>OY776086.1:18331290-28331290 GCA_963675205.1 Catocala nupta | reverse complement strand
CGTTCTTTGAATGTCTTTAAAAGTCCCCTGCGACTATTCCTAATGCTAGGATTGTACTTTGCTATGGTCTCTCTTTATACTTAACTGATAAAGATATAAACAGATAATTGGTTAATACACACGTGAGCGCCATAGTCTCGGCAAAATAATGCAGGACCTGCATCCTGTCCTTCCTCATGAAGATGGAGGCGAGGCCCACCTCCACCTCCTGGCGTTGCAGCAGCCCCACCAAGCCATCGAACGAGCCGTTCGGATGCACTACACCGTACACGTCCATCTGACGTAGGTTGAAACTGGAAACGTTATATTAAAATTTTAAATTCACTGTGCCTGCCTCGGTAGCGTATGTGAATTCTGTGCAGGAAATCGGGCATAGTTGTTGGAATTTTGCCAAAAATTTCTTATTTTTTGAAAAAGGCCAAATGGGCGCGGATGTCGATACTCAGTGAGGTGAAACCAGATAGATCAATCTGCAATCCCCACTGCGTAATTGACTCCTCGGCAAGAATATGTTATGTAGCCATTGAATACGTTTTATTGGAGGCAAAATAGTACTGTGTACTAACTGGAAATTCAGGTCTGTAGCGGTGAGCATCATGAGCGGGTGGATGACCTTCGGGAAGGTATCGTGCTGACGTGTGCTCACGTCGTCCCAGCTGTGGAACATCTCCGGCATAGTTATCTGAAATGTACATTGTACCATTAATGGATGGCATAATTAGAAGCGTAAATTATACAGAGAAGGGGTAAGCCGATGGCAAGGCGCAGGCATACAACGGATAAAGCACAGACGCAATTAAAATAGGCATGCGGACTAAGTTGTTAGTCCGTCTTCTAATATAAATTATTTCTTAACATAGGTACATGGTAATGTTATTCATTCACTCATTTATAACATATATCAAATAGGTATAGTAATCATAAATATCCAGATTTCTTGAAAGATCGCATCTTTCGAGAAATCTTTATCGTCAACTGAATTTTTTTTTTCTTTGTTCTATTTACAGTAGTTTCGGTCTATAAGTATTCATCATCAATCAGGTACATATATTAAGGAGGCCTTTACATAAATTCAAACAACTGACACAAATAATACGGCGACTCAGAACCACTATTTGTGGAAGACACTTTTTGCCCCGTGTGGGACACGAACCCAGAACACTCGGCGTTGTAGCAGTGGCGAGGCGACCACTTCAACTATAATTCCATCGTGTATTTTGTGATTTCTTTCTTTCTTTTCTTTCTTTCCAGTTTTGCCCAGATAATAATCCTTTTGTGCTCACTAAAGTATCACGCAGTCTAATTTATTTTTAGATACCCCAGAATAAGTTCATTGAATTGTTTACAATTCAGAATCTCTACTATATCTACCTTAACATATTCTACACTGTAGTGTAGAAATGTAGCTTTATTTTAAGGACTGTTGTTATATACTTATAACTACAGTCCTTAAAATAAAGCTTGATCTCTGATGATGGACAAATTAAGAGACCACCAATTAAAAACTACTGAAACAGTTCTTAAAACGGGACAAAATATTATTTTCTAAGAAGAACACGGCGTACATACTTAAAGTAGGTTTCGAATGTAATGTCTTAAAAAAAGATCTCGAATGCTTTCGTTTTAAATTTCGTAAAATTAAGTGTATTAATGTTACACTAATATAACATTAAAGGCGACTGCGAATTAGCCATCCATTGTTCTAGTTATCAGCAAATTTAGTGGAAGCTACATCTCGCAAACAAGAGCTGTTACGAAAAAAATGAGGGTAGGTATATCTACATAGAATCAGCGACGCCGAATTAGTAGATAACATCATGTGATAAAATTCATTCATTAGACAAAAGCTGCAATTTTGTTGTGCAGTGTTATTTATGCCATTGGAATGGACAATGTTTTTTTTTCTAGCCAAATGTAATGTCTCGTAGCTAATGCAAGTTGTTGATAAAGTAAGTTCAACCATAAATATAATAAATAACAAATTATTATACTTATGCTGCAACTCATTATAAAACCGTATGTCCGCGAAAGTGTTGGCAATGTTGTAATACGCTCATATGTCGCTAAGTATCACGCAACAGGGGCAACGAATGCTGCAACTGAAACTCTCTTACAGAAAAACCTCAATTATACTTTGTCTGACCCGGCAATCGAACCCAAGACCTTGTGGTCTTGGGAGGTTTTACACAGAAGTCTTATTCGATACCGCAGCGCCAGTCATGTTATGTCAAAATTATATCCTGCGTCTGTAGTATTCCTTTTTATAATGTTGCTCATATTCATTGTCTTTCGTGTTAGTCGGCGCCTCAAAAATAGGAAATGAGTCTTCTGCATATTAATGTTATTAAACCTTCATATGTAGGTATTATATAAATCTAATATATAAATAAAGAAAAACCACGTGGGATCGTAATACGATGAATACAATGGATGAATTACACAACTGCTTTATACAATAATATTTATAAAATAGCTACTTTGCATAATATTTACGGAAAATACTTAATAACTTACTACAGAGGCACCCAGTAACGTCGTATTCCTCAAATCCTTTCTCCTACTAACAGTTGATGGTATAGAACCCCACATTTCCATTAGCTGTTGTTTAGAACAGCTCCTGTTCAATCCAAGGTCAGTCAGGAGCAGCGGGTGCTTTGTCTTCGTTCTATATACGTCTATGAGCCTGTCAGGTGAAGCCCACACTACGTCAGCATCAGGAAGGATATCGTAGTCGTCCAGGGTATTCTCGATGATGCTTCTGTTGTATAAAGAGTTGTGGAGTAGAAGCCATACGTGGCGGTAATGGAAACCACGTGAAGAAGATGCCTGAATTGTGTGAGAATAATGTATAATAATAAATAAATTAATAAGTATATCTTGGACAGAGAGAAACCTGCCATGAACCCTCGGATTGCCCACTCCCCAACTATTGTAACAAAAAAAGGTTGACCATACCGGACTCCTCTGGATAGGGACAATCGCGTCGGAGGATCCGTGCGTACTCCAACGTGCAGTATTCCGCTTCGAATACTAGATATGCGTCGACACGCGATTCGCATCAGTGCGAGTCTTGGGTGGCCTTAACTACTCGACCGATCATCATGAAATTTCATATAAAAGGAGACGGGTGTAAAACCCAGGATTCAACCTCTTCGTCTTAAATGTAAAAATAATGAAAAGAAATGACCCCTATATCTCGGGGGTCTTTTGACCCACAGGGCCCATATTCAAACTAGACCGAGTTATGAATCCAAGGTGTCTGCACACCAAGTTACAAATCAATTGGTACAGTGGTTCCGGAGTTATGCCGGTCACTAACAGACAGACACATAGACCCACATAGCGTCTTCATTAATCTCTTCGGAGAAGACTCAGAGGTTAATAAGTACTATTACTAACCTAAGCTAAGTTTACGCGAGGGAAGCCGCGGGAAATATTTAGTATGGTTTGAAACGTACATTATTTAAAGACTAATCATATCACATAGCCGATCTTCAACGTATTTAACACATATTTAGGACTAGCTGACCCGCACAACTTCGTCTGCTTCATATAAGAGAATTTTCACCGTTCTTGCAACATTTTTAATTGCTGCTCCTCTCCTTTTGGTCGTAGCGTGATGTTATATAGCCTATAGCCTTCCTGCTTATGTGGGCTATTCAAAACTAAAAGAATTTTTCAATTCGAACCAGTAGTTCTTGAGATTAGCGCGTTCAACCAAACAAACAAACTCTTCAGCTTTATAATATTAGTGTAGATGAGGCTATGGCCCTCAGTACTATACATTTCTATACTGTGGATAAACACGGCGTCACTAGTTATAAAATTTGGCATTATTCGCTGTGTTTTAAGTTCAAGCTTTTGATTTACAACCTTGATTGTATATAAGTTTTTAGCTTTCTGGATAAGTGCTACATTTAGGTACTATGCTTTGGTCGGTTTACTAACGTTGTGCAAGTCAAGAATAGCGTCCACCAAGAAAATTGAAATAGAAAAAACACTAATTTCTATACTTTAAAAAATAGTACTCGGTTTAGGAATCATTTCTGTGCTTAACTTCACAAACATTAACACATGTGTCTGCAATTTACATTCTAGTGTAGAAAGTACATCTAGACTTTGGGCAATTATTTGAAAACCGCAACACTTGTCGTAACCAATTACAGCATTGAGACCACTATGAATTCAACCCGGTTCTAGAACGCATTTCTCTGTGGAGCAAAAAACCTTGTTAAATCTATGCCATGAAAACATAGGTGATCGCGTCCTCGTTATGATCTCCTTTTCGTCTCTTCAAAACTGCTCACTAACACTATTAATAATGGGTTTGGACATTATAATCCAACTAGATGTGCCCGCGTTTATGATGACTGCGCCTCTCCCGTCGGTTATAGCGTAATGTTATATAGCCTATAACCTTCCTCGTTAAATAGGCTAGCCAACACTAAAAGATTTTTCAATTCGGACCAGTAGTTCCTGAGATTAGCGCGTTCAAGCAAACAAACAAACAAACTCTTCAGCTTTATAATATAAGTATAGATATTAACCTTTACTATTGGACTCTACTTACCGAGTAAAGTGAAATTATTTTGACAGAGGAGGAAAACACTGTTTTTTTACAAAAACAGAAAATAGCCATATTTAAAACGCTCTCAATACTTTTTCTATTTATAAAAGACAACTCCCGCACTTCAAACACAACTTCAAACATTTAAATAATAGACACAAAGAACAACCAAATTCAACAACCATTTGTGGATCACACAAAGTTTTGCCTCGTGTGGGATTCGAACCCACAACACTCGGCACAGTGGCAATGGAATGGCAATATTGTGGAACTAGATAGTGATACGTTACATTTTGTAGAATGTGCTTTGAATCAGGACACTCCAGGTCAAGCAGCATCGCTTCACGGAGGAGCTCGTACGGACTAAACCTCGGCGGTTGGCGCAGGTCCGTGTATACAGTCAGCCTCACGCCGAACTCGTGGGCGTTGCGCCATAGGTGATTGATCTGCTCTAATAACATAAAAAGTACTACCTATTTATTTGGTTGTCACAAAAATCTCACCGCTCCTGCTAAGCTTAGCTTACATATTTAGTAAATAGGTTAAGTTTAAGACTGCGCCGAACGAAATGTGCCAAAACAGGCAGGCACAGGTAAGTTGATAAAATCAACACTTTTTGTTTAATACAAATATAAATTATACATTTACCATAACAATGAATGTGTTTTTTATATGTAGGTATTAGGAACGTAACTTACTAACAAACTTATACAAAGACAATTATGAGAGAGGTCGTGGTATCGAAGCCTGCCTCTACTGACATAAATCCTCTCTATACAACCATATTACTATAACTAAAAGGAATAACAAGAGACTACTAGTAATTTGAAACCCAAATTGAAGGAAAACTTGAAAAACATAGGTATGATGGCCAGCGTTTTGAGTCACTGGTCGTATTTTTTTCGCTGGCAACTTGGTCACCTGAATAATATTAGCAATCACTACCCATTCTGATAAGAATTTGCCGTGCTATATAGATTGGCAATTTCCAAGTAGTGTCCACATCCGTTACCATCATATAGTCAATGTAGCATGAACAATACGCCCACGTGAAAACTGTTTCGCTAAGTGTGTTGAGCCTAACTTGATACCAACCCGCTGGCCCAATGTTTTCTGTATCCTTTATATGTATTAATATCTTCTTCTTCTAGCCTTTATTATTCTCAAGTCACTTAGGGTCGGCTTTTCTAGTCTAACCAGATTTGACTGGATATCAGTTTTTACACGGAGCGGCTGCCACCTGACCGCCGCAACCCGAAGGCTAACGATACCCTAAGACTAGACCAGTGTCAGGATATTAGGGGGTACTGACTTTCTCAATAACAACAGCCATAGATGTTCATGGCAGCCGGGACCGACGGCTTAACGTGCTTTATATTAATATAATACATATATTTATACGCCTATCCCCACTAAGGAATGAGCAGATTTGTACTACCGTAAGTAACGCGTGTGAAGTACAATAAATAACTATTTATTATATGGTACATCCACATTTCGCTATTGCCGTCCTTAGTATTGCTTGACAGTAAAACCCAATAATATTTTGTCCGACTCAGGCACCAAAAAACTTGTTTTAAGGTAAAGGGATTAAAATCT
Organism: Catocala nupta; assembly: GCA_963675205.1. Lineage (NCBI taxonomy): Eukaryota > Metazoa > Arthropoda > Insecta > Lepidoptera > Erebidae > Catocala > Catocala nupta. Next base: position 28,325,124 of record OY776086.1, on the reverse strand, counting down.
CTAAAACAAACTTTTAAGATACTAAAGAAACTTTACTAATTAGTTACTATAAGATAAAGCAACTTATTCGCTACTTAGAACATCCCGCGCTAATCGTTAGTCGGCCTCGATGGCGTAGTGGTTAGTGTAACCGACTGCGAAGCTTGAGGTTGCGGGTTCGATTCCCGCACAAGTACAACATTTGTGTGCATGAATATGGATGTTTGTCTTGGTCTGGGTGTTCCTATGTATAATATGTATGTATACAATAAAAAAGTATATATGTATGTTTATCCATTGTCTAGTACCCATAGTACAAGCTGTGCTTAGTTTGGGCTAGATGGTGTTGTGTGTATGTGGTAGAATATTATTATATTATATATATTAATAATATAATATTGTGCTCTACTGCTAAGCTTGGCCCTCTTTTTAGTGTGAGAAGGGTTAGACCATAGTCCACAGAGGCGATAATGAACAAAAAAAATATTTTAATGTGACAACATTATAATCATTGAAATTCTACGTAGATAACAGTTGCAACACAAATAAGATTCTTTTGAATCAACTAATTACCTAATTACCTTGACGTCAATCAAAATAATTAATACTATAAATACTCAGTCAGATAGTTTGTACATATTTATACATACTATAGATAATCATTATGTAATAAAGAATACAGTATACTATGCATAGTTACCAGGCGGCCAGCAAATGAAAGCGGTCAATAAGTTCATATTCTTAGTCACAAAGTATGTTAAAATAAAGTTTATCAAGTTCATGATGATTTCAAAAGTGGACTGCTGATTCAACGCTTTTCTTCCATTCGAGTATAATGTCTGTTTGTACTTCGAATACAGTTTTAAATCACTCTCATTATAAACTGTCGGTAGTTAAGGGTAAGCGGTCATTTTACAATAAGGGTAAATGTGGCCTTCGAGCATGACCCTGTTTATAAATTGTTCTACTGTTGGGCATGGCCGTCTTTCAGTTTGAGAAGAAATAGGCTGTAGTGGGCATGGTGAATAAATACATACATAGTCTCAATGTTTTTATCAGCCTGTAATTTTTACTATGGGGCAAAGGCTACCCACTCTCCTTCCAACCCTTTCTATTCAAACCTGCTAGAGACCAGCCTTTTTTAAAGAAGTCTAACTTATTTCGCTATGTTCATCTGGGCCTACCGCGATGACGCTTTAACCAGCTACGTTTTTAAATTCCACGTTATATTTATATGATCGAACACAGTTCCAGACTGCTGACGTGCTGCAACTGAGATGTTTGTTTTAGCAGATAAGCTTTATAACACTTTGGTCTGACAAAGGACCGTAAAACGCTTAGGCAAAGAGACGACACGGATCGTCAAGGTCGCAGATACAAGAACTGCATTATGGATTGTTTTTTCCTCATTTATAATCATAGGCTATGGCAGCAGTTTACCATTAAGCGAGCCGTTGTTTGCCACTTTATTTCTATAAAATAAATATAAAATATATCGCCCAGCTTCTAAACGGCAAATAAACACAAAAATCTGCGTGTCACTTGTTGAGATTGGCTGACAAACACCGAGGTTCTCAACGATCAACGACACGTCAAATTCAACATCATGTCAAATGATAGGCTTTCTAATTCAGTCAGCTAATCACAGCACAGTTGACATGCGTTTAACACTATGCTGCCTTTTAGAAATCGGAGGTTAAATTAGCAACAGCCAATCATATTGCCTCTAGTTTGATTTTTATACGGCGTTGATTTTCAGGCGCGTTAATCGAAATTGAAACGTTTAGCACCTGTTCGTTTTTACAAAACAACAGATGCATTAGCTAAGATCTCTTTATGCCAAGGAGCTTTACAAAATTAGAACAACGTACAACAAACAGCATATGTGCTCAATACAGATGTAAATAAAAATCTTTGTAAATAAACAGTTATCAAATTAAAAGTAGGTATGAGTTGTTTGATGATATAAATTATATGTTGTACGTATTATTTAACATTGGAAACCTTGGTTAAGATAAGTATTTACCATTATCACATTATAGTCTCACGTGTGTCCCCGAAGGGTAAGCAGAGAACATCAATATAAGACGAGCCCTGTATTAAACTGTCCCACTGCTGGGCACGGGCCTCTTCTCAGTGTGAGAAGGGTTAGCCATAGTCCACCACGCTGGCCCAGTGCGGGTTGGCAGACTTCACATATCTTCGAGAACATCATGGAAAAGGCACAGACATGCAATTTCCTCACGATGTTTTCCTTCACCGTTAAAGCGAGCAATAATTAAGTATTTAATACGCACATAAGTTTGAAAAGTCAGAGATGCGCGGCTTGGGATCGAACTGGAGACCTCTGCGTGGCAATCCAACGGTAGCCACTAGGCTATCCCGTTAAATTACATTTCTTTCTTTCTTTCCTTCTTTCTTAAATAGGAGGCGAACGCCGTCTTTCGGGCACAGTTCCAAACTCCATATTGTTATTGAGTAAGTATATCTTGACAGAAAATCCCTATAACATTAGTACCTGAAAGGACATCGAACCGGAGACCTCATGCACAACGTGTTCTAAGTGCTAACATAGATCAATCAATTTGATAAATGGACTCTACATATACAGTTATCGGTACATTGTATATTAACTATTTAGTGTTTAGTCGTCAAACTTTATGCGTAAATGCTGAACAGATAATGATACAATGTTGCGTTATCTATGTTAACATAAGTACGTTCTTGTTAACGTCTATTGAGCACATTGCGACACAACGTGCTGCTACAGAATGTTCTATTCTAACATTTCGCTAGAATTTTGGAATCTTGTAGCAACCTCTACACAAAACAAGAAGTAACTTACGACATTGCGTGTATTGTAATAGTGTGTATTTTGTAAATTAATCCAGTTTCTAAAATAAATTAACGTTTCAATACTACTTACATTAAAATGCTAAAATCGAGCCAAATAGAGAAGTGGAAGCTGACTGTCTTAACAATTTTTTGTATTTCCTTGCAGAGGCCGAGAAGCCTTGCCTTAGAGCAATGTTGGATGGCAAGCTTACCTACCTAAGTTTTGTGAAGTACCCAGAATCTTCGATGCGCGTGTCCGACTCGTACATAACCGATGACGATTTAAGTGGCAATCTAACGTAATATATCCCGCCTTGTGGCAAGAAGTTATGTAGACAGAGGTCGACTTCATAAAATATTTATAGTAAACAAAAAGTAGGTAAATTAATATATCCTTGAGTCACAAGTAAGTGACTATTATCCAGGGTCAACAGCCAAATTATTGTGGGGCTCCGCAATACCGATAATACCATTGGGGAGTAAGGGACCCCGATGCCCTATGGAGTCGGCGCTAGTGTATGTTGATATGTATGGACGCTTGTCACACCAGACGTATAATATAAATTTAAGGAAAGTTGTTGACACTAACTACAAATCTATGCTAATACTAGTTTTTCTCCGCGGTTTCACCCGCGTTAGTCCTGTTCCCGTGGGAATATCCAGTAGTTTTTGCGTTAAAGAGTAACAAACATCCATACATCCATACAAACTTTCGCGTTCATAATATTAGTAAGGATTATAAAAGTGAAAGTTTGTAAAAACTACTGGACCGATTGCGATGAAACTTAGTATGTAGATAGCTGGACCTAAATTCACATATAGGCTACTTTTTAGCCCGATATTCCCACGGCAACGGGATTTACGTGGGTGAACCACGGGGAAAATTTAGTCAATAATATTTAATTAATTCGAAGAACTTCGAGCTCAAGAAAATGAGCAAACATATGAGTAGCTACACTATTAGCTCAAGAAGCAAAGACAGTAAGGAGATGGAAGCTTGGCAATCCTACTCCGAGCTTGTTTGTCTGCTAATTCACTTCTACAAACTTTTGCAAGACATATTGCAGCGCACTACAGCATAGATGGCGCGCGAACACGGCAGCCTTACTACTTAAGATATAGTGTCCACAGCAATCCTTTATAATAATAATAATCAATAATCATCCTTTATATTGTTTCTAACTCATTACTGAGTACAATTTGTGTGTCATCAAGACGCGAGTGACCTTCTAGGCAAGCGTGCCCTATCATTGATCAAATCCTCGCCTAGTATCAGGTGAGATCGTGGTCAAAAGCAAGCCTATTTAGAATAAAAATTCCTATAAACCAAGACCGCTACAGTAAACATTACTTGCCCTTGCTGAGCAGCTCTCCTTAACAAGTATTAAATGAATCACAATTTAAACTCGTCTCATGTTTGCGAAGCAATCAAAGTGCACAATTACTGATGGTACTCCACCGTTCATCGGTCGCTCCAGTAATGAACTCTGCTACGCTGTAATTGAACATAATTCCCTGAAAACGATGTCGATATGCGTGCACATGCTTCAAACAGCCTGCTAGTGCCGTAATTTATTACATACTAGTGACCCGCCCCGGCTTCGCACCGATAGTACAAAACCTTAACAAATTATATCTATACCTAAACCTTCCTCATGAATCACTCTGTCTATTGGTGCAAACGCATGAAAATCCATTCAGTAGTTTTTGAGTTTATCTCGAACAGACAGACGCGGCGCGGCGTAGGAGTTTGTTTTATAATATGCAGTGATGATATATTTCAATCATACCGTATTATATACAAATGGTTATTTATATATTCTTTTATAAGCCCTAAAGCAGCGATAGCCTATTGAGAAACTGTTAGACGGCCACGCAGAGGTCTCGAGTTAGAAACCACGGCACGCATCTCTGAATTTTCTAGAAGCTATGTGCGTATTTAATATTGAATTATCGCTCGCTTTAACGGTAAAGGAAAAAATAGTGAGGAACCTACATGTCTGGGCGTGGTCCATGGCCTAACCCTTCTTATAGTGGGAAGAGGCGCGTGCCCAGCAGTGAAACAGTGTATAAAGAGCTGATATTATAATTCCAGAACATAGCAGATAGATACATACTTCTTTCATTCTAAGCTCTATTTACAAAGATAAGGTAAGAGCAAAAAAAATATGGGAGCGCTATCTATATCTATATACCTACCTATAAGCATACGGCATTTGAGGAAACGCTTTCAATTTAATTAAAACATATTTGAAGGATCGTAAGCAATATACAGAAATTTCTAGAATTTACCTAAAATCTAAAATTGAATTAAAATACTCATCATCTTATAGATATACCGAATTTGGTGTACCACAGGCAGTGTGCTAGGACCGTTATTATTTCTATTGTACATTAATGATCTGCCATCGCATACTCCACATTCCATGATATTATTTGCAGATGACAGCACATTATTAATAGACTGCTCTAATAGAAATACATATGCAAATAAAATTAATAATGCTTTGACCTCAGTAGTAAATCAGGCTAAATAATAACAATTTAATTATAAATCTCCAAAAAACAAAAATTATGTATTTCTACGAACGAATATATGCCGAATATAAATTATAAAAATCAAATTGTTGACCTAGAAAATATTACAAAGTTTCTGGGAATATTAATTGATAGCCAATTAAACTGGAAATCACAGGCGGAGAGTATCTATACAAAATAAGTAGGTACATCTGCTTACGCCTTTCACAACCTGTCAGAAAAGGTTAACAAAGAAACATATCGCTTAATACGACTTTGTCGAATAAATATTGAAATTTGGAATAATATTTGGGGGCAATTGCAGCGAAAGAGAAATCATTTTTAAAGTTCAACGATGTCTTCGAGCTAAGTTTAGACTAAAAGTTACAGATAGCTGCATCCCGGTTTTCAAAACTTATAAATTATTAACATTTCCATGTCTTTCTATTTTCGATCTATCCATATTTGTAAAAACAAATAAAAACTTATTTCCTTCTTTAAACGATAGGTACTAGAAAAAGTACGACAAGCCATAGATCCCAATATCAAAATTTACTAAGTAAAGGTATAGGTATATAGAACAGCATTGTTAAAAGTGTTATCTGCATGGCACCTATTGTATACAACAGGCTACCAGACAGCATTAAAAATCAATCAAATCAAAAATTCAAAAAAAGTAGGTACTTTGTAATTATTTAGTTGTTAAATGCTATTACCCTATAAATGGGTTCTAAGATGATAAATAATTACAATAAATAAATAAACATTTGAGATTCCAACCTCTTAAAATATTTTAATGCTGTTACCTTGGATTGTTTATTATTATTATTATTATTCATTTATTTGCAGACTGTTAGGTCCATAGGATTATTTTTACAAAAGCAACTTATTAACTATTGTTAGTAAACATACATACAATAAATACAAATGACAATAAAACACAAATAAACACACATCACGGGACACTCAGACAGACATAACAAACAATATTATCTATCTATTTCCTAATTGAGTGTGCAGTCTCACCCATCGGCCGAGTATCTGACAGTCCCACCGGTTTGTCAATGCTCTCAGCATGCTGTGGGAGCTGGCGCATGCTCTGTGTTGGAGCGAGGCGCATCGCTTCCGGATTATGGCATAGAAGTCGTCAACCCTCGCGTTGGCAAACATGCCTGATGCGCTATAAGATCGCAGCCCCACAAGCATCCTGAAAGCATTGTTATACTGTACGCGCAGAGCGTTGTATGCCTTCTGTGTATATTTGACCCACAGACTGCAAGTGTAGAAATTTTGGCAGTAGGCTCGAAAGAGAGTCATTTTGACTTCGTGCGTACATCGTGCAAATCTGCGGGCCAACATATTACTTCGGACACACAGCGCCCTGCGCTCTCTCTCTATATCTAGGTCGTCACATAGATCCTCGGTGACCCAGTGTCCCAGGTACTTAAACTTTGTGACCCGCTTCAGCGGTATGTTTGCTAGTGAGACGTGCGGTACATTAAAGTGACTTTTGGCACCGACTTTAAAAACAAGCAACTCACTTTTACTCACGTTGTACCTGAGCCCATGAGCCACGGCGTAATCCTCACACAACTTCAACAGCTTTGATGGTCCCAGCAAGACCATGTCGTCCGCATAGCTGATGTTGTTCATAGCAACACTACCAACATGACAGCCGACACCGGCGTTGCTGAGCCCAACAATCAGCTGATTTATATACAGATTAAAGAGGCGAGGTGAGGTAATTCCCCCCTGCCTCACCCCACATTTCAACCTGTATTCCTCAGACATGGGATCTGCCCATCTAACGGTATTTATTTGATTAGCGTACCAAAACTGTAATATACTTATTATGCCGGCGTCTACCTCACTCTCGTTTCTTAATTTCTTCCATAGAAGGTCATAAGACACAAGGTCAAATGCCTTAGAGAGGTCCAAGAAACACACATTAACCGGAGTTTTTCTATCCGTGTAGTACCGGACAGTCCGCTTGAGACACATAATTGCACTTTCTGTCGACAAACCGGGTCTAAAGCCAAACTGCGCGTCGTGCAAAATTATTCTAGGGGCCATGTATGTATCCAGCAGACTATCCAGCACCTTGGCTATAATGGTTGCTAAAGATATGGGCCTATAGTTGGTGGGATCAGCTGCATCACCGGTTTTGTTCTTTATAATAGGTACGACAACAATTTTCATAAAAGATTTAGGCAGATACGAGTGGCTTATACATAGACTAATAAACATAGCTAATACTCTCGGCAAATGTGAACCCGCATACTTGAGGTGTTCGACGCTGAGGTGATCATGTCCAGGAGACTTACCTCTAGTTATCTTTTTAATTACTTCTTCGACATCTTTAGCAGAGAACATTACTCCCAGGTTCATGTTCACGTCAGCGCCAAGCACCGGCTGCGTTACATCAACCAAGGACTCCATCAAGGGCATCACTTTAAACTGGTTTAGAAACACATTTGCAATATTTGTAGGATCATGCATACCACCAACACTTAATTACTTTTAACAGTATTATAATTAAGACGCAAGCAATAAATAAAAAAAAAATACAACATGCCTCACAAGCAGAATGTAAACGGTTTCTGTTTAAGCGATTGTAACATCTTATTGTAATACCTACATTCCTAGCAAATAAAGATCTATCTATCTATCTATCTATAGCTATAAAAATCTCGTGTCACGGTGTTCGTGAAACGGCTCGACCGATTTTTATTAAATTTTCCATGTATATTTGGTAGGTATGAGAATAGGTCGTAAAGTGTATTTCACACCGCTAGGATCAGCTAGTTTGTCTATAGATCCCAAAAGTATAACATATAGTACAAGCTGCTACTACTATTACTTAAGAAAATGACACTTACTTGCGTAGCAGTACCACTGGCAGTTCTGTAGTGCCGGCGTCATTTGGTTGTCACTACGAGCGAGAAGTACTTACTTATACGCTATACGTTGCTTACGTATAGCGTTATCCTTCTCCTATTGAATGAGTCCAGCCCTATGATAATTAGACCCGTGCTTCCGTAAAAGTCGTAGGTGCTTCCGTAATAAAATATCTGGGTTTAGACTACGTATGCTATTATTAAATTATCTATGACCTTCAAGATTTACAGAGGTGGTCTCACGTAAACAACAGATGTAAATACGAGTAATATAGGTATCTAATTATCAGCAAAGAAATAAATAGACTAGATACCTATAATTTGTAAGATGTGATACAAGGTGATACAATCCACACAATTATTAGCAATTAAGGTTTAAATTACTGGTATTTCTGTCAACAGCGGTTGAAATGTGGTCCGTAGTGCAATGAATGGGATTCGAACAGCAAACCTGTCCTTCGCAAATCCAATGCTTTATCTATTTAATTACAGCCGTTAAAAGCATTTAAGTAATATAATGTGTTTTTTTTTGCGTCTTAAAAAGGATAACTCTCGCACTAGAAATAAATTCTGTATTATGGAGGATTTTACAAACATTCGAGAAGTTGACACAAAGAACAACCAGATTCGAAGCAAGTATTTGTAGATCACACAAATTTTACCTCGTGTGGAGTCAAACCCACTACTCTCGACTCAGTAGCAGTAGTGAGACGACCATTACGCCATCTGTGCAATTTTATTTATGTTGTTTTGCAATGTATTTCCATTTTCATTCATTTCCATAATTAAGTTCAATGTCGTTATCATCAGTCTCGTATCACAATTCAAGATTGAGTAGGTACGTTTCAAATCAAATTAAAAGAACGACAATGAATATATTTGCTTTCATTAATGCGGTTAGGTGTTTTTATTTATAGTTTCAACGTACCGGTGATTTATTCGATAACACTGGCATTGACATCTGCGGTCACTGTCACTTACGTGTAGAATAAAAGCAATATATAATATCAGCCCTGTATTAAACTGTCTCACTGCTGGGCACGGGCTATTTCTCAGTTTGAGATGGGTCAGTGCGGGTTGGCAGACTTCACATATCTTCGAGATCATTATGAAGAACTCTAAGACATGCAGGTTTCCTCACGATGTTTTCCTTCTCCGTTGAAGCGAGCGTTAATTAACTATTTCATAACATAACTTCGTAAAGTCAGAGATGCGCGCGACTTGGAAATCTGAATTATGTAGGTACAGATGTTCCATTCTCAAAAACCAACTTGGGTCATTACGCTGCTGTACCAAGGCTTTGTAGGCAATACAATGTTTTATCAAAGTCTCATAATATTGATATTAGTCAACCCTTACCAAAATATAAAACACGCTAAGAACAAGTTATTTTAGTTTTTCATTAAGTTACACATAATTTATTTATTTTGTTTATTTCGTTCCTAACGTGTACCTTATTTTATTTAATTAATTTAAAATTTTCTATTTACGCTTTGTTGTTATATGTGTGTGCATGCTGTGGTCGCCTATAACTGAAAGAGACTATACAAAACGAATGTTCATTTGCTTTTGCTATTTTGTGTATTTTCTTTGTTGGAGACTAAACAATAAAATAAAAAATAATAATCACGATCAAAAGAGATGAGTTTATACAAATAGACATAGGAGTAAGAAGGACTAATTTATATTTTATCTTCGATATGAACCGAATTTGTTGCTTTATATAGAAAATATACTTATATCGCGCCTGGATATCCCCCAAAGGGTAGGCAGAGTTGTATTTCTCCTACATTTTGATAGTTATAGTTTCAGTTCCTGCATAATAAAAGACAAACCCAATAGAATCAGACTCCGTGACTTCCTACTGAGAAATTCACAACAGTTATTATAATCAATTACACATTGCCAGGCGTAGATAATCTCAGGAAGCACTGAAAAAACTTAGGTATACCACGATGCCAAGAGTCTTTCAATTATACTTACTAATATTCAAAAGAATTTTCAGGCTTCGGACCGTCGAATCGATTTAGATGGTCCTTGATAAAAACGACGCAACCGGTACATCACCACCTAATTTTTATATACTTACTCACTAAAGAATTTAAGCTCAGTAAAGTACTGCCCAAATTAAGCAGAATAAATATAAATGTGTTCACTAGACTCCCTCGAAATCCAATTGCACCGCTCGTGGCACCATTTAGAAAAACTGAGTTTGGTAGATGCAGATGCAGACTACTGAATGGATGCAGCGCATCAACGGACATTCACTTTGACTCGCTCGCCACCTTCCGGAAGGGAGTTGGCTAGTAGGTACTTAAATTAATTTAAATTAATCTGATTTTATTTACCACTTTTTAAATTATGAATGTATTTATTGACAGCCGTGTTTGATTATTTAATTTTTTATATTTGTTATTTTAATCTTTAATTTGGTTTTATAATTGTTTGTTGAGTTTTAAATTGTTAATTATTATTTATTATAATTTATTAAATAATTTTATCTTGATATTTCATGAATTTAATTTAATTTGATTTTATATAATTTTTGATTTGGTATTTTATAATTTATTGTTCTTAATATTTATTTAAATGCTGTACCACTTTTACTATGATATCTTTAAAATCTAAATAATCTTTCTGATATACACACCGCATAATTCTTTATTTTTATTTTTCTTTCTAAGCTCATCTAATTGTGCATGCAGTGGCTGCCTTAAAAGGTTACGCAACCAACTAAAACCTGTCATTGTATTTTGTTTTGTATTGTTGTTGAAATCACTGGTGGTCCTATATAAATAAATAAAATTAAAATAAAGTCAGAAAATAAACTTCATAGAAGACAAAGACACTCACTCTTATGAGATCTAAAACATACCTAATATAATGTCGATGGCATTTAATCGCTCATATCCTTATCTACTTAAATCTACATGGACTTTGGTAGATTATAAAAAATTGCATTAATATTACTGTTCATATGATTAGTACATACCAATGTAAGATTTTGAATACCAAAGTGGTAATCAAGTAACCTTGCCTGGTAAGAAATGGACCCAGCGTCAGTGTTAAAGACGCAACTCTAATTTAATTGTTAAGGACCGCAGGAATGGCGCAGCGGTTTAAGAGGTACGCCACTGCTACTGCACTGATTGTTGTGGGTTCGAATCCCACCCGGGACAAAACTTTGTGTGATCCACAAATGGTTGTTCCGAGTCTGAGTGTACTTTGTGTCCTTGTGTCCGTTGTTTGAGTGTTTGTAAAATCTCCCGCGACACAGGATGTATTCCTAGTGCGGGAGTTGTCATAATAAAACGTAAAATAAAATTGTATATTTGGACAATAGCTCAAATGTGGCGCCATCAAAAATTAAAACGTTTGCAATTGTGTATAAAGTAATAAGTTGATATTGTTTTAAAATGCTTAAACAACTAGAATCGTTTTGTTATTGTGAAGTAATATGATTTCAATCGTAAAATAACTTCAGTTCATATTACGTTAGCAGTATCATGTATCAAATATGTTATTGTGAACAAAAACGCTGACTAAGCTTATAATCGAACAATAATGATGACTGCGTGGAAAACCTCCGTCTGTTGCATAAAAACTTTTTATAAAATTGTTGTATGTTGATTTTCCGATAATCTATACTTCTATATCTTTATATATATATGTAATTCTTCTGTACGTGTGTTGACAGTGAACTCCTAAACGACTGCACTGATTTGAATGATTTTTTTGTGTGTGTTCAAGTGGATTCGAGGATGGTTTAGATTAGTTTTTTTTTTGTCTATACAGGACTACCGTCTGTCGGGCAGCTAGTATACATATATAAATGAATCCCTGTTACCCTTGGTCACGCCATAACTTATGAACTACTTTACCAATTTCATTCATCTCTTTTTTAATTTTCTAATACATTGTAGAAGGTTCTTACGGAAAGAAAAGTTAACAAAATTGCGCAGAGAAGTAGATAATTTTAGAAAACTTAATGGCTATTTTAACCTCGTGAGTTGGCAGTTCGTCTAAGACAGGACAACGTCTGTTGGGTCAGTTAGAAAATAAATGAAACCTAGTGTTGAATAATAATGTAGATAATCTGCAAACCTAATTAGTAGTTTGTTTGCTAACAGATAAATATAATTATACTTATATTGTATAATAACGATCGGAGACGTTCTGGACAAAGGCCAGGTTAAGAGTACCTTAAACCGGCGAGTTTGTCTGAGGAATGTGATGAAAGTGAATGAAGCCAGAGAAGTGTGTCAGGTTCGTAGCAAATTGAAATCCGTAGTCTCTGCCTACAACTCTGGGAAACTGGCGTGAATCTATGTATGTATGTATAATGACGTCTATATCCCCAAAAATGTAGGTAAAGGTATATAACGCTAGGTATTTTGTCAGATATGGTTTTAGACCTCATGTAATAGGTGTTGATCCTATTGCTTTCCTACAGGTACAGTTTCAGAGACCGTGTTGCTGTTATAACATTTGACTGGGAATCGAACCCATACACAGCACTTCACTACCGCTGCGCCACCATGATAGAAAAAAAAAAAATATATATATATATGTATATGTATGTAAGAGAAAACTTTTTTCAGGACCGGTGCATAACCTTCCAAACTCCGTTCAGTTACATTACAAATATTTTTCATTGAAATTAAAATTATTTATACGGATTTTATCGCGTTGTTTATTTAACACTGTATTACATAATTTTGAAACTGTTACACTACTACTACTATTGAATTTTACTAATTTTTAAGCTAATAAACTTGAGCAGCCATGGTCACGGAGAGATTAAGTATCCTAGTCTCTCCGTGACCATGGCTGCTGAAAAGCAACCGAAACGTCGGGGAAAGTGTAAATATAAATAGGTTTAATAAGTTTATTAACTTAAAAATTAGTAAACGTCCAACGTCGCTTAACCTCGCTAATCGTTTACCGATCAGTGAGTGCAACTGGCTATGAGCGCCTCAATATAACTTAGTTCCTAGTAGTATACCTATTGTAAGTGCCCTTAACGCCTGGTTTACCCTAGTACAGGCACCCATGCTATATTACCTATATTAATTACTTTATGGACTGTAAACAATTTTACCACTGTAATTCATAAATAAATTATTATTATTATATATGTTTACTAGCTTTCCGCCCCAGCTTCGCACGGATAGTGCCTTAACAAATTATACACCTAAACCTTCCTAGAAATACTCTATCTATTGGTGAAAACCGCATGAAATCCGTTCAGTAATTCTTGAGTTTATCTCGAACAGACAGACAGACAGACGCGACGGGGGACTGTTTTATAACATGTAGTGATTAAACCTGGGTTGTTCTGTATATTTACCGTGAGACCATTGAACGCGTCGAACACCCACAAGTATCGCATCACCCATTGTTTGAGCAACAAGCATTTGTGAATTGTTCAAACGAAGACATGGTTTTATGTTTTTACTTTACAAACTGTTATAGAGATTTTGCGTTAGAGTTTCTTAGCAACACAAGCCAACTAAGCCCACTAGTGGGAAATTAGATTAAAATATTACTAACTACTAAAAAATAGACTTGGTTTCTGTTTATCTTGACTCGTGGTTAAACCAATGAGTCGCGTAGTGACTGTGGTCACGTAGCCAATGTGCTGCGTCATGTGTTACGGGACCGGTATTTATAATAATAAAAAATGTGGCATACATAAGCCTATAGTATCCAGGGTATTCTTTGCTACAATTGACACATGAATGGAAAATGGCCTGCCGTTTTCAATTATATGTACCTATCAATAACGGTCCCTAAGATTTCACCTACATTTATATACCTCTGTGGCGCAGCGGTAGTGTATGCGACTGCTGTGCATGAGGTCTCGGGTTCGAATCCCGGTCGGGCCAACAAAAAGTTATTGGGTTTTCTGTTAAGAAATCTCAATAACAGCCCGGAGTTAGAAGTTGGCGGTGTTGGACACCCCCGTGCCTCGGAAAGCACGTAAAGCCGTTGGTCCTGCGCCTGATCTCTCTCCAGTCGTGTCGAATTATCCGTCTCATCGGATCATGAGAGTTAGGGAACAGAGAGTGCCAGTCTCCGTTAAGATTGGAAGCCGTGACCGAAATCGGTCTGGAGGACATTATTAGCGTGATGCCTATAACCTTCCTCACAACGGAGCTATCAAATGTAAAAAAGAAATTATATACGACTGGAAGTTACAGAGATAAGCGCGTTTAAACAAACTAACTATCTTACTCTTCAGCTCTATTATGTAAGTATAGATTTGGTAACGCTACGCTGAAAAATATAAATAAAAGATGTCCTCCTTTATTATTATTTTTTTATCCCATCTTTAATAACTGTTCCTAGGATCGGCAAAGCAAGTGTGATAGATCTGGTATTCTCTATTCTATTAAAGATGACAACTGCCGTGCTAGGGATCAAGCCCTATGTCGTGGAGGACTACGAACAATTAACGGATATAACATCCTCCAGACCGAATTTTGGCAACAGCGACGAATGTTAATGGAGACTGGCCATCGGCGTAGGAGATACTATAGTGCACAAGTGTGTTCACAAACACAAGTGCACTCTCTATTCCCTAATTCTCATGATCCGACACGATAGAAAAAAGATCAGGCACCGGATCAACGGATTTACGCGATTTTGGGCAACACTACGAACTTGATAAATCCGGACGGCTATTGTGAATTTATATGATAGAAAGATCCAATAACTTTTTGCTGACTCGAGCCCTCGTGCACAGCAGTCACGTTCACTAGGTACCGCTGCAGACGTAAAGTAGACACACCTAGACACAAAACAATTATATGAGGATCACACAATTAACTGTGGGAACATAGTTACCCGTATGGGACTCGAACCCACAGCACTCGGTGTGGGCAACCGAAGCAAGCGGTTGTCATAGTAGTATTACAAGCGATAAGCTAAACTGTATCCGAAACCAGATTTATGAATTCTTAAGATTGTGGCGTACTTAATACATGCTTTATTAACCTCTGAGTCTTCTTCGAAGAGGTTAATGAAAATACTATGTGGGTCTGTGTGTCTGTTTGTTAGTGACAGAGAGCTATGCCAGCTCTGAAACTACTGGACCGATTGACTTGTAACTTGGTGTATAGATACCTTGGGGTCATCCCTCGGTCGAGTTTGAATATGGGCCCTGTGGGTCAAAAGACCCTTTAGATATAGGGGTCACAAGTTCATAAAGTCAGGGGATATCCACCAACAGAGTGATTTGGAAGTCCAAGGGAGAGGCTTTGGCCCAGTAGTGGGACATTACAAAAAGCTGGAGGAAAAAAAGGTCACATGAAGACGAAGAGGTTGAATCTTGGGTTTCTACATCCATCTCGTTTAGTTGGTAAATACGGATTTAATGTATTTAAGATTATTCTATTATTGTATAACGACATATGTAACCTGTATCGAAATATAACAGGGCAATTAAGTTAAATTAGAACGTAAAGCTATTAAAATAACATAATCTATTATTAAAGTAATAATATATAAATAGCACACGGAACCCGTAGCCCGTAGCTAGTGTGGCATCTTTTTAACAAACAATTGTTAATTTAAATGACAGCACGGATGGCGTAATGGTCTTATCAGTGGATTAGAAATGTTGTGGATTAGAACCCCACACAAAATTCGGTACACAAATTATTTATTTAATAAAATTGTCCCGAATTTGAGTTACCTATGTGTAAAGGACATTAGCAATCATCCGCAAAAAACACCAGTTAAAACTTATGAACAATAATGCATTCATATTACTTTTTTTAAATTACTAGCAATTTGTGTGGCACAAACGATTGTTTTTGTTACTCCCGCCTAGTATAGTATTATATTATCTGTGCTCCGGCTAAGCGTAATGCTCGGATTTGCAATGAGCGGGAACTTATCTGTGATCCATTTTGTTAAAGAAGTATTATACTTTATTTTACTCCATAATACTGATTAGTGTTCAATAAAATTAAATTTCATCATCACCATACTATGTTTAAAAGTGATAATCTCATAAAATATATAAATCTTTAAAAAATGCAATCCATAGCTACAATAAATAAATAACTAAAATACTGTTCAATTAGGTACTTTTACTGGCCCTAGTAGAATTTTAATTGCTGTCAGTGAGAGATTACGTTAGCGCGGGGCCTGTAGCGACTCATTTGAAGAGGCCGTTGGTACAGTAAAATGCCATTACTAGAAATCAACTTTTCTTGATTTAAATTTAAGTTTTATTTTGTTTGGTAGCGACTGTCGTGGCTGAAATAGTTTTTTTTCTATACGAGGTCCGTAGCCTTTGCTATTTCTGGTATATGGCTCCAGCAGTTTTTTTTTTTTTTATAACATTACCTACTAGCAATTTGGGTTTCAAATTTTTAGTATTCTTGTTAACACCTCCAGCTAAGCTAGAATGCTTATATTAGGAGAGGGTTCACGTCAGTAGTGCAAAGGGTGTGATTCGAACATGCGACCTCTTGATCGCAAGTCAATAATAATAATAATAATGTCTGCCCATTGCATTGATGCTATTAGAATATTTAGGGCAGACGCCGTTTTTCATTCATAGTTAGCAATATACCGGTCCACCAAACACCCGTACCTATAGCCCATATATTAGAATCCATACGTAGCAATAGTCCTACGCCTGCTGCGGCTAGTGCCGCTGTAGGTGTTCCATAACACGTTTGATTAAAACTCTCGAAGGGCCTCTTCACGTTGGACCCATGTCTCCGTGTAAGCCTCCCAAAGGGCCAGGTATTTTCTAATATAATATGTTAGAAAGTACCTGTGATAAGAGAAACATAATAATAAAAACATTGTGTGATCCACAAATGGTTGTTCCGTGTCTGGATGTTCTTTGTGTCCGTTGTTTGAATGTTTGTAAAGTTTCCCGCGATACAAGAATTCGGGAGTTGTCTTTTTATAAAATAAAAGTATTCCGCTATATTAGCGAATATTCACAGAACTGGAATGAAAGCAATTTATCTACCTACGTCATAATAGTAACACATTTGGCAGAACGAGTCGGTAAGGTCATTACTCGTAATAAAGAGAAACTAAGCACTTTAAGTGTTATCTACGACACGTGAACATAATATAAAAATATACAGCGTGTATCAGAAAGGTGTGGTCATATTATAAGAACATATATATATAAATATATATTATGGTATATTTATCCCGGTTTTCCATTGTACAGGGACTATATTATATGACGCTAAAGTATGACCATACCTTTCAGTTAGGTAAATGCTGCATATAGCATGTCTAATATAAATTTATCTTAAACCAATATTTACTCTATTCGCCAGATTTAGCGCCCTCGGATTATTTTCTGTTCCCAAACTTGAAGAAATGGCTCAGTGGTCAAAGATTTTTCAACGATGAATAAGTGATGTCGGCAGATAATGGCTATTTTGAGGAGCAAGACAGTTCTTATTATAAAAAGGGTATCGAACTTTTTGAACATCGCTGGGAAAAGTGTATAAGAGCTGAAAGGCGAAAATAAATATATTTTCCAACATTTTTGTGTTTTCTTTGTCGGCTTTGTACTTCTGGGACCACCCTCGTAAGTTTAAAATTCTACACAAAGATTTCTGCAATAAATAAATTACTAATGACTATTAAATGCTGCTAATAATTCCGGTAGTAAGAATTCATAAATAATATTAAAAGTCGTACCTATTTGCGTGTTTATTATTTATGAATCTTTATATTTAATACTAGTTACAAGGACAATTCGCAATTTGCACATAATTTATCGTGTTAGCATTTATGTAATATTGCGATGGAGTAATTATCGAGCTAAATGAAGGCGTATTATTAGCAGTATAGTTTGCAAATACTAACTAATCCTAATAATAATAATATCTTTCAGACCGAATTTCGGCCACGGCGGCCAGTCTTAACGGAGACTGGCCAACTACGTAGGAGATATTATAGTGCACAAATGTGTGCGCAAACACAAGTGCACTCTCTGTTCCCTAACTCTCATGAGCCGATGGGACGGTAATCTGACACGACTGGAGAGAGATCAGGCGCAGGACCAATGGCTTTACGTGCTTGCCGGGGGTGTCTTACACCGCCAACTTCCTAACGCCGAGGTGCTATTGAGATTTCTTAACTGAAAAATCCAATAACTGTTTGTTGGCCCGACCCGGGATTCGAACCCGAGACCTCATGCACAGCAGTCGCATTCACTACCGCTGCGCCACGGAGTAACTAATCCTACTTATATTATAAACTAGCTGATCCGCGCAACTTCGTCTGCTTCACATAAAAGATTTTTCCTCGTATTTGCAACGTTTTTCATTGATGCTTCGCTCCTATTGGTCGTAGCGTGATGTTATATAGACTATAACTTTCCTCGATAAATGGGCTATCCAACACTAAAACAATTTTCTCAATTCGAACCAGTTGTTCCTGAGATAAGCGCGATCAACCAAACAAACAAACTCTTTAGCTGTGTGTTAAGTATAGAAGTAAAGTTTGTGAGGATGGATGGATTATATATGGATGGATTATGTATGAGTTTATAGTGATGAAACATGATCTTGTTAATATCACGGAAGCATCTGAGCGGGAAATTAAAATGACAATTGGAAGATTGTCATCCAAATACACAGAAAAATGGGAAAAATGTGGGAAATGCCGTAATCGCTTCCTGACTAAGAATTCTGAGTGGTTGTCTGGGGATTTTACATTCAAAGCATCTGTCCACCTCTCAACACCATCATCATCAAGTAAGAGTTCGATTCGTGGACGATCAATAGATTTTCCTGAAGCAAGTGAAAAAACGAAAAGGAGACGCGTGGAGGACCTACTACACACGCGAGATGTAAACCAGCTAGTAGCCGCTGCTGAAATATCGGCACGATTATCCGGACATCGGAATTTGGCTACTGTGATTAAAGAAGCAAGCCATAGTCCGGAAAAGTGCCAAGAAATGAAAAGATATGTGGGTGAAAAGGTACGCGAACAACCAAGATGTTTGTCCAAAGAGGAGGCTTTGGCATATTATGTGGATGCCAAATCCACGAGCCACTCTCATAAACAAACGAGGAAATGGAGCATCAAGGCAGGACACCAGGTATTCCCATCATTTTATAGTGTTAGGCGGGCAAAAATTGAATGCTACCCTCCCGAGGAACAGATTTTTATAAGCGAAACGCGTGCAGAAATTAAACTTCAGGCGCACAATATTTTATGACTATTGTTATTTTTTTTCATTGTTATTTTTTACCTGTCTGACAATAAAAGATTAATCGCTATTATATTTTTTTATGTAGGCACACGTGACCCTACCTCCTGTTTTTTGGTGTTATATGCGCTAATACCCCATTAGAATATCATAATAAAGCCGTACGAACTAAAAAACCTCAATAAATAATTTTGTCCAGCTAGCATGTTCTAGACGAACCACAGTGCGGCGACTCGTGCGCACGACTCGCTACGCGTAAAGTATGGCAGCGTTAAATACCTACTTTGCTTGGTCTACCTGGCCTAAGACCTAAAAGAAGCCGACGAAATGTAGGTTTTAGATGCTTCTGCCTAACGATTAGAGAATATTCGTGTATGTTATATAGGTATGTATGTAAATGACATTATAATAATATATACATTTGTAAATATGTAACTAGTTTTCGTCCGGGCTTCGCCCAGGTGCGTTCATACAAAAAACCATATCAGTGCGATCTAGTGCCATTTTTCATGCCATAAGCAAATATTTAAATTAATACATCTTATTTAATATTAAAAATTCGAATGCGAGTTTGTTTGTTTATTTGTTATGTTTTTACGACTTAACTGCTCCACCGATCATCACGAAATTTCGCATACACGTCAGGGGTACAGAAAAAGACAGAATTCCTTTCATTCAGTAAAGCAGACTGGTTCCCAAAGGATATAAATTGGTAGACAAAATTTATATTAAGGCGAGCCACGCCGCGATCGAAATCTTGTTTTACAACAAATCTAATAGATTTTCCTAGATAATAACCATATAATTATACAATTCATAGTCGGCTTGCAGGACAATTTTATAAAAAAAATCCACTAATGAGTGTGTCGCTGATTTACTAACATCCAAACATAATAATATTAAAGAGTATCTGTAATTCTTAAAAAAAAAAGACAACTCCCGCTCTAGGAATAATTCCCGTGTCGCGACGGACTTTACAAACGTTCAAACAACGTACACAAAGAAGATCCAGACTCGAAACAACCGTTTGTCGATCACACAAAGTTTTTCCGTGTGGGATTCGAACCCACAACACTCGGCGCAGTGCCAGCGGCGAGGCGACCACTTAAACCGCTACACCATTTGTGCTGTCAAACCTGCACAGAGATTTTAGGCAATAAACGAAACGTGTTCTAAGACTGCATTTGCATTAGCATTCAATGGAAATAAGATAAGCAGTGGGAAAAATATTAACGAAGTTTGAAACCTTGTCACTGCAGACGTAAGATATCCCTTTATAAACTCACACCTGATACCAGTCGGGGTAGATAGAAACTACGGATATCTTCTAGACCTTGACCCTGACATATCTCTTCCTTTTTCATTTTTATCATATCGACCTTTGGATGATGAATTGTAGTAAAACCCAAAACACTTCTATCCAGGAGCGCCAAAACACAAAAACGTCAGTTCTACAGGTTCTACTGTGCTCTTTGTTTTGGTGAACAGTATATATTTTCTATAATTATGAAATTATAACTTTTACAGTATTTGTGGCGAGTTGAAGTATTATTTACACCATTATTTTTATAATAATAGGTTTATGCTGCGTTACTTTTTGGGTAGATTTTTTTTGCCAATATCTTCATTTTAAATACACAGATAGATGCAGCTCGAAAAACTAAATAAGGTTAGAGCAATAATTAAATAAATTATCACCAAAATAGCTTTTACAACATTTCATCCCCGAAGGGTCGATATTCTTCATCTAGGTTTGCAGTTTAAAGAAGAGTAAATAAGTTCTAATCTTGCTTTAGAAAATCTCTGATCTGCAAAGCAATTCAGAACGACATGACAACTTAATCCAGCAGATTGGATAAAACAACGGATAAAACATTTAAGTACAGAATATTTAATCATTTGTAATCTTACTCTATTGAACTGAAGCAGCCAGACACGAAAGATTTCCAATTATATCTGGCATTCCAACAATTGACAGGTAATATGTTCAGCGTCAATTAATCAGTCTATCACAGCCCAAGATTAAGTTCAATGTATATTCAATTAAATAACTTAATCAAATTATATAGTTAAATAACACGAAAACGAACTGTGAATTAGTAACTTAGTAAACTCACTAATCTATAATATGATGTTCATAAGTGTTACTTGGTGTCCTAAATTAATAAATTATTTTTGACTTCCACTTTGGTTACGGGCCAAAGAAAGTTCGCTTTCGACTTTGCTGAAGACAGGATGAATAAAACACAAGAAATTAACTTTAACATAAATAAGTACTATATTTGTCTATAAAACAATCACAATAGGTTGCTGATCGGCCTACAAGCGTCAGGTTGCACGAAGAGCCCCGTGTAGTTAACCACGAGGAACGTTGCGATGGATCCGATCATGGAACCGAGTTGTGTGACGCCACCGCAAGCACGCATACCCCGCGCGCCGCCGCGGCGAGCCCACCCGTACACCCACATGCGAGCATACGATACCACGCCGGACACTGTAACCCAGCTCACTACCTGCGGGAGACACACATATATATTAATATCAGCCCTGTATTAAGCTGTCTCACTTGTTGGGCACGGACCTCTTCTCATTGCAAGAGTTAAGCCATAGTCCACACCGCCAGCGCAGTGCGGGTTGGCAGATTTCATATATCTTCGAGAACATTATGAAGAACTCTCTTACATGCAGGTTTCATTACGATGTTGTCCTTCAACGTAAAAGCCAGAGATACGCGCCTTGGGATTGAACTCGAGACCTCTGCGTAGCAGTCCATCGGTCTTTGACTAGGCTATCGCTGTTTGTTCACACACATATACATAAGAGATAATGGCAGAGATCCTCGGGCTTCCAAAAGTCCGGGAGAAGTAGACGTTGGGGACGAAAAAATTACACTTTATGCAACGCATCGCTTGGCTAGGACAAAGAGTTCGTTTTTCGACTGTGTTTCAACTACCAATAACTGCAGTCGAGGTAAAGTATATCCAACATATAGACTGAAATACTGGACATAACTTGGATATTCGTGGCTCACACATTTTTGTTTGTGTGGGATTTCGAATCCATAACAATTGACGCACTAGCATTGGCAAGTCACAACTAAGTGATACAAGCAGTCAATTTTACGCTTATTAAGAACTGAATTTTAAGCAAACTCGATGTAGAATATTGGACATAAATCATTCTGGATATACATAAAGTATATAATAATATGGGTTCAAATATGAAGTTACCGCTTTGTATCAAGAAAATCCGTAACGTTGTGGTTTTAATACTAACTGTTCGATTTTCTGTGCTTGTTTCATCTTTATATATATAATTCTTCTGTACGTGTGTTGACAGTGAACTCCTCCTAAACGGCTGGACCGATTTGAATGAATTTTTTTGTCAAGTGGATTTGAGGATGGTTTAGATTTGTTTCTTTTTCTTTTCATTTTTTGTTTTTTTGTCTATACAGGACAACCGTCTGTCGGAACAGCTAGTGTGTATATATATATATGTATGTTGCTTGTACTTAGGCCACCTACGGTTCGTTTTAAATTAATAAAAACATCAACCATCACGTAATTATGGCGAATGGAAACAACGAATACGGACAGACACTAAGCGATAACATTTTAAATACAAATTGTGTAAAAGTTTATTGATATTTATTATTAATAAAACATATTATTTATAATATATATAGTCTATTCACGAAATATAAATTAATTTTTTACATTACCGCTGCATTTTGTATCTACTAAAATCACGAAATTAGATGTAGAACATAAACGACCATTTCATAGCTAAAGACCTAATACTAATCCTATTCATAAACTGGGCCATTGTTTACCACGAGCCTATTCTCAGTATAAGGGTATCATACTGACTCATTGTGGATTTCCTGGCTACAAATCTTTGCGAACATTATATAAAAATCCTACTGTTGCCCGTCAAGACGTTTAATAAAATTACTCAAAGAATAATTCCGAAGGAGTCACTCAAGTAATCGATAAATGTCACTGAGTACAGCCGCAGGCGTATGCCTGCGGATGTACTTAGTCTCAATAAACTACTGTATAGTAGTCTATTGAGAATTGTCTGCTTTGATGGTAAAGGAATACATTGGTATTCCTTTACCATCAAAGCCTACGATAATTCGCAATTGAATAAGCACGGTACATCAAAAATCCAGTGCTCGGAGCCGTGGCACTGACCTCAAATCTCGTGCGCGGCACCAACGATCTCTTCACCAGATTATTACTCCTTTTTTGATTGATTATATTATGATAGATTGATAATCTTTGACGTAAAAATATATAAGACACAATAATCTACATCGAATTTGAATACAGTATTCTGAATTCGTCATAAACGTTGTTTTGATAACATTCAGGAATTAACCTTGCTAACACATATGAACAATAAAGAAAAAAATATACATTCAATATTGGTCCAGTTGACAAAATTTACGCTTCGTATGCTCTTAGTGTAAATTCTATCTAATAATGAAATAACATTTGTCAAAGAACTTACAATTAAAGCAACACCGCCCGCGGTGTCGAGGAGTGGTGGCGAAGGACTCATCAGGGCTGTGGCCATGATGTAGCAGAAGGGCAGCAGCGAGAAGCCAAGCATCGCGCCCAGCACCTTGGAGCTAACGGGGCGCAGCCACACGCCCGCGAGGCAAGCCGCCGGGTTGGCCATGGCGCCCAGCGTCACAGCCAAGTGGTACGCACTCGCGCCGTACGGCATACACGAGTACGACTGTACAGATGGCAACAAGCCATTGTTCAGCGCATTTAGAACCATCATCAGCGCCAGCACGCTTATCCAGCGCGAACTCAATAACGATGATTTTTCAGTCGTGGCTTCCTCATCTTTCGCCGCTGCATTCGGCGCAACTTTCTCAGAGTTGAAGCCCTTGAAGTTATTTATAGTAATGAAGCTGAACAAGCTGGTGGCGGATAGCGCGCCCAGCAGCAATAAGAAGACTGTGGAATCAAACCTCGGTGGCGGATAGTGCGCTTCCATTGTCGAGTTGTCGGCAGACGGTATACACTCTGGTTCTCCGCCCACACCCTGAATCAACGCCAATATACTGGGAATGAAGCCACTGAGGCCCTCCCCAACTAAGTACGTAGCGAGATACACGTCACGGAAATGTCTTAAGTACGGGTAGAATAGCACGGAGCTGGTGCACCCCACCAGCGCCGCGAAGAAAGTCAATGTTAAGTACGCGACCGAGCGCTCCCTTCCAAGGAACATACTAGTATTGTCATACAGTAACGCATTGAGCACTAACGCGAGCGTCCCTATTGTCAGCAGACTGTATATGTAAGGCGCGTCGGAGATTCTGGGGCTGATTCTACGGAGTACTCCGTAGACAAGGATGCCGACGTTGGCTAGCTGGATTGCTAGTACCATTGACGAGGGGAGCGCCCATCCTTCGGGCAGGCGCTCGACGAGAAGCGGTAACTGTACGTAGAGACCGTTGACTCCGAGCCACGTGCCGATGCCCCAGCAGGTCATCAGCACGTCCAACGTGACACGTCGCTGCACGCCCCACATGCCGACTGCGATGGTGTCGCCGCGGTCCAGACACAGAGAGAACTCGTTCTGCTCACTCAACCTGCGATACGTCACACACTAAGTACTCACATACACACCAACAACTAGAGAAATTTTACAGTCCAATTGAAAACTGGTTTGCTGAAGTGTCTAATTGTTATTAACAGTGTGGCAAAACAGCGTTGTTTTATAGTCCCACCGGCATATCAGTATTTACACGATAACAATTTTGATAGGCGGTTAATATCCAACCTTCAAAAATACTTAATGTAGAGCCTTCCGTTCTATAAGCACAACCACGCTCCTGTTTTGTAACACGTAACCTCACAGACAGCAACCTGTCACCGGTGAATCGTATATAATCGAAGTACATGTATCGGCGCACGTTTTAATTGCAAAGAAGAAATTACTGATTGTTTCAAGTGATATGATGCGATAATTTCAATTATATCGCGATAATAATATATGCCATATAATGTAGATAACACTTGTAACTGATTGTGAGCGATTAAGAACACAACACTCAAAATAGCAGTGGTAGCGCAACAGACGATCTATTCAATGTGTCGCAGGCGCACAGCGCAGCGGCGCCCGGCGCGTGCGCACCGACTATAGGTCATCAAGATTGCAAACCAAACAATAATAGTAAGTAACTACAGTATATCTATGTATGCATCTAAACACCACTATTCACGTTACAGAACAAATTTTATGCCTTAAGAAAACAGATAAAGATAGAATAAGAATATAAAACATTCACAATTTAAGATCGATAATAAAATAAAACGATTTGACACATGTGACTGTTAAGAACGAAATGCACAAACGAGGTCAATAATGTCTTATTGAAATTTACATACATAAAATTTTCCATCGTCCTATTATTATATTTTTGAATTTTGTCAGACATTTTTTGCGTTATGCTAATAAATGATGAGCGTGTGGCCATCCAGATATATTATCATCATATGCGTGTTGCCATTCTTGCTTGTCATGGTTGCCAATGCTTCTAAATAGAAGAAGGCTACGCGGCCTTATCCTCAAAGATTCCTTAAAGTCTTTGGGTTTGATCTGTAGGAATTACTGACACCTCTTTTTACCTGTAATTCCTGTTATTATTAAAAGGAAAGTATTGGTAAGGAGACTCAGTAGTTTCGTTAAGTCTTGTAAAGCAATTGCAAAGACAAAAGTGTTTTAGTAGTTCCTTCTAGGAAGCTGTTACAGGAAGTATTGGGAATATGAGGCGCATTTAGCACAAGGAACAAATAACTGGTTTTGCTGCTGATAGCTCAGCGCTTTCAAAAGGAGATTTGGTAAATCTCCTCAGCGCAGGAACACAACACAAGGTTATATTTTGGCTGTGATATCAGGAGAAGGTGTGATATATAGAGGCAGTTCCCCACTTGAGCTGCTCCAGATTTTAACAAGGATTTATCTTCGCTAAGCACTTTTAACGTTTATTTACTACTTTAAATTAAGGACACGGGTGACGCCGATTTTGTACAAAGATAGCTAACCTAACCTAAAACTAAATTTGGCAGATGACTTATGTATATGGAAATTTTATTTATTTTAAAGTGAAGGCTCATCTGTTGATTAAAGATTGGCAAGAAGTCTTATATATGAAATGAATAAGTAACAATTAGTTACTCGGTCGAACTAAGGAAACGATGGTACATAGACACTTCGCGATACATTTGCATTCGTGTGGATAGTTTAATGATTCCAGTACAGATACAGGCAGCCACACAACACAACGCTCCGCCTAGTAACAGTACCTACACTAGATGAGTTTAATATTATTCTAGTCCTGTTTTAAGCAAAGCATTTGCACCCGTCGTACAATAGGTGCCGTTAAAAGTAAACGTAAATACTTACATGCTTCGGGGAGAACTAGATCTCTTACAAAACTTCACAGAATTAAAACTACACTGACGGTTGTTATTGCAAAAGAAAACCAGTTGACAATATTCAGACTATTCAATACAATAATAACATGAGTCAGACATAGCGCCCAGTGCAGAACGAACACGTAATTGTTAAATATTAATTAATGCCGACACGACCACCTATAAAAACAAAACGATTCAAAATGATACAGTCCAAGTGAGGCTGCGAGATTAATCTACATAAGTAGAATGTAAATACAAGAATGGTGGCAGTGGCAGAGAAGCTGTTGTTACTGCAATATTTGATGTTCCATTTGTTAAATGATAAGATATGTGGTGTTAGTGGTGGCAGGGTGGTACCTACCGGTGTGGCTTGGTGGTAGCTCGTGTGTGGCTTCAGGTGGTTCACATCAGCGACGGGCGGGCCGGCGGCGCCCGCGCTTCTTCTGCGACATGTGCGAGTGCAGCGTCAGCGCTCCAGACAGTACCGACCACCACAACCCAGCTCAGAAAATGTAAACTAATTTAGAGTCCAGAGAAAGCTCTTAGCTTGCGCTGTCATAATTTTATTGGTGGTCGGTTTGTACGAACATTGTCAAATTAGTGTAGAGGCACACTGTCTTTTGCGCGACGCTCTTGTTACAATATACATCTCAAGTATTTACATTTTACAGTAAAAATATTGACCGTGTTTAAGCAACATCTGTGTAAACCGCACGTCCGTTGCTTATCAAGTTAATAAAACATCGTTGGGTACTGTTGAAATGCTCATATGTGTATCCTTTAGCTGTAAACTATGTTTGTACTGTTCTAAATATTTTTCTTTATCAATTCCTTAACTCGATTGAAATTAATGGTCTCAGTAGCTACACTCTTCAGCTTACTCAAATCGTGATTAATAATCGTCATGATACTAGACAGATTAGCTAAATGGATCCATATATGAACACAATACTCTCCCATATAAAGTGTTAGAATGCGTGATCTTTGAGATGCATTATGTAACACAATGACTTTCAATGAGAAGCACGTAAAATTAGCAAAGCAAATAATATCAAATAAAAAATAAACCATACAAAGGTCGTCTACTAAATTCTAAACAAAAAACAAAGATACAAATTATGATATCCATATATGACAGATATGATAATATGGCCATCAGAGTAAGACATTCATATTATTGTTAAATAATATATTTATAAATTAAATAATGAACCTTCTCTGATTGTTTTTTATGATGACAATTTTATCGCTCACGGGAATCGACAAAATTTGGTATGGCAGATCCTGTATCTTACGTAAACATTCTTGCATCGAATGGAGTATTAAATTCAGTTCGTTGTTTTGAACATCACGTACACAAAACTGCAACGAAATACAGAATCGAACAGTTTGTTAAACAAATACTTGCGTATTTGGTAAACCAACAAACGGTTATTCAAACAGACTGCACCTTGCAGAGTCGTGGCTCGATAGTTTATTAATTAGGATTGCCTAATATTGTCTTCTATTTACGCGAATGTTATTCATTAAAATTAAACTACTATAAACGGATTTTATCGCGTTGTTTATTTAGCACTGTATTACAAAATTTTGAAAATATTACACTACTACTACTATTGATTTTATTTTACTAATTTATGAGCTAATAAAATTATTTAAACTATTAAATCTATTTATTTTTGGTTTACACTTTCCCCGACGTTTCGGTTGCTTTCCAGCAGCCATGGTCACGGGGAGACGAGGGATTGCCTGCTTAACGCTAGACCTAAAGTGATTACCACCAATTGGCAACCATCTCTACATTAGTACCCTCGCCTACAAATTTTCCGTATCGACTAAAGTGCAGAGTAATCATTTCTGTCAACCTTTTATGGTAAAGTGCATCTTGACTGTGTTAATTTGGCATTGGTTGATTAAACTATATTTAATGAGTCGCAGTTACAGCTTACCATCAGGTATACCACCTGTTTACCTGCTATCAGAAAAAGTCAATCGGCAAAGGCATGCATTGCACATTGTATTCTTACGAGACTATCATCGAATCTTGACTGCGCTGCGGCACTTAAAATGTCAGCAGCCAGTTAATAGCACAAAGCCTGGTTGCAGTACCGCTGCTGATCTTAACTGTAAACTACTTTTAACGGTCGTTGACAGGTGGCAGAAAGTACTAAGTAATTAAGAGATTAGCTGATTCCCACACCTGTCTAAGTACACACAGCGACTCATCAACCTAGACTGTTTGGACTTTGAACTATTAGAAGTTGAACGCTGTGAATCGTGCGAGAGTGTACGTTATATTTTTGTTATTTTGTCACATTCACGCTGAACGGGCCGCGGGCGTCGCCGCACGCGCTAGTGCAGTGATGGGTCTACACCTCTATGCACTGTCCCTATCTTACATTTCTCTATTTTATATATTGCGTAGTTATGCGTATATAGGGTGTCTAACTTGATGTGTAGCCGTGTACTGACTGCGTATGTCAAGATATGCATAATCTAGCTCAGTTGAGCACGCATACAGATGGATGCGCGATTGTATTATTGCTTTTTGGATTATCAGATATCGACAAGCGATCTACCAGCCGTCCCCACACTAAATCCGCATTATAGTAAAATTGTAGCAACTCTAGACAGTTTTCCATTTTGCTAAATCAAGTGTACAAGTGCTCTTCGACTCGCATTTATAAACCTACTGATTGTCATAAGCAGACGACTGCGCGTCCAAGTGCAAACGTACCTAACTTCGCGTACAAGTGTCCAAGCAGCCCGTTCAAGGCTTAATAATTAGCATTAGTTAGGCAATGCTGCTACACTCAAAAACGTTAGATAATAAGTAAGCATAAGTCGAAGTAAATCTTGTGCAATTAGCTCACTACAGCTACCAATAGGTAAGGAGTATCGCCGACGAAAGATTAAGTGGTTTACCTACTGTCTTTTTGTGCGTCTTATAATGGGTTGTTCCGTATTCATCCTATGACGTCTTATCCTATTTCTTTACTCATCCTAAACTAGAATGCCTAACTGGCCCGATTACATTATTTTAATAAAGTTTCTTTATTCAACCCAAATGCGTTTCTTACCCTACCCGTGGCAAATATTACCGAAAAAGGTATGGATAGTAAAACAATTTTTGGTTTCGTAAACGTAGGTTAGGTTAGATTAGTAACAGTAGGTACATTAAAAAAAATAGCCTATGTTATAGTAAAGTTTCCTAATGGTGAAAAATTTTTTAAAATTGGACAAGCAAATCTTTCCTCTTTATAATATTAGTATAGATATAGATTACTAAAACAGTATTTTTTGTTCAGACCGCCAAGCTAAACCTTAGAGGTTTTGGGTAATTTCGTCATCGGTTGAGCTAAAAATACTTATGCCACCGTAGTGAAGGCCGCGGGTGGGAGAACGAGGATCTCCCATCCGCCAGCCGTTGAGTCGGAACGACGCTCTCTGTTGTGCCAGGGCGTCGTCCAGGAGTCGTCGCTCGCAGATACAACATCTCTGCATTGGGCACTGCTGGGTGGGGTCACTGATGCAGTTTCAGTTCCAGCGACCCACACACCATATAAAGCAGTGAGTTGGCACACCGTGGTGGTATAGTCGGTAGGCCCGCAGTCTCGGGAGAGCCCGTCGTAACCCTCCCGCCTCCCCTTGTGGCGAGTGAGTATACTTATAGGAAGAATAAAGAATAAAAAATGAAATAATTGCTGTTGGTTGAGAAAGGAACGTAAATAGGTTGAGTTAGGAAAAAAAACAGTGTAGGATCAAACGTTATCGGATGACGCCGGAACAACCTCATATAATATATATTACTAGCTACCCTACGGGAACAGTACTTTTTTCTGGATGAAAGGTAGCGTATATTCTTTTCTGTACCCCTAACGAAAATACATGACGATCGGTTAAGTAGTTTAGGCCTAAAAGCGTAACAAACAAACTAACTCACATTTATAATATTAGTTGAAATGTCTAACGCATTTGTTTTGTCTATACTTATTAAAATGTATACAGTGCAACTAAATAATTTTATTTAATTGATTTACCTATAGTTTTCTTTGTACCTAATGAATTCTGCCTAACTTGGAATGGCTGAATTAGTTTGTGCTGTCATTTGATCTCTTCAGCCAAAAGGAGCAACGAATATCCTTAGACTAGACCAGCCAGTTTTCATTATATGATGACTTCATAGACGTGACAACTTGGCTTAGAGTCGATAGTTAGGCACTTTTTAAAGTTTATATGGATGATACTTTGAGCTCGACTATGCTGAATAATACGCACAGTTTCCATTGCATAACTATGAGATGTTTTTAATAAAAATTATGTCGACGTAATAATTACTTAAAATATCTGCCATAAAATCATTGACCAAAAATGCGTGGGCGTTTTAAATGTCCAATATCAATTTTGCTGCAAAAAATACAAAACGTGACCATAGACAATCACGTGTATTTTTCTTTTAATCTAGTGTCTAATGCACTAGCTTTTTATGGTACCGAACCAAAATGGTGGAAACGAAATAGTCTTCGTAGATAAGTCTGATGGCTTATCAGATTTGACAGACGGACAGGTAAAACCTGTCTGTCAAATTTGGTTATTTATCTGCGTATTGAAATTCGCAATCTTAATATTACTTGTTAGCAAATGTTATTGTAATATAAACAAAATTAAAAAGTGACGCAAACGGAAATCGTTCTTTATTTTAATTTTAATGTGCTGTCAGACGTAAAAGAGGTATGTAAAGGATTTAGTTTACACATTAGATTAAATTTATATGTTTGTACCTTATAACGCATAGTAATGCGAAGTTATGAATATAGCTTGTTATTATTTTATTTTATTTACATAACAACATACATAGATTATAAAAACACTTTGTCATAAATAAATCTGCACACAGTATGTACGGATTTACATTTCTTACGAGTACGTTTGTTAGCTGTTGTATTCTGCGTTTTTGTTTGTTTTGCTTCATCATGAACCGGTAGAACTGATAGTTTTACTACAGGTCGCTTTAACAATCCATTCTTTGTCTTGACTGTCACGACGCGGACATGGCCGTCTTGTCCAGGATGTAGCTCTATTACTCTACCTAAAGCCCACTTGCCAGGTGGTAAATTCAAGTCATCATCATAAGTACAACATCATTGATTTTCAGATTGCTTTGCGGGTGTCTCCACTTACACCTATCGTTTATTTGGCTAAGGTATTCTGTTTTCCACTTATTTCAAATATCTTCATAATTTTTTTTAACTAACTACCATCCGGCTTGAAGGACCAAAAAAATGTACGGATTCTTTGTCTGATAGATTGATATAATTGAAAGAGGCTTGGAGATTCAGAACTAGTTTATTGATATAAAGGAAAAATGATAATGTTATGATATATGATTGATAAAGAGTACACACGCGTCGCGGTTGGTGTCCGGTAATTACCTAACTAAATATGAATTATATGAAATAAACAATATTACAAAAACATGCTGACACGGGCGCACGAGCGTACAAAGTAGCGATTTACGGTGAAACCGTACACAGTATTTACCAAATACAACTCATGAAACGCATTTACAAGTGTTTATTTTTATTATTTCCCTATTCATCGTATGAAAGTTAAAACAACAAAAACAGTAAAGACATTTATATAACGATTAGATATGCCCGCGGTTTCACCCGCGTTTATCGTTACTGCGCCGCCCCTGTGGGTCGTAGGCGTCGTAGCGTGATGTTATATAGCCTATATAGCCTTCCTCGATAAACAGGCTATCCAACTCTAAAAGAATTTTTCAATTCGAACCAGGAGTTCCTGAGATTAGCGCGTTCAACCAAACAAACACTCTTCAGCTGTATAATATTAGTATATGTAGATGATAAAATTAAATGTCAAATGCCGACACCCAGCAACTAAACGCAGATTCAGAAACTTTAGTCTTTGACGTTCATAAGTGATACTTTGTGACTTGAATGAATAAACGATTTTTGCTTTTCGGTTTTTGCAAAATAAATGCCCTTGCTTGCGCATACCTATTGGCAAAACACGTGCAATGTTAGATACATATATTTTTTATTCTGTTTTAGACGTAGCAGAGAGGTCATAGAAATATAATCTGTACCTTTTATGACGATAGTTACAAAAACTGTAAGCAGCCTTAAAAGCTTTGAAAAACGTAAGGATGTCAATCAAAGAATATGTTGAATATGTATTTATTTAAAATAGTGCTACGTAGGTACATAAATTTAAATAGATAACAATAATGCAATGCAAATTTTATCTTTATAGGATTATTACTAAATTTATATTTGTATATTTTAGTCATAATCAGAGCAATCTATAAAAAGAATCTACAAGTTTAAAGCAAGTGAGTCCAGGCTCTGTTGCGAAGGACTTTGCAAACATTAAAAAACTGACACGGTCACCACCCTGACTCGGAACAGCTGTTTGCGGATCGCACATTTTTGTCCCATTTTTGTGAGGATCGAACCCACAACACTCACCGCAGTAAAAGTTGCGACCACTAACTAAACCACTATGCATGGAAATGTAGACGGACGTAGGAAGCCCTTCCATCTTTAGACAAACCTCTGTCACGCAAACTGCTACGTTCCACAAGGAAAGACCTACGCCACCTGGTGGGTATAATAAGAGGCCACTGCTCACTCAACAAACACCTATTCAACATCGGCTCGGTTCATGTAGAGGCTGCATGGAGACCGAAGAGATACCGGCTCATGTGCTCCTACATTGTAAAAGCGTGAGCAACCAACGGGCGAAACTTCTAAACAGTCCAGAAACGATGAAGGATGTACTGCGCAACATCGGTCCCCTATTATCTTTCTGGACGGACCTGAGGTGGTATGAGTAACCGAACAATATTTCGCGTTGTTTACTTACGCACAATGGCCCAATGGGGCTCAGTGCGGATAACACACGTCCAATTAACTACTAACCACTATGGAGTCAGAATCATCCAATCTATAATTACCGTTTTCCTCAGCTAGGTACCTAATGCGTGAATACCACATCTTACTATGACTTACTTAGTAGGGTATATCTTAATAATGTATGCTATTCTAAGTAACAATCACCTCTTACCATCAGACAGACCATATGTTGCATTGCAACATAGATAGCGTAAAAAAGAACTCTTCTTTTCTATTATATTTTTTTGCATGTTATGGCGCTTTACCACTTTGTATCAAAAGAGTCGTGTCAATATTTGCATTCTTGCCAAATTAAAAAATAAGTAATTAAAGTTTTTATTTTTTTATATTCCTATCGTAAGTATGACATAGTCGACATTATAGTAAAAAAAGAACTACTCTTTTCTCTTAGGTATATATTTTTTATTATTTGTCTGGCACGGCGCTTAAATACCGCTTTATATCAAAAGGTTGTCAATATTTGCCTCCTTGCCAATATAAAAAAATCATTCAGTTATTCTTTTTTCAAATTCTAGCGAATGACAACACAGTCGACATCATATCTCGTATTCACTTGACCTTAATAGTCACCCTTTTATTTTTATGTATCTCGTTGATGATTCTGGTTATCTGTATCTCATTTCAGATAATTTATGTGTATATTCGTATCACAATACGACGTAAAAACGCAAAAGAACAAATACTCTGTTACTAAGTATGTCTTGGTGGCGCAGCTTTAGTATACGCGACTGCTGTGCGTGAGTTTTCGAGAAATTTAATTGAAATATGTAGGTAAATAGTTAATTATCGCTTGCATGTCCGAGAGGTCTCCATTATATTTTTAAAGATATGAGAAATTTGTCGAACCGCACTGGGCCAGCATGGTGGACTATGGACTAACCCTTCTCACACTGAGAAGAGGCCTGTGTCCAGTAGTGGGACAGTTTAATACAGGGCTGATATTGTTACACTGGACCGCAAAGAAAAAGAGTCGTTGAAATTTAACTACTATGTACGGATTTTATCGCGTTGTTTATTTATACTATTATTCACTATATTATATATCGTTGAAAACTGTTACACTACTACTACTATTGAATTTTACTAATTTATAAGCTAATAAAATTATTTAAACTATTAAAACTATTTATATTTTGGTTTACACTTTGCCCGACGCTTCGGTTGCTTTTCAGCAGCATTCTCCCCGTGACCATGATTTGAATTTCTTGCGTTTCAGTTTTGCAATAAAAAAGTTATAAATATGGTGTCTCTGTCTTATAAATTTTATTATTCTGAAGTCATCATGTCGTGAACCCCTGAAGAATGTACCAGGATCCTGACAAAGCTTGAAGATGGGCACAGTTAGCGAAATACTTCGAGAACTATTGGTGTGACTCTTTCTACAGTTCAGCAAGTACTCCAGCGTTTCCATGAAACTGGATCCAATCTTCGAAGACCAGGAACAGGCCGAACAAGGTGCACGACGACGCGGGAAGATCGCTATATGTGTCAACAATTTCGAGAAATCGCTGTCTTACGGCTGTTGAAGTAAAGAATCATCATTTACGACCTGGAGGAAACAATCTGAGTACGGATACAGTAAGGCGGCGTCTGGCTGAAGCAAATTTAAAGCCATTAAGACCTGCAAATGGCCCAAAACTAGAAATACACAACAGAAAATCAATGGGACTCTGAATGACTCGTCAAGAGTTATGTTTTCAGACGAGTCTAGATTCTGTTTATAAAAGCACGACGGGAGGAAAAGAGTACAGAAGACCGGGAGAGCGCTATTACGAAGCCTGTATATAAGAAAAAGTACCATACGGCGGAGACTCTGTTCACGTGTGGGCTAGGATTTCTCAAAAACCTAGTAGAAAGTATGCCAAATCGCATAACAGCATACTTTTGAAGATATTGAAGATTTTCTAACCGACCCTTTTTCTTTACAGTCCAGTGTATTTATTATCATGTATACAGGGTGATTTTGAAATCGTGTAATTCCTTTTAACCACGCATTCTACTGGTGATATAGAATAACCCTAACCATATTTTTATTTAATTAGAATTATTTTTTTTTTGAAAATTATTGTTCCATTTTTTTCGTGAAATGGTGTCAGATGGTCATATGTTAACCAACCGAGGCAATTTTATTTTTTTTCTAATTAAAATAAAAAAACATATTAATAATTAATGTCGTAAATAATAACGGGCGGTCCTTTTTATTGCCCCTTATTATTTACGACATCAGTTATTGTTATGTAATTATTTTTAAATTAGTAAAATATTAAGATTGTGTCAGGTGGTCAAAATATGACTATTTGAAATCATTTCATGAAAAAAATCTGTACTCTAATTTTGCCGAAACCATTATTCTAATTAAGAAAAAATATTGTCAGGGTTATTCTATATCACCAGTAGAATGCGTGGTTAAAAGGAATTACACGATTTCAAAATCACCCTGTATATATAAAACATATACATTGTAATTTCCAACGCAGCACGGACTCCGGAACTATGCCCGGTAAATGCCGATAGGGTCGTTCCTTATTACGTGGGACTTTAAATCACAGCTGGAGAAATGTGTGTATTCCACACACATTTCTCCACTCTCACCTCTTTCTACCTGGTAAGGGTTATAGGCATGAGACTATATATAAACATCAAATCGAAAGTATCTAGACCATAAAGAAGCATAATTCGAGATTACATAACAAAAAATAATCAGAAATTAAATATAATTATGTTGTAACAGGAGTGAAAAGACCGTCACAGGTGTAGATTTTTTATGTTTTTAATTGCCTATCAATTTTTGAAACTAACTGAATAGCTCTTATAACTTACGGCCACTGCTACCACTAACAAGTAAAAGTTATCCGAAAGATAAATCGCATGCTGTCTCACTCATGTTAGGCTAAAGAAGAGAGATGGCAAGACTTTTATCTTATAGATGAATTCTATCTGGAGGTGGTAGTACAAGGTCTTAGCCTGTTACCTGATTCCGGCTTGATGTCGACTTCTGGGACACCCTGAATGTAATGATATTAATTACATAGATTCTAACTTTCATCATTACCATCATCTCAGCGAAAAGATGGCTACTGCTGGACGTACGGCTCCCCAAATGTTTTCCTACACAGACCTTATGGAGGCCTACTCCTGCTATAACCGAATCCTAATCACTATCACTACATATTATAAAGCAAAGGCCGCCGCCGTGTCTGTCTGTCTGTTCGCGATAAACTCAAAAACTACTGAACGGATTTTCATGCGGTTTTCACCAATAGACAGAATGATTAATGAGAAAGGTTTAAGTGTATAATTTGTTAAGGTTTTGTAAACCCGTGCCGAGGCGGGTTGCTAGTAATATTATAAATGTGAAAGTGTGTGCAATATTTGTATAGCATACATACAATACTCATAAAAGTTGAACTGAATCGGATAAAACTTGACATATAGATAAACCATGACCTGGATTAACTACTATAGATAGATACTTATAATCCCGATATGCGTTCTCGCCATATTTACGCAGCCGGAGCCACGGCTTCTCCGTAAGAAATAAGAGTAATCCTAACTCATATTATAAATGCGAATGTGAGTATGTTTGTTACGTTTTCACGCCTAACTACTCAACCGACCATCATGAAATTTTGCATACACGTTGTCAAGGGGTACAGGAAAGGACATAGAGTGCCTTTCATCCAGAAAAAAGTAAAATCCAGCAAAATCTAGTTACTAATATTCTTGTTAGGTAAACATTTCAGCTCAGCTAAATGCTTGTGTTCAGGATGAGTGACTAGGAAAAGTGTTAGGTATAACCGCGAGATGCCGTGGACAAAATCTACTCATAATAAATCCAGTGTTGGCAAAAACTAGTGAAATATAAACTGATACATAAGTCTTTTTACAATTGTAACGTACTCTGTAATCTAGCATAAAATATAATAATACCTATGCAATGACGTGAACGCAATAAACTGTACTCGGTAATGTGATACGTCTATTCACATTTTATACTTGTACTTAAAATATTAAGTGTCAGTACATTTTCTTTTACGATGTTGCACATTCGCATTTTGTAATATAAGTATATTTTATAACAATTCTTGTTATATTGTATTAACCTCTTTAATGTGTAAACAGGCTGTGTAAAAACAAAAATATTTTCGAAATCGGACTAGCATTACCTGAGATAAGATCTTTCAAACATATGAAGTTTTCAGCTTTATTGAAATTAAACTACTACATGCGGATTTTATTCGCGTTTAAACGCGATAAAATCCGTATATAGTAGTTTAATTTCAATGAATAACATTCGTGTAAACAGAAGACAATATTATGTTCAGCTTTATGTTATTATTATTATTATGGAGCGCATTTTTTAGGAATTAATACCATTCGCACGGGTGTTAAAGAAGTGAGAGCTCCTTTAATTTGACACCTGTGCAACCGTTGCAAACGTTGAGCAATGGTGACCATGGCAAGAAGAAAAGTATACTGTCTTGGAAACAGAGAATTTAATCGAAAGTATTATTAATCGATAGCTTAGTAAAAGACCGTTGGACTGCCACACAGAGGTCTCAAGTTCGATCCCAAGGCGCGCATATCTGACTTTTTAAAGTTAAGTGCGTATTCAATAGTTAATTATCGCTTGCTTTAACGGTGAAGGAAAACATCGTGAGGAAACCTACATGTCTGAGAGTTCTCAATAATGTTCTCGAACATTTGTGAAGTCTGCCAACCCGCATTGGGCCAGCGTGGTGGACTATGGCCTAACCCTTCTCACATTGAGAAGAGGCCCGTGCCCAGCAGTGGGACAGTTTAATACAGGGCTGATATTATTATATTACATATTTTAATTCTGGGGAGAAGTTGAAAAAGGAATTCCTGATTCCCTTTTAAGCAAAGCGGGAGACATAATAAAAATATTTATAAATACCAGAAACGTTAGCACAACTACACAAATATTAAGAGGATGTAATTGTGTGCTATAACTTATATACTGGTATAGCACATATACTATTATATGTATTAGGTATACTTGCATGGCAGAATTCTACTTAACACAAAATCAGCATAATACGTAGCTCCAGAAGTGATTTATAAATTAATATACCTACATAATCTCACGTTCACTTTGAAAAAGACAACATAATATATTTTGTAATCATGAGAGGCATGTACACAATCCCATTAATTTACAAGTTATCAAAATAACAAGATAACAAGCAATAAAAAGACAATAAACATTAACAAATGCTATTTATCTTAATTTCACATGTTTTTATGTAATACAGTCATGCGTCTGCAACTTACTGGACGAACGCTTAAGCCTCGGGTAGACGCCGGAATCGGGCGGACCGGACAATCAGTCCGACATGGTCCGCATTTGGCATCCAATGCAACACCGCAAACGAAGAACAAAGACAATACAGACCACGTCTACTTACTGCGGGGACAGTTCCCGGGCAGAGGAACTTATCTACCCGTCGGAAAAAAGACCAACATTTGCAGCGCTTTACAGACATTGGATAGCAGCAGACCGGACATTTTGTCAATGTCAAAAAACACTTATGGCCAGTCCTACAACTAACAAGTAAAACCAAAAAGTAACCTCCAAATAGCATGCGATTTATCTTTCGGATTACTTTTACTTGGTAGTTGTAGGAGTGGCCATTATTCTTTTAAGTAGGTGAAAGTTACACTTATGAAAGTTTATGATTAGTGACTTTGGCGTCTTTCAATTATAACGTAAGCACCAATGGAGAATGTTATATTATGCTTACTATTGCTGATAAAGGTCCTTTCTCGCTTACGTAAAACTTGAACGGCCCCTTTAGTCAAGTTGACCAACAAAATTGAGAATTTGGAATGCAATATAACAACACCAAGGATAAAACGTCCGCCGGTCACTAAATCTGGCCAAGTCCAGCGGTCACTGACGGACAAGACAGAGAGGTATGCGCGATCAAAGACGACAGGCGCACATTTTCGGTTTTTTGGCATATAATACAGGTTTTACAATCATATGATCTATTTTCAGGGGCAATTTGTTTACAACGATTGGAAATTTGAACGCTAATTAGTTAATCTGAGAGTTCTTTATTCTGATTGGTCAAAACATGAATAAAGATATATGAAAAAATAACAAAGTATCATGGAAATTATACGGCAATATTAATTATCTATACTAATATTATAAAGGTGAAGATTTTGTTTGTTTGTTTGGTTGAACGCGCTAATCTCAGGAAATTCTGACTCGAATTGAACAATTCTTTTAGTCTTGGATAGCTCATTTATCGAGGAAGACTATAGGCTATATAAGATCACGCTACAACCAATAGGAGCGGAGCGTCTATATAAAGCCTGCAATACATGTCGGCGAGCGAAGGCAAACTGATACAAGGCAAGTACTACCGTCTAGACGTTCGGCAAGTTTGAAGAAAACCAATGCAAACGGCCAACGTAGACGAGCTTGTGGAGCTGTCCACATGTTGGGCGCTGTCAGTCTTTATTGAGCATTGAAACAATATGGACGTTGTAAAAGTTATTGCAGCTGCTGGCATTTATTTGATTATGGCACTCCAACGACTTATTCACGATTAATGAGCGCATGTAATTATTATATCAGTGTATACCATAGTAGACTTGTAAAAATAATGCATTTTGTACGTATAACGGCGATGTTCGCCAAGCGCGAAATGGCAGCCGGACCAACATGTGGACGCTATTGGCCGAACGCAGGCCAACGTCTTTGATTTGTGCAAAAAAACCGACGCCGCTCCGAAGTGAGGCGAGTGGTCGCGAGCGACTGCAAGTTGTTACAAGTTACGCCAATTGAGCTCTATATACGTTGGCGCTTGCCTCCACTCGGCCAGATAGGCGAGTGATACCAAGCACAGGCAAGGCAAAGCAAATATACCGTTTATACGTTGGCATTGGCTGTCACTCGACAACGTTGGCCCAAAGTGTATTGTCGGCTTAAAATATTGCAAAAACGGGGAAAATTCTCTAATGTGAAGCAGACGAAGTTGCGCGGGTCAGCTAGTCTTAAATAAAATTCAAGTATATTTCTACCTGACCAGAATGAATCTATTATTTTTAGGATTACTAGCAATTTGGGTTACAAATTACTAATGTTAGTTAACCTCTCTAACTAAGCTAGAACACAAGTAGTGTTAGTATTTCATTCTTGTTTTCCTTATTACATTATTCATCAATTCTATTCAAATATCCGAAGGATCTTAGTACACCTTTGTCAATTTTTGTAGCATCCTAAATCTATAATAATATTTTAAAGCTGAAGAGTTTGTTTGGTTGAACGCGCTAATCTCAGGAACTACTGGTTCGCATTGAAAAATTATTTTAGTGTTGGATAGCCTATTTATCGAGGAAGATTATAGGCTATATAACATCACGCTACGACCCACGGGGGCGGCGCAGTAACTATAAACGCGGACGCAGCTGGTAATATTTTAAATGCGATTGTGAGTTTGTTTTTTTGTTTCACGACTTAACTACTAGACCGATTATCATGAAATTTCGATACACGTTGTCAGTTGTGTCACAAAAGGACGTGAGGTATCTTTTATCCAGAAAAAAGTACGAGGTATAGAAATTTATTCAACTACACATTCGGTCTTTCATATACATGTTCCACAGCGATTATGTCACAATATTTTGACCAATACATCAATTTTTATCTTTTCTTATCTCATCTTATCTTGTCACAAAACTACAACACGGACACGTGTATAACCCAGTTTATTATACAACTAGATATGCCTGCGGTTTCACCCGCGTTTATGATTACTGTGCCGCTCCCGTTGGCCGTAGCAATATGTTATTTAGCCTATAGCCTTCCTCGATAAATAAGCTATCCAACAACAAAATAACTTTTGAATTCGAACTAGTAGTTCCTGAGATTAGCGCGTTCAACCAAACGAACAAACTTCAGCTTTTTAATATTAGTATAGATTAAGATATTAATTAATTAACAAGTCAATCATGCAAATTGAGTACAAATATTACGTATAATTACTTGGGTACTTTGAAATCGGTAGCCATTATTTATATCTGCGTTTAAAGGTCAGCTTCTGACCCTTACGCATAAGATTATAAACAAATCAAAGCGATAGTACAATGTTATTCGATTAACAGACTATTCCGTAATAATTATATATGCGAAAGTAACTGTCTCATTGTTACGTTTCCAAGGGTAAACTGCTGAACCGATATTAAAAAATTTGTTATCGTTTCTTGATCAAATCGGAGATGTTCTGGATAAAGGCTAGAT
Source organism: Catocala nupta (assembly GCA_963675205.1). Lineage (NCBI taxonomy): Eukaryota > Metazoa > Arthropoda > Insecta > Lepidoptera > Erebidae > Catocala > Catocala nupta. Next base: position 28,283,032 of record OY776086.1, on the reverse strand, counting down.
TAAGAGCACCTTAAACCGGCGAGAGTGTATGAGGAATGTTATGAAAGTGAACGAAGCCAGAGAAGTGTGTCAGGATCGTAGCAAATGGAAATCCGTTGTCTCTGCCTACCCCTCTGGACAACAGGCGTGAATCTATGTTTATGCTATAAAGAAAGCTTTTTTATTATTTCAAACAGGACAACTCCCTCAGTAGGAATAATTCCTGTATTGCAATGGGACTTAATAAACATTCAAACAACGGACACAAAGAGCACCCAGACTCGGAACAACAATTTGTGAACCACACAAATTTTTGTCCTGTGTGGGCATCAAACCCACAACACTCGGCGCTACGACAGCGGCAAGGCAACCACACCACTTAAGCCACTACGCCATCCGAGCAGTAGCTTGTACCTAAATAAAAGTGAACAAAATCGAATAAAATATGTATCTATATCAAAGTATTAGAAAGACTAGCGGTCGCCAAGTGGTCGAAATTCGACCATAATTGATATAAATTTTAAGTTTAATCGTTATTATGGTTTTATTGTCTATAACTATTCCCTTATAATAACATTTCATTTAGTCACCTACTCCACATACACATGTAACCATAGTTACGAAGAATTCTGCGACATCAGACGAACAATGTCGAAATACTACGAACGCGATTCGACTGCGTTTGTCAAATGCATGGTTGTGTGCGTGTAGTGATTTTTAATTAATTTAATGTATTTCTAATGCATATTTTATAAAAAGATATTAGGATTCGCCACTCCTTCTCCATATAAAATTTAACTGTGTCAAATTTAATACTCCTCCGTCCGCGCAATTTTCGTTAAAAGGGGTACAAAGTTTTTGCTTCACGTATTAACATATACATAGATTACATAGGCAGTCACGTGTCATAAGTAGGTATGCGCCTATGTTCGCGGCGGACTGGCAGATTCTCAGGTCGGGTTAATTCTTATTGGGTTTTCCTGATAGGAAATTCTCGATAGCAGTTCTGCGCTTGGCAATGTGCCAGTTTATTGAGCTCGCCGCTTTAAGTACGAGTATGTGCGACTTAAGACGTAGCTGGCGCAATGTGGGCGAAATGTTTTTCTATATATGTATACCTACTTACACGTCTATCCCTTCGGTCATATACAGACCTATATTTATGTACAATTGTATATAATGTCCTCCATGCCGAATTTTGGTCACAGCGGCCAATCTTAACGGAAACTGGTCATCCGCGTAGGAGGTATTATAGTGCACATGTGTGTGCGCAAACACAAGTGCACTCTCTGTTATCTTACTCTAATGATCCGATGGGACGGTTTTCCGACTTGACCGGAGAGAGATCAGGCCCATGACCAACGACTTTACGAAGTGTCTAACACCACCAACTTCCTAACTCCGGGCTGCTATTGAGATTTCTTAACAGAAAATCTAACATTTTTTCGGATCCGGGATTCGAAACTGGCACCTCATGAACAGCAGTCGCATTCCCTACCGCTGCGCCCCGGAGGCAAGTATGTACGTAATGTAAGGAAGTCGCGAATATATAAATAAAACGAGTAATTTTAATCAAGAGGTCATACTAGTATTTTTATTTAAGAATAATTCTGATTATTTCGCATGCTAATTAAAACTAGTATGTAAATAAGGAACAACTCAAACCATGACGTAGGACTTAAAGACTCGAACTTTAGAAGCATACAAAGTGAAATTTCAACTCGTGTACTAAAAATAACTTCGGTGGCAAAGCGACGGCATCTCAAATTTGTCGGTTCGGGAAAACCGAAGAAAATAAGTATGAATGTAGGTCAGAAAAGCGATGAGAGAATTGCGATCGAGAGAACGTCGGATCGAATCCCAACCAATGCATTGGCGACGTGACCCACTTCTAACACAAGCATATTGGAGGTAACCCTTCAGGCTAAGCTACAGAATACAAGTAATTTATGACCCGAATTGATCATCTGGAGACCTGAAACATAACTAGAGCAGAAGAACAGAAACGTAGCTAGCAAGTAATTTGTGACCCGAATTGATCATCTGGAGATCTGAAACATAACTATAGCAGAAGAACAGAAACGTAGCTAGAGCGTAGAACTTTTGGGCCGACTGATACAGTGAAACTCATTTAATTCGAAAATTGTCCTGAATTTTGGTACCTACGTAGCCTCTTGATTGTCCTAAAACTTTTCAAACTAGCAAACCGAACAACGAAATAATGTCATTTTGAAAGAAAGAAATCCGAGGCAATTCATTGGAAGATGCTTTCGTACGGCCAGATGTTTTGGATAAAAATTTTCATGGTATCAGCAATCATCATCAAAGTTGGAAAGTATTCCTCCATAATGTTCTCAAAGATATGTGAATTCTGCCAACTAAATTGGACCACCGTGGTGGACTTTGGTCTTGCCCTTCTCAAACTGAGAAGAGGATCGCCTTTTGTAGTCGGACGGTTTATATCTGCAGAACTGTTATTAATATACTCTTCACATATTATTTATAAAACAAAGTCCCATGCCGTGTCTGTTTATCTATTCACGATAAACTCGAAAACTACTGAACGGATTGTCATGCGGTTTTCACCAATAGACCAGTGATTCCTGAGGAAGGGTATATAATTTGTTAAGGTTTTGTACTAAGGGCCCGTGCGTAGCCAGGGCGAGTTGCTATACTCCATTTGTATTTAACTAAAGGTAAACAATCTTGTTCTATTTAAAAATAAAATGCTGCTGAAGATCAATGTATATACAACAATAACGATTACTAAATCAATTGAACCGTTAGTTTAAGCAGTAGTTTATTTGTTTAATATGTGTGACTTTTTACACAAACACATATTAAACAAATAAACTGTCATCCCTACTATAAAGTGTAATTTTAAAATTGTTTTCGATTTTTAATTCATTCGTATTTCGCATCAATCGGATGACACGACAAATATGAATATTAAAGCGGAAGCAGATCGCGTTATTAACTGATAAACGACTTGTCATGATCAGTAGGTATCAAAATAAATCTAATCGCGTTAAATAAACCTGACAACTATACCAAGCCACTATTGCATCTAAAAAATCATAGTTGTGCAATAATTAATAAGGCCTGAATTATATTTCTCAGCATGCCATTCATTCGCATTTTGCTTGATAGTTTAATGAATGGATTGAGTTGCAGTGGCACACGGGTGGCCCGATACAATCAATTTTAATTATGTCCCGTATTGTAAGACTTCACAGATTAATAGACCTTTACCTATTCATATGAGGATAGAACTATGTGTGCCTATGTAACAGGAAACTAGATATCAAAGTTGACTGTATTTTCCAGAATTGAAAATGTTAATCTAAACAAGGAGAAACTTTGAAAAATAAACATATTGAACTTACTTATGAGTTTACTAAATTGTGTCATATTATACAGCGTGAAGATGTGAATCAAATTGTAACGGGTGCTTCCTTAAAGACCTTTCAAATGTGCTAAATAAAAATGTTTTAAATTATGTTGTGTTGTTGGTCAAATGTACAAGATTTTGGTTGGTGCTAAAAAAAAGTACCAAATAATACTGTGACTTCAAAAGCACGTCAGTTTTTAAAAAAAATCGTTTGTAGTTTGATGAATCAATCCTTCACAAATAATAATGGAAAATGAAAATTAGCCATAAACGAAGCACCTGTAGTTAAGTCTGGAAAAAGTCTTACGTTTTTAAAAACTTTGATTTCTTTATTTTAGTCATACATTTTATTTTTTTATTTAGCTCATTTGAAAGGTCCTTACCTAAGGAATCTGCCGTTACAATTTGATTCACATCTTCTGGGACATATACATATATTTCTACACTCATAATAACTATATAGTAATCCTAACTAATATTATGAATGGGAATGTGAGTTTGTTTGTTTGTTAAGCTTTCACATGGCACACCTAATCTACTTGACCAATCAATGCAATTTCGCATACACATTCAGGCGGCCCAAAAAGGACATAGGATACCTTTCATTTAGAAAAAAAGTTCTGTTACTAACCTAGCCTACAATTACACGAGCGAAGCCATGGGCAAAATCTAGTAATCTATAATATTATGAAGCTGAAGAGTTTGTTTGTTAGTTTGTTTGGTTGAATGCGCTAATCTCAGGAACGACAGGTCCGAATTGAAAAATTCTTTTAGTGTTGGATAGCCCATTTATCGAGGAAGACTATAGGCTATATAACAACACGCTACGACCAATAGCAGCGGAGCAGCAATGAAAAATGTTGCAAAATGGAGAAAATTCTCGTATATGAAGTAAACGAAGTTGCGTGTGTTCAGCTATCTATAAATATAATTTCTAAATCTTCATGATTTAGTGATTAGCATTGCATAAATGCTTATATAGGTGTATGGTTTTATATTTCTGAAGTGGTTGGCAAAAATATTATACACATTACCAGCAAAGATTTGAGCCTGATGTAATAGGGTGTGCCTACTAAGCTATGTCACAAGCGCATTCATTTATGCAATACCTATTTTAATTAAATCTGGTATACAACACTAGTGTAAATATATGAAACTTGTATCTAAATATTCATTTAAATGTGTTTAATAAATAGAACATTATTTTGAAGAGATTTGTGGTGATCAGCATCATCATTGCTTAATTAAGTAGTTGTTAAAAATACATTAATTGTATTTAGAAAATACATCATCATTGCACTAGAAATATTTTATTCAGTAAGGTTACTAAATAAATATTTATTTATAAGTATTAGAAATTAATGAAAAAGGTCAACATTGATACTCAAAGTAGTTTTATTTACTAATGTCTCTAATATTGTTAAAGAACTTATTTCATATTTTATATTTAACTGTTAATATGTACGGGTTTGCTCGTACAAAGTAGTTTAATTTAATATTAGATAACACAAAAAAATGGTAATTTCAATGTTGACGGAAAAAGGACAGTCTTAGTTTCTTTAAAATGTACCTAATTTGTATCTTTGCTTATGTTTAGGATCACAGAAAAAGTTTCCTCATTAATTACTATCCAATAGAATACCAATTAATATTGATAGCCTTAAAATATCTTTCAAGCACTTAATAAAAAAGATTAACTACACAGACGGCAGCACAGCTTTAAATGAAAAATTATCTTAAACAGTAACTCTTTGAAGTCATCGTTTACAGAAACTATTTTAAATTGGTCTCAATTGGTAAGCAATTAACCGTTACACTTCACTCCGTACATTTAATACCTACACAGCAATCTACATTTATGACAGACATTCCCACACACGCACCAGGTTAATAGTTAGTATAGTTAGCAGAAACTGAAGTAAGTATACTACATACGGTGCAAGAAGAGGTACTGGTGCTATCACCTCAGGTTAAGAAGAAGCCAAATATCTGAAAACCACAGAACTTAAGTCTAAGAAGCTACATAGAACTACACACATTAAAGATTTCCAGACAGCTATAACATGTCACTAACCGTGGTAGAAGGTAAATGTCTACTAGGACAATCGCTGCATTCAAATTATGGCAATATTATATGTACTAGCTGTTGGCTGATGTATGATTATTTAAGGGATGTCAAGGTTTAATAGGAGAAATTAATAAGGATAATATTAACATGCAACCAGTGCTCAAAAATGGTAATCATTAAAAAAATAATATTCAAGTAAATGCATTTTAAATGTTTTAGAGCACTTTCACTAAGTGCTGGTTGTTAATGGCCTTGATTAATTTTTTTTCATTGGTATATGTAAAGCAACATACATAATTTACAAGAAATAATTAAAATTGAGTTAATCATTTGGCTGTAGTTATTATAAATAAATTATTTAAATTAAACTCTGCCTAGTGTTTCACTTCTAATCAAACAAATTAACTACTACAATAAAGCCTTGCTTCAGACCACGAAAAAAATAATAAGCACTTGGGTTAACTTCTAATATAAATAATTAACAACAAAACAGTGATATATAAATATAATAAAGTGTATATTATACCAACCTTACGTTGTCTTCCATATCTGTATCTAAGGCACTTCGCTTCACTATAATCACAAAATAGTAAGCTCTTTTCGAACGTTCAATATCACAACTAGGTCCACAGTTCACGCTGCCTTCATATGTTGCATAAAACTTAACTTGCCTTACATCACCATAAAATTCTAGTGCTGATAAAATTTATACTACTTAGTAACAATATAGGTAACAATTTTGGCATAGATTTTATGAATTTTATTCATATCCTATTCGTAACAATAAATTAAGTAGGTACATCATAAATAAAAGAAACCTTCGTTTCACATTTTCTTAAATGTAGTAAACTGACAAGACTGACACTGATTGTCAGTAAGACTAAAAAGTGACAGCTGACATCCAGCTAATCCTTCAAGTGTAAGAAACTTCATGAAACTCCACGAACCGTCATGACATAATATTGCTGTCTCATTGCGACGTAGACAAAACAATGAGATAGCAACAATAGTCACAGAAGATTCTCTGTCTATGCCGTTAACGTGTAATATTGCTAGATTTAAAAACACAAAAATTTGTTGGTCAACTGCGTAAGTAACCTATCGTAAGGCAAAATGATTTTGCGTTGGTTTACTCAAGAATGCATTTATCTACAAACTTTTGTCTTACGGTAATTCATATTTAGCCTTAAACAAATGACACGGCTCACACACAAGCATAAGAAATAGCAGCTCACATGAATATGGTTCGGCATTTCTAGAACGAATTAGCTAATCGCTGCTTCAAAAACCTTGGCGAATCGACGAATTAGGCGAGACTTGTGAGAGCAGTGTAATACTTATACCCTTCATAGTACTGTGTTCTCTGTACAGGCCTGTCAAGTATCAGCCTAGGATATTCTGTACTGTGGACTTTCTTTGTAACTTTCACCGTGACTGTCACGCCTATTCGCTTCTAGTATTAACCTGTACGTTTAACCGTTGGCATATCCTTACATACATTAAAAGCGTGTAAGTATGTCGTTGACCTACTTAAATCGATCAAACGTGGGGAGTGCCATCAAGAGCTATGAATACTCTGGCAGACAACATGGTTCAACAAACAAACATCTAATGTATAGTGTAAACTTAATTTAAATATTATAACTTCTCTACTAAGCATTAGTTTAATTGGATACCGTGGATACAAGTTGTGGTTATTGTCAATTTTATGAAGACCTTTTTCTCGCCGTAGAGTTTTCTAAGCTTTTTATTTATTTTGCGGTAATATAAGATTTTCATAATTTTACCGTCTTTGTTGTTTGCGACAAAAAGTAGCACAATTTTTATACTGGGTCCGTCTTAATAGTTTGGTAAGTATACAACAGATAATTAAATTTCTGATTTCAGTGGGCAGATCAATGTAACAATCAATTGTTTTGGCCTGTTGAGTTGTAATATAATTAGTAGAATTAAAAGGCAAATTATGGTTGCCAATTAATAGGTGACGGTACAAATAAACCTGAGAATGGCCACCCTCTTACATCGTCATTCCATCTTTACTTTCTCTTGCGTTCGACAAAAGCGCGAGTGATAGTTAATATTCTTGATATTGGGCGATCATAGACTTTGGTAAACTTTTACCATCACAAGGAACTTATGCCCGTTTGCCGTATAAAAACTAGTCCATTATTCTATCCACAAAAATTTTGTCGTTTATTTATCTCAGAGTAATCATACTTTGGAAATAAGTCCTCACCAATTTTTATGGTTCTTTAAATAAATGAAATGAACACTAAAGCTAATTCAAGCCTTTATTCTGAGATCAAGGCAGGAGAATCGCTAAGTACGTATCACTATTTACTGCCTATCATATAACGAAAAATTAAGTACCTAAACCGAGTATTCATTGCAAAGAACATAATGGCCTTTTTACACTAATTATTACTGATAATCGCTCTCGCAACACAACACTACATGAGCACTAGGTATGGTATTGATGTGCAGATCAGAGATGTTGCAGAACCAGATTTTTTGACCGCGGATATGAATGTCCAAATCGATGCGGCAGCTCCGCAATTGCGGATGCGAATTTTGATAAAAATTGTTCATCTTATTTAATAAAAAGTATCTAATATCACCGCTTTCGCAGGTTCAAGCCTGTTTTGTAAATGTTCATAAATTAAACACGTACTAAGTACTAAACAACTGATTTCTTTCTTATTGTAACGTACGCTATATCTGGATTTGCATTAACATCTGTGTTGATTATTGCGGATGCGGATGCGGATGCAGATGTCCGAATCGATGCAGAAGCTCCGCAATTGCGGATGCGGATGCGAATATTCGCAACATCCCTGATGCAGATGTATCATTTGTTGCAGCAATAGCTGATTTTTAAATAAACCGAGATATTAATATAGGATAGGATATTATTTATCAGAGCACCATCAACTGCCTGTAATATATTATTTACCGTATGGCGTCTTTACCCCATAATTAGTGTGTATCTTACATTAATATTTAACTTGACTCCTATAGTGGACGATCCATTTGTCGTTTCTTTAGAAAGCTTTGTACTTATTGCTTATCGCTTGGCAACAGCTACGATTACAGGACAACTAAGATGGTGTTTGTTCCGATGTCTAATGTAATAAAATAAGTACACTTTAAGGCATCGCGATTGAAGTAATTGAACTTCAAAAAGAAAATCATCGTCATTTATTTCTTTTTCTTATAACTCCAACAGAATAACTCTTAATCAAGTATGTAATCATTCTGTTAGCTAAAATAGTATGTGTAGTTTAGATAATATTCTAATTAAATTCAGGCCAACGTAATTCTTAGTTTCTAGTCTTGAAGATAATAGGCCTAGGAAGACCTACTGCCTCAAAGACCTAATAAAATCTTAGCTAAGACCATTTATATAGGATAATCTTCGTTCAGGAACAGTTACAATAAAAATAAAACGCATGCTCGGTTCGCCAGTTATTTTAATTTAAAATTTCAAAAAGCAAATACAATAATCTCCGCATGACTCGTCTCATAAAGCTTTACACGTAAAGTAGTTATCTTTAATAGTACATAATAATAAATATAACAAACATGAGAAGTACTCGGCGCTAATAAACAAGTTTCCACCCCCTACTTGTCCTTCTCGCTCTCAGACTTCCGGCCCAGCGGGACCGCTGCCCGCACCCTGTGGACAACACATACATTTTACTCAGCCGTACTATACATATTCAAGAACTGCTCGCCTGGTATCAGTGACCCGTCGCTGCGTGAAACAAACAAAGATCGGATGTGTTGCCAGCCGCGAGTAATATCAATATAGGGTTGCCAACCACATGTAAAATGAAAAACTTTATGTCAAAATATTTAGGCGTACAATATTATGTCAAATGGACATTCCAAACGAAACATTCTTGTAAAATTAAAATATGATCTTGTACTATGTTCTTTTTTGTCTTGTACTGTGTAATAGCATTAACAGTAATATTGTCATATTTTATTTAAAGCATTGGCAACCCTAGACCAATATTGCTGAGCACATTGACGGCACAGGACTTCTATATGAGCTTTATAATCGCTATTTAATGCAATAACGCACAGCACAAGATTATTAGGCCGAGATTTATTAAGTTATTGCAACAATATCGCAATTTAGCTCATAAAGATTCCTCATGCAAAACACAATACCATATGTCCGCAAAGCAAAAACTACAAAAGAAAAATAAACAATCTATGGCTTACACGCCTAATTAAAAGTTAGTTTACTGATAAATGCGCTACAATGCACATTTATTTTAAAAACCATAATTGCAATGAGGACCTACATCATTAGCTTAATGCAAAAAAAAAAAAACTAATTGCAATATGTCGGTACTCACGTAATTTGATAGCTATTGCAAATTTGAACTCATTAATTTATTAGCGAGTTGCATAAATGTATGTTAATTGTTATTGTACCAATGCATTTATTAATGACAGCACATCATTAGTTCTGACTCAGCATTTATTATAGAAAGTAAATTTATTTATAAATTACAAGTCTGTTTTTATTTGTCAAATAATCATAATGAATACATAACTTTGGGATATTAACAAATTATTAACTACCATAAGAAATTGAGTTTTCAGCAACGAGTGTTACATTATTCCCTTTGAGCCTTGATATTTGCAGAGTTAGTCAAAAATGGAGGTCAATCTACACTTTTATCAAAGTTAATTTATATTCTCTCGGATAATTAAAAATATGACATTACGGAACGTGATGGCCACTTTGCCGTAATGTCATCTTTGTCACAACGATTATTCTACATTTCTAAGTAACTTCGTAGGGCAAAATAACACCAATAATTAACTTTAATAATACTTTTTAATGTTGTATTTACCATATTGCATGCATGAATAAAATTATTTTCATCTCGTTTAAGTATGTATGGTTACAATAGGAATACTAATCTCATTTATAGAACTTTAAGCTTTATGCTATATCACTATCGCTACATACCTATTATTAAACAAAGTTCCACACGGCGTCTGTCTATCTTTTTGCGATAAACTCAAAAACTACTGAACGGATTTTCATGCAGTTTGCACCAATAGACAGAGTGATTCATGGGGAAGGTTTATATGTATAATTTGTTAAGGTTTTGTACTACCCATGCGAAGCCAGAGCTGATAGCTAGTATTACTATACAAAGTATTGTCTTAACAGTTTAAATACCTAGGTATATATATATATATATATATATATATATATATATATATATATATATATATATATATATATATATATATATATATGATATATTTGAGTGACTGACTGTAAGGTGTGTGTGTGCGTGTGTATGTGTGTGTGTACTCACTTGGCGGAGATCTCGTTGATCTTGGCGCGCGCCAGCTCAAGGTTGGCGTCGACTTGCGCCTTGTTCATCTCGTACGCCTTCGGCAGTGTGAACAACGCTATCCATCCTGGAATACAACATACATCACATTAGATACTACTTGATGGATTTTATACACTTACAGCAACTTTTAATGACTATAAACAATGTACAAGTAAGAAATCTGGAAGGCATAATCCTAATGTTACAAGGGACATATAAACATTGAAACAAGGGCAACCCTTCTTTATAACAAATATTGATTTCGGATCGAACAAATACTACATCTATACGAGTATCAAACGCCGCCAATAGGTGAGCGTAACGCCACCTAGCGGGCACATCTCCACAATCCGTACGCCTACTAAGAATTATCTTATAATTGATTTTTTTATGAAAAGCAGGTTATTTCCCACTTAATAAATTTTAGTTTGACTACACGGATGACGCAGCGGTTTAAATTATGGCCTCACCATTATAGCGCCCCCGGGTGTCGTGGGTTCGAATCCACAAAACGTTGTCTGAATCTTAGCGTTCTTTGTGTTCTTTATTTAAATGTTTATAAAGACCCTGTGATACATGAATTATTCCTTATAAAGCAGTTTAAAGATACATAATCCCTCTAAATTCTGTTAATTTAAAGCCACTGGTTTTATCTAGTGATTTTTAATTGAATAAAAGTTAGTTGTTAAATATATTTTATGATATACCGTGATATATTTGAGTGTGTGATTATATCAGATAAACCTATAGCAACATTGCCAGTTATTTATAGACCAATCGTGCAAGTCGCGTGCCTATTTTTATTAATTTCGTTGACGTCACAGCTCGTGCTGTCAAACGATACTCGTAATATTTTATTACATTCATACTGATGGTATACATAAATGTGAAAGTCGGTTTGTTACGCTTTAGTGGATAAGTTGGTGCAACAATTTAGGTGAAACTTTTTACGCAAGTATACAGAACAATTGAAAGCTTAACAATAAATCGAGCTACTAAACATACAGAACTCATTAGAAGTCATCAATTAGTTTCATTACAAAAATATGTACACACAACGACACATCAACCTAGACTGTTTGGACTTTGAACTATTAGAAATTGAACGCTGCGAATCGTGCGAGAGAGTGCGTTATATTTTTATTACGTTCTATCCTCATCACTATGCACTGTCCCTTTCTGACAATTCTCTATTTTGTATGTAGCGTAGTTATGGGTATATAGGGTGTTTAACTTGATGTGTAGCCGTGTGTACATATATTATCTGCTATTTCATAATCATCTACTATAAAATTTTATAAAACTTCTATTGCAAGAATAGTACCTACAATAGTGTATGTGGATACCTACATCCAAAATTTGCAACATCCACAAACATATGTTTCTAGTCTGGATGCTTTATCTCAATGCTTGTAACCATTTACATATTTGGGTTAATCTGGAGTAGGCTATCCCAGATTACTCCAAAAACTGAAGTAGTTTTGTAAAATGATAGAAGTATAGAGTGATATGTTATATGCGAGTATACTGCCATCTTTGGGGGACATATATTTAGGACATGCAGCAGACATTTTATTTTTAACCTGGCTATTGATGACAAAATTTAAAACCAATTGTGACTGGCTACTAGCGGACCGCTGTCAGTCCAGAAGTTAAAGTACATGAAAATAAAACTTCTTGTACATTACATACAGTCTTTTAAGCTAAAATAAGCAGTTGTGCAAGTATATATAAAATAAGTAATTTATTCTCTAATCACAAATGTTTATTAGTATTATGACTTATCTAAAAAAATAGCATAATGTATGGTAGAAAGTTTCTTTGTGTTCATTGTTTGAATGTTTTTAAAGCGATACAGGAATTATTCCTAGTGCGGAAATTGTCGTTTAAAAACGGAAAAAAATAAATAAAGTTACCGAGTATGATGAGCGTGATGCCGTTGAAGCAGGCGCCGACGTACGTGAGGCACCACAGCAGCACGCCGAACTTCAGCGAGTCAACCAGGTCCTCCACCAGGAATAACCTGCAAACAGAACGACATCGCCCACATTAGTACAGTCAAACGCAAATGTAGCTTTACATTGTTTTTAAATTATTATTTTGCAGTCATGTTTTGTCATTCATATAGCTTTCGTTTTTGTATTTCTGCTGTAAAAATGTGTAATAAAACATTTATCATACAATTGAATTACCATTCACAGGTATTGGTTATGGTTTAAATGAAAACAAAGTAACGTACCAAAAATTTGTGAACATTTTATTTCAATAATAAAAAAATGAATCTCTTCTTTTATTTGTTTTATTTAGTTAGTTAAGTTGTAAATTATGATTGTTGCTTTGTTTATGTAATTAAAGTTATTGTTATATTATTTTGCCGATTATTCTTAATTTATGTACCTATACAATATTCAATATTTCTTTACTCGTTAGTCTGTCAGTCAGAAATTTAATATTTTATTATAATTAATATAAGGTTATTAAAAAATAAATATTGTGCGAGCCTATAAAACGATTATTTTTATTGATCAAACGAACACGTAATTGCCGACTTACTTTTATGCTTATAAATGTCAATAAAATAAACCAACATTTTCACCCTTATTATATGATAATTATTAGTGATAAATACCACCCAATCTACAATGAAATAGACTAATTAGTTTATTCAACTATTATTTACTTTGATAGAACATAACGTGTGCGCGTACAATGTATTCATATGCGTTATGAGTGCACGGTGAATCGATAACAAGCGTCAATGCCCCGATACTTTGGTACATGAGCTAAACAATGTTCAGTAACTAATGTACTTTATATTTGCTGAAAGGAGCTAGTAAGAGGACTAATATGTATGCTAAGCATGTCTCATATACAGCTGAAATAATGTTCAATTTCATCTAAAATCTTTACGACAAACAAACTTTAAATCTTAGATCTTAAATTGAATAAAGTTCTTAATTTATAATGGCTAGTAATAGACAAACAGTGCTTGCCCGTCTATCAAACATAGTTTAAAACACTTTCATTGCCTAACAGATAAGATCAGTAACACATTACCAGATTCGGTTATCTTACCTCTCTCTTTAGAGAGGCCTCAGGTTTAATAACCGAATCGTGTTTTGTGTTACCACGACTCTTTAGTCGTGCATTCTGACTCGGTTGGAGTGTAGCAAAGGGAGTGCACCTTTTTGGATCCTAGAATTAAAATTATCTTAAATCGTTGTTCTCTTCATTCTATCCTATAAAACGACTAAAATAAGCCGAGTCATCTTGAAACTTTTTCTCTATGACGTTCGCCAGATAATTGCCGTTTTTGGTGCGCCAGGAGATTTTCCTTAGAAGGTAGGAAAACACTACGCGCCCGCCTCCGCCATCGATGGTTATTTTTTTTTTTGTTAACCACCCAGAAAAAGGAGCCCCGCGAGGCGGAGCTCCGTCGACTCGAGTCTCTTTGAATTGAATTGCATCTTATCTCATAAACCACTCATCTTAGACAAAAAGTCATTTTATAGGATTGCATTAAAAAACAACTATTTAAGAGAAATTTAATTTTTACGAAAAAAAATTAAGATCCAAAAAAGTTGCACACCGTTTGCTACACTCTGACCTCTGACTCACTTAATACAAGACAAAATTTTAGCTACAGTCTTCTGCACTGTGCAGGCACAGTCAGTAATAAAGTTTAGGACAACAGCTTACCGACGGAGCTCTGCGAGCCCGGCGTTGAGATGCGCCGCGGCGCCGGCCGCTAGCGACTGCGCGCGCTCCGCCGACACCGACACGTCCTTCTCTAACAACCATCTGCGGAACACAAACAAACACACGTTAGCACACATGAATAGACTATGGACACCACAGCACATCCACTCTGCTAGAGTATTATAACATATGGATGACTAGGAAGACCCCGTGACGCAGAGGCAGCCAGGGGCGATATTGATAGACATATAACCGATGTAAACCTGCTTATGTAAATATTTACAAATGTAGAACTTTACAAGCATACCTACAATTTAATGGAAACAATTAAACTAATCATTTTCTACTAGACGGAAGGTTTAGAACTAAAATATGTTCAATTGTGTAAGTAAAATTGTGGCAAACTGTACCCCACGCAAGGAAAGTCGCAGGCAATGACTGATGATCTTTATTTTTAATATATAATAGAAAATGTTTGTGTCGATTTGGATTGAGAATTACTATTAGGCATTTTAACATTTCGAGCTAAGTTTAAATCTGGAATCGGATTTATGATCAAAAGTCCAATTCTTTGAGTTATAAGTTAGATGAAAACAAAATATAACGGCAATACTATCGACGGCGAAGATAAAACGGCAAACGGCATTTACTTTCATATTTGACTAAAGAAATTATAATTAAAAGCTGATTCAAATTTAATCTAGGTCAGACGAGTTTCACATTTCAGTTCTAAAATTGCCATCGAGTGTAATCGAATATTTTAACCTGCTCTATATTCAAAACCAGTAAAATGATTTAGATTCAATACCTACTGTCAAGATGTTAAGATATACAATCTTTTTATATATTGACTATGGAATTTCCTTATTCAATTACATGTGGCATACATGTAATTGACGTGGTTTTGTGACTTCTTCATTATCAATGCGCAGTGTTCATTTCCCATACGAGATAAATAATATGACCTAGTAGGTCATTTAGGGACCCCAATATACCTAATTATATGTATACTACTACATCAGCCACGTGGCCTTAAGGTAAATAAAAAAAAAACTGTTTTCAATATATTCAGAACACTGTACCTATAATACATTGTACATCGTAACAGTAGGTGTTGAATCGAGATAATTTTCACTGGTGTATTAGGAATTATGTTTACTGATGAGGCTTGATGTGTTTTGTGTCAATTCTCACATTTGTTTCCATACGTGTTAAACGATACGTAGAGTTATAAAATAAAAAAGGAATATGAAGAATAAGTCCAAATATGATGCAGAATTGAACTTTCCAAACGCAATGATATATGTACGTATGTATGTTGTCGCCTTATTCTGCCTAATGGTTTTGCTTCTACGGTCTAGTTTTATATTACGCAATCTACTTCTGTTACAGACGAACCTACTTCTGTTATATATTATTTTTACACGACGTTTAGTTTATAGTCTACCTTACAAAAGTATAGAGGCTACCTTACAAAACCTATTCATTCGAGCTCTATTCTTCATAATGCATGCTGAATAGTGGGAAAACGTTGCCAACGAAATGAAGATAGCAAGTTGCAAGCAACGTCCAACAATTCTATAAAACACCCGAGTTCACTTGACAATCAAGAGATTAAAATTAAAGTAATTAGGTACATTTTCAATCTACTTCTTCCTCGTAGAAAGGCGTCTCCCGCAGTAGGAATAATTCCTGGGTCTCTGGTGACTTTACAAACATTCAAACAGCGGACACAAAGATCATCCAGATTCGGCACAATCATTTGTAGATCACATAAATTTTTGTCCCGTGTGGGAATCGAACCCATAACACTCAGCGCGATGGCAGTGGAAGGCGACTACTTAGAACATTACGCCATCCGTGCAGTCAATTAATCTGCTAATCAATTCTGCTGTCTGTATAAGAATCTCCGTGAACATTTAAGCGAAAAGCAACCGAATTATCAAACAAAGTGCAAATAAAAACGAGATGGGTGTAAAAACCCAGGATTCAACCTCTTTGTCTTCATGTGACCTTTTTATTATTTCCATCAGCTTTTTGTAATGTTCCATTGCTGGGCAAAAGCCTCTCCCTTGGACTTCCAAATCACTCTGTTGGTGGATATCCCCTGACCTTATGACCTTGTGACCCCTATATCTCGGTGGTCTTTTGACCCACAGGGCTTATATTCAAACTCGACCGAGGGATGACCCCAAGGTATCTTTACACCAAGTCAATCGGTCCAGTAGCTATGCCTGTCACTAACAAACTGTCACTGTGTGTGTGTCTGTTAGACACACACAGACCCACATAGTGTTTTCATTAACCTCTTCGAAGACTCGGAAGTAAGTGTAAAAAATTGTATATAAAGTAAAATGTGTATAAAGTAAAAGTGATAAAATCCGTATAAAGCAATTTAATTATATATATTGCCATGTGTAACATTAATGAGGACAATACATAATAATACACTTATAATAGGTATAAAACGATTTCATTTCGGAACACTCAATGATAATCAAGGGCTTTGTTGGGCCACACGTAAGTTTTGTCCACATCTGTATAAACAAAAATGTCCTCGTTGTAGTGATTATGTTTTAACATTGTCTATTTTGTGTTACGTGATGAGTCAAAAGAGTTTCTCGTAAGTAATTGAAGCTAAACGTATTAGAACAGCCGTGAAAGAATAAAGCACCGAGCTCTATGACTTGTTAAAAAACATACATTAGATAATCTATGAGTAAAGCCGCCATTGCTAACTAAAGATTGATTATGCTTCAAGGATGTGGAGTTTGGTGACCAATTCAGTTGAATATTAGCTATCGATCGAGCTACTACCATCTGACCTCTGCAACCCAAAGGAATAACGATTTTGTGAAGTTAGTCTTGATATCAGAATATTTGAGCGTACTTGAAACCCGTCTGCTTTAGTTATTCATGAGAGCCGGGACCAAAGGCTTTACGTGCTCTTCGAAACTTGGAGAAATGTTAATTTTATCTATGAGTTTGATAGTAACGTTTGGTAGACTCGTGGAATAATTGACCTGGAGTCGTACCACCACTTCTTAAAGCATTTTTATTGCAGTCACGAGAACGAGTCACAACTATACACTTTATATAGCGCTGCCTCTTTCTGCAATATATGGTATAAGACAAAGCTGTCCAATTCGATTGTAAGTTATATTGCTTAATGCTTAAAGTCTGCCTCAGATAATTTTTCTGGAGGTGTACTATAATTTGGATTTTATGTCCGTCAGTGGACAGTTGGGTGGATTGCAAGTCAGCTCTAAAGGGTAATCTCGACTACGCTTAATACTTAGTTAACTTAAAGAAAGGCACAAGAATGATGCCCATTAATAATATCATTGGTGCCGATATCGCTAGCCAAGTTACATTGTAATATTAGTATTCCATATCTTATTAGCAAATCTCACATGTCCCACGCGTGATTTCAGTAGGTATCCGAAATAAAATATATTTTTTAAGAATTCACGTCTCTCACTGCCATTATTGGCACCAGGCCACGTCCAGCGGCTACGTGTTGAATTAAACATTACGATTGTACAGACATATGAATGAAATGGTCACTTGTAAAGAACATTGGAATTGGTTACAAATTCGCAGTTCTATTACCTAAACTTGACTGCATGGATGACCTAGGTTTAAGAGGTCGCCATGATACCGCCGCTATGCCGAATTGTGTTGAAGAAAAAATGTTAATTGATCCACAAATAGATGTTCGTTGTTCCCCGTCTGTAAGTTCTTTACGCCCGTTATTTTAATGTTTGTAAAGTTCCCCGCGATTCAGGCATAATAACCCAGCGCGGGAGTTGTTTTGAATCCACAAATATTTGTTACAAATCAAGTAAGGTTTTGTATTTGTTCAATGTTTATAGAGTCATAGGTATGTATTTCTCTTTGTTTGTGAAGGTCCTCGCGACACAGATATTGTTCCTAGAGCGGGGGATAGCTTCAAGATATTGAGCGCTGCCGCAGACACCTGGTGTCCGAAAAGAAAAGCTTTTCTATTGTCTACTAAATGGTGTATAGGATGTTAAAGAAAACCATTTAAATTTGTGATAGACACAGAAGAAAATCTATTGTTTTGTTAACTCTGAATCATTGAACAGGGAACGTGTAAAATATCTCAAATGCGATGGGGCGGCAAAATATATGAAAAGTTAAAGAAGACGATGTGTAAATTTTTGTTTTCAATATAATAAACCTATTTGTAGGTATGTTTGAGCGTTACAGGTCGATGAACAAAAGACCCTCTGATGTCATTCATTAGTATAGACATTCTTATTATCATATTTAACACATGTGATGTCTTATGTCTACAATGATATATGTTACAATATTTTAATGTTTTCTAGTGTAGGCGTGACTTGTCAAACTTAATAACTTGTTAGTATACCTGGCTGCCGGATAAGCTGTGAGTTTGCGCTATCGCTTACGACCATGAGATTTTAGGTTCGATGCCTTGAGACCTCACGGAGATCCGTAGGAGTAGGTATGCGCAAACTCATGGCAAATTGTTGTTGCCAATTCACTAAACATTTTTCTCAGGCTATGCGCTGTTATAGACAACTTTCTAACAAATATAGCTAAGACCTGGTTTTGGAATCCGTCAGTAGCTGTCGCAAATATGAAGCGTAAACTCTTGCCACAAGTCCAACAATATAGAAAACATTTGCTTTTAATAGTACTTCAACATATCACATTAACCTTAATTTTATGAAATTATCTAGAAGATCTTAGATAACACACATGTTTGTATTACATTGCTTCTTATGTCTATCAAATGTTTGGAACAGTAATTCAAAACTTGACATGTAATAGAACTATTATATCTGCTAGTCACAGATCTTGTATCAGTAAACTAATGATTTTGACTGAGAGATTAGATATAAATAATTCCAACAACACATTCCTTTGTTAAAATCGTGATTGACCTTTACTCGAAAAAGATAGCATCTTTAAGGACGTACCCTGAATTTACAGCGATTGATATAATGGACAACAATAACATAGGCTTGGAACAGCTGTTTGTGAACCAAGCAAGTTTTCCTTCAGAACTGCAACACTTGACAGTGGCGAGGTACCTTTTTTTACTTTATTTGAAGGTTTATAAGTAAATCCTTATGAATACCACTGTTCATAGTAGCTGTGTTTCCTATCAACAAACTTTTACCATCGCACCAAGATGATGCAATCAATAATCGTCCTAAAGTTTCTATAAAGTGAGCAAATTGCAGATCCAACTTTGCTATCGTCAACTCTAGAAATCACGCAGTGTAGATCCGACTTCTTTCACAAGAATATTCAAATCATGTACAAAAGCGGTAGCTCAAGGGATAAGACACCGATCTGCTACCCAACGGATCTCCAGGACCCGCCCCTTTCTAAGAACAGCGTCTTACACCATTTGCGAAGGTTCACTATCCCGATCAAGTGTCACGCATTGTGAGGACTCAAAGGCAAATAACACATTAAACTTGCAGTCGTGTGCACTTGGGGTTCCATTTCCACCTACTGTAAAACCAACGTGAGCTCAACGCAAGCTTTCTAACATAATATCTTGAGTATCATTGGACTTGCGGTCATATAGTCGCAGGTACCAATTCCACATAATATCGACGTGGGTTCACGCAAGCTTTCGAACATATCTGGAGAGGTTAATGTAAACAATATTGACTGTTCGGGTCCACTTAAACATCTACAGTGGTTAAAGAGATCGCCTCGCGATGCAGATACTCCGTATGTTGTAGGTTTCCTACACGGTATCAAAATTGCTCTGGATATTCTTTATAACCATTGTATGAATGTTTGTGATGTCCTCTTCAGTACGGAAATTATTCCTAGTGCGTTTAGCAGTCTAAAATGGAATAGAAATGGCTGGTAACCATGTTTCAAAGGTAACTGAGGTACTTACTTGAAGGGGTGTCCGTCGTTAGTCTTCTGAACTGCTTGCAGCACGTTCTTGTAGATGCGGAAGGCGACGGCGGCGGAGAGCGCGAGCAGAGACGCGTACGCAGTCACTGATACCACTGAGCAGCATGCCAGCGCCACCAGCAGCGCCAGGCCTGCGCCAAGCGCCGCGCCGCTGTGCGCCGCTGACCGCCAGTAGATCAGGGATTCCACTGTACGCATACATTTACATAATCAGTCTCAAATCGGTCTATTGGGGACTCCAATCAACCCATGCACAAAAACATAACAGGCATTATAAAATTGCATGGAGTGACGTAAATATACCTGCCCCAGTCAAATTTACCTATACCTTTTATTTATATATATATATATTTAAATTAAACTATATATTACGGATGTTATCGTGGTTTATTTAAATGATTACAATTTTGAACTATTTTATATTAATTACAGTCGTAACGTACGGGCAAGTGTAAATATAAATAATTCAAAATTTTAATCCGTAACGAAATCCGTGATAAACAGTTTTATTTCAATGTGTAACATTCGCGTAAACGTATACATTATTATGTAAATTTTCTTTTAGATGTAAATAATATGAGAACGACTGATATTATTATTAATTTGACATTTAAAAGATTTTGGCAATTTGTTTTGCAAATTACCTACTAGTCATCTTATTAAATAAGGCTTGTGTTAGAACTAAATTTACGTCAGTCAGGTCTCCATGTACTTTATTATATCTAAAATCTGTGCCCATATTAAGTCTAAACATAACATGAACTTAGGTAAATTTCTAACTCCTAAATTAGGTATAGGTAAACCCATCACGGATACAGTATGTATGTAGTAGTATGCTAAAAGTAAAATTTTGGTCCCTATGTCTATTTTAGACTCTTTACACAGGTAAGATTGCCAAAAATAGACTCGGAGCGCTAAAAATATTAAAATTAACAAAACAGCTTCTGACCATCTGTTAATAATTTAGATAAAATAAACCTGTGTAAAAGAAACCTCAATTAAAAAAAAGAAACAAATATAAAAACTAAAATGGCATTCAAATTTGGAATGTAAACACATTCCCATATCACGGTGACGGAGAAAGTACTGAATGAAACCTGTTTATCCTGTCAAGAATCTCACGAAACCGCTCAAATACTACACCGTTGATCACCAAAACGCCAGGCGATCTAGATACCAACATATTACTTTTAGCCAAACCGTTATCGTCTATCTAAAAACTACCAAATTTGTTCTCAATTCATTTAAGATCAAACGAATGTATTATGGAGCGAAGTGAATCGAATGGCGCCATAGTTTTACCGTTATGTTACCGTCGGTCGAGTTATCAACTACTTACTACACGAACCGCATGTTGTAAGACAATTTCATACCACTATAAATCACACCGTATCAAACATATGTTACGCCGATACCGAAGCCTTTCTACTCTTCCAAATAAATTATCAGCACCAACGACAAAATTGGTCACAGAAGGGAACATGAATGAAACTTTAAACGCAAGAAGCCACTCAGGACATTCCCCTATTCCACGTAGTGTAGCCACAATTGTTTCGTTCCACGTCCACACAAATCCAACACGGTAAAGGAGAAATTTCTGACTAAAAACACTGTTGTGGTTTTGAGACATGGTTGTAGACGCGTTGGTTTAAAGTTTTTAAGTGATGTTTGGTGATAATACCTGGTCCACGGGGCGGCAGGTCGTCGTTTTGCGCGGCGTGTCGCGGCGAGTGCTTGGGGCGCGCCATGGCGACGGAGTGATCGCAAGCCCGCGCCCGCGCCACGCGGCCCTACCTTTCTACACACGTCATCGTGACCCGCCGCTGACACCACACTGCCACGCAATCTGTCGCGGCACTACTCACTGCTCTGTCCAACTATCGATACTTTGCGCCGACTCTTAGCCTATCTAATATTGCCACCAAGCGCGTTTTTGTTTGTCCGTCGCGTGCTCATCGCGATTAAGGACAATAATGCTATTTACTAGTCACGCTATCGGTATTGTATGCCTGAACACGAGCCCTATCTTGGATTGTATTAAGTAACAAGAACGCGTCAGTTTGTTCTTCATTTACTAAAATCTTCCGAAACCAATACTTACTTAATATTTCTTTGAAAATAATTAATCGACCTTCGTTTGCATTGGGATCGAGAGCAAATAAAGCGATTTTTGTTTAAATCCTTAGTGCCCAAAGTGGACCAAGTAGACCCCCAGGGGTCCATGGGAGACTCGACGAGGGTCTACGTCGGCGTGACAAAAAAATTGGGGGGTTCAAAATTTGTAAGCGGGGGTCCATGCAAATTTATTTAAATTACTACTTTTATTATTATTACTTTCAAAATTTAGCTGTGTCCACCGAAACCAGCAAAATTTTGAAAGTGGGCTATGTGAAAAAATGTCTGGCAACCCCTGGTTTAAATCGATCACCTTAAGATTAACTTCATGACCTGATCAAAGATAGCAGTCATTTAATTAAAGATTATAGTTAAGGTTTCAGTCCGATTCGTATTATCATGATTCGCCGGATGCTTCGATCGATAAACAGAATCGATCCAGTGTTAGATCATTCTGAAATCGATTCGTTTACCCAACTAATTGACTTTTCAATTTACCGATCTTAAATCAACATTTCTATTATAGCTCTCGAATATGTTGAACGTTGCGCATGACTTACAATACATTTAGATTAATTCATTTCGTTTATGCTAAATGCCTAATTAAAAGACTTAAAGACACGCAAACATTATTCAGTATAGCTAAGAAAACTCAAAGTATAAGTAGCTATTCTAACTAATATTATAAATGCGAATGTCCCGTTTGTTCGTTTGGTACGCTTTCACTTCTTAACTACTTGACCGATCACCATGAAATGTTGCATACCCGTTGTCAGAAAAGGTACCAAAAAACTTTAGGCCAGAAAAAAGGTACTGATTCCAAACGAGAGAAGTAGTCTTGAGTAGTAGAGCCTCGCTGATTTCAGCATGAATGGTCAGGCTCAACCAGGGAAGGACTACCCTCTCATAGAATATCGACGTGAAATAGCAATATTCCTATTGAGTGAGAGTGCCAGAGGCCTAATCACCCTCTTTCGCCTTTCCCGCTCCTTCTCCATCTCACTCCCTTTCCTAAACGTTTGGCAACGCGCAAGTGATGCCTCTGATGTTGCAGGCGTCCATAGACTACGGTGACCACTTACCATCATGTGGGCCGTATATTTGATTGCCAGCTAAGTTCAATAAAAAAATGAACATAAATTTATTGCCTATTAATGTACTATACCGCGATTGAAGCCGCAGATAAAATCTAGTATAAAATAAAATATAAATAGGTTCTAATCGCCAGACCAACAAAAAAAAAATTTAATAGACAATCAAACGCTACTCAACTTGTAAGGTGCAATCGTACATTGCAAAATTGCTTTATATTATGTCAGCATTTTCACCACAATGCATTCGTAATTCATTAGTTTTATATAAAAATCAGTTCACTACCGATATCAACAGCGTCGCGTGTACTCACTATCATTATATCATTTAGCATTTTCTATAAGTTTGAACTTTAGCATTAGAACCTCATCAGTAATAAACATATTCTCTAATCTATCTCTTCGTATCATTCAATAGCATCGTATTAGTCAAAAGGTGTTTGGTACCGTATCACACACAACTGCTGGTACTGGTTAAAAGAATTAGCTACAATCAAAATACCGGATATGTGTTTGATTTTGATACATCTCAAAACCGGGTATCAATGTCAATCATTATATCCACTTGCCTCACTTAACTGTAGGCATTATTTATAAACGTTAAACAAACCTACAGACTTAAATCTTCACAATTTTTGACATAGCATATAATAAAACTATCTAGAGTAAAAGAGATAAAAGTATATGTTAATTAAATCTTAATTTGCGCAAACAAAGTCGCGGTATTATCTTATCAAAAAAGTGCCTTCTATTTTATTACGCACCGTGAATATTATATTATATAAATTCACATGCGGTCGAAAGAGTAGTCGTGAGTTTCTTGCAGATAACTTCTCATAAGCTCATCCATTTATTTGAACTTCGCAACTAACCTAAATAACGTAGCTTGGGTAAAGTGACTAAACTTTGACGTTCATAATTGTTACATTGGTGCCAATTCTGTTGTCACAAAATTCTCTTATCTTAGCTAAAAATCTCTAAAATTTAGATTAGTCCTGTCAAACGACATTTTGTATTCTGAAATCGCTAAAAGTGACAGGACTAAATTAAATTTTAGAGATTTTTAGCTAAGATAAGAGAATTTTGTAACAACAGAATTGGCACCATTGTGAGCTAAATTAACAAATGATTTTTTACTTTAGTAAACTCACAAATGACTAAACTCTGACTTTTATAAGGTACCGCTGGAAAGATGAACTAGCTAAAGACCTGGAAGAGATGAATGTGCTCAATTGGTCTGACTTGGCACAAAATAGGAAAGAATGGTGCACTTTAATGTCGGAGGCCAAGATCCACTTTGGATCGCTCAGCCAGCGAAGTAAGTAAATAACTTTGATAAGTGTACTTTGTGTCCTAAATGAATAAAATATGATTTTTTAATTTGACTTGACATTGGTTATTATATTATAGCTAAATATTTTCATCGTAGAGACGCAGCGGTCAAAATTGTAACAAGTAAAACAGCGCGTTTAACCTTGTACACAAACGGCGAATAATTATATACCTACTAAAATATCAACCGAAGCATTGAACTTGATGCCAGACGATCAAGATTCGACTTCTGGCTGTAAATAACTCAAATAATTTGGATTGCATTAAGGGTAAAGCCAGACGCACCATCAACAATGATGGATGGTACGAAATGTGCGTGATTCACTCATGATGCTATATCGGTACCTACAACTACGGGTAGGCATAAATTTATTGATTTCCGAAATGACACATCGTCCTAAAATAACAAACAATTTATTTTGATAAGTTTCCATTCAATCCGTTAAAAATTTATTAATGTAATTCATTTTCATTAACTTAAGTATGTATGGTTTGTGTAAGAGTATGACTCTACAAAGAAATGACGGCTCAAATGGAAGAATACATAAGGTAACGACTGTAATATCTCCTAAAAGAGGGAGGTGGTAGAGAGCGAGGTACCTAATACTCGCTTACATGGCGTATTTTTAGACTGCTGAATTTCCTACTAAAAGTATTTTGGGTTCACCAGGTACAGGGAACACAAAATAGGTTTTCTTAAAAATTCTAGGCCCTTCCTACTTTGAACCCGAGATCGCAATCTATTCAGGCTATTCAATATAAACAGGGCAATCCATAATCCAATAAAGACGATGGAGAGAAAAATACATTTCGTCACCCAAATTGTATTTTCCCCTTTCGTCTTTATTAAAATAAGTAAGGATAAGGGTAAGAAAATAATCGTTGCAGCTCTATCTAGAGAGAAGCTAATACTGCCAATATTTTATGAACAAAACCGACAACATTCCGTAACAAATCTTTTAATTTATAAGTATTTTTATTTCAAAAACAAGTTGGTAGCACAGTGCTTTACGTGAATCATGCCCAGGTGCAAAATTACATAACTCAAATATTTAGGTGTAAAATGGTGACGTAATTTTGGTTAGACATTTTGTTGGCATCGCATGGGCTCCCTGTGCTCATGGCATGCCAATGACATCAAATGGACACCTACACTGACGTGCTTACTTATATGGGCATCATTTAGGTACCCACGCCACGTACGCGGCGAGTCTGACATCACACAACTTTGTAGTGATTAATTTTAAGTATATTAAATATTATAATTAGGAATTTATTCTCAAGGTTGAATCTACCTAAGTGTTGTCTTATAGAATGCAAATCAAAATAGATCAAATATTTGGTTAGATAAAGAAGTATTCATTACTATTTGGGGAACAAAAGACTGTCTTGTTGGTGTCGGAGGATAAGTTTACAATTATTTATGTGGCCGAGTACAATCCCGATTACGTAGTTAAATTCATTAGTTGGCATATATAAGGGTCCAGTTGGTAGCGGCCACCCCATAATATTTTGATGTCAGGTTTCAAGTAAAAATTTATCAGGGGTTTCATGTAGGCTTTCGCTGTCAAGGGCCTGGTTCCTACAGGATTATTGTTACAAAATAGTAACAGACCCTTCCTCTCTACAGACTATTTTAGTTTATGATATAACGTTCCCACTTTCCCACCTGTTAGGTATATAAGTGGGAGCCGCTGTACCTTTCAGTGTCTGAAAGCACCTACAAAATAGTAACAGTGAAACAACAAAAATGAGTCCAGGAGTGCTCTATTGACCGAAATAGACCCGTATAAGATCTACGTGAGATATAAAACTGTTGGCGAAATGTTTGTGTGAAATTCCTCTGCTCAACTCTTTAGGAATATTATACAGGTGAGTCTACATACCTATGCATGTATGTAAGAATGTAGGTCACATAATGACGCATACGATCGTTAAATGTTACGACTAAGTAAGTACATATTATATGTATTATGTATACATATCAGCAAGTTTTTAAATAAATATATGCCGCACATGGCATCCCTAATTACATATTGTATTGTAACAGATTTTAAAAACATCACAGCTATTCCTAGACTCAAATAATTATCCATAAATTACGCTTAAGTTTGTACCGTGTACAATAAAGTATAGAAACAGTAAAAATGAAGCACAGGCTTAGAGACTACAGAAAGGTTGTAGGTTCGAGTCCCATCCACTACACTACCGACGACATTAACCCATACGCAAAACAAGGAATTTGGCTTATTTAAAAGTCAACGAGAATGCTAGTATTTTGTAATCCCAATTGCTATTATACCTACATTTAAAATACACAAATTACAAAACAAGCTTTGAAATACAACTACCTTTTTAATTGACGTATTTGTATATCTTGGTATTCAACTAGATTTTGTATTAAAAATACATTACTAACAACTTCGTTAGTGAACTAGACACCGCATACTTCTCAAACTTTATTTTTCAACAAATGCTATTAAAAACACAGTCAACTTCTCAGAAACAAAAAATTGCAATCACCTCATCGTATATTCAATTACAATGTAAAGAACCACGAGTCCACCACAAAATCCACAACCATGAAGTAATAAATACCAATAACCAGTTTATGAAGTACACAACAAATGAAACTGAAAGTCCTTGCATGTAGAAAGGCTTTCGTTACCGTGGCGCTAGTGAGCTCGGAGTCAGTGACGCGCAACCGACGCTTGCGCAGAGTAAACATGCAGGCGCTTCTTGGCACGGCGCTCACGCATTGCGCTCTCTCGGTCAATGCCACACACAATAATTGCCTTATCGATATTACTGTAAATGTTACTATGACGACGTATGCTTGTACGTTTGACAAATAACCGACCTCTGTAAAGAACACGAGTGTCACTCGTTTGAGATAAATTAACTGTTTGTTTTTTATGTGATAAGAGTTCGAGAGTATGATAACGAACTGTTACTAGTGAGAGACTTTTACTTGAGGAATGTTTTTTTTAAACTGACGTTTGGGGTATATACTTAGATAAATCTTTGTGTAAATTGACAATGGAATTTTGTTATTTTTACGCTAATGTTATCTGTAATTATCAGCGTAGGTACATATATAAGGGTGGGTCCAGCCCAGAATTGCCTGGTGCCGGCCACTTTGCACTTTTTATACTACGTTCTGCTACTGTGAATTTCCCAACTCAAAAATTCGAAAACACTTTGCTTGGATTAGAAATAGAACCACAGACTTCAGAATCGTCTACAAACATAAGTGCTAATGAGGCATTCGTCACAGCTTCAGCTATATTTTTGAACAGATTTTTGCGGTATGGTCAAAATTTATAAGCCAATACGTTTTTATGTTAAAAGCAACATTATTTTTTATGTTATTTACGAGGGTTACATTTAACTACCCTGGTGACGAATTTCGGTATAGAAGCACGAAGTCTAGAAACAGGTCTAGAGGTTCAGATTTGCCACTATTACTAATCTAACACTATTCTCGGTGAAATGTTGCCAGAAATACACATCTGCCTACTCTTTTGGGGATTTATTACCATAGGAATAAGTCTTCTTCTCCCTAGCCTTTCCTATTCCCAAGTCACTTGGCTTTTCTAGTCTAACCGGATTTGACTAGATATTAGTTTTTACACGGAGCGGTTGCCACCTGACCTCCGCAACCCGAAGGCTAACGATACCCTAAGGCTAGACCAGTGTCAGGATATAGTAGAGCACATAATTTCGAAAAGTCATATAACTTCCGAAAGTCGGAGGTGCGCGACGTGAGTTCGAACCGGAGACCTTCTGCATTGCAGTCTGTTGGTCTCCCCACTGATCTACACTATCTACACAATCGCTGCTTATTATAGGAACAAGTATAGAATATAAATATTGTAAAACATTTCTCATAAATTATATTACGAGTATCTGTAAATTATAATATGTAATGTTTCTGACTACAGAGACGGTGTGTTGGTAAAAACTATTTTTTAACTTGCATCTATACTAATATTATAAAGCTGAAGAGTTTGTTTGTTTGTTTGCTTGCTTGAACGCGCTAATCTCAGGGACTACTGGTTCGTATTAAAAAAAATTGTGTTGGATAGCCTATTTATCGAGCAAGGCTATAGGCTATATAACATCACGCTACGACCCACGGGGGCGGCGCAGTCACGATAAACGCGGGTGAAACCGCTGGAACATCTAGGGATATATAAAATTAAAACATAAAATTTGCATGCCGTAATTGGCTAAATGTGGGGGAGGACAATATTATGTAATGTAATTAAGAACTTTATGTAGCTATGTACTGCAAATAAATAAATCAATCAACCAATAGTTGATGCCGGGTATACTTCCTGAAGTGTTCGCCGTATCACAAGTATATTACAGATTGATTGATACCAGACACATACGCACTTATGATATCAGTTTAAAGATAAACGACTAACGTGCTTCACGTTTATCGCGAAAGGAACAAAATATGAGCAGGTATAACTTAGGTTCTGCCCGCGGCTTGCACCGCATGAATCTTGCAGAAACACGCATCGGGATTAAAAGTAACATGTTTATCCAGGACAAAGTCCATCGGTGTACCAAGTTTCATCTAAATCTCTCCAACGGTTTACAAGTAAGAATAATTTATAATTTATATTGAACTAGATGTGCCCACAGCTTCACTCGCGTTTATGGTTACTGCGCCGCCCCATGGGTCGTAGCGTGATTTTATATAGCCTATAGCCTTCCTTGATAAATAGGCTATCCAATACTAAAAAAATTTTTCTATTCGAACCAGTAGTTCCTAATATTAGCGCGTTCAAACAAACAAACAAACTCGCAAACTTCAATTTATAATAATGATCGAATTTATTTGCTCGACTTCAGATTGCCTTTGATACCGGAGCCACATATAATACTATAAAAGTACCCGGTTCATAAGTAGGGTTTCCAACCATACTGCTGAAAACAGTATCATACTGTTTTTAGCTCGTTAATACTTTTTACTGTTTTTTTTTCCGAAAAACTGTTTTCGTGACCGGTGGTATGAGCTATAATTTCACCAAAAGGACTAATATAATATTTATTTTTCTAAGATACTGTTCATATTATTTCACCGGTCTTAATATAATATACTTTATTTCTCGTACAAAAACTTGGGATCCATATGCATAAGCTTCTTAATGGGAATATATTTACATGAAAACCAGTTAAACACACTGCCTAAATTCTTCATGCTTTTCTAAGAAATTAAAGTAATTTAGCTGGTAGCAATAGCCAAATGGTAAGACCGGTGAATTGCTACGTAGCGGTCACGAGTTCACTTCCGAGACACATATCTATACATTCTATACTAATATTATAAAGCTCAAGAGTTTGTTTGTTTGTTTGAACGCGCGAATCTCAGGAACTACTGGTCCGAATTGAAAAAATATTTTAGTGTTCGATAGCTCATTTATCGAGGAAGGCTATAGGCTATACAACATCACGCTACGACCCACGGGGGCGCAGCAGTATTTTTTTAATACAAGAATGTTAGTTACGTGTTTATGTACCACTCGTTTTAACGGTGTGAGAAAATATTGTGTGAAAACGTATTAAGTAGGTACCTACCTATGTAATTACATACATGGAATTATCAGTAAATAACTACTTAATTATCGAACTAGAGGTCAGGTAAATATCTAATCTAACTTAGCGTGGAACAGAGGAACAGAGGGCGACAATCTAATGACCTCTTTCGTTTGAATAGAAAATAGAGCATGGATCAGTAAGGTGTGGTCTTTTTAAAGGCTTGTAATATGCCTAAGGTAAATAAACATATGTGCCTTAAAACCTATACAATGGGATTTAAGTTTAGGTTTTTCAGCAGACTTCGTTCTATTACTAGTAGTAGTCGTCCTCGATGGCGTAGTGGTTAGTGTAACCGACTGCCACGCCTGAGGTCGCGGGTTCGATTCCCGCACAATTCAAACATTTGTGTGCATGAACATAGATGTTTGTCTTGGTCTGGGTGTTTCTATGTATAATATGCATGTATTTACAAAAAAAAGTATATATGTATGTTTATCCATTGTCTAGTACTCATAGTACAAGCTCTGCTTAGTTTGGGCTAGATGATGATGTGTGTATGTGATAGAATATTATATTATATTAATGAGAACTGCACAGCACTGACACAAGATTGGTGCTCGTGTGCCGGGTGTTGTGGGTTCGGTATCCATACGAGAACAGTATAAAAATATATATATGCCCGTTATTTAAAAGTTTTAAAACTGCTGCAGAAACACTCTATACACATCATCATCTATCACATACACTCCAGTTTTTTTTTTTTTGAATATGGTCAGTAACTTTATCTCGCTCTGGTTTCGAACCCGGTACCTAACGATAAGCACCAAGCGTTAGCACATACATAATGATGTCAGATTTACACTCTTAAATATTCGAGATCCTTTAATGATATGCTAATGTTTATGCCATGTCACCACCAGTGCTCGAGACTTATAAACTGTCTGATGACTCATACAGACAACCTCGTTAGACCTTTTAAGCCTTTATAAACATTTCAGTGAACTCTGTAGTCTATATAATCTCGTGTTACGGTGTTTGTGATCGCACTCCTCCGAGACGGCTCGACCGATTTTTATGAAATTTTGATGTATAGAATAGGTCGTAAGGATATTTCATACCGTTAGGTGATCAGGGTGTCAAGCTAACATACGTTTACGCGAGCGTATCATATATAATCTAACCACAATATCCCTGAACGGGTAGAAGAGAGCTGTTCTACACCTACTTTTCACGAAATATGTATACGTATCACGTGATAGAGAAAAAGCCTATTCTACCAGGCACGGTTATTCTACCAGGCACGGTTTCAGACTTCTTGCTGCTTCTAAGAAAGTCTTGACAGGAAAACGAAATAACACGTTGCCCTATTCAGGCCCATGCCTTATTCCATAATCAAAGAGCTACATACCTCTGTGCCCAACATTCGAATTCACTACCGCTCCGACACCTAGGCATTATTCATTCATCAACATTTAATATCTAATAGTTTCAGCCGCACTTAGGGACGATAACTTAAGTGACTCTTTAGTAAAGGTTTATGACGGTAAATCATTATAAAATACATCTGTGTGCGGCAATTAGAGTTCAATTTATTTTTGAACTAGTTTCTGTCGAACATAGGCAAGCCTTTTTTTTTTTTTTTTTTGATACCCAGGAAAAATGCTTCATGCACTACCCACCGGCTAGGGGACGGCACCGGCGGGGCGTGTGGGACTCCCAGCAAGAAGACGCGCTGGTATACCCACTAAAAAACCTGGGGTGTTCCCTCTCTCACCCAATGGGGGGGGCCAGTTGGGAACTTAAAAGATTCAACCATAGCAGGCCCCCCCTGTGTGGGTGCCGGCCGGGTCATTTTTTTTCGGACCCGACCACCTCTCGTCCCCAGGGGAGAGCCTGACTGCTCTCCCCTTTCGATATCAGAAAGGCGCGCGGGGACACCGCGCGCGCCCTCTCGGGGCTTTTAGTTTACGAGCCCCTAGGTGGGGGGCAGGAGGGCGACATAAGCGCGTCTCCTGCGCCCCCTCCTCCGGCGGCGGACGTCCGGGGCGTAAGGATCGTCCTCACGCCCCCGCTCCGACGCCTCCTTCTGCGAGATGACAGTCTCGCAGAAGGAACTCATTGCGCCCCAGCACCTGTCGTCGCCGACCATCTTAGATATGACCGTCGGCAACGAGAGGTCGGGGCCAATCACGGTGACCAGGGCACAGCGCTCCTCGACCCACGCCGGACACTCCTCCAGCGTGTGCTGCGCCGTGTCCCGGTCGCACACCTCACAATGGTGACATCTGGTTGTCGGCTCCCTACCGGCTATCTTGCAGAGGTACTCTCCGAAACACCCGTGTCCGGAGAGCACCTGAGTAAGCCGGTAGGTGAGCGGTCCGCGCCGTCTGTCCGCCCATTCTCTTAGTACTGGACGGACAGCCTCGACTGTCCTCACCCCGTAGCGGGGCTAACATAGGCAAGCCTAGGTCTTTCCTGTAGTTATTTACATCGAAAAGACTATCTGTGTAGACTAACCCACACATATAATATTGCTTACCACATTG
The DNA here is from genome assembly GCA_963675205.1 of Catocala nupta. NCBI lineage: Eukaryota > Metazoa > Arthropoda > Insecta > Lepidoptera > Erebidae > Catocala > Catocala nupta. The sequence continues at coordinate 28,249,955 of OY776086.1, read as the reverse complement.
TTTTTCTATCTATAACGAACTGTTATCTAAAAGTTCTCCCTCTGTCATCATTCGTACAATCCACTTATCTTGTCTTAAGAACGGGCAATTCGTTATGCTATTCTTCAAAAGTTACAAAGACGCAAGAACTTCTTGTTTTATAAAAAAAAACAAACAAGTCTGTGTTTACTTAGTATTAAATATAGTTTATTGGTAGAATATCTATATGTAAACAACCCTTATATAAGGCCAAAATCTGGCTTGCTTAAATCAAATAATTACTGGATCCAGAACAATAGTTTATCATAATCTACCTAGTCTTGAGTGTGGTTGACTAAGCCCATACAAGTAAAGTATGATAAATAAGGTAGGTTGTCTGTGTCATTATTATTATATCGGGCTTGCTTATTGTAAAGCTTCTTACAATGCTATTAATAATACCTACACAATTTCTACAAAACAAATCATGCCAACTGGCGAGTAAAACAATGTAATAGGAGTTTATAGCTTTATAATGTCGTGTTTCAGAAGTTGTATTGTTGCAGTCGGCAACCAAGAGAATTTACAGCTAACTGCATACGAAAGTTTACTTTTATACGCCTGCAGAACGCAAACTTTGTAATTAGGATTAAAGAATGCGCCCATAGTCCAAAGTATAGGTAATATAATCTTCAAGAAAATTGCTTAACGAATCTTGATCGATTTTCGTTGCCAATGTTCCCGTCCAATACATCTAGGTATTTATTTGATTTTTAGAAGCCTTATATTCGTTTCAATAGGCTGCAATCATTTTGTTTACCTTATTACAAGCATTCGCATGCAAAAAAACTACAGTATAAATATATTTTTATCAAGTACAACAAAGAGTTGTATATTTTGTTATCAAGCTATTAGTCATATACCTTAGTACAATGAACGACAAAGAAATGGAGAATGCCTATATTAGCATCCAAATGAAAAATTAATTCAGTGTTATTTATGAATGGTGTCCACGCATATCGGGCTGTCGCCGCCAATCGGCCGGTCGGGCCACACAGAACACAGCGCACATTTGCATGTTACATATTATACTTAATTGATTCCGTACTACGCACAGCTGCTTCGCGTTTCTTATTCAATCGTACGGAACGTTTAATAACCTAACTTATGTCAATGAGCGAGTAGATATGTTTACCCAAATCATCAATGTTCAGTCTTAGATATTGTATCAAGAACCAACCGAATATAAACGCACTTTGATCATGATGGCGGGAGCGTCACAACAAGTCATATATAAGTAATGAATAGAAAGACAATGACAGGCGGTAGCCGACACGACGACACGCCGGTAAAAATAACGCACAGTGCTACTGTGGCTTCCGCATCGCACACACACAAAACATGTCTACGTTCTTACAAACAGAAATAATCTAATTCAACCAAACATTCTTCTCACACACACAAATTTCACAAGCATTTAAATAAACTGAATTCTATTAAAGAGATTCTCGTCCAAATAGATAAACCTAATAAAATCGTGAACGCTGTAAAACCGGATCATTAAAATATGTGACCACAATAGGTCTCAATAAATGGAAACAGTTAACAAAGGCAAATAACTGAGATAAGCTAAAATAACGACTCTTTGTCTTAGCGATAGTAAAGTCCACGGCGTTCGATAATATCTAATTGCAAAACCAATGAAGATCTAGATTTGACTGATATCGACTGATGATTTATACCGTACGAAGCAGACAGTGACCACGATGGAACAAAAACTGATACCAACGTAATGAAGGTTCGCGTGTTAAAAAACACTAACAAAAAACTAGCGAAATGTTGACCAAAAACTGTCAATCTGTATTAAGTTTTATCATTTAACTTGAAACTTTGTTCTACGAAACACAATACGTGCTAAGTAAATTGCCAATATTCTAATGGACATGAGACATGACAAAGATGTAACGTATAATATATGTATCTGTATAAGCGCTATTGTTTGTTGAAGGGCTATAAAGTATATGGGACGTTTAGTCACAGGTGAGATATGTCGAGTTACGAAACTAATAAGATTACGCTAGGGCGAGTGACAGGTCGCGTATCTATGCGTGACAGGTGCTCGATGTATCTGGTTGGTACTAGAGAAGTGACGACGCGATAGGAACGCTTATCTGTCGTCAATCAACGACCAGACGTGACCGCGCCACGGGAAACTGTTCATAATAGACGGTCTCCCACCCTCCGCTTGCAACTGATTGTATCTAATGCACTATCGTCCGTATAACATTAACATCCTAAACGTATATAGTAGAAATACAACACAAAATTAGCGGAAAATCACAAGTAATGGACTCCTAATGTGTTAGTTAGTTTATGAATCATTGTTGTTTATTACTTGCGTGTAGTATTTTAATTAGGAGCTTTACCGAAGTAGCGACACAATTAGTGTAAGAAGTGCTAGGAATTATAGTTGACAACAATATGGACGACGGAAAGACAAAGTGGGAAGGCGTTGTGAAGATACGATATATTTAGGTGCATTAAAATTGCTTAGGCATTTTAGTCACATTTGTCCCAAACATTTTTATAAAGATAGCTCAACTTTCCAAAATAGTAACTGCTTCGAGTTTTACGTAAACGCGTGGTATTCTGACTGCCCATGCTTTTGTAGTATATGTTTAGAACTTGTTACTAGGGGACACTACGTGCGCGGCAATGTATGTAAAGAACAGGGAATTCTACACGTGTTACCGATGCTTCGTATTTCCGCTGACAAAAAAAAACTAAATATATTTCTTTGAGCCAGTTCTATACCGTTCGCCTGGATCTATAAAGAATTTTAACTAGAATCGTATTCAAATTATCGACAGTTCGCCATCTATTTCACGACATTATCGTATGTATGTAAAGCAAACGTCACTAATATCTGGTTAAGGTGACGCAAGAGGTGCAATTGTACAATTAGTAAGTAGTCACCAGATCAAGGTGAAACCCATAAATGCAGATGAAATCACTACGAATACAAGTTCCAGTGAGGTCACGTACAAGCAGGTAGCAGAAACAATGCCGCCTCGATGATAACCATACTACGCCATACACGTACCTATAGCTAGTTTTTGTTGACGATCATTATACATTGTACGGCCCAAGGACATCGGCTACCGTGTCCGTAAAACATACCGGCTGTTACTGTTTTAAAGGTAATTATTTACATCAAAGAATTGGACGACAGAATCAATATTATAGCAACTGATAAAGCTATTTAAGTACTGATAGCGTTGCCTTACAAGACGGCAACGTAACGGATATCCAGTGGCAGGTTTACTGTACGTATATACGTAGGATGTGGCCTTCCAGTGCGTGATCGAGTTTCGCTCGGCGTAGAAAACCAGGAAACAAAGGAAACCACCGTTCCGTTGCGACTAAGCCACGAGCCGCTATTACAACGTTTAAGTATTCAAGTAGTTGTAAAACTTATGTCAAGAACACCAAACGCAAGGGAGTCAGAATTTGGCGGATAGTAAATTTCACTCTAGTTGCGACAAATTTTCATATGGTCAAAGGTCTAACTGGATCTAAATACGTCATTGTCAAGACACGTGTCAGCAGTATGGGACGTAAGGCCTTAATTGAATTAGGTCAGTGTAAGAGGAGGGCCGATATGATCGGGCCTGCTTCTGCAAGCAAAACTAGATAGCTTATAAAATTGACAAATATATTATACTAGTCGAATGAAAGAACAAAACTTTTGATCAGATATATACGTCTCTTGGGTTATTACCATTGGTTTAACTCAAGCAATTAGGCCGAATTGTCACCATGTTCCGATGTATTAGATTAACCTTCAGTAATTAGCGCAAGAAGTGCTATAATTAAAAGATATAATGTACTTTGCGTAGTTTTTGCCAACCACAGACTGAATTCGGTGATAAAATAAAAGAAAAATGAATTATAATTCAAACAATATCACTTAGAACGATAAAATCATTTGGTTATGCCAATAGCGGGAGACAATTTTTGGCAAGACGCCGTCTGTCGTCGCCAAAGAGACTTGATAATAAAAAAGCGATGTTCGGAATGATGACCAAATGCTAGGACCAATGCGAAGTCGATGGTCCGTCGATCGCTATAAATCAGCAGATACCGGCCTCAGCGTCAGTTAAAATGAGTCTAATTTCATCTTGGCAGTGGTGAGTTTATGTCTGCAGGGTGAGCGGTAGCCGTGAGCAGCAGCGCATGCGCGCCACACGCGACAAACACTACAACTATATTAATGACATCCAAGATACAGACGACGAGCGAGCACCACGTTGAAGTACAATACTTTATCAGACGCACTGATATAATTATATACGACGTGCCTGTGCACGACGAGGGACGGCGTCGCAGCCGCTGTGACGACACACAATTAGCTACTTACGCACTGCAGACATATTTGCACCTTTTTGTCCCATACGACAGATATAGATACGAGACGCGGTGCAGTGGAATTTTTCAACTACCGAGCTCCTAGACAATTAGCGTTCCGTGTCAGAGCCCCGAGCGAGCGTAGAAACTACTAGGATTGATACTGGAGCGATTTATAAGTGTCTCTGTGCCAATTATATTGGAACATTTGTTTGTAAAGCATTGCCATGACGTAATACGTCACAAGTAGTTCATTATTTAATAATACAGATACATTTAGGACAGTCTTGTCGAACCTTGACTCGACATGCGGAGTTATTATTGTTCTGTCACCGGCGACGGCGACTTCGTGCGATTCTATCGTGGGTTGGCGGGAGACCGCGACACGGGCGCCCGGCGGGCGGCCGCCACCTACCGTCCACCACCACCGTCACCACCACCTTTACCACGTACCACGTATGTACACTGGCACCACATCCGCACGACGATCGATCAGTTCGTCAATGTCACTGGAGCGGAGTTAGCACTGAGCTCACGAACACTACATGTACGGTACAACGCGGCGCTGCGCCACTGGGTCACAGTGCAGGGCCGCAGGGCCGGCTGCCCGGGCGCGGACGGCCCGGTTGGCGCGGCGCCACCTAAACGTATTTCTGCCCTCCGCTCGCGGCGACCACTCACCTTCGGGGTGCAGCCTCTGCGGGTCGAACCAGGCATCTGGAATAGAAGGCTGCGCGTTAGCGGGTTAGTCGCGACAGAGGGAGAGGAAAGCAGGCAAAGCGAAGCCGGCGCGGCGGGGGGCCGGAGGGGGTGCGGCGACACTTACGCGGGTTGAGGACGCTGCAGAGGGAGGGTCCGGAGTCCGTCATGCTGGCGATTTACGTAACGCGGAGCGTGAGGAGGAAAGAAGGCGGCGGACGGAGCGCGCGCCGCGCCCGACTTTCGCGTCGATACTGGCGGCGCAGCCCCGCGCCTCGCCCGCCCCCACCGCCGCGCGCCGCACCCCCGCGGCGCCCGCCGCGCCGCACCGCGCGCCCTGGCCGCGCGCATGCGCACCACCCGCCCGAGAACCGACGGCGACGTTCCGTCACCCCCAACGTGCTGCATGACCACCGACCACCACCGTCCCGTCCCCGTGACACACGCATGCTACCACCACCACATGTCTTAGCTTACCACATATTACATCGATTAGTGCGAGGTGTTAAGTTTCTCGTGCGGTTAGTATGAAACCAATGGTTAGTGCAGCACACAGTTATATACTTGTTAGTTCTGTTCATATAGGTACTTAATGAGAAGTTATACATAGTGATATAGCTATCGGAGTGTAGTACCTATGCATGTTGTTTACTGCCCACGGGTGCGGGTCACCGACGCTACATTAAATAATGTCAGAGGCCAGCTGCACTGACCTGCAAAGTGCATTCGCCTCATGTACTACTCGCACCAATCAGTATATGTATAAGTAGCAATGAAACAGAGTTACCGTGGCACACACCGAGAAGTGCCGGTACAGCGCACTGTTTACGTCTTATCACAGTTTATCTGTAACTTTACGTTCAGATGAGTCATGTAGTGCAACTCTCTTACTTAATACACAATGTTACTGCAAACACACAATAGATGTCGCTAACAACTAGATAACTAATACTAATGGGTAAGCACATGACCGTAGACACTCTGTCAATATTGATTCAGTAAAGTGGAAGTCTATCTAGAACGTTCACTTCGGTGACATAAATTAGTTTAGTCACTCTTTTACTTTCAGTGTTTCATATAGCTATGATGAAACGACTGAAACGAGAAACTTTCGAGTCGTGTCGCCTTCATGCATGGCGAGACATGGCACAAAAAATGTCTAAATTACAATGGTAGACTGACAGAATAAAGTGAGGCCTTGCGTCGGATAGTAATGACTTCATCTACTTAAGTTACAACAAATCCAAACTTGGAAATAATTTCCAGTCTTGACTTAGTTATTCTCTTTAGCAAAACGATAAATAAATAACGAAATGGGATTCGTCTCCTCGATAAATAATTGAAACAGTCTTTTAAGAATATATTTGTTGGCTCACAAATATGTATTTGTTGACATTAATTTAAAAAGTATTTGTTTCAGAGTGTAGGTTGCGGTGAAATTTAATTCTAGGCCAGAAGGCAGAATCCAAAGATACTAGCAGATAGACTGAACAAAAAGCATGTTGATACACAAATCAGAATGAAATTGGACGAGACGATTGATTTAATAGCTCAATAAGTGGCGCAACCAGTCAAGTCGACGCTACTCGTGTCGTGTGAGTCATCACATAACGTACTACCTGGATATTGGGGAATACACCCTACCACCACCTATAGACGCTTAGTTAAGAATGACAGCTGAAAATTACCTAACTTCTATTCAGGTCACATTCATTTTACGCGTTCTGCGTTTGATCGCAGGACTTCTAAATTGCGTAGTTCATAAAAAATAGACGCAGGAAAGAGTCTTCATCAATATATATTTCAACAATGGTCCAAATAAAATAATTCTTCCATAAACGTTGCCTGACACACTTGGCAAACGTATTGACGATCGAAATGAGAAGCAGGTGCGTCGCCAAAATTTGATTTGCTTCTTCTTGGCTTTTGCCATTGTTTTAGTAATCGCCTTGCTTGCGTCTAATTACGATATTTAGAGAAAATATTTAGTTTTAGATTAAATTGGCGATACTAGTAATGTATCTATTAAATTGTGTGAATATATATAATTTACTTCTATGCGTAACTACTATAATAGTGCGTTAGGTCCGATAATGAATGTAAATATTATAATTCATAAGATGATAAAATAATGAGCCCGACTTCTAGTCTTATAGCTGCGTATATGTTGCCATGGCAAATTTACTACTACTTTAATATATAAAGGGTATCATCCCATATTCGATGCGAACCTTTTATGTAAAGTCGTAAAAGGTAGCACATTATGTTTAGAGTATCCCTGAAAATGACAATTCTTTTTAAAATTATTACGCTCACGCAGGACAAGAAAACCCCGCCTGTCAAAACTTGACATAGCAATATTGGCTTTATGTTCCTGTTATTGAAACACCTGTGCGTAAGAAATTCGCCATAGTGAGCGTTGCACAGACAATTAAACATGTCGCGTGACACGGGCACGACGCCTTGTCGCTGGGTTAAAATACCCGCGCCACGACACGTGACGTCATCGCTACCTGTGCAAACTACCACTGCTTGCTGCTCCTGGTAGACTTCATATACTACAAACTTAAGGTGCCTGGATGTATATTCATGCCAACAGTAGACGAATCCAAATATGTTGGTAGAGACGAACTAATCGTTAACAGTCAAGGACAGTAGCGTAGACTGTAGCCGGTCTGGATCGATCTACACTTCCCTAGCCAAAAATACGTACGTTCAGCAATTTTCATAACTTTCAACTCTATAGAACGTGGAAGCCCTAGCGGATGCGTTGCATCGTGTCGAGTTTAATTTAATCCCTATAGGTTGCGGTCCACCCAACAAGATTTGACGAAGGGTAACTTGAGACGAAAGCGAATGAATCAGCTGTTGTCTGTGCACACGATGAAATTCTAAACCAAATAAGTCAACAACTACTCTGATAAAGTCAAGGTATAAGGTGAAATCACGCAAACAGTGTCAAGCAAACTTTTGTTCCAGCAATGTCATTTAGTTGATAGCGGTAACTAGACACGAACGGGGTAATTGATTTAATAAACAGGTTTCCCTATCCCCTACTCACTCTATCGCCCTAATCTAATAAATTGCTAGCTGTTATTCCTAGCCGGAAGGGGGTGAATTACCGCCGCCAGTCTATGAGTAATATAAAGCGGCAGGTAGTAAAATGAGTCCAGAAAGTAGAATTGCAGGTAGCTAACGGGTTAGCAACAAGGCTGATCCGTTTATATAAAGAGAGCAGACGGTGTGTCTGTGTGCCGTAGCGGCGATATCGATCGGGCGCACCCCTCGCCACCCTCGCGGCTGGTCGCGACCCGCCACTCACAAGCCAGGCCTTATTGCACGATGTCTGGGCTTTTCCACTAATTCACCGACGTGATAAAGCAATCGAAACACGCACACTGGCGCCGCTAAATTACACCTAAAGTATGCTCTAAATAAAATATGAAATTTTGGACCAACAAGCGAAATTTGCGACAGAAATTTGTGTACCATGACGAATAGATATTAAGTATGTAATATGTTAAACGTAATTCTATTAATAGCAGTGACAGTACATGGAAACCTTCAACGTGATTCATCTCAGTCCATATGCGATAGGTAAATGGCTTATTGTGAGGTAATGCAGTCACTGTATAATCTGAACATTGTTGATAATTAACGCAATTAAGTTGCTCATGATGTAACCAGTTGCGCAAAAGTGAAAGGCGAGAAAAATACAAATGTAAAAACTTCAGTCAGAGTAAAATCGTCTGCAAATATATTATTTGGAGAATTAACAAAATAAAGCTATTATCTCCATTCAGCAATTTAACGAGGCGTTTGAATATCTGCGTTATTACGACGGGCAAGCGGACAAACAATGGAAGGGTGGCTGCAAGTGACGTCACACTCGAGATGAGCACAAACAAACAAGGGCCCTGCGCCACATTTTTGTGAAGAGTCAAAATTAGGTCAACGAGTGCACAAGGCGCACGGCACCAGGCGTGGGGAACACTCGCTCTTGACAATGGCGTTGTTACAAAGTTTTCGTTACTAAGTTGCGTATTTTTCTTCAACCTCTTCGATTATAGATTATGATAATCCTCGTGTAATTTATGAAGCTTATCGGTTTTAGTAATCTATCGTTACAAACGAAATGGCAATATGTGGATTAAACAATCTTCTTTATCAGCAACATTAATATCAATAAAAAGTAAGTTTAGTTCTGGAAAGATTATGTTATGACAAACCTATTAGACAAGCTATTAGGTATAAATTTTATTGCTGCAAATGCGAATCTTTCTATTAACGAAAAATTGAACAAAATCTACGATATTAGAAACAATTGGTTTTTAGTTTGCTATTGCTTCTACAAATAAAAATAAATTTGTACGAACTGAAGGGGTCGCTAAAATTAACAGAGGTAAAAATTGGTTTATGGCGCTTTTAAAAATAATTTCTACTTTTAGACTTATAATATTGAATACTTAAATAGGGTGCCGTGACTTTTGAACTACACGAACTTTCCTGTGTTCATTTATTGATATTTTAATTGAGCAAAGTAAACTATATCTAGATATTTTTTTTAAACCTGATTGTAAAAACGGCACTGAGACAAAACTCTCTTAAAAATGAGATTATAAAGAATTCACAATAACGTGCATGCGGGTGCCTCTGCAACAGCACAACACGCATCAAATACCCAGCAGTTTGGCAGCTTATTTGTCATATCGTACATTATTACAAGGTCTTATTAGAACAAACTGCGGCATTTCACATCGAAATATTTGAAAGATTTTTTCGATGGTGGCGTCAGAAATACGGCCCTGACCCTGAACGCGATTAGGGTACGGCTAATGGGTATTGTAACAACCATTTTGATTATGAACATGTAAACCGTAGTAGCAATGCTTTAACGACGATGATCTTATTTTAAACTCTATCGCTCAGTATGCGTTTTCTAAAACCAAACGAGTCCGTACAGTCAATAACAAAAGACAATATATGAGAGACATTTATTAATTCAATATTCGATATGCATAGTGCAACGCTGAGGTCGATTCGGACGAACGGCTCATTTGAGAACAAAAATAATACGACATCTACATATGTTCATATGTATACTTATACCGATGATGTTAATACAAATAATATTGTAAATATAAGAACATGAAAAACTATAATCCGGTTTGCACTATGTCGTTGATTTTCCTGGACAACTGCGCCAAAATTAACAACGGAAGCGAATCTGACGTAATGTTTAATGCATAATATCGCGCGGAACTATTAAATGGTTTCATTACAGGTATATGACCGGACATCCATTGACTTTCTCATCAGAAATATATCCTATAGCCGGTAAAACCAAATGCCCAGCTCCAGATATGACAGACAAATGATTAAAGAAGCCGGCGACCAAACGGGTGTAGATACCGGTATCGTCCAGGTACTAGTGGCGATACTTACATGTGATATCGTCGCTTCCGGATCCCATGTTTCACCACACAACAATATCCACACAAAAGGCTAAGCAAGTCCTGTAGAGTGAGTCAGAGCGTGAATTCACGACGTTTTATGTACGTTCGCGCGACTGGTGGCGAGGAGCGAGGAACTAGGAGCGACGTGAGCGCGACGCCGGGTGCTGCGCTTGTGAGCGAGGCGGTGATGCTCCGCGCGGCTAAAATTAGCGATGGTGGCGGCCACTGTGCATACCGCGCGTCACGCCCGCGCGCCCGCTCCCTCTACGCACCAAACCATACCCACTGACACGTTTTTTCGTTCAATCTTTATCTGTGGAATTCTGATAACGTATGTATCAGACATACAAATGGATCTCGGCGAAACTCTCGGCCAGTCCCGATTACGCAAACGTCTCAACTACTGTAGATTCATTCTAAGATCTGTAGCTATATGGTGGCTCTGTATTTTGATGTAGAACCACGCAAATTTCATGCAACAGACAGCAAATAATTTAATCGTTGCAGCGGCGACAAGAGCTCTCAGCGACGTTTGCATTAGATAAGACGATAAGATAACATTTTCGATAATAGTTCTCTCTACCTTAACTACCCATATCAAATGATACTCCTCAACTTGGAATCAAAACAAAAAATCGATAAATGGGCGGTCTACTAATGTTCGCCGGTGACTCATGCGGTTCAAGGAAGTGCAACTTTGCGTCACATTACGCTTTTAGCCGAATTTTGCTCGAGTCACGAAATGAATGCGGATAAAGGCAACAAAGACATACCAGCCACAGTTGCGACGACAAGAGCTGCGGGTTAATAATGTAGCGACTAACAGAGTCTGTCATGTAACGTGCTCTGGGGACAGGTAGACTGGCAGGCTCCGCGTGGGGTACTGCAAGTCATGTCGTAATAGCAAAGGGATCGCAGCGGGCGGACGCCACTTGAATAATATATTGGTGTGCGGGTCGGAATCGGACGTCCTTTCCTTTCCGCGTGCAGTGAGAGGCGTGGGCTTCAGCGGGTGCCGTTAGCCCGTCGCTGCAGCGCGGCGCCGCGGTCAACGCTCTTGCCGCTCCGCCACCTCTGCAGCCGACCTCCTCACACACCCCACTCCCCCAGCCCCGCACACCGACCGCTACACCCTCATCCATTGTTGTCTCTATATTGGATACCATTTTTTGTCTAGATTGTGAGCTTTTAATAAGCCTTCATTGATATGAGTCATATGTCGTGATTGAAAACAATTACATCATGATCGTTGCAATATGGACATACAGCCGTATGTCAACTTGGAACTTTCGAACACAATAATTACTAACATAATGAAGTAGTTAGTGTGGCTGTGGGTAGTGGCTGGTGTAACCCCACTGGAATATGTCAGGTGGCGCAACACTTGTGTGGATATTCATTCGCGCGGCCATTGTTCACCTGCAGACTTAATTCTTCACGGTCCGTGCGTTCAGCGCTCGCCTCCAAATGAAACCATTTTAGAGACTCGCCGCGTCACAAAAAGTGCCGCTTGACATTCAACAACGGACAATGAACATTTAACACGACGAGATACATATTCTTGTAATAAAGAAAACTGATTCATGTTACGGGCGATTTGTTTCAAAAATACACTTATATAATAATATTCAGTATCTAGCCGAGTGTGCTAGAAACCGTGAAAGCGTTTCGGAGAAATTATTATACGTATAAATGCATCGTAACAAACAATGTTCAGCTTACCTAGTCCCATCTGGCAGAAGATAACCTCAGCCTCGATGACATGCGCGTTGGTGCGGATGAGCTCGGAGGCGCTCGTCTTCGGCGGAGGACTGGGCTCGCTCTTCACGGGTTCTGGCTTAGGAGGCTCTACTTTTGGAAGCTCAGGTTTAGGAGGCTCAGGTTTTGGCTCTGGAATAGGCGAGGACTTAGGTTCCTCTGGTAATGGTTTGTCCAAGGGCGCCTCGGCGGCGACTGGAGCTTCGACTGGAGCGGGAACGGAAGCGGGAACGGAAGCGGGAGCAGGTGCTGGAGCCAGCACGGGCGTGGGGTCTGCTGGCGGTTCAGGGGTGTGCGCGGCAGGCTGGCCTGAGGCAGGCCGGTGCAGCGGCGACTCGCCAGCGGTATCGGCGTCCGACTCGCTGTCCGTGAACTTGTCGGCGATGTGGTCGGCGGAAGGCGCGCGCGGCGCGTCCATCTGCAACTCTCGCTCCATGTCGATGAAGTTGCGAGTGACGGAAGCTTGCTGGTGCTGCGGCGACTCAGTCAACTCGCGCTTGCCTTCGCGATCTAGGTGCTCGAAGTCGTCCGTTGAGTCCTGATCGCGCTTCATGGTAGGCTCGGCAGAAGGCGCGTCTGGTACTGGAACCTTGTCGCCGCTCGCGAGGTCACCGAGGAGTGCGTCAGCGTTGTCCATATTTCCTTATGTGAAAGATAAAAAAAGTCCAATGTCGAGAGTGATCGATAGGGTGTGAGAGGAGCGCGGGTGCGAAGCTGCGAACGCGGAGGGCGGGTCCTGTCGTGCGTCCTCGCCGTATCGTACTGCGGTCTGCGAGCCGTGTGCCGGCCGGCGCTGCACGACGTCACTCAGCACGAGAAACGAACGGTATTACTCATCGTCGACCCCTCCGGTGCAGTGGGGGCGGTGCCGTTCGCCGGTTATAAGTGATCCAAATTATAATATATAAGCAAATAAATATTACAAATCAAGTTTTCAACGATACAAATCTATATACGTAAGAAAGGCGCTGATTTAGGTACAGTTTGACAATAAATAAAATAACAAATGCGAGCAAGAAATTGCTAAAGTATTGACTTTCCGATTCTGACCTTTTTTTGAAGGCGCGCTAAGTAAGCTCTGCTTTACCGACACTAGTCAATTGTGCGCATAAAAGAGCACTATGGAGTTTGTTAGCCGAAGGGGCGCGACACTAGCGACATGAAATGAACAGCTGTTACAATGTGACCAATTATTTGTTACGTTTGGTCTATACCACATTGTTACTATCAATTCATACCAATTTTAGTAGAAAATATCTTAGAAAAATATCAAGAAAACGTACTGCTTTTTTATTGCCAAAACAAGGATTATAATTATTATAGCAGTATATTTTGTAGTGTAGTATGTCTTTGTTTTTATGGGCATAACGCCGAACTCTGAAAAATCTAAACCAGCGCTAAAATAGATAGAGTAAGCATAATATAATTTCAATATTACAATTGTTTTTAAGATTACTCTTTAACCATTTATTTTGTAAAAAGTTCCACATGTTTGTAATTATTAGCTACTTTATGAAGTGCTTTACGAAAATTCACTTATGTATAGGTATAGTGCTAGTTTTTATTTCAACTTTATTTGATTCAGTTTTGTACGTAGCTACCATTTATAAGCATGTTATTCGAATTAATGTTAGCAAATTCTACATAAATTTTTAACGCTACTGCTATTTAGAATTTAATGACAGAAAAACCCAATAACTTTTCGTTGGCCCGACTTTGAAACAGACCAAACCTAAAGCCTGACAATTAATAATAAATTATTTTAGTAAATAAATAAAGACTGAAATAAACACAATTTCAACAAAAATCATAGAACTTAATAAAATGGAATTAAGTTAAATACTTTTGTCCCTTTCCAAAAGAGTTGCGCTAATACAATTTAAACTATGTAGACTAAAATAATTGAAACATAATTTAATGTTACGTATAATGTTCGCTAAACATCATTATATTGATTACAGTCATCAATACTAGTAACTATTTAAAGCATTGTTGTTGGCTACACAAAAACATGAACATGTTATAATAATGTTAGAGACAAAGATAATGAAATTAACAAATAATCTAGATACGTTCAGAATTTTCTTCTTGACTTTGCACTTTTTTTACTTAACATTATAATATTTGTAAAGATATCTGAATAGTTTAACTATTCAAATATTAAATTAATTTAAAATTATTACTATTACTACATGGTATTGCGACAATGTATTATTTATTGACTGTGTTATATTTTAGAACGAAATCTGCACTGCGGATCTGTCAAAGCGCCTATTGTCAAAAGTCGGTAAAGCGGTCTTAAATGTAATTATCTTAAAGCTTTACAGCGCTTTGTCAACATTTTATGATTTTATATTCAGCGGTTCACCAGCGTGCTGTAAATTGCTGTCAGATTAGACAGCGCAGTCACCGCTGTACGATCGTGTATTGTTTCTGTAAATTCAACCATAATGATGGCGGCGGCAGTAGTGAACGGTAGTGTTGATACAAGTGTGATAAACTCGAATAAAAAACAAGAATGTAACGGAAAAGAGAGAATTCTTCTAAACGGAAAATTAAGTAATCACAAAAATGGTTACGTGAATTCAACATATTTAAGTAATGATGTCAATGTAAGTAGATTTTCAATTATTTTTATAACCTACCAAAAAGTTTGGGACGCCGTTTAATTTCACCAGTGTATAATATCATACGACACGCCCTCAATGATAGTGCGTGTGTTGCGGTATGCGAAACCACCACCGAGACGGGACGAACCCGGTGCCCCATTAACCCAGTACGCCACTGCGGGAGCGTCCCGCCACACTTACTACCGCAGATTGTAAATCAAAGTATTGTACACCAAGGGCACTTATATTAGTTCATTGATGCTCCGTCTTTAATTTATCAATGAGACTTTATTATCGTAATAGTTATACAGTTACATTCACACAGGCCTTGAAAGTTATTGACCAATTATTATTAGTTAATTTATAATAGGATTAATCATTATTAAAATTTATAACTACTTTGAAAATATACTTTTAAAAGTTTACTGTTGAATCATAGTTAACTGAAAGCTTATTAAACAGTTTGCATCCATAAGTACTTTGTTAGTAAACAAACATGAACTTAGTAACAAATGCTGGGTTATTTATGACATAAGAAGGAAAATATTGACTAATATGCCTGATTCAGTATAGAGGAAATTATTTATTATTGTATAAAATAACCCAGAATGAGTTCTTGATGTTCATTCCCCGGAGGGAAGAGGAGGACTAAGGAACTCAATTCAGGGTGAGCTTAATTTTATTTAAATTAAATAATTATTAATTATAAAGCTTTATGTTTCTTCTGTAATTTGGATTCAAGTACATTCAGATTTGAGATCACTGTGTTTAGTCAGTTATATTTTATTTGTTTTAAAAGGGATATGGTATTTACTATATTATTTTAATTTCTTATAAGGAAACAGTATTATGCCAACTGACATACTAATTTATGCTATGGGTAATAAAAACAAAATTACTTTCGTAACCCTCCAAGGATATTACTTCATTGAAATTATTTTATTTGTAATCCATAGGACTGCTGAAAGAGATATCATTACAAATAAGCAGTATTTAATTTTCCTAATGTTTTTATGAAATATCATGAGTGAAAAAAATATACTTATTACATATTTCATTCTACAGCTAGCACAATAAGTAAGAATGATCTCTTTATAAAATGTGCATGTGTTAAAATTTAAAGTGCCTTTCTGACCATCTACTATCTACCTTGAGTTTACCTACAATAAGTTTGGAATATAAATAAATCTTACAGTCCTCTGGAAGCTAAAGTTACGCAAATAATGTAGAAAGAGCTTCAATCAAAATATGTATATGGAAAAAACATGCACTTGGTTGCTGATATCTTCAAAATTATAAAGTGGGGATTACATGCCTATTAATCATTTCTAATGATGTATAATGGTCTGTCTCATTATATAAATTCTGATTACAACTGAGTCATTACTTTAACCTGTTCAATTATCAATTTATTAGCAATATTAGCTTGATAATATGATGACAAGAATGACAGTCAACTCTTATCAGATTTCAATGGAATTAAATTTTTATTTAGATATTTATAGAGCACTATAGCTTTTTATTAAACTCTCCATATAATAAATATATTTGCTATCCACAAATAATTTACCGAAAATAATTAACTGTGGTAATTCAGTAAAACTTAGAAATGGCACTAAATTTACCGCCACCTGATGGAATATCGCAGCTTAATAATGCGTAAATATTTATGCGATTACTCCATAGGAAAGGAATAGTTTTCAAAGTTCCTATAACAGTTATGTCGTCACGCAATACTATTTGCCCTTTGTACTAGCATTCTGGCTGCCGCTAAGACACATGATGACCTGGTATAGAAATCGTCTTAATTAAGACTACAGTGACTGCTGACCAATAGGCGGGTGGTATGGTATGCCACGTCAGCAAAATGAAAATAAATACAATATTGATATTCAGCTTCAAAGGTTTATTTGTTATAATTGGTTATATTATTTACATGTTTATCCTCTAATAATATGTATTCTGTATATTTTATACCTAAATATGTCCATAATTAAGCTTATTTAATAAACAGTATTTATTCATATATTTCCTTACGACTATTAAAGGGGAAATAGTATTGATTTTCCGTCATGCAGACTGTCAGTAAAAAAACCCATAACCATCCTCGATACCTTCAGGTTGAAGGATTTAGGTCTCTCGTAAATTCCATTCAAAGATATAGCATAGAATATCTACGTCTACAGTGTAATTATCACAACAAAATCATTTTCGTCTATGAGACCTACGTCGAAATGTCAGGAAAACTATAAAAATAAATAGAATAAAAATTAAAAGTTGTGTTTTTTAAGTAAACGGCGACAAAATTAAAATATGTGTCGAATTAAAATTTCGGTTTTATTTATGATTAAACTATTTCAAACGACATCCACCATTTATTTTTACATGTGTTTATTAGACAAACGTGCCTCCAATATCTTCGTGCAGCTCAAAACTGCATTTTGGTTATCTAATAGGGCATACTATAGAAATCTCGTCTTTTTAAAAAAGCCTTGACGCACTAGGCCTTTTATTGCGGATGAATTTACAAACACCCAATAAACCAACACGAAGAACACCCTCAACTCAGAACAAGTATTTGT
This sequence comes from Catocala nupta, assembly GCA_963675205.1. Classification (NCBI taxonomy): domain Eukaryota; kingdom Metazoa; phylum Arthropoda; class Insecta; order Lepidoptera; family Erebidae; genus Catocala; species Catocala nupta. The sequence goes on along the minus strand of OY776086.1, from coordinate 28,232,486 downwards.
GATTGTTCCACGTGGAATCAAAGCCTACAACACAGCGCGGCGAAAACAAGTTTAAATAAAGCGTTTTAGTTAAGTTCTGCATCTTTAAACCGGATTAAATAGATTAAATAGCTTCAAATACACAAAAATATTATTAAATGTCTCATTTTTGGTATTGCAGTAGTATTTCCGCAAACAATTATACAATAAAATGTGTGTGTAGTGCGGCGACAATGGTGGAGTGGTCGTATTGTTTTATCGATGCGATAGCTCGCGATCGTACGATCCCTTATCAGTATACGTAACAACACATATTCATTCTGCCGTACCATCGGCACCAACCCTACCTTTTATTGGATTTTACTAGATATGACGACCTCGGAACAATCCAAAGCTTCATGTTTGCTTTTTCGAATTAGATCCCTAAGTATGATTTACTATTGGTCGTCCATAATTATTTGAGATTTAATTCTAATTATTAAGTTTCATTTTAATTATGTTAAATCAATTATAATAATATTCTATCACATACACTCAACACCATCTAGCCCAAACTAAGCAGAGCTTGTTCTATGGGTACTAGACAAAGAATAAACATACATATATACATTTTTTTTGTAAATACATACATATTATACATAGAAACATCCAGACCAAGACAAACATCCATGTTCATGCATGCACACAAATGTTTGACTTGTGCGAGAATCGAACTCGCGACCTCAGCGTGGCAGTCGGTTACACCAACCACTACGCCATCGAGGACGTCAAACTATGTTGTAAATTAATTCTAATTATGTTGTATTTGTGATTAAATTCTAATTATATTAATAACTACTTATTTTATGTTATAATAATTTTAAATCTGCATGGAATACAGCAAAACTTTATTATTATAGGTATATAATTATTTAGTGGTCGCTCAGTGGTCGAACCTCGGTCGTAAGTTATTTTCTTCCTTCTTTAGCTAACTTGGTATAATTAAAGTTTATATATTTTTACATACCTCCGTGTGTGCAAAATATGCTTCTCGTCAATATATATAGATATCTGTATCGCGGGATACTTTACAAACATTAAAACTATGGTCACAAGGAAACTCAGGCAAGGAAAATCTATTTATGGAGCAAACAAAATTGGTCTCGTATGCAGATAAAAAATCTTTATAATTGGCACATCGGCAGTAGCGAGGCGATCGCTTAAACCACTGCCTTCCGCGCAGTCTATAATAATATATGCTTCCTTGATATTAATTTATTATTAATATTTAATACGTAACATTATGACCCAGAAATATGACCACACCTCTTAGTGACACGATATCAGGATGACGTGACATTGCTCATGAAGCAGGGTGGGCGCGTCCCGTGGGCGTCACACTGCGCAATTACCGGCCTACCTGACTGAACTCGTTCGTAACTACTGAACCGGTTGACACTAAAATAATAATATAGATGAGGACATTACATACAAAGAGCAGCGATAGCTCAGTGGGGAGACCAACATACTGCAATTCAGAGGGTCTCGGGTTCGAACCCACGTCGCGCACCTCAGATTTTCGGAAGTTATATGACTTTTCGAAATTATGTGCGTATTGATTGACAATAATCGCCTGCTCCGTGCCTCGGAGAGCACGTTAAGCCGTCGGTCCCGGCTGCCATGAACATCTATGGCAGTCGTTATTGGGATGTCAGTGCCCTATAATATCCTGACACTGGTCTAGCCTTAGTATCGTTAGCCTTCGGGTAGCGGAGGTCAGGTGGCAGCCGGTCCGTGTAAAAACTGATATCCAGTCAAATCCGGTTAGACCAGAAAAGCCGACCCCAAGTGACTTGGGAATAATAAGAGGGATAAGGCTAGGGAGAAGATGAGGACATTACATCCCGTCTCACTGGTCCAGCGGCGTAAGTGGGACGACTTGCATAATTGCCGACGGTCCTAGGTTGAAAATGTGTTTTAGCTTCACGTCTATGTTTATCCCCAAAGGATTAGGCAGCGGCATAATTGGGAACACTTGCCTAACTGCCTACGGATCCAGGTCAAGTATCATTGTTTGAGTTAATAAAGATACATGCGTCCTTATGACTGTAACCCTCATAGGGTTACGTAACCTACCTAAAATTTGGCAATATGTAGACTTAATAGACCTGGTCTTACATCAAAATTTCGCCATGATTTCATTCCTACATAAAAGGATGTGAGTCTGTTGTCGTCTATCGGGCGAAGCGTCCGACTCCGTGCTGCTTCTGAGGATTTCTGAACCGATAGCATAAATAACACTACCCGAGCCAGAAAAAATGCAATTATTACGGCTGCGCCATCGAATCAGTGTAGTGGATAAGTTAAACTGATACGAAATTCTTAGTGGCAGTATGGGGTCCGCAATGTTAATCTATACTTATAATATAAAGCTAAAGAGTTTGTTTGTTTGTTTGCTTGAACGCGCTAATCTCAGGAACTACGGGTCCGAATTGAAAAATTATTTTAGTGTTGGCTAGCCTATTTATCGAGGAAGGTTATAGGCTATATAACATCACGCTATAACCCACGGGAGCGGCGCAGTAATCATAAACGTGAGTGAAACCGCGGTCACATCTAGTTAAAATATAAAATTATAATTATAATTAACTCTTTGCTATAATGAATTATGGTCGAATTTTGACTACTAGGTATGGTATTTTAATTCAACATAAGTCTGAAATTAAACCGCTTTATGCAAAACCGCGGTTTGTTTAAAAACACATAGTTATATATTTATATTTACACTTTACCAAGACGTTTCAACATAATATATATGTCTGTTAGATAAACATATTACAACTGAGAACGAATTCTGACTAAATAAAAAATAGGTTAGTTTCTATGTATATTTTATAAAGCGAATAAATAAATGAAAGTACAAATAATGTTGACGACCCTGATAGTCAATTGTATCTGTTGATAGTGTTATTAATCTATCATATTTTAGTAGCTATGTCAAAATTAAATTATTGTACAGATTAAATATACAGATAAAATATTGTCATCGTAGATACGAGTAGTTGGTAAACACGGCGAACTAAGAATGAAGCACGTAGTTTTTTTAACAGTGACTAGCAGCTTGGATTGTCTATTACTAGTATACTGGTTAACCACTGAGTCTTCTTCGAAGAGGTTAATGAAAACACTATGTGAATCTGTGTGTCTGTCTGTTAGTGACAGGCATAGCTCCGGAACCACTAAACCGATTGACTTGTAACTTGGTGTGCAGACACCTTGGGGTCATATCTCGGTCGAGTTTGAATATGGGCCCTGTGGGTCAAAAGACTCCCGAGATATAGGGGTCACAAGTCACATGTATTTTAAATGCTTTTACATTTAAGACCTTGTAACTTGGTGTGCAGACACCTTGGGGTCATACCTCGGTCGAGTTTGAATATGGGCCTTGTGGGTCAAAAGTCCCCGAGATATAGGAGTAATTTTTTAAAAAATACTTTGACAATTAAGACGAAGCGGTTGAATCCTGGGTTTTTACACCCATCTGGTTAAAACCTCCAGCTAAGCTGAAAGGCTTTTATGCGAAGAGTGTTTACGTCGCTCGTTCGATCAATGGGATTCAAATCCTCGCCTAATCGTAAGTCCAGTGCTTTATTTATGAGACTTCTGCAGGTAAATATCAGTTCGCAAGACACGCCCATGTCATATATGTTAGATACTAGCTGACCCTAGAATTTACCCCGTTTTTGCAACATTTTTCATTGCTGCTCCAATTGGTCGTAGCGTGATGTGATATAGCCTATAGCCTTCCTCAATAAATGAACTATCAAACACTAAAATAATTTTTCAATTCGAACCAGTAGTTCCTGAGATTAGCGCGTTGAAGCAAACAAACAACCAAACTCTTCAGTTTTATAATATTAGTATAAAAGGCAAATTAACGCAAAAAATTTTTATCAAACGCATGTCAACTTCTTTAATTGTCTGACTGAATTAGTAACACTAATTAAATCACTTGACATGAAATTGATTTGGATACATTGATTAGACTTTAAGAAATCGGTGATCGTCTCAGGCCTGTATGCCTGAAGGCATAAGCAGAACTGTATTATATTAACATTTTACTAGTAATAGTGTGATTAGAGAGAGATGCGTTAAGCTGGTTTGGGTTGAAAAGAATGACTAAAAAAGTTTAAAAGACTAGTGTGAATGTAACAGAGGCAGACCTAGGCGAACGTTTCTTGATCAGATCGGAGACGTTATGGACAAAGGCTAGGTTAAGAGCACCTTAAACCGGCGAGCGTGTATGAGGAATATGATGAAAGTGAAGGAAGCCAGGGAAATGTGTCAGGACCGTAGCAAATGGAAACCCATAGTCTCTGCCTACCCCTCTGGGAAACAGGCGTGAATCTATGTATGTATATATGTATTTACTAGCAATGGTTTTAGGTTTCACATGATAGGTCTAAGCTATTGTCGTCTACCGGGCTCAGATCCAGACTCCATACCGTCACAGTAGTTTGATTGCACGGCTGGCGTAGTGTTCGAAGTGATCGCCTCGCTAAGGCACTATGCCGAGTGTTGTGGTTTCGAATCCCATACGGGAAAAATTGGTGTAATCCTCAAATGTTTGTTTCGAGTCTGGATTTTCTTTGTGTCCGTTGTCTGAATGTTTGTAAGGTCTTTCAAGACACAGGATTTATTCCCAGGGACATGGCGTTTTTTTTATAAAATTTCAAATGTTTACACATCAGTAACACATATCACCGAGCAAGCTACCTGTAGTACAAAATGGTACAAAAATTATAGCGTTAGAAAAGCTATGACTCGCGTCCTTACCAAAGTAAGTAATCTAATAATCTATTGGCATCACAGCAAGCGACCATTGTCTGCTTTATAAGCCGAATGGGATTACTATGAGGTAGTTGACTCCAATATAGGTTACCCATGTATATTTCCGTGAATTGGTTAAAGTGGTTAAGAGAGAATTGAAGGGAATTAATTATTCATTAAGTCAAGTCAAGGAAAAATTTACAAGACCTTTGAAAGTCAAAACCTACAAGGCGATTGATTAACGCTTTTCATTCGAAACTTTCAATATATTCGGACGTGGAATGACTTGGTCCTACGCCGCTTAATAGATTTGGCATTCAAAGAAATTTAAAAGCGTGTACTTGTGGCCTACTCCAAATAGCGACGTCGCAAATAATTGTTATATTTTGAGATTTTTAAATGTAATAATTAAATGTAGTGGGCTTTATTTAAAAATATTTAAAATAGACTAAAACATTTTTTGTTTATCATAGATGAAATATAATTATTGTTCGTTTACTATACACATTACGCATCGTTAATTTTCGATCCAATATTTAAAAGGTGTAAACGCTCTGAAGGATTACTAAGTGTCTTGGTAGTTACACAGGTAATTTACTAATAAAAAAGTGTAACTATTTTTATTTACTTACGATCTATCATTAATTGAGGTACTCTTTTTAACCCTCGGTGTATAAGGTGAGAACATCGCCTTACCCATACAACGTGGGGTAAAAAAACCCCAGTCATCGGTATCTACTTTGAATCTGAATCTAACGGAACATGTTTAAATATATTTTTTTGTTAAAAACATTACTAAATTAATGAATAAAACACAAACATGTACAAAATTGAATGGAATGGAATTAATATGTCGATTCACCTGTCATTAAGTATGGAATTATTAACAACTTCTGTGACGTACTTCTGTGACGTTATTATTTTGTAGCGTCATTAATGTCATTATTCTATATTGCGGTCTTGGTTTCATTATACATATTATTGTTATTACTTAGGTATTTAAAGAAAAGTACATTTATTTTGTTATTTGTCAAATTGTTTTACCCGTTTTATAAAGATATTAATCTTTTTATATGACTGTAGCGTGTAATAAATTTAATCATCTTAACTCTAATACTAACTCACTTTCTGACACGAACATTTTATTCTACATACTTGTAATTCTTCATAATTGCGTAAAAAATGCGTAGTACTACACAGAGCTCAAATTTTATCAAAACTTACTACCGCCTCGTGGAATATGATCTGTGTGCTAACGTTTAAAGCAAACAGACACCCGCATTCTGGTTTCTATACTAATTGAAATTATCTGTGCATAGAAACCCTTTTTCACAGAACTTCACTAACTTAACCTAACTAACCTTGCTATTATTTACAAGTTACAATATCTCTACCTGCCTATCTGTATCATTTTCATAGATAAACAGTGGGAAAATTTATAAACAATGAAAACATAAAAACTATAAAGGATAAGCGTTACAACCACATATCGCCAGATATAGTTTTTAGTCGTAGAAAACACTGCCTGACCAGGGAGTTAAACCTCCTGAGTCAAGCACTGCATTCACTTTTACTATGTGTGTAGTGTGCTGTGCCACTTTGGCAGAGTTACTTAAAAAGGCTTGCAACGTTTTTAAATGGAATTCTGATGATGCGAACTTTTTAATAGACAACTGCCGTTTTAAATTCAATATTTGTCTCAAGGGATTTTACGAACATATATAATTGATAAATACAAAATACACTCAGACTTAGTAGGTACAATCATTTGTATCACACAAATAATTCACCCGTGGGAAATCCTAACCCAGAACACTTGGCGCGGCGAGACGAAAGCACGCTTGCCTTCTGTGCATTAACCATGCTCGTATTTTGCTGTTATCAGCACCTTAATATGTGTGAAACGATCGATTACAATGCAATACAAAATTATAGTAATTAATGTGAGGGCCGCGGCCATTAGCACTCGCCGGACTACCAGACTCGCTTACTAATGAAACGAAACAACAAGACGTACAGACAAACTATTATAAATACCGATAAGTTAAATGCTCAGTGTAATTTACAAGACAAGCTTCATTTACATGACAATAAGTCGTTTGTCAAAACATTTGCATGCGAATAGCTGTGTATAGAAGTATACATATATTTGTCATAATTTTTGATCTTTTGTAATGTAGTACAAAATGTGGTTGAAGTTAAAATGTATTTTGTATTTATGTACTTAGTTTCCTTTTTCTTTATGCTAATATGAAACATTGACTTTTATCTTTATTTAACGTCGTTGGTTTTATAATATTAATACATAATAAATAATACATAGTCTCACAATTCTTCTCTAAGAGGTAGACAGATGCGTATTGGTTTAATTTTAGATTCTATGTAATAGATGGCGAGCCTATTGCCATGTCCTAGGTACAGTTCTGGACTCTGCGCAGCTACTGAGAATTTCATGGCAGTAAAAGCCCAATAACAATTTGCTAGACCGAGAAACAAACGGAGTAGAATAATTCTACTCCAGCCTATAGGAATAATTCTACTGTCAGACTACTTAAAGAGCTTCTATGCTGTCAGCAGTGAACCAAAGTTTGTCCTTTACACCGACAACTTAACGGATTCTATAGAATGCGCCTAGAAATAAACTCCTTTTTCCAATGGAAGGCTAACGTGCGAGTTATAACTACTCCTGATCAAAGTCAGGCATACGACGATAACCATAACCATCATCATCCGTTAGGCCGTAGTCTTGTATGCCATTTTGTTAGTATAGAAATAATTATTTATACATTCATCAGTTATTTAAACCAACCCAACTGGACCAGCGTGGTAACTCATAGCCAATTTTTTCCTATACTGATAAGACGCCCATGTCAACCAGTGGAAAAAACTGTTTAAAACATCCCTGATACTCGAATTTATATGATATATGTTTTCCAACAGAAATTGTCCCCGGAAGGCGGAGGCCTTAGACGAATACCCAAGATGGACTGGTCCAAATACGACACGTTCCCCGGATCGTTCGAGAAGTGCTCGCTACTCACGGCGGCGCTCACGCATTTAGGGCTCTACATACTTATGTTCCTTGGCTTCGTTAACCAGCTTATCTTTAAGCCTAAAGTCGCTACCGAGAAGAACAGAGAGGTAAGTCCCTGTATAACAACTATTATGGATGAAAGTATTCTGTATGCTATTTAGAACTTTACGAAATTTTGGTCCTTAGTCAGTCCAGTTAAAGAATGAATGTGAGGAAACATTAATGGATACTGGCTATGATAGTATCGTAGCCAGTATTAAAGGTTTCTAAAGAATCTGTGTTTAGAATTTTAAGTTTTTGGGTTCTTGCGGTTTGAGCTCTGATACATCGGTCAGGTTTCTTCTATCGGCTCCATGTATGGTGGCTTCTATAGGTTTGACTAGGAGTCTTGTGAATTCCTATGGAAGGAATTCATGCATATCGATTTCTCTGTGTCTCTTAGGAATTAGGGAGTGCAACACGATCAAATTTAAAATCGTATTTTAAATTCATACATAATGAGCTAAACTTTTAATCATGTAGCGTTCTTCTAAATGCGATAACGCTAGAGAAGAGAGCAAAATGTATGAAAATGAAAAGCGAATATCATTTTCCTCCCTTTTATATTTTTCCGCTTGCGCTATGTAACGGTAACGATGTCAAGCTTTAAAGATGTCAAGGCTTAAACAACTTCCGAATTTTATGTAGGTAAGCCTTGACATCTTCCAAGTACATTAACGTGCAAATGTAAAAAGTGAATAAAACACGTCGGATATTTAAGGAGAATTGCTTAACAGAAAATAATAAAAGTAATATTGTTACTTTACTCAATTCGGGTATCGAGATTAAGACCAATATCCTGGATTCTTACGATTTTAGCAGCTAGTAAACACCAAACAAACATATAACACGGGATCAAAGGCACATCTACAAATCCCTTCAGTGACATACCTGCTCATTGCTAGTATATAACTGTAAGTAGGTATATAACCGATATCTACCTTACCCATTAATCCAGAGCCAGCGACGGGCGAGTGGTACCTCTGGTATTGCAATCCATGGTAATAAACGGCAATCGCTTACCGTCAGACGGGCCATTGGTTTCTTTGCCACCTGTGCCATATAAAAAAAATATTCTAGGTCATCTGATCAGTTTACGTTCACTGCAATTAGTCTAGACTTCAAAAGAGCTAGATGTAGAAACAATAAACAGGTGTGGTTTGTTCTAGCCAGCCCCTCTGACTATAAATAGAGTTTGGACGCCAAATTATTGTCGCTTGATTATTAATAAATGAATTAATGTTATGTATTACCAGCTAATACTCGCCACGCATTAGAATAACTATAAAAATAGTGTTTTCTTTTTTTAAAACATTCGCGGTGCATAACAACTCTCAAAAGTTTCATCGCAATTGGATTAGCAGTATAGGCAAGCATCCGTTAAACAGACATAATTTTTTACACATTATGTAGATAATTAGGTACAGTCGTAGTATATTAATTAAGGGTAAATTATGAAGTACCTACTATAATTTGCCTTTCTGAATGAAATTACCCTATATCCTTAATATTACGGCTTCGCTTGTATAAAATAAGGTTAGGTTAGAAACAGTACTTTTTTCTGGATAAAATGTACACCATGTCCTTTTCTGTACCCCTGACAACGTGTATACGAAATTTCATGATGATCGGTCGAGTAGTTAAGGCATGAAAGCGTAACAAACAAACTTACATTAGCATTTATGATATTAGTTAGGATATCTCAAAACAATGTGAGTTTTATTTTTCATAGATTTAGTTTCAATTTATCATTTAGCATAACTTGTTTAGTTGCACAATAATTGAAATGCATTTTAATAGTTCGTTGGATCGAACTTAATTGACCTTACACATTTCTTATAAACTTGAATAACCACAAAAACGCATAGCTTAAATAAATTACAATACATAATAGCTATATATATAACATAATATATTAAATGTGTATTCGACGTAAGTTGTATCGGAATTGTTTTATTAGATTTTAATATGATAATTTCTGTGGTGTTTTTGCCGCTTATTTGTGAGGAGTACCTATCCTTACTAGGAGTACCTTTACTTACTAATATTATAAATGCGAATATGAGTTTGTGACGCTTTAAAGCCTTAACTGCTCAACTGATCATCATAAATTTAATTGTCAGGGGTACAGAAAAGGACATGGTGTACGTTTCATCCAGGAAAAAGTAGGTAGTAACCTAACCTTATTTTATGCAAGCGAAGCCGCGACCGAAATCTAATCTTAAAATAAAACCTACCATCCTATCGAGAATTTACAGGCATATGTGTATGTATTGTATGTTGACAATGTATGGTACGGCATGCGTTTGAACCTTGCCGAGAAACAATACACGCGTGTCGTATTAATTAGTAATAGCTATTACAATAATGACGGGTTAACCTTGCAGAATAATCGATTATAATGTTTAATCGATAGTGTATACCCTAAAGCCTGCGTATGAATGATTGTTATATCCATAAAATGGTTCTATCGAAAATATTTCATCTCTGCTTAATATGCTTAATGTCACCCTTAAAGACCTCGCAAACAAAAGAAAGAAAATGTGTGCGGCGGTGAATGGCGCGATGATTCTTCAAGTGAAGATGAGAATCAAGAAACACCAGAAAATGGTACAGCTAAGTTTATGAACCTGTAGATACTTTTTATTAAATAAGATGCACAATTTTCGTCTACATTCGCACCTGCATTCGCGGATGTAAAAAAATCTGTATCCGCAACATCCCTGGTTCAAATGCATGGAAATTGTTTAGGTATCTATGAATAATTACATAAATAAAAACGTACATAGACTTAAGTCGGTAGGCAGAGACTACGAATTTTCACTAGCTGTAATCTTGGCATATCTCCTTTCTTTATTCACTCTTATCACATTCTATAATCACGGTTATCTGTTTATTATTCTTATTACTGCCACTCTCCGAAGAGCGTTCGCCTAGGTCTTTCGCCACCTCATTCGTCAGTAGATTTTCTCATTGGAATCCTTATAACATAAAAAATTATCTCATTAATTAATCATGAGTAAAATAAATAAAATAGTTGACAATGATTGATTAAAACATTTAGTAGCCCAAAAATTAAATTAGAATAATAATCCCAACAGTTTTAGTTTTAACCAAGTTTACTAATTTGGAATCAGTAGCCATCGAAATCCATTCATAAAAGCAAGACATTGAAGCGGAGCGAGGCTGCGGAGCAAATAAACGGAGAAATATTAACCAATAGGATTGCATACTGGAGCGGAGCGGCGATTTTATGTTGATATTTCTCCGTTTCTTCGCTCCGCAGCCTCGCTCCGCTTCAATGGATAGGCAGCCTAAAAATGGAAGAGAAATTAGTTACCACCCTAATACCTACTCTACCATTTCTCATACATATATAATTTTTTTATCGTCTACTTTTTATATGTCCCAATGCTGCGAAAAGCCCTTGGACTTCCAAATCACTGCTGGTGGATATTCCCTGTCAGTCCCTATCACATGCGTCTAGGTCGTCCTGCCATCTTCTTCGTTTAGGCCTGCCTCGTCGCCGTCGACTGTCTTTTGGCACCCAATTGGTGACGATTGGTGCCCACCTCACTGAGTGCATGCCACGGCACGCGACAAAAGTGTCCGGCCCATATAAAATAACCAGTCAAAATGAGAAATCATCTTTAGAATTCGGTTAAAATGCAGTCTGCTTATTAACCGAATTCAAAAGATGAGTTATGAAAATTTGTTGCCTAATTTGTGATATAAATTATGATGTATTGAAGATAAATATCACTTATTACGTACGCGAAGGCTTAATAGCACCTTTGACATATTATCATGCAACTTAAATGCTTACTTGGATTTTAATCCGACATTTTTTAAATATTCCATAATAAATTTTCTTACACTTTAAGTTGCACATATTAGTGTACAAAATGTAAGTTGCAAATATAAATAGGTAAATACCATATAAATATTGTGTAATGATGTAAAGGTATTGGTTCTAACGTACCTTTTGAGTTTTATGATCGTTTTATTTGAATTAAAACAAATATTATGTTGAAATGAAAAATGTTGAAACCGTACAGATTTTATCGCAGTTTAATATTAGGGGCTTAAAGTATGAAATTGCCGATTTGTACTGAAAAATTGAAACTCGTTTTTTTCTAAGATTTACCATATTTATTTAATCGAAATATTTACCCTTATTATCTATACATTGCTGCCATCTAAACGGAAGTTCATTTATGCCTTTACTATAGAACTCCGGGGATCTATATTCGACAAACTGCGTGAAAGCATTTTGTACTGCCTCCTGGGAAGAGATTTTTTTGTCATGTAGAAAATTGCCTAAATCACGAAAAAAATGGTAGTCCGTTGGAGCAAGGTCTGGCGAGTACGGAGGAAGACTTATGGTTTTTAACTGCAGCTCCTGTAAAGTTACAACGGTTTCTCGTGCAGTGTGAGGTCTTGTGTTATCATGGAGCAATAATGGTGAAGATCGATTCACGAGTCAGGGCTGATTTACTACCAGTTTCGCCATCATTGTTCGAAGTTCGCCACAGTAAACATCTGCTGTTATTGCTTGACCAAACCTGAGAAAGATAAAGTGAATAACGCCATGAAGAGACCACTAAACAGTTACCATTACCTTTTTATTGGTAAGCTTTGCTATAGGGCACTGTTGCGGCGTTTGACCTAGGATCAGCCATTGCATTTTTCGCTTACGGTTATCGTAAAGAATCCACTTTTCGTCACATGTCACAATTCGATCCAATATTCCTTCATTGCTGTACTGATTTAACATGGCAAAACAAGTTTCAATAGTCATTTCTATCTGTAGATCAGTCAAATCATGAGGCACCCATTTTTCATATTTTTTTTTCTTATTGATTTGATGCAAATGAACTAATATTATAGGTAGAGTAACGTTAAACTATGCCGCTAATTCCTGAGTAGTTTGACTCGGATCGGCTTTCACCATCTCCTTCAATTCAGCGTTATTCACCTGCGTGGGCGGTCTTTCACGTGGTTCGTTCTTCAAGTCGAAATTTCCATTACGAAACCGTTTTAACCAAAAACGCACGGTGGGTTCATTAGCAGTCTCCTCTCCAAACGCAGCGTTGATATTGCGAGCCGTTTCTGTCGTGTTAGTTCCGCGTCGGAACTTGTATTCCAAAATGACTCAGCTGTTCGAAATATCCATCTTTCCCGTCTAAGCAGAATAAAAAAAAACAATTGAAAGTCGAAAATCGAAAGTCGCAAATTTTTTAAAAGAAGAATTTTACGTTTATCTTGTGAAAAAAGTTTCACTCGGAAATCTCACACCATGAAGGTTTTATGTCAATTCAATGTATCTATTACTATCCAAAGGCAACTTCATACTTTAACCCCTATTCTTTATGTATAACTCTGAGGTCAGCTTTCGGTTGGTTTCCAGCAGCCATGGTCACGAGAAGACGAGAGTATAAATAGTTTAAAAGGTAAAGGTATTTGGAGTAATCGGTAATTGTTAAATTATTGGTGTAGCTATTTGCACATTAGTATTTTGCATCTACCATATTAGCTCAATGTCAATTAGTTCTTGGCATTTTAAATATCGTGGCCTTTCACCCTTGTATTAAAATCTTCAAAAATTTCCTTCAGTCGTCGGTTATAAAGGCGTAATGATTATTGCTATGCTATTGATGTGTACATTAATATAGCTCGTGCCTCATAGCTTGATTGCTATAATCACAAGAGTGCCTTGTTTAAACAATTCCACTAACAATTCAAGTAATTGCATCAATAGAATACCTCGTTAGCACCGTGGCATTAGTTTGCACATACGTTCACCATGATGTTCTTGTTTTTAATTTCGGAGTGGAGAAAGTATTGTTAAGTTTTTCGTTCTGTCTAGGTTTAGTGTCGCCTCCGAAAGAAGCTTGAGGCATCGGCCTCAAGCTTTTTAACATTGTTTTTACCCATGCTTAAGGTCTTGCCACAAACATCAGGGTCGTGGCTCAGAAATATATCGGTGTGTACATTTTATATGAACTCGTGCACACACGGCCGGGCCGGCACGGCGACGGAGCTTCAGTGTACTAGCACGGCCACGGCCCTGTAACGTCCCGGGCACGGCCCTGATATGTGTAGTACAGTTATTAACATGTTTTGTAATTTTATCATTATAATATTAATTAAATATTTGTTAAAGCTAGTGAATTTGTTAAAGTGTTTGTCACACACGCACAAATCATTGAACATATTTAGATAAAACTTTGCACTCAAATAGATCACTCTGTGGATTAACACATGTGATTTACATTTTATTCGATTAATTGTATTCACACGGGCAGTAACTAGGTTTATTTTTATTAACTAATAACGTTAAACTAGAACTAATTACATTATAAAGTAATTAGTCATTATTATTTTAACGATTTCTGTTCTTTCTTGTTATATATATTTATATACTATATACTCTTTTCCTATCGTTATAGTTATATAGTAGCTATAAGGCCACATAGTGAAAGAGGTCGCGGTTGCCGATCATTTAGTGACGTTTTTGCCAGAGCCCAGGAGAATACGGGCTTTTATAGGCAACTGGCGTGAGTGTGTAAACCCAATTACTGCGTTTCGCTCGGTTAGCTAGATGTAGGCAACATATCTACCTCTCTCTCATTCATTTATCCTTCATCGTATGTTTCATAGGATTGGGAGTGCGTGCATGGTACCCTTGTGGTATTGCAAGCGATCATAGGCAAGCGCTATATCCTCTTACCATCAGATAAATCATATACTTGTTGCCACCTTTGTATGTACACATCGTGTATCAGAAAGGTGACGTCATTTATAAGTACTGAAATGTATATCTGAAAAGCAACCTATGCATATCGATTTTTAAAAAAAAATTTATAAACTTTAAAACAATTTCAAATATTTCATTTATTTATAATTAAAAACAACGAAACAAATGCATTACATTACTATCAACAATGCGCCTGATCATTATCGGGTTCACGCAGCTCACCGAGTCGGTCCCAGTGTTGTTTTAAGTATCGACTAGAATGTGCTGATTGATAAGTCGATAAGAAAAAATGCTATAAGTAAAAATAATGTGTAGGCATTTATTTTTTGTGGTTTTCCAATGTACAGTCTCTATGTTATGCGATGATTAAATTTGACCACACCTTTCTGCTACACACTGCATATAAAATATAGTTATTTATACATTTAGAAGTAACAATCACACCATAAAACTCGCTCCAGTTTCGCTCAACAGCTCTTACAAATAGGTAATGAGATTATTTTCTTATTTCATATAAGACTCGTAAAATACGTACCTATTACATTAGATTATCATAATACTTGTTGTTGGTTTTGTATTTTATTCTGTATGCTGTTATTCAAAGTCGTTATAGTACACGCAGCTACACACCAAGTTAGACATCGTATATACACATAACTACGCTACATACATAATAGAGGATTGTCGGAAAGGGACAGTGCATAGTGGTGTCGATGTAATGGTAAGGATAGAGCGTCGCGTCCCGTTCAGCGTGAGTGAGTAAATAACAAAAATATTACGCATTATCTCGCACGATGCGCAGCGTTCAACTTCTAATAGTTTCGAAACAGTCTAGGTTGATGTGTCGCTGTATGTACGTTTACCAGGTTATGAAGTAAACTAATTGTAAATATTATCCGTGACTATCATTGACTATTTTAAGTGCTTAGTTTTAATATAATTAAGTTCTAAAAATGGACTGCTTTAGCAGCTGTAGTGAATGCGATTTCCGTGCACATTCATTTTATTTTCGTTACAGATGAAAGAATTCTTCTGTCACACTTGCCTTACTAACAATAAAGTTTTAAATAAAACTGCACTAGCGGCAAATTAAGAATCGAATAATTTCGAATTAGTCCTCAATTGTAACTATATATTTTATATTTGTCCAAGAAGAAAACATTCTTCGACCTCTTCATTTATTACTAATTGTGCCCTGCGGTTTTACCTACTACTAAGGCTCGTTGCTTGATGTTAGATATTCCTTTCTATATTAATCTTTATACATACAATTTCAGCTATAGTTTATTGATTGATTTAAAATTTCTTCACAAGGTTGCTTTTCTATATAAGAGTGTTTTTATACACTATTATCCTGCGGTGTCTCCGGGATAAGGACTTTAGAAATATTGGACAGCAAAGCGTGGTCGGGTTTGACTAGTGGTATAAAATACAAAAAGAAATGACTAGTAGGTAGTTATAAAAGTAGCGCGTTCAAACAATCTCTTTAGCTTTATATTATTAGATTCGCGTGGTTGCGGAGAGGAAGGAATCAAAAAACTAATTTTAGATTCGGATTCAGTGACCTTAAAAACTCCCGATGCTAAAAAGTCACCGATGACCCCGGAGACCTTAAAAATGTCATTTTCTGGAAATATCTCGTCTATCTCTATGACATTTGTTCATAAACACCCTGCCTATGTTTAACCGTTTCGGAGATATTAGAGGTCAAAGTTTGTATGGCGGCCATCTTTTTTGTATGGAAGCCATGTTTTTTTTCGTCCTCCCTAAAAGTTGTCAGGGTTTTAGGAAGATTTTGTTCAAGAACGACTCCCGTAGATAACACCATTTCCGAGATCCAATGGGGTACCACCACCAAGAGCTGACCTTCCGAAGGTCAGGCATTTTTCCAGGGTCTTCTGAACGACACTATATTTCCTTTTTTCCTACGACTTGTATGACTTCTATTTCTCTAAGTGAGTGGGAGGTAATAATTAAGTTTATACAGTATGAATATAGGTATTTATACTTCTTCTCCCTAGCCTTTATTATTCCCAAGTCACTTGAGGTCGGCTTTTCTGCTCTAACCGGATTTAACTGGATATCAATTTTTACACGGAGTGGCTGCCACCTGACCGCAACACGAAGGCTAACGATACCCTAAGGTTAGACCAGTGTCAGGATATTATAGGGCACTGACTTCGCAATAACGACTGCCATAGATGGTCATGGCAGCCGAGACCGGTGGCTTTACGTGCTCTCCGAGGCACGGAGCAGGTGATAATTGTCAATCAATACGCACATAATTTCGAAAAGTCATACAACTTCCGAATTTCAGAGGTGCGCGATGTGGGTTCGAACCCGAGATCCTCTGCATTGCAGTCTGTTCGTCTCCCAACTGAGCTATATTTATATATACTTTTTTTATGTTTTTATCGATGGAGACCAAAAATATACGTTTGGCGTAATGTTTAAGCCTTGCCACTGAAGCCGCGCTGAGTATCGTGGGTTCGATTAGCATACGGGACAAAAAATTGTGTGATCCGCAAATAGCTGTTCCGAGTCTGAACGTTCTTTGTCGTTATTCGAATGTTTGTTAAATACCCCGCGAAACAGGTTTTATTGATGCGGGAATCGTTTAAAAAAATCTACATTTCCAAAGTGTAGAGCGTTTAAACAATCTCTTAAGCTTTATATAACTAGTAGGTATAGATAATTATATACATATATTAGAAATCGGTGGTCATAAAAAATGTATGAGTCGATTGAAACTCTACATTTTTCTGAACACTATTTAAGCCAAAACAATGTGGTAATAAAAGTCTGACAAATCATTTAACTCGTGCCAATTGTTAATGTATGCAGTTAATTATGTGATATAACTTATATACAATTATAATTATGTCTTTTTTGTAACATTTATGTGTTACTTGAAGTTGAAAATTGCTTATTAAATATTATAATTGAGATGTTTATTCATATTTATAATTATGTATATTAGTACAGGTTATTTGAGGGATATTTTTTATTATCCTAACTATAATATTATAAATGTGTATGTGAGTTTGTTTAATTGATACGCTTTCACGCTTTGTTTATTCGATCATCATAACATTTCGCATACAAGTTGTCAGGGGTACAGGCATCGGGTACCTTTTATCCAGAAAAAAGTACTGTTGCTATCGTAACCTACATTTAGCAAAAGAAGCAGCGGGCAACATCTAAACTAATATTATAAAGCTGAAAAGAATGTTTGTTTCGTTGAACGCGCTAATCTCAGGAACTACTGGTCCGAATTGAAAATTATTTTACTGTTAAATAGCTCATTTACCAAGAAAGCTATAGGCTATATAACATCACGATACGACCCACGGGGGCGGCGCAGTAATCATAAACGCGGGTGAAACCGCGGGCACATCTAGTCTAGTTATAATAATAAAATTATTCACGATTGCTTCGATTTCGTGGCGGTAGTGAATACGACTGCTGTACGTGATGTGTCTGGTTCGATTACGTGTGTTTCTGCTACCGAAGCCTGACGATAAGCAGCTGCCCTAGTCTACGCTTAATAGCAACATCAGGCAAGTCACTTGCGCGTCACCAGCCCAGGAAAAAGATATTGGATACGGAAAAATAAGGAAAGAATGGCAGAGTGAGCCTCTAAAGATCTTCTTACTGGGCGAAACTCAGTTAAAGGGGTTAGGTGATTCTCTTCAGCGTCGAGAGGACATACAAAAAAAACCTTTGTGCAACAATACACAAACGGACAAACGTATATCCGCTCGACAAACGTTTGTCCGTTTGTGTATTGTTTGCACAGTGTTTTTTCTTTGCGGACAACTTATGTCTACTCGACGCCCTGACGGACTTACCCGGGTAATTCAGTTCATTCTCAATGTCACGAAATAGACGAATATGATAAAATAATGACGAACATGGCTTCTTTTACTCAATAAATTTTATGTGTGATCTAAGACCCACTTCTATACTCAAGTGTCTTGGAGCAAACGCAATGGCATCCCTGATTTATTCGCCAAGTAAGATTAAGATTAGAGATAAGATACACCTGCTGTTAAAGCATTAAAATTATTTAAATGGGTGTTTAGTAAACCTAGTCTAAACAAACGTATATGTAACCTCAAGTAGAGAAAAATTTAATAAACCTTAAGGTGAGGAATTTGTCGAACTTTACGGCAAACATACATTAAAATACTGATGCATTTATAGAGATAACTGATGTGCTCTGTCGATTTCTAACACATTTTGAAATAATAAGTTAAACAAAATAAAATAAATATAACATTGTGATTTCGAATGCACGGATTGCGCATTAATTTAAGTAGGTAATATAATAATAATAATGTAATATTCTATCACATACACACAACACCATCTAGCCCAAACTAAGCAGAGCTTGTACTATGGGTACTAGACAATGGATAAACATACATATACACTTCTTTTTTTGAAATACATACATATTATATATAGAAACATCCAGACCAAGACAAACATCCATATTCATGCACATAAATGTTTGACTTGTGCGGGAATCTAACCTGCGACCTCAGGCTTACATTATGTATTCGTTGGTTTTAATGGCACAGGGCTTATGTACAGTATCTATATAAACATGGTGGAGTAGACAAGCGCGAAATGCTTTATTCTAAAAGAAATTATAAGTCACGTATTCTTCTGCTTTCTGCCCGAATAATGACACACAAGCAGATAAGCAGATCACTGCCATTTGCCTACGTGTTCATCGTTTTTATAATTTAACTTTTATGATAACTACATACATACATATATTCAAGCCTTTTTTCAAAGGGGTAGGCAGATACTACGAATTTCCATTTGCTACGATGCTGACACACTTCTCTGGCTTCATTCACTTTCATCACATTCCTCATACACGCTTGCCGGTTTAAGGTGCTCTTAACCAGGCCTTTGTCCAGAACGTCTCCGATCTACTAGGAATCATATAACATTGAATTATCCTGGTTATACTGTTGTTAGCTAGTATGCAAATTTAACTATTTTTGTTAGGAAATATATTAAAATTGGTTTAGGTTTGGAGGCGGCAACGGAAATATGAGATAATGTTTTTTGCTGCTTAAATATAATCAGTCCGATCTGTAATAGTCTCTATTGCACGTTGATATTTCGTGCGGGATCAGCGCGATAGTAATACATTTGTTAAACTCTTATATTATAAAATAACGATGAACGCATTTTCTTTTCAAAATAAACGATTAGGTTAAAAAGGAAGTTTTACTTTAGTGTGGTCTTTGATAGTATGTACAGTAATTTACTTTTTGCTTATTATTTATTATACTGAAAGTTCTTTTATATATAATAGCTGACTCGCGCAACTTCGTCTGCTTCACATAAGAGAATTTTGCCCGTTCTTGCAACATTTTTCATTGCAGGTCCGCTCCTATTGGTCGTAGCGTGATGTTATATAGCCTATAGCCATTTCCTCGATAAATGGGCTATCTAACACTAATATAATTTTTCAATTCAGGCCGGTAGTTCCTGAGATTAGCGCGTTTAAGCAAACAAACAAACAAACTCTTCAGCTTTATAATATTAGTATATATTGTCTTATGTTTACGCGAATGTTGTACATTAAAATTAAACAAACTTTATACGGATTTTATCGCGTTGTTTATTTTTTATAAAACACTATTATTACATAATATTGAAACTATTACTTATTGTTAAACACTTTTACTAGTCACTATTTACATCAATTTGAGCTATTTAAATTATACACTATTTAGACTTTATTTTACACTTTCCCTTTGTCTTAGTCTCCCCGTGACCATGGCTGCTGAAAAGCAACCGAAACATCGCGGTTGCTTTTCAGCAGCCATGGTCACGGGGAGACTAAGACAGTAGTTGTCTCAATGTTTCGGTGTAGTTATTTCATAGTATCCGAACATAATTTAATCGTTGGTGTTTCTATTTACGCAGAATGAGCTCAAAGTATCATGAAGTCTAGCTGTGGTTTGCTTCTTCTTGGATTTGACTATTTAAATTACTGGATCCCAAGCTGGTGGTACATTCCAACCATTTTCTATATTGAAATTAGGATGTTTTTTGATTTCAATTGCCTCGCATCCTTGGTAAGAATCGGTGTTCTTTAGCGAGAATCTGTGGTTTGTCAATTCTCAGGAAGTGGTTGGTCCCCTGTTGCACATGTTCATATACAGCAGACTTCAACGAGCGTTGGTGTTTTACATCAGCTTTGTGTTCTTTTATGCGGGTGCCTATGCTTCTCTTGGTTCGACCAACGTATGAGAGTCCGCAGTCACAATCTATTTTATAGACCCCCGCTTCTTGTAAAGGTACTTGACGGATGGTAAAAATTGACTTATCTTCGCTGGCGGCTTGAAGTATGTGTTGATTGAATCTCGCTTCAAGATATAGCCAATCTTGTCAGTGACAACCTTTACATATGGTAGTATGGCAGGCTGGCGCTCGACTGTGGCTGGCTTTTCTCAGGATCTGTGACGGCGGCGCGGCTGTTGGAGCTTGGTGTCTTGCAGTACTTGCTTGACATGTTGAAGCTCGGCATCCAGGTGTTTTTTGTCACAGATCTTGTGGGCTCTCTGAAACAAAGACATTCCCACGGTAGCTAACTGTTTAGGATGGTGGTGAGATTCACCGTTTAAGTACGTATTTGTATGGGTATTTTTCCTATACACAGTGTGGCTCAAAGTATGATCAGGATTCCTGATGACAAGTACATCTAGGAATATGTTATTATAATATATATATTTAAGAGAATATAACAGAATTTTTAGTATAAGCCTGCAATAAATTGATGAATTAAAATATTTGTTTAATACATGACGAAATTAAAATCAATTGTGAAAATAATTGTGGGAATTTATTAACACTTTACTTACCTATTCAATGTCTGTTTAAGTGGTCGCCTTGGAACTGCCGTTGCAACAAAAATGAGTGTGATCCAAAAATGGATGTTCTTTGTGTCCGTTGTTTGAATGTTTGTAAAGTTCCCCGCGACACAGGAATTATTCCTAGTGC
Source organism: Catocala nupta (assembly GCA_963675205.1). NCBI lineage: Eukaryota > Metazoa > Arthropoda > Insecta > Lepidoptera > Erebidae > Catocala > Catocala nupta. The sequence continues at coordinate 28,210,833 of OY776086.1, read as the reverse complement.
GGGAGTTGTCAAAATGTTGTTTACTTCATTTTAAAATACCAATTAATATGGCGTACAGAGGTTATGTTATATTATGACAACAGCATTAAATATGGTACCTAGGTTCATAAAATCATGGTTCTAATTATGGATTAGTAATAAAGTTGTGGAGGGTCCTTATCGGGATAACAATGACAGGCGGTTGGTCGCTCTCTGACTCATATCGGCGGTGGTATATTCATCAGCGATGTGTGATGACAACATTTATACGTATAATTTTGGATTTCGACGCTCTGACGAATAGCTTACTCCAGCGGTCGGCATTTTAGCAGGCACTTTTTTGTGTACTTAAAAAAATCAGCTACAAATATCGAGTCATTACGTTCGCGCCCGCGGAGTAGTTTTGCGGGCCTATGCCGGCTTTTGCAGATGGAGCTAATTTCAGTTTAGGCGCGAAATTAAAATAATTCCAAATGATAAGACCTTATTTACAAAACAGTTGCGGCCCGCGGGTTGCCGACCGCGCGCTGGCTTACTCAAGCGCAAGCGATGTTGTTTTTCGCAGCTACAGAGCTATGTAAAACAACGTTAATAATTACATTTGTGCGGATTAAACAGAAAATATTTTACATTGTTTACAAACTAGCAAAATGTAAACAATAGATTATACCCATATATAGTCAGTTATGGTTTTAAGCCACACGTAATAAGAGGTGAGTCTTTATGAAAGCCCATTGCCCGGGCACAGTTCCAGACTTCGACAGAAGATTCAAATATCACTTTGTCCGAACTGAAAATCGAACCGGTGACCTCGTGCACAGTATTTACTACCTTTGCGCCACAGAGGTAGTCAGGTTATTTATATATTGCTAAAATTAAATAGTAAATACTGTATGCGCTCCGTTCGTTGATTGGCAGAAACTAGCTATTGTATTTATGACTAGCTGACTCGCGCTACTTCGTCTGCTTAAGATAAGAGAATTTACCCCGTATTTGCATTTTTCATTACTGCTCCGCTCCAATTGGTCGTAGTGTGATGTCATATAGCCTGTAGCCTTCCTCGATAATTGGGCTATCCAACACTAAAATAATTTTTCCATTCGAACCAATAGTTCCTGAGATTAGCGCGTTCAATCAAACAAACAAACTCTTCAGCTTTATAATATTAGTATAGATATTAAACTGCTTTGTGTAGATTTTCTACTTACAGTAGGTAACGTAATAACAAAATATAACCAAGTCTCTATAAGTTCGTACGACTTTTATATTATTGCAGTAACGTATCTCGTAGCTCGCTGCAATTAGTACCGGTGCACCGATCGGCGAAGCGGTTGAGTGCAAGTGTACTCGTTGCACTGAGCTTGTACTGGGTTATTGAACTGTAGTGTCATTATAAAGTAAACCGGCACAGGAATTGGGTTCGTGTATTATTTCGAATCGTGATTTCTTGTGGTAGGTTATATGATTCGTATGAGGTACAGGATTTTTGCCTATGACGAGTAGTTTTAAAACAATGTATTTCGGTCTATTTGTATCTACTTGAGCCTAATTTTAATATTTAATAACGGTGACATATTAAAATCATAATTTCCTTTTATGGTACTTACTCTTAGATTGATACATACTAATTGATCGCGCAGAGATCGGAATGCGCTCGAAACTGATTAAATAAAATGTAAAATAAACTTTTTAATTTTACCTTTCTGCACTCCTTTCCCATATAAACTTAAACTATGCCAAACCTCACACTTCTCCGTGCGCGCAATATGCTTAACTAGCTGAGCCCCGCGATTGCACCCACGTAAGTCCCAAAGCCGTGGGAGTATCGGGATAAACAGTAGCTTATGTGTTAATCCAGGTCTCCAGCTATCTACAAACCAAGTTTCATCACAATCGGTCCAGTAGTTATTGCCTGAAGGAGTAACAAACATCCATACATCCATACAACCTTTCGCGTTTATAATATTAGTACGGATACCGACGAAAGGTTTTTCTCTTTCCGTATTAATCTAAAGATCAAAAGGTGAATGTATGAGTTTCCTGTGGAAGTAAATATAAAGTTTAAGCCCTAGGAGTGAAACAATTTCGAAAATTATAAAGTCATTAAATGTTATTAAATAGTGAAGAGGTAGGCAGATGTGTATTTTCGGATGTAGGTGTAATACACATGAACCGAAAAGGAAATTATCAAAATATATGTCTGCGGATTGCACCAACTTCTATACTGGCAAGATGCCCACTTAAATCGCGTATACAGTCAAAGTGCATATGTATGTGCTAGTCTTATTATCGAACGGTTCGACAATAAGACAGTCGAAGCTGGTTTTTAAACGCTAAGCTAAACCGAGATGCTTGTCCCCAATATATAGCCCACTATGTTTTGTGTTCGATAAAGGCAACCACGATGAGCAGGACGAACACCGAATCCAGAAGCAACCAGTATATGTAACACTGGCTGCTGCTGAATATGGGGTTACGGTTCGGCTTTTCGAATCCCTAGCACTAATTAATTTGTAAATCAATATGTAGAGTCGATTTTCCTACGGCAAGTTCTTAATTTGAAGTTTATAAGTGTTACGTTGTGACTTTAGTAGAAACTACAGTCGAAAATCAATTATTAATTAAGTTACTTAGGTATACTTTTTGTTCGTGACTTAACAAGCTGAACACGTGCGAAATCGCAGACAATTTCTAGTTAGTATTATAAAATTATAATAGTGAATTTTAGATCCTTAGTTCCCTAAGTGGTCCAGATGGACCACTAGCGGTCCAGGTGGACCCCCAGGGGTCCACGGGAGTCTCGAAGAGGGTCTACAATGTCGATGGCGTGACAAAAAAATGGAGGTTCACAATTCGTAAGAAAATGTATTTGCCTTCGATAGTGAAGAACTAAAATGTTGGCGCTTGACTTCACCTATCAATGTAGGCAGATAATATTTGAGGAATACTACCGCTGAAGAACCGAAAATTTCTTCTAAAAAAATAAAGGTCCGCCCGTAGAGATTTGATCAAATTTTTAAAACTTTTCGATCCGAATATACCGATTTTACTTGTCAGATTATATTTCTAGCTGCAGGGGGTCCACCGGAACAAGCATAAATTTTGAAAGTGGTCTATGCGAAAAGAAGTCTGGTAACCTCTGGTTTAGATACTTGAACGCTTGTCATTGAATCATAACTTAGCTTTGTTTGGTTTGGACGGGCGAGAAGGCTATTGGCCAGGATTATCATAATATCTATTGGACACTTTTCGTAAATATATTATTATAATTTACAACAAAAAAAGGTGTCGCTAGATGACGCGGTTATAGTTATTGTCACGACAATCGACATTTATACAAGCAGAGCCTAGGACGAAAGCTAGGAAATAATATGAAAATCTAACATTGACTGCAAGTTGCCGATTGCTCGTACAGTTCTTTCATATGTTTACGTACCCACGCTTGTAAAATATATGAACTTAAAGAAAGTTCTATGGACAATTATAATTTTATGAACTTCGTATGTCTACATATTAACTAACTTGATTGTAACGAGCCAAATAATTGAATTATATGCTTACGCATCATCGTTGTAAGGAAAAGTGGCTTCTAACCACAGAACACATACAAGCAGATGGCCGATTTAGTACAAAGCCTCTCACACGCTATCGTGAGTAGAGCGAATGAGGACCGTAAAGGCTGAATACAGTGATAGACAGTCGGCCTAATCTGTATCGTTATCGGGCACTAGCTTTAGGCCGCGGGTTCACTCAAAAATAGGTTATCTTGAAAACAGCACTTTAAAAAAAAGATGGCCTACTAGCTTTTCCCCGCGGTTTCACCCGCGTAAGTCCCGTTCCCGTGAGAATATCGCGATGAAATGTAGCCTATGTGTGAATCCAGGTCTCCAGCTATCTACATACATACCATTTCATCGCAATCGGTCCAGTAGTTTTTGCGTGAAAGAGTAACAAACATTTATTTATTTTATTTATTTATTTATTTATTTACAACATACTTACATCTACCATTACAGAAATTTCCAATGCGGTAAACGTAGACAATTTGGTTTGAAATAACATATAACTATCAACTATCACTAAGTACACGGTAGGTGACCTTAGTGAATTCGCTCAATGAACAAGTGAATCCTCCATACATCCATACAAAATTTCGCGTTTATAATATTAGTAAGCATGTTACTCGGTGATACTGATAATATATTAATGTTTCTAATGATGATAGAATTTTAAAATCGGTTGAAGAGTTTTTGAGTTAAATCCTAACTAACAGACATACAAAAATCAAATCTTTACTTTTAATAATATTAGTATAGATAAAACAAAAAGTAGAATAGTGTAAGTAGTTGCAAAATTGTATATAAATACTGAACAATGTTCGCGTTTATTCCCGTTTTCGGTAATATACCTAAATCATGCAACGCGAAAATGTAAAAGTGATTAAAGCGCCTTTCCCCTTTTTTGAATGCGTGACGTTTCCGAAAGGTATCCTGAAAATAAAAGTTACCAGTCTGTACTTTTCTGTTTCGAGCTGGAATGTTGCATGATGTTACTAATTGGTTTAAGAGTGAGAATTAAATTCTCATTCTCTATGTAGCACACGGTGCTCCCGCTCAATAAACGCTTAAATAGTTCAATGGCTACTGTGCTAGTTGTGTTACATATCTCGCCAACATTATTTACACAACAGACGCAATGAAAACCACACTTGGACAGCTGATTGTAGTTCACATAATATTCTTATGTTGTAAAGCGTAATCGTTATATGGGGTAAGTATATTGCCGCCTACCAGGCGTATTACTAGCCGTGGGGACAAGAAGCAGTACCTATTTTCCAACTTAACCTATTGAGTCGCATTGGCACACCGGTGGCCAGACACAATAGATCTTTAATTATGTCTAGTATTCTAAGATTAAACAGATTAAACGTCGTTATATGATTCATCAGATATATATCTAGATGTATAAGTCAATACACTCGATGCTACGACGCAGACGTTACGCTTTCATGGTGCATATGCGAGTCGAGACACACGACAAACAACGGCGTTCAGCACTTAACGCTAATGAGCATCATTTTCCTGCAGCTGGCTGCAATGCGTGGTTGCCATACTGGCCGGCAATAACAGTCATATTATAGAATACATATCAATATTTAGCATATGGCTATCAAATGAACATTGTTTGAAATGACAAAAAATTAAAAATATTTATGAACAGGTCAGACCAACAGACTGCAATGCTCGGAAGTTATATGACTTTTCGAAATTATGTGCGTAGAGAGCACGTTAAGCCGTCGGTCCCGGCTGCTATGAACATCTATGGCAGTCGTTATTCGGGAGTCAGTGCCTTATAATATGCGTGCACTGTTCTAGCCTTAGGGTATAATTAGCCTTCGGGTAGCGGAGGTCAGGTGGCAGCCGCTCCGTGTAAAAACTGATATCCAGTCAAATCCGGTTAGACTAGAAAAGCTGACCCCAAGTGACTTGGGAATAATAAAGGCTAGTGAGAAAAAGAACAGGTCAGGCTACAGTCAGTCAAATAATGCATTAAACATAGGTACTGTTTGGGTAGAAGCCCCTATAATGTTTTTTATAACCATAGCAACGTTGTTTAACCTCGTGCATCACGAGACGTAAACCAAGTTTCGTGTTCATTAATGCAAAACTGTGTCAGATAATAAATGATCATTACACAAATAACAGTATAAAAACTAAATTTGGAGGCCGTATCACTTTGTGTGGCGGGTGACGCAAAAATCATCAGTTTATCTGCACTTTGTGGCCTCGACACTAACATTACATAACTTTGTTGTCACCCATATTATTTTATTACTATGCGTAGAGAAAAGAGACCTGTACTTACAGTAGGCAATTTAAAATAACGGAGATTACTATAGCCAATAGTTTATTTTAAAAGATTGAGAGGAATTATCGCTTCGGCTACAGATAAAATAGTAGGGCAGCGTCCATATATTGTTTTGCCAAAAACAATGTCTATTCTACTTATTATTACGATTCTAATGACACTATATTTATTTTGATATCCAACTTGCCAACTTGCCATTTACGCTACAGAGCAACCCAATGTAATAGACTGCACGGGATGGCGCAGTGGTTCAAGTGCTCACCTCGCCACTGGCACCGAGTGTTGTGGGTTCGAATCTCACACAGGACAAAACTTTGTATGATTCACAAATGGTTATTCCGAATCTAGGTCTGAATTTGTATCCGTTGTTTAAATATTTGTAAAGTCCCCCGTCACACAGAAATTATTTCTAGTGCGGGAGATACCATTTATAATTAATTTAGAAAATTAAAGATTTATTTTATAAAATAATATGCAACTAGCCGTTTATGCTACAGAACATCCCGATACGTACTCCAGACGTACATTGTATACATACATAGAAAAACATTACCCTATTTCTGGATCAGTAAGGTAAAATAAATGTTACTGGACTAGGTGTCTGTCAACAAGGAAAGTCATGAGCGTTGAGGAAGGCAATATAATTGAGTTGTGGATTATCCGTATTGTTCAATAAATGTACCTAATTATTTAAGTCAAAGGCTCAATATTCACAACAACGATCCCACCTTGTATCTAATGTGATTTAAGTTTCACTCAGGTTTAAGTTTTTATGGTTCTGAAATAGCAAATTAACATACATTCTTTTAAAATCTTCGTTTGTTTTCTTAAGCGCCATATAGAGCCTTTTAAAAAAAATCTTTATTACCTATTTTGGCATGGAATTCGAACTCCTAAAGTCCTGGATTCTACATCAAAGTTATCAAATTCCACATTGGAGATAGCGCATTAGGAGTACTATACAGCTGGTTTTTGAGAAGTTTGTATAACTGTAGTCTTGTCGAAACTGTCAAGATCCATAAAACTGAACTTTAAGACTGCGCCGAGCGAAATATGCCCAAACAGGCAGTCACAGTTAAGTTGATAAAATCAACACTTTTGTTTAATACAAATATAAAATATACATTTACCATAACAATGAATGTGTTTACAATTACTTCGTGTAAAAACTTAAAATATTTAATATTTTCGCCTACAAAATTACTTTAATTTGCACGAAAAATGCTAAAACGTATGCTCGTGTTACGTGATTTTAGATTATAACAGTAGAAATCTATCCTATTTTACAGCTTAAACGAAACATAAATAGTTGTATTACGATTTGTCCGTCCCAAATATTTAAGTTATCGGTTGACAATAAAGATACATATTTATCAAAAAAGCACTTCAAATCCTCCATACAATTTTACTATGGCGGCCGCGCGCCGATTTAATATCGAGCTCTGTCATTCAGTCCAACCGCGTCTTACGCTCGGCGCAGTCTTAATACATCTTAAATTTTGACTAAGATAATGAGCTTTTCTGGGCCTAGGTAAGCGGTACTCGGCAAGAGGCTTTATGAGAAAGTTAAACATAGCTACCGAAATATGGATATGAGACAGCTCTGCCTGAACCTTCAGAGATTTACAGACATATCTTAGTTATGAGTAAAGCTCTTTATCATAACCATTAAACACCTAGCGAGTAAATAACATTATAAACGTAGAATTCCATGTACTGCCTTAATTATAAACATAGATCTAGCGGTACACCGCGTTCGGTGCGCTAAGTGCACGTACACTAAACGCACCGACCATCAAGCATCGAATACACCTCTCACGTCTTTTGTTCTTGTGCGCCGTTTTTAGCTCAATTATCGAACTGTTAACCTGCGCACGCGCCGCCGCACAGTGGTTTCATTAAAACGAGCTAGCTGGACAAAATTATTTATTGAGGTATTTTGCTTCGTACGGCTTTATTATGATGTTTTAATGCGGTATTACCACATAACACCCAAATAAAGGAAGTTATGGTCACGTGTACCAACAAAACAAAAAAATATTAGCTATTTCGTATATTGACAGCCAGGTAAAAAGAACAACAATAAAAAGAATTAACAACAGTCATAAAATACTCAATTACTAATAACCTAGCTACTAATTACATGATGGAACATTATTACTACTCATTAACATTATTTTTTACTTAAATACCATGCAATTAAAAAAATCAGTATGTTTTCAACTAATAATAAAGTTAGATAAGATACACAGCTTTAAAAAAAATATTAGTACATTATTATTTACAACTCTTATTTATTCTACATCACTAAATTCTTCTTCTGAAGAATCTTCTACATTATAATCATACATACTAATATTTTGACAAAAACTACCATGACTTACACTATAATTTACATTTACAGAAGGAGGTATAATTAATTCTAAAACCTCAGAAGGAAGTTTACTTTTCGGTTTTTTGGGCACTTCTCTAACACCATTTATTACGGGATCCGATGTGATTAGCAATCCCTATTTGTGGCTATACGTGAATGTTTTCGAGTATTGTGCTCGCGGTACCTTCTATAATCCATATTGCGCGCTTCCTGAGCTTCTTCAGAAAGCTGCCCGATAGGTAGAAAAGCCGATTTCACAATATCTACTCTAATATTGTGGACAAGAATTTTGTGCACAGTAACAGGCATGTAATACCACGAATAGAGACTACAATAGAATTTTTTTTATGTCCTGTGTTAAAGAATTATATTTAACAACATCAATATCGTAACCCGAAGCTAAAGTTCTAAGGATAGTGCCAAAGTTCTTAATTAGTGTCACATCTACACCTGTAATATCTGAAGCCTGTTCAGGATTCTCAAAAAACCGACGAGCATACTGCTCGTCGGTTTTTTGTATTATTCGTATTACCAAATCCTGGTTTTGGTTTATCTACAATTAAACCCATTTCAACCTTAAACCTTTCTTGGATACAAGCCGAACGTTGCTTTACATTTTCTTTGTCACTTTCGTCTTGAATTTGGCATTTCTTAACTTCAAGACGATAGTTTATGCTAAGCAAACATTAAAAAAAACGTATCCAAGCGTGAAGGGCAGATATACCAAAACCAAGATTTTCCTTATTTACCTAAAATGCCCTAGACTTCATCATTCATAAATTTAGGAGTAGCTCCACAAATGTAACATTTTTGTGCTGATGAAGTTTCAGTCATAGCGTTGCACACTTTACCGTCAATCATCGTGAATAGTAATTCGTGTTTGACCGATACCTCTTTACCATCTGCATTAGCTATTGTTGGTACCAATTGGTTTATTTTCTCCAAATTCTTATTGGTTTCTGTTACAGTAAAATCTGTAGTTGCTTTGGAGAAAATAATAATAATAATAATAATAAGCGAGCAAGTGAGCTAATTCCAGACATGGAAAACGTGGTCATTGATAGCCAGGATGTAATTAGTGCGGTCCGATCCTTATCAAATTGGAAATCGCCAGGACCGGACGGACTGCACAATTTCTGGCTGAAATGGCTGCGTAGCTCGCATGCTTGTTTGGCTGCTCAATTTCAATCTGCCCTAGAATCTGGATCGTTACCAGATTTTATGACCACGGGAATAACCCACTTACTCCTTAAAACAGGTAGTACCAACGAGCCCGGCAATTATAGACCGATAACATGTTTGCCATCGATCTATAAGCTTCTTACATCTATTTTGAGAGCCAAGGTATCTAAACATATTGATACAAATTCAATAATGTCAGCTTCTCAGAATGGATGTAAGAGGGGGGCTCGTGGTACTAAGGAGCTCCTCCTCATTGATATGGCCATTAGCCAACAGGTTCGCCGTAAACAAAGGGATATGGCGGCATGTTGGATAGATTATAAGAAAGCGTATGATTCGGTGCCTCATGCGTGGCTTTTGAGGGTGTTAGAGTTGTATAAAGTAAATGCAACTCTGCGCACCTTTTTGAAGTCATGCATGGGGCAATGGAAAACGGTTCTTAGCTATCCAGGATGTCGACAGATCCCTGGGAATGGCGAATTTATAAAAATTGAGCGGGGTATATTTCAGGGCGACAGCCTGAGTCCTCTTTGGTTCTGCCTAGCATTGAATCCTCTTAGTACATTACTAGAGGGTTCAGGGCTAGGTTACAGGTTACATAGAGGTGGTGGAGTGATATCCCACTTGTTGTATATGGATGACTTAAAGTTGTTTGCCCACACTAAATTACAGTTGATGGATTTACTTAAAGTAACTGAAACTTTTAGTAAGTCTATCAGTATGGATTTTGGTGTGGACAAATGTGCTGTCATCCATGTAAAGCAAGGCAGGATAGTGGAATCCGAAGGAACACAACTTTCGGATTCCATTAACCTACGATCACTTCTTGTAACCGATACTTACAAGTACTTGGGTATGTCACAGGCGTTAAGTATCAATGAGGCTGACATGAAGCAATCGTTGCAGGAGCGTTTCTTTGGTCGCCTGAAAAAAGTTTTAAATAGTCTTTTACCAGGTGGCAACAAGGTGCGCGCTTGTAACGGTTGGGTCATGCCGGTGCTCATGCACTCCTTTGGCATACTTAAGTGGACTCAGACTGAACTGGATGCCCTGGACCGGCGGGTCCGTACACTCTTGACGGCATACCGTATGCATCACCCACGTTCGTCTGTGATGAGACTGTATATCCCGCAGAAATGTGGAGGCCGAGGCTTTCTGAATGCCAAGGCCCTTCATAACCGCGAGGTATGCAATCTCAGAGAATACTTTCTTCAGGCAGACGTGGGTATGCATCGGGATGTAGTTGCTGTAGACATCGGACTCACCCCGCTCAGTTTGGCTAAAGAGAACTGGCGCAAGCCTGTAGTACTTAGCACTAACGATCGCAGGGATGTATGGCAGAGCAAGGAGCTTCACGGTAGGTTCTACAAGGCTCTATATGGAGCTGATGTAGACCTGTTAGCCTCCGTGAACTGGCTACATTTCGGTGACCTTTTTGGGGAAACCGAAGGGTTTGTCTGTGCTATTGCGGACGAAGTTATCAAGACGAATAACTACCGGAGATATATCTTGAGGGATGGTACGGTTGACATTTGTCGGGCGTGCCACCTACCTGGTGAGTCCCTCAGGCATATAGTTTCCGGTTGTTCTCGTCTTGCTAACGGCGAGTACTTGCACAGACATAACCAAGTAGCCAGGATTATTCACCAGCAACTTGCTCTGAAATACAAACTTGTAGATGTTGAAGTGCCGTACTACAGGTATGTAGCTGAATCAGTTCTCGAAAATGGTCATGTCACGTTGTACTGGGATCGAACTATCATCACAGACAGGACTGTTGTGGCCAACAAACCTGACATTGTGGTGATAGATCGATCAGAGCGCCGCGCATTGATTATCGATGTCACCATTCCGCATGATGGCAATCTCGCAAAAGCTGAAAAAGATAAGCAAATTAAATATCTTGATTTGGCTCGCGAGGTTGTCGACATGTGGGATGTTGATTCGGCAATCATTGTGCCGATAGTCATATCTGTCAATGGTCTAATAGCCAAGAGCCTCGATCACCATCTAAAGAGGCTCGCGTTGGGTGCTTGGATCAAGGGTTTGATGCAGAAGGCAGTGCTTTTAGATACAGCACGCATTGTGAGGAGGTTCCTATCTCTGGAACCCTAACCACCGGCAGCTTGGACCCTGTTCCCGATGCCGGTGGGGTACCATATATTTTATATTTTTAAATGTATTTTTATAGATATATGTATATTTAAAAATAAAAAATATATTGAAAATATGTAAATAAAGAGAATAATAATAATAATAATAATCATTTATTTCTCTCTCACACAGAAATTGTTACAACAATCAGATGACTTAAATGTAAATTATTTAACAAGTAGTCAGTAAAAACTGTGCGAGAGACTGGTCTCTGTACTAGGTAGACCTGTATGACAGATGACCAGCCTCCCCGACTGTACAATGTTGATGCACGAGATGATCATCTGGTAGAAATTACATGTATTTAGTTAGGTATGTGAGGGATGTATAAATGCTAATCTAATTTTATGAATGTAATATGTATTAGTGTGTGTGTGTGTGTGTGTGTGTGTGTGTGTGTGTGGGTGCGTGCGTGCATGCGTGCGTGCGTGCGTGCGTGCGTGCGCGTGTGTGCGTGTATGTGTGTGTGTGTGTGTGTGCGTGCTAGTGTGTTTTTATTTCGGTACATGTAATAGATTTTCTGTTTCCTCATAACTGAGGGATTTAAGCCAGGAAGAAAGCTTTTCTTTGCAGCGATATTTTGTGAGACAATATATTGATAATTCCTTATTTACTTTTTTGTATAAATATCCTCCCAGAAAACCAAAGAACCGACTGGAGAAGGATGTAGACCATTGCTTGTTTAGTGACGAGCAAACGTTGTATGCCCGACGTTTGGCTAGTTGAGCTGGATCAAAAGGGAGCAGAGAGTGCTGTTTTAGAATGGTGTTTAGGATGTACAGTTGGCGGACAGTCAGAACGTCTGCGAGTTGGTAGAGGTCTCTTGTGGGGAATAAAAAAGGCAAGATGTGACTCACCTTGAGGACTGCTCTTTGCGCTCTTTCCACCTTTATCAGACTTGTTTTGCAGACGCCGCCCCATACTGAAATGCAGTATGTTATCACAGATTGACACAGGGATGTATATACTAATTTTATTATTGTTTTGTCTGCACTTTGGCGTAGATTTTTAAATACATACATTAACTTACGTATTCTTGATGAGAGTAGATCAATGTGATGCTTGAAACTTAGGGAGCTATCGATTATTACGCCTAAGTATTTGATGTGTGTGACACGTTCTAAGTGATCACATGTGCAAGTCTCATTAGTTGAGCAAGAGTGGGCTATAATGTAGTAGTTCTCTGAACAATTAAACTGGGTGTTATGTAATGTGAAGGGTATGTATTTAGTTTTGTCACTATTGAGTGTCAGTCCATTGTTCTTGAGCCATGAAGTTACTCTGTCAAGACCAACTTGAGCAAAAGCGTACGTGTCATCCCAAGTATCACCGTGAAATATTAGTGCAGTGTCATCCGCAAACGTTACAATTTTGCCATGTGCTAATTGTGTGCTGCACAAGTCGTTTATGTAGGTGAGAAAGAGCGTAGGGCCGAGTACGCTACCTTGCGGCACGCCAAATGCAATTGGTAGGTCATCGCTAGTATCCTCTCCAACTCTAACTCTTTATTTATTTATTTATTTATTTATTTATTTGATTCACCAACAGTTATATACAAAAATTCATTTACACATAATACAATTGATAGGTTTAAAACTAATTGCATAACTAATAACAGGTGAATACAGCATGCATTTCAATGTTTATTAAAAACTATAATATATTTAATAGTAATCAATCATAATTATAAATTAATCACAAGTTAAAATAGAATATTTAAATAATCTCTAAATTTAAGTCAAAATAATTCAATCACTCAATGCATAAATCCATTAATTTAAACAAAACAAATTCATTAATTCAATTGAAACAAATTAATACAGAATAAAATATTGTTTGACATATATATGAATATAAAACAGAAAAGAGTTAATTTTTATCATAAATACAATTTAATTGAATTTTTTATATTTGACAAGTAACTAATTGGGCAAGTTATCAAATAGTAATTTGCGAAACTTATACAATTTAACAGCAAAGATGTCAATCGAATTTGTACAATATTTATTCACCGCTCTACATAGTCTGGGAATAGGCGAATTATATCCTAAAATCGTGCTTCTAAAAGGATGCACCATTATTGCCATTGCTTTACGGGGCATGCGGTTGGGGGCGTTAAATTTTAGGCTTCCAAGCAGAGCTGAACAATCTAAATGGCTGTGCAAAACTTTGTAAATAAAATTTAGATCCAAAAGCGTTCTTCTCTTTTCAAGCGATGGTATCTTGAAAAACGATAGTCTTTCATCATACCTCTTGTGAGTTTTGGAGATTCCGACAGAGAAGGCTAAATGCCACATAAAACGCTTCTGGATTCGTTCCAATCTTAAAATGTGAGTTGAATAATGCGGTCTCCACACAGTGGGACAGTATTCGAGTATACTACGAACCAGAGTGTTGAACAAAAGTATCTTTGTTTGCGGCTTACGGAATATTCTAGCATTTCTTATAACAAATCCCAGCATTTTGGATGCTTTTTTAACTATGTGATCCAAATGAGGTTGAAAAGTGAGTTTACTATCTAAAATGATACCTAAGTCCCTTATAGTATCAACTTCTTGTACGGGCATGCCCTCCACAAAGTACCTTGAGTCAATGTAGTTTAGTTTGCGGGTGAATTTCATGTGGTAGCATTTTTTAATGTTAAGGCACATCTGGTTGTTGCTACACCACTGGCTTATGTGTTCTATGTCTTGTTGTAGAAGGGCTACGTCGTGAGAACTATTAATTGTTCGTGAAATTTTTAGATCGTCAGCATACATGGACGGTTTAGAGTACAAGAGGCAGTCAGGTAGGTCATTAATAAAGATATTAAAGAGGATAGGCTCCAAATGTGATCCCTGCGGCACGCCAGAAAAGGTGGGGAATAGATTTGACCTAAAGCCATTTACCACGACGTAGGAAGACCGATTGACTAGATATGACTCAATCCATTTATAGAGACTGGCAGTAAATCCATATACTGATAATTTCTGCTTCAATATTGTATGAGACACTTTGTCGAAAGCTTTGCTGAAGTCAGTATATATCACGTCTACCTGTTGACGATGGTCAATTGCTTCGGCCAAGCGTTCGACAAATGTGACCAAGTTCGTAGAAGTAGACCTTGCCTTGATGAATCCATGTTGATGAGTGGACAGGTATCGGCTGAAATACTTTTGTATATAAGGACAAACAATAGACTCAAACACCTTCGCCATCGTGGAGATTATCGAAATTGGACGATAGTTATTAACATCATCTTTGCTACCTGATTTATAAATAGGTACTATTTTTGCAAATTTCCACTCATTTGGAAATACTCCAGACGATATCGATGTCGCAAAGATTATGTGTAGCGGTAATGTCAATAGGGACGCACATTTTTTAAAAAAAATAGGCGCTATACCGTCTGTTCCTGCACTCTTAGCTATATCTAGACCATTCAACTTCTTTGTAATCATTGTTTGGTCCAAAACCAACGAACCAAAATTAGAGCTGAATTCATCAATAGACTAGATCATTCGACAGTATGAAGTTATTGTTAGAAGTCGCATTTTTGTAATCCTGAGAAAACAAGGCTGCAAAAAGATTACAAATCCCTTCACCATCTGAGCTGACAGAAGTTCCATCAGTCATTGAGCTGGGGTAATAACTAGATTCGTCTCTTTTAGTTTTAACAAATGACCAGAAGTACTTAGCGTTGTTAGATATTTTGTGCTCCACGTCGCCTATGTATTGGTTGTAACATGCTTCGGCTATTTTTGAACATCTTTTACTTAATAATTTAAATTCTATTCTGTCCATAGGATTCCGGTACTTTTTGAATCGAGAACGTATGTTGTTTTTTTCTTTTAATATAGCAATCAGGGATTTATTAAACCACGGTGGATATTTGCGCTTTACAGTTGTTTTGCGAGGCACGTATTTGTTAATTATTTCATTGAGTCTAGCATATAATCTTTGTTGTCTACCTGTAAGATAGTCGGTGAACAGCTTGTGCTGAGTATCTCGAACACCCAATCGCTCTAATTTGCTTAGTAGGAGTGGGACAGAGACCGTGTCGAACACTTTTTTTATGTCGAGAAAGACTGCTAAAACTTTTTTCCTTTTATCTAATTTACCCACTATATGATCAGTAAGTTCATGTACTGCATCATTAGTTGATGAACCGGCCCTAAAGCCGAATTGAGATGGGGAAATTAGGTTTTTATTTTCAAGGTAGTCAGTTAAACGCTTATTTATGAGCTTTTATATTTTAGCAAATAAACTTAATCGGTCGTCAATACATATTAGAAGATGGTCTAGGATTCTGCCAAACAAAGTTACCACTATTGTCACGTAATTGAAGTGGTACGAATGAGAACACAAACAAAAACTCATCTGTGTCTTCACTGTTTGTAAATTGTAAACGGCGACTCCTATAGGGCATAACCCACTTGTGGCCTCGTCATCTTGTTGAGACAATACCTATAAAACATAGAAATATGTTGCGTGTATAGTAAAGTATGGTTGTGCGCTCTGTGAATAATGTGTAGCTTAAAATAACACAATCAATAGTTTCATGGTCTGATATTTTTGTCTAATATTGCGAATATGAAGCTTAGCTAAGGATGTTGATAAACCATCCGAGAATCTCCACGTGAAGAAATACACCTCTACTATCATGACGTTACCTAAACTTGAACAATTTAGAAAGAAATTGGCCGATTGCGTCTGTTTTCGCTTATTAATTGAACCGGTCTCTATATCTATCTACTTAAGATTAACGTAGTAATATACGACTTCTTTTAGCGTTTTGTAAGCCAACCGAGTTAAAGTTGAGGCATTCAAAAGGATGTTTAAGAGATAAGCTTTACAATGATCGCTCATGTATGTGCAATATACAAGTGTAACAATGTTTTATTGTAGCCGGCGATAACGTGGGATGAAGCGTTATCCAGTGCTTACATAGCAAACTGTAGTTACATTGGAGTTTTAAGTAATATATCGCTTCTTTGTAATTCATAGTATATGGTTACAAAATAATGTAAACACTGCAAAAGTTTACGAACAATTGTGTAAGAATCGGTAAGGCGAGTTCGTGAATCTATATTTTATTGCCTTTGAT
Organism: Catocala nupta; assembly: GCA_963675205.1. NCBI lineage: Eukaryota > Metazoa > Arthropoda > Insecta > Lepidoptera > Erebidae > Catocala > Catocala nupta. The sequence goes on along the minus strand of OY776086.1, from coordinate 28,194,190 downwards.
GGCAGGAGAGACAGCGTACCGCATGATAGGATTCATTGACATGGCTGTGGTTTTAAGCAACGACAAGTATTTCTACTGCTTTTCTGTGTGTAACTCGAATTTGCTGTAGTCATGCACTATCCCATGAAATCATGATCATGAAATATTATCACCTGTGCAGTTACCAAAGAGATCTAGTTGATAACCAGCGCCAGGCATTTTTTAGCCTGGCAGATGCCATGACTCCCATTTGGCATAGTTTATTTATGTTATATTCACCCTGTTAATGTTGTTAATGACTACGGATGTCATGAGTGAGTGACAAAAAATTATGTGATCCACAGCTAGTTTTACCGAGTCTGAGTGTCTTTGTGTCCATTGTTTTGTTAAGTCGCCCGCGATACAAGAATTATTCCTAGTCTACTAAGAAAAAAACTTTCTTAAAAGAAGTGATAGCTGTTATCTAGTTCCCCTAGGAACATCTTTTCTGATAGTGATAAAATTATTAATATTAATAATATCGAGTACATCAAGTGTGTGACGCCAGCATAATTATCATCAAGTAACGGGGATGCGTGTTACACATACCAACTTGAAGGGTTCCGGTAAATCATGTTCTATAAGTACTCGTTATCTAATCGGCTCCGCGTGAATATGTAGATATGATCGGTTCTTGTCATTGGGACACATGTGCTCGTGTGTATGTTCGGGGACGCCATCATACATGATTGATTAATGTAAATAAGCAATGTCGATAGATCGCTTATTTAAGTCTATCGGTCCATATCGTCTGCTGTTTATAAAGTTGACACCTACTGATCTACGTGCTGTCTATTGCCTATTTCCTATATGTGTTAGTAATATTATACATAGAACAGTTTGTAAAGATGTTTAGATGTTTGTTACTCAATTACGCAGCAATTAAACGAATTTGGATGTAACACAGTTAGTTTGTTCTGGATTAACACTTTAGGATAGTTTGAACTCAGTATGCGTTCCCGACGGATACACGTGATGTAAGCCGCGAGCACAAATTAATTAACCATTTATCATATACCAAAAAAAATATTTACTATCAGATGATACATTTTTCTTTCTTTATCGTCTCCAAATAAATGGTTTTCTACGCTTAAACTACTGCTACTTCGATTGTGCCCATTTTAGATTATTCTTTTTGTATAGGTAAATGTGGTAGTCAATTTTCGATCCTGATCCTGCTCAGGAACCTGATACTAGGTCATTTAGGCGTTGATACGAGCTTCTGTAGCGTTGAGATACTGCCTCAGTCTTCCAGATTGATGTTATGTGGTTGCCCTTTTGTGTCTTAACTTAATAACAAAATTATTATGTATTCTTTTTCAGGGTTATGCGCCTCTCTATGACAAGTTTGAGACGTTCTTCTCGCGGTACGTGTACCGGCGAGTGCGGCACTGCTTTAACAGGCCGATATGCTCCGCACCAGGCGCAGAACTCATCCTCAAGGAGTTGTGCAGTGACGACCATAACTGGAGTTTCAGGTACCACGGACAGTTTTTTTTTGGCCTATATGCCTTGCTAATATTTTGATTATAAAAGATAAAGCGGCTTTGCTCACAGGTCTACCAAAGTTTTCATAGGTCTGGACGTACCTCGACACATATTATTTTTATTATTACATATTATGTATCTTTGAAGAAATGTATGTAGGTAATAACCAAAATCCAAACGTGTCGAAGTTTGTCGAGAGATAAGAAAAATCACCACAGAAACAGATGCTCTCTGATTGGAGACACCTCAAAGTAGTGATGTTCATTACCAGGCCCCTGATCCTAGAGCCATCAATATTTTTGTTAGCATTTTTTTTTTCATACATTCATATCAAATCGTTCCTTGTAAAATACTACCCGGTGCATTGGCCTGCTCCATTATTGTCTGTTCCTTGTAGGCGACAAGTTCGATGATAGGAATCTCAGTATCTTAGTAAACTTGTGACGATGTATGCTAAAATCTATCTGAAACATCAGATAAGTCCACAGATATAAATATAAATAATTTAAAACGAGATAAAAAGGTAAAAATCATTATCATCTTCATCATTTGGTTGGTTTTTACACAATTTATATTTCTGCCAACGACTCGAATTGAAGTAAAATGATGTCATTTATTTATCATTTTACTTTAATTTAATTATTGTTGACGCAGCAGGGGTAGGTCCCCCGCAAGCTGTACCGAATGCCAGGGTAAGGGTCGCGGGAAGCGGTTGGATGCTGGTGGCCCAAGATCGGTCTGTGTGGAATACCTTGGGGGAGGCCTATGTCCAGTGGACGTCGTTCGGCTCAGATAATGATGATGAATCATTGTCACACTGTCCGTAGTTCATCAATCATCAATCAAAACTATTACTAACAGACCGTAAAAAAATATTCACGTGAAAATAATGTCATATCAATTAACTTGGCTATAAACACTTGTTACACTATTTGATATATCGTTTATATATTATTATGTATACGTATACCACGTACACACGGCTACACATCAAGTTAGACACCCTATATACGCATAACTACGCTGCATACAAAATAGAGAATTGTCGGAAAGGGACAGTGCATAATGGTGTCGATGTAATGGTAAGGATAGAGCGTAACAAAAATATAACGCACTCTCTCGCACGATTCGCAGCGTTCAACTTCTAATAGTTCAAGTCCAAACAGTCTAGGTTGATGTGTCGCTGTGTGTACACGACATTGTTTCATCCCCGTATTCATTTAATAAATGGACAGAGAGAGATATTCATATCATCACTATAAGAACTACAATGTAAAATAATATTTTTAATGTTTACATTTTAGTGAATTTTTCAATGCGTGAGTAAATGTTATCAATACTATGGTTTAACTGGTAATCTTTAACCACTAACATGACTGGAAAGAACTTGGACACTAAGAATATAGATAGAAATCTGATTGTATGAACATGTATACTATCAGATTTTGATCATGTCTTCCCCGTTGCTTTTATATTTCTTGCCCTGAGCCCTCAGTATGCGCACAAATTACATTGATATAGTATATGTCCGTTTCAATACGAAGTGCAAAAATAGACGCACTTTCAGATAAACAATGTCGGATCGAATAGGCCAAATGTCTGTATGCACGCGTCCATGTGTAAGTGCAGCTGTTTTATGGTTACTGTTGTGCTGGCCTTCTGTGCTCAAGTGTTTTACGGCTAAAATACTTTTTTACAATAGTGGTTATCAGCTTAATCGAACATTGACTTATCAAAAAGAGGATCTAAAAGAAAAAATCTATAGTCTCTGTTATAGGCGATGACGATAAATGTAATGTTATGAAACCTTATATCCCAAACTACGTAAGTACAGAAGACCGGTTCAATACCATGCGAACACTCGCATTAACACAGATGGAACGATGGAAGGTTTAAATCAGCTGAATTTATTATTAAAATTGTGACTTGATTTAAAATCGCTGCACGTACATGTTTATGTGTTAATGCCTCTGATGTTGCGCGTCGTCCTGTCGCCCATCTGCATCACTAATTCGTACTTATACTAAGACTGCTCAGTTGTGTTTCATGAACTGTCGGTACCATTTATAATTTTAGGAAAATACCGGTCTACGTTTCCCATTACTAACAGAGAGCTCCTACAAACATGTTTTCACATTGTACAATCTGTTGCATTGACTAACATGGTGGGAATTTTATTATGAGCGACTTTAAAAATAAGTTAAACTGAACAAGATGTAGTATTTACTGCGATCACAAAACACAAATATATACAAAAGACCTGCTCAATATAATGCTGAAAAACAAGCAGTAACACAAAGGACGCGGCAGCATAGCAATCCGTGGCAGCCATCTATATTTAAGTATTTTATGCCCTGACTGTTACGTCTAGTAAATTCTGCGGGTGAAAATCGATATTCAATAATTAAAAACATGGATAACCTAAAACTATTGTAATTAATTAAATTGCATCATTCACTTAAGCGAATTAATAAATTTTGAGTCTCATTCTAATTACGCACAGGCCTTATTTGAATTGCTGCTTGTCAAGAAACATAAATCGCTTCTTAACAAATTATACAAAACTATTTCTATCATCTTTTGCATACGAGACACTATTTTTCTTTTCTTTAGTCTGTTAAATATGTTTAAGATATTTTTTTTTAATCATTCGTTCGTTCAACTCATTGCAAATCATTTGCAAAATATGCACGTTACAGACAGATAAGAAAGTTGATAAAATTTTGATAAATAAACCTTTAGTATTACTAAAGACTAAGTAAAACTAAAATAATTAAATTCAAATAACATTATCCGTCCGGTTTTCTCTGTCGTCGGTCTCGTCGAATAGTACACAAACCGAAAGCTAGCGCGGTGCGCGTCATGTCAAAGAATTGTACGATGTCACTTTACGTCATAAACTTTCCCGATGCCACATGCACTCAGAGACACATCCGTTGCAGTTTTATCACTGCACTCATATTAATAACTACTATCGATTGAGAGGCAACTCCTGATGACTAAATATCAACCATATAATGTTGTTTTTATTTTCACGTGAATTTCAAAAGCCAGATTTGTCGTGAGAGAGACAAGAAGTCCTATCCTCTGAAGAACAGTAACGATCTAAGCACCATGAAGTATGCTTCGCTCGTAAGGCAAGTCTTATAAATTATAATGTATGGTAAAGAGCCGAACATCATGATACTTGTACTCATCTACTTAGTTATGGATAATAATAGGTATTGAAATTAAACTACGTTATTATATTGATTTTATCGCGTTGTTTATTTTAAAACACTATTTTTACATCATTAAACTTTACTATTATTTTAGCTATTAAAATTTATAAATAATTGTAAAGTTTAACAGTAGTAGTTTAATAGTTTTAAAGTGATGTAGGTAATAAAAGAGACTTAAAATATAATTTGTACAGTATCTTCTAGAAATATCTCATGTAATGGTAGATAGAAGAATTTTTCAATTATAATTCATGTCTAATTAGGGTTTTTACGTCCAGAATGTTTTTATAAATGGTGAAAAGGATCTAATGTAAGTTTTACACCCGGTTCATAGTCTCTTATAGTTTAGCAAAACGGGTACTACCTTTGAATAATAATCTCATTAAATATGAGATATTATATCTACACAAAACTAAGCCTCGCTGCATATGTCGGCCTTGATGGCGTAGTGGATAGTGTAACCGACTGCCACGCCTGAGGTCGCGGGCTCGATTCCCGCACAAGTCAAACATTTGTGTGCATGAACATGGATGTTTGTCTTGGTCTGGGTGTTTCTATGTATAATATGTATGTATTTACAAAAAGAAAAAGTATAGGTATATGTACATATGTTTATCCATTGTCTAGTACCCATAGTACAAGCTCTGCTTAGTTTGGGCTTAGATGGTGTTGTGTGTATGTGGTAGAATATTATTATTATTATTATATGTGCGGCACCCATTTAACACCGCTACGAGCTACGAACTACAGTGCTTATAAATTTTATATCAAATCCACTTTTAAACAAGTTAATTAATTTAATATGACGTCTACTTGACCCATTAACGTTGGTACACATGTCATCATTCTCGATAGCAAACGAGTTTGCATAATTTAACCACGCGGCCCCGCGCCACCATCGATATGACCTCACACTGTGTTTGGAAGTTAGAATTTTTATGACAATATTTAATTTTGTAAGGCGATAGATCCATGTCGTAATATTGAGACAACATTTATTTAAAGTTACAATGTCACAACTACATGTAAACAATCAACTAGTGTCGTTGTACCTAATTAAAATTAAGTACTTTTAAATTAATACCTCTTGGCCTACCTCCATTACCAAAATTAATTGTTAGTAGCGTTCACTGTGACAAGTGTAGGTTAAAATTGATACTGAAAGACAGGTCACAAACAGTGTATATAATATATTGTTAATCATAACCCCTACTAATATTTATTATGAATGCGGAAGTGTGTTTTTTCGTTCCACTTTCCTTTTTAATTATCATGTCATGTTACTGTCAATTATTAAATCTTTATATATATAATTCCTCCTAAACGGCTGGACCGATTTGAATGAATTTTTTTGTGTGTGTTCAAGTGGATTCGAGGATGGTATAGATTTGATTTTCTTTTTTTTTCGCTTGTACCGGACTACTTCTGTCGGGACAGCTAGTATTACTATAGAAATGAATAGCTATATCTCATTACATTATTAAGTATTGATTGTTACATTTTAGATTTGTATAGTCAGTAACATGATATGGTATAATAGCAGCAATGCCTTAAAAATTAGAGCAATTTAAAAGATTGGCCGTGAGATTCTAGCAGTTCTTTAAGAGGCTTACATAATCATAGTGAATATCCGTATGCAATTATGCATATTTCAACTTCTCGTATACTACTATGATGGTGAAAAAGGGTTAAGGGATAGTAAAATAATATCGTAGACGAGAAGGCAGGTAAAGGTTAACTGTATGACGTCATACCTTTTTATTTTAATATCTCAAAATTACGACTCACAAAATATTTCGTTATCGTAAAATAACCATATCGTTGTTGTTTACGCTACCTAAACCACTAACAATAAGGTATATACAACGTGGCCCGAAATTCAACGATAAGCGAGCACGACTTGTGACTATTACAATCGCAATGTACTTGTCTTGTCGCTGAGGGCTAAGAACGTCGCGTAGGTCGTAGGTACTCGTACTAATACGCGGGACTTTTTCCGGTACCGAAATTATTTAACATTTTATACATATCAATATTTTATACCGGTAGCGTAAGCGCAAATATTAATCACTTTCAGTAAACCTTTAAAATAAATTGCTACAGTTATTTTATACCGGTAGCGAAACCGTATATACCTTAATCGCTAACGATCCCTGCGAGAAGGTACTAATGTACGGTTGTGAGTATTAAAAAGTGGTGAATCTACGGTTGTCAATCGCAGATGAGGAGTGTGCACTAATGATACGGAGAACTAAAAAGTGGTGTGTCTTAGTCATGATGAGAAACGTATGTGTTAAAGAGCGGTGTGTGTACGGTTGCAGGTTGACGGGCACTCAGCGACGCTGCATCAACTTAGGCTCGTACAACTACCTCGGGTTTGCGGAGGGCGAGGGCGGCAGTACCCAGGCCGAGGTGGCCGCCGCCACGCGTCGCCTCGGCATCGCACTGTCCTCGCCGCGAGCCGAACTCGGCGAGACTGACTTGCACCGCGAGCTTGAAAAAACCACGGCGGAGTTCCTCGGTGTCGAGGTACATGCTTGTCTTATACTACACAACTTATTATCTTCTAAACTCATTGCACATGTTTCTTTTTCAATCTAGATTTACTTCAGCAAGGCGTAAAAAACCAGCCTCTGAGGCAGTTATGCGAGGATTGCTATGCCACTTTTATTTCGGATGGTTGCCTTTCCTAGTGCAGGTCGGCTGATTAGTGGTCAACAGTCCGCAGTGATCCACGAGTATCTACTAGTAAGCCAAGGAAGGAGATGTTGGAATCGGTCTCTATTACCGCTTTGCTCAACTTGATCCAAAATTGCTGTATGCCAGTGCAATTATGTTAGTGCACCCGATTTTCCAGATCAAATCAGTCCGGTTTATCAGGCATTACTTATATTATGACGTAGCGGCTTAATAGTCATCTCGGTGCCCGGCAGCAGCCTAATATGTTTTTGATTCGAAAACCACACGATACAATTATTTTTGTGATCCACATATAAATATTCTAAGTCTAGGTGTACTTTGTGTTCATTATTTGTATGTTTGTATCTGTACGCGACACAAGGCGTTACCGTAAATGCAAAAGTAGTAAGAAGTCAAAGAAGAAGAGGATTTTTTTTAATAGCCATCATATCAATATAAATAGTGCCTCATCGTTTCCAGGCAGCAATGGTGGTAGGCATGGGTTTCGCGACAAACACGCTGGCGCTGCCAGGTCTGCTGGGCCGCGACACGCTGACACTGAGCGACGCCAACAACCACGCGTCGCTAATCCTGGGCCTGCGTCTGGCGCGCACCACGGTGCGCGTGTTCCGCCACAACGACATGGCGCACCTCGAGACGCTCGCGCGAGCCGCCATCGCCGAGGGCAAGTGGAGGAACATCGTTGTCGTGAGTATGCTCTTGTACCTTCAACACTTTCAGGTCAAGCTAAAGTGCTGCTTGACAGATCTGCTCATCTCACAAACAAAAAGACACCAGTTCTAGTACAAAATTGGCAAAAATGTATGCACATAATTTACGTGAGTGTTGAAATTAAACTGTACGAATTTTATCTCGTTGATTACCTACTTAAAAAATTCGAATTTACTAGATTTTGCTCGCGTAAATGTAGGTTTGGTTAGTTTAGATTAGCGACAAGTTTTCTTGGATGTAACCTCCTCTATGTCCTTTTCTGTTCCTCTGATAACGTGTATGCAAAATTTTATGATGATCGGTCGAGTTGTTAAGGCATGAAAGCGTATCATTTGTTGCTCTTCTTCTTATTCTTATTTTCTTTTTGATTATATAAAATATGTATCAGAATCATAAGTTTGTTTAAAATAAATGTGTCTCGGATTGTAAGAGACCAGATCCCACGACACAGGCAATCCTAGTGTGTGGTCTAGGACATCAAATTGTTATATTTGTAACCTTTTTGAACAATAAATACTTAATATTATTATCCTAAAATATAGTCAAAATTATTTATTCATTTAGGTCACAAAGTAACACTTATGAACGTCATTATTACCAACATTGCAAATACAAACAATAAGTAACATTACTTCTGAACATTTCTATGTATTTCGGCAGGTAGTAGAAGGCGTTTACAGTATGGAAGGTTCAATCTGTCCGCTCAAAGCGCTGGTCTCACTCAAGAAGCGGCTCGGACTCCAACTGTACTTAGATGAGGCTCACTCAGTGGGGGCGCTGGGACCCCGCGGTCGGGGGGTCACCGACCACTCAGGGGTCGACCCCAATGACGTCGATGTACTTATGGGCACGTTCACCAAAAGTTTTGGCGCCGCCGGCGGATATATAGCTGGTGCGTACATTTACTGATATATTTTTAATGCTTTATATCAAATGATTTTTAGATACTACAAAATAAGGCTTTCTTTAAAAATATATGAATTAATTAGCGTCCTTCATAAATTACTCAGCTGGGAACCTGCACCGAAATTAAATAATGGAATTGATAAATTTAATAAAACAAATGTGAAACCAGAAAACGTATTTAATTGAAAGAATATCAGCACAGACAAGATACAACAAAGACAATATTATAAGCACATTAGAGATAGACAATATAGTGACGTGTCAACCAAAAAGAAGGGATTAAAATTTATAATTACAACACTCTTATACACTGTTATTATATTCTCTCATATAATATTTGACAAATATATACTGTAATTAATTAATGATAGGAGAACTGTGTACCATTACTCTTACATTACTTGGGGTATAGTGGAGTATTCCGTCTTTATTAACCTCCAAATTCTCTTCTTTAGTGGCTCCAATAAGCTGTAATCACAACGGCCACACCCCGGGTAACCACATCAGGGGGCTAAACCTAGAGAAGGGGGCTACATCTATGAGCATCTATAGATTAGCTATCTGACGACATCAGTTAAAAACTAAAAATTCTGCATCTATTGATACTTTCCTTAAACTATCTATGCAGCAAGGTAATGCGGGAAACCTCAAGGGCGTATGTCAGAGTTCATTTAGCGGCATGCGGCCTCCTCGCTGCATTCCGATCTCTGCCGATCGTACCGGTTTACCATTACATTGGGCCACAGAGATAGGGACAAGTGAAGTGGATTAGCACCAGCGCATCCGCTTCTCCACTGTAAATAAGTTCACGCGCAGATGATAGATAGATATTCATACCGGATCTGAGATATAAAAAAGTCCTGAGGCGATGGGGTGAAGGCGGCGGGGCTGAGGTGACGATGTACCAAGGCTTTAGCTGACACCCTGAACGCAGGCGGCCAGAAGAGAGTGTTCACTTTCGGAGTTGACAGAGGCAGAACTCTGGGTTCGGCAGCACGACTGGTGACAAAGCAGCCTTATTTAGGATCGCTCTGCTTTCCTCTGCAAAGAGGAGAGGCCGAGAAAAGGTGACCCAAACATAGTCTGTCTCAGCCATCATCTAGGCGCCTAACCGCGAGCACCTAGACATCGACAAACGCGGTCGAAGATAAAAACTAAACCACTCTGCATAGCCACCTGTACGGATCTTACTGGACAATGACCGCAACTTATGTCCAGATAGAAAAACTGCTCTCATAGCAGGAGACTTGGTTCGATATGGAATCGATATAGCTGCGATTAGTGAAACACATCTGCACGATTGCAGAGAGCTTTGCGAACAACTCAGTGGCTACACATATTACTGGAGCAGACGTCCATCTGGTGAAAGAGCGGGTAATGGCGTGGGCTTTGCTATCCGCAATGGTTTGGCAAAAGAACTGAGTGATAGGTCACTCAGTTCTTGGGTAAGCCCAAGGGTGTCAATGACCGCCTCATGACTCTACGCCTGCCAATCACAAACAAAAAAGATATACATCTGATAAGTGCCTATGCTCCAATCCTGCCTTCACCAGACGAGGCTAAGGAGACATTTTACGAACAAGTTCGCCAGGTTCTTGTAGGTATTCCAAAATATGATAAAATCATATTGTTGGGAGATTTTTAACGCTCGTGTCGGTACCGATTATGATCTCTGGAATGGCGTACTTGGCAGGCATGGCGTCGGCAAATGTAACAACAATAAGTCGTGTCTTCTGTCTTTGTGTGCCGAATTGGACCTTAGCATCACCAACACATATTTCCGCCTTGCCACTAAACATAAGACTTCGTGGATGCACCCTAGATCAAAGCACTGGCGTCTTCTAAACTACGTTATTGTGCGCCGAAAGGACCTACGCGACGTGTTTTTGACGAGAGCGTTGCATAGACTCTAGGCTGGACTGATCATCGTCTTATCAGAGCAAAAATGCAACTGAAGCTTAAACCTCCACGAAGAGCACCTCACAGAATTCCATCCAAATCGGATTCTTCAAAACTTAAAGCGTCACCAGCTGTGGGTGCTGAGTTGGATTTGAAACTAGCCGTTTGTGATTCGCAAACGTGTAAGTTTTCTTCCATAGATGACAAATCGTGATCTTTTGCAGGACGTCTTCATGTCTGTGCCTTGAATACAATTGGCAAACCACAAAAGAAAAACCAAGACTGGTTTGACGCATCAGGTAATAACATAAATACCTTGATCGAAGAGTACAGACAGACACTGAAACCGAGGAGAAAGCTGCTGAACTACAACATTACGCTGATATTCAACAAACTGGCAATTTTTCAAAGGCATTCGAACAATCTTCGGTCCACGTATCAGAACAGCTGCAGTGTACTCGAAAGACAGACAGAATCGCCAGTCTGTCAACATTTAGACCATCCAACCAGTTTTGAAGAGTTCGTGAACGCAATTAAGCGTCTTAAAACCTCGATAACACCCAGTTTCGATCAACTTCCGGCTAAAATATACAAATATAGTTGGCAAATATATCATTAACACGCTATATAAATTCATCTTGAGAGTGTGGGATACTGAAAGAGTGCCTCAGGACTGGAGCGATGCAGTTACCTGTAAGTTGTACAAAGGTAAAGGGGATGTCTCTGACTGTAGCTCTTATCGTGGCATACAACTTCTTTCGAGCGCCGGTAAGATACCTGCGCACATTCTCAACACCCGCATCAGTGAGTTAGCGAAACTACACCTTTCAGAAAGCCTATGCAGTTTCCGTCCCGGCAGAGGAACCATTGATGCCATCGATGTCGTAAGAAAATTGCAGGAGAAAAGTCTAAAACATCAACGGCCCCTCTATATGTGCTTTGTCGATTTGGAGAAAGCTTTATACAGAATCCCGCATGAGGCTCTTTGGCTTGTTCTCCGGAAATGGAGCTATCCAAAAAAGTTCGTCAACCTTATACGCCACTTTCATAATGGCATGAAACCACAGGTTCAGCATGAAAACAAACTCTCAAAAAATATCCACATTGCTGGTGGAGTAAAGCAGGGCTGTGTCATGGCAGGAACGCTTTTTGCTATTTACTTTTCAGTAGTTATAAGAGACGCTTTGACATGCTGCAACAACCAAATCCAGCTTAATGTTAGAACTGACAAGGGTGTTTTTGATATCACAAGGTTCAGAGCGAGTCTCACAATATTGCGCGTCTCCTAAGCTACGTTGACGCTTTACACCAATCTTGTCAAGGTTTTGGCCTGGTGATAAGTACTTCCAAAACCAAAATTCTTAAGCAACCACCGAGGAGAAGCGAGTTAATCCGACAGCAGTGACTCCAAATGGAAAGCCGCTGGAGAAAGTATCGCATTTCAAATATCTTAGAAGCTGTATCCGCCACGACAACACCTTAGCTTCGGATATACTATTGCGCATTGCTCAAGGCGCTTACAATTTCGGCAGACTCAATGATCGTGTCTGGAAGGTTCATGATCTCAAGCAGGAGACGAAGGTTAATGTTTATAAGGCATTAATCATCCCTGTCATTTTAAACGGCGCAGAGACATGGTGCCTCTACAAACCGGACATAACATGTTTCACAAAATAAATGATCTTTATCTTTATCTTTATAAAAAAACTTGACAATTACCACCTAAGATGTTTGAGATCTATTCTCAAGATCAAATGGCAAGACCGTGTATCTAACTCTGAGGTTCTGCGTCGCTTCGCAATGTATGGCATGGAAGCTCTTCTCATGCAAGACAGCTCAGATGGTGTAACATGTTCTGCGCATGTATGACCGCCGTTTGCCAAAAGCTGTATTTTATTCTGAGATTGCAGGTGATAAAAGGAAATGTGGTCAGCATCTGCGCTATAAGGACGTATTCAAGCGTCACCTAAGCTTGCGGTATCGACGTTTCATATTGGGAAAAGCTTGCTGCAAATAGGTCTACATGGCGATGTACCATCTTTAATAAGATTAAGGCGTTTGAGGAAAACCGTCTCGAAACGATTAACGTAAAACGCCAAATACTTAAAGAAAGGCCTAAACCATCCTACACTTATACGTACAACAGCACAAGCCTACTCTACTGCCACATCTGTTGTAGGTCATTCAAGACCATGTTCGGTCTAGCAAGCCATATTAGAGCTCACCAAAAAAAAAGATCCATGACTTCTGAGGTCGCCGTCATCGAAATCGATGAGGAGGACTATATACCATTACTCTAAATAAAAATGCTAGCCTTAAGAAGAAAATCACGAAGATTAATAAATGGACGTCTGCTTTCAATTCGGCCATCGCTGTATAGACACCGACGTCCAGATACATTTCTTTTAAATTGATGTCTCATGGTTAAGCTTACAGGTTAATAACAAGAAAAATAATCATCGAAAAGAATGGCACATTTTATCCCTTACATCTTTCATCAGCACATTTCACAATATAATATTTTAGAAAAACGAAGTACAATGTACCTTTTTAGCAAAAAAGAGGATTTTTCGACCATACGAGACGTTCGAGTCTCGCTGGCTGCAGTGCTATCATTATTGTCGAGACTTGTATAAGTAGTAACTTACTGTACAAAGTTTGTTATCGCGATTTAGGCTTAGCACATCTTGTATTATGTTGTATGGAATTCAGAACAACGCCATCTCTTGTTGCTAATAGTATTTTTTCGTGGCGCAAATACAACCTCCGCCTCAATATTAATACATTATCAGTGAAGCAAAAACATGAATATCATTGTTTGTGTATACGCAGGATCCCGCAAGTTGATCGACTGGGTCCGCGCGCACGGGCACGCGCACACGTACGCGCACGCCATGTCGCCGCCTGTCGCGCAGCAGGTGCTGTGCGCCATGCGCGCGCTGGACACCGCGCCCGGCCGCCAGCGGGTACTGGACCTCAAGGACAACACGCACTACTTCCGGGACAAGTACGTACATACTCACTCTACACTATCATCATCATCTCAGACGTCCACTGCTGGACGTAGGCTCCCCTCGTGGTTTTCACTTTATTTTGGGAGGTTTTGCCATAATCGCCACGTTTGGCAAGCGGATTGGCGATCGCAGTGACGAAAGTTTACAACACTAGGCGCTGCTGCCCACCTAGCATTTTTGTATTTACTTCCGTCTAGTTTTGGCTGCACTGGAAGGGATGTTCCGCCAGTGAGCGGTGGGTCGTCACGTCCCGACTCTCTACACTATGTAGACACGATATTATGTGTAACTCGTTCTCACTATCCAGGCACCATATCGTTATGCTATAGTGTGATATTTTCATAAACTAAGCCATTTGCCTAAACCTAGCAACTAACCTAAATGTAGCTGCAGTTACTTAGTAAACTCACTAACCTATGTATTTCGACGTTCTGATTTTTGACTTTGACCGTAAACGCTGTACCACGTTTTAAGTAACAATGCGATGAGACGAAGCGGGTGGAACACTTCGAACTATTTTGTCATATCGGCGTCAACGCTCGCGGCACATGCACCGTACGTTACGCCATAAACACGTAGGATTACGTCTTCTCATTTTATACACTCGCTCGTCTGTCGCTGCTTAGCCGCGGGTCAGCAATTCTGGTCATTCTATAACCTCGGTAGAGCCTAGCCATTCTTCACATCGTCGACTTCCATAAAGTATTAGATGATAAAACCGTCAGACGATATAAGCTACATTGTTGTGCACACGCTAGCTTTTATGTCCTAGTGAATCAGCGGCCGCTGGCTGACATCTTAGTAGGCGAGGACTGGTGGCTACGTAGCCCCGCCTCAGTAAACAGACCACACCCAGCGCTGATGGCCTAGACATGTGCAATCAGCGCAAGATGAGCTAGCTCAGGTATTATAAATGTCTGTTTATACAGCATGTCATATTAAGGTGTGGTCGTATTTAAGAGTCGTTTTGTAGAAATAAGATTGACGGCATGTTTGACCACTATCAAGTAAAAGTTATTCGAAAATTAAATCGCATGCTGTCTCACTCTTGTAAGGTTAAAGAAGAGAGATGGTGAGACTTTTATCTTATAGATAAATGCTATTTAGAGGTGGTGGGACAGGCCCTAGGGGCTGATTTTTCAATCGTCACATAACTTTTAACTGAGGAATATGTTTGACAGTATTTGTGTAAATCTGTCAAGCCGCTTTAATTATTGGTTAGATAAAAATTATCTGACGATTGAAAAATCGGCCCTAAATATTGATATTATAGATATTCGTTGATGTTTTTGTTTTTCTGGAATATAGTTTAGAATTTTAACCATTTAGGGCCGGTTTTTCAATCGTCCGATAACTTTTATCTGAAGAATAAATACGGCGGTATGACATATTAACTATACAAAAGCTGTCAAAACGTCAAACATATTCTCCACATAAAAGTTATCTGACGATTGAAAAATCGACCCTTAGGCTGGTATAACTACATTATATGTGAATTTTACAGCAAGGTTTTTTTTTAATTTGTACTTTTTATAAGCTTTACATGGATTTTGCAATGTGTGCAATGATTTTACTTTTTACTACTTCACCAAGAAAACGTTTTGTTTTCTGACATAAATCCTTTGTGAATACAATAGTATTGGAAATGTTGTATGATAAGTATTTTGTTTTTATTTTAGTGTGCATTCATTCTTAAAAGTCATATACAAAATTATTTTCATAATTGTATCGTTCTATAAGAAACGAAATAATGTAATTAGTATTTATCTCTGAATACATTCAATCAGTATACCCAAAAAAACAGACAGCAGAAACTAACTCTACGGTAGAATCAATTGATCACCCGGATTCTATTACTTTATGCTACGTTTCTAAAACATATATTTTCAATTCCCTCAAATAATTGAATAATAACAAAGGGCTTAGACCAGATTCGATACCAATATCTCTTTAAAATTCTGCGGATCAGCTTGTTGTTCCACTTTACCACCTTTTTAACAAGTCTGTTTCTAGCAGTACTTTTTCTTTCTAAATGGAAGATCGCAAACATTCTAACTCCAATTCACAAAAATGGAGACCGGAATAATGTTGCAAAGTACAGATCGTATCCGCGATAAAAATATATTTGAAAAGATGATACAAATTAAAATTTATTTGCATCTGAAGTCCATATTCAATATTAATCAACGGTTCGGAAATCGGAAACTACGGGTTTCTTTTGAAAACAGAACATGCTATCTATACATACCGATTTCTCAATAGGCATTTGACATAGTTGGTCACAGTCTTCTCATACATAAATTGGCTTATGCAGGGATTTGTATCTCGCTACTTAGATGATTTTAATCCTACCTCACGAATAGATCACACCTCGTGAAAATCAGAGGCTACAAATCTATGATTAGAATGGTCCCGCCTAGAAGTACCCCAGGGCTCACACCTAGGACCCCTCTTCTTCTTAGTCTATGTCAATGCCTTATGTTATACCATAACATCCAGTTACCAAATATATGCAGACGATCTTAAGTTATACAGAACTATATCTAATCATAATGATATTAATTTAATCCAAACTGACATAAACGCAATTAAACATTGCTGCTCTTTAAGTAGAATGAAAATTAATTCTTCAAAATGCTATCGTATTAAATTTACAGATAAACTCCTGGTTTCATGCAAATTATAATAGCATTTCTACACCTGCAACTTATTACATTGCCGATATGTCAAGTGATAAAGTATCGAACAGAGATATTGGAGTTGTGGTATATATAGTCAGTATCATAAGCAAAGGAGCGCGCTTAGCTGGTTTTTTCATGTGTTAAACGAAGATATTTAACGGTCATGTAATCCCTATCCTTCTTTTCAACTGTATGTAAGACCAATTCTTGAATATTGCTGTCAGATATGGAGTCCTTTTTATACAGTACGCATTTCTTGACTAGACAAATTGTTCTTATATCATTTATCGTATGTACATAATCTATGCCATATACAAATGTCTCACGACTCTACACTTAAAAGCATTTTAAACTTATATCACTGGAACTAAGACAGAAACATTGCCGACATTGTGTATTTGCTCAAGCTAAGTAATGGAAAACTTGATAGTCCGTCCTTACTTGGCAAGTTAAAGTTAGTTCCGAAACTAAGCAGTCGTACTCATTATCGCACTAATACACAATAAGTTAGCACTCCCCGTTGTACCATATGTGTTTAGCCTATAATACGGTTTGCAACGAAATTGATATTTTTGGTGAATCTGTTTTTTAAAACAGTACTTAACTGAAAAAGAATGTCTTCCTTGATTGTGATGAACATACTCAAGCTTTCTTTTACATACCATGCAGTGATTACTTCAAGAAGAGCATACATTAATGTTGTGTTTTATATTTGGACAATAACCTCAAACATTTTTCGGTGATTTGCTTGGTTTTGTGAACCTGATAAAAAAAGAAAACTTTAAAATGGACGCAGGTTAAATGCGTACGTAATTGTATATTGGCCCGATGTGTTGTACTCGCCCCTTAAACGCACGCGAACTACCGTATGATCGGCGAGGGTCGCTAACGCAGGAAACTATCCTGGCGGATTCGTACCGCTGACAGCGAACCGGGCGGCGCAGGCGTGGATGGGAGAACCAGGACCCGCCTGCCAGCCATTGAGTCGAAGCGACGCCCTCTGTCGTGTCGGGGCGTCGCCCAGGAATCGCTGACTACAGAACTTCCCTGTCTGCATTGAGCACTGGATCACTAACGTATTTTCAGTTTTAGCGACCCATCCACCATACAAAGCAGCGAGTTGGCACACCGTGGTGGTTTTAGACTAAGTCTCGGGAGTGTGCGACATGACTCTCTCACCTCCTCTTGTGGTGAGGAGGTATGCATCAGGAGAATTTTGCTCACGCACATTATCAGTACTGACTGCGTATTTTAGAAAATTTTGATACAATTTTATATTACTTTATTTCTGTTGATTTCGGCAATACATCGTTGTTTAATTTCCTCGCAATATTTCATGTGATTAAATCGGCAACCTGTATAATAATATGTTGTTGGCAGGTTAAAAGAGCTGGGCGTGGTGACGTTCGGGCACTACGACTCGCCGGTGGTGCCGATGCTGGTGTACTCGTTCAGCAAGATGGCGGCCACGGTGGAGCGCCTCACCACGCGCCACATCGCCACGGTCGGCGTCGGCTTCCCCGCCACGCCGCTCAACAAGGCGCGGATACGGTGAGACACCACACACACGCACCCACACACGCACACACATACACACACGCACACACACACGCGCGCGCGCACGTGTATACACGCAAACACACACAGACTTACATATTTCTTTGTAATTACTCGATATACAGCTACAAAAATTGCCATTTATAATACCTACGTACAAAATCATCTCGAATACTACTCTGTAGTTTGGTCGCCTCAATACAACGTATAACAATTAAGAACAGAGCGTATCCAGAAACTATTCTTAAGATATCTAGCGTTCTCTTGTAGGGTGCATAAAGAACTGCCATCATCTAACGATAAATTACGACACTTTGGAACGGATAGCCTGTCATATCGTAGACAACTTAACGTCATGATATTTACATACAAAGTTTAAAAAAATTAAATTGACTGTCCATCTCTTTTCGAATCATTCAAATTGCGTGTTCCACGTTGTGTGCTAAGACGAGTGCTCGTCAATACGGGATTGTTGTACCAGCCATTTTCCAGAACAAATTTGACACAATTTTCTTCCCTATCCCGGTTATCTAAAACATACAATGCTATTTGTGGTGAAGCGGATGTGTTGGCGGACAAGCATTCCACATTTAAAAAAGATATAAGTATTAAGGTTGTTAAGACTAGGCAGTCAAAATCTGTAAAATTATTCTGTTACCAAATTGTTGTTATTTTAAAATTCTTTAAATCCATGTTATTATTTTTTGAATTTTGTTTATATTTTGTAAATTTATTAACTTTCACTAATTAGTAATTGTTGATTTTTTTAATATAATATAATGTCCTCCAGACCGAATTTCGGTCACGGCGGCCAATCTTAACGGAGACTGGCCATCTGCGCAGGAGATATTATAGTGCACAAGTGTGTGCGCAAACACAAGTGCACTCTCTGTTCCCTAACCCTTATGATCCGATGGGACGGATAATCCGACACGACTGTAGAGAGATCAGGCGCAGGACCAACGGCTTTACGTGCTTTCCGAGGCACTGCAGTGTCTAACACCGCCAACTTCCTAACTCCGGGCTCGTATTGAGATTTCTTAACAGAAAAACCCAATACGTTTTTATGATGGCCCGACCCGGGATTCGAACCCGAGACCTCATGCACAGCAGTCGCATTCACTACCGCTGCGCCACGGAGGCAGTATTAAGATAACGGTGTTACACCGTAATTTATGTATGTTGCGACACCTTAAAATGTTGTGCATTTAGTTACTATTTATGGTCTTATTTAGTTATGTAGAAATAAAGTAACAACTACTGGATGTCCAAATAAATAAATATACTATTGCAAGCATCTGAAGACTACAGTAACCGCGCATCATAAGACCGGCCATATGCAATAAACATCGCATCAAAAATATGACACGTATTACACAATGCATATTAATACTTATCATATTATAGTATGTTATCACTTTATCTCTGCCTGATAAGCGATTATAATTAAATTTTAACATATTTATTCAAACATATCCGCAAGCAAAGAATTCATACGTATCTATTGCTCTAATCACTATTCAGTTGTTTTAGTACGCCAATAATTTATGATATATAAACTTATATAGGTACTTACTATTTATTTATATACTGAAGATGTTTTGATTCACGTTATATATGTATGTAACAAATACAAAGAAAGGGCTATTATAGCCTATGGAGAACAAAGGAATCCCTGTCCCCGTAACAGCGACAGGACAGCGATGCACGATTATTACAAAAAAATAATCTTATGATTCCGCATTCTAATGTTCATCTATTCGTTTTAATCGTCATTATTCGAATCATAATCGATTATGATCAGGATCTAGTGTAATATTAATTTGATATTGATTGTGCTGATAACTTTTAATTTTGGTCATCAGTCCACTCGAAGCTTTCTTTTCTCTCGTGCCTCGTAGAGTATGAACTTGACAATTTTCAATTGCTATATTTTTTTATTTGGAGCAAAATCTGAATGGCAGTTGTAGCACCTGAATTCGCAATTCGAACATTCAAATATCTTAAACATTTGCAACTCAAGCAATGCTATTTTAATAACTGACAATTACACATCTTTCGAGTAATCTTCACCCATGTTAAGTCACCTATGCAAATTATTTAAAGTCATGGAAATCATCCTCATCACCAAGTCCATTGTCATCTGACTTTAATTGACTACAACTATAACTTTTAAACTTTCGCGTTGCATTTCGACCAGGTTACACTGGCCGTGGTCACCAGCTTGTGACCACGGCCGGTGTAACCATAATGTCAAGCATTAAAAGGTAAACATTATGCATATTCTACCTTATCCCGCCCTCCCCTTTTCTATCCAGAACAACGCGTGCTGGACTCAGATGCCATCATTATACGGTAGAGTCGATTAGAGCTCGCACCAACAAGTTTGGATCTTCATACGAACGATCAAGGCATGGAATTCTCTGCCAAGGCTCGTGTTTCCTTCTTCCTACAATCCTAGATCCTTTAAGCGGGGCGTGAAAAAGCACCTTCCCAGGCCGTCAAAATAGAGACCTCAACATCGCCTCAACTGCTATGAGGATGGTGTGGAGGCCACTGCTCTTGGACCACATGACTGCTTACCATCAGGCGGAGTCATTTTAAGATTAAAAACAAAAAAGAAATACCCGTCACGTATTATATTGACTACTACCAACTGAATTATTAATAGAGTATAATTTGTGCAGGTTCTGCCTATCAGCGTCTCACTCGCGCGCACAACTGGACGAGTGCCTGGCGGCGGTGCGCGAGGTCGCCGACGAGCTGGGGCTGCGGTACTCGCGCCAGAACTAGCCCCGCCACACACCTTACAGTATACGTGCTATACATAATAAATTATTTTCTCACATATTCCTGTCTTGTTATTTTACTTTGCTTTTTGTCGTGGACTGTAAAGGTTCGGATTTTGTATTTTGATTCCGTATTTTGTCTTGGTCTGTCTAATTTACTCCACCGTACCTGATAGTCTAGAAACTAAGACACCGGTCTCTGCTATATACATATATTGCGGAAAAGCAAACTGCCAAAATTTACGTGTACTATTTTCTTTGCTAGAATGCTATATTTTTTTACTAAGGCGATTTAGTATAGTACTAAATGGTTAAGTGCGTGGCGGTATTTGTTCAACTTCCATCTAGTGATGATGGTACTAAAACTCAGTATATTTTTAAAAGGTGACGAGAGGATGTATTGGAAGAGCTCCTCAGCAGACATTATGGTATTGATAGAGGGTAAAGACATCCATGAGTAATGGCTTACTGATTCTGAATTAGTCGAGTCCTGTATTTATCGGTCGTTTCAATACTTACTACGATGAATTATTTAAAATTATTTTAGTGAGGCGTGGGTGGGTGTAAGCTTATATAGCAAAATTAATTTACTATGGAGTTAATATACCGTCCACAACTCAATGTGTGACTGAGTCTTTTCCGTCAGGGACATAGCTATACAGTGTATATAATAAATCCTGTCCGATTAAAGGTGTTACAGTAGCTCATTATGAGTACGTAAAAGACATCCTTTTATAAAAATCGATCAAAAGAATTACCCCAGTAAAGGAGACCGTCCATATTCGGCTTGAACGTGGACAACCGTCTTATAAACAAAGTAAAATATTAAAAGTTTTGATTTAATATATAATAAATATTGGTTACCAACCAGTCGTATGAAATTGACGTATTATAAAAATGATTTTAAAAATATTTTCATTTGGTTTAAAACGTGTAATTGAAATTCCAAATGGTTTGTTTGTGTTGCCTAGTAAAAAAACAGTGGACAAAAATCGGAACAAAGTGTTTAAAAAAATCACATTTAGAAATATTAACGAAATCTGAAAATATGTTGATATTTTTTTCATTATTTACTTTATTCATATTTTGAATTCGACAATAATTATTAATGTAAAAACGATATGATATTTGATAAAATATAACAAAATTGTAAAGTGTGTTGGGTAATTTATTTTCATATTCTAGCAACACTTGACTTATCTGTCAATTCTGTTTCCGTCATTCGCTTTGCGTTTGTTCGCTCTTATAGTGGATACGGACGTGATTTGTTTTATTTTATTATGTAACGAACTTGATACTAAACTTCATAAAATAATGTTTTCTACTTAGTTTTGGCTACTGAAAATTAATATTGTTATTACAATATAAAATTGTTCACGTCCAGGCCAGGGTCCCATACAAGGTGGTCGGTCTTCTTTAATTTATTTAAAATACGTACCTAATATGTTAATAGATTACCTATGGCAACACCGACAACTAATTAATCATAATACCTAGGTATCACTAAAGTTCATAATGGTTCACCGATGCCGCGCCTACCTACCTACGCCTTAGAAAGATGCCGCCAAAAGTATGCCACGCTTCGCGTCCTTGTCAAGTTTAGTGGAGTGTTGTTAGACTGCAAAAATTCAGTAATTTAAGAGTAAAAATGCTGATCAATACTGTACTTAAAAATATTATGAAGACTTTTTACGATTATATAGTTTTTTTTTGTTATTTTTCTTAGCATGTTTGAGAGAAACAAGCCCTTAATGGATCGGACAGGGTATCGGACACTGTATATATAACATAGGTATTTTGGATATATGCCGATCGAAACAACAATTTGGTCTTTGTTGAAATTTTATTCATTTATTTATCTTTGGAAACCTATGAAATCTCGTACTAGTGAATACTGGGGAATATCACCATCATCTATGCCCAGTGTTTTTAATCCTACTGTACTATTGAACGATAGCACTGCTACACACTGTGTATGTTAGCACATGGAGTAGAAGAGATTGTACGAAACCTATGCAAAAATGTCAATGCATGGAAATAGCGCACTGGGCGTGAAAAACATACATATTTGTCTACGCTGGCTAAACATATAAATAACACTTTACATGAAATAAATGTTCTAAAAATAAGAAATCTTAAGAAACCCAATAATAATATCAGTTTATATTGCCCCAGTGCTGTCCGAGCTTGCACTTATATGCATATAACTTTAAGGTGCGAGGGGCTGTGTGGCTTACTACTGGATTATTATGTAAAATCGCCGGGGTAAAAGAAAGATGTTGAAAAGATAATGTACCTCGGAATACCGACTAAACCTACCACGGTGTTCCTCGACAAAACCACTATCGACGGGGCCGCGCGAATCGCTTTCGCATGCAGTCGCGAGCCCGCCGAGGTTACGGCCCGCCGTGTGAAACGGCAGGCCACTACACAAGAGACCTACCCAAAGGACTCACTCGAAAAATTCCCTACTGTCTCCCCCCTAGAGGGGATACGGACTCGACACAGAGGCGCGCGTGGGAACACGCACGCCGCCTCTCGGACCTGGTGCTGAAAGGATGGCGGGCAGGCCATCACAAAGCCCGCCACCACCAGGTCAAACCTCAGGGTGGCTGGAGGTCATCGCGCGCCCTCCGGCGCCCGGCTCTGCGGTTGGGGAGAGGGTTTAAACGCTCCCTTTCCTGCTCCGCCGCCTCCTTGATGGAAATTACTTCCTCGCAGAAGGAGGCGACGGCGTTCCACGACCTCTCACTCCGGACCATAGACTGAACTACGGCCAGGAGCGAGAGGGCAACCGATCCGACTGCCGCGATCAACTCACGGCGCTGCGATGCCCATGCGGGGCAAACCGCCAAAGTGTGCAGCGCCGTGTCCTCTACAACGTCGCGGCAGTCGCCGCAGTGGTGACAACCGGGCGTCTCTTGCCGGCGTATACGACACAGGAACCGGCCAAAACAACCGTGGCCAGTCAGAACCTGTGTCAGCCGGAAGGTGAGGGCGCCATGCCGCCTCTCCAGCCACTCTTGAATCGCCGAGACCTTAACTTAAGGCTTAAGCTATGAGTAATTTCACATTTATTATATCTATCCTGCACCGGTTCGATAAGCAAAATTAACAAAAAAGAAATAATAATTCTAAATATAATAAACAATGTAATAACTAATAAGGAAGAATAAGTAAGGCAAAATTAGCAAATAATTTACATAGTTTTCTAAGGCTAATAGTGTGGAGCGTGTGTGTGTATGTGTGTTTCTGTGCGTGCGTGCGTGTGTGCGTGTGCGTACGTGTATGTGTGTATGACTCTCTAGCTGTGCATCACCTGATAGTAACTAGGATGTCCTCTGTTGCGTGATATGTTAGGTTCATCAACCAAAATTCTATTTTATGTTTAATTTTACTTGTTGGTAAATTTTTGATTTCATCTAAGTGACTATTGACTATATTATAAACATAGGGAAGTAGTAATGTGGCCAGGTGTTTAATGAAACTAGTTTTTATAGAGGGGACCTGGACGCGATAGATACGGCGTTGAATGAGAACTGGATTTTCAGTGGATCTAAAAGTATTTTTGTGTATGGCGAGTGTAGCTTTAAGAATAAATATTTGCCGTATTCTGAGAACTTTACACTTATTATATAGATCGTCAGTAGGAAAGCCAAAGGGATTTTTCAGCATTACCTTTAGTACCAACGTTGAGCTCTTTCAAGTTCGATCATATTGGATTTTCCAATTCCTCCCCAGGCCAGGATACAGTAATAGAGAAAGGATTGAGTTACTTGTATACCATTAGTAAAATTTCCTTACTAGTGCTGTTTTGCAAAGATTTGAGAATCCAGATGCACTTTCTTACTCGACCTGACAAAGTGTGTATGTGTTTTTTAAATGAAAGATGTTAATCTACTGTGATTCCTAAGTATTTGATGCTCTCAATGTTGTTGATTGTTTCGCAATTGCAGCAGATGGTATGTAGCGTGCAAGCGTGAATAATAAGCGGTGGAAGTAAAGTTGGTCTTGATGAGAGAGTTTTATGAAAAGCAATATATTTGGTTTTCCTAAAGTTTAATGTCAGTAAGTTTGTGTTTAGCCAATGAGCGATGATTGACATGCCTGCTTGAGCGGCATTTATCACCCTCTGCCATGAACGTTTCTTGAAAAGTGTAGCAGTGTCATCTGCATAGCAAACAAATTTGGCATTTGGTATTGGGAGCTCTAGTACGTCATTGATATAAATACAAAATAGTGTAGCTGCAAGAACGCTCCCTTGTGGCACTCCAACGTTAATTTCAAGTGATTTGCTAATATTTGGATATACTTTTACACATTGGCGACGATTTCAAGGTAACTACGGAACCAATCTAAAGCAACTCCTCTCACTCCTTTTCGTTCAAGTTTGCGTAGTAGTATTGGTACAAACACAGTATCGAACGCCTTGGCAAGATCGAGGAAGAGTCCTAAGCAACAATCGTTGTTGTCCAAAGCCGTAGCTACTGTATCCGTTAATAAAACAACTGCATCTTCCGTACATTTGTCGGTTCGCAAACCAAATTGCTTATCCGAAAGAAGATTATTTTTATCAAGAAAAGTAGTAAGTTGCTTACCGTTAAGTTTTCTAATAGTTAAGATTATATACTAAGAAGCGCTATGGGCCTGTAATTACTTGGATCCTTTTTATTATCATTTTTATAAATTGATGCTGTTACTGCTTGTTTCCAGCACTCTGGAAAAACGCCTTCAGATAAGCTAAGGTTAAATATGTAGGTTAATGGTTCCAGAATTATATTCTTTATTATTTTTATGATCATTGGTGTCAAGCCGTCAAGTCCAGGTGTGCTATCGATTTTAAGGTTTTCTATGAGCTTATTAACTTCAAAAATTTCAGTTTCTTGCAAGAAAATTGAGTTATCAGGTGAAATGTTTGTATTATATTCATTGGCTAGAGTATATTCTGTAGTATGTAGCTTTTTTAATGTTGCATTTGCTATCTTTCTACCAACATTTGAAAAATATTAATTGCATTGATTTAAGGATCAAGTCACAAGGTCTGAGTGGATTCTGGTTAGTTCACTAACGTTAGGATGGTTATTTGGAAGGTTACAGATATGATATGATGTTACAGATAATATACAGAATGGTTTTCCATAGCTTTTTTGGATTGTTTTATTTTCTATTACTTATATATTTTCATAGCTTATTTTAAGTCTCTGTTGTAAACTGAATAAAAAATTACGGTATTTCTTGTAAGTGGTTTGACATAATGGGTTGTTCGGATGTTTCCGTGCTTCTAGATGTAGTCTGTCCCTATTCTTTTGGCATCTTATTAAACCAGGTGTGATCGATGGCTTGTAGTAATGTAGTTCTTTTGTTATCTATCTCTTTTGTATTTGTATTTTTTATTGAGATCAGTTGAGCTCTAAGTAATATAAGGAACAGACTATTTCAAAGTCAGAACATTGTTGGACTGCGCTTATTTGTACTAGCTGAAGGCTTTTTTCTAGCCTGGCCGCTGTAATTTAAGCGTAATCACAGGCTTAATTGATGGTTCTATGGTGATTTCTTGGGATAACTTTGTGGGAATACTGGACCTTGCATTGCCCAAATTTAAGAAATCAATTGTCTAGTTTACTGAAAGTATTAGATCTTGGCAACGCTGGTAAAAATGTTGCAAACACATCCACGATAGATATTTCAGACAAATTTACTATATTTAGTCTGCGTATAATTATCAGTATTTAAGTAATATGTTTGGGACGCTTTATCGTTATAAAAATTGACCTTAGTCCGCGGCTCAAGCGACCTACATACAATAGTAGCTTAAATCAGTCAATGAATCACATATCCATATCTGCTTATCACTCAAATGGCGAGATAGCTAGATAACGATGCGTGGCCAGTGTACCACATGGATATATGACAAATAGTACCTGTGCTTATGAACCTGGAACAAGTAAACTAAGTTTAGTGAGTTATTGTGTGTGATGTGTATTTTATTATTAAGTGTTTGAACGATGCGAGAGTGTGTGTGTGTGTTAGCGGTCGCACTGCTGCTAAGAGCCGCAGCGTGTGTCAACCAAAACGTCACCGTCTTGAGGAAACAGTGAGATGATCATCTTACCTTACACCGTTGCTACTGTCTTTCATTTATAGATAAATCTATTAAAACATTAGGTATACATACGTGTTACAAAAAATGTTACAAAGTTACATTACTTGCGTAAATCATGTTTACTTAGGTATAACTGGTGCTTAATATAAGGAAAAGCTACGTTATAAACATCAGCAATCTTCCTGTTGTGTTAGACTTTACTTCTTGGTTAACTAACATATTTAAGTAATAATAATTTGCCTCAAAAACATATTGGTACCTACATATCTTACTAAAACATTCTCAAAATTGCTAAATTTAGAGGTTCTTTACAATCTTTTTTACTTGAACTATTCTTATAACGTAAAAGTGTGATGAATGTTAGAAGCTGTTGTAGGCTAATGTTAGTTCGCTTAACAGGTTGTCCTTCGAAGAGGAACATGTTCTGGAAGTGGACGCGTCTATCGAGTACATTCTAGACTTTCTGCCGGTGAGTACAGTTATACTAAGCCATGTGTATATTGTCAAGTGTACCTACGGTAATAATCGCTAACGGTAGGGCAACTTGTATTTTATCAATATAACATGAATACACTAGGTGTGTGCCAATTATGAAAGTTTGAATACGGAAATGCCTGGTAATCACGAGAAAATTCTGGTGTTTTCTAGAAAGAAAGCCATTACATGTACAAACATCAAATATCGTCAATATTGAAAAAAATACTTACACGCATAGACTAGGTACCTACCTACCCATAACTAAATAAACTAAGCACCAATAACTAAGAAACCTAGGATACGTTTCTGGAATGTCCAGATATGTTTGAAAATTTAAACATGCCCGTATGATACGTATCTATTTACCACTCGTCACGAACCTTATACATATATGACCACGCCTTCTATTCGACGATTTATAAGTAACCCACACAGCAATATAATACTTAAATAGTTATCTACATAAAAACATCACATAATGTTTACCTACTTTTATAAAATATTAGCGAATCTCCGTATCAGGACAGGGGCTGAGATACGGAAGTTCACAGCTATCTACAATTTTATTTTAACTAACTATACATACCTACGGGTTTATCATTATAATTACTGTAAGTTCCAAGGCTACTTTCAATGTTTCGGACCTTTTTGCAAATTGATAACATTTGGTAAATTGTCAAAATTAATTTACCAAATTTTAATTATTAGGTAAATGTCACAAAGACAGCCAGACAAACAAACAGACATGCATATTTAATGTTAAATGTTTCAAAACTAGATAAGGTAGATTCTTTCAAGTACCTCGGGCACTTCCTCACCACCGACCTTAAAGACAATGTAGATATTGAAAGGGAGCGCAGGGCGCTATCGATACGGGGTAATATGTTGGCACGCAGATTCTCCCGATGTAGTTTAGATGTCAAAATCACCCTTTTTAAGACATATTGCCAAAGTTTCTATACGGGAAATCTGTGGGTCGCTTATGCCAAAAGAGCGATGGAGGCTCCGCGCGTCCAGTATAATAATATTTTTAGGATGCTGTTACGAAGGCCTCGTTTTTGTAGTACCTCAGAAATGTTTGTGCAAAATCGAACTGATAGCTTTCAAGCGGTGATTCGCAAAAAAACTGCATCTCTACTGAGCAGAGTACGAGATATCAGCAACGGCATCCTCAAAATAATAAGTGAGGATATTACTTCTCCAATTTTAAAAAAGATGGTGAGGATGGTGATAACCTGATGTCCCAATGAATTATTCTCATTTTATCATTATCTTTTATCATTATTAATATCATGTCACTTTACTAACAATAGTTTGTAAGTCATTATTGTAATTACTAACACATTGGATCTTAGTCATCTGAATAAAGGAATTATTATATTATATTATATTATTATTAATATACAGATTAAAGATTTAAAGCATAGATGTGCCCTCACCAAACTTAGATCGCTCGGAAACTAAAACGCCATTCTCTATATACCTAATGGCGTTTACGATAGTGTAAAATTTAAGTACCTATGAGTGAGCGTGATAATACTATATTTATCAGATTTCATGTTAGAATTGTTCCAAATGACAGCTTAACTAGGACGCAAGCATCCGAACTTAACCAGACTGTTTAAAACTTAAATATAATGTAGCTTTTTTGTATATTCGTATTTTTGATAACTGGATTGGTTGAGCGGTTAACATCCAGAAAGGTGACCCTGGGCGCGTCTATGATTTAAGTCTTTGATATAGATACAATAATGTGTTTAGAGTGGCGACCAAGGCTTGTGGCCAACGCGCGTGTGGCTGAGGACTGATGGTGGCGACACCGCACATCCGCTGCTTGTGACTGCACGACGGAGAATAGGTAATACAGCTCTTCATTAGTTAACTTTACAACAACCACCACTAGAAATAATTAATTCCCGCCGTGTTATTCAGCTTAAAACTCATTTTGAACTCGATTTTGCCCCGCTAGTAACCATAGTAGGTACCCAACTGGTGTTGTCATAACTAATGTAGAAAAATTCAAATATAACAGGTGCAAGTCACACTTGTTTAGTAGTGAGAATTAACCTATAGATTGGCAGCAGCTCGTCGGTGGCTTTATGCAACTTGTGGCTTTTCAATGATGTCTGGCATTTCAGCAATCGACAGAGCACAGCTGTGTCGTAGTAACCTAGCAGTGTTACGGACATATACCTCCTACCTTAGTCAAATAATGTGAAATGATGTGTAGCTATATTATGGCATAAATTTACATCGCACGATCCCCGGGCCCATTGTTAGAACGTTTTTCTGTAATATGTAGTGCCTAAATAAATAGGGAATTGAACATCTCAGCCTACCCCTTCGGAGATTTAGGCATGAGTTTAATTTATGTTTGGTAAACGTGTCGAAATAAAAGAATTTCGGTTTAGTGCTCGTATTAATAAAATATTTTTGTGTAGGAGCAACGACATGGCAACTGCCCTACTACATAGGAGAAACTCTTCTGTACCAGCAGGAACGAACGCTATGCCCCGACGACAGTCTGGATGTCGTAGCTCTGAAAGAAGACTGCGGTTAGTATACGCGTATATTATTTATATACTTATAAAATATCCATTTACAACTACAGTATTCAACACACCCTTTCAGAAAAGCTGGTGGTACAGCTTAATTTTCTTTGTTCTGATTCTGAGGCCCGCCAGTCTACTGCGGTTTTAGCAACTTAACATATCTGAAATTCTTCCAAAAAATTTTAACCTGTGGAAAACATACTGTCCGCCGAATGTTAAGCAAGGAATTACAGATTATATCGAAGGTTGCTGACCATAAAGATAAGAATTTAAATATAGGATGAAAGAAAAGGAATTGGTCTTGGTAAATGTAGGTTTGTGAGCGGATTAAATTTTAGTAGGTAATCGAATAAAATAAAGTACCTAACAGTGACCAGTTCTTTATTAAGTAAATAAGTAGGTATAATATGCACGACTTATTGAAAAGTCAGACGTGCGTGCCGTAAAATCTCGAGGAATTTCCAAACTCTGATATTTTATCTAACAATCTCCATATCGGATTATTGGTTTATTTTAATCTTATGTAAATACCAAGTACCTAGGTAGCGCCTATGTCCAATACATTGAGGCTTGCGGCACCAACTAAGTCACGTCATAAATAATGTTCGTATATCGTTTTCTTATGTTCATCCAAAGTCATTTATGTAGGCTCCATTTATTTAAATCATTGAACTTTTTAAACAAAATTGGTGTATTTATCTATTTTAGGAATTATACACAAGCTTTCTTTTTATACTACTTTGTATTGAATAACATGCATTCCGAAACTCAATGATAAATTATGCATATACCTAATATTATTGTTTCACAGCTGCATCTACTTTATGGAAGTGACTGAAGTCGGACTTCTTTGTATCAGATTGCCTTTACAAAATTCTGCACACTATTAAATTAATGAGGTTAACATTTCTTTATTGTGATATCGCCAGAGGGTTCTGAGCCAGCAATCCGTGGTTCGGTGTCGCTGCACGTTGGAGCGTCGTGCGTTGCACCCGTCACCCTGTGGCTGCGGCTCTCACCCGACCGGGACTGGCGCCTGCCGTTTGATAAACCCGTGGTCGTACACGCAGTGGAGGTAAACCCGTAAACATATACACATATCATATTCACACACTTTCAATTGCGTGATGAGAGGCAATCATATTGTAGAGAAACATGGTGTGATATCCCTCCAGCATAAAGCGAGGATCCTTCAACCAAGCTGGGTGATCGTGCTTGGTGGGTCGCAGCCCGACGATTCTCGTGTGTATTCTTCTCACCTCCCTGGTGTGGGGGGTGGGGAGCCTCTTGGAATGGTTTCCTTGAGGCGGTCTTCGTCGCGGCCCATTGCTATGGACCGGTCATTGGATTAATCCGCCCTCGAGGCTAGCTAGCCGGGTGAGTCTCCGTTGGGAGAGGCCCAGCTAGCCGCCTGCGAGAGGGCGGCGGTTCGCCTTCTGTGTGGGGTAGAGGTGACGACGCTCCGCTCGAGGTAGCTGGTATCAGCTCCCGAGCGGAGCGTTTCAGTCTCCTCTTTAACCACTTGGTGGTGTCCGGATGGGGGAGGGGAGCGATGTTGGTCAGGTGGGTGTGAGCTGAGCAGTCCGCTCGCTCGAACATCCCCCCGGCCAACCTGCTCACAAATCCCTCGATCGGTTCCCATTTGAGGTCCCGGTAGATGGTCGCGTTTCTGAGGTACCTGGGCGCGTCACCCGCCCAGCGAAGACAAGTGTTCTCCGTTGCTTGGAGGCGCTGCCGCGTCGACCTTGCTGTCAAGTTATACCAGGCCGGCCCCGCGTATGTGAGGCGTGACCTGATATAGGTTTTGTATATTGCGAGTTTCGCTCGCAGTGGCAGTCTCGAGGACAGCAAGGGACGCAGCTTGGCCCGCGCTGCTTGAGCCTTCGCGGCGGCCGTCTGCACATGTTGTGCCATTGACAGGGTTCTGTCAATGGTGACGCCCAGGTACTTGACAAATTGTTCGGGCCTCGGTGTTAGGTGGGGGTTCAGCCTCTACCTCTCGTGTGTGTTCCTCGTCCTGGACCTCGTGTGGAGTGAACTGCTGTTCGAGACTGCACGCGATGATCTCTGCCCTGTCTGTGGCTTTGTAGCGCAGGAGGCCGTCCTGCCCAAACAGAGGGCGCGTGGGGTTGGGCTCTATTGACAGCTGCCTGCAAAGGCGTGTCAGTGAGGGTTGGTCATCCTCGATGCCAATCAAGTGGTTTTCCCACGCGTCTCCCCTGTGTTCCCACAGGGCGGCCTTGAGCTCGTTGGTGAGGCGGTTATATGTGGTCTTGTCCCGAGGGTGGCGGGTTCTCTTCCAGGTCTTCATGGCCTTCCGCTTCTCCTCAAGCAGTCTCCGGAGCGGTGCGGGTAGGGGTTCCCGTCGCTCGGAGTATGGTTTAGTGCTTGAGGAGGCTCGAAGTGCGGCCTGGATAGACCTGGAGAGTTCCTCGGCGGCTGCGTCGACCTCCTCTGGAGTGCGGATAATGGCTGGGCGATGGAATTGGGCCATCTCGGATACAAAGGTGTCCCAATTCCTTGTTGTTTTTCTTCTTGGTGGGTTTACCATCGCTGCGGGGTCCCTGAACACCAGTAGCACCGGTCGGTGATCTGATGGCAGGTCCAGCAGGACTTCTTGCGTGGGAGGGGCCTTTAGTCCCTTGTGGACGATGATGTCCAGCACGTTGTCAGCGTGGTGCCCCGTGGGGTCCAGTCTGGTCGGCTCACGGGGGCCGGCTACCTCGTAGTGGTACGTGCTGGCGTCTCGAAAGAGAAGCTCCCCCGCGCGGTCGCTGCTGGCGCAGTGCCATGCTGGGTGTTTGGCGTTCAGGTCTCCCGCGATGATGGTGGGTGTAGAGGGGAGAAGAAGCCCCCGAATCTCGTCTATCCGGAAATTCGTGGAAGCCCCGGTCCCTGGAGGGCGGTAGGCCGCGTAGAGGCGCATCTCCCGTCCGCCGACTTGGACGTCAACACCGAGGGCGTAGACGGTGTTGAGTCTTTTCGGCTCGACGAGTTGATGCACCATTGACCTCTTCACTAGGACAGCAAGTCCCCGGTAGGCTACGCCTGCCGGCGAGACCTCATCTTGCCGGTATACGAAGTACCCCGGGATCTTGAGGGGGGCGGATGACTTCAGATGGGTCTCGCTTATTAGCATGACGTCGACTTGCTGTTCCTTGACGAAGAGGCGTAGCAGGCCTATCTTCCCTTTCAGGGACTGGGCGTTCCAGTGGACCACCCTTAATGGTTTATCCATTGAGGGGGGATGGACTGCAGCATTCCGGTGGTGTCTATTTCGCCTGCCCTGACTCGCTGTGCGAACAGCGAGAGTAGGGCGGCGAGCTGGTTCCTCTCCGCGTCATTGCTGACGGCGGAGGTGACGGCTGCAGTCTCCCCCGCTTTGGTCGCAGGAGGGGGGACCGTTCCGGGCTGCTTCTTCTTCCTTCTAGGTTTCTTTGGGCGTTTGATCGCGCCCTTGGCCGCCGGGCCGTTGGCTTCCGCCATTAGCGAGGCTGGGGCGGATTCGCTGATTGTGTTGGGGTGAGCGATTACTTGAGCTGGGCCGGATTTGGGTGTAGCGCCACCCGTCCTACGGCTGCGCGCTTCCCGTTTGTAGACGGGACATGCAGGGTTGCTGGCCGTGTGCTGCCCCTTGCAGTTGACGCAGGACGGGGGTTGCTCCCTCGGCCTTGGGCATTCGTGGGCATGGTGTCCGTCACCGCACCGCACACAGGCCAATGGCCTGTGGCAGTTATGGGAGCTGTGGCGGAATCCCTGGCATCGATGGCATTGGGATGGGCCCTTCTTGCCTCTCCAAGCCTCAATTACCACACCGGGCATGAGGAGCACCTCATTTATCGCGTATGCGGCTTGTGCGGCGGCTGGCGATTTCTCTACTTCCGCGAAGAAGATACACCCCGGTCTGCCTGTTCGAGCCCGGATGTGTTTAGCGTACTTGACCGGCACTCCCTTGCCAGTCAAGTCCGTGGTGATCTCCTCCGCGGGGGTGTCGGCGGGGAGGCCGCGAATGGCGACCTTAAGTGGCCTTTAAGCCCGACGATTAATATCGGGAATTTGTATATATAGTAACTCGCTGTGTAAACTTCGCTTGCGCGATTCAAGAATGTATAGGAAGTGTGTAATTGTGAACAGCGCCATCTCTTGTCATGTGTTGAGACTTCCTTGTCTGTGTGGAGTCTCTACAATAGTAAGTTATTGTTTTGTTACAAAA
Organism: Catocala nupta; assembly: GCA_963675205.1. Lineage (NCBI taxonomy): Eukaryota > Metazoa > Arthropoda > Insecta > Lepidoptera > Erebidae > Catocala > Catocala nupta. The sequence continues at coordinate 28,159,861 of OY776086.1, read as the reverse complement.
TATATGTCGTCATCATTTATGTTTAGAGCAGTCTACAAAGTGTACATAGCTTTCAAAGCGCGTAAGTTAGCCAGGACTAATAAAACTCACTTTTTACTGTCAGCCACTTTTTTTATTTGTATTATTACCTAATGTTAAACTAACGTTGCAAATAATGTAAATAAATATTTTGTCAGTCTTTATACACAAGTAAAACATATGTCCTTTCTAAAACTGCCCTTATGCGGCACTGGCAGGTTCTTCATACAATGTGTTTTGTAAAATAAAGAATCATGTAGTTAGTTCAACGATGTATGTTGTACACTTATGCTACATTAAGAGATATTACTGTGAATATGTCCTGTAGAAGACTCTAGAAGAGTAATAATATGGTGGAAAATTATGGTGTGTTCTGTTTGCAGGGAGCCCCTCGGATTCACTACTATCAGTTCGAGGTGGAACAGACGAGCGTGCGACTCGTCGTGGAAGCCGAGGACAACGTGTGCGCCACCATCGCTATACAAACATATACGGTCTGTTTATTACGAATCATCCAATCCATATATAGAAACCATACCGAATAGTGACCAACCCGATGCTTGGCTTTTAAGTCTATCATAATAAGTTCTATAAGAGCGAAAGAGCCTGGTCCTCGAAACTCAGAGTATCCTGGTGTGGGTCATAGATAAGACACTATATACTGAGAATCTTGTGTTACTTGCCACCTGAATGCATAACTTTTCTTCTTAAACCAAATTAATTTTTTGACCTTATGCCTTTTTCGATCATGCACCAAAGAGGTAGAAAGTTTTAAAATTATTTCGTCTAATGAACAAGCTACTAAAAAAGTTGACCACTAGTGTAACCAGTCCGAGATGTAGTGTAAAGTGTATTGTTGTGTTGTTTCAGTGTCCAATCGCAGAGACCATAGATCTCATAGAGACCTCCACCATGAGGATGACGGTGCTTAATTCTGGAGGTGCACAGATTTCGGTAACAATTTTATACTATATAGTTGCCCAATTTACTCGCTTTTTTTATATTAGGCTGTTGAATTACTTCATATTTAGGCAAAAAGTTTTTTTTTTTAATATACTTTGAATTTCTAACATTCTGTAAGTCCCGGTGAAGACCCGTGACGAGCATAGTGTAGCTTGCATACGATTTAGGCGCACAGGTATGTTTAATTAAACAATTCACTTACACATACTTACGCTTCTGCTTTATTTGTACCTACGTCAAAACTTTGTTAACGAGATGTTGTCCGTGAGTTACTAAGGATCGAGTATTCAATTGTCAGATAACTTATTTCAAAATCTGTCAAAACCTCAAACATATACCCCAGATAAAATTTATCAGACGATTAGAAAATCGACCGCAAAGGCCTTTTCCACCACCATTAAATAGCATTTATCTATAAGATAAAAGTCTCGCTGTCTCTCTTCTTTAACCAAACAAGAGTGAGACAGCATGCGATTTATTTTTCAGATAACTTTTACTCGATAGTTGTGAAACTGGCCATAAGTGAATGATGTTAATCAGGAGTTTGACATGGTGTTGCAGCGCAACGCGTACCCGCGCGGGTTCTACGTGATCGCGCTGGTGCGCGAGTCTGACGACCCGTGCCGCCAGGAGGAGGCGTCCTCCGAGGACTGGCTGTGGGAGGTGGCCGTGCTCGCCGCCTCCGAGCGAGACCCAGCCGCCGCGCCGCGCACGCGTGCTAAAACACTCACTGTACACATCAAGGTGAAAACACTCCTCCATTCTCTCTTCTGCTTCTCTTTTAACCTCATACGATTATACGATTCGACTTCTACTTTTAACTTAATTTGTTGGACAAAGGTACGTTTCAGTATTTCTCTTCCTCCCCTTATTTCTATTTATCTTCTAAGATGATTGCTTTAAAGAGTTTAACGTGTTACCAGCCGGCGGGCAGAAGCCAGGTCCGTAGCTGGTAACCGTTAGGGTTATAATGAAACACGCAGACTGATTCAACTGAGAATATATTTACAATTTTTCACCTATCTTATATCCCATTTATTAGTCATGCAAGTAATGCTAACACTAATGTGTACAATAAACATTTTCACCAATCAGCGACAAGTAAACAAAAATCTAACATTTTCGAATGATTTCTTGGAAATCTGTTCGCGAGTATAAAAGTAGTGCCACGTATAAAAAGCAGAGGGAAGCTTCGCGCGTCAACATGGTCCGCGACGGTGAAATACCTCGGCGTGACCATCGACCGCACCCTCTCCATGAAGCCCCACGTCAACAACGTAGTCGTCCAAACGCGCACAGCGCGCGCCCTCCTGCGACCCGTGCTATCGTCTCGACTGCCGCTCCGTGCAAAGCTCGGCGTGTACAAGACGTACATCCGCAGCCGACTCACCTACGCTGCCCCGGCTTGGTTTGCTCTCACCTCTGAGACGAACCGCCGCCGGTTGCGTGCGCAGCAGTCGCTTGCGCTCCGTACTATCACCGACGCCCCTCGCTTCGTGCGGAACAGGACGATCTCCAGGGACCTGTGCATGGAGAGCTTGGACGACTTCGTGAGACGCCTGAGCACCAACCTGTTCGTGCGCGCCGACGGATCGCACGCCCGCCATCTGCGGGAGCTTGCGCCCTACCATCGGCGACCGCCGGACAGGATGGCCCTGCCGCGAGACCTCGTCTCCGTGGCAACCCTCACCGGACCTACGTGATGCCCCTCCCTGATGCTGGCTGACGGGCGCTCCCCGGGAAACTCTTCCCGCGGAGCTCGACCTCGCCAAGCGCAGGAGGGACCCATCGGACACGACCCAAGCGCTGCTGGCATGTTGGTCGCCCGCGGGGACTTATCTTTGCGGGCTGGACCTCGCTAGCTGCGCTACCCACCGGCTCTGACTACCCGGACTGACCAACAGGCCCACACGGGCCCACCCCAGTGACCCGCCTGTTTTAGCAGACGGCGACGAACACCACCAAGACAGGCCCACGGCCTGGTCTGGTTACCCCGAGACCCCGTAGGGGTCTACGAGAAGAACCACTGAAGAAGCGCGTCAACAGTTCGAATGTTGATATCGTTGCGGCTAGACGTATGATGCTCCGTTCGATCGCCTTCGCGCGTCGCTTGGTTTCGGCGCGGGTAGTTGTACGATGCTCCGTTCGATTCCAGGTTTCTCGTAAAGCTATATGTTGCCTGTGCGTATATACATACGCCACAAGAGGTTTTATTTATGTAGAAAGTTGTTTAGCGGTTCTAGTTTGTATGGTAAACATCTGAGTCATAGTGTTGTGTAGTGTTTCTTAATCTAAATATATATAGGTAGCCAATTGTAATCTCTTCTATTTTCTAACACCAAACCTGTGCAGGTAGATTCTATTTATTTTATTTGAATTTGCTTAGTGATTTAAGCAATAATCTTGTTTCACATCTTTACAATATTTTGTGAATCATGAATAGCCAAGATAGGTGAGGAATTTAGGTGGCATTTTGAAATTTGGGCTCGGTGTTTCCAGCAAGCTTTTAAAGGAAAAGTGGGTGTGTCGTTTGCAGGCGGCGTTGTCCCGCGCGCAGTACTTCGTGGGCGCGGGCGTGTCGCTGGCGCTGTTCGTGGCGTTCTACGGCGTGTTCGGCGCGCTCGTGCTGGCGCAGCGCTGGCCGCGCTGGCGCCGCCTCGTGGGGCCGCGCGCCGTGCTCGCGCCCAGTACGTACTCACCACACTGTAATATAATAATATCAGCCCTGTATTGAAACTCTCCCACTGCTGGGCACGGGCCTCTTTTCCGTGTGAGAAGAGTTAGGCCTATCCACTACGCTGACCCAATGCAGATTGGCAGACGTCACACATCTTCAAGAACATAAGGAGAACTCTCAGACATGCATGTTTCCTCACGATGTTTTCCTCTACCGTTCACATAACTTCGAAAAGTCAGAAATCGGGGATCTAACTTGAGACCTCTGTGTGGCAGTCCAACGGTCTTCCACTAGACTATCGCTGCTTATACCAATATCCTATCTGAACTATTTTTCACTTATTGTCGGTATATCGGCTTCCTGCTATGCACGCTGTCCACACTTCAGTTACACTCTGTCAAAGCAAAAGTGCCAGAGAGAGAAGCGTGCGCTCCACTCCTCCACTACAATACAGCGCGGCGTGTACGCAAAACAACAAAACATGAAATATTACTCATAGACACTACACTACTTAATTAAGAGTTATAGTTTTATGTATCGAAGCTAGCTGACCATTGTCTGTCTCAAATGGTATAGATTTCTCATTGACATTAATTGTTTTTTGCTTTCATGATAGCTTAAATGGTAGCTCCATGCTAACGTGAGCTGTGGTACCAAAATTATAATTCGACGATAATTTTAATTAGACTCAATCTCTTCCATGTGCCTAGCAATTTAAGTGTAATTTTATGACATTCACAAGCGTTAATTTGTAATGATATTTATCTTAGCTTTAATGTTGATCATACTGCAGAGGTTTTCCCAAAAGAAAACAGCAAAGTTTCTTCAAAAAGCGCGTGAAATGTATAAATGAAATGCAATCTATTTTAGTTTGTTTATATTTGCAGCAAAATAAACGCATTATACGCATAGTTGTGCGTTCTGGCATACATTCTAAAAGAAACAAAATATGTACTTACAAAGTATATTTGTCATAAATTTTGTATTTTTGAAGAGTAACAAGTATCTCGCATTGTCTCCTCAGAGCCGGAAGAGGGTACGCGGTCGGAAATAGAGAGCACCATGTCTGCAACGCCGGCGCGACAAAGACGCGACTCCAGTGAGATATTTATTATTATACAAGCACACTTTTTAAATATTAAATCTTTGTAATCTGTGCTTATAAAAAAAAGAGAAAATACCGAAACTAATTAACAATCAAAGAGGTTTGTTTCTATCTTACATAAACTTCACAATTAAGCGCCAATGGACCAAGCACTATGACTTACAAATAGTTATTCCAAATCTAAATTCTAAATTCCAAAACTTCGACACAGGAATAAAGCCCAGTTAGGAAGTAGTTTTTTAAAAATTTAATATTTATCGAGTTTCTTATGGTTTATTTTAGCCGCAACGTTCGACAGCAGTGATAACAGTGATACGGACGATGAAGAAGAAGTACAAGAGGCAGTGGTGACCAGCACCACCGCCGCTACCGTCACCGCCACTCCTATTACTCCTACCACTGCTATTATTAATGGCAACGGTGTTGACAGGCGGGCTGACACGAACAACGGCGGATATGTCAATGAGATTTACTCCGTAGAGGGAGATTCGCAGCCGGTAAATGTCAATGATGATGTCGCTACGTCTGGCTTTTCAAGTCTGCTTAGTATTTTACATAGTATTTTTTTTTAAACAGACTAGTGAAGGCGAAACGTTTGAGCTATTAACTTCCAGTAGGAGTTTACGATTAAATAAATATTTTTAACCCTAATTAAGAAATGTTGCAGCTCAGCGTAGAATTTAATGGACTGCTTCTTTTTTTATTGCCATTTGCATCAGACGAGCAAGCGGCCCACCTGATGGCAAGTGGTAACCGCTGCTCATAGACTTCAACAATGTCAGGACACAGCAAAGCCGCTGCCTAGCATGAAAAAAGAACTTTCTTTAAACCTCGTTTAAAGAAGGACATTTCATAGCGCTCGGGAAACACCGAAGCAGGCAGTTCATACAAGAGCTTGCTCGTACGTGGGAGAAATGATCGCTGAAAGCGTTGTCTTTGATTTGAACGCTTCCAGATGATATGGATGAACCCTACTTCGTTGTCAAGTGGTACGATAATAGAAAGGGGCCGCTAGTACTAAATCAAACAATTCTTTAGAGCACTCCCCGTGAACACGCAGAGAGACCCAAAGTCTCTCTGTTGCTCCAATGACTCCAATCTATCCGTGAGACTGGGATCATTGACGATTCGAACTGCCCGTCTCTGTAGGGAGTCAAGTGGATCGAGCTGGTATTTAGGGTCTCTGCCCAAGGATGTGAGCAGTACTCCACGTGCGGCCGGACCTGTGCTTTGTAAAGCACAAGGCGTTGACCTGATGTGAAGTACCGCCTCACTCTGTTCAGTACACCCACTTTTTTGCTCGCTAATTTAGCTTTGTCCTCCAAGTGACTCCGAAACTGGATTTTATTCGAGATTTCCACGTCGAGGACCCCAACAATCTCGGAGATACGGAGAGTAACTCCTTGAAACTGCGGCGCCATGACTAAATGGTCCTTCTTGGCAGTGAACGCGCACGCTTGTGTCTTCAAGGGGTTGAATCGAACTAAGTTCACCCCATTCGGAGGCCCGCCCAAGAGAGTCCTCGACTTCAGACACAATTTGTGCTCGTCTTTCCTGTATCATGCTCCGAGGGACTTTCTGATAGCTGGTATAATGCACATCACCCGTGCTGTTATGCTTCCCCATAGGCCTCCCCCAAGGCTTTCCACACAGACCGGTTCTGTTATAACACGATTTAATTCGTCCATCGCAAAGCATCGGCGTAGTAACGTTTGCGTGAAGACACATCTTCGCGCCATCGTTCCTATTCTGATGCTTTTATTATTGTTCGATGTTCATGTCCATATAATCTTCTCATAATAGTACATGAGCGCTGTCAGGGTAAGGCAGAATGCTTAAGCGTAGAAGACGCTACGCGGTACAAACACAAGTATTGTGTGTTTTTTACTTTTCTACTGATATCCTTGTGCCTACCAGTTTTGTTTTGTTATTTTAGCCTCAGCTCATCCCCTCTCTCTACGACTAGTCCAGTTTATGATATAGCGTTTTCACCCATTACACACACATTCTCTACCCTTTTCACATTGTATTGCCCGATTCGACAGTTTCATAGAGGATGCTAATATTTATAAAATAAAATAAAATAGGTAATCAGAAACATAATGTGCACTGATAGTCCTGCATCTTCAAGCTCGTTCCACAATTATTACTACGTGTCTCACGCTGCCGCAGGCTTTACATATATTAGTCTAAGAAACATAATGTGTGAGAAACTTGTTTTTTTTTGTCTTGGCAGTTTTACCACCTGTGGGTATGCAGGTCCATTAAGTACATTAAAGACACATAAAATACTTATTAAATGTTGTTCTAATTCATTTTCATCACGCCTGACACCATTTTATGACATTACTTATAGTTCGTCGCGATGATGATGTTGCGTTCATATTTACAGTAGCAAGCCCGCGGCGTCAACAGCTAGTTTTTCATATCAGTGCGCTTATTGAGCAGTATTGTTTGCACAATAGGATATTCAAACGGCGACCGTGCCACCAAACCAAGAGACACCCGTCCAAACGGACGCGGCAACAGCCCCGCGGCCCTTCGGACTGCCGGCGCGACTGCACGTGGCGGCACTAGCGCGGCGCCACGACCGCGTGCTGCACGCGCGCTCCAACCGCTACCTCTACACGCTCTATACCGTCGGACTGTTCTACGCGCTACCCGTCGTGCAGTTCGTCGTCGCCTTCCAGTTGGTCAGTACACACTACTACCTACTTCTGTACTGGTGCCGGCGCAACGACATTGCGTCAATAGGCTCAAGGTCGTAGGTAACTTATATGACACCGTTCTAGCGCAGCCTCCGTACAGTTTTATGTCAAATTTCAATGACCGCACGCTGATCACACGCTGACAGCTAGCAGACTGCTTTTTGATCACGCGGTGACGGAACAAAACTTGTAGCTTTTTCGCGGCGCGGCGGCGTGCGACGCTACCCTCCCGCACATGGTCATGCAACTTGCTTCAAGCGAGTGGTTCTTGTGAATACAACGCGCGAACTGCTCGCTCGAAGCTTGTGGTAGGCAAAACGTAAACGCTAGATTGCTACAAGCTTACTTACCTACCGCACGCTGTTTGCTAAACAGTATATACAATATGTATGTAATTATGTATGATATATTTCCAGATGCTGAACGTGTCCGGCTCGCTGGACATTTGCTACTACAACTTCCTGTGCGCGCACCCGATCGGCTCCGTGTCTGATTTCAACCATGTGTTCAGCAACATCGGGCATGCACAAAGCTTCTTTTAATACCACTTTTTCTCTAGTTCGAGTAGTATGCAATTTTTTTGCTCGCCGAGCAACAATATAATATCTATTACCGTTATCTATAGGCTCGCCCGAACGGCACTCCCTGATTTGACCCTGTTACTTTTAGTTGTAACACTGTTACTTTTGGAAACCCACATACATATGATAATCAATCCCATTCCTTTGCTTTCATCCCAGCTAAAATTACTTTTCCCTAGAGTTGGTTAACAAATACTGACGCCCCAATATTGTGTACGATCATATGATGTAGTAACCGCTTACCACAAGACGGTCGTAAGCTTGTTTACCGTCTTTTTTGTTTAAAAAAAGACGGTCTCCTTTTATATACATCAGTGTTTTTTCTAAACAGTTCATACCTATTGTCTGGTTTTTGTTTTATCTCGAGATATTATATATATAGTCTACCGTCTTCCAAGAATTACAACCATATTTTCGTCAAGACCTTTATTCAATTCGTATTGAGATAGAAATACGTTAGTATGTTTGCAAAACCTGTAGTATTGAAATTGCACAAGCATAAATATTTATGTTAGTAGTTTAAAAAGTCACGACGAAATAATGTTTAATTAAAATTTGGTATGTTTATCATTGCAGTTACTTGTTGCTGGGTGCACTATTTATGCTGCAGGTGCGACGTCGAAAGATGCGGCGGAAACGAAGGCCCAGACATGAGGTACCAACCAGTCGTAGCTAACGCATTGTCACCAACAATTTTCATAGAATCATTATAGTTCCACCCTGATATTCCCAAACGGGACAGAGGTCTACTTACTCTCCATAATTTATTTATAGGGAGCGAGCATTTTGCACTTTTTGAGCACAGTGCCAGAATCCCTGCGGCTATTGAGGATTTCTTGGCTGAAAAATCCAATAACACTTTGTCAGACTTGGGAATGCCACCTAAAACCTCACTAAATAGACAATTTCTTTTTTGCGGTGTTTACGTATGTTCACTTGCTTAAGACTACGTCAAATGCAATTATGTTTTCCAATAGATAACGTGTCGTAAACGAGATATGAATGTATGTATTTTTTATATTGATGCAGGAGTACGGCATCCCAGCGCACTACGGGCTGCTGTCGTCGCTGGGCGCTGCCATGATGATGGTGGCACTACTCTCCGCCTCATACCACATCTGTCCCAACGGACTCAACTTCCAGTTCGGTAATGTGTGCTATTGCAATTCGATTACAACAAAATTAGATTTTAATTTTAATCGATGTTTGGAAATGTTGCTAAAGAAATCGACTTCTTTGTTATTTACTTACATCCCTATTGGCAACCCTACTTAAACCCATAACACAACACACGCTGTATACTAATATATGTATTTTGTAAAGTGTAGTGTGAGAGCTGGAGTTTGTGATAGGTACGAAACCTGTGTGACAAATCTCCAGTATCTCTCCTTAGTGCTACAGAAATATACAGCAAGAGTTTGAGGAACGTTACATTGCAATATGTACTAAAAATACGAGTAAAAGGTAAGACAAACTTATTATATTAGTGTGTGTGTGTGTGTGTGTGTGTGTGTGTGTGTGTGTGTGTGTGTGTGTGTTTTCGTACGTTTGTGTGTGCGTGCGTGTATAGGGAATAGTGTATAGAGAGAATATATAGGGTAAGGCAGTAGTAAGAGTACCTAACCTGTGTTATAGTAGAATACTTCACATTAGTAGAATTCTAATACGAATCTACAAAAAAAGCGTTAAATTATCGCTTTTTTTGTAGACCCTGTCAACAAGTAGTGGAGATTTATGTACAGATTTGTATAAACAGACACGGCGTTCATGTACGTACTAGCGGTGCTGAGTATGATCAAGATCTACCAATCTCGACATCCTGACATCAACGCGCGCGCTCACGCCACTTTCGGCGTGCTGGCCTTACTCATCCTGCTCGGTACGTATCGACCATTTTTATTGACTGTTCTCAACAAGCTATTGCTGTCGATTTTGCTATACTGACTATCATATAATTAGAAAATCAACGAACATACATACTAAATACAGTGCACAAGCCACGCTTTTAGACATACAATGTGGTGGCAATTGGCACAGGATGAATTTCACGATGGAACCTTGACGTGATGACGGCGATCTCTTAACCATCATTGCACACTCAATGCAGTCATTTTCTAAATTAATAAATTAACTATGAATATAATCCCTTCGAATTATTGTTATATTATCTTAAATTTATTTAATCTGCCTGTAAGATGTTCATAAAGGTACACACTAGATACCTATTTATTTAATATTCTGTGTCTTATATGTTAATTTATAGTATCGTTTCTGTTACATTTATTAATTTGTTGGGAATGTGTTGGCAGTCGTGTGGGGTGTACTGGGCGGCGGGCCGCTGTTCTGGAGTATATTCACTGTGCTACACGTGTTCACATTCCTCATGCTCTCGCTGCGCATCTACTACGTGGGACAGTTCCGATTTGGTAAGTGTACGGTGTTATGGTTACCGTACAGAGAGATTTATGTATGGTTCATAAATAAGTGAAAGATAGAGTTAAGCACAACTTGGTTTATTGACTTAACTTAATCTAATATGGTATGGCAATAATGTTTATGTGAGTACACGCGAACTGATATATTAATTAATTGCGATAGCGCGTGTCCGCGTAAACGCTGACTACGCGCAACGTGATGTACGATGTAAAGCATCGTACAGTAAGTACTGTTTGAACTTCCTTTGAAACCTATTAGCGGTTCATATTTTCATTGTCGATAGAACGCGCGACGTCGCGAAAATTGTGTTGTATGGATCGCCTTAAAGCCTGACTTATCTGACATGGGTCTGAGGTTAACTTTAGAAATACCTGCAGTTACAAGCGGCGAGTAATATTTTTGCTCCAGTACCTATCAAGAAAATGGTGGTCACTGGGCACGAGGTAGCTCGCTATACCGGAAACCGGATCAGTAGATTTGGGGTTGTCCCCAACTCTATCAAATTAGGACGAGATATAGACAAGCCTTGTAGCTTGTCTATATCTCATCCGAGCTTTCGGTAACTCAAACAGCCCTCTGTCTTATAACAGTACTTTTGGCGGAAGTGGACACTATTAAGTATTATAAACCTTGGTAGATTAGTTATAGAATGGAGCTGATCCCATTGCTGACAACTCCCCATCACCATAAGAAGCCTGGTAACCCTAATTACTGCGGCAACATAATACAAGGTTGGATGCGATCTTCTGTTCGGTTGCACGTCCACAATGCAATCCAGATTTTAGTGAAATTACAAGTTTTATTATAGCCGCCGCTGTGCCATATCTCTAATTAAATATTGTGATACAGAAAAGGAAAGTCTACAAGTGGCGGCTCGTGGACTGCGCTCGCTGCCGCAGAGCGGCGTACGGCCGCTGTACACGGCGCGGCTGGTGATGCTGCTCATCGTCAACTTCGCCAACTGGAGCTTTGCCCTCTACGGGCTTTTCGCACAGAGCGCAGACTTTGCCAGCCACCTGCTCACTGTGCTGCTGGCCAACACGCTTATGCACATGGTGTTTTACCTGGTCATGAAGTTATTGCACGGGGAGCGGCTGCGGTGGTACGCGTGGGCATACCTAGCAGCAGGCGCGGCGGCCTGGGGACCCGCGCTGTACTTCTTCACGTCAGGCAGTTCAAACTGGTCCAGTACGCCAGCGCTGTCGCGCCACCTTAACCACGAGTGCAAAGTGCTGCAGTTCTACGACTCGCATGACCTCTGGCACATGCTGTCCGCCGTTGCTCTCTACTTCTCATTCAATGCGATGCTCACGTGGGATGATGGTCTATCTGCAGTCAAGCGCACCGAGATCGCTGTTTTCTGATCTTTAAATAAATTTTCTATATTATTAAGACATTTCGTATTTTATTTGCCTAACATCCTTCAATAAATGTTTATTATACCGATATATATATATATATATATATATATATATATATATATATATTACGTAATGGTTTATATAAGTACCTACTAATATAAGCCATTAGGGAAAAGAAATCGTTTGGTTTGTATACACACTACGACAGATACCTACTTATTAAGGCTAAGGCGTGTCGAATAAAGTCTGTATTTATCAAATAACAAAAACTTTAGTCATGCGGCTAAAGTCTTATAGTACCTAACATCTTTCGTGGCTTTTTCGGGCTTACTACCATTTTATTATGAAAATCTAGGGCTTAGCACGGCAGGACCACCTGTGTTTACTATGTAAATATTGCTGAAAGCATGTTATTATATTCTGCATTATTATATATTATTTTTGTTGTGAAATCTGGGTTCGTTAGTTGTGTGTGTAGGTGCTAACGCCATCTCTCGATGGACCGGCGTAAAACTTCTATAGATAATAGTATAAAAGGTTCAGGCAGTTCTTCTTTTAAAAAAGTATTCCCGTCGCTGTTGCTTTTTTTTATTGTAGGATTTGCAAACACTGCTACAATACTTTTATTATTATTGTAGTATAGTAAATATTTGTTATTTAGATCAATGCATTTCGTTTTCACTTAAAGTAGCAGACATATATTAAGTACTAATATTTACTTCAGATATAATTAAATAATAAACTAAAGTTAAGATAAATAATTTAGAAAGTGTCAAATCTAAACGGAGTTTTGAGTTCAAAGAACAAAGCAACGAAACGCTTGGAAATGTCAGTGACACAGTGACGTCACGTCAGCGACTGTCGCGTTCTCATTATTTTTATTTCGCAATTTCGAGAATATCTGCATAAATTTATTGTTTTATAAAGAAAAGTGAAAATAATTAATAATAAAACATATTAACGAGATGGATAACCAATATTACTACAAACTGATGGCGAGCTATCTGTCCAAACGAAACTGTGACGAGTCATTTATGAGGTATTTTTTCGGCAAGAATTCTCTAAAGAAAACACCCGAAGAACTAGAACGAGCGGATGAGAGGAAACGAAGACTGCAAAGGGAACGATCTCGACGGTATAGGGCGTTAAAGAATGCTCGGAGGCAGCATGAGGGTGGCGGCGGTGGTGGTGGTGGTAGAGACAGCAACGACAGCGACGCGGCGCGCTCCAAATCGCGCACTCTCATATTAGAGGAGGAGCTGAGTGACGGCGACGAACCGCCAACGCTCTGCGACCTCACTTACGACGACAAGTGGCGGGAGCCGACCGCATCTTCAGACTGCGCGTCCGACGACAACTCGGCGCATTCGGCCGCCGAGCTCAAGGAGGCGGCGCTGTCGGGTGACTTTTCGCTCAGCCTCAAGGAGTTCTTGAGCTCACCAAACGCAGAGCTCGACTACCCAACTGTCCACAGTCTCATGTTTCATTGGCTGCAGACGTAACACTGCGCCACTCACTCTCCACACTAACACAACAGTTTTATCACCGTTGGCTCATATCCATGTGTTTACTTTACAAAATTCTAAATCATACATTTGTTTACACAATAAACACCTATCTAGCATTGCCAATTGTGTATTGAATGCACCAGTAACTAGAGTAATAGACAGATAGTGCAAGTGCAGAAGTCATATTGATCTGGTACAATTACTGTGAGTGTGGTAGTCTAACACATATCAAAATGTTGCCGCTTTTATGATAATTGATTACATGTGTCGACAGAACCGTCCTGCTATGATTTATTGACTAATTAGATAGTAGTAGATGTACTTTGACTGTAGATAATAATTAAAGGTTCAGGGTGGTTTACAAACTGTGCAGTGTATGTAAGCTTCATGATAACTTTTTGAATTTTTGCTTTCCTTAGGCATAGCAGTCCCTGGATTGTTAAAATGTATTAATTATCATTTCAATGTGATAATGTCAACCTACAGCATGTCTGTAGTGATAAGTATGATGTTTTGTTATGAATTTACAAAATCTGTAATGAATTTATATATATTGTTTGTTTTGCTATTTTACATTAGCATAATAACAAATGCTTAGCATTATTTGAAAGCCGTGACATATCATGTATTTTGTATTAACCACCAGTGCACTGGTTGTGTGATAAACATAATAATGTGTTGCAGACAATACTAATCTATGGTGAAGGTAATGCAGGTGGCAGTGGTGCCATGATGCATCCACACCGTGCGCGCCGCACGCCTCTACAAAGCGCGGCGGCGCGGCGACACTCGCCACTAGCTGATAGAGTATTCCACTAGACAATAAGTTGTTGTTAAGTTGCCATATCCTAATATTTAGATACTCAACAATTATACATAATTTTATCATATATGCATAGAGAAGTATAGAGTATTATATACCTATAGTTTGTGATACGAATGAATTTACATTTTGTGTGAACTCTACAATGTTAGGTGTAACAGGTAGATAGCGTAAGTTTGCGAGGCGGCCGCTGCACCGCGTGCGCCGGCGCCGCCTGTCTGGGATGTGTGTCACACTAGTGCTCTTCATTGTAATTAGTTCTGTACACAACATTCCTACAAAAACTAACAATACTTAGTTTATAGACAGTTTCTAGATTTTTTATACTTTTAGATCTGACACCAACCTCTACTAAAATTGATTATTACTTGAGACTGGATATTAAAACTCACTTGTTAAATGCATTTATGAACAATACTCTGGACTTGTTTACAGTATGCTCTCTGATGTTTATTTTATGGCTCACAAACTTTTTATATTTTTATATTAATTTATATTATTATGAACAAATGAAGTGTTCATACTGGTCACATTATTTAAACTTTTATGATTATGTTAAGTATAGCTATGTTAAAATAATTTCAATATTATTTTGCTTGCTTTGTAACAAATGAATACTACTGGCTTGAATTTATTTTATATTTATGTTAGGTACTGTAAAGATGTAATTATTACTGGTACAGTATCAGAACTCAATCAGTGTAAGAAATTAACCAATGCACACATTAGCATAATCACTGGGATATATGTTATATTAAATAATGCTCACAATAATGGTGCATACTGAATGTAACAAACTTTTGATTATATGTTTCACGTTAGTCAGTGCATTATTTAGATATACACCATTAGAATGCTCAGTGCCTCAGCTGCAGTACTGTTGAAACCAATATCAAATTGTTACTGTGACATAATGACTCAGCCATATAATTAGTTTAGTTATCTTAGCTTTAAGCGGACCGTAGACGGCACTAATTTCAAAGTTGCAGGCGATTCCATTGATACTGCAAGATATCAGATGTTGGTATTTATTGGAATATTATTAGTAATAAGACTCCGGTGTAAAATTTAGTAAGACTAAAATTTATCAATGGAGTGTTCTGTATTGTACAATATTGTACATTAGGTGCTTTCGTTATTTGTCTCCATGATAGTTTTAGTACTGGCAGCTTAATTGATAAGGTGTTAAGATTGACTTGGGTTAACTGAGACGCATACTGAACAAATGCATTATTTGATTTCTTATATTTTCTTAATTGTTGAGATAAAGTATTTAGTTTGTGATGAGTATAGAGTGCCATTGGTCGCATTTTGTTCAGCACACGTCTCAATGACCGGCGATGCCTTCGAAGATATATTGTAACGTAAACCTAACGCATAGGTACTGTAAGGTAGTGCCATATTAAAAGAGCTTCCTGTCTATTTTTAATTGATCTTTTATTCATATTTAATACACACAAAATACATAATATTATAGAATATAGACACACAATTTGTTACATGTTATAGAACATTTTTAAATTATTAAAACTAAGTGTATAATATAATACTATTGTTGTATGCTATGTTGTTTATATGTATGTATATACCATAAGATGTGGTCATATTAAATGGTCGTGTAACCTATGAATAATAATACCAGAAACACGATAGAAAATGCCAATATATTAGAAACCTTTTCAAAACAAAAGACATGATTTGTTTTTAACAAATTAGTAGCAGCTTGGCTTTTAAGTTAAGGTAAATGCTTGGCGTTAGTTAGGGGCAATTGAAACTACGGCCTCTGAAATCGGAACTCTGACGCAATCATTCTGCCGCTGAAATCTCAAAAATTTGGTAAAATACTTCGTGAATGATGCAGTAATCCAGGGATTATGTTATATGGATTGTTTATCTTTGAAGAAAAAACATAGATAGGGAACATTTATAGTTTTCATATAGAGAGCTTTCGCATTAATAATAATGCCTTTAGAGATCGCAATATACATATTTATCACGTGCATGTCACGACTCAAAGCTATGACCACATCTTAATGTTACACGAAGTACATAAATATATCGATGACACAAGTGCCGCTTACAGGCAAATAACATAACATATTGGGAATAGAACAATATGCGACAGAAATGGGAATTATGCCATGATTACAAACTAATGTAAATCAGAAGCGAGACCTTGAAGGAATGAGTTAACATTCGGCGGTAGCTACGCCCACGTCACTGTGCATGTGCACTAGTATGGTATTCAATGTCAACTACTTATATCACTTCGTTATAATCATTGTGCAACACTCCTAATGTTTATTTACATAGTTCCCCGCGACATCCTTATGCGCAACCAACTTAAAATTAAAATTTTGGCACCAACTTAAAGTTTTAATCATAATAAAAATTATCAGCGGCTTGCTCAAACGCTTCCAGATGCATTTTTTTATATATTTTTATGTTTGGAATGCATGCTCTTCATGCCAATTCAAAATATCGCTTTGAAGTAGCCTTTTCCTGACAAAGCCGCTAGATAAATTGATAAACATTTAACAAAACAAAATACTTAACATAAATTAACTTAACAGTATATAAAATACATCACAAAAATTAAATAATACCAGTAACTTGTACTCTGTGTAAAATAATAGATCTGGACGCAACAACCTCTTGTTAGTCAATAAAGTTCAACCCTGTCACCATCATAGCTACCGTACCCTAACCCTAATGAAACCTCAGTTACGTCATAGATATATAAATGTAGAAGGTGACGTTTTCTGCAACTACTAATACGTATTTACAATACTAATAAATTATCACATATTATTGCTTACATCAATACCGTCGTTGGCACAAGTCAATTTCCACTAAAAGTCTACGTCATTCTTATTCTAGATGTAAGACAAAATGATGGAGCCAGCGTGATGCCTGATATCGTCTTCGGCATCTAGGTTCCAGTTCGATTTTATCACTATTAGATAAATGATCAATTCATTGACCTCAGAAATAGAGAGAACTAAAGAGGCTATCGCAACACGCTCGGAAAGTACACGTCCTAAGCGAACTCGGTGGAGTGGAAACCCTCGTTGCTAATCAAACAGTAACATTCTTACATTTTTTCAAACTGTAAAAGTTAATTAAAAGTATAATGTATGCGGCGCGTGCGGTTCTGTGTGGATGAGCACAGCGCCGCAGTACGGCGCGGCGGCGCAGTCGCGGCGCGAGCCCGAGCCGACTCGTGCGGGCGTGGGCGACCACGGCCGCGCCAGCGCCGGACCCGAGACCAGAGCCGCCCGCGCCGCATACGCTTCCGTCAGTGCTAGTGTCTTGTGATAGCTCAAAACAATTATGAAAAATTGCACCATGTACAAAATCACTTACGTGACAAGGAAAAAACAGGTAACTTTCTAAAGTAAATGCTTTTAGAATGTATCGTCAAAGTCCTTTCCGACGGCAGTGGTTTAATAATTGGCTAGTTCATTAGATTCTATAGATTCACTACTATTGTATAGAGTATTTTTAATCGATTGTGATAGTGGAAACTTGGTGATGCGTCCAATACCGGGATTACAGACGCCAGCATAGTCGTCTGCATTCAAAGAGTATATCATCGCTCCTCGCAAGTTGTTATCTTTGATGAACTTTGCTTTCTCCATAACACTCTGTGGTGTGTCATATGAGACCCATTCCTGATTCCTGTATAAATATGGCACCTTTGCATCACTGTCTTCCTTCAAGTTGACATCATTGTTATTCTTCACGAAGTTACACACATCTGGGTAATTAGTGAAACCCGAGCCACCAAGCTTTCCATATCCAGATGCTGGGCCCCCCACACGAGGATTGTTAGCATTGACTAATGTAAATGTATGGCCATAAGTGGGTATACCAACAACAATTTTGTTGCGGTCTAATCCTTTATCAATGTACATGTGTATGGTATAGTTTATGTTGAGAGTAGCCAGATACATGTGTTCTGTAGATCTTGAATACAATGGAGAGTTAAAGCCTGTGAAAGGAGTGTATTTGGTGTAGAAGTGATAATCATAAGTCATAATATTAACAAAGTCCACATGCTGATTCACTTGATCTACATCATATGATATGTCCACAATGGTCTCGGGTGCAGGTGCAGCAATAGTTAGTATGTAGTCTCTTTTTTCTCTGATATACTCCTTTCTGATCTCTTGTAGCAACTGTGAGAAATGCTGTCTTTCCCGGCTCCCACCCTCCACTTTATGCAGAGCTGGAAACTCCCAGTCAAGGTCTATTCCATCTAAAGTATAATTTCTCAATATTTTTTTGATAGACCTTATGAATATTTTTCTTGATGCATGGTCTACTACCATATCAGAGAAGCCTTTGTCATTACCAGATCCACCAACTGACAGTAAAATCTTAAGGTTGGGATTGTTCCGCTTTAGTTTTACTACCTCTCTTAGGTTTTTGTACTGGTTATCATACAATGCGATCTCTTTATTTACAATTCGGGCAAAGGCAACATTTATGTGTGTACATAGGTAAGGATGAATGTTGTGAGGCATCAATTGGTTAGAATCAGATTCGCTAGGTAAGTTGTAGTAGCAGGACACGACTTTATCAGATTGTATGTCGTGCTGGGGTGGCGTTAGGCGCGCCAGGTGCGTGTATGTGTAGACGTGGACGTGTGCTGACGTACGCCACAGGCTCTTGTACGTCATCGAATTAATTTTAAATAGCTGATTCGTACACAGTATCATTACAAATAAAAACAACAAACCTGCGCTTGCTATCCCCAGTCGCCACACAATTGATCTGTACAATTTTTCATCAAAATATTTTATATTTATATTCTTTTCAACATCCTCTACACTTTTTTCGTTTTCTTGTAGACGTTGAAACTTATTGTTTTTTTCTTCTTTGTTCATTTTTTCCCACATATTGAGTAATCTGAAATATATTGAATGAGTACGTTTTATCTTTTATGTGTTATTTACCTAGGCTGTAAATTCACTCATGGACTGAAGCTGGCCAGTCTTACCTACCAATAGATCACCTCAGCGAATTGTTATAAAGAGCATAACACGTATTGCAAACAATCCTCGCAACAACAATGGAATGTTTGGGTAAATACAGATAATTATCAATAGAAAAATAAACAGAGATAATGACTGCAAAAATAAACTCAATATACGTCCAATCACAAGTATCATAACATAGCCTTGTTCCTTGTTCGTTGAATGTTCGTATTTTAAGCATAACAATGTAAAAGAACGAGATCGAGAACATAATGTTCTTAAAACTAGAAAGAGAGGACCAAATAACATGTCTTACTATGTCAAAACTCAAAAGATTATTACACAATGCAATGCTAAAAATCGACATATGTTTTTAAATTGTGTTTACATTATTACGCTTTAATAATAAATTTATACTATTTTATTTATTGTTGTCAACATTTTTAATTTAACTTATCAATCTTCATCCAGATTCACAGTAAAAAGTCAATGAGTGTATAATGAAACGTTTTATTGTTTACCATTTTTAATTAAACTTGCTTTGTAAACTGGTTATAATGGTAAGTTTGACATTGATGACAGTGACAAGTCACGATTAAGCCTAGAATCGAGGATGTGAGTGATGTTGATCAGTAATACATAATATTTATTAAATCGTCTTAAGTAAAGTAAATCAATGTAGCTGTAAGATTAATATTGTTCAAGAGGTCATATCGTCCTCGAATCTAATCTCTAGATATGGACGACGAGTCTATGAATCGCTATGAAAAACAGCTGTACACCGTGTTTAAAACGTTCGACGTAGATAACGAGGAAGCCCTAGACAGATCAGCGGTACATGAGCTTTGTGACGCATTGCAGCTGGAGGACCGCGGTGCGGCCCTCGTGAATACATTGTTCGAGAGACGATCCGACCGAGTCACCTTCGCGCAGTTCCGGAACGGGCTCCTCGCCGTGCTCGGCGGCGCGGGTGGCGACCCCGCGCCCGCTAGCGCTGCCGCACCCGCTACACTGCCACGGCCCGACCCGCCGCCCCAGCACAGCGACGACGACTCGTCCGGACGCGAGGTCGCTCCCAAGTTTGTTTTCGGATCTAAAAAGTACGGGCGTCGGTCGCGGCCTCCTCGTGCAACCACCGCTACGGACGAACCGATGAGCCCGCGCTCGTCATCAGCCTCTCGCTTAGACACCGACGATAAGAGAGCGAGACAACGTATGAGGTGTCGTCGAAGCGCCTCTGCGATGGAGAGTCGCTATGAGAGCGACGACCTAGACGCCACCGACCACGCTGCCGCGCCGTCCGAGCCTTTCGAGCATGACAGACGGATCGATAGAGATGAGGCTCTGGCGTTGTGTCGCGGTCTACACATGGATGGCATAGACCATCGTCTCGTCGAACGCATATTCGAGGACAGTGGGACCAGCGACACTACCGTCGGTGAGTTCTTCGATAGATTAAACGCATCGTTAACCACCACCATTGAGGAGACAAATCGGGAGACGCGGGCGACTACGGCCGGAGGTGACGGCGGGAATGAACCAGGTGACGACGAAGCGGGCGCCGGCGTGCCGAGCGATCTAGTGCTGGAGGCGTGGGAGCGCGCTGGCGTGCAACATCCGCGCCGCCTGCTTGTCGAGCTCGGCTTTGGCGCGCCTGCGCTTCGACCACCCGAACTCGAGCGCGCTCTTGACGACGAATTGCGCGCGCTGCCCGACTCGCCACCCGAACGGCGAGACGCGCGTGCGCTTCTGCTTGCAGCCGCGCTCGCGCTCAGTCGCTTGCGCTTAGAACTAGCGCGGCGGCGCGCAGAGCTAACTACCGCTGAACGGGATAAGCTTCGCTGCGATGTCGCCGAGGCCAACAAACGGGCCCGTCTCCTGGCCCAAGAGGTGGACGAGAGTCACGCTCGTATCGAAGCCGAACTAAAGGCAAGCGTGCGCCGATCCGAGGCCAGGCAAGCTGAGGTGGCACGCCAGGCAGCCGCCGAAACCGCCTCAGAACGCGAGCGCGCCGCTGCCACCTGTGCGCGCCTTGAGGCGGAAGTAGCGCGTCGTGCTGACCTTGAGGTGCGACTGCGTAGTGAGGTAGACGCGCTCCGGGAGCGTGCCGACGAGCTAGAGGCGCGCGCGAGTGCCGCGGAGGAGCGCGCGGCCGAGAGCGAGCGTGAACGTGCGCGCCTGGCGAGCGAGCTGCGCGCGGCGCTGGAGCGCGGGGCTGCGGCCGCGGCGCACTGCGGTGAGTCGGGCGAGCTGGCGGCGCGCCTGCGCGACCTGCGCGCCGAGAACAAGCAGCTGCGCGACCGCAACGACGAGCTGTGCGCCGCGCTCGAGGGCACCGCTCGACACGCCCACCTACACCCTAGCGACGCCGCGCGCGGCGGAGATCTCTCGGCCGAACTCAACTCGCTATTGACGCAGGACCGACCAGAGGTAAGACGTAACGTGATTTTTAAAACAATAGGAAATCTAGACATAAACGTTTATCGTTATGGATCATTAAAATAGTCCTAATCAGTCAATTATTTACAGGAATGTGACTCATCACCTGTGAGTTTAGATCAAAGGATTCTGGGGCACGTTGAGGCCATAACGAGGTTAAGAGAAATATTCGAGAGTGTAAGCGCTATTCCATTCCCCGATGAGAACGTTTGCTCGTCGTGTGGCGCCGTCGACAAGGCGGTGCATCAGGTGCAGGAGCGCGTGCGCGAGCTCGGTGACGCGCTGCTGGTGGCCGAGCCGCCGCGCACGCACGTTGCCGCACAGACCGAGGCTGACGCGGGCCGCAACCTGCTCGACGGGGACCAGAAACATGAGGAAGAGAAACGGAAACTCACAACACTTGTCAAGTTAGTAAAATTTCAGCGAGCCTCGTCCATTACAGCGCTCGATTTGGTCTCATCAACATTGTCACTTCACTTTCAGGGACCTCGAAGCGAGTCTAGAGCAGATGAAAGCGGAGTACGACAGGTGTGAGGAGTACTGGAGCGGCAAGCTGGAGGAGGAGCGCGACGCGTACAACGAGGAGCAGCGCCTCGGTGACGAGCGACTCGCTGAACTGGTTGCCAAGATCGGCGAGTACGAGCGCCAGTTCGCGAGCGCAGCCAACGCACTGCCCACCATCGACGAGCGCTACAGCCTCGAAGCGCAGTTCACCGACCTCGAGGACGAGTTCGCGCAATACCGCCGCGATAAAGAGGCCGAGCTGCAGGCCGGCGCCGCCGAGAGCGCGCGCCTGGCCGAGCGGGTCGAGGCGCTGGAGCGCCGCCTGGCCGCGGCCGAGGCCGAACGCGCCGCCTCACCCGGGCCGAGGCGCCGGCCCCGCGACTACCACAACCCCGCGTACTGCGCGCCGCGAGCCAGCGACGCGCCCGACGCGCCGCGCGACGCCTCGGTGAGTGCCCGCGGCACGCGGCGTCGGCGCGCCCGCCGCGCGAGACACCGCGCCTCCCGCGGGGCCATGTAAAAACTGATCGAGCTATGTAATAGTTCCTGCAGGAAAAGAAGGCGATCGCCCACTCGGTCAGTTTTTACGCGGCCCCGTGTCCTCTGTCACTAGCGGTGTGGGCGGGCGGTGCTGAGCGCGTGTGTGTTGCAGAGGGCGAGCGCGGGCGCGGAGGTGCGCGAGCTGCGGGCCCGCTGCGGCCGCGCCGAGGCGGCCGTGCGGCGCCTGCACGCGCGCCTGGCGGCCGCCGACGTGCTCGTCAAGGACCTGTACGTGGAGAACTGCCAGCTGGCGCACCGCCGCCCGCTGTGACGTCAGCGCCCGCCGAGCGAGCCCGCGCGACCGGTAGGTTAGCGTGCGGGCGAGCGGCCTGTCGCGACTGACTTGTACGTGGTTTACCGACTTAAGTTGAAGTGCCTTCGAATGTTATATTTTCTTACCTATTGCTACTTGGGTACTACGTAATCACCGCCGGTGCTCGTCCCCGGTCGTGTCGGACCGCCGCGTTCATCCACATTATATATCATATAATGCTAACGTATGAATAGTGAGACGGTAGGTAGACGAGGTGTGGAGCGGCTCAAACCAGTGATATTTGTTGCACCGTGTGCTCAGAAATCCGTATCCACTACATATTTACTAAATTTACAAGTTTTAATAATTATATTAATAAAAGTTATATGTAATAATATTTAGGGAATATCTAATTAAATAAAAAGATAATGTACATTTTCGTGAAGTGCTTTGGGACATCAAAGTTTAAGTTGATTATCAATTACTATTATCAGCATGCACGCATTATTGATTTATTGCATTTTCTTGATGTAAAGTGTAGCTATATGTTATTCTAATTTGTGTGAAGATAACAGGTTGAGTAGATAAAGCATTGTGGTGTGTAGATAGAATTGAGTTCCTAAAATGAGTAGGATAGAGGGAATTGAATTATGATGTGAAGGTTATCGAAATGTTTAAATTTGGGTTCATAGTTATCAAATTTCATTTTAGCTTTATTTAGTATCTCCACGTTTGGAGTTGACTGAATATAATTATCTATAAAGCAACTGCAATCTATTCGGACGGACCAAATCGATAACAGTATCATAAGTTAGACGGGTTGGATAGAAATTACATCAATTTATATAGTGTATCAAGAATCAGTAAGACTAATTTTCACAGAACGATTTAAGTTTGTGTCTTTTATTTAGGGATATCTCCATTTCAAGTTAGCGTATCGCGTCGTCACAATAATATAATTTAAATAAATATATAGGATAATTTTAAATTAAAATTCCATTGCATACTTAGCCCAAATGTCATCATGTCTTGACTAACGTGTCAGATACAATAATAATGTTATTACTGCCTCAACACAGAAGCACCCCATAAAAAGAGGGCTTTTCCCACCAAATTTTACAGTCTAAAAAGCGGTGTGGTAAGCCTCAAAGTGATTGTAATAAAATAACCCACCAATAATCGTCACGGCTTAGTAATGTCACAAACTACACGGGTAAGGGTGGCTGGTTTAATACAACGCAAAAACGACGACGTGAAACCAGTAAGTCGATACTCGACCGACAAAACACTGATAATTGTACGAACGTGGCTATGTGTGTCTCAGTTTGCCACGGTTTATGTTGAGCCTGTCATCTGTATTTGAGTAGTTTGTGTCGTAGAAGACTTCAATGTTGATTCAAAGGACATTTTGAAGCCCAAATAATCATTATGATTATTTAAGTAATTTTCCCCGCCATTTTAGAGTTTATTCGAGTACTTTTTAGCCTGTAAAATTTTGTAAATTAATTCTGCTTTAAGACAGTAATATCAGCAAGCTTCCACTTAAAACCGCATTTTTTACATATCCTGTGTCTATGGTTTGTTTTTATTAGCTTCGTGTTCTTTAGTTCCTCTATCAGAAAATACTTTATAAATATGCCTAGTGTTATGTACCATGTCGACTATTTGATTGTCCATCTTAATTATAATTAGAACTGCTTACTAAAACTCTAAATGTACAACTAGAGTAACCAAACCCTTCCTCAAGAGTAAATATAAGTAGCTAGTTTTTTACAATATAGCTTGAAATTTGAATTTAGAATAAACATTCATTTATTCAATTAAAAAGATATCTTTGATAGAAAAATTAATATCTGTCACAAACGTCATATTCACAGTCACTTGTTTTGTGACGTTTACGATACGGATAGATATATGTGGACAATGATATTATATATTATAGATAAAATATTACATGCATGTAAAATAGCAGGCAAAATTCTAACTCTCTGCACGTCTCACCGATTGCAAGAAAGAAGATATAATAACTGCGAGAGTAAAATAGATAGCTATATAAAAAACATACCGCTTTAATGTATTTATGACACACGATGTCCTTGTCGCGCCAGTGATAGAATATATTTGTTCGTCTCGCTCGACGTCTTACTTATTAAATAATTGAAGACACATTTTTATTTACTTTTTTTATTTTTGATTTCCATTTCAGTTTTAGCGCGCATGTAACATAATCAACCTCTTTTTATATATAATATCATTGTCTGTGCACCAAGTGCTTTCAATTTTGAGCGGCAATAACTCTATGCAGTTATCTACAATAATGTTCAGCGATGTCAAAGTATAAACAGCGTTATTTTCTTTTTATTAACTTAGTCAACCGAAAGTGCATTTTCCCTACCATGAGATTTAGTATATGGCGTTATGTAAGTGTATAAATTGATGAAGTGATTTATTTCCACTGTCTCGCCTTTTAATACACCGTGGAACAGACATATTACAAAGATAATAATTTTATTTTATTATAGAAGTCATCCTAAATTAATATATAATGTCAATTCTTATTATTAATTATTAAAGTAGGTTTTTTAAACATTTAAAATCCCATATTATCAAATAATATTTAATGTTTTGCTTAGCTGCTACTACAAAAACAGAACAGTGATTAAGAAATTGAAGGACTTCCCGGCATTTAGTAAATCCTTAAAAATGAATATTGCAATTCAGTTATGAAATGAAGATATACCTAAATGACCGTTTCGTTAATTTATGCCAATTTTAAAATGAGGTAAAATATGTTTGCTTAAATTTGAGGTAATCCTTTACACGACAGAATCAGTTTTAACAAATCTCTTACTATTTGAAAGCTACACTATAAGTAATATTAAAATGATACACCTCATGATACACCGCCGAGCGTAGCGGTATCGCGGTAGTTGGGATATATACGTTTTCAATAGCATTTTCTTAGTAATAAATGAATATACTTCAGGTATAGGAACATATTATGTTCTGTTTCACGCTGATATTTTGCATTATTCTTCATAATATACTAATAAATTGGAATGCTGTGACGTAGCCGTGTGCCGGGTCGAGATGAGTTACTTAACATTGGCTAAAATAGCAACCAATAGAGGCATCCTTCTGAAAGATGTGAATTACCATCTCCTAAAATATTGTTATGATATTCGAAAGAACGAGACAAAACTTTACACCCCTTATCGCTCTGTCTCGTCGTTATACGCATTAGCAATACTGCTAATGGTAACTAGAGAATTGGGAAACAAAAAGTAACGTGAAATACGGTTTATTCATCATTATTCGTTTTTTAGTAGTTTTGTAAAAGAAATACAGTTACAATGTCTAAAATCGTGCTTTAATAAAACATTAAATAAATAGATGGAAATCTTTCGTATTTGTAAAGGTAAAGTCATGAAAATGTAAGTAAATTGCTCTCTATTAACGAAAGTAACAGTTTATGGTAAGCTTTTCTTTTACTTTTCCTCCTATCATAGCTAGCATTTTATTCAATTTAACGAAATTTTACTATTCATGTAAAAATTAGAAGTTATTTCAGTCATAAAATATTAATTTTGTTTTAGTATTGTAGGTGTTACAGAGGCTGCTTCTAATGGATGCCTAACATAATAGGAAACAATATCAGCATTGTTATCATAATGCTTATATATATATTATTTGTAACGTGTCGTATTTCAAATGGCGTGATTGCAATCCATCTTGCGCCGGCACGCAACAACCACTGTCGCCACTCATGTATAGGTACATATTTATGTTATACAAATGCCATTTATACTTTACAAAAAAACGCGAGTGATTTATGCGGTCTGCAATGCTATTCTGTAAAAACATTTGTATCTCGACAGCTGAATCCGCGGTGAGATATCAAATTCCTATTCCGTAAATTTCGAATGGGCTAGTGGCGCCACGCTGTCGAGCGCGGCAGTAAAGCGTACTATGTCATGTAGTAGGACGTTGACATTTGAAGTATGTATTCTGTAGGGAAAATATGATCTGGCCTTTCGAGGTTAGTCAATGTCAAAATACGAAATTAATTGCGTTTGCTTCCGAAGTGAGCTTTATCGTCTGAGGGAATCTCGATATCGATATTGCATGTTATAGGATAACACTGCTGGTCAGTTAAAAGCGCGATTTATGACGTATACAGGGGACGCGTAATTATAAAAATGGTCTTATTAACGTCTCAACCGATAACATTCTCAAAAACGGGAAATGTTACAAAAATTGTTCGAATTAAAATTTGCATTTGAAGTTGTCTGGTCCGAAATATGGTTGAGAGGTTTCAGCATTTCAATAAGTCAATGTGGCCTTTAAAAGACCTTATACTTATTGATATCTTGTCAATAATCCTAAACTACAGGACTGGCATCGAGCTTATTCACAATCATACGCAATTTACAGTGCAAACGACTGTGACGCGTTCCAAGCAATCATATATCATATATAATATACGTGACGTCACGCATTCATCTATATCTTGCCTAAAGCATTTAAATAATAGTTTACAGTTTGTTAACATTCTGTTTATCTCATATCACATTAATCGACGTACATTCTGTCGATTGTACACATGTGTACAGTCAGCAATATAAACCGAAACGAAAATTTAAAAATTGTTATATAAATTTATGAAATAAAAATCTTGACTACCACTTAGGTACTACTATTTTCCAACGTACTGTTTTAAAAACATTTGTTATAATTTGCAAATTTAAACCTCAGTGATGTGTATCGTCTTATGTTACTGACTGTACCACTTTGGAGCATTGTAATTTTTAAACGTAGGTTCTTATTTTAATTGTTCTTGTTTATATAACACTATTACGCATGCTGTTGTCTTTTTAAAAACATCACTATTTCACTAACAACGAATTAAATGTAATTTGTTCCACAGTTCTAAGTTGTCAACTATACCGACAATGTAAGAAGTTTCTGGAAGTTTTCGAGGCGGTAAAAGATTTTCGTTACTTTTTTACCCCCTCCAAAATTGTGTTTTGATCAATTATTTTGTCAATGTTATGCTGTGTTTTTCTTGGATATCTTATTTTGTACTCAACGACGTTTGATGAAAAATATTACCCATTTATTATGGTTATAACGGTCATAGAATAGATAAGAACAGAAGGACGATTCAACGAAAACAAACTCACCCACCCTTAGAGAAGTACAACATAAAGATTAAATCTGGCGAATACAGTAATTAACATTCAAAATCCCTATTCATAATATCGTAATCGCCTATTATATGCATTTGTTTCCGTATCGTGTATTAAACCGACAATCTGTACTTATATTCTCTGGGTAATAAGTTAACTTAAAAAAACACAACATAATATAATAATTATAATAGTTGTATTTGTTAATCTCATGTTCAGCATTTACGTGAAGTGACCTCACCCGTGTCGGGCGCATCGCGTCGTCGTCGCGTCGCCGTCGCCGGCACATATATTGTTATTCTCATGACATTAGGTTAATCGTTTTGAGTGTGTTAGTGTCCCCGCGTTGTGTTATACGAATAGTAGTCAAATTGTAATTCAGCTTTTGTGTTACTGCCAACGTGTTTTACTTAAGTCTTAAGTCAAATGGACATACAGCGCCATCTAGTTAATGTATTCTTAACTAATGCAAGATAGTCGGCAGATATCTGCACTTTTCGTCTTATTGTCTAACGCTCAAGGTATTCACCACACTGGTATTGAGCAATTATAGAAAAATAGTGCATATTATATTGACTAACTTTACTGGCTAAAGGAATGCCACACATGCAACAGGTGTAGACTGCCGGCTTGTAAAGCAATTTAGGATTAGGTCAGCCGAATGCTAATGAGTTCTTCGCGAGACTTGAGCTGAAATCGCTAAACGAACTTGAGTGCGTCTATTTCCACGTATAACATTTCACCAGCCATCTGTATCGATCTCTTTTGACCGATAGGCCACTATTTTAGGTGGGTAATATCAGAGGCTGGATACACATACATGTTTTTTATTAAACAGTGCTATATTATAATTTGTTATTATTGTTTTCAAATTATTATAGAGCCATGCCTGCCTGAGTAGAAGGTCAGTGGTATTGATTGAATTATTAAATATAAAAATATTATATACCGTACGCATATATATCTATATAATATTATTTTTCAGTAGCAGGTCTAACATAGTTTGGTTATTTTCAGTCCTATGAATTGATTCTATTTCTGTAAAGTTGATCAAAAAATAAAATACTGAACCTTAAATATTTAAATAAATAAATTGTTCATTAAATCAACGTGAGACAGACGGAACGTATAGCATCCACATCTACTAATATTTATTATAAATTTGAAAGTAAATCCGTCTATTTTTAAAGGTTGCACGCTGTTATAAAATTGCTTAATTCTTGGGAAACGGTACCTATTGGCTATTTTGACTAAGGTTCCTTTAACAAGAACCGAGTCGTTTTATTTACGGACAGTTAAATTTTGACATATATTTCATAGAATTTGTGACAATGTAGGAATCGGGTCTTAACTTTTCCCCAAATTATTACTAAACTTAGAAAAATAGTTTATTTTTCAAAATGTTTCCTTTTTGTTTGTTTTTCACAGATAGTTGCTAGTTTCATATATTATTCTGTATTTTAAATAAGAGATCAATAAAATAGCTAAGTAAATTGACCATGTGCTCAGAAACTCTCATGACACTCTCACCTGCCATAAAATTGGGCAGTTGATTTATTAAGGGCCTGTTCCACCACCTCCAAATAGCATTTATCTATAAGATAAAAGTCTCGCCATCTTCATTCTTTAACCTAACAAGAGTGAGACGGCATACGATTTATCTTACGGATAACTTTTACTTGATACTGGTGAAACAGGCCGTAAAAATTATGTCAAGTTTATCGATGTTTAAAATCGGTTGTTTTTATGTTAATACCAGAGCGTTAGACATTACGTCAGATATTACCAGTTGCTATTGTTCAGTCCGTGTTGTATTTAAATAAGATGTTTGGTCAGCCTTGTGGCTCGCGGTAGTGTGGCGGTATAACGAATCAATACGACACGGTCCTCGCAGAAGCGCGCTGCTAGTAACACATTGTTGAATATCAAACCAATGTACAATATTGGAAATGAATCGTCTTCTATACAAATTATAATTATATAAATCAAATTTGTATATATTTGTTGAAGAAAGTAACATTTAATAATGTAAAAAATACAATACCTAATTAAGCTTTATTGTAAATTTACATTTATTTTAGCATTGTGAGCATTTGCATTCCAATTATATTCGTAAGAATTGGCTACTTAATATAGAGGATTGGTCTAAATCGCGCTGGTAATTATGTAAAGATAATAAATACCCATTTATATCCTTTAATTGTTGTGCCTAAAATAGATAAAAATCGGTCGAAAAGTCGAAAATTAAATGCTTAGCTATTTATTACCTTTGAATAATTATCAACACGATTAGGACCCGTTCTAACATTATAAGTACATGCAAAAAGCTGTCTCAGTACACAATGTTCGAATGGAATTAGACGCATCACTAATTTATTTGTATAAAATTTATTTTTGTTTACATTTTGTAAAGAAGACGGGATGTTTTTGATATTTGCACATTCAAGTATACAATACGTTATTGTGATTGGAAATATTTTATGTATAAGTTAGCTTGTGTTAAGCCCATTCCATAAATGTATAAGTATCCACGGTTCCCGGTGTTTTGTTGTTAAGAATAAAAATAAATTTTGCTGAAACAGTGCCTAAACTATAATTGTGATTACAATCAATGCGTTAAAGTTAACTAATTAGGTTTATTATAAGTAGATACACGAGACATTGATTGTTGACTATAAATTGTTTGTAACAAGGATGTTACGGATGTATATTTCACTTACATCCGCATTTGTGGCTTCTGACGCGGATGTAGAAATATGCAAAAATAAATACGGTTGTTGATTAAGTACTATTTAAAATAATGTTTACTTACAACTAGGGTTTATATTGTTCATAAAATCAAGACCTATATAGCCCATTGTAAGATTGAATCGAATCTGTAATTCAATTCAAAATTGTGTATAGCACTCGGCTAGGTTTCCAATAATCCAGTCAAAACTGTCTACATCTGCATCCGCTAATTGCCAGGACGATAGTAGCTATAAAGCTGCAGTTAACTGCGGATGTATATATAAAAATAATTGGAATGAGCCGCAACTGCGGATGTAAATGTCCGCAACACCCTTGGTTTATTCGGTGACCGCTCGCACTGTATTTCTTTAGTTCAGTTGGTCTCGGTGCGGCGGTGCACTCGATTCGATATCGATCTGTTTTTGTATTGTTTACATACTCTATGTTACGAAGCAACAGCACTATAGGCGTGGTCGCGCACTTGATACACCAGTTCTACGTAACTCAAGATCTTATGCTTAGTACATATACAATTATACATGATGTCCTGTAAAAAATGGATAATTTTGCAATACCACCTAAAAATAAAATGGTTTAGATCCTATATCTCAATTAGGTTATAAATTTATACGTACCACACTCAAGTTGTAGCTGAGAGGTAAGTACGAATAAATCCATTTTATTATTAATATGCTTTTTTGTATAAATTTAGAATCCTGAATGTGCTAGAAAGTATAATATGCTAAACAAAACAATGTCATTAAAAAGTGGACTTATCATTATTTACCTCTCAGCTACAGTTTTATTGCAATTGTTTTATTTATCATGGTTACGTAAGTATTAAATTCGCCGTTTTAGGCTCAATCAAGTATGTTTTATGAATAATTTTACTTGTTGGAAACCTTTTTTTTATATTAATGTTTTTTTTTTTTTATAAAAGTTTCTGAACGTTATGAAATGTTTACAGTCTATTAACCGTAGTGACTTTATAATATCTTAGACATATTTGCAAATCAGTCGCATAGAAATTATCAATAGTTAAAACGTACTTAAAAGATTTGCCTCGATATCGATTTAGTTTTAAGCATACTTGAAGTAACATCATTAAATATACACTCTCTTTAGTGGCAAAAAAATAATGTGGCATCCGGCATGTCTAAGAGATCCCCAATAACATTCTTTAATACGGCAGGTCTGTCAATCTTCATTGGACCAACGTGGTGATACATATTTTAACCCACAGTATAAGAAATACAGTAAAAATATTAGTCCAAATTACTCACTTCAAAAACAAGGCTGATATGTAAAGTTATTTTATTCGGTTATGCCTTCGTTTTATTTATTATGTATAAATAGCTTAATCGTTGTATTTTTCCAAATTAGTATAGCGACAGAGATCCTTGCCTTGTAATTAGTCTATTAATTATATAAGTACAGTGTTTTTGTGTGATGTGCGATCACGCCTACAGTCAGAGCAAAAGACAGTCTAGTGTCAGATAGTTGGCGCGGCCAGGCCGATCTAAATTTGTGTTTAAAATATTAAATATTCATGTGATTATTAAAGTGTTGATCAAATTTTGTGTTTTATTGTATACTTGCTGTTCTTTTTATGTTTTTATTGGCTAGCCTAATAAAGGTTTCTCCAAATGTAGTGAAGAATGTGTGGAACAAACCGCAAAACAGCTAAGAATTGTGTAATTATAAAACTGAATATTTTGAATTGTAGCCAAGTAGTCGCTCTCAAAAAGATATGTAAAAACAAAATATTTTATTTAGTTTAAGCATTTAGGCAAAACATGATTATTGATGGTACCGACGGTAACTAGC
Source organism: Catocala nupta (assembly GCA_963675205.1). NCBI lineage: Eukaryota > Metazoa > Arthropoda > Insecta > Lepidoptera > Erebidae > Catocala > Catocala nupta. The sequence goes on along the minus strand of OY776086.1, from coordinate 28,127,217 downwards.
GGTGGGCCATGTTAAGACTTAAAAAGGTCCCTATCTACTAGACCCGAGTAGTTTTCTACCAGAATACTGCCATGTCAAGGTGGTTTGAATCATGCGCGGCTAGTGGATGTTAGTAGGAATGCGCGAGACAAGAGTTGTCTTTAGCGAAGTGGCACTTGCTGCGACGCATAAAGTCCTACTATGGTGACTTGAGGCTGACTCGACGTATGAAGGTACCTACGTCGGAAAGCAAGTGCGCCTTAGGGGGATGCCTCATTAGTGCGTTGCGTTGCGTCGTCGCTGCGTCGTTTTAACGGATCGACGGACGAGAAAAGAAGCGGGGGCCAGGATGCTGCACTGTCGGAGCTCCGGTACGACGACGGACAGTGTTCCGATCCATTGTGGAATGAAGACTGAAATCAGTGCCTGCATCACCCTTTAGCGCTGCGACGTCGTGCGTCGTCCCAACGCAGATGTGGCATACAATGCGTTGATCCGTTGCGGCGACGCAACGCAACGCACTAATGAGTCATCTCCCTTACAGCTGCCGGCGATATGGGAGGTTTCAGCGAGGCTATCGTGAGTACCTAATTGTAAGCAACTCTCCGAGTTGCGAGTGGGGAGCGACTGTATGTATAATTTATGTTTGCAAAAATACGTATTATCGCGTTAAAGTACCTACAGGCATTACTTAGGTAGATACATAATATGACTATTATAACATTTTAATGTTGTAATGTTATTAGATATGAAGATGAAGCTGCGGTGGTGAGCGAAAGCCGTCTGCGACGATTAGCACGCGTGGGGCCGCCGGAGGCCCGCAGCGCCGGAGCCGTGACAGAAACTCATTCAACACATCATCAATTTATGCTTTAGGATATTATGCTTAAAAAAGTTATGGTTTAGAACTTTATGCTTAATAAATTTATGCTTTACAATATTATGCTTAATCATTATTATGGTTAGAGAAATTATGCTTAAAAAATTATGCGTAAGCTGTTATGCGTAATTATATTATGCGAAAATATAATTATGCCAAACAACATTATGCTAAGTTATATTAGGTCTTAAAATTTTATGCTAATGGATAGGGAACCCAATATAAGACACTGGACAGACTATAGAACCAAGAAGTGACTCCATTGTTTTTTTACCATTTTAACGCTGAGATCAAAAATTTGTGTACTTAGAACTATAATACCTACTACAGACAAACAACATGAAGTTAATCATGTAAATTTCTATAATAAATCTTGAACCTTTAATATAGTAAAATTACACTACATGTATAGGTTTGAAAATAAGTATATAGGTACGTAATATTAGTCTGAAATTCATTTACTTTAGAAAGTGATGTCACGACAACACACACGCTCTCATGTTATAATAAAAATAATCCAACCAATGATACGATCACAATAATAAAACAGTCAAAATTTATATGAAAATCACACTAAATGATTCAAATGCCAATTACCTACCTGATGCGCATTTCATCAGTGAATGTTTGATAATATTAGGTTTAATTGGGTCCAAAAATATCTGGCATTAATATGGTATAGCCAATCCAGAGCGTCAAAATAGGTACCGGTCAGTAAATACATAAAATAAATTATATTAATTCGTGATGCCCACGTGATGACTTTCGTTGATGTGTTTGAGATTTTCTTACCGCCTGTCGATTTACGACTGTCGTTTAAATATATTGAAGCTCAAGAGTGCTGAGGCCTGACAGTAAATTCTTGGCGGTTAGAGAAGCACTACTAACGCAGTACATGCTACCTACCCCTAATAAACGATTTTTGCTGGAAAGCTGGAAGCTTTTATATTTTGATCCATCCCCAACCCATCGCAGAAAGGTTGTTATAAATTTAATGAGTGTATTTGTGCCATCATAGCGCCCTAACCGATATGGATTTAGTTCATTTTGTTTGAAAAGTGACTTGATCGAGAGTATTCTAACCTATGATTCAACAAAATGAATTTAACCGTATGATGATCACCATTACGTATCTAGTTGATGAAGAGATGTGTTATACTTCTAAAGGTTTGTTTTTGTCGATACTCTAGTACAGTTATACTCTACACCAGGGGTTCCTAAAATTTTAAGATAACGGACCTCTCACCAAATACCTTTTAGTTAATGGAACCTCATATCAAATGATTACAAATCAAAGACACTGTAAATTAAATAAGAACAAAAACTTTTATTATAAATCCTTACTTCCTTGTTTAATTTTATAAATTCGAAGTAACTCTGTCTGTCTGTTATCTTTTCACGGCTAAACCACTCAATCGATTTGGATGAAATTTGGTACAAAGATAGTTTAAAACTTGGGGAAGGACATAGGCTGCTTTTTATTGATGTAGGTACCATGCAGGCGGAAACGCGCGCATAAGCTATTATTTTATAAGTGAAACACTTATATTCTTTACTTTAACTTTTATTGTGAAGAATAAAATAGTTTCACTGTTTTATCAATAATTACTTTATAGTTCGGTATTATGTCTTATATTGTATGCGCATATCCGGGGAAGCATCCTATCTCGACCTGAATTTGTTATTTGTATAAGTATAAACTGGAAAACCTGTTCCACAAAGATACGTTAGGAGCAAAGTTGACTGAAAAATTGTGGTATTATTTAACAGCCAGATATAAATAATTCCGCGGAACCTTAGTGACTTTTCTACGGAACCCACTTTAGGAATCGCTGCTCTACACTACTTAAATAGCCAGGACGAGGACTTGACCCTTAGTATCCACAAGTATACATAGGTACCCATTTTATTGAACGCAATCTACGCTTCCTGCATCTTTTTATAGATTTCCTAACTGTGCTCCCAGCGACAACTTTGATTAATGAAGACTCGCCCTCGTTCGCTATACTTGAGAACGATAGCCACTCGTACTAGGAGTACAGAGTTATATATTAAGACTGGTAAATGAAACAAAGCTACAACAGTATAACGTTTATTGATATACTGATGGTGAATTGAGACAAACTTAAATATTAACTTATTATATGTTGGTATGTTTATATTATTATTTAAAACACGAATATATTTCTATTACCAATGTATGTTCTTTATCGACCAGCGCATCTTGCCAACAATCATTACATTCATTACAAATGTAAGGAAGTGTGTAACGCACTCTCAAGTATGACTTTGAAAATGCAAACTAGTGCTTTGTTTTGTTGGCAAGTGCGAACAAGAACAAAAAAATTCCCGCACTAGGAATTTACAACACATCGCTCTTATATTAACTAGGGATATGTATCAAGGCCAAAGACATTGTATAAGAGCCAAACAATATCTTTGATCAAGACGCACGTGTTATTTAGGGACTTTTTGCCTATTTATACACACATAGAAATTTGATAGAAACTATGAAGTTGATAGTTCATATAGATATTAGCAGTAAACTTATAATTGATAAAAATATTTTATTCCATCAAAAATATCTTAGTTCACTCATCTACCGAAGTGACTACATTAGTGATAATTTGATAAAAACTTCAAATCCATCGCTCATTGGTGTAAAGTAAAATCACTGAATCGCAGGAATATACTGTGCTTCGACTTTTCAATGAGCAATGCTTTCGATTAGATCTGTCGACCACCATATCGACCACAAAAAGAGATAGTTCACTGATCCAGTAGTAGTCAGTATTGTCCATTTGCAAGATAAACCACTGAATCGGAACGGGTTCCGTCAAGTCCACTTTCGGAACATGGAATTTTTGCAGGATTTAAATCAGCAAGAACAATGTTCTGTTTCAACGTTGTCTTTCTCTTCCTCCTCTTAGTGCGTCTGCTCGCCGTGTTGTTGCCTCAGAGGTACATCCCGTTAACCAGGTAGTCTGCATCATGGGCGAAGGGTGACTTGCCTCGACGCAGGCGACGACGAGATCCGCGAGTTTTGCACGCCATCATGACGGCCATCATCGTCGTAAGACTCACACCTGTGAAACACCATAGTACGTCATAAATATGAGTATTTCAATTTAAGTGGTTGTCTCGCCAATACCACAACGCCGAGATTTGTTGATCGATTCCCATTGGCCAAAGAATTATGTGATCCACAATTAATAGTTGTTTCGGGTCTGGATGTTTGTCAAGACAAAAAATAAATCTGGACCTATTTTAAAAACAAAGATCAAATATTAAGTTGAAATTATTAGTTGAATTGTGTAGGTATAAAGAGATAATGATATTACTGATGACTAGGATCATCACGGCGGCTGGCGGGTGCTCCGTAAGGTCTTCGTGATCGTCCATCGTCGCATAGTGCTGGTGCGCCGTCGCTGACGACTGCGGCTTCTTTTCCAAGTTATCGTCTGTCAGCTTACTCGCTTGTACCGCCTGTAGGTACATATAACCAGATGTTAATATTATGCACTCCATTAAAAAGATGGTATCATGAAGCATCTTTTACTACTACGTACCTTATCTGTGACCACTTTTTTCTTGGTCGTGCTCTCAACCGGCGGAGGCTTGACCTCTTCTCGCTGATCTATGTCGTTGTTGTCGGTGTGAGGGGGAGGCTCCGTGCTGTCCACTTTTTTTAACAGCTCGAAGCCTTTCTTTGGACTGTCCCGCAGCGTCTGCTGCTGACTCGAATATACTACCGGGATCTCTGGCATGGTTTTTGGAGGGATGTATACTGGCATTTCCTGGATAACAAAAATACATTTTATAGTTATAGAGGCATTAGCAATAAGAATACTAGAGTAGATATACCCACGTTTCATGCAATGATTGTAAGGGTAGATGTTGTACCTGTTCGGGGCGTGGTGGTGGCACGGGCCAGGCGCGTCGTGGGTCGGGCTCTGGCCAGTCGACGCGCGAGTAAGCTCCGGCCCACCCACGCTCCCCGGACATCCCGTCCATGCCTGCACGCAGACCACGCCTGTATATAAAATCTGTTCTGTCAGCCGCTAATCGCCAGCCATTGACGGGCTCGTCAAGGAGTGTTCGCTTAGCATACACATGGCATTAACAAACGCTCAGCATATACTAGTGTTACTGGCTGTTGGATCCCGTCGTCGCCGCAAGCCGGAACGTCCTACGTTACCCGGCGGCGGCTGCTGGGCTGACCAAGCGCGGCGCGGCCACGGCGCCTCAAACGCTGGGAACTGTCCGCCTGCCTCCGGCTCCTGCAGTAGGCCACCCTTGTGGCTGAAGATGTGAGAACTTGCTCCGTCTGAGGAGATGTCGATTGCTCTATAAGTGGGCCAACTGTTCGTTTAGAAAGCTTGTGATATCATTGTCTATGTGTGACGTACCATTGTACCGGTGTTGTGGTTGCGCTTGCGCGAGACGGTGTGGCCAGTGGTCAGAGAGTGTACCGCTGTCAGAGACCACCAAGCCCTCGCCGCCGCCTCCCGTCTCCACGCTCTCCTATGCGTAATTATGCCTTATGAGTATTATGACGTAAATGGATAATGTTCGAATGGAATGTCACTTAATAGTAAATCATCGTTCTGATGATAACAAAAGCTTATTATCATTGTTATCGTAATAATAAAAGCGATAAACCAAAATGATAAACATTAATTGTTTATAATTATCTTGCATGTGTGTTCAATGAGCTAACATATTTATTTATCTTTTATCATAATTTCATGCGACCAAATGATAACGGAATGATGATGAATTGTTAACCTAGAAAATCTTAATAACATGGCCAGACCTGTAGGAGTACCATTAAAATGTATATCTGAAATTTCGTGCCGAACGAAAAACTGCCTTTCAAAATTACATTACATTATTGTCCGGAGTGCTTCATAAAAAGCTTTCGGACAATGAAGAAATTATGTAACGAAAGTCAGATCGAATTTTGGCATAAATGTGTTATATGAACAGTTGGCCCGAAACTTCAGCATTTACATACGTTTCATGGTGGGCCTACAGGCTTTTAGATTCAGATGGTGCAACTTAACCTGCAAGGGTTTCAACAGTGCGGTGGGCGGCGGCGATGTACGTGGAGGTGCGGGGGCCGGGGCAGGTTGGGCTGGCGGGGCCCTCGGCGGTGGTGGAGGTGGACAGCCCAGCTCTGGAGCCTCGTCACTACCGTCAGCGCATTGTGCGACCCCGTCACACGCGTTGTATACTGCGATGCACTCTCCACCGCGCCGGCATTCGAACTGGTAGCGGCTGCAGTGACCCACTGCACACAGAACACCACAATTATAACAATGTCTCTATGATGTATGTGTAAAATTGGTAAGGCAATGATAGATTTCTGGTTTAAACTTAAGAGTTAGCCCCAACTGGAGCATCCCTACTGTCATCATCGTCCTTTCGATCATTGCCAAATTAATATGTTAATATGTGTGTGTGTGTGTGTGTGTGTGTGTGGTGTAGTCACCACACACACACACACACATTACATAGCAATTTGGCAGAAGAATTTTAGTGCTCCCGGCAACTTAAGAAGGCGCAGTGCTGCCAGATATGGACTTTGGCTTTTGCGCTGGCATTCAATTACTCCTAGCTAAAGTGCCGGCAAAGTGCTAAGGATATATCTGGTCTTGAAAGTATCCATGGGACCATTGCAAACACTCTAGGCTGCTTAGTTATTTGTCAAGTTGATTGAATTAGAATCTTTATTAGCATTTGAAAGGATAACAAAGAACAATTTCACTAACCAAAGTAGATTAAAGTTGCAGTTGTTTAATAAAATCAGCTCCGTTCTTATCTGAACACACGGCTATTTTTATAATAGGTACTCGTAAATTACTACTTTTATCATAAGTTGTTGATAACAACGTAAAAGTATCAGGGGATGAACCTACATACCTACTTCTGTAAATATATAGTTCATGCACCTCTTTTATTACTAAACTTAAAACAAAACGGTGAGTAGTGCCGTAGATTAAAGACGCTTGCGACATCAAAAAGGTGACTCTGTACAAAGAAAAGACACTGCTTGTCTACTAACTGGCAATACAGGCTTTCCTTAAGATGCTCGGAAAAGACTATACGCAGTAACACTTCAGCAACAAGTTCACTCAATAAAATCAATGCAATATATTATGATCGGCACGACAAAATTATGGCAGTTACAACGCACAGTGGGCTGAAAATCGAACTCCATACTCATAGAAACTTAGTCAGCAATAAAAAAATGTCTTTGGTATATTATCTCCCTTTACGTAATAGTAACTTATGGATGGTATTAGCAAAAAAAGTGATGTGAGAAAAAAAGCGCAAAGCGACACTCAAAAGTGCATGATTTGAATGTCATCTTGATCGCCGTGTATGGTATAATAGCTCGTGTGAGCACCAGCCACAGGTTGGGGTAATCTCTGGCACCAGCGCTTCAGTTCCATTCAGTTTCAAGAAATTTAGTTTATATTTTCGTACCATATAAAAAAACAAAACTTTTTTAACTTATGCGTGGAGCTACTAAAACGTCAATTTTATAAAATTTAATTTCTGACTTTAGTTACTAGAAGTATGGAGCTCGATTTCAGACCACTGTGCGACGTCTACAAGAATACTGTACCGATGTATATTTTATACGTTAAGGACCGATGTATCATATAAGCATGGCTATTGAGCTGAATAACTGTATCGATGACGAACAGATTCACCGTTACAATGTGTGGCGTGTGCGAGAGCCGAGAGCTTGACCATGTGTTGTCTACGCTAACAGTAACCATTCAACGACTAAAACAACTTGTTGAGTGAGGTCGCTAGTGGGCGAAGCGATATACTCCACAAACAAAGAACCACAGCACCGTTAGCCTTCATATATTTTGTAAAAATTGCTTTGCGCAATGATTTAAGGTGTCTTTCCAGTACTGTTCTGCCGAGTGCTATGGTTTCCATCCTACACCGGGGCAATTAAGCGTTTTGTATAAAAGAGGTCCTCTTGTTAACTAGACATACAATTAACGATCGAGTGGTCGCGGGTTCGAATGCCACCCATTGCTCTATCGATGTGAACCCTCTCCTAATACAAGCATTCTAGCTTATTCTAGCTGCAGAGATTACCAAGAATACCAGTAATTTGTTTGGTTTTTGTAAATCAAATTGCTAGTAAAAAAGTCTTCTACAAGAAAGTTTGTGATTTGAACACAGGCAACATCGGCTTCCAATAGCTGGAATCAAGAAAATAATAAACATCTTCGTACTTTATAATTATGTTACCTATACGAGTAACAGAACCTTGATTAACCGTACGGTCCTATTCGGATGAGTCATCAATATATCAAGTAAACATCCTTCTGAATTTTATTAGAAGTATGCTGGGGCAATAACTATAGTCTCCTTAGGTGTGGGCCACCAGATGTCACTGCGGAGTGCGAGCGATGACCCCTTGTTTGCCTAATCTTGTACCCACTACTGTGAGTAGTGGGTGTCACACGCGCTTCACACACCAATGCGCCCCAAGCGACGCCATCAGCAACATTTATCATTTTAATTAATGGTGTCCTAACATTTACATAAATAGCGGTAAAAAAAGATATGATCATTTTTGAGGATTGGGTGAACAGTCACCTTAACTAATATCATAAAAGCGAATGTACCTAAGTTTGTTTGTTTGTCACCGATCATCACGAAATTTGGCATAGGTACAATTTGTCAGGGGTACAGAGAAGAATATAGAGTACCTCTCATCCTGGAAAAAGGTACTGTTCGCGAGGAATAGAAATGAATTGACTATATCTACACTAACGTGAGGAAAGCCATAGAATCTGATGTCTAAACATAATTCAGCAGTATATGGCCTAGCAATGGTACGGTAAGCTCAACGTTGTTTTAAGAAGTTAAGCGTTACTGAGCGACCACAGGCAATAGTTTTACTTTTGTGTTTGCTTTATAGTATAAATAAGTTAAAATTATACGGCCATAATAATGCCAAGTTGTTATTAAATATATTCTGTAAATTATGAAATATTTAATACGCCTTATACATGATATATATACAGGGTGTCCAAGAACCTGGCGTCCAACTGGATTCCCACGATGCCCCAAGTTCTAACAGTACTCAGAAAAATATTTTAAAAAATCCACCCCATGTACTTACAGAATTATACTGATTTCAAAAAAAAAGGGGAAATGAGCACCCTGTGACATACTTTTGAATGCTGTGACTGCTAATGCTGATAATTTCGATATTTCTTGGAGGTTTTGTAATCTAGGGTATTGCTGTGTCTAAATAGAATGTAAAAATAAAGTACTTATTGTACCATTTTAAAATAAAATATTATTTTAACTAAAGGTGATATGGAAAACTATTGAATTTCGCAACTTTGACCGACTGTAGTGTAAAAAAAATGTACCAAAATAGTATGGCAAGTGACGTCAAATTTTGACGCGTTTATTCCTCTTTTTAAAAAGGTATAATACTTACACATTAATTTGAAAAAAAAAAATTTTGATAATATTTTTACTCAACAACCCAATTTTTACGATGTCTTACAGAATTCTTAGAAAGAAAAATTTACGACGAATTGAATCTAACCTCTAAAGAATTACTGTTGTATGCTCATAAAAATAACAACAGGCCTCTCAAAAAACAGGTTAGACCGTAAGGGACGGTATGTGCATGCATCTCACCATAGTGATTCGTTATTACAACAGGAGGGAGCAAGACAGAAACTATCTTTGCGATTTGCTGGTTCTTCTTTATGGTACCCCATTATTCAGGTAAGAGTGAGGGAGAAAAAGGTTAGAGGTGCGAGTGAGATAGATAGTGACGCTATCTGGGATCGTGCTATTTAGGATAACAGTACGGTCAGTACGCGTCACTGCCTCCTGCCGTTACTACGCACCTCTCTCTTATTGTTACCATTGATCACGTACTACGATTTAAAGCTTTGTTTATTGGACTCGATTACTCTTTGTGCTCTGGACTTTGAAACGAACTCTTTACGACGACCTTTGCCTGTGTTTGGACAGTTTGTGTTTTGTGTGTGCTACCATGGCGACCTACACTCCGCAAGAATACGCAAATATGCACTACATTTATGGAGAATGTAGAGGTAATGGACGAGCTGCAGCGAGACTTTACAGAGAAAGGTATCCGAGGGCTACGCGATATCCCGACCATCGAGTTTTCATTAATGTGCACAGATCACTATGTGACGGGCGGTTCCCCAATCAAGTAGCTGGTGAAGGACGACCCGTAAATGACTTCATACGCGATGAAGTTTTAGAGGCGGTGTCGGCAAATCCAAGCATCTCTGTGCGAGGAATAGAAGCTGATACGGGGATACCGAAGAGCACAGCACACAGTATTCTCCAAAAAGAAGAATATCATCCGTACCACGTACAGCGAGTGCAAAGTCTTTTACCTCGAGACTATCCGAGCCGAGTCGCGTTTTGTGAAACAATCCTGCAAAAACATCGAGAAGACGAAAACTTTATCGACAAAATTTTGTGGTCAGATGAATCTACATTTAAGAAGGATGGCTACATGAACCTACACAACTTGCACGAGTGGCATGTGGAAAATCCGCACTTGATGCGAGAAGATAGATCCCAGTACCGGTTCAAAGTGAACATGTGGACCGGTATTCTCTGTGGGAATATTATTGGTCCATTTGAGATGCCCGAGAATTTGACTGGCGAATCATATTTAAATTTTCTTCAAAATGATTTGCCAAACTTACTAGAAGAGACCCCACCAGATATGTGGTTCCAACACGACGGCTGTCCAGCACATTTTCGCGTATCCGTTAGAGAGTTTTTGGACGAGCAATACCCGAACAGGTGGATTGGGCGATCAGGAACAATCCCGTGGCCAGCCCGCTCACCTGACTTAAATCCGCTGGATTTTTTTTTCTGGGGAACTATGAAGGAGCTCGTTTATGCGAAGCCCATTAATGACATCGCTGACCTTCGTGAGAAGATAACACAAGCAGTGCAGGTGATACGTCAAAAAAGTTACTCGCGAAACATAAAGCGGTCCTTTTTAAGGAGAGTGAGAGCTTGTATTGCCGCGGGTGGTCAACATTTTGAACATTTATTGTAATAAAATATCTTTAAACTAACATTCTTTGCTTTTATTCTACTGGGAACCCATCTACCTGTGTGTATTTCCTTCTTGCTCACTCTTGGAACCGAAGTAAATAATAGTAGTAACATAACAGTTTCTAAGATAAGAAAGGGTCCGACAGTTACCGTTAGTAGGTAGGCACTTCGTAAAAATTGGGTTGTTGAGTAAAAATATTATCAAAATTTTTTTTTTCAAATTAATGTGTAAGTATTATACCTTTTTAAAAAGAGGAATAAACGCGTCAAAATTTGACGTCACTTGCCATACTATTTTGGTACATTTTTTTTACACTACAGTCGGTCAAAGTTGCGAAATTCAATAGTTTTCCATATCACCTTTAGTTAAAATAATATTTTATTTTAAAATGGTACAATAAGTACTTTATTTTTACATTCTATTTAGACACAGCAATACCCTAGATTACAAAACCTCCAAGAAATATCGAAATTATCAGCATTAGCAGTCACAGCATTCAAAAGTATGTCACAGGGTGCTCATTTCCCCTTTTTTTTTGAAATCAGTATAATTCTGTAAGTACATGGGGTGGATTTTTTAAAATATTTTTCTGAGTACTGTTAGAACTTGGGGCATCGTGGGAATCCAGTTGGACGCCAGGTTCTTGGACAACCTGTATAAGGTTTTGTGCAATGCTCCAATTATCGGCAACCCGATCAAATTATTAATAAAGTACATTACTTTGGACAGCCATCTCTATAAGTAACTAGCATTTGTAGTTTTTTAATTTATAATGCCGTAGATACAGACAAGCCGTTAATGGAGAAATTGTATTGACTTGACATCTGAATTTACAGGATTGCTCGGTGTTATGTTTCGGTTAATAGCGATATCTAAATCAGTTAGGTGGTGTACTCATTAAGACGTATCATGAAAACAGAGCTAATTTTCAAAAGGAAACCGATTTTTAACTTCCAAGCAAACAACCAGAGCTGCAGAAAACTATAATGGCTGATGTAGTGATGACATAACATACAAAAAGAGTAACTTTCCAAAAGTAACACTAACTTTCAAAGGGTCAACCAGACCTACAGATAACTAAAATAGTTTAATCGTGGAGACGTACCATACAAACTGAGTTACTTTTCGAATATGACCAAACTCCAAACAGGCAATCAGGACCGCAGACAACTTGAAGACCTGGAGATATTATTGTAAAAGCTACATACCTGGTGGTCGGTCCACATCAAGTGGCTGTGTGGGCCTCGGCGGTGGAGCCGGTGCCGGAGTTGTTGCCGCTGTGGTACTCGCTGTGCTGCTGGTAGCACTCCTGTGTCAAGAAAACAACGGTTACATGAGATGCCCACCTTATGTGGGGTACTGTACCCAAAGGCTGCCAAAGGGAATTTGTTACTAAGACAGGTATATCACGATTTGCTGTGTTGGTCCAGCGACATATGTATGCACTAATATTTCCAAAGGGTGAGGTCCTAATCGATCCTAGGATCAGGTATAGTGTTATCATTTTCTCTTACCCTTACCTCGGCCTACCCTCTCAGAAGAAAGAATTTCATCGAGCTGATCCACCTTAGAGCGAAGCCCTATTTCTCCTTACCAAATGTTAAATGTTAATTCCACTCACCTAAGGTTGGCAAGTTCCTGCTCATGATGTGCGAGGCGCTCCTGGTCCTGAAGCTCAGCGAGGCGGCGGCTCAGTGCAAGCACACCACTGCTAAAGTTGCTATGCGCCGTGAACTTGCACCGAAAATCTTCTGGTGGACCGCAGTTAAACAAGTAGCAACTGCCTGGACCCTGTAACACATACCATATTTGCCTTTAAATCTCAATTGAATTGTCATATTAAAAACATTTGTATCTTATTAGTCTTAAATTGTCGTCCAAGTATTGTATTATTGTTAACAGTTAGGTTATTAGGTCACTGGCAACGCCTCAAAAAATGGCTGACGTCCTCACTGCTTCGACATTGACGCCATTGATAGTCACTATCTCGATTTCTAAAAGCAAAAGCTATTTAGGTATTTAAAGTTTCATAATCCAAGAAGGTTACCCTATGTCTATGAGCTCGATCTAGGCTAGGGATTATTGCGCATGTCCTAGATTTTCGATTACCTGTCAAGATATATATATAGGTATGATCAAGATGGCCGCCACATCAAATGCGCTGATTTACTCAATACTGCACCATATGCATACTATTATTCAACTTTCAGCTATTCATATTCTTTGTCCTCCTGGAGGCTTCTTATGTTCATGCCTTTATCTTCAACACATCATACAATTGTTTCTACATACCTAATCCAGAACACTATTAGTTCTTAGTTCCCGAGCGCCATCTAGACTAGTGTTCACTGCGCATGTACTAGGTCATCGATTATTTGTTGCAGGCGTAGTGACGATGCACGCAGATACATTTAAAATGGCCGCCGCATCACATGCGCCGATGTACTTAATACTGCATCATATGCAAACTAAAAAGCAACGTTAAGATATTTTCATTTTTTGTTGCAGTCGTGGCTCCTGAAGCCAGATTGCTGCTGGTTCCATCTCCCAAAGCTCCATCTTGACCGGAGTCCACTTGCTCAAATTCTAGATTATTAATGCTCGCTGTAGTGCGTAATGATAATTATTAGGCCGATTCACACAGGTATCTTTAAAATGATCGCCGCCTTTAGTATCCCAACTTTTGCCACATCACACACGAAGTGATATGCAACTACACAATTTCCACTCCTAGTTCACGGCTTCTCACATGTTGTTGTGTTATTGACCACACTTCCTCAATCACTATGTTTTAGCACTGCACTGGCTTCTTGTCCTGAAGCTCGATCTAGACTAGTCCCTTGTAGTGTAGTGTAGTACTGGGTCATCGATTACTTGTTGCAGTGCGCAGTAAAGATGTACGCAGCTACATACAAAATGGCTGCTGCACCAAGTGCGCCGATGTTCTCAACACTGCACAACATACAACGCTTTATGCAATATCAAGCTTTACTTATTGCTTTTGACATTTGTCTTCGTCTTTACTACTTTATATATTAGTTCTCATATATTTCAGAATGCTGCTAGTTCTTTGTTTCTGAGATACATCTAGGTTAGGTTTCACAGCGCATGTCCTAGGCCATCGATTACTAGTTGAAGTGTGCAGTGACGATAAATAGGTGATGCACGCAAGTACAAAATGGCTGCCACATAAAGTGCGCTTATGTACTCAATACTGCACTATATGCAAAATATTAAGCAACTTACAATTACTTTATCTTCGTTCATCTCGAAGCTTCTGATATTTCTCTTTTCCTTTAACACTTCTGATATTTTATAACGCTGTCAATGTTTTGTTATTGAGCTTCATCTAGACTACTTGTTGCAATGCGCAGTGACGATAAATACGTGTTGCACGCAAATTGTTTATAAAATGCCGCATAACTTGTCCCGACGTACACAATTCTGCAGGACACAGAAGGTAACTAACCACAAAACAACTCTCACTCTAAGTTCCTTTTAGAACTTCTGATATGTGAATGCCAGCACTTCATAAACTCTTATCTGCCACCTCCATCTCCTTTTTAGGGAGTTCAATCTAGATTAGTGTTCATTGCGCAAGTACTAGGTCATCGATTTATCGTTGCAATGCGCAGCGACGATGCACGCAGGTACGTACAAAATGGTTGCCGCATCTAACGCGCCAAGGCACTGAGTAATGCATCTCATGCAATTTTTCTTAATCTTTGCTCTTCTCAGGGCTTCTGATATTTCTTCTTTGTCTTCACCATTCTATTAATTAGTTTACAATTTTTTTCCAAAACGTTGACAGTTTTTAGTTCCTGGGCGCCATCTAGACTAGGTCTCACTGCGCAAGTACTAGGTCATCGATTACTCATCGCAATGCCCAGTAACGATCCAAGCAGGTACATACAAAATGGCTGCCGTATCCAGTACCTACACTAAGGTGTTTAATACAGCACCACATTCAAAATATTATGTAACTTCTCACTAGTTGATCTTCTCGAGGCTTCTTATATTTTCTCTGTCTTCAGGGCACTATATGTTAGTTACCATATATTTCAGAACGCTGCCCGTTCTTTGTTCTTAACTTTATCTAGACTAAGGTTCCATTGCGCAAGTACTAGATTATTGATTCTTCCTTCCAGTGCGCATACTCAAAATGGCCACCGCAGGGAATGCGCTGAAGTAATCAGGGCTGTACCACATACAAAGTATTATGAAACATCAAGCTATTCCCATCCTTGTTCTTCCCGGAGCTTCTGATATTTCTTCTTTGTTTGCCGGGCTCCATAAATTAGTTTTCATATATTACAGAACCTTATCAGTTCTTTGTTTCTGAGCGCCATCTAGACTAGGGTTCTATTGCGCATGTACTAGATTATTGATTCTACCTTCCAATGCGTAGTAACGATAATACCAAGACATACAAAATGGCTGACGTATCGAATATACCAACCTTTATGCGGCCGCTCTTATATCTCTTCAAGGGTTTAAACCTACTCTGCAGCACTCCTGACCTTCTGGAAATGTAAACTCGACGATAGCAACAGGGTGTTGGTCTGTATCCGCAGCCTTACGAGAGACCTATAGCATGGAGCTGGTGGGGTACATACCTTCTCCTCGTAGACGAATACGTCACAGGCATCAGTCTCGCAGCAGAGCCGCAGACACTCGTGGCGCGCCCCCACGTCCAGCTCGGAGAGGTACCGCGCGCCCATCTCGCGTGACTCCTCAGTGCGGATGATTTTGTCACGTTGCACATCAAATCGAGCGGCACACGCGGCTGGGTCCAGCTCCCGCGCGACGGCCACGCCCGCCAGCAACGCCACCCACCACGCCCACGCGCGAGCACCCATCGCTCTACCACAACTCGTCAGCCTAAGTTGCTGATGAACCCCCGTCTTTCCGAATGTTTACGGGACGATCTAGTATTGTTTCACTGCGAGGGGCGGTGTCTTCCATGTATAATCGAAAACCTTGCACTTCCGTGTGTAGTTCGCGACGTGGACAGGAATTGACTAACGTTTTCTCGAACGCACAGCTCGCGCTGTCCGGCGCCGCGACGGGCGGGGAGTCGCGATCGATATTGTCGCACTTGCGTATTACGCGCCCCACACACCGATCACTAAATAGTGGATGCGGTATTTCAGACGATTCATTACTTTTTAATCTTTCAGGTAACGTGTCAAACGTAACTCATAGATAAGTTTGAACTCAATTGACCGAGTTGAATCAACACCTATGTCAATACATCCAAAGATTAACGGGTAAAATTTATTAAATGATTTTTCTTTCTTGAAACCTTTGTTTACATATTTCTTAGACAATTAAGGCACAGACGTTTTTACAAGCTAGCAACACTACGGCTGTCAGACGCGCGTTGTTATGAGATTGTTTGCCGCTTTTTATTTTCTATACCAAAATGGCAGAATATATGATGTTTATATACTACTCAAAACAAAATAAGGGCCACTAGTTTATTTACATTTAAGTGCACTTTAGTAAACTGAAAGTACCTAACTAATAAGTAGCATTATATTGATATTACGAACTCTTTGGTGTTTGATCTCTTTTATGCTGGTGTTCGTGTTCCTAATTTGAAAAGTATTGGCCATCATTTTAAGAAAAAATAATTGGATGTTATTCTTATGTTTTTCTTCGATTGTCTTCTTAACTTGTTTCGGTTATTTTAGGAAAACAGTTTTACTTTTTCAATTTTAATTGTTTCATTTATCATCTCGCGTTAATCATGCCACCAGTACGAAGGCACATGGATACAATTACAGCAACCAGAGCCATAACTATGATTCAAGAAGGACGTTCTCAGCGTTACGTGGGTTTGCAGTTGGGTTTTTCTCGAAGAGCTGTCCAAAATGTATGGAATCCCTTCCAAGAGACCGGCAGTGTTGCCAGGAGACCCGGTTCAGGTAGAGTTCGTGTAACAACGGCGCACGAGGATCGGTACGTCCAACTAAGTGCTCGTCGTGATCGTACAGTAACGGCGAGCACAGACGAGTGCAAAGTAAATTATTTTAATGATGATCTGCGTGTTACGGTGTGGTGACAACGCGACGAGCGGTTTTCGGAGTCCTGCATCCACGAAGTTGACCGTTTCGGTGGTCCCAACGTAATGGTTTGGGGTGGGATTAGTTTACACGGTAAAACCGAGCTCACCATTTTAAATGCGGGTACCGTAACTGCAGAACGTTACATCGAGGACGTCATCAGGCCTCAAGTGATCCCATTTGCACAGCGAGTGGGGCCTGGATTCATCCTGATGCAAGACAATGCCCGTGCACCCACAGCTCGATCGACCCAAACTGTCCTAGAAGGACCTCATATTGAGGTATTACCATGGCCAGCTAACAGTCCGGATTTAAATCCAAACAAGCAATTGTGGGACCAATTGAAACGAAGGGTTAGAGAGAATGAGCAAGGGGTCTACAACCAACAGCAGCTGATTGACGCTTTAAAACGTGCCTGGGAGGCGATTCCAGATGAAAACGTGAGGAATTTGATCCAGAGTATGCATACGAGGCTTCATGAGTGTATTGCTAAGAGAGGAGGACATACTCTAACGTTACTAATGACAAATTGTAATTTTGTAGTGGCGGCCATCTTGGATTAGAAATTTATCATAGTGTATAGTATTCTACTAGTTAAGCCCTTTCATTTGATACCCATATTGAGGGAGTTGTGAAAAATATGTAATCCGCTATTTTGTGGCGGCGGCCATCCTGGATCGATTTTTATTAGACGTAGCTAAGAATACTCCTGACTAATTCACCTTTCAAACAAAAAAAACTAAATTAAAATCAGTTTATCCGTTCGGGAGCTACGATGCCACAGACAGACACACACACACACACACACACACACACATACACACACACAACACACACACGCACACACACACGCGCGCGCGCACATACACACACACACACGCACACACACACACACACAAACACACACACACACGCACACACACACACACACACACACACAGACACGTCAAACTTATAGCACCCCGTCGTTTTTGCTTCGGGGGTTAAAAAGAAGAAACAAAAGTGACAAGAACAGTATTTTGTTTTTTCCCGGTGATTTCTTTTGTTCATATTTTTCATTCAAAATGGCCAATTTCATTATGAACTTAAAAAAACAATTCATGATCATTATTTTAAACAATTGTTAGCCTATATTATACCCAATAACATTATTTTGTAGTTATATAAGTTAAACAATTTAATGTCTTTATTGTTTTCATGGTACAGCAAAAAATCTTAGTGGCCCTTATTTTGTTTTGAGTAGTATATATTAAGTTGCATAGTTGTAGATTTGTGATGTAAAATCACAAATGATGTATAAAATACTATATGTAGTGTATAATATATTAGTTATCTCCATAGCGTGCAAAACGGATATCTCAGATAAATAATTAAAATAGATAAAGGTTTAGATAATAAGGTTTATATAGGTAAATATAACAGAAACATTTAACGACATCTGTGATGTACTTTCATACAAATTGGCCCCTTCGGAGTATAGTTACTTATCCTAATTGATGAAATTAACCAATTAACTTTTTACGTTGTCTTAACAGAACTCTTGGCGAACGAATATCGAATTTAACTTTTGTCTCCTATTTTCAGTGTCCACAGAACAAAGTAAACAACAAATAAAGATTGTATGGATACACAAACAATACTAGTTTATAATATAATGCCTATCTATTCGTTGGAAATCGGTGTTTTTAAATCCAAGCAACACAACACTGCCGTTATAGGGCAAAAAGACGTAACTGCTAGTATATTTATATTTAATATAAAAATACTGGCAGATCTCAGGTGTCTGTTTTTACTGATTCCAAATACGTAACAAGCCCAATTTCGAAAAAATGTAAGATACATCTTTTTTTCCATAAGAGCGCACAGCAATGTCGTAGGGTCGCAAGTTAGAATAGGGTTTAAAATGCTACGTTCCCTGACAATGTAATTTTCATGCGTCAAATGTCCGGCGACGTTCCATCGCCTGGCCTTAGGGCGCCGAGCCTTAGTTTAGTACTAATCTTACGAAGCTGTTATGTGACTTGCGCGTTGTAGTACTTACTTTTGTTCTGCAGTTTATTTCTAAATTTATTAATTATTGACGGGTACAAACTGCATCTCAATTTACTTCTGTAAAGAATATAAAAATGAAATATGCTAATAACCATGTACCTGTGTTTAATTTATATCTTACTCAAAAACTTTTTGAAGCAGCGATTATCTAGTGGGAGAACGTTGGACTACTACACAAAGGTCTCAAATTCCATTCCAAGGCTTTCTGATTTTCAAGGTTATGTGCGTATTCAATAGGTAGTTAATTATCGCTCGCTTTAACACGAGTATTCCTCTTAATGTTCTCGAAGATATGTGAAGACTTAAAACCCGCCCTGGGCCAGCGTGACGGACTGTGTCTAACCCTTCTCACGTCACTCTCACACTGCGACGAGATCCGTCCGCGTGAGAGGACAGTTTAATATAGGGCTGACGTGTCTCAAATTTCAGCAATAAGCGGACACCAAAAGGTACTTACGACAACTAGGGAAATAAAAAATTCTATCTTGACTCTTTTGCTGCCCGCTTATCGTTGAATTTTGGGACACGATGTATAACAACTTTTGTTCTACCAATTTTCATAATACGTTATTTGTTTTTATACAAAATTACAATATAATTATATTGAAATTATTTGCTCCAACCGCATCAGTTAGACCTAAGACTACACACAGTCACAAAAGAAAGCAGCAAAGTAAATAAACAACATACCTCAAGGTGGGAGACGTTGTGCGGGAGGCGGGATGCTTGCAATTTTGTTAAAATATGTTTTTTGGATAAAGTATTTTGTAAAAAGTGCTAGAACAAAAGTTGTTTGTTTGTAAAGAAGACACCGGTAAACTGTTATTAGTACCTATTTCCTATTTAACTCTGTTCAATAGTCTAAAACAAGTTTTGTTGTTTATTTTATTTTAGATATACAATATTGTATATTTAAAATAAACTCTGTATAAGTTTTTTTCCAAATTAGCTGACCCACCAGTCATTGTCTTGTCAATATATACAAAAATACATTTCAAGTAAATAAATTCTTTTAAATCGAAATGTAAATCAATGTTTTCTTATAAAGTGGCATTCATATCGGCATTTCCCGCGGAATTTTCGCAAATTTTCTTTCATACAAACCTTGTCTAGACAATTAAAAACACAACAAAGAAACTTAAGAACGGTTCGACCGATTTGGCTAATCGGTCGAACCGTTCTTAAGTGATGCGCCATCATACACGTGGCAATTGATTTTTATTTATGTATATAGATTATAACTAGAATTTTCTGATAGAACAATTAATTTCGAATGCAGTTCTGCTCCTGGAAGAGATAAAAGTCTTTACCAGATCCAACTATGTTTTATAGTGCTTGTTATTATGCAGCTAAGTGGTGCGATATAAAATCGATGGAGGCTGGCCGGGACCTGGGACCTGCGTCCTCGGTGCATCCGGGCGGGTGAAGGAGAAGGGAAGGGAGAGGGGCTTACACGGGTTGATATACAGGTAGCTATTATACAGGGTGTCCAAGAACCTGGCGTCCAACTGGATGCCCACGATGCCCCAAGTTCTAACAGTACTCAGAAAAATATTTTAAAAAATCCACCCCATGTACTTACAGAATTATACTGATTTCAAAAAAAAAGGGGAAATGAGCACCCTGTGACATACTTTTGAATGCTGTGACTGCTAATGCTGATAATTTCGATATTTCTTGGAGGTTTTGTAATCTAGGGTATTGCTGTGTCTAAATAGAATGTAAAAATAAAGTACTTATTGTACCATTTTAAAATAAAATATTATTTTAACTAAAGGTGATATGGAAAACTATTGAATTTCGCAACTTTGACCGACTGTAGTGTAAAAAAAATGTACCAAAATAGTATGGCAAGTGACGTCAAATTTTGACGCGTTTATTCCTCTTTTTAAAAAGGTATAATACTTACACATTAATTTGAAAAAAAAAAATTTTGATAATATTTTTACTCAACAACCCAATTTTTACGATGTCTTACAGAATTCTTAGAAAGAAAAATTTACGACGAATTGAATCTAACCTCTAAAGAATTACTGTTGTATGCTCATAAAAATAACAACAGGCCTCTCAAAAAACAGGTTAGACCGTAAGGGACGGTATGTGCATGCATCTCACCATAGTGATTCGTTATTACAACAGGAGGGAGCAAGACAGAAACTATCTTTGCGATTTGCTGGTTCTTCTTTATGGTACCCCATTATTCAGGTAAGAGTGAGGGAGAAAAAGGTTAGAGGTGCGAGTGAGATAGATAGTGACGCTATCTGGGATCGTGCTATTTAGGATAACAGTACGGTCAGTACGCGTCACTGCCTCCTGCCGTTACTACGCACCTCTCTCTTATTGTTACCATTGATCACGTACTACGATTTAAAGCTTTGTTTATTGGACTCGATTACTCTTTGTGCTCTGGACTTTGAAACGAACTCTTTACGACGACCTTTGCCTGTGTTTGGACAGTTTGTGTTTTGTGTGTGCTACCATGGCGACCTACACTCCGCAAGAATACGCAAATATGCACTACATTTATGGAGAATGTAGAGGTAATGGACGAGCTGCAGCGAGACTTTACAGAGAAAGGTATCCGAGGGCTACGCGATATCCCGACCATCGAGTTTTCATTAATGTGCACAGATCACTATGTGACGGGCGGTTCCCCAATCAAGTAGCTGGTGAAGGACGACCCGTAAATGACTTCATACGCGATGAAGTTTTAGAGGCGGTGTCGGCAAATCCAAGCATCTCTGTGCGAGGAATAGAAGCTGATACGGGGATACCGAAGAGCACAGCACACAGTATTCTCCAAAAAGAAGAATATCATCCGTACCACGTACAGCGAGTGCAAAGTCTTTTACCTCGAGACTATCCGAGCCGAGTCGCGTTTTGTGAAACAATCCTGCAAAAACATCGAGAAGACGAAAACTTTATCGACAAAATTTTGTGGTCAGATGAATCTACATTTAAGAAGGATGGCTACATGAACCTACACAACTTGCACGAGTGGCATGTGGAAAATCCGCACTTGATGCGAGAAGATAGATCCCAGTACCGGTTCAAAGTGAACATGTGGACCGGTATTCTCTGTGGGAATATTATTGGTCCATTTGAGATGCCCGAGAATTTGACTGGCGAATCATATTTAAATTTTCTTCAAAATGATTTGCCAAACTTACTAGAAGAGACCCCACCAGATATGTGGTTCCAACACGACGGCTGTCCAGCACATTTTCGCGTATCCGTTAGAGAGTTTTTGGACGAGCAATACCCGAACAGGTGGATTGGGCGATCAGGAACAATCCCGTGGCCAGCCCGCTCACCTGACTTAAATCCGCTGGATTTTTTTTTCTGGGGAACTATGAAGGAGCTCGTTTATGCGAAGCCCATTAATGACATCGCTGACCTTCGTGAGAAGATAACACAAGCAGTGCAGGTGATACGTCAAAAAAGTTACTCGCGAAACATAAAGCGGTCCTTTTTAAGGAGAGTGAGAGCTTGTATTGCCGCGGGTGGTCAACATTTTGAACATTTATTGTAATAAAATATCTTTAAACTAACATTCTTTGCTTTTATTCTACTGGGAACCCATCTACCTGTGTGTATTTCCTTCTTGCTCACTCTTGGAACCGAAGTAAATAATAGTAGTAACATAACAGTTTCTAAGATAAGAAAGGGTCCGACAGTTACCGTTAGTAGGTAGGCACTTCGTAAAAATTGGGTTGTTGAGTAAAAATATTATCAAAATTTTTTTTTTCAAATTAATGTGTAAGTATTATACCTTTTTAAAAAGAGGAATAAACGCGTCAAAATTTGACGTCACTTGCCATACTATTTTGGTACATTTTTTTTACACTACAGTCGGTCAAAGTTGCGAAATTCAATAGTTTTCCATATCACCTTTAGTTAAAATAATATTTTATTTTAAAATGGTACAATAAGTACTTTATTTTTACATTCTATTTAGACACAGCAATACCCTAGATTACAAAACCTCCAAGAAATATCGAAATTATCAGCATTAGCAGTCACAGCATTCAAAAGTATGTCACAGGGTGCTCATTTCCCCTTTTTTTTTGAAATCAGTATAATTCTGTAAGTACATGGGGTGGATTTTTTAAAATATTTTTCTGAGTACTGTTAGAACTTGGGGCATCGTGGGAATCCAGTTGGACGCCAGGTTCTTGGACAACCTGTATAGACAGCTTAATGCACCTGTCTATACAGGTGTCCCAGAAGATGTGAATCAAATTGTAACGAGAGATTCCTTAAGTAAAGACCTATGTGCTAAAAGAAACAAATGTTGTGTTTTTGGTCAAACATACAAGATTTTCTTTGGTGCTAAAAAAATACACCAAAAAAATTGTGCGATTTCAAAATGTCGTCAGTTTTTTAAAAAAGTGTGTAGTTTGACGAATCAATCCATCACAAATAATAATAGTGGAAAAATTAAAATTAGCCTTAAACGGAGCACCTGAAGTTAAAGATTTGGGAAAAGTCTTAATTTATTAAAAACCTAGATTTTTTTATTTTACTCAAATGTCATAAATTTTTGTGTTTTTACTTAGCACATTTGAAAGGTCCTTACCTAAGGAATCTCCCGTTACAATTTGATTCACATCTTCTGGAACATCCTGTATAATAGCTATGATACACAATGTTTGGCTCTCTTAACTAACATTAAAACTGCGAAAATGATTTTGTTTGTTTGTTTGATACGCTTTCACGCCTTATCTACTCGCATACATGACTGACCTCAAGGATGACGTAGTGGTTAAGAGGTCGCCTCGTCACTGCCACTGTGCCGAATGTTGTGGGTTCGAATCTCACACGGGACAAAACTTTGTGTGATCTACAAATTGTTGTTCCGAGTCTGGATGTGCTTTGTGTCCGTCGTTTAAATTTTTGTAAATTCCCCTGCGACACAGGATTTATTCCTAGTGCGGGAGTAGTCTTTTGAAAAAAAATATACAATAAAAAAAGTACATGTCAGGGATACAGAAAAAGACATACGGTACCGATCATCCAGAATGTACTGTTCCCGAGGGACAAAAAATTTACATTAAACTACATTTATGTGAGGGAAGCTGTGAATATAATCTTGTTTAACATAGATAATATGGCATTTATACTGAAGTCATGTATATGTACTTTGAAGATATATGGAGTGATATTATACGCCAGATTTTATATTATACAAGTAATGGACGTCGAAAATACCTATAAAGTCTACTTTTTGGTTATTAGTAATTGCACTTGTGTAGACTGTTTGAACAAATAAATACGTAACGCAATCAATTATGCAGAGCTTATGTGAAATCCTCTTTAACTGTTTTGCCAGAGAGTTTTAAGACCAATAGAAAACGTCTTAATTAGGACATTCTTGAGTCTTCACTCTGCATGCGCTTGGACCCTAATACGCTCCTTCCCTGTTTCTTCTTTTTAAAAATACAACTACCGCTCTAGTAAAAATTCTTATGTCGCGGGGAACTTTACAAACATTAAAACAACGGACACATAGAACACCTAGACTCGCAACAACCATTTGTGGATCCACAAAGTTTTGTCCCGTGTGGGATTCAAACCCACAACATTCGGCGCAGTGAAAGCGGCGATGCCGCGAGGCAGCCACTTGAACCATTACGTCATCCGTGCTGTCTATATTCATGTTTATGACATTGGGCGTATGACTAACATACAAATTACACATACTACAAAAGAATTTCTAAAAACATATTTCGTTATATGAGCTTGAAAAATGTTGATTTAGAGAATTTCTCATCAAATATATGAGCTGATGGAATGAACTGGAAGTAATGAGTTTTTAAGGTACTTATGTCATGTCCAAATAAATGCCAAAATCTCCGTATAAAAATAAATGGAAATGATTGGTTTGGCTACATATTACTGTCATCAAATAGTTAATTTTGCTTGCTTAAACGATCATGGAAAACATTGTAAGTGAATCTGCGTGTTTGAGAGTTTTCTGTAGGTAATGTACTTTAAGATATGTGAATCTGCCAACCCGCACTGGGGTAGGGTGGAGGACTATGACTTTCCTTCTCTCCGAGAAGCGGCCCGTGACCAGCAACAAAATATCTCAGATGGAATTAAACAAATCTTGGTGTTATCTAGATTTAATGCCAAGATATTTTCTTGTAGAAATTATATAAGACAAATGTAAATGGAACAGCCGCAAAGAAAAGACCTGGGCACACGTTGTCTGATCATATCGAAAACATTCTGGCAAAAGGCCAGGTTAAGAGTACCTAATCTTAATCGACGAGCGAGCATAGAATATAATAAAACCTTGAAGGCTGTTGCAATTACACTAAGATTTAACTACTTAGTGTTATATGAGGATTTATGTATTGTTTGATTGATTTTAATGAATAAAGAAATGAAATGAAATGAATTTATTTGCATAAATGTGGTTACAATAGGATGTTATAGAAAATTGGTGCTGCACATTTACCATTTATATGGCATACAAATATATAAGGTCATTTTATATCTATGTTATAACTTGCATCAATTTACATTATAATAATAATACACATTATTTATTCATCTTGAAATTATTAGGTATGTCAAATGAATCACACATTTAGTAACAACAACAAGTAATGTTACCAAAAGTTATTACATTATATTAATTACCAACTGAAAATATACATGATATAATGTCAATAGCTAATCAGGAATGTCAAAAAATTAATGTCAAATGTATGTAAAACGATTCCAATTAGAAGCAAAATGTCAAATTTATATTAGTCACGATCATGATTGATAGATATAAGACCTTTTATATTTATTTATTTACTGTAAAATCGTACATTCTGAAATCTAGGTATTCTTGGACTGAGTAGAAACATTTCCCACAAAGCCACCCAAATAATTGGTTTTTAAATCTGTTAATTGTGAGATCCTTAACACTTTGTGGTAGATGATTATAAATTCGGATAGTCATAACGTAGCTATTTCTACTACAGATATCCGTTTTTAGGGTGAAAAAACCAATCTATTAGGGTACCTAGTGTAAAATTTACACACTTCTTTCTTACAAATATAAAGGTCGGGATTAGATTTTACAAGAACACATATTTCAAAAATATACATACAGGGAACAGTAAGTAGCGATAACTGTCGAAATAGTGGCTTACAACTTTCCCATGGGCGCTTGTTATACAGTGCTCTTACGCATTGTTTTTGTGTTACAAAAATAGTACCTAACATTACGGAGTTACCCCAAACTGTGATGCCATATCTGAGATTAGACTAGACGCTACATATGTATTATATGTATAATAATATCAATCCTGTATTAAACTGTCCCACTACTGGGCACGGGTCTCTTCTCACTATGAGAAGGGTTAGGTCATAGTCCACCACGCTGGCCCAGTGCGGGTTCTTCACATATCTTCGAGAACACTATGGAGAACTCTCAGACATGCAGGTTTCCCCACGATGTTTTTTCTTCACCGTTAAAGCAAGCGATAATTAACTATATAATACGCATATAACTTCGAAAAGTTAGAGATGCCCGCCTTAGGTTCGAACTCGAGACCTCTGCGTGGCAGTCCAACGGTTTTCCATCAGGCTATCGCTGCCTAGTAAGCCTTACATATTATTACATTATATTAAAGTGAATGAAGCAAGCTCTTGCTACATTTAAAATGACACGATGGTGTAGCGTTAGTTTCATTGCATTATTTAAAAAGAAGTGTTGTTAAATTTTCCTGTCAAGTCATTATCAGTAGCAGCATGAATGTAGGTCGAGTAATTGAGAAATTAACAGTAACTGCATGAACTCTAGCAACATACCTAGAAGAAGACAATGGACTTGTCGCTCTGTGTCGTTTTGTCTTCGTCCACAAGGGGACAGTAGGAAAATATATATGTATATGTTAAATAAGGAAGAAATATTCGTGTAGTGGCCTGGCGTTTCATACGGGGCGGGCCGAAACCTCGGCGAGGTCGCGTTTGCACGTGAAAGTGATTCGCGCAGCCCCGCCTGCTCTGGTTATGTCTATCTATATGTTAAATCGCCGTTAAATAATTATTTCAGTATTTTCCACTCATATGTAAATGTACAGTGTTGCAGCTATTATACCATATATATAGGTATTACTGACCACGGTAATAAAAAAGAAGATATATTTGAAGTACTAATGATATGAAGCATTTTAGGTTTATAATATTATTACCTACTCTAAACCTGAATTAAATATAGTAATTATTAATAGACATGATTTTTTCTGCGTTTAATAGCCTAATCCTTGACAAAAGTTATAAGACTATTAGTCTTATAACAACCCGCTGCAAATCACAGTCACGTTTTAGTGCAGCTACTAAAAACATCCTAAAAGCAAAATCCCGATAACACTGGCCGATTTGGGTATAGGATCGAGAATCTCACGATCGCACGCAAACATAAGCGCTTACCTATTATTCCACAGGACGAATGAGGCTGGTAATGTATCCAGTAGATGTAACTAGCGTCGCCCTTAATCCATAAATCAAAAGGACAACTGCCAAAATGTGTGTATAATATATAACAGAGATTTAAAGGCTGTAATCTATGAATGTAGTCGAAATTTCTACAAAACATGCCGTGTATAATAGTAATGCAACTAGAATGTCAAAGATTAACGCTTATGCCAACATTTTCCCTAAATCCCTTGCCGTCTCATCCCGCCAGTAAGGCGCCGAGCCTTAGGTTATTATGGCCCCGCATCTACAGTAAATACGGGTCACCTTGCATCTTCCGACCCTAAAGTAACCTTTCCATTATATAACACATAGGGCATGTAATTTGCGCGCCGCGCATCCAGACGCATCCGCGATTAGTTCCATGCTCTCATTTATTTCAAAGTTAAAGTTAAAAGTCTTTATATATTCCTCATCAGCATGGTTGCTGAAAACAACCGAATAGTCGACATTCGGTTGCTTTTTGGTAAAGCGTAAGTATAATGGAGTCTGCCCACTACCCCGTCTCATACCATGACCGTGCTAGGAACGTGTCAGGCAAATAAATATTCTTTGTAAGGAAATGTATAAGACTATGTCCACTAGACCGTTCCGTCACCGACCAGCAGGGCGTATCGTGTTGCTTTTCGTATCTGATACGTTCCTAGCACGGTCATGGTATGAGACGGTGTAGTGGGCAGACTCCTTTAATAGGTTTA
Organism: Catocala nupta; assembly: GCA_963675205.1. Lineage (NCBI taxonomy): Eukaryota > Metazoa > Arthropoda > Insecta > Lepidoptera > Erebidae > Catocala > Catocala nupta. Next base: position 28,098,948 of record OY776086.1, on the reverse strand, counting down.
CACTGCCGTCATAAGGGAAAAAGACGTCATTCCAAAATGTATTCCTATTTATAATTAATATACGATGCGTCTTTTTCACTGATTTCAAAAACGTAAAAATCTTAATTGTGGCTATAAATGTTAGATACGTCGTTTTTCTTTATGGCGGCAGTACCAACAGATTTTCTTAGTTTTTTTAAAAGCTCTCTCACTAGGAATAATTCCTGTGTCGCGGAGTACTTTATAATAAAAATACAACGGACACAAAGAACGCTCAGACCCGTAACAACAATTTGTGGATCTCACAAATATTTGTCCCGTGATCGGATCGAACCCATAACACTCGGCCGCAGTGGCGAGGCGGCCACTTTAACCAATACGTCATTGGTGCATAAAGTGGTAATTTTTAAAACCGCAATAAAACGTGCAAGAATGTCATTCGCAACCTTTACAGCCATCTCATCTAATTCATCAATTTATGAAATACTAGATGCGCCCGTGGTTTCATCCGCGTTTATCGTTACTGCGCCGCCCCTGTGAGTCGTAGCGTGATATTATATAGCTTGTAGCCTTCCTCGATAAATAGGCTATCCAACACTAAAAGAATTTGTCAATTCGAACCAGTACTTGCTGAGATTAGCGCGTTCAACCAAACAAACAAACAAACTAATAATAATAATATTTGTTATTGAAAACCTTGTTACATTTTCACAATAATTAAAGGATAATGACTGCAGTAGTATAAACTGTGTCGTAGCCATTAATGCCCACATCCGAATATATTTTAAATATTTTAATTGACTAAGTTTAGTAGGGTAGACTGGGTACGGTTGAAACAAAGGACGGTTGAAACAGAGCAAATATCTCGTAAACGGTTACGCGGGGAGTGAGGGAGGCAAGGGGAAAACGAAGCGGATGACAGTTCCGAATACGAATTCAGTGCCGCGCCGCTCCCCGCGCGTTGTTGTTGTGTGCAGGACGCCATATTGTTTTTTATTACCTAAAAGTAAGTATTTTTCTTCTGACATTAACGCTTATATTATCTGTTCTTTTTAAGTGAATGTATTGAGTGTGTGTTTGTGATTATTATGAAGCTTGTAGAATAAGGGATAGTGACTATTTTTAATGTGTTATTATTACTGTCGTAAATATAAAGTATATTCTACCAAAAGTAGTGTTGGGGACGGTTGAAACATTTTTTGTGGGTACGGTTGAAACAAAATGTTTATTTTTTGTAGATGCCGAGAGTTCGAGTGAGGAAGACTTCCAGAGGGGAAATTAACTTGTCGAGCTATAGTAAAGCATATGAGGAGGTAAAAGCTGGAGATTCACTACGGAAAGCGCCAGACAAGCATGGTATAAACCACTGTTGCGAGATGCGTCCGGCAAAGACGATGAAGGTATGGGGTATAAAGCACACAATCGTGTTTTTAATGAAGATCAGGAGCGAGAATTATCAAAATATTTGATTCGTTGTGCTGATATATATTTCGGTCTATCTAAGAAAGAGGTGAGAAAATTAGCTTACGAACTTACCATTAAGTATAATTTATCACGACCTCGAACTTGGGAACACAACGGAATGGCTGGTGAGGAATGGTTTCGGATGTTTATGCGAAGAAACCCTGAACTGTCCGTACGCGCCGCACAAGCTACAAGCTTGTCAAGGGCGACAAGCTTTAATAAAAGTAACGTAGACTTCTTCTATGATAATCTGTCCATTGTCATGGACCGCTATAAATTTGAGCCCCAAGATATTTATAACACAGATGAAACCGGCATAACCACGGTGCAAAAGCCTGACAGAGTTATAGCTAGACGTGGCGCTCGTCAAGTTGGTGCAGTAACCTCCGGTGAAAGGGGTACTTTAGTGACAGTAACCTTTGCAGTAAACGCCATTGGAAATGTTTTTCCACCATTTTTTGTATTTCCGCGAGTGCGATTCCAAGACCATTTTCTTAGGGATGGGCCAATAGGGTCTAGTGGAACCGCAAATCCCTCAGGTTGGATGCAAGATGAATCATTCCTGCATTATCTAAAACACTTTCAAAAGCATTCTAAGGTTTCTCTGTCACACAAAGTTTTACTTATACTAGATAACCATTCCTCACACATACACATAAACACACTGGACTATTGCAAGAACAATGGAATTGTGTTATTGTCTTTTCCTCCTCATTGCTCTCACAAGCTCCAGCCGCTCGATCGATCCGCATATGGCCCTTTAAAGAAGGCTGTAAATTCCACGTGTGATGCGTGGATGAGGAATCATCCAGGAAAACCCATGTCAATATACGATATACCGGGGATTGTAGCGTCTGCTATGCCCCTCGCTATGACATCTTCCAACATTCAAGCCGGCTTTCGCATAACAGGAATTTACCCATATAACCGGAATCTGTTTACTGAGATCGATTTTGCTCCTGCATTCGTAACAGATAGACCTAATCCGGACAATTCAACTGAGAGAACAGATAGACCTAATCCAGAAAATACTATTGAGTCTGCAGTTGTTCCTATATTTAATGAAAACCCAACCGAAGATGAAACACCACCACTATCGCCTTCTCTTTTAACTGAGGAATTACAGTTGTCTCTCCACTCATCAGTTCCAATAATCCAGCAAGTAAACGTTCATGAACCAGAAGAAACTATAAATACACCACCTAGTCTTGGCAGCATCGGTATTTATCAAGAAATTTCACCAAGACCGTCTACAAGTGCACAAGCTACTAATGATTGTATCGTTTTTACTCCGGAGGTAGTAAGGCCATTACCAAAAGCACCCCCAAGGAAATGTAATAAAGGGCGAAAAACTAGAAAATCAACTATTTATACTGATACACCGGAGAAAGAAGAGATAAGAAAGGAGCATGAAAAAAAATTAAAACGGACAATAGCGAAACAAGTTAAGAAAAGATTAGACGGAAGAAAAGGTAGAGGAAAAATTTCAAAAGGAAAAAAGAAAAATACTCATCAGGATTTGTCATCGGAAGAATTTGAAGAGGAAGAATACTTCTGTATTGTTTGCTTAGCACCCTATTCAGAGAGCAGATCCGGAGAAAAGTGGATACAATGTACTTCGTGTAAACAGTGGGCTCACGAAGAATGCACAGAGGGTAGCCTCAGCTACAATTGCGACTCTGACTCTGATTAATCTCTAAAGCTAAATGTTTTCCTTAAGTTATTTCTCAATGTTTATTTGATTTAAGGAGTGTTTTCTTTAGTTTATTTTGAATGTTTTTTGATTTATAAAAAAGTTTTTATTTAGTTTATTCAAAATGTTAATTTTATTATTATTTTTATTTGATTTTAGAAATTCTTTAAATGTTTACTACTCGTCAAAGGCTGATGAAACCTTGAAGACTGATTAATGTTGTTATGTGGTGCCATAATTAGTTTTAATGATAAATAAAACATGCTTCCTTGGTATTTATTGTATTATTTGTATGTGTTTCAACTGACCCCAATCGCTGTTTCAACCGCCCCTGGCATGGGGACGGTTGAAACAAATTTGTTCTTTTTTTTAATTTCATATATTTCTAAAATTAATACCCCGGGAACTATATTGATACAGCCATATCGTAGCCAAAACTTAACATTTGAATTTCATGTATCATAATCGTCACTCGGTTTATAAACAACAAAATTATAAAGGAAAAAAGCTAAATTGTTTCAACCGTACCCAGTCTACCCTAAGGGTAAGTACAATTTTATTGTTTATTTTAAATAATGTTGTGCCTATATTGAGGACTAGATGTGCCCGCGGTTTCACCCGCATTTATGTTTACTGCGCCGCCCCCGTGGGTCGTAGCGTGATGTTATATAGCCTATAGCCTTCCTCGATAAATAGGCTATCCAACACTAAAATAATTTTTCAATTCGAACCAGTAGTTTCTGAGATTAGCGCGTTTAACCAAACAAACTCTTCAGCTTTATAATATTAGTATAGATATATCCTTATAATTTCCCCTCATGAGGAGCGAGACCAGTGTAGCTGAAAACGTTACAACACTTGGACCTAGCCGGCGTAAATATCGCGCCTTGGGCAAACATTTGTGGATTGAATTGTGAATATCTCGTGAGAAGATCAAATTCACAACACTCAGTACAATGAAGTCATCTCTCCATTGTTAATGCATTTCTGTTGGAATCATGGCACCATCAGACCAGACAAAACAAATTATGTGCTCTATAAATGGAATAAAAGTATTACTTTTCAAATTTACATATAGACGCCTATATGCCCGAAGGCAAATTCCTAGGTGTATTAACTACACCTAATTTCCCAGCTTTAATGTCAGTTCTCTAGTAATAATAATAATATTCTATCACATACACACAACACCATACAAGCCTGTGTCGTGTCCGTCGCCGCAGTGGTGACAACCGGGCGCCTCTTGCCGGCGTATACGACACAGGAACTGGCCAAAACAACCGTGGCCAGTTAGAACCTGTGTCAGCCGGAAGGTGAGGGAGCCATGCCGCCTCTCCAGCCACTCCTCAAAAACGGGACTTACCGCCACGACCGTGGCGTGCCCGACCAATTAAATTATCCACCTGGTTACACCTGTTTTCTATGCAAATAAATATTCTTATTCTTATTCTTATTCTATTCTTATTCTTTGTGTTTTTGTAATTATGTTTTTTTTTTTAAGCCTTTGTAAATAAAAATTGTTTTAATAGTTACAAAAATATAGGATGTAAATTTGTAATTGAATATCAATGAATAAATGTATTAAGCAGAGCTTGTACCTACTATGGGTACTTGACAATGGATAAACATCCGTATACACTTTTTTTTGTACTTAAATACATACATATTATACCTACATAGAAACACTCAGACCAAGACAAACATCCATGTTCATGCACACTAATGTTTGAATTATGCGGGAATCGAACCCGCGACCTCAGGCGTGGCAGTCGGTTACACTAACCACTACGCCATCGAAGCCGACCTATAATTATTGACCACCAAGCACTATTCTACACACCGTGCTGCCTATACCTAGGTTTTGCTAGCCTAGTGTCAGGTTCCTCGTAAAAGGAGGCAAGCATATTGTCGACTACCAGGTATAGTTTACCAGACTTCGTGTTAACAGTGGGAATTCCTAGACAAAAAACCTCAATAACATATGCCCGACCAGGGAATCGAACCTAAGACCAAACAGCAACAGTATTGTTGCGATAGTAATAGTCTATCGATAGTATCGTGATACTATCGTGGCCTTGAAAATCAGTCACACTATCGGTAGTCCTCCGATACTATCGACCCTTGACGATACTAACAATACTATCGATAGTATCCATTGATAAAAATAAGTAATACTATTGCTAAAGATCAATAGTATCGATAGTATTTCAGCATTTCGATATTTTCGATAAGACTATTCGCGCTATCGATTGTTTTTCAAGGTCAACTATCGATAGTGAAATTATCGCTATTGGAACAACACTAAACAGCAGTATTTTCACTACCGATGCGCTACCAATACACTGCTGTACTAGAAAAAAAGAGGAAGACCACCATACTGAAAGTAAAAAAGGAAGAGAGGATGACTCCATGGCCTGGCAATTACTGAGGCTTTTATTTCATTATCATCATATTTGTATTACTTTACACGGATAGACAATGACTTGGACTAACACATCTTAGAATAGTTTTTATTCCAGTTAAGCGTTCCTGTGAAATGCTACCTCGACTGTAATGTTGAACAGCACATTCGTTTACCACTTGCCAATAGATGGCGCTGCTCAAGCAATGTTGGCGTTGTATGTATTTTTTAATATTCCATTTATATTAAAATGTGAATTTTATAGATTAATTCATCGCGTGAAAAATGTATCCATGCAATAAAATTTTGACAAAATATTATTTTATTACTAGCTACTTGGCTTTAGCCGCGGTTTCTGCCAGAAACTGGTACCTAATAAAATATAAGAAAAGTAACAAAACACACGCTTTAAGTATGCTATGACGTATGCCATATGCGCGTCATATACAACAATGGAAATATGATAGTTAAGGATAGTGACATTATAACCTAGGTCTGATATATACAAACAAATGAGTCCGCCATATTTATAAAAGCAAAATAAATATATCAATAAATTATTATTTATAAAACCGTAATTGTTCCTTGCAGGGCCCTTAACTTAGATCGAGTCCGAGTTTCAAACTTTGAAACCAGAAATAGGTTTCTATTTTCTTTTTGTAAGTACAAATTATAGCAAATAAGTAAACTAAAATAACGTTGATTGATTGCGCCGATTGATCCTCAGTTTGATTGTGTGTTGTATAAATGTTTGTCACGTTCCTAAACATAGACAAGGGATATATTACTAATGTGGAAGTTCTCTTTATTTTTTAAAGAACACCTAACATCTGCTTTATCAATTATTTGACGACAGCACAAATGAGCCGGGTCGCCCGAAGAAAAAGGAAACCGGCCTAATAGGGTAACAAAGTGCGTTTCGCCCAGTCTACTTGTCCCATTCCTTCCCATACAGATTACTAAAACGAATTAAAAAGTTTTCGTTTTAGGGATCCGTGACAAGCAATTAAAGGCAGCAGTCACAACTTACTATCAGACTGATCATATATGCTTGTTTACCAGATTTGTAGGTGAATTTGAAGAAATATACACTACAGACCTCATTTAGTAGGTACTGCTTACGGAATTAATTATATTTTACACGGACTAGTTTGTTATAGTCAGGAGTTAAGGTGTAGACTGTAGAGCATAAAGATTTCTTCTTTAAAATGTCCATCCTGAGAATAAGCTAGCTTGTGGACTTTATTTAGGCAACGAGCAAAAAGAAATGTTAAACTTAAAAAAACTATCTATGAATCAATTTCATCAATTTCTCTATTCTGTTTTGGGAATGGGATTAAACTCACAACACTTATCGCTCGGCAGTGACGAAGCGACCACTTTAATAACTGCGCACTTCATTCAACACTCCAGCTAGTCATAATTTCTGTGTTGGGCAACTTATGAAACGATGCTTTTCACAAGTCATCTTTGCAGTAATCTAACGTCGACGCTTTACTCAACTTGCGCATTTAAACAAATCTCTCTGTCAACATTGTACACATGCTCTTATGTTACCATAAATGGAAAAATAAACTTCTCGAAATTGTTTATTGTTTCATCTCTAACCAGTGATGTTTAAAATATAGGACGACCCTCTTCCCACAAAAACTACAGTCAATAAAAAAGTTTAAGTAAACGTCTTCTTAGAGAGAGTCACGGTAAATTATTATCCTGAATTATGTAGGACAATAATTATTTACCTACCACGTGTCCAAGTCCAATCTACCATAACGCCGTTTTCCGCGTTTTTAGGTTAAATATCCATGATGTTTCCAATAACCAATGCAAATTAAACACACAGAGTGTTCAATGTCGTCTCCACGCTCATAAAATCTGCCAAAACACAGAAAACATCCCACATGTTGCCTTTTAGCAATCTGGCGCTGGTGTGCTCAGCGTTGGCCGATAAGTTTTAAGATACACTTGCAGTTTTCTTACAAACATCATTCAGAAATACCCAGTCTCAAACTTCAACTAGATAGTTACACGGGGCGCGGGATAGATGGCGTAAGTGACCATAAGTCAAACTTAATATCTAAACTAGATTAAATTTTTTTTTGGTCTACAAAGGACAGATTTTAACAAAAAAATTTATTAGTAGTTATGTTAAATATATTATTCTGGTAAGTCTGCAATTTACAAATATGATATTCATTTTGATCTTATGTGAGAGGCATTGGATACCATAAGGATATATACTTACAAGATCGCGTGAAGCAGGTCTATACTCTATACACAGTTGCAAGTGTAATAACTAGGTTAAAGAAGTAAGCAGGAGATTTAACTACCTATATTTCTTTCATTAGCCTCATATGTCTTACACGTATGACAGCCGCAGCATCCGATAGATTCTGTAAACCGCAAAAGACGATGTAGGTATTTGTCAGGAGGTAGTACGCATGCGCTGTGCGCCGATCCCAGCGAGGCAGAACGTGCGTGTGTGCGTGCGGGCGAGGCGCGCGGCAGTGTCGGCGCGTCGCCTGCCGTAGCTCCGCCGCCACGCGACACGCGACACGCGACAAGCGACAACTGACAAACCACACGCGACACGCGCCCTCATGTCGCTGTTCTTCAAGTTCAGGAGCGGCGTGAGTACCCTCTGTCATGTCGCGCATGTACCCTCCGCTCCACGTTTCATGTTTACCCCACTTTCATTCTTACCCCGCTGTGACCAGTGTTATGTGTTCCACCACCAGTGTCTCGTGCTTCAAGGATATCATAATATACGTTCACGTTCATTAAATGACATATCCAAAACATTATACATGCATGACGCTTTGCAACAGATAACGCTTATCAAAAATATGAAGTCGTAATTGATTCTAAGGTCATCAAACGAGGTTATCAGTATTCGGTTTTTAAATATATAAACAAACGGTTGAGTTGTTTACACATCATGTGGATGATGAGATGCGTAAATTAGGGGAGAAGTAGAAAGCCTCGTAGGAGTACGGTTAGTTAGGCGCAAGGGCGCGGTGGGTCGCGCAGGTAGGTCCCGGGCGCCGCCGCGCTATCGCTCCAGGCCTCACAGAGCACAGCTCACGGGCACCGCTCTTATTCCCACTCTTAGACACCAGCATCTTACCCCGTCCCTACACACAATTCAAGAAGATCGTCAATATTATTTGAACTGTCAACTGACAACCGTTCAAATGTCTTGTATATTTTATTACCACAGAAATAAATCAATAACAATAATCTTTCAAGTAGTCCCAGGCAAACAGGTGTGAGCCTATGCATAAATTATCTGTGTAATACAGATATAGTATTTTTTTATCTGCGGAACATGGAATAAACATTTAAATATTTCGATAATTAAGATTTAGGCATAATTCATATTATACTGCCGCCTATAAAAGAGTTAATAGTTAATACCAACATATATAAAAAAACTTGTTGTCAATGTCAATGAAACAAAGCAATTTAAACTAACACGTTCTCATACCAACATTGCAAAGTTAATGAACTATCTGTGGTCATTATCATAGAGCGAATAATGAAATTTTAATGTAAAAGGGTAACTCTAATAAAGTCTTGAATGTGCTACATTCGGTACAGCGCGGCTTTAGGTTCGGGGGCGAAAACAGAGTAACGAACAGAGCCCTTTGTTACGATTCTGTCCCTCAGTTGAGTGACCCGAAACACATTACATTTTATGACTGCTGCGCGTAACCTACGGCCAACTGTGTGTAAGATTAAACTATGTTCTGTGGCTCAACGGGTCCTCGTTAAATACGCCAATGACCATAAATCGACTGCACAAATGGTGTTGTGGTTTCAGTGGTCACCACGCCATTACCACTGAGCCGAATGTTGTGGGTTTGATCCCCCCTAGGACAAAAAAATTCGAGATCCCGAAATAGTTGTTCCCAGCCCCGGTATTCTATGTGTCCGTTTAAATGTTTGTAAAGTCTCCCACGACTCAGAAATTATTCCTAGAGCAGCAATTGACAGTATAAAAAGGCAGGTACAGTATAAAGTTTGTTCCAATATTGTTTAAAGTGGTTTTAGTTCAGATTTATTTATAGCTTTTACTAATTGTACATTATTCTCGTGTTCGATCTGTATAAAAGCCATACGGAAATAACTCACTATACTGCTGTTTGTCTGTCTGTGACAGATACCTGAAATAGCGTTGCTGTACTAAATACGTTATAATAGTTAATTATCGATTTTCTGCTTCGCTAATCCCGGGAAATGAGTTTTCGCTGTCGTTTACGACTGATCAAAGAGTCTCGGTTTTGATTTTCTGGTTGAAACAAGGTTGTTTCCAGCCCTGATCAAGCGAAGATTACTTGAGTTTGTATTTAAGTTACCTTGTTCTAATAAGCAACACGAAGTCTGGATACTGTCTAGTACTCGCATTTAATATACGTAATTATTTGTGCATTGTATGCGTCAATATATTACGTGAATAAAAAATAAAGAGGTTTGTAAAAATATAATTTAAGAATTTCTTTTTGTTGTTCATTTACATCACATTGTGTAGTGATTTTTACGAAGGTATGGATAAAACCCTGAAATCTGTACTTTTGGGTCTCAGGCATTTAATGCTGGGTAAACAATCAATCAGGGATGAATTTATAATATAAAGAAATGAACTGCATAAATTCGGTATTAAAGGCTTCTTTGATATATCTGCTACACCTATATTTAAATAAGACATTTGAAGCATAATCGATCAGCCTGCTAATTATTCGCTTACGATACGAACCAGCCATCTCGCCCGAAGAAACACCAACCACTACTACCGATGTGTACGATTTCTCCCGAATAATATTTGAATCCAATTTTGCACAACACGAAAGCCACGTATCGTGGAGAGAGACACAGCCCGCACATCAATGTACAGTGTTGTTGATAGATATGAATATCAATCCTAATTAAATAAAGCTGTAGAATTTGTTACTTTTTATATATAAACGCGTTTATTTTTGTAGCCAACACTTTTCTATTTGCTAGCTCAATTATTAAGGAAGGTTTTGGGCTATAAAACATCCCGCTACGAGACGCTACGCCATAGGAGCGGAACAGCAATCACAAACGTGGGTAAAACCCATTTTCACCGTGGAGAGAGCTAATTGCATATAATTTTTTGCATCGCTACCCCTTACCCAAATTCGCCCTATGGTTAGTAATATTGCGTTATTACTTTTCGCCTGGTAAATAAGCGTTCTGTAAGCTATCATTTCATCTCTCATTCTTGTTCCTTAGGATGGAACACCTGATAACTTTGGTATTGCAAATGATCGTAGACTACAGTAGCTGCCTACAATGTGTTAATGTGAATGATTCTTGTTGAAAGGTTCCCCATGTCCTATTCTGTACTCCTAACAACGTATATGCGGAATTACATGATGACCGAAAGCTAACAAACTCACTTTCACATTTATGATATTAGTTAGGATAGTAAGGATTAAGAGCACCGCGAAGTTTGTCGGTAAATATGTTTTTGTCACGAGACAGGGGGCGAACATAATTGCTGCCGTCTATGAAGTACATTTTCTCTTTTTCATTCACAAACTTGATACTTTACTCGCTACTAAGAGCGAAGCCAACTTCTTGTTATCCTGACAAGTAAATAAGAGGCTAGCTCAGTAAATAATACTTAGTCCTTCTCCGTGAAAAACATAACAAACTAAGTATATTGATGTTCGTTCTCGCATATCGGCACATTGCTAAATCAAACACAGGACCTAGAATATGATATGTAGATGAAATAATCAAATATTACATTTTTAACAAATAATGTGCAATATTTTCTTACTTTTGCTATAACAGTGAAGGCCAATAAACGTCACCATACAAAATTTTAGAACGTTATATAAAATTTTGTAGGGCTATAAAGTTACCAATAAAATTTATGGCGTCGCTCTTGCCTGACTTGGGGATCATATTCATGACCGGTTTGCAAACTTTACACCACGGGCCCAAAGAGGCAACTGCACTTCGAAGCAAATATAAAGGAACATGACGGGATGTCGTCCAAGAAAATGTTATATTAATCATCTATAGGTACTAATATTATAAAGAGAAAATTTGACATTCTGTTTATTTGTTTGTACGGATTTAACTGAAAAACATATTAACAGATTTTAAAAATTCTTTCGCCATTAGAATGCTGTATTATCACCAGAGTTGACATAGACTACATTTTATTGATAAAAATACTGATACTAAAATAACCAAACCTAATCTACCCTCATTTTAGGCGAGCGAAGCCACGGGCAAAAGTTAGTAATTAAATAAAAACAGACACGTACACGCTACCATACCATACCCAGGGTTCTACTGGGACTGCCGTGGAGGCGCAGTGCGTTAGGGCTGTTTGTAGAGACATATACTGACGGCATCACCACTATCATTCTCTATGTATAATATGTATGGGTTGCATATTAAAAAATCAAAACATTCTCGAGCAAATTTTAAAAGAACTATAAACGAAATAAGAAAATTTAAATGACCAAATGTTTTATTTAGAAAAGTTTTAGATTCCCAATGTATGTGACATCAAATGAACGACTGATCAAAAGTTGCTAGATGTAATTTTAAAATATCAAATCAAAACTAATCAAATTTTATAATACCGCTTCCGAGTCGGAATCGTACGGATGGAAGCGGTAGGTTGTGTTAGGTTCTCTTTTAATAAATAGGAAATAGGAGCCCCGCGAAGCGGGGCTCCGTCCAAAACTCCCATTAGTCCTACCATCCAGTAATCCATTTTGACCTTTAAACGATTTGGTTAATAGTGTAATAAATAATATAAACATTGATATTCCAGACTTTGGTCAGCTAAACTTTTGATCAAATGACCATCGTTATTTTAAACTTTGTTAATTTGTACGTTGTTCTTTTGAAATTTGCTCATATAAGTTTTTATTTTCTAATATGCAACCTATGTATGTATGTGTTTACAAAAAAAAAACCGGTGACTCGCCAACTCACTAGAAGCAGCAGAGGGCAACACCGGTGCGAGCAGCTAGGGGTGACGAGCGGTGCGACGCCGGTTTCACCATCACGGGTGTCATGACAACGGAGACCCGGAATGGGTTTCCCGTAGTTATGCCCTTGAAAATGAAACTTCAACCCCTAAGCATGTAGCTCTAGCTGCCTCCCCTCTGACCGGCCGACCAAGGCAAGCCAGAGTTGAGAATCCTACGGGCGCTCTTGAAGTTCCACCCTAGCCAACCAGTAACGGCAAGCCCTAATCGACTCTCCGAGGCGTTCAGGACCGCAGTGTCACCACTCACATTCTGCTCGCCACAAACTGCCCTGCGGTTTGCGCGCTAAGATGTTAGTTTAAAAGTTAGTGTACTGTGCCCTCCGATATCGCGTTAATCTCATGAGGAGATAACGACTGTCCCAGAGAGATTTATTAATATTATTATTATCATGAGACAAAGATGCGCATCATGATGGCGCGCCTCCACAGCAGCACCAACACCATCCTGAGTGTGTTCGCGAATCGGTGGGAGACCCCGATGTTGCGGAGGTGGATGCAGCTCCATCATGCATATTAATCATGTATTGTCTACTAACATTAGAATTTTAAGTAAATTGTTACTAACACCATATGGACTGTCCTAAATAAACGTATAATATTATTATTATAAACACGAAATGTGAGTCGTTAAACCTAATGGATGATATTCATTGATAAAACAACTCTAATCCCGTCAACTATTGTGATTATATTTGTTTTATCTAATTATTTATATTTAAGATAATTATATATAGGTACGTAGGTACAAATAGAAAGTCCTTGTCATATTAACATTATCGCAGATAATTGATATTTAAAAATAGCAGTGATGTGTTATATATTACTAATAGATGTGGTCGCGGCTTCAACCGCATTTATGATTACTGCGCCGCCCCCGTGAGTCGTAGCGTGATGTTATATAGCCTATAGCCTTCCTCGATAAATGAGCTATTCAACACTAAAAGAATTTTTCAATTCGGACCCGTAGTACCTGAGATTAGCGTGTTGTTATTCGGTGAAACGCTACACCACTAATAAAAAAACCTTCAATCAATGAATTTCCTTCGAATTTTTGCCAAAATCTATAGATACGGTGACTTGCGTATGTAATGCATTAAATATATTAGGAACCCAAAAGATAAATAATAGTAGACCGCTCCGAAAGAGCCCTTGACGCACTGGGCCTTATTATAGGTACGTGGGCGGTTTTCTTCTTAGAGAGTTTCACATTGCCCCATTCGTACCTAATATGCTTCTGTGCTTAATGTGACAAGATAGCAAGAGTACTCCTTATCAGTCATCAACCATATCATGGGCTTTAGCAATCAGAGTGCAACGAATTAATTACTTTTTCAGAACTCTTCATTATTTACTTTTTACGATTCTTTCGTGCTTTTTAAGAAGTATTTATTTTTCTTGTCGATGGCTATATCTAAAGAATGTCTTTGACTATATCCATACCATATCGCATCAAAATCTTTTCTACTGAGTGGACATGTTCAAATAAAAAGTATAAAAAGCGAGTCCCAGCTTGCTTTCTGCATGTCATGAAGAATGACTTTTCGCCCAAGGGTGTGTTCCGATACGGTATAGTCATTTGGGGCAATTCTGTAGATCTGATAAGAGAGTTCAGAGCGCAAAAAAAAACAGTATCAGAGCAATTAGTGGAGCAGAATATTTAGATATTATTATACGTATTCTGCCTTTCCCCTGTCCCTACATATACGAAATCTGCCTTTTTGTTTACAAACATCCTAGCCTTTTTATGAAAAATAGTATGGTCACCAATAAAAATAGCCGGTATCGCAAAAAATTACATGTACCAAGCCAACGCACAGCAGTATATAATAAAAATAATTTTGTATGGCTATTAAAAAAATAATCATGTTACTGGACTGTTTACATTATACATAATTCTACATTATAATTGCTAGTACATTTACTTTAGTGACATAATTATCATAATATATACACAAATGATTTAAAATACATATATAATAAATTACCTAATGAATACAAAGAATATTTAAAAGAATATCATTTCAGTTGTTATTGTATAAATGTTATTATTCTATGAAAGATTATATTAATGCTGCTACCCTATGTTATCCATACAAAGATATTTGTTCTGCTTGTTTTATATAAGCTTATTTCAAGTTTCTTTTTGTCGTGTTTTATATCTTAGAATACTGTTAATAATATAATAAAATTGTAACTAGCTGTAAGTAATTGTAGGTTAAATATTTGTACACCAGACATGGTAGAATATAAGAGACGTATGATGAATATACTAATAAAACCGTTATTGTAACTATATTCTTACAAATAAATGATTCATTCTTTCTTTCTTTCCGTCGGTTCCGCGGACAAGTGCCGTACGAAAACAAAGTGCAAGTGAAGCATCACTAGGTACATATTAAAAAATAAAGTCCTCCATCGCATCTGCCTGTGTGTCTGTTCGCGATAAGCTCAAAAACTACTAAACAGATTTTTATGCGTTTTTCACCAATGGACAGAGTATAATATATAATATAATAATAATCATTTATTTCTCTCTCACACAGAAATTGTTACAACAATCAGATGACTTAAATGTAAATTATTTAACAAGTAGTCAGTAAAAACTGTGCGAGAGACTGGTCTCTGTACTAGGTAGACCTGTATGACAGATGACCAGCCTCCCCCGACTGTACAATGTTGATGCACGAGATGATCATCTGGTAGAAATTACATGTATTTAGTTAGGTATGTGAGGGATGTATAAATGCTAATCTAATTTTATGAATGTAATATGTATTAGTGTGTGTGTGTGTGTGTGTGTGTGTGTGTGTGTGGGTGCGTGCGTGCGTGCGTGCGTGCGTGCGGGCGTGCGTGCGTGCGTGCGTGAGTGCGTGCGTGCGTGCGTGCGTGCGTGCGCGTGTGTGCGTGTATGTGTGTGTGTGTGTGTGTGTGTGTGTGTGCGTGCTAGTGTGTTTTTATTTCGGTACATGTAATAGATTTTCTGTTTCCTCATAACTGAGGGATTTAAGCCAGGAAGAAAGCTTTTCTTTGCAGCGATATTTTGTGAGACAATATATTGATAATTCCTTATTTACTTTTTTGTATAAATATCCTCCCAGAAAACCAAAGAACCGACTGGAGAAGGATGTAGACCATTGCTTGTTTAGTGACGAGCAAACGTTGTATGCCCGACGTTTGGCTAGTTGAGCTGGATCAAAAGGGAGCAGAGAGTGCTGTTTTAGAATGGTGTTTAGGATGTACAGTTGGCGGACAGTCAGAACGTCTGCGAGTTGGTAGAGGTCTCTTGTGGGGAATAAAAAAGGCAAGGAGTGACTCACCTTGAGGACTGATGAGAGAGTGATTTATGAGTAAGCTTATATCTACAATATGGCTTATAAGTATATTATTATTAAGGTTTTGGTGTATAATTTGTTAAGGTTTCGTACTACCCGTGCGAAGCAGGGACGCGGCGGATCGCTAGTAGTTAATAAGTTATATAAATACTAACACAAATTGTATGTAGGTTATATGTTAGTCTAAAAGGTTGCGTCTATGCCCAGCGAAATAAAATGTTTATTACTTTCACAATATAAGTAGGATAATTCGTTAAGTATTTTGCCAGTCTGGTCAATGAATATACTTACTTATTGCCTGCGTGATTTAATTAATATGGAAAGGTAACACCGACGTTCAGCTAACGATTTTTGTTTTTGTCTTTAACACGCTTATTATTGACAGCTTGACCTGAATGCATGTATTGTTGCAATAGATTTCTATTTCAACCAGTTAAAGACTATACAACTGTCTAAAATTTGTAATAATGCACACTAATTTTAGAGAATTACAAAACAGTTAAAACTTGGAATGAATTAATAAAAAATATCGTTTAGTAACATCTACATAACCTATAAAGACTAGGAAAAAGTTTGCCTTAGTCTTTTGTTAACAGCGATAAAATCCGTATATAGTAGTTTAATTTCAATGAATAACATTCGCGTAAACAGAAGACAATATTACTCTTTTATTTATCGAACGTGTTTCTGAACTATATATTTACCTGTCAAATTGCTTTAACGCTGCATAATCATAGTAAGAACTAAGAAGTTAATGAAGTAATTCATTCATGCAAATTACCTACATAACGTAACCGGCATAGTAGTTCTTAAATTAAAGGCGTAATGTTGACTCCCCTTAAATCGTGCTCATGGATCGTAACAATATTGTACATTTTTAACCGATTTATTTGTGGGTCAAGGCACCCCACTACGTTGCGTCGCTTGCCCACTCCCCCTTCCTCACCCCTTCCTCGTAGTACCAGCACTAACCAACCAGTTAAGTGACCGAAACGCTTTAACTATTTGTCACCAATTAGCACCTACTACCGCACGTTATAATGTTGTTTAAAAACGATCGGTTTTTTTCGTTGTTTGTTTTGTTGATGTTGATGCCTCTGGCTCTTGAAGTTACGTCAGCATTAGTAGCTTACCCTTCGCCTTCAGGATGGCATGATACTCGCGATGCTTTTAGCTAGCCCTAGCTTAATCATTTTGTCGTATTTCAGCTGCACTTGTGGAAAACAGTCAATAAATGGTGGTTGGGGATCAAATTTACAAATTACAGTTTCGCCTGTTAGTGTCTTTTGTCATGGTACGAACAAGTGTTTTCGTTGGGAGAAGTACCATCCGCTTATGGAACCGGCGTAAGATTAGTAAAACCGTTACTGTATTTCGACCAGTGTCTAAAAATTCTAGATGATTACACATCTACTCTTCCCGTTCGTTTCCTTTCATCCATCCTTTCTTTAATTTACTTTCCCTAGGGTAAGAAACGCGCAAGTGACCACTTACCACAGCCTTGCAGCCCTTAAGCTTGATTACCGCTTCAGTTGTATAAAGAGATTAATACGTGTGGGTGATAGATGGGGAAGAGGATAGCCTTATTATTGTCCACGCGAGAACGATAACACTTCGTAGTTCGTAACGCGCTGTATCGGCCTCTCCTTTGGTTGAGTGTGTGGCTAAATTAGACGGTGTCTGGACGTATGTGTTAGGCTTTTTAAAATTGTTCACTGTTCTTCCCAAAAAATTGTCGTGTATGTATCATGACTAAAACATACAAGACTTTTGGGTAAAAGGTTGAGTTGAATCCAAAAAAGGCGGGACTGTCCCTGTCCGGCCTTTTTACCCAAATCTCCTGCTTTTCAGTTTTAAGTCCTGGCAACCCAATAATAAGCTATATATGATGGTGGCACGGCTCATGCATTATGCTCTTCAAATGAATGTTGGCGAGTCTCTTTTTTTTGTAGTGTTATTGTTCCCAAACGACATTGGCTACTTTAAACCTCAAATTAAATTGAATAAAATAAAATATTATTTTAGGATACAAAATAACACGTAAAAGTTTCACAGACAGTATTTTACACGCACAGTAGTATAACAATATTACTATTGTCAGATATCTAACCTATATTAGAATAGACCGGCGCATCTTTATTAACACTTTGTTGAGTTCACCAAAGTTATGCACGCAGCTCAAAATGTGATATATATGTCCTTCACTGTCTCAATGTTTATGACGATAACTTATTAAAACTTCTATAAAAGCATTGATGCCTAATTAATTTTTATTATCCATAGAATTAATAAGTACTTAAGTACAGCATGTTTATTAATTTCGTGATGCTACTCAAGCGTAACGAAAATATTTTAAGTTTATGCCGCCCAAAAGAGTCAAAACAAAAAGTACCTAATTTACATTTTAGTAGATATTTAAATGTTTGCTTTTTACAACTGTCGCGGTTTGTACCATTGATTTATAAAGTAGTTTATTTAATCTAAGGTTGGTACCAATCTGCGTCGACATCAGCTGTATTTCTTTAAAACTGTGTATTATCTAAGCATTTTATTCAATTTGAATGAATGAGGTTTAGTTAGATTTGTCTTAATCGTGGAAATGACACGAAGTAAACAACTTTTTTGCAAAAGAATATGGCCGACGATGGTAGATTTTTTGCCGGTTTGGCGGCCATTACTTCAAGCGGCTTTATAGGCAGCTTTTGTGTATTTTTATTAATTTATAACTTGTTTATGATTCCATCAGTAACCGCGTTATTGACGCGCCGGGAAATCCACTTTCATAGGTGCTAATTTCGTATTTAGTTAGGTAACAGGTCCATAATATGTTGTTTGTGAATTTGTGACAGCTTACGTTATAAGACTTTAACTGTCGATTCTATGAGTCATGTCTTTATTTAGATGATAAGTATATTTGCCAATAAGTTCCGATTTGAGTAACTGAGGTACAGGCAGTTTTGCTCCAGTTACACCATTATTATATAGGAGCTTCTAAACGGTCGTTATTTGTAGGTACTATGACGTAATGGCCAACAACATTGCCAACAATAAAAGTCATACCTACTATTGAAATTAATCTACTTTATGTAGCGGATCTTGTTGTGGTTTATTTTGAAAACACTACATATTGGTTTTCAGCAACCATGGTCACAAGGTCAGACTCTCCGTGGCCATGGCTCCTGAAAAGCAACCGAAACATCGGGGAAAGTGTAAATCTAATTAGATTAATAATTATACAGTATTAAAGTTCAATAATTCTTAGTAAAGTTTAAAAAGTAAGAGTAGTTTGTTAGTTTTCAAAATTATATAATTTTTTTTTAAATAAACGATATTAATCAGTATAGAGTAGTTTAATTTCAATTAACGTTTACGAGAATGTTATACACATTCTCGTAAACGCAATAGCCATAGATACTATGCAGTACCTACACGGCATTTTTCATAAGTCTCATAATTTTGATGTGGCCATTGTATCCTTACTAATATTACAAATGCGAATGTCAGTCTGTTTATTTGTTTGTTACGCTTTTACGACTACGACTGAACTACTCAACCAATCAACATGAAATTTCGCGGACATGTTGTCAGGGGTACAGAAAAGAACATAGGGTAACTTGCATCCAGGAAAAAGTACTGTTCAGAGGTCAGAAAATTGACATACCTAACCTACATTTTACGCAAGCTAAGCCGTGGGCAAATACTAGTTCATTTTTTACAGACTATCCGCACTAGTTATAATTCCTGTGTCGCGGAAGTCTTTACAAACATTCAAACAACGGACACACAGAACATCCAGACTCGAAACAACCATTAGTGGAACACACTAAGTTTTGTGATTAGCGTCAAAATCACGGGACCAATCTCTTAATGTTGAAATTTCGTATTGTCAGTTATACTACTGCATTGATACTATTTGATACTATAAGTTAAAAAATTGGTACCTAGTTCGTTCAAAAGATATAAAACATAAACGTTGATGCCGCCATTTTGACCACTTTTCGTGAACCACACGAAACACCAAGTCGCAATAGATAGTGACTTATTTACCTTTTTACTACCTATATGCTACCCACTGAAACGTTCATCTATCTGTAACTACATCAGGGGAAATCAGCGACGTAGACTTGAACTGCTGGTGCCGCCATTATGACGTTTTATTGTTTGACGAAAAATCATAGGCACATTAATATATTTTTATTTTTGAGTTAGTAAGCGTTTACTACCTTTAAATCTTTAATTGCTACCCAAAGAAAAAGAAATATTTAAGTTTTATAAAATAAAATTATCGTATCTTCTTGCGTTTTACAGTATGGCTCATCTTGGCACAGCCATGTTGTCTGTGGCACACTACCATTACGCCGCGCCATCCTTGCAGTTAAAAAACGTTTATAGATATTGCTTCGCATTCGAAAATACCGGTACATTGCCCAGCTCTATTGTTGTCTAGCTAGGTGGCATAAATCCTTTTCTGACGCGGCGTAATACAAGTAGTAAGTGATAATGCGATTAGTTGCTACCTATCGCTCCTTCGTTCTGGATTTTTATTCAACAAAGACTCGCGGTATACATAAACCGTTGTCATGGCGTATGATTATTGATAACACATAGAATGAAAGTTAATAAATAATAGTTTAAAAAACTAAAAATCACGCTTTATTAAAAGTTAAATAATTTAATAATTTTAATGTAAAAAAGCGTAGGGTGGGATATCAAAATATATTAAAAAGCACTCCACGCTTTTTTACAATAAAATTTTAAACTATTTTCTACTTTTTTAATAAAGCGTGATTTTTAGTTTCTGAATTTTTTTTGTGAATGTGTGAATATTTATTGTGTTGTCATCGGTCTTCGATAAGTGAGCAAAGTTTCAAATCAATCCGTCGGTTTAAAAGGGGTGAAAACCACGTTCACAGATTCCGTTACATAGATTCATAGATACTAACATACCAAGCTAATAAAAGCGTGTTAAAAAATATGTGTACATATATGAGTAAAGAGAGGACCAAACGTAATAACAGTGTTTTTGCTGTTACGCCGGTTTCTCGTAAGAAGGTCGTAATCCCTGGGTTACCAAATATTTGCCACTGGTAGCCATGTTTAATATGGTGTTTGATGACACCCTTTGTGTTTTGGAGACTAAAGATATTTTTTAATTGAACTTGCAATTGTATGTATTTAAGACTGAGAAGAATTAAGGCTTATTTCTTGAGATATAATATTTAAGGTTTTTAGAAGTACGTTCGAATCTAGTTTCTTAAGTAATATAATTATCACAGCGACGACGTGTATAACGTGTTTTCAGCCGTTGAGGCCAGATTGGCCATTTAAGTCAACTTCTTGACTCACAAAGCACATAATGTGATCCTTACATTATCTACTAAACAGATACTTACCACAATAAAAAAACTTCAAAGCTTTAATTAAATTATTATAGTATGTAGTTATTCATACTTTTAACTTCTACTGTGAGACAATAAACATTTTGACGTTGCTCCTATTGAATTATATAAAAAAGTTTTATGCGATTATGATCGGTTTTCCCCACTCGCGTGCCCTTGGAACAGTCGGAACACCTAACTTACGGGTGATTTAGAAATCGTTAATGATCTTATTTCTTATTCATGCTATAAATTTTTAGTATGTGCGAATGCATACTGTGGATGTGATGTAATAAATATCAAACATTTTTGGCATCGATTATTTTCCATTACATTCGGTGAATACGAATATTTGCACATAGTTTGTTGGTTAATTACTGTTTGGTGTTTGGTCGTTTGGTTTTTAGAATAACTTATCTTGCACTATAAATAATGCTTGTAGGTATTGCGGGTGACTTTACAAACATTCAAACAACGGGTACAAATATCTCCCAGACTCGGAACATCCATTTGTAGATCACAATATTTTGTTCCGTGTAGGACTTGCAATGCATGAAAAATTTAAATGATCATCCAAAAACAAATATTTAGGAAAAACGACTTATTTATAAATTACTAGTTTGTCCCCGCGGTTTTACCCGCGTAAGTCCCGTTCCCCTGAAAATATCGGGATAAAAAGCCTATGTGTGAATCCAGGTCTTCAGTTAACTACATACCAAGTTTCATCGCAATCGGTCCAGTACTTTTCGCGTGATAGAGTTAAGAACATCCATACAAACTTCCGCGTTTTTTTTTTCGTAATCACATATTCCTTTTTAATTTATTTGCAAGAAATATGGTACTTCATAAGATATTTACGTTATTAATTTTAAAACGAATTAATCTAATATATTTAAAAACGTATTAAAAAAGATAACTTAATTACAAAAACACATTACTAAATATTTACAAAAAGGTTTAGGCATCGTAGAATTCTTCAGCATCGCTGTCAACTGGTAACGTGCCCAGAAGACTGGCAACATTGCCACGTTGAATGGCAATGCTGATTCTTTGGGTCAAGAAAAGACCAACCTTTCGATCACGCGAAACGTCGATTAGGCGTTTTGCGATCTCCCTGTACAAAATACGAGCACTCGGACCCATGAACCTAGGATTTCCAAACGGCGCGAAAATGTAATTTCCGACAAAATTACTATATTTGCACTGTTTGAGGGTTTCCGTGGTTGCAACAGCAGCGCCGGCACATCCCGCAGTGCTTGGATGACGTGATGGCGCAAGGGTGTCAACGCACGTTGCGTCCCACACCAAAAGCCTGCCCATCTTCCAAGGCAACAATGACATTCCGTGCGGTCTCTTCCCATAGTCGCGTACCAAGCCATTGGGTTCAAGTACAGCTGGAACGCCAGCAGTGACAAGAGCACGACGTATTATGTCATTAAGATTAGCGTAGCGAGAAATTCGACCAGCGCTTTTGCTACAAGAGAGTCCATGGTGCCCGAGGTCATCGACAGTTTCTCCACAGTGAAAGCAATGCGGAGAAACACACGAAACACCTAAACGGAGGCAAGTGACGAGGTGGAAAGTGGTATCGTCCAACATGGTACCTATATTGGACGATGAAAGCGCCTCAAGCCAAAGATCAGATTCCCATCTCCCACAGCCAGCAATCGAACACGCTCAGCAACATTGGAAGATGTAGGAAAAATCTTTTCTCTTACAGAGTTGCTAAGCGGCCCGTCCCACTGCCGCTGGGAGAATAGGTTGGTGGCAAAACAGAATTCGGACAAGCCATTTTCCAGGCGTTCACAGCGTCAGTTTTGCACAGCACTTCTGAATTAATCAGTGTGGGTGCTAAAATGTTCCTGGTTAATTCTTCCGTACTGTGAACCGAGGACAGGAACGCCACGCGCCGGTAAACTAACATCAGAAATTTTGCGAACGCCAAGCCCACCAAGACGAACAGGCAGAGAAGCCTGTAGCCAAGCTCGGTCGTTCAAATCCACACTTAAAATATTTTTTAGAGTATTTTAAATAATTTTATGAATATTTTCTAAAGGTACTAAATTTTCCAAAACTGTGATTATCTTAGCGCATGCGTAAATTTGGCAACAAAAAGGCAATATCGAATATTATTGTAAAAGCCGAATGAATATTAATTTTAAGGAGGCGATCTGAAATTTCACAAAAATTTTGTCTCTTCTCATCTATGAAAGAATTAAAAGCTTCTTCAAAGACTGGTCACCCAAGGAGGCGAAGAGAACTTTTATCCATAATTTTGATGTTTGGGGCCAAACAATTAAATTCAAAATTTAATTGTACCAAAGTACCAAATGTTTGTTATTGTTTTCAATATTGTTTAAAAAAAGTTCACATTTACCGGTATTTAATTCCAAGCCAACAGATGCAAATTTATCTTTAATAAGGGCCAAATCCTGTAATATTGTATCTGCATCGCCTCCGAGAGTCCCATCGTCTAAATACCAGACATTCAATTTTAAATTTATCTTTTTACTTTCGCGTTTACCTATAATATTAGTAAGAATACCTACAACTGGTAAAATGCCTTACATTTTAGGTGACACAATTAACATCTTTATAAAGATTAAGGATCCAATTTCTTTACAGTCAGAGAATGTACGTATGTTATTAACTTATTACAACAAAAAACCGATAGGTTTTCAAATCATACAAAAGACGTCAATTGTACCAAACTAGCTAATCGTTATCAGTGAGCTTAGTCCACAATCAATAATATTTGTCTTTGTTATAAACCCACAGTCGGCTTTATAATCCGAACTTAATATTATAAATGCGAATGTGACTTTGTTTGTTTGTTCGTTTGTTACGCTTTCACGCCTTAATTACTCTACCGATCATCATGAAATTTCGCATACACATTGTCAGGGGAATAGAAAACACACATAGTGTACCTTTTATCGAGAAAAAGTACTGCTGCTAACCTAACCTATTATACGAACGAAGCCGGGGGCGAAATGTAGTTATTTATAAATAGAAATAACTACAAGCCAGTCTTATAAATTTTAATGAAGAACTGCTATAGCTAAATGTTGCGTCGAGTTTGAGGATAATCCCCTATTTGTTAAAGTAATAGGGTACGTTAAATTAATTAGTTACTATAATTTATTATGTTTGCCCTTTACCTCAATCATGACGTGTTCAGTAATCTGTACTTTTACGTTATTATTGCCTGTTTATAATTTCTGTGCCATCCATATAATTTTATTATAATGCATGTACCTATATTCCAATTATGGCCCAAATGGCTGAACTAAATAATGTGATCTATAACTTCTGTATTATGTACCTATGATCCACAATAAAGAATTATATTATTATTATAATAAAATATTGTAGTTCTAGTTAACATTTGCACGACATTCATCGCGCGCAAATATTCGGTTATAGGTATGCTGTTGATCATCGATAGGTACGTATACCTATTATCTGTATTAGTACTCGTTGCATTATTAATTGTATGGCTGAGCCTAACCAAAATTCTAAGCAATAAAGACAAAAATAAATATTATTTCTTTATTCAAATAACTTTTTTTATGATTTTTATTAAATTACAGAAAACGTTTAAAGAAACTTTTAAATAAATGAACTAAAATATTTTTTAAGAGATTTTTTATATCGAGTCATGGTTACATAATTAAATATTCTTAGATATTGTTTATTTTTAAGTTTTGCCCATGCATTGATTTAAGCCGTGTAGGATAATTGCCAAGAATAGGTTATAAGTTATAAGTGTTATAAATGTCTACAACTTATAATATTTTGAAGTTTCTACTGGCACACAAAGTGTAATAATAGGTACTAATAATTTAGCAAGTTCGATGATGTGGCTATCAGTAGTATCAGTTATAGCTATGGTTTCGAAATGCAACGTACCTAGTCAATATTCACGACAGGATTAACTTAAAATTTTTCTTAAATATATAAGTAAGTGCATAGACAAAGAGGATAATGTGATGGGCTGGTTTAGCTCCCGGTTGTTGGTGCGGCCCGGCGTGCGGCGCTATCAGCTGAGCGCGGCCGGTCGCGGGCCGCGACCGTTGCCCCCGCCCGCGCCCTCACCTCCGGCGTGGTCCCGCGCGCCGTGCGATCCATCTTCGCGCGCAGTCGGAGCTCGCGCGGTTCCTCGCGCGCTCGCATCTTCACACTTCACAGTTCCGTGTTGTGCACACGTAGTCAGTGTCGTGTCGGTGGTGAGTGGCTCGTGCTCGTGCTCGGTGATCAGCAGTGGTCGCCGCGGGTGTGCTCAGCGGAGTCAGTGGCGGCGTGCAGCGAGTTCGGAGCGCGGCCTCCGCCGGGGGCAGTGACCGCAGCCGCGATCTCGGTACGGGCTCAGAGATGATTGCGAGCGTGACACACTCGCGCGTAACGTACTCCTTCGTTGTTGTTTCAGTCATTTACTTAGATTCATCTAACGGTGACACCAAACAGATACAAGTCAGATAATTAGCTATATTGTGCCGGATGTTCGGCTTCCTTGTTTTCCTTTGATTTCTTTTTGTTTAGCTGCTTAGTTGAAATATAACAAAATTCTAGTAAGATTAATGAAACTATTTCGGTAGCCGCGTAGGAGAAGCTTCACAGTTTTGTAAAGAATTAAGTAATTACGGCCTCGTGATCACATCCGTGACGTCCGTTTGGTTTTAATCAACAAGTACGTACACACATAAGACGTTGATTTACGTTTTGCATATGCACCTACATACTCCATTATTTGCGAGAATGTCTGCTTTCAGCGCATCCGCTGTTGAGATCCATTTGTTACGAAAATAAAGCAAACCAAAATTAAATAAACTTAGCAGGTTATTGCGGTGTATATTTGTGTGTGGGTGTATCTGTGTGCTACCAAGTAGGTACCATCTACTTAAAATATGGAGCGGCTGCCACACACACATACGCAGTGATTCATCACAAACACCGTTATTGCTATTAATCACTTGAGCGTTTCATATCATACTGTGTAATAACATTACTAAAGCAATGTTCGGTTGACAAGGCACTTCGAGCTAGATTAGTGAGGTGCACATGTAAACCAATTAAAGGATATGGCCTGTAGTAATAATCTAATTAAAGAACTCATCAACGGTGACGCCACGTGGTGAATGATGTTAGGCACAAACTTAAATCCATCGAGTCACATTCTCAATGCTAAAATACAGGTGTTAGTCGGTGCCTGATGAAGTGATGATACATCTTCATAGACGACGCGACGTATCATTTGGACGCCACTGATAACTTTAATTGATTATGATAACGTGAAGTGTATACGTACATTGATAATTTACGAATTAGTACCTATATTATACTTACTACTAATAATTTTCTCTAAATGCACTTCGAATTTGTATGCTCTGATGCCACTTTAAATATTTAATTTAACGAATACTGTTATAAAATTCGGATAATACAAATGCAGCAGTCACGGCAACTGTAGGCAAACATCAAATTGGCTACAATTTATATGTGCCAATGTTTGCGCCACAATGTAGATTAATTAGAGGAGTCCTTGACTTTGGGAAAGACCCTTCAGTTGGCAAAGTTCCGCCTGCACGTGGCTGGCAACCCGCAACAGTCACATACACATGTATGTTGTTGCCGCATACAACGAATATTTTATCTACCTGCACATGTAGATAACGATGTAACCGCTACTGCATTTGCGATTGCTTCCGTTTCATTGAGGCTAATTCATATCTTGGCCAAATAACCTTGTATTACGTTTTAGGCGGTGAGTAGGATTCTGGAGTTTCTGAAAAAGGCAGCATTTTTGTCAGGGGGGCTAGTTGTACCAATAGCATACAAAAGAAGCAGATATTTTACTAGCGTACGAAAATTGAAGAATCGAAATCGACCCAATTGCAACGTTTCTCTCAAAATCGGTTTCAAAACAGTCACGGTGCAATTATTCAAATGACAGCGATATTTTTCAAGTAAGCTCCTTACATATCTATTCCGCTACTTATTGTTGGATATTCTCAAAACAAGTGCAATAATTAGTAATTTGGATCAGAATTTTGACATCCATTACTATGGAAGTGATATGCGAAAATATTTTAAGTCTATGGTGATATACCTATCTTCTCCTTAGCCTTTATTATTCCCAAGTCACTTGGGGTCGGTTTTTCTGGTCTAACCGGATTTGACTGGATATCAGTTTTTACACGGAGCGGCTACCACCTGAACTCCGCAACCCGAAGGCCAACGATACCCTAAGATCTAGATCAGTGTCAGGATATTATAGGGCACTGACTTCCCAGTAACGACTGCCATAGATGTTCATGGCAGCCGGGACCGACTGCTTAACGTGCTCTCCGAGGCACGGAGCAGGCGATAATAATTGTCAATCAATACGCACATAATTTCGAAAAGTCATATAACTTCCGATAGTCAGAGGTGCGCGACGTGGGTTCGAACCCAAGACCCTCTTATCTAATGACATGACCTATCTAGTGTACAATTTCATTGAATTGTACCTACCTTTCTTTCTTTCGGGTCGCTAACTTTCTATATTCCATTATATTCCTATATCTTTTTACTCTATGCAATGGTTTACACGGCCATGACGCGTGCCGTATTTTGTTACGCATCTATCGGTCACGTTTCTCCAAGCTTTTATTAGTTTACCTCAAACTAGTTATTCATAGAAGTTATGTCAGCCATATTTATAGTTTGATTGTAAAATATTAATTTCAAATAACCGACGCGTTCTAATTTGTCATCTTAAAGTTTTCAAAAGAAAATGAAAACTTTAAGTTAAGTCTCGCGCACCGAGATTTCCGCGCCAACATTTTAAAGCGCGAACACTTGACCGCTTTTTATTATTTGAAGTTTTACTTTAGCATTTACACTACACTTGAAGTATGAAGCTTGTATGTGCAAAGTTTACAATGGAGATAAAAAACATTGCTACGTAATACATTTTTATCGAATCATTCCTTCCTATATAAACGTCAAGCTATAATATCGATGTTTTTGTACATATTCAACGGTGAACGTTGATTCTGATCTGTATTGTATAGGCTTTTATGTCGATTGTCGTGTATAGATAAATGTAATCTGATTGTTAATGGAACTTGACAAGATTATCTGAAAGGATAACATTAAACATATAGTAATAATGTTGCCACAGTAACTTATTACACTGATATACTGGGTACATGCTTTTGATTTGGACTTAAAATGTATACATAATATATAATAGTCGCACGCCTATGTCACAGCAGTTCTTTCGGTGTAGGGAGAGGTACATGTATTATGTTACCTACATTTTCAGCTACGGTTTTACTTAATAAGGGGCAGGGCTATTGCCGTTAACTGGACCTAATTTTAGACACCGTTCTGTTTTTGATAATTCCAAGATAGGAAAACCAAATAACATATTGCTAGCTAGGAAATCGGGAGACCATGTCTCGGATTTAATACAACGCAGCAGTCGCAAACACTACTTTGAGCTGCTATTGAAAAATTTCCTAACTCAAGAGCACTTTGGAGATTGTTGCAATAGATTATTCCATATCTACCCCATACACACATATGAACCCCAGAATGTGTGGAGTTCCAAACATTCACAGAACATCCTAGGTTGAGTACACCCCAGAATGTTTTGTAGGCCTGCCATCAAACGTAAACGCCGAAATTTCGGAATGTGTCCTGAATTCCGGTACGTAACCTCTTCACTGTTCTAAACCTTTTGATGAAGTAGTTCGACCAAGAAAGTAATGTCATTTTAAAAGGAAGATATCTGAAGAATCTTAATTGCTAGTTATTTTTGATAGGCTTAAACTTTAGGATAGAAATTTTCTAGTAGACCTAAAGATTTCAAGGCAACATTTTGGCATCGTATGTAGGACATCGCTCTTCCACCACGTCTAGAAACTTCATAAATAAACAAGATAGGAACAGAACTTTGACCTATATTCACCATTACAGAAGGTAAACATTAAATAGAGATATGTCTTACTGATTAGTACGTTGTAGTGTGAGCACGTAATCACATACCTTTCTACAGATTTGTATGTTTAGACATGTATGTGGTATTCATTTGTCTGTATGTAGAGGGAAATTTGTGGAACTACGAAACCGATTTTGAAAATTCTTCCTGTTGTAGAAAGGTACGCTATCCCTGAGTAACATAGGCTATGCTATACAAGTATAAATCCGCGGGCAGAACCTATAGATTTATAATAAACTAGATTTTTCCCGCAGCTTCACTCGCCTAAATGTAGTTTAGGTTAGTTTAGATTAGTAATACCTAGTACATTTTTCTGAATGAAAGGTTACCTTTGTCCTTTTTTCTGTTCCCTTGAAAACGTGTATGCGAAATTTCATGATGATCGGTCGAGTAGTTAAGGCATGACAAACAAACAAACTCACAG
The DNA here is from genome assembly GCA_963675205.1 of Catocala nupta. Lineage (NCBI taxonomy): Eukaryota > Metazoa > Arthropoda > Insecta > Lepidoptera > Erebidae > Catocala > Catocala nupta. The sequence continues at coordinate 28,069,245 of OY776086.1, read as the reverse complement.
TCGCGTTTATAATATTAGTTAGGATACCCAGAAATATAAGTACCTATACAGCACACTGAAGAACACCAAGGCACAGGAATTCCAAAGAGCTGTAATAATTTGTGGAAAATTTTAGGTTATAATTAAATAGTAACCGAGGCAGCTTTATATATTCAAATAAATAATATGACATATGATTCATGTCTATAAAAATAGGAATAATTCTGCACAATTCCTAGGACTGAATACACATATTTGTATTCATGCATGTTGGTATTCTGAATAGTTATGGCCTTGAAGAGAAGCATTCGTAGTCTACCGACTTATTGCTTAAGTTTAGTATGCGTCTCATATTAATTTATGTATTTTACAGTACTATCTTTTATAGTTCATGTGTCTATAGAATCCATCATTCATTGTCATTGCCTTTAAATTGTATCAAGTTGGCTATCAAACAGTTAACTAATGCTTTACACTTTACAATCTTACTCTTAAACAACTCTTAAATATTTGAGATGGTAGCTTATTAGTAATTACGTATAAACTAGCGACTAATCTTTAAATATTACTCAGCGTTGAGTGTTATTTAAATAACAGTTAATTATTTGAATAGCAGCGGCATTAGCGGACCTTTGATCGAAAGTTAATCATTGATTGGGAACTTGAAATCTATTTAGTTACGATGTGGTTACGTATTGGTCAGCGATATGTTTAGAAATGTCTTTTTTAATTAAAATATTTAAAGAGGACTTTGTCTAAATAAGATTTTATCGATTATTTTAGTGTCTTTGTCAGATAATCGCCTCATTTCAATTCTATCAGCGATATTGTCTCAAAACTGTAGAGCACGTGAAATCGAGAGTGTTCACGTACCGACACGGAGTGCGTCCGCTCAGCTGATATTGTACGTGCATCGGTTCTCATATGAGGCTATCTAAACATCTAGCCACTAACGCTCATAAAGAAGTGCTTTGGATATGTAATTTACTGTCGTAGGTATTTTGGACATGCCGCTTCCGCATCGTTAATGTGCATTTTGTGAATAGGCTTCTACCCCTCAGAAGCAGTACTTTTTTTCTGGATGAAAGGCATAATGTCGTTTTTGTGGCCCTGACTACGTGTATGCGAAATTTCATGATAATCAGTCAAGTAGTTAAAGCGTGAAAGCATATCAAACAAACTCACATTATAATATTAGTAGGGATATTATTAAACTGGCTTCTGCCCGCAGCTTCGCTCGTGTGCATATACCAGGATACAAGTATACAATGTGTAAATCTAGGCCTTGGTTTGTCTGTGTGCCAAATTTAATGCAAAACTGTTCAACAGTTTACGCGTAATTTAGTAGCAAACTTCTTCACAAGATTTCACATTTATATAAAACTAGCTGACCCGCGCAACTTCGTCTGCTTCACATAAGACAATTTTGCCCGTTTTTGCAACATTTTTCATTTATGCTCACCTCCTTTTTGTCGTAGCCTGATGTTATATAGCCTTAGCCTTCCTCGATAAATGGGCTATCTAACACTAAAATAAATTTTCAATTCGAACCAGTAGTTTCTGGGATAAGCGCGTTCAACTAAGCAAACAAAAATTCTTAAATATTCTATGTATGTAGTTGTAAACTTTCTTGTTTTATTTAATGTACATTATTCTTCTATTGCCCGCTTCGTAATAAATAAATAATGAAATATGCTATGTATATGCTGAAATACCCGGGCTACAGAAATAATTCCTGTAAAAATAACATCCTCAAAAATAACTGGCCAAGTGCGAGTCGGACTCGTGCACCGAGGGTTCTTCACAAACATGTTATTTTTTTATGATGTAACTGCAGATTTTTCGTATTTAGTATTTTGTCCTGTACTTGTGCTGTAAGTCATTGCTTCTTGTTAAATTTCATTATTCTAGGTCAACGGGCAGTATCTTATAAGTTTTGATTCCCTTGCGAGTGACAAAATATGCGGAATCAACGGCCGTATCTTTTGATTAGGTTAACTTAGAAGTTTGATTTTGAAATGGAATCTTCAATAACGAACATAGGTAACCATTTAACCTCAGGCCTTACGATAGTGTCATACTTATCTAATACTTATAAAGAGGAAATATGTCTTTTGTTTATTTTTAAAGATTTAACTCAAACACTAAACAACCGATTTTAAATTCATTCACCATTAGAAAAATATACCTATTATTAAAGCGTAACATAGGCTATATTTCATTTAAAAAAGAATAACTTGTACCTACATAATCTAACCTACTTTTACGCGAGTGAAGTCGCGAGCAAAAGCTTGTTTAGTTGTATATAAAATCTATGGCAACCCCAATTCGTTTGACATTGACATGAAAAGTACCTCATGGCACGGGACGTAGACAGAATAGGTACTAACCACGGGACCGACGATTTTGTTGATTCCATCCAACAACATGTACTTTAAATAACATAAAACATATCTTATCTTAGACGCATTACTATAATTAGTTTCATTATCACCTCATTCATTTTTACAATCTTTTTTTATCTGCCATAAAGATTCGACTTGAAGGTCATTAGTTACAACAAAATGGCTCAATCTGAAATCGGCTATATATGATCGCTGGTAGTACTTTCACATAAGACAGATGCCTAGCTTGCTTTACGAGAATGTTCATTCCAGAATATATTGAGATATACAGCAGAGTGTTTGCCAAGTTCGTTAAGAAAACGTTTTGTTAAAAACTTATCCGCGACATGCATATCATAAAGAATAAAGAGGAAACAAGATTGGTTTTACTTCATTCGCTATTTAAAAAACATCTTATACTAATAACTAATAACAGTTGGATTATATTTTTTTTTTATTTAGTATGCCAGTTCTTTAAGAAGGTTTTAGGTTTATATAACACCACGCTACGACCCATGGAAGCGAAGCAGTAATCATAAACGTGGGTGAAGACAGCTGGCGTTATTATATCAGGTTTACTTTATATTGACACACTTGGCTATTGAGTTTAATTCTGAGTAATTATGACGTCATAAAAGCTATAAAGCTTTAAAACTAGTATCGATGGGTGACGCACATTCCTTGGGAAAATCCCAGTAGTGTGATATGCGAATGAGGATTGCATGAATTTAGATTTAAAATTCTATACGTGGCTTGGATTGTGCGTAATGTGTATACTAGCGATATACTAAATTAACGATTCGAATGTATTCGAATAATAATAATTGTTAATCGAATGCGGTACTTTTTACTTAGTTATTTATTTTTAAAACTATACAAAATTGTATAAATGCAGATTCAATGCTTCAGACATTTTCTACCAGCCAACTTCAGAATAATGCAGAGAAGGTTTAAGCGGGTATAGCCACATATTATCTAAAGTGCATTATTATCTCGTTGCACTCGATTTTGTCAAATGAAGTCACTGACTTTTCTAGAGCAACGAGATAAAATCTCGTCAAGATGTTGTTTCCTACTCAACATACTCGAAAAACATAGTATAACGAAGAAACAAAAGTATTACATAAAATAAAATCTGATAATTTTTTAAATAAATAATTATTAAGATAACACCAATTAATATCAATATTGGTTTTAATATTAGATGGTTTTTCGAATAATATACAGCACGCATAAACCAGTATTCGAATACAGAATTGTCATTCGCTATGTTTATGTGACAATCGCGAATGTGTAGAGTCAGTGGTGCCAATTCTGTTGTCACAAAATTCTCTTATCTTAGCTAAAAATCTCTAACGTTTAGTTTGGTCCTGTCAAACGACATTTCGTATTGTGAAATCGCTAAAAGTGACAGGATTAAACTAAATTTTAGAGATTTTTAGCTAAGATAAGAGAATTTTGTGACAACAGAATTGGCACCAGTGTCTATTTAGTCGATTATTACTACGACATTGTACGCTCGCGGTCAGCTCTCGCCGCTACACCACTCAGTATATTAAGCCCAGTAAAAGAGCATAATGTGTCACGTTTCTAATAATTGAATGACAATGCGACCAAGTGTATTGTATGTAGAATTGGAACATCTAACGACATATAGAGCTAAGAGTTTTTACTATGTTTATATTTTCGTAATACCTTATGATTTATCCTGTACCAAAAAAAAACCATTCGTAGCCGATAAACAATCAGTTTTAAGCGTTAAGATTAGTGAAATAAGGTTTAAAGTGGCGTACACTTGGTGGCTCGTATCCGAGTCAGTATACAATACATATTTAGGATACAAATTTAATGTAGCGGCTCGCGTATGCGAGTCTCTGTCAAAGGGCTAGGCTCTAAGAATGCGAAAAAGGAGGGACACATTGTGGGTATTTTCCAAAATTGCATATTTTCCCTATTGAGTATGAATTCTTTGTAATTATGACATCATAAAACTCTTGTTTTGAAACATAGTAGTTTTAGTTGTAGTATAGCCTCGCTGATTTCAGCATGAATGGGCAGGCTCGACCGGAGAAGGACTACCCTCACAGACTATTGGCGTGAAATAGCAGTATTCCTACTGTTGTGTTTAGTTCGGTGAGTGAGAGCGCCGGAGGCCCAATCACCCTCTTTCCCCCTTCCCGCTCCTTCTCCTTCCCACTTCCTTTCCTAAGGGGTCGGCAACGCGCACGTGATGCTTCTGGTGTTGCAAGCGTCTATAGGCTACGGTGACCACTTACCATGAGGTGGGCCGTATGCCTGTTTGCCAACTTAGATTCATAAAAAAAAAGTAGACAGAAAAAATAAATCTATAAAAAAGTAGACGGAAGTGTGATGCGCCACCTTTCACCAGCTATCTATTGAACACATTAGCAGTCTCCAGAATGCTTCCTAGAATCTTCTGACGTTGACTGTTACAATTTGTCACTATTAAATAATCTATAGAATTACTGCCTGTAACCAAGCATATAAGCGTTATTTTAAAGGTCATTAACAGCATTTAGTTTTATGTTGTGTACAAATGTCATTACCGTATACCAGTATGTTGAATTTTAAGTATTCTAATTTTCGTTTAGGGCTGCCAGAAATGTATTGCGGCTTTTCATATCTTTCAATGCACCTTGACAAGTTTGATAGTCAGTATTTCTTTCAATACTTTTTCTTAAACCTTCTCTTGTAAAAATGTCGATGATGTAATCAATAGTATATACAGCGTGTTACAGAAACGTGTGGTTATATTTTAGAATTTATTTTATTTGAATTTATTTTAAAAAGTAATGCATGTGCCCTATCCCAGGATTAAAACAAATTATTTTAAAGTAGTTTTCTCCGCGGTTTCACCCGTGTAAGTCACGTTCCCGTGGGAATACCGGGATAAAAGCCTATGTGTAAATCCAGGTCTCCAGCTATCTACATACCAAGTTTTATTGCAATCGGTCTAGTAGTTTTTGAGTGAAAGATATTATCATTTTTTTCCATCATACATCCATACAAACTTTCGCATTTATAACATTAAGGAACCTCGAAACAAACGCATTACATCACTAACAAAACTGCGCATTGACCACACCTTTCTGTTACTCGCCGTATAAAAATCCGTATATTTCTGAATGTATTAAGTATGGATTTGTCTAGAGATATAAGTAGGTATGCTGCGTAATGTGTTCTGATGGTATTTCTTGATGTGTGTGGAGATAGCGCGCGTGCTGACGACTTTGTTTTTACTGCTTCGCGATTATAAACATGTTATCTTCCAACTCGCATACAAACGTAGACTTACAAAACGATTGTACAGTTTCCTGACAGTGAAGGTTGAGACTTAATGTGCACTTGCTATGATTCTTGCATATCTCTTGCTTCGTTCTCTTGCATTGCATTATATATGCTTGTTTGTCTGTCAACTGTCGTGGAAAGACTCTTAAATTGTATGCTTATCCTAGCCTTTCACCAGGGCTTAGTTTGAGGTAAACTCAAATCAGTTAAGTAAAATAACGTTTGCGTTTGTATGTGCATTGCACTGTGTGTTATACTTTATTTTTTGCGTTGTTGTAGTTTCCTAGATCTTTTGAAGTTCTATATATTCTTAAACTGTTATACTCTGTAAAAATACTGAATTTTATTGTGTCTAGCCGTCAAATAAAGTCAGGCGAACATAATATTTTTGTATTGCAACTAATGGTAGACAAGCTAGCGACTCACCCGATGGTGAGTCTCAACCGCCGCTCATGGATTTCCGCAATGTCAAGGGTACAGCCAAACTACTGCCTACCGTGAGAGCAGTACTTTCTTAACATAAGAGTGCGAATAAACGCTCGAATATGGTGCGGCCGTACCAACGCACTGTGAGCTCTTCACACCACCACACCGCACCACGGCCCGTCATATATTTTCGGTACCGCACCAAGTTTAATGTTTAATGTTCAATGCCGGTATTATTAACTAGCGATCCGCCCAGCGTTGCAAGCGTAGTACAAAAGCTTAACAAATTATACACCTAAACCTTCCTCATAAATACTCTGTCTATTGGTGAGAATCGAATGAAAATCCGTTCGGTAGTTTTTGAGTATATCGCGAACATGCGCAGCGAGGTGCTTTGATTTTAAAAGTTACCAGCCGACCCTCGCAACTTCGTCTGCTTCACATAAGAGAATTTTACCCGTTTATGCAACATGTTTCATTGATGCGCCGCTTCTATTGGTCGTAGCGTGATGTCATATAGCCTATTTTCCTCGATAAATGGGCTATCCAACACTAAAATAATATTTCAATTCGAACCAGTAGTTCCTGAGATTAGCGCGTTCAACCAAACAAACAAATGTTCGGTGCACTGTGCGCCACACGATCAAATATGGTTCGGAAGCCGACTGCGCTCGTTCGGCTGCACCATGACCGGTCGACTTTAACAATTCCCGTCCACCTGGCAGCCCTAAGCTCGTTCTAGGCGCAGGCCGTCATGTTGCCTGGGGCTCACGTCTCCCCTACTCTAGGCGTAGTTGCAACACAAGCACATGTAGGAAACTGATACGCTTGCTTAACTACGTACGAGTACAGAGTACAGTCGGCCAAGAAAGTAGTCTACCAGTTTTGACAAAAGTTTCTAGGAGATTTAATTATCCCTGAGGTTGACTTTTCTAACGGTGTAGGATATCTTAGACAAGGAGGTCAGTTGTTAGCTGTGATGATTCAAACTTAACACATGGCATGACGTAAATATAATACACTAGCTGACTTGCGCAACTTCGTCTGCTTTATATAAGATGAGAGAATTTACTCTGTTTTCGCAACATTTTTCATTACTGCTCCGCTCCAAATGGTCGTGGCGTGATGTTATATAGCCTATAGCCTTCCTCGATAAATGGGCTATCCAACACTAAAAGAATTTTTCAATTCGAACCAGTAGTTTCTGAGATTAGCGCGTTCAAGCAAACAAACAAACAAACTTTTCAGCTTTATAATCTTTTAAATAAAATTCTCGTGTCACAATGTTCGTTCCCGTACTCCTCCGAAACGGCTTGACCGATTCTCATGAAATTTTGTGAGCATATTGAGTAGGTCTGAGAATCGGCCAACACCTATTTTTCATACACCTTAGTGATAAGGGTTGTCAACCCCTAACAATTTTTTATTCTTTTGGTCAAAACATTTTTTTTATGGCAAAACGACGTTTGCCGGGCCAGCTAGTATTAGTATAAATTTTAAAGAGAGCAGTGGTCGCTGTCATTATATTATTGCAAGAGAAAATCGACCTCGCCATCGGCAAGGATTTCAATCTCACACCTTACAACCTAATTGGTGCCGCACTAAGCGGTTCCAAGGGTTTTTTCCCGCGGACGCTCAGGTTGTGGAATGAAGGCTGCAGTATAGGGTTCTTCAAAAATGGTGTTAAAAGGTTTTTACAGGGTCGACCATGCGCAAGTGATGCCCCTGTTATCCATAGGCTACGGTGACCACTTACCATCAGGACGGCCGTATGCTTCTTTGCCAGTTTGGTAGTATTATACATATATTAACCTTCTGTGCGTGTGTTTGTACTAAAACTCCTCCTAAACGGCTGGACCGATTTTGATGAAATTTTTTGTGTGTGTTCAAGTGGATTCGAAAATGGTTTAGATTTGGTTTTTTTTTGTGTGTACAGGATAACGCCTGTCGGGTCCGCTAGTAGTATTATAAAAAAACCGTATTGTTTCATGACGTTTAAATGAATCTCAAGCGTGGGGTGGTAGATCACATGTTTGGCCGACTGTACATCACACATTCTCTATAATATAGCCTACTTGGTTACGTTACGTCGTCGTGTGTTCATTATGCTTGAAGCTTTGTTCCCTGACACAAGGTTGGGGTACGTGGAATATATTGTTTGAATGTGTCTTTTAGTATACACGAGGTAGTAACTGTCATCTGGCGACTATCTCATCGTATTTTTAAAGCATATCTGTTAAGGTTTAAGATATATTAGGTCAACCGTAAAAACGTAACAGAAAATTATACTCGTATTATAATATTGGTATCGAAATATGAAAGAACACCGGTTTCAACCGGAGCAGTCGACCGGGAAAGTATAATCTAGACTAATAAATGCGAATGTGAGTTTTTCGTTTGTTACGCTTGCTCTCCTTAACTACCTACTCGACTGATCATCATGAAATTTCATATACACATTAAGGATACAGAGAGGACCTTTTATCGAGAGAAAGTACTGTTAAGAGCGAAAATAATTTATATAATCCTACATTTACTCGAGCAAAGTCGCTCGCAAATCCCAGTTAATTTATATTTTAAGGGTTTTCTCTAAAAGTAATAAACACAAATCTAACTATAATAATAATAATAATATTCTATCCCATACACACAACACCATCTAGCCCAAACTAAGTAAAGCTTGTACTATGGCTACTAGAAAATGGATAAACATACATATATACTTTTTTTTTGTAAATATTTCATTTCATTTCATTTTCATTTATTTATTCAGAAACAATTTACATTGTATGCGAATGTTTTACAATTACAGTTTGCAATTACAATTCCTAAATATTTTCCAAGTGCAATAATAATGATAAGTATAATATTAATTTGAGTTTGATTAATTACAATAAACATTGATGACATCACAATAAAATTGTAGACATAAAAAAGAGTTAAAAGTCAATTAATTATAGTAATAATATGTATAAACTATTAAAATCAATCAAATGTCAAACACCAAGAAAAATAATAAAATGTCAAATGCAACTAAAAATATAAAATTCGTAAAATTTCAATAAATAATATAATAATAAATAAAATAGTCATAAAACGAAAAATAAAAAGGTAAAATTTTCTTTGCGTTTCACATGTCATCAATTGTATAAAAGCATTTTTCTAAGAGGAATCGCTTAAGTTCGCTTAAAAAGTCCTTTTTGCGAAATATTTCTTTAATTTTTAAAGGTAATTTATTAAATATTTTAACGGATCTGTAATATGCGCTTTGTTTTACTACATCTAGATGTGGTATACATTGGGTAGGTAGATCCTTTCTCCTCGTGCTCTCCCTTATCTGTTTTTCATCTTCATTTTCAAACTCATGAACATGTTTAGATAAGTGAGAGAGTAGTACTAATATATATAAACTAGGAACGGTTAATGTCTTTAATTCTTTGAAATGTGGTCTGCATGAATCTAGTATTTGAATATTTACAATTGTTCGAATGGCTCTTTTCTGTGCGACAAATGCCTTGTTAATATTATATTCAAAGCTTCCTCCCCAAAACAGGATGCTATATCTTAGTTTTGACTCGACTAACGCAAAGTATACCATTCTTAGGTGCTCAATGCTAACTTCGTGCCGAAGACTCCTGAGTACGTAGCAGGCCGAACTAATTGAGTTCTCCAGATGTTTTAACTCTGCTTTCCAGTTAAGTCTATCGTCGATGTGAACTCCTAGAAATTTTACTACCGAGGTTTGACTAATGCGTTCACCGTTTATTTTACTACATAATGCATCCGTATTTTTAGAGGTCGAGCGAAAAAGAATTACATTTGTTTTACTAATATTTACTTTAAGGCTATTGACAGTGAACCAAGCGTAGAAAGTGTCCAAGGTGTTATTTACAACCAAATTAAGACTGTCGATATCACTAGCCGACACTATAGCATTAGTGTCATCAGCAAAAACTACCAGTTGAGTACATCCGTTACTAGTTGAGTTCACATGTTCTATTAAGTCATTGATGAAGGTTATAAAGAAAATCGGACCTAGTATTGAACCTTGGGGAACGCCAGCCCGTATTTGTGACATTTTAGATCTGTATATTTCCTCATAAATAATACTCTTATCTGTGTTTAACGTTTTAGCTGTATTATTCGCAGCTTTAATCTCGACAAACATTTTCCTATTACTTAAATACGATGTAAGAAGTTCGTGAGCTTTACCCCTTACACCGTAATGATCAAGTTTTGTTAGCAGTAATTGGTGATTAACTGTGTCGAATGCTGAGCTTAAATCTAGGAAAAGTCCGGCCACTTTTTGCTTACAATTCATCCTGCTTACAACATCCTTTATAAGCGTGTATATTGCATCTTGTGTCCCGACATTTTTCTGATACCCGAACTGTCTGTTATTCAGTACTTTGTTTCTATACAAATGGCTTAACAACCTTACTTTAATTAATTTTTCTAATATTTTAGACGTAGTAGATAGTAACGAGATGGGCCTATACATCTTAGGATCAGTTTTTGATCCTTTCTTGTGTATTGGTACGATTTTTGCTATCTTAAATTGATCCGGAAATATACCTTCGTCAAAACATTTATTAAATAAATAACTCAGTGGTTCTGCAAGTATATCTATGTATTCTTTGACTAATGTTATGGGTATGTCATCATAACCAGTCGACTTTTTACTCTCCATTTTTTTAACTAATTTACATAACTCTTGTGGAGTAGTATGGTTTAATATTAGTTCATTTTGTACTCTATCTGCACTGTTATGTAAAATATCTATAGCGGATTTTGTATCCATTGAACTAATAGTGGAACTCACTTCAAATTGTTTCAACAATGTATTAGCTATATCGGTCGGTTCTGATACAAGCTTATTTTCTATTTTTAATACTAGCTTAGTTCTTTTTTCATCCCTCTTGGTCCGGTGTTCATTTATTATTTTCCAAACATCTTTAATAGCAATACAATACAAGCATATTATACATAGGAAAACCCAGACCAAGACAAACATCCATGTTCATGCACACAAATGTTTGACTTGTGCGGGAATCGAACCCGTGACCTCCGGCGTGGCAGTCGGTTACACTAACCACTACGCCATCTAGTTTCATCATTTCTGTTACATTGTCATTACTGGACCGATGCACCGATTTTGACAAAAATTCGTATCGATATAGCTTGAAAGCTGTATGACATCACAATGACATAATAAAAGTCGCGGGTAAAAACTAGTGTTATATAAATAAATATTAATTGTCGGACGTCTCGATCTGACGTGGGAAGCTACCGATACAAAACGGTTCTATATAATTTGCATTCAATGACTTCCCACGCTCCGGCTTTAACTGTCAAGTTCACAATAGATACATATCATTACATGCGGGAGTCATTAACCCAGGATTAACAAATCAATTGGGGCTTTAACTAAGATGGTTTATTTGCGAATAATAATAATAATAATTTACTTATTTAATTAAAAATTCTCAATTTTATAATTGCTTCTTAACAATTACATAAAGTGCATACATACATAGATATTTGGCCGAACTAGGTTTTAAACCTGTAGCGACAAAGTGTTTACATACTACGTATATCATTACAAATAAATTTACATTATAATAACTTTTATAATAAACTAAAGGTAAAAGTCAAAATAATTAAAATAAGTTTAATATACTACTTTAAAACTCATAATCTCAGCCGAAAGACGTCCACTGCTGGACATAGGCCTCCCTCAAAGTTTTCCACACAGACCAGTCTTGGGCCACTCGCATCCAACCGATTCCCGCGACCCTTACCAGATCGTCGATCCACCTTGTGGGGACTCCACCACTCCTTTCTTAATCTATCTCTTCTAATCTTTCTGCCCCAACGGCCATCGGTTCTGCGTGCTATGTACAGTATGTACCCTGCCCACTGCCACTTCATCTTGGCTATCCGGCTATACTTTAAAACTAAATTATCAAAATTTTAATGCCTTTTGAATGTGACTACTGTGCTGGTCTCGAGTTTGTGACCCGGTTAGAGCATTTTTTTGGATTTTACTGCCAAGATATATTTAGTAGCAGCACACAGTCGTGACTGGTAGGATGCTGGTAGGTAATAGAAGGCTCGTCCACTATTAATTGGGACCCAAACCTATATGTAGCAAAATGTTTGTGTAACCTCCTAATCCTCTCTCTACCCAAGGGAGGGAGTCTGTTATTGCTTCCTTTAAAACCCTTTTTGTATAATAATTAATAATATAAATAGGCGACATAACGGTGAAATTAATATACCAAGGCAATATAATAGTAAAAATGTTTTATGTGAATTAGCTAAAGGTATATAGAAATAAATATTTGCAGTGCCCTCGAATTTGCTGAGGTTGTAACAGAGTGCTAAGTTTTGAGCATCTATTCTAAAATATTTAAGACCATATGTACACCAAGAATATATTATTATGTACACTTAGTTTGCAAATTTATAAATGATTATTATAATAATATCAGCCATGTATTAAACTGTCTATTGCTGGGCACGGGCCTCTTCTTAGTGTGAGAAGGGTTAGGCCGTAGTCCACCACGCTAACCCAGTTGGCAAACTTTACATATCTTCAAGAACATTATGGAGAACTCTCAGACATGCAGGTATCCTCACGATGTTTTCCTTCACAGTTAAAGCGAGCGATAATTAACTATTTAATACGCACATAACATCGAAACGCCAGAGTTGCGTGTTTTGAGATCGAACTCGCAATCTCTGCGTAGCAGTCTAACAGTCTTGCACTACGCTAACGCTGCTTCAATTAAGTTAATTAAGAAATTTTAATAGTGAAAAGTAAGTAATGGGCGAAAGTATCTAGAAAAGTACTGAGTGAGCAGGATAAATAAGTATTTGTTACTTAAGTACCAATTAAATTATTATAGCAGTCTCATTGATGCGTAGATGATGATCATTATAATATCATGTTGCGACCACAAAGAGCTGTTAACGCGGGTGAAACCGCAGGGCACGGCTGGTAATAAAAATATAAGTAAGTATGTCGAATGCAACTTAATCGGTTGTGTGGTATTCAACCTCTGTGGTCCTTGATATTATTCGTGTCACTGCCTATGTCAAATTATGGAACTGATAAGCGAGTAGTACATTATAGTTCTATATTTAACATAACGTTAAGTTGACATTTACGCAGCTTAAATTCCCTTCTGTTGTTTAGACCATGTATAATACAAAAAGTTGGCAACTGGCAACCCTACATACATGGTACTGTAGGCAGGGTTGCCAACATTAATATAATAAATAAATAAGTATCATTATCACTTCATATTATAAAACAAGGTCTCCCGCCAAGTTTATTGCGAACAGATAGGTCGATCTGTCTGTGAAACTGAAAACTCAAAAACTATTGAACGGATTTTCATGCAGTTTTCACGAACAGACAAAGCGATTGACGAGGATGGTTTAAGTGTATAATTTGTTAAGATTTTATGCTACCTGTGCGAAGCTGGGCGAGTCGCTAGTTCTTTATGATATCGGTTTCTTTATTACATCTTTTTGAATACATAATATAATCGTCTTAGGCTTTTTGACTAAGGTTTTATTTGGACTACGGATAGGAGTAAAGTTCAGCATCACTGGTTTCGTAAATAATATTTTTTGTATACTTTTACCCGACTACGGCAAAGCAAAAGGGAAGGGTAATGATTTTGTCTGGGTATGTATGTTTGTATGTTTCACCGTAGCGTCTAAACTACTGAACCGATTTTAATGAATGAGGTATCAATAGATTAGTAATAATGGCCCGGGTAACATAGGCTATATAAATTTTAAATTCGTTCTTTTTACGTAGTCCCAACCTCATTTTTTACGTAGTCGGTTTATGGTTTCTAAACTTTTATTTTTATTTTATTGAACAGTATATACCTATATGATATTATGGCTATAAAAAATATAATCATGTTCTTAACTACTGTTACAGAAAAATATTTTGTTTCGTCCCAAAATCTAATAAACTTATTTGGCAACGTTGGCAACGTTGCCTAAAGTATAGTGTCCTCCCTAATATAAATAAAGTAGGACATATTTACAAACTGATATTGATATGAATGGCGCTGATTGTTAGTGAATTTGTTATATTTATATTCCTCAATGGAGTGACAAGTCACGCATGTGTTCTTGCGTAACGCTGCGTGACAAACTACTCGACACTGCGCGATAGTACTACATGTTTCAACAGTATTGTAGTCACGTAATCGTTGTTCTTGCATGAATTACTTTATAAGATAGTGTAGAAATGGAAAGAGCTAAGACGAAAGCGCTAATTGGAACAATAGCGCTTTAAATGTTTTGCTATGGATTTTAATAATAATAATAAATAATTTATTTCAGGCTCCATAGGGGCCATAGATAAACCTTAACCTAAATTTACATATTATTAAATTTGATGTTAGTAAATACATCTTAATACTATGTTAGTAAAACTTCACTTCGCACACTTAATACTAGTGCGTTTTGCTGGTACTTGTCCGCGGAAGAGACGGAATACCACCTCTTGCAGCCAAAAGCTTTCGTCCAACACCTTGTGCAGGTAAAAGTCGGGAATGCGCACGGTTTTCCACACAGACCGGTCTTGGGCCACCCGCATTCAACCGCTTCCCGCAACCCTAACCAGGGCGTCGGTCCACCTTGTCTGGCCTACCCCAGCTGCGCGTTCCGGTGCGTAGCCGCCACTCCAGAACCTTTCTGCCTCAACGGCCCACTGCCACTTCATCTTAGCTATCCGGAGATCTATATCGGCTACTTTAGTTTTCTGATGTAGTTTCATCAAAATCCGTTCAGTAGTTTTTCCTTCAAAGTGTAACAAACAGCCATCTATCCATCCTGATAAACTTACACATTTATAATATTAGTAGGTAGGACTAGATTTCGCTTGTGACTTCGCTCGCATTATGTGGGATAGGTTAAGTTAGTAACAGTATTTTTTGAGGATTAAAGGTACCCTGTACCCTTTTCTGTTCCCCTGACAACGTGTATACGAAATTTCATGATGATCTGTCGAGTAGTTAAGGCAAAAAAGCGTAACAAACAAACTTACATTCTCATTTATATTATTGGTTAAAATTATTGGATAAAACTATGCGTTGCCTATATAAATGTCAAGTCTATTTTTACAAATGACGCTGCGGCCATTTTGCTAGCTATTTTCTCGGTAATAATTCAATAATGTCTACGTCAAAATGTCATCCGATACAGTTTATAAAAAACCTTCTGAATATCGTTTAGGAGTAACCTACCTATCTACGTAACGAGAAAGGAATGTTCATAAAGTCTACTACTGAAAAGAGGTACGCCAAGGTCAAATAAACACTTTTAAGACAACTGAATCTCACAGAATATCGATGTGAAAGTGATTAGTAGAGCCTCGCTGATTGACCGGGGAAGAACTACCCTCTCACAGAATATCAATGTGAAATAGCAGTATTCCTACTATTGTGTTTCGTTCGGTGAGTGAGAGTGCCGGCGGCCCAATCACCGTCTTTCTCCCATCCCGCTCCTTCTCCTTCCCACTTCCTTTCCTAAAGGGTCGGTAACGCGCAAGTGATGCCTCTGGTGTTGCAGGCGTCCATAGGCTACAGTGACTACTTACCATCAGGTGGACCGTATGCTTGTTTGCCAATTTAGTAGTGTAAAAAAAATGAAAACGAAGTGCCTATCAAGTTATCGAATGCACTGATGACGTATTGCTTTAAGCGGTCAATTAACGACTATGACACCAAAGAATTGTGTAATCCGAAAATGAGTCTAGCTGTTCTTTGTGTCCTGTAGTTTGAAATTTTGTAAAGTCCATCGCGATTCAGGAATATTTCTGAAGTGTTGTCCATTAAACAAAATTACAAATTAAAAGAAATCATATTCCAAAAATGTAACACCTTAACGACACGATAAGAGCAGCGATAGCTCAGTGGGGAGACCAACAGACGGCAATGCAGAGGGTCTCGGATTCGAATCCACGTCGCGCACCTCAGAGTTTCGGAAGTTATATGACTTTTCGAAATTATGTGCGTATTGATTGCCAATTATCGCCTGCTTCGTGCCGCGGAGAGCACGTTAAGCCGTCGGTCCCGACTGCCATGAACAACTATGGCAGTCGTTATTGGGGAAGTCAACACAAAAGATCCCACTGGGTCGAAGTGTCGCTGGTCTGTACTGACTGGCCCCCCACACAAGATAAGATAAGATAACGACAGGATCGATTTTCTTTATTTTTTATTATTTAATGAATTACACATACACATTGTCAGGCGTACCAAAAAGGACATAGGGAACCTTTCATCCATAAAATGTGCTGTTCCAGAGGAATAGAAATTTATTAACAAAGTCTATACTTACTGAAATCTAGTATTAAATAAAGGATAGTATACTCCCTTTAACATGCTTTTCACATAGCTTTCCTATATTGTATTTGTATTTCAACACGTTAAGGTTTGTATGTTAGTAGGGTCACGCTTGGCCAGTTCCTATGGTCGCCGGCTAACGGGCAGAACTACTGAGTGTCTACACGCTAGGTCATGCACCGTTGACGCCTTATTGTTTCAATGTAGAACATACATAGTGGTTAAGTGGTCGACTCGCTACTGCCATTGCGCCGAGTGTTGTAGGTTCGAATCGCACACGGGACAAAACTTTGTGTGATCCACAAATGGTTATTCTGAGTCTGGGTGTTCTTTGTGTCCGTTGTTTGACTGTTTGTAAAGTTCCCCGAGACAGGAATTATATGAGCGGGAGAAATTTTCCCCCAAAAAGGAATGCGGGGCAGTCTTTGAGGACTGCCGATAGAAGTGAAAACTAAGAAACTAGCGTGCGGTGACGATGATGCGAGTTTAACGCATTTTGTTCATCCAAAAAATACACATATATACACAGTATACATATAGCTCATGGAAAGCGTTCGGTGACGAAGACGCGAGCTCCATGATTTTTGTTCACCCAAAAAGTGCTCAGCGAGTATTAAGAAGATTTCACTTCAAAAAAAATTTATAAGACTACCATCAGTCATCCACTTTATGCTTACTGCTTCACTCTCGTTGCTAGTAGCTTGATGCTATATAGCTTATATTACTTCAGAATAAAGTAGCTTTTTATGGTGAAAGAATTATTAAAAAGGTTTCAATAGTTTCAGAGGTTATCAATTGCAAACAAATAACTTATCTTTATAATATTAGTATAGACAGCATATAGTAATATGGCCTCTAGACCGAATTTCGGTTACGACGCCCAGACTTAAGAGGAAACACAAGGGCCGTTTTTCCATACAAATGTAGTCCCTTGTTTCCTCCCTGGATAATGCCAGTAGAGCAATATTTTCTTTCAAAAACTTGTATGGCCTTTATTGGCATGTCCCTATATTTTCCTTTTTTTCATAAATTATTTATAAAAAGAGACATGAGCCTTCAAAAACCGCAAAAATTGGCCAGATTTTTCGCTGTGGCGGCTAGTCTTAACGGAGACTGGCCATCTGCGCAGGAGATATTATAGTGCACAAGTGTATGCGCAAACACAAGTGCACTCTCTGATCCCTAACTCTCATAATCCGATAGGACGGTAATCCGACACGACCGGGAGATCAGGCGCAGGACCAACGGCTTTACGTGCTTTCCGAGGCACGGGGGTGTCTAACACCGCCAACTTCCTAACTCTGGGCTGTTATTCAGATTTCTTAGCAGAAAAACCCAATATCTTTTTGTTGGCCCGACCCGGGATTCAAACCCGAGACCAGTCGCATTCACTACCGCTGCGCCACGGAGGCAGTTATCGTATAGTAATCGTAGATGAAACCGCGGAGAACAGTTAGCAATTAATAAATAAAATAATATTTTAACAGTGTCTATTATAATATTGTCTTATGTTTACACGAATGTTATATGTACATTGAAATTAAACACTATACGGATTTTGTCGCGTTGTTTATTTTACTTTAAAACACTTTTATTACATAATTTTGAAAATAATTATGTAATAAAAGTGTTTTAAAGTGTAAACTTAAATATAAATAGTTTTAATTAAATTAAATAGCTTAAATCATAGTAAAGTTCAATAATAGTAGTGTTAGAGTTATCAAAATTATGTAATAAGTGTTTTAAAGTAAAATAAACAACGCTACAAAATCCGTATAAAGTGTTTAATTACAGTGTATATTAATTAAACACTTAAAACATTATTTTACGTAGATACTGACTATCGCAGCTGAGTAGTTTTTAAATCAGGAACTTGTTCACTAACAGCCTGTGTTAAAAACGATGTAAGTATTTTCTTCACGTTTCAAGTTGTGTAGAAGTTGCTTGCGTGTTATTATAAAAATAAGCCCTGTTCACGACCTTCAGCTGTTGAAACATAAGCTAAGATAAACACCTATATTCCAGCTTAGTGCATTAGATAAAACCTGTACATTTTATAGCGGGTGGCCCAAGACTGGTCTGTGTGGAAAACCTTGGGTGAAGCAAGTGGACGTCTTTCGGCAGAGATGATGTACATTTTAATGTCTTCACCTCTTCTATTACAAATAAATAATTAATTAACTTAGTACTTATCTACGTATAAGCCTTATCACTATCACATATTATAAAACGCGTCTGCCTGCCTGTTCGCGATAAACTCAAAAACTACGTAACGAATTTTCGCGCGGTTTTCACCAATAGACGGAGTTACTCACGAGGAAGGATTAGGTGTATATTTTGTTAAGGTTTTGTACTCCCTGTGCGAAGCTGGCCCAGACCGCTAGTTAGACATAACTACATCAACTACAAATTCTCAATCTATATGTGTATTGAATCACATAAATTGTTGTGTGATCCACAATATTACTTGTGGGGATCGAACTTACAACACTTGGCGTAGTACCAATGGTGAGGCGACCACCTAAACTACTACGCCGTCTGTGCAACAATTAGTATGGCAACATTATTATAAAAAGCGAAAAGTGACAATCATCTGTCAATTTACTTCAATCTTTATTGGGCATCTCTACAAACTTGTTTCTTTTTTATTTGTTTAAAAAGTATGTGCAAAATGTTCTTAGTAGCCATTACTGTAAATCGTTCTTATTTTAAAACAGCCAACATTCATAATGATTCAACATTGAGACTAAATGCTAAGAAACTATTTGCGTAAACGGTATACTAAACATTTCGATTAATGCTATGTTTAAACGTTTTAGTTATTATTATACGCGGATCGATGATGGCAATTATACAGACAGTTACTCGCTGAGTTTGAAATTGGGTTAGCTGATTCGTTACGTCATCTATACTTCTATACTAATATTATATAGCAAAAAGATTTTATTTATTTGTTTGTTTGTTTGTAAGAATTTAACTCAAAAACTACTCAACCGATTTTAAAATTTCTCTTACCGTAAGAAAGCTCTATTATCACCGAGTCACAGGCTATATCTATACTAATATTATAAAATTGAAGAGTTTGTTTGTTTGTTCGGTTGAACGCTCTGATATCAGGCACAACAGGTTCTAATTAAAAAAATCTTTTAGTTTTGGATAGCCCATTTATCGAAGAAGGCTATAGGGTATTATTACATCACGTTACGATCAATAGAAGCGGGGCATCAATGAAAATTGTCTTGTGTGAAGCAGACGAAGATGCGCGGGTCAGCTAGTGTTAGATTAAATAGTACCTACTGGTACTAACATAACATAACCTACTTTTACGCGAGCAAAGCCGCGGGCAAAAAGCTAGTTGTCGAATATAGCTGTTCAAAACGTTATATTTATTAGCAGGTATAAATAATGATGTTATGTCGTGGAACCAACGGAGCCAAGTCGCGTCATCTCTGGAATTGAGAGCATATTATATTTTGGTCGCATCATCCGATATTGTAGTGTTGTTGTTGGCCGCGTCGTCACGTTGCGTTGTCGCATACCGTTAATAGTATTAATTAGAATAGAGAAGCGCCACAACAAATCGATATTTTGTTACTATTTAAAATACCATTCTTAAGAGTATCGATTTAATGAGTGTTACTTGGCAGATCGGGGTTCCAGAATAATAAACTAGAGACTAGGACTGGAGTTATGAGTATTGTTTTGGGCGAAGCAACATTGCTGTCAAGATGTAAATGTTTAACATACAACACCTAATTATTTATATTTTATCTGCCCTTCTACTTTGGAGATAATGATAATAATATCCTCCAGACCGAATTTCAGTCACCGCGGCCAATCGTAACGAAGACCTTCTGCGCAGGAGATATTATAGTGCACGAGTATGTGCGCAAACACAAGTGCACTCTCTGTTACTTAACCCTCATGATCCGATGGGACGGTAATCCGACACGACCGAAGAGAGATCAGGTGCAGGACCAACGGCTTTACATGCTTTCCGAGGCACAGGGGTATCTAACACCGCCATTTTCCTAACTCCGGGCTCGTATTGAGTAGAGTACTTAACAGAAAAATCCAATCCGTTTTTTTGGTCCGACCCAAGATTCGAATCTTCGAATCCGAGACCTCATGCACAGCAGTCGCATTCACTACCGCTGTGCCACGAAGGAGATATACATTATACAGTCGTGTATTAATACAGTTTTTAGCATGGTTTCTCATCTGCAATAACAATTTCAGTACCTAGTTATTATTAGAACGACTTTTTTTGCTTATTTAACTCTACACGAGAGTAGTCCAGCCTGGATCTATTTTCCCAAAATATTGTTTTTTTAACCTTAAGGAATCGAAGATCAAGATGACACCTGCAGACTTTACTTAGTTTGTTCTGCCAAAGAAATAATAAGAAATAAAATGATACTTTTCACTAGACATTTTGAATCGACGCGATCTCTTTAAAATCTGATTAACAACGAAATGATGGTACGATATCGATTCATTCGCACATCCCTATGCTGGAACGACTCTATTTCCGTAGATACAGCGTCTCTGTAAACTCACAACTCCACACGGCTTTAGTGTTTACTGTGTTATAATCAGTGATCGGAGTAGGTAGATTGATTTTTGGTACTTGTATCATAAATGCACACAGAAAGAATAACATGGATAAGCCATTTTCCCGGAAAGTAATTCCGGTATTTCCGGATTCAATTAAATGTTGTTAATGTTGGTAGTGATATTATTCCTACTCAATTCAAAATTTAATGGAAGGTATCAAAACTAAATTAATTCATTATTTATCTGTTGAATAATAAAACAATCGAATTCCGATCGAAGCTTTAATTTTTATTTTTAGCCTTTTATGGCTAGAACTTTTATAGATAGACATAAATTGTTGCACTTAAATTTAAATATTTTCATAGGGGTCATGGTAATTTGCATTAAGGGTAGAATAAATGACGGGGCCCCATAGAGGGCCAATGCCTGCTGGGGTCGTGAGACTGTTCTAAGGATGCACCACGACTCTGAAACGTAAAGGGCATACGAAGGAACAGGTTGATTTTAGTCAGATTTTAGGACCAAAAAAAAGGGGTAGAATAAAGAAAAAAGATAAAAATCAAGATTGTTTATTGTTAAATATGTACATTTTACATTTATTCACATTTTTAATCTTCATCGATTACAATGTCAGCATCCTGGTAATCCTGATCTTTACAATTAAAATATATAACTATGAGTTTCTCTATATTTTCTATTTTCAACCTATTTCTTGTAACATCTAAAGTCCATTTATAAATGGAAAAAGACCGTTCTACATCTGACGATGTCAAAGGAGCAAATTTTAAAAAAGGTATTAAATTATGTGCTTCATTTTTTTCAATGGCCTCACTATATTCTCTAAGTGTGTCTAAATCTGGGTTTCGTTCCATAACACGTTCTATTTTATTTTTTATATTTTCTGAATTGCACTGATTTATAGCATCTCTGACGTTGTCAAATGCTAAAAGTGAATCTGTCAACGATAAATTATGCTTTTGCAATTCTTTTAAAGACAAATGAATTATAAAATAATTGTCTTTAATGTAATTTAAATCTTCTTTTAAATTTTCTTTTTCTATAATATTTTTGCCTCTCGAATAGATACCGCATCAGAGCTGCTTAAACAAGATAATACTTCTTTTATTTTTTCAAAGTTTTGAGCGTAATAAAATGCTGCCTCTAACCAAGTGCCCCATCTTGTAACAACTGGTTGGGGAGGTAGCGGCAAATCTGGATATTTTTCTTTTAAAATTTTGACTCTACTTGGGGCTTTCAAAAATACCTTTTTAACATTTGCTATTAAAATGTTAACATCGTGATATTCTAACCTAATTTGCTCAGATACGCGATGAAGAGAGTGCGCCAAACATGTTACGTGCTTCATTTCAGGTAAGTATTGTTTTAAATTTCGTCCTGCAGACAGCATATATGCAACGCTATCAGTGCAGAGGACAAGAATGTTACCTACCTTCGATTCAAAAGAATCTTCCCAATAGTTTTCCAAACATTCTAACACAAATTGCGTGATTGTTTGTCCATTAACTACAGTTAGCATTTTACATGCTACCAAATAAGGTCTAGTCAAATTGCTAGGATGTAATGGTTTTATTAAAAAATGGACTATATAGCGACCTAAAAAGTCTGTCGTTTCATCTAATGATATCCATAGTTTCTCATTTTTATAATTTTGCCCAATCGAATTGATTTTATTCTTAAAAAACTTGTCCAAGTAAACTTTCCGTAACTGTGATTCATCTGGCAGAGTACGATTAGTACACGTACAACAACAGGTACTACACATATATCTTTTAAAGAAATCTTGAAAAGTAGTATTTTTCATCTGAGACCACGGAATATTGCACAAAATGAGAAATTTTATAAGATCGAAATAAAATTCCTCTTCGGGCCGCTTAAACTTTCCCTGGTGTACTGCTCCTTCGATATGTCTTTTAACGTTTCCTTTATTTATGGTTTTCAAATGGCTTTCACATTTTGAACAGTATATTGTACCACTAGCGTGATCGTAAAGTAGTTCGGGATGACCGGATATCCATTTTTCTACAGTTTCAGCCTTGACGTTTGCCATATCTGAACTTTGTTTTAGAGATGGAACCTCGTATATATCACCTAAAACAAAGACATGAAAAAATTACATTTTATTTAGTTTATTTAGCTTACTCCGTTTGTTTTATTTTTCGTGGATCAAATTTAGTCATTGAAATTTCACCCTCTTCCTGTCAATCCAAAATGGCTGCCGCTACAAGATGGCGGACAATTTTTTTTTTTTTACAATTCCATCAATATATATATATATATCAAATGAAAGGGCTTGTTACGTAGAATATTTTGTAGAGAAGTAGATAAGGCCTATAGTAATTTATTTTACCAATACATTGCAAGAGGACATAGGGCATTCAAATTATATACGGATTCCAGTAAAATGTCGGTTAATAGTGGAGTTAGCTGAATTGCGACTACATTACTAGAATATCATAATTTTGTTTCGCACTAAGCTCACTGGTTCATACTCTATTAAAGATTTAACAATATTAAGACTCATGGTATGTTCAGCAGGTTAAGCGAACAAACACAATACTAAAAATATTCTTATAGGACATCCAAACATGCTTTATACTCCTTGTAACTAGTAAAATATTACTTACCAAAGCTTGGTTTAAATATGTAGATCCAATTCAATAGTGAAAAATCTGAGTCCGTATATTCGAGCCAAATCGTGGTTTAGAGCAGATTCCAGAAGTCAGTATGTACACAAGCCAGGGTCAAGTAACGTTTTCACAACACAGTAACAAACAAAGATGCGCACTCTACGAACCGAAGTAAACGAGTGAGCTACCTGGCATGTCGTCGGCGGGCGTACGCATTGTTCTGATAACCGGTTATTGTACCACCCATGATCCTTTGTTCTGATTGGTCGTTGGGTTTTGTCAAATCGTGACTGTGTGCCGTTAAAAAAAATATGAAGAATAATAAAGAATAATATTGCTCATTTTATTACAACTCCTACCTTTTTTTGAGGATGGCAAATCATCAAATGACTCCTTCCACTCTGGCAGAATAAAATTCCTACATAAGTTCCGGTTTTTTTTTAATAATCCACCAATTCCGGAGGAATGTCCATATTAATATATACGTTTCGGATCAATGACCCCATTTCAATCTACCTACTCCGATCACTGGTTATAATACTTATAGTGTAGGTATGTTGTGGTGATTGATTTAATATATACTAGAGGAGTATAAAACCAGTTGGAATACGTGCTGTGTAACTCACTTAGTCTTGCTCTTACTTCACGATAGAGTGCAAAATTAAACTGCAATGACGGGCAGGCACATTTGGAATATTACTATTTTGCACTCAAACGTATTGCAGTAAGCGCATAACTGAGTATGTAAGAGAGCGTGCACTCTAACATACCTTAAATCAAACTCTACTTAAACATTATTTTTGTTTCTATATCAATTGTCTTTAAACTGTAGTAAAATTTAAGTAGGTATTTGAATATCATATACATAAAAAAGCTTAGTTAATAGCGGGTTTTTTTTTCAGCAGCGATAGGTCAGTAGGGAGACCAACAGACTGCAATGCAGAGGGTCTCGGGTTCGAACCCACGAGGCGCACCTCTGACTTTCGAAAGTTATATGACTTTTCGAAATTATGTGCGTATTGATTGACATTTATCGCCTGCTCCGTGCCTCGGAGAGCACGTTAAGCCGTCGGTCGCGGCTGCCATGTACATCTATGGCAGTCGTTATTGGGAAAGTCGACACAAAAGATCCCACTGGGTCGAAGTGTCGCCAGTCTGTAGTGACTGGCCCCCACACAAGATATTAGCGGTTTGATGAAATTCTGTAGAAAATATTTGAAAATAATCATCTGCGATTTGCTACTATTCTTAATTTTAAAACCAAGGGTAACTCGTAACTATTACAAACGATTTAGCCGCGGTTCTTATTTTAAAACGAACTCTTTTACCTACGGACAGTTAATTTTGACACATATTCTCAATACTCAATATCATTATTACACACCATAATATGTTATATAAAGGAGTTCTATGAAACAGTTCTATGAAATATACGTCATAATTTAACTGATCGTAGCTAAAACGACTCGTTTTTCAATATAGGAATCAGGTCTAAATCGTTTGTGATACGATTTAACCTCCTCCCCAGTTTCTGATTTGAGAAAAGTAGCAAATCTCAACTGATTATTCTCTAATTTTTATACAATATCGAATTTCATCTAAATTGATGCAGTCGGGCCTTAGTTGAGTTGTTTTTAGTATAGTAATACACCGAACTTACGCGATAACCGCGTAAATCGAATTCGCATAAGTCGTGATATAGTTTCGCATATAAATACATATAGGTTATATAAATTATTTTTAATGGAGGCCAGAACCTAAAGAAAATAATAATTTATTTAATATTTTCAAAGAATCTTAGATTATCCATATATAAAATCGCCAACTAAATTTATTTTGATGTAGGCTTCATAAAATCTAACAAAGTACTTTGACGACTCAAAGATATTTTCGCCCGCAAAATTTCGTCAATTCCTGGACAATACTGTAGAGGCAGTAAGTCTATGACCGAAAATCAAGAGTTGTGTGATGTTCAAATAAAAGACGAGTTAATGAGATTTGAAAATCGTGTAAATCCGAGTTCGCGTAAGACGGGGTAGCGTAAGTTGAGGTACATAGTAGATACATATTAACTGAATGGTGGACTGGCGAAGCGCGAGCTCCCGCGAGGCAGGTACCGCTCCCCTTACCCCGCGTCTCCCTCCCCTCCCCTGCCACATCTCACTCATTAACATTTTTATGTCGGTGCCATCGCCACGAGCCGAAGGTCGACAACCTACGGTCATTTCACATAAAGCCTCCAGCGGCGCGCACTTACTCCGCTTTGGAGATGACATTTGTGTTAATGTTGCCAACCGGGTCCTGTGGGCGTGATAACTACCTTCTTTTGTAGCAGTTTTATAGTAATATTGCTTCAATACTGGTATAAAAGATGAAAGCTATAAGTTGTAGGAAGCTCTCATGTAAGAATTGTTAGTCACGCTAACGTATAAACTCGCTCTGACGTTTGGGTATCGCCAGGTCGCAGGGTCGATTCCCGCACCGTGCATTGCGTTATATTTTTTTTAAGACAACTCTTGCTTTTATTATTTTACCACTGACGCGGCTCTTAACAAACATCCAAACAACATATACAAAGAACATCGATAATCGTTTTTTTTATAGATTGTTCATATTCTGTTTTGTGTGGAACCGCAACACTGGGCGCATCATAGCGAGGTGAATACATAAACCATTGCGTCATCCGTGCAGTTACATTTTTTATTAGGAAATTCTCAGTAACATCGCTCAGTCTAGAAACGTATAATGTGGCAATAGGCTCGTCTCCCCCATTACGTGGTACCTGAAACAGCTGGCGAAATGTGGTTGGAATACACATTTACCTAGACCCTTAGTTCTCAAAGTGGTCCAGGTGGACCGCCAGGTGTCCACGGGAGATTCGACGGGGGTCTACGTTGGCGTGACAAAAAAATGGGGGTTCACAATTCGTAAGTGGGATAGTGGTAAGTCCATGAAAATTTATTTGCTTTCGATAGTGAAGAATTAAAATGTTGGCTTGACTTCACCTATACTGTTACTTGTTTAAACGTCGCTCGCAAAAAGAGTAGAAATTTAATCACTTTTTTAAATTTTAATCCCACTTAACTTTTTGGTTCGAATACCTATACCGATTTTATTTGGCGGATTTAATTTCTAGCTGCAGGGGGTCCACCGGAACCAGCTAAATTTTGAAAGTGGTCTATGAAAAAAAAGCCGGGAACCTCTGATCTATAAGATAAAAGTCTCGCCATCGCTCTTCTTTAACCTAACAGGAGTGAGAAGGCATGCGATTTATATTTCGGATAACATTTACTTGATAGTTGTGAAACTGGCAATCAGTCTTATTAGATACTAGCTTTTGCCAGCAACTTCGCTTGCTCGGCAATAGTACTTTATTTCTGGATGAAAAGTACCCTATGTCCTTTTCTGTACCCCTGACAACACGTTTGCCAAATTTTATGACGATCGGTCAAGTAGATAAGGCGTGAAAGTATAATAAATAAAGAAACGAAGAACATCGGTTCTCACAAAGTGCTAGAAAGACGACAATAGGCTTTTATTATGTAGGACTTAAAAAATCTTGGAGGATTGTTATAAAATTACACTTTTCGGGTACATACAGGCATAAATCTATACTTTTCTTTGCCTTTTGTGGTCAAATAAAACCACAGCCAGCAACACACAAACCATCATCCATAACTCTATCAGCCGAACAGCCCTCCACGCACCCCATACCGCGAACAGCGCGTAGCCATCGATCGGTATTCCGTCCACACTTCGTTCCCAGAACTCATGCCGAACAGCAGGCGCGCGTACATTTGTACTCAGTTACCCACTGATAAATAATGCACGAACTAACAACGTATTACTCATTGTATTTCACACGAACCAATATAACGTTACGACATCACACACGGTTATAAATTAACAATTGACAGAATCAGGACTTGGTAATTGTTCATCGGTAGATTCTAATCGCGAATTCGCTCGTGCAAATCCTTCGAGTGAGAGACTGGGAAAAATAAACTATGTGTTAATCTAGAAGATGGTCTTTCGTGTCCAAATCCGTGCAGTAGTTTATGCGTGATTGAACAACAAACAACGAAACATCTAAACAGATTCTGACAATTATAATGCTAGTTTCTGTAGTCCACGGGAACGTATACTGGGATAAAAAGTTTCCTTTGTGTTAATCTTGGAAATGGTATATGTGAGTACCTTATGTCTCGTGTTATGGTCAATCGGTGTGTAGTTTCGGTCAAATCCGTTTAGCAATTAACGCGAGAAGGAGAAACAAAAAGCGCAACATCTAAATAGACTTTGACAACAAATACGCTAATTTCGCCCGAGTAAAATCCACGAGAATCTTGGACACGGTCAATCGATGTGTAGTTTCGTCCAAATCCGTTCAGTGGTTTAGACATGATTAAGTGACAAACATACAAACGTCTTAACTAATCTTCACTTTTATAATTGTAATAGGATTCATAGGATTGTAAGACAAGATAATGGTATAATTTGTTTTATGTCTGCTGATGATCATGAACCCGATAGATGTGCAATAGGTTAGACCAGTCGTCAAACAGTGACTCACGAGCCGCATGCGCCTCTTTAACTCGTACACCACGGCTTTTCCACGAAATGTTTAGTGCAGGCATGGAATATTACTTCTTATCTTGCTTTATAAGTATGATACTAAATTTAATTCTATTTACTGTTAGTTAAAATAAGACAAGCTCGAGAGTGTACATTTAATCCTATTTATAATTTCTCCTGCTAAGCAAAGCTTAAATAAAAAAGAGCTCTTGGAATAGATTTCAATTGTGTGTTGTCTCTATTTGGCTCTTTTGGATGACAAGGTTGTCGACTACTGGGTTAGGCCATATAAATAAGCATAACGCAATATTAGTATGAATACACCTCTCCCTACCCTTTTGAGGACATAGTCGTGAGATTATGCGTTTATAGATCTTTGAGCTATCTATGTATTGTATCAAACCATTCCTACTGCTTAAGCTATCCTATGCTAAGCTTATGGTCGCTTATAAATCTTGTGATGCCAGTAATATTTTTCTCCCGATGTCAGCCCTACAAAAACCTTTTTACGGCAGGCGATTGGGCTGGGTGGCGTGTGTTTTTTACCCTTTTGGCGTTCGCCCATTCTGTAGTCTCCAGGGAAAACCGGATAGGGAGGAGAAAATTCAAACGAAATACGACTAACAAAATGATTACGTAAACATTACCTGTATTATTAAATTGTACTAAGTTTATATTAGATATACTATTAGAATCATACCTGCTGCCTTATAGGGAAGGCAGAGAAGCTAATAGATTAGTAAAAATAATATTTATGCCAAAATCCTCACTAATAGGATAACTGCGAAGCCGTGTTTGTAATTTTCGCGTATCATCGTATCTTTATGCAAAGAATCAGCATGAAAACTATCGACTACGGCATTTGAATTTAATTTTAAATGATATTAATGTAAAAATATTGAATGCCTAAAATGAATTTACAACAAGTCTTGTTTTACAACATAAGATAATAATATCTATCAGCACCTATAATAACAAGTTTCTTACTTTTAAGTTTAAGTGTAAGTGCCTCGATGGCGTAGTGGTTAGTGTGTCGGCCTCGATGGCGTAGTGGTTAGTGTAACCGACTGCCACGCCTGAGGTCGCGGGTTCGATTCCCGCACAAGTCAAACATTTGTGTGCATGAACACATGTTTGTCTTGGTCTGGGTGTTTCTATGTATAATAGGTATGTATTTACAAAAAAAAAGTATATATGTATGTTTATCCATTGTCTAGTACCCATAGTACAAGCTCTGCTTAGTTTGGACTAGATGGTGTTGTGTGTATGTGGTAGAATATTATTATTATATTATTATTATTTATCCCTAGTCAGTAGTTTTATTTTCGACCTTAAGATATGACCAAAATGATGTTGTTTGTTTGTAAAAACTGCAAGCGTCTCGCGCAGACCACATTCGCATGTTAATCATAAGAGTTATTTTCGCAAGTGACTCTCGTATACAAGTCGTTTTTGTACCTCAATTTGTGCATTTTATTTTATCCACGTCGTGTAGAAGAGCCACAAAATTATAGTCAGTATAATAACGCGATAGAAACAGCGGCAATCTAAACATTACTTACTATCAGTACCGTACTGGCACTAACGTTGCAATACAGATCCACGTTGAAGGGTTGAAGTCGGACTTTCGATCTTACCAACCTAATAATAATAACCTGATAATCGTATAAGTTACCAACCCCCCGAATAAACGAAAAGGCATACAATACATTTGCTCCTGTTACGTAGACCGAAACATTGTTGGCTAACCATGGTTAACATTAGCTTTCCAATTCAATGATAGACAGACGTATTATTATATACTATTCGTAATATAGCCACACTAATGTTATTAAACAAAGCTACGAAGAGCGCCGTTTCGTTCGTCACCCAACGGCGCCGCCATCGCCGCGTCGTGTTATCACATTAATCTTGCCGCAGTGTATATTTAATAAACACTCACTTGTCATTGGCGAACAATGCAATCTTACCATCGTAATATACTCGTAGATAACTCTGTCCAAGAGATTGTAATATACATCAATGAAAAAGAAAATGATGGTAGTATGCCTTAATAAGATCAGGATCTGGAGACGAAACTAGTCTTCTACTGCACGGATGTGGTTTAAGTGGGCTCCTCGCCTCTGTCATTATTGTGTTGTGCGTTCGAATCACACACGGAACAAAAATTTGTGCGCTCCACAAATGGTTGTTCAGAGCAGGGATGTTTCGGTAGCAGATTTTTTGACATTCGCGGTAGCGGATACGGATATTTAAAGGCTCACATCCGCAAATGCGGATGCAGAAGCTTCGCAATTGCGGATGCGGATGTAAATATTGTGCATCTTATTTAATAAAAAGTATCTAATATCACCTCTACAGGTTCTAGCCTGTTTTGCAAAGTTTCATAAATGTAGCTATAGGTAACATTTTCTAGTGTTTCTTGATTTTCATCTTCACTTGAAGAAACATCGCGCCATTCCCCGGCCCACCCATTTTCTTTCTTGTCGCAAACTGCGCTATGCCTGGATCCGCATTTATTATTGCGGATACGGATGCGGATCCAGATGTCCAAATCAATGCGGAAGCTCCGCAATTACGGATGCGCATGCGAATATTCGTAACATCCCTGGTTCAGAGTCTGGATGTTCTTTGTGTTCGTTGTTTGAATGTTTGTAAAGTCCCCCGTAATACAGGAATTCTTCCTAGTGCTAGAGTAGTGCGTTTAAAGCAAAAAAAAAGGAAAGAGTTATGCTCTATGCCTAAAGAGAGCAGAGGCGTATGACACTTAGATTTCGCTAGTTATGTATTAGGTAGGTACCACGCAACTTATTACGTTAACGATCACAGTTCCAATTTCTTGCTGTCGTTCTTCCCTATCTTCAGGACCCGAGTAGATAGGGTTTCGGGGGGAGAACTACGGGTCTCCCCCTTTGGACCAGGGTACTGCGGGGTCAGGAAGCCCACTGCGCCTCGAAAGGCGTGTTCTATCGACCGCTGACTAGAGTGCGCGGTGCCTGACATTGGTGTTGGACTTGCACGGTGGTTGGCCGCTGAGGACGACATGTTCGTTTGCTCGGCAAGCACGTTGCGTTTGAGCGTCGGACTCAGGCGCGGCCAGTGCGAACCAGTCGGTCGCATGAGGCACGGAGTTGCCTTTAGCGAAGTGGCAGTGTGGTTTCACTGCCGCAACGCACCTCGGGCGCTTGCCTGCTCAGCAAGTAAGAGTCATAGCTGGAGTGACTCGGGCCACACCACAATAGACCTTTGCGTTTTGATGATTAGTTTGTTATAATAAGCAGTGTAGTTGTAGAGAAGGGTCCTAATATTAAACCTTGCGGTGCAACTTTTTTGAACAGATAAAGTGGCAAATAAACATACTGCCGTAAGCGATTTCCATGACCTATGGAACCCTCATTTACATGAGGGATAACACTTGTGAATTTATTATCTTCAAAAAGGTAAACGTGCAAGGCACAAAATCGCTGCTGATAGCGCGGCGCTGTTTTAAGAGTTTGGAAACCCTCCTAGATACTTACCGCAAGAATACAACACAAAGTTGTTGAGATGCGATCTTCTGTAAAGTGAAAGTATTTCCGCAGCCGGACTGCTCCAATTTAAACGTAATTCCAGGTTAAAGCGAGAATTCCGCTGTGCCTTTACCCTATAAATAAACCCTATTGTACAGAGAAATTTTGTTTAGTAAAACTATTCATCATTTAGTCATCTACCTAATACCAAAAAGCGAGACATGGAAAAAATAACAAAACATCCAAGCACAGACATCGTAGAAATTGCACCAAATGTTGCTACTTAAAGTAGGTAATGCAATTTTGATCCTAAAAGTCTAGCCTGTCTGGTCGTATAATATCTAAAGTGTCTGCAGCCGGTAGACAGGGTTGAGGGTGAGGCAGGGCGGGGGTGCAAGCACAGCGTCGCCTCGAGAGATGTTTTGTTTCTCAAAAGCTTTTCACAGTTCACTAGTGTTAGTACACTGTGTGTATGTTTGAGGAACGAGGTGTTCGCGGCTCCTCGCCCTTGCACTCCGGTCCCCGACATGCTCTTTGTCTGGACGCACACAACAGGTTTATAAAGAATGTACGGCGTCTGGCTCTCGCCATTCTCTTAGTACATTACGACAGTTTTGTTATTTTGTTGTGAATACTAATTTGACGTTAGTATGAAGGTATGCTTTAGCGAAAATTAATGTTTTGGTTTAATAACAAGCTTTATAAACTGTCCTGCTATTGGGCACCGAGCTCCTCTCACTAGAGGTCTTAGAAGTATTATTAGAGTACGCCATAGACTTAGATTACGTATATAGAATTAGTAATAATCAATAGCTGTTTAATATAGAAATAGGAATTACTTGAAGTCAAGTGAGATTATAGTTGAGATCTTTGACTCGACTTTGAGTTCTATCGATTGCAATAGAATTAAAAGCAAATGTATATATATCGTTTATGCTCGTAGACATAAGTAAAGAATTAATTTTAATTACACTTCATGCGTACATAAACACAATCTTGTAGTGGTAAAAGTTAGTCAAGCGTATTGATCGTAAAATATGTGTGTAACATGTTTTGCGAGATATACATATTTTACGTCACACGTTAATAGGGGTGAAGTTTTCAATGTCTACCCGGCACATCGTCCAGGCTCAACGCTGCTTTCGTTAATATACAATTTGAATAACACTCCGTATCAAAACCAGAAATCAAAACCTCACAATTTCACAATTGGCAGTAAGCATCAAAGCTAACATGCCACACAGCAACGAGTCATTCAGACTTATTAGATCATAATCTATGCTCAACTACTATGGGTGCCTAAGATTAAGACGGACGTCACAGATAAGCTTCCACATCACGAGTCGCCGATTCGTACATGTCAAGGTGCTTGCGTCAATAAACAATGATATCAGCAGATACCAAGTAGAAGGTGTAGGCGCAACATTTAGCGGTGGTTCGTTAATGCGGTATGTGTAGGTTGGAGACAGTCGGAGTGGAGACGTCGCGGATCGATCGCGGCGCGCCGTCGGGCCTCGGTCCCGCCACGACGTCCGCTCATCCCCGGGTCGCTGTACCTCACAGACACCTTGACCTTCGTCTCTTCTTAATATCCAACCAAATTCGTTCTAAGCCGTTTTACAAGTATAATCTTGAATTGAATATTGCTCGAACACGAGTCCAACGGACCGCGATATCTTATAATTCTCGACTAAATAATTGAAGAGCGAAATCGAATTTGAATGTCTAAGTCCGAATTTCAGATATCACATAGGCTGTGACCTAAATTTCAATGTCAGTTAGTTCTATTTACTAAACCACTAAGGAACTATTTACTTTCAAAGTAACTTCGCTCGCTTGATGTCTGACTTCTAGAATTTGTGTCAGAAACTAGGTCTGATCTCTTGTAATGTTTCCAGCATTTTCAATTGGATTGGAATCTAATACACTGAGTGCATGCTAGCACAAGATGTGTAATTGTATAGTGTAACTCTAGTTGGTAGCCGGTTACATGCAGTAGTATCTCACGATGTTAGGATCCTTTTACATGTCGACATTTTCAAGCTACAAGCGTTTATCAATCGCACAACTGCACTGGTATCCTGCCAATTTTGTAAATATAAAAGTATGTTAAGATCTTCGATTTCTGTTGCTTAATCAAGCATAAAGCGTTGAAGGTTGGGAAGTTGGCGCTCAGATAGCACATGTTTCGGATTTAAACATAAAACACTTTTTATCCCTGTATGCAGACCATTTACGCGGTCAGAAACTAGTCGATGCTAATTGGTATTTTTGTCGATTCAACCAGAGGATTGCATCATTAAAATCGCTCTTATAAATAAATAAAATCTTTGGGCTCTTTCATAAATGTATCAGTTCTTAAACGCATACGAATAAACGTTGCTAAGTGCATTGCGACTAAACCACTGCAGACGCGCATCAAGTCGCAGTGTAACCGCTCTTAGACCACAGACGTCCGTTGCTTGATAGCCGACCTCGCCTCCAGTCGTTAGATACGGCGGATTAAATCTAAAATATCTTGGATTAGTTGCGTCGTCGCCTCGTGTTGACCTCACGTCAAATTGTGAACATTACATTCAACAATAGTATTTGTAATTAACATTCGTACTTGTACTTCTCCGTGCTCGTTATCCGTCGAGCAGGCAAGCGTCGCCAATGCTTTTGATACACTACAGCGCTACAATACACTTCCCTCTAAAATGTATATTCATATACTTGTTTCCATATGCCTAGCTAATTGATTTATGTATATCTGGAAAGTTTTGTATTTCTGGTAAGCAAGAAATCTGCTAGTTTTAGTTCAGACTTGTGTTGAATATTATTTGAAGCTAGCTGGTGTGCCACGGTCATAATATCCAAAGAAATATTAATATCTTCGAAAATAACTAAATGCAAAATGAATGCTTTTTGACAAATCTTCTTTTTATACCAACCGAACTAAGTGTAGGTTGATCTTATCTAAATAAATCACCAGAAACTCTCTTACTTTAGTTCAGCTATTGCAGAGACTGGCATGCACAAACGTACTTTAAAACCATTGAGTTATTAAGTACTACGTTCTAGAGGCGAGATCACAAGTATTTTTAACACGCTTTTATTAGCTTCACCTGTATGTTTGTTTGTTTGTTTGTTAATTTCTTTGTAACCGACTCCTTTGGACTTGATTTTGAACCATTTCGAACGGTCCGATTTAGTTTAAACGTTGTAGCCTTATCAAGAACCGATGACAATACAATAATTTGATAAGATTATCTCATTAACCTGATAAGGATCGTCAAGATTAATGATTTTCTCACATATCCTTTGCGTGAGAGCAAGAGAGATAGAGCAAGCGCGTGGTCTGCGCATGCGTACCTTTCCGATTCGAGCACTCGGCTCGGCAGATTAATAGAAAAAAAATGTATAATAAATAATAGATTAAAAAAACTAAAAAAGAACACGCTTTATTTAAAAAAACAAACTAAAATGTAGAAAATATTTTTTTTAATAATTCAAAATAAGGATAAATTGATTAATAAGAGAAATCAATTTAATGTAAAAAAGCGTGAGATGCTTTCCAAGATGTTTTGATAATGGCGCTGCTCCTGTCAGTATATCTATCAATCCGACAAAAACTGCTTCACTGTAAAGTGTGCCGCTAAGTACACGTTCAACATTTAACGTTTAAGAAATAAAACCGCAACCATTATAAAAAATTATGAAATCGAAAATCTTTATGAAAACTTTAAAAATATTCAAATCAACAAAAGGTTTTATTGAAAGAAAATTCAAAAAAAATAATGACCGTGTGTAGGTAGGTACACACGTTACGATCATTATTTTTCAACCAAATAGGTAGGTACTTGGTGCGCATAAAATGGCATATCAATAACGTATGCGCACCAAGTAGCGTCATTATCAAAATATCTTAGATAGCACCCCACGCATTTTTACATTAAAATGATTTCTTTTATTAATCACTCTATCCATATATTGATTTTTTTTTAAATATTTTCTCCTTCTTATTTTGGTTTTTTAAACAAAGCGTGTTTTATTAGATTTTTTAAACTATTATTTATTTAAAATACTCTTTAACTCACTTAATTTGGGCCAGGAGATCTAGGGAAGCAGCAGCATCATGCTTATAAAAAAAACAACTTGCGATGTCTCCTCTAGTATAATACAAAGTACATAAATGTCTTGCATATATATTTAAAACGATTCTTTTAAAATCGATTTGCAATCTCATTTAATAAAATGACCGTCTTTATGCCTCCTAGCTTTTTAACGATATTTCATATTGTTATATACTGAAATCATTTTTATAGCAATATTTTTTTTAGGTTAGGATTACCGCCGTGTCATGTATCAAAATATTGATGTAATATTTCGACAATCGTGCTCATTGTATTGACATTGGTGCGATGGAGGTGTAACGTTTTCCGTGAACAGTAGCCGACTTGCTAATTGTATGTTGGCACACGAGTGTAACCGCTCGCGTCGATAAAGAACCGTGACCTCTTGTTTTGTTTGTTATATACACAAATCATAACGTACAGTTTACTCACAAACAATCTCAATATAATTTACGTGGGAATTTTAAAAAAGGAACGGTGTGTAGAATCTACTGGATATTAAGTCGCAGCAACACACTGGCAACTGACGATAGTTTTTAAATTATATCTAGCATTCTTAGAACGGCAAAAAAATATATGAATCATAAATATTAAATAATTTAAAAGCAAGCAGAAAAATACAGACATAATATTTAGTAATCATCCTAAGACAATAGAATCTTTTTTAATGCATTTGTAATTATCTATTTAAAATAATATTGATATTGTTTTTTTTAACGTGCTCGACGGAGTTGAAAATATATTTTTGCTATAAGAATAGGTATTCCGTTTATCGTGGCAAAATATAACACCACGCTACGAATCACGGGGGCGGAGAAGCAATTATAAATGTTGGTAAAACCGCGTGGGACAGTTAGTATATAAATAAAAGATATAGATACTCTTTTCGCACGGTGACGTTGTTATTATAACATCTGCGTGGGTTACATTTAGAGCGATGACCTAATTTCTTCCGCGCATCCCAATTTAGTCGTGTCAATTTGTTTTGATTGGCGATCCCAATAGAGATGAGCTAATAGCTATAAAGCGGCTAAATTAAATCTATATCTATCAGGCTAGGTATAAAATTGAACAAGACACACAAGAGATAACATGATGGGTGTAAAAACTCAGGATTCAACCTCTTCGTCTCCATGTGACTTTTTTTTTCGTCAGCTTTTTGTAATGTTCCTCTGCTGGGCAAAAGCCTCTCCCTTGGGCTTCCAGATCACTCTGTTGGTGAATATCCCCTGACTTTATGACCTTGTGACCCCTATATCTCAGGGGTCTTTTGACCCACAGATCCCATATTCAAACTTGACCGAGGGATGACCCCAAGGTGTCTGTACACCAAGTTACAAGTCAATCGGTCCAGTGGTGCCGGAGCTATGCCTGGCACTAACAAACTATCACTAATAGACAGATACATAGGTCCACATAGTGTTTTCATTAACCTCTTCGAAGAGGACTCAGAAGTTAACAAACGGGGAGTGTTATATTCCATACTAGATATCGATCGAGGCTTCGGTCACGTTGTCGTCCGTTTGTCTAATTGTGTTTACTATCTGTTAGGTTCCAAAAATTATAAAATAAAATAAAGTAAATAGATTAATAAACAGAACTTTTTTCTGGATGGAAGGTACCATATGTTCCTTTCTGTTCCCCTGACAACGTAGTTTACGAAATTGCATGATGATCGGTCACAGTTAGTGCGTGAAAGCATATCAAACAAACTCACAGTCGCTTTTATAATATTAGTTAGGATAATCTAAAGAGCAGCGATAGCTCAGGGGGAGACCAACAGACTGCAACGCAGAGGGTCTCGGGTTCGAACTCACGTCGCGCAACTCTGACTTTCGGAAGTTATATGACTTTCGAAATTATGTGCGTATTAATTGACAATTATCGCCTGCTCCGTGCCTCGGAGAGCACGTTAAGCCGTCGGTCTCGGCTGCCATGAACATCTATGGCAGTCGTTATTGCGGCAGTCGACACAAAATATCCCACTGGGTAGAAGTGTCACCGGTCTGTACTGACTGGCCCCCACACAAGATAAGATAAGATAGGATAATCTGTGCAATTTCACTAGCTGCTATACTGAGATGCCTCTCTTACTGAATTAATTCTCTAGACATTCTTGATGCACGCTCGTCGGTACAAATAATATGTGACATAGGATGGATGCCCCGAATACCAGGAAAGGTGAAGCGAAAATCTCAGTGGGCAAGACTTGACTCATAGTTTTCATTTTCTTTTGAAAACGTTGAAGTCGACTGGCCGTTGATTACTCTAAATAAATATGGTTAGATGAAAAATAAATATGGCTCAGGTATGTTGTCAAACTGACAGTTGCTTGAGCTTGCTATCATCCTGGTCATTTAGCACTTTCATCGCTAGCAGAAGCACAGCTCAGTATACCTTGCTCTGTGGTTGTTGACCAGTTTCACCGAACAGAGAGTCAAATTGAAATAGAAGTGCAGTTCGCAGTATCTCTTTGTAAAGGATCTAGGCACGTGTATTTGTGTGGTGAATAGTAATTTCTGTCTCATTTGTCTTATTTAGGGACCAATAAAGTATAATAGTAATGGTAGCTAAAGATAGTGCATACAGAGTAACCGCTATGTGTTCACTTTCTTTTGTGCCTTCACTATTTATTAGAGAACAAACATACAGCATTACTAATAAGACTAGTAGGTATTATTTTCTAAAATTACGGCTTGGCGCTTAAACGGCTATGAACATATTATAATTCTAGAATTATGAGTTGAAACCTTACTTTTGTGAGTATTGCCAATTTAGCTTACCCCCCATGGAATGGTTGAAAGCATAATGAGTTTCTTATTCATCAAGGAAGAAAATATGATGTGTAAACGAGATGTCCATTTTGAGGTTCACGATGAGGTTTCGTGTTTTCAGAGCCGCGGCAGTGCAGGCGCAGCGGCGTGCGGCATGGAGTGCGGCGTGGCGGCGGCGAGCGGGTACCCCGCACCCCCCGCGCACGCGCACCCCCCTCACCCTGCGCTCTCGCCCACCGAGCGCTCCCCAGCCAAGTCTGGCCTACATGTCAACTTTAGCGACAAAGGAGAGGTATGTTATCTATACTAATAATTATATTATACCTAAAGCTGGAAAGTTTTTTTTGGTTGGACGCGCCAATCTCAGGAACTACTTGGTCCCAATTAAAAAAATCTTGAAGTGTTGGATAGCCCATTTATCAAGGAAGGCTATAGGCTATATAACATCACGCTACGACCATTAGGAGCGGAGCATCAATGGAAAATGTTGCAAAAACGGGAAAATTCTCTTATGTGAAGCAGACAAAGTTGCGCGGGTCCATACAAAAACATGTGATTGAAATGTTCCGGGGTATGCTAAATAATCATGATATATTAGACTTCTGAAGCTGCTCGTTCCAAACACCAGGCTGCGGCAGGTTCCGAGGGCGCGGTCATTAATGTTGTCTCGTTTCCAGTGACCCACCCACTATACAAAGCAGCGACTTGGCATACCGTGTTGTTTAAGTTCGTAGGCCCAAAGTGCGGGAGAGTCGGACATAACCCTCTCGCCTCCCCTTGTGGCGAAGGGGTATGCATCAGGTGCGTTTCCCAACTAAAAAACAAAAACGGTTCCGAGGGCACGGATTTTCGATGTCCTGATGGTTCGCACTAATATTGGCAAGTTGCTCTCGCTGCAAGACCCATACGTTTTATAAATAGCGTCTCACAAAGGCTTGACATTTCTAATTGTACGTTGGAGGAATTCGTGAGGGTGACCCTAGAGTTACTAGCGAAGTAATGTTAATCACATTATCGCATTGAGTGTAAACCTGTTATGATAGTTTAAGAATGTATATAAAGAAATAAAAAGAAAAGAATCAAAGCTGGCTGATTCAGTCTCTGATAACTACCAACTGATTAATTAATTGATGAATGGCGTAGTAGTTCAAGTGCCGAGTACGGAGCCAGGTTCGATGCTCACACGGGACTAAAATTTGTAAGAGCCACAAATAGATCAGTGACTTTTGTACCTATTCGTTGTTTGAACTGGTGGCGTAATGGTTTAAATGTTCGCCTACCCACTGCGCCGAGTGCGAGTCAAGTTCTATCCTCACATGTGACAAACAATTGTGTGATCCTCTAATAGTTCGGTGATTATTGTATTCGTTGTTTGAGTGTTTGTAAAGTGGGAGACTTTGCTACACAGAAATTAAACATAGAGCGGGCGCTGTCTCATTAAACAAATGAGAAACGGCAATGACTTTCCGTAAATCTTAGAGGTTCGAAAAATTGTTCAAGTAATATGCAAAGGTGATACGACGTGACCTTGGTCAGAGGTCAAAGGTCCTAGCCATTTCGGGGGGTATATCGACTATGCTGAGTCGAATGGCGTTGACTGCGAGTCTCTAGCTTTTACGGTTCTTGAGTTGAAAGTTGTATAACAGACGGACGGACAAAGCTATTGTATAAGAGTTCTAAAACAAAGATCAGAGTCACACAGATTTTGAGTCTCAGGTAAGTAAGTACTAATAAAACTGATAGGCGTCGCCTAAGGTAGAAAAAAAGCAGCTGTTCCGTTTCCCTCACGGACAAAGCTATTGTATAAGAGTTCTAAAACAAAGATCAGAGTCACACAGATTTTGAGTCTCAGGTAAGTAAGTACTAATAAAACTGATAGGCGTCGCCTAAGGTAGAAAAAAAGCAGCTGTTCCGTTTCCCTCGCGGACGAAGGAAATATGTACGTAACCGTATGACAATGTACTTATGCACACGATAAATGTTTTAATTCAGTAACTTAGTAAACTCACTAACCTATAAATTTTGACATTCATAAGACCTGTCACTTTGTGACCGAAATGAATAAATCATTTTTGACTTTGATTAGAAAGAGGATACAATAAAAAAGTGATCTACCTATATCTTTCCTGTTAACACTTTTTATATCCTCAATTGCCACGTCATGCTAATTAATTATTTCAAAATAATTAACTTAAGTATTCGATTGGATTTCAATTGTTTGCGTCAAACAGATACGATTTTATTAGATAATAGTGTTACTACTTATTCGATATCTATTCGAATCGATTAGTACGATTTTGTATCTGTCGTCGGATAGATAAAAATTAAAGCCAGATCAACAACTAAGACACTATAGGCACATGGACGTTCAGGAATATATCTTTGAATAAAAAAAGATATTTCCCACACTAGGAATAATTCCTGTATTGCGGGGGATTTTACAAACGTTCAAACAACTAACACTGACACTAAGAACATCCAGACTCGGAAACTATTTGTAGATGTCACAAATTTTAAGGCGACCCACTTAAACCACTTCATGGTTTATCTGGCTGTGCTAAGTCTTCGGCCTTATAGGCCGAATATAATATGTCCTGTACATAGTAGAACTGAAGGCCGTCCAGAAAAAAGTTTTTATTTTTTTGAATATATGTATTAAAAAGCGCTAGCTATATTAGCATAGCATACTTTTGATTGTCTATATATTAGCATAATTAGTGTTTAATAATAAAACAACTGAAAACCGATGGATTTCATTCATTTATAGACGTAGTATATAAATGGTAATAAAAAAAAAACATATCTCAGGTAGTAGTTAGGATAGATATTTTTTCATATTTTTTTCTGAACGGCCATCTGTTTCACTATAAGACATTTCCAGGTTATCCATTAATTACCGGACACCCTGTTTATATATATTTATAGGCCGTACCATAACTATGTATATTAAATAAATATAATGTTTGTTATATATGGCTCTTCTAAAGTTATTTTATTGTTTGTCAGGTGAAGGAGCGACGTGAGAAGTTCCTCACGGCTAAGTATGGCAGCCACCAGATGGCGCTGATCCGCAAGCGACTCGCCGTCGAGATGTGGCTCTATGATGAACTACAGAAATTATACGACACGCCGGTAAGAGACCTTGGTCCTTATTATCACTATTGTATAGTTTACTTTTCCAGCTCCAGCTCGTTAGTCCCATGGCACAAAATACAAATAAGTACTGCGTGCCCTTGGAGTTAGTTTGCTCTTATGCTTACAGCTGATCATGAGAACAGGATTAGATTAGTAAAATAGGTACTGTTTTGTAGATTATTAGATACTGGAAAACCTAGGCTTGTACACACAGCGACACATCAACCTAGACTGTTTGGACTTTGAACTGTTAGAAGTTGAACGCTGCGAATCGTGCGAGAGAGTGCGTTATATTTTTGTTATTTTGTCTCATTCACGCTAAACGGGATGCAACGCTCTATCCTTACCATTACATCGACACCACTGTGCATTGTCCCTTTCCGACAATTCTCTATTTTGTATATAGTGTAGTTATGCGTATATAGGGTGTCTCACTTGATGTGTAGCTGTGTGTACTTGATAGACAGCTATAAAATCCTCTCCTAATACCTGGGACTCAAAGGTTACTAGTGAAATGTGAGTATGACACGTACTTCTCTTCCAAAGTTTCCAGAGATGATTCTAAGACAATATAATGTTGGCACCTAACGAAGAACATTAACACTAGTAAATCGTAATCCAAATGAATACTTACATTTATAGTCTAACGTTTTATCTCTGTAGAGTTAGGTCTTGATGATGGTCGATAGCTATGGTTTCAAGTTCCCTGTAAAGGGTGGGTTTCGTCCCTAAGCTCAGTTCCAGAAACCATACTCGATTTCTGATAAACCCTATAACATTTTGCCTGCCCAGTAATCGATTCCGAGATCTCATGAGCAGCAGTCGCAAACATTACCGCTACCGAAGCCACTAGCAATAAATCAATAGAAAGTTTTCTTGTCAGCCTTCAGGTTTGTGTGTGTGTTACAGAAGGATGGCGGCGGGGGCAGTTCGCAGGAGGTGGAGGTGGACATCGACGAGCTGCTCGACATGGACAGCGATGAGCACCGCCGCAGACACCTCACGGTAAGCACGCCACACCCTAGTCAGACTCACTTATAGGGCCTTACAAGCTCTCTCAAGAAACTTGATTTCTCTGTGAAATATTACGTAGTGATGGGTATAGTATTCGAATATTCGAGATGAGCTCCTTGACATGGACAGCGCAGGTACCTCACGGTAAACACACCACAACCCGCACACCTACCCGAATGCACTTAAAGCCTTTAACCTTTCGAGGCCTTACAAGCCATCTCTATTCATCATATTCTCTCGCAGGATTCATTAAAAGACTAATTACCTTGTGGGTCCTTAGAAGCTATC
This sequence comes from Catocala nupta, assembly GCA_963675205.1. NCBI lineage: Eukaryota > Metazoa > Arthropoda > Insecta > Lepidoptera > Erebidae > Catocala > Catocala nupta. The sequence continues at coordinate 28,026,153 of OY776086.1, read as the reverse complement.
TCTATAAACATGCATATTCTCTCGCAGGACTCACTTAAAGACGATATACCTTACAGGGCCTAACAAGACCTATAAAAAAAAACGCATTGGATGTGCAATATTACGTAGTGATGTGTATTATTCGAATACAGATGTGCTTAACGCGATATCTATTACCTACTTTGCATGGTCAAACAATGGGAAGCGCACGTATTTATTTCGTAATGACGACAATACATGGACATCTCAGGGTGAAATAGGACAGCGCATGGAACACATTACTGTTTTGCCTACAGCATACGCATCATAGCAGCTATTTGATTCTTATAAATGCAGACACAAGATAGTCTTCAATTGCATATATTTTACGTCGCGTTCTATGTGCGTCATTCTAATTAAATGCCAAACAAATGTTTACGTTAGTTCATACCTAAATACCTAGGTGTAAATGGATGTGTTTGTTAAAGCTTGCGTTTTCTTTTACAGACTTTATTAGCGGATGCCAAAAAACCTCAAAAAGATGTACATGTAAGTATAATATACTAAGAACATACACTCCATTTGGTTAGGTACTTAATTAAAGGTAAATAATCTTGATGTGACTTTTTCCACTAACACATATTAAAGAAATAAACTACTGCTTAAACTAACGGTTTAATTGATTTCGTAATCCTTATTGTTGTATTTACATTGATCATTAGCAGCATTTTATTTTTAGATTGAGTTTTTAGATAAAAAGACACATCAAGATTGTTTACCTTTAGTTAAGTACCTAACCAAATGTAGTATAGTTGTTATTAAATTTGGATTGTACGTAGATAGGACACTGCTAGTTTTCGTAGTTCTCGAGTGTGACTAGCGTTCAAATAAGCAGATACAACATTTTTAGTATCCCATCAATCTCTAAAAAGCCAGTAACAATATTATTAATACGAAAATAGAGAGATCAAATTATTTTTATTATAAAGTTAATGTATCTATTACATAATTTCATCTCTCAGTCTCGCATAAAATTTTATATCGATATTAAGTCAGTAGCGGAGATGTCGAATTCGTGTTAATTAAAAGACAAATGTCGATAGATCATGGCTCTCGACAGGGTAGCCAATTTTATTATTATTAAATATGTAAAAATAGACAAATGGCGATAGCAAAGGAAATGCTTTTTCATATTGATGTCTTATTTATATAATAACTGATTAAAAAATACCTATGATAGGTACTTTTATTTTTATATACATATCGTGTTCAAGTAGATCAGAATTTTAAAGGAAATAATAGTATTGGGCAATTATTAAAGGAAGCTTCGATGCTACTTACTTCTGCTTTAAATCTCTGCTGTAACTGTATCAGTAGCCAAGTATTACTAAGATCACTGCGCTATCCTTACTGTAAATACATTTTTTACACATTGCCAATATGATATTCTATGTAGCGAGACACTGTTATTTAACTATGTTGGCAACCCTAGTCCCGAAGCTCAACAATGATCGTCGAGCACGAAGTAACATAAATGTGTTAAATGACCATTTATCTTTTGTTTCAGAAATTCATAAACGATTTGCTAGAGAAAGCGAAAACTCTGTAGGCTATGGAACCAAATCTCATGGGTCGAGGGCGAGGAGCATCCGTGCGTCGCTCCCGTTAGTTATAATTATAATAATCATGTCCTTAGCTAGTAGTTATGTGTTGTGAGCGGTGTGGCGACCTGCGTCCGCCGACGCCTCAGTATTACACACACGCACACCGCGCGGACTTGTGGCACACGCGTGGCCACGACTGTGCACCACCTACCTACATATCATGCCGTGTCGACGAGCGAGGGACTAGCGACGCGCGATTGTTCACCAATAGTCGAATACAACATCAACTGTACGATTTATTTGCCGTAATAATCGAATATTCGAATAAAAATCGAATAATCGATTGCATTTCGCCGCTTGTATTTATTTTATATAAATGTATGTAGTTACTGTATTAATTAAATAAAATTATGGCATGGACATATTAAACAGCAACATCGATTTCTATCTTAACGCATTCGAATAAAAAGGATATTCGAATCGTGCAGTGACAATCGCTCATCGCTACGAGGGATCGTCGCGTCCACGTTGCCGTCGCACCAATGCGGTGTAACATTTTAACTGTTTTATAAATAATCGGTTTCGTCGTATGTTCGTCCTCGCCTGCATGCGTCGATGTTTTCAGTACAGGTTAACACAGGCCCCGTGCTACACATGTATACAGCTAAATTACTCGTCATGGCGCCAAAGGTATAACGCCATAGGTAACGCCATCTTTTATCAACTAGGATAAACATGATTGGCGTCAATATTTTTACGATTTCAAGTTGATACGTATTGATGTTTAAATTCCTCTAATCAAATCTCGAATTGTGTGCAACATTTCGATTAATTTGTTTACAAATTAACTTTAAGAACTATATTATTTGATTATTTGGACCTGTTTTGTTTAGATATTTAAATTACACTTTTAATTAACCTTTGTAAGAAGCATTACAATCTCGGTTTTGTATATCCAACACGTCATCAAAAATATTAATTAATAGTATTATTTGGGTACTACCTAGGGGTTTGTTGCTGGTTGTAATATGAATTCGATTCAGTGTAAACTCAATTAGCAAACGACAGTAGCGCCACCTACGCCGCGTCAATCAGAACCGTAGTCGCAAACCGGTGTGTCATTACTAGAAAGTATAATGCTCGTAGTAACAATATCACGTACGCGTGCAATAAGCATGCTACAAGTGATATATAAATATATTACGTTAGAAGTTAGTGTAAAGTTAGTATACATATACATACATTCGTACGTGTTTACAACAAGCGATGTGACTGAGACTTCAGACACCGCTGTAACGATGTAGCTAGTTATTTGTAAGAATATTTCGAGTGGACATTTATAGCTTGAATTGGTTAGAGGCCGCTGCTTTGTACATAGTGTTATACCGATCAGAACTGTTTTCGTGCGGTGCGAGCGTGGATTCGACTTGCTAACCGTACCTGCCACTGTGACGTAGTCAGGTCTTTTTGGGGTAAGCAGAGGCCCAGCTTGACTAAACTGTTTAGTTCACAACTGCTCCATTATAGTAAAATTCTCAGGACATTTATTTGTCTGTACATGTTCTGGTGAAAATTATAATTGAGCGTTTATATAAATTTAATCACATTGGATCGCTTGGTCTCGAAGCTTCTCCCAACTCCTGGCTATGATAAACCCTGCCACTGCCGATCACGTCCAGCATACAATGTATTTGAAACCTACGAGCTGAAACAGCCAATATCGGCGTAATATATACCGTAACAACGTATAAAAATACTCTCTCGCTATTTATTAGTGGTATAAATAGTCGTTAACCGACTAAAGATAAAGACGTAACTAAATTATATCTTATAGTACGTAAAATTTTGTAACATTTACATTTAGCCAATGATTGTATGTATCCATTGCGGCCTAAAACCGCGTGGCACCGCCGCACCGCGGTACCCAGCGCGCGATGTAGTCCGACGTGTTATGTGATAAGTAGCGGCATTAAGGCGAAGCGACGAACCAATATTGTTTGCATCGGAGCTAGTCTCGAGCGTGTGCGGTCTACAGTTCGAAGCACTTTGTAATAAATAATTTTACTAAAACTATTTGTTTTATTCCTTACCTTTAATCTATGTTACCAACTTTATAAACTGTCGCATTTTTAGGCGTAGACCTCTTCGCAATATTTGAAAGTTCGGACAATACCACCACGCTGGTCAAGTGCGCATGGTCCTTCAAATGTCGGTGGTGATTATAATGATTGATATCAAAGTCAAGATAAGCAGTAACTCTCTTTTAAAAAACAGTATATTATCGAATGGTTTTGTAGTCTGATGGCAGTCTAGATAACATTGAAGGTCGGCAGAACAGTCCTTCCTTCGTCACATAACTGCCTAGTCATTGCAGGAACAACCTAAGCTTACTGAGAGGTAAAGGATTGGTAGTGAGTCTACCAATGACTGGTCTGGGCACAGTATCTGACCCTTTCACACATTGTAATGATCGCTGATGATATGGAACATAATAATGGAACACACACCGTAATATGCAGTGTGTGGCACTTTAGAAGACCTGGTATACTTTTTGTTGGGCTGTTTTCGGCAACAGTCATTTAAGTAGCCGTGATGGGTGTATGTTTCATTAAATTCTGTTATCATTTAAGATACTGTTGTGTTTTATATGATTCATCCGTGATTTCTGAAAGACTGATCAACACAAAATAGTTTACAGACGACCAAATTCATGTCGATGACTGTTTAGCGAACAGTATTAGCAATAGGTACCCAATCAAGTAACTATTATTGTACCTACATAAATTTTATTTTGACACGTCGTTGATTAGCTTCGATTAAACCGGATATTAGTATGATATATAATACGACTCATCGTATCATCTATCATACTAATACCCGTCATATCTCCCAACTCTCAAGTTGGGAGATATGCAATCTGAGGTTCCCGGTACCTATTAAAAAAACAAACTAATAACTTTTCAAATTGTAATTAATATTAAATTAACTAAACAAAAAGCAGCGATATTTTAATGGAAAGACCGTTCGACTGCCTGAACCCTTAGGCTCGAAACCAGGCACCAGGCACGGTACTTACAAACTTACCTTGATTCAACGGTTAAGAAAGCCCCGTACAACAAAAGTGGATACCAAAACTTTTAAAATTATGTGGTGGTTGCCTACCTCATGGATTGGCAAAATGATGGTCCAGAGCCTACAGCTGGTCATTCTGAGCGGAACTTGTACGCAGTAGAAGAACAGTATAAGAAACACTGTTGATTATTATTATAGTAGGTATCCTAAGCTGTAGTGCATAAGTTGAACATAAACATAGCGTTGAAGTTAGATATGGGTACCTACTTATTTTATGGTTGGAGGAGAGGCGCCAACATTGATAAACTTGTATTTACTGCATGCTGTGTTCCACTATCAGAAGGTGGATTATTCATCACCCAAAAACGAAAAATATGCACCTATCTTCTTAAACTGATATGAGACCAGATATAAAAGAAGAAAAATCAAAGCATTAAGCATTCAATTATATGGCTCATCTTGGCACAGCCACCATCTATATAAAGTAATAACTTAGCCAATAGAATAACTAAAATATTTACTTATACATAAAGCCAATAGCAATACTTACAACTTGACTCCTAGAGGAGATAATTAGATTCTCTCTCTCTATCTCGCGCTAAGTGTTATTACAAGTTTGAGTGCAAATCGGTTTAATTATCTCCTCTAGTACCTACGTAGTGCATATTATGGACTTAATGGATAATAGGTACGCAATTAATTATCAGATCGTGGTCAAAAAAATTAATCATAGTCCTTGCAATAGGACTGCTAAGCGTTAGGTTGTGGACCAGGTAAGCGTCTGATCTGAGCCATATTGCCTTTCGTTAATATTGTAAGATGCCTATGGCATGACTAACATGGGCCGTGGGCTCAGCACTTATTTGATTTCGATTGCCTCTGCCGTTGCTTCTATTACCGTTAGTTCTATTATCTGCGTGTACTGATGGGTCCCTGACCCATAATTTCCAGGAAGAGAAAGATAACTTCCTTGTTAATCTCTACACAGCCAACAAACAATGTTTATTAGTAGCGGCGTGGGCGTCTATATGCCTGATATTCGTATGTGGTAAAATGGTATGCAGTCCAAATAATCAGTAATCCTAGCGCCACAGAATTCTGTGAAATGTCAATGGTTTAAAAAAATGTGTTGTATAGTTTGTCCCCAACACTGACGCGCTTGTACACCTGTCTTACATCTCAGGCATTAGGTCTATCTAGGTGCAGGTTCGGATTTAGGCAAATTGCAACAGGATTTGTCCTTTACCAATGCTTATAATTTGTGATCAATGTCGACTAATTATTGGTAGGTATAGTTAGATCTTCGTTCGGTTCTGTGGTTATGGAAAAACAAGGTGTCTGTGCCAAGATGAGCGCTCACTTTGGCACAGCCAACAATACCCCCTCGTATCTTTTAAACGACGGACCGACCAATTCTGCTACTTTACGACCCATTTTGACTAATTCACTTTGTAAATAGATTTCCAGTTTTCGATGGTGGCTGTCCCAAGATGAGCCATAACAATGACATACCGGTTGCCATCACCATGTACATAGATCATCACTTTGCAGACAACAGTACTCTATAATCTACAGGGTCACTATTCCGGCAATCCTGAAGCTCGGTGAATCGATATTAAGGCGAAACGAAATTTCAGCTTTAGGTCTGACGTGTAGCTGAAATTGGCCAGTTTATGAAATTGGCATCTCTCGACAGAAAGCTGAAAACCTTGTAAAGTTCAAAGGAAATTAAATCGGACAGGCGTGTTGGATAAATAAGCGAGAAAGACGCTTAATTATCCAAATACCTTTCGTTCTCTTCTTATCTGGACTCTTCATTACGGATACCGCATAAACTTTAATAACCTAAACCGCAACTATGTCTATTATTCAAGGTGGCACAAAAGTTGTCACCCGATGTTCGTCGACTGTAATTTTTTTGGCAATTTTTTTTCATTAAGTATTTATATTAAATGATATCAGCTAAGTGGCCGCCACCAGAATTGATGGCTCGATTTATGGCATTTTCCATCACTCTTGCCAGAACTTCTGGCGATAGGTTCTCGCATTCCTGACGGATATTCTTTTTGAGGGCTTCAAATGTCTGAAACTTGTTGACATAGACTCGCGACTTCAAGAAACCGCACAAAAAGAAATCTCGAACGGTTATATCGGGCGATCTTGCCAGCCAGTGCAAATCACCAAAACGAGAGATTAGGCGACCCGGAAATGCAGCCCTCAGAATTTCGGTTGTGGGTCGTGCAGTATGCGCCGTTGCTCCATCCTGTTGGAACCACATGTTCTCCAGTCCCAATTCTTCCAGTTGAGGTAGGAGAAAGTCGTTGAGCATGGCTCTGTAGCGCTCGGCGTTCACAGTAGACGTTTGGCCCGCAGCGTTATCGAAAAACTGCTGCTGCTTATTCACGTACCCACAGAGATGGAAATGGGCCTCGTCGATCGTGATGATTTTTGATGTAAAGTTGTAATGACGTGTATTTTGTATCTGTTTACTTCACAAATGTCAAAGCAGAACAGCTAATACAGACATTTACCGCCATTTGTAAAAATATAAAAAGCACCTTCCGATAAGGTGACAACTTTTGCGCTACCTTGTATATGATCCCGTGCAGCTCTAAACATATGTATTTAAGATTATCACAAAGCTTTACTTACCTAAACCTTGCCATGGGTATTCAGAACTATGGAAGTATTTTGCTAGTTGATCTAGTATAACACTATGTATCTCATTTTAGCTCTTCTTATGAACAAATGTAACTATCTCAACACTACTCATTGCTGTTGTCTCAAAACTTATATGAACTGCACATGACACGAAAGTTGCAAGAGGATTTATAGTAGACAGACATGTATAAGTTTAAGGATCAAGTTATCTTATCTTATCTTATGTATGGGGGCCAGTCAGCACAGACCGGCGACACTTCGACCCATTGAGATCTTTTGTGTCGGCCCCAAGATTTAGCCCTTAGCTATCTCCCTATGAATGTACTGCATCAGTCGTAGCGTACACTTCAGAGGGAGAAGCCTGAAGTCCTCAGGGTTTGGATATGCCAATACGATCAGACCCATCCTCAATCCAGCCAACGCGTCGCATTCACATAGTAGATGCGATATGGACTCGTCCTGTTCACCACAGGCTCTGCAGATCGAATTGTGAGCCAATCTCAATCTGCACAGGAAGTCGTTGGTGCCAAAATGGCCAGTGAACGCTCCTGTGAGCAGGCGTATTTGGCTCTTGTTATACCCGCAGAACTTCCGGGTGAAGCCTGTGGCTCTGTTTGCAATGAATTTCTTGGAGTGTTCAAGACCCCTCAGGGCCTTCCACTCTAGCCTGTGTTTGTCATTGCCATGTGCATTCAAAGCTGCCTTGACGGTGCTCTCAGAGAGTCCCACGAATGGCTCGGGGCCCACAAACAGTTGCTCCGAGCCCTTTCTGGCTAATTCATCAGCCTCCTCATTGCCCTGCACCCCTGCATGCCCCGGAACCCACACCAGTCTGACTGTGTTCTTCCTGCCAAGTTTGTTTAAGGCCTTAACACAGTTCAGGACCAGTCTGGAGTCTATTCTACACGAGTCCAGAGCCTTGAGAGCAGCTTGACTGTCACTGAGAATATACACAGTCCTGTCAGTGACATTACTGTTGATATTCTCCTGAGCACAGGTAATTATAGCATAGGTTTCCGCTTGGAAGACCGTTGCATATTTGCCCATGCTTTGGCTCACCTTGCAGTCGTTGGTATAGATACCAGCGCCCGATCCTGTTTCCATTTTGGAACCATCAGTGTACCAGATGAGACAACCCTTGTCAGGGGATTGTAGACCTTGTTTCCATTCGTCCATCGTGGGGACCTTTATTTTAAAATTCTTTTTGAATGTGTGCAATGGTTGCATTTTGTCGCATCCCATGCTCATAATACCATACCCCCAGGTCTTCCCATAAGTAGAACGAATCATGCCGAAGACCCGCTGGGCCTTCTCTATGACTTTGTCTACATGAGGTTTCCACGTTAGTTTGCTATCTAAGATCATGCTTAGATACTTCACCTCCATGGACCATTGTAACTGCGTACCATACATGGAGAGAGTTCCCAACGCTGTCAGATCCCTCATCCTAGTAAACGGCACGACAGTCGTTTTCTCTGGGTTGATCGATAAATTAATGATTGCTACTGCACCATTTTCCCACCGTAATCAGGGCCTTCTGCATGAGACTAGATACTGTACTCGGGAACTTTCCATTGACGAGTATCACCAAGTCATCCGCATATCCGACCGTTAAGTACGGACCTTTGTTGAGTTGTTCTAGGAGTGAATTGACTACCAAGCATCATAAGAGTGGTGAGAGTACTCCACCCTGAGGGCAGCCCTTGGTTGTCGTTGCATACATTTCATCTCCTAACAACTCAGACCTAATGATTCTACCCCTGAGCATACAATTGATCCACTTGCAAATGGTTGGCTCTATGCCGTGATTTGCCGATGCCACACTGATGGCATCAAAGGTGGTCCGATCGAAAGCTCCCTCAATATCCAGGAATGGAGCAATGCAAACTTCCCGGTTCTCTAATGCATGTTCTGCCTTATTTACCACAAAATGTAGTGCCGTCTCAGTGGATTTGCCCGACTGGTAGGCACATTGTAGCCTGTGGAGGGGGAATTTCCATAATGCTCCCTCCCTGACATGTCTATCTACTAACTTCTCCAGGGCTTTCAAGAAGAACGTCTCAAGACTGATAGGTCTGTATGCCTTGGCTTCTTCGTAGTCCGCTTTGCCCGGTTTCGGTAAGGATCAAGTTATAAAATATACCTAATAGTTGCCGTATGGTGTACCATTGCGTTTATATTTTACGTAGGTACATTCAGAAACAAACTTATTTCAATGTTAATTATTGTCAATTGAACTATGTAGATTGTTAAGAACTCGTGTTAGACTGCATGCTCTGAAGTCACTTAGATCCGAGCCATGCACTTACTGCAACGACACGTTTGAGTACATCCTAACTAATATTATAAATGCGAATATGAATTTGTTTGTTACGCTTTCACGCCTTAACTACTCGACCGATTATCATGAAATAACGCATACACGTTGTCAGGGGAACGAAAAAGGACAGGGTACATTTCATCCAGAAAAAATACTGATTAGCATCTGATTAAAAAAATCAATCAAAACTTCACCTTCCACTTCCCAGAAACCACGTTATTAGTCATTAAAATACCACTCGAAACAATGTATTCTTCTGTTTACATTCAATGCTTGATGTCAACTGAACTTAAACAAGGTTTTGTTACGAGACATGGATAATGGCACTATATGCCATCAATTTCTATGACGCTTGACACTAAATGTCATGAATCAAAATTTTTGTTTGCCGCCACAGCAAGAACTTTTCGAATATAGATATCGCGATGAATCGCTTAGTGATCTTAATAATAATAATTATTACTTGTGCATTAGCCAACATCACTAATATGCGAATCGTTTGTTAATAATTTTCTCAGGCGCTTTTGTGTAATCACCTTTTTTAGTCTGTGGAACCAATTTAAAGTTATGGTTTCCGGCCAACGGCCAACTATTCTATTTTTTGTTGAAGTTAGTAGGTATATAAGAACCTCGGTGTTGTAATATGAAAGTAGGTAGATTCCATGATCTTGATGTCGAAATGTTGGGTTTAGTATTTTAGGCACACCATTTTCCCTACACAAATTTTGCACATACGAATATGATTGAAGTCATTAATTAGGTTCAGTAGCAGCCGAGGTGCCAGTTGAACGAACTAAAGTAAAAGGATATATACGAGCCCCAATGCAAAAATGTTCGTCTACTAAGAAAATTGAATGTAACCATGTATTGTAAGTGTAATATAGATAAGTAATGTCGGTTTAATGAGTCTAACAAATAAAAATGAGATTAGTAAATTAAATTAAGTTTATTTACTGTGAAGTACTCAAATAAAATATTTAGTCGTTACAAAAAAAATATGAATTCTTCCATCAATTATAACTCATAACAGTTCGGCTATCGCAGTTGAACACGCAAAACAGTTCGTCTACCACTTGGTTGTATCTCCTTTACTATCAATAACGGATTTAATCCTAAGTGGCATCGTCGCTACTAACTGTTCACATTCTTCTGGAGTTGTTGAATCCCAAACAGTCTTAATTTTCTCCTTTAAATCTTTTTTTGACCTTGATGGATTTTTTCGCAACATCTTCTTCATTTTCCACCACATTGTCTCAATAGGAGACAAATCTGGACTGTTTGACGGCCACTTCATTGTAGGTATTTGTTTAGAGGTGAACCAAGCCTTTGTTGTCCTTGCAGTATGACAGGAAGCACCATCTTGTTGAAAAACATAGGCATTTTGATGTTTCAAAATCGGAATGGACGGCAATAAACTCGTTTCTAAAATGTTTTGGTATTTTACTGCATTAACAGTCTCGTCTACAAATTGCAGGCGACCCACACCTTGTGCTGACATGCAGCCCCATATCATTACAGACGCAGGGAACTTCACTTTTCTCTTGATACAGTCTTGGTGAAATGCTTCATCTTTATTTCGGATAACTTTTTTTCGTACATCACCGACAGTCACCTCGAATTTGGACTCGTCACTCCATATTATTTGACGCCACTGGTCAGCAGTCCAGTTTAAGTGATCACGAGCGAATTTTAACCTTTTCTTTTTCTGAAGTAATGTGAGTAAGGGTTTCTCTTTAGCCGTGTAAAAGCCGTAACCCATTCTCTTCAGGACTCTTTTACAAGTATCGACCGAGACATCTCTTTTAATCATATCACGCCATTGTACGGTAAGCTCTCCTGCACGAGCACGACGGTTTTTCTTTATAATTTTCTTTAAAACACGGTTTTCAGCTTCACTCGTAATACGAGGGCGGCCTGATCTCTTCAAACACGAAACTGTGCCGTTATTTTTGCTATGCTGGATTATTTACTGGACAGTTGATCTTGGCAATAATAAGTCTTTGGCGATTTGGTATGCAGATTTCCCATTATCACTGCTTGAAATAATAATTTTTCGAACTTCTACCGCGATAGGTTTTCCACGACCCATATTGCTCAAAATTATTAGCGAAAATAATGAAAAAATACTTGGAACACGCCTTTTTATAGCCTTTGACATCTTAAAAACAATTGAATTCTATTTTTAAGATAATTTATTTTTAAATTTTGGTGTAACAATTAAAAAAGTATATTTAAATTAGGCATAGACGAACTATTTTGCATCAATTAAGCACTAGACGAATTATTTTGCGTGACCATTTAAACAGTAATTTAACTAAGATACATAATTTTAAAAAAGGATTGTTTTTTTCAATACTACCAAAATAACGTTATTTATATGGAGTATTTTATTAAATAAATTGTTTACTGCTAGTGTCTTTCTAGGAACGAAGAAAGTTAAAAAGAAAAATGTGTTCTTCATAATGTCTGACTAGACGAACATTTTTGCATTGGGGCTCGTAATATATAACAAAAGCCCTTTTTATTTCTACCATATATCTATACTCCAAAATCCAATAGGTCTCCATGACGCTCGATTAAATCACCATTTAGCCTCGTGGGCAGCCCTATTATTATGACGATATTAATAAAAGCCAACAGTCATCAAATCTCCGATGGTAGTTATGGTTTGCACCAATTACAATCGTTAAAATGATTCGTCAAATAACTTTAATTGATCAACCTCGGCTGGTTAAAATTACAAACTAATATGCGTAAAATACCCTCAGTAGTGGAAGTATTGGCATACCTAGGGTTATGTTCCGGAGGGGCCCGACCCCTAAGCAGTGATGACCTACGTACAAACCTAGAATTATGAGTTAAAACCTTAAATCCCAGCCCGCCTGACAACCCTTATATACGCCAATGAGTAGAAGGTGTTTTACATATGTTTGACTAAGGGTAGATAGGTTGTGCAAGTGTTTTGTTTAGTTATTGTTTAAATTATTTTAGTGATACAAAAAGCCTGGAGTTCGGGTACATAAAAATATTTTGTACACTAAAGCAAGTAAGTATGAAGATATAAAAATATCAAACGTACAATAATGGCTGACCTAATCGCTAAAAGCGATCTTTTTAAGGCACATAATGGACAGCAACGATCAACGAATGACTTGTGTAGTGTTCTTTAATTAATTTATATTTTACTTGATTAAAAAAAGAAACATTTAAACCATTCTCCAATCTACTTGAACACACAAAAAATTTCATCAAAATACGTCCAGCCGTTTAATTACAAACACACGCACAGACGATTTATATGTATAAAGATTATTTATCCAAAATATTATTTTGTGAAACAGTTTGGTTCTGGACCGTTGTGGAAAATAAAAAACAATACAATTAAAAATATTATCTTTAATTTATAAAACATACTAAATAACAATACAAACTTACAAAATGCATCAAAAATTAATTAAAGATCTTTACATATTAATAATAAGTCTCATGTCAAGCGGGCCGAACCCTCGTCCAATCACGCCGGTAAAACCGGCCCGCCCCTGGTCCCCTACACGTCGCGCCGTCGCCTATCAGACGCGATCGATACGATTGAAATCGAATGCACTCTCCAACCCTAGCGAGGATGAGTCAGCCAGGCCGCGCGGCCTCATACTGTTCGCCGGAGTCGTCACGCGAGCGCGGCGGCGTCGGCGGGCGGCGGCGCGTGCAGCGGGCGCAGCGCGTCCCGCAGCTCCACGTAGCGGCGCTTGAACTGCAGCCCGCAGCCGCGCCAGCGCCGGAACTCCAGCATCGTGCACGCCGGCCCGGCCGGCCACGCCCACGCGCGGATCTTCACTTCCGCGCCGCACTCGATCGCCAGCTGGGGAGAGAGGAGCCGGTCAGAGCTGCACAGGAGGGTGGTGGTGGTGAGGTCACAGGCGGTTCGGTAGCGGTACTGACCAGGCGCGGGTGCAGGCGGCGCCACACGTAGCCGCGCTCGCGCAGCACGTCGGCGAGCGCGCGCAGGGCGGCGGTCTCACCCGCGCGGAGCCAGAAGCGCGTCATGCGGCGCACTAACGGCACGAGCGCCGCAGCGCCGGCGGGCGTGCCGAGCAGCAGGTCGTCGGCGAGCAGCATGTCGTCGGCGGCCGCAGGCTGCGAGTAGCTGATGAGCGCGTCCATGTCGGCGGCGGACAGCGCGTCGGGCGCGGGCGCTAGCGCCGCGTCGCCGGGCGCGGGCTGCGAGCGCCAGCCGCGCGTCTCGCACTCTGCTGAGGGGAGCGTCAGAACATTCGTCTCGTTTCTATCAAGTATGGCGTTTGACGTCGACAGACGTCGCTCGCTCAAGTCGAAGATGTACCCCGATCGTATACAACTAAGTTATGTTTAGTTTTGAATTTTAATATGCATGCATGTTAACGTTACAAATTGAAACGTACATTTTGATTTTTATCTAAATTCATTCATTCTAAACATGTAATAAATAATATTTTATATTCAGAAAATCATATTATAGGTAACAGTAGAATGTTGATCACGATAAATAAATATAATTAACATATTACTACTGTGATGCTGATACAATCTTATTGACCGACAATTACCTAATAACTGACATTAAGACATATACTATTAAGACATCACTTAAATAAATCAAATCATAGAGATGGAAGAAGACAGAGTGAATAACTATGGTGCCAACTAATATTGCATTGTTATTATTTTGTGAACTCTTTCAGCCGGCATAATTTAATTTTCTAAAAATAAAATATTCAATAATGCAATTAAATAGTGTAGTGCAGCTATGTACCATATAAATTTACCACATACTACAACAATTAATATTCTACTACAAAAACAAACTATAAAATTACAAGAAGACACATTCTATTACATACAGGAGATTCAATCCTAGTTGATCTAAATTTGTTTAATTGAGACAGATTGATCACTTCAGAGGGATTCAAATGAATACGATACGATTTAGAAGTAGATTAATTAAAATTGAATCCCGCGAACTCGAAACGTGATACGTAGAACAAAGTTGAAACTATAAGGCAGAGGCAATCAAATCGTAAACAAACAGAAACCAATATTGTACAATGTTCGCGAGAGATCGGAATAGTTAATGTAATTGTTGCTACTAGACAGCATGACCAGACGTGCTGTCTTTTAGTGAACATGATTAATTGTACGGATTGTACTACTACTTTTTATACGCGTTTTGTATATTTGAATGACTTTTTATGTTCAAGTGTTACGACGAATAGTAGAATAATGCAATGCTAATTATGTAAGTAATAATTGCAGCTTTATATCAACTGTAAGCGACAGGAATTGCAACTTGAAATCTCTAGATAAAATACAAATAATTTTAACATCTTCTCTTCTTGCAATATCCATCATTTACTTTTTTGAAATCATCGAACCTGACTATAACGATCTTGCGCACAAAATAATACACGTTTATAGAAATAACAGAGGTAACCTCCAGCGACGAAGACGAAGCCGGCGACTCGACGACGCGTTGATCATGCGGCGACGCAGTGCTTTGGTAATCTAGCTTTATGAGCTTTCAACACGTCATGGAGCTAAATCGCCAAAGCGCCGCGTCACGCATCCTCCGACGTCGGCGCAGCGGCGGCGGCGGACCGGGCGGCGCCGCCGTGCTGAGGCACCAGGCGGCTCCGAGACACTGCCACTCAGAGTCACCTAGTACCTGACACGGCCGCGCCGGCCCACCCTGCAAGGCACGGCCACTGTCGCCACTCACCGGCGGGCTCGCGCAGCCACGCGTGCGCCAGCAGCGCCGCCAGGTCGGCGCGCCGCGCCGCGCTCGGCCGCAGCGCCCGCCTCAGCAGCGCCAGCGCGCCCGCGCTCAGCTTGCGCCACGGGCCGCGAACCGGCGCCCGCGCGCCCTCGGCCCCGCCCGCCCACGCGGCCCACTCCAAGAACCTCGCGTCGCTCTCGCACGCGCGCTCCCACGGCAGCTCTTCGAACACAAACGAGACACGGTCAGCCACAGAACGAGCGTGGTCGATGGCGAGCGACATTGTGGCAATCTTACCGAGCGACGATTCACGGCGACCGGAGCGGGCGACGCGACTCGTAACTTCGGTACCATAACTTTAGGGTCTGCGAGCACGCCTACAGCTAGGATACCAAAGAGACGAGCCGCGCGCGAAGACAGGCGGTGCGGCGCGAGGTGAAGCGACGAGAGTTGAGCTGCGGAGGTAAGTGATGAAGGAGGAGACACTCACCGCCGGCGAGCATGGCGAGCAGCACGAGTGCGGCGGCCCACAGGTCGGCGGGAGGCGCGCGGTAGGGCGCCGTGGCCGCCGCCAGCACCTCGGGCGCCGCGTATGGTACCGTGCCACACACGCGCGACAACAGTCGTTCGCGGGTTCCATGCCTGCAACACGCCGAAACGTCAGAACGGGCCACCAACATACCCCCACTGTGGCACAGGGACAAGATTCGTCCCTTCATTGAATAATCATATTTCAGATAGCCGACTTCTACGAGATACGTTTATGAATTAAAAGAATTTTATAATTAGTGCGTTTTGACGATTGTTCAATACAGAGATCAGACACCAACCGACTCTAATTTGGCGTACCTACAAAACCAATGCAAATAAAACTGAGAAAATTTCCATAATGATGTATTATTGAAATTTTCGCATATACCAATTTGAAAACTATAGCAGTTGACGCATCGAGCCGATTCGTAACAATTGCAACGCAGTCCGATTCTTAAATGATGATCGAATCTATGACATTGCTAACAATTTTTTAATATATATGTAGATATAGTTAGACTTAGAACCGTAGATTTTATAGATATTTATAATAATTTGTTAATAAAGTATAATTATTATTTTTGTAATTATTTCTACTTGTTTTATAAATTTCGCTTTCATAGATATTTATAATAATTTGTTAATAAAGTATAACTATTATTTTCGTAATTATTTCTACTTGTTTTATAAATTTCGCTTTCTAAAGGCTTCACCTGCAAACACCACACTAAATCGTTTCACAGTCGAAAACCTTAATGACGCGTTTATTTCACCAAAATACATACAAGATATAAGCATGCGGCCCGCATGGTGGTAGTAAACGGTTACCAATAGGTTGTGACTGCTTACAACACCGGAGATATCATTCGTGTGTTGCAGGCTCTGTAAATAAAAAATCGACGATCTACCAGCAGGCAGGACCAAGTCCTCAACTTTCTTCTAACACAAACTGCTACAGCACTTCGTCTAACTCTAACTAATAAAGATTATTAGAACGCGATCTTTTGTTTTTGGGGATATTTTCCAGGTTTCAACTTACATTTCATTGTGCTTTACATTTATAGTTAGCTTTGCGAATCCGATAATAATAAAAGTTAAAGCATCCCTTCCATGCGCTTTGATGGAGAAAAAGTTCAGACCTGACCAGACCTTTGCTCCTGCGTGGGCTACATAATAAAACCTGTTTCTTTAAGTGTTCATCACGCGATAGGATAGTATTGTTATATTCTTTGACTATGGCCACTGGTTACCATCAGGCGGACTGTATGCTTCTTTGCCTCCTTATTAGTACCAAAAATCGCAATCGCAAGAGATCGCATCTGACAGCATTTAGTGACAAAATGTAAGCAGAAAGAAATGTTCTTAAGATAGCAAAACATCAATACTTTTCAAACAGAGCTCTTTCTGATTATAGACGTCTATACTTAGAAACTGTGAAACCATCTAAGCTCATATTTTCCATTTGTCGAATTCTTATCTGGTGAAATGTTAAGTCCATCTTTTTGTAATGCCAAGTAAACTTACGCGTTATAACTCTACACACTCACAAATTTTAAATGCTGTTGTTAGTTGTCTATTATGTACGGTTCGCCTCCAACCATGATTTAGCTAAATAACCATACAATATGTGGTACCGTTATACTTTGCCAGCTAGCTTCAATACACCAAGTAGTTAAATCAAATTATGACTTCTGTGACATGTGTATTTTCTACATTTTCATGATTGTTTTATTATTATTTTAAAGTACGTATTAAAATATTTTACTGTTTACAAATAATAATTTTAAGTACCTACAAGTCATTAATGATGGAAAATTCAAATATTCTTGAAGAAATGGCAG
Organism: Catocala nupta; assembly: GCA_963675205.1. NCBI lineage: Eukaryota > Metazoa > Arthropoda > Insecta > Lepidoptera > Erebidae > Catocala > Catocala nupta. Next base: position 28,008,417 of record OY776086.1, on the reverse strand, counting down.
TTGCTGTGGCATAATGGTAGCGCGACAGCTGTATAATTTCATCCGAAAAAATATGGCCAAAATGTAGCTTCAATACATATATATTAATCTAATCCTTCATTTACTAAAATACATAAGGCTTCATAGTCTGGTAACGAAATTTAAGTACATGAAGTCGAAAAACACAACCATCTTTTAGATAAAATCAGATAAAACAACCTCCACTTTTGTTTATCACCGTAAGTGAGGTGCGCGTCAGTGAAGTTAGTGATGTGTACAAATACAGTCTGAGTCGCGATATTTATTCGTCAGAACTTAGCACGCGGCGTGAACGAACCTAACTACCTAAATAATATTTTCAACTTTTATGAATACAAAAAATGTATTGTTTTTGTAGTGGTGTGCGAATCGTCGGCAAGGTCGCCGCTCCGGCATCGATCATGACGTTACTACACGTTAATTAGGCGGCGCGCGCGCGCGAACGTACCTCACCTGAAAAGCGTGGCCATGCCGAAGTCAGAGATCTTCACGTTGTCGTTGTGGTCGAGCAGCACGTTTTCGGGCTTGATGTCGCGGTGCGCCACGCCGCGCGCGTGCAGGTACTGCAGCCCCGCCAGCAGCTGGCGCCAGTAGCGGCGCGCGTCCGGCTCGCGCATGCCCACGTCGGGCTCGATGCGGTCGAACAGCTCGCCGCCGCGCGCGTACTCCAGGAACATGTAGTGCAGGCCCTGGTGCACGCGCTCGCCCAGGCAGCGCAGCACGTGGTCGTGGCGCAGCGCGCGGTGCAGCGCCGCCTCGCGCGCGGCGGCCGCGGCCGCGTCGGCCCCGGCGCCGGCGCCGCGCACCACCTTCAGCGCCACGGCGGCGCCCGAGCGCGCGTGCACCAGCAGCCGCACCCTGCGCAGTGCCGCAGTGCGAGAGTCACGACGCGCGCCACGCGGCGGAGGCGGCGCTGACCGCGCGGGGTGGATAAACTTTCAAGGATGCGCCGCCCGCCGCCGCCGTGACTCGCTCGCCTCGTGTTTTTTCTCTCGAAATTGCAGTGTCGATCTAGTTCCGCGTTCGCCTAGCCGAGCCGGCGAGCGACCGCCTTGCGCCAACAACCGCGCGACCATCGTCCCACCTCTAAGGTGATGTTACGGGACATTAGTTAATAGACTTCTAATTAGAGTAGCTGTCTACTGATAATCACCGACAATCTCCTATTTTGAGTGCACCTCAATAGTACGTCAAGTTGCGCAAGTTCCTAAGAGATATGGATCTGGTAGAAGCAACCGACCTACCACTTGTGTACATACGAATACGTCAAGAATTACCATAATAAATAAATTAAAATACGTCACCGAATGACTAAAATGCGGTGATAATGTCGCGCGAGTCCTAACTACTCAAGAGCAAGAAAATTTAATATTGCAATACATAAGTGTAGGTACTGTATTACATAACAAGTAGATAAAGCGAATGTGACAACCTACCACCATGTAGCATGGCCTTGTCTACATAATATTCCGTATTTTTCTTAATCACTGTTCAAAAAATAGGCATTGTTTATGTTCATTTCAAAAGCAAATAATTTTACAGTATGAACATTGTTTATTGGATTAAATAATTACATTACAGCGAATTATAATCATGCTTCCATATCTTTAGAAAATAAATCAAGTAGATAATTAATATTTGTAACAAACAAGTTGAAACAGATAAAACAGAAAGGTTTTGTTATTATTTACAATAATGTTTGTTATAAACTAAGAGAAGCGGTATTGTATATAAAGGAGCTAGTACATCCATTGCAATACCAATGAGAATGATGATGAAGAGTGTCAGTATGACCAGTATCACTCATTTCATCCATCAGTGCGTCCCATGAAACACCAATGTGCTAGCCTAGACTGGACTAGACTCAAGTCATAGTGAAGCATCAATATATTTCAGTTGTGTGGTATTACAAACATTTAAAATGAAATCAAATCACTTACTTTAGATATTCATAGTTTTTTTTGCTTTGGAGCCAATTCTTGCCAATATTTAATTCATACATTTATATTTTGCACATGTAGCTGCATAAAAACATATACATTGTTCAAATTTACATAACATGTGAAAATTTGGCAATTGTAATTAGTGAACAAATTGCCAGATTATTCACATGTTATTTCTACACACAGTCAGTGTCTAACCATCTTAAAGTTTCAAAATTTCAAACCAGTTCATAATCAATCATTCAAACCTAATCAACAATGTGACAAAAAATTATTTACTATTTGATTTGCTGTTCAATATGTGACTCATTCACCTTTCCTTTTGAAAGTACAAATATAATATCTGCAGTATGGCTCAGATAAACTCTGTACAGGCCTCATCCTTGCTGAACTAAAACTATACTGTCAATTATAAGTCATAACTGCCCTATGTTTAAAAACATGCTATTTTAACTAATGCATCCATACATTTTAGGATGAAAATCATTATAATATTGCCTAATACCAATTCTTATGCACCAATTCAGGGATTGTGTGAATATTTTTGCCAATATAGTGAGAATCTGCAATATATGCATGATTAAGACATGTTGTTTAGTTAGAAGTATGAGCATGTTATTGTATTATTGTAATATTCAAAATATTATGTTTAGTACAAGTAGATTTATTTATATTCCTTTATCTCTTGGCTACTAGAATCCTACTGTAGATCTGGTTTATATATATGTGAAAGTTATATTATAAATTTTCAAATAAAATTGAGTCCAGAGCTGCTAATTGACTATTGATCAGGATTGGCTATGGTAAATAATTATGTTAAGTCCCTAGATTTGTAATTTGCCCAGTCTGCAATGTTTTTTTAGTTTTATCTACCTGCAGTCAATGCACAAAGTGTTGTGGGTAAAACCACCATATGGTAAGTGCAAATAATTGTGTCCTCAGTAGCTAGTAGCTGTTCCAAGTCTGGGGGAAAATTGTTCCATTGTCTCAATATCTATAAAGCTATATATAACACAGGAATTACACAAAGTGCGAAAATATATATCATATAAAAAAAATCTAATATATATACAGCCAATAAATACTAACTATCTATGCAGTTGAGATAGCTTACCTACTAAAAGAAAATAATACAAACTTATTGTATTAGAATTTTTATTATGTATGATTTTATTTCAATCTGCTTTATTTCATAAGTGCCAAGTTAGAAGCATGTAACAAGGCTCTGTGCGCGAACACTACAATACCTAACAAGTTGTTTTTCAATCTCAGAAAAATGTTAAAACAAGATCTTTGTTTTCGTGGTGCGATGTTTTTTTTATTCAATACGTTTCAGGAACGCTAGGTAATTTTATTTTGGGAAGTGCAAAGCCGGTTGCGTTATTACTAATCGATATAAGTTTATAAAATGAACTTACTCTCCATAAGCACCTTCACCCAGGACTTGCGCGACGAGCCAGCCCTCGACGAACTCGCCGCCGGCCGCCATCGCCCCGCCTCGTACTGTCACCTGCAACATCAACGCGCTGTCAGCCAGCCCGGCACGCGCCGCCGGCCGTCGATCGCCGTCCGTGCTCATCACACCGATACTACTTACAATGCTACAGATGCCGGCGCCTAATTGCGACTGCACTAAACGTTGCCGCCGTACACGACCACGCCGCCGGGTCGCGGCGTTATTATTTTTTCGTCAAGATTGATTGAAATACAATAAAATACGTATTCCCTGGACCGCGTTTGAGAATTTCATTATAATTGACGACAAAATATGATGAGATTAACGATAATCTGCCGATAAAACTGTTCTAAATGGCGGAAGGCACGTGGAGACGAGCGAACAAAGCGAAAGCCGAACGGCACCGTCGCCTGTCTGTCGACGACTCGCCACACAATGCGATAACGGTAATCGCTCTCCCGAAATTGCAAAAATTAGCACGATATTTTGGTAAAATTGGTACAGCCCCTGTTAAATAAAATGTTAAGGAATAGAATAAAATCAATCTATACACTAACCTTCCGAGTAAGATCAATGGATCACACCATTTTGCCATTTTCTTTTCTTCTACGCCCGTTTTGTCCGTTCACCAATCGCCATTCGCTCTCGCTGATTCGCCGACTATCCGAAACAACCACGAACTGCACGAACGCCGCGTTCCATCACATTATTCCAATTTATAGCATTGTACGTGAGAAACAAGATGAAGAAAGAAAATGTTATAGGGTAAGATATGGTGTGCTTTATAAATGATCAAATAGTATTTTTTATGATAAGCAGTCTAAACGCTAAATTAGGCTACAAATAATGTTTATTAGCGTGAAATAATTATTAAAATTGTTCATACAAAAATAATTGTTCTTAGTTAGGTTTTTGTTGAGATTTTTAGCATAACATTATAATTCTAAGGCTGGCAATCTTTATATATTTATCACGAAGGAAGCTGAACAAGATCTGTTACTTTAACTTTGACAGGCAACATTATTTATAAGAAAACATAGTGGGTGACTAAAAACATTGTACTCTTGCCCAAAATCTCGGCATTTAATGTATATGCAGGCGTTATTAAAAGAAGTGAATGCATTTGTGTTCGAGTCTCAGAGTGTAGCTATATTACGAATGTCTTACTAATCACTCACTCATAAAGTTGAGTGCGGTTATACTATCTGTATGATCGTTGATATGCAATGAGATTTAAGACCAGTAGGCCAATTCACGTATTTCATTGTGTTTACTTTCAGTGTAGTTGCAGCTAAGTTTCGATCAAAACAGCTCTTTTCGTATTCACATAATTTTGACAGCTGATGTTTCAGATACAAAATCCGACGTAAAACTTAACTGCGACTGCATACGGACTGCATCGAAACTCGATCGGTGCTTCGAGATATTACGTGAATTGGCCTAATGGTATCATCTTCTTCTATGTATTTCATTATAAAATGGAGCAAACTTTTTTTAACTGAAATCTGAAAATACTATGTAAAAGTAACGGAGTAAGAAGCTGTTCAAGCAGCAACGTTTGATTATGTTAAATTAATAGTTATTTTACGAAAAAAACTGCCATCATTTCTTGGCTCGCATAAACAGTTTGGTAAATTAATGGCTTGCTATATATCACACCAAAGTTTGAAATTAGTAATAATTAATTATTATTAAATAAGTTTGATATTTACACCAGCTACCCTTGTAGCCTGGTGACGCGTGGTGTCACAATTATAAGCTAGTAGGTAAGTGATATAACTCACATCATAATATTTAAAAATATGCACTAAAATTGTTAACATTTCTATGCCTCAGTGTTTGAAATAGTCCACTGTACTTTTCTTTCGCGTAATTTAACGTGAAGTCTCAAATATATAGAAAAGAATTAAACACTAAGGCCACTGTTAGCAATATTAGTGCATATATTTAAAATTTTATATAGTCTGTCCTTGCTTCAGTTTAATATAATGTGCCAAAACACAGTTAAACTAAATTTCTATCGGACATTTGATGGTAATGTAGATATGTTATAGTGTTGCAGTTACAAAGAGAATACTTATGTCTTACATGAATGAAAGGAACACATAGAATATCTATTTCAAACTATAAAGAGCCAATGTTACCCAACTAAGAAGTTGGGTAACATTGGCTCTTTACAGATAGTTTGTATTATCAAAAGCATTTAATTTTAAAATTATTTCGAGTCCATTTACGATATATTATGTATTATAGTATAATAACAATATTTTTAAATATTCTTCGAAATTAACGTGGTTAATTTTTGTTAAATTATTGACGTATTGACCAAACTTCATACAAATTATAAAAAGTAAATAATATCTAATAATTAGTATTCAAGTAGACATAACTCTCTTTAATTAAAATATACATAATAAATAAATATTATAGTATATTTTAAATTAAATATATTCAGAAAATAGTCCAGTGTTACCTATAAATAGTAATTAGAAGCGAGAAAACGGAGGGCAGCAGGAGGACGATATGCACGATTTGTCATTGAATGAATTGTTTTGTTGACTATACCATACATGTTTATGACTCATCGTAAATACATAGTTAAAACGAGGAAGAATTATATATTCTTTGTTTAAACCTCAGTGTGCCTTAATTAATAAAAAATGGTAAGTAAAAGTAATATCGGTATTTAATATTTACGTTATGCAAAGTATTTAGTAGTTACTACAAGTTATTTACTTGTTACAGGCTGGATATTCAGAAGATCAACTGGCAGGTGAGTTGTCATTTTATCTGATAACACATTATTATTTATAATATTCCTTGTTCACGTACTTGTGTGAAAAACGTATGTACGTACATATTGGCGTATTGATAAACATGAACCGAACGCAATAACAGAAGTTGAGATTCTCGGCCACCAACGGCGGGCGGGGCGTCGCGATATGGCGCTCGCGTAATCCGTGAGTCATGTCATGTCAATCAACGTCTTTACCGAAAGCGGTGGCTGTTACAAGCGCCCTAGTTTCCTTATATGGTCTGTATTTTAAAACGATCCAGGTGTCGCGTCTGGCCGCTGGCCTCGCGCCGAGAGCGCGGTGACAGTAAGTACTGTTTGCGGGGCAGTGCGCCGTCATACGTCCCCTAAGCAACATGTTCATGTACGAGCCACCCACCAAGCTTAAGTTAACATCTGTCGAAGGTACATATCCTTCACGCCGCTTCTAAACCAAGAGCTCCACAAAATATATAATCACGTCATACGTCTTGTATTGTAAACATAAGTATAAGTTGCCTGTTTTAAAATAGGTCAAACATTAAACTGGTAATGTTTACAGAATTCCAGGAGGCGTTTCAGTTATTTGACTCTCGTGGTGATGGCAAGATCCATGTAGCACAGATTGGTGATGCTCTGCGAGCCTTGGGACAGAACCCTACGGAGTCCGATGTGAAGAAGTGCACTCTGCACCTGAAGCCAGATGAGAGAATATCTTTTGAAGTGTTTCTGCCCATCTACCAGGTAAACTATCAACATATTATTTGAACATAGAATAATGTTATAAGATAAGTGAACAGGAAACTTATCTAAATTGTTAAATAAATAAATGTTGAAACCTTGAGTAAATTCTATCAATAGTTTGTAACTAATTCCAATACATACACCCCAACTTAATGACATATGTATCTGTTTCTTAAGTTGTATTTAATTGTATGTCAAGGAGAGAGACAACACATAACTATAGAACAATTAATATACATATATTTAAGGAGGTCATGTTAATAATTGCTTACAAAGCAAGTTTTAAAATGGAAAAAATGAACTCATGCCATTATTTATTTATATCTCAATAAGCATTTTTTGAACTAGAAATGATTACAATAGTATGATATGTTGACATCTGCTTTAGTTTCTGAACTGTGTCACAGTTAAAAAATAACATAAGCCAAATTCTATTTAGGATCAACTTTTTAATCACCAGATCAACCATAATTAAGAAAACAGTGTATTTTGTATTCTTATTATGAACCTTTGTGAAAATCTCAATCTTTGTACATACAAATATAATATAATATAATAAATGCATGATAATTTATCTGTGGTTGTAAGAAGTCCTACTTTCTTGACAATTGTTTATTTAAAAACATTGGATTTGGCTCAAGTAGTCAATGTAATTAAACAGATTTATATTCTCATCAAAAAATATATCTTTTACACCAAGGAGATCTTCTGCATCACAATTGACTTTGCAAGTATTAAAATGATAGAAGCAAAGATTAGCTAGATTTGATACAAATTCCTGTGTTATGGGTTTGTTCCTCACCTGAGACAAACATTTGTGTTAACACTTGCATTTGTGAAGCACCATTTAGTCAAAGTGATAGAACTAAGTAAATGACAATAAATTTAAACTAAAGAAGTGTGAACATACTTTAAACTGTATGTTGAATATGCCAAATTTCCTCAGTATGTAACTGTGGTGAAAGAAACCAAAAAATATGACATTGTCTTGTCAAATAATATAGACTCAGCTGGCCATCCTTATTATGTAACTTGCATGCTTATCTATATGGGGCCTGAAACTAAAGATGGCATAGTGTGGATATGTGGATGCAGTATACATTTTTCTATCCCTTGAGGGACTTGTGGGACTATATGTTTATGTATGAAAATTGCATAAAGTGACAATGATTTGATTACTTTTATTGAAGGAATTTGCTTGCATCAATGAATGGTACAGCAATGTCATAAATAATAATATTCTATCACATGTACACACAACACCATCTACTACAAAAACTAAGCAGAGCATGTACTATGGTTCCTAGACAATGGATAAACATACATATATACTTTTTTAAGGTGTATCACTTTTTAATTTAAATATAATACAAGGTATTCAGTCATATCTCACTAGATTAAGAAGCCAACCCGTACACTTGGAAATTATTAGGTTAATACATACATAATCTAACTCTCATGCTCTGGAAGTTATAGACAGAATTATAATGCACCCACATTTTGATAGCTATTTAGATAGCTAACAACTCTAAAATATTTTAAGGTAAAGTAGGCTACAAGTCCAAACTCCATACTGGTGCTGTCAATCTTGACATAATCAAACTCGAGGCCTCATACACAGCAATCACATTCACTATCACTGCACCATAAAGGTAGTCTATAGAAATACTAGATTGATGAGTTATTATAAAAAAAGCCTTTATTTCAGAAGTACATAGTTTACAATATGAAATCTATTCTTTTTTAATATTAATTGCCCTCGACAACCCTATCCATATTTTATAGACAAAGGCCATACCCAAGTCTTTCCACTTATTCCTATCCCCTGTTACTGTTCTACAGTTTCTACCTGCTACAGCTTGTATTTCATCTGCTCGTCATCCTTGTGTGTGTTTTTTATAGTTGCAGTTATAACTCTATCAGACAGTCTCACTCCCATCATACTTCTTTCCAGTGTTCTAACAAGTTTCGAGCTTTTTAATAATGATGATGAGTTATCTGCCTCGATGGCTTAGTGGTTCGTGTAACCGACTGCCACGCCTGAGGTCGCTGGATCGATTCCCGCACAAGTCAAACATTTGTGTGCATGAACATGGATGTTTGTCTTGGTCTGGGTGTATCTATGTATAATATGTATGTATTTACAAATAAAAAGTATAATCCATTGTCTAGTACCCATAGTACAAGCTCTGCTTAGTTTCGGCTAGATGGTGTTGTGTGTATGTGGTAGAATAGAATATTATTATTCCCCTCTTCAATATTCATATGTTTTGTCGCAGGCCATATCGAAAGCTCGCAGTGGCGACACCGCCAATGACTTCATTGAGGGCCTGAGGCACTTCGACAAGGATGGCAACGGTTTCATCTCTTCTGCTGAGCTGCGCCATCTTCTTTCCACGCTGGGAGAGAAGCTTAGTGACGATGAGGTACTGTCAATATATTACAGGAATTTTATTTCTTTATTAGCCAGAAACTAGACAGTGGGAAAACGTTGTGCATGGCCCTAGGAGGCCAAATATTATATGTTGGCCAAATGATTAATAGCTGTAGCATATAGCTGGTTATCTATCCGATTCTTACCTAGAGTAGACCTACTGGGGAAGTATGAGAAAATGAAATGAGAAATGAACTTATGTAGTATTCCAATGGTGACATACATACATATCCGATATTGCTGACAAGATGTCAAGAGTACTGCCATGGTATGGTCTTATGAACAGGAGGCCGCTAGAATATGTAAGAAACTTGATAATAATAGTCAAAAATTTAAAGGCAAAGTTTAAGTGAAAAGATGTAGTGTTAAAGGCAATGCCAGATGTCTGATGATGATGACACAGCAAAATAAAGAGGACAAATAAGTAATGCTCTTTCCGCAACTAGTAGAATGCTTAGCCTGGAAATAGTTGCTGTGCTGTCCGGGGATACTAGCAATAACCAGAGTCTTTCATGTTTAGTATAGAGTGCTGTGTGAGCCTCTAAGGCTATGCTATGACATCTTAGTCTCAATATCCGAGCTCAAAAATTAAAAGTAGTCATGATAAGATGAAGATCACTTGTAGTATTATTAATACAGAACTTTGTTTGAATGTAAATGATACCACTATCACATCAGATCTACAGGTAGCCACAGCATTTGAAATTTATTTCATAGACTTTCCAGTCGTTACTACTAAATCTTTGAACTCATCACCCACTGCTGCTGAATCCCTTCTTAAAGAAAATGTTACCAAATGTGACAGTGATTTTAAATTTCAGTATGTTAGTCCATCAGATATTATAAAAGTTTTTAATAGCCTAAACGTTAAGAAAACCTCTGACCTCTGGGGTAACTCCATTACAGTAACCAAATCTATTATTACTTTAGTAGAATTCAGACTATCTTTAATTTTTAATAAATGCGAAGATTTTGGTGTATTTCCTGATTTAATGAATAATAGTAAAATAATACCTCTCTTTAAAGCAGGTAACACATCAGACCCAACCAATCTTAGACCTATTTTTGTTTACCTACGTTTAGCAAAATTTTTGAATAGATTATTTTGAATCTATTGTAGACTCTTTTTAATAATAATAAATTACTTCATAATAAACAATTTGGTTTTTACAAGGGGTCGCTCCACCACTGACGCCGGTGTTGAGCTTGTAAAACATATTTTTGACGCCTGGGATCTCGTGATTCCTTCACGTGATGCGCTAGGTATTTTCTGTGATTTGTCTAAGGCTTTTGACTGTGTACTTCATGAAACATTAATCAGGAAATTACATCACTATGGAGTCAAAAATTCAGCACTGGATCTTCTTACATCCTATTTGAGTAACAGGATTCAGAAATTTGATGATAATGGTAAACGATATCCGGGGTCTGTGGTTAAAATGGGAGTTCCTCAGGGTTCAATCCTCGGCCCGTTTTTATTTTCAGTTTATATTAATGACTTACCCCACCATGTGAGGGATAAACATGAGATAGTACTGTTTGCGGATGATACCTCACTATTATTTAAATTAAAACGCCAAGAAACGGTTTTGGACGATGTAAACATTGCTATCTCTAAAGTAGTTCACTGGTTTGATGTTAACAACCTACTTTTAAATGGGGGAAAGACCAAATTTATCCGATTTTAACCCCAAATGTCAAACAAGTGAAGACATTTATAAAAATTAAGAACGACGTGTTGGACCTTGTTGATACCACCCAATTTCTAGGGATTACACTAGATTCAAAGCTGCAGTGGGGCCCACAAATTATGAAGTTGTCGAATAGGCTCAGCTCTGCAGCGTACGCAGTCAGAAAAATTCGCCATCTTAATGACATAGATACCGCTAGGCTAGTTTATCATAGCTACTTTCACAGTGTAATGTCGTATGGTATTCTATTGTGGCGGAATGCTGCCTACATTCAAACTATCTTCGTACTGCAGAAAAGGGCTATTCGGGCAATTTACAACCTAAAAACAAGGGATACATTAAGAAATAAATATATTAACAGTAGCCAGCCAATACATATGTATATATAAAATTTTATTTATGCATATAAGAACATTGATTTATACTAAAAGAAAAGCGATATACGTAATATAAATACAAGAAACAAAAACAGACTATTAGTGCCGGTGTCCCGGCTTCTAACAATTAATAAGTCGTTTAAAGGTTAATGTGTGCGCTTTTACAATAAACTCCCAAGTGACATTCAAAATCTAAGTTTTAATAAATTTAAAACAGTTGTAAAACGTAAATTATATTCGAAAGGTTTTTATTCAGTCACTGAATATATAGAATATAAAAATGCTTGGGATACACAATCCCAAGCATTTTTATATTCTGCTTCCACTCACAGGTTATTTCTAATAATATTATTAAGCTAATAATATGATTAGAAACAACTGTTATATGAGTTGCTGTGACTATTATTTCATTTGTTATTAATATGTTCTTATTGAAATAAATAACTGTAAAAACTACACACAGCAGCTCATATAAGGAAAATAATATAACATTGAATTGTATTGATGTAAACATTTGGCGATTGAAAAGAGTGGCCATGAGTTTCTTGCCTGCTTCTTCTCATGAAGCTCTACTCCTCAAACAGGCTTTTTTCAATGCAAAATTTTTATTTCATTCTATTTTCTTTTTAAATATAATTGTGAATTGACGTGTCCAAGAATTGTTTGCAGATTTTTATGGGCATAATGATTTTTGACTTTGACTTATTGGTAAATGAAATTAGCCTTTAAGTCTTAGCATAGATCAGAGCCATTGTCACATTTGCATGTTACATCACCTGCTCCGGTTGTCTGTTGTATTTATATTATGTAGCAAGTTGTACTGTCTAAAAATTTTAGAGAACTGCATGGTTGTATTAAGATGAAATTGACAAGAATAATATAAGTTCGTTGCATACTTGACTTTGACAAATACTCCCGTTATGTACAAATGTATTCTTACGTCATTCGAATGCAATTATGTAATGCGTATTACTAAATCATGTAGCTACCCATCATAGTCACTATCGATTTCAAAATATGACAATCCAAGTGTATACAGGTTACTACATATAGGAAAACTACAATAAAATGTGAATGTCTCCAGGTGGAACAGCTTCTGCAAGGCCAAGAAGACTCGCAGGGCAACATCAACTACGAGAACTTCGTACACCTGATCATGCAGGGCTGAGCGGCGCTCCACTTATTATTTATACTATATATAACATTAACATAACTAGATTATAACCTATAAGTTGTTAAGCATGTGTGTAGGAGGAGCGGCGGGTTCTTAACCACAAATTAAGTTTTAACAGATGGGCCGTTTGACCAACGCACCAAAACTTACTCACACACGTATAGAGACGTGTATATAAAGCGCTCGAGTACTTAGTGCGAGTTTTTTTTACGTTAATGCGACACGTTTATGACGTTTGGCGCTCTGATTGGCCCGCTCTAAGCTCTTAACCAATCAGAGAGCCAAACGCGGTAAACGTTTCGACCACGTTAACGTGAAAACAACTCGCGCTAGGCACCCAATTTTTGTATACGTCTAATGCTGCGTTAAACGCATTGCGATTGCCGCGTGCTATTTTATTACAGATAAGGCAATCTTTACGCTTCGCTTTCACATTTAAGGCAGTAGACATACGAGTGCGTATGCGGCATATGATTTACGCGCCTTATGACGCCTAAATGTACCGAACGCGTAACGGTTTGATTCGAAATCGTTCTATTCATATGTCGAATGTGTGTGTGTGTGTGTGTGTGTCGGATTTGGAAATGTGTTGTGTGAGGCCGGCCATCTGTGCATGTGTAGTTTGTGGTGTGGACTCGTCACAGCGCATTTACGGCGAGGCTCGGGCTTGGCGCCAGCGTCGCAGTGGTAGACTGTTATTGAAACGTACGATTCCGTATTTGTATTCCCGTTCTAATGTATTCCAAAATTTTATTATTAATTTTGTATCGTACGAATTCGTATATTTGTACAGTTAATAAAGTATTTGTAATTACTATTTTGTATTTACTCATCTTCAGTCCTATTATTAATACAAGTGTCAAAACTACATCTTCAGTTAGCATTAAAATTTTTTCTAGATAATTATAAATCTTAACATTTTGAATGCTATCTAGGTCACCAAACAATAAATTATATATTTTGTCTGCATGGCATTATATAGTTCTAGTTTATACAATAGCGGCACAGCGAGAAATATCTGAAGCTGAGATATGTCTGTATAGAATAAATATTCCACATTTTAGGGACTTATGTATATCAATTTCTAAAGTGCATATTTAGGACCCAAATCAGTGAAAACTAATTTAATTAAGTGTTAAGTGTGAACTGCAAAACATTCTGAAGTTCATAATGGGGCATAATGTGACGCATTCGAATCTTCTATATAACGCAATATAGGTCACCAAACAATATATTATATATTTTGACTGTATGACAATAGTTCCAGTTTATGCAATAGCGGTAGGGCAAAAATTTCTGTGACACCTCTTATATCTGTAGCTGAGAGGTATAGAATGAAACGGTTTTTTAGGAACTCCTTTAGGATCTTATTGTTGTTAACCACTTTCTAGAATGTACATTTAGAACCCAAATCCTTTAAAATCAAATAAAAAGTGTGAGCTAAAATACATCTTCGAGTTTTCAATGGGGCACAACGTGATGCACTCGAATGTTCTATGTCATCCGCAAGAAACTTGAGTTTTTAATGTAATAACTAAAGCGCCATCGGTGCCCATACATGGCTCACACCAAGCCTTACGGCATTTAAATTTTAAAAAGTAGTTGTCTGAACAAGGAGGCGGTGATGCCATGTATGTTTTAATCTGATGAATATAAATTGCCTGATTAATTAGCTAAGAATTTATACATAAATAAACAGTGTACATAATAAAATACCTATAGTGAACATTCATTTGTTTGTGCTTGCTTAGGCGTAAGACCTTTAGTATTAGACTTTTAGTTCCTAACGTCATATCCAGGACGGTTAAAATACTTCTATGAATTCTAATAACAAATTAAGGCAACATCATAGACTATATTTACTAAATAGTGCGCATTTGTTTATTATTGAGTAACAACTCATTCAATTAAACCATCGTATCTCTCCAACGAACGTTTTAAATCTTAGCTATGATAATAAAATGATTAGCTTAACGAGGGCCTATTAAATACCAATAATGTTATAGTAACCTTGTGTAGCGGTGTCTTGTGACTGACCATTGTGCACTCTACGATTGGGGGACTCCTTAGTTATATAGTGTCTTAAATATGGGACCTATTTTTTTATTGCTATGCAATCGGCAAACAAGCATAGAACCCGCCTGATGGTAAGCGGCTACCGCAGCCTATGAACGCTTGCAACATCAGAGGCATCGCATTACGCGTTGCTGACTCCGAGACTTTTGTTCTTAAGACTGCGCCGAGCGTAAGACGCGGTTGGACTTGTATCATTGTCAACCAATAACTTAAATATTTGGGACGGACAAATTGTAATATAACTATTTATGTTTAATTTAAGCTGTAAAATAGGATAGATTTCTACTGTTATAATCTAAAAATCACGTAATACGAGCTTACGTTTTTGCATTTTCGTGTAAATTTACGTAATTTTGTAGGCGAAAATATTAATTATTTTAAGTTTTTTACACGGAGTAATTGTAAACACATTCATTGTTATGGTAAATGTATATTTTATATTTGTATTAAACAAAAAGTGTTGATTTTGTCAACTTGACTGTGACCGCCTGTTTTGGCACATTTCGCTCGGCGCAGTCTTAAATCACATATGCACAGAAATTTTACTAGCTTCAGTACGCTTCAAACCGAAACATAATAGTGCATAATTTACATACTACTACTCGGCGGTAGAATATGTGGCACTGTGGACGGCTAGACGGCTCTTGCATTATGAGATCTACCACTGGACTCCAATAAAGAAAGAAAACAAAGCAAGATACACACATGCTTGACTGTATCTCCTCGAACACCAGTAGAAGTGTATGTTACCCATACTTCGTCAGCAATATCTATCCTACTACTGTCTACCGGGCTTAATTGTCGATTCTGTGCTGCTAGAATTGATTGCTAGAATTTGTTGCAAAATGGGAAAATTCCCATTACATTATAATTATGATCGGAGAATCAAACTCAGTTTCTTGGGATTAGCTGCTCAAATATGAGTGCAAATTTATGCCACGGGACCAAGGAAGTAACAAAGGGCAAGATGAAATGAAGAAATAAAGCGTAGAAACAGAAAAAAACATCGCTGAAGTGTGAGCCGGACTCGCGCATCGCGGGTTTCTTATATAAGAAGACGTGTAGATAGCATTACATTCAAGTTCGATTGTCAAGTGGTATCACGAGGTTATAAGGAAAGCAGAAGACAGATACAAGACGATTGTTCTACCCACAAAGTACGTAGATTACGCTTTAAATCAAAGACGAAGAGCATTAGTAGTGGCTGAGATAAGGAACTATGACAGACAGACAAAGTCGCCTATGATATTATCTCGTATTTTCCATTTCAGAACCCTGGAACCTAATTAAATATCGGTGCTGATTGGTTAGGCTGACACTGTCGATGCGAACCTACTTCTAACATAAACCTACTTCTAATTTAGCCGACAAAGTTATCAATTTAAAAAAACAAAGAATTAAATGTTAAATGTAAGAACTATAATTAACTATACTCCATTTGGTTAGGTACTTAACTAAAGGTAAACAGTCTTGATGTGACTTTTTACACAAACACATATTAAACAAATAAACTACTGCTTAAACTAAAGGTTCAATTGTTATAGTAATCGTTATTGTTGTAATTTACATTGATCTTTAGCAGCACTTTATTTTAAACTGAGTTTTAGATAAAGGTCACATTAAGATTGTTTACCTTTAGTTAAGTACCTAACCAAATGGAGTATAAGTATTTCATTGTTTTTGAAACATGACTATGAGATTTCTTGTATCGCGGAGGTCTTTAACAATATTCAAACAACGGACTCAAAGAACATCCAGATGGGGATCACACAAAATTTTGTCCCGTGTGGGATTCAAACCTACAACACTCGGCGCAGTGGCAATAGGGAGTCGACCATTTAGTTTGAACTTAGGTAACTTATATTTGAAGATCGGAATTGTGATGCTGTACCAACAGTGTAGGTCGACTGATTAGCGAGGCTTAGTAAACTTATCGCGTTATCTCCATCTCCATGGATCACCATGGATTACTACCTACAAACATTCAAACAACGGACTCAAAGAGCACCCAGATCGGAACAACGATTTGCGGATCATACAAATGTTTATTCCGTGCGGGATACAATTAGGGTTGCCACCTTTATTTTGAACGAATAGAGTATAGTAGGGAGACCAACAGACTGCAAAGCAGAGGATCTCGGGTACGATCCCACGGCGCTAACCTCTGATTTTCGGAAGTTATATGACTTTTCGAAATTATGTGCGTATTGATTGACAATTATCGCCTGCTCCGTGCCTCGGAGAGCACGTTAAGCCGTCGGTGCTGGCTGCCATGAACATCTATGGCAGTCGTTATTGGGAAGTCAGTGCCCTATAATATCCTGACACTGGTCTAGCCTTAGGGTATCGTTAGCCTTCGGGTTGCGGAGGTCAGGTGGCAGCCGCTCCGTGTAAAAACTGATATCCATTCAAATCCGGTTAGACCAGAAAAGCCGACTCCAAGTGACTTGGGAATATTAAAGGCTGGGGAGAAGAAGAATAGTAGGTATATTTACTATCTTAGGTAAAAAAAATAAAGTTAAGTAACAAGATCTGAAAATAAAGTTTAAATATTTATTTAACCTGCTTTTTTGTTACCATATTTTTATTGATGCTAGTGACATCAAACATATATTTATTATCAAGGAATGTCGTAACAATGATTTACAATATATTTCTATATTAAGATAGATAAACAATTGCTTTTATTCAATTTAGAGAATCTGTATAGCGTTGCTTTATGTAAACAATTCAATAAAACCTGTAAAAGTTGACATAGGTAAAATAAAGTATTTTCGCGTACCTATTTTATTTTCTAAAGTACGTTTACCTGAAATAACTTAGGTACAATACTTTTTAACGCATTATCAGCCGGCGGGCATAAGCCAGGTCCGTAGCTGGTAACCGTTAGAGTTATAGTGAAACACGTAGACTGATTCAACTGAGAATATATTTACAATTTTTAAGCTTTCTTATATACAATTTATTGTTCTTACAAGTAGCGCTAGTACTAATCTGCACTATTTAATTTGCACTAATCAGTGCCAAGTAAACAAAATTCTAACATCTACGAGATAATTCTTGAAAATCCTTATGCGTGTGTGCGTGCGGTGCGACAGGGTATAAATAGTGCCACGTATAAAAATAGGGATCAGCTTCGCGCGTCATTCAGTCCGTAAGTTGGTTTCGGCGTGGCTAGACATATAATGCTCAGTGCCATAGATTACAATACTATACTCAGTGCGATTCCAGGTTCTTCATAAGCTCATATGTTGCCTGTGCATATATACATACATGCGCCACAACTTTTTATAAAGTACGGTTGGCAACCCTGTATACAAACCCACAATACTGCTCAACGACAGTGCAGTGGTAGTTCCGAGGCGAAAACTTAAACCACTACGGTATCCGTGCAGTCAAATTATATTCAATTAGCTTTTGCCCGCGACTTCTTCCGCTTGGAATAGTTAGGTACTTAGGGCATAATTTTAAAATTTTCAGGATACTTGTTTTGCAAATAAGTAATTCATATACAAACTGCTGTGGTTCTTAGTAAACATAAACGGATTTGTTTGGACATCCATACGAACTTTAATTTCCTATAACATCCCCATGTAGTTCGAAATTTCAAAAACGCTGTACGAAAGTTTATTTTCTTCTATCAAGTGCCTAAATATAAAGTTTTATGGTATTATCTTCGATAATGACGAACCTCCCATACAAATTTTTATCCCTTATTTCAACCCCTTCGTGCCTTTTTTACAACAAAAGGTTACATATCTTCTTTCCCAAGGTCTACTCTACCTCTGTACCAAATTTCATCAAAATCGGCTCAGTGGTTTAAGCGTGAAATTGCGCAGATATACAAACAGAGTTACTTTCGCATTTATAATATTAAATAATAATGTTACGTGCTAGGTTCGAGGGATAAGAATGTAAAACAATATTACCAACTAAAACACGTTTTACTTTAGCACACAATAAAATTTAAAACACGCCAAACATTATACTACACTTTTCCACTTTTACTGCTTCAAACTCCGTAGTATTTTCGCTTCCGTTCGCTTCGATGAATACTTGACCGCTTACGATTGTAAACTGACTCGGCGAGCGCTGGCCTTCCCCTTTTATACGCGGTTAAAGCGTTTCCGGAGTTTTCTAGAAACTTTATATACGGTACGTAACAGTACGAAGATTCGAGAATATGCCAGCGTTCTCTCTACTCTTCTCGTACCGACGAAGTAGTTCCGTAAGACGTAAATAGATGGCGCTGTTATAAATTATTAGACGGAACTGCCGAGTCTTCCCAACAATGCCGAGAAGGCACTGGATGTAACAATAATATGTATAAGTAGGGATATTACCTATATATTCTCTATATCCATTCATATACAAATAGATACATAATCGTAGTCTCAGAGGCAGAGGTCTATATATATATATATATATATATTATACCACATTTCGCTAGCTCAGATTAAGGTAATAGGAGGCAAAGCCAATGTATATATAATTTGGCACGGTTCCAGATTCCGGGCTGCCACTAAGAATTTCTTCATGCATTACTTTTATTCATCGGCGATCGGCGTACATATTTAAGGGAGGTCTCCACGCCAGAATACAAGTATCCAAACTCAACATTCTAGGGCAGTATACAGGCCATGGCTGATAACTTGATAAGTGGCCGGAACCACCTGGTAAATCTATACTAATATTATAAAGCTGAAGAGTTCGTTTGTTTGGTTGAACGCGCTAATCTCAGGAACTACTAGTTAGAATTGAAAAATTATTTTAGTGTTGGATAGCCTATTTATCGAGGAAGGCTATGTAACATAACGCTACGACCCACGGGGGTGGCGCAGTAACCATAAAGCGAGTGAAGCCGCGGGCACATCTAGTATCCTTATATAAACCAAAGTATTAGGTTCAGCGATAGCCAAGTGGGAGACAGTTGAACTACCACGCTGAGGTCACGAGATCACAAACACCTATAACTTCGAAATTATTTGTCTATTAAATAGTTTTACAGTTGAAATGGAGAAGCAACATCGTGAGGCAACCTGTGTGTCTGAGAGTTCTCTATAATGTTCCTGAAGATATGTGAAGTCCAAGAATCCGCACTAGGCAGGCGTGGTGGACTATGGCCTATCCCTTCTTAAACTGTGAAGAGGCCCGTGCCCAGTAGTGGAGCAGTTTGTGTATAGTAATCATAATATTAGCGAAGTATATTAAGTATTATTATTTATTAATTGATGGATTCTCTACGACATTTGCTTTACCGCAAATGTCGTAGACCAAACGCCACTACTAAAGAATTTCGTAACATAAAAATCCTATAACATAAATCGAACCCGAAATCGAACCTTCAGCTTATTTTATTATGACGCAGGCAGTATATTTTTATACCTTTAGGAAGGTAAACAAACATTTGTCTTTTACTTTCGTGTATAGAAGCCTTAAACAGGCTACTTTGGAACTTGAAAATTTTGAGTTGAAACCTAATATCTTGGAGACTAGACAATTCTGGGATGAGCCCCTTCTTTCTTGTATACGTCTTTCAATGTCTATTCGTGAATATAGGTACGTACAGAACGAAGTGTATGAGGTATTTATGAATGTAAGTAGGTACTAATACGTATGTAATGGCTTCATTCTTGGTCTGTATTAACTGCGTCGGTTATCTACATCAATACAGGTAGCTAGTTCTACCCGACTTGTGTAGGAAGGATTACCTTGTTGTTACTGTAATAATATAAGTGTGTGCGCTTGCGCAACTGAAATGCGCGGATGTCGCAGTGAGCAAAGGCTCATCTCGCCGCTTAGGAGTGTCGTGGGATTGATGCCCATTCGGGACAAATGTTCTGTGTGATCTGGAATCCATTATTCTGCGTTTAGTGTTCATTGTACACCATTAAATGTATGTTTGTAAATTCGTCTGCGACACAGAGCTTGAAGTACAGGGCGAGCGCTAGCGTATTTTCTAAAAAAATGCTGGTCTTGAAGGTAACCTAACGAAGCAGTTTTAGGTTTGTTTATATTTCTTGGAAGAATTATCTCTTAAACAAAAATAGCTATGATCATGATCTGCTGTCTACGACACCCAGTAGGTAGGTACAGGGTTCAATAGCCCCGTAGTATACTTGTGGGTGCCAATTCAGCGGCCAGTTTAAAACTGACACCAGATTACCTATTAACCCACGGGTATAAGAAGCTGTTAGTTAAACACGTACAAAAGTATTTGTGTCACCTACATGAGACAATTGTACATAGACAGATGTAGCACGTAGGCACCGCGATACTTAAGAATGATTTGTGAAGAATAACAAGTGGGTACCTAGTCGAAGAAGTTAAACGTAGCGGAGCGGGAATTAACATCGTTTCCTGCTTGTGGAGCGCGCGCCTTTGTTCGCGCGCTAGCCAGCAGGTGCGGCTGGCGCGGGCGGGGAGCGGGCGCGACCTCGCCGCGCGGACGTTACTCACCGGTTGAGGTTAACTCCATTACGCCGAGGAGCGGTCAATTGGTCCCGCAGTCCTCGCCGGGTCAGTCGCGAGCGTTAGCGCGAGTGTCAACCTGTCAACTGTCTGTGCGACAGCTGTGATCGTTCGCGACATGTCCGTGTGGTGGCGCGGCGCGTGGATGCTGGCGCTGGCAGCGTCGGCCCTCGCCTCACTGCTGCCTCTCGACGCTGAGCAGCTTCACGCCAGCGTCGGAGGCTTTGCCGTCATGAACTGCCACCTCGACTTCCCATTCGGCAACGAGATACCTTACCATTTGCAGTGGGATAAAGATGTGAGTGCTCTCTCCAGTTCTATACCTGGTCCTTCTAACTATCATTACCTCGGCGTGTCTTCAGTTATGCGTGGAATATCTTACACTCTCTCGGCGTCTTCATTTGTTTATAAACAAAGATAGCTTATTTCATATACTTAAGTAGATATGATTTGCGGGACAGGTTATGTAGTCGATGTCAGTCATTGATACTTAAGAATCACTTTACTCTATTCATTGTTGGATATCCGATACGTTCCACTTATCAGTCAAGTGACATCATAAAAGGGAGCCGCTTGATAACAAATATTTAAAAAAAAAAGTGTTTCCAGAATATACCAGTTAGGCCCAAATATTTGCAACACGCTTAAGAATCAATATTTGGTAAAATTCCCAGTTTCTACATGTCTTTGAGAGAGTAGGAATTCAGAGGCATATAGTCATTATAATATCAGTCATATTATGAACCGTCGCACCACTGGCCATGGACATTCTTTCAGATTAAGAATCTTCAGGCCATAAATTCCAACGTTGAACAAGGGAAGGTTGACAGAAGTCAGAAGGCAGACAGGCCTTCGAGAAAATTGTGGCGAAATATCATATAAATAGTAATATTATCTTACAATGTTTTGCACACCTTGGCGAAAAATTATATACAAACGAGTACGCACTTTAACTTTAGGCCAACAGTCTAACAGTAAGATATTGCTGCTTTCTACCTAGTCAGAAACTGTCTTCTAAGATTAAGTTAATTAAAAGTCAATCTTAAGACAGAGTAAGTTTACCTTACAATAGTGACCTAATTGAGCTCAGGTATGCTCAGTGGAAAATTGATATTTAACCGCATCGTAAAGTATAGCAGTCTTGCTATGAGTGGTACTTATCTAATAATATAAATGACTGCCTTCTGCTCGTCTATTGCTATAAGTGTGAGGCAATTTTCTAAAACAAACATTACATCCATTGATACGAGGAGTGACATAGCCCTAGAAGATGCGTGGGTCGATTATCATTTACTTCGGTTAAGTTGAAAGTGACATTGTGATTTGTGTATTCCAAAAAAGAAAATTGTTATTTTAAGTGAAGTAGAACGTAGTGGAACGTCTTAAAACAGAAGCGGGTCTAGGGGAGTTTCTTTACGGTATTAGGATATTGCTCAATGATATGTTAGGTATGTTACGTCGATATTAATTCTGTCTTGCTGCATATAACTTATAAATGTCTATGTATTTAAAAGAAGATACAAATTTATAATAATAAAGCAGTTAGCTGGGCTAGGTTCTACAATTTGATACGTTTTGGTTCCGACCTTTGGTGCGTGAGCAATTAAGAGCATAATTTCTTTTAAATTTTTCTGACTTCACCATAGATACTTATACAACTAAACCATGTGTTGCATCACAGAAGGTTTGAGGTCAGAAAGGTTTCTACAATCCTTAAGGTGGCTGTGTACTGCGAGCAAACCCGCGACTTCAGCCACGTGGAATTTAAAAAGGGTTTAATTTTTTTTTCGCCTTCTCTTATTTTTTTTATAATCTACCTAAAAGTAGCCTAAGTTACTCCTTATAACATTGGCTATCTGCTAGTAAAAGTGAAGTCAAAATCGGGCCAGCCGTTTCAGAGATTAGCCGGAACAAACAGACACCCGAAAATGATGTGCCCCTTTTTACGAAAATTGCGCGGACGGAGGAGTATGAAATTTGGCACAGCTAAAGTTTATATGGAGAAGGAGTGACGAATCCTTATATTTATATAAAATATGCATTAGAAATACATTAAATTAATGAAAAAACACTACACGGACACTACTGGAACCTCTGCAACTCCGTAGGGATATTGCCTCTTTGGCATGTTTCTACAGAATATACCACGGGGAGTGCTCTGAAGAGTTATTCCACCTTATCCCGCCCTCCCCTTTCCTATCCAGAACAACGCGTGCTGGGCTCAGATGCCATCCTTACACGGTGGAGTCGACTAGAGTGTGTACCAACAAGTTTGGGTCCTCATACCTCTGCCGAACGATCAAGGCATGGAATTCTCTGCCAAGGCACGTGTTTCCTTCTTCCTTCAATCCTGGGTCCTTTAAGCGGGGCGTGAAAAAGCACCTTCTCAGGCCGTCAAAGTAGAGAAAGTAGAGACCTCAACATCGCCTCGGCTGCTATGAGGACGATGTGGAGGCCACTGCTCTTAGACAACACGACTGCTTACCATCAGGCGGAGTGTGGTCATATTGACGAGCAAAAAAAAAAAAACCCATGCATTTGACACACGCAGTTGAAGCGCGTAACTATGGTTACATATATCAATTATAATGACATATATCAGCAATATCTTACAGGCAAACTTTGGTCGAATTTCGGAAAAAAATTTGGAATCTACGTAATTCGCAATTGTTGGTCAGGGCCTGTCAGTGTTCCCTTGATAAACCTAATAGTGGCGGCAAGATGATGAGGAAAACGACTACTAAAACGTTTATACACGAAATTATACCTACCCATATTTTGAAATAGTACTTTAAACATATGTACTTTATATACGTTACTAAAAAGCTCGTAACAGCTGAAAATTCTTACGAAAAGTTGTCACGACACTTTTTGCTATAGTAAGCTATTGTAAGCTGTGCGGCGTGCGTAAGTAGTTACGCTATCTCGCTCGCACTGTTCATTCATGCGCCAGCAGATTACTTCATTATGGAAAAAACGCGTGACCTTGTGGCCAGCTGCGAGCTAACAGACTTCTTATTATTATGCACGCGCCATGTAGGGTGTGTATCTTTTATGGTTTTTTTTAGATTTTCGGAAATTTATAAATTAATTAATTAAAATATTTTTATTACAATTCCTTCACTAATTAATCGAAAGGAACTTCGTTCCATCCGGGTGTCCCTTGACACCTCTCAAGTTTTTTGTTTTTTATGAGACACATGCGTATAGGGATCGATTTCTGTTTCGTGAGGGACCTAAACAATCGTACAATCAATGGACTTAAAGTGTTCTGGGTCTGGGTGTACCCCAGATTCAGAACACTAGTTTGTAGATCACACAAATAATTGTTTATGTTAATAGATAATTAAATAATAAAAAAAGGTAACAATCATTACATAAGAATTTTATTGAACCCACTTGGCGCAGCGACAGCGGCGAGATGACAACTTAACCACTTACTTAATTTGTGTTGTCAGTTTGAACAATTAGTACAGGATTTAATTAGAGGCTAACATTCTACTAAATGGCTAAAAAACAAACTAATATAATAAAACTGAAGAGTTTGTTTGATTGTTTGGTTGAACGCGCTAATCTCAGGAATTACTGGTTCGAATTGAAAATTATTTTTGTTTTGGATAGCTTATTTATTGGGGAAGGCTATAGGCTAATATAACATAACACTACGACCAGTATATTTATGATACTGCACATTGACAGCATGGAAGGTAGTGCTTTAAGAGGTCGCGTCGCCACTGTCGTCACTGCTTCACACAATTTTTTGTCCCGTGTGGGATCGAACCCACACGGGACAAAAAATTGTGTGAGCCACAAATGGTTTTTCCGAGTCTAAGTGTTTTTCTTTTTATTATATTATATACCTACTAGCTGACCCGCGCAACTTCGTCTGCTTGACATAAGAGAGTTTTCCCCGTTTTTGCAACATTTTCCATTGATGCAACGCTCCTATTGGTTGTAGGGTGATGTTTAATAGCCTTCCTCGATAAATGGGCTAGCCAACACTAAAATAACTTTTCGATTCAAACCAATAGTTCCTGAGATTAGCGCGTTCAACCAAACACACAAGCTCTTCAGCCTAATAATATTAGTACCGGTAGAAGGGGGTGACTTTGATAATCAAAAGGTAGAATCGGGATTAAAGCAAAATTTTTTTTTAAATATGCGTGCCAAATAGTGTGTATAAATATATAAATATCGGTTTTGTATGTACTGTCGATTTTTATAATAAAAATGTTTATATTTTGTTTATTACTCGAGAAAAATAATAAAATGTCAGTGATCAACTTTAAACGATGGTACTTTGATGACCCCTTTTTTATTGCGGCGATCGAAAGTCCCCAAACAGGAACAAAAATTACACAAAACTAGTACTTTCATATTTTATGTATTTTTTCGCAAATTGGCATGGATCCATCCACAACGATTGAACACACAATGACAATGATATACAATACTGCCAGCCGTAAAGTAAAGACTGAAAGAATGCGTTGAGAATTCGCACAATTTAAGTTTAAAACTAAAGCGAAGTTTTTATTAAAGTCACCCCGCGATTCAAAGTAAGCCTATTTTACGGTATAGATTATAAATTTATAATTCCTGTGTTTCAGCGAAATAGGAATTATTCCTAGTGCGAGAATTGACGTGATTACGTAAATTTAAATTATACTAGGTACGTAATACGGATTTTATCGCGTTGTTAAAAGTTGTTTAAGTTTAATGTATAACATCCGCGTAAACATAAGACAATAATATGAAAATTAGAAATGTTTTATTTTGATGTCACATACATAAGTAGGTACTTTTATCTTGGGATGGAGTTATCCTTTTAAGTATAAAATGATAGATAGATAGTTATGTATTTATAATACTATACTTACTATCATAAGTTCATAACATTATGGTAATGGAATCATCATTATTCCAAAGTGCGTAGTAAAATTTATTTATAACTTCTATCGTGTGTAGTATAACAAAGGTTGGGTATACCAACATCTCAAAATGTATCAGTAATTTATTCATAATTTATCCTTATGTACCAAGATCTTAATAAGGCTAAGAACTATTGTATTGCTAATTAATTATGGTGTAGTAAGCCTGCTTAGTTAGTCATTCCATGCTTGCATGGGATTCATGAATCATTGATTTTAAAATGGATTTATGAAATTTAGTTTAATAATTACGTTTACTTGGTAATAGGTAGCATTAGTGTTAAAAGCAACGAAAGCCTTGTGGGAGACTGCTGGCCTGCCACATAGATGTCTTGAGTTCGATCCCAAGGAGCGCATCTCTGTCTTTCGAAGTTATAAGCGTAGGTATTAAATAGTTAATTATCGCTGACTTTAACGGTGAAGGAAAATATCGTGAGGAAACCTGCATCTCTGAGTGTTCTCTTTAAAAGTTGTCGAAGGTATGTGAAGTCTGCCAACCCGCACTAGGCCAGCGTGGTTGACTATGGTCTAACCCTTCTCACACTGAGAAGAGGCCCGTGCCCAGCAGTGGGATAGTATACAGGGCTGAAATTATATTAATTATTCTATTTTTCATTTTAAACACTACAACGGATGAGTTAAATAGTTCGCAGATCAAATCAATCCACCAAGCCTCTGTCGCTTTAGATGAATAAATAATATAAGTAATAATAATAATTACCTTTTCTCATCTCATCACAGTAGAGTAGTTACATATACAAATTAAATTTATAAACTTTGTTTCATTATTTTCAACATATTATCATTATGCTTGAAATATCAGCTAAACCATTTCAAACGTATCAAAATTATCGTGAAGGATGCACGATAACTTTGATACGTACGTTTGATACTACGATGCCAAGATGGTAGTGTGTCAAGCAAGATGCTCATAATTACCAGAACTAGTAAAGAGTTACGTTTTGGGTATCACCTATGGATAAAGTCGTCTTTGATTTATTAAAAGGCAGAACGGAACAACTGATGCAGCAATGTTTCACCAATTATTGCAATAATATAGAAAAGAGTATAGCTAAGAATCTAAAATATTTACGGACGTTCATTAATCATAAACATAATGGTAGATGAGACATACCATCTAATATATAATTAGACGGTGAAGAAGCTACTGATATATTTCATGTTAGTAACTTATTTACAAAGCATTTTTAATCAATTTACACACTTTACTCTCGGACTGCTACAAATTCAACTATTCATATCTCTGATAATAGTTCCATCTTTCTTAACACGTTGATTTTACCCGAATCAGATATTCTTCATAAACTAGAAAAATAAACTTAATTAAAGGGCCTGGGCCGGATGGTCTTCCACCTATATTTTTGATTAAATGTACCAAACAAATATCCTTTCCTCTAAGGCTTATATTCAACGAGTCGCACCGTTTAGGACAATTCTCTAACTATTGGAGAACGGCCAAAATTGTGCCTATTCATAAAGATGGCTCTAAAAACATTGTTAAGAATTATAGACCTATATCAATTTTATCCATAATACCATAGATATTTGAGTCATTAATTTACCCATATTTAAACAGTTTGGCCAAATCGCGATTTATTAAACAACAACACGGCTTTATACAAAATAGGTCTACAACTACTAATCTTGTAGCTTTTATAGATACAATATCTTGTCATCTAGACCAGGGTACTCAGGTAGCCACCGTATACACAGATTTTAGCAAGGCCTTTGACAAAGTAGACCATACAACACTGATTACGAATCTTGCGGGCCTGGGAATAGGAGGATCCATTCTGAAATGGGTTGAATTGTACCTTACCAACCGAAAATCCTACGTAGTAGTGAATGGTGCGCATTCATCTAAATTCTTCATCATCTCTGGTGTTCTACAAGGATCGCATTTAGGACCTCTTTTGTTTTCTTTCTCATTAATTCCATCTCCGAGTATTTCCACCTCACAAAGTTTTACCTATTTGCTGACGACCTTAAAATTCTAAAACCTATCCAAAGTTCAGAGGATTGTAGACTAGTTCAGGACGTCATTGACCGACTGGTGGAGTGGTGCTTACAAAATAAAATGTCTATAAATGCTGAGAAATGCAATTATATTTCCTTTACCAGACAAAATCAAAGGTACGAACGTCATATATACAATAAATGATCACCCACTTAAACAAGTCGACTGTATACGAGATTTAGGAGTTTTAGTGTATGTCATTTATGTGTGGTTTTAAAGCCAGAAACTCTAAAGGGTTTATACAGCCTAGAACTAAGATTATTTTATTTTATTCATTGGTTCGGAACATACTGGAATACTGCTCTCAGGTTTGCTCTCCATTTTATGAGGTTCACTAAAACCGACTTGAACGAATACAAAGGAGATTCGTCAGTCATCTTGCCTTTGACATGAAATTATGTACATAATTAATTAAAATCGTACAGTCGTCGTCTTGAACATTTCAAAATGGTTTCGCTGAACGATAGACGTCAACAATTCGATCTATTATTCTTAAATAGCCTGTTAAACAATAGAATAGATTGTCCTGAAGTATTGTCCAAAATTAATATCTCTGTTCCAAGGAGGCTACTGCGCTTGGGTGTCTACAAGCTACTCAATATCTGTAGATACAAGACTTACATAGGTCTTTAACTTTAACAAGAATAGCCAAATCATATAATAGTTTTCAGCGATTGGCTAATTTGGATATCTTTGGTGACAACTTGTTAAGATATAAGAAAAAAAATAATGAACACCTAGGTTCCAGGCTTCGGTAATTATGATACCATACTAGACTAGGTTTGAATTTATATTTTTAGATTAATGTTTAAATACTTTTTACTTTTTACTTTTTATTATTTATATTTATATATAATTCATTATATTTCATTTTTGTGGTGATTTTTTGGATGGATGGATGGTTTAATTTTTGTTAGATGTGGTTGCCTGTAAGTAAATGAGCACTAGGCATGTATGTCAATTACTATTTAGATGTAAGAAATGTGTATCATTTGTTGGCGATCCAAATAAATAAAAAAATAAATGTCTCGAACTTTATAACTTCAAAACGTTTCCGATAAAATACTGAGGCCCAAGTTTTTTATAAAGCTAACTCAATCTACAAAGTTGTCGTATCGACTAACAAATGTATGGTAACTTACAAAGCGCCCCTGGCGGAGACTATTGTAAGAAAAACGAGCGAGTGTGAAATCGTTTGCACTACTACAATAGCGGTGTCAGTAGAAGTGACGTAAAAATTATCGTGTCGGACGCGGTATTGATAGTTTCGGCCAACGTTTTTCAAGATTATGCGAGTGTGAACTAAAATTTGACATTTACAATCGTCTCGAAACGGTAACGCGGTCGTGCAGTAAACTCACTAGGTGTTGGGTTGGTGAGACGTAGTTGACATTGAATACGATATTAATAACTGTGTAATTTTGTGTTTATTTTTGGGTGAAAATGACGGCTCGTAGCTTTTTCTGGTGAAAACTGATGATGGCCACTCATTACCAAGATGAAATAAATTACTTGAGAAAAAGAGAGCTGATTTTCGTGCCTCATTTAATCCGGTAGAAGATCTCAGTAACATTGAATTTAGAAATAGATATTGCTTATCAAAGGAAGCCTTCCTGTTTCTATGTATAGGAAATATGCAATTAGAAGAACTAACAAATTACAACCAACCAATCGTAGGCGTTGCCTTTGCACAGATAGAGTATTGCATTACAAGCCTCTAAAATACGCACAAATTATTCATGCCACAATTATTAAGGACAATAGTGTGCTCTATAATATTGCATTAGGTTATAGAGTACCTGAACCAGATGATTTAGGTAAGAATGGTTCATAATATTAAGATGAATCTATATTTCAAATGGACAGTATGAACATTAAGGATTTACTAAAACAAATCTCCTGTAATATTAGATCTAAGTGAACATCATAAAGCTACAATAGGTCATGTCCAGCATATGGAAGAGCAACAAGCAACCACCGAGTTGATTCGAGGAAGAGCACTGCATGATCAAATAGCTAGACGTAGTCACTGGTTCTTTTTTATATTTTGATCTCAATTGGTATAATAATCATTACATTCGCTTTTCTCACTGTTATATTCATAAGTCATATTCTCATTTTCTTATGTTTTTGGCAATATGAATTACTTACCTACATGAATACGATTTAATATGTTTGTTTTTATTAAGAATCTATATAAAAACTGTGCCAATGTGGCTTTGTAAATAACACTACTGACACCATATTCAAATTTATTTATTTAATTAAAGAAGACAGGCGCATTAACATAAAAATAATGTTTCTCTTTTAATCAATTAACAACATCTGCAACATTTGTTACACAAAAATCATTCTTATTTTCTTTATCTAAAATTAAAGTCAAAAACCATGTACTCATTTAGGTCACAAAGTAGCACTTATGAACGTCAACATATATAGGTTAGTGAGTTTACTAAGTTACTGAAGCTACATTTACGTAGTTTCAGGCAAACGATCGATATAAGAATATAAATGTGTGAAAGCCACACATTTATATTCTTATATGTCTGTGACACTTTATTGAGGTTGCTCTTCCACGTCGACGACGTTGGGATCCTATTGATGTATCGGCTTCCGGTTGTGGTACGTGCATATTGTTTGAATGTAGAGTATGGAGACTCTGATGTGATGGTCAAGGCATATTCCATATATCGCATTCAGCTAAAAAAGAAAGCAATTAAAATTCACACCTGAATATTATGAAGATGAAGAACACACATTTATATTCTTATATGTCTGTCACGTATCAAAGTGATTAAACCTATTACAGCAATTTATCATTCACAATTCAAAACACTTGTCGGTTCCTTAATTGGGCTTACAATGTTATAAATTACTAGCTGACCCCGCAAACGTTGCTTAGCCATAAAAAAATGTTTTGCCTAAAAGATTTAAAAAATGTTAGGGGTGGACAACCCTTATTACTAAGGGGTATGAAAAATAGATGTTGGCCGATTCTCAGACCTACTCAATATGCTCACAAAATTTCATGAGAATCGGTCAAGCCGTTTCGGAGGAGTACGGGAACGAACATTGTGACACGAGAATTTTATATATAAGATAATATTAATATTTTTATAATCAGTATATGTACCTACTTAACTCAATAACAGGAATGCTTTCTGCTTCAAGAACCTGAGGACTTCTAGCAGGCATAGGTGATGTTGGTGACAAAGTAATAGTATTATCGTCATTTTGGCTCTGAAAATAATTAACTCTCATCAGTTAAATGCATTATTTAAGTAGGTATTTATCGTAATCGATGAGGTAGATACCTTTCTTCACTTTTCCGTATTTTTCATTGCCCCGGTGGGATCATTATTTAATAAATTTGACAAGTTTTCGCTTGATTTCTGCCTTTTACATTATTCGACGGCTTATGTATGTCACCGTGTCTGTAAAATTAAAATGTATGACATTCGCGTAAACGAAGCATAATATTATGTAAAATAACTATAATTTATGATTAAAATTTATATATAATTTACAATTAATCTGCTTTAAACACGATAAATTCCGTATAAAGCAGTTTAATTTTTATATCGTTACTTCGTTATAAAGTGATTATTTTTATATGTAAACATGCATAACTGTATATGTATTTATTTACTTACTGCTCCATAAACTTTACCAGAATTTCAAATTGGAATGGCGTGGTCTAAATTGCGCACATTATAATATTATAACTTCAATAAATTCAAAAAATCACAAGAAACCGCTAAGCTTTTGAAGGCGAACGTCAAAATTTAAAGTAATTCAGAAATGTCGGTAGGTTTCTAACCCAAATCGGTATATGATAAAAGAAAATATTCAATCTTTGTTTAATATAAATAGAAATGGAAAAACTGTATGATACATAATGAATATTATAATATAACTTCCATACATTATAATATTATATTCATGAAAAATTATGTAATTTGGTATTTCGATACAGCTGATATTGGTAGAAATACAGAAAAATATTTTGGGTTGAGATCACCGTTTAAAGGACTTTTTGTATTGAAACATGACGCGACGCATAGAGCATTTAGCATCTCTTTTACTCGCTGCTCCATAAAACGAAATAGAGATACTCGTAATGCAATGTAGGCAACTTAAAAAAAATTACTTACTTTCGGCTGACTTTCGGCAAAGTGAGATTACGCGATGCGAATAGATTAGTTTGCATTATTTCACACTGACTATTTCGAAGTACTTTCAATCGATAGTTAGCACGATTGACTTGATCGTTACGTACTACGTCAAATGACACGAAATTTACACTCGGGCTTCTGAATCGCACAAGTAACATTTACAAAGCGACTAAGTGTACCTATAGACAAGTTCCCGACATCAACAGTCGGGCCGCGGCCGATCGGCACGATCACCCAGCTTGGTCGGAGGATCCTCTCTTTGTGTTGTAGTTTAAAATTTGCTTCTTATGCTATACATTTGTTTAAACTACATAGCAACAAGAGTGAGAGATTACTAATAATTATTAAGTCCCTGCAGTTATTAACAGGAAGGAATCCTATCGAACAATGACTATAGTTTGTTCTGAGATCAAAACATATTCGAATAATACACGATAGGAAAAGCACGTAGAGATTCGCGGCGTGCAATTTTTATATTCTAAAATTACAATATCACCACATCTTAACTTATCTTTGCATCACCTTAAGATTTACTGGTAAAAAAGGCATCGGCTATGTGCGAGTGTATCTCTTCTCGGATTTAAGTGTCCTTAAGACATGGTACCGCCTTACTATACATACGCCGGACATATTACTACACCTTTATACTTACCAACGTGATTAGGATCAATTATCTAAAAATGTCGTAATCGGCTAGCCAAACTAGTATCTTTGCCTACATGGCACGCCTTTTTCCCTGAAGGGGAAACAGAGAGCTATGTATGTACAACAATCTAAACAAAACCAAGTATGCCAATCAGGCTACACTACGTACGCTTGCAACACAACATCGGCACGGGCGACGCAGCGCGCTGGACTCTAGGGGTCTAGTTACGGCATCGCGTAGTTATATGAAACGTGTCATACATAAATATGCGTACAAATCTTATGCAGTGCGAGGGATTTACTAGACAATTATTTATAAGGAATGATTAACAAATAGTAGATATGTGTTTTGTAGTAGATGTGTGTTGTGAGTTGTTATTGATTGATTGATTACCTTACGATGGGTGCGAAGGTCTTAAGATTTTTATATACCGAACGCATTACATTTTGTAAAGTACGTGCATATTTAATAATTTAGCAATGAAGGCAAACAACATAAACAAATATGTATGACAGAGTTCTCTATAACGTTCTTAAAGATAGAGAGTCGACCAGTTCGCAATGGGATAGCGTAGATCATTATGTTTGAACTCTTCTTGTACCGGAGAGATGTCCGTGTACCTGCTATACGCAGCTACTTAGTCGTTCGCGATTACGACCGATGCAAATCGGTTAAAACGTCGGACAATAAAATTTAAAAACTCTAGAGTGCGACTTTGACAGGAATTTTCCGCGAGATAGCCAACTTTTGCATCTATGGCAGTCGTTACTGGGAAGTCAGTGCCCTATAATATCCTGACACTGGTCTAGCCATAGGGTATCGTTAGCCATCAGGTTGCGTAGGTCAGGTGGCAGCCGCTCCGTGTAAAAACTGATATCCAGTAATATCCGGTTAGACCAGAAAAGCCGACGCCATGTGACTTGGGAATAATAAAGGCTAGGGAGAAGAAGAAGCCAACTTTTGCTTTTACCTGGTTACAACAATGTTGCCAGTGTCAAATAACCTCGTGTCGTATTTCAGTTGTCAGCCGATACGTCAAAAATACAATATCCTGCCTAATTAATTGTACTGTCACATAGGGAGACTTATATAATATTGTCTTCTGTTTACGCGAATGTTATTCATTGAAATTAAACTACTATATACGGATTTTATCGCGTTGTTTATTTATCACTGTATTACAAAATTTTGAAAATATTACACTACTACTACTATTGATTTTATTTTACTAATTTTAAGCTAATAAAATTATTTAAACTATTAAACCTATTTATTTTTGGTTTACACTTTCCCCGACGTTTCGGTTGCTTTTCAGCAGCCATGGTCACGGGGAGACCCCGTAAAATAAAATCAATAGTAGTAGTAGTGTAATATTTTCAAAATTTTGTAATACAGTGATAAATAAACAACGCGATAAAATCCGTATATAGTAGTTTAATTTCAGGGAGACTTATAATTAGAAGCAATGCACCTTGACGCAAAATGCGTGCTTGTTGCAGCGTGTTTATGACGCACACACAATTGTAGTGTCAGCAGAAGCGCTTCCCTTCGCGTCGGCGACTGTGAGGGATCACACGTTATGTCACTTGTAACTACGTACCGGATGATTGTTTAATACCTTCTATTTTCTGCGCGGGAAAACTACTGGGACGACTACGTATTTATTTTTATATAACTCAGGTGGGAACTGAGCTCAGTATACCATTAGCGTAGCTTAAAGGACGCTTGATTAAATGCTGTGTTATTCGAATCGCGTATTGCCAACTGTGAAAACAAAGTAGTTACTCCTTTAACAGCTTAAGAGACATTCAGACTAGTCTCTAGTATCGTCACAGCACATTTTTGAGAGCCTCATGGAGCTTTAAAATTCCTACCTAGCATTAATAGTGTAAGAATACGATAGTAATATTTGATTGTTTGATAGGATATGACCATAAATGTAGGAAAGTTTCCAAAACTCCAGTTAACAAAATCCACCAGGATAAGTACCGAAAACCTGTAGATAATACTTTGTATTAAGTAAGTACTTAATGGTTGATACCATTAAGTACTTACTTAATACAAAGTATATAGTAAGTAGCTATCTAAATCATGGGTGGTGTTGATGATGTCTCAGTTTTTTAGTCAGCGAGTGCTACAAACTAGAGGGACTACTGTGTTCACCTACCTACCATACTTAGCAAGTTTTCATACATTTTGAGAAGTCATTTCCAGTAGAGGTGTTATTTAAAATTGTCTTTTTTTTTTCATTAGGTCACGTTGTAACTCTTATGAATGTCAAAATATATAGGTTAGTGAGTTTACTGAAGCTACATTTAGGTTAGTTGCTAGGTTCAGGCAAAGGGTTGAGCCTATGAGAAGAAACCTGCAAGAAACTCACGGCCACTCTTTTAAATCGCCAATTAAATATAATTTCAGTATTTTACAACTCATATTAACAAGGTATTGCAGCCATTATACCATATGCTACTGACTTTAAAAAAACTAAAGATAATAACAATAATAACTTTACAATATTATAGAGAATTAAACTTTGGGTCTAGTTATATTTTCAATATAAATCTAAAATAGGCAGTAGAATGGCATGATGGCCCATATTGTTACACTGTGTGACAATGCAAAGGCAATTCATGACTAAATGCGTTTGTGGATTTATATTTCTAACTAGCTGACCCGTGCAATTTCGTCTGCTTCACATAAGACAATTTTCCCCGTTTTTGCAACATTTTCCATTGCAGCTCCGCTCCTATTGGTCGTAGCGTGATGTTATATAGCCTATAGCCTTCCTCGATAAATGGGCTAACAACACTAAAATAATTTTCAATTCGAACCAGTAGTTCCTGAGATTAGCGCGTTCAAGCAAACAAACAAACTCTTCAGCTTTATAATATTAGTATAGACTATAGATAATAATAATAATAATAATAATAATATAATATTCTACCACATACACACAACACCATCGTATGTTTGTTGTTGTATGTTTATCCGTTGTCTAGTACTTACCCATAGTACAAGTTCTGTTTAGTTTGGTCTAGATGGTGTTGTGTGTATGTGATAGAATATTAATATTATTATTATAATGTTTCTCTTATCACAAGAATTTTCTAACATTGAAATTAAACTACTATATACGGATTTTATCGCGTTGTTTATTTAACACTCTATTACATAATTTTGAAACTGTTACACTACTATACTATACTATTAAACTTTACTAATTTTAAGCTAATTAAATTATTAAAACTATCAAATCTATTTGTTTTTAAGTTTACACTTTCCCCGACGTTTCGGTTGCTTTTCAGCAGCCATGGTCACGGGGAGACTAAGATGGTAGTTGTCTCAATGTTCCAGTGTAGTTATTTCAAAGTACCCGAACATAATTTAGTTATTGGTGTTTCTATTTACGCAGAATGAGCTCAAAGTATCATGAAGTCTAGCTGTGGTTTGTTTCTTCTTGGGTTTCTTAGTCTCCAGTAAAGTTTAATAGTATAGTATAGTAGTGTAACAGTTTCAAAATTATGTAATAGAGTGTTAAATAAACAACGCGATAAAATCCGTATATAGTAGTTTAATTTCAATGAATAACATTCGCGTAAACAGAAGACAATATTATATTTTCTAACATATTATATGAAAAAATACCTGGCCCTTTAGGAGGCTTACACGAAGACATGGGTCCAACGTGAAGATGCCCTTCGAGAGTTTTAATCAAAGGTGGGATGGAACACCTACAGCGGCACTAGCCGCAGCAGGCGTACGACTATTGCTACGTATGGATTCTAATATATGGGCTATAGGTATGGGTGTTTATTGGACCGGTATATTGCTAATTATGGATGATAAACGGCGTCTGCCCTAAATACTCTAAGAGCATCAATGCAATGGGCAGACGGTGAATCGCCAACTCACTAGATGGGCCCCCTGAATAGCCACCATAGGCATACAAGCCAGCAGCAGGGGGCAACACCAGTGCGAGCGGCTAGGGGTGTTGAGCGTTGCGGCGCCGGTTTCACCATCACGGGTCTCGTGACAACGAGCGGGTTTCCCCGTATTTATGCCCTTAAAAATGACACTTACACCCCCAAGCATATAGCTTTAGCGACCTCCCCCTGACCAGCCGACCAAGGCAAGCCAGAGTTGAGAGTAGTAACGGCAAGCCGGGGACGAGGTCCTAACCGACTCTGAGGCATTCAGGACCGCCGTATCGCCACCCACATTTAGCGCCCCACAAGCTGCCCTGCGGTTTGTGCGCTTTTATTTAACCTGGTCACAGATAATATAATACTATACTAGTACAGATACTCAATCCCATACAAAAATCTTGGACACGCCTAACTCTGGCTATTCTACTTGCTATTTTGGTACCTATCTTTTTACACTAGATGGCAGCACAAAACTAGCGTCACTGTTGCCATCTACCCATAACAAGTACACAAATTCCGAATCCTATTTGATAACAGCTCATAAGAGATGGCGTTATGACAGTAAAATAGGTACTTGACTGATAGAACATAATATTTAAACGAGCCGATGCAAAATGTGCGCAACCTTGAAAATAAAAGTTATCTACCTATAGTGTTGTGTGCCGAAATGCGTACGATCACAATTTGGTGATTCTCATTGACTCGGTCGGATTTTCGTGAATATATCGTGTTGCTGTCAAAATTTGACCTTGTATACATTTTTTTTCATATAATTTTAATGAATGCGTTTTAAAAAGTATTAATAAAACAATATATTCCATTATGTATGCGATTGTGATTGATGTTCGGGTACTTTGAAAATAACTCATTGGCGTATAGAATTCTACTTTGTCAGTTATCTATATTTCACTATAATTGTAAATATAAAATAATATAAAATATTGCGCTCAGATTTTTGAAAACTACTGTGCAATATTTAGTCTATGTTGAAATTTACTGAGTTATGACTATTTATAAAATACATCACATAGATTATTTTGAATTTAACTATCGAAAAATAAATATAATAACCAGCACTTTTTTTTTAAAGACTCATATGGTTACTCTTTTTCTTTTCTTCTCTTCTCCCGGATAACAGACTCAACACAAAAAATCTGTTGAACATAATTTATTTCTGTGTGAGACGCCATACTTGAAATCAAGTCACACGCACGCGCGAGCATCGCCCGGCGGCGGCGTTCGGATTATTCCAGTCAGCTTCGTGAATTTCCGTGTATAATAATATCGTGTAAATTCGTGTATGAGCGCTGCCGGTAGCCGCGGCGCGGCGTCGAGTAGCGCGCCTGCCTGCCACGTCGATTCTCAATAGAGAGTCGAAGCTTGATTGTCAACTGAAGTTTTGTTATGAAATATTAATTATCTGGACCTGCTTAATACTTTAACAGAAGTTAAAGCTAATAATATAATTATTGATATACCTCCTATAAAATACAATGTACCTATTAATAGATTAAAACAACTGAATTAGTAGGTATGCTTTACGCTTATTTGTCATGGCTCGTAATCTTTTAACTATGTCATAATAATTATTGACATAGTATTCTTTTACTTTTATATCCATATTAATTATTGATTTTGTAGGGAAATCAATAATTAATATGTAGGTAATAATAGTTTAAAGTCAAGTAACAAAACAATAGATAACTACCTACCTATTTAAGGAATATTGTGGTACTTATGTAAGTAAAGATCACATTAATATATCATGATAAATGCGATGTTACTAATCCTAAAACACTTCATGCTTTGGTATGATTTATTTAAATATTCGTGTCTAAATAATAATTATAAGGATATATGGTGACGACGACGTCCAAGAAATATTTATCTCATGTAATATTACTATTACATCCGAATATTTATTACAATGTCAACCAAACCAGATATGAACACATTAATAGTAACTAGTTAAAAAATGATGAGTGTGATGTGATGAGTGAGTGATGTGAGTAAAATAGTAAATGATAATATTCGAAACGAAATGTGATGTCATAATATCGTCACGTAACGTCGACAACAGGAAGAAGCAAACCGGAACCAATTTTTTAAAATATTGCTCATAATTT
Source organism: Catocala nupta (assembly GCA_963675205.1). Lineage (NCBI taxonomy): Eukaryota > Metazoa > Arthropoda > Insecta > Lepidoptera > Erebidae > Catocala > Catocala nupta. Next base: position 27,969,421 of record OY776086.1, on the reverse strand, counting down.
ATATTTTTCGAAGCAAAACAAATAGTAAACATCGTTTCATACTTGGCCTTGTAGCGCGGGGGTGGGCGGATCTTACCCTGCCCACCCCCGCGCCCGCACCAGCGCGTGCGATGAGTGTATCCTGTTCCAAAAGATTTCGTTTTGTTGTTGTAGGGGATTGTATATAAACTAAGACATTATCAGGCTATTATGAACTAGGTACTTAATATAATGCTAGTTAACGGATCTTACTCGCGATAAAGTATTTAAAAGGATTACCTCGTCGGGCAATCAATATAGGTATACATTAATACCTATATTGATTGCCCGACGCGACGTTTCGACCGACACGCATGGATCGTGGTCACGGGTTGATTAAAAAAACGTTTATTACGAACTACCTTCCTTTAAACGATAGTTAGCGCGATTTACTTGATCGTCGCGTATTTCATCAAGGGATATGAAATTCACAACAAGCACAACTGGGGTTGGCAACCGTAGCTGTACTTTATAGTAAAGTATTTTACGTGATTTCTGGTGAACGTAATTTATACTTAAGTAGGAAATAAAGGACGTGAAGATACTTTATTTTACCTATGTCCGCTTTTTCAGGTTTTATTTAATTGTTAACTTAAAGCAACGCTATAAAGATTCCCTAAATTGAATAAAATCAATTGCTTATCTATCTTAATGGCACCTAAAGTATATAATAAATTACCAAAATATATAAGCTCAATTGAAAATATTAAGACATTTAGGAATAAATTGCAATCAATGCTACTTGAAAAAGCATATTATTCTGTAGAAGAATACTTTAATGACAAAAATATAAAGTTATGAATTTATTAAAAATATTAAATCTAGGTTATGGTATTTATTTATGGGCCTATGCAGCCCGAAATAAATGATTTGATTGATTTGATGACATTATTGTACCCTATGTCTATTTATTAATTATTACTTTTAAACTTTTGACATCTATTGATTTTATTGATAATTATTATTGACATATTATTTAATTTTATTTTGACAATCCATTTAATTATTATATATTAATTTAAATTCTCATTTTAATAATCGTAGAAACTTGAAAATAATTGTATTAATTTAATTAAATTGCTCTAATTTGTACACCATACATATGGTAAAACATAGTGGACCTGTTATTACTCATATAAGATCTATAATTGTACCTATGTTTAACAAATAAATGATGATTATGATTATGATTATGATTAATATTAGACATATGTTGTAAAAATCCGATTACGACTTTCCTTAATAATAAATATTTGTTAGATTTAACTAGCATCAACAAAAATATGGTAACCAAAAGGCAGGTTAAATAAGTAATACTTTATTTTCAGATCATGTACTTTTTTTACCTAAGATAGTAAACATACTCTATTTGTTCAAAATAAAGGTGGCAACCCTAATCACAACTGTGCCTATTGCCTAACTAGCTTTCAGGCCCTTTGAAACAGATTTAGTCAAGTTGCGTCTAGTGAACAAATAATACTAGAAATTGCGTAAAAACCAAACTAACAAAGCGGTATAAACAAATAACAGTCTTTACTTTTATAGAATAATAATTATTAAGATAGGTAACTTAATATTTACCTAACTATTTTTAGTAAAATGTTGCTATGATTTATAAAAAACTCCATTTCTATTGGCATGTCTATCGTAAGTTTGTAATTCAATTCAGAGTAAGTAGGTAGCACAGAGATAATTATTATTATAACGCCGACGAGTCCAACGACTGCGCTATATCTACAGCCGCACAAACAAATGAAATTTGACAATAGAAGTTACGAGAACCGACCAGGTGTTTGAATATAATGCCATGTAGTACAACAAAACGTTTTGTTTAATACATTGAAATTTGTTAAGCATATACATATTTTTCATATTATAAGAAATTTCTTATTAATTAGTATCAGTAGGTAATAAAAAATATTGAAGTAAACCAAAAGAAGGGTATGAAATAAAAACACAATGTTTTTGTAGACTTGTATAAACATATAAAAGAGCCATCTAGCGTCTCATCTAGCCCTATAGGTAAAATAAAATGATAGGTAGATTACCCTTTATTTAAAAAACAAAATTCGAAATGCCGACGATTAAATTAAAGCTACTTGGAATATTATTAATAATGAAACTGGACGCACCAAGCAGCGTGATAATACTATTAAACTTAATGTAAATAACAAGATAATTTCAAATAACTTGCAAGTAGCTGAAACATTTAATAACTACTTTGCAAAGATACCTGTTAATACAACTAGTTCCTTAAGGTCTTGCCCAGTAAAAGCAGAATCCTTGGTTAGGGATAGCGTGGTGGAGTGTAAAGTCCTGTTTAGTTTTAAATATGTACATCCGCATGACATAATAAAAGTATTTAAGTCACTTAATTAAAAAAAATCAGCTGACTTGTGGGGTATTTCTATGAAATTAATTACAAGTATTATTGATAACGTAGCGCCACACCTAGCTGCAATATTTAACGGATGCATTGATGTGGGCATTTTTCCAAATTTAATGAAATGTAGCAAAATAATACCATTATTTAAAAATGGATGTAAAAGTGATCCATGTAATTTCAGACCGATTTCTATATTATCTGCTATAAGTAAAATATTTGAGAAAATTATATTACAGCAATTAGAGAGCCACTTTAACGTAAACAACTTATTTCATACTCAACAATATGGTTTTAGAAAGGGTCGATCTACAATAGATGCGGGTGTTACACTTTTAAAACATATTTTTGCTGCTTGGGAAAATTCGCAAGATGCCATTGGCGTATTCTGTGATCTCTCAAAAGCCTTTGACTGCGTTGAACATCAAACGTTATTGCGAAAGCTCAGGCATTATGGAATTCGAAATGCTGCACTCGACCTCGTTGGTTCTTACCTAAGCGATAGATTACAACACGTTGAAATCAACGGAAGTAGATCTTCTGGATCACCAGTCGCAATGGGCGTGCCATAGGGCTCAATTTTAGGACCCTTTCTGTTTCTAGCGTACGTGAATGATTTGCCGTTCTTCGTACAGAATTTGTGCGACATTGTATTATTTGCTGATGACACATCACTTATTTTTAAAGTAGACCGTAAGGCACCAAATTCACAGGGTGTTAATTCTTCACTCGCGCAAGTCCTGGACTGGTTCACGGCGAATAATTTACTACTCAATTCAAAAAAAACAAAATGTATTAAGTTTACATTGCCTAATATAAAGAGTCCTAGCATAAACGTTAATTTAAATAATGAAACAGTAACATTTGTACAATCCACAGTTTTCTTAGGCATTACTTTAGATGATAAAGTTCAGTGGGGCGCTCAAATATCGTGTCTTGCAGGGAGACTTAGTTCAGCAGCATTCGCGGTTAGGAAAGTAAGACAGCTTACTGATATAGATACTGCGAGACTAGTATATTTTAGTTATTTTCACAGCGTTATGTCCTATGGCATACTATTGTGGGGTAAGGCAGCTGATATTGAAACAATTTTCATTCTTCAAAAGCGTGCAGTACGTAGCATTTATAATTTAGGCCCACCAGTTTCCCCGAAAGAGCGTTTTAAAGAAATTGGTATACTTACTGTTGCGTCGCAATATATATTTACAAATATTATGTTTATAAAACATAATATTCACTTATATAATAAGAATAGTGATATTCACAACTTAAACACTAGAAATAAGCATAAGTTGGTAGGTCCGTATCATCGTTTACATAAAGTTCACAATTCATTTGCGGGACTCAGTATACGCTTTTTTAATAAACTACCGATTGATATTATAAATTTACCTTTACTAAAATTTAAAAGTGCTGTTAAAAGTCAGCTTATCCGGAAGGGCTATTATTCAATCAATGATTACTTAAATGATAAAAACTCATGGAACTAGTTGCTTGTTTCATACAGGATTCAAACATGTATGTATTATATAAGTCAATTTAGTTATGTGAAGGTACTTCGTGTTTATTTGGTGGTGTTAAAGTATCTTTCTTTTCTTTTAAACAAACTTTATAAGTATTAACGTAAATTTTGTTTTAACTACATTTAGTCACGAACTACCTTTTCATGTCACAAAGTGTAAGTGTATGCGTCCTCATGCCATACTTCTGTCTATTACAAATGGCTACGTACTGATAAATATGATTTCAAATCTCAAATGCTTTTTACATAATATTACCAACTTTTCTTTATTTTAGAATTTAGTTTTATATGGACAGTGACAAATGGCATAATGACTGCAACATGGTACATAAATGGTACATAAATGAGTTGTAAAATACTGAAATTATAAGTTGATGGCGATTTAAAAGAGTGGCCTTGAGTTTCTTGCAGGTATCTTCTCATAGGCTCAACCTTTTGCCTGAACCTTGCAACTAACATAAATGTAAATTCAGTAAATATAATAAACTTACTAACCCATTTGACGTTCATAAGTGTTACTTTGTGACCTAAGTGAATAAATTATTTTTGACTTTGACTTTGACTTTGACCTATGTGTGATGTAAAAAATACTGATATATCGATATCTTTAAATCATAAAATAAATGCGTTTACCTTGATGCTCGTTAATTAAATATGTACAATGTTTATTATAATAACATTTTATGGTCAATTTTCTTCCAATAAAGCATTTTGATTGATTTTAATATTAACATTGAAACTCATAGTGCCATTTATGATCTATTTTTGTAACTGTTTACTTTTTGTTCTAATTGGTACCCCATGACCTGGTGATACATTTTTTGTTTATGTCACAAGGCAAAGGTGATAGTTTAAAAGCTAGTGTACTGTGCCCTCCGATATCGCGTTAGTCTCATGATGATTATGCTTTGTCATCAAAGTTAACCGAATTAGGTTTAGATATAAAAGATGTGATGGGGTTCGCTGCTGATACCACGAATGTGATGTTTAGTTAACACTCTGGCATTGTTGCAAAAATTAAAGAAGTGAACCCAAAGTGCTTTTTCATAAAATGTAACGTTTGTCACTCTGCAGCATTAAGTGTTAGCCATGCTTGCAAAATACTGCCTAGAAATTTAGAACAGAAAGTAAAAGGACATTTATCTCAAAGCAGCAAGCGTCATAGGGAATTTGTTGAGTTCCAAAATTTCACTGACACTGAAAAACATAGAATATTGCGTCATTATGATATAAGATGGCTATCGCTTCACGCTTGTGTTAGTAGAATAATTGAGCAATGAAGGGCACTGCAATTGTTCTTTCCAGACCAACATTTAAGTAATCGCATTATGTCATCAGAATTTTTGTATAATTCTTTTACTAATGATATAAACAAATTGTACTTTTACTTTTTAGACTACATTTTGCGATTGTAAATAAAGGAGACCGACCACCTTGTATGAGACCCTGGCCTGAGCGTGGACAATTTTATATTGTAATAACAATATTAATTTTCAGTAGCCTAAACTAAGTAGAAAACATTATTCTATAAAGTTTAGTATCAAGTTCGTTAAATAATAAAATAAAACACAAAATCACGTCAAAATATCCACTATACGAGCGAACAAACGCAAAGCGAATGATGAAAACAGAATTAACAGATAAGTAAAGTGTTGCTAGAATATGAAAATAAATTACTCAACACACTTTACAATTTTGTTATATTTTATCAAATATCATATTATTTTTACATTAATTATTGTTGTCGAATTCAAAATATGAATATAGTAAATAATGAAAAAATATCAACGTAGTTTCAGATTTCGTTAATATTTCTAAATGTGATTTTTTTAAACACTCTTCCGGTTTTTACTCACTGTTTTTTTACTAGGCAACACAAACAAGCCATTTGGATTGTCCATTTGAGTTCCACCTTTTAAACCAAATGAAAATATTTTAAAATCATTTTTATAATACGTCAATTTCATACGACTGGATAGTAACCAATATTTATTATATATTAAAACAAAACTTTTAATATTTTACTTTCTTTATAAGACGATTGTCCACGTTCAAGCCGAATATGGACGGTCTCCTTTAACATAATTTTTCAAGGCGACTGTCCGTGCATTGAAAGATTATATGATGATGCATCTGGTATGTACTTATCGATTTTGGGTTGCTTTATAAAAAGTAATTATATAAAAAGCAAGGACAACGTATTTATATTAGACCCAAAGTCTAGCGTAAATTATTTGCCATTGAATGATATGCACTTAAGGATCCAAGTGGGTCAAGAATTAATTAAACACAGGGGAAACATAAACATGAAAGAACAAATTGCTGATTTTTTCAGAATGTGAAATTACGTTTGCCTTTTAAAAATCAAATTTTCCGAGAACTGAAATTTCTTGACCCACACACTGCCGCGAATAAAGAATTTATCAGTTTAAGAAATGTAATAGAAACTTTCCTATACGAAGTACAGCCAGAACAAATGCAGTTAATTTACGAAGAATAAAAATGATGATTTTCTTCAATTAGACGGATTCATCAAGAGAATGGTAACAAAAAACAAAGTACAAAAGTTTAAAATTATTAACGAACCACAAACAGAATGGATAAATTATTACAGAAATCAATGAGCGAAATCAATTATGGAAAAATTTAAAACAGAATCCCACAGATGAGGCATTAGAAAGTAATTTAAAAATAAAAGATATAATCTAAAACGAAGAATAAGGAGCACAAAGGACAAGTATTTCTATGGAGAGTTCATGAAGTGTACGAACAAACCTAAAAAGATGTGGAAGCTTATTAACAGTCTTTCAGCTAACAAAATTGTGAATAGTTAATAGTAAACTTAACAACGTGAGTCACAAATCCCAATGAAATATGTGAACATTTTAATAACTATTTTGCAAACATCGGAGCACTATTAGCGAAAAATATCCCATCAAAATTTCACAATAACAATAATGACATATACACGCTGCCTAGACCTTCACCAAACACTATACATCATGAACTTTCTAAATTCCCTCTTTGCACTGCTAACAAAGTAGCTAAAATTATTGACAGTCTCGACACAAACATTAGCACTGGTATCAATGGCTTATTTATTTATTTATTTATTCAGGTCTTCCTACAGCTTGTGCATACAATTTACTTTAATTTTTAAATAACTTAAGGTTACAGGCTTACACACTAGCCAATTACGGACTAACCAACATTCATCAAGTAACATTAGGTACTATTTATCATGTCTATCAATGGACTTTATCAATTTAATACTATTACTAATAGAGATTGCAGGATATTGGACCTTATTATAAGCAACATAAGTAGCATTTCTATTACAGAACTTGTAGACTTATTATGTAAACTCAACACTTATCACCCCTGTCTACAAATAACAATTCCATTGAGTAATATAAATTATTTAAGGCCAAGTCTCGATCTGGTTACAATTTATACAAGTCAGCTACTTTGAAAAAATCACATCTCACTTGAAATACATTGACTGGGATGATATATCAAATAATGTGAGGATGTCGACGCCAGGGTAAGAATCTTTTATGAGCTACTGCATGAAACATTCGAGAAGTTTATTCCGAGATATACGAAAAATAAATCTAAATTCCCCCCTTGTTCACGAGTTCACTCATTAGAAACTTTTCTGAAAAAGAAAAATTTAGACAAAAATATCGCAAATATAAAAATCCCCGTGATAAACTTACTTACCAATTACTCCGCAGTCGGTGCCATAAAATAATAAATACCTGTTATATCGATTATAAACGTAATCTTGAAAACAAAATAACCAAGAATCCCAAAGCATTCTGGCGATTCATCAAAAACAAACGCCGTGGTGAGTCTAACATACCTGTTGAAATGTTCCTAGATGACCGGAAAGCTGACAGTGGCTCAGAAATAGCGAATCTTTTCACTGACCAGTTTGTTTCAGTTTTTAGCCGAGAATCTCCTGTACAAATGTCTTACAGTCCCTCAGAAAACCGCAACACCATTAGTAATATACAGTTTAAAAATGGAAATCCTAAAAAAACTTAAACAGCTTGATTCTTCCAAAGGTCCTGGGCCTGACTCAATACCTCCTTCATTTGTTAAGCGCTGTAGCTCTATCCTTTCATTGCCACTACAAATAATTTTTAATTCGTCCCTCAATGAAGGAATTTTTCCTGAAATCTGGAAAAAGGCTAAGATCACACCTATATACAAAAAAGGAGATCCATCAAACGTAAAAAATTACCGACCGATTTCAATGCTTTCCCAAAATTTTTGAATCACTTATATGTCCGGTGATTGCTCGGCATATAGATAAAGTTATCTCTCCATCTCAACATGGGTTTAAAACTGGCCGCAGTGTGGAAACAAATCTTGTACAATATGTATCCGATGTAACGCTGGCTCTCGACAAAAGGTTAGAAATCGATGCCGTCTACATGGATTTCAGTAGTGCTTTCGACAGAGTAGATCATTCGATGTTATTGTCGAAGCTAGAGTATAATGGAATACATGGCTCGCTTCTAATCTGGTTTTCATCTTACCTGTCGCGTAGATCTCAGCTGATTGCAGTAAATGGTTATGAATCTTACCAGTATTATGCTCTCTCGGGTGTTCCACAAGGCTCCCATCTTCGCCCAGTTTTTTCTCCCTTTTTATCAACGACATTACAAGTCAGATTAAAAATTGTAAGCATTCGATGTTCCCTGATGATCTCAAAATTTACAATATTGTTACGTCAGATAGTGATGAGATTTCAGGAAAAATCCCTTCTATGAGGGACGAATTAAAAATAATACATATTGTACGACCTTCTTCCCACGAACTCGCCCAGTCGTCACACTGTCCGCCGCACGCCGTTCTTAAAGTAAATCCTGTGCCTTCATTAGTGTGTGATTATGCAAAAATATTATTGAACGTTACCTGAGGCGGCATATGTTAGTGTGCCATTTAAACAACATACAGTCATAATGTCACATCGTGCACATTCTGTTAAAAAGATGACTACTTCTGCAAATTCACCTCATATCAACAACTCAGCAAGTAGTAAACAATCACTTGATGCGAGCAATGTAACATTACGAAAAAAAAGTGACTCAAGTCCAGCTGAGAGTGATAAGTATATTACAAAAAGTTCACTGAAAGAAATTATGCAATTTTAAAAACAAAGAAAGTTGATAATATTTAAGGAGTTTGTGTTTTAATGCTTCAAATATAATGTTAAAATACAATACTAACATTTTTTTATTTTTTATTCTTTTATATCTAGCAATGAATGCAACGATCACTACGATATCCCATGTGTTTATTGATTCGCCAATGCACCAACCGCCGTAGGCATGTGAGAGCTGTATTTGAGAGATGGAATAAAGTAAAACCCTTTCTGAATATTTGTTTTTTCTTTTTAAACTATAGCACGATGTGTACCTCTGCTCCCCAGAAGATCGTAGCCAAACAACGTTGTGCTATGTATTTCAGACGCCTAAAAGATGCGGTGTTATCAGCAAGACACAGGCAATCTTTGTTTTTTGTGCTGGTAACTCTTGTCTTATCATCTTAAAGCGCACGAGTTCTACCACTGGTGTTGTAACCTCCTCAAGGCTTTGCTTCTACCCGGGCACAACAAATTCAGCTGATCAATCCTCGGAGATTATAATTATTTTTAAGCCAAGTCTTAAGGCAGGCAGAGCTGTATGCAATTTTTTCGGCTAAATAAATACTCTAGTACGGCATATTACGTTCACAAAGCCTTATTTGGCGCCGAAAATAGTTGGTTACTTTATTTAATTAATATTGGTGTTTATATTGTGGTGGGCTACACGCAGCGTCAGCGTGCTCGGTGCTCACAATAAGCGGCTGAGCATTGTGACGGTTAATCACCGGCAGCGACAATGCGCGGTACTTCATTACAATAATGTAGATCACCGTCAGCACACACGCCTGCGCCGTGTCGGCTGCGCACGCACAGTACTTGCCGCGCCCTCTGCCGTCATCGCTGTTGTGAATCACAAACAGCCTACCATGAGTTTGCTAAAAACGCCTCTAGTGGCAAGATTGGTGAACTAATCGATATGAAGTAGAGCGAGAGGAGCGGTCCCTCTAGGTGCCAGATGGCAAATCAATTCCCAGAAAATGAAAATTTGGTAATTATTATTTATTTAATATTAAACCAAAGTAGAATTTACGCGAAGTAAAAACGTCAATTAAAGGGCGTCAAAAGACAATCTTGCTGTATTAAAAAAGCCTGCATATTTAAATAAATATGATGATGCCATTGCTTCTTTAAATAATTAAGTTTGTAAAAAAGTAATTCTATGTAAGCGAATTCTCTCTAGTCAAGTATTTACCAATCGATTAAATTAATCAACGGCTTTTTAAAGCTTTTTTTCTATTATTAAACAAGGATTTTTCATACATTTACTAACAATTGTGAATTGTCATGGTTTTCCAAAGAACCTGAAACAACGATACATTTGCTTTATAAACTTGTAGTCATTTCATTATATAAAACGTGGGAAATACTTTTACACATCTGGTAGTGGTATTCACAAAAATGTTACATGTTTATATTTTCTACCTAAATCGCAAACTTTACAAATTTTGCCAACATTAGCACATTACTTTAATACCTATTTAATTTACCATTATTATGTAATATAATAATAATAATAATATTCTGCCGTCTGCCCATTGCATTGATGCTATTAGAGTATTCAGGGCAGACGCCGTTTTTCATCCATAGTTAGCAATATACCGGTCCACCAAACACCCATACATATAGCCGATATATTAGAATCCATACGTAGCAATAGTCCTACGCTTGCTGCGGCTAGTGCCGCTGTAGGTGTTCCATCCCACCTTTGATTAAAACTCTCGAAGGGATTGATTGGACCCATGTCTCCGTGTAAGCCTCCCAAAGGGCCAGGTATTTTCTAATATTATATGTTAGAAAGTACCTGTTATAAGAGAAACAAAATATTCTATCACATACACCTAGAACTAGAAACCTGCATGTCTAAGAGTTTTAAATAATGTTCTCAAGGATATGTGAAGTCTGCCAACCCGCACTGGGCCAGCGTGGTAGATTATGGCCTAACTCTTCTCACACTGAGTAGAGGCCCGTGCCCAGCAGTGGGACAGTTTAATACAGGGCTGATATTATTATTATTATATATCACATACACACAACACCATCTAGCCCAAACTAAGCAGAGCTTGTACTATGGGTACTAGACAATGGATAACCATACATATATATATATTTTTGTTAATACATATAATTATAACATAGAAACACCCAGACCAAGACAAACATCCATGTTCATGCACACAAATGTTTGACTTGTGCGGGAATCGAACCTGCGATCTCAGGCGTGGCAGTCGGTTAGACTAACCACTACGCCATTGAGTCGTCAAAATATGAATGCTAGTTTGTCTGCAAAATATTGGAACCAAATTTTCCATCACAATAGCCCTGAGGACACAATTTGTTAGAAGAGACTTTTACTATTTACGGCGAACGAGCAATTGAATAGTTTCACATTAATTTATTTTGTTTTATCTACTTATTTATCTCTAAGTCTTCTTCGAAGATGTTAATGAAAACGCTATGTGGGTCTGTGTCTGTCTGTTAGTGACAGTTTGTTAGTGACATGCATAGCTCCGGAACCACTGCACCGATTGACTTGTAACTTGGTGTGCAGACACCTTGGGGTCATACCTCGGTCGAGTTTGAATATGGGCTCTGTGGGTCAAAAGCCCCCGAGATATAGGAGTCATTTCTTTTCATTACTTTTACATTTAAGACGAAGAGGTTAAATCCTGGGTTTTTACACCTATCTCGTTGAAAGTGTGTTATAATTTGTATAAAGTGAACATTGTAAAACTCACTTTCGATTACAATGTTGTGCTTACCTTTAATTTAAAAGTATACGATGGTATTAAGTATTTTGTGTTATTTAAGTCAATGTTCTGTATATATTAAGCTTTAATAAATAAATAAACACCGGCAAAGTAGTAATACTATTTGTGACTACTAAATGTGAGTTTCTTTGTTACTTTTTCACGTTTTAACTATTCGACTAATCATCATGAAATTTCGCATACACGTTGTCAGGAGTACAGAAAAGTTACATACATCCAGAAATAAGTAGTGGTTCCAAGCACATCGTGGCCAAAAACTAATTTAACTATATTTTTCCGATGCGTTAGGTATGTTTAGAGGACAGTACATTGACACAGGAATGATGTGCATAAGAACTCTTCCCATAGAGGCTATTCAGTCGGACACTAGTAAATAGATTGATCGAAGTCCGAATAGAAGGGCATTCATTGTACATGCGTTTACGCAGAAGCGTATTGCGGTCAACGCAATCAAAGGCTTTGGAAAGATCATACAATAGATTCATAGCATTCTATGCATCAAATCAGGTACCTATTGAAAATATAGTTATGAAGGTACTGATGATACTCGATAGTAAGTAATAAGTATAACTATCGTGTAGTCTTTTGTGAAATCTTATTACTTGTGGTAGAATAAATTAATTTAATTAGTGTAGCATAATATATAAAATCTTTAAATTATTTTTACTGCCCGCCTGGCCTGCCGCCCATTTATTTAAGTATTTCAATTTAAAAGGCTTTAATATACATTAATTCTAAAGAACTTCCCGGCAAGAACAATCATGATTATTATGTATAATACAGTTCAAATATTCACAAGATATTATTATTATTTAGTGTAAAATTTTGCCGTCTCCTAAAAGTGCCGCCCGGGTCGGGTCGCCCCTACCGCCCTCACTATGCTACGCCAGTGTATTCACTGCCCTTACTCTACAGGTAGACTTTAACGTTTCGAGCTGCTACGGTGCGCCGTTGCAGAAAAGAAGAATTGTGTCGCTGCGGCGACCAGACAGGATCCTAATTTTAATACTACTTCTTTTTTAAAAAGACTGCTGTGTTAGTTGTAGTTTCTGCGTACAAGTACACCCAGATTCGAAACAATTATTTGTGGCTTACATATAATTGTTATCTCGTGTGAGAATCGAACCCACAAGACTCGGCGCTGAGACAGAGGCGAGGCGACCACATAAGCCACTACTGCATCCGAGCAGTCAAATTGCTTTTCAATTACGTCTGACCATGAAATTAGTAAGTACTTTACTCAAGTACTTAGTAATTCTATGCGTCTAGCATTCCAGCAAATGACAGATTAATGTAGAGTGACACAAATGATTACGAATGTGGTGGTTTCACTGAGGAGGAAGCTGGAAATTGTTAGAAGGTTCGCGGCTATTCTATGTGGAACATATTAAGGATTGTACGTACGAGTATATGACAACAGTCATAAGCTCATAACACTTAATATCAGTTAAACATTCTGTTGTGCTTACCAAACGATGTGTTTGCGTAGACGTTACACATTTAAGTTTAATGAAAACTAAGTACCTACGTATTCTTTTCGCATTAAGATAAACACTGTTTCCAGTGCCAACGTCGCACATAAGTAAGTGTCATATTTAAAATATTTTAAATGTAAATAAATTATATGTGCTTTATTTTAAAATGTTTATAATACGCTCTACAACATTTGTCTGAGACCGTAAGGCGTTTTGAAAAATATTTAGAATTAAAAAGTCCATATTTTAGATTTAAATACTTTTATATATTTTATCATAGATAAAGCATATATATACATGTGAAGTTTTTTCACTTTTCCACGACGTTGACACTTGGGCTACAAGGCTTCTCGTAATTATGACGTTGTAAACAAGGTTTCCAAACGTCCCATTACAAGACTTTCTAGTGAACATCTATTTAAGGAGTAGCGTAAAGTGAGTGTACGTAAAACAATAGATCTATAGATATAAGCTTGGATTGTCATAAGTGAAAATCTGTAGCCTTACCGATCTCTACGGAAAATACGTAAAACAGCGATATGAAAAGCGTGACATGTTTAAGTAGGTACTGTTTAATTCTCCTTCAGTAATATTTACAGAAATTAATAACGTTTTAAGCTAAGTCTAAATAACTAATACAACGGGTAAACTTAATGAATTACTAACCTAACCTAACCTAAACTTTCCTCATGATTCACTCTGTCTATTGGTGAAAACCGCATGAAAATCCGTTCAGTACTTTTTGAGTTTATCGCGAATAGACAAACAGACACACGCGGTGCGAGACTTTATTTTATAATATGTACTGATTTTTGAGTTAGTTTGCCGATACAGTATGCATACACCGTCAAAATGAATAAGTCTGTCTCTGTCGTGCCAGCTTTGTAATGGATTATGGTTTAATTCTTCATAAAAGACGCCGGTACCCGATAATAGGACAGTGTATAAATAGGGCTTTTAATATAATCATTGTTTTAATAGCTCTTGATTCAAGGTCTACTTGGTAATTCTGAATCGTCCCTAAATCATGTCAATTTCTCAAACTGACTAGAGGCGACATTTTTGGAACATCTGTACTTCAAGTTGCATTCTTGATAAAGGTTTTTGATTAGATTTATTTGAAACACAGTAATGAAAATAACTAAGTCAGAAATGTGGCTACCGAAGATGGATTAGTTTCTGAAAATGTCCGTCTAATATTCCAGCTATTATAGTGTTAGTTCCCAGACGTTTAGCTATCACGCACAATACGCGTGAGATGTAAGCGTCTGGATGCCACAAGTTAATGTAATCTTCTCCTTGGTATTTTTCCTTGAGTAATGACTATGTCGTTTTTTATGTCAATTTGAATATATGACTTACTTATTCGTGCACTTATCAAATAGATAGGTATTTTGTTATAGCAATATTGCAATATAACTTTGTTATAACTAAAATAAATATACACGAAATTTTGTTAATAATAATATAATATAAAAAAGCTAAAAGCAAAAAAGTTGTGATTGCCGCACGAGGACTGGGATTCGATTCTAGAAATTCTCAGTCGCAGAACGGGCGGTACGTTGGGCAATATGTGTGTGTAATACATCTCTGTCTCCCGCATCAGTGATTTAAGCATACAACTAAATATATAAGTATATGTAAGTTTGGCTATGATTTGAGTACCATGGGATCTCTGAATTTTTCATCATCATCATATGTCATGCTGCCCAAGTTTCAAGTCACGATGCATTAAATTGTTACTATCTTAAGAAAACTTATCTAAAATTTTCTTAATATAGTACCTAGCCTACTGAAGTGATTTTGCAAACTTTTCATTGAATATATAAGATATCAGATGGAGCGCCAGCGCTCGGCGGATCGGCGGATATGCCATTAATATTGTGGTTTTGATCCTTACTACTAGCACTGCCGATGTAAACACGTCCATATTAGAAACATTTAGCTGGAAAGGTTGCTAAGGGTACAAGAGATTTTCAAATTAAATTATTGGCACATAATCTTTCAAAACAGCAGCGATAGCTTACTGGAAGATCGCTAGAGACTGTCATGCAGAGGAGTCGAGTTCGAACTCAATACCTCTGCTACGTGCGTGCGTGCACTGTTTTGTTTGCTAGGTGCGTGCCTTGGAATCGATCCTAAGCGTGTATTGTCGGGGTTCAAGTTATGTGCGTATTAAATAGTCAATCATTCGCTTGAACGGTGAAGAAAACATTGTTGGGAAACACGTCTGAAGAGTTTATGTAATGCTCTCGAATGTATGTAAGTCTCACAAAGCAAAATGGGCAGCATGATGTACTATGGCCTAGGCCTTTTTACACTGAGAAAGGGCGAGCTCAGCAGTGTGACAGTTTTTATATTTATACACTTTTGATGTTGTTGTCTTTTTTAAAGTTGTCTTTTTTAAAACAAAAGATCCCTTGATGGTTTTGATTCACAATTGAACCCTAAGTAGGTGGCTCTGCGATCGGGTTGCAAGTCAGCGTTTGGGCGGGACATAGTCTATCAGATACGCCAGTAATTTAAAAACTTTTATAATAAACTAGCGGATGAGAAAGACGTTGGCCGGCACACACGAAAAAAAATACTAAATCTAAACCATTCTCGAATCCACTTAAACACACACAAAAAATTTCATCAAAATCGGTCCAGCTGTTTAGGAGACACACACAACACACACAGACACACGCACAGAAGATTTATATGTATAAAGATAACACAAATAGCCTAATGAATTGACTGCTCGGATGGCGTAGTGCTTTAAGTAGTCGCTTCGCGACTATCACTGCACCGAGAACTGTGGGTTTGATCCCCACACAGGACAAAAATTGTGTGATCCCCATATAATTGTTCCGAGCCTGGGTGTACTTTGTGTCCGTTGTTTGGATCTTAGTAAACTCCATCGCGACACAGAAATTACAAATTCTTTCTTTTCGTGTGGTTAGTGGCCAACCTGTTGTCAAGAGTTGTTCAAGCCTCTGACATGGCTTAACGACTGCTGTCAATTTGGCAACAACCGGGACCGATTTTTACGTGCCCTCCGAAGCACGAAGACGCTCCGACGAAATACCTACCACTAAGCGGTCACCCATCTATAGACTGACTGGTTAACCGCGCTAATCGTTTACCGATCAGTGTGTGCAACTAACTATGAGACAGAAATTACTGCGAGTGCGGGAACCGTATTTTATCAAAATATTTCAGGTTTGTTAAGGTGACTGTGTGTCAGCGGTATGTCGTCGGATAGTCGTTGGGGGGTCGATGACTCACTGGATCTTGTTTCTGTTTATTCATATTTATTCTTGTCTACTTGCCGTGCTCCTGTACCTCGCCGTTAACTAGCTTAATGACTCAACCTACTTACTCACCAGTACAATTGGTATATATGCGTTATGTTACACTCTAGAAACGACTACGCGGTCAGTCGTTCCCTTATAATGTATGTACGGGTTAAAAAGGCAGATAAGGTTGCCACTTTTGATATTGTTTTAAATTGTTCCTTAGGGCCCCATGTTTATTTGCGTACTCCAAGTAAACATGGGCTACGGTGACCCAGAGGACTTCAGAGGTATCACTTGTGTTTCATCAAATTTATGAAAAATTTGTGTAATATGGGATGAACGGCAAAAAATGGGTAATGAAGAATGTGAGCTGCCAAATCAGTGACAGTGTTATTACTTCTACGCCAGTCTCTTGCATTAGGATGCACTTGGTGAGCTGCAAGCCTCCAGGATAACTTTTTAAGGTGGGTCCGGCCCAAGAATAGGCTTATATACCACTTTTTGATCACAATTTTGTGTTGAGATCTTACGTTATAGGTAGGGCACCAGACAATTCTGGGGTGGACACCAGACAATTCTGGCGTGGAGACATAAAAATTTTAGGGTGTGCATGACGCACTCATAAGTTGGCGTATAATAGAGGAGCCCCAGGCTCCTCTATTATACGCCAACTTATGAGTACGGTCACCAATGAATTCGGCATAGACACCAATTTTTTGGTACATCCAGATACTAATCAGTCAACCATTGTCATGAGCTTATTGGTAGACGTTGCATTCTATTGAGAATTCGGAGATCATGAAAACTAGAGGGAGGATGCAGTCGAATTTTAACTACCTAGCGACCCTAATAAGCGTATGACTTCTAAGACTCACCTTTCTTCTAACTGCGAGAAAATTTGTTACTGGCAATAAGCAAATATTTATACAGGCTGATTTTGAAATCGTGTTATTAAAATAAATAAAAATATGGTCAGGGTTATTCTATATCACCAGTAGAATGCGTGGTTAAAAGGAATTACACGATTTCAAAATCACCCTGTATATATAAACAGCAATAGATTAAGAGCCACTTTCACAATAATCAACTAAAAGTGCACCGATGTATAAGTTGCATGCTCATTGGCGGATTAGGAGATATTTTTAAAAGATAGGTAAATATTAATGGCCCATCCTAGAATTTGAGCTGAAATCTAACATCATTGGGTGAGTAACACCCACCAGGTCCTCTCTTATATACACCAATGCAAAATATGCTATCTTTCTCTTGTAAAAGAGGTGGACCTAAAAGATTGCTGGTGAAATATGAGCTTCTTCATGAATATAATAAAGGCACGAGTCTTTGTACGCAATTTAAATACCGTGGCGGGCCGATCCCAGGACTAGGTTGGTATAGAATCGAGGCGCATGCGTGGGAGTTGCGCGTTATACTTGTACGTAGGTGGTAGGCGCAAACCGAGATGCGCGTGGGAGCTGTAATTGTCTAGTTGCTGACACTCGTTCATACATTAGTCGGAGGAGAGGCACTCGACGCGCCCTCACTCCCATACCCTCCCTCCCCTCTTCGCCTTGTGCCCCGTTCCCCGAGCCCCTCTTGCTGATCGCCCTGTTACGCGCGCACGTGGCGCTCGCAAACATTTTGTCGTGTTGTTGATTTACGACCGCGTTCCAGCGACGCCGAGACGCGTCTTAGAGTGTACTCGTATGCATGATTAACTAATATATATGATCCAATCTAGTTTATTTATACATGTAGGGTCATGCTTTTACTCTACATTTTCAAAAGAGTTGGTTATAGGTATACATTTTATATTACAGGTTTGTTACTAGGTATCACATATTAGGGTAGGAACTGGGCGAACTTATTGCAGTCTATGAGAAATGTCTGTGTTGAAAATTATTAGTAACACGTATCTGACAATTCGTGTGACTCGCATTCGAAATTCGTATAAGAATATCTTGAAAATCCAATAACAGTTTACATAAGCTTCTTCATTAGCAGCATTCCATAAGGATATGGCTAGGTAGCATTTCTACGCATTCTATAGAAGATCTCAGCAAAATAACTTTCTGCTGTCTTTCTTCGTAATCAGCAAAGTATCAGCAAAGCACAAATCCTTAAATAATATAATAATCGGCTGCGGCAATATTTATACAATTTTTCATATTGATAAAAAATAATACTTCTTTGCGTTATTTCTTATATTCTGTGATAATCATAATGCGTTCTTATAGATAAAAATAGGTAGATAAAGAAAAACATCGCGTCAACCCACATGCAAGGAAATTCTACATAACGTTCTCAAAGGTCTGTGAAATGGTAATTCGCCAAGCGTCAATTGTCCAACGCATTAAATTAAACCCGACACGGACTAGTGGCCCTCGCAGTTACAGAATAAATGTCCGGAACTGAGGATGATTATGTCGCCTCGGTCTATAATCGTATTAATTCTGAGTATAACCACAAATTACATAGATAGAGATAGGCCAAGTTCAATATGACGTACGGAAATAAACACACTCACACATATGTAAGTGCCTGCGTACGGCGGTTTTGGGTCACTCGGGCGAGGTTGACTTGAGGTATGGAAGCGAATCTTACGTGCTCCCAAGTCCTGACGCACTACAAACGTGTACATGCAATGTGCCTGTCAATCAAAATCGCGCTTCCCTGCACGATGCCATGCGATTTAATGGCCTGCACTTCTTGTTGACTCTCTCAACAATACCATGCTTTGCTTTCAACAGAGGTAGGGCAAGGCATGGTGCTTCCTCAGTCCAGCATACACCGATTAGGAAAACTCTACCACCGACCGCAGCCAAATAACTTTGTATCGAGTTCCTACGGTCAGTAGCATTACTGGAGTTTCTAAAAATAATTATCTATTGCCCTGTGACTATAGATGATTGACTTCTTTTTCGTAGGGTCAGCATCACGCGTGTAGAAGCGTTTGTGATGCAAGCGCTTACTGGCTATGGTATCTTCTTGCCAAGTGGTGGACCATGTAACTTTGCACCTAGCTTGTTTAAAAAATAGCATGAGCGCATTTGCCATAAAAATGCATTTGCACACAACCGTTAACGTTACTGCATCACGTTGCCGCAAATCTTAATATACCTTGGCGTTATCAAAGTGTTCGCCTATCGATCGATACATGATTGAACAGATGTATGATTCGATATTTCAACAGAAGCATCGTAAACAACCGACACTCAAGTTACATCATTGATGGTGTGATTTATTTATCTGCAGGGCGAGACGATATTCTCGTGGTACAGCGGTGAGGGTCAGGTGCACGTGGCCGACCGGTGGGGAGGACGCGTGCGCCGGCTTGGCGATGGCCGACTCGGTCTCGGTCGCGGCTCCATCAACGTGAGTGCCGTGCGTGAAACCGACGCCGGTCTCTACCGATGCCGCGTCACCTTCCCCAATCGTACGCCGCCCGCACGCAACAATGGCACCTTCTATCACCTTGATGTCGATGGTACGTTTCTCTCAATTTAACTCTCATAATACCAGACTTGTTTACAAAATCTTCTTATGCTGGCAATGGTCCTCCTGTTAGTATGTCGTCGATCACAAACTTTTAAGGATGAGATATGCAGGATTCCTACGATGATTTTCGTCACTAATAAAGCGAGCGATGAGTGACGCACTTCATCAAAATCTTTGTGATAGAACTCGAGAAATCTTCATAGCAGTTTACATTATTTTTTGATTTGGGAATGGCTAAAGCAGACTTGGCGGAGGTACTGTCGTGCCCCAGATCAACGACATGTCAAAATCAAACACATCTTAATTGAATTTATTGGCTGTTACTAATTCAGTCGGCCAATCCCTAGCAGCTGACATGCATTTGACCGTCTACTTTTTGCGTTGATGTTCGGCTCCGTCCGGCACATAAGTAAATAATCGAACCCTCGATTACTCACTTATGTGCTTACGGTACATCTATAGGTTTACGGTTTTATCACCTTACGTCCAGAAAAAACTGCTGCTCCTGAGGGATATATATAATAACTCAATAAATAAATGCAAACTTTCGTATATTCCAGGTGGCAATTTAATAGTGACACCGCCCATGAATGTGACGGTACTGGAGGGCGAGCGAGCTGAACTGGAGTGCTTGCCTAAGAGTCCTGAGTCTGTAGTGGCATGGTTCAAAGATGGGATGCCACTCAGTGAGCTGCCGGAGCTGGCACTGCGTTCCGAGATGCCGGCGAACGGTAGCCTCGTACTCCGACGAGCTGCCTCTGCCGATCCTGGCGAGTATGAGTGCCGGGTCCACGCGCCTGATGATAGCACGCAGAGCGCTTCTGCCTTCCTCGACGTGCAGTGTGCGTATAAACTTTGAAGCATTATGTTTTATAAAAGGTAGGGCTAGGAAACATGTTTAGGTAGACCTGTCTATACCTAAACATGTTTTTCATATTTAGGTATAAGCACACCCAAATTATAGGCATTTATTCTGAAATAAATTTTAAAAAACGAATTAATCTAATATACACTGCCGGTCAAAAGTTTGAGACCACCTACATCAAAGTTGCAAATGGATGTAAAACTCAAAATAAAAAGCTAAACATGAAAGGATTTATTGTGATATTTATTAAGTATGGCAAATGCAATTAAATATAAATAAAAAATATTAAATATTTCGACAATTTAACTTAAAATATATGTTGACAAGCTAAACAGCTGGCAACTGGCATCATCTTTTCCTCGGCACTCCGCCGAACAAAACCACGTCTTTTGCTTCCAAACACTTTAAATTTGGACTCATCTGTCCAAAGAACTCTTTTGAAGTCTTCTTCACTCCAGTCTCGATGGGTAAGGGCCCACTGCATTCTCTTCTTTTTGTTTTGTGGCCTTAAGAGAGGTTTTCGCACTGCTACGCGACCAAATAACTTAGCGTCTCTTAGTCTTCTTTTCACTGTGGTCAATGACACAGGTG
This sequence comes from Catocala nupta, assembly GCA_963675205.1. NCBI lineage: Eukaryota > Metazoa > Arthropoda > Insecta > Lepidoptera > Erebidae > Catocala > Catocala nupta. The sequence continues at coordinate 27,947,865 of OY776086.1, read as the reverse complement.
TAGACCGGGATTTGTTCACTTCAGCGCGGATTTCTGGTGCTGTCAGGCGTCTATTCCGCTTGCTTGTTACCACGATGAACTTATCCACGCTAGAAGTGGTAGCTCTCGGCCTTCCCGACCGCGAACGATCTTGATTATTGCCAGTCTCCTTGTATCGGGTTATTGTGTTATGAACACAAGTCTTCGACAACTTGAGCTGAGTAGCAATCGCACGTTCAGATTTGCTTTCGTTGTGTAAAGCAATGATGACAGCACGAGTTTCACCGCTAATTTGGCGTACTTTTCCCATAATGAGATGTCTTCACTGTAAGAACGACGAGCTCGGACTAACCAAGATTAAGAAATATTTACTCCATGGAAACTCAGGTGTTCACAGTGTTTTAGGAAGTTAAAATTTCCTAAAATTCTGTTAACACAAAACAAAGCCCAAATAATGAATAATAGTCAGGTAACAATAATATTACAATGACTTTAGCGCGCGGTCCGCACGCGGCGCCCATTGATGTTTCTAGACAAAAGACCTTTGTACGATGATTACATAAAAATAAATAGAAATAATGACTTCGAAAAATAGTTAAATATCCATTGTATATGCAGGTGTTCAAATTAATTGTTTATCATATGTATTTTTAACAAATTTTATTGTGAAACAATACTTTAACTTGTGGTCTCAAACTTTTGGCCGGTAGGGTATATTTACAAACGTATCACGTCACACCCAAATTAGTATCTAGATCGATATTGTTACCGTCCGTGAATCTTTAGATTATCTTTCTATCTAAGAGAAAGAGTATAGAGATTCACGTACGGTATTAATTTGGGATATTGTGCGATGTTTCTGAAAGGATGTCATATCTAACATCGTCCCCTGGATGCTTCAACACTTGAGTGTGCAAGAGGACTTTATTGTTGCCTTCGACATAGCAGTTCATGTGTACTGAGCAGCAACAATATACTTTGTAGCAATGTATCCAGTTAAAACGCTAAGAAGAGGAAAGGCAAGCGATAGCGATGTCGACTATTCTACTACAACATAGTATTTAGCGTGAAACAGGCAGGCTTTCGTAGCTTTCCTCACGCTTGACCATTAGCTGACGACGCTTTTGCTGGGAATAGTCTTCGTAGATCGTAATTAGGTAATGTTGTACTTTAACCTGTACTTGCCTAGATCTTTAAACACCGTCTTAATTTATGCAATTTCAGATAAAGCGAAAGTGGTGTACTCTCCGAAGGAACGCTACTTGCCATACGGCAAGCCCGCCAGTCTGGACTGCCACTTCAGCGCCAACCCACCGCTCACCAACCTGCGCTGGGAGAAGGACGGCTTCCTCTTCGACCCTTACAACGTTCCCGGCGTGTTCTACAGTAGAAACGGCAGTTTACTTTTTAATCAGGTTCTTTTTTACTAATATTTAGACTAGAAAATTACCAATGTGCTAATTGGCCTCACAGATGGTCTTGTTAGCAACGATTATATAAATAACTTCATATGGATTATTAAGCAAGCAGTTATCTTACCGCTGCCACAGCACATTAAAAAAGTGAAAGGAAGACCTTGGCGGTTATGTACACTTGGTGTTCACACGACACACGAGAGGTTAAAGATACAGAAAATAAGTATTGATTCCAGTTACGTGTGAGGTCATGCCACCTCTCTCAAGGTGTCTTTTCGAGAGAGGCTACTACCTCAACAATTTTTCAGCTTGTTATATAATTACTTCCGTTGTGATATGTTGTCAGGTGGACGAGTCACATGAGGGCGAGTACTCGTGCACGCCGTACAACTCACTTGGGTCTGAGGGTCCGTCGCCGGGCGTACGCGTCCGCGTACAGCGGCCGCCAGCGCTGATCGCGCGCCCACAGCCCCTCTACGTAGCACGTCTCGGCGCCACATTGACGCTACCTTGCGCCGCCTCCGCCAGGTCGCACCATGACGAACCCACCGTGCACTGGGCTCGGGTAAGCACCACTCTCAATCAATCAGTCCGTTGCAGTCTACTGATGGATATAGGCCTCTCTGATCTTACGCCACAACATCTGGTCTTCCGCCTTCCGCATCTTGTCTAACCCAGCTACCATCATCAGGACATCAGTGCATTTGGAAGGGGAGCGTCCTGCCTTACGTTAGCGTCACGCTCAGTGCTTAGCACTACACTGTTGAATAATAATATCAACCCTGTATTAAACTATCCCACTGCGAGCCTTTTCTCAGTGTGAGAAGGGTTAAGCTATAGTCCACCACTCTGGCCTGGTGCGGATTGGCAGACTTCACATATCTTAGAGAACATTATGGAGAACTTTCAGACATGCAGGTTTCCTAACAATGTTTTGCTTCACCGTTAAGGCGAGCGATAATTAACTATTAAGTACGCGCATAACTTCGAAAACTCAATGATGCGCGCCTTGCCAACGGACTCCCATTAAACCAAAAATGATCCTGTACTGACGTGTGTCTGTGTAGAAGGATGGAAGCGAACTACCTCCCGGCCGTCATACCCTGGACGACGGTAACCTGACCATCATCGAGGTCGCGGAGGAGGACCGTGGTGTTTACGTGTGCACAATAAGCAATGAGGCCGCTGCTGTGGATGTAGAGACTGAGCTGCTCGTCGAGAACATGCCACCGCGAGCGCCTTACAACCTCACCGCTCGACCCTCCGTCGACTCGCTTCACCTCACCTGGGTACCAGGTACGACCGTTAATCCTAGTCATGATGGTATTCGATCGAATGCATTTATACTAAATGCATTTTTGCAGGTCACAACGGTCTTGAAGTTGACTACAACGTGTGGTATCGGGAGAGGACTGTGAGTGAATGGCGAACCATGAAAATCTTATCCAGAGGCGTGACTGAGGCTACGCTGGTTGGTCTACGGCCCGGCACTGAGTACGAGCTGCGTGTGCTGTCGCAAGATCTTATTGGCGACGGGTTGTTTAGCAAGCCTGTATTCGCGAGGACGCTTGGTAAGATCTGCCCATCGTGGTTATCTGCTTTCGACGAATCTTGCAATATTTAGCTGTTGTAATTTTTCCTAGGTTCTGACGAGGAAGAGGCAATTACTGGAGAACAGATCGCTTATGCTGCTGTGACCACTGAGGCGGCAACGGCATCCGTGGGGGAGGGGAGTGGCGATGAGCTGGAAGTTACGGTGCGACTCATAGATGAGGGGGCACTGGTGCGCTGGCACCGCGATCCGCTCGACGTATCGCGCTGCACTGTGCGCTGGTACGAAGGTGCTGCGCCCGGTGACCGTCTGCTCGCCACCGGACATACGCACCACGATTATATGCTTGGTATGTAACAAATGTCTGGTATTAAAACTGACAACGAATTGCATTTAACAAAACATGAAATGCAATCTTACTTGGATATTCTTCTCGTAATCAAATTTAAATGAAGACGACCTTGTTTTCTCGGTTCTGTTGGGATAATACCTTTTTATCGTATTACCTATGATACTACTAGAGAAATAGCCGAATGCAGTGAACAGATTACTTCGCGGTGTTATTAGTCCTGTAGTTAGTAGACTTTTTAGCATGACAGAATTTCCTAGAATTTGAGATGTTTTCATGCAATTTTGGTGTTAAGTAAACATTTTGTCAATCTGATGTCTATGAAAGTTTGATTCCTATGCAACATCAGGATCATCACTAGCGGTGTAGAACCTCAAACAAAGAGACAGAGAAATGGCGCTCTTTCTGATCGCACAACGCTTTTAAAAGTATCTCTAGAAAGCCTACGTCCGACTTTGGCTACAATCTTCTGCTGGGTGGAGAAAATCTTCTTGAAGGGGCTGCTCTAGATGAGCGTGAAAGACCTCGCTGTGCCCTCAAAAATGCATGTATGTTGCAGTGAGCGGCGCAGAGGAGGGAGCACGGTACTGGGCGCGCGTGTCGTGCGCGAGCGGCGCTTGGGGCGGCGCGGCGTTACGCGTGCCGGAGTACGCGCGCCTGCGCGGCGTGGCGGCGGGCTGCGGCGTGGCCGCGCTGCTACTTGCAGCCCTAGGAGCCGCGCTATACGCCGCGCGCCACCGCATCTGTCCCCCGCGCGACCCCGCGCCCCGCGTCGACAAGCGCATGCGCTAACGTGCCAGTGAACAGACCCTGTCGTCCGAGCGACTAGTTGCATTATATGACGTAGCGTGACGTGCGAGTGAGTGGTGAGTGTTAGTGTTGTTATTTATTGAAGTATGTCCGGTGTGAGGGCGACGAAAATTAAAATGTATCAATTTGTTAGCACTTAAGTAGATTAATTTTGCAATAAAATTTGATAAATGCTCAATTGGTTTTGTTATACATGGCTAGACTCCGTGTTGCTCTGAGAGTTACCTAACCCAATAACACGAGCCGGCAATTGAACCAGGGAGGCCGACATAAGCACAGGTTTATGCAACTGACGCTGACGAGTACTTTAAGCAGAGAGTACTATTGTTCAGTACTAAGTATTGATTTGTAGTCGAGATTTGATGATGAGACTAATTCCATCCGTACAAATAAGAAAATTTGGTCCTCTAGGATAATTAAAGAGTAGAAAGATTCTAAAGCTCCTTATCGGAATGATAACTGGTACTCGTAAGTCACAGAATAAATGCAAACTCTAATAAATTACGTCAGCCATTCATTGTATCTGCCACTCGACGATAACTTCTACCACGCTAAGCGTATTTGAGGAGAGCGTCTATTTTATGGCCTTCTGCCTTGGGCTTATTAAAACGCGGTTGAGGGCAAAAGGCATGGGACTTCACCATTTGAATATTTAGATTATGTTAATGAAAATGAAAATCGATATTGCATTGCAATATTGACTACCGATGATGTTGAGAACTAGCAAAATTTATTTTGTCCTGGTTATCCATGTACATCACCGTATTGTGTGAAAGAACTTGCCATTATTATATTTTTCGCTAAGCTCGCACGTCATTGGATAATACAGAGACGTAGGACGCTACAGATATGTTCGTACACGATAGCAAGGAGTAAATATAGGAGCCTAACAACCATCTCTTAAAGCATTGTCACTGTGTGTAGAGAACAAGACAAAGCTATATTCTCTGTAGCGCTGTCTCTTTGTCATTGTTACAAAGAGAATGCTTTTCGAAAAGGCGGTAAAGCCATTAGATTTATCATTACTGGTTTGGCAAGATTATTATTAGAAGACTTAGTTTATTAGTAGATACACAAAAATACAAAATAAATTCGTTTATTTCATAAATTACTACCTTTTACAATTATCTCTTCTTTGAATTTATTTACTTAAAAATATAGACTTGTCTGTATATTCTCCAAGAGAGCAGGTAGAAGTATATTACACCTTTTTATTTATCTATCATGCACATTACCAGATTCCATGCTGCCTTGAATAATACCACATAACAAGGTTTCCGAAATAGGAATCGAAATTTATGACGCTCATAAGCTTCGACGTGATCTTATTTTAGGGTACGAGACCGTCATATGGTTTAAATAAGTCATATAGTACATACCTCTATTTTACCAGAATTATAAAACTTCATAATTTTGGCTAAGCACCAAGTCCTCATGACTTGTCTTTATCATGTTTAATGGATACTGAGATTAATAAAAACTACAACGAGGCTATTTTCCTTATAATGAGTCACCCAGTCAAAATATTTGTGGTGTTTTATAATTGAATAAACGGTGACTTCATTGTTTCCTACACACACACCCACACACACGCACACACACACACACGTACACACACACACACACAGACACACACACACATGCAGACACGCATGGTGTTTATTATTAATTTATTTTTTGTTTACCTTTCTTGTTTTTTTTTAATTACCTGTCTAGTTTTATTTTTTGTAACGTGAAGAGCGGGGGCTCCTTACACAAGTATTTTGTTACTTAAAAGGAGTAAGTACCTCAATTAATATATTGTGAATAAGCTCGTAAGTAAATGAAAATATATTTTTTTTTATTATTATTTCCTGCTAATATCAAAGTTATAAACATTTTAGGCCATATTTACGTTTGTATTTTAGAATATAAGGACCGCGTTCGATTCTATAGCATAATAACATTTATTTTTTTTGGTACCAATTCAATAATATTAATTAAAAATAATTAAACAATAATAACTTACTATTGACAATACTTACTATAAGTACTGTGACTGCATAGTTTCATTAATTGATTAATAGCTAAAATAAAATATCTTTAAAATTAAAGTTATGTAGTTTGTGTTTGTAAGTCTAATAATTATAACAAAATGTCACATTATACTAACAAAAATAATTAATTAATAATAGTTTAATGATATGCCACCATAGACTAGATACTAACGTAAATAAGTTCAGTGACTAGTGACATTTATTAAAATAATTATAATAGATAGAGAGAGACAGAGTTATACCTATAACATTATTTTAAAATATACATATATTTAATAAATAACTTATCACATATTTTTGGACCTCTTATAATTAATTAAGTTACTTATAATTAAATCATTTGTACAATCACAATTACCCTTGCTCCCGATAACTCCATGACTGAAAGGTATGCTGGGAGAGAATGATGATTTTAAAAAGCTAAACCCTTTTTAAGAGGAATAATAAAGTTTAAAATATTCTTAGAATATACAATGAAATACTACTTAAAAATCAAAAACAATAATATTTAATTATAACTTAAACGTTACAGGTCGTGGCTCATATACGTAATCTTTTCTCGCTAAACTATTCATAAAAATAGCGCCAAGAACAATATTTTCAAACATTTTATAAATATTTTTAATTAATCCAGTAAAGCGATTTTAACTTGTTGTTAATGCTAGAACATTTTATAATTTTTTGTCGCTGTATTATATTATATATCTGATATACATAGGTATTATAGTGTTATTTGTCAGTACTCAATACCTGGACGTGAATTATATTCGGAATAAAAGAGTCCATTACATTCAAAGTCAAATACAGACGCCACTTCCTTTTTGATTATAATAGATTTTTTTTTTAGTTAGTCACTCAATAACATTTTGTTTCTGGAATATATTATAATTCATTTAGATTTATGAATTATATTAATTTATTTCTTTTTATAAGAATTACGCATTAAACTTTTACTTAATGCTAAAGTTAAAGTGGTCATAGACTATATTGTTGTATAAATGCTTTATATTGACCTACAACTACACCCTGTATTTCTCTATTATCAATTTATCACATATATCTTACATATCATTCTCTCATACAACTATTTAATACGTTTGTCTTACTAATCATAGCCTGGTACTGAATATTTGTTGGGTTATTTTCTTTTCAACGCCTCTCTTGCCCCACTTATCTGATATAAGTCTTACGATGTAATCGGGGATTAGGCAGGCCACTACGACGACGAAGTTTAGTACCCAGAAAGATGTAGAGGCCAGTAGTCTCGTATATGTGCCGAGGATATCGCCGTCTATTTGTCTGTGAAAGTAGAATAGATCTTAATATTTTGTTATTGTCGAGGCAAAATAGGTATAGGGAGAAGACACTTCTTTTTTTAACGACTACTCCCACAATATAGATAATTACTTTGTTTTGGGAGACTTACAAACATACAAACAAAGGACACAAAGATCACCCAGGTTTGGAGTAACTATTTGTGAGCACACACATTTTTGACGAACCCATAAACCTCGGCGTAATAGCAGTACAGAGACGCCCACTTAAATCACCACAATATCCGTACCGTATCTTGTCAAAGGAATGAATAAAAGCTATTCTAAAATCCCAGTTTGAGTTACATTTCCACTTCTAGTTAAATAGACTACAATCTTTACAGGTGTAAGTCCCTGGGGAAAGATTATGTCAGCGTCTCCGCCTTTACGAGATGTATTTCCTTCCTCCTGCGTTCCTTAAAACATGGTATGACGATCCAAAATGCAATATGAACTTCCAAAATGGAATATGACAATACAAAACATTATATGACGTTGGAAATCTCTGGCCTCTATGTTCGTGTTGACATTTTAAATAAATTATTGGAAAAATAAAACTGTTTAACGGGCAACTGGACGGGAAGCAAGAATAATCGTAATTTGTAAAATAAACTGCTAATAGGTACAATAACAATAAATATCTTACGAAGGAGACTATAGCAAAGATTCATACATATGTAGTTATAACGTCGAAGGGAAATGTAAACACCTAACTTCTCTACAACCAGTCTATGTTATGTTCATACAGCGTAAGTGTCATACACATTAGACAAAATACAATGTAACGAAAATTTTATATTGTACTAGCTGTCCAGATAGACGCTGCCCTGTACAGGCGAAAAAAATAAAAAAAGTAAGCCATATCTAAACCATCCTCGAATCCACTTGAACACACATAAAAAAAATCATTCAAATCGGTCCAGCCGTTTAGGAGGAGTTTAATTACAACGAATAGTGTCGTTGATTTTTATATATATAGAATAATATGTGCGATGTGATCTTTTTATTTCTCTTGTAGAACAACAAGAGAAATAAAAAGAAATTGGAGCAGAAGGGTATGTCACCACCAACTATAGTTTTGGTTCCCACGTAATATTATCCAATTCCAGACACTCTTTGCAGAAAATTTTCCAATGTAAAATGGTAATGACTTTTCGCTCGAGACCGCGCAGCAATCGCTTTTTACTACTGCACTATAATAGTAGCAGTACTTATAAATACGAGGGCGTAGACAGTGTAATCCGTGCTAAAAATCTTCTATTTGAAAATTATGAAACCACTTTGCCTAAGACGGCACAGCAATTGCTTTCAATACAATTCCCTCTAATAACAGAGGTACTTACACATGTATGAGGGCGTAGACCGTGTTGAAGAGTACATAGGCGAGCACCGACAGTACGATGGAGGCGACGAACACCAGCGTGTGGTACCGCGCCTGCAGCCACAGCTTAAAGTTCACGATCAGCGTCATTAGATGAAATAGCGCCGCACCGAAACACCTGTACATCAACAACATAAATAGTAGTCAGTATTATAAGCAATAGACAAGTGTAAGACTGTTGGACTGCCATGCAAAGGTCCCGATTTCGATCCCAAAACATCTCTGACTGTTTGAAGTTATGTGCGTATTAAAATATGTAATTGTCGTTCGTTTTACGGTGAAGGAAAATATCGTGAGTAAACCAGCATGTCTAAGAATTCTCCATAATGTTCTCGAAGATATGTGAAGTCAAGCCCAGCCGCAGTAGAGCAGCGTGGTGGATTATGGCCTAACCCTTCTCACACTGAGAAGAGGTACATTCTCAGTAGTGGGACTTATTAATATAGGGCTGATATTATTTCTATTATTATTGCGTAACAATGTTTATAGGTTCACTCACCATAGATCTATCGTCTTGGCATCTTTGCTTATGACGGAGGAAGAGATCAGGGACATGGAGAACAGGTAGATGATGGCGGAATGGTACACGGCTGATAGACACCAGGCCGCGAAGTTGCCCCACGACATCAACTTGTTCCTGCTTATCTCCCGGTACAACACTGGGTTCCTGCAAATTATTGTACATACATAAATCTATCATAACCAAATTCAATCAATTAATTTTTTATTGCCCGTCAAAATGGCTACATTACGCCTGATGGTAAGCAGTCGTGTGGTCGACGAGCCGAGCCTAGAGAACTTCGTAATAAGGTAACCCAATTATACTGCTTGTACGATTGCTTCTACGATAATTCCTTTAACGATGAAAAGGAAAATATCGCGAGGAAGCCTATATTTTTGAAAATATATTAGCAAATATATCGCATTCTTGATAAAACAGAGATTTAACTAGAAATTTGGAAGTTAGTAAGTTAACTCTAATAGTAATAGTAGGAGTTCAAACTGCCAAATTTCAAATTAAGTCTCTATTTTATTTAGGGAACGATATGGGATATTTGCCGACTCGCCCTAGGACAGCGTGTAACAATGTGGCCTAAACTTTTTTATAGACCAATAGTGATGCAGATAATAAACAGACTTCATATTATCGTAATATTATTTGATTTCTTTTTGGGGGTTTCGCACATTTTCCACTAGAAAACTACTCGGCCTTATAGAGGATTTGGATCCAATATGAAGAGTCCCTTCGAAAGTTTCGTTATGACAGAATATTCGTATTAAGTATTGATATGTAATGATAAAGAAAACATCATGTGGAAACCCTCATGTCTGAAAATGATCTGATGTCTCGAAGATACATACGTGTAGCCTGCCAACCTGCTTTAGGCTAGCGTGGTGGACTATGGCCTAAACCTTCTCACTCTGAGAAGAGGCCCGTGCCCACTAATAGGTCAGTTTACTACAGGCTTATTGATATACTTACTTAAACAGGAGGTTTGGCGGCCATCGTTGTTCTGTGACGGCCAGTATAAGGCAAGGCATCGACGTGAACACCAGATTATAGAACGTAAGGTACATGGAGTCGAATATTGACTGCGTTGAGAACATTGTGTATAATTGGAATATAAACTGTAATATAAATAAAAATATTATGAAAATAAGTGTTTAGTTTTTGAACATGAACTTTCGCTATAGAAAAATCCTGTATCGCGGGGGACGTTACAATCATTCAAGTAAATAACACAAATCAGACCCAGAGTCGGAACAGCTAATTGTTAATTAAACAAATTTTGTGCTAGGTGTCGAACCCACAACCCTCGCAGCGGCGAGCACTTAAACCATAACGACAACGACAGATTCATGTCAGTTAAAACATGTATACATAGTCACAGCTGTATTAGAGACCTCAATGGGTCGGCAGAGGTGTTATAGCCATATTATGCTAGCTGTGTTCCGGGTTCCATATAATAGATGCTTAGCTAGTTGCTTGTATTCTGCTGTCGAAATTTGCAGACCTTGTTTTGACTATTTATTTAGTTTTTACTTCTAGTCACATCTAGATTCAATGTGTAAACTAAGAATTTTCTACCAGGAAAAGCCAACAGCAATTTTCATCGATCGAAGAGGTAATGTTTAGCCCATTAGGTGCAGCTGCACTTCGGCGGCCAGATACAATAACTTTAATTTATTTCTGGCATTCCAAGACTTGTTCGGTTAAACTTACCATAATATTTCCAAGCACCAGATTCTTATAGAAGAAGTAATGTATTAACGTGGCTAATCTCTGATAATACCAATTACCCATCACCAGGAGCACTTTTTTGATCATGGAGAACTTTGTGAAGGCAAAGTCAGCACATCTGCAAGCGTCGAAATAATTACATATATGAAATTGTTTGGTTCAAATACTTTGTAGCGTCACCACACAAATGAAGAAGTTACGCCAAATGTCAAGAGATGGCGCTGGACACAGTACACGCTTCGCAATACATTCCTGAATTACGCAAGCGAAGTTTACACAGCGAGTCATCATCGACTTCGTCATCGTTCGTCGCTATCGTCAAAATCAAGCTAATGTTTAGTGATTTTACTGACTAATGCTAATTCAGTCAGCCAATCCCAGTAGTTGACATGCGTTTAGCCACTTGTACATGTTTTTGTGTTGTTGATCAGCCTGTCAGAAAACGGGTGTAAATGTTAATTAAAATTTAAGTTGTTAAGCTATTCTAAAGAACTGTTGACTGAATGTTTCTATTGCTCTGTTAATAAATGTGAATGCAATCATTATTTCTGTCTAAGGACAGAGTCCTTGGTAATAATAGTAATAAAGGCACTGTCTGCTTATAGCAATTGAAACTCCCTTCGTTTGTAATTATAATACAATAAGAGAGTGGTCCCAACATACTGCCTTGAGGTACACCCAATTAAAAATTATATAAAAAGAAGGGGACCCAAAGTATGCCCCTGAGGGCATCCTTAAAATATATATTTTAAGGATCTTTATTCATTGGCAACTTTTAATGCCTTTGATTGGCAATCATGTTAGTTTTAATTAACTATTTACCTGGCGGCCTGATGTCCCTCTTTGCCGAATATGCCGAAGCCAACGTGAGCCTCCTGTATCATGGATATATCGTTGGCGCCGTCTCCTATCGCCGCAGTTATCGGACGCTCTGGACTGTTTTTTATTAGTTTTACTATCTGAAAATTATAATCCTTATGACAATTACAATAAAGATATGGGTTAGACAGCAGTATCTACTCCAAGCACGAGCAGTATGATTGGGCAAGTACTTTTACCCTAAAGAAGAAAGTAGCCAAAATTAAAACTTATGCTTGCGATAAGGTAGTTTTTCATAGCTTTTAGAACAAGTTGTGCTATTAGTATCGTGGCTTATTTATCTATTGTGGTGATAGCCTAACTACTTCATTTTAAGTGTCCTCTGCGTATTATATATTGGTGACTGTTTACCTTGGGCAGATCGGCGGTATGTTTGACGGGACAAGAGTCCTTTAAATTATACATATTTGGTGACAGTGGTTGACTAACTAATGAAATTAAATGTTGACAACGTTTTTATTACTATTACATGGCTGTCTGTAATAAGGTTCTTTCCATGTAGTGATTGACTCCTCAATTCATTTCTATCAGTTTTCAAGATTATATCGCACTAGGAAAGCCACGTAGGGCGGTCCATCGTATATTTCAAACAAAGAATTATTTGACTACACACTTTTTAATTGGTTTGTCACTACACTTTCTGTACTGTATTGGCAGTGGCCAAAAGATAGCTTAAATATCTGCTTATTATTCAAAGTTGTTTAACCTATTAAGTCGTAGTGGCCTGACACAAGAGATTTTAATGATTTCTGGCATTCTAAGACATGACAGATTTATTATTATAAATTACCATTTTATATAAAATAGGTATTTCATGATATATAGTTAATAAAAGGGCCTACCTTTGCTTTCTGTATAGGCGATAGTCGACAACACAACACCGCATTACATTTCATGGATATATTGACAAAAGCGGGCGCGGCTGGAGTGTCCAACACGAGAGCCATGCTGGTCCCGTCGACGATCAGCGTGAGGTCCCGGTAGCTCGACTCATTGACGATTCTCGTACATTCCTCTAGATGCGTCTTCAGCGCCTCGTCGGTCTCAATGCCTATCAAAAACAGTCGTCTGTCGTTCTCTGAGATATGCGCGCATGATTGTGCCACGTTTATCGCTGTTTCTACCTGAAATAAGATATTATTTATTTAATTTATACTAGATTTTGCTCACGGCTTCGCTCTCATTAATATAGGTCTTTTGGGAATAGGTCTTTTCTGGATAAGCGTTATGTCCTTTCTTGTATGCTTGACAACGTGTATACAAGATTTCATGACGATCGTTCAAGTAGATAAGGCGTGAAAGTGAAACAAACAAACTCACATTCGCATTTATAATATTAGTAAGGATATAGATTGTCTCGATAGTACAGCAGTCTCAAATGCAAAATTATTGAGTATTTGTCAATGAATTAATTATCAGTAGCAACATGGTGTTTATACCTGTAACGACCAACGTCAAATCGTAGTTAAGGGCTAACCGCAAAATAAGGGTGACCTTTGATATTATATAGTCTGCTGCTTTTTTGCTAATTCGTTGCCTAACGGTCCTGAAGATGCCTTGCGCTGAAGCGAGACACATGTTAACACATATTTTGTACTCTAAGCGAAACACTGCAAGTTGGAGTACGTCCGGATCCCAAGTCATGGCTGTCCCTATCCAGAAGAGTTCGGTATTGTCAACCTTTTTCTATTGCAATAGTTGGGATGGGCAATCCGAGGGTACGTTACAGGTTCCTCTCTTCCCAATAATTTTATTACAATGGACTTCCGCCAAGTAACGCCTACTTCGATTGAATATAGGTATGATTTTTGTTTTAATTCGTGTCAGTAATCTCAGTAACAGCCAGGAGTGCTGAAATATGTTCGGTCAACAATATACTACCACTGTTTACATGAGATCCAAAAACATAGTTGACGAAAATGTAGAAATTATAGACCTCTGCCTACCTCATCGGCGATATACACGGGCGATGATACTATGTCTTATATGAAGCGTATTATTGCATTTGCATTCAAAAATTGCTAAGATTCATTTGAAACTACTATTAAAAAAATATATTATCGATTTCACTATCTGGAAATTAATGTAATCGATATTGGATGACAAATTAATAATATGGTATCACAGCTTTAAGCATCATGCGATGCGAAGATCTAGAACAGCAATGAAAATAACTACTGCTTCAGCAATGGTCTTACTGCTGATAGCAGTGCCACTATAAAAAGCTCTACAAACACAACCATAAGAATAATGGACGACCTTCTGAGCTCAGCAATAATCTATGAAAAGCATAAAGCTGTCAGGACCATCAATGGACAACAGTTAATACAAAAGCCAAAAAATGCTACTTATTCTAACACATATAACTGCTTAGTTCAAATCAATTCAAATGCTTCATAATTTAAAAAATATTATATTAATTGATATAGATTGGATTCCTCTTAAAAAGTATGAAAGTGTCTGTACCAGAAAGAAAAATAATGACAATCACAGATAGTTAAATTCCAAAAATATAGGACGTAATTAGTATGAAGGTGTGAGCTGGTGCGTCACGGAATACATATTATTCGGTTTCTGTTGAAAAGATAACGCCTGATAGATATTTCCTGTATCACGGAAGACTTTACAAACATTCAAACAACAGACAAGGAAAATACAGACTCGGTACGACTATTTGTAGATGACACAAACTCATCAACGATCATTCATGTGGGGATGGAGTCCATAGATGAGGCGAAACGAGGGGGGGCGAGGCAGTAGTGGTGAGGCGAGTACATAAACCACTACGCCAATCCATGCAGTGCCATTCGTCTGCCATCCGAGTCCATGTGTGCGTGCGTATGTGTGAAGGTACGTGTGTGTTTATAGAGCAGCGATAGCTCAGTGGGGAGACCAACAGACTGCAATGCAGAGGGTCTCGGGTTCGAACCCATGTCGCGCACCTCTGACTTTCGGAAGCTATATGACTTTTCGAAATTATGTGCGTATTGATTGACAATTATTGCCTGCTCCGTGCCTCGGAGAGCACGTTAAGCCGTCGGTCCCGACTGCCATGAACATCTATGGCAGTCGTTATTGGGGAAGTCGACACAAAAGATCCCACTGGGTCGAAGTGTCGCCGGTCTGTACTGACTGGCCCCCACACAAGATAAGATAAGAAGGTACGTGTGTGCATGCTCGTCTGTTTGTTTGCGACAAGTTCTACCGTCTTGCACGGTAGGACGGTGTCAGTTCATTTATTATTGAAATCTTCCGTATTTAGATTATTGAGCATCTTTTACCTTGTCTCCAGTAAGGACCCAGGTCTTGATGCCAGCTCGGCGGAGTGACGCGAGGGTGTCGGCCACATCATCCTGCAGACAGTCTTCGACGCCGGTGGCGCCCACTAGCGTCAGCTGCCGCTCCAGTACTCTGTACTGGTGCGTCACTTGTTGTAATGCCTCCGCGCTTTTACCGTCTAACCGTTTTATTGCTGCAAGGGAGAAAAGGTCTTAAGTTAATTCGACTGCACAAATGACATAGTAGTTTTAAGTGGTCGCCTCGCCGGTTCGAATCCCACACGGGACAAGACTTTGTGTGATCCACAAATGTTTGTTCCGAGTCTCGGTTATATTTGTGTCCATTGTTTGAATGTTTGTAAAGTTCCCCGCGACACAGGATTTATTCCTAGTGCGGGTTTTTTTAATTACAAATGATTTTATACTAAGCTAACGACTTCGCTCGGGTACAGTACCTTGTTCTGGATGAAACGTCTGACAACGTGGATGGAAAATATTATGATTAACGCGTGAAAGCGTAACTCACATTCGCATTTATAATATTATAGTTAGGATGCCGATATAAAAGTTGAAGTACCTAAATATGATGCAGTACAGGTTTAAACAATACGTGTAAAATAATTATCATAATCGCCAAAACACACAAGATAATGTTATTAGTATTCATCCCAGACGAACGCAGATAAGATATGTACATAATTGTATATTGAGCCGATGAATCGTACTTTTGCTCCTTAACCACACGTGAGCTACTATATGATATATATGCTCACGTGTGGTTAAGATTTATACAATCAACGCAGCTTATGGCTCACCCGTTATCGAGATGGATCGCGTATTAGAAAATTAATAGAATGCAATATAAAAAAAAATTGGTACTTCTTTGCTGATATCGGCAGTACATCGTGACCTGGGTCAGCTCTTTAAACTGAGGCTTAAAACCAAGACAGAGACTCATAAGAAAATGAGTTAGAGACGTGATGAAAGAAAAGGAATGGAAGAATGTACCGGGTCCATTGCTGAAGTCCGAAGTAGACATGTACCTACTATGTAGACTTTCTAGTTCTGACTTATTATAGCACATTTGTAATTTCTTCTATTAATTTGTAGCAGCGGGCTGGCGCAACCATTTTTCGTTTAGATCACAGGTATAGCTTATGAGCATAACATTTTAATAGTTAGTGATTTAAGCTATCTATACGAGTCCTTCAGACTGTTCATCAGCGGTACACCCTGCCTGGCTTCTTTTCTGGCAATAAAACTAGCAATAAAATAATAAAACTTCGGTTTGTTCCATAATATAATTTACCAACTATAATTGGTTTTCCAACTAAGCAGACAGTATTGACCCGTTGATTCGCAGCAGCATACCGTCGGCAAGACACAATAGGTGTTTAATTATCTCTGGCGTTTCAAGACTTGACAGGTCAAATTTCTTACCATCAGTAACCTTATCATATTCCTCTTCGGGGATCTCTCGGTACGCGACGGCCAGTGTTCGCAGACCTTTGTTTGCGAATGTGTCTATGTCTCTATCCGTATCTTCTATCAGCGCGGTGTCTCTACATAGAGGGAACACCGAGCTCTCTGCGCCTTTACAAAATAACCAGATCTGCAAAAAAATATAAGTTTCACAATATTATCTGATCAGGCAGCATACTCGTATTAACAACAACAAATAAAGCTTAAGAATACAGAAATATTACTTTGCACTGTTTCCGTCTTTCTATACACAAAAGCATCAAAATGGAATTAGGAAAGTTTTTTATCCTGGAATTCTTAGCACGGTTTGTGAATGTTTCTGGCGATCGGCAATATGACCTCTTTTAAAAGGGGTTCACGGTATAGCTGGCAAAATTTGCATGCAAAATATATCTATCTATATTTTTGAGACAATATAAGTGTGTCTGTTTATGTTTGTACCTATAGTAAATTAAATTAGGGTCGATGTTTTAATCGGGTGATATCTTTTACGTGGGTAATTTGTTTGACGTTTCGCCAACTTTTGTAGAGAATATGTCAGACCGCCATATTTATTTGTCTGATAAAAGTTCTCTCTGAAGACAGAAAACCGGCCCGTAGTAAAAAAAATATGTAAAATAGAAAGAGAAGTTATCTCTTACCTTTCCATCCTTATCTCTCACAATAATAGACATCCTCTTCCTCTCCGACGTAAATTCGATTATCTGTAATCTCTCATACATCTCCGTATGGTCTCCTATTTTCAATAAGAGATTATTGCCTTCTTCTCCAAGGAAAGTTACCCCGACCCTGTCAGCCGCTTCCACTAAAGCCTTCTCATCAGGACTACTACCCTGGTAATCCATTTTACTCTCGTTTGGATGAATAAGTGTGCTCCAACTGATATTGTCCGGGACACCATTGGCGGCAGACTTGATCTTTTTTCGCCGGAATAAGTTTATAAGATGTAGTTCTTCCGTGACTGAGAGTCGCGCACTCAATCTCTTCATATCCTCGTTAGATATTTGGACGCAATGACAGAGAGCGAGTATCGTAAAGAAGAATTTGACGTCTGTCTGAAATAGAAAATTGAGTATTATCATCATACCAAAGGCGACTGGCTTACTCGTCTGGTGGTGAAGGATTTTGCTTATATTTGCCGCCGATCGTAGGATCCAAGGTTCACCTGCTAGGAAATTATCAGTAGCAGCACGGAATCAAGAATTGTACTCGGTACGATCGACCGGGACGGCATGGGTTCACACGCCAGACAGCTAGTGAGGTGGCTATCACGCAAGCCCATGTCGTTCTCTGTTTAGTTACAGTACAGAGCTTATACATGAAGTGTGGTGTTGCCAGTGAGCAGAAATGAAATGATTCTTATGATATTGTTAGTATTTTTAGTTTTTATTATTGTTTAATTTTTTGTTATAGCTTCATGTTTTGTGTGTGCACTCTTGTGTGCCAAAATAAAACATGCTTCTTTCTTCTTTCTCTTTCTTTCTATATTAATATTTCATTTAAAGGCGGGAGTTAATCAATCTGATTTGTGTGTCTTCTGTATTGTCTAGAAGGTACAACTTTCTTTAATCCCAACTAATGCGAATGTGAGTTCGTTTGTTTGTTACGCTTTCAGGTTTGAAATACTCGACCTCATTTAGGTAATTTTGCATTCGTTTTGAGGGATACAGAAAAGGACATAGGGTAGTTCTAATGACGGAAAATATACTGTTTCCAAAGTATAGCAATTTATTGACAAAATGTAGATAAATCGAGCGATGACACGGACGAAATTTAGTATTTAATATTTACGATATGAAACGGAAGATTATAATTTACCCACGTACCAAATGTTATAAATGACACTGGGGAAAAGTCATCTTGCGGCATGGTAAGTTGAAGTCAATTTTGTGTAAGTTCAGTATGCTGAATACGAGAAAAATGTCAGATTTGTTAAATTGAATCTAGTTAATGAGATAAGATTTTATAACTATATGACTGAAAGAAGGTCGAAATAAAAATACAATTACATATTAAATATATATTTTAGAAGCGGCTATATAATAACGACAAGAAAACTTAATATATCGGCTATTAAGAAAAAAAAATGTTTTTTTTTATCTTTATGCTTTTCTATTGTGTTTATGTTAAGGACAATCCCTTATTAAACTCAAGCAATAGTCTGCCATCATAATATGGCTGTCCTATCGGCCTTGGTATCTTTCTTTCATTGTTTAAATGTCCTGATGGAACCGTTCTTTATGTTGAATATCTCAAGGACCAGAGTCAATCCATACAAAGTAAATACATTTCGGGTATGACTATTGAAGGTGTTTATTAAAATCAGTAACAAAATTAAAGCCGCAGAAAATATATATTTTTTGTTTCCCAGTGTAATCCAACATCTTAACTTTCATAATCAAAAATGGGATAGCGTAGTGATATCAGTGGACGTCTAGGCACTACCAGTAAGTCACGTGTTATGTGTTGACTGGACAGATCGCGTGATGTTTTAAGTGGTAATGGTTCAATTCCTACACGGGACAAAAATGTGTGTGATCCACCAATACTTAGTTGTTTCGGGTCTGGATGTTCCTTGTTTAAATGTTTGTAAGCTCCCTCGCGACTCAGGAAAGTTTCCTAGTGCGAAAGTTGTCTTTTCTTTCGTTACAGACAAAAATATTATTATTTTTATTATTATTTTCAGTCTGTTTTGTCCTACCGCAGGGCAAAGGCCTCCCTCTCGCATTTCCACATACTAGGGGTCGCCAAGTGGTCGAAATTCGCCCATATTCAATTTGCCCAAAATCACCTACTCCACATACATACATATGTATATAATAGTTACGAAGCATTCTACGAAGTCAACCGAACAATGCCGAAATACTACGAACGCGATTCGACTGCTTGTGTCAAATGCATGGTTGTGTGCGTGTAGTGTTTTTTAATTAATTTGTAATGCATATTTTATAAAAATATTAAACTTTAACTGTGCCAAATTTAATACTCCTCCGTCCGCACAATTTTCGTAAAAAGGGGCACAAAGTTTTTGCTTCACGTATTAATATATATGTAGATAACTGTTATGCGCTAGTTTGAAGTCTCTCCTGTAGCTATAAATTCGTCCCGTCATCGATGCTTTGGTCCATCACGTCTTACAATGATAAAAATATTGTATACTATAAATAAAATAATAATTGTTCTAAGTCTGGGCAGTCTTTGTGACTATTGTTTGAATGTTCATAAAATCCCCTGCGACACAGATTATATTTAATTGTAGCCTTTTATCGCAAAATGAATTATTACCTCAATTTTTTAGCATAATACTTATTATCGGGCATGAGGTGATTTTGGTTTAACAGATAAGTTGCGATTATTATTATAATATTAATACGTCGTTGTTCTCATAACAATTACAAACAGCTATCGATCATAATATTGTCTTCTGCTTACGCGAATGTTAATCATCGAAATTAAACTACTATGACTATATATGGTTTTTATCGCGTTGTTTATTTGACACTTTAGAATTTGACAATTTAGAAAGTATTACACTACATACTACTACTATTAAACTTTACTAATTGTGAAGCTAATTCAATTATTAAAACTATTTATAGCTATCGATCAAATGTTTATTGTCATTAAAACACATATGTTCCGCTGCATATTAATTAAGTGTGCCTCTCTTTTTCTTATTCTCGAAGTAAAAGTTTTTAACAGCCATGAGATTTTTCAACGTACAAAATGTGATATTCTAAATAACATAATTAAATTTAAAATTTTAAAACCCCCGCCACAATATTCATTTGATACCTATATTGAAAATTTTTTATTTGTGAAAATATGTAATTTTGCTGTGGCGGCCATCTTGGATTTGAAATTTATCATGGTGTATAGTATTTTACTAGTCAAGCTCTTTCATTTGATACCCATATTGAGGGAGTTGTGAAAAATATGTAATCCGCCATTTTGTGGCGGCGGCCATCTTGGACCGATATTTATCAAACGTAGCTAAGAACACTCCTGACTAATTCACCTTTCAAACAAAAAAAACAAAATTAAATTCGATTCATCCGTTCGGGAGCTACGATGCCACAGACACACACACACACACACACACAGACACGTCAAACTTATAACACCCCGTCGTTTTTGCGTCGGGGGTTAAAAAAGTAAAAGCAACTGTTTTATTTTTCTTACAATTTATGTTTTTCAAAAGTTGACGTTCGATTTTCAATTACGCCCGGGAGGGGCGTCTAAATGAGATTTTACTAGACCCTCGCCCCTATTTTGAGCTCACGTAATTAATGGAAGTCCCTAAAGAACACCTAGACTCGGTCACTCGGCACAACCATTTGTTAATCACACAATTTTTTGTCCTCACACGGGATCGAACCCACAACACTCGGCGCGGCGGCAGTGGTGAGACGACCACTTAAATCGCTACGTCATCCGTGCTGTCCATTATGTACTCAGTTTTACGGACGCAGTATTAATCGACATGTATATATATATTTTTTTAATAATAATATACTACCACATACATACATACTTTTTTTTTGTAAATACATACATATTATACATAGAAACATCCAGACCAAGACAAACATCCATGTTCATGCACACAAATGTTTGACTTGTGCGGGAATCGAACCCGCAACCTCAGATGTGGCAGTCGGTTACACTAACCACTACGCCATCGAGGTATCGCTATCTTTATTAACGTGAAAATAATGACAATAGATATAGAACGAGATGCCTGCGTCATGTTGTTATTATTAACTAATAATATCGAGCGACTAATATTATTCGAACGGGTTTTCCTAATCACCTTTATAACCACATGAAGGGCCCGTGACCTGTGGTGACGTTAATCGGCGTAGTCAAATAATCCAAAACTATTCTGATCTCACTCTCTTTCTTATAATACTGTCATTGCACTAGAACGAGACAAAGATATACATATACTCTGAAGCTTGATGTTCCATTCTCGCGCCTGCTATGATAATGTCTAAGCAAGATGGTGCTAAGATGGTTTTACTTTAGGATATCGTGATGTTTTGAGGCTATGGAGATCTAATGGCAATTGATCCCTGAAAACTGATATATTCTATTTAGGTTACAAAGCTGATCTCAATATAATATACTAGCGACCCGCTCCGGCTTCGCACAGGTAGTACAAAACCTTGACAAATTATACATCTAAACCTTCCTCATGAATCACGTTATTTATTGATGAAAACCGCATGAAAATCCGTTCTGTAGTTTTTGAGAATATCGCGAACAGACAGACAGAAGCGGCAGGGACTTTGTTTTATAATATGTAGTGATACTAATCTAATATAATTTATAAATAATATATAAAACTGAAGTGCATGTTTATTTTTTACCAGTTTGTGTATTCTTTTTGATTGCTCAGTTCTTGAGGATCGTTATAGGCTATAACATCACGCTACGAATATAGGAGCGGACCAGTAATCAAAAACGTGGGTTAAACGGCGGTGGACAACTAGTTAAGAATAATTTTATTAGGTTGAAGATATTGGTGCCAATTCTGTTCTCACAAAATTCTCTTATCTTAACTGAAAATCATTAAAATTTAGTTTAGTCCTATCAATTTATCGACAGGACTAAATTAAATTTTAGTGATTTTTAGTTAAGATAGGAGAATTTTGTGACAACAGAATTGGCACCAATATACTACTAATATTATAAATGTGATCGTTTGTGTAGCTGTTTGGATGTTTGTTTCCCAATCACACATAGGCCGTTAATGAATTTATATGAAGGAGATCTGGTGTTCTAAGATACAGGCGTAAGCTTAGTTTAGGCACCAGTCTCCCACGTTCATAACTTTTGTGTTTGTACCCATAGACTAAGCTCATGAAATGTGTTTTTCTTATTATGTTTTGTTATTCTTATTATGTTTCTCTTATCACAGGTATTTTCTAACATATTATATTAGGAAATACCTGGCCATTTGGGAGACTTACACGGAGACATGGGTCCAACGTGAAAAGGCCCTTCGAGAGTTTTAATCAAAGTTGGGATGGAACACCTACAGCGGCACTAGCCGCAGCAGGCGTAGGACTATTGCTACGTGTGGATTCTTATAAGTATATGGCCTATAGTTATGGGTGTTTGGTATACCGGTATACTGCTAACTATGGATAAAAAACGGCGTGTGCCCTGAATACTCTAATAGCATCAATGCAATGGGCCCCCTGAATAGCCACCATAGGCATACAAGCCAGCAGCAGAGGGCAACACCGGTGCGAGTGGCTGTTGAGTGGTGCGGTGCCGGTTTCACCATCACGGGTCTCGTGACAACGGATTTCCCCGTAGTTATGTCCTTGAAAATGACACGTCCACCTCCAAGCTTATAGCTCTAGAGCCCCCCTCTGACCGGCCGACCAAGGCAAGCCAGTATTAATGGCGCGAAACAGCCGCGCATTTATTTCGCTGCAAAAAGGCGCTGATGCAATTAACAAATAAAATGCATTACATTCTTACTTAAACTATAAATGCGAATATGCGTGTGTTTGTTTGTTTCGCTTTACGGACTGAACTATGAAAAAAATACTTGAAAATACAATTATGAATATAACTAGGCATATTCGCAATGATAAGTATCTTATATTAATGTTTAAATGTATTGTACATTAATTATCTTGATTGTCAATTAACACATTTTTAATATTAAAATTGATAAGAGTCATATTCAATTTATTTTCGATGAGATCTATTTTTATCGTAAATATTATATTTTTTTTATATGATGATGAAAATAAGCGGGTTTTTGTATAGCATAATATATCGTGGTACTTTTGTTTAGGACTTTTCATAATAGGTCTTTGTATAAAAATAATTCTTGTATCGCGGGGAACTTTACAAAATTTAAACAACGGACTCAAAGAACATCCAAACTCGAAACAACCAATTCTGGATCACACAAATGTTTGTTCCGTGTGGGGATCGTCCACAACACTAAACGCATCAGCAGTGGCGAGGGGACATCCGTAAAGTTCTCTATCATTACATTTGTGACTGCGTCAGCGCCTTTTTGCAGCGAATCAAATGCGCGGCTGCTTCACGTCACTAACAATTCTAGTAATCCAGCTAGCTCTACATTCATCCAGACAGTCCAGACAACAAAGCAAAAAGGTCTTTAAACGAAATCAAACATATAAACTAACTAGCTCTTGCCCGTGGCTTCGCACGTGTCAATTTTCAAACAGTAACTTTTTCTATATGTTAGGTACCCTATGTCCTTTTTTGTATCCCTGACTACGTGTATGTAAAATTTTATGACGATCGGTTGAGTCGTTAAGGCGTGAAAGCGTAACAAACTAACAAACTCTCATTCGTATTTATAATATTTACCAAAAAAAATACCAAAAAATACTGACCTGAAAAACATCGACAGGCTCATTAAACCGTTCAATGTCGATCAGTTTGGAGTCCCTTTCTTCGTACAAGTGACCTCTGATCGAACACGCCTTGAACACCATCAGGTTTTTGGTAAGAGTGCCCGTTTTATCAGAGAACAGCACTTCCACTTGACCTAACTCCTCGTTGAGGTCTGAAGTGTTCGCGACTGCGGGCCGGCCGGTCTCCTCGCAGCGGAGGTCTTCGTCCCATCCGATGTATAAAGCACCTGAAACATTACACCTTTAATATAATATCAGCCCTCTTAGCCTTCTAGCCTTCTTCTTCTTAGCCTAGCCGTTAGAGCCTCTTCGCATACAGAAGGGTATACTTTTACTAATACACCTTTTATAATTTACATTAAGGGATAATTTTATTTGGTCACTGACTTCTTGATTGCGTGTCTTGAAGTTGCGTTTATATTTACGGTCAATTGTGACATGCTGGATTAGTTTTTATGTTGATGAAAGTGTTACTAATTTTATTGACAGAGATTTATTATTATATATAGGGTGTCCGGTAATTAATGAATAACCTGGAAATGTCTTATAGTGGAACTGACGGCGGTACAGAAAAAAGAATTAAAAATAATCTATCCTAACTACTACCTGAGATATGTGTTTTTTTATAATTACCATGTATAACTTTCTTGTTTACTACGACCATAAATTAATGAAATCCATCGGATTTTTGTTGTTTTATTATTAAACACTAATTATGCTAATAGGTAGACAGTCAAAAGTATGCTATGCTATAATAGCTTGCACTTTTTAATATAGGTATATATATCTTTATTTTTTTTGTTATTTTTTTTCATTTTTTCTGAACAGCCTTCAGTTCTACTATAAGACATTTCAAGGTTATCCATTAATTACCGGACACACTGTATGTATTAAAATTATGAGATAAGGTGTACTATCTTCCTTTATTATGTCATAAAAGCAAAGTTGCGGGCTTATATATTTGGTAATAGTAATTATAAAGATTAATTTTGTAAAATACAGGCTATGGTAATTGTTAAGCATGAAGCGAGCTTGTTTGAAGTTTTTTAGTCGATAGTCATATTACTCTTAGCCACCTTGTTTATTTAACAGAAGGATACTAAAAATATACTCACCAATAAACTTATACAGCTCAATAGTCACGTATAACGACATAGGAATTATGTAATAATATAAAAGTAGAAAGGAGAACAGGTCTTGAAGTAAAGCGCCGACATCTGTTAGGTCATCGTTTTGTGGGGGTATATATGTGCCTTTAGGCAGACGCCCTTCGATTATGATCTTCGCGATAAGAGAGACAATGATCTCGAGTATAAGAATTATTATAAAGAACATGAGGAAGCCGTTGATTGCCAACTCGCAAGAAGAGAATTTGTTGCCAGAGTATTTCGAGTTGAGAGCTAGTTTTGTTTCTTCGCCTGCGAACGAGAAAATTTTTGTCAATTTGCGGTGTACATCATTGTATTAGTATTATATTCAAATATTAATATAATAAAGCTGAAGACTTTGTTTGTTTTTTTGAACGCGCTAATCTCAGGAACTACTGGTTCGAATTGAAAAATTATTTTAGTGTTGGATAGCCAATTTATCGAGGAAGGCTATAGGCTATATAACATCACGCTACGATCCACGGAGGCGGCGCCAGTGGCCCACCTGATAGTAAGCGAGAACCGTGAATCATACACATGGCTGTGTTTTCTTAGCATTACAAAAGCAATGTCAAAAAAACACAACCAAGTCGCTGCCTACCGGAAGGAAAAGAGGAATGGAGCAGCATGAGGTTTGGGCAGGGAAGGGTGATTGGGACTCCGGCGCTCTCACTCACCGAACGAAACAACAGATACTGTTATTTTACGTCAATCTTCTGTGAGAGGGTGGCTCCTTAGGCGAGCCGGCTCATTCATGCTGTAACCAGCGTGACCCTACCACTCGTTATTATTATTATACAGGGTTATTGGAAATTCGATACATTCCCTTGGAGGGATGAAAGTAGAGCCCATTTGCAGTAAATTTTGTCATGTGCTACCCTATCCGATCATGGTTAGTTTTCGAGCAATTTTAATTTTAATGTTTTTACTTTAAAATGCCGATTCTTGCCAAAAAGCTTTTTTATTTTGTGTTTTGTACATTTTCTGACAGCTAACATTCCAACACATCCTCAAGATAGCAAAAATCGGGAAAAATTACAAATAAATTTCATGTTGTAGCGTCCGAAATGCAAAAAATTTGGTAAAAATAGATTTTTTTGTTAATTGATTATGAAACTGAATTGAAAACAATTATTTAAACAATTATTTTTTTTAATTTTTTTTATTTACTGCAAATGGGCTCTACTTTCACTCTTCCAAGGGAATGTATCGAATTTCCAATAATCCTGTATATTAAATTTGGTTATAAGAATATGTGGAGTGTAGTAGGATATTGCCTTCCCAGTTCGTATCTCGCATCCTTTTTTTTGTCATTTGACAATTACCCCTATTTTCAGATTTAAAACGCTTGTATATTATTTACTATCTTTTGCTCGTGGCTTCGCTTGCGTAGAAGTTGGATAAGAAGGGGTAACAGTACTTTGTTTTTATATAAAATTTGGCCTATGTTACTCGGTGATAATATAGCTTTAGCTGGTGAAAGAATTTTTAAAATCAGTTGAATAGTTTTTGACATAAGTCTTCACAAATAAACAAACATACAAACAACCAATCAAATCTGTCTACTTAATATTATTAGTATAGATATGATATTTAAAAAATGATTTGTATTTTAGAGTTTGGGTAACGTTATATGATTTTAATAATAAAAAAAACTGAGTTAACTACTCTATTGATAAATCAATATACCAGTATAAATAGCGCATCCTATAGCCCACTCAGTGTTCTTGACCCTGGAGCCCCTCAGCATCAGGTTGTCCGCCGTCAGAGCCAGGTTGTCTAGCCCGGGGATCTCCAGCCGTCCGTAAAACGTGTAAAGGTCAGCCACGGGGTGCGGCATTTCTATCTTCATGCCGTGTGGGAGGATATCTGAACAAACAGAATACTCATCAGCGTTAAAGAACATCAGAAATTTTAATTAACTTAAATCTCCGTGTCTAGTTGTATTAATCATCTACATCTCGCACG
Organism: Catocala nupta; assembly: GCA_963675205.1. NCBI lineage: Eukaryota > Metazoa > Arthropoda > Insecta > Lepidoptera > Erebidae > Catocala > Catocala nupta. Next base: position 27,920,621 of record OY776086.1, on the reverse strand, counting down.
CGTAGCGGCTGTATAACTGTCAAGAATCAATGAACCTATTTCTGTTGAAAATTTTTATACGTGCTAAAGTTTCTCCTCGTGGCTCGAAGATTTTGAATCTTTAACAAGATGACGTCAGCACCTGCTGGCAATAACAGCCAACGTATGTTCTGGAAAATGTTTTAGTCGTCACAGAAGTCGTTGGTATTTGGAAATTGTTCAAAACTAGCGCCTATCTATAATAACGATTAGAAATCCAAAATGTCTAGAAAATTTAGAACAGTTGATATAATCGATAATTTGATTGGTTTAAGTATACTTACGTCATAATCCTTAATATGAGAAATGAGTAACAATATACATATGTTAATTACACGTTATATGTATGCTCTGCCTCCGTGGCGCAGCAGTAGTGAATGCGACTGCTGTGCATGAGGTCCAGGGTTCGAATCCCGGGTCCCCAACAAAAAATTATTGGGCTTTTCAGTTAAGAAATCTCAATAGCAGCTCGGAGGTAGGAAGTTGGCGGTGCAAGCACGTAAAGCTATTGGTCCGGTGCCTGATCTCTCTCCAGGCGTGTCGGATTACCGTCCCATCGGATCATGAGAATTAGGGAACAGAGAGCGCACTTTTATTTGCGCATACACCTGTGCACTTTAATATCTACTACGCAGTTGCTTCGTTAAGACTGGCCGCCGTAGCCGAAATTCGGTCTCGAGGAAATTATATGTATACATAACACCGAAAAAAAATTCTCTTGGTAATCCATGCGCCATTATTATTAAAAACATTTGCGGCGTATTTTACAAACATTTAAACACAAAGTCGAAACATCACGAACACAAAAATACCCAGATATAGAACAATGATTAGTGTACACAAATATTTATGGTTTATTAAAGCCCACTACCAAATGCCAGGTGCATTAGCAGTACCTACCTCACGACTGCCGGTGCCGGTGTGCCAAAATTAGATTTTGATTTTATGATTCAATGGCGCAGCTAGTCAAGTTTAAACTAACCATTGCGCCGTCCGCGCAGTCAAAATTATTCGAATGTTACTATTGTTGAAATTTACTCGAATAAAACATATTGCTTTTATTACTAGTACTTTGGTTGATTACATAAATAACTGAACTAATGCTGCATCTTTACTCGCAATAGTAGAAGTCACTGCGCAGTATTGCATTCGAATATTAAATTATTATTCGAATGCTATGCAGTAACGATAAATAAAGCGACCTTCAACTGTTGTATTGTTGCAATTGCCGATTTTTAATTTTTATTCGTTTAAAATAAAATTATGCTTCACTCTGATATCTGGTTTCTGAAGGGCTAATGAACTACGTATTAAAATGAAACTCAAGTCAAGTGATTTGATTAAGTGTTGGTAATTCAGCAAGCTAGTAATAACAGCACTTGAAATGCACTTGACAGCCTGGAAACAATATTTTGTGTTAATTTGCCTTTTAGAAACTGGTAGTGAATGTGCTAATCATGTTGACATGAATGCAGTTTCGTACCTGATGTTAGCAATTAATCAGACTGGGAACAAGAGAGAAATAAGACGTCACAAATAAAGCATTTGACTGTGTTATACGAACTTTATTGCACTGCACATAAAATTACGTAGGACAAGAACACATAACACACATACATACATAGATTCACGCCTGTTTCACAGAGAGGTAGGCAGAGAGTACGGACAAGAACAATGGCTATACATACATAATATGAGTGATATTGTCTTACGTTTACGCGAATGAAATTAAACAATTTTATACGGATTTTATCGCGTTGTTTATTTTTTATAAAACATTCTTATTACATAATTTTGAAACTAAACTATCTACTATTGTTAAACACTTTTACTAGTTACTGTTTACTTCTATTTAAACGATTTAAATTATAAAACAAATTTAGATTTAATTTTACACTTTCTGCGACGTTTCGGTTGCTTTTTAGCAGCTATGGTCACGGGGAGACTTCCCGTGACTATGGCTGCTGAAAAGTAACCGAAGTAAACCGTAACTGGTAAAAGTGTTTATCAATAGTAGCTTAGTTTCAAAATTATAAAATAATAGTCTTTTAAAAAATAAACCACGCGATAAAATCCGTATAAAGTTGTTTAATTTCAATAATATGTGTGATTTTATATTTTTTATCGAACAAGATCATCTACCAAATTCTTATAGCAATAGATAGTGTTTATATTGAAAGCAGAGTTTACTTAATTACAATTTATAACTACATAATAGAAAATACATTTAATAGAATTATTGTGTAAATTATTTTCATTATGATTGTTTTCACAGATAAATAGCTGTAGGTATTCAATTTAGTAAAAGTTAAGATAAAGATATAAATACAACTGCAGATCTCTAGTATCAAAACTAAGCTTCTGTTTAAGAAAAGCGACCGGTGATGTTACGGTTTACAGCTTATCGATTTTATAACGAAATACACAATTTAATATAACTTTTGTCACATTTAATTTTAAATTTCATTGCTTTAATGACAATTCCTGCATTAAGACGTGTTTGACAAGAAACTTAGTAAACATTGCAACAATGAACATCCAGACCCGTAACAACTACATATTTGTGGATGTACATTTACATGTCCCGCGTGGGATTGACCCCTTAACCAACAAACAACAATTCACATATAAATACAAACATTTTACACCACACAACACAATCCCAACCAACATATTCAAACAGAGTCTCAAATACCTGGCGTATACCCAACCAGAGGTGGAGGTACTCTCAGTGTCTTCAAATTTGTCTCTCCGTCCAGATTGGCTGTTGTCACGAAGCACTTGCCCTTTTCACCAGCAGAACATAGCAGGACCAGGTCTGCAGGCACTTCTTTACCGCAACGGACCCTCACTAAGGTTCCAGGGGCTATAGAGGAGTTGCGAACTTCTTTGATCACGCCTTTATGGACTATTTCCACTGTGGAGAGAAATGATGAGTTGAAGATTGCAGGTATAAAAGTAGAGTAGAGATAAGCAATTGTTTGTATTATATCTTGTTTAGCCCTGTCGGATCTATCGAAGGTCTACCTCCTCGGTTTATAGCGAATACAAGTCAAATAATTGTTTGTTAAATATTTCATTGTAATGATGTTATATGTGGAGGACTTACATCATTTGTTCATAGAGTATGTTAGATATGAGAATAGCTGAAATAGTTTAGTGTCCGACATGAATTTGAATAGAACTGACATAGGAATGTTACATAACATTTTATCGGATTCTAATAGCGATGACGCGACAGTTACAGAACTGTCGCGTCATCGTATCAAATTATTTCAATACATCCGACATGAATTTGAACAGTCAAATTCATGTCGGATGTATTGAAATAATTTGATATGTGGTTAGTTTTATGTTTAGGTTATGATGGAAATGACATACACTGTGCGTAAAAGTTAAAATAAAAGAAAAATAAAAGAAAATGTTATAGCATAATACTTGTTAGAAGATAATGCGCAATCCAGGCTCTCTATGGCTGTTACTATAAATATATATGATATAAGTTTCTAACAATGTGACTTTATTAAAAACAATTTTTTTCCCGCGGCTTCGTTTGCCTTTTGTCAATAATTTTCTATCCCTCCGAAACAGTACTTTTACCTGTGTCTTTTTCTGACATTGTGTATGCGAATTTACATGATGATCAGTCGAGTACCTAAGCGTAACAAATAAAGTCACATTCGCATTTAGAAAATTAGTTTATACTTTTTCTTCTCAACGATCAGACCGCGATCGTTAAAATTAAAATGTATTTTATTTCAGCTCATTTATATATATTTTTAAATAAATTATTATTCTGTATATTAGAACTATATATGATCGAGCGGCTATAAAGAAAATCCGACCTTAAATCTTACAACTTTTGGTACACATAAACCTAAACTACTTGAGATATCGTAACTGATTCGCGATCTTAAATCAACCTTGAAATTGCACACGAGAGAGGTGATCGATAGTCGAAAATACCCAGTATTCAAAATGCGGATATCTGCTATCAAACTGGTATCAGCTCACTGAATCTCGTTTTGAGTATGGCGATAAAGCGATACGATTTTAGGCGCACGATGTTAATCAAGGTCTTCGTCAAATGTGTTATGTTCATGCGTTTTAACCTCTCAGCTTAACAGTTAACTATAACATTTTGATACAGACAATCGTCGATGGCGGTATGAGCCCGATATGTCACATTTGACCTATATTTTTATATCACTGAGCTGGCAAACAAGAATATGAATCGCTTGCAACTAGGGGTATCAATCGCGATTTTATAATAGGGGATTTTTCTGCTGCTGAGGCTGGCAAAACGCAAATATTTTCTTTAAAGATATATATTTTAATTTAGGTAACACGTTACTTGTGAATACAAGTGTTACCAAGAATTTGTTAACCTTTCCAACTAAGGTACTAGGTATGCTTGTGTTTGAGTAGCGTAATTCGCTAGTGATATGGATGGGATTCGCACTACTATCTCTCGTTTGCCAGAGCAGCCTAATTTATTAGACTCCCGCGCATGTCTATCCTTAGGAGAATGTTAGAGACGCTAGAGAGTAGACAGTACAGTATCTTCTTAAGGCTCTGCGCCTCTAGCAACACTATGTACTCATGTCAAAAAAAAAACAAAGCAAATTATGCTATCAGTCAGGATGCTTCAGGTGTAAGCAAAATAGATTACCGCGCTGCGCGCTTTCTTTCCCTTTTTTAAAACTAATTTTACTTAAAAGCAATTTTCTTATAGCAAACGAGTTTTAGAGATGAGACCCCGACTTGATAAACCTAATGTAGGACGCTTTCCGATCAGATAGACCAATGACCTGGAAAAGGTAGCTGGGTTAGACTGGATGCGAAAGGCAGAAGATCGGATATTGTGAAATGCTGGATATACCCAGCAGTGAACTGCAACGGGATGATTGATTGACTGATGCATTTTTTTTTATCAGTGATCAACCAGGTACTTAGGTGCTCGTCCATTCACGGTACTTTTAATCTAGATCTAGAATCTATTTTCAACAGAGCACTCCAATTATGCATCGATGGCTGATAACAAAAATTACGTAAGGTACTTGTAGTAAAATGACGTCACAAAATTTTGGTATTAATATATGTTTTGTTTATTTAACTTATATTTAAACTATTGATGAATGAAGTAAACAAATTATATCTATAATATTTGCAATTATTTTTCATTTTGTTTGGATATCGATGAATGTACTAATAAATGCATATTTTAAAGCGAGTGACGCATATATTTTATTTCCGCACATAGCAGTAAACTTTAAAGACACAGATAATTTACGAAAATGATCTACATATAACTACACCTGGATGTAATTTGTTTTTTGTAAAGACTCTTGCGATATACCTGGGACTATTGTAAAGTAATATTGTATTTGAACAATCACTCACCTATCTGGTTGTTGACTTTGTTGTCAGTTTTGTGCCGCAACCAGTCTTCGTAGCCCTGTTTGACGGCGGTTACCATCACCATGAAACTCAGAGGTGCTATGCTTGTCATCGACGATACGGGACTGTCTGAAACAAAAATACTTCTATGAAAATGTGTTGAACATGCTTTTTATGTTATAAGAAGAGATGCTCCTTAACCTGTGTCTTAAAATGCCAGATATAATGAAAAACCTATGGAGTCTAGGCGCCAGTGTACCGCTGCGACTCAATAGGTTAAAATTTTAAAGAAACTGATTTTAGAAGAGCTGTTGCTGTCGCACTTAGGACATGGCTACTAGGTCGGATTGATTATACCTCTGAAATCATTATCTCGTATTTCCCTGTTTCCTCCTGCAAAACTACGATTTTAGTAACTTCTTATAAACAATATGAGAAAGGTATTGACTGACTTCCTACCTTAAGTAAATATGTTTTTTATTTTTATTAGTTAACTTCATTAAATTAATTAGTTGCATATTTGGAAACAGTAGCATTACCGAGCAAATTTTAGAAATGTTGTTTGTGCCTAGTCCATAAGTATAATAACTTAACACATCGAACGCCGCGCGGTTCATAATTAACCGCGATCAATACATTTTCTATTGTGTCTGCTACATGGCAATCAATGAGGTAATTATGAAAAAACAAAAACTCACGAACATAGCAGCGGTAAATTAAATCTACTTAATTTTTGCTCTAGTGTAAGGCGTTTATCAGTTAGAAAACAGAGGAATACTTTGTTATGGACGAAACGCTGATCGCATTTTCTCGAAGGGCTCGTCTTATACATGCTAATTCACCTATAAAATCAAACGCATTCACACGACATGTAATAATATAATGTCTTTGATTTCGCCTAGTCGATCTGTAATCATTGTACGCAAATTCATATATTAGTTAAAGGATCCGTCTTCTCGTTTAACACCGAGTGTACCTTTGTACCTATCTTTTGTGTAATCAGTAAGCTATCGGTGTTGACTTCACCCTTTCCGCATATATTCCAAAAACTTCGCCATCGTGTATTGACAAACATTATGTAATGTTATGTTAAATACATAATTCGATATCATTGAGTCACACCGGTATCTAGAAATAGGATATGTAGGACGTCATATACAAAACTAATCATAGCGAAATTATAGGTATATATAATGGACACATTTAGAACATTGATAAGATAGTGAGCTATCTTCAGAAAATTATGTTTATATGATTCTTTGTTCATTGTTAGTCAGATCGGCATATACTTTTATCTTTTCCCCTTTTCTTACCTACCAAAGAAAAACAGTAATTTGAGAAATTCGAATGTAGGCGAATATGCAAGTTACCTATTCGTATTATTCAATAAAAAAATAAGAATCGCGTTTTGTTATTCTATACAATACTTTTTGATTACATTTTTTTACATTTTCATAATTACAATACCGACTGACAATCAAAATAGAATGTACCTAATTGATTAAGAATGTAGATATGATGTAATAACGACTTCGCTTTACTTGCGTTGTAAAATCTGGAAGACCATCAAGGATTATTAAAAACCTGTTTATTATTAGCTAGGCATATTTTTAATATAATGACGCATATACGAGCTATATTTGCGATCAACTTCACAAGTTCTGTTCTAATGTTCAAAATCAAAAAAGGTGATCTAGGTCAAGTGATTTATCATATAATTATCAAAGTGTTTCTTTTGCTTATATAATTTTTTTGTCTCTGTTATATACTAGCGGTCCTCCGTGGTTTAAACAAATATCGTTTATAATAATAATAATAATAATAAACCCCTCTAGGACAGTCGTTATCTCATCATGAGACTAACGCGATATCGGAGGGCACAGTATATAGCTTTAAAACTATCACCTTCGCCTTGTGATATAAACAAAAAATGTATCACCAGGTTAAATTAAAGCGCACAAACCGCAGGGCAGCTTGTGGCGGGCTGAATGTGAGTGGCGACACTGCGGTCCTGAATGCCTCAGAGAGTTGGTTAGGGCCTCGTTCCCGGCTTGCCGTTACTGGTTGGCCGGGGTGGAACTTCAAGAGCGCCCGCAGGACTCTCAACTCTGGCTTGCCTTGGTCGGCCGGCCAGAGGGAGGCCGCTAGAGCTATATGCTTGGGGGTGGAAGTGTCATTTTCAAGGGCATAACTACGGGGAAACCCGCTCTGGGTCTCCGTTGTCACGAGACCCGTGATGGTGACGCCACACCGCTCGACACTCCTAGCCACTTGCACCGGTGTTGCCCTCTGCTGCTGGCTTGTATGCCTATAGTGGCTTATCAGGGGGCCCATCTAGTGAGTTGGCGAGTCACCGTCTGCCCATTGCATTGATGCTATTAGAGTATTCAGGGCAGACGCCGTTTTTCATCCATAGTTAGCAATATACCGGTCCACCAAACACCCATACCTATAGCCCATATATTAGAATCCATACGTAGCAATAGTCCTACGCCTGCTGCGGCTAGTGCCGCTGTAGGTGTTCCATCACACCTTTGATTAAAACTCTCGAAGGGCCTCTTCACGTTGGACCCATGTCTCCGTGTAAGCCTCCCAAAGGGCCAGGTATTTTCTAATATAATATGTTAGAAAGTACCTGTGATAAGATAAACATAATAATAATAATAATATTCTACCACATACACACAACTCTATCTATCCCAAACTAAGCAGAGCTTGTACTATGGGTACTAGACAATGGATAAACATACATATATACTTCTTTTTTTGTTGTAAATACATACTTATTACACATAGAAACACCCAGACCAAGACAAACATCCATGTTCATGCACACAAATATTTGTCTTGTGCGGGAATCGAACCCGCGACCTTAGGCGTGGCAGTCGGTTACACTAACCACTACGCCATCGAGGCCGACAGTTTATGATTAGTGCTTCGCTTTCGTAGCTCGTAGCATGATGTTACATAGACTATCTTACTTCTGAATAGATAAGCTTGCTAAATTCGAAATAATTTTTAAAATCATTCTTGTAGTTTCTGAGCTCATTAATGACAAAAAAAAATACAACAATCAAAAATACAAAATTACATAGGTAAATATAAATCTTTCCTTTTCATAGTTTTAGTATAGATATCCAAGTGCTTTATTGAAATTAAACTACTATATACGGATTTTGTCGCGTTGTTTATTTAGCACTGTATTACAAAATTTTGAAAATATTACACTACTACTACTATTGATTTTATTTTACTAATTTATAAGCTAATAAAATTATTTAAACTATTAAATCTATTTATTTTTGGTTTACACTTTCCCCGACGTTTCGGTTGCTTTCCAGCAGCCATGGTCACGAGGAGACTAAGATGGTAGTTGTCTCAATTAAGTTTTTGTTACAGTAGGTTATTTAATATTTAGAAGTCGTGTATTACACACATCGGTGCATACATAACCTTACTTGTCTATATCCTCGAAGGGGTGGGCAGAGGTGCATAGCACCCACATTTCGCCAACTATATTTTAGGTCCTACCTAATAAGATTCGGGCCTATTCGCGTTTACCGATCACAGTTTCAGATGTCTTGTTGCTACAAAGAATTATTTCATAGAAAAGCTAACAACACATGGTTGACCAGGAAATTGAACCCGCAGGCATAGCAGTCACATGCATTACCAGCTACGCTGCGCCATTGAGGTAGGTATACGTAATAAATCAATTTTGATCGAGTTATTTATAGGAAGTAATAAAATAATTGGAAAGAGACAAACCAGCCTCGCACCCTGGGCTTGGCATATTGGTATATACAGGGTGTCCGGTAATTAATGGATAACCTTGAAATGTCTTATAGTAGAACTGAAAGCCGTTCAGAAAAAAAGAAAAAAAGTATATATATATATATATTAAAAAGTGCAAGCTATAATAGCATAGCATACTTTTGACTGTCTATCTTTTAGCATAATTAGTGTTTAATAATAAAACAACAAAAAACCGATGGATTTCATTCATTTATGGTCGTAGTATACTAGAAAGTTATACATGGTAATTAAAAAAAACACATATCTCAGGTAGTAGTTAGGATAGGTTTTTTTATTTTTTTTTTCTGAACTGCCATGATTTCCACTATAAGACATTTCCAGGTTAGCCATTAATTACCGGACACCCTGTATGCGTCACATAATATAAATACTGCACGTTGGAGAACGCCCAGAATCCACGATGCGTCTCTGGAGTTCGATATTGTCAACATTTTTATTGCAATGGTTGGGATAAACAATGCGAGGTTGCGTTGCTCTTTCCAATTATTTTATTACAATGGTTTTCTACCAAGTAACGCGTAATTAGATTTTATTCATAGTAAAATTTAAAAAGTATGTTTGTAAAGTTTTTTGTTTCTTCTATGATATCAATCAGCCCGGTGATCTCGCTATGGAACGGACGCGTGTGTTGATTATACCTAATTGTAATCAACGCACTTTATAACACATTATAAACAACAAAAGTAGCACCCAATCTTAACATAAATAATCCATTATAAATGTATTATTATAATCTATATTTATTATTTAACCATAATTGATATTGACTTGATAATTTATTATGTTATATTATCATTTACTTATCACGTTTCATACAATTTGCAATAACAATGTTTAGCTAATATTTATGTATAATATTTATATAACTGCCTCTGTGGCGCAGCGGTAGTGAATGCGACTGCTGTGCATGAGGTCTCGGGTTCGAATCCCGGGTCGGGCCAACATAAAGGTATCGGGTTTTTCTGTTAAGAAATCTCAATACGAGCCCGGAGTTAGGAAGTTGGCGGTGTTAGACACCCCCGTGCCTCGGAAAGCGCGTAAAGCCGTTGGTCCTGCGCCTGATCTCTCTCCGGTCGTGTCGGATTATCCGTCCCATCGGATCATGAGGGTAAGGGAACAGAGAGTGCACTTGTGTTTGCGCACATACTTGTGCACTATAATATCTCCTGCGCAGATGGTCAGTCTCCGTTAAGATTAGCCGCCGTAACCGAAAATCGGTCTGGAGGACTTTTAATATTTATGTAAACTTGTGTCTGTTTGTGTGCGTTTGGAAAAGCCCTTAGGTAGAGATCCTTGTTATAGATTTAACAAGCGACCAGCCCCGGTTTCACACGGGTAGTACAAAACCTTAACAAATTATACACCTATACCTTCCTCATGAATAACTCTGTCTATTGGTGAAAACCGTATAAAAATCAGTTTAGTAGTTTTTGAGATTATCGCGAACAGACGGGGCAGGGGACTTTATTTTATAATATACTAGCGTACCCGACAGACGTAGTCCTTCACAAGAAAAAATAATAAAAAATAAACCAAATCTAAACCATTTCATCAAAATCGGTCCAGCCGTTTAGGAAGACTTAAATTACAAACACACGCACAGAAGATTTATATACATATATAAAGATAGTGACTAGCTGACCCGCGCAACTTCGTCTTCTTCATAAGAGAATCTTCCCCGTTGTTGCAAAATTTTTCATTGATGCGCCGTTCCTATTGGTTGTAGCGTGATGTTATATAGCCTATAGCCTTCCTTGATAAATGGGCTATCCAAAACTAAAATAACTTTTCAATTCGAACCAGTAGTTGCTGAGATTAGCGCGTTCAACCAAACAAACAAAATATCTCTTCAGCTTTATAATATTAAGTATCTATAACTTTTACTGCTGGTGTTGTGGTTTACGTGATCGCCTTGACATATTATTTGGCATATATTTTATTTTTGTAAGTGGAGAAATAGCCTGAAACACAGGTCTAAACCTAGTTCAGGCAACCACTTTATAAAAACCTAGCGCTTGAAATTAAATTAGAAAGCACAATGTTGGCCAATTAAAGTATACCTAAGTAAAACATGTACCAGATTAAGGATAATTATAATTTATTGTAGTATAATATTATTTTAGACTAATGACAAAAATGTATACCGATGTATTATTATTGAATAAAATTAAAATAAAATGAAATAAAAAAAATATTCTATATATTATAATTGTGCCTAGCATTGCGGGTTCGATCTCCATTCAGGATGAGGTTAATAATAATAATAATAATCGTTTATTTCGGATAAAACATTCTCCATATATTGTTAGTACAAAGTTCTTAACCTAATGTTAGTAATCTTATAATATAGTAATAAAACAATGCACTGAAAAACAACCACACCACCAGGTATCACAATACCTTGGTATGTAGCTGAATCCAGTGCTTTAACATGGGGAAATCCCACCTATCACATAAGACGCTCAGAATGCTGTGGGAGCTGACACGCATTCTGTGCAATATTGAAGCGCTACGCTTGCGGATGATGGCTGGAAAACCATCAACCGACGCCGCCGCAAACATCGCCGAAGCACTACAAAAACGTGGCAGCCCCATCAGCATCCTGAACGCATTGTTGTACTGAACACGCAATGCACTGAATGCCCGCCGCGTATATCTGCTCCACAGATTGCAGGTGTAAAAAGTTTGGCAGTAAGCCCTAAAAAGAGAAATTTTTACATCTCTTGTGCTTTTTCCAAATCTGCGGATCAACATATTGCTTCGGACAGCCAGAGCTCTGCGTTCTCTCTCTATGTCTTGGTTATCATTAAGGTCATCGGTGACCCAGTGACCCAAGTATTTGGCCTGTGTCACTCGTCTTAGTGGAGTGTTCGCAATTGTTACTAGTGGCACTTTAGGGTAACATTTGGTGCCCGCCTTGAACACTAACAGTTCACTCTTTTTGGCATTATACCTGAGTCCCTGAGCCCCCGCATAACCCTCACAAATCTGAAGAAGTTGTTTCAGTGCTCTGATTGAGGGGGTCAGCAGCACCATGTCATCAGCGTAGCTAATATTATTTAGGCATACGCCGTCAACATGACAACCAACCCTTGTACTACTGAGCTCCACAATCAGCCGATTTATGTACAAGTTGAACAGACGGGGCGAAGTAATCCCCCCCTGCCTCACCCCGCAGCCCAACCGGTACACACCCGACAACTCCCCAGCCCATTTAACATAATTCATTTGATTTTTGTACCAATACTCAAGAACAGTATTTGAATGTTAGTAAAGACCTCCATGACACAGAAATTCCCATAGTGAGTTAGCTCTCGTTTAAAAAAATATCTCGGCAGCGCCGAAGGGTGTCAGGTTTATTTCTCGCATCGGGCAATGTGTTGTTGTAGCGGTTTGTATTTTAGATAACAAATAAAGATATTAATGCTCCTTGCATGAATGATAAGGTGGTCAGTGTTTCTTAGTACTAAATAGCGATGTCATTTGTCACGGTTTCGAAGAATATTCAAATCGTGCAGTGATTGAAGATTAAAGCGACGATTAGATACCTATAAACATAGAGCCTCGCTGATTTCAGCATGAATGGCGGCTCGATCGGGGAAGTACTACCCTCTCATAGAATATCGATGTGAAATAGCGGTATTCCTACTGTTGTGTTTCGTTTGGTGAGTGAGAGCGCCGGAGGCCCAATCACCCTCTTTCCCTCTTCTCACTTCCTTTCCTAAAGAGTCGGCAACGTGCAAATGATGCCTCTGGTGTTGCAGGCGTCCATAGGCTACGGTGAGCACTTACCATCAGGTGGGTTGTATGCTTATTTGCCACAGTAGGTATATAAAAAAAACATGTTACCTACAAATAACAGATACAGAAGCAAACGATGCTGTACTTACTGATTCGTAAAAAAAACATAACTAACAGTTCAGATGAACACACAACAGAGTGCGATTGAAGTATTACTAACAAAGTTAGTTTAGTTATATAAATACTAACACAAATTGTATGTATGTTAGTCTATAAGGAAGTCAGCCTTGACGGCGTAGTGGTTAGTGTAAACGACTGCCACGCCTGAGGTCGCGGGTTTGATTCCCGCACAAGACAAACATTTGTGTGAACATGGATGTTTGTCTTGGTCTGGGTGTTTCTATGTATAATATTTAAGTATTTACAAAAAAGAAAATATATATATATTTATGATTATCCATTGTCTAGTACCCATAGTACAAGCTCTGCTTAGTTTGGGCTAGATGGTGTTGTGTGTATGTGATAGAATATTATTATATTATTATTATCTATATATCTATGTCTATGCTAACGAAACAAAATAGTTTTAGTAGTTATTATTTGTTTCTCTTTAACCGATATTTCCTTAACGTTAGGAAACTACCCGGCTCTTTGGTAGGCTTACACGGTAACGCTTAGCATTACGGATAGTTAATTAGTTAGTGTTAGACGGATGTCAATTACTACATTTGGCCACAGTTCCCAGTAAAGTAATAATTTAAGCCGCAACGGCATAGTACTACCGACGTGTGTCCAGTTATGATATAAGCGTTTTAACTTAGCTTAAAAAACACGCATGTTAATTAATCACAAGTATTTAGGTGACACGTAAATGCAGAAAAAGTACTTCCAGCACATTACTGTGTCGTTCATTATGTATTCTAATATACTATTGTTATTCGAATTGTAATCGGTAACAACAAATAAATCGAAATTCAAATGCAGAGACGTACAAGTATTTTTTTTAAAGGTTACTAGCACTTTGTGTTTCAAATTACTAGTATTCTTGTTAACCCATCCAGCTAAGCTAGGATGCTTGTGTGAGGAGTGGGTTCATGTCAGTAGTGGAATGGGTGGGATTCGAACTCACGACTTCTGGACCACAAGTCCAATACCTTAAATATTGAGCTACGGCCGCTATAAAGTCGCTTTTCGAATCATTCGATTCAATAATAATAATAATAATATTCATGCGAGTCACCGTCTGCCCATTGCAATTATGGTATAAGAGTATTCATCATAGCCCATATATTAGAATCCATACGTAGCAATAGTCCTACGCCTGCTGCGGCTAGTGCCGTTGTAGGTGTTCCATCCCACCTTTGATTAAAACTCTCGAAGGGCCTCTTCACGTTGGACCCATGTCTCCGTGTAAGCCTTCCAAAGGGCCAGGTATTTTCTAATATAATATGTTAGAAAGTACCTGTGATAAGAGAAACATAATATTCTACCACATACACGCAACACCATCCAGCCCAAACTAAGCAGAGCTTGTACTATGGGTACTAGACAATGGATAAACATACATGTATACTTTTTTTTGTAAATACATTCATATTATACATAAAAACACCCAGACCAAGACAAACAACCATGTTCATGCACACAAATGTTTGACTTGTGTGGGAATCGAACCCGCGATCTCAGGCGTGGCAATTGGTTACACTAACCACTACGCCATCGAGCCGAACAAAAGCGCATCGTGATTATCGCAATAGTCTTGTAAAATATTGGTCGTGTTTTCGAAAATCGGTGTCAGCTGATAAAAATACATGAATCTAACATAAGTATCCATTAATATAAAATGATATACTGATGTTTTCAGGTCACACAAGTTCGTAGTGCCAAATATCAAGATAAAGTATCTATTTGTATGTATAAGTTCGACATGCTGGCGATATATAATCACTTAATCTTGAACATTTTTCCATTTGTGTTTATAGAAAAAGCTTTTACTTTGATAATTTTATACTTTTACGTTGCTTTATTTATATACCTAATAGGTACTTAACAGGAATTAGAGACCAACAGACTGCAATGCAGAGGGTCTCGAGTTCGAACCCACGTCGTACACCTCTGACTTTCGGAAGTTATATGACTTTTCGAAATTATGTGCGTATTGATTGACAATTATCGCCTGCTCCGTGCCTCAGAGAGCACGTTAAGCCGTCGGTCCCGGCTGCCATGAACATCTATGGCAGTCGTTACTGGGATGTCAGTGCCCTATAATATACTGATACTGTTTTAGCCTTAGGGTATTGTCAGCCTTCGGGTTCCGGAGGTGGCAGCCGCTCCGTGTAAAAACTGATATCCAGTCAAATCCGGTTAGACCAGAAAAGCCGACCCCAAGTGACTTGAGAATAATAAAGGCTAGGGAGAAGAAGAGGTACTTAACAGAAATTAACGCGATGATGCTAGGTGTTTATGTAACTGTCGCTGAAGTAGTTTAGGTTCCAGTGGCTTGTATCATAATGAATAGTCGCTTACACTTAGTAAGGGGTACAGAAAGGGATATAGAGTACCTTAATGAGTAGTAGAGCCTCACTGATTTCAGCATGAATGGTGCCGGCTCGACCGGGGAAGGACTATCCTCTCACAGAATATCGACGTGAAATAGCAGTATTCCTACTGTTGTGTTTCGTTCGGTGAGTGAGAGTGCCGGAGCCCCAATCACCCTCTGCCCCCTTCGCGCTCCTTCTCCTTCCCTCTTCCTTTCCTAAAGGGTCGGCAACGCGCAAGTGATGCCTCTGGTGTTCCAGGCGTCCATAGGCCACGGTAACCATTTACCATCAGGTAGGCCGTTTGCATGTTTGCCACATTAGTTGTATAAAAAAAACCAGCATAAAGTAGGTACTGTTCCGAGGGTTCATAAACTTATTGACAAAATATACATTAATGTTAGCAAAGCCGCGGCAGAATCTAGATTTTATATAAAAAGACCTTATACATTGCTTGTTTCCTCGTTGACGCTTCAGTGACTCATTTATTATCTATAGGTAGGTTAACTTTACCAATACTTATTAATCTTTAAATTTGTTTTTAATTTTGTTAATGACGATTGGATGGAGTCAGAGTTAAATTAAGTTTATCTAAAACGATAAAGTCCTAATGATTTGTGTAACGATATTATTAGGTTCTTGTCTAGAAACTTTTTACTATTTATATCAAATTTTGTGACTCCTATTAAGTTTGATGTATTTTAAGGAACTGTCATGGAATTATCATTACTAGCGGTCGCCAAGTGATCGAAAGTCGACTATAATAGATTTAAATTTTAAGTTTGTTCGTTATTAAGGTTTTATTGTCTATAACTATACTCTTATAATCACATTTCATTTAGTCATCTACTCCACATACATATGTAACCATAATTACGAACAATTCTACGACATCAGCCGAACAATGCCGAAATACTACGAACGCCATTCGACTGCTTGTGTCAAATGTATGCTTGTGTGCGTGTATGGTTTTTCATTAATTTAATGTATTTCTAATGCATATTTTATAATAATATTAGGATTCACCACTCCTTCTTAATAAAAACTTTAACTGTACCAAATTTCATACTCCTCCGACGTACGACGAAGGGGTACGAAGTTTTGCTTCACGTATTAATATACAGAAGATATGCATTTCATGTATTTTTTTGGAAACACGAAGGCATAATTAGCCTCATGACCTCCCCCCCCTGTGCCTAACTCATAAGTAACAACAGTCTATGTATAATTCACACTATGTGAGCGAGGCCACGAATGGCAGTGAAAGAATAATTTGAATTTGATCCATCATCAGAAAACATCTTTTGCGCAACGTTTCTTTTGTTACCTAGGTGGTTACCTATATAATAAGACGAACAAGACATTACACATCTTTCACCTCACAAAGGAAAAGTGCAAAAAGAGGCTGTCTGATTGGCTATTAAAATTAAACTACGACGATGCTGAAAATATGCTTACCAATATAATTTAAACATACTTCCGTTCCTGTCTTTATCCCAATAAACATTACCCCACACCACACACACACACACTCACACGCGCACACACACACGCACGTGCACACACACGCACGCGCACACACACACGCACTTGCACACACACACACACGCACACACACACACACACACACACACACACATACATATACACCTACTAACACTATTTTTACTTTTAGATTAAAATCAAACTGCACAACGTATTCATTTCATCATAGTTATTAGTTATTTACTGTCAGCGGTCTAGTACATAATACTAAATGATACAAGTATAAATGGAGTGGGAACCTGGTGTCCTGAAACACAGGCTCCGAGCCTAGCTTAGGCACCAGTCTCCTACAATATATATACCTGATTTATTATGTCACCTAGTTAATACCGATTTTTTATAACATCTTTATATTGTTGTGAGAAAATAAATAATAATTATTATTATTATCAACGAATACATTTATTGAAAGAGTTAGGAATCTTATTATAGCCGCAAAAATATTAAGTATATAATTTACTAGATGTGCCCGCGGTTTTACTCGCGTTTACGGTTACTGCGCCGCCCCCGTGGGTCGTAGCGTGATGTTATATAGCCTATAGGCTACCCAACACTAAAAAAATTCTAATTCGAACCAGTAGTTCCTGAGATTAGCGCGTTCAAACAAAGAAACAAACTTCAGCTTTATAATATTAGTATACATTCGTATTAATATGTTAGAGACAACAATGCAGTATAATACATAAAAACTATTTTAACCCTTTACTCATAGGCTCAACCCTTTGCCTGAACCTAGCAACTAACCTAAATGTAGCTTCAGTAACTTAGTAAACTCACTAAATCACTATGTATTTTGACGTTCATAAGTGTTACTTTGTGACCTAAATGAATAAATGATTTTTGATTTTGACTTTGACATTTAAAAAGGAACAGCTACTACGAGTGTTGTGGGTTCGAATACCTCACGGGACAAAAATTGTGTCACCCACAAATTGTTGTTCTTTGTATCCGTTGTTTGAATATTTGTGATACAGGTTTCACTTTTAGTGCAAGAGTAGTCTTTATTTTAAACATTAAATAAATTGTTTACATGTGATGGATGTGCTACGTATAGACGAAGGTGCCACGAAACAGGATTGATTTTTAGCGCTTTAAACTATAAAAAGAGGCTTTGTATTTGTAATGAATAAACATAAAAACTACAGAACCTACATTAAAAACTGCTTCACCATTAGAAATTTACTTTATCCCAAATTAACAAAGATTGTCTCACTTCACGCTATGAGCCACGCTAACGCAGCAATAAACAAAAACATAAGTAAAACCGCGAGGGACAGCTACACTTTTTACCCGACTACGGCGAAGCCAAAAGGGATAATGATTTTGGCAGTCTGTGATTGTAAGTTTGTATGTTCCACCGTAACGCCTAAACTACTGAACCGATTTTAATTAATGAGGTGGCAATACATTCGTAATAATGGCCCCGGTGGCATAAGCTATATAAATTTTAGGAAAAATTACCTATTACTTAAATAAAAAAATTAAGTTTATACAACTATAATCCAACTACGTAAAAAAGAGATCGAGAAAGGAAGAAACAAAAAAATAATTTAGATAGAAATCCAAAAATGCATAGGTACAAAAATGGTCAAGGCAGAGCCGGGGTCGCACACACTGTATACCTACCCTGTCTGTTTAATGGAGGTGTTCCTGGCACCCCACATAAGCACGGCACTACGTAGTCGGGTTATAGTTTTATAAACTTTATATATATGAAAAAGAAACTTCTAGAAGGTAGAATGTCAACTTACCTATCAATACAGCGATAACAGTGACGAGAAGGAAGTAGAAGTTGACCACTCTTCGGAACTGCTCCATGAGGTTCTTGGGAACGAACCAGAGCAATGTGTACTTCGAGGTCTTGATCTTGTTGTGTTTCTTCTTGTCTCCTTCATGCGTCGCCCCCACTTCCACCTCCCTCGTCTCTGGGATCGCCGATACTTTGTTTCCCTGGACAAGAGAAGATAAATTAGATAATGGTACAGTCTTCGTGGTTAGCAGCGATAGCCTGGTGGGAAACCGTTGGATTGCCACGCAGAGGTCTCGAGTTCGAATCCAAGGCGCACATCTCTGACTTTTCGAAGTTATATGCGTATTAAATAGTGAATTATCGCTTGTTTTAACGGTGAAGGAAAACATCGTGAGGAAACCTGCATATCTGAGAGTTCTTCATAATGTTCTTGAAGTCTTCCAACCCACACTAGGCCAGCGTGGTGGATTATGGCCTAACCCTTCTCACAGTAAGAAGAGGCCCGTGCCCAGCAGCAAACTATCCACTAGTTTAATACAGGGTTGATATAATTTATATTGATATACTATCTTGGTGCTGCAGTGAGTTAATCCGACTGCTGTTCATTGTCGTACTCTACGCCATTGAGGCGAAGGTTCCGTACCACTACGGAAAAGGCGCGATGGGCGCAGCTGTTTCACATTACGACAGTTTTAATACATAATAACGAATAAAAAACTGATATAAATTATTTTATTTCAGATCTCGGATCCATACAAATTAACAGCACTGTTAATTCTTAACATTAAGACTAAGGGCAAGATAATAGAAAAATAGGTATATGTAAAATCTATTGCTGTCGCGCAGTGCCCGCAGAGCACGATCACGGTAATACTATTTAACAGTATTGTAACTCGGCCGTATCTCTGAAATAAATGCCTACAGCCGCGCGGTACGTAAACATGCGATAGGACTGCCCGCCTACAGCATTTTAATTAAATCTGCCTACTTTGAGTTTCTATCTATTTTTGTGATTGTAAATATTTTTTATTTTATTTTAACAAATAAAATACTTGGTGAATGGAATAGGAAGTGTTCAATAAAAATGCATGATTCATGAACCACCTATAACTACCTAGTTCACTCGTGTCAATCACTTTTCTTTACTTATTCACTTTATTTATTAGTCCAGGCATTTCTTTTTCGGGAGGAAAAAAATCCTTTAAAAAGACTTAAATTACGTACCTACCTACTAGTAAGTATAATTATTTTATAGTGTTACCTTTCGGAGTTGCCAGGTAATCTAAAAAAAGTTATCCCTGGGTGCGTTATTAAGGAATTCATGCAACCAAAAACAGCACAATATATTCTACTTGTCATATTAAATGGCCTATACTTGTACTTATTTTTGGTAAAAAAATCACACACACACCGTCCGTTTGTCACTGCAGCGCATTCGCGACTGGTTGCGTGCCGAGCGCATGCCGACGCCGAGGCGCGTAGGTATGACTCGAGTTCCGATCGTTTGTATGAAGATAGGTTACTGTATATTTATGTACTGTGGCACGATAGAGACAACTGCAGCTTGGACCGAAAATACCTATTACAAGTACACAAAATTAACGTTTCGTAGTCCCCTGATTCCATCTCCAAAACTTGACCGATTTAACTACTTTTTCATTAAAAATTAAAGTAAGGCTTTGGCCGTGTTCCTATGTTTTCCTTTTTTTTTATATAATTTAGTCAAATTTGTTTTCTGGATGTTTGAACATAGCGGAAAATTTGGCCAATTCTTGAGGTTTTTGAAGTCTCTTTTAATAATTAATTTATGAAAAATAGGAAAACATAGGAACAATAGAGCCAATAGAGGCCATGCATTTTTTGGAAAAACGATATTGCTCTACTGGCATTATCCAGGAAGGAAGCAGAGGTCTACGTTTGTATGGAAAAATGCCCTTGTGTTTCGTCTTATGTACTTATATTTTAAAAGACAAATAAGGAATTAACCAATTTTAGTTTTACATTAAAGTCATTGCAGTCATGTAATACAAATTTTCAAATTCAAATTCAAATTCTTTATTTCACCAAGAATGAACCTTATAAATCAAATATAAAGAGCATGCATATATATTATAACCCTTAAAACTAAACTATTTTCTTTAGAAATTGCGTTTGGATATGTATGTAGATTAGGTTTTTTAATAATAAAGTTCGGTACCTTCTGAACTAGTTGAAACTGTATCTCAGAAGGTAACTGTTCATCAGTGCTAATAATATACTAACTTACAAAAATGTGGAGATGGTGTTTAGAAAATTAATGGATATTTACAGTTTAAATAGAAGCATGCAAATGTATAACATTACTGAAGTACAATAAATTTAAAAATTAGTTAAAATAAAAAATGAAGTTTCCAAAAAGGATTCGGTGGCATCGTAATTTAAGGTTTTGAGGTATTTAAAAATGGCTCGTTTACAGGTTATTTTATTTACAAGTTATTTTACAAGCAACTTTTGTATGTATTACCTACTGACTATACAAGAAAAATAGAGTTTGCAAATAAACATAGCGTCCTGTATCCTTTAATTTTTACTACGGTACTTAAAATATCCGGGATAACAACACACTGGCTTTTTCCCGCAGTTTCACCCGCGCAAATGTAGGTTAGGTTAGCAGTATTTCTTTTAGCATGAAAGGTACCCTATGTCGAATTCTGTACCCCTGACAACATATATGCGAAATTTCATGATGATTAGCTGCGTAGTTAAGGAGTGAAAGCGTAACTTACTAACAAACAAATAAACAAACTCACTTTCGCATTTATAATATTGGTTACGATTAGCATGTTCTGTTAATTTTTCAACCGGCAAATAAATATTATTTTAATGGAGCATATTTCGCCGCGCGGGTGGTACTCCGTTTAAACGTATCTAGGTATTTTAATAATTATAGGCCTTGTGTGTCAAGCGTGTTAAACTGAATGTAGCGACGAATTTACTGAGAACTTGTAATTATCGAATTCGATCGAAATGTCGAGCTATTTCGGAATATCGTATTTAGAATGTCGTCGTATTGAGATTCTGCATGTAATTATTATAATATTAGCTTTAACACTCACTCTCTTGATTCTCAGGAATAATACTATCCCGGAAATAACATAACTATTGTTCAATAACATTATGCCTTACTTACAATAAATGGACAATATTGTCTTCTGTTTACGCGAATGTTATTCATTGAAATTAAACTACTATATACGGATTTTATCGCGTTCTTTATTTATCCCCGTGACCATGGCTGCTAAAAGCATCGGAAACGTCGGGGAAAGTGTAAACTTAAATATAAATAGCTTTAATCATTTAATTAGCTTCACAATTAGTAAAGTTTAATAGTAGTAGTATGTAGTGTAACAGTTTCTAAAGTGTCAAATGAACAACGCAATAAAATCCGTATATAGTATTTTAATTACAATAAATGAAGTTAGGCATAATATTGCACAACAATATTATTAAATTTAAAAAAAATTCATTCCAGCTACTTAAAAAGTATTATAGTATGAAAGAACAGCTAAATATGTCTTCGATGTATCACTATTAAGGTAGATTGTTTCGATTTCACATCGGTAGTGAAAGCAATTGCTGTGCAAGATATTTCGGGTTTCATTCACAAGTCAGACAAACCATTATGGAGCAAAAAGTTTGAGTAGCAACACGGCGTTTGGAACTGTATTGGGTAGACAGTAATACGCTTACCACCACTAGTCATGTAAGAGTATGTTCTGTGCTCGCCCCTATTACGCGGGACCCATAACCATAGTTGTCGATATGGGCCTAATGCACTTCTGCCTAGCCTTTCTGGGATATAACCGTGAGACTATGCTGTAGCTTATTACAATGCATTTAAAATATTTACACAGAATTTTAATCTTGATAAATATATGTGACCATGAGACATCAATTTCACCTGTATAAATTATTTTTAAACGTATTTAATATGGAAATATCTATACTAATATTATAAAGCTGAAGAGTTTGTTTGTTTGTTTGCTTGAAGGCGCTAATCTCAGAAACTACTGGTTCGAATTGAAAAAAATATTTTAGTGTTACATAGCCCATTTATCGAGGACGGCTATAGGCTATATAACATCACGCTACGACCAATAGGAGCGAGCAGCAATGAAAAATGTTGCAAGAACGGAAAAAATTCTCTTATGTGAAGCAGACGAAGTTGCGGGAGTCAGCTAGTATTCTATATTCTAACACATACACACAGCACCATCTAGCCCAAACTAAGCAGAGCTTGTACTATGGGTACTAGACAATGGATAAACATACATATATAATTTTTTATGTAAATACATACATATTATATATAGAAACATCCAGACCAAGACAAATATCCATGTTCATGCACACAAATGTTTGACTTGTGCGGGAATCGAACCCGCGACCTCAGGCGTGGCAGTCGGTTACACTAACCACTACGCCATCAAGGTCGTCAAATGTTTTACATTTTCATTATTACTCGACTGCTCTGTGGCACAGTGGTGACTGTTGTGCATAAGGTCTCGGGGTCGATTCCCGAGTCGAGATGTTAGCCAAGAAACTCTTAGTAGCAGTATCGAGTCTGCAGTTAAGTACAGTAGCTGGTTATTATCAGCTATTGTACATAGGCCGGCCTCGATGGCGTAGTGGTTAGTGTAACCGAGTGCCACGCTTGAGACCGCGAGTTCGATTCCCGCACAAGTCAAACATTTGTGTGCATGAACATGGATGTTTGTCTTCGTCTGGGTATTTCTATGTATAATATGTATGTATTTACGAAAAAAGAACTATATATGCATGTTTATCCATTGTCTAGTACCCATAGTACAAGCTCTGCTTAGTTTGGGCTAGATGGTGTTGTGTGTATCTGGTAGAATATTATTATTATAGTTGCAGACTCGATTAAGAAAGCGACTCTATTGTGTCGATTCCTATAACGTGGGCTTAAAACCATGTCTGGTGAAATGTGGGTGTATTACACCACTCCTATATCCTATGGGAATACAGGTATGAGTCTACGAGCGTATAGAAAGTTATATACCTAACTACGTAGATACATAATCTACATATTTATATACTTCAGATTGACAGTGTTTTCCTCTAACGTGACGTCCGCCGGTCTCGGCTAAGCATCAACGGCCTTTTAGTCTGTGTCTTTTGCGTACGTTATTACATAGGATTTACGGAGTCTTTATTACAACACACTCTATAACAACAACACTAACTAATACACGCGCATACACACACACACACACACACACACACACACACACACACACACACACACACACACACAAACACACACACACACACACATACACACATTATAGTGAGAATGATTATAAACGTTAAGTTACTATACTGAATTATTCTGTAATTAAGTATGTTCGCAGTACTTAAGAATTAAGTTCACGTATTAAGTACAAATTATAATTATTATTTTAAGTAATATTATTATTTTAATGTTTTAGTTTTTATTAGCTGTGGAAGAGCGAAGTCACCTGTCACAGGCATTGTTTGCTTACTAGGTGACTTCGATCACTACACAATAAAATTTAAATTTGTTTAATGAAAATAAAACAAATTATTATTGTTATTATTATTACATATATGTTCTATAATGCTTGTCAAATAGTTCGACCCGTCGTCTGCGTTCTGCCTTAGCACTGTCGATAGAGCATGTCTTCGAATAAAAATTTACCTCGGCATTCGTTAAAACATTCATAATAAGTCTATTAGCGCTGTAGGACTTTATGCGAAATAAAATATGAAGTCAAGGCCTCGACGTTTCGCAGCCAATCGATACTAATTAAAGTTGATTATAGCCGGGTTATAGTTAAAAGAAGAAATTTAAGGGAACGTACCTATACTACGTAACCCGTTCAGAACAGAGGGGACCCTTCAAAATATCATATGATCCCGTGACCATATGGTAATTTGACGAGTCCCCGTAGTCAATATCCTCTAGGGAATTCGCGCTTTTTCGAGCTATATAAATATGGCAACAACTATTTTGTTCTTAAATCCCCCAGGGGATTGAAGCAGGGGATCCTACTGGACGAAGCCCTATTTTCTTCTCACTCGATGAGGAGGCTCCTAGAAGAGGCCCGTGTCCAGCAGTAGGACAATTTAACACAGGGCTGGTATTATTAAATA
The DNA here is from genome assembly GCA_963675205.1 of Catocala nupta. Taxonomy (NCBI): domain Eukaryota; kingdom Metazoa; phylum Arthropoda; class Insecta; order Lepidoptera; family Erebidae; genus Catocala; species Catocala nupta. The sequence continues at coordinate 27,895,637 of OY776086.1, read as the reverse complement.
AGAATTTGCACCGTTTTTGCAACATTTTTATTGATGCTCTGCTCCTATTGGTCGCAGCGTGGCGTTATATAGCCTATAGCCTTCCTCGATAAATAGGCAATCCAACACTAAAAGATTTCTTCAGTTCCTCCAGTTCCTGAACCAGTAATTCATGAGATTTGCGCGTTCAACCAAACAAACAAATAAATAAACAAACATACTCTTCAGCTTTATAATATGATTAAAGATTTATTTACTATTTTCAAAAAATGATTAAATACCATATCTGTAAATTACTCCGTGAAAACTAGAGGGGGAGGAGGGGGTCTTGGCTTATACCACGACTGGTCACCAAGAGAGGAGAAGGGGGGGCAATGGTTTACGTAGTATGGATACGTTCCCTAAGTTCGTATAAGCTTTACAATGAACGCGCGCGATGTGTTACAACTGCGTCATTCTATAATCGAGGTTTAAAATGCTTGTACGAGCGCTACAATGCAGTGGCGAAACGGTAGCAATATAGTATGCCAATGGTGTGCTTGAAGTCTTGTTTTGTTTTTATATTTTTTATATACAAGTTGGCAAACCAGCATACGGCCCACCTGATAGTAAGTGGCCACCGTAGCCTATGGACGCCTGCAACACCAGATGCATCGCTTGCGCGTTGCCGACCCTAAAGAAAGGAAGAAGAGCAAAAATAGAAAGGAAAAGGAGCGGGAAGGGGGAAGAGGGTGATTGGGCCTCCAGCACTCTCCCTCACCGAACGAAACAACAGTAGGAATACTGCTATTTTACGTCGATATTCTGTGAGAGGGTAGTCCTTCCCAGTCGAGCCGGCCTATGCATGCTGAAATCAGCGAGGCTCTACTACTCTATAAAAATACTCTATAAAAATTTTATTGCCGGGTCGGGCCAACAAATAATAATTAGAATTTCCAATCAAGAAATTCTCAATAGCAGCCTGGAATAAGAAGTTGGTGGTGTTAAGACTGCGCCGAGCGTAAGACGCGGTTGGACTGAATGATAGAGCTCGATATTCCAATCGGCGCGCGGCCGCCATAGTCAAATTGTATAAAGGATTTGTAGTGCTTTTTTGATAGATATGTATCTTTATTGTCAACCAATAACTTAAATATTTGGGACGGACAAATTGTAATATAACTATTTATGTTTCGTTTAAGCTGTAAAATAAGATGGATTTCTACTGTTATAATCTAAAAATCACGTAACACAAGCTTACGTTTTTGCATTTTTCGTGCAAATTTACGTAATTTTCTAGGTGAAAATATTAATTATTTTAAGTTTTTACACGGAGTAATTGTAAACACATTCATTGTTATGGTAAATGTATATTTTATACTTGTATTAAACAAAAAGTGTTGATTTTATCAACTTAACTGTGACCGTCTGTTTTGGCACATTTCGCTCGGCGCAGTGCCTAGGCCCTGTGCAAAAATGGGGCAGTTGTTTATATTTGATCGTGTGCTATATTTTACAAACAAGAGAGAAATCAATCAAAATAAATCTTTTTGTGCAACCAGTCTTAAAATTGTTTGCATAATAAATGAGTTATATTTTGTATCTGGATATAAGAAGAAGTGTTGGTGTAATGTGGTTATCTTGCTATCTCCCTCGAACAGCTGTATTTAAATAGTACGTCTCAGTTTGCATCGTACATCCTTTTTTTGTTATTTGACAATTTGAATTGCCAGATTTGATACGCTTGTCATGTACATAAGTATATAATAATGAGTAGATTTCTAAAATTTACTTGTATTTTAGAATTTTGGAAATGTAACTTATGTCAAATCTGTTAGAGGCGATCTCTGACTTTTCGAAGTTATGTGCGTATTAAATACTTAATTATCGCTTGCTTTAACAGTGAAGGAAAACATTGTAAGGAAACCTGCATGTCTGAGAGTTCTCAATAATGTTCTCAAAGATATGTGAAATCTGCCACGGAGCCAGCGTGGTGGACTATGGCCTAACCCTTCTCACACTGAGAAGAGGCCCGTGCCCAGCAGTGGGACAGTTACATAGGGCTGATATTATAATTCGATTCGATATACTGGGAACAATAAAAAATATCTACATACTGCAGTCACAATTAATATTTATCGTAACGTTATCGCGTACAAAACACTTTTTTTTTATACATGCATCATCATCATCATTTTATACATTATCACCCATATCCTCTAAGTACACCTACATTTTGCAAGTTATGGTTTAGGTCCTATACATTTACCTTATATACCTAATATAGTTTAAATACTTCATATACTTCATATACTGCATATACTTTATATACTTAATATACTCATATACTTAATATACTCATATACTTCATATCTTTATATACCTACTAGCTGACCGGGCAAACGTTGTTATGCCATAAAAAAATGTTTTGACCAAAAGATTTAAAAAAATGTTAGGGGTGGACAACCCTTATCACTAAGGGGTAAGAAAAATAGATAGTAGCCGATTTTCAGACCTACTAAATATGCATATAAAATTTCATAAAAATCGGTCAAGCCGATCCGGAGGTGTATGGTAACATTGTGACACGAGAATTTTATATATAAGAAGATAAGATATAAATCTTCTGTGCATGTGTTTATAATTAACTCGTCCTAAACGGCTGGACCGATTTTGATGAATTTTTTGTGTGTTCAAGTGGATTCGAGAATGGTTTAGACATGGTTTTTTTAAACCTTTTTTATTGGGTGTACAGGGGAACTTCTGACGGTTCTCTAGTGGAACTAGTACTTTATATACTTTACATTTTCATTACCACAATCTAGTACCATTACCATTTACCATTGTGTGTGGTACAAACCCTTACACGTTGCCGCCTATCGCCACGTTTCAGTCATTTAACTATGGAAGCTATGCGTAGATTGTGGTAATATTGATCTGGTATTACGAGTTTTTTTTTATATGTTTAGACACTAGGCGCCGGCGTCACCAAATTGGATTTCGCAGAATACCAGTGTTGCGATTTTACAATCGCAACGTACGCTGAGCGATGTCCAAATTTTGGCTCTGAAGGGACACACACTTTTACATTATTTCTCAAATGTATGTTAAACTTATATAATTTAATACTTTATTATTGTTTGTATCGCTGCACACTGACAAATTGACACAGCCTTGACCTGAATGGAGGCAGTTTCTGTTTAGTTAAGCGGAAGGTGTGGTGTTGCCAGTAAGCAGAAATTTAATTTATTTGTTTCTATTTTTTTATTTTCTAGTTTTATTATTGTTCTGTTTTTATTTTTATTTTGTATACTTTTGGTTTCTTTTCTTTAATGAGGTTTCTTCGTGTTTTGCGTGTGCCCTTGTGTGCCAAAATAATAAATTTTCTTTCTTCTTTCTTTCTAGTTATGTTTTTAACAGACATTGGCCATACGTGTGTGTGCATGCGTGGCGGATAGTTTTACAGACCGACAATGTTATAGTGTGTGTGCCTAGTACCTATCTTGTTTGTAGTCTGTACTCTAACAGTTGGAGCAGTTAATGCCGTGTACCACGCCCACACATTCTGAACCGCTGCTAAGAATGTATGACAAGAAAATCTAATATTAGTTTGACCTACCAGAGAATCTTGCAAGAGACTTATTTATTTCCAATTAGCATGAACGTATAAATATACTTAGATTTAATTTTATAATACTTAGAATTTTTTGTTACAACACAATAGATCTTAATTATGTCCGTAAATAGACCGACATGTAGGTATACTGTCAAAAGGCCGTGTCTCTACATTAAAATATTTAAATAGAAAGAGATAAACTAAATAGGTATGGGTTATTAAAACTACTGTTTTTATTTGAGCTTTACGCAAGAACGATTGAATGGACTTAACCTGATTGAGTGGCATCGGCACACCGTCGGTTAGATACAATAGGCTGCCAATATGTCTGGCATGCCAATAATTTTATATTTAAATCAATAGGTTATAGCAGTCTAGACAGTCGTTACAGTTCGGTTGCTTGGTATTTGACTTCTAATTTAAACAGTGCTGTAGCGTAGTGGGGTGGCAGGCGCGGTCCGCACCGAGCGGCACTTTTAGGGTGCGGCAAAATTTCACAATAAGTATCTAATAATAATATCTTGTAAATATTTCAATCATTTCAGGACAAATGAGATGAATGGACAGAAGCCATAGTCCACGTGGACTAAGCCACTGACTACTGTACTTCCTAACTAATATTATAAAAGCGAATGTGAGTTTGTTTGTTTGTTATGCTTTCACGCCATAACTACTCGACCAATATCATCATAACAGAAAAGGACGTAGGGTAACTTAAATCCAGAGAAAAAGTATCGTTCTCCAGGGATAAAAAAATATTGACAAAATTTACATTAACGCGACCAAAGTTGCAGGCAAAATATAGTAATCTATAAAAAATATTGGATGAGTTATTTTCAACGGGGATTTAAAAGGCTTATTCCACACCTTAAAGTATAGTTATCGATGCGGAAACGAAACGAAGCTACACACTCTGTAAAGCGCTGTCCCACTCCTTCGTATTTCATGATAATGTTTTAAGAGATGGTTGTAAGACTGTTTCGAAGTTTGACCCTGATCTCTCGTCGTAATGTTACCTAGAACTCCGTCTCTCCTTGCCCAACCTATCCTTCCATCCTTCTTTCTTTACATCCAAAAGAATCTCACGTGATTTAAAGACGACTCTTCAGATACACTTAGCGGCACAAAATGTGGCCTAAATATAAATAGGTATGAAACCAGTCTTATAGAGCTGCAAATAAATTTTTTGTGTTATAATTTAATAGAACCAGTGTTATTCTTGACTCAAGTCAAAAGAAAACTAAAAATAATCCGTTAGTTTAACTTTTGTGACACATTTACCGCATAACTTTATTGGGACACTTAGAAAATAATGACTTCAAATTTGATTTTAAAATGATTGCGCTTTTAAGCATAATTTCTTTTTGTTTTAAATTAATGTATAACTTATCTTAGTTCCCCCAAGTAGCACACAATGTCGATAAATCCTACACAGACTGCTAAAACTGTACTTCTTAGGAGTCAAGGGCTTACTCAAAGAAAGGTCACTAAACCTTTGAAGTATCTCATACAACTTAAAGATACTCGTTAAAAAGGTACAACAAGACTAATTTTTACACGAAAAGATCAGGAAGTGGCAGGTTTAGACATTCTTCAGTGCGCTATCATTGATTTATTGGTTTAGAAATTATGAAAAATCGGTTTATCACTGCGGTGAAGATACGGCAGCATCATTAAACAGAAAAATTAGTCGACGAAAATAAGCGAATAGTCAGAATAAAAATGGAGCAACAAGACCTGCATGCTAAAAGACCAGCTCGAGGTTCAGAACACTCCGGGCAACATCGCGTAGCTCGACTTTGATTTGCCAAAAAATAGTCAATTTCAACACATGAGCAATGGAGTAAATTTCTGTGTACGATTGAATGCAGAATAGCCATTCGTGCTTTAAACAGCAGTGAGTGTGTGCAGAAAAAGCATGGTCAGCGGATTCTTCCAACAAAAACCCGGCAATCCATTAATTTCCATAGAGGGCCTTTCATGGTTTGGGCAGGATAAGTTCAGATGCTCGTACAGAGTTAGTGAGGGCTGAGAGTTAATTAATGCCAGTTTGATACACTGAAGAGATCCTCCAAAAACATGTTTAGCATATCAGGTGTTCATCAAAAGCGAGAAATCATTTTTATTATAAGACAATACCCGACGACACGCAGCTCGTTCCGTAGATAAGTAAATTTCCGAGGTCAAAATGCGGCAATTTTAGTAGCTAGCAAGGAGTATTGGAATAAATACCTCAGAGTATGTCTGGCATATGCTTAACAGTGTTAGACTAACTGTTAGCTCGCCGCAGGTTCTTCATGAGTTAAAAACCGTATTGGAAGATTTTAATCTCTACCTAGGCAGTATTTCCTCAGGTAGAGATTTAAAAATATGGTCCAGGTAATGTCTAATTGCATGCAGGCGATTATCAGGCTCAGAGGTACAGTACTGGTAATTAAATTAAGACTTTTCTTATTATTCTTAAAAAAAGTCGATGAAATGTGTGATCTTATTTTTTACCTTGAATTACTGCTTTGGTAATTTGTATAAAATTATCAAATTCAAAAATGTTCTATTGCTCTATTAATCATAGCTACTATGGAAATGAAAAAATAGATAAATATGATTAAAAAATCGTATAGTTTTCATTTAATTATGATTATAATTTAAGAAATATGCTTGGGGCGCTTTTTGTGTCGCTGAGTGTATAACTTGTTAAAACGGCTTAGTAGTCGTTTCGCACGATTTTGTTCGCAAAAATCGTGCGAAAAGACACTTCTTTAAAATATTATTTTTTTGTTGTCGATTCGCACACGGATATTTTCGTGCGAATCGTTCCCGTCTAAAAACGCAGGTGTCGTTTCGCACGTTTTGTATTTTAATAAGAAAAATATCAAAATACAGTCGTGCACATACTACTAATAATAATATAATAATAATAATATACCTATGCAATGCCTATACTAACATTCTCATTTGGAATAATTAAATGGACTAAGACAGATTTAAAGAGCCTTGAAATAAAAACCCGCACAACACTTACAAGAAATAATTATTTGCACCCAAAATCAGCAATAGAACGAATGTCCCTCAGTCGCATAAAAGGTGGTAGAGGCCTAATTGATATATCTTGGCTGTGGGAAAAGCAAATAATTAATCTCAGGTCATTCTTCTTTAATAAAGCAAACACAAGTGAGTTACATAGAGCAATTATTAGCAATGATTTTAGATTTAGCCCTCTTAACTTAGCAGAAAGACCTAACAACTTACAGATAACAAACCAACCGACAGATCCCGAAAAAGATAGGATAGAAAAATGGAAAGCCAAGGTACTGCATGGTCGTCACCCTCATGATTTACAACAATCGCATGTAGACTCACAAGCCTCAAACAGATGGCTCACGAGCGGATATCTATTCCCGGAAACCGAGGGGTTTATCATAGCAATTCAGGACCAAGTAATTAATACTAGAAATTACAGAAAACACATTATTAAAGATTTAACAGATGATAGATGTCGGAAATGCCACAGGCAGCCTGAGACTATACAACACATTACAGGAGCATGCACAACACTCACGCAAACTGATTATACACATCGCCACAACCAAATAGTAAATATTATCCATCAAAAATTAGCCATTAAATATAAACTTATACAAGATACACATACACCCTACTATAAATATAACCCGAATACCGTATTAGAGAACAAAAGTCACAAAATATACTACGACCGTGCCATACTAACCGACAAGACTATACATTTTAATAGACCAGATATCACAATAAACAATAAATCACAAAACACAGCATACATAATTGACATAGCAGTACCGAATACCCATAACCTTTTTAAAAATATTACGGAAAAAATTAACAAATACACAGAACTGAAGGAAGAAATAACAAGAATTTGGAAAGTCAACAAAGTTTACATTGTGCCGATTGTGATATCCACCACCGGGGTAATCCCAAAATATTTACACCATAGTCTTAAATTGCTCGACCTAACACCAAATACCTATATTAACATTCAAAAAGCAGCTATATTAAACACATGTAGAATAGTACGAAAATTTATGCAGAGTGATGAGACCGAACCGCGACACACAGAAGATAACGCTCTTATTATATCTTAGATGACGGCTACTTGGTGTTAACCCGTAACCGTCATTAAAACACCGGCTTACAGCCGAGTATTAAAACAATCCCCAAATAATAATAAAATATTTATTGAATCCAAAACATGAATTTAAACATTCAAATCGTGCATATAAGTAATATTTATATGTTCTCTCAAAATGTTCTATCAATAAAAGCTCAGTTTTATATAAGTAATATGTACCTATATGTACTGTTTTGTAAGAATGTTGTTTTTAAAAAAATATTATGTTTTTTGATTGGTATACCTTGTTTTAATTAAAACTATCACCTACGTGCACAAATGTACAATACTTCTACTTTTATTAGCATAAAAAAGAAAACGTGCGAATGGTCACCTGCGTTTTCAGACTCGAACACATATATTCCATGTGTGCGACACGACAACAAATAAAATATTATTTTAAAAAAGTGTCTATTCGCACGATATGTGCTAACAAATTCGTGCGAAACGACTACTAAGCCGTTAAAACGATAAGACTATTACATCGGTACTTATTTGATAACGATTATTACGGATAAAGATATATATTTATACACAAGATTTTAATTAACAATAATAATAATATTATATCACAAACACACAACACCATCTAGCCCAAACTAAGCAGAGCTTCTACTATGGGTACTAGACAATGGATAAACATACATATATACTTTTTTTTGTAAATACATACATATTATCTATATATTAATACGTGAAGTAAAACTTTGTACCCCTTTTTACGAAAATTGCGCGGACGAAAGAGTATGAAATTTGGCACAGTTAAAGTTTATATGGAGAAGAAATGGCGAATATATATATTTTTATATTTAATGCATTCGAAATACATTAAATTTTATGAAAAAACACTACACGCACACAACCAAGCCTTTGACACAAGCAGTCGAATCGAGTTCATAGTATTTCGGTATTGTTCGGCTGATGTCGTAGAATTCATCGTAACTATGCTTACATACTATGTATGTGGAATAGGTAACTAAATGAAATGTGAATATAAGAGTATAGTTATAGACAATAAAAACTTAATAACGATCAAGCTTAAAATTTAAATCAATTATGGTTGAATTTCGACCACTTGGCGACCGCTAGTACATAGAAACACCCAGACCAAGACAAACATCGATGTTCATGCACACAAATGTTTGACTTCGGTGGGAATCGAACCCGCGACCTCAGGCGTGGCTATTGGTTACACTAACCACTACGACATCGAGGCCGTCAAATTATACATATGTATACACATGTCATGTTCTCTCACCTCTATAAGAAATATAACTCACACCTCAATCTAGAGAGGGTAAGCAGATACATATTAAAGCCTAAAGTCATTCAAATACTAGCTTTTTCCCGCGGCTTCACTCGCGTAATAGTAGGTTAGATTATGTTAGTATCAGTACTTTCTCTTTCAAATTAAATATAGCCTATTTTATCCGGTGATAATATAGCTTTCTAATGGTGAAGGAATTGTAAAATCGGTAAAGTTGTTTTTGAGGTAAATCTATACAAACAAATATAAAATCTTTTCTCTTTATAATATTAGTATAGATGAATTTGGGTTCCACATAATAGGGTCTACTGGCCACAGCTCCAGTCTCTGTGCTCTCACTAAGAATTGCTTGGCAGAAAATCTTAATAACATTTTGCTCGAGCCAGGTTTAGATCTCTTAATTTCATGTACAGCATTCGCATCTTTACCACTGCGCCGTCGAGGCAGATAATTCAATTAATGTAATAATAAAAATCATTTATATTTTTATTCGACGAACGTAGCAATCAAGCATTCGGTAGTATGATTCATGCCACATCCCAAATAACCTTAATATACTTTTCTTCATTCTTGAACACATGCGAATTTATGGTAAGCCAAAGCCCTATAGAAGCTATTACGGTTGCCGATATTAAGAAAAACAAATTGAATTGGTGCTAACGCAAAAGCCATTGATGTAAGGGGTTGTCAATTTACAGTACATTGTCTTATAGCCATGGTTTCTAGGTTTTTTGATACCGTACACACTGTAGGTAAACAAAAGCACAAAAACAATGAATATGCATCAGGACTAAAGATGGGTGTTAAAAGTTATAACAAATAAATAAACATGTTAAAATAAAATAAAAATAATAAAAATTAAAAATAATAAAATGTTATTTTTAAGTACTTTTTTTACGTCAGTGCCAAGATAATTCATTTTAAACATTTTTATTTGATTTCTTATATTTAAAATATTCAGAGAGTCCTAACTAAGCCTTTAAAAGTATGACGGAAATTTCATTGATCTAACTAATTATGTCGCATATTAAATTTATATAAGCACTTCAACAAAATCATGAATAAGAAACATGTTAACATTCACAATTTTAACATCATGTAAGTCACAAGCTAATATACTAACATGACTAATAGTTAAAATGTATTTAACACATTTATTTAAATCAACGTATTACGTACTTTTAACTATTTAAGAATTAGCACTTTAAATAATACGCTAATTTCTATTTAACATTAGCATTTAACAGTATAACAAAAAATAATATTTGAGCCCATCGCTAATCAGGACATTCTATTGACAGTTGAATACGATCATTAATCATCATCAATTTCATCCATTAAGTTAATATGTACTTCGTACTAAAGGAGACAGTTCACCTAGATTGTATGTAAAACAAGTTAGAGTGCATTCTCTCTAAATCTCTAATCTCTAAATTTGATTGCACATATAGCGTAGGCGACCGCCTCGCCGCTATCACTGCGCCGAATGTTGTGGGTTCGAATCGCACACGGGACAAAACTTTGTGTGATACAGAAACGGATGTTCCGAATCTGCGTGTTCTTTGTGTCCGTTGTTTGAATGTTTGTAAAGTCCCCCGCGACACAGGATTTATTCCTAATGCGGGAGTTGAAGACACAAAAAAAACGTTTGGGCGCTTTCTGTAGAGACAAAGTGCAAAATGTAAATTAATAGATTAGTTTAGTTAGTGTATCCTTGACATTCATACGTGATACATTGTTACCTGAATGAATAAAGATATTTTGATTTGAATTATCGTGATTTACTGCTGAATTAAATTTGCAGTCAAAAGTGTTATTGTAGTAAAGGCATAGTTAACACTAAGTAAGTTAGAGAGCATGCACTCTAAAGCATGATACAATCAATTTAGTTGAGATGAAACACAATGCCTCGATGGCGTAGTGGTTCGTGTAACCGACTGCCACGCCTGAGGTCGCGGGTTCGATTCCCGCACAAGACAAATATTTGTGTGCATGAACATGGATGTTTGTCTTGGTCTGGGTGTTTCTATGTATAATATGTATGTATTTACAAAAAAAGAAGTATATATGTATGTTTATCCATTGTCTAGTACCCATAGTACAAGCTCTGCTTAGTTTGGGCTAGATAGTGTTGTGTGTATGTGGTAGAATGTTATTATTATTATGTTTCTCTTATCACAGGTACCTACTTTCTAACATATTATATTAGAAAATAATTGGCCCTTTGGGAGGCTTACACGGAGACATGAGTCCAACGTGAAGAGGCCATCAGGCATCAGGCATCTTAGTTATTTAGCACTCTGATCCATACAATACATCAGGTATCTATTACAATGGATTTGTATTGGACGAATCAAGTACCAACCTTATAAGCTGATATTCATCAATGATTTCAGTTGTCTCAATACCAGATTAGATCACAATCGGTTCGACTGAGTCTCCACCAAGACGTAACAAAGATATACATATATACGATTTTGGTTACGCATTGTTAATGCTTTGAAATTAAACACTTTATACGGATTTTATCGCGTTGTTTATTTTACTTTAAACACTATTATTACATAATTTTGAAAATTCTAACACTACTATTATTGAATTTTACTACTATTTAAGCTATATATTTTCTAATTAAAACTATTTATATTTAAGTTTACACTTTGCCCCGACGTTTCGGTTGCTTTACAGCAGCCATGTTCACGGGGAGACTAAGATGGTAGTTGTCCCAACGTTCTGAAGTGTAGCTAGTTATTTTAAAGTATTGATAATTCTGTTCTACGACAATATTACAAAAAAATACACCGTCTCGAATAATTCCTGCGTTGAGACTACAAATATATATCGAAAAGTTTTATATATTGGTATGATCAAATATTTGTAGACCACACAATTTTTGTCACGTTCGGGGATTGAACCCACAACATTCGGCGCAGTGACGGTTACACACTTATATTACAACGTCATTGTGCAGTCGTAATACATATGGATGCGTAATATCGTATCGTTGAAACGCTTAAATGAAATTCAATCCATAAATCCTATTGTTTTTACTATTTAACATAAATATGTATTTGAGCTCATAAATTCAAAGATTTAAGTTGTTATCGTGACAAGGAGTTAAGATAACTATATTGTGACGATAACAACCTTAAATGTCGATAACACATTTTGTTAAACCTACCGCATCCGGTGTGTTTATACATTTAAAACACACATATTAGAGAATCACACCTATAACTCGTAATGTCTGAAGGGATATGAAAGATGTATTGCATACACATTTAGTCAACTATGCTTGAAGTCTCAATTAATAGAGTGCGACCCTATAACAGTTTATAGGCCACAACCAGACTCCGAATAATTAATTATTAAGCACTACCTGATCCTCGCAAATTTGTCTGCGTAACTTAAGAGAATTTGCCCCGTTTTTGTAACATTTTTCATTAATGCGCCGCTGCTATTGGTCGTACCGTCATGTTATATATCTTATCTCTTCCTCAATAAAGGGACTATCCAATACTAAAATCATTTTTCAATTCGAACCAGTAGTTCCTAAAGTTAGCGCGTTCAACCAAACAAACAAACTCTTCAGCTTTATGATATTACTTATTATAGATTTATGTACAGAATTAACCAGACACAATTGCCGATCTGGAAATAGAATCCATGAACCCATATTTAGCTGCAAACACAAGTGCAAATTTGTTCCACTGTACTACTGAGCAGATGAAATACAAAATTACAAAAAAAATATTCATGATTATAATTTATACACTTTTATACTACATTATACTACGGTGGCAAAGAAGTTTGCAGTCCACCTGATGGTAACTGATATGGACAGTCTATCATCACTTATCTAAACTAGAGATATCACTCGCGTATTGCGGAGTTAAACAAAAGGGAATTAAAGACGGTATGAAAGGAATGGAACAAAATGTGAGGGTTAAAAACTTTTGCAGTTGAAAGCAACATTATAACATTAAGGAACTCCTACTGACACCACGAATTTCTCAATGTTACGACAGTCCTGTAACGCTGGCGATTAACTTGTCACATTTGCTTGTAATGTATCATTCGAGGCGATCTTGGTACATAAAAGCAATACCTATATAATAACGTGGTGATCACTCGCATTGAGCTTGCAACGACGCGTTTACTTGTAATGAATTGTAATGAAAAACTCAAGAATTCCAGTCGCGCGCCCGAATCTGCGAAAATTTACACTGGAATGTTACAATGCGACTGGCATTAAAGAAGAAAGACAGCTATTTCTTGTACGGCGCGCTCTCTCTTCTACCAATTCAATCTTAGATAGCTTTTGAATCTTCGCTCGATCTAAGTGAACCAATCGAATCGATCATAGAACTCCAGATAGAAGTCTTCTACAGCGATTGCAAACGTCTTTGGAGTTCCATGATCGATTTCGTAGGTACACATCAAATCTATAGTGGAAAAGCCCGATATTGGACGGTGACGATAGGAATCTAACCTGTCACCCTCCTTTTAATGCGGCGACTGACTCGTAACATCTAGATAATTATACTTAAAAATGCACATAAACCTGGCTCGGTTTGAGCCCTCAGGTCAAGCTCGATTCTCGCAACGACGAGTTCACTTGTACTGAATTGTAATGAAACACTCAAAGGGATTTGCGGGAAAACCGACTGTCAAGTGAAGCATGTGACGCTTGCATCGAGAGGCCCGGTCCACTGCACTGATTGTTGTAATGCTTGGATACAAACGCGATTTATTATACTTAACTAAATGTTACGTTTGAGCCGCCGCCGCCTTAAGAAGGTGGTAGATAATGCTAAAATCGGACCAATCGTGCCATCCCCGTGCAATGCTGGGCGTTACTACTCTAGACTTTGTGTTGTTTCAACGACGAATCGATTTTAGAACTCCTAAAAGACGTCTTCTATAGCGGTAGAAAGCAACTTTGTTTTGATCAGAGAAACGGCGAGCGCATCGTACTATAAATAGCAGTTCTTCTCCTTTAGGCTGGCATTGCAACATCCCAGCGTAATTTTCCGCATATTCAGCAGCTCGACTGAGATTCTTCAGGCCTTACGCTAATCACTCAAGGGATTTTAACACTTAAAAGTATGTTCGTGACAGTTAATTAATATTGTCATAGCCTTTATTAAACAACAATATATTGTATACATGTACGCTCGTACACGCCCAAACAAACACATACTCAATTAATAATACATTTACACATATTTACCATATCACATACTATACACCTTTTGTTTTGTTTTCAGTTCCTTTATAATATTTACCATTTCCTTTTCATTTTACCATTTTATAAAGTAGGTAGGTACCTACTATACCTATTATTACGCACTGTCTGATTCTCGTGCATGCATAACGTTGCATGCTTTAGGGAATGGTTGGACGGCTCCTGGAGTTGCAAGCGTTTAGTCTATACCACAACAAACAAATATTCACGCCTGTTTCCCAAAGGGGTAGGAAGAGACTAGGTACGGATTTCCAATTGCTACGATCCTGACACACTTCTCTGGCTTCATTCACTTTCCTTAATATAATGCTAGACAACGGGATTTATTCACGATAAAGTATTTAAAAGGTAATAAATACCTATTGATTGCCCGACGTTTCGACCGACTTGCTTCAACCGTGGTAGGGACCACGATCGATGCAAGTCGGTTCGAAATACAATCATCAGCAAATGTAAACGTCGCTGCAGTGACTTAGGTCGCGATATAAGATACATTTTATTGTTCATAAGAAAAATACAGAATTATATTGCGTATCCGTATAATACAATTGTACGGGTAGGTACATAATATAACTTAGAACTACAGGTTTCTTAAAATATAGTCGTTATGGACCAACAATTCACTGTTTGAAAGAGGGTTATTTTTGTTAAAGCCTGTTTTTTTGTCTACAAAGAGAATAAGAAATATTTGATTTAAATCCTTTTCCCCTGGTACCGCGATAGGGAGCAGACGTGTACACTGTATTGTAATAATATACAAATTCTAAATTATAGAAACCAATTCCAAGAAATTAAATATAAAAATAATTCGAAAAATTCAAACTAAATTCCGAGAATTACTCCGCGCGACGCACGTGCAATTGAAACGCTTGGTACAGTTCAAAGGCGGGAGCGAGTTGCGGAACTTAAATTATACAAGTGACACGGTGCGACGCAACGAGAATCAACAACATTAAACTTGGTGAGAATTTCTTCTTCTTCAATTCATTAATCAAATCAAATCAAATCATTTATTTGCGAAATATGGGTTAAGCAGATCTTAAATTAATACATGGTATCACCATACTCAGCTTTTAAGCATGCAACATTTCATTTTTGACATTATAAGTTATTTAAATTTAAAACATTATTAGACACAAGCATGTCAGCACTTATTATAAAACTTATATGAATAAATATTAAATAATTACAAAGGATGTCAGAATAAAAAATTATATAGTAAAAACAAATCCAACATGTCATACAATTTAAATAATGTGGCAGTTACATTTTTATACACATTTATCTGTTAGATATTCCTTGACAGAATAGTAAGCTTTGGCAAGCAGTAATTTTTTTACACCACGCTTAAATATAATAAAATTTGTAATATTTAGCAATTCGTTTGGTAAGTGATTATAAATGCGTGGGGCCATACATAATATACTTTTGTTCATTTGTGCAGTGTTGTTAGCCGGGATGTGTATTTTCATATTGTGTCTTCGACTGTTTAAATGTGTGAATTTATTTATATTTTTCTTTACAAACAAAACAATTTCGAGAATATATATACTAGGTAGCGTTAGTAGCTTTAATTGTAAAAAATAAGGTTTGCAGCTATCAATCATTTTTAATTTACAAATGGACCTTATGCATTTCTTTTGTGCCTTAAATGCAGCTTCCCAATTTGTGGAGTTTCCCCAAAATATAACTCCATATGTTAGAATAGGTGCTACATGACCATGATATGCTATTAACACGGTTGATATATCCACAGTTTTTGCTAACGCATACAAGGCATATGCAAATTTATTTATTTTCGCACACAAAAGTTCCACATGTGATGTCCAATTCAAACAAGAGTCAATATTAAGTCCTAAAAACTTAGTTTCGTCTACTTCTTCAATTTTATGTCCCAAATAATTAATGTCAATTTTGTCTAATTTATTTATTCTATTTCTAAATGTCATAAATTTTGTTTTATCTAGATTAATTTTCAAGTTATTTAGTGTCAACCAATTAATTATACAATGCAAAGTATTGTCAATGTCCTGTTTTAATAATGTTGTATCATTTTTGCCTGTAAATATAATTGTACTATCGTCTGCGAATAAAATAGTTTTATTGTTTGTCAATTTTGGTAAATCATTAATATATATAATAAACAATAATGGGCCCAACACACTTCCTTGTGGAACAGAGAAGATTGTCTTTTTACCTTCTGATAAATAATTAATGACTTTTTTAGTTTTTGGACATAACCTAGTAATTTGCGTTAGTTGTATTCTGTCACTAATGTATGATTTTATAAGATCCAGGACATTTCCCCTAATGCCGTATGCGTACAATTTATTTATTAATATTTTATGATCTACCTGGTCGAAAGCTTTTGTAAGGTCCATGAACAGTGCACACGATTGACAACCTTTGTTCATATTATAAAAAATTGTATAAAGAAAGTCATAAATAGCCATATTTATGCACTTATTTTTTCTGAATCCGACTTGTTCTTCGCAAAATAACTTATTGATTTCAAAGAAATTGTAGACACAATCATAGATGACCTTTTCAAATATTTTAGAAAATACAGGTACTAGTGCAATGGGACGGTAGCAACTCATGTCTTTTCTGTCTTTTTTTTTAAATAATGGTTTTATTAATGTAATCTTAAGTTTGTCAGGGAAAACTCCATACTCAATACATATATTTATTATATAGCTTAATATGTATGATATTTTATCAGAGACATGTTTTAGTATTTTGGTAACTATATCATCATAGCCAGAACTATGAGTGTTATTCAAATTAAGTATAATTTTATTTACTTCATAAGGAGTTGTTGGTTGCATAAATATGGATTTATGATAATTCGTTATATTTATCGGATAATGTTTTGGAGCCAGTTTGGTAATTTCATCAATGAAAAAATTATTAAAATAACTTGCTATTTGCTGCGGTTCACTAATTATATGTCCATTTACATTTATTTGTTCAATATCATCTTTCGGTAGTACTGTATTATTGTTATTGATAACATTCCAAGTCGCTTTACTTTTGTTTCTGGCATTGTTTATATAGTTCATGTTTTGAGACTTCTGCGTCAGTTTAATTATTTTATTAAGTCGACATGATAAAGCGGTAAAGCGTGACTTATTTTCGACACTTCGCTTTTTCCTATATTCCCACAATAATTTCCTTTTCCGTTTGCAGCATACTGCGATTCCTTTAGTAATCCATTTTGGTCTCATTTTTGTAGATATTCTGATAGTTATATTTGGAAAACATAGGTTATATAGTAAACAAAACATTTCATAAAAATTGTTGAATGCTATATTCGGATCGTAGTTATTAAAAACATCTGAAAAACTAAGTGAGTTTAAATAGCTTGAGAATTTCTTTATATTGTCATCACTGTAGTCACGTTTTTTTGTGTACCAGTGTGTTAATGTACAACTGCGTTTTACAGGACATGTTAATATTTGAGCAGTGTGATCAGACAGCGCTAATTCTATTATTTCCGCTTTACATCCTATCATGTTATATACAAAATTATCTATACACGTTCCACTTGATAAACGTGTAAGATTTTTTATACCCAATTTAAGATTGTAACTTTGCATCATATGTATAAATTCGCAAGTTTCGTAGGTTTTATTTAAAATATTAATATTAAAATCGCCACATAGAATTATTTTCTTTTTATTATAGGATAAACTTTTAACTAACTGGTCAAGCATAACGAAGAATTTATTTAATGTTTCCATTGATTGTTTGGGAGGTCTGTATATACAAACAATATATATTTGACTGTCAACTAATTCTATTCCAGAACATTCTATTATATTTTCAATTGAGAATTTACCGATATTATTAATATTATTAAAGCATATCGAATTATGCACTAAAATACAGGATCCGCCATGGCGGCTTTTCCTAGTAAATATGGATGCAAGTTTATAATTTGGAACCCTTAGGAGTTTTATATCTGTGTCTATCAAATTATGTTCCGTTATGCACAGTACACTAATGTACCCCGTTCATTGCTCATAGATTCAAGACTAAGCGTTAACAGATCGGATTTAGACATGAGTCCATTTATATTTTGGTGTAGCACATTAATTTGTTTGCAAGAGAAAAAACTTATTACATTGGAGATATGATTGATCTGCCTCTTTTAATAAAGGTTTCATCGGTGAGTCAGTCTTTAAGTTTGTATTTATGTTAATTTGTTCAAATTTGTATATGTCAATTAATATGTTATCCATAATGCGGCTATATATATATCGTATACCATGTTTATTAATTTTTCCGGTTGAATAAGAAAACATTTCAAGGGTTAAATCTAGGTTACTGTCAAAAAGATAAGCATAGTCATTATTTTGTAGGTCCATACATAGAAGATTATTAAACATTTCGACTTTATAATTGTAAATTGGTGCACCTGTGATGTAAGTAGGTATACAAATAATTTTATTGGTGTTTGTTACTCTTTTCAAAGATTCTTTTATAATGGTTATGGTCTTTTTATAATCCCTTTCCTTTTTTATATCCTCTTCCCCAATAAGAATGATGCAATAGTCGCTTAGGGTGAAACTTTTCAGCTTAGTCTCAATATTAAAAACAAGTTCCTCTGCTGTGCCGTTGGTAATTACATAATGACAGTAATCAAAGTTGCTTGAGAAGACGTCTTTAATTATTGATAAAGACTCTTTGTAATTTTTACTGCTCAATATACACAGCTTGTTCTTCTTTTGTTCCTGGTTTAGATAAGTATCGTTCGTCATTTTCTTCTGTCCTTCTTTTTGTTTAATTGATGGTGACTGACGTGGTTCTAATTGTTCATTTGCCGGCGATAGAGTATTATTCTGTGTTGTCTGTGTCTCCTTATTGTGCATGTTAATTTGTTGCTGTTTATCAAGCGAGCCATGATGTGATTGGTTTTGGAGGTCAATTTGTCGTTTTCGTGTTGATTGTGGTGTAACACTACGCTGCGGAGTCAGGCAAATTTTTTTGTACGTATCTTTTACTTTTAAGCTGTTTTGTAGATCGCATTTTAAACGATAGTTTTCAGTGTGTAAATTTTCTATTTCTTGGTGAGCACTGAGTAGCTGCTTAGTAAGTGATTTTATTTGTTCTTGGAGGTCATTCAAATCAACACTATTATCAAACAAGGTATCAGGAATACTCCTCATTGTAGTATTAGGTAACGTATCACTGTCACGACTACATAAACTTAAGTTTGTCAGGTCATTTGTTGAATTCGATCTACAATGTCGCCGATAGGTGATGTTGTCGTTACTGTATGTATCCATTATTTTATTTTATGTTATTTTATTTTTTTATTTTTTACGTTTATTGAGGCGAACGTCTATTTTTACTTTTAGAACTTTGCTTCAATACACTTTATATAATATAGTATTGTACAGAAATTGATAAATCCCAAAAAGTCATTCGATCTCGCTTGGGTTCGAACGCGGAGACACACACCGTCGCCTATTATCACAGAGGTCGGTTAGTTCCCAACCACGCCACGATAGATAGTGACTTGTAAATTAAAATTAGAGTTCCCTTTATAAGTGTTTTGTAAAGAATTTGTTATGATGATTCATGCTGCAAATATTTATTTGAATAGTTTAACTTATTTTTGCACTGTCACTTTGAAATGTTTCTTGTATTTTTATTCACTTTTACTAATTGTTTTGTTGTAGTTCTATTGTTTACTCACTAATTATGTTGCAAAAGCACTTTTTGACGTGTTTTTAGTCAGTTACACTATGTTTCACAAGTTTTTAAGTTTACTTCGCTGGGGAACTTTTATTTATTTTATTCACAATGTTTGTTTGTTATTGTTAGAGATAACACTTGCACTGCACATTTAGAACGTAAGGAATATATTTACATCGTTTTTTACTATAAATATGAACTTTAGTATTTTAAATCTTAAAATAGATACAGAGCTGTTTTTATTAGAAGTTCACTCGATGAGCGCCATCTATCGTATCATATCATATTAATACCTAAGTAATACTTACAAACAACAAACTCTGAGTGTTAATAAAATTCTATCTCAGTTAAGCGCCCGCTTGAAACCGATACGAAAACATCTTATTACTTAAATCAAACCCTAAGTTCAATATAGATTGGATAATACAGGTATTGCACAATTTAATCTACGGTGCCACAGTACATAAATATACAATAACTTATCTTCATACAAACGATCGGAACTCGAGTCATACCTACGCGCCTCGGCGTCGGCATGCGCTCGGCACGCAACCAGTCGCGAATGCGCCGCAGTGACGAACGGACGGTGTGTTATTTTTTAAACAGTAACCGTGCGATTTTTTCCCCAAAATAAGTACAAATATAGCCTATTTAATATGACAAGTAGAATATATTGTGCTGTTTTTGGTTGCATGAATTCCTCAATAACGCACCCAAAGATAACTTTTTTAAGATTACCTGGAAACTCCGAAAGGTAACACTATAAAATGATTATACTTACTAGTATGTAGGTACGTAATTTAAGTCCTTTTAAAGGATTTTATCCCCTCCCGAAAGGTACCGGAACTACAGTAAGATTAATTCGCAAACTTTTTTAATTGTACCCAGCGATGATTTCGTGGAATATATAGAAAAAAGAAATATTCCGAACTTCTTTTAAAACTAAACATATAAATTGTAAAGTAGCTGCAGGTATATATAACCATGTAAAAGATATTCCTTTTTCTCCTCCTTGTCCATGTTTCCCAAAACAATTTTTAATTAATCTTTATATTCGAATGCGGATTTTTTATACTTTAAAATATAATAATAAAGCATTCCGTACGTCTCAGTCGAGGCGCAAATATTTTTCTGTCGCAAATTTATAAGACCGATTTGCCAAAATACTTTTGGCCAAAATGTCTTCAATGGGTTTTGTTCCCAATTTGCTACATTTCTTTGCGTCTTATCTTCAAAACCGGACCCAATTTGTACGTCTAGCAGGATATGACTCAGATAGCTACTACACCAGATCTGGAGTTAGTCAGGGCAGTACCCTTGGTCCTACTCTGTTTTTAGTAATGATCAATGACTTGCCGTCAATCGTTAGCGCTGCTAAATGTCTGTTATTTGCGGACGACCTGAAACTATATTGTGACATAGAAGACACGAATGACTGTGTAAGGTTCCAACAGGACATAAATGCGGTGGCTAAGTGGAGTGGAAACCACAAGCTATATTTCAATGTATCCAAATGCAATATGATTAGCTATACCCGTTCACGCAATCCTATCTTATTTAATTACTACCTATCTGACACTCCTTTAACTCGAGTCAATCAAATACGAGACCTTGGACTTATCATGGACTCAAGATTAAACTTTAGAGAGCATATAACACAGGCATGTAAGTCAGCAAGTAAAATGCTTGGCTTCGTGATGAGAGTCTCATACCCATTCAAAGGGACTCGTGCCGCTATGGTTTTGTACAAAGCATATGTACGCAGTAGGCTTGAATATAATGCTATAGTATGGGATCCACACGAAGCCAAGTACAACCTAATGATTGAGCGTATCCAAAGAAAATATGCGAGATTTATCTATAAAAAAATGCATGGATACTATCCTTTCTTGTACCCGTCTATGTTTGTTATAGGAATGGTAGGCTTAGACTCGCTTGAACTAAGGCGCAAACTTCTCGTGTTGGTACACTACTGCCATTTATTACATAATAAGGTGGACAACCCCTGCACCTTGGAAAGGGTGGGTATAGCGAGTATCCCGTCACGTTTCCTGATAACTGGGGAGGGTATTGATATTCGGCGACGAAGAAAGTTGTTCGCAGAACCCATAGGAGTGCGCACGCGACGAGCGGCAGCGGCACCTACGCCCAGAGCTATCGCACTTCTCAATTCATTGCTCTCTCAGTATCCAAATCTCGACATATTTAATGATATATTGAATAGTATAAAAGTGTGTACTTACCAACTGTTATGTAGTATGTAAGAGTTCTCACTAGTTGCTATTATTTACTAAATGTACATTTGTAATTTTCTTAATGTGCCATAGTAATGTGTCAGTACGTTTTTATATGGACTTTGTGTGAATTTAAAATGTAAGTGTTTTGGTCCTGTACTGTTAACTTATGTTTTTAATTGAATAAATAAATAAATCTAACATAAACATGTTTTTTTAAAATTAAATCTAGCAATCAAAAAACAACATGCATATTTATTGAACACTTCCTATTCCATTCACAAAGTATTATATTTGTTTAAATAAAATAAAAAATATTTACAATCACAAAAATAGATAGAAACTCAAAGTAGGCAGATTTAATTAAAATGCTGTAGGTGGACAGCCCTATCGCATGTTTACGTATCGCGCGGCTGTAGGCATTTATTTCAAAGATACGGCCGAGTTACAATACTGTATATTTATGTACTGTGACGGTGCATAGCTTTTTTTTTACGTGGTCGAATGCATTGACGCGTACCCTTCCGCGGGGGTGGGTGGAGCGGGGGGGTTATCTTGGACTCACCGGGAAAGATGGTGGGCGGCATCCCGGTAATACCGACTAAAACTACCACGGTGTTCATCGACATAACCGCAATCGGCGGGGCCGCGCGAATCGCTTTCACATGCAATCGCGACCCCGCCGAGGTTTCGGCCCGCTATATGAAACGGCAGGCCACTACACAAATAGTCCTGCCAAAGATGCCCAAAGGGGCACCACTAATTTTATCCCTAGTGTCCCTCTGTGCGACGGACGGACACACGATACAGAGGCGCGCATGGGAACACGCACGCCTCCTCTTGAACCTGATGCTGATCGGATGGCGGGCAGGCGGTGCATAGTAACATAACTGAATTTAACTACTTATAACATCTGCACGCTTAATATAAAACGGTTCGTAACCGTTTGCCGTAACAAACAGATTTTCGCAAATAGAATTATTAAATATTCTGAAAATTATGGCAAAGAACGAATAAATCACTCCCAGAAACCGATTTAAGCCAATTGCAACAAGACAATTTCACACCATCAAGCTTTGTATTTGCCCGATTAAGAAGGAAGAAAGAGGATAAAGAGACCGCTGATATGAAGAATTTTATATCCTAGATGGCTGAGCAACAAAAAGAAAAGAAAAACATAGATAATCCATGTATTATCCGATATAAAACATACAAATACCAAAATCGAGAGTTATATTGCCATGGAAAATAAGATTAAGCAACTAGAAAGACAGACAAGAAAGGACAGTGAGTATATAAACGTTCTGGAGAATAAAATTGAAGATATGCAGATATGGAGTCAGAAAGCAAACATTCAACTTAAAAATGTACCAAAAATGAGCGAGGAAACTAAAGAAGATTTAATTGAGATGGTAGTCTGTTTGTTAAATAACGTAGATTGCAAAATAGATTTAAAAGATAATAAAGACATTTACAGAGTGATCAGTAAGAAATAAGGAGAAAACAATAACCCCATAATAGTCGTAACCTCTTCGACAATAGTCAAGAATGATTTTCTGAAAATTTTTGCTATATTTTTTGCTCTACTTTTTGAAAGATCTTCTTTATTAGTAAGATTCGTAATTTTTTTTGAATTTATGATTACTAGGTGCAACTATGTTCAAACATACAAACACACTTAGCCACACCACACAGACCACAACTCAAATATACACATACTCATAAGTATGCTCCTTTATATGTCTTCGTTTCGTATATTGCACCTAAGTTACATTCCCAGCATAAATATATAAAAAAATAATAACATTGATGATTTACAGTTGAACCTGTCATGTCTCAAATTTGAGCCAGATGTGTAAACACTTACCGAATGTCAAATAAATCCTAATAAACCTGTACCTATGATACCTAATTAATCAATCTTTCAAACTACATATCATATAAAAAAAAATTATGGAGTTTTACTTTATATCGCAAGTAATGTATCAAGGCTAGTGTCGAAGAAATCAAACTTAATCATGCATCAGCTTTAGGAGTACAAATTAGTAACACTTTAATAATAGGTATTGATCACTCTCCTTCAAACATCAATGCAATGTTTATTCATTTTTTAAACGCGTATTTGGTATTAATAAAATCTTTTAGTAGGTAATATTATTCTGACTGGAGATATTAATATAAATTTAACATCAACCTCTTGAGTGCAAACTAATGAGCGTAATAACAGACAGAACTACATGACCATATTAACTATGCATGGGATGATACCAGGGGACACTTTTTCCACTAGGCTAAATAATTGCTTAGATCATCTTATGATTAAGCTTAATAATAAAAATCCTGTGCTTATATTGCTATTATAAAAATATCAATAACTGATCATTCCCCATTATTCCTTAACCTATCTAAAGAAAAGAAAACATGAAATTCAAAAATCTAAAATTAATACTGATTTCAACATGGCGCTAAAATCTTTAGCAGATGAAAATCTTCAAGAACTACTCATGCTTGACGATCCTAATATTATAGTCAAACTCTTAATACATAAATTTTCTGAAGCTCTAAAAGAAAACACTATAACGATAAGGCCCTGAATCACTTCGGGTATATTGCGTGTATAAGAAATAGAAACAAGATGCAAATTAAGCTTAACAGTGAACCCCATAATGACGTACTCAATATAAGTTATAAAATATATCGAAACTATTGTAATCAATTAATTTAGAACCTTAAACGTAAATACGAAAGAGAACAGCTAGCAAACTCGACAAATAACATTAAAAAGCTATGGTTTAACATTAAAAATATAACTCACCCTAATCAAACGAAAACAGATAACACGGAACTTTT
Source organism: Catocala nupta (assembly GCA_963675205.1). Classification (NCBI taxonomy): domain Eukaryota; kingdom Metazoa; phylum Arthropoda; class Insecta; order Lepidoptera; family Erebidae; genus Catocala; species Catocala nupta. Next base: position 27,870,614 of record OY776086.1, on the reverse strand, counting down.
AGATCAAAAGCCAACTCCTGATGAAGCAATCAACTACGTAAATGACTACTTTGTAGGAATAGGTAAACAGCTTGCTGAGAACATTATGCTAAACACGAGCGCTCGCGATGAAAATATATTTGACACAGACACACAACTAACATCATTTGTACTCCTGAGTACAGACGTCGCAGAAGTGCATGATATACTAATGAACCTAAAGCCTAGTAGCGCTTCTGGTTGGGATAATATTCCTACATGTTTTCTTAAACTAGCTAAAGTTCAAATAATCCCAATTATTGTTCATCTCGCTAACTTGTGTTTAAAGGTATATTTCCTATGCTACTGAAGAAGTCAATTATATCGCCAGTATACAAAAATGGACCAACAGGTGAAGACAATAATTATAGGCCACTTGCCGTGCTACCAGCTATATCAAAAATATTAGAGAAATTATTTAATAAACAATTAGTAAACTATTTAAATAAAAATCATATAATTTCAGACACACAGTATGGATTTAGGTTAGGTAAATCGACTAAAGATACAGTGATAGCTATAACTTCTCTTATTATTAAGCAACTTAATCAAGGTAAAAAATATCTCTATGTTTCTAGACTTAAAAAAGGCGTTTGACACAGTATCTGTACCGATTATTCTCGTTTGCAAACTAGAATCTGTAGGGATTAGAAGTACAGCTATACAGTTATTTGAAGATTACCTATCTTCTGGTCGAATACAGATGGTTTAGATTGGTCAGTATATTAGCAGGCATTCCAATATCGCATACGTAGTCCCACAAGGGAGTGTTCTTGGGCCCACACTGTTTCTGATTTACATTAATAACACTGCACAACAAAATTGCAACTTTTGTCTGATAAATGACTTTTATCACATGATGTTTACTAATTCGACGTCGCTGAAGAATCAGCGACGTCGAATTAGTAAACATCATGTGATAACAAGACCTGTTACAAAAAAATTAGGGTATATGTAGAAACATATACCCTAATTTTTTTGTAACAGGTCTTGTGTACGAGTGGTAGCTTCCATTAAATTTGCTGATAACTAGACCAATATTTAGTTTTCTTAATATAATTTGATATGGAATCGTCAAGACGTGTTTGTGTGAATAATCCGAATCATTTTTGTTTCATTTGCGGAGAGTATATAAATAATAATAATAAGCTCAGGTCTCCAACTTCAGCTTCAGCCATCAAGGCAAAAAAATGAAAGTTTTTCCAACTTAAGAACTAAATAAAATAAGATCATCTTCAAGTATACTGTGTTTTATTATAAAAAAACCCATATGTCATATTTTGTTAACTAGACCTGATATAGAAATTTCAGTCACAGATTTAAAATTGTCATTAAAAGTTGGACTAGTATCATGTTATCTATATAAACAAGAGTCAGGTGGTGCCCGAGTTTCTACTATGCAGATTATACTGCAATTATTTTTACCGGTGATAACTGGGCAGATGTTCGCAAAAATTACGCAGTAATACGGAATTAGAAATGTCTAAAGTAAGCCTTTGGTTAAGAAATAATTTACATTTTAATAACACTTAATACCGAAAAGACAAACTATATGTCCTTTTCTTTAAGCAAAAAATCTCAACCCGATAATAACTAGCGTAAAAAGTCATCAATGCAATAATGTGCATCCTTTTAATTGTGCATGTCCGATAATTGAACATGTTGACAAAACTAAATATTTAGGTGTTATATTGGATAATCGACTATCTTCGCATAATCACATTGAATTAGTAAGTGAACGAACTAGAAAATTAATATGGATTTTTAAACAATTAAGGCACGTAGCTGCAAATTGTCTACTTAAACAAATATATATTGCTCTTGCTCAGTCTATTTTAAGTTTTGCATTCCTGTATGGGATGGTGCCACAAAATTAACATTTTAAGAAATAAAATTTTCTCGGCTTGCTCTTCTGAAGTATATGTTTTTTAAACCATATCGTTACAGTACAGATGCTCTTTACAAACTATGCGACCTTTTAACAGTAAGAAATTTAAATGTTTTAAATGCTTTATTAAAATGCACAAATCTACAGTATTTGACCAAAATGTATTAACAAATACAAGATATGCTACTGTGATGTGATGATAAATAGAGTAAAAACTTCATTTGCTAGATACCAATTGTCACCCAGGCTTCCTTTCTTTATCAATTATAATGCAGTCAATAAAAATTTTGCTATTTACAGTAAACCATATTATGAATGCAAAAATACCCTTACGTTTTGGTTAAAGGAACTCACCTACACTACAGTATATGAGTAAGATTACATTCACAAACGCACACACATACACACGCGCATAAATACACACACTTACATACCACACACACACACAAACATTCTTTTATATTATTTCTTTTTTATATTCTCGTTTTTCTTTATGTTTTACCTATTTAAATACAATTTTTTATATTATTATTAAAACATTGTTATTTTTACTTTAGTGACAGCCTATGTCTAAATTTTTAAAGATATGGTAGTGTGGGGTCTTCTGACACAAGTATTCATATACTTAAAAGAAAGCCTCTACAACGTTTGTGTTATAACCTGTTGATAACGAAATAAAGTATTTTATTTATTATTTTTAAAATTCAAACCGGCGCGACGTTCTGGGCACGTTACCAGTCGAAAGCGACACTGACGAGTTTTACGACGGCAAAAATGTAAATTATACAAATTTCAATTAATAAAAATATCTTGCCTTGGAACAGTTAAAGAAGTATAAATCTTATTATGTCAAGAATAATTATTATAAGTTGTGTATGGCCGCCTCGCCGGCGGCCTGCTTTAGCTCAAGCCATGTAACTTATAAATTCTGCTACAGTTTTAATAGAAGTTTATGACTTTATTAAACTATAATATCAGTGCTGTTATTCCAATGGACACGGGCTAGAACTCAGTACAAAAAAGCGTAAGCCAAAACGTAGAATGAGTAGACCAAAACGAGAATGCGTAGGCCAAAACGATAATGAGTAGGCCAAAACAAGAATGCGTAGGCCGAAGTCTACTACGCTGACTCCAATCCATCACAAACTTTAAGATAGCTCGCAGACGTTCACAAAAGCTATTATAAAAAGTATTACCTTCATCTGTCACTTGATTTTCGAATAAAACTAACCGAGTGAATTGGAACTTAAAATAACTGAAATTAATTTAATAGCGGTCGCGACATATTTACGGTCATTGGTGAACACTGACATTGAGCGACTCTGATCGGCGGGCCAATGTTAGTGCTTACGCCGCCGGCGAGTAATTGTGAGAAGGTATACACGTGGCTATGCATATTAGCACTCTCCTTGGCATTAACTGCATAACATTAGGGTGTCTATATTATCGGTAATAAGGTCACAATACCAAATGCCAAATGACTATTGAGCATTTATAAAATACAGACTTCATATAATTTTATTGCATTTGTAACGTGAATTTAATGATCAAAGCCAACATCCTTAAGCCTCGTAGAGTAAGACAGATGTAGTATACCCTCATTTTGCTAGCTATTGTTATATTTTCCACGTAAGAGTCAGCACGGCACAGCTTCAGTTTCTGTGCTGCTAAAACCATATATTTTTTTGCCTAACCCACGTTTAACACCCACTTATTTACTGTTTGCATGAGATGGGAATCAAATCCGAAACATTACGATCGGCTGCAAATTAATATACTTAGTATACTAATAATAATATCTAATATACTTAGTATACTAATAATAATAATATCTAATATACTTAGTATACTTAATATACTTATAGAACTAACAGGTGTCCAGAGATAAAGCTTTTTTCATAAACGACATTACAACTTTATTTGGTCCTTCCAAACAAAGTTAAAATCATTATTCATTCTAATCACAAAGTAACAGTTCAACAGAACAACGAGCTTTTAAATAATAAAATAATGTAATTTCATAGGAAGCTCAGCAATGATTAATAATTAAAATAACAATCATAATTAATAAAACAACTACAGCTGTCTTATACCTTGTAAATTAACATAATTAATCGAATATATAATGTTGAATTCTAAAATACGTTTACAAAGTTTCAATGACAATTTTAATTACCGGGCTTTTGTTACCAGTATTATAACTATCGTCAAAAGTCCACGAAACTGGTAAACTTATGGTGTAACTACAAACACATGTCTTCATTGAGAATTGTACCTACGGTTTCTGTTTAGTAGTAATGAAAAGGCATATAGTCAAAAAATATTTTATGACATATCCGAATATTATAGACCCATGCGTGTGTTTGTCTGTATCTTGCTTATAATGACATACCTAAGATGGCATTTTTTTACAAGTTTAATCCCTGTATCGCGAGTGACTTTAAACGCATTCAAACAACATACTCGAAGACCCGAAACAACGTTTTGCGTAACACAAAAAATCTGTTCCCGCGTGCGATTTGAACTCACAACAGTCGGCTTAGTGGCGAGACGAATACTTAAACCACTACGCCATCGATGCTTTACTGGTTGTAATTGATTCGGGAAGCAAGGGAAGATAATATAAAGTACCTCTAGGAGTGAACTAAAGCGTTGCACACCTAAGAAATTCAATTGTTTCAGAGTTTGGAAATATTCTAGGGAGTTGAATTTAGGCGTCCTATGTGTTATCCTTTAAAAGCACATCGATATTGTCGTTCCAAATAAGATTCCACTCAAGCTAAGACAACGATGAATGAAATTGCACCTACAGGATATTGCTGCTAGCTTTCCTTAATCTGACCGTCGTAATATTTCTGTACATTCAATGAAGAGAACCACATGATATTTTAACAAAGATATTTGAAGGAAAGGAAAGTGAATTGCTCAATAATAATAATATTAGTATTAGCTCTGTGGTGTAAAAGTCTGCTAAACGTTTTGGCGCATAAGTCAGAGATAGTATCTCAGTGGGGAGACCAACAGACTGCAATGCAGAGGGTTCGAACCTACGTCGCGCACCTCTGACTTTCGGCAGTTATATAAGTTTTCGAAAATGTGCGTATTGATTGACAATTATCGCCTGCTCCGTGCCTCGGAGAGCACGTTAAGCCGTCGGTCCCGGCTGCCATGAACATCTATGGCAGTCGTTATTGGGATAGTCAGTACCCCCTAATATCCTGACACTTGTCTAGCCTTAGGGTATCGTTAGCCTTCGGATTGCGGAGGTCAGGTGGCAGCCGCTCCGTGTAAAAACTGATATCCAGTCAAATCCGGTTAGACTAGAAAAAGCTGACCCCAACTGACTTGGGAATAATAAAGGCTAGGGAGAAGAAGAAGAATAAACCTAATACACACTAAAAAAATAAATGAACTCTAAGTATTTAATAACATGTATAATCCCCGTGGTACAACCACTGGTACAACTGGTACCACATAGAGCGGTAATAGAGTTTATTGAAAATCCGTTAATAAGTTTTTAATATAAGCGATATTGTTTTTACTTTCGATGGCTTTTTCATGCAATAAGAATATTAAATTATTTGTGAATGTTGACGTATTTAAATATAATTTAAACTATCTTTTTTTTAGGTAAATTACCTACACCTAAAAAATAAATGGATATAAATTGATTAAATAAAGAAATTGTGTGTTTTTACATATACACGCGTTTTCCTTTATCCTGCCGTTTCACATTCTTTAAACAATGCTGAGTAATATCCGTTCCTGTGGCAGGCTACAAACGCTTGTAACGGGCAAAGCCACAGGCAACAAGTAGTGTTCCAGTACATATGTTATCGACGTTTGTGATCTTCAAATATTTGTAAATGATAAGGAAACATTGGCGATCTTTATCGATACCATTATGCGACTGTATCGATCGGTCGTGGCAGTTTTTATGCGTTCCACAGCTGGGCACGAACCTCTTCTCAGAATTGGGTTAAGGTCATGGTTACAACGGTGGCCGAAGGTTAACTTTTCATACGTTTAGGAAAATTTTGGAGAACTGTCAGGTGTGTAGGTTTTCTCACGATATGTTTACCTTCATAGGCGGTAATGCCACAAATTGTTAATGGCTACTTAATTACACCTTACAAGTCTTTTCCCGTGGAACGGCTGCCATCTGACCGCCGCTGGCTAAGAGCAACCTTGACTTTGTTTATTTCTCGTAAAAGTTCTACTATGTATACTATATATATTAGCGTATCTTGGAATATTTTCCAAGGAAGTCCCGGCCTTCAAACGACTGTAGCCTACATATCGCTCTCAAATGTTGAGTTCAAATCTAAAATATTGTCGTTGGCAGCAGATAATTCTGGGTTGAGTATGGCCCGGCCCACTTTGCTCTTCACCCTTATATACGCTAATGAACCTATGATTAAACTCGAGCAAGTCATAAAAGAAATGGAGTGCACGGATGACTTAGCAATTTAAGTTCATGTTAATTAAGTGGTCGCCTAGCCACTGCCATTGCGCCGAATGTTGTGGGTTCGAATCCCACACGGGACAAAACTTTGTGTGATACACAAATGATTGTTTCGAGTCTGCGTGTTCTTTGTGTCTGTTATTTGAATGTTTGAAAAGGCCTCCGCGACAGAGAAATGATTCGTAGGGCGGGAGCTGTCTTCTTTTAAATGAAATGAAAATAATTGTCTCTACTACTTATATAAAAAAAAGCATTGTAACAACTTGTCCTAGTACACCGCAGGAACACTACAGAAAGTTTTTCATTTCCTTAAGGACCCATTGAGCTGTCATCAGTGGATAAGTATGTAATCTTTATGTATTATTTTTGACAAGCTAGTCACGTGTTGTCAACCTTTTAAAAAGTTACTGTTGGTACATAGCTGTGTAAGCAGCTATGGTCTACGATAAGCCTCTTAATTAAATATTTGTAAATGACATACATATGATTGTGCAGCAGTTTTGAATGCGGTGTATGAGATCCTGTATTCCATTCCGGAGTGGGAAGTAAGTATTATTGGGATTGTCTGAATATCAATTCTAAATAGTAGTACGGAGTCTAATACTATGGCCAGTAGATGGCAGTAGGTTTGCTCCCCGTGACACCTAAACCCACAGTTGGTATGTGATACACTTCTAACTCCATTTGGGCATACAGACGTATATGTATCTAATTCATATAGTTGAACATAAGGAACATAATTTTATTAACATCTATAATGTTAACAAATATTGTTTTCTTTTAACCATCTGGTGTATTCTTGCTGGCTACTTTTGTAATAGATATGAAAAACATTTTTAACTAATAAAATTATTACCGCTATCACGAGTAAATGACCCGTGCAATGTCAATAGTTTATTTATAGTGACCTCAAGGACGATTAAAATACAATTAAATAATTAATGGATTAAATAATTTGTAGTAGATTACGCACGTTTGAAGCACGTGGTTGACGAGTGAACGAGGATATAAGATTTTTTTACAAGCAAGAAGAACCAATATCTTGCGATTCGGTTTATACATACATAAACGCTTGTAGCACTGGCTGGAAAAGTGCGCTATTGTCAATTATTTGATGACGGTAAGAAAGAACCATTTCGCCCAAAAACGTACCACTTTCTTACAAGTAATCGTAGGGGTAATTGGGGTAAGAATTGTAACACTAACTGCGTTTCGCCCGGCAAGGTGGAGTTCCGAGAACTTAGATAATATCTATCTTAATTCTTGCCTTTCAACCCATCTTTAATTTATTTGCTGATTGGTAACACGCCAGTGATATTACAATAGATCAAAGATAACCGTACCACCAGGCCATATTATGCTATATTTATTGGATAAAAAATACATCTGCTGATGAACCGATGGTCTTTAACTCTCTAGAACTAATAAATCCTAGATTGCAGACATGTTGATAAACAGAAAACAGTGTGACCTCTTGCCAAATGAACCAAGAATTCAAATATATTCACTGGATTTTTTAGATGTTAGACCGAAGTGAGCAGTGACGTAAAATTGTTAAGGCAGAAGATGGTGGCTCTAGACTGAATGTGATAGGCAGACCGAAAGATGTACTGTAGCAAATTTTCTTCTTAGATTTTGTGTATAGCCTGAAAAGCTAAAGCTAGACCTAGCCTGAAAGTATCCCCGTTAGTCTATAACAGACTTGCACTTGTAATGGATTCAATACTCTTTTATGTACTCGAAATATAATATGACGTGTTTATTATTATTTATTTTATTATTTTTGTTTTTATTATTTTCAATATACTTTTAATTCTATAAATATGTAAGTACATATAAGTATTATAAAAATACCATTATTATTATTATTTAGTACAAAATTACTTTTGCCATCTATGACCACCTTCTGCCTAATTAATAATAATAATAATAATAACTTTATTTACACAAAAATGATTGTAGGGTCTTTACAATAGTAGGTTACATCGGTAGTATAATTTGGATGTACAATTTCGTGGGAGGAGTACTGTTACTATTTATTAAAATTGTTGTCTTTTTTTTGTTATTTTATTTTAATTGAATTATGTATGTATGTTACTGCCTATATGTACCGAAAGCATGCAGGCTCTGCGAGAATACCAGCGTTGTGGATATACTGCAACATAGCTGACGCAGGACCTTATTCGTTCTTAAACTTATTGGTTGTGCTTTCTGTTACTTTATGAGCGTGGAACAAATAAAATTATTTTTCTTTCGTTCTTTCTTTCTTTACCCACCCCGGTAGATGATACAGTCAATGTATATAAAGTGAATTGGATCAAGTCGGGATAATGTAACCCTAACTAATATTATAAATGCGAATGAGTTTGTTTGTTACGTTTTTACACCTTAACTACTTGACCGATCATCATGAAATTTCAGATACACGTATAGAAAAGTACTTTAGGTACTTTTCGTCTAGAAAAAATGAACTAATTCTTTTTTAACATAACCTTACTTGCATTTACGAGACCGAAGTCGTGAGCAAAATCTAGTAATTTTATAATCCTTGTTCGCATACGCCTATGTGTGAGTACATCAGTCTTCGTTATGTATTAAGTCAGACATCTGTATCTACGTAATCTGTAATCCAATGACTTCGAAGTATCAAACCGCCTAAATTAATTAATATCACGTTATTAACATTGTGCGTCTAATAAAATGATTGTGACATCAACTAAATTGGTAGCTTTATAACTGACTTAAATTACGTTCTTTAGTTACCAATATAATTGACGTCAAATAAACTGACCTGAGCTTTGACACTGTTCGTTCGATGCAGACAAGAATAATTATAACGAATACGTCATAACTTCTTTAACTTTCACGTAATTATTAGAATAATTCGTTAACAATCCATTAATTAAAATAATATGAAGGGTAGAATAACCTTGCAATTCTATTGTTAAACTACCTGACCGCGCAACTTCGTCTGCTTCACATAAGAGAATTTTCCCCGTTTTTGAAGCATTATTCATTGATGCCCCGCTCCTATTGGTCGTAGCGTGATGTTATGATAGCCTATAGCTTTCCTCGATAAATGGGCTATCCAACACTTAAATAATTTTTCAAATCGAACCAGTAGTTCCTGAGATTAGCGCGTTCAAACAAACGAACAAACTCTTCAGCTTTATAATATTTGTATTGATAAGTATAATGTATAGACAGCAGGATCATTGTTTTAATTTTTTATTAGTTAAACTTGAAAAATTTTACAACCAGGAGCCTAATCTGCTTTTAAGGTTATCTGCCTGCGATGTGTATATGATGTGTGTCTGTGTGTGATTGAAGCGGGCACAAGTTACAGGTTGTGTTTTTATTTGTAAATTAGTAAGTTGTACAAATAAGGAAAAAGAAAGGTGCTAGCGAGCGCGTAAATCTATATATTAATACGTCACGCAAAATTTTTCTACCTATCCCTTTTTACGAAAATTGCCCGGATGAGGAGTATGAAATTTGGCACAATTAAAGTTTATGTGGAGAAGGAGAGGCGAATCCTAATATTTTTTATAAAATATGCATTAGAAATACATTAAATTAATGGAAAACAGTACACGCACACAACCATGCATTCGATACACGCAGTCGAATCGCATTCGTAGTATTTCGGCATTGTTCGGCTGATGTCGTAGAATACTTCGTAACTATGATTATATACCTTAAATACCTATTCCAATTTCTTGGTATTATATTGGCCATTTAATTTCAAAAGTTTATCCATACGATAAAACAGTGCCTTATTCGGTTGGTGCTGAGTTACAGTGACTGTTTATGGTTTATAACGACCACTTCTGTTCATAGTTATAATAATTTGTGAAATACCTACAGCTTGCTCAATATACAAAGTATTGAAAAAAGAAAATTATGGAGCAGTAATCTGATTTATCTTATAATAATACCCTAAAGACTACAAAAAATATATTTATTATTTCTTTTTTTGATCCTTTTGTATATATTTCGCCCTTTAACAAAAAAATAATTATCAGAATATAATATGTGACTATATTATAATCAAGAGAAAAAGAAAACAAGTAGCAAGCTTAGGAATATCGTCAATGAAAGAGTATAGTTAAGTAAATAGTAATTTGTTTGAAAAAGATAGGTAAATTAAATTGTATAGACTTGGCGAAATCTAAATGAGTTGTGATTATAAGGGTAAAGTTATAGACAATAAAACCTTAATAACGGTCAAACTTAAAATTTAAATCAATTATGGTTGAATTTTGACCACTTGGCGACCACTAGTTACTATAAATGTATCAAATGGATAGACATATTCGTATTTGGAGACAATGAATGCCTTAATTTTATTTACTTTAGTCGGGGGTAATGTTAGCACTACCTAAAGTCTGAAGTCTCTTAATCTGTCTAGTCCAAGAATACCAGACAGAACTAAATCTATTGTGTCTGGCCACCGGTGTGCCGCCGCGGGTTGGAAGATTAAAGCACAAAGAACATTATGCGTATGTAAAGACAATGCCATAACAGGTGGTGGTAAGGCCCCAGAGGAAGACTTCTACAGCACTCTTGGTCGTTAACGTTCGAGAAAGGTTCACCTTAACTGGCTTTGCCAGTCTCAAGCCCTAGACAGCCGGCCAAACGCGCCTTATCATAGCCCACTACTTATAATCATGATGCAATTCTTCAAGCGGTATTATCGAATCATCGGTTTTATTTGTAGCGCAAAATATGAGGGGGAAAGCCAATTTTAAGTAGTTAGACAAACAAGCAAGGCTTACGATAACGATTGTCTGGTACTTTATTATTATTATCAAATATAAATACAGACAGAGTCACGCCTGTTTTTCTTGGAATCGATAGGCAGTAGTACATTACGCCATAGTTTCTGCAGCTGTTTAAACTTCCACGTTATAAGGGTGCAAATCTGTGGCGTTAGACAACTGAGAAATTTCAAAGAAAATTACAATTGGCTGCAAACATGATAATTCTGGTGTTGCAAGTGTTTATTGGCTACGGTAACCTCTTACGTCCATTACGGGCCGTATGCTTGTTGACCTTCTAGTAGTATGAAATGTTTAAAAACATCTAAGAACAACCAAGTAAATGCTTTTGAAGAAAACAACTATAAATGATGTAAGATGTTATTGTTTTGACATCGTAGTACGTTACCTAACCTATGCCTTTCCTCAGTCTTAAACCTATCCTTATACACAATTTTATAGAAATGGGCTCTGAGGTATAGTCATAAAAACGTAACAAATAGACAAAGTTCCTTTCTTATTTATTCTGTAGGTACCCCTGACAACATGTAAGCAAAATTTCATGATGATCGGTCGAGTAGTTACGGCGTGAAAGATTAACAAACAAACTCATATTCGCATTTATAATATTAGCTAAGATTACCTATATGTTTATTATTTGATGATATGTTTATTATAAGTGCCATAACATGCAGCATGAAATGAAAATGACTTCATTTAAAGAGCTAACAGACAAAGGCTTGAGATAGAAACCAATGCTGAAATGTTGAGAAAATTTTTACCAGTGTGGGATATAAAGAAAGAAGCACATATAAACGGTTATCTATGAATACTTGCAATATAAGGAGTGTCTTGCAATTGCCGACCCTTCAAAAGAGAAGTCACTATGTTGCCAGCATAACGGACAAAGCCCATTACATCGAAACGCTGGGCTGCCAGCATTAGGTACAAAGCTCATTACTGACGCCACAGTTCTATCCTAAGGAGCCTGACAAGCGCAGGAACACAACACAAGGTTATCTGGCAGCGATCTATTGTAACGTGGAAGTAGTTACTCAGTTTAAGCTGCTCTAGTATAAGCCAGAGTCCCAATAAGCCCATCTACACTTAAAAGCTTGTAGCGGTATAATAGTTTTAGTTTAGGATATATAAATCAAGTAAGATTTAAAATTCTGGACTGCCACGCAGAGGTCGTATTAAATAGTTAATTATCGCTCGCTTTAACGATGAAGGAAAACATCGTGAGGCGTGACCTGCATGTCTGAGAGTTCTCCATAATGTTCTCGAAGATATGTGAAGTCTGCCAACCCGTACTCTGCCAGCATAATGGCCTAACCCTTCTCACAGTGAGAAGAGGCCCGTGAACAGTGGGACAGTTTAATACAGGGCTGATATTAATAAAGATATAAAAGTGCTCGAATAGTGTCGATTCAGTTGTTTTTGTTTGATATGGTATCAAAAAAGATAATTTTGTGAAATTAAAAGCTTCACGCATTATCATGCATATCGCTTCACATTCCATGTGTTAACTAAAAATATGATTCCGCGAGTAGCAATATGTTATTTAGCATTTCATAACATAATATCTACATATCAGTATCATGATACATAGAGAAAAGTCTATAGGTAATTTTATTTAATGAGGAATTGTACCCTAACAGAGTCGTATAAATCCGTGGTGTCAAAATTCTGAAAGCTACAATAAGACCGTTAATTTTAAGTTTCGCAAGTTAATAAAGGATATTTGCAGGGATTTGATTTTAACAGCTAGATCGAAAGAGGTTAGGCGGAGATGTAATACATGCAAATTTCGTGCTAACTAACGAGTATATCGAAAACATCTTTAAACATTCATGACTTATCTACATTTCACCCAAACTGGGAATCAACTATCACCTGATGATCAGCTGCAAACATAAGGTAAAGCAGAACTTATGTACATATGTCACAAGACCAACGAGGCAAGTTATTAACAGGTGATGTATTGTAAAATATATAAAATAAAATAATGTAATTGTTGAAATATAATATTGTCTTATGTTTACGCGAATGTTATACATTGCAATTAAACACTTTACACGGATTTTGTCGCGTTGTTTATTTTACTTTAAACAACTTGCAACTAGCGCGGTACACACAGGGACACATCAACCTAGACTGTTTGGACTTTGAACTATTAGAAGTTGAACGCTGCGAATCGTGCGAGAAAGTGTGTTATGTTTTTGTTACGCTCTATCCTTACCATTACATCGACACCACTATGCACTGTCCCTTTTCGACAATTCTCTATTTTGTATGTAGCGTAGTTATGCGTATGTAGGGTGTCTAACTTGATGTATAGCCATGTATACAATAGAATGTGCATTAGCAATGGATATATCGAATTTAGTGATAAGCGGTAAGCAATCAATGAGATAACGAAGTATTCTTTTTACAAGAATACCTAATAAAATTAATAATATACCTACGATATTGGTATTATTTCTTTCATTGTTAAATATAGTTATCAAAACAACAAAAATCGACTAAGTATTCGTGATGTTAATATTTTATGTATTATCTATATTTAAATATCAGTAAGAAGAAAGTCAGTTAACAATAAATACCATAACTTGATTACATTTCTAATCAGCAATTTGGCAATCACAAAACACATTTTAATTATTACTATTGTAACTAAATCACAATCTTATCTAACAACGAGCTCTAGGAAGTTAAAATCTACTTCTGCTATGCTATTGCCCTCTTGCACATAACGACTGGCGACACAATTACGCGTCATCATTGGTCAATTTGCAATTAGACCACACCACGATTGGCCGGCCAGCTCGCGCGGTCGATACATCGCATACCATCGCAAGTGAATATTTTGATTTGCACTTACATATTGACAGCAGCAACAACAGCATAGGAAAACAAAACACGACTTGATACACTCGCACAGCCGCAAAGTCCAATTGTGCACACGCCACTGTCTCATTTTATTCACATTCGAGTTACATTTTACGATCACAATCACGTTTGTTCCGAATGACCGTGTACAGTGAAACACTAATATAAAATACAACAATGGAATGGAGCGGCTAAGCTGATAGCGAAAACTATCTTATCGCGGCTCAATACGATATCAACAAAAATTGACGACATGACAGCGCTGGCATTCGTGACGTTGGCCCTAGACCTTCCTACATTTTCGTGTTTATTTATCACACAGCTGTTATCGGAGTATTTTAAAATAGTTTAAATTTAATAAACGACAGGTGCCGCGCTGAATGCTGCCAACTGACTAATTTATTGTAAGACTACCTACTAATTAATAAAGATATTAACGACTAATAAATGTTTGGGTACACTGTAAAACACAGCTAAGTTGTTTTCTACTGTTCATGATATTTAGTGAGGCAGCCGCGACGGTATTTCTAATTGAGTGCAAGAGAGGATCGTTGCTAATCTATTGCCTGGTAACTAATTAAATGTCAAATAAGGTTAGTCTGCTGCGTGAAGTTATGAAGATTATATGAAAAGGCCGAGAGGGCAAGAGGTAGGTGAAAAAAGGGCAAGGAATTGACCAAGGTTGCGATTGTGCTTTCTGCGCTCAGTTACCGAACGAAACGCAACAATATGTATTCCACTACTTTACATAGATTCTGGGGAGAGTACCTAGTACTTTCTTAGGTTAAGCTGGCCTATTCATTTTGAAATCATCACAGTTAGTACTAGTTAACATAGGCAGAATGGATTCCTATTATTTGACTAAAAAACTGGCTAAACTAGATTTTGTTCAAAAGGGTTGCTCAAATAGGTTGCTTGCAATAGAACACAGGACCTCACGACCGAATGTAAGCGTCAGTGCAAACTCCGGTGCCATCTAAGCAACCTTGTTTAGTAATAGTAAAAGTATAAATAGTTTTTGTTAAATTACGTAATACTACTAACTACTTCAAACAACTTGTTCAGAAGTTATTATTTCATAGAATTGTAAACGATCGTGAACTTGGACTATATTTTCACATACACTTTTTATAAGCAAATTTTCCAAGTTACTTTGATATTCATGTACACCTGTCCAAAGTCATGATACCTACTAAAATGTATTTAAAGATGCCCTAAGGATTGATTTTAATATAGATACCGTTTTAAGAGAGGTAGACAGAGATAATGGTTCCCTTTATGTCGAGTCCCTTTACGTCGAGCCGAGAACCAGAAATAGAAGCGAGAGAATCGCTTCTATTACCCATACGTCGAGTCTACGATTTCTAACCCGTTTCTATTCCCTTAACGTCGAGTTTCTTTACCCCGCTTAAATTACCTTTACGTCGAGTTTAATAATATCATATTTTGAAGTACAGTCAGGTTCACGTTTTATGTGTTGTGGTATTCGAATCTACTGAATCTATATACTTATAATTACTTGTCCTGACTGACTGATTCATCAACGCAGAGCCTAAACCGCTGGGGCTGCAAACTTGAAACTTTAGCAGTTGATGCCTCTTATGTTGTAAGGACAGTTTAGTAGTATTAGTCACACCAACATTACGTAGCCTGACTGTACTGCTGTAATTTATGTAAAATCACCAATGCGCCATTGTTTTTCAGTAGGTATGTTACAGTCAATAGTCTAATACGTATAACATACTTTTCATTTAAATTTTAAAAGATAATATGTTATTATTAGTAACTAGCTTTTGCCAGCGGCTTCGCCCGCGTGGACTTAATAATATTTTCAAACCTTAATTCACTCTTTTAGAGGTAACATTTTGAAAACCGCCGATTTAAGTGTGCATTTATTTATAACCAGAAGCATGTATGCGAAATTTGGTGCTTCTTGCTTTGAAAATGACGGACTTCCATACAACCGTTTATATTTTATTTTACCCTCTTAGCGATGACATTTCGAAAAATCCTTCCTTAGTGGATGCTTACAACATAAGAAGCATCAACTGCCAAAGTTTCAAGTTTGCAGCCCCAGCGGTTTAGGCTCTGCGTTGATGAATCAGTCAGTCAGGACAAGTAATTATAAGTAGGTATATAGATTCAGTAGATTCGAATACCATAACACATAAAACATGTGAACATGACTGTACTTCAAAATATGATATTATTAAACTCGACGTAAAGGTAATAGAAGCGGGGTAAAGACACTCGACGTTAAGGGAATAGAAACGGGATAGAAATCGTAGACTCGACGTATGGGTAATAGAAGCGAGACAAGGTTCTCGGCTCGACGTAAAGGGACTCGACATAAAGGGAACCATTCCATTCTTCGTGCATACTTCTTGGCTTAGGGATTCTTAACATGCCTTTTCGTCTAGACAACATTCGACAAAGTTTGCCCCAGCCAACTATAGCTCACAATACACTTATTTATTATTTATGTACTTACTGTGGTAATATTTCTTTATTAATTATTTTTATAGATATACGGTTAAACCTAAACAGTTAGTTCTCCTTCTTTTAGTTCTCCATAGCCGCTGATCACTTTTTTTACTGATGCTCGGCCGACGCGATGAGCCGACGGCTCACCCGATGCAAAGCGGTGACCGCGCGGATATGACTGTTTTCTTAGTATAACAGAAACGATTCCAAGATGACAAAACCAAGCTGCTCCCTACTTTAAGACACATAGGTGACAAACAAATTGTATAACAGCTTACCGTAGCTAGCCCAAAAGGAAGGAAAGGAATAAATAGATTGATAGGACATCCGGCGCTCTAACTCACCAAATGAAAATCGTACCTACCTACTACTGGTACTTTATGACGTTTTTAAAAACTTATATCTTCTGCCAAGGTTTAATCTTTACCAATGCTATATTTATCAAAATCGGTTCTTAAGTTAGTACATAGCCTAAATAATAATAATAATAATAAAAACTTAGCTTTAAAACTATCGCCTTGTGATATAAACAAAAAATGTATCACCAGGTTAAATTAAAGCGCACAAACCGCAGGGCAGCTTGTGGCGTGCTGAATGTGAGTGGCGACACTGCGGTCCTGAATGCCTCAGAGAGTTGGTTAGGGCCTCGTCCCGGCTTGCCGTTACTGGTTGGCTGGGGTGGAACTTCAAGAGCGCCCGTAGGACTCTCAACTCTGGCTTGCCTTGGTCGGCCGGTCAGAGGGGGGCCGCTAGAGCTATATGCTTGGGGGTGGAAGTGTCATTTTCAAGGGCATAACTACGGGGAAACCCGCTCCGGGTCTCCGTTGTCACGAGACCCGTGATGGTGAAACCGGCGCCGCACCGCTCGACACCCCTAGCCACTCGCACCGGTGTTGCCCTCTGCTGCTGGCTTGTATGCTTATAGTGGCTTATCAGGGGGCCCATCTAGTGAGTTGGCGAGTCACCGTCTGCCCATTGCATTGATGCTATTAGAGTATTCAGGGCAGACGCCGTTTTTCAACCATAGTTAGCAATATAGCGGTCCACCAAACACCCATACTTATAGCACATAGGTATATTAGAATCCATACGTAGCAATAGTCCTACGCCTGCTGCGGCTAGTGCCGCTGTAGGTGTTCCATCCCACCTTTGATTAAAACTCTCGAAGGGCCTCTTCACGTTGGACCCTTGTCTCCGTGTAAGCCTCCCAAAGGGCCAGGTATTTTCTAATATAATATGTTAGAAAGTACCTGTGATAAGAGAAACATAATATTCTACCACATACACACAACACCATCTAGCACAAACTAAGCAGAGCTTGTACTATGGGTATTAGTCAATGGATAAACATACATATATACTTTTTTTTGTAAATACATACATATTATACAAAGAAACACCCAGTCCAAGAATAAAAAATGGAGGAACCCCAGATCTTACGAAGTTCTTTTTGATATGCTTATTATCCTGCTCAAGCTTGCAGCAGCCTGACCGAAGATGTACCTTTACTCGATAGAGAAGACTGAGATAGTATGGACTAGAGGATCTTGTTTTATTTTTGTATAAAATAGTGTGATTTCCGAGCTCTCTAAGATTGCCTACGCTGTCAGCAAAGAGGTCTCGTCAATCAAGAGGCTTGTGTTAGCAGTGCAGCTACTATTTTTGACACGCTTTTATTAGCTTGGTATAGGTACATTCTATATCTAAGCCGGGGCGGGTCACTAGTTACTTAACTATAAACGCGAAAAAAAAATTATATGGCGTTTCTTTTTAACACGCTTTTACTCGTATTAGCTTGGTATGTATACATACATAGTATGTAACGCAATCTTTGAACGTGATTTTCAACTATTTCAAACCGACGCACTGTGGTTCGTCTAGAACATGCTAGCTGGACAAAATTATTTATTGAGGTTTTTTAGTTCGTACGGCTTTATTATGATATTCTAATGGGGTATTAGCGCATATAACACCAAAAAACAGGAGGTAGGGTCACGTGTGCCTACATAAAAAAATATAATAGCGATTAATCTTTTATTGTCAGACAGGTAAAAAATAACAATGAAAAAAAATAACAATAGTCATAAAATATTGTGCTACTAAGGACTTGGCTTCTAATTACATAATAGGGCATTATTACTACCTACTCAATAACAATACTTTTTACTTAAAAAATATGCAGTTAAAAAACAATATGTTGACAACTAATAATAAAGTTAGATAAGGTACACAGCTTAAAAAAACATTAGTAAAATATTATTTACAACTTCTATTTATTCTGCATCACTAAATTCTTCTTCTGAAGAATCATCTACCATATAATCTGACATATTTTGATGAGAACTACAATGACTTACACTAGACCTTACATTTACAGGAGGGGGTATAATTAATTCTAAAACCTCAGAAGGAAGTTTTCTCGTCGGTTTTTTCGGCACTTCCCTAAGGCCATTTATTACAGGATCAGATGTTATTAGCAACATATTAAGTAAATCCCTATTCGTGGCAATACGTGAATATTTTCGAGTATTGTGCTCCCGGAACCTCCTATAATCCTTATTACGCGCTTCCTGAGCTTCTTCAGAAAGCTGCCCAATAGGTAAAAGAGCCGATCTCACAATTTCTACACTGTGCACAAGAATTTTGTGCACAGTAACAGGCATTTTATACCACGAATAGAGACTAAGATACAATTTTTTTGTGTCCTGTGTAAAAGAATTAAATTTAACAACATCAATATCGTAACCCGAAGCTAAAGTTCTAAGGATAGTGCCAAAGTTCTTAATTAGTGTCACATCTACACCTGTAATATCTGAAGCCTGTTCAGGATTCTCAAAAAACCGACGAGCAGTATTCCCATCATTCGTATTACCAAATCCTGGTTTTGGTTTATCTACAATTAAACCCATTTCAACCTTAAACCTTTCTTGGATACGAGCCGAACGTTGCTCCACATTTTCTTTGTCACTTTGATCTCGAAGTTGCCATTTCTTAACTTCAAGACGATAGCTTATGTGAAGCAAACATTCAAAAGACCGGATCCAAGCGTGAAGGGGAGATATACCAAAACCAAGAGTTTCCTTATTTACAACAAATTCCCTAGACTCATCATTCATAAATTTAGGAGTAGCTTCACAAATGTAACATTTAAGTGCTGACGAAGTTTCAGTCATAGCGTTGCACACTTTACCATCAATTATCGTGAACAGTAATTCGTGTTTGACCGATATCTCTTTACCATCTATATTACCTATTGTTGGCACCAATTGGTTTATTTCCTCCAAAATCTTATTGGTTTCTATTACAGTAAAATCTGTTGTTTCTTTGGAGAAAATAAACTTAATCGGTCGACAATACATGGTAGAAGATGGTCGAGGATTCTGCCAAGCAACTCTACCACTATTGTCACGTAACTGAAGTGGCACGAATGAGAACATAAACAAAAACTCATCTGTGTCTTCACTGTTTGAGAATTTTTGTTTCTAAGTGCTATGACCGGAACTTCCATCACACCCCCACTTGCTAACAAGGGAGAGTGATGAGCCAGAATCTACAGATTTTAAAACTTCACGCTGTGCACAAATTAGACGTTCAGCTGTTTTATTTAAAACCGCCTGAAGTTTAATTTCTGCACGCGTTTCGCTTATAAAAATCTGTTCCTCGGGAGGGTAGCATTCAATTTTTGCCTGCCTAACACTATAAAATGATGGGAATACCTGGTGTCCTGCCTTGATGCTCCATTTCCTCGTTTGTTTATAAGAGTGGCTCGTGGATTTGGCATCCACATAATATGCCAAAGCCTCCTCTTTGGACAAACATCTTGGTTGTTCGCGTACCTTTTCACCCACATATCTTTTCATTTCTTGGCACTTTTCCGGACTACTATGGCTTGCTTCTTTAATCACAGTAGCCAAATTCCGATGTCCGGATAATCGTGCCGATATTTCAGCAGCGGCTACTAGCTGGTTTACATCTCGCGTGTGTAGTAGGTCCTCCACGCGTCTCCTTTTCGTTTTTTCACTTGCTTCAGGAAAATCTATTGATGGACGTCCACGAATCTAACTCTTACTTGATGATGATGGTGTTAAGAGGTGGACAGATGCTTTGAATGTAAAATCCCCAGACAACCACTCAGAATTCTTAGTCAGGAAGCGATTACGGCATTTCCCACATTTTTCCCATTTTTCTGTGTATTTGGATGACAATCTTCCAATTGTCATTTTAATTTCCCGCTCAGATGCTTCCGTGATATTAACAAGATCATGTTTCATCACTATAAACTCATACAGTCTACTGTTGCGGTTCTCTTTAGCATGTTTCTGCCATTCATCAAAAAACTCCATTTTCGAGACTGAGAATTCGTATTCTAGAAAACAGACAAAATGATAAAGTTGTACTCAAGTGTGCAGGCTAAGATGACTAAAATTTAAAAGCTATCAGATATGGCTATGCTATATATAAAATCTAGCCCGGGTACAAGAGGGTACAAGTAGTTTCTAGTCCAATGAATTCAGAAAATCATCAAAATTTGACAAACTTCTTTAAACTCGAGCTATTTAAAAAAAATGGGGAAATGTAAACCTATTTTCTTATTAGAAATAAAAAGTACATACCTTTAACTTGAAGATCCATCACTAACACTTTTGAAAAAACTTAAACTCACTGACATAGGATGTTACTTCCGTACACGCAAAAATGCAATTAATAAGTGGTTTTCTTACCCTTTCCTTATATACTAACCTCATTACCTTATCAGTAGTTAACACGTGTCCAAAACAATTCTCAGAATTGGGGCACCTGGGTATCTGGTAAAAGGCTCAGGTAATAAATTTCAGGTAATTAGACAATGACTTTTGTCCAGCTAGCATGTTCTAGACGAAACACAGTGCGACGGATTGATTTGAAACTTTGCACACTTATCGAGGACCGATGACAATACAATAATTTGGATAATACAATAATTTAGATATTAACGTAAAAAAGCGTGGGGTGCTTTCTAAGATATTTTGATAATCCCCACCCCACGCTTTTTTAGATTAAAATTATATCATTATTTTCTGTTTTAGTTTTTTTTTAATGAAGCTTGTTTTTGGTTTTTTTAAACTATTTTTTTTTTTTTTTTGCAACTATTATTTATAACTATAACGGCGCCACACTAAGTGCTCTGCGTACAGTAACCTATAATTATATAAGGCTTAACATATGCTTGTTTGCTATGTTGTTCGATTATAATAAGCGCTAGTGTATGAGAGTGCTGTGCTGTGCATGAGGTTTCGTCGGATAGAGTTATTACTTATTAGGTATTTCTGTTAAAAATTCTCAATAGTAGCATAGAGTATGGCATGACTGCACATATGGCGTATGTTTAAGTGGTCGTCTTGCCACAGCCGCCGCTCAGTGGTCTGAAAATGGAGCTCCATACTCATAGAATCTTAAAGTAAGGTATTAAAAAATAAAAAAAATTATGTGTCTGGTATGCCTCTCTTGACGTAATATTAACGTATGGATGGTATTAGTAGCTCCACGCATGAGAAAAAAGTTTTGTGTTTTTTTGTATGGGCGAAAACACTTAAAGTACAGTTTTTTTAAACTGAATGGAAGTGAAGGGCTGGTGCTCATACGAGCTATTGTACCATACACGGCGATCAAGATAAAATACAATTCATGCACCGTAAGGTGCCGCTTTGCGCGTAGCAAATATTTGAAATATTGAATTTTCGATATGTTATTTTTCAAATCAATGACGTGGTTAAATGAAGTTGCCGATCGATTTACTTATACTATTGTTAGTGTATAGCTCGCTAATGACCTTCATGATGGCAGTAATTAAAATCGATGGCGTAGTGGTTAGTGTAACCGACTGCCACGCCTGAGGTCGCGGGTTCGATTCCCGCACAAGACAAATATTTGTGTGCATGAACATGGATGTTTGTCTTGGTCTGGGTGTTTCTATGTATAATATGTATGTATTTACAAAAAAAAAAAGTATATATGTATGTTTATCCATTGTCTAGTAACCATAGTACAAGCTCTGCTTAGTTTGGGCTAGATGGTGTTGTGTGTATGTGGTAGAATATTATTTATACCTTTTTATTTTACACAATTGCATTCCAAGAACTAAGTAACTCATTTGTTAATCACCGAGATTATGTTTGAGTTACAATTAGATATGAATGATAATTGAGTATTAACCAGTTAAGCCCTAGCAGGCTGAATGGGCCCTAGTCACAATAAAATTCTTTACACATAAAAACTATTGTTAACAGAGAGTATCTTCGCCCTCATCAGAGTCCTCTAAATCAGAGTTCAATATTGACGCACTAATAACATCGACAAATTCAATGTTCTCTTTGTCTACACCTGAATCGTCACTAATGAGAAGAGGTCTCATATCATCAGTGACACCTGTTTTTCGAGACTTTCTCAATACTAGTGCTCGAAAGGTAGGGATCTGATGATACAAGGAGACCAGATTTGAAATGGAAGATTGAAAATGTCTTCGTTTATCGCTTTACGACAAAATTTGCGCGAATGGTGTTCTCGGATTTGTTTGAAATCTTTGTTTCTAGCTTCCGTTGCATCTTTAGATAATTTGCCAATGGGCATAATATTGAAGTGTTTGATAACTTCAGCACCATGCAGTAAAAGTTTGTGGACACTCAAAGGCATGTAATACCAGCCATAAAGCTCCACGTACATTTCTGCAGTAAGGCGTGCAAAGTTTGCAAACGCGTCAATATTTATAGACTCCATGCGCATCTATAGACATAAAGAGTAGACAAACCAAAGTAGTATATTTCTGTTGATACCGATTTTCTGGAAGATGTGCTTAAATTAATAAAAGGTATATAATATTATATTGTAGTAGTGACATTAATTTATTAAATAATTGAAAACTCACTCTGAGATCTTCTCCAACTTATTCATTTCCGAAGGAGTAGCTTTACATATATCACAAGTCTGCGATGAGGTATTTGATAGTTGAGACGTGATTTTGCCATCTATCATGGTCATAAGCATCGAGTGCTTAACAGCATGGCTTCCCATAATAGATGGCTGCAGTGCTGCAATCTCAGCCTCAATCAGAGCCTGCTCTTCTACGATGTTTAACTTGTTTTCGTTTATAAATTTAAAATATATTGGTCTGCAGAACATTGTGGAAGACGATTTTGGATTCTCCCATACCTTTTCTTCGCCACAAACTAAGCGCAGAGGGACAAAAGAACATAAAAATACTGGAATCGTCTTTGTCTACCATATTTTGCTTATACAAACTTTGCCCTGAAGCACCATCGAAGCCCCACTTGCATATAAGTTTCAACTCTTTGCCATCCAGTGATGATTCCACTTGTAGGAATTTCCCAAGCCTAGCCACAGTTTTGTCCAAAATTGCTTGGAGCTTTACTTTTACTTCTCTTTCCGTGATGTGTATGGTATCTGTTTGGGGGTAACAGTGCTTCTTCGCCTCAATGATGGCAGTATAAGAAGGATACAGTGGTATTTCTTCTCCTTTTGCACAAAATCTTAATGTTATATACTGCCACTTCGAAAGCTTCAAAATACTTAAAGCTTTATCAGAGGAATATATAGGCATAGTTTTCTTTGGCTTTAACAATTCCTTTATCCTTGTAGCCTCTTCGGGATGCTCCGAGACCAGTCTAATGATGTCTGCTACATCCTTGTATTGTGCTTTTAAACCAGTTGCATGAGCAAAGCTTTCAGTGGTATGCGTTAGGAGCTCTACCACTCTCCTTCTCTTTTGTAGTGGGCTCAGCTCTGAGAATGGTTTTCTCGGACTCACAACTTATGTTAATGTACCAACACTGCACGTCTCCTCCGGTCTGTAGGATGTTGATGCACCCGCATTCACACCAAAGTCAGAGCTGGAACATGGTTGCTGCTCTATTGCCACTAAAGAAGGGGTCATCTTTTCCCTCATGACCTCAGGCCATTTTATATTCTCTTGCAGCCATGTCTCATATTTCTTTATGAATGTACGTCTCGTACGATTACACGAGAGCCATTTGTTCCTCAACGAACACACGTAAGTTTGAAAGAATTGTTTCAATTCCTTCTTTTCATTTTCTGACAAAGTCAAAAGTCAAGAAGAAGACAAATCAACAGTATTCTCAAAAGCTTCAAATAATACACCAGGCTGTGGAAAACAGCTGTTGTTTGCCACAAACATGAAAATATCCAAATTGATAACAAAACCTTCCATCATAACACAATAACAAATAGAAATTAATAAGTTAGCGCGCACAAGTGCTGATAGAATTAAGCTCAAACGTCCTATTTTTATACAACTAACCTCATTAATGTTCACATTTTTCTAGTTAGGTACATATATTACACATAATAGAATTTTATTGTGACTAGGGCCATTTGGCCCCGCTAGGGCTTAACTGGTTAATGCTCAATTATCATTAATATCTAATTGTAACTCAAACATAATCTCGGTGATTAACAAATGAGTTACTTAGTTCTTGGAATGCAATTGTGTAAAATAAAAAGGTATAAAATCAATATTGTTTTTAATTACTGCCATCATGAAGGTCATTAGCGAGCTATACACTAACAATAGTATAAGTAAATCGATCGGCAACTTCATTTAACCACGTCATTGATTTGAAAAATAACATATCGAAAATTCAATATTTCAAATATTTGCTACGCGCAAAGCGGCACCTAAAGGTGCATGAATTGTATGTCATCTTGATCGCCGTGTATGATACAATAGCTCGTATGAGCACCAGCCCTTCAGTTCCATTCAGTTTAAAACAACTGTAATTTAAGTGTTTTCTCCCATACAAAAAAAACACAAAACATTTTTTTCTCATGCGTGGAGCTACTAATACTATCCACACGTTAATATTACGTCAAGAGAGGCATACCAGACACATTACAATTTTTTTTTAAATTTCTTATTTTACTATTCTATGAGTATGGAGCTCCATTTTCAGACCACTGTGTGCCGCGCCGAGTTTTGTGGGTTGCCCACACAAAACAAAAATATATGTGATCCCTAAATAGTTGTTGCATGTCTGGTTGTTTTTATATTTGTATAGACCCCCGCGACACAGGAAATAAAAAATTCGGAAGTTGTCCTTTTCAAAATGATTGTAGCCTGTAGACACTGACCTCCTATTACATGGAACATAAAGGCATAGTTGGCGAAATGTGAATGTGATCTCAACCCTTACGACCCTTACGGACGTTATCCTTTGTATACATTAATTATCACAAACGAGACAATAAAAATAAAAACAAATGACCCGAGTAATGTGAAACCAATTTTATTTATAAGGATATAAGGTATATATTTGTACAACAGTTAAACAAAATATAATGCTTACTCAGCACTTTTTATTTTAATCTTTACATCCTGTGTGCATATCTTTACAATTCAGTACATTTTATCATAAACCTACGTCCTTCGCGTTTATTATATGTACATATTGTTATATTAACATGATTTTTTAAACTGTCATTCAGTTTCATAAACATTGATGACTAGCTCAATACATAAGCTCTACTTATAAAAACTAGCTTAGGGATCTTACCACTATTTCTTAAAACATTGTTATGGTATGCCCGAAAATAAGACAGCGCATTACAAAATACATAGCTTTGTCTCGTTTGTATGAATTTAAGAAAACGTAAGGTAGCTCGTAACTGAGTTAAAAAAAAGTGGTGGTTCTTAATCCACGATCCACCCAGTAGTGCAGTGCAGACATTAACTGCCTGCGGGCGACGACACCGAGGCGACGCCCCAGCACAACAAAGGGATCAATGGCTGCGGACGGAAGATCCCCGATGTACCGCCCGTGGCCCCTTACTATGGCGGTATTAGGCATCAGTACGCATGCACTGCACACAAGGAATATCTCCTCAGGGATCCGCTCCGCCACCTCCTTCTGCGAAGACATTATCTCGCAGAAGGATGCAACCGCTTCGTCTCCTTCTTCTGCGAGATTACGTCGATTACGAGATTACAATTCCTCTCGCTGTCGACAATAGATTTAATCCTGGCCGGTAGCGAGAGGTGATGACCGACAACATAGGCTAGTTCACGGCGCAGCAACATGCGCAATCACTAGGACTCTGACCAGCCGCGAAACGAGGGGAGGAAGGTCCCTCCGGAACACCTCAAGCCTTAGTACGGCCCTAGTCTCGTGGCCGGCATGGCTGATGTTCAATTGACTGCACAACTCGAGTTTTGACAGGCATCCTACATTCATATTTAAGAAACCTTTCAAGATCGGCAAAGAGAGGCAAATGGGTGGCACCCTCTCCACCATACCTCTATTCAAAACGAGCTCCGTGCACAAAAGGCAACCTTTTTAAAACTAGATGAACCAGGGCCGTGGCCTAGGCAGAACATGCTCATGCGCCGTGTCCTCAATAAAACCGTAGTGGTTAGATGGAACTTGGTTCCCTCCTAGCGACCATGTGCAGGTATTTGCCAAAGCAGCCATGCCTCGCCAACCACTGTAAGATATACATACATACATAAATTCACGCCTGTTTCCCAGAGGGGTAGGCAGAGACTACGGATTTCCATTTGCTACGATCCTGACACGCTTCTCTGGTTTCATTCACTTTCATAATATTCCTCATACACGCTCACCGGTTTAAGGTGCTCTTAACCTGGCCTTTATCCAGAACGTCAGAATTTTATCCGTTTGTAAGATATACAGGTGTAAATCTACTTATGTAATAAGCTAATAATTATATTCCATACTCATAAGGCAAATCAAGCTTTACTAATGGAGTGACAAATCCCAGGAAGGTAACTATAATATTCTTGGAATTAATTTTGAATGCTGAAAGCAGATCTTCTGTGTGGCATGGATGCACTATGAAGTACGGCCTCTGGAATATTGGGTGCTCTTGCTGCGTGACTACTGAATAGAAGTTCTTCTGATTAATCCTATAATTTAAAATAATATAGATTTAGTTATAGGTATATGTCGGCCTCGATGGTTTAGTGGTTAGTGTAACCGACTGCCACGCCTAAGGTCGTGGGGTCGATTCTTGCACAAGTCAAACATTTCTGTGCATGAACTTGGATGTCTGTCTTGGTCTGGGTGTTTCTATGTATAATATGTAAGTATTTACAAAAATAAGTATATATGTATGGTTATCCATTGTCTAGTACCCATAGTACAAGCTTAGTTTGGGCTAGATGGTGTTGTGTGTATGTAATAGAATATTATTATATTATATTATTATATATTCTACTTCTACACTGCTATATGACTGTAATGAGGGTGTGTCAACTTAAGAAGTACCTAATTCTTTTTAGATAAATTTTCTTGACTATTTGGACTGCTATGTCAAAGAGAACCTGTGGGTCTTCAGTATAATCCCAAGGCATTCTATGGTCTATTGAAGTTAGCGTTTTGATTGTATAAATAGATTACTTCCACATTAGAACCAATCCCTGTGTTGTGGGACCTTTATAAATATTCAAACATTAGACACAAACAACAATATTTGTAAGATCCACAAACAGCCTGAGTCTAGACTCAGGCTGTTTGTAGATCTTACAAATTTTCAACCATAAAGGAATCAAATCCACAAACCTCACTATTGCCATTGCATTGGTGCAATGGCAACTATGTAACCCACTACATCATGCATGCAGGTTATATTTTTATTATAATTATAGCTTATATACACAAGTTGTTTAGACATGTACATAAATAATATACTTACCGAATGAAAGACATTTTTCTGACATCTTCCAGAGACAATAGAGCACCAGAAGAGTCCCAGATGTTGAAACTGAAGGATGGTACTCCATAACTTAAGTTGTAAAAGATAATATACTGTATTTTCAACAATACATTCTTACTGCCATCAATATGTTCAAAAAACAATTCTTTCTTTAAAAATGTTTTATATGGATCACCTTTATACACTTTCAATGACCATTCATCACAAATTCTATCCGAAGTAAGTACAAACTCTTTGGCTGCATGCAAAAACTCTTCCAATGTTATTAAATTACTCATTTTCTGAAAGAAAATGATAAATGTTTGTTGATATAAACATGTTTAACATAATAATAAGTAATATAAATTCTATTAAATAAATATGACTTCTATTATAAGTTAGGTTTTTAATAAAAGTTTAAATTTATTGAAATATAACTCACGATTTTGTTTATCTATTTAAGTCAGATCAATATAGGTCGGGTACCTTTGCCATTACCTTAAATAAATATAGCTTTATTGCTAGCAATGGTACATAGGTCATGAGACTTTAAATTTGTGAAAATTTTATTATAGTAATTCCTAAAAAAAGTATATAAATTATAAAAGCAGTTTTAGTAAACATACTTTGACACATGCTATTTGACACTTGACAGTCTTGGCACTCTTCACTGTTGTTACACTTTAGTGCTGCCAGTAAAAAAATAAAAAGGAAGAAATACACAAAGTTTAAAAGTGGTGAACACACTCACCACTTTTGCACTTTGTGTATTTCTTCCTTTTTATTTTTACAAGTTTATATTTTATAGTAATTTTACACATATTATGTTGTTAGTAATCAAATAATGTAACGTATTATGATATCCTAATTTAGTAACAGAAGTTACAGAGAGATACGTAATTTTTTAATCTAATTGCGCATATTCTTTAAATTCAGTGATATATTGGTTACCAAAACTTTTTACGTATCTAACTGAAATAAATGTCCACATTTACGTTATAAAGTCCGCAAGTCTAGGGAGATTCTTTTGTATGGCATTAAAAGTTCAATCAAACATTTACCTAAGTTGTTTAAAATCACAATTCTTTTGTTTTAACTAAACGTTAACGATTACGTGCGCTAGCTATTATTTAATTAAAAAGACCACTCCCACACTATCATCAATACCACAGATTAATATATGTAGCAAGCTAATCAATACAAATAATTTTTGTACCATGGGGGACACATTCAAATAACGGACACAGAGAACGCCCAAACTCGGAACAGCTATATGTAGACAATATTATTTTCGTGTGGGTATCGAACCCACAACAATCAACGTGGTGGCGCGGTGGGTAGCATTGGCGAGGCGACCACGTAAACCATCTGTTCAGTCTTTGTTTCATGGATTCTATGGACATAGAATATTTACATTTATATTTATTATTAATATTATTACAATTATGATATTCTCAGATTGAAGTATTATTTCAGTCATATTATCTGGTTTAAAATAAAAATGAATTTTAAACGTTAAGATAGACGTCACTTTGACAAATAAATGCATGTTTGTAAAATAATCGTTTGTTTGACATTGACATCTCATTACTTTCTGCTATCGGTTTCTGATGATTTATTTTTATTAAGCAAGAATAATTACATCTTATCTGTTGAATGATAAAAACTATTAAACAAACCATTAAGCGTTATTCTAAATGAAATTATTAGTTAAGTTACTTAGTCATAGTTGAAGTGTTATCGCCTCTAGAAGTCGTGACTTGTCGATACATTTCAAAGAATTGTTAACTTGTAGATAATTATCCTTGTGCGAGCCCTAAACGGTATAGTAACAAGGTTACAAATTAAACCTTACGTTGCTCTTTTTTAACTTCGCTCAAAGGTACAGTATGAATTTACATTTTATTTATAAATTTGGTTTAAAATTTACGTAGTCATTATAGTAGTTTAAAGAATAATGTAGTGTGTCTGTGTGTAATCTTTCCGATTTAAATTGATTACCTTTCATATTTCACGCACGTGTTTATATGCATGCTAATGATTTTATAGTACTTACTTACAGTAATGCTGTACTTTTTGTATTATAAAACTGTAATACTATTGCTTCAAATAATTAAAATTTAAAATATTACTTAGTAAAATAAGATTTTCAAAATTAAATGGCGTAAATAAATAGTTTTCAATATTAATAAAGCAGAAAATAACTAATGTTTTATGGTCCATATCTTGGTCATCCATTATTAAATGAAATGCTTCATTCTAGCTAAAAGCTGCCAAATATGTATTTATTTTATCAATTTAATAATTTTAATAATAGGTGCTTATAAAAAAAATCTCATGAATATGTAACATAGACTTACAAGTACACACATTTCAGTGTCATGATAAAACAAAATAATTTACTTAAGAATATAGTTCCCCTTTCTTTTTATGTCCTTCCACTCCTTTGTTACATATTAATAAGTATGTATTTAAATGATTAATCTGTATTTGCTGTTTAAAAATTAATGAGATCAATACTTATAATATTTAGTTTCTTGTCTAAAAAATTAAAAATGATTCAATTATTAAAATAATTACTTAAAATCAATTCTATTATTCTCCCTAGCCTTTATTATTCCCAAGTCACTTGGGGTCGGCTTTTCTGGTCTAACCGGATTTGACTGGATATCAGTTTTTACACGGAGCGGCTGCCACCTGACAGGCTCCGCAGCCTGAAGGCTAACGATACCCTAAGGCTAGACCAGTGTCAGGATATTATAGGGCACTGGCTTCCCAATAACGACTGCCATAGATATTCATGGCAGCCGGGACCGACGGCTTAACATGCTCTCTGAGGCACGGAGCAGGCAATGATTATCAATCAATATGAACATAATTTCGAAAACTCATATAATTTTCGATAGTCAGAGGTGCGCGACGTGGGTTCGAACCCGAGACCCTCTGCATTGCCATCTGTTGATCTCCCAACTGAGCTATCGCTGCTTATACCTAAAATCAATTCTGTTAATTTTAGATAATTTCAAAATCATGGATCAATTGAAAGACAACTGGTTCAGTGAGGCTTGTGAGATGTGGCCGGGTGCCACCTTCTCATTTAAAGTAAATAAGGTACTGCACTCAGAGAAGTCACAATACCAAGATGTGCTTGTTTTTGACACGGACAGCTTAGGCAAAGTGTTGGTTCTTGATGGCATCATACAATGTACTGAGAAGGATGAATTTGCATATCAAGTGAGTATTAGATTATTCCAAAGTAATAGTACATTAATTACTAAACTTTCAATTAAGCTCAATGCTTGTGTTAGTGGTCCAAGTGGGTTTATTTAGTTAATTTGATGTATGTTATCTGCACTTTGCTTCACAATTGGGCTATTGTGCATAAGAATGCAAAGAGTGTTTGGCTACTCATACCACTTCAATTCTGTCCAGAAACATAAAGTGGGTTTATGACCACATTATAATTAGTGGGAATTGACCTACAGTAGCAAGTCCAATGTATAATACTACAATATAATTTAATCATTTTATATTTGCTTTCCAGGAAATGATTTCGTTTCTACCACTGTTCTGCCACAAGAACCCAGAGAAGGTACTCATAGTTGGTGGTGGTGATGGTGGTGTTGCCAGGGAGGTTGCCAAGCACCCCAAAGTCAAGCAAATTGTACAGGTTAGTTCAAATGTATTGTGTTCAATTATTTACTTTGTATGATATACAAAAACACTTTATTTTAAATGTACAAAAAGTAATCCCTGTATTGAATGCGCACAGCATTCAGTGCTCTAAAAATGCTAATGTGTTAACTTAAACCATTGCATTATGCAGACAATCTATTATTTTTTATTTCAGACATAAAATCTAAGGAGACATTGCTCATGAATTCTTGTTGTAAATTACTAATGTTTCTAATGTATAATTACAGCATGATTGTATTTAACACTGAGATATTGTGTTTTAATATAATTTACATAAAGTATCACAATGCTGGATAGTTTTATTACATCACCACAAGCAATTTTATGGAAATAACATTCATAAAATTGATGTGGAGATGCAATTAAAACTTGAGGAATAAAATTCCTTAACAACCCTACACAAAAACGTGTCTTTAATATATAATAAAGAATAGATGGCTTATTTATACAAACAGCAATGCTAGATAGAACTATATATGGTATCTTAGATGAATTTAATTAAGCTTTCGATTTACATGACCAGAAACTGTTTCGCAATAACTTGATGTACTAGGCTTTCATCTTTTATTATTACAATATTACCATTGTATTATATTTGTATGGCAAAACGTAACCTATCATGGTCATATGGCATGACGATCGATCTTGAATGGCGTTCCGCAAGGTACATTCTTTAAACCTTTACTGCAATGTATCGACTTGTGAGACTTATACCTACAAATTTATTTCTCAATTTATGAAGAAGTTTTTAATCGCCGCTATCTTAACTGTCGTGGTTTTATACCCACGTATAAATAAAAAAGTGCTAGTGCGGTATAGCACTTTTTTCCGCGGGACAAATAGTTTTTGTCGATTTTGCGTTTTATGTGAATTTTCATTGTATGAATGTTCACCGCGATACAGAGTAGCACGTACTCGCTTTTAACAACTACTTGTTGATTCCGTAGCATAAATACGCAAATGATTTTCCATACCATACCTGGGTTGACTTTGACTTATCTAAAACTTAGTTGGCAACATCTATGAAGGTGTGATACACTTCATAACACAACTTTCGGTATAACTGTCTATAAATAAACGTAGTGACTGTACTACGTATTTTTAATGGACGATGCACTAGCACATGCAGCGCTGACTTCGCACAATAGCATCTGAATTATATGTATTTGAATGTATTGACATAAATATACAAAAGTACGCGTAATGCGTTTTTACCATGCAAATATATCAGTGCACAATTATATTCGAATGCTTTTATGTGTATCACTAATCGTGAGTCTACATATGTATGTAAAGGCAAAGTACACATCATTAATATTTTTGTTGTATCTCTCTTACTAGTAAGACAATGCCATATTGATAACGGCTATACCTAACCCCATTATCTCTAGACATGGTTACCAATTTATCAGTTACTCGTTATGATAACGATGACCGTTGACCTTAACAGCTTACAGGAAGGGTGATTGTTCCTTTATCAACATATAAACAACAGCCTTACAACTAAATAAGATTATAAAGAGGCAAGGCTGTGCTCTCGAACTGTTAGGCTGAATACCACTGGTTACTCGATCCCGAACGAGTATACTCGTATGGATTTGAAGACTATTCTTAGCTATAATTTATATATAATATTTGCCTGGTTGCCCCCATATCATAAGTTTGCGTGCACTAAAGGAGTCCTTGTTCTGACACCCAAGTCAGAAAATGTATTCTGTTTTGAAATTTTTAATAACAGCATGAAGTTCAGAAATGTTTGCCCTAGATAACAATAAACTGGTCGTCGTGACAAAGCATCTATAAATATAGTCTGCAACTTATTATATTACAGTTTTAGATTTTTATGAAAATAATAAAATAAAATATGTGTGTGAAATATAACTCCGCCTAACCCTTCGAGGATATATAGATATAGGAATTTGTATATATTTATACGAGTGATAAAAACTCTTCACATGCTATTTGCCATTTGCAGGTAGAAATCGACGAAAAAGTCATCGAAGTTTCCAAAAAGTACTTACCCTTCATGGCGGTAGGTTTCGACAGCCCAAAGCTGACGTTACACGTCGGAGACGGCTTTGAGTTCATGAAGAACCACAGCCAAGAGTTTGACGTCATCATAACCGACAGCAGCGACCCCGTAGGACCAGCAGTGAACTTATTCCAAGAGAATTATTTCGCTCTAATGAAGAGCGCTTTAAAACCAAACGGTATCGTCTGCTCCCAAGCAGGCACAGTCTGGAATGATCTAGAACTAGTCTCAAACACGTTGAAGTTCTGTAAAAACCAATTTCCTAGAGCTGCTTACGCTTACGCCTCGGTACCCACCTACCCGTCTGGTCAAATAGGATTTGTAATTGGCTCTCTAGATAGTGATGTAAAATTCGATGACCCTCAAATAGTTCTCACGACTGAAGACGAGAAAAAAATGAATCTCAGATACTATAATAGTGATGTCCATAAAGCAGCGTTCGTTCTGCCTACATTTGTTAAGAGTCGCCTAGCTTAAATACTTCTTTGTATGAAATTTGTACTTAAATGTGCATTTATTTTGGATGTAAGTATATTTTAGTATATTGCGGTGTTCGTTTTGAGCGTCCAAGTCTTTTGACAATACACCTTTACTTAATAAGTACTAACAGGCTCAATTTTCTGTAGAAATATTATTATATTATGATCTGGCAAGTTTCATATCTTTAACACTGTCTTCGCGTCAAGGTAACAACTGAAAACTTCATCTTTATCAAAGAGTGTCATTACTGAAATGGTCGAGAATTAAACTTGCAAGCTATGATTCTATCTAAAAGTCGTTAAGCATTCCATTGACTACTGATCGCCTCGGTGTATGAATTATAGTAATGCGCAAAGCATTCAAATGATACCGATATATTCGTATTATATAATTGCACAATGCAATACCTACCGTGCATAGTCATGAGGCAGCGTACGCACGGCACGGTCTTTATTTAAATGCTAGTGAGTTTTTTTTGACATTGCATTGAACTATCTTTGTTATATGTGTGTTGTGGCAGTGTCATGTGTAAATTAGGTCAAAATATTAAAATATTAATACTTCTGTTTTAAAATCATTAAAGCATAATCATTGTGTCTTTCAATCAGAAGCCTTAATAAAAATAGGTATTAAATATTTTTCTACCATTGTTACTCCATGAAAATTATATTAGCGTGTAAGTGTTATTGACAATATAGTGTCGTTTACATATAATACTCGGTTTGAACTTTAAAGCGTATTTCCTACATTCCGTTTTACGCCAGAAATAACATAAAATTTATTTATTATGCAATCTAGTCTGTAATTTTTTATCTCTGGGTTAACCTCCACTTGCGTTTTAAACAATAAATATTGGAAAACTAAAATGAAAAGTTTACTTTTGGGTATGATTTGCATAATCAAGGTAGTAGCCGAAACCAAGATTCGACTAATAGCTTTCTAACAAAGGATTCAACTCAATATATTAGTCTAACATACAACTTGTATTAGTCGAAAAAATACTTTACCTTCTATTAGTCGAAAGCTAGTCTTGTATTAGCATTACTTTTAAAGCGATACCTGTTCTAGTCGAAAAGAAATTTAGTTTTCGACTAATTTGATCACTCAGTTATTTAATAATTTATTTAAAATTCCGTTTGGTAGCAGGTCGGCATTATTTGTATCTTATACAGGTTTATAAAGAAATAATAGAAAACATTAAGTCAATTGTCCTGAACATTTATTTTAATTAGTTTTAGGTATTCAGTTTGTCTGTATGGGATATATTTTAAGATTAAAAGTATAAAATACCACTATTTTCTAACGTAATTATTTATATTAATAAAATAAGTTAATAATCACTACATTCCACCTTTTACACTCTCCATATTATTTCTCAAATAACAATGTGATAAAAAAATCGTAATAAATATTTTGTACAATATTTTTGTATATTTTTATGAATGTTAAATCAGGGACAATAAATGTATTTTTTTTAATAAATTGTTTTGTTTTATTTACCACTGCGAAGTAGTGAAGTGCCCGACTTGTACATATTGTACGCTACCATGCTATAAATTATTATATAGATTACGATATAAATGGCCAAGGACCGTCATGCTCACTCAAATGTCATTGCTTGTGGTGGCGTCATGGACCGGGTCGTTCCCTTCCCTTCAATATGGCGAGGGGGGCGCTGGCTAGCACATGCGTCGTACTCGTGAGCATGTGCTACCTTGGTTTCGTGGAATTCGATAATTTACTTACTATATTTTTATTTAAACAGATTAAACTACGGACTACAATCATGCCTTGTCTTGATTATTTATGTAGGTACATGTAAGTGAATGCTCCTATTTACTATACTGCTGCTTTAGAGGCTACCATCAAATTTTATTAAATGTTTGAGTATGGTCAATAGTTCATAGAGAAATGGTTGCAGCACCTTACAGTTATGATTTGTAAACGAAATATTAATGTAAACTTGGCCATTAAAAAGAGTGGCCATGAGTTTCTTGCCCGTTCTTCTCATAAGCCCTACACCCTTGCTTTGATATAAATTCACTGATACAATTTAGTGTAACTTTGACATTCATAAGTGTTACCTTGTAACCTAACTTGAATAAATTTATTTTTGATTGATTAACAATTTAAAAGTCATTTGGTCACTATATGTATATACTTTGTATATACCTTTATATGTATTTGTTGACAATTGTTTATCTGAGTATAAATTATCTATATATTAATACGTGAAGCAAAAACTTTGTACACCTTTTTACGAAAATTGCGCGGACGGAGGAGTATGAAATTTAAAGTTTATATGGAATGAGGGGCGAATCCTAATATTTATATAAAATATGCATTAGAAATACATTAAATTAATTAAAAAACACTACACGCACACAACAATGCATTTGACACACGCAGTCGAATCGCGTTCGTAGTATTTCGGCATTGTTCGTCTGACGTCGTACAATTCTTTGTAACTATGGTTACCTATACCTTATTTATATGTAATTTTGGTCGAATTTTGACCACTACGCGACCGCTAGTAAGTATTATAAATTATAACACAATCTCGTCGTTTGGATATACTGTAAACTAGTATCTTGTTATGACGAAAAGTCATCAATAACTATCTATTAAAAAAAGAAACACGTGTTTATCACTATCATTACATTTATAAATCCACCGCCGCGTCTGTTCGCAATAAACTCAATAATTACTGAACGGATTTTATGCAGCTTTCACCAGTAGACAGAGTGATTCATGCGGTAGGTTTAGGTGTATAATTTGTTAAGATTTTGTACAACCCGTGCGAAGCCGGGGCGGGTCACTAGTTACCTAACTATAAACGCATAATTATAGTGTTTCTTTTTAACACGCTTTTATTATCTTGGTATGTATGTATCTATGTAACGGAATATTTGAACGTGATTTTCACCCCTTTCAAACCGACGCTGGATTGATTTGAAACTGCACACTTATTGAGGACCGATAATAAAAATTTTAAAAATTGAATAATAATAAATAATAGTTTAAAAAACTAAAACCACGCTTTATTAAAAAAACCTAACTAAAAACGTAGAAAATAACTTAATAATTTTAATGTGAAAAAGAGTGGTGTTATCAAAATATCTTAGAAAGCACCCTTGGTTTTTTAATAAAGCGTGTTTTTTTATTTTTAATCTATTATTTATTTAAATAAAAGCTGGTTACTTTAGCCCTGTAGCGCGTTTTGTTATATTGTCCAGCGACAATGCAATAAAACATACAAGTGGACCGTAACACAGAAATGACACGAGTACTTTCGTGCATTCATTTAAAATGTAGTATCCACCATTTATTGAAATCTGCTGAACTTAAAGGCTTTGTTTTAATTGTTTGGCCGGGTATGAATTGTTGGGTCTTCTGTCAAAAATTCTTAGTATTAAGTTAGAGAATATGATGACTCTATCATGCATAGGGTACACGGCAACACCAATAGATAAAAAATTACAGACTACCAAAGCTGTGTCACTGGTTGCGG
This sequence comes from Catocala nupta, assembly GCA_963675205.1. Taxonomy (NCBI): domain Eukaryota; kingdom Metazoa; phylum Arthropoda; class Insecta; order Lepidoptera; family Erebidae; genus Catocala; species Catocala nupta. The sequence continues at coordinate 27,832,667 of OY776086.1, read as the reverse complement.
CTTCATAAGCCTGTCGTGTAATTTTATTATGTGTAACTTGTTTCATAATAAATACTGACACTAGTTTGTAAGCTTTATGTATTACTAACACAATGGATCTTAATCTGAAATAAATTATTATTATAATTAAAACAATATGGAACTGTAGCTGATAAACGGTAAAAGCTCATCTTCTATGACTAGGGTTGCCAACCGCACTATAATTAGTATTGTTCTTTATTTTAAGTCCGCGTACTTGTTGAAGAAATATTTAGAAAGTGAAAGGAAAATTTTAGAATTTTACCTACTTATTTAGTATGCAAATATAATATATTGCAACACAGAAAGTCAGCAAACAAATCCATTAAAAAATTACGAATAGTCCTTTACTACATAAAATTTATAACTTATATCTGATGCTAAAGAATATATCCGTAGGTACTCATCGCGCATAATCCGTTTCGAACCTCCTGCAAACGAATCCTTCATTACAAAATTACGAATGGTCCTTTTTTACTACATACAATTTATAACTTATATCTGATGCTAAAGAATATTATATCCGTACTCATCGCGCATAATCCGTTTCGAACCTCCGTAATGTCAATAAAACATGGCCAAACAAATTAAAAAAAAAACAGTGATTAACAAAAAAATTATTATATTTTTTGTTTTATATAAAAATACTATATTTTTTATAAATGTACTATATTTTGTTATAGCTTATTTTATAAATACTATATTTCGTTTCGAAAATATGTTGGCAACCCTACCTATGACCTGGAATCTAAAAGCTTAGTTGGCGAAATATGGGTGTAATTTAGCTCTGCTTCGGTGATATAGGCGTGATACTATGTATATACTAAGTATATGGAGTTCCATAACGATATATAAATATATTGTGAGATAAGTAACTGCATAACTCACAATTTTAGCAAGATTTCGTTACAAACGGACTTTGCCAACGTGTGTAAAGATGTGTGTTAAAAGTTATAACAAATAAATAAACATGTAAATATAAAATTATCATTAATATTTTAAATATTTTTTACATCATTGCCAGGATTCTTCGTTTTAAACATTTTAATTTGATTTCTTATATTTAAAATATTCAGACAGTCCTAAGACTGATAAATAATGATGGAAATTTCATTGATCTAACTAATTATGTCGCAGGTTAAATTTATATAAGCACTTCAACAAAATCACGAAAAAGAAACATGTTAACATTCACAATTTTAACATCATGTAAGTTACAAGCTAATATACTAATATGACTAATAGTTAAAATGTATATAACACATTATATGTCGGCCTCGATGGCGTAGTGGTTAGTGTCACCGACTGCTACGCCTGAGATCGCGGGTTCGATTCCCGCACAAGTCAAACATTTGTGTGCATGAACATGGATGTTTGTCCTGGTCTGGGTGTTTCTATGTATAATATGTATGTATTTACAAAAAAAGATGTATATATTTATGTTTATTCATTGTCTAGTACCCATAGTACAAGCTCTGCTTAGTTTGGGCTAGATGGTGTTGTGTGTAAGTGGTAGAATATTTATTTATTTATTTACACTTATTTAACTCAACAGTTAAATCAACGTATTACGTACTTTTAACTTTATTTAATCGACTCTAACAAAAGTATTTATATTTACAAACGTATTAACACAGCTACTAAAACACGAATAATTATAATACTAAATATTTACAAAAATGGTTTAGGCATCGCAGAACTCTTCACCATCGCTGTCAACTGGTAACGTGCCCAGAAGACTGGCAGCATTGCCACGTTGAATGGCAATGCTGATTCTTTGGGCCAAGAAAAGACCAGCCTTCTGATCACGCGAAACGTCGATCAGGCGTTTTGCGATCTCCTTGTACAAAATACGAGCGCTTGGACCCCATGAACCTAGGGTTTCCACCCCAAACGGCGCAAAAATGTAACTTCCGACTAAATTACTATATTTGCGCCGTTTGAGGGTTTCCAGCAGCAGCGCCGGCACATCCCGCAGTGCTTGGAAGATGTGATGGCGCAAGGGTGTCAACGCACGTTGCGTCCCACACCAAAGGCCTGCCCATCTTCCAAGGCAACAATGACATTCCGTCCGGTCTCTCTTTTAACTATTTAACATGTTATAAGAAGCAAGCACTTTAAATAATATGCTAATTTTTATTTAACATTAGCATTTAACAGTATAACAAAAAATAACATTTTAGCCCATCGCTAAACGTGTGATATGATGCGTATAAATAAATAACTACTTACCGTCATCCAAACGTATAATTAATATAACATGGTAAAATATTTATTAACATTGTATCTTATTCAACATAAACTGATTTTTACTCTTGTAATACGAGTAAATATATACATACACTAGCTCACCCACGCAACTTCGTCTGGTTCACATACGAAATTTTCCGCCGATATTGCACCATTTTTATTGATGCGCCGCTCCTATTGGCTATATTATAATATATATATATAGCGTGATGTTATATAACCTATAGCCTTCCTCAGTAAATGGCTATCCAACACTAAAATAATTTTTCAAATCGAACCAGTAGTTCCTATGATTAGCGCGTTCAACCAAACAAACTCTTCAGCTTTATAATATTTATACATACATATAGATATTGTATATATAATATCACTTTGTAGCAACTGTATATCCGTAACCTCTGCTTACCCCTTTGCCGTTTACGCGTGTCTGTCTGTGTGTATCTATGTATCCCTAATGATGATCAAATTTTGTTCCTGCTTTGGCTGAGGTTTCGTTTCAGATTTTAAAGCGACATGTGATGTATTATTTTTGTTATTTTACTTATAATTCCGTTAAACGTTGCTTCTATAAAATCAATGCCAATGGCATACAAGTAGTAGGTAGATAGGTATAAGTACCTATATATCCGTAAAGATATTAAATCTTTACTTACTAAGGTAAGTAAAGATTTAAATATCTTTACGTATTAATATTTATATTTATTATTATTATTATAAAAATTATAATCTTGTATTTTCTCGGTTTACCGTTAGGAAACTGATAGCGCGAGGGCTAGGCCAAGTATACCTACTTTAGAAATAGGTTGTAAATGGGTTGTGCACAAAGTAGCCGTGTTTGTTACTGAATCTTATTATTATTATGAGCCTAGTTGTTGATCCACACCAGAGCAAGGTCCCTTCTTTCTACTTTGTCTTATCTTTTGCAATCTAGGACCTATTCCACCTGTATGCATCCAGTTCTTCTGTAACTACTTAATTAGTTGTACTTATTTCAATCCATTTTTTCTGAATCGACCTTATATCAATCTGTGAAAGCTGTGTTATTAGGGACTATGGTTATCATGCTGGTGATGTATGCATCCGAAGTGAAAACTTATAAAATAGCAATGGTGTAGGTAATCCATGCTAATATTATATATTCGAAAGTAACTCTGTCCGTCTGTTACCTGTTCACGGCTAAACCAATTAACCGATTTGGACGAAATTTGGTACAGAGATAGTTTAAAACCTGGGGAAGGATGTAGGCTAGCTTTTATTCATGTAGTTGGTACGCGGGCGGAGCCGCTTGCAAAAGCTATATAGTCTATACATATAATAAAATTCTAACTAGTCGATGACTGTACTATAACAACACAACCGAATTTAGAAATTGTTTCACCATTAAACAGCTATATTATCAGTTTATTACCAAGTAACATAGGCAAAAAAATAATACTTTTACTTAAACTAACCTACTTTTACGAGAGCGAAGCCGCGGGCTAAAGATAGTAGTACTTAGATATTTAAGAAAAATTGTAAGACCTATAGAAGCCAAACCAAATATTGTTAGTATTTTTTCTGTAATTATGTTTGCAAGCTACAAAACTACCTACTGCACGAAAATGAGTGCGGTATTTACAGTTATATTGTTAGAGGTGTAACTTACAATGTGGTATATATATTTTTAACCTGATACCATTGATTGATTGATTAAAATTTTTCGACTTCTAAGTGCTAGAAGTCGGAAAATATAGATAGACTAGATTTTGCCTGGTTAGGATAAGTAACAATACTTTCTCTGGATGAAAGGTACCTACCCTATGTCCTCTTCCGTGCCACTGACGACGTGTATGCGAAATTTTATGATGATCGGTCGAGTAGTTAAGGCGTGAAAGCGTAACAAATAAACTGACATTCTCATTTATAATATCTACTAATAACTTTATTGAAATTATTGCAAGACTCTTTAAATTTGCATGCCTGAAGGTAGAAGGTGCAGGATGGCCATAATGTTAACATCGTAACCCATGTTCGCAATTGAATATTAAGTTATATTATTTGAATATTAAGTTAGGATACCTATACTCCATTTGGTTAGGTACTTAACTAAAGGTAAACAATCTTGATTTGATTTTTTACACAAACACATTTTAAACAAATAAACTACTGCTTAAACTAACGGTTCAATTGATTTAGGTAATCGTTATTGTTGTTTTTACATTGATCTTTAGCAGCATTTTATTTTTAACTTAGTTTTTAAAAAAAAAGACACATCAAGATTGTTTACATTTAGTTAAGTACCTAACCAAATGGAGTATAAAGCCTCCACTCCATTTCTCGCGTAGATACGAAGACAGCAAAAGCTAGTGGGAGTAACAACTAATATGAGTAAACATTTAAAAAAACTTTGTTAACTTTGTTTAACCTTAACCCTCGATTGAGTCGTACAACAACAACACTTAAGAACTATAACAAACATACTAAAGATAACTATATAAGCTATAGAATTAAAGAAGACTAGGTGCGGATTACTCAGTAAGCGAGCGTGGGATGACATATTGAGGTTGCCATACCGAGCAGTCTTTTCTATAAAGTAGATAGCTGTTTCCATGGGTGGGAGTGGTCGGTCCCACCAGAGTTTACTGAAAGCTTTGGCGCGGGTTTTCATTCTGTAATATAGAAATAATTAGTTTAGGCCTGTTTCTAACACAGCAAAATCTATACCAAGGACCTATAGGTCCTTGGTATAGATTTTGCTGTGGTTCCAAGTTGGGTATAGTCAGTTATTGGCGTGTAGGTATAAGGGAGCAAGTTAGCCGTTCAAAATTGACTGGGGACCAAGGATCTTGGGTTTCAACTCAAAATTCTAAGGTTTTATGTAGGCCATTGTTTTTGGCTTTCCATAGAAAATAATTAATGGAGACAGTGCTATTGGGTTTTATTGGAGGGATTTTCTAAATTTTATTGGAGGGATCTTCAATATCAGTGCGTAAAGTGAGCGCACCGAAGTGGAGTACCTATTGTTTATATGTATTTAGATCATGTTTGAAACATACTAGGTACGTTAACGCTTTCAAATATTCTGATTCTTGACGCTTATAAATATCACATTGAGATGTAAATAAATGGTTTTATCGAGGTACTTACTCGGGTGACAACACCTTCACCAAAGCTTCATATAGAGTCTCCTCACTGATCTCATTGAAAGCTAACGCCTCGGCCACACCGGCTCGAACAGCGTAAACGGCGTTGCCTGGCTGGTCTCCTAATACCGGCATGACTAAGACAGGCACGCCTGCGGCCACAGCTTCAGTCAAGCTTAGAAGTCCTCCATGAGTCATGAACGCTACACAGTTCGGATGATCTGGAGCAGAAATTTTGGGATTGCTAAAGACTTCAGTATGGCATTGCTGTGTGATGTCGTTTCCCTCGGAATTCAGGATTTGAATTGCCTTTAACTCGTTTCCTAAATGGTGGTCGTGCGTGGTCATCGGGGCGCAAATATAAAATGCAGGGTGCATTTTCTGTCGTTTATTAAAACCAACCAATCATATTTGTAAAAACGCATCAATATATTGATTGAATTATTTAGGTAGTTACATAGATATAAGTAAGCTACCTACTTACTGGGATAAAGAATAAAATTTTATACTTAGTTTACGAGTAAAAGCAACGAAGTAACAGAACCAGAACAAAAATTGTTTTAACGCGGACATAGGTAACATGGCTTTTAATACTGCATACCTAGGGTACGTGCCACAAAAGTAACAGTGCCGGTCAATGGACTGTACGATCAATTTTTTTACAAAAACATGTAGCTCCACCATCATGTTGCTCATTATGTGTTTAACGACCATTTATACGTAAAGAGCGGTCACAATAATGGTATATCTACATAATTGCGGTTATAGTCGTAATACAAAATCTATACCTCGCATCATTGTTTCATTGAATTATTTATGTGCTTTTTTAAGTTTCTATAGGGAGGAAAAGTCTCTGAATAACTGTTAAAGAAGCAATTAAAATAAAATAAATGCTAGAAATGTTTCATGAACATAGATGGTTTAGAATTTGCATATAGGTAGGTGATGTTGATTTGTTAGGTTTAGTTAGATAAAACATGATTTCCATGCAATGTTATAACTTCGTCAAACTAATAACTTACGTAGTATGTCGTACTGGGGCAACCACTTCATAATGCGGACGTTTTCAGGCAGATCCTGTATGTTCTCAGCTTCCCATTTCCAAACGACACGTTGTGATAAGCGCGCGAAAACTTTCAATATGGCCTCCAAACGTTTGGGCGGTAATGTAGAACTTCGAATTAGCGAACCGAAGCTAAAAAGTATTACGCCAGAATCTGATTGCGATACCCATTCCTCTAGATCCTGAATATACAAAAACATGATTTGAACACACCAAATTGTATAGGTATAGCTCATTTAGATTTATGTATACTTGCTTTATTGCTATTTAGTTTTGTTTTGAATACTATGGGTAGGTACGTAATTATGGAAACAAAGTATAAGAATGTAGTAAGAAATTACATTATTGAAATTAAATAAACTGTAAGCATTTACGTGACATACCCATTATAATAAAAATCATACCTGAGGTAATGGCTGCGCGCTTCTATTATGTAGATGGATACCTCCAACCTCAATAACCGATGGCGGCAAAACTCTCACACCGTTTAAACTGTGATAAGTGTTCACAAGTACAAGACTAGCATTCCTGCCAATTTCCTCCAAAGGAGGCAGTTTTCGCTCCAGCCTTGCCTCTAAAAGTTTATGCTCGCTCATGCTAACATATTTATGCCAATATTTATGGAAAATTAAATCAAAAGAATTTTCAAGTTTTTCCAAGAAAGTCATATCGTCAGTAAAAGGCTGCAACATGCTAGGAAACGTTGCCGGGTTGTCATCGCCTCCTACCCATGACGGCGTCCAAGGCATCAAAGCGCACGACATCAATCCAATTGATGGTAATCCGTAGTTATGAACTATACCGAGCATGCAATCGCTGTTAAAGTGTTCCATTATTATAAGATCATAATCTCCTTTAGCTTGCACAAACTCCTCGAAAATATCAGAATTTAGAATTTTCTCGCAAAGTCGGATGTTTTCTCTAGTTAAGTTCTGAACAATGGCAAATTGTTTATAGAAATTAAAAAACTTTTGACCTAGAATTGCAGAGCTATCGTAATCTTCTAGATCTATGACCTCGACATTGAGTGGTGCGAATCCTACAAGACTAATGTCGCGCCTATCCGCGTTCGGCTTCGTTGAAGGGAAGAAGGAAACCACGGTAAGATGATGTCCTCGCTTGGTTAGCTCATCAAGAATCGGTTCGAAGACCATTTGATGGCTCTTGCCAGGATACGGCAGCAATACTAACATTTTGTAACATTCACAAGCACTCAATAACATCGTAAACAATATAACTTTCATTGTTATAGAAATGCGCGCGTCTGCACTTATAGGTACCGAGCGGTGGACTGCAGCGGTGCGACCAAACGCAATTTGTGCATTCATCTATTATTAGCGAGCGGAGATGAGTGGAATGACATAAAAGATATCATTATAGGTATTCACTACTGCGTTTAACTGAATTATGTTTTCTATTGTATTTTTTACTGTGTCAATATGAGTTTCTAGTAATATTAGCGAGTTAGATTAAAATGCTTTTAACAGAGATCATAAAATAACGCATTAGGTATTAAAAATATTGTTGTAGGTAAAATAATATATTTCGTTAGTAGTTTACAAGCATTTTTATTGTATAAGATCTAGAGACCCCAGTAAATTACAAGTCCATATGATGTCAACCAGCCTACATTAAAAAATAGCAGTTGTATGTGTATACATATATACAATAAAATTCCAAAATCCATACGAGAATTAACTCTTTCAAGATTTGTGAACACTTAAGAAATGGCTCACAGATAAATGTTTTTACACAGTAGCCGAATATATATTTTATAAAGGTTAAGAGGATATGTAAACAGTAATATACCTAGTGGTAATGATATAGTATTTAATTTAGAATTAGTGTATATAATCTCATGTAACTTTTGTAAAAATTTGCACGCCTATTGTAGGGCAAAGCATGTGAAACAAACCATGTATCAATCAACTTTAAAATCATGTTTTATGCAAATAAAGATTTATTATTATTATTATTTAAAGGTCTAATAATACTCATTATGGATGGTCACAATTAACACTATCATACATAAGTGTGGAGTAATGACATTTACACGCATCAACAATTAAGATAAGTTTCCGTTTTATTTACTCTTTATTGTATGATATTTTCTACATTCTATTGACATCTGATTTCAAATATTGGGTCCTTATTTGGAAATTGTATAAATTAGACGCTGAATCTCGTTATTTGAGTATAATGTTTATATCCGGCAATAAGCTCTAATTTTTGTTTGTTCCCACTTGTTCTACTAAACAGTTCTAATATAGAACTAATGAGAATTTCTTTTCTTAATAGTTCTACGATATTAGGTGTTACAAAATAGTAGAACTAATGGGAGTCTTTATTTCCACTTGTTCTACTTGTTCTATTCCTCAGTTCTATGGTAGAACTAGTGGGAGTTTTGATTCTCACTAGTATAACGTCAGTGCAGAGCATTCCAACCATACATTACAATATGATTCCAACTCGGAAGCGGTAGGTTGTGTTAGGTTATCTGTTGTAAACCCACCCAGAAATAGGAGCCCCGCTTCGCAGGGCTCCGTCCAAAACTCCAAATATTATATTTTACAAGTTCATAATGTCAAGTGCAAACATGAAAGAGAAAAATATAGGTTTACAAAAACGCATTTAAGACTTAAATCCGTGCGCATTTTATGTTCCTTGTGTGGGACACAGCCTAAATTTGGTAGTGAATGACGCTGTCAAAAGTTCATTAGAAATTGTCAATTTATTTTCAATTGTGCAAGAAAATTATGATTGTTTTTCTGCGTTAAGAGCACATTGGCAAGTACTTGCCAAAGAAGTACCAACTTTAAGTCTAAAACCACTTTCAAATACTCGATGGGAGAGCATAGTTGAAGCGGTAAAAACTCCCAGTACGTTTTCTGGGGAAGGTGTAGGTATGATGCCTTGTTTACCATATATTCCGATAGGGGCAAAGATGCGGAGTCAAGAAATATGACAAATTCATTACTGGCAAAAAGTAGGTAAGTCGTTTAAATTCATCTGCTCTCAACTTACTTGGTTTTAAATTTTAAACAAGATAAATATAGTTAGTTTTCTTCAAAAGTCAGACGTCGTATTGTCAGAAGCGGTGAAAATGATTGATGATGATTGATCATGCAAAAATAAGTTAGTCTGAATTCCGTAATGAGTCGACTTTTAAGGAGTTCCTTAATAGCGCAAAAACAGTAGCGGTAGAAGTCGAGGCAACAGCAGAATTTGCCGCACTTGCCCACCCTCGCGTTCGTAGGAGGTTTTATAATTATGAGGCGGAGGATGAACCGATAACATACACATATTCAACATATTCAAGTAAATTTTTACTACTACCGTAAAAAGAGGCAAAAGTTTATTGAATATCTAAGAAAATGGCAGTTCAGGAAGTAGAGCCCTCATGAGAAGAAGCAGGAAATAAGATCATGGCCACTCTTTTCCATCCACAATTGTATAACAATAGATAATACCTAGTACCTCCATCTACACTTTCTAAGATATATGAACTGGTGTATGCTTGGTTAGGTACTAAGTAAATATATATAACAACATAAAAAATCTATGTAATAAAGTTTGTAGAAATAAATAATAACCCACAGCAGCTCACATTCACATGTTAAGTAATTAAAATGAATTGCATATTAGAAATAGCCTGTAGGCGAGAGCAGTTCAGTCCTTTTTGTCTTCTATGCTTCTATGCAATCTGTACCGAATAGTAAACTTTAAGACATAATTATCTTTTAATTGTCATTTTTAATTTATTAAAGCCTAAGTTATGAATATCATTTGGGATTTTATTGTAGAAACACATTAAACTCTAAATGATTCATGAATCTGTTAAGGCCAGCGCTACTAATTTATTTTAATTTTATGAATTGGTGTTATGTATATCATTTTTTTTTTACGGAAAGAGGTACATAAATCAAATTTTCATATATAAATTGACTTGCTGTTAGTATATTTATTTCATTAAGTTAGTTCCGTAATTAGTTTCTTGTTTCTAAATAGTAAATTCTTCGAATAAGTACCTATCTCTCTTTTGTAACACCAAGTTGGTTTGTCGGCAGCATTCCTTCACAATAATATATCATATAACATTATAGTTTGAAAATAGCTATGGCAAATAAGCCTCGCTGTAACCATATCAGTTAGTTGGCGAATTTTTCTGACTGCATATGCTGCTGCACCTAGTCTATTCGGTATTTTACTAATATGTGGGCCCCACAGCAGCTTGGAATCAAAAGTAATGCCTAAAAACTGATTGCTATTCATAAGACTAAAAAAATCAAAAACATTCATGCTGTGTCGATGTTTCAAGACAACGATACAACACTTAAAAACTGTTTCTGATTCTATTTAACAGACAACTTTACTAAATAATTCATGTTAGACCACTTCTCGTGTCATCGATAAACTCTATGCTGTTGTCGTAAAGTATTCTAGACAGACGCACGAAATAAATAAGAATATCTTGTAGGGAATAACTTTACATTTTCATATCTAGCAAATCAAACTAGCATTAGAGACTTTACTGCTACTGTTGCGAGAGCTATTAGTTTTTTATGTTTATTATGCCAATTGCAAATACAGGTAGGATGGGATGGCAAATTCTTATAGTTAGCCATCACTCTACTCTTCTTCGTCTACTATCGTCTTTCGGCATGCAGAACGTAATACTTACAACAACACAACCTGTTTATTGTACTATAGTGTAAGGATGCCAAATATGGGATAGTCGCCAAATATAATATAGATAGGTTTTGGCGAAACTAATTGCCGCAGTCATTGGGCGCTACTGTCGCTAGAAGCCTTGTATTTGTTGAATTTTTATACTGTTTATTAAGTGCCACTATACATATTGTTACGTGCTGGGTTCGACGGATAAGAATATAAAACAATATTACCGATTAAAACGTTTTATTCTAGTACACAATTAACTTTAAAACACTACAAACACTATACTACACTTTTCCACTGTAACTGCTTCAAACTCCGTAGTATTTTCGCTTCCGTTCGCTTCGATGAACACTTGATCGCTTACGATAGTAAACTGACTCGGCGGTGCGCGTGCGCTCTATTCATACGTGGGTAAAGCGTTTCGGGGGTTTTCTAGAAAAGCCATACCCGACACGCAAGCGCGATGACTCGAGAATGTGCCAGCGCTCTCTCCACTGAACTCGTACCGACAAATACGTAGTTCCGTAAGATGTCAATAGATGGTGCTGTAATAAATTATTATTAGAAATCGCCGACTCTTCCCCACAATGCCGACAGAGGGCACTAGCCGTAACAATATGTACGTTACGTACATATATATATTGAGTCGTTACTAGACTTTTTAATTTAGAAGTATGATGTTGTTAATTAAAAATATCTCCAATAAAAAATTTAATTTAATTAGATTTCTTGCCTTTTTTCTAAATTGATACTCAATCCCAAAAGAACCTAATATGAGATACCTACTATTTTATATTAGCAACCCTTAGTATCTCATAATAAAAGACAATTTGCCTGAGACGTAGTTTCTGAATTTTCTAATATTATCTGACATAATAAAAAAAGTATTATCTATACTCAACACTAAACGGTCTTTTATAGATAAACTTAATTGAATGAATATTGTAATTTTCATAGTCATTAGTGCAATAATTTATTTTTTATAGCCAAAAGTAAAAATGTTGTCTCATAATCGGCATCCTAAATTACCTATTAATTAATTTAATTTTATAATTAATTAATTTCATTAGTAGCTTATTATTAGTTTATCACATAAATTCACCCACAGAGTAATAACAAGGTTAAATCACAATAATCGGGTCAAAAGAAATGTCTGTAAAGTAAGCAGCGACACAGGCATTAGGTGCAGTCGGCCAAAAATGTGGTCTGCCACCCTACGGTTGAGTTTCATTTGAACGTCATGAAACAACAAGGTCGGTTTTCCCTTGCTTATAATAATATTATGACAGTGACAATTGCTCTTTATAATTATAATGGGTGCGTTCCATTTGGCGCTCACGACGCTCACGTTTACGACCACGTTTTTTCCCGTTCCACTTGCTTCCGAGCGTTACAGTTGTAAACTCAAGTGGAACGGATAATGGAGTGTTTTAAGCGTTGATGTAAATTGAGTGAATTAGAAAAAAAAAAATATGCTTAAAGAGTTTTAAAAGGTTACAATTTGTACCTAAGTCTGACCAGATAAAATAATTTTCATTGTCGCCATCTTTGTTACCAACTTTATATTGAAAATGGCGCCAAATTTCGCAACGCTCACGACGACCCATGATAGGAGGTGGGCCGTCGTGAGCGTTGCGTGGGCGTGAGTAATGACGTCATGAGTGACGTTTTCGCCGCGTACATAACGATCGTAGTCGTCATGTGGAACGGCTAAAGGAGCGTCTTGAGCGTCATGAACGCCAAGTGGAACGCACCCAATGTATTATATTTACGTCATGCCATGTGTCAAGTTAGAAAAGTCAACCTCATCAATAATTAGATCCAGCAGAAACTTTTGTCAATTTTAACAATTAAAGAACCATTTTCTTAGCCAACTGTACAGCTAATGAGGAAAAGATAAAAAAAGAGATATAAGCTATGGATCAAGAATGCAGCCTTAAAACCTTGTATTCTGTTCCTGCGATGAGTATGCATCACTGTAATCTTTGCCCCTACGTTGGTTTTTCAGCAATGATAATACCCTGATGTTCAAAGCTTACATAACGATGGGCAACAGTTTGCTGCGATAGCCACGCTAGACGAATAATTTAAATTAAAAGAAGTTTGCTGCAGCTTTTGCCTAACAGGTGACCGTTAGGACTGCCAAAGAGAAGTTTCGAGTTCGATTCCAAGGCACGCAACTCTGACATTTCGAAGTTATGTGCGTATTAAATAGGTAATTATTTCTCTCTTTAATGATGAAGGAAGACTTAGTGAGGAAATCTGTCTGCCAACCCGCACCAGAATGGTGGACTATGGCCGAAATATATTCACAATTCTATATATACAATAAGCGGACTCTGGCATAAGCTGGGATTAATAATCGATATAATAATAATATAATAATAATATTCTACCACATACACACAACACCATCTAGCCCAAACTAACCAGAGCTTGTACTATGGGTACTAGACAATGGATAAACATACATATATACTTTTTTTTTTTTTTGTAATTACATACACATTATACATAGAAACACCCAGACCAAGACAAACATCCATGTTCATGCACACAAATATTTGTCTTATGCGGGAATCGAACCCGCGACCTCAGGCATGGCAGTCCGTTACACTAACCACTACATATATACAATTTTTAAACTGAGAAGAGACCACCAGTGGGACAGCTTATGGATTATCCCTGTCTGTCCCAATGATCTGTCTGTAAAACCGAACTAATTATTTCCTTTATCTAGAGTTCGCTGTTTCTTCAGAGGGACAAAAGGAGAAAAGATTTTTCGATTAGACCCCTCAAACAGATTGAACTTTTTTATTTTCATTTAGAAGTAGATAACAAGGGAACATACAGGAATAACCGCAGTTTATATACAGAGCGGATATCATTATTATATCTATTATTTAAAACAATAATCTCTAGTATGTTTTATATAAAACAAAACATTATTAAAATAAAATAATTTAACAGACCCACCGGTATCGAGTTCTAACCACCGATACCCTACCGGTGTTTAGGGCTCCAGAGACAGGAACCTCCTATTATTATAATTATTAAAACAAGAGTATTGATCCATATTTTATTCATCATTTATTTGGAGTCTTTTATTTCTGCCTTCTTGTTCGGCCTCGTTAAGTGCTGAGTAGACTACGCCGGCGCGGACCTTTTTCAATATCTTCTTATCGTGGAACGGGTGTACGTGTGCGGAAATCCTACAAAATAAAAGAAATAACAATAACAATTTTGGCATGAAGAGCCTCGCTGATTTCAGCATATATGGGCCGGCTCGACCGGTGAAGTACTACCCTCTCACAGAATATCGACGTGAAATAGCAGTGTTCCTACTATTGTGTTTCGTTCGGTGAGCGAGTGCCAGAGGCTTAATCACCCTTTTTCCCCCTTCTCGCTCCCACTTCGTTTTTTCCTAAAGGCTTGGCAACGTGCAAGTGATGCCTTTGGTATTGCAGGCGTCAGGCTACAGTGACCATTTACCATCAGGTGGGTCGTAGGCTTGTTTGCCACATTAGTAGCATAAAAATAAATTATATATATATATATATATATATTCCTGAGTCACTATCTTCAGGACCAGAGTACTGCGGGGTCAGGATAGCCCACTGCGCCTCGAAAGGCGTGTTCTATCGACCGCGAGTGCGCGGTGCCTGACATTGAGGTTGGACTCACAGGAGCTATGTGGGTAGCCGCAGAGGACGACATGTTCGTTGCTCGGCAAGCACGTGGCGCTCGAGCGTCGGACTCAGGTGCGGCTAGTGCGAACCGGTCAGTCGCGCGAGCGCCGGAGTCGTCTTTAGCGAAGTGGCGGCGTGGTGTCGCTGCCACAACGTTCGAGCGTCGGACTCAGGTGCGGCTAGTGCGAACCGGTCAGTCGCGCGAGCGCCGGAGTCGTCTTTAGCGAAGTGGCGGCGTGGTGTCGCTGCCACAACGTTCGAGCGTCGGACTCAGGTGCGGCTAGTGCGAACCGGTCAGTCGCGCGAGCGCCGGAGTCGTCTTTAGCGAAGTGGCGGCGTGGTGTCGCTGCCACAACGTTCGAGCGTCGGACTCAGGTGCGGCTAGTGCGAACCGGTCAGTCGCGCGAGCGCCGGAGTCGTCTTTAGCGAAGTGGCGGCGTGGTGTCGCTGCCACAACGTTCGAGCGTCGGACTCAGGTGCGGCTAGTGCGAACCGGTCAGTCGCGCGAGCGCCGGAGTCGTCTTTAGCGAAGTGGCGGCGTGGTGTCGCTGCCACAACGTTCGAGCGTCGGACTCAGGTGCGGCTAGTGCGAACCGGTCAGTCGCGCGAGCGCCGGAGTCGTCTTTAGCGAAGTGGCGGCGTGGTGTCGCTGCCACAACGTTCGAGCGTCGGACTCAGGTGCGGCTAGTGCGAACCGGTCAGTCGCGCGAGCGCCGGAGTCGTCTTTAGCGAAGTGGCGGCGTGGTGTCGCTGCCACAACGTTCGAGCGTCGGACTCAGGTGCGGCTAGTGCGAACCGGTCAGTCGCGCGAGCGCCGGAGTCGTCTTTAGCGAAGTGGCGGCGTGGTGTCGCTGCCACAACGTTCGAGCGTCGGACTCAGGTGCGGCTAGTGCGAACCGGTCAGTCGCGCGAGCGCCGGAGTCGTCTTTAGCGAAGTGGCGGCGTGGTGTCGCTGCCACAACGTTCGAGCGTCGGACTCAGGTGCGGCTAGTGCGAACCGGTCAGTCGCGCGAGCGCCGGAGTCGTCTTTAGCGAAGTGGCGGCGTGGTGTCGCTGCCACAACGTTCGAGCGTCGGACTCAGGTGCGGCTAGTGCGAACCGGTCAGTCGCGCGAGCGCCGGAGTCGTCTTTAGCGAAGTGGCGGCGTGGTGTCGCTGCCACAACGTTCGAGCGTCGGACTCAGGTGCGGCTAGTGCGAACCGGTCAGTCGCGCGAGCGCCGGAGTCGTCTTTAGCGAAGTGGCGGCGTGGTGTCGCTGCCACAACGTTCGAGCGTCGGACTCAGGTGCGGCTAGTGCGAACCGGTCAGTCGCGCGAGCGCCGGAGTCGTCTTTAGCGAAGTGGCGGCGTGGTGTCGCTGCCACAACGTTCGAGCGTCGGACTCAGGTGCGGCTAGTGCGAACCGGTCAGTCGCGCGAGCGCCGGAGTCGTCTTTAGCGAAGTGGCGGCGTGGTGTCGCTGCCACAACGTTCGAGCGTCGGACTCAGGTGCGGCTAGTGCGAACCGGTCAGTCGCGCGAGCGCCGGAGTCGTCTTTAGCGAAGTGGCGGCGTGGTGTCGCTGCCACAACGTTCGAGCGTCGGACTCAGGTGCGGCTAGTGCGAACCGGTCAGTCGCGCGAGCGCCGGAGTCGTCTTTAGCGAAGTGGCGGCGTGGTGTCGCTGCCACAACGTTCGAGCGTCGGACTCAGGTGCGGCTAGTGCGAACCGGTCAGTCGCGCGAGCGCCGGAGTCGTCTTTAGCGAAGTGGCGGCGTGGTGTCGCTGCCACAACGTTCGAGCGTCGGACTCAGGTGCGGCTAGTGCGAACCGGTCAGTCGCGCGAGCGCCGGAGTCGTCTTTAGCGAAGTGGCGGCGTGGTGTCGCTGCCACAACGTTCGAGCGTCGGACTCAGGTGCGGCTAGTGCGAACCGGTCAGTCGCGCGAGCGCCGGAGTCGTCTTTAGCGAAGTGGCGGCGTGGTGTCGCTGCCACAACGCATCTCGGGTGCTTGCCTGCTCAGCAAGTAAGAGTCATAGCTACAGTCACTCGGGCCACACCCGGCTTGTAGGCCTATTAGGGTAGACGTATGGATGTACGTCGGGGAGAGAGCGTACCTGATAAGGATATGAGAGGCGGAAGCCGCCTCTCATGTCTGTCGGCTTCAGCAAGGTTATCGTTAGCGACTCCCAGAGTTGCGAGTGGTGAGCGGCTTTATAGCTCCGGCAGCTATCTGGAGAATATGTAGTGCCACTTGGGCACGAGGTAGCTCGCTTACGAGAACCGGATCTCTGAAGTTAAGTAGGAGAAATCGAGATTTGGGGACAAGACCTGTCTATAACTGGTTCCGGAAGGTGCTCTCGGGCACTGGAAGGTACAGCGACTCCCACTATTATAACCTGACAGTTGGTGTAGGGGAACGCTATATCATAAGCTGGCCTAGTCGTAGAGAGAGTGGATAATCCGATTCTAATAACATCTTTAACAAATAAAAAGAGTTAAATCTGTAGGTACCCGGGACGTAACAAGATAGCTTGCATATGTGGCAGAAGTCAACTAAGCTATAACGTCACGTTCTAGAAACCGTACAGTCTGCGTCCTGTCCTAAGGTATAGTTGTGTTTTGTATATATTAAACTAGTTAAATACAATTGCCATGATTTATAGAAACATAACTGGCTCAAAAGAATTGTGTATTTTACTGAAATAAGCGTCGCCGACGTCAACAGCCATTAAACGATTTCTATGAAAAAAATCACGCATAAAATCCTAACTTTACTACATATTATAAAACAAAGTCATCCGCCGCGTCTGTCTGTCTGTCTGCTCGCGATAAACTCAAAAACGACTGAACAGATTTTCATGCAGTTTCCACCAATAGACAGAGTGAACAACTCAACCGATTATCACGAAATTTCGCATAGATGAACCAGAACCAGAAAATAGCACTTTTTCCGACGGATAGAAATGTATTACCATAACACATTAACAGAAGCAAAGCTGTGGGAGCTAGTTCATAATATAAGTAAGGAAAAATATTTTATTTTATTACCTTTGTATAACAACATCGTCTTTTGTAACAACATGTGCTGGACACCTCACAGGGTTCAAGTAGTCGACGCATCGCCATTGTCGCGTGTTGTTCTTGTTCGTATGCTTTAGGTAATACACGTATCGGTTCAGTATCATCTGTAAGGAGCCCTGGTTCGATACCGTAAACTGCATCACGCTTAGACCTGAAACAATATTTGTTATTTATTCTCTCAAGGAACCTGAATATTTAGAAAACAACTACATCGTGGCTACAAACACATCCTAAATTTACATTTTTGATTAAACAATTTGATTTGCTCTTTTGTGCAATTCATACCCTCCTTTCGTGGTCTCATATTTAGTTAGATAATGCGCGATTTTATCGTACCCTACAGCATCTGCCAGTTTTAACCTACTGGTTCCTATATGGTTTTAGTTGAGGTGATGCTATTGCTGTTGGTATTGCTCCCATCATTTCTTTCAGACTTCCGGAGACTAGAAGGACTTTTATAAGCAGCGATAGCCTATTGGGAGATCGTTGTATTGCCAACAGCAGAGGTCTTGAGTTCCATCCTAAGGCGCGCAACTCTGACTATTCAAAGTTACGTTTTTTTTTTATCTTTAAAATGACCACACTCCGCCTGATGGTAAGCAGTCGTGTGGTCTAAGAGCAGTGGCCTCCACACCGTCCTCATAGCAGCCGAGGCGATGTTGAAGTCTCTACTTTGACGGCCTGCGAAGGTGCTTTTTCACGCCCCGCTAAAAGGACCCAGGATTGAAGGAAGAAAGAACCACGTGCCTTGGCAGAGAATTCCATGCCTTGATCTTTCGGCAGAGGTATGAGGATCCAAACTTGTTGGTACGCTCTCTAGTCGACTCCACCGTGTAAGGATGGCATCTGTGCCCAGCACGCGTTGTTCTGAATAGGAAAGGGGAGGGCGGAATAAGGTGGAGTAACTCTTCAGAGCACTCCCCGTGGTATATTCTGTAGAAACATGCCAATGAGGCAATGTCCTTACGGAGTTGCAGAGGTTCCAGTGAACTCGTGACCTCTGGATCTCCGATGATACGGACAGGCCGCCGCTGTAACATGTCGAAAGCGTCTAGCAAGTACTGCGCGTAATAAATAGTTAATTATCGCTTGCTTTAACGACGAAGGAAAACATTGCGAGGAAACCTGCATGTTTGAGAGTTCTCCCTTCACACATTGAAAAGAGACCCGTGTCTAGCAGTGGTACAATTAACTACAGGGATGATATTATTTTTGCAAAGTGGTATACAAGCAGTCCACCTGATGGTAAGCGGTTATAGAGAAGATGGACTGCAGTACTAGGATATTACTTGCAAACGAATGTTATAATAATACCATAAGCTCGCCATAAATGTATTTGACCCACATTTGACCAGCTACAATAATAATAAGTAAACATAAAGTGCAGTTTTACGGTTACTTATTGTTCTTGAAGGCTATATAGGAGTAGGAACAAATCCTTATCCAACATTTCTTCTGTCTGATACAAGACATAGGGATAATATGATAGATTAGTATAAAACCGCTTACTTATTAGAGACGGATGGAGATTGTTCAGCGCATAAGAAATATGACCCTCAAAAAATTAAGTACTATAGAAAATTAGATCGTTCTTTTTTTAATGCTATAGTTTCTTTAAGACTGCGCCGTGCGAAATGTGCCAAAACAGGCGGTCACAGTTAAGTTGATAAAATCAATACTTTTTGTTTAATACAAATATAAAATATACATTTACCAT
The DNA here is from genome assembly GCA_963675205.1 of Catocala nupta. Taxonomy (NCBI): domain Eukaryota; kingdom Metazoa; phylum Arthropoda; class Insecta; order Lepidoptera; family Erebidae; genus Catocala; species Catocala nupta. Next base: position 27,813,073 of record OY776086.1, on the reverse strand, counting down.
AACGATGAATGTGTTTACAATTACATACTTCGTGTAAAAAACTTAAAATAATTAATATTTTCGCCTACAAAATTACGTAAATTTGCACGAAAAATGCAAAAACGTAAGCTCGTGTTACGTGATTTTAGATTCTATCAGTAGAATCTATCCTATTTTACAGCTTAAACGAAACATTAATAGTTATATTACAATTTGTCCGTCCCAAATATTTAAGTTATTGGTTGACAATAAAGATACATATCTAGCAAAAAAGCACTTCTAATCCTACATATAATTTTACTATGGCGGCCGCGCGCCGATTTGAATGTCGAGCTCTGTCATTCAGTCCAACTGCGTCTTACGCTCGGCGAAGTCTTAATATCCTACGATAATTAAAACTCGGTTCTGGCGGTTATCTTAAAGAAAAAAAGCGAATAGACGATCAAAAATGGTTTCGCCAAACCATGAACGTGGTCCGCTCTCGGACTATATTCAATCGTGAAATCTGTGGAGCACAGTGCGCTGAACGTTGTTATTATTCGATTTTGTTATAAAATAATAAATGAAGTTCCGTGGTGCGGTGCTGTGGTGTAAAGATCGCACCTTAGCACCGTACTGTGCGTTGGTTCGACCGCACCATGTTCGATCATCTATTTGCACTTTTAACGGGAACTAGCCTGCGCAGGAGATATTATATTGCAAACGTGTGTGCGCAAACACAAGTGCACTCTCGGTACCCTAATTCTCTTAATTAATTGGGACGACAATCTGACTTGACCGGAGAGAGATCAGAACTAACTACTTCACGTGCTTTCTCAACAAATAGTAAGCGATTAGGTACTGTAGTCTATAATTGCTTGCAATACCAGAAACATCGCATTTTCGATCTTAGGAAAAAGGAGTTAACAATAAGATAAAAGAAATGGAAGAAGAGATGTATGTAGGTCCGCCAGAGTAAGAGCTTACTTCAGACTTCGCTTAATTTGTTCATCGGCGTACGAAGACACCAGATACAATCCTTTTTTATAATATTATTGTATTGTTTTTTTAAGAGTAAGTAAACATCCAAAAATAAACTTATTTTGCTACTGTTTTCTGTAGGGTACAAAATAGTTATGCTAGGTTTTAGTACATTTTCTGCCATGCCCTACCATTCCTAAAAGGTTGTGGAACCATTTAGTTATCACCACCTAATTAGACCTACTACTGCTCGCCATCTCGCTCATAAAATGTGGTTTTGTTACTTAAAGTATATTTTATTGACTTCGATTGTGTCTGGATATGGAAATAATAATAGACAACAACAAAAATAAACATATAATAATAAACAAAAAGTGTAACTAAACAAAGCATCCGTCAGTGCATAACATTCATATTATAAATACCTTTATTTATTAAATTCTAAATATTTCATAACCTCCCCACATCCAGTGGTCACCGCGGAAGATCAGACCATAAGCCTCTAACAAAGACCCATAAACTTTCTGCAAAAAACAGAAAGCAATGGAAATCGTTAGAAAGCCTTTGCCAGGAGGCACACTGAACTCCGAAACATAAATATTAAAACGTAAAGAAAATACAAGAAATGAGAATTAAATAGAAATAAATTTATAATATGAACTTTTTAACTTAATGTTGTACATATGTTATGTTGTGATCAACGTAATTATGTTGTAAGCAATATACATGGTTACTCGCGATTAAAGTTAAAAGTTAAAAGCCAAAAGTAAACTTCTTAAACAACATCTCGGATTTCTAAAATCCAGTTTTCTGCCGTCCCAGGATTTTAGCAAGTTTAAAAATTATCCTACTACATAAATATAAATACTGCAAAGAAAAATTGTCGTTTTGCATACTATGGTAGTTCTTCAGCCAGGCTGCTTTAGTTCGAGGGATAAATCAGGTATAAGTGAGAATCTTGCTCTACCCTGCCTCTAAGAAGGTGTACTAAGTTTGCATTAAGGTAATAAAAACCCTCACCGAAACACAAATGAAGTATGAATCTAAACATTTATTCTTTAGTTATACAGTACATACAGCTAATCCTAGTGGGAAGCCGTTCGACTGCCACGAAGGGATCTCGAAATCGATACCAAGGCCCCTCTGTCTTTTCAAAGTTTAGTATGTTTAAAATAGTTAATTATCGGTCACTTTAATGGTAAAGGAATACATAGTGTGATGGCTTTCATATTTGTAAGCATAAAGTACTTGTAGATACATATGTGAAGTATGCTAACCTGCATTAGGCCTATTTTGGTCGACTATGGCCTAACCTTTCTCATGCTGAGAAGAGGCCCGTGCCCAGGACAGTTACAAGCCGATACAATGATATATTTTATTATTTATATACAGTATAAAAAAATTACTTACTTTTATCAGATATACCTTCTTGTCCATCAATAATAGTTCTAATTCCTTCTGTCATAGAGGTCATAGAATCATCATCATTGCCATCTGTGTAATCATTTGAAGGTAGAACGGAAGCAATATCTCCAGCAGCTTCTCTAAAATAAAAACAATTAAAGGTTTTAGATTTAGGTTTGTAAAATCAATCTCATTTTAAGTGCTTGATTGGTTGTTGCTGTTGAGACAGTAATAGAGATGAAAGTTATAATAATAAATATCTTTATTAGAACAGTTAAACAAACACGCAACTACTTCATGTATCTTTGTACTACCACAAGATTGACTGGTAAATAAGGCCTGCCATAAGACTGCCTATATACATTGTATTTGTATTGTGCATTAAATTTAAGAAATAAAATAATATTATAACTTATAAGTTATTAATGAAAAAAAGGCCATCCCTTTTTCATTAACAAATGGTCTGAGCTAAGACAGCACTTTCAGCTCTGTAATTCACATGACATAATAGTTTAATCTATGCAGTTGTCATTGACATGCTATAATTGTATCAAATACTAGCTGACCCGCGCAACTTCGTCTGCTTCACATAAGAGAATTTTTCCCGTTTTAGCAACATTTTTCATTGATGCTTCACTCCTATTGGTCGTAGTGTGATGTTAAATAGCCTTTTTCGATATAAGGGCTATCCAAAACTAAAATAACTTTTCAATTCCAGTATATAGAACCAGTAGTTCCTGAGATTAGCACATTCAACCAAACAAATTCTTCAGCGTTATAATATTAGTATATGTAGATGATAACTGGCACATCACAAATGGGAACCTTGTTCTGGTTACCATATACCTAAATGGTCTAGAAGTCATTGTTATTAGTTTGAATTACCAAGTCCTTACTTAATATTTGTAATAGCATATTTGGTATCATCTCCATCCTTCGCTGAAATCTCAAAGTAACATATTTCATCATTTAGAGTTTCCATGTTGGAGTCTGTCTCATTGTCATTTTGTGGCGCAGGCTGATTGGAATTAAATGAATCATGGATTTTCTGAAACAAGAAAGTTTCTGTGAAAAAGAGGAATTGAGCTATGAAACGCAAACACATTTTCCAGTTCAGTTTCATTTCCAGAGATTAGCATAGTCAAACAAAAAACAAACTCAACTCTTTGACTTTATACTATATGCATATTTTAGTCAAGCAGCAAAATACAACCATCTCTTAACATGTTAATGTTATGTTGTCTTAACAATTTTAGGGTCATAAAATATTGGTGATATGTAGTACAAAATGAACAGAACAAATTTGAAATAGTTTTATTTCATCATTAACAAGATCAATTAACTTCATGCCCCATTGACTAAATACTTTTAGATTAAGACTATTATTAGGCTAAAGCACACATGCTTATCCCCTGAGCCTTTATATGCCCCATGGCTTTGGTTGTATTAATGTATGTAGATTTTTACAATAAATTTCTATCCTTTTGGAACAGTACATTTTTCTAGATGAAAACATACTCTAAGTCCTTTTCTATTACCTCTGAAAATGTGCATGCAGAATTTTATAATGATCAGTTGAGTACTTAAGGCCTGAAAGTGTAACAAACAAACAAACTCATTTGCATTTATAATATTAGTTAGGATACTGGTTGAACAATATTATCACTTACCATATCCTCAAGACCTTTAATGTGTAGTTCCTTGCCTGCTTGTAAGAATTCATTTAGATTATCTATGGAGACTAACACCTCTCCCGTATACACATATTCCAGTAATGAACATAATGTTGTATAAGATATTTTCTGAAAATGTACATATTATTTATTTAACATGATACAGGCAAGTACATTTTTGTTTAAATATGTTCGTTTTTATTACTGATAACTAGCGGAACTGACAGATGTCATCCAGTAAAAATAAAAAAAAACAAAACAAATTTAAACCATTCTCAAATCCACTTGAACACATACAGAAAATTTCATCAAAATCTGTCCATCCATTTAGGAAGAGTTTAACCACAAACGCATACAGAAGATTTATATATATAAAGATAGAGATCATCCTCAGTTACTGCACATATGGTGTAGTAGTTTTTCGTGGTTGTCTCATAACCACCAAGTTTTGTGGATATGATATCCACACAGGACAAAATGTGCGTGATCCATAAATAGTTGTACGAAGTATAGGTGTTCCGTGTCCAATGTTTAAATTATTAATTGTATATTGCGATAATATATCAATGAAATTGCATCACCACTAAATTAATAGTGAAGAATACATTTTTGTTAACATTGCAATGTTGCATTTGCTCCTGAATAGAGTAAATTTTTCTTATTGTTAAGCAATATTACAATAACAGTGCTTTGAGATACTATAGAGGTACACCTACTATCTATATTCTTCATATCTACCATCCACATTGTCATCACAATACAAACAAATTTGAGGGTATGGTGTTTTTTATGTCATACTTAATACATAACATTTCAGACATGAATCCTTTATACCAGAATATCCAGGACCAGTGCCTACTATTATACCTGGGACTTATATAACTATACTCCGTTTAATTAAGTATTTAACTAAAGGTAAACAATCTTTTTATGTGACAAACACATATTAAACAAATAAACTACAGCTTAAACTAACAGTTCAATTGATTTAGTAATCTTTATTGTTGTATTTACATTGATCTTTAGCAGCATTTTATTTTTAAACTGAGTTTTTAGATAAAAAGATATCAAAATTCTTTACCTTTAGTTAAATACCTAACCAAATGGAGTATAGATAAACATAAGGGTGTAATTCACCTCTATCTATTCCTTTTCGGCCATTGGCGCCAAATTGAATATCAATGGTTGTTTTTACATGGCTCTGTTTATACAAATTGACAATTCCCTTGTATGCGAAATATCACATGTTATTGCTCTCCTCAGCAGTGACGGACCGAGCCAGAAGAAGAATAAGTTAAAGGGAAATAATTTTGTTACTAAACTAAGAAACTTACACTCAGAAAAATAACTGGATGAGGACACTGCGCCGTTGATATCAGTTGTTTAATATAAGGGCTAGCGAGCGCGATAATGACTTGATGTACCTTCACCAGGTGACCATCGGCAGCTAAAGTCATGTCCACAAATTCACCATTCTGTAAAGTACAATTGTAAGAAAACAAAAACAAAACAATGTTGTAAATATTAGAATTGAAAAAACTAACCTGCTGTAAAGCGCTTAACCCAGTACTTAAATTCTTCTTGTGTGCATTCCATAACAAAGAAAATTGAGACATGGTGAAGTAGTTAAATATCTTTGTATTATTTCATTTATTTACAAATTATAAATTGCTATTTTCTTTTGCACCTGTTATTGTATCTTGACAGTTGATCAAGCGCGGTGCAGTGTTGTCAAAGCATTCAATCTAAAACCGATGCATGAGCAGCATTTTAGGTCACTTTAGTATTAGTAAAACAAATAACTAAATGTAGTATGTATAGTTTATAAATAACGTATGTAAATAAAAAAGAGAGAAATAAATAAATAATTAGTTAAATTAATGTCTGCTCGTTTTTTGTTCATTTATAATATTACATGCGTTTTATTCCAGTAATGTGGAGGCATTCTATAACGCATATTATAAGGTTTTTCACTATATTAATCAAGTGGAATATAACTTAAATATTTGTTTTGGTCATATTGACCCGTGACTGTTTAATTTAAGTATGCTGCCGACAATGTTGATTGTACGCTAAATACTCTAGTCACCTATAATTTGAATAGATAAAATATCGTTTAGGTCGGTACCCATCAACATAGCCAAAATCAAGTCGATCTAATAAAATATGAAAAAAGGACAATCTTTGAATTAATACATAAAAATACGTATTATATTTATTATATTGTATACAAGCGCACTAATACTAGAGTTTACTTTAGTTACTTATACTTCAATTAATCGTTCTAGTCACATCACTAGTGACATATAATTATAGTGTCATTTCTATGCATTATCTATGCTATACAATAACCACAATAATATGAAAAATATATCGTAATGGCTAGGCTAGTGTATGAGAAGATATAGAATTTTGCGATATTTTGAATTGTCAAAAATACCAAAATATCATCTTATGATTTATATCTGTAGTTAGAAATAACAACAAAGCCGTAAGCATGGAAGAAACTCTATCGTTGTCTTGGGAAGCGCATCAAAATAACATTTGCAGCGGTCTCAGCCTCCTACAACAGGTATCATTACTGTGTTTATTACGATTTATCCTATTTAATGTATGTAGAGTTTTCATAACAGTCCAAGCTTTGAGGGAATATTAGTTTTGCTCAATTTAATAAAATGTTTTTATTTGTATGTAGTTTGTTGTATGAGTTTTTGTTTACTTATTCAGCGCGGCGAGTTTGTAGACATGACTTTGGCGGCGGACGGTCATCATGTGAAGGTCCATCAGATGATCATGTCTCTCGTAAGCCCCTACATCAAGGAACTGATATCCTCGGCGCAATGTCCTCATCCTGTCATATTCCTCAATGTAAGTAATATACTCATATTTAAGTCCTGCTGAAGTATAGCTTTATAAACCCTTTAAATAACTTCAATGGTTGTTAAAAGTTCGAAATACTTAAGAGGTTTGTTTGCCCTATGTCTATACTTGTTTGAATTACACTTTGGCAAGTTTTTTATCTATCAATAAATTGTATGCTAACAGAAAAATATATTAAGAATTCTTAGTTTATTATGTAAAAGATCTATCATGCTGTACTTTTCTTTCATTTAATAATCCTGATGTTTTTGGTGATTTGTTTTAATCCTTAATGTTATCTTTTAATGCAACTATCAATTTATCTACACAGCGTTTTGACTTTAACCACCAAAAATATTAGCGAGTCTTTGTAAATATAAACTTTCTAAACTAATAGTACAATATATTACTTCTCTAGGGAGATATCAATACCTTATTTGTCTTCATAGATGAACAAATAAGCTTATATCTTTGGAATATACATTCCTGAAGATGTAAGCAAAGATGAATAACATTCAACAATTAACTTCATATAACCCATGAGTCATTGCCATCTGAACACAAGGAACTGGTCTTACAATTGGTCACAAAGATGAATATAAATGTATGCCATGGAACAACTTGCCAATCTGAGAACAGTTAAAACTATAGAGTAACAATTTGTTTTCCAGAATATATCATATAATACTCTACGCTCATTACTGGAATATGTATATACTGGAGAGGTTCTGCTTCCTAAAGAAAAACTGCCTGAGCTGCTAGCAGCAGGCAAGGCACTTCACATCAAAGGACTTAGAGAAATGGTAATACATATTTGAACTTGCTTGTTGAACTCCAAAACTTTTATATTCCATAAAAAAAACAAATGTATATCTTCATGTAACAGCTGTTTCACTTAACAGTAACTAATAGTTGACTGGGCAACCTTTTGCCAAATTACATTTAACATAAGATTTGACAGCTGATCTTTCATTCCTCTTAGAATGGTTTTTATGAAACCTTTAGCACCACAGTAAACTTAAACTAAGGAGTTACTTTAATCAAGTCAACATGCCAATTGCTGGGATGCCAGATGCAGAGAAAGCAAAATGTGTCTGCCCTCCAATGGGCCACTGCTTCTTTAAATAGGTTAATAATATCAGTCCTGTAAATTAACTGATCCACTGCTGGGAAAAGACCCCTTCTCTTCGCAGTGTGGGTTGGTTTCTTCACACATCTTTGAGAACATTATGGAGAACTCTCAATCATGCAGTTTTCCTTACTAAGTTTGCCATAAAGTAAAGCAAGGACATTCAGCTATTTTATTTGCTCATAAGTTTATGAGACAAGAGTCATTGAATGTAATTACTACATTATATATTTCTGATTCTTAGAGTTTCTGAAAGAAAGTGCTTTTTGCATAAAGTGAAATTCTCTGTGTCCAATCAGGATCTAAACAGTTGTTTTTAACTTTTTGCAACAATTAAACAGGTGAGAAGGAAATTCAGCAAACAGCATATTTATTCACAATGCAGGAATGGAAGCATTTCTGCATACATTTTGATGTCATTTCATTCCATTTGACAGCTTGGAGTTTGATATTAGTGTTTCTTAGGGGACACTTCGTGTATAGGTGATTGATTGTGTTCCTTTTACAGGAAGACAGCAGTACCCCACATTCAGAAGCAACAACAGAAACCGTACATACAAGTAAAACATTAATGGGCCATTTAAGAGATAATAAGGAAAATAAAAAACATAATGTTAAACACAAAGATAGCAAGTATGATACCAGTATTTAATGTGATATAATAACTAAGAACAGTGTTCATAATTGAAATTATTTCAAAATTAATATTAAAAAAGTATTTTTTCATTTTACTGTCTGTGCTCCTTTTCGATACAATAAATGCATTATGCCAAATCTCACAATTCTTTGTGCACACAATATGCTACACATTCTAATAACAGCTAGACAGTTTTCCTCTTCACTTATTAGTATACATATAGATTGCCATTGGAAATGTTTGTTTTTTGTTCTGTTATGGAGATATACTATTGATAACTGATGATAACAAATGCCAAGTAGCAGCATGGAGTAGGGAACTGTACTCAGTAGACGGCAATAGGCCTGCCCTCTATTTTATGGGATCTAAATTCACCAAATTTTACCATAGCTGGTAAAATTTGGATCATTTAATAATTATTATTGATTACAGAAAAAACCAGTAGAGTTTAGTTAAGAATGTGTTCATCAAAAATATATCTAGTGAAATGTCGGTACTTTACACTCTACTTAACTGTTTGCATTGTGTTAATATTGTTTCGTCACTTTTGATAAGAATAAAACTAAGCTTCATAAGAATACTAGTAATTTGTATCTATAAATAAACTATAATTACTAGAAAATATTAAAAAATCTGGTTTTAGAGATAATTATAATAATAATATTTATCACATACAACACCATCTAGCCCAAACTAAGCAGAACTTGTACTATGGGTATTAGACAATGGATAAACATACATATAATTATATACTTTATTTTTTGTAAATATGTACATATTATACATAGAAACACCCAGTGTGTCTATTTAATCTTCTAGCTAACATTCAGACGCCGAGGCCCAAAGACAATCCTTTTATCAATGTTCTGGATTTCTAGTTGACAATGTTTTTTAATTTTAGTGTAATTGGTAATTTCGACTCTGAAAACGATGCATACATGGAGGAACTTGCAGAACTAAAGATGTCAACCACTATTGAAACTTTAGATGAAGAGTCCTTAGATACTACAATTGGAAGGAATAAGTCGTTGGACATATTAAAAAAGAAGGAATATAGTGAGTAATATTTTATGCAATATTAACTAATGTAATATATAAATTGTGATAACCAGAATTTCAAGAGAAATGTAAGGTATAAGGTAATTGATAAACGTAAACTGCAAGACGGCTTGTGGTTAGCAAATTGTAAGTACCAAAAACCACTCACAGCGGTTGCTCTGGGAGCTCCAGGCGAGACTATCGGGACATTTAATGTCATAACACATAACCCACACCGTTCACGCAGGTTCTGAAATAGCTACAGTTGCGTTGATCTCCCTGAATTGTTGATGAATTGTAAGTACCAAAAAGACCTGAACAACATACTAGAGGTTTTTGGTACCTTACCTTTGCTCTGAACAATGAAATAAAACCAATAAAGGCACCCAAAGACAAGTTCTAGTCTTTTAAAAAGACAACTCCCGCACTAGGAATAATTTCAGAGCAAGTCTTTGGAGTGTCTTTATTGGCTGGCAGTAGTTTACTACTTACTTTAGTACTAAGACTGTAGGCTATGCCTACAGTGGGTATTATTCAAGGCAGACACCATTTTTCATTCATAGTATTCATTCCAGTCCAGTAAACACCCACAAATTTATATATGCAGCGGTCCACCTAAACCTGGCACATCAAACAACTCGGTAACTGCCAATCCACTACAGATTACAATTCTCTCAAGAGCTTGTTAGGACCGTATCTCAATGTAAGCCTCCAAGAGTGTTAGATTTTCTCCTAACTACTGTTAGGAGAAAATCTCGAACGGCCATCAGTTCCACTATAAGAAATTTGCAGGTTATCCATTAATTACCGGAAACCCTGTATAAACACTACCTTATTATAATTGGAGCTTACAATTTAGTGCCTCTGTCATACATACTACAATATTGGGAGCAAACAATAAGTGATAATCACTAATATACAAGTAAAAGTATATTATACTAGCTTTTACCTGCGGCTTCGCTTGTAAAAGTAGATTAGGTTATGTTAGTAGCAGTACTTTATAATAATATTCTACTACATACACACAACACCATCTAGCCCAAACTAAGCAGAGCTTATACTATGGGTACTAGACAAAGGATAAACATACATATATATACTTTTTTATTGTAAATACATACATATTATATATAGAAACACCCAGACCAAGACAAACATCCATATTCATGCACACAAAAGTTTGACTTGTGCGGGAATCGAACCTGCGACCTCAGGCGTGGCAGTCGGCTACACTAACCAGTATGCCATCAAGGCCGACAAATTGCCCATGTTATTCGGTGACAATATAGCTTTCTTATGGTAAAATAATTATTATATCGGTTGGTTACTTTTTGAGTTGAATCCTTACAAACAACACAATGGTGCCAAATCTGTTGTCACAAAATTCTCTTATCTTAGCTAAAAATCTCTAAAATTTAGTTTAGTCCTGTCAAACGACATTTCGTATTCTGAAATCGCTAAAAGTGACAGGACTAAACTAAATTTTAGAGATTTTTAGCTAAGATAAGAGAATTTTGTGACAACAGAATTGGCACCATTATCAAATGTTTCCGCTTTATAATATTTGTATAGATTGATATAGCTAAGAATTATTGATAAATGAGAATTAGTAATTTAAATCGATATTGTTAAGTGATGTGAGAAGTGAAGTGTATATAGATTGCGCGCAATGTGCATTGTGCAAGCAATCTCTTCACCGTTTCATATCTCACATGACACAATTATTTGAGAGATCCACAAATGATTGTTCTGAGTCTGGGTAATGTAATGTCAATTCCCTTTTCTGCATTTTGTGCGTGAGAGTCGGCCGGTTATAGAGATAGCCAGCCTAACTCCGCCCAGAAGCACAGAAGTTTCCTGGGATCTTCGCAGGCTTCGCGGAGTGACCTCGGGTTGTTGAGGATTTCATTACGTTGTGCTGTTACTCCCACACATTCCAGAATCACGTGGGCAGCAGATTCTTCTTCGGTCAGACATCTCCTACAGAGTGGGCTGTCTGTTGCTCCGATGTTGTACAGATGTTTGTTCAGGGGACAATGTCCTGTCCACGATGGTCCGAAGGTCCAATCTTTGTAGGATGAGCAGGCGGTGCGTCAGACGTAGTGAGATAGCCGACAGGGCTTCTCTCGACTGTCTGCAGTCCGTTGTCCATGCCCAGCGTTCGTTGTGTTGGCTCTGAGTGCGAAGCCGCATCCATGTTCTTAGTTGTGAGAATGGTAAAGGGAGGAAAGGGGGTAGACCTTCCCTTGTGGTTCCCGATCCTCTTCTAGCCAACTCATTTGCAGCATCATTCATCCCAATGATTCACTGTGCCCCTTTATCCATTGTAAAATCACAATATTTTTCTCGAAATTCTTTCAAGAGCAAGGTGGCATTCGTAGACGAGCCTGGAGTTTTAGCTATTGCTCTCTAGCGCTCTAAGTATTGCTGTGCTGTCGGAGAAGATTCGTATCCTATGCCTTCAATCCGTCTCCTGTCGATCGCGGTAGCGGCCTCCGTGATGGCCACACATTCGCATTGGAAAATAGAACTGTGTGAGCCTAGTGTCATAGATATGTTAATATTGAGATCCAGGAGTGAACTCCAGCGCCCGTTCCCTGTATGGTTTTTGACCCATCAGTGTAGACTCGGACCTCGTTGATTCCCGATTGATCTCTTTGTTCCTCATGGAGTTGTATATGGTATGATATTTGAGTCTGGGTTTTCTTTATATATTACGGTTAATTGTACATATGTATATTAATTAAATTTATGTTTGTAAAATTCGCCACGATACAGTGCTAGAACTCTTGTGTGGAATTTGTTTTGAATAAATATTCATTTTCAGGTGTATCCAGGGGCATACAATACAGTGTCTCTAACCAAGGAGGGCTACAAGTAATAATTAATAGATACATTTACAATTTGAAGTATGTCCAGAAAAATATGAACCGCTATTGGCGATGTGTAGATTATGCATACAAAAAGTGTCCAGCCAATGTATATACTAATGACAAAAATGAAGTTCTTAAAAGGTGAGAATTATTTATTTATATATGTATTTATTTTTCATGGAAGACCAACAGCATTATCACTATTTTTATACAAAAATATTATGTAGCATACAGCCATTAATAGGTCCTCACTTATAATTTAGACAATATGATAATAATTTGTTATATCATTTTCAAGTTAAAATTATTTGATACATATATTGCAAGGAGTCTTATGGCCAGTCCCACAACTAACAACTAAAAGTTATCCGAAAGATAAATTGCATGCTGTCTCACTCTTTTTAGGTTAAAGAAGAGAGATGGCAAGACTTTTATCTTATAGATAAATGCTATTTGGAGGTGGTAGGACAAGCCCTTACTCTTGTTTTGGGTTATGTTAAAAAAGTGTTGTTTTAAAATTTATCTTATAGATAAACTAACTGACCCGGCAAACATTGTTCTGTTGGATAGGGACACCGTAATCATCTAGTGGCATGAAATATACTTTACGACCTATTCTCATACCTACTAAATTTACATAAAAATCGGTCGAGCCGTTTCGAAGGAGTGCGACCACATACACCTTGATACAAGATTTTTATACAACATGTCACAGATATAACGCACAACCAACCCTATGCACTGCAACCACCACTATGCACTGTCCCTTTCCGACAATTCTCTATTTTGTATATAGCGTAGTTATGCGTATATAGGGTGACTAACTTCATGTGTAGCCGTGTGTACATGTGTTTACGAAATTTTTTATTTATTTCAAAGTCTAGCTAAATATTTTGTATAGTTTGACTTCGGCAGTGAGATAGTGCATGCAATGTCAGATTATGAGTATAAATGTTTGGGTTAGTTGTTGGCATGTTTGTGTTCTTCTTTGTAAATATAATGTATTTATCTACCTATATCTGAGGTTAGTAGATTTGTATGAAGCCAGCTTAATCAAATCAAATCAAAAATAAATTTATTTAAGTTAGGTTACAAGGTAACACTTATGAATGTCAAAGTTACGCTAAATTTTGCCTGTGAATTTACATTTTCTGCCACTTTCAGCAATTCAGGTGCATTTATATAAATAAGGAAAAGAGGCCTGAAGACAACCGTAATTTTTAAATTGAGAACATGTGAACTAGTAAATTTTTATATATTGATGGCAATCACTAAAATAATCAGCGGACTTGGACAGTTAATTTTTGATTCATATTCTATGCGAATTATGTCAAAATTTAACTCTTTGTAAAGTAGCTCGTTACTCGATTATAGGACCTATTCTCAATTGGAGAAGGGTTAGGTCATAGTCCATCACGCTGGCCCAGTGCAGGTTGAAACTTCACACACTTTTGAGAACATTACGCAGAATTATCAGTCATTCAGGTGTACTTTCGATGTTTTCCTTCACCATTAAAGCAAGCGATATATTAAATAAATAATACATTATATTTATTTCAGAAAATGCACGCACAACCACCCGTTCCACGACGGCAAGATATTAAAGAAGGTTCGTTCAGGTCTCATCTTCACTGCGTTCAAAGAGGCGGAAAGTCGAGCGAGAGATAAGAAAGAACGTGAAGCTATTGAAATAGTTACTGTTCCACCATCGTCACACGGAAATGATACAGAATAAAGTTTACTAACAACAAACGCATTTTATTTTTTAATTGTATTATTTATTAGTCGTCCAAGTCAGAAATTATATATTAGCTTTTGCCCACGGCCTCGCTCGCGTAAAACTAGGCCAGATTGGGTTAAGTTAACAACAGTACTTTCATTTTTAAAATAAAACATAGCCTATTCGGTGAAACTATAGCTTTTTAATGGTGAAAGAATTTCTTAAATCGGTTGACCAGTTTTTGATTTATATCCTTACAAACATACTATTACAAAAATTAAAATCTTTTGTCTTTCTATCATTAGTATAGATTATAACAAGGAAAACCCTGATTTTTTATAGACTATATTTATTTAAAAAAATACTATTACACCTAAACTAACACAATCTACTTTTACGCGAACGAAGCCGCGAGCAAAAGCTAGTATTTATATATTAATTCGCCAGTTATATTTTTAGGTTATAGACGGCAGCTATATGTATAAAGCCGTCTATCGGACACAGTTTTGGGCTCTGTGCTGCTACAGAGAATTTCTTGACAGAAAAATCTGGTCTGGGTTTGTTGATCGGGCAGTGTTTTATTTCAACTCATGCACAGCGGTCGCATTCACTACCGCTGTTAGTAGTAACTTGACACACAGAATCCAGGGATATTTTATATTTCATCAAATATCTATAAATATACACAGAATTTTCTGATGTAGTAAATGGAAGAATGATATTATTTTAAAGTCCTTAATAATTATGAAAAAAAAAATAGTGATATTTTCTCTAAAATAAAAATGATTATTTTTTAATAACCGTAGAAAATTAGTATAATAAAATCCTTCATTTGTTCTTATAAAACTATTAATTTTAATTAAAATCTAATTATTAATAATGAGTGTTGCCACATTTTACATTAATTACTCATCGACATCGATTGTTCATACTTAAAATGAAATTGTAAATGTCTAGCTGCGGTATGAGATCTATGATCGTTACAAGTATTCGTAAAGTTGTTCCGTCGTCAAATATGGCGGGAAATCTCTCAAAACTTTTCGTTGTGACATGTCCCAGGCATGCTCGATAGGATTTACGTCGGGCGACTGTGCAAGTCAATCCAAAACTTGAACATTATGGTCTCTGAGAGCGGCAGATACCAGCCGCGCCGTATAGGAAGGAGCATTATCGTGCATAAGTAGAAATTCCTGCCCCATTTTGATTCTGGTATTTTTGTGCAATTATACTGCCTTAGATCCAAACGAGCTGGGTTCGTCCAAGACGAATTCCTGCCAATACCATGATTGTCTGACCGCCTGGGTATGACTCGACCTCCTGAGGGTGCCGTAGACGGCTAGCACTCCCTAGAGTTCGTGAATACGGACGAAACCTAAACCGGGACTCATCGGTGAACAGCACCATAGACCATTGTTCGTCACTCCATGGTAAATGCTCCCGAGCCCACGAAAGCCGCCGACCGCGATTGCCACGTCGCAATGCTGGAACACGTAGCGGTCTTCGAGCATGAAGACCAACTTCATGCAACCTCCTTCGCACGGTTAGGTCGCTTACCAGCAGCTGGTGGTTCTCCTGGAGCCTTTGTACTAGTTGCATCGCTGTGATATTGGGTTGTCTTCTGGCGGTAATTTAGAGAAGTCGATCCTGTCTCTGCGTATTAATACAATATCTACCCGTGTGCCGTTCAGCCACATCCCCAGTACTGTGATAACGTGACCACAACCTTGATATCACGTTTTGACTGTTATGTAGAGCCTCAGCAACGACGCGTTGAATAGCACCATTTTCTAACATGCCCACGGCTCGTAACATATAATCTCGACTCAAATGACGACGTGACACGACTCCAAAAGCTCACATGGCGCGTTAAATTAAAAAAGAAAAGCAATCTAATCCATTTTCATTAATTAATATCAATAAAACAATTTTAATTACATATCCTTGTCGTAACGAATTACTAACAATTATGCCGCCGTATTCTGTATTTTCTTTTGTGTTTTTTTACATTTTGAAAATAGAATAAAAGATATATATAAACTTTAGTGGCAAGTCTATAAAGATTTTAAACTAAAGCTGTAAATAATTTAGGATTAAGGTATCCCTAGATTCTGCTGATATGTGTATTCTAACTTTAGCGTTTGACCGATCTCACCTGTTGTCGACGATGGAGCACGCTTGCCTAAAAGATACCTATTCACTTGTGACTTGAAGACACTCAGATTGTACCTACTCATCAGGTAACACAGATTTAGCTAGCAAGTTTCATTCCTTTGCGGTACGCATTATTAAAGTGGAAGCAAAGCGCTTTGTGCGTAAATGTGGTATATCCACCATTTACCTGTGGCGCTGGTCTGGTCGTCCGATGATAGAATGGAGAAGGAGGAATCAAATTATGCAGTTCCTCTGCACACTCTCCGAAATGTATCCGATAGAAAAAGTCGTGCGTCGATAAGTTGGTCATCGCCGATAAGTCTCCTGGCCTTCCAATCAATTGACTTCAAAGCCTCCAACTGATATTTTGCAGAGCCATCCCAAAGGTGAGAACAGTAGGTACTCCAAGCAGGATCGAACTTGTGCTTGGTACAAATTAAGCAAATGACAGTCTGGCATGAAATATTGCCTCGCCTTACTGAGGATGCCCAGTTTTTAGGCGGCTAGTTGGGCTTTTGCCTCAATATAGGAGCCAAAGTTAAGAGTCGGAATCAATGACATACCCAGAAGCTCAAGGCGATTAGTTATGGTACGGATACATCTCGAAAGTTTGGAGCCAGTCTTTTTTGCGGAGAACAGACACGCCTGAGTCTTAATTGAACTTAACCATGTTGGCACCATATAGTTTCATCCACCTTGACATTTGAGGTACGAGGCGAGATTAAGGGGTTTCACCTGCTTTGCTTTTAGCTGCCCTCAGTGCGCTGCAAGTCACTGCGCCGCCAAGTGAAGTTTTACTGTAAATATATTTTCAGTAGTAAGTAGCATGTGTAGAAATGTGCACGGCAACAATTTTGGACTATTTTCTTCTTCTACATACGAGTCCTTAAACCATATTTAGGGATATCTCAGGTTCAACTTAGATTAAGCGGAAAATGCTCGCGCGTGCCCGAACATGCTCTTTGTCACCACTGACACCTAACGTAAAAAACTTGCATGAAGTTTGCTCTAACAGTCTCGCGGAAATCCGTGCGGGCGCATATAGGTCACGTTTTTAAGTCTCTGTCAATGAATATCTCGTCATCCAGTAACTACTTACGTATGTAGGTATATATTCGAACAGTAATCCCTTCTTTTCGCATAATGTTTTCCCTAATATACTTTGGAATAACAATACTTTGCCATAATTGTCTTTGGCATAGGTACAGTTTTTGCTTATCTTAGTGACATCCCGCGGCAACCCGGAAAATAATTTCTGGTTGCCGCGGGGTGACCTTTGGGCCTAAGCGTCCAGTTCTGATAATAGACAATTCAACTTTATGATTATGATAAAAAAAAATGCGTATTCTGTTATGCGTAAATATAATTAGCACAATCAAAAGTGTGCCATGTTCTATTATGTCTTAAAATTTTATGCAGATGGACAGGGAACCGTTCGTACACGCTCGCGCATTCGCGAGGAGAATGATCGGATGCTCCCCGCTGTCCGCCGGACTAGATTATACTTATTGTATAAGATTATCAGTTCTTTTCTAATGGGATAACGTTATATTTAATTTACATTTTTAAAGTGCTATAACATTTTGCCGCTCAGTCTGTGTTGACCCTAACCCAGCGAATTGCTCTAACTAGTATATAATTATATAATGAAATTAAACAAGTATTTTATTACTTAATTTATTCTGAATCAGTATCTAGTGGTAGGGAACATGGTTCTGTATCTGCAATCTTGTTCAGTTTCTTGCTTTCAGCCGCAATTGCCGCCTCGTTAAACGCTGCGTAGACGAGGTCGAGTCGAAACTTCTTAAAGATTTTGTCGTCATGAAATGGATGGTTGTGTGTGAATTTTCTGAAATGAACCATATATGTATAAGTATACATTTATTATGCAGAATGGCTAGTAAACACCAAAGTTGTTGGAATGCCAGACGTAATAAGAAACCAATTGTCTGGCCGTGGTGTGCCGCTGCGACTGACTAGGTTAAACTATTATCTATGGTATGAATATTCGTTACGAAATTCTCAGTAGCAAAAGGTTAAGCTTTCAACGTATTTTAATGGAACATGGCACACGAAATCTTAACCCGGTATGCGGTACCTGTGGTATTCATGCGGGTAAAGCCATGGACAGAAATTACTTTAACTATCAAATTGTCCAGCATTACTATACTTTACCTCGTAACAACTTCGTTCTTGTCATTAGTATATATGTTAGCAGGGCAGCGCTTGTTTGAAGACTCAACACATCGTCAAAATCGGAGTAGCTTTTTCTGAATATACTTCAAATTGTAGATATATCTATTGAAAATTAATTGCAATCCTCCCTGATTTGATATACTGTATTGTAAAGGCTGGTCACTTCCTAAAATCATTTTAAATTATTTTATAAGTTGAAATTAAACTACTTCATATAGATCTTATAGCGATTTATTTATATAAACGTCTGAGAAAGTGTAAATAATTAAAGTACAATGTTTATATTTTTTTTTGTCCCGCTGCAGAAGAGTGAGACCATAATCCACCATGGTGACCCAGTGCGCGTTGGCAGACTTCACATATCTTCGAGAACATTATTGAGAACTCATAGACATGCAGGTTTCCTCATGATGTTTTCCTTCACCGTTCAGGCAAGCGATAATTCACTATTTAATACGCACATAACTTCGAAAAGTCAGAGATTCGCGCCTTGGGATCGAATTCGAGACCTCTGCGTGACAGTCCAACGATTGCCTACTAGGCTGTCGCTGCTGGCTATTATAAACTAGTTAAAAAAAATTTCTTTTTAAATAAAACGAGATAGGTTTCTTATAGTAGTTTAGTTTCGAAGTGTAATTATTCGCGTAAACCTAAGACAATACAATTTTAATAGTATAACAGCTAAGGACTGCATTCGGTAGTCCAACAACATTATCACGAAGTCTGGATCTGTGTCCAGCCCACTGGCCACAGTTCCAGACTCCGTCCTGTTATTTTATGACTTGAAAACACAATAGTACTGTTACACCCAGTGCTATGTTTCGGCATTGTGAAGAAGATTTGGCAATTCTGTCTAATAATTTATTACAGCGCCATCTATTGAATACTTACGGAACTACGTAGATTCGTCGGTTCGGAGTAGAGTAGAGAGAACAAAGGCACATTCTCAAATCTTCGTACCTATTGTTTACGTATAAAGTTTCTAGAAATCTCCGAATACGCTTTAACCGCGTATAAAAGGGGAAGGCCAGCGCTCGCCGAGTCAGTTTACAATCGTAAGCGGTCAAGTATTCATCGAAGCCGACGGAAGCGAAAATACTACGGAGTTTGAAGCAGTTATAGTGGAAAAGTATAGTAGTGTGTTGTATTTTAAATTTAATTGTGTGCTAGAATAAAACGTATTTTAGTCGATATTATTGTTTACATTCTTATCTCTCAAACCCAGCACGTGACAGTACTTTTGCTTGACACGGGAATTTAATCCATGAGCCCATACATTCTATTACCGCTGTCCAAGCGAGGGAGCATCATTTTTTTTAACTAGTGCATTTTATAATCATAATGATATAATATAGCAGCGATAGTCTAGTGGGAGACCGATGGACTGCCACGCAGAGGTCTCGAGTTCGATCCCAAGCATAGATTACAATACTTTATAGATAGGCAACTCGAGCCTCGCTAGAGGTCTGCATAAGTGCTGCCGCCAAGTAGCAGTATCATGAACTAAACTGAAGTCGTTCGTAGCAGTAGTAGAGCCTCGCTGTTTTCAGCATATATGGGTCGGCTCGACCGGGGAAGGACTACCCTCTCACAGAATATCGACGTGAAATAGCAGTATTCCTGCTGTTGTGTTTCGTTCAGTGAGTGAGAGTTCCGGAGGCCCAATCACCCCCTTTCTCCCCCTCCCACTTCTTCTCCTTCCCACTTCCTTTCCTAAAGGGTCGGCAACGCGCAAGTAATGCCCCTTGTGTTGCATGTGTCCATAGGCTACGGTGACTACTTACCATCAGGTGGGCCGTAAGCTTGTTTGCCAACTTAGTTGTATAAAAAAAAAGCAACCTATACATACATACGTGTATATACGTAGATAGACACCTGCTTTATTCCTTTAAATATTTTATAATTTTATTGTAATTTATATGTTGCTTATATTTGTATGCATACATAAATTGGCAGCATATTAATCAAGTTACAAAATGGGATTATATGGAGAATATGAAAAAATAATGTGTATGTTTTTTATTTTTTCTTGTGAGTCATAAAATAATTATGCGCTGCGACTTTAACAGAATTATCACAGTCCGTTTACGGTCTCCAAGCTTTACCAAACATCCTGGTACACAACATGATCTTTAAGTCATGATGAAAAAATTGATCAAATTCACCACAAAATAGAAGTCTTTAGCGTTTTTAGGTACTCTCGATGCCTGGCCGGAGGAACTAAGTTTATCTCAACGTACTAGGTTGTAGAAAAACCACAAATACACAGAAAAATAAGAAATTCACTTTGATCAAAAGCATAAATCGAAAATTTTCTTATTAGAAATCGTCGAACACATGACGTGTCAAAAACAGTGTTGCTAAATGATCTCAATATTTCTACTAAATCTTATTCAGTTAAATATTTTAATCTGATTGATACTACCTGTTTAGCTCTATTGTACTTTTATATAGCATTATTGCTGAGATTTTAGATATTATTTAAACAAATTATCATCTTCATTGATTTAAGTTGTTGTAGACTAAAACAAAATATCCAACTGAATTTTTACTTGGCAACACTAAAGTAGACGCTACCGTATTGTAATCTATGGCTACCGCAGCAAAATTTTGTAATATCGCCATCTATTGAAAACTATATAGTAACACAATTATAACACAATTAATTCATGATACTGCTAATAGAGGCGCCCTTGTCGAAAAACGTACCCGTACATTTGTTCGCAGTTACCATAGCATGATCCCAAGGCGCGCAACTCTGACTTTTCGAAGTTATGTGCGTATTAAGACTGCGCCGAGCGAAATGTGCCAAAACAGGCGGTCACAGTTAAGTTGATAAAATCAACACTTTTTGTTTAATACAGATATAAAATAAACATTACCATAACAATGAATGTGTTTACAATTAATCCGTGTAAAAAACTTAAAATAATTAATATTTTCGCCTACAAAATTACGTAAATTTGCTCGTGCAACGTGATTTTTAGATTATGATAGTAGAAATACTACTATTTGTCCGTCCCAAATATTTAAGTTATTGGTTGACAATAGAGATAGATATTTATCAAAAAAAGCACTTCAAATCCTCCATACAATTTTACTAAGGCGCCCGCGCCGATTTGAATATCGAGCTCTGTCATTCAGTCCATACTAGTTTACCATAATCTTCTTGAAGATATGTGAAGTCTGCCAACCCACACTGGGCCAGCGTGATGGACTATGGCCTAACCCTTCTCGCACTGAGAATAGGCCCGTGCCTAACAATGGGACAGTTTATTAAATACGGGGCTGATATTGTCATGGTGATATAAATCTTAACAGAATTACTAAATAGCACTACGCTCAATCTGGGGTCTTGTGATTGGCCGTAAAGGCAGGTTAAGGTAAAATCAATGTGCAGAGATTTTAATTATCAAAAAAGCATATTAAGTAAAAAGGTTATTTACTTACTTTTGAATAAACTTGGATTACCTCCACTGCCAGTTTTCTCTATGGTTTTTGTTTTACGTGTTGTTGAAAAGTCTGTAGGATTCTCAATTATATATACGTCTTCTGTCTCCATATCCTGATTGTCATCAATAGAATCAACATCGATAAATACGCTGTAAGTAAAATGTAAGAACATTGGTAGTAGTTGAAGAACATAATTTATAGAAAATGTCTATCACACAAATGTTGTAGGTATAATAACAGGCTTACTTAACAGGCCGAGTTGTTACTCATATTTCGTCAGACCCCCACGTCACGGTAATAATAACTATCAGTATTTTATCTTTATACAAACGGTCGGAACGCGAGTCTTACCTACTATACCTACGCGCCTCGAAGTCGGTATACAACCAGGCGTGAATGCGTCGCCAGTATATAGTGTCTTATCTATGTGCGCCGCAGTGATGAACCGACGCACAGTGTTTGAAGACACCTATTTTTTGGACATCGCATTTTTATTAAAAAGTCTGCTAGATATATAGATTTAGGTCCAACAAAGGGTCTAAAGCTGACAATAAAATAATGCGTTTTTAGGAAGAAAATTATTTATTTACTTAATAGTAACACCTTTTTGAGTCAAAGTATTATCTTCATAAGTTTCTAGCACATCTGCCAAATGCTCGTTATCTCTCGGCTTCTTGAACTGTCGTCTCTTCTGAGCAGTCTTCTTACGTTTAGGAACTACAGGTTTTCTCGGACCATGATCTTGCATGGACTTAATACCTTGCTTTTCAAGATATTCCTCTATTTTCGCGTCGTCCATAGCGTCGACGGCTGTTGCGCGCCATAACTTAACGAATTCTTCATCAACCTTAAAATAAATATCGCAATTTAATATTAAACACAGACTTTGTTAGTCGTGAATCGTGAGTTACCGCGTTGATTCCCAAGTCGTAAGTCTGCTATTCAGATTTATATAATAGCAGCAAGAAGTCTAGAAATACGCTTCGTAGGAATAAACTCGTTCTCCGTTACTTGTAACACACTCTAGCTAGGCTATACGATGCAGGGTGCCAAAGATCGGACTGAAACGACGGGTGAGGGATGTTTCGGCTAAACACCTTATGTCACGTTTTACTTTTCGTTTGCAGACTGTAGGTATGGTTTAGCATTAAGATTAGACTGTGATATAAATGTTTAGACTTCCTCGATTTGTAAACATACATGCTTTAGAGTTTAGACAATGGGTCTTAATCGCGTTGGTAAATAAACTATTTTAAGATAATATATACCTATTTACTTCTCGATGTTTCTACCAACTTGAATCGATCGTGGTCACGGGTTTTTCGAACGATGCAAGGCGGTCGAAACGTCGGGAAATAAGTCGGTATTTAGTATAAATTAGAAATACCTACGTCCAAAGTAGCAGTCTTGTCATTATAGAATAATATTTTCTTTTTATCAGTTGGTCTGGCTATGTATAGTATTTCTTGTGCTAAACTCTTTAGTGCTCTCTCACAATGGGGCAAGGACTCCTGGACATCCTCCAGTAAAATGCCTCCGAGGCCTTTCAGATCATGTTGTTTGAGAAGTCTGAAAATAAAATTACTTCATATAAATTTTAATACAGCAGACCTTTAACCTCAAGAAATTCTAATCAAATCAGCACATCTCTATTGCCCATACAGTTTTGACAATACAAACACCACAAAAGCTGCATTTGCTTATTTGTCTGTGCAGATAATTATAGGGTCTTTTATAATTTATGTTAGTAGACTCTAATAGTAAAACTCACACTCATATTTATACTAACCTTAATAAAGACTTTTTGTCTTTAATTTTGTATACAGGCTTGAATATGTATTTTCCATCAGGAGTGCATTCTATTTTGGGGTTGTTTTGAAGTGCCTCTGTTTGTAGCCACTGAAAAAACATGAGAAATGTATTATAATAATATTGAGAATAGACATGAACTTTCTGATTTACTTGAGTGGGATGTCTATTTTTTATTTTAGTTGGAACAGTCCATTTTAATTAATAATAATTTACTGGGTGTTTCTCAGTATAGTGAAAATCTCTTAGGGGGTGATTATACTTGTTATTATGAACAACTTTTGTTTTGGGACATTGCCGAAATTGCAGAAAAAACAGCTGTTCCATACAAAATAGGACTTTGACCTCGACAAAATGTATGGAACAGCATTTCGCGATTTCGGCAATGTCCCTGAACAAAAGTTGTTCATAATAACAAGTATAATCATCCTCTGAGTAACACCCAGTATATAAAATATTCTATCACATACACACAATACCAACTTTTTCTTTTTTTTTTTTATCGTGACGGCAATGTTGTTGTAACATACCTGATGGAAAGCCCAATTACAGTCCAGAGACAGTGACAAAGAGGAGAAGATAGATGTCTTCTAGTCGTCGTCAGTGTCAAGACGGTCTGACCAGATGCTTCTTCACACTACGTTTGAAGGACCCAATGTCATAGAAGGGAGGGAACACATGAGCCGGAAGACTGTTCCAAAGTTGTATGGTACGGCATAAAAAGAAATTGCTGAACCTTTTGGTGCGAGACGGGATTGTGCTAACCGTCAATCGGTGATTACGAAGACCGGCACGTGTGGTTCTCAAAAGGAAGGGGGAAGGTGGGATGAGGTCAAATAACTCTTTGGAGCATTCGCCATGATAGAGGCGATAGAAAACGCTAAGGGACGCAATGTTTCTACGAAGTTGTAGCGGTTCGATGTCCTTCGTAACCTCCTGGCTGTCGATTATACGTACGGCATGACGGTGCAATTTATCTAAGGCATCGAGTAGGTACTTAGCGGAACCATTCCAAAGATGCGAACTCCATGCTGCTACGGACTTGGGCCTTATACAGCAGATACCGCTGTTCAGGAGTAAAGAAACGCCGCACCTTGCTTAGAATCCCGAGTTTGCGTGCAGTTGTGGTTATTACACTCTCGATGTAATCCCTAGAGTTAAGGTCGTGGCGGATGTCTATGCCTAGGATGTTAAGACTATCCTGCAGTGGCAGCGTGGTGCCCCGAAGAGTGGGAAGTGGAGAGAATAGGGTTTTTTTTTGAGCTGACCGCGCGCACCTGAATTTTCTTAGCACTGAACTCAACCAAGTTAGATGAACCCCAAGCGGATATGTCATCCAACACCCTGTTGAGGTCAGTGACAAGCTTTACTCGCCTCCTCTCAGTATCCTGCCGGTTGCTAGGTGGTTGTGGATGGTAACAACCATGAACCGTGCTATCGTCTGCATAGCAATGAATGCCACCAAGAGATAGCATGTCATTGATATGCAGAAGAAATAGAGTGGGAGAGAGCACGGAACCTTGTGGGACTCCAGCATTTACACTTACGAAACGTGAAGAGCATCCGTTCACTAGGACACGCATTTTTCACTCGTGTAAAAAACTGGAGACCCATTTAACTAGCCGGCTGGTAAGACCATATGCCGGCAGCTTGGAGAGAAGACCGCGGTGCCAGACCCGATCAAAGGCTTTAGCAATGTCCAGCCCGATTGCCAAAGCTTCGCCTTGCTTATCAATAGCCTCACCCCAGATGTGCATTAGAAAGGCAAGAATATCACCCGTTCACCGATTTGGTCGAAACCCATATTGGCGATCATTGATGATGGAGTGACACTCAAGGTAGCGGATTAGCTGGTTGTTAAGAATCCGCTCCATCACCTGATGTGCAAGATCACTGAGGTGACTGCTATTGGGCGGTAGTTTGATGGATCGGACCGGTCCCCTTTTTTAGGGATAGGTTGCACGTTGGCTTCTCTCCAAGATTGAGGCACACTACCAGAGAGGTAGGAGTAGCGATATAGTCTCGTCAGCACTGGAGAGTCTAGCCCAAACTAAGCAGAGCTTCTACACACAGCGACTCGTCAATCTAGACTGTTTGGACTTTGAACTATTAGAAGTTGAACACTGCAAATTGTGCGAGAGAGCATGTTATATTTTTGTTATTTTGTCTCATTCACGCTGAACGAGCCGCGGGCATCGCCACACACGCTAGTGCACCTTGATGGGTCTACACCATTATGCACTGTCCCTTTCTGATAATTCTCTATTTTGTATGTAGCATAGTTATGCGTATATAGGGTGTCTAACATGATGTGTAGCTGTGTGTACCTCCTATAGGTACTAGACAATGGATAAACATACATATATACTTCTTTTTGTAAATACATTCATATTATAAATAGAAACACACAGACCAAGACAAAAATCCATGTTCATGCACACAAATGATTGACTTGTTCGGGAATCGAACCAGCGACCTCAGGCAAGTGTGGCAGTCGGTTACACTAACCACTAAAAAACAGTATTTTTGGGGAGGGTTTATGTTTAAAACTATTATTATTTTACAATTTTATGTGATGTACTATATAGACACTTCTGTTATAAATGTTATAATTTGATTTTACTTTTATAATATTAAATAGTAATGGGACATTTGGGAAATGTTCTCAATAGAAGGCAATGAGCAGGGCTTAAAACAACTGGTGCAATATGGGCATTATACCCCTCTGGCTATCTGTTTTGAACCTACAGGGTGATTATAGACTTACACACATACTAACAAAATTTTAAATACATTCATGGGTGTTTATTCAACATAGAATTAAGAGGGTTTTTGGTGAATCACAACAAGTCTATGAGTAGGAATTAATATGCCAACCTGTTTAACTTTATTGCCAACATCCAGTTGGTTGGTTTCATCTAACACTTCGTCAAGATTAAGTGGGTGATCATCTCCTTCTTGATGTCTTGCTCTCATATGCCTGACAATACGGGCTAGTACACCAAACCGGTATGAGGAACTCCCTGCCATTGTTTTGTAACTGAAAATATGGATGTTGCTATTAAATAAACGGTAATAAGAATAATTTATACATTAGAAGTGAAGTTATTTCATAATATTCTAATATTGTATCATTATTGGAGATGGATTGAGTTATTTCATAATATTCTAATATTGTATCATTATATTGAAACATAGAATATGATTTCTCAATGGTATAAGTAATGATGTAAAGGTACATACATATTTTTCCTAAGAATTTTTCTAAATTCTTAGAAAAATATGTACATACCTTATTTTTTCAAAGAATTTTCTAAATTCTTAGAAAAATATGTATGTACCTTTAGAATACTGGTAGTATTACTAGTTTGTGATCCAGTGAGATTGTATAGCAATGTACTATTATATTATGTAGCATATTTCTTTAGATGTATATGATGATGGAAATAGTAACTGAAAATTGTATTTGTGGTACACAGGATATTTCACCACAATGGTAAAAAAAATCATAGCAGTATGCGATTTCAATGATTAAAAGAAGTGGAAATCTTGTTGACAACTCTTTCTAGAGTTCTTCATTTCTTATTTGGGTTGGCAGTAGGCAAATTGAGCTTTCTGAAATATTTGTCTGTTATTATTCCATTGCAATATCTACAGATATGATGTTAAAAATAAGGATAATGTAGTGTATAACTTACTTTGAAGCATCAAGCTTCGGTCCAGCACTGACCGAGCTTGATGACTTAGATTTGGACTTCTTGCTGTCATCTTTGAACTGAGAGTCATCTTTGATCTTCTTCTTTTCTATACTGTAACATTAATATTCTTATTATTTATCGTTTTATATCCATTGTTAGTAAACAATGAAAGTAAACAACATCTCGGACTCATCTAAGATATGGAAACATACAAACATTAAGTGCATAAAAATGAGTTGTTAACAAAATAAAAAGGAAAATTATATGCATTTCAATTACTTTTTCAAGTAATCATGATGTAAATTGGGAAGAGTGTGTAGGCTGGAGCTGGCCCAGTGTGTGAGAGCGAGAGAAAGTACACGAATGACGTGATAGCACGAAGTATGCGCTAGTTAGTTAACGGTGTCCATAAGAATGTAACGTACCTCGGCGTAGCAAGTGCCTTTTTCTTAAAAGCTTCGCGTTCTCGAAGTAAAGCTGGATCCATTGTTACAACAGCACTTATTTATTAGCTGATAATCTAAAATGTAAGTAAGATATTTCTCATGTTTTTTCAATTATCAATGTATTTATGTGCTATTCCACCTCCACTTTATGACTTTTGTTTCGATACCAAGGCAATTGTCAGTTTCACTTGGCAGGCAGCTGTCAATTGATAACCTGTCTGGAGCAAAGTATTTTTATCCAATTTTTTGTCAACTAGTCTAAAATATAAGTATACCATTCTGTATTGATAACCGTGATATTGCAGTAGTTTAACGCTGTAAGTCCAGATACGTTATGCATACCTATGTACTAAAATATTATTAAATAACATTTACATATCGTGTTTAGCTATGAACATCTAACAATGGGATACTTACTAAATATCTCATGTTAACTTTCATGTTGTGTTCATTTAGACAGAGTGACTTTTGGGCTAATTAGTATTATCATTATTTATATATTAGCATAGATTTATACTTGCCATGATGTGCTAATAACATTTACAACAATATCATGAGGGCTCGGAAGCCGAACTCCGTACCTCATGATAATACACTTTCTTATGAAATGAGGCAACAATCCAATTAAACCAAGTTACAACTACGATTTGAACATACATAAACGTTTACAATGTGTAACGTTATAATTAGTATGCTTTGCTATCGTGATCATATGCAATAATAATTATCCTGTTAGCATTGGTTTATTTGCATAATTACTTTGTTATCTTGTTATCTAATGTTATTATTTATTAAAGAATATTTTAATTAATAAGCGTTCCACAATGATACTCAATAGCATGTCATGCTATATGCTTAATAAATGGATAAATATAAATAATTCGCTTACTTCCTTTAACGTCGTGCATTGTGTAATTTACCAAGCAGCAATGTCTAGGGCAATTTACAGCGTTAGTTGGGTAGACGTGCTTGTTTAATTAGCGAAAACACTGAATAATATGAAGTTTAAGTAGATCTTCAAATATATATTATTTAAACAATCGAATAGAAGGTATATTTTTAAAATTATATAGGTTTCTGTAACATGTCGTCTTATTAATTTTAAAGGTACCTATAAATCTCGTAGGTACTAAATCTTCCAACTTAGGTATCTTGCTACTAAGGGTCTCAGGCTAAATCTTGTTTTATGATTTTATCAGATTAAAATAGTACCTAATCATCACACTATTAAAAAAACTAACAAATTGTTGATATATCTATCTATAGCTCTTATTTTTCGCTTATCAAGTAAGTTAAAATAATTGTAAGTAGATGTTACGTGCTGAATAATTAGTGCATAATAGCAAAGTGGCGGTAATCGTCCTTCTCGAAAATATTGTATTGAGTATCCTGATGGTAAATTGCGTAACTATCTATGATTGCACGTTATTTTAAACATAACAGCAAACACCATTCAAAATAACTTTTTTGTGTAAACATCATCGTAATTAAAATTAAATATATTAATAAATTAAAAATGATTAAGTATAATAAAAATATTAATAGGTGTTCTTAAAATTGTGGATGTTATAATAAAATGATAGATACCTACTTATAATTCTTATCGAAATTAATATTAATGTGAGAATTTGTCAAGATGTTTGTTTGTTCGTTACCTAATCGTAATCACGCATACACTATTGAACAGATTGGGATAAAACAATACACACAGATAAACCATGTCCTGAATTAATAGGTACACTCGGCTACACATCAAGTTAAACATCCTATATACGCATAACTACGCTACATACAAAATTGAGAATTGTCGGAAAGGGACAGTGGATAGTGGTGTCGATGTAATGGTAAGGATAGAGCGTAACAAAAATATAACGCACTCTCTCGCACGATTCGCAGCGTTCAACTTCTAATATTCAAAGTCCAAACCATAGTCCAAACAGTCTAGGTTGATGCGTCGCTGTGTGTACGTATTGTTATCCCAACAATGCGTGCCCGTAGGATAATAGTTCAACTTTAATTTTAATAATATATGAGTTTGACTTATTAGTTATTACTGAAGCTGAGGACAGTATAATTAGTACTAAACATATGTATGTTTAGTACAAGCACAATAAATAAAAATATAAAACATTATTACTGCCTTGTTATAGCACAGTAACGAACAGTACTTAAATATTTTATTGATTTTGCGTCCCCATTAAACAATTTACATAGACATTTACAAAATATGATGGATTCGAGTATTTAGGAAAACAGCTACTTAAGCATTTAAAGCTAGAATTATGCAACATTTATTTTAGAAAAAAATGTTTACAGTGCTCTGAAAAATGTATTGAGCTACTTATCTACATATTTAGATCACGAGTTTTTTTTTAAATGTTGTCCTTACATGGAAAGGCAGCTAGTATATGTTCATACATACATTTATAGTTTTACGCCTATGACCTTGTTAGCTGCGTAACCCAACCTAGCTAGCTATGGTTCTTAGGTGTCACGTTACGACGTGGCACCTAAGAACCATTATCATATTAACCCCCTATTGGGGGCAAGTATATTACTATCTATCGACATCGGCCGCAGTCCAGACTCCTTGCTGTCACTTGAGAGTTTCTTGACAGAAAAGCCCAATAATACTTTACCACACTCGGGAATCGCAACTGAGACCTCATGCACAGCATTTGCATTCAACACTACCGAGGGTCCTAACAGGCGTTGACAAAATGTGATGAATCCGTGATGGCTAGTCTATAGTAACATATAGTATTATATTTAGTGTACTTATGTGCTAGGTGGCCACGAAGACGAATGCTTTTGTCATCATCTCATCATATTACAGTTTATGAAAGTGATTGAAGTAGATTTTGGAACTGGGAAATAAAAGTTTATTCTTAAGGCTTAATTGGAAATGTGTCCTGCTGCTAATAAATCTCTAACAAAAAATTCAATAACACTTGTTTCGATCCTGTAATCAAACCTATCACCTCTCAGTCGCACACAAACATAAGTGGCAACTTACATATGTATATCCATGGTAAGCTTTAACTAACGAGGCAGTCGATCGAGGTAATAATTTATTATATAGCGATAAAATGGACCTAAAATTTAAATAATATGTGAATTTAAAGATACACCAAAGAGGTACGGAACAAAAATGAAAAATACGATAACCTTCGAGAAGCAGGTATAAAAAATTCTAACTAATATATATTTTTAGAAAGAATTAGGATTCAGTAAAATTAACGTATTTATAATAATAATTGGAAGATATGCACCAGAAAGCAAAAAGAAATCAATTTTTTGTGGCATGATAGTACAGGTACAGAAAATGTTGTCCGATCAGCATAAACCTGGCTTTAGCTTTTAAATTAAAACTTTTTATACTAAGCAGTAAGCACTCGATGCCGAAGCCTGCTGCAGCCGCTGCAAGTTGTGATAAAAACAAGTTTCGTTCTCTGTATTGTTTAAAAGCGGCAAATTATTTGTCCACGTTACGTCACTGTTGTTGCCTTCGCGGAGCAGTGTGGACGTTACGCTTTAGGTATGTAGTCTGTTTCGTATTTAAATTGTATTTACGTTTATAAAAGAGAATTTACGTATCGTTAATTTTTCGGTTTTTAATTATTGTGTGTTTATATTTAATGTTAAATATTTATATTCTGTGCGCGGTGGCAAATTTTGGTGGAATTTGCGTTTACCGCCTTTATAAGTTGCCAAAAAATTTACTTTTTAATTGTTGCGGTTAATTGTAGTTTTTTATACATTATGTGCAAGCCGGTCAAACAATGTCGTTGTAGTTAAAATTGAACATATATCGATTGATGTTTACTTGTTTATGTGTCAGTCAGTAAATAATGTTATCTAGTTGTAAAATCCCGTGTGCGAAGTATTAATTTAAAATAAATTTTGTAGTGTATTGTACAGTGAATGTAACGATCATTCATTACTATTAGACTCATTAGATATCTAATACAGATGCAGTCGTAATCCATAATGACTTAAATAGGTCCGCTTTAGATATCCGTAAATGTTTTTGTTATGCACGGAGACAGAGAGAGATAACGGTTGTAGTGACAAATTAATTTAGGAAAAATATTAGGGATATAACAATGTAACTAATAAAATCAGATCTGTTTATAAGCTGATTCAATGCTGGTTATGGGCCTCTTTTTAGCCTAAGATGGCATAGACCGTAGTTTTTTACGCAAGCCCATTGCGAATAGGCAGACTTTCAGACATGTAGGATTTTTACGATGTTTTCCTTTGCTGTTAAAGCGAGCGATAAGTCGAAAAGTCAGAGAGGCGTCGCTTAGGGTTGATCTCGAGACCTCTGCGTGGCAGTCAAGTTCAAATGACCAAGTAATGTACCTAGGTAGATATTTTAAATATAGCACCTCTGTTAGCTGCATGCTATGCTATATTGTCAATAGCCAAAATTAAGCTTGCAATTTTACCTATCTACTTCATCGAGATTACGGGACGTATGTATGTACTCAGTGATACGCTCACAGAGTAGATAAGCTCTCGATATTTTTGTAACGAATTTTTTGTGAGTATTTAGATGCCCTAGATTGAGTTAACTTTTACTTTTGCTCGACACGACACGATTTAATAAGGTCGTAACATACAATATTTTTATTATTCGTTATTTAAATGTTATTTTATATCGTGATGGAATTGTTAGACTAGATTAACCGCAATAAGAGGTGCGGTTGTTTTTAAATTCGTTCGCAAATTTTAGAAATTATGATTTGCCTATAGTCTGATCAGGCTGTTATGAGCAGCATATTAATGATATTTTGAGCTCACTCTGCGTAAATAGAAACAACAAAGATTAAATTATGTTCGGGTACTTTGAAATAACTACACTTAAAAACATTGAGACAACTAAAATCTTAATCTCCCCGTGAACATGACTGCTGTAAAGCAACCGAAACGTCGTCGGGGCAAAGTGCAAACTTAAATATAAATAGTTTTAATTAATTTAAATAGCTTAAATTCAGTAAAGTTCAATAATAGTAGTGTTAGAATTTTAAATTATATAATAAAAGTGGTTTAAAATAAACAACGCGACAAAATCCGATTAAAGCAGTTTAATTTTAATGTATTGGTAAAATTCGCGTAAACATGAGACAATATTAGGTAAGCATATTCCAGTTATTTCCAGTTTATTTTTAATATGCCAATATACAAAATAAATATAATAGGTAAATAGATGTTAGTATTTTTGTATACTTACATATATTTATTTTAACATTTTCTTTTTTTTTTGTATTTTTTAAATAAACTTTACAACTACTGAACCGATTTTACTCTTCTTTACGATTTGTAAGCTACTTTATCCAGACGTAACATAAACTACCTATATAAAATCACGCTACGAGAGACAGGAGTATTCATAATAATTAATCATAAGTAATCATAAACGTTGGTAAACCGCGGGGATAATTAGCAGTCTATAATAATACTAGCTGACCCGGCAAACGTTGTTTTGCCATAAAAAATGTTTTGACCAAATGATTTAAAAAAATGTTAGGGGTGGACAACCCTTATCACTAAGGGGTATGAAAAATAGATAGTAGCTGATTCTCAGACCTACTAAATATGCATATAAAATTTCATAAAAATCGGTCAAGCCGTTTCTGAGGAGTATGGTAACTAACATTGTGACACGAGAATTTTATATATAAGATTATAAAGAGAAATGATTTAATTTTTCGTTTTTTTGTAAGGATTTAACTCAAAATCTACTCAACCGATTTTAATAACTATTTCACCATTCGAAAGCTATATTATCACCAAATAACAAAGGTTATATTTTATTTAAATACAAGCTGACCCGACAGACGTTGTCCTGTCTTAGACAAACTGTCAAACTCGCGAGGTTAAAATAGTCGTTAAGATTTCTGAATTTATCCTATTTTCTGCGCAATTTTCTTAACTTTTCTTTACGTAAGAAACTTCTACAAAGTATTATTAAACTTCAAAAATAAAGATGAATGAAATCGGTTAATTCGTTCTTAAGTTATAACGTGACCAAGGGACACCTAACCTAATTTTACGCGATCGAAGCCGCGGGCAAAATCTATACTTAACTAATAAATTGCATGTAGAAGTGACGAAATTAGAGTTGTTTGATTCTTATCTACAGATTATACGATTTGCTACCTATATATCTTTACTTAATCATATTGTTATCTATGTATACAAAAGTGATCTACTTTTACGCTTTTGGATGTTAGGTATACCCGATTTAAAAAGCTGCAATCTCTTGTAATCCTTACATTACCTATTCGTTAGTAAATTAAGGACATAATATAGAAAAGATTTACTATACTTGTGTATAACTATAATATTGCGACGAAATCAATAAGTGTTAGGTACTAAAATTAAATTGCGAAATGGAAAGCAATTTCTTTTCAAAAACATCGCGTGAATATTTCCTAACATAGACTTACACTAAAGGAATAAGCCCATTAATTGGCTAAATACTAGGTCCTGGTGCCCCCATTTTTTGAAGTTTGTTTTTAATTACTTTCCTTTAATATCATCTAAAATTTCTTTTCCCGAAAGTAGACAACGCGCAAGTAATAACCCCATTATTTCAAGCGACCACAGGCTCCGGTAACCGTTTACCATCGAGCAGGCCATAGCTATGTTTGATACTCTAGTGGTATTTAAAGACCATAGGTATGTGCACTTTTTCTTAAATATGCATGTGTTACGAAGCTGGCCATGTAGGCGTTTTTTTGGCACGCGTAGGTACTATTTGTATGAGTCGGTAAAGGTCGACAAATATTATAGTTGTGGTGTAACAGGAAACCATATGATACAATACAATGAGCATCGTATGATGTAGCTCCACAGTTATTATTATGATATAAGCTGTACACGAAGAATGATTATAGAAGAAAGAAAGAAAACAGTATTATGCACACAAAACAAAAACAATAACTATAATATAATCACAAAAACAAACAGAATGAGTGCATGAAATAATGGTGGCCGCTCAGCATGTGTATATTTAATTTTTGCCATAATCAATATTATAATAATTTACTGCATCACGGTGCTAATTTTCAGTGACCACCGACAATTACTAATAATATAAAAGAACATAAATACTCTTTATATGTAAAATACTATTAAATAAAAAAATATTATTCTTAATGTACACCATCTAAATGGTAAAAAGTAAAAGTAAAATTTACGCATAAGTTAACAACATCGTTACATAGGTACTGAAAGTAGGTAAACTTTTAATTACCGCATCATATTTTGTTTACAATTTTTATCTAAACTTCTATAACAGACATAAATAAGTAATTTGGGACCAGTAATTAATTACGAAGGATCCCGAAGGAGTCCGTCAAATGTGCAAAATCGTCTTTATGTAGTTAACTAGAAGTCTCTTTTAGGTTTAAGTTTTTCACTCAGAACTTGTCAAATGACCACACAAGGGTCCGTGGTTTAAGCGGTTGCCTTACGATTGTAATGCGCCGAATATCGCTGGATTTATTCCCTTACGGAACAATATGTGCGGACCACAAATAGTTCTACCGAGTTTGTGTGTTCTTTGTGTCCTTTGTTTTAATGTTTAATCAGTCACCCGAGACACGAAAATTAATGATCCTTTAAACTTCCAGAGGATTATAATATTTATTTCATAAATTACTAGCTGTCACCCACGAATACGTTTATGTATTTTAGACACTGGCTCTTGTTGTCAGCGTTTAAGCTGTATCCCGACAAATTTCATAAAAATCGGTTAATTATAAATGGATAAGCTGATTTTTATGACATTTGTCACGAGGTGATAAGTGATAACATACCAAAATCGAGCTAGGTTTTTTTTTGGCAAACAAGCATACGGCCTTCCTGTTGATAAGTGGTCACCGTAGCCTATGGACGCCTGCAATACCAGAGGCATCATTTGCGCGTTGCCGACCCTTTAGAAAAAAAGGAAGTGAGAAGGAGCGGGAAGGGGGAAAGGGGAAAGAGGGTGATTGGACCTCCGGCACTCTCACTCACCAAACGAAACACAACAGTAGGAACACACTATTTCACGTCGATATTCTGTAAGTATTATTGGATTTTTGAAAGACATTACACGTACTAGTAATGATATCTGGGTCGCGGGAGCATTGTGAACTTTAAACCATAGACATAAGAACACTCAGACTCTGAACAACTTTTTGTGAATGTCAGGTGTGGGGTTCAAACCTGGGAATTTAAAAATATCTATGGCCTCATGACTGGAATATTTTAAGCAATTAAGTTGCTTATTACTACTGGACTATATTACTGGACTAGCGTTCCAATATCAATATTTAAAGTCGAATTATCCAATTAAAAACAAGATTATATTAAAATTACCTAAAAAGATACACGCAGAAAATTATCGTACCTAAAATAGGATCTTAATATAATGGAAGCTATAAAAATTATAATATTAATTTAAAAAGCTAACTTTTTTAAGCAACTTGCTTCTTAGAAGCGTCATACTCTACTATATTTAATTGATGACCTTATTTAAACAGAAGTCATCCAATACCTATTAGGTTATCGGGTAACAAATGTACTAGGAAGAATTTTTACCATGGAAGGAACTTTGTGCACAATATGTAAATTTTCGGTGACTCATGCACAAGAAGGAACATTTTTCTGGTACTTAACAAGTTTAGAAGTGGCCCTTAGTTTCGCGACGTAGCTGCATGTGCATAACATGAAAAATGTGTAAAACGATGCTGCAAAGTGTTCCTGTGAGATTATAAAACATACTTGCAACAAATGCAATTTATGCAAAGATCAAAGTAGATTTTCTTTGCACTGCACTTACGCGACATTTATTTAGATTATGAGTGAAGTTAATAGCGAAATGGCCACTTAACCTATTGAGTCACAGTGGCACACCGGTGGCCAGACACAATGGTTTTATAATTATTTATTTATTTATTTATTTAGAAAGCTTACAGACTAATATACATATATAAGACAAAATGTGCAGTAACAATTGCTATTTACAAGCTTCCACAAATATGACATCTGCTGTAAGTACCATTATAAAGATAATATTCTAGTTATGGACAAAACAAAAAAAAAACAAAAATAGATACATATGTTCTATAAACAATGTTTATCGTTATTATTTGTGCTTCTATTTCTACCAAAGAACTCTCTGCTCAGTATACGTCGTAGGGTCCCAGTTTGAGTATGAAACATATCAATATCTAAATGTTGGGCGATACTATTAAAACTAGCTGCGCTTCGGGAAAAGAAAGTGTTTCGTCTGTAATTGACAGTTGTATATCTTATATCCAGTAACGGACGCTGTCTTAATCCAGCTTGAGGAATTCTGAAACCTACCTTGGATAGCAGTTGCGGTGAATCAATAATACCGTTGGCGATACTCATAACAAATGTGATGTCATTTATTTGCCGGCGCAGCTCCAAAGTCAAGAAGTGATATCTTTTACACCTATGTAAATAACCATTTGATTGTTGCCTAGATTTAAAGTCCAAATGACGCAAAAACTTCTTCTGGACTGACTCAATCTGAGACTTGTATGTGTCATATTGGGGGTTCCAGACCTGTGATGCGTATTCTAAATGACTTCGAACGTAACTGCAATATAATACTTTTATTGGCTTTAGAGTACTAAAATCTGCTGTTGATCTCATAATAAAGCCTAAGGATTTATTAGCTTTTTCTTTTATTTTACTTATGTGATTGCTGAAATTAAGTTTGCTATCTTGAATGATTCCTAAGTCTCGGATGCTACTAACCTTGGCAACCCTTTGTTCATTTATAGTATAACGGTAGTCAATAGGTTGAGGCCTGCGCGTGTAGGTCATATGAAAACATTTGGACACATTCAACTGTAACCTATTTAATTTGCAATATTGTTCGAATCTATTTATATCATTTTGCAATAATTTGCAGTCATCAAGCGTGCGCACTGTTTTAAGGATTTTCAAATCATCTGCATATAATATGATGTTTGAATTAACAAAACAGGATTTTATATCTGCTATAAATATATTAAATAATAGGGGTCCAAGAATTGATCCCTGCGGAATGCCAGATGGAATAGAAATCCAATCTGATACGAATCCTTGTAAAGCTACAGCTTGCGATCTATTCTCTATATATGAGACAAACCATCGGTATAAGTCGCCATGTATGCCAGCCCTTAATAACTTCGTTAGTAGGATTTGATGATCTATTCGGTCAAAACATTTATTAAAGTCAGTGTAAATAACGTCTACCTGACCATCCTGTTCCATCCCTTCAGTAATAATTTCAGCGCAGTAAATAAGGTTACTAGTCGTTGAATATAGTACTGACTAACGGCTATATCGGCTTATGGAAGTCTTAGAATACCAGACATCAATATAGCCGTTAGTCAGTACTAATGGCTACATCGGCTTATGGTTCTCGAGGTCGAAAAGCAATGCTTTTTTTTGTACAGCGTGTCCGGTAGCAATTTTTCACATTTTGAATAGACTTTATTTCTGAACGAGAGCAGTTACAGGGGCGCGGGGGCGTTAGAGGCGCCAGCCCTTTGAGTTTTTTAGTCGCATTTGAGCGTTGGTCGCGGGCGCACCGCGCTTTTGCTATTGAAGCATATTTAACAAGTAATTTTCACTCATTACTGCTCAGCGTGAGTTTTGTTAGCGCTCGTCGGCTTTGGGGATTGCCAGACTAACATTACATGAAATAATAAGAAAGAAACTAAAGTTTCATCCCTACAAAATACAGATAATCCAAAAATTAAACGAAAATGATTATCCAACAAGAATAAACTACGCCGAGAGGACGTTAGCCACTTTTTCGACCGAATCTCGATTAAGAAACATTTTCTTCAGTGATGAAGTCCATTTCAGTTTGGAAGGCTACGTCATAAAAATCTCATAGCGCTGGCGTTTCTAACGCCTCCCTCCGTG
Organism: Catocala nupta; assembly: GCA_963675205.1. Taxonomy (NCBI): domain Eukaryota; kingdom Metazoa; phylum Arthropoda; class Insecta; order Lepidoptera; family Erebidae; genus Catocala; species Catocala nupta. Next base: position 27,774,104 of record OY776086.1, on the reverse strand, counting down.
CCCCTGTAGCTGCTCTCGTTCAAAAATAAAGTCTATATTCAAAATGTGAAAATTGTTACCGGACACCTTGTATATGGGGCTTGCTGGCATTTGGATGATTGCTATTTTGGCTGTATTAATGAATTTGTTACCCTACTGCAGTTGCAGCAACCAAGCAATCTTGTGTTGTGTTACTGAGTAGGATTTACAAGCTTTTTACATTTTTTATCATAAGTCGTATGCAGTAAAGAATAAATAAAACATTTTACAATGTGGAATTAAATCTTTTTCGAATGATATCCCATAAGTAAGTCCAATTACTGTTTCATGTCTGACATCATTTGTAATTTAAAATTAATTTATTTTACTTTTCTAAAAAGTTATAATATTATTTATTTATTTTAGGAAAGCTTACAGTCTAATAAGTACATTTGATCAATCACAATTAAGGTACACATGTTGCTAATTACAAGCTTTCACGTAATAATTAGTACACTTGTATAATAATAATAATAATAATATTTTCTAATATTCTACCACATACACACAACACTATCTAGCCCAAACTAAGCAGAGCTTGTGCTATGGATACTAGACAATGGATAAACATACATATATACTTTTGTTTTTTTTTTTGTAAATACATACATATTATACATAGAAACACCCAGACCAAGACAAACATCCATGTTCATGCACACAAATGTTTGACTTGTGCGGGAATCGAACCCGCGACCTCAGGCGTGGCAGTCGGTTACACTAACTACTACGATTCCCTATGAGTACGTTATCGTACCTTCAGCTAAACAAATAGAAAAAAATAAGAACATAAGTAGATAAAAAAACAACAAAAAACAAGAAACATAAAATACAATAATAATTCATACACATTACACATTAACCAGAAATACACATCGTGATATACCTAATGAGATTACCCGAGACCAAACAAATAATAATTAATATATAAAGAAATCTTTAACAAATTTTATTTTTGATTGAGTTCGAACTTGTACAAAATAAGTCAATTTCCAATTTCGATGAAATCATATTGAAAGACATTGCACTCCGCGAAAAGAAATAATTTCGTCTATAATAATTAGTGAGTGAAAATTGGACTACTAACCAAGGACGCTCTCTGAAAGCCAATTGAGTAGTGTTATATTCGATAGAAGTTCAGGACAATCAATGGAGCCATTTGCGATGTTTGCCAAATAACATATATCACTAATTTTTTGCCTATATTACAGCAGTAGGAAATGATATTTCTTGCATCGGCTGAGGTAATCAGTTTTAAGTATAAATTGTGCTCTGTAACTGAGATATCGTGAAAATTTTCTTTGTATGCCTTCGATGCGAGTTATATAAACTTGATATTGCAGATTCCAAACACAAAAGTATGTATTAAATTTCAAGTTGATTGTAGTTGATAGCATTAGTCAGTATAATTATATTGAGATACGTAGCTGTGACGGACACACGGGCGGAAGCAGGAGGACAGCAGATGTCAAGTTTACGGTAAAATCTTACCATCGGGCTGGTCGTACGCTTGTTTGTATAAAACAGAGGTCCCAGACTATTTTTCTCATAGACCACTTTCTAGACTCCCTGCAGCAACATTTCTACCATAATCCTTAACTAAAATTAAAAAAATTGATCGTATCTCTACGGGCTGACTTTTTTAAGAAATTCTCGGGCCTAAACCATCCACGGTAGGCGGGCCGACCATACTTTTTTCTTCTTCAAAATAATTTTCGTGGACCCCCGCTTACGAATTGTGCACCTCCATTTTTTTGTCAGGCCAACGCAGACCCTCGTCGAGTCTCCCATGGACTCCTGGGGGTCCACTTGGACCACTTTAGGAACTACTGGTATAAAAGAACCTGCCCAAACCGTCTACAGCTTCTATTGGCTCTGTTCGTTGGACATTACTTAATAAGAAATGTTCAGTAGTTAATATTTGACCTATAGGCAAATTACCTGGAGCTTCTAGGTGTAATACCATGTAAATGTTTTAAAATAACGTACCTACTTATAATAATATTACTAACCTACTGTCGTTGGCGGATTTAGGATTATTTGCTAGCCCTAAACAGCGATGAATAACCCTAAAATTTTGAGTTAAAGCGTACCTACCATAATATTGTCTTCTGTTTACGCGAATGTTATTCATTGAAATTAAACTACTATATACGGATTTTATCGCGTTGTTTATTTATCACAGTATTACAAAATTTTGAAAATATTACACTACTACTACTATTGATTTTATTTTACTAATTTATAAGCTAATAAAATTATTTAAACTATTAAATCTATTTATTTTTGGTTTACACTTTCCCCGACGTTTCGGTTGCTTTTCAGCAGCCATGGTCACGGGGAGACTAAGATGGTAGTTGTCTCAATGTTCCAGTGTAGTTATTTCAAAGTATTATATTGAGGACGCACAAAACCATCGCGGGGTGAGCAACAAACTATCCTGTGATAAGCTTCTGCCTTATATGCATACTCACCGTGTGTTGTATCTTTTAGTTTTTTTAGTTTAAAAAGTCAACTTTAGCATTAGGAACACTTCCTGTATCGTATTGTGTTCAACTACAAGTTGACAACGGTTTACGGTTCACCCACGTTTATCATTACTATAGCGCTCCCGTAGCTTGTAGCGTGATGTTATATAGCCTATGTTACATCTGGGAAAGGAACTAATTAGTTCTGTAGTTTTTGAGTTTATTTATTACTAGCTTTTGCTAAAAGAATGTTAGCTTAGATTATGTTAGTAACAGTATCTTTTTTAGATAAAATATGGCTGTTACTTGGTGTTAATATAGTTTTCTAATGTTATAATAATTTTAAAATGGTTATGTATGTTTATTATGTTATATTGTTATATGTTTTTGAGTTGAATCGTTAATATTAGTATAGAAGTATAGATGAAGATATATGTGGAATTCAATTTAAAGAGTGCGATCTACTTAAATTAAAATCTCCGAGTGGCATCTTCTTGGACGTGCATAATAACTCTATGATAATCGCTTTTTTAATTATCAAACCAATGAGAACCATAAGAACTATTGAGAAAGCACTGACAGCAACACTACCTATCAGAAATTACATATGACAGTGCACCATTTTAGGTACAAAAGATATAAAAATATATTATTCGGTGGAATAAATAGAAAAATTTAATAAACTCTATTTGGAACACTAACAAATAAAGCAAGAACAGTAAATAATATGGTAACATCTACAAAAGTTTAGAATTGGAGCGCAGATATAACAAATCTTTTAATTATTTAGCAGATTAGGTGGATGTGATATCAATTTACGCACAATTTACAATACGGATACGAAAAAATTAACTGCTTCACTACTAAGCAGTCAATGAAAATTACTGTGTAAGAATTATACTATTCCAATTTGTAGGCATTAGACGGTGAAATATGTGATACTTAGACAATATTTATATATATTTTATTTATTAAATTCGAACGGTTACAATTACAAATATAATGTAAACATTTATATAATGTCAATTCATATATTTACATTATATAGGTAAATTTAAGATAGCTTTTTATAAAAAACATTGCAATCATTCATGACAATCTCTGATTAGACCAGCAATTTTCTGAAAGGCCAAGAGTATCTTTAACCATCGAGCGTTGATGAAGAAAAGTATTAGAAGTAAGTAATATATACCAGGCCCATAACAAGTTATGGAACAAATTCGTCTCTGTCTATCTTTTTAGGAAACAGGCGTAAGTCTTCTAGAGGGCCCCAGGCCCTAGACTGTAAGTCTAATGGTCGACAATTCGGGAATATCTTCTATTCGATAACTTATCTAATGGACATGGTATCGTCGGATTCGGTTAGTTACCGACCTCTTGGTGCTTCAGTAATTCTATGAAGTTCGGTTTACAAACGAGGGAACCATTAATAATGTGAGAAAACACACAAAACTCAGGCGCGCGAGTAGCGGCTTTAGTAATTAGGTACATGCAATTTCAATTAGGTGTGCTGTTCCACAAATTCTGCTGTCTGACAGTTACGAGTGTGCAAAGGCTGACTGCATTATGGCTAATTGGTTTGTTTTTTTTTGTTACAGATAACAATGTGGATTCAGAGATTTTTCATATACACCCTTTACGTAGCAGTAATATCAGTAATATGGTAAGTTCTTTGCATCTTCTTCTAGTATTACTTAGTATTGTTTTTACTTTAGTTTATTTTATTGCTTGATGTGGTAGTTGAGCTAGCGGTAGGTATTACACTATCATAAGTGGTAACCGCCACTCATAGATATGGCTGTTTTCTTAACATTATACCTTAAGAAAAGTAAAAATAGAAATCACAGTTCTGCTCTTTAGCCGGAACGCATAATTGTTTGTAACCGAAATAGACACACCCTTGTGTCTACTTCGGTCACAAACAATTTTGTGTTAATCTATTAATGGTTTTCCCATTGGGAATTTCATCATCATCATCTCATGCGAAAGACGTCCATTGCTGGACATAGGCCTCCCCCAAGGCTTTTCACATACTTTCCGCAACTTTTACCAGGTCATCGGTCCACCTTGTAGAGAATAAATAAATTCTAAATTCCGGAAAACAAACCAAGGATAGCCTATCCTTGGTTTGTTTTCCGGAATTTAGTTGCATGACAAAAGGGATTGGAAATTTGCCTGATAGATGACAAAAATAGGAATGTTCTGCCCTTTAGCTGCACACAAAATTTGGGAACTGGTACACACACTGAGTTTTGCAATAAACCTGATAGATGACAATAGTCTGACCAATTACGTAGGACTTAAAACATTACAAAATGTGGATATAATACACTTACTGCTTACCCTGATATATAGGTGTATATGCCTTACATCACATGTTCAGTCCCACGTTATGATTTGCTCTACCGGTTAAGTAAGTAGTCCGTTTCCTGCATAAACAGTACTTGTTATCGATACTGTTTGTATGTAACACCTGTTTCTGATATGTAGAAGGCAATTTCTAATAGTAAAAGTTTTTATAGTCGTTTGCCTCGTCAGCGTAGAGCCGTTAGTGAAAATGCGAATTGCAAGGGCCTGGAGTTGATAAGATTTTCTGTCAGGAATTTCCAGAATGGGTAATGAAAGTTTGTGGGATCTGTCCCTCCCTAAAGCGCTATTGATGTCTAAATTAGCCGTAGGGGTTAACAAGAAGACTAGTAAATTTAGACACAGATTGCTAGAAATTTGTTGACTTATTATACTTCGTTTAGATGCCAAGCCGGCCTTCAGTCACAAATGTTTTATAATTATGTTTCAATATAGATAAGCTGACAGGCTAAAAAAATATGTACTTGCCAGTAAGCTTATTTTCTATTATCTTAATTGTTTTTTATTAACCTTCCTTTAATTTTGTTTTGCTAATCTATACAAATTCTAGTGGACTCAACCGACGATAGCCTGCCCGAAGCAAGGATTAAATTTAAAAAACAAGCTATTTTCCAATCGCAGCGTCAATTACCGGTTCCAATTATGAATCTAATCGATCCAGGGATCCACACAAACACACAAAAAATATCAAATTCGGTCTAGCCGTTTAGGAGGAGTACTGAGGAGTACACGTATAGAATAATTATATAATACTAGAATTTGCTCGCGACTGCGCTCTCGTAAAATATATCCTATGTTACTCGGTGATAATGTAACTTTCTAATGGTGAAAGAATTTTTAAAATCGATTGATTAGTTTTTGAGTTCAACAAACAAACAAAAAGTCAAATCTTTCCTCTTTATAATATTAGTAGGTATAGATTAAGGCTAGCGGAACTGACAGACGTCTTGCCAAACGTGGCCTTGCCAGCGACACCTGTAAGATCCAAATAAGGATCTAAACTATTCAGGGACCCAACCAAACTAAAAAACACATCACTACCGGTCGAGCTATTAAGGAATGGAGTAGTTCTATGACATACACACGTTTAGAAGAATTATATTGTTTAAATACTAAAGGGTAAACTTTGTCTGTCCAAATGTAGGTATACTACCCACAAAAAATTCTACACTACAAAACCGATTCTGAACATTCGTTTACTATGCAAAAGTTTATTTTTTTGCGTTGCGGTATGCTTTTACGTATAGGGCGGGCGGAGGGGTTATGTCGGACTTCCGGGGTAAATAAAGATGTTGAAATGAAATTGGGCCTCCCGGAATACCGACTAAACCTACCACGGTGTTCCTCGACAAAACGCTATCGACAGGGCCGCGCGAATCACTTTCGCATGCGGTCGCGACCCCGCCGAGGTTTCGGCCCGCTGTATAAAACGGCAGGCCACTACACAACAAGACCTACCCAAAATAGGTACTTCTCACTTAAAAGCCCTACTGTCTCTCCCCTAAAGGAGAGACGGACACGACACAGAGGCGCGCATGGGAACACGCACGCCGCCTCTCGGACCTGGTGCTGAACGGATGGCGGGCAGGCCCACAAAGCCCACCATCCCTAGGTCAAACCTCAGGGTGGCTGGATGTCGTCTCGCGCCCTCCGGCGCCCGGCTCTGTGGTTGGGGAAAGGGTTTAAACGCTCCCTCTCCCGCTCCGCCGCCTCCTTGATAGAAATCACTTCCTCACTATTCAAAGGCTTTTTTTTTTTTTACGTGGGGGAATGCAATGACGCATATCCCTCCGCGGGGGCGGGCGGAGGGATTATGTCGGACTCGCCGGGGTAAAAGAAAGATGGAATATTAGTAAAGTACCTCCCGGAATACCGACTAAACCTACCACGGTGTTCCTCGACACAACCACTATCGACGGGGCCGCGCGAATCGCTTTCGCATGCGGTCGCGACCCCGCCGAGGTTACGGCTCGCCGTATGAAACGGCAGGCCACTACACAAGAGACCTACCCAAAGGACTCACTTCATAAAAATTCCCTACTGTCTCCCCCCTAGGGGGGAGACGGACTCGAAACAGAGGCGCGCGTGGGAACACGCACGCCGCCTCTCGGACCTGGTGCTGAACGGATGGCGGGCAGGCCCACAAAGCCCGCCACCCCCAGGTCAAACCTCAGGGTGGCTGGAGGTCATCGCGCGCCCTCCGGCGCCCGGCTCTGCGGTTGGGGAGAGGAATTAAACGCTCCCTCTCCCGCTCCGCCGCCTCCTTAATGGAAATCACTTCCTCACAGAAGGAGGCGACGGCGTTCCACGACCTCTCACTCCGGACCATAGACTGAACTACGGCCGGGAGCGAGAGGGCAATCAATCCGACTGCCGCGATCAAATCACGGCGCTGCGATGCCCAGGCGGGGCAAACCGCCAAAGTATCCTTGTGTAAGATACACATATCGCGCGAGCAAGGTCGCACGCGGTAATTATTATTTTATTTATTGTGGTATTTTATCCCCTATTTTGCTTTATATAGGTAAACGTGTTAACTATTTATATTGTAGCTATAGTTAAAATGTCTGAAATGTAGATATTTTCTATAACTTCCTCATTTATTTTTAATAGTAGAAGTCGTTTACGCCTAGCAGTGGGTTAGTTCATAAAACGGGTTGATATTATTCTTATTTATTCTACACTAGCTGTATTTTTGTAACAGTACTTTTCTCGAAGTGAGGTACTTCACGTCCTTTTCTGTGCCCCTGACAACGTGTAGGTATACGAAATTTCATGATGATCGGATGAAGCCTCATATTCGCATTTATAATATTATTTTTAACAAATAAATAAAATTGAAGTGTCTGTTTGTAATGCCAAAATAAAAGCTTATTACCAAATGCATATTATGAAAGTTAGTTAGGTACCTTATAGTACCTAATTATATAAAAAAAACTATTTGGACCGATTTTGACGGGACTTTCTCTGTCAAATAGCTGATATTATAAGGAGTAACTCAGGCTAATTTTATTTAAGAAAAATATTAGTAAGAATAACGCGACAAAAAAAAACTTCCTCGCTTTCTATGTCGGGCTGGGGTTAACATGTAGTATGTTAATACGTTGATATGCGTTTATCTGTATTTCGAGCAAAATTAAAAGTTTAAGGAGCAATGAGTATTATTGTTTACTGTGTGAAGTAGCAACCGTGGTAATAATCTCGCTCCGGGCGCCTAGCGGGATCAGAAATTCATGTGGAATCTCGATATAACAGCTTCTAGGATTACACCGTATAATAAATATGTGGTATGGGTTAATAAAGCTTGAAGGAAAATTAATAGTCTAAGCAAACCGTTGCAAGCGGCATCTTAAAATTATGGCAACTAGTGTCACCAAATACATTTCAAATAGCAAATGAAACCAAACCTTTGTACCTATATTAAGAGTTAACAATAAATCTAACTAACATTTTACGATCTTCCCGGCTGAAAAGCAACCGAAACGTCGGGGAAAGCGTAAACTTAAATATAAATAGCTTTAATAATTTAATTAGCTTAAAAAGTAGTTAAGTTAATTAGTAGGTAGTAGAGAAACAGTTTCTAAATTATGTAGTAAAGTGTTAAGTAAAAATCGCGATAAAATCCATATAAAGTACTTTAATTTCAACCATTCCCGCAAACGTAAACACAATTTATGCAAATCAGTAGGTACGGACTGAAGAATATCCTCGTGAACATGGCTGCTGAAAAGCAACCGAAACGTCGGAAAAAGTGTAAACTTAAATATAAGTAGTTTTAATTAATTTAAATAGCTTGAATTGTAGTAAAGTTCAATAATAGTAGTGTTATAGTTCACAATTATTAATTTCGACCGTAAGCCGATATTCCCTGGCCATATACATTTTATTAAAATAATTACTTTTTGCTTAATTAAGTAGCTGTCATTCAATAGCGTATCTATTTAAATTGTTATAGATACCTATATTCATTCTCTTTATTATTTGCTTGTATTCTGAAGTTTTTATAGCTTGCCAGCTTAGTGGCACGCGTAATGCAACTACTTACATTATGCCGCTTCTTTAGTCTTAATTTTCCATTGACACCCCTAAAGACCACCGCACACAGCCAGCGGAGGCGTTTTTTTATTGATCGTGTAAAACAAAATATCCTCCTCCGGTACCTCTCCGCTTTCGCTTTCTGTCTATTGGGTTTAAACCTTACTAGAATGGCCTAGTTTTGTCGAGCATTCCTTGCTCTTTAGATCGGTCATGACACCTAACCTTAGCGTCAGGTGATGGAATGGTCCGCCGTTATATCAACACATTGTAATTTGTAATACAGGTAATGTGGTCCCGTCGATCTACTATAAACATACTGGCACCAACCAGCATAAAATAGTATACCTTTATGCCAAAATTAAAAGCATTTAGCACATTACATCAATTCCAATAATTTTGAACTATTTTTACCCCGCCCAGTCTCGAAGAGAGTGACGAACTACCATTAGGTAATGTCAATTTATATGATCTATGAACATCAACCAACTAGCAATCATAACATAAATAATGCGTGTAATGTGTACGTACATATGTTTAATACAGGATTCATTCCATTTAATTTGATTAGTTATTTCCTTGGCGATACTAACCATTATGTGAGAGAGATGCAGTGGCGTAGCGTAGTAGGGGCGGCAAGTGCGGCTCGCTCTGAGCGGCACTTTTAGGGGGCGACAAAATTTTATTATAAATAATAATAGTATCTTGTATATACTAGAACTGTATAACACACATATTGATAACTGTTCTCGTCGAAAAGTTTTTTAGAATTACTGAAAATTATAGTATTTTGAATTAAAATATCTAAATAAGAGGGCGGCGAAAAGAAATATCCGACTGACTGACACCCACGCTACGCCACTGGAGAGATGTATAGGCCTTTAGCATCTGCTAGATTTTGATTTGATTAATATCGGACTGAGCTATACCGAAGCGAGATCGAGCTTAGCTAGTATTAAATAATTTTAATAAGTAGTGCCAAAATAGTGCTTTACCCATGCTAAATTTCTATTTCTTATTATATTACTGGATTTTGCCTGCGACTTCACTCGCGTCAATCTAGATTTGGTTAATAAATTTTTATCCCTCGGGAATAGTTCTTTTTCTCGGTGACAGGTACTCACTCTTTTCTATACCTCTGACAACGTGTATGCGAAATTTTATGATAATCGGTTGAGTAGGTAAGGCGTGAAAGCGTAACAAATAAACAAACTCACATGCGCATTTATAATATTAGTAAGGATTTGGTTACCCGAATTCTAACAGTAAAGGCAGATCAACACAAATATTACTCAACAGCCGTTAAAACTTAAAATGCATTTCAATTGCTGTAATTGGCTGATAGAATTGGAAACATCCAATCAAATGATTTGAAATGAGTTTGATTTTGAGATGTCGTTGATAAGCCTTTCGGAAACAGGGTTTTCCTTAGCCTTTTGTTACGTCCCACTACTGGGCAAAAGCCTCTCCCTTGAACACAGTGTTTTGGAAGTCCAAAACACTGTGTTCGACGACATTCCCTGCTAGTCCCTTTCAAAGAAGTCCAAGTCATCTCGCCATCTCTGTTTAGATCTGCCCCGTCGCCGTCGACTGTCTTTTGGCACCCGGTCAAAATTTGTGTCCACCTCTTTGGGTGAAACAGGTTAAGTGCGTAAAATAGATGTCTTACAAACGATACCTTAATCAATCGTTCATCGAGTAGTTAATTGGACGTAATGGATAATCGATTTTTAATCGTGGTTTGCAGGTTTAGCTCATTGAAACGGTCATCGTATAATGACGAATACATTGGATATAAAGGGTTAGTAGTAGCGAATGCTTAACTGTAATTGTACAGATAGTTTAAATAGTCGTCTTGGCCATGTAATTAGTGTTGTTGGTTCAATCTACGGAGTCTAAATGTATGTGGTTCGAAATAATTGTTCAGTCCGTGTTCTTTGGGTTAATCTGCTTTATATGGATATAACCGCAGTTTATATTTTAAAATAGACCAGTTTTATACTATTAACCTTTTCAATTTGAATAGTATGAAATTAGTCTATTTGAAAAATGACCTGCTATAGAATGATGTATTTATTCCAACCATATTTCTTGTAACATATTATGTACATATTATGAACTAGCTGACCCGCACAACTTCGTCTGCGTCATATAAAAGAATTTTCTCCGTTATTGCAACATTTTTCATTGATGCTCCGCTCCTATTGGTCGTAGCGTAACGTTATATAGCTTAGCCTTTCTCGATAAATGGGCTATCCAACACTAAAATATTTTTTTAATTCCTGAGATTAGCGCGTTCAACCAAACAAACAAACTCTTCAGCTTTATAAAATTATTGTAGATTGAAATGTCTTACTTTTTTAGGCAATAGGTACATCATGCTAACCAACAATACGAATTGGCTTACTGTATATGTTCCTAAGTGCTCGGTACGTTTACGCGTCATAAGGTGCGTTGAATACATTGCACGCATCAATGCGTACTATTTATATACATTCTAGATTTTGTCTACAGCTTCGTTCGTTTAAATGTAGGTTTGGTTAGTAACATTATTTTTTCTGGATGAATGGTACCTTATGTCCTTTTCTGTTCCCCTGACAACCTGTATGCGAAATTTCCTGATGATCGGTCGATTACTTAAGTAGTAACAAATAAACAAACTCCCACTCGCATTTATAATATTAGTTAGGTTAAATAATTGGTACGCTTTGGTTTTTGCGTTGAAGACAGCTTAAGATGCGTGTCATTTTGAGCGACGCAGACAGTATTGCGGGCGTGTAGGTTTTCTTATGAAGTTGTTTTTCACTGCAGTTATGCAGAAAACATGTTAGTTATACTCATAGTGGAACGAGTTACCATGAACCGTATCAAGTACCGCTAGCAACCGTACGCTTCTTAGCTACATAATAGGCTATTTGACTAGTTTCTGTAAACTAATTTACATTATTTATTGGTTTTTATGGATATAAATAATGATTATTTATATATTTTTCTTAAATACATAAGTATAAAATTAACATAATTTAAAAAACATAAAGTGAAGTTCACTAGAAAACACACTGATTATTTAACCTGTTAAAATGCTTGCTTCGGCAATAAGGCGCCAAATCGTCAAGTGACGCAACACGTTTGTAAATAAACAAATCTAGGATAGCAAGCAATGACAGATGACGTTTACAAACATGTGACGTCAGAATAAATGTACTCAAACAAAACCGTCTACGATCCCGTGGTTCCAACTAACATAAGTTTCTTTTGGTATTTTTGGTAAAATAATTTTTTTTTTAATTGTTTATCATTGCAAATTGCTTTTGAATTCCTATTTATTCACCTTCGCGGATGGCAATGTGATTACTTATAATACTGTCAGATAGCCTATTATAGTATGCTGGTCTTTAGAGCTGTGATCCTGGGGACGTAACGACATCTTGTATTGCATTATTCTTACGTGTGTGAGATCAAGACAAAGCTATACACTCTGTATGACACTGCAACGTTCTCGCGTATGCAATAATAACGAGATGTGATACAGCCTTTGATATAATTATACCGGCAATGAATTGTACCTTAGGCTTGAAAGTTATCCAGATATTTTTATTATTATTGCTATATTATCCAGTTTACTTGTTGGTTGAGTTTGAACTTACCTTCCAGGCCGATCGTGACGTCCCGGATTTGTTTGTTCCCAGATAAACTGCTATTTGGTATTTTTGTCTGATTATTAGTTTAGAAATGTGTCCGGTAGACGACTGGCTCGCTCACTATTATGTGACTCTTAAAACATAGCTGGTGAAATCTGGATGATATAACCGCTGCCAAACCCTATATATTTCCCTTCCGGGATATTCAGACTTGTAGTATACAATGTAAATACGTGTATGTTAAGGAAGTTTTGTTGTTGCAGCGTAACAGATGCGGAAGAGACGTCGCCTTGGCGGTGGTCGTGCGAGGACAATAAATGCGTGAAGACTCGCAATGACCCGCAGAACAAAGAGCCAGTCCTCAGTCTGGACGCCTGCAAGATGTTCTGCAATGAGCATGGTTAGTAACAACATATAACTTCACCTATTGGTTATTTTCTTACTTGTGTTATTTGGTAAACAAATAAATCATTTAGATATATAATAAATCAGCCCTGTATTTAACTATCCCAGTGCCGGGCACGCACCTCTTCTCATTATACATGTATCATTCAGATACTACTTCCAAAATATAATCGTTCTATAATGGATAGATATGTCAGCGATAGCCAAGTGGCAGACCGTTAGATTGTTACGGTCTTCAGTTTGATCCCAAGGCACGCATCTCTGAATTTTCGACGTTAAATGCGTATGAAATAATTAATTACCGCTCGCTTTAACGATGTAAGAAATCGTCGTGAGGAAACGTGCATGTGAGAGTTCTCCATAATTTTCTCGAAGATATGTGAAGTCTGCCAACCGGCAGTGAGCCAGCGTGGTGGACAATGACCTAACCCTGTCCATACGAAGAAGAGAACCTTGCCCAGTAGAGGGACAGGTTATATAGAGTGCTGATATGAATGGAGAGATATAACTAAAACAGACAGACTATATAGAGATGGTCTCTATGAATTGTCTCTAGTTACAAATACGCCATATTTGTTTTCTTAAAAAGATAAGTAAGAAAAAAGGATGATCTGCTTTAAAGCAGCTTAAAGCGTCGAGCGTGAATGAAGAACGTAATGAAAGTGAATGAACCAAGAGAGATACATATGTTAGCAATGGCTGTTAGTAATCTGTATGTAGGTATGCCATTAAAATGTCTATCCAAAACTTCGTGCCGAACGAAAAATTATACAATGAAATGCTTCGGTTTTCTATCTTTCAATATGTCATTACTCTGTGGTTCGGATTAATTCATGAAAGGGTTTAGGACAATAGATATATTGGAATTTTGCTCTCATCAAAGACGTTGCAATAATCGGTTAAGTGTACCTCACTTAAAAGCATGCGTTCTGATACGTGTTACAAAAAAATTACATCAGATGTCTTCTCTGGTGCGTAATAAATATAAACTCAATATGATAAATGCCTTTTTTAAGAACCCGATTCCTGATAATTTTATTGACAAACGATCATTACCACAGTTTTAAATGTAGATTGTTCAAATTATTAAACACTGAAAGTCTGGTATAATTAAGATCTTTTTGCAACTTTTACGGCAAGCATGCATATGGCCCGTGAGAGAAAATTCCTTTGAAACAGTTGCCGTTGTTGTTTTAATAATAAGTTTGCCGCTATAATGTGGGAGCAAAACAGCTGCTTAAGTGCAGTCATTATATATTTCTAACTCATTAAGAATACACAGCCGCTATGCTATGCCATCATGAAAATAAATGAACATAATATAATTAAATCGTACGTATGATATTACAACATATATCTTTTCTCATCTTATGAGTATTCGGGGAAAACAAACTTCTTTTTTCTTAATGTGGTTACACAGTATGGAACCGGAACGTATTTAATGGATATGTTATGTTATTTGATATTAATACATACCTACTCGTAATTAAGCATCAAATTCGAATAGTCCTGCAATTGCCAAAATAAACCTATAACCATAGTTACTCTTATTTAAATAGGAAAGTCTCTATGTTCCGATTTCACGGCATGCGCTGAATTTTTTTGAAATATAGTCTGGAAACATCTTATTAGCCTTGTAAGGATATATACTCCTTTTTACAGCAATACAAAAAGTTAAAGAAAAATGGTGTTTTAGTATATACATTTTACAACCTTACAACATGACCACAGCATTCAGTTACACGCTGTTTAATAAAAAAGCAGCGACTCTACAGTTATACATAAATAATTTATAACACATATAAATTAAATAAAATATTTACGTCGTTCACCGGTTTTTTAAAGCAGCTAATGGTTTATTCTTTGTTGCTTATCTATAATCATGAATTTAAATATCCTGTCATGATACTATATAAGTTTTGATTCAGGTTTCGAGCATTTTTTGTATCCAAACATTTTGTTGTTCATTGTTTGCAGTTCAATACCCTATGACGTCGACTCTTTGTATATATAACGTAGATAGGTACTATTATATTGTTAACGGCGCGTAAACAACGTGAAGTTTTCCTGAACATTATGGAGAACTTTCGGACATATAGTTTACTGCATATGTGAGTTCTTAAAAATGTTTTGAATATGTATGAGACCTAAAAACCGGCACATAGCCAATGTGGTGGTCTATGGTCTAAACCTTATCGTAGTGAAAAGAGGCTTGTGTCTATCAGTGGGCAATTTGTAAACAGAGTTGTTATTATTTTTATTATTTACAATTACTGTCTAGCCGATAAGAAAAACTGTGGTACTAATCTGATCGCCATTGAATGAGATTTTGCAATTAATACACTATTCCTTACACTTGAAATATATACAATAGCGATATCTTTTAAAGCCTAAGTACCAGAGTCATCTAGAACCTGATAGATTACATTCATAATAACCCTTTTGCTAAAGAGTTCTAACAATAATTTATTTGTAAAAGATAAAGGCTGAATACTAAAATTTAAAATAAATGTGTTTTGTACCCGATATATTTTCTTAAGCTGTGACTATACTTAAAAACATCATAAGTTATTGATATAAAAGAAATATTTATGACCAAAACTGTTTAAAAACGAGTTCACGATATCTTAAAATATTAAGGTAATATTTTGCGTTTGTAAAAATAAAAATTAAATGACTTCGAAAGAAATCCGAAATATTTTATACAGGCAATTAAGACAAAATGTTTTTTAAGTTAATATTCTTGCCAACACAAAAAGTCGAAATGCTTAATTTGCATTTGGTATCAAACGCGAATCCCTAACATAAAAACGGCTATTTATAATCCTGATTTATAATTTAAGATTCGAACTTCAGGTTCTGAGGGGTCAAGAACTAATACATGTTGAAATTATCGCGGCTTGATCTAAAATATCTTAAATGTAAACAAAAATGTCCTCGGATTCCTGTTTTAAATTTTCTTAATCTTTTAATAAGATTAGCGCCATATTATCAGTGCCATGACACCAAACCTAATTGGTTAAAATTCATTAATATTTAGGTCTAAATTAATGTTCTATATGTATTATTACCCGGTGATCGAAATTCGACCGTAATTAATTAAATTTCAAAATCCTTTTTTTTTATTTACCGGCGCAACTACGCCTCTCTACTTTGTAGGTATGGTGGGGTCACTGGAACTGAAATTCCAACTTCCCTGGTCAACTTAAAATCAAAATAAATATATTTCCTTCTGAATACTTTTATACATATAACAGTAACTTTAAAATATTTTATAAATACATTACCCAACGAATTAATGGTTTCTGAATACGAAATATGTTTTATTTTTGTATCTGTTCGTTTGTCCAAGCTTCACATAAAAACCACAACACGGTTTTTGATGCTGCGTCTTTTATAGTGCATTAGCAAAGGATTTGACTTAAATCCTGCGCCACGTTTTATACAGTTCCGTTTCGAAGAACCAGAGGTATTACGGTGCATAGTTTGATCCATGTAAATTACCTCATAGGGACATTAGACCATGTGGTCGAAATTGTGGTCCGAGCTAAATCCAATACAGAATAAACAACAATCTTACTAATATTATAAAGCTTTATGACGCCTGAAAAGATGTTTGTTACTCAATCACACGTAAACCGTTCAACAGATTTGGATGGAATTTGACGCACAGATAGACCTGTGTACGTATTGGTAAAAAATAGGCTACTGTTTATCTCGGTTTGCAATCCAGACGGATTCACGCGGGCGAGGCGGCGCTGAATTGCATTTTTGTTCGCTGATGTGTTTCTTTAGTATTAATTATTAATATAAGAATGATACTACGATTTTTATCCTGACATTCATCTCCATCGGATTCACACGGACGAAGCTGCGTTCACTAACAAGTATTCTTTACAAAGGCTGCCTAGTTATGTCGAGAGATAAAGAGATGACACAACGACGCTACACGGCTTATCTTTTTGCGTTGTTATCCTCGAATGAGGGAAGCAGGTCATATTGATAGACAATCACAGCGGATAGACTGCAACTAGTCTTTATAAATAGTTTTAGCTATCAGCTTTGTTTATAAACTATCCTTTAAACTCATAAATTTGCTCAAAACTAGACACAATGAAAAAAAATTAGATAGTGGGACGCTTTTGCCGGTGATTCGGGTATCCAGGCTCCCTCAGGGTGCTGTTAGCTAGTATGCATAATGATGTGAGTGAAACTGTCAAATTATATAATTGATTTAAATTTATAACCAAATATTCTATTTTATTATACTCTATTTTACAATAAGTAGCTTATTTGTCAAAGTGAAAGTCAAAGTCAAAAATCATTTATTCATTTAGGTCACAAAGTAACACTTATGAACATCAAAATATGAAGATTAGTGAGTTTACTAAGTTACTGAAGCTATATTTAGGTTAGTTGCTAGGTTCAGGCAAAAGGTTGAGCCTATGAGAAGAAACCTGCAAGAAACTCACAGCCACTGTTTTAAATCGCCAATTAAATATAATTTCAGTTTTTACAACTCAGATTAACAGGATGCAGCCATTATGCCATATACTACTGACTATAAAAAACTAAAGATAATAACAATAATAACTTAATAATATTATAGAGATGAAATAATTTTGGCTAAAGTATGTGTTTAAATATAAATCTAAGATAGACAGTAGGATGGCATGATGGCGCATGCACTTACACTTTGTGACTATTAAATTTTGAATGTGTGTGAATTTTAATGCGGTTGTGGATTTATATTCTTCAATAATAATCAATTTAAGAAACAAGATACTTGTTAACATCACAAATAATCACGAGGTACCTCTACATTACTAAATTAACTTATAAGTAATACAGATGTTTGAATCCTGTATGCAACAAGCAACTAGTTCCATGAGTTTTTGTCATTTAAGTAGTCGTTGACTGAATAATAACCCTTCCGAATAAGTTGTATTTTAACGGCGCTATTCAAGTTTTTGCTCATGGATTCGTTCGTGTTAATGTAAATTTATATCCCTCGGCAACAGTACTTTTGTTCTAGATTAAAGGTATCCTATATCCTTTTCTGTACCACTGACAATATGTATGCGAAATTTTATGATGATCGTTCGAGTAGTTAAGGCGTTAAAGCGTAACAAACAATCTCACATTCGCATTTATAATAGTATAACTAGATTTTGCCCGCGGCTTTGCTCCCGTAAATGTAGGTCAGGTTATCTAACCTGACCTACATTTACTAATCTTAGTAACAGTAACTTTTTCTGGATAAACGGTACTTTATGTCTTCTTCTGTCCCCCCTGACAACGTATATGCGAAATTTCATGATGATCGGTCGCGTAGTTCAGGCATGACAGCTTAAAAAACAAATTAACATTCGAATTTATAAATTTTTTTAAATTAGTTAGGACGCAAAATTCTTAAAAAAAAACATTCGCTGATGGTTGCCTTTTCCTTAACAAATATTAACAAAATAAAATTTTCTTGTAGAGCTATAAATATGACGATAAAAAACGTGAATTCCAAAGATGATATGCACGAACAGTTAATATGTAAAGTACAGTACATAGTAGAATTTAATGTTTTCTGTTATCTATAATAAAATAAAATCTGACATTTATTTTAAGCATGGAAGTACATATTCATAAAAAAATAACATTAATACGTTTTGTAAGTAACTGTAACTACCGTTCTATTAATGCGTGTATAATGTTTTTTATGACATCATAAGTCCTAAATAAACAAGATAAAAAAATAATTTTGTTTCATGGATGGACAGGCAAATACTGACCAAAATTGAGTGTCTTTATAGACTTAAGCTTCGAGCAAGATACAGAAAACAAACAAAATATGAAACTTAGATATAAAAACAAAATTTTACAAAATTAAATGTTCCACACAGATTTAAACTCTAGATATATGCGTAGTTTGACTGTTTCCTGAGTAGGCTTATCCCAAAATGTTTATCTCAAGAATATCGCTTCGATTCGGTTCCTACAATAATATTTCGGTACTACAATGACTCACGGAGTTGACATTTAGAAGCCGGTTCTCATTGTGACACGTCACACGAGTCACGAATAAAAATATCACAATTCACAATTGTATTGTTGCGTGTTCGGGTATCGATTTGTGTAAACCAACAAAGGCGGCGCGGCGATTCTATGAACACATAAATATTTGGATATCACATTGCCATGCTACTAAAAGTTGGATATGAGAATAAAATCCTTTGGACTTCTGTCAATCTTATCTGTACATACTTTGGATGCATTAGGTACATAAATTATCATTGCTATCTAAATTGACACAGAAGAAAATTCATATTGTTCTCTATCTAACGTTATGTCTAGATTACTGTGTAGTTCCCGAGCTCTGTTTACGTCCAAGTCTGGCAAAATGATTTTGGATTTGTCTGTTACGACAAAACGTAATACTATCGGAAATAAAATAGAAGCGATATGATTTTGAGTAGGTAACTTTAACATATCATAAAACTTAATGCCTCATCTGTAATTAACTGATGTAATAGATAGTGGAGTATTACGCCTACATTTTGCCAACTGTGTTAACGTCCCATTTAATTGGGAGCGAATTTGCAATATGTATTTACTTATTCAAAACGAACTAGCAAGAAAACTTCATGATTTTAGTATGCTAGGCTTTGAGATTACTCAAAGATACCATATCTGAAACAAAGAACTGGCGATTGCTTACAAATATTTGCTACAGATCCAATGAGTTAGTCTCACGTTTGGCTTGGGCATTGATTTATCAGCATACTGTCAAGCAAGATACGCTAATAGTATAATAATCAATAGATAAAGGTGGAAAAGTCGTAAGAGTTTCTTCAAGTGTGTTGAGCTATTGATCTTGAAACCATCAAACAAAAAGGCAACCTTTGGAGATAAGGAGTATTCCTATCAAACCCATTTGTCCAATCTACAAAGAATCTGCCGCCTGGGCATGAATTACAACAGCTCTGTTAGTAAGTCTTTAAATAGATGTCGGACTCGGCCGGAACAAGGAAGATATGTTCAAGTGGAGAGTCGCGGGCGTAACTATGTATATGTACTGCATGTGCGGTGTAACGACGGTGTATCCTAAATGATGTTCTTCTAACGCAGGCGGAATTGATTTCTGCCTTCGGTAGCGCAATCAATGTGGCGTTCTGGGCCGCGATTATATAATTTGTCGGTTTTATGTTTATAATCAAAACGCTTAAATAAATAATTTTATATTGTTAATAAGTGCCGGCCGAAAAGTCAGATCAAATAACTCAAACCGCAGGCGTGCATGGAGATGAATGAATGAATGAAGCAAGAGAGATATACCTATATGAATGGATAAAAGCATTCATTAGACACATAGATTACAGAACATGATTAAACTAGATTTTAGTTTTTACTGGCGTAGTGTGTCCAAAAGGTTTCCGCGGCGTTGATTTTTAGCTGAAGCCTACGAGCATAGCTCACAGACAAAAGCACGATATTAATGGATATAAGCGAAGATCCTAGCAGGTGGAAATGTGGTGACGGACACTGTGAAACAAGCGTGTATCTATTTGTATTAACGCTTGTATTTTGTTCTTCAGGTTTGCTATGGCCGCGACCGACGGGCGAGGTGGACTTCGGTGGCTTCTTATCAAAGATAAACATCAACAATATTGACATAAAGTTAGTCAAGAGCGGCAGGTCCAGCGACCTTATGCAGGACGCGGGCAATGTAAGTTTTAACTAATATCCAAGTTTTGCCTTTGATCCATACATTATTAAGATTTGACAGGATAAATAAACTGACTTGACAGGGTATATTGTAAACTAGCTTTGAAAAGCAGCGATAGCTCAGTGGCAGACCAACAGACTGCAATGCCGAGGGTCTCGAGATCGAACCGCGTCGCGCACCTCTGACTTTCGGAAGTTATATCACTTTTCGAAATTATGTGCGTATTGATTGACAATTATCGCCTGCTCCGTGCCTCGGAGAGCACGTAAAGCCGTCGGTCCCGGCTGCCATGAACATCTATTGCAGTCGTTATTGGGAAGTCAGTGCCCTATAATATCCTGATACTGGTCTAGCCTTAGGATATCGTTAGCCTTCGGGTTGCGGAGGTCAGGTGGCAGCCGTTCCGTGTAAAAACTGATATCCAGTCAAAGCCGGCTAGACCTGAAAAGCCGACCCTAAGTGACTTGGGAATAATAAAGTCTAGGGAGAAGATTGTAAACTAGCTTTTCCCCACGGCTTCGCTCGCGTAAAAGTAGGTAAGGTTATGTTACTAATATTACCTTTTTAAATAAAATATAACCTATGTTTCGCGGTGATAACTGATAATATAGCTATCTAAAGGTAAAAGAATTTTAAAATAGTAAATTTTGAGTTAAATCCTTATCAACAAAGACCATAAAATCAAATGTTTCCCATTATTTATTATGATTTTAGAATAGATAAGCGACGCATGTTTGTTGAATGTCAAGTTCAATTATTCGGATGTATTAGAAATATTTCTTCCAACAGTCGAAAAACCAAGGCGTTCTATTTATTTTAGGATTTTTTATGACGAGTTTTTACTGTTCGTGACGAGGAATATTTGGTTATCTTCAATTAGGCTAACGCGCTTTGTTCTAGATTACAAACGATCAATTATTCGAATGTTTGCGGCGATAACGAATGATTCGATATTCGAAAGCGAGATTGTATAACTCTTAAATTATTACATTTTTCTCGAGTAATTGCGCATTTACACGCTTGCTTTTATATGTCAAAACATGCGAATTAGTTAAGAATAATAACATGCAGTTAAAGAAAAAGTTTAAACACACGTGTAATATAAAATATAAGTATTGTAGAATTTGCTTATTTATATATAAGTGTTTATCTATGAAACTAAAGCATTCTTTCTTTAATAGAAGGTACACACTATCCTTGGCTGAAGCAACGAAGTAACGTACTTCAAAATAATATATGTACATATGTAGTAATATTGTAATGCACATAAAACTGTTTATGTAGACAGTCTTTAAATGACATACCCGAATAGTTATTAAATTATTTCTTTTTAGCTTCACAGTTGTATATGTTCTTCGTAATAAGGGGTCATTATATTGCCGTCGAACACAACATCGGATTCTTTGTAAAAGTAAATTCTGGGTAATGTCAAGAAATTGTTTCTGAGAATTCACTAACAGGGAGACAATTCTCGTAATAAAATGTTCAAAATCGATCTAGTGTAATAAATGGCATAATAATATAAGAACTTAATATCCCATGTACCTATATTTGGAATTGAAATTCTAACTAATATTATAACTGCGAATGTGGGCTTGTTTGTTTGTTTGTTACGCTTTCGCGCCTTAACTACTCGGCCGATCATCATGCAATTTCGCATACACATTGCCAGGACAACAGAGAATTTCATCCAGAAAAATATTGTTTCCGCAGGATAGAAAATTGATATAACCTACATTTACATTTAAATAAATAAGAACGCTAATTGGAATGCAATTTATGATCATACTCGACGTTTATTTTAATTTAGATGAAAACTTTTTGCGATATTTATATCAATAAAAATAAATGGGAGCTCCATTTTGAAAATTTTCATTATGAAACGTGGTTCACAGAAATTTGCTGGAACAATTTGCGAGAGCCGGAAATCGAACTGGGGTCACGGTAACGATACTGGAACAACGCAGTAACCTAGTTCAAATATATGTAGTAATGTTATATTGCTCATAAAACTGGCTATGTATTAGATAGGGTCTATTGTGTTTTACAATGCCCGGCACGATACTGTTGACTTCACGATGATACTTGAATTGTATCTACTGAATTCAATGTGATAATTCTGTCCGGTCGGGTGTTGATTGTTATTATATATAAGGTTTACGCCTGTATCAATAAGAGGGTAGGCAGGTATGCTAGAAGCACTCTTGTTATAGTTTAGGTCTAACGTATAAGCCTATGGCCGATTACCGAGTTCATTTCTAGGCCTTATAGCACTAATGAGAATTTCAAAACGCAACAACAATTATTAGTCTCATCCGGTCTTAATTATACCTACTAAGATATGATGAACTGGCTTCTGACAATTTCATCCTCGCATGTGGTCTCGGGTTCGATGCCCGCGTCGGGAAGTGCTATTGGGCCCTTGCCTACCCCATCGGGTGTATAGGCGTAAGACGATGTAAATAATAATAATAAATTGTTTATTTCGATTTCTTGTACATACACATTAATGTTACAATATTTGGAATAGTCTTTTAAGCTTATACTTAATAATATAATAATGATAAAAACCCAAGATCTTAGTCATAGTCTACCTACCATCTATAGTTACTAATATTATAAAGCTGAGGAGTTTGTTCGTTTGGTTGAATGCGCTAATCTCAGGAACTACTGGTTCAAATTAAAAAATATTTTAGTGTAGGATAGCCCATTTATAGAGGAAGGCTTTAGGCTATATATCATCAATGAAAAATGTTGCAAAAACGGGGAAAATTCTCGTATGTGAATCAGACGAAGTTGCGCGGGTCGGCTAGTGGTTAATAAATGCAGATTGGTATAGCTCGCAGATCAACCTTGTGCGGAGTTGACAAACATGCGGTGGGTTTTCACACGATGTTGTCCTTCAACGTTAAGTTTAAAGGTGTCTAGACAACTGTCCTCATAAGAACCTTATTGAATTCTGTTTACGAGATTCTTGTGGTAAAGAGTTGGTTTAATGGAAGATTTTGACAGAATTAGGCAACTTTCTAATAGTATATCCATTAGAAATTTATTGCGCTGGGGTTGAACTTAATATCAATGTGCGAAACAGATAACTACAGCTTGGACTTATTATACTTTTAAAACATTATCTTGTATTTTCTGTTTCCTCCCCATAACTACAAAAATAATAAAATCGGTTAGATTTTAATATTTTTGTTATACCTACAATTTGATTAGGATTGGCTATGTTGTTGTATAATTTATTAGTAAAATTGATTTTATTTGAAGCAGCGGTGTAACCGTGCGAATATTGTAATTTTTGGGGATTTCTAGCTCCCATAATAATTCTTTTTCTCCCTAGCCTTTATTTTTCCTTTTTATTATTCCACTTGGGGTCGGCTTTTCTTCTCGGTCTAACCGGATTTGAATGGATATCAGTTTTTACACGGAGCGGCTGCCACCTGACCACAGGCTAACGATACCCTAAGGCTAAACCAGTGTCAGGATATTATAGGGCACTGACTGCCCAATAACGACTGCTATAGATATTCAAGGCAGCCGGGACCGACGGTTTAACGTGCTCTCCGAGGCACAGAGCAGGCGATAATTGTCAATCAATACGCACATAATTTCGAAAAGTCATGTAACTTCCGAAAGTCAGAGGTGCGCGACGTGGGTCCGATCCCGAGACCCTCTGCATTGCAGTCTGTTGGTCTCCCCACTGAGCTATCGCTGCTCCCATAATAATTAAATTAATATTAAACAATAACATAGAAACAAAACATTGACTCGGTATATATAAAAACATTGACTTCACGTATGGCGCAGTGGCTTAAGTGGTCGCTTGGCGACTGCTACTGCGCCGAGTGTTGTGGGTTCGAATCTCACCCGAGACAAAAAATTGTGTACTTCACAAATAGTTGTATCAAGTCTGGATGTACTTTGTGTTAGTTGTTTGAATATTTGTAAAGTCCCCCGCGATGTAGGAATCATTCCCAGTCGGTGAGTTGTATATAATAAAGAAATAAAATCGCGGCTTTAGTATCGCCATTCAAGAAGAAAACAGAAATATGTGTGTGTAGGTGAAACGCTGCCTGCGCTGCGGTACCATTAACAGGAAGCGATGCGATATTTTTCTAGATAGATACAAATACTTCTGCTTAGTACAGATGAAATCCTACTAATAAATGTAAGTTTGTGAGGAAGAATGGATAGATGGATGTTTGTTACTCTATCATGCAAAAACTACTGAACGGATATAGATTAAACTTTACAGTATTATTGTTTATACAACGGAATATCATATAGGCGACTAAAAATCTATCTTAACATAAAGCCGCGATCTAAATCCAGTATTCTATAACAACAGTTTGACTCGTGTCATATAATGCGAAGCGTGCCTATCTATGGCACAGATAATATAATACTAGTCTATGGATAGTTTTAAAGCGTATCTAATGGTTCAACAGATAAAGTAAACGCGTGTGACTACAGCTCATTCCTAGATTGGTTTTAATTGCTTTTATAATCGAAATCAAATCGCATTTACCGGCATCGGTTCAATTTAACCAAAGACTGTGATAGCTTTAAAATATTTTGCTACATTTGGATGTTAAAGTATTAATATTTGGATGTAAAATTACTTTTAACGATGTATGTATTCGATAACTTTCTACTAATATTATAAATAGCTTATAGTTTGGCTGATTGCAACTCATTACTTTTAGGGATTCACACAAGTGAAGATGCGAGTAGAAACTAATATAAATTTATAAAAATTTACTTTAGTGTGCCTAAGACCAAAAAGCTCGAAAATTAGTCCATAGATTGACTTGACCTTTTTACACGGTGTAAACATACTTATATGTATCATAATAGAGTCTTTTTATTTAAGTAATTGCATCCCTTAGTGCCCACGGCAACGGGAAATATAATAATTTGATTTACTTTCCTCATAATTAATATTAAACTGGGCCACAACGAAGCGTCAGGCTTAGCCAATATTAAATAAATAAATTTTCTTATAAGTATTACTTAATTTAATTTCTATTTCTTATTATATTATTTACTTGATTTGGCCTGTGGCTTCTCACGAGTTAATTTGGATTATGTCAATACATTTCTATCTCTCGGCAACACTACTTTATTCTAGATCAGAGGATCCCAGACTTTTTTTTCTCATAGACCACTTTCAACCTGCAGCTAGAAATTTAATCCGCCAAGTAAAATCGGTATATTCGGACCAAAAAATTAAAAAGGCTGACCATTTTTTTTAGTAGTTATTCTCGGTTCTTCAGCGCCGCCTCGGCCTAGGCTCGTTCGTGGTATTCCTCAAATATTAACTGCCTACATTGATAGGTGAAGTCAAGCCAACATTTTAGTTCTTCACTATCGAAAGCAAATGAATTTTCGTGGACACCCGGTTACGAATTGTGAACCCCCGCGACCGCAGGCGTAGCAGTCGGTTACACTAACCACTACGCCATGGAGGCCGCCAAAAATCATTTTTTGCCTCTCTATATTCATCTCTTTCATTATATTAGTATATATATGTTATATTATAAATAACAATTAAATATGTTTGTTCACAGAGATTCAAAGACTTGATATCAATGGCGATACCCAAAGGTATAACTCCAAAGGCGACTGGCAAGGCGCTAAACGTGTACCTTATCAACGACAATCCTGATATCAGAGGTAAGTTTTATCCTTACTGACTGCTTTAGTGGCGCAGCGGTAGAGTTACGACTGTTGTGCTTTTAAGTCTCGGGTTCGATTCCCGGGTCAGGCGTTCACGCGTCAAGTGTTAATGGGTTTATCTATTAAGTAATTCACATTAGCAACATGGAGTCTAGATCTGTGACTAGTAAAAAATAGCTTCACCCCTGTACTGTGTGCGACCTTATACCTTTTAATTGACATGCTATGCTAAAATACGGATAATAATAATATTCTTTCACAAACACACAACACCATCTAGCCCAAATCAAGCAGAGCTTGTACTATGGGTACTAGACAATGGATTAACATACATATATATACTTTTTTTGTAAATACATACATATGAACATATTATACATAATAACACCCAGACCAAGACAAACATCCATGTTCATGCACACAAATGTTTAATTGAAATTAAACTACTAGGTGTATATACGGCTTTTATCACGTTGTTTATTTAACACTGTATTACATAATTTTGAAACTGTTACACTGCTACTACTATTTACTAATTAATAAGCTAATAAAATTATTAAAACTTTTTATATTTAGGTTTACACTTGTGCGGGAATCGAACCCGCGACCTCAGGCGTGGCAGTCGGTTACACTAACCATTACGCCATCAAGGCCGTTATAATATATTATGCTAAACTGATATAATTTTGAATGAGACAAAATAACAAAAATATAACGCACTCTCTCGCAAGATTCGCAGCGTTCAGTTTCTAATAGTTCAAAGTCCAGTTTGTATGTCGCTATGTCTACTTTCTATTGCTTGACTATGACATGCATGCATCATAATATTATATAGGTAAACAAGGACTTCTATTGATCAATACAATTTGCTATAGTGGGTGTGAGACTTCGCGTTATGTCCTGTTTGTGACCCTGACTTTTAATATTGAGTTGAAACCGTTAACATATAAGAAATAAGCATCCTGTTTGATTTTTACTTGAATATCCTATAGTATCACATGAATGAAGGTATACTTTCTTATTAAAATTATTGCCTATTTGTATTCGCTGCCTGCTTCTATGGCGCAGCGGTAGTAAATGTAACTGTTGTGCATGTGGTCTCGGGTTCGATACCCGAGTCGGATGTTATTGGAGTTTCTCTATTATCCTTGTGCATGCCATATTAAGAGATGATAGAAAGAAATCAGAAACTGCAAGAAACAGTTCCATGCAAATGTCACGTTTTACAAATTAGTTTTTGGGGTCAGTACGTTTTCTATTAGAAATAACCTAGAGGTGAAACTCGATAGTCAAAACGGATGATATGATGTAAGTGAATTACTGCAATCGTTCAACAGTTATCCGAATTGCGAGCAATTACACTCGAATAGGAAGTACATATATACCTACGTATACTCTCGCTTAAAACCCAGAAGGGCAAAGAAGAGATGTATTACACAATTTTCTTAGCTACTGCTTCATGTACCAGGTAATGGGGGGCGAGCGCCGAAATGCGGGTCCGGCCGTTAGGGTCCCATTCCGGTACGGCCCCGGCCGGGACGCACCCACAGTGAAAAATTTGTTATTCCACTACGTCCCCGGCCGAGACGCTCCCATTGTAAAACAACCGGAGAAGACACTTGAGCAAATACTATTGAAAACAAGTGTTTTTGAATTTGAAATCTACACAATGGGCGAGCAACGCACGCACGGAAACAGTGAATGGGTTGCTTTTTGAAAGGTTGTTAACTTGGAAACCAACATATTTCAATATAATTTAGTATGCATTTTTAAACTTATTTTTAAAGGGTATACTTAATAATTTGTCTTACTAATTCTAAAGCTAATACATACATGGTAGTATACACACAGCACAGAATATTTGAATTCAAAAACACTTGTTTTAACACTATTTGCTCAAGTGTCTTCTCCGGTTGTTTTACGATGGGAGCGTCTCGGCCGGGGGCGTAGCGGTATAATGAATTTTTCACTGTGGGTGCGTCCCGGCCGGGGAGGTACCGGAATGGGACCCTAACGGCCGGACCCCGAAATACATCACGTTACCAGTGGTTCGTACCGTGGTACCGTTCTGTTTCGAAAGCAATCCGATGGATACAAACCTGTCTATTGTCGTCTATCATGCACATCTATGCACAGTCCATAACTCTATGCTGTTACGGATAATTGAGAGACATACCTAGTATGCCCAAGACCTCAAGCACACCAGTCGCATTTACGTCTTTAGTAATTAAGAAGATATGTTGTTAATTCTTTCTTAGTCAGTCTTTTCTCGTCCTTTCTTTCTACATGCCCAAACCAGCTTAACATACCCTTTTCTATTCTCGTCACCATATCCAGTTTCATGCCGCATCTGTCTCTAATCTAATGTTAATTCATTCGAATACTATCGAACAATTCATTTGAATATGATTCGAATGAATACGCATTGCTAATTTTAATTAATTACTAGCTAGCGTCTATACACAAGTACATACGCACTAAAGTAGCCAACCCTTCTATGTCATTCAGTTAAAAATAAATCTACCCGCATTCAGTACCATTACGGCTGTTGAACGATTACTAACTGAGGCTGAGCAATAGTTTCCACTTGTAATGGTATCAACTTATGCGTGAACATTGTGGGGTAATCCAACGTATATAAGCAGGTGTCTTTAATAGGGACATAAAATTAATATATTAGGTAGGTAGTTACCTATGGATTTTCTGTTTTTTCTGCTTTTAATTTCTTGAGCAATAGATATACTAAATATAACGGTTACTTTGTAAATTTATTCTTATTGCTAGGAACAATCTGCATGAATACTTTTTTATACAATTTGTTGAAAAGTAAGGTCCTTTAGTAGTGTTTCTTTACGGGTTCGTGGCTTCGATTTGCCAAAATTACATGATGGTTACTGTTTTAATAATTTAAGACAGAACCTCGATCGTCAGTTCATCTACGCGCAATCTTCTAGTATATGGATTAGGGACCGCAAAAATGAATGTGTCAGTCTGCTTGTACCAGAAACTGTAATAATAATACTAATTTTCAGTTTTTAATATTCATAATCAACGTACCTACACAAAGATCACTAACAACAATTACACTGAGGAACAGTCATTTTGCGGCATGGTAAGTTGAAGTCAATTTTGTGTAAGTTCAGTATGCTGAATA
The DNA here is from genome assembly GCA_963675205.1 of Catocala nupta. NCBI lineage: Eukaryota > Metazoa > Arthropoda > Insecta > Lepidoptera > Erebidae > Catocala > Catocala nupta. Next base: position 27,744,617 of record OY776086.1, on the reverse strand, counting down.
CTAGAAAAATATTAGATTTGTTAAATTGACTCTAGTTTATGAGATAAGACTTTATAACTACTAGCGGTCGCCTAGTGGTCAAAATTCGACCAAAATTCCTACGCTTGCTACTTTGTTTTCTTTTTTCTTTATTACATACAAATAAGGTATACATTATATATTGTAATAAAGAAAACTTGTAACTATGGTTACATATAGGTAGGGTTGCCATCTCTAAAATATGGCGACCAGGACAAGACGCGTGGAAACCCCGGATTTTAGAGTCCAGAACCCGGACTGTCAACAGGATTTTTTAAACATAGTCAGTGTAATAAAAACAGTTGAAAATGACATGAATCACCTTTTTATTTCTTTTCAGACCTTAAAATTAAATTTAGTTATCTTTTAAATTTTTAAACCCGGACGACAAATGAAGCCCCTCCCGGACGCTCCCCGGATGCCCTCTAAACAGGGACAAATCCGGGGAAACCCGGACGGATGGCAACCATACCTATAGGTAACCATAGTTACAAAGAATTGTATGACGTCAGACGAATAATGCCGAAATACTACGAACGCAATTCGACTGCGTGTGTCAAATGCATGGTTGAGTGCGTGTAGTGTTTTTTCATTAATTTAATGTATTTCTTTAGCATATTTTACAAAAATATTAGGATTCACCCCTCCTTTTTTCATACTCCTCCGTCCTCGCAATTTTCGTAAAATATAGATATGACTGAAAGAAGGTCGAAATAAAATACAAATTATATTAAATATATATTTTAGATGCGGCTAAATAATAACGACAAGAAAACTTAATACATACCTATGCTATTAACAAAAAATAATAAAAAAAGATATTAGAAAAGCTTTATCTGTAAGCTTTTCTATTGTGTTTATGTTCAGGACAATCCCTTATTAAACTCAAGCAATAGTCTGCCATTATAATATGGCTGTTCCATCGGCCTTGGTATCTTTCTTTCATTATTCTAATGTCCTGATGGAACCGTTCTTTATGTTGAATATCTCGAGAACCAGAGTCAATCCATAAAAAGTAAATACATTTCGGGTATGACTGATGAAGGTGTTTATTAAAACCAGTAACAAAATGAATGCGGCAGAAAAATTTGATTTGGTTTCCCAATGTTTTTTGTGGATTATTCATATTTTTGTCCGTGTGGGGAACACACGACACTCGCTGCAGTGGCAGTGGAAAGGCGGCCACATAAATCACTGCGACATTCATACAGTTGGTTTCTCCCAAAATTGTCAGAGTGTAGAATTCTGTCTGTATTATCGTAATAGGCATATTGACAGGGTTAAAAATAAGTGATTCGAATTAGTCCATCTTTTAGATTAGCAAAAAATATTGGACACCTTTTTTTCTTTTAACAAAACAAAAAATATTTACTAAGATATAACGCCTTAAAGTTCGGGAGTGGGATCTTGTGACGTCATTGTCCTATAAAATTTGTACCGACAAGTGACGTAACATGAAATTTAAACCCGTTGTATTTACGTTATTATTAGTGTGACAAAAGAAAAAATACGTGTCCATTATTTTTTGCTAGTCTTAAAGACGGACTAACATTTCTTTTAGTCTACATGTCTATTCTCACAAAAACAGTCACATGACATCGTTGTAAAAATTATAAACTAAATTCCATCATTTTTATAGAAAGAACCATTGGCTTTCATAAAACTGTTATTATCGCCAGTTATTCTGATACGGTACATTTTCTAGTCAATTAACGTTTACATAATTAATTGCATTGTAAATTGTACGTACCACTTAAATACAATTTCTTATCTACATATTTGTGAAAGTAACGATTATAGATTGTAAATATTAAATAATAACTATTAACGAATTGGTAATAATTATTTAGAAACTATTATTAAGAGATTGTGTAAATGTTTTGTTTGTTTGACATAAATGTCACGTATTTACTCGTAGAAAAGTTTAATAGTTCATACTGCACGGACGGCGTAATTGGTATGTGGTCGCCTCGCTACTTGCTACGAGTGTTGAGGGTTCGATCCCGGACGAATTGACACCGAACAAAAAATTGTGTGTGCCACAAATTTTTGTTACGTGTCTAGTTGTTCATTTTGTCCGTTGTTTGAATGTTTGAAAGGTCCCTGCGACACAGGATTCATCCCTAATGCTAGTCTTTTTTAAGAAAATATAAAATAGTTTATACGCGTCGATTGCTTGTAGCAAATACAAGCGCAAGACTGCATTGCAATTTTGCGACACTAGCGATTTACTGATCGATAGGCGTTTGTATCGATTCAAAGACGCGATTGTATCGATGTAATTACTCTTGTAAATAGAAAAACGTGTGGTTGTTCCGAAAATGTATTGCTTCTTAAAGTCGCGTGTGTGTATAAAGATTTATTATTACGAATTATATTGCTACGGGATCGTTGCACAGTTCATTTTTCTTACTTGTCTTATTAGTAAACACATATTGTATATTAGTAGTTAAAGAGAATACATCGAGACCCACCTTATGTATTGTCTCACTATGTGAGTCTGTGTGTCTGTCTTTTAGTGACAGTTTGTTAGTGACAGGCATAGCTTCGGAACCACTGGACCGATTGACTTGTAACTTGGTGTACAGACAACTTGGGGTCATCCCTCGGTCGAGTTTGAATATGGGCTCTGTGGGTCAAGACCCCCGAGATATAGCGGTCATAAGGTTAGGGGATATCCACCAACAGAGTGATTTGGTAGTCCAAGGGAGAGGCTTTTGCCCAGCAGTGGGACATTACAAAAAGCTGATGAACTCGTTTTTGTCATGTCCATTTATTAGTAACCAAATATAATCTGAAAGCTGTAACTTAATCTTAACTAATATTATAAATGCGAATGTGAGCTGGTTTGTTTGTTTGTTACGTTTTCACGCCTTAAATACTCATCCGATCATTATCAAATTTCACATTGTATACACTTTGTCAGGGGTACAGGAAAGGATGTAGGGTACGTTTCATCCAGGAAAATACTATTGCTTATCTAACCTACATTTATGCAAGCAAAGCCGGGGGTAAAATAATAATGAAATGTTTGTTTACAAAATAAGACAGTTATAAGAAGTGCAGAAAGTCGCCGTGTAACCGCTCATAGTGATTACGTTTGCATTCATTTTGAAAATAAGTAGCGGTTTAAACGAGCACATTACAGAAAAGATAAAGAGAATCTTCTCTGTGGCTACTTTGAATTATAACGATATAATTCAAAGTGGCACAGGAAAGCTTGTTGACAAAGTGGGTTAAAACGTTGCATCATATTCCAAAGCTATTTATGTAATACGTAACGGAAATAAACGCGACTTTGCTAGGTAGATATCCATTTGCTAGGTGTTTCGACCAGTTTTAAAATCGGTTGATTCGTTTTTGAGTTAAGCCCTTACATATAAACCAACAAAACGCGAATCTTTTTTTAAAATTAACTTTACTATAGATAAACTTTGTTTGTTACATACATTTTTCTGCTTATCTTGATTCTAAAAATCGTTTTTGAGACAAATATGAATTAACATATTTAGATACTTCTATTACCATGTTAACATTGATCATACCTGCGAGGTACCCACGGTTTCTTGTTCATATGAATACCTACCCTAAAGTATTATCTTTCTAAAGGTAACAAAAAATAAGTTAAACACTTATACTCAATACATAATTTACTCCGAGACAAATAATATGCACTTAATCCGTAAACGGTAGCGCGGCGCTTGAGGGACTTCTTTCGTGCCGTGTACATAGAATAATGAAATATAGAACACCACTTTGCTATAATTAAATTGGCTTTCGTGCCGCTAATGCAATTTTTCGTCGTATATGTCGGAGAACTTGTCAATTATGTATATTAACAAAGTCAGCGCCAGTGTGTATTTAAATATACACCAAGGATTATCTTGTCACAGGCCAATGTAAACTTAAGTATACACTGCACTATATCAGCTTCACGGGCCTATGTGTACTTCAGAATACACCGTTTCATACACATTAGTATGGCATTTAAAAGCGCTGGCTCTGGAGCTTACTTACGCATTCTGAAGTAGGTACACACTGGCTAGCGAAGTTGATATAGTGCAGTGTATACACTAGCCTGTGACAAGATAATCCTTGGTGTATACTTAAATACACACTGGCGCTGACTGTGTTAAGATACATGACAAATGGTTAAGAAAGAATTAATCAATATAGACATTGATATTTACACAAGTGAGTGTAAATACTATGTAGATGAACAATGGACGATCGGCGATCTGCCAATTGACTGTACGGACGGCGTAGAGGTTTAATTTGTGTTTGTAAAGTCCCCAGCAATACAGGAATTATTCATAGTGTGAGAGTTGTCTTTAACTAGAAAAATATTAAAAAATATATTACGGCTGTCATAGCGCTACACCAGAGCGAGAGAGAGAGAGAGTAGGTAGGTAGAGACTATGGTTTTCCATTTACAACGATCCTGACAAATTTTACTATCATACCACCTCAGATTTGAATAAAAAGCTGATAGGTTACCTATTATGATTTTGCTCAGCACCTCTTTCTTTGATTCTGAAATTTGTGCTTGAATACGAGAGTCCGTGTCTTCACGGTCTACATGCAATTTCTCTCGGTTGACCTAACTTTACAATATCCAATATAATTCATAGACATTCATTCCTTTTTCAATTCATCCTAATTGTTACCTCAATAAAATAAACGTAAAAATTTAATTTGATCGACTCTAAAAGACGACCGGTCTTTTACTGTCGATCAAATTAAATTTTTGGAAATCCTTGGAGAAGGCCTATGTCCAGCAGTGGACGTCTTTTGGCTGAGATGATGACACTAAAATTAAATATTATGTAGGCACATAACCTAGTTCTATTCTAATATATTGTCGATAATATTCATAAGTGCATGTGCTATGTCCTACATCCAAAGTAAAGTAGGTATCGCATTGTGCACAAGTTTATTCGAATGCTATGTGCATCACTACTCGCCAGCAACATCAGAATACACTAAAACCCGGAAAACATATAAGATTCTACGTAATTTTCTCTTTTATATTTAAAAGCTGTCTTTCTACGCGTTGTTATTCGGAGTGCGTACAGTCGCACGCTTAAGTACGTATTAGGATCACGCAAGTCCTTGACATGACGCGCCGAGGTCAATATACTGGTGACATAACGTTTATGTAGACAAGCCAACTTGTCACAAACCGGTGTCACTAGATGTACAAGTTAGAGATGTATTACGAATAATTAGCTTCGGATCTAAGTAGTAGTTTTCAATGTATACGTATTTTCAATTTATTTTTGTTTTACGATGTTCTTCTGAAACGAAGTAGGAAATATTGTCAATTGTTGACAAAAACTGATGAAATATTCATCTTAATATCCTATGGATAACATTTTATTGATCTTGCTTAGAAACGTCGCGTCCGTGAGAGCGACTTACCTTTCAAATTAGTCTACCAATATATATGTATATCTTTTCCATGAGCTATGCAGAACTTTAAGGTGGTTAATAATTTAATCAGTCAAATGAATCAATAATCTGCTGGTTACGACAATGGGTTCTCTGAATTAAGTAGTTAATTAGTTCTTAGAATAATCATATAACTATACCTATGAATCATTCAATCGATGGATTAATGTATTCAATTCTACTTCTGCTTTAGGTCCAATCAATAAGCTACAGAATTTAGTAAGAACAAATTAAATTAGTTACGTTTAAAAATACAAGGGTCCAATTTACCATCCTAAATTAAACTGTGCGCGATTTTACGCACATAATTCATTAAAAAGGGCCTGCTTGGCTTTATCCAAGCATGCACTCAAGCAGACATAGATGTCTACGTAACGATGACTTTATCACGTACACCAAACTGAAGGCTGTTTGACCATTGTATTTAACCAGTATGTTATTATATATCCCGGTGGCGCCACAGTAGTGAATGCGACTGCTGTGCATGGGGTTTTGGTTTCGATCCCCGGGTCGGGTGAACTTCTATTGTCTGACAAGAAACCCTAGCAAGGAATCTGGTACAGTGCTCAGTAGCAGACAATAGAAGAAGAATAGCCCCATGAACCCAGTAAATTAAGTGAAACCCGAAACCTTATGCTGTCTGTGATAGACATAATAGAAAATCTATTATTGTGTACCTATTATATTGGATTAATTGGTCATGTTAAACCATGACAAAATATGGGTGTAATACAATTATGCCTTCCCTTCAGGATATATAGGCATGAGACTATCTTAAATATGCAAGAAATGATATCTTCGGCACTAGATTTTAAAACATGGTTTGTTTCCACAGAGTTCTCTTTGGACATGGACGAGAGTTACGCCCTGCACTTGGCACCAGTTTCAAGCGATGTGGTCAACGCCACCATCAATGCCGGCTCATTCTTCGGTCTGAGGCACGCCCTCGAAACGCTCTCCCAACTGTTCGTGTACGATGACATCAGGAACCATATGCTGGTAAGATCTCAAGCTCTCATTTTATGTTGCGATATCCACAATCTACCTATTGAGCAACTGGCTGTTTGGATGACTGCGTCGAGTGTTGTGGGTTCAACAAGGGACAAAAAATTGTCTCCACAAATAGCTGTTTCGAGTTTAAATGTTAAATGAATGTTTGTGAATGTGAACTTGGGTCTGTTGCTTGATTTCTTTTTTATACTACTAAAGTGGCAAACAAGCCCACCTGATGGTAAGTGGTTACCGTAGCCTATTGACGCCTGCAAGACCAGAGGCATCACTTGCGCGTTGCCGAACCTGTAAAAACCTTGAATATTTGTAGAGTTGCCCGCGACACAGTAATTATTTCTTTATAAATAGCTAACCCAAATTTAAATATTCGTTGTCTCAATATTTGTACTCTCTCTTAATAGGATCAAAATGTTAGCTCACGAAAGCCATGGAAATCCCTTGATAAGGTGTTACTTGTATTATATACTAATATTGTCCTTCTTTAACGCATAGAGATAATAGTTAACAGCTATAGTGTCAGATCAGTGATAGTTGATTTTAAACATTTCCTTAGATAGATCTATAAACTGTAAAGTGTCAGTTTTATTCAATTTAATGTTCCATGTGTGTTTTATGTTGTAGACATATAAAAGACTATTTGAAACAAGTATCAAGACAAAATTAACAACAAAGCGATCGCCATCTTTTAGATGTGATATAGATCTGTTGATAAACATGAACTTATCGAATGTTTTATCAATGCAAACACAAAAAACAGTTGTCAGCAGTGCAAACCATGTGCAAACATGGTTTTTGCTCTTGATAGCAACAACAAAAACTTGTCGCGAGATTGGATTCATACGACGTGTTTCGAAACTTTACAAGTTGAATGTTTTATTGCAATTTAGTCACTAGACTTACAGGCATGCCATGACACAGAATATTAAGGCATAGATGGCTGACACAATACAACGCACAAATCAAAGGCATTCACACATAGTCGTATGAGTATTAGAATGCAAAATCGCTATTTCTTTATATAACTGTTAACCTAATTCTTAAATCACGGCGAAAAACAAACTAATATTAACTTACTTATTATAACTAAGTATTAACTATACACCACGTGAGCTATTTATCGCTGTGTGTGTAAGTTAAAACAAAAATACTTAATTAGAAGCAGGCAATATATTTATATAACCTACAATAAATTTAAATAGACTGCAGATTAATTCGTAGTATAAATAAACTCAAATTCAGTCATCTATATATTAATACGTGAAGCAGCAAAAACTTTGTACCATTTTATACGAAAATTGCGCGGACGGAGAAGTATGTATAAATTTGGCACAGTTAAAGTTTGTATGGAGAAGGAGTGGCAAATACTAATATTTTTATAAAATATGCCTTAGAAATACATTAAATTAATGAAAAAATACTACACGCACACAACCATGCATTTGACACACACAGTCGAATCGCGTTCGTAGTATTTCGGCATTGTTCGTCTGACGTCGTACAATTCTTTGTAACTATGGTTACATACCTTGTTTATATGTAATAAAGAAAAAGAAAACAAAGTAGCAAGCATAGGATTATCGTCAATGAAATAGTATAGTGAAGTAAATAATAATTTGTTTGAAAAAGATAGGAAAATTAACCTATACAGCCTTGGTGAAATCTAAATGAAATCTAATTGTAAGGGTACAGTTATAGACAGTAAAACCTTAATAACGATCAAACTTAAAATTTAAATCAATTATGGTCGAATTGCGACCACTTGGCGACCGCTAGTTATTTTAAGTCGAATAGCTTGTTGTATTACATTGGCAGCCGTATCTAAATAATCTGGAGCGGTGGCCTTCATGAGACAATCACATTTCTCTTAATCCCTTTTGTTTTGTATGACGGATGTCAAATAGTCGTTCGGTCGACTATAAAACAACTAAAGTAGTTTATTGCACGTGACCGGTTTGATTCAGTAAGTAACACGTGACCAAATCATTTGTTCTTTCGATCGTATTGGCTGTCTCACAACAAAAAACGCACAGAACGATTTGTTTCATGAAAAAGTCTTTGAATTATTCAGCTGTGTGACCGTGAAGGATAAGTCTCGCGACTTCGCTTTTGACCAAAGATGAGCACAACAACAGGTAATAATGAAATGTAAAATAAGTTTTAGATGTAGCGTTATTGTTGTGACTATGATCTTGATTCTGTTGCAAATCTAACTAATTTAATCTTAAGTCACTTTTTATACAATGACAACGAGAAAAATCCATTGTTATCTTAAAACTGTGCAGATAGTCTGTTTAAATTCAACGCGCGGAACAGCCAAACTAAAGGAAATATGCATATACGTATGACTATATATGTGCAGTCGGCCAAAAATGTGGTCGACCACCCTACGGTTGAGGTTCATTTGAACGTCATAAACCAACAAGATCGATTTCCCTTTGCAATATTATTATGACAATGACCATTGCTCTTTAATCATGTATTATACATAAATATATTTACGTCGTGCTATGTGTCAAGTTTGAAAAGTCAACCTTTGTGATAATTAGATGCCACAGAATATAATAATGCCAAAAGTGGTAGGTTACTTTTTTAGCCGACTGTACATGTATAGTCTAACGCCTGTATCCTTTGTATTTAAAAAGATAGACAGCTATATATTTCACTGATATCGCCATGGGATTTAGGAATTAGGTCCCATATAATAGTGGGCGAGGATAATAGTGCGAGCAGCGATAGCTCAGTGGGGAGATCAACAGACTGCAATGCAGAGGGTCTCGGGTTCGAACCCACGTCGCGCACCTCTGACTTTCGGAAGCTATATGACTTTTCGAAATTATGTGCGTATTGATTGACAATAAATTATCGCATGCGCCGTGCCTCGGAGAGCACGTTATGCCGTCGGTCCCGGTTGCCATGAACATCTATGGCTGTCGTTATTGGAAAGTCAGTGCCCTATAATATCCTGGCATTGGTCTAGCCTTAGGGTATCGTTAGCCTTCGGGTTGCGGAGGTCAGGTGGCAGCCGCTCCGGGTAAAAACTGATATCCAGTCAAATCCGGTTAGACTAGAAAAAGCCGATCCCAAGTGACATGGGAATAAAGGCCAGGGAGAAGAAGATAATAGTGGGCGTGGATAATATTGCTATTTACCTACCAGTCACAGTTCCACAGTTGTGCTACTACAGTATGATCCGTTGTGCCGTGATGTCGGTTTTATTTTGGAGAAGGAAACACTCTGCTATTTCATTCGGACGTTTTCTTTTTTAACCGGGCTGTATGCATTGGCGTATTCTCCTCCGTGGTGGCGGGCGATGTGGTTACGTCGGACTCACCTGGGAAAAGATGGAGACGTCCCGGTAATACCGACTAAACCTTCTACGGTGTTCCATCTCACAATCTATGGCAGGGGCGCAGGGATCACTCGCGCATTCATCCTGCAGATTTCATTCGGACTTAGCGCGACAGCAATAGATCTGTTAAAACCCATTCTTTCAATGTTTTAATATCCGCCTTTCCTCTTAAGACAAATACAGAGGTAATGGAACAATATCCTTTTTAAGTTATTTTCAGCATATGTACCGTTGTCACTGAATACTTGAATAATTTGTCTGTTGTTCGTGGAGAGACGACTCATGCATTATTTATTTATCCTCGATGGACATCAGCTTGCACATGTTTTATTGACGTCTAATAGCGTACTTCACATGTCTGCTCCTAAAAAAAGGAACACGTTGATCGATTGCCAAGACCTTTTAAATTGTGTAATGCCTTATAGATGTCTTTTTAGATGTCGTCTCATACGTTTTCATTAGGTTAAAGAAGTGGTTGCCTTATATTGTATTTCCAAATAGTAAATAATTAAACGTTCTTAAGTTTGTTCTCTTTCAATATGATGTTTTTATTCTACATAGATTTAGTTTTTCTATGATACGATGTACGATGCAATAGGGTATGTTTGCCGGCCATACTTTTGAATAAAAAATAATGCATAGTTTTAAAAAGGCGTTGCAATATCTCATTACCTTGGAGATTAATTATACGTACGTTGTATAATATACCTACGTATGTACATATGGTTGGTCAATAAATGTGTAGCTTTTTAAGCATAAAAAGGCCAGAGTCAACGCGTTAGAGAAACCTTATCATAGGAAATATATCACGGGGTGAACTTATCTGGTACAATTGAGTAAAATAATATAAAAGCACCTTATCATTTCTGGCGCTTAAATATGTATGATAATGAAGTAATATTTTTATAGCGGAAATTAATAAGGAATGATAAGAATAAAGTGCGTTTGTGCACGCAAATGTCCAAAACGGCTGAACCGGTTTGGATTTGGTTTTCAGTGACGTCATCAACATTATGTGTTAATCTGCATTCTCGCCATATTTACGGAGGGCGACTGTACTGCCACGAATCATTATCCCATTATATATTTTATTTTTGATATTGGCAAATATTTTAACGCACGCGTGACAATTATTTTCAAAGAATACTTGAGTTTACGTTGACAATAATTATAACAAGGCATCATCGTATATAATCGTAGCGATTTTTGTACCTATTTACTACCTAAAACATTAATTGACAATATAGGCATTAAATAAATGTAAGTAGATCAGTAAAATCAATCTAGCATGATAAATTATGCCCGCTACTATATTATGTTCATTTTGGTCCTTTGGTGCAACACTTTGTATAATGTATATAACTGTACTAGTTTCATCCATACAGTTTTATACGCATCTACTCAATTATATAAAGAAATTGGTAAACACATAATATGGTTCGAACTCGTGTGTAGGTTACGTACTTGACTAGGCGAACTCGTTGTGTTTTATAATGAGCCATGACGCATACAAGTTATATATCCTCGCCGTGATCATTCGACTGTTTATTTTGTATTTACGTTTGCATTCATCTTTACACCAGTCATGTGATTTGTGTCGATACTGTACAATGTTGTATCTGGATTTATAGAGCATATTTTGTTTGTCTTAATTCGTCATTTTCATTTGATTTTTACCCGATAGCCCAGGATAAAACATTGGGAAGGGCTCAGTTCTACCGATAGCGTGCTATTGAGCCACAGTACATAAATGTACAGTAACCTATCTTCATACAAACGGTCGGAACTCGAGTCATACCTACGCGCCTCGGCGTCGGCATGCGCTCGAGGCATGTCGATTCACTTTAAAAAATATCGATCTTCGATTCGATTCAAATTGAACATACTAGAATCGATTCTTTTTTAAATCGAGCATTAAAAGATCGATTTTCGATTAATCGCGCCAATTTCAAACATGCCTAATTACTTAATATAGATACAGGACATTATTGATGACCATTTAACGCAAATACAAGTAATTGGATAGAAGTATTATTAAATTAATAAACATAACATCACGCCTATATTCCTTCGAAAGAATAGGTAGAGGTGGGGATCGAACCCAGGATCTTTTGCTCAGCTACTAGTATTAGTTTAGTGGTCGCAAGCACTACTGTGCTTGCGACCACTAAACTAATGTGGCAGTTTAAATTCCTAGTCTCGCCTAAGCACTCGTAGGTCAGTCAAGAAATTAATCAAATTTTAAGTTTATAAAATTTTATTAAAGTTAAATACAAACTTAACAAGAAATTATATTTCCCAGTATTTTAAGTCTGTGACTGTAAGTGTGACTTTAAATAAATTAACTTATGTAATCGCTCAGGATCTAAACGACTCCTTTCGTCAGTAGCAATATATCCCGCAACAGAAAAAAGCCTTTCACATGGAACAGATGTCCCAACTATGCAAAAGTATTTGTTGGCAATCGGCGTTATTGAGATGGACTTGTTGAGGTGATTGAGTAACACGAATGAATGAATGCGCCGCGTAGTTCACTCGTTTCATATCGTGCGTTCCTTTCTACGCAGAAAACTGAAAACACACGCTTTGTTTTCGATTTTGCAAGTTTTGTTTGAAATCCCTAAAAAGTCCCCACAAATTTAAAGTCCCCAAAAATGTCCCTTTTAACACTTCTAGCCTCTAAATTTAGGGACAAAATCCCTAAGTTGGGAACCGTGATAGAAAAATAAAATGTTTTTTTTTTAACGCAAGTAACGCCACCTTGGAAGCGTTCATAAATATTTACTCTATGATGCGTTCTAATTATTGACCAAGTACTACCAGTTGCTTTTGTGTCCGACAAAAGCAAAAAATTAAAAAAACTAAATACCGCAGCCAGTTGAGAAATATTATCATTAGTTCTTTGAATTGATCGGTCCGATTCGGGAGGTTTATGAATCGATTCATTGAATCGATGTAGGCTTCAAAATCGATCTGAAAAATCGATTATATTACTCTAAATAATGGATTTTTCGATTAATCGGTTTCAAATCGACATGCCTAGCGCTCGGCTCACAAACAGTCGCGAATGCGCCGCAGTGACGAACGTACGGTGTGTTGTTTTTTAAACAGAACCCGCGCGAACTTCTTTTAAAACTAAACATATAAATTGTAAAGTAGCTGCAGGTATCTATAACCAAGTAAAAGATATTCCTTTTTCTCCTCCTTGTCCATGTTTCCCAAAACGATTTTTAATTAAGCTTTATATTCGAATGTGGATATTTTATACTTTAAAATATAATAATAAAGCATTCCGTACGTCTCAGTCGAGGAGCAAATATTTTTCAGTCGCAAATTTATAAGACCGATTTGTTATTAAGTCTTATATCTAACATAAACATGTATTTTTAAATTAAATCTACCAATCAAAAAACAACATGCATTTTTATTGAAAATTTCCTATTCCATTCACAAAGTATATTATTTGTTTAAATAAAATAAAAATATTTACAATCACAAAAATAGATAGAAACTCAAAGTAGGCAGATTTAATTAAAATGCTGTTAGTGGGAGCCCTATCGCACGTTTACGTACCGCGCGGCTGTAGGCATTTATTTCAAAGATACGGCCGAGTTACAATACTGTATATTTATGTACTGTGATTGAGCAGGCGCCAGTGTTCGAATATCATTTTAATCTAATCATGCGTATCACTATAATTTATTTTGTCTTTCGCTTTGCTAGGCAGTAAGTGGAAATTTCCCATCATACGCCTTCGTTACGTTCCAAGACAGTTAAACTTATCTGAGTGTCAAAATTTGAAGCTTTCAAAGGATACTTAGGAATAATCATGTTTTGACCGATTATGTATTTGGTATTGATCCTTAGAGGTTTTTATTTATAGGCACAATTGGTAAGTTCATATTCTACCCGTGAAGAGGTAATTTGAGATGCATTACACCCACATTTTGCAAACTATGTAAGTCTTAGGTCCCATTTAATAAGAGACCTACTGTATTGACAATTATACTGATGCAAAAATAATAATACTGTGGGTTTAATAGCAAATGTATTTGGCTAATATTGTTTTCGAATAAGGAATAAGTGGGTGTAGTCCCAAGCCCCTTTGGGTCCGAAAGTCATTGGCTTCCGATTAAGCTTCAGGCAAACAAGTTTATATTTATACTAGCGAACCGGTCGCGGACATTGACTCAGCGTTAGTTTCCAACATTAGCATAAATAATTCAGGATCAAGGCGATATTGGCTGTGTATTGACAATAATCGATTCTAAGTTCAATAACCTTGTCGAGATCTCGATTATATTCATGTGACCGAGATATTTTGTACACAATTAAGGTGGCGAATAAATGCACAATCAGCAGTATAATTATAATTGAGTTGGCGCTTTTATTAGCGTGCGTGAGTGCTACTTATCTTTTGTGGAAGTTCATGAAGATTTTAATGTTTTGATGTTTGTTACTCAATTGCTTGTAACACCGTTGATCGGATTATGATGAAACTTACTACACAGATAGACCATGTTTTGAATGAACACATACGTTTCATACGTATATTTTCAATCTCGCTATGCATTACCGTAGAATTCTGCGTGAGAACCTTCACATAGAAACAAATTAGAAATAAATGTATTGTTTCATTTTTATCTGAGATAATTCGTTTAGCAGTTCCTATACTATTAAGGCGTTATAGTTATACCTGTAGTTGCTTTACATTGTTTGGGCATTTACCACTATCACACAGAAACGTGAAAGCGCGTTACATAATGTATAACTTTGTCTTGTTTTCGCACATCCAATTATAAGTTTCTCGAAGACTCTACTGAGACTGTTCTTTCTCAGTACCTAGATAATTGATTTCTAAACTTCTAAGTTGGACTTACATGGACAAAGACAGCCTGATTAATATCGGATGTTTATTTTTTATAGATCGTACGAGATGTATCCATCAAGGATAACCCAGTGTACCCGTACCGAGGCATCCTACTCGACACCTCGAGAAATTTCTTCAGCATCGATTCCATCAAGTCTACTATCAGTAAGTGAACTTATAATTCTAACGGTCCTTTCATAAGGACAGGCACATTTGATGACGCAGTATAAAGAGACCAATTGTTTACCAATAACTCGAATTTATAATATCGCGGCATATTAACAAATATAAACTTCTCTTTCAATACTTTTTCGGTACAGAGGGTGGTTATACTTAAAAATATAAATGATAAGAATTATTAAGAGCCTAGTGGGTAGAAAATTAGACTGCCAAGTCTCTAATTCGATTTCAAGGCACGCATCTCCAATTTTCAAGACATACGTATTAAATAATACATTGCCACTTTAACAGAGATGGCAAACCTAAGTAAGGCAGTTTATAAGCAGGGCTGAGGTCTATACGTATGCTTATTTACTTAGTAATAAAATACAGGGCGATTTTGAAATCGTGTAATTCCTTTTAACCACGTATTCTACTGGTAGTATAGAATAACCCTAACCATATTTTTTTATATTAGAATTATTTTTTTTGAAAAATTAATATGTAATTTTTTTCGTGTAATGGTGTCAGATAGTTATATGTTAACCAACCGAAGCGATTTTAATTTTTTTAAGTAATATTTAAGTTTGTGTGAATGCAGGTTAAAGTCCAGACCACAGCAACTATTTGAAAAATTATTTCACTATTACAAAGGAACATTATTCAATGTACTTATGTTCAACCCGGTCAAAGTCGGAGCCGTTAGTTATTATATAAAGCTAATGAATTCTATCTGTTGTCCTTAGATGCTATGGCTGCCGTGAAGTTGAACACATTCCACTGGCACATCACCGACAGTCACAGCTTCCCGTTCCAGTCGAAGAGGAGACCAGACCTCACCAAGCTCGGAGCTTACTCGCCTGCCAAGGTAACATTATGAAATATAAGACGTTTTTATACTGCTAATATGGTAAATACTTTAACACATTTTACGCCATGCCGGTCATAAATGACCGCGAGAATTACATTTTCTATTATGTCTGCTATGGTAGTCAATGTGTTAAGTAGTAATTAGTAACCATCTTATGTTATCTTATCTTGTGTGGGGGCCAGTCAGTACAGACCGGCGACACTTCGACCCAGTGGGATCTTTTGTGTCGACTTTCCCAATAACGACTGCCATAGACGTTCATGGCAGCCGGGACCGACGGCTTAACGTGCTCTCCGAGGCACGGAGCAGGCGATAATTGTCAATCAATACGCACATCATTTCGAAAAGTCATATAACTTCCGAAAGTCAGAGGTGCGCGACCATAGATTAGCGGTAACCATAGATTACTATGAATACACAAGAAACAGGGGCTCCGACTTCATAAAAAAATAGGAGAGCTTAAATCTATTGAGTGTCGGCCTTGATGGCGTAGTGGTTAGTGTAACCGACTGCCAGTCGCGGGTTCGATTCCCGCACAAGTCAAACATTTGTGTGCGTGCACATGGATGTTTGTCTTGGACTGGGTGTTTCTATGTATGATATGTGTGTATTTACAAAAAAAGTATATATGCATGTTTATCCATTGTCTAGTACCCATAGTACAAGCTCTGCTTAGTTTGGGATATATGGTGTTGTGTGTATGTGGTAGAATATTATATGTACTATATATAATAGGTACTAAACAATTGATTAACATACATATATACTGTTATGTTTTTTACATACATAGAAACACCCAGACCAACACAAACATCCATGTCCATGCACACAAATGTTTGACTTGTGCGGGAATCGAACTCGCGACCTCAGGCGTGGCAGTCAGTTACACTTACCACTACGGAGACTATATGTATAATGTAACTGCTCACTCTTCTTAGTTTAAACAGTTTTTCGTGCGATCTAAATGCGGTAAGAGCACATCTATGATTCAAATTTAAAAAAACCCCTTTGGTTGTAAGCTTCTGAACATTTGAAGACACAGGCATTTATTAACGCTGGGGTCTTGTTATATATATACTTTAAATTAAAGAATATTGTTATATAATTGTTGTATCCTATCTCCAGGTGTACACGAAGGAAGCGATCGAAGAGGTGGTGGAGTACGGTCTAGTACGCGGCGTGCGAGTGCTGCCCGAGTTTGATGCGCCTGCGCACGTCGGCGAAGGATGGCAGGATACTGGCCTCACTGTCTGCTTTAAGGTAAATTATATTATGTCGAATGGTTATTAACCTCTGAGTCTTCTTCGAAGAGGTTAATGAAAACACTATGTATTGAAATTAAACTACTATATACGGATTTTATCGCGTTGTTTATTTAACACTCTATTACATAATTTAGAAACTGTTACACTACTATACTGTACTATTAAACTTTACTAATTTTAAGCTAATTAAATTATTAAAACTATCAAATCTATTTGTTTTTAAGTTTACACTTTCCCCGACGTTTCGGTTGCTTTTCAGCAGCCATGGTCACGGGGACGATAACATTCGCGTAAACAGAAGACAATATTATGTAAAACACTATGTGTCTGTCTATTAGTGATAGTTTGTTAGTGACAGCCATAGCTCCGGAACCACTGGACCGATTGACTTATAACTTCAAAGTCAAGTCAAAGTCAAAAATCATTTATTCATTTAGGTCACAAAGTAACACTTATGAACGTCAAAATATATGGGTTAGTGAGTTTACTAAGTTACTGAAGCTACATTTAGGTTAGTTGCTAGGTTCAGGCAAAGGGTCAACCCTTTGCCTGAACCTAGCAACTAACCTAAATGTAGCTTATTATGTTCTTGCAGGTTTCTTCTCATAGGCTTGAGCCTCATAGGCAGAAACCTGCAAGAAACTCACGGCCACTCTTTTAAATCGCCAATCAAATATAATTTCAGTATTTTACAACTCAGATTAACAAGGTGTTGCAGCCATTATGCCATATACTACAGACTATAAAAAAACTAAAGATAAAAACAGTAATAACTTAATAATATTATAGAGATTAAATAATTTGGGCTAAGGTATATGTTTTAATATAAATCTAAAATAGGCAGTAAGATGGCATGATGGCGCATACACTTACACTTTGTGACAATGCAAAGGCAGTCCGTGACTAATTGCGGTTGTGCATTTATATTCTTCAATAATAATCAAATTACGCGCTAATCTCAGGAACTACTGGTTCGAATTTAAAATTCTTTTAGTGTTGGATAGCCTATTTATCGAGGAAGGCTATAGGCTACATACTACGCTACAACCCACGGGGGCGGCGCAGTAACGGTAAACACGGGTGAAACCGCGGGCACATCTAGTTATTCTATACTTTAATTTGGGTTGAGTCAAAACGACCCTTCGTGTAAATATGTAATCATTTTCCTCTGAAATATTCTCAATCTAATATATATAGGTCATAAAGTTCTCACTGCTGGTCAGAAATCGTAAAATTTTTAAAATTCATTGATGCACACCCCTCTGCGGGGGCGGGCGGAGGGGTTATGTCGGACTCACTGGGGTAAAACAAAGATGGTAATGAAGTGGACCTCCCGGTAATACCGACTAAACCTACCACGGTGTTCCTCGACAAGACCTTAATCGACGGGGCCGCGCGAATCACTTTCACATGCGGTCGTCTAGGTCATCCCTTTCCGACTATCTGACTGCACGGATGGCGTTCTGTGTGTCTGTTGTTTAAATGTTTGTTCAGTCCTCCACGACATAGGATTTATTGCTAATACCGCAATAGGCATACTTTCATGGTCTTTAAATGACTCTCACAGACATAATGTGAAATTTATTGTTATCATTATTTATTATGTTGAACAGAATACAGTTAGGTACAGCTATGCGTGTCGTTGGCTTTACTAAGAGCGAGTCAACGACTTGCTACTATGTCGTGAGCTTGTTAAACTGGATTATTTGACGTTTTGATATATCTTTGGTTTAATTTACTTAAATTATACCTAAAATATATAATATTATATATACTTAATAATAATATAATATATCTATGGCAGTCGTTATTGGGAAGTCAGTGTCTTATAATATCCTGACACTAGTCCAGCCTTAGGGTATCGTTAGCCGCTCCGTGTAAAAACTGATATCCAGTCAAATCCTGTTAGACCAGAAAAGCCGACTCCAAGTGACTTGGGAATAATAAAGACTAGAGAGAAGATATGGTGTAAATAGGTGCAATTTGTCACGATCTTAAAGTCTTCGGTTTTATTACCGAGTAAGATAAAATAGTCTGTATTTCTCAAATCAAATCAAATCATTTATTTGCTGATCAGGGGTATATAGTGGTGTTAACATGACATTCAATCGTTCTCCTTGATCTACCTTACTGGCATGCAAATGGTACATTATATGTTTTATTGTTTTATTTAATATTCGTGAATAAAATTGAGCTAAGTATATTTAAATAGGTACATGCATCAATATAAAATTAGTATAGACATTCAAAACAAATATATAGTAGAAATTAAAATAAGTAGGTAGCTCTAATGAAAAAATCAAATAATGAAAGATTAGTACACAAACAGAACAATCAAGCATTTTAGAATATAAGTAAAATAATTAAATTCATTTCATCAGGGCCAATGTCAATACAGAAATAAGAATTACAATATGTTAATCATGTGTACAATAATAAAAATGACAATTTAGGATAAAATAATAAATACAAAATTTATTTTTTTATTTTATTCATCTAAATGGCCACACTCCGCCTGATGGTAAGGAGTCGTGTGGTCTAAGAGCAGTGGCCTCCACACCGTCATCATAGCAGCCGAGGCGAAGTTGAGGTCTCTACTTTGACGGTCACAGAAAGCGCATTTTCGCGCCCCGCTTAAAGGACCCAAGACCCAGACTTCAATCTTGTATAAAATAATAAAAAATGTATCAGCAATATGTATGGTCCAGATGATGAATTTCTATTTTCTAGTTACATTATTTCCCTTCGAGAAAATCACTAATTTTATACCTAACTAGCTGTCCCGACAGACGGTTGTACTGTATAGACAAAAAAAAAACATTAAAAAAATTTATTCAAATCGGTCCAGCCGTTTAGGAGGAGTTCACTGTCAACACACGTACAGAAGAATTATATATATAAAGATAGGTTTTACAGACTAGAAAATTATTTAAACGTTTTTTGAAACCTGACAATGACATGATTTTCTTTCTCTGAAACTGAATCCAATATACTGTTAGACACATTTACGACATCCACAAATTGTTAAATATGTTTAGATGCATCTACCAAGTAGTTATACTTGGTAGATGCATCTAAACATATTTAGTTAAAGACGTGATGTTATTGAGAATTTCCTTTACGAAAATCCAATAAGGCCACAAAACAATCATTCCTGTTGATTTTTATTATTGTCTATACATATATTTTTTATTGGGTTTTATCATGACAGTAATGGTTATAATATTATTTCCAGGCGGAGCCATGGGCCAGCTATTGCGTGGAGCCTCCTTGTGGACAACTGAACCCCACCAGGGAAGAGCTTTACGACCACTTAGAAGACATTTACAGCGATATGGCAGGTAAACATAAAATACTTCCACAAAACTCAATCAGCTACAGCCATCTATGTTGCATTGGACTTGCTATCGTGAGGCCTTGTCTTTCAGTCCCTCTTGTGCCCGTCGTGATACATCACACCCTCACGTTATCACGACTAGGGATTGAAACACAAGACCTTTAGGTTGTAACCTACTCGTGATACAAGCATTTGTTTAAGCTTTATAGGCAATGACAGACAGCGGAGCGGTATCGGTGGCGTTGTTGTTGTGTTGTACTGCGGAGGAACAGGGTGTGATGTCGCTCCAACACAAAGGGAGGATCCTCCGACCAGGCTGGTTGATCGTGCCTAGCGGCTCGCGGTACTACTGTTTCATGTCGGGATCTTGTAAACGGGGTGTAAGGGACGGTGTATCGAAAATTTTAGCAAGACGTCTTTCTCGACACAAACTTTTATTAATAAAAAAACACAAGATTAAGATTTTATATTGATTAATATTATTACACGGTACGCAGTGAATTGTTACCAATACAACGCACTGGTCGTGTAGGCGAGAATGACTTCTGCGTTCCGCGCGCATAAAAACAGCTCATCTGTTTAAATTACGACGATTTAATTACATTGCTGTATTTTAGTAAAAAGGTGGTATTCCTTGATTTTTATTTAATAAAATGGATTTTACATGCATTACGTTTTCTGCAATTGCTGTCAGAATTTTGTTTTTGTTTTTACCAGAAGAAAATTGAAAAATTTTTTTTACGATTTTTACTCAGTAACCTAAACTAGTAAACTAAAATAGTAGATTCAGACCATTAGTCTGAATCTACTATTTTAGTTTTCGGTACACCGTCCCTTACATCTAGTATAATTATACTCAGTCACTGCGTTAACTTCACTTCCTGGGTGAAGCGCGTACTGTATACAGTGCTATCTCTTCTCCATCGTCAAAACTTCTTCGTTTGTCGCTACAGTTCTAATTAGTATGAAACATTATACACATGATCTGGAGCCATCGTGAGTGTAATGTTTCATTCTAATTAAAACGATAAAGGTCTCGCTACCGGTATCGCTTCGCCTCCGCTATCTGTGTGCGGCGAAGGGTTACGAACTAGTAATTTGCAACCCAAATTGCTAGTATTCTTGAAAAACATTATTTTCTTCAAGTAACTGACAAATTCTCCATGTAAAAAAGTATTTTTAATAATGTATTTTAATCGAGTGTATGCTAGTGAATAAGTTGTTGAAGTGCCATAAGAATAAATAAATAAAACAAATGGAACTATGATGACTGATGTCAGGTGCAAATGTGATGATGCATGTCTTTGAAGAATTGAACACCAACTAAGCTAAGTGTCTCTGATACGCTTTTTAATTTTCCCAGATGTGTTCAAAACCGACATATTCCACATGGGTGGTGACGAAGTCAGTGAGAAATGCTGGAACTCCTCCGAAGAGATCCAGATCTTCATGATCCAAAACCGTTGGGATCTCAACAAATCTAGTTTCTTAAAGCTCTGGAATTACTTCCAGAAGAAGGCTTCGGACAGAGCTTACAAGGTAACGTAATAACTTCAAGTTACAAAGGGGATTGCCCACTTTCTATAGACACTTTGGCCAATCGTGGACTGTTAATTTAGCTAATAATATTATATCAATTAAATACTTCATATCAGTAAAAAGGAGAATATAAACCTAGTTTTGTATCAGACTTTATATTTAGATAAGTTTCTATATGTTTTTGAAAAGGGTAATTAATCAAATAAAACAACATATTTTTCATGAATATGTTATTAATCAGACTCATATATAAGTAGTATATGATCAAGAAAATGGGCAGGTGGGTTAATGTGCTCTTGATACCTTGCCCAGCCTTAAATATATGGTCATTATGTGAGCGCAGCAACCCACTGTTCTACGGCCCACTATGCAATTGCAATAATAATGTTTTATTGCTTCCCTCCCTTCAGTACCTATTATCTTCATAAATGATATAAACAAAATATATTTTCCTACTTATATGACGACTTTGGATTCTACCACACAATAATCTGCAATTTACCAAAGGGAGGGGGAAATCGTCCAGTAGGTTGCTGGCAGTATTCCTGCACAATTCTATTGTATTAGAAACCGTCGCCTCTTATGTGTTTCCTATAATAGGAGCGTGTTTTTGTTGTGTTAACTTACACAAAGTTTTTAAAATAACATAAACGAAAAATAAATAAAATATTCATGACTTTATTTTTTTCATAACATTGTGTTCACGGATGGCCAAAAGTGGACAATGTCCTTTTTGGTATGATGGTTCAGTAGTGAAACAGTTCTGTTGCTACTTTTATGGGGAAGCCTTGTAGTTAATATAATAAAACTAAATTTCCTGATTGAGTGTGAACTACAAAAAAACATTCGATAATAATTCAAATGACATTACAGTATTCATACAAATATATAATTACTAAACTATATAGTTATTTCTTTCTGTCTCTTTATTACGATTTCAAGGCTTTACTGCTGAAGACTAGCCTATAAAACTGACCTTGTCTGTACCACGAAGGTGGCAAGCAACAATATGGATCGCCTGATGGTAAGCGGTTCTTGTTGCTAATGACTGCTTGCAATATCAGAAGTTTCACTTACGCGTTGCCAACTCTAGGAAAAAGGAATAAGCTTGATTTTATAAGGGACAATTATTATTTGTGTGATCTACTAAATATCATTCTGAGTGTGGGTGCACTTTATATCCGTTAATTGTATGTTGGTAAGCTTCCTCGACGCATAAGGCATTCTGCGATGCAGTAATATTGTTACGTGCTGGGTTCGAGGGATAAGAATTTAAACAATATTACCGACTAAAACACGTTTTATTCTAGCTAAATTACACACACTACTTAAACACTTTTCCACTCTAACTGTTCCAAACTCTGTGGTATTTTCGCTTCCGCTCGCTTCAATGAACTTGACCGCTTACAATTGTAAAACTGACTTGGCGCGCGCTTGCCTTGCCTTTAATATGTGATTAAAAGTATTACTAGAATTTTCTGAAAGCGACATACCCGGTATGTTTCTCAAAACAGTACGAGAAAGTTCTAGCGATCTCTCCACTCTTCGCGTACTGTAAAGCTACGTAATTCAGTTAGACGTCAATAGATGGCGCTGTAATAAATTATTAGAAAGCCGGGCGCTCCCCCATAGTGCCAAGAGATGGCACTGGATGTAACAATATTTTATACAAAAAAAAACCTTTGAAAATATAGCTGTGCATTGATACGTCAGTCAGTCAACAATCATTTTCCCTATTTATAAGAGATGGTGTCAATGAGTTATTATGGTAATAGTTATGGTATTTCTTGTAGGCCTTCGGTAAGAAGCTGCCAATCATCCTGTGGACGAGCACCCTTACAGAGTACACACATATCGACCAGTTCTTGGACAAAGAGGATTACATTATTCAGGTAAGTGTTCTCTAAATACCTACCTCTTAAGTTATACTTAGTTACTTTGATGACGTAACACCTAGGCCAGAGATTGCGAGTTGAACTTAGCAATGTTTAGTCAATTACTGGCGTAACCGAATTTTTTGTCGTTCGTGCCATTGGTTCGCCATCCCTACCATCACTCGTCACATACTCATCACCTAGGCTATTGATTCTAATTATTGTTATAAATATTTATTTAAAATTATAGCGTTTCTTACTATGCTATGTATCTATTGATTTTCATGCTAGAGATATATTTCGATCCAGATCTATCTTGTCAAAGCCGAACTTTTGGGTCAAAGGGCACCTTTACTCTTCGTCACAGCAGTTTAGCTGTAACTAATTTAACAGAAATCGATATCTTGACCCTACACAGGATCGTAGTAGCAGCCTAACTGCTGGGTAAGTAAGTGTACTTTTCGACCCACGAATTTAAGCGAAATTACACGCTAATTATTAACAACTATTGCAAATCTCAATCCACGTGTTATATTGACTATACTGATATTGTAGTGGTTTTAAAAATTCCATCGTCGAATGTTGGGGCTGGTATCGATCTCCAAGAGACAAAATATTGCGCGAACTACAAATATTGGGTCCCAATTTAGGGTTATTCTGATCTGTCTGTGATGGTCGACAGAAAGGGAAAAAGGTTGATTTGTCCTTCTGTTATCTATAAAGGCGTATGTAGCGGCAACAGACAGGTATAACCTTTAAATTTATGTTTTCTGTGTCCGTTGTAATAATGTAAAAAATTCTAGGGTGGGTAAATATGCGTACATACCCATTATTATATTTTATCGCTACCAGGTTTGGACGACAGGCAGAGACCCTCAGATCAACGGTCTCCTGGAGAAAGGTTACAAGCTGATCATGTCCAACTATGACGCGTTGTACTTCGACTGTGGATACGGCGCTTGGGTTGGAGAAGGTATACTTCTTTATTTTATGACTAGTCAATAAAAGATACATAGTTATGTAAATTTGATACTTATAATACTAATAATGTCTCCCAGACCGAATTTTGGTCACGGCGGCCTATCTTAACGGAGACTGGCCATTGGCGCAGGAGATATTATTGCACAAAAGCGTGCGCAAACACAAGTGCACTTTCTGTTCACTAACTCTCATGATCCAATGGGATGGCAATCCGATGCGATCGGATAGAGATCATAGAATTTTATAATTACACAGAACAAAAACGTATGAGATCCGTATCTCGTTATTACCTACAGGTCCAGGTTTTTGCCTGTGTGTAAAGTCACCCACGATTCAGAGATTAACTCTAGTGAGGAGTATACTAAAAAAATACAAAATAACTACATTTTGACCACGTCTCCGCTCGCGTATGTAGTATTTGTCAATACATTTCTGACCCTAGGTCAACAGGGTAACAGTATTTTTTTTCTCTATGAAAGGTACTCTGTCTTTTTTTGTTTCCCTAACAATATGTAAGCGAAATTTCATGATGATTAATAGAGTAGAAGGCTTGAAAGTGTAACAAACTAATAAACAAACAAACTCACATTCGCATTTATACATAATTATACTAGAGTCTATTCCAATCCAATGTGATGAAAATGTAAACAAACCCAATTTTGTTAAATTTATCATAATTACTTAATGGAATAAGTACCCATTTATCCGAATTTTCAAGGTTTTCACAGATACCATGATACAAAGCATTTTGAAGCAATTGCCGTTTGATGTTTAATTAATAAATGATTATGGGGTTATTTGACGGATGAAAAAATATCTATAATTTATGATTGCACAGGGCTGCGCGTTAAACAATTTCGTTCAATTATTAAATTTTTTAGTAATCGATTATTTAATCGAAATTTGCTAAACAAAAAAATTGTTAAAATTAATTTGGTACAACATGGTATCTAGGGGAAATTTAAAATTTTTATTGGTCTGTCAATCACTGTCATTAAAGACCAAGCAACTAATAAGAACTTATGTGCTCCAGGAAAGTACCCTGTTGACGATACCATGTGCCGAAAGAGAGGTTTTAAAGCTTATTTTGTAAAAGGTTGACTATGCTACGGGTTCGAATCACACACTCAATACTCAATACTCAATACATTTATTGCACTCCACAAGTTAAATAGATGTTACAATGGTATAATATAAGAAACATGTATGGGCCTTGTCGGCACGGCAAGGTGTAGGAGAGAGGAGGAAGTTTTACATATTTTATTATTTAACTATTTTACTTATGATTGATATTTATTGACTATTATAATATATAGGTAATTTTATTAAGGTGCGCTTACTATAGTTAGATAGATATATTACTATAATTATTTTTATTATATGGTATTCTATTATATAATTTATATTATATTATTTTATTTATATGTTTTAATATTTTTATTAATTATATATTATTGTAGATTATCATTATTATCAAAGTTTGTAAAAAAAAAGAAAAGGAATGAAATGTCCCAGATATTATTATTATAAATGTATGTCATGTTTGTTTATATATTATGTATTTATTTGTATTTATGTTATTATTAGGTATATTATTATAAGTAATTATTTAAATTTCCATTTATTATGTTTCATATACATTTATCATTTAGGTATTCATTTATATGGTAGTAACATTTAGTTAATAGAAAGTGTTTTAATTTTTTTATAAATATACTGTCTTTAATTTCATTTTTTATTTGCGGCGGTAGGTTATTATATATTTTTATTGACATGACATGTGGACTAGATGAGTGCATTTTAAGACGGGAGCTTGGGAGGTTTAATCTATTTTTATGTCGTAGTCTCTGGTTTTTGTCTTCTCGTGTTGTATAGAAACTTTGGTGACTTCTAACAAACTTACATATTTCTAAAATGTATAGGCTAGGTAGCGTTAATATTTTGTGTTCTATAAAGTGTGGCTTACAGCTATCAGTATCTTCTATGTGTACAAGTATTCGTATAAGTTTCTTTTGAAGGGTAAAAAGTGATGGCGCCTCTGTGCTGTTTCCCCATAGGATAATGCCATAGCTGAGCCAAGCGTAAGCATAGGCGTAATAGGTGACGAGTGCGGTTTGGATATCTGTGGATTTTTTTACTTCGCGGAGAGCATATGAAAACTTAGCTAATTTTGATTTAATTTTATTTATATGAGATTTCCAATTTATATGGGTGTCTATGTTTAAGCCTAATAAGGTAAAGTTACTAACTACTTCTAACTTTTGATCTTGGAACGCAAAATTTATATTTAATGGCGCTTTTTGAGGCGGATGGAAAGTTATCAATTTGGTTTTGGAATAGTTTATTTCTAGGTTATGTAGGTTCATCCAGGATTTTACATTGTTTAAGAGAGTATCAAGTTGGTTATTTAAATTTATATTGTTCCGGCATGATACCAATAGGGAAATGTCGTCCGCGAATAAAACGCAGGGACCGTGTGTATTTTTTGGCAAGTCATTAATATACAGCAGGAATAGTAGACATCCGATGACGCTACCCTGTGGGATGGAGGCGTTGATAATTTCCTTGTCAGAACGTATACTTTGGATTTCTTTGGTATTGTTATTAAAAAATTCAATTTCCACTGTGTGCTCTCGATTTAATAAATAAGATGCGAACCATTCATGCGCTTTTCTCTGACACCTATTCCATGTAGTTTATTTAATAAAATGTTATATTTAACTTTGTCGTAGGCCTTAGTCATATCTAACATTATACCTATTGCGTATTCCCTGTTGTTTAAAATATTAAGCGCTTCCTGTATGTATTTGTATACTGCTAGAGTAGTTGACCGACTTTTGCGAAAACCATTTTGAGCTTCATCAAATATTTTATATTTCTCACAGAAAGAGTAAACTCGTACGCACATGGCTTTTTCAAATATTTTTGAAGCTGTTGACAAGAGAGCTATAGGACGGTAGTTATTAGGGTCTGTCTTTGAATTTTTTTTTTTATGGATAGGTTTGATAATAGCTTGTTTCAACATGTCGGGGAACGTTCCTTCTTCAAAGGATTGGTTTATTAACAGATAGAATGGAAGAGTCAGTACGTCTGCACACTGTTTGAATAGAAATGGTGGCAGTTCATCAATGCCGTAGCTCTTTTTATTTTTTAAGTTTTTAATCAGGTTGTATACTTCTTGAGGGTCTGCTGGTCGAAGGAACATGGTATTTTCGGTAGGTGTGATAACATTTGTACCGTGGGGTGTATCATTTCCTAAATGGCAGCTCCCCTGCCCGATAGACGCGAAAAAGCTATTAAAAGTGTTTGCAACTTGTGTGGGCTCAGAGATTGTAGTATTATTTATTTTTAACTGGATATTGCACTTTTAATTTTTAATTTTTTTATTAGTACGCTCGTTTATTATACTCCACATAGTTTTAACTTTGTTACTTGATTTCTTTATTTTTTTTTATATAATGTATTTTTTTAGCTGTATTAACTATTGTTTTTAGGATTCTTTCATATTTTTTGTAGTATTTGGTAATAATAGGATTTTTGCTTTTTAATGTTAAAATTCTTAAAAGTCTTTTATTTTTGCATGACTGTTTTATGCCTTTAGTTAGCCAGTGTTTATTATATTTGTTTTTGAGTTTAATTTTACGTACCGGTATGCATAGGTTAAGTGTATTTATTAAGGTATTACTAAAAGCGTTATAGTTTTCGTTTATATTTTTATTTTTCAAAATTATATTGCTCCATTGTATTGATTTTAATTCAGTTTTAAATTGCTGAATATTTCTATCGTTATACAGTCTTTTTTTTACATACCATGTTTGTTTAATTATTTTAGGTATTTTCATGTGTAGAACAGTTCCCATGTGGTCTGAGAAACCAAATTCTTCTATACTGGTGTGCGTGTTCCTATTATCGAAGTTAGTGAAAATTAAGTCTAGACATGTTGATGAGGTCAGGGTTGTACGTGTAGGACTATTTATGTGTTGGGTATATTTAAATTCTAACATTAGGTCTAAGAGCTGACTTGTTTTAGAATTTTTATCCAATATGTTTATGTTGAAGTCGCCACCTATAATTACGCTTAGTTTAGAATATTTATTATTTATGTAGTTAAGTATTTTTTTAATTTGGTAATAAAATAATTCTTCCTCTCTTCTATTCCAGTACATAGTTATTATTAATAAATTTTCTTTACATAATTCAACTGCGCATACTTCCAAAGCATATTCGATCGACATATTAGAGATATCACATCTCTGGACGCTTTCAATATGGTCACGTAATAAGATACATACGCCACCGCCTGGTCGGTTAGCACGACAGAAAGATGCAACAATATTATATCCATTAAAGTTTACAAGTTCTAATTTTTCTTGTGATAACCAGGTTTCAATTATACATATGACATCAAATTTTGAATTTTCTTGGATGAAGCTATCTATTATATGTTGTTTATTGTTGAGGCTTTGTATATTTTGGAATAGAATTCTAAATACGTGTTCGTCTGTATATACGAAAGGAATCGTTCTGGGTTCCTGTATGGTTGTCTGGTAGTTGTTGTCCTTGGCTGCATGATATTCCATGGTCATCTTGTGTTTGGGTTGATTCTAATTGTTGTGTTTGGTCCAATGTATTTGTTAATTTTCCGTCTATATATAGTTTATTATTTCTAATTATTGCATACTGGCCGTTTCTTCGGGCTCTAATCATTTCTTCTCACATAGATTGTCTTTTCTTTCGTTCATCCGCATTTAGAAATTCACTTACGGATAATCCGGTGTTCTTGAATAGGTAGTTATTTTCTGTTATATATTTCACCATTCTTTTACTTAATAATTCGACGACTAGTGGTCGATTTTTAGTGTAGTTTTTTCCAACTCGATGTATACTTTCTATGTAGCCTGATAAGTCCACATTTTGTATCTCTCTGAACAGGGTAATCAGTCTACTATATAAGTCGCATTCTGGTTCTTTGTAGTAGTCTGCTAGCCCGTATAGTACTAACTTTTTGCGATTACTTTCTGTATAATCGGTTTCAGGATAGATGGATTTGGTTTTTAAATATAAAATTTCGCTTTTTAGTTGCTCGTTTTCCTTAATTATGTTTTCTATTTTTGTGTTAATTTGGGGACACACACACACGGGGACACACATTATTTGTGTGATCCACAAATCGTTATACCGAGTCTGGGTGCTTTTATGTCCGTTGTTTGAATGTTTGTAAAGTCTTCTACAACACAATATTTAAACATACCTAGTGCGGGAAACGAAAAATTAATTATAATAATTTATTTATTTAGCTCTTGTATAATATCTCACTATAAATACCTTTGACATTGAGAAGTATTATTTTGTGACCTAAATGAATCATTATTTTTGACTTTCATAATTTTAATTGTAAGTGGGAAATAACTTTGGTCACTTATTATTAGTAATTATTCCTTAAATATTTTTATTTATAAATTATTAATTATTCCTTAGATATTTTAACAATTAAAATTTATATACTTTGCAAATGTTTTTTTTACTGTATACTATATTCTGCTTGCTCAACTGCGAACATCGAATGATGGGTACACTTATAGCGCAATACGATATAATTGTAGCAGTATCTATAGCATTACTAACTCTTTCTCTATATTAAATCGAATGATTCGATTAGTTAATTAATTAAAATACAATTGAAGCTACAATTGGACATCACTAAAATGTCTATGGTCATGTCAATGAATCGTTTGTTTACCTTTTCATTTTATTGGATTGGAATAGACTATAGTTAGGATATGTTCTACAGTTGTATTTGTTAATTAACAGGTAATAATTGGTGTTCACCTTACATCGGCTGGCAGAAGGTATATATGAATAGTCCGGCTCAAATTGCCAAATCTTACAAGGACCAAATTCTGGGTAAGTAATCTTTGATAAGTATTAGTTTTCCTATTGTTGTTTTATTTATATAAAATTTTATTTATATAAAATACCACTAGTGCAAACAATTTGGTTGTAGTAGAAGCATTTTAAATAATTTTTAATTAAAAATGGGTTCTTTGACGCGATTCTTTAAAGCAAAGTAAAATATTATAGTTATTATATTTACCTATTATACAAACATATGCGATAGTATTAGACATATCAATCAGACCATTTTGGATATATAATCATGCAGTAGTCTTCTGAAAAGAAGGCGAAATAATATCTAGAAATAAATGTCCCGGTTTAGTTTAATCTGACTTTGCACAGGGGGTGTTAGAGGCGGCGTATGTGGATTGCGGAGGCAGATACTCTTGTCGTAGGCCCTGAGTTCATCAAACTCATTCGCGTAGGTACTATACAGTACGAGAACGAGTTCATCAAACTCATTTGCGTACTCATTACAAGAACATTCTAGAACTTATACAGGTTCTTGAATGTTCTCGTGCTGTATGTAACCAAACATTGTGTTGTAGGTGGTGAGGCGGCGTTATGGTCAGAACAAGCGGACGGCGCGACGCTAGACTCGCGCCTGTGGCCGCGCGCCGCCGCGCTGGCCGAGCGCCTGTGGGCCGAGCCGCGCATGGCGTGGCAGCACGCCGAGCAACGCATGCTGCATATCAGGTCTGTACTATGTACTACACTTACGCGACGCTAGACTCGCGCCTGTGGCCGCGCGCCGCCGCGCTGGCCGAGCGCCTGTGGGCCGAGCCGCGCATGGCGTGGCAGCACGCCGAGCAACGCATGCTGCATATCAGGTCTGTACTATGTACTACACTTACGCGACGCTAGACTCGCGCCTGTGGCCGCGCGCCGCCGCGCTGGCCGAGCGCCTGTGGGCCGAGCCGCGCATGGCGTGGCAGCACGCCGAGCAACGCATGCTGCATATCAGGTCTGTACTATGTACTACACTTACGCGACGCTAGACTCGCGCCTGTGGCCGCGCGCCGCCGCGCTGGCCGAGCGCCTGTGGGCCGAGCCGCGCATGGCGTGGCAGCACGCCGAGCAACGCATGCTGCATATCAGGTCTGTACTATGTACTACACTTACGCGACGCTAGACTCGCGCCTGTGGCCGCGCGCCGCCGCGTTGGCCGAGCGCCTGTGTGCCGATCCGCGCATGGCGTGGCAGCACGCCGAGCAACGCATGCTGCATATCAGGTCTGTACTATGTACTACACTTACGCGACGCTAGAGTCGCGCCTGTGGCCGCGCGCCGCCGCGTTGGCCGAGCGCCTGTGTGCCGATCCGCGCATGGCGTGGCAGCACGCCGAGCAACGCATGCTGCATATCAGGTCTGTACTATGTACTACACTTACGCGACGCACTCCCTTAGATCAGTGGTTCTTTATTGGTGGTCCGTGCATAACTGGTGGTCTCTAAAGACCCATGTGGTCCGCAAAGTCATCATAAAAATTTATATTTTCAAATCATGTAATATTCTTGCTTTCAAGCAATGATGTATCAATGTATTTTATTTATAAAAACCATCTAAACAATAGTGGCCTGTGGCTAAAAACTTCAGAACCCCACTGCGTCAGATCACATGTTTTTAGTTATGGCTCATCTCCCCATGTAGACGAGCCATAACTAAACCTAAAACTATAGAGACAATGACGTAACGTCTTGTTACGGTATGCGTGAAAAACTAGTAATTGAAATTATGTCACAACTAGTGTACCTAACCTCGTGACTACACACGTGTGACGTCACGCGCTAAGACAAGCTGTAGTACACCGCGTTACGTATAGTTAATGGTCTTATAGGGTAAACAAAAAAGACCTTATACTTATAAAATTATTCAGTTTCTACTTTCAGACTATATTCGTCTCTAATAAATAAAAATAAATAACGACAATAAGCTTTAGCTAAGAATTTACCATTTTTGTTTATTTAATTAAATCAAGAAAATGGAATACTTATGTATAACAGTACAAACTATAACCTATATGTGTAATTTCAATATTCCTAACGATCTATCGCGGTATGACAGCACATGACATGACTTGGTTTAAATCCTTCGAAAACTTCCAAAACGATTTAAGACAATTTTATCATCGAAATGTAAACCTTTAGAGATGCAAAGTGTTAGGGCTGTACATAATTGTATTAAGTTTAAAATATATTAAAAACATTAGACATAAATGTGACTGACATACAATACATGACGTAATATATAGCATAACTTTACATTTATCTATCTATATTATGCAAGTGCCAACTGCGAACAATGTTGCTTCACGGCGTTGGTTAATTGGTCATTGCAATACTAACTAATGTCCTAAGATTGTTGCGAAATTACTTATTGGATTACATAAAGGCTTGTAAAATTAACCATACATACATATTCATATTGTTAGGGCGCCGATGGTCAATAGGATAGTAAACCCAATGTTTTTTTTTTTTTTTTTTTTTTATTAAGAAAAACAAACAGTAGTATATTATGTATTAACAATCGATGCTTAAAAATACATTTAAAACTAAAAAATACACTACCCATAACGTTATCCACAGATTACATAAAAGACTTGCTTACTGTAAGGATCAAACAGAATTTAATTTTAGACTATCTACTACATATCAATACAAAAAGAGAAAATGTACATAAAGTTATGTTGCCAGAGTCAATAAATAAAATCTAATGCTGTTTTTGGAGTACCTTGAAAACATCATTTCTGAATGTGTGTTTATTCAAGAACAATATATCTATTGTGCTAAACCGCTTATTATAATCGTCAACCATACGATGTAGCGGTGAGCGTAAACCAGAGTTGGTTCGACATCGAGAGGCGACGAACAGATGCCTCGTGCGAACCTCTCGTCTGTGTGTTGTGTGAGGGACCAGGTAGCTCAAACTATTAACTAGTTCAGGACAGTCAAACTTATTACGACATAAATTGTACAGAGTCATTAATTCCAGTAAAGTACGCCTAGACTGTAATGTTAAAAGATTGTACTTTGATAATAAGCTTTGAGAGGAACTCTTATAACGGCAACATCGAAACTGCATACTACGCAGGAATTTACGTTGAATTACTTCAATAAGCTCGATATACTTTTTGTAATAGAGATTCCAAATGCAAACTGCATACTCCAATTGAGGGCGAATTATTGATTTATATAAATATAAGTAAGTTGCTGAATTATTAAATTCTTTGGACGATCTTATGACGAAACCAAACATCTGATAAGCTTTATTTATTATTTTTTCAACGTGGATATCAAGATGAAGTTTGGAATCTAATTGAACGCCTAAATCACGAAGAGAGGATACTTTACTTAACGCGGTATTACCTAAATAGTATACAAATGGTGTGATATTAACTTTTTTAGTGAAGGTTATACTGGAACATTTGGCCAAACTAAGGTGTAGTTTATTCTTCGTGCAGTATGATGAAAAACGGTCCAAATCACTTTGAAAATCAATACAGTCTGAGAGATTAGTAATTTTCTTGTAGATTTTCAAATCGTCAGCATATAAAAGAATATTGGAATGTTTAAAACAATCTTTGATGTCATTGATAAATAAAATAAATAACAAAGGACCCAGAATTGAGCCTTGCGGGGGACTCCTGAAGTAACGGAAATGTATGCAGATTCAAAGCCATTAATTACGACCTTCTGTGTCCTATTTGATATATATGAAATAAACCACCGGAGAAGGTCACCTCTAATGCCGTTGTACGCAATCTTATTCAAAAGAAGTTCATGATCCACTTTATCAAAAGCTTTTTGGAAATCAGTATATACCGCGTCAATTTGTTGGTTATTATCAATACCTTCGAACAAGTAAGAGGTAAAAACTAAAAGATTACTGATACATGATCTATTTCGTACAAAACCATGCTATTCCCCCATCAAAACACTATGTAAAGTAGGATATATTGTATTATGAACAAGCCTTTCAAACAATTTAGATAACGCTGATAATATAGAAATAGGTCTATAATTTGTTACGTCACTCTTATTCCCAGATTTGTGGACTGGAACAATATTAGCACGTTTCCACTCATCTGGAAAGACTCCCTGCGATAGACATTTATTAAATAATATAAATATTGGATAGCATAAAGTTTTGGAAGTATTTCTTAAAAATATGGCAGGTATACCGTCAGGTCCAGGCCCTTTAGTTGGGTCAAGGGATTTAAGTTCATTGTATACCTGGTCCAAGGGGATGTGAAGTTTACTTATGTTAATATCACTTTGTGGGTTAGATGGGGGTGGTTCCCAAGCATTAGGGTCAAATGTTGATTGTTCATACACAGAGTGGAAAAAGTTAGAGAATAAATTACATATATTAGTAGGATCATTTGAAGAGACCTGCCCACAATGCACTAAAGATGGAATTTTACTCGACGTTTTACGCTGGGAAATGTAAGACCAAAACACTTTAATATTATCACGCAACCCATTCTCCACGGTGTCCATATATTGTCTATAGCATTTGACAAGCTCCTTTTTGAATGTAGCTCTGTGTATAGAGAAGATTTCGTAATCACACACATTGCCATACTTTTTCCACTTAATCCATGCGCTTGTTTTATTTTTATTAATATGTATAAGGGATCTAGAAAACCAATACGGATAGTTCGTGTTTTTAAGTCTACGTAATGGAGTGTACTTCATAATGATTCCATGGATAATGTCGTAAAAAGTAGAAACTGCCTCATCAGGGGGCAAATCATCCAATAAACTCGCCCAGTCAACGTTCAAAATATCCGCATTTGCCATTGTGTAGTCAGTTTTGTGGTAATTTAATTGGGGTTTAATATAGTTACGGTAATTCTCGTCAATTGTATTAAATGGGACTTGAGCACAAAAAGCTGGATGGCAACCAGTAGCTGATAAAAGTGGATCAACAGGACTGCACAGTTTGGCATGTTCGTTACAAAAGAATAGGTCGAGAATACGTCCGATGTTATTAAACAGGTTATTATATTGCAACATATTTAAATGTGAGCAAGAGTTCATAAGATGGCGAGCAGAGAGTGAAGTATTGAATTGTGTATCACATTCCATATGTGATGTTTTGTTTATCCATGTTAGTTCCGGCAGATTAAAGTCACCAGCGAGAACAAAACAGTCTACGCAGGAATCATCAATCAAAGTACATAAACTATCAATAAAATTTATGTAAATATTCTGTACAGTATTTGGGGGAATATAGGTGGCACAAATTAAGTGATATTTACCACCTCTCGATGAAATCTTAACTATTTTATGCTCCGGCAAGTTTAAGGGAGGTGATAACAAGACGCAAGATGGTTTTAACTGTTTGTGGACGGCGATCAACACACCCCCACCGTCCTTTTTATTTGTCAGGGAACGATCGCGATCACATCTAAATATTAAATAGCGTTCGTCAATAAACTCATTATCAGAGATGTCAGGCGTCAACCATGTTTCGGTTAATATAATGATATCATAGGAATATCCAAACCCTAAAATACAAATCCACTTATAAATAAGTTAGATACAAGCCTTTCAAATCTGGTAGTAGGAGTAAAAGTCTAATGACAGAAAAAGGATGTGCGATACATGTTATGACGTATCCGTTATTTAAATGGGGGGTGCGAGGGAGATAGTGAGGTTTTCTACTACACCCACTTTTACTAATACCCAATTTTGAATCTAATTTCACAAAAGGTTCATTTTAGTTGCTATTTGTTCTTGTATGTTAAATTATGTACAAAATCAAACATATATGTTTTTTATTCACGAGGTTATAACGCTGTTTGACATAATAATATCACAGTTAGGCGATAGGCAAAATTGTGAGCGAAATGGCTCAGGTGTGTGGCAACCCTTAGCTTTATGGCAAACATTTTCTTTTTTACAGGGAGCGCCTAGTCCGCATGGGTATCCAGGCTGAATCGTTGGAACCTGAGTGGTGCTACCAGA
Source organism: Catocala nupta (assembly GCA_963675205.1). Lineage (NCBI taxonomy): Eukaryota > Metazoa > Arthropoda > Insecta > Lepidoptera > Erebidae > Catocala > Catocala nupta. The sequence goes on along the minus strand of OY776086.1, from coordinate 27,708,025 downwards.
ATGAGGGTTACTGCTATCGTTAACGAGACTGGTGGCCATCACGTAACTATAGTGTTGTATCTCTGATCACGTGGCGACGACGGCGCTGACGTGAAGAAACCGCGCTCTGTGATCGACTCGTTTACACACAGTAACACTTCACGTAATGTTTTTTTTTATCGTGAATGTGACATTTACAATGTCTTTTATATTAAATATTTTAAATGTATTGTGATTTTTATTTGTACTGGACCTACTCTTTAGTTCTCCATTCTTTATAAGGTGGAAAAGATGTCTCTGGCAGCCTGATGCTAAGCGCTTGCAGAGTAGCATTCGGACAATTGTAATATTAGAGGAACTCGCGCTGTGCTGACCTTTAAAATGATTCTATGCTGACAGCATACCGAATATATATTATAAAGACTGGAAATTATTATTCTTATTGACAGCAGGAATAGTTATACCGTAAAAATTTAGTTGCAGTCTTCTGTAGTCTGAAGGTAGCAATCAAAACGTCTTTTGCCTTAAAATATTAAGAATTAAAATAAAATGTAGGTACGTATATTCCTGCAGAGGTAAGCGGAGAAGACTTCCGCATATAAAATAAAACAACCATCATAAATTTATAATCTACGTGTAATTAATTACATAATTAACAAAAATAATAACTTATAATACACCTAAACCCACCCTATTAACACCTTCCGGTACAGCTAAACCCTTAAGTGGTAGTAAATTAGCAATTGGCGCATCACTGGTAATACCGACATTACCCGTGCCACATTCGTACGCTACAGCACTAGAACCCACCGCGGGCACTATGCCTTCCACAGCAACTGTCCCCAAAAACGGTAAATTACCTGTGACTAGAACAGTGCCTTCAATAATAAGATCGTCAGAGAATATTGAGACGCCTGAAGGATCCTGGGCTGATGTGTCAACGATAAGATTCCCTCCAACAATGCGGCCGACGACAGGTGAAATTGGCACCAAACCATCCAGCGCCATGTTGGGTAGTAGTGGAATTTCGCCGCCGATTAGAGGCGATCCGATGCATTGAGTTAGAACAGCCTGTAATATCGATTTTATAATAAAATAGTTTTGATAGCAATAAGATAACAGCATGTTATAGGCGACTGGTGCTTAGTAAACATCTATTATATAAATCAGCCCTTTTATGAACTATCTTGCCATTTGGTACGGAGCTTCTTTTAGCATGATAAATAATAGTAAAAGGAATAGAAACACGCTATTTAAAAAAAATCAACCAAAAAAGTAGTAAATAATTTAATAATTATAATGTAAAAAAGCGTGGGGTGGGGGCTGTCAAATTATCTTAGAAAGCATCCCATGTTAAACTATTTTTTTTTAATTATTGTATTGTCATCGGTCCTCGATAAGTGTTCAAAGTTTCAAAGCAATCCGTCGGTTTGAAAGGGGTGAAAATCACGTTCAAAGATTCCGTTACATAGATTCATAGATACATACATACCAAGCTAATAAAAGAGTCTTAAAAAGCACCGCACAAAGCTGTTTTAAACTATTGCGATTTCGAAAAAATTACTGGCCTTTTTTATCGGACAGTTAGTTAGTTAGTTTAGTTGTCGGATTCAGAAATCGAACTTGGCCAATCCCGATTATAAATTGTATGGTGGCACCATAGGGACAATACAGTCTTTAAATTAGGACACATATTAGAAATATCAAATAGTAAAGTTGAAAAATACCTTTATAAAAACGGCTTGAATGCACACAACAAAGAATCCTTTAACCAGCATGGTTGACAGTTTAATGAATTAATGTTAAACTTTATGAATATACTGTTATATATACCAAGGAAAGTTATCAACAAATGTAACAGTTACATATATTGCTTAATTATAAATGTATGTAACTAAATTATTTCAATATTAAATAAGTAACTGGGTTGCAAAATGTTATTATCGATAAATTTGTAATCAAAACCAAGTACCTATTGATAAGTCTATTTTAAATTTACCATGTAAACTGGAGCGATGTAATAATTATGTAGTTTGTATAATAATAATATTACATAAGTTGTAACGGAGCCTACACTTTTTTTTTTTTTACGTGGGGAAATGCGCCTGATGCATACCCTCTCGCCACAAGGGGAGGCGAGAGGGTTATGGCCGGCTCTCCCGTACTTCGGGCCTACGGACCAAAACCCCACGGTGTGCACGCTCGCTGCCTTGTATAGTGGATGGGCCGCTGGCAACAATTACTACCTCAGCGACCCATCCAGCAGTCTACAGCTCCTCGGCGACGCCCCGGCACTACATAGGGCGTCGGACCGACTCAATGGCTGGTGGACGGGAGATCCTCGTTCTCCCGCCCGGTTCGCCGGCGACGGCTCAGATCCGCAAGGATACTTTCTTCACGGATCCGCTCCGCCGCCTCCTTCTGCGAGATGACGTCCTCGCAGAAGGACGCAACCGCTGCCCACTTCCTCTCGCTGTCGACCATGGCTTTGATCACGGCCGGCAGCGAGAGATCATCCCCCACAACCTCAATGAGTTCACGGCGCTGCACCGCCCAAGCAGGACATTGCTCGAGCGTGTGCTGCGCCGTGTCCTCCTCACAGTCGCAGTGGTGGCAGACGGGACTCGGTTCCCTCCTAGCTACCGTGTGCAGGTATTTGCCAAAGCAACCGTGCCCTGACAACACCTGCACTAGCTGGAAGGAAAGGGTCCCATGCTGCCGCCCTGCCCACCGCTCCAATACCGGCTGGAGGGCCCCAACGGTTCTGAAACCGGCCAAGGGCGCCTTCAGCCGCGCCTTCCACTTTAAAATCATGCCCTGGTGGGCTCGATTGCGCGCGCACTGAATAACTGTCGGGAGGGGACGACAACCCGTCTCCTCCCGTACCGCCTCACTCACTGCAAACACTTCGGCGAGCACTTCAGCCTCCAAATCCCACGGAGGTGCTCCGGCCAACGCGCAAGCTGCGTCGGCCGACACCGTGCGGTATCCACGTATTACCCTGACCGCTATGATTCTCTGCGGTCTCCGCAAGAGAGTCCTGCACTGAGCGGTCAGGGAGTCCGCCCACACCGGTGCACCGTAAAGCGCCATCGACCGGATAACCCCCGTGTAGAGTCGCCGGCAACCAGCACTGGGCCCGCCCAAATTTGGCAATAACCGCCCAAGGGCGGACGCAGTGCCGAGAAGTTTCGGGGCGAGCTGTCTGAAATGCTCGCCGAAGTGCCACCTTCCGTCCAGCACCAAGCCCAGATATTTTATGTGGGCCTGGACGGGAACGCGCGTCGAGCCCACCATTATCGAGGCGCCGCGGGGTGGACTGCGACGAGGCCCATGAAAGACCAGGGCCTCCGTCTTGTTAATAGCCACCCGTAAACCCAGCGCCTCGATACGCCCGACCATCTGGGAAACCCCCACGGTAGCCAAACGGGCCGCCTCCTCGAAGGTACCCCCACGGGCTGTGACGAGGGTGTCGTCAGCGTAACTGATGACGCTCAGCCCGGGGGGTAGGACAGCACGTAGGTACCAGTCGTACCCCATGTCCCACAGGAGCGGACCAAGAACTGATCCCTGTGGAACACCGCACGACATGGGCCGCCGCCAAACCTCGCCTCGAACCTCGAGGAGGACACTCCTGCCTCTCAGATAGTCTGCCACCAGCCGCTCCAGGTAAAAAGGTACCCCGTGATATCGGAGCGCCCCCTGGACACAGCTGTATGGCATACTATTAAACGCGTTGGCGATGTCTAAAGACACCGCCAACAAAACACCGCCGCCGGCGACCGCCTCCTCGGCCGCGGCCCTCAGGCGCATAATGGCCCCGACTGTCGAACGTCCTTCCCGAAATCCGAACTGAGCGTCCGACAGGTCGGGACCGACCGTGCTCAGGTGCCGGACGATGCGGGTGGCGAGAATTTTCTCAAACATCTTCCCCATCTCGTCCAGCAGCACTATGGGCCTGTACGCCGCGGCCGACTCTGGAGGCCGTCCCGGCTTGGCCAGCAACACCAACTTCCCCTCCTTCCAGCACTCTGGGAATCGTTCCGATACCAGGCTTGCGTCGAAAATTTCCCTGAGGCGGACATCCAGGTGATAACGGAGCCTACCCGTTACAACTTATGTACTGATTTATTGCTTACCTACGTTGATTTGTTATTGTTGATACACAAGTAAGGCAAGAACCTACTCTTGAATATGGAAGAGGAGAAATTCAGCTACAGCCGAAAAATCAATATCAATTAAATTATCAACATCGGAAAATCAAGATTGCAATTAGTATAACTACAGCAAAATATATGTTGACGTGGTTTTACTTTCTTGCAAGATGTTGGTTTTTAACTAGCACGGATGCTTACGCCTGGAGTTTAAAAATGCTTGGCTGGTGACGCAAGGGGCCAAGACCGCTGGTGGTTGGAGTTCTTTCCTGGTAGTACGTGCCTCGTAACGTGTTGCGAATGGAATTGGAATATGAGCGAGGTTGTCGCTTTGACTAATCTGTATTTAAGGAGCACAACTCCGTAACAAGTAGGTGTCGTTATACTACTAAAAAATTATCCATAGTATGATGGGTTTTTATAGATTGGAATATAGTTGATGCTAAAGTCAGCAATATTTATTTAGTCCGAAATACCTCTTTAAATCCAATTGATTTACCTAATATCATTATCTCTACTATCATCAGTTCGTTGGCAATCACATATTGCTAAATATTTAATAGTAGTAATTTTATTACTAATATTGCAGAATAGGGCAATAAAAAAATATCTATTTGAATAAATAGACGACAGTGCCTTAATTACTGCCTCCCATTAACCCACAAATATTCTCTAAGCAACTAACAATACCTGGTAAGTAAGATCTTATTGCACGTTCTGGTTTTTCACGTGTCGGTCTGCAGTGAGACCGGATGTGAGTAGTCGTGCTACACTCGAGTAAAAAATCTCAACCAGCGGTTACGGTTTAAAAGTTTATCCTGCCTTCATGACCATTAGCATTTTAGCAGCAGGACTTACGGTCACATAAATAGCTAGTCAGCTCAAAACAAGGAGCTAAAACGAATGCATTCACACCAAAAATATTGTAGAAGTACATCAATATCTTTGATTCACACAAAGACGGGTGCGACGAAGTGATTTCGGATCAAGAGAATCCGGTTATTCAGCTGAATATCTACTATTAACTTCGCGGAATAATGCTGTTATTGTATGCTATTATAACATTGATGTATAAAACATTTTAAACGGTACTTACATGTTGTTCAAACGTAGTACGGAACACATCCAAACAGAAACGTCACAAATGTCAGTTGAGTACTTCCTAATGTCACAATTTTATTTACCAAGTACTCTGTGATTTGTTTTCCACTGTAAATTGTCGATAATTCCCATTAATTGTTGATAAAACAAACTTTTAAGATGAATTGTTTCGAAAACGTGACTATGCCTAGTTGTGTATGGTTTGAAAGTGGAGAAAAACGTAATATAATCGCGTCCATTATATCGGGACTATTGGTTTGTATTTGATGAATCATGCAGATTTCTACTCGTTACTGTCTTGTCTGTAAACATATTTGATAAAAGTAATTTGATTAGCATATACCATTTTATTTAATGGACAAATCTACGCAATTCTCTGAAAGAATTATAAAAACCTTATTGTAGATTACGATTAGAATGGCTCTTCCTAGACGTTTGTAATTAATAAGTTAGTCATATTGCTATTCTTGTTATAATTAGAAATTATTTTCAAAGTCTTATCTCATCGTTTTGGCATAATTACGCTTTTTTGAGAACATGATTAAAATCACATTGTTCGTTTGGCAGTTCTTTGCAGGATGGTGGTTCATAATCGATGCTGCGACAGTGCCCGATGCAGCCAACCGTTTGCCTGGTGCTGCACACGTTTGTGGAGTAATGGCAACTCTATCACTCATCATGGTCAACTCAGTATCAAATGCACAGGTTAGTGGTCATTAATACATCACTGCCCTATAATTTAGTTTTATCTAAGAATAAATATTGTGAAAGTTGCCCATATGTTGTTCTCATCTCTGATTTGAATGTGCTAGATGCTGTAATACTGCCAGATCTTAATGTGTCCAGTTACTTATGGAATTAGTTGAGCAAATGAGAGGAACAGTTAATTAGAAGAATAAGTCCTTTACTGGCCCAGGTGTAACTGAGGATAGCTTTGAAAGTAGTGAGGCAAATTTAAATAGTATAAATATGAATCTATAAGACTTTCATGAATGCACCAGTTTCACTTCAGTTTATTTGTTTTTAAGTGTAGGTATGGATATCCACAGCTAGACCTTGTTTTCAGTTGTCCAGTATGCTGACAGGATAAATGATGATTATGATTACTGCACTGTTCCTTGTATATAATATTTACATATAATGATATTGCACAGCTTATAGACTTTCATAAAACAGGACTACCACTAATATTTTTTGAGATATACAAATTTTTGAAGTGGGTATACCAAATATTGAATTTGCATTTCAATAATTATTGAACTATATTACTGTATCTAACCTAAGGTCACTCCGTCTAGTTTCCTATTTATTCTGTGTAACTTAAGGCAGAAACGTAAAAAGAATTTCTTAATTTAGAATTTTGGGGTTCCTTCATATAGAACTCTTATGTTGATATCTGACATTAAGAAATTAGTTTGTTATATAGACAGATTTGCGAGTAGGTGAATAGCTTGTGTAAGGAACAAATAATAAATAAAAATGATAGGTTGACAGAATGTCAAATATATTTCTAGTTATTCAGAACTTAATTGATTGAAATATTAATCTTAATGAATTAGAACAATTCATAAATATTGTTAATGTTGGATGTGTGTATTGTTGTTATCACTACTTTAATATTGGTGCAAAAGCCTTGCTGAACCAAGATGTCTTATACCTACTTTTATATTTTCATATTGTATGGATTATGAATGGCGTTAATTCCTGTTTTATGTTACATTAAATATTTTATTATATTACATTTATATCTAATGTACTAACATATGTATATGTAATATAATAAGTGTTATCTCTTACATGTATTGTGCTCTTGTAAGGTCATTCATGGTATGTAAGTGAAATTAAAGAATAAATAGGAAATTAAAAGGAGCAAACTTTTTAAAATTTTGTGATGGGTTTGGCCTCTTCAGAGTGTGATTGGAGTTAAGGCACTGTCAAAATTGGTCATTAATATTTTAAATTTGGATGCAATAAAAAGTTGGGTCTAGTAGGGATATCTTGCTATCTGCCACTTACAGCTGCATTTAACCTTTTGAACGCCAACGTCGGCTATACTCGACATGCGCAAGCGTGCCCTGTGCGCCAACGTCGTCTATACTCGACAAAAAACAGGGCACAGAAATATACAAAATAAACATATTATTACAAAATAATCATTACTTTTCTGTATTTTATTGATCTAACTTAAAAATTGAATCCCCAATTATTACTTAATTGTACACAGCAAACAAAATTTGCATATTAGTTATTCAAATATTTGATCATAAAAACAATATATTAATATATCGATTTTCGGGCTTGGCGTACAGGACATGGAGCTGGCGTTATGACGTGGCGTTCAAAAGGTTAAAAAGCTGTTATGTCACAACTTCTATTGTGCATTTTCCATCACTAGCCCCTACTACACTGCCACTTTTTTAGCCTTTCCAAAAAGTTTAGTTATATTCGTTGTATGTTAGTAATATATATTTCTTGGTGAACTTCCAGGTCCGCGGTGAGACTTACACGGGCGGATGTATGGGACCCCGAGGGGCTCGACTGTGGCTGTTCCTGGGCTTTGTTGTTGGGTTTGCGTCACTCATAGCTGCTGTTTGGATCCTCTTTGCTAATTATGTTAATAGAAGTTAGTATTTTAACATGCTACTTTTGTACTGCTAAAGTAAACAATTTGTGAAGCTTGCCTGTTGGTAAGCGACAATTATTGTATAGTGCTGAAAACCTCTTTATAATCATGTAGAAGAAATTCATACTGCAATCTCTTGAAAAAGATATTGCACAGATTCACAGTATATCAAGGGGAAAGTATATACTTTGGGTATAAGCTAAGTTTACTTCCCACAGAATAGATGTTTACATTTAACTAGCAGTCTAGTTCAACTGAGAATTTCATTACTGGAAATAAGTTACAGTGTGTTTCATATCATAGTGTTACCTATATTAAAAAGATATATTAAATAAAAGTATACATCCTGTTTTAAAATTTTAAATAAATTACTGCTTGATGGTCAATCATGGGATGCTGGGATCATTTTCTTTTTCTGATAAATTGTTATTTGGTTTATACTATGTAATATTCTCAGTAACAGTATGGACTTTGGCAACGGCCCAAATAAGTTAAACCATTGTAAATTTATTGAGTCGCAAAGGCACACCGGCGGCCAGACACAATAGATCTTTTCTTATGTCTGGTATTCTAAGACTAATTATTATCTAAATACTATGACTGACTACTATCTAAATAAATATTAATGAAAAGCTATGTTCACAGTTATTTTTCGTATACCTCTATTTGCGATGTCCTCTGCGACACTGGGATACTGCCAGTATTTACGGATATTGCCAAATATTTTCTTTTTAGTTTTTGATAGGCTCTGACGGCAAAAAAAATACTGGGATGAGAGAAACCTGCCACGTACCTTCGGTCCTTCAACTTGCAGTATTCCGCTTCGTAATGTTCTAATACTGCAACTTGGAGTACACCCGGGTCCCACGTCATATCTGTCTCTATTCAGAGGAGTTCGGTATTGTCAACCTTTTTCTATTGCAATGGGATGGGCAATCCGAAGGTGCATGGCGGTTTCTCTCTTCCCAATAATTTTATTACAATGGACATCCGCCAAATAACGTCTACTTCTATTATTGAATCGAAGTAGACATTATTTCAGTATATTGATACTGACGGTAAAGAAAATTACTAACTTATTATGTTCATTTGTTTACAGGCAAGGAACAAACGTACCCAGGGGTGTGCCTCTTCATGCAAAACGCGCTGATCTTCGCTGGTTCCCTAGTGTTTAAGTTCGGTCGCACCGAAGACTTATGGGGTTAAGCCTGACTAATCTCAAATAAGCTGTCTGGTTACCACGTTATCTATTTAAAGTACGCGACAGTTTGTAAGAGTTATGGCTCTTATATAAGACGCGGGTAACAAGCGCTGGTTACCAACAATTTAAGGTACCAGCGCAGATTGTATGCATTGTGAAAGGCTAACACAAGTAACTTGCATATGCATGCCGCGCGAGTTGCTTGCTTCTTGTACAAGTACCATGAAAGTTAAAAGCTGTCAGTAGTTCATGCATAAAATTCTTCCATACTAATATTCTAAATGCAAATGTGTGCCTATACGGCTAAATAGCTGAGCAGATTTAAATAAAATATTGTCACGATATACATAGTTTTACTCTGGGCAAGAAGAGCCGTAAGAAAAAAGAGTTTACTTGGTTAGCTGAAACTTAAATACGAACGATGTCTCGAGTGCTACATACTAGCTTTGAATTTATTTTTTTAGTCTATAAGACCGCGTTGATCTTCCATTATCCTAGTAGTATTTCGCCTATGTTAACAGCTTTTTTAAGGACTGATATATTTTTGTTACAAACGCATTATTATAATATTTTTCTTCTCTCTGTAATAGTTTATGTAGCCATTAGTATTGTCCATTCTATTGCGTTAAAGACGAGGATTATGAGCATTAAAATGCATACATTAATAACATATCTATGCATGACGCTTATTCACAAATAGGCGAAGTGCAAATTGAATTAGAATGTATCGAAAACATTTAATGTACCTAAGTATGCACACTACGTTCTTAACTGTGCAAGATAGATATCTCTGCACAAGTGTATTCGAATATCCTTCGAATGCAATTATACGCATCACAGACTGTCATATTATATTCGACACGCGCAGGTTTGTCGATAGCATCATGACGTCATATTTATTACTTAATGTTGCTACTTGCTAACCGTACTAATCAGACGCAAATTGATGCGGTCACTGAGAATGGTACCTACTCATCGGCAAACTGCCGCTTGACTTAATGTACAAAATAATTACAGACCTTTATAACCACCCCATTACTTAGCAGTAACTTATTAGGAATCGGTATGCATTAAAAACAGATTTTATTACAAATTGCACTCATATGAGATGATATCTTGACTAATAAATAACCTGCTATAAACTACTGACATCTTCCAATTACTTACCGCTTTATTTGTTATCTTTAACGTATCCACAGATAACCAATTTATGCCAGACAGAGATATTAGAAGAGTTACATTGTAATCTAGGTTAAATTATTACTAAAATATAGATAAAGCTATAGCATATTTTATATTCAAAGAAATATTGCAGTAATTATTTTTTATTCTGTTATTATTGTCAGTAATCAAAGGTAAATAAGAAAATAATTTTATGTCATTTATAAATAAATAACTTTATTGTTTTGGCATTAATAAATTACATTGTTTGAAGTACATTAAAGATCTTAATGAGTATTTTTATTTATTTTTCTTACACTTTGGTTATAGTAGTAGTCACTTACAGGTAAAACTTTTAATCTTTGGGTGTTATTGCACAAGTATTTATATTACCTTCAGTCCTTTTTGGTAAGTCTCAATACTGTGACAACATTTATATATTTTCTATGTAATATATTATCTATAAAGAGAAAGTTAAATTAGGCGGGAAATATGTTTGTTGGTTAGAAATTTAAGGTTAGAAAGGTTTTAGTGGATTCTTATTAAACTAGTGTTCTTATAAAAGTTATAAAACATGTTTATCAGTTTTCTTTCACACATTATGCAATGATACGACACATTTTGTCGATATCAACTTCTTAGAATAGATATTTGGGTTTTGAAATTATTGGCTGGCCGTTATATTGAGACATTAACTATTGTATTTATACAATTATTAAAATATATACAGGCAGTGTTTCTTATTTTTTTTGGTGAAATCTGTATTCGAATAGGCCACGTTAGCCTATATACAGGATATTCATGATGTTTAACGTACAGCTTGACAATTTACCGTATCCTTTTACAGAAAGATCATGACATACATTCACAATCAATGTTATACAGCCTGTTTTTTTTTCAACCAATGACCTCAATACCCAAAGAAATTAAACCTAACGACGTCGCTTGCTGAATGTCAAATCGGCATCCACACACGTTCTGCCGTTGTTCCCGTCTGGTAAGCACAGCTGGTCGGAGCCACAACCGCCGTTCCTGAACATGCACACACTGTGCACTTGTGGGCACTGGTCAGGAGCCACTGCCACTCCGTATAGACGCCTAGAAGCTGTAGCTATTGGCACTTGACCTCGGATTTGCGTTTCCACATCTACGGATTCGATTTTTAACCTGTGAAGTAACAATATTATTATTAAATGCCAATCAAGGCTCTGACAATATTAATATTACTACAATAGTTTTATCCTCGGTGGTAATTTGCTGCCTCAAATACATCAAAACATTATTTGTTTTCGGAGCTAAGGTGCGTAACAATAACGAGTCTACGACGATCCAGTCGATTAATAAAGAACTTAGTTTTGAAACGATAGGATGTCGCTGTCTTTCCATATTGCTACTAAATGTGCTATTGGCAATATCCATGAACTAAACAAATGTATGGAACACATGGGGATGAGAAGACATGAACATTCACTTAAGCGTATGTAGGTACCTCTATTCCTACCCAGATATATAGCCGTGGAACTATGTATGTATATATTTTAATTAGACTAAGCTGCGATATAAAAATCCAAAGGGAAAATTACTATTCAGATTAATTAACTTACGTTTTCCAATCAGTCCAGTAGAATTTGTTGCCGTGAATTGCAAGCCCGAAGGGATACGAGCAGTTGGTGGCTATCGTCTCCTTCTCGAGGGAGTCGATGGAGACACACTTGATGCTGAAAAGTCCAGCGTCGGCGTAGCATAGTCTGTCCCTGACCCAGTCGATAGCCAAGGAGTTGGGTAACGCAACGTCAGACTTGTCTAAGAATATGCCACGTTGGGTACCGTCCATGCTCGCCCATTCAATCTTCGGGTCTGTGCGTTTCCAGTCAGACCAGAAGATTTTTCTGTGGGAAAGGAATGTGAAGGTTATTTAAAGCAATTGAAAGGTTTGAATCTAATGCTATTTTGGTAAGCTACGTTCTATGCGTACAATCAGCCGTACACTGTTCTCATAGAAAAATGTATTGTCATGCGTTCTCTATTGCAGTGTTAATGTTTGGGGAAGTCAGGTGAAGGCTTGCTCATCCATTAGGTACTAAGAAAAAGGCAAACGACTTTTTGCTATATCTTATTTAATTTTAGCACAGCGAGTGTCGCCTAATAGGAAATGTTGTCCAATTTTATTCTTTTTAATTCTGTACAGAAAATGTGTAGGTTCATCTATAATGGATATAGATACATATAAATTTTTATTTTCAATTTCTAATGTAACCCGATTCTGTATACTTATTATGTATGTATATTTTTGATGTACCTTAAAATAAATAGATACAATCGTGTCTAGGAATGACTAGAAAACTTAGCGGCTGTCCATCATATTAAAGCTGTATTATTGTCGTCTGCAATGCTAATACCAACAATCTATATAACATAGGATCAGAATCCTAGATTGTATTTTGTAGAAGCCAGCAGATAAGTTTAAGCAAAATACCAAATAACTTCAGATTTTATAACCATAATTATAGAGGAAGTCAGTATTTACCCTCTCTGAGGATGAACGGCAATGCCTCTTGGGTTAGATATTCTGTCTATTGCGAACAACACCTTCCTGGCCTTGGTGTCTAGGTTTGCCACTTCAATCGTTAGCTTTCTCGAATCTGTCCAGAATATATTTCTCGCTGACCAGTCGATAGCAATACCCTCTGGTGACTTAAGTCCTGTAATGTAATTTACATGTTACTATTGAAAACTACCTCTTTAGTAAACCTTCCTTATACGCATATTTTTCAGCAGAATAGCTAATTAGAATTCTAAGTAGCAGAAGAGCTACTTAGAACATTTGTTCTGGTTTACTCGTTTCTTTCTAGATCATTTCAGTAGCAACTTAAATTTCTTCATTATATCTTTAATAAATTATAAATATGCCATAATTCGAAAATCATTGAATATATCGACGTACAATTCTTGATATTAAAGTACACTTAAAAAGCATCTCACTTACCATCTGCTAAGAACATAGTAGCACCGCTTCCATCATACCGCGAAGTCTTTATTGCAAGGCTTACAACGTCGCTCCAATATATGTTGCCGGCCTCACAATCCACATCAATGCCTACAGCTATCTGTGATATTCCACTATTGATCGGCGTCGCGAAATCTCTCGGTGTCACTCGGAAAGGCACTTTGTAGACTGACGCGCCATCACTTGCGACCAAAAAGTTGCCAGACTGTCTGGGATTTAAATTACAGACGCTTCCATTACCATTGTAACCTGCATTACATTCACAAACATAGACATCATGCCTCTTCAAGCAAGAAGCATGCAAGTCGCACATATTAGGATCGTTTCTGCACGTTGCTTCAGGTATGCAGTTGTATCCGTCACCGCTAAATCCATCTCTGCAGATGCACTGATACGAATTGTCGACAGGCGTGCAGATGGCATTAATACTACAATCATTGGTAATTTCACACGTGTTTCCAGCGAGTACACACTGAGAAATAGCGTCTCCGCTATATCCCTCGTCACAGTGACAATAGTTTAGTAATAATTCGTCATCGAAAAGACAAGATGCGTGCTCCGCACAAGATGCACCGTTACACAGTTGGGCATCGGGAATGCAGGCATCGTTCTGATCTTTAATAAATCCTTTGATGCACTGGCACATATATTCATTACTCTTCGGGTCTGGTCGACATTCAGCATTGTATTCGCAGTCAGAGTTGTTTTTGCAGCTAAAATTCGGTCGGCAGACGTAGCCATCGCCGTGGTAGCCTGGGTCGCAAACGCAGATGTACTCATCGCCGCGGGTGCTGACACAGTGCGCGCTGACGCCGCATTCACAGTTCGGACCGGTGCGCTCAATACATTCGAATGCATCACCCTCATAGCCTTCAGGACAGACGCAGTGTTTGCCTTGTCCGTCATTTGTTCCGTCTGGTGAAAGGTAAGAGCAGACTGCGTTTGGTGGGCACTCAGCATCTTCTTCACATCTGACTGAAAACATCAACAATGAAAATGATTGTAACTGTATTAAAGATACCCTGAGAACATTTGAATTTATATAAATAATGGTCTACATTTTGCCGGTAAATTCATATAGATGTATCATTATGCACCATGCATCTTTAGTTCTACTAAAGCGAATTACAAGAAATATTATTCCAACTGTTGTGGTCCAGAAACAATTCATATTTCATTTCATTAAGTTGCAGTCCAAAGTTATAGTGCATCGTTTGGTCTATGTAAATGATCTTGATCCACATAATTTAGTAACAGTATTGAAATTATACTACTTTATACGGATTTTGTCACGTTGTTTATTTTATGTAATAATATTCTTTTAAAATAGCGCGATAAAATTCGTATAAAGTAGATACCTAGTTCAATATTAATGTATAACATTTGCGTAAACGTAACACAATATTAGTAACAATATGTACATATTTTTATGTTTATAGGCATTAAGTTTTTAGGCATACGTACTTAATGGGTCATCCGTAGGTTGTTGGTATTCATTTGCAGATGATGTTTGTGGATAGGATGGTTGATAGTCTGTGGGCGGAGGTTGTTCGTAACTGCTATCTGATGTCTGGTGATAGTTATTCTCTGATTGTTGTTCGTAATTCTTTTCTGAAGACGGATAACCATTTCCCCAACCATTTCCTCCGTCTTGGTTATTATCGTATGGTTTTTGATAGCTACTTTCGGGTGGTTGCTGTGAGTTGCTTTGTGACGATGGTGGGTAGCTATTGCCTGATGATTGTTGGTAGTTATTTTCCGCAGACTGTTGATTGTTTTCGGCAGGTATTTGATAATTGTTGTCTGGCGATTGTTGAGAGTTGCTGTCGTATGGATATTGGTAGTTGTTATTCGAATTTTGATCATAATTATTTTGCTGATAGTTATTGTCTGAATTTGGATCATAGTTATTTTGCTGGTAGTTATTTTCTGAATTTGGATCATTGTTATTTTCAGAATTTGGATCGTAGTTATTTTGCTGGTAGTTACTTTCTGAATTTGGATCATTGTTATTTTCAGAATTTGGATCGTAGTTATTTTGCTGGTAGTTACTTTCTGAATTTGGATCGTAGTTATTTTCTGAACTATGACCGTTGTTATTTTCTGAATTTGGATCGTAGTTATTTTCTTGGTAGTTATTATCTGAATTCTGGTCAAAATTAGTTGGCGGGTAGTTTTTATCTGAATTCTGGTTATGATTGTTTTGCTGATCTAAATTCTGATCGTTGTTTTGTTGATAATTACTATCCCAAGGTGCTGGATAAGAAGGTTCTGAAGATTGGTAAAGAGATGCTGCAGTTGGCGAATAAGGGCGTTCGGTTTGAGGTTGATGATAAGCTTCAGTAGGAGGATGATAGGGAGGTTCTGTTCGTTCTTGGTAGCTGGAATCAGGCGTTTGTTGTGGTGGAGCGTCATAGCTATTTAGTCGGCATAGTTGGTTGTTCGAAGAATCCCTGTATTCAGAATACCCTGGTGGGCACGTACAACTGTACCAGTCACAGTGAGGTAATACAAAACTTTCATTATATTCCGCTTCATTGTTTGTTGGTGACTCGTTAGAGGGCAAACAAAATTGTCCATCTCCATAGTATCCAGAATTGCAAACGCATGTAGCTTCTCGCCCTGGATTCTCTATGCACTGTGCGTTGGTATCACACCTTTTTGTGTGGCAAGTAGACAGAGGGTTGCAATTAATGCCATTGCCAGAGAAACCAGCACGGCACCTACATTGGAAACCGCCAGCGTGGTTGTAACAATCTGCATTGTGATCACAGTTATGTGTCCCCGCTACGCACTCATCAATATCAATACAGGCTAACACATCCTCCTGATAGATGCTTGTGAAACCAGATTGGCAGATACATGTAAACGAGTCTCCTTTAGCGACACACGTGCTGTGTGGACTGCAGCTACTACGGCCCTTGATACAAGGGTCTTCTTGGCCTAAAGGAAATATCTTGTTTGTCATTCCATATCTGACGATGTTTTGCCGGGTTTCATAACCTAAGTAGTTCTTGTTTATCTTCAATGTTAATGGCGTCGCGTTTACGGGTGATGCGGGTGCAAAACGGCAAGCACTGAATGTGAACGTTTGAGAAACTCTTTGCTCAATCTTATCACCCGTCATTTTGTTGGTGAATGTCCTACTTGATTCAGATCGAATAAGGCCAGGCTCAACAATAGTGTACTGTTCATCGAAATCCGTTATTTCTAGTTTTGTTCCTTCCAGGACCATTGGTATTGAGCCTCTAAGATCTGTCTCTAAAGTAATTTGATCAAAGACGTCGTGTCCTAGATACTCTTGGTTGATCATAACTCTGTCCCCAGAGGCTGGAAACCATACGTCTGCGGTGTGGTTAAACAAAGAACCTGTCAATTGGTAACCATTTTTAGCTGATCCTGCTGGCTGGGCAAAAAGCCAGCCAATTACTCCACCGAGTACATTGAGTAGTTGCAAGCTGTTGCCAAGTCCTCCTGGCACTAGAGATAGAGCTGTGTACGCTCTGCCTTCACCGACGACTACATAAGCCTGTATATCAACATCATTCAGATTCACGTTGTTTAAAACACCGTTAATTTTGCCGTGCACTCTCAATGGAATGTCGTTCTTTATACATGACTTTCCATTACCATAATATCCATCTTTGCATTGGCAGCAAATGCCTGCAGGGTAGTCTACACATCTTGCTTCGGTATGGCAAACGCTGGGTCCACTTTGCGCACATGTTTTGGATTCTTCTTCGATTTCGACTTCGTTTTGGTTGTACTGGTCAGGGGCAGCCACATTGCCTTCAAGAGGTATTTCTCCGATACGGAAAACGTATTTACCTGGTTCGTGTGTATTAGACCACCTGAAACAAATGTAATCATAGATTACCTAATGTTATTTCAATATACAGCCTTTTTGAGACGTGTATCTAAATTATATACATATGTTAAGTTTTCTTTTCTTTTCCTAATTTATGCTAGTTTATTGTCGCTGTCGCCCCAAGGTTCACTGGTATAGTATGCCATAGGAAAATGAGTCCGTCGTATGCAGAGAGAATGTGCAAATATAAAAATAAAACAGCACTTGGAATTCGGTAATTGATGATGCAAAAAATATTATTTAGTACCAAAGAAATTATAAACATATCATGTGTGGTATCTTTTATTATCTCGTAATTCGTAAATCAAAATACACGTAAAATGTGAACTTAAATTTAATTTCCACATTTTACATTTCTGAACCATATTTTGAACATAAAAATACACGTAAAATGTGAACATAAATTTAATTTCCACATTTTACGTTTCTTAACCATATTTTGAACATATTAATTTCCACGTTTCGAGTTCAGAAACGTAAAATGTGGAAATTAAATTTATGTTCACATTTTACGTGTATTTTGATTTAGGTGAATACCATTTATGACATTTATGACACTGAGACTAGATAGAAACTCTATTTTAAACAGTTTTTATCATGAGAATTGGCATTCAGGTACTACTTTGCGTCCCCATAAAACGAATTGAGTTCTTGAATGGACGGTGCCTATTTTCATCGATCATTATTACTCTTTCCATACCACAGGGATACTTACGAAACAATATTTCTGATTTGGTGACTACCAGACCCTCGCAGAGCGTATATACGCCCATCTTCTGAGATGAAACCAGCTTGAGCCTTCGCATCAGGCAGGCTCATTATTTGAGACTCCTTCTGATACCATTGGATATCCCGATCGGGATACAGGAATTCAGCGAAGCTCTCTGTGCCATTGCTGATGAGGGCAATTTGGAAGCTGTTCCTCGGCGTGTTCGGCTCATTCGACGTATAAGTAACATCGACCCATGTAGCAATGAATACGCTAGTGGGTTTGAAATCGTAGTACTCGTGGAAGTTATTCTGAACACTCTCCTCCGCTTTCGACAAGACGTGTGGCTCGTCCGTCTCTCTGTAGTAAACTGCGCCTTCCTTCGTCGTGTCGATGTTCGTGTAGAACGCAGCTATGGACGGGTAAGGGAGTGGAAATTCTATGTTCAAGAACGACGGTATGTCTGCACGGAACGATAGCACTCCGAAGTTGTTTATCTGTAAGAGAAATATACAATTTTTTATTGCTTACCTACTAGATTTAGCCTGCGTCTTCGCTCGTGTAAACGTAGGTTAGGTTAGTAAATTTTTTCAAGATTAAAGATACCCTATGTCCCTCTCTGTTACCTAACAATGTGTATGTAAAATTTTATGATGATCGGTCGTATCGATAGTTAGGACACGAAAGCGTTAAAAACAAACAAAGTCACATTCGCATTTTTAATATTTATTATAATTCGCCTCCGTAAGCTACTGTAAGCATTGTATTTCTTAGTTTCAATAACAATGGTATATTTATCTTATCCAAGGGATAACTGCCGCACTAAGAATAATTCCTGCCTCACGGAGCACTTTGCAAATGTTCAAAAAAGGATCCAAAGTACACCCAGACGCGAAACAACCATGCGTGAATCACAAATATTTTTGTCACGTGTGGAATTTAAACCCACAACACTTGATATAGTAGCAGTGCCGAGGCGATCGCTTACACCACTACGTCTTTCGTGCATTTGTGATCACACAGTTATTATTTTGTGTGTGTCCAAAACGAGGATCAAATCCATAACACACGGCGGAGCATATTGGCAGAATTACCATTTACACTATTGAATCATGTATGCAATACTTTTTTAACTTAGTAGTGGAACCACTCTAGGACTCCACGAGACAGGCCTGACCTAGTGTGGAGTTCATGAGCAATTTTTCCTTAATCTACAAATTATGTTTTGGTAATTTTAATACATAAGTACATTTTAAAGTCTATTGTATAACGAAACCCCTGTATATATTTTTGGCAAATGAAAATCTTATCTTATAAATTTTCCATCACACCTTAATTTAGCTATACTTTGTAATTAAGCCGATAGCGACATTAAATCAACATATTAAATAATATAGGTAGTTCTAAGTTAGCTCTGTACATATTTTGATGATAATTATTATACATAGTAGAAGTTTATCTAACACGATTGGGCGTTAACATAAACACGGCACTGACCCTGTGTGATAATGTGCCGTTTAGGTAAATTCAACGAAAGGTCCCGACACTTGCTTCACACGTAATGATAACGCGTTTCTTAAAATCTTTTTAGAAGCAAGATAATTGAAGACTGGACGTAAAATGGACTAAAAATGAAGATCATACTGTAACGATTTCAAAGCGGTTAAAACAGTTTTCTGTTAATGTAACTAGTATTTGATACTGACATGAAAACGAGAATTTAATTTAATTTGACATGTAATTTGACTAAAAAAATAGTATATCATTTATTGAAATTAATCTCGATTGATTGCTAATTTATTTAAAAAAATAATTAGTCCTCAGCTTAAATTAAATATAAACATGTAATTTGGTTAATAGACCATATAATTAAGAAGTTTAATTGATATATAATTTTAATACAGGTAATTACGAGTGAAATGTTTATTGGTCTAATTTATATTATGTACATATTTGTGTACCACATTTCAAGTAAATAAATAATAATAAATTATAATTATTTGGTGGCGAAGTTGTAGTCAACTACAGTGTGTGAGGCATTGGGATCGCGAAACTAATTGTGTACAAGTGTGTGTCAACCAAGTGCACTTTCTATTCTTCACTCTCATAGTCTCTAGCGACGGTGACGGTAATCAGACGCGGGTAGAATGTGAACAGTTGCAGGACTAACGGTCTTACTCGCTACTGCCACTGGGCCGAGTGTTGTGGGTTCGAAACCCACACGGGACATTTTATGAGTAGTAGAGCCTCGCTGTTTTCAGCATGAATGGGCCGGCTCGACCAGGGAAGAGGGTAGTACCTCTCAGAGTATATCGACGTGGAGTAACAGTGTTGCTACTATTGTGTTTCGTTTGGTGAGTGAGAGTGCCGGAAACCCAATCACCCTCTTTCCCCCTACCCGCTCCTTCTTCTTCCCACTTCCTTTTTTTCCTAAAGGATCGGCAACGGCGCAAGTGATGCCTCTTGTATTGCGGGCGTCCATAGGTTGCGGTGACCACTTGCCATCGGGTGGGCCTTATGCTAGTTTGCCAAATTTGTTGCATAATTTTTTTTTTTTTTAATTGTGTAATTCATAAACGATTGTTCCGAGTCTAGGTGTTCTTTGTGTCAGTTGTTTGAATGTTTGTAAAGTTCCCCGCGACACAGGACCTACCCTAGTGCAGGAGATATCTTAAAAAAAAAAATGATTACCTATACTGGTGCGGTTATGTGATATGCAAAGATTAAAGTCAAAGACAAAAATCATTTAATCAATTAGGTCACAAAGTAAAACTTATGAACATCAAAGGTTATAAGTTTGTGAGTTTAATAAAGATACTGGTTTAGATTAATTACTAAGTACACACAATGAGCCGTAACAATGGAAAGATACTTGCAAGTAACTCACTACTACTCTTATAATCTGACTTTCACGGATGAAACGAAAGAAAAATCGAGTAAGCAGTCAATGACCGTTATCAGAGTGTGATATACCTACTCCCACGTGCACTTCCGTCCGTCCCGCTCCGAGCGTTGCACAAATATTATTGGACTTTTGCAAAACAAACAAATTTACCTATTTTCATCACGAGGTCATGTTTGATTTAGCGTATGACCGGTCTTTATATAATCCTGCATTCAAAATCTAGCTAATCACTATACTTGCGAGCGAGAAGTCTAAGGTTCGAATCCCATTATTACAAGCATACGTAGGTATATAACTACCGACGTGAGCCCATTCCTAACATAAGCATAAATTAGTAGTTTAGCTAAAGGGGTTAAATATTAGTATTATGTGACCCTAATTTCTAGTAATCATAAAATATAAACTATTTTTTCTGGGCCACTTTTTTATTTTACGCCTGTCCCGCAGGCCGTTACATAAATCACACCATTTGTTATTTAGGTGATAATGAAAACCTATTACGTTTCATTGTTTATTTAAATTTTAGTGAAAATGATGATATTGCGAATTTTTTTTAACAATTTCGTCTAGATCTAGCTTGTGCTTGCTGCACTATACTCTTAATACCTTCGACATGAGAATCTGAAAAACCAGTTAAACATACGTTCTTTGCATATTACATTTTTGAATAGGTTTATTTACAAAGTTATGTCGATGCAAACAACGTAAGCAGAATTTAGGCATTTTTTTTATTAGTATATTAGTCTTAAATTGATCGTGCTCTATTATCCAAATATCACTGTACTCTTTCTTTTCTATAAAAATAACTTTTAAGTTCCTATCATACAACGGGTGGGCTACTTTCGAAAGTCTGGCGGGCCGCAGTTTGAGTATTGCTGGTCTAGCCTATAGCCTAGAATCTGGAAATGTGACCGATTTCACAATCTGCGAATAGAAAACCAATAACACTTTGCACGAACCGAAAATTTAACATGTAACCTTACGATTGGTCACAACAATACATTTAAACTTATGCCATGAAACCATCGAAGATGCCGTATAATTTTAAGCTGTAGAAATATTCTCCAGGGTAACGAAATATTTATCGTTCTTTCCTGTCTTAAAAAATAATATATAGGTACAGATACAGAGAACTTTCCTGAAAAAGATAAGAAGTATTTTATCTCGTTATACAGTATTCGTGGCCTACGTACGTAGGTACAAACTGACGCAAACGGAATCAAAAATATGTGCATACTGATAGTTGGCATTTTGAACTTATAACATTAATTCAATAGGTAACTATACAACAATTAAATTAATTGTAACTCAATCTGACATTGTAGTTATACTCATTGTTTCAGGTTCGACTCGTGCCGGGGTCAATGTGCTATTTCTTGTAATTACAAGTATTTAACTTGGTACCGCGCTGTTACATTTGTAATTAACTATCATTTCGTAATAATCTATGAAAATATATATTTGTGGATGACCGTATAGCGATACGCAAATATTCAAATTTATGTAATTATTGGCAAGCATTCGAATAACAGTTGATTTATTATTCCGATACATCCTTTGATTGCCACGATAATCTTGTCATTTAAAGGTATGGTAACGATTGATCGAGATATCCGGCATCTGTCAAGACGTTCTTATTCACGGTGTGTGCAAGGTAACGTAACATTTACCTATATCCTCAGAGAGCTAAGCTTTTATTTTCGGCTGTGTGAATAACTATGACCGCCAAAATGGGATCCAGAACTTTTCTTCAAGAATATCCTGACTACGAGTCTAGTCGAGCTGAATTAATAATTTTGTTGCTAGCTGTTTTAATCGCTGGCGCAGCGACAGCAAATGCGACTGCTATGTATGATGTTACGGGTTAAATTTCCGAGTTAGCTAAAGTGCTACATTCTCAGTAGCAGTAAAAGGTCTAGGAATGTGTCTAGTAAACGGCAATAATTATTAAGTGGAACCTAAGAAGATAGATAGGATAAAGTATGTGTAATAAAATACTATTGTTTAAGCTTTTCGGGATATAAATAGGTATAGACATCAGACTGTATGTTTTTAATAAAATACAAAAAGGCCAAGTTTTGGTGCGTGTCCTGATTTTTGATCCAAAAATGTCGCATTGGAATTGTTTTCTTATTATTTCCTGTAGAGGTAGAGAGACTTCCTAAAGAACACGCACGCTGGAAACAGTCCCTTGTAAATCACGTAGGCGATTTTCACGCGTGGATTTCAAACCCATAATTCAGTGTAGTGGTGAGTGACTACTTAAACCACGTCATCTGTACAGTTAAAATCAAGTACTTTATAATGAAGAGAATAACGCGATGTCCTAATCAACAGAAATTTAACTCTTAGATAAATGGAAGTTGGTTCCAATTGAACGTCGTCTAAATTATTGCCATAAATTAATGAAAGCACGCCATTCAATGCGGGTCGACTTAACACACGCAAGAGGACATTTTGAAAACATAATTATTGTCATACAAGTATGTTTTCAAAATGGCTTCTGTTTCAGGTTACTGCTGTTCTAATGCAGCTACAGTATACATCTTCGAGAAGGTTATATGCAAATGTCAGACATGGAAATAGCCTTTTAATATGGCTTTCTTCGTTCATCAAGCGGCTGATAAATAATTATACAATAACAGTGATTTAAATATGAAGTTGCCATGTTGTCTGAAGAAAATCGATAACATCAATATTTTTTGAATGGCCAATTGGACGTCTATATGTTTTGATGTACCTATAGTTGCTTGTATTTAGGCCACTATGGTTTGTATTTATTAACAAAAACATCAACCATCATATTGTACTAATGGCGAATTGCAAAAACGAATACTGGCAGACATTAAGCGATATAACTTATACGAATTAATTTTCAAGACTATGTATATTATTAATAATATAAGTCTTTTTTTAAATTATAAATACATTTTTAAATAATCATTTCCATTTGTACAGAAACGACGAAATTAGATGTAGTAATAAGCACGTCATTTTAAGAACTTAAAGGTGGGAACGAAGCTGGGAGCACTGAGCATGTAGGTATGTGTTTAAAGCATTAAAAGAACATAGACACGCAGATAAATACGAAACGCACTCGTGAATGAGAATAAAAATTGATGATACCGAATTTTAGTTAGATTCCAAAAATATTTATTTAATAATAATGTTACAAACTTACACAAGTATATGAAATTAGTGATTGCACTGAAGTTATATTTATGTTAACTCTTAGGTTCAAGCAAATGAGTCATTTATACTACGAGAAGATATCTGCAAGAAATTTGCGACCACTACGAAATAATATCGTCACATATTAAAAAAGTTTGCATGAATCTCATTGGCGTCCGGACGCCAGCGTCCAGGCACATTTATTTTTAATCCTTACTAGTGCTCTTTGTGGTCGAAATTCGACGAATACACATCATTTATTTTGCTTATATTAGCGATAGCTCAGTGGGGAGACCAACAGACTGCAATGCAGAGGGTCTCGGGTTCGAACCCACATCGCGCATCTCTGACTTTCGGAAGTTATATGACTTTTCGAAATTATGTGCGTATTGATTGACAATTATCGTCTGCTCCGTGCCTCGGAGAGCACGTTAAGCCGTCGGTACCGGCTGCCATGAACATCTATGGCAGTCGTTATTGGGAAGTAGTGCCCTATAATATCCTGACGCTGGTCTAGCCTTACGGTATCGTTAGCCTTCGGGTTGCGGAGGTCAGGTGGCAGCCGCTCCGTGTAAAAACTGATATCTAGTCAAATCCGGTTAGACCAGAAAAGCCGATCCCAAGTGACTTGGGAATAATAAAGGCTAGGGAGAAGGGAAATTAGCTTTCTGTACTATTTCTCCATATAAACTTTAACTAGGCGAAATCCCATAGAGTTCCGTGCGCGTTATGTGCTTAAAAGAGGGATACACGTTATAGTGAATTATAATATGTATGTTGATATCGCGACAAGGCTGACAAGTTAAAAATGTCCTATGCTTAGAGTACTATTGTTTAACACGTACTTATGTTAAATTAAATGTTAGCGATAATCTCGATGATTGACACAACTAATACTGAGAACACCCAGATATAGAACAAATGTACGTCAAATAAATTTGTCCTGTACGGAGATCGAACCCGCAGCTTAACCGATCATTGAACCCCACCGTGCAGCAATAAGTTATACTAAAATAATATCCAATGTACTTACAAACACGCTTTCGTAGCTCTCTCCGTAGAACCTTACGGGTACTTTGAGGGGTAACTCAGGGGAAGGTACTTCACTACCTCGGGGGAGGACCTGGTCGAGCCCATGTCCGTGGGGGTAAAACTGGTCGCGCGTCACGGCGCATGCGCACGCGACGAGCGCGAGCACTCCCGCGCACGTCCACATCTTACCACTCGTCACACAAAACTGGAATCACTGGAACGAACACTGCGTTAATGGGACGCACATTCTATCGTTCTACTGAAATAACTTCACCGTTTTGTTTCGAAAGTTACAGTGCGTGTACGAATTCTGATTCGTCCCAATGTTTCTGGATGAATGTGAATTAATTGATGCAAATGCGTCCCTCTTAATAGTGTTTTCGAGATCCGTTAATGTGTTTCTTTTTAAATTGTTTTGTAAATTTGTTTGTTTGTGTTTAAGATGTTAAATTGTTTTTGGCGTTGTGACAATTTACTTCTCAATGGTTCACCTTCAGTCGATACATTACATAGACTCACGCTAAACTTATTTCTTTAAAGCGATAAGCAGACGTAATATTTCACCGTCATTTTACCAATAATTTTATTAGGCTCCACGTATTAGAGGCTGTTACCATGTATGTACCAGCCACATGTCTAAGCTTCTTTCTGCTATTAACTAAAGATAAGTTGATTAACAGATCCAGTATATAATATTACTTTACACAAACCGGAAATCGATTCTAGAATCTCGAAATTGGTTGCAAATAGTAGCACAGTTTGTGCTACTATTTGCAATCAATTTCGAGATGCCACGGGATTGCCAACACATTGTACCATCATATATTTATGTGGAAGAAGTTCGCTGTTACCAATTACTTGGTGACGCTATGAGCCAGTTTGCCTGGGATAATGCCAGGACTTCATGGGAAATCAGCATAGAAGTAGTCAAACTGTTACTGCGTTTCGCAAGAGTCTTCATACACAGCATTCGCTTATACCTCCGCTGCGATGTAGAATATATTTCTAAATTAAAACTTGGACCAGAAAATGCCGGAACAGCGAATTTTTAATTTACAAACTGTAGGCAATAGCTCTCGAGGGTGCCTATGTCATAAGCGAATATGCCAGGAAAACTCCGAATAAAAAGTTTAGAACCTTAATCGTTGATATTGGCATGCAAGCTTGGTCATAGCAAGCATTGGTCCAGCAAAAATATTTTCGCCGCATGTCG
This sequence comes from Catocala nupta, assembly GCA_963675205.1. NCBI lineage: Eukaryota > Metazoa > Arthropoda > Insecta > Lepidoptera > Erebidae > Catocala > Catocala nupta. The sequence continues at coordinate 27,681,901 of OY776086.1, read as the reverse complement.
ATTATTACTTAATAAATGTTTTGTATATTTTTCTAATCATTTACTACAATTTTTACTTTATCAGTTTCATTATTTTGGTAAGTGTACCTTAACCGTACCTTCAGCAAATTTATAGAAATCAGCGGACGCCAAATTAGACCGTTATTCATTGAATAAAATAAAATTGTATAATGTAGCTTTTCTCTTTCTTGTATAATATTAACTTTAATTATGGCACATCTCAGACTCCTCTGTGCTCGAAATCTAATCGAGGCAGTGTCTTAAGATGTAATTTTGTTTTTAATTTTATTATTGAAACCGGCTATATCGAAACAAATTCTGTCTACTTTTGACATGGCTACTTATATTGGTTTAAAATATCCACCAGACTAGTAATCTTTTATATGTTCTGTGGACATCATAATAGCGACTCGTTGGCATCTTTTGAGTAAAAGCGATATATATATTCCTTATTCAGTAATATCTTTATATAACAATAAATAGATTAGCATAAATTAATTACTGTTTAGTTAGTTTCTAAGAAGCCACGTTGAGTGTGTGAGGAATGTCGTTATCTATCATAAAGTTTGTAATGTGGTGTTTGTTTGTCCCCATTTAAGCTGACATAATCGTAGCTATCCGATTACTACTTCATTCATTTAATAATGTACCGGTACTGCGCGCTTAATTTGTTTTAGAACGATAAGACGCCATTGTTATTATTATTATTATATAATAACATTTTTAAAAGGTTGTTTTATTGAAATTAAACTACTATATACGGATTTTATCGCGTTGTTTATTTAACACTCTATTACATAATTTTGAAACTGTTACACTACTATACTATACTATTAAACTTTACTAATTTTAAGCTAATTAAATTATTAAAACTATTTGTATTTAATTTTACACTTTCCCCGACGTTTCGGTTGCTTTTCAGCAGCTATGGTCACGGGGAGACTAAGATGGTAGTTGTCTCAATGTTCCAGTGTAGTTATTTCAAAGTACCCAAACATAATTTAGTTATTGGTGTTTCTATTTACGCAGAATGAGCTCAAAGTATCATGAAGTCTAGCTGTGGTTTGTTTCTTCTTGGGTTTGACTATTTGAAGTATTGGATCCCAAGCTGGTGGTACATTCCAACCATATCTCTATTGAAATTTGGATGTTTTTTGATTTCAATAGCCTCGTGAAGCATCCTTAGTAGGAATCGGTGTTCTTTAGCGAGAATCTGTGGTTTGTTAAATCTTAGGTAGTGGTTGGTCCCCTGTTGTACATGTGTACTTTTAAGTTACGATATTTATGCTTTAGAAGCGTGAAAGCTAAGAGCTATAGGAATAGCAGTCTGTACATCTTTCAAGGGAAACGCAAGGCAGTTCTTATTTTATATGCAACTAAGGTACTCGAGATGTATGTGCGTTAGAGCTGTCAATAAAAATGTGTTGTTATGCTACCAGTGCAAGAGACAAATATTACAGACTCCTTGCTGACAGCACAGTATTACGTTAAGGAGCCTGTAAGAGATATCCTAAGATATCAACAACCTTTGTGTTCAATTACTATGTTTTGTAGGAACTAACCATAAGAATTCAACAGAGTTAAGTAAACAACTTTATGTTGAATTCTTAGGGTTAGTTTGAAGGATGGAGGTATTTTTAAAGTTCAGTTCAGATCACGCTGTGCCCGACCTTTCTATTAGAAGTCAAGGTATCTTTATTATCACGTATATTGCGAATGTGGCTGTGTGCGGTCTGAGGTTCGATTTTTGATCAGGCAAAGTGCGTTTGGGATTTTCAATAAGGTAATTCATAGTAGCAGCACGTAGTCTAGAACTGTTGGTTGACGGCGATAGGCTCTATCCATATAACGTATAACCTAAAAGCTAGCAAAATTTAGGTGTAGGTAATACACCTATTCATACCCCTTTGGGTATATATATTGGCGTGAGACTACGTGTGTATTATTTTACATGAACATTTCTGTCTCATTACTTTTAATTAACCTGTCAATCGGTTAATTGCCAGACTTCATTGAAGACCTATTGTGTCTTTACCGCCGGTGTGCCACTGTGACTCAATATGTAAAAAGCGATAGCAATTTGTACTAAATAGATATTTGTCATATCAACATACTCACCTATCGGCGAATATTTCTCCAATCAATAAAAGTTTAAGATTAATCGATTGACAAAGATACCACATATTCTCCAGAATTTGCCGGCAGCAGCATGTATGTAGAATGTTTCATAAGTAGACGCTCACAATAGTTTCCAGGTCAACGTTCACGTTATAATTTTACAATGCTAGGTATTCCCGGCGTTTAGAGCAGTTTCTCAATCTAACATTTTATAAGACTGTGACTGGAATTTGTCTAACATAATATAAAATTTATAATGCACACCGTACTAAAACAACATACTACTCTTGATTATAGCCCGGAACTTACTAACACTAAGCGACGGAAAGATATCGTTTGCACTACTCATTCTCAATCTAAGTATATTTTTACCAATAGGTGTTTCGCATTTTTAGGTCCATTTCTTTATAATAATATAAACAAAATAACTGCGATTTATGACAAAAATTATGCTAACACAAGCAATTGGTTCAACAATATTTACAAACCTTGAACTACGGTCAAACTGGAAATTTGATGACTGTTGTTTAATAAGTGTTACGCAATAAAATAGCTCTATAAGTAGTCATAGTAATCACTTAGTTTATAATGTAATTCGTAAGTTTTTATATACAAATAATAATGTTTCATAAGTATTGTTTTAGAATTTATATCTATATTATACAGTATGTGCTCTTAATGCCTGTGGCACAGGTTTATCCTAGTACAGGCACCCCTTACATACCTTTACGATGTAACCTAAGCTCTGTATCATTTTGTACCAATTTAAGTTGAATAAATGATTATTATTTTATTTATTAATTTATTTATACTATTATGTTATAAAACGCTATTTAATCATATTAGCAAACATTTTTAGGTTGAATAAAGTGATATAGGGTTTTTTCTCAAGAAGTAGAGCCTCGCTGATTTCAGCATGAATGGGCCGGCTCGACCGGGGAAGGACTACCCTCTCACAGAATATCGACGTGAAATAGCAGTATTGCTACTGTTGTGTTTCGTTCAGTGAGTGAGAGTGCCGGAGGCCCAATCACCCTCTTTCCCCCTTCCCGTTCCTTTTTCTTCCTACTTCCTTTTTCTGTTCTTCCTTTCCTGGAGGGTCAGCAACGCGCAAGTGATGCCTCTAGTGTTGCAGGCGTCCGTAGGCTACGGTGACCATTTACCATCAGGTGGGCCGTATGCTTGTTTGCCACCTTAGTTGTATAAAAAAGAACATGCGGTAAGTCTTTGGGGACTGCCGATAGAAGTGAAAACTAAGTAACTAGCGTGCGGTGACGATGACGCAAGTTTCACGTTTTTTGTTCACCCAAAAAGTACACATATATGTATACACAGTATACATATAGCTCATGGAAAGCGATCGTTGATGATGACGCGAGTTCCATGATTTTTTCACCCAAAAAGTGCTCAACGCGCCTAAAGAAGATTTCACTTCAAAAATCACAATATCAGCACAGGGTCTTACACATGATCTGGTAAATAGTTTGCACTCTATCAAATGCTGCTGCTGCGTAGCTGCCAGTATTTTTATAATTAACATAAAAATACTGACAGATGCGTCTTTTTTTACTGATTCCAAAGATGTAATATACATATGTATAGTAAAATACTCAATATTAAAAAAGAAGATTATATACGTCTTTTTTCCTTATGACGGCAGAATTCTGTTTATTCTTTTGGGGATATAGGCGTCAAGGTACGTATGTATGTATGTATTTAAGAATGTTAACGACTCTGATTTGTGACACCTATGGTTTAACTTTACGTTATGTTGGCGATCGGGATGGGCAAAGTGTGATTGGATCTTTCTTTTAAGTAATTTTCTGTAGTAGTACACATAACGACACATCAACCTAGACTGTTTGGACTTTGAACTATTAGTAGTTGAACGCTGCGAATCGTGCGAGGGAGTGCGTTATATTTTTGTTATTTTATCTCATTCACGCTGAACAGGACGCGACGCTCTATCCTTACCATTATATGGACACCACTATGCACTGTCCCTTTTCGACAATTCTCTATTTTGTATGTAGCGTAGTTATGCGTATATAGGGTGTCTAACTTGATATGTAGCCGTGTGTACAGAGTCTAGCAGTGTGTCCGGTAAAGTGTGGTGAATGTGGATGTAATTTATTTTTACTAATACACAATTAACTAATTATTACGGGTTGGCAGTCATCAGAAAATTCTTCATAATACAACAGTAACATGATGAATTTTCAGACATGCAGACTCGTATGGTTTTTGATAATTAACTACTTACCTAATAGAAATGTGCGTGCGATGAGCTTATTACTAAGATGCTGCATGTCAGTCTTTTGATCTCACACTAAAAGGCTATTCCTTCCAGCCTATATTGTAAAAAAAACTGCAGATACTTCTTTGAGAAGCCCTGGTTCCAAGCCATCAGTACAAGTGTATGATCCATCCTCCACACATAGCTCAATAATAACGACTTCTCCATAAGTGACAAATGAAACTAATTCATCAAAGTCTTAAAAGCTATCACGAGTAACAAGCAAAATGAGACCGACTATTTTCGGTGGAGCATTTGACTTTAAAAAGGGGCACTTAATGAGAGGTGACACGACTGTTGTAAATATTTTGAGAGAATATTTAGATGCATCTATTTTTAGTGTATGAATGCGCTGGGAATTTCGATTTGCAGACAGAATGCGCTTCAAAAACTCTCGTCTGTGTAAGATATAGTTATTGGAATTAATTATCTGTAAAACTATGTAATAGGTTTTTGGTTTGAGAATTGAAATGTAATTATAGTGTTGTATTTGTTTTATTTTTCTAGTTTTATTACTTAATATTCTGCTTTTTTATTTTGTTTTATTTTTGTCATGTTTTTGGAGTGCCCTTTTATGTGCCAATATAAAAAAAAATCGTTCTATTGTTTTTCTTTTCTTTTACTGCACCGATGGTGTAGTGGTTGTAGTGTTTGCTTCGTCGTTCGTTACGGCAAGTGTTGCGGGTTCGAATCCTACACGGGACAAATATTTGTGTGATCTAAATATTATTGTTGAGCACACGTTTCTGGGTTTTCTTTGTTTCCGTTGTTTGTATTATTGTATAGGCTCCTGCGACATTAGAATCAGTGCCGAAGTCTATCTATACTAATATTATAAAGAGGCAAGACTTGATTGTTGGTTTGTTTGTTTGTAAGGGTTGCTGCAATGCAGAGGGTCTCGGGTTCGAACCCACGTCGCGCACCTCTGACTTTCGGAAGTTATATGAGTTTTCGAAATTATGTGCGTCTTGATTGACAACTATCAGCTGCTCCGTGCCTCGGAGAGCACATTAAGAACCGTCGGTCCCGGCTGCCATGAACATCTATGGCAGTCGTTATTGGAAAGTCAAGTGCCCTATAATATCCTGACACTGGTCTAGCTTTAGGGTATCGTTAGCTTTCGGGTTGTGGAGGTCAGGTGGCAGCCGCTCCGTGTAAAAACTGATATCCAGTCAAATCCGGTTAGACTAGAACAGCCGATCCCAAGTGACTTGGACATAATAAAGGCTAGGGAGAAGAAGTTTGTAAGGGTTGAACTCAAAAACTAATCAACCGATTTTAAAATATCTTTAGAAAGTTATATTATCACCGAGAAACAAAGGCTTTATTTTATTTAGAAAAGAAGTATTGTTACTAACATAACCTTACCTACTTTTACGCGAGCGAAGTCGCGAGCAAAAGCTAGTAAAAATAAATTACTTAAACAAATAATCAGCTGGTATCATTTGTAGTATAAATGGAGTCATTAAGCTCACAGTGCAAAACAAATTTTATAGGATCCGGAGATTATGAGAACTGTTAAAATACAATTAAGTGTCATATAATAAGAATACACATTTTTTTTAAATCTATCCGTTTATTAGTATCTTTAAGCGTGAAAGTTTTATATTGATTCATTTTATTTGACTACATAGTAGCTCTACGCAAATACGAATATCAATATCGCAATTCGGTTACGCACGCAACATGCCAATATTAATCGAGCCTTTATCAAATCAAAAGTTCCGTGTATTCGAATATGATTCGAATTACACTCAGTGACAACGAATCTATCAACGTTCGGATGCGGGAACATATCATTTTCGAATATTCGATTATTTTTATAACAATTGCACAATGCTACCGTATTTATAACTGTTTCTCACCTGAATAGTACAAAAAATAAAGATACATTTATCCAAAGTTTCCTCCAAACATCTGCCAAACATTTAGGGCAACTAAAAGTTTTACAGCTCCTTTGAAAGCACGTTAAAATTGCATTAAGAAACATCTGCTGCGTCGATAGTAATACTCAGGTGTGAAGCAATATCAATAAGAGTTTCAATTTGGCTCTTCATGTCGCAATCACGTACTTAGTATATTTAGTTTATATTTAGTAGGTATGCAACTATCTGAGCATTGACCGAAACGTAGATTATTTGCACCAAAATATCTTTTAAGATTTAATTCACAATTCGCGGGGCGATGACCCACGGGAGTGCATGCTTCTGGCAAGTTGCCTCTGTGCCCAGATAAACTGGGTTAAATTAAGTCTTGCTCAAACTGAAAGATAGAAACACTTTACGTACTTCGCGGCCAATTTGATGGAGATGCGTACCTACTTATAGGTGCGGTGTAGGGACGCGTTATTTTGTAAAACATAAACACATTAAGATAGTAGGAATACAATATTGATCTCTATGTTTAATTTATTTATTTAGGTAGAGTATTTTTTTTTAGTTGGAGGTCCAACAGCTTATCCAATTTTGACAATACATTTCAATAAGTAGGTACCTATCTGATATTTTACATAGATTGGCGTACAAAATTATTATAATGTAATAATAATATTAGCCCTGTATTAAACTGTCCCACTGCTGGGCACGGGCTTCTTCTCAGTGTGAGAAGGGTTAGGCCATAGTCCACCACACTGGCCTAGTGCGGGTTGGCAGACTATATCTTATCATATCATATCTTCGAGAACATTATGGAGAACTCTCAGACATGCAGGTTTCCTCACGATATTTTCCTTCACCGTTAAAGCAAGCGATAATTAATATGCATATAACTTTGAAAAATCAGAGACGCGCGTATTAGGTTCGAACTCGCGACCTCTGCGTGGAAGTCAAACGGTTTCCCACTAGGCTATCGCCGCTGGCTATTACGCCTAGAAATAATTTAATTTAGATTTATAACTGCTACTGTGGCCAATGTCGTGGGTTCGATCCCAGGACGATACATTTTTGAAACAAACAAAAGATTGACTGCATGAATGCCTTAATGGTTAAAGTGGTCGCCTCGTCACAGCCACTGCGCTGAGTGTTGTGGGTTCGAATCCCACACGGGACAAAACTTTGTGTGATCCCCAAATGATTGTTCCGATTATGGGTGTGCTTTGTAAAGTCCCGACCTACACGTGGATTACGCTAATGTCTTTTAAAAAGTTGCCTTAATAAAAATTAAGTTATTTTTTATAACAGAGAAGTAGGCAAGTGACAAAGGAAAATATTACGAATTCAATATTAATCTCTATGTTGTGCCTATGATTGGTGTAGAAAATACTTAAGTCTAGAAATCATACTAATTAGATACATAATACTTTGCGTGCACGGATAGCATAGTTCTTTAAGCGGTCGCGGTTTCTGGTACTGCGCCAAGAGATGCGGGTTCGATCCCCACACAAGACAAACAATTGCGTCCATATAGTTGTTCTGAGTTTGGATGTTCTTTGTGCGTTGTTTCTATGTTTGTAAGGCTCTCCGTAACATAAGAATATAACATAGTACCGAAGTTGTCATATTAAGAAAAATACTTGAAAAGCAAACATTTTCAGTACATAAAGCGAGAGATATGGCTAGATTTCCTGACGTAGTAAGCGCATGGCTTAGACTAAGTAAATTAGAGAGCATGCATTCTAACACACGTTATAAGTAATCTAGTCAAGATATCTCCTCTAGTAGAATGAGTTTGATTTGTTTTAATTCAAATAACAAACATTTATTTTCTTCTATTAATTTACATTGAAATGCCAGGATTATTATTCGTTACAGTTATAAAATAATATATATATAGATATATATATATATATATATATATATATATATATAAGTAATATATATAAGTTATATCATAATTTTAGTTAATCTTCTCAAACACTAACTTACTTAGTCTTTTAATATATAGGTATTTTCCTTTCTTTTATCTAAGTATACTTACAGAGTACCTAAGTTATGAACATTTTTTTATTGAATTTCTATTATATTGATTTGATTTAGAATTTAGAATTATACCGTAATAAGTAAGTAAATATGATATTTACTTTTGATAAAAAATAACACTACGTTACACTGATAACTTTAAATGGATTTATAGCTTAGCTCATAATAAAATTACCTTTTACAAAGATCAGCTGTTATAAATCCATACTATACTTAACCTACTCGCAGCGGCACACCGGTGCTCAGACACAAGATATTTTTAATTGTCTGATATTCTAAGAATTGACAGAATAAAGAATGTCTGCTTCGGCGGCGCAACGGTGTAAGGGTTCGATTCCTGTCTCAGGTTACGTGTCTTTCAGTCAAGATATTTTTCATGAGGCCTAAAATTGAGCCTCCTATACGGCTACAGGCTCCTTTATTACGCGTGACATAAAAATACAGTAGGCGAAACATGGGTGTAATACACACTGCCAACATCTTCAGGTTATGTAGGTACATATGTAATTCTGTCTGTTTAATAAGTTTCACGGGTAAAAACTCTTACGGCCACTCCTACCACTAACAAGTAAAAGTTATCCGGAAGATAAATCGCATGCTGTCTCACTTTTGTTAGATTAAAAACGAGAGATGGCGAGACTTTTATCTTATATATTCATTTTATCTGGAGGTGGTAGTACAAGTCCTTAAACTGATTTTATTGCGATTAGTGTAGAGAATCAGGCATGATGTGGCGCTAGAGCAGCGGCGGGTCTTCAAGTTTCTCTGAGTGTTATTCCGTCACTTTCACGGTGAATGCTCTGCGAAATTGTTTCAGTTGTCACCTTCATCTTACCACTCATCCATTTCGCCTGAGCAAGAAAAGTCTATTAGCAAAAATGTGGACGAAGTCACTGATACAGCCAGCCCTATAAAGATTCCTCTCACTTGCTTTAGCTTTAAAAAATAACTACTGCACTAGGAACTAATCCTGTGTCGCGGAGACTTTACAAACATTCAAGCAAAGGTCACAAAGATCACCCAGACTCGGAACATCTGTTTGTGGAGCACACAAATTTTTGTTCCGTGTAGGATTCGAACCAGGGATGTTGCGAATAATTACATGTGCATACGCAATTGCGGAGCTTCCGCATCGATTTGGACATCTGCATCCGCATCCGCATCCGCAATAATCAACGCGGATGTTAATGTGAATCCAGATATAGCGTAGGATACGATAGGAAAGAAATCAATAATTGTTCAGTAGTACGTGTTTAATTTATGAGCCTTTGCAAAATAGGCTTGATCCTGCGAAGGCGGTGATATTAGATACTTTTTACTAAACACAATTTTCATCAACATCCGCATCAGCAATTGTGGAGCTTCCGCGTCGATTTGGATATACGCATCCGTATCCGCATTCGCGGATGTGAGTCTTTAAATATCCGCATCCGCGGATGTCAAAAAATCTGCATTTGCAACATCCCTGATTCGAATCCACAACACTCGGCGTCGTGGCGAACACTACGCCATCCGCGCAGTGTTAATTCTTTATGATATATGAGTGGGCTAAAATATTTAACAGTCTCGTAAGAATGGACGCTCAATTGCTGATCAGGGACCGTCACATTTAATTTTGAAGACCGCTTCCAATCAAGTAGGTCCCTGGCTCGTCTACAGTCTAAGATATTCAGTGGGGACTTACCATCACCTGGGCCATTCATCTGTCATTAAAGACAATAAAAAATCTACAGAATATTGTCTTCTGTTTACGCGAATATTATACATTGAAATTAAACTACTATGTACGGATTTTATCGCGTTGTTTATTTAACACTGTATTACATAATTTTGAAACTGTTACACTACTACTACTATTGAATTTTACTAATTTATAAGCTAATAAAATTATTAAATCTATTAAAACTATTTATATTTAGGTTTACACTTTCCCCGACGTTTCGGTTGCTTTTCAGCAGCCATGGTCACGGGGCTGCTGAAATGCATATAATAGCGATAAAATCCGTATATAGTAGTTTAATATCAAATAAAATCTTCTGTTTTATATGTAATTTGACAACCCTATTACAATATAGAATTGACTAAAAGAGAGCGGTGACATGTCGCGTGTGTTTTTCTCTTTTTTTCATAACATACACAAGATTCTTCGCAAATAGACTTTATTTACGTATTGTCTATTTCATGTTGCTATTTTTAGTTGCGACATAAAATGCACTGAATGCTACTGTTGTTCAGATAATGTTCTAGATTGTTCCGTGCATAAATAGGTGACACCTGTTTCCTGTGGTGTAGACTACATATTTTTATTGTTATTATTTCAAGAAATGGCACGTGATGATGCAATAGTTTAGTTGTAAAATGATTTAATAATAACATAGCATAAGGAAAATGTTATGGGACGATCGGCCGTGGAACATTTAGGTTAACATTCTCGGACCAGATTGGAGAAATTCTGCAGAAAGGTCAGGTCAGGTATAACCAGCATGGACGACAGCCAATTTGGTTTTCGTCGGGGGCGCTCCACCATAGACGCCATCATGCGCGTGAGGGCCCTGGCGGAGGAGACGGTGTCCCGGGGTGGGGTGGTGCTGGCGGTGTCTTTAGACATCTCCAACGCCTTCAACACCCTACCCTGGAGTTGTATTCGGGAGGCCCTGAAATACCATCGCGTGCCTCCCTACCTCCGCCGTACGGTAGGGGCTTATCTGGAGGATAGATGCGTCACCTATCGGGGACGTGACGGTGCCGGTCGGCACCTCATGTCGTGCGGTGTTCCACAGGGATCGGTTCTGGGTCCGCTCCTGTGGAACATCGGCTACGACTGGGTGCTGAGAGGCGAGCTCCCGTCGGGCGCCGACCTGACGTGTTATGCGGACGACACGCTCGTCACTGCCCGGGGGAGCTCGCACAGGGAAGCGACGTTGATAGCCACGGCTGCGGTGTCACAGGTGGTGAACCGCTTCCGGCGCCTGGGCCTGGAGGTGGCCCTGAACAAGTCGGAGGCCATGGTGTTTCATGGCCCCCGACGTGCGCCGGCGCCGGGATCACACATCGTGGTCAGCGGGGCCCGGATAGCTGTCGAGTCCACCATGAAGTATCTAGGATTGGTGCTCGACAGCCGATGGGAATTCGGGCCCCACTTCCGGCGGCTGGCGCCCAAGCTGATGGGTGCAGCGGGCGCGCTTTCAACGTTGCTTCCCAACTTGGGGGGCCCGAGCGCCGCCTGTAGGCGGTTATACGTGGGAATCGTGCGGTCCATGGCCCTGTACGGGGCCCCTGTGTGGGCTTTGGACATGACGGCCAGCACTCTCGCCATCCTGCGTAAACCGCAGAGGGCGATGGCCGTCAGAGTCGTCCGCGGGTACCGCACGATTTCCTACGAGGCGGCTTGCGTCCTGGCCGGATCCCCGCCCTGGGACCTAGAGGCGAAAGTACTCGCGACATTGTATCGATGGCGCGAGGAAGAGCGGGCACGGGGCTCGAGGCCGGTGCAGCGGCAGATCGCGCTGCGCCGAGAGGAGCTCCGTCAGGTCTTGGTGGTGGAATGGCGGCAAAGGCTTCTGCGCCCTGCCGCCGGCCTCGCTACCGTCGAGGCGATCCGGCCAGTACTCGACGACTGGCTCGGGAGAAGGCACGGCTCCCTGTCGTTTAGGGTGACGCAGGTGCTGTCGGGGCACGGCTGCTTCGGCAAGTACCTGTGCCGCATAAACAGGGAGCCGGACGCTCGGTGCCACCACTGCGTCCATTGCGGGGAGGACACGGCGCAACACACGCTCGCCGAGTGTGTAGCTTGGGAGGAGCAGCGCCGTGTCCTCACAAATGAAGTGGGAGGCGATCTGTCGCTGCCGGCCGTAGTGCAGAGTATGGTCGGTAGCGCAGAGTCGTGGGACGCAGTGGTGTCCTTCTGCGAGGACGTGATGTCGCAGAAGGAAACTGCGGAACGGGAGAGGGAGATCTCGACTCCCTTCCCGGGCCGCAGAAGGCGCACCGGGCGCAGGGGAAGGGCGGACAACGCCCTTTTCCAGCCCCCATGAATGGGTCCAGGGGCGAGGGACTTGGGGAAGTCCCCGCCCCCTATTCGATGGACCCGAGGCGGAGGCGCGCGCGGGTGTCGGCACGCGCCTCTGAGGCGATGCACGGGGTAGTTCAACACCTCACTACCCCGTGCAGGAGACGGGGCCCGGACAGACCGGGCCAGCACTAGTGCGGGGCTGCGGAAGAATTTGGACTCCCGCGGCCCCGCGCGTACGTGCGAGGAGACACCGGGGTGGTTTTAGCCGGTAAGAGTCCGGCATGCCCCTCCGCCTTTCCCCAGGCGGAGGAAGTCCATGAGGATTTCCCCCCGTAAAAAAAAAAAAAAAAAAAAAAAAAAAAAAAAAAGGTATAACCAGCATGATATTTAATAGGTTAAACGTCATGCTATAAATGACTGCGAACAATAAATTTTCTATGTGTCTACTACATGGCAGTCAATGTTTTAAGAGTTCCCTAGGATAGTCAAAAGGAAAGATCTAGGTGAAGATTCTTGATCTTTGACCACATTGGAGACATTCTGCAAAAAGAACAGGATAAAAGTACTCAATGAGTGTGTCAGAATACGCGTATAACAACAAGATAGGTATGGTCATATTTTATGGTAATGGCGCGGTGACTAATATAAAAACATAATAGTAAATAATATTATTTAAAGAGGCTTTTTCGTTAGAAAACAATGTCAGCTTTATTATATCTATATGTATTACGAGGAAGAGATGTCACTAATGTGGTTTTACGAGCTAAGTTCTGTAGTATACTAAAATATAATCGAATACTTTTATTTGCATAAATTGTTGGTACATAAGTTGGAATATTATATAATTGGACCCATATACATTTTGTCAAACTGTGTCAAAATTAAAATCAGAAACACATTAACATCATAAATAATTCTCAAATTGTAAATTATAGCTTAGACTAATAATTGTTATATACACGTGCACATATATTGCACTTTTACTACAATTTACATTGATTTTTGACAAACTTGAAAGTAATCTTCTAATGAGTAAAAGGATTTATCAATTAACCGGTCTTTGTATTTCTCCCAACAAAATCTGTGAGTAGGCATTTGTTTGAAACTACTAAAGCCCCCGTGTCACTAACATTAACCTTAATTACTAATATTGTCATGCAACGGTAATAATCTGTACGTAGAACTGCGTTGCTACCTCAAAAGAAAATCTACAATTTAGATGACCACACGAAACACATTTAATTATATTATATTCTTCGCTATGCTATTTACTACTAGTATATACTAATATATTATAATACTTAATTACATTATAATATGACCACACGCCTTAATGTAATACTCTTAATAAAGCACACTCGTCCGTTTAGGGTATTCTTAAAATGACCTAACATTTCCTCAGAATTCCTCCAATCTGGTCATAAACATTCACCTAGGTCTTCCACAAGACTTTTCCTCATAACAGCCACGAGCTAAGACTTAAAATAATGTTGGCAAAGTTTAATTAGATCACAAAATCTATTATGGTGTAAGTGAAGTGTCTAATAAACTATTAAGAGAAATATATTGTTCGTTGGCAGACGAGGTAAAAACTAAACCGCTTATTGCTGAGTAAATGATGAAAAATGTTCACTTCCGTCCCAACTGCCGCTACTACGGGTCTCGTGAGATGTTTCTTCACTTAGTTCTCGAAATAAAAGTTAGTAATATTCTAAAATATGCAGGGTGTGGCGTAAATAATGGATAACCCCGAAACTGTCAACTGGCCAGATTATCATCTATCATTTATCCCACTTATATCACCATATGCTCTTGAATTACCAAATTATTGATATTTTTGATATTTTAAATATAAATCGTACTTACTCATACAAAATCAGCTGCCATTTCTACAATTGGCGACATTTTCTCGTTCTGTTTTTTGTATGTCACTTCTGAATACTTGTATCGTCAGACCAGTATAATTTTTTTTTGTTACAATCTAAGACAACTTTACAGAAAATACTTATTCTCAAATTTTAACATGTTTTCTAAGGAATTATGTATTTTTAGGCTGTATCGAAATAAAAGTGTATGGTGATATAAGTGGGGTTAATGATAGATGATAATCTGGCCAGTCGACAGTTTCAGGGTTATCCATTATTTACGCCATATCCTGTATACGTGTCTACAGTGGTGTGCTCATGCACACATGTACAGACGTGAGTTTTATTACATATTACGACGTGGGTATTAGCAGCCTGTAGATATACATAATTATCTACAGGCTTCTAATAGCCACGATTATGAAATTTTTGTCAATATATGTCAAAAAATGGAGAATGTCGTTTGAAATTCTTTATTCTTCAAATAATCCGCCATTATGATTGATCATTCGACAAAAATGAGCACTTCGTGAGAATTAGCACCCTAGCCCCTCCAAAAAGCCCGCGTGTTACATAATTATTATATATAATGATATTATCAAGTTTATTAAAATACAATAAAATTGTTATAATATGTAAATTAATTTGTGGTAATATATTTTTATAATTAAACTCCATCATTATAGAAACAATAAATAAATTCGTATTAAGGCTAACTTTTACACGTCTCAAGAAAGCTCTAAGGGATAATAATTGAAAACACGAAATATTAAGGAAGTACAGAGTAATAAAAAATTACGTCATAAATCAATATGACAAAATCTTGAAATACTTATGTATATTTTATAAATAATTATTTTTGTTGGATTCTATGTGTTTACGTAAGAATATTTATATTGCTAGGTTATCGACAATGGGCCTCAATCGTGTTCGTATGATAAGGTAAATGTTTGCAACTTATTTTAACGTTTTCGATAGCGGTCTATAAATACCATACTAAATACCGTTTGCGGCTTAACTTGGGAACTATGTAGATAAAAAATACATTCAGCTTTATTGTGAACTACTACACACATACAAACTAATAATGGATGTCGGTAGGAGCTTTCGGCAAAGTTAATTATTTCAAACTTTTCAATTGTTTGGCAATGACAAAGGATGCAAAGGACTTCAAGAACTGGCACAAGAATGTATTTGAGTATCATTAATTTTTTTGTCTCTTGTCATGATCAATCACAACACTCGATGCACTACCAGTAGCAAGGTGACCGCATAGGTTTAGAATATCTGTCAAATTTGCCTGTCCATAGGTAAAATGACTCGTTTCTTGAATATAAATTCAACGTAATGGATTTAATTCTATAAATCTATTACTTTAAGCTTTGGCAAGCCAACCTTGCTATTACTCCATCTTTGCACTCTTTTATGTGGTCATCTTGCTCTTGCCAATGTACCGTACTTTGTATCGGATGTAGCCAACAAAACGTTGCATGTTAGATCCTCCTATGAAATAAACATTTTTGTGAGCTTTAGTGATATTTCTAGGTGTTTTATGTCATTGTGTACGTTCGCATTTCTTTATAGTGGTAAAATTATTTCAAATGTAAATACTTAATATCTCACACAATTTTAATAGCATAACAAATGGTAGTGGTGTTTGTAAAGAAATTAATGCTTCTGTGACTCGTCTCTACCGGACGCCGGTCGAGATCTAAATCTGACGGGAGGAGAGGTCGGATGCGCGGGGGTGAAGGGGAGCGGCACAGGAGGGGAGGGAGGGGGAGATGCACTACTGCAAGAAGAAAAGCCTTTTAAAAGCCAACGAGAAGCCTCGGCAGCCCCGTGTTTATAACTTCAGTAGTAACTTCGAAATCCCTGAAATTAAGGCTCTAGGTTTGCAAAAAGAGTTTGTTGCAGTTGGTTGTCGTAATTCTCTAAACGTATCAAAGATATTAAGTATTATGTAAATTTTGATATTGTTTGAGCTAATAACGAAATTTTTTTGTGTATTTAACCGACTTCAAAAAAAGGAGGAGGTTTTTAAGTCTGTATTTTTTTATGTGTTTCTCAGAACTTTTTCTAGGTGAACCGATTTTGATGTTTCGTTTTTTGTTTGAAAGCTGTTGCTTCGCGGTCAAATTTGATCAAGATCTAACCAGTAGTTTTGAGTTATTTTTAAGATAATATTAAAATTTATTAATTAAAATGTGGTTCACCTCGACTACACTGATGATGTTCTCATTTTATTACTTATATAGTTGAAGTCTATTTTCTTTAATGTTATTTTTTATTTATTTAGGTACCTGAAATTCATTGCTAATCTTGGTAGTTATTAGATTCCATATTGAGGTTTCCTATCTAAATAAAATAAAGATGCGATCCGAGCGCTATGATATTATGTCCTTCTTCAAACGAGGTTTAAAGAGAGTTCTTCCTTCACGGTAGGCAGCGGCTTCTCTGTGTCCTGACATTGTTGAAGTCCATGAGCAGCGGTTATCACTTTTCATCAGGTGGACTTGCTCGTCTGCCAACAAAGGCAATAAAAATAAATACGAGGGGCCTAATACCATAGTTGCCGAAATGTAGATGTTCCATACCTCTGCTAATTCCTCCGAGAATACAGGCGTGAGACTATTTGTGTATACCAAAATGATTTTAGAATACTGTAATATTCATCATCATTATCTCAGCCGAAAGATGTCTATTGCTGGACATAGGCCTCTCCCAAGGTTTTCCACACATTCCGGTCTTGGGCCAACCAATACTGTAATACTGTTTACTGTAATATTAGTATAAGATAATTCGATTTGTATTTCAATACTGCAGATGATATCCGATATCTTCGCTAATGTTATACAGCATCTGGAAACAATGTTATTTGGATTGTAGCAAATTGTATTTTAGCAGAAAGCCACATACATATATGCAAATAGTTTGCCACTTATACTAAGCCTAATTTCTTTCTGACTGCATTAGTTTTAGTATATCCTTATACTATTAAGGACTATTCGGCAAATTAGTTGTGTGATAATTTGCAACGGGTTTAGTTGGCGAAAGGTCCTTACAAATAAATGTAAGCAATTATATTATAATCTCATTAATAGTTTCTATATTTAAAAACAATTCGTTTTAGCTACGGACAGTTAAATTTTGACATAATTCGATGTGAAATCTATCAAAATTTAACGGGCCGTAGGTACAAGGATTCGCTTTTTAAATATAGGATCCGGGCGTAAGTAACTATCATACACAAGTTGAGGCAAGTTAGTAGGTAAGTAGGTAGTGTTAATAAACGATGTGCAAGTAAATTGTATGCTTAGCTAGCGTTTGAAATCCGCGTCAGTTGCATTTGCATGTAGCCCACGCGAGAAACTTGCGTGAGAATCCCGCGCTAACAATTTGCGTTGTCAACTTTTACTTGTTATCGCACTATAAGTGTATTACGTAAGTAAATTATCATGTATGTATTTGAAACTAATGTTTTCCTAATATTAAGAACGCAAAAATGTATCGCGTCGAAATTGTAAATCAAATCAAATCAAAATCAAAATAAATTTATTCAAGTTAGGTTACAAGGTAGCACTTATGAATGTCAAAGTTACAATATTTTTTCTGTGAATTTACACTTTACTGCCACGTTCAGCAAAGCAAGGGTGTAGGGCTCATGAGAAGAACGGGCAAGAAACTCATGGTTACTCAAAATTACAATTAAAATGATCGCTCGCCGGTCCTCACAATTGTTTTTCAATTTTGTCTCGCATTCCATACCATTCATTCATAGTTGAGAGAATAATGATGACCATTTCTGTATATTGTTCTTCGAAGCAAACTCGTGCATATTACTTATTAAAAACCACACACTTTTAAAGTTTGATTGCACGGATGGTGAAGTGCTTCAAGTGGTCGCCCCGCTATTAGTCCTGCGCTGAGTTTCACACGGGATATAAAGTTATGTGATTCCCAAATACACAGATGTTCTGAGTCTGGGTGTACTCTCTGTCCGTTGTTTGAATGTTTGTTAAGTTCCCCGCAATACAAGATCCAATCAAATCCTAGTGTGGGAGTTATAAAGAAAGTATAAATATGGTTCCAATATCAGGTGCCTTATCTTCACTACAATAATTAAGCCCTAGAACGTGATGTAAATGTGTGTGTAAATAACTAAACTAGATTTCTCTCGTAGTAACTACAACTGTAGGCTCTCTTACTTCGCTAATCGCGACTGCACTACCAGCTTATCGACGTTATTTGTGTATTAAATTAAATAGTTAATTATCGCTCGCTTCATGGCGGCGGAAAACATTGAGAGAAAACCAAAGCTTAGATAGTATTCTCGTAGCTTTGTGAAGTCTATCACATATACTAAACTACACAGGAGAGAGAATGAATGAAAAATTAATCGGAAAATTCTGTAAGAAGTTTTTCATCAGAGTAACTATATAATATCATCACTGAACTAATCTGCCCCACTGCTGGGCACGGGCCTTTTCTCAGTGTGAGAAGGGTTAGGGCATAGTCCACCACTGCGGTTCCGTTCGGGTTGGCAGACTACACATATCTTCGAGAACATTACGGAGAACTACCAGGCATGCAGGTTTCACCACGATGTTTTCCTTCACCGTTAAAGCAAACAAAAATTAACTATTTCATACACACATAACTTCGAAAAGTCAGTATATAGAGATATATAGCAGAGCAACTATTATTATTAAAATATCGATACTGTTTATACAGCTTTTCTTCGCTCCTCGCCAACCATGCGGTCTGTTGTATTAAACGTTTTATATTAAGGTCCATTTTATATTAATAATGAGAAAACCAGAAATATATTTAAAGTCACAAAAATATAAATAACAGTAACAATTAGAATTTTACTCTTTGAACCGCGGCCCTTAGTTGGTGAGCCATTATCTTTGAAACACATCTACATCTATAAGAAAATCCGTTTGAAAAATCTTCAAAAGGGAGGACCTCACAAAATATTCGCCGTTGGCAACCCCGAAAATGTCTGAAAGAGTGCAGTGTTTCTTAAAAACAAAGACTTTTTCAAATTATTTATGAGTTTTTGTTGCGATTAATTGAATAGCGGAGGGTGGGACTTGCGGGTAGTTTTCGGTGGCGTCTCGTGGCGCTTCCGGTTGCCGAATGATTTCCCACTTCCGTTCGGACGCGGTATTGCTAACGATACGCTTTGTGGCATCTACCTTGTGACTCGTCGACCGGCGCCCTTATTTATGACGTCTGTAAGAAAATGGAGGTTCTGCTTTTTAATGGCAATTTTCTTTTTCGGATAATTTTTAATATGGTTCCTATCTAAATTTGTGATGCTGCTCGCTGTTGTGTTTTGTGGATTTAATATTTTTGTTTATATGCATCGACAGACATGTTATGTAGCATAATAATAATAATAATGTCCTCCAGACCGAATTTCGGTCACAGCGGCCAATCTTAATGGAGACTGGCCATCTGCGCAGGAGATATTATAGTGTATAAGCATGTGCGCAAACACAAGTGCACTCTCTGTTCCCTAACTCTCAAGATCTGGTGGGATGGTAATCCGACACGACCGGAGCGACGGAGATCAAGCGCAGGACCGGCTTTACGTGCTCTCCGAGGCACGGGGGTGACTAACACCGCCAACTTTCTAACTCCGAGCTGCTATTGAGATTTCTTAACAGAAAACCCAACTAACCCAACCCGGCTAACAAACTACAAAAAGTTATCCTCATGCACAGTAGTCGCATTTACTACAGCTGCGCCCCGGATCAGCCAGATTGTTAGCTATTAATTAACCGAAAATGCATCGAATCTGCCACTTGACACATTCTTTGGGTAACGTATTACAGGTCAACAGGGGTTGCCTTTAGGTCAAAGTCAGGCAGGTTTTTGTTTGTTTGGCTATAGCCCAGGAGCCCACGACGGCCAGACCTTCGTTATTTTATAAAAGGTGAAAGTTTCTCTGTGCATGTCCCCAACACAGGTAAGAACGATCAGCGAGTATGGAGTTTGGATTGTAGTTATTTGGGCAGGTAGTAAAGGTGTATAAAATAGTACCTCAATTCGTTAAAGTATAAAGCTCAATTTTTTTTTATATTTACTTCGTAATAACTTTAGAAATATCCATTGCCTTTGCATTATACTTTAACGAATTTATAATAATAATTAATATTGTTTACGTCGCCATTTCTGTGTGGCTTGCATCATAGGTGAGCGTATCTATAATTTCCACCTCGAATGGAAGACATTGGCTGAAACATTGGCGTCTTCATAACGACCTTTTAAAGCCGGCGATGAATTTAAATTGTAAAAGTGTCACTATCCGTAAGGTAACATTTCATAAAAGGTCTAGACTGCGAAACGCGCTCTCATAAATTGGGCTGAATCACTAAATGTCTTTTGTAGGGCTGTCTCAGGTAAACATAGTTTTACCGTATATTATAGTAGTATACATAGACTAACTGCCTCCGTGGCGCAGTGGTAGTGAATGCAACTGCTGTGCATGAGGTCTCGGGTTCGAATCCCGGGTCGGGCCAACAAAAAGTTATTGGGTTTTTCTATTAAGGAATCTCGATAGCAGCCCGGAGTTACGAAGTTGACGGTGTTAGACACCCCCGTGCCTCGGAAGGCACGTAAAGCCGTTGGTCCTACGCCTGATCTCTCTCTGGTCGTGTCGGATTACCGTCCCATCGGATCATGAGAGTTAGGGAACAGAGAGTGCATTTGTGTTTGCGCACACGCTTGTGCACTATAATATCTCCTGCGCAGATGGCCAGTCTCCGTTAAGATTGGCCGCCGTGACTGAAATTCGGTCTGGAGGACATTATTATTATTATTATTATAGATAGACTTATGCCTATACTTAAAGTGGTGGGAAGAGATGTAGCTACTAGCTGACCCGAAAAACGTTTTTCTGCCATAAAAATTATTTCTTAGAGATATGAAATATACTTTACGACCTATAGAATACCTGCCATAACATAAAAAAAATCATAAAATTCGGTCGAGCCGTTTCAGATCAGTGTGACCACAAACATCGTGACATGAGATTTTTATATATATAGAAGAAGATTATATGCATATGTCTCCAGCTATTTTTTAGGTTATAGGAATATCGGGCGAGCTTATTGCAAAAATATTTGATTAGTACATTTTTACAGCTAAATAAGATTGATAACATTTTGTTTGGCACGACAATGAGGACTTTCTCTTTTTCTAAATAACCTATATCCTAATACGAGTCCTTGGTGGCGCTGTGGTAGTAAAAGTGTAGTAAACTATTGTGCATGGAGTCTCAGGTTCAATTCCCGAGTCGACAAAGCGTAATCGGATTTTCTGACAAAAAAAAGGGCTACTGAGAATCGTTTTAAGGAGTCTGAAATTGCACCTGGTAGCAAGAGGCTCGTCCCCTATTAGGTTTATAAGACCAAATTGTAGTAGAAGAACTGTGGGTGTCATACATTCTGCCTTCGAAAATTCGAAAATACAGGTATTAAACAATCTATGTATATCCTTACATACGCTACTAAAACAAAACAAAACATAATCGCGTACAACAGTCACATTTTAGAAATATGACCGCGCCACTATGTTTTCTTTAACTGACCGTCTGAAACAATAAGGAAAGCCAGCCATGAGTTAAGTATAATGAAGAGTTCAAGGGGTGTTCGCAAATAATCTACTTTGTGTCGCACGTGACTGTGTGTCACTTAATTAATATAAACTCCCAAGTCGCACCCCTAGCAATGCCACCGCTAAATTATTAAGCATAACACTAGTGTAGTTCTTGCTGTCTTATATAATTTCGGATATTAGTCTTCATAATATCAAAAGCTGTGTGAACTGAAGCAGCGGTTGGGTATGCGATTGCTGTGTCTCGGGTTCAATACCCGGGTTGAGCAAAGTGTTATTGTAAGTCAAGTCAAGAAATTCTTAAAAGCATTCGTCCATTCTAAGCATATTATTTCTTTTGATACTAATTATATCGGCTTTCTAATACAAGCAGCTTCGATTGGTGGTCAGATTTTATTACTTCTTTTATTACAAGCATTCCACATTCAAAAAATTGCCTTGACTTGACTTGTTAATTAACCTGTTAAGTCTTGGAAATAAATAAAAACCTTTTGTGTCTATCCAACGGTGTGCCGGTACGAGTCAATGGGCTAAATCGAATTGGAGGTAAAATGGTATTTGATTAATTATCAGTTTTTCAAAAAGTAATAAACAATAACATTTTACTTGCACAGCGATACGTATATCATGATTCGCAGAATAAAAACGTTGATAATTTTATTGTATGCAGTATTTGACCGCTGATATCATAATCTAATTCGCAGTTTTCGGTGCTGTCATCGTACGTCCGGTTGTAAGTACCTACGTGTATTTTAATTAAACATATGTATGTAAATAACCTTAGCATATAAATGACAATGTGTGACTAAGAAGTAACTGAAATTATATGTATACTGTTGCTAACTGAGAATGTTGAAACTTTAATTGTTCATCCGTAAGGTATTATAGTTACGATTCCTCGGAATTTGAATTCCTTGGAATTCTGGGATACTAAGAAGCAATTAACATAATATTAAATATTATTTGATTTGCCCATATTTTAGAATTGCCCGTTCTGTATTCATACTTTAAATTGTTTTTTTTTTAAGCAATACGTTAGTTATTTATTTATTTATTTGGACAACCAATAGTTGTTACATTAGTGCTTATACATTAAAAATTTACACAGTAATAAGAATAAATGCACAACATTTTAAGGTGTCACACCATGCACCATATTATAGCGTAGCCATATTGTTATGTTTATAAATGTTTTATTTCCTTTTAATGTTATTATTATTATTACATAAGTTAATTAATATGTCCAAGAAGTATTCATTTTTAACCGACTTCAAAAAAGGAGATTCTCAATTCGACTCTATCTTTTTTTTGTATGTATGTTACGCGATCATTCCGCCAATTATGAATCGATTTAGATGATTCATTTTTTGTTTGGTAGATTATATTTCAAAGGTCCTATATAAATTATATTGAAATTGATTTAGCGTCTTTTGAGAAAATTAACAATAAACAAGATATATACTCAGATCTACTTTCTTCCAAACGGCGCACGGCGCTGTCATTTGAGCAGCGCGTTTAGTAGGCCTACGCATATTATATATAAGGATCAATAAACATTTAAAATACACTTACTTCCTACTAAAAATAGAAAGACAACATTAATTAAAAAAATAAAAAATAAAAAATCTGAAACTATTTTTACTTTTTAGTTTAAGTTGTTATTTATAGGTATAGGATAGAAGTCAGTTTTTGTATTTTTTATAAAAAATAATTTATTATTATGGTTAGTGTTTTGACTTTTGCTTCAATATTAGACAAACGGGTAACGCCTTGGTAAGTATAATAATACGATATGAATAAATAGCTATTCATTGCCCGTCGTTTCGAATAATATATCTTCATAATGCCCAGACATTTTAACGTGACTAAGACCCGTTATCTAATATTGTACTATGTAGTGCGCTTCTAAGAAAAGGGGGAAATATCACAGAAGGACCAATATTTTAAGCAATACATGGTACATATTGACTCTTAAAGCTGTGATACCCAATGAATAAGTCGTTGGACTTTCTGGTGTCGTTTTAATCGATCGGTCATGACTTTGAATCGTAAAAGTTATCAAGAATATTAGTAATTTGTAGCCCAAATCGACGTGTAGTAGGGTGTTATCCACAAATGGTTGTTCCGAGTCTGAATGTTCTTTGTCTCTGTTGTTTGAATGTTTAGAGCCCCCCCTCCCCCCCAGCAAGACAAGAATTATACACAGACAAGGACTTGTCTTTAACCAAAAATAAATTAAATATGGCAACTCGCGATATCCTGGTAATGCAAGCGATCATAGATGGTCACCGTTTACCATCAGGTGAACCGTATCCTTATAGCTCACTATCTATCCCTCGAAAACAGTATGCTTTTCTGGATAAAATGTATCCTATGTCCTTTTCTGTATACCTGCTAACGTGTTCGCGATATCGCATGATAATCGGTGGAGGTCTTAAGGTGTAAAGGCGTAACAGATAAAGAAACTCATAATTGCATTTATAATATTAATTGATTAGTCACCTTCGTGGCATTTAGACATTAAAACTAGCTCTCTATTCCTGTTTTGAAGGAACTTAAAACATAGCCGGCGTTATAAGTCTCCAGTACATGTCTGCTTACTCCATTGAGGATAAATGTATGCATGTATGTATGTATGTACGTACAATATCTCTTGAAATAACACCATACATTTCACCCAATACGGTTGCAACATAAAACTTTCCGTCTCCAACATAGGGCGTTATCATGAACTTTGTAATAAGTTTCGCTGGATCGTTCTAATCAAGGGACACAGTGGTATTGTGTGAGGTTGGAGTTGGTCCAGAGTGTGTGCGAGTGTAGCCGAGTGTACCAGACACTCGGCTACACTCGGCCACACTCTGGAGTGTGGGACATTACGTAAGTCATAAAACACGAATCGCATTAGCAAAGGGTTGCACGAAACATCGGCTGGTTGATGGAGAGCTGTTGTGGTCGCGGGAAATGGCGCAAGAAGTGAGATTCTGGCGTTTGTTTATGAGCTAAATATTTTAGGGGTAGGCAGAGGTGCACCACTCCTATATGATACAGCGGCGATAGCCTATTGGGAGACCGTTAGACTGCCTTGCAGAGGTCTCAAGTTCGATTCAAACGCGCATTTTCTGACTTTCCGAAGATATGTGCTTATTATATAAAAGTTAATTATCTCTCGCTTTAACGGTGAAGTAAATCATGTGAACATCTGCATGTCTGACAGTTCTCCATAAGGTTCTGGAAGATATATATAAAGTCTACCGCGCCAGTGCGGGATGCACTGGGCCAGCGTGGTGGACTATGGCCTAATCCTTCTCACACTGAGAAGAGGTCCGTGCCCAGCAGTGGGACAGTTTAATACAGGGCTGATATGGGTATATATATTATATTATTATGTATTAAGTTTACTGCTGTGTACTGGGTGTTTTGTAGGCTATGTGTTGTTATTGATAATTTCCGAGCAGAAAATCTTGATAACATTTAGTTCGATCCGGGATTTTAATTCAGATGCAGATATAAGAGCAAATGATAGCCACGACCTTGTGGGTGTAAAACACTTACTTTAGGGATCTAAAGTAATACGTATATGTGGATATGTTTTAGGCAAACATTGAGCTGTAGTATGAAGAACGAGACAGGTGGAGCTGATCCTAACTAATATTTTAAATGCGAATGTGAGTTTGTTTGTTTATTATGTTTTACTTAACTACTAACTACTCGACCGATTATCATGAAATTCCGCATTCAATTTTTCAGGGGAATAGAAAAGGGCATGGGCTACCTTTAATCTAGAATAAAGTACCTAATGTTCCTGAACGTAGCCGCGGGCAAAAGCTAGTAGAGACATATTTGTTACGTAATCGGCTTATTAGCTGAATAAAAAGAAAAGAGAGAATTAAGTGAGAATCAATACCTGATCCCAAGATCAGTGATAACACGACAGTTCTAAAATCATTTGCTACAATTCTGCAATACTGTATCCATGTGTACACACATATCAGCTATTATCATGTACTTTGTATAACAAGCATGATAAGTAAAATGTTGTAAGTTAGGTCTTCATTTTACGTCCACGCTCTCGTTTTAATACGGCAGCTGAATTAATATTTTTTTATACATCTATGGTGGCATACAAGCATACGGTCTCCCTGATGGTAAGTGGTCACCATAGCCTATAACGCCAGACGCCTGCAATACCAAAGGCATCACTTGCGCGTTGCCGACCCTTTAGGAAAAAAAGGAAGTGGAAAGGAGAATGAGCGGGAAGGGGGAAAGAGGGTGATTGGGCCTCCAGCACTCTTACTCACCAAACGAAACACAACAGTAGGAACACTGCTATTTCACGTCGATATTCTGTGAGAGGGTAGTACTTCCCCGGTCGAGCCGACCCATTCATGCTGAAATCAGCGAGGCACGGTTGTGTTGTTTATGATTACTTCTCCAGTTCCGTAGCTAATAACGTGATGTTATGTTACTTCTAGATAAAGTAGCTTTCTAATGGTAAAAGAATGACTAAAATCGGTATAGTAGTTTCAGAGTTAATCGATTACAAACAAACATATATTTTCTCTTTAAAGTATTAATATTGATTACTATTAGGTACCTACTCGACAAATTGACGACCCGACCCTCCAGTCGTTTCCTAAAACAGTATTTCATAGCATCGTTCACTCGATCAACTACCTAGTTGCAACTGAACACATTGTAACACATATAAAGTTACGAAACACAGGAGGTTTCCCTTAGCGCGTATTGCCAGTGTATCAGTCGCCACAACGCGCCCATTGCGCCGGCGCCTAAGTGGCCGCTCGTAAACTGTTTACGACGCTCTGTCAGCCGTGGAGATTAAAATCATGCATTTATTTTATTCTTCATTATTCCACAACGCTCTGTATTTACGCAGTTTGACATAAAAAATCATTCTAGTTACAGGCAGACAGGATTACGTAGAAGACGGGCTTTTCTCCGCCGACCATACTATGACACTAAAAGTTTCATACATTTGAAGGTGTTCTAGTATGTAAGCATGAGGTTCTTATAGTTAAGTCACATTGCAGAGGTGTGACGTCTAGATTCTCCGAATCATTCTCCAGATTGGCTGGCTTTTAGTTTTATGTTTTTATACTTATATTATAAAAAGGAAATATTATATATTTTATTTGTACTCGTATGTTTGTAAGGATTTAATTCAAAAACTACTCAACCGATTTAAAAAATTCTTTCTCCATTAGAAAGTTATTTAATCACCGAGTAACATAGCCAAGATTTTATTTAAAAAAAGACTGTTATTATCTTATCCTATGTTGTGTGGGGGCCAGTCAATACAGACCGGCGACACTTCGACCCAGTGGGATCTTTTGTGTCGACTTCCCCAATAACGACTGCCATAGATGTTCATGGCAGCCGGGACCGACGGCTTAACGTGCTCTCCGACGCACGGAGCAGGCGATAATTGTCAATCAATACGCACATAATTTCGAAAAGTCGTATAACTTCCGAAAGTCAGAGGTGTGCGACGTGGGCTCGAACCGGAGACCCTCTGCATTGCAGTCTGTTGGTCTCCCCATTACGCTATCGCTGCTCTTTTAAGACTGTTATTAATATAACCTAAACTACTTTTAGGCGAGCGAAGCCGCGGTCAATCCGAAGTTGTTTTATAAAGACATGTCCCGCATTAGGCATAACTCTAATGTCGCGAAAGACATTACAAACATTCAAAAAACGGATACAAAGAAAATCTAGACTCGGACTCCGCTGTCTTTTCTAACCATCCGTATGTTCACAATAAAACGTAAATGCCAAAGTTTCGGACCTATTATTGGTACGATTAGTACCATGAAACACACGAAGTAACGGTTTGATAATTCTAAACTCTAGAGTGAAGTACAACAACGGGATAATATAACTTTGAATAAAAATATCCAAAAATACTAGGCAACAGGTATAATTTTAATATTTCATTCCTGACCTACAGGGTCGTTGCAACTAAATATTTACAAATAATATAACCTATGAGCAATTGCTCATGATAGACACAACCGACGGCATGGGGATATGCCAGGATGGTAGCAAGAGGTAATCAGTGGTCACTTTTCCAGGTGACAGGCGTCTACGGGTGTCTATAGTGTAACTTTCCCGAAATCAGTTTTTGTGTGTCATGGTTTCAGAGTCGCTTCAGAGCACTAATGGGCCAGCTTGACCGGTGAATATCTCATAGAATATCGACGGACATGTACCACAGACTAATCCAATCGCAACATCATCATGATGCCATCTTGAATAATGCCGCCAACACTGACATAGCACTTTTTTCATGAGGGCGACGCGGACGTCAGAAAAGCAGTGGCCGTTAAAAACTCGCGTCAATCTCGTTCCAACAATTATATTTTTTACACCACACCTATTAAAAGATAACACAAAGTAACATTTAAGCTGTGCTTTTATATTTGCTATAACTGTCGCCATTTTTATTATGATAGAATTTTTTTATGGTGATACATTTGGGTTTACAATTTTTGCAAAAATATGATGGGATCTCAAATGACCTATGACTCTATTAGAATTTTAAGTAGACATGAATTTTAAGCATTTATTTAAAGAGGCAACTACCCTCTTAGTCTCCCCGTAAATATGGCTGCTAAAAAGTAACCGAAACGTCGGGGAGATTGTAAACTTAAATATAAATAGTTATAGTAATTTTAGTAGCTTAAATAATAATAACATTTAACAATAGTAGTGTAATAGTTTCAAAATTATGTAATTAAAGTGTTTTAAAATAGACCACGCGATAAAATCCGTATAAAATAGTTTAATTTTGTTCTATTCTATTCTAAAAGCATGCTATTAGCTTAATGGTAAGCGGTTACCGTAGCTTATATTGACAGCGTGGATGGCGTAGTGGCTTAAAGTGATCGCTTCGTCGTTGCTACATTGCCGAGTGTGTGGGGTTCGGTGTGGGGTTGAGTTCGAACACCAAACCGGACAAAAAAAATCGTGTGCTATAAATAGTTGTTCTGAGTCTGGGTGCTTACTTTTTACGTGTTCGTTATTTGAATGCTTGTAAAGTCCCTTGCGACACATGTATTACACTGGCCGAGCGTCTACCGCTTCTCACCGAATTCGGCGGACACACTGCCTAGTGTCTCGATTAATCTAAGCAAGAGTTGTTTTTATTACTTAAAAATATATATTGCCGCCGTAAGAGGCAATGGTCATTACTTTTCTGCTGACAGCACAAAATCTCCCTTTGGAGCTCAGTACCAAGACCAACAAACAAATAAGCGAATAACCAAGTTTTACCAGACGGCTACATAGCATATAGATATTTTAAAGGTATTTCATCGACAACTACCACAAATAATAGTTAGAATGTTGTAACCTATTTAACATTATAATTATTGTAATGAACCATTGTTTTCGTTTATTCATGTTAAACAAAGTCCAATATTAGATTTAATTTTGTATTGTGTAACTTACACAATGATTTATTGAACAGGCACAAATCTAGAACTCGCCATCACGAAATGTACTGAGAATTAAATTCATGTAAACATAGATATAATAAATAATAATATTACCAGTCCTGTGCTAAACTGCTGGGCACGGGCTTTTTCTCAGTCTGCGAAAGCCTTAGTCCACTATGCTGGCTCACTGCCGGTTGACAGACTGCACATGTCGAGAACATTATGGAGAGCTTTCAGATATGCAGGTTTCCTTTCGACATTTTTCTTCACCGTTAAAGCAAACGATAATTAAGTATTTAATACGCACAAAGCTTCGAAAAGTCAGAGGAAAAGTCGAAAATGGAGACTGGATCACTGGCAGTGGTCACTGCGTGCCTGTCTAGGAAAAAGGAGTCTAGGTTTCGAGGAATATCTATAGAGTAACTATCTTGAAATCAATTGTTTTGCCATGGTTCCAGAGTAGTTTTAGGGTATTAATGGACTGACATAACCAGTACGGTTTCTTTTTATACTACAAAGGTGGTAAACAAGCATACGGCCCACCTGATGGTAAGTGTATGATAATGTTCTCGAAGATATTTGAAACCAGCTTATCTGCACTGGGCCAGCGTGATTTAGACCTAACCCTTCTCTCATTGAAAAGAGTGCCCAGCAGAGGGACAGTTTATATACAGTGCTGATATTATTTATAAGCTATTTTAGTATAATTTTGACGATTCTGATTCTGCAATAACCGCAAACTTATGACAAAGGAGCAAAAAGTGATCTTACGTTTAGGTAAAAACTACGCACATTATTAATATGTATCTAAATATAAATATTCGACAAATACGATCATTGGATATCGTTATAACTACGTCTATATCGTAGAGATACGAGGTCCGTGAACTAGCAAATCGGCGATAAACCTAAGGTCGGGTGTTGAACCGGCGAAATTACTGCGATACCATTACAATAACACAAGGCTTAAGTCAAAGGCGATATACAATTATCTTATATTACGTTTGTGCGGATTTCTTGCCAGGTTTGAAAATTAATATTCATTCATAATATTTTATTTGGAGCTGGCACGTAAAGGGAACTACAAATATTGTTACACTCTTACAGGAAACCGATGTAAGTAAAGAAAGAATATAGAATAGAACAAGAATTCCGTTGGCCCGTATTTGATGGCTTTTCGTTATTGAAATTAAACTACTATAAACGGATTTTATCGCGTTGTTTATTTATCACTGTATTACAAAATTTTGAAAATATTACTCTACTACTACTATTGATTTTATTTGACTAATTTATAAGCTAATAAAATTATTTAAACTATTAAATCTATTTATTTTTGGTTTACACTCTCCCCGTGACCATGGCTGCTGAAAAGCACCCGAAACGTCGGGGAAAGTGTAAACCAAAAATAAATAGATTTAATAGTTTAAATAATTTTATTAGCTTATAAATTAGTCAAATAAAATCAATAGTAGTAGTAGAGTAATATTTTCAAAATTTTGTAATATAGTGATAAATAAACAACGCGATAAAATCCGTTTATAGTAGTTTAATTTCAATGAATAACATTCGCGTAAACAGAAGACAATATTATGTAAATCAGTACGGGCTTTTCGTTAATTTCATTTTTTATTCCTTTGGATTTGACGACGTGGGAGTGTGTTTCTCCCGGTTTTGAAAGCGATCATGGGCATATAGTGCCTTTGTTGTATAAAATTTGATCCTACGGGATGCACCTCTGATTTTTCAAAGTGTTTACTTTGAAAAGTCAGAGGTGCGTCTTATCACTCGGTTTGATGATAGTAAGGAACCAACGTGATTAAATGCCTTCACGTTATTTTCATTCACTTTAATGTATGTCTGAGAGTTTGCCATACTTTTCTCGAAGAAATGAAGTCTGCCTGTGAGGAATGCCCGTTGTTATGAACCGTCGTGGGGGATGGCCTAATCTTTCTAAATGAAGGAGGACCTGTGCCGTGCCGTGCAGTAGCCAGTTTATTAACAGGGTTGATTTTACATCTCACTTGTGGGTATCTGAAGGATTAAGCAGATGTGTAAGAATCACATCCATAATTCGCTATCTAATTTTAGTTATAGGATTAACTAAGATATAATAATTCTTGCATACATATATAGCATTGGTCACAACGCAGCGGTCAATTTCAATGAGACTAGTCTCCATTAAAATTGGACGTTGAGACCGAAAATTATGTAAGACAACATTATTAGTTTTTGAGTGTAATGAGTTCGAAATCCAACGAAAAAATAATGTTTAATATACTAATACTTGGATACCTAAATACAGAAAATTATATAAATACTAATATATTCTTCTGTTTAGGCGAATGTTATTCACTGAAATTAAACTACTATATACGGATTTTATCCGAAAGACTAGATCTAGACGTTAAACAATTAATACCAGCTTGCATATAACCTCCAAAGCTGTATGGGTTACCAAAAATAAACAAGGAAAACGCTCCTCTACGTCCTATTGTGAGTCAGATCGATACACCAACTTTATAGACTGGCTCAGCACGTAGCGAAAATACTCTCACCACTCAGAGGCAACTCGAGAGCACATGTAAAGGATTCATACCATTTTGTGAGTGAGATTAAACACCTATGTCTCACTAACAATGAAACAATGGTAAGTTTTGATGTACAGTCATTATTTATATGCATACCTGTACATGACTGTATTGAAATAACTAAAAGAGCTAATAGAGGACAATATGCCTGAGGAATATGCAGAACTACTTAAGCATTGGTTAAAAACTGGCTATCTGTTGTGGGACAATAAATTCTACATACAAGTCGATGGTGTGGCAATGGGCTCCCCAATATCGCCTGTTGTTGCCGACATATATATGGAGGACTTCGAGGCTCGAGCTTTACAGACTGCCCCCATCACACCCAGGATTTATAAGAGGGTTGTAGATGATAATTTTATAATAATATATTACCAACAGATAGTGTTAGTGTATTCCTAGAACATCTTAATTCCATTAATAACAAAATCCAATTTACTATGGAATTAGAGGCAAATAATTCATTAGCATTCTTAGATGTACTTGTCATCAGGAATCCTGATCATACTTTGAGCCACACTGTGTATAGAAAAAAGACCCATACAAATAGATACTTAAACGGTGAATCTTACCACCATCCTAAACAGTTAGCTACCGTGGGAATGTCTTTGTTTCAGAGAGCCCACGGGATCTGAGACAAGAAACACCTGGACGCCGAGCTTCAACATGTCAAGCAAGTACTGCAAGACAACAAGCTCCAAGAGCCGTGCCGCTGTCACAGATCCCGAAAAAAGCCAGCCACAGTCGAGCGCCAGCCTGCTACACTGCCTTATGTAAGGGGTGTCACTGACAAGATTGGCTACATCTTGAAGCGAGCTTCAGTCAACACATACTTCAAGCCGCCAACGAAGATAAGTCAATTTTTACCATCTGTCATGTGCCAATTACCTTTACAAGATGCAGGTGTCTATAAAATAGATTGTGATTGCGGTCTCTCATACATTGGTCAAACCAAGAAAAGCATAGGCACCCGCATATAATAACACATAGGTGATGTAAAACACCAACGCTCGTTGAAGTCTGCTGTGTGTGAACATGTACAACAGAGGACCAACTACTACCTGAGATTTGACAAACCACAGATTCTCGGTAAAGAACACCGATTGCTAACAAGGGTGCTTCGCGAGGCTATTGAAATCAAAAACTATCCTAATTTCAATAGAGAAGGTGGTTGGAATGTACCACCAGCTTGGGATCCAGTAATTCAAATATTCAAACCCAAGAAGAAGCAAACCACAGCTAGACTTCATGATACTTTGAGCTCATTCTGCGTAAATAGAAACACCAATGATTAAATTATGTTCGGGTACTTTAAAGTAACTACACTGGAACATTGAGACAACTACCATCTTAGTCTCCCCGTGACCATGGTTGCTGAAAAGCAACCGGAACGTCGGGGAAAGTGTAAACCTAAATATAAATAGTTTTAATAGTTTAAATAATTTTATTAGCTTTTATATTAGTAAAATTCAATAGTAATAGTAGTGTAACATTTCAAAATTATGTAATACAGTGATTAATAAATAACGCGATAAAAGCCGTATATAGTAGTTTAATTGCAATATATAAATACTACTTTTTTCCCGCAGTTTCACCCGCGTAAGTCCCGTTTCCGTGGGAATATCGGATAAAAAGTAGTCTATATGTGAATCCAGATCTCCAGCTATCTACACACCAAGTTTCATTGCAATCGGTCCAGCAGTTTTTGCGTGAAAGAATAACAAACATCCATACATCCATACATCCTCACAAACTTTCCCATTTATAATATTAGTAAGGATCAACCGATTAAAGTTTATATTTTTATGCCGACGTAACAGGTTTCCATTTCTTGATGATATTAACGACCTTTAAATAGTGATGCAGTGTATCCCTACATAGTATTAGTTGTTTACACTACAACTTCAACAAGTGACTGCACTGCACTCATTACATCTCAAACATTCAAACATACACAACAATTTGCTTCAAAAATAGTTTGCCCCAAACGCAGCATCTTAAATTATACATAAAGTGGTGAATGTGGTCGAGAATGTGCTGAGATAATAATTTAGGGGAGAACGTTTGATGGCGCCCGCAATCTGTGTTGTGCCTATGGGCTCGTGAGCTCGTAAAACGGTTTATAGTGACCCACTTCACGATGCAATGTTCCTGAAGAGATTTTTGAGTCGACGTTTCATCATGAGAACCCGTTTTACTGTTCAACGTTTAGTGTTTTTAACTGAATTTATTTATCTACACACGACTGTAATAACATCGTTTTCAAAACATTACTTAAATAAAGATAGGTAGTTAGAAGTTGTGAATGAAATAAACGGTGAAGAAATCCGTATGCAATAGTTACGTAAATATTATTACGTTACATAAATTGAACCTAATCTATACATACATATAATAAAATCGTAACTGGTCGATGTCTATACATAGGCGATATTTAAAGGGAAAATAAAGTGAGTAGTCTATATAAGAGCTAAAATAATTATTCTTCAATTTTAGTCTTTAGTTTTCTGTCTGTCTGTATGTTAGTACACGCA
The DNA here is from genome assembly GCA_963675205.1 of Catocala nupta. Taxonomy (NCBI): domain Eukaryota; kingdom Metazoa; phylum Arthropoda; class Insecta; order Lepidoptera; family Erebidae; genus Catocala; species Catocala nupta. Next base: position 27,647,482 of record OY776086.1, on the reverse strand, counting down.
TTACGCAAAAACTACTGAACGTAATTGAATGCGGGTATAACATTTGTATTCCTGAACGTCTAATTTAAAATCTACTGCATGTTTCATCTTGATGCACGGCTTAGAAGTCGAGTATTATGTGTGTAGATCAACTTTTTCTCACATGCAAAAGAAATACCTATATAGATAGGATAGAACCTAGGTACCTACTTCCAAATTCCATGCGTCGTATAGTCGAAGGCAAAAGTTAGCGCTAAGTATGATCATATTAAACTGAGGAATATGATCATAATTAGTGCTAGTTTTTCCTGAACAGCGATGGCCTAATACATACTACAAAACAAATTTTAATTTAAGACCTTATATAATAACCTTGTGGTGAGCACGTCCCACCTTCTCTATACACGACAATGAACAATAACCAATCTAGCTATATATAATTATTAATTAATCATTCGTGACATTATGAAATAATTACATAGGTATATTATCTATGTTCATTGATTATGTGATTATACGTTTACGCGAAGACGAACGTACATCGTCCGTTTAAAAGCAGAACATAACTAAAATAACGATCGTTAGGCTGTTCATAAAGGCTTATAAAGATGCCAAAGAATGCAAAAGAAGAAACGAAGCTGCAAATAATGTTTATTAACGTCTTTCAACGCAGATGACAAAGATTGTCAGTGTAATCGACATCGAATGTCAATAAGATAATTCTTCATTAAAGGGAATTGTAAGAGATCACAGATTAGTATTTAAATTATAGGTACTTGAATACTAAAATCAATTTCGATTTGAATAATAAAGCGGTGTTATTGAATCATTCAGATATGGGATCATTTAAATTTCATTAATGTTTTTCTAAAAACACTAATATTTAAATTTTATTGCTTTTAAAATTTTCTTTATATTAATTGTAATAATATTCTAAAACAAAAAATAAAATCAGTTTTGTAACGACTTTATTCGTTATGTCAAAAAATACTATTTATTTAATTCTTTGTTTTGTATTATTGTGTATTGTTAATAATTATACATTAAATTTTTATTTTAATCTGTAATTTTTCGGTATAGAAGAGCGTAGCCTCCTAACACAGGCAATAAATGATTAAAAGGCACCAGGCCACCTATTAGCTTTTAGGAAACTTATTGTGAAACGAAATAAATAATATAGTTTTTTGATTATGCATAGTCAAAGAAGCCAGAGATAAGAGTGTTTTCAAAAATGTTTATAGCCGTCGACACTTTTTATTATCGCCGCATCGAAAGAACATAATTTTGCGTACATTTTCATTAGTACATCAAAGTTACAAATACAAACGCTTAGAAAAGTTATGCGACCTAATACATAGCTTTAATGTGTATCATATTTTTAATTCTTTAATATGTTTTTTCATGTTTATATTGCACCTGTTTCATAAATAACTGCCAACTTACATAACTTATCTGCACTATGTAATTGTGTATCTGTATAACAACTACAGTAAAATGGTATTACTTTGCTCCAATATGTTTTATCGCATAATATGTTATTATGGAATATACAATTAGGAAAGCGTAAATTTGCTCCAAATACTTTAACAGTTGAGATTGGTTGACAATTGTATCTAGAAGCAAAGATACCCATGTCAATGAGTAACTTTGCTCCGTAATCATTGTTTTATATATATAATAAAATACTTTATAATGTTGATTTACCAAGAAAAATGTGGTAGATAAAATGTTCTTCTTTATATAAATACTTCTGAGTATATTTTATAATTAATAGTTTAAAAAATATTCATAATTTCCTGAATTTGGAGCAAATTTTGGAGCAAAGTATGACCATTTTACGGTACGTTTAGATTTAGCACTTATCTACACAAAATAGTGCCTATTAAATAATATTATCTTACTGGTAATTAATTAGACTGTAATTTTCTTGTCCTGCATGCCTGTCATTTGTATGATTACTGTTATAATGATATAATACGCACTTTATATATTTAAAAAGCATTTCTATTTATCCATGTTTACTTTTTGTTAATACGCCATCTATTACACATACATAACAACAAAACATGAACTGTATTACTTCTAAAAATATAGATGTCGCTACTAACGAACCAATCGCACAGTTATTCTTATTACACTCAGTATTACACTTTGGTATTTTTTCACAGCCCGTCATACTCAAAGCGATGTTTGAATCATGCAAATAATTAAAATTGTATCTACCCGCTTTGATTCCGAATGTTAATTAAAGCTAGAAACGCGGTTTTCGTTCATGTTTGATGAAAAATACTTTATGTGAACAAATAGAGGTACAAAGGCTGTAGGTACTGGGTCAGGTAAACTTTTGTTTTACAAGAGAGCTTTTGTTTATATTTATTTAGGACTGTAGTTCGTCAGAGCGGGCGTTGGAGCAAACATTGCGAACCTGATATAATATGCTGTACAGCTGTACTTATAGTAAAGTGGCTGTAAATTAAATGGCAAGAGCGAAGCTGGGGTAAACTCGGGTACATATTTGATAGTGACAGTTGGTTGTATTCTCATGGAAATTATAGTGTGATACGTCAATTGTAAGGCGTGTTGGACCTTAATGTGTAACCGTACTTCAAGGAGGTGCATACCTTCTTTAGGGGGTACGGAGAGACATATTAGTATTTAATATTGCATGCATGTAATCACTCTTAGAAAAGAAATTTTTTACAATACTATGCATACGTACCTTTAATCAATTTATTTAAAATAAGAAAACTTTTCCCCAAGGTCTGTGTAATTATGCTGTTGATACCAACAGCTTATTCAGTAAAATAAAAGCACAAATCAAAACAACTTGCCGGTTAAAATTGGATCTGTACCTACCCACGATATTGTTGTATTGCATGAAGAAAATCGGTAAGTTTGTGTTTTGATACAAACTATTACATCAATATTTTTAATGGCAAAACCGAATTTGATACATTGACTTATTGACTATAACGCACTAGGAAAACATTTCAACTGAATTGTTTTTAACATGGGTGATGTGCATGTGCATGCTCTATAACTCTCTTACAACAACACAAAATTTTAACAGATATAGAAGCTTCATTTGATGTTGCGGATCTGGCAGAAGCCAGGGTTCTTTTACGTTCTAAAAGTTTTCTTAGCAAAGATAGCAAGGGCGTAGTTACTGCCATATCTGCCGTGTCAATGATACGGGGCCCCCAGACTATAGAGGCCCCAAAAGTGTGTAAGCAAAATCCTAAAATGATATCCATAATATTTTATAGATTATTAATATATTTGAGAATAACTACTGAGCCATAACAAAGATTTCTTAGCCTCTGTGACCTGAGTAATACCTTCGAAGTATTACAACCAGAGAAAGTCTTATCTTTTTTAAACGAAATAATAAAGAAGGAAGCCGGTAAACTGTTTCCTAAATACGGTTAAGACATCAGTTGATCTGTATGAACAATTAATTGCTTTGAAAATATGTATAAAATCTGAAATTCTGAAAATTTATTCCGTCGTTTTAATTCCATTTGAGATTTTTTGTTTCTTTTATGGAAACTTTACCCTTCCTTTGGGCCTCCCAACACATTTTGATACAGGGCCCATCTAAGGTAATCTACGCCACTGAAAGATAGCGACGTGATTGGCCTATATGACTTTGGGTTGCCGGCTGGTTTATCGCCTCTTTTCGGTATCATCCGCACATAGCTTTTTGAACATTATTGAGAATTTTCAGATATCCAGCTTTCCTTACGATGTTTTTGTACACCGCGCCGATTGAATGAGCGATAGTTCACTTCGAAAAGTCAGAGGTGCATAATGTACCCCTATACTATATCATATTATGTGGAAATATGATTATCTTCTGTAATGCAACAATAATTTGAGATATTAACTAAGGGTGATGTTAGACAAAGTTTATTTGTTGCCAGACCCAGGGTTTTACAATATCGTCTTAGGGTGATATCATCTACCTTCCTATAGACAAAATAGTAATAAAGTGACGTCTTAAGGTATATTACAGCCCTCGTTTCTCAAGAAGCTATTCAGATGAGGATTAAAATGCTAAGACGTATTTAATTGAAAAGGCTCTGGTGCAACATTAAGTTTTATTGGCGGTCAGTGTTTCTGCCTAGGGATGCCGGTGTACGGCGTAACGATAATGTCGATGACCTCTTGTTCCTTCGCGGTTTGAATGGTTTGTTTTGTTCTAAATTCAAACAATTTAAGAAAATAATTTTGTTGTTATTAGACCTTTTTGGCGGGTATTACTTTTTTATTAGCGCCTTTGTAGTTAGGTTTAAGTGATGCCATTACAAAATATCGTTGATATACTATATTATATACTTCTTATTATTATTAGGTGAACTATTTATACAGTGTGCTGCATATTTTCATGAATTCAGATTCATAAATCACTAAGATATATATTTCAATAATAATGTATTGTTCCGAGATTTTCAGTATAAGGAGACCAACGCTGAAGTACTAGAAGCTTTGACAGTGACGAAAAGACTACCTACTTGACTACGCACTCTTGTCAACTCTTTATGAGTTGTTCATTAAAACAAAGACTATTTCTGGTTAAGCAACATAAACAGTCAACTATTAGAATATTTAGTAGGACAGTGAAAGAATCCACCATCGGAATTATTTCGTGACAGTATAAATGAGCCGGACCGGAAGACGCAGCGGGGTTAGGCCCCCACAAGGTGGACTGATGACCTGGTAAGGGTCGCAGGAAGCGATTGGATGTGGGTGGCCTAAAACTAGTCTGTGTAAAACCTAGGGGGAGGCCTATGGCCAGCATTGGACGTCTTTCGGCTTAGATAATGATGATGAAGGAACTACTACCTTCTTTCAGAAACCTATTAATTTTAGCAACAATAATACTGCGTTTCTCCTGTAAGTAATAGTTCCAGAGGCTCACATACCTACCTCTTCCATTCATCCTATTGCTAAAACATTTTTCTTAAGGCGATGCTCAGGTGATATCAGCGATCAGCTACTAGCGATGGTATTGCAATGAAATAAACAAATAAGTTATTCTCAACAAAGAGGTTAGAGGTGATACCTACTTACAATTATTATTAATTATTTAAGTCAGTTGAAAAAGAAATCCAGGTATTCGAAAACGTTGACACTGATTTAAATTTAAATCATAATCGAATAATTGATTTTTGATACGATGATGACTAGATCAATTGTGGCATATTTCGATTTCTTAAAAGATTCGAATAATTCGATTTTATCGACAATCGCCCTCGCTTTATGCTACCATCAGGCGCCATCTTTTGCTGTGTAAAGAAAGATGACTACGTCTACACACCTATATATTTAAGTCCACTAGGCTTACGCCAAATTAATCAAATGCCTCATTGACGCTATTACATCCACTCAAACATCCCTCCTTTCACTTGCTACCATTAGCAAGTACACGAACTATAGTATAGGTACAAATCGTGTCGTAATCTTGACAGTATCTTACGAGATGCCTCACAGACCGCCAGCTCTCAGCTCTCAGCCGAACGGTGCGTGCGACGTGGAGTGTCTGAGAGCGCCCTCGGCAACATGCAGTACCTACTCCTCCTAAGATACTCATTAAGTGCTCTTCATGATTACATATAGATGTAGCACAATTGTTTGCCGGTTAATAATATATTTGAACGCCTAAATATCCCCAAAGGTGTAGACAGAGCTGTATACAATTTCGCCAGTTTAAGTTCCACGTAATATGTGACGTCTGCCAAAAATTTGTGTCAATATATTTCTAACGGGAAATCCTTATACCATTTATGTTCAATCAGAGAATCGAAGTATCACTATCACATGCACGCAAAAGTACAAACTTACGCTGGGGAATCAGCGAGGCAGTATAAATTTTATATTATGTATATAGTTTTGGTTTTAGAAAAACATTAAATAAGTTCACCAATATAATAGGGATAAACAGAGGTATTACATCCACCTTTCGCCAGCTTAACTTTTAGGTCTTACATTATAGAAGAGAAACTATTGCCGTTAACCTGGCACTGTTCCAGATAACGTGCTGCCATTAAGAATTTCTTGAATAAAATACTTAATAACATGTGCCCAACCCAAATATCGTACTCGGGTGCATAAGGCAACAGTCCCATTCCCTACCGCTACCCAGATCGAGAATGCTGGTTTTGTGTCTGTGGGTACCTTGCGTCCGTTAATTGTACAAATATATTTGTAAAAGCCCCCGCGATACACAATAGGGAATCATAGGAGAGCACCAAAGGGTAACTAAACACGAATACAACTTTTAAAATGGCAAGATTTTTGTTAAATCCTTTAATTATGTTATGTTTAAACGCCATACAGTATATTTCCTGTGATATTTCCTGTGTCGTTGGGACATTCAAACAACGGAGCACACACAAAGATTACTCAAACTCGGCACAGCTATACGAAATACTTAAGAAATTTATTGCCTTCCACAATGTTAGCTTAGGTGGTAGGTACAAAGGTAAAAAAAATATTTATGGATCACACAAATGTATGTCCTGCGTGAGAATCGAACCCACAACACTTAACGCTATGGCATTAGCGAAGCGATCACAACAACAATCCTATCCATGGCGTCTATTAATTAAAATTAGTCAATTAATATTAACCACTTCAAACGTAGTCTTTGAGAAAACAACACAAATATATTTTATAACTTTGCAGTATATGTGTAGAGTACAGTTATAAAGGTATCTTTGATCTCTCGCCATAAATACTGTGTGGCGACCACCAATGTTGCCACAGCTCTAATTAATTAATAACTCTTCATTAACAGATGTAATTGAGGTGCTTACACACTGTGAGCGTGAATGAGTCGCTAAATCGCGCGGTGTATGAAGTTACACACCGCGAGATTCCGCGGACTTCAGCTTGAGTTTATTTAAATTGCCGGTTTTTTTTAAATTTTAATAAGTTTGTCTCAGTAGCAAAGCGGTAATGAACGAAGCCAAATATGCACTTTGGCTGCGGCTTGGCTTTCGATGCCAATAGTATAGTTGTTATTGGATTTTCTGTCCCAGTCCTAGTCTGCTAGTAATATCAGACTATGTGCTACTAGCACGGAGTGTGGCATTGTACGCGGTATATAATAGGCAATATGCTCGCTCCCTACTACGTGGTACATCAGACCATACTTGGTAAAATGTGTGTGATACATTCGGGGGTAAACGTGATACTATGTATTTAAATTTAGCATGCTATTTTCTGGTTCAAGGAATATAGAAAATATATAGAATGTAAATTAATAAGGTTTAATTTGTTAAAGATAACTAATAACTTTTTTATTTTGTGTGTGTATTGCCAAGCATATGTTCTTTATATGGTTTAAAAGTACAAGACATAATATATATACTTACTTGGTATTTAATCAAATCCATTGCAAGGTATGTATTACATGGTATGGTGCCTAAACAGTCTGAGCATTGTGAGCGCTACACACCTCTGCCTAACCTTTCATTCTGTACAAGCAAGCGTACGTTACGTCATGTAATAAAACGTCGAGAATCACCGCAAACGCGACACGATTCCGTCCCGATCGCAGTGGGACGGAGGCTTTAGATCGTCCATATTTCGTTTATTATTTTCTTCGATGTAATTTCTATCTGTTTGTATTATTTTCGGTTTATTTATTTATATATTATTTATTATACGTCGTACTACATAATACTTTGTATATATTTTATGAAAGTGCATATATTAATTTTAATAAAATGCGTATAGGTTTGTGAAATTATTAGCTTTTTATAAAACTAATAATTCCAATAACCTCTCCTAAAATCTCTTTTCTAGTAATATTATACAAGTAAAAGTTTGTAAAGATGTTTGAATGTATGTTTATTACTCAATCATGCGTAAACTGTTGAATTGAGTTCGATGAAACTTAGTACAACCTGTTCAAAATCTTGCTGGACGTTCTTTAATTGTGTTTTTGTTTCATTCTGTAAATATTTAAGCTTTTATCTGTAGATCGTTATTATTAAACTTATTTTGATAATAATAGCATGTCACTTTACTGTAATGAGCCACGAGATCGTGGTAGCCGTAATGAATTTTACATGCCAAAATCATCAATATCAAGGCGTTTATTTAGCGATATCAGAGTGAGCCTGTAGGAAATGGTAGTCTGAAGATGATTACTGCTAGTAAATTTTACAGGCAATCGGTTACTTGGCAAGAATCAATTATTTATTGAATGAGCAAGGGTGTCGCATTAATAGGTATACTAAATAATATGCTGTTATGAGTTCACGCAGCGCGTTACAGCTGTAGGGTGATCTTAGGTGTTCTTTTTGTTCATTTGGACACTCAAATGAAATGCTTCATGGTAAATATGGAAATGTATTTACTGGTACCAGATACAAATAATAAAAAATATTTATTGTGCTACGATCTAACTGAATGGTTGCAGGAGGTGTATACCGCGCAGTGTTATCGTATACTAGCGTCTGACTACATAAACCAATGCGTCAGCAGTGTCCATATACAACACGGGCATAGCTTTTTTGCTGGCTTTAAAGTCATCTTGTAATGAAACCAAATTGCTTGCAAAATGCTATGCATATTTCCTATATGCATAGCATAAAATTACGCAATAAAAGCCCAACTTACGCACAAAAGCTGAATGAGAGATTTATAATTAGTGTTACATATTTGCTTCTTCTTTTCGTGTGGTTAGTGGCCAACCTGTTGTCAAGAGTTGTTCAAGCCGCCATTAGGTCGTAGGTTGCTAATACCACCGAAATCATGTGTTACGTGTGCTGGTAACGTGTTTAGGATATACATATATTGATGGAATTTTGCTTTTGACAATTTCCCAAGTTTTCCAATTTATACCATTATCACTTGAATACATTGATTAGATAAGCTGACAAAGATCTTTTACTTTTTCGATCTCATAATAGAGCAGAGTTCGAAAGGCGGACACATGTTTAGATTTTGTTAGCGATTGGGGAGACGTGATCATCATTTTTTATATCTTTTTTTAAAAAGGGAAAGCTCAGCCTCCACCTCTAATTAAATTCAATAACGTTACTATAAAAAAACAAGAAATCTCTCTGCTTACTGCTTATCTTGGATTAGTTTTCCAGAAAACTAAACTTTTCATTTGTCAAATATATAAAATCAATAGGTCATAAATGTAAAAACAGTTTTTATTATTTGACAAGGATACCAAGTGCGAGAAGGGGTCTTTTATTTAATTAATATATTCATTTAAAAGTAATTTATAGTGCGCCTTCTCATGAGTTCGTGAGCGTCTTGCCAGGTTCTGGTTGTAGATGGATCACTGTGTAGGCCATTTTCTCACAGCCCATGGTAACTTTAAGAGCAAATTGTATTGTTTTAAGCATGTTTTTACGGCTATGTCGATGTTCTTCCACTGATAACAATCCGAGTCTATTACCGTTTACCGGGCACATTTGTAGACGCATCAGAGATTTTCTGATCAGAAAATCTCAAAAGCCATTGATCCGGTAAACGAACCAAGGGCCAAATGCAAATAAACACAACTGTCCACGGGTCAAGGAGACAGTCGGGTATAGATATCTTAACTAATATAAAAATACGAATATGAGTTTTTTGTTACGCTTTCATGTCTTAACTACTCGACCGATCATCATAAAATATTGCGAACAATGAGGGGTATAAAAAGGGACATAGACTTCCCGAGCAAAGCCGCAAGCAAAACCTAGTATTTAATAATTCCAGACAATTTTGAACCATTGAAATCCTGCGTAATCAATCTAAACCCTATATCGCAGGGGTAATTATTAACATGATCCATAAGACTTGTGGCTCCCGGTTCCTGACGTATTCCTGACGAAGGGATGACAGGGGTCGCCGAGCGCCGGTCATAGGGACCCCTGTCCACTTATTAGCAGCGCCTTATCTTATTTGCATGCCCGTTACTTCGCCAGTAATTTAAGCTCCAACGTGGATTATGTAGTGTGTGATGCGTGCCTGAATTTAATTTGGTGTTCCTTAGAATGTCATACGACGGCGAGGTGCGGGAAATAGCACAATTACTTTTTATAACGAGTAATTTTCCCGCTCTAGGAATAATAACTGTATCTGTGACTTTGAAAACATTCAAACAACGAACACACATTAACTATTTGTGGATTTTTGATCTCGTGTGAGGATCAAACCCATAACACTAGGCGTGGCGGCAGTCGCAAGGTGACTAATTAAACGATTTTGCCATCCGTTCATTGTGTCCCAATAGCAACAGAGTTTAGCTAAGTGTAAAACATCTCTGTCTACCCCAACAGGAGGATACAAGCGCCTAACTATGAACATATTTAAGGTAGCCAGTTATAGCCAACATGACAAAGTTTACTGATATATATAGGTCTCTTTAAATTTGCATTTCAACATATGATCATTGGCCTTTGTATCTCAGCTTCCAACTAACCAATCCATCTACCTTGTAGATTGTCAGTCCACCTGGAAAGCTAGCAAGAAAATCGAACGGAAAAAGCAGCGATAGCTCAGTGGGGAGACCAACAGACTGCAATGCAGAGGGTCTATGGTTCAAACCCACGTCAAGCATCTCTGACTTTCGGAAGTTATATGACTTTTCGAAATTATGTGCGTATTGATTGACAATTATTGCCTGCTCCGTACCTCGGAGAACACGTTAAGCCGTCGGTTCCGGCTGTCATTGAACATCTATGACAGTCGTTATTAGGAAGTCAGTGCCCTATAATATCCTGACACTGGTCTAGCCTTAGGGTATCGTTAGCTTTCGGGTTGCGGAGGTCAGGTGGCAGCCGCTCCGTGTAAAAGCTGATATCCAGTCAAATCCGGTTAGACCAGAACAGCCGACCCTAAGTGACTTGGGTATAATAAAGGCTAGGGAGAAGAAGTCCACCTGGAAAGATCGTCTAGCTGATGTTTGCCAATTTGCGGTTCTCACTTGTTCTGACAGCTGTCGCTCCTTCTACAGACATGGCTAGACTATTGCTATTTAGGTTGGATTATTCTTTAAGCTAGATTGTCTTTTACAAGTCCATTCGTTAGTTTGTAAAACAATAAAAATCTATGCATAGACTGTATTAAAGCTTGCCACGCGATTCAAAACTTGGTGACTAGATTTAACATAGGCGTCTATGTTTCGGTGCCATAGACCATAACAGGTATGACGCGCTTTACATTTACGAGGTAGAATATCTTATCTTATCTGGGGGCCAGTCAGTACAGACCGACGACACTTCGACCCAGTGGGATCTTTTGTGTCGACTTCCCCAATAACTACTGCCATAGATGTTCATGGCAGCCCGGACCGACGGCTTAACGTGCTCTCCGAGGCACGGAGTAGGCGATAATTGTCAATCAATACGCACATAATTTCGAAAAGTCATATAACTTCCGAAAGTCAGAGATGCGCGACGTGGGTTCGAACCCGAGACCCTCTGCATTACAGTCTGTTGGTATCCCCACTGAGCTATCGCTAGGTGTGTTAGTATATTCTTAAGGGAGAAAACATCCATCAGTCTTTCAAACTGTGATATTTTGTATTATATATGGTTAAATTAACATCTGTGGACATAAGAGTGACATTCAGTATTATTATTATAATGTATGAGGTACTGTGAGCAGAATTCGTGAATGCTAATTTTAAATTTATATTATATTATTTAATAGTGTAATTGGCGCAAGTCGTTTTATTTGATGTAAATAAATAAATTCTATAAAATCTTGCGCGTCAGATGGATTCTATTTTAATCTAGCTGGTTGGTACACCGCAATAAATCAAATGTTTACACCAGGAAAACTAAAATAAACTAAGTTAAATATAATTAAAATTCAAGTTAGTAGCCAGCCAGTACCGAACCAGCGAAAATTGTCTTAAAGTAAATATAAGTTTAATTAACGTAAAGAAGCGTGTGCTCTGCTTGCATTTTCATGAGTTTATCCTTAGCTAGTGAAAAATGTAAGACTACAAATAATATCCTTACCTTATTTTAATTTAAATTATAGTACTATTTTAAACCTTAATAAGTCAAGGGATTTGTAGTAATTTTTAGGTGTATATCCGTTTGTTAAACATGCTTTTTTAAATTATGCGGCTTATTGGATATAAATAAATAAAGTGTCGTGTATAGTGGGCGTGAGATCGCGGATATAATTTTAGAACAAAATAAATATGCTTGCCACCCGCAGTACTATTTACCGCAGCTGCAACCATTTCTTCAAGTGTTTTTGCTGTAAAGTTTACTGTGTTTTTATAAAATGTAGTTTGTTTACCATTTAATTAATTATTCTATTAGTGGTAAGTAATTGCCACAAGTTTGTTTGTGCAGCGGCAGCAGGTAGGAAATGGAAATAAAAATGGCGCGCGGAGTCGTCCCCGTCCAAATAGTAAGCAAATAGTTTGGCTTATCTTTTCAATTTACGTATGAAAGGTGAACGCGAGACGTCGCTTGGGGCGAATGGAAATTAACCCAGCCTCATGAGATGGCTCAAATCTAGTCTGTCCCACTCCCACTTCATTATAAAAGGTCCAATAGAAAGGGATAGCGTTAATAAAATTCCTCGCGAGTGGAAAATGGAAGGATTCGAGAGTAATTGGAAATACCTTCACATTGAGTGCCGCTACCGAGGTTCACGATACAGATCTCAGTGTGTATTTAACTTGCCCTTTGTATGAATTTAATCAGATTCCCTCAGTTGTATTGTACTGTTAATTGGAATTTCTATTGAAAAATCTTCAAGATTGATTTAAAAGTTATTTTTTTAATAATTGTATTGCTTTTGGCTAGTCTGCGTTCAATTTCTTAAGTAATCAGTCGTGCTACCGATATTACTGCGTCGCACGTCAGGTGATGAAAGGAAAATATTTTATTATAAGTTCGTTCCTTGAGAGGTATGTCATAGTCATAAAATGTTTTAGTATATATATGTAATATTTATATTGGACTTTTATATACTTACTTTTATATTGGTATTGCAAGCGGTCATAAGCTAACCGGTTACCATCTTTGCCTTTTACCTTCATTGTATAAAATCTATTACGGTGGCGCATCGGTTGTGAATACGACTGCTGTACAGATCTTGGGTTAAATTCCCGAGTCAGGCAAAATATTTGTAGGTACATAGCAACTATGTCACCTCAATATTTTAGATGTACTTACGACCTCAATTGTATAACTCAATTCTGCTGAATTATTATTTTATGTATTTCACTTATTCATTTCTGTTTACATGTGTGTGTGTATTTGTGTATGCTCACACATGCTCATGCATACTCTCATCATGATCAAACGAGATGGGTGTAAAAATCCAGGATTCAAACTCTTCGTCTTCATGTCACCTTTTTTTACGTCAGCCTTTTGTAATGTCCCACTGCTGGGCAAAAGCATCTTCCTTGGACTTTCAAATCACTCTGTTGGTGGATATCCCCTGACCTTATGACCTTGTGACCCCTATATTTCAGGGTCTTCTGACCCACAGTGCCCATATTCAAACTCGACCGTGGGATGACCCCAAGGTGTCCGCACACCAAGTTACAAGTCATACGATCCAGTGGTTCCGGAGCTATGCCTGTCACTAACAGACAGACACACAGACCCACATAGTGTCTTAATTAACCTCTTCGAAGAAGACTCAGAGGTTAATAAACAGGCATTCTGAACACGCAATCGTTGTTTTCGCTACATATTATTAGATTTTTTGTTGAGAAATTTCAGCATCCATGAAACTAGAACTATGCCTTGTAGGCGGTAATAGGCACTTATTCATGGAAACTAAAACTGGCTGTTGCCAATGTAAAAAGCTGTACGCATTTGAAATCTACGAAAATAAAGATAGGTACACAAAAAGTTGAAAAGCAATCTTTATGTAAGTCAACCGATAGCGGTCTATATTGTATCGGTACCTCTGGGACTACCAGTAACCCACAAAGCCAGAAACACACGCGTTTCTCGCACACGGTACGGTTTCCTCACAAAGAACTGCTAAAATATTTACATCAGAAATATGTATGTTAAGAAAAAGCGAAACTTGAGTGTATCGCGGGAGGAAAGTGATCGGATTATAAATAAATAGTTGAGGTATCCGTCTTGTCTTCCAATTATTTAGTTCGCGAAGAATATATCTGGTCATAGCCTATTAATGTTATAAATGTGAAAGTTTGTGTTGATGTTATCATGTTTGTAACTCAATCATGCGTATGTCCTTCAACTAATTTGGATGGAACTTGGTGCACATATAGATCATATCTTAGATTAACTCATAGGATCCATATGTCTTCGGTATTGTGTTCCCGTCAGATAAAAGAATGTCGCATGTTTTATGTGAGTGAAATAGTAGTCTTTTCTGATGTGCATAGAACATTTAGATCTCCACAACTGCTAAACAATGTAATTTCAGTGAGGAATTGAGATAAATAGTTTTGTTTTAAATTTGTTTTATTTTAACCGGTGAACAAATAAAAAAGTAAGCTTGATAAATTTTAAAGTAGGTACCTTGAAAGTTTAAGGTTGATATGCACTATCTAATCTTGTGATAGTTATTGTATATTTATTATAAAGTTGAAGTAGAGTTTATAATAATGTTTAATGCACATATATCACATTATTTTATGGCTTTTGGCCTAAAGTGGGTTTTATAGCTCTCAAGACTATACAAGGTGTGAATTCTACATATTTATGTTAAATATACTGAATGTTTTTTATATCTCGATTCCTTCCAGAAATTCACCATAGATTCTAAACACATTCGAGACAGATTCTGAACTGGACTCGGTAAAGGTCAAAGACTCGCCTCCGATCTATGTGGTGTCAAAATAATTATATTTACATTGTACTGTTATTTTCCTATAGCATACGCGCGAAATAAAATACAATATGGCGTCTTTATGGACTCGACGAAACTTGAATAGCATTACATTTAATTCAGATTCGTATCCAACGGTTCAGCACCACGGTAACCCTTCTACCTCGTGCGTAGTAAAAAGGTTTTCTATTTGCATTTTACAACTTCACCGGACCTCCATAGAGTTTGCGATTTAATTTGGTGAAAATAAAGGCGGGACATTAAACGGGGCATTTGGGGCAATGCCGTGTGTTGCTTGGGGCGTTTGGGACATTATTGTGTGCTGCAAGGCATTGTGGTGTAGTCTTTTGTAATTGTTACGGCTATTGGCGATAAGGATTAGTACTTTTATATATGTATTAACATTTGTTTGTTGAGTAAAGTTTGGCTTAGTGATGCGCTTTGGGGAACTGCAGACCAATTTGAGGTGTGAGCGTATAAAAGTTTTATCAAGTAATATTGTCTTCTGTTTACGCGAATGTTGTTAATTGAAATTAAACTCATTTATACGGATTTTATCGCGTTGTTTATTTAACACTGTATTACATAATTTTAAAACTGTTACACTACTCCTACTATTGAATATTACTAATGTTTAAGCTAATAAAATTATTAAAACTATTAAAACTATTTATATTTAGGTTTACACTTTCCCCGACGTTTCGGTTGCTTTTCAGCAGCCATGGTCACGTCGGGTAGTGTAACAGTTTCAAAATTATGTAATATAGTGTTATATAAACAACGCGATAAAATCCGTATAAATATGTTTAATTTCAATTTTATTAAGTATTTATTTATACAGGTTTAATTATGACTGTCTTCTTGATCCAGTAACATAAGTTTGCACTGATGTTTACGTATGATCGTGAGTTTCAAATGTTATTAAAAAAGGGTACCAACAAAGATTTTCTCACCTATTATTATTATTATTATATACCTAGATGTATTCATCCTAATCCTAACTTTAACATTCTAAACGCGAATGTGAGTTTATTTGTCACGTTTTCATTCCTTAATTACTTGACTGATCATTATGAAATTTTGCATACATGTTTTGAGGAGCATAGTAAAGGATATTAGGTACCTTTCTAGCCAAAAGCAGTACTATTACTAACCTAACCGACATTTAAGCGAGCGTAGCCGCGGGGAAAATTTAGTACTTAATAATTTTATACGATTGTGTGTATACAGTAGTGCATTTGCTCATTGCTCAATACTAATAATTATCTTTGCAAGCCATAAACAAGCACCAGTTAAAGCTTAGCTTATTGTTAATCTATACGCAAATAGTAATATTTTTTAAATAATATTCTATCTAACCCGACAGTCGCTGTCCTGTCAATCTCTACAAAAATACATTACACGTAATTAAATTCAATATCAAAACGTTAATAATTTATTTTCATATAACAATACGATTTAAATTTTCGACATTTTAATCGGAGTATTCGCAAATTTTCGTTCGTACAAACCTTGTCCTGACAATTATAAACACACCAAAAAATAGCTAAATCGATCGAGCCATTCTTAAGTATATAAATTAAATATAAAGCAATCTCATCATATGAGGCCTTGCAAAAGAGAAACGCAAGAACACAAAACTGACATCACAAAACTAATTTATAACGAACTAATAAGAGCAGCTACAACACAACCTGCAAGGCATACCAATTGTATATCACTACACGAAATATTGTTCCTTTCTGCCTACCCAAGCTTACCCCTAGGGTACGTTGATAATTATTACACGGTAGTAGGTTCGAGTCCCGTCTTCGGCTAACGGTCCCGCGGGGACGGGGGATTATGGCCGGTATTAATTAATGAACAAAGTATCTGTTACGTGACCAACTTACTTATTCGTTTTGATGTTCAGATACATCGTGAAGGAAATATGGCGGTCATTTTCTGTGTCTGTAATATATTAAAGAAGTTTTTCTCCTGAGGCAGGTTCTAGGTATTAAAAATGTAGTAAAAGTATCAATCTATCAAATCAAACGTAAATATTTATTCTACCTTAAGCAGCGATACCTCAGTGGGGAGACCAACAGACTACAATGCAGAGAGTCTCGGGTTCGAACCCACGTCGCGCACCTCTAACTTTCGGAAATTATGTGACTTTTCGAAATTATGTGCGTATTGATTGACAATTATCGCATGCTCCGTGCCTCGGAGAGCACGTTAAGCCGTCGGTCCCAGCTGCCATGAACATCTGTGGCAGTCGTTATTGCAGAAGTCGACACAAACAATCCCACTCGGTCGAAGTGTCGCCGGTCTGTACTGACTGGCCCCCACATAAGATAAGATAAGATATTCTACCTTGTAAATGTAAATACTTTTGGCGGCATTTTTAGGTTAGAGATTAGTGATTTATTTAGGGTTAGGCAATAGAGCTTATTACCGTGACTAAAGGTACATTCTCAGTCTCAGTGTTGCAACTGAGAAATAATTAACAAAATTAACTCAATATCACTTTACTAGACACTGGAATTTGTCTATTATTTTTAAAAAGACAGTCTTCGCACTAGGTATAATTTTTGTGTCGCGGGGAACATTATAAACATTCAAACAACGGACACAAAGAACAGAAGACAGAGAGAACAACCATTTGTGGATTCACACAAATTTTTGTCACGTTTGGGATTCGAACCCACAACACTCGACGCAGTAACAACGGCGAGGTGACCTCTTCTATCCGTCACCGGTCACCGTCAGTGGTACTATGACTGACATACTATAAGTTCAAAATTGTTCTAGTTACATATTGCTAGTTTAATACTAACTAATATTATAAATGCATATGTCAGTTTGTTTGTTTTTACTCTTTTACACATTAATACTCGATCGATCACCATGAAATATCGTATACCTACACATTGCCAGGGATACAGAAAAGGATATGGGGTACCTTTCATTCAGAAAAAGTACTGTTTCCAAGCGAAGCCGTAGATAAAAGTTAGTATATTACAAAGCTATTTAAAAACAAATTTCTTGTTTTAACTCTAAAGCACTCTAAGTGACGTTCAAAGCGTGATGAAAATACAATATCCGAATTTTTACTTTCATTGCTAAAGTATAATAACAAAGTAAGAATATACCATAAAATAATATCTTTAGGAAAATAAATAAATAACAATTTGAGGTCGGACCCGCCGAGGTGAAATTTCATTACTTATCCGTTTTTAAAGGACCGGGTAAGAAGGTTGACCCAAATTTTATCTTTTTCAAAATAAACATGTCTTTTCTCGTCATATTACATTCCGAGTACTTTTGTGCTTCGAGAATTTTCCTTAATTTTCTAACGAAATATATTAACATTTGAAGCTTCAATAGGTTACTAAGTAGATATATTAAAATCAGTGTCTATTATGGTGTCTTACTTTTGTAATAACAGTAAATGAATTGGTGAGAAATTTACTATGCTGGTAAATGTGGGACTGATATACATATGTCGGTTACTTCCTTATAAAAGAGATTCAGATTTATTTCGTTGAAAGTAGATTTCTTTTTCCAAATATTGTTTTATTGACTACGTGCATTCGCTTTATGTAGTCAAAGTTAAAGTCAAAATCATTTATTCATTTAGATCACAAAGTAACAATTATGAATGTCAAAATATATAGGTTAGTGAATTTACTAAGTTACTGAAGCTACATTTAGGTTAGTTGCTAGGTTCAGGCAAAGGGTTGAGCCTATGAGAAGAAACCTGTAAGAAACTCATGACCACTCTTTTAAATCGCCAATTAAATATAATTTCAGTATTTTACCACTCATATCAAGAAGGTGTTGCAGCCATTATGCCATATATTATTGACTATATAAATCTAAAGCTTATAACAATAATTTTAAATAAATAATAAAATTACTGAATAATGTAAAGGAGAAACAAGTTAGGAAAACGTATTTGCCACCAAAGAATAACGGTTTGTCATTTATTTATATGAAACTGTTGACAGTTTTGTAGCAGCCTATGATTCATAGAACATTGTCGTTCTGTATTGTGATGTGGTGCTCTTAATTATGTTTTGCCGCTCGCCGCCATCTTATTCTTGTTCCGTTTTTTGATGTGATTGGAGATCAGACATCTATGCAAACTGCGTTGGTAATATTAAGGACAGATTTACGTAAATTAACCCTAAGGATGTAGAGGTGATTACTGATCTAGAAAGGTTATCATAAACTGTAACTCTGTATTCTAAGCCGCCGTACAGTGTACCGGACACTCAGAGCACAATAATAATAATAATAATTATTATTTATTTATTTTCTCACCACAATACAAACATTATTTACATTTGGTAGGTGACATAATCAAGACTGGTACCTAAACTAGACTCAAGGCCTGTATTTCAGGCTACCAGGTCTCCACCCCTTAGGCTAATGTAAGCTGTACATAATAAGATGTTAACATCTTATTATGTACAGCTTACATTAGTTTACGGTAAGATATTTATTACAAGCCAAAAATAAAATAAAAAGGCAATACAAAACATCTGCATGTGCGTATCTTTGAGCGTGTGCGTACGTGTGTGTGTGTGTGTGTGTGTGTGTGTGTGCGCGCGCGCGCGCGCGTGTGTGTGTGTGTGTGTGTGTGTGTGTGAGTGTGTTTGTGTTTATTCTAAGTCTGACTGGTAAGAATTTTTTCAGTTTCTTCGTAATTGAATTGTTGGAACAATACAAGATTATTTTACTGCGTTTACTAACTAAGGGTTAGCCGTCTGATAATTGGCTATGTAAATACCTCGACGGGTAGCCCTTAGTTTATGATGGGAACCTGCTCCGCTCCACATTTTAGTTGAACGTTCTTAGAAAATTTCCTTGCCCTATACATATGTAGGTAAACCACTACTCAGAATGTCTATATACACGTAATGGCCATTTGAAATGCGATCATAATTTTAGCACTGCCCAACTAGCCATTTGAGCGATAAATTAAATATGATCCCATGAAAACGAAATCGTAATGTATTTTGAGCTTTATGTCAAGGACGTAAGGGTACACGCGTCACACGCACAAATCGCAAATTCTACTTGAATATCTCAAGTTGTAACTATTTGATCGGTTGCCTTATGATACAAGCGGGGAGCGGATTGCGAAACTTCCAAATAAACTGTTTTTATTGACCCTATAGCCGTACTCACTACGAGCTGGCGGCTCAGCTGATCATAATTATGTATTTATCACCACTCATTGTCAAGGTTATAAAAAATATTTTAATATTATATTAGACTGGAAGGCGCAGTTGGCAAGAGGTCACCTCGTCGATGCCGCCACGTGTTGTCGTTTTTAGTTAAAATAAGACAATTCCCAAACTAGGAATAATTCCTGTGTTGCGGGATACTTTACAAACGTTCAAACAACCGACACAAAGAACACACGACTCTGTCCGCTGAAACACAGTTTTATCCCTTTTGACTAGCAAGCCTTTGTAGGAAGTCAAGTGTGTTGAGCGGATGCTCGCCGATTACGGCTTTGTTTTCTAAACTTGACTAGTTTGAATTCAAAATTGGATCTGGCTTGATATTTCGCCGTCAACAATTGAGCAGTGAGTACCGAAAGTACTCAGCTTTCGCTACTTTTCTAATTTAGAGGCTTGCTCTATTTGTAATTGTCTCCTATGGGGTATTATGATGGTCGGTAAACGTACAACACCCATACAGTCATATTCATGGCAATGTTCATTCACAATAGACACCAAGTATGATATGGCAATGTTCATATATGGCAATGTTCATTCAAAATAGACACCATAGATATGCAGAAAGATAATTATTAAAGAGCCTTGTAGAACGCTCGCATTTACCGTTTTGTTAAATATCCAATTGTAGAGTCTATCAGGCAACCGATATGATGATAACTTCAATACCGAGGCCACGTCAGATCCAGTCAAACATTTTACTTATCTCTAATGACGAGCGTATAGCGTCCTATTTAAATAATCGCTTCACACCCCGCTCAGCTGCCACCGTGCACCACATACAAGGGTCAAAATGTACACGTCATTAAGTTGGTCACCCGAGTCGGCAGCGACATGAATGCGGTATCAAACTGTTTTATTGCCTGCCATGATTTAATGAAATCTTTAATATCGGAGATAAGGCGGGTGGAATGTCCCTCGTAAATTGCCCCCAAGCAATATTCTTCGCGTCTAATGCCCCCACTGAAATAATAAACCTCTCAACCTTTTATGTTTCAGTACTGAATGCTGATTGTTGAGGTTTTAATTCACTGTACGTTTTATAGGTTTGTGGGACTCTGCGGTTGCGATGTTTGAATGTTTGTATGATGTAAAGATGTAGGCTTCGTAGGGATGACTCAATTCAATCGTTAAATGAGAACTAAATAGAATTAACTAGACTGTTACATTGGCGGCTGCGAGTAGGGTATCAGATTCATTGTATGCGTCGGGCAAAGTGTTACTGTTACTGCACATTCTGCACAGAGTCTGGCATTTCACTGGCTATGTTTTTGTGCCCATGTGGGCGTACACAACTGCCGTCCATCGGAAGAGTTCCAGATTCAATTTTGCTTTTAAATCTTCTTGTTGAGTACCGCATTGTATAAGTTAGTGTTTATGCTTACGGTTGATTGTGAGGTCTTTGGTGCAATTGCCGGATCGGCCAATGTGTTATTAAAATTTCTGCTAGGCAATTCACAGTAGCTAGAATATACCACTGGCTATATTTTAGAGATTTGCAGGCGTTAGTGTTTTGAGATCTTTGTGTTACCATTATTATTATAAATTTTAACAATAATCACAAAAATGTGTAGACAAACTAAATTTATTTAGCCAGATATATCGGGAGTTACAATATATTTCGTTTTTCTGCGTTAATTAAAATTACATTCAATAGTTATTCAATATTTTATAATATTTAATGGAATATTTAATGAAATCACGTATACTTAGTTGGTTAAGTAGTTTATATTTTAATTAATAATGTTTTTAATCATTTTCTACAGAAAACCACCTTACTGTACTTTCTCATAGGAGTTAAAATTCTAGATTATTCTGCTGCCTGGAGGTAGTATGTAACTTAGTAAGTATACATATAAGTGAAGGAAGCTTTTACTTCCTTTACTTTTTTACATATTTATATACAAACATACACAGAGGTTAAGTGAATACAATCGTGCCAGAAATAGCTCAATCGATACCAAACTTAAGATATAAAGAAATAAAAAGAAACCGTCGCGATATATGTATTTTCGCCGACATCTAAAAATAAAACACGGAAGGCAAGGAGTGTATCAAATCTGGTCTCCGGTACACAGCTGGCGGGTCCCACGGACCCAAACACCCTGTATATACATTATACCCTACTTTGATATATACATACATATATAACTGAAGATGTGTTTCAGATACGATATTGTTCGTTGCTGTTCAAAATATAAACTAAAGCCGGAGTATATCTGGAGTATCGGTGGCACAGCGATGGTGAATGTGGCTGCTATGCATGTGGCGAGTGATGCCCAGGTCGGGCTAAATGTGGGATTTTCAGTCAAGAAATTTTAAATAGTAGCTCAGTGTCTGTAGTACCAAACATATTTCTTTCACAGAACAACTGTCATAGTAATGCCAGGTGTGTTAATCCAGGTTACGATTAAACTGTGTGCCTATTTTCATCTAAATCCGTTTAATAATATTATTCTCCATAGCTTTTATTATTCCCAAGTCACTTGGGATCGGCTTTTCTAGTCTAACCGGATTTGACTGGATATCAGTTTTTACACAGAGCGGCTGCCACCTGACCTCCGCAACCCGAAGGCTAACGATACCGTAAGGCTAGACCAGCGTCAGGATATTATAGGGCACTGACTGCCCAATAACGACTGCCATAGATGTTCATGTGTTCATGGCAGCCGGGACCGACGGCTTAACGTCTTCACCGAGGCACGGAGCAGGCGATAATTGTCAATCAATACGCACATAATTTCGAAAAGTCATATAACTTCCGAAAGTTAGAGGCGCGACGTGGGTTCGAACCCGAGACCCACTGCATTGCAGTCTGTTGGCATAGACGCATAGATTCCTTATGGAGTAACATACATACAATTTGTGTTAGTATTTATATAATTTATTAACTTTTTAATAATGCTTCACTTACACTCTATTGTTGTGCACATGTGACGCTTGATTTAGTAACAAACATCGAAATTGCCAAACATCCATATAAATTTTCACATTTAAAATATTAGTAGGAATATATTAGATCCTTGGATAATTTTTTACCGTCGATTCTTTCACATGCAACTATTTTCCATTACACGAAAATTGCAACAGTTACAACAAAAACACAATTTTCAACACATGCAACTATGCATTTATATCGAATACAAGTTAAAATCTAAATTCAAAACCCGTGTCACGTATAGCGGTGTCATATCTCACCACAATGGCGGTCCTAGTTAACCAGACATATGTATAAAACGTAAACGATTTCAACTATCTTCATATAGCCACTTTAAGGCGTAATGGCTCCCGAAATCCGATCCGGGTGATTCCGAACCACACGTGACAACATTGAGAACTAGCATCTTATACAAGGCAAGTCGGTACACTGCCAGGGTTGCCAACACGCCAATATGAGCTGTCAAATTTGTGAGTGGATAATTTATGTGTTGGCGCTCCTGACCCAAGTTTGTGATTGATTAATGAAGGTTCGATTACGTTTTCTTATGTGAGACCTTGAATTTGGATTATTGATGGTTTAATATACAGCTTGTGACAGACTTGTGTGTTTTGTCTTTAAGATTTGAAAAGAAAATATATGGATAAGCTTGTGCTCTATAAAATTCTATCTCTATGAAAGAATATAATAGCTGTAGCTACGTAAACAAGTGACAATCGTTCATGTAGCAAAAATGCTTTGCAGGCTTCATTGGGTTGCCATAATTGGGTTCCTATCATTGGGTTGCCATCATTGGTTTGCCGTCATTGGATTGCCATAATTGGATTGCAAACACTGTTCTTGTCCCGCTTAAAGAGCTCATCTCTACGAAGATAATCCTGGTCTTTCATTGTAGTAATATGTGCTTTAGTTTAAATTTATTGGAATAGTAGGTTATTGTACTAAAAAAATTTACAACGTTTTCGTTTTGAGTTATTTTCTTACTATTATCCAAACGCTATCATACTTATTCAAGATTATTATGTTAATAGTAGAAAATATACGGATTGAATTGGATTGAGGCAAATATAGTATTCGCTTTTTCCACCCTTACTGGGTTGTGGTTTGTACCGGCTTCAATCATCAAATCAGGTAAACAGTTTGAATATTTTACCAAAACAATTATCATTAGCAGTTCGTACTCCAATCTTAAGCTCGACAGACGATAATATGCTCGTATGCTCTTTTGTTTGCTCTTACATGCTCTTTATAACTGCCTTCTCTGTTCTCAGCCTACCACTGGAGGATCACTGGCGCTAGACTATCTTTTGATAATCAGAATTTATATATCGATACCTATAACTCCAGTTGTCATTTACTTCCACACTAAACACGAAACACTAGCAAATACATTATACATTCAAATACACAATTCGTATTTAACATATGCAAATACTACAGCTATGTATTAATACACCTAAGTCCGCCACAAACACCGTCCCGATACATTTGATAAAAGTGCCAACCCTGCGGACCCGTGTCGCAGTCATTTATAGAAATCCATCTATTACGCAAAACGACCGAACTCGGTTTCGCCGCCCGAGATTTAGAGCCTGTTTCACTGTTCCCCATTTGGTAGTAGACAAGTGAAAAACAGCTTTATTCTTGTTCCTTTCTTCAATAAAATATTTTGAAATTATTCCCGGTTCGTTCTCGAGCAAAGTTATCGCGCGTCGGCAGAATAATCGATTTATTGGTTGTGTCACTGATATGTATATATCAGAACGTCTAAAATGTAAAAATTGCTGTTTCTTGTCTCATACATACATTAAATTTTATTTTCTGAAAGGGTAAGCATATGCTACGAATATCCATTTGCCACGGTCCGCGCTATTACCCTTGTGTTATTCTCTCTGATTCATTCTTATTGATTTAGGGAAATCTTAAATAGGTCTTTTTCTACAATATCTTCGACCTGATCAGAGAACCTTTGTATAGATCTACTGCTTCTAACTGTTTCATTATAAATATATTTTAACGTGGCCATATCACACAGACCTTTTGAAATATTTTTACTTTGCGGTGTGCATGAAAAACACTCAGTTTCAGTATAGTCCAATCGGATTACCGGCGAGTGCGAGAGAATATAGAGTGCATTTGGTTTTTAACACGCTGGACTATAATATCTAATGCGCAAAGAACTGGTTTCTCGTATCCTTACTAATATTATAAATGCGAAAGTGTTTGTTTGTTTATACTTATTTTACGTAGCAACGGATTGACATGACTTTTTGTATAAAGATAAAGTCTGGACCGCGTCATATACTGCTTTAAAATTTACTAAAAATATATTTGTTATATTCCACGCGGCCGAAGTCGCGGGTTACAGGTAGTTTCGAATAAAAGCTTAGTCGATATGATCACTAAGCCATCAGTGATTACATGAGTCTCACCTCTTATTTATTTAATTTAATTTTATACTATTTTTTTAAACCTCCTCCTACCTATTCATAATTCCTGTGTCGCGGGGATTTTACAAACATTTAACCAACGGACAACAAAGAACATCGAGGCTCAGAATAACTATTTGTGGACCACACAATTTTTTTTACCCCGTGCGGAATTCGTACTCACAACACTCGTCGCAGAGGCAGTAAAAATAATTGTCGAAGTGCCTCAATTAGATAAAAAAAAAAATTATATAACTAAGGTGGCAACCAAGCATATGGTAAGTGGTCACCGTAGCCTATGGACGCCTGCAGCACCAGAGGCATTACGTTGCCGACCTTTTAGGAAAGGAGGAAGTGGGAGAAGGAGCGGGAATGTCTAAAGAGGGTGATTGGGCTTCCGGCACTCTCACTCACCGAACGAAACACAACAGTAGGAATACTGCTATCTCACGATGATATTCTGTGAGAGGGTAGTCCTTCCCCGGTCGAGCTGGCCCATTCATGCTTAAATCAGCTCAAAACGTAGTGTGCAGTTAGTAGCACAATGAACAGATAGTATTAATTCTTCTATCCATTTCTTGTGTAGTCGCATTGTCCTGTCTAGCGACAACACAGACGCGACATACGATAGAGCCTCCGCTCACATTACCGCGGTTATCCTGAGCTAAGTGCATTATGTGGTTGAGGAAATCTCCTGCCGAAGCGCTTGTCTCGTGCACGCCGCCCAATTCCGTCTGCGATGTCGCTTCTGTATCGACGTGTGTTATTATTAATCTATGATGAAATAACGATTGATTTTAAGAGTAATTTTATTATGTACACGGTTTTACTTGAGTAATTGTACGTAGTATAAGTACGTCAATTTGCTACCTCTTGTAAAAAGTACTTTTTCCTAGATGAAAGGTACCCTGTGTTCTTTTTTTTTGACAACATGTATGCGAAATATCGTGATGATTAGTCCAGTAGTTAAGGCGTGAAAGTGTAACAAATAAACTCACAGTCGCATTTATAATATTAAGCTAGGATTTATATTATGTACTATATTATGATTTATATTATGTATTACGAGTTACTTGGTCATCCGTTGGTCCAGTAACATACATAATTTTTATTATTTAGATTGCTCGATAGTTTGCAGCCAATCATGAGCTCTCCTTGGCTAGAAAGTGTTGTAGGTTAGTCTGTCATAATATATATATAATTTGTATATTTGTAGTAGTATGTAGTCTGTAATCACGCTTGATCAATAGCAATAGGTCAGTCGAGTTTTAGAAATTCTCAAAAAAACTCCCTTTTTAATAGCGTTATAAAATGAAAACATTATCAATGTAGTCGAAATCAACGTCAATCCAATCCGTCCATCAAATTAATAAAAAATACAGTTAAATTGAGAACCACCTTTGTTTTTGAAGTCGGTTAAAAATAGAATCATTCATTTGTGGTTAGTACTTTCTGAAAAATAAAATTTTACTTTACTACACAGTACACTACACACTACATAGACACGAACCTATATATTTTATGATCACCCATCAATTTCCAGGCAAACACCCCGTGACACCATCATCGCCCCTCCTAAACGGAATACCACCACCACTATTGAATTGCACACACTCAATGCTTAGTGCGGTGCTATTTACATAATAAAACAAGGGTGAAAACTTTACCAACCGGGAACAGAACTCGGTAACTATTGAACGGCACTTTAAGCCTGACAATTCAATCAGAGATTTGGGTGAAATCCTTTAAAAGTGCACTGGCTTTAAAAGAGTTTTGAAGCCGTTACCTCTTAGATAAATCTTTTCGGTAAATGTATTCGCAGGTTGCTTTTAAGGACTGAAAAGTAGTCTTTAGTTGTTCTTGGTCCAGTTTACGCGATCATTTACAATTTTGACTTCAGTTTCACACTATTGCACTCTATCTTAGGTAATATTATAAAAGCGATTGTGAGTTTATTTATTTAACGGTTTCCTGCCTTAACTGCTCAACATCACAGTTTAATTGTAATGATTACCATTAGAATGGCATTTAGCAATAAGTTTAGTTACGACAATAGGCATATCTGATACTTTTAAGAAGATCATTTCACGCGTAAACCGCCGAACACATCTGGATGAAATTTGGCACATAGGTTGACTATATTTGTTAGCGTTTATACATAGAATATTTTATATTCCGGTAAGGTTTAGGGCGAAGCCGGGACCTTAAACTGAACTAAAATAAAAACAACAAACACAATTTTGTTTCGGACTCCAATAAGCAACATGACCCACCATAAAAGCATATTGACAAACAAAATATAATATAAGCTGAAAGAAGAACACTTATACTTTTAAACATGAAGCGAAATATGCCAGTCCTAGTTCGAAACGTAATAAGGAAACTGACTTACAGTCAATATCGAACGCTGGTATTGGGTTTAGTTAAACGTTAGACGGCCATGGTGCCAATGCGATTTCTGTGCTTGAGGTCTTAGGTTCGATTTGGGTTAGGCAAAGCGTTATTAAACATTTCTATCGGCAAAATTATCAGTAACAGCATGGAGCTTGGAACTTTGCCTGGTAAACGGATAAAGGCCTGCCCCCTATTTCTTAGGACCTAAAGCCAGAGGTTAAATGTGGGTGCTATTAACCTCTGCCTATCTCTTTAGTAATATAGGTGGGGGGATATGTATGTACGTAAAACGTTAGTTGACTAACGGACTTGTTGATCTCATAGCATAAGTTTACAAGCGATCTTGAGGTCTCCAGTCCGATTGTCGAATTGGGCAAAGTGCTATTGTGTTTTTACAAACATATGCGTGTATATGTTGGTAGAGGTAGGCATAGATGCGTTTTTTGGTCTATTCTATACACGTCTTATGTTATAATAATTTAAAGGAAGTCAACTATGAACACCCAGGTGATTATTTTAATAAGTGATCATTGGACACTAAAGTGTCACCTATGATCCTGATCAAAGTGGAATACAGGGTTTGTTATACCTGTATTTTGCCAGTTATGTCTTTTTGATCTGATTGGATGATTCCAACCTGGGTAGTTCCAGGTATACCAAGAACATGGCATTGAACCTTGGCGATGCATTGTGCTAGATTCTAGAAGAACGAAGAAGATACCGAGAAAAGGTATTGCGAATAGTGAAACGCAATTTAACAAGAAGAAATGATGCAAAGTTACGTCAAATGCCTTCTATACCATCTAGACGAAATAAGATTATAAGTAAGCAGTTCTTGTGTTGCTACTAAGAAATTTCTCTCACGGAAAATGCTATGTCCTACAAAAGATATCGAATCAGGACCTCACGACCAACCGCAAGTATAAGCACCAATTTATGCTGCGAAACCAAAGCAATCAATATATCTGATTTTGCTTTTATGTATTCGTAACTATATCTATATCATTCGAATGCACCCTTCATGCCCATTTAACAAAATCCTTTTAAAAAAGCGACTCGAGCAGGCTGTGTCTCGGCCGGGGGCATTTGATTTAGATAACGGTCCCTCTTGCGAGATTGGGCCCTCCTACCAAACTTGTGGATTACAGTAGCATTGTAGAAGTAAAACGTTTTGTATATATCGAATTCTTACTAATATTCTAAATGCGAATGTGTTCTTTCTTACGCTTCCATGCCTTAACTACTCGACCGATCATCATGAAGTTTCGCATACACATTGTCAGGGTTCCATACAAGGGCATAAGGAACATGTCATCTAGAAAAAAGTACTGTGTCCAAAAGAGATAGAAATTTTTGGACAAAATTGACCTAAACGCGAGTGCAGTAGCGGGCAAAATGTAGTACGTAATAAGCAATAAGCAATGTATACATTGCTTACAGCTGCAGTGGAGCAGCACTTGTAAATGCGATTGATGAGCATGAAGATTCTGGTTCAATTTTTGATTGATAAATTGGTATTAGCTTTGTCGGGCAAGAAATTATATTAGGTAATTAAGGCATAGACTATGTGTGAACACTTACTAGTTGTTGTATCTAAGACGGAGACCATATTTTTTTAAGTCATACAGTTTTGAAGCTTGAGGAAGACCATAAGACATTCCTTAAGGTTATAGTTATAGAGATCCAAAGCAACTTGTCTTTATTGTAAACTTTTCTATTGCATCAGAATCGCGATATCAGAGTGACGTAATTAGTTTGGCATAATTTTCTAGATAACTAGATTACGTCTGCGGCTTCACTCGTATCTTCTGGATGAATTGTAACCTGTCCTTTTCTGTTCCTCTGTCAACGTGTATGCAAAATTTCATTATGATCGAGTAATTAAAGCGAGAAATTGTAACAAATAAACACACATTCGTATTTATAATATTAATAAGGATTTGTGTTTGAGTATTTTTGAAGAAAAGTTGAGCCGGTAAATTTGCAGCTACAGGATTATTATTTTGAGGCTTGGCAGTCCTGCAGACTAAAGCCACACGAAAGCAATATTAGACAGGGTGAGGATATGTCACGGACGGGCCGCTAATGTGGGAATGGCCGAAAACGTCAAACGACGCTTCCCTGTTGTGTGCCTCTCGTCAGCCATGTGCATCATTAAGCACCAGTATTGTAGCAAAATCATCAATCATAAATCACAGTAAAATGGACGCGGTATCGCACTTTCATCAACGTGTCCTAAAATCTTGCATTCGAATATTAGATTATCATTCAAATAATAATCAGAGACAATAAAATTCGAATGGGTCAATCATTCGATTTTTAGTGACAATAACGTATCGCAAACTCGAAATTCAAAATCGTTCAAGCTATAAGTACATTTTATTCACTCAGCCTATCACATGTAGCCGTATGAGAAATTTACGTTATAATACGCTTACAGTAGTATTCACAGCCGCGAGTGGGCGGTCAATCGTGACCCTACTCAAGTCAGTTTATCTATTCCAGAATGCCGAATTATTTACGTACGTTACTTCTGAATAGGGGGAGGGGGGTACCGTAGAGATGCCTTAGTTACAATTCTTGGCGATGAACTGGCTATCTTAGCTTTCACTTAAATTGACAAAGTGTATTGTAGTAAAGCAGTAATGATCTGACAACCTTGTTGATTCCATGGCGGCTAAACGTGAGGTTTGATTGATATGGCTGTGTTATTTGATCAATCAGAAAATTCTTAGTTGCAGCGGGACTGTCAATAGAGTCGTTCTGATATTCCGTGCCGTAGCAAAATCTGGGTGTCGAAAGCTCTGCTGTTGCTAACAGTAAGTGTAGGTATCACATTTGTGCCAACTTCTTCAAGATAATACCTTGTATAATACGAGATCTTAAAAGACAGAAAAGAAAATTGTTTGCATATCTGGTTGCAGGAAAATCCATCATCCAGAAACGCAACCTTGAATTTAAATGCTGATTTTATTTATGAAGAGTCCACATGGTATGATATACCAATCCAGGATTATCTGCATTTCTTGGTGACAAATTGGTTAACCTAAAGTTGAGAGTGAATAATATCCTTCCTAGTCGAATTGTTCCCATCATCGAACACATTATCCCTTAACATCATAGCGTTTTAATTGTCAAACAATTGCTAGCCTGACAGGCTTAAGACCAAGAGAGCTTGGGTACGAATTCCACTTATTTCACTACATACGTGAACTAACAACAATTGCTAGCCTGACAGGCTTGAGACCGAGAGAGCTTGGGTACGAATTCCACTTATTTCACTACAAACCTGAACCAACAATCACAGCACAAGCTTAGCTGGATGATAAGAACACAAAAATTAGTAACGCAAATTTCTATGAGATGGATTGTAAATATTTGTCAAAATTTGTTCCCCGATTATTCGTTAACAGATGTGGATGTAGCTCACAGATAAATCATGTCCTAGATCGACACATATAATACTTATTATCACGTTACCCGGGACCAACAAAAGTCGACCCAGTGATGTAAGCATGTCCGATTCCCACATCTAACTCCATTCCGTACACCAAAAGGTAAAAAGCAACACGTCACTCTATTTTACATTAGTCGAGTTGAATTCTTCCACCGTAAGGAGAGGGCGGTCCGTCCGAGCGACAGCCTCTGAATAAATACATCGGGTCCATTAAAATGTCAGTCAGAGTGGCTTGCTTTCTACATTCGCACCGGAGATCTTGCTCCTACTCAAGTAAGTGTTGTGATGCTATTTAGTAGCTGAGTTTACAATGGATTTATTATATATAAATTTCTTACTTATTTAGCATCTTATCCAGCAACGTATTTTTAACAACTTGGAATACAATAACAAGTTTGGCCTTTAAGCGACATCCCTGTTTCAGCCGGTATAAGTGATTCTAATCATAAATAATACTAAAAATAGAATCACGAACCATTACTGCAGGTTATAAAGAATCGTTTACGCTAGTCAACTAAAATAGTCGTAATTCTAGCAACTTCGAACTATTTAGCGAAAGCTTGGTAGTTAGTAAGATTAATACAGTTTGGAATGGCTGCGTATAAAAATTAAACGTTTCAAAAGTACTAACTTTGGCCATAACCTTGTTAGTTATTAATGATGGTTAATAAAACTAAAAGTTGTTCGAGATTTTTCATGTTTAACTTAGATCATTTTGCTAAAGTTCCCTTGAAGCGGCTAAGAAAAATACGAGTAAAACTCGAACTTTTATATACTTTTCAGGGCATCTTAATTGCTCGTGGATCTGATAACTGGAAAACTTTGTAAACGTAGTTAAGTACTGCGTTTTTTATAGTCATCGATTCAACGAATTCTGTCGTTCAACTTTGTGGTGAAAGACACAGGTGTAGGCAACTACACCTGTGTAGTTGCCTACACCTGTAGGCAAGGTGCTCCACCTTAGCTCTACTGTTCGATAGCTAGTGCAGCTTTCGGAACTGACTGTTCCTATAGATTTTGACGCCATTCTGAATATACATTATATAATTTTAGTTCGCAGTACGTGGGTAAAACGGTATTAAAAGCGCCTATAGGCTAGAGTAAAACAAAACCATCTGGCGGGCTGTATGGTTTTTAGCCACTTGAGTATTAGAAAACTTTTGACACGCTAGACCACGAGATAAAAGGATGAAAGAGCATTTTTATATAATTAATGTTCCTCTATCATCCCATACATATTAATTGCATCCTTTATTTGGCAATACTGACTACTACGTCGAGTGTTATGGTTTTGAATCCCATACACGACACAAAATTATTAAATCCACAAATAGTCTGGGTGTCCTTATTGTCCGTTGTTAGAATGTCTTTAAAGTCTCCCACAATAGAGAAAGTGATCCCAGTGAGGGAAATGTTTTTAAAAAATTGGCATTTAAATCACTAATATTCTTATATATCCCACCAGATAAGCTAAATTTCACACAAATACATAATATATGGCTTAGCTGAAGCGTGATCATTTTGTTACCCTTTCACTTGCACAAGCAACTAGCATCTCTAGATAGACAGTACAGTTGCTTATGCATTATGCTACTTTTATACATTCATGTCAATTTTACAATTTTATACCAACGCCAACTAGCTGTTGAATATAGTATAATTTCATTGCAAACATTGGCATGAAACACCACCTGCAGAACGATATCTTGATTTACGTACAAAATGCAGTCCAGCTTTTTCGCTTCGTTATTTAGAATTTAAAGTATCGAAGCACGAAATTGCTAGCAGTTTACCTGTAGCTAGTAATACGCTTTAACTAAAAGTTATTCCAAAGTTTGCCATAAATATCCCCGAGACTCTCTTTTAATATATTTATTAAATATTTATCAACGTTTTTACGATGTTTTCTACAGAGAGGACTAAATTTAATCAAGCCCACGGACTGACTACGTTCAGGTTAATTTTAAACTTTAGAAATGGAAAGCTGATGAAAGTATGAGACTTAGCGCAAAGTTTGTTGTAGTAATGAGATTTCTGGATCGATCTGTTTAGCTCTGTGTATCTTGTTAAACGAAGGTAATCGTATTAGCAGATTATATACTGGTGGGTTCCTAGAAAATGAGTTCAATGCTCTTAAGGGGCGGATAACGGCAAAATATACTTCATTCAACAGGTTTTAGGTGAATCTTTATCGTATCATTTATGGAACTAATTACATGCGCATGTGATTTCCTTCTCTTTCAATTTTCGGTGTACTTTAAACGGGAATCTTGTTAACTATCAAAATAAGGATGTGTATGCCTTTTTCACATTATCTAGAAATGGGCGTCTTCACTGACTGTATACCATCAGCAATGGACTAAAATAAAAGCCAAATATAGTTAATTGAAAAACTAAATTTATATTTTATATGAATAAATTTCAATAATCTTGCCGAATCATAGTTCGCTTCAACTATGCTTATCGATTTAAAAATATGTTATATCACATTAGTGGATAAACAATATTTTCTTAAAACATTGATTAAATTCAATATTTTTTTTTACGTGACGAATCCAAATAGTAATTTAATGATATGTAAAACGCCCCTTTGTGGTTTTTGTTTAGTTCGATTTTAGACTACTATCATAATAGTGTCTGAATTTCAATAAAAATAAATTATGCTCTTTTTTAGTGATACCACAGTCATTTGCTTTTTCCATTTCCGGGAATTTTACCTAAAATATCGAATGATCGCCGGTTATTCAGCGTCTTAAACAGTGACAGCCAAATCTATCACAACCTGTTTAATACTGTATAGATCATTAATGGCATAATCCTACACCTAACAAGTAAAAGTTATCCGAAAGATAAATCGCATGCACTCATGTTAGGTTAAAGAAGAGAGTTGGCGAGGCTGTTGCAGCGCGCACCGCTCGTGCGGGCGCTGCGTGTACTCAACACACTGTCTGACCAGATAGATTTGTTCACATGTCCACTGAACGTATTCACAAATGCTGCTTATTGCCACTGCAGTAACTAGCTTAGTTTAAGTGTATAGTATAGTGTATAGTAAGTGTATGTATAGTATAGATATAGATATAAGATAGTCTAAGTTCAGCTACTCTATCGCATTAGGCTTGCCTGTAAAGATAGACGTAAGTTTTTATGGTCTTATGTATGGGGGCCAGTCAGCACAGACCGGCGACACTTCGACCCATTGGGATCTTTTGTGTCAGCCCCAAGATTTATCCCTTAGCTCCTTCCATCTCCCTATGAATGTACTGCATCAGTCGTAGCGTACACTTCAGAGGGGGAAGCCTGAAGTCCTCAGGGTTTGGATATGCCAATCCCATCAGACCCATCCTCAATCCAGCCAACGCGTCGCATTCACATAGTAGGTGCGATATGGACTCGTCCTGTTCACCACAGGCTCTGCAAATCGAATTGTGAGCCAATCTCAATCTGCACAGGAAGTCGTTGGTGCCAAAATGGCCAGTGAACGCTCCTGTGAGCAGGTGTATTTGGCTCTTGTTATACCTGCAGAACTTCCGGGTGAAGCCTGTGGCTCTGTTTGCAATGAATTTCTTGGAGTGTTCCAGACCCCTCAGGGCTTTCCACTCTAGCCTGTGTTTGTCATTGCCATGTGCATTCAAAGCTGCCTTGACGGTGCTCTCAGAGAGTCCCACGAATGGCTCGAGGCCCACAAACAGTTGCTCCGAGCCCTTTCTGGCTAATTCATCAGCCTCCTCATTGCCCTGCACCCCTGCATGCCCCGGAACCCACACCAGTCTGACTGTGTTCTTCCTGCCAAGTTTGTTTAAGGCCTTAACACAGTTCAGGACCAGTCTGGAGTCTACTCTACACGAGTCCAGAGCCTTGAGAGCAGCTTGACTGTCACTGAGAATATACACAGTCCTGTCAGTGACATTACTGTTGATATTCTCCTGAGCACAGGCAATTATAGCGTAGGTTTCCGCTTGGAAGACCGTTGCATATTTGCCCATGCTTTGGCTCACCTTGCAGTCGTTGGTATAGATACCAGCGCCCGATCCTGTTTCCATTTTGGAACCATCAGTGTACCAGATGAGACAACCCTTGTCAGGGGATTGTAGACCTTGTCTCCATTCGTCCCTCGTGGGGACCTTTAGTTTAAAATTCTTTTTGAATATGTGCAATGGTTGCATTTTGTCGCATCCCATGCTCATAATCCTTTTGAGATCCTTTGAAATCTCCAATTTTGTGTGACATGTTACCGGCATGTTGACGCTCCACAGCCCATGCACAGATAGTCTGTGTAGCGCCTTTATCGCCTCTGACTCCACAACAATGTGTAGCGGCGTTAGATCCAGCAGGACCTCTAACGCTGCCGTTGGCGTAGTCGGGAACGCCCCTGTCATAGCCATGCAGGCCAATCGCTGCACCTTTGACAGCGCGATCCTGCATGTAGCTAGTTTAGTTCTTGGCCACCAGACAATGCTTCCATACGTGAGTATAGGTCTTATCATCATCGTGTATAGCCACTTGATGACCTTGGGCTTTAGCCCCCAGGTCTTCCCATAAGTAGAACGAATCATGCCGAAGACCCGCTGGGCCTTCTCTATGACTTTGTCTACATGAGGTTTCCACGTTAGTTTGCTATCTAAGGTCATGCCTAGATACTTCACCTCCATGGACCATTGTAACTGCGTACCATACATGGAGAGAGTTCCCAACCCTGTCAGATCCCTCA
Organism: Catocala nupta; assembly: GCA_963675205.1. Classification (NCBI taxonomy): domain Eukaryota; kingdom Metazoa; phylum Arthropoda; class Insecta; order Lepidoptera; family Erebidae; genus Catocala; species Catocala nupta. The sequence goes on along the minus strand of OY776086.1, from coordinate 27,611,541 downwards.
TCCTAGTAAACGGCACGACAGTCGTTTTCCCTGGGTTGATCGATAAATGATTGCTACTGCACCATTTTTCCACCGTAATCAGGGCCTTCTGCATGAGACTAGATACCGTACTCGGGAACTTTCCATTGACGAGTATCACCAAATCATCCGCATATCCGACCGTTAAGTACGGACCTTTGTTGAGTTGTTCTAGGAGTGAATTGACTACCAAGCACCATAAGAGTGGTGAGAGTACTCCACCCTGAGGGCAGCCCTTGGTTGTCGTTGCATACATTTCATCTCCTAACAACTCAGACCTAATGATTCTACCCCTGAGCATACAATTGATCCACTTGCAAATGGTTGGCTCTATGCCGTGATTTGCCGATGCTACACTGATGGCATCAAAGGTGGTCCGATCGAAAGATCCCTCAATATCCAGGAATGCAGAAATGCAAACTTCCCGGTTCTCTAATGCATGTTCTGCCTTATTTACCACAAAATGTAGTGCCGTCTCAGTGGATTTGCTCGACTGGTAGGCACACTGTAGCCTGTGGAGGGGGAATTTCCATAATGCTCCCTCCCTGACATGTCTATCTACTAACTTCTCCGGGGCTTTCAAGAAGAACGACTCAAGACTGATAGGTCTGTATGCCTTGGCTTCTTCGTAGTCCGCTTTGCCCGGTTTCGGTATGTAGATGACTTTAACACGCCTCTATATCTTTGGAATGTATCCAAAAGCTATGCAGGCTCTGTATAATCTGCACAAATGCAGAACCAAGAGTGCAGCTCCCTGTTGCAGGATGATGAGATAAACCATGTCTGGACCAGGTGACTTGAATGGTTGAAAACCATTTAGAGCCCAGCCGACCTTCCCTTCATCCACCACCTTCCTAGCAGTGTCCCAATCTGTTTTGGTTGTGCGGTAGCCAGGCCCTAAGTATCTTTAAAGCGTCTGATTGGTTTACCTCAAACATATGTCCCCAAAGAGGTGACCCAAAGCATTTCGCTAACTATGATTGTAGTCTATTGCCATCTTCCAGATTCCATACTTATTACTAAGATATTTGACAGTAAATTAACTCCTAATTTGAAACCTCATCCACAGCAGTCGCGTGCATTTTCCCTTTCCTGTAGTTGCAGTTTGTCAAACTTACTTTACCGATTAGATCTTCATCCACATTTACTTAGAAGAGATTTTCACGATTGAAAATCGGTCTTAAATCGAGAGATTTGCGTGAAATTTACACAGATTACAGAACCACTTGACATTGTATTTTGTTTAAAGTGCGGAGAGGTCTGTTGCAGTAGTCATTAGCGATAAGCTGGGTAATTAGGCTACGAGCCAAATCACTAGTTTTTCGCTATTGAATCAATGAAAATGTATGCGTCGAACGAGTTTATTTACTTGTTATGTACTGGGTGGAACAGAAAAGTACAGTCGTATCATCGCAATTAGTAAAATATGTAAAACTCGACAATTTTATAAATAATTTGTACGTTTACGTAGGCAATCGCTTTACTGGTTGATGTATGATTACTGCTCCACTGCCGTTACTCGTAGCGTGATGTTAGGCGTCTGTAGCCGAGGAGGACGTGTCGCCCGCGTGTATAGACGAGTCCACGATGGACGCGGCGCTGGCATTATTACACGAGGCGGATCCGCGCGAGGCGGGCGCGTCCGACGCGAAGGCAGCGCTGGCGCGGCTCAAGGCGCGCGCGCATGCCATGGGCGCGCTAGTAGACGCTGCGTTGGAGCGCGCCGACCGTCGCCACGCGCGACTTACCCAACTCAGCGCTGAGCTGGTAGACGCGCTCAACCTGTACCACTCGCTTATGCGCGATCCACTCAAGCCGCCCTACGCGGCGATGGGAGGTCTCCCGCCGCCCGCTCCCCAGCAAGGCCACCCCGCGGGGCCATACCCTATGCCTAAGTTACTTTTGGATAAAGTAACTTTCAAATAGTGAAATAATTTTAAAATCGGTGCTTTAGTTTTTAAATTTTATCATTGCAAACAAAAATGCAAACATACATAAGTTTTCTCTTTATAATATTAGTTTATATGTGTTCGTAAGAAAATTTGATTTAGCTATGTATCAAGATCTGGGTTTTTTAACTGCTGAGTTATAGTATAGGGACGTTTCTAACGATGCGTGTAACTAGCTCCTTTTTAAATATTTAGAACAAAAGCAAGAGGTGTAGGGCTTAACTAGTATGTAGGAGTAGATTGCGCATGTAACTCAATATAGTTAGTTGCGCAATCTACTCCTACATGCAAGCACTTCGGGCGAGCTACTCGTACTTGTTAATCATACGAGTTACATGTCGTTTACATAGTATATGCAATATATCTTGCGCATGATAACTATATAATATACAACAACCCTAACGCATCGATTAAGAGGAGGCATTTTTTAATATGGCGGGGTCACACTTGTGCTGTGCGAATACTGTATTTGCGCATACCTAACCCTCTCTCACCTGCCGAACACAGAAGTCCTTCAAACACTTTTTATTTAAACCTCTCGTGTTTCCCGTCGGCCATGACACATGACACATGACGTAACAGTGGCGAACATTCCGCTAACAAATCTAATTTGCGTCCATCCACACGTCCGACTTTTTGATAGAGGATTTTTGAAGCACGGCTTAACCGTCCGTCCGACGATAGACGCGTTTTTCATTCGATGTACTTGTACGTGATTATCGAGTTTGCATTTTTGTGCCTATGTGTCGTGCTAAGGGTTAGAGTATATTTAAAACTGTATTGAATTGAACAAGTTTTAGTTTGACGTGTCAATTGTTGTAATGCCAGCTATAGTTGAAAAATCGATTGTGTCTGGACGCTGGTTTTCTGCTGCCACTCAGCGTATGGACTCTGGCGTCCAGATGCAATACTTTTATTATTGTTTGATTATGTAAACATATTTTAATTAGGTATAATATAATTTCTTATGTTATAGGTATCATCGGCATCGATAGCCTAGTGGGAAACCGTTGGACTGCCACGCAGAGATCTCAGGTTCGATCCCAAAGCGCGCATCTCTGACTTTTCGAAGTTATATGCGTATTAAATAGTTAATTATCGCTTGCTTTAACGGCGAAGGAAAACATCGTGAGGAAAGCTGCATGTCTGAGAGTTCTCCATAATGTTCTCGAAGATATGTGAAGTATGCCAAGCCGCACTAGGCCAGCGTGGTGGACTATGGCCTAACCCTTCTCACACTAAGAAGAGGCCCGTACCCAGCTGTGGGACAGTTAAATACAGGGCTGATATTATATTGTTATATGTTATAAGTGAACTAATTTAATATTCTCGTTTGTTTAAAAAGAAGACAACTCCCGCACGAGGTAAACTTCCAGTGAAGTGGGGTAGTTTACAAACTTAATGTTTGTCACATCGGACATGAATAATACGTAGCCCTGGAAGAATCATTTGAGGATCACATAAATTTTTGTTCCGTGTACTGTTTTGAACCCACAACAGTCGAGAAAATGGCAGTACCGAGGCGGCCACTTAAGGCACTACGGCATCCAAGCAGTCTAATATGTTGTACATAAAATGTAGGTTTATTTCAAAATGGTATCATAACTTTGTTAGTTATACATGCACGGTGTTTTTTCAATCGTCACCGTTATACTTATATATAATAATGTCCTCCAGACCGAATTTCAGCCACGGCGGCCTATCTAAACGGAGAATGGCCATCTGCGCAGTAGATTTTTTTTTTTTATTGAACTCAGCTGGCAATCTAGCATATGGCCCACCTGATGGTAAGTGGTCACCGTAGCCTATAGACGCCTGCAACACCAGAAGCATTACTTGCGCGTTGCCAACCCTTTAGGAAAGGGAGTGGGATGGAGAAGGACCGGGAAGGGGGAAAGAGGGTGATTGGGCCTCCGGCGCTCTCACTCGCCGAACGAAACACAACAATAGGAATATTGCTATTTCACGTCGATATTCTGTGAGAGGGTAGTCCTTTCCCGGTCGAGCCGGCCCATTTATGCTGAAATCAGTATAATACTCATATTTTAGTGCACAAGTATGTGCGCAAACACAAGTGCACTCTCTGTTCCCTAACTCTCATGATCCGATGGGATGGTGATCCGACACGACCGGAGAGAGATCAGGCGCAGGACCAACGGCTTTACGTGCTTTCCGAAGCACACAAAACCGCCAACTTCCTAACACTGGACTCGTATTGAGATTTCTAAACAGAAAAACCCAATATCTTTTTGTTGTCCCGACCCGGGATTCGAACCCGAGACCTCATACACAGCAGTCGCATTCACTTCCGCTGCGCCACGGAGGCAGGATCATACCTATATACATATCATGGACAGCTTTTACATGACCTAATCCAATTTGAATTGCTTAGAAAAATACAATTTGACAGCAATCGAAAAAAATTCTAGTTATATCCGAAAAAGTGGAAGGCAAAATATACTTTTGCATGACCGGAATTTAGCGCATATTTAAAAATGATATTATTGGGGCCACTCTACTGACGTATCAGAATAAATACATAAATTCATGCTTGTTTCCTGAGGGATAGGCAGACACTACGGATTTCCACTTACCTACTACGATCTTGGGATACATCTCTTGCTTTATTTACTGTCATTATATTCTCCTTACACGGTCATCGGTACTCTTAACCTGGTCTTAAAATAATAACCTAAGCTTTATCCTTAATCCTCAGTTTATTTCTACGCACAGCAAATCCCGATACATGTTTAATAAAAAAACAAAATATGAGCGTACTGAATTAATTATTGATGGTCGCGACCCAATTCGGCGTCAACGCACCAACTGCCGAGTTTTGTAACATACAGAATCACTAACTAGGTTCGGGACAATACCGCACGGTGATGAAAAATTAATAAGTTTGACTTATCAATCTACCAGTGAAGCGTACCATCCGAGGGCTTATTCAATATTCCTATTCAAATTTCATATCGGTCCACGTGTTTGTTTTGCGAGGTCCTCTGGTGCCTTTGTGTTGGACGGGTCGGCTTGATGCGTCAGCGGATTGTCTTAAGTCCACAGTAAGCTTCAATTTTCTACATGGTTTATTATTAAAAAACATGAACGTTTGTTTTTTTTATTGTTTTTATTTTATATTAGACTAGATGTGCCCGCGGTTTCACTCGCGTTTATGGTTACTGCACTGCCCGCGTGGGTCGTAGCCTGATGTTATATAGTCTATAGCCTTTCTCAATAAATAGGCTATCCAACTCTAAAATAATTTTTCAATTCGAACCAGTAGTTCCTGAGATTAGCGCGTTCAACCAAACAAACAAACTGTTCAGGTTTATAATATTATTTAGATAAAATATAGTCTATGTTACTTAGTGACAATATAGCTTTCTAATGGTGAAAGAGCTTTAAAATCGGTTGAATAATGTTTGATATAAACCCTTACAAACAAACAAACAAAAAATCTAATCTTTCGTCTTTATAATATTGTATAGACTAGGTTTTGCCCGCGGCTTCACACGCGTGAATATATGTTAGGTTAGCACTTTTTATATCCTTTTCTGTACCCCTTACAACGTGTATGCGAAATTTCATAATAATCGGTCGAGTAGATAAGGTGTGAAATCGTAACAAACGAAGTCACATTTGCATGTATAGCATGCCAGCGTGGTGGACTATGGCCTAACCCTTCTCACAATGAGAAGATGCCCGTGCCCAGCAGTGGGACAGTTTAATACAGGGCCGATATTATATACAAACATGTCGATTAATTTTATATTTTAATGTAAGTCTATTAACGATTTGCATGATCGAATTGTATTTCTTTTAAATTATATTTTTCTACTTTCGCCCACCTTTATGCTTACGCTCTCCTCCCGTGGCTCGAAGCCTGATGTTATATAACCCATGGTATAACCAATGTTGAAGTCTGGGTAAGTAAAAAAGTAAGTTTATTCATTACAAACAAATATACAAAAAAAAAACTGTTTTTTTTTAAAGAAAGCTCCCGCGTTGGATCTAATTCATGTATCTCGGGAGACGGGAAAGGACAGAAAGACCATCCAAACTCGGAACAGCCTTTTGTGGATCACACAATTTTTTGTCCCGTGTGGGATTCGAACCCACAACACTCGGCGGCAGCAGTGGCGAGGCGACCACTTAAACAACTACGCCGCTACATAAAAATACAATTCTTTTCGCTTTATAATATTAGCATTATAAAGGTTATATAATAATAAACTGTCCTACTGTGCTGGGCACGGGCCTCTTCTCAGTGTGAGAAGGGTTAGGCCATAGTCCACCACGCTGGCCCTGTGCGGGTTGGCAGACTTCACATGTCTTCAAGAACATTATGGAGAACTCTCAGACATGCAGGTTTCCTCACGATGTTTTCCTTCACCGTTAAAGCAAGCGATAATTAACTATTTAATACGCATATAACTTCGAAAAGTCAGAAATGGTCTCCCAGTAGGCTATCGCTGCAATATCTATTTAATTATAAAGGTTACGTAAAGGTTATTACATACTTTCAATATCTATTAATTTGTAAGCCACAAGACTACCTTACACCGTATTAACACTAATCTACCGGTAGCATATGCGCAGTGATAGCCGTCACGCTGCATATGCGCAATCAATGCGCGTGTCACGTCGTGTGTAATGACGTGATGCGACAACCGTGTCACGCCGTGTACTCGTGAATACGTCATAGGATTCTACCTCATTCAGTGTATCGACTAATTTGGATGTAGGAATTATAATGGTTGGATACTTTTTGTAGTCGGCCTCGATGGCGTAGTGGTTAGTGTAACCGACTGCCACGCCTGAGGTCACGGGTTCGATTCCCACACAAGTCAAACATTTGTGTGCATGAACATGGATGGTTGTCTTGGTCTGGGTGTTTCTAAGTATAATATGTATGTATTTACAAAAAAAAGTATATATGTATGTTTATCCATTGTCTAGTACCCATAATACAAGCTCTGCTTAGTTTGGGCTAGATGGCGTTGTGTGTATGTGATAGAATATTATTATATTATTATTTGTTATGCATATTGGTACCTATGCCAGTTTATATTTATTTTGTATGTGTAACCTTGTAAATGCTGTCTTAATTCTATAAATATGAAAGTTTTTTAATATATGTGTAACGAAAATAAATGGTTTATATGGTTTTACATAAATCTGTAAAAATACCTTGCCGGATCCAGCAATTGAACCCCGACACCCAATTTCAAGCCAAACCACGAATAAGATAGGGCTTGTTGTTCAATCAAGAACACGACGAACTTAAGATGTACATAGATATAAAGCTTATTACACAACGTTTGCACAGTGTAATCTACGTCATGCTCGCCTACGTCATGCTCGTCTACGCAGTGGCTGCACCTGTCACACCGCGCGTGTGCACTCCGCCGCACTGGCAGCACTCACGTGTGCATTCACCGTAAAATCTTCGATAACGCGTTCAATAGCTTTTTATTTAGGTATGTAAGCTTGAATACACTTTATAAAAGTTGCATAGCAAAGGCTCACACCTATAATATACCAGGAAAGGGGTAGGCAGCGTACCGACTTTACGTCAGCTATGGTTTATTTCCTTCGTGATAGGGATTAGCCTATTAGTTTACTAAGCTAAGCTAGGCTACTAAGAAGTAGAATATTCAAAAAGTTAAAATAAATAAAATTATATATCCATATAGCCACACGCATACCTATATGTATAAAGGAAAAAAAAAAAAAAAAAACCCGATGGCGTATGCTCCTATACTTAAATTTGTGCAAGCTAGAGTTTTAGGTTTTAAGTAATAGGAGGCAAGACTTTTGCCACTGACTAGTTACTTTTAAGTTCTAGACTCTGTGCTGCTATTGAATTTTTTTATTAGAATTATCCTGAAGCATTACTCCGGCATCAATCACACAGCGAAACAGTTGCATTAACAACCACTGCGTTATCCAAGCAGCGAACTTGCATACCATTATAATAATAATGCGTTTATTTAAATACTAATATTATAAAGCTGAAGAATTTGTTTGGTTGAACGCGATAATCTCAGGAACTACTGGTTCGTATTATTTTGGTGTTGGATGGCCTATTAATCGAGAAAGGTTAAATAATATCACGCTACGACTCACAGGGGCAGCGCAGTAACCATAAACGCATGTGAAACTGCGGGCGTGTTGTATAAAGTCAAGCTTTTAAAAAGATAGAAGTATGTCCTCGAACAGAAAATCTTGTATGTATTGTGTTCCACGATTGATTAGGGTTTCTATAACTTTTTAAGGTAATTTATATTGATTAGATTTGATTGGAGGCTTTATTCGACTCTTGTCGATATGACGTTGACAATCATCCAAATAGTTGGTGAATAAATGCTAAAGTTAATAAATAAAAAATACTAGCCGAATAAGGACTATCGCACTTACATTCAATATAGTCGCTACGCTTAAAATTAAATAAATTTTACTATTCAGTAAGGTCTTTAGTCCTCATACTCTATGGTCAGTTCAACAGTAAACATAGAAACCGTCAATTACTACCGACGAATACGGCTTTTGACAGCATCTGTGACAGGATTGACAGGGCGTTACTCGCTAGTGGCGATAACTGGTGCTCACCAAACGATAGACCCAACTGAGAACTCGTTCCTTTTTTAAAATCGTTTAGAATATAAATAAAATCTAAAACATACTGGTCGAATTCAAAAACACATTATTTTTTCAATTCGTTTAAAAACAAATGCGACTATTGCCATAATTGAGTTGTGATCTAAAAACGGCACGCCAAACTATCTTACCTTTACAAACTACTACATCAAAAACAATAGGGTAAATACAGTGAGTGGGAGCGAGCGAGTGCGATACGACTAATTGACCGGCCGGCGGACAGACGCCGGACTCTACGACTCACGTGCATTATTCACTCGCGGAAATCGATAGTGGGCCTCATAGGCCCCGCCGGCTGGCAGAAGGGTTGACGGCACATTGTGCGTGCTTTTTTATTCTGCGTATTCTAGAAAAAATGTACATGTATTGTCTCATGCTTATTTAGAAAAAAGGGTAAGCAGAGATGGTTTGTAAAAAAAATTGACGAGTATGGTTTAAGGTCCTACGTAAAAGGGGGCGAAAATATTGTCGACTATCGAGAATAGTAAAAATAAAAATAAATTGTGACCAAGTACATACCCTTTTTATATTTAATAACTTTTATTCATTATTTCGGTATTTTATCCGCATGAGTTATGCACGTAAGAGTTATCCTGTGACTTTCATTAATTAAAATTAAAAACATAGATACGAAGTAACATAATAATAAGTAATGAAGTAGACGTGAGATTTTGGGTTCGATTTCGGAGTCAGACAAATATTATTGTGTATATCTGTCATTAAATTAATTAGTAGCAGTATGATGTCTGGAACTGTGTATACGCTACAAGGTAACAGGCGCGCTCTTTATTACGTAAAACTTAAAATCATTTCTGTCGAAATGTGGATGTAGTTCACCTCTGCCAACTTTTTCGGAATTCTCGAGACTATAGGCATATGACTGTTTTGATCGCACCTTATAAATATAATTGGGATCACCAGAGATGGCTTGTTTTTGACCTATTACACCAAATATGTTATGGTCTAGACAGGAGTCGCCAAGTCTATATTCTTGATGGGCTCATACATTTTTACAATCCAGTCCATTTTTACATCCTACCATGGAATGCCGAAGTCTCGGGCGTATAGTTTGCATAAAACACATGAATTAACGCTTTGAGCATCCTAAACTCTACAGCTCAAAGTTCTGAACAACGAAGCAATGTCACTTTAAACGACGAAAATGCAAGTAAACTTTGTATTAGGTATAATATTTGGTTCGACCGAAGTTTCCGATAGACATTTTTTGGTAGACTGATCCTACACTATTCTATTCTACACTTGATAATAGCTCACCATAAACAATAAACATTAACCTCTTAATTACAATAACAGACAAATACACGGCGGCTGATATTGGCACATAACGACAATGTCAAATCTGCATCGTATATAAAGGTGCATTAACACTGCAGCGAGCTAAGTGTTGTTAATTGACGTTTGGATAACTGTCGCGGCGCGCCAGCCACCGCGGCGGTATTCTGGGTATAGTAGGTAGTAATTCAAATACTGAGTATTTAAAGTACTGCGTTGCCGGTTTACCAGTAATATGATAGTTACAGACAAGCTGGCTGATGTTGTTTATTTGTAAATGCATTTTGCCCGCGCGAATGTAGGTTATGTCAATTTTCTATCTCTGGGGAACAGTCCTTTTTTCGGGATGGAATGTACCCTGTTCTTTTCTGTACCCCTGACGACGTGTTGCTAAATTTCATAATGATTCGTCGAGTAGTTAAGGCGTGAAAGCATAACAAACAAACAAACGCAAATTCACATTTATAATATTAGTTAGAATTTGTCATAAATGTCTACGATAATGTGAAAATAAATTTATTTGAGAAGATCACAATCACGTCTTTTGTCTGATCTGGTTGTGACGACTTGCTTTTCCATGAGTCTTTGAGAGTGCACTTCGGTTTATAAGAGTTAGGAAACAGAGAGTGCACTTGTGTTTACGTATACATTTGTGTCATATAACATATGTTGTGTAGCACTCCGTTCTCAGTTCCCTAACTCTGATAATCCGATGAGACGGCGATCTGATACCACTGGAAAATGATCAAGATCAACGGCTTTTCGTGCTTTCCAAAGCACAGGGCTGTTCAATACCTATAACAATTCAACTTCTTTTCAAACAGAATTCCTTTTTAGAAAAGTGACACCGATCCTAGGAAAAATAATATTAACAATGACTAGAAAGGAAAAGAGTCTGAGGTATGTGTCCCCGGCACTCTCTTGTGTCTGCACGAGACGCAATAACAATGGCACTACTCTTATGCCGGTTTTTAAAGCTTCTCGGCTTCTGACCATCAAATAATTAGCAGGAGCGGGCTCATCCACTTAAAAATAATAAAAAACTAATTCAAAGCAACTAATTAGGGCAGTAGTAATCTTAGTTACTGGTTCAGAAAAAACAGAAGTTAAGTTGCACTCAAACAATCCTTATGTGATGTCGGTAAAAATACATAATAAGGTTCCAGATACAATAAAAAATTAGAGAATACACCGGCGTTTATGATTAAATTAAAAAGTCTCTTGATAGAAGTGCTACTACACTATCAATGAATACCTGAATGATAATCAACTAAAGACTTAACTACACTGGTACACATACATTCATAACAATTAAAATGGATACACTAAAGTTCAAGAATAAAAACAGATATAGGTACACTTATTATTTAACATAAAAAATTATAATATATAATAGGTATCATAGTATATTATCCTCTCTCCTACTTTGCTGTGTCCGACAGGTTCCACAATGACTCATTTAACTTAAGCACTACCACCTAAGTATACATTGTGAAATAATAATAATAAACTTTTATTTCAGACTATTGTCCGTAAATGTTAGTCATACAAATTACTTAAAACTATGTTAGTAACAAATATAACCTGGTTTAAAAACCTGCGCCCCCTTCCTGGTGCTCTCGATCCATATATGTGCAAACGGGTCCAGTGTCACAGGAACGGGCTGTCCAGCCTGCTTGCAATGATGCTAAGGACGCTGTTGACGCTTCTCCGCAACCGAGACATCAGGGATGCAGTTTTCTTTCTTAAAATGGTTTGTACGCTATTTATGTGCGCTTCAGCAAACATCCCTGATGCGCTACAGAACCGTGGGAGCCGCTACAGCACCCTAAAAGAAATGCAGTAAAGTATTGAGTATTGAAGTTCTTAATGTCAGTTTATCTATTTGTTTGTACAAGCTTCGCCCAAAAGCTACTAAAAGGAAAAGTTTCATGGACCTGCACGAATGGTGCAGTGGTTAATATGGCCGCTATACAGTAGATTAGTGAGATCCAAAAAAAATTTGTTCCGAGTCTGAGGTTCCTTTTGTGTGAAACAGTAGAAATATAACGAAACCTTAACCGTCATTCTAACTGGTAATATACATATATGTGAATGCCAGTTTGTTTATTTCTTTTTCTTTCTCATCTTAACTATTCGACCGATCATCATGAAATTCCGCATTCACGTTGTCAGGGGTACAGAGAATGACACAAGGTATGTATATCCAGATAAAAGCACTAATACCGAATGAGCAAAAGCTAGTATTGTATAATTGCTCTTTAAGTTATGTTAGAACAATAACAAATTGTAATACATGCGTGTAGTATGTTCGTATCGTCGTCGAATAACGCCCCAGGCATAATGTCCGCTATTATAACAGAGAGGAACCCGATCGATTGTGATGCGCTCCTGTTCTATATTTAACATTCGTTCCGCTTCCTGTTAGAAATAGATGCATTTATACATCTACTATTTTTGTATATTTTAATTGAAGCTCGTTTAATTATATATTGGGATCGATTAAGCCTGGACTGGACTTTGGCTTTCATTTGGATTCCATTACTCCCGCAACATAAATAATTTCGCGAAACTCTAGAGGATATAGACTCCATCCGTGCAGATTTTCTTTAAATTAATTTAGAAATTTGATCGCGAAGCTTGTTCAAACAAACCAATAAATTGACATTAGGAAAAACGTAGCCACTACTTTCTCTGAACCAGATACCAAGTTTATTTTCTTCTTCCGCCTAATTAGTTGGTTAAGGTAAGGTTTTTAATATCTTTAAAGTAGACAGTGTTTCCTACGTCTGTCTACTCATACCAGGCGACAGTGGTATACTGTGGAATGACAAGAATGCTATAATCTCACACAGAGGTCCGTGCCCAGCAGTCAAACAGTTTAAATGCAGAGCTGATAATATATTATTATTTATTACTGCTTCTTTGAAGTTGTATGCTAAATAATATTATAAATGCGAATGTAAATTTGTTTACTTATTTTACTTTTATAAAAAAAAAAAAATGTTTTCCTTAACATTTGGTGTTTCCTTAACCTAGTGTTTGGAGTATCCATTTAAGCATATAACAATACTTGTACTAGGACACCCCGCTCTTTCACATCTATACGTATGTTTACAATAAGGTAAGAATTAACAAAGTATGAAAAATTCGTTAATTAATAGGTGTGAGTGTTAGCGTATGGGTTTATGTGTATTTAAGTGTGTGTGTGTGAGTGCATGTGTTTGTATAATATGACCACACATAAGTATGTTGATTTGATTTATATTCTGTTGAACATTTAGTTTATTGCATTTCCATAAATAAATATAAATTATGAATGTTGATGTTTTATTCTAAGCTAGTTAATATTTTCTCCGTGTCGTCGTAAGACAATTTACTAATCCACTCAGAAACAGTCGTTTTGCAATCATGATAAGTTTTAGGATATATTGTAAGAATTTTGTTTAATTTATTATAAATGATTGCCGCACGTTTTCTATACTGTATACTAGCAAATGTTGTATTTACTTCTGGGACCATAGCTACTATGTTTTTTCTTCTTTTTGTTTCTACGTTTATTGCATCACGCGGTAAAGTTTTATGCATTTTAAAATTGTGTGCGTAATGTATAACTTCCGAATTGATAACAGGTTACTAAATTTATATAGGATTTCTGTAGGAAAAATCCGTTTAATACATAACCTTAATTAAAGCTCTTTGGTATCGCTCAATTTCTAGAAATCGCGTTTTAAATGATCCTCCCCAAACTGGTAGACAGTATACTATGATTGATTGAACTAGTGCTTTGTAAATGTTGTTAATTAGTATATTAGGAGCAGATGACACCTCTGTAGTTTTACTCTGAGTTCTACGTCTTAGGTTTTTAAACATCCACATAAACTTTCTAATTCTTTTACTAACTTGTTCAATTTTACCTTATCTACTCGACTGATCATCATGAAATGCCACATTGCCAGGGGTACAAGTTAGGACATAGACTACTTACAACCAAAAAAAAACGTTGCTCGCGAGAGATTGCTAGTACTTATTAGTATAGAATAGATTAAGAAACACGTCTTATGGCCCAGACAAATAGATTCACAACGTTATCCAACATTGCCATCGTCATATATATAAACATGACAATATCTATATGGATGAGCATTTACGATATGGTACATCTTCACCGCCTCAGTGAGCATGTAAACGGTCGACCTCGGCGGTCACGAACATTGCTTCGATATGAGGTGTTACCGAGACACTACCTTCTCTCTGACATACGGGCTAATCTTAGAATATCGTTGTCGGTATAGGCTATGGTGTCAGCCTCGTTGATCTAGTGTTCAGTGTAGACGCCTTATGGATTAAGTCATTAGTGTAGTCAGGATGACTAAAAGTTTAAATAGGTCTTAAAAGTTCGGCAATTTTTAGTCTTCTACCTGCCTGATTTCTTTGATGTCCTATCTGACTATGAAAGTGAGGGAATAGAAAGAGCTTGTTTTCTCTTGCAATTATTCTGCTATATAACTTGCGTAGACTCCGTCGCAATTGGCCATAGAGACCGAATTTCGGTCTCGAAGATATTATCATCCTCCGAACCGAAATTCGGACTCTGTACGTACTGTAGGCAAAACTGATGTTTAGCCCAATTAGTTTAGTTTATAAAGATGACCGTAACAGAGAATTTAACAAAGGATACCCTTCGGCAATCCTAACATTAATAAATAAATGTATTAAATAGTTTATTTTATTCAGAAATAACTATGTATATCTTTATTAATGTATTCGTTGTAACATTTACATATATTCGCCGGCTATATGAGAGATCGTTAGCAGATATTTTATACTGTCAACCCAGAAAATAAGAAAGATGCTTAGTAATAGAGACCCTACCTAAAAAAACTCCATTACCTATTTGTCCTCAGAGACTACAAACTACAGAACTATTTTAGGCATGCAAATCTCTTACAACCTGGGTCATCTCCATTAAAATTGTAACTAAACAACACCAAAAATCGCTTACACTTTCTTATACGACCCCGACATCAGCATCCCGACCCTCAATCCCGAGATTATGATTTACGCCACACTTACCACTATAACTTGATCTCTCCAATAGTTTGCCACATACGGTTGACTAAGGAGTTTTGTTAGTGTGAGGTGAGGTGAGAGCTCTAGGTGTATTGGTGTGTACCAAATCCAGGTACGGCGACATTTGGCCAAGGTTCAACCGTGCTCCGAAGGGTTGGTAGGTAGGCACGACATGCAAATGTTGGAGTGTGGTGTATGAAGTAGCGTTTTGGCGAGTAATGGTTGATTTATACATCTAGGTGCTAGGACTACTGTTGTTTATAATTTATATCAATGATCTCTACCTAAAGTAGAACGTCGTGAAACTATTCTTTTTGCAGGTGATAGCACTATAATATTAAAAGATAATAACAAACAAGAGGTTGAACAGGAAACAGTTGATACTGAGCGTAATAGCATAAGTAGGTTAACTGTACAAAATTTAAAATACATGTATCATGACATTTCGAAATAGTGTAAATAAGTTAGTTTCAGAGGGTCTCGGGTTCGAACCCACGTCGCGCGTTTGACTTTCGGAAGTTATATGACTTTTCGAAATTATGTGCGTATTGATTGACAATTATCGCCTGCTCCGTGCCTCGAAGAGCACGTTAAGCCATCAGTCCCGGCTGCCATGAACATCAGGCAGTCGTTACTGGGAAGTCAGTGCCCTATAATATCCTGACACTGGTCTAGCCTTAGGGTATCGTTAGCCTTCGGGTTGCGGAGGTCAGGTGGCAGCCGCTCCATGTAAAAACTAATATCCAGTCAAATCCGGTTAGACCAGAAAAGCCGACCCCAAGTGACTTGCGAATAATAAAGTCTAGGGAGAAGAAGTGAATAAGTTAGCTAATTTAGAAATACAATATGATAAAATAAATATTAAACAGGTCGAGAGTACAACATTTTTAGGTATTAATATTGATTGCAGCCTAAATTGGCAAAGCCACATTGAAGAGTTGTGCTCAAAAATAAATCAGTACTTATAATAGCATACGTCTACGGTTTTGACTGCCTATCATGGATATATAGCTCCTATTATAAAATGTCGTGTCATTTTCTGGGGCAATTCCACAGGTCTATCATGTGTATATATTTTGGAAACTGCTTTATTTGTAAATAAACATTTACATTTTTTAGGTTTTTTTTTTTTACATAAACAAAGCAACAATTATAATTTACAACTTAACATTTACACATGTTTGAAATTTTTAAAAGTAGAGGAAGCAATTTAAAAATTATTGTGCTATCCAATACAACAACGTATTTTAATAAAAGTGTGTTTTGTATGGCTCCCAGAATATATAATAATTTACCAAAACTAATACTAAATGAATATAATGTTAAAATATTTAAAAATAAATTAGTAAAACTATTGCTAGAAAAATGTTATTACGCTGTTGATGAATATTTATGTGCTAAACTATAATTATAATTTAGAATAGTTAATTTAATAGAATACAATTTGATTGTTATTATTAGATGAATTCGTTTCAAGTATTATGTGTAATTGCATGCCGCAAGGCAAAATACAGCGTTGCCTAACTATTAAGAACTTAACAACCCATGTACCTGTATTTGCAATTGGAATAATAAATAATAAATATTCTATAATCCTAACGAATATTATAAATGCGAATGTGAGTTTGTTGGTTTGTTACGCTTCCATGCCTAAATTACTCATTCGATCAACATGAAATTTGGCATACACGTTGTTAAGAGTTCATAAAAGAGCATATGGTACCATTCAACCAGGATTCGAGCGAGATTCTAATAATATAAATGGTATTCGGAGAACCTGTTGGTGTCTATTAGACACACTTAGACTCCGTGCTGATTCTGAGAATTTTATTACAAAAATTTTTTAAGACTGATTGACCCAGGGATTGGGCCGATACTGATGTCATTATGGTTTCAGGTTAAATATTTGGCTCAGGAAAAGTTATGAGAATATGTTTGATGTCGCGGCATATATCAAAATCGCACACAAAGATAAACTTAGCCCACAGAGCCAACGTAGGCTTTTGAAAATATATATGTATATCTGATCAGCGGATCCTTAAGAAGTTGCCTGCCCGAAAGCGACACAAACTAAAATCATAATATTTTTACGCAATCGCAGCGCCACCTTACCGCCTTTAATTGTGACTCCAAACCATCCACGGACACACTAAAAACACAAAAAATTCCATTAAAATTGGTCCACTCGTTTAGGAATTCAGTGACATACCCACGTACTTACATAAGATATATAATTTAAGTTGTTGTCCCTAATGACTATATAGTTACCGCTTACACTTATATTTTGGGCTATTCGTAAGCAGATTCCCAGCGGCGGCGGCGACTCCGTGTACCACTTTATGACGGGTACAACCCACCGGGCTGCTCGTCACACCAATGTAGCGTTTACTATCGCTTAGCGCACCGTCTCTAATACATTAAATACTCCACGTTCGATACTACCTACCGATATAGCATCGTTAAGTTAACGATCGAAATGTGGTATCGATTTATGTCGTTATTTTGGTGACTGTAAAACAAACTCGAAATTGAATGATATGTTTTTAATTACACACTCTTAAGTGACATATAGTAGCGTAGTAACTTATGGCCTGGTATGGCTTTTATATTAAAAAACGACTACTTTAGCTACTGTCAGGTAATTTTTGACACATTTTTTATAGCATCTGTCAAAAATTAGCTGTCCATAAGTAAAATACCTGGTTTTTTGCCATTGCTACCTTGAATGTTGTTGATTCGAATCCCTCATGGGATAAAAAAATGTGTGATTGGCAAATGGATGTGCCGAGTCTAGATATTCTTTGTATCCGTTGTTTGATTGTTTGTAAAGCACTTGAATTATGCCTAGAGCAGGAAAAGTATATTGAAAATAGTTTTATTAAATCGATTTTTCTCTACCATTTCTCAAATCTTAAATAAACGAGCTCAATAGATGACGCAGAGTTAAACAAGTTTGACTCAATTTAAGTCGTAGCAATTTTATCTCAAATAAAATGATGAATAATTGGCTGCCATTTTTATGCTTTTTAAATTACAGTTAAAATGAATGCATATTCTTAGTCTCAAGCTTTATTGTTATACAACTGATGTGGCCAACATACACATAGACAGATGTACTATAGATGATAAAAACACTAGTAGCCAGTAAAATAGGAGCTAAAGTAGTAAATCAAGGGGTTTGTAGCACCACCCAATAGTGTCACCTCGACTCACATTTGGTCTTATATTTTTTTTTCAGCTACAGTATCATAGCTCATAGCTACTTGCACTCACTGATCTGTAAACGATTAGCAAGGTTAGGCAACGTTGGGTGCGGTCAGTCTATAGATGGGTGACCACTTAGTGGTATTTCATCTGAGCGTCTCCGTGCATCGGAGGGCACGTAAAAAGTCGGTCCCGGTTGTTGCCAAATTGCCAGCAGTCGTAAAGCCATGTCAGAGGCCTACGGGCGGCTTGAACAACTCTTGACAACAGACTGGCTACTAACCACACGAAAAGAAAGAAGAAGAGACAGAATCGGACTTTGACTATTATCACTGTCTTACTTTAGAGTTGACGCTATAATCACATCAGGTTTGACGCTTGTATATGCTGCCATTTTGATTACGCGCCTCATATCATGTAATTATATTAGGTATCGTTAAATATTTATGTAATATCCATCAACTATTACCGCTGTAAAATAATAAAAAATCATAAAAATATATTTTATCATGTTTGATTATTGCTTCGTGCTCGACTACGGCTACGGCTACGACTTCGACTACGTCTGCGACTACGTCTGCGACTACGTCTGCGACTACGTCTACGACTACGTCTACGACCACGTCTACGACTACCTCTACGACTACGTCTACGACTATGTGCCGCACTTCAAAGGTCACATAATTATCTATGCAAATGTTTATGCATTTATTTCCTTGACTGTACTTAATATTTGGATATAACATGTCACTTAGTAGCTCTTAGAATGCCGACACGGTTAGTCCAATTCGCAAGTTCGTGGATTGGCTTTACCCTCGTTTACAAGTTACAAATGTGTTAGACAGTACATTAATAATATTTTGGATGTCTATTCCTCTTAATACTGTTACGGCTAATGCCCCCTGTCGGCACTGTGGGGAAGACTCGGCAGTCCCTTCTTATAATTTTTTCCAGCACCATCTATTGACATCTTATGGAACTACGTAGTTGTCGGTACGAGTACAGTAGAGAGAACGCTGGCACATTCTCGAATCATCGTACTGTTACATACCGGGTATGGCTTTTCTAGAAAACTCCAGAAACGCTTTACCTGCGTATAAATAGAGCGCACGCGCACCGCCGAGTCAGTTTACATTTGTAAGCGGTCAAGTATTCATCGGAGCGAACGGAAGCAAAAATACTACGGAGTTTGAAGCAGTTACAGTGAAAAATTGTAGTATAGTGTTTGTTGTGTCTTAAATTTAATTGTGCTAGAATAAAACGTTTAAGACGGTAATTATGTTTTATATTCTTATCCGTCGAACCAAGCACGTAACAATACTCTACACCATCATAGCATCATGTTTTAACAATCTCGGGAACGTGCAAACTTAACTCATACTTGGCTGGATATCATTATATTATTGGTTTGCAATTATCTCCACACCATAATCACTCAAAGAAGAACATGTCTTTGTGTGAGCACACCTGTTTTCGCGCGTTATATCGAGTTAGACAGACATTCTGTATTTGTCTAATTTGTGTCACAGACGAAGCAAATACAGTCTGTGTACAAATCTGCTTCAGCAAATTTGAATTAATTGCTAACAAGAGAAGCATCGCTACTTTCACGACAGCTTCCGTAGAAACTGTCATTTATATTCATAACCCATATGGGGTACACTGCAATCCTGTGTAATTATAAACATCGTTAATACAATGTTCGTATGACGAATGCAAGAATAGGGCGTGATCATATATCTGTATGATTATAAAGTGTATGTGTTACCTTTGGGGATTATGGGGTGAATATGAGGTAGGCAAATGTCATGTGTTAGAATGTGCGATGTGGAAAATAGGAATTACATGTCTAGTTTTGGTTTTGGAGTTAATTGAATCGGTATTTGTTTTTACGGGCTTTTAATCGCGGAATATCTGGACAAATAAAAATATCTACAGAGAACTTTCAAACATGCAGATTTTCTCACGATGTTTTCTTTCTGTGTTAAATCGAGTTACATATAAGCAATAAAGTGTGCCGTGGGACCAAACTCGAGACCTTTGCGGGCAGTCCAATGGTCTTCTGTTAGGCTTTCGATACTTTAACGAATTATGTATATCTACACCAAATATCCTCAATACTTTTTTTATACTTACTACAAATGCGACAGTGCAGTTGTCCTTTTCTACTCTTACATTGCTAGCAGTAGCTTTTTGCATGGTTATACTTTATTATTTAGCTGGGAAGTCAAATAGACAACTTTAATACCGAAAAGTGAAAAAGTGCACAATGCCCGTGGGATTAGTTGCATCTAAGCCAGGAATTAAGTTAGTAGTTGCAAATCAGATATTTATTATTTTCGCTTCGCGTGTTGAAATTTAAAACGTTTTATTCAAATATTATAATAATATTCTCCAAACCGAATTTCGGCTACGGTGGCCAGTCTTAACGGAGACTGGCCAAGTACGCAGGAGTTATTGTAGTGCACAAGTGTGTGCGCAAACACAAGGGCACTCTCTGTTCCCTAACTCTCATGATCCGATGTGACGGTAATCCGACACGACCAGAGAGAGATCAGGCGCAGGACCAACAGCTTTACGTGCTTTCCGAGGCACGGGGGTGTCTAACACCGCCAACTTCCTAACTCCGGGCTGCTATTGAGATTTCTTAACTGAAAAACCCAATAACTTTTGGCCCGACCCGGGATTCGAACCCGAGACCTCACGCACAGCAGTCATATTCAGTACCGCTGCGCCACGGAAGCAGTTAAAATTCAAATATTAACGAAGCTGTAAAAGTACATTTTTATTTGGATATAACTGAGCGGGTTTGCTGGCCCCAACTAATACTTTAAATGAACATCTGAGTTTGTTTGTTTGTTTATCATACTTTCAGACCGTGTTAGTACTCGACCGATTATCTTGAAATTTCGCATACACGTTGTCAATGGTACAGAGAAAGACATAGGGTTTCTTACATCCAGAATTAAATACTGAAGATGAAGTTATGAAATCCAGAGGGTACAAAAACTAGTACATAATAAAATAAGTCAAATTGAAAAACGTTCTCCTAAACGAAGCAACTATTAGATTAGGTCAAAATCGATATCAAATCTCTCAATGGCCGATATTTTTTCCGCGTTAGTGTCCACTAACGTTTTCTACTAAGCAAGTCATCGTGCTCTATCTCTCCTGAATGGGGGATAATAGAGTTGGCCAGATGATTTGTCGGATCGATCCCTATTTTAGGAAATTGGATTTGTAGATCGGAGGCGATAAGACGGGGGAGACTTGGGCCCGAGGAAATAACGGTAAAAGTTTAGAGGGCCCCTGTTATCACTGATTTGCGTATATCGATTTTATACCGACAAGGATTTATATCTTTCTACTTTTTATCCTCTCAAAGGATTATTTGGTAAATTTAAAAACATTCCTTTGAACCGGTAATGTTCTGATAAATTGGTTTTCATTGTTAATGTACCAAATAAGGAAAATGTAAAAAGAAATAATTTGCCTATATATTTTCGAATAAATATATTTTTACTGGAGAGTAGACAGCTTAATTTCCACGTGGAAAAGTTCTTTAATATTTTAAGTGTCTGTTGTGAGAAAAGTAAGCCGAGACACGAGCTGACAGATACACTGTACAAAGATATTACTCAACTTTACTCAGAATTAAACCCAGTATTACCAAGAATCAACGTAATACTTTTCGCATGTATTGTTTGTTACTAAACTGTAGGAAGGGTTATGAAAGTCACTAGGGCTATGAGATAGTTTGTAAGCTCGGATCGAAATGACTGCCTCTGTAGCATAGCGGTAGCCGTAGCGGATTTGACTGCTGCACATGCGGCCTCAGATTTGATTACCGGGTCGGGCCAACAAAAGTTATTGGTTTAAAACCCACAGTTAAGACGACCTTCGTGCTTCGGGAAGCAAGTAAACTTGTTGGTCCTGCGCCTGATATGTGTGTTAAATTGCCGTCTTATCAGTGTGAGGGATTAGATAATGCATTTGTGTTTGCATATACATTTGCACTTTAATATCTCCTGCGCACATGGCTAGTCTTCGTTAAGATTGGCCGCTGAATCCGAAAATTGGTCCAGAATATACCTATTATTAAACAAACTATTGTAACAACTACATACAGTAGCCCATATAAGAAAAATATAAAGTTGATTTGTATACTTCATAAACATTTGGCGGTTGAAAAGAGTGGTCATGAATTTTTTTCCTGCTTTTTCTTATGAAGCTCTAGTCCTCGAACAGGCTATTTTCAATGGAAAAATTTATTCCCTGTATTTATTTTCACTATTATATTTTTATTAATATGTCAGTAGATTGACGTATCCAAAAATTGTTTACACATTTTTATGGAAATAAAGATTTTAGACTTCGACTTGACTATGACTCATTTTATCCCGGAACGCCTATTCATTCGTTATCAAATATTTCAATAAATATCAACCTCTCCTTAAATTGTCTCCATATATGTGTGACTATATGGTATCATAAGAAATCCAATATAGCCAAACCCTAGATGAACACAAATAACATCCACGATTGGAACAAAAGTTTTTGGGAATGTACGTTCACAAACAGACATAACGCGATATAACGCTGCTATCATGAAGTACAGATATTGACAGAACTGATACAATGGAAAATACAAAAGGATTACATGAAAATACTATTTTATACATATTTATCGGGAAAACAGCTGTATACCTATTAGCAGTGATGGGCAAACATTCATTCGAATGATTTTCGAATACACAACATATACCTACTTCTCAAAGTCAGTGACAGCGTCGACGTTCGAAAATATCTTGAATGCGATTTTGCTATTCATTAGTCCCGTGGCGTAGGCACTCATGGCTTGCGACGGATCGTGAATTTAAAGTTCGATTTGGCATGGAGTCTGAAACAGTGCCTTATTGACATCACCTACTTAGTTGGTCTTTAAAATAGCTGGCGAAATGTAAATAAAAAAATAATATACTTGCGCCTAACAGAAGTTTATGATTGTAAAATTTTATATAATCAGTAACTTGAAATAAAATCATAGAAATATGCACAGTATATAACAAAATACATTTTTGCAACTTTACCATTTTGCAGCGTATTCTTGGCATCGACGCTGGTATCGTACTACACAGCTATACGTCAAACGAACAATTTAAATATGTTTGTTCATCTAAATGGTGTATTATATTTGACTTCTTTAAATATTTGTATTTATCAGCTAATAAAACAAGGCTTTACATCAAAGTAATTTGAAATATCCTTTGTCATCGTCATTATAAATTTGTCCTAAAATAGATACACATACCTACTCAACTCAATCACCGCCCAATATTACCGATATCAAGTTAAGTATCACAATGTTTTTACGCTCCTTAATTTTATTTTGAAGGGATAGGTAGAAAGCAAGATATACTATTAAAATAATGGCTGAACTGATTCCCGTTCTTGTCACGTAGGAAGGCAATTTTAAAGGGAGCCCGAAGGTGCCCTGTTTGATATAAGTGCACAATGGGTTCTGTTTGGCAGCAGATGCTCCTTGGATGTATCTTAATGTGAAATCAATAGACTAGTAGCTTTAAAGCAGCTTTAACTACTGATAATATTGGTGGATTGTGGTGGTTAGTCTATATTTGGTTATAGTTTTAATTTGGACTTATCAAAATGTGATCCAGTTGTTCTTCTACGCTTTTATTATATTGATTTGTAAGTATGTATGTCACCGGAATATTATGAAAACTGTAAGTTTACAATACAACTAGTGGGATTGTTAATAGACTGCGTTTTGTGAACTGACTTTATTTACAATATTACGCATACTTGTTAAATATCTTATGGCGGCACTTCACATGGCTGTTTGTATTTGCGTATTTGATAAATTTGACAAATAATAACCATGTGTAGATGGTTTGTGTGGCAAAGTATTTGCCTTTCTTGCCTATTTGATAAGTA
This sequence comes from Catocala nupta, assembly GCA_963675205.1. Lineage (NCBI taxonomy): Eukaryota > Metazoa > Arthropoda > Insecta > Lepidoptera > Erebidae > Catocala > Catocala nupta. The sequence goes on along the minus strand of OY776086.1, from coordinate 27,587,389 downwards.
CAGAAAATACTAAACACGCGTTACCGCGTGCTAGTCGGGTTTTCGACTCACATTAAAGAGATTATCAAAGACAGCAAATAGGCAAATACGCAACTAAACCATCCACACAATGGCCAGCGTTGGCGGCAAGTCATGCCAATTTCAAATGCGCGGGCTGTCAAATTGACATCCCGGGCCGTTGTTTTGAAAATTATATTTGTGCATAGTCAACATCCACCAGCGCCTTGCTTTCCATGGTATTTTTACAAACTTGTATTTTTTAATACAAAGCATATAATAAATAGCATGCGTTTAAGTATTAAAATACTGCTGCAAGTTTGAAGACGTCCATACTGTTGGTAAATAATTGCCTCTGCTCATTCTAATGTTTGTGTATTTGTTATTTGACGCCTTATTTGGCTCCATGTATAGACGGTGATAGTTGCCAATATCTGTATGTTTGCCCATATGTCAAATATTCGCCCAAGTACAGCAAATACCAAATACAAATAGCCATGTGAAGTGCCGCCTACGATGTACAGTCGGTTGTTTATGAATCAACTTGCACTATTATTCAATAATATATTTAAATCACTAGCAGAGCGGATCATACTTATGATTCTTAGGCATTTTTGTACAACAATGGTGGTAAGTGAAGTTAAGGTTCGCATGATGATAAACCGATATTGTACCTAGGTGAGACTCGCGAGTTGCGAAGAATTCAAGATGCGATAAATAGAAGGTATCGAGGTGTCAAGTAGCTTCAAGGACTCATACTTGCTGGGTGAAATGAATACGTTTCGTTATTTTGGCTCTGAAATTTAATCGACGTATCAAGCTTTTCAATAGCTTTCTGATGGCCAGGATTAGCATTTATGCAAAGGATTGTACCAAAATATGTATTTAATAACAAATAATTAAAATACCAGTCAATAACATAACAAACGTAATATACCTGTAAATAAAATATAATTATATCTTATTTTTAATACATCTTTAATGACTTAAATATTTTGATTAATTTCCGCTTGAATTCTATTACGTGCTTTACTTTTAAACTAGATTATTGATACATTTAGGCATTTTATATCACCATGTGACATTTCTTGTTATCTAAATATAACATTTTTAATTAAAAAATTATATTATGTGTTATATTTTTAAGTCTTAGTTCGTGTTCGAATGGATGACTTGGTCGCGCATTTGTAAATTATTTAGTTACAGCATAAAAGCGCCGCGCTGTCTAAACATACGAATGCAGTTCCCTGCACCCTGGTGCTGGACTAGACTGATTGCTACATCTAGCTTGCAATCGGTAACAGAATTGTCGATGATATAACTAATCTATGTATGTATGTATATTGCATTATTGCCAGTAGTCCTAAAGTTAATTTCATTAATGCATTACTGAGCACGGGCGCACTGGCACGAGCTCGCGGACCTACATAAACTTTGTACGCATAAAAAACGTGAAAGCCGAGCGCTCACAACTCCTTAGGGCAGTATAAAGTTGAATTTTGTTTCGGTTTAATTATACGCCAGCGGCTCAGGGGTAAGCAGAAGTAAAAGTTAATTAGTTTTAATTTTAACTGGTGGGGGAATGGCCGCATTTTTGGCGGTTCAGTTTAACGTGTGAACGTAGTTTTTTGAAGGGGTTGTTGATTAATTGTTTCAGTTTGTTCCAATGTTGCAAAATAGTTCAGTAACACTATGTTTTATTGTTTTTCTCGGAAGTATTTAATTTATGTTTGCAAAGCGCCATGCATTCGGACCAATTGAAATACTTTTCTGAAGGAACATAATTATATTATACACATGTCGTTTTGGACTTGAGAGAGCTACGATGACGTGTTTTTTGATCACGTTATCTTTGATTATTAACTCCTCATCGAACATTTAACATCACATGATCGTAATATTTAACGGATATCATATGTGAACGATACCATTTGTTTACTTTGAAGTGTTAATATAACTAACACACGCAGTGCGTAAAAGTGCCAAAAAAAAACAAGAATAAATAAAAAAGTGTTAATATAAGACGCAGACCATACAAAGCTAGTAGTTTTAATTAAGATACTAGGAAGCGGTGCCCCTTTTATTTATTTTCATACCAAACTTTCGTTGTGATATATATGTATGTTCAAAGTACTTTCTTAGTTGGTTTGTTGAGCTGTACCTACTTGTAAAATGTTGCAAATTAATGGCATGGCATGGCTGGCATTAACTCCAGATTTCCAAATATGTGCTATGATACTGGCATATCTCTTTTGCTTCATTTCAACTCGTCATAATCTTTATATACGCTTGTCGTTTTAGGGTAACACCTTCATCCAGGTTATCACTAGGGAGTCATTGTGGAAGAATGCCACTATTAGCAATAGAAAGCACGTCCGCTTAACGCATCGGTCTGATCAATCTTTTGCTATCTAGAAAGATCTCTAAAGACCATCAAACTGATATTTATATTCGCATGTCGGTTTAGGTTTATCGCATTCAATCTGGTCAACGCTAGAGAACCATTGTGGAGGAAAGTCACTGGTGCCAATTCTGTTGTCCCAAAATTCTCTAAACTTAGCTAAAAATGTCTAAAATTTAGTTTAGTCCTGTCAAACGACATTTCGTATTCTGAAATCGCTAAAAGTGATAGGACTAAAATAAATTTTAGAGATTTTTAGCTAAGATTAGAGAATTTTGTGACAACAGAATTGGCACCACTGTTAAGAAAATATAGGCACGTCTGCTTATCGCGTCGGTCAGATCAATTTGTTTGGTTTTAGAGAGATCCTAGAAGTCCATAGATTAACAAATTGATCTTACCAATTCAATGCCATCATTATTAATCAATCTTGCCTTGGGGACGATACATCATTTATGAGTTCATAAAGGCTGATCATTTGGCTCTCAATTAGCCATACCAACGTTTCACGACGTTAGACGACTCGAAAAAAAAAATGATAGGCAGGAAAATAACGATGATTAAATTTAAACATCTCAAACCCAAAAAGTGTCGACGACCATTTTGAAAAAAATTAATTAATTATAGCATTCATATTTCTGATACTTTCATTTCAAGATTTGTATATTATTCCCCTTTTTATGTCAGTAGGAAAATTTAATTAATATGCAAAGTGTATTGAAATAAATTAAACATTTTTTTCCTTATCTCCTTACGCAGGGCTTACGGTATTCAAACATTAAATTTGAAATGCCGACATCTTGGAAAGATGGCTGTCCTTTGTTCTCTTTGAGATGTAGGACTTCAACTTTTGATATGGCGTTTGAAAAGTACGTTGATGTATTATATTTTTAATTTATCAAGTGGAATTTTATGATGGATAAGGTTTGTTATGTTATTTAGGTTATGTACTACGTAAGCTTTGCTGAGGTAATGCCACAGTAGGTCAGATAGGATAGGATATAAAAATATTATTTATAATACACTAAGTGTTCTGCGGTTTCACCCACGTTTAAGATATAGTGCCTCGTGGCGTGAGCCTATGTTACTTTTGAAGAAGCAGGTTTATAATTGTTAAATATTTTAAATATCGTTACAGTAGTTTTTAAGTCTATTCATTACAAATAAAATACAACACTTTCCTCTATAGACTATTTTCATTGACGAAAATGCAAACTTCAACGCAATTTCTCTTTCTGTTTTTAAAAGGCTATTCCAACACTAATTTTAACGCCTGTATCGCGAGGGATGTTTGTAACATTTAAACGATGGTCACAAAGAATACCCAGACTGGCACCAACCATTTATGGATGATAATTAAAGAATTATTTCCCCCGAGTTACTCTAGAGTCCACACACAAATAATTAAAACATACGAATGATACTTTACATAGTTTTCGTAGTAGGTACTATAAATGCGCACTAATACCATACATTACGCGACTTGGGCACTCAACCCGGGACTTCACGATCGTCTGCAAATCAAAGACATGACCAATGACAGCAGTAAGTCTAACCATCGGCAAAACATACCAGGTTTCTTTAAGATTATAATACCCGGCCATCATACTGTGTATAGGTATATCCGTTTATATACAATTTGACGCGATTTGGGCACTCAACCTGAGATTTCACAACCGTCGGCAAAACGAAGACACAGGACCATAGCAGTGGAAAACATACTAGGTTTCTTCCAAGATTAGAATACCCGGGCATAATACCCAGCGTTTAAAAACAAAGCAGAGCTACGGGTTTATGGGTCCTATATCGGCGAGGGTAACTTTTTAACTGAATTTACGTGTACACAATGAGATTGTGAAGGTTTTATTCTTGTGGATGTTGAGTACGTACAGGAAACAGTTTGCGTTCATCTTCCCCTTGTAATGTACCAGGCATAAACTGAAGCGGGGATTGTATTGCTGTGTTTGTTATATCGAAATAATATCATTTGCTGTATATTCGGTACGGATCTGCGATTGAAAGGATGCGGGTTCAAATCCCACCTATAGGGCTCCAGGCTCTACAGACCTGAACTCACTCCTAAAACAATCAGTCTATCTTTGCTTGAGGGTTAACCTACCAAGTAATTGCTTCGCAATGTAAGTTTTGTCAGGCTTAAAGCATTAAAGAAAAGGCCAAGTTTACATGTAGGTATGGTTGTGAATTGCAGCCCATAGTTTAAAAGTTGACGGTGTTGTAGCATCTTGTGCACTATAATATCTCCTGCACAAATGGTCAGTCAAGATTGGCTGCCATTACCGAAGTTTATTAGAAGATACGGGTAAAAAAGGAAAACCTTTTTAATTGTCGTTTGTCGCTCAACTTTTGATAAAACCGATTTTGTTTTGAAACATTAAAAAAGCGTCCCAATTACGACGTTTTTGAATCTTCAATTTATGTGCACTTAAGTATAACATATCTGCATCTCTTTTCAATATATACTATCATTGGTAAGTTTCTTGCTTTCTTTCTTCGCTATAGTGTTGTGCCTTGAGCCGCAGTTAGGGGGAAGGCACCAGATGTCGTATGGGTGACAATAAATTTTATCGCCTCTCTGTGCGTATTCCGCACTACAAACCGTAAGCTTGGATTTGAAACATAAACGCGACTTATATATTATTTAAATTGCGAACTGTCACTTTTTATACACACCCCGTATACGTTACGTGTAAATCATAGTTTATTGTCTTAGACAGATTTTGCACCTGAGTTGCTTTGAATAAGTATTGGATCATGATTGGTTGAGTTTATGACAGGTTTTTTATGAATGGTAACTATGTATTTACTGTCTTTTTTATATACGTATATACTAAATGATATAAGGATAGTGACTTACATTGCTTAAACTATCTGGCATATTAATAATTCGTATTAGAATCAGGCAGAAATTAATGTACCAAAAGGTAAATCTATCGAGAAGATCGACTGCGGCTATCGTCATCACATCGTATTTCTAATATTCGGTTATGAAGCAAATGATATTCAGTGATAATAATTAATTGATCAACATTCGAATCTGCCTATATAATATTAGGCACTTCGCTAACTAGCATAAATACTAGGTACCGAGGTAATAATTTAAACAATAACTAAATACAAATTTAAATTACGATTACTGTTTACGTACATACTTACATAAAAAGTTTTACGCTTATCTTCCGAAAGGTATTGACAAAAGTGTATTACACCTAGTTTTGTCCAGTGACTTTAGGCCTCACGTAATAAGGTACGAGCCTGTTTCGTCTACCTTACAGAATACTAGACTCCATTCTGCCACTGAAAATTCCTTGATAAAACAATAAAGTTTTGGTAATAGAATCTGAGACCTCATGCATAACAGTCGTGTTCAATATCACTGCGTTATCAAGCCAGACTGTCCACGTGATCATCATAAACTTCAACCAAAACGTTACAACTCAGAAATCACGAGTTTTCAGTAAAATATAACTCGTAATAGCGCACTTATTTCTACCAGATGTTGGCTGGCACTCGTTTAAATACACATAAATTCATATAAACGCTTCCTCACGAAGCCTTGTCTGATTTACTCGTTTTATCATAACACATTTTATATAAGTCTGTCTTTATAGCCTATTTTCTAGATTTTATTGGAGACAATAAGTGTTTAATAAAATGAAAATAATGGCGGATAATAAAACGCTGTTGGAGGGGTTATTTTATAATGATAAAATGAATTATAGATGTTGATGCATATGTTTATATTTTTGGTAACACATGTGTCTCCTAAATAGTTTTTTATTTACTTTAGGTGTTTTCAATTTATTAAAGTGTTATTCCTTTGTTGCGGAACTTAACTTACATAAAATTAATTGACACGTTACGTTAGCTGACAGTGGTGTTGACGAGTTCTACAACGTCTAAACCGGTTATGTAAATATAATATTTCTATAATTATAATTTATTTTTGAAATTATACCTGTGTATATTTATGTTATTGCTTGACACAAAGTAGGTATATTAGCTCACAAATTGCGATATATGGCATTCAGTACGGTGAAGCGCTAAACGCTAACTTTTCGTCAGTTTGTGGGTCCTATGTGAAATGCCACGTATATTGTGATCCTCACTTTACCAGTTGCCATCCTAAGAAATTTACAACAGTTTGCCTAACTCGCCATTGGAATCACACCTATATGATTGACTGCAAACTTATGCCACCAGACCAAAAGCCACTTTTTAACTTACACATGACGGGCAAAATGGTTTATTTTATGAGTATAGTAAGTTAAGTCCTGCTTATGAGTTCACGATCAGGACTTACTAGTAACATTTTTTTAAATGAAGCGTTAAGTATAGTCCAACCTGCAGGTTCAGTACTTTTACACATCTTTGGGAATACTGACAGCCAGAATGGCGCAGCGGGCAAGTGTTTGCTATGCTGATGCCTTCTGCTAAGTGTTGTGGGTTTGGGTCCCACAGAAGACTTGATTCTAGATGTATGTATGTTTTGTTTGCTATTTAAATGTTTTTAAATACCCACAAAAGGTGTTACAGCAATAGATAGTATACATGGTGGAGTAAAATATGTAGCACTCTTTTCGTAATATTTTCTAATACCGTTCGAGAAACCGATATAAAATCAGATATTCGAAAATTTAGTAATCCGTGCTGTTGGATCGAACTTGAAATTGCCTGACTTATCCCTTTAAAATGCCGCTGCTCTACTAGTGAACAAATAATGCCAATACAACATCCTTAATAAATATTGTTACAATTTCAGCTGCAATCTAACCAGACCAGTCGATATATTATAGTGTGCAGGCGTTATTTACGTGTCTGACTGAACATATTTTATGCGCCGCCAGTCGATATGTCCCGGTACAGACACAGTTAATGGCCCGAAATGTCCCGAATCGGCTCCCGAAGCGATTTGATCCAAATGCCTGGTTGGCAGAATCGACTTTGAAGTTCTTGCACTGGAGACGTTTGTGAATTTTGATGAGGAACATTGAACATACGTCGACTATCAAATTTTTTTGGTTTTTATTTGAATACTGGTCGATGGAAGTAGAGTAGTGTAACATATGTATGTGTCTCTAAGTAGATACTTATTTAGATAAACATACATAGAGATACATTTAGTAGTTATCTAGCAGTTTTAGCTTATTATTGTCAGGCATTGTATCAAATGCCGTGCTCTTACTAAGAATATCAAGTCGCGAGTTCGATACCCATGTGATTAAAATTTCTGTTATAATTTTTAAATGACGCTACGTTTCAAGTTCAAGGGATATTAAAAACATATAAATATTGGACTTATTTTACCTACACAGACCCCGAACAATCATTTGTGAACCGCACAGATAATAGCAGCGATAGCTCAGTGGGGAGACCAACAGACTGTAATGCAGAGGGTCTCGGGTTCGAACCCACGTCGCGCACCTCTGACTTTCGGAAGTTATATGACTTTTCGAAATTATGTACGTATTGATTGACAATTATCGCCTACTCCGTGCCTCGGAGAGCACGTTAAGCCGTCGGTCCCGGCTGCCATGAACATGGCAGTCGTTATTGGGAAGTCAGTGCTCTATAATATCCTGACGCTGGTCTAGCCTTACGGTATCGTTAGCCTTCGGGTTGCGGAGGTCAGGTGGCAGCCGCTTCGTGTAAAAACTGATATCCAGTCAAATCCCGTTAGACCAGAAAAGCCGACTCCAAGTGACTTGGGAATAATAAAGGCTAGGGAGAAGACAGATAATAGTCTTGTGTGGAATTCGAAACGATATCACTTGGCGCGGCACCGGCGGTAGCACCAAGCTGACCATACTGCACTATTCGTGCAATATATCCCTACATGCTTGGCTTCTACATGGTGTGTATTAATTGTCACAATATTTATGACTTACGCGTTACAGAAATTATTAATAAAAAGAAAAGATCGTCACAAAGTGCCTCTGACACACATCGATGACATAAACACCTTGATGTCATCTACTCAACAAATAGTTGCTTGATAAAAGTCTATAATGTGCATTGGACCTTACAGAGAGAGTAACCTGAATAAGAGACGGGTCACTTACCGGTGCCATTGCAAGGCGCAGTACAATCATGGATTGCATCCGGTACATGTATGACGTTTGTGTGTACTCTCAAATTAAATTTTATTAAATTATTAGTATTATTATTCATAATGCTCGTATACTGCGTCTTTAGTGCCTGCACGATCGATCGTGATGTGCAGTTTTGATATTCGGATCGAGTAGTTTAAAATAAAAGTTAAGATTTTTATGTCAGCAAATTCTCGAACAGAATGTGGTTGGTAGAATCCGACGTAATAGGCTTCGCTTTAATTTATATAAGTCCCTAATAAACAAACATTTTTCAGCACACAAATCTACATAAAAAAGCTCCAACCGCGTGAAAAATTGTAACGCCTACACGAATAATTATAGCAATTGCGCACGAACGCGTCACTGCAGGCGTTTGAGGACAATTTATCCGGATCAAAGCCCTTGTGGTGAATTAGTTGGGCGAGCGTCCTCGTCCATAAGAATTACCTGAGATTTACTCTAATCTTCATGGACCATTACTTTTGAATGAGAAGAAAGTTAACCGAAGCTTATTCTTGTTGAACCTGAAAATTTTGTCCGTTTTGAGGTTTGATGTACTTGTAACTTTACTGTCAGTAATTCAAAATAAAGAGTAAAGCTTTATTTTGATTCCAAATGAATAAAGGTCACCAAAATGAATTGATATTTGTATTAGTTGACTGCTTTGTTGACACGTATAATAAGTTTGTAAACGAGTCCGTGATTTCGGATTTGATTTCCATGTTGGTCAAAGTGGACAAAAAGGGTTTTCTGTAAAATAATTAGTCGTAGTACCATAGCGTCTAGCAATGGGATTTGACTATTGCATATATATTTCGGACTAAATAATACATTATAGTCATAGCATAATCATTGGAGTAGGTAACTAACGAGCGCTCATGAAGAATAAAATGCAAGTAAATAATGCAAGATCGATATTATGCCAGGTCAGTAGCAAATGAAAATCTGCAGTCTCCACCGATCCCTCGAGTAATCCTATCATATAACAAATTACAGAACACGTTACTTACAATTATCGTTTTTATTGCAATCCATTCTTTATTAGCACTAACATATTTATTGATAAAATCTTGTTATTCCGTGCATTATTTCAAAGGATAAACATTAAAGCAGTTCAAGCCGGATAATATCTTTATTTATTATCATTAGACGACTATTCAGCTGTCGAAGGTGAGAGACACTGATTATTTTTTATTTATGAACGCAAATATGAGGTAAAGTTGATGCTTACCGCCGCTAGATGTAAATTACTATTGCAATGAGCAATATATCTTTATATTTCTTTATTATAAAGACAGCTCCTGCTTTAGGAAAAATGGTTGTATTGCAGAGAACTTAAAAAATTCAAACAACGGACACAAGACACCCAGACTCGGATTGAATTTTTGTGACTTTTTGTCCAGTGTGCTTTTGTTATGGGTGGTTTTGTCTCATTGAACCCCCATCATTTGGCGCATTGGCAGCGGCTAGGCTATCACATTAACCACTAAGCTATTCGGGTAGTAGTATATAGTTTATAGTTTATAGCTTATAGTTGTAAAATATGTAATCTGTAATCTGCCGTAATAATATGTAATCTGAATTATTTTTATTGTATCAGTATACATATTTATTTTAAGTTTATGTACATTGATCTAAACCCTAATATTACTTGGCATATATTTTTTTAAGTAGAGGAGAAGCCTAAAACATATGTTTAAACCTAGTTCAGGCAATCACTTAATAAAACCTAGACCTTGAAATTATATTAGAATCTACAATGTCGGCCGATTAAAGTATAAGCCAAACATATACCAAGGATTAAGGATTTTTAATTAAGAATAATTATAATTTATTGTAGTCTAAATTATTGAATAAAATTATTATTAGATATTAAAAATATATATATATGTGTATTTATTAACTTTTAATTATTCTATGTAAATGTCTATGCGCTCTTTAGTATCACTGAACTTACAGCAAAGGTAATCCAAATATCTTATCACACTAGCCAACCATCTGCTGCCAGGTGGAATAAAGTTACAAATACAAGGTCAAATTCAATGGCCTATGAAATACCTATACTCATATAATAACCAAATGAAAATATAAATGTCGAATACCTACCTAAAGAAAATCAGTGCGAAGACAGAACTAGTGTAGGTACTCAATAAACTTCAGTAATGGGGACTCCTGGGACGGTAATGGCTGTGACCCTCCCAAGGTCTGTCAGCGGGGTGCCTCGCACTGACTTCAGACTTGTACTATAACCGCAATAAATTATACTAAACAGTATATTCTGGGTTTTATTGTTTTAAGGGTTAATGGTGGTTTGTCATGTTTAGTTATAGCACCGAGAAGACCATTCAAACTAGTTAGGGTTCGAATTCATGGTACGAATCTTCGATCTCTTTTGTATCTTTATAGACAACAACTATGGCCGCTGCTTATTCTACTAATAGCAGAAGTGTATTACATAATCAAATTTCGCAGCTCCCACGTTTAAGCCTATTGCTTCCACCAGTCATAGATCCGGACTCATTCAATGTTGTTACTGCTAATTCCTTGACAGAAAAGTTCTCAAGCTGTTTTGTTACAAGCCGTCAAATACGGTGCCGGTATACGGCGATAGACCCCACGCAGGACCCAAAATATAGTTGGCGAAATAATGGTCAGGTTTCTGGGCACAATTCCGGATTCCGAGAAAGATCCTAATGAGATCTGTCTATCAAAAAGGCAGTCTGATGAGATATCAACATACTATCCTAAATCATTATGGCAGTCTGACTAGATCTTTACCCAAAGACGGCTTAAGTTAGTCGATAGTAAGGTCTCAAGTTACCACACCCTATGTTGGTATGAATACACTATGTTGTAGGTATACAACATTGGGTATACCTATGTTGTATACCTGCAACATAGTTATACAACAATACACCCTGTTACAGCTGTTGTCTTGCTGACAGGATTGACCGGACCTTGCTAGTGGCGCCGGCTGGCGAATACAAAAACGACAGCGTCCATTTATGTTCAAAAAGCATAGGTTTATATTTGACGTGATTTTGTACTCACGTTGCTCGCTATGTATGTAGTTGTAACATTACCCATCATAAGCTCGCTATGGCTGCTCCCGAAGTGTAAACATTCACAAAGTGCGTGCGCTTTAAGTTGGAGAGCGCACTCAAAGCCTGAGAAATCGTTGCGGCTTCGAGCGTCTCTCGACACGTCTTGGCGGTTAGTCCAAGTCAGGAGAACTTACAGGATATTCGATGGAGTAGCAGTTAGGTTAATAAAACTCTAGTCCTATATTAAAATTTTACTGCCTGGATGGTTTAAGCTACTAGGCCGAGTGCTGTTCGAATCACACACACGACACGGGACAAAAAAATGTGTGATCCACAAATGGTTATTACGACTCTGGGTGTTCTTTGTATCCGATGTTTCAATGTCCCTCGTGTTACAGGAACTAAGAATGCCTAGTGCGTGCTTTGATATTTTTAAACAAAGGAAAAAATTTGAAGTCTTAGCTCTTGTCAGCTTGACAAAATCTTGTCGGCAAATTTCATTTCGGTTCTCAGATAAAATATCGACGTGCAAGATCTTAGAGTCACCAAACCTATTTTTTAGAAAGAAAGGTGTTATTCACGCGAAATATGGCCCAAAGTTGTTGTAGAAAATTAAATTGTTTACATAGCACATTGCGTAGACATGCGATTGCGTATAATATGCTTAGACTAATTAGTAACATTGCAGTTACTTATATTTAACAGTCTCAATATAATATTACCTATCCTATATACACTTTCCTATTTAAATATCTTATAACTTATTACGTTCGCAGAATTAAACACTGATATTTGCCTATAATTATAATCAATGTTTAATGGGTATGGTAATTTTCAGTAAATTTAAAATGTATAAACAATATAATTATGTATGAATACTCCCTTACTCCTCTTGAAATTTTTATTTAATTTTTACATTCGTAGAACTGTCTCATCTCAGATAGGTCTTTCTGCTAACTCTGGGCTAAAAATTGTGATAAGACCTTCATAGTCAGACAAAGTAATAGCACCAAAGTTACAACTTTTTCTGTAATTCGCTACCTCTTATGGCTCAAATCGAGTGTCAGTGGGATAATGCAGATTGATTCGGCTCAACTCGGTGGAGACAAATTCGATTTGCGACATCGCAGCGAAACGCGCACATTTGACGCCTTGAAAAATACGTCAGATCTTTCCTCCAGATAACCCGGATGTAGTATCGGCTTTGCTGTGATGCTCCGCAGTGACAATGGCTTTCTTTATTTGGGTTTTTAGGTCTTTAAATGCAACCTTAAAATCATATAATTATCGTTGTAAAATTAGGCTTGTTCTACGTTCTGTTTGTTTCGTAATACAGGTTTCCGTAAAGGGTGACAGTCGGTCACGAGATTTTGAGTTTCAACTACCAATGGGCAATTGTAATGAAAAAGAAATTTATAAATTGTATGACCATCCATCCATCTGAATCTTGATTAACTTGTTGTCACCGATTATAAAATATTCCTAATCGAATATTCCAGATTTGATGATACAGAATTGAGCATGTTTTTAAGTCGTGCTTCTAATATTTTCCTTCCCTATGCTAATATAATTATTAAATGGCGTTATTGCATTGGTATCGTATAATCAAATAATTCAAGTTCATCGCATAAGAATATTTATCAATGTTTCGATATGTTTGAATATTCGAGAAAAGTTATTCATTTGTTAATCCAATCACCCGTTGCTAGTTTGTATTCGGATGGGGCATAGTGTTTATGAAGTCAAAGACAGACGTGTTGCTGGTGTCAATGACAGTATCTTTAAGGAAATTCTCGGTAGCAGCCGCCAGCAGGATACGGAGTCTGATAAGCCCGTAAACGGCAATAGGTTTATTTTTTATGACTGTTTGTCTCTTGTTGGCTATTTATACTATAGGTGTCGTCAGTCCACTTTGTGAACTTTCTTCACCTTATATCGTGTTACATTTACGCGAATGTTATACATTCAAATTCAACTACATTATATGGATTTTACCGCGTTGTTTATTTATTAAAATATCATTATTACATAATTTTGGCGCTAAACTATTGTTAAACACTGTTACCAGTTACGATTTACTTCTATTTAAGCTATTTAAATTATCAAAACTATTTAAATTTAGTTTTACTCTGTTCCCCGACGCGACGTTTCGGTTGGTTTTCAGCAGCCATGTTCACGGGTAGACACCCGTCACCGTGTTTTCTTGAAGAACCATAAGTATGTACCATAATTTTCATCTTCCTGGAGCGGACTCTAAAACTTTACCTCTGCCTTTCCTCTTGGTGTGTTTGATCATTGTTGTATTTTCAACTACTTCTATTATTGTAATTAAATTAGTCGTGGCTTCCAAGACAATTTAACTTTGTCTGTTATAACTTGCTATTTTCTTAGGTTCAGTTGTCTGTTAAGCCGAGATACGTTAGTGGTATAGAAATAGAATATATTTATAAAATTTGAAGAAATCAGTTTAAATAAAAAAAGTTTTTGGTATAAAAGTATCTATCTATATATTAATACGAGAAGACTTAAGACAAAAACTTTGTGCCCCTTTTTACGAAAATTGCGTGGACGGAGGAGTATGAAATTTGGCACAGTTAAAGTTTATATGGAGAAGGACTGGCGAATCCTAATATTTTTATAAAATATGCATTAGAAATACATTAAATTAATGGAAAAACACTACACGCACACAACCATGCATTTGCCACACGCAGTCGAATCGCGTTCGTAGTATTTCGGCATGGTTCGGTCGATGTCGTACAATTCTTCGTAACTATGGTTACATACTTTAAGTACCTATTGCAGTTTCATGGTATATATAATAACGATCAAACTTAAAATTTAAATCAGTTATGGTTGAATTTCGACCACTTGGCGACCGCTAGTCCAGTTAAATATAAGTAAGTACCATTAATACTAGTAATATAAATGAGAATGTGAGATTGTTTGTTTCACTTTCACGTTTTAACTGCTCGACTGATCATCATGAAATTTTGCACATGGTAACTTTTATCTAGAAAAAAGAAAGTTCCCGAGCGAATCCGCTGGCAGAAGCTAGTGTGATTATAATATGGACTATAAAGTGATAAACTTGCTTTGTGACATCAACAAATTTCAGACAGAATATTGTGGTATGCATGGATCTTTACTGCACGCAGCGGGTAGCGGGTAAGCGGCGCCGAAGATTATGAGATAACTAGTTGATGCGCGCAACTTCGTCTGCTTCACATAACAGAATTTGCTCCGTTTTAGTAACATTTTTCATTGATGCTCCGCTCCTATTGGTCGTAGCGTAATATTATAGCCTATAGCCTTCCTCAATAAATGGATTATCCAACACTAAAATAATTTTCAATTTGAACGAGTTGTTCCTGAGATGAGCGCGTTCAACCATGCAAACAAACTCTTCAGCTTTATAATATTAGTAAAGATTTTGTAACTTTGCCTGATCCACTAATGGTTGTTCCGAGCGTGGGTGCACTTTGTGTCCGTTCATTGTATATTATTTACCAATAATGATTCTGCAAACCCCTAACATATCCAAAACACAAATAATTCTAGGTATAATATTATTTCAGAGTAAGAAAAATAAAAGGCAAATGCTTTATATTTACTTCCAAATAAAATTATTCTTTTATTCTTGCCTCCAAGAAAAGGTCGTTTCAGGCATTAACTGCCGCTATCAAAGACCTAAGTTCAAAAATATTGTACCATAAACAAGGAATATCTATTCAAAGACGCTGCACAATTTATACGGACTTTGTGAAACGCGTACAACGTTTGGTAAAGGCCGCTTCGCATTCAAGGCACGTCCAACGTCGCACACCAATGTTCCCCACATGAGCTTTTTGAAGAAACAAAACTAGTAATACAATACATGCTTGGGCCCAATGTTTGGCCCATATTGCGCACGAACCATTTCTAACGGTGGCTCCGTCTGGTCAAAACGTCCATTTGAATTCCGAATACAAGTTTGAATTTTTTTGTTTGGCGCCAATAGAAACGTCGGATGTCGATTCCGTTAACAATTCAATTTATTTTGGCGTTCGGGAATGGAAATTGTTTAAAAAGTTTCCGTTGAGTGTTATTTTTTTGTAATCAGTTGGACTTGAGACTTTTAGGCTATTCTGCTTATGCTTCTGCTGTAGTTTCTTATCAAAGTAGGCAACACTTTATTATTAGGTATACTTATATTACTCGCAGTATTGTTCATCTTTCTTATCATGATGAATTTATACCTATTTAAATATACCTATATAAGACAATTGACATGCGTTAGTCTTGAAAATATCGAAAATGGCTTTTGTTCGTCTTAATACTGGGATGGCATAGAGAATAAAATGTTTTTGGAAAACCTAAAGGAACAGCCGAACTATAAAAAATATCAATATTGCTTCTTTTGTATGGGAATTGTCACTTCGGATTACAATCAATTTCAGGTGGTGCAATATTCATGGTCTTGCTTTAGCTATAATTAATATTAAAAATATTTTTACTGATGCTTTATCTGTATTCCAAAATGATAAAATTTCCATCCTTCCCAAATTGAAAATGTGTAAGTTTGTGAAGATGTCAAGACGTTTGTTACTCAATCACGAATAAGCCGCTGAATGAATTTAGATGAAATTTTGCATAGAGATAGACGATGCTCTGAATTAACATATTATACAGGGTTATTGGAAATTCGATACATTCCCTTGGAGGGGTGAAAGTAGAGCCTATTTGCAGTAAAATAAAATTAACAAAAAAATTAAAAAAAAAATTAAAGATTAAAAAAAATAAAAAAAAATACTTAAATAATTATTTAAATAATTTTTCCAATACAATTTCATAATAAATTAACAAAAAAATCTTTTTCACCAAGTTTTTTGCATTGCGGACGCTACAACTTTGCTATCTTGAGGATGTGTTGGAATGTTAGCTGTCAGAAAATGTACAAAACACAAAATAAAAAAGCTTTTTGGCAAGAATCGGTATTTTAAAGTAAAAACATTAAAATTAAAATTGCTCGAATACTAACCATTATCGGATAGGGTAGCACATGACAAAATTTACTGCAAATGAGCTCTACTTTCACCCCTCCAAGGGAATGTATCGAATTTCCAATAACCCTGTATAATTATGAAGAAATTAAAAGATCAGAATATTTCCAAGAACCAATCAAATTTAAAATTAAAAGGTAGAACAGCACAACAAAAGCTTAAAGTAATAATTAGTTTTATAATTAAATTTAAAATAATTTATATATATTGTGTTTGTAAGATATAACGTGTACCTAGCAAAATAGTTTGTTAGTTGTGTATGTTAAAATTGGCTGCGCTTAATGGACACTGTGTCCATTATATACATGTCCTTTTGTTTGTTCCACCTCTTAAAGATTGTGGAATTGCAATAAAGAATACAAACACCTAATTTATATCTATTAGTGACGTAATTTATATCTAGTAGTGTATTACAAAATGTGTACATTGAAAAGTCAATTTGATCCTATCAAATTGACTTGGACAATGTACAAATTTTGGTGATGGCAGTGAAAAGCTACCTTTTAACACAGTACATTAATACTGTTACACCAAGTGCCATCTCTCGGCATTGTGGGGAAGACTCGGCAGTTTCGTCTAATAATCTATTTACGTCTTACGGAACTACTTCGTCGGTACGAGAAGAGTAGAGAGAAAGCTGGCACATTCTCGAATCCTCGTACTGTTACGTACCGTGTATGACGTTTCTAGAAAACTCCGTAACCGCTTTAACCGCGTATAACAGAGGAAGGCCAGCGCTCGTCGGGTCAGTTTACAATCGTAAGCAGTCAAGTATTCATCGAAGCGAACGGACGCGAAAATACTACGGAGTTTGAAGCAGTTACAGTGGAAAAGTGTAGTATAATGTTTGTTGTGTTTTAAATTTAATTTTGTGCTAGAATAAAACGTTTTAGTCGGTAATATTGTTTTATATTCTTATCCCTCGAACCCAGCTCGTAACAATACACTAGCTTTTAGTCTTTTGTAGCAGTACTAACACAATAGTTCTATATCGAGTGCCATATTCTATTTACTACAGACGTACACAAAATAACAAATTTGGCATATCTAGCTATTTTTAACTTTTAGTAAGTACAATGTCTAAAAATGGTAAGTTAATTTGACTTTATATATATTCCGCTTTAAAATTCATATATGTAGGTAAATTTGTGAATTAGGTAAATTAATGATTTTGAGTTCAAGCTTATTCTGTGTACTCTACAATCGAAAACACTGAACTTTGGTAACGTGTTTCTTCTAAATGAATACAATCTGGCACGTGTAGCTTCTGCGGTTGCATTTCGCATGCTAAAGCAAATGCGTTCCTAGGAGGAACAACTATACTAATATTATGAATTTATGATAAAGAGGAAAGATTTGATGTTTTGTTTGTATGTTTGTGAGGTTTTAAGTTACTACATAACTGATTTTAAAAATAGTTTCACCAGTAGAAAGCTTATTATCACCGATTAACATAGCCTATATTTTATTTAAAAAAGTACTGTTACTAACATAACTTAACCTACTTTTACGCTAGCGTAGCCGCGGGCAAAAGCTAGTAATAAATATATAGCATAATATAGACCTATTTATTACCTAAGAGATAGACATTGATGTATTACACCCACAATTTTTTTAGGCAAATAATAATGATAACTATAGGGAAATTGTCACGACACCCGTGATGGTGAAACTGGCGCCGCACCGCTCAACACCGCTAGCCACTCGCACCGGTGTTGCCCTCTGCTGCTGGCTTGTATGCCTATAGTGGTTATTTATGGGGCCCATCTAGTGAGTTGGCGAGTCACCGTCTGCCCATTGCATTGATGCTATTAGACGCCGTTTTTCATCCATAGTTAGCAATATACCGGTCCACCAAACACCTATACCTATAGCCCATATATTAGAATCCATACGTAGCAATAGTCCTACGCCTGCTGCGGCTAGTGCAGCTTTAGGTGTTCCATCCCATCTTTGATTAAAACTCTCGAAGGGCCTCTTCACGTTGGACCCATGTCTCCGTGTAAGCCTCCCAGAGGGCCAGGTATTTTCTAATATAATATGTTAGAAAGTACCTGTGTTAGGAGGAAAATAATAATAATGGTTTATTGTTCCAATACAAATAGTAACAGTCATTTTTAGAACACTAAACTCCACACTAGGATTCTCTGTTTCGTGGAGGTTAGTCACTTTTATCTTTACAGCAATAAACAAGTAAATCAAGAAATGTAATGTAATAGAAAAGGTAAATACATTTTAAAATCTTATTTTAAAAACATGCATGTTTGTTATATGTATGTGTGTGTGTGTGTGTGTGCGCGTGCAAGTGTGTATGTGTGTGTAGATTCCAAAGTAATTAGGTTTACTGAAGTGTCTTTCCATTGTTGCTCCTGCTACCGTAATAACGCTTTTGGCACAGGAATCGAACTCCAGTCCTCACGATCTTACGTAAGCATAAACGCAAAGTTTGACTAATGACACAGTATTGCTAATTTAATGGTATATGATAATCGATATATGTATATAAATATAATTTATGTATATTTTTTGGGAAAACCATTTTACTATCTGACTTGCCATATTTTCCGTTGTATATAAATTGAGATGTTCTAACTCAATAATTGATTTATCAACGTCTAGCCAACCTCAGATGTGAAAAGTTAAATTTTGCATAAAATTGCCGTTTATTCAGTGCAATATAAAGAAAGTTTTCAAAATCATTTGATTAATAAATACGATTTGCGTTTTCAGGTTGCTTTGTCATCTTGTGCCTATTATATACTAGCTGTCCTCCGCGGTTTCATCCACCTTTATGATTACTGCGCCGCTCCCATGCCTCGTAGCGTGATGTTTACTTCTGGATAAAGTAGCTTTCTAATGGTGAAAAAAATATTAATATCGGTCTAGTAATTTTTGAGTTAATTCATTATAAACAAAGATACAAGTCTTTTTTTTATAATATTTATATAGACTGATCTTAGTCTGATCATGTAAATCATAGTCTTTTATATACATACATACATACAACAAAAGTGGCTAAGGACCGTTTGATGGTATGCGGTTATTGTAGCCTTTAATCGCTTGTAACAGAGTTATCATTTGCAAGTGTACGACGTGAGGTAGGTAGTACTTCTCCAGGTAATCCGCTTTTTATACCGTCGCCAAATAATTGGCAACGACGGCCTCTTCTTGTTTCTTCATATTGCATCTGATAGACGCTTATAAATTTAGAAGCCTCGTCCGTTATGTTGTCGCTGGTTCAGACCAGAAACTCATATACATATACTCATCACAGGAACATAAAACAAGACTATTTGTAGCGATCTTCTATAAGTTTAAAACTTGGTACGGTACGTTAAGTTTAAAACTTGGTATTGCTACGCCGTATCTCTTATTAAAAAGGCTACCTTTTCAGCAATTTTACACTGGGGTTTATCACCAGGTTTTCTTTTAGAAAAATATTAAGGATTGAGACTTTTATTTTCTCAAAAGATTTACAAATCACTTACAGAGAAAATAATTATAATTAAATATACATTAAGCCAATTGGCGTAGCGAGTACGTAAGTAGTAACAGATACATATAATATATATCTATACGCGGACGACAACTGGTATATTATTGATCTTACGGCACTTCATCAAGAAGGATATCAGAAAATATAGCGTGAGCACGATATACACTAATATTTAATGATTCTATCTCACAGATATCGATGTTCGATGTGCTCGATACACAAGCTGTTGTTCATTCACTTGGCATGAGCCCCGCCTTACCTTTTGAATAAAACAGAACAAATTGTGAGATGTTTTGCCAACGATTTAAAATATCTTTACGTGCTTTGTTGTGCTATGAATTGGCTGTTGGTTAGAAACCACGCGTGATTAAGTATGCAAGATGATTTTATTAACTTTGAACAGATTAGAAACATAATAAAACCATGCCCGAGCGGAGGAATGAACCCTTAACCTCATGCGAAACATTAGCGTTAACGACCGCTGCGCTTTTGAGGTAGTCAGAAAATATAATACACTAACTATGCCTAGCGGTTTTCCATATTCCCCTTCTTAGGATTATAGCATGACGATAGGTAGCCTATACTTGCCATTTTAAATTATTTTTATCTTTTATTTTTGTCGCCTTGCTCAATTATTGACTGGTAGTTCTATAGATTAGTGCATTCAATCAAACAAACAATCCCTTCAGCTTTATAACACCAGTATAGATAAATAAATACTCCTCTAACATTTCGGACTTTCTTACCTAAACGAACATCCGATTATTTAATATAACCCCTACTGTCACATAATACAATACCAATAAGTACAAAATACGGATAAAAATAATAGCTCGGAACAAACGCTGCACGCGTCGGCTAGCGAGTCGCACCGGTACGTGAGAAGAACACAAATTGCGTAAACATATCATCCACATATCACACTATTATCCACCTTATTTTATCAGTGATAGAGGCTATTATATCGTGAAGGATTTAGCAGACGGCCTCTGAAACATTGGAACGTGATACATAGTGAAATAATAACAAAACGGATAGGTATCGGGGGTAGAATGGTGTATCCAGACTTGTGGAGGAAACGGCTGAAGGTATGGTTTACCATTTGTCATGTGGCATCAGTATCTGAGGGTTATGAAGACCGATATAAGCTGAGGAGAAAATAGTAAAATGCCTGAAGAATTCTAATTTATCTATGACTAGCTTTGGCGCGATTTAATTTGCACTATAGTGGTTAAGTCTATTTTATTCGTAACTGCCTCGGTGCCTCAGCGATAGTGTATGTGACTGCTATGCATGACATCCTGTGTTCGATTCCCCGTAGCAGCTATTCGAAAACCACGTAAAGCGGTCGGTCCTGCTCCAGTCGCGTCGGATTGCCGTCCAATCGGTTTATGAGAGCTAGGAAATAGAGAGTACACTTGTGTTTGCGCACACAGTTGTGCACTTTATACTCTACGTATAGAGCAATATTTACATCCGTTATTCTCTCCGTAAATAGATGAGTATGTATGTCACGGGAATTATATCAACGATTCCCTTTTTATCCCTTACACTTACACACATAGGTTAACTACAATAGTTCTTTAATTCTTAGACTTTCAACCGCACATAAAATAACGATGTTATAAAAACCCATTCAGTTTTTAAATACTCGTATAGCTACAATATGCTAAACTTATACGATATTCTGGCGAGAGATCATATAATATTTTAGAGCGCAATATTAAATCATAGGATTTCCCCAGACAACATTAACCAAAATGTAATCTACTGTAGAGTGCTCGACACCCTCTTTGTTTTCCATTTCAATAGTTTCATCTTGCCCAATTTTGGTAAAACGCACTTCCTGACATAAAAAAATGCGATTTTCAGTCCTGCCAATTCCGAACGAAAACGACATAAAAGTGGAATTTATTGCCTTTACCGATCAAAATATAACTTTCCCCATCCAATGTAAAAAGGCTAAAATCTTTTTAGAACCCGATAAGCGTTATGGGCTAACCAGCTGCCACTTTAACAAATTATTGGGAGATTTTGAAGAAAAAAGTTGTCACCCCGCAAAAGGAGGGTAGACGTCTTATTTGATAGCTTGATTTTCGCGGGGCGCACAGAGAATGTTAAATTACTGGAGAAATGAAAGATAATAGGGCTGCATCTTAACAGGGGAAAGTTGTTCTACTTTTTGAAGAGGGAAAAAAGTTTATATCCCCAAAAGATTTTGAAATTCCCATTGGTGGGGCGCCGGCGTGCTCGCTATCACATTATTTATTCATGGTTTTTTGTTTTAAGTGCTCGGATGTACCAACTTCTATTTGGATGATCTTTTTACTACAACATAAACGATTATAGAGGCGTGTTTGAATTTAGTATCTATACGTGTCCTGAACTTAAAAATATGGTCTAGGAATATTCCAGTGTCAGTCTATGATTTCGATTGATATCATTATGTTATGTGGGACGTATTATTAAATGTGAAAAACAGTGTGTTTAATACAAACGGAATCACAGATCAAATATTAACGTACTCTAAAGTTGATAAGTATTATTAGTAAAAGTAATAACGGTTTATCTAAATAAACCGTGATTTAGGTTTTCTGGTGACTACATATGAATATATCTGGATGTTTTCACGATGTGAGAGAATATGTACTTTCTTGATAAGCGTGCTATGTGTGTATGTTATTTCAATGTAAACGTATGCTTTATTTTTTAATTTTACTTATAGAATGCTGTATTTATATAGCTTGACAAGAGTATTAGTCAGTATTATCGTAGGTCACTACTGCTAATCGTTACTATTAAGAGTTAAACTGCTAATAGTGTGGGTGGGTTTAATGATTTTAGTGATATAGTGATATTGATACTTAAAGGACGTATCTTTAAATAAAAGACTAATTAATCGAAATCGAACAATTTATTGTAAACTAATACGAACGCATAGTAGAATTTAGGATATATATTTGTAATATTAATAGTACAATAACAAAACATTGACAATAAAGCGTTAACTTATTCACCAACATTCGATAAAGCTGACGATTGCGGTGGAGCCGGTACTTCGTGAGCACACGCGACTCTCATCTCCCATACATTATTACAATATATCAAAAACGTTAAAGCTATATAAAACATGGCCAATGAAATGACAACAGTCTTAATTTCTAGAAACGAGATTTTAGTTACATTGATATAAGTATACACATTGTATTCCAATCACTTATGTTTGAAGGCAAACGACTAACATCTGTACATAATCTGTATATTGTTATAAAAGTAATTAGAGAATATTTTCGATATGAATTGACTCAAAAGGGAATTTGGATAGATGAAGTTGAGATATTAATGATTTACGAAGTGATTGGAACACAGGCGTACGATAACATTACGACAATTAGGTCAGTGCCAGTGCAGATATATAGAAAATAATTTCCTCGATATGAAATTGTCACAGACAGGGGAAGACAGAGGAAGACATCTTGCATTTGAATATTTTACAAGTCACAGTACAAAAGCTAATCCAACTTTTGAAATCATTTCATTTTATATTGGAAATAGAGTAAGTTCTCATGATGACAGTATAAAAGTACAAAAATGAGCTGAAGATAAACGCTAACAAGATATAGCAATCCTCGCATAACATCTGTATTTACAATAGTGTTAGGATTATCTAAATTATCATATTCAGAGCAGAGCTAGAAGCCTTCGTTAATCTAGAAAAATACAGTGGTAACCTGACAGTGTCGAAGCATTTATTTTATAAATACGAGTACTAGAGTACAAAAGCAGTCTCCAGATTAAATTCGGTAACGTAGCTTAATGATATAACTATTTAGAATTTTACATTAAAATACATTTGTTGTGCTTGCTCTAAAAATCACTTATTTCTGGATCTGTGTCCGCGTACTTGCAAGTAAATGGGTTTCGAAGCCACGAACAAAAGGAACGATCACTGTGTTGTTTGTATTTTGCTGTGGTGTGCTTTTTAGCGTGAGCTCGGGCCACAGCTGCGCGTCGCGTCGGGTAAGAATCGAGCGACGACGCATCGGAATCTCTGGGAACTGAATCATATCCTGACTCGGCACGCCTCGACGTTGTCGCTGGACTATGTTTGCCCGTCCTCGGAGTAGATTCATGACCACTATCATAACCGTCTGGCTTGGAACTAGCAACTACCCTCGCAATACCCTTATCGCTTTTTTCAGTTCGAGGCTCAGTTGTAACTACTGGTGGTGTTACTTCCAGATGTAAGTTTGACTTTAATTCTTTAAATGACGGAGCTCCGTTTCCTGGCATCCTTCTTTCTTCTCTTAAATTGGGATCGGATGCTCCATCTGGATGCCTAAGAGACGCAATACGAGCATCCGTTATGTCGTTTCCCCGATACCTTTCGAAAGGGCCATAACAATCATTATGTGCTTCTAAATCTTGATATGCTTCACACTCTCCTACTGCACTACCCGGCCTGGACATAGTTCGTTTGCAACTATTACATATTTTATCACTTGGTCTATAAGCTGGTTCACTGTAAACGGAGCCATCACCTCCATACTCTTCAGTATCTCGAACATTTGAGAGAGAAAGAGACTGAAATTGTGGAGCTATCCTCGTCATAGCCATATCCGTGTTATCTAACATACGCCGAGAGCCATACAATTCAGTTAAACCCATTAGTTCGTCAATTCTTGAACGTGATGATGGTAAACTTTCATGAGGATTCAAGTCAAGTCCATGGTCACCACCGTAGGTGTCAGCATAAAACCCTATTGTTTGTCTAAGATAGGCCTCATTCCTAATTTGCCGTTCTACTTCACTGTATAAAGACAAAGTGTCAGTGAACGTAGACGCTACCGTCAAATTTTCCTGGCTTAGTATCCTTAGAGGATGATCATCATCTTCTTGATCGACTTCCGCTAAAGGATTTTCTAGTCCCATACAGAAAGCTATGTCTTCTTCTGTGACCTGAAGACAGCAGTCCTGCATAGGAACTGGCTCCAAAGGCTCCTCAACTTCAATTATTTCTAAGATTTCATCTTCATCGTCATTAGGACCTCTACTCATACCGTGTTGATCGATATCCCTACTATGATTTGAAACTAATTCATCATCCATTCTTAACCTTTCTTTATATTTACTATCTAAGCTTTCCATAGATACTTCTCTACTGCTAAGACTGCTTGGTTGCATTATTGGCAATGCAGGTGGTATTTCAGCTAGTTCTTCACTATCGTCATCGTCATCTATGTCGTTTTTAGGTTGCTTAGAACATTTTCTCTGTAATAAATTCTGGTCAGGTGGCCCAACATTCTCTTCTTCAATGACCATTCCTTTTGTACCAGCTTTTAATCCAGTCCGTATAGTAGATTCTTCCACATGAATACGTCTTACAGCATCTTTCATCATGGGTTCCATTCTATGTGTAGCATCAGATTCGTCTAAAATTCTTTGACCGGGATCCTTATGTACTCTGTGACTTGGTGAGTTATGTCTCGACTTATGGATTTGTGACGTTTGATTTTCAACCCACTTTCTAATCATATTTTTCTTGTGGTTATCCATATATCCATAGCCTAGATTCTCGCTACCATGAGCACCGAGAATACCAATCTGAAGAGGTATAGAATTAGGTTGTATTGGTACAGATTCAAATTGCGGATGGGCTTGGTGAGGTATTGGTCCTTTCGTTTCTTGCATTGGACCGTCAATCCATGTTTCACGTTTCTTTCCCTGTGTCTCTTTAATTATATGCCGCGCTTCAACTAATTTAGATTTTGATATCCTAGGCCCGTCTATCCATTGTTCATCACTAGTACTTTTAACATCGTCTGTAATGTGTTTTCCACCTGCTTTCTTCAAAGGTGTTGACTTAGATGCTGCCGAATGTACAGGAGATGCTTTTGGCGTGTGACTCGGTTGCAAAGTTTTTAATGGTGAAGCTTTGGGAGAAGCATATAGTTTGTGGACTGGACTTTTTTCTTCTACAACTTTGGACAGAGACGACTTATGTTTCTGTTCTGCTACTGATCCACGTAATGCTTTACTCATTACACATCTGTTATCACCTGAATTTATATGTGGTATATAGACGGGTGGATGTTCACCATCGGTAGCATCATCCATAGGGCCAACGTAAATGACTGTGTCAGCTGATAGATCACTACTTGACGGGTCTGGTTCACTACTACTTGGCTTAGAGGCATCTTCCCCGGAACTTCCACCAGAACCTGCATTATTATTAGATGAGTATTTGACTTTCCTTCTTCTAAGCCTATGTATTCTGGAAGCTAACTGCAATGTGGTTAAGGTATCAGAATAATTTTGTGCATTTGGTGATACGTGGACGATCATAGCAGTATGACAGGTGAGGGAGCCCAAACATTCCTTTAAAACATGAGTGAGATTGTGGTCTCTATACGGTAAATGTCTTTGCCCGTTGAATATTGCAAGTAATATATTGCCTAAGCCAGATAGTGGTATTCCGCCGTTTGTTTTTCCTCTCTCTGAGTTGCCTAGGTCGATTAAATGCAGGCGGCTGCGTCCTCCGGCAACTGCGAACAAAGAAACATTTTTAATCCAGGAACTTTGTTGCTTTGTGACCCATTTAATATGGCTGCGAATATTTAAGCATTAACCTTTCTTTACGAGTGTAGGCTTTATTACATACATTTCATTTGATGGAGAATTTCGTCATAATAAATTTTCGTGGCATACAAATTACAGCCTTACAGAATAAATATTAGGAAGGCGCTTTGTGTCAATAGAGTCTTGTAATTAATATTATGATTCTTTATGGTAAGAAAACATAGTTAATATCTTAATAAAGTTGAATATTTATATACCTGCGCCTTTCCCTCCTACACTGTATTGGTATACGTGTAGTGTGTAGAGAAGATGGCTGTCCTTCCCTTCTTCCCTAGCGCCTCTGGTGGCCAGAGCAGCATCAAGATAGAACGCTGCCTTCTCTGCACTGTGCACGCGAAGTTCTGATTGGTTCTGCAGGTGAGTGCCGAAGAGTGGATCGTCGCGAAGGTAAACGCCAGGTGATTGTTCTGTGTCTGTATAAAATTAAAATAATGAGATTACCATTTATTATTCTATTTTATTCACGTTAAAGATTAGGATAAAATTAGGACTTTACGAGAGAGGGTTCTTTTTTTATCTTTTTTGCCCAGTGGGGTATTGAACCTACATAATTTTTTATATACATATATATTTAACCTCACACCGATATTCCCGATCCCAGATTGTATGTTAAATATATTTACAAATGTAAATAATGTACTATATTTTTGGTAAAAGAGATCATTATAAAAAAATTATGAAAGTTGGCCTCTGCGCGTTAGTTCCTCTATAGGTATATGTATGTAAAATTAGCTAAAAATGCTACGTTGAAATTAGGATTTCAACATAGCATTTTTAGCCAATTTTTATAATCAAAATACCCATGAAAGAGGAACAAATAATAATAAACCAAAACAACTCACCATTCTGGTAAGGCGCCAATAGGTCTCTGATCTGGTTGGTATTAGTGCACAACTCGACGGCGGACACCCTGACGGAGAAGCGAGTGCCGCACTTGTGCCGCTGTTCTGCTATGCCTCGGAACAGCCACGTGATGGCGCACGGTATTGCGCCGAGCGAGGCAGTCGATTCCGGTCGCCCCAACATTGTGTAGGATTTACCTGAGGACAAGAAAGAACATATTAAATAAAGGAGATGCAGAAAATTTAATATTTATGTAATAATGATAAATTGACTAAGACTTAAACCTTCTCAAAATGAGAAGAGGCCTATGCCCAGTAGAAGAACAGTTAATATACAGAGCTGATTAGAATGAAGGTTCGACTGCAGGAATGGCGTAGGTTTAAGTGGTTGCCTCGACGCTGCCACGGCGCACTGATGACTAAAATTGTGTGATTCACAAAAAGGTAGTTTGTTCTAAGTTAGGGTGACTTTGTGTCCATTGTTCGTACGTTTGTAAAATCCCCTGTGACACAGCAATAAAAAGTAAAAGAAAGAGTAGAAAGCGCAGCTGTTTTGGACGTCTTACAGTTACTATTAACGCTTGACAACTAAAAAGTGTTCTCTGGCATCGCATTTATATATACGGTGACGTTGTTTCCCCATGGGGGAAGGCATAAACTACGAATTTCCACGCTTCGATGTTGGCGTATCTCCCGAGCGCCGCCATAAAGCTATATTTATGTCACAAAATAAACTGGTATAAAACCGATACTAACTAATATTATAAATGGATGTGGGTTTGTATGTCACGCTTTTACATTTTAACTACTAGACCGATAGTCATAAAATTTCGCATACACGTTGTGAGGACTATACAAGGTTGCTATGATCCATGGACATTAAAATGGATAGAGTATTCCATATGGGCTCAGTGTTAATTCGAAACGGTTAAATAAAAACCTGATAAAGATAAAAATAGAAAATCACTTTTTCAAACAAATTTAATCAATTTAATACGCAAGCACCATATTTTATAAACATCTGTTGTCTTTCATTGTTTCGTTGTTGTTTTTCTTTAATTGTTTCATTGTTGTCACAGGTTTATTCATTGCTTCCTTGTTTGTGTTACAAACGAATGATGTAAACTAATGGTGAAACACAAGCATAACATATGCTTGTGTTTTCGTTCTTATTGCGCTAAGATTAAGACTCACTTTGGCGTGATTGTTGGCTACTGTAATAACGTATACTAAGTACTAGAGCGGCAACGTCTCCTACATTTTTGTCGCTTTAAGGTGCATGAGCTTAGATACCTATGCTTAGACTTTCGGTCAGCTGTTAGGGCAGATACAACCCGTTGCAGTTTAGCAAAAACTAAAATCTATTTTGTGGCTAAACTACTGCTCCTATTGAACTGCAATTTGGTATAGAGCTTGTATGTGGTACATGCTATATTTAGATAGAAATAAAGCCTCACATGTTTTTTTTCTTTTTCTTTTTTTAACGTGGGGGAATGCTTTGACGCATACCTCTCCGCGGGGCGACGGAGAGGTTATGTTGGACTCACCGGGGAAAGATGGTGAGTGACATCCCGGTAATACCGACTAAACCTACCACGGTGTTCCTCGACATATCCGCAATCGGCAGGGCCGCGCGAATCGCTTTCACATGCAATCGCGACCCCGCCGAGAGCCTCACAGTTTAATCAACCTTTTTTTTTTTTTTTTTTACTTGTGGGAATGCAATGACGCATATCCCTCCGCGGGGGCGGGCGGAGGGATTATGTCGGACTCGCCGGGGTAAGATAAAGATGTTAAAAGATAATGTACCTCCCGGAATACCGACTAAACCTACCACGGTGTTCCTCGACAAAACCACTATCGACGGGGCCGCGCGAATCACTTTCGCATACGGTCGCGACCCCGCCGAGGTTACGGCCCGCCGTATGAAACGGCAGGCTCCTACACAAGAGACCTACCCAAAGGACTCACTTCATAAGATTCCCTACTGTCTCCCCACTAGGGAGGAGACGGACTCGAAACAGAGACGCGCGTGGGAACACGTACGCCGCCTCTCGGACCTGGTGCTGAACGGATGGCGGGCAGGCCCACAAAGCCCGCCACCCCCAGGTCAAACCTCAGGGTGGCTGGAGGTCATCGCGCGCCCTCCGGCGCCCGGCTCTGCGGTTGGCGAGAGGGTTTAAACGCTCCCTCTCCCGCTCCGCCGCCTCCTTGATGGAAATTACTTCCTCACAAAAGGAGGCGACGGCGTTCCACGACCTCTCACTCCGGACCATAGACTGAACTACGGCCGGGAGCGAGAGGGCAACCGATCCGACTGCCGCGATCAACTCACGGCGCTGCGATGCCCAGGCGGGGCAAACCGCCAAAGTGTGCAGCGCCGTGTCCTCAACAACGTCGCGGCAGTCGCCGCAGTGGTGACAACCGGGCGTCTCTTGCCGGCGTATACGACACAGGAACTGGCCAAAACAACCGTGGCCAGTCAGAACCTGTGTCAGCCGGAAGGTGAGGGCGCCATGCCGCCTCTCCAGCCACTCCTCAAAAACGGGACTTACCGCCACGATCGTGGCGTGCCCGAGTTTAATCAACCTTGTATAACATAGGGTATCTTTCAACCAGAAAAATAGTGAGCGAGTGAAGTCGCGGTAATAGCTAGTAAATATTTTCAAATAATTAATTAACTACTTTGGGTGTTTGTGCGATGTACGTAGATATGTTGTTTCAGGTCTGCGCATTTTTCATAAAATTGCTATTATACAATAGAGAGCCTATTTCTTGGAATAGTAATAAAAATATTGTAATTTGATGTGCATGAAAATACTTGCACAATGTCCATTAAATTTTTCCCTACGACGCGACGTACCAAATCAAGCCCAAAATAAATATAGACACATTTCGGTTTTAATAGCAGAAACTTTATATTGTCTTCTGTTTACGCGAATGTTATTAATTGAAATTAAACTCATTTATACGGATTTTATCGCGTTGTTTATTTAACACTGTATTACATAATTTTGAAACTGTTACACTACTAGTCTCCCCGTGACCATGGCTGCTGTAAAGCAACCAAAACGTCGGGGAAAGTGTAAACCTAAATATAAATAGTTTTAATAAGTTTATTAGATAAAAAAATAGTAAAATTCAATAGTAGTAGTAGTGTAACAGTTTCAAAATTATGTAATACAGTGTTAAATAAACAACGCGATAAAATTCGTATAAATGAGTTTAATAGCAGAAACATTAATACGTAAATTATAATTTCAGCAAAGCGATTATATCATAAACACGAGAAATCACTTATAACTCCAGGTAGCTCTGGTAAACCCCACACGGTGTCCCCGAAATCCTTCAATAATTAAAACGAGGTTCGAATTATTCACTCAGTTGGCTCTCCGATCCCAGAATGCGGACGCTAAGCTCGGGTTTACTGGCAACATTGCCGCATCTCCCCAAACTTTTGAAAGCACACAATTTGCATTTGAAATAATCTATGGTTAAGGGTAAATTACCTCTTTAAAGAAACAGTTTCTTGTTAATGAAAATATAAGCTTATTTACCCATTGTTTGGTGAAATAATCTCAGGAGATGAGCTGCTGTAAGTCGTTCAATTGATTCTGTGTGCTGTCGAAACATCATTAATAGGTTGTTAATACCGTTATGAATCGTTTTGTTGTTGTCAAGTTATAAGATCCGGTTTGTATTGTTGTTGAATTGAATAATGTTGGCCAAGTTGAGTTTCTTAGTTCATTAATTTTATCACTGTTGTAATGACTATTTACTGTAGACGTGACATTGGAATCCGAATTGAATAATATAACAGAAAAGCATCGCAAGCAATAGATTAATACCACTGACGTAATTTTTGCATAACTTGGCGCCTTTTTAATACAAATACAATATTATTTGTCGGCCTCGATGGCGTAGTGGTTAGTGTAACCGACTGCCACGCTTGAGGTCGCGGGTTCGATTCCCGCACAAGTCAAACATTTGTGTGCTCGAACATGGATGTTTGTCTTGGTCTGGGTGTTTCTATGTATAATATGTATGTATTTACAAAAAAATGTATATGTGTATGTTTATCCATTGTCTAATACCCATAGTACAAGCTCTGCTTAGTTTGGGCTAGGTGGTGTTGTGTGTATGTGATAGAATATAATATATTATTACATTTTCATTTATTATTAGTTAAACATTAAAAAGCATTAAAATAATAAAATATAAATTGATCTAACCTTAATGGTTAACAAAAAATGGTTAACTCTACATGCATTTTATGCCTATGGCGGATAGTCGAGAGGCCCCGTCTCGTCACTAGACTTTAGTGAGTCTATCAAGTCGCCGTCTGCATCTTAATCTATAAAAGTTTCAAGGCAGACTACGGACTTTGTTGATCAATTTTCTCAAATACCAGCCAATTGAATTATTACTTCCTATATCTAACAATGGTCGTTACGACAGCAATGAAAGGTCTAGTATCTTGTCTATTAATATTAACAAGTTTAATTATCAACGAGAAAAGGCTATATATGAAGCAGATCGCTTTACATACTAAGCTGTCTCTGCCTCATACGTTAAAATGCAATCATAAATTTAGGTAACGGTGAAGAAAAACATCGTGAAGAAACCTGCAAATCTGAGAGTTCTTTATAATGTTCTCGAAGATATGTAGTCTGCCAACCTGCGCTGAGTTCTTGTGGTGGACTATGGCCTAACCCTTCTCACACAGGTTAATATTTGGCTGATATTATATTATATTATATATCATACTAGCTGTCCCGACAGAGGTTGCCCAGAACACACACAAAAAATTTCATCAACATCGGTCCAGCCGTTTAGGAGGAGTTTTATTACACACACACAGAAGATTTATATATATAAAGATAGGTGTCACGTATTATAGTTACAAATGAACACGGCCTTAATATTACGTTTACTAATAAGTATTCTGTGATATTAGTAGTAGGTATATTAAAAGTAATTTTGAGTATTTCTATTGGAAAGTAGTAATAGAAACTATAAACGAGGAAAATAATACAATAATATTCTATTCTATCACATACACACAACACCATCTATCCCAAATTAAGCAGAGCTTGTACTATGGGTACTAGACAATGGATAAACCATCTATTTATAGATATACTTTTTTTTAAATACATACATATTATACATAGAAACACCCGGACCAAGACAAACATCCATGTCCATGCACACAAATGTTTGACTTGTTCCGGAATCGAACTCGCGACCTCAGGCGAGGCAATCGGTTACACTAACCACTACGCCAGCCACTTGAAACCGCAAGGATATTATTTTTATAGGTTATAAATTATAATTCAATTCTTAACGCTCTAAACATCACTCAAGAGACTCACACAATAGAAAATATTTTGTTCGCAGACACTTGCAGACCGTGAAGATGTTCAATGACTTAATAAATTAGTAAATCAAAAGAAAACCGATCCCTATACTTTTTGCTTTCAAGTATATCTACAAATTAATCAGCAGAGACGCAATGTCAAATGTATAGGTCACTTGATCAACTAATAACACGTGACTGAATATTTTACGTCACGTGACTTCGATACTTCACGAATCGGAAGAAACACCTGTGATCTAGTTTGGTCGTTAACTGTTTTTAGTATGTTATTGCTAACGTAATTAAGAGTGATTACAGAGGTATGAATACTGGACTGACGATAGCATTTGGCCCATGGATAGGCAGATATCTATAACTCCAATATTTTACCAATGGTATTTTTGGTGTCACGATGGTGCTCTTTCTATCTATCTTTCTTATCACATTTTCAGAAACCGGCCTGCTACTGAGAACATTAATTTATATTTTAAGCCTTTCTGTATTCGATACAAAAGATCTTAAAAAAAAAACTTGAGAGGTGTCAAGGGACACCCGGATGGAACGAAGTTCCTTTCGATTAATTAGTGAAGGAATTGTAATATTTTTTTTTAAATTAATTAATTTATAAATTTCCGAAAATCTAAAAAAAACCATTAAAGATACACACCCTACATGGCGCGTGCATAATAATAAGAAGTCTGTTAGCTCGCAGCTGGCCACAAGGTCACGCGTTTTTTCCATAATGAAGTAATCTGCTGGCGCATGAATGAACAGTGCGAGCGAGATAGCGTAACTACTTACGCACGCCGCACAGCTTACAATAGCTTACTATAGCAAAAAGTGTCGTGACAACTTTTCGTAAGAATTTTTTCCGTCTAGCCCCCTTTCACAACGCGCGATAAGGAACTTCGTTCCAAAAATTATGTAATACTCATAGGCCATACCCTGTCGGGCACAGCAAAGTAGAAAAAAGAAAGAGAAGTTACTTTCATGGCAGCAATTTAATTATTGTTGTTTTTTCTAAACTGTATACTCAGTATCACTTCGCTCATCCCAGTAATAGAACTTGGGACCTCACAATCGGACTCTAAGTAAAATAACTTTCCGTAACCAATGCGGCTATCCCATAACTCTGTATAACTTTGTATAAACGTACCTTCCGTGATTAAAATAAATAAACCAGCTTTGCCCACCTTAGAATAACATTCATAGTGTTAACTTCAAATCCCGGTTTTAATACCGAAGTTTTGCGTCGGTCCCGCGGGTGCGAGCGAGAAGCAACACTTGGTATTTATCAAAGTTTCAATTAAGAGCACTCCCGACTCTTTGCCATTTAGATGCAAATCCCTTCAAGTGAGAAGTTTCATACTTTATAGTGCATAATTAGGGTCGTCACTTGCCAACGTTCCGGGTATTGAACTTGACTTTATGTAATGCATATGCAACAGGAACACGGTGATGGTGAATGTGATTTCTTTATGTAGTGTTTGATAGTAACTGATTTAAGTAGTTTTGTGTTACAAAACATGAAATGAATTTTAAATGTTACACGTATTTTTCTCCATCTCGTGAAAATGTAGGTTAGGTAAGTAACTGTACTTTTCTGGATGAAAGATACCCTATGTCCTTTTTTGTTCCTATGACAAAGTGTATGCGAAATTTCATGATGATCGGTTGAGTAGTTAAGGTGTGAAGCCGTAACAAACAAATAAACAAACAAACCCAAATTTGTATTTATAATATTAGTTAAAATTAGAAATAAAGTTGTTGATATGCATTTACGTTAAGTGGTATTTGGTTTTGCCGTCGAGAAATTTTAAGTAGCATATCGGAGTCCAGAACTTTGCTATGTGAATTAGGAGATGGTAATAGGCCTTAGGGAGATCTAAAACAGATAGCTGCCGAAGTATAGGTGTCATACAGCTATATTACGCCTTCATTTCTGCATTTGTGTATACTGAGGTAGGCACAGCTCTGCCTACCTCAGTAAGCATATAGGTGCGACGCTATCTATGTATAGATGTATAAAAAAATAATATTAATCGATTATATTCGTTTAGGTTGCTAACTAACTTGGTTCAATGTTTAAGAAATATTCTCAGGATCATTGTTACTAATACTTGTTACGTTCTAAAATCCAATTAGAGACTGCCCTGTTAGCAGCTTTAAAAAGATATGACCTTGAAAGTTACTTTAACAAGTATTCATAAATAATTTTCATTTTTTAACCTATAAGCTTAGGTTTAATCAACCCTTTATATTTTTTATCATATTAAATTTGTAAATGATATTTGAATATATGTTATATTTAAACTCAAAAAATTAACTATTCAAACACTATCTGTTCTAAAAGTAACATTTTTGAATATAACACGTTACATACATTATCCTACATTCATTCAGTTATATCCATTTTGCAAATGACTCTAGTATTCGAAGATTTAATAAAAGCATAAAAACAACACCTTTGAATGTTAACGATATTTATTAAGCTGCAATAAAATAGATTCACAATAGGTTTTGAGGAAAATGCATTACAAACTTGCAAAGTTTGTTGAGTTGGCAGCCCTATCCATAATTCCACGTTCAAGTTAACTGTGGTTAGCTTTTAATCAACACCTCTACACCACGTTAGAGATTATGATCTGCATACATAATTCGCACCTGAGAGAAAAACTAGCTGCTTGTGCCGAATAACATGATAATAAAAGTTAAATAGATGTTCTTGTGTTAGTATATACTTTATGTAGATTTTATGATGCCGTTTTAGACGATGCAGTTGTGATATTTTCGACGTATATTTAGGTTGTAAATGTAAGCTTAAAATATCGAATGTTAGATCAAACAATACTCGTCAATACCAATTGTCGAAGTATTTTTGTTTTTACGAAGAAGCAATAGAGAATTTTTTGTAGATTTTTGTCATGTTACTTGCAAATATATTTATATACTCTTTTATTACACGTGTTTTGCTTCGTGCTGAAGCTATATGAATATTTTGTGTTCGAAGCGGAATCCTGGAAGTTGGAGTGCGCTCGGATCCCACGACGCGGCTGTTCTTATTCAAGGGATTAGTTGTCAACTTTTTTCTGTTACTATATTTATGGTGGGCATTCCAAGGTTGCGTAGCGAGTTCCTCTCTTTTCAATAATTTTTTTGGCAATAGGAAAGCAATAAGATAACTGTCCATTTACATTATAATACCTAATTTCTATAATTATGGTTATCTATAACAATATGTGCAGAAATAAGAAAATAAGAAATATTTTTGTTATCATTTAGTAGTAATAACATTTATGTACGGGTTAACAGCCGTACAATAGGTACAAACTGGAGTCAGCAGAATTGCGACACCGCTGCAAATCGTTCGATCGTTTGTGCAATAATAAAATTAATTGGTACGTTTTTGTCATCTTCGGCACGCGACTCATACTCATCCCATATATGTCATTAGTTGTAATAGTACCGAAATATAGTCATCTTTTTAATCTTTTATCCTAGTTTATCTTAATCGCAACCCCGAACAATTTAGAAATGTTACAAGTAACAATACAGTATTGTAATATAGCCGATGGACAACCCTATATTTAATACCAAGCTAATTCTTACCACGAAGTTTACCTCTAATCAACACCTTCTAGATTATAATCTGCATACATAATATATATGTACTAACATAAATAAAACTTAGCAGCCTGTGCTGGTTTAACAAGACGATAGCTCGATAGTAAAACTTAAATAGATGTTCCTGTAAAATCTGCATAAACTACCTCTTTACAGGTAGATTATGCAGATTTTATAATAGTGTTTTAAAAGATTCACGATGCTATTTTTCACTTTCATACTGCCTCGTGGGCACGATTTTTGTAGTGCCTGGTGATACATAGTTGCGGTAAAGTAATAGGTAAGATATCGGCGTTGCAATCGAGAAATCGTGGATTCGATTCAAAACAAATACTTGTAGTGTGTAACGCTTCGCCCCTACTATATATTATATAAATGTGTCGTAGCAAGTAAGGTTATTCATTATAGACCAATTATTAGACTGAACAACATCTTTATCTGTCGAACCCGACGCCTAATATTGTACATTCAGCTTAGCTGATCGGGTAATAAAAATATTATTCATTCGATATCCAAATTGTTAGTAAGATCAAAGAAATGTAAGCTGTACGAAATGAGGGTAGGTGAATATCTTGCTAACGATTTCCACCATCTAATGTGCTATATGCCCGAGCATGCTTACTCAACAAAAACCATTTCAGTACAGTCTGGAAAGACGGAAAACTGGGCGCTCCTATTATTATCAGGAATTCTATTGTTCCCTACTACTCAAGCTGTTCAGGCCATATTTAAAAATATTCGATAGTATTTGTAGATTTATATTTGAGCATTTAATACTCAACCAAAACCACATCAATACAGTCTTGTAAGACGGAAATCAGGGAGCTCCTGTTATTATCAGGGATTCTGCTGTTTCCAACCCCTTATCCCGTTCAGAGCATTTAGAGGTATTCGTTGCTATTTATATTGCATGTAAGTTTACTTGGTATAATGTACACGTACCTAGTCCCGCGTGTCCAAAGCAGAAGAGGCAACCGTCAGTGCCATTGATGACGGCGTGGATCACGTCCGTCAACGCACTCGAGCATATCTCCGTCTGAAACAAATAGAAACACGTAAAAATACCAGAAAACATTTCCAATAAATGACTGCACGGGCTGACTGCACAAATGGCGTAGTGGTTTAGGTGGTCATCTTGCGCTGCCACTGCGCCGAGTGTTGTAGGTTCGAATCCCACACGGGATAAAACTTTGTGTGATCCACAAATGATGTTCCGAGTCTGGGTGTTCTTTGTGTCCGTTGTTTGAATGTTTGTAAAGTCCTCCGCGACACACAAGACAGGAATCATTAGTCAAAGATATCACATACTTTGCTAGCTACAAGCTGAGTCTCACGTTGCATTTCCAGGATTTATTTATTTATTAACCCGTCGAGCGTCTGATTAAAAAAGTGAAAGGAAGGCCTTGGCGGTTATGTACACTTGTTCACACGACACGCGAGAGGTTAAGTCCTGGAGGGACATAATCACAAAATGGAAAACCGCTCTAAAATAAACTATAAGAAAAACGTTTTGAGACTCTGTAGTCGGTGTTGCGCGTCAAAATTTCTTGACAGAAATGTTTTTATAGCACTTTGTCTGTCTTGAAAATTGAGTCTGCGACTTGATGCACGGCTATTATCGCTCACACTTGAATTTTGAAATGACGCCAGGTAGATGGCTCATGTCATAAAACCTAAAATTGAAATGTGGTCCTCTACCCATTTTTCAGGAATATTGACGTAAGTCTACATATACACGTATTAAAACCTTTACTCACACCATCAAACACCAATCACCCATGAAACCAAAAGTCCCCACAACTAAAAGTGTGTATAACACTCTGAATAATTTAGTCAAATCTGGTACTTAACGTATTATGGAGCGAACTCGTCTGCCTACACGTCGAGCTGTTTTCTTTCCACCCAAACAGATAATTACAAGGGCTTAAGGTGTAGAACTGGGATAAAGGGGACAGTCCCCACTGTGAGTTGGGTTTAAATTAGGAGACAGGTGACTTTGCATGTGTAACTGTGTTTATGTAGATATTTGAAGTAGTAAAAGTTCTTATTTAATAATAATGTCAGTACTTTTCAGCGATAAGAAGATTAATGGATACTTAAATTGACATTGTTAATTTTACTATGAAGATGACAAACAACTGTAGGCAATAACTGTAGCCTATAAATACTTGCAATACTATTTATACAGCTCATGCGTTTCCGTTTCTGGTAAGAGGAATTAAAGATGGAATGATAAGAAAGAACTCTTATAATAGGATTAGTAACAATACAAAAGAGTAACTACTAGATTTTGCTCGCGGCTTCGCCCGTGTTAATGTAGGCTAAGTCAATAAATTTATATCACCTCGGAAACAGAACTTTTTTCTGAATTAGAGAGTAAGAGTATCCTATGTCCTTTTCTTCACCCCTTAAAACGCGTATGCGAAATTTCATGGTGATCTGTCGAGTAGTTATGGCGTGAAAGCGTAATAAACAAACAAACTTATTTTCACATTTATAATGTAAGTTAGGATTACAATAGTTAATTAGTAAAGTTTACTCGTGTAGCAGTACGCCTGGCAGTACTGCAGTGCTGACGTCATTCGGTTGTCATCGCTCGCGCGCAATTGAGTTTGGCTCCTCTCACCTAATATGCCTCTCTCCTAATATGCCTCTCTCTCATAATAGAGAGATTTATGTGCAGGTTTACTTGCATTTTGAATTAACGAGATTATTACACACCCTACAAATAAATACATTGTAACTCAAGGCCTTATAAATCAAACCACAAGCCCTGGTTTATAAAGTCTTAAGAAGGCTTTTGCCTTCGATAATCACTTTTATAATATAATTATCTTTTGCATGAATAAGTCAGTATGGCGTCTTTTGTCTTTATTTTTGCTCCTGGAGACTTTGGCGGATAATTAAAAGGACTTAAGGTGAAGCTATGAGATTAGAGTGCGGTAGGGAGACAATGATTTGTGTTTGCTTTGGATTGTCTTAAGTTAACGATCAATGCTTCATGAGGCTTAATATTTAGGTAGAGACACGCATGTTTATTATACCTAAATTTTGTCAGCTGTGAATCTAGGTGGCTCGTAATAATAAAAACAAATGCATTTCATTCAGTTTCATTAATTCAGTTGTAACTGTAATAGATATAAATGCTTTATACTCATTCTTTGTGTTTAATACACGCTCTTCGGATTAGGGTGCTATAATAAAGTTACCTTTGCTTAACTTCAGTATGTTTTTGATTCGGTTAGAAATAAATCACCGAGGTCTGCCTCTTTCAGTATTTCAATTCACAAAAGAACACACAGAGGTAGAACAAAAAATGTATAATGCCGAGTGATAATATACATTCTTCGTCGATCATTAATCCGTCCATTTTACTTAGACAGTTTAGGCTTGTCTCAAGTTTTTTTCTAATAGTACTACATGCTGTAAGCTACCTGCCGCAGAATAATAGAAAATACTTTATCCGCACCCCGCTTACGAAGATGGGGACCCCAAACAGGGGATATACACTCAACATTGAAATACTAAAATTGTTTTGAATGAAAATTTTAATGACCGCCTCCGTTCACTAATTGAGAATGCTTAGCGTTAATTGAGAGGGCAGTTAATCAATTTTGTTATTAACTTTTGCCTCATTTAATTAATTATTTCTAATTATTTCTTCTCTTGTTATTTTTGATAGTTTAAGTGTATCAATATTATCGGTTAATTTGATTGCAACTTTTGAAGTTTAGCATACTTTTATTAAGGGTATTTAAGGTTTACTTTGTCGTCCGTCGTTGATTCACATTTTTTATTCATTCATATCCTATAGTTAAATGTAACTATTTGACTTAAACTATAAATTTATTGACCATTGTTTTTTTTGGGTAATGTACCAAACTACAACATTAAAAAAATAAGTTCTACTAAAAATCTAATAAGATACCTGCGTATCTACTATACAGCATCAAAAAAATAAAAATAAGGGGTAATAAATATTTTAATTATGGGTTTAAAAAAGGTAGGGTGTAGTGAGGTATCTCGCTATCTCCATTGGGCAGCTGTTAAGCAGTTGTTAGCAGTTACGTTAGTTTGTATCGTACATCCTTTTTATGTCATTTGAAATTTATCCCTGCCACCAGATCTAAAACGATCGTATCGTTTCTTATTGAGGTAATTGTAAAAATTATTTGTTATTTCGAGTTTTGGGTAATGTAATTAATTTATTTAAATAATAAAAAAAATTAAGTCAGCTACCCTATGGCCATCCCTTCGGACCATGAGTGTATTTTTTTTTTTACCGACTAAACTTTACCACGGTGTTTCTCGACAAAACCACTATCGACGGGGCCGCGCGAATCGCTTTCGCATGCGGTCGCGACCCCGCCGAGGTTACGGCCCGCCGTATGAAACGGCAGGCCACTACGCGAAGAGACCTACCCAAAGGACTCACTTCTATAAATACCCTACTGTCTCCCCCCTAGAGGGGAGACGGACTCGAAACAGAGGCGCGCGTGGGAACACGCACGCCGCCTCTCGGACCTGGTGCTGAACGGATGGCGGGCAGGCCCACAAAGCCCACCACCCCCAGGTCAAACCTCAGGATGGCTGGAGGTCATCTCGCGCCCTCCGGCGCCCGGGTCTGCGGTTGGGGAGAGGGTTTAAACGCTCCGTCTCCCGCTCCGCCGTCTCCTTGATGGAAATCACTTCCTCGCAGAAGGAGGCGACGGCCTTCCACGACCTCTCACTCCGGACCATAGACTGAACTACAGCCGGGAGCGAGAGGGCAACCGATCCGACTGCCGCGGTCAACTCACGGCGCTGCGATGCCCAGGCGGGGCAAACCGCCAAAGTGTGCAGCGCCGTGTCCTCTACAACGTCACGGCAGTCGCCGCAGTGGTGACAACCGGGCGTCTCTTGCCGGCGTATATGACACAGGAACCGGCCAAAACAACCGTGGCCAGTCAGTACCTGTGTCAGCCGGAAGGTGAGGGCGCCATGCCGCCTCTCTAGCCACACCTCAAACACGGGACTTACCGCCACGATCGTGGCGTGCCCGATGAGAGTGTACTTGTATTTAGGCACACAATTATTTTTATTTTTTATTTGTTAATTTGCATATTTTTGTTTTTTATTTCCTATTTGTGTCTATTTTTTTTTGTTTTTATTCTTTTTTATATTTTTTTGGTTTCAGTTATTTTATATTCGCTTCATGTAATATTTATTTTAATTAATGATGCCATTTTATAATATTATTGTATTTTAAATTGTCATTTACTTTTTGTCCTAGTGTACCATTCTGTTTTCCTGTCTAACTGTTTACTACGTTTATGCTGTCTGCAGTATGTGTTGTGTGTTTTCTGTCAAAATAAATGTATTTTCTTTCTTTCTTTCTTTCAGTATAATATCTCCTGCTGAGATATTACAGCGCACTACCGTGTTTAGTCATTGTACTGATAATTTTATTCGTAATTTTAATTAATAACCTGACTGTCTGATCTTAAAATGGATCACCAAATTTAATGTTCTCAACAATTAACAAATGACAACGTCACTGTATATTACGCAATAATATATACATATCAAACTTTAATTCCACAAAATACCTGGATATGTGCGGATAGTCGGTCAGTGACATACAGGTGTAGGTCGACTGCATGTAATCCACTGTAATTACGTGTGTCATCCACTACACAGTGGATGACACATGACTTTGATTTGTATTCTTGTTGTACATAAAACGTGTAAAATCATGATTAATGTAAATCATCATGTAATTAATGTGTCCTATAACCATGCTCGAATATCGCAGACGAAGTAGGCAGAGGTGTTCTAAGTCCACATTTTGGTTAGCTATGTTTGTAGTCAGGCGTGAAGAAAGCCAAATAAAATACTATCCTCTATAAGGTACATTTTCAGGTGCCGTGGAGATTCTCAGTAATATAATGATAATCTCTATACACTATCGCTTTGCAACAAGACTGTACAAATCGCATTATGGCTTTTAGCTGTCCGACCCAGGATCGAATCCGAGACTTCACACACAGCAGTCGCAATAATTACCGCTTTGCTACCAAGATTGTCTCAATTGCATTGTTGCTTTTCGACCCTGGATTGAACCACACACTACAGTTGCATTCACGACCGCTTCACCACTTCTTCGTCTAAATTGTATTGTTGCTTTCAATTGTCTGACGCGGGATTGAATCTGAGACTTTACGCACAGCATTCGCACTAACTACCGCAGCAGTCAAACATACCTTCAAACCTGTACTATTAAAACCACGTGTACAAGACAACAGTACGTCATAAAGGTAGATTAAGGACATAATTGCGCCGTGTGACGTCACTAAGCCTTTAAGCTGGTGTCCTGTCCACGGCTGAGTTATTGCGTGGATCACTAATATCAACAGTATATAGCCAGCAATGTAAGCAATATTAATAGGGATGATTTGATGCAATTTGGGGGTTAAAAGTTTATAATTTGACTGCACTGGTGTTGTAATGGTTTACGTGGTCACCTCGCCATTGCCATTGCGCCAACTTGGTTCGACTTTGTCCAAAATTTTGTGATCCATACATAGTTGTTACGAGTCTAGGTGATCTTTGTATCCGTTGTTTGAATGTTTATAAAGTCCTCCGTGACATAGGAATTACAACTAGTTTGATTCTGAGTTGTAAAAAAAATTAAAGCAATGTTTCATCACATTGTTCACTCTCGCCGTAAAACAGGCAACAGTTAACGTCTTACTATGTACAGTAACTTTAAAAAGTTATACAGTTAGGTATGCTATGGGTCCGAACTTGTTACCATTGCATGGTCTCCTCGCTAGGCTGTCACTGCTTCAAGATTAACCCCCGGTTTCTAAAAGACTTATCAACGACGTGTCACAATCAAATACATGTCAAGTGATTTGATTGTCTATTACTAAATTAGACCATTCCATCGAGTGACAAGCGTTTGACCGCCTGTTTGGTATTGATTTGACTTTCACGAGCCAGGGGTAAATAATTCGTTGTTAATAAATATACTCCTGTTTATATCCTTGAAGGGCAGACATTTATACATTTACATTTAGCCAGTGTTATTTGTAGATGAATTACAGCAACATGTCGACTGCTACGTTTTTAGATCGCACATAATACGGGCCAACTCCATTGCTGTATTCGGGGCACACCTTCAGACTGAGTGCTGATACTTAGAATCTCTTGTCAGAAAATAACATTTTGTTTGACCCGGATATCGAACCTGATGTCTCATGAACAGCAGTCGCATTTATTACTTCTGCGCCACCGAGCCAGATGAGTAATTATGAATGGTTCGAATGACGCGATTTGCTTTAAAGATTCCAATATAAGTATAGGTAACAAGCAATTTCTACGGAACAGTACTTTTTTTCTGGATGAGGTATCCTATGTCCTTTTCTGTACCCGACAACGTGTATGCGAAATTTTGTGATGATCGGTTGTGGAGTTAAGGCGTGAAGCGAACTCACATTTACATTTATTATACATACATATAATTATACAGGGTGTCCGGTAATTAATGGAAAACCTTGAAATGTCTTATAGTAGAACTGAAGACCGTTCAGAAAAAAACAAAAAATAATAATAATAAAAAAGAATATATATATATATATATTAAAAAGTGCAAGCTATATTAGCATAGCATACTTTTGGCTGTCTATCTATAAGCATAATTAGTGTTTAATAATAAAACAACAAAAAACTGATGGTTTCATTCATTTATGGTCGTAGTAGATATACAAGAAAGATATACATGGTAATTAATAAAAAAACACATATCTCAGGTAGTAGTTAGGATAGATTTTTTTCCATATTTTTTTCTGAACGGCCATCTGTTCCACTATAAGACATTTCCAGGTTATCCATTAATTACCGCATAACCTGTATACGCGAAGCTTCCATTTTTAATTCTCTCCTGGGACCGTGAGTTAGTATTAGGGATTCACGCCTATCGAATAAGATAGTGTGTGTCTGTGTGTGTGTGAGTCGCACAACGCGTCATGACATTTATGGAGCATGCAAATACCATTAATAAGCTATAATCTCTTTTATCTACCGCCTGAAGCATTTAGTAGCTTAGTTTTGTACTTATATTATCTTTACTGCGGCTGTGTGATTTTCTAACTGCTTTTTTGGTTCTATGGTTCGTTCGTGTGTGCCCTAAAGGCAAGAAAGTAGGGCTATTTGATCTTTGTGTCGGGCAAAGACCTGATGATCAATTATGTAAAAAAAAATTCAGTGGCAGTACAGATTTATCAATAATCTCACCTAACCATGAAACCTTTTGCCTTGTCTCAAAGTTTTCGTGCTTAGACTACGTGTCAAAATATATTTGGGTACCGTTTCATCGAAAACAGTTATTGCA
Source organism: Catocala nupta (assembly GCA_963675205.1). Classification (NCBI taxonomy): domain Eukaryota; kingdom Metazoa; phylum Arthropoda; class Insecta; order Lepidoptera; family Erebidae; genus Catocala; species Catocala nupta. The sequence continues at coordinate 27,542,461 of OY776086.1, read as the reverse complement.
CTTTACTGGGCCCAATACCAGACCCCGGGCTGATACTGAGAAGTTTTTGATAAAAAATCCGATAACCTTGTATCCGACCCAAGTATCAAATCAGAGAGCATGAGGTTCTTTCCTGGAACCAAGAAAAGGTTTTTTAAAAAGTTAAGTAATATAGATAATTTATTTTAAAACCTACCTAATCTATACGAATGTCGTGAAACTCTGTGATTGCCTTAAAAATTTAATGTCATTGCTATAATTATAATAATAATATTCTATCACATACACACAACACCATCTAGCCCAAACTAAGCAGAGCTTGTACTATACTTGAGCGGGAATCAAACCCGCGACCTTAGGCGTGGTAGTCGGTTACACTAACCTCTACGCCACCGAGTTCCATGAATAAAGTTATAAAAAAAAAAGAAATATCTTTTAAAATTATCTTATAAAGAAAAAAATTCCTCTAAATAAATAAATAAATACAACAAATGCAAGAAGATTAGTAGAACACTTACCAACACATTCGTCATTGACTAATGCAGTTTGAAACACATAATAAACTTAACGATTACTTCCTCAAGCGATTCCATTCCCATTGAACACAGATACAGCGCTCAGCTCGTCATCCCATCACAGTGCATTAGCTTACTGTACATAGAGATTATTAGCACATATGTACGCTTATATGCATACTGGTTTATGGTGTTCAGAGATTCTCGCTTTGGGTATTTGATCTTAAGTGAAGTAAACGTGGCATTCAAGACGGTGATATTGTGTTTGAACAGCTGTATTTTATGCATTGCGTGTTATATAATAGTGTGATGATATGTTGATAATAAATAGTATCGAACTCAAAAATCAAAACTACTTGTTTTAAAGCTAATTTTATTTCAAAATAAATTTTTCTATGTCTATTTGTAGATATTAGTAATTTGGTTTATCTAGAAACTTTCTGGTCAATTGTTCAAATTCTAACATGATGTCAGTACCTTTGATAGTAAATTACCTATGAAGCAGATCTATATCATAAGAAACTCACTCTATCAATATTTTTAACTAGCTGACCCGCGCGAAGTCTGCTTCACATAAGAGAATTTTCCCCAATTTTATAACATTTTTCAGTTATGCTCTGCTCCTGTTAGTAGCAGCGTGTTATTTAGCTTATAGCCTTCCTCGATAACTGGGCTATCCATCACTGAAATCATTTTAATAATTATTAAAATATGGCTACACTATATTGTTACAAGCTTAATAAAGACAATAGTTTTTATATGTCGAGGAACACCGTGATAGGTTTAGTCGGTATTACCGGGATATCACTTACCATCTTTCCCCGGTGAGTCCGACATAACCTCTCCATCATCCCGCGGAGAGGTATGCGTAAAAGGAATCCCCCAAGTTAAAAAAAGTTAAAGAAAAATTATTGGTTTACCTTTCTTATTATCAAATTTCGGAAGCTACCACTCTCTGTCATCCCATACTTAATTGCCTTTTTGCTAATATCGATAACAAGTAAGTGTTATCCCTAATATTCTAAGTTATCATAGAATCTAATTATCTAAGATTACCGCATACCATCAGACAAACTGCATGCTTCTTTACTACCACTGTTAAAAACAAAACAACACATTCTAAACAAACAAGTAAAATACAAGTTTAATTCACTGAACGAAACTGCAAAGACACTAACGCACATAACATTAAATTGACTCCTTATAAGCTTCAGAGTCTCGTTAAAACCGCTAACAATTTCTATACGAGTTCAGAAGCAAAAATGTGAAAATTTTTGTGAAACGGGACGCCAAAGTTGGCGTTATTCGCACAGTGCACGCCGTTTAACAATTTAAACACGAAAACTCGCGGCTCGGCCCGACGGAGACATTTTTGGTGCATGAAATTCAGGGGTATGGAACTATGCGCCAGAAGCTTCGACAATGTGCAAGTTTTGGGAATGAGCGATTTTTGTGGTACGGTTAAATCTTGAAATATTTGTTACAGAATTTTCTGCATACAGAAGTTTAAGCAATTAACAAAAGAGCCGCCAGACCTACGACATTTTAGCATAGCTGATTTTTTTGGCAGTCTTCATGACTGTGACATAGCAGATAAGCTGCAAGAGAGTCGCCTACGCTGGTACGGCCACGTTTTACGAAAACCGGCATGTTACGCGGGGAACAAATGTCTTGCTATGCCACCTCCGCCTGGCCCGAGTAAACAGGGCAGACCCAAGAAATGCTGGCTTGACGTCGTAAGAGATGACATGCGTGCCAACAACCTCACACCACAGGATGCTAAAGATCGTGTGAAATGGAAGTGACTTAGCGGGAAAGCGGACCCTGGGTTCCAACGCCAACGCCGTGGATGCAACCGGGACAAACGCTAAGATGAAAAAGAAGAAGCATAGCTGATTTTTTTAACGTGTAATATGTAGGTAAACAATGTACGTTTACTCGTGAGCTTGAAGGCACTTGGCTCTCAGTTAAAAATGCTTTCTTAATATATCTAAAAAGGTACAGGCTGCGGTAATATTAACAGCATTTCTTATATCCTGTACGATAATTATGTACTTGCGTATTACATAGTTTATAAAATTTATTATAGATGACAGTGAGCAACGGTGACGGTTAGATGCTTATATTATAAGTAGAGCATTTCTAATATAGACGTAAGACCACTAATAGCTTATTTGTTATAGTTACACGTTTTCTCGAGGTCCCTAGTTTAAGTTTCAATCGTGATTCTAACGCCTAAACTTCTAGACGAATATCAAAACAAATTAGTTAACTTTTATTATAAATTAAATTGCTTTTAGGTACGCAGGCACATGTTACATGCATATGCTTATTAACTTAATATGAATTTACGAGTAAATTACATATCTTTATAATATTATTTAAATGATTAGGTTTTATAAAAAATAATACTTAAAAGTACTTTGTTCCGTAAATAACATATTGAATAAACCCTGGTCGCTTGTGTGTTACGCCGTTCGCTTAGGCGGACAGTTTTATGTAATATTGGGTAAGCATTCTCTTACTCTTGCCGAGGGACCCGCGTCCGGGATGAGCGCGACGTGAGACCTTAGTAAAATGACACCCGTTAAGAATATCGTATGTGCCGCTTGATAAAGTTTACATTTTTGAGAACTACCGCTCGACTAAATATATAAATGATTAAAAAGAAAACGAAAAATTAAGAGTGATGCATTTTAAATGAGTTATTTAAAAAAAGTTAAGAATCTTAGGATTCTTTGTTTTTTATCCAATTCAAATGTAATTTTATATAATACTGTTATAGGGTAGTTGACTTATTTTTGTATTATTTATGTTAAATAGTTACATTACTCAAACTATATATAAAAGTATTTTCAAAATTCAAAATCTACTTAACAATAAAAAGAAACAAGTGTTTTAAAAGAATGTTTAGAATCTACTCGCCGATAAATAAGATACAAGCATTAGTTTCAGGATGCACAATTTTAACTATGACGTTACACCACTACGAATGCAACTGTCCAAGGTAGATAGATGGATATACCCACTATAAGCCAATATTTTCTTAATTCAAATTTAAAATAATTTGGATAATGTTTACACAAAAATATTTCTTGTGACAATGTGCAAAACCTAAGCAACTACCCTAGTGTATTTAAGTAAAATTACTTAATATTATAGTCTCTTGCTGATACCATAGTGCCTCTTTAAGTAGCTTGGAAGGTCTTTCACAAATTTGACTCCGGTCTTCAGCTATATTTAGAGATACTTCCCACATAGAGCAGCGCCATTTTGAATGAAAACCTACGTATCAATATTGGCGTCTTCTATTTCACTATCAAGTGACATTAAAATAAACACTACCTACATAGTTTTTCAACTCTATTTGCTGCATCTTTTTTCCTTTGTAACAACGACTATTATACTCAAGGTCAAAGGCAGTGCTTTATAAAGTACAGAGTAATTGAGCGGTACTTTGATTTGTCCGCTCGACTTGCTCTCCCGGTAACAATGAGGGCAGTATAACGCTAATCGCTTCTTTTGTTCACATAATTTCAAAGGTCTTTTCTGCAGTACCATTCAGTAGCTGCCTAATTACGATCATTTTGTACAGCCCGACTCCTCCGCCGTGCCGTGCTAATTAACTTTGAGTATATCGGCAATTATGTTTTTTAGGATTTTGTTTGAAGTAATTTAGTTTGCTCGTTAGTTAAACCTTTTTGTAATGACAAGGTTCCCTGGGTTTTGCAGTTGCTAAAATTTTAACAAGGTATTGCAATCGAGACGTCGTAGGTACGATCATCCTATTGCATTACCGATATTCTTGCACAGACATTCAGCGTAGCTCGAGGACTTGACAAGTTTCTTAGTTATTTACAACCCAAAATATAAAAAAATTATTGCTTTAAACCTGCTTCAACTAGAAGAAGACCAATATCGGAGGAGAAGTGTAGGTGTACCTGTTACTAGAATTTCTTTAGAAGACGTTCTGTCTGTGCTATCTTTTGTGGCAGGCTCTTTTTAGCAGTATTGGCAACAAATAACTGATGGCTCTAGAGTTGTAATCATTTATTAATATCAATGGCCTATTAAAAGGAGTAAATGATTGAAGTAAGACTTCATGGTATATATACCTATATTATAAACAGGTTGACGAATACAGGTGATATTATTATTAATATAAAATTTAATAATGTCAACCGGCAAGACTGATTAATTGATTGATAAAAGATACTAACCTGGGAATCGTCCTGTGAAAATATAGCATCAAAAGCGAACATCTTGGGGGCTGCTACTCCAACTTTCCTGTCTTCAGGCGCAGTCGCAGCCGGTGCGGTCTCACACAGGCTGACTTGCTTCTTGCGCTTGTCCATTGAGAAGGTTTGTGTCCCGCTTGTGAATGGACCTTCTCCAGAAGCCCCGACGCGCAGCATTACTTTGACCTGCAGAAGAATGATACAATTTAGTTGGCGATAATACATGATGATAATGACGATTTTGAATATGTGTGATAATATAAAGTCAGATAACGGATACTTAAAGATTCCTTAAGGCAAATAAAATACCATTATATTAAGTAGTAATGAAAATTTTATTATATGCTTGTGCAACAGTAACTTTCTTGCACGTCAATATGTCCTTAAATAATTATAAATGTTTAGTAATTCTCTTTATTATTTAAGGATACAGTGTACACAATCAAAGTGTAAAGAAAAGATTTTAGACTATTGTGATTTGTACACACACTTAATATAATGTTAGACAACGGGTCTTACCAAGTGAGGGTAGTTGAAACCCGCATTTCACGAAGGCGCCGCTGAGCTCACATCAATCAAGCCGTGATCACGATCGATGCAAGTCGGTCGAAACGTCGGGCAATCAATAGGTATTTATTACCTTTTAAATACTTTATCGCGAGTAAGACCCATTGTCTAACATTATACAAAGTGTAAATATTGTAAAACCTTTTGCAAATATACATTATTATTATTATTAAATGCGTTAATACATATAATTCAATAAAACACTAGTGTGATGTGTACAAAACGATTTATATACCTTAAAGGCATTATTTAATAAATTTTACCTATTATACCATAGGTACTCTATGTTTATTAACAGTGATATAATACAATAAAAGTGGTTAAGTATGTATTTTCTGCATGCTAACCAAATCCAAATTAACGTTGCCGGTAAAAATGTTACAATTTTTCAAAAAATATTTTAATTAGGAATGTGTATTACACAACTCCTTTCATTTTAATTGCTTAAAAATGTGTAATGTAAAAAGCTATTGAAATAGACAGAATAAGTGTTAGCATGTTCGAGAACACCTAAATTTGCCAGCGGAAAATGAGCAATACTTCGAATTGCGTGAGTTTTCAAGCTGGCAAAATATCCTTTCAGAATTAAAACAAGTGCAAAACGTCCATACAAATCATAACTCTCCAAACCCTTTGTAGTTCGTCCATTTCATTACTACCTCTCCGAATATTGGATCAAAAATCCATTTGTATGTAAAGTTTCCATATAAACCGCTTCTAGTGCACGAGAGTCACTAAATCTCTAGCTAACGAACCGTGGCCTGCCGAGGCTTTGACTACAATCCGAGAGGAAACGAGACATGAGACATGACGCTAAATGGTTTGTTTAGGACGCTACATGTTTTGTTTCAACTGCTTTTTTGGTGAAATTTAATATTCTGGGTGCCTAGTGCGTGTTGTTTCTAAGTTAACGCGATCGAAATGTTTGGCTCTCTGATTGGTTAAGAGCTTGGAGTGCGGCAATAGGAGCGCCAAACGTCATAAATGTGTCGATTGCATTAACGTAAAAACAACTCGGAATAGACACCCTCTTACACTTTATGAAATTCGGTTCTTAGCCTTGCTGATACTAAACGTCATTCTTCAAAAAGAACAATAACGTTTAACATTATTACTTTTCTAGATCTTGGCCGCGGCTTCACTCACACTTCACTTCACAAATATAAGGTAGGTTAGGTTAGCAAAAGTGCTTTTTCTGGATAAAAGGTGCTATGTCCTTTTCTGTTTCCCTAAAACATGTACGTGAAATTTCATGACTATCGGTCGAGTAGTTAAGGCGTGAAAGCGTAACAAACAAACAAACTAACATTCGTATTTATAAAATTAATTAGGATTTTTTTTTTGCTCTTCCAAATGACCACACTCCGCCTGATGTAGTCGTGTGGTCTAAGAGCAGTGGCCTCCACACCGTCCTTATAGCAGCCGAGGTGATGTTGAGGTCTCTACTTTGACGGCCTGAGAAAGTGCTTTTTCACGCCCCGCTTAAAGGACCCAGGATTGAAGGAAGCAGGAAACACGTGCCTTGGTAGAGAATTCCATGCCTTGATCGTTCGGCAGAGGTATGAGGACCCAAACTTGTTGGTATGCACTCTAGTTGACTCTACCGTGTAAAGATGGCATCTGAGCCCAGCACGCGTTGTTCTGGATAGGAAAGGGGAGCCATTACTATTCATTCAATTATACACAAGTTCATACAGTTAGATAATACAAGTTCATAATCAGACAGTACAGTATACAATATGAAGAACCTGTTATTGTTGTCAGAATAGGTTAGCTTGTCACGTAGGTAAACTTTAAAAAATTGACGTTATACATATGTTATCTGACAAGAGGCATTAATAATGATCATTGATCATATGAGTAAGTAGGTACTTTTAGAAGACATGACGCTCTAACGGCTATGAGACATCGCTGCGAACATATACCATCTAAGAAAAGTACTTATCTCATGGGCATATCTTTGAAGTATGCGGAATAGTAGACGATGTAAAACACATTCTAATGGAATGTGTCCGGGGCCAGCGATACATAGTACATTTATTTGGTGATTTCCAGCGTGATATTGGTAAATACGATAGCGTCTTATCTAAACCTCTTTCAGAATTAAAAGAAAAGACCTAACGTCTTTGTATAATACTAGCATATGCGCGCGGCTTCGCTCGCGTGATTTAGGTTAGGTTAGGTTAGTAACAGTACTTTTTCTGAATGAAAGGTAGCCTATGCTCTTTTCTATTTCCCTGACAACGTGTATGCAAAATTTCATGATGATCGGTCTTGTAGTTAAGGCGTGTAAACATAACAAACAAACAAACGACGTATCTTATCTTATCTTGTGTGGGGGCCAGTCAGTACAGACCGGCGACACTTCGACCCAGTGGGATCTTTTGTGTCGAGTTCCCCAATAACGACTGCCATAGATGTTCATGGCAGCCGGGACCGACGGCTTAACGTGCTCTCCGAGGCACGGAGTAGGCGATAATTGTCAATCAATACGCACATAATTTCGAAAAGTCATATAACTTCTGAAAGAAGTGCGCGACGTGGGTTCGAACCCGAGACCCTCTGCATTGCAGTCTGTTGGTCTCCTCACTGAGCTATCGCTGCTCTCAACAAACGACGTAACATTCGCATTTATAATTTATTATAATAACATTATGAAAAACTATAATCACACATACTGTGGCAATGATGGAGCGACTTAGTCATTTATTGTGACAAGACTACTTAGATAAAGAAAAAAATACCAAACTTATGCCACGAACCCAAGTCATTCCATATCTTGACTTGATCAACTTATCTACAACTTACTCACGTAAGTACAAATTAATCCATAAATTAAAACTTAAAGTACACAAACGCCATACGTAATATACCCCACAACAATAGTTCACGTCCTTTGCGCCCCAGATCAGGAAATCAGCGATGCTTCAGACAACCAAGGTGTAATTAATTCCAAACTAATTACGTCTCGTGATACGCGAACTAAGTTTCGTAACTAATCGCGATACGCGTAAGTATGTAAGTAGGTACGCGGCGTAGTGTAAGTGATAAAACGCAAGCGGCGTAAACTTAGAATTGATTGCGTATGTGAGACAGGTGCTTTGATTTTATTGCTTTAGTAAAATAACTTGGCAATATTGAGTTTTAGATTTTGCCCGCGCCTTCACTCATGTAAACTATAATTCTTAATATTGTCTTATGTTTACGCGAATGTTATAGGTACATTTAAATTAAACACTTTATACGGATCACTTCACTTCAGAACATTGAGACAACTACTATCTTAGTCTCCCCGTGAACATGGCTGCTTTAAAGAAGCGACGCGTCGGGGCAAAGTGTTAACTTAAATATAAATAGTTTTAATTAAATTAGCATAAAATAGCTTAAATAGTAGTAAACTTCAATAATAGTAGTGTTAGAGTTTCGAAATTATGTAATAAAAGTGTTTAAAGAACGCGACAAAATCCGTATAAAATGTTTAATTTCAAATTATAATTCTATTTGCTCTCAAAGATATATTTTTCACGATAACTTCAGCACATTCAAATATTTTCTGTTCAACTACAAAATACTGATTTTATAAGTGTACCTAATCTTGTATATCTTTTGTATTTTTAATTATCATATATATTTATTTAAACTCATGTATTTGTCTATTTGACAGTCTAAGATTACATTAGTAAGCTTACACGAACATTCCGTTGTAATATTGTTTGAATTTGATTGACTCATTGTGCACTATTAAGAACATTAGGGATCTGTAATAAAAAAATAAAATGTTGGTAAGGTTAGATTCGTATAATATGTTTAGATGTGATGATAATGTGTTTGGATGTTTGTTACTCAATCACATCGCGTAAACAGTATTGTGGATTAACAAATATCCTAACTAATATTATAAATGTGAATGTAAGTTCGTTTGTTACGCTTTCACGACTAACTAAAAGTAGTTGCGAATTGCGAAATGTGAAATTTTATGATAATAGATCAAGACCGATTATTGTGAAATTTTGCATACATTTCAGTGGAACAGAAAAGGACATATCTCTACACTTCGCGAGCAAAACCACAGGCGAAGTGTAGTAATTTATATCTTGTTAATTCTATTCTATTCTCCTGTATGGAGACGTCTTTTCGTCGTCCGTCGATCGAACATATTGCCAGACTCCGTACAACTACTGAGAATTTTTAATCAAAAAGTATTAGTCACATTTTGCTTGATCCTGGAACCGTCATTGTTTGCGCTTGTAATTGTAAAGTTCCAATTTTACAATCACAAGCGCAGACATTCATCACAGAGTCCACCAGGAATCCATTTCCATACACAATTAGTCTAAATGGCACATTTACACAAATCCTCTATATTACAAAAAGGTAACAATAATGTTATTAGGTGGGTATAATTCAATTGCTTACAATTAATACTCATTGTAGTCAACTTAGTACGTGCGAGTTTTCGTTAATTAATGATCAGCGGATTCCATTACACAATTAGTTCAGTGTGTGACAGGGTTGTCTGATGTCCTATGGTTCACGAGGGAGGTATAGCAAGCAGGATATGGAAGTTTATTGATACCTATATGTGGGATGATAATTTGTTGGAGTGTAGATGTGCCTACATTTTGGCTCGTAGTCACTCGTACTAATGGATTTAGGAGATTCGTCAACTGGGTTGATATTGGTGCGAGATTAGTACGTCTAGATTTAGAGCCGATTTTAATCGTCATCAAGTTTGATTAACATAATATTGTCTTCTGTTTACGCGAATGTTATTCATTGAAATTAAACTACTATATACGGATTTTATCGCGTTGTTTATTTATCACTGTATTACAAAATTTTGAAAATATTACTCTACTACTACTATTGATTTTATTTGACTAATTTATAAGCTAATAAAATTATTTAAACTATTAAATCTATTTATTTTTGGTTTACACTTTCCCCGTGACCATGGCTGCTGAAAAGCACCCGAAACGTCGGGGAAAGTGTAAACCAAAAATAAATAGATTTAATAGTTTAAATAATTTTATTAGCTTATAAATTAGTCAAATAAAATCAATAGTAGTAGTAGAGTAATATTTTCAAAATTTTGTAATACAGTGATAAATAAACAACGCGATAAAATCCGTATATAGTAGTTTAATTTCAAAGTTTGATTAAGCTAAATACCCAACCAAACAATTTCACAATTTATCTATAAAAATCTTTTAAATCGTGTAAGATATCGATACATAATATTTACATTGATATTGTAATAAATCCGGGTAGTACAAAGGACTGTAATATAAATAATACCTAATATATGACAGCCTATAGAAGAAAACGTCTGTGCATATAAATAAACTTCTCATATTATACATGTGTCTCTATAGCTTGTCGAAAACATTTATAATATTTTATATTTAATTTTTATAGTCTAATTAATACACTTACCAGCTGAAGAGTACAAAAAAAAATTGAATTTATATATATTTTTAGGTTAGCTTCAAAATTTATATAATACATATATTGACCATTAATACGAAGCAACCCTACTGATTGAATTGTTGTTAGATATCCGACTGATTAGTGGCTTCATTGACTAAATTATTCACGGCCTATGACCTGAATTAGCTCTTACTATCTCTAGATTAAGATTATGTCTTAGTTTAATATGCATAAATGTATCGGGCGCTAAATTAATTGTAATGTCACTATAATATACGAATATATATCTAACAATTGCTGAGGTTTGAAGGAATAATAAACTGTTCAATTAATCTAGAACTTTTCTACCATTGTACTACAGTATACTACAGTAGAGTTTTTCAACAATCACGTTGGCCTTGAACGTTACAAGGCGAACGGATAAACGTGTGAGAATACTGCTTAACGTACCAGCGCTTTCAGCGGTCTTCTACCATGTACGTAGAGATCTGGAGCCTGTATTACCTGCCACAGTATTTTTCGAACGCTATACTTATTACTTACACTAGAACGAAGGTTAATGAGTTTATTACTATGACAATAGACAACGCTGTGTATACCTATCCCTAATATTACCGAAGTCTTCTAAAAGCAGTAACAATGAAACTACAATCTCTGCCTAACAATAGCCAGAAGTAAAATAATTGTCTACCTGTCAAATTAATGTACTTAATTGAGGACCCAGTAGCGTATCTTTGCAGTTAAGGCCAATCGTAAAGGAGAGAATTTACTAGATTCAGATATTATTAGTGCTCTGAAAGAGCAACTAGAACATTGCTACATTGCCACTATTTCAGATTATTTATAATGGGGAGTGAGTCTATTGCTGCCTATCGGTCAGCAGTCATTCTACAGAACTTCGACTAATCCATGTATTCAACCCGGAACCTCATCAATCAAAACCGCAAACTCAAACTTCGACCACGGGCCCAATACGTCTCAACCTATTACTTATCTTAATGGACAATTAAGATATCTGCAGCCTAATCATAATCCAGACACAAATAACAATTAATATTTAAGCAGTACATTATAACCATTAATATTGATAGGTAAGCGTGCGCGCGCAGTAAGCGACAGGGCGCCTACACGTGGTCCGTCAGTCAAACGGCTTAGGGGATTTACTCGGTCTGTTGCAAGCCGAATCAAACGCTCCATTGACTCCAAATCCTTACTCTAATTGAAATTTAAAAGCGTTTTTGACAGTTCTCTGTCGACTATTTGCAAATGATAAAGGGTATACAGTGGGTGGATTTAGAGGCTCGTTTTTATAAAAGTTCAATCCACTTTTTATCCGTAGGGAGATGTTGTTACTGCTGTCTGGATTATTGTGTGGTTTGGGCATAAATAAAATGTATCTTTTTATTTTGTACTACCATTTAACATTTTGTTTTACAGGCCATTCTCGATCCCCAGATGAATCTGAACGAAAATTAATGATGTGGTAGATTTTACGTAATAAAAGAGATGTCTTTTACCTCAACTTTGCAGGCTCCTTGTTGCATCAGGATTTTTTTTAACAGAGAATCTTAATTGTATTTTACCTAACTCGATAATCGGTCCCGACATTTCATTTTCGGCTCTAACCGTATCCGGAAATTTATACCAAGATTTCAAGGCAGCTCCATGTCCATATGTTTTATATCTAATTCTGGTGCAAAATATAATTATACCTCGTCGGTTCCATAGCATATGTTTAAGTCATGATCAATTATGAAATTCCGTTCAAGGATTTCTTAGATTTTCTATTATCCTAAGTGTTTAAGATCATAGAAAAATCGAAGAACATACACGTCACACCCGGTGGACACTAACAGACTCACCCTTTATTACGTGCAGCTCAAAACTTAGTAGCCAAATGTTCATGTAATGTACATTCCTGCCTGCCCCTTCGGGGATGGCTTCAGCCTATATATATATAGAATATACTTAGTATAGGTAGGCATACTGATTTATTCAGCAAGCTCGTACGGATTAGCTGCGTCTCGCCGCCAAATTGATGGCGTGAGGCGACGAACGAAAATTATGTTCCGTGCCTACATACGCGTCGTGATTATACCTGTAATTTGTGTTTAAAACAGAATATCGTAGTACTACGACAGTATTTACTATTTTAATTAATATTATATATTTTAAGCCTTGTTTCTAAAGTGTCTGATAACTAGGCACGCACCTGTTCTAATATGAGGATAGTTATGTCATATTCCACGGACCCACACTGAGTCAGCACGACTCAGTGTCGTTTAACCGACTTAACACATCTTTGAGAAGATCATGTGTGATCATCATCAAGAGGATTCTCAGACTAAGGTTTTGGGGTTATTTCCATAAACGAATAATAAATAACTATTTAATGCACATAGCTTCAAGAAGTCAGAGGTACGTGCCGTTGATTCATACATGAGATCTCTGTGTGGCAGTCCAGCGGTTTATTTTGTAAATTGTTGCTTTTAATTAGTAAAGTTGATTACGAAATTATGTCTGCTTGTCGGTTTTTTAGCGTCCAGCATGGTCTAATAATGTCACTTTCTAATGTAAATAGTTAAAATAATTGTGCTAAAACTAATTGTAACTAACTGTCTTGTTGGTCCCTTGGTATATCGTTGCACATACATATATTATGTTGGCAGTCAGTGAATGTAGCTAAGTGCATCACCGCACTTTCTTATCGCTAAAGGAACAAATATACTTTTGTAGTAATACTTCTGTAATCTACGTGAATTAAATCAAGTCGTTATCTAAATCTTATTTGATATGTAATAACGTAACACAAACAATATACGAATTAGTTGGGATTAGAATGACCGTACCTTTCTGACACGATGGTTGTGACGTTTTAGATACATAACATTTGAGTGCGCTAATCGTGCCGGATCGTCGCATCGTTGACGAGTAAATCCTAAAAGCCTGAGTGACGCGCGTCCCCGCGCGACTGATATCGCGCGAATGCATGCCCGCAGTTGATGCGTGTGCGCTTAGCCTTATATTAGAGTGTGCACGCTGATATAACGGATTTTAAATGTAGGCGTGTTTGAACAAATATTAAATATAGTTGACTAAATTTCAAAATACCATAGTCCGAACAAAAACTGAGTAAACTAAACTGTCCCAATGCTGAGCACGGGCCTCTTCTCAGTGTGAGAAGGGTAATGCCATATTCCAAATTTTCGTAGTAAGAAATATATAAAATAAACAGCATCATGGTCCAAAGTAATCAGCATAAAAAACATTAGGCAAAATAGAACAAAAAATTTGAAAAATACGTTTTATACCAATGTTTTATAAATGATAAGCAGCCGTAGTAATATTTAGGATTTTATTCATAATAATACTGTACCTATCTTAATAAACAATGTAAACATGTTGTAGGTATCTGTTTTAAATGTAACACAAATTATTCCGTTCTTAAACTCACCCATGTAGATTTAAGCAAATATCCCGCTGCCTTATCTAGTTTTTTTGGTTAATGCCCGAATATATTCCGTTTTGGTGTAATTTTTTAGGTTTTCCCTCATTATCATAACCTGCTTACTGTTGCTCTATAATACCAATAGACTAGAACCCACAACACAGGGTATCCTAGTGTGGGTCTAGTGACTAACCTGTTATTTGTATGTTTTTTCTGAACAATAAACGTATTATTATTATTATTATTATTACCAATGTATGTTAACTAAAATCAAGATATTCATGATTTCAGAACTAAATAAAGCCTTCGCAATAATAATATGGAGATGTAATATTATTCTGGGGGACGAAATGACAAACAGCACAGAATTTCCGAGGGAAAAGAAAACAAATCTTGTTGTCAACAAAAATGGCGGGACGGAGATATCCACCATCTTTTTTTTTCATGTAACGGGAAACTCATTTGCCTTATGATAACGATTCAAATTATCTTGAGGGATAATTCATGCAAATGATTTGTTTGTATACATTTGTAATCAGGGCTTTGGATTTTTTTTTCGCCTGTATTTGAATGGCCGTTTTGTTGTTTAATTTTTTGGAATTTTGTATACGGAATATTGTGTTCGTTTTTCAAAACTATTGTTTCGTGATGAAAGTTGGAGAATAAAGATGTTTGTGGTGCGAAATAAAATATCGCTATGTTAAAGTTAATGCTAAATATTTGTTCTAGTTATTATTAAATAATAATAGTTAAGATATGTTTAGTTTCTTTAAGGAGTATAGCGCCTCATTACCTACGCTGATAGCTCAGCATATGGGCAAGGCACACAAGTAATATTTTAGTGTTGTAAGTATCTATAAGCTAAGTTCTACAGGTAATTCAAGAAAACAGTAAATAGTATATTTCAAGGGCTTTGCAACTATGTATGTTTACAAAGCCATAAAACAATATTGCCTAAAGAACATTGGTTCATTTCGCACACAGACCTTTCAACACAGCCGTTATTGCCATTACTATAGCATATTCTAACACACGGTCCTTATTTCGAAAAGTGAAGTTTAAATACCTGCAAAAGTTACTTCTAAAACTGGTGTCAGTCCTAATGGCCCCATATAACTTCGAGTTCCCCTATTACAGGTAATTTATGTAAAACTTAGATATACCTTCTTGACAATGTAAGTTCATATCTGGAACAATATTGCGAGAGATTCCCTGAGATAGGGGAAATAAAGTTGGTCCCGTTCCATATATTTGTGGTTTGGCCTCAGGGTGGAGCGGCAGTTTGGTATGCGGTGTTGCTAGTGAATCGTAATAAAATTGCCAACAGTAAATTTAAGGAGGTCGGTTAGGTTAGATTCCTTTTTTAATTGCGTGGTTTTTCGAAATTGGAATGCTGATATGTTGTTGTAAATCTTTGGTGAATTCGAGGTAACGGACGCCTGCAAGATAACGAAACTAAAACGTTTGGGAAATACGCTTATATTTTCTATTTTCTTATTCACATTAGTAACATACTTAATAACTTCTGGAAAACCTTTAAAGGTTTTTATCAGTTTCCATTGCTAAGTTAGGTTTGTACCATACAGTAAAGCAAAGTAATATATGGGAGGCCAACAAACTGAATGTAAATATAAAGATTATAATAAAATGAAAAGAAATGTCTTTTTAAAAATTTTACTGGTTTTGATATCTGTATAAATTTTTACATTCAGCCTTGGTTTGTAATATTCTAATAATGGTAATAGTGTTTCATATTAGTATGAAGTTGCAAATGAGCATGCAACTCAACTACTTACGAACTAATACCATTAGAACACATATCTCCCAGGGGACTCTTTGAGCTTCGCTGAGAAGTTAGGGAACAAGTTTCTCAGCATTTACTCGCAGTAGTTCATGGAATATAAACACCATAATATAAATATATATTCACGTCTGTGTAGCCTTGATTGGGTAGGCAGAGATGTACAATACCCACATTTTTGTGAGCTCTATTTTTGGTGACAGGGTACGAACTAATTGGTGTCTATCGAGCACATTTGCGGACTCCGTGCTACTACTGAGAGTTACCAAATTCGAAATCCCTGGAATGAATTTGATAACTTACGGTCGGCCGGGCCGTAAGTAAATATGAGCGCAATGTTACACCATGGTACCAGACAGTTTTCAATATAGTATTACTAAATTTAGAGAATAATAGAAATATGAATTTACTTCTCATATTAATGAGGGCTGAAGGTATTTCTTAGTTTATTATCTCATAATCATAATAGACTTTTGAATTATTTTCCTTTATTACCTGTTTTAGTGATAATTTGCGAGAAATTTATAAAGGATGTGTATTTTAAAATTGTTGTGCTCTTTTCATTGTAGTAAAGTATACTATATAAAATATCACTTTATATATACAGAAAAATTGCAGTTTCAATAGTTTAAAAAATATTGACAATAATTTTATTGGTATTTCTTAGTTAACACCCATTCTTAGTGTAATTACCTTCAGTTCGGTGGTTACCATAGAACACACAGATTTACACCTATTCTATTTCGATTATCGAAATTCAAATAATTTCAAAAAACCGTTGCAAGTGCCGCGTAACTGGCAACTCGTATATATTCGACAATATTCGCGGGGAATTTAAATTTGGAAGATGGCGCGTTGAGGCGGGCGCGCCAATCGTGACGTTGCGCGCGCGACCATGCATAAAATTAAACTTGGATAATGAACCGGAGAACATTTCCGCGCCTTCTATGTGTTAAGCTGAGAAATTTGCGTCATAAACTCTCCCAGCGAGGGGGACTGATAAAAATGATCATGGATGCTTCGATATTAGGCCCAACTTTGGCATAATATTTTGCTTTATACGCCAAACAAAGGTATCTATACTGCTACTACTACTTTTTGCCCGCGGTTTCGCTCACGTAGTAAGTAAGTAAGTAGATTAGGTTACGTTAGTAAGAGAACTTTTAAAAATAAAATATAGTCCATGTTATTCGAAGATAGTATGGCTTTCTAAAGGCGAAATAATTTTTTGGATAAAAGGTAAAATATATCCTTTTCTGTAGCCATCACGTATATATATATATATATATATATATATATATATATATATGCATAATTTGTTGATGACCGGTCGAATAGTTTAGAAAAGTCTAGAGAAAGAAGAATAGTTTAGAAAAGAAAGTCTAGAGCATGAAAGAGTACAAAACAAACCAACTCATATTCGTATTTATAATATTAACTTCAATATAATATTATAATATTAATATCAACTATTGCCTTAGCGTTCAAGTTAATTTATAAAGTTTGTGTTTGCAGTTTATAGTGAGATGTCGGTGTCCAATTTCCTGGTCGAACAATGAGATATTGGATTTATCAGATAGTAAAATTCTCTGTAACAGCACTAAGCCAGGTAAAACGTCAAGGGAAGTCGGTAGCTTCGTTCTATCATTACTTAGGACTTAAAAGGACTTTCCTCGGAAGTATATAGGCGTGGGTTCTGTGTGTATGTGTGGTAATTAGTTTGTTTGTTACGCTTTCACGCCTTAACTACTCGACCGATCATCATGAAATTTCGCATACACGTTGTCAGAGATACAGAAAAGGACATACCTTTGATCCACAAAAAATACAGTTCGCGATGTGTAGACATTTATTTAGATTGACGCGAGTGAAGTCGTGGCCAAATTCTAGTTAGGTTATAGTTAACGTTTACGTATTGATATTTGAAGTCGTATCGTAAACTATACATACTGCCGTGATAATCGAGAGGGCAGTAAGTCAGAAAAGGCAGTTTTAGAGCGCGCGAATATTTTGTTACAATTTTAGCGTTTGTCATAAAACTATATGCTCGATTTTTATGTTCTATACGTCAAAAGAAAGGAAAAATAAAATATTGTTTACAGTAGAGAAGCATTCCAAACCAGTGATTTAAAAAAATGGCCATCTTTGACTTACTGCCCTCTCGATTACCACGGCTGCATAACTCTGGCCAGAAATCACGGAGTTATTCTGCTTGAATATTTATTACAAATATATTGTTTTTATGACTAAATAACTATCATAGCTTACCATACAGTTTTTGAGGGACAATTATAGTGTGTTGCACTTATAATTAATAATAGTAATAGCTCATTATCATATCATATTATCTTCATGTTTTAAGCTAATAGGATTCATGCATATTGCCATCCAACGGGTATATTTCTTTTGTTAGTCTAAGTTTTTGTTAACATTGTATGTAATTTGTTGTAGTATTATTAGTATAGATAGATAGATATAAGCAACTTGGTGTATACTGTAAGCTTATAGCCAGTCCCACAACTAACAAGTTATCCGAAAGATAAATCGTATGCTGTCTCACTCTTGTTAGGTTAAAGAAGAGAGATGGCAAGACTTTTATCTTATAGATAAATGCTATTTGGAGGTGGTGGGACAAGCCCTTATATTTTTTATAAATAATTGAATAACATGAAATAAATAAAATATACCCGTTAACAATACTTCACCCAAATCAGATCCGGAATAGTCCATAAATGTAAACGCGATTTAATCGAACAAGAAGATAATCAAATAAATAAAATATGGTTTTTATTACAGTTTAATAATACTCATGTAAATGTCATGTTTTGAAGTTGAGACATATCGTACATAGGGTCGTTATGTTTCATTTTATGGTCCGAGAATAGGACAAAATAACCTTGAATATGACAAAAAACTGAGTGGTAACAAGGGTCGCGGATATAAATCATACGAATGGCGGATACAAGCTTGTTTACATGCCGCCCAATCAATCAGCCAGTGTCGCGACAACACGCCGTAAAATACACCGCAAATATGATAGGGATGCGACATTCGATACAGTCCCATCGATTCCGGGATGACGAAAATTACGGGATCGTGTGAAGTATATGTAATACTAATTATAAAAGGCCTGTATAATAAAAGGATTAGGCAGAAGTGCATGTGTGCAGTGTTGAATTTTACCAGTTATGTTGAAATTGCACTATGGAGTGCAACTATCGCCATCTAAAAAATCTTTTAAAATTATAACCTATTAGTTTTCCTGCTTGTGACTAGGCTCAAAATAGATATATGTTTGTAGCATATAATATACAGATGAGTAGCTTACAGTCGCTAGAAATACACAAGTTGACAGTCAAATCCGCCATTTATGCAAAGTGAACATTATTAACGCACTAGTGCGATGCAATTATTGAGTTTAAAATCAATTTAAAATCGATAATTGTCGAGGGCGGTTTCAATCGGCTCTACATCTCGCATTGCTTCATACTATTATGTCTCGCTGGAATGCAAATCGTATAATCTGAATAATTGTGTTTGAAATATAGTGACGTATATACAATTAATCAATATGCCAATATATATTATAGAAACCAGATTGATGTAAAATTACAGATAGAAATATCCTTTGCGCTGTCATCGTTGTCATCGTGATAAACTGGACGTTTTAGGCGTCCAAAGACACCGATAACCACTTTATTTATCCCGGGAAAACACGGGACTAGTCGTCACATCACTAAGAAATTTGTCGCAGTCTCGTCACTTTATCGACAGCGCGCAGGCGATCGACAGAGCTGCATTCTGTTTGTTCATATAAATCCGCGGTGAAATATCCGCGACATCACTCGTAAAACGGTTTTACGTTCGATGTTATGTTGGTTGTTACCTGAACAAACACTATAAGCTTATGGTGTCTGTATATAAGAGATAGAATTAGATTTTTCAGAACTGGATACCGTGTATTCAATACCGGCTATAGAAAAAAAAATACCTCGTACGTTCACTAGTAACACACATAATTTTGTGTTATACTTAACATCACAAAATACAATTCGTGGTACACGCAAATTGTATTTAGTCTTAGTCTTAAAAGAAATTCTAAGTAGCTGCACAAATACAGTTTTTTTTTAAAGAACGCTATAGGAAAAGTATATAATCGTTTTTAGACTATCGCGATTGGTACACATACTTAAAATAGTGCTAGGTAATAAATTTCTATTGATTGCCCGACGTTTCGACCGACTTGCATCGATCGTGGTCACGAATTTAATCAAAATGTTACATTATCCAAAATTTATATGCAATTTTTATAATGCACTCTTTAATAGAAAATATATTATCACTTGTAACAAATTTGAAAGGTTATCAAATTTGGTAAAAAGAATGATTTTCAAATGACGATGCAAATGAAAATAAGGTAAGATATTATTATGTGACGTATCTCTAATTAAAATACAGGCCTGCAGGCGTGTGGAGAAAAAGGCGATATATGCCACTATGCTCCTGCATTCTGAAATTGAAAATATTAATTGCGCCTTTTTTCCCAACAAATTTTGATGCTGTTTTCACAAAAAATGTATATTTTAATGATCTCTACTGGTGCGTCTTTAATATCGTAACATTGACGACTAGAATACCTCATAAACTTTGGTGTATTAAACTTCTGTCTTAGGTAGGCAGTTCGGTGATCTACAAGCGCATCTCTACGTAGAGAACAGATTGTATGTTGCCAAACCGACTATTCTAAGCTACATATTACACAAAAGTTTGGTACCGAACACGAAGACTAACGTCGCCATATGTTCCACTATAAACAAGTAAGTATTTCGTCACTGCGAGTCACTTAGCGACTCTCCCATACATTATTCAACGGTTCTTAATCTAGAGCTACTCGCAAACTGTCATGGCTGACGTAAAAATATCACGAGATATAACAAGATGCGGTTTACTACAGGGATTTGTGAGAATGTGAATGATTATGTTCGTGTGATGCAGTAAAAAGAAAAGAAAAATGTATCCTACTTTTATTATAAATTTGAAAGTATGTATTTATGTTCAGATTCACGCCAAAACCAATGAACGGATTTTGATGAACAGTTACTAAAATCATTTATTAAAAAGGTTGACTAATCCTGCGTCAGTAGCGTAACGGTAGTTATACGTCTACTTAAGTTCTCTGGTTCGTTTCCTGGATCATGCAAAGTGTTATTGGCTATTTCTATCTAGAAATTCTGGTTAGCAGCACGAAGTCTGGAACTGTGCTTGATAGACGGCAATAAACTAGTCTCTCTAAAGAGATATCGGCGTTAAATACCTCTTGTTACCTTTCCGACGATAGAAAAAAGACTATATACAGGGTGTCCGGTAATTAATGGATAACCTTGAAATGTCTTATAGTAGAACTAAGGGCTGGTCAGAAAAAAAGAAAAAAAAATGAAAAAATAAATATGTTAAAAAGTGCAAGCTATATTAGCATAGCATACTTTTTACTGTCTATCTATGAGCATAATTAGTGTTTAATAATAAAACAACAAAAAACCGATGAATTTCATTCATTTATGGTCGTAGCATACAAGAAAGTTATACATGGTAATATAAATAATAAAAATAATAATAAATACAGGTAGTAGTTAGGACATTGTGTTTTTCATATTTTTTTCTGAACTGCCATCAGTTCCATTATAAGACATTTCCAGGTTATCTATTAATTACCGGACACCCTGTATACATGTGCAACGATTATGTTATCAAATAGGATTCCATAAATTTATTTCAAAAGAAAATGTATATAAATATACATGCATACATACTAACTAGCATTTGCTTGTGAGTTTGATCGCTTGGACAATAGTTTGTCTGTGAATCACACTATGTACCGTATCTATATTTTTACTGAACTTCTTCTCCCTAGCCTTTATTATTCCCAAGTTACTTGGGGTCGGCTTTTCTAGTCTAACCGGATTTGACTGGATATCAGTTTATACACGGAGCGGCTGCCACCTGACCACCGCAACCCGAAGGCTAACGATACCCTAAGGCTAGACCAGTGTCAAAATATTATAGGGCACTGACTTCCCAATAACGACTGCCATAGATGTTCATGGCAGCCGGGACCGACGGCTTAACTGACTACTTTACTGAACGAATATAATAGGTATATAATTTCAGGCGTATTCGTGACATTATTATGATTTGTACGAAACTAAGGTGGTAAAATAACAAATCTTATAGAAAGTAATTGCACTCTTTTTAAAACGCTCCTGCAAAATATAATCCTTCAACATGTTAGATGCCAGTTATCAACCGGTGGCATTCCAAGTACATTTTCTCAAGAAAATTCTTCAGAAAACGGACTTTTAAATATTCTAGTGATTCTATTATAAGTTTATAACTAGGAGATGCCAGCTGTACCTCGCGCCGTAAAAGTTATGAAGAGTCTTGGCAACCTGTCAATGTACAGCGGAACTTTGGCCTGTTTTCATATTGATACAATTTCTATCTGTTAAATATAACAGTAAGGGTATAAACAAAAGGCTGTAGTGTTATGACCGCTTAAATTGCTCTATCGCCAAGTTTAGGCTTTCGTATAATCTCTCTATTGCATCAGTTAAGGAAATATGGTATTTGAAGTCATCTAGTAGACACGAGGATTTTATATTATTGCTCGCGGTCATTTATGATCGACATGCCGTTCAATATTTTACGAAGAAAAATGATAATTGTAGACAGGGAAAAAATAATAGAGACATAGAAAATGAGACACGGAGAGAGAGTGACAGACAGACATGAAACAGTGATTTAATATTATGATTCAATATTATTTATTATTATAATGAAATACATGCGCTCAGTGCTTGATGTCACCGTGCCAGGGTGCTGTGCACATAAACCTCGATTTGTTCTGAAAATAATTGGGCAATAATATAGAAATTGTTTTCTTTACTATTACTGGGCTTTGTTCAAACCTCTTTCTATCTTCTGAACGGCGTGGCCAATGACAATGAAGAGTCGCAGTATATCCTGCTAGCAATAACAGTTTTATTATTGCTCCATCCAAACTAATAACATTCGCAACGTTATTGGTACCACTACGTTATAACCAACCGTCCGATATACATATTTATCAGACCTCAAAAGCCTACAAGGTCAATTAATGGCACCTTCGTCGTAAGCACACAGTGGCGGTTACCCCCACTCCCAAGTCGCAGGGTCACAGATCACGGCGGAATGAATTATGTAAATGCCTTCGGCGGTTAACATCGTAATATTGTAAACGACACTGCGCCCTCCTGTATTTATGACGTATAAATGTTGGCTGGATGTGACATCATATTTTCATGAGATAGATAAAGATCTGAAGAGAATTTGTAATCAAGTATTGGTTATTGTCCATGTTGCTCAACTTGTATGCGTCGCTAAGCATTTACTTGGTTAGTTGCATCGAGAACAAGGGAGGCAAGTTACGCTCTTATGATTTTTACAAAGGAAGAAAACCAATCTGAGACACAGTTAGGTCCTTTACGGTGAATCAATATATTTGAAACCTCAGAATCGGTCTCTACTAGAAGAAAAATTGTTAATACGCAATGAGATTGTGCCTGATTCAGTCCTTAAACTCTATATATAATGTGTATTTCATGACCAATCATTGACGTGGCATTCGAGCAGCATTGCCATTCAACGTGGCAATGCTGCCAGTCTTCTGGGCACTTGCCCGGTCGACGGCGATTCTGAGGAATTTTACGACGCTGCCTAAACCAGCCATTCCCTTCTTTATATTAAATTTATAGACCCATATTTTGTTACTTTCATGTTTTATTTATAAGTGGTTAGGTTTGTTAATATTAGTTAAGATGTAAATTATAATTGTTGCTTTGTTAAATATCATTGACGTAATCACCAATTTATGTGACTTATTCACCGAAGTATTCAAAGACGCATTAAAATTTTACTGACTACCTTTTACATATTCTAGTTAATGTAGTACTAACAGAGATTCTCGCAGCTTACGTCGAGATTGTCCCGAAAAAAGAACACAACGTATTTAGATAAGCGCTTTCCATTAAACTTAACTCCTAACGTATTCTTGCTTCAGGGACTATCGCGCTCATAAATTGGAGACTCGAAGGGCCCCGCGGGGGACCGGTGCAGGTGAAAATTATCAAAAGAGGGGGCCCCAGATTTAAACCAAACATTCCTTACCCCATCTGCACAATGTTTTACAAACGGAATGGTATTATGCTTGTGAATGTACATTGGAAATTGGTGTTTTCTTATTATACGTGAGAGACATATTTTCTTTGGTAAAATCTTTCAGAGGCGTTTCACATTTTTAGTATATTTTACCCCATTTAATGGTTAACCTGTGGATATAGAGATAGTTATTAGACAAATTATTAATTCTGAAAGTGTAAGATACTGGTTACTTTATATTTGTAGATATATCTTAAACTTAGTTTATACAATTATAGATAAATCTCAAGGCATCCACCAGATTTATAGGTTTTCCTTCGAAAAGCATTTAATATTATAATTATCTCACATAGATAATTAGTTTATCGACATTTCTTAACGTTTGTTAAAATATAACAAATAGCCTTTAGTGGAGAGGGAAAATAGGAAAAGAGATTTAGTAACACTTTTCGTTACTGCCATTAAAATCGTACATTATAAAACGCAATTAATGTTATAATAGTTTCTCCCACGACTTCAGCCGTGTGGTTTATATGGAAACGCATCGCCGGAATAAAAACTCTGTGAGACACCTTAGTCTTATAGCTAAATTTATATTTGATACCTGGGCAAAGTCGCAGCCAACAGCCAGCGCATTGACAAATTAGATCAATTGAATTGCTACTTGTGCAAAACGAAGCCGAGAATACCGCGAATCTTTAAGCTTTAAAAATGGCTGCACGAATTACCTATCAGCATGCGCAACTTAATTAACATTTACCCAAGAATGCGAACTTCAAGTAGTCTGCCGAGTAATTGTAGTGAATCAAGTTGATATACTAGAGTGTCGACGCTTCGGTCGTTGTAAATTTAAGGGGTGGTTTGGCCGCAATGGCCTCGTAAAATGAGCTCAAATAAAAAGTGTCACTCCACTAAATTATATAGACACTCAGAGAGACGTACCTTTAAAGTCGTTGGTTAATTCTCACAGGTTTTTACGAACTATAAACTAGTAATTTTGACTTGGAGACTGATTTGATGGCTTGTTTTATGGTAAGTGCGAACTTGTTACATTGGAATAGTTAAAAGCTTTTTAAGATTAAGTTTCGAGAATTGGATTTATTTTTAAGAATTACTTAATTTTCTTAATGTTTGACCATTCTTTAAAACTTAGACTCTATTCGTGCTTTAGAGGGTACCTAAACCTCTGTTGTTGTTGTAATAATAACGTGTAAAATATTTTTAATGTACCATCAAAATCAATCCGTTTCAATCACCCCTTCGCATTCCTACCGTGAAAACACACTATAGACAGAATAGTTTTTTGGTGCGTGCAAGTAGCAGTTTTAACTATTTATGTAAACAGCACGGTATAGATCCATTAACGTCTAAAGTGTCCTCAACAAGAACGTGTCTAGGGCTACCATTCTTTAAGTAGTCTTAACATATTATTTTATTATATTCTTACATAGCATTAACTTAATGTTTGCTCTCTGTTGCTCACTTTAATTAATTCATTCTATTTCTATAAGTGAGAACTTGTAATTGGCTCTTAAATGACTATGCTGTCGTAATATTTAATGTGTTATAATAAATAAATGAATAAATAAGGAATGAGTACCCTCAAAGAGGCATGGTTATAGGCCAAGAGGTGCACAAGACATTGGCTACACGAAAAAATATATAATTATTTATCCTAGTTTTTCTTGTATTTATTATTCTGTACAAGTCAATAATATTTTCTAAAATAAAACAAGAAAACGACAAACAATGTAATAAAACTTGGAAGCAAGTACATTAACGTGAAAATGTTGCCATTATACAAAATATGTTGACAGGTAATTAACCAAAATAGTAATTTACCATTGCTATATTATATAATTATTATTTTAATCGTTCATTTAATTTTTTATACAAAGATAAAACAAAAACTAATAATTATTATTATTTTTATCTTAGCAAGTTTGCTTTGATTAACTTAAAATAATGTCTATTATCGATGTATCGAGGTTTTGTGTTTATTATGGCAGCACCATCTTTAACTTGTATGACGCCGGAAAACGTAAATGTATGTATAATTGCTTGTTTTGCCACTCCATTGTGACGGTTAGTGTTTATTTATTGCGGTTTATCGACGATTTTTACCTAGAAGATATAAAACTGAAATGTATTCTGTTTTATTTCATTCCTAATATATTGTACTCATAAATAAATTAAAATAATGTGTAAAATAATGTAGCACATATTTAATATAAATTGTATTGATGAGATATAAAAAGATTTGATAACTTTAAAATGCCAAGTTTTTGTAAATCACTTCTTATGCTTTTTAATTATTGGCATTGCTTACTATTATTATCATTAGCTTTTATAGGTGTGCACTGTGGGCCCGAATTACTATGGCGTCTTGGCATGCCCCTTTATTAAAATAGTCTTGTCCTTTATAAGGTGCCACTCTTTCGTGTCACTTTATAGAAAACTTATACAGAAGTAAATCTAGCACTAGAAATATTAGGTAGACTAGAATTAGAAATAACAAGGTCTAGGACGATGACTGTACCATAATCATTGTCGGAAAAGCATATCGTAATAAAACCTGTATATTTTATTCGATATACTACACTTTAACCCTACAATAACAGAACACTAATGCGTAACATTAGTGTCACATTAGCCAAAACTTGAGCACTAACATCAAGGTTACACAAATATAACAATAACACTTCCAAACCCAAGTCTATAACATTAAAAGTCTAACTTCGGAGTCTTAAACAGCGTCACTAACACGAACTTACTATTACCTACATCTTAAAAGCAAAATCTGATTTAAACTTTGCTGGGTGATCGTTAAAATTGCAAGTGTGCACTAGGATGGACCAAGTTGTAAATTTAAATCACTAAGTCTAGCAAGTTGGGCCAAGTTTGCAGGAACTTATTGCAAATTGGATTACTGTACTGCGTTACACTGTGGTTGTATTGGCTAGTTTGACACGACGAAAATTGTGCTGCCGTATTGTAAATACGCTGTGGTACGGTGGGATCTAGGTAATTTTATGGAATGGTGTTTAAGAAGTGTTTCGTCTAATTGGTTGAAAACATTTGTACTCTTTATTTAAGTTTAAATTAAAGTATACTGTCACGAAAACTACTTAAACTTGATGAAGATTTTTTGGTAATAGACTAGACGAGATAAATCACTTCGGATTCCTCGTATAAACCTGGAGCTATTTCGATTAGAAAAGTACTTTATCGATACAGAATCGTTGTGAGTAGGTTGTAACGAAATAAGAGTTTGCAGAACTCCTTAAAGAAACGCGCAAACGACCTTTTCAGTATTTGTCATAGATAGATGTGCCGAGGATATAAAAATTATGTTATATACATCTAATTTCGTGATATCAAATGGCACTGTATAGTGCATACAGTTCTGAAATGATCAATATCGAGCTAGATACCTTCATAAAATCAGTTAAACTGCACTTGGTCTGCAAAATGAACTTTTTATTTTATGAAGAAATAAATTCATAATTATGCAGATACGCTGAAAAGTTATATCGAGCAACTTAAAAAATATTATCTGCAATGCCAGCGTTATTGACGGAATAAGATAAAAAGCACGTCCAACTGCAATAATAATTGAAAAAGAAAATAAAAAGTGAAAGTCAGCATTCTAAATGAAATTTTAAATTTGGAAAAGTGCAAACATTTAAGCGGGTAGGGAGTGTAAGTGCTCATTACGCGTTAGGAGTACTTGAAGGGTGTTCGGAGGAGCTCGGAGGACGTCGGAGTTGTTCGGTGGGTTAAAGAAAAGTTTGAGAATCACGAACAGGTGGCCAGACAATCGTCGCAACAGACGAATCGTTAAAGAAACGTTCATACTTAACAGAACGTTAAATCCTCTTGGGATTGTCGCCTTGCGTGCCATGCTAATGTATTTTTCTTAGAAGAAAGATGAAGATTTATGTTTTGTACTGCTAGGGGGTCCGATTTCATTGTATAATCGTCAGGCTATCGGATAATCTTGTTATACGTAAATGTGTTGCGGGAATTCACGCAATCATGCCATAAGTAGCTTGATTCCAATTCGCTCTTGTTTCCTTATTGGTCTAGTAGCAGTAGTTGATGCTTCTGTTTGCGGCCGCCCGTGAAGTTTCGGCTTCTAAGCTTCGACTGGCAAATTGTTATAGATTTTTGTTAGTATTTTGTAAGGAGTAGCACGGAGATGTACTCGATAACTAATTGTAGGCTTGTTATATTATTACGTAAATTTTAAGATCATCAGTGCCTATTATGCAATGACTTTTTTATTTTTTATTTGTACCTACAAACTACTTAAAATTTATTTATTTGATATTGACGTATTTTATTTCTACCTCTATTCTCATATATTTTTAAAATGTACCTAATTTATAAACATTAATATAATATAATTTGACTTAGTTAATTAAAGATTTTGATCTTTTATGTATATTAAAAATATTTTTGTAGTATTTATAAACATAATTTAATATGCCCTATACGTTTACCTTGTGTATGTATGTAGCAGAACCACATTTATTGTATTTTTGTTGTAATTAATGCTTAACCATTTGCCGCCCGTGCATCACTTGTATCGGGTGACCAATTGAAAACCAGCGCTGGTGCACTCAATTTGGGTGCCCAGCTAATGCCGAGGTGGTGACCCTTTTCGGCGAGGGCATACACATTATTTTTATCATGTATAATATATTTTTTGTTTATTTTGTTTTAATTAATTGTGTGTGCTCTGTACGATATAAACATGATTTCTTTCTTTCTTTCTTCTTTCTTTTTTCTTACCTAGAATTTCATCATTGACAAATATCAGCGCGTTCGATTTGATCGCTGTGATAACATAACAAACACTCACTTTCAAATTTATAATATTAGTATATATTTAGAACATGATTAAAGTATGCCTTAAATCTGAGTGTCTATCACCCAGATTTAATTGTCGAACTAAGCTGACATTCACAGTGATCAAATGTCATACAATATGTGACATATTGTATGACATTATTAAAGTTTGGTTACATTAATTCAAATTTAAGGGACTAAAAGGATTAAAGCTGGTATATTGTGATTGTTATACCTACATTTTTTTCTAAGCCTGGGCGAAAATACAAATGTCATTTATACAATATAATATTAAAAAGAGGAATCATTTGTATTTTTATAAGTTTATATTTTTGTATGTAATTAATAAAATAAAAATTACGGTTAATATAGAATTTAGGATAGGTTAGAATTTAATTAACCGGCTTAAGCGCCGCAGGTATTTGAAAAGATGACTTGTTTAATAAATATTTTCTTTTTGATAAATTTGTATCATGAAATGCTCCTTAATATACTTGGATATCACAACATTTTCGATATATTGTGACCAATCGAAATGATGACGTAATTTTTTGATTTTCATTGAAATGTTTTATCTTCATTAGCTACTATATCTTGTGTAAGACTGTTAACAATTTGATGACCTTATCAATACATTCGATATAATATTGTCTTCTGTTTACGCGAATGTTATTCATTCAAATTAAACTACTATATACGGATTTTATCGCGTTGTTTATTTATCACTGTATTACAAAATTTTGAAAATATTATACTACTACTACTATTGATTTTATTTTACTAATTTATAAGCTAATAAAATTATTTAAACTATTAAATCTATTTATTTTTGGTTTACACCTTCCCCAACATTTGTAATATTTTCAAAATTTTGTAATACAGTGATAAATAAACAACGCGATAAAATCCGTATATAGTAGTCTAATTTCAATGAATACGTTCGATACCAATGAATACTATTTAAATACACTCGATTTACTTTAGGTATAGTATGTTTATTGGGTTGGGCAGCGTTATTGGGTATTTATATCAAGAAAATGTCAATAGCAGCATGGAATCTGGAGCTGTGCCAGAAAAACTACAATAACCTCATCCTTTATAACGTGGAACCTAAACCTTTAAAATGTGGGTATAATACTTCTCTTTCTACTCCTTCGGGCATATAGACGTGAGACTGTAACACATATGTACGTACACTGAGACTATATATATGTAACTACATCTCAAATGCATGTCCACTCAAAAAAAGTTTAGACAAACTCAGACCATTGTAAAAGTACGGTGCCTTCACGAGAGCGATTACGTGACTAAGCGTTAAGGGGACAGTTGTTCCGCGCCACAAATTAAACAAGTTCACAATTTCAACTCAAAGTTCATTATTAGTTGAATGTTTGTTCTAGTGGTGACTCCAACTTGATTGTTCAAGTTCATTTGTTCATGAAATTGTAAGTGGATGTGCTGTTTTGTTGATATCGTGGCTTCAATTTGTGCTTGTTTGTGGCCGATAAGTACTTCGAATTCTGAAAGCCTTACCACCAGCTTTCTAAGGATTGTCATTGCCGGCCTATAAAGAGACAAACCTGTAGGTACATTCCTTTATACGCTATCTTTATCTCTTGTGTGCAATAACTATGTAGTAAGACACCAGGTATTGTGTTAGTTGGTAAACAAGGATATTATCTTTATATATATATATATATATATATATATATATATAAATCTTCTGTGCGTGTGTTTGTAATTAAACTCCTCTTAAACGACTGGACCGATTTTGATGAAATTTTATGTGTATATTCAAGTGGATTCGAGAATGGTTTAGATTTGTTTTTTTTTTTTTCGTTTTTACGGCACAACTTCTGTCGGGTCCGCTAGTGTCCTATAATATTCTGATATTTCACGATGCTGCTTTAACTTGGTGCTTGACCTTCTAATATAACACGCCATGGCTTTGCATAAGCCAACTTTAGTACCCAATTTTGGAGATAAATGGTATTGAAAAACTATCTATCGTGAAATTGCAGATATGTATATTGAAATTCTCGAATCAAGATAACTGATTTTTCTCGCGGCTTCACTTACATAAATGTAGGTTTGGTTAGTAACAGTACTGTTCCTGATTGAAATGTACTCTATGTCCTTTCTGTACCTATGTATGCGAAATTTCACGATGATCGGTTGAGTAGTTAAAGCGTGAAAGTGTCACAAATAAACTAACTCACATTCGCACAATATTAGTTAGGATTTTGTTCTCCATTTTTGCTATAGTATATATCATACTCTTCTTCATTATATCCTTTAAAGTCACACCACAGAGTAAGACTCAATTAGTCCGTATTGATCGATCGTTAGCTGCAAGCTGAAAATAGTCCGACAGAATGGACCTCAGTAGCGGTCTATTTTAAGCTTTAGACTGCAATGGAGTTGTGTGAACTTTCGTGATTGGATCGACCCGATTGACTGCTCGGATAGCACTGTGGTTTAAGCAGTCACCTCACTAACTATCCATATAGTGTAGGACCGTTGTAGATCCTAAAGCCATGTCTTATATATTTACTGTAATACCTGTACCGAAAACTACGTACATCTTTATATCGCGTCAATTGTTAGAATTGTGTCTGGTCGCCAGGGTACTGCTGCTACCCAGGTTAATCAAAATGCGCGCACGGTGGAGTATGGAATTTGTTATGGTTAAAGTTTATATGGAAAAGTTTATACATTATGGTCAACTTTCTTATACTAGTTTTAAATAAATGCAATATGTAATAATAAGGATCAAATTTTTTCAATACTATCCTAGAAATTGATTTGGATTCGGATAGGTATCCTTTACACCAATTTTATCAATTTTGCGTATTTAATTTATGAATTAAACTTATTTCATTTTTATTAATTATAGATTTGAATAGATTTGAATTCTTGTTAGCCCCTTCAGCTAAATAAAGTGCTTGTTTAAAAAGTGCGCTTACGTTGGAAAGGTCGTGGGTAGGGATTGAACCTACGACATTTGCGCAAGGCTATGCCTAAAACATTGTTAAAGGTAGATAGATCTTAGGACACGCTACTTCCTAAGATTCGGGTCGACGGTCGGTCGATGACGGGGTCTTCGGCAAGATCGCTGCTTGACAATGACTCGACTGGGCCAGGCTAAAGTAAAAGACTTAAGAGATAGACTCTGGTAGATGGCAAAGTTAATGTTTCTAACCAGGCAGACCCAAGCGGAAATGGCAAGATAAGATAGGCTCCTTTAAGCAAGACTGTACTTTGCGGGTTTACGTATATAGAGAGATAATGAAACGAGAGTATCGAGACAATATGTCAAATATATTAGGATAAGCACTTTGTCTGTACGGTAGTTTCAAAGTGGTTCTTTGAAGTTAGATGTAAATACATTAGTAAAAAATGGCTTTGGTTAGTTGTTTGGAATCTTAGTGTTCTTTAGGTCTGTTGTGTAATATTCGTTAAGTATTTTATTGAAATTGATAATTTGTTTTATTTTATTTTTATTGTATTTCTTTTTATTTCATGTTATTGTTTGTAAATCTTCATGAGCCATAATGCATTTTTAATAATTATCTGATATTCCGTATATAGATGAAAGGTGAAGCAGTTTGCATTTTGAATTTGTCAAAGTGTTAATTCTGCTTGAGTGTGAGGTATTGATATCTTATAAAAAAATGCCTGATTACTGAGGTCATGTTAGATCATTGATAATTTTAATTAGTGCGTGTTAAATCGATTACCTATAACCTGATTATATAAGTAGTCAATAGTGAAGATATATCCTATTTTGCTTGCTGGTATTGCGAAAGTGGCATAACAATTTCTACGTTGACAACGACAAATGAGTTTTACAAAATTGATAAAAAAATCGTTTAACATGTATAAATTTTGTGATTATTAATTTTAAATTAATAATATTTCTTGTATTATTTATATTTGTTCTATAACTTAAAATTATAATACACAAAAAGTCGTCGCCCGAACAGGGACTTGAACCCTGGACCCTTGGATTAAAAGTCCAATGCTCTACCGACTGAGCTATCCGGGCAGTGAATGTCTAGTCGAAATAACTAATAAGTTACAACTCGTATTATATGTAGGTACATTATGTACTTTTTGTGTGTGATTTATTTATTTCTGGGTGGCACAGTGGTACACGTGGTCACACTGTGGCATTAAGCGTCCTAGGATCCGGCGTTCGGTACGCGCAAAGGATTTTTTTTTTGCATTTATTGTAATATTGTTTATTACATAGTTTTACGCATAAATCCCCAGAGTTGGGCAGAGGTGTAACACAACCAAATTTCACTAAATATGATTTTAGTTCCCATGTGTCTCCAATAGAGGGCGAGTCTATCGTGCACAATGCCAGATTCTGTGTTGTAACTGAGAATTTCTGGATAAAATATCTAAAAGTTTATTGAGATATTTATTATTGCCAACTGCCTTCCTTGTTGCTAAAGCAATGTCTTACAGGCACCTTGACTTATTATATAATTTTAACTTTTTATGTATATTGTCTGGTTCTATTTAATATTTATATACGAAATATTATTCTGTTTTCTGTCAGAAGGTTTTGAGTAGAAACACAATATCTGGAAATATAAGGTGGGCAGTTAATCACAAATTATGGCACATATTTAAAATACAATTAGTAAAAACACAATTAGCTAAATGTAAGTATTGTACTGCTCTGCTTACCCCATTCGGAGTTATTCATTAATTCAAAGTCGAAAATAAAAATATTTTTTTCAGTTATGTCACGTTAGTTACTTTGTGACCTAACGTTCATAAGTGTTAACTTATGAACATAAAAATCTATTAGTTAGTAAGTTTACTAAGATAGTAAATCTGAATGTATGTTAGATACTACATGCAGGTAAAGAGTTTTGCCCATGAGAGACCTTCAAGAAACTCACAGCCGCTCTTTTATAACTTTGTATGTATGTTTTATTTATTATATTACGCATCAACATATTCCGAAAGCAATTATCCTTAGCAAGTCGGTCATTGCACAGAACTAAAAGACAGAGACCGCACTAAAAACTTACGCAGTATCTACAACCGCAATAATTTACGCAGTGTTGAGTCGCGATAACGAGTGCGTAAACTGCGGGAGTACTGCTGATGACATAAGTGATAAACTATAGTTACAATGCTTTATTTACATATGACCTTTGGATTACAACGCAGAGGTGTCAAGTTCGATACCAAGGTACGCACTTCTAACTTTTCGAAGTTATGTACGAATTAAATATTAATTTATTAGGAGCTACCTAAACGAAATGAAACCTGCATGTCTGTCACCTCTACGTAATACACGCGAAGATATGTGAAGACTACTAACCCGCAGTAGACTACTTTGTCCCTCCCATACATCTGGTTTCGTACATTCTTCGTTCCTCGTCCAGTCCGTTTTACTATGGAATGCACTCCCTCATGAAGTCAGGATGTCCTCGAACCGTAACACTTTCAAGGTGAAAGTACGTGTAACTCCTTGAAAGTTCATCATATTCTCTCAAATATAATATAATACGTATGTATGTATGCATGTACCTATCTATATATATATTATTTAGATTATAAAATATGTTTATTGCTTTGTATCTTCTCTCTAGCCTTTATTATTCCCAAGTCACTTGGGGTCGGCCTTTCTGGTCAGTTTTTACACGGAGCGGCTGCCACCTGACTTCCGTAACCCGAAGGCTAACGATACCCTAAGGCTAGACCAGTGTCAGGATATTATAGGGCACTGACTTCCCAATAACGACTGCCATAGATGTTCATGGCAGCCGTGACCGACGGCTTAACGTGCTCTCCGAGGCACGGAGCATGCGATAATTGTCAATCAATACGCACATAATTTCGAAAAGTCATATAACTGCCGAAAGTCAGAGGTGCGCGACGTGGATTCAAACCTAAGACCCTCTGCATTGTAGTCTGTTGGTCTCTCCACTGAGCTATCGCTGTTTTTTGCTTATTGCTTTGTATATATTATGTAATATATCGTTTTTATTATGATATTCTTTAGTATAATAATATGCTTAGTATGTGTGAACGTATATTTCATCCTAATGTATGCACCTGCTACGTTTTATCTTTGCATCATCCAATGGTTGACTGCTAGATAATGCCTGTGGCATTAAGTCCGTCGATGTACTTTTTTGTGCATAAAGTTTTAAATAAATAAATAAAATAAATAAAGTGGTCGTCTATGGTCTAGCCCTTGTAACACTGGAAAACAACACGTGCTCAGTGGTCCAATTAATAATAATAAACAGGGCTGATATTCTTATAATGCTATTTTCTGTTTATCATTAGTACAGTATTTTATGTATGCGCTTATTTTTATTACCGATCTTTAATCAAATCTTTCTGTTAAAAATTCTCAGTGGTAGATCGAGTCTGGTACTCTTTTCGGTTGGAGGAAATATGCTCACTTTATCATACATGAGGCCTAAACCTTAGTAAAATATACCAGAACTACCTTTTCTGCTTACCTACCTCTTCAGGGAAATATAAGCATGAGACTATGTATGTAGAAGCTCAGAGTTTACTTTTAATAAAACAGGAATAATCTAATGTATTGATTCAGTTCAAAGATAAAGAATTTATAAACGGAAAAATGTTTGGTTGACCTGAATATCGAGAGAAGAAGCTTTTGAAGTTTCATATCAAAAGTTTTGCTTGTGGTATGTCAATCACCATAACCTATATTGTCTATGTGTTGAGCAATCGTTTTACAATCCTACTAATATTATAAATGTGAAAGTTTGGAAAGATGTTTGGGTGTTTCTTTCTCAAGCTCTCGTAAACCGGTGAACGGATTTGGATCAAACTTAGGAGATTATCACACTAGATGGATGGCGTAGGAATCACCTTTCACCAGTTATAGCGCTCAGTGTTTTACGTTCGATCTCCACACGGGACAAGACATTGTGCGATCCACGAATAATTGATCTGAATCTAGGAGTTCTTTGTTTCCGTTATTTGGATGTTTGTAAAGGCTTCTGCGGCACAGGATTTATTCCTAATGCGGCAATTGGCTTTTATAAACGATTAAAAAGAATACGATTAAACTGTGCTACAGATTTTTCAAACCTGTACGCTTGTTCGTAATATATGTAGGTACTCGCAGGTGAAGCTGCGTGCAAACAGTATTTATCAAATGGTATATGGATAGCAAAATTTGAGATTTTTGCTGTAGGTACTCTCCAAATGCGAGTTTGTTTATTTATCTTTATCGTCTTAACTAGGTGCTCGGCCGATCATCATGAAATTTCGCATATACGTTTTCAGTTGTATAAAAAAGGATATATGTATTTCATCCAGTAAAAGTTCTGTTATTGAGCGAAGCCGCGTACATAAACTAGTCATACAATTATGCGTGTTAGTACATTTAATAAAAATACAATCTGTTAAGTACTGGTAACAGGTAAGGACTGGTAACTCGTTTCACAGTAGCGTGAAGCGCTTAAACATTATGTTTATTAAGTAACAAGAAAATAAAAGGCACATTTGCATAAACTATATTACAGTTTTGCGTGCGAGTGTACGTCGCCACAGCATAAAGGTATTACAAGTAGTATCACGGTTTATGCGAGGGACAGCCCTATAGGAGTTCTACTCACGACTCGATTTAGTTGGCAATCAGTTGGGACAAGAAGCCAATTTTACGATTGAAATTAAACTTCTTTGTACGGACTTTATCACGAAGATTATAAAAAAAAAAAAAAATACTGGTATATTTTTATTGTATAATCTAGGTGGGAAATTAGTAGTCGATATAAATGGTTTCAGTAGTTTATAGGTTACTAAAAGACAATTCAAAAAAAGAGTAGCTCCATCGCTAGGAGAAGGCAAATATTGTCGGCAGCTTAGGATATCCCCAAGCATCCAGAAAATCTTACTTGCTGAAAGAACACGATACACGGTTGTTTGCCTAAGATCTTCCTTACGGCGAGCGCGATTAAAGAATCTGTTGTACTGCCCTAGTATGAGCTAAATCTTGGATTTCATTTCCTAACATGGATCTCGCTGTGATTTATGTCTCAAAAAGTGTGCTGTAAAATCAATTGAATGAGACAACTTCTGCTCTCGGCAATAACGCATGAAGTTTTCAAAATCGAATAGCAGACACATCATCGCTTCAGGAATTTTAAGCACGGATAAAGTCCTCAAAAATGATGATATGCAAATTGGTACCTTGTCAATTGGCTTGATGGATTGCCAACCAAATTGTGTCGTGTGTAGGTTAGCTACAAGAAGTACAATGGTTTATAGCAGGGACGGGTCGTTTACTGCCATTGTCCATGATATTAATGACGGGTTGACCAACGGTAGCCGCCCAGAGGAGTTATCGTCCAAGATACTGCGCAACTTCTTACATTACGTCACGAAGTTTTTATCACGCAATTACTGTAAAGTTATAGTGTGTGGGGCTTGAGTTGGATGTTAATTTTTAATTATAAAAGCGTACGATGTTCTGGACAATGTTCCAGGATGGATGTGGAATAACGCAACTTACTAATATTGTATTCCTGCGATGAGTTCGGTTTCTAGACTTTTTTGAGGACCTATGATGGCTTTAGGGGAACTTTGGGCGTATAACGCTATACGATAACTATGAATTCTATGAGGGTGTTATTAACATAAAATTATAAGTAAAATAGCACTTAAAAAAGTTTAGGCAATACTGCATGCGTCGTGTATTTTATTCATATACAATTTGGAAGACATATCCAAAACGCCGGGTTGAGTTTTAATTTGTCCAACGGCGTACCGACGCCGGCTTGTACAGACACCATGCTTTCTTATTGCTTTGTCTGGATTTGGTTAAGCTGAGCTATTTTTTTTTATACTCACAAGCACTTTCACTAATACTTATATATACTTAATAGTACATCTGAACATACCGTAAGCTCTACAAATGAACACTAGCACCTAAACTAGGCCAAGCCTGTATTTTAGATGCTAATTATATGCATATTTTTTTTGAATAAATCTAAATAAATACATATGTTTTTTAAAAACGATACAAAACGAGTTGTTACATTTAAGCGAGGTGACAGAAGTTATTATGTTCAAAGTTAAGCATCATTTAGAACCTTAGACTAAATCAGAGGTTTGCAAATGAAAAGACTAACACAAATTGAATACCACAACTAAAAAAGGAAATCTGAATACTGCATAGTTACTACAGCAAAACACACATACGTACGAAAACTGAGAACGTCACAAATCATAATTCGCAGTTATAAACCAGACATTTTTCGCCAAATTAAATATCGCCGCGGTCTCGAACATAGGAACAAACTTTAAAATAGCATTACGTGCGGTGTCACCTATTAGTTACATTACGGGGTCGGGCAGTACCCACAGTATCCTTTATTCAAATTTATTGTTCTACACTTTAATAAACCCCGGCTATATTCCCGCGAGTGCACTGTGGATGCGACTGTACCTAGTTTTGTCTGCTAAACTGTATTATTAAAATACTAGAAGTGGCTTCTTAAATATAAGTGAGGTTAGAAAATCGTGTAGGTTGCTAATGTGAAGCAATTAAAAACAAGTGCTAAGTAAATAGTGCATTGTTTTAGTACTATTAATTAATATATTGTTCTAAGGTTTTGTTTTTTGTTTGTATAAATCTTACCGGAGATATAACTATATTTACTTATTATTATTTTTAGCACAAACCTGTCTTGCTAGGCGAAATAAATTGACAATTTACATTTATGTTTATCGCTACTCGGTGGGTTGTGGTTTTGATTCGCGGCGGAAACTTTTATTCTTCTTCTCTTAGAGAATCTTTAATGAACTTGCTATAATTTTATTTGTATAGCGCATATAATATACGTGAATTTGGCGTAAGGTCATTTGCGACTTGAGCAAAGACTAATGTCGTAGCCAACAATTAAACAGTTT
Organism: Catocala nupta; assembly: GCA_963675205.1. NCBI lineage: Eukaryota > Metazoa > Arthropoda > Insecta > Lepidoptera > Erebidae > Catocala > Catocala nupta. The sequence goes on along the minus strand of OY776086.1, from coordinate 27,503,509 downwards.
TAAAAATAGGACGAATGCCTCAGCCTAAATACCATAATGTATCTTTCTACCGTCCAATTACGTGACGTGAATGCACAAGTCTAATCCAAAATTATAACAATAAATGCAGTCTGTTCTAGTGATACTAAGTCTGTGTCTATACCGCACTTGTACACTGTAGTGCGCTCCGAGTTCACACTTCTGCGAAACTAATAATGTGCAATTCGTGCAACTTGTGGGTACGTTTTTCTTTTGTGTGTGCACTTTTCGTGGCACGTGGTGTAAACGGTTTTGTTGTTGTTCGCTGTCACTGGCCGTATTTATGATGGCGCGCCGAGATATTGGAAATATTCGTGGACGTCATTTGTTATTGGTGAGAATATCTGCGGTGGTGATTTTTTTTCTTTAATTTTGTAAATGGAATGCTGGTTTTCTGTGGTAGTGGGTCGGTTTTAAAACGATTATTTTAGAAGGAGGATCTTTTTGGATGTATGTAAGTTTACTTCTTTAGTATGCTTAAAATCATGCGTTAATTAGGCCCTAATATTGAGAAACACAGAGGGAACATCTTTTTATTAAATAAATAGAGTAGCCATTATTTGAAAACGGTCGGTATTTTCTGTATCGATAATTACCGCTTTTTTAACAAGGCAATAACCGAATTCTACACAATGTCTTTAAAGAGTTATCTTTGGTAAACTTTTTTTAAGACTAATAGAATTGTGTACTTAGTCTTAACTGATGACGACTAATAGCCATTTTATGAAACGCTCTTCTATTTTACACATGGGTACTAAAAACTTCCAAAAATCACGATACTTTGCTAATTTGTCATGAGCATATGTATCAGCAAAATACCGATTTCGTAGTCATACTTCAACTACAACTACATTAAAACAAATACTTAAGGCATTCTAGCTACAATCAGATAACAAGTATGTATATCCAATGACTTAACAGCAACATATTCATACTTAAATTCCAGTCCCTAATCGTTAAATAAAACAGGCCACAAACAAAACAAAAGAGAAAAAGCGCTTCCTATTTTAAAATTCGAAGTGCGCGAGATGATTCTGGAACGCTGGCTGTCAATAAGAAGAAAGGGCAGGCAATTACGTTGGGGTCGGCGCAATCGATACCGCCTCCGAGCTATGTCTGTGTCGCCGGGTCGCTACGTGGGGCCACCACAACAGAGGGATTCGGTCCATACGCACAATTTCCTCATCCATCAGAATATGTATATTTTGCCATATGTTGTGCTTGGAAGTTGTGGATAAGGTTTGCTAAATAATGATTTAGAGGAACTTGAACCACTTCTCGATCTCACTTATTATCCAATAAATACCATCGACGAAAATTGCAGCTTGGGTGGCGCAGAGATAGTGAATGCGAATGCTGTGAATGAAATGAAATGAAAATATTTATTTGCGTCAAACATGTGTGATACATTGCAGCATTGATGTTATACAATTTGAAAGTCCAGCATGTTCTACCTGAATAGGTGTACAAATGAGTGTAATAGATAAATAGAAAAAAATAAAAAAGATAGAAAGCTATTCAAATGTTGGTAATTAATTAAATTGTAAAATCGTATAAAGAGAGTAAAATTGAAATTAAAATCAAAATCAAATTAAAATATAATCAAAATTAAAATAAATATTATTAAGCACAAATAGTTAATGCGTACGTATTTTCCACAAAATGTTTAGAATAAGTCAGTTAGAAAATCTTTTAAATTATAATAACACTTAGAAGCTAAGAAATTCCTAGGCTATTTCTTAAAAGAAGTTATGTCTAAAATTTTTAAATTGATTGGTATTTTATTATAAATAGTAGGTCCCATGCAGAGAATACTTTTTATCTTAAGTGTTGTTTTAGCCGGGTGCATCCTTAACTTAGTGTTATCTCGGCTGTGCATTAGCATGCTCGACCCTGATGCGATTACCGTTTCGTGAAACGTGCTTTTTACTTTTTTGTCGGTTAAAAATCTCAGTACCAGTACGGTCTCTGGAAAAAGCATAGCTATCGAAATGCATAATACACCTTTGCCTCGAGAACTTATAAATGAAATATAATTCCAAGCATTGCAATCTATTAAGTCTGGTCTATTTCCAACCGTGGAATATAAATTAAACACCGGTTGTTAAACATCAAAGCTCACGGCAAACCGTGATCAATCATATTTCCAATTCGCAAGTTTTATGGCCCCACCGTGACATACAGGGGCTGGTAAAGCGCAGTTTTATGTCGGATATTAAGCACAGATTATAATGCGCATATCATTGAAAGTTCTGTAAGCGCATATTTGGAGCTCCAACTGCGCTAGTTTCTGTTTCAATAGCGCCCTGAACTGACTCAGGTTGATTTATGAATAGGGAAAAATCTCGAACGACTCAATAAAGAAGTTGGTATGTGAAAGTTGGTATTGGATGTTCCAAATTCAAATTTGTAGAAGTCTGCATTTGCTGATGACGTAGTGAGGAGATATTTCTTTTATAAGTACTATAAATGTACCTTACAGCCATCGTGATGGTAAGCGATTGCCGTAGCACATGATCGCTATACCATTTAATTATAACAACCATACGAAAAGGAAATAAATAAACAAACCGTAGTAACAGTGCTACTCAATCTCACCAATCAAAATCTTACAGGTAATCGTAAGAAGATAGTCTTTTCTTGAGCAAGTTGGATTTTTTGTTATGTGACTAAATATTGGCAGCGGTGGTTTCTTTCTCTTTTTGGCACAATAGTGGCTAATTTGGAGTAATAACCTGTGACTTTTGTGTCTTCTATACATACAACCAATTATTTATTTCTTTAGAGCAAGGCGCTAGTTTTCGGTTTATGGAAAGCTGTTGCTTTAGATTGTTATGAATACCATGAATGTCGATTTTTCACAAAATATTATGTAACAGCGTACTACGCCAACCTGACTACGTGTATTGACAGATTTTACATACCGTTTTGAATTTAATGGAGCGAAGAGAAAGTCTATTTCACTGTTTACAAAACTATAATTGGATTTAAGACAACAAGTCATTTCTTTAATACGCTCTTGGAAAGAAGTTACTGTTATCGAGGGCCAGTTCAGTCTTTCAAACAATGGACACAAATTACACCTAGGCACGGGACAACTCTCTGTGGATCTTAAAAACTTTGGCCCGAATCAAACCCATACCACCCGGCACCCGGGCACTGGCAAGGTACCTAAACCACTCCATTAATTATGACATCAATTACAACAATAATATACAAACTATTTACTTTAATAAACCCAAACAACGAACGAAACAATCAAAATTAAAAAACCACCAACAGAAACCACTCAAAACTTAAACGGTTTAGTATTATACTTTTTTATATTTAGCTTTTCAACAAAGGAGGTCAAACGGGAACGTCGAGCTTCGACGGAGCATATAACGCAGTGTAAGTAATGAGAATGCCGGCAGCACTTTTTATACTACAGCTACGTATTATATTTCTCCTTGGAGATTTCTTTCTGAAGTATTGTGAAGAGACTTATTTTATCTTCAGTTTTGTTTGGATTCTTATAATAGTTTTGTTGATTTCATATAACTTTTATATAAGCTATTATTTAACTTTTTGCCAGTGAATTTTATAAGATGTATCATGCTAGCTTTATATTTTCAAGTATATTGTTGCTAGTATTCTAGTTTCTATCCTACTTTCAGAAAGATTATGATGTTCTAGGGTTATATACGATTTAAGAATATTTTAGAGAACATATATCGACTATTTGCAATGTGTAATAGCTTATAAAAAAGAAAATTGAATATCCGTGAATTGAGTGATCCTTCATTTAAATATTGATCAATTCGTTGTTTTCGATTATTATTCGAATTGTAATCGAATATGCGACACTTGATTTGATGATTAGACGTGGTCGATCGTGCTGACAATATTTTGTACACAGACGATGTAGTTCACGTTTTTTAAGATCATCTTTCATCGATCTGTAATATTGTTATGCGTCTATGTTCTTATACCTCATGAATAACCTACCAGTATCTTTATTCTTATTTGTGTATGGCTTATATATTATAATCAAATATCAATTCATCAATGTCATTGATTACAACAATTGAATATGTCATCATTTCGATTGATTTCATTTTTTTGTAAATTTTTATGATTCGATATTTATCGATAAGTGCCCACTTCTACTATCATCTAGTACTATGTACAGTGAGCTGCAAAAATGTATGCCCATGTCAAAACTAAAATGGTATAAGCCGGTAATTGACGCCATCTAACGGGACAACTGTTAAGTAGTTTATTTATATTGTAATAGATGGCTGTGCACTACTATAAAATAAAAAGAAGTAGATTTCTTAATAGGTAACTCAATTTGAATAGATTTACTTTAAATAATTTTTTAATCTCAATTTACAATAGTTTATTCAAAAAAAGAACAGATTTTGAGATAAAACAAGAAGCAAAGAATTATAATTTACTTTATAAATTTACAGTGGGTAGTTTGTTTCATAGATACTTTCGATGACTGGCTATTCTGTTCGTATGCAACCATTATTCTGTCCTTGTGTTTGAGTGTCTTTTCGGTTGAGATTATAATTTCTTATAAATTTCACCTATTTGCTAAAATGAGTGTGTTACAATATTTACAAAACAACGCCATCTAGTTCCATTCATATTTGTTCTAATTCGAGTGTTCACAGGATTTTGGACCTTAAGATATCCATGCACTATTACAGGTGACCGTACATAAAAAAAATTACAAATGTCTCCGAAACAGTTGCATGACTAAAGTGCAACTAGAGCATAGTGACCCACATTTTGTCATCGTTTCGTGTTGACGGTATTTTTTCTGGAACATTTGGGCCCAGTAAGGCTAAGCTACGGTGACGTTCGTCAGGTCATGAAGAGTGTGGGTGTTTGGACTTTTAGATAGACCTGCAGATTGGGGATAGCTGTGCTATACCGGTATCGGTTTAGAGTAATTTAACATCCCAACTAAATATAATAAATAATAATATCCTCCAGACCGAATTTCGACCACGGCGGCTAGTCTTAAAGGAGACTGGCTAACTATGCAGGAGATATTATAGTGCACAAGTGTGTGCGCAAACACAAGTGCACTCTCTGTTCCATAACTCTCATGATCCGTTGGGACGGTAATCCACAACGACCGGCGAGAGATCAAGCGCAGGACCAACGGCTTTACGTTCTTTCTAAAGCACGAGGGTGTCTTACACCGCCAACTTCCTAACACCGGGCTGCTCTTGAGATTTCTTAACTGAAATATCCAATAACTGTTTATTGGCCCGACCCGGGATTCGAACCCGAGACTTCATGCACAGCAGTCGAATTCACTACCGCTGCGCCACGGAGGCAGCAACTAAATATACACCCACAATTAGCCATATATGCTTTTGGCCCTCGTTACCTCGCCTATGGCTATCTATTGGATAGAGCTTCATTCTCCGTGCTTCAACTAAAAACTTATTGACAGTGAAACCCAACAAAATATTGTCCAAATAATAGCCCTCGACCAGTACAGCAATCACATTTACTATTGCTGCGCGACCGATATTTATCTAACTGTTGATCACCCAATAAAATGATTTACATTATCAACAAAGACGGCGAACAGATTGATTCTAATAACACGTTGCGCTGTGTAATGGATGTTGATAGTCATATCTGAGCAACATTGTATAATATAAGAATGGATGTTGCAAGCAACATTGTATAATATAAGCATTGATATATGTATAACTGAATTTTAAATAGCTCATTATCTACACCGCAAGTCAAGTCAACTACCAGGGCAACATAAAGATCATAAAGATTTCAAGAGCGTGTCAGTACATACAGCAGTGGCGCTGAGCTACGACACTTTCGCGTTTAAAAATATTGTATATCACATTATATACGATTATTATAATGCTTTTTACCGACTTCAAACTATTTATTGTACTAATTGAATTAATAGTGAGAAGTCACGGCATCACCCCGCCCCCATAATCAATGGGGTATAAATAGGTATAAATGGGTAGAAGTGGGTAAGGTATGGTGTAAGGGGTACGGCCGTTATGGTGCTGTTATGTGGTTGTGTAGTCACACGCTGTTTTATGATCATTTAGATAATGGGGTTAATTGGTTATTTTGATATTAATAATAATTATGGTTGTTTAATAGTATAATGTAATTAGGGTCATATACGAAATTGGATGATAAACGAGTTGAAACATGCAGATAATTTTAAACATATTTTAAATATAAGTGGTTGGTAAAATTTACCAATGAGTTTAAAGTCAATTACGTAAATGATCCCGTAATATAAGTTGCGCTTACCGATATATAAACAACGGGTTCGTTTTTCAGGTCGCATAAGGTATAATTCTGGGTTTGCTCTTAGCAAATTCACTGGTAACAGTATAAAGAACACATTATCTGTTGAATAATAATGTCTGCTTCGTTTGTATTCCGGTATAAGTTTATGTACTATACTGAGGTCAATTCCTATGTCGGAAAAAAAATATGTCAGAATATTTTCAATAGGAGTACGGCGTCTTCAAAAATTACTAGTAGTTGCACTAGCATTAAGTTTGTTCCTCACTATCTAGAAATGTGTCTGTAAGACAGTTTTGTAGCTGTCTTTCAGACACGTTGGATTACTTACAGAGACAAGGTTGTCTTTGTGTCGGTAAGTGCCATCTGAGGGAGGGCTGTCAAAATGTGGGTGTCATATCCTAACACTTCGATGAAGAGACTACGTACAGTTTTAATAGAAGTAGTAAGGTAAGACACATCCAAGTCTTCGTCTAAGGCTAGCTCAATTGCATAAATAATAATAGCCGTATTAAGTAAACAACAGCGTAACATTTCGACGACTTTCTCTCTAATGAATATGGTTTCCATGTCATTCAGAATATAGTATTGTATTATATAAAAGTGGATCAGGTGTGTTTGTCTCAGCGATCCTTTTTTTCCAAGTTTGTCGTGGGTAAATTGCGAGTCAGGTATCATGATACATAGATTTTACTAAAACAACTTCGTCTAGGACTATCCTGAATACTGTAATAGGCTGACCACCTACGTAGACTTTAAACTAACTAGCATAACGTAGGTTTGATAAAACTAGGCAATTATAAATAAGATATACAGGCACACGGATTTAAATATTCTGCTAAATTTACGCGATGCCATTCCCATTTAATTTTCACACTTTTACCCCTTAAGCCAAACAATATATAGCGAGATTATGCGTTTTAATAAACACAAAATGTCCGTGTCTCCATAAACAGTGGTTAATGAAAAAGTGTTGAATAATAAAGTGTCCGGCGCTACTTTATTGTGGCGGGCCGAACGGAATTAATGTGGGCCCACTTGAATTATTGTAGAGTTAAATATTGAATGCTTACTGCGTATTGGCAAACGGTGTGCTAAACAGGTGGAAGAATGTTTTTCAAAGTAATGAAAAGCCACAATGAATGTGAAATAATGCAAAGGTCTGTTTTTGTAATACCACTAGCAACCCGCCCCGTCTTCGCACGGTTATTACAAAACCTTAACAAATTATACACCTAAACCTTCCTTATGACTTACACTAGAGCAAACTACCACATCACAGGAAAATGTGGAAATGCGAGAGAGAGGCCTTTGCTCTGCAGCGGGACAATACAGGCTAAAATAATAAATAATGCGTATCGTCGGTAGTACCAAATATTAAGCCTGTTTAACACGTTATTCTTTAGTCTTGAGAAAAGAATTCTTATTTTTCTTTAAACAGATTACTAATAATTTAGTTTACAAATTACGAGTATTCTTATTCACCTTTCTAGCTAAGCTAGAATACTTGTGATAGGAAAAGGTTCACGTCGGATGTGCATAAAGTGGTATTTGAACCCGCGACTTCTCCATCGCAAGTCCTTACTCACAGAGCTCTAGCCGCATCTTTGAAATCAAAAATGAATAGAACTAACCTGCCAAATGTTTTAATACCAATTAATGGTTAATAAAATCTGGCATAATTAATTGAAAACTATTAAGTTTGACCTTCGGCGAGCAGCTACAGCTATATATTAATACGTTAAGCAAAATCTTTGTACCCCTTTTTACGAAAATTGCGCGGACGGAGGAGAATAAAATTTGGCACAGTTAAAGTTTATATGGAGAAGGAAGGGCGAATCCTAATTTTTTATAAAATATAAATTAGAAATACATTAAATTAATGAAAAAGCACTACAGGCACACAACCATGCATTTGACACACGCAGTCGAATCGCCTTCGTAGTATTTTGACATTGTTCGTCTGACGTCGTACAATTCTTTGTAACTATGGTTACATATACCTTATTTATATGTAATAGAGAAAAACAGAAAACATTGTAGCAAGCTTGGGAATTTTGATCGAATTTTGACCACTAGGCGACCGCTAGTAATATAATCACACTAATACAAATTACAAATACATAGGCCGTAGTTTGGTTACGTATAAGTAAGTACTTGTAATATTGTGCCATTTCATTTAAAGGCAGCTCCCAAACTCTATCACACAAGATTGTGTTCCGTTTAGGATTCGAATCTACAACAATCGACTTGGAGGCAATGGCGAGGTGACCACGACTACGCCAATACGGTTGCCAAAGTCTACAAAAGGCAGTAACCACTTAAAGCCCTAAGCCCTCGTCTGCCACTAAGTGCAGTAAAAATATTACTAAAATATTTTAATGTAAAAGGTGTTAAATAATTAATTGTCCAATGGTACTTTATTGTAGTTGATATTTAATGGGCCGAGTGGAATTAATGTGGAACCACTTAAATTATGACACGGTTATTAACTATTGAATGCTTTTAATTGAGTACTTACAGGCAACAGTAGCTTGGGTGATTTAAAAGCTATGAAGTCCCAACCTGGTAAAATGATATTAAGAAATAGGAAAAAGAGCCTAAGACACCGACCTAAACTTAAGTACGGCGAAGAATGGTAATTTCATTGTTCACTTTTTTAATCGAGAATAAAAAATACTACTTGAAAGAGTGCCCATAAATTCCTTGTAAAGTTCTTCAATGTAATTTTTACACAAAATATGCAACAATCTGAGTACAAATCGCAATAAAATCCACAAAACTACTATAATTACAACGTTGGCAACACATTACATAAAGTTTCGCTCGTTCTTCTATATAAATTATAACAACTGGCAACACAAACCGCCCACTTTTTCTTCATTCATACTTGGAACAAGCCGGCTGCCTATTTTTCAATTACCCACCGTCAACTACCATTAGAAAAAGAAAACTACAAGTAAACATTTCTTTGGTAATTGTTGTGGCCATACCAGGATGTCGTGTCGATGGATCGTTACGTATAAACTGAGTTTTTATCAACAACACATTGATTTAAAGTCTGAATAACTCGCCGCACAAATTTCATGCCCGCTGTTATTGTAGAATTATATCTGGTTCATTTGTGGCAAGAAGTAGGAGAAAGCGATATTTTCTCTGTCAAGTGTGGAATTGAAATTTTTGATGGCTTGTCTAACATAAGTGATTTGTTCCTGCGGTGATTAGGATTACCTAAGCTTTCAAAGGAAACATTGTATTATCAGAAAAGGGTTAGGCCCTCTTCTGTTAATTCTTCTCCACTACTCTGTTTTAGGTAGCCCAGTACTTCTTTTTAACAGGGTAGCAAGACTAGAATCTAATTTTTCAAATCGCCATAAGCCATGATTACCACTTACCTACTGGCAGTCGAAGACAGTGTGTGCCCACCGTTTAGTGGCATGTAAACATTTAAACTCATGTCTGGTCTGAGGTCTCTTTATGACTGCACAAAATCTTCTAAAAACCTAGCGTCTCCACTCTGACTACGATGTTCTGATGGTCTACTTCCGTAGCATTCACCGAGATACCTATCTAAGATTCGGTAAACTAAAGGGGTTTGTAAATTGGATGTGATTATCGGGCGCCAATTTTATTGTTAACATGTATCTACAAACATTAATCCCGATATAGACTATTAATTGCGGCGATCTTCGGCTGCGGTCTCACTATAAAAGCAATGGCGATTTGAAAAAAAACTATTGTATTTAATTTCTTCATAGTATCGCTTTAGTTTTCTTGGTGAAAACACGGCTTTATGGAGAATTTGCGTTTTATTCTTTTTATTTTAATGAATCCTTTCATTCACTGGCAGAGAGGAGGCATGCTTGAGTACTTGACCCATTTAATTATATACTTGAATTTACAAAAGGGTACTTGCATATACTGTACGGTAGTAACGAATAGGTTGATATTTAACTTGCGGTAAATATATTCCTTTCAATCAGATTCTTAGACTTCACGGATGTGAAACTAGAATATTTGTTTATTATATTTGTTTTAAAGAATATAACTGACATGCTTGTTGGCTTACATCTAAATTTGAAGTATGTTTATGTATGCTAAATCTTGTCTAAAAAAAAGAAAGGATTAAAATAACGTTGACTTTATGGAGAATAAGCTGAAAAGACACAAAATTATGAAGAATACCTGGGATGAGGCATCATGAGACCAAACAGAGTAATAAACATATTATGATATATATTTTTATTAATATTAGAATACCTGTCCAATTATTAAATGTTTATACTAAAATACTTAGATAGTAAAGAGAATCTTTATATTCTAAACAGTTCGTTTTTTTGGTAGATCGCGTCTGTTCATGACTTGTTCTCCAACATTAACCGTCAATGGCCCGTGCGGGTCGCCGTGACCCGAGACTAATTAATTTCGTGGACATTTGCGGTGGTAATAAGCTTATCAAACGGTTGGATCGGACAATGGACTGCGTTCGATTTAATATGCACAAGTATAAAAGCAATTCAGAATTTGGAATGAATGGGATCCTTTAATTTGTACTTAGTGGTATATTTAAGTAATGACGGTCTTTTGTTGTTAAGTAAGCGTTTTATAGGTTAAGTGTTGTTTTGAATGGAATGGTTATTTCAATTTGATGTAAGTGGTTATTAATACGCTGCTTCCATTGCCCCCATTTTCTAAATTGAAAATAGTACTATTCAAACACACCATGACATCATAAAATTGGTATAGATATTTTGATATTATTATGTGTCATTAATTTAGAAGTAAACGGCAGCAGAGTGAGTTTCAGGCATGTCCAATAAGCTAATAAAGGTAAAAGAGTGAAATTTATCTTATTTTTCTTTATCCTAGAATGTAAATTGCAGTTTGAGTATGAGCTGACCAAACTATACTGAAGAGACGTTGAGCTATAGTAATTTAAAAAGTTAGTTTCGTAAGCCGGCTTTGGGGCCGAAGAAGTAAATATTAACAACTGATGGTTAGTGATTACCGAAACCGTAAAACTAATAAGAAAATAAAACAATCTTTGAAAATTAATTCGCCAAAACAAATGAACCCGTTCCAAAACCAACATTTCAAAGGATACTTGAAAAACCAACGTGATTTAATTTTAACGAATGACGAATTCAAAGGACGAATCAATCAACGGTTAATTACAATAAAAAGAAACGAAAACGGAAGGGGTGACCAATCGAAGGTCTATGATCTGGAACGGTGGAGTCAGGTGGGCCATGAAAACAGCGTTATCATAATAGTATTTTTAATCTTATTCAATATAATATTTAGTGCATAGTTACTATTTTATTGCTCATCTATAGTTTATACTATATTCTATCAACTAAAGTATCTTTGTAGGTTTAAACAAATTATTACTTACTATCTAAGTTTATAATTTACATTCGAATGAGAAAATGAGTAATATTAGGAAAATATTAAAACACAGTGGTCTCTAATTGCAGGATTCTAAACACAACAAGCAACGTTTCCTCTATCTTAGTAACTCATGTCCATACAGGAATTATTCTTTAGTAAAGCAGTTGCCTTTAAAATCGTACAAGTTAAAACGTTTTCCGATATTTTTCAATAATTATGCAATGTCAAGAGAAGGCTTGTAGAGGTGTCGTAGCAACATAGTGAAGTATCTCTCTAACACTTAGACCATTGCGCGTCTACGAAAATCGATCTACGTGCTACGGCGTAGAAGATTTTCTCTATATAATAAAATGAGTGTTATTAATATAGTAACACAGCGGTCAGAATGGCTTTAGTGAAAGAAATAAGTATGGTGCAAGTTAATGCGGCGGTTACCATACTATTTAGTTTTCTAAATACTTTACGTTCCTGAACGGCATTATAGAATAAATAGTGCGATGGATATGATATGATATGGTATTCAATGAAAAGGCATTTTTTGCCTAAATATTTTTTGCATTAATAAATACCAATATGATAAATTGCAGTTATCTACCTTGATGCAAAACTGTATTACTTTAGCTTTTAAATCCAAAAATGCATTACGTCGTAGACATAATATGTACATATATTTAAAACCTATAATTTTTCGAGGAAATATTTTCAGTAAGTTAGTAAATCAATGTCATTTGAAAATACAACTACTGCACTAGAGGTCATCCTATGTGTCACGGGAGACTTTACGCAAAAACAATATGTAGTTACCGTTAATTGTATGTTTGACTCAATGCAATTATTTGTCAATCACACAAATAATTGTCTCATGGGTGTTTTCGTACGTACAATTCAAGGAAGCGGTAGCAATGCGACATATATTTAAATGTGCTCCGTGATTAACAAACTTATAAAATCTTCACACACAGCAGGCAGCAGAAGGATTTAATTTTAAAGTTTAATATCGCCGATTTAGAAGCCGTACGTGAGAACGGAAGGAGCGGGCGTTAATTTGAGTGGAAACAAGCGGTAAATTGATTAACGAGCCGGTGGCAGCCGCCGCACCGTGCCGCCCGCGACCTTGCCGACTCACGTAATTGTGTATTTAAATCTAAACGTTTGACGATTTTATTGTACGTCGATAACTTGAGACTATCTATAAATCTATACTAATATTATAAAGCTGAAGAGATTTTTTGTTTGTTTGGTTGAACGCGCTAATCTCAGGAATTACAGGTTCGATTTGAATAATTCTTTTAGTGTTAGAAAGTCCATTTATCGAGGAAGGCTATAGGCTATATAACATCACGCTACGACTAATGGGAGCAGAGCAGCAATGAAGAATGTTGCAAATACTGGGAAATTACTCTTATATGACGCAGACGAAGTTGCGCGAGTCATCTAGTACTGCATATACGGCCTCAGTAGTCGATGTAGTTACACTTACGAATTAGCTACTTATATATTTTTTATATTAACAGCTTTAAGAGGATAATATCACAGATTACTCGTTGGTCGAAATATAAAGTGGCGCTGATGTTAGCACACACTCATCACTGTTGAGGGTCTTGCTATAAGCTTAATTCCCGGATTCCCGGACCTTGGTTCGATTGCAATTTGAAAAGTATTAGTAATAGGCTTGCCCTTATCACGTGAGATCTTAATCATAGCTAGCAATATTTGAGTATTACACCGCTTTGCCTACACTTGCGAGGATATGCGAGCTTGTATATGTATGTATATATATATCGCTTACCAACATCTCGCTTCCTTTATAGTAGTATTATTTTAAAGTAGTAGCTCATATGATACCTTGAGTTATTAATACAGAAGACACCGTTAACTTAAATGTGTCTAACAAAGTAGTTAACTGTATTATAACATCTAGCACCCGTGATAGCGTGATATTATCTGCTTAAAGCTAGATAAGAACGATTATTGTCTTCTGTTTACGCGAATGTTATTCATTGAATTTAAACTACTATATACGGATATTATCGCGTTGTTTATTTAACACTATTACATAATTTAGAAACTGTTAATCTACTATACTATTATTAAACTTTACTAATTTTAAGCTAATTAAATTATTAGAACTATTAAAACTATTTGTATTTAAGTTTACACTTTCCCCGACGTTTCGGTTGCTTTCCAGCAGCCATGGTCACGGGGCATGGCTGCTGAAAGTTAATTAAAAATGTTAGTGTGTCAGCGATTTTGTGAGAGGCAGGAATTATTGTTTGTGTGGATACCAAGATCTATTTAATTATTTATTTGTTTTATATCTTTGTTTTAATGTTGTATTTGTTTTATGTTTACCTATCTTTTATTATTGTAATTGGTGTACAACCGTTATAAATAAATAAATAAAAAATAAAATAAAATGTCTAGTTCCTACGGTAAGTAAGTTTTCTGGGCTGTGTAAGGTAAGGTACCATAACCACTTACCATCAAACTGGTCAAATACTTGTTCTCTACCTTCCTGTCAGTAACATTCCTTGACTTTACTTCTCCCGAAATTAAATCGTACGAAACCAACCCCGCTTCCCATACAAGTATTACCTTATATTACAAGCTCTTTCAGCATTAAAGCTTTCCATTATTAATAGAGAAGACACCATTAACTTAAATGTGTCTCGCGGAGAACATTAGCTGCCTGTATTATGACGGCGAGCACTCGTTCCGCTTTAAGCATTGCTATATTAGTACCAAATTAGATACTAAATAGCATTGTTCATAACGATAAGTGCATTAATATACTCTGGTAAACACTGATGACTATCTAGTTTTGTATGTACGTGTACATATATTCAAGCGGTTTTTAAATGATAGTCAAAGAACACAAGTAAATCCTTGTGTTTTTTCATCATCATATTGGTTTAAGCTAACGTTTTGAGTGGACATTTTTGACACGCGACCACCAAGGCATGATTACCGTGCACTTTTTATTTATACCTATTTCAATAATTATAGTCTTAAGTCAATATTCCCGAAGGGGTAAGCTGAGGTACATCACTTGAGAGGTGATAGGACACGTGATAGGAGGTGAGCTTACTGCCATCTATCAGACATAAATACAAAATCCGTACTGTTACTTCACAGGAAAACCGAACAGCACTGCCCAAGCTCCAGGTTGGGAAATATTATTGGATTATGCTGTCAAGTAATTTCAAGATATATCTGTAATCAAAATGTGTATTGCCAAGATCTGTCAAGTTTGGTCACATTCACTGCCGCTGCGAGTCAGTAGGCATTTAATTATTCGTATCACATATTACACAGTGAGCATCATCCATCGGCGACAGTTACCGCAAAACATGACGTACCTATACAACTAGGGTTGTCATAATCTAATAAAGTTTGTAAATTTTAACAGTTATTATTTATCTGCAGTGTTTGTTTTGATTTTATTTTGGATTTTACGGTAGACTAGACATAAACAGAAAATTCGGCATACGGTATTCAAATGTTATTAGCTCATATAATTTGTGTCCGCCGTAGACCAAACATCGCATTTGTACATTTGTTCCTGTTTCTTTAAAATTACAATTCCCATATTAAAACTTATTCCACTACCGCAAGTGACTTTACCAAATATTTAAATGGACACAAAGAAGACTCAAAACAATCATTTAAATTTAATCCCGTGTGAGATTCGAATCCATATCAAACCCATAAGCCATACATGCATCTTCGAGGTCTGTATTATCTCTGATATATTTGTATTGATGAGAACATAATATTTAAATCTCGAACATTTGGTAACCCTACACAATGAACATAGACTGGTAATTACGTGTACAAAACAGTAATTATGCATTAACCTGTGACGTCACTTGGCATGAACAGCTATGCCTCGTTTAATTAATTCCACACAGTATTTTACAAAGGGTTCGCAAATATGAGCTGTGCCCAAAAGAGTACTTGTTAATGGTTAATATGTTCTTGATTAGAGGACGGAAAGTAGCGTTGAATACACAATTATGTGTACTCGAATGAGGACATAATGGTTTTATTGGTTTCAAACGACAAAATGATGCAATATTAGTAAAATATATTATGTACTTTTATAACGATTTATGTTAGTATAATTAACTTATATTTTCTTTTCTTCTTTATTAAGGAAATCTAACAATTGTACAATAAGTGCTACATAAGTTAGATTAACAAGATACATATAATTAAAGTTCAATCCACGACGTTTCCACTGATTACATTTACAGTTTGCGGACGTATTATACATATAACTACTCATTCGTTGTCAATTCGTGGGCCCGGAAAAGTGTTCTTTAGTTTCTCTCAAAATCTTCTTACTTGCAAAATGGTATTTGGAAATGTGCAAGGTCATAAGGCGAGACGGTCGTAAGCTCACAAACTACATTAGGCTCGCTTTCCCACTAAGTTGTATACATTTTCTTAATCGAAAACCAAATCCAACCTCTCGGCCTCGATGGCGTAGTGGTTAGTGTAACCGATTGCCACGCCTGAGGTCGCGGGTTCGATTCCCGCACAAGTCAAACATTTGTGTGCGTGAACATGGATGTTTGTCTTGGTCTGGGTGTTTCTATGTATAATATGTAAGTATTAACTAAAAAGAAATAAGTATGTGTGTATGTTTATCCATTGTCTAGTACCCATAGTACAAGCTCTGCTTAGTTTGGGCTAGATGGTGTTGTGTGTATGTGATAGAATATATATTTAAAAAAAAATAGTCGTATCCGAGAATCGAACTCGAATATTCGGCACTTCTGACTACGATCTACCACAGACTTATGTTAAAAACACCACCGATACAAGCGATTATAGCGTTCGTCTATGGATCTATAAGGCATAGAGGTTTCAGGTTTTACGAAGCTATTATTACAAGCCACTTTATATACATATGTACATATGTTGTGTACATATTTAGACTTCGCTGTCTACTGGTTTCGGAGATTTATACTCTTCGTGCCTGGGGGCTTAGGTTTATAGGAGTAAGTTTATGAAGGTTTAGTCAAACAGACTCAATCTGAATTGGGTATAAAAATGTGGAGTGTCTTAGATGACGTCGGGTTATAAGCTTTGGAGCGTACTCGAGTAGAATATGAAAGTAAAGCGTCCTGATTTATATTGTTTTTATATAGGAACTTGCCTTACTTGTGACGTTTCTCGCTTTTTTAATATTTTGGCGTATAATTAACATTGCCTTATAATAAAATTCATTCATCGTCTCAAACTCATATACCGAACGACGTATTTCTTTTTTATTTAGGTCTTACGGTTAGATTGATACAATAGATATCTATATAATAATACGTGAAGCAAAAAATATGTACCCCTTTTTACGAAAATTGCGCGGGCGGAGGAGTATGAAATTTGGCACAGTTAAAGTTTATATGGACATGCAGGGGATCGAATTTTAATATTTTTTTAAAATATGCATTAGAAATACATTAAATTAATGAAAAAACACTACACGTACACAACTATGCATTTGACACACGCAGTCAAATCGCGTTCGTAGTATTTCGACATTGTTCGTCAGATGTCGTACAATTCTTTGTAACTATGGTTACCAATACCTCATTTACATGTAATAGAGACAAACAGAAAACAAAGTAGTGAGCTTAGGAATTTTGGTCAAATTTTGACTACTAGGCGACCGCTAGTAATCTTAAATAAGTATATGCCAATAAAAATCTTCCACATATGTAAGGAAAACAGAGATACTACATAATATAACAAGATCGAACAAAACGTATGAAATATCAGAACAAAAATATAAGTTCTTTAAATAAATTATTTTTGACATCAATTTGTTTATAATTATTTAGATGATATACTCATTTAGGTACAGCTCATACTGGTGTATCTTTTTTAAACGAACCGGGAATTAAAATCGAGATCATACACAGCAGTCGAATACACTATCGATGCACCATTGAAGCAGTCTTGCTCAATGCTTTGGCAATATTATAAATATGAATATGAGTTTCTTTATTTTTACGATTATTAGTCGAACGATTATCAAAAAATTTTGCATACCCGTTGTCAGGGAAATTGAAAAGGACATAACTTTCATCTAGAAAAAGTACTGTTTCTAAATTAACCTTATCTACATTTTACGCTAAAGTCGCGTGCAAATCTAGTTAGTAATAAAAGAAGTGCTACAGTAAAAATATTCCTCGTTTAACCGGTCACCCTGTATTCGATTTTAAACAAGAGTTTACAATATTGAACGGTAAAAAGCAGGCGCAGACGTAAAACAACGACCAGTTGAAATACGAGTGACAAACTACCCCGGGCGGGGCAAGGCGCGCTCTTTGTTCGTACAGCGAGGTGCCACTGCAAACGGAGATGGGAATCGCTGAGCTCTGTTCAGCTTACGTGGTTCGGCAAAGATGACTGCATAATTAGTCTCTTTTTTGTATAATGTTGTTCGTCCTGACTGCCTGAACTTGGCAAAGACGACTGCATCATTTCTATCTTTTTTTTGTAATGTTGTTCATCTAGACCAGAGGTTCTAAGACTTTTTTTCTCAAAGACCACTTTCAAAATTTAGCTGGTTCCGCTGGATCCCCTGTAGCTAGAAATTTAATCCGCTAAGTAAAATAGGTATATTAGGACCAAGAAGTTTAAAAAAAATTAAAAAATCTCTACGGATTGACCGTTTTTTTTTAGAAGAAATTCTCGTGTCTTCAGCAAGTGGTATTCCTCAAAATATTCGTCGATCGACGTTTAAATAAGTAACAGTCGCTGAGTTTCGTGAACTATTATCTGCCTTCATTGATAGGTGAAGTTAAGCCAACATTTTAGTGCTTCACTATCGAAAGCAAATAAATTTTCGTGGATCCCGTTTACGAATTGTGAACCCCCATTTTTTGTCACGCCAACGTAGACCCCCGTCGAGTCTCCCGTGGACCCCTGGGGTCCACCTAGATCACTTTGGGAGCTAAAGATCTAGACTGCTTCGGTGGCGCAGCTGTGATAAATGTGGCTGCTGTGCTTGAAGTTTCAGGTTTTATACCCGCGTCCGATGAAGTGTTACCTATTGGGTGTTTGTGTCAAGAAACTGAATCTGGAAACGGGCTCAGAAGTCGGCAATACTAATATAACTAATATATAGGTAGTCTCACTCTTTGTCACCAAAACTATAGTTGGCAAAATGTACGTGTAAAACATCTTTGCCAACCCCTTCGGGGATATAGTAGTGAAACTATTTAAGTATGTAGTCATTATTTAGTGTTATACCCTACACAAGCGAGTTAATGCGTCCGTACGAGCGCTGTAATGACTAACATTAGTTAATCATAACACACTGTACAGTCACTAACTAAATAATTTTCGCGCTGATACCTTGATTACGTGATTACCTTCTTTGTGTTTGAATTTGTACGTGACTGTACAGTACTGCCGTCATGAGAAACAAAGACGTACCTACCAATCGAATTTTTTTAGATATTAATATTTTTACCTGTCTAGCCTTTATTATTCCCAAGTCACTTGAGGTCGGCTTTTCTAGTCTCACCGGATTTGACTGGATATCAGTTTTTACACGGAGCGGCTGCCATCTGACCAACGCAACCCGAAGGCTAACGATTCCCTACGGCTAGACCAGTGTCAGGATATTATAGGGCACTGACTTCCCAACAACGACTGTTATAGATGTTCATGACAGCCGGGACCGACGGCTTAACGTGCTCTCCGAGGCACGGAGCAGGTGATAATTGTCAATCAATACACACATAATTTCGAAAAGTCATATAACTTCCGAAAGTCAGAGGTGCGCGACGTGGGTTCGAACTCGAGACCCTCTGCATTGCAATCTGTTGGTCTCCCAATTGAGCTATATACACCGGCCAGTATATTTAAAATATATTTTTTCGTTTTGTCAGACACGTCATTTTACAATTGCTAGTAATGAAAATTATGTGTTTATTTGTAAATAATTTATCTATGTGTTGGGTGCCACAAAACACGGGGCAGACATAAACGGAGATAGCTGGATGACTTGGACGTTTTCCAAAAGGACTAGCATTTGACAGTGATTTGAGAAAAGCTATTGCCCAGCAGTGGGACATAACAAAAAGCTAATTATAAATATGTATGTCACGTACATTTCTTTGTTTAGGTCTTAAATAAAAAGTGACTTGGCTATTGCTGTGTACCGAGTACAGTTGCTGACACACTGTATGTCGTAGGTTCGGATCCAACAGGAAAAATATTTGTGTGTCCCACAAATAATTATTGTTCTGAGTTATTGTACTATCATCACCCACAGATAGAATTTATCTATAAGATAAAAGTCTCGCCATCTCTCTTCTTTAACCTAACAACAGTGTGTCAGCATGACATTTATCTTTCGGATAACTTTTACTTGTTAGTGGCAGGAGTGTAAGTGTATATTGTGTCCGTTAATTGTATGTTATTAAGTTCCCAGACACAGGGGTGGCATTAAGTTAAATTGGTATGATAATCATCATTTGTGAGTAAGATACATAGTAAAATGGCAGAAGAAAATGAAAGCATTTTCATTCTTTGTACCTATATTTTTTTAAAGATCTGTCCTTGTGCTATCTGTAGTTTTAACACGCTTTTATTAGCTTCATACGTATGTTAGTATGTGTGTTACGTAAACTTTGAACGTAATTTTCATCCCTTTCAAACCGACGGATTAATTTGTAATTTTGCTCACTTGTCGAGAACCGACGACAATACAAGAATATAAAACAAAGTAAATAAAAAATAAATAATGGTTTAAAACTAAAAAAACACGCTTTATTAAAAAAACAAATTAAAAAGTAGAAAATAATTTAATAATATTAATGTAATTTTTTTGTTTTTTTATATGTTTTTAAAGACCACTCCCGCACTAGAA
Source organism: Catocala nupta (assembly GCA_963675205.1). Taxonomy (NCBI): domain Eukaryota; kingdom Metazoa; phylum Arthropoda; class Insecta; order Lepidoptera; family Erebidae; genus Catocala; species Catocala nupta. Next base: position 27,482,913 of record OY776086.1, on the reverse strand, counting down.
ATAATTTCTATGTCGCGATGGACTTTACGAACATTCAAACAATGGACACAAAGAACACCCAGACTCGGAACAACCATTTGTGGGTTGCACAAAGTTTTTTCCCGTGTGGGATTCGAACCCACAACACTCGGCACAGTGGCAGCGGCGAGGCGACCACTTAAACCACTAGACCATTCGTGATGTCAATTATTAGAAATTTGCTAGTTAGACCGATAGCAGATATAATTTCTTCTGAAAAAAGAAGAGATTAAGCACTGTAAGACAAAAATCTCGAATAACCCACATACAATGCAACTATACGATTTCATATTTCAACACGAGCACAATACACACATACGTGATAAAGACTTCAAAACATCCTAAAATAGCACCTTTAAACTGTATCTGTATTCTTCGCCAACAACATAATAGAAGAAATTTATTCATAACACGGTATTCACATAAAACCAACACCATATATTTAATGGTTCCGATACTGCACAGTAAATAGTTAGTAGCCCTCATACACACTATAGTGCTCAAAGTGTTACGCTTTCGGGTTCAGAATATTTTCGTAACAAAAAGTACTTACTTATCTTTGAACGTGTAGTGTGTGAGTATGTTTAGTAATTATACTAAAGGTCAACTTTGCTTTTCATGGGATATCTGTGTCATGTTTTAAAAATCTGACCTTAATTTTGCAGTCCTATCTTCTTCTTTGCGTATCGTTGGCAAACACTTTTAAATTATATATTTGCCACCCAGAAAGCAGCTACGCTAGCTGCGTTGTCAGAGGTAGCCATCAGATCCTGCTGCATGCAAGTTGTCGGGCACGCAGGGCACGAGGTAAGGTGGGATATCGTTTGTCTTGCACCGCACGCGCTAGTTAGATCGGTACCGTCTGAGAATTTCCATCTAAATATGTTTTCTTTACACCGACCGACCTGAGCTCGGCGTCTATTTAACGACTTCCAGACCGACCATGGTAATCGATGTCCAGGTGGAAGGCTCTCAGCAGGTGACACGAAAGATGTAGGTAGATATATTTTTTCTCGCCACAGGTTGCATCTTGCCATTTATGGCTCCAGGGTCAGTGCATGGACACATTTAATAATATAATATATAATATAATATATTTTTTTATTTACTAAAAACATGTGTTTCAAATATCACAAATTATTTAACAAGGTATTTTTTATAATTCTGCATTATCGATGAAGAACGGCCAAAATGATTCTAAGCCGTTCCTCAGCGAAGATGCAGATTTGCCAAAATATTAACCCTGACTTCTGAACTAGGCTATAAGCCTGTATCTTAGGAGTCAGTGTCAGTGTCTCTCCGTAAATATTACAGTACAGGTCTTATAAGTTATATTGTGATATAATGATATAATTCAAATTTGAATTAAAACTAGGTTACAGAGGTTACAGATACAACAGAACAATAATAAACGAACAAAATGCAAGTTTTTATACAGGTAAGTTTTCATCTATCTGGAGTGAGTGAAGTTCTTGTTGTGCATGATGCGTGTAGTTCGTGTTGTGTGTGTGAGTGTATGTGTGTATGTGTGTGTGAGTGTATGTGTATATGTGTGTGTGAGTGTATGTGTGTGTGTGTGTGTGTGTGTGTGTGTGTGAGTGTATGTGTGTGTGTGTGTGTGTGTGTGCGTGTGTGTGTGTTTGTTTATATGTGGTGTGTCTGTGCTATTTATGTGTCAAACGTATGAAGAAGGTCCTATAGAATAAGAACATTGCGAATTAGTGGTTGAAATCATGATTAAGTTATGAGAAATATTACAGTAATATTGTTCTGCCTGCAGTGCCCGCCACTCGCAACCGCGGTACTTTTTTGGTATATTTTATGAATAAATGTCAAATGAAACACAGTTTATTTCTATGTTTAGAAAGTAACGACATAAATATAATATATGTTCTTATATCGTATAGTATGTGTATTTTAACAGAATATGTAAGATTGTTACGCTTAATTTAAACTTTTATGTAATATATATGGGCAACAATCTAACTCACGATATAGCAATTTAAAATTAATACTATTATTAGAGACAATTTTTACGAATAGGATGTAGATATTTAATTAGTATATTGCAAGTGGATAAATAGATTATTACGATAGATATTTGAGACCAATCATTATATTTATAGCAAAAAATCTGTACCTGAAAGAAATGCTCGTTGCTTAAAATGCAAGACACGACACGCGGTAAATTCTGCCGCCAGGAGCGCTATAGTGTGAACCTGGTCTTGCACAGCCGTTTGGCTCTCGTCCAAGCTTCAAGATAATTTGATAAAAACGTTCTCGCAACGAGTACTCTATTAGCGTATTATGTTTATCCACCAATCAGTTTAGCGTGATGATAAACTGCACATTATATTCTAAAGTTAGAATTAAATAGTAACGCGATGTGTTGGTGGAACATTCATCTTCATGCACGTGGCATTCTATTTACATGTGTATGGATTTTGTATTGTGGAAATATGCTATATAATTTGATATTAATATACTACACAAAGGAACAAAAAAGAAGTGCAGTGTATTTATAGTAGTAGGTAGACGTCAGCTTTTTATTAAGCTTATATTCTGACACACATTTTTAGAGCGTTATTTATTCAACTGGTATTACTAAGGAGTGCTCGTAGATTTAAAATATTCCACATGGCCTTTCTATAAATTTATTTTTCAGTATCGTTATAGAGACACACATGCATAGGATCGCATAGTAAACGACAGGCAGGCTTCCAATAAAACAATAGAGGATCAATGATGAGGAATTCTTCACATTTTTAACACACTACAAAGGCTTTTGATTTTTGTTATGTTGGGTGGACATAGGTATTTTTCTGGCGTCTTAGATAGAGAAGTCATGCCGCTATTACCAGTTCCAACTAACTTACTTTTCTTTGCAAAGCTGTTGTCATATACCGAGGACTAAAGACTCCGTGCTTCTACAAGAAGACATTATTGCTTTACATAATACTGTCTTATCTTAATGCGAATGGTACGCACTGAAATGAAAGCAACTTTCTACAATTGTTAAGAAAGAAAAACGTGTTAATATATTATGTTTCAAATAATACCTAAATAGTGAAGTTTTCATTAAGACAAATCTCGATGAAATCCGTTTAGAGTGGTCAACTTTCAACATCGAGATAGCATAATACTTTCGATAATCCTTTAACTAACCTAAAAATCTTATCTTTGAAAGCTGATAAAGTAATTTAACAGACATAAATATCACGCTTCGCATAATTCTTAAATCCCTTTGGTTTATTGTCAAAACAACACAACACATGAGTTTATGAAATTATTCGAGTTTCTCTAATGATAACCAGCAGTTTATTTCCCCAGAACAGCGGGCACAAAGGCGTGTATAATTGGATAAAAATGCAAGTTAGTTAACTCAGTTCGCATGTGAAGAAACATACGTAAGCTTGTTATGAACGGTTACGTTTAGGATAAAATATATTTTCAAACGTATTTTGAAGTATGTATAGATTTCTGCGAGACTTAGTAGCATTTTTCTTTATATTAATTTATTTATTTCTAGAATATTCTTATTTTTACAACTGCATGTTAACAATTATATAAAGTGCACTTATAAGTGATATGGATTTGCCCGAACTAGGAAATTCCTAAACTAAATTTAAGCACTTTTCGCTCTGAACACAGGTATAGACCAGTATTTAGAGCGAAAAGTGCTTAAATTTAGTTATAAAATAATAGTATCTATAGAAAAGTAGCATTGCCACTTGTCTTTTTATATTGCATTTTTGGTATTTAAAAATAGCGTTTATATAAACAGTAGCCATGTCCACAAATTAGCATTCATGTATATAAATAGAGAGCTTGTAACTCAAAAGGAATTCAGGGCGTACAGGCCATTGCCAATGCGCCCAGTGTTGTGAGTCGGGATAGGACGGAGCAAAAATTGTTTGGTCTACAAATAGTGTTAAGTTTTCCGAGGCTGATTGTCACGAAGCTTACTAAACTGCTAGTGTGTTTCTCAATATAATAATGATAATAATAATTTCACTAAAGGCTACGATCATCACCTAAAGAGACTCGCGTTAGAAGGCTGGATTAAGTTACTGATGCAGAAGGCCGTATTGCTTAACACGGCACGTATCACAAGGTTTTTCTATCTGGAGCCCTCACCACCGGTAGCTTGAACCCTGTTCCCTATGCCCTACGGCAACAAAGTTTATTTGTCTACGAAGCCCATACGGTCTCTCATAGATAAATTGTGTACATGAAATCAGCCCTATGTATCAGCTGTCCCATTGCTCGGCATGGGTCTGTTCTCAGTGTTAGCCAGCCCAGTGCGGGTTGGCAGACTTCACATATCTCGAGAACATAATGGAGATCTCTCAGAAATGCAGATTTCCTCACGATGTTTTAATATTTAGTAACTATCATTGTAAAATGAAAGAATAATAATCTTCATTTTTGTCACTTTATGATCCCTTCAAGATGCAAGACGACAACATAAGGTGTTCCATAATTTATTAGATAACCGTTGCACCTTTTCGCGAACGGGCACGTCCTCAACTGAGCCATCGTGTTATCCCACTAATTCGATAAATACGTGGCTTACTGCGCCCACCGCATCGAGTTTTAACCAGATTACTCTGATGCTTTGTACCTCACAGCCACTCGTAGTTCTGGCATCTAATTGAGCAGTCATGTGGATATCCTACTTTAAACGTGAATAGAGACTTGTTTTTGGTAATGGTGTTAGAAGCTGATTAGATTCTTTGGAATCGTTTAATGGCGATGTTGAGACATCCTCTGTATTAGCGAAGTGATTGTGACTGAACGTGTGTGCGTGGTGTTCAGCTCCAATCCCGGATCAGCCAAAGTGGAAAACATCTTAAAAGCAGCACGGCGTCTGTAACTGTGCTTGGTAAATGGTATTAGACTCGCCCCTATTACATAAGAGTTCAACTATAATTGGCAACAGATGCATGCAATTTGCCTCTGCCTACCCTTTGGAATATAGGCGTGAAACAATATACTAGTATGTATGATATACTCTTGGATATTTATTGAGAATATTCAAGAGAAGCCTCGATTAAAAACTAGCGAACTATAGAACAAGCATTAGCTATGTTTACCCGCTTGTAAGCAAGTGTAGAATATGAGAGAATTCCGTAGCGTTTTGTTCATCAACTGCGAGTCCCTTAGGGTCCGAAATGGAATTCTCATGCGCACAATAATACGACGCGATACGATACGATTTTCTCTTATATTACAAGTGGCGGGCCCGTATTGTTTTTATTGCGTAACCTCTTCTGGCTGTGTTTACACATATAAGAAGAGATTTTATTACAGACTTCGTACTTGCATTTATGGTGATTAATTATCATTTAGTCAGTGCCACGTTGGAACTGTGGTATATTAAGTTATCAGTAGCGCTTACGGTTAGTCCTAAGATCTAGGTTTGATTGTCGAGTCAGCGAAAATGCTATTGATATTTTTGTTAGCAGCACGGATTCTGAACATACATATATACATTTTAACATTGTCTCTCGCTTATTCGTCACTGAAAACGCAGGGAAAGGTTTATTATGTCCACAATTCACCAGCTAAGTTTTAGGTATCACGTAATATTAGATAAAGGATGCCAGACATTGCCAGAGCGCTGCTATTAAAATTTTTCCCACAAAAACCTCCTAACAATTTCGCTAGAGATTAAACCCGAGACCTCATTATCGGCAAAATATATTCTGTGGCTGGTCGGTGCGAGGCAGTCTGTTTAAGTACCTGTCAAATGTCAATTGCCGTATGCCCGTTACATAATCCTTCAAATATAACTGGGCTAATATGAATAAATTATATCTCTGTCTGTCTCTTCTGAAATAATATACAAGAAACTAGATACGTATGTACATATCTCATGATAATAGGACTTTTTCCAGTTTATTCTTACCCGCACTCCTACGACTGTAACACCTGCGTAGCCAGGTTCAACAGTGGTCATCATACATCATGTTTTGACACTCGGGCAGTCCCAAAAAAGTTACACTGTCAATAGTGATCATGAAAAACACGGAGTCTTGGCAGACGTGAAGGCAAGTTATTGTCTTGGAACCCACAAAGAATTTAGTGATAAGTAGGTATATAGGAGGAGTTGCAAAAAGTCCGTAGGAAAGCGCGATACTGAATAGAAAACATCTATAAATACTAAAAAGATAAGCACCATGAACTCGAACATTAACTACAAAATATCAAAGCGAACCTTTGGCTATATCGGCAAACTATTTTAATATCCTATACAACAAACCTCGACGGTATCCCAAACAGATAATTTTCTGAAACCTTTCAGGTAAGTAATAATGTTAGCCACAAAACTGTTTGTCGAACATTTTCATTGGGAAGACTGTCCAAATCCCAAATTGATATGTTGGGCATCACGATCGCATCAAAATAAGTAGGTTTGTAGTTCGAAGCGATTGTGGACCCTATGCGTATAAATCATCTATAGTTTCTATAGAGAGTGGTGTAAGGTATGAGCGGAATGAGTTTACTACATGCATAGATGTCATGCTTATGTTTCCTAAAGGGGTAGGCAGAGATGTATTTAAAGTTAAAGACAATGTAAAAAAAAAGTCATAAAAATGTGTAAGCAATTCTTGGACGCGAATTATTATTTTTACATTTAGCAAGAGTTATACAGATATTTTGTTGTTACCCGACTGCGTCAGAAGGAGCTAATGTTTTTCGAGCGTATGTATGTACATATGTATGTATGTATGTCCATTTCTTTGGCACGCCCTACAGCCCAAACGGCTGGACGTTTTGTGACATATGAGGTGTCGTTGAATTTTAAGAATTGTGGTAGTGACATATATAAATATAAATTTTCAAAATGGCGTCCGCAAATGAACAAAGAAAAGGAGGGTGCGTTTGTTTTTTTCTTACCTTACCAATATGGGTATCAGATGAAGGCCGTGAAAAGACCATTTCAAAAATATATGTATCACGTTTATATTTTGTTTTGTTTTAACACAAATTGTCAAAAAGCGTACCAATTACATATCGGGACGCCCGAAGTATCATTTTCTAGCAAGAATGTATTCAAGTCAGGAATGACATTGCCTGTATTTAGTTATATATTAAAATAAAACTCGGTTAATAAAAATAATAAGTCTGAAATTAAATTATTATTATAAAATCAAAAAACTCGCCTGCTTAAAAGTAATGAACTAAAAAGAGAAAAACAAGTTTCACAATATCTATATAAAAGTTGACTGGCTTATACATTGTTTTGTAAGCTTACTTTATCGAATAATGAAATAACTACATATGTATATTCAAATTAGTTAAACTAAACACTTTATGGTGCCGCATGCGGTGACATTTTATTTTATTAGTTTGTGTTATACTTTCTATCCAGAGTGATGTAAATTATGAGCGGTACGAATCAACTACGTTCAAAGACTCACGCTCCCGAAGGGATAGCCAGAAATGCATTAAATACTCATCTAGCAAGCATGAAATCTGTGTTAATTAGTAATAGACTCACTCCTTATTTTGTCGTGCGTATATTTAAACCTGCTATACCGGCTATATACTATAATATATACAAGTATGAACTCACACTTGCAGATCTCAATTTTCACCAGCTATCTCTAGTATGGTATAGTAATTAACCATAATCTGCTGCTATTATCATTATCCCAACAAAAATTTCCATACCGTTTCACCCGACTATAATTGAAACAACAACCACACGATCGACGGCTATTATAAGCGCATCTTATGCCATGACATCGATGAAACAGTCACCATTATATTATGAAAGAAATTCACTATTCAAAATATGCTGGACGTCTATAACTTGAGTTGTGACGTATAAAAAAGGGTCCAATAATCAATAAGGAGTTTAATCCCGCGGGCAGCGGCCGCCGATCTCATTGGCTAGTACAAATTGACAGACGGATGGTGGGGGAAAAGGTAGCCTACAACGACACCGTCTTGTGCTAGATGAGACAGTCATCAAATGCGAAGAGGTGATGACTAGTGAAGAGTGATTACTATTATCAATAAAAATCGAGCTGGTCGAATTTTAAAACAAATCGAAATATGTACTTACTTATGTATATCTTACTTTGTAAGAAAATGAAATGCATTAAACTTTGATATTAATTGATTATTAATATCTTAATATTATGCTTTGTAGGTATTCATTCTAAGAAATAAATAAATTTTGAAACGTAGATAGAGAAAAAAGAACTTTAACAAATTTAAATGTTTAAAAGAGTGTCATGATTTAGCTTCAAAGCTTAGTAAACTCATTACAATAGACTATGACTCTCATAAGTTTATGTACCTACTTACTTTGTTACTTTGTGACTTTAATATACATATAAACTATTGTTGACTTTGACTTTGAGTTCATAAGTGTTCCTTTGTGACTTACCTATGTTAATAAATTATTTTTGACTTTGACTTAACATGTTGCTCCTATGCTACATATCGTGTTAACATAATGGTGGTATCTGAATCCGTATATGCATAATCAAATAATCAATCATTGTCAATCAGTGCATTTGAATAATTATGAATATTTCAAATATGCCCTTTTGTTTGAAGATTCGAATATTTCGTTATTTAATATTAATCGAGAGGCGAACTTCTCATGTTTATATTCTGATTAATTTTACTCATATAGCAAGTGTCTGAAATGAAAAGCTTAATAATACCTTAACAATTCGGGAAAGATTTTAAACCAAAACATTATTTTACAAGGGTAACTTTGTGGTAAAATAATGGTATAGCTTAAAAATCTTTTGTAATATAAATATTAGGAGAGTGGTTGCTTTCCTAATTAACAGTGCTCCGAGAACAGCTAACAGTTGAGAATTATAATTCGTTTAAAATTTTAATCTTCTGTATGTAGATACAGAAGATTAAAATTTTAGTTGCTTTAAAATTTACATTCTTTAAATAATTTGGCTATACGGATGGTGTTTTAATTGATAATCTCGTTCTTACCAAGTGTAGCGAATCCGTCCTCTATACGGAAAAAAATATTTGTGTGGTTGAAATATTTGCGTGCCTGATCTGGGTGAACTTTTAGTCGTTGAACCGCACCTGCTGTGACCTGATTATTAAAAGTACGCCTGTAGAAACTAATCGGACTCTAGGGCCGGTTATTTATTGAAATAACAGCCAATAATTATAAAAAACAAAATCAAAATATAAGCAACAAAAATAGAAGGGTACTAACAAACAAATAGAAAGTACCACTTGACTCTCTTACTGAAAACAGATAATAATAATAATAAGTTGCCCTCTGCTGCTGGCTTGTATGCCTATAGTGGCTATTCAGGGGGCCCATCTAGTGAGTTCGCGAGTCACCGTCTGCCCATTGCGTTGATGCTATTAGAGTATTCAGAGCAGACGCCGTTTTTCATCCATAGTTAGCAATATACCGGTCCACCAAACAGCCATACCTATATAGCCCATATATTAGAATCCATACGTAGAAATAGTTCTACGCCTGCTGCGGCTAGTGCCGCTGTAGGTGTTCCATCACACCTTTGATTAAAACTCTCGAAGGGCCTCTTCACGTTGGACCCATGTCTCCGTGTAAGCCTCCCAAAGGGCCAGGTATTTTCTAATATAATATGTTAGAAAGTACCTGTGATAAGAGAAACATAATAATAATATTGTATCACATACACACAACACCATCTAGCCCAAACTAAGCAGAGCTTATACTATGGGTACTAGACAATGGATAAACATACATGAGATATAAGAGTAGTAACATTATTAACGTAATTCATTCTTTAGTAAGAGGTCTGGAGGCTCCAAAGAAAAAAAATATATGGGACGGGTAACCTATTCCATGATTTTCCTTTCGCCGTATCTTTTATTCCTTTTCCATTGCTAACCTAGCGGGCGTTAAAATACACCTAGCTTACGTAAGCTAATACGTATTAATGTTAATTCTATGCCTGTCGTATTTTAAGCGATTATGGGCTACTATAACCGCTTTCCATCGGGCGGATTGTATGCTTGTTTACCTCTCTTGTTACACAAAAAGCCCTAGCATCGAGAAAAAATACACCGAATATTTAGTACTAATGTATATTCTATGCCTCTTGTGTTTTAAGCGATTATGGTCTAATCGCTTACCATCAGGCAGACGGTAAGCTTCTTTCACCCTTTTGTAATGTAAAATATCATGAGCTTTTCCAGTAACACTTATTCCGCGGACGGACGTTAGGTCCACTGGGGCCAAGCAATATCATTACGCGCTAGTAAAGCGAGAGATTGTTTTGACACATAACGCCCGCTCTGTGAACACCGATGTTTCTTTTATATACTGCTCATTTGGTGTACAATCTAATAAACAGGCACAACGTTTACAGAAATACAGATGGTTTGGATCGAATTGAATAGTTTGAAGGCAGCAGACTTTATAGAAAATTTATTGTTTAGGTCATCGGTGACCTACACGGCTTTTATAGGGTTAAGGATTTTATAGTTTATCACAAAATTAATGAGAGCCCTCACAGGCATAGACAATTTAATTATGCTTTTGGTTGAACAATATTTGTTTGAGTATAGTATGTTATTGTACTGATAACGAAATGTTATTATTTAAAGCGGATTTAACGTTTGTTTTGTCCGAAATTGGAATTAACTACATTTTCGAAGAAAGCCTAACAACCAAACAATAAAATATTCAAATGTTTGGAATTAATTATAGCGTTGTTTTCATTGGGCGAACACACACTGTGTGTCATATGTCTAATTGTTGTGTCAATCAGTGTGTTATTGTGAAATCAATATAACATTGTCATTACTAAAACCGTGACATCGGTAAAACCTCAACATCGATAAAACCGTAATATCGATAAGATGCCTATACCAAAATGTGATCCAAAATTAAAAGTGATTTATTTTGATATCACACACATAAGTACTTATATCTTTTGATAGAAGTATCTTTTTAAGTATAAAGTGATACCTGTGTTAGCATACAAAACAATCGACATTGGTAAAATATCGACATCGGCAACACTCGAAAAAACAGACTTCACATCACCATCACGTCATCCAATGAGGAAAGGTCCTCACTAAACTGGGTAACAAAACATCCACCTCAGTTCCCTCACAAAAACAATTGCGTTACCCGCCTCACTAAATGTCAAAAATGGCGCTTTCTTATCGTCCTAACCCTGGCGATGCGATGCCGACACTTTTTGTCCCAGTACAGAGCTTACGTTTCTCCTTGAATTGCAAATTTCACTCCGACACGAATCGCTTTTTATTCAACATTCGAGAAAAAAGGATGTAGGCTTCAATGCTGCGATTCCTTTTTTGGAAGTCATGTTTGAAATCGCGTGCAATGAAACTGAAGAGTTCGTTTGCTTCTGTGACTTTCAAATGTTATCACTCGGAGTCACGTATGTTTTATGCATATGTAAAATTGTACATACATACATAGACTGGTACTTAAATCTAAAGGGGTAAGCAGAGATGCATTGCTTTCACATTATTATTCTTCTTCTTCTTAATGTGCCTCTTCAATATTGAAGGTTGGCCTTCAGCTTCTTGAATTCTAGCCTATCAGTAGCCATATGGAACAGTTGTTCGACAGAGGTAATACCGGTCCATTCCCGAACGTTCCGCAGCCACAATTATTTCCTTCGGTCAGCGCGTCTCTTTCCTTCTATCTTACCCATCATGATGAGTTGGAGCAGCCTATATCATTCGTATTTAATATAATCCTAGATAACGATAACGGGTTTTATATCTTTCGTGTCTCACATGACCTAGATATTCTATCTTGCGCTTCTTGATGATAAGTAACATTTAACGAGGCATATGGACACGCTGAAGCACAAACTCGTTTCTGACCTTTTGTGTCCATTTAATCCTTAACACACGACGATAGCACATTTCAAATGAGAAAGAAGATGAATAATAAGAGCCATTTGCTCAGTCAGTATTAATTATACCTGTATATACAGCCTAGTGGAAAACCGTTAGACTGGCACCCAGAGGTCTCTAGTTTAATACCAAGGCGCGCATCTCTGACTCTTCAAAGTTATGTGCGAATAAAATAGTTAATTATGGCTTGCTTTGTCACTTGCTTAACCGGTGAAGGAAAATATCGTTAAGAAACCTGCAGGTCTGAGAGTTCACCATAATGTTTTCGAAGATATGTGAAATCTGTCAACCCGCACCGGACCAGCGTGGTGGACTATGTTCTAACCATTCTTACACGAGAAGAGAAGGAGAAGAGGCCCGTGCCCAGCAGTAGGACAGTTTAATATAGGGCTGATATTATTATATACATATATTCGTCGGGGAAAGCAGTGATGTACAGCACCCACATTTTGACGGCTAAGTTTTAAGTCTTACTTAATAAGAAGCGAGCCATATTATTATGCTCCCATATGCCGCTAATTATCAGTATTAGCGTGGGTAACGACTGTGAATTTTCTAACAAGTGACTTTTTACCTGACCCGGAAATATGATATTTCGTCCCCAAATGTAAGCCAAACTCATGAAAGCTGTCAACAAAACTGCTATATTAAAATAAGCAGTTTAATAAAATGAATGTATAGTTAATTAATATGCTTATTATGGCAACACAAATTCGTTGTATTAACAGATTTTCATATTATTTGGAAACGCGATTTAAAGTACATATATTTAATGTTTGTATTATGTTAAATACTTGCTAAATAATTAATACATTGCATCTCATTATTCGGTTCAAACGAATGTATCAAATAAAATCGGACGATACCGATGAATCGGTTAAAATTTCATCAGTCGATTCGATATGAATCGATTACTCGCATCGGTAGTTGTATACTAATATTTAATTTATGCTTGGCTTTTTGGAATACATTTTTGTACCTACTTAATATAAAGTGAATATAAGTGACCATAATAAAACTCATTAATTTAGATTAAGGACTTTTACAGTTTCACACTAATTGTCTTTCGATCTGTATAACAAAGGAGTGAGGATAGGTGTTCTACATTATATATACTATTGTGAAGCATTACTAACATAGTTAACAAGTCATATAAATACTAACAGAAATTGTGTGCATGTTAGTCTATAATGTATTTATCTAGGAAAGAATTAGCTCGACAGAAAATAAAAACAACGTAGAAGTACTGAGCCTAGTCCAAGAAGAACGCGACATTTAAGAACGAGAACATGGGAGGAAAGATGTTAGGCCACCTTATAAGACATGACGACTTTATAAAAAAACATCATAGAACGAAAAGTGGAAGGAAAGAGAGGAAGGGCAGACCCAGAAGACAGAATTCACAGATCAATTAAAAGAAAAGACGAAGGTCATGTCTTATAAGGAGGTCAAGGTATTGGCCGAAAATCAAGAAAGATGGTGTATACTCCACCGACAAGAGCAAAGCTCTTAAGTATAGAGAAGAAGTAAAAGGCCATGTACCATCTATCGGACAAATTTGAAGCCTCCGTACTGCTATTGAAAATTATTGCACATAAAACTCAGGCATTAAACTTAGGAGCTCTCGATCAGCCGCATATAGTATTACAATCATGAAATTAAGCCATAAGATCAACGCTTATAAGACAATTAATTTTAAGATGGGATGAATGGAAAGTGTTTTTCGTATGGCAGTATCGAGGTCAGATGGTATAGCGAAATTAAGGGCAGCAGACTGGCAGTAACAGAAATGGCTCTCTCTCAAATCCTGAAACCGAACAGGAACCATGACCTTCACTTAAAAAAATATCGTGAGCAATTAACGTTGTGCTGTTCTACTCAAGAAAATGAAGTATTTTCAAAAAGATGATCAGCGGTCTTTGTACCACGCACTGAGTCCTTTTGACTAGATGCTAGCGATCGATTGTTTTTCCTAGTGACCTCACAAATGGAAGTTACTGTAGTAACTGTCAGATATAATGTTTTAAGTGGTGACCACTGTCAATAAGCCAAACGTTAAGAATTTGATCCTCACATGGAAAACTGTGTGGGAATGACACAATAAAAATTATGTTCTACAAAATATTAGTTGTTCTTTGTTTCGGTGTTCCCTATATCCTTTGATTCAATGTTTGGTTAGTCACTCGTCGCAGAAAAAATATACATAGGACAGCAGATGATGAAAATAAGAAGTATAATATAAAAGAAATGTGAGGCCGGCTTGACACTGACGACGTCTAGAAGACATCTATCTTCTCCTCGTCGTGACTGTCTCTGGACTGTAATTGGGCTTACCATCAGGTCCGTTACAATCACTTTGCCGTGTCACGATAAAAAAAAGCCAAAATACTTGTTATATCCAAACAAGACAAAAAGGAAATCTTGAAGCAGCAACGTAAGCTTACGACATTATTATTTATAACACGCATCGTTAAAATAAACTGTCGTTCATAAAATCTGTTTCACCTGCGGGTGCATACTCGTCATTGATCACATTAACCCTGCCACCGCGGCGATAATTGGCGAACGCGTAAATAAATTAAACACGACGTCGACGACGTTCACCGTCGTCAACTCGTCGACGTGTGATGCAAAGGTATCGCTGGTTAAATGAGTTTAAAAGCGTTACGTGCTATCACTTTGCGTTAAAAATGTGTAAAACTCTATAAAGAATGTAATTGAGAAGCCATATTATTATATTTTCAAGAGTCTTTTTAAACAGTCGTCTTATTGGTGTCTTATGTGGTGCGATTTTAGGGTCGGGCAAGGGGTTATTGATTGAATATTTTCCTTTTAGGAAAAGCTTGCCTGCTTTTCCTAAAAGGAAAATATTCAGTAGCGTCATGAGTTTGGGAATGTCCCCGGTAGACGTCAATAAGCTCACGTCCTATTAACTGAGACCTAAAAATGTTGCCGTTGAAATGCCGGTGTAAATATACCTCTTTTTTAACACGCTTTTATTAGCTTATGTATGTATCTATGTATCTATGAATCTATGTAACGGAATCTTTGAACGTGATTTTCACCCCTTTCAAACCGACGGATTGATTTGAAACTTTGCACACTTATCGAGGACCGATGGCAATAAAATAATATAGAAAAAAAATACTTAAAAAAATTAAATATTAGTACAAACTAAAAAATACGCTTTATTAAAAAAAGTTGAAAGTAATTTAATAATTTAAATGTTAAAAAGACGTGGGGTGCTTTTTAAGATATTTTGATAAACCCTACCCCACGCTTCTAACACTAAAATTAAAAAATGTTGATACTACTTTTTATAATAAAGCGTGTTTGTTAGTTTTTTTTAAACAATTATTTTATCTCATAAAATTAATTAACCACTAATGTCTAATTGATAATATTTAAAACATCCTAATTAATATTATAAGTCCGAATGTGAGTTTGTTTGTTTGATACACTTTCCAGCCTTAAACCGAACCAACCTTAGTGAAATTTTAAATACACGTTGTAAGAGTTACAAAAAAAGAACATATGGTATAGGTTTTATATGAAAATAAAGTACTGTCTCTTCTGTATATAAGTGAATTGACAAAATTACGACATTAAAATGGACAAAACTGCGGGAATAATCTAGTATAAAGTATTTATTTTGTGTTTATGTTGTATCTATACTAATATTATAAAACTGAAGAGTTTGTTTGTTTGGTTAAACGCGCTAATCTCAGGAACTACTGGTTCAAATTGAAATATTATTTGTTGGATAGTCTATTTATCGAGGAAGATTATGGTGAGATCCACTTGTGGATGGCCACTGGAATGTGCAGATCACGAGTATCACTAGAAGCTGGTACGATCGTTACACTAGTCGGCAGGCAAGAAACGGGTCCGTAGCTGGTCGGAGTCACCAATGTAGTGAAAACTACGATTGCGTGTTCAGAATGCTTGTTTATTTGATCATATCGAGAGTATTTATATTATAATATTAAGTATGTGTGAGCATACACATATTCACAAATGTAAACAGAAATATATTACTAAATAAAATATTGAATAATAATTCAGCACAATTGAGTTATACTATTAAGGTCGTAAGTACGTCTAAGATATTGAGGTGACATAGTTGTAATATGCCTACAGCCTACACACTACGACCAATAGGACCGGAGCATCAATGAAAAATGTATGAAAAAATGAAAAAAGAATCTTATGTAATGCAGACGAAGTTGCGCGGATCAGCTAGTTTCGGATAAAGATAAAAGCTGGCATTGAAACAAGCTCTGTTATATATCTTAACAATAATTAATAATCATATGTATTTTCCTTAAGTAATACATCCACATTAGGTTAACAAAACATCCGTTTCCGGTCTGTACCATAAGCTACGATGTATCGGCTTCCTGTATTATTATAATTGGCCACGCTATAGATAATTATAATGACTGCTAATTAGATTGTACACTGATCGCTTTTCCGATCCATGTTCTGTTACAATTGGGTTCGTGTTAATATATACTTTGCAGAATTGGACATACTGTTTGCTTTGTAAATACGTTTCAGTTATTCACGTAACATAAAAAAGACTTTGGTATATTCTTAACGTTATTTAGCTCTTGGAAGCTAGTTTCCTTGTCAACACTTCTACTAGGATTATTACGATTTTATGAAATATAATATACATATACATATGGTTCCTATGTATGTATATTATACTTTATGACTTGAGACTATTTTCAAATCATTGTCTCCGAAGGTATAGGCAAAGATCCATATATATCCAGCTATGGTTTTGAGTCTTCAGCAGACTCCACATAATACTTCTAAAAATTTCTTAATAAAAAAACTAGTAACATTTTCCTGATTCAGGAATCGAACCCGGGACTGATTATTTTTATTGCCTTACTTATAAGCTACTCTTAAAATAATATTTAAAGGTTGCTAAGTAAACTAGCAAATAATCAAAACAGAAATCATTACTAGATAACTTTTGACTTTGACGGGACTTTGATCGTTGCTTAAGGACTTGAGAGATACTAAGTTGAGAGGCAGCTAAATATTAGTCGGCCATATTTTTATAAGCAAGACTATTAATTTAAATAGAAAACCAAAAGTAAAAAACGCCTTTATATTTCGTTGCAATTATCACACTCATAACCACACGAAGTTCCTCAGCTTACGAGTACATTAATTTCAAATATCTACCTAGTATGTAGCGATGTTTGCGTTTAGGATTCCAGTTGCTATTCCCGTAGTGCGCCTCGTTAGGCCGGCTGTCTTATGACATTAGTGGTCTGTCCGTCGGGCACGTTTCACGTTCCAATCGACCATTGGTCTTTCAGACCGAGCAAGCGCATTCGACGGTTAACTGAATTAGAGACAAATAGTTCGCACTTTATTTCTAATGGAATGGCTTGGGTTTCAAGTTTTCGTTTATTGAATGGATTGGCAAATTATTTTAGATACTAATAAATAACATAGGTATACAAAGATGGACGCCTGAATCCTCGAAGGGGTAAGCAGGGGCGTTCTACTATTCTTGACTCAGTTTATTTGGGGTTGGCCTAGTGTATTTTCTTTTCTTACGAGTATATTTATGTCTCTCTGATAATAAACATTATTAATTCTAAACATGTCATATTTAATACGAATTATTCGAATCTTCAAGTATATCAAAATATAATAAAATAATGTCCTGCAGACCGAATTTCGGCCACGGCGGCCAATCTTAACAGAGACTGGTCATCTGCGCAGGAATAGTGCATAAGTATGTGCGCAAACACAAGTGCACTCTCTGTTCCCTAACCCTTATGATCCGATGGGACTGTGATCCGACACGACTGGAGAGAGATCAGGCGCAGGACCTACAGCTTTACGTGCTTTCCGAGGCACGGGGTGTCTAACACCGCCAACTTCCTAACTCCGGGTTTGTATTGAGATTTCTAAACAGCAAAACTCAACATCTTTTTGTTGGCCCGACCCGGGATTTGAAGCCGAGACCTCATGCACAGCAGTCGCATTCACTACCGCTGCGCCACGGAGGCAGTTATATACAAAATTATCAAGCATGATATTCAATGAATATTTCATGAAATTCAATCCATATTAACCATGCAATCATCAAATCGAATATATTGTATATTCAAAACTGATCTATTGATTCGAATTATACTCAGTGGCTAAGAATTTATTAATTATTTATTCGAATGCAAATATACTATTTTCAAATTTCCTGTTTGATAGCAATTGGACATCGCTACTATCAAATTATATGAAAAAGCTAGCCGAAAACAGTTGATCACTATCACAAAAATTGAGAGGTGTCAAGGGACACCCGGATGGAACGAAGTTCCTTTCTGTGAGAAAAATAAAAAAAATATATATATATGTATATATATATACAGGGTGATTTTGAAATCGTGTAATTCCTTTTAACCACGCATTCTACTGGTGATATAGAATAACCCTGACAATATTTTTTCTTAATAATAATCTTATTTCAAAATCACCATTTATAATAATCTTATTTCAAAATCATCCTGTATATACAGGGTGATTTTGAAATCGTGTAATTCCTTTTAACCACGCATTCTACTAGTGATATAGAATAACCCTGACCATATTTTTTTCTTAATTAGAATAATAAAATTCTATGAAAAAATAACTGGCTTGCTTTCTATGAGAGAGAGAGAGACAGAGAAACACGCGTTCAAACTTCGTTCCAAAAAATGTGTTCATAGTTTTCTATAAACACATATTTTTCCTGTTTAACCCTGCAATAACGATCCGATGAGAAACGTGATCTTTATTTCTTCATTCATTTAGTTAAGACATATTTTATACCCTCGGTCGTTAAGTCCATTACCGGTATTGTTAGGTTAATTCTTCGATGGCTGTATAGGCTATTTAAGACACGCATTAATGTGACACAAATCGGGCCGCGCATTATCTCTTAAGGGCCTGGCTAATGACCTCTTTTATCGGCTCTACGAATACGGCCTGTAAGTTCCGGTCGTATACACATTTTGTGTAAGGGGAGCTTTTGAGAACGAGTAGCGTCAGCGCTCATTTATTAATAAAGGTAAAAATTATGATTAAATTCTCTCTATATTTTTATCTTAATATATCTACAATTGTACTAATAATTGTTGTGCAATTTGTACTAATAACAACCAAACTGTAATTTTTGTGTCTTAAATATTTGTAACAACTACTGGATGTCCTTGTAATAAATAAATAAATAAATAAATATCTATACAAAATTAGATTCCGTATGTTTGAGTCCGCAAAACTCGGTAAGTAGTCGATGAATTGACTTGAAATTTCTACACGACGTTATATTACTGTATAAGAGTGTTTTTGTATTTATAAATTTAAAATATCAAACCGAGCCGTAGCGAAGCGTGGCCGTATTAAGCTATCACGTCATAAAATAAATTATGAATATATCGGTAGTCCCTAAGGATACAATGGTCAGTATTTATTTAAACCTACGTAAAAATAATTTAATTAGTGTTTTTTAAAAGAAGAAGCAGATTAAATTTCTTTGAATACACAAATTTTAATACTATCTATGCATTATGAAATCTGATATTTATCGTATAGTTCTAGTTAAGTGACCATTTTCCTAATAAGCAACGCGTGTGTATCTTGAGATAATAATTTACGTTGAAGTAACACAGTGCTAGAAAGTGAAAGTATCCTACATATTGGTTAATTTTATAATGATTGGTCACTTAGTATGAAAAATTAATAACGTAATAGAAATATGTAAAAAAGCTACGAGGCCCGAATTATGATTAAAATACTTCAATAAGTGATTCAAATTGTTCTGAGATACAAAATATATTATAATCTTTCTTAACATTTTTACGGCATTACTAGCAATAGGGTAGTTTATTTAATCCTAATTCATAACAACAGAATAAAAAGCAAATATAATTAATAAACTAGTACTACAATATTTCGCTCAATATTTCTGAATCTGATTCTGGTTCCTAAACAAAATTAAATTCATATCTTTCTTTTACGTAAAAATGTAAGAAAAATTAACACACTAACTGTACTGTAAATAATATAGTACTGTATACTTAAAAAATAATCCAGTAAGCGGCAGATATCGCTTTAAAGCGACTGCATCGTTAAGAAGCTCATTAACGAAAGATCATCAACTGTCTCATTAGACGGGCCCAATTAGAGTGTTGCTTAAAGCGCTCTTAAATCATTGCTCCGTGACTCTCACGAGTTGTACCGTTACTATCGCGAATTTACTTTTAAGTGGGTGCTGCAGTTAAAGGGTTAAAGGTAATTCGATTTTTAAATGTGTTCTTAAAATAAATTGTCAGTTTCGATTTCTAAATTCGAATTTGGAATATTTACTGCTAAAGCGAGCAACAGTTTCCTACGAACGCAATCTAACTGAAACTAAGTCACATAGTCTGTTAACGAACGTATTAAAGCAATTGTGTGGGACTTGCAATACGGGGTGAAAATGTACCAGCTACCCGTTTGGTAAGTCGGTACCATCTTTCAACTGTCTATTTCGTTTACAATCGATAATTGACTGTATCAACTAGCAGTAACTAGTCTATGATACGCATATACTGCACGCCTAGAGGTAAGTAAGATCTCACTCGAGGCCTTTGTATCATAGTTTGACGAATACTACATTGGGCTACTGTTGGATTCCATACATTTGTCAAAATATTTTATGCGTTCATTATAACTACTTTTATTGTGCATTCATGTGAGGAGAGATGTATATTGGCTATGGGTTTTACGGCCGGTTGCCACCGACGCCAAGGCTGTGACTCTTCTGAAGAGCTTGGGAGCCGATGATGTTTTTCACCGCCATCCTTACTGCGCCACCCTACCTGATAGCGCAGCTTCACTATCAATCTGTAACCTCATTACTTAAGGGCAGCTTTCCACTGGGTTGTTTGCTTCTTCCGCTTGCTCCGCCGTACTGATATCCATTATCTCCGCCTTCGCAGCCAGCTCAAGAAAGCCCAGTTGCACGAAATGATAACCCAAGATCGTTTGACTTGGCGCAGAAAAGTGAGAAGATCCGACCCCAAATAATGGGATAAGGTGAGGAAGAAGAAGAAGATTATAACTACTTTATTTTTTATATATTATCTTACCTTGCCAACTCCCGTAGGCTCTTTAACTCCCAACCTCCGCAGTAGCGCCGGCGGCGGTGGAGGAGGTATTCGGTGCAATGCCGCACTGAACCCTCCCGCCGCCGTCGCGTCCTCGTCTCGTCGCCGTCTCTCCCGATGTGGAGACCCCGTACTGCATTTTGTCGTTGATGCCCTAGAACAAGAAAAATCAAAAGTCAGAAACTTGTAAATCGTAATCATAACTAATATTATTAATGCAAAAAGTGTTTTGTTTGTTTGTTTGTTACGTCATAATCGATCAGTATAGAAATTCCGATCATCATGAAAGTTCGCATACATATTATCAGGGGTACAGAAAACGACTTAGGGTACCATTCATCTAGAACAAGAGTTCTGCTCCCAAGAGTAGCTGGTTAAAAAAATAAAGTATAAAAATCCTTCTTCTACAGCCCTAACCACCGGAAGCTTGGATGATCCTGATGTCAGCGGGTTTTACTTTTTATATTTTAAATGCGTTTTTTATTATCATATACTTTTAAGTGTAGTTACCCTAATAAAGGGAATATCAGTCTTGCTAGAAGATATTTGAAGTCTGTTTACACGCACTGGACCAGCGTGGCTTTATTCTTTTTACACTGAGAACAGAACTGACCCCGGAAGTGGGGTAGTTTATATACACGGCTGATGTTACTTTATCTATTTATATATACAAACTTAAAATGAAGATGGCTTCCTATATTATGTCTGTAATAATATATAAACAGCTGCGTAATGCTGACTAATTTATTTAACGCATGTCATCTACGTCACCCTCGTTCAGCAAATTTTTACGGCAATTTGAGGCTACTGTAACCGAATATATGAAGAAAATACGTAATCATGAACATTTCTAACGAAAAATGTCCCTATAACCTTCTACACGATTAGGAAATCGGATCCCTTAAACAGCAGTCGCATTTACTACCGATACGTGTCTTAAATTATTTCTAAAGTGTGTGCTATCTTTAAAATATTGGCGAATTTGATAGCTAATACCGAGAGGGTTTATTTTAATCTGCCTAAATGACGAAACGAGAACGAAGTACGTTTGCATTCTCGTTTCCTAAAGTAACTTATACCTTTGCCTTAAGTTTAAGCTATCTCCATACCAATTTTCATTGAAATCCGTTTGTCCTTCAGCGTGAAAATGTAATAAACAGACAGAGTTACTTTACATTCCTTGCGAACAATTTGAAAAATTGACTCACCAGCCTTCTAAACTGCGCAAATAAAATCTGCACTCCAGATCATATTTCATGCATTCTCGTTCGAATAATTGAAAAACCAAAAACCATTTATAACGTTCCCGTCCGTTTTCGTAAAAGAAGCGAAAATTGAAGGAATCGGAAATAAATGTGTTGTACGTGACGTCTCTGCTGACCTTTTTACATTTTTCAAAAATTCGCTCCGACACGTCAATGCCGGTGCTGTGCCGGCCCGGTGCCGGTAACGGTGCATTACGGATGTAGACAAATGATGCCGGGACCGTGTTTAGAATAGACGTATGGGTGAAATGCGGTCCTGTATTCGCTTGCGGTTTTTCAAAAATAGAACGTTATGTTTTATTCTTTTATCTGTATTTATTTTATACCTTTTATATTTTTTTACTTGTTATGGTTGGTGAGAAGTATTTAAAATATTGAACGAGCTTAGTATAATTCTATTATACTTATTATAATGTTAGACAACGGGTCATACTCGCGATAAAGTATTTAAAAGGTAATAAATACCTATTGATTGCCCGACGTTTCGACCGACTTGCATTGATCGTGATCACGGGTTGACTGATGTGAGCTCAGCGGCGCCTTCGTGAAGTGCGGGTTTTGGCAACTTTTAATTCTATTATAGTCAAAGATTAGATACTTTTGGACTTAGATTTTTTAAACTAGGTTACTTACTATTTGAATGCTATATGGTATTTACACAGAAAATAGATTTGCGACAAAATGATTATTGCCTCTGAATAGGTATAACTTTAAGAAGCATACTTGCAGTTTTCATTTTGTGGTTAAAGTACTGTTTGAATTTAATAAAAAAGAATATCAGATAATAATTTAAATTAATTTTATATAGCCATTATTATTGATGATCATTATAAAGAATGTAATTAGGGTCTCGTTAAACTCGAATTTGGAATTCGAATAACAGTTTACCAACCAATCAATAAATACCGAACGAAACTCGATACTGTTCTGAGAACAAATTTAAATTATCCAACGACATACCTTGATCGATGTCTCAATAAACACGAGGTTCCGAATTCAAAAAATGCGGTTCGAATTCCATCGAACTTTTTGTCGCGCGTCTACATCGAATTGTAAAGGGGGTTGCACACGAGCGAGTGATGGATGGCGCTTACGTGTCGACTGACGACAACGCCCGTATTTTATTTTAATGCCATCGGCGTAACGCCCGTCTTGACGTGGCTTAAAATTGAAAATTCTTTATGTTTAGATATCGGCAAAGTAGTGAAAGATTATAAAATATTCAGAACGCGTTATATCATCTCCTCGTAAAAATATTTTCATGAATATATGAGACTTGAATAAAATTGAGCTGCACGAGCTTCCATGACAGAATAATTTAACTTGTTTTAAAATTTCTTGCAGACTTATTTCCGCTGACTAAATTATGAATTTTCTTCGTCGTTGATAGCACTTATTAAATACTGTAATAAGATCTTTTATGAGTTACTTCTCATGAGATACGTTACTTTTCTGCTATTTAAGTATCTAGTATGCATTTCTCTGGACTTTGCTACTACTGCAGTTGGTACATACATATATATATAGGTATATGATGGGTACTAGCAACACCAGAAATATTTCGGGTGTATCGTTAAACCTGCAAACATCAAGCTAAGCAGAGATTAGTCATTAGTTAAGACCCCGTTACAGTACAAAGCCTCATGAACAGTCAAACCATAAATAGTCTTACTTTATGGATTGTTTTTTTTTTTTTGATATGCGGTATGCTTAATATATTTGTAATATTAAGATAGCGCTCATTTTAATAGCATTGTAAAACATATCTTGTTTATCGCATAGTTTTATTAATTAAGTGATAGATGACGTTTAGCACGTGTAAGATGCTTAAAGAAAATAATTTTACTCTTGAGACAGAGACAAGAACACCTTTTTTGGTAAGCTGGCACGATTTGTCGAAGTCGCGAGTCCAGTCATGGTTTAACATTACCGTCGTTTAAAATTTAGACTTCTGGAAATCATACTCATTTTTAAAACACGACACTTAGATAAATACTTATCTTATAGATTATTATCTTATATTATTAGAATTTTTCTGGAGAGTGAACGCAGATACAAATGGTTGTTCTGAATCTGAGTGTTCTTTCTGTGCAGTATTTGAATTTTGGGAAAGTCCTTCATGACAGTGGTATTAATAACCAGAGGTCTTTTTAAAAATACGACTTAATATATCTGCACGGAAAAAACAGCTCAACAGTTTCAAAAAACACAAGTTCAAAGCCACACAGCCCATTCAGGTTAATAAAAAGAAATACCACTTCCACCTTGCTACCCTTGCATTCCTCCCTAGCGTGACGTGGTCGCGTGCCGTCCAATACTTTATTGTTCCTAACTATTAACATTCTTCTGCCGGATTGTTTAGATAACTTCAATGTTCACCTCCTGCCGCGTTCTGGACGCCTAGTACTTTTCTATAACGCGACGAGCAAATTGGCTGATTGATGTGCCTGTTGATGGCTATTTCTGGGGTGGCTAAGATCAAAGTCATGTCAAACTTTATTAGAACTGATAATGTTGATATCGTACAGTTTCCTATAAGTTGTTTTCTGATATTATTTTGGTTAATTTAGTGGAAGAAATATAGATTAAGGACCGACATTAAACGTAGTCAACGATGGAAAATTATAGGAAAATGTATAACGTTTGTAACTGACTATTATTGAACATATAGGCTGTTTCTTGATATTGTATTGACACGCATTTTATTTTAGAACTTTATGATTGACTATTGGCAGAATTTTTTCACGAAGTTTTAGAACTATTTTAGATAGCATATTCCTTTTATAAAATATTTTTTTTGTTATTATGTTGGCATTATTATATTTTATTTCAATGAAAATCCTTAATGGTACACCGTTAATTAGATGAATTCAAATATAAATTTCAAACTTATTTTAAAATCGATCTGCGTATTAAGTACATATGAAGCAAATATTTATAGTTACTGTCACTGTGATGACTGACTTTACAAATTAACCTATCAATCTCCATATCAATAAATAAACGAACGAATACAATAACACGAGCATTTTAATACAGCACTGAAAACATTTCACCTCCATAAAATATTCATCCGATGTCTATTCTGTTTAATTGATAAATTGTTCCCAAATTACCGACATCAATAAGTAATCTGACAATTACAAGTTTTCAATTGAGAATTTCGAAACGTTTTCCAATGAGATCTTCTCGAATGACAATCTACGTTCCAATTAAACAAAAGGATTTTCAACTTGGCAAGTTTCGACTCTCTTTGTTCGCCGACGAGAATTTTACTAAATAGAGGTATAAACTTATTCTAATTGATACTTTAACATTACACTGAAATGGAAATTGACCGCTCTCGGCTGAATTACATTGCCATTGTTGCTAACAAAACAAATAAAATTTAATTTTATTAAACAATTTTAACCGGGAAACATTTGAAATTGAAAACAATTCGGCAACACGGTAATAGAAACAAATAAGTTATTTTATGTTATTTTAAAATAGCTATGACCATATAAAAATAGAAACTGCTTTGTAGGCACTAGAATATGTTTATGCTTATGTTTGCGGTCGATCGTGAGGTTCGATTCTCGGGTCTGGAGAATTGTTATTAAGGTTTTATTTAAATATTTTCAATTGTAGCAAACAATTTAGAAATAAGCCTAATAAATAGCATTAATTGAGCTCGGCTCGCTTCAAAGCATAGCTAGTTAAATGTGTGCCTTATTGCGTATTTCTTCTATTAATGTAATTAATTCGATTAAAGAACAACATTCCAATTAACAGACACAAATGTAATACCTACCTACAAAAACTAATTAACAAGAGGCCTAATGATGACATGGTCTTGATTTATGCTATTTCCATATAATATTATACAAAAAAACCGGTTAGCATAATATGAAGATTGGTTGATACATGTTGCAATACTAGTTTTCCTTCGGGAACAATACTTTTTTTCGATGAAATTAGTACCCTCTGTCTTTTTCTGTACTCCTTACAACATGTATACGAACTTTCGACCTAACGAATAAATAAACTCACATTTGCATTTATAATATTAGTAGGAATTATTAGGATACAAAATCATGATTTATAATATTATCCAAAACCCTATAATTTATTTTAATACGTATATTACGTTTATTGGCCAAAGTAACCCAACTTCAAGCACACATTTCAAAAACAATCTCTATTTATTTAGTCTGTAAAATCGGTTACTAAAATTCTACAAGTGATTCTCAAGCACTTATGTGCGATCTTATCCAGATACTTAATCGTTTCCGAGCAATATCCGTATACCTTAAACTAACGACCAAAGTTCAGTTCTGAATACTAAGAGCCTTCAAAATGTCAGACATTTCGTAAGTTGTTGCAGTGCATGAATGCGTGTAGCGTTTATATGTGTGAGTTTTAAGTTCATTTATGTGTGTTTTTATGTGTGGGTAAGTAGCTAAGGCTGAATGGCGAAATTAATTTGTATACACAAGCTTGTATATAAACCAAAGCAGTATTCAAAATTCGTATTCGTAAATTTTTGCGGGCAGAGGCAGAAATTTATCTTTATGTTTTATTAAAGATTGCACGGGTGGTGTTGTGATTAAAGTCCTACTGTTATGGGTACGATCTCTACGCGTCGATCGATCGAAGGTCGGTCGTAAGTATGATATATGATCTCTTCCGCTTAATATTTACGGACAGTAATTACGTTTATGTGTGAGTAAATTAACGGATACAAATATTTAAAATAATATTTTATTCTTTGCAAATTAGCACATTCACAGGTGGCAATATTGAAAACTGGAATAATATTAACAGTTACTTTTCCATCACTAGACTGAACTGTACTGGCTAGTCTGACATTGTTCACTTCAAAACAAAAGTATCCATCGAATGAGATACTAGAAAGACAGATCTTGCTATTTCAAAGGATGTTTATATTGCAAAGATACCGTTGATTTCACGGGACGACGGTCACGATGGAAACAATTCCGGAAAGGTCGCCACTTGACATTTGATAGAATGCCCCTTGGAGCATGAATAAGCCTATGGGTTTAGACTTAGCTTGTCATGTTCCTTTATTATTTTCCTACCGAATTTTATGAAAACATTTCCTTGATAATATTATTTCCAATTTTCTATTGTCGTCTGTTGTGTTTTATATTTTCTGTCCATTGGAAACCGTTTTCGAACGAAACGGATTGAAATGTGTAATCTGTATCCTGGAGTATAATCTTCGTATAGTAATGTCTGTTTTTTCGTTTGAATAAACTTGGATATTTCTATACATAAAAAGACATTACTATATTTATGTCGATGTTAAATAAAACATTAAGTAGCTGCTGAGTAAAAACTTGTATGACAATAGTCTGTGATAGATTACTTATAGTGAACTGAAAGAATAGGGAAAAATGAAACGACAGAAATGATTTATTTGGTTTGTGTATTTAGAAAATAAACAAACGAAAAGTACCTAAATTAAATATGTATATGCATTTAAGTAAGACCGTTAAAAGTGGTAAACGTCTAACATTGTACGACCAAATAAAGGTCAGTTTTGGTGCTTCAGTCTGTACCAGATTAAGCCATAGTTATGTATACTTCGTCAGATTAGTCAGATTGGTTCAGATGTAATTATGGTGAGTTCTTGTATCAATAAAGATTCCAAAAATAAGAAGACCATGTTAGGCATACCAAGTGTTTTTTGCTAGATTGGTTACGTCCATATGACATCCCTATTGTTGCAAGCGTTTACGTAGGGCCGAATTTTTCATTAGAAATATAAAAATATAAACATACAACTACAAAAAGTGCATTCAATTGCCGCCAAGTCAACAACAACATCAACACGCGTCGCGTGACATTTCCACTAGAAATCACATACAATTAATACTCATAAAACATTTAAACCATTAGATTGTTACATTTTTAATTCATTACGTCATAATGCCCATGAATGGCGGCAAAAACGGTTATACGTTCGTGATTTGAATCTTGGATGTTTGTGGGGCGATGTTATCCCATTCCCCATTCTATATGGGGTAGCTTCGTCCGACTCGTATAAATTCGGTGTAAGGACAGTATATTTTGGACACGATAAGATAAGTAAAAAAATTACGTTAGCCGCTTCATTGGTCAAGTCGAGCAAGCACGTGAAAATGTTTTAAATACGTTTGCGCTAAAGTTACAATCGTCTATAGCAAAATGTTTGTTGGGTTCAAAATATTGTTATTTAGTAGAAATTGTTTTGGATTTGTTAAAATGGGTGTGTGAGGTGATAATTTATATACGATCTCATATACTCATTAGTATTGTTAAAGTTGAATGCTTGCAATATGAGTGAGTCTAATTATTAAATATCTAAATATATCGGCGCTTAAAATATAAATAAATAATTATAAAGCTTCTTAAATTTATACATCTCATCTAATCTAAAGACTTTAGGTTTATACAATTCTTTGATTTTATTTTACGCTATTGTATTAGTAACACGTAGATAGAGGACACAAGTACTAATCTTTTTTTTAAAAGCATGCCCTGTTCGTAAATTACATTTACTCATTTAATCACTGCCACAATCGAAATATTATATTGTGATTTTGGCCTTTACAATTAGGCGTAATTAGCTGGAGAAACAGAATCACTATGATACAAAGAAAGTAGAACTAAGTAGTATAATGATTCACGATCGAAACTATAAATATTAATTATCTTAAGTTTCAACTTGATACATATACCTGTTGCCACTCTCGTGCAATGCAAGATAAAGAACTGACAAGTAAGTGGAAATCCATTCATTGATCGTGCCAAATACTGCTTAACTCGTTGATCGACTTTATGGGAATGTGAGACGTTTGTAGAACTCGGTACGTACAGCTCAACGAAATGTACGATTACATGACTCCATTACGTCGCAATTTCCACTATCTATCCAAACCTTCCGAGCCAAGATTGAAAATAAAAGAAAAATCCTCCGGTCTTCACTAAGGCTTCAGTAAAAGGCGCCCTTAAAATAAAATTAAAGGAGTGGAGGAACGTTAAGCCAAAGTGCACTTAAATTAAAATAAACAGTTATTTCTAGAGAAAATTTTCCGACAGCGCGAGTAAGTATGATATTGAAGGAAAAATGAATTTGACTATGAAATCTTACGATTGGTCCTTAAGGAAACTGACGGTAATATCTGCTTTTGTCATCTGATTTAAAACTTTGTAGGCAACCTTTGGTTACAATAAAATGTAGAGTAAATATTCGTTTTAAGAATATGGAATTTCGTCTGTATATTTGCAGAGACTTAATTGTAGTTTTAACATATCTACATTTTCCAGCTATGGTTTTTAAATTCAAAGTAATGACCCCAAAATAATCACTTATAAAGACGTTGGTTTGAGCTTACTTTTTAGGTATATGTATGTAATAGACTCGCACTCTATATATACGCTAACCTGAAACATAGCTGTCTGAACATTGTAGATTTATAATATTTCAACCTATTCATAGCAAAATAGTTAAAATAAATTTCTGTTATAAAATATTACTTGAAATTAGGGATCGTCAGACCTTACCAGGCATGTTTGCCAGGTTAATGTGAGTGCCATACGTCTTTTCTGAACCTTTCATGGATAGACAGGCGTGTGTCTATGTAAACAAATACAAATTTCATAATGTAGAATATTTTCGCACTGTTAAATATGAATGCATATAACAAAGTGAGAGTTACATTTGAATACTGGCCGGTAGCTTTCACGCTAAGAGTTTTGTTACCGAATTCAAAACATTTCAACTTTACCACCTTTTTATTTTTTAGCTGGGCAACTGTGGCAACCGGCCAAACATGAAAAAAGGTTTTTGCTTTTCCCAAAACGAATTTTATTCAATACTTAACTCTATTTCGTTATGATTAAAGGTGGTTTTAAATTGTTTGATTGCAGTAATAAGTTTGTGCAGCTAGTATTGTT
Organism: Catocala nupta; assembly: GCA_963675205.1. Lineage (NCBI taxonomy): Eukaryota > Metazoa > Arthropoda > Insecta > Lepidoptera > Erebidae > Catocala > Catocala nupta. The sequence goes on along the minus strand of OY776086.1, from coordinate 27,452,636 downwards.
TGGTAAAATGATGGCAATAAATATAAAGGAAGGCCTTTAGAACTATCAAAGTGTGTTCAAGCGCGCTTTTCAGCTACCATGACGAGTACGGTTGATTTTCCTCCGCTCCGGCTGGAACAAGGATTATTTAAACTGCCTACGATGGCAGATTTCGTTTCGGTATTCAATACACGATATCTTTGGGTGCCTTCGATTTTCTTTTTTTTAGTTTAAATACGAATAGACCAGTAGTTGGGTATTGAAGTAACGTCTTAATATTACTGCCGTTACTACAGATACTATTTGATTTAGTTTACTAATAATACTACTATTATTGAACTCTACTACAATTTAAGCTATTTAAATTGATTAAAACTATTTATATTTAAGTTTATATTTTCCCCCGTTGTTTCGGTTGCTTTACAGCAGCCATTAATTTCAATGTATAATATTCGCGTAAACATAAGACAATACTATTAGAAACCTTCTAAAGAATATTGTTTAGTCCTGAATTGTCCAAAAGATAATTATTTCTTATATTATAAGTAGTTGAATTCTGTATATTATCCTGTACGATGTATTGCAACTACATATATACGTATTGCCAGCTATGTAATAAGATCCACCTAATGAGTATCAAACCAATTGCCGTGCTAATCGGTTCTATGTTAGAAATCGAAATCTAATAAATCAAAACCAGGTTTCTACGTTAGGAATCAACCTGGGACCTCTACTGTAAAGCCTGTTCCTGGTTCGATTACCGGGTAGTTTAAATTTGTCCAATCAGCATCAGTCATCTCACATCTTCCAAATATAATATGTACATATAATCTTTTAACATCTAAAACTTCTATACAAAACGTAAACAACAAGAGCAAACGACAAAGCTTAGTATCGTAATACCGTCACATACCATCAGTGAAACTTCGTAACAGCACATGCCGCCATGCTGGAACTATAGTATATGCCTCATGATGCATTCACTCACGCAACATCCGGGACTGAATGTTTTATGTGAAAAATTGCGAACGACGCCTGTAATGTTGGGAACGTATGTGCCACGTCAAATGACTCGAATGTATGGCTGTGTTTTATGCGGAGGTCAAAATGTGACAGTGTGATATTAGAATAGATGTACTGGATCGATGTATTGTTTGCTATAATGAATGAAGCCTGGTAGTGATATCTGTTTAGAGCTGTATAACAGTTGTAAAAATTACGTCTCTATATCCCCAAAGGGGTAGTAGTTGTAGCCAAAGCTTGTTTGTACTATTGCTGTCTAATAGGCACTCTTTGGGTTGTCGTTATAGGGCGACTGCTACAGGGCGCTACTGTTAACATAACCTTAGTAACAGTGACTTAGATTTTTAGCAGTAGCGCCCTATAATACTGCCCGAATAAGAAATTTATTCTGTCTCCTCAGCCAGTGGCAAATATGAGCGCAAATTGATGCCATAGGACTAAAAGCAGTGAAGTTTAAGTCAAAGTCAAATATAATTTACTAATTAAGATCACAAAGTAACACTTATGAACGCCAAAATATATAGATTAGTGAGCTTACTAGGTTACTGAAGCTACATTTATGTTAGTTGCTAGGTTCAGGCAATGAAGAAACACAAAAATATTTATAAAAAATATCTTTGTCCCAGTGAACTCCACGGGGACCTATACATTAATCTAGGAACTAGTCCATATGTGCCTAATCTAAACAAGTTTGACAGTATAGGCGTGATTTAGTACCAAACATTAATCCATCTTTTCACACGTTCACATTTTTGTTCAGTATTAAATATCACAGTTGGCAGTCTTTCCACGGAAAATCTAATATTTAAACAGTAATATATTGTAAATAACGGTAAATAAGTTACGTCCACGCATTTAAAATTTAGCACATTAGTCGGCTAATATACGTTGTACAGAGATGTTGTGTATCATTCCTAAACCTTATATCCCGGCAAGAAAGTACATTTCCCTAATACATCACAGTGGCAACGAGGATGAGATAGATCATACAAACGAATCTAATGAGGCTGAAGAGCCAGTCACAATTCTATATGAAACTAGCTGACCCGCGCAATTTCGTCTGCGTCACATAAAATAATTCTTCCCGTATTTGCAACGTTTTGCATTGATGCTTCGCTCCTTTTGGTCGTAGCGTGATGTTATATAGCTTATAGCCTTGCTCGATAAATGGGCTATCCAATATTAAAATTCTTTTTTTAATTCAAACCAGTAATTCTTGAGATTATCGCGCTCAACCAAACAAACTTTTCAGCTTTGTAATATTAGTACTAGAGATAATAAAAACATAAGACTTACATGTCAAATTTAAAATACATTTTTAAAACGTCGGCATTTCATATACAAGGCAAGCTCATAACATGAGGTATTAATAAAAGAGTTGGCCGTCCCTTTGTGTACAAAACTCTTCATTAGAGGGATCATAGCATTGTTGCGTGCGGGAGATGCTCCTTTTGTCGGGAATCGGACCTTTTTTTCCAACTTTTCGGGCTTGGTGTAAGTTGGGAGAGTTTGTTAGTGGGTAGGATGGTTAGGTTAATGTATGCAGGTTTATAAAGTTCTAGAATAGGTGTTAATTTAAAACATTTTGAGTAAAGCGGCCTTATTATTCAAAGTTCCAGGCAGCTGTATTTATGTATATATTTCGTCACATATATATATATAAATATATTTTACGAAACATATATGTACATGTATACAGCTGCCTAGAACTTTGAATAGTACGGCCGGTTTACTCACATTATTATATAACATATATTGGTATACATATACCATTATATATATAATAATGTGAGCCTTTTTATATAACTGTCCGACTATTGGGCATGGATTTCTTCGTAGAGTGAGAAGGGTTAGCCCATTGTTCATCACGCTCGCCCAGTGCATGGTGCAAAAGACTTAAAAAATTTAAAGAACTACGCCATCAGTCACTTTTACATAATATATGGCAGGTAAAAATATTTTGAAGTATTTGATATGCTTACGTAGAATATAAATTATAAACTGCTATATATAACTCTCAGAATTGCCTTAGATGCTTATTCAGATACAAAATTGGGATACCTTGTTTGTTTCGCGAGTGTTTCAAACCCTACTTCATGAATTATCTTTATCCTCATTTATAATGTACCTAAATATATATAGGATATGCGTGTGCCAAATTACATCCGAATCTGTTCAACGTTTCACGCGTGAAAGCGTCACGAACATCTAAACATCTTCCCACACGTTCACATTTATAATATTAATAGGGTAAGTTCGTCCCTTAGGCCACTATTCAGGGCCGAAGAGACCGACCCTAAGCATGTCTACGTATGATGTTTGTATTGTCTGCTTGATGGAAAACTTTTGGCAAAGGGTGCCCACGATTTTTGTATAACATACGAGAACGAAGAAAGACAATAGCTCTTACATCGGTGATTTGTTCACTTTAGCTTAATCATGGCGAAGCTTATCGTTGTTATTGTATGAATGGAACAATATGCTGGATTATGGAGTACATTTATTATGTGATATATCTTTATAATGTTACTTAATATTGATGATTATGTAAGTACGTATCATATTGGTAACGAATGCCTTGTTGTTGTTTAGAAGTCTCAATGTGATTCCATACTTGTTTATATAGGATCCTACTGCAGAAAATGAGCGTCTTCAGAGTATGAGAAGGATTAGATAATAAACTACCACCTTAGGTTTGTGTGAGTTAACAAACTGTACACATTGAGAAATGAGAACATTATGAAGAACTTACGATGTTTTTTAACCATTAAAGCGAGCGATAGAAACTATTCGCAAGAAGAGAGAACTATTGTAATGCCTCAGTGGCGCAGTGGTCGTGATTGCGACTGCAAATGAGGTCATGCCAGGTATTATTGGGTTTTTCTGTTATTCAATTCTCAATAGAAGGACAAGTTTTGGAATTGTGACTGGTAGAAGTCAGTAGGCCTCATATTACGTGAGACCTATAACTGAAACTATAGTTGGCGAAATGGCCGATGATACATCCACCTTTGTGGCAATACGCGTGAGAATATGTGTGATTTGTTGAAGTTGTACCTACATATGTATAACTTTAACAAATCAGAGAGTTATACGTGGGATTAAACTCAAGACTTCTGTTAAATCCCACGATCTACGACTTAACCGGAATCCTTGGCAATAATGGCATTCCTATTCGTTATTGGCAACTTATTTCTATTTTGAATTTACAGATCGTGGAATTGTAAAGGATTGCATTATTCACTATCGTCTAAGAAGCTATCATTTGTTGCCAACTATGTGAGAATGATATATAAATACTCATGACTACACCCTAAAAGGAGTAAGCAAAAGTGTAGGTATTTAAATACAAATATTCAGCTGTATAGAGCTTATTGTAAAAGGGGGCGATCCGATTACGTTATGGAGAGCATTTTCAGACTCAATATTCTTTTCGCAGTAGCAGCTGCTGCGAAAAAAAGAATCCAAGAATCAAATCCAGGAGCTCGTGCCCGCAGATATAAGTGCAGAATAATGCCACGAGTCCAATGAGGCAGTAGCTAATTTTACATTTTACCATAAGCAAAATACTAAAATACGTTTACTACATGCCTTTTGTTTACCAGAAGAACTCTGTACCAAAAAACTAGAACAAAAAACACCTATATTTTTTTTATTATTTGAATTTGGAGACAACTCAACCCTTCACCGTATTTTGACAATATCTTGTCCTTATATCTGACGTTTGAATATACACATGTAGAAGAATATTCCGCGATGTACCCCCCTACCGTACGTCGCCATAAACTGGAGTTTCCTCAGGCTTTACGGCAAGTTGTTGGCTCCCTTTTTTATTCGCGACAGATTTAGTAGGCGACACGTGCTACAGATTTACACGTGCTTTTCATAAGCATAATATATAGCCAGTTTATATTAAATAAAACTTGATTTATTAAGGGGTTAAGATTTTAAGAGTGATGTATGAAGTTTTTAAGTTTCGATAAAATAATCTAGGTTGCGGTCGTATCATATATGTTGGATGTGATTGGATTTTATTTATAATTTATACTGCGATGAGATAATTTACCACATCATGGGCGCCTTTACTTGTCTTTCAAACCAAGTAGTGCTGGTACTTTTGATAGGTATAGAAATAATAAGAGTAGTAATAAAGATAAGAATTTTAATTCAGGATAGTAGCCATTCACTGCGTTTTCTCCTTTGTTGCAAGTGGGATTTCTTTTGTCGGTAGTATCTGTTGATAAGTTCAGAAGTACATAACATTGAAGTTGAACTATTATTCCAAAGTATTAAAATAAATCTCATTCATTTTATTTTTATTTCATAGGACTGATTTGATGAAGATGAAATTAAAGGTTTTCAATGGCTAACAAACAACTTAAAATTTTTATTTAATATTTTAATTCTCTATAAAATATGCATTCTATAATTTAATATCCGTTAATTCTTCCAACCCGTCAAAACCAAATAGGACATTAATAAGCAAAAATTAATAACTAATGAATCCAAATTTCAAACAAATACAATTACCAATCCAAACAGCAGCGTTTGAAATGCTAATATTTGAAAAGCTGCATTGAACCAAAGATTCCAAAAATAATTTGGCGGCAAATTTGGTTTTATTTCAATAAACTGCTGGCCGATAGTTCAATATTTACTCTCGAATATGAATTATGCAACTCATTAACCGATGTTATTAATACGAAAAGCGTACGCCAGCTAAATGTTTTCGTAGCAACGAAATAATATTTTCACTGCCCAAATTGCTTATTATGTAACATCCGAATATTTTTGATATACGGAAGTAATTTCGTATTGATTTTGCTGTATTTGGTTGTATTTTGATATCGTATTTGTAGAAGAATGCCCTGTTGTAGCGATGGCATCGTAATTAATATTTTAAATGTGAATGTGAGTTGTGTTACGTTTTCACGCCTTAATTGCTTGAGCGATCATCATGAAATTTTACATACATGTGGTCAGAGATACAAAACGGGACATAGCGTACCTTTCATACCGAGAAATGCACAGTTACCGAAAAAAAGAAGCCTCCTTTATGTCCCACTGCTGGGCTAATGCCTCTTTCAGTATGAAAAGGGTTAGGCCATACTCCATCTGTGACAATGTCCCAGTATGAGATCCCAGACTTTACACAGCATCTGTTCCCTTATCTATAAATCACATAATATTCATAGTAATAAATGTTCTATAAAGATTAAGAAATTAAAATTAAATTATCTATCAGAGGACAGTTAAAAGGTTCAAAGAAAATTATGAAGAATCATCATGAAGATTTGCTTACAATGTTGGCCTTCACCATTAGTGAGCGATAATTGAATATCTAAAGTAGAGACGAAAGTGAGTTTGTGAATTATTAGTCTCCGTTTCATATCCTACATCAAGTAAAGTATTATTCAGTTTTCCACTCAGGAAATATTCCGTAGTAATACAAAGAGGGGCGTTGATCCCTGTATCAAATATATAATCGGAGGTTGCAATTAGCTCACTCAATATCATGGCGAACTAATACGTATCCACACATATGTAGAGGCGTGCGAACAACGTATTCAGATCAAGTCAGCCGAATATCAATTAATGCATTCAAACGGGCTACATGCGATGACTGATCGACCCTAGTATTAACTTGTGAATCCTCCTACATATGTATATAGTTTCACGCCTGTATCTATAATAATTATTTATTTATTTTCTCACCACAATATAAACATTATTTGCAGCAGCTCAGTGAAAAACCGACAGACTGCAATGCAGAGGGTCTCGGGTTCGAACCCACGTCGCGCACCTCTGACTGTCGGAAGTTATATGACTATTCAAAATTATGTGCGTATTGATTGACAATTATCGCCTGCTCCGTGCCTCGGAGAGCACGTGAAGCCGGCGGTACCGGCTGCCATGAACATCTATGGCAGTCGTTATTGCGAAGTCAGTGCCCTATAATATCCTGACACTGGTCTAGCCTTAGGATATCGTTAGCCTTCGGGTTGCGCAGGTCAGGTGGCAGCCGCTCCGTGTAAAAACTGATATCCAGTCAAATCCGGTTAGACTAGAAGAGCCGACCCCAAGTGACTTAGGAATAATAAAGGCTAGGGAAAAGGACAAGAATATAAACATTATTTACATTTAGCAGGTTACATAATTATTTAAATGCGATATTGTGGAGAGACTGGTACTTAAACTAGGCCTGTCTTTGAAGCTACCAGGTCTCCGCCCCTTAGCTTTACATCTATATCTACATATGTAGGCAGTAATGTACCTATAACAACCACATTTCGCCCGCTAAGAACTATTTCGCATATATAGGGGCGAGCCTTTTATTAGCCACAGTCGGGCACAGTTTCAGACTCCGAGTTACTAATGAAAATTTCTTGACAAATAAGTCTAATAGCATTTTACTCGATCTGGAAATCGAACTAAAGACTGTCCCACTCCACCACTATTTAACAGGTTTGAATGAAGCTTGGTATTCAGGTAGACGAAGATGAGTTCTTTCTATTCTAGTAAGCGTCTTGTAAGATTAAGAAGCAACTAGGAATACTAACTGTTTTAAATAATATACTAACTAACTTTTGTAATAACACCCATTTTCACATCGATTTATCTATATAATGGATTGCATTTACTAAAGAAAATATTATATTCCTTCGATAGTAATGCCAATGCTATCTCTCCAACGTCCCCTCATAAGACGAAAGACAGAGATACCACAACAATAAAACAGATACACAAAGAAACCGCAAGGCTTCAACAATTTCCACCATCTTAGGGTTGCAACACGTGTGATTTATATCCAATACTTATTCAATACAGCGCGACAATTCCCCCGCGCGGCCTGACGCGATAAATCTCAACCGCGGAGTCGCGCGGCAAAAATATCATTATAATTTACATAGAAATAAAAACGCGTGTGCGTTGCATCGAAATGCGCTGTGTTTTAAAATGCCGCGATATGTAGCGGTATGCTTAGGGTTGTCAGTACAGAGTTTTAATTAAAACGCGCACTTTTCACGTGAAGTATTTTTAGTGTGTGGTTTTTCGGTGAGCATACATTTTGTATGTCATGTTAAATGAACGTAGTTATTGCACTAATGAAAATGGTTTGTTATGTAACAAAAATAGCTGTTATTGAGTTATTTTTTAATCGTTATAGTGCTCGTAATTGAAATATTGAAAAATATAAAGCTAATATTATGAAGAGATTCAATTTTGTTTCAATAGACAACCAGTCGGCCGGTTTATGCTAGTCAAGCATCAAAAAGATAAATCATCTGTATGACCGCGTTAATACTCTTTACGAATTATGTATAGGTACATACAATTTTGTTTGTACTAAAACGTTTCCAAAAATGGTTTTCCTAGAAATAAAATACTCTTTCTTTGTGTAATCTAGACCATGATTTCATACTGTGGGTGGAAAGTAGGTCTTTATATTGAAGGATACGTAATTGTAATGTCTCTACTCAAAATCCAATCTAGCGTGTGAAACAAAATTATCCTTAAAATAAGATTAAAAGAATTACACAGGTAACATAGTTACTATTATTTTTTATCCCGATTAAGATCTGCAAAGTAAAAAGAAGCATCGAACCAAACCTGGTACAAATAAAAGTAGATTTGAGTAAAAAAGAGTTATATTTAGCAGTAGCTAAAAACCGAACGAATAAAAAGCGAATATGTTCATAAGAAAAATAGTAAAAGTAATAAAATTCGTAAATGTAACTTAATACTTCATGTTTAATACTAAAAATAACACGTAAACTATTCATACACTAAAGCCTTTAAATCTTGAAACGATAGAGATAATAAATTTCCACTAGCTATAATCCGGGAAAATCTTTCTTGCTACATTTACTCACATGTCATCAGATGCATATTCATCATAGAAGCTCACCGACTTAAAGTAATTCACACTTGATTTTGATTTTGCCAGAATGTCTCTAAAGACATTCTGGCAAAAGATAAAGACCACATTAGTGTGGTCAAATACCGTTCACTTTGGCTTCCCATTCAAATAGTAAAGAGTATAACACCATCGCACGTCATCACTATTCTTAAGTTCCAAGCAACAGTTAATAAGAAAACAAAGCTCAAACATCAACTTCACGCAACACATACCTCAAAGTACGTACACACAAACATTAAAACATCTCCTGAATTCAGTTATACCCCGAAAGTCCGACGTCTTCAATCCTTTGTTCGTATCTCCAACGAGATATGACAGCCTAGTACATGTAATAAGCTCAAATGCTATTGTTTAAATCGCGGTTACGACGTCGAGCTGTGAGACTAACAGAGCTGTTACGTGTTACAATGAATACTCTGTTTCTATTGTATATCAAAAGCTTTGGTTACTCTTGTTCTTGTCATTCTCGGCGGCTCATAATCTGCTTTGGATTGTAGAATTGTTTGGTTTTATTCTATCGTTTATACATAATGTGATAGAGGTATGAATCTCCTTATGCATACTTGATTGGCACCTCTTCAGCATAAATATTATGTTTTACAGCTGGAAAGGTAGCAAGTAGTTAGCGATTTTAGTATGTATAAAAAGTAATCTTCTAATGACGTAATGATGTGAAAAATTATGATTTGTTTTTAAAATTAATGGCATCAAATTTTGTTTAGGGACACTTATTTTAAATACATAAAACGCATTTGTAGCCAAATAAAAAGGGTTTAATGCAATGATTCGGATCCATTAATTTAATCCACTGGTAGCATTGCTAATGCTATGGAAACATATTTGTTAAGTAATACTTCCTTCTTCACTTTTACTTTAAATAATTTAATTATTTGACTATACACAGACGTACGTCTACTAATATTACATAGACTTTCCTATCCAACAAAAATATACACTTTATTCATTTTGATAATAGCATTGAAAAAATAAATACAATAAAACATAAATTAAAAGATTTATGAATCGAATACTTTCTATCCCGCTCAATCGCGAAACATTTAATAACAAAACAAATCACAGTCGTCCCTCTCCGTATCGTTCATTTATCACAATGGTGACACGTAATGTGAGACAAAGCAGAGACGCGACCGCCCCAGTTAATCCTGGTGCACTGGAGCCACAATCTGACAGCGGCCAGAGAGCCACTGTCTACCCACGAATCTTACCTACGAATATAAACGTACTAACAGAAATGTATTTGTGTAGCATTGTGGTAAGGGAAAATACGGTACACGGTGAAAAATGCTGAAAAGAATTTTGACAACCCTAAAGAGTAATAAAATTAGTTTAATATCCCAATATTAAGAAACGTTTAAAATACGTTTTATAAACTTAACTGAGTATAACTAAATAATTAATTTCTAAATAATATCCTAGTTTATGTTTTTAATTTAAAATTTAAGCGGTTAATCTAATAAAGATTTGTAAAATCGGAATTATGAAACAGTGCTTGCAACCTTAATCTATAAATTTATAGGTAAGTATTTTTGTATTGTCATGCTAAAACTGCTTAATATATTTTTATTAAATTTGCATAGCATGTATATTGATGACTTAGGTAATATAGTTTTCACCGTATAAAATTGTTAAGACTTTTTGTAGAATGTATTAGGTGTGTATAAATTTAAAATATCTAGGTGTTCAACAAATAGAAAATAAAAACAGCTGCCCACAAGCTGTTTTTATTTTCTAGCTGCGTTTTATTATTCGCCTTAGTGACAACGTATGCCTGCCAACCCTGTCCTGTCGTGAATTGGGGTAGAACTAGAATATGGTATTTCTCATTTCCTCCCACTCCCGGAATTCCTCGTGTACATTTATTTTTATTCGTATTTGTATTCGTTTCCTGTAACGCAGTATATTTTTCGCGACATTTCTATACGCTTTTCCGTCAGGGGGTTCCGTTCGCTTTATATAGTATTGTGCTTGCAATAAGGTGTAGTTTATATATCCTATTTTTGGTGTAAACGTTCCTGATTTAATGCCTTTAATATATAGCGTGTGACAATAAGGTGTGGTCATTTAATAAAGTCGCATAGTCGACCATGTAATATTTTGTATGAAGAATATTTCTCAAATTAGGTTAGGTATAGACTAGAAAAATATTGATACAGAAAATTTCTGGTCGGATAGATGAGGTGAATGGAATTAACTATATCTAAGTAGTAAATCTCGAAGAAGCTTATGACATGGCCAAGTATGTCCAGAAATGTCCAAGTGAAGGATTGGAAAGCTAAATTACGGATATTGTCATGCACACAATCGATTCTGTTTGTGATTGTGTATCTCATGGAAAATTAATCGGATGACCATCCGAAAAGTCTTTTAGTTGCGTATTTACTATCAAATTGATGATTAGAATTTGGTGAATTTGGACAAGGTTCATAAATCCAAAATGACTTAAAAAGCTGCAAAGAGAACATAGTATTCTGTAAAAATTATATCTTTTATAGTTTTATTATGCCCAAATGTATTGGGGTCAGTATCCAGTATATCCGGGTAACCATTATATTTCTCACAAAGCGAGTTCGTAACCCAAAGCATCCTAAAATATCACTCTTGCTTTATGCAATCGTATTAAATTCTTCATGAACGCTCGTTGAATCAGAGTACTGGCCTGTAACCTGGCCTTTATTAAGAATAAATCTGATCTAGGTGTAGAATGTTCACTCAGATTTTTCCTTTTTTCTGTTTGTCTAGGATAGAATCGTAATAATTAAGCATGCTGACTTTTTCTATTGAATGTTATAGATGCTGCGGTTACTCGAGATGAGATTAAAGGCTTCACGTGATTTCACAACATTTTTAAACCCGATGACCTTTGACGTCACAGCTGTCGCTAATATTTGCATGTGAGTATTTTGTAGCTTTTGTAGTATGCATAAACTGAATCGTCATGAATTTTCTTCGTAATAGCTAAGGTAGGTAGTTGATACGGCTTTTGCCTATGTTAAATGAAACTGTTGAGTTTTCTAAAAGTAACGTGTCCTTTTTTAAATTGCTTTTTCCTACCTGTGAAAGATATATGACATAAATATTATTGAGTTTCTACCAAATTTTAATCTTTGTTAGGACACACAAAAGTATTTTATTAACTTTATCTATAACCTACTTTACTACTATAACCTAACGAAATAGTCTCACACATTTTATTCTAAAAATAATCATTAGAAATCCAACCACGTCATTACAATAATCACTAAAATAAATCGTCGTAAATGATAAGACCGCACCATTTACAATGTGGTTATACTAAACATCACACATCACCACATAAAGCAATATCACTGAAACCAACTGTAAAAACATTTTTTACGCGACGGTGATTAAAAAAGGAATGGCGCAATGGCGCGAGATACACTTGAGGACAACTTAAAAAGCGCATCATAGAAATAAGTGAACATGGTGGCGGAATATGGAACTAATACGAATGCAATGTTTGTTTTTTAGTGTCAAAGATTTTAATCATATATGTGCACTTGTCGAACTTAGGTCACACCAAAGTATCCACACTAAGAAGAGTGAGATCACACATTAGATAGAGAAAGATATTATTGTATAACTGCCAATATGAATGAACATAAAAACTTTTTATTACCTTTTGCCCATGAGAACAGTGTTCTCTTCTGGATGAAAGGTCCTATTCTGTACACCTGACCAATGTCAGGGGTACAGAATGATGAAATTTTGCATACACAATTGTATGCAAAATTTCATCGCGTTGTTAAGGCGAAAAGCGTAACAAATAGTACTGTTACTAATCTACATTTACGCGAGCGAAGCCGTGAGCAAACACTAGTATAAAACTAGATCATTTAAATAAAATATATTGTTAGTATTAATTGCACAGTTCGTGTGTTGATTTTATAGCGTTCATTTACCAACGGAAATGGTAAAACAACGGCTTGCTTTTATCCATTTAAATATTTTTGTTAGCTGCAGCTTTTGTTCAGGATATTACATTGCACGTTTATTGATTTGTATTGTTGTTTACACGAGCTAGTTTTGATATCATATCAACTAGTCAAATTTTAATATTATATTATACTCTTTATTTACTTGTAAAATTGGAACCCTTTAGGAAAGGTTTTGTTATTCGTTTGCCTGTTAATCCGTTTATACGTTCATACGCATGGTAAGAAGTTGCTGTCATTGCTGTAAATGGATCTCAAATACATACAAGTACGTGTAATTCTATTTTAACTCTCTCTGATATAAAAAAGAGTTATTCATATTTTCAAACACGCATTTTATAACAATATTGGAAGATAATTAAAATTTATAGATGCAGTGGTTTGTAATGCGCCGAGTATTGACAATCAAACCTTGTGTCATGTAGAAAATTGTATACGATTTATAAATAGCCGACGCCTGTTTTCTCGTTATTTGTTCCTGCTGTAGCACAATATTAGAAGATAACTCTTTAAAAAGGTTTTCAAAAAGCTAAATAGCAAATACTGGTTTAAAACATTTACTTACTAAAAATACATGCATTTATGTATTCCAATTTCAAATATAATCTGTCTTCTAAAAATAAATGAATAATCAAAGCATTGCTTTCACGTATCAATTTAGTGCGTTTTGTAAACAAAATTGGGCGCGTAAAGTGGTTCATTCGACGAGTAATGATATTAATTTATTTAACCGTCAGTAGCGAGGCGAGCCGCTTTAATCTTGATTAACTAGTTAGATAATCGCAACAAATCGAGCTTGAAATTGTTGTTTTGTTGGTTCTTCAAACTGTCCATGTTTATAGTTCTATCACGCCATTACCCTAACGGTCGATTAATGGGCTACGCGCCTTTTATCAGCTACATCAGACAGTTAAGATTTTATTTCTATGCATATTAAAGTTCTTTCTAATTGCAAAGTTGTAAAATTGTTGGCAAAAGTAACTGTGACGCTTTTCATGCTATTTTTCTGGCAATGCGGCGATAGGTAAATGTAAGAAACTATTCAGATTTAGATTCAGTACCAGAATCAGAATAATTATTAGCTAAACAAGCTAGCTAAGGTACAGTACATTAAATTACATCGGTTACAAACAATTGAGTATTGATCTTTGATTAAAGCATTTTTTGTGAACTATGTTTTATGATTAGGACATACAGCATAGGATTCACAATAAAATATGGAAAGTCATTATAAATAAAATATAATCATGAATTTGTATTATATATCTTTGAAGGGTGAAACTGAATTATATCAGTTGATTATACACACGTACTCAAGCCGGAGATATCTCCGAGAAGGTAGGCAGAGTTGTATTACAACTTCAAATTTCGCTAAGTATGGTTTTAGGCCCCATTATCATAGTGGGCAAGCCTATTGTCGTTTACAAAGCAATGTCCGTATTGCTACCAAGAATTTATGAAAAGCGAAACCAAGTATCACGTTGCCTGACCGATCGAAACCAATAACACATCATGTCAACGGCATTTATTACTATTGATTATATTATAGTAAAATTGTGTATACATTTTTCTGCAAGAATTTGTACGGACATTGCACCATATTCGTAGTTTCGTACATAGTGCTTTCATCAGCGTCGGACCATGCATGTTCCCAACATTTTTTGATGCGGACTTTTTGTCAAACGCCTACATTTGGATACCACGTGTGTTTCTTTGCAATAAAGTATTTTGCTTTAAAGTTTAACGTGTTGTTTCAACACGTAGTAGTTGTAGACTGAAGCGTGAAGTGCATTTTTAATATTGTATTTTGTTGACGTTTACATGAATACAGGTCGTATTTACGGCTGTGATAGCTGCTGCAAACCATAATTATGCGAAATGTAACTATAATAATGCTCAAGACCTAATTTTGGTTAGGGCGGCTAAAATATTACAGATATGCACTGTTTTTTCCTTTATTTTATAATGCGATCGGATGGTAATACGATACGACTAAAAAGAGTAGGTGCAAAAATTACATACTTTCGAGGCACAGGGATGAAATAACTTCGAGCTGCTTTTGTTTTTTTTTTGCGTGAACTTAATTTTTTCTTATCCGAGATAATTTTCAAATTCTTTATATCATAACCCGCAGTCATACACACTAGCCACTGCAGAAAAGAGGCAACCAATGAGCATAAATGAAACTTTAATACACTACCAAACTAAAAACAGTTCTTAATCGAGCGTCGAGTACGGAGCAACAAACATACGTAATCCGTCGTTTGTCAACATCGAACAACGCTGCGGGCGACAACGCAACATCGCCTGCACTAATGGGAATGCAAATGCGTGTCTCTTTGTCGCGGCTTGTCGCGGTGCGACGAATGCCGAGTGTCGCGCGACGGTTTGTACAGCTGTGATGTGTGAGGCCTTTCCTATCACACTGTTTACCGCCTCTTGTTGTATTACCAGTCTGCTGAAAACTTTCCATCGGTTTATAAAATAGTAATGTAATTAATAAAGGTGTTTTTTTCAAAAGCTAGAAAAAGCAACGAAGTACGATGTACTTTTTTTAAAATTTATATCTGGTTGTCAGACTGCCTGGATTGTGTAGCGGTGGTGAATAAGAGAGCTGTGCATGAGATTTTGTGTTTGATTCTCGAATGGTGCAATTTGTTTTTTTTCTGTCAAGACGTTCTCAGTGTTAGTTGGAACAGTTACGTGAGACTTAAAACCATTGATGCCAAAATGTGGGTGTAGTTCATCTTTACCTAGCCCTTGAATATGGGCGTGAGATATAGATATATTTTTAATTAAAGATGGTTTTTGACATTTCATTAGGGCTAGTCGTAAGACTATGGTTTAAAACTCCAGGTCACGTAAAGTGTAAATTAATATGCTTAGGAATTTTCAGTAGCAGTATGATGTCTGGCAATGTGCCCAATAGACGATAAGACCTAAAAAGTTCCAGCGAAATATTTATTTATTTACCTTATGGAAAACTTACAGCTACATACAATGTATATTAATGACATGATAGGTGACGGTAAGCCAATTACAAGTTTTCACTCATAGAACTATAGTAGAAAATAAATGAACCACAATGTACATTAACCAACTGCTTACATGGTATCAAAAAAAATATTAAATACTAAAATAGCTCTTTAATAACATATTACATATTATTTGAAAAACTTATCAGTTAAGCACTTCCTTTCACGTGACATGCTACTAGTAAATGGATCTATATCATAGGTTTTACACAATTTGTTAAGGTTCCTTCTTGCTCGCACCAAAAAGCTGTTTTGCCTGAATATAGAAGTTTACTCCTTTGCAGATATAGACTATTTTCGTATTCCAAATCCTATTATAACACAAATACACATATTTCAATAGACGTAACAACATGTAAGCGCACCTCTAAAAATCCAATGCACAGGCATACCATCCATAGTCCGTTATCAGCGCTCGACAAATGCCTCAACAACGCAAACATTGCAATCTAATGGGAAATGCAAATGCTACGTTTATTGCAGCCGTTGTTTGCACAGCCGATAGTGTGCCACTGGCTTTAGCTGAACATGGCTATCTATTAGTGCACACGTAGCCTTAGACTCTCCGTACTAATCAAATGAAATGCTTTATTTGTGTTCGATAAATATGATTGGGTTACCTATGTGATATGCGTTTCATAGCTACATCTAATTTGTAATGCCTTCTAATTTGTGATTGTCAGTATTGCCAACGTTTTATATATTCCTTTTTTCCTTCAAATGTTTAACTTTTTGAATATATGTCTAAAATTTTCAGGTTTTTCTCTTTAAATCAGCATTAAAACGCCTGGAATTTTCCCTGTCAATTGGGTTCACGTTCGACCACTCAGCTGTTTTGAAAATTTGTTTCTTTTTTCAGAAAAGGCTGTAAGTATGTATTCTTAACTAATTGAACCAGGCTACGCTTGCCTGTGGCTCTGTTTGATATATTTAATTTCACGTTCCCGTGGGCACTTCGGTATAAAGAGTATATAAAAGCACTCTTATACTATGCTTACACAAATGCAAGGTTGTCTACAAATTTCAAGTCAATCCATCGACTACTTGCCGAGTTTTGCTAACATAAACATACGAATACTGATTCCTTATATATATAGAGATAACAAACAATACTAGTTGTAGAGATCTCGAGTTCAATCATGAAGCTCGCATCTCTTAACTTTTCGGAGTTATGTGCGTTACCGCTTGTTTCAATGGTGAAATAAAGCACTCAAACGAAGGCACGTTAAAAATATAATCAATACTATTTGCGATATTCGAGAAGTAAGAAAACGCTGTTTAGTCAATCTCGTATAATCGCAGCCTGGGACTGGTTTGGTACACGAGTAAACCTTATACTTACATTAAACTATTATTATAAATGCGAAGGGAGGTAACTCTGTCTGTTACGCTTTCATGGCTAAACCAATAGGTAAATAGATTTGGATGAAATTTGACAAGAAGATAAATTATATCTTGGGAAAGGATGTACGCTATATCCAGATATGTCTCTTCATGGCATTCACGTGGGCAAATTCGCGGAGAGAAACAAGCTAATAAAGCCAAGGAAAAAGAAAACACGAAAACACTACAAGAAATCAATAAGCGACTACACGCATAAAAGCATACAAAAACAAAATGCGATCGACAATAAAAACGGCCCGTTCCAAAATGGCGTTTTAAAATCTGTACAAATTTTTTTCATTGACATTAGTGACGGTAGGTCGCACATAATTGAGTTGTGTCTGTGTCTGACAGGTATTGTTCAACCCTGAAATATTGGAGCTTCGATGGCTGGAGACGAACAGTCTATGGTATTGTATGGTTCCGTTTCACGGCGAATAAAAGGGGACATGAAACAACCGCGGTTGAAAAATATTGATGTTAAAACAATATGTAAGAGAAATATGTTTTTCAAAATGTATTTTGGATTTATTCTGTGTTCTAGTCATGTTATTTATAAATAATAAAATAAAATAGTATAAATAATGTTAACAAATTAAAAACCGCTACACTTTCATATTTAGTCAGGTTATAATTTGCTAGATATATAAATTTTGTATGATGACAGAAAATTGACTGTCACAAATTTACACTTGTATTTGTATGAAAGTTGAAAGTTCCGTTTATTCGGATGTAAGTCAGTAGAAATAATTTTCGGCATTCAGTCTCGTGCAAAGTTAGTTTACCTATCTATATTATAAATGAATGCTGATAAAAATTTGATGCAGGCAGTACCAAGCTTATATATATAATTAATGTTGAAAATAATAGTGGCAAAGATTACGACTATCTAAATGTTGTTATTAATAACATTTAAACTGTTTTAAAATGTCGTTAATTTGATAATCAAACACAAACATACCCGTATATTCCGACAACTACATATGTTTTTAGTTTCAACTTAGTAAGTGCACTTATTGCCGCCTGCATACACATATTTCTAGATGCCACTGAAATCTTTATAGTAAGGTTACCCAATAATACTCTGTGCTGGACTGACGCGCGCGTAAACATAGTGTTAAACTTATACCAACAATATCGATGAAATAGTTTATCGATAAAAGACATTCTTGACATTCTCAAAAAGACATTCTGATATCTAGTCTAGAGAAATATAAAGATAAGAACATTTCGTTATCACTCAGGTTAATGTCAAACTGATGACAGTCAAACACTAGAAATATTATTATTCAGCGAAAGCAATTGAAACTTGAAGCTTTACTCTAAATAATAAAAGTCTAGTATTCATTATCAAAGTTCGCATCAATGGCTTTATCAAAGTTATTTTCCTATTGAACAGGTAAATAGAAGAAACTTGCATATATGAAAGTTCCATATAGTGATCTTCAATATAATACATGTGCTTAACTGCCCACCCATTCTAGGCCAACGTGATGAACTATGATAAAAATCCTTCTGTAGCAAAACCCTTTTTCATTTCGAGAAGTCTGTGGTTCAGCAGTGAGACTAATTAGTGTATTAATACGAAAACAAAAATACATTTATAAACAGAAGTAATCACACAATAGAAATGATCAGCAGATTTTACAACAATCGATAGTTTATCACCCTCTATCCATAAATGCATATTAAAACGATAACGGTCGTTCAATGCACGCATTGCCATGGCAATAGCGATAATCAATAAAGCCAGGTGCTCACGTAATACAAGGCATAGCTGAGTGTCAAAAACATGTAGACAAGAGAACGCCTCAGTTGTTCGTTGTTCATATTAAAACGGCAGCAGCATTATGAGGCTCCGGCTTACCTTGAAGCTCATTTCTCTCATGCCTTGTTACGCTTTGTATTATGGTACAAGTTGGGAGAGGTGGCGAATTTTAATCAATAATTTGATTAGACTGTCGCGTCGCTGTGATTTCGTGTACTTTTTGTATCGTGCGGTTTCAAGTCCAATTGTAGGATTTAGTTTAAAATACATTTTGTGACATCACGGAGGTTTTGTAAGAGGACTATAACGTGCGTGTAGACTATAACAGTATTTAATTATTATTATTACCGACAGAGATGGTTCATACCCAAGGTGCAATATTGCATGGTTGAAATGAGTATTCAATTTAGTTATTTTTTGTACTAAGGTGTTTGTTCGAAATTTAACATATAGAAATTGCTTTGTCTCTAATAATTATTTAGTATTTCTGTAGCATAATATTTACTGTTTCACTGCACTACATTTTTTTTTTTTTTTTTTTTTAAGTGGGGCAATGCAATGACGCACATCCCTCCACGGGGGCGGGCGGAGGGATTATGTCGGACTCGCCGGGGTAAAAGAAAGATGGAATAATAGTAGTAAAGTACCTCCCGGAATACCGACTAAACCTACCACGGTGTTCCTCGACAAAACCACTATCGACGGGGCCGCGCGAATCGCTTTCGCATGCGGTCGCGACCCCGCCGAGGTTACGGCCCGCCGTATGAAACGGCAGGCCTCTACGCAATAAGACCTACCCAAGATAGGCACTTCTCAAAATAAAAGCCCTACTGTCTCCCCTTAAAGGGGGAGACGGACACGACACAGAGGCGCGCGTGGGAACGCTGCCTCTCGGACCTGGTGCTGAACGGATGGCGGGCAGGCCCACAAAGCCCGCCACCCCCAGGTCAAACCTCAGGGTGGCTGGAGGTCGTCTCACGCCCTCCGGCGCCCGGCTCTGCGGTTGGGGAGAGGGTTTAAAGGCTCCCGCTCCGCCCCCTCTTTGATGGAAATGACTTCCTCGCAGAAAGAGGCGACGGCGTTCCACGACCTCTCACTCCGGACCATAGACTGAACTACGGCCGGGAGCGAGAGGGCAACCGATCCGACTGCCGCGATCAAATCACGGCGCTGCGATGCCCAGGCGGGGCAAACCGCCAAAGTGTGCAGCGCCGTGTCCTCAACAACGTCGCGGCAGTCGCCGCAGTGGTGACAACCGAGCGTCTCTTGCCGGCGTATACGACACAGGAACTGGCCAAAACAACCGTGGCCAGTCAGAACCTGGGTCAGCCGAAAGGTGAGGGCGCCATGTCGCCTCTCCAGCCACTCCTCAAACACGGGACTTACCGCCACGATCGTGGCGTGCCCGGCACTGGGGTGCACAAGCCGTTTCTTCCAATTCGCCACTAGGACCTGGCGAAGCTCGGACCTTGCCGCTTCGACAGCGGGCAGTACAGGTCCTTCGCCCCGAGCTAGCGCCTCCTGGCGTCAACAATAGAGCGACGCCAGGATCATTGCATTACATTGCTAGTGATTGACATGTATACAAATTGTCAATACCTACTTATTATCTAATACAAATTCTTTTTTCAAACCGCACGGTATTTCTTTCAGCATTAACAAAGTATATATCCATGATCTATGGTATAGTCTATGGTCTCATAATAATAGTTCTATCAAATAGATATTGTGTTCTGTTAGGATAAAATCGCTGATCTAGTAAATTTGTACCACAATGCGTCTTGTAAGGAGACTTTCATTTGTCTCCAATCGCCTCGAAATGTCGACTGTTATTGCAAATGCCTTATTAAACGTCTCGTCTGTATTTTATTGTTTATTTTTATTTCAGTCTTATACTTCTATCTGTCACGGAAGACGCTTCGATTTATTGAAAATATCTGACTCTTAAATTGTTACTACCGATTGCAATTCATGTTCACATTTGACGTTTATTTTGATTGAGGAGAATACTAATTGTGATTTATGATATTGTGTCTAGATTGGATTGTTCTTTAAGTATTATAGTGGATGAATTAAAAATTTCTTGATTTAAAAATGGATGAACATCAACTATCTGTGGATATCACATTTTATGTCTTGCTGAATCCGTAACAGACGGCGCATTAATACAGAGCACTTAAGTCATTTCCTCATAACTGGTGTTATTTTAACTACATAATGTAGGATGAAAATCGGAAATAAGATTACTCAATCTAAAATATGTATATAAAAATACTTAGCCTAGGACATTTTAATAGTACCTAAAAGATTAAAAAGTTACTAATTGAATGAAACCATTTAATCTTAATTCGAAATGCTTTGACATAAAAACAAACGAGAATCTTAAATGCCAAAAATATTACACTAATACGCTTACATACACTATGTCATAAAAACAGATTTGAATTACTTTAATTGCAGACGTCTGCTTCAAAAAACATCATTTTACAGGCTTATACCGCAAATTAGTAACCTTGTCACATCTTAAGAAGAATTTCTAAAACTTTTTATAACGTTGTGCTGTAAACATAAGGACAATTGGTATTTTAGCACTAGCAGAGAGTCCTTATAATACTTATTTTTATAGTGAACAATGCATGAGTCATTCTACATACAAGCGTACATAGTACCTACGCTATAACTGCTTACTATCAGGGAAGTCATATACTTGCTTCTTTATTATAAAAAATACATACAAAAGCTTCGAGACATGTGAATCGCAAGTATTTCACAGTCTTGATTGTGGTCAGTGCAAGTTCTAAAGCAATAAAAACAACAGTATGTTACCGCGACTGTTCGTGTCCAAGCTCATCGGAGCGAAAGCGACTCACGTTTGTTTCAGAACGCGCTACGAATGGCGTGCATTAAACCTTCTTTCCCCTACTTTACACTCATTAGAGCGCTATTCCTGAACGTCTGGGATAGGGATAAATAACAACTAGATGTGTCACACGTGTCCTTTGAGTACTTATATATTTTAGGTGTATACACATAAAAAATATATATATTTATTATTATTCTGCATTAGCCTATGTGATTATGCATATATCTCTTTAGGCAATTTCATTAACATTAGTCATCTTGAAAACCTAACATACATATAGGATTACTTTCACATAAATAAAAATAATATATCATATTGATACGTTTAAACATTACATTATTAAATGATTAATATTATACAGACATTTTAGTGAGATGTAAGTATAAATAATAATATGATCTTTTTATAAGCTCTTTTTCATTTGTATCTAGACGTCAAGTCACGCCGTAAAAATTAAAATAGACAGAATGCGTAGAACTAGAAGCTTAGCAAAGCCATTAAAGAAATAGAAAACATTTATAGCTTTTACCAGACGTGATTGCGATAAAGTAACATAATGACTCAATTTGGAGTAGGCTACATATTATTTTTAATCTAAATATTACCGGATCTCCCATGCTGCACCACACGCGTGGTTCTACGTTTGATGCATCCCGTTAAAAACTAAATAAGGTACAATTAACAAAAACTCGCACAGCCCACCCCGATCTTGGATTCCACCTAACCATATCCATTTCCTGAGCATCCGTGGCACATTACGCAGCACGGTACATTACCAAGACGCCGTCTCATCGCGTCAGTCTGCTCTACACATTAAATTCGTTTCTTGGTACATTACCTCCATGCCCAATGACAGATATCTGACAAAAGCGTTTATCATGACACGTCTAGTAGTCACTAAGTCTTCAAGGTATTTAAATTAGGAATCTTTTTGTTTCGTCTTTTGTTTGATGTTTTGAATCTAATGTGACGTAGTAAGCTTCTTTGTTCTAAAGTTGTTGTGGCGTTCAAATTTTAAATCATAATATAAATACGTAAATTATTTTAAATTTGGAATTATGTTTTTCTAGGAGACTATATTTTCATTTAAGCACATTAAATTTAAATAAGAAGAGTTGCGGATTTTATTAAAAATAAAATTATTGTTGTAAATCTTAATTAATTTGTTTACCTAATATTGTTCTTTAATTTGAATTAATTTATCTAGATATAAAGTCCTTAAATAAGAGATGATAGCACAATGGATAAGGCGTAAAGTGTTAATAATACAAAGCTTATTTTTTAAGTTAATCTTAAAGCTATGTAGATATGAAAACCGAATCAAAATAAAAATGAAAACCGAATCAAATATTAAAATACCAGGAAAACTTAAAAACATATTGTGTTTAGTCGCCGGAGTGCAGGTGCAACTCAATAAATAAAGATGCATTTCTTCGTCTTTTATCAGAAATCTGGCTAAGAAATAGTAAATTTCTATCTTCATTATTTTCGAAGATATAGGTGTGAGACTATGTATATAATGGTATATCGCTACGAAACCCTAAAATGGCTTCTAAGTTGCATACCTATCCTCGTCTTTTACCCGAAATTTTGCTATGACGCATATTTCTGCTGATTACCTTAAAATCGCATCACAATCTTGATAAAGTGACGACTATATCGAGTTACCGTACTGTCTGACCGACGATGTTCCTGTGACTCAATAGATAAAGTCGCATTTCTTCGTCGTTTTACCAGAAATCTGGCTAAGAAACAGCACATTTCTTCTGATTACCTCCTAAAATTGCATCGCAATCTTGATTAAGTGACGACTATATAGAGTTACCGAGGTGACCAACTGCCGGTGTTCCTACGACTCAATAGATAAAGTCTTTTCTTTCTCTTTTTACCCGAAATATTTCAAAGAAACAGCATATTTCTGCTGATTACCTCTTAAAATCGCATCACAATCTTAATAAAGCGACGACTATATCGAGTTACCGAGCTCATTTTACTAACTCGTCCTCATATATTCGCCAAACAAAGTTAATCCCTTCATCCTATTACCGACAACTTGTCGACCTAGTTCGGTTTCCATCATACAAATATAAGTCAGTAGTACAATGATGTAAGCTTTTTGTGTGGCTCACATTCTGGTTGGAATTAATCTTCGTTGTATAGATTTCATCGTGGTTTTTAAAAACTTTTCAGTAGTTAAACTATTTATATAACTGTAGCGACACTGCTGACGTGTTAGTGTTATATAGTCAGGCGCAAGGATGCAGTAGCGCCGCGCGGCAGTCGTCTCTCCGAAACCACTCAGTTAAGTTGTAGTCCAATATGTATTTATATTATAACTGGTACCACTAAATATATTTGTAGATGCATATATCTATCAAGACTTATTTTATTTGACCAACCACAACAAGACATCTGATCACCCCTACACTGGTGACCCTCGACATATGAAGACGCAGCCATCGAAGAAAACGTGGCCGTGAAGCACGCGCTGGTCGGCAATAAGCGTAGGCGACCAGTAGGCGAGGTCGCAATTGCATGTAAAAGTTATCCGCGCGGTTCCGCCGATTACGGCTATGTCGAGGAACACTGTGGTAGGTTTAGTCGGTCTTTCCTTGGTAAGTCCGGCATGACCTCTTTGTCGCCACGCGGAGGGGCATGTTATTTTTTTACATAGGAAAATACATTGACTATTCCCCCGCGTAAAAAAAGAAAGCTTTCTAATGATGAAAGAATTTTTAAAATCGGTTGTATAGTTTTGAGTTAAACCCTTAAAACAAACAAACAAAATATCAAATGTTTCCTCTTTATAATATTAGTATAGATATAATACGCACTGCTTATTTTCCCTTCTCATATAAAATACCACTACCAAATATTATAAAATAAGGATTGCAGCACGCGTACAAACATATACAGACATACATACACACACAAACACACACACACACAACACACACACGCTTAATACATATTAAATAATGTTACTTATTGACATTTCTCAACTACCGCACATAGCTAGATCGAATCTTTTAGGTGTCTGGTGCCTGAGATACAGGTTCTGCTAGTTCGGGTGCCAGCGACTTACTATGCATTCCATGCACTACCACTATTCTTCACCATGTAATGTCTTGTGTCTTGTAAATTAGGAAATGAATTATTATTATTATTAATTACTTGACAAAAGTTGCCCTTCTGTTATTCATCTGTAGTACTCTGCCACCCCTCATAAGAAAAGTCCCGGCGCGATGTTAATGTCATGTTACGCTGTAATTAATATCTCGGTAGACACTATTTATTTAATTACATATGTGACAGTAATACGCAGTATATTTTGTTCTAAGTTACAAGTTCCTAACTTCGTAATAAAGGATAAGCAGAAGTTCTAGTAAGGAGGGTGATCGCGGAGTCTCCGTATGTTTCTGGTGTAATTTATTAGCTTCTTGGCTAATTTAGTGGAGTATTGTTAGAGTTCTGCCCCATTAGTGCGTTACGTTGCGTTGCGTCGTCGCAGCGTCGACGCTGCGTTGTTTTCCATATATTTTTGTGACATGCCACATTAATATGTTGCGTCGTCGCACGCACGTTTTAACGGATCGACGGACGAGAGACGTAGCGAGGGGTGGATGATGCGCTGCGTTGTTGGAGCACCGGTGCAACGACGGTCAGTGTCCCACTGCTAAAATCTGACCATCGCTATTTCTTAATGCAATCAAGGGTACGTTTCTTTCGGCGGTGGCGCAATAAAACAACAATAGAACACGTTTGTTCCGATTCATTGTGATGACTGACTGAGGTAATCTACGGACTGCGGACGTGCGTCGTCTTCTTGCGCTGCGACGTCGTGCGTCGTCGCAACGCAGGTGTGGCATACAATGCGTTGATCCGCTGCGACGACGCAACGCAACGCACTAATGAGGCTCCACCGTTATATGGACTGGCTAGTATGGCATATGAGTTTACTGATCGTGTGATCCTGGGTTCTAGGGTACTGAGTAAATGTTTTTGACTGCATCGATGGCGAAGTGGTTTACGTGGTCTTGCCACTGCCTATGCCGAGTGTTGTGGGTTCGAATCCCACACGGGACAAAAAATTATGTGATCCACAAATGGTTGTTCCCAGTCTGGATACTCTTTTTGTCCGTTGTTTGAATGTTTGTAAAGTTACAGGATTTATTCCTAGTGCGGGAGTTGGCTTTTTTAAAGCAAAACAGTATGTGACTTCAGGGTTGTTGCAGTGGTTTAGTACTTTGAGTGTTGTCGGTTCGATTTATTTATTCCTATATTACTGGGTAATATGTGTAATCGCCAAACAGTTGTTCTGTCTGGATGTTCTTTGAATCGGATGTTTAAGTGTATGTAAAGTTCGGTGACTTTACAACGACAAAGCGGTTATAACTAATGCAATTTATGTCTTATACAGGCTGTGCGGTAATTAATGGATAACCTTGAAATTTCTTATAGTAGAACTGATGGCCGTTCAGGAAAAATATCAAGAAAAATCTATCCTAATTACTACCTGAGATATGTTTTTTTAATTACCATATTTAACTTTCTTGTACACTACGACCTTAAGAATCAATTCCATCGGATTTTTGTTTTTTTATTATTTATTTATAATTATGCTAATATATAGACAATCAAAAGTATGAATAGCTATTGCACTTTTATAATTTTATCTTTTTCTCTGATCGGCCATCATTTCTTCTATAAGACATTTCAAGATTATTCATTATTTACCGGACATCCTGTATAATATGACAACGCACGAATGTGCTGCATAGACAAAAATCGGCTAACTTCTAATTTCACAGGTAATAAGACAGTTAGCTTCAAATAGGTGTAATATACCTCTTATACAATAAATGCACATTATCTACCTAATTTATTTTAATGTATATTGTAATTGTAATTTATCTTTAAAACAAGAATACATATTGTATTGTCTAGATAACTTATCAATGTCGTCATACTTCTTTGAGAATATACCAGAATATACATATGTTTATTTTATTATTTAAATTAGCGAAAGAAACTGGTTGGATATTATTATCAGTTGCTACGAAATTAGAAAAAAAGCAGTGATTCGCGAGTGGCGTATAAATCCTTCTTGTTTAAAGCCAGTTAAAAGATAAAAGGTAAGAAAAGAGTCGTTTGAAAAAAGAAAAGGCCACGAAACCTCAATCAGACAAAACTCTTAACAAACATTACAACTCGAGGCACTTAATTTCATGCCTACTAACTTAAACCTTAGGAATTTGGGGTTAAGCGAAAATAATTACAGTTTTTCCCCAAAATGGCGAGACCTTAATTATTTATTATCAATAGAATGTTCACAAAACAGCTTTATACCTACAATAGAGTGCTAAAATTCTTAATTAAAATTCTCGTCAAGCGTTAAGAAGTATTCCAAGTGAGACTGGCCCCTTATTGTCACGACTTTTTCAAAGATTAATAACGGAAAAGACACAAGATGCAGACGTTAAACCTTTCTTGCAACAAAAGCACAACTGCAGATAAAATGAACATGATAATGTAAGGCCACGAGATTTGAGAGTTTCTTATATCCTATAAGTTTCTTATATTTTTGACCTATGTGTATAAGTAGACGGTAGGCAGGAATGTGTTATGCCTACATCTCCCTACGTGATTGTGTTAATAGGGTAGGAATCCAAAGCAACAAGGGCTAATTTTTACCTCAAAAACATTTGTCAGAACTATATTACAGATAGACACATAATTATAATAGACACCCATATTTTAAAAATAAAGACGTGGTTAATTGTTTAAAATAGTATTGTTGATATTTTTTATATATACCTACTTTATCGCAGTTTACTGGAAAATACTACTTTAAGATAAATATGAACTAAGACACACATAACATAAGACACTAATATGTGAAAGATTTTTGTGATTGGCTGTAACATTTTACTCCGATATGCTTTGCTGGTGAAAATTACTAAAACTTTACTCAATTCGA
Source organism: Catocala nupta (assembly GCA_963675205.1). Taxonomy (NCBI): domain Eukaryota; kingdom Metazoa; phylum Arthropoda; class Insecta; order Lepidoptera; family Erebidae; genus Catocala; species Catocala nupta. Next base: position 27,424,710 of record OY776086.1, on the reverse strand, counting down.
GAATCGAATCCGGCACCGGACCCAAGCATAAGCGAACACTGATACGAGGACAACGTGGCCGTTAAATAAAATATATTAACCATTAACTAACTTTATTATTCACACTAAATTCTTGCAAGACTAGCAATGAAAACATCTTCAAACTAATCAAAGCGCCACTAAACATCTTAATTAAACAAACAACCGCTACCACAGCCCACTTCATAGCCGCGTACTAAAGGCAAGCAGTAATTTAAAAATGGTCGAAATTTTTCAAAAAGAGTGGAAGAAGTAAGCTTGCTTGGCCTGAAGGGGGAATGAGGAAAAGGGGGGACGCACCTGGGGTAAGTTTCCTTCATCCTATGAATACAAAGAGGATCTGGTTAGACCTTTAAGTTTATGCGATGTTTTATCTCGATTAGTATACGAATGTCGCTGGTTAAATCGGTTGTCTTAAAATACCTTGTTTTGTATTCGAATGTGAGGAAAATTTTAAAATAGGAAACTATTGAAAATGGAACGTGTTCTGTTTTGAAAATTGTTGCAACAAGATGGCGTATGTTTCGGTTTAGATTTGTAAATGGCCAGTCTGTTTGAAATTTAGTTTTCGAATATAAGAAAATTTTGAAAATAATCTTAGTTATTGCTAAAGCTATTAATATTTATACTGCTCTTTCACAATATATGTTGTGACACTATAGTTTGTGTTTATTTTAAACCATTATGAGCATTTAATAACATTGAAATAACTGTCACAAAAATCAGTCAGATTCGCAACAATTGTAAATTTTGCCAATTTTTAACAGTGTGCGGTATAATTATTATGGCGCAATGCTAGTGGCATCTGATCAGTTCAATGCCTGCACTAACAATGCAATCTAATTGAAAGGTGAAAAATAGTGTTTAACCCTAAACGGTATTCTCCTATAATGCTGTTATACTTTCAAGCTTACAAAATGGTTTCACTTTGTAATCTGTCTCTATCCAAATTGAATCAGTCAAGCAATCTATAAGAATAAAATTATACACCATTTTTAATAGATATTAGGAATTTAATTTTCCGTTCTCGTATTTTAATATCCATTAAATTCACAATCCTAAATGATTTTTTGTACTTCCAAATCTCCATTTGAAAACGTTTTTTTGTCGTCCATTTTCCAATAATAAGCATTTGACATCAATCAAGAGCCTCCGAGGACAGTTTGGGCGATCCCCCAAAGACGTTGGACTTAAATAAATTAATACCTCGAATTACGATAGAAGAAAAAAAACGTAAAACGAATTGCTTGGAAAGTGGAGGGAGTTTGTTTAAAAATGGAATGCGTAGGTTTTAAAATATGTCGATCAACTTGAGTGTGTATAAAAGAGGTTTTTTAAAGCTAATCTAAAATCGCTAGTTGATTTGAAAACTCACTTTATAAGTAATGATTTAACTTAAGAGACTTCTAAATGGGCATCCTTTTGCTGCAACATACTGACTGGCAATGTTGCTAAAAAAATATATCTTTACTATGCAATACACGCTTATTTTGTTTTCTTGGCTATATAACTTGACAATTATATATAAGTATACATGACAAAAGGGCGCTTAAAATTTTTTTGATCATATACATGACCATACCATGCAGACCATACTTCAATATATTGCAGTGAAATATTGATCGTTTAGATATAATAGCCTAAGCCTTTGCATATACGTATATATCATCATACATCATACAATACAATAAAAACAAATGACAATATTAAAACGCCGTAACTTCGAATACATGTAAGTCGGGGATGGTAATTCGAGGTTATATTGTAAATTAAAATTTTCGCGTTTCGGGAGCTGCAGGCGGTAGACGCTCGAATCATCGGATCTCGTTCCTCGTTGATTACATTATGTAAATCGCAACCCACCCCCGGTCTCTTGTCATTTATACTACCCAGATGCGTAGCCAATAGATATAGTTAAGGTTTTTATGCAACCAATGGGACAGATAAACATACAGCCCAATAAAAAAGTAGTCAGCTTAGCTAATGGGCGCTTGCAGCAGTTAAAATATCAGCAGTATCATTTGCGCGTCGCAAAAGCTCTAAGAAATTGTTGATGTATTGCAAGTGAAATTGACCAAGATTAATAGAACTTAATATAGAAAATGTATTGTTAGAAAATATCAATACCATTTTGCCCCAACCGGGAAACGAAACCTAGACCTTATATACAGTACCGCATTCACTACCGCTGAATCACCTAGACAGCAACTTTAATTCTCTTATCTTTCTCTTTGTAACTGTAGTAAGATAGGATAGGTACCACAAAATGTCAGACAAGTTCATATCCCTGCAATCAGACACAGCTACAACATGAATACCACCAATATAATACTTGCCCGAAGGTCCTCATGATTAGCAGCAAGCACATTTTAGCCCACTCCACCAACGATGCAGTCACAGTCCAAAATTTGCCACTTCCATTGTTATTGGCATCATTGTCAAAAGCCTCCTTTAACAGATATCGGTGTAGATACATTTCGTCACCCCTGTATTGGGGACGTCTTAAGATTACCGCAAAGATGTATGTTTCTATTTAAAATGCCAATTTCTTCACAATACAGGAGCAGCTGTGGTTGACAAGCGATAACTTGGCTGCATCTACCCTGTTTTACGAGAGTCTAGTTCTGCTCGTGAAATATACCGACTCAACTAATATAATTTATGAAGCCACGGATTATTCAGATTTCGTACAAGATTAGTTCGATGTAGAATATTTGAGATAGATGCGGTTGGTTGCTGGTAAATGGATTGTTGGTGTGTACTGAAATAGAATTGGATTATTAAACTAGAATAGATTATGAAGATATGGTGATGTAATTAGAAGAGTATTTCTTGAGATGAAGCATCTATCTCTGTTTAAGTATATTACAAATAGCATTGACAAGATATAAAACGTCATTACTTAAAATTATGCATTCTTGTACTAGAGCCTAAGTATTAGTTGACCATAGTGCATAGACTACTCTGGGTCGTTATTTTGCAATACTTCTTTCTCATTCACGATATTAGTTAGAAAAGTATCCGTAGTATATGAAGTACACCACTATCCGCCACATTACGTTATTTGTATTTTCTTTAACGTCTCCGTTAGTCTTTATTTAAGTATTCCAGAAGCATGCAATCCGGAATTGTAACCATTACACGGCAATAGGCTCTCTATTATATAATCAGTTTATGCATATATTTTAGTCTTGCTTTCTCAAGTCCCTATATTTATGTTATTGCAGCCATTCGCACCCATATTCATAATTTTCTCTTCCAGTGCATCGTACTATAACAACAATACACCCATTACTTTTTAATTTTTAAAGTTAACTAATAGAATTTTATAGCAGAATTTTGTGTACTTCTGCAGTATCTGTTCTAAGAGTTGGCGCGCTGCCAGCATCTTTTATTTAATAACATCTGTACAGACTCTAAAATATAGGCTTAAACTAGATTACAGAGCTCAAGGAGAAGATAGCAAGATCTTGTGAATGCGGTCGGTAAGATAGTTTCGAGGAAATTATTTTGAAATATTAAGTGCACATTGTAAACAGAGCAGATCTCAGCGAATATTAAAAAGAGGGTAAAACAGATATATTACTTAAAGTAAACGTTCTAATAAATATAAAAGATCCAGTCCCTTAAGTTAATAAAAAGATGGAATTCTTATCTGCATAAGAAATCCTTATTACTCAAAAGTATATTATAATAAAGAAGGAATATATCCATTCTCATAACCCGAAAATTCTAATTCGAAACTCTCAAGAAATCAACATTCATTTTCCATCCGAAGTTGGAGAAATTTGTTAAAAAAGTGCCGAGAACAGGCGAATAAGTCGAGGCGGTGCCCGAGGCGCATATTAACGAACCCGTGTTCGCAGACGTGATGCTGTAGGGTTACCAGATTATGCCAGTGGATGAAAACTTCCAGAAATTCTGGCTGATGAATTCTAAAGAAAGTTTTAGCACGAAAGATTCCAGGGGTTTGATTTAAATGGCGGAGACGAAAATATTTATAGGAAAATATGTATTCAGGTTGATACAGATCAAGTCGATAATAATAAAAGTGATTAAAACAAATAGCTGCCTTATTATGCTAGCTGATTATTCAATAATAGATTCTAGGATTCTAGATAAATAAATATAAAATATAAATATTATACCACATACACACAACACCATTTAGCCCAAACTAAGCAGAGCTTGTACTATGGGTACTAGACAATGGATACATATATACTTTTTTTTGTAAATACTTACATATTATATATATAAACACCCAGATCAAGACAAACATCCATGTTCATGCACATACATGTTTGACTTGTGCGGGAATCGAACCCGCGACCTCAGGCGTAGCAGTCGGTTACACTAACCACTACGCCATCGAGGCCGATGCAATAAGATCTTAATTGAGACTCTCGTTGTTTTACGTGACATTATTTCACGACGCCGGTATTTCTTCGAAGAACGTACACGTAAATTCTATAAATAGAGTACATCTCTTCAAATAACTTAGGAACTACTTTAACTAGTGTCCCACAAACTCGGTGTGGTTGGCGACAGTGCACTATTGGCTTGCACTCATGAATGTTAATTCTGTGGGAGCTACACAACGTAGCTTAATCCAGGACGATGTAGGGTTTGTCGTTAAGCGATCGGAGATAGTGATGAAATGTGCCTTCCTGCTTTTTGTTAAAGATTTTGTGGTTTCATTTAAACTTTTTAGTGAACACTTTATGGTGTTGTATTTGTTTTAAGCACAAAATTTTGTTCGAGTCTAATCAGTGATATTTAAACTAATGTAACTGTAACCGTACCGCAACTCTATGTAGAAAGTAAATAAACATTTTGAAAGTAAACTATTACGGATACGGATACGGATTTTATTGCGTTGTTTATTTAACACTTTATTACATCATTTTATACTACTACTACTACTATTGAATTTTACTAATATATAAGCTGTTAAATAAACAACGTGATAAAATCCGTATATATTATTTTATTTCAGTGAATAACATTCGCGTAAACAGAAGACAATATTATGTAAAAAAAATTATAAAATAAGTCACATATCGAATTAAAATTGTGCAATTTAAACTAAACCTATAAAATACACAAATAACCAAACTTGTTATGCACGCAACATAAAAGTATAAAAAAATATATTGAAACATCCTGAGCCATAAATTATTTCGCACTGCGTACAGTCGGACTGTCAAAACACGGAGATAAAAAATTGTATCCGCAGAGTGTCCGACAGACTCGACGTATCAATCATTCGCCGAGATTGGATCACGTCTGGCTCCTACCAAGGGTGCTGAGGAAAATTGCTTCTGTGAACATAAGCGTTAAGATTCTGTACTGCTTTCGTTTGGAAGGAAAGAAAATTTTGTAGATTTGAAGTTTAAAACCGATGGTACGGGTAGGATATTGGTTACGTTTCATGTTACATTGCTAGCAATAAATAATTTCATTAGAGGTTTTGGCTGCTGATATTTTTCAAGACCGAATTACAAGGTATCTCTTCTTGTAAGAAGAGATAAGTATTTTATATAACCAGCTAAATATCACTAAGCTTGATATGAAATCTCCAGAAACTGTAAGTCATTGTTAAGTACATCATGATACTTATATTAGAAAGCATGTTTTTATAAACCTTAATATGTTATTAGCAATAACTTATCTCAAATACCCCAAAGCCAATGTATAATAAAACTTGGCAGCGCACATTGGAATTACTGATCAAATTCAATATAAAAACAAATCCCATAAAACTGGGGAACTATTGGCTTTGTCCAAACTAGCCAGGTGTTTTGCGCCTCAGCCGGGCAATACATCGGAACAAATGGGCGAACGTGACACGAATCCTCTAGTTGACCTAAATACAAGTCCACAATGAGATGAGCTGATGTTTTATTTTACGAGTAAACAATACAAGGGAGGTTTTATTGTCGGAATCGTCGCTTGTTTTTGCGACTTCTTTATTGAAAAGCTTTTAGAATGGCTGGATTTGAGTGGGCTTAAAATTTACCGTTTTGTAAATAGTGTCGTTAAGGAGAGCGATAAATTGTGCTGCTTTAAATTACTTTCAGTCATTATCTAATCCTAAGACGTAAAAACCAGCTTTTTATCGTTTTTTAAAGTAGTAGTACAGCTCTACGTTAATAGAGTGTTTAATAAAACATAAATATGAATGCCTGCTAACAAATTTAAAGATGGAAAGTCTTGTAATACCAGACATAATTTAAAACCTATTGCTTCTGGCCGCCAGTGTACCGCTGTTACTCAATAGGATAATATAAAACAACATACGTATCATTTAATGATTCGTAAACAGAACAGAAGCAGAACTTGCAGGTATTGTTATCGAAATAAAAACTATATTCTCAGTTAAAAGAAAATGTAATATACTTTACCCCTTTAAACAAATGCATATTAAACAACTTGGCGTTCTTTCAACAAAGCAAAGAACAATAACCATCAAAATAAATAAATAATTCATCTGTAAGCTGAAACAAAACACATACGTACTCATCACATCGCAACCCACGACACAATAAACCTCACCGGCAGATGGCCGGTACACACCAATTTCAAAGATCCGGAAAACCGGAAACGTTTCCGGCTAGGAATACAAAATGCGGATATTGCGGGGGACGGCAGTCGAGCGTGGAAGCCTGACGGGGCCTTCTTATTTTAGGCTATTAGATCCGAACGGTGATTCGATAATTTCTCCCCGTTTATCCTACATGCGGATGTAGCGACGATCTGATTTGGTTTTGGTTGCTTGAGCTTAATTGTTTTTGGTGCTTTGAATTACGTCGTTCGTAATACGAAAAGCCGGTAAAAAGTTTATTATTGTAAGTACTGAAGGTAGAAGAGAAATTAGATAATCTGATGTAATAAGAGATCCCAATATCTAGGTGTAAACGTTTTATCTAAATATCCACTTAGAAAGAAAGAAAATATATTTATTTTGGCAAAAGAATCAAACAACGCACACTGTAGACAGCATAAACGTAGAATATACAGGAAAAGACACAATAATATTATCAAATTAAGGCATAATTATTAAGTGATATGTACAAGCTTACATAATTATATATTATTACAAGTATTTAAATACATTTTCAGCATTGTTAGCTTTTGTGGCAAGTACTTGCGTACTTAAGTAGAGTGTCTTCTTAAGAAATGTAGTGTTTGGTCTTCAGTTAACAGTTATGTTTATCGCTTATTCGTAGTAGCTATTTGACTCTTTTTAACTCTGAACGGTTTAAAACACGTGAGTGATGCAAGCTTCTATAGACTCTAGTAGCCACTGAAGTTTTAAATCATACATTGAAGGGCCTAGGCCGCACTTAGATTGCACAAAAAATTATGAATGATGCATTTACATGATAGATTACGATAATGTACAATTTTCAATACAAGTGAGCGTGATAATACCATACTTATAACACAGATGTTATTGTTTTTGTAATGCATTGTTTGTTAGATAGCAGAACGTCTAGAAAGGTGACCATTGAAATTAAACTACTATATATGGATTTTAACCCGTTGTTTATTTAACACTTTATTACATAATTTAGAAACTGTTTATATTACATTATTGTATTACTATTAAACTTTACTAATTTTAAGCTAATTAAATTATTAAAACTATTTATATTTAAGTTTACACTTTCCCCGACGTTTCGAATTTGAATTTGAATTCGGTTTCTTTTCAGCAGCCATGGTCACAGGGAGACTAAGATGGTAGTTGTCTCAATGTTCCAGTGTAGTTATATAAAGTACCCGAACATCATTTAATCATCGGTGTTTCTATTTACGCAGAATGAGCTCAAATTATCATGAAGTCTAACTGTGGTTTGTTTCTTCTTGGGTTTGACTATTTGAATTACTGGATCCCAAGCTGGTGGTAGATTCCAATCATCGTCTCTATTGAAATTAGAATGTTTTTTTGATTTCAATAGCCTCGCGAAGCATCCTTGGTAGGATTCGGTGTTATTTAGCGAGAATCTGTGGTTTGTCAAATTTCAAGTAGTGGTTGGTCCCCTGTTGCACATGTTCACACACACGTAGTTGAGAGCATTTATGATTTAAATAGTCGGTAGTCTCCTATCTGGTGGACTTAATGCTTGTTCGGCTCTTTAGCTATATTAAGCCTGCAAACTCAACATGTGCTTTGCTTACATGTTCTTAAATATGACAAGAATCTATTTAATAAAAGTCGAGTCATTGTTTACCGTGTAAGCTATTCTAGGCAAATCTACTATAATAATGTTGACGAGTTTATTTTATTGTATGAACGCGCTGAAATTACCAATTAGATTTCAAAAATATTTATATTTCTTGTCTCTTTCTCTCTATCTCTTTGCTTAAAGTATCTGTATACTGTTACGCTACAAGGCAAGGAAACAGAGTAACCGTAAACGTGACGTAAAACGCAGGGGACAGCTAGTCAAAAATAAACCTCTACACTTCATCCTTTTAATATTAATTGACAATATCAATAACCGCAGCGTAAACATGCTTATACAATATAAACTACATCACATTTATCACTATTATAGCTAAAGGGTTCACTTTTATGACACCAAAAATATCGCCCCACATCATTAAGCAATATGACGTTCATTCATTCATTCAATTAGTTATTTTGGTTCATTACGCAGTTACTGATCGGGCAATAAAAGAACATGTGTGGTTAAATTTAATTTAATAGTTGGTTATAATTAATTGTGTGTTTTTCTATGTGTGGTTTATTTATATTTTCAGTACATATTAATTTAATTTAATTATTTGCTATTATTATGGCCTGTTTCATAATGATGAAGTAAAAGTTATTTTTAATATATGTTATATGTTGTCTTTTTCTGAAATAAGAGTGATGGCGAGACATTTATCTTATTGATATACTATTGGAATATGTGAAACAGGGTTTTAATATGTTAAAATACTATTTTCTGTTCGTAATTGACTGTAGCAACATTTATAGAAAAAATCAGCACTATTTTACTTAACATAATAATATTATAATATCATCATGTATATAAAATGTCTTCCTGCTGGTCACGAGACTTCTTAGTGTGAAAAGGTTTAGGCTGTAGTCAGTACTCTATACTACTTCACTTACTTTATATTTTCTTTTTATGTTTTATGGTTTTAATTGTTTTCTATAATATAGATATTAATTTTTATTTATGTTTTTTTAATAATTATCTATTGTAAACGTGCCAATATTTTGGAGACTAAAATAAGTTATAATTACTTCTATCACCTTTTTTGCGATGTAAGGAGTTAAAGCTCAGTAATAAAAAGAGGGGACTGATTTCTCTCCTCCACTTATTTTTCTGGTCACTTGTTACACGGCACAAGATTTGCTTCCTATTACAAATGACTGTATATAGCTGAAGAAATGTTAGTACGGCCAAAATTTGAGACTCCATATTGCTACTGAGGTTTCTTTGACAAAAAAGCTCAATAACATTCAGCCCGACGTGGGAATCGAATCGGGGATCTCTTGTACAACAGTCGCATTCACATACATTGTTCATATTCTATTGCCGGAACTAGGGACTTCACCTTGACACTTACTATCAGCGAAACAATTCAATATATATATTAAACAAGCAAAATAGGTATTCCGATATAGTAGCTAGAGAACAATCCGTAGGCTCCTTACCCCTTCAGGACATATGGTCGAATTTATATGTAAAAGTATTTAACACACAAATTATTAATAGCACATGAAGTCAACAGGCAAATGTTAATGGTTCATTTGCAATGTCACTTAAGATTGTACGCTATTAAAGTAAGTGTGTGACAAAATATTTTATTATTTTACTAAATTATAAGCGTTTCCAAGCCACACTTTATACTTTATACTTTATGACCTTAACTTTATTAGTGTGTAAATAAAATACATAAAATCTTTTTTAAGACCGCACTTTATGTTTCAACGGCCAAACTAAAGAAATTTAAAGCTGAAAGACTGAAAACCGTCTCATAATGTTTTATTGTCTTGCATATTATGAAGTGTCTATGTACATACTTGTACATACCGAAGACAAATGGGGTACAGTCCCATTGGATAAGATTTTATTTTATTTAATTATATTTTAAAATTTTAGGAAATGTTACAGTTAAAATACATTATTAACATAATACTAATAAGATGGATAGGATGGCCAATTAAAAGTTTTCACTGATAAAATATATAACCGCGAATATAATTATACGTAAAAATAGACATATTGTGATATCACTCTTTAGATCTAATCAAAGAACTCGGTACACAATTGTTTTTTTAAATTTAGTGACACTAGTAAAGAAAATGTCAATATCAACACTCCAGCATGCCACATTGTACATGCGACTCGCTCTGATTAAGTATGAGTTTTGCTTGTAATTAGAATCTACTGCAGGAACATGTAGCAGGTTAAATCCTCGTAGATGTGCTGACGGGACACTTAAAGCTATTTTGCTCTCCATTTCTGATGAGTTGACCGCTCCTTTCATAATGTTAAATAAAAATGACAAGTCCGCTATTTTTCTTCTCTCAACGAGTGGAAGAATATGAAATTTTTTGCATCGGCTGATGTAGTTAGGTAGATAGCAATTGGAACGATATTGTATACCTTAAAAGCCTTTTCTGAATGCGCTCTATTCGATCAATGTAGATATTATATTTAGGATTCCACACTTGTGAACAGTATTCTAGGTGACTGCGAACGAAGGAACAGTAAAGTACTTTTATTGTTTTAATGATTTAAATTTTTTAAAGATACTGGATTTACGATCGAAAGGTCCTGGATTCGATTGTTACCTATTACACTATAGACGTCAATTTATTTCTAATTGTATTTGCATTAGCAATTATTTAATTATTCCTATATATATTCATTTTAGATAGGATTGAGGATAATACGAATACTAGTAGGTGATGTGTTAGCAAATTTGCTAATAATAGTTAATAGATGTGTGATCAGGTTAAAGGTAAATAGTCTATATAACACTAAATGTCTTGATGACTCCGTAGCATAAGCATGCCCTTATGTTTACGTAGGTCGTAATGGTTCCCGGGTTGAGCAAATTGTCATTAAAATTTTGTCCAAATGCCTACCACCACTACCACCTAGGCTAAAAACGTGCCCACAAAGTAGTATTTTCTAGGCAGCGTCTGGGCAACATTGCCCAGCCGTTGTCTTGCAAAGTTCTGACAATTGCCAAAGTCCATAAATGGCAGTTATCACCTTTGTATCATGTACAAGACGCGTATAAAATGCGTAAAAGGTGAGATACTCCCCGTTTAAGTAGTATAATGAAATATAACCGGTATGGACTTACCGGTATGAGCTCCAAGCTGGTGACTGGCGAGAAGTGGCCAAAGATCAGGCAAAATGGCTCTAGTATCGGAGGCCAAGATTGGGTCGTTGAGCCAACGGAGTAAGTATGGTATGAACTTACATACGTAGCCGATGTCACGCGGACCGCTCGCGCCATGACGGCTGCGCGCGAGTCGGAGTGGTGGATGGCGCCATTGTGGCCTGTCCTATTTCTGAATCGATCTAATCTATAGTGAATAATCACATAAAAGGTCACACCGAGTATAGCTTGCGAATGTTTTAATCACCGGTTACTTGCATCGAGCACAAAAACCTTTACCTTTTCATGTAGGCAGTTAGCTCGCCTACCACTATCGGCAATAAAAACCAAATATAACCTCGTATTTACGTGATACAGTGTATTAAGCCAAATGCCTTGTACTTTTTGGCATTAAACAGGCGAACAATATGTATATAGCAATCATTATGGACAAGGTACGTACACAAATGTTCCAGAAACATGCACAGTTGATATTAGCCCTTGAGTTATAGTACTTTTGACCTTAGCTGTTAGTTTCATTTTCGACCTTAGAGGTACTAAATTTAACGAAAATAAATAGCATCCTCTATGCTATAATTATTTACCACCGTCCATTATTATAAGAAAGGTTAAATGGATAGAGCTGGTATATTACCGGCTTGTTAACAAAGGTCTATGACTGTAGCAAAAACTATGTTGATTTATAGATCGCATCGTCAATACCTAAAATGTTACGTGTAAATACAGCTGTATATTCTAAAGGGGGTAGGCAGAGATTTACTGCATAAAATAATATTCTATCACACACAACACCATCTAACCCAAACTAAGCAGAGCTTGTACTATGGGTACTAGACAATGGATAAACATACATACATCCTTTTTTTTTGTAAATACCTACTTATTATACATAGCAATACCCAGACCAAGACAAACATCCATTCTGTGCACACAAATGTTTGACTTTTGCGGGAATGGAACCTGTGACCTCAGGCGTGGCAGTCAGTTATACTAACCACTACGCCATCGAGGCCGCCGAGATGTTCTTTTGCTATGTCTCAATTCAGTTTTAGTAAATACGACGACATGTTAGTGTGTATTAAAAAATAGCCATATGAATAGTCTATTATCGTCTTTCAGATATATTTTTAGACTCCGAGCCGTTACCTACTAAAACTGTCTAAGAAAAGAACCTAATAACACGTGACCAGATCCGAGATTTTAATGTTAAATTTTAATTTCCGTTTATTTATTTTTATTATTATATTTTTATTAATATATCAGTTAATTGATGTGTCCAATAATTGTTTGTACCTACATTTTTATGGAAATAAAAAACTTTGACTTTGTCTTTCAGAGTGAAACCCTTATGGTCGTCGAAAAACATAAGCACAATCTGCCACAAGGCCAACGAGGCAGTCCACCAAAGAGGCAGTATTGTAAAATACGTCAACATAATATGTTGAAACCAGGACGAAACTCGAACATAATTACGCAAAATTCATCTTTCCACACACGCTTATCATAAATTATATTCGGAGAAAATCCTGCTGTCACCCAAATGTAATACTGGGCAACATAAATCTTTGAAAGTTCACTCACTCATTCCAATTCAGGCCACGGTGCGAACCAGACGTGTCAAATATGACAACATTTTCGTTCATTTTCGTTCGAAAGTTTTGAGGAAAAACCCCAGTTGTCATTTGCATCACGTACTAGATGACACATACATGTCATGCTTCCTTTGTGATAACAAATTTCGTGACGCGTAATCTGGCCAGAGGCGCAAGATATGCCTTTATGAATGACGTAATTTGGAATTCAAATGAATGTAAAAAGGTTTTCTTTTGCGCCTTTCGTGTGTTATCTTGGATAAGTTATGTCACGCCAGTATTGGTAAAGCGACTGGGATGTATAAATTATCTTGAAATAAGATGAGATCGTTTGTATGTAACATTACTCTGTAATATATTTTCGTAGGACTAGACTTCATTAGTCCCAACAAAATATTGCCTTAAGACCTTTTTGGAATATAATATACAAAACGTGGTACCCCGCCGCGCACCTCTAGATGCCACTTCCTGGATTTCTTGCCATGCTTTGTGATTATTTACAGTTATTTGACAAAACTAAGATGACAAAAATACATACGTTTGCTAAACGGTTATAATAGCTCGTGACTCTTGTAATAATAAAGATAAACATATTCACCTTCAAAAATGAGTCATTTTGCTATCAACACAAAGGACATAAGTTAAGTTATAGTGTTTAGTTGTGAGCTTCTTGAGGAGGGTACTTTGATGCTCGGTTAAGGATTCCAACCCATTTTGAATTCACGAATCTGCCAACTAATGGAAATTTTCGATATTCTACTAGATAATTTTAGACTTTGATATTGATGGATTATTAGATTAATAATAATAATAATAACCTAATGACCTCTTTAGGGAAACCGAAGGGTTTGTCTGTGCTATTGCGGACGAAGTTATCAAGACGAATAACTACCGGAGATATATTTTGAGGGATGGTACGGTTGACATTTTTCGGGCGTGCCACCTACCTGGTGAGTCCCTCAGGCATATAGTTTCCGGTTGTTCTCGTCTTGCTAACGGCGAGTACTTGCACAGACATAACCAAGTAGCCAGGATTATTCACCAGCAACTTGCTCTGAAATACAAACTTGTAGATGTTGAAGTGCCGTACTACAGGTATGTAGCTGAATCAGTTCTCGAAAATGGTCATGTCACGTTGTACTGGGATCGAACTATCATCACAGACAGGACTGTTGTGGCCAACAAACCTGACATTGTGGTGATAGATCGATCAGAGCGCCGCGCATTGATTATCGATGTCACCATTCCACATGACGGCAATCTCGCGAAAGCTGAAAAAGATAAGCAAATTAAATATCTCGATTTGGCTCGCGAGGTTGTCGACATGTGGGACGTTGATTCGGCAATCATTGTGCCGATAGTCATATCTGTCAATGGTCTAATAGCCAAGAGCCTCGATCACCATCTAAAGAGGCTCGCGTTGGGTGCTTGGATCAAGGGTTTGATGCAGAAGGCAGTGCTTTTAGATACAGCACGCATTGTGAGGAGGTTCCTATCTCTGGAATCCTAACCACCGGCAGCTTGGACCCTGTTCCCGATGCCGGTGGGGTACCATATATTTTATATTTTTAAATGATATGTATTTTTATAGATATATGTATATTTAAAAATGAAAAATATATTGAAAATATTTAAATAAAGAGAATAATAATAATCTTACATATTAAAGATAACATATTAATTATCAGCCATACGAATAAACCAAAAAACAAGGAGCAGTGCTGTTAGCCGCCGCGTACGTAAACATTGTCATGTAGTATGACGGGCAAGAAGGATACTAGATATACTAGATATCGCCCGCAGGTTCGCTCATATAAATGTAAATTAGATTAGGTTATGTAAGTTTATGTAGGTTTTTAGGATTAGTAGAGCCTGATTTCAGCATGAATGGGCCGGCTCGACCGGGGAACGACTACCCTCTCACAGAATATCGACGTGAAATAGCAGTATTCCTACAGTTGTATTTCGTTCGGTGAGTGAGCGTCAATCACCCTCTTTCCCCTTTCCCACTCCTTCTCCTTCCCACTTCCTTTTTCTCTTCTTCCTTTCCTAAAGGGTCGGCAACGTGCAAGTGATGCCTCTGGTGTTGCAGGCGACCATAGGCTACGGTGACCACTTACCAATACTTTTGTATGTTCTTTTCTATAAAACTGACAACGTGTACCTTACCCATGCAAAATTTCAAGACCTTCGGTTGAGTAGTTAAGGCGTGACAGTGTAACAATCAAATAAATGAGCTCATGTTCGCATTTATAATATTAGGAAGGATTCGGATTATGAAAAAAAAAACACTCATCACTGTCTTCCGAGACCATACGAAAGATCGTCTTCTGTTTACGCGAATGTTATTCATTGAAATTAAACTACTATATACGGATTTTATTGCGTTGTTTATTAATCACTATATTACATAATTTTGAAACTATTACACTACTACTACTATTGAATTTTACTAATTTATAAGCTAATAGTCAAAGTCAAAAGTCAAAAATAATTTATTCACTTAGGTCACAAAGTAACACTTATGAACGTCAAATGGGTTAGTGAGTTTATTATATTTACTGAATTTACATTTATGTTAGTTGCAAGGTTCAGGCAAAAGGTTGAGCCTATGAGAAGATACCTGCAAGAAACTCAAGACCACTCTTTTAATATATTATTTAAATAAAATTATTTAAACTATTAAATCTATTTATATTTAATTTTACACTTTCCCCGACGTTTCGGTTGCTTTTCAGCAGCCATGGTCACGGGAAGACACACTCTCTCCGTCGTTTAATCGAATAAAAATAAAAGATCGTCGTTTAATCTTCAAATGTTTGCTTATGATTCCAATTAAAATCAGTGACAGCAAATAATTCAACATATTTGCACATTTGTCGCATAATCAAATTCCTTTTTGTACCAGTTGCACATCTCGCCAGGTGGCGCCCGTCAGTCGAGCTACTTCATTTTGAGCGCTTTTCCAGGTTAAAGCCAGTTTCAAATGGTACCCTGTCTTTATTATATTATTAATACTACATTCCTAAACATAACCATGAACTAATGTTGTACGTTGCATATCTTAATATCGTGCTAAGAACCAATAACTGTAAGTTTACAGTGTATACACGAATTATATATTTTTTCACTAATTGTAACAAACTCTTGTAACGGCGAAGAAACATGTAAAATACTTGTTTTCCGTCTGATTAATGTGAATTTCATGTTATAAATAATATTAATAAACAGTCATGGAATTCCCCGAGGCAATATGTAATAATTTAACTAGGATAATTATTAGAGTTTGCAGACAATGAGGCGATAAATTTATTAGTTAATAGTTAATTAGTCGCCTGAGGTCGATTGGATTCTAATTGAGTTAGTTGTTATTATTTCTTGTTCTGTCTGCCAAAGGACCATTCCACATTGGAATAAACGAGTTTCAGAGTGAATATTAGCGATTTAAATTAATGACTTGAAGAGATAGCTAGAAGAAACTGAATGCGGAAGAATAGACTTTTGTCAAGAAGTAGGCTGAACAATTTGATTATTTTTCTTTATATTATTAAACGTATGATTATTAATCATATATGTATTAATAACTATATATACGATTATTAATCATATATATAATTATTAATTAGTATTGGCATATTTTTGAGACGTGATGGCTATCATTTTTCACTTTAACTATTTTTACAATTATTAAAGCTTTTTACATCGTCGAAATTTCGTAAAGAAGTAATAATAATAATGTATTTATTTTGCTTCAAATGTGGTATACAAAGATGTTACAGAATATTAATTAGAACAATACACATTTCACCCGTAATACAGGTATGCAAAATTATATGTCAATTAAGCTACTTAATTACATTTTTATTAAATAAATTAGTTACATGATAATATTGAATTTGAGATTAATTATTATTGTAAGTAAATCCAGTTCATTTCAATAAAAATATTATAATATTTTAATCAAATTATATGTAAAATTAAGGATTTTTCTTTTTCGTTTACATGCCAAAATTAATTGAATTAAGTGAGTAGAAATCATTAATAAAAACAAAACATGCATAACATTAAATTAGGTATTTTAAAACACCGAGTTTCAGTCGTAATACAATGCCTCTTAAGAAGTGCAGTAACGACAGGAACTATTACTTAAAAAGTCTTTGATGGAATAAAAGTTTTCCTAGATAAGCCATTCCCGCAAAGCACAACAAAAGTTCTTATTTGGTAAATTCACTATCCTCTTGGGCAAGAAATTGAAAATGAGTGGTGCCATATAGACACAACTTTTCCTAAATAATTCCAGGTTGGGCACAGGCATTCTTATGGATAAGTGGGTGACATGTCGCTAATTCGTATTGTCGATTTTTTCAAAAAGGTAACTGTGAGATTTGACAAATTTAGCCACTTCATAAATATAGATGCCAGGAACAGTTAATAGCTTATTCGATTTGAAAATAGGTTTACAAGACTCCGACCATTTCATACCGAACAATGCGCGAATGCATTTTTATTGCGCTATAAAAACTCTTAAAATTTCACTTGAGTTGCCCCATACAACTATGCTATAACGTATTATAGAGCAAATGTATGAGTGGTAAATCATTATGGCCTATTTGCCTGGATGTTGTTTCTTTAACTTTCCGTATGGCAAAAACGAACTTATTTATTTTTGTGCATATCTTGTCAATATGTTCCTTCCATGTAAAATGAGCGTCTAAAGTTATTCCTAAGAATGTTGTACTTTGTATTTGCTGGAATTCACACAAATATCACAGATGCGTAAGCTTTTACAGTTAAACTGTGGAATAGATACGTAGTTTGGTTAGCTGTTATCATACCCGACTCAAAAGACGTAAAACAGAATGGCGGATTATATTTGATACTACAAAGGCAAAACTCTGTCTGTTTGTCAGATTTCACGCCTATACAGGTAAACCTTTGGCTCTCGTTGCTTCTGAGATTTGGTGCAGTGAAATGATTGGAGTGCTTACACAATTATCAAGTGTGAGATCATACGTAACATCTTCAGATCCTAATACATTTTATAAGGTTATTGTTCAGTATTCAAAACAGTGTCTGATAGACGGACATGGAACATAATAAATAACACAACCACAAACATATCTTCCAAGCCGAATTTCAGTCAATTTCAGTCTAGCCATCTGCGAAAGATATTATAATGCACGAGTGTGTTGGAAACATAAGTTCCCTCTATACCCTAACTGTCGTAGTCTAATGAGCGGCAACCCGCCAACCCGACAATTCTAGGTCTGCAACACCGCCTAATTTTACTTACTGAAGTCGTACCGCAAACTTCTTGACACAAAAACTCAATGTATTTTGGTGGCGTGACCAGGGAAACCCGGTAACTATTCGAATCCAAACCTCAAACACAACAGTCGTAGCAGCACCAACAGTTGTTTACCACTGCGTCCGCAACGAATATACAAGTGTAATACTATATTTTTGGGTACATAAAGTCCTATACCACCCGAATCAATAGTCACAACATCTCCTAGGGAATAAGGTATTACGTATATACTCGTAATGTCCAGCTTAATCGTGGTACTATGACTGCACTAGACTGTGCTTAGTTACATGAGTGACGTCACACCAGGGATTACTGGAGTCACAGCTATGCATAAACATGCTCCTAATCCCTAAAGGGGTAATTAAGAGGACTTAGTATTAGAATCCAGGACGTGTGTCGGATTGCACGGATGGCGCAATTGTTTCTTGCTTCACCACGCTCAGTATTGTAGATACGATCCAGATATTATATCAGATAGGTTTAAGGACGTATCGTCGTTCAGTATGTATTGTAATGATGAAGCGATGGTGGAGTGGTTTTTTGCTTTGCCACTTTACACTGTGTGTTGTGGGTTTGATGCCACCATGGAACAAAGATATATACAGGGTGGCCGGTAGCAATTTTCACATTTTGAATAGACTTTATTTCTGAACGAGAGAAGCTACAGGGGCGCTGGGGGAGGCGTTAGAAGCGCCGGCGCTGTGAGTTTTTTAGTCACAATGGAGCGTTGGTCGTGAGCGCACCGCGCTTTTGCTATTGAAGCATATTTAACAAGTAATTTTTCACTTATCACGGCTCAGCGTAAGTTTTGTAAGCACTCGTCGGCTTTGGGGATTACCAGAACAACATTACATGATATAATAAGAAAGAAACTAAAGTTTAATCTCTACAAAATACAGATAATCCAAAAAAAATACGAAAATGATTATCAAACAAAAATAAACTACGCCGAGAGAATGTTGGCCACTTTTTCGACCGAATCTCGATTAATAAACATTTTCTTCGGTGATGAAGATGAGTTTGGGAGGCAACGTCATAAAAAACTCACAGCGCTGGCGCGTCTAACGCCTACCCCCGCGGCCCTGTAGCTGCTCTCGTTCAGAAATAAAGTCTATTCTAAATGTGAAAATTGCTCCCGGACACCCTGTATATGTGATCTATAAATAGTTGTTTCGAGTCTGTATATTTTAGTGTTTATGGAGACAAGGGGATAGTCGAATGGGATTTGAACTTCAAATAAATTTGCTAATATGCTGCTCGTATATTGCTACTTCAATTTTGTTGGTACATCAAATCAATGCTATTTGGTATGATTAAATACTAGCTTTCATGCGTAGCTTCGTTTGCATGTTATATCTTTAAAACATAAGCACGTTACTTAGAATCAGTGTAACTTTCTATTATGAAAATAATTTATAAAAATGCTTTGGTCAATATGACTACAATAATTTTAGTCACTGGCTTCTGCTTCACCGGAGTGATTCATAAACGCATTCCGATAAGAAAACAATCTAGTTTAGAAGTAGATAAGACATGCTCTATTTTTAAGTTTTAACTACATCCGTCAAACTGATAACTTGTGATTGAACAAAAAACAACAAACTTTTATATTTAAAATATTAGTAAGAGTCAAACACCCAAACAAATAATATTGTCTTCTGTTTACGCGAATGTTATTTATTGAGACAACTACTATCTTAGTCTCCCCGTGACCATGGCTGCTGAAAAGCAACCGAAACGTCGAGGAAAGTGTAAACCAAAAATAAATAGATTTAATTGTTTAAATAATTTTATTAGCTTATAAATTAGTAAAATAAAATCAATAGTAGTAGTAGTGTAATATTTTCAAAATTTTGTAATACAGTGCTAAATAAACAACGCGATAAAATCCGTATATAGTAGTTTAATTTCAACCCAAACAAATGTTAATTTATTTCATTTATTTATTTTATGCTATCCCGATTGCTATATCAAGAAACGAGTTGTTTTATCTACAATCAGTTAATTGTTGACATACATATATTGTATGAAAAGTACATACATACATATGTCAAAGTTTAACTATCCATAGCTAAAACGACTACGTTCTTGAAATATTTGGTAAGTATATACATAACAATATTGCTAATGACAAACCTCAGTCATCATAATGAATAACGGTTTATACTCAAATAACATTAAACATTGTACCACGTCATAATGCGTAATCGCCATTGCCAGCTTAGACTGCTAAAAAAATCCATATTAAACCTCAATCGAACCGAATATTGGAAATGAAAATATATCGTATTTGAATCCGGAACACCGGCTATTATGATAACGGAGGGAAAACCATGAGATTTATAAGTCAATCTATTTTATGAAATATTTTATAGCCGGCATTCGGTATCGGTTTAACAAAATTTACATTTTGCGTGACCAAAATCTATTGCTGCGTCTAAACGAGTTAGTAGTTCGATTTTAAACTTAACCCGATTTTGTTCGAAATATCGATGAATGTACGTTTGAATCGAGTTGATTACGAACTGTATGCATTAGTAGGTGAATCCAGGACGTTCAGTTTTGAAGCGATGTGACGAGGTGGTTGAAAGCATACTGTTTTGCATATAGAGCACATTGCTTCTGAAATTATCGGTTTGTGCTATTTTCGGTAGCGTATACAGAAAACTGCGGTCATATTCAAAGGTCGTATGATTTTGTATGAATAATATATTACATGCATACAACCACTATTGCGTAATGGATTTTTGATGCTGTTTGAAAATGAAATACTGAAAAATACATATACATACATAGGTTTACGAATGAGTATATAGAGATATGACGATATATCACCAGTATTTTTCTTAGTTCTATGTGCGAGAGTGCTCTTTTTACCCGATTACGGTGAAGCCAAAAGGCAGGGTAATGATTTTGGCAGTCTGGGTATGTATGTTTGTATGTTCCACCGTAGTGCCTAAACTACTGAACCAATTTTAATGAATGAGGTGTCAATAGATTCGTAATAATAGCCCGGGTGACATAGGCCATATAAATTCGTCTTTTTTTTAGACCTTTTTTTTTACGTAGTCGGGTTATAGTTTTCAAACTTTTATTTGTCTACCAGGCACACCTCCAGACTCAGTGATATTTAAGAAAAATACGTAACAGAAAACCCATTAATCTGACCAACCCTATACAATCTCTATATCGCATAAATAAGCACACTACTATGCACTGGATTTTATTAAATAAAAATAAGGATCTTTGAAGATGAACATTTAATTACGAATATATCGAATTTAGTACATTACTAACAAAGATAAAAATATTTAAGTAAAGATTATTGAGTAAAATAAATAAATAATTCACACTTTTCAAAGAAGAGATATTTGGAAAGTTTGTGTGAATTGCATTATAGTTGGTGAAATCATTTCTTTGTCAAGGAGGACACTGTGTTCTGTAAGCGGTGAAACATCTCTACAACTTAAGGCTCAAAGGTAACATAATAAATAAAATGCTTTTTCTAGACCTATGTAATATAACTGAAAGGCTAACTGACTGAAGTGTCAATGTACAGTTCGTTGACACTACTGTTAAACCACACGGTCTAGAAACAAAATACAAATTATTACATAGGTATACCCAATAACCTTGGTAACCTTTCAAGCTTGTATGAAGCAAATATTTAATGAAGAAAATAATATTATTATATTCATATTAAGTTGAAACTCGGTGCAAAAATTGTTATGATTTTATATTAAAATAACTTACTTTACATGATTTTTACATATCATATAAGGATAGATTAGGTTGTTCATGGACCGGTAGAATTAGGATGTTGGGACTGGAGGTGGCGCTGGAAAAGTCCAAGGGCCTGTTATTTCATGGGCCTCGGCGGGCGCCGCCACCAGATGCCCACATCATAGTTGGAGGGGTCCGCATCGGGGTCGAGCCGAGTATGAAATACTTGGGGCTCCACCTCGACGGCCGCTGGAACTTTCGCGTCCATTTTAGCCGCCTGGCCCCCCGGTTGATGTCGGCGGCGGGAGCGCTTAGCTCTCTGCTGCCGAATATCGGGGGGCCGAGTGTCGTCTGCCGCCGCCTCTATTTGGGGGTGGTGCGGTCGATGGCCCTCTACGGGTCGCCCATTTGGGCCGGCGCCCTCGATCGCCGAAACATCGCCCTCCTGAGGAAACCTCAGAGGGCGATGGCGATCAGGGTGTCGCGGGCGTACCGCACCGTCTCCTTTGAGGCGGCGTGCGTCCTGGCGGCATCGCCGCCCTGGGATTTGGAGGCGGAGGTCCAAGCGTCGGTGTATCACTGGCGCGTGGACCTCCGGCTCCATGGTGAGGAACCCACTCACGGGGCGGTGGAGACGCGAAGGTCCCAGGCTCGACTGGTCCTCGAGGCCAAGTGGGGGGAAAGGCTGGCCCAGCCCCGCTACGGGGTGAGGACAGTCGAGGCTGTCCGTCCGGTGCTAAGGCAATGGACGGACAGACGGCGCGGACCGCTCACCTACCGGCTTACTCAGGTGCTCTCTGGACACGGCTGTTTCGGAGAGTACCTGTGCAAGATAGCCGGTAGGGAGCCGACAACCAGGTGTCATCACTGCGAGGAGTGCGACCGGGACACGGCGCAGCACACGCTGGAGGAGTGTCCGGCGTGGGCCGAGGAGCGCTGTGCCCTGGTCGCCGTGATTGGCCCCGACCTCTCGTTGCCGACCGTCGTATCCATGATGGTCGGCGACGACAGGTGCTGGGGTGCAATGAGGTCCTTCTGCGAGGCTGTCATCTCGCAGAAGGAGGCGGCGGAGCGGGGGCGTGAGGAAGATCCTTACGCCCCGGACATCCGCCGCCGGAGGAGGGGGCGCAGGAGACGCGCTTACGTCGCTCTCCTGCCCCCCACCTAAGGGTTCTGGGTGGCAAGGCCTCAGGGGACCCTGCCACCCGTGAGTAAGAACCCATAGAGGGCGCGCGCGGTGTTCCCGCGCGCCTTCTAACGTCGAAAGGGGAGAGCGGTGAAATGCTCTCCCCCGGGGACGAGAGGAGGTCGGGTCCCATTGACCCGGCCGGCACCCACACGGGGGGGCCTGCTATGGATGAATCTTTTTAGACTCCCAACAGGCCCCCCCCACTGGGTGAGAGAGGGAACACCCCAGGTTTTTTTAGTGGGTATACCAGCAATAGGCTGGTGAGTCCCACACGCCCCGCCGGTGCCGTCCCCTAGCCGGCGGGTAGTGCATCAAGCATTTTTTCCTGGGTATCAAAAAAAAAAAAAAAAAAAAAAGGTTGTTCATGGACCGGGCACGCCACGATCGTGGCGGTAAGTCCCGTGTTTCAGGAGTGGCTGGAGAGGCGGCATGGCGCCCTCACCTTCCGGCTGACACAGGTTCTGACTGGCCACGGTTGTTTTGGCCGGTTCCTGTGTCGTATACGCCGGCAAGAGACGTCGGTTGTCACCACTGCGGCGACTGCCGCGACGTTGTCGAGGACACGGCGCTGCACACTTTGGCGGTTTGCCCCGCCTGGGCATCGCAGCGCCATGAGTTGATCGCGGCAGTCGGATCGGTTGCCCTCTCGCTCCCGGCCGTAGTTCAGTCTATGGTCCGGAGTGAGAGGTCGTGGAACGCCGTCGCCTCCTTCTGCGAGGAAGTAATTTCCATCAAGGAGGCGGCGGAGCGGGAGAGGGAGCGTTTAAACCCTCTCCCCAACCGCAGAGCCGGGCGTCGGAGGGCGCGAGATGACCTCCAGCCACCCTGAGGTTTGACCTGGGGGTGGTGGGCTTTGTGGGCCTGCCCGCCATCCGTTCAGCACCAGGTCCGAGAGGCGGCGTGCGTGTTCCCACGCGCGCCTCTGTTTCGAGTCCGTCTCCCCTCTAGGGGGGGGACAGTAGGGTATATTATAGAAGTGAGTCCTTTGGGTAGGTCTCTTCGCGTAGTGGCCTGCCGTTTTACACGGCAGGCCGTAACCTCGGCGGGGTCGCGACCGTATGCGAAAGCGATTCGCGCGGCCCCGTCGATAGTGGTTTTTGTCGAGGAACACCGTGGTAGGTTTAGTCGGTATTCCGGGAGGTACATTATCTTTTCAACATCTTTCTTTTACCCCGGCGAGTCCGACATAATCCCTCCGCCCGCCCCCGCGGAGGGATAAGCGTCAATGCATTCCCCCACGTAAAAACAAAAAAAAAAAGGTTGTTCATGGACATTGCGCACTTTGGTTAGTAAACCCATAAAACAATTTTTTTTTCATTATCATGGAGATATATTTAACCCTCCACTTGAGTTCCACTTTGCCAACTAACCTTGTAAAGGCCGTAAAAGTCGCAAAGTATAAATAAACCTCCCAGTATAACCGTTACTGCATACTGCAAGCACTTTGAGCTCCTAGTTTAAAATTAGCTGCAACTCTAACTTATTCATAGTATTTACTTCGCATGTACGTTCATGCATTCGTTAGCTAAGTCAAATATACATTTCTGGTTCCAGAGTGCGTAACAATACATATACTGCAGTTTTCTAACTATTAAGGTGACAAACGAGTACATAATCTGTCTGATGATAAGCGGTCAATGTAGTTCTGACCCTAGGGTTATAGTAGCTAAGCTAAAGATAAGAAGAAAAGTAAGGAAAGCGGAAGGAAGGGTTGTGAGGCGCTGGAACTGTTATTTACTAGCCAAAATGCAGTAATAATATTGTAAAAGAATAAGTACTTTCCTGGGCAAACTAGTTAATTAAACAGTCATGAATAATTGGCTACAGAGTGGCGGCCCGATTAATTCGTCAGTGAATAATTGAGATCCCTGTCCGGTAATAAGATAATATTTGTTTACAAAACACTTAAACGAACGTTCTTTGATCTGATCACATACCATCTACGCAGAGATCCGAATAAGAAAACCCTAAATCAATTTGCTTAAAGATTATAATGAGGACGAAAGAAGAAGCAAGACGTGTAGGCAGTATCGTAGCAAATGGAAACCCGAAGTCTCTGTAAACGGCTCTAGGATGCGGACTCTACAATACATGAGTCTGGACATACCTATATGGGTCAAAAATTATAGAACTGAGTCTCTTAACCAACTTATGCTTAGAGTCACTAGCTTTCTTTTTATTATGTCCCCGAAACTCAATAATCTATCGGCCACAATACCGACGTCAGTCCGTCAAAAAAAAAGTAATACGAGTCATAAAAGCCTTCATAAAAGCCACGTTTATTGAACAGCCGCGCATAAATCCTCACTTGGCGTAGTGCAATAAATTTACATTTTAAAACTGATCACGCCGACATTACACGACTTTAATATTAGCGTTCAAACGGGGTGCATTTAGGACACGTTCTCATCAGGCTGTGTTTTGCAGACTATCGTTGATTATGGTGAGTCTATCATAATAGTGAAAAAGTCTTTGCCTCAATCAAAATTATATTTCTAGCACGGTAAACTACCAAGAGTTTGGTTATGAGATACCGGTCTTTACTATGACTGGGTATTTCTGTTAACCTTCAGTACTCTTATGATATTGAGATTACGAAAAACCATCTACTATCGCTGTTATGAAAATCTGCAAATGTGAGAAGTCAATATCTTCGAAATATCATAAACTAAAGAAGCGCTTGCAGATCAGATGACGATATTTACCGATCATTAGTAAGAAATGTAGGTGTACGTACGTATGTAGGTAGGTAGGTGTACATGTGTTGGTAAGGGGTAGGCAGAGTGTACACTCTACCCCTTTAAGGCCATACAGTCGTGATACCATGTGTATAATGTTTAACTATGATCAGCTAACGTAAATGTAGACGACTAACTGCAATGTCTATGCTAATTTAAATGATAACTTTTATTGGGTTATCCGCCGTAATAATAATATATCAGATATTACAATTTTAATCTTTTTCGTATATATGTTACGGCTAATAGCCGAAGTGCGGCTACACCTAGTTATAGCCGGCTACAACTGTAAACTAACCTAACCGCATGGCCAGCTGCACCTAGTTGTAGCCGGCTAAAACTAGGTGTAGCCGTACTTCGGCTATAAGCCGTGACATATACATAAGGTACATAGAATCAGTAAATCTTTGACGAAGCAGGCAAACAAAAAGTATTGCACCCCAATGTCATAAGCTTCGTTTTAGTAACACTTTATCCAACCCTAGAATATGATTAAGTATCTCACGGGCAATTGTAAGCGTAACTACAAATTTATATCATGTGACCAACAAAGCAAAAACGACGACTGTATTAGTTCTCTGTGCTGCTATCGATTCTAAAGACTTGAAGTAATTACCAAACTCAGTTTCTGCTACATTTTTGCTTGAATAGCGTGAACCATGGCCTAATAATCGCGCTTAATCATCCATGCTAATTGTCAAGTACTTTGCCACAAAAGTTTTGCTCAGTACGAACGTGCCTTGAGCGTCCAACTGGGGTGAATTTTCATAAGTTATAGCGTGATTATCGACGCGAATGAGTTAGTGCTGGCGGGTAGATGAGGAAACTTTATTTTGTTTGATTTAAAACCTCCTTTTGTTTGAAAAGTTTTAGTTTTTAGGACTTTTATGGCGATTGAGGTGTAAGTTCTGTGGTTTGGAGTTAATGAGCCGAAAGTTTGAAATTGGAAAGAAGATAATTTTGAATGAGGACGGGTGAACGTTTTGGATAGCTAGAAAATTAAATACTTATGAAAGTAATATTATAAATTAGAATTGGCTCATAACAGAATAGTAATTAACACAATCGGCAAGGTTTAACAAGGTTATAGCGCCAAATTCTCGATATCCATTTGACAAAAATGAATATCTATCCAGAAATTGGCCTCAAAAAGAACATGAAATCATCAAAATGAAATGTCAACCTATCGAGGGGTAGCGGCACACCAGCGGCCAGATACAATATGTTATTAATAACTAATATTATACCAAACATAATTAATATTATGTTTAGTATTCCAAGCATTGATAGGTTAATTGCTCTAATTCCTTTGAAAAACATGGTATTCTATTGTTACAGAATATTTGTGTATATTATTTTAGCGAGAAACATAAAGTAATTATTATATCAAATTCTGATAGTCTCTTTTGAGGCCTGCCCACTACTACAATCAAAAACAGCACATTTCAAAGTTTACAACAGAATTTTTCCTTAGCATAAACAGCACTCGTCTCTAAATTGATCAATTTAAAAGCACACTCTACGTACAGTTAAAGTTTAAAGGCGAGACGAAGACGCAACGACATCGTCAAGGGAGCGGGACGACGCGACGACGACGTTGCACAGAAAAACGTATTATGTGGCTCCCTCCCTCAGGACACTCTGAAGGAACTTTGAATGAATATTTTCTTTATTGTTTAGATTTACTTTTGAGAGTTTACTGCTTTGTAAAATACGTATTTTATTCTGCTGTAAGTTATGTAAAAGGTAGATAAGTGCGAATAACCACCGCCTGTTACCTTAAGATTTCTTTATTTAATGTTAGCGTGGTTGGTATTTCTCCAAACTAACTTCTATATTATACTTATATTGCTGCTCCACCACTAACAGTATACCGCCTCCGCTAGTTGTCCGGAACCCTACATACCGCAGGAACACAACACAATGTTGTTTGCTCAAAATCTATTGCAAGGTAACGGTAGTTCACTAATAGGGCTACTCCAGCTTGACGAAAATTTCATTTAATGTCCTAAAAATGTAGAATAGTACACTTCAACTTCTACAAAACAAGCTTAAACTGATTTCTTAAATAATTATATGATAGGTGTTACAGGCTTACAATGCAACTAGTGTTTACGATATATTGCGGCTTCCGAAGCAGCCCATGTTGAGGGTGAACCGTTTTCAGACAGCCACACAACTTGCCTTCCAATGCACATGATCGTGCATCATTCTTCCTTCCTGACTTTTGTGATATATGATGCTATGAACAGTGTAATGACACTTTGGGCGACCTGATATGATTGACTATTATTACCATACTACTTGTAACCGTTATTGTCCAGCGTGCTGCATGACACGCTTTCTGCAATAAGTTTTCTTACATGTGCAGTCTTTAGAATGTACTACATTTTGCTTTGATATTTGCGATTTGATATTTGTACGGTTTAAAAAAAGTATTATGATAATAATAATTATAATATATACCGCTGATATTGCTCAAGTCTATGAGCGGACTTACTATCAGTTAAACTGTAGCTGTTTCAGCTGCTACAATCGGCATTAAAAATATAATAACATGGGTATATGTATATAATCGAGACTACACGATAGAACAGATTCCAGTTCTCTCCATAACAAAGCACAAAAGCTCGCATTACGTATTAATTGAACGCATAACTCACAATAGTGGGACATTAAAAATATGAAAACACATTGACGTGTTTAATAAAGCGTGGAATTTCATAATTTCGCCCGCCATTATCGCATCTGACTGGCATTACAAATAGTTGGAAAAATTAGTGCTTGTCCACGCACGCACACAGGGAAAAATATTCTTACTGTATGTTTATTGGACTGTGTTTGTGTGAGTTGTTTGTTGAGATATAATAGTTTATATTTATAAACTGTAGGCTTACTTGCCTATTAGTATGTTGGTTTAAATTGCTTGGACAATCAAGAAAGACGATTATTTAATATTGGTACAAAACTGCAGCCTTGGTTTTCCAGATCGGCGTATTGACTTCTTTGTTGGAATAAGTTCATGGTATAGGTTAACGCTTATGTTGTTTAAGAGGTTCCAGATTGGATTTCGGAGTCTGAAAAATGCGATGAGATTTTACTGAAGGGAAGTTCACATGAGCAGTACAGAGACCGGCAAAGAGCCTGATAGATGACAATACTTTCGCAGAATATTAAGTAGGACCCAAAAGCTAATGACCAATAGGTATACCACAGTTCTGCCTACCCAGTCATACAATCGAAACCTTAAGCATTTCATTAGCAAGACCATTTATTTTACTTTTATCATCTTCAATGTTATCAATACCACGTAAACATTATCGCCTCCTTCACAGTTAAAGCATAAAACAAACACTGAAACAATCAAAGCAAGTGAAAAACCGAACAGCGTAGAGTGAAGAATAAAAATAATAAACAAGTTTTACCCGAGAATACAGGCATACCAACGTAGTGAACATATGTAATAGGCGTACAGGCATATACCAAATGTCTGTGATCTTTCTCTGAGCTCATTGTATCGATTTTACATCCGGCTACAAACTAAAATGGGCGGCCCTTACTGTTTGTTCTCGATGATTACACGATGACAAGTGTGTTGTGTGACTTTACTATGATGTGATGCAAACATGTGCGTTTTGTTACACTGACATGCTTAGCCGTAGATTCGTTTGAACAATATACGAAGTTGTTTTATTTATTAATGTTAAGTATACTTACCATTAAGATATTGATACCTTACCTTTAATAAAGAGGATTGATCGATTGCAGAAGGTATGATAAATACATAACGGAATGACTAATCCTGAAATGGGAATAAATAGTCAAAATATAATAAATCAGTCTACAGTTCGAGAATTGTCTCATCCAAATGCTATCTTAATATACTCATCATAATATATCATAATTAGACTAATCATGATATGAATGATATGAATTATGATATGACGGTGGCAAACGAGCAGACATTAACAGAATTATACAAATAATTAAATTAGTCTTTTGGTACGTTAAGCGAAAACTAAATAAAAAAGGTATATTGAAAAAGTAATCCATTGATATAATTATGTAATAAATGCCTCTCCTGATAACGTTTAGCGCTTATGGGACATTTTGCGAACAAAATAATAACTCAGTAATAATTTTAGTGTGGTTGCATAATTATTAAAGAATATTATGTAAATATATGATATTGTGTATTTTAGCCATCAGATATTGTACGAAAACAGTATTTTGTGGGATTTAATTAACGGATCCACGACACATTGCACAAATTTGGATTTTAATCCAAAAACCAGCTTAAAACAACCTTTTATAATTAAGCAATACTATAAATGGTATCAGATATAATTTTTAAGCCTAGATGAATATATACCACACTTAACAATTACCTCTATTTATAAAGTTTCAAATATTTCCCTCTATATATATTCTGGAAAATCTCTATAGTAATTCACCTATCACGATAGTTTGTAAATCAAAGTGAGAACCTACGGTAGCGGCGTCAAATTGACCAAACATTCAATGTCCGGTAGTGCACCGGGTGCAGGTACCGCCGGAACGGTACATTTACACCGACAATCCATGTGCGTTTTGTTTTGTACGCGACGATTTTTGTGCGGTTTTGTTGAAGGCGCACTGCATGACGCTATGCATCGGTTTCGTGCGTTTTATGTGTGTGCAGCTTAGCTTTTCACGTTACGTCGATAGAGAGGGAATAGATTGTAGGATTTTATACTGTCGACTGTAAAAATAACTCGGTGGTCACATCGCCATTAACATTCGGCCGTGTGTTGTGAACGAGATACTGACACGGAACAAAATGTGTGATCTACAGATAGCTGTTTCGAATTTGGGTGTTTGTATGTTGATTTAATATTGATATGCAATAACGAATTCATGTTTATGCTACCGTCTCTCAGGGTCCAGTCAATACAAACTCAAAGTGAGTTTGAACTCATAGTTATACTCTTTTACTTGTTCAACATTGCGTGATTTTAGAGTCCATTTAACTTTTTGAATAATACGTCCATATAATATAGGTTTTATACTAATATTAAAAACCGAAAAAGAATGTATATTTTAACGCGCTAATGACAGAAATTGTATGGCAATCTTATAAACAGATAGCATAGCCTCTTTATTCATTAAACCAAGTAATACCTAATGTAACACTATAATGACCAAAAATATTATGTATTTTATTTTTATGCGAGTGAAACCGGAGAGAGACCACTTTATCATTGGGTTGTATCAAATATAAAGTTTTCTCATACATAACTAAAAGAGCGTCCTGTTGCCATTATTATGGTACAAATAAGCTAACTTGCCCAACGATCTACCACCTTCTTACAGAGATCCCACACGCTAAAGATATAAATTAAAAGCTTAAAAACATAGTAGTAGTTACCTCAAAAAATCAATACACTTGAACACACAAAAAACACAAACAAATAAAAACAATGTATTGATCAATCCTGTTCAATCATATAAGCTCAGTAGAGTACAAAGTTTGTATACCGCTTTACCAAACATGGCCAAATATTTGGCAGAATACGAGTATTGCAACTTTTAACCAACGGCATATGCCAAATACCCAATATTAAACGAATGTTTGTTAAACTCCAACTACATATATTTTTTAAGGCAAACCTAAATTCTCAATTTCTGTGTCGCAGCTAACTACAATCAAACTAACGGACACAAAGTATCTATACTATAATAATAATATATATATAAGTATATATATATATTGGCGTAGGGGTGGGCAGAGCTGTCCTTAACAATTATCCAAATTCGCCTAAAACTCACCTAGGCGATGGTCTTATAATATACTAGAATTACGAGTATGTTATAATTATTAAAGTCTATTGGGTTTCATTCTGCTGCTGTTAATATTCAAGCAGAAAAATCATATTATAACACTTTTCCAAACCTTAATAGAATAGAACCCGCGATTTTACGATCGACTCTTAGCACAAAGTTATACCACAGTACCAACGCATTCACACATTAAAATATGAAAAGATTCCAACAAACAACGCGTTAACATAAAGTTAAGCTTAAATTCGTTTCACAATATAAATAGTTTCGAATCGTTATCGCTTTTCGATAATTAATTACAATATTCAATCACGTGTCATATATTAACGGTTTCAGATAATTGTAACAGTTTATCTACAACATTATACAGACGGACAAACAATGCAGATAAAGTCATTTGATACCATTGTCCACCCGCCATTGGCGTTGAAATGTGTTTTTATTTTATTTTTGTTGTTATGACATTGGAAGTTTTCGTTTCATTAAGTATTTTGGTTAAATTAAGCTCCAAATACCTTGCTGCCTTTATAGCACTGTATGGCTCAGAGACATGGACATTGACACAAAGGGACAAAGAGAGATTGGAAGCGTTTGAGATGTGGTGTTGGCGTAGGATGAAAAGAATAAGTTGGACTGAAAGAAAAACAAATGAGGAAGTTTTAAATATGGTAAAGGAAAAGAGACATATTCTAAAAACAATAGAGAACAGAAGAGGGAACATGTTGGGCCACTTGATATGACATGACACTTTTAAAAGAAACGTCTTGGAATGAAAAATAGAAGGCAGAAGGGGGAGAGGAAGACCAAGAAGGACGTTCATAGATCAAGTAAAAGAAAAGGTAAAAGTTAAGTCGTATTAAGAAGTCAAAGCGCTGGCTGAAAATAGGACATTATGGAAGAGACTCCACCGACAAGAGTTTGGCTCTTAAATTGAAGAAGAAAAACTTGCTGGTGTCGTGTCAACTATACTTAAAGCCAATACATGCCGAAATTTGATTATTGGGTAGGCCAAAGCCCTTTTTATTTTATACAGACATCGCCAGCTCTACGTTTAATTTTGGTGTCACGGGGTCTTTATAAACATTAAAACAGACACTAAGTATTTTTTGGTCCGTTTGGAATTCGAACCCGTAACACTCGATGTAATGGCGGTAGCGAGGCGACCACCATGGTCTCAACACAGAAGGTTTAGTGGTCGTCTGAATACGGCTAACGATAATATAATAAATACACATCCAGTAATGGTTGGCGAGTTCAGCAATGTGTTTTATAAATTGTAACAGGCTTGCTCCTATTCTTATCTTATCTTGTGTGGGGGCCAGTCAGTACAGACCGGCGACACTTCGACCCAGTGGGATCTTTTGTGTCGATTTCCCCAATAACGACTGCCATAGATGTTCATGGCAGCCGGGACCCACGGCTTAACGTCCTCTCCGAGGCACGGACTTTCTCCTATTACATAGGATTTAAAATACAACTAGTAGAATATGTGTGTCATATTTCTGCTCATCTCTCCAGAACCAAATACACGTATAGTATGTTTGGTTTTCATTTACAAGTGCATTTATTATTGCTTGGTCCTTGCACTTGGATGTTGAACAAGTTATAATTAATAAAAAAAAAAAACAGAAACTCCCGCCTGCGGTAAGACTTGAGGTAATAGACGCTGCTGCGAAAAAGTATTGCTCGCGGCAGCCATTTTTATTTTTCACGCCAATAACTTTTACTATTAAAACGCATAATTACTGCTCATACATTTACCTACAGTGTGCCAATTAAATAGACATACCAACCCTTAATAAGGTAAACTATTAACTGATGGAATGCCAGACATAATTGAAAATCTAGTCTATCTGGCCGCCGGTGTACATTAGTAGTAAATTATTCAAATTTCCAAGTAATAATAATATTCCTGAATTACTAATTATTATTAAAATGTATTAAATATTGATTGATAATGTATTAACAATACGTTAACGTACATTTGAATATCGGATTTCAGTGCATGTCAACAATAAGGTCGTCAAATTATCGACAACCTTTTTGTTCACTTTCACAATCAGTCCAGCACAGAAGATTCAAATTACAAATAAAAATGTAACATGAAATCGTGTTTCGAATATTTTGTCGTAATTCGAATAATGATCGGTGACAACGCAAAACTCGATATACTAGTCGAATTCGTAATACATATTATGAAATCGATGTTTTAAATTGTCGAGTTCAGGCTGGTTAGATCTTCTTCTCCCTATATCCCTCTTTATTATTCCCAAGTCACTTGGGGTCGGCTTTTCTGGTCTAACCGGATTTGACTGGATATCAGTTTCAGTTTTTACACAGAGCGGCTGCCACCTGACCTCCGCAACCCGAAGGCTAACGATACCCTAAGGCTAGACCAGTGTCAGGATATTATAGGGCGACGGCTTAACGTGCTTTCCGAGGCACGGAGCAGGCGACAATTGTCAATCAATACGCACATAATTTCGAAAAGTCATATAACTTCCGAAAGTCAGATGTGCGCGACGTGGGTTCGAACCCGAGACCCTCTGCATTGCAGTCTGTTGGTCTCCCCACTGAGCTATTGCTGCTTTTTAGTTGGTTAAATATTTGTTATACAAATTATTTTAGTAGTGAATATCATCTATGTATATAATACATAGGTATTATTGCTTTATTTTGTACTTTTAAATGGTTTTAAGTTGGAGTCTATAAAACCATATGGGTAGGCTATAACATAATAATTAGGCACCATAACTAAACTGCTGCGATAAAGTCGATCTATAACATTTTCCTTGCTATATAAATCACAATATGGAAGTATCATTCGCGCCTTGATGGTCTTAAAAAGTGTCTTTTGCTGCCAGTTCAAGAGATCAAGACATCAGAGTAACACAAAACTTCTAAAGGCAAAGATTCTTCACCAGGCGGGATCCTCCTATTTTAATAAAGCTTTAATTGAGGGATGTCTAAATTATATTATGTAAGAAATACACAGTGTAAATGCAATCTTACCGTGGCACCTCCTTCGCCGGACTGGACTGCGTCTCCTGGTGATTGTATGAAGCCATCTTTTCACTTAACAGTTATTGCACGCATTATAACTAACAGAATGTTTGTAACAATGTCACAGTCTACTGCACACTCACTTTAGGAAGTTTTGCTAGGAACATATCTGTAAAGGATAGAATATTTTTAGGGTTTATGTTTTTGTTCTAGATTTTGCTTTTTCTTTATGTGATGGGCGACAAACGGCATTCATAATATAAAAACCGATGACTTACTGTTATGTTACGATTTTTATTATTTTAATAATTATATTTCGCACTAGGAATAACGATGTATGGCTAAAATATATTGGAAATAGAGAACGAAAAACAGGATTATTTTTAAAATATATGAATAAAATAGAATTATCTTCGTGTAAACTTTTAAAATCCTTTTTTTATTAAGATATTTATATAATTTTCTTAACCAAATAATTAGATTGGTTTAATAACATCAGCATGTGGGCAACCGTTTCTACCAGTCATGAAGATTCAGGATCAATTCGAGACGGGTAACGTGTTACTAAATATGTATATATGAGCTTCACCTAGACCAAGATAATCAACTTTTCCCTTTTTATATGAAATCATTAATAACATTTCTGGCGTCACATGAGCACAATATAATTCCCTCTTTTAAAATTATTAATGTGCTATCAAATTTACTACACACAACAATAAAAATTATATTCATATTTGCGTAATTTAAACTCCATATAAAGCTATAAAACAAATATAATTAATAAGGGCGTGGCCCCACTGAGTGGCTGGCTACCGTCAACGCGTCTGCTAATAAACCTTCAAGTTAACATTCAAAGTCGTTAAGCGTCGATTGAGTGCGAATTTATTTGACAGGTTATAGCAAATAGAGGCCGGATTGAGCAATCAAATACAGAGATTTCACTCGCACGAGTTACTACACGACGCGCGACTGTGAACGGTAAATAGTTGAGAATTTGTGATTTGTTGCGTTTTTATGTCTTTGAGAAACTTGTCTAATCGAAATCTACGCATCGTAAAATAAAATGTTAATAATATTTGTGATAAATATTTTGGTGTGAAGAGAACTTCAAGCGCCATAACATATTATGATGAAATATGCTGCCGACATAGGTACCTATTGCAAATAATTATACACTTACTTAACAATTCTTATAAAAAGAGATCTCTTATCAATCCAAGATTTGATGGGTTTTAATAAAAAGTTTATTTGGATCTGTCCCCTAAAGGATAAGGGAAATGTTTTCTAAAATATACTTAATTTTCCTTGGGCATCTACTTCTTGATATTTCTGCATCCCTCTTAGGTCAAAGAGAACTAATGCAGCACTTGATTTGTTTGTCTATAAACTTATTTTATTTTATTTAACGCATACGAAGTAAAAGAAATACAGATACAAATGCAGAGATAAATAATAATATCAGCGCTGATTATATACTGTCCAATTGCTATGCACGGTTTTCTTGTCAGAAGTGCGTGTCACACGATCTCGAGGACCTCTGTATAGCAATCCAACGATCTGCTTTTACTACTTTTTACGCTTTACTTTCTACTTTTCCTGCATTGTAAATGCCTAGTGGGACTAGGCATTACAATGCAGGAAAAGTTTAGACAAAACATTTGACCCGGCAGACAGTATAACTATGCCCTCGCATCCCAGTTCTTAGCTGTAAGCCTATCAACAGTACTATAGCGTGATTATTTAGAAACTTTAACAACATTTTAGCGACACAAACCATTCGGAGCTCAAAGACCGAGCACTGAACAATATCAAAAGGACTAAATGAACAGTGTTTCGTGAAGACGTTAAAAATTTATGGCACCGTGCCTTTGTGCTTTTATTGTCGTCACTCGGTCGCTTCACGTAATAATTAAACACGTATACTCTAGCTATACTAGGGAATAAATTAAAATCCTTTGAGAGAGAACATTTTGAGCGGATTTATTTTTAAGAAAAATTAGTTTAGAGCGCCTTTTAGAGATTTTTATTAAGGTGTCTCAAAGGTATAGAATTTAATATGATTATCTTAAGTCGTTTATGAAGTAATCATGTTTTTTTAAAACTTTTACTAGGCAATATACTTGGGCAAAAAGGCTTTGGAGTTCTCTAAAAGGTTCTTCTTCTCTTCTCTCAGCAGGTTGTCTAATAATTCTGTTTCTAATATTGGCAGCGCAACAGCTCGTTTTGTGTAAAATCTGCAACACCTGGTGTTGGTATCCATAGGCTATAGTTACCCGCTTACCATAATAATTGTAATCATATTAGAATTGTTTATAAACTGTCTCACTTCTGGGCCTTTTGTGTATGCCATGAACATACCGTAATACGGCTGGCTCAATTCGGATTGGTAGTCCGACCCATCTACGGCAACATTGTGTATGCCATCTGTAATATCCAAGGAATAATTAAGATAAATCAATTAATGATGTAAACTCACACTATGATTGTAAACAAACGATTTTGTAAATAAACAAGAATATACCGGCGGTATTAGGGGGACAAATCTGCAGTGACCGAGTCGTTAGGCCGGGTCAGTCGACCCCGTGAATCCTAATGAAGCCCGCTTATCATTCCCAATGACAGCCAAGTTTGTCTTCCGAAGCCGGGCCAAGTTTAATTAATTTATGAATTAAAGGCGCCGGTCCCTATCAAATTTTCAGTCGAGGTGGGGACTTTAATTTATCGTGATTTTCTTTGCAGTTTTGAGTTGTAGTTTACTGTTAAAGTTTAAATTTGATGTGGTTTCTGGACGCGCTTGCGTGTACCTATTTGTGTGTGTAAGTAAGCGTCTGTGTGAATGAATGTTTTCTATGACAGTTCTAGGTGAACAAAAAGGTAAAATCGAAGAAGTTCTAAAGAGTTTAAGAGTGATGTAGATATATTTTTGTTTAATTACAACTGTCACACTCGGAATAATGTTAACAATTATATAAATTCTACTAATAACTCTAAAAATTTAAGGTAACGGAAAGAAATGTGTGTACCCACGAATGGCTGTTTTAAGTATTCCTTGTACATTCAGACATGAAATAGTAATTCATGGGTACATCAATTTTTGTCCTGTGTATGATTCGCACCCACAGCACTATGCGCAATAACAGTGATGAGGCGAACACTGAAATCATTACGCCATTAGTGCAGTTGAACAAACTTAAATGATACATTGCATACAGTTTTAAATACAATGTGTGTAAAAAATATTACTGTGTCGCTTAAAACTACTATCACGGATCATAAACTGATTTATTGTCGATAGTTTGTTACGCTTTAAACTGTGATATATGAGTTACACTGGTTTCCTGCTGGGGGTGCCTTTTTTGTACACAGATTTCAAATATTTTATTGTTTTGTAGCTAGCTATAAGTTGATATTTTGAAGTCAGTGACAGTGTTCACTGACTTCAAAATATCAACTTATTTATAATATATGCTAGTCTTTGATCGCGGTTCCACTCGCATGTTTTTGGATAAATGGTATGTTCTTTTGTGTACCACTGACAACGTGTCTGCGAAATTTCATGATGATCGGTCGAGTACTTAAGGCGTGAAAGCTTAAGAAATAAACAAACTAACATTCGTATTTATAATACTAGTTAGGGCTTCATAGTATGCATAATTTTAAATAACTCCTTAATGCTGCCTACGGTGGATTTCGGTTGTAGTATATTAGTATTATAGTATTTTATGAAAATATACTGGCGTAATGGTCTAAGCTCTCTATTCATCATTGCCACTGAGCCAAATGTTGTTAGTGTATGGTATGGTGATACATATTCACAAAAAATATTAAAAAATAAATAGTCTACCCGACCCGGCATCTGAGGGATAAACACCCGGGTAAACTTAACCTACGGTACTTTTGAGGCGGTCCTCACAACTCGGTCAATTCACGTATCATTCGAAGGTAGCTCTCTAAAGAGCAATAAGCTCAGTACAGCCGTTCGTATTATTAAATGCGCCGCCCCTCCGATAGAGACGTGAGGTTTTATGATTATTACACTTTATAAAACAACGCCCGGTTCAGCCTTTATGGATTATAAATTTCATTAGCGTATGTTGTTCTACGATCGCGTTTATTGCTTACGTGACACAGAGTACACGCGAATGGATGACCCAACATGTTTGAGTTTCGAATATGTTGATGTTGAGGGGAAAGACAGCGTTTATTACAATGTTGTGCAGCAGAATCCTTGCTTGAACTTCGAGCTGTACTGGTGACGTTACTTCCTACTTGTTAAGTCTAGAAAATTTCACCTTAGAGTCTAAGGGCAAAATAAGCTAACATTCTACTGCAAGATGGAGACAGCTCTTTGATTGCAGTGCTCCCAGCGCAGCGACTACTTTCGTTGGAGTTGATGTATGCCTATTTATTATCAAAAGAGTTATAGCGATAAAATACACATGCATTGAGCAGCGGTCGCGTCACCACTATGAGACTGCCACATATTCAGATTCTGGCTTTGTTAAACACGGAATGCACGCAATCCAGTTAATGCTCCAAGTCTGGTTATTGTAGGTATGTGTTTATTATTTGATTTATATTATTTGTTTGTAAAGTCGACACAGTACCTACGTATGTTGTTAGTAAGGGAGTTGACCTATGTAAAGCAAAAAACTTTATTAATATTATAGGTAAATGGGAATTCTGTTTGTTTCTTTGTAACGTTTTTACGCCTTAACTATTGGATCGATCATCATAAAATTTCATATACAGGTTATCAGGGGTATAGAAAAGAACATAGCGTACTTTTCATCCAGGAAAAAGGATTGCGGCCTAACGAATCCGTGGGCAAAAAATAGTAGCAGTATAAAAGAATGTTCATTAGCGAGGTTGTTTGCTTGTTCGATCGTCTGGCTCGCTAAACAGCGGCACCGTATATCTCTGAACATAAGCTCCTAATGCAGGCTGGGTGGTTTATGATCACTATTTACATAGTTAACAGTTGCAGTATTCATTAATCAGTTCAGATGTATGTTGTTTCAAATTATGCTGTTAACGTTCGTAATTCTGTTCGGGACTAGCTTCATAAACGCAATAAAACCCATTATACGTTATAAAAGTTATGTATTTATATAATCACTTTTTTATATAGGACAAATATGGCAAGCGTGCTGCCTGTCTGATGGTAAGCGGCTACTGTCACCTATGAGAGCTTGAAATACAAAATATATTCTCACATTGCTAATACTAGGGAACATGAATTGAAAGAAAAGGAAATACAGCCAGTCAAATCTAGTGAATTTTTAAAGAAGTTTTGCGCACAGTTTCGTTCTACCATTTGTCATTTTTGCACTCCTGACAACGTGTATGCACAATTTCGTTATGATCGGTCAAGTACGTAGGGCGTAAATGTCTAACAAATAAACAAACAATCTCTCATTCGCATTTATAATATTAATAACTGTTACCCTCGGCTTAGCTCACGTAAAAGTAGGTTAGGTTATGTTAGTAACAGTAGGTACTTCTTTTTATATAAAATATAGCTACTTGGTGATAATAAAAGCGTTCTAATAATGTAAGAATTTTAAAATTGGTTGAGTAATTTTTGTTTTGAATCTAGGATTTAACACAAACAAACAAAAGAAGTCTGTCCTCTTTATAATATTAGTAAAGATTAATTTAATTTTTTTAATATCGTGTAGCCTATGTTACTCTGTAATAATACAGGTTTCCAACTTTTTGGTGTAAGAATTTTTAAAATCTGTTAAGTATTTTTTGAGTTAAATCGTTACAAACAAACAAAAAAACAAGGAATCAAATTTTACCTTTTCATAATATTATACTATACTTAGATCAGAATTTGCCCAAGACTTCGAAAAAAAAAGATCCGAGTGAACAGTTTTGTTTTTTAATTACCCTATTCCTTTCTGTACACTTGACAACGAATGCGAAATTTCATAATGATCGGTCGAGTAGTTAAGGCGTGAAAGCAGAGCATACAAACTGACATTCACATTTTTGATGACACACCTAACGAAGCATTCCATTAAATCGATTGTCAATGACAGTAAATATAAACGTATATATACAATGACTTAACTTTAGTGCTATTTTACAACGCGAGCTATAAAACAAACCGGTGTAAACTGGACATTTTTACGTGTTCTCCATCATGATTTATGTGTACAACAAGCGAGCCGAAACAATACTATCAGTCTGTAACAAGCCAAATGCATTCGAGAGTTGTTTGTTTGTTTAATATAAAACCTTGTTGCTGCTACAGCATACGTTTACCACCCATGAGGTCCAAAATTGATTGCAAGAGCAAAGTGTGTGTGTTTTCTTTTATATTTATTGTTTGATTTTGCCCGCGTTAACGTAGATTAGGTTAGGTTATGTTAGTAAAAGTACTTTTATGATTGATGAAAGGTACGCTATGACCTTTTCTGTTCCTCTAACAACGTGTATGCGAAATTTCATTCTGATCGGTCGAGTAGTTAAGGCACGAAAGCGTAACAAACAAACAAAATCACATTCATATGATATTAAGTTAAGATTGATTATCTTTTGCATTTTATAAAAATGTAGCTAATGTTAATATGAAGTTCAGCAATGGTGACAATAGAATCCGAGTTTCGCACTTTTGAAGTCGCGGCGAAAATAAAACTGTTTAGGAACCCCTAATCTATATATTGATACGTGAAGCAAAAACTTTTTATCCCTTTTTACGAAATTGCGCGGACGGAGGAGTATGAAATTTGGCACAGTTAAAGTTTATATGAAGAAGGAGTGGTGAATCCTAATATTTATTTTAAATATGCATTAGAAATACATGAATTTAATGATAAAACACTACACGCACACAACCATGCATTCGACACATGCAGTCGAATCGCGTTCGTAGTATTTCGGCATCGTTCGGCTGATGAATACCTACTATTCTTCGTAAATATAGTTACATACATATAGCATTATATAATTACATATGTCAGTTAAGTAAATAATAACTTGTTTGAAAAAGATAAGTAAATTAACCTGTAGGTGTAGATCGAAATCTAAATGAAATGTGATTTTAAGGGTAAAGTTATAGACGATAAAACCTTAATAATTATAAAACTTAAAATTTAAATCAATTATGATCGAATTTCAATCACTAGGCTTCCGCTAGTGACTTTAATTACGTGTCTTTCTCTTATCATGTGATTATACGAGTAGA
This sequence comes from Catocala nupta, assembly GCA_963675205.1. Lineage (NCBI taxonomy): Eukaryota > Metazoa > Arthropoda > Insecta > Lepidoptera > Erebidae > Catocala > Catocala nupta. The sequence goes on along the minus strand of OY776086.1, from coordinate 27,382,742 downwards.
GTGAAACTTGGAGGGGTTAGCAATGAAAGCCTCTTTTCACTTGCTACCGTTTTTGTAATGCCAAATACCATTTTCTCTGGCGATTAATAAATTATCTGTATTTTGATTCTAACCATTCCTACCTTCACCAGTACAAAATGTATGCGTGTAACCGTTAATATGTTGAACTATAAACATTTTATGCCTTAATGAAATGGCCTTTTTATTAGTTGCTAGTGAAATATGGCGGGTAATACGAAAGAATGAGGTTTAAGCGTGAAAAAATATATTACCGTATAATAATGGCAAAGAAACCATGAAAATGTGCAGTAGTTAACATTCTAGTAAGGTCATATTAAGGGTCATGGGCTCTATAAATATTGTAAAGCTTGGCTAGTAATGCGCAGTATTCGAAATTTGATTTTGATCCATATTTGAATACAGTTTTGCACATTACTCTTTCTATTTGATATGGTCAAGGACGCAGTGCACTTAGTGTTGCCAATTTATTCGAATAAAATCGAATTCATTTTGCTGATCTTGACAATCACACGACAAACAAAATCATTGATTAATTTAGGTTACAAAGTAAGACTTACTTACTTCAAAGTTAAGTGGTTAATGAGTAAATTAGAGTAACGTTAAGATAAGAAGTTACACTCACGCAAAGAGCAAAATTTATACAAATAAAAATTATGAAAATATCATAAAAAATATATAAGTAGCCTATAGCGGTAGCCAGAGGTGTAAATCCACATTTCGTCGTCTATATTTTTCGATCCTATATAAATAAGAGCAATCCTATTGTCAACTACCAGATATATTATCAGACTCCGTACCACTACTGAGATGTTCCTGATAGAATATCGTCATAAAATTTTTGTCAAGTTGTAAGTTGTACCCAGGAGTGTTAACTAATACTACGAGATCGATAAGACAGTCCAAAACTAAAATACTACTTTATATATATCGCTTCTCATTTGTTCTGAATGAAGAACTTTCCAGATCATCTCGTAACATCAAATATGTATACATAGAAAGCCCACAAGAAGGTACAGGGTCAGCTATTAATAGCTCATAGGCCGACCCTTGGATGTACGGTAATAGGTATACACAACACGGTTTATGAATATGATTACATTATGTACATACATACATAATCACTCGTCTATATTCATGCAACGGTAGACAGGTGCTACAGGTTTCCACTAGCTATGAGCCTGACATGTTTCTTGCTTGATTCATCTGCATTATGTTCTTTAAAGCACGGTCAGTAACTTGATTTTTCAACATTATATCTATATAGGTATAGGAATGATCTAGGTCCATAGTTCCCAAAGTGGTCCAGGTGGACCCCAGGGGTCCACGGCAGACTCGACGGGGGTCTACGTTGATAATAATAATATCAGCCCTGTATTAAACCGTCCCACTGGTGGGCACGGGCCTCTTCTCAGTGTGAGAAGGGTTAGGCCGTAGTCCACCACGCTGGCCCAGTGCGGGTTGGCAGACTTCACATATCTTCGAGAACATTATAGAGAACTCTCAGACATGCAGGTTTCCTCACGATGTTTTCGATAATTAACTATTTAATACGCACATAACTTCAAAAAGTCAGAGATGCGTGCCTTGGGTTCGAACTCAAGACCTCTGCGTGGCAGTCCAACAGTTTCCCACTACGATGGCGTGACAAAAAACACAATTCGTAAGGGGACGAAAATTTATATAATTTTAATGTTGGCTTGACTTAACCTACAGACAGATAATGTTTAAGGAATACCACTTGATGAAGACACGAGAATTTCTTCTAAAAAAACAAATGTCAGCCTACTACGAGGTTGTTTTTTTTTTTATTTTTTTTATCTTAACTTTTAGTCCGAATATACCAATTTTACTTGACGGATTAAATTTCTAGCTGACGGGTTCCACCGGCCACCGAACTAGCTAAATTTTAAAAGTGGCGTATGAGAAAGAAAGTCTGGGAACCTCTGATTTAGGTAAATATTTTTGGACAATGTTCGACTAGTGGGCTAGTCTATTACGCTTCCATCATCATGGTTAATTATTTATCTTATTCAAAGCACTAATGTGCAATTGCTACGAAAAAAGAAATTTGCCTAGCTTTTCGAAAGGTAGATCAATTTGATATCACTGTCACAGATTCGAATCATAATCGAATATTCGAAACTGTGATGATGATTGATCGTGATGTTAGGTATTTGTTCTACTACATATTTTAAGCTGTACGTTACCTAATAATTTAATATAATAAATTAAAGCATTCGAATAACGATCTATGTTTCGAATCGCTTTGGTGACGCAGCGGTTGCGAATAGCTGTGAATGGGGTCTCGGGTCCGATATCTTGGGTAAAGTGTTATTTTATCAAGAAGTTCTTAGTAGAAGCACGGAGTCTGCTGCTGTGTCTGGTAAACGGCAATAGGTTTTCCACCTATTACTTGGGATCGAATTTTATAACTGACGGTATGCGGCTGTAATACACATCTGCCTACCCATCTAACTCTAACTTCCCCTTGGCGATAGGCTATACATATTATGATTATCAAAAGTTTCCATTACTTAAACTTTTGGATATATCGAATTTTCGTTTTCTATTAATCCTTTTAATGTGGCTTTTAGCCTTAAGACTTTTTTATTCCGAACCGCCTAACTAATATTACAAATGCGAATGTGAGTTTCTTTTTTACATTTTACGCCTTAACTACTCGACTGATCATCATAAAATTTCGTATACACGTTATCACGGGTACAGAAAAGGACATAAGCACCATTCAGAAAAAGTACTGTTGCCGAGGTATGCAAATTTATCGACGTAATCTAGAGCGCTACCGCAAGTGAAGCTGTGAGCAAAACCTAGTAATTATAACTCAGTTATCAAAGGAAGTAATCATCCCTCTGTGTTATCATGTGAGTAGATTGCGTAACAAGTTGTCTAACGCTTGTTATCGCACAGGTGCCGCCACGCCTCACGGGCAACCGCACTGCAATTACCGCAAACTCTGCGCTATCTCCTGATATCAGAGGGAAATTGAGCGCAAATCTTTATAAGAATATAACTTGCTGTATCATTATATCCTAGTGTTATTATAAACTTTGCAAAGATGTTTGTTACTTTTGTGTAAACTGCTGTATTGGTTTGGACGTAACTTGGTGAACAGATAGACTATGTACTGTATTATCACACTACATATTCTATTAAATGTTCCTGTAGAATTTATACAAGTGAAGCCGCGGACAGAAACTAGTTTGCTCTTTCATATAGAAAGCAATTTTTTTTTATTATTGATAACATTTCTAAGTTTCTTTGCAGTATATCGCATTGGGTTTATCCTTTAAGGATATTTGTAATTCTGAAATAATAAGAAAAATTCTATATATTGCATTAGCTTTTGATCGCGGTTATCTTGTATGTTAATCCAGGATTTGGTCTGTTTGTGAGCAAACTCGTTCAACTTTTTACGTTTAATTGAATAGCAACAGCCATCTTCATAAACTTTAATAATTATAATATTGCTAGATAGTAATAGTAGCATATACATACTTATATGCCTTACGCCTGTAGGAATATCTCTAAAAGGTAAGGCAGAGTAGTTTTTAAGTATCTACGAGACTACGGTCGCAAAGGTACGCATGGTATGGCGTATGGCATGGTAGTCATAATCTATTAACAGACGCCGTGTTACTTTTGAGATAAGAGCAGTGATAGCTCAGTGGGGAGACCAACAGACTGCAATGCAGAGGGACTCAGGTTCGAACCCACGTCACGCACCTCTGACTTTAGGAAGCTACATGACTTTTCAAAATTATGTGCGTATTGATTGACAATTATCGCCTGTTCCGTGCCTCGGAGAGCACGTTAAGCCGTCGGTCCCGGCTGCCATGAACATCTATGGCAGTCGTTATTGGGGAAGTCGACACAAAAGATCCCACTGGGTCGAAGTGTCGCCGGTCTGTACTGACTGGCCCCCACACAAGATAAGATAAGATAAGTTACTTTTGAGATTTTTAGGTAACTCAATAACAATACGTCCCCGAAATTGAATCTAGGACTTGAGGTCCTAGATTCGATTCCAGGGACGTATCGCACGGCACGAGGTTAAGAGTTTAAACGAAATATTTTACTTGCATACATAAGTAGGTATAGGTAGGTAGTAATATTTATCAAATTAATTAATTAATTAATCATTCTCAGAAGTCTTGCCTAATAATAACTATCAAATCTGACTTTGATAAGGGACTAACATTTCAAACATGGCAGATAGATTGATGATGCCAGAATATGGCCAATCATAAACGATTTAAAACCTACGAGGGGGTTAGGGTACAATCAATATTGCGGAGGATATTGGGATACACTTGAGCTGGATAGTCAGAAGTGCGGTATAAGCGATATTCTCATATTGCAGTTTGAGTGTAGTATCGACCGAAGTACCTACATAGACATAACGTTATTTGAACGGTAGGTATGAGTATCTAAGTGGAAGTGCATGTGACTGCTGTGCATGATGATCTCGGCTGCGATTTCCAAGTGGGGAAAACAGTTAAAGGGCTTGCCTGCCAAAAAAATAATAGATTGCAATAGACTCCAGCTGGTGCTAGTTTCTATGTAGTAGACGTAGGATCTAAAGATAACATATGTAGCGAAATGAGGTTGTAATTCATGCCTACCCTCTCCGGGAATTTAAGCGTAGGTCTAACACGTATAAATATGATACCATGTCCAGTATATAGGTACATAGGGTACCTAAATATATGATCCGTGTTAATTAAGTGTATGATCTACATGCCAAGTTTTATTTAAGCCCGTTCAACGGTCTACGTGTCATTGAGTAAGAAACGACAATACTTCCAAACACCTTTACGAAGTTTCACGTTTATTATATCAGTAAGATAACAAGGAATCACCACATCTATATCCTTGAAGATAGAGCAGCGGTAGCTCAGTGGAGAGACCAACAGATTGCAATGCAGAGGGTCTCAGGTTCGAACCCACGTCACGCACCTCTGACTTTAGGAAGTTACATGACTTTTCAAAATTATGTGCATATTGATTGACAATTATCGCCTGCTCCGTGCCTCGAGAGCACGTTAAGCCTTCGGTTCCGGCTGCCATGAACATCTATGGCAGTCGTTATTGGGGAAGTCGACACAAAAGATCCCACTGGGTCGAAGTGTCGCCGGTCTGTACTGACTAGCCCCCAAACAAGATAAGATAAGATAAGATATCCTTTAAGGATTAAGCAGATATGTTACGTCCCGCATATTAGGAGCCGACTGACAACTACTTACTAAGAAAATCTTATAACACTTTACCTGACTCGGTACTCGAACCCGAGACTGCACATTCAGTTGCATTTACTACCGCTGCCACCGAGGCAGCTTGTAATAAGAGTAGTTTTCTAAGACAGTCAGCACACGACCACGAAACCAACTTTTCATAGGAAATTCGTAAGGTAACATATCTATATAACAAAGAAAGCTTCCGTATTTCGTTCAACATCATCCTTTTTTATAGTCCACGGTTCGTGAACTACACCACTTATAGTAATTGTTGTGCCTCCTTGAAAATAAACCGTAGGGATAACAGGAGTTACGTTTAAACGTTATGAGGGAACCTCGTTTTCATGATTGATTCATGGTCCACGTTTTTTGTTTTATTTTATATACAAGCGCCCGTATTTTAGTTAGATTAAATGCATTTAGAGAATTCTGTGTAACGAAATCGGTTGTGGAGCAAATTGGTTTCGGTTCTGATTGATTACAATATTACATACTAGATGTTACTCGTGGTTTTGCTCGTGTTAATGTAGATTTTGTCAATAAATTTAGATCCTGCCGAAACGGTACTTTCTTCTGGTTTCTGAATGAAAGGTCCCCTTTTCTGTACCCCTTACAACGTGTATGCAAAATTTTCTGAGGATCGGTTGAGCCGTTAAGGTTAAGCGTAACAAACGAACAAATCTATATTCACATTTATAATATTAGTTAGAATGTATGTAGCCTTACGCTTATTTCCTCGAAAAGGTAGATAAAGGTAGATTTTACTTACGTTTCGCGAGCTATGGTGTTAGGTTCTATGTAGTAGCGAGCATGCCTATTGTCATCTAATTAATACGGTTTCAGACTCCGTATAGCTCCAGTGAGATTCTTAGCAAAAAATCTTAATAACACTCGGCTAACTAATCAGAGCAGATGCATTCACTAAAACTGCGCCATCAAGGCAGTCATAATTAAAAATATTAATTTTCATCTAAAAAGTCAATCGAAATCAGACCTGTAAATAATTTTGTCAAAAAACATAGTTCAATGTAAATCTGTATTCATTGGACCATAAGATTAAGGCAATTTAATGCATTGAAAAATATAAATTTGCTATAAGTAAATTGATTGAGAAGTATATTGCGGTAATTAATCTTTTGTTAAGCCCAGCTAGGAACATCTGAAGAAATTGCACAATATTCTGGAATTCATATTAAATATATAGGCGAACGATTCCTGACCACATAATTTAAAGTATCTTAAACTGACGAACATACATGAGGAAATTGATGAAAATAAATAAAACAAGAGTATATAGAATATAGCAAGTAGAACTCCGTAGCTTAAGCCTATACCTCCGAGAAACACCGACTCGTGTATATGAATGATGTACATTTATATTTATTTAAAACTACCTTTGCGTGTGGCTCAGCCCACGAGGTAACTACATCAATAAAAAGCCTATGTCCTTCAACAGGATTTAATGTATCTCTGTATCAGATTTCATTTTAATCGGTTAAGCAGTTTAACCGTGAAGAGGTAAGAAACAGACAGAGTTACTTTCCAATGTATAATATTAAGAATGGTTATGTATCAATTTTGTCTCTATCCAATTCAATACGATTCTAGTAACAACAAAGTATAATTAGCATGCAGTATTGTTTTAGTTTTATAAGTAGTGAATAAGAGAGAAAAATCATAATTTATCTGGTATCAAGCTATTTTAATTACAAATTTTATTAAAATTACCGCAATGAGTAGCCTAAAAGGTACGTAACAAACAATTATTGTAGTAACATGATTTGCACGAATTTAAATCAAAACATACGAGCAAGTTTATGAACAATACATTAGTCGTTACACTAATAACATAATTGTATAATTATAAGTATAATGTACGCCACAGTTGCCTAAAAGAACATATTATGTCACAACAATATTGTTCCTGTCCCAATTATTAGAATTTTCGTATCCTAGGAAACATTGGCGACGGAAATTGGCGAATTTAGGTGACAATATATGTCGTCCTTTTTAAGGGTCGGGAAAGTATGTCATATACTCCGTATACCTTATTATATAGTATATAATGTAATGAGGTATAAAAAGGACAATTCATTTAATACATAAATTTAGGGAAAATATTTATCTTAACTTTTCTTATACGTATAAAAATGTAGTTATTGAACTATGACTTACTTTGAATGTGTACGATATATTATGATCATTAAAGTACCACGCATCATGAATATACATACCTAAACATATAGTAAGAGGTGTATCGCACCCAAAATTACCTATTTATATTTAGGTCTAGTGTACTACATAGGTATTGCTGTCTACTGTAGATAATTGTAGATTTCTGTTGCTACTAAGCACAGCCTGACAGGCAAACACAAAAATGCGTAGCTTGACTCGGTAATTTCACTAAAAATCTAGCAAAAGAAATTAAACTAGAAATCACTAAAAAATAATGAATATTGCATCTCAATAAGCTTTAATAAAACGTCACAAATCTGTTGCATAATCAATATAATCCTTAACCACTTCACAAATACTACACGACCAAATTAAATTGTTTATTGTGACACCTCAAGTCTATTAAATGATGAGTTCATCATTATTTTGAAGGGTTACCGAGCCTCATATATAATGTTATCACATATCTATCTTTACAATCAACCATACACCCGGCGCCCCATGTGGTTTGAGGGATGTTGATACGAATAACATTAATGCCGATTGCCTGCCCATTTCATAAAGAAGATACATATTTTACTATACCATTTAAAATAATTATTTAACTTCAGTAATATACTGTAAAGTATTTATAGAAATACGAAATTATTATTTAAAAATGGTTGTGTTTTAGAAGCAAATAAAATGCTACGAACCTTTCAGAAAACATTGAGAAATCACTATCATTAAAATCCTGACACTACACAACACACGAAATAAACACGAGAACGAGCGGCACGGACGCGCGAAACGTGCGTCCACGTCGAGGGTCGACGCGCTACTGACTGCCACGCTGAACTTCAGTTTCATAGCGTATTATCTACTGCATCTCGGCTACGATACTTGCTCGCTACGCTGCCACCCTGGTACCGGCCGACGGATTTTCGTCAAGAAAACCGTTTTTCCGGGAAACGCGTAATTATTACGGTGTAATTTAGATTAATTTGATAGATTTTTAATACACTGAGTCCATATTGCGTAAATACTTTTTCGTATTTATTTGGTAACACTTTTTGTATCAGTATGATGTTGGATTACCGATTAGAAGCCACACCATTACTCAGAAAAGCAGATTGGCTTAGCTGGCGAGGTAAACTAGAATATTAGTTATTTTGACCCAAATTGCAAATATGAAAAAAGTCATCTGTGTTATCAAAATAGGACCTAATCAGCCGGATACATAATACAGCGACAAAGTGTTATAAAAAGCCAGTTTATACAAATCTTTGTTATAGATATCGATCATATTTATGCGAACTGTAATGTCCGAGTCGATGACCCAATAGAGAGTATAGTTTCTCAACAAAACGTCTTTAACTTACCTATATACTTATATTACTGTGACCTCTTTCCTATCGATTATCCAATATGACTCCTCTCCTCTCAGAAAGTGGGCAAACAACATATTTGGAAACCAATATCATCAATATATAAGAGCAGTTACCAAAAACTGTTTTCTTATTTATCCGCCACTTTATAAGAAACTATCTTAGCCAATCCGAAAAGTTTTAGGTGAACTAGTTGGAGACGTCCATTACGGTAAAGTTAGAATGTTTTTCTTTTTACTAAAATCAAAGTTGGTTAAGTGCTCCATACGCCTATGGCCACGGGGACTTAGAAATTGCCGAACTTACAAAATCAGTTGACGTTATTCGGTAAGAATACTTTTGTATAGAATATTTATTTAGTTTGGAAAGAAAGCTTTAGTTAAGGCGCTCGAACTTGTATTGTGAAACACTTAGATGAAACCTCGGGAGTCTTCGGATAAACTCTTTTATGTTAGGAAAATTCTTGGAAACACGATAAGGGATTTCGTAAAAAATATATGGGTATCACTAAAATATACCTATTATTTGGCAATCCAATTTAGGTACATTGGCAATACTCACAATAATATTTTGGTAATAAATGTATCATATGTTAATAATAATGGATAATATACCATTATTATGATTCATCTATACTTTGTTTGCCTAAGCGACGCACCTGTAGTAAATGCGGCTGTTGTGCATGCGGTCAAATATCCTCAGAACCAGCTCGGAGTCTGGAACTGTGCTCGGTACGGCAATAGGTTTGCTAATTATTACTTAAATAGTCTGCTTATTGCTTCGGGAATAGAGGCGGCTGACTATGTACATATATATGTGATTACACACGTACATATATTTGTTTTGTTGGAGTTGGCAATATCTGGCACATTGCTCTGCAGTTCTAAAGGTATCATGCTGTATATGTTACCATGTGAACATACATACGTATCGGCTGTTATTTACCATCTCATGATAAGGCAATAATAAAATAGTAGTATGCTACAAATAATATAAGTAAAGTGAAGTAATAATTGTAACAAAGAAATATAAACGTTAAACAATCTCTAGCATTAAAATAAATCAACATTTTACTGGCTAGTAAAATCATGCTGTTTGCTACTTGATGTGCCTTTGTTAGGTACTTTGTGGTTGTATTGTGCTACAAGTTATATCTATGTAAAATGCATAAAGGTTGAGCTTATTTATCTTGGCTACCTACAAATGCATTGATTGATCTAAAGCAATAAATACTGTCAATGTTATTGAATATAGTGCATTAACAAAAAAAAGATGCGGCAATTAAGAAAATAGACGATTTGCTTTTTGAAGGTATAATTGAATATTTATTTATTATATTACATACATAAATCTTACCCACCTCATGTTATTATATATAACTAGCTGTCCCGACAGAAGTTGTCCTGTACAGGCGAAAAAATAAAAAACTGAACCATCCTCGACTCCACTTGAATACACACAAAAAATTCATTCAAATCGGTCCAGCCGTTTAGGAGGAGTTCACTGTCTACGTGTGTGGACAGTGAACTCCTCCTAAACGGCAGAAGAATTTTATATATAAAGATAATGTACAACCAAATCTTGTTTTATTCAAGCATAGAATAAAAGAGACATTTTAATAAAAGTTTTAAGATGCGGTTATGAGGCTGTTTTTATTTATTAAGTGAAGTGAATTATGCAGCATATTTAAAGCAACAATTTTTTTTTGAAATTTGTATGTTGTCTTCTCCCTTGCCTTTATTATTCCCAAGTCACTTGGGGTCGGCTTTTCTAGTCTAACCGGCTTTGACTGGATATCAGTTTTGACACGGAGCGGCTGCCACCTGATCTCCGCAACCCGAAGGCTAACGATACCCTAAGGCTAGACCAGTGTCAGGATATTATAGGGCACTGACTTCCCAATAACGACTGCCATAGATGTTCATGGCAGCCGGGACCGACGGCTTAACGTGCTCTCAGAGGCTCGAAAATATGAAATATGAATGTTATCATGGATTAATTTTTTATTATTACATACATATACTATTTCTTGCCTATTCATTTCTAATACTAAATTCTTGTATTGTTAAAGATGGCAACAGGTAAATATAAATGCAAAATATGTATAGTCATACGATACTACTTCCTCCGTGGCGCAGCGGTAGTGAATGCGACTGCTGTGCATGAGGTCTCGGGTTCGAATCCCGAGTCGGGCTAGCAAAAAGTTATTGGGTTTTCTGTAAAGAAATCTCAATAGCAGTCCGGAGTTAGGAAGTAGGCGGTGTTAGACATCCCCGTGCCTCGGAAAGCACGTAAAGTCCTGCGCCTGATCTCGCTCCGATCGGATTGCCGTCCCATCGGATCACGAGAGTTAAGGAATAGTGAGTGCACTTGTGTTTGCGCACACACTGCAGGATATTATAACTACATCGGTGGCGCAGTATTGGTGTATGCGACTGCTGTGTATGAGGTCTCGGTTTCGATTGCCTGATCTATCAAGAAAATGCCTCTAACATCACGAATGCAACTGTATACCGTAAACTTAATAGTTTATAATATTATACTAGAGTTTGGCGGCGACTTCACTCGCGTAAATGTAGGCTGGGCGGAAGAACGGGGATCTCCCATCCGCAAGCTATTGAGGCGGAGCGACGCCATCTGTCGTGCCGGGGCATCGCGCGCCCAGAAGTCGTCGTCTGCAGACATTTTTTGCCTAAGATGATCACTGCTGGGTGGGTGATAATGCTGATGTAGTTTCAGTTCCGGTGACTCACCCACCATCCAAGGCAACGAGTTGGCACACCGTGGTGGGTTTGATCAGTAGCACCCGAGAATTTCCATCTTTTCCCGGGTGAGCCCAACATAACCACTCCGCTCCCCTTTTACGCGGAGAGGTTACACGTTAAAAAGAAAAAAAGTTACGTTAATAACAGTACTTTTTCTGGATGCAAGGTACCCAATGTCCTTTTCTGTTCCCCTGACAGCGTGAATGCGAAAGTTCATGATGATCGGTAGTTAAGGTGTAAAAGAGAAACAAACAAACAAAGTCGCATTCGCCTTTATAATTAGAACTAGTTCGGATTAGGTTTTTATTATTACAATAGCGACTGTATAGATAAACAGCATCGAATTTTTCTGGACGTAATTTCGTTCATAATCATATATATAAACGGAATAATATTGAAATTAAACTACTATATACGGAACGCGATAAAATCCGTATATAGTAGTTTAATTTCAATGAATAACATTCGCGTAAACAGAAGACAATATTAAACGGAATAATAACGTCGGAGTAAGACCTAGACGGCACTCCAACATTTATAATTAGTGACCTATTTCATTTAGCAGATACCAATATTATTTTACCCATATTTCTTAAGTATTTGGCATCAGACAATTAAATAAGAAATAATATTGGAATTCTCTTTTATTATAGAGGCTATGCTCAGTACTGGAGATGTGTTATGCCAAAATATTTTTAATACGCCAGGTGTATTCACATCACCGGGAAGGCTGAATCAATTATTGTTCATAAGGTATATTGCCATTATCTATGCAAACAGTCAGAACTGACAGAACTACCGAGTAAAACTATAATTTTCTTGGGATCAAACCCACCGCAAACTTATGCCACGGTAACAGCGAAACAACAACGTTTAAATCAATAATTCAAATAAGTCGTTTTCCAAAACCAGTAACCGAATATTCAACCTTTGATTCTTCATTTGAGTTCAAGTAAATTAAAGTAACCCAACCCCAAAAGAAATCCGAAACCAAAAATCGACTTCGACAAGTCTATTGTTTAAAAAAAAACGTAACTGCACAATTTAGATCAGTGATTTCGCTCCGTAATTAGAGCGCAAGGTAGCCCCTTGGAATTCGGACAAACAATCTCCTTTATAATTAAAGAGGAAGAGGGAGGAACTCATTTGCAATCCTTTATACTCCTTTTCTATGTAAAAACGGTCTTTGGATGTGCCCTAAGTTAATTGAATAGGGTTAAATATCGATTTGAATTTCTAATGTCTTCGGGGTGCTGGTGAAAAATATTGAGGATCAGCTGTTTATTCGCTAAAGTAATAATGAAAATTAAAAATACTGTGGGTTTCTCTTGTTATAATGGCTGAATGCCTTGCCGGTCCAGGTGTCTAGGTTCGATTTCTTTGTTCCACAAATTGTTATTGGGGTTTTTGTAAGGAAATTGTTAGTATAGTCTGTTTGGCCTGCATGGATAGCGTAATATTTTTAGAGGTCGTCTCACCTCTGCCAGTGCGCCAAGTGTTGTGAGTACGATTAAAACACGGGACAAAAAAAATTGTGGTCCACAAATAGATTTTCTTAGTCTGAGTGTTGTGTCAGTTGTTTGAATGATTGAAAATCGCCAGCGACACAGGGTCTATTCCTAGTTGTCTTTTTACATACAAACAATTATTATGTCTGGTAGACGACAGTGCTGCCACCTATTGTATATAGATATATTATATTCTCTCCCGGATAACCTCATTTCGAATTTGATCCGTCATAGACAATACAAATTGCAAACTAAAGGACGTAACATTACAACATTGCCCATTACAAATGTCCAATAAAACTATTATAATATGAACATTCGACGTACATTCAACACAATACAAACTAATTTGACGATACAAACATGAAATGGCGCTGAATTTATATTCAATGATATATTATTACTAGAAGTGACGATTTTGATGGAGTTATTACAGACTGTGTGTGAATTTAGTAATAATCACACTAACCCGAGTAGGTACGGGGAATTGGAGGACAAGGTGGGCGAGGCAAATACCAACTAACCGCTTAATTAGTCGGTACTTATTACATGTTAATGATCGTTAGCAGACGATACAAAATAGTTTAAACTACACCATCGTTAGCTTAAACTAATTTGTATCTCATGATACGTGAATTTTATACATTGAAATTAAACTACTTTAAGCAGTTATTTTTGTTTTTCCGGAAATCAAACACTTATTATCAAGCACTACATCAAAAATAATTATCCCGAGATGGATTTAAGCCCACTTCACTCAGAGCGGTGGCACCGGTGCGGCGACTGCTGGCCTGCTGCTTCCGTGCAGAAATTTCATAAAAATTTGTTTCTATTTTCAGTTTCATTAACTATATTATGGCCATGGGCACAAACAAAAAACTTTCGAAACTATCGGCATTCAATATTGACTCAAACAGGGCGCAGCCATTTTTGTCCTCAAGATTTAGTTAGCCATGTCTGTTCCAGTACATTAAACTTACCTGTTCGTGCTATAGATTCCATTTGCGGCACAGCCAGACTTGGGCCGGTGTCTTGGCAGGTAAGTGACGTCACAAAGGCTATGGTTTCTACAAACTGCCTTTAATTGGCTTTACATTGAGCACTAAGGTTTTCTTCAATTTGATAACGTTATTGCTGTCAATTGACTTTGTTGTCGGAAATTGTCTCTTTGGTCTCGAAGCATAAGTCGACAGTCGAGGGCATTACGACAGATCGTGATTCCATGGGTTCGTGGGCCTTTAGGCAAATTTTAGTGGCAGTTATAGAGGCTTGGAATATGTCCAGTAGACGATAAAACTATTCTTCTTCCTTTTTTTAAAGACCAATCCTGCTCTACTTATTAATAATAATATTCTACCACATACACACAACACTATCTAGCCCAAACTAAGCAGAGCTTGTACTATGGGTACTAGACAATGGATAAACATACATATATACTTTTTTTGTGTAAATACATACATATTATACATAGAAACACCCAGACCAAGACAAACATCCATGTTCATGCACACAAATATTTGTCTTGTGCGGGAATCGAACCCGCGACCTCAGGCGTGGCAGTCGGTTACACTAACCACTACGCCATCTAAACTCTACAAATATTCTTTTATTATCTTATTTTTACTTATTAACAGACAATTAAAGGCATTAGGAATAATTCCTGGGTCGCGAGAAACGTTACAAACATTTAAATAATGGACACCCAAACTCGGAGCTTTTGAACCATGTAGGCATCGAACCCACAACACTACGCACCCAGTATGCATGGAACAAGAAAATGGAAAATAAAACCTTATGCCTTTTTTCTAGGCTTGTAATTTATTATATACTAAATTTCGTTTAAATCACTCCAGCACTTTAGCCGAAAATACATAACAAACGAACAGATTCATCTCATATTATCATAACGTTATTGACTGAACGATTTCACAGTAAACATGAGTTCAAAGTAAGAGTGTAATTGGCATCCATTTTCCATTCGCTGTACTAGTGGCAGTATCTTTGTGTGAAGTGAGTCGTTATGTCGCGTAGAACTGCTTCATTGATCTACAATTACTGCAATGTTGTTCATTCACGCGTATGTGAGTTTTCTAAAGAAATATAATAGTGTTTCTTTGAAACTTCAACAAACGAGCAGCATTTTTTTTAAAGTATCTGCTTTCTCGTAACTTAGAATTGTTTTAACAGTCAGAGGCCGTTGGACTTCTTCGCAGAGGTCTCGAGTTCGGTCCTAAGGCACGCATCTCTGACTTTTCGAAGTTATCTGCGTATTAGGATAGTTAATTATTGTTTACTTTAACGGTGAAGGAAAACATCGTGAGGAAACCCAAATGTCTGAGAGCTCTACATAATGTTCTCGATGATATGTGAAGTCTGCCAACCCGCACTGGGCCAGCATTAGCCTTACCTAACCCTTCTTACGCTGAGAAGAGGCCCGTGCCCAGCAATTGCACAGTTTAATACATATTATATTATATTATATATAATATAATATAATATGTATTAAACTGTGCAATGGGCTTCTTCTCTCAAGTAGTTATACTGAGTATACACAGTAGAACTACTTGCCGCCTGATGGTGATCAGTGGTGTTGTCCACGAGCAGAGCTCTCCACACCACGTCCTCTCGTTTAATTTGAATATGGAAACTATGATTATACTGTTTAATAACAACCATTTGCTTTTAACTGCTGTTTCGTATACATAGTTTAAGCCTGATTTCTAAGAGGTAAATTAACGACATGTCTGAATCAAACTCTTGTCAAGTAATTTTATTGGCTGGTGCCCATCTTATCAGCCAATTATAGGACTTGATATGCGTTTAAGGGCATATTAAAAAAAATTGTGATGATCAACTTTACAGCCTATGCCTGTGATATCCGAGAAGATAGGCAAAGGTGTATTACACCCACATTTCATCAGCAATTTTAAGGTGCCACGTGATAAGGAAGAAGCTTATTAAAGTCTACAGGGCATTTCTAGACTACCGGTTACTATGTACTACTAATTTCCAAAGAGAAAATTCAATGACAATGCTGCAATGCGGTGAGAAATAAAATAATATAAACAATTAAATGTAGTATTTAATCGCTTTGATTGAACACCCTATTTTATTTCCTTACCCTAAGTAAATAAGTTTAAATCCCAGTAGCAAGAAAAATCATCTGATCCCCTCAAAATCAACATTACGCCTTTAATCCCTTACCCCTCGAACAAAAATAATATAAATATCAATGGTGCATTAAAGTGAGTTGAATTTGTTTACTTCGTAATATTTACCTGACCAGTGACCCGTTTAATTCTGACCCTCAGGGCAAAACGTGACCTCCCCTATAATGCAACGGCACGTCATTTCAAACACTCTTGGAACTGATTTTTATAACGCCCAAATTATATTTATCAACCCTAAAATACCACATGCACCTTTAACGCCTCGAGGCAAGGTAAAATTTTGCTTGAACTCTGCCTCGAGATGAGTTAAATTGTCGTGGTATTTAATATGAGGGGTGAACATACTTTTGACTAGGATGCGTCCCTCCCTAGTAATTTGATACAGTTTAACTCGTGGGAATGTAAGATTTATGAGCGGTTTGTGTAATGAATAAAGACGAATAGATTAAAGTTGAACGCTTTATAGGAGACAGGCGGTTTCGATCCCGCGGATATCGTGTTAGAACGTTGTAAGTCTTTAATCATTAGTGAATATACAAATGATTGTACGTTTATGTTAATAACAATGGTCTAAAAGCATTTTCACGAAAATATGAGACGTTAAACTCCTAAAAAGCTAGATGTACCTAAAATGTACTATTAATACACTGAAATATACTGAATACTTTACGTATTTATACCCACGTTTTTACCGTTAAAACCTTTTTCATCAAAAATATAAAAGCTCCGTTGTTACGAG
Source organism: Catocala nupta (assembly GCA_963675205.1). Classification (NCBI taxonomy): domain Eukaryota; kingdom Metazoa; phylum Arthropoda; class Insecta; order Lepidoptera; family Erebidae; genus Catocala; species Catocala nupta. Next base: position 27,365,739 of record OY776086.1, on the reverse strand, counting down.
TACCTGAAAAAAAGAACAATTGTAATTAAAAAGGGCTTTTCTAAAAACACTTCTATTTCGAATACAAAAATGATAAAAACAATATTCTATTTTTGACTGCGCAATTCATATTTGAGAAGACAATAAGAATTGCTCGGGCCAAGGTAGACAAGAAAATGCCTCGTGTCACGGCTCAAGCGATGAGGCAGGGGTCGAGGCAACCAACGTGCATATAATGTCAAATTACAATTTATTACGCCAAATATTCACAGTTATTGGCACCCAGTTTATGCCCTAGTAAGTATATTATTGGTTGTTCATGTTAAAATGTATTTTATGTTGCATTGATATAAAATAAAATAAATGAAATATATTTATTTACAGTAAAACCATTTCAATATATGTATGTTAATACGATGTGATTATATGAGATAAAATTGACAGTGATTAACCATTGTTAATCACTGTCAATTTTTATTGTATACGTACGTCTGAATAGCAGCGTTTAAATGAATGAAAAATGCTATGAAAAAATTTAATGAATATGTAATACAGTTATTGAATCAAATTGTAGCATAACTGATAATGAATACTTATCAACTCAATATTATTTTGTACTAGCTGTCACTTACGTTACTTTAAAATATATTTCCTTGTAGTTCAAGCTCCATAAACCGTAACAAATCTAATAAGACTAAATATAAATATAAACAAAAACATTAACTTAATGAAATAAAGAACATATAACAAATGTTTTGAATCCTCTGATTCTTGCACTAGTTAAAGCTGTGTTGTATTACTACTGAAATAAATGAAACCAAAATATAATAGAAATTACATCACAAATATAATAAAAACTAATTGCAACTGAGAGAGTAAATAAATTTGCTGTAGCCTGATGACAAACAAATGCGTACGACTTCATAGTTGCGAACTTTATGAAGATTGAATCTGTACCATTAATAAGTAATAGACTTTGTAGAAAATTTATAGTGCAGTTGCAGTGCAGTTTATCTATTATATTTACGTAATAGTGCACTTTGCCGAAGTTGCTTCTTCTAACATGAATGAATACAAATTAAAATTTTGTAATCAAGAAAAACGTTGTCATGTATTAATTGTTATTTTCTTCATAGCTTATAAATTATTGACTGTATGACTTCTACAACTGAATAAATTGCGCATGAAGATTTTCGATCGTTCGTATACTACTTCTTTATCTTACTTATCCAACAGGTTTCTACTAATTTGATGAAATTACTTGATAGTATCAAATCAGTTCTTTTTACTGTACCTACATATTATGAAATACCGATAAAAAATAAAATAAAAATAATTGTACCTTTATTTTAATTGCACATTTACAGATGCCAAATTATCATAGAAAACGAAAAAAAAAGTCCCGACAATCTCAACTGGAAATCTAAAATAAGCTCACTCTATTCAAGGGCGGGCATTTTGAAATTAGAACGCCAGGCTATTTGCACTTGAGGCGAGGACAAAAGGCGTCCGCGGTGCCTCGTGCGTGCCTTATTGAGGCGTGCCTCGGGTTTCGCGCCTCGCGCCTCGGGCGACTATTCAGCCGTGCGAGGATAAATGCTATGCAAACCGCTAGATAAATACGACCGGGAGGCGTCGCGACAGGGTTATTTTTAATGTTGAGAAAAATATTTTTTGTTATTATATTTTTTAGAGAATATGCTCTGGTATCTGGTAAATACTGTTTTTTATACAAAGTTTATATGTTGCCAGTTTTATTTTGTTTGAAACAGGAATAAGCGCTGCCATGTTTTAGACAGTGTGCAACGGTCGGTAGGGAAAGACTTAGGCGAGCGATCTCTAACTGGGTCAGAGACATTCTGCAAAATATCCAGATTAAGAAGACCCTTTACTGGTGAGGGTACATAAATGATATAATGAATGAGTAAAGGTATTTGCCAGGAACGTATCAAGTATAAATTCGTATGTATTCATATACCTATCAGACGGCTAGATTATATCCAAAGATTTTCGTTCGGGACAGAAATTAGAAGCCTATTAATTTCTGTCCCAATCGAAAATATAGTCAAAATTGAAAATCTGTGTTGTCATAAAAATGTTTAAATACTTTTTAGACACGTCAATCAAATTATAATAGCACAAAAATAATAAATGGCTTTTTGAGAAGTACAGCTCTCTTGAGAAGCAGGCAAATAAAACTATTCATTACATTAATAACAGTGAGGTGAATACTTAAATCATATGTGTACCTACATACTCAGTAACACATGTTTAGGTCCAATGTAACAGGGAGAGAGAGTAGTGCCTCCGCAATGCTGCTTTTTAGAAATTTCTGATCGAAAAATATCTAATAACGTGTTATCTGAACTCGGACCTCATGCACAGCAGTTACATTTACAACCACTGCACCACCGAGGCAGACACCACCCAGACCAAATAGACTGATGATCTACTGCCAAAATGCTCTTAAGACATGTGTGTCATATAACTCTGTGGAGTTATATGATTCGCCATAAATCCATCCATCTAATACTTAACCACGCCAACTTTACTTAACTTTGTCTATCAATCAATTTTAGAAGTCGCTTTCTTCGAACTTCTAATATACACTAACTAGTAATAATTTCTTTTATTCGCACAAGATTATCCTCTTTCAAAGTGATCCTAGTTCGGCATCGATTGACCTCCGGGCCCTTATTGGGTTATCTTTAAGTGAAGATATAACATTATAGCCTCCTCTTACAATTGGGGCGCTTTATTTCTTTTCTCCAGTTACCTTGGCTCTTTGACTATCGTTTATTGTATTATATTATTTCACTATATGTTTTATGTGTTGGAGAGTAGGATGGCAACTGGCTTTTGACATGATGAAGCAATAAAATATAGGCGTGGTATTATACTTCGTACTTATAGTAATGATAGGCAAATACAAGAGAAATTAAACAATAAAGGTTGACTGTGATTATCTCTGACTTGATCCGTAACGCAGCGAGTTCGTCACGCCGAATGTGTCCGCGCATGAATCTCCGGCGCTTATAAACGTCAATATGACACTGACAGTTATAACTGTCACTCTAACTGACACAGTGGCTCTGTGGCGACCTCACTCAAGCTTACGCTTGACGTTCCGAAACAAACCAATAGATAGCGCTTTATTCAACTCCAATTATAGAAATAAATTACATTCCAATGATTATTTTCTTGACGCTCCGACATATGTTTGTATTAAAAAGTTGCGATAGCCTAGTCGGAAAACTGTTGGACTGCCATGCAGAGGTTTTCGGTTTGATCCTAAAGCACGCACATCTGACTTCTTGAAGCTATGTGCTTACTAGCTTATCGTTCCGCGCGTTAGTTTTATACTATCAAGCATAGTAGGGCAGTCGAGCAAAATCAGTTTTGCCAACAGAAAATAACGGATACAATTAAACATATTCAAATAATGCTTCTACATCGCTACACTTAACTAAATATTTCTATAAAATAATTATATTCTACCTATAATTGCTAACAATACATATGTATATACAATTTTTTTTTTAAATACCTGCATATTATATATAAGAACACCCAGACCAAGACAAGCCAAGGGATGAATGATGTAGGCAACGCCCTTGATATTTCTACCAATCCCTCATAAGTTGCAATACTAAATCGATATCCTAAAACGGAATCAAAAGCAAGCTAACAAAGGACACTTTATTCTACTCTAAACACAAGACGTTTGATTACATTTCTCTCAAAACACAACATGAAGCACTTACTCTTTGTATATTTTCTCTCACTCAAACTTAACATAACGCGCCAATCATTTAGCAAGAGCTTAAATAGCTCAAAGGAATAACGCACATTGCCTCGTTAGAACCAGCATACATACTACAGACGACTTTCAACTTTATGCGGTGTAGTTAAAGTTGTGTTTAAGTTTGTAGGTTTACATGAAGTGCTGAAAGGATCATTATGCCGAGGTTGATGTTGGAACGTGATTGATCTGTCGCCACAAATGGATGGCCTGACTCGCGACTGCGGTTTCGGTTTTGAACATCATAAACAAGTGTTGAAATGTGTAGTATACCTTATGTGTTTCTTAAAAGCAAGGGGGTTGAAGAAGGCCAAGGAAATGAGGGATACAATTTTTAAAAGGTTCTTTTTAAAGTCCTGTTTGTGTGGTGTAGCGGTAGCGAATATGTACATCTGCTGTTCACAAGGGTCCGGGTTTGAATTTCATGTCGGGCAAAATGTTATTGGGTATTGTTTTCAGAGTCTGAATCTGTGCCCTGTAGACTGCCTATCTCTGACTAGGATGGCCTTACGGGGGCTAATAGGTAAAAAATATGGATGTCATAGACCTCTGTGTATCCTTTTGTAGAACCTGAACCCAACAACTAACCTAAATGTAATTTCAACATCTTTATTAAACTCACTAACTATACACAGCTACACTTTGACATTCATGAATGTTACTTTACGACCTAAATCAATAAAAAGAAAAAATATTAAAAGTGCAAGCTATATTAGCATAGCATACTTTTGACTGTCTATCTATTAGCATAATTAGTGTTTAATAATAAAACAACAAAAACCGATGGATTTCATTCATTTATGGTCGCAGTATACAACAAAGTTATACATGGTAATTAAAAATAAAACACATATCTCAGGTAGTAGTTACGATAGATTTTTTTTTCTTTTTTTTTCTGAACGGCATTCAGTTCCACTATAAGACATTTCCAGGTTATCCATTAATTACCGGACAACCTGTATATATATATACATTTATTTTAAATACATAAATTCTTTTGTACACACAGAAAAGTGAGTTTACTTAGTTACTGAAGCTACATTTAGGTTAATACCTGGGTTTGGGTATGGGTTTGAGTCTATGAGAAGAAACTCATTACCGCTCTTTTAAATTCAGATTGTTTGCCAATCCCAATCTGCACAAGAAGTCGTTGATGCCAAAATGGCCAGTAAACACTCCTGTAAGCAGGCGTATTTGGCCCTTGATGTACCCACAGAGCTTCCGGGTGAAGCCCATGGCTCTGTTTGCAATGAATTTCTTAGAGTGTTCCAGACCCCTGAGGGCCATCCACTCTAGCCTGTGTTTATCATTGCCATGTGCATTAAAAGCTGACTGAAGACCCAATAAGTCTAATTTTACGTAAGTAGGTATATTCAGCAACATAAGTCGCTACACACACGACATTTCAATTACCTCTATCTATCAAAATTATAATAAACCAGCTTTTCGACGTCGGCAGCGAACATCCAGGCGGCCGACATCGCAGGCAATATCTAATAATTAATATGTCCCCGTCTCCCGTATCACATTAAACAAATTTAACATCGAAAAACCAGCAATACCACCAGTTAAAAGGATAAACCGCTAAATCAGTAAACGGTATTTTATCTCGAAACACCTTTTTCGCTCAGAACGCCATTATTATAATAATACGCAGCACATTAAGCGTTGCAGCTTTATCCTTAAAAGTCGCTGCGATTAATCGTCGGTGCAAAAACTTTCGAATGCCGCGATCGTGAATCATTCTCGCGAATTTATGTCCACGGCTGTTGCTTCGGGTGGGTTCTTGTTTTTGCCCCCGGCTTCCCGATAATCCACGGGTCTGTTACAAATGTGTCCGGATTTGCGACACACAGGGGGACGACGCGATAACGTGCTATAGATTTATAGTCGTATAGCGTGTTATGGTGCTTATTACAAGATCAACGCAAAGGAACACCGCTTATCTAATTTATAATGTTCTTGTTGATCGGTGTACGGTTAGATCAAAGACTTCTTCAGTGCTATTAGATCTTAAAAATGTTTAATTTAGGAACTGAATGGCATCTATGCGTGAGGTTGTGGTCATATTTATTGCCACGAAGTACATACATACAGACTCAAATAATTTATTGTTAACAAAGTGTTACAATTATTATGAGTAGTGCTTAAAACTTAGTGCCCTATTCAAGCATTACAATATTGAGGGCAAACAATAGTATATACTACCCATGTACTTTCACGCCAATATCCTTTAAAAGGGTAACCAGAAGAGTCCATACGTGCACATTTTTCCAGATATGGTTTTAGGGCTAATTTAATAATGGACAAGCCTTTTGTCATTTATCTTGCTACTCGAGAATTTTCTGACAGTAACACCCAACACTAATTTGTTCAATCCAGGAATCGAACTCGAAATTTTTGTACAGTGGTTGCATACAATACCGCTGAACCACCCAGCCATAATAATCCAATCAGCCTGATAGTCAGCGGTTACCGTAGCTTGTGGTATCCCTCGTGACGACGATCCTCGACGATTCGAGAGGAAAGGAATTAAAGGCGAGATGAAATGGAAACAATGGGTGAGTAGGATTGGAAGTTCTTGGAACTCTTAATTATCCGACTAAACGTAATAACTGGATTATTACTCCATTAGCATGTCCTTGGGTAAGCGGGCTTATTCTTACCAACACGTAAGTAACTAGCAACGATTATTTGTGACCTCTTTAAGTGTGACAGAGCTTGCCAGACTTAAAGTATTTAAAAATATAAATTAATGTAGTATTGTGAGCACATAGATACACGTACACACAGCGACACATCAACCTAGACTGTTTGGACTTTGAACTATTAGAAGTTGAACGCTGCGAATCGTGCGAGAGAGTGCGTTATATTTTTGTTATTTTGTCTCATTTACGCTGAACGGGGCGCGACGCTCTATCCTTACCATTACATCGACACCACTATGCGCTGTCCCTTTCCGACAATTCTCTATTTTGTATGTAGCGTAGTTATGCGTATATAGGGTGTCTAACTTGATGTGTACCAGTGTGTACCAAGTCCTTATAGCTGTTTCAAACAAAACTTCACGGATGGCTTAGAGGTTTACGTGGTCATCTCACCTCTTCGCCGAGTATTAGGTATAGATTCAATCTCCATACAGGATAAAATTGTGTGAGCAACAAAGAATTGTTCTAAATCTGGGTGTCCTTTGTGGCCACTGTTTCAATGTTTGTGAAGGGGATGTCACTGGATGAGACCGCGGCATTGATATGAAACCGAAAGTCGATACTGTGAAAATGATAAATAAAAATAAATATAATATTATGTTGGTAAATAAAATTACTTTATACGAATTTTATCACAGTGGTTATTATAAAATCACTATTATAAAGTACATAATTTTAAAACTATATAAGTTAATGTTGATTACTATTTTAAGCTATTTGAATTATTCAGATTTACACTTTCTAGACATAGTGTTATAAAAATAAATAACGCGCCAAAATCCCTATAATATAGTTTAATTTCAATGTATAACATTTGCGTAGACATAAGACAATATTATGCATTTAAAATTTACGAGAAAGGTTTACTATTGGCATAATAGCTAAAAGTAATAACTGAGAAAGTCATATAAATTACCTAGAAATACAGATACATAGACGACCGAACGTGAATTCTACTGTACCTGGAATTATTCATAATAGAGTTGTACATGAGGCACATAACATGCGCAAGTTGAGGCCCTTGCACGCAACAATATGCATCGTGTGTAAACGGTCGGCGCGAGCTATCCGTGCTCTACCTACCCCGCATGATTACCTGTGTCATTAGCCTGCGCGAGATAACCGTGCCAGTTACTTGCATCAAGCCTATTTTAGTCCACTGGAGACATTCCAACCACCATCTTGGGATCTTACTAATGATTCAATTACTCAAAATCTAAAAATCAGAACACATCAAGATTAAATTTTACTTTGAGCTAATAGTGCGTAAACCAGCCAAAATTTCAACTATGTTCGGGCACTATGAAATAACTACACTTCAAGACCACGATACGCCCACTATTTAAGGCTCTAATGAAAACCAACCGAAACGTAAGGGAAAGAGTAAATATAAATAATAATAATAATATTCTATCACATACACACAACACCATCTAGCCCAAACTAAGCAGAGCTTGTACTATGGGTACTAGACAATGGATAAACATACATATATACTCAAATAGATAAATAGATTACCATTTTTGAGAAACTGGTTAAAGTTTGTTTTCTACACTTATATTATACAAATAAAAGATTAGTATTTTTATTTGTAACGAATAAACTCTAAAATAAACTGCGAAAATTTGCTAAAATCCGTACCGTAAATTGGGGTGTATTGCAACTACTGGGGTGGCAAACAACATTTTTTTGAAAAAGTTCATCTTTATTATGACAAAATTTTCAGTGTCTATAGTAAAAATTTATATGGCAATATTTAGTTTTAATGACAAATTTTAAACTTGGCAGTACTGAGTTACGTCACTTGATCACATTCGCGCGAATTTTTTTGTGTTGTTTTTCACCCCAGTAGTTGCAATACACCTCAATTTACCGGTATATAATAGTTTAATTCCAATATAAATCTCGATTCTGACAATAACTTTCTACCCTTGGGAACAGAACTTTTTTACTAGAAGAAAAGTACATTTAATATCGTCGGCCTCGATGGCGGAGTGGTTAGTGTAACCGACTGCCACGCCTGAGGTCGCGGGTTCGATTCCCGCACAAGACAAATATTTGTGTGCATGAACATGGATGTTTGTCTTGGTCTGGGTGCTTCTATGTATAATATGTATGTATTTACAAAAAAAAGTAAAAAAGTATATATGTATGTTTATCCATTGTCTAGTAACCATAGTACAAGCTCTGCTTAGTTTGGGCTAGATGGTGTTGTGTGTATGTGGTAGAATATTATATTATTATATTATATTATATTAATATTATTATGTCTTCTTTAGTACCTCTGACAATGTGTATGTACCTAAAATTTTATGATGATTGGTCGAGTAGTTAAAAGCTGACACTTGATACGCTTTCAAGTGACAACTTAACTACTTCATCGATCATCATAAAACTTCGCACACATTGTCAGAGGTATTAAAAATGCCGTAGAGTATCTCTCATCCAAACGCCAACAATGCGCAAACAAATAAAAATATTACGTATTTATAATATTAGTTAGAATAAGGATTTGCGTAAACGCAAGACTATAGTAGAAGTACGAGCAACTCTTAAATGCAAGATTATAAATTACGTGTCAATTAAGTGTTGGATGTAGGCAGGGAGCAGGGAGAATACAAAAAGTAATCGTGTTAATCGAACAGGGCCCGTTTGTTACCGTTGCGACCGGCAAATGGACAAATCAGATTATTTCACCCGCTATGAGCCTGTAGATAACAGTGCTTGTGTGGCTGTGACGTAAGCGGGTAGCGGTTTAGGGTTTTTTTATTTTAAGGTACATGAACAATATACTATATCTATATATTAATACGTGAAGCAAAAACTTTGTACCCCTTTTTACGAAAATTGCGCAGGTGGAGGAGTATGAAATTTGGCACATTTAAAGTTTATATGGAGAAGGAGAGGTGAATCCTAATAGTTTTATAAAATATGCATTAGAAACACATTAAACTAATAAAAAAAAAACCCTACACGCACACAGCCATGCATTTGACACAAGCAGTCGAATCGTGTTCGTAGTATATCGGCATTGTTCGGTTGACTTCGTAGAATGCTTCGTAACTATGGTTACATACATATGGACGTGGAGTAGGTGACTAAATGAAATGTGATTATAATGGTATAATGGTATAATTATAGACAATAAAACCTTAATAACGATCAAATTTAAAATTTAAATAAATTATAGGCGAATTTCGGCCACTTGGCGACCGCTAGTATGTATAATTCTGTTGAAAATGTGTCTTATCCTCGTGCATATTATATCAGTGGAAGATATACACGACATTCAGTGCACTTAAAAGATAAACGACGAAAATTTAATATAAAACATGAGAAAATAATAAACTGACTATGACAGTCAATGAAGATTAAATAAAAACAGTATACCTGTGTGTTAAACGCTGTTTAGTTCAGGTTAGGTTTTAAACTTTATATATTATAATAATATTTTGTTAATAGTGATTTAGCGAGTATATGCTAAGTCTGTATCACCAATAAAATAACAGTAATAGTCAATACGACTGATGTTGTGCACGAATTATTGTGAACGAATCCCGGAACGCGCAGAATATAATTAGAACTTTCTGTCATAATTCTCATAAGTAGTAAGAAGGAGAATGGAACTGTGTTAGGGTAAAGACAGTAGGCTCACACTATAGCCGTGGGATTTAAAATAATTGTTGGGCATTACACCTCTAGAAAGGTCCCTCAAAACGCATTGTAATAGAGATATTATGTTAATTTACATAGTTTAGTTTCATCTATATAAAATGCGATGCAAATGCATCCTTAAAATGATTACTGTAACGATTACAATAAAATGGTTAACAACATAGTTTTCTACTTTCTGACACAAATTCTCGAGACTCCCGCTATCTCTCTTAGCTTGCCCACCAAATCTCAACGAGGCTATAAATTAAGAGATTCCTGCTAAGTCCCCATCAGTTTGCGCGCCCCGCGGCGTTGCTCGACCTCTGAACGAACACATCGGACCACTTGAGTGGAAATTATCTTACGTAGATTATCCTCATGGTGACATTTTTCTTCCATTTCCGATGTCTCACTCCTGTGCTATAAATTTTCTTGTTAAGCGTTTTTGCTCTTAGGTGAGTCATTTGGCCGAATAGGTTTTCGAATTTGCTGAAGATATGGCTATATTCTAGTAATGTTATAGGTAGGTACATGTGAAAGATTCCTCTACACATTTAGTAAATCAGGTACTATAGGTTAAATTATGCTTTTAATTGGTAAATAGGATTATTGTCATATTCAAGTATTTCTGTTAAAGTATCACCGACAATAGTTATACTAGATGGCGCTGTAATACTTTTGGACGCGATATAATGACCGAGTCGCGATTATTGAGTTTTCCAGTCAGGATTTTATTAGTAGCAACACGTAGACTAGCATTGCAATATTCAATATACGGCAAAATGATAATAATTAATAAATCTTTATCCAAGTAACTATGTATGATCCGATAAGTTAGTAACAATAGGGTTAACCTGTTTAATTTTCCATTATTTTACACACAAGAGTAAATGGCATTCAAAAGAAATCTTTTTGTGAAAGCATTGTCAAAATTAGATGCAAAATATGGGAGTAATTAACATTTTTTGTTTGGATAGAAGAAAGAGTGGGGTGTGGTGGGTCAATTCGCTATCTCTCTCGGACATATGTGATTAAATAGCGGTTACGTGATGTTCAGTTTGTATCGCGCATCCTTTTTTGTCATTTAACAATTCCTCTATTACTATTAGATTTGAAAAATGCACGTATTTTATTTATTATTGGGTAGTTTTAAAAAATTCTTTGCTTTTAAGAGTTTGGATAATGTAAAAATTAAACTTAAATAATAATAAATTGTGAAACAAGTAACGTATTTATCTCAAAACTATGTTAGTAGCCTATACTAAAATAACTAAAATATAACAATTTTGGTATGCGAACGTCTACTACAAACTGAATTCAGATGTGGAAAGCCTGCAGTAGCGATTCACATACTTACGGTCGAGTCTACTCGCAATATGTTCCAGAATGTTGTGGATGCTGACCCGCACACGGCGCACTAAGGATTTCATTATTAGAGTAAAAAGCAATCGATGCGTGCTTCCGCGAAATATCCATATTTTCATACTACTTTCAACTTGTATAAACAAGTTTAAATAAAAATACTAATAACCTTTAACCTCCGTCTTCCCTTCGTCATACATATCAACTTATGTTCGTCCACTTTTACATAACGCAACACTTTAAAAAAAGAACATATTATAACAAGTTGCAGGCGCTCCGCCACCTGCACAATGCCTTTCCCTCCGCGGTGTGTTGTTTGGTTATGTCGCTGCTTCCTGTTGCGACTGCGTTTAGGTAGTCTTAAGTTTTAATCATGTCATTAGAACAACTACAATTATTGCAATATTTTATAAAGAAAATCAAATAATGAAATATGAAAAGTGGTAGAACAAAAGTTCTTAAGTAAGGTATAAATAAATCACGAGTAAAACGTTATTAATTTTCTCAATTAACCTTATTATAGCGCCAGGCATCCTTGACCTAGCTTTGGTAAAAATAGACACGATTAATTTATTATGTACTTAATTTTGCCAGTGGCTTGCGTACTTGTAGGTAGGTTCTATCAATTTTCTATGTCTCAAGATACAGTACTTTTTTCTTGATGAAAGGCACTCCATGTCCTTTTCTGTACTCCAGAGAAGGTTCATGTACAATTTTATAATGATCGATCGTGTAGTTAAGGCGTGAAAGCGTCACAAACAAACAAACTCACATTTGCATTTATTATATTAGTAAGGATGTACACACGGCTACACATCAAGTTAGACACCCTATATACGCATAACTACGCTACATACAAAATAGAGAATTGTCGGCAAGGGATAGTGCATAGTGGTATCAATGTAATGGTAAGGATAGAGCGTAACAAAAATATAACGCACTCTCTCGCACGATTCGCAGCGTTCAACTTTAATAGTTCGAAGTCCAAACAGTCTAGGTTGATGCGTCGCTGTGTGTACATATTTTAAAATATTGATCTGTGTCTTTGACCAAATATTTTTTTCTTACTTGTTTATATTACGTAGAACCTTAAAAATTAGCTCGAAAATGTGGATGTACTACATCTCTGACTGGCCCTTTAGAGTATTAACTTTTGTCTCTCGTCATTCACATCCATACTCCTGCGCTATTCATACGGTCTACTGTCTTTATCATGGCGCTAGCATGTAAAGAAATTTTCCACACCTAACGCAAACGGCGCATCTACACCTGCACACAATATAGTACCATCAATTTTATGGTCAGTCCCGTCAGAGCACTCGGAGGCATAAAACGTATTTGAGAAACACAATGGGATGTCTTCATTGTCTGAAGGTACTGTCGGCTCGTCGCGATGCCAACAGTCATGATGGACCAAGTTATAAGACAAGCGAGAAAACAACGTAAAATATTGTTTACGGAGAATATTAATTAATTCAATGTAACATAATATCATGACTGTATTTGAAAGGGTAGGCAGAACAGTAACATTACGGCAGCTAGATCTAATTTTCTTTTCTGGGCTTGACTGCAATTGCTGACTGCGTTAAAATCAAATAAATTATAGTAAGCGAATTGAAAGCGATGCATGTAAACACACTTACAGGATTGATTAGTCTCTTGGTGTAACTCTGATCAGTCAGACAAACCGTCAAAAGTCGAGAAATGTAAATTAATGCATAAAATGATACATATTAACGTATAACATTCTCATGAACCACTTAAATCGTATTAGGTAAAAATGTGTTTAGTCAGTTTTAGTAAAAGTTACGTTTATTTTAATAGCTTCAGGCAAAGAGAGCCAACTACTTGCAAGAAAATATTTCAAGAAATGAACTGTTCTAAATAGGTATAACATGATTATAGTAAGAAAATTTTAACATGAAAGGCAGAGCCAAGAAAAGCTTTGTTAGCAATGCAGCGGTATCTTTTGCTGGCATTGCATATCTTAGCCTTGCTACACAGAAAGTCAACCGTCTGCATCGAATAGGTTGGCACTACCTATTGGATACGGACAAGAGACTTTCTGTCGAAATATAACGTCAGGCAAAATCTCCGCATACTGATTTTAACTAAACCTTGTCAGCAAATCGACGAGAGTTTTCCTTTTAGACCACAGCATAGTGCGTTGTCGGAGTCTAAATTGCAAATTTAATACACCTATTTGCATTTGAAAAGAGCTATGCAAAATAGTTTTTGTGCGCAGTGATTTGTACAGTTTATCTAAAACTCTTTATCTAAATTAGATGTTTGGGACGTTACATTCGTTTTATGGTTATTCGCCTTTGTCTTTGGTGTTGTGATGTTTTTACGAGCCAGTTGCTTTTCGTTAAGTATGTTCAAGAAATTTGAATATAACAGTAATATGTTTGGATTATTTTTAAATTTGCAAATGGGTGCTGTTGCGTTTTTGTTTTATGGTTGCTGGGAATGGAATATAGAAATGTAAGAATGGAACAAATTGGGTTTTAAAATTATTGCAGTTTTAGTCTCGTTGACAGTTTTTATGTTGGTCTGTTCTTAAAGACCATTTCCTCTAGAATATTGGTAAATATGTATGCAAATGTTTTCGTCTCGACTCCGTTTAATAATAAATTTGTTTTAGTTACCAAACAATTGTATGTTTTAGGTTTTTATTGTTACTAGCACAACGGGTAACAAGAAGACCGAAACTAATAGGATAACGTTTAGGCAGTGGACCAAGAACCTCTTTAGGTTTTGATTTTAATAAAATCTATATAGCAAAGTAAAGCTTCCGAGAATGATAAAACGAGTATCGTTATAACGTATTTTATTCATAGAACCATTCTAATTCCCTGTGTTTTAAAAGCGAAAGTATTGTTTGTTCATTTCATTACAAACAAATGACATCATTCTTATACGGATATAACAAAAAATAAAATAACGAACGGAACTACAGTCACGCCATCATAATGATCAATAACAATAAAATGCAATATAAACGCATCCGTACGCATCCGGACGGTGAAGCGTTACGGCTAATGAAAAACATTTCAAATTTGAATAAACAGACTAACGACTTAATTCGGACCAATGAGCAGCGATGCGTTGTGACGTATATTTACAACTTATACTTTTACTATGAAGGTTGCAAGTAATGTTATTTATTTATTGATACCAATACACAATTACAAGCAAATGAAATGAGAGATAACAATAGGCTTGCCCATAGACGTGTGACCTAAAACTGGCTAGGAAAATGGTGAAGTTATACGCCTTTTATACTTTTTGAGGGTTTAAGCGACTATGCATATGTACCTTTTTACGTCTCTGTCTAAAACTCTCTGTCTAATTTGCGTGGTGTTTTTTTGTTTCACAGAAACTATTAAAAGAAACATCTAGTTTGATGTAGATTAATAAATAATCGATCACTAGTTCTCGCCAAGTCAAAATTTGACCTTTCTTTGAATTTTAGCTTTCTGCTCTCCGAAAGTTGAAATGGAGACATAATCTTTTACTATACCAAATCTTAAATTCCTACGGTTGCTCCATATGCTTAAAAAGGTTACAAACTTGACGTATGTATATATAGATTATAATTAACTTTATTGTCTATTCTTAATCACATTTATATTGACCTAAACTACACAGAATATACCTAAATCTACCTGTGTTCTCCAAGACAGTCAAAATAAGTGCGCTTTCTTAAAGCCCAGGTGAAGGCTGCGTCATTTTTGTAGGCGCTGATCCGAGTCGGTTCCGCTCCGTGCACCAACGCCCCTCGGCGCTACTTTAGCCTGAACTTTGCTAATACAAGTATTACCTTCAATTATATTACACGGGGAAGACTGCTTTACTTGCACCATATACAACGGGTTTTATGTTCACGTGTGTGAGTAATGATCTTGTAAAATTGTCTGGATAATGTTTAGAGAGTCCTCAAGCGTGAAATCAGAATTTGGTTAAGGGATTCGTTTTCTGTATTGGAAAACAGAATTCTTGACGATGATCTATTCGGTTTCATAATAAAAAAAACTAGAGATTAACAGAAGATTATTATGTATCTAAATCTATTAGGTTTTACTAGATCTGATCTGGATTCACCAATTGACCGAAAACCACTGCTATAGTCGTTTGTGTGCTTACATTTAGCTTATCTATTATATTATATCTATATTAATATTATAAAGCTTAAGAGTTTGTTTGTTTGGTTGAACGCGCTAATCTCAGGTACTACTGGTTAAAAAATTGTTTTAGTGTTGGATAGCCTATTTATTGAGGAAGGTTATAGGCTATATAACAAAACGTTGCGACCCACGGGGGTGGCGCAATAATCATAAACGCAGGTGAAACCGCGGGCACATCTAGCACTTAATAATAAAAGCACGGATGACGTGGTTTAAGTGGTCACCTCGCCATGGCCAGTGCGCCGAGTGTTATAGGTTCAATCCCCACACAGGATAATAGTTTGTGTGATCTACAGATAGTTCTTTTGAAACTGGGTGCGTGTTCGTGAAGTCCTCTTGACTCCGCAAATTATTCCGTGAGTTGCCTTTATAAAACAAAGATGAGAAATATAATAATTGTGGTACATAACGAAGAAGTAAGTAGTTTAAACTTTAACTTATACGGGTCTACCATATAGCAGATAGGTTTTAGATCCGGTTTTCTGTGGACGGATGACACGCGAAGACAGACACACACTTATGCGGTGTGTATAAAATATCGCCATCCATCTCCTTTCATCCCTAACACATCACAGCTCACCGAATCCATATGATAATAAAGTAATTCCCTCCATTATAGGTCTAATTCATTATTCATCTCAGCTCGCGATGCAAAGAGACCTCCGTGACGCTTCGGTACTATACAACATTAAATATTAAAGTCTAGTTTGACATCTGTGAATTTGTTGGTTGGATGCGGCGTTTGTGACTTTGATGGCTTTTGGATGTTCTAAAGACGGATGATTATCATAAGACTGTATTATCAAACGACTAAATTATTGAGCGTTCATTGACCCGCGAAGGGGTTTAAATTGTATCGCGTCACTGTCAATGCACAATGAAAAACATGGTGTTATTGTCGAATAGTGATAACGAGATAAAAAAATTTTTTTCAATGTCAACTATTCTAAAATCTATTTTTCCACAAAAAAATGTATTTATATTTCTTTCACCTCAGTTTACCTATATATTAATTATGTATTATTATTTAATAATAAAAAAGAATTCAAAAATAGGAATTTAATAAAGCTAGCTCGAGATGTAAATGAAAGCTCTCATGAGAAGAAAGTGGCAAAAAACTTATGGTCACTCTTTTGAAACGCCAATTATTTTAAAATTTCTTATATCAATACTTATAAATAGTCTATGGATGAAATCAGCTATATCTTAAAAAAAATTATCATCTTTATAGTCAGTGCCCAAGAGAGAGATTCTTTAAAGCTTGCCTGCTTCTAATATATATCTGATTTAAATTTATTTTAATTTAGGTTATAAATGTCACTTGAAAGGTTATTGCAGAAGCGCACACGAGATTTAATAATTGTCTTTTGGTGCAAGGGTACTTTTAGATATAGAATTCTAAGTTTAAGGCAAGGCTAAACCTTGCCAAACCTCAAACTATTTGTTATTTCACTTTTTATTCGTATATTGTTTTTTTATTTTATCTAACAAGCATGCAGTATGTCAAAAGGTTCACATGCCAGTTGCTTTACTTCCAGCCGAGGTCAGAAAAAGAACGCTTTATTGTAGTAATCTATACTAATATTATAAACCTCAAGAGTTTGTTTGGTTGAACTCGCTTATCTCAGGGACTGCTGGTTTAAACATGATTGATTTTAGTATTGGATAGCCCGTTTATCGAGGAAGGCTATAAGCTATACAACATCACGCTACGACCAATAGGAGCGGCGCAAAAGTGAAAAATGTTGCAAGAACGAGGCAATCCTCTTATATTCTCGAAGTTCCGCGGGTTAGCTAGTCAGGAAATAACTTCAGTAAAACTTTCTTACTCGTAAGAAAACAACACAAAAATACCGAAAGTCGCGAACTAAGTAGCTCAAAGCATAAAGACGTAACACAATACGTTCTCCTTTAGATGACGCTTTCATCTCAAAGGAAGACGGCGTAAATAAACATCATTGCGTTTCCTTTTTTTATATAAACAAACAGAAGATATAAATGGATCTGTGTCAGTTGTGTTTGGTAGCGAGATTTAGGGACACGACAGGTGGTATCTGCTTGTTTTAGCGATACGAAAAACGTATAACGTATGTAAATGTTTGATGTGCGAATGCGCTTTTATATCTGCTCAGATGAAGCAGTGGTTAAGATGGCACATACTACGCCGAGTGTAGTGGGTTCGGTCAAATATTTGTATGATCTATACATCGATCAAATATTTGATCGATGGATCTATATAATAAAGTTTGTCTGAGTTTAGTCTTTGCGTCAGATGTTTCAATATTTGTAGAGTTTCACATAGGTCTTCTTTTCAAAATGGGTGTTGTCTTTCAATGATAAAAATAAGGGTATACCTGCAAAAGTACATGTTATATAGTTGACTTTATGGTTATAAGTGTAGCTATCAGATTAATGTAGTATCGGTTTTATATATTTCCATTAATACAAAGCAGTTACTATAGATTAAATATTTGAATATTTATAGTGTATGACACTGCTGTGCATGAGGTCACAGCTTCGATTCACAGGGTGGCAAATTTGGCTACCTTCAAATCATCTCGTTAGCAGCACGGATTGTAAAACTGTGCCTAGGGGACAGCAAAATTTGACTCGCATCAGATATTCGGATTTTAAAACTATAGCTGGCCTAATGTGGAACTACCCTACTCGTTAATTTTTTTATTTTGCTCGTCGAATTGACCACACTTCGCCTGATGATAAGCAGTCGTGTGGTCTAAGAGCAGTGGCCTCCACACCGTCCTCATAGCAGCCGAGGCGATGTTGAGGTCTCTACTTTGACGGCCCGAGAAGGTGCTTTTTCACACCCTGCTTAAATGACCCAGGATTGAAGGAAGAAGGAAACACGTGCCTTGGCAGAGAATTCCATACTTTGATCGTTCGGCAGAGGTATGAGGATCCAAACTTGTTGGTACGCACTCTAGTCGACTCCACCGTGTAAGGATGGCATCTGATCCCAGCACGCGTTGTTCTGGATAGGAAAGGGGAGGGCGGGATAAGGTGGAATAACTGTTCAGAGCACTCCCCGTGGTATATTCTGTAGAAACATGCCAATGAGGCAATATCCCTACGGAGTTGCAGAGGTTCCAGTGCGTCTCTTCGAGTATATAAACAAAAGACTACCTATGCTTTTATGTTATTATTACATAGTCGAGAAGATACCTATTTAAAACAATTAAAGCAAAACGTAACAAATCCGTAAATAAACTAAATACCTTTAACAAAATACTTAAAAGGCGATTACATTCATTAATTTACGATCATCATAAAATAAACTTTTGCTTATTATTTTATCTCTCCTTGATTGTACTTTAAGTTGTTTTAAACGTTCATAAATATGACGATAGGCTCACAGATAATATACCATGGTGCGTCGTAAAGGTGTAAAATTTATGAATAATAAAACCTTCATTACTGCTGTTATCATTGATATAATAAAACTTAAAAGCACTTCGCATTATGGCCGATGTTTGTACATGTAGGTTAGGGGGCTGGGGACTAGCCCACACTGGCTGATAGCCGCTACGGTTTTTTTTATTCTTTACGCCACTTATCCGTGAATATTAAAAATAAACACATGCATTGACTCACATCTGCATCCCTTTAGAGGATTCGTATTCAGAATTCGTACAGGTACTGAGAATTTCTTCCCAGCAAAACCTGCACTGCTCGGATTTTCGGACTTGATTCTCGAGTTCGGCGACTTGTTGTTAGGTATTTCTATCAAGATATTGCCTACAGTATTAGAGGATTTTGAACTGTGTGCTTGGTAGACGACAAATCGCTCTTATTACGTAAGATCTAAATGTGTAGCTGGTCCTTTAGGAATATTTGTACGTGTGAGACTATGTTTACGATCTTGTGAATTATTAATTATCAACTAGCGTGGCAAACTTACTTAATGTACAAAAATGCAAATGCAAACGACCCAATAAAAGTATAATTAAACAAGAAATATACCTATAAACCATTATTTTTATTACCTCGATACATATATTAAGTTACAACTGTAAAGGGTAAACGTCCCAACAATCAGACGTACCGGAATTTTATCGTCAATTTCAGATAAGGTCGTAATTATCGCTTACTCGCGAGCGATGGCCCTCAATGGCTGTATTCTGTCCTCAAAATTGTGAGAATAGGGTGTTCCCACTTCCCATATTAATTCAGTATTGCCGTGAACAACGTTAATTGTAGTATAGCGTGATTATAAAACACCCAATTCAAATTGTTTACGTTTTTTTCAAGTAGAACATTAGGCGTTATTGGTTGGTTTATTTAATGGCATCATTTGCATATACGCGTCCATCACGGTTACTCCGGGGTGCAAGTAAATGACCTAGTTTGTGTCACTGGAATTGGTCATTACTAAAATTTTATGAAGTTATTAGTTCGTGTCAATTTGTGATAATTATCACATTATGCTGTGCGTGTGTGTGTGTAGCTAGGGTGTGTGTTTGTGTTGGAGTGTCTGTGTGCTGCTTAACTTTATAATATTCAGTGTATTTTCTAACATCCAATTTATTAGACCTCCATTTTGGAAACTATATTTAGACCGCGAGTTTTATAAGGAGTTTAGAGCTTTAACTTAAATATTTCTGACAGACGATACCAATAATGCTACTTCATCCAGAATCAAATTAATGGCCATCACGATTGTTATTTTATAATACAGTATAAACTAACAATCGTGATGGTCACCAATTTGATATACTGCTGTTCGCGATAGTAACCAATCATGTGGCGTTAAACACTTTATTCTACAGCATTGATGTATTGCTATTTTTGAATAGGTATATGTTCTAAGAAGCATAGCTATATGAGGCTTCTTTCTTTCA
Organism: Catocala nupta; assembly: GCA_963675205.1. Lineage (NCBI taxonomy): Eukaryota > Metazoa > Arthropoda > Insecta > Lepidoptera > Erebidae > Catocala > Catocala nupta. Next base: position 27,345,191 of record OY776086.1, on the reverse strand, counting down.
CTGGAAATATTTCTGGGAACTATACTGAAAAACTTTAACATTTGCTGTATATAGCCTAATCGATACCTATGGTATTAAATTTCCAATTGAGTGGTTTCTGGTTTGATTCCGACCCATTACACTACGAATGTGAATCTACTGCCATCACAAGTATTCTAGATTAGCTGAAGGGTTTATAAGGATACAAATTTATGAGCCAAATTTTATGGAATCTTTGAAAAGCTCGCAAAAGTGCGATCTGACATCTGTGAAAACTAAAACGATTACTAACATTCTATTTAAATCATACAAATATCTGGTGGTGTCATGCATTTACTTCAAATTATACAAACAATCAGATGGTCTTGTGAACATTCAGATTTGTCACAAGGTAGTAATTTCCTCCTAAATATAATGAGCCCAATAACGACTGTTAAATTGGTTATCACAGAATAAACATTACACTGCAGGTGTATGAGCCGAGGGGCTTACACCCTCACTCACTCCCCTAAACATCTTACGTCACAGGATGTTTACATATTCATAAGATACTGAATGGCCTGTATTCATTTTTATTTGGCCTATTTAGAGAGGCAATTGTAAATATTTTCACACGAAATTAAAATTGCCACAAATCGTACGGAAGTCCTCATTGATGAATCGTCACAAATAAATCGTATCAATTTATTAAATTAAAAGTTATATATATGGGCGTATCAAACGATGTGTTTGGCACTTCAAAAAGGAGAAGTTGATAAAGAGTAATAATGTCCTAAAGACCAAATTTCGGCCTCACATCTGACTGGAGAAGTAATTTAATGGAGAAAACACTCGGCGACCACTGACACTTGCCTGTAAGGGATCAAAAACAAAACGGAACTAACTTTGTGTGATCCAGAAATGGTTGTTGAAAGTCTGGGTATTGTTTGTGGCTGTTGTTTAAATGTTTGTAAGGTCCCCGTGATGCGGGAATTATTCCTAGTGCGATTCCTGCAAGCTTAATGGTACAAATTTAAATTGCAGGAGAAGTTCATTGCGGATAATCTTAAAGAGAACGCTTGTTCTCTTTGCGGCAGTTTATCGACGCAGGATATACTAGTGCACTATAACATATCCTGCGTAGATAAAGCTATCTATATCTAGCTATAATATAGTTTACTCTCTATATCCTCACTCTGATAGTCCAAGAAGAGCATCAGACACACCAAGGTTACGTGCTTCGATAAGCTCGATAGCTACGGGGACGAAACTTCAGGAACTGCCTAACTCCGAGCTGTTACTGCGTAGTACTAATGTTTATTCTGTGTTATTACTAAGAATATACAAACATAAATACTATGTCATAAATATATCCCTGAAGGAGTAGGCAGAGATGTGTCAATAACACATTGCATTGGAATCAAATCCGCGAATTTATGTACAGCAGTCGAGGAATTTTATGCCAGAAAAACGAAATTTTCTTTTTTGATAGACCCGCTCTGCTTTTAAACCCAGGATCTCATTATCCGCAGTCGTATACACTAGCAAGCCCAAAGAGGCAGAATATATAGGTATGATATCAACAGGCGAGTTGTATGACCCGCATCTCGATGAGGCGACGATCAATTTTCGATGGCCCAATTACCTTTCGCCGAGGGACATACCGTTGAGATGAGTGTTGGGCCAGTCACCCGATTTATCCGGCCGTTAATGTAATTAACTAGCAATACACGCTGCTTTGCTCGTCGGGTTATCAGTGTATAAAGTTTGTTAAGCCTACATGATGACGTTATAGGAATATACACACATTGTGTCACGCCTGCATATCTGCAAGGATAGGCAAGGATATATTGATCCACATTATACGAGCTACGTTTTAAGGTCCCGTGGAATAGAGCATCTTAAACCATAACTGACGAAATAAAGACTAATACTGTATGGTGGAAGTCTTTTCTTTTTACTGCTAAGGTAGCTAACAAGAATACGACTCTGTTGGTAAGTGGTCACCGTAGCCTGTGGACGTCTGCAACACCAGAGGTATCAGTTGCGCGTTGCCGACCCTTTAGACAAAGAAGTGGGAAGGAAAAGAGCGGGAAGGGGGAAAGAGGGTGAGAAAGGCGTTAGCCATCCACTGGGCACATAATATTAGATCCATATCTCGCCAGTCATGGTTTTAGAATCCACACATTAGGGCACATGATTATATTGCTATCTACTCGTCACAGTTCCTGAATTTGTGCTTATATTAAGAATTCCTTGACAGAAAATCTGAATAACACTTTAGCCGATCCAAATACTGAACCTTTCAGATAAACTCGTAACAATTATTTGACAAAAGCATTTTTTTGTTTTGATTCGAACCCATAGCTCATACATTGACAATTATCTCTAAAACTACTGTTTATATGTGCAGTCAATCAATCAATTACATATTAAAAGAAAGTAAGATTTATGTATTTGACAAAAACTATGTATATCTACGGCTTAAATAAAAAATAAATAAAATTTGTCAAATGGGACTTGGTTTAGCATATGCCAAGCTAAGGAAGCCTGGAGCTTGTTTTCAACTAGATCCTTTTGGATATATGGATGCTTATAATAATTACGTTCAATATAATGAAGAAGGAATTCTATGAAGCCTGTTAGAGGGATTAATTTTCTTTTTTACTTCTGTTTTATAATATTTTTGGCAAAAGTTACTTTTAAAGTATTATGTTTATTAATTATATTCTTACAGTAAAAAAACATTTTATATAATGAAGCCAATTTTATCGTTAACTTAAGGTAAACGATAATATTTCAACGACGTTACGATTATCATGATTTAGGTACAGCCCCTCATAGCCGTATGTCCCATGACTCTTCTTACTGAAGCCTATAATAATTAGGGGCAATCAAAATGGCTTCCTACCACAGCGGATAGCAAGAAATTCAATTACCTACACATACAAAATGTTACTAAGTAATTGGACAGAAATAACAAGAAGTGTAGTGATTAAGATGCCGTAGAAACGTGGAACTGGGACGAATAGGTCTTGTTAACTAGCTGTTCCCGTGAATTTGTTTGCATAGCTTTTATTTATATTGTTATTTTTGTGACGACGAACACTCCTATATTTATTAACCATGTTCTTATGGAAGTGATGTAAATCTTAAATGAGAATAAATGTCTTTAAAGCTAAACCTATACTAGATTTTGCGCGCGGTATCGCTTGCGTAAATGTAGGTTAGGTTAGTAAAAGTATTTTTTTTTGGATAACAGCTATGTCATTTTTTATTTCCATGACAACGTGCATGCAAAATTTCATGATGATCGGTCAAGTAGTTAAGGCATGAAAGCGTAACAAACAAACAAACTCTCATGCGCATTTATAATATTAGTTAGGATACTTTCTTGTCGTTCATGTTATTTAATTTAACTCACGGGAACAGCTAGTTAACAAGAACTATTCATCCCAGTTCCAAGTTTCTACGGCATCTTAATCACTACAAGTGAAGTGTAACTCCAGTCTACGAATTACACGTAAATTTCGTCAGCTCTGCTTCAGGTCTTATGTAGTTCTGTCGGCGTCTGACGTATACGTCATAATACGTCAACTTCTTAACGGGTATATTTCGTGCAGTGACGGAAAATCTAGAGAAACCGAATAACAATATATCCAATTTGGGAAATAAACCCAGGAACTGACATCTGCAGTAAATATAAATGTAATTTTACTAGACGACCGACCAGGCAAACGTTGTCAAAGTCAAAGTCAAAAACCATTTATTCACTTAAGTCACAAAGTAACACTTATGAACGTCAAAGGGGTTAGTGAGTTTATTACATTTACTGAATTTACATTTATGTTAGTTGCAAGGTTCAGGCAAAACGTTGAGCCTATGAGAAGATACCTGCAAGAAACTCAAAGCCACTCTTTTAAATCGCCATCAACTTATAATTTCAGTATTTTACAACTCATTTACCAGGTGTTGCAGTCATTATGCCATATGTCACTGTCCATATAAAACTAAATATTAAAAATAAATATAGGACGTAGGACGTTATACACGTAGTCTTAAGCGTATTTCCCAAAAAGGGCAGGTAGGGATGTTTTCAGTTCTAAGTAAACGAATGCCTATTGCCACTTACCTACCGGGCATAATTCCAGACCAAGCTGTAAATAAAAAATTCTTGATAAAAAAATTCTTTCAATTAGAATCTGCATGCAGAGAAAACAACTAGATACTGAACATTTTAAACAAGTTATTCCTATTAGAAAAGTGGACTTACCTAATAGGGATAACCGCGACGCGTTAAGACGCGAAAAGTATTGTTGGAACAGAACTTCTCGCGTCTCAAATATCGTGCTCAAGATCTCACAATCACCAAGCACGCTTACGTCAATCTACGCTTCTAAATACAAAGAAACAAACTCAAAACAAATGATGATATACAAACAAACATACACATAAAAATATCAATATACCTTCAACATTTACCGTAGCTCATAAGTAACGACGCTATTCTTAAGTAGGGACTCTTTTCTTCAAAAGATCGCCTTTGAGACAGAATCAATATCAACAGTAACGTTTGTACCTTTTATATCTTATACTTATAAAGAGAGATCTGTACTTATGGAAAATTATGAATATAATGAAACATCTATTACATAAAAGCATGGAGAATAAAGTGGGTTTTTATTGACGCATCCCTTGGGTAAAACGGTCTGCTTCGGTGAAATTGAGCTATATATAAAATGAATTAATGTTTTGCTTGCTCGTGTATATCTTTTTATGCAGTTATGGACGTTTAGACTCTTCTTTGGAAGGAGTTTGAAGCTCTTAAAAGCATATTACGTGATTAAAAACCTAAAACAGACGAAGAATTAGATAGAGCGCGCTTATTCAAGTAAGAATCATAAGCAGAAAAACCTAAAAGAGACGTTTAGAATTAGATAGAGTTACTTAGTTAGCTTAGCGCAGGTGTGAAGATTGTAAATCTCTAATATATATATTTTTTCTTTTTATACTACTAAAGTGGCAAACAAGCTTACGGCCCACCTGATGGTAAATGGTTACCGTAGCCTATCGACGCCTGCAATACCAGAGGCATCACTTGCGCGTTGCCGACCTTGTAAAAACCTTTTAACGCCCTTTTTGAAGAACCCCATACTGTAGTCTTGTGGTATCTTCTTGTCATATTATGTCTAGTTACCCTATTTATTTTTATTTACAAAGAATTTTTAAGAGTTAACGTTTCAAACATTTATAATAATGTATCATAATTGATTTTATAAGCAAAATAATATGAATAATGAAATTTCATTTGGAGCATTGTTGCAAAAGCTGCTCTCAGGTTGAGAGCAGCTTACAGCAGTATTACTTAACAATTCTCGCACGCGTTTTATATTCATGTAGGTATACTCTAAAACTATACTGTTTGTGAACTATGTTATATATTATATTGCAAAATAAAGTAATTTATACAATAATAATAATACAACAGTTTACAATCCATCAAACAACGAATACAAAGAACAGCCAGTCTGGATCAATTATTTGTGGTTCACGCCATTATTGTGTTGTCGGTGGGTCACACCTAGCGATGCACTGGTATTGGTGAAGCAACCACATAAATCTCTGCGCCATCCTAGCAATCAAAATATAAAATGTGGTATCAATTATAGAGTTACGGTATCCGAAAAATATATATCTTCTTGGTTCGTCTTAAGCTAAGTTCGAAACACTTTTAGAGACCAATCAATCAATTTGTTTATTGCGAACATGGGTCCAATAATATAAAGGTTAAAACCATTGTAAATAAATATCTACATCTGCCATCTGTAGGTATGCAAAAAATAATAATAAAATAATAACAAGGTAAAAAGTTAGTCCCTATAGTTGTATTGTATTCAAAAGGTTATTCCCTAAGGAGTCCATTACGAAATTAAAAACATAGTCCTTGTTCTATAAGATGTTGATCCAAATATGTATTAGTTTTGACTCAAATTTGATGTTTGACGATAATATGACACTAACATTGAAACGTCTTAGAATTCTTGATGTTGTTCAATAATAAATTATCGCATGGGTTCGAGGCTTGTTTAAAACTATTCATAGAGGATAATTGAGAAAATGGTTAGTAAGCTTCTATTTGATACTGTTGCATAAATATGCACTTATTTTGCGACCGGTTGTTAGTTTCTGAGTTTATTTCTTGGATTGGGCCTGTGTTACTGAATATTATCCTAAAAAATTCTATGTAGTGACACGGATACTGGTAAATGCGTACCCTAGTTAGTAAAACAATGCTCTCGACAATAAGATTCAATTTCTATGCTAGAAAAATTTGTTTGTAGGTGTATTCTACGGATACGCACCTCGTGCGTGGCAATTAGGAAAATCATAGGCCGTGCGAAGCCTTCTACATGGAGAAATATAAACAAACAAAAGATTATCACCACCTAGAAAATCTTATTCTATCTACCTCATATACGCTTAATACAGTATCAGATCGTATCGATTTGTTTTCATGTTCATTGAGCAAATTCACAAGGGATACGTCCTGAATATTAAGACATTGTTAATAGATCTAAGATATTCTATTATGTTACTGTATTTAAGTATTAGATTTAAGTTATTTAACTATACTATCGCATTACGCGAAGAATACTTAAAGATAAATAGATAGAAATAAATAAAAATAAATATTTACTGCTTATAATTTATACTGAACAACACATAGATATTATTGAAAAAGATCACGAGTTCATGTGAGTTCCGTCTATGGGACCATCAATCGTCACCAGCACCTACTTAACAGCTTACGCTTAAAAAACTTAAGTTCAACAGTAAATCAAGGCACGATCCCTTGCAGCCGTGTAATAGAATATAAATAAATATACTTAGAATACTTCCGACACGAGCGTCCTTACTGTGACTCCTACTCCTGTAAGTAGGAACGAACGTTAACAATTCAAACACTTCGGTGAGCAATAAATTAAGTGGCGCACACAGTCCGTTGTAATCTCAAAATGGCGGATTTAATACTTCTTCTTTTTAATATTTAAGCTATAAGAATAAGCGGTGTGATTACTGACGAGGCTATAATTTTTTTAAAACTCTCTTAATTCGAATAATTCCTGTTTCGCGGGCAACCCTTCAAATATTTAAGTAGAGAATACAAAGAACATGTAACTATCAAACTGTTGGATGTCATGCCACTGCACTCGAAATGTATGTACCTTACTTACGCTGCTTATCCAACCTTTTGTTTGTCTGTTCCACAAGACTTTAACACGAAGAAAATATCTTGAATCGCGGAGGTTTTTAGAAACATTATAATAATGTTCAGAAAGAACATTCAGACTCGGAACTACCATATGTGGCAAATTGACATTGTGTGAAATTTACAACATTTGGAGAAGTACGTTGGTGACGCAAACAGTTCAACCACTATGCTACACTTACTTAGTAATGCAAACTCTTATTAAACAAAGTATTTCTGTATTTTCCATCCGCTTTTATTCCCAACTTGCACCACGGGCGCGCAGTGAATGTTTCCCTTGACTTCCTGCGTGCTGCTTCCTGGATACTTCACAGGCCTGTTGTTTGGCATCTGATGTCGCTGGCTACATGCCGGATAGTTTTTAACTCACCTAAATGAATCATATATGGAAATCTCTTCTTCCTTATTGGGTATGTGAACCTGATGTGTTTCAATTCGGTTTTTTGGAACGCCGCTTTTAGAGGGAAGTGAATGATCTTTTACGATGTTTAGATTAAGTGGGATTACCTTTGTTACATTGACTTCTTTATAGTCTTTTATAGCATTTTGTTAATAACATATATCGCCTGTATATTCCCAAAGGAGGAGGATACTATACATATTGGCATTAGTTCAGCCATAGCTTAGGTTACATATAATAGAGGGTTCACCCTATTGTCTTTTACCTGGCACGGTTTTAGACTCTGTGCTGCTACTGTGAATTACGTAACGTGTGTGTTTTGATGCAGATATAGCAGAAACTATTTCGGTTATCCAAAGTTTAAACTGAAGCCGAAAGAATGTCCCTATATCCCTGGTTTGTGAAGGTCATATTTCAGTCGCTTTTTATGGAAACTGATATTCGAACTGATTTTAATAATCGAAAATGAGCCCAAGTACTCTAGAAAGGAATAAGGTGAGAATCAAGAATTTAATCGTTTTGAGACCTGCTTTGATTATCAAAATATTGAATAATAGAAACAATAATATTTTATTCAGCTTAGACGACATTGCCCTGCGAAGCAGTCTACCCATTTAGTCAATAAATAATAAGGGTAGTGCTATTTTCACATTACTTATAACGAATTCCCTACTCAAAAAGTCTCCTCAACTTTCAAAACTCAATACATTAAAATTTTGGTAGAAAGTTGCAAAAGAAAATTTCAACCCTAAAAGTGACGCCTTCAAATATCAACTGTTTCCCTTCGGGCAGGGGACGAAGGAGTAGGCAGGGGAATGGTCTTTATGTGAAAAATCGACATTTAATAGGCGGCCGCCTATTTCGCAAATGGAGGTAACCAGAAGGGTGATGATTTACCACCGAGGAACTCAATGCTGGGTCAAATGGAACCAGGGGGACGATTGACGATTCCGCTAAAATCTTTTAAAAATATGTTGCTTAAGATTTCGTAGGCGATTTGGTTCCCTTGGCGGTAATAACTCAAAGGTTTGATATTTGAATTATTGAATCAGCGGCGCTAATAATATTTTTGTTAACTGTTCATATCATCTGCGCTTCTAATTTAATATGTCAATAATTGAGTGTTTCCATGCGGCGTTAAAAATCTTTACAAATTGGACAGTAGAACAATTGAATATTAAAGCTAATGTAAACCTTTTCTAGCAATAGTATCCAGGTAAAATATATTTGAAATAGCTAATGATTTTGCTTAGTAACAATACAAATAAGACAACTCACTCGACGAAGTCCCTTCTCTTACGCTGGTTGCTTGTAAGAATCGGCCTGTAAGTACATGGTACATCGTCTATGTTTCACCTGGTAAATAATAGTGATGGAGGCTTTTTAGTTTTTCCCTAGAGTCGATAATCTGCAAGTGATAGTATTGCATGCGATTTGACGCTACAATAACCTTTTACCATTAGGCGATTCCAATGCCAATTACACGCAAAAATAAAATCACCCGCATTTCAAACAATAAGGTAAATGAAATACCAACCTAGATATACCAAACATCACTAAATAAACTATCCATCTAAACCCAATCCTTAATTCGATTATCTCGAAACAAGAACAAACTCATACAAAATGTATCCATCCGAAACTGAGGTAATTAACGGTGTGACAAAGGTCTTGGTATCACGCTCGCTTACTCACAACCCCGCAGCCTCCCTGATACACGCACCTTGACAGGCCTAATTATTAAATGGAATTGATGCGTCCCATGGTACACAATTTAAGTATACGTCTTTATTTTGTGTGCCAAAGCTTATGCGGTAATGTACACGGTGTTGAATTCTGATGTTTTTGGCTTCAGTGGTCTTGTAGTTAAAAATTGCGTTATATTTAAGGCTACTCGTGAAGTTTGATATTCTATAAATATAATATGTAACCTGATCGAAACATCAAACATTAATAGGTAAACATGCATGATCGCGTTAATACCCGTTACATATAATATTTATACAGTAATACAAATATTAATATCAAAATATTCTAGTTGGAAAATGGCTGCAGCAGCATAAAAAAATCGAATATCAGAGAAGTCTTAGTAACTATATTGGATTTTCAAATATTCTCAGTAGGTATCAATAAATAATAAGCTGCATTTAAAACATAGATGGTGAAATAAAAACTACTCTAGTTTTGGGTTTAGATTCTCACGTAACAGAGAATGAGCGAGCCTAATGCTGTCTCCTGCAAATTCAGACTCCATGCTGCTATTGGGAACTCCGTAAATGGAAACCCAATAAAAGTTTCTGGTCGACCCGGCAATCGAACCGATGACCTCATGAACAGCAGTCGCATTCACTAGCGGGCGCCACTCTGAACTCAAACTTGACTTGACTGACGTAAAGCCACTAAAAATTGCCTTCCAGCCTAATTAAGTTCCCAAATAACTATCCATACAAAACAGTGATCGTTTATCTAAACGAACTATAAATATCAATAGCATACACAGTAAATCGCTCAGAGTGATTAAAGTAAACAACGTCCCCCAAAAGAAATATCTTTTTTTAAATTACTTAGTAAAAGACGAATTCCGGGTACGATAAGAGCACGTCGTACGTCTGTTGTTCGTGTGGGGGACAAGTGACGATCGATGAGGTATCTTGGTAAACGGTACTTCGGCAACGGTAAAACAGTTGCATTTTGCTCTTCAATTAATATTAATACAGTAATTTTAAATTGCAGTAGCTAAATGTCTTGCCTGAGACAGAGCAGTCGTGGTTTTGAATAGAAACCATTGCACTAAAGGCATGATATGACTTCTTATTTATATTTGCTGAAATATTGTAATTAGAAGAAAGAAAGGGAGAAGAGAGACCCAGACCAGAACCTAGAAGAGTTAACCAGAACATTTTAATAGTTATATACAATACGAATTGCTAGTAAGCTTAAAAATAAATCTGATACCTGAGTTCCGAAAAAGCTTGTTAAAATTAAACTGACAAAACGTTTGCGCTTATATTTGAAGCCGACCAAATTTTACAACTGAGTCGGATAGTCTTCAGATTTTTCTGTTAGAAAGTTAGACTCTCAAAATCAACATGGCATCTATAAACGTGCCTGATAGACGCCTATTATGTGTCAATAAAAACGTAATGTGGGTTTGATAAATCTCTACCTACCCTTATACGGTCATACAATCATTATCATTGTCGGCCTCGATGGCGTAGTGGTTAGTGTAACCGACTGCCACGCCTGAGGTCGCGGGTTCGATTCCCGCACAAGTCAAACATTTGTGTGCATGAACATGGATGTTTGTCTTGGTCTGGGTGTTTCTATGTATAATATGTATGTATTTACAAAATAAAAAGTATATATGTATGTTTATCCATTGTCTAGTACCCATAGTACAAGCTTTGCTTAGTTTGGGCTAGATGGTGTTGTGTGTATGTGGTAGAATAATATTATTATTATTATTATTATCTATATATTTAGTCAATCTAATCGCGTGATTGAACAGATGATACTTATTGAACAATATATGGTGGTGCAGTACTACATTAAGTCGTAAGCGATACCCATAGATAATTCACTACCGAAGCGGTAACAAAATATTATAATAAAAAGTATATTTGTTACCTACGCATTTGGAATTGGGTATATAATTTAAAAGCGTAAATTACTCAGCGACGAAGCTTATTTTTATTACAGTTGTAATACTTTAATAAGAAGTATATATTAGTAGTTAAAGGTATGATAAAACATAATTTTAATCCCGCGATATACCTTTCATTCAGAATAAAGTACTTTTACTGATATAACCTGTTTTAACCTGACGTACATTTACGCAAGTGAAGCCGTGAACAAAATCTCGTCTATATCTATGCTAATATTATAAAGATTTGATTTTTTGTTCGTTTGTTTGTGAGAACTTAACTCAAAAACGACACAGCCACAGCCACAGCCATGTAAATTCACCATTAGGAACCTATATTATCAATTATCACCGAGTAACAGCCTTACTAATATTATAAACGCGAAAGTTTGTATGGATGTATGGATGTTTGTTACTCTTTCACGCAAAAACTACTGGACCGATTGCGATGAAACTTAGTATGTAGATAGCTGGAAACCTGGATTCACACATAGACATACATACTTTTTATCCCGATATTCCCACGGGAACGAGACTTACGCGGGTGAAAACGTCGGAAAAAACTAGTAGGCTACGTATATGTTATTAAAGTACTGTTCCTAAAATAACCTAAGCTACTTCCTCGCAACCGAAGCCGAGGGCAAAAGCTTGTATAAAATAAAGAGTGAACATTGAACCTGACTTGATCCCGAATTTAAAAGATATGTATCGAGATAACAACAGATCTTAAGAACACCTCCGATTTGGTCCAAGTATGTATGCTCAAGTCTTTCCCATCCAATATTCCTAATACCATAACAAAGCAATGTTCGCCGTATCTTACTTTATGCAAAAATGTACACATATATACATATATACTTCCTTCTTCCCTTATAACTTGTGGCATACAAACACATCGCACGGCGTCACCTGGCGGGCGTCGGGCGCGGAATAATTTATTACATTTCTTAAAAGCCATTACGAAGTGACACCGTCAATGGCCTCCCCCGCACAATTAGCATGAATTTCATACCGAGCTACTGTCGTACGCGTTCCACGATCGCTAATGATTTGTGACACTTACAGACGGATGCTTTGTGATGAATGAAAAATTGGATAACTGTTACTTTTGTTCACCTTTTTTAAAGATAAGGTGCCATGCTAAACTTCGTTTTGCTACCGAGAATTTCTAATACGGTGCCAACGGGATCAGTAGTTATTAGTATAATATATCGACTGCCTTATTGACCCCTTGACTTAAGGTTATCCTAACGCTTATAGTCAATTGAGAGTTCCTACGATGTGTAGTGTACGACAGGTATTAGACTCTTTCTGTAGGCTATTTTGGCACTCGTCGCCGCTGCAAAGTTCATGTATTTTACCTGGAAGCGTTCCCGTCTAGCACTACGTTTGTGCCTATTTGTAGGTTCTGGAATGAACTACCTGCGGTATTGTTTCCAAAGCAGCTCTTTCTTTAAACGAGGCTTAAAGAGAGTACTGGTAAATTAATATTTGCATACCTCTTGAATGGGTTAGTTTATATTTAACGTTCTTGTTCAAGCGTAATAAGACCAGAATTAAGGCATCAGATACACGATCGGCAAAACCATCTGGCAAAAATTAATATATTGCAATCCGGATTCTCTCATAATAAAATAAGCATTCAGGTCAACCCAAACCATTGAACGTATCTTTTAGCGATTGTACGAGGTGTGATTGACATCGCTTGCGGCGCTGTCAGTGAAAACGCCGCACGCAATGTTAATTCTTTTGCGAGCAATTACGTTCAAAAGGGGTGTCAACTGTTTATTGGAGCGAGATAATTCACCTAACGCTCGTGTATCACAAGCTTATGTGTTTAATGTGTTTTGAGGATGAGACGTATCAGAAAGATGTGGTCATATCTAACTGCTGCAGTTAGACACGTGAACACGTGAGAATAGCTATATTAAAAAATAAAACTTACTTAACCCACAACTGAATGGCTCTCAAATGAACTGAAGTTCTTTATCAACGATTTACTTTTGATCAACGGCCCGCCGCTGTTAATAAACTATTCTTTAACTAACACTTAACGTTGAGCAATATTTATAAGTGATATTTTTCTCATGTGTATGGGATTCATCTAAAGCATGGGTACGGGATAGCACATATACATGTAATAATAATAGAAAACGTTATATAACCGGTTGGAATTATTATGTTAGACAGTACCACGTCCAGGCTAGGCAAACATTTTTACAGTGGAATACATACGGTAGGCCTAGTTCAGGATATTATTACGATCTAATGCGTACAGCGCGTAAAGACTTTAAAGCTGCCTTAAAATATGTTCAAAATAACCAGGAGAAGATTAAAATGAATATGTTAGCGCATCATGCTTCGTCTAAAAATTTCACGGGTTTTTGGACGGAAGTTAAAAAGCTCAACCCAAAAACCAGCACACCAGTCAGTATAGAGGGTGAATCTGACAAGAGAGCTATTGCAAATAACTTTAGTACGCATTTTAATGTAAAACAGACATTAAATAATCCAGCAGTACCTGTGCCTTCGTCAAGTTGTTGTAAAAGTGTTGAGGAGGCTTTCCAGGTGTCGACTGATGATGTTGTTGAAGTTCTCAGGACAATGAAGCGAGGGAAATCCCCAGGGCACGATGGCTTGTGTATTGAGCATCTGTTATACGCAGGAAAGTATATTGCTGATACCTTAACTTTACTGTTCAATCTTTGTGCACGGCACCAATACTTGCCGGAGGAACTTATACGTACATTGGTTGTGCCTATAGTTAAGAATAAAACTGGGGATGCTACTAGCATGTCGAATTATAGACCCATCTCGCTGGCAACGGTAGTGGCCAAGGTGCTTGAGCGCCTGCTACATAGAAAGTTAAGTCCCGCACTTAGCCTAAATGACGGGCAGTTCGGTTTTCGTCCTGAAGTTTCAACAGACATGGCTATCTTCTCCCTGAAACAAGTTGTATCGCAATATGTGGAACAGGAGACAAGTGTTTACGCTTGTTTCCTTGATCTAAGCCGTGCTTTTGATATAATCAATCATGACTTGCTATGGGAGAAACTAGATAAAACTTATATCGCGCCTGGAGTTGTTGGACTGATTAGATATTGGTATTCTAATCAGTCGAACAACGTCAGGTGGGAATCAGCTAGGTCGGATAGCTATAAACTATCCTGTGGCGTTAGGCAGGGTGGGTTAACCTCTCCTGACCTATTTAATATCTATATGAATGACTTGATTGAGGAGCTGAGTGGGACTGCGGTGGGGCTTAGGCTTGGAGACAGGTATGTCAACAACCTGAGCTACGCTGATGATATGGTCCTACTCAGCCCCTCAATTAAGGGTTTAAGGAAACTGATGGCAATTTGTGAGAGATACGCTAGAGAACATAACTTGGTGTACAATGCAAAGAAGACAGAATTGTTAATATTTAGGTCAGGAAGAGGTCCACAAAACGTCCCACCAGTTTGGATAGGAGGTCAGCGAGTCAAAGTAGTAGAGAGGTTTAAGTACCTTGGTCATATACTGACGTCAGACTTAAAAGACGATGCTGATATAGACAGGCAACGCAGAGCGCTGTCAGTAGTGGGCAATATGATAGCCAGGAGATTTTTTAAAGCCAACACTCAGACGAAGGTACATCTTTTTAAGACATATTGTCAGTGTTTCTACACGTGCCAACTCTGGACGCGTTACACGAAGAGGTCTCTGGATGGTATTCGTGTTCAGTACAATAACATCTTTAGACAGCTAATGGGTCTTGCGCCGCATTGTAGTGCGTCGGGTATGTTCGCAGAAGCTAGGCTGGATACGTTTAATGCCATCCAAAGAAAACGAATCGCTGGATTCATGTCGAGGGTTGGTTCGTGTACGAACAGTATTATCAAAGAGTTTTCTGAAAGACTGTATACTACCACAATGTACAATAAATGGTTACAGATTGCAGCGTAATAATTGTATCTAATAGCTTCATTTTTTGTAATAGCGTAGAGCGGTTATATACATATATTCATTTTGTTTGTTATGTTACTTCATTTATTTTCTTTTTAATACGGATATATTTACTTTGTTTTTTTTTTTCCTTTTCTGTGTAAAATATGGAGTGCAAAGATTCCGAAATAAAGATTTATTATTATTATTATTATTATAAGTACCTATAGTAAGTATTAGGTAAGTAATGATTTCTTTGTATTAAGAATATTTTTTAAGTCATTATCTATTCGCTCATAGCCAGTTGCACTCACTGATCGGTAAACGATTAGCGAAGTTAAGCAACATTGGGTGCGGTCAGTCTATAGATGGGTGACCGCTTAGTGGTATTTCATCTGAGCGTCTCCATGCTTCGAAGGGCACGTAAAAAGTCGGTCTCGGTTGCTGCCAAATTGACAGCAGTCGTTACGCCATGTCAGAGGCCTACGGGCGGCTTGAACAACTCTTGACAACAGGTTGGCCACTAACCACACGAAAAGAAAGAAGAAAGAGTAATAGCAATAAGGTTCGTAACTTATACCCATATTATACCCAGAACCAGATAAAATGTATTTTTGGTTAAACCAACCGTACCTATATAATTAGGTTTCTGATAATTAAACTTATAAAGAATTTCAGCTTTTAATGTAAGCAGAGACAGCGGATTTGCACTTACATTTGTCTTATATCTCTTACTTCATAGTATTTTTCACACGGCTATTAAGTTTAATCACATATTGACTATGATTTACGCATTTCACATCTCCTTCACTTACCATATTATTTCTTGATGCATCTTTCACTACTTCTATCAATACAAATCAACTCAATCATCAACCAAAATAAATTCAGTCAATACCAACATCAATGTTTAAACACTTACAAATGCACTCTAAAAATACAAGCTACTTAGTCAAATTTACGACTAGTGTGCACTACACAACCGATCCTTTAAATTCAAGGAAAATGCCTTTTTTAGGGCACCCCTCTATTTATGAGCGCTTCTAAGGAACGACTAAGTTAAATTGTGATTTCTTCAACTATTCACGTGTTGAAAAATGGCTTACGTAATGTGTATTTATGATGAAGATTTTATTTTTGTAACTCGTTTTGTAGGTACGTTGCAATGATAGAGCTTAATGCAATTAGAACAGCTGAAATTTACAATTAATTAGGTTGCAATCTTTAGATTTCCGTCTGTATATGTATACAGGTAAACTATAACAAGCAACGGTCTTCTGTTTAATTAATGTTGTCCTTTATTTTGTATATAACTAGTATTTTATGAAGCGTGTCTTAAAGGTAAAATTATTAGCATTGCATTGAACTATTTAAGTTCAAACTTAAATGTTTACAATTAGCATCAATATCTTCACTGAAAATAATGTAATTCTTAAACTGATAAACACACATATTGTTTTCGAACCCAATAGACAAAGCTCGTCGAGCAAGCCCGGAAAACAACTCACATGGGTATAACCGTTTAATAATTACATAACGATTACCCGTCACAAAAGTTTATTTAATAATGTCATTGTCAATATTTTATAAAATGCCCAATATATTAGAATACAGCAATCATCATATAATCTGATCAGAGATAAACAAGAGTAAAATTCCAGGCTTATTTCCTAAAGGTATTCTCTCCATTTATCGGTTTGCAAATCGTTGTTAACCAGACCGTATTAATTGCGAAGCGGGCGATCAAATCGATTGTGAGATTAACAAATCACTCGATACCGGCAAAATTAACATGTTTCCTTCAAGTTGCGGCTCGGTCTGATGCAGTATCGAGATAAATTGAATCGGTATATTAATCGATTGCCGTATTGAAAGGAAATTAGTATTGGTATCAGTTTATGACATCGTTAACTTATTTCATAGGCTTTTCTATAATGGAATTAAGCGGTTTCACTTCATGAGATTCTGCAGATATAGAGAATGTAACAACCAGGAAACAATTTGTTAATTTAGGTCGCAACGTGAACGTCGAAAACTATGAAGTAACATTTACCAATTTTAAGCAAAGGAACAAATTGAACACTGCTTCTTTAAACATTAAAGCGGAGGTAGCGAAATCGTATGAATCTAGAATTTTATGGATAATTCGTGAGTTTGATCTTCACTAATTGTTTTATTAATAAGCATTTTACTTAGATCGAAGTAGAGATAGCAGAGAGTTAGAGCAGCGATAGCTCAGTGGGGAGACCAACAGACTGCAATGCAGAGGGTCTCGGGTTCGAACCCACGTCGCGCACCTCTGACTTTCGAAAGTTATATGAGTTTTCGAAATTATGTGCGTATTGATTGACAATTATCGCGTGCTCCGTGCCTCGGAGAGCACGTTAAGCCGTCGGTCCCAGCTGCCATGAACATCTATGGCAGTCAGTATTGGGGAAGTCGACACAAAAGATCCCACTGGGTCGAAGTGTCGCCGGTCTGTACTGACTGGCCCCCACACAAGATAAGATAAGATAGATCGAAGTAAATATAATCACTATTGGTAAAATTACTAGTCGCATTCACCACTGTTTTATCGTCGAGGCAGTAGATAAAAGTACGATAGAATCATAATATATGTATAGATAGCACCTACGATCTGACAGACTCACCAGAATATAAAAGCAGTTGTATTTAATCTAAATTTGGATTCCGCACCTAACAGTTTTCACCAAGTTAGGACACATTGGATGCGCTGCTTTCGCCAACTAACCCGAACTAAATGACACGTAAGCGAGGAAAATGTAAATTTTCAATATCCAATTTGCTTCTAAGTAGAAACTAAGAAAACAAGGAATGAAGAGACTTATGAAATCAAGATATTTGAAAATTATTTTTATACTATTATTTCTATATAAATAGTATTATATACTTGATTTTAATTAAAGTGCTGTTAAAAAGTAAAATATACATGTTTACTTAAACATGTAAATCAAAATATGAAGATGAATCGTAAGAAATAGTTAACATTTCTTTAATAATTATATAATCGCTATAATGTTTGTAACATAATATAAATAGTGTTGATTACTTTTATCAACACAACGAATTTTAGTTATGGTATAAATATGGACTAAGATACCAGATCTGTGAGAGAGACCTTCAAGCTTTAAGAGGCATTCGGTAATTTTAATTGAAATGAATACGTTTTACTTTCATAACAGGCGTGTGTAATCCTAAAATGGCTACAAGATAATGCTTTATTCGAGCCAGAAGGTCCCAGATATTTGGCAGACAAATGACACGTCCATTTAGACCCCACTCTGTACTCGGTTGAATCCCTAAACGCACATATCAAAGTACCCATCACACAATACTGGGCATACAATGAGAACTCACGATCCTTTGGGCCGTAGGTGATTTAAAACAATGCCATTCACGACCGGATTAAAGTTCACAATGCTCATAAAGGAATGGCCCCAGTACTTTGCGACTGACGTATGTATGACGATGAAGAGGTACATATCAAAACTGCTGATGACAAAGATAATACAACTGAAATATCACCTTTAATTAATTGTAATAAAGTTGACTTTGATCTAAATGAGCAGCAAGATAATATTGCCCAGGTAGACGAAGCTTAATTGTTTTTTTTCTTCCTAATGAGGCACAAGTGGTCGACAATGGCTGTCATTGTGTCATTGACTTCGAAACATTTTTTTTGTTTTCCCGTTAATTTGTCTCTTATTAATTTCCGTGTGTGAGAGCGGATGCGCTCAAAGAATACAATTGGCGTTGCATATGAATTGTTCGTGTTAAAAAGAGCTATATTTTTGCTTTTAATTATCAATTTTGAGAACAATTGTTCATTAAGATCAAGCAGATTGTTTAATTTTGTTCACACAAAACGTATAATTTCAATGGGAGTAATACAAACTATATCATTCTAGTTCTTATGTATAATATTACTTTTATTATTTTTTTTACTTACATGGACATCTAAAAAAACCTACGTAATGTTTAAGGACGTATATAAGTACACGTACTTATTGTAAACCAATAGCGTTAAAAGAAAACAAACAAAAATCAAAAAATCATGTTAATATTAAAGAGTCATGAAAAACCGCTTTTCTGCACACATGACAACGCAGATTATCCCCGATATTTAAGAAATTTAATAAACTTTTGTACTCTTGGGAACACAACACACAACGAATATTATTTTTAATACTTATTATAATTAGCTAGATTTAGACATGTGCCTTAAAAAATAATATATTTCTAAACTTTTCTGCATATATAGACTTTGGCAGCGACCATTAAAATTTACTTTGACTACTGAATTTAAATCGCATCGATGCTGGCTTTGTTTAGTATTAACATGTTATCTGGATTATATTACATAACCGTTGTATTGATATCTTTAATGCAATGACTAAGCCATTAAACAATATCGATTGCTCCAGGTACTTAACAAGCAAATCACGACACAGACCGGCGACTGTAGCTCTGACCGTTGCAGCCTCGTTAGTGCACTGCAAACAAATTTGATTACCTAACGAGACAGAGTTAGACGTGTCCTAACATTTGTTCTACGTCTCACTTTTGTACAAATTTCGATCTTATTTGAATTCGACAGGGTAGTTTCTTGAGTGTTCTGTTTGGTAATGACGAATGAGATATCGTCGAAGTTTGACGGTTTAGCAACGATGATGGCATAAGTTTCAATACATCTTTAAATTGACAGCGGTCTTAGAGTATATTCTAGACTAGTTTGTAGCCATATAATGGAGGTTTTATATTAAGGTATAAGATTTTAATATTATGCTTAAAATTTCCAGGTTTAATTCAAACAAATAATTTTAAAAGTCTTTTTTTAAACTTTCTTTGAGCTATGACTGACAAGATGAATCCAACATAATTCCTTAGCCAAGCAACTAAAAATTAAAGCAGGGTATTGCAGGTCTTTGGTTTTTGGTAAACGCGACTGTTATGGTCAAGAGCGTTATAAACTACTATACCTAAATTTATGTTCATTGCTAAATGCTAAGAAACAGATTATGTATTTTATCACTTGTGTCACCTCTAGGCAAAGCACTATTTGAAGCTGTCTGATGGCGAGTTGTAGGCTTATTAAAAATAAATTGAGATATCGCACGGATTTTTTTTCATTTATATTTGTACAAGTGTATTTAATTATATTCCCTTTTTTAAACGCACTCATTTACCATGACTATTATTTATTTTTACTATTATTTTTATCACTCGTTAAACTCGAAACAAATACTAGTGAATACCAAATTGTAAATTGAAATATTACTTTTATAATATTGTCTTCTGTTTACGCATTGAACACAGCTAGACTTCATGATACTTTGAGCTCATTCTGCGTAAATATAAACACCCATGATTAAATTATGTTCGTGTACTTTGAAATAACTACACTGGAACATTGAGACAACTAGTTGTCTCCAAGTTCAATAGTAGTAGTAGTGTAACAGTTTCAAAATTATGAAATACAGTGTTAAATAAACAACGCGATAAAATCCGTATAAATGAGTTTAATTTCAATATTACTTTTACTTTAAAAACCATCTAATACAGTGTAACTATCAACCATTATTTTACATAAAACCATTTAAACAAAAAAAGCTTACAATCGGTATGATTCGTGCCACCTGACACAGCGAGCAATTAAGAGACATTGTCCTGTATAAATCTTTATTTGTCTGCCGACCCCCGGTTTTTACCAACAGGCTGACAGCTCAGCACTCATTAACAGTATGTACTGGGCCGTGTAAATGCGAGTTGGTTGAAACTTTTATTTTTTTTGGGCGCGAATAAAACGCTGATACGTTAGGACAATTTTGGTGATCGTTTGTAAAAATTGTAACACGCTGTTTTAAAAAGTGAAACATGTTGTATATAAGTGTTCTGATACTATGTAACGTTATTTTAAATTAGATACTTACGAAGAATGACCGTTTTTCCCGGAGTGGTGAGTAAGTCTGCAGTAGTCTAAAATAGGGGATTTCTAATGCCAATGGCAGACACAAACATATCAATTCGTACAAGAATTTAATATACATATGTAAAATTTACTAGAGGCATGTTGTATACATCTAGTCTCCACGTTTAATTTAAATATTTTTATAACCGTGATATATACATATATTAAATAGGTAAACATAACCATAAATTCACAACAATATTAGTGCTTATAATATGTTATAGTCGTTTAGTAATAAATTAAGATATTAAATGTTAATTAATAAAAAAACATACCTACGAATTTTCAGCTATTTTCTTATAGGTATGCATGTGCCTGTGCACGCGTGATACATGAGTCTGTTAATACCAACGTGTTCAAGTATTTTCATATGTTCCAGATCCATTGTTGTATTAAAAATGATTCTGGAACATATAAAAACCGAAAGTTACACGTTACATAAAGGCCCTTTCATATGTATTACATTAGAATACCTATCCAGATATTTTTCTTAAATTGTACAAAAATATGAACGTTTAAATTTAGAATACAACGGGTTTAAAATAGCCGGCAGCGTTATGGCGGTGAGCCGGTGAGCGAACGCGCGTGTCACAGATTACAAAGTAGGAGTACTTCGCTCAAGTATACTTCATATAGATACACCACAAACGTTTTAATTATACCTGTTTTTATGTCCTTTTTCTTTTATAGCTGTTTTTGTACTTAGATATTTCAGTAATCGAATCTCTCATTATTGTAATTTTATTACTTAAATGTTTGCAATATTCAGTTTTCTAACTAATAAAAATGGTTTCTTCTGTTTACGCGAATGTTATTAATTGAAATTAAACTACTATATACGGATTTTATCGCGTTGTTTATTTATCACTGTATTACATAATTTTGAAACTGTTACACTACTACTACTATTGAATTTTACTAATTTATAAGCTAATAAAATTATGTAAACTATTAAAACTATTTATATTTAGGTTTACACTTTCCCCGACGTTTCGCTTGCTTTTCAGCAGCCATGGTCACGGGGAGACTATCCGTATATAGTAGTTTAATTTTAACATACTAAGTTACACGGAAAAATAATTATATATTTTACATAATCCAAACTAATATTATAAATGCAAATGTGAATTTGTTTGTTTGGTACACCCTCACGTTTTCAGGGAAACAAAAAGGACATATAGCATCTTCAATCCAGAAAAATGAGAGAAGGTTAGTAACTAATTACACTGAGAATCGATACGATTACTTCAATTCAGTTTATAAAAGGCAATGAATGAGACTCTTCTACTTATTACTGAATAAGTCCTCGACACTTATGTTACCTCTATTTCAAATACACGATCAATTTTGTACATTCGTTGAACTTTCAACTGGCACTGTGACAGTGTCACACCGAGCCGAGAGGGGGCGCGACGACGGCAGCCCGAGTGGAACACGAAAACTCGATAAATTTTAAAGTGCTCATGCCGCTGTACCCTCGCGCCTGCAGCCATCCGTCCAAAATCTGCAGTCGAAACGTACGCTTTCGGCAACTTCATTAATATTGCCCGAGACCCTTTATTGTTTTCCAATTTTTGAATTGAAAATGTTCAATCGGCATGGGCCAACAGCCAATTGAAAGTCGCTTTAATATTTTAAGCGTTCATAAAATTAAAATAAAGGTTTCGCAAATTAACCCCAAGCAACTTCCAAAAATAAAACGTTTTAAAATACGATTATTGGAACTAATTATTTCCTTATGTTCTAAATATGTTTGTAAAGACCAATTATTTCAATCTACACGTAAAAATATCAAAAAACCAGATCCAGAACCAGATACCATTTTAAACCGCTCATGCGTAAAAATTAACAAAACAAACGCAGCATGAGGCCAATTAGTAAGGAATAATTGTAACGATAAGTTTGTTAGCTTAAAGGGCACACACGAAACTGTGACAAAAAATGGTTGTTGGTCCCATGTCAAACCCCCATTGTGCTGAACAAAACCCAACCGCATCATTATAACATACTTTGTTTGACGCTTCCGTCTCAACGAAAGCTTATTGCCTCAACTTTACCTTCATTACATGCTGTTTTCACTTGTTTTACAACTTTTTTACTTGCTTATTATATGTTGCCTTTTTACGATGTGACTTGGTAAGTTGTAAAGTGTGCAACTCGCTTATTATTACATATTTTTACGGTGCTTTTATGATTGTTTTGTTATTGTCTCCTACAGTTGTTGCTAATTTGTTAGTATTTCTGAAATGTTAGTTCCATTTGGCACAATTTTAGTGATATTTTATGCTCAGTCTTACGGCTATGGCTGTACATCTATTCAAATTAAATCATAATCCTAAGCTATAAGCACTGAAAAACAGAAACTTAAAAATTACGTATTAAAAAATGCCTATAAAACTTACCAAGTTCTTAATTAATTTGCCAATATGCCGCGCCGAGTTATGCGGGTTAGCACTCCACAAGAGACAAAAAAATTGTGTGATCCTGAAGTAGATGTACCGAGTTCCTTCTATGCGATATATTTTCATGTGTTAGTATTATTTTAAATGCGATAGTAGCTATGTCTATTACGCATTCAAGGCTTCACGACAAAAACGATTTTTATGAAATTGTACAGAGATAGATTGTATTCTGGGAATGAAAATTGGTATATATGTATTTTGCTCCAATATGTGATCCCGTGGGATTTACGTAGACGAAAGTGCGAGCAGGAACTACTATAAAACAAAATAACATAATAATCGTACTCCATTCGCCTACATGCATGTTTCACAAATATACACAATGATATAACGAACAAAACAAAACACAAAGGACTGACACAAAATGCACGTGTCGTAAAATACCCATCTTTACGATTACGAACGTAATGACAATCGTAAAAATTCCAAAATAACATCGGTAATCGAAGCTAATTGTATCGGGGGACACTTTTTGGGCATATTTTATACGTTTTTCCGTCTGTTTCAAATTAAAAAGTAATAACTCGTGACACGAGACGGCTACGGGACGACTTATTTCGATAATTTATTTGATCGTAAATTTTTTGTGGTTTCTTACAAAGTAATCTTGGTGTTTGGACAATATGGCACTGTTCTTGTTGATTACAATTCGTTTTCGTTCAAAGTTGAAAGCTCTGGATTATCTAATGATTTTTACTAGTATGTAGAATCGGTTTCAACTGTAAGTTAAAAAGGAGCCATGCTTTCAATATGGGGACCAATAGGCTTTGTATCTTACGCTAGCATCGCAACATTTCCTTTTCTGCGAGATCGCCAATGTACGAGTGCTGTAAGCGTTTCAAGTACAAGTCTCTCTCAACTACTCCATTTAAGCAATATGCTTGCTTAGATTAATTATTAGTGCACCTTCTTGGCATATTCATAATATTAACCACTGTGTCAACGCTTGTTACAATAGTAATTGTGTTTAAAGGAATATAATATGTATTGTATTCGGAGTTGTAATTTGCATGGTGTTGAAGTGGACATTGTTGTTCTAATGGAGGCTATACTTTATCGAAATCAGCCGTTTTAGCATGCTAGCATACATGTACTATCACGCCTGTATTTTGCTGCCGATTAGGCAGAATTATATTATTTCACCAGGAATGTTCAGTTGCCAAGTAAAAAACCAACGTTTGTTACCTATATACTATTATTGCGAAATATCAGAAAATGTCTAGACTCTGTGCTGGTTTGAAGGCATTTACTTCTTTTGACCCCAAAATCGACCCTAGAACTACACACAACCAAGCGCAAACACACGCCACGGAGCCCACGAGACAGTTGATTTATTAAACCCTTTAATTTATTTACTCATCTCTAACAATAAAATATTATCAGCAATTGTTATTAATTATAAAGTTGTGTTAGGGTGGTGGCACACCCGTCATCTGCGCGAAGATGGCGCGCAATGAAATTAAAGCTAGCACAATGAATCTCAAGTTTTAATTAAAGGCGGGAAGTGTCAGCCATTGCCGCCAGTGCTGCCAACTAGCGGCTAGCTTGCACTGTTTTGATCACTTTATTAACATTACGCGTTGAAAGATCAGAAAGCAGCGATAGCTCAGTGGGGAGACCAACAGACTGCAATGCAGAGGGTCTCGGGTTCGAACCCACGACGCGCACCTCTGACTTTCGGAATTATATGACTTTTCAAAATTATGTGCGTATTGATTGACAATTATTGCATGCTCCGTGCCTCGGAGGCCGTCGGTCCCGGCTGCCATGAACATCTATGGCAGTCGTTATTTGTTATTGGGAAGTCAGTGCCCTATAATATCCTGATACTGATCTAGCCTTAGGGTATCGTTTGCCTTCGGGTTGCGGAGGTTAGGTGGCAGCCGTGTAAAAACTGATATCCAGTCAAATCCGGTTAGACTAGAAAAGCCGACCCCAAGTGACTTGGGAATATTAAAGGCTAGGGAGAAGAAGTTGAACGATCAGAAAAACTATACCTATATAAAAAGTAAGACAGAAAATATTGGTAGTCAATTTCAGCCACAAAACCAGTGACATCTATTTATTTTCTTCCAAAAAGATAGTTTCCGCTTTAGGAATAATTCGTGTGTCGCAAGACAGACGACTGACAGAAAAAGAACTTCACAAATATTCAAACAACGGACACCAAATACACCCAGACTCAGAACAACCATTTGTGGATCACACAAATTTTAGTCCCCTGTCCCCACACGACTAAAATTTGTTTTTCGAATTCGAACTCGAACTTGGTGCAGTGGCAGTGTCGAGACGACTACTAAAAACCACTATAGCAAAGGTTCTGACATTTACAAAAAGGATTATATGACATTCGAAGGTTAGACAAGATGTCAGAATATTTGACTTTACTGACTCTTACGCCAGATATCATCCATCAGCAGAAGATGTAATGAAAAATAATTTACTATTCTTATAAAATAAACTCAAGCGTTACCAAAATCTGTTACTAACAGAAAATCTAATAACACTTACAAAAAATACAACACTAATAAAGTTTACAATAACATTACAAAGTCCTGGAAAGTCAGGATAGCACACAAACATAAACGCAAACTTATGATAAGAGACTACCAAAGCAGTCTATTTAACACAATACAGCACGTCGTAGATTAAGCCAAACATTTTAGCTGTTGCGTGCATTCCTTAATCGTCCAACGAAACTAGTGTTGCATTACATACATTCAACTTTCCAAAAAAAGGAACTATAATAGATAAGCAATTACACATAGTTAAGTCCGCTAACAGGACCCTGAAGGTAGCAAAAGTGGAGGAAGGAAAAATTGCGGGCATTTGTCAAAGTCTCCCCTGCGGAAATGGTGCATAAATAAAGGTCCAGTTAAAAAAACTTGGATTACCACTACTATTGTTATGTTATCTCGCGTGGGGGAATTTGCTGTGAGTGTGTATTAGTTAGCAGCTGGTTTGTAAGTACCTTTTTATTATATTTATAACATATGTAATAATAATAACAATGTCCTCCAGACCGAATTTCGGTCACGGCGGCCAATCTTAACGGAGATTGGCCATCTGCGCAGGAGATATTATAGTGCACAAGGGTGTGCGCAAAAACAATTGCGCTCTCTGTTCCTTAACTCTCATGATCCGATGGGACGGTAATCCGACACGACTGGAGAGAGATCAGGCGCAGGACTAACGGCTTTACGTGCTTTCCGAGGCACGAGGGTGTCTAACACCGCCAACTTCCTAACTCCGGGCTGCTATGGAGATTTCTGAACAGAAAAACCCAACAACTTTTTCTTGGCCCGACCCGGGATTCGAACTAGAGATCTCATGAATAGCAGTCGCATTCACTACCGCTGCGCCACAGAGGCAGCCCACCTTTATATGTAGGTGGTATACGAACGTACGGTCGAGGACGAGCAGTTATCGTAGGCAGCAAGATTTGTTGTGGCATTTCTTGTAAATGAAATAAAGTGAAACTTGCAAGATACTTTGTTTTTAAATCTTGTTAATTTAATATGTATGTGAGCTAATAGTTATAAATAAATAAATATAAATATTCTACCACATACACACAACACCATTTAGCCCAAACTAAGCATTGCTTGTACTATGGGTACTAGACAATGGATAAACATACTAATATACTTTTTTACATAGTTAAGATATTAATGTAATTATAATGGTATAACTGATGCACCTGCATTAATTCAACCAAAAAACCTTTACACCTTGCCAAACTCTGGAAAGAGGCGATAGTCTATGTATGCATGATTGTTACTTATAAATGAAGATACTAGATTTCCTTTCTTTTATCTCCTTTCTATGCGTGAATAAGATTTATATTCGTATGCTTCATTGTAAAACATTTACTGCTGCTTACAAAAGTCCAACTGAAAGGGGCATTATTATTGATTCCTAAACGGATTATTAAATATTAGATTTTCTATATTATTTATCTTAAAAATGTGTTTCAAAAAACCTTTTACTTGGCATGATACATGAGGTTTATAACTTAAACAGGAATACTGAACAAACAAAAACATAATGAAATTCGCGTGGCAATACTAAATAACTAATTTAAATATTACAACACCGAACACAAGATAACATTTCACCGCATTCAACATTTTAACGTCCAACAGTAAACCAAAATACTAAATACATTAGCAAAGTAAACATTTTGAAATTCGAACTTGTTCAGACTTGCATAAAACAAACGGTGTTGTCACCAGATGTCACTGGTGTCACCGAATGTCACTTTTCGTAGTCTCGACAACATCGCGTGACTATCGTTCGCCGTTCAGACTTATCGTAGGGCCATTGATCTACTGCACATTTTTACGAAATAAGCCATAAAATTGGACGTTACACGTAGGTATTGTCTGTATATTTGTGTGCAATAATTCGGTGTATATTACGAAGATTAATGTTTACTATAAAATCGTTTTGGTGCTCTTTGTTTTGGAAGTCTGTGTTAATATTTTTGGTTTATGTTTTAACGAGTAAGGTATACTATATACTAATAATTTATGATTATTTAATAGTGATAGATTTAGAATAAGATGCACTGTTGGTTCCTTGTTTTGTTTACTCATCTTGGCACTATTAGTGCGCGGCTAGTTATAGTTAATAATAATAATAGTTTATTGTCACATAGGTACATAATAAGAAATTGCACAAAAGAAACTGAATCTTAATCTTCAATCTTATATCAAATGGTTCAATCCCCACAGGGCATATAAATTTTACATATAGTTTTGAGACTGGATATTTTTGTTTCCATTATTTAAATGCTTGCAAAATCCCTCGCTACACAGAGAATATCCCATATCCAGTAAGAAGCTATAAGAGAATGAGTGAGAAGAGAATATTTAGAAATGCAAGAATTGACACATTGTAGGTATATTATGCTCAGCCAGTCATTCCATAGTTTAGGAATGTCCTAGACCAATGAATTGGACGAAGAACGAATCATAGTGAATCACCCGTTTATAGAAAAAGTGATATTGGTTCGATGAAGTAGGCATTTGTGCAAAAGTATTAGCCGATAGTTAATGCCTCAACGAGATACAGTATTATTAAGTTATAGCATCAGAAAAGTCTCAATAGTAAAATAGAATGGATAATCTATGACTGCATCTGCTGCAGACATTAATTAGTTTACTATAATGGGATAAGTCCTGTTAATATAGTAAGCTCATAGCAAGGTTTTTATCTATTAAAATACAACACACTAGGAGTATTTCCTGCGTCGCAGATGACTTTACAGACAACAAAACAAATATAAAGGCAATATAACACAGTACTACCTAACCTCTTGAGACTATAAACACATGAATCAACAAAAATACATGCTAACTCTATTTATTCTCCAAAAAATTTAGTAAATAAAGAAGAAAATATCGAGGAATGAGTGTGACGTTCATTATCATAATAAAGACTCACTGAATTGAAAATCGGAAAATACTAAAAAATCCTTTGCTTAGGTTTAGTCAAAGGTTTTGAATCCAGACTATATATACCTAATCGTTTGCGATCGATTGAGCTTCTTACTTCAGCATAATCTCGGATAGATTCCTCCTCACATGATGTAGCATCAAGCCAGTATCCGCGCAAGTGTAGGCAGAGGTTTGGAGTATAACGAAAATTTATTTTAGTAATATTTTGTTTCTACGTAAGTGAGAGCCAATATTTAGCTGTTTACCGGCCATACGTCTACATGAATGGCGTAGTAGTTTATGTAGTGGCCTTGCTACTTCTACTACGCTGAGTGTTATGGGTTCGAATTCCATATGGCATAAAATTTTGTGTAAACTAAATACAAATATTTGTCTTCGAGTGTCCTTGGTGTCTATTGTTGTCTTCATTTATATACTGGGTGTTTCTTAGTATAGTGAAAACCTCTCAGGAGGTGATTATACTTGTTATTATGAACAATTTGATCTGGGACATTGCCGAAATCGCGAAAAAAAAATCAACTGTTTCTTACATTTTGTCGAGGTCAAAGTCTGATTTTGTATGAAACAGCTGTTTTCCCGGCGATTTCGGCAATGTCCCAGAACAAAAGTTGTTCATAATAACAAGTATAATCACCCCCTGAGAGGATTTCACTATACTGAGAAACACCCAGTATAGACATATAAATATTTGAGATGTAAATAAAAAATCTAATATAAATCATGTTTAATACAATAACAATATATCAACCCGCATGATATATAAAAAAAATGTGTGGCACCACAAACGGTTCTTCAGGATCTAAATGCTCTTTATGTCTATTGTTTGAATGTTTGAAAAGCCTCCGCGATCCAGGAATCACTGTTAGCAGAGGACCAGTCTTAAAAAATCCAGACCTCTTGAGAACGGCCTTACAGCAGAAGCAAATGGCATTATCAAAATACGTATATATTTATTTTGGTCACAAAGTAACACTTATGAACATTAAAATTCACTTATTAATATGTTTACATTTACCTATTGCCGCGTTTACCATTGCAAAGGCCTATTCCTATGTGAAGAACTGACAAGAAACTCACAGCTACACCATTTAATCGCGAAATTTTTTAATATTATTTATTTGAATTCGAATTAGTATCTGTGTGGACACGGAAATTAAAATAGTGATCGCAGGATTGACTAATGTTTTTGAAAGAAGAGGAAGTCACTTCCAGATTATCTCAAATGATAAAATGACAGTGACTTCTTTTGAATCGAAACTTACTTTAAGTTTCTTTTAAAATGTATAATTTAATCTGAGATATAGTTTTATTTTTATTTTTTTATTGATTATAATTATAGTCTGTTAATTTAATAGTTTAGTCCGATAAAACCCAATGACACTTTTCCTGACCCAAAAATATAAATTGGGACTTCGTATCGTAGTCGCATTAATTACCGCTGCAGTACCTAAGCAATTAGTAACTACCTTCAATATGCAAGAAAGCTACGTTACCAACAAAAAATATCCTGACAAGTAAAATAATAATTAAAAAACAAAAGAACCTAGCGGTATTGTCACAGCAAATTGGAAGTTGACCGAAGCACCGATACAGTGGCAACATTATTAAAATACCTCAGTATAACCCTCCAATGAAGCGGGCGGTCCACTTGATTGATTTATAGCGCGAGGCGGACACGACACGTGTCCGGCAGTGCCCAACACGCACGTGCCTACGTTTAATTAATTTATACTGTTGATACTCGAGCTGTTGAGGGTTGATCACCATCGGTACTGTGCATTGTGGCAGGTGGTGCCTAGTTTTTGTTAGCAGAAGACATTTTTTTGTCGTTTGTTAGTATAGTCGCCAGTTTCATAACTAAAAGTAAAAGTTATCCAAAAGATAAAAGCATGCTGTCTCACTCTTGTTAGGTTAAAGAAGAGATGGCGAGACTTTTTACCCAACTGCGTCAGAAGGAGGGTAATATTTTTCGAGCGTATGTATGTATGTGTGTATGTGGGTATGTATGTCCATTTCTTTGGCACTTCCTACAGCCCAAACGGCTAGACGGTTTTTGACATATGAGGTGTCGTTGAATTCATCAGAATTGTGGTAGTGACATAGGCTATATTAATTTTCAAAATGGCGCCCACAAATGAAGAAAAAGGGAGAGGGCGTTTGTTTTTTTTTGTCTTACCTTAGCAATAGGGTATCAAACAAAGATCGTGAAAAGACCATTTCAAAAATATATGTATCATATCACGTTTATATTACTGTTTTAACACAAATAGTCAAAAAGCGTACCAATTATATACCGGGATGCCCGAAGTATCATTTTCTAGCAAGAATCTATTCAAGTCAGGAACTCAGGAATTACATTGCCAGTACCTACTTAGTTATATATTAAAATAAAACTCGGTTAATAAAACTAAAAAGTCTGAAATAAAATTGTTATTATAAAAACAAAAAACCTGACTGCTTAAAAGTAATGAACTGAAACATGCGGTGACAAACGTAGTTTTGGTAGATCTTTCTTTGCCCGTAGGTAACAAAGTATTGTTTGTCCCCGCCTGCAGCACCATAAAGTATTTAGTTTAAATAATTTGAATATACATATGTAGTTATTTCATTATTTGATAAAGTAAGCTTACAAAACAATGCATTATTCAGTCGAATTTTATATAGATATTGTGATACTTGTTTTTCTCTTTTCAGTTCATTAATTTTAAGCAGTCGGGTTTTTTGTTTTTATAATAATATCTTATAGATAAATGCTATGGAGGTGGTGGAACAAGTCCTTAGAGTCATTAATGACAATGCAATAGAGTACCTATTGCATTGTCATTAATGAAAAACTTAATCTTCTGGACTGTTAGCCCAGAAGATTAAGTTTTTCATTAATGACCGTTTTTTTGATTCGTAGTTTGACCTTGTGCCTTTGTAATGTGGTCTCTATTCTTGATATGTAAAAAATTAACATACGTACAAAGTTGTGGAGGTGTATTCGCCCCACATTTTGCGAGCTATGTTTATAGGTTTTAAATAGTATTGCCTAGTTGTCTATTATACTATTACGGTTTACCAGGCACTATTACAGACTCCATGCTGCTACTCAGAATTTCATGACAGAAAGATCCGTTGCTTCATCTTGTGATCTAATATTTTGATATAGTTAACCCCTGACGCAAAAACGGCGGGGTGTTATAAGTTTGACGTGTTTGTGTGTGTGTGTGTGTGTGTGTGTGTGTGTGTGTGTGTGTGTGTGTGTGTGTGTGTGTGTGTGTGTGTGTGTGTGTATGTGTGTGAGTACGTGTGTGTGTGTATGTGTGTGAGTGCGTGTGTGTGAGTACGTGTGTGTGTGTGTGTATGTGTGTGTGTGTGTGTGTATGTGTGTGAGTACGTGTGTGTGTGTGTATGTGTGTGAGTGCGTGTGTGTGAGTACGTGTGTGTGTGTGTGTGTGTGTGTATGTGTGTGTGTGTGTGTGTGTGTGTGTGTGTGTCTGTCTGTCTGTGGCATCGTAACTCCCGAACGGATGAACTGATTTTAATTTTATTTTTTGTTTGAAAGGTGAATTAGTCGAGAGTGTTCTTAGTTACATATGTTTAATGAAAATCGGTCCTAGATGGCCGCCGCCACAAAATGGTGGATTACATATTTTTCACAACTCCCTCAATATAGTATCAAATGCAAGGGCTTGACTAGTAGAATACTTACACTATTATAAATTTCAAATCCAAGGCGGCCGCCACCACAAAACGGCGATTTTATTTTTTCGCAGCTTCCTCAATATGTGTATCAAATGAATTTTGTCGGGGTTTTTTTAATTTTTAATTTTAATTGTACCAGTATTTTTTTATTTATGGAAATGTAGTTTACTTCTTTACCATAAATAAAAAATGCAACTTTAAAAGTTGCATTTTCAATAAGCCACAATATTAACTGCAAATTGCAGATAATATTATGTAATTTTCATTATTGATCTTATTAATGAGATCAGCATATCTATACTTATATTATAAATAATATTATAGATTTTTTGTTTCTCTGTTTGTAACGATTTAACTCAAAAACTTTTTAGAAATTTTTTTACCATTGGAAAGTTTTATTATTACCGAGTAACATATGCTATATTTTATTTTATAAAAGTACTGTTATTAACATAACCTTGCGTACTTTTACGCGAGCTAAGCCGCGAGCAACAGCTAGTTTTAAATACAATATTACATCTTATTTTACAAGTTGTATCCAACATCTGATACCTCATGAACACAGATAATTTCCTCAGCAACACAGCTATTTATGTCTTATACACGCAACTGTTACATTATAGCTATAATAACAATAACGTTATTGTAACAGCGGCATAAGCAGTAACGGTAATCGTTATAGCAGCTACTGTCGTCATTATCATAACAATTCACTCACAATTGGCAGACGAACTA
This sequence comes from Catocala nupta, assembly GCA_963675205.1. NCBI lineage: Eukaryota > Metazoa > Arthropoda > Insecta > Lepidoptera > Erebidae > Catocala > Catocala nupta. The sequence goes on along the minus strand of OY776086.1, from coordinate 27,311,661 downwards.
GGCCGTAACAATCGTGTCGGAAAATAATATGAAATGTTATTTAACTGAATATTTAGGCGTTTCATTAAGGATGATAACGTTTAACTAAGAGAAAACACGCGTAGAAAAGATTTTCAGTGTAGAATTATACCTAAATTGCACATAATTAAGCATAGCAGTTATTACAGCGCTACCCGTTGGTTTAGAGCTTGCTATATGAAAGTAGTTTTAAAATCAAGCTCAAGACGTTTTTGCTAGAAGGATGTTTATATTCTCTGGATGACATGCAAAACTGTATTTACCGTAAGGAATTATAATTATAATTATTACAATAATTTTTATTTCAGAAATAACTTAATTAAAATTTTACTATTTTTATATTTTTATTGACATTATTATTTTACAAAGTGCTTATTTTTTGGATTTTTTTAATTATAGACCATTGACTATTCTCTTGACATATATGTTTAATGGTGTATGCGTAATGTTTAATGTCATAGAATTGGAATAATTATAATAATATGTTACTGTATAAATATTTTTATAACTATGCATTCAAACACAATGTGAAAATTGTTTATGAATAAAGTTTGAATATGACTTTGAATTTGATTTATTATTTTTACCGATATTAAGTTAGCAGATTAGCATATGGCTTCCAGATGGCAAGTGGTTTTCGCCGCATACGGTAGCAAAACAGAGTAGTATCCTTACTAATCCTACTAACATTATAAAATGTGAAAGTTTGTGAGGACGGATGGATGGATGGCTGGATGTTTGTTACTCTCTCACGCAAAAACTATTAAACCGATCGCGATGAAACTTCGTATGTAGATAGCTGAATACCTCGATTAACATATATATTACTTTTTATCCTGATATCCCCACGGAATCAGCACTTACGTGGGTGAAACCGCAGGCGCAGCTAGTATTATAAATGCGAATGTGAGTTATTTTGTTTGTTACGCCTTAAGTAGTCGACGGATCATCATGACATTTTTTAACCAGAAAAAGTACTATTTCTTATTTTTTTTATTTTTACACGAGTAGAGCTGTGGGCAAGATATAGTATAATATAATAATATAATATTCTACCACATACACACAACACCATCTAGCCCAAACTAAGCAGAACTTGTACTAAGGTACTAGACAATGGATGAACATACATATGTATATACTATTTTTTGTAAATACATATTATACATAGAAACACCCAGACCAAGGCAAACATCCATATTTTTATGCATACAAATGTATGACTTGTGCGGGAATCGAACCCGCGACCTCAGGCGTGACAGGCACTTCCCTCTACAGACTACTTTAGTTTATGATATAGCGTTTCCACTTTCCCACCTGTTAGGTATATAAGTGGGAGCCGCTGTACCTTCCAGTGCCCGAAAGCATCTTCAGGGACCAGTTATAGACAGCTCTAGTCCCCAAAGACCCAGTTCTCGTAAGCGAGCTACCTCGTGCCCAAGTGGCACTACCTATTAGCATCAGGCGTGGCAGTCGGTTACACTAACCACTAAGCCAGCGAGGTCATACATAAAAGTTGCCATGCTGGAATTACAAGGCATAACGATTATTAGGCACGCTGCATCTCCTTGAACACACAGCATCTCCCTAAAGAACTCTGGATACCCTAATCACAGAAAAAAACATTGACGATTTAAGTACGCTGCAGATTTTTTACAGATTGCCAACGTGCATTCTACAAACTGCGTTGTTGGTTCTATGGTATAACGCTGTTTCGATTTGCTTAGAAGGTTGGGCAGTGTTATCGGAAAATTTTAAGAGTACGATGTCTGACTGTATGTTAGACTTTTGTAGGTAAACAGGTACATCAAACATCTTAAAGGATAATATATGTATATATTTTTTCTTTTTATTATATGCACCCTATTACTTAGGACCTAAAACATAGCTGGCGCAAATTGGATGTATACACCTTTCCCTATCTCTTTAATAATATACAACCGTCAGTTTATGTATATATCTTACATTACTACATTCTATAAACAATCCAGTCTAGACTATGCAAGATAAAAATACTCCGAACAAACAGCTATCGCTAGAACTAAAGCAACTTAAAACAGTGTCCGATTGTCCTCTTATCAAACGTAAAACGAAAAAACAAAAGGGTTTTCTATAAATTGAGAGCGTCGTACGTCTAATCTTGGTCTTATATTTCACAGAGTAGGCTTTGTTCTGTATTGTTATCGGATTTCTTCTATTTTTCTTCAGGGGCAGCGGTGCAGAAACAATGGCAATGAACATTAGCAAGGATCGTCTCAAGAAGCTCTTCAGCATCGAGTCCTTCGATAAGGCATTGCGGGTTCGTCTGTGGTGTAAACTACAAGCGATTTGGTGTGAACATTCTAGAACTTTAAAGCTTTATTGATAAAAAGCTGAAGGGGAAATGTGTAAACATAATTCTTAGAAGTTTTAAATAGTAACAAGTTACAGTATTTAACTGTAGTAGTTTAAGAGCTTCAATTCGAGTTTTGGTTCGATTTAATCCCAAAACTTATTACGAATAACTATTTTAGCATTATATATACCGTTTATTTTAAAAGGATATATAATATATCACACTACAAGCCATTGAAGCGGACTAGTAATGTGAATGAGATCGCAAACAGCTTAATTAAATACTAAAGATAGCACCCACATCCAGAGAATTCTTGTAGAGCATCTAAAATCTTGTTTGTATTTCACACAATTGTTAATATTAGAAGGAAATATTCTAAAATTTTGCATGTGGAAGAGCTCAGTGTTACCAAGTATTTGGTGATGGTAAGTTGCCCAAACAAGAACTGTGCTTAATATTGTCTTCTGTTTACGCAAATGTTATTCATTGAAATTAAACTACTATATACGGATTTTATAGCGTTGTTTATTTATCACTGTATTACATAATTTTGAAACTGTTGCACTGTACTATTGAAGTTTTACTTATTTATAAGCTAATAAAATTATTAAAACTATTTATATTTAGGTTTACACATTCCCCGACGTTTCGGTTGCTTTTCAGCAGCCGTGATCCGTATATAGTAGTTTAATTTCAAAGAACTATGCTGTTACAGGATATCAGCGTCAAATTAATTAGTAAGACTACGTTTCGCTCATTACACACGTATTTACCTTTCCTTACTATAGAATAGAAAAAGAATATGAAAGTAATATTCAATCAAATATTTCCTTTCACCTGAGGTCAAAAATGTGCAGGTGATACCTCTGGTATTACAAACGATTATAAGCTTCAGTGATCGCTTACATTTATATGGTGACCGCTTCCTTTTGCCACTAAGGTTTATTATTTAGTAAAATTTTAATAAGGCGCTAACATAAACTGTGGTCATAACACAAAGTGGAATTTTAGAATTTATCAGAAGTATTTTTATAATTCAAGTCATTAATACACCTTTATATCATAATTATTTTATGAAATAACTCACAATAATTAAAATACCACCAGCAATAAGATTCAATATTGGACTCTTTCAATTCCTTAGATTGTATTGGCATCGCTCCTAGCATTGCAATGTTAAAGGGAAGACCGCACCGATAATTTATTTAACGTTACTTAACTTAAAACTCGTTTTATCTTAGTTTAAAGGAGATACAAATCTCTCATGGCGATATAAACTACTAGATTATGCGTCGAATTTGTCTGCATGGAGTACGAAGTCGACTTCGACGTAATATCACGTATGGAACATTTACGTGGTTCATATGCACTATAACTTCAGTTGTACTGAAAGTAATTATATTGAATGCAGCTTATTTTAAATTGATCTTTATGCTACTAAACTGTGAAACCGTATTCAAATCTATTCATTGATTTTTGCATAACGCTCAAAAAACAGACAAAACATAACGCAGTTTCGTAATCACAAACAGTTAATTAGTCGATTAACAGTTGTATATTTAATACAGCGTATATTACAATAGTATAAACAAATTACATATTTGGGTAGTGCAAATTTCAACAAACATCTGCACTAAAACATAGAACGAACAGGTATGTCGCTTAGTACATTTAGATATTGCTGTAATTTTGTAACTCAGAGTCGACGACATGTGACATTGCTCTTTCCTTTCAAATTTTGTTGCTTTATCATCTATCATAAACAACCTTGACCTAAATGAACACGTAATTTGACTCCCACTTCTCACCAATAACGGATTTCCTGACGAAAACTTAACAAATCGTGAATAAAAAGCAAATTTACCGCGAGTTGGGCCTTAACTTATCGTTTATACTTAAAAGACCTCGGGAGGGTACCGCCGATGATTAAAGTTCCTTTCCCCATTTAACTTGACATCCTGCTTCAAATAACTTTATTGAATATTTCAAATTCAATCATACTTTTATTATATCAATTTTCATGTTGTTTTAACATGATTGTGCTTTGTTTTTTATTTTATGGAAGTGTTTTTCTGTTTGTTGTTTTCTAAGGCGGTTTCGTTGCATCTTTGCTTGTACCTAAATGGAACAAGCAGGTATAACCGTATATTTATTTAATTATTAATTTACAAAAACTTCATCAAAAACAATATTAAGAGAATCTATGTATAAACAAAGGCCAATTAAAAATGTTCGATTATAACAGTATTATACGAGGATTAGCCTACGATAATACGTCATTGCGACTAAGATAAATAAAACTAAAAAAATAACAGGATGTAAATAGAATTAAACATAAGTAAATAACAAGTTATAAGAGAGAAAATATATGTTAAATTATAAGTAACATACACCAGTAGGTAAAGTGGAGTGTCATGGAGATAGCGACTATATCAAATTAAATTTACACTTACAATATACAGATGAGAGAGCTACTACACCACGGTAAGTGTTGTAGGTTCAACCGCCATACAAAACTAACAATTGTGTTATCCACTAAAAATAGTAATATCGAATTTAGGTGTGTCAATGTGTGTCCTATGCTAAAGTATCCCGCGATACAGAACTATTTCTAGTACCAGTACAAGTCGAGCGAGCCGAACTTGATGTCAAAGTAAAAATCAAATATCATTTGCTCATTTAGGTCATAACGTAACACTTTTTACAAGTTTTTAGGATAGTAAGTTTAGTAAAGTTACTTTCATATTTTGGTTGGATTAGATTGTTTTATTACAGAGTTGCAATGCCACCGGCGTTATAATATTACATTGTTATTTATAAAATTTCAACTCAACGATATCACTCTGTACATATTAACACTAGCTGACCACTAGACCACTGAACTGACTTCTTACCGGTTTGAAATATACTTTACGATCTATTCTCATACCTACCAAATATACATAATAGAATTCATAAAAATCGGTTGAGCCGTTTTGGAGGAGTGCGACCACAAACAAACGTGACACGAGATTTTTATATATAAATATATACATATATAGATAAACATAAGAGTTGAAATTAACTTTTAAGATTTGATAACATTATTTATCAGGTTAGTGGGCTATATAAATCCTTGTAAAAGCGTAGTAGGAATTGCTGTTAGGTATACATGAAGTTCAAGGATCGATTCCTAGATCGAAAAGAAAGAAGATGGACTTTTAGTGCTAAGCTTTCGGGCACATAGGTGTGATACTATGCATGTTATTGTTTATCGATAAAATTAGACGGAGTAATGTCACCAACAAACATTTGACATTTTTATGGCAACTAAACAAATTTAATCAGCAATTAATTCAATAAAATGTAGCAAAAATACCGCATTTATTCACTTAACATTGTATCAAAACTATTTCAATTAGTTTCAACAACGCAAGAAAACTTGCTAGATATGTTACCTTAAAGAATGTAGAAACAAAGGTTAACAAGTAACAATGTAACTCATTATAAATAATAACTTGTAATTGTGGGCTTCATTCGCGTCGCAGAGCTTATTACAAACATTACAAGGAAATAGTTATACAAAGTATTTAAGACTGGTACTCCGCGTAGAGTCATGCGTCAGAATCTTTACTGTAGGTTGAAATGAAAGGTTTAAATTATAGATGGGTCCTCACTGTACTTAGATCACATGGAGAAGTCTCCATACCGAGCAATTAGTTCACACATTAGATAGTAACCGACTGCCACGCCTAAGGTCGCGGGTTCGATTCCCGCACAAGTCAAACATTTGTGTGCATGAACATGGATGTTTGTCTTGGTCTGGGTGTTTCTATGTATCATATGTAAGTATTTACAAAAAAAAAAGTATAAATGTATGTTTATCCATTGTCTAGTACCCATAGTACAAGCTCTGCTTAGTTTGGGCTAGATGGTGTTGTGTTTATGTGGTAGAATATTATGATTATTATAAACTAAGATAATTAAGATTCTTGTGTTTTAATTTCGGATTTGATATTTGATGGAAAGGTGTATAATAATATAACTTGTGTTGACCTGAACTTCGTGCTTGAAATAAACCGAATGCGAAATGTATAGGACTGGGTGTTTTGAAGCGCCATATTGTTCCTTCTTTTTAATATTAAGTTTTTATTGTATATATATATGTATAGTGGCTGAAACACCCTCTTGATATGAGTTATGAAATATTAATATTATATGTAATTGACGCTTTAATAGAGGGGCCTTGCGTTCCTTGCAGATATCTTCTCTAAGGCTTCTTTGCTTAAACCTGGCAACTAACTCGTATAAATATAAATGTAACTTAGTAAACTCATTAACCAATATTTTGACGGGTTTAAGTGTTACTTTGTGACCGAAATTAATAAACGATTTTTGACTTTGACTTTGGGATTGGACGTTGCCTATATTCAATGTTTGACTGATTTCTTCATTGAGTTTACTGTTGGAGTTTAAAGTCTAAGAACATAAATGATATATAATATTATTTTATAATCATTTTGACTGCCTTGTTGGCCTCGGCCCATAAGTCTACGTATTGCGTAAAACCTAAAACAGACCAGTCGAGATGTTGCTTTAAACACCTCTGCTCTCCCTTTCAAGGATAAACGAGCGTGAGTTTACATCTATGAAACACAGCATTTTAATAACCACCCCTCATGACATTGACGGCGCAATTTTTCTCAACCATCAAATCTCAAGATAGAACAAATAAGTACTAGGATTTTAATATGCCATCATAAACTATAACAACCTATAACTTTTAAACTTGAAACTATAATTATAAACTTTATTATTCTAAGAATAAAAGCGATAATCGTATTTGGTGGACGCAAACGTAACATAGTAATGGTGACAATATGGCTCAGGCAATTTTACAGCTATAATAAACCACGACATTGCAAAATGGTTCTTTTGTCCTACAAAATAAGGTCTAGATAAAAAGTATCGAATTTTTTCTTGTTGGAACTGTTACCCTGGTAATGCAAGACAAGCCTTGAGTGCATAGCTGTCCTTGCTGCAAGCTTTATGTCTCTGCGAAGATGGTGGGAAGCTCCTTAACGTTTCTCAGTAAAATGCTTTCCTAGTATATTCCCGTATAGTTTTAGTGAACGCATAGCTTTACTTTGTGGCTTTTGATGTTCATTTTAATGGCCACGTTGATAGAAAAAGTCGACAGGAAATTATTATTATAGGTTCGGGGAAATTTTTATAGCTTACTTAAAAGTGGCGACATAGGTTATATCGATATGATATTACACCGCAATATGAATTCCTTAGTTTGATTTGAAATGCAATAAAATTGGATGTAGGAAAGCAATTTATATACACACAGATAGATAAAACCTGCCTACAACTATCTAAGGCGGATGTAGGCAGAAGTGTATTACCAGCCAGATTTTAACAGCTTCGTAATAAAACCCGCATAATAAAACCTATTGCTGCACGCAGAGCTTCAGAATTCGTAAATAAATTCAAGAATAATACCTAACAATAATCTGGCCGTCCCGGGAATCAAACCCTTATGCACAGCAGTGGCATTAACTACTGCTGCAACACCGAGGCAGACAAATAAGGATACAACTGGAAAAATAGTGGTAAGCATTTACCATAAGTAAACTATGATTGTAACACCACCCTGTAAGGGTACCATTTCTGGGTGGCCAAGTTTTAAAAAAACGGAATTACTTCGTACCACACCCGTTCCTCTATTAATGACTCCTTAAATCCTTTTTTGTTTACTAACAGCAGAAAACACCACAAATTAGTTTATATGTATATTTTTTTGTAGATTCTCTTTCTTGTTGATTTTATAATCATGTTTTTAATGACTCCTCCATACTATGATTAAATTGTGTGTTCCGGGGAACTTTAAAAATATTCAAACAACGGACACAAAGTATACTAGAGTATAGACTCGGAACAACCATTTATGGATAATTTTTTTTTCTCGTCTGGCCTTCTAACCTACATCGCTCGGTCTATGGTGGCAGTGGCGAGACAACAACTTAATAATAATAATAATGTTTATTACGCAGTCCAAATTACAATTAACATTAACATTGATAGCCACACTAGGCAAAGCCTGTATCGAGGCTTAAGCCACAACAGTATCCGTACAATCTATCTTGAATTCTAAAATAAGTAGTCTTAGTTTTTCCTTTATTCTACCTTTCCTTTATGCGTTTGATTGCGATTAGCTAAGCTATGCCTAAGATTATTCCGTAAAAATATCTTTATATTTTCGGGATTATTTTTTGCTAATTCCATCTCAGATGGACTTAGCAAAAAGGTTGTTTAGTTTTTTGTAGCATAGCAATCCCCTGACTAGATTAGATATTTAGATTTTACATAGACACAGTGTAAAAGCTGTTACAATCTGGTGGTAGACGGTTGGACTGCTATGTAAAAGTCTCTTGTTCGATCCTACCCCACACACCTCTAATTTTGCGTAGTTACGTGTGTAATTAATAGTCAATTATCGTTCGCTTTATCGTTACAACCAGCGATAATCGTGAGAGAACCTGTATGTCTGAAAATTTTGCATACAGCTCTCGAAGATATGTAAAGTCTAGCAATCCGCAATGCAAACGTCGGGGAAAGTGTAAACCAAAAAATAAATAGATTTAATAGTTTAAATAATTTTATTAGCTTATAAATTAGTAAAATAAAATCAATAGTAGTAGTAGTGTAATATTTTCAAAATTTTGTAATACAGTGATAAATAAACAACGCGATAAAATCCGTATATAGTAGTTTAATTTCAATGAATAACATTCGCGTAAACAGAAGACAATATTATGTAATCCGCATTGCGTTTTAGACTATGGTCTTAGCTTTCCTATACTGAAATAATTCCCGTACCCAGCAGTGAAACATTTAATAAACAGAGCTCTCATTATTAGACACAGAACATAATTGTATTTCTGTCCTTTCTACTTACGAATACTTAATTGAGCACGTACCTGCAAATAAAATAAAAAACCACAATTAGAAGCATGGTACATCGCAGTTAATTAGGTCAGCGGTGGGTCTTCATTTAATTACCGAAAAGATTAAATTTTCCGTGTCGCCAAGTTATGGCTTTCATATGCAAATGTGACGCGCGAACGGGATGAGTGCCCCTGACATACGAATGCATTCGTTTGTGCAACATCTAATTGTAATAAAATTCTATCTATACTTTATTATTAAGAGAGGGTGCGAATTTCGTGAGTTTTTTTATGTATATGAGGCGGGTAATCTCTTGAATCATAGCATCTATTTGAAAATTAATTCACTGTTTAAAAAAACGTTATTGCAAAGTTGGGGCAAGCCGCTAGAATTTTTATAAACTGTTAATAATAAAGCACAAACCGACACGAAGTAAATACAGTTTTGGAATCAGAAACTCTCACTAAAGTAGTCAGATGATCTGAGTTTCTATTATTATTATTAATGTGTAGACACAGCTCATTTATAAGTTTCATTTCACTAAGGTTATTTACGTATTAAGCTTTATTTATTTGATATGACGAAATTTAATCTAAGTGTAATATTAATATAATTAATGTACAAAACAAGCGTAAACCGTTAATCGAATGATGGAAATTGGCACACAGATGGAGAATGTCCTAGGTTAAAACATAGGATGCCTTTCTATACCCTTGAGGTTCAAGCATACTGCGCGATACTGTGGGCTAAAGTTAGTTATGAATAACTGCCAAATTGCGACAAAAAGATCCGTCTATTGGATGAATGTAGACGTGACTTCTCAAAATACCTTAGGACTATTTTGATTTTTTCTGTGACATGTACCATAAATAGACAGATGTTGGGTGTGTTGCTCGACAAACACCTTTACCGTGTGTCACATTTGTGTTGACAGCCTTTGATGTAATATTTATTTAGTCTCCATTATCAATTCTCGTCGGCGTGGAGTCATTTGCATCGGAATATGAAACGACCGAACTACGTTTGTTTCACAATTCAATAAACCACTGAAAATTGTATTGTTTATGTGTGTGATGATATTATTTTGATAATAATAATATACTATTGAAAATGGTTAAGGAATACACCGTGAGGAAACCTGCATGTTTGGGAGTTCGCCATACTGTTCTCGAAAATATGTGAAGTCTGCCAACATGCACTGGACCAGCGCGGTGGTCTATGGCTTAACCCTTCTCATTCCGAGAAGAGGGCCGTGCCCACCAGTTTATATGCAGTAATGATATTATTATTATATTACTAAATACAACTAAAGGATAAACTAAAGTGGCATTTGACGACTCGATGGCGTAGTAGTTGGTGTAACCGACTGCCACGCCTGAGGTCACGGTTTCGATTCCCGCTCAAGTCAAACATTTGTGTGCATAAACATGGATGTTTGTGTTTTGGGCATTCTAAATTCACGTCGTTGCAATGTAAACTAAACCTGAATTTCAAAATTTATGGAAACTGAAAATTAAAGCTTTTTAGTTGAAGGTTCTAAGCTGTCAGTAAAGTCTAGACATAGAAATAATTCAAAATACAAGCTATGAACTACTCTTATTCAAACCAAAGCACTTAAAAAGCATTTTAAAACAAACTCGAGAAACTATGAAAGTAAAAATAAAATTGGCCAAACTTTTTTATTTCGAGAACAGAAAATTCAAAGAAAGAAAAGTTGAGAAATAAAAGTTGGTAGTGTCTTTGGAAAGCGTTGTATTGTGGCCGATGGGATAAACTTTGTTGTACACCATTTAGGGGGCGTTAAAACAATCTATGACGCGGTGTCCGGGTTAATGCCTGCGCCGCGTGGTTCGGAGTACCGGGTGTTTGCACCGATGTACAGGGCCGCTACTACTGGTTTGCTGTTGTATATAAAAGTGGCGAACAAGCGTTTGGTCCAGCTGATGTTAAGCGGTTAATGAAATCGGAGGCTTGGATTACCAAGGGTACCGTGCGTTGCAGACACATCAAACAGAACACACAAATGATTTATTTGGTTTTCTTTTAATATTGTGAAACTAATGTTGTATCATAATAATGTATGTTGTGACGCTTTGAAATGCACATATATTTAGCCATTTTTTATATTTTATTTAGTTATGTACATGTAACAGCTACTAGATATCCAAGTAAATAAATAGTTATGGAATCTAATCAATATCTATTAAGTGAAAATATTTTTAACATTGATAATTTAGATTTTAATCATATTTCAAAGCTTTTTTTTGACTGATAATGGGATATTTAGATTTGTGTGACAATATAATCGAGGAAGAGTTGGTGTTTATTTTAAATAATGAGAGTTGGTGTTTATTTTAAATAATTACAGACTAAGTCCAAAAACATTAATAAACTCCGGCTATAGTCGAGAATCTCAGCGTATGATACGAGAATATCGGTGTTTTACCTAGAATACAGAGATACAAGAATAAAGAGATTCCACCTACTCGACGAGAAAACGAGAACTCGGTTGGTCTCAGTTAACGGAAATTAAACATGGAATGAAAGTACTTTCATACCAACCACAATTTATTATTGACACCACAGTTACTTACTCAACTCTAATACTCAAAAGTAGATCTTACTGTTAATGGGGCAAGATAACTAGTAGCGTTTCTCTTTTACAGTCTCTTTGTTTGCTGTCAATGTTAAGAACTTAATCCCATTGATATAATTATTCGATACTATAGCAACACGACTTAGTTTTACTTTGTGTAGATTCCGTGGTCCTTTAGCATAAGAATACTTTCATGTAATATTTCCGTTCACTTATTGGACCTTATATTAATTGCCGAGTTTAATTATAGATGAATTACAATCGAGATCGTGTAGTAAGTGCAAATGTTTCAAGTAAAGTGCACTTGGAAGCGGAACGAAATGAAAGTTTCGCTCGCCACCGTTCGTTCACTCGTTCGTTCGTTGTTCAACGATTTGATTTATTGTTTTTGGCGCGCATTTGTTTGCTATTACCTCTTTGAACTTCGAACCAAAACAGAATGCGATAATTTATGTACACAACACGTTTTTTTTTAGAAAACTAAACTTCAACTAATCTTAATCTATTTAATTTATTTATGAACAAAAATAGGATAATTTTCTTTTTTCTTTTTGATATATTGGATATAAAACTTTTGAAATTTCGAATGCTGGTGACATATGTACATTTATTCTACACCTCTGCCTGCCCCTTCGGTGGTACAAGCGTGAGACTATGCATGTATGTATGTACGTGTGTATCTAGGCAGAGACTACAGCTCTCCACTTGCTTCGAGCCTGACTCATTACTACCCTTATTCTACTATTCTTCTAGTCTCATACAGTGTCATTTCATTTTTAATGCACTCTCGTCTGTTTTACTTCTACTTAGAAGGCCAACTCTTGTGATAAGTCGCAGTGTCTTTCATATTATGGTATTTTACTATAAAAAAAAATAACTTCACATTTTAACATAAAATTTATTGCATATCAGTTAATACTTGACGAACTCTACATTAAACATTTTTTATATTGAAAATTGGTAAATTTTCTTATTTTTGTAATGTCGCCGTTCTGGCCAAAGAATATTCAACTAAGTAGAAATAAATAACTTGGATGTAAACCACCCTTTCAGTATTAAACAGCTAGTCTTGTATATTTTAGTGTTAATGAGCCGCGAGAGTTTGCTCAGACTAAAATACGAAAGTAGAAATATGATACATTTGAGGCGAGTCGCCATTTTAATTAGTGCTAAATGTAACGAATATTATAATAAACATGCTTAATAAATTAAGATGAATATATTCTGAATAAACGTATACCGTACTAATATTACTTTGTAGCAAAACTTTATGCTCAAAGTAGGGTCACCAACTTTTAATTTTATTAGGTATACACATAATATTTAGGTGTTTTACTATAAGCACAGTTTTTTTTTAAAAGGCATCTCTCGAATTAGTAATAAATCATGTGTCACGAGGGATTTCAACGGACACAAAAAGCATCCAGACTCGCAACAACCATTTGTGGATCACACAATTTTTTGTCTCGTGTGGGATTCGAACCCACAACATTAGGCGCAGTGGCAGTGACGAGGCGACGACATGAGCCACTAGACCATCCGCGCAGTCAATAGTTAGTTTATGTAAATACAAAAGTCTGTTTTGCCTGTGCTAAAATGTCTGGTAAAAAAAGTAAAACTTTAACCAAGTAAATGCAATTACGGGCTTATACAAATACATATAATTATATTTTTAGTCAAGAATCTGACTGTCTCATTTGTGGTATAAGTTCACGCTTAAGTTTACGGCTGCTTCGTTTGTGTGGTTCAATTTACGAAGGTTAGTTCCAGGACAGCAAATCCTTACATGCAGAGTGGAAATACAATTATTACATAAAAGATTTGGCGTACTGCAAGAAATCAAAAAAATCAAAATCAAAATAAATTTATTCAAATTAGGTTACAAGGTAACACTTATGAATGTCAAAGTTACACGTAATTTTTATTCTGTGAATTTACATTTACTGCCACGTTCAGCAAAGCAAGGGTGTGTAGGGCTCATGAGAAGAACGAAACTCATAGCCACTCTTTTTAATCGCCAAGTGTACAAAAATATTTCGTTTACAAATTATAACTGTAAGGTGCTGCAGCCATTTCTCCATGAACTACTACTCAACATACTCAAGCATTTGATAAAACATTGAGTAAGTAAGCAAGCTGAAGTAATTAAGATCAGTGCTTCTGCAAAGATCTTTAAGAACAGAACATAAAATTATTTGCTACGATCTGCTATTAGTTGTAGGTACTACGGCAACTAAGTCACTTTAGGATTCAAAATGAAACCTAAATGAAACAGCTGTATCTTAGGTGATCCTCTGTATCCTTGTCTTTCATTTAAATGTATTTTGTAAGACACAGCACGTTCTGAAATTATCGCTGTTGACTGTACCGCCTTGTCACAATAATATGTAATTTTTACCTAAAACCCTTACCAATCCTTCCGTTTTCTCAAGACGTTCATTATTATTATTAGCATTTAGTATTTAAACATGCTTTTGGATCACTTAGGATTGTTTTGTCCCGCTCTAAATGTGAAACAAAGCCTCCTAAGGACTACCTTCAAAAACGGCTGTCCAGAATATTTTCTGGACGTTTGGTTATAGTAGTCAAGATATAATATTTTCTGCAAATAGTACATCTTTATAACATAGACGTGATGAAAGATACGGGTAATAACAGTCTTTGTACTTTGTATGCGCGTTCAAATAGATATAAAATATAAATTATTGGACTGGTATTCATTTAATACAATTTCAGTGAAATGTAAACGGAATTTATAATGAAATCTGTTAAATTGAACAGTTTATTTTATATTTATGCTCGTATAATATTTGATTTTGCATAAAATTGTTGCCTTTTAGTCAGTTATCCAATATTTTTGAATGATGAAATATGATTCTGGTCTTGAAGAATAAGTAGAATATAGGAAATTTTAAGATATTGCCTTTCATATCGACGATACGAAAGGCGCTCATATCCAATTGCACTCAATGATCGGTAAACGATTAGCGAGGTTAAGCAACGTTGGGTGCGGTCAGTCTGTAGATGGGTGACCACTTAGTATTTCATCTGAGCGTCTCCGTGCTTCGGAGGGCACGTAAAATGTCGGTCCCGGTTGTTGCCAAATTGACAGCAGTCTTTAAGCCATATCAGAAGCCTAGGCTTGAACAACTCTTGACAATAGCTTGGCCACTAATCACACGAAAAGAAAGAAGATATCCACGATCATGGATATTCATTATCGGGTTTGATGACTTTTTGAGGAAGGTTAGCTCTACGAGCCTGCTGTAAATTTGATGGTAGGCTAGTAGCAGGCTAGATGATCTTAATAGTAGGGTCAGTCCCATATAATGTCAATTAACCTTACATCGCCAGTTCCAGGATCCTCCGAGTGTAAATTCCTTATTATGAGACACAGACACACGCTTCTTCAGCATATCGTATTAAACGAACGACGACTTAGTTCAATTGATCTCTACACATATTAATCTCTTCCAAAACCCACATGAAAGGATCATCTGACGTCATCAGGCTTCTACGAAATCGCAACAAACCAGACTGCAATTAATATATCTCAGTACTGACATGTAATAATAAACATATTGTGGAACCAATCGATTAGCCATTAGATATTATCGGTACAGTAATATATCAGAGGATGATAATTGCACTGTCAGCGGCACAAAGGAATCGAATGAATGTATCGAATGTCTGCAACGATATATCGATGTTGACTAGTGTTCTCGAGTACTGGATTAGCTGTGAAAGGATAGTTTATTATGTCAATAGCGTTTGAAAGGAGTTGAAAGGAAACGTGTGATAGTGTGTCGACACTATCCAATGGTTAATTTAAAGGGTCTTCGTGTCCGTTTTGTCATTGATATAGGACTTATGACCTGTTTTAAAATTGTTCCTGTTTATTTTCCTCTCAGGTTGAAGTTGGTGAAGAAGAGTGTTGGCTTAACATTTATATAAGTATAGACATGTTTATTACACATGACTTCAGTCACGACGAAAACCATAAAAAAACACACATGAGTTTCCCTCAACATATTATTCGGATGGTTAAACAAAACCAAACGCAAGCTCACTTTCAATTGCCCATCCGCCTAAACAAGCCAAATATAGTCGCTTCCTCATACAAAAATAACGCGATCCTTATACAAAACGATAATTTTCCTACGATAAATCACTTATAGATTGACTATGGCATTTTGCTTCCGATGTAACATAAATAACTTGCATATCTACCACTTAAAAATAAGTTAGCGTATATCCAACGCGTTTGATGCCACCGCCATAACAAAATGGTTTCGAACAGAACGAACACCAGCATAACAAGAGCTATACAACCTTCGACGTTATTTCTAAACGACTGTGTGTTTATAGCGCAAAAGGAAGGGAGGAAGCTCATGTTTAAGTGGTTTTCAGGAGCCATAAATACTCGTTGAGGGTTCGACAAAGTTTCATATATGCGCTTGATATATTTGAATTACCTTTATGTGTTGGAGTTAAGGTTGAAAATTGTTTGTTTTCTTTTATTTAGATAGTAAGAAGATTATTGTATTACAGTAGCTTTTAAATAGAAGTTGAAAGAAGTCGACAGGCAGCTATCAAGATGTTCTAATAGGCGTATCGTATGCCAGAAATAATTTACAAATTACCCTTATGTAGGGACATATTTGTGTTCGGTTTTATACTTAATTTATTTTTGGTTTTAATCATTATTTATTTTAATGTACAGTGGTGCGTGTGTAGATTTAAATAAATCAGTTGATAAGTTAGATTTGTTATAAGTAGGATTAGAATGATCGGTTAGTTGATGCATTTTTATTATATTGTAATATTGCTTTTGGGATAAAAACGTGGCTAAAATGGGCGTGTTTTGTAAACTGAACAGTATTTTCAACATGTTTTGTCAATATAATCAAGCATTATGTACTTTGAAGATCGTTTTCTCTTAATAATATGCTTAAACAGGAAACGACGATCGTGTTCTATGACCTACAGAGCATCTTTCTTGTGTATCTTACAGTGTTAGGCAAAAGTGTATTTGACCGAAATTTCGTCAGATATTTTTGAAGTCCCATGTAATAGAGGTCAAATCTATTACAATATAAATCTTTATTGCTCTCCATAGTGTTATAAAAGATCTTAAAATAATAGGTGTTTTGAAATTAAACAAATTTATACGGATTTTATCGCGTTGTTTATTTTTTACATAATTTTGAAAATTTAAACTATACAGGTGTTGTTACAATTTTGACCACTATTGCCGTTTACCGAGTATTTTCAGACTTAAGGAGTATACCATACGACGGATTTAGATATAGCAAAAAGTTGGAACATGTGCCGGATTAACACAAAGTATACATCTTTTTTGGGGCTTCTCAAGATAGTCGACGGTGACATAAATGACTTAAACCATAGATAACATAATACTATAATAGGAACTTAAACGAAGATGACGGGATGATTAAAAAGATGAAGGGCGGAAGATAGCAAAGGAAAGAGAGATTGAGAAATCCAAGGGATAGAGATCTTTGCCCAGTAGTGGGACTAATAAACTAATTAAAATATGTTCATGGGGGATTCCTGTTAGTGAAGCGACGGGCAAAATATTATATTCTGGATCAGCATTTTTTTCAGGAGCCTGTCTTTTAGGTTTGTATTAAAATTTACTATACCTTATACTGAAATCAACGTGATTTGCTCACCATCTATACGCTTTTGCAATATATATTCCAAGTTACAAGAAGTTCTCCAAGTTGCGGCATTTTCAAGTGGTCAGTAGCTACCGGAGACCACTTAGCTCGCCTTTGTACTGTACTTAATTAACAAGTTTAGCCGGACACTTAACACTATTGTTCAGGATTAAGTACATGCATAGACTCCCAGCGATAGTGTGAGATCGTTCGACAGCTACGCAAAGGTCTCGAGTTCGATACCACGGTATACCGTGTACACGGTAAACGGTTGATAATTCACTATGGTTAATTATCAATCATTTGAATAAATAAGGTCCCATAGATGTTCATGGCAGTCGTTATTGGGGAAGTCGACACAAAAGATCCCACTGGGTCGAAGTTGCGCCGGTCTGTACTGACTGGCCCCCACACAAGATAAGATAAGATACCATAATCATTTAAAAAAAACTTAATTCGTCGGCCTCGATGGCGTAGTGGTTAGTGTAACCGACTGCCACGCCTGAGGTCGCGGGTTCGATTCCCGCACAAGACAAATATTTGTGTGCATGAACATGGATGTTTGTCTTGGTCTGGGTGTTTATATGTATAATATGTATGTATTTACAAAAAAAAAAAGTATATATGTATGTCTATCCATTGTCTAGTATCCATAGTACAAGCTCTGCTTAGTTTGGGCTAGATAGTGTTGTGTGTATGTGGTAGAATATTATTATTATTATTATTATTATTATTAATTAGCTATAACCTAGAGATTGCTGGAGTATCATGCAGAAGTTCAACCAATAGCGTAAGCATGCGCTTAAGTTGTCGCTGATCGATAAGTCCAGGGCTGGAAACCCGAGTCGGACAATGTATCAGCATATCTACTCTGTTTTGGAAATGCGCCTTGCCATCAGTTATATCGCTTCCTATTTGGCAACTAAAACATTTGCGAAATGTGATTATAACAACCTCACCCGTTCTCTTGGGTTTCCATGTTCATGCACACAAATATTTGACTTGTGCGGGAGTCGAACCCGCGACCTCAGGCGTGGCAGTCAGTTACACTAACCACTACGCCATCGAGGTCGTCGATTAGCTATCTTGTTGGTCTTATGGAATGTTTTCGCTTATACATATTTACATCCAGTCGTGAGTTCCAGTTAGATGCCCGCCCTGAGCTAAGTGATACTTTGTTTTTCTGTTAAAAAAATCGCAATATGGCAATAAGTTAGCTTTCTATTATGTATCACCTAAACGTGAGTAGCACCTGCGTACCCTTTCGCGATTATTAGACGTAAGTCTATGCAACATATTATATATATAGATATATATGTGTTTAATGTGAAACAGCGCCAGCCTCGTTGGTACACCGTTGGACTGCAGAGGTCTTCAGTTCGATCTCACCACAGGCACCACTGTCTCTTCGAATTGATGTGCGTATTAATTAGTTTATTGTTGCTCATCTAGTCTCTTTAACAGTGACAAAAACATCTTGTCATCACCTTTACGCAAACATTTGCAGCTTACCACTGCTTCAGTAAATGATTGTTCTATTATGTATTTTAATAATAATATAATGTCCAGTACACGATTTTAAATTCGCTCTCTATTAAATGCTACCTAAATGGGTACAACACCTACCCACCCCTTTGAGGTTATTTAGTCGTGAGTCTATGTTTGCGTAATATTAAGTCCTAATATAGGTAGTTAATAATTTGAACGAACATAGAAGAGCCACTTACATTAGCTTCGTGACATTTAAGTTGAACCATGATGCCAGTCTATGGGGATTCTCGTGAAAGGTTAGTGCCATGAGTTACGATGTCTCGTACCGTTGAATATCAACTGTGTGTCATGGCTATTATAAAGAGGGATATATGGAGAGAAATGGCGCGATGTTGTAGACAAAGGCAGACAGTTTTATTTTCTTAATTTCGTGTAAAATATTCACTAGCCTCATGAACAATACTAGCTTAGTTTGTCCGCTGAATCATACATAATATATAACAATACATTTTCTATAGTGTATTTAATGAGACAGACAGACAGGTTAGGTGTAAATATAAATATATTTTTATTCCCAAGATTCTGTATTGTAATTATGACAGAAAAACCAGTAAAATATTGTTCCCCTTTAAACAATACAGCTCCCCCACTAGTGATAATTCCTGTTCCGAGGGAATTTACAAACCTTAAATCGAAGGACACAAAGAACATCAGGTTCGGAATAACTATCACACATATATCCTTAAGATCCCTCGTAAAACGTCTAACGCGTAGTAAATGCGCAAACATTTATCAATGATTATAGTAATAATTACCATATTAAATTATAAGTAAGTATTATATACTGGGTGTAAGGGACGGTGTACCGAAAACTGAAATAGTAAATTCAGACCATTATTCTGAGTTACAATTGTTGGAATTTTCGTTTGAAAAATCCCGATATTTATCTGCAATTTCTAACTTACTGACTGTATATCATAATATTTTATTAAATAAGAATCAATGAATACCACATTTTACTAAAATATAGCAATGTAATTAAATTGGCGTGATTTAAAGTGCGAGCGTTGCGTTGTATCGGTAGCAATCCATTGCGTACCGCGTAATTATATTAATCAATATAAAATCTTTCATCTTGCGTTTTTTATTAATAGAAGTTTTCGTCGAGATAAGTACCTATAGAATGACGTGTTAGTAAAGTTTTCGGTACACCGTCCGTTACACCCAGTATAGCATCGATAGCCTATTGTAAGTTCGATCCCAAGACGCGCATCTCTCGACTTTTCGAAGTTATTTGCGTACTAAATAGTTAATCAACGCCTGCTTAAGCGGTAAAGGAAAACATCGTGAGGAAACCTGCATCCCTGAGAGTTCTCCAAAATGTTCTCAAAGATATGTAAAGTTTGCCAACCCGCGCTAGGCCGGCATGGTGGACTATGGCCTTACCCTTCTCACACTGAGAAGAGATCCATGCCCAGCAGTGGGACAATTTAATACAGGGCTGATATTATGTTAGGATTTCTGTAGTTTCCACTTACACATTCCAATATGAACACTAACATGACACGTACCTGAAAAAAGAATAAAAATTACAATTAGAATTATGCTTTGTCTCAGTAATAAACTTGTATTGTTGTTACTTCATCCAACCAAATTTAATGCTAATGCCAGAAGTCGGTTCAAGATAATGCAACGTCGCGACTAGAATACAATGTCTTTAAACTCTAATTGCCTCGGTAGCGAAGCGCTTTTGTTTGGAACTGCTTTCTATGAGACCTCAATTTTGATTCACAGGTCGAACAAAGTATTATAAGGCTTCTTATCAAGAAATTCTCAGTACCAGCTAAGAGTCTGGCACTTTGCTCAGTAGACGACAATAGGCTGGGAACTAATAACGAACCACGAAAAATCATAGCTTGCGAAATGTGTATGTAATACACCTCCTGCCTATCTCTTTGGCGATGTGGTCGTGTGATTTTAATATGTCACCGTCAACCTCTCATCACAGTTTAATGCTATATAAAATACTAAAGCACAAAGAAGAAGGTTTTACTTCAGACTAGCCGAGCCTGTCGTTATCAATTATTTGATAATATATTTTAATTTATTTACTAAGGTTTACCAACTATTGTTTACAGCAAAACTTAAATTAATACATGCCGCATAAGATCTAATAAATGAGACAATTATTTACAGGTAAACACAGGTATGTAAAAAAAAACATATAAACTTAAACCATGACCTTAATTCACACACAGTTAGCATAAGCCGGCTTACGTAGAGAAGTTACCCTCTTACAGGCAAGCTACTTAAGAGAAGCAACACTGTCACTGCTTTGCCCCTGTGAGAAACAGTTCCAGAAGCTCACATGTTTACGTCTCTCATTCCTTTCTTTCATCTTCTCTTTAACAGCTTACAATCAGAAAGCGCAAGCATCTGGTATATCAAGCGATTATAAGCTGCTATAATTATATACCATCACGCGTATGCTTTTTTGCCATCTTTATATTGACTGCACGTTTGGGGTAGTAGTTTAAGAGGAAACACAAGGGCCGTTTTTCTATACAAACGTAGTCCTATGTCAGTAGAGCAATATTTTCCAATAAATGTATGACCGCTATTGGGATGTCCCTATGTTTTGCTTTTATTCATAAATTAATTATTAAAAAAGACACGAGCTTTCAAAAACCTCAAAAATTGGCTAGGTTTTCCGCTGTGTTTAAACATCAATAAAATAAATTTGACTAGATTATATAAAAAAGGAAAACATAGAAACACGGTCAAAGACTTTCTTTAATTTTTAATGAAAAAGGTAGTGAAGTCGGTCAAGTTTTGGAGAAGGAATCAGGGGACTACGAAACGTTGATTTTGTGTACTTTTAATAGATATTTTCAGTCCAAGCTGCTGCTGCAGTTGTCTCTATCTCGCTCTGCGGGCACTGCGCGACAGCAATAGATTTTACAAATACCTATTTTTCAATTATCTCGCCCTTAATGTTTCCTCTTAAGTGGTTGCCTCGCCAATGCCACAACTCCGAATGTTATGGTATCGAATCCCACACGGGACAAAAATTTGTGTAATCCACAAATAGTTGTTCCGAGTCTGGATGTTCTTTGTGTCCGTTGTTTGAATCTTTGTAAAGTTCCTGCGATACAGGAATTATACACAGAACGGAAGTAATCTTTTTAAAATAAAATAAATAGATAATAGGATAAAAAACAAAACATTATATTAAATCGAACACACATTTTTGCTGACAACAGCCGAATGGAAGATCTTGAGGGCACGACCCAAACAACAGCAGGGCACGATTTGGAGACGATACGGGATCGGCACGTATGAGAACCTTTTTTATTGCATTTTTTACATAACCAAGTTGGGAGCGGTGGAATTAACACATCCTTACAATAGACCAACGTGTTTGTTCTATTTTTGTTGTAACATCACAACACTAGATCCCTGAAAGGATAGGTAGATATTATGTAATATTGTCTTCTGCTTACGCGAATGTTACGGATTTTATCGCGTTGTTTATTTAACACTCTATTACATAATTTAGAAACTGTTACACTACTATACTATACTATTAAACTTTACTAATTTTAAGCTAATTAAATTATTAAAACTATCAAATCTATTTGTTTTTAAGTTTACACTTTCCCCGACGTTTCGGTTGCTTTTCAGCAGCCATGGTCACGGGGAGACTAAGATGGTAGTTGTCTCAATGTTCCAGTGTAGTTATTTCAAAGTACCCGAACATAATTTAGTTATTGGTGTTTCTATTTACGCAGAATGAGCTCAAAGTATCATGAAGTCTAGCTGTGGTCAAACTCAAGAAGAAACAAACCACATAAACAACGCGATAAAATCCGTATATAGTAGTTTAATTTCAATAGATATTATGTATCATATTTATCTATGCGAAATCCTTGACTGACTGACTCTTCTCTCTAGCCTTATTATTCCCAAGTCATTTGGGGTCGGCTTTTCTGATCTAACCGGATTTGACTGGATATCAGTTTTTACACGGAGCGGCTGCCACCTAACCTCCACAACCCGAAGGCTAACGATACCCTAAGGCTAGACCAGTGTCAGGATATTATAGGGCACTGAGTTCCCAGTAACGACTGCCGTAGATGTTCATGGCAGCCGGGACCGACGGTTTAACGTGCTCTCCGAGGCACGGAGCAGACGATAATTGTCAATCAATACGCACATAATATCGAAAAGACATATAACTTCCGAAAGTCAAAGGTGCGCGACGCGGGTTCGAACCCAAGACCTTCTGCATTGCAGTGTGTTGGTCTCCCCACTGAGCTATCGCTGCTGCCTTGACTGACTGACTATTAAAAATATTTATTAATTACTTCTTTCTAATGACTCTTCACCCGGGCAGATTGATGAAGAAGATTTTTAAATAGAATACTTGCAATTGGGTTACAAATTACTAGAATTCTTTGTAACCCCACCAGCGTAGCTATGTGCCCGTATTCTTTGAAGTAAGCTAAGTTCTTGCCCGGGAAGCAAACTATGTCCAAATCAAATATTAGCAGTTTTGAAACAGTGATTTAGCTATAAAAACATAACAAACTAAAAGTTGCTTGCGAATTCATAAGAATAGAATAGAATTTATGTATTTGCTAAAAAGTGTTGATACAGTTTAGGTCTTAAAATTAGTCTAGATATTCAAAATACCTGTCATTATAGTGACATGCAATAATTAATATAATAAAAAATAGAACGATATTATATAATACTATATGGATATTAAGTATCCTCATGTGCCTTTATGAAAGGTTCGGAAAAACTAAGGCTGAGTATTCCTCTAAATTCAAAATTGTTTATTTAAACAAAACACATATTCACAAACACGAGAATGGCAGATTAATAAAAGCATCTGTCATGGATATCGTGCATAAATTTAATAAACTGTCTGTCTGTCTATCTGTCTGTTGTACGAAATTGCTTTCAACTTCACCCTTTGATACGGAGTGGCATGTCATACTTAGATCTTTACTACATGACAAGAGCGGAGAGAAATCAGGTATTTGAAATTGTTTGAATTTATTTTGCAATTACTAATTCTAATATTTAATAGGCTTAAATTATTGAATGTATGCGTAAATATAGAGTAATAGAGTACGCCCGCTCGATCACGTCTTAAAAGTTAGTAAGACTAGAATTAGTAGGGGTGAAGAATTGCAAATGTGTCTCTATAACAACATTTTGTAAGAAAGAAAACTGTTTTCTTTGTTTATTGTGTATTGATAAACATTTTGGTGACTATTGTTTAAGGTCAATCGTAATAGAGGGCTGTTGCTGTCTACTGAGCACATTTCTAGACTCCGAGCTGCTACTGATATTTCTAACTAAAGTAACTTTTTGTCCGATACGGGAATTGAGCCCAGGACCTCATGATCGCATACACATATAAGCAAAGACTTTTATCAATAAACCAGCAAGGCTGATGAGATACAATAAATAATCAAAATCAGGTATAATTAATAATGTTTAAACAATGTTAACGTTTATCATTATATCACTATACAAAATAAAAATATCATGGTTCCCCACTTCGGTCACATTCCTAAAACAATTTTAGGGTAAGTATCTATCGTAACGCCATCTATGACTAAAAGTCGGAATTAGAATCATCCCAACTTTTGACGTCATCGTGTTGTACGGGACGTTGTACTCCTACGGGAACGTCCTAGTTTCTAATCGTGCCGCGAGATAGCACCACTGTGATGGATCTGTCTTTTTCAATAATAATTTTATTTTTATTCTTTTATTAATTGAAATGGAACTAATTTATAAGGATTTTATCGCATTGTTTATTTTTAAACTCTATTATTACATCATTTGGAAACTGTTAAACTACTACTCTTAGACACTGTTACTAATTACTGTCTAGTTCTATTTAAGCTAAATCCTCCATGCAGGAATATAAAAATAAATTTGTGTAGCTCCGACCTTCTATATAGAGTTGCTACCACAGTCAAGCTGATTCAGTTAAATGTTAGATCTAAATGCAAAAAGCAGAACACGACATCTCCTTACCTATTTTAACAAACATACGTCATAAAAAGTATAACGTTTATATCCACGAAGGACTAGATAGTAAAAAGGATGTATTACAGCGAGATTTTAACAGCATTTTGCCGTCTAATAGCCACATTTCCAGACTCAGTGTTGCTACTAAGAATTTATTGATGGAAAAATACAATAACAGCGACCGATCCAGGAATTGAACACGAAACCCATGATACACAACACAGCAGCCGCATTCAACCACTGCGCTACCGAGGCAACTTTTAACAGAACATAGTTATATTTATTTATTTTAAGGTTCGTCTTCAATGTACACACACACACACACATTGTTAACATTTCTGTTGCTTAAGACGCGACTAATGTTTCTATCGATTACAGACGAGACAGAACAAATATTTATATAGTATCCACGTATGAATAGAGCAAAGAGGCTTCGTATTTCTCTATAGTTATAACCACTAATGCCATATTATCCCATTTTCGCAGCAAGATAATATTATAACAGGAGTGGAAACGCAGGAGTTATAGTATTTTGTTTATGTCCGTAATATTTCACTGCACCGAGCCATTTTCTGAGTAGCTCTTTTTAATGTGGTACAACATTTTTCTCTGAAGAATCTCGGATCTCGGCTTGTACTAAGACAGCAAATCTCATGGATTAATGAAGGATTTGCCACCGGCCTCGTCATACTTACTCTTATAGAAAATTTGACCTAGATTCATGATTGTTTTTTTTTGTAAAGTTGTGTTATTTTTAATAATTAAATTTGTAGGTACTTGTTTGGTATAATATTAAATTTATTTTATTCAACTTTGACAGTAGGAATAGTGCTATTGTTTTAGTAGTTAAGATAACCACTAAAATTATATATATATATATATTATGCTATTTTCATTACACTAACTATTAATCTCAAGCAGCAATCTCTTCTTAGGACAAGATATAGTGCGATCCACAAATGTGTTTACCGAATGTAAGTTATGTTTGTTGTTTTAATATTTGTAAATTCTTCTAGAATTCAAAATAAAGCGCTAAATATGTTTTTAGTTACCATTTAAAAAATGAGACGAAATATGAAAATATATACATATCTTTATATATTATATAAATCTTCTATACCTTTTTTTTCCTTTGTTCAGGCCTACGTCTGTCGGGACAGCTAGTATCGTATAAATTATAAAGTTCAGACCGTAGGCATAATAGTAGCTTCTATGTTTAATAAATATAATTATATTTTAAAGTCGTATGATACAGTTACATCGAATTCTGAGACGCATCTGAAAATTTGCCGCCATCTTCTAGTTTGAAATGTGGCTATCCACGTACACTTAAAATTCTCTTTGTAAATTATTTAAGATTATCGAACGATATCGAATTATTCAGCGAGATGTCGTAACGGTTCATTGGAATGACAGGGGCCTTTATCAGAATTACAGTATTCTGCTTTGATCTGGTAATTTCCTTTGTCAAACTTACGCCGCTAATCAAGTTTTCTAATCGGAGATGAACGGTGGAAGAATACTTAATAAACTCATTACACTGAGCTTAATACTGAACTTCTGATAATTGTTTTAAGATTGGTAAGTCTAGATAGGGTTTTATGTGTTACTAGTTTTTGCCTGCGGCTTCGTTTACGACCAGTTTTTTTTCCTGAATGAAAGGTAGTCTATGCTCTTTTTTGTACCCCTGACAACGTGTATGCGTAATTTCATGAGGATCGGTCGTGTAATTAAGGCGTAGAAGCGTAAAAACAAACACTCATATTCGAATTTATAATAAGTTAGGATTGATGGAAAGTAGTCATGTGTATGATATGGTATCTTTTTTTAAGAAAACTGGCGATTTAAACTTTGAATTACGAGGATTCTTGTTAACCCCTTCAGCTTAGTAACGAGTGGGGTCACATCAATAGAGTAATGAGCGGGTATCAAACTTACTACCTCTTCATTACAAGCTTGCCATTGCCTAACTTTACATACATACATAATCTCTCGTCTATATTCACGCAAGCAAGTAAGCAGAGGTGAATTACACCCGCATGTCGCTACGTTTTTAGGTCTTAAAGGTGAGCCAGGTCAATTGCCTACAGCATATACAGCACATCGTCTCTTAGAAGAGCTTGAAAACTCTTCTAACAGCCAGAACTTAACACAGGATTGACTAACTGCGAGTTTCTGTAGTGCGAAGGTTTTCCTTTAGTTGAACTGCCTTAGTACCAATACATATCCTACATAAAAACAAATTATATTTGAAAATGCTCGATGAGACAAATCAACGAGCACTTGCATTGTGTACATAACATATTTATTTAATAATTTCAATAATATAAATATGTATTAAGAATAGTTATACTTTGAATCGCTGAACCTTTTAGTTGAAACGACTTAATATACGAAAATTTCAATCATTGTACTTAACGTAAAGGCTTTTTCGTGGTAAAGCTGGTGTTAAAACGATCACATCCCTAATCCCTCATCAAAGCATTACATCACACACCTGAATGCACTCACTGCCTCATGCTATCAACACTTGTACCACTTATCGCACACAAACACATTTACACATACACACACATACGCAAAATTAGGTCACCGCATGAAAAAGCCCTAAAACCAAGCTTATCTATAATGCAGCTGATTATCATTAACGGGGGCCTACCACGGCTATTTAAAATTCACGTCAGATCTCGGCGTGACAGTTACGGGCCGTGTCAAAGGCTTCGGCAGCACGTGCGACGGCGGACTCACGACTGCAACACGGCTACGGGACGAATACCAATGGTACCGGCTCGTTGGTGGCCGATTGATCTGTGATTTCCTTGATATACGATTCATGGAAATTTTGATGAAGTTTTGGATTAGTAGCGTCGCCGCTTTAAGTAGTGAGGGATGATGATGTCATGCGATGGTAATGTATGGAGTACACTAATGGTGTTGTAGTATATTGCGCGTTTTATGAGTAGTTGTGATGCTGAACCCCGTACGGATCTGAATTTATGTGTTCATCTGAGGCTTCATGCATATTCTCGGTCTGGTAGCATATAGTTTGCAACCGATCTCGACGTCTTGTTCATTTTACAATGTACTTTTCTTTTTCAATCAGTATCTCTCGAAGTTAAGTATGGCTACCACAGATTACTACAATAACAATGTCCTTTAGGTCACAATGGCCAATCATTACGAGAAATTATAATGCACAAATGTGTAAACACAAGTGCATGCCCTATTCCTTGCACGGGAAGAAATAAACTATAGCCAATTTACTAAACTGAGGCTTTTAAGCCGGATTTTTTAAATTTTGTTGTAGTATCAGTAGTTCAGTTGACCGCATAAGTAAAACTGTTAGTGGCAATAGTCCAATTCGTGCAATTTCGCAAAAAAACCTAATTACTACTCGCTGGCTTAAACCGGGATTCAAAGGCACTTGCTGAAGGTCCTATCACAAAATGCAGCCCGGCACTAACCACCAGACCGTATGGGGTAGTCCTGGGGGAGAGATGGTTAGTCGGCAGACTAGCCCCCTCCCGCCAGCCCGTCGATGTCTGTATACCAATGCACAGACATCAAAGATATTGGGTTTCTATTAGGAATTTCTCAGTACGCTACAGCACTAACATCGTTTTACTGACAGAACAAATTATTTTCACAATAGTATATGCTTAAGTAAGCGAGAGTTAACTGCGTGGTTTTATACAAATATAGAATAATTCGCAGTATTAAATATACATTTTTCTACATGTAAATGTACGATATAAAATAAAATAAATATTTTACTTTTGCGTGCCCTTTTAGTAGAATAAAGAAGATCATTATATTAATTATATATGTAAACATAACTGTATACCTCAGGAAATAAAATTTGTTGATTGGTTCAACAATTGGTCAATCAACTGACTTCCATAATTAATCCAGTGTTAGTGTAATTTGAATTATTATTTTTAAGTTCACTTTGTTGTCATTTACATTTGGATCCACTTTAAATTTACATGAAGTTGAATTTTTGTTTCTAATTATTAATTTCCGTTGTATTTTCAATATAACATAAAACTCTAATATTGTAAATTGAACATAATCTTCAATGTTATGAATGATGTGTGCACCTATAATAGGTGCATGTATTGTATGTATACTAGAACATGTCTAATTTTCTTTTCTACGTCTGTTATATATATATATATATGTTGGTACTTGTTACAACCTATCCTAATCCTATCTTATATTATAAATGTGAATGTGAGTTTGTTTATTAGTTAATTATGCTAACTACTGAACAAATCATCATAGAAGTCACATACACGTTGTCAGGGGTACAGAAAAGGACATGCAAGTCATATCTCTTTAAATACTTGAAGTCGCCTTATTTGTTAAAAGTTACCCACACTTATTTACAAAAGCACACGAACACAAACAGTATCTATCAAGGGATAAAACTAAACTTGCTGTTACCAGATCTGTATCTACAATACATAAAAAAAATTGTCACAGCATGATGTTAAAGATTTATAATAAAATACCAAAAACATTATGAGAACTGCCTGTAAATTTGTTTAGATATATATAGATTACAAAAATGGCTTCTGGAAAAGTGTTTTTATTCAATTAGCGAATTTATAACTCATAAAGACTTTTATTTATTATTTTACTTATTTGACATTTTTTATGTGTATTCAATAATTTCATATAATAACTGCAATTTTGTGATGATGGTATAATTTTCTGATAGTGATATAAGTTTGTGACATTGTAACAATTAAATTAATTAATAATTAATAAGTAAGAACATTGAATAATATTTGCATGCTACCAGACAGGCGAAACATGATGTATATAGTTATGACTATTTTTATAACAACATTATCAACCATGTTTCTAGCGAATAAATAAATTTGTCTTTTGAATTTACCTTTCATCCAAAAACAGTACTGTACCGATAGAAATTAATCAATTTCTATCGGTCACGCGGCATAATCTGAAATACTATATAATTATGTAGCATTTTTAAAGAACACTATACTTGGTATCTTGATATGCCATCTTGAAAGATCTTTATATGTTGTGTGCCAATAAAAAAATAAACTTATAAACGATACACGTTTCCTAAGAGCCATTCAGATGGGGTTGTAACATTTGCATGGTTACATTTTCAATTAAAGTATTATATGACATTGAAACTTTTGATGGCGCCGCGACTCTTGTCAACAAGGTCATATCTAAAAGGTTTATGTCATATCGATAATAAAACAAGTGGGAATCATAAATATAAATAATATTAATCAATCAATAAAATAAACTATTTTAAGTGTTGGAGGGTAATAAAATGCCCATTTGACTGCAGACACATCATCTAGCAAGATTTGTGGTCGCGTCTGTATATGGTTCACCTATTAGCTATGTTTATGTGTTAAATAAGACACGTCACTGAAACCCCTGGCTACATACATAGACATTCTGCATCGCTTAAGAGATTAGCAGACTTGAATCCCCACATTTTAAACGCTATGTTTTAAATCCCACATAATTGAGTTTACTTCGAAAATCTCTACTGCGTTGTTACTAGAAGCATATAAGTCTGCGCTTTAGTTCGTAGACTATAATCTATACCTTCTCATACTAAGAACAACAAAGAGTGGACGACTTAAAACAGCAGTAAAAAATAGACCAAAGACTTGCATAATATTGTCTTCTGTTTACGCGAATGTTATTCATTGAAATTAAACTACTATATACGGATTTTATCGCGTTGTTTATTTAACACTGTACCTATTACATAATTTTGAAAACTATTACACTACTACTACTACTACTACTATTGAATTTTACTAATTTATAAGCTAATGAAATTATTAAAACTATTAAAACTATTTGTATTTAGGTTTACACTTTCCCCGACGTTTCGATTGCTTTTCAGCAGTCATGTTAATTTTGTACTAATCATATAATGATCCCTAGACCATGTTACTTAACTTTAATGGTCAATGCACAATCCTTTCATTCACCATTAGACGTTACGTAAACAATGTTCCTACATTGCTTTACGTGACCGTAAATCTTAGGAATAACATACGGAGAGTGCTTAGATAGTGCACATAAGCTTAATACAGTACCTCACTCTGAATAAGATACTGGAGTCAGTTCTTGGAAATAAAATATCCGGTATATAAGATATAAACTAAAGCTGGTTCACTTGGCAATACTTGTGATTGTATTTCGTTTAGAATTACTTATGCGGACGCTCAGATGATCTTGAAATTTTTTCATGATGCATTTAAAGCGTTTAAGCGAAAGACAGTACAGAAAATGCTGTGATGTGTAGATCTTGTTGACTGTTCTTTTTTATATTGCAATATTTTTAAATAATATGTCTTGTTAAATTTGCATTAAGTATATTTTATGTGGGTGGGGCTGATTGACTGATTGATTGATTGATATTTTATGTTTAAATTTTATTCTTTTTAATTCTGTACAGAAAATGTTGTGTACATCTATATGGATATACATATAATTTTTATTTTCAGCTTCTAATGTAAACCGATTCTGTACATGTATATTGTTTATGTACCTTAAAATAAATCAATATATTGAATGATTGTAAGAAAGAGTTTGGTAACAAAATCATTGACAAGAAAACTGTCATTGGTAACCCTAATTGCAAGTAATCTGTAAAAAAAATTGTATGTTATTATTATGATCATTAAATACATAGATTCACGGTAGACAGAGATGCATGTAGCTTGGCAGTTTTTCGACATTGCCTGTACGGATGGTATACTGTGGATAAAGTGGTCGCCTCGCCATTACTTTTGCGCCGAGTATTTAAGTTGTTGACGTTCGATCCGCATAAGGGACAAATATTGTGGGCCACAAATAGTTGTTCTGAATCTGGATGTTGTTTGATAGTTTGTTAAGTCTTCCAACACAGAATTTATTTTTGGCAAGGATGCTGTCTATCTAAAATCAAATAAAATAAAGAAAACGCTTTTTTGTATGTTCCGCGTATTAGCAGGCAACGGCGTAAGCCTAATGGACAAAGAATTGAGCTTGCGATCGAGAACTAATGAATTTGTATATCAGCTAACACATTACTTCCTTACACAAGCGTTTTAGCTAGTAATTTGCGAACCCAAATTAATAGCGTTCCTTTGAAAAAGAAATTGAGAGCAAGTCTCCGTATTTTCAGTCTACATCATATGCCTGTAAAATTCTTAAAAGAAAATCCCAAACATACTACTCGATTCAGAAATCAACACTCATGATCAACCAAACGTAACGTATACATAAACCTATGACACAGTATAATAAAAATGGTATAATATTCTATCACATACACACAACACCATCTAGCCCAAACTAAGCAGAGCTTGTACTATGGGTATTAGACAATAGATAAACATACATATATATTATTTTTTGTAAATACTTATATATTATACATAGAAACACCCAGACCAAGACAAACATCCATGTTCATGCACACAAATGTTTGACTTAAGCGGGAATCGAACCCGCGACCTCAGGGGTGGCAGTCGCTTACACTAGCCACTACGCCATCGAGGCCGCCTAGTACTAACGAGAGTCTTGCAATACATCACAATATACTTTCACGATGCATGACTTATATAAAAAAATTGGTGGTACCACGGCCAACGCAATCTGGCCGTAACGTCAAACCTTTAAAAAAGTATGTAAACAGTAAGCATGTTTGTAAGACCCGTTTTAGTTTATACATCACAATATTTTCATACGTTTAAGCGAATGTTATACATTGAAATTAAAGTACTTTATACGGTTTTTAACACGGTTATTTTTAAACACTACGTTTATATAATTTTGAAAACGATTACATTACTATTAGTACTAAACTTTATTCTCTCTGAGTCTTCTTTGAAGAGGTTAATGAAAACACTATGTGGGTATGTGTCTGTCAGTGACAGTTTGTTAGTGACAGGCATAACTCCGGAACCACTGGACCGATTGACTTGTAACTTGGTGTGCAGACACCTTGGGGTCATACCTCAGTCAAGTTTGAATATGGGCCTTGTGGGTCAAAAGACCCTCGAGATATAGGGGTCATTTCTTTTCATTACTTTACATTTAAGATGAAGAGGTTTAATCCTGGATTTTTACACCCATCTCGTTACTATTAAACTATTTAAATTATTAAACGCACGCTTTATGTAGGTTAGTAACAGTTGTTTTTGGGATAAAAGGTACATCCCACGTCCTTTTCCGTTCCCCTGATAACATGTATGCAAAATTTTATGATTATCGGTCGAGTAGTTGAGACGTAAAGGCGTAACAAATAAACTCACATTCGCATTTATAATATTAGTTAGGATTTACATTTACATTTTCCCCGACGTTTCGATTGGTTTTCAGAAGGCATGGCCGCGGGGAGACCAGGATAGTGGCTGTCTTATTGTCTTGAAGTTGAATTATTCTAAAGAATCCAAACATAATTTAATGTCTGGTGTTCTTATTTACATCACATTATTCTCCAACGTTATATCCATCAAGCTATTGTAATTGCTTTACAAAATCACCAGAAGGCAAGTAGTGGGGTTATTTTAATGTGATTGGCGCTACCATCCACCATCTACCATCCTCTATGGTGGCCGTCGCGACCCCCGACTCGGCGCGTCACTGCATTATTAATGCGATGTAAGACACACGGCCGTCGTGTGCCGCTGACGTTATTGTTGGACGATAAATATAGTGGTCGTACTACGATGTCTGGGCTTGAAAGGTATACTTAGTTGCATTTGATACATTTTCGCGTGTGAGGGCTACTGAAATATAGACTTGAAGAAGCATGCATGTCGTTTTGCCGTGTTGTACTTTGATTTGTTTAGTTTTCGCCTCACGCTTATAATCCCCGAACATAAAGTATGCTTTGTGTATATCGTTTCTATCTTGAAGCTTATGAACCCCTAAGATATTGGCGTTGGCGTATTACCCTCATTTCATCGGCTATGTTTTTTGTACTAGGATAAACTAATAATGCTTTGGTCGGCTGTAAGCGTCAGCGCAATCTTATTATGTTAATGATCTAATTAGGTAGTAGAGACATACTTAACGACATATTTGAAGTCTTAAAATGTATTAGAACCTAAAACAATTCTTCTAGACTGCTTGAAATATTAGGTAACACAACGAACACGGAATATTGTGCTGCACTTTCACTAGAGAAGAAAGTACCTACATAATATGTGTTTCAAAAGACGCTTGGTGCCTAGCGCGGCCAACATCGTTAGTTCGAGAATATACCTACGTGTTCTATTTGAATCGACAGTGTAATTTTCAGTGACAGGCTTGGATTGTATAGAATATAACAATCGGCATCACACAAGCCATTACTCCATATGTGATTTTAGGAACAGGACTGTGGGCATAGACACATGAACTACAAATATTCTTTATTTTAACTTAAGTTACAGCTGTAACTCGCTGGTTAGCGACATTTTTTATGTAATTGAATCAAGGTTTATCAATTACTTAAAATTGCGCCGAACGAAATGTGCCAAAACAGGCGGTCACAGTTACGTTGATAAAATCAACACTTTTTGTTTAATACAAATATAAAATTTACCTTTACCATAACAATTAATGTGTTTACAATTACTTCGTGTAAAAAACTTAAAATAATTAATATTTTCGCCTACAAAATTACGTAAATTTACACGAAAATTGCAAAATCGTAAGCTCGTATTACGTGATTTTAGATTATAACAGTAGAAATCTATCTTATTTTACAGCTTAATCGAAACATAAATAGGTATATTACAATTTGTCCGTCACAAATATTTAAGTTATTGTTTGACAAGATACAAAGATACATATTTATCAAAAAAGGACTTGAAATCCTCCATACAATTTTACTATGGCGATTTGAATATCGAGCTCTGTCATTCAGTCCAACCGCGTCTTACGCTCGGCGCAGTCTTAAGCGGATTATTAAGATTCATTTTATTACATACGGCCATAGGATATGTTAACAGCTTATATGTACATGTATATGCAAAGTATGTATACTTTAATAGCATAAAAAAATTAAATCAATTCTCCGACTTCCAGCTTTCCAATATGTTCGTGTGTATGTCCCGAATCAACGTGCAAGCGTCGTAACTAATTATTTCGCTGCATTTAGGAATTCCTTTTGCTGCGTCAAAGTCTGTAAAATATTAAAATAACTCTCATTCAGCCGGTGCATTGTTGTTTAAATTAAAATAATTCTTTTTGTACTGTCAACCCAGGGTGAGATTTTTATTTGAGGTAATGCAGCGTGAAATGTAATGAACGAAACACATCATCTATCTGTACATAGATAGATGATGTCTGCTTAACTTTGATGACGCAGGTACAGATATCAGTATTACACGTACACACACACACACACACACACACACACACACACACACACACACACACACACACACACACATATTTTGTCAGCATTATTTTAAACACATGTAGGTAACAAAGGCTGATGTTATGAAGTTAACAGTAACATTGAAATTGACACTAAATTAAGTTAAAAGACGTAAGGCACAGAGGGTTAGTCACCTATTTGTGTGATTACGGTTAAACTACAGCATTCTATTTCATCCAAAGAAGATTGCAGCCATACAACCTTGTGTTGTGTTCATGCGATAGGGTGTGTTTCTCGATCCTTAAAAACGCCCGTTTTTCTATCAGCAGAAGGCATAGAGTTTGGCAACCACGTACCGGTCGTACACGTACCGGACCGTATGCTTGTATGACACCTTTGTATCTAGTATAACAATACTGGTAGGGAAACTTAGCATAATCTAATGCCATTGGACTAATGAGGCAGTCGCCAATTTATCTTCAAATACTAACGTGATTAAGACAGATAGCTCTGAAAATTAAGGTATAGAAGATACTAGGACTCAGACATTGGTAGCTCCGGTCAGAACATTCCGTGCATCGCCCGCAATGCTGACGTCTCGCCTTAATTGTTCCGCTGGGGAGTCGGGGCAAATAAGACAATAGAAATAATTATTAGACTGATACCGCAGCATTCTCGGGCTTTCACATGGACAATGCGGCCCATCCCTATTGTCATGTATGAAATCTAATTGAAAAGGTACGGTATAATCTGCATAATCTGAGGTTCCGTACGGCGTACACACGGTACGTATACAAAAATTGTATGGCGAAAGGTTTCGTGTGAATGGATTCGGGAGATTATGCATGTAAATGAAGGTTAAAGTAATGTGATAAGTATTTTGCATTTTAATCAAGGATGTTAATTAAAATAAAGATGTTCTAAATAGCAATTATATTGTGCTAACGGGTTAAAGCTATGAACGAGACAATCTCGTTGATTATCTCGTGATTGTTTGACACGGTCCACAGCGTAAGCACAACTTTGTGCTTGACTATACTTTATGTCACTGGTATAAGGATATGCTTACACAAATGCTTTTGGTCGCAAGTGTCCGATGCCTGAATCATGAAAGTGTTATTGAGTTTTTCTGTTACAGATCTCTTAGTATCAATACAAAAGTCAGGAAATGTGCTCGGTAGACGATGATAAGATCGCTTATATAACGTGAGACTTAAATACAGCTATAAATGTGAGTACACGTATGAATACATATATGTCTATTCAAATACAGATGTAGGCATTATTGCGTCTCGTATTTCTCTTTAGACTATTTTGTCAAAATGATTAGGCTCTTTACAGCTTAGGAACACTTGAACCGAGTGGTCATATTTATTGAGTTTCTTTACAGCTTAGAATCGCTTATGGTGACATTTTTCGTCACTGTTTTATCGTCACTAGAGACATAGAATACACATGAAGCTTATCACGTCATCACTACAACGAAGAAGAGCAGAATCGACTGTACAAGACTTATCGCGAGACGAAGACTTCTCTGCGGTTGGCGACCGGGCTAAACAAAAGCTGGTCCTATTTTGACAGCAGCTCTTTAGGGATCCTGAAAGGCCTACTCGTCGCAAAAATACTACACGTTGTTATGTTTGGTTGTGATGGAGATAGAGAGACATACTTCCATAGCTAACCATGCCCCGTTTATTTATTTACTCTCTCTTATATATTAGATTCTTGTAGCAAGTGTGTGCGTTCTTTGTGTCTATTGTTTCAATGTTCATACAGTCCTACCCGTCACATCGAGCTGCAGCTATGA
This sequence comes from Catocala nupta, assembly GCA_963675205.1. NCBI lineage: Eukaryota > Metazoa > Arthropoda > Insecta > Lepidoptera > Erebidae > Catocala > Catocala nupta. The sequence goes on along the minus strand of OY776086.1, from coordinate 27,274,377 downwards.
TTACTTTTAAAAGCACATTTGCTGATATAAATTTTGTGTGATACGAATTGATGCTATTCCATTTGTCATGGTATGTTGTAGTAGGTAATCATATACTAATTGCAATCATGAAATAGTTGTCCTTAGTTGCTATTAGTTAAACATAGATATAATATTGTTTATTTAAGAAATCACAATTGCAAACATGTACTTATACCTACTCTTTAATGGTAATCGTTTACCACCGGTATCACTATCTCGTTGCTGACTTTGCAAAAACTTTTAATGCAATGAAGTATATCTAGTAGAAGTTATAATTTAAGATGTTATGTTACTAAGTCGATATATATTGAGCAATACCATATATAACTACACATATTGTCTCGCGCTTAAGTCTGAAGGGGTAGTCAGAGATACAATATTATGGCGGCACTTTACATAGCTGTTTATATTAATTTGCGTATTTGATAAATTTGACAAATAATAACCATGTGTAGATGATTTGTGTTGCAAAGTATTTGCCTTTCTTACCTATTTGATAAGTACAGCAAATACCAAACACGCGTTACCGCGTGCTTGTCGGTTTTTCGACGCACATTAAAGAGATTATCAACGACGGCAAATAGGCAAATACGCAACTAAACCATCCATACAATGACCAGCGTTGGCAGCAAGTCATGTCAATTTCAAATGCGCGGGCTGTCAACTTGACATCCCGGGCCGTTGTCTTGAAAATTATTTTTGTGCATAATCAACATCCACCAGCGCCTTGCTCTCCATGGTCTTTTTACAACCTTGTATTTTTTAATACAAAGCATATACCTAATAATAGCATGCGTTTAAATAATAAAATCCTGCTGCCAGTTTGAAGACGGCATACTGTTGGTAAATAATTGCCTCTGCTCATTCAAAATGTTTGTGTATTTGTTATTTGACACCTTATTTGGCTCCATGCGTAGACGGTCATAGTTGCAAATATCCGTATATTTGCCTATTTGCCAAATATTCGCCCAAGTACAGCAAACACCCAATACCAAATACAAATAGTCATGTGAAGTGCCGCCTTTACACTCACATTTCGCCAACGTTTTAAAGTCCAACGTAACAGAGAGCGAGCCTATTACCGTTTATATAGCACATTTCTAGACACTGTGCTGCTATTGAAATTTACTTAACAGAAAAAAACAATTAGACTTTATCCGACCATGAAATTGACCCTGAGAACTCTTGCACAGCAGTCGTATATACTACCGCTGCGTCTCCGAGGCATATATTGAGCAATTATTCACAATACTAACTTCGGCACATGCATGCAAGCATTCTAAGGGAATGCATAACGGGGTAGTACCCTATTTGTTACTTCAAGACATAGTTTGGACCGGTAGGTACCTACGTGTGGTTGTGTCACCACCAGACTTCCAAACATCTTTACAAACAGTCTCTCATAATTATAATCTCTGGATCGTCATAACCAATTCTGAAAATAATTTCATTATTATAAAGCTACAATCATTTTACTTTAACCAAACAATTTGCAGGCCAAGTCGTCGAAAAAAACTAGTTAATTACAATACTATCTGTTCATCATATTAAATGTCTTTCTCGAGTATGTATGTATCCCTATCCAAAATTTTATTCAAATCCTTTTTCATAGGGTAGCCATAAACACGTTTCAACGCATTTATAATTTTTCTAATGGGTTGTTAACAAAACTAAGCGATGTCGTGACAAAGTAGCTTTCTTCACCCCTCGTTCTTTGATAAAATAGAACAGTGCATTCCCAAACGCCCCCTACATTTGTCCTATCAACAAGTATGTGAGAGTCTAGTTTGCCATGTAAATGTTTGTCTAATATCGCCAACTGACTAACATAACCAACGCGGCCAACAAGCCAACCAGCCAACTAATTTTATTAATTTTAATCACCTTCGTTTCGCGTGTTGCTTTACATTAAGTCCTGCTTTGATATATGGATGCTAGTGGTATAACGAAAATGGTCAGTTTTTGATGTATTTTTTGTGCACGGTACTGCTCCTGTTTAAAATATTTTTCATATACGCTAGCTAAATTGTAATTGCCTTAATTAGTTGGGTAGCAATGTAGACTGGCAAAGAACGAATCTAGCCCAGTATTGAAAACAGGGGTTAAGTATTATACCTAACATAGAAATGATATGGTATTATGTCCTATTATTTCTGTTAGGCGTATATTTTCCTATATTAGTAATAAAGCGGACGGAGTCAGATCGTAAATGAAATCATCATTCTGTGCGTAAGATATCAAGTTCGATTTTCTTATTGAGCAAAGTGTTATATGAACTATATGCGCTCGGTAGATGGTAATATTAGTAAAATTTGGCAACCACAGAAACTTTGCCAAATACTATCTGTTTGTTGTTCAATACGCGTATTAATTTACTAAAAGGTGATGGTTCTTTAGGCAATAATTTATATTTAAATCTGTTCAAACTCGGTCCAAAGAAACGGAAATTCAAAACTTTGTATGGAGTCTATGCAGATTGTAAGGCTATATTAAAATTTAAAAGAGGTTTTCTTGTAAGCATATTTTCTAAATCCATTAACAACATATACCTTTCCTCCCCTAACCTCTTTTAAAGTATCATTAAAACTTGTATGAAGCGATAAGGATGATTGTTAATGAGGCATTTAATGACGTCACCGGTCCCTATGGTTTACGAATATGACGTCATAGGCATAGTTACAGTTTTTATGACCCACAATAGCTTGTATGAGATAAGTATTAGGGTGAATTTATGAGGCATATGACGGGTTGATTTAATATTTAATTTTGATATGTTTAAGTTGCTTGATGCTTGAAGCTTTTTAATAGAAAATGTACTCCCTATAAATAAATTAAGGTGGTCATGGATATCTGTTAAAGCCTGAGATTTCGTCCAAACTAAATAAAGCAGAAGCAAGATTGAAGAAGTTTCTTCACTCTTTTTATTTTCCGACTCGGACAACTTATATACATATTTACAAAGACATCAGTAATGTTTTATTACTACTAAATACCCATATATTTAGAATATCAATAAGTAAACTCCCTCACTAGGAATAAGTTCTATATCACAGAGGACTTTACAAACATTCAAACAGACACTAAGAACTTCGCAACTCGGAATAACATTTTATGGATCACACAATTTTTTCCCCGTGTAAAGATCGAACCCAAATTACTCGACGCAGTGGTAGGCGCGAGTCTTAAACCACTACGCCATAAAAGATCGCAGCCAATTAACATTGCGTTGTGTTCCTGCGGTGAAAAGAGTTTCCAAGTTTCCTAACGGGGCTATATTATTATCAGAGGGTTTAGTGTATCGTTACCTCTTGCATTGACAGAACAGCAACTCTTTTGTCGGCCACACGCGAGTGAAAACTCTGAATTTACTAGTAAGCATATGTCATGGCAAATGCTTGTTTCTAAAAGTCTTTTTCATAATTTGTCTTGCACTAGACATTTTTATAATTCGTTGAATTCAGATACAAAGAATAACTATGAATGATTTGTCACAGTTGCTTAAATGCTTAATGCACAAATAGTATTTACGTTTAATGTTATATATACAGCAGCGATAGCTCAGTGGGGAGACCAACAGACTGCAATGCAGAGGGTCTCGGTTTCGAACCCACGTCGCGCACCTCTGACTTTCGGAAGTTATATGACTTTTCGAAATGACATGCGTATTGATTGACAATTGTCGCCTGCTCCGTGCCTCGGAGAGCACGTTAAGCCGTCGGTCCCGGCTGCCATGAACAACTATGGCAGTCGTTATTGGGGAAGTCGACACAAAAGATCCACTGGGACGTAGTGTCGCCGGTCTGTACTGACTGGCCCCCACACAAGGTAAGATAAGATAAATATACAGGTTATATTTTCATTAAAATTAGTTTTTAATCTGTCAGTAAATGAAGTAAATCTTATTTATTTCTTTCCTTCGAATAAAAATGTTTATCCACACCCTAATATTATGCAGCAATAAAAAGAAATCATCGTTATCAAAATAACCCGCGATTTATAATTACACAAACGTTTATTTCAACAGTATATTCAAATTAAAACATAATACAATTAAAGCATTTTATACTTCAACACACTTTTTATTATCACGCAACGTTATCAGTTATCCGTCGTACAACTTGACCGAAGCGATTAATTAGAACTGTTATCAAAACGCCAACACTTTAGATATACCTACCGATTAAAAACTTAAGAACAACACGCTAGAACTAAATACAAATAAAATATGAGTCTAAGGGAGCAACGTATCGAGGTTGAAGGCAATGTACCGTCAACAGTGGGTTCATAGTTAAGTATACATACAAAGATTTACGGTGGTATACTCTATACCGGTAGGCAGAGGTATGTTACCTACATTGTGGTAACTTCTAGGTCCTCAATTCTGTCTATCAGACACATTGTTCTTCGTGCTGCTATTCAGAAGTGCCTAACATATTAATTCGAGCCAAGATTCGAACCCTGGACTACAAAAGCGGTCTATTACCATCTTAGGGACAAGTTTTCAAACTAACAGCAATTCTAATAACTTTTGCCCTTTGCCCAATCCGTATCAAACCCAAGACCTTACTATTAGCCCTAAGCATAAACGGCAATTAAAGCCACAGGACCAATGATTTTATTTTAGCAATAAAATAATGAAAATCTTTCCAAATTGCATAAACTGATTTCTATTAAAAAGTCTCTTTCTGAAGATCTCGATATATAATTTTTAGCGTAAGATCGTCGGATATTTAAGAAAAAGAAAGACATATTTTAGGAGGAATTGTATTCGTAACTTCATTATTATTCACCCCCATAAAGCCTCAAAGGTTTTGGATATAAATCAAAGTTACCTTTTTGAATAACTATTCCTGTTGAATAATTAACTAGCTGCAGAAATAGCTTATGGAATATTTTGGACTGACTTCATAATCTGTATTTGATGGTCATTATTGTCGTTAACCATAACTGACATCACTGGATCAGTTGCGTGAGCACCTATGTATGTGAATGCCAGTCGAGAAGTCCAGATTTCGGTCCTTAAACCGCCTTTTTTTTAGTTTTACTGAGTTTATAGGTATGTGAAACAACAACCTTAGGGTCTATTAAACTCCGAGCAAAACGCAGTAAATGTTACAGCTCCTACGCCTAACAAAGCCGACTTGAGTAGGACTAAACATTTAAACAACGGACACAAAGAACACAGACTTGACACAAATATATGTTGATAACAAAAATATTTGTTCCATTTATGGATTGAACCAACAATTCTCAAGGCAAGTTATCTAAAAATAACTTTATGAAGCAAAACTAATGTTCTGACGTCATTAGGCAACCAAGACAGTCCATGAGTAATTTCATTTCAATAGACTTGATTATGAAAGCTCATCTATTAAAATCGGACTCCATAATTTAACTTCAATACACTCATTTTCGTTATTAATTTTACATGAAAATTCATAAATACCTATTCTAGGCGATAATTATCGTAATAATTTAATCCTCTTTTCTTTATGAAAACCAAGTAAAACTTCTCTTTGGTCCAGTAATGAGATTTTGCGCGATTGAAAATTGCGGCGGCTGCAGATTCATTCTCAAGCCGGGCAATGTCTTCACAGGATTTTCGGTTAGGTCATTATCAATAGCTTTACTGAGTCTTGGAATATAGGTGACCTAAAATATAGCTTGCATGTAAATGTGGGTTTAATACACCCTGCCTATCTGTTTAGGGTATAAACATTACACTGGCATGAGTCTGTATATAGTCTTTTCATAATGTTTTATTTAATAATGTCAATTCATTAGCATTCATTTACACAGCCATAATCTGACAAAAAAATACTAGGTATAATATAAGCACGAATTAAAAACGTAATTTGAGTTAAAAAAAATATTATAATTCTTACAATTAATAACTAACGAAGGCACGGTTTGATATTACCTTATAAAGAGTAACGAATTTACTCAATTTGCCACAATTTTCAGAATATGCTGTATAGAAAAATTGTAGCACTTGTATCTTCTTGAAAATAAATTATATTCTACAAGATCTTCTCTGCGGCTTCTCTTGCGTAAAGCTAATGTGCCCAAAGGGATAAAAAATAGTCATAACCTATTATGACAAATTTCTATCCCTTTGGGCACAGTAGCTTTTACTGAATGAAAGGTTTTTATGAATAAAGAAAAAGTACCCTATGTTCTTTTCTGTTCTCCTGACAACGTGTATGCGAAATTTTATGATGATCGGTCGAGTAGTCAAGGCGTGAAATTGTAACAAGCGAACAAACTCACATTCGCGTTTATAATAAGTTAGGATTCGATTCAAATCTGGATATATTAGCAATTTTCTTAAAGTAAGTATATTACTTATGGTTTTAGTATGTCAATTATAGTTTTTGCAAATATTTTGTAATATAAGTAATTTTTAAGTGTATAGTATTAATTAGTGATTCGTTTCTAATTGCTGGAGTTTACCCCATTCATAGAAAAGTATATGATATAGCAGCGATAGCCTATTGGGCAACCGTTGGACTGCCACGCAGAGGTCACGAGTTCGAACCCAACCCTTTGACTTTTTAAAGTTATATGCGTATTAAATTGTTAATTATCGTTTGCTTCAACGGTGAAGGAAAACATCGTGAGGAAACCTGTCTGAGAGTTCTCCATAATGTTTTCGAAGATATGTGAAGTCTGCCAACCCACACTAGGCCAGCGTGGTGGACTATAGCCTAACCCTTCTCACACTAAAAAGAAGCCCGTATCCAACAGTGGGATAGTTTAATACAGGGCTGATATTATTAAGCATGACCTTATTGTTACATGATGTTAATATGACGGCTATTGAAACCCCTGTCAAACTTGAACATCATAACAATGAATATTTTCTTATACACAAGTTAGTAAATCGAAACGGGGTCCCGATCAAAAGAAATTGATAAGAATTCCCTGCAGAATCGCCCCCTGTACGTTGTCTATGGTAAATATTTTATTTTTTATCTACTTATACGATGTAATATCATCTGATATATGTATTTTCGATAGCGTTTATAAAAGTATTTGTACTACATTTAAACTGACGCCTTTATTTCCCCGAAGGGGTAGGAGCACCTGTATTACATTGCCATTTCTACAGCTATATACGTTTTAAGTGCAAATTATCTTCTACCGAGCAGTACATTGGCAGGGTTCGTACTGCTACTGTGAATTTGCTCTTTGAATGCCCTGAGAACCAAACTAGGGACCATGCCGTCGGTACCCGAAAGCTTTTATTTACGGTACAGGAGAAAAAAAGCATATAGTTTCAACATACACAGAAAGATACTTTTGTACATGACGCAAGAAGCATACGCAAGTTGCTTAAGTTGTATGCATAGTGTAAATGACTGACGCGAGCTACTCACGCAAGTGCACGTATTACTCGCGCATGTAGCCCGCGCTTGTAGTTATTGCATGTAACTCGCACGAATAGTTTGCGCATGCAGCACGCGTAGCTAACTTTCGTATGTATGTATTTACGTTAAGTACAATGACCATTACGTCACTAGAGCAAATTTTGAATGCAGGCTGTCTCAGTGTTATCCTAAATTTGAAAAGAGATATCAGATGGTCCCCAATATTATTAGACTCACTATTGTCCCACCGATAACATCAAACTGTAGCAATTCCCAATACAAATGTCCTTCTCACATTGTTTTAATATTAAGTACGTACCGTCGCCTTGCGATACGATCGAAGTTCGATAGTACTTTACTATGGAGAATCGAAAATGCCTTCGAAAAATATTAATAATACGTGTTCATGTACATTAATAAGTGGTCCTACATCCGATAACATACCCTTTTGCGTTCGTTTTATCAATAACTTGCCACGAAAGGCCCTTTAATATACCGGGGGTGTTCGAAGTGAAGATATCCCAAATATTTTATTCAGTAAGGTAAAGAGGCTGATAAAGAAATGCCAGTAGATCGCTGCCTAAATAAACCGGGCGTTACTATCGGTCTCAGCATTGCTCGGATGCCGATTATATTTCGAAAACAAATCGAAATAAGGTCAGGTTTTGACTACGAAAAATAATTTCACACTGGATATAACGCCTGTCGCAGGATGCTTCACAAATATGGAAAGAATGGACACCAAACCACCAAAATCGAACACTCATTTACAGGTCACATACTTTTTGGGCGAATTGTGCTTCTTAACGATAGAAGAGAAATATTGTAAATAATCTGTTCATATTCTAACAATAATCGAATTCACGATATCGATTCGAACACGATTCAAATCGAGACAATTAGTAGGTGTTCCGAATAGTAATACCGGTCCCGACCGGGCCCGGAGGCACCGACATTATTTATTTAATACACTCAAAGGATCCGAGTAGTTAGATAATTGTTCCTTCACAATTCCCCTTGAAAATACAATAATCCTTTTCTCGACGGATTAAATGGGGAATTAAAATAGTTGATATGCGAGAGGCCTGATAATTGGTTTTAATATATTATCAGTTTCATTTTTTCTTCGGCTTATTGTTTCCAATTGGAATGCAAAGGGAATTGGGTTGGTGTGGAGTCAAGAATTGTAGATATCGGAAGGATATTTGGAGTATTCATTATGTTATGTTATGTAAGTTAATTTGTCTGATGGCACCGAAGTTTTTATAGTTAACTCGCCAGGGCAACGTGACGATTAATGTCCTTAAGCAATATAATAATACCTTATTTACCTACTAGATGTATTTTAGTTCATACATAAGAAGTCAACAATTTGAGGAACCAACAATATTATTCAATTAAATTTCACCACCATTTAACAATCGAATTAATCAAAATTGACATTTAAACATCGCTAGTTTAAATTATACCTACATTAGAAGAATTCCTGTGGTCTTAAGTCTATTTAAATGCGAAGACCATATTGCCGTCTACCAGGAACAATTCTAGATTCGTGCTGCTACAAATAATTTCGTTACAGGAAGACCCGAATCACTATATCCAAACCGACCCGAAAATTGGGCCTGAGGACATCATACACAGCAATCACTAAAGCTGCACCACTATCACAAGTCATTATAAAATATTCTCTCGAAGAGAAACGATACATACTTTATTGCACTTACTATGCGCTGTCTGAACATAAATAATAAAACTAATTTCACTCTCCACAGACATTCGCGATCGATATATACTCGTACACGCTTCATCCTCTTGAAGCTTAGCGCTTGAATCTAATCAATGAGTTAGAGATCTGCATGCATTAGTTCTACCTAGGCAAGAACAAGTTAGGTGAGCTTAGCTAAGGCCCATTATTTTAACTAAGTAATAGCGTACATACATCGTTCTAACTATTTTAGCTTAGTTCAAAATCTGTTAATGTCTCCTAACTAACTGTAGTTTCCTAAAAAGTATCACGAACGTATTTATTTTCTTTCATTCAGAAAAATGAGAGCGATGGTAGTTTTTGAAAATGTTGGACCTATAGTCATACCGAGACAGGTCTATTTTTACCAGAACATGTATTATACGGCAAATAATAGTAAATAATATACTGAAAATGTGAAAGATTTAAAATTTCAAAATTGAAAAGTCATGACAAATTTTAACATGATTTTTCAATGTTGAAAGTTTTCTTCAAAGCTTATAGTTACTACTTAGTAGACACTAAGCTTCCTCCTAAATATTTGAAATTGGTTCATAAGTAAGAAGAGTATATGATTTTAAATACGAATCCACCTAATAAAACAATTACGAATAGAGGAGCCTAGCACCCAACCTCAGATTGCCCATCTGAGCTATTGCAATAGAAAACGTTGACAATATCGAACTCATGACATTGAACAACACACATGAGTGGATCCGTATAATTTATTTTTACTTCTGCTTCAAAAAAAAAATGTAAGTCAATACGTGTTTCGTCTCAATGCGAAACAGAAGGCATCCTCAGGACAGTTTCGTATGAAATGAGCCTAAGAACAGCTCTTTCGTTGCCAAACTGTGGCAATCCGAGGGTACGTCATAGGTTCATCTCTTTGCAATTATTTTATTACAATAGATTACAGCCAAGTAACGTCTTATTCTATTCTACAGAAGTATCCACGTAGTTAATTAACATTATTATAGCGCCATGCAGTCTCCATTCTATATGAAGTTAGAGCTTGTCAAGTATACGTAACAAGCTTATTACAAACACTGAATGCATTTCAATTTCAACAGACGGTCTGTTGAATTCATTTTCAGTATAATGTTTGTGAAAGAGAAAAAAGTACTCTTGGATGTCTTTTGAATGTAAAAAAGGTGACTCGTTGAAGTTTATTTAATTATAGAATAATAGTAGGCGTACTTCAGCCGCGGCGAGATGCTTCGCAGTCTAATTTGTCTCCTCGCATAAGACGTGGGACTTTTCACGGAATAAATTAATTCAAAAACTTGAATATTTAATCAGGGTGTCCGTATACTTTAGGGTTGCGTGACTGTAGGAATATTTCTTTATTTTTTTAGAATTACTCTCTCGTTTTGTGAGTTTAAATTATTTATTTAGATTTTAAAACAGGTTACAATTATCACAAGTACAGTATACAATATTCCGTATAAAGCCAGACTGATGTTGTAACTAGGTATATGTGCGCAAAATGTTCCATGTAAAAGTGTAGAATGATAATAATGATGCCCTTTTAAAAACAAAATAATAATAATAATAATATTCTACCACATACACACAACACCATCTAGCCCAAACTAAGCAGAGCTTGTACTATGGGTACTAGACAATGGATAAACATACATATATACATTTTTTTGTACATATTATACATAGAAACACGCATACCAAGGCAAATATCCATGTTCATGCACACAAATGTTTGACTTGTACGGGAATCGAACCCGCGACCTCAGGCGTGGCAGTCGGTTACACTAACCACTACGCCATTGAGGCCGACAAAATTAAAGTAAGGTTATATCAAGTTTGTCAAAGATCTGTTTATAGTTCTACTAGGTATCTCTCGGGCACAGTACAATTGTCTTGACGACATGTACCCTATGTTCTTTTCTGTACCCCTGGTAATGTGTATGCGAAATTTCTTAACGATCAGTCGAGTAGTTCAGTCGTTAAAGCCTAACAAACAAACAAACTTAAATTCGCGTTTATAATATTAGTAAGGAGAACGATCTCAGTACCTTTTATTCGCACGAGTACGATTTGATCTTGGATAACAATTTCAGTCCAGCAAATAAATCAACTCATAACGGTATCCGCCTAAAGAAGTAGGTGAGGGTAAATTAGACCTACATTTTAGCACTTGTTTTTAAGTTCCATATAACACAAGAACTTGGTGGCGTGATGATAGTGAATGCAACTGCTGTGAACGATGTCTCTCTGTGATTGCTGTGTTGGGAAAAGTGACAAAATACTTCTCAGCAGCAGTAAGCAATCTGTGTCAAACTGTGACGTAGAAACACGTCCTACGTCACAACTCGGCCTTTGGACGACAATAATTGACCAAAGCTGGCAAAATGTAGGTAAAATGTACACGTATTTGTGAATATAGACATTATACTATGTATGTATGTGTGTGTTTTTAATTAGTCTTTCTATTCAACGAATTCATTGGTCGGAATACTCTGAATGCTGGAAAGACATTTATTTTCTGAATGCGTGCACTTGGAAAAAGTGCCTTGTTAGTATATGTAGCTGGCAAAATACTTTCAGTATTTTTATTTTAACTTGTATATATTTTAAAGAAAATGAATGTTATATTTTTTGATGTATTAAATATAGTATGATGGATAAAATATAAATAAAAATGAGCAATATATATTTAAGTTGTAATAAAAGCTGAATTTTACTGAAACTGTCTGGTTTGGTGACCAACCTGTAGTCCGAGATTTGGAATCCTAGTCGAGCAATATTGTAGCTGTTACTAAATTTACAGGCATATTACCTACGGATTTTTGCATTTTTATCATCATAAGTGAAATTGTTGCCAAGAAAATCCCAATAACACTATGACAGACCGAACTTGGGTTCGACTCCCGAGTTTGAGACCAGTCTTATTCACTACCGCTGTGCTAACCAAGCCAATCTACAACAATATGTAGGAAAGGCTGGTCAAGAGTAGTACTCTTATTTAAATCAGATAATGAGGATGAAACAAATAGGTAAACGCTAGGATTGTAACAAATTTGAAATCTGTTCTCTCTGCCTCTCTGGGAGACTAGTATGTGTGTGCGTATGGAAATAACAAAATAATTCAGACTTTAAGTTGTAAGTTCTTTTTGTAAAACCTACCTACAGACTAAGACCATTTCATTCCTCTGAGAGTTTGACGATAGCATTGTTGCTTAACCTTGCCGGTGGATAGAATTATGTGGTCGCTACCGCGTCACGTGGTTTTCCCCAGGAGCCTAAACTTGACTACCGAAATGTAGGTTTTATTAGGGTTGCCACGATTTATCACAACGTATTATAAAACAAAGTGGCCCGCCGCGTCTGTCTCTTCGCGGTAAACTCAAACACTACTAAACAGATTTTTATGTGGTTTTCATCAATAGACTGAGTATTTCATGAGGAAGGTTTAAGTGTATAATTGGTTAAGGATTGGACTACTCGAGCGAAGTCGGTGCGTGTCGTTAGTTATATATAAACAAGGCATTGATATGCATTCTTGTTATATTGACATACTAAACAGTTATAGTACCCGTATAGCGCATGCGTATTGTTGTTCTTATTTACTATCTAAAACACTAACTAAAAATATGACCCTAACTAATATTATAAATGCGAGTGTTACATTGTTTGTATGCTTTCATGCCTTAACTACTCGACCAATCATCATGAAATTTCGCTTATACGTTGTCAGGGGTACAGAAAGGGACATAGAGTAGCTTTTTATCCAGAAAAAGTACTTTACTAGACCCTACATTTATACGAGCGAAACCGCAAGTAAAATCTAATACTTATTATATAAATTTAGATCGGTAAAATTTATTTTGTTTAGTTACATATGCCTTTTACATATTATTTTCTTCATAGAATCTATGCGTCTTTTAAATAAGATCAGAACTTCTGTACCATTTTTCAATGTACACTTGACAACCCTATATTTAATACACGTCTATCTTATGTTGCGAAGATACAAGCTAGATGTTACACAATTCCCTTTAGACTCTAAGCACTTACATCAAAACTATAAACAGATATATCTAATACAACAGTACTCCGTTACATTCGGTACCCAATCCCTGTCCCTTCAATTTCAGACAAGCGGAGGATCATAAAAAACTATTTAATACACGAACCGTGAAGTTGGCTGTATAAACTAAGATTAATTCACTCACAGACTCATCTCGGTACGAGCTTGGAACTCAGTGACAAACTGCCGGACAATGTTTGAATGATACGAATGAGGGTCCTACTACGGATCCCGCAAGTGAGTTTTGTAAAAGCAAGAAAGGTTTTGCTAGGATTGAAGCCGCTGTAAATTCGTAGATGGCGTTGTTTTTGTCTAATAAGCCGAGAAATAGGTTTGAGTTTATTTACACAAGGCATCGATTTTTTATTATTTATGCTGATTTAGAATAGACTGCGTCGATAGTCTCGTGGACCATCAGATTACTTTTGTTTAAGTGGTCACCTCGCCCCTGCCACTGCACCGAGTGTTGTGGGTTCGAATCCCACACGGAACAAAACTTTGTGCGGTCACAAAGAACACCCAGACTCGGAACAACCATTTTTGTTCCAAGTCTGGGTGTTCTTTGTGACCGTTATTTCAATGTTTGTAAAGTCTCCTGACACTCCGATACAGGATTTGTTACTAGTGCGGGAGTTGTCTCTTTTAACAACAAAAAAGAAAGCAAGTCCGACACAGTAAGATTTCGGTTTTGATTCTCGGATCCCAAAAATTCTAGTAAGTCATTTGCGTTCAGAAGGTCGCAGGTTTTATCCGACGTGAACCGACCCGTAACATAATTACAACATTACTTTATAGCTTGACAGGTTAACAAGAATACTAGTAATTTACCATCTAAATAGATACCTAATAAATTTTAAAAAGCAATGTGCTTTGTGAATGACTTTGGTCATTCATTCGCTCTCTTACTATTAAATGGAACCCGTAAGCTAGCTGTTGGAAAGTAGATGTAATTGGGTTGCCAAAAAATATCTCCACCGACTTCAAATAAATTTCGCAATGATTGATGGTCGGCCTTGATGGCGTAGTGGTTAGTGTAACCGACTGCTACGCCTGAGGTCGCAGGTTCGATTCCCGCATAAATCAAAAATATGTGTGCATGAACATGGATGTTTGTCTTGGTCTGGGTGTTTCTATGTATAATATGTATGAATTTACAAAAAAAAAATGTAAGTATATATGTATGTTTATCCATTGTCTAGTACCTATAGTACAAGCTCTGCTTAGTTTGGGCTAGATGGTGTCGTGTGTGTGTGGTAGAATATATATTTATTTATTTATTTATACTTTTACAAGATACTTAGATCTAAACCAAGTTTCCAGTATCCAACATAAGTTCTCTCATCAGATTAGAAACATTATAAGGAAAAGCTATGTTAGGAATAATATATACTAATTAAAGTGAAGAGAGCTTGTTTGTTTGTTTGGTTGAACGCGATAATCTCAACCAACTACTGGGTTGAATTGAATAATTATTTTATTGTTAGATAGCCTATCGAGGAAGCCTACAGGTTATATAACATCACGCTACAACCTAGGGGGGCGGCGCAGTAACCTTAAACACGGGTGAAACAGCGGGAATTATGGATAACTTTAGCCTTGCAGGTTTCCTCACAATGTTTTCCTTCACAGTTAAAAAGAGATAATTAACTATTTTAAAAAGTGAGAGATGCGTGCTTTGGGATTGAACTCAAGACCTCTGCGTGGCAGTCCAACGGTCTCCCACTAGGCTATCGCTGCTAAGAATGCTATTAAGAATAAAGCAAATGAAGCAACAAGGTAAAAGTATTTTAGCAAATAGAAATCCGTAGTTGCCTGTTCGGGATCTGTTCGGGAAACAGGCGGGCGTCATCGATCTTCAATTAATCTAATCGAATCGAGTGACGTGCATAGCTGGCTAGAAAGACAAGAAAGTGACATGTATGATGTGTGAGGGTATACAGTTCTAGCATGACAACCTTCCTTTTCAAGAATATCTTTGATCTCTCCCTATCTAGTTTGATAGAGACTCTCGAATCTATTTTGACTTCGTTCCGAAACGCGTTATCACGATTCTGCGGCTGCTTAAATCGGTTCACTGGATCAATCAGAAACTTAACGACACTAAAAATTGTTTATGTATTTTCAAAGAAAATAACTAAATTTAAAATTTAAAAAACCCCCGACACTATATTCATTTGATACCCATATTGAACAATTTTAATTTGTGGAAATTTGTAATTTTCTGGTGGCGGCCATCTTGGATTTGAAATTTATCATAGTGTATAGTATTCTACTTGTCAAGCCCTTTCATTTGATACCCATATTGAGGGAGTTGTGAAAAAATATATAATCCGCCATTTTGTGGTGGCGGCCATCTTGGACCGATTTTTATCAAACGTAGCTAAGAACACTCCCGACTAATTCACCTTTCAAACAAAAAAAAACAAAATCAAAATCGGTTCATCCGTTCGGGAGCTACGATGCCACAGACAGACACACACACACACACACACACACACGTCAAACTTATAACACCCCGTCGTTTTTGCGTCGGGGGTTAATAAACTACTTTATACGGATTTTATCGCGTTGTTCATTTAACACTTTATTACATAATTTAGAAACTGTTACACTCCTAATTTTTATGCTATGTTCACGGGACTCCCCCTGAAAAACAACCGAAACGTCGTGGAAAGTGTAAACTTAAATATGAATAGTTTTAATAAATTAATTAGTTTAAAATTTGTAAAGTTTAATAGTAGTAGTAGTGTAAGTTTCTAAATTATGTAATAAAGTGTTAAATAAACAACGCGATAAAATATATATAAAGTAGTTTATTTTCAATGAATAACATTAGCGCAAACAGAAGACAATATTATGTATATATTTTCAAAGAGTTGATATTGAACTAATCGAACCTAAATTCGAAAGATGTATCTATTGTCTATCTATACTAATATTATAAAGCTGAAGAGTTTGTTTGTTTGTTTGCTTGAACGCGCTAATCTCAGGAACTACTGGTTCGAAATGAAAAATTCTTTTAGTGTTAGATAGTCCATTTATCGAGGAAGGCTATAGGCTATAGCTATATATATATATAACATCACGCTACGACCAAACGGAGCGATGAAAAATGTTGCAAGAACGGGAAAATTCTCTTATGTGAAGTAGACAAAGTTGCGCGAGTCAGCTAGTATATAAAAGATTTATTATCATAATGTTTAATTATGTTAAAGCTGGTTTAGGGTAAAAAGCAGTGCTCGCTTCGATTACCCGCAGTAGGGGTCTATACGTAGCAAAAGTTCATCCGTCCTATTTGACTAATTCTCCGTGAGTCTGAACGGTTCCACCGTCCTACGGTAATATTTTAACTGTTTCCACACACGGTCCGAACTACCTGCGAAAGACTACGCTCCAAAGCAAGCTGCCTTCAATTTACATAATCGTTTGATCCTGGTCTTACTAAGGGAAATTTGTAATATTTTTGTTTTCGCTTCCATGTGTGTATTCAAATGAATTCTGAGAAGCTTTACCTGTACGCGTTTTCGTTTTCTCTCCTTGAAAAGATTACTTGGTGGTTTACTTTTTTTATCGTCACCTTAGCCGTCGTACGAAGGACCTCATTGGCAACTGCGCAATAGCGTACACTAAGCCGCTGGAGCGATGAGGATATTATAACTTACAACCCAAATATTGCGGTAGCCAAAGCACCTGCTATGCATGAGGTCACCTGAAATTCGATTCTTGAGTCAAGCGAACAAAAATTATTGAGTGTTTCTGTCACAAAATTCTTAACACCAGTCTGGAGTTAGGCGGCTGGCAGTGCTGCACAACTCAGTACCTAAATATACGTGATGTCTCTTCAGTCGTGTCAAATTTCTGCCCATCGCATATTGAGAGTGGAGATAAAGATAGAATTTTTATGGCTTTTCACTCGGGCAGTATAACATTTGCTGCATACATCACAGAGCAAGACTTCATTAAGATTAGCCGCAAGGCTCGAAATTTGATCTTGAGGTATTATCTAGCATTACATTATATGTAAAGCTCGTAAACCAAATCTAATAATGTTATTGTAATAGATAGCTGTATAATACCTAGATATGATGCACCATATTTATTCCTAAGTAAAACTTTGGTCTGCCGCACTGGGCCAGCGTGGTGGATTATGGCCTAACCCTTCTCACACTGAAAAGAGGCCCGTGCCTAATATACGTGGTACAGTTTAATACAGGGCTGGATTTTTTTTTATGTCCTATTCTGGCAAGCGAGAAAACGGATCGCCTGATGGTGAGCGATTACCGCCGCCCATGGACACCCGCAACCCCAAAGGAGCTACGAGTGCGTTGCCAGCCCTTTAAAAAGGAATGAAGGAGGAAAAGGACAAAGGAAAGGATAGGAAAAGGATCGGGGTAACTGGGCCTCCGGCTCTCTCACTAACCAAAACGAAACGCAACAGTACGGGTACCGTTACTTCACGCCGGTATTCTGTGAGAGGGTAGTACTACCCCGGTCGATCCGGCCCATTCATGCTGAAACCAGCGAGGATCTACTACCTCAAAAATATTGTAAAAGTTTCGACGCGAATGCGTCTAGATATAATATCTAGTTAGTCACTGTGTTTAGATACGATTATATGAACTCATAAATAATTTAACACCAGAGCAAAGCCGCGATCAGAAGCTACTAACACATAAAATTATTATTACATAAATTCCCATACTAAAATGTCTAGAACAAACCTCTTTATACCCATACTAATTAATCCTTTATGCCAATTGAATCACTAAAGTAATGCCATCAAAATGCCATAAAACTTAATCTGTGATTAAGCATCACTTGCATCGGCGATTAAATTTAACTGTCGTTATACTGAAGAATGTAATTAATCTTTTGGCAATAACATAACGTACTTTAAACAGTTATTACGCAGTCGTAACTGTCACTTGATTACTTAGCCGAGACGTTGCCATGTGTGCTTTTATAGCCGACGACACGACTACGAGATTTGGTAATATTTTTATAATATATAGTACGTGGGTACATATTGTTTACTTCATTTTTCTTTAAAAGACAACACCCACCCTAAGTCTAATTCCTGTGTCGCGGGGGACTTTATGTGATTAAGACCACAGATTCCCCGAGTGGTTTAGGTCGTCGTATTCTTGGTTTATAGTGAGCGAAAAATCTATGTAGGCCGGCCCAATGTGAATTGGCAGTCTTCACTCTGATGATATATAGGTTTGATATCAGCAAAATAATTATAAAGAACTTAATAAAATACACAATAGGTATTTATTATATTAGCTAGCGATCTGCCCTGGCTTCGCACGGGTAATACAAACCTTAAAAATTATACACCTAATTCTTCCTCATGAGTGAATGATGAAAATCCATTTTGAGGTTATCGCAAACAGACAGAAAGACAAACGTGGCGGGGGACTTTGTTTTATAATATGTAGTAATAGTGATAGTGATGTAGTGATACGAGAAATGACAACAGTAAGAGAATAGGCAGTGCTGCCAACATAATGCACTGTGGAGAAACAGTGTGTGATGTCCCTCCAACACAAAGGAAATTGATGTCGGGTGCTTGTATATTATATACTTAGTCGCTGTGTAAATGTTACTTGTGTAAATAAGGATTGTATGACGTCATCGAGCGCTAATTGTTAATAGTGCCATCTGTTAGATGTAGGCGAAACTTCATCGTCTGTGCGATGTCGTCACAAATTAACAATAAAGCATGTTATTTTACATGGCCGCGTTCTCAAATCCCCACTATCGTCTAAAATAATTAACTTTTTGATACAAACATATTTTTAAAGTCAATGGTGCGAGCTTTTGGTTCGAAGTCAAAATCCCTATATGGCAATCCAACGGTCTCCCCTCTAGGCTATCGTTACTTTTTAATTTCCCTAACGTTGAAATTCGCCCATAATATATTTCAATTTTAAATTTGATCATTATTAAGGTTTTATTGTCTGTAACTATACCCTTATAATCACATTTAATTTAGTCACCTACTCCACATACATATTATGTATGTAACCATAGTCAATAAGCATTCTACGAAGTCAACCAAACAATGCCGAAATACTACGAACGCGATTCGACTGCTTGTGTCAAATGCATGGTTGTGTGCGTGTAGTGTTTTTTCATTAATTTAATATATATCTAACGCATTTTATAAAAATATTAGCATTCGCCCCTACTCTTCCATATAAACTTTAACTGTGCCAAATTTCATACTCCTCCATCCACGTAATTTTTGTAAAAAGGGCTACAAAGTATTTGCTTCACGTATTAATATATAGATAACCTTATTTTGTATATTACATAGTCCTATTTACTACATTGCCGGTCTTCCTAAGTCAGTAATAAAAGAGTGTATTTAAATATCGCGACTTAAGTCGTCTATATTAAATTGCTTTATAGTCGATTCATTTCGTTTTACGCACGCCGTTAACGTTCCATTGTACGAGTACGTTTGAGTTGTAAAACGTCTAAGTAAATGAGTAACAAAGGCAATGATTGGGGATAAGTATAATGTTTTCATTATTGCAGTACAGTCACCTTAAGGCAGGGTTATGCTTACAAAGTAATAATATATGACTATTGATGTGGAAAATGTTCTACTTTTAATATATTTTTTAACTAGGAATAAAACCTGTGTTGCTGGGTACTTTACAAACATTAAAATAACGAATACAAATAACACCCAGACTCGAAACAATCATTTGTGGAACACATAAAATTTTGTCCCATCTGGGATTCGAACCCACAACACTCGGCGCAGTGGCAATGGCGAGTCAACCACTTAAACCCTACGCCATCCATGCAGTCGGTCAGTTGATAGAACAGCGGCAGTGTATGCGACGGCGTGTATACTTTGCGTGAGGTCTCGGGTTCGATTGTCACGTCGGACAAAGCCTCATAGGGTTTTACTGTCAATAAATTCACAACAATAGCACAGAGTCTGGACCAGTGCCTTGTAGACAGCAATAAGTTCGTCCCTATTGCGTGAGACCAAAAACCAATGATAGCTAAATATGGATATTATACATATATCTATACCTACCTACTTACCTTTTCGCCAACTACGCAAGGGCCAGTCAGTTTACTAACTTCATTGTTTGTACTCTAGTCGTGATGCATGCAGCATTTTTCAATTAAGTGCTTTTGTTTTTTACTAGAGCTGAGATTCCCAAACTTCATTTCACTTTTCTCTTTGTATTTTCTCACTATTATTATATAAGTAAGTTATTAGTTTGTCCTGTTTTCACGCAACGACGGAGAAACGTATAAACATTACGTTTAGCATCGATATACATGCATATATATAGTATACTAGTTGTGCCCCGCGGTTTCACCCACGTAAGTCTCGATGCCGTGGCAATATCGGGATAAAAAGTAGGTTAATAGGTAGTATTAATCCAGATTTCCAACTATCTACATACAAAGTTTCATCGCAATCGGTTCAGTAATTTTTGCGTGAAAGAGTAATGAACATCCATACATCAATTTTCACAAACTTTCATATTTATAATATTAGTAGGATGGGCTAGAGAATGAGAAAACCTACTTACTATCTCGACAGAATGGTGTACCTACTGAATGTCAATAGTATTACAATACAGCAATCAGTTAATTAACAGTAAATCTACTGAAAACAATCTGTAAATTGAATTTCACATTTATTATAACCATCGCATTTGGAACATTTGGAACACAGCGGTTTAAGTTTTTGCCTAGTTTCTGCTATTAAACCAAGTGTGTTTGGATCCCACACGGGACAAAAATTTGTGTGATCCAAATATGTTAGTTTCAGGTCGAGATGTTATTTGAGCCCGTTGTTTAAAAGTTTGTAATTTAACCTGCGATACACTGCTCACCTGAACTGTTGTTGCCTGTAGACGCTCGTAGCAACAGAAGTATCAAATGCAGGATTCGGGCTACCAGCCTAAGGAGCAACGATTACATTGCAGATAAAACACACTATCTCTTTAAGAAACAAAAAACACCTACACGCCGCAGAAAAAAGCATAAAGAAAAAAATGGATTAAAATCTACAAATGAATGCACTAGAATACTCTGCTTTCTAACAACCAGCCTTTATAGCATTCTAACGAAAACCTACAACAAAACTGAAGGATTGATAAGTTAAGAGTAGTTTGAAGGATTTGAAGTTTCCTTTTCAACTATTTTGCATCAATCATTCATTTATAGAGATAGAATAAAATAAAACTGAGACTGAAAGACCATTCTCAATAAATCAAGAAACAAAACACTGCAAAGACACCCAAATCCACATACAATTCCTCAATAAATAATTTTATTTAACGGTCTCGTAAAATTTCGCCCAAAACTCGGATGTCCGAATAAAACTTTCGCATAAAAGAGATCGTTTATGCGAAAATCCAATGGGGTCGACCGTTCAGATAAACTCCTGAGTAATAAAAGAGAAAACTAAGTCTATAACTTGAAAGTCGCGAACCGCGGCGAAAGACATTTTCTTCATTTACTTTTACTTGGAAGATGGATTAGCATGATTTGATGATAAAAGCCCTATATATATATATCCCTTATCTTATACCATGTATTTATAGAACATCACCGTAAGGATAGGCAGAGGTGTATTGTACAATACTCGTTAAAATTCTTTGTAATAGTCAGCCGTAAGTATTGTCGCCCAAGAGTCATATTGCCATACTTTGAGCTGAATATCTATTAACAAAATTTAAGTAACCTACTCTTAATAGAAATTGTTTGGACTAGATTTTCTTAATAGAAATTGTTTGGACGGGTGACGTAGTAGTTAAACTGGTCGTCCTTCCAGTGCCTCTACGCCGAGTATTATGGATTCGAGTCCAACGGGTAACGTATACACATTTGTGTTAATATAAATAGTTATTCCGCATCTGGGGATTATTTGTGACCGATGTTTGAATGTTTGTAAAATCTGCCGCTACATAAGAATTATTAGTATAGTTTAGGATAGTCTTTTGAAAATTAAAATGTGAAATAAATTGGTAAGCTGACAACACTTTGACCGATCCAAGAATCGAACGTGTAACGTCTATATTAGACAGCTAATAGAGACGTTACAGTCGATTATTGAGTATACAGATACTTAAGCGTAAATTTATCTACGGAATTATCGACATACAATGCGAGTGCAACCACGGTGAAAGCTAGTATCATATTACTGATGAATGTTTAGTACTTTTTAAACGTTTGTAACATTAACTGACAATAATGTTACAATGACATGACTACTAATGAGTTTTTTTGTTTGTATATCTTTACAGATATGAATCTTATCAGGTTAAAGGTATAATGTCTACCTGTTAAGTAACGAGGGTTAATGTTTCTTTAACATAAACTAAAGCGTTTAAAAATTAATGGTTACTAGCAATTTGGGTTTCAAATTACTGGTATTCTTGTTAACCCATCCAGCTAAGCTAGGATGCTTGTGTGAGGAATAGGTTCACGTCAGTAGTGCAATGGGTGGGATTCGAACCCGCGACCTCTCAATCGCAAGTCCAATAATAATAATATTAATATTCTATCACATACACACAATACCATCTAGCCCAAACTAAGCAGAGCTTGTACTATGGGTACATACACATATACTTTTTTTTTCTAAATACATACATTTTATACATAGAAACACCCAGACCAAGACAAACATCCATATTCATGCACACAAATGTTTGACTTGTGCGGGAATCGAACCCGCGACCTCAGGCGTGGCAGTCGGTTACACTAACCACTACGCCATTGAGGCAGTGCCTTATTCATTGGGCTACCGCCGAAAGTTGCAGGGAATATGGGGCTCTGAACTTAAACCCAAAACTCTAAAACACAGCTCGATTGAGAAAGTAGAACAAACCCTTCCCTCTACAGACTACTTAAGTCTATGATATAGCGTTCCCACTTTTCCACCTGTTAGGCATATAAGTGGGAGCCGCTGTACCTTCAAGTGTCCGAAAGCACCTTCAGTGACCAGTTATAGACAGGTCTTGTCACCAAATCCTAAAACCCAGTTCTCTTAAGCGAGCTAGCTCGTGGTCCAAGTAGCACTACATATTATCCAGATAGGTGCCTGAACAATAAAGCCGCTCACCACTCGCGAACTCTGAGAGTTGCTAACGATAGTGAGAGTGTAGTACAGTTGTCACTTTAGTAGTAACGGACTGTATGCGCACAATTATATGGCAAGAACCTACAGAACCCTAAAGTACCCACAGCCCTATCAGCTCTTTTCTCTTTCTTTTCGTGTGGTTAGTGGCCAACCTGTTGTCAAGAGTTGTTCAAGCCACTAGGCCACTGACATGGCTTAACGACTGCTGTCAATTTGGCAACAACCGGGACCGACTATTTACGTGCCCTCCGAAGCACGAAGACGCTCAGATGGAATAACACTAAGCGGTCACCCATCTATAGACTGACCGCACCCAACGTTGCTTAACCTCACTAATCGTTTACCGATCAGTAAGTGCAACTGGCTATGAGCGATAGCTAATACTCAAAGACTCTAGCCTACCGTATACTATGTGATGAATAAATAAATATATATCAATAAATTTGGGATGAATACACCATGCGGCCTAAGGTAACAGGCGGAGAGTACACGGGATGTCCAGGATGAGGATCTTATCTTATCTTGGGTAGGGGCCAGTCAGTACAGACCGGTGACACTGCGACCCAGTGGGATCTTTTGTGTCGATTTCCCCAATAACGACGGCCATAGATGTTCATGGCAGTCGTGACCGACGGCTTAACGTGCCCTCCAAGGCACGGAGCAGGCGATAATTGTCAATCAATACGCACATACTTTCGAAAAGTCATATAACTTCTTCCAAAAGTCAGAGGTGCGCGACGTGGGTTCGAACCCGACACCCTCTGCATTGCAGTCTGTTGGTCTCGCCACTGAGCTATCGCTGCTCTGACCGCAGGATGAGTATAGATAACTCACTGCCAGTCGAGCAGATACACACGACTGAACAGAGATGGCTCTTGGTGTCTTGGCCACAGTGAGAGGTTGGTTAGGTATTGAGTCAAAGATACTTCCAGATTATAGAAGATCGTAGCCAAACAACCTTGTATTGAATTCCTCTGGCAAGCAGGATTTCGTGAATTATTGAAGAAGCGTTGTGTTGTCATTAGTGTAATCTACAGATTCCTAGCCCATACAGTTTCTTTATCCTTTTTTTTATTTCTTTGATAAGTACACATAGTGACGCATCAACCTAGACTGTTTAGACTTTGAACTATTAGAAGTTGAACGCTGCGAATCGTGCGAGAGAGTGCGTTATATTTCTGTTAAACTCTATCCTTACCATTACATCAATACCACTATGCACTGTCCCTTTCCGACAATTCTCTATTTTGTATGTAGCGTAGTACTACGTTTTACTTTTAAATAGTTAAACTTCAGCTAAGATTACTGCAGAAAGATATTTATTTGTTTGCCGGCCATGGTTGCAAAAAGAAAAGGTACTTTAATTTATTTAAAGATACAGCTACAATCCCTGACGCCCAAGCTTAAGCATTCCGTACAACTAGTAGAATTTTCCAGCAAATTAGAGAGGAATTCTACTATAGTTTGTTGAATTCTAAACGAGAACAATTTGCACTAGATATTTTGTAGAACAAAATGTTATTTCTTTGTGTTGTTTGAATATGTTACGAAAGCAAAGATAAAGAAAATAGTTAAAATATTTTCAACTTCTGTTTTATACTACAACTTTTGTTTTTACATAATTACTGCGTGGATGGCGTAGTGACTTAAGTGGTCGCATCGCCACTGCGCCGAGGGTTGTGGGTTCGAATCCGATACGAGACAAAAAATTGTGTGTGTGTCTAGATGTTCTTTGCGTCCGTTGTTTGAATGTATGTAAAGTTCCCCTCGATGAAGGAATTACTCCCAGTTGCCTTTTCAAAAAAGAAAATCTTATATAAAAATGGCTGACTGATATATTTCTATGCGTATACAGTGATATATGAAATAAAATTTCAATACTATCCGTCAACGTAATGCGTTTACAAAAATGCATTTGTATTTTAGAAATTTAAAGATCTTGCTTAACTATTCAAATAATAATATGGCTTATATCAAAAATACATTATTGACACAATATTTTATATTCTTGTAGGTATTAGGTATATCTATATTTAAGTAATACAATAATATAAGTTGCAATATATGCGAAAAAGAAACTTTCCCGTTGGTTTTTTAATTTTCCGGTTAACTTTTGGTGGACTTTCACGGTTAAGCTATTTACTCGTTGACCAGATTTTCATTAATGTTTTGATACAGTGAGCATATTAACAGAATATAGTGATAGCTCAGTGGGGAGACCAACAGACTGCAATGCAGAGGGACTCGGGTTCGAACCCACGTCGCGCATCTCTGACTTTCGGAAGTTGTATGACTTTTCGTAATTATGTGCGTATTGATTGACAATTATCGCCTGCTCCGTGCCTCGGAGAGCACGTTAAGCCATCGGTCCCGGCTGCCATGAACATACATAATATGGCAGTCGTTATTGGAAAGCCAGTGCCCTATAATATCCTGACACTGGTCTAGCCTTAGGGTATCGTTAGCCTTCGGGTTGCGGAGATCAGGTGGCAGCTGCTCCGTGTAAAAACTGATATCCAGTTAAATCCGGTTAGACTAGAAAAGCCGACCCCAAGTGACTTGGGAATAATAAAGGCTAGGGAGAAGAAGAACAATGAGCATATTAACGATTCAAATAAATTCTATCAATTATGCTATTCATTGTATAGTAGATTCAGCATCGTCATAATTATGATTCTTATCAATCAAAAGGAAATAGAAAGCCTTGAGGAGAAAACAGCTTAGTTGTAAAATTTATATCACGCATTCCTTTCGCAAACCTACGACAGGTTCAATTGCCTCTTTATGGTTGTACTTTTTCCTTTATACATAAACATTCTTATTCAGCATGCTCTAAAAATTGTATAAATATTTTCATAGCAGCAAATGCTAATATAATGCGTGAATGCACTATAGACTTAAAGGTAAACGTAGATAATGCAATCAAGTCACGATTACATACAAGAACGTAATGTTACTTATGTAAATATTTATGATAAAGATGGTAATAAAATTCTGTAGAATATAGTGCAGAATACTCATGTTTTGTATGAACTTCATGGTTTCATTTAAAATTTTCTATTTATTATTAAGAGTGCGCACGCACAGATATAATCCCTGTATCGCGGTGACTTTACAAACATTAACCCATTGAATGCCAACTACATAATATTACATAGTTGGTAATAATGGCAGATACTTACTACGTATTATTACGTAGCAGACCATTTGTATGGTGGCCACTGATTGTGGTTTGACGATTATCTTTCAATGGGTTAAAACAAATAATATAAAGAACAAAATATTTTGTGGAGTACGCAATTCGCTAGCGTGTAGGCAAAATACATTAAAATCTCATGCGCACAGGTATCAAACTGACAGCACACGGTGCATTAACACCGCTGAGGTGACCATCTAAACTACTCCGCCATCAAGTCGAGGCTTATCATTTTATATACGTCAAATATTGAGGATAGCAGTACAGTAGAGAATTAAGACGCTTCTATTGAGCTTCTTTTAAAAATTGTTGTGATGTAGTATACCAGTGTATGCATAGAAGTCTACCGTAACGTCATCAATTCTTTTTGTGCAAAATCCAATCACTGCTTATCATCAGGTTGACTGCGTGGTTATTAATCTCTTTGTTTGCTTAACCACACGGGTAAAATGCGCAAGTTAGGTCGCTTGCGCAGTTTACCTACCCTGTGAATAGCTTACGCATGTAACCCTCTATGAGTAGCTTGCGCCTGTAGCCCGCGCAAGTAGCTTGCGCATGTCGCCCGCGCGTGTGGCTTGCGCATGTAGCCAGCCCTAGTTACTTGCATCGCTAACATGCATTATTAATCTTACACTTAACTAACAATACTATATCAAATATAATGCCACTACAAATTACATACTCATAGTATCATTAAATATCGGCAATGACACGTTTAAGTGAATTGAAGATACATAAATACAATCATACAAAGTAGTTAAAAATGATCGTCTACTGTATACCAGTAAATTGGTTCAGTTACAGTGTACAATGTACTAAAAATTGCAGTCGTAAAAGAAAATAAGATACTTATATTTTATGTTGATATAAATCTGTAAATTGAAACACGAGTCGAAGTATAGTAAAATGGTCCAATCGTAATACCACCGTAAAATAACCTCGTTGGTCCCGTACGATGAGTTTGTGCTTTACGTGATCGTGAAGTCTCAGGTTCGAGCAAAGTTTTGTTAAGATTATTCTGACAGATTTTCTGGAGACTGGAATATTTGACATTATTGGTTTGTTGTCTTTTATATTATAATAATAATATTCTGTCACATACACACAACACCATCTAGCCCAAACTAAGCAGAGCTTGTATTATTGGTACTAGACAATGGATAAACATACATATATATATTACACCGGAAAAAACCAAACTGGTGAAATATAAAACTAGCACATCTTTGCCTATCCCAAACAAGCACGAATCTATCAAAAGATTTCTAAAAACCAGATTAACATATAAATTATTAAACAGTTCAAGTTTTCAATGAAACGCATGTCAACTGCTGGGATTGGCTGACTGAAGTAGCAACAGCCAAACAAATCACTTGCCATAAGTTTGATTTTGACACATCATGGATTAGCCTTTCAGAAACTACGTGTGAATAAAATTAAAAGCTTTTATTTACAAAGAAGAGGTTTAAACAGACATCTCCCTGCTTATAGTACCGTGATTTAAAGCCATATATTTTGCAAGCACGCGATAAACACAAGAAACTTAGTTCACTTAATTAATTAGACGAAGAGAATCTAGAATTAAAATCACAGCACAAACTATACAGCATTGAATTAACTTCAAGAAAACATTACTAAATTAAGCAGTAGTGTTTACGTTAAACATAAACTATCCTGGAAAGCATCTAAATAGTGGAGCTGAGCGGATCTTTGGTTTGAGAAAGCGCGCAAGACGGAGCCCGTAATTCAGTCAAACATTTGTAAGGTAAAACTGAAATGTGTGAGTTCGGGTTATGCTGTGAAGTTTAAGTGAATGTTGGAATGATAGGCGGATTTGATTTAGGATTAAGGGAGTTGGAAATATCTTATGATGTTTGTGTAGGTAAGTGAAATTAATTTATTGAAGATAATCGTGTTAGTAAAAAGCTACATTTACAAATACTTGTTTTATGCGCTTAAATAGAGCCTATAGCTGGCGCAATATAAGTGTAATACATCTCTGCGTACACCTCCGTGGCTATAAGCACATAATTTCACACCTAAATACAATCTATATCTATAATTTTGAAATATCATGCATCCTTTATATGATATTTATCAGTAATTCTATGAAAAATTAATTGAGATAATCATATTTCCACTTTTATACGGGATAGAACGAATAGTAAAAATTATTATTTTCATAATAGAACAAATTTGTTAACCCTACTTTGAATTATTTAGTTGAAGTCTTCATATTGTTTGCTCGCTGAGTAGATATAATCAGCAAATTTAAAAGAATCATCAAATCTCAAAATTTTTGTAAGTCATCGAATAAAATGACAAATCTCTAAGCAGTGTAAATTATAAGGTACCGCTGTCATAATAAAATACTGCGTTTTGCAAATTAAATTATACTATAGATGAATATAGTTATAGTAAACTGAAAACTTAAAACTCGAACAAACAAGATCCGAGAAATTTTATCAAGCAAGTATGTTGTACAAGAATCTATTCGAAGCGTTGTGTCTTTAAAAAGGAAAAGGATTTCAAAATTCTATGGAAAAGTCAGTGTAACAGCGCGCTACGACTCAAGGATGACTCCACCTGCGAGTCAGGAACTCAGAAAAATTCTAGGCCATTTTAATTCAGCTGCTCGGAAAATTGAAGTGTTCCATTCAGATGCCACGCAGTATTAATATCTAAACACAGTGAAGTATGCCTCGAGGCGTCTCTGAGATTAGCTCAGCGAAGTAACTGAGGCCTCACGAGGCCACGCTCGTTGCCAAGGAACGTACTGATGTTAAATTAGAGGTAAAATTGAGCTTAGTGGTATTTGACGGTACGCTGGAATATTTGGACGACGTTTTTACTTCTTAACCTTCTGTTGAATAACATCGAAATATCCGGGTTCTACGGCGTTATTAACAAAAGCTTTGACAACCCGCACTGTACAAACACAGGGAATTTAATTTGGACGAGTTTTGTTGGCAATTTCAAAGCATGCATTAGGGACAAGCACTTTTGAATTTTAACCTCCGGACGTAGAGCAAACTCTCATGCTTCAGTTAGGTCACAAAAGGCTTTGTTATATTGAATATAGAGCTATGTGGATGCGGATTTTATCCCCACTGCCTTGTTAGTCTCGTGATATAAGCTCGCATTTATTTCCAGTCGATCATGAAGCCTGAGTTCGATTTTCGAGTTAGAAAGAGTGTTAATAGAGATTTTTGTCACCAAAATGTTTTCCATATCCTGTACTCGGTGTTGCTAGTATGGATTTCTGCAATATGTAAGGTGAACGGTAATAGATTCGTTCTTCTAATAGGATGCTCATGTAACTGTTCCTAGTCCTATGATAATACCATAACCTATCGTTATCTAATTACAAATAAGGTATATGACAATTAACGCTCAGGCTACATTTTGCGAGCGAATATCATACATACGTGATACAAGCGCGGTTGACTCGCGTCGGTCATTTACATGTCAAATCATATCTCAACTTGCTCATGATTCTCGCGTTGTGTACGAGAGCCTTTAATGTACTTTATGTCATAATATTACTGGTTATAAATCCGCAAAATAGAAATTATCTGCTCTATTACAAAGTCGTAGAGATCAAAAAGCCTGTACATAGAATAGAATTGCATGAAAATTTGCTACATATGCTAAAAAGATTCAATGTTTATAGAATTTGTATCTGACTGTATGTTTATTCTCTAAAAGCTTGAGAATAGCTGAAAAGATTTTAATTAAAATTATTTCAATATACTGCTGCTACTCTAACTTAAAAACTAAGGCATGTTTCTTCTCAATCACTGTCACTGCGCCGAGTCTAGGTGTTTTGTGGCCTTTTTTCAATCTTTGTAAAGTCTGCCGCGACATAGGCCTTATTTCCAGTGGGGGTTTGGATTTTTTTAAACAAAATCCAATTAGCTTATTAAATGCAGTTGTGGATACGGCCCGTATTAAACCAAAAATATGTATGTATCTCACTCCTTTAAATATATTCTAGAACATTATACAAAACTGATTATAAATTCACCGTGAAAATTTCCTTTGCCTCGAGAACAAAGAGCTTAAACTAACCAAGCCGGGAGAAGCTAGGAGGTACGATAAAAATACACTCATGAGGTGTAACAGGTGCAATATCCTGGTATACGTTACTGCAACGTAAAAGCCTTACAGGAACATGGGAACATTGGAACACTACATAATTCACGCCGCGAACAAGCCTTGGAGTGCTCAATAATTTATATACTAATTTAATTTCTGTTCCAATCTCGCTATTGCGTTGTTCGAGAATAATAGTTATGTTTGGTTTCACTAGAAGGCGAGTTCGTTTTCTTTGTTTAAAGGTATTTTGTTTTAAGTACATACTTAGATTCGCGCTCCTACTTAGGGGGTAGGCAGCGGTGTATTCGTCACATCTTCCCAGGTAGGGTATTAGGAGCTATACTTTTGAAACCGGCGTGTCCCCTGTTACTCCTTAGTAACAGTTAATTAGTTGATCCTAACAAACAACACACCTCGTGTACCGAAAAATAAAAATAAAGTATTTCATTTCCAATATACAGTCCCAAATGAGGCTATGTCTTTTTCTTAGACATCTTCTCCTCCCTAGCCTTTATTATTCCTAAGTCACTTGGGGTCGGCTTTTCTGGTGTAACCGGATTTGACTGGATATCAGTGTTTACACGGAGCGGCTGCCACCTGACTTCCGCAACACGAAGGCTAAGGATACCCTAAAGCCAGTGTCAGGATATAATAGCGCACTGACTTCCCAATAACGACTGCCATAGATGTTCATGGCAGCCGGGACCGACGGCTTAACGCGCTCTTCGAGGCACGGAGCAGGCGATAATTGTCAATCAATACGCACATCATTTCGAAAAGTCATACAACTTCTGAAAGTCAGAGGTGCGCGACGTGGGTTCGAACCCGAGACCCTCTGCATTGCAGTCTGTTGGTCTCCCTATTGAGCTGCCGCTGCTTTTTCTTAGACATCATTCGCGTTTATTATTATTTCGGTGAATATTGCTTAAAAGCACCTGCAGTGAAGATTAAGATATACATTTATGTTATACCAGTTTCGGCTTGCCTGAATCAGCAAATCTCTTATGTGTTATACAGGACATGGACTATCTTAGTTCCAAGTTTCACCCAAATCTGTTTAACAGATAACGCGTGAAATAGTAACAAACATCCAAACACCTTTTCAAAATTTTACATTTATATTAGCAGCATTAGATAACATTACACATGGGAAAGTTATACACCTTTGCGTACCCCTCCAGGGGTAAACAATCGTCAGTCTGTTACCATACGTACGGCAACCGCAATTCACTGGAGAGTAATCAGAATAGCCTATTTAAACAAAATGATTACTACTAAAGAAAGACCCAAGAATATTAAGCTCCGTTTAATATTAACAAAATAAATACTAAGCTTAAGAATAGATTAGTTTACTTGAAGGTCTAGCCTATTTATTTTGGGAGAAGAGATTCTAGTTTATTTATTTCAGGATATTAGTGGAGACAACTGTTTTCGCATCAATGAATCTCGGTATTTATTGTGGCAAATTGTTAGAAATATCGGTTTATTAGAGAAACTGATAAATGTGTTCGGGGAAAGCAGATTATGGGATTGTAGTATGAAGATTTTGTATATTATTGTATAGTACTATACAATAAAATAAAATTATTTAAACTATTAAAACTATTTATATTTAGGTTTACACTTTCCCCGACGGTTGTTTTCGGTTGCTTTTCAGCAGACATGGTCTCCCCGTCTATTTTCCTTAGTATTAGTTTTCCCGTGACCAAGGATGGTCAATAGTTTAAATAATTTTATTAGCCTATAAATTAGTAAAATTCAATAGTAGTAGTAGTGTAATAGTTTCAAAATTATGTAATACAGTGTTAAATAAACAACGCGATAAAATCCATATATAGTAGTTTAATTTCAATGTTGTAGGGATTTCCAGTCAAGAAAATTTTAATAGCAACTTGGAGTTAGGTAATTCACGTTGTTGCGTCCGAGTGCCTTAGAAAGCACGTAAAACCGTCGGATCTTCGTCTTATCTCTCTCTCGCCGTGTCGGATTGCATCCCATCGGACTATAAGAGTGAAGGAACAAGGAACGCACTTGTATTTTTAAGTAACGATAAGCATCCTCGTGTGCAGATGGTCTTTCTGTGTTAAGATTGACAGCCATGACCAAAATCTAGGTCTAGAGGACCCCACATATATTAAGTAAAATAAATATAAAATGTGAAAGTTTGGATTTGGTTACATAATGACATGAAAACCGTTGAATGGAAATAAAATGAAACTTAACACACAGATAGACCACATTCTGGATTACCATATCGATTGCCCGTGGGATTCACGCGGACATAGCCGCGGGCAAGCTAGTTTATTTATATTACCACATCTGCTAGACGCATCGTGCCATCTTAAGCCAACCCAATTCACCTTATTTGCACAACATCGCCTGACATTTGCTAACCCCTCAACGATATGCCACTGACTTTAACCAATATCGCGATCTTAATAGACAAAGCGAGTTTAACTTGCAATCATTAGAAAGCATACATGACTGATGCGCCATCACGTGGGAAACGTAGCCTCTATTGTGGCCCACGTCGGGAGATCGTTATCCTTCACAATGGACGATTAGGAGCGATACTCCGATGCTATCGGACCATGGCCGTGTAAGCTCTTCACTAGTTATGCGGTCCTGGTACTGAGATACAGCGGATTGACATTAAAAAGGCAACTCACTAAGTTGCGGGGTTTTTACAACAAGCATTATAAAATCAGAGACAAATAACGTACATATTTAGAATTTTCTTGCAATGACTTCATAAAACACCCAGATAAGAGACAACAAATTTTTGAAGCGCCTAAATTTTTCACATTTTATACATATGTATATCTACAACTGCGCACTGACTGACTGACTGAATTCGCTAGAATTGACCAACAAAACTAACACGCTATCCATGTCTTGCCAATGAAGACAACACCAGCATTAGAGATCAAATCCTATATCATGAGGAACTTCATAAAGATATTATCGATGGATATATAGTAC
The DNA here is from genome assembly GCA_963675205.1 of Catocala nupta. Classification (NCBI taxonomy): domain Eukaryota; kingdom Metazoa; phylum Arthropoda; class Insecta; order Lepidoptera; family Erebidae; genus Catocala; species Catocala nupta. The sequence continues at coordinate 27,240,786 of OY776086.1, read as the reverse complement.
AGCCCGACATAACAACCATGAGTATTCAACCCATGTAAGATTCGATCCACTACGTTGGTAGCGGAAAGGCGACCGCTTACTCGCTGTGCCATCCGAGCAATATTTTTTTTATTTCACTTGAGAATCGTTTTGCGCTATCAAGTCAAATCCAATTGCTATTAATTTCAAGAAATGTTGAGTAACTATTCTGCATCTTCATTTGCACTATAGCTTTGCTACCTTAATTAAGGTTTTATACTTTCATAGCCTATATAATAATTATTATCATTAAAACCAAGAACATAAATAACATGATATTTTGTGGAGTACGCAATTCGCTAGCGTATAGGCAAATTAGAATCTCATGCGCCCAGGTATCAAACTGACAGCACACGGTGCATTAACACTGCTGAGGTGACCATCTAAACTACTCCGCCATCAAGTCGAGGCTTATCATTTTATATACGTCAAATATTGAGGACAGCAGAACAGTAGAGAATTAAGGCACATTTAGCTTATTTTATAAGTATTTGATAATAGCGTAGTGCCTTCTAACGAACTTATTATCACTCCGTGCTGCTTCTAAGAATATAATGACAGAAATACTCAATTACACCTTGCATGACTCGAAAAATCGAACGAATGCCTTACATGCAAGGACGAATAATGATTTGTATCAATAGAATAGAATTCAGAACAGCACGATCGACTACAAAACATAAATAAGCGCAAACTTGTGCCGCGGCGCCAAAGAGTCAGGCTTTGTTCATTTAAATTAAATGTTTGTTTAAAACAATCGTTTAATCGAATAAACAAAATGCCTGAGGCGTTTAATAATGAGCCTCTGATTGAGCTTCGGACATGTCCCCATAATTACTATAAAGATTATATTAATTAACTTATTACTTTAATTACCTTTTGCCCTGAGCGCCGTCCGAGTCGATACCGTGAGCAAGGCATTAACCGCACGATTCACAGTGAAATTTCACGGTGAAATATTGTATTAACTTCTAAGTAAAGTATCCTATATGTTTATCTAGGGCATAGTCTACATGCCTGGCAAATAAATACTTCAACGTTATTTGACCATGATTGAGTAACATACACTTTCATATATGTACTCGTATATGGAAAACATTTTCTTCAACACCTAATAAGTTAAAATTTTCGATCATTATAATAGAAATATGAATTGTATTCATACATACATTGTCTCACGACCATATCTACAAAGGTGTAGGCTATTTTTCTTTGACTTTATGAGTGTGAAAAGTCAGCGTTTTCCATGGTCACCTCTGCTGCTCCTGGGTACACAGGTGTTACAATGGTGAGAGTGCGGGTGGTATTAGTCCCATTAAAAGATCTCTTTTGATGGGACCAATACCACAATATAATATATAATACATCTGTATAACATCCACATTTCGTCGTCCTTTCAATAATCAATATGACGATAATGAGAGGCAGTGGCCTCCATGGATTTATGTATGCACTTACATAAAACCTGCCTGTAGAACTTTAAAACATAACTGGTGTTGTAAGTGCAATACATATGAACCTACCCCATCGAGGATAAACAAATGAGAGTATATCTTACCTTATTAGTGTATCATTAAACTATTTGTATACAAATTGGATGGCAGTGTACAAAAAAGTAAAAGACTGGGTCCAAGCAAGAACACAGCCCGCGGCGTCTTCATACTTAAACCGCAGTCCAATATAGTCTAAGGGCCAGCTTACTACTATTTACCGGCATTGCCCTTGGCTCCAAGCGAAAAATCCCTCATTGTTCACCGACAAATTGCTCTCATAGAATAATATATACGGTACGTCTAGTCTGAAATATTGCCAACGTAGAGCTCCGAACTTGACCTGTGTCGGTTACAATGAATAAAATATTACCTTTTATTCATTTCACCCTGAGGGCATAAACGTTCTAGGCGAATAAATATTTAATTGCCTTTATGTTCTCCATTTTATAACGTTCGGGATAGTGTTTACTCGAGTTGTGAAGTTACGGCTGGTACAAGGATTGTTGAAGTTACAATGGCTGATTTGAAATTGTGCTTTATGTTTCGTTCTTGTTCATGATTTTATGTTTTATTCGCTGCCGGGGTTTTGAGTGGTGTCGTTAATATATAGCTTCTATTACATAGAAATAAAAAACTTCATAACTTTTAAGCCTTTGTATCGATTTTTTATATTTAATACTAGCTTTGCCCGCAACTTCGTATGTCCGTAAAAAGAAGCTCATCAACATATGTATATTTTACTAGACTTCTAGGTAGCGTACCATGATAACATACACCAAACAGACAGACAAATATACTAACAATAACTGTTTTGGTTTCTGTAGTGCATATAAAGACACCTCATATATTTTTTTTAAATATCTTTACTAATATTATAAAGCTGAAGAGTTTGTTTGTTTGTTTGCTTGAACGCGCTAATCTTAGGAACTACTGGTTCGATTTGAAAAATTATTTTAGTGTTGGATAGCCTATTTACCGAGGACGGTTATAGGCTGCATAACATCACGCTACGACCCACGGGGGCGGCGCAGTAATTATAAACGCGGGTGAAACCGCGGGCACATCTAGTCTCTTACATACAGACATCTACTAGTTACAATTTTATTATATATTTAGATTCGTAACGTTAGTAAACGCAATCATGTATATTGTTTACATTTCGATGCTTAACGTTTCGACCATGTTACAGACAATACAATGAGTAACATCAAGTAGCTTATAATGACATATTGAAGAGACGTGCGGAGACAGTCATTGTTCTATAATGGACTCTATCTAAAACAGAACGATATATGACCACGGTAATGATGATGATCTGTTATTGTAGCTTAGCTATTATAAAATCTTAAATTATAGATGAGAATGTGAGTTTGTTAATTTGTTACGCTATCACGCCTTAACTTCTCGACTGATCATCATGAAATTTCATATATATGTCAGGGATACAGTATCATATACAGGAAGTCCTAGAAGTCGACGTCTAGCCGGAATCAGATAACAGGCTATATTATAATAGCTATCAGAAAAATATAAGTTATGTATTTTAAAATTATAGGCATTAAAAAATATCCAAAAAATCTACACTCTGTGACAGTGTTTTCACTTCTATTACTACAGATATTTACTTTTTGAATTGTTTTTAACAGGAGTGAAAAGACCGTCACAGGTTGTAGAATTTTTAGTTTTTATTTAATTACCTGTAATTTTTAAAATACGTATCTTAGAGATTTCTATATTTTCCTATTAGCTAATACTTAGCCTGTTACCTGATTTCGGCTTGACGTCGACTTCTGGTACAGCCTGTATAAAGGACACAAAAAAGTACCTTTAATTGATAAAAAAATACCATCACCGAGTGATTGAACATTGATTGATAACCTAATCCAGTATTGACGAGACGTACGAAAACAGTCATCGTAATGTAGATGATCTTTTTATAGCTTAACTATTAAAAAATATTTTACATTGTTTAGTTGTTCGACACTGACTCGGTGAAGTTTAAGCTTTGATCATAGTGCTTGGTCCGACACCCAAGGTGTTATGAAGTTATTTGGTTAGAAAACTCTTAGCCACAGAGTCTCAAAATGGGACCCAGTAGACGACAAAAGATTACACTGTTACATGGATTCAAAAATCGTAACTATCGAAACGCCCATCTCTGAAATGATCAATCAAACAATTCAATCAGGAGTAGCCCAATGGATAAGGCATTAGACTTGCGATCCTCCGGTCTTAGGTTCTAATCTCATCGTTAGCTCTACCGGCGTGCACTTTCTCCTAACACAAATAGCTTAGCTGGGCGGATTAATAAGCATACTATTAAATAATAATCTTTAAAAAGACCTCTGCTTTCCCTTTTTTGGCTAAAGCTGCGTGAGTCTATGTATGTATGTGTTATATCTTAAATCACAATTTTAAATTTGCAATCAAGAGAAACATGCTGCATAAATTTTAAACACTGATTGATAAATAAACTCGCATTAATTGATTTGAAATTGCATGTTGCACCAACGATAATTATATATCGACCTAAAATCGGATAATCACTTAATTTTAGTTTATTAACTACCTTATAAGGAACATTGGTTTTACGCATAAGTACGTAATGTGACACTAAAGCTAACAACTTATATCAAAGTAGGGCTTTAAACAATTATGTGCTTGCTTTAGACATAATCACTTAATAATTTTGTTAGTGCTTCGGTAGCGTTCCGGTAGTGAATATGAAAGCTATGTTTGGGATTGTCAGTATGGAAAAGGCTATTGGGTTCTTCAATCAAATTAATCTTAGTAGCAGAAAGATTTGTGGGACAGTGTGTGGTAGACGACAAAGGCTTGCTTTCTATAACGTGAGATTTAACAATGGTGGCGAAAAGTGCGTATGATACATTTCTGACTACATACATATATAAGTGTTTATGTAGCCTATGATTGCTTGTAGCATCAGGGGTTTTGCTTGCGTGTATTACGTGACTGATAACCTTTTGCCAATCGCAAGGTCTCGAATTCGAAGCCCGTTCGTATAAAATGTTATTGTACGTTTAAATCAGAATGTTTTTAGCAATAGCACGGAGTTCGAAAATGTAGCTGGGAGACGACAATAGTTCCGCTATGACGTAGGATCAAAACACACAGCTGGTAAAATGTGGGTGTAATGCACCTCTGCATGCTCTCTAGTACATGATATAAACGTCAAATCTTTTGTAGCACAAGCAATATCTTTGGTACAGTTACGTTTTTACTAAAAACATAAAAATATTGTATGTAGAAACTGCTTTGAAGGCATTTTTGCGGCATTGGGACTACGTGGCAAATACAAAATAGCTGGGAAGATGTGGATGTAATGCATGCACCATCAGTGTATGTAGTGTTAATGTGTAGCTTTAAGGTAATTATAATGCTTTAGATGAATTGCCAAGAACATTTAATCCTCAATTAGGCTACCTAGCTACCAATGACATCTTCAAGATGAGTTCTTTAGCAAAAGTACTCATCTTCAAAGTTAAATATGCTTTTTACGCCTCTATTGGCCCACTGCAGGGCAAAGGCCATCTTCTCGCTTTTCCATATATCCCTGTTCTACGCTAGTTTGCCCCAGTCTCTCTTGTAGCTAATTAATTCGTATTATTTGTATTCATATAACTTGATACCCAAAATCTAGTGGTTGATCCAAAAACAAGAAACGCGACAGAAAATTACTAGTGATCGCAGACGTATTAATCAGAAGCGTCATAAACGAAATATGCGTCATGAAATATCGTTGCGGCACAAAAAACCAGTGGTGCTGGGCCCAATTTGTTGATTTATAGCCGCTAAAACTCGAAAACATCTGTCGTCTGAAAAAGTTGTGTTACTGCCTGTTAATTGCTTGTTTGAGGTTAAGGCGGTACCGTTCTGACTTCTGAGTACTACTGAGAAATATACTGGTAGGGTTGTGTTTACTCGGCCAAGAGATGACTAAGTTCTTCCTTTTTTATTACATTACATCTTTTATATATAATTATTACGATTGTTTTAATTGTTTACTTGGACAATAAAATTTACAGATGTATACATTAAATATTTAAAGAAAGCTTTTTTGTTTTTATGTATGTATACTATTATACATAATAACAAAAGAAAAACACAAAGAACCAAATATTAGCATCAATAAAGAATTACTTTTCTGGGTGCAAGTATTGAATGGCAATCTACATACATCTTCAAGAGCATTATGGGACTTATATGCTGTTCTTTGATATACAGTTACCTCATATTTTCCTTCGTTATTATATTAAAGCATCAATTGGATATATTCGTTATAGAATGGAAATGTGCCACGTTGAATGGCGACGCTGATTCTTAAAGACGAGAAAAGTCCAACCCTTTTCAAATTTAGGTAGCATATTACTAATATTCTTGTTAACTTCTCGGACTAAGCTAAATGCTTGAGTTACAAATGGATTCACGTCGGTACTACAATGAATGGAAATCGACTCCATAAGCTCCCAACCGGCAGTCTAATGCCTCATCCAAGAGACATGGATGGCTACTGCACTATTTTCATATCAGGATAATAACTCATTGATTATACGAATTAATGGTTTGAGTTATTGCCTCATCATCGCGCCGAGTGTTGTTTCGGCCGATCTCTACATGAGGCGAAATTAATGTAACTCACAGATAGTTGTGCCGAGACTAAGTGTTTTTTGTTTCAATGTTTGTGAAGCCCCCCTGTGACATAGGGATTAGTCCTAGTAAAGAAATTGGTTATTAAAAGGAAAAAGGTACTTTTTATATTTATATTCATCACATATGAAACTCAAGATGAATAGCTACGATAGCTCAGTGGAGAGACCAACAGACTGCAATGTAGAGAGTCTCGGGTTTGAACCCACGTCGCGCACCTCTGACTTTCGGAAGTTATATGACTTTTCGAAATTATGTGCGTATTGATTGACAATTATCGCCTGCTCCTTGCCTTGGAGAGCACGTTAAACCGTCGGTCCCGGCTGCCATGAACATCTATGGCAATCGTTATTGGGAAGTCAGTGCCCTATAATATCCTGACACTGGTCTAGCCTTAGGGTATCGTTAGCCTTCGGGTTGTGGAGGTTAGGTGGCAGCCGCTCCATGTAAAAACTGATATCCAGTCAAATCCGGTTAGACCAGAAAAGCGGATCCTAAATGACTTGGGAATAATAAACGCTAGGGAGAAGAAGATGAAACTCAAGATGGAGTATCGGTAGCGTGGCTTGTGGTGAGATGTGAGGAAGTAACTTTGCCACATTATAATGTCCTGAACTGTAAATTTTATTAAACGAACTTTAGCGAATTAACCTCTATGGTTAAGTCGCTAAAGTTCGTTTATTACGGTAACAAGTGACGTCATAAATACATACTGACATACCGAAATTTGGAAAATCCTTTGTCTGACCACTTAACATGTTCATATATAATAATAAATATCTTATATATAAACTGTCCCATTGCTAAACGCTGACTACTTCTCAGTATGAGAAGAGTTTAGCTCATAGACCACCACGTTGACCCAGTGCGGGTTGGCAGACATCACATATACACTTGAGAGCAATAAAATCGCACACCCCTTGTAATTTGGTTTATTACTGATTGTTTTCTAAAATCGAAAGATATTGAGTAAAAATCATTAGACAAAATTAAAGCATACAAGCTTAGCTTTACAAAAACATAAAATTAAAATCATTGACCTTCACGTAACTTACAAAAACCGACCGTACACCGAATTCCCCAAATTCACGCGTTTGCGTTGTCACTACTTGCACCCTTAGCCGCAGGTATAAAAAGGTCAGTTTATTGGAATTTTTATTCAGTTGCATACCGAAGGTCAACGTGATAACATCTCTACTGGAAGCATACGGATTTACTGGAAAAATATGGATACCACGCCCGCAGAAGCCGCTCAAGTTATTGCCTTGCTCGAAGCAGGCCATAACCAAAGTGAAGTTGCTCGACGGCTAAATTTGAGCCGCTACTCTGTTCGTCGTGTATACCAGAGGTTCCAAGAGACCGGTGGCTACATTCGGCGACCAGGATCTGGCCGGCGACGCACAACATCAGAGCGTGATGACCGCTTTCTTGTGACAAGGTCTTTGAGAAATCGGCAACTGAACGCGGTTCAACTGGGACAACAGCTTCGAGAAGTTCGCAATGTCTGTATAAGTCGGTGGACAGTTCGAAGAAGACTAGGTGAAGCAGGAATGACTTCACATCGCCCAGCAAATGGTCCCAAATTGACCACAGCTCACCGACAAGCCCGGCTACAATTTGCTAGGGAACATTTAAATTGGACGTATGACCAATGGCGGGCTGTTATGTTCTCTGATGAGTGCAGAATGACTTTACATGGTCATGATGGACGCTCTAGGGTCTACAGAAGGTCATCAGAGCGATTTTCACAATGCTGCATAAGCGAACGTGTGGCTTTTGGAGGTGGATCGTGTATGTTTTGGGGTGGCATAATGTTGGACACTAAAACTGACATTGTATTAATCACTACGGCGAATACCGGCCCGAGATCGAGAAGTTTGACGGCTGCACGATACGTCGAAGAAGTGCTCGAAGAACATGTGAGGCCGCTTGCGTGGCTTATGGGAGAAGATTTTCTCTTAATGCACGACAACGCCAGACCGCATGTCGCTAGAACAGTTTGCGACTACATGGAAGATGTTGGAATCACCGCGATGGAGTGGCCAGCTCGTAGTCCTGATCTCAATCCGATTGAGCATGTCTGGGATGAGCTAAAAAGAAGAGTTCGAGCAAGAAGCCCTGCTCCTACGCGCCTCCAAGAGCTTCAACTTGCCATTGAAGAGGAGTGGAACGCCATACCACAAGATTTCATGGTGAAATTAATACGGTCCATGAAAAACCGATTAAGAGCTGTAATCAAGGCTAGGGGAGGGAATACACCTTATTAAAAAACAATTTGATCAAGCATTTTGAGTTTTATTTTTATTCTTTGTTAAGCTAAATTGGGTAATTTTATCCGTATGTTGGGTTTTGTGCCCTAAAACTCCCTATGGGTACTTTTTTTACACTGTATTTGATATCATTAGAAAGGTACTGAAGTAAACATTCAAATAGTGTAAGTTTTATTTTAATATGTATTCACATTTATGAAAAAAACTGCTTTAACAACAAAAAGTCAACGTGTGCGATTTTATTGCTCTCAAGTGTATTTACGAAAATTATGGAAATCTCTTAGATATGCAGAATGCCTCGAGATATTTTCCTTCATCGTTAAAGCGAGTGATAATTAATTATTTAATGCACACATAATTTTGGAAAGCGAGATTAGCCTCGGAATCGAACTCACGAACTCTGCATGGCAATCAAACGGTCTCCCACTAACCTATCGCTGCTTTGAAGATGTATACATAACAGTTCAATAGCCATAAACATAAGTACCAGATGTACCATTTTATACTGTGCCAAACAGTTCCAACCCCTCGGCTATAAACTCCGCAATAACTCCACCGAATCCTCTGAGAAATGAGCTGAACTAGTAATTGTTTAATCTTAAAACTCCAGCCGCAGCGGACAAACAAATGACAAACAACTAAAAAGACGTTCGAAAACTGTTCTTCGAAATGCAAAACAGTAATAGTCACAGCAGTCGACAATACTAAGATTTCACGGTCGATAAATTGAAGTCAAAAATTCCGGAACTCAAGTCCGGGCCACATAATAAAACTTACGGAACAGGAAAACTTGACGATAAATCAGTGAAAGATCGAATATGCCTCGCTAGGGAATTGGTGAAATGTTATTTTTTATGTTTCGCGTTATAGGAAAAATGGTAATTTTAAGATTTTCTTGTGAACTAGCGTATGATGGGTGATATTGTTTTATTTTAATCGACTGAACATGTTTGGCGACATTTATGTTTAACTTAGTGGATTAAAAAGAAGACGAGAAAGATTAAGTTTTACATCACGTAAGATAAAAAATTGAAATTGTAAAATATGGAACAAAAGTTTGAAATAGGCCAGTAAACTTTCTCTGTGCGATAAAACATACCCATTGGTTGCTCCGCAGCAACGCAAAAGGAGAAATTAAATAATAAGTTGTAAATTTATAATAATAATTAACTTATTAAGTAGCCGGCAACCAGGAACAATGAAAATACCAGAGTCCAAACCAGGTGGTGACCACGCCCGGTGTAACCTGGTCGAAAAATCAAGCATCAAAAAGGTAAAATATAAGTATTAATGCGATCATGCATAATATGATCACGTTAATACTTAATACGAATTATACATACATATAAAAAAAACATTGTGTTACACGTACAAAAAAACATTGCGTGTGTGAACAAAATGCGAACAATGGCCAACCAATTGATAGATATTATAATAAAATTTCATTACCTACTTAAAAGCTTATTTAATAATAAAATAAACATGTTGACATATCGATTTATTTTCATTTGCTCTGAATAGAAAACCTACTTCGTGCCTATCTGTCCGAGATGGTGGTATTTCTTTTTTAATTTTTTTTTACTTGTAGGATTGCATTGACGCGTGCCCTCCGCGGGGGCGGGCGGAGGGGTTATGTCGGACTCACTGGGGTAAGAGAAAAGGATGTTGAAATGATGATAATGGACCGCCCGGAATATCGACTAAACGTACCACGGTGTTCCTTGACATAACCACAATCGGCGGGACCGCGCGAATCGTTTTCACATGCAATCGCGACCCCGCCGAGGTTTCGGCCCGCCGTATGAAACGGCAGGCCACTACACAAACAGACCTGCTAAAGGTGCCCAATGGGGCACCACTAATTTTAGCCCTACTGTCCCCCTGAGGGGGGAACGGACACACGATACAGAGGCGCGCGTGGGAACAAGCACGCCGCCTCTCGGACCTGGTGCTGATCGGATGGCGGGCAGGCCCTCAAAGCCCACCATCCCCAGGACAAAACTCAGGGTGGCTGGAAGTCATCTCGCGCCCTCCGGCGCCCGTCTCTGCGGTTGGGGAGAGGGTTTAAGCGCACCCTCTCACGCTCCGCCGCCTCCTTGATGGAAATCACTTCCTCACAGAAGGAGGCGACGGCGATGCTGGTATGACTTTAGGCACGATTATATTTTCAGAAACAAATATCTGTATCACATAAAAAATACAACAAGTTCATAGTTTATTATTGGCAGATACCAACAACAAATAAATAAACTGTACCAATAACATACAATATTTGATTCATAACATTAGTCCCAAGCTTTTTAAGAGTTAACTCGTTAGGTCAAAGCACACCGATACAAAAAGACGAAGAAAATCTAATCACAAGCAACGTAAAATAATTGGCAAAGTATATGAAGTCAGAGCTTGTTGTACTTATAACTTGTATAACCGAAGTTAGGCTAAATCCTTCTTAAGTACATTCAAGTTTCAGAACAGATTCGTATTTGTGTTATAATTGTGTGCGTGTCTGAAATTAATAATCATATTTAACGGTAGGTAACATCGTGTGGAAATTTCGATGTTTAGGAGTTCTCTATAATGTTTGGAATGTATTTAAAATATAAGGAGTTTACGTAACTTTGTTGGTTCTGCAGCATAAGTTTGCGATTATGTTTAAGGCCGGTCGTGAGGTTTTGGCTTCATTCCCAGGTTTGGACAAAGTATTTTTCTGGTGAACAACAGTAACAGCACGTAGTCAGAAAATGTGCTCTAGTGGCAATGAGCTCGTAACCCATAACATGAGATATCAAACATAAATAGCTAAAATATAGGTGCAATCACCTCTGTCTTCGAGGATATACAATGTAGCGGTTGCGATAGATAAACTCATTTTGCCAGCCTATTCCTTATCTTCTTTTTGATATAAATAATTATCTACTTCTTTTTAAGTCAATGTTCATTATGTTTATTTAAAGAAAACAACTTCTGTTCTAGGTATAATTTTTCAATCGCGGTGGATTGTACAAACATTCAGATAAAAGATACAAAGAACATCCTAACTCGGAACAACCATTTGTGAATCACACAAATTTTTGTCTCGTGTAGGATTCGAACCCACAATACTCGTCTCAACGTCGGCAAAGCGACTACTCAAACTACGCCATCCGTGCTGTCATAACTAGACTTATGTCTAGACTTTAGTTTATCAAGTTAATTCATAATGTATAAAACCTTGTACCAAACGAACAAAGTGAAAATAAATCGGTTTAATAAAAACGTGGTAAAATAGCTCACTTGAGAAACAATAGATATATCGCGGTAGTGAAAACAGACGTGTAATAGATTTTATTTTTTGTATTGTTAACTTCTTGATGTATAATTTATTAAAATTATATGTTTGTATAACGTTGCTTTGTTTAACACTAACTTTAAAAAACCTAGTATAGCCTATACGCGTGTTGGTTTACCTGTAAGCTTATATTGTTTAATTGATAAATAAATAGATATAAAAATGTGCGAGTTGGACCAGCGTAAACAGGTCTCCGTACTAACAACTAGGCATGAAACATTTTTTTTACTACGATCTACAAGAATACGAAAACCGTAAATTAGTAATTACCGGTTTTCCTATTCTCCCATTTACTCGTGGTATAAGACATTGCTTTTTACCAAATTTCATGACTCTAAGTCAGTGGGAAATACCCAATAGATTTTGATGCCCATGCCAATGATAAAATATGTGGCCACATATTTTATTAGTATCTTTTGATTGCTGCTTAGAAGTTTGATTTTTAACAGGTCCAAAAGATGATACTGCCTCTTTGCTAAGAAAAAAGGTCTTGATAGACAGACAACGAATTGATCCTATAATTTCTTTTGAGCTACGGTACTCTAAAAATAGTTCTTTCACATAACACCACAATGGTTGGCTCAAAACCCTCTGAACTCTCGTTTTATTTTTTAAATACCTAGATCAGTTTTTATTCTGATCTTCCTTCGCATAGACTTTGGTTGTTAAGTGCTTTTGATCGTATCCCGAGGGAATATCGTAAATACTATAAGTAATTTTATTATTAGTGACTATAATTACCTACTTACATGCTTAATTAGAAGGCTATGTTAATAATATATAACATAATAGACGTCTAACAGTTTTAAAGCAAACATCCTCTTTATTTCCTATCTCGTGGGAATATTGAAATATCCGGCTTTATTACATACTTTTTTACATTGAAATGGCAACCTATGTATAAAAGTTTAGATTTCCAGGTACAAGGGTTTGGGTTGAGCATTAAGGAGTCAATCAGTGAGTTAATATATGTTATTTTTTTATTTAGTAATTCGTTTTTTACTCGTCTGCGTATGGGCTTTGAGTCAAGAGTAGTGAGTTCAATTCATGTCAACACGAACATAAATTTGTGTGATCCCCAAATATTTATACAGACTCTGAGTGTTTATTTATAAGTTGTTTCAATATTTGTAAACTCGCGAAAATTTGAATTATTTCCAGTACCTACCTAGATGACGGAACATATTTTATTTAACGCTCATATCATATAAAAATCGTTTAACAAAACCTTACGGCACTAGATATAAAGATCTTATAGTAACGTTGCTTACCTAAAGAATATAGCGAGTATACCTAGTTATAACAATAAATTAGCTAGGACCTCCAAGCTAGTCTCTATAAATAATATTCTAACAATGAAATTAGTGCTGTGCTTCAGGTAGTAGCAGTAAAATTAGATTCACAGTCGCCATTCTCGCCAGAATTTGAGTTACGTTCCCTGTTATGCTTTAATGAATTTTGTAATGAGTGTTTGAATACACCGCGTACTTCAAATACCTTGGCTGTTAGAGTTTGCGCTGACTCAACGTCTAAGCACTCTACCTTGTAGTATGAATTATCTAATGTACTTTGATACTGTGAACATACATACACAGACCTGTATGTACTTTGGCCAGAGCTATTTTACACAGTTTATTAACTCAGTTTTTGGACCTTCTTGATATGGACGAGATTATTGCCTTTTACCAAACACATTACCAAAGATTTCAGGATGCAAATTGCCCTGAAATCCCAAAGATGCTGTAGTCCTAGTATTTAAACTCTTTTGATTTCTTTCTCTCTTGGTTGCAAACGTATGCCTTATGTGTACGAGATAGTCACTTATCATATGAAGTTAAAGACTGCTTTTAAATAAAAAGTATATCCTTGCTAGATAAGTTTGATACAACTTTTTGTCTTAATTTACAAGAGCATAGATGAAATGTTACAGGCATAAAATATCTATGGAATTCAACAAGTTACACAATGTATACTTACATCAAATGTACTTTCTTCATAAATATCCGAACAAACCTTCGTGTTCACACGAAAGCTCTTACCAAACAGTATTAACTAACTTTTATTGGAAACCGAAGAATTAACTCTGGCAACACCACGTGCAAGGGATTCCACCGCACCATTTGTTATTTCACCCGCTTCAAGTTTAATGGCAACACTGTTTGGTTTTCAAAGAAAAACTTCAATAATTATGCCTCCGTCCTTTATAAAGGTACTTTCGCTTTCATAGACAAACATTCCAAGTTTAAGTTTGAATTTCGAGCTTTTAGTACGTATATTGAGTTTAGGAGTGGCCTAAGTTTGAATGAGTGTGACTTGAGCGGGTTTTTGTATTGAATTTTCCATGAAATCTTATACTAATATTAAAAAGTATTGAATACAATTAATATTATATCACGGTAAGGTTAAGTTTGAGCATACAGACCAATTATGATCTTTCTTTAGAAAATATATAAAATATCGTGTTTTTCTATTAGGGACAAATCTGTACCAGCACGGAGTCTACTTAAAATCAGAGTTTACATTTGACGTCCTCATTTAACCCACCACCACCTACCTCGTACATATTTACATTGTCTCACAACTATATTGGAAATATACTTACAATTGTGAGATAATGTATGAACTAATTGTACTAGTATGTATAAGACTAAAACTGTAGATTTTATATACCATACTTAGGAGCAGCGATAGCTCAGTGGGGAGACCAACAGACTGCAATGCAGAGGGTCTCGGTTTCGAACCCACGTCGCGCACCTCTGACTTTCGGAAGTTATATGACTTTTCGAAATGACGTGCGTATTGATTGACAATTGTCGCCTGCTCCGTGCCTCGGAGAGCACGTTAAGCCGTCGGTCCCAGCTGCCATGAACAACTATGGCAGTCGTTATTGGGGAAGTCGACACAAAAGATCCCACTGGGTCGAAGTGTCGCCGGTCTGTACTGACTGACCCCCACACAAGATAAGATAAGATAAGATATCATACTTTAGTTTATTATTATAATTTCGATTAATATCATGATTAGATGGCGTAGTTGTTTAAGCGTTTGCCTAGCCCCTACTGGTACGTTGAGTCTTGTGGACTCGAATTTAAACAAAAAAAATGCTTTTGTGTTCGTTTTTTGAATGTTTGTAAAATCCCCCGCGATACCGGCATTATTTCTAAAGTTGTCTATCATTCAGACATCAAGGAAATAAATCGTATGGAAACATTTCACTACATTTGCCATGGAACTGAGATCTAATATTCGTTTTAATTTATTAATAACTATTTATTTACTCAGTAATATCTTTAGATTTACAATGACATCGCACAGATTTTTGCCCGAACTTGGTTATACCTGTATTCCGGCTAACTATATATTAATTATATTAATGTTCTACACCACGGCACGTATCTCCAATTTTATTAAGTTTGTGCATAATAACAGTAAAGGAAAACATCGTAATGTAAACCATATATCGCAAAGAACCCTATAGTGTTATATTGTCTTCTGTTTACGCAATCTTATTAATTGAAATTAAAGTACTATATACGGATTTTATGGCATTGTTTATTTAACACTCTATTACATAATTTAGGAACTGTTATACTACTATACTACTATTAAACTTTACTAATTTTAAGCTAATTAAATTACTAAAACTATTAAAATTAAAATTTTTATTGTCAGTCTCGGTGGCGTAGTGGTTAGTGTAACTGACTGCCACGCCTAAGGTTGCGGGTTCTATTCCCGCACAAGTCAAACATTTGTGTGCATGAACATGGATGTTTGTCTTGGTCTGGGTGTTTCTATGTATAATATGTAAGTATTTACAAAAAAAAAGTATATATGTATGTTTATCCATTGTCTAGTACCCATAATACAAGCTCTGCTTAGTTTGGGCTAGATTGTGTTGTGTGTATGTGGTAGAATATTAGAATATTATTATGTTCTCCCCGTAACCATGGCTGCTGAAAAGCAACCGAAACGTCGGGGAAAGTGTATACTTAAATATTAATAGTTTTAATAATTTAATTAGCTAAAAATTAGTAAAATTTAATAATAGTACAGTTTCTAAATTATGTAATAGTGTTAAATAAACAATGCGATAAAATCCGTATATAGTAGTTTAATTTCAATCCCTATAGTGTTCTTAAACACTCTTGGGCTAGATAGTGTTGTGTGTATGTGGTAGAATATTATTATTATTATATTAAAAACATGTTTGAGGTCCGCTAACCCACACAGGGCCGATATGGTGGACTTCATCCACCCTTTCTTAAATTGAAAAGCTCTTAGAACCCATAGATATTGGTCAAATAAAAAAATACCTGTATTAATGGATACATATAATATTACTAAAGAAGAAAATATATATCCATCTAACCCTTTAGATATATATAAATTAAATGTTTGGTGTAGCTATATATCAGTTAAAAATGTTATTAAAATTAATTTAGAAACTGTTAACAGGCCTAAGAAAACATATGAGAGTAACTGTTTGAGAAACGATATCTTGCAAGAATTAAATTACACATACAATGGGTGGCATAAATTGTTTACTGATGGTTCTAAGAGTTCTCAGATTGGAGCCGCTTTCTATGATGCTACCACTAAAAATAGCGAATGTTTTAAACTTGTATCTAAGGTTTCCATAATGACAGCGGAGCTGTATGCTATTTCTGAAGCGTTGTCTTACGTTGCTACATTACAACACGTTAATATAGTCATATTCACAGATAACAAGAGCGGGCTCCAGCATTTGGCTCGATGCGCCTCTGGACAGAGAGGTGTATCGATAGCCTTTGCTGTTTTGAGTAAAATTAATACAATTCTGCTGAATAATGTTAACTTGATTTTACAATGGATTCCGTCACACATTGGCCTGAAGGGAAACGAGGAGGCTGACAGATTAGCTAGGATAGCAGCAACTACAGGAATAGAGGTTTATGTTTTTCCAGTTTTTTCAGAAACTTTAGCCAAATTCAAAACTTATTGTTATAATGAATGGAAAGAATATTTCAAATCTAAAGACAAAGGGCCATGGTACAAAACCATCCAAAGTGAGCCTCCTCGGATCCCATGGTTTAGTAATTTTAAAGTTAGTCGTAAAACGTTGGTAACTTCTTTCAGAATTCGTTCCGGGCACATGCCACTAAGATCCTTTGCATTTCTGATGAAGAAGGTAGAATCTCCGTTTTGTTTAGCCTGTGATAATAAAGTAGAAGATGTTTATCACCTTTTGGTGGAGTGTGTCAGGAATGGGCCTGAAAGAAGTGCGTTAGTTAGTGAACTAAACATAAACAAGTTAGATGTAGGTACATTTAATATGATCTTAGCGAAACCAATGTCGCCAGAGGCTGCATTGGTTTATTCATTGGTTAATTTGTAAGTTTGTTTGTAATTAGATTAGTTTATGATGGAACTAGCGTAACATATTGTTAAAAGTTCCTAAAACAAATAAAGAAAAAAAAAAAAAAAAAAAAAAATTGAAAAGATACCTCTAGCCAGCAACGATACAGCTAATATTGAGGGCTGATATTATTATGTTATACACCGTTATATCCTTGAACGTATACCCAGAGGAATGTAAGTATATCTACCCACGTTTTGGCAAGTGATGTGTCAGTTTAGCGCAGTAGGATGTCGTTATTGAATCGACGTTTACCGACCACTATTACCAGACCTGGGCTGTAACTGGACGATAAAAATTAAGTTTATTAAAGAATATTTTATTTGATTATCTCTGTCTATTAAATCTTGTAATTCCTAAAAATATATATACGTAACTGTATATTTGTGTTTGGTTTTCAGTTTGTGTATATTTATGATCCAATAATCGAAAAATAGATAACATTTGATGGTTGATTGGAACTTGAGACCTTAACTACAACGAATTTCGTTGATACGTTAGTAATTAAACATAACAAAAGTTTCCGATTGTTTAAATTATTAAAATACATTGTGTATTTACACAATGGCCGATTGAGATTTTGATAAAGTTAGTTTAGTGTCTAGCAAATTTACATCCTGGTGGTAACAATAATATCAGCCCTGTACAAACTGACCCACTACCGCAGACGGGCCTCTTCTCAATGCAAGAAGGATTAGGCCATTGTCCGCCACGCTGACCTAATGCGGGTTGGCAGACTTTCCCCTATTTATATAGGTGGAACTTAATAAATTCCGTTTCTAAATTCCTTCAGAATAAAAGCCGTTAAACGTGATAATATGTAGAAAGTCCAGACGAAATCTCAGATTTAAGTTGGTATTAAAAACATTTGGCCACGTTACCATAAACATTTAAAAAATCAACGTTTTGGGAGAGTGTATTACTCTACTAAAACGAAGCATAGAAAATATTCCCGCAATTAAATACGACTAAAGCACTTCATTTCGCCGACAAACTTTAGTGTGAATTAAAAATCTAGTAAAATTCACACGCGGGTCGCCATGACAAATATATTGCATGGCCGACCGTGCTTTCAAAGAACGTTTTGTATGACGAAAGCGTCCAAAACAATGTTAGTGAAACAAGGATGTATGAAATAGGATACCAGGATATATTTGTCATTTAGAAATATACAATGCCAGATTTTGCCAGTTGCTTCGTTTGTGTAAATATAGGTTATGTTAGATTAGTAACAGTGGGCCTGCCCACCATCCGATCAGCACCAAGTCCGAGAGGTGGCATGCGTGTTCCCACGCGCGCCTCTGTGTCGTGTCCGTCTCCCCTCTAGGAGGGCACAGTAGGGATTTTAAAAGTAGGGGTGACCAAAGGGTAGGTCTTATCGTGTATTGGCATGCCGTTTCATACGGTGGGCCGAAACCTAGGCGGAGTCGCGACCACATGTGCAAGTGATTCGCGCGGCCTCATCGATTGCGATTTTGTCTAGGAACACCGTGGTAGTCGGTATTCTGGGAGGTCCATTAACATCATTTCAACATCTTTCTTTTACCCCGGTGAGTCCGACATAATCCCTCCATCCACCGCCGCGGAGGGGTAAGCGTCAATGCATTCCAACAAGTAAAAAGAAAATAACTACTTTTTTCCTGGATGTAATGGTACCCTATATCCTTTTCTGTTACTCTGACAACGTGTATGCGAAATTTCATGAGGATTGGTTGAGTAGTTAAGGCGTGAAAGCGAAACAAACAAACAAACTCACATTCGGATTTATAATATTAATTAGGATGGCGTATGACATAAATAGTTGGGAAATTTTAAAAAAATTCACTTGATAGAACGTAAAATGTAACCTTTATCTCTCTACCTAATGTCGAAAGGATTACCAGTGGTGTTTTTCACGCACATCGAGAGTTTCAGTGGAAACTAAAACGTAGTTTATGAAATGCTTTGTGTAATACAACGTTTGTAAAACTTTTCAAATATACACGAATAATTTTATATCATTATATGCAGCAATGCTTAGTTGCCTAAGCAATCGTCACTAATGTTATCGAATTAACTTATAAAAGTCATTGATTTTATTACTCAGTTGCAAATCCGTCTTTGACTATCACCAGGTTAGTCTCCTACCAATAAAAGCATAACAAGACAACAGTTCACAAAATACCGCACCCTGTATCATCCCCAGCTTTCGGTATTTTAATCCCACCGTCACTGGGTTGCAATTTGAAAATATTTTTAATTTACCGCCATGCCACGAGTACTCTCATTACAAACGAGTGCAGTACCTTTGAAGTCTGATGGCTCTATAATATATGTATTATATATGTACTCTAGCCCCCAGCGCCGATGATTGTGTTGCGGTATGTAATATACGTGTGCGTGTGTGCGTGTATTGGCGAAAATGTGTTATCATTCCAAACACTGACGCACACTAACAAACGCCTCGTTGTGAATGTTTTGAGGGTTTAACTGCATCGTCAGTATATTTTTTGGCTGCTCCTTATTTTGTACTAAGCGATAGTAATTGAATTTTGAAAATGGAATGATGTTTTTTTGTTTAAATATGTACAGATTTGGTAATTTTATTGTCATTTTGTGATGATGTTTTTGTTTTGGATCTATGACAACCATAAAGCATTGTATTTTAAAATTGGAATTATGTTATTCTGTATCCATTACATATCTAGTAGATGTCATTAGAACCACAATTTTGAAATTGGATTTATGTTTTTTTTTAATTTTTATGTCGATGGTATAAAAAAAAATAACTTTTTAATTAGAATGATGATTCTTTTATTTATATTTCATATTTAACTTTAAAAGACAAGTTTATTTTAAAATTAGACCAATATTGTTTTTTAAGACTAAATGTTTGTAATAAATGAAAGGAACACATTTGAAATAATGTGAGAGTGCATCACTTCTGCCTTGTAACTTCAAGGATAAGTATAACGCATTAAGCCTACTAGCTTAACGCTATTATTATTTTGAATACTGATGAATTATTATATACTATATTTTACTGCGGCTTCGCTCGCGTAAATGTATGTTAGGTTCGATTAGTAACAGTTCTTTTTTGCATGAATATCTATGTACTTCCCTGTTTCCCTGATAACGTGTATGCAAAATTTCATGATGATCGGTAGAGTAGTTAAGGCGTGAAAGCATAACAAACAAACTCACATCCGCATTTATAATATTAGTTAGGATTTACTGAGCAAAGTAGCAGCTATGCTGGCTAGCAATTTATACATACATAACCTTCGAACGCCGTTAGAATTAGTTTTCCTCAAAGGGAAACCTGACTAATTTCGCTCAAATTAAAATTGACCTTCACCTCAATCACAGAAAGTCATTAGTTGGCTTGCTTGTCCCAAAGTACATTTGACGTGATTTATCGTACGAGTCTTACTTATCACATTTACTTGACCTTTTAATAAAAATGTAGTTGTAATTTTATTACTAATCATCAGTTCAAAGTAAGTACAAAAAAAGAAAAGGAAAAGGAGTAAATTAATGGATTTTCAAAGGTCTACCTTTCTATCATGAAATACACATATATTTAAGATACGATAAAAATAAGTTAATAATATAAACCCACTTTACAGAAGATTGCAGGTGGCAACCTTGTGACATGTTCCTGCAGTGAACAAGATCAGTACCAGGAGAATCAGACTTCATACCAGCAGACAACAACTCCTTTAAAATCAGCAACGCGACAATGACATTGTGTTGAAAGAATCTATTGTACGGCAAAATTACTATTCTTATTTAATACCTTAAGGGTTTAAAAGCAAATATTAATGAAATAGCCTGCCACACGAATTTTATGGTGACAGTATGAATGAGCCAGCTCGCCACCTTCACGGCTTCACGCCACTTCCACCTTCTTCCACGATACTTGCCTTTTAGTAATGATGCAGTCGCTGAGTCGCGTCCTGCGAGTGAGTTTTGGAGGCTCAAATATCTACATATCTCACTCATTCCATCTTTCATGGCAGGAAGATTATAGCACGATTTAAGCATACGTGGTAGGAAGTTGGTAACTTGGACCAATTGTTACGCTTCCCTGACTCACCAAATGTCGAATCCTAGTTGCTACGCAATTAAAGAAGTAGGAATAAATTGAAAATATGATTATGTATCAACCTCTGAGAGAGACCTGAGAGGTCTCTTACGTTATTTAGACATCAAGGTACACTGATTCTACTAGTGTTGTATATGTGTAAGTTTGGAAGTAACCTAAACGTAACTAAGGTATTTATAAGACCTGTAAATACATTATGGAGGGCAATAAACGAATTGAATTGAATTGAGGTAAACTCACTAACCACTAATCTTCGAAGTTCATGAGCGTTACTTTGTGAGCTAAAGGAATAAATGATTTCTGATTTTGATGTTTGTTATTCAATCACGCATAAACCTAACCACAAATTTTGATAAAACTTGGTACGGGTGGATTATGTCATGGATTAACACATAGGACATAATTATCTTGGTGGGCGTTCCCATGAGGTTTACGCGAGCGAATCCGCCTTCAGATGCGACGAAAATACATTAATATAAATAAATACATTGTGTCCGTTGTCTGAATGTTTCTAAAGTCCGCAGCAATACATACATTATTTCTACTACGAGAGTTGTCTTTTGTAAAATAAAATAGGTATTAAAAACGTAAATCCAGCAAAGAATTACGATGCCGGATCCTGTCAAAATCATTTCAAATATAATCCACTATCAAAAGTAACTTTTCCAACCACTCACCTATTCTGTTTGTCAATTTTTCCATAAGACATTACAGAGGGCACATTAAAAATGTATGGCAGGCATTTGTGTCACGGGTACGTACCGAGTTGAAGTGGGTTTGGAACAAGTTGGCTGTGCCAATAAAACTTGCTCGTTGGGGTAATCTTGAACATGGGATGAATAAATACAATCGTGCTTGTTTTAGAAAGTAGCGTGATGACGCAGTTTTCGTATAAGGACGTAGAAAGGAGAACCTCTTTGGTACCGTGGTATAAGTAGACTCTGAAATTTTTTTTTGCTCCTCTAATTTACCACCCTCCGCCTCATGGTAAGCAGTCGTGTGGTCTTAGAGCAGTGGACTTCACATCGTCCTCATAGCAGCCGAGACGATGTTGAGCCTCTGACCATGGCCAGGTTTTGATGCTTACGTGAAGCAAAGTATTATTGGGCTTTTCTATTAAGAACATCTCAGACTGGAACTGAGAATTTCTTTTATGTTAGTTTCGTTTCATTTCAGGAGAAGACGACAGGCTTACCCTCTATGATAGAAGATATTTACATATCCTGTGTCACAATGAGATAAATTTGCAATATTCATATTATTTTTTGCGTTTGTAATAATAATATCAGCCATGTGTCTAATCACAGCGCTGATATTGTTATATTATTAAAAGAGATGCCCAGCAATTTATGGCTTAACCCTTCTTATGGGGAGTCATAAACTACCGAGCTCATTCAGTGCTGTTTTCTAAAATATATATCTTCGAGAACATTATAAAGAGTTCTTAGACGTGCAGGTTGCCTCACCATGTCTTCTCCCGCTGTTAAAATGAGATAGTGAACTATTTCCATGCCTATATTAACTACAGAAAGCTACAGGTGCCGTGGAATAGAACTTGACAGTTTCGCATGATGACAATGGTGCTCTACTCACTAGACTATCCCTGAATTTGTAGCCTACTATAAATTATTATGAATTTTATAAATACAGTGTAACATACTTTAGAAAAAATACAACAGGGACATCCAGATTCGAAATAAATTTCTGTAGAAATGAATTTTGTGCGGATATAAATCAAATCTAAATAAAAATGGCTAGATTACCACTCAAAACACGGCACCATCCGTACTAACTAAACAAGAAACTTGTTAATTATCAATGCTAAAATTCAATATAAAACTAAACATCTAAAATCCTAAATTAAGTTGAGCGCCAGCCATTCATTGTCTCGTAAATATTTGATTCGTTAATCAAATGCGCCATTCGTCAGAGCGGCCTGTACAACTGCATCTACTCGTATAAATGAAAAGTCGTTAGCTTGCATTGTAATGTATACATTAATTACCAGGCGAAGCCTTGTTGGTTACGCCGCCAAGGCAAGTGCGCAAGCCAACCGCAACAACTGTATGTAACATCTTCAAGATTTTATAATGTTCCGGCAGAAAAGTAACAGTAGATGCTTGGTGTCGAAAAGAATAAGAAACTGAGTGAATATGCACTAAAGGAGGCATGGGGTTCAAATTATGCAACAGGAGTTAAAGTGCATTCTCTAGTACGTAGTAGATACTTAATAACTATGGAGAACTAATTATTAAACAACCGAGATAGCTGACAGGCCTGCATGAAAGATGATAAGCAGAAACTTAATTGATGGATTTAGGCATTATAGACAAATATCGCCTAATTCCACCGCTGGCTCTCTATATCGAGTAGGCCTCCGCAAAAAAGGGGCTCCATAGGAGCTACTTCGAGCGCTGGACCTGTCTCTTTTACTGCACTTCTTTTATAGAGTAAGTGTTTTAATTTTTTGTAGCCTCTGGAAAGTTGCAATTCCGGAGATATTGCTCGCGAGTGAAACCATCACGCAAGCAACCCAATGATTAACTAGCATTTGTCCCCCTTTATTACCTTACGCATGTAACTCGCGCCAAATACTTGCGACCATAAAAAAATATTGCTAACAACTAATACGAGTTTTTAAAACCACGTCCTTAATTTTTTTATGATCCTTAAACGTGACAATATCTTTTAAAGACCTTCGTTAATTACTTAATAATTGCTTTGTTATCCGAAAATATTCTCGAAGTTCTTTCAACCTATTCCGATTAGCACTTCGACTTACTGCCCGGAAAGCTGCGTCTCTGTCAAATCGATTACATCCGATATATCGATTCGTATCAGGTGTCTCGCTCGGACATTGTCACGTCAATCAGAACGCGACGTGAATAGCCCGCCTAATTAATTAATGCTGCCCATTCAATAGTATTTACATTAGTGATTCTATTAGCAATGTTACGTGTATGCTTTGATTTGTAATCGCTGTTCTGTGAAAGGGGTTGCTGAATGAATAATAATAATGTTTTACCGTCTAACATATAGTCTGCGCTAATAATAGGTTGAATACACGGATGTTGTGCGGTGTAAGTGGTTACCGCCACGTACGATTCGTAGGCACATTATTCAATTTCAATTTCAAATAATTATTGCTATCCATAAATAGGTGCTTTATTATAGGAACATTTTGGACCCTGTCAGACATAGAAGAGAGGAATTCTTTATTTAAAATAATAACGTGTACAAATTATTATTCAGTATTCATATTTTATATTAATGCGAAATGATTTCTTTAATAAGCAATTGTTTTGAGTCTCGGTGTTAATTGTACCTCGTCTACAAATGTGTGGCGTGATGGACGATAATAATATACATTCTTGACAGTCTCACTTCTAATTATCCGAAAATGTACCTAGGCAGGATTGTCTTAGACCTACATTTCGCTGAGTATGGATATATGATCCACGTAATAATCGGACAGCTCTAGAAGGGATTCTGGAAAAAGATTTCATTAGCAAGAGATATTCTGCATTTCTTGATCGAAAACCCATATACCAACCAAATATAAACACACAGCCCAATTGAAGAATCGAATACGAGACTGCACAGCAATCAAATTTAATAAAACTGCTCTACCGTATCACTAATACCAAAAAACAACAAGAACTCGTCAATGATACGGCAATTTAGTTACTTAAACGAAATTCAGCGAACAAGGGCCCGTCTTATAACGTTCAATTAAACTTTTTTAATTACTTTTACAGAGTATACGGATTATCTATTTTATTATACGGCTAACGAATTTGCGGTTCTGATTAGCCTCTCGGCTAAATGTAGGTGATTTTTCCCTAAATTGTGGTAATCTGTACTTAATTTTAACGATAAAGCCCAGTTGTTGGGTCTGTGTAGCGCTTTTGTGCTAAATTTCGGTAGGTACGTTGTTTTATACGTGGCTCTTTCGTGTTTTGATTTTAGGCTTAATCGTCATATTGATATTATGTACGAGACAATTAAAATTATATTCATTTTGATTAAAATTATCTATTTTAATCCTAGCATTTTAGGCAGTTCAAACTACATAATCTAAAAAGTAATTTGTTCGTGTTTATTTTACTAAGTTAAAGGCAATATATGACAGTATCGTTATATCCTCGAAAGGGTATGATAAGAGAATACTCTCATTTCTGTCAGCGAAGTTTTAAGTTCCAAGATGAACATTGCGCTGATTACCAAATACCCTACTGCCACTGATAACACATATAACACTTTGCCGGGTCAGGAAATCAGAACCATGGTCTCAGGATTGGCTCTGAAATAAGTGTATATTTATGCTCCGGAACCAACAGTATAGCTGGAACACAAAAAAAACTGACTGCACGGATAACAGAGCAGATAAGCGGTTGTCTCGCCGATGCCATCGCGCGGAGTATTTTGTGTTCGCTTCCTTAACGGTGCAATTCTTTGTGTGATTCACAAATTATTCTTCTGAGGCTCGTCGTATTTTACATAAAAAAAAAAAATATATGTTTGTAAAGCCCGCCGCAACAGAATTGATCCCTAGTTACTTAATCTGCGGGAGTAGCTTTTTTAAAGGAATACATTTTGTACTTGCGCACATTTTATAATCACTACACTTAAATTATATAGGCACGGAACTCAGCATCGAGAAATCTATATTAAACTTAATCCAACATTAGCTAATAATCACAATTGGCAGCGATTACCAGTCCAAAAAAATCGCATCACACTCATAAAATACGATATCATTCAAAATAAACATACACAAATAAAAAAACATAAACTCCATAAATAAACAACATACATAACACTTACATCTCATAAATAAACCCAGTCAATACAAAAGCGAGTCTGTTCCGTTATTGATGCGCTAACGATACTCTTTTACACTCGATCACTTTTAATAAAAAAGCGTACACATTAACTTAAGCCCCCTTTGTGCGTTATTAACCTTTCCTAAAGAGTATAATTTGACAGTCACTCTCATAAATTGTAAAAGGTTACAAAGCAAAGACGGTGGAAGTTCGGGAAGGTAGCCGCACGTCATTCGGACATATTATTACGGGAAATTTACACCGACGACCCGACGGCAAATTGTCTTCTTGTGAAACCTTTTGTAAGTAGAATGTACGGATGGCGAAGTTATGGAGCTGGTACGCGCGGTTTTTTTACTGGTATTTATCTTTCTTAATTCTTTTACTTTGAACTCCTGCTAAACGGCTGGACTTAATTTTGATAAAAAGTGTAGAGTAGAGTGGTTCCTTGGATGTTAAAGATTCACAATTGGACCCTGTAGATGGCGCTGTGATTTTCGGATTTTCGGCTACCTTGACCCCTTGGCATAAGTTTATGCTTATGTTACAGTTTACATCTTACGTGCGGGCCAAATCTCCAGTTAGGCCAAGTGCTATCGGGTTTATCTATAAGGAGATCATCAGTAGTAGCACAGAGACTGGAAATATACACGATGGACTGTAATATATATAACATGAAATTATAGTTGTCAAAATAAGATGCTGCCGCTACGAGGTTTTCTTTTTTTTTTTTTTATTGCCTTTGGTAGTGGTAACCCCTGCTCATGGACTTCAGCAATGTCAGGGCACAGCAAAGCCGCTGCTTACCGTGAAAGAAGAACTCTCTTTAAACCTCGTTTGAAGAAGGACATATCATAGCGCTCGGAAAACACCGAAGCAGGCAGTTTATTCCACAGCTTGCACGTACGTGGGAGAAATGATCACTGAAAGCGTACCGTCTTGGATTTGAACGCTTCCAGGTAATATAGATGAACCCTGCTTCGTTGTCGAGTGGTGCTTAAGACTATGTATGTTTTATTTAACGTTATTATGGTAATTAGTAAAATTATTTTATTACTTTGTTTATATATAACCCGCAACCTAACCTAACTTTCTAAAAATAACACTTAACTAGCTGACCTGAGTAACTTCGTCACATAAGAATATTTTCCCCGTTTTTGCAACATTTTTCATTAATGCTCCGTTCCTTTTGGTCGTAACGTGATGTTATATAGCTTATAGCCTGCCTTGATAAAGGGGCTATCCAACACTTAAAGAAATTCCAATTCGAACTAGTTGTTCCTGAGATAAGCGTGTTCAAACAAACAAACACTTCAGCTTTATAATATCAGTATAGATTTATTAAATTTTCAAATTTCTTAGCTATAGATGATTATGATACATAATATTAATTCTAGACTAATTATAAGTGAATAATAGTGGTACTACATATCAATATAGCTTCGCACCACGTCTTAAGTACCATGTAGCAGAGGACATTCAATGGGTTGTTAATTATTACTGTGGTGTAGCACTAAGCCACTTGATTTATAATGGCGTCTCTACATACAATATGTATAAGAACGGTTTCGAATTAGACGGTAGAGAAGCGCTGCAGTTGGTCAACTGTGGCAACATAGAAAATGTTCATACAATTTCCAAAAGTGCAGTTGCTCTCCTGCAAGCGTGGGGTGCCTGTGGCACTGTGATAAAACTTCAAGAAATAAGGGATACCTTTAAATCAATGTGCATGATCATACGCCTATCAAGAATAGGTATAGGTGTGTATGTATTACACATTCATACAAATTAATAAAATTGAAGTGTCTGTTTCAAAATAACAGCTTTTTACTAAATGCATATGAAAGTTTATACGACAGCTATATCAAATATCATATTTAAAGTTTTTGTCTATCTGTCTGTTTGTTCCGACTAATCTCTGAACGGCTGGACCGATTTTGTCGGGATTATCACTGGCAGATGAACTGATGCCATAAGGCTACATTAAAAAAAAATGTTTTTGTTAAGTGCTTCTCCGACGAAATCGCTTTTAACAGCTAGTTATATTTATAGAAGAAGCAATAAATATTGAGTACTTGTCCACGTTTTGATGGAGCGTCAGTATTGGGCATGTATACCAATATTGTAACTAGAAGATTCTCTGCCAATATATTATAAGACTAGGATACAATTAGAAAATATGTCATAGCAATGGAATGAATTAAAAGGTTATTTTCAAAAATGTTTACATGCGCAATGCCCATCCACAAAAATGATATATTAATCAGAATTTAACTTACTTTTGACATTTAAAAGACGAGCCCGTCCACTTTTCGTTTAACGTATGTTTCCAAAACAAGAATTATGTAAAGCGACCTCTGCTGGTGACTTCATAAATCGACACTCGCGGCATGATTATGAACAATTTACGACATTATGAGCGGCCACTCTTTATGTACCATAAATCGTACTTTATGTCCGATGCGAATATTTTCGTATAAATCTAAGTAACGTGGCTGCTGATGTGATTTTGTACTAACTTTAGTATTTTGTATATATTAAGACTTACCTACATCTGCATATCCACACCACCACACACCAGCACATGTATTTCAATACACCCACTTTTCGCTTACAATGTTTAAATTTAAATCTAAAAGAGGGATAGTACATTTAAAATTGATGACCAAACATAATATTGTCTTCTGTTTACGCGACTGGTATTCATTGAAATTAAACTACTATATACGGATTTTATCGCGTTGTTTGACACTTTATTATATTATTTAGAAACTGTTACACTACATACTATTACTATTAAACTTTACTAATTTTTAAGCTATTTAAATTATTAAAAGTTCTACTATAAGACATTTCAAGGTTATCCATTAATTACCGGACAACCTGTATATAAAAACACGGGCAAATCTGAATGATAATAAATAGCTCAGAAAATATGAGAAAGATACAAACATCAAATGATAGAAAACTTCAATACAAAAACTCAGACTAAGACGGATGTTTTTGTATTGAAGTTTTACTTAAAATGTGATTTATCAGCATTAGCTAGACTATACTTACCCGATCTTCAATTAAATTCGTCAATCTTTAGTTAGCAACCTTCAAAGTTTTGGCAAGTTAAGTGACGCATAGACATGAGTATGAAATTAAGAACTGGCGTACATCAAAACCCAATAACAGTATGCTCTACTCACGATCACCTGTAAACTTAAATAAACCTATGCCACAAAGGCAATGAGACTGAAACATAACCCAAGTGTTAGTGGACATTTCTGTCAAGCTATTCTTAGTAGCATCACGGAGTCTGGAACACTGGCGTCCGGTAAACGGTCGTTTAGGCTCACACTTAATACATAGCACCTTAGACCATAGTTGATTAAATGCTAGTTTAATACACCTATGCCTATCCATTAGCCTAACTAGTAATATTATAAACGCGAAAATGAGTTTGTTTGTTTGTTACGCTTTTACGCCTTAACTACTTGACCGATCATCATGAAATTTCGCATACACATTGTCAGAGGTACAGAATAGGACATAGGGTACGTTTCAGCCAGAAAAAGTATTGTTACTAAACTAACCTACATTTATGCAAGCGAAGTCACGGGTAAAATCTAGTACGATATTATAACGAGATGGGTGTAAAATCCCAGGATTCAACCTCTTCGTCTTCATATGACCTATTTTTTTTTCTTTTCATCAACTTTTTGTAATGTCTCACTACTGGGCAAAAGCCTCTCCCTTGGACTTCCAAATCACTCTTTTGGTGGTTATTCTCCGACCTTATGACCTTGTGACCCCTATATCTCGGGGGTCTTTTGATCCACAGGCCCCATATTCAAACTCGACCGAGGGTGTCCACAAGGTGTCTGCACACCAAGTTACAAATCAATCGGTCCAGTGGTTTCGGAGCTATGCCTGTCACTAACAAACTGTCACTAACAGACACAGACCCACATAGTATTTTCATTAATCTCTTCGAAGAACACTCAGAGGTTAATAAAGGCATGGGACTACTTTAAACTTCTCTAAAAATGCGAACAAAAAAAATACACCATTGATTCATGTCAAAGAAACCTGATACAGCAAATTTTTAAGCGTTGAAAGCGTTGTAACTTTCTTAAGGCACTTGAAGGCATTTTGTAAATCTCCTGGGGCGCCTCAGGAATTGAAAATGATAATAAAAATAAGTGAAAATGGACCATAAGTAATGAAGAAGAAAATATGAATGAAAGATTTGGAATTGTTATGCACTAAGGAATATAGAATAATATTGTCTTCTGTTTACGCGAATGTTATTCATTGAAATTAAACTACTATATACAGATTTTATCGCGTTGTTTATTTAACACTTTTTACATATAGTTCAGGCCTGTCTCGTGGAGTCCTTGAGTGGTTCCAGAACTAAGTTAAAAAAGTTACAGTTTAAGCAAATTAGTTTTCTTGTTATTCTATATTACAACGTCTTTACTTTGATTAGCTATTATGGACTATATAAAACCTAAAGAATATTGAATTACAGCAAAATCATTGCTTCAATTTTGATGAAGTTTAATTTGGACAAACTTTAAATTCTACTAGTGCCGGATTAAGTGACACGTTGAATAAGAGACTTAATCAAATGATTATCGCTTATTTTTATTTTCAGTAATGTAATATACAGTTAATACTAACTAATATTATAAATGAAAATGTTATTTTGTTTCTTTGTTACACATTCACGCCTCAACTACTCAACCTATTATCATTTAATTTCGTATACAAGTCGTCAGGCGTACAGAAAACAGTTTTTAGGCGGATATAGGGTATGTTTCATCCGGGAAAAGCACCGTTGCCGACCCAGCGAAGCCCCACGGCTTGCTACGCTTGCCCACGCAAAAGCTAGCTATATAAAAATATGTAGTAATGCTCAATTTTAATAAAGAGAGTATCCTTTGGATTAAAGAACTTCAATACACTGTATTTTCGCCACAATTATTTTATGCGCCACCCCGCAGTGATGTTTGCAGGAAGGCTAAACCTTCATTGTCAGATCTTACCTAATCATAATGCCCTATACAACTTTGAAAGGTTTTCCATCGAAATTAAGAAAGTTTAATTAATATGCACATACTTTTTTCGGCTTTGAAGAGTTTATCTTAAATCTTTTGAAGTTGTATTGCTGGAGCGGTCAACGTGTCCAAATAATCACCTTGATCAATAGAAGTATCGGTAAGTGTCATATTTTGCTCTGTAAACAAAACCCTTCATGGAACCAATAGAAGCCGAGTTATATGTGTGCATAACCGATCTTTTGTACAACATTGTGGACAAGCTGCATCGTATAAATCTGTGACACTGCATATAACATGGTAAACTTTTACGAAATGCTGTCGTATCATAGTGCCTGTTTCAACGTACCATGCTATGACTCTTTGTATACTTATTTAAGTAGAAACATGTTTGTAAAATCTATGGGAGTTTGCAGGCCCTGTTTTGCAGGGGGACAAACAATCTAACAATGGACACAATTTCAGACTCAGAATTCGGAACTACTCACACAAAAACCTTTGTACCGCGTGGGGTCAAATACTCCTGCAAATTTTTAGGATCTCACATGCGAAGTTTTTACAACGAGCTATTAATATAAGTCCGACATCAACCGTCGGGACCACCCTCTCATAAGCGGCTAGCTGGGCCTCTCTTAACGGAGACTCACTCGGTTTGCCAGCCTCGAGAGCGTGCGACCCTAATGACCGGCCCATGAAGGACACATAAAAGGCTGCGGAGAAATACACCAAGTCATCACAAAGTTCCCCCATCTTCCACCAAAAGGAGGTCAGAAAAAAACTCCCCGATGTACCAGCTGATGGACAATTGAACCGCGGCCCGCCAGGCAATTACCAAGCCAAGTCGGAGGATCCTACCTTTGTGTTACACTACACCATCCACAATATAATAGAAACTCTTGCCACTATATGACATTTTAGCCTAAACTGGTCATGCGTCAATTGTGTAGCAATACAGGAAATACATACATATTAATAAATTATACATAAATACACAATCCTAATAAGTAAAATCGTAAATACTAAGTAATAATTTTATCATTTGACGCTTCGAAAATAACTCAAAAGCATTATTAGTGGTAATAAATTACATCGGTCAGTAGCTGTATAGTAAATCATTTCCGTTGACCCGCAACGCCGTATGGTACTAACATTATATTGTACATAAATATAATATAATAAGTAGGCATTTTATATCAATACAATGTTATTTTTAGTCTGCTATAAACGTGAATACTGTTCAGAAGCAGTTATAGAATTTAATACATATTTTATTTCTCTTTTATAAATAAAGATTATTAGCGATTTGGGTTGTAAATTTATAATATTCCTTAGTTTTATTATCAACCTTAGTTTTATATTCTTATTCTTATAACTTATGCAACACTTGCAAGCGGAAATTGAATTTTTCAAAAATCGTCTTCTATTTTCAGAGACTGCTAAAAAAAGTTTACTAAAAGGCACTTGTTGACTAGACTAGAAGGCAGTCTTCTATTTAACAATATTCAAACGCTACGTACTGTTGACATAATAAAGCAAATATAATTTCAGCAGTACACTTTTAAGTAATAAAGCCTGTACAGAAAGCTATACCTTCGTACAATTCCGAAAAGCCTATTGACCGTTTTATACGACTCGGTCCCACCTTAAGCCTCGGCTTCATCTCATTAAAGTCGAAACTCCTTTCAGAAACTTTTCCATCGGTTATTGTTCGCCGAACCATCTTGAGTATAATGAAGTATTATAATACAAGTATCTAGTTTGTCGTTTCTTGCTAATGTTTATTGAACAAAGTAGGAAATAAGCGGTTTTGTTATTGATATTTGTTGTTTTAATAAATAATATTGTTATTCGTGTATCGATATATAAAATCGTCCAATTCATGCGTGAATGCTATTTTCATTTTATTGTTGTTATTGAGTTTACTGCTGCTGCTCCTACTTCTCGAAAACAGGCTTTTAATTAGGCGGTGACTTAGTTGTGTTTAACTTGGCATAGTGCAGCGCCAAAAAAATGCAGTCATGGTCAGGGGCGGTTAGCACTGACTATTACGTGAGCCGTTGGCACCATTTACAATACAAAACTGAGATATTTTAATTAATATATCAAGCTTTGCTAACTTTACCTATTTGACTGAACTAGAATAGGTCCTATACCGATAATTGCAATTCATCGCAATTTGACCTATTGTTACATTTTACGACAATAGGTTTAACATTAAAATTTTATGTGAGTTGGTCGATTGGTTAGTCGATTGTCTATAATTTACAGCACTATAGTATGATTAGACCGTCAAACCAAAATGTTTACGTAAACTTAAATACCTACCTAATTTCTTAGAGACTTGTTGCATAGACTTTACTGTACTGTCTTGTAATTTTGTCTGTGGCTATTTTAATTATAATATTACTGTCTACTGAATAACAAAGAAGATGAAAGAAATTGTGCACTGGGTGCTAACATTATACTCTAAAGCCGCGTCACGTAGATGGAAGCGTTTTAAGTCTCTAATAAGACTGATTATAAAAACGGCTTCGTTAGTCACAATCGAATCCGAATCTATTATTGGGTTATTATGGTTAGCGTTTTCTACCAAAAAAGTGCCGCGTATACTGCCACTTTGCCTTCCACTAGGCACTGGCCTTTTCCCCACATTCTCTGTGACTCAAATCATAACTGGCGAAATATGACTTTCAAATGCTTCTGCCTACCTCTTTGAGAAAAACAGTCGCGAGTCCGTGTATGTACAAACAATAAGAAGAACATCAAGCAATATTACAAATACCTCTTTCATTCACTGTACGTCAATCAAATTCAATCGTTCTTCCGAGGAAGTCAAACATTCGAAGTTTGAACGTAACAGTTTGATTTCATCTCGTTTCGAAATCAAAATCACGCCGGCTCCCAGTATTGTATTGTAACAAGTTTATTGTATCGGTTACCTCTAAGACGTCATGTGCCAATTGGCACAGTTATCAAACTTTATTGGCACATAAAGGCACCAATTGCCGTCTGTTTTCCAATAAGCTGGGTAATTTGGCTCCTCTTTTAGTATCGCGGGTACAACAAACATTTGTACGGTATTAATATGATTTACAAAGATATTCTTTGTACAAAAAAGTGGCTTTGGTTATCTTTGCGTTTTCTGGTTATTGGCAACATTGTCGCTATAAAGGGAACGGGTAACATTTAAAGAAGTGTTATGGGATTCATAACTTTGTGGAATCTCGTGCTTTAATGGCAGATATAAATAGTGGAATGGTTGTTTTGACCTTGGAACTCCGTTTCAAGGTCAGTGCGACTCTATATTTAATTCCTGATTAAGCATAATGGCCCTAAGTTTTATTCAAGAAACTTACGTGACATATAAATAATCATTTGAATACCAATATGTATGTTTACATGTGGAGTACCTAGATACATAATTATATAAATTTGTATTAGATCACCTTCCAGAGGTGCTATTATAGCAATCATGTTTTTTATAATTATCGTAGCTCATGTAACCTAATATGATTGGTTTGAAAGTGAGCGTATATTTCTAACAGCCCTACAGAATATCGCGATGGAATAACCAACAATACATAATTTTCAAGTCGACAACGTGCAAATAATTATTTACCTGAACTTTCCTTTATAATAATATCGCCCATACTGTTGCCTGTGTCATAAGGTATTCTATAAACATTTAAACAAAGGATATTAAGGTCTTTCAGAGATGGAAGAACTTTTGCATAGAGGTGTTGTGAGCTGATAAATGAATACATTTGGCCTATCGAGGCAGTCGAGTTATAAAATTAAATATACTTTAGCATCATCAAATTGTATTTTTATCGCCATCATATTTATACTTCGCAAGAATTTGCCAATATCGAAATATAACAAATTTTTACACACAATATTTCACAAATTCAGCTTCTGTACGATATAAATACGTAATGATGTCTGTAGAATATTTTATTTCGCATGTATTTATTATAGTAGCCTTTTGTGAAATGTCCGGGACGTGACGTGTGCTCGCTCCGGTACATTTATATCATTTATCACATAACGCAGACGCTTTTACAGCTCCGTACCAAATATAAAATAGCATAAACGTCAAAGAGGACACTTTATCCAATATACGAATATTTCTATCAAATCAAATCAAATCAAAATAAATTTATTCAAATTAGGTTACA
Source organism: Catocala nupta (assembly GCA_963675205.1). Taxonomy (NCBI): domain Eukaryota; kingdom Metazoa; phylum Arthropoda; class Insecta; order Lepidoptera; family Erebidae; genus Catocala; species Catocala nupta. The sequence continues at coordinate 27,205,472 of OY776086.1, read as the reverse complement.
AGGTAACACTTATGAATGTCAAAGTTACACGTAAATTTTTTCCTGTGAATTTACATTTACTGCCACGTTCAGCAAAGCTAGGGTGTGTAGGGCTCATGAGAAGAACGGGCAAGAAACTCATAGCCACTCTTTTTAATCGCCAAGTGTACAATAATATTTCATTTACAAATCATAACTGTAAGGTGCTGCAACCATTTCTCCATGAACTACTACTCAACATACTCAAGCATTTGATAAAAATTGATGGTAGCCTCTAAAGCAGCAGTATGGTAAATAGGAGCATCCACTTACATGTACATAAATAATCAAGACAAGACGTGATTATAGTCCGTAGTTTAATCTAATTGTTTAAATAAAATGTAGAAGTAAATTATCGAATTCCACTAAACCAGAATACAGGATAAGACTCAAAAGAAAGCTTAACGGAACTGTCCATAATCACGAGTTGTCTTCATTGCACATTCTTCTTGATTAAAATACGACTGAATGTAACAGTAATGCAAATTCCAGCTTAAGCAAGGTGTAATATTACAAAAAAAAATATATATATATATATACATATATTTAAAAAAAAACATAAGTGTTAGTATTGGTCATTTAATATCCTGTGATCTAATGCAAATATTAGTGCCATGGATGTTTGTCATTTAAATAATCATCTATATTATAATATGCTTTAGAAATTAAGCAAGTTTTAATTTTAACTTTAAATTTATTCTCTGGTAATTCTAGAATATTACTCGGGATTTTATTATAAAAACGTATACCAAGACCCATGAAGGAACCATGAACTTTATGTAGACGGTAGAATGGAACACATAATTTATATTTATTTCTAGTATTGATGTTATGTATGTCACTATTTTTTATGTATAAATATATATTTTGACGGACATGCATGATATTAAAATAAATATATTGTGATGCTACAGTTAAAATACCTATATTCTTAAATTTTTCTCGGAGCGAGATTCTAGTTCCTAATTGATAAATTGCACGCACAGCTCTTTTTTGCAATATAAAAATACTTTGTATATCAGCTGCTTTTCCCCATAATAATATTCCATATGACATAACGCTGTGAAAGTAACTAAAGTAAACTAATCTAGCTGTATCAACGTCAGTTAATCCACGGACTTTTCTAATGGCGTAAGCGGCCGAACTAAGTTTCGCTGAGAGACAAGATATTTGCGCACCCCACTGTAACTTTGAATCAAGTGTAATGCCCAGGAATACTGTGGATTCAATTGCTTCCAGTACCTCACCGTTCAATGTTATGCTAGGACCAAGATGTTTTACATTAGGCAGTATGAATTTAACACATTTTGTTTTTTTGGGGTTCAGTACTAAATTATTTAAAGTAAACCATTTTGTTACTTGAATCAATGCACTGTTTACTTCGTCAAAATGGTCTCTATTCCTATTTACTTTAAATATTAAGGAAGTATCGTCAGCAAACAGTACAACGTCACAAATATTGTTCAAATAAAAAGGTAAATCGTTTATATAAATTAAAAATAAAAATGGGCCTAAAATCGAACCTTGCGGCACCCCTAGCTTTACAGGTAAGCTATTTGATTTTGTACCATTGACATCTACACACTGAATCCTGTTATTCAAATACGACGTAATTACATCCAGTGCATTACTCTGAACACCGTAATGCCTTAGTTTCCGTATGAGCGTATCATGACAGACGCAGTCAAATGCTTTTGAGAGGTCGCAAAAAACACCAATAGCATTTTGTGAGTTTTCCCACGCTCTGTATATATGTTTCAGTAAAGCTACTCCTGCATCCGTTGTTGAACGACCCTTAGTAAAGCCATATTGGTTGTCATGAAAGAGGCTATTTAAATTAAAATGTCTAAGTAATTGCTTGAGTATTAATTTTTCAAATATTTTGCTAAAAGCTGGTAGAATTGATATTGGCCTAAAATTACTAGGATCAGTTTTACTACCGGATTTAAATAAAGGTATGATTTTACTATTTTTCATCAAATCTGGAAAAGTTCCCGAATCTACACACCTATTAAATAACCCACTTAAATAAGGAGCAACTATATCTATTATACTTTTTACGACCTTAACGGAGATACCCCAGAGATCCCCCGTATTTTTAGATTCCAGAGAATGAAAAGCGTTGATAATATCAGTTGCGTTAACATAATCAAATCTAAATAATACTCTACACTTTGTTACGCTGGAATGTAATAACCTCTCTGCGTCTATAGATGAAGAATTTAATGCGCTCGTGGTGGTAATCGGTACACTAGCAAAGAAATTATTGAACACGTATGCTACATCGGCATTATTTTTGATCATTTTATTATTATCCATCAGACTAATACTATTGTCTATTTGAGTTATCTTGCCACTAGCTTCGTTAATAGCTCGCCAGGTAGCCTTAACTTTATTAGAGGACTGTTTGATTTTGTTACTGACGAACTTGGACTTAGCTAATTTGCATACCTTTTTAAAAATTTTGGAGTAATTCTTAACATATTCTGTAAAAGTAGGATCAAAATTATATTTCTTCATACTATATAACTCATACATTTTTACTCTGCTCTTATAAATACCTACGGTTGCCCATTCGTTAAATGTCCTAGTTCCTTTAATAACTTTTACTTTAAACCTAAACGTATTATCAAATTCTTTCTTAACAATACCAAAAAAGCTGTCATACTCCTTATTAGGAGATTTATCTTCCCTTATATTAGAGTACATATTACATGAAATTTTATTTCTAAAATGTTTGAAGCGATTATTTGTTAAAGGCCTAACAAGTATCTTTTGTTTAATATTATTATTATTAATGTTTGGAAACATTGCTAATTGTCCACAGTGATCTGAGGTTAAGTCAGTGGTAACTAATTTGTATGAAGCGTTACAATCACTGAAAATGTTATCTAAACAAGTGGAAGACGTGGCAGTTATTCTTGTTGGTTCCAAAAACAAATTCGTTAAATTAAATGATTTAAATAAGTTTATAAGTCTATTAGCCAAGGAAGAGCCATCTAGTATATTAATATTAAAATCACCGCATACTAATATGTATTTCCTACTAGTTCTGATTTTAGTAATTACATCTTCCATCACTGATTCAAACAGATTAAAGTTACTCAATGGGGGGCGATATACACAAATAATTATATACCATTCAAGCTCAACACAGGACAGTTCTATGCTACGCTCTATAGACAGACAAGTTATGTCTTTACGTTCCCTGCAAGTTATTGTATTTGCAACAAGTATTAAAGAACCACCGTGAATGGCTTGTGTTCTTGAAAAGGCGCTATGTACCATATAATTCATACTATTTAAAAAACTTACTTCATAGCTTTTGAGCCAATGTTCTGTTATACACATAACTTGAACATTGTGGGTCTCTAGAAATAAACTTAACTCTAAATCTTTGCCGGATAGTCCTTGTATGTTTTGGTGAGCAACACTCAATTGATAACCTCTATCCTTTGTCCCATCCTTAAGTTTAAATCAACTTTGTCATTATTTATAATAGAAGAATTTATTGAAATAGAGTTATTTACAGAAATTAAATTCATGGATACCCTACAGGTACCTGTGTCATTTTGTATATTATATGCTAATAATTTAGCAAGTTGTCGTTTGTAATATAATGAAAGATACATATTATCTTTTGTCAAAATAAAATTACTAATAAATATATTAGTATCAAAAAATAAAATGTCCTTATATTGACATGTCAGATTATACATACATAAATTCATGTCATGGATATATTTATTTTCATGATAATTAAATCTATTTGAGTAAGGTAATGCACATGTTATAAATTTACATCCTAATTTATTTTGTATTGACAGCATTACCTCTGTCAGATTGATAATATCCTTTTTTGTGACTAATAAGCTATCCCCATATAGAAATATAATTGTGGAGTTAATATCTAAACTAGCTGTATTTAGTTTATGAATAAGTTTGGAGAAAGTCATATTAGGGAAACAAAAGTTAATAATCTGCTGTTTTATGTGACTTTTAATTAAGCTACCAAAACCTATACCTAAATGATCAGAGAAAATATATACCTTTTCAATATTACTATTTACCACTGACAAAGCACTACCTATCTGATCAGAGACGGGACTGCATATTCTAGATTCATGTTTGATTGCTTGAGACTGACAAATATTTGAGTTTGATGTTAAACAATTTGGACAGATACTACCGCTACTTAAAGCTAAGACTTGTTCCAAGTTCTCTTTGCCTACTCGAGCAATCTCATCATACTTCCTTATATAATCACAGACTTCTTTGTCATATTTAATGTTGAGACTACTTAATTGTGATTGTAATTCATCTATTTCTTTTTCGAGATCTTGTGTGTGCTGGTCATACTGTAATTTACCTATAGCTAATTGTTCACTGTAATTATCTAGATCTGACAATAACTCCCTACGCTCTATGATCATTTCCTGGTTTGTTTGGGTCAATACTTGAATTTTGTTGTGTTTTTTAAGCTTAGAATCTAGGTTTCTTATTAGTTTATGTAGTTTTAAGTATTTCCTAATTTTTTTATGGCTATTAATATTAATTTTACATTGCTTATAATAGTTCTTATTTTGTAAGTTGTGCCTGTTACCTAAAACATCTGAGTAAAGGGTCTGGGTCGCACTACTATTCAATGTCTGTATGTAATTTTGTAAGGAAATAATTTTTATTTGAGCCTCACTTAAGCTAAGTTCTAATTCTGTTATGCGACTTAAAGAACATGAATAGGTCTGATTGCAAGTGTTTAAGGAATTAACTTCTTCCTGGAGTCTATCCCGCTGATCCAGAATGTCCATGTGCTCAATGTGGAGTTCAGCGAGTTGATTTTTCAAGTAAAAGACCTTGTCATTAACAACCTTAATGTCTTCCTCACAATCAGTACGTTCCCTCAATAGTTGACTGTTTTCCTCTTGGCATTTCTTCAGTTCAGTTAGTGTGTATTTTAATTTGTTCTCCAAGTCCTTGGTTGTTGCCTTACGGGTCATCATATTGTAAGTGCTCATTGTAACTATGTGAAGAAGAGTGTATAAATCACCAAGCACCTGAAAATTATAGAGAAAGAAACAACTGAGTGATACAAAAAGGAAAGTGGGATGGGACAGTTAGTTATATATAAATCTAATTATTGAAAATTTACTATTAAACATACAGTAATGTAAAAAGAAAGAAAAGCTTTAACTAGTATTAGTTGAGAAATTGATAAGAGATGTTAAGTTATTAAGTTGTAAAAGATATTATTATTGATAGTTTTTTTTTTTTTTTTTTCAATATGGAGGGTCAAACTAAAAAAATTAATTTAATGGAAAAGGTGAAATTTCAATGAAAAATTTACATAAGAATGCACGATAAAGCACTAAAGAAGTATTAGTAGCTGGATGTGAAGTAGAAATATGAGTGAATGCATGCGTGAGGCGAGTGTTTAGTCGTCAATTTTGCTTCCACCTATTGTCAAGCAAAAGGAGACAAAACTGTGCCGGTGTATGGTGGACGAAGCTCACAGTATAATGAGCAGAGTAAACAAATGTTGTGGAGTGTATGTTAGGGCTTTAAAAAGTAGAATACTCCCCAGGTTTACACGATGAATGTTCAAATTTCGTCCGTTGTCACAGTGATGAACTCCTACGACCAGTAGTTTATGTAGATTCGTGGATCCGACTTAAGACACAGCATGAAACACTTCTTTGGTCACAAATATACTATTTTATTGTACTAAATATATTTATTATTGAATAAAACTAATTTAAAATTAAAATAAGTTCTTAAGGCACAATTTCGACGTCTGACGTTTACAGTTGCCAGCTCTATCTAATATTATAAACGACGATAAGCTATGCACCAACGGCCTTACGAAGAACTCATGTATAATTATCATATATATATATATTATATTATATATATATATATAAAAAAAGCCTTGTCTGGTTCATATTGGATCAAGGTATGACTTAGTGAAGCGCATTTGTGTTCGAAACATATTCAGATACAGTTTGAACCACGCGATTTCCACTTTGTATGGTTAAGAACGCAGTTAGCTAGCCCGAGTTACATGCGCAAGATATTGGAGTAGGCTACATGCGCAAGCCGTTGGCATGACGTACATGCACAAGCTAACTACGGGCTACATGCGCATCGCGGATGGCGTATTGAAGTGGTTTAAGTAGTCGCCTCGCTTCAAGTATTCTGAGTATTCTGGGCTTGAATCCCACACGGTACAGAAATATGTGTGATATGCAGATAGTTGTTCCGAGCCTAGATGTTCTTTGTGTCCCGTTATTGTATGTATGTAAAGTGCATTGTGGCAAAGAATACCTTATGCCTAGTGCTCTTTAAATAACTCCTTGTGCCTGTTACCCATCGTGTACAGTAGCCATTAATCATTGTGTTTATTTTACAATTAATAAATACTATGTTATATAAACAACAGAACACATAATCGTAATAATTAAATGGCATTCCAACATGTAAAAGGTCGACATACAAAGTTGCATACAACTTTTGCAATAACTTACAATCTTTACTTCAAGAGCAGCACGCCATACGTCGGCTAGGTGCTAAATATTGTTCTTAATTAGCATGAAATGTACAAAAAACGTTGACATCTCTTTACACCGGAGGTTTGTAGTCACGAATGTAGACTAACTCACAAAACTAATGCACTTTGTATGAAAAACAAAATATGAGAATGAAAAACTATTTTAATTGCTTTATTGTGGCCGTTTGTATGTGTTTTATGAGTATTTACACATAGTAACTGATACTGCAGTTAGTAATAAATTTAATGGTCGTGCTTTGATAATATGTATGAAGGACTTACGTCTGTATAACTTCGAAGGGGTAAGCAGAGGTGTATAACACCCATATTTTTTGTTTAATAGATATTAATATGAGAACACCGTGCGGCTATAATTATATCGCACCGCCAGTGCAATAAGGGTGTAAGAAGATATGCTAACTATAGAAGAGAGCAAAAAAGCTGTTTGATCTGATATATATTATAGGAAGTACTTTTATTAAAAAAAAAAAATTTCGAATTTAGTGATACGAAGACATATTATTAAGTAAGATTAAGTGTATTTTCATCAAATTCTAAGTATTGAAATAGGTTTATAGACTTTTATGATTGAAAATATCAAAATCATTATGACGCGACAAATGATTTTTTTTGTATAAAGCCTTTATTTTTTGTCAAATCACAACAGAAATAACTGAGCTTGTGTATCTTTACGACGTAATTGTACTAACGCCTTTATAGCATTGGAGGTGCGATATATTGTCCTATGTTTAAGCGAGATTTCCTCATAGAAATTAAATTACTTTATATACCGATGATTATATTAAATATTGTAATTTATTTGGCTTTATTTTAAATACATCTGCCGCACTCGAAATAAGTATAAGATACATATATTAATCACTAAGATTTTATGAAAGCCATGAACATGGCTGCTGTAAAGCAACCGAAACGTCGGGGCAAAGTGTAAACTTAAATATAAATAGTTTTAATTAGAAAATATTTAGCTTAAATTTAATAGTAGTAAAGTTCAATAATAGTAGTGTTAGAGTTTTCAAAATTATGTTATAACAGTGTTTAAAGTAAAATAAACAACGCGATAAAATCCGTATAAAGTGTTTAATTTCAATGTATAACATTCGCGTAAACATAAGACAATATTATATAAGAAGTGATTTACAAAAACTTGGCATTTTGAAGTTATCAAATCTTCTTATATCTTATCAATAAAATTTATATTAAATATGTGCTATATCATTTTATACATTATTTTAATTTATTAATAAGTACAATCAATGAGGAATGAAATAAAACAGAATACATTGCAGTTTTATAACTAATAGGTAAAAGTCGTCGATATTAACCGCAATAAATAAACACTAACCGTCACAATGGAGTTGCAAAATAAGCAATGATATTGACATTTACGTTTTCCGGTGTCATACAATCTAGAGATGGTGTTGCCATAATAAACACAAAACCCCGATACATCGATAATAGACATTACTTTAAGTTAATCAAAGCAATCTTTCAAAGATAAAAATAATTATTATTATTAGTATTGTATTACTTTTGTATAAAAAATTAAATTAACGATTAAAATAATAATTATATAATATAGCAATGGTAAATTACTATTTTGATTAATTACCTGTCGACATATTTTGTGTAAAGGCAACATGTTCACGTTAATGTACTTGCTTGCAACTTCCATTATATAGTTTAGTCGTTTTTTTATTTAATATTTTAGAAAATATTACCGACTTGTTCAGAATAATAAATACAAGGAAGAAGTAGGATAAATATTAATATATATTTTTAGTATAGCCAATTTCTTATGTACCTCTGGGCCTAATACTGGCATGCCCCTTTAATAACACGCAGACTCGAAACATCTATTTGTGAATCAACTTTGTTGTTTGTATTTGTGAAACATCTATTTGTGAATCGCACAAATGGTTGTTTCGTGTGAGGATCGAACCTACAACACTAAATAAGTAATGTATAAGAATAAATAGTTAGCTTAATTCCTATATTTATAATGCCTTACTTAATAGTAAATTTTAATGTTAATGTTAATAATATAAATACAAATATTTTGTATGTATAAATCCGTGCTTCTACTGTCGGCTTCCTAACAGTACGTAAGTATCACTTGGTCCAATCCAGATATCAAACCCGCGACTTCACGATCTTCTGACCGTATTGTTTCCAGTTTTGGTATACTCAAATTTACGTCACATACTCAACGCAGATACAGCAGCCTTCCTTAACGGTATCAATCCATTGATCAAAACGTCCATTGACGCTTAATCCCCTCATTCACAAGCGTCTTACAAAACCGACCAATCAATGGATTAGTGGCAACACTCAAACTCACATTTTTCATCGGTAAACCCTGAACGTCGGATTGTGCCATCATTTGTAAAAAGAAAAACAACAGCAAAACGACATTCAATTTTCCGAAACGAAGCGTGGTAACCAGAAAAAAATATCTATCAAAACATTCGTCGCCGACATTTCGTCAATCACTCCGTATGTTTTCATTCAATTTTTCCTGACAGCAAGCCTGTTCATCTCCCTTGAATTCTATAGAAGACTACCACCATTCAAATTTGAACTCTATATCTGTGAACTTAAAGTTCGTTATCCATTGTGGTTGACATCTATAGGTTTGCTGGCAACTTTGTTAACATTGCCAGTACGTACATTTGGAGTCACAGGCAGATGAAGTGCTAGTTCTCGTTTGACGTCATATCAAATAATATCTCCCTTTGTTAGTTCTCTCATGTGTATAGGAGAGGCTTTTAGTTAAACAGGTCAAGTTTATAATTATAATCCCGCTTATGTTGCGAATATTTCGTCTGAAAATTATATAACGTGAATATTGCTCTCGTGCTATATTATGTTTGCTGCGTTTGCGGTTGATTTTCAAATCCTGATTTCTAATCCCACGTAGGGCAATTTTTGTTACGGGATTCTTAGTAGCATAATGTCATTTAGAAATCTGTCTAGGACATTTGAAGGCGCTTCTCTCTAGATATAGAATTTAAAATCATCTGGTGTAATTTAAGTGTAATACACTTTTGTTTACCATTTCGGGGATACAATTGTGACTCTACTTTGAATATATGTTCTTCTTACAATGATGGTTGACCAAACTAGGAGGTGAAGCAACTTTGCCAAGGTCAAATCACATGATGGGTGACCATTAAGTAATAGGCAGAGTAATGGCTATCTCAATTTAGTGATACGGATTCTAATTTCAAATACCAAATTCTCTTTCAAATATAGAACGCGTGGATTCAAAATCTAACTATCCCAACTAATATTATAAATGTCAATATAAGTTTGTTTGTTACGTTTGTACGCCTTAACTACTCGTCCGATCGTCATGAAATTTCGGGGAGGTCTCCCCGTGACCATGGCTGCTGAAAAGCAAACGTCGGGGAAAGTGTAAACCTAAATATAAATAGATTTAATAGATTAAATAATTTTATTAGCTTATAAATTAGTAAAATTCAATAGTAGTAGTAGTGTAATAGTTTCAAAATTATGTAATACAGTGATTAATAAATAACGCGGTAAAATCCGTATATAGTAGTTTAATTTCAATGAATAACATTCGCGTAAACAGAAGACAACTAGGTATAATAAAATATTTTTTCGAGATTGCTCACGCACACAAACGTCTATGTACAGATAAGTTTCACTCACTATACAGACTATATACGTCCGTTATTATTAATTAACAATCTACTAAATGATGATCTACTCGACCACGGGGTCATGAATGCGATGTCTGGGTCCATGCACGTAAAGTAATAAATCACGGATTGATTAAAATTAATATTCAGATACGTTGTATTTATTTATTTTTCTGTTATGGAAGGAACCATTCAACATGTTATAAACTTATGTATGAGATTTTGGCTATCTGGGTGGCGCAGCGCACAGAAGTGCACGAGGACTGGGGTTCGATCCCCGAGTTGGGAAAAGTTCTTATTAGCAGTTTCGAATATTTGGTACAGAGGGTGGGACTATGTTCAGTACCCGGACCGGGACCCATTTGTGACTTTCATTGGTAGATAGCTAATGTTATAAGGAGTATCCTATGCTACTTTTATTTTAGAAAATTCAGGATTCCGCTATAGCCATATTAATCTTTTTTGTTAAACTACACGTGGACGAAGTTGCGGGTAACAGCTAGTGCATTATAAAATCAAGTTAAATTAACAAAAAAGAAAAAAAATTACACCGGATAAAATAAACACGTCTACAAGGATGATTTGACAATTAACTTCTGTGCTAACGTTTATACTCTGGCGTTCAGGCAGAATGCTTGTATTGTTTGTGCCTGGATTCAGGCTATTGAAGCATTAAAAAATATAAAATAATAGATATATAAATATATATATTAAAAAAAACATTTTTATTTTTTTTGTCTCTCTGTTTGTTTGTTCCGACTAATATCTAAAACGGCTGGACTGATTTTGACGAGACTTTCACTGACAGATAGCTGATGTTATAAGGAGTAACTTATGCTACTTTTATTTTAGAAAATTCAGGATTCCGCTAAAACGAAATTAAACATTTTTGTTAAATTACACGTGGACGAAGTCGCGGGTAACAGCTAGTGCATTATAAAATCAAGTTAAGTTAACAAAAAAGAAAAATATTACACCGGATAAAATAAACACGTCTACAAGGATGACTTGACAATTAATTTCTGTGCCAACGCTCAGACCCTGGCGTTCAGGCAGAATGCTTGTATTGTTTGTGCCTGGATTCCGGCTATTGAAGCATTAAAAAAGATAAAAAAATAGATTTAATTAAAGTAAAGTCATAATATATATATAACATCGTACGTTATCAAATTAATATGTGTATTATCTAAATATATACAGCTTTAAAGGTAGAAAGTAGGCGTATGTGCTAATCCTCATAAGATACTCCACGCTTTTCTATAGGGGTGAAATATAATGCTATCTTTTTATTCCTTACCATACATATGAAAGTATCTCCGTCTGTTTGAAAGTATAAATGGCTAGACCACTTTTTAAATTGTATATAAAGACAGATTTAAGTTTTAGGAAGTAGGTAAATGAGGCATTTAAAAAATTGCACTTCAGAAAAGTTCAGACACAAAACATGATAAAAAAATTAAAGAATTGCATGGATGGCGTGTCGTTTAAGTGGTTGTTTCACCACTACCAGAGCATTAAGTGTTGTAGGTTCCAGGGACAAAAACTATGTAGTCCACAAGACTACACTACGTCAGGGTTTTTAGTATTCGTTGTTTCCTTGATACGGTGATTATTCAAACTTACCTTTAAAGCTTACTAATATTATAAACGCGAAAGTTTTCATGGATGTATGGATGTTTGTTACTCTTTCACGCAATAATTACTGGACCGATTGCGATGAAACTTGGTATGTAGATAGCTGGAGAATCGGATTCACTCATAGAATGGGAACGGGACTTACGCGGGTGAAACCGTCTTCTTAATCGTTTCACTACTTATAAAGACGGAGTGAATAGCCGACGAAGACTAATTCTAAGACAAAGACTTAATTTCTAAGTACCACGTAGCTACCTGACGAAAATTCGATCCTGATCTTTGAATCAATCCCGGTACCAGTACCTCACGATTAGTTAGAACAACATTATACATTACAACAAAAAACATTCTAACCTCTAATCAAAACGAACTACCTTCCACACAATCCATTGTGCCACGTATGGTAAGGAGGATTACTTTAAGCACCTCTTCTTATAGCGTGAATACTATGACAACTGCAATTACGAACGATCACTTATTAAGGAATAATTGAAGCTCTCGTGGCAACTAATCAAAAGACTACCTTTTATGGAATGGGAGGGAATTAATTGTGAAGATTGGATGCAACTTTGTAAAGGCATGTCGTAATTTTGTTCTCATTTTGAGTATATTGTTGTGTTGGGATCGTCGACTCGCTTTTGATTGCAGCTTTACAGGTTAGAGAGCTACTGAAAAGGTCTTAGGATATAATAGTAATCATTAAGATACCATACACTCACCATGGTATATGCCCAAAGGATTGGCAGAGGTGTACTATAAATAACCACATTGGTGCCAATTATGTTGTCACAAAATTCTCTTATCTTAGCTAAAAATCTCTAAAATTTAGTTTAGTCCTGTCACTTTTAGTGATTTCAGAATACAAAATGTCGTTTGACAGGACTAATCTAAATTTTAGAGATTTTTAGCTAAGATAAGAGAATTTTGTGACAGCAGAATTGGCACCATTATATTTGTTTTAAAAAGATTCCGTTCGCATCTATATATTAATACGTGAAGCAAAAACTTTGTACCCTTTTTACAAAAATTGCGCGGTTGGAGGAGTATGAAATTTGACACAGTTAAAGTTTATATGGAGAAGGAGGGGCGAATCCTAATATTTTTATAAAATATGCATTAGTAATACATTAAATTAATGAAAAAGCACACGCACACAACCATGCATTTTACACAAGCAGTCGAATCGCGTTCGTAGTATTTCGGCATTGTAACTTTAATAACGATCAAATTTAAAATTGAAATGAATTAATGGCGAATTTTGACCACTTGGCGACCGCTAGTTAGGATTAATTTGTGTATCGCAATTGTTTGAATGTAAAGCCCACATTCAAACAAGGAACACAGTGAACACCGAGACTTGAAACAATTATTTGTGGATCACCAAATTTTTTGTCCGTGTGGGGATGGAACTCATAACGAATGGCGCAGTGTCAGAGGAGAAGCAGCCATCTGATCCACTACGTCATCAGTGCATTCTTCACCTGCTATATTTTAAATTTTTATATATATTCCCACTATATTTAAGTCCCACGTAATGATTTACACCTATGATTTTACGTCTACCGGGTCCATTCTCAAACATCGTGCTAATACTGAGAATTGCATAACAGAGAGACCTAACAAGACATCGCCCAGCCTCCCTTTTTCCTATTACTACAATGTTCACTCTTCGCTAAGTTATGACTGTATAAGGGAAAGCTGCTGTACCATCCGGTCACTGAAGCACCTTCGGTGACCAGTTATAGACAGGCCTTGTCCCCAAATCTACGGATTCGGTTCTCGTTATAGTAAGGTTTGCCTAACCTATTGTTTTAAGCCACCAGGTGGCAAACGAGCATACGTTTTCTCTAATGGTAAGCGGCTTATAGTAGATTACCACTAACGCATTCCTAACTCTAGGGAAAAGTAGTGTTGGGTAAGTATACATCTCTGTTTGTTACCCGACTGCAAGTAATGGTTATGTTTTTTACATATACAGGGTGTCCGGTAATTAATGGATAACCTGGAAATGTCTCATAGTGGAACTGATGGCCATTCAGAAAAAAATATGAAAGAAAATCTATCCTAACTACTACCTGAGATATGTTTTTTTTTAATTACCATGTATAACTTTCTTGTATACTACGACCATAAATGAATGAAATCCATCGGTTTTTTGTTGTTTTATTATAAAATACTAATTATGCTAATAGATAGACAGTCAAAAGTATGCTATGCTAATATAGCTTACACTTTTTAATATATATATATATTTTTTATTACTTCTTTTTTTCATTTTTCTAAACGGCCTTCAGTTCTATTATAAGACATTTCAAGGTTATCCATTCATTACCGGACACCCAGTATAATATCATAGAAGTCATCCTCTAGGTCTAATTATAGTCATAGCGATTAAAATTAACAGAGGAGATTTTATACTGCAATAATTTGTGCATAAACACAAGTGAACTCTCTATTCCCTTAATTTTATAGTCCGTTGGGACAACAATCCGACACGATCAAGCGAAGGACCAATGGCTTTTGGGGCACAAGCATATAGTAGAAAATTATTTATTTTATAAATTCCAATATTTTTTCTTGACTCGACACGGGAATTGGACCATAGACGTCACACATGGCAGTTGTACTCACTACCCGTACGCCTCTGTGATAGACGAAATTCAGGTAGTCATTTTAAATATTTTATGCATATGTATGAAGTTAGTTACATTACGGCATTTATTTAAATTTATTTCTTTAAGCTTACCAAAAACTACCTACACGAAGATAATTTTCTTTTACATAAAAATCAACATGCCTTTTATAGGCAAGCACAGCATGCACAAATTCTATAAAGTTTCTTATTGGAATATCATCAGATTCTTCTCCACCAATCAACATTCCCGTCTATATTTCAGAACTCCTTAAGCAGATGCTGAACTATCAGGAGTTGCTTTCCATATTATATTGCCCCATTCACTAGCAGCAGAATGATACCTCTATTGCGAGAAGGCAGTTCGTTCTTAAAGTATAAAAAAAACCATTTGAAACTCTATTCAAACATTGTTGTTTTTCTAGTAAAACGAGTAAACGTGTTAATAGTGAGAAACCCATCCATTGTCCGAGAACTAGAAAAGAATCTGTGTCTTCCGTGTGCGGGCTTGGGAAGCACGCACATTATGTACATTCCCCGGCTTTCGTGCTTTCTCAGACGATTACCTACCGAGTTAATCGCTTTGAAACTGTTTCTATAATTATTTAGCTGTGTGTTTACTGGATGTCATTATTTACTTCTTATATATAATAGTGACAAGATATGCGGACGTGATACACGTTCTATAAACGTCGATATTATTTGTATACAGGGTGTCCGGTAATTAATGGATAACCTGGAAATGTCTTATAGCGGAACTAATGGCCGTTCAGATAAAAATTGAAAGAAAATCTATCCTAACTACTACCTGAGACATGTGTTTTTTTTAAATTACCATGTATAACTTTCTTGTATACTATGACCATAAATGAATGAAATCCATCGGTTTTTTGTTGTTTTATTATTAAACACTAATTATGCTAATAGATACACAGTCAAAAGTATGCAATGCTAATATAGCTTGCACTTTTTAATATATATATATTTTTTATTATTTTCTAATTATTACTTTTTTTAATTTTTCTGCACGGCCTTCCGTTCTATATTATAAGACATTTCAAGGTTAACCATTAATTACCGGATACCCTGCATACATGGTCTGACACCTCTTTTCCCATGGCGGCAGGCAGATAGATACACCTTCGTATCACTTGGTGAAATTAAGGTACTTTATAATATGTGAGTCTAACACATATTACACCCACATTTCATCAACTACGTTATTTTTCAGCTTGTAAAGCTCTGCATAATATTCATGTATGTTTAATCCAATGTAAAAAAATTGGACTACTAATTTCTAGTACAAATTTCTTGTTAATCCGTTCAGGTAAGCTAAAATGCTCGTGTTAGGAATGGTTTTACGTCGAGAGTGCAATGGGTGGTATTCGAACCCGTGATCTCTCGATAGCAAGTATAATGGCTTATCTATTGGGTAAACTGATTTGAGGTCCCACGTAGTAAGGGGCAAATCTATTGCTGTCTATCTTACACGTTTCCAGACTTCTTGCTGGCTACATATAATTTCTTGAAAGAAAATTAATTATAATTTGCCCAGCTCGGGACTTGAGCCTAAAGGCCCGTGTCCTAATAAATATATTTGACATTTTTAAATACTCTATACAGTCATATTTCTTCGTTTATATTTTAGGTACTACGTATTAAGGGCGAGAGCCTATTGCCATTTATCGGACATAGTTCTAGACACCATTCAACATTGACAGAAATACTTATTAAACTTTGGCCGACCCGGGAATCGAAACCAGTGTGAGAACGCAGCACATCCTGCATAGGAGAGTCACCTTTATTTGCGCTACGGCACAGAGGCTGTATAAAAAAGTTAATTAAAAACTGGGCTTAAGAACCCTATTGTGACTTATACCAGAAACTGCGTCCCTATCCCGACCTCCATCTTTAAGTCCTAATAAAAATCCTTTTCTATAAAGAAACCTTTATAATAAATCTTCTAAGAAAAAATTCAAATAGATCACGGGTTTAAACCCAAAGCAATAATAAGAAAAATTGCTAAGGAACTTGGCAAAGTTGAGTTTGTAACTTTTCTCAACTTGTTACAAAGGGGAGGTCGATAAAAATCTTTTGTGAAACTTTGCGTAACTTTCATATTTGAACTGTTTTGCTTACAACCTTACAAGTTATCGGTCTATATGTAATTTGTTTTACGATCTTTATGCAGGATTTTACGGTGTTTAAGTTTATTTTTATTCTAAGCAGTATGTAGTTTTGTCATAAACATCATTGATTATATCGTAGTATATTTCTGCAAATATATTTACAGCAGATCAAGAGTCTGGAGTTCGATAACGGGGTTGAAAATATTATTTATGATATTTTCTATTTTTGCGTTTATATTTACAGCTGATCGAAAGGTTTGGAGTCCGATAACCGGTTTGAAAATATTATTCATAATATTTTCTATTTTTGCGTTTATATTTACAGCAGGTCGAGAGATTTCAAGTCCAATAACTGGGTCGGGAAAATTGGTTATTGGTTTTCTGTTAGGATATTCTCAGTAGTAACATACATACATAGTCTCACGTATATACCCACAAAGGGGTAAGCAGAGGTGTATTAAACCCACATATCGTCAACTGTGGCTATAAGTCCACGGCATGGAGGCAAGTCTATTGTGGTATATCAGACACTTTATTAGTCTCTTTGATGCTAATAAGAATTGCCTACCAAAAAACCCATAGCACTTCTCCAAACCCAGGTTTGCCTACGGAAAAACCTACACTACCTGCTTTTCCAAACCTAGGTATTGAACCAGCGACCTCACAATAGTTTATCAGGCACAGTTCCAGTATCTGTACTGCTACTGTAAATGCCTAGACAGAAAAGCCCCAGTGACTATTTGCCCGACCCGGGTATCGAATCCAAGACCTCATACATAGCAGTCGCATACACGATGCTTCTATCGAGGCAGTTGCAACATAGTAAACATACTAAAAGTCGTTAAAAGGTTTGTCTCTATTACGTGAAACTAAAATATAATAGCTGGTGTAATATTGGTGCAATACAACTCTGCCGACCTCTTTAGGAATAAATTATTATATTTATATAATTAGTATTCAATTAATTGTTTTGTATCTAATATTTATTATGTAACCAAAGATATGGTTAATACAACAGATTACATTATGAGACTCTAATTTGCGATAATACCGCTTATGTCTCTATCATAAATGTTATGTGCTTAGTGTGTATATTATTAAATACCTATATACAATTTTGATATAGAGTTCTCAATTCATTTATGTGTAGGTCTCTGAGTGTGTGGATTTCAAACCATATAACACATAAAAACAGTTTTTGTAAAGTCCGTAGTGCTGGCTATATCTTCTTTTAAAACGGAAATAAATTTATTATTTTGCATACTGGAACGGAGTGGAGATTTTATGCAATCCTATAGGTTAATATTTCTCCGTTCTTTGCTCCGCAGCCTCGCTCCGCTTCAATAGACAAGCAGCGTTAAGTTACTCTAAGTTCGTTGCGTCACAAAACTATTTAATCTAATTAATATAATAATTGTTTATAACTATAATAACATATTGCCTGACACGGAAATCGAACCTAAGACCTCATGCGCAATTGCCGCATATAATACCGCTGCGCCATCAAAGCACTCAGTAAAATATCACAACTGTAAACTCATATTTATGCAAGAAAAATACCTAATACATATTCAATAGAACTACTCTAAATAATTTCTCAACATTTTATGAAGACAAAATAGTAGTATTAAATAAACTTTTAGTTACAACCAAATTAATAATTAAAATCTTCATAATAAATAACAAAATAATAAGTCTCATAAATACAAACTTAAATTTTATGTTAATTTATGTAGGAACCTAGATGAGCTTATTTATTCCAAATAGCAGCCCGCTGAAAGATATTAGCATTTATATCTGTCATTAAAGTTTATTCTATCATTATTTTGTTTAGAATAAATATTATAATAATAATTAAATATAATTATTATTTATAATAGCTAAGTTGAAGACAGAATAACATGACTAGCGGCAACAAAAACTGTATTTGCATTAAACACTTAATTGATCTAAGTTGTTAAAATATATACTCTGAAGTCTTTTTAGGTAAAGTATTTTACGTAGGTAACTAACAGTAAATTTTATGTAGCTGAACCCTGATTACTAAACAGATTTTTTTTACAAAATAACTTATTGAATTATTCGTCCATCTGATAAAATATATCTCAGTAAAGTTATTTGAAATATTGCCGATAATTGAATTGTTTATTCAAGTGTTTTAGATTTGTTTCTATTTTATTTTTCATATGGTTGAGAAAAATGTAGTTTGAAATAATAACATATTTACAACCCGTCAAATATATATTTAAACACCAACAAACCCTTTAAAATATTCACGATAAACATAAAATTATAAAAAAAAATTGCTCTGTTGCAGGTTTTTTTGACAAACATTGTTGACAAACATACGCTAACAAAAAAGAAAAACATCACCTACCTTGCAACCGGCTGCGGATATCCAACAATCCTTTCCCGCTCCTTCTTTCTCCGCCTGCACTCACTCTCCACTCTCTTATCACTGTTATCACGAATCGTATGATACCTAGGCTGGTAACTTTCGAGCTGC
Source organism: Catocala nupta (assembly GCA_963675205.1). Taxonomy (NCBI): domain Eukaryota; kingdom Metazoa; phylum Arthropoda; class Insecta; order Lepidoptera; family Erebidae; genus Catocala; species Catocala nupta. The sequence continues at coordinate 27,186,322 of OY776086.1, read as the reverse complement.
GTATATAAACGCGCGCGTGGCGCGGGCGACGTGCCTCGTTGCGTCATAAGGTCCCCACGTCCGTTCTCCGTGGCAGTTAGGGCCACACTGGTTGGAATCATACTCGAGACGTTTGTGTGCACCCGTTCCGCCACCCCTGGCCGACGCTTTTCCTCGACAAAGGCTACGCGAGGAGGTTTAGGCTGCATGAGGTTGATCTTCTTTTTCTTAGCGGTCGAAGTGACGTAAAAGAAATAGCCGTTGCGGTCCATTTTCGGTGCTGTTGCTTTAACCTGCAAATAATTTGAAAAGTAAGAATGGAACGCAAATCTTATGTTATTTAATTTTGGAATTTATGTTCGAAATTGAAATTAGTACGGTAATTTTATATCAAGTTTTTTAAAACATACGCCAATGGTGCTTATGTTATTAAAAAAGAAACGATAGCCAAAAATTCTTCGATGATCTCAGAAGCTTATAATTGCCTCTGGTACGTCGAACACACGTCTTAACTTGGAAATTATTAATAAGACAGTGAGTAAATGAGTGGAAAGTAATGTAAATCTTTTGGGGGTATTTATGTTTGAAACAATTTTCTCTGCATAAATGCTTTGCAAGCAAGCTTTGAATGACTAACGTTAAGAGCATACAATGTAGGACTGTAAAAAAATTAATGGATTAGTTGGCAGATTGATCAGTCTAATGAAATCAACATAAATAGTAGTAGAAGTAGTGTATGGATGAGAGAGAATATGTAGATTTTGACGTACATATGTTACAGTAAAATAATTTTGGTTTGATTGATTAATTCGCTAATATTTTAACAATAAAATTCAATTTATTCTTCTGACTCTTGAAACTTTCAAAATATATGTCGTAATATTAACATATAGCTGTAACTAAAATTGAATTATAACCAGACATCCATCACCAGCGAATAAACATTTCAAAATGCTAGAACCAAAAAAACACAGTTTCAAAAGGCAATTTCTCATTTTTATACACACATAGGTCCGATATTTCAGTGAGTTAAATCGTTTGTAAATATTTTTCAACAAAACTCATCACTAGCTGATAGTTGCGTCTGCATATCTGAATCCGCAGGTCCGGTGGCGGAAACAGTACTACTGTTGAACATTTCATAGGTGTAAAACCTGTTTTTTACTTCTTTATATCGTTTGTATCGCTCGCTTCGTGATCGATCGACGTTTCGAGATAAAGTTTTTTGATTGCATGCTTTGTTGCTTTTGGTTGAACATGAAAAATGGAGACTGTTGAAAAACGATCATGGTACGGGAGTCTGTCCAACCGTCAGAAGTTTTAGCTTAAAACTCAGGTGTATATATTTCAAAATTTACGATATTTGCTTTGGGTATAAAAATTTCAGTGCACGGTTAATTTAGTTTTACAAATCGTAGTTACCCTGTTATTTTATTTGTATCCTGTATTTAAAATACAGGATATAAATAAATAAAGATATTCGGTAGTGATTTAAACAGTGAATCGATGCCGATATGAGTGTCAAGAGGCAACAGACCATAAACATAACAAATTCTAGACCTCGTGAGCGGCACAAACGTCGGTCACGTTTGTGCCGCTCACGAGGTCTAGAATTTGATTATTGAATTTAATGAGCCATTGTCTTTTTTGTTGAGGCAAATAACAGTCAGAGTCTAATAATGAACCCCTCAAGAGGCACATAAAAATAGCTTCTTATCACACAGTATCAAAAACATAGCTGGCAAAATGTTGATCTTGTATATATCTGTCTGACTCGTCAAGAATGCACAGGCGTGAGAGATATATTTAAAAGAAGATATTCATTAGAAATAATAGCATCCTAACTAAAATTATAATTGCGAATGTGAGTTTGTTTGTTTGTTACGCTTTCACGCCTTAAATATTCGACCGATCATCATAAAATTTCGCATACACGTTATCAAGAGTACAAAAAAGGACTTAGAGTACCTTTCTTTCAGAAAAAGTACAAAATTCCAAAGAATAGCTAATAAATAAAAAGCTCACAAATCTGCCATACATTGCTGTAATACACTGTACAGTATTAACGTAATTCACAATAAAATTAAGGCTTTATTCAATAAAGATGTTAGGAAGGTCAGACGACAGACGCGCCGTGTAAATAATAGTAATCAGCAGAGACCAGACGGCGTGAGATGTCGGGACTTGGGAATAGGCGCAGATGAAACTAATTAGGTATGTACTTAGATAAGATTATGTTAAACATCCTAACAATAAAGATTATTTGCTTAAAGAATTTTATGTATGTAGTTTGGTAGAGCATTTCGAAATCTCTATTTAAACCCTGGATTTTGTTCCAACTAGGGCAGACCGATCTTGTAAATACTTCAATTCAATCAATCTGTGATTATATCAACAAGGTTTGTTATGTTGGCATGTCAAAATTAATAAGCAAAGCAAAATATCATCCTTATGATAAAGAATACCTACTTAAAGAATTTTATACCTAACTTTTGGTAGAGCAATCTCAACTTAAAGTCTAGATTTTGCTCCAACTAGGGCAGACCGATCTCAAAGGTATTTCAATTTAACCTGCAATTATATCAGCAAGGTTTGGTATGTTTGCATTCGTAGGCAAGCTTAATATAATATTGTTCCTTTAGTTTTATATGGACAGTATGTATAGCATAGTGTCAGCATACCCCGTGTATATAATTGGATAGTTAAATACTGAAAAAGAGTGGCCTTATGTTTATGCCAAGTATCTTCTCATAGGCTCAACCTTTTGTCCGAACTTAAAAACTAACATAAATGTGAATTCAGTAAGTTTAGTAAGCTTAATAACCGATAACTTTTAACGTTAGGTGTTACTTTGTGACCTCAATGAATAAATGCTTTGAGTTTAAATTTTTTACTTTCTTATATACATGACAAATTTAAAACATCCTTGAGAGACATTACTGACATTAATTCAAATGAATAATTCATCTACCCAAGGAAAACTTCATTCCATCGGCATTTTTCAAACCCATATTCTTATTAAGTACCAAAAAATAACAAAGGTGTGAAATATGGTTTTTTTTGTAATTGATTTGTTTTTTCTTTTAACTATCAACGATCTTCCATAGCATAATTTTAAAATTTTACGTCCGTAACAAAACTTACTAAATATTCTTAAAATACGACCAAACTTTACTGTTACACCCTGCATACAGCCTAGACACGATCATAAAGACGTTAACATAATCAGATAAACTGTCAATGTCGAATATCTGCTCACAATATTAGTTGCACACAATAGTAGGTAATAATACTCGTAGTATATTACCGATAAGAGCCGAAGACTAGCCGAGAACAGCCGACACGTTTACCAGTACAGACTACGTATCAAAATCCAGTAAAATCAAATACACATCTTACAGACACTTTAAGTCTGTTGAAGAGAGAAAATTAAAGGCAATTTCATATCTTTATATATGTAAATCTTCTGTGCGTCTGTTTGTAATTAAACTCCTCCTAAACGGCTGGACCGATTTTGATGAATTTTTTTGTGTGTCTTCAAGTGGATTTGAGAATGGTTTCGCTTTGGTTTTCGTATTTTTTTTCGTGTGTGCAGGACATCGTCTGTTGGGACAGCTAGTTATGACTATAATATTATACTATACACGTTGTATGCGAAATTTCGTAATGATCAGTCGAGCGTAACAAAGAAACTTATATTCGCATTTATAATATTAGTTATAGATAAATTACATTTTTTATTTTGATATTCAGGAATTTTGGTTTAATACTTTATAATATACATAGATACAATAAGCAAAATATTTATCTATTTTGTTTATTATATCTTATCTTATAGATAAATAAACAAAAATACTCTCAATATATGTATGTTAAAGGTTAGGCAGAGGTAATCACATTTTGCCGACAACATTTCAGGTGCAAATAATAGGAAACAATCTTATGGCCAGTCCCACAACTAACAAGTAAAAGTTATCCGAAAGATAAATCGCATGCTGTCTCACTTTTTTAGGATGAAAAAGAGAGATGGCGAGACTTTTATCATAATATAGAGAAATGTTATTTGGAGGTGGGGGGACAAGCCCTTATTACCGACAATCTTTGTAAGGCCAGATAAATATAACATTTCACAGATGTGTTAGTAATACTAGCAATTCCTAAGCAGAAAATGTAAAAGCACTTCGTCCGATCTGGTAATAGAACCAGGGACCTCGTGATAGCTCGCAAACATTATCTGAAGCAGTTCTAAGCAGTAACAAACACAACCATTAAGCAAATCTTGAACCCACGAACTCGTGAACTGCGGTGGTTGCCGAGGTCACGGGTTCAACTCCTGTGTCTTTATAATCTTAATCTCTCTCTATCTTTATTTTAGACTAGCTTTTCCCCGCGTCTTCACAATATATAGCCTTTCTTACTCGGTGATAATAAAGCTTTCTAATGATGAAAGAATTTTTAAAATCGGTTAAGGAGTTTTTAATTTAAATCCTTACAAACAAACAAACAAAACATCAAATCTTTCTTCTTTATAATATAGATGATTAACTTTTTTACTAAGTCACTGTGCATACTTAGGTTAACTTGTTATATTGTAGTACTATGTACTGTTATACTGTATTTTAATTATATACTCCTGTCCTTATTAAGTACATTAGAATATTAAATTTTAACTTTACTATCTTGAACACGAATAACCTAACGGTCTTGACTCCGATAATTTTAACTACTCTTTTTAAAATCCAGACACAATGGAAATCCCTCCATCTATATATATTTTTCCCGAGCGTTATGATATGTCCTTCTTCAAACGAGGTTTAAAGAGAGTTCTTCTTTCATGGTAGGCAGCGGCTTTGCTGTGTATAGACATTGCTGAATTCCATGAGCAGCGGTTACCACTTTCCATCAGGTGGGCCTCTTGCTCATCTGCCACCAATGGCAATACAAAAAAAAATATATATAAATAAAAATGATTTAACTCAAGAGCTTCTCAACCGATCTTAAAAATTCTTTTACCATTAGTAAACTATATTATCACCAAGTAACATAAACTATATATTATTTAAGAAAAAAACTGCAACCTACTTTTCGCGAGCGAAATCGTGAGCAAACGCTAGTAAAAAAGTATAACTATATTCAGCCCCCAATACAAATGGCAATAAATAAAATAGAATACTGCAAAAAAATATATTTTACAATTTTGTAGTCTCGATATTAAAATTATTTTGATATGTAACCATCCATTCGAATGATAAATCCATGAAATGATTTGCACGTCGTTCATTGCCGGGTTATATCGTGGAGATCTACACGGCGATGTTGGCAGGAGCGCAATGAATCTGACAAGCTTTTGCCGCCAATTCACCTTTGTAGGATGTCGGTTGAATAGCGATACTAGGGGACATACAGCTTGCTAGAAAAGAGAGTGAGCTTATTTTATTTATTTTAAAACAATTATGCTGTATTTAAAAAGCCAGAGAGCCAGTTCATAATATGTTTATATATATTAAACATAAAATCAATGACATGACGTAATAATAAAGTGTTAAAATATAATTACTGTCATGAAATTATACATGGTATTTTTTCAAGCAGGTCAATTCTGCGACCTGCTTTAATGCATATCAACTACGAGGGAATTTATTCAAACACATGAACACCTAAACTCTGGCAATGTACCAATTACTGGATTGTAAGGGATAAATAAAGAGGTAAATACCTAATCAAATATACATTTCACCAAACATCCTACTATTTTTATTTACTTTTTGATATCGCAATTTATAAATTCAATAACGTAAAAAGCTGTCTACCTGTCGCATGAAATATGTCTAACATAATTAGCGCTGCATTGGCTATCTCTAATAATTCCAATATGTCTACAAATCACTGCGTATATTATCCATACATACTACCGTCACACAACAAAAAATATTTATTAAAACTCATTGGTCATCCTCGCGAGCGGTGTGTACCTATCTGTCACAGCTCACAGCGGAGATGTTATCGCGCCTTCGCCTGCGGCGTCTTTCTGAATGCTAACTGGACTCTGAATGCTCGCAAAGACCTATCTACGACATCTGTGCCCTATACACAGAGGATCCCTACTTTGATACCGGACCACTGGCCTCCAGGTATTTTTCTCTGCGATTTAGATTGCCGTCTGGTTCTATTTAGTGTTTAAAAGTCTTTAAAACGTTTTGTTGCAATTAGTGTAGGGTAGATGCCAGTTTTTGGTTCGTGTTGTAAGGGGTTATTAAAATGTTGATGTTCTTTCTTTTGTGACTTTCGTTTAGATGTTCAAATTTGGAACATGAAATTCGAATGTATTAGTTGTTTAACAAGATGGAGTCTTATCAACGTATTGGGCTAGAGCGTATATAGTGTCTTATCTATGGCTAGGGCTGTCCGCGTGCAGTCAGATACAATTGTTACCCAACTTTATTTGGAATTCCAGCAATAAACCTATTGAGTCGCAACGGTACACCGGTGGCTAGAAACAAAATAATTTTAATGATTTCTGGTATTCTAAGGCTTGACAGATTAACAGATTAATGATATAAATTAAATTCACTACTAACACGATAGTCAACTAACGGATGAATACATGATAACAGTTAATAGAGTTAGACGTTCACACTTAAGTATGGTCGCCGTATTTAAAATTTAGGCAAAGGCAGCCGCACAAGGCATAAAGATAGACTACAACTACCCCAAATAAAATTAGAGATTTATAGAAGAAACGCATTTTTTACGGCTATAAGAGTCTATAATCACTTACCTGATGATGTCAAAACATCTCTATCCATATTTAAAAGAAAATTATTCTCTATTTTATTAAACAAAAGATATTACAGTATTAAGGAATATTTTGAAGATAAAATTAAATGTGTGTTGCCAATATATTAAACTTGTGGATTTTAATTGACATTTTCATCTTTATGTTTTGACATTTATAATTAATTCACTTTTTCACTCAGTATTTTCTAATAATTCTATTCTTGAACAATATTTTTGTAACTCTGACATATTGTTATTAATGAATGGACATGTAAAATATAGCTCTAAGAATTTAATATTTGCACGCCATACATGGCAGGATATGTTGACCTTGATATAAATCTGACAACCTGTAAAATACCATATTCTGGCAAATAAATTATTATTATTATTATTATTATTTAAATAGCTTAAAATAGTAGCAAAGTTTAACAGTAGTAGTAGCAAAACTATGCAATAATAGTGTTTTATAATAAACAACGCGATAAAATCCGTATGAAGTAGTTTAATTTCTAAGTGTAACATTCGCGTAAACGTAAGACAATATTATGTGCTTTTGATTTATGAGAATAGAATATTCATTCGTTGTCAAATCGTCCTGAGAAGCTGATGATTGGCGTGATGTCTCCCGAAGGCGAAACTCACGTTGCAGTATATTCTGCATTCAACGCGGAATACTATAAGTTGGCGGACTGAACACGTTTTCAGATTTAATGGTATTACAGATGAATTTTTACTTTTTACACTTTGATTTAACTTGACAATCGACTGCGGGTAAAGCTCACATTTATATCATCAAAACAGGTTAATTTTACTTTTAGCTGATGGCACGATAACGTAATGACTGTCTTACAGCGATAGTGTATGCGTTTTAAACTTTCGCGTTGCATCATATATATATATAATACGTAACGGGTAATAACGCGATCATGCATAATGTTTACCTTTTTTATGCTTGACGTTTCGACCATGTTACACCGGCCGTGGTCACTGACCACGTTTCAGCGTGCAGGTGCAGGTAGCAGGTGTTATATAGATAGTGTATGCGATTGCTATGCATGAAGTCCCGGGTTTGATACCCGAGCCGAGCAAAGTGTTATTAGGTTTATATGTCAATAAATTCTTAATAGCAACACGGCGTCTAACACTGTGCCTGGTTAATGGCAATAGGTAAAAACATATTTAACGAAATGGGGGTGTAAAACACCTTTGCATAACCTGTGGCATATTACCTAAATTCATTATTTATATGCAACATAAGTAATGACGACGCACGGAATTGTGTTATTATAAAAAGTAATGTAATTAGTTATTAAGAGACATTCATTATGGAGACAACTTTAATATATTCTTCAAGCTACTTCACTGCGTTTCTCTTACGTCAACATCACCTTTATAATACAAACTCCTTTGGGAAAATAGGCTTAATACTATATATGTAAAAATAATGAGTAGTTATAAAAGAACTAGCTTTTGCCCGCGATTTCGATCGCGTAAACATAGGCTAATAATAATAATAATTTATTTATTTTATCACCACAATATAAACATTATTTACATTTGGTAGGTTACATAATTATTTAAATTAAATATTGTGGAGAGATAGGTACCTAAACTAGACTCGAGGCCTGTATTTCAGGCTACCAGGTCTCCACCCCTTAGACTTTACATCTTATTATGTCCAGGTTATATTAATAAAAATACTTTTTTTAAATAATACATTCTATGTTTTCCTGTGATAATATAGCTTTCTAAAGGCGAAATATTTTTTTAAATCGGTTTTTTTTTTAAGTTAAATCCTTGCAAAGAAAGTCAAATCCTACCTCTTTATAATATTAGAAGAAAGAAGATACCGAAGAATAAGAGCTAATGCGCTTGTGTAGAAGTTTCTAACTATACGCATTGCTACTTCAATCGCAGTTTAATTGAAACACCAGTGTTCGTAGCAAATACAGTGCATTGCTGAACACAAAAGTGTATTTACTACTTGATCCACTAGAGACGGAACAGGACTAGGGACAGACCTCGACAATGTTCGAGACACGAAACGTACTCACAAATATTGAACTAATGGATTTAGTTCCTGTTTTACTTCGAATTTTGTTAAGATTGGACATTATCGTGTTGTGGTGGATTGTCCTTTTGAATACTTTTATATTAATACACTAACTTATTACGTAACTTTTGTTACTCAATCACGCCCAAATCTCATATCTGTATTTAATAAATAAGGTATATACATATATAGCTAATGAAATAAGAACAATAGCAAGTACCTATCTAAGTGCCAAACCCCAATTTGTACAATTTTATGTATAATATCGTAATGAAAGCATATCGATATAGGTTGCTAGCATAAATTAAGTTATTCTTTACAAAAAATCTATGACGCTCTCTTAAATTTGTTCAGGTATTGATCTCTTCACGGTTGGGTATATAAAAATATAGTAAACTAGCTGACCCGCACAACTTCGTCTGCTTCCCATAAGAGAATTTGCACAGTTTTTGTAACATTTTTCATATATGCTCTGCCTTCCTCAATAAATGGGCTATCCAACACTAAAATAATTTTTCAATTCGAATCAGTAGTTCCTGAGATTAGCGCGTTCAACCAAACAAACAAACTTTTCAGCTTTATAATATTAGTATAGATGAAGAAAGTGTTTGCAACAATAATCAAAAGGGGTCCAAGCGCCGGGGTTATTAATACAAGAAAATATTAACAAAAATAACCACAATAAAATCCGTAAAAATATTCAACAGTGTAAAGTTGACGTATAGAAAAGTAATGCAAGCCAATCTATCTTAAGAACCTTCTACCCTATTCGAAATTCAGCATATGTTATTCCTACAGTACACTATACAATATACAATAAATACACATGACCAGACCTTTCTGCTACATTGCATGTACCAGCAAATCCACTAGAGACAGGACGTAGGACCTTGAACACGTTCAATACGCGTCTGCCACTGACAAAATATTAGTCAGTAGTAAATTTTGTACGTACCACGAATTTATAAGCAACGTATTTGCCATTGAAGTAAGAAAACTTCTTAACATTACGGAACATTTTTGGTAACAAATTGGTCCATATTTATCAGCAAAACTTGGTTGCTAAAAGGCCTAAGAATAAAATTTTGATTTGTATATTAAGTAGCAGTGCCAAAAGTTCGTATGAGTTACAAAAATTAAAAATTATTTTATTTTCAAGCAATACCTATTTAATACAGAAATAGAAAATCTATCAATATATAAATTAATTTAAAATATTTATAAAAATGCAAAAAGAAAATTATAAAACGACGGTGTGGAATTCAGGATTAATTTTTATCATGTACATTTACATACATATATTTATGCCTGTTTCCTAGAGGGGTACGCAGAGACTACGGATTTCCATTTGCTACGATCCTGACACATGTAATCCTCTTAAATATTATATAACATACATTAAATGTATTGTATATTAGATCTAACATATTCATATCTCCCGAAGGAACTATTTCAGCTAGGATATAAATGTACCCTAGTTCTGTTAAGCCATATATCCTACTAACCTGTAACATAAACATCTATTTCTATTACATATAAGGCTTCTAGTTTTATTCGAGTTGGAAAATACAATATATTTTAGTTTAATAAACCTATTCTTTATTATTTTATACTGCGTCAGTTTAAGGCAACTTTATCGGTAGCTTGTTAAGAAGGATTTGGAATTAGGTCGCGGATTCGAATCTCACCCAATGCAGAACCGGCGTGAACTCAGTCCTCATACATGCATTCTAACTTAGCTGAGGTAATAACAAGAATACTAGTAATTTAAAAATTAAATTGCTAGTAATATATAAAAAATAATTAGGTAAAGTTGTTTTTACAACATTAAAGATCTTTGTGCCATAAGTATATTAAAATAATAGCAGCAATAGCTCAGTGGGGAGACCAACAGACTGCAATGCAGACGGTCTCGGGTTCGAGCCCACGTCGCGCACCTCTGACTTTCGGAAGTTATATGACTTTTCGAAATTACGTGCGTATTGATTGACAATTATCGCGTGCTCCGTGCCTCGGAGAGCACGTTAAGCCGTCGGTCCCGGCTGCCATGAACATCTATGGCAGTCGTTATTGGGGAAGTCGATACAAAAGATCCCGCTGGGTCGAAGTGTCGCCGGTCTGTACTGACTGGCCCCCACACAAGATAAGATAAGATAAGATATTAAAATAATTGATTCCAAAGAAATATTACTATGTACATGTTTCATATATTTTTTATAATACGTAACAGTGTGGCAGTTATTAAGTGTTTATTTATTCCGTTTTTATTTTCTTCCATTTTGCATATTGGACATATTGCACTATCTTTTTCCAAGCAGTATGTGAGAATAATATTGATGATGTATATAATCGATTGACGTAATAAAATCGATACTATAAACATATTACTGACATCTACCATGTTTCAAACAAATCAAAATTTCAAATCAAACCTTAATACGACTTAAAACCATCTTAACACTCAAACTAAATTACATACCAGAAACATCAAAACCAAAACTCAAAGATTCGTGTATGAATTTCCCTCGAAAATTTCAAAGGGTTGATAGTAGCATGGTACAAGGCTCCGTGTCAATATTTAGTGCTGGTGCTCAAACAGATGCAAGACAAAGAAGCTTCGAGCTCGGTAATTGGCATGCACCTTTGATTCAACTGTTTCGGGATGTTGTAGGGTTAGGTAGGATTGTGGAGGCTTACATTCGTACTTACGTATAAATATAATGGGGTATTTGCAGTGTTATGGAGTATAGGTAGTGGAAATTTAATATAGAACTGCAGGGTTTTCGCTATTTAAGTCTGTACTTTTTTTTAGCATGTTGTGGTCTTTTGTAATTGAGAAAACATGAGGTCTTATTTTAATTAACACGGTGATGATTGAGACATTGTATTTCTTGTAAGAAATCCTAAATAAATAAGTGTCTCTTTTTGAAGTGGGTTATATATTTCAAGCAAGCTATCATTAAAATGTTTTTTAAAATAAGTTTAGTAATTTAGCCGTGGATAACAAATATACACAGTCACTTTCACATTCTTAATATAAATATTGAGGACAGTAACAAAAAATGAACAGTGCTGAAAACTGACTGGCTAGGTGACGTAGCTGTATTGTAGAGGACTGCTGTGCGTGAGGAGTCAGTTTCGATTCTCAGGTCAAGCAACGTGTCATAAGATTTTTCTTTCACGAAATAGGACGGCAGACGGCAATAAGTTCACCCTCTTCTTAAGTAGGACATAAAAACAGTGAAATGTGGATGTAATATACTTCTGCCCACCCTTTCGAGAATACATGCGTGAGATGTATGTGTCTTTGAACCTGCAACATCAAAATATACCTGCCTCATAGGTGCTCATTGTAAGATTCCAGCTACAACTCTTGGTTCTAGCAAAACGTCATTGAGATTTTCTGTTACGATATTCTTAGTAACAGCACGGAAGAATCGAAAAATATAACCAGAAGGATTATTAAACTTACAATATTGAAAACTCACAAAGAGCAGCCCTACATGTTCCACATTTCCAAAAAACTTGCGCGATTTAAACGATATACAGATATACTTCATCTATACATCCTTACTATCTTTACTTAATATTATAAATTCGAAAGTAACTCTATCTGTCTGTTAGCTATTCATGGCTAAACAACTTAACCGATTTGGATGAAATTTGATACAGAGGTAGTTTAAAGCCTGGGAAAGGACATAGGCTACTTGTTATTAATGTAAGTACCCCACGGGCGGAGCCGCGCGCAAGAGTTAGTATTTTATAAAGAGGAAAGATTTGATTTTTGTTCGCTTGTTTGTAAGCATTGAATTCAAAAACTACTCAACCTATATAAAAAATTATTTCATCATTAGAAAGTTATATTATCACCCCGTGTAACATAGGCTATATTTTGTTTTAAAAAGGTACTGTTACACCTATCCTACTTTTACGGAAGCAAAGCCGTGGGCAAAAGCTATAAATAATACGAACAAAGGCCGAACAGACAAAAAACACATACTTGCCAAGCAAATAACAGATGCACAACTCTCAATCTCTCTAAATGACCTGCAACAACTCGAAGGAACTGTCGAGCTCAAAGAAAAGCGACGTGTTCGAGCAAAAAGCACGCCACAATACAGGCTGCATGATCCATTAATTAGCGACAAGCGAATGCACTCGCTGTTCTCCTATGTTAATGCATTTCTTGCGTGAGAGAGTGAGCTAGTTTGAGCGAGCGCTTACTACATGAGCTTAATATTACTGAGTGATTTGCGTATTTGTTAGAGTAGTGTTAGTAGTATAAGTATTATGTTGGAATTTTTTACTTCGTTTATTAACCTTTGAGTCTTTTTCGAAGAGGTTAACGAAAACACTATGTGGGTCTGTGTGTCTGTCTGTTTGTTAGTGACAGGCATAGCTCCGGTACTACTGGACTGATTGACTTGTAACTTGGTGTGCAGCTACCTTGGAGTCATCCCTCGGTCGAGTTGGTATTCAAACTTTGGGCTCTGTGGGTCAAAAGACCCTCGAGATATAGGTGTCACAAGGTCAAGGTAGGTTAGGGGATATCCACCAACAGCGTGATTTGGAAGTCCAAGGGAGAGGCATTTGCCCAGCAGAGGGACACAATAAAAAGCTGAAGAAAACGAAAAGAAAATAATGGTCACATGAAGACGAAGACGTTGAATCCTGTGTTTATTACACCCATCTCGTTCTACATACATGCAGTCTTACGGCTCCATCCCGGAATTGGTTGACATAGGAGTATTACAACTAGGTATATTTCACCAGCTATGATATTAAGTGCCTTGTGATTGAACCTATTGTCGTCAATTCAGTACAGTTTTTACACATGCTGCTACGTAGAATTTCTTAATTGGAAATCCAATAACACTTTGCCTGGTCTGGGAATCGAACCCGAGACATCATGCAGAGTAGTCGCATTTACTACCGCTGCGCCATCGAGGTAGAGTTTATACTGACGTCTGTTTATTCCCAATAGGGTAAGCTGAATCTGTTGTTTTGGTAAGCTATTTCAATATACATGAGCCATATGTATCTCAATCACAATTTTTAAGTTGTTACATTTTGGAAGTGAGGTATCGAATATAGGTATGTAATTATATTCGAAAGATATTCGAATACATTTGTGCACAATGCGGTACCTAGTTTGCGTGGACTAGGACGCAGCTAACGTACCCGTGCTAATCTCAGGAACGACTGGTTAGAATTGAAAAATTATTTTAGTGTTGGACCGCCAATTTATTGAGGCAGTATAGGCTATATAACTATCGCTACGAGCAGTAAGAGCGGAGCATCAATGAAAAATATTGCAAAAACGGGGAAAATTCTCTTATGTGAAGCAGACCAAGTTGCGCGGGTCAACTAGTGTAGAAATATACCAAGTTCTACTGACAACAGGTTAGCAACGAAAAGATAAAATAAAAGAAAGTAACAAAATAGTAAATAAACGTTAGCTGGGTATCAACACGAGGCTCTAACTAATTAGGACGGCTTAATTAACGGTTCGTGATACAAGAATAAAGAAAACAGCAATACGATGTTCTTACACAGTTATTAGTAGATGTTTACAAAACAGATGTGTTCATTTTGCAAACTAACATTTCTTTATTTTACACTAATTGTCCATCACGGTTTCACCCTTGTTTATGATTACTGCTGCACTCCTGTGGGTCGTAGCGTGATTTTATATAGTAATAATTGCATATGGTTAATTTGAGTTCTAATTGTTTGTTAAATACATATTTTGTAATTGTGTTTTTTTATTAAGTGTCTTTTTCCATATAGCTAAGTCAATATGCTTGTGTTAGCAGTATGTTCCAGATCATACAATCGCCGTGATTAGTACCTAAGACCGGTCGATTTCTAGTCCAACGCTTTAATGTTTAGGCTATCGTCGCGTTATCAATAATCGTACACGGATGCTGCATATGCCTTCCCGTAGAGTTCAATTCAATTCATCAATGTAACATTTTCTTTTTTAAATATTTTCTTCTTAACCAACAAACTCCCAGATTTATAACAATAAAAAGATCCTTACAGTCCAATTACAGCAGTCTTTATAACCGTTTCTTTGAGACGTTTTACCGGATTACGAACGGATTTAATCCTTTCTTAAAAAAGCTAGCTTTGATGTTCTTATTACGAGAAAATGTTAGGCTGTTTTGAAGAAGATTCATATACTGTTTAGTAAAAAATCCATTCTGTACAAAAACGGTTTAAAATAAAGTGCAATCATGATGTCTTGTGTTCGATTCCTGAATGTAACAAAGCAGTTTATTAGTTTTTGATACACTATTCTTTATAACCTTCTATTAAAATCTTATTTGAAATCTACCGTGCTTTTGTATAGAGTCTGCAGTTACGCCCAGTTGTTGATAATTGAGTAGTGGCATATTACATAAGATGTCAAAACACCGTTGGTACTATGACTGCAATACATATTAAACTACCCTTTCGCCCTTTATATTAATAAGTCTGGGAGTTTAATGCAGCATTTTTTTAACACCATAATAATTTTTTATTTTTTATTTTTTTTATTTTGCTCTTCAAAATGACCACACTCCGCCTGATGGTAAGCAGTAGTGTGGTCTAAGAGCAGTGGCCTCCACATCGTCCTCATAGCAGCCGAGGCGATGTTGAGGTCTTTGACGGCCTGAGAAGGTGCTTTTTCACGCCCCGCTTTTAGGACCCAGGATTGAAGAAAGAAGGAAACACGTGCCTTGGCAGAGAATTCCATGCCTTGATCGTTCGGCAGAGGTATGAGGACCCAAAGCCATTATCAAATTGATATATGTCTTTAATTCAAAAATCTTCTATATAATCTATTTAATCTAAATCCATTATATACATAATCTCTTTAAAAATTTGAACATTCTAACTAATATTAAAAATGGGAATCTAAGTTTGTCTATTACGCTTTCTTGCCTTAACTACTTGACCGATCATCATAAATCGCATACATGTTGTCAGGTGTACAGAAAAAGATACAAAGTATCTTTCATCGAAAAATCTACAGTGCCCGAGCAAAAACAGCCGCGGGCAAAGTTTAGTTTTAAATAAAAAGCACTTGCTTTTAGTTTACACTTGCAAAATAAGACAATGAAACCAAAAACAGAGATATCACCTACTTACAAGTTTGAAATCTAGTTCATTCTTTCTCATGTGGCATTAGGTATAAACCACAAAACTTCTATGAACGAAACCAATTGATTTCAATAGCTTGTTCGCCGACATAGGAATAAAATATAAACGAACGAAAAGTCGGTTTTATTACAATTTTACGATTTAACTTCGCCATCTTTAATGTCAATACTTGGACTGAATCTGAAAAGTCATAAAGTTAAATAGTTTAAGTGTAACTAAATGAAAACACTGTAATGTCCTTGAAATGTATGGAGCTACTAGACCTTAGTTAGTGAGAAAAAGAATTAAAGATCTGAGATTACAGGCTGAGTCTGGGTCGGCGCGAAGTGTTATTGGGTCTTTCTGTTAACAAATTCGTAGTTGTAGCAGCCCAGAGCTTAGTAATGTGCCGGGCAATACGTAGGACTTAAATTATCTCGAGGAATTTTAATATATCACACACGCACATGTATACACCTGCTTATGTGTCAGTGATATATAATTTGAAAGAAACTCAGGGAAGTGGGTGACTGGGCAGAGGATCAGTATCCACAAACACTGGATTATTTTAAATATATTTTATCTAATCAGACGCGGTATGTTCAGTTGGACTAAAACTAAGGCTTCTTTATATGGAAACGAATTGTTATTTTTGCATAAAATGTGTTAATATTATATAAAAAAATGTAATGTTTAGTCTGGAACTGTGGTAGGTTATATAAATTTTAAAAACATTGCTCGTAAAATATGGGTGTAATACACAGCTGGCTTTCTTTTTGAGGATACATCCCTGCGATATCTATGTATATATGAAACATTATTTCAAAAAATATTATAAGTGAACACACCTACCTTGCGCGTGAAACTCAGTTATACATAATGTAGAAATAAAATAGCCGTGTGGCTTATTCAATTACCTGAAAGTAACTGAAGCACTTACGACACGGAAAATTAGTGCAAAGTGCCTTTAATGTGCTGAGTACCTTATTAGCCGCGGCGGTTACGTTAATTTGCAATTTACTTTCTTGTCACTCGCAATGTGACTAGGTGACACGGTACAGGTATTTGTAATGGAAATAAGTAAAAAGAAATCATTGGCATTCGATCCCGTTTTAAATTACCATTTACATTTTGAAGGTAATTTCACAATTTAAATAATTACCATCTCAGCCAAAAGATGTCCACTGCTGGATATTGGCCTCCCTCAAGGTTTTCCACACAGACCGGTCACGGGTCACCCGCCTTTAACCGCCTTAAGGGGGTCCACCTCCACTTAATTTATACATTTACGTACTAACACGATGACAAACAATTTATTTCAATACTATACTATAACTACTTTATACAGGTTTTATCGCGTTGTTTATTCAACACTTATCTTACATGATCACAATTTCTATAGAGAAGACGGTCGGAATGTACCATCAGTTTGGCATCCAGTAATTCAAATAATCAAACCCAAGAAGAAACGAAACTCAGCTAGACTTCATGATAGTTTAAGGCCATTCTACGTAAATAGAAACACCAATAATTAAATTAGGTTCAGTTACTTTTTTGAACTACACTTCAAGACATGACAACATCTTAGTCTCCCTGTGAACATGGCTGCTGAAAAGCAACCCAAACGTCGAGGAAATTATAAACTTAAATCTAAATAGTTCTAATAATTTAAATCCTAACTTAATATAATAAAAGCGACTGTGAGTTTGTTTGTTTGTTACGCTTTCACGCCTTAACTACTCGACTGATCATCATGAAATTTCAAATAGGTACATCTTATTAGAGGTACATAAAAGGAGGTACTTTTCATCGAGAAAAAGTACTTTCAGTAACCTAACATAACCTTTCATTACGTCAGCAAAGTTGCGGGCAAATCTTGTAGCTTATATAGTAGGAAAGATTAATCGTTTCAAAATGATGTAAGAAAAGTGTTATATAAACAACGCGATAAAACGCGTATACGTAAGACTATATAACTATACTTTAAGAAGGTGCAAAAATCCACGAAATCAATGCATCAACGTCTTTGACGATTATTACGGCGGTGCCCCAAGAAGGAGCTACACAATGGTGGGGTAGTATTAATCTTCCATTGCCGACAACCTGCGCATTGGGAGCGACACCCCATAGAGTTTGCATCCAGATTTCCTGCTCTATTCTCTACATGATTGTTTCCCTTGTTGTGTTATACGGGCCAAATAGATGGCCAACTAATTAGATAATTCTTTTTTTCTCAAATACGCCAATTGTCTACTAGACAAATGTACAAATTCCGTAGTGAATTATTCTATAAATAAACATAGAAATTGATAAAATATAACTTGTTGGGCAATTTATATATCTATTGCACGCACAGAGGACTGTGAAATTAGACATAGTTGAAGTTTATATGGAAGAGTGCAAAATTTCAACCACTGGGGCACTAGTCACTCTGAAATACGATAGTATATAA
Organism: Catocala nupta; assembly: GCA_963675205.1. Lineage (NCBI taxonomy): Eukaryota > Metazoa > Arthropoda > Insecta > Lepidoptera > Erebidae > Catocala > Catocala nupta. The sequence goes on along the minus strand of OY776086.1, from coordinate 27,167,930 downwards.
TTTTTTTTTCTGTCTGCTCTCCTTGGTAATCCGTCTCCTTCCTACTCCGTCCTCCTTCTACTCGACCGTATATAATTTTTGTTTAATTCTTCTTTATATTTACATTACTTAGCATAATTATGTCAAATATATTCATTGTCAATACTTAACAACAATTCAGGTATATGAATATCTCCGCTACACATAATTTTTATACTAACCCTATGAATCCCAAGTCACAAAAGGTGTCTAGTCTAGACGGGTTCGGCAGAATATCAGTTTTAAAGACCGCTACGTAAATGGGTAACAATATTTGAAAACCAAAATTCAGAGCATTTACCACATCTAACACTTTGTTCATAGACTGTTATAGATCTTAATTTCAGTCCAGGATTTTAAGTAATCTCACAGGAAAGGAGAAGGGAACTTTATAAAAAATGTCAGCAAAATAAAAACGGCAAAATTGTTAACTACACGGATCGACTGATGTACGCGGTTGCTACTAAGTCAAGGGCCCATTAAATTCGCCATTCTTATTATAAAGTTCTCTCTTATATCTTTTATAACATTTAATTAAGTCTAAACTAGGCATATATTTAAAGGTAGTTTTAATATATTTAGACAAGTAACACAATTCACCGAACCGTGTGTCACAAAGCGTAAGGAATCAGCCCTCCGATGTCCCTCCCAAGTGCATTTTATAAGTGATTTCTTTTATTACTGAACACGGACACAAAAAACGATAGAAAAATCTATATCAACTGAAAAGTGGTATTTTACGAGCGAGTTTTATGACGTCATGAAACAGGGATTATTAAATTAATGTGTCTCATAATATGGGGAGATGATTATTATTTGAAATAGCTTTTAGATGGGAAATGTTTTTCTTTTGTACTGGGTTTATTTTATTTTATGTGGGTTTCTATTATAAATACATTATAATAGAAACTTACACGTAGGTAGTAGGGAGCAAGCCCATAGCCGTCGATGCCAATAGTCTCACCTTTATGGCATATTTTTAGTCTGAAAATATTATCTTGATAGAAGTACCCAACTATATAGTAATAGTTAGTAATATAGAAACGAATCGGGCAACTATGTAGTAATAGGTATGTAACCGGTACGCCAAAGTTTTTTTTTATGGTACGCGATTTGCCGTCTATGGACACCCGCAATATCATAGCTGAGGAGTCACAAGCTTGTGCGTTGCAGGCCTTATAAATTTGCCCCACTAAAAAAGGGAGAGGGGGGTTTGGCGTCCGGTATCCTCATTCACTCGACGTAACACAACGCAAGCGCTATTTCACGGTTTTCTGTGAGATCGTGGTATCACTGCGGTCGAGCCGGCCCGTTCGTGCCGAAGCAGGGCTCTGGGTTACCTTTAGTTAGTATTTAAATAAACTAGTCTAAAATAATGATCTGTTTTGTTTTCTAACCAATAGAATATTAGGTTTACACTTTCCCAGACGTTTCGGTTGCTTTTCAGCAGCCATGGTCACGGGGCGAAACGTCGGGGAAAGTGTAAACCTAAATATAAATAGATTTAATAGTTTGAATAATTTTATTACCTTATAAATAAGTAAAATTCAATAGTAGTAGTAGTGTAATAGTTTCAAAATTATGTAAAACAGTGATTAATTAACAACGCGATAAAATCCGTATATAGTAATTTAATGCCATTACCGATATTAGGTCTAATGGTTTTATATAATAACAATTTCTCCACCAAAATACCAAAACCAGATCCTCAATCGCTAACTTTCGCAACAATATAAACGAGACTGTGCTAATTTCAACACAAAGAAACGAAACTTAGTTTATTTATTTAGTCCGCCCTCCTATATTTAAAGTGTTCGTATTTATAAGGACGAACTTAATCTTAATTAATTAAGCTCCCGGTAATCAGGGAGAACAAAACATAAACTATTCACAGCTCTTGCGTAATACCTACCAACGAATTGAAAATGAAATGGGTTTGTCTAGAACTTTCTGCTATAATTGTTTAAGCCTGCACGGAGGGCGTAGGCTTTAAATGGTTGTCTCGATACTGCTTCTACGCCGAGCGTTGTGGATTCCAATCCCATACAAGACAAAAAAAAATTGTGTTCTACAAATTGTTGTTCAGAGTTTGGACGTTCTTTATATCCGTTGTTTGAATGTTTGTAAAGCACCCGCGGATTTTCACACGGGATTTATTTCTAGTGCGACAGTTGTCATTTTTTTATTAAAACCCCTATATATCCCCGAAGGAGTAGGCATAGGTGTATTAGATTCACATTTCGTGGATCACACAAATTTTTGTCCCGTGTCGGATTCGAACCCACAACACTCGGCGCAATGGCAGTAGCTAGACGACCACTTAAGCCACTACACCATCCGCGCAGTCAAACTGTCATCAAGCTAATCTAACAATATAAAAAAAATGTATAGCTTATAAATAAAATAGTCTATATTATAATAATATAATATAATATTCTACCACATACACACAACACCATCTAGCCCAAACTAAGCAGAGCTTGTACTATGGGTACTAGACAATGGATAAACATACATATATACTTTTTTTTTTTGTAAATACATACATATTATACATAGAAACACCCAGACCAAGACAAACATCCATATTCATGCACACAAAATGTTTGACTTGTGCGGGAATCGAACCCGCGACCTCATGCGTGGCAGTCGGTTACACTGACCACTACGCCATCGCCTTAAAACCTTCGCTAAAATCAGCTTACCGAACAATCTCCTATGAACTCTAATAAAGCGATACACTGGCATACAGAGTAACTATTTTATCTCTATATGAAGGTATACTGAAAGCCTTCTAAATATTTTCGTTGCTTTCTTCCAAAATATACCCCCCATACAAAGAAATTTTCCCATTCTCTCTTTTGTTGGAAGTACGCACAATTTTACGAGCAAGTCACAGTTAGGAGCGTTCCCTCAATCCTGACGTATTTACTTAACAGCTTTTTTATACGGAACCAGGGCCTGATAGGGCGCGGTTCACGTAATGCGATACGTAACCTTGAAAATCTTCAGTACTGCCGTCATTAGGACGTTCCGCTGAGGCAATAAGTGAAGGAGTGGATTTAAGTAGATATTGAGTGCTTCAAATTGGTATCGACGAAATAAATGGTATCAGCATTATGTTCAGTCAAGATTAAATTAATGTGCAATTTTGAAAAGTCGTATATACCGTATATATCGTCTATACGAAATCTATAGTAGATGAACAATTTCCTTTTTCCGTATAATTAAACAAATTTTTTGCGCTGTTATTTTAAGAACATTACTATGTATAACATAATTTTGAAAACGTTATAAATACTACTGTTCTACAAAAATATGTTAATATTTCTTTTACAATTTCTTTAGCCTTGGTCACAGGGAGACTAAGAAGGTGGGTATTTCAATGCCTTGAAGTGTAGTTATTGTTTTTTCAAGTCAACCAATATAAAATCGCAATACAAAGAAGATTTCACGAAATTTCATGCAATGCTTTGATATATAAATTGACGTTGACTTTATGTCTAGTATCAACATTACTTTGGAGACTTACGCCTATCATTAAAGGTTAGGCAGTAAACATACATTGTCGACCTCGGTTTCGGGTTCGATTCCCGCACAAGTCTAACATTTGCGTGCATGAACATGGATGTTTGTCTTGGTCTGGGTGTTTCTATGTATAATATGTATGTATTTACAAAAAAAAAGTATATATGTATGTTTATCCATTGTCTAGTACCCATCGTACAAGCTCTGCTTAGTTTGGGCTAGATGGTGTTGTGTGTATGTGGTAGAATATTTTATATTATTAATATTATTATACATACAATTTGCAAGCTATGTTCTAAGTTAGTTTTATATACCATTCGACAAAGTGCTGTCGTGAAAGTATGAATGTATAGATAGATGGTATTAGCCCCGTTTTTAAACTGTTGTACTGTAACTGGCACGTATAATCAAATTATGCTATTTACAATACAGTTTTACTTGCCTTGTTAGTCGTAACACTGTATTGTAATAGCATAGTAGTAGTGTAAACGACTACAGTGTAGGACGTCTCAGGTTCGATGCCCAGATCAAGTCAAAGTCAAAGACAAAAATCCTTATTTCCATTAAAATGTGCAAACAATTCTTGGACACGTCAATTAATTATTATATTAACAAAAAATAAATATAAAATAAATAGAAGGCAATAAAAATTGTGCATTGATAGCAGCGATAGCCTAGTGGGAAACCGTTGGACTGCTACGCAGAGGTCTCAAGTTCGAACCCAAGGCGCGTATCTCTGACTTTTCGAAATTATATGCGTATTAAATAGTTAATTATCGCTTGCTTTAACGGTGAAGGAAAACATCGTGAGGAAACCTGCAGGTCATAATGTTCTCGAAGATATGTGAAGTCTGCCAACCCGCACTGGGCCAGCGTGGTGGACTATGGCTAACCCTTCCCACACTGAGAAGAGGCCCGTGCCCAGCAGTGGAACAGTTTATTAATAATATATAATAATAATATCAACCCTGTATTAAACTGTCCCACTGCTGGGCACGGGCCTCTTCTCACTGTGAGAAGGGTTAGGCCGTAGTCCACCACGCTGGCCCAGTGCGGGTTGGCAGACTTCTCATATCATCGAGAACATTATGGAGAACTCTCAGACATGCAGGTTTCCTCACGATGTTTTCCTTCACCGTTAAAGCAAGCGATAATTAACTATTTAATACGCATATAACTTCGAAAAGTCAGAGATGCGCGCCTTGGGTTCGAACTCGAGACCTCTGCGTGGCAGTCCAACGGTTTCCCACTAGGCTAGTTTATTACAGGGCTGCTATTATTATTATTATTTTATTGAAAAAGTCTGTTTGAGGAGTAGAACTTTCATAAGAAGAAGCAGGCAAGAAACTCAGAGCCACTCTTTTCAATAGCCAAATTTTTATAACACAACTTAAGTGCTATTAGATCTTCTATCAATATATTGTCAGTAGTAGAAAGGAATCAGGATCTGTGTCCAATAGACATCCTTAGGCTCGCACACAAGGGACCTAAATCTTGCAAACATGGGTTTACTACATCTTTGTCCTCCCCTTAGAAGATGTCTATCTATACACACCATGTTCTTAAACCATATGTCCAATAGAATGTGTCTACGACTTTGTACGCATGGACTATTATTTTACTAGATATTAATTTTATTTATGGATTATTGCCTTTGATTTCATATACATGTATGTTTATCCATTGCCTAGTACCCATAGTATAAGCTCTGCTTAGTTTGGGCTAGATGGTATTTTATTATTATATGTATAACACTAAGCCCTACATATTTGCCTTAACGAAAATATTTTAACTAAAGAATCCCTTTTTAATGTTACTTACGTTTCATAATATTTTCTTAGGTAACGTTTTACTTTTGCCAAGTAATCCTCGCGTGGGACGCTGTTCATACGATCTGAGATAAAAATAGCTTCTCTCCGTGTTATTTTGAGTTAAATACCTTATGTGTAAGACCTACTGATCTAATTATAAACCTTATGTTGTACAAGACTACACTCGCGTTAATTCATATTTATGCTAAGAAAGCTTTTTTAGTAGCCTAGAATAACATAATTCTGATGTATAAACAATAATATTGTAAAGTTTCATCAAAATCCGTTCAGTAATTTTTGCGTGAAAGAGTAACAAACATCGATCTATCCATTTTCACAAGGTTACACATTTATAATGTTAGTATTCTTGGGGTGGAGGTCTAGGCGCCTAAAAAAGATAGGGCTCTGCTACTAGACAGAGCAGTGTCATTTTTGTGCACCAATGTGTACTAAGGTTACGTAGAACCCACTCAAAAAGGTGTGACGTAATATGAGGCGCTAGATGGCAAAGTGTGGGTGAAATCACATACATCTCTGCCTGCTATAGGCATTTGGTGTGGGACTATGTTTGTATTAATTAAAACAACATACATACTTCCACAACACACACTTACACTTACTTAGGCGTCCGACTAGCCTTGTAAGCTTTGGGACTATAGGTGTATATATAGGCAGGATAGGCGGACGCCTAATGTGCGTATATTTAACTTTTTTTTTCTTTATAATAGACAATTCGCTCACTAGGAATAAATATTGTGTCGCGGGGGACTTTACAAACATTTAAATAACGGACACAAAGAACACCCAGACTCGGAACAACCATTTGTGGAACACACAAAGTTTTGTCCCGTGTGGGATTCGCGCCATCCGTGCAGTCTATTATTTTAATTGTATTGCTCTTATATTAAGCCTACTATGGTATTGAGTCTCATGTATTGGGGGAGAGTCTACTGTCCGTTACCGGGAACAGTTCCAGATATCGTCGAGTTTATCAGGATTTCTTACAGTTGCGCAAGACACTCGTAGCAACAAAAACGGAATCCAGAGCTTTAAAGATAATACAATAACGTCAATGCTAAGACTTAGTTCTCAAATGATCTGAAATTCACAGTCCATCAAGCAAGAAGTATTTTCTCATCCTTTGATTTATGGCACGTACGAATATCTCATCGTCACCTTCCAAGAATAGATTCACAAAAATACCGCTATCTCATTCACTCCTATTTGGATAGAAAGAGATAAATTATATTCGATACTGAGATATTAGGGGAGTTGTTACTATCAAGTTATTTGGTATTATTCTCAATGATCTCATATAATTAATTAAACTGGTATTGTCTTAGTGTTTGTATCGTTTGCAATCAGCTCATCATCACGCGGGTCTTTGTAATCCATGTAATTCATTAGTAAGTGCAATTATAAGTTATTAACTACTTATTGCTTCTATTTGCTTTTGTGAGTTCGATTTGCGTTCGATTTACAATAAACTCGCGTAGAGGCTAAACATATTTTTATTCGGAATATCGTTGTTACACATATTAGATTATGCATACCTTTATTGTTCTTTTTACCGACCACGTTTGTTGCGACGGTTAAAAAGATGTTTTATATAAAAAGCTAGAAATAAATTATTTTTAGGCATACGTTTTTCGTAGTGTATGGATCTTTTAGAATGACAAGACAGTTACAGGCTTCTACAAGCATGTTCTCAGTGTGAGAACGAATAGGCCATAGTCCACCACGCTGACCCGGTGCGGGTTTATTTATTTATTTATTTGGACAACTAACAAAACATACACTGATATAAAATTAACAAACATGATTTAAAAATTGCATGCTAAGTGTTGTTTCACTTATAAGTTGCCACGGCATGGTAAGGGACTGTTTAAATTAAGGTAATTAAATTAAACTTAAAATTAACAAAATATTTTACATGAAGGCAAGAAAAACAAAGTGAATTTACTTGCAAAAGAAATATGGTTATGTCAGTCGTATAAAAACACATAGAACATGATCGAGATAACAGGACATAGTGATGCACTTTACTTCTTACACACAGAAAGATTAAATGATGCCGAAACTTGGCTTTTAAATTTAGGTAAACTGTTTGAAAATATATCAATTTCAATTTGATTATTTTTGGCGAGCTTATTATACTCACTCAGTAATCTGCTGATAGTAGCGTTTTGACCCAAATTGGTTTTAGATGATTTAATCGAAAAAGGAGTGTATTTACTTGCACGAGGTAACTTCGATGGCGCATATATATTTAACTTCTCAACGAGAGTGGGACAGTCCAACTCACCGTTAACTAATTTATACAGTAAAATCTGATCCAATAAGCGTCTTCGATCCAACAAACTATGGAGACCAAAATGCTTCAACCGACTTTCATATGTTGGTAGCAGTTTTGCCATGTTACACTGGTAAGACAGGTGCCAGAGAAAACGCTTTTGGACCCTCTCAATGCGCTTAACATGGATCTCATAGTGGGGTGACCAGACCTGAGCACAATATTCTAGACCAGATCGAACCAAGGCTGAGAAAAGTCTTATCTTAGTCTGTGGCTTTTTAAAATCTTTGGAATTTCTAATGATAAAGCCAAGCATTTGAAAAGCTTTAGTAGTTATCCTGTCGATGTGAGTGTGGAATCTAATTTTGCAATCCAAATCAACCCCCAAATCTTTAATTGTAACCACTTCTTCTAATGTTTTATTATGGATTGTATAGGTTTGCGAATTTATGCCAACACTACGAGAGAAACGTATATATTTACATTTGTTGATGTTCAGTGCCAAGCCGTTTTTCTCACACCAGTCGACCAAGCGGTTTAAGTCTTCTTGCAAAAGAAAGACGTCGTGCTTATTTTTAATTTGTTTTGCAAGTTTGAGATCGTCGGCGTATAGGAAGCATTCGCTGTGTTTAAAAAGTGGTACAATATCATTAACAAATATGTTAAACAAAATTGGCCCAAGAACTGATCCTTGGGGAACTCCTGATGGGGTTAAAAATGATTGGGACGAGTATCCATTGACAACTACCCTGGAAATCCGATTGCTTAGATACGAGGAAAACCAATTTAGCAAATTACCTGTTATACCAAAAGTAGAAAGTTTGTAAATAAGGATATTGTGGTCCACTGTGTCGAAGGCCTTACTTATATCGGTGTAAATGGTGTCAACTGGAATATTGGAATCAACTGAATCAGTCAGAAAGGTCACAAATGAAATGAGGTTAGTTGTTGTTGATCGAGCTTTGCAGAAACCAAACTGGTGTGGTGAAATCAATTGTTTTATATGCCAGGTAATTGTGGGTGTTATTAATACTTCAAAGAGTTTACCGAAGACAGGCAATATAGAAATTGGCCTATAGTTATTTATGGACGCAGTATCTCCTGATTTGGGAATAGGTACAACCCTAGATTCCTTCCACGCGATAGGAAAGTGTCCAGATTCTATTGACCTGTTGTAAATTAATGAGAGTGGTAAAGAGAGCGCATCACGGCATTCCGCTGCAAAAAGAGTTGGTATACCATCAGAGCCAGTACCTTTTCTTCGATCTAAATGCTTGAGGGCTGTTAAAACGGTATTTTGTGAAAAGGACAACCCTGGCAAACAATTTGTAAGTAAAGAGTTAGGGGATGTGAGGTCGTGATAGTGCCCTGTAGTAGAAGAGGGTGCCTTATAAACGGACGCAAAAAAGGATGCAAAGAGATTGCAAATATCTGAACCATTACAAGCGCGTCTGTCATCTAGATGCATTGATGACGGGTACGTACTTTTGTTCTGACGCTTATTTTTTAGGTGACTCCAGAACAGTTTCGGATTTTTAGACAAAGAGTCTTCTATGTTATTAATGTAGTTCTTGTAACACGATTCAATCAGCGATGAACATCGTCTTTTCAGTAATGAGAAACTCAGTTCGTCCAAAGGATTTTTATATTGACGGTACCTTTTACGAACCTTATATTTCTCATTTAACAAGTTTATAAGTTCTTTAGTAAACCATTTGGGATACTTCTGATTGGTCTTTTTACTTAAAGGTACGTGTTTTGCAATTGCCTCTCTAATAACCCTATACAACAAATCAACCATATCATCAACGTTGTTCAAGACTGAGAATTCATCAGCCCAAGAAATAGAGTTGAGTTCGTTTATAATTTTGTTAAAATCTGCTCTGTGAAAATTAAACTTGTCGCTAGGAATCTGGGGTGAGAGACTTGGAGTACTACTATACGATAAGACAAATTCTAAAGGCGGGTGATACAGGTCAATATTGCTAAGTACGTACTTACTTACTTGCATGTGGTAAATTTTTTCAGTCGAAAGTACTAGGTCTAGTACTTTTCCTTGGTTATTCAGGATTGTATTGTGTTGTTTTAAATTATTAAGGGCTAAAAAGTCTAGTAATTTGTTCCCAAGTGGGCCAGGTAAGGATGCCGGTAAGGACCCGCTATTTGTATTGTTGGGCCATGCTATCGAGCTTAGATTAAAATCTCCTAGTATAAGTGTGTTATTGTGTGATTCTAAAATTCGATTGGTATTGTTAATAAAATGTTCGAGAATGTGTTTTTGAACCGGAGGGGGTATGTAAACCGCACATATGTATAAATTATCTAGGGATTTCCGGTTTTTACCCCTATCTAACTCCACCCAAAGATCTTCGCAACCGCTTTCGAACTGGGTTAGTCTCCTCGATTTAAAACGCTTAGATATGGCAATTAAAACACCACCACCCGATTTCTTGTTGTGAAATTCACTGGTCTCTCGATCACGTCTATATGTGACATAACGATCATCAAACAGTTCTGAATTGAATAGGGTATGGTTTAGCCATGTTTCACACAGTACAATTACATCATAATCGCAACATAAAACATTTTTATATAAGTCTAAAGTTTTAGTACGTAAACCTCTAACGTTTTGAAAATATATACTTAAAGATGAGAATTTTGACAAAAATATATACTCAGATTAAAGATTAAATATTTAGTACAAAAAATCTACAGATTGCACAGTCTTTCTAAGGTTGCTGCGTTGCGAACATAGATGTATTCAGAAGTATCCGTTCTACGCATATATATACGGCCGCTGCGCACCCAGACATGCTTGTAGTTTAGTTCTCTGGCTTTGAGTCGTGCTGCAGCATGAAGCGACTTGTTCTCGGGCGATAAATTTTCGGTAACATATATTGCCGACTTCTTATTTTCACTTAGTCCCAAATGACTTGAGTTCAGTTTGTCATTAAGGTGTTGCTTGTTGTATTTTACAGTAGCCGCTAAAAGCGTATCGCGCAGACGAGGACTGCTCAGTGTAACCAAAATAGCACGGGGACGTGGGCTACCAGGATCCTTCTTAGCAATTCTACTACAGTAGGAAATGTCTGCATCATTTAAGGAGCAAGCTACCACTTTACCCAGTTGTTTTACGACCGTGACTATGTTTTCTGTCTTGTGTTCAGGTAAGCATTGAATTTCAAGATTTGATGAACGCATCAGTTGATCCAATTGAATACAGCGCGCGGAAATAGCCATGAGATCATTTTTGAGAGACTCATTTTCATTCTTTATGCGATCGATGTCACCTTTGTACGCTTTTATTTCAGCATTTAGCTTCTCGAAATGGCTGTTCATGAAAGTAATCGACTCGCTAAAATTTCTGATATCGTCTTTCATTTCACGCAACTGATCGTTAATATCACTCTTGAAATCGGCAATGCAATCAGTAATACAGGCCCGTAATTCTTCTTTTATAATACAGCGAAGATCTGAACGTGATAAACAACAGGATGAACAGCCAGTATTCGCATCCTTGGTGCCGCGAAGCTCAGTAGTCCCGCGCTTAGCCACGTTAACGTTAGAACGCGAGCTTGGAGATAACATCGGCCGGACTGGCGTGTTTGAGTTATCACTCTTAGGAGCCTTACTGCGACAGGTCGGACAGGACCACTTCGATTTAGTATCAGTAGAGAGGTTTTTAAACTCTTTATTGGATATGCCGACACAAAGTGTGTGATAATACAGCAAACACAATCGGCATTTTAAACATTCATGGTCTTCAATAGTCGATTTACATGCCGAACAAAGCATTTTTGTTATTTGTGTAGCCGTTTATGTTTTATAAAACAGAAATGTAGGTGCTTCTAGTATTAAGTTGCGGTAACTCACTTGTTAGAATTCTGGGCGAACGAAGTGTAGTGGTGCGACAAGAACGAATTATTTCGAAGCGCAACTCCTCTCTTTCCCGCGAGGTGAGGAGGGGCCTACCTCAGCAAGCACGGCCGCTGCGAGGTGCGCAGGCGACGTATTTATTTACAAATACGACTCGGCACACGTCACTCCAATACCGAGCTTATGACCCGATATGTATACAGGTTAATACTGCGTAAAAACTTTGGTAATAATTTAGCAAAAATTTAAACACGACCGCTTTCTTCAACGTACAATATATGATGTTTATGGGTTGGCAGACTTCACATAATATCTTTGACAACATTATGGATAACTTTCAGATATGCAGGTTTCCTCACGAAGTTCTTCTTTACCGTTAAATCCAGCGATCATTGACTAATTAATACGCACATGACTTCAAAATGTCAGAGATGCGTGCCTTGGGATCGAGCTCAAAACCTATGCATGGCAGTTCAAGAATCTTCCACTCGCCCTGCTCTTAGATTGTTCTATTAAAGCGTAAAAACCAATTCAGAGTTCCATATGTTCAGTAGTTATACATAAGTATGTAGGTAAAAAGTTTGCCTGCATCTGTAGTATTGCGAACTAATTTCGTGGTCGTCAATCAATTAGGGAATAGTTTTTGCTCAGCACAAGGTGTTGGGAAGGCGGGATTAATTAAATACTGTAGATGAGACACACGAAAATTAATAGTTTTTGTCGCTTAATTTACGTAGAAGTCAATGAAGTGTTTAGTTTGTTGTTTTGCTGCCTTTTTGGTATGATTTGCAGCTACATCTGTGAAGCCCTGAGTCGGGAACCTGAGTTGTGGATTTTTTTGGAAATTTACCTTAAGATATATGCTTGTTAGACGATAACAAGCTCGCTGCTATTCTACACTTTCAAATCCCTTGCTACTAAAATTTTACATTTTATTGGCACAAAAATCGAATAATACTTTCCCTAATCCAAAAATTGAACCGGGGATAGTAATCGTACTTGCAACCCTAACACCGAGGCATATATTTCTTTCTTTTATGTGACAACATCCACACTAGGTATTAATCCAGTGTCGTGGAAGATTTTACAAGCATTTAACCAACGGATACACAAGAACACACCCGGCACAACTATTTAATGTTGCGGATCACATTTTTTTTGTCTTGTTTGGGTATCGAACCCACAACGTTCAGCACGGTGACAGTGCAGAGGTGACGAAATAAACCACTACACCATCGCCCCTCTATATTATCCAAAATAGTGTGTTAGGTAAAATAACATTACAAAAGTCTCATCTGCGATGTTATTGTTTATTCTTAGTTATTAAGAAGTTCGTCTGAGAGCTCCCTTCGCCATACACCCCTTATATTTGCTCAGCCTAATTTCTTTGGGTATAGGAAAAATATTATTGTACAACTCCACTAAGACTTGGGGAATAAGCTTATGTGTCTTCATTAATCCGTACATAATATTATAAATATGAATATCATTCTATAAGTATTTTACATTTTCTCGGCTAAATTGCTGACGAACTTTTCATGAATTTTTTGACACCGTACTTCTTTATTTATTTATAAAGATTTCTAACAAGAAATACAAATATTTCAATCTTAAAGAGATGTCAGCATGCGACAAAATAGTACATACATAAATACAAATAAATTCAAAGTAAAATATCACAATAATAGCAGTAATAGAAAAGCAGTAACTATGCAACTAAAAACTAGTACAAAATAACAAAGAAAAAGAGAAAAGCGATCTACGAAACATTCCGCAAGTGAGCTGCAACAGCATTCTTAAATTTCGTCAGAAAATGATTAAATATAGCTTTGTCTTCACATCGTTGTACAAGTAAAATAATCTGACTATCGGTAAATGCCGACCAAGGTAAGTTCTATGTCGTGGCGGTCTAAGTAGCGAGACGGGATGGCGAGGGAGTATATGTGGTACATTAATGCATATTTTATTATTATAATATTAAAAAATAAATATTAATATTATATTTTTATTGCAGTCTCCTGTACTCCAGTACTCTAGAGACCGATGCGATAATCCTATCTTATATTATAAATATATAACTATATAGTCTATACGAACGCGAAATCAAAAAAGAAACTGGTACTGTTAAAACTATAAAATCAATGTTAGATTTATTAGAGTAAATAGCAAAATTTTAACTGCTATGGTATTTTTAGATTTATGCTCGCGCAGCGGTAGTAAATGCTTTTTGTGCAGGAGGTTTCGTGTACTATTTCCGAGTCAGGCAAAGTGTTGTTAGGATTGTGCTGTTAATAAATAACCTGTAACAGTACGGAGTATGGCTCTACCCCCGATAGAAGGCTATAGGCGCCCCCGCTATTAGGCAATACCTAAAATCATACTTGGTTTAATGTGGGTGTAATAAATCTCTATAGACATAGACACGTATAAATATCAAACCAGTAATACTGTAGCGAATTTAGATTCTTCACATCCTACTTTGCCCGTAACATTCTACATTAATTTATAGTGTTAAAGAAATAATTGAAAATAAATTATAACTTTGTGCCTGTTGCCAGACTATGTCTCAAATGTCTTGCATGCTATGATAAGCAAAACATATTGTGTAACATATTTTCACAATTGTAACATCTTTATATACGATATTTGATGCAAATAAGTATTTTTAATATTAATGTATATCCAACAGAATACTATAGCAACGTAAACCTAAAATATACGTCTGTTTACAATAACAAACCTCCACTCAACTCGAAAGCTTTTCAAAACACATCAAAAGTGTCGGAATCTCAGTCTTGTCATGTACAAATCAATGTCACACACATGCGGCGGAACTTATAATTGGGGAGGGCAATCAGACGCTGATTAATTAAACATTGTCGCAAATTAAACATCCGACGATGAAGAATAAACTAGGGTGAATAGCGGCATTGTGCGTGGCAATCTCAAATATTAACAGCTAAAGTTATAGTATATTATGTTGTAGGATATGCTGCTAATATTATGAATTGAAACGATTGGATATTTGGATGTTTTTTGTTACTCATTCTTTGTTGAAATTTTATTGGATTAGAATAAAATTTTGTTTTGAGGTAGCTCGACCTACGAGAATACAGAATTGAAGGAAATATTATATATATTTTATTTTTAAAACTTACTATCGGTTTGGGTTTCAAATTACTAGTATTCTTGTTATCCTCTCCAGCTAAGCTAGAATGCTTGTATTAGAAGTGGGTTCACGTCAGTAGTGCAATGGGTGGAATTGATACCCGCGACCTCTCGATCGCAAGTCCAATGCCTTATCGATCCAACGGAGTAATGCAGGGGTCTATAAAATTGATTGTGACTGCGGACTCTTATACATTGGTCAAACCAAGAGAAGCATAGGCACCCGCATAAAAGAAAACATAGCTGATGTGAAACACCAACGCTCGTTGAAGTCTGCTGTGTGTGAACATGTACAACAGGGGACCAACCACTACCTGAGATTTGACAAACCACAGATTCTCGCTAAAGAACACCGATTCCTACCAAGGATGCTTCGCGAGGCTATTGAAATCAAAAACATCCTAATTTCAATAGAGAATATGGTAGGAATGTACCACCAGCTTGGGATCCAGTAATTCAAATAGACAAACCCAACAAGAAACAAACCACAGCTAGACTTCATGATACTTTAAGCTCATTTTGCGTAAATAGAAACACCAATGACTAAATTATGTTCGGGTACTTTGAAATAACTACACTGGAACATTAAGACAACTACTATCTTAGTCTCCCCGTGACCATAGCTGCTGAAAAGCAACCGAAACGTCGGAGCAAATGTAAACCTAAATATAAATAGTTTAAATAATTTTATTAGCTTATAATTTAGTAAAATTCAAAAGGAGTAGTAATGTAACAGTTTCAAAATTATGTAATACAGTGACAAATAAATAACGCGATAAAATCCGTATATAGTAGTTTGATTTCAATGAATAACATTCACGTAAACAGAAGACAATACTAGCATAACATTTATTCTATATCACAAGTTCACATAATCTTCCATAATAAGTAAATGTATGATATAAAAATGATAGATTGTGAAACATAACTGCGTCTGTGCCGCGGCTACAAGGGAGTATGCGGGTAGATAGGAGCCCAGCGATGGTAGATAGCTCGCCTGCGACTCTCTTTGTCAAAAGTTTGTAGGGTCACCATCATAGATCGAGGGTAATTAGCCGTGCGAGCGGATAAACGACGCCGAGAGGGAGGACTTTGATATTATTAGACTTACTTATACAAAATGATGTTACATTCTAGGCATATTTACAGCGGTGATAATACTGCTTTTTCTAAATTTGAACGAAACATACTATGAAAATTGTGTTTTATTTGTGATATTCATAAATATCAAGAGCAACGATTGATAAATGATTTGGAAATCCAAGGAGATAGTTGCCCATCAATGGGGCATACTAATATTGGTTAGATTACCGATATACGAAAAAAAACAAATATCAAATTTACACTAACTAAACCTGTAAAATGTGTTTTATTTGTGATATTCATAAATATCAAGAGCAACATTTGATAAATGATTTGGAAATCCAAGGAGATAGTTGCCCATCAATGGGGCATACTAATATTGGTTAGATTACCGATATACGAAAAAAAACAAATATCAAATTTACACTAACTAAACCTGTAAAATGTGTTTTATTTGTGATATTCATAAATATCAAGAGCAACATTTGATAAATGATTTGGAAATCCAAGGAGGTCAACTACCTCCATCAATGGGATATACTAATATTGGTTAGACTACCGATTGTAAGGAAAACTCCAGAATCAGTTCTCAGGTATTTATTTCCTTTAATATTATTGTAACATAATCATATTTTATATTAATAGTTTACATAGTTACACAATATGCATACCTGATTTATTTCAATGCAATATCCGCCACTTAATATACTTCTACTTCACAAACTTATCCGATCGCCACACAACGCACGACTGCCCGTTATAGTTCCGCGCGTTAGTTTTATACTATCAAGCATAGTGGGGCAGTCGAAAAATCAGTGTTGCCAACAGAAAATAACGGATACAATTAAACATATTCAAATAATGCTTCTACATCGCTACATTTAACTAAATATTTATATATAATAATTATATTCTACCTATAATTGCTAACAGCTCGGCCATCCTGATGTTAAAGCGAGACCCTTCGCTTTAGATTATGTTTAACAACAACAGGTCAAGCGATTCGTGCACAAAATTGTGGCCATGAATCGCTTGAAGTACCTTCGTTTATATTCGTAATAAGTATAATTTAATGTATTTTATTTATGTACTTCTTAAGAAATTATTATGTATATCCTGTTACATAGAGACAATGCTTATTTTTATCAATGTGAATGTACATATTTATAACTTATTATTAAAGATAAATTTATTTGACTCAACATGTGTACGATCAGGTGTTACAGATAGGTATTTTTTGTCTCAACATGCTCTGTCTTGTCAGACATGCAAATGTATATGCTTAATAAGAATTTTAAAATTATGCTGGATCTAATATTATAATTAACATGTCAATTAAGCGTCTCTTAACAATGAAGTGAGATATATTATAAATAGGTTAGTTCAAATCCGTACAATAAATATAAAAATTAATTAATAATTCATTTCCAATAATAGAATAGTAATAGATAAGTCAATAATTAAGAACATGCCAAATTAAATTAGATCATGATAGACGATTATTAAAACAAAGAAAACAAATTATATAAGATTATCTCCTATAGGAGATATATCATAATATTACTAGTATATAATTATTGAAAACAACCAGTGAGAATCACTGTTACAACTATTATGTTATCAATTCATTATTTTAGAAATATCATCACATTCTTTCTCTGAATTTACTTAACTAGTATCATGATTTCTATCGTATACCAAACATGGTTTTAGTTTATCTATTGATACAATATTCTCATAGCGAGGTCGATGCGCCTTTAACATTACTTAATACATCTAAAACTGTCGAGACTCGGTTATTAATTAATTTACTTAGTTTATTTAACGGTGCCGAGTTTTGATATCGCGACTTCCCGTGTTATCCACGTTATCGCGACACCTCCCTCCTCGGACTTTTACGATTGTGCCGAGTTTTGATGTTACGACTCCCCGTGCTATCCACGTTGTCGCAACACCTCCCTCCTCGGACTTTTATTATTATGCCGAGTTTTGATGTTACGACTCCCCGTGTTATCCACGTTGTCGCAACACCTCCCTCCTCGGACTTTGTGATTTACGATTAAAAGAGTGTTTGTGGATTTGCCTCTCTCGCCGGCTCCCTTCCACTCCCTCACTCTGTATTTGTTTTGAAGTCTACCCTTTTCCGCTTTCATTATCGCGGTTACTTATCATCAGACTCATCCATTAGTCTGAAAATTAAGGAATGATCGGCAGTTTAAATTCATTAATTAAATATTTATCACAGTTAATCTGTCAGGTATACCAGACGTAATAAAAAATATCGAGTCATGCCACCAGTATGTCACTGAGACTCAATAGATTAACTTTAATATTACCGCTGAAACCTGTCAGCTGTTTGTGATTTGGAGTCAGTCAACAGTGATACCATCTCCTCCCCTGATCATGAAGTTATACCTGTGTCTTATTTGGTTGATAACAATAACAAAAACACATTCATGCCTTGAGACCAAACACCTATTTGGTCTGAAAACATGAATACATCTTTGTAACCCACACCTGTAGGTTTCAGTAGAAGTTAAAAACGACTACATTAAACGCTCAGTCAACGGTCATTTCTTTATGGTGACAGCCTATCTGTCACTAAAAAAGATGCAATCTATTTAACAGAAGTATAATCATTACATTATAAGGTAGGGTGTAACTTTATTCTGTGTGCATTACCATAGTTTGTGTGTACTGGCCACCGCAGAGTGACTTTAGTGTATTCGAAACAGTAGTACAGGATATTTTAAATCGTTTGAGTTTTAGTAATAGGAATATAGTAGTATGTGGTGATTTTAATATTAATTTCCTTGAGCAGTCAGTTCTTTCTGTGAAACTAATTAGTTCATTAGAGTCATTTAATTAAAGTATCTATTTTTGGAACCAACCAGGATTATTTCACATTCTGCTATCTGCTTAGATAATGTATTTTGTGACTCAATTTCTAAATACGGCCGGGCCATATTAAGTGAACCGACATCTGACCATTGTAATCAAAGGGTAGATTTTTCTGTAAATACAATGCTTAAAGAGAATAAGATCACATGTAGACCAATGACCTCTAATCGCTTAAAGAAATTTAATAATAAAGTAAGTATCAAGGTTCTCAATATGGAAGGATATCCTTTCTCAGACGAAGTATACGAGTCTTTACTTAACATAATTACTTTAGAATATAAAAATATTATTAAATGTAAGACCGTTACTAAGAATAATAAGATTATGTTTTGTAATCTAAATTATATGAATTATATGATATGAAAAATATTCAATTTTGATCCTAATTTTATTCAATATGTTAAAAGTTATTTAAAATGATTTGTGCCACTGCCAAGTCCCTTTATCTAAAAACTAAAATACGAAATTGTAGTAATAAAATCAAAACTACTTGGCATATTAATAACAATGAAACAGGATGCAGCAAGGTGCGTGATAATACCTTTGAACTTAATACAAATAATAACAATAGGAATTCTATGACGCCTATTAGAGGGTTTCAGTTTTCTTCTTTTTTATTTCTGTTTTATAATATTTTAGGTATAAGTTAGTTTTATAGAATTGTGTTTATATTATGTATATAATTAATAATTTGTATTGTGAAAAATAATAACATAATTTCAAATAATTTGGAAATAGCCGACACCTTTAATAACTACTTCGCAAAAATAACTTTAAATACAACTAGTACCCTAAGGTCTTGCCCAGCTCGAGCAGAATACTTGGTTATCGACAACGTGGAAGAGTAAGATACTATTCAGTTTTGAACGTGTACACCCATATCATATAATAAACGTATTTAAGTAACTTAATTAAAAAATATCTGCTAAATTCAGGGGTTCCTATCTCTGTAAAATTTGTTGGAAATATTATTGTCAATATAGCGCCACACCTAGCTGCTATAATCAACGGGGCATTTTAATGAATATGGGCATTTTTCTTAACTTAATTAAATGTAGTAAAACACTACCTTAATTTAAAATTGGATACCAAAGCGACCCCAATAATTTTAGGCCAATTTCAATCAGTAAAGTATTTGGGAAGATTATATTACAGCAATTAAAGAGCCACTTTAGTGTAAATGATTTATTTCATACAAATCAATATGGTTTCAGGATTTGTGTGAAATTGTTTTATTCGTGGATGACAAATCCCTTATTTTTAAAGTAGACTGAAAAGCACCGAATTTATGTGCTGTTAACGATTTACTCGCGCAAGTCCTAGACTGGTTTACGACGAATAATTTACTACTAAACTTTACACTGCCAAATGTAAAGAGTCCTAACGTAAATATAAATTTAAAAACTTTAGATGATAAAGTTAAGTGAAGCCCTTCCATCCTTAGACATACATCTGTCACGCAAACTGCTGCGTTCTTTAAGGAAAAACCTGCGTCGTCTAGTGGGTATAATAACAGGTCACTGCTCAATCAACAAACACCTATTTAACATCGGCATCACTGACAGCCCTTTATGTAGAGGCTGCATGGAGACCGAGGAGACACCGGCTCACGTGCTGCTGCATTGCAAAAGCGTGAGCAACCAACGGGCGAAACTACTAAACAGTCCAGAAACGATGAAGGAAGTACTGTGCAACACCGGTCCCCTATTGTCTTTCTGGACGGAGCTGAGGTGGTATGAGTAACCGAACAACTTTTCGCGTCGGTCACTTACGCACAATGGCCCAATTGCGTGGCTAAGTGCGGATAACACACGTCCAACTAACTAACGTGAGGCGCTCAAATATCGTGTCTTGCAGGTTTTTCTCATAGGGCCAACCCTTTGCCTGAACCTAGCAACTAACCTAAATGTAGCCTCAGTAATTTTATTGACCTTTACTAATTTTTAAGCTAATAAAATTATTAAAACTATTAAAGCTATTCAAATTTATTATAGTTTACTTATATAATGCTTATTTTTTTATATAATACATTATATATTACCATAAACAAAATTCATATAAATACCAAATCATGTCTGCATTGACAAACTTTATATTTTATCAATTACGTTATTTTAAAATAGTTTAACTATGCTTAACAATCGTTCTTCAAAATTATCTGTTATTTGTAGATATACAACCTGTTTACACCAAACTCATTAGTAGATATCGTGCATGTTTTTGTTCGCTTAAATATTACAATCAATATTACAAAACTGTCCTTACTCAATTAACTTACAGTTGGTATTTCTAGAGTGAGAATCCTTACCTCGCCGTAACACAATTTGACTAGCACGGGAGCTAAAGAATTTTTATCGGATTACCGCCAGTTTTATATGTTGAAGTTAAACAATATTTTTCTTCTTATTTATACATTAATTTGCTAATGTTCTAAGTTAATATAGTCAAATATGATTAATAGTGTAAATATGTTTAACTGTACTATATTGTATCTGTTTTAAACATGCTGTGCACACATATTTAGAACATATATTAAAACAGAACAACATTGTAAACCTAGGCTAACTTTATCTATGAATAAAGTTTTATCTTATCTTATCTTATCTTTGTGATCTAAATGAATAAATGATACTGACTTTGACCATGAATTCAGCTCTTCCATGAAAGCTTTAATCTTTAAGATAGTATATAGTTTTATTGTGTTTTAATATTGTAGGTATCGATTGAAAATAAAAGTAATAATATATTAATAATGATACCTTCAATCTGTATGTCAGTATAGTGCATATAAACATAGCGCACCAATATGAGCAAAAGCATTAACAAGTCATTCCTCTTCCTAATACCATTTTTGATGGACATATAGCAGATTGCACCTGATAACACATCCCCAGAGAGTAGCTCTGGCTGGATATAAACAGTGCCGAGAGGAGAAATACCGAGGAGTGCCCCAGCCAAATTCAACCTCATCAACCGCAATAATGCTACATATCCATAAGTATACAGTACATCATCAAGTAAATACGTCGCTTGCCAATAGTTAGCTACCAGGGAGTGCTTTGGCCAAGCCAACCTACGACGCCGACACAACGAGTCCACCTAGCATCCAACACACTTATCTGTAAGTCTCATAATCGAGACGAAAAACAAACAAACACGAGTGTCGTAGTTGACTTCAACCCATCAGGACGGAAATATAAACAAACAAATCAAATCAAATCAAATCAAATCAAAATTCTTTATTGCGAACATAGGTACAAAAGGTGTTTATATATATATTTGTTACAAACAAATATTTAGATCTACTACATTCCGCTTATTAGCATGCAATAATGAGTTACTAACATTTAATCGAGACAATTTAAATTAAATTTTCTTAAAGTCAAACTATCAATTCAAGATTCGCTACTGCATTGGAAAACTTTATTTTATAAGTAAATTAATAATAAAATAGGTTAGAGAAATAACAAATGTCTGAGGATTAAAAAATAATATTAAATAAATACATATGTCAATATTTAGTCTATAAAATCAAAATTTGTCATCAATGTATTCCTTTACACTATAGTACGCTTTACTAAGTAGAAATTGCTTTAATTCAAATTTTAGCTTTTCTTTATTAGAGCATTTTAATATATTTGTTGGTAAATGGTTATAAATGCGTGGAGCCATACAAAATACACTGTTATTAAATTGTGCAGTTTTATTTGAGGGAAAAGAAATTTTAAAGTTATTTCGTTTGCTCTTTAGGTGCTCAAACATGGACATATGCAAGATTACAAACATAGTTACCTCATATATGTAGATACAAGGGAGTGTTAGTAGCTTAAGATTTATGAAATATGGTTTACAAGATTCAGGCGTGATGTTAAATAATAAGTAACAATTATCCATATTTTCAACGTTTTCACACGATACTTTAATATTTTTTAAAGCATTTGGCGTTCGATTAATAAATAATTGTTTGATTTAAAAAATCTTAGACGAAAAGTGAGGTTATTTGTCAGATGCCAAAATATCTATAATTTGTAGGAATTTAAATTAATCTGTCCGTAATAATTACTAATCCTATCCCTTAGGTTATTCTTTAACAATGTAAAATTATGCACCTAACTTGCATTTTTTTTTACTGTATGTATCGATCTACTATATTCTGTTTGGTCAAAAGCGGATATCAACTTTTTTAAATTCAAATAAGTAATTAATTGTTTTACAATTGATGCTACACTTGGACATCACTAAAATGTCTATGGTCATGTCAATGAACCGTTTGTATACCTTTTGATTTTGTTGTATTGAAATAGACTATATCGCAATACCCCATACAATGCGTGACAAGTCAAATGTTGAGAACCAATTCTGAACGAAATGTATATATTTTCTTTTATTTGTTCATAAAAGTTAAATTTGCACGTGGGCTGGGATAAACGAGTGCCTTTTGAAAAAAAAATGACCCGTCTATCCCACTTCTGAATTGTAAGGAAAACTCCAGAATCAGTTCTCAGGTATTTATTTCCTTTAATATTATTGTAACATAATCATATTTTATATTAATAGTTTACATAGTTACACAATATGCATACCTGATTTATTTCAATGCAATATCCGCCACTTAATATACTTCTACTTCACAAACTTATCCGATCGCCACACAACGCACGACTGCCCGTTATAGTTCCGCGCGTTAGTTTTATACTATCAAGCATAGTGGGGCAGTCGAAAAATCAGTGTTGCCAACAGAAAATAACGGATACAATTAAACATATTCAGATAATGCTTCTACATCGCTACATTTAACTAAATATTTATATATAATAATTATATTCTACCTATAATTGCTAACACGATATAGTTCCGAAAAAAAGAACATATATCAAATTTACCTGTATTAAATAAATCTGTATTAACGTTTCTTTGACGCACGTTGAAAATCGCCAGCGAGCAATAGCAATGAGTAAATTGAACGTGTGCCGCGTTATTCTTATTTATTTTCTTAAACATTAAATTCAGATATAAGTTATTAGCTGTTGCTCGCGGCTTAGCTCGACTAATTAATCTTTTAATAGAATATATATAACCTATGTTACTCAGTAATAAAACAGCTTACTAATGGTGAAAGAATTTTTAAAATCGGTTGACTAGTTTTTGAGTTAAATTGTTACAAACAAACAAAAAATCAAATCGTTCCTCTCTATAATATATCTTTATAATATATCTATATATCACTATAATTAATATTTTATGAATAAATATGCTTGTTTACTATATCCGTAACTAAAATCATCAAAATCATCTGTACCCAAAATTTGGCGAGAATGCATATCAGCACGTCGTACACACATTTTATGTCCCCAAGCGAATGCAGAGATGTATTACATTTACATATATCTTGTTGAGATGTCTGTCATTTTTGATTGCCGGTCCAAGCAGTGTAGCTGGATTTCTCTAAAGAATTCTTAGAATCGGCTCTGGACCCTGTAGCAGCTAAATCATGAGCGTAATATGTATACCTCTAATACAGCTATGCAATATACAAGTGTAGTAAGCATTGTCGTTTATAGCTATTGTCCACAAATGACAATGTTGACTTTGAAAACAGAATACATATAGACAACATTTGATCATCAGCATCAACGCTCAGTCGATGAAGACTTAGCAATCAATCGAAGCTTTACCAAATTAAATTCCGAATATTCGAAAATAATTCGAATGATAATCAGAGACAATTAATGAACAACGTTCGGACGCGCGATTATATGTACATTTATTTGTCGTGTCGCTTTTATCTTCTGTCTTTGTTCTTTGTCAGTTTCTGTTAAAACTCTGACTAAGACCGCATACGTAGGGAGATTATTTACATTGCATTTGCAGGTATTTAGTTGCGACATAAACACTAATTGTTTTAAAAAGCTTTAGACAATAAGTAAAATGTGGGTTTCATACACTTCTACCTACCCTTGTAGACGTACAGGCTTGAATAACTAGACTTTGCCTGCGACTTCATTGGCGTAAAAGAAGATTTTGTCAATAACTTTCTATCCCTCGAAAACAGTACTTTCCCTGGATGTAAGGTACCTTATATCCTTTTCTGTACTCCTGACACCGTGTATGCGACATTGCATGATGATCATTGGAGTTGTTAAGGCATAATTCATAACATATTATAATATTGGTTAGGATTCGAATAACCTGTCTTTATTTTCTAATTATTAAATAACAATAGAATACAATATTACTAATTATAGATTCGCTTTTCCTTATTGAACTTGCAAAGTTTAATACAATTAGCTAGCTACGGTGTATTAGTATTCAAATCGTCTTCAGATATTGCTTGTAAGCGATGTGTTCGCAACTTGTGTCGCACGAACTTACTTCGTTATTGCTCTACGTGACTTTACAGTATTTTGAATACCTCCCAGTATCAGCTTAGCACATTATTATAAAGTTACAACTTAGCTTATTAAAAGAAAGTAAAGTACCTGATAATATTAATTTATCTTCGTACACAAGATAAATAGAACTAAGAAGCTCTCTAATCAATATTTTATATGTACCTAAGTACATACAAAGGCACACATCTGTAAATCCTTGAAATGGTATAAAAATATGTTTAAAGTACAGCCAAATTGTGGTATGTAGGTGTAATTTAAACACAACCCAACGGTGAAGGAAAACATCGTAAGGAAACCTGTATGTCAAATAGTTTTTGAAGATATGTGAAGTCTGCCAACCTGAACCGTGAGACTGTGTAGACTGGGCTAACTATTCTCATACTTAGAAGAGGCCCGTGCCCAGTTTTGAGACATTTTTTTATTTTCGTTTATTTACAGGGCTGTGAAACGCATATACTTCAGTGACAGTTATCTATTTTGGTCCCATTTAATAGAGAGCAAGTCTATTTCACAAACTATACTGCTAATGTGAAATTTAACAAAAAATAACACTTTGCTCAACCCAGAAATCGAATGAGAAACCGCACGCCAAAATAGCCTCTTACTTACACCACATCATTTACCAAAGAAGCTTCTAGAAAAATGTTAATTAAGAACTGAACTTGGGCTGTAGACTGTGGCTTCCACAATTTGTCTCGGAAGCTAAATAGACACGGTTCCGTATATATCCGATAAACATCTGAGATCATGCACATTTCTCGGAAAGAGGGGCGAGGGAGCGGTGCTAACTCGATAATCCACCCTCCGAGGAGATTTATTAATCAATCTCCAAAACGTTTTAACTGGGCAAATTGAAAAATTATGTGTCGACGTGTAACGCCCCCTGTTCTAATAGTATGGGAATGTTGATTTAGTTTGTGATTTGAAAAATGTGCGATTTATTTTGTTTAAAATTGGTGGCTTCATAGATTCTGATACCAGCTTTGATATATTGAGGAACAAGGCCTTCATATTATCGAGTAGTCTTTCACTAAAGTGAGCTTTCCTTAATCTTATCTTATTATCTTAGCATGTCTTGAGCTGGCCATGCAATAGTCAGTTACAATAGCTTTTTAACTAATATATAGCATACTATGAAATATAGCTGTACAATAATTGTGACTTTATGATATTTACATCTTCCTCTCCCTAGCCTTTATTATTCCCAAGTCACTCGGGGTCGGCTTTTCTAGTCTAACCGGATTTGATTGGATATCAGTTTTTACACGGAGTGGCTGCCACCTGACCTCCGCAACCCGAAGGCTAACGATACCCTAAGGCTAGACCAGTGTCAGGATATTATAGGGCACTGACTTCCCAATAACGACTACCATAGATGTTCACGGCAGCCGGGACCGAGGGCTTAACGTGCTCTCCGAGGCACGGAGCAGGCGATAATTGTCAATCAATACGCACATAATTTCGAAAAGTCATATAACTTCCGAAGGTAATTAATATTAAATTTTGGTAGAAAGGAATTATTACAGTACGTTATTTGACACTCACTCACTAAAATCTTAAGGGTGAATTCCATAAATTACATAGATCTATTGCCAGAGTATCGTTTCTATAGACATTTGATTATATTGCTGATTCATGGTCCCCTGCAGTTATTCGTCCCTTCGCTCCGTCAGCATTTTGTTGTTACACAAGTTTCCCTCGTCATTTCGTATCACTAGTGTTTATATAACTACTCCCGTGGCGCAGCGATAGTAAATGCAACAGCATGAGGTCTCGGGTTCGAATCCCGGGTCGGATTAACAAAAAATTATTGGGGTTTTCTGTTAAGAAATTTCAATAGCAGCCTGGAGTTAGGCAGTTGGCAGTATAAGACACCTAAGTGCCTCGGAAAGCAAGTAAAATCGTTGGTCCTGCGCCTGATCTCTTTCCGGTCGTGTCTTACCATCCCATCAGATCATGAGAGTTAGGGAACAGAGAGTGCACTTGTGTCAGATGGCCAGAGTCCATCAAAATTGGCCGGCTGGACCGAAATTCGTTTGAGAGAACATTATTATTATTTTTAAAAGATAGCGTAAATACTAACAAGTGTACAATTGAAATATAATAACAAATATACCGCGGCTAATAAATAAACACATACTCATATACTTTATACATTACTAGCTGTGATCGCGGTTATATCCGCGTTTATACTCTCTGCCCCTCTGGATCGTAGCGTGATGTTATATAGCCTTTAACCTTCCTCGATAAATGGGCTATCGAACACTAAAAGAATTTTTCAATTCGAACCAGTAGTTCCTGAGATTAGCGCATTCAACCAAACAAGAAACTCTTCAGCTTTATAATTTTAGTATAGATATAATAATTTAATATTCTATCACATACACACAACACCATCTAGCCCAAACTAAGCAGAGCTTGTGCTATGGGTACTAGGCAATGGATAAACATACATATATACTTCTTTTTTGTAAATGCATACATATTACACATAGAAACACCCAAACTACGACAAACATCCATGTTCATGCACACAAATGTTTGACTTGTGCGGGAATCGAACCTGCGACCTCAGGCGTGGCAGTCGGTTATACTGACACTACGCCATCGAGGCCGACAAAAATAAAATGTCTCGTTTGTACTTAGCTAGCTTAATCTTAATTTAAATTGGCTATGGAAGAACGATGGCTACTGCAGTAAATATTTATATTTAAATTAGCGGCAATAAATTTATATTTTTATTATTATAATATTTAAACTTATTAAGGCGTTAAATAAGGACTTTGAAAATTAAGCTCAGTATATACTAATATAGCGCATAATTCTAAACACTAAAATTGGAAAACAGTTAATAGACTGTAGTAATTATATTAGAGGCAAAAGAAACAATTTAATGGATTTTATAAAAAGTATCCCGGTATTGAACTACTTAACCTCAAAAAGCTCATGTTAATGGTATATTGCTTATTAGTAGGTAGGCAATCTCTGACATTACACACATGACTATCATATTCTGTCACTAATTAAAACCCACAGCTGTACCGTTAGTAACTATGTTATGGTTAATGACATATCACGCGACCGTTAACAAGGGCTTGTATTGGTATGGTTGTATGACTTAACGAATGTACTTTAACGCCCGCATAGACCTGAGCCGTGACCTGAGCAAATAACACATATTATTCAAGTTTTAATTTATTTATTGTGTAGTTTTAATAATTACTTAGTAGTTCCTGGACGTTATTAAAAATTTCAACAATTTGAAATTATCATTAAAGACAGCTTTAATGTGTCAGAGGTATTTTATTGTTAATTATGTCTGGTTAAAGGTAATTTAATAATATTTTATAAAGTATCTCCATTTCATTCCAATTAAACAAACTTTATAAGCTAAATAGTTTAAATTGAAGTAAAAAGTAACTAGTAAAAGTATTTAACAATAATATTTTAAAGTTTCAAAATTATGTAATAATACTATTTTATAAAAATAAAATAAAATCCGTATAAAGTTTGTTTAATTGCAATGTATAACATTCGCGTAAACATAAGACAATATTATGTATCTCCATCTCGCTTAAACTTGGAGGAAAGACGCTAAAAAAGGGTAAAGGACGATTTAATGATTATATCGGTGGTACAGCGGAAAAATTGCGACTGTTGTACATGAGATGCCAGATGCTAAAATTAGCTATAATGTTATTCTGTCAAGCAATTCATAGTAGCAACATGGAGTCTAGAACAATGCCGGTGAAAGGCAATAAAATCACCCCTTATAACGCTAAGTTTTATTCCTTTATAAAGTCAGCTGTAACTCAACGAACAGTCCCTAATTCCTTACCAACTCACGAAGACGCAATAGATATAATACAATCGATCTACTCTCGTACAAACCACACACCAGTTCCCTACGAATAATTTGACCAGTCGTACAGATCATGGTGTTGTTAGCACCGCACTATTGATGGCGCGTACTAATGGTATGTACTACAAGTCGTACGACTCGCTAGAGAATTACGGTGGCCAAACGTTACGTGTGAAATAAATTGCGGTTTTGTAGACACCCTACTATGAAGCTCAGTGCATGTTTAGTGCGTTAGTAATGGTCGCTGATATTGCATTAGGGGTTTCTACATATACTGTATCTAAACTGTCCCACTGATGAGCCCGAGTCACTTCACAACTTAAGAAGAATTAAGGCCATAGTCAATTATATCCAGTCATATTTACAATAGTACCAGGTGGTATCTGTGTTGTTCAAGATTCTGTAAAAATAGCTTGAGTCATTTTTAGTTTTCAAAATGTATACTTACAAAATTTAATTAATACATACATACATAGATTCACGCCTGTTTCCCAGAGGGTTAGGCAGAGACTACGGATTTCCATGTGCTACGATCCTGACACACTTCTTTCATTTTATTAATAATACAAATAATAAGTGTAAGTTTTAATATAAGATATAACTTTAATAGCATAAGTGCTTTAAATCTAATTGGACTTTTCTTCAGAAGATTAACAAATTTATTAATAATAATTGTCCATATCAAGGAGTTACCGACTGTCTTTATTATTTTATATCTACAGTACCATATAAATCTATGCATTAAGTATAAATTGGCAGGCTACACATGACCTACCTGAAGGTAAGCGGTTTCCACAATCTATTAATCCTTACAACATTAGGTATATCAAGGGCACATTGGCTAATCTTTGAAAAAGAAGACGTCACGATGTCATTATAAGAGATAATTGCCACGTCAACCTTACTGTCAACTCAATATGTTCTTACGGGTCTCCAGAAGTTAAACAGGGCTATTTGGCTACCATCATTAGTAGTGTGGAGGTGCTTTGACAGTCAAACAGCTTAAACTCAAAGCAGAACAACACTAGCCTCTACCTCCCTAAATCGAAAATATTAGTTCAGTAATACATAGCCTATCAGCCATCCCAAAAATACTATTACTAACTTCTAATAAAAAACACAATGAAAAACATCAACGGTTATCTATACAAGCATTATAAAACGCACCTGCTTCGAACAAATACCTCATAATTATTGTCACAGAACTTAGTAGTAAGGGTAAAGTACCCTCGTGTAGATTTAGGTGCAACTTTGTGGACAGTCCACTTGTACTGGACGCCCTGCGTAGGGTTGTCAAACAGGCGTTTGTCTGACGGATGACGTGTTATATTTTTTAAACCAGAGATAAGCTGGGTTACATAAACCTTACAAACATAAAATTTATTAATCCAGGCTAATTTATTTATTTTATTTCATGTTTACCAACATTGTATTTTGTATACAACTCTTGCGGGTTTAGAATACTTTGTCATGTTTTTCTTTTTCTAAACCAAAGTCAAGTCAAATCAAAACACTTATTTCTTTGTCTCTTGGGGTTTAAAACCACAAATAAAATTTTGCGTTCTAATGGTGACCGCATACGTCATATTTCAGGAATTGAAAGCGTCTGTATTGGTTTTGTAAATATGCGTAGTTGAGAGCTTAAGCTGCAAAATACATACACACGTAGTCACACGGCAGTATACCATCGAAGGACTAGGCAAAAGTGTGTAAAACCAACATTTCGCTGTCTATAGTTGAAGTCCTATTAAAAAGGCGTCGACCCTACAGTCCGGGCATACATATGTATATCCAGATATTATACTGCTGCAAATTTCCTTGCCCATGAACTTACTTTATCTTTATTTATATTTAAGTCAACTTTCGGTAATAGCACTGGACGTTTACATGTCATTACACATGTGTATTTTAATGCCAAATCAGCAGTCTAAGTGTTTGACCGTATTGCATCAAATGTCTTTATAAGTGAGAACCCTACCACCACAGCAAACAATATCGTCCAAAGTTCAAACATCGGACATTTTGTTCGGATGTTTCAATGTCCGATCATATCGATATCGCATTGGTACGCACAGATGGTAAGATTAAAGAGCCCTGTTTGTGCTGTGACAATATAGTGTAATGAACGAGGATCAAGTGTTTAACGTTTATTGGTATTTTTTTGACAATGACGCCGATATTGTATGACAAATGTTTACGAATTATGAGTAAGCCGTTAATTTATTGATTATTTTTGGAAACGCAGATAATATAGCGTGTATAATGTTACTATTTTTTGTTTATATAAGTCCTTTTTGCAGTAAAGCGTTCATACAAATAAATAAATAAAGTATGATAAACTTTGTTTCAAAGTTTAAAACAAAGTTGAAAATATTTATCTTTTCGAGTTAACAATACAATTTACATAATTACAGCTCAGGACATGGTGACGCATTGCTAATTAAATGGAAACAATCATATTTACGTTAATGTCTTAAAATAGATAAACACCTAAAACATTTTATGCCAGTTTTTAATAAGCACTAAGTTCTAGCTTATTATTAACAACAAAAACGCTTTAAATATTGTTTTATAGACGAAGGCTTTGTAAGTAAAAGGATATTATAAGAAAATAACTGACCACGCAGCTGACCCCAAGTGCGAAGAAAAATTCGTGCGCCTCTGGTTACGAAACTGGCGACTAAAACCACTCACCGATACAAAACACAAACATCGAAATTAGCTATAAAATCCAAAAGAATCGCTCTCACACATCTGAGGTGTCGCAATGGCGGGCTCCGGGACAGATTACCAGATGACCATCCCCCACGGATCAATGGAATATTAATTGCTTTTAAAGAGGCCCGGGATTATGCGAATAATTGGACCGTTGATGGCCTTCCACCATCGTTTATTCATTGCTTTTCGCGCCATAACTTTATGTAATTGAGGCGAATGGGATAGTATTGTTAGGTATTCTAAAACCAGACGGGTTTTTAACTGTCTGGACCATAGGGAGAGATGAGATTTTTTAGTTTATGTGCGTGTGATTCTTTTTTGCTAGAATTCACACACATACTGACATCTGTATATTCTGAAGGTGTAGGTAAATATGTATGTGGAATAAATTCTTAACCTATGCGAAGAATATGCATGTATCTAACATATAATAATAAGCAAAAGCTATAAATTCACAAAGGTCAACAAAAATAACAATAAATCAAAATCTACCTAGATTTGATATAGTTTTTGCTATCTCATATTTACGTTAGCCTTCATCTTCGGGGATATAGACATAAAGCTATGTATATTATGACTAGAAAGAATATAAACTTGGGATAATCTTGTAATTTATTTAGCAGCTACTGATGCATATAATAGCATGTATAGTAACGCGTGACAAAAATGCATCCAATCCAAAATGGCGGGTATATTTTTCACGCAGATTGCGTTAAAAACAGAAACAAATATATCCAACGGACATTAATAAATGTTCAGTAATTTGGTGTAAGCGCACAAAAAATCACCCCATTCCACATAGAGAATAGGGTTCCGCAAATGACGCGCGTATTTCCATTAATTTATCAATTTAATTGACCGTGTCGACGTCACTGATGACACGCTGAGTATTGAATTTATTTTACACTAGCTGTTGCCCGCGACTTTGCTGACATTATATATATATATATTACTAGTTTCTGATCACGGCTGCACCCGCGTAAATAATTCGGGAACGTGTCTATTTACAAAATCAAAGTATCTTGTCATGTTAATCTAGTACATGATATAGCAGTGTTCTATCAACTTAATACAGCGATGAAGTATCAATCATCCATCCGAAACTCTAAGAATTTTAATATTAATAAGATAGGTATGTTACAAATAAATAAAATAAATAAAATATTAATATATAAGCCACTATAATATATAAATAAAGTTACTAATAATAAACATGTATGTATACATAAGTTATTACTTAACATATTAAATACAGTCATATTTAATAAAATAAATATAGTTCACAAACAGTGTTATATAAAGATACCTAACCTAACCTACATATGTAAAAATTATTATGTACCTACCTACTTAATAAGTGCAAATTTACTGTTAGAATAAGAGCGCCACTATCGCCAACAAACTGTCCAACAGTTTGGCGATTTTGATATGTATATACAAATGTATCTTTTTATGGTAAATAAAAAAAAAAAAATGTAAATAAGCGTTAGCCGAATAGGCAACCGGCAGAGTAAGTAAGTAAGGAATTTGAACCTGTGCCCGCTAGCCGTAGTCCGTAGGACCTACAATCATAGCTGGCGAAATAAGAGTTTCTGCCTACTGGCAAAGGTGTATGCAGGGATAATCACTAAATAATATATTAGCGGAAAAGGCGGAAAACTATCTACCTAATGCATATTTGTAAAAACAGGCATTGGACCTTATCTTAAACAATTCCTCAGATCGCAGATACATCCATATTACTAATACACAATAAGCGGACTCAAATTCGACCTGGACTTCTTCTCCCTAATCTTTATTATTCCCAAGTCATTTGGAGTCGGCTTTTCTGGTCTGACCGGATTTGACTGGATATCAGTTTTTACACGGAGCGGCTGCCACCTGACCTCCGCAACCAGAAGTCTAACGATACCCTAAGGCTAGACCAGTATCAGGATATTAAAGGGCACTGATTTCCCAATAACGACTGCCATAGATTTTCATGGCAGCTGAAACTGATGGCTTAACGTGCTCTCCGAGGCATGGAGCAGGCGATAATTGTCAATCAATACGCACATAATTTCGAAAAGTCATATAACTTCCGAATGTCAGAGGTGTGTGACGTGAGTTCAAACCCGAGACCCTCTGCATTGCAGTGTGTTGGTCTCACTGAGCTATACTGATATATCGATCTAGACTGAGACAAATTATTTGTGAATTCCAAAAATGATTTTGTGCAGAAATCGAACTTACAATATTAAGTGAAGAGTCGTTGTGAGGCAACTGCTTACTCTCAACGACATCCGTGCAGTCATACTATGTAGCCATATTATATAGGTCTGTAAACCAGCCTGGTTAGAAAAGTCTGTGTAATGGCGCTTGAACACAGTGCAGGTAACATGCGCAATTTGAGACAATTTGCATTACGTAAGCGACCGACGGCGACCGTAGGCAACCTGTATGATTAATCCATGTATATAGGTCGATAGCGCAGCTAAATTTTTGCGATTTATGTGCATATGGTCTCACTTTTGATTCCCGGGATGGAAAAAGTGAACAAAGTTATTATTTTCAAAAAAATCTTTGTCGATAATTGTACGGTGTGTGAAAATGTGCCCAGTAAACGGCAATAGGCCCGCCCTTTAAACTTTGAACCTACAACCATAGCTGATGAAATGTAGGTATAATAGATCTCTGCTTACCCGTTTGGGGATACAGGCGTGAGACAATAGATGCATATAACCCGCATGAGTAGTTGGCATCACGTACAGTTACGATAAAGAACATTAAACTCATCATACCTCACAAAACCCTCACTGTCGAAAATCTCAATTCGGTAAACAAGCAAAAATAATTTGCCATCATACAGAATTGACCGTGCCGACGTGTCAACCGGAGTGACGCACCTGATGACGTCACTCGCGTCGCGCGATTGACGCGAAAAGCTTCCCCGTGTCAAACGAATGGTAATGAAAATTTGGCGCATTGTTGGACGTTTATTGACAGTTTTGTTTACATCAACATTTTTGTGTTTAGTTATTCTTAGTGTATTGGTTGCCGTCACCTAAACATGATACATTTTCTATTGTATCTAGCTATGCTTATGTTTACTCATTAAGTTAAATACATAAGCTTACGTTTGTATACACAATGAGGGGTAGGAAAACATGTATTACACGGTCATATTTCGGTAGCAATAGTATTTACCAGGTACATTTTTCAAGCCTCTATGGAACTGTGATTTAAAATCTGGGAATTACACTTTCATCTCTCCGAAAACTAAGCTTGGAACATTACGATCAGCTGCATACACATATGTAAACTTATGTCACTAGACCGGCTAAGCGTGTTATTAAAGAAAACAGATAAATTTATTCTTAATTTGTGTTTTACAAGACAACTCTCGCAAGGAATATTCCTGTGTCACGCAGGTGCCATTTTACAAGCATTTAAACATCGGACACAAAGAAAACCGAGACTAAATAACTAATAGCGCATCAAACACATTTTGGTCCCGTGTATCGAACCTACAATACTCAACGCAGTGGCAGCACCACACATGAGGCAACCGCTTAAATCACTGCGTCATCCTTAATAATAATAATATTCTACCACAAACACACAACACCATCCAGCCCAAACTAAGCAAAGCTTGTAGTATGGGTACTAGACAATGGATAAACATATATATATACAGGTTGTCCGGTAATTAATGGATAACCTTGAAATATCTTATAGTAGAACTGAAGGCCGTTCAGAAAAAAAGAAAAAATATAAAAAAATATATATATATATTAAAAAGTGCAAGCTATATTAGCATAGCATACTTTTGACTGTCTATCTATTAGCATGATTAGTGTTTAATAATAAAACAACAAAAAACCGATGGATTTCATTCATTTATGGTCGTAGTATACAAGAAAGTTATACATGGTAATTAAAAAATAAACACATATCTCAGGTAGTAGTTAGGATAGATTTTTTCATATTTTTCTGAACGGCCATCAGTTCCACTATAAAACATTTCCAGGTTATCCATTAATTACCGGACACCCTGTATATACTAATTTTTTTTGTATATACTTACATATTATACATAAAAACACCCAGACCAAGACAAACATCCATGTCCATGCATACAAATGTTTGACTTGTGCGGGAATCGATTCCGCGACCTCAGGCGTGGCAGTCGGTTACACTAACCACTTCGCCATCGAGGCCGACGTCCTCCTTATAGTCCTGACTCTGTGTATGTTGTTTATGATCTTGTAATTATACTTTGCATTATTTTGGAGCTAAGCCCAGAACGTTTTAATTGGTCGCCTCGTCGGCCGCTGCCTCTGCATCAAGTGTTGTGTGGCTTTTGCAACAAATTGTTGTTCCGAGTCTGGGTGTTCTTTGCGTCCGTTCCTTGAGTGTTTGTTAAGTCCCCCGCGACACAGAAATTATTCATACTGCGGGAGATAAAAAATATCGTTAATTTGGTTTATTCCCACTTGTTCTACTAAACATTTCTATGGTAGGACTAATTAGATTTTTTTTGTCTCAATAGTTCTACGATATTAGGTGTTACAAAATAGTAGAACTAATGGGCGTCTTTATTCCCACTTTATTCTACTTGTTCTATTCCGCAGTTCTATAGTAGAACTAATGGGAGTTTTGGACGAAGCCCCGCTTCGCGGTGCTCCTATTTCTGAGTGAATTTGCAAACCAACCGCTTCCGAGTCGGAATGCTCTGCACTGACGTTATAATAGTGAGAACCAAAACTCTCATTGGTCCTATAGAACTGAGGAATAGAACAAGTGGGAATAAAGACTCCCATTAGTTCTACTAATATATAACACCTAATATCGTAGAACTACTGAGAACAATCTCATTAGTTCTACCATATAACTGTTTAGTAGAACAAGTGGGAACAAACAGTTAATTTAGGCCGCAAGTCCAATGAAACGTCTAATTTCAGATAAAATACAAGGTAAGAAGAATAATTGAAATAGTGTTGGTAATACAGACGTTAAACTGAGCTAGCGTGTCGGTAAGGATATGTCATGTGTGAAGTTTTTATTTGACTTGTTTATTATGGTTTTTGTTGTAAGCTTAGAGTGGATATGGCGATGTAGATATGGAGATTTATTAATAAATAAATAATAAAATAATATTGTCTTAATAAAATTAAACACTTTATACGGATTTTGTCGCGTTGTTTATTTTACTTTAAACACTTCTATTACATAATTTTGAAAACTCTAACACTACTATTATCTTCCCGTGGACATGGCTGCTGTAAAGCAACCGAAACGTCGGGGCAAAGTGTAAACTTAAATATAAATAGATTTAATTAAATTAAATAGCATAGTAAAGTTCAATAATAGTAGTTAGAGTTTTCAAAATTATGTAATAACAGTGTTTAAAGTAAAATAAACAACGCGACAAAATCCGTATAAAGTATTTAAATTCAATAAATAATAAGAATAAATGTTTCGTTTATATTGAGCGGTTACGTCTTTTTGTTAAATAATTCAAAGATGTTATTTTACATAACATTTTTATTTTGTATATTTAATCAATTTGCACCAGTATGTAGTAAAACAAACAAACAGGTGAAAATCTATAAGTAAAATACAGATTGTTATAGGTAATAATAAGTAAATAAACATTACAAGTATTATTTAACTTTATCTTTATATTTTTATTGGTGCTTGTCAGTTTGGTATATATATGTAGGTATATAATAATAATAATAATAATAAAACCCCTCTGGGACAGTCGTTATCTCATCATGAGACTAACGCGATATCGGAGGGCACAGTAAACTAGCTTTAAAACTATCACCTTCGTCTTGTGATATAAACAAAAAATGTATCACCAGGTTAAATTAAAACGCACAAACCGCAGGGCAGCTTGTGGCGAGCTGAATGTGAGTGGCGACACTGCGGTCCTGTATGCCTCAGAGAGTTGGTTAGGGCCTCGTCCCCGGCTTGCCGTTACTGGTTGGCTGGGGAGGAACTTCAAAAGCGCCCGTAGGACTCTCAACTCTGACTTGCCTTGGTCGGCCGGTCAGAGGGAGGCCGCTAGAGCTATATGCTTGGGGGTGGAAGTGTCATTTTCAAGGGCATAACTACGGGGAAACCCGCTCCGGGTCTCCGTTGTCACGAGACCCGTGATGGTGAAACCGGCGCCGCACCGCTCGACACCCCTAGCCACTCGCACTGGTGTTGCCCTCTGCTGCTGGCTTGTATGCCTATAGTGGCTATTTAGGGGGCCCATCTAGTGAGTTGGCGAGTCACCGCCTGCCCATTGCATTGATGCTATTAGAGTATTCAGGGCAGACGCCGTTTTTCATCCATAGTTAGCAATATACCGGTCCACCAAACACCCATACCTATAGCCCATATATTAGAATCCATACGTAGCAATAGTCCTACGCCTGCTGCGGCTAGTGCCGCTGTAGGTGTTCCATCACACCTTTCATTAAAACTCTCGAAGGGCCTCTTCACGTTGGACCCATGTCTCCGTGTAAGCCTCCCAAAGGGCCAGGTATTTTCTAATATAATATGTTAGAAAGTACCTGTGGTAAGAGAAACATAATAATAATATTGTTTATCTCTCTCAAAAAGGTAAGTAAGTACATCGATATGTTACAATAATAGTAGGTACAGCATGAACTAAAACCTTAGTGAGAGCTGGAGTTTGTACTAGGTACGAAATATTTATAAATATACCGAAGTCTTAATCATAAACATACATCACCTGTCCAAATTAAATATCGCTTATTTGTTTCATTTAAGACGAATTAACTATAAAACATACAATAAATTTCAGTACATAACATCAATTTTAACACTAAATAAGTTTCAGATTCAATTTCGGTCGAAACTGAGACGGACCCGGAAGTTTCCAATTCGGCTGCATATCCTGTTTCGGTTGATGACTATAAAAAGTATATGGGAACCGAAGCGGTATTAAGAAACTGCAGCCAATATGTCATATCCTGTATAGTATATACATATTCCCAGTTCACAGTACACTTTTCCCCACGTATGTTATAATCGCTCGCACCTGCCACCGCTCACCCGACACTCGTTACGTCACTGTCCGGCCAACTCGAAACAAACATGCCGATGCACTTTTTATTTCTACTTTTTATTGTTAAATGTCACGTCAATCAGTCACACTGTTAGTGTAATGGGAATAATAGTTTCACCATCATTTTTGCTTACGAATCGGCTGTGTAGGTCTGTGACTTAATATACCTACTAGATCACGTTTGAAATAATGTATGTAATATGAATGTATTTACAAAAAAAAAGTATGTAAGTATGTTAATCCATTATCTAGTACCCATAGTACAAGCTCTGCTTAGTTTGGGCTAGATGGTGTTGTGTGTATGTGGCAGAATATTATAAAAAGAAAAAAATTTAGCATTACAGATGAATGTGGCATAAAACATATTAAATTTAAAACCGTTCGAAGATATATATTGCTTAAACTTATCTATTCCTTTATAATTTTGTTAAAAGGAATTGTTAATAACAGAGCGTGGAGGGCGATCACGCCCGCCATGTTATTAAAGTAAGATGACCATTCAAATCATTAGGTTTAACTAGTCATCTTACTTTAAACACTGCCGTGTGTAGTGGATTTGATGAACCCACAGGGCAAAAAGTTGTGTGATCTACGTATTTTTAGTCCGAATCTAAATGTTCTTTATGTCCGTTGTTTGAATATTTGTAAATTTTTCTACGACGAAGGACTAAAAGTTAGAACAAAGGAAAGAACGAAGAGGTAGAATTAATTATATAGACAAGCAAGCACTGGTAATATCATGTTTTTAAGGGATTGCATATTTTATTGCAGTCTTTAATATAACAGTGGGTTTTCTTTCACAACTATCAAATAGTTAAATCGTTTTATTATTTTAATAAATTATTTGACTTTCTGAGTTATCGTATTTATAAAACGTCGGAATAATTAAACGGCTAAACAAATTTAGGTACGTTGCTAATACTCAAATATCTCGTTAAAATAAAGCTACTTAATATGGATATTATGGCAATTTTTCAAAGTAAATACTAAATTTAATCTATTTAAACATTTTAAGGCTATTTATATTTAATTTACACTTTTCACGGCATTCGATAAATCTTAAGTTTACGCGAATTTTATTAAAATTATAGGGATTATATATTATATAGATATCTGTATAAAGCAGTTTAATTTCAATTCGATCAATCTCTTAACATTTCGATTATTGTAATGTGACCACGACAAAAACCAAACACCTTGTATCAATCCCCACTTGGGCGCACCCATCAACAACTTGTCCACGACCACTTAATCACCCCATTGAAACCACAAACTCGTTTCGCATTAATTGGCATTGCCAAAATATCGCTTGAGACACGTTTTCAATTTGCTCATAATCCCTCTGTATCTCCCCTCTCGGTCTAACATGCGAACCATAAGCTTTGGCTTTGAAGCTTTTGACAACCAGTGTCTGGTTACCGGATTCAAATACGAATACATACAAACAACCTGCATCTTGATCGGGATTAGAAAAAAGTTTACCACCTCATCTACATGAAGTTTCAAAACAAAAATTTGCTCTTTGATGCTACTTGTGATTGCCCGGTTATCGTAATATGATTTTAATTCATTATTATATATCAACTAGCTGAACCGGCAAACGTCGTTTTGCCATAAAAAAATGATATGACCAAAAGATTTAAAAAAATGTTAGGGGTGGACAACCCTTATCACTAAGGGGTATGAAAAATAGATAGTAGCCGATTCTCAGACCTACTAAATAAGCATATAAAATTTCATAAAAATCGGTCTAGCCAATTCGGAGGAGTATGGTAACTAACATTGTGACACGACAATTATATATATAAGATTTCAGCTTTCTGTAGGCATTCTTCATAATTATAAACTTTAACTGAGACAGTCCTCGTACACATAATTTACTTAAAAAGTGCTATAACATTTTGTATTAATATATAGATATCTGTTTTTTTATTACTAGCAAGGTGATGAACTGCCTACAAGCTAACGGTGCATTTAATAATACGTGTTTGGTTAGTTACGTAGCCTATAATCCCTTGCAATACCAGGGCTATCGCGTGTTGCAATCATGAGATTAAAGATGGGAGAGTAAAAGGATCTGAAAAGTAGATTTGTGTGAATCCGAAATTCTTACTTGCCGATCAAAATACAGCAGTATTATAACTAGACTTACGCTGGCATCACAGGTGAAACTATTTCTATATAATAAACATTGCAAAAAAAAAATGTTTTAAGCGAACATTTATTACTAACCTTCGGATATCTTTACACCCTTGAGATGTGCCCTAAAGAATTGCCTTAATAGTTTTTAAACGTAACTAGCTATTGAGCTAGTTACGTTTAAAAACGATATTCTATCATGTTTGGAATAAGTCAGAAAACCAACCACAAAATAATTGAAAACAGTAAGGTTTCTAACCTTACAGTTTTCAAAAGAAGTTACCAACAGTCATTTGGTTGGATTGGAATCGCGAAGCCGAATCCGATGAAATCTTTAGACCTTGAGTAATCGTGGCCCATCCTCGCAAGAAGACATGTGGAATGCTTTATGCGAAGGTTGGAGCAATATATCGGAAGACACCATCAACAAATTGATTGCTCGTATGCCGAGACTTGTGAAAAAATTCATACAATGTATCATGTAAGGGGATGGGGTACTTTAGTACCTACCTCGGAGACTTACGTAAAATACAACTAACATTTAAATCCTAACTAATATTATAAAATATGTGAATGTGAGTTTATCTGTTTGTTTGTTACGCTGCCACGCCTTAACTACTCGATCGGGCATCATGTAATTGCGCATACACATTGTCAGGGGTCCAGAAAAATATATCTAATAGAGATCCCTTTATCCTGGAAAAAGTACTGTTCCCAAGAGATAGAAATACATTAACGCGAGCCAAACCGCAGGCAAATCTCGTGTTTAATGTCACGTAAACTTATCATGTCAAAATGTCAACTTTATTTTTCTATGGCAGTCTTATTGAAGAGCTATCAAGTTATAAACACGCTTCATATTCATTAGGGGTAAGCAGTACATCAGGCGTACACCCCTAACCTTTTTATAAAATATATGTATCACTTCCAGCCCCTATTATGTAAATAAACTATTCAGTACCAGTGGGGTGCTTAACCACCATAGCTAGCGTTAAATTAAGCAGTTTGAAAAACAACTTAGAGATTACGAACGTTTTTAAGGACGCAAACATTCGAATGTACAAAGATTCAAGAGTGACGTACAACTTATCCCAATATAATTATATTACTAGGTTTTGCCCGCAGCATCGCTCGCTCGGGAATAGTTATTTTTTCCGGGTGGAAGGTGAGCTATGATCTTTTTTGTACACCTTTCAACGTATATGCGCAATTTAACTACGTCCGTGGCGCAGCGGTAGTAAATGCGACTGCTGTGCATGAGGTCTCGGTTTCGAATCCCGGGTCGGGCCAATAAAAAGTTATTGGGTTTTTCTGTTAAGAAATCTCAATACGAGCCCGGAGTTAGGAAGTTGGCGGTGTTAGACACCCCCGTGCCTCGGAAAGCACGTAAAGCCGTTGGCCCTGCGCCTGATCTCTCTCCGGGCGTGACGGATTATTCGTCCCATCCGATCATGAGAGTTAAGGAACAGAGAGTGCACTCGTGTTTGCGCACACACTTGTGCACTATAATATCTCCTGCGCCGATGGCCAGTCTCCGTTAAGGTTGGCCACCGTGACCGAAATTCGGTCAGGAGGCCATTATATGCGCAATTTAATAATGATCGGTCGAGTAGTTGAGGCGTGAAAGCGTAACAAACAAACAAACATTCACATGTATACTATTAATTAAGGATAAAGTTAACTATTTAAAGCCTCTTAACACTAGCGGTTAACATATTGCATAGATGTTCTATAAAGTATACGCAGGCAAACGCTGCGGCAACGCGACGTGCATCGCGCTTTGGCAATAATGATAGGGTAGTTGACTTACAATACTATATTATTCAAGGCAAACTGCTACATTGTCCATATTCTAAATTACAAAAAAAAAAACACTCATATATAAATAACATTCAAGCATTTTAAATCTAGTAGGGGTCAAATGATAGAAAAAGAATACATGGTACGATCTAGAACGTAACCGTTATTTAAATGCAGCTGTCCGAAAAGATAGCTAGATATAGTTATAAATATAAATTACTTCCTTATTCTGCAATCAATTTTGATACTGTTTGCACATAAAAATATTTTCATTTGCTCTTGTGCGAGAAATAAAGTAGGTACATTATCAAACATATGCAACTATCCTATTGTAGGCTGCATTAGGATCGCGCAGACGTCGCACTATATCGCTGATATATTAGGCCTACAGTACTGATTGCAATGTTTGTCAATCATCATTGCTATTAAAATGCCTAGCAGAATCATACATAATGTGTGTGTGGCCATAGGTCTGGTAAAGTATTTAGTGTAGACTAAACTCTTTACTAGACCAATAAAACGGATGGGCAACCTGAACATAAAGCAAGCATACGCGCAAACATGTAGATATTTAATAACGTCACGGTGTGAACGACTCAAAAATAATGTGGAAAGAAATGGCCAACCAGTTGTCGAAGATATCTCTTTATGAGGTCAAAAGGCGTATCATATTGACACGTTTTTTGTAATGAATGGCAACTACAGTAATTTGGAATATGTTCAGTTACCAATTATCACGAGCCCGTGCATTTTTTACGAACAATTTTATATATTTAGCGATAATATCGACGTAATTTATTGGACGCGGTTCGAATGTAGGGCTGTCCCGGAAACATGTATCAATTTGTGATATTTTGCCAACTCAAAATGGTTCTTATATATCTTTAGAGACATGGTGAGTTTCTGTTTTATTTTATGTGTAGGTAAAAGTATGTAATCGAATCTCTTAACAAATTTTCAACAACTAACAGTTGCATTAATAGTTTTTTACGTAAAATGGAAAGATACAAAAATGCTCCAATCCTGCAACTAAAATTAATTTCGAACAAACTAAAAAAAGTGAATAATACTGTCGTTTGTGGAGCATCGGCAGTGAATGTGACTGCCAAGCATGAGATT
This sequence comes from Catocala nupta, assembly GCA_963675205.1. Classification (NCBI taxonomy): domain Eukaryota; kingdom Metazoa; phylum Arthropoda; class Insecta; order Lepidoptera; family Erebidae; genus Catocala; species Catocala nupta. Next base: position 27,124,156 of record OY776086.1, on the reverse strand, counting down.
TCCGACTCGGTTCCTTAGTTAGACAAAGTCTTATTGGGTTTTTTGTCTATAAATTCTCAATAGTAGCACGAAGTCTGGAACAACGTCCAGTAGTCGCCAAAAGGCTCGACACTAGTGGGACCTCGAAACATAGTTGACGATATGTGGGTGTAATACAAACATCTGCCTACTCCTTTGGGATATTCACATGAGACTATGTATGTATTTATATTACTATTTAATAGGAGTGACTGCCTCTTTTGGTATGCTTGAACTTTCATCCAGATTGCTCTAGCCATGGTCACACGCAAACTGAGCGCGTCTGAGCAAACCTTTTTATCTAAGTTGCTAAATATGTATCTTTATAAAATAAACTCTCTTTATAAAATCTTTTCTCAAATTCCGTAGTAACAGCTATAATATAAGTTTAATTTCATCACGTTATTGCTCCAAATGCTGTACGACATTTAATGTACAGATATCATATTAATTTTGAGTGTGTTTTCGGAATCGGAGCAATAACGTGTTTAAATAGTTTATGTTTAATGTGTAACATTTGCGAAAAGGTAAGTACGTAAATTCCCGTATCCTGAGTGCCTTTAGGCGTTTAAGAGCCTTCTATAGACTATGGTAAATGTGTGACATAGATAGCCCTGTATTAAACTGTCCCACTGACAGCTAGGCCCTCTTCTTAGTATTAGACGGGATAGGCCATAGTTCACAATTGCCTACTGCGTGTAGGCAGTCTTCATAATTTATATCTTGGAGAACATTATGGATAACTCGCAGGGTTCACTATGTTTTCCTTCAATGTTAATATTTGTAGTCAATTAAAATTTTTCCGACGTAAATATTGGGTCGGCATATTTCAATGCGTAATGAGCATGATATGAAAAGGAATACAAATTAATTGTATTACTCTATTATACATTTTTACCTTAGTCTACAGAGTGTTTTAAACTTACAACGTTGCCATTGGAAACAGGCCACATAGCGGTAACGCTCTTATACATTTATTTAGTAAGACTGTCCGTTGACATTAAAATAATTCTTTATAATAAACAATTATATTTTAGGTCTAATTTCATAGCATAACCTTTTAAGGCAGACACAGCATTTGATTGAATTTGATGAGCCTATAAGTGTACATACATATATTGGTATTATTCATTAAATATTTTAAGTTAGCCTTTGATGGCAGACGAGCAAGTGGCCCATCCGATGGAAAGTGATAACCGCTGCTCAAGCACTTCAGCAATGTCAGGACACAGCAAAGCCGCTGCCTACCGTGAAAGAACTCTCTTTAAACTTCGTTTGAAGAAGGACATATCATAGCGCTCGGGCAACACCGAAGCAGGCAGTTCATTCCAGAGCTTGCACGTACTTAGGAGAAATTATCGCTGAAAGCGTACCGTCTTGGATTTGAACGCTTCCAGGTTATATGGATGATCTTATTCATCTCAACTACATAGTAAAATGATTTAAATCGAAGTAAAATTAAGTATAGTCCATTAAAATATATATATGAATATTAATATATATACTGTGTGTTAGGAACATACTATATGGATTTTTGCTTACTACAAAAAGATTAATCCTAGTATTGTACAAAACTATATTTTCAAATTATTATACTGTTTTATCATGTATGTTTATTTGTAATTTTAAGTGTTGTATACATCTGTAAAGGCATTTTACTTCGTACCATTCCCTCACTGTTTAAAATTATAATCGTATAGTGATGTGTCGATGGTAACTTTAAATACATTAAAATGAATTAAAATCTAACCATAAAAGTTTTGCCAGCCCTGATTTCACACAAGCCTTATCACTCCCAATCAATCAAGTTATTACAAGCCCATTGCGCACTTTCACTCGTTATAATTTGTATGGGCATTAACAATAATGAATCAAGTTTATTTCGCGTAATGAGGTATTATCGCGATAACGGGACACAATTGATCATACGCATTTTATTGGAACCATGAGGACATGTGCGTAAGATCGACTGATAATTATCAGTGGAAATCAATACTAATTTATAATAAACAATATGTGACAAGCTTTTTAGTTACGTGGCATAAAGTGGTTGTGGAACTGCGATCGGCCGGCAATATGACTAGCCGATACTGAGATCCCACAACAAACTTATGGCAATTAGTTCCTAAAACCTAGTCCTAGATTTGATAACGGGGTAATGTGAAATCTTATTGGTTTTTTTGTAGGCATATTCTTAGTAGCAGGCTGGAGTATAGAAATGGGTCCAGTAGATGACCACAGACTTTTCGCCTGCAGTCATAATTTATAGGATGTCTGTATCATGTTATCGTGGGTTCGATTCCCAGGTCGGAAAAATATTATTAATATTTTTTATCATGCAATTCTTACTACCTACGGACGGAGTCTAGTAATGTTTTTTTAACACATACACACAACACCATCTAGCCCAAAGTAAGCAGATCTTGTACTTTGGGTACTCGACAATGGATCAACATACATATATACTTTTTTTGTAAATACATACATATTAAACATAGAAACACCCAGACCAAGACAAACATCTATGTTCATACACACAAATGTTTGACTTGTGCAGGAATCAAACCCGCAACCTGAGGCGTGGCAGTCGGTTACACTAACCACTACGCCATCGAGGCCGACAAAATATACCCGTTTGATAGCACTAACCGTGACGCCTATTGCATAGAGCATAAAATACAGATATATATGTATATATGGCAGCAAGACTGTCTGTCTTTTTGGACATAGGTACATATGTAGTTAGTTTAGTTTAAGTATACCGTATTTAAATGTATATTATGTAAAATCTCCGTTATTATAGTTATAAGCAAAGACATTCTAAATTAATAGCAAGATATTTTTCATGATCGCCTTTAAGATGAGCCCCTTGAGTCGGCGCCATATTTTAATCCCTTGTTACAGCTACCAGGGTGGATAACACATGCATTTAAAACTGTACATTCACGATCAGATTGTAGAGGTTAATTTAAATCTGTTCACAAAAATACTTGTTTAAATATTGACTTAATCTTTTCGCAAATGTTATACATTGAAATTGAAGTACGTTTATTTGTTCATTCGTATTGTGTATTTTCGAGTCATGGGAAATTTAAAAGTGGTGTAGTTTCATATTCGAAAGGCAAAATAAATATGCTTCCAATAAAAAAAAAGAACCGAGAAATCTCCTTTCGTGTCCAATAAGTTTTTAATTTAATCGTTTTAATATTATATTTCCATTTTTAAAAGAAGGCCTCTACAACGTTTGTTTTTACCTGTTAATAGCTTTCTTATCTCCTGGATTTTGCTCGCGGCTCCGCTCATGTAAATGTAGGTTGTGATTTGAAATGTATGTCATTTTTCTTTCCCTTAGGAACAGTATTTTTTCTGTATGAAATGTACCATATGAAATTTTATGATGATCGGTCGAGTAGTTAAGGCTTGAAAGCGTAACAAACAAACAAACTCACATTCGCATTATAATATTAGTCAGGATTTAAAATATTACTATTGATACAAGATTTATAGTTCCAAGTATATTTCAATAACAATTATAAAACGGAAGTGACACGAGTAGGTACTCAAAAATCGATTTCCGTCAACGGATAACATAAAATATTATGGGTGGTTTTAAAAAATGATGGTTGGTTTGTTACAAGCTGTCTTCATGGAACATCGTTAGAACTGAAGTGAATTATTATTTTAGACTGCCTATTTCGTCATAAGGCGTTAATATAATGTCTCTGATTTGATGGCCGGATGGTACAAAGTTTTATTGGGTTTTTCTGTTAGGAATTTCTCAGTAGCAGGATTTCCTTCCTCGGATATATAAGGATGTGAGTTTATGTAAGTATGAATATAAATTGTATGTATTTAATCTCCTTTTAACGTCCTTCCAACGTTTATACTACATACAATATTATTTAAGTTTTTTGCGGTAAAGCTATTAAGATGTAACTAATATACTTAATACTTATTTTAAAATAACATATAATATAAATATATTATATTATACGTTAGTAACGAAAAATAAAAATTTCGACCAAAACTGGTTAGACTACAAAGACAAACGAAAAATAAATATTTGTTCCTTGTGAGAATAAAACCCACAGCACTACACCATTGCTGTGTCGCATTCGCAAATGAAGTATTTTTATAAGTTATATGACGACCAGGCGCCCATTCCTTCATTAGGATATCCCTATGCCCGACAATAACTTCTCACCCTACAGAAAAATAAATAAACTATACTCGTTTTTATTGTCGCATAATCGCGACAGCAACTTCTACAATCGCACAATGAATGTCCTACATGATAACTAAGGGCGGATACTGTACACATGTGCGTACAGATGTAATTCTCGCCTGTTATTGCGATCGCGAACGCACCTGACACCCAATTAAGTATTGCATATTGCACGATTATTCTTTGAGGATTAGGATCTTGGAGTTTCAGATGGTGTCGTGACGTCATCTGGCTGCATTATAGATGCCTGTGCTCTTAGTTTACTTGATAAAAAGTTTGCAAAGACTGCACGTATAGCGATGCAGGCTAGAGGTCATCTCGCCGCTGCCTGTCTGTTGTGGTTCGAATTTTACATAAGATAATTATTTTTTATGATCCATAGATGATTGTTCTAAGTTTGGGAGTTCTATGTGACCGTTAATTGTACGTTTGTAAAGTCGCGAGGGACCGCGGTAAAATGTTTGAATGCTAATGCAGGAGTAATCAATTAAAATGTGTTATGTTTGATAGAGAGTTTTAATGACTGACGTATAAATTTTGTAATACAGTGCTAAATAAACAACGCGATAAAATCCGTATATAGTAGTTTAATTTCAATGAATAACATTCGCGTAAACAGAAGACAATATATTGTATAAACTTGTGGCAATAATTGAAGGTATGTTTATGGTAGAGGTTTAGGATTCGATACCAGTTTGTCCAAAGTGTTATTGGATTTATGTTTACATTTCAGTAGCACGGTACCTGGATATAAACCTAGCGAACGGCAGTATATTAGCCTCCTGTTATTTGGGAGTACCTAATAAACTTCAGCCTGGTCCTAAGAGAACTACTGTGATATTATTAAAAGCAAAGTTAATTTGAAGGTTACTTACCAATAATTACTTAAATACAATAGCGCAAAGAACTTGTTAGATTTTCTTTGGTTCTAAAGCTAGTTATATAATATCTAAATAATACAATTACTAAAATAAATTACAAAAGCATCACCAAAAACTTTTAAGATTAAAAGGAACATTGCTAATCTTTCACAGAGACTCGTAATAAATATTATCCAAACCTATTTACATTTCTTACGCTCAGCTAAACAGAAAACTAATTATTTTTACCAACCACCAAACACATGCATAATTCCTAAATACCTTCAGTGAAAACCCATCATACCTGTGGGCAAACCGCTTCTGGCGCCCGCGAGCAAATTGGATGCGAAATCAAATAAAAAAGCTTTCGCCTCATCTCCGAAAGGGGACTTAACGTGGTGTTATGATGTATCTATGGCAACTAACATCGAGCCACGGTATCTATCCTTATTCATTACTTTGTATAAATATGTGTTTACATACAGGGTTAATTGAAAAATACTAAGAAACTTTTATCAGTAACTTACACCACTAAGATTATAAAACAAATCGCGATAAACTCAAAAATGGATTTTCATGCGGTTTTCACCAATAGACAAAGTGACTCATGAGTAAAGTTAAGGTGTATAATTGGTTAAGGTTCTGTATTACCCGTGCGAAGCCGGGGCTGGTCGCTAATAGGTAATAAAGGTAAGAAAGAGGTAAGGTAAGACATTTTTAAAAGAAATCCGTCATCATAGTATTTTCTGAATCTTGTACGACAGTAAACTACTCGGTTTTATGTACACACAGCGACACATCAACCTATACTGTTTGGAATTTGAACTATTAGAAGGAGAACGCTGCGAATCGTGCGAGAGACTGCTTTATATTTTAGTTTTGATATTTTGTCTCATTCACGCTGAACGAGACGCGACACTTTATCCTTACCATTCGTATATAAAAATCTTATATATCAATGTTACCATTACATCGACACCACTATGCACTGTCCCTTTCCGACAATTCTCTATTTTATATGTAGCGTAGTTATGCGTATATAGGGTGTCTAACTTGATGTGTAGCTGTGTGTACAGGCTTAAATGAAAAATACTTACAAGTTTCTACCTCTTTTCATAATTAATTATTCGTATTTTTACACAATAATACAAAAACGAAAACAGGTTCCTCTATGCGCACGAATAAGACTTAAGACTATACGCTGTCGCAAAATAAAGCAGTGGCGTAACCAAACAACACACCGCGTGGTGGAAGGTGTCGTGCGAAAGGCGGAGTATGTAGTTTTTAATTGGTTAAAATGTGTATTTTGGAAAAAGTATAGAGTATTGTATAACTTTAGAACAAAAGTTGATAAATATGATGTAACGACGATAAGGATAAAATGTAATAAGCATTTTTCATTTAACCCTGAATTCATACATAAAATCGAATAGTTTTACTTTTTGTGATTTAGGAAATACTGTGATGACCGTTACTGTGATGACCGTTATCTTAATATATATTTACAACCATACATCAGAAGATGCATAATGGGCTCGCTTTTTTTTATTCTGTGTACGTTTAAGTGCACGCTCCTATTTTACCATAAATTACTGTTAGACGCTATCTTGTAAATATTAATTATTGCATGAAAGTTTTATAAGTGGTAAATGGTGTAATAGTTGCAGCTCCATATAGAACAGATTTGTAAAATAAAAAATTTTAAGAGTGGCAGTGAATTTATTCCTTTTTCTTCACTTTGGTCCAACGCCCTTGCTTTACAATAGGTAAATACATATACATTCACATAGAAATATAACTTAAAGTAATACTAAGTTAATCACATTATATAAATAAACATATTTTTATTTTTTGATGTACTGCACCCACACTTCTTTATCTAATGTTATGCTAATTCCATGCACGATAAGAATGAATATTGTTTAACCAAAGTACCAATTTCATTAAACTTGGTATTGAAATCGGGACATCGTTATCATATTTTTATTCCTCTTGACGTGCGAAATGTACTCGTAGTTCATAATTTTAATTGATGTAATTAGATGATTATTGGCAATGTGAGTTTGGTTTTAACTACTCGATCGATCATCTTAAAATTTCACATACACACTGTCAGGAGTACAGAATAGGACATGAAGTGCCTTTTATTCAGAAAAAGATACTGTTGATGGATAGAAGCTACTAATATTATAAAGCTATAAAAACCTTCATGCAGATATCGTTGCAGTTAATCCTTGTGGTTATAATTGAAATAACTCACGATGTTGTCATCAGAATTACTAAACGACGCATACACAACAAATGCAAGAATATTTATCAACCACCCATCATTACCCCGCAATATAACAAGTTGAATCATGTCCCCTATCATTACCCTTCATCGCTCAAGAAATTTCGTGTCAATTTGCAGAATTATTGTCTTTTACTCCAGGAAATAGTGACAGAAAATACCGCAAGATCGAGACGTGATGGATCAGCAAGATAAAAGATCATACTTGCATAATGATTAAGTTTTGTTTTAAGTGCCTCCGTCACAAAAAGTCAAGTACATAATATATTAACAATCGGGTCAGCTAGTCTCACATTCGATTCTCGGGTCGCGTATACAGTTATTGTTATTAGAAACGAATGGCGTAGCGGGCAGACGATTGTCTCGTGTGGTTGTTGATTCGAATCCCACACTGGACAATTAAATCTGAGCGTATATGTCCACAAATAATTGTTCTGAGGTGTACCTAATGTCTATTTATTGAACACTAGATTGTGTCGCGGCTTCGCTCGCTTAAATGTAGGTTAGGTACGGTAAGACTAGTAACAGTATTTTATGTCATTTTCTGTACCCTTGACAACGTGTATGCAAAATTTCATGATGATCGGTCTAATAATTAAGATGTTAAAGCGTAACAAACAAATGAACAAACAAACAAACACATTTTCATTTTTTAATAATTATTAGGTTATTTAGGATTATGATTTGTAACATCGCCTTTGTCATAGTAGATACTTGAACGCTAAACTGGAAATAATTTTTAAAAATATTGTGACCGATACATAGGTACGTCTATAATGTATGACGTAAACTTAGCATAAGATAGCTATATAGTACAGCTATCAGTATATAGAATCTTCTATGATTTTAGGTCCTACGTGCCTTATCCTTCTAGAATAAACAGCCGCAATGCTATATATAAAAAGTAATGCTATACATTCTCTACCATATTCTAGTCTCGCTCATCTGTCTGTCACGCGTCAGTTGGCCGCTGTAGTGAGCCATGAAGCCCCATATGCTACGTCATACAGACTATTTTATTTTTGTTGATAACACCAAGCGAGATATGCAGAAATAAAAATACAATTATAATTTATGATAATTATTTTCTATAATAATATAATTTATTTATACTGGTGGCATATGGCGTCTATTAATATTATTTATTATTAGGTGTTTACTTTGTCGTGTGCTAATGCGAATTTTTTGATTGTTAAAGACTTTTTGATTGCGAATCGAATAACATTGATCGTTATTCAAAATGCAAAAAGCTCATTAAGCATATCGGATAGATATTCGCACAACCAATGTAGCACATTTTATACCGATAGCCGCTTTGGATACATCGTGACGATCGATTTTCTTGTATTTCATTCATTCATACTAACAAAACAAGTTATCAAGATAAAATCAAATCCTGCTTTCGAATATTTGTAGATAAACATATTATTTTTTCTTCTATAATATTAGTAATAAATTTGTAATATCTCATTGTGAAAGGAAAAATACAGGCAAAAAGAAAGAGAGGAAGACCAAGAAAGTATACTGATTAACTGAAAGGTAAACTAATGTAGAGACATATAAAGAATTGAAGGATTTGACATCAGATGGAGAAAGATGGATAGAGATTGATCTAAAAATGCAGAGCATTTAAATTTTGTATGAATGAAACATAATAATAATCATAATATTGTCGTATGTTTACGCGAATGTTATACATTGAAATTAAACACTTTATACGGATTTTATCGCGTTGTTTTTACTTTAAACACTGTTATTACATAATTTTTAAAACTCTAACACTACTATTATTGAATTTTACTACAATTTAAGCTATATATTTTCTAATTAAAACTATATATTAAGGGGCAAAGTGTAAACTTAAATATAAATAGTTACGGATTTTCCGTATAAAGTGTTTAATTTCAATAATAATAATCAGTAGTACAAATAAATCAATATTTACCCTAATATTGTCTTCTGTTTACGCGAATGTTATTAATTGATATTAAACTACTATATACGGATTTTATCGGGTTGTTTATTTAACATTGTATTACATAATTTTGAAAACTGTTACACTACTACTACTATTGAATTTTACTAATTTATAAGCTAATAAAATTATTAAAACTATTAATACTATTTATATTTAGGTTTACACTTTGCCCGACGTTTCGGTTGCTTTTCAGCAGCCATGGTCACGATGACCACCAATAGTATTAATAGTTTAAAATCCGTATATAGTAGTTTAATTTCAATGAATATTTACCCTGTCAGTGTAACCATATCAAGAAAATAATAAAAGAAATGTGTCTGGACGCCCGCAACGGCGCCCGTGCGCCGATGGGCGAATTAAATTTAAAATATTATTGGTAAAATATTTAGTAACCTCAATATAAGATATTTGCTATAAATTTACATCTTTTATTTTTATATTTGTTGTAAATATTGCCAAGTGGACTTATTTTGCTGCTATCTGTAATTGTAACAAGGCAAGACTATTCTCTTAGGTAATTTAAATCACACACATATTTATGTTATACCACATTTCTTTTGTTATGGTAAACCAAATGTGCCTCACCATTATTTTTATACCTAACCATAAGCTCAGGATTAATCACCGGTGCCGTTCAAGAGGTCTCAAATTGGAGCCGACATCGATGTGGCTGTCCCCTAACGCGCGGGTGCGAGTGGAAACCAAAACATCGTACAGATCAAAGCGGCAATGTCGGAGGGTGAATTTGTCTAGGTGATGGTAAGAGATCATAATGGTCGTGGAAGAGGCAAAGACATGTTGTTATGCAATAGTGTATACATAATACACAATGGGGATTAATGTGATCACGCATGTTGTTTATGTTTATGTGCTTGACGTTTCGACCTGTTGTTGTACACTGACCTCAAACAATATCCATGATCACTTTAGGTCCCGTTGCGGATTATATTTATATCATGCAATGCGAAAGCCTAAAAGTTATATGTACAATAGAGTCTAAGAAGCTTGTAATATTATAATGGCAGATATCAAATCTCTTTAGTGATACCCATATTTCAGAATTTTACTTGAAGGTATCTATTATCTTTCAGTCATGGCAATTGGAGGTTTTACCTATAAGCAGAACTGACGATAAAGGCACCGCTTCCTGCCCTATTGCTTTAAAAAAAATAATAAATTTAGATATAAAGTGTTGCGTATATTAGTCCATTTCATGCGCAGAACGCTAAACTGTTTAGGTCAATTAATGCTAAAAAGGGCCCAACAATCGTGCAACATAATTTTTAATCAATTTTACTGATTAATCCGATATTTTGCCTTTTAATTCTGCTGACGATATATTTTTAGAGAGATAAAACCTGATAATGCTACTAAAATATTCCTCGGTTATAAAAAGTTTAATATTAACAGCTAAGTTTAATTAAAAAATAAAGGAACGCTAAAGGAACGTTGCGTTTTAAATTTTTTTTTATATTTTTGTACAAAATAATGTTTTATTGTTAATTTAGTCAGTCTTTTTTGTTTTGTCCATTTATAAGACAACGAATATAATCTGAAAGCAGTAACTGATTAATTTTATAATTTAATTTCTCATAATTCTGTTCAATACTAATTTATCTTATCTAGATCCAAAAGCTGATAAAATTGAATCAAAGCTATATATACTTTAAAAAATAGCATAACTAAACAGCTCCTCCACTCTCCTAATAGTGCTGTGCCCGACAGGGTCCATAATTTGTTATTTATTTTTAAGCCTGCCTTTAATTTTTCAGCAATCATGAGAAAAAGAACGGCATCATTGTTAAGCAGGATTCGTGGGAGTGCCAATGGCATCCTGAAGGTGATTGGGGACAGGCTGGACGGCGTTTTCCTGAAGTATTGGACCCGTATGCATTGCTGCGGGTCTGATACTGCAGGAAAATACATGAAATAAAAAAAAAAAAAAAAAAAAAATTATGTGTTTGTTTTGCTAGTTTGTTTTTAATTTAAAAGTAAGTACTAACATAGTTACGTAAGTTGTATCACTAACAAACTATGGAGCAAGTCTCTGAAATAAACGTTTTATTATTATATTATTATCATATATTATTTAAATGTACATTATGGAATGCAATAAATTGAATTTGAATTTGAATGCGTGTATAAATGATTTAATTTAGTTAATGAAATAATATTCTCGACTAATATTTATTACGCTACGACCAATAAGAACGTCATAGAGCGTCATCAGTAAAAAATTTGCAATAACGGGGAAAATTCTCTTATGAGAAGCAGACGAAGTTGCAGTCAATAGAGGCTTTGCCACTTCTAGAGAGGTTCTATACAATAAGGTATACATAGAAATAAGTGAGGTAGGTAAGATATGGCATTATTGCACAAAGAGGGATCGGTGCAACGTGTGCTTGTATTCATATCGACAATTGGAATGTTGGTTAGCTTTGTGTGATCAGTTCTAAACACAAAAGGTGATTTAGGGATTGATTGGTTTGGCTATGGACAGATGTGAGTGAGTAAAACTACACATATATCTGGGAACTGTCCTACGACTCGTTGTGTTTAGTATACCTATTGTGAATAAAACAGTTGTGATTGTAATACTTTGTTTCTTGCTTGTAACCTACACAGAGCCCACACAATATGTTCTCCGGTGAAGACAATCGTCCTGAACCGATATATTTATATATAATATTATCTTACGTGTACGCAGTGTATATTGAAATTATAGGTGATACTTTATACGGATTTAACCATGTTGTTTATTTTAAAATCAGTGTGTTTTTTTTAAAACAGCGTGATAATTGTAATTGAACTGTTTTATTTAAATTTTATTAAGCTGTTTATTTTAAAAGACGGTGTTTTTTTTTAAATAAAGAACGCGATAAAATTCGTATAAAGTTGTTTAATTTGAATGTATATTTATATGTTGGTATACTTGGCGAAATGTAGATTCAATTCATATTTGCCTATCCATCTAAGAAATAAGTGTCAGGGTCTATTTAGGTATTAATAATTTAGATTTTTTTATTATTTATTGAAATATCATACCTGTATTTAACTGTCCCACTGCTGGGCACTGGCCTCTTCTCAATGTGAGATGAGTTAGGCCATAGTCCACCACGCATATGGATTGGCACACTTCACATATCTTCGAGAACATGACGACTCTCAACCATGAAGTTGCTCACGATGTTTTTCTTCACCGTTTTTTATATTTATATTTTGATTAAATAATAGTAAGTGTATCTATCGGTACCATAAACAATAAAATACTAAAAGTCAAAATTAGTTCAAGGTGAGAAAGTGCATTATTATTATGAATTCAGGTACCAGCTTTGGTGCCCTTTACATAGCACAAGTTCATGTGAGTTTGGTTATAACCACAGAATGCCAATTCTTGTCATAACATATGATTATTTTAAGCGACTAAGCCCGGTCTCAGATTCGATTTCCGGATCGGTCAAAGTGTTTTTGGGTTATTTGTCAAAATTTTAACAGCCCAGTAAACTGCTATAGGCTCGCCCAGTATTATATGGCACCTAAATACATTGTTGGCGAATTGTAAGTGTAATTTTACACTTCTGCCTGCTCCTTTGAAAGTATTATAGGTTTCGATCTAGACCAATAAACGGCAATGTTAAATGAAATGCAATTTATATTTACATTTGTCGTTTGTTTTCATTTAGTAGACTATCATTTGTAATATTTATTATACTAAGGCCTAGATTGAGGCCTAGATTGAGGCCTAGATGATCGGCAAACTATTAAATGGTTTTCATATACAAGTATTGGCCCTAAGATAACGTAAGGCTAGTCTGTGACAAAAAAATCGTAATAAAGTGTAAGTACTAAAGCTCTGTGTATTACAGCGGAATTATTTAAGATACAAAAATCCTAATTAATATTACAAATACGAATGTAAGTTTGTTTGTTACACTATAACGCCTTAACTACTCGAACGGTTATCATCAAATTTCGCATAGGTACACGTTGTCAGGGATACAGAAAAGCATATACGTATGTACGTACAAATCTTCCAGAAAAAAGAACTGTTCAACATGAACGATGCCATAGGAAAAATAAAGTAATTCATAAATATTCGAACTAAATAGGAAATGAAAATTGTTATGTGATAGAGCACATAAAATATTGCTTTCTATATAAGTAACAGATTTTTCGATATTAAAACCTACGCTAACATGAATGTAATGAAAAGTAAACTTTAGTAATATGTATTTACTTTATAACTCATATTGCGCAAGACAATACATTCTCAATATCTAAAATATAATAATATCGGCCCTGTATTAAACTGTCCCACTGCTGGGCACGGGCCTCTTCTAAGTGTGAGAAGAGTTAGACTATAGTCTACCACGCTGGCCCAGTGCGGATTGGCAGACATCACATATCTTCGAGAACATTATAAAGATCTCTCAGATATGGAGGTTTCCTTACGATGTTTTCCTTCACCGTTAAAGCAAGCGATAATTAACTATTCAATATGCATGCAAAACTTCCCCAATCGGCAATTGCTCTTGATCTCAAAATCTAGATCGTATAAATTTCTAAGATTCGAACTACTACTCAATTCTCAATTGAATTATTTAGATAACACGTTAAAAACAGTCGATGCCTCAGGGTAAGATATTTTCAATGTCTAAAGCTATTTATTTTCGATTGAAACCAAGTCAAAGATGACAACTTAATACAATTTACGTTGAAAGCAAAAACATTTTCAAGAAGTCTGCGAATAAAATATGCACGACCAATTTTTACATTTCGTTCTAGCTAAGCCAGGCGTACCTTTTTATTTTTTGTCTAGAACCCAAGAATACTTTAAATTCAAAAATATCTTTCAGTTAGGTCGCGATAGCCAATTATTAGGAGACAGTCAAAGTTTTGATCGACGAACTAAAAAGTGTCCACATTAAGAAAAGGGACATATAAATTACGTTTAGATGATAAGGAACAATAGTATACAATTAATTTCTTTAACGAATGAGCATAACTAATCCTACTAATATTATAATTCAAAAGTTTGTGAGGACGCATGGATGTGTGTTAGTCTTTCACGCAAAAACTACTGAACGGAATTTGATGAAACTTTACATTATTATTTTTTATACATGAGAATTATTAATTTTTTTAGTAGCCTATATGTTATAGGCTACTAAAAATTTTATCTTAACATAAATCTACATTAAAGCAGGCGAAGTCGCGGGTAAAATCTAGTATTATAAATGCGAATGTAGGTTTGTCGGCTTGTATGTTATACTTTCACGCCTCAACAAATCAACCGATCATCACGAGATTTCGCATATAGCATGTTGTCGAGGATAGAGAAAAGTACATTGAGTTCCTCTTAAATATCTAAAAAAAGTAATATTCCAGAGCGAGCTAAGGTGCCGGCAAAGTCTAGTAACACTATATTTACGATTCAGATGACAGTTTAACGTTCAGAAAGGACTATATTTAAACGTAGTAGGGCGCATCTACGATAAATCTTTGGTTCAATATCAAATGTTAGTGTTAAAGAGTACTATTAATTCTGCTACCCACTTGAACAGTACAACGGACAATGGTTTTATTATTTCACGTATAATGCATTTAACAAAATAAACTCGACTCCATTCACGTATTACCCGGAACACTCGACAGACAGACAGACGTGTCTAAATATTTATATGTATGTACATCCGCGCGCGAATGTTGATGTTGTCTGATTGAGAGTAATGAACAGTCTGTTATGGTATTGTAAACTGCTATTCAGATATGAAAATACATATGTCGATATACTCCCAAATCCCTATAGAGGGAAGCAGCGGTATATTAAACGCTTATTATGCTAGGTATAATTTTAAGTCCAACATAATCAGGGCAAGATTTTTGCCGACTTTCAGCTCCTGAGAAATTCTCTGTATCAACTCAGTGGCAACACAGAGTCGAGAGCTGTGCCTTGGGACTCTTGTGTTTATACTGAGAATGTCTGAATACAAAATGCAAGTCACACTATTCCCGATCTGTGATTTAAACCCAAAACCTCATGCACAGCAGTCTCACTAAATATACTTGCGCCACCGAGGAATTCATATAAGATGTGCAATATTTGCAAGAACAGTGAAACTTCTAGGATTAGCCTTTTCCAGTACCATATATTCTACCACATACACACAACACTATCTAGCCCAAACTAAGCAGAGCTTGTACTATGGGTACTAGACAATGGATAAACATACATATATACTTTTTTGTTTGTAAATACATACATATTATACATATAAACACCCAGACCAAGACAAACATCCATGTTCATGCACACAAATATTTGTCTTGTGCGGGAATCGAACCCGCGACCTCAGGCGTGGCAGTCGGTTACACTAACCACTACGCCATCGAGGCCGACAATATATAATATGAGAACGCTACGTGGTGCGCTAATTGACGTTACTCATTTTTTACATACAGAAATGGAACTCGCATTAATAATATCAAATAAAATATAGTCTAAGTGACGACTTAAACATCCATTCAAACAATTATTACACAACAAGAAATAATATTTTTTTTAATGGCATTTTAGATATACAGCATGCACTTTATACCAATTTTATGTCATAATACAGCTCTCGGTTACTCATTATATATTCTCAAGGTTACAGAAGCCAGGACGAAATAAACATTTATTCAAGCAATCATTGATTTTCATAGTATTGTTTTCACTATACATCATGCGTTTTATACAAATTTTATAACCATACACAGCTCTCAGTTACTCATAATATATTCTCCAGATTACAGAAAGCAACCTCAACACGGAATGACTCCGTTTCTAAGTAATGTGCATAAATCAGACTGTCTACTGTAACCAGGCACCTCCTCAAACCTAGTAAGTTTATTTAGCAAGTCTCTGTTGACAGTTTGACGACTTGAATGATCATTGTATACATTGTCAACGTCTCAGAGAATTCTCTGAAGCTATTGTTAGTAATTATTCAAATGAAAATGTTTACAAATTTGTATGATTTTACATCAAAGATGAGATTGTCCATTAATATTTGACTTTATTATTTTACGTCACAAAATAAGACTTATGATGGCCTAAATTTAACCAGTAGTTTAATGCTTAAACGCACACACACATATTGCAAAGAGGTAGTCAGCTGTAAAATAGTCATCATTATCTAAGTATATTAACGTAAAAGAGACTTAAGACACAGCACACAGACGCACTCACAGACATACTCACACATAGAAATCCTAGCTTAATCCTTACTAATATTATAAATACGAATGTTAAGGCCTTAAAGCGTAACAGACAAACAAACTCGGTTTGTCTATTACGCTTTCATACCATAACTACTTGACCGATCATCATGAAATTTGCATACACGTCATTATGGAATCAGAAAGAGACATAAGGTTCATCCGTTCATCCAGAAAAAAAATAACTTACCTACTAACATTTACGCGTGCGAAGCCGCTGGGAAGATCTAATATCTTTATATATATAAATCTTCTGTGCGTGTGTTTGTAATTAAACTCCTCCTAACCGGCTGGACCGATTCTGATGAAATTTATTTTGTGTATTCAAGTGGATTCGAGAATGGTTTAGATTTGCTTTTTTTTTTGTTTACTAGACAACGTCTATCGGGACAGCTAGTATAATATAAGAATATCACAGCCAAACTGCTTTGTGTTATGTGGTTTACGGGCGGGCTTATTTAAATTAACCCCGGTGTGTGGATGGAAGTGTAAATAAATAAAGTTTTAGGGTTGATATTATTTATGGCTTATCCTTTTTTTTAAAGTTATTTAGAGGAAACATGGTCGAAAATCTTAGAAACATAATTTCATTGAACAACATTGGCGGCAACGTAAAAGACTATTAAAAAGATGATTCGATTTCTATTTTCTAACATTTATTAGTCCACCGACATAGAAATATACATCGGTAACCATTTTCTAGTAAACGCCCGATCCATTACCGAAGATATGTCTAATAAATAAGCCCACAAACGGGTCCCAAAAACGGTCTTAAGCTGTATTTATAATACCTATTTGCTACCAATAGGCTTTTTGGAAAAAGAATTACTTTCAATAATGGCTTCCAAATACAATTGAATAAAGTAAATTGACACACGTATTAAATGGCGTGATAACAAATAGACATGGTTTATAGGCAATTTTTTAGAGAAGTACGAATCCCTGTCTTGCCTGTGGTTCTATACAAACCTAGAGAAACATGACCAGAGAAGTGCTTGTAGCCTACTAGTTTCCAAGAGCGGGTTTCCAGGATTATCTGCAAAGACAGTATAGGGTTCTTCAAAAAGGGAATATCAGTTTTTCTTTAGGCTCAGCAATACGTTAGATCAAGTCTCGCCACCTATTAAGCGTGTCTTAAAAGATAGAAGATTAATATATCTCTACTTACTCGCTTGAGGTTCAAGTGCAAGTATATGTGTATGTTTGTATATTGATTGTACAATATACATATCAACAGACGACAATTCGACAGAGGGTTCGGAGAAAACTACGGACTTCCACTTGCTACATAATATCGACTACGTACATGTTCTAATTCCTCAATGCACGGTAAAGTTTTCAATAGTGAATACATGCATAGTCTCATGCCCATATCCCGAAAGGTCACGCCGACCTCTATGCCACCCAGATTATGTCAGTTATGGGATCAGACCCTCGTAATAAAGGGGGAGCCTACAGCCACACATCCAGACTACATGTTGCTAATGAGAACTTCCTGATAGAAAAACCGTATAACTCTTTTTCCCACTCGGAAACTGAAGACCTCACGTACAGCCGTCACATTCACTACGACCTCGCCACATAGGCAGTCAGTCAGGCAATACTAAATGCACATAGTTCAAAGTAAACAACAACTATAGGTATTGGATATTAAGCTCAAATAGCGAGAGAGCCAGTACAAAGGTAAACACGCTAAGTACATATGTACCGAGTCTTGGTAACAACTCGCAACATATGATTTGCAAACACGTCTCGTCCTCATGCAAATGCTGAGTTGAATCTGTATCATTTATGACAGAACTGAGTGGATCATACTACGAGTTGATAACTCGGTTGTAACTCGACAATACATTTAGCTGTTAACCAGTATCCTAACTTTCTAACTAATATTATAAATGCGAATGTGAATTTGTTACGCTTTCAAGCTTTACCTACACGACCGATCATCATATGATCATAAATTAAAAATTTAAAAACCCCCGACACATATTGAGTGAGTAAGGAAAAAAAAAATGTTATTCGTCATTTTGTGGTGGCGGCCATCTTGGATTTGCAATTTATCATAGTGTATGGTATTCTACTAGTCAAGCCCTTTCATTTGATACCCATATTGAGGGAGTTGTGAAAAATATGTAATCCGCCATTTTGTGGCGGCGGCCATCTTGGACTGATTTTCATCAAACATAACTAAGAACACTCCCGACAAATTAACCTTTCAAATAAAAAAGCAATATTAAAATCGGTTCATCCGTTCGGGAGCTACGATGCCACAGACAGACACACACACACACACACACACACACACACACACACAGACACGTCAAACTTATAACACCCCGTCGTTTTTGCGTCGGGGGTTAAAAATTGATCCGCATACAAGTTTTCAGAAGAACAGAACAAGACATAGGTAGGCAGGGTCAGTTCTTAGGTTGTTAGTTCTTAAAAAAGACAACTCCCGCACTAGAATAACTCCTGTATTGTGGGGTCTTTATAAACATTCAAACAACGGACGCAAATAACATGCAGACTAAGCCAAAACCATTTGCGGATCACACACATTTTTTCCCGTGTGGGTTTCGAACCCACAACACTCGGCGCTGTGTCAGTGGCGAGGCGAGCACTTAAACTACTAAGCCATCCGTGCAGTCAAATTAAGTGGGCGAAGCCGCGGGCAAATCTAGTTTTTCTAGATAACCAAATTGAAAAACAATCTCGTTTGATAAATTAATAATCAGTAGGCTTGTTTTAAAGACTTCCAGCAATAAATTTTTTTTTCTTGTTTTATTATTGTTCTGTTTTTATTTTTATTTTGTATACTTTTGGTTTCTATTCTTTAATTTTTTGTTTTCTTCGTGTTTTGCGTGTGCCCTTGTGTGCCAAAATAAATTTTTTTTTTTCTTCTTTCTTTCTTTAATTTAGATTACAAATAACTAGTACTCTTATTAGCATCTCTTATTCTTCTCCCTAGCCTTTATTATTCCCAAGTCACTCTGGGTCGGCTTTTATAGTCTAACCGGATTTGACTGAATATCAGTTTTTACACGGAGCGGCTGCCACCTTACCTCATCAACCCGAAGGCTAACGATACCCTAAGGCTAGACTAGTGTCAGGATATTATAGGGCACTGACTTCCCAATAACGACTGCAATAGATGTTCATTGCAGCCGGGACCGACGGCTTAACGTGCTCTCCGAGGCACGGAGCAGGCGATAATTGTCAATCAATACGCACATCATTTTGAAAAGTTATATAACTTCCGAAAGTCAGCGGTGCGCAATGTTGGTTCGTACCCGAGACCCTCTGCATTGCAGTCTGTTGGTCTCCCCACTGAGCTATCGCTGCTACTCTTGTTCTCTATCTAAGTTAATATACTTGTGTAAGAAAAGAGTTCACATAAGTCGGTAGTGCAATAGGTTGCAGTGGCAATACGACAAGTAACTAGCGTCACAGAACTAGCGTCGGCCAGGTATCTATTACTTTCCTTTAAAAGGTTAGTAGCGATTGGGGTTAACGGATTACTAGTATGTTTAGTAACCCCTCCAGCAAAGCTAGAATGCTTGCGTTAGGAATTGGTTCATGTCGCTGCAATAAGTGAGGTTCGAACCAAAACTAAGGTGGATGGACCATGGAAGACCTTGCTTCTTGGAAGGCCAATTATTAAAAAGTCGTAGTTATTGCCATGTAACAAATGCCTTCTACTCACACTAACACTAATGGCCTGGCCTTCCAAGGTCCACCTACCTTAAATGTAATTCCGATCTCACACGTAAACACGGACCCATAGTACAGTTCGTTGTAGCGAGGCTGGCCGCATCCTCGATGAGATTTCGCTGTATGTAAATAAGTTGCATCTGTTTATTTACTATTTTTTGCATCATTTTCATCTGTTTGATTCTCTGCATACTTCTGTTTTTAGTCTTTATTAAAACTTTGTAATTTTCTATTCGGACGGTAAACTGAATTACCATGTTGCTTTCGTACGTAGCCTGGTTACTTTTGAATATAGTGTTACCTAAATTAATATTATAAATCTGAAGTCATAAATATGTCGTCATGTAATACAACAAGGTAATGAAATAACTTCAAACCTAATAATAATAATAATAAATTTATTTGCATTAAATGTTGTAGATACAAAAGATGACAATTAAAAAAGCAAAGAGCACAAAACACATTTCGCCAGGTTACAATAGCATGAAAATGTTTAATGAGTACAATTTATAGCATTCAAGGTTTCATTTTAAAAAAATTTAGGCTTTTGATGAAGTGAAATAATTAAAATAATAAATTATTTCCTTAATTATATAAAATATTGCCCTCGACTTTATATAGCTTAGGTTAGGCTGGATTAGTTTCTGAATAAAAGCTACCCTATATCATTTTCTGTTCCCCTGACAATAATGTATGCGAAATTTCATGATGATTGGTCAAATAGTTAAGGCGTGACTGTTTAACAAACAAACAAACAAATTCTACATATTCTACATATTCTACTACATACACACAACACCATTTAGCCCAAACTAAGCAGAGCTTGTACTATGGGTACTAGACAATGGATAAACATACATATATACTTTTTTTTTGTAAATACATACATATTATACATAGAAACACCCAGACCAAGACAAACATCCATGTTCATGCACACAAATATTTGTCTTGTACGGGAATCGAACCCGCGACCTCAGGCGTGGCAGTCGGTTATACTAATCACTGCGCTATCGATTAATTTAGTTTGTAATAGTAGCAAGTAGTAATGTGTGCCACGTATGTGTGTCTTGCTAAAAACATTAGTTAAG
The DNA here is from genome assembly GCA_963675205.1 of Catocala nupta. NCBI lineage: Eukaryota > Metazoa > Arthropoda > Insecta > Lepidoptera > Erebidae > Catocala > Catocala nupta. Next base: position 27,102,723 of record OY776086.1, on the reverse strand, counting down.
TAAGTTGAAACCACAGGTTAAAACCGTTTAATGAATAAAATGTCGCTTTTACGACCTAATTGATAAGCTGTTATCACAAGCATTTGGCAAAGTAAGAGGACTATGAGTGGTTGTCATAATACAAGTAAACCACATTGTTAGTAAAAAAGAAATTGACTTATTGAACTTCCGTTTCTGTTCAAACTATTTTCAGGATATGCGTTATTTCATCTAAGAAAGCAACTCGTATCTCTGAAGATCTTATATTCCATGATCCATCAGTGAAACGGTTGTCTGTGCCCTTAAGCTATCGCAGATATGACTTGACCACTGAGAGAGTCTTGTGGGTCGTGAACAGTTGTTGTTTGTAAATTCCTAAAATTACACTATTATACTCTTTATTTAAATATTTTCAATATACTTTTCATTTTTAAATATACATAAACCTATAAAAATACATTTAAAAATATAAAATATATGATACCCCACCGGCATGGGGAACAGGGTCCAAGCTGCCGGTGGTTAGGATTCCAGAGATAGGAACTTCCTCACAATGCGTGCTGTATCTAATAGCACTGCCTTCTGCATCAAACCCTTGAACCAAGCACCCAACGCGAGCCTCTTTAGATGGTGATCGAGGCTCTTGGCTATTAGACCATTGACAGATATGACTATCGGCACAATGATTGCCGAATCAACATCCCACATGTCGACAACCTCGCGAGCCGAATCGAGATATTTACATTATTATTATTATTATTAGAGAATTTGATATTTTAATACATTGCTAGCTTTTAAATTTATATTTAATGATACATAATAGAAACTAAATTACTGGATCAAATATGTTGTTTTTTATATTAGTAAAAACCCAAGCGAAGATTTTTAATAGCGTTTTTCAAAAGTAGCTGGTCACGTCATTTTATTAAAACCGATTCAGCATTTTAGCCTTGATAACGTAACAAAATTATTCTATATAGGTATTTGTTATGTTACTAAAATAGTAATTGAAGAAATGCGAAAGCAATTCCATATTTCCTTTCGGATTTATGCAAAAACTACTTATGATTTTACAAAATCATTTGAAACTCTATTTTTTTCACAAATACAATAACGAACACTACTGAAAGACTCAAATCCTGTCAGAGTTATCATTACAACCATCACACACAACAGGTAAATACCAAACCAAACGAAATTTAACCTTAACGCACAACAATAAAGTTCAAATTCCAACAACAATGTTCACGACGACACCGATTTTTTATCAATCCCTTACCACCGCAGGAACATCTATCAATATCGTAAATTCGTCCATAACAACGTATTTCTGGTTTGCCGACGGCGCACGGCGCGGTGTATGTCTGTGCGTGCCGACCCACCGTGTACTAGGGGAGCAGAAATTAATAAGAGGAAACGCGATTTTAACGACTTGCAGACAAATTGATGTGGAACGATCATTTGTTATGTTCGAACTTCGACGCTGTATTCTGATAGCGAAAGTTGTTGTGAACATTTTAACGCTTATGATAAATAATATAATAATACATGGCATATATTTATGTTTTCATAAATCTTTAAGATATATAAAGTAACTAGCTGTCCCGACAGACGTTGACCAGCACAGGAGAAAAAAAATTAGAAAAGAAAAAAAAACATATTATCTAAACCTCCTCTCCACTTGAACACACACAAAAAAATTCATTAATATCGGTCCAGCCGTTTAGGAGGAGTTTAATTACAACGAAAAGTGCCATTGATTTTTATATATACATATATAGATATGCAATTTTATAAATGTGAATGTGAGTTTGTTTGTCACGCTTTCACGCCTGAACTACTTGATCGATCATCATGGTATTTCGCTTACACGTTGTCATGGGAATAAAAAAGGTCATAGAGTAAATTCAGAAGAAAGTACTGTTACATAATATTGTCTTCTGTTTACGCGAATGTTATTCATTGAAATTAAACTACTATATTCCGTATAATATAATATATATATATATATATAATTTCAATAAGTACTGTTACTAAAACGAGATGGGTGTAAAAATTCAACCTTTTCGTCTTAAATGTAAAAGTAATGAAAAGAAATGACCCTTACATTTCGTGGGTCTTTTGACCCACAGGGCCCATATTCAAACTCGACCAAGGGATGACCTCGGTGTCTGTACACCAAGTTACAAGTCAATCGGTCCAGTGGTTCCGAAGCTATGCCTGTCACTAACAAACTGTCACTAAAAGACAGACACACAGACCCACATAGTGTTTTCATTAACCTCTTCTAAGAAGACTTAGAGGTTAATAACCCAACTCTAACCTGCATTACGTGAGAGGAGCCGTGGGAAAACTCTAGTTATTTCATTATTATTAAATTTAATAGTATATTATCTGTCCGTCTGTTCCTCTCTCCGTTGTGTAACTCCGTACTGCTGCTACTTTTTTTCACACCAAAAACTGCCAGTTCCATGTTCGACCCCGAGACTTCAATCGTAAAAGTACAAATTTATACACAGAGCATAGAGCTTGGATGTCGCTCATCTCTACACGAGGAAACGAGCGCAATTTGGTTCTGTGCTATGTGGTCTTAAATCTGCTCCTTGGGATTTTTATTACTACTAACTTTAGTAATAAAATGACACGATGAAAAACGGCATTCAAAAGTAAACTACGAATAACATCCAAACTGATACCTGTTTAAACTTTCAAACCACGGCGACACACCCGTGACCAGAAAATAGAATCTGGTATTCTAAGATTAAAAATATCTTTACACAAAACATGTCCAAATATACTACTAATATATTTACGCTGCCAACATGACAGAATACTCCATTATTTGTAAACTCGCCCCTAACTATTGTAAAGCTGATTTGACGTCCAAAACAATATGGCTTGCATCTGCCAACTGTCAAGAAAACAATTTAGCTGCTAACTATTAGCAGCGCCTGTTCCCCAAAGAATACTTAGTTACGGAACAAGTAAAAACAGAAATAGATACACGTAGTCGTATTTAGATACGTATACCCCAATTTAGATACACGAGCCCTATTAAAAGTGTGTTTGTAAGGCGGTAATGTGGTGTCATGCTAATTTGGGAATGAAACAAAAACAGCATCAGCTGTTGGCACACACGGTACCCGGCAGTACGCCGGCAGTACGAATTTACGAATTTAAATTGTGTGAAGAAATATTGCAAATAAAGTGTGGAGAAATAATTATTGAGGCAAAAGTTAATTGCTTTTATGTGTTCTTTCCTCATGTCTAGTTAAACTAATATTATAAAGCTGAAGATTTTGTTTGTTGGGTTGAAGGCATCTCAGGTACCTACTACTGGTTCGAATTGAAAAATTATTTTAGTGTTGGATAGCCTATTTATCGAGGAAGGCTAAGCTATATAACATCACGCTATGACCTATGCAATAGGAGAGGAGCATCAATGAAAACTGTTGAAATAACTGTACAAATTATCTTATGTGACGCAGACGAAGTTGCGCGTGTGAGCTCGTTAAAAATAAAATAGTTATGTCAATCTAAAATCAGTTGGTATTATTTTAAAATAATATATTGTAGGAGCTTAAAGTTAATTATATTTCTTTTACATTTTGAGGCAGTATCTCAGAAATTGTATGTTGTACCAAGTGCCTACGGTACGGGCACGCCACGATCGTGGCGGTAAGTCCCGTGTTTGAGGAGTGGCTGGAGAGGCGGCATGGCGCCCTTACCTTCCGGCTGACACAGGTACTGACTGGCCACGGTTGGTTTGGCCAGTTCCTGTGTCGTATACGCCGGCAAGAGACGCCCGGTTGTCACCACTGCGGCGACTGCCGCGACGTTGTAGAGGACACGGCGCTGCACACTTTGGCGGTTTGCCCCGCCTGGGCATCGCAGCGCCGTGAGCTGATCGCGGCAGTCGGATCGATTGCCCTCTCGCTCCCGGCCGTAGTTCAGTCTATGGTCCCGAGTGAGAGGTCATGGAACGCCGTCGCCTCCTTTTGCGAGGAAGTAATCTCCATCAAGGAGGCGGCGGAGCGGGAGAGGGAGCGTTTGAACCCTCTCCCCAACCGCAGAGCCGGGCGCCGGAGGGCGCGCGATGACCTCCAGCCACCCTGAGGTTTGACCTGGGGGTGGCGGGCTCTGTGGGCCTGCCCGCCATCCGTTCAGCACCAGGTCCGAGAGGCGGCGTGCGTGTTCCCACGCGCGCCTCTGTGTCGAGTCCGTCTCCCCCCTAGGGGGGAAAACAGTAGGGAATTTTTGAGCGTGAGTCCTTTGGGTAGGTCTCTTCGGGTAGTGGCCTGCCGTTTCACACGGCGGGACGTAACCTCGGTGGGATCGCGACCGCATGCGAAAGCGATTCGGTAGTGGTTTTGTCGAGGAACACCGTGGTAGGTTTAGTCGGTATTCCGGGAGGTACTTTACTATTATTCCATCTTTCTTTTACCCCGGCGAGTCCGACATAATCCCTCCGCCCGCCCCCGCGGAGGGATATGCGTCAATGCATTCCACAAAGTAAAAAAAAAAAAAATTAAGCTGACAACACAGCGACTCTCGTTTTGAACGTTTGACTATAAAATGGCTCCTATTGCCCACTTTCTCTATCCTGTCTAAAATCTAATCATTTCGTTCAAATAATTACAGAAAATATTTAAAAGGCGTGATATCGTACATAGCTGACGAAATCTTTAAAATGTTGTGGTACCCAAAAACTTTCTTAGATGTATAAAAATATGAATTTAATTAAATATGTCAAACAAATATAACTATTTTCGCGCGTATATTGAATAAAAAATATACATAGATGCAGCGTCACAGTAGTAAAAAAATGTTTAGACACGAATATGATAAATATTTTCCACTCGAATATCACAAAGCATATGTAATTCAATAAAAGTATCATCTAAAATCATAATAGTGCATCGTACATCACACTTCAGACCGATTCCAGGCTTATATTTCTTTCAAGTTGCAAACACCCTAAAACACCTTACACCATACTACGGATTTGTAAGAAGTCATTTAGTTATCGGTTTTGTGAGACAGTTTCGAGAAAGGTTTTACTTTAAATATGCTAATAGGTATAGTCACAACAGTTTTTTTTTCTTAGTACGACTGTATATCTTTCGGGGTTGGTAATATTTTCATAAGTTTAGTACAATTTTATTTTAGAGTTCTCTCCCACACTGGTTATAATTTCTGTAACGCGGTGGACTTTACAAACATTCAAGCAATGGACACAGAACATCCAGAATCGGACCAAACATTTATAGATCACTCAAATTGTTCCGTGTGGGATTCGAACCCTCAAATTTCACCAGCTATGTTGATGTCGACAGATTCGTGTGACAGAATAACAACAAATGCTGGTGGTAATGTTACATAAACTTGGTATTTAATTGTTTATCACTGTAATATCTATGAGTATTACAGTAACAAACAAAAAGTCACATTGATTCATTTAATATTCTAAAATAATTCTAGCCTGATTAATCTTAATTATATTAGAGTTCGTATTCTACTTAAACGGGTGAATGTTTTACGAAGCAACTGCCATCTGTCTATCTGCCCTCTATCACATGAAAGATAAAAATATTTATACACTAGATTTTGCCCACAGCTTCACTCGCTCTGGAACAATACCTTTTTCCTAGATAAAATGTACCCTATGTCATTTCTGTACCCCTGACAATGTGTGTGCAAAATTTCATGATGATCGGTCGAGTAATTAAGGCTTGAGAGCGTAACAAACTCACATTTGGCTATACAATGTTAGTTAGGATCAGACAAATTATCATAACAAATTATTTAAAAAGGAACAAAACAATGACACACACATAGTGTTAAATCTCTCAAGTCTTAATACTAGACATAAATAAAAATATATTACGTCCGGCCACCGGTGTACCGTTAAAAGCCGCTACCATCACCTGGTAGGCGTATCATATCTCACTTTGAACTCGCTCAAACGTGTCAATTCTATCAACTCCCTAATTGTTTCCCGTAGTACGACACTAGGATTTATTCCCCCAACACAAACTTCCGACACCATTTGAAATTCATTCTTCACAGGAACGTGTGATGTAATAAAAAAATCGACAAGCGTGCAGCAATTTTCTTAAGTTGGTCCTGTAGGTTTATTTTAATTGTATAAACTTTTTAGATATTTATTTTTATGTTTCTATTTATTTATCTTGTAGTTATTATTGCCGATGTAACTACAATAAATTCTTAATATTTTAAATATTCTTTAATCTCTACGCTATGAAGTACGTGATCTGGGTTTCATTTTCTGTCAAACCGTACTGAGTTCATTTGTTAGACAGAAACATATATCTATCATAGATTGTGTCAGATAGGGGATAATACTAATCTTTAAATATTATAAATGTGAATGTGAGTTTGTTGGTTTATTAGTTACGATTTTACGATTTTGCAAACACGTTGTCCAGGATATAAAAAAGGACATAAGGACATATCCTTTCACCCGGCAAAAAGTACTGATCCAGAAAGATAGAATTCCTTCCTTCACTGACAAGTTGGTTTATTTGTTTGTTACTTGATATATAATACGATCATAAAACCTAAGCTTCTATGTACTAAAATGTAAACAAATGTTAATAGAACTCTTGGGTACTATTTGTATTTTTTTACATTTCAGCTTTGGATATCTTAGACTTCTAGGTTATACGCCTCTTGACGCATATAACCGAGACTAAAATTACTTAGGCTATATTTAAATTTATTTTCCGACTAGCTTTTGCTCGCGGCTTTGCTCTCGTAAAAGTGGGTTAGTTTATGTAAGTAACAGTACTTTTTTCCCGTATGAAAGGTACCCTATGTCCTTTTTCTGTTCCCTTAACAACGTGAATGCGAAATGTCATGATGATCGGTCGAGTAGTTAAGGTATGGAAGCGTAACAAATAAACAATCAGATTCGCAATAATAATATTAGTAAGGACTACAATTGACAGCGTTAGTCAAAGTCAAAGTCAAAAATCATTTATTCATTTAGGTCACAAAGTAACACTTATGAACGTCAAAATATATGGGTTAGTGAGTTTACTAAGTTACTGAAGCTACATTTAGGTTAGTTTAGGTTCAGGCAAAGGGTTGAGCCTATGAGAAGAAACCTGCAAGAAACTCACGGCCACTCTTTTAAATCGCCAATTAAATATAATTTCAGTATTTTACAACTCAAATTAACAAGGTGTTGCAGCCATTATGCCATATACTACAGACTATAAAAAAACTAAAGATAAAAACAGTAATAACTTAATAATATTATAGAAATTAAATAATTTGGGCTAAGGTACTATGGATATAATGCATGAAAGAAATGCCTAGTAGTTTAATTCAATAACTAAAGTTACTACATGGACCGCAGAAATAGCGCAGTGGTTTAGTGGTCCCCTCACTACTATTAATACGCCGTGTGTTGTGGTTCGGATCCACACATAAAAAGGACAGAACCGTTTGACAATTGACTTTTAGGTAAAATAAATGCAGTCATTTCTGGAGGCAGTACTTTCCATCAAATGATTTTATGATTCAAGGATCAAATCCAATGTTATTTCAAATACAAAATGTTATATTTTAAATTTATTATTACACAAAGCACATTATATGTATTCATCTTATATCATAAATACATTGTTTAAATCTGGATCGTAACGTAACTAATATGTGCACACAAAGAAAAACAATAAGGATTACACTAAAATTTTCTCTGATTTATGAATACCTAATGTTGCAAATAACATAGATTTGGATGCCTCTGCCGGAGTCAGAACCATCCAAATCCAGTAGGTCAAAAACATCCTCCAACCCAGGAGGATGTTTTTTACTATTTTAGTATATTTGTCATAGTTGCGATCAAAAACGTCTAGCAATTTATTGAGTTTTGCCATATTATTATATTGACGGGCCATTCTTGTTAATGGATTATAAAAATAATATTATTTTTATATATTTGATGGGCAAATATGTTTGTATCATTAGCTCTATGGACACTAAATTTAATATTGAAGCTGATTTATGAAAGTAACTCTATCTTACAAAATTATACATAATAACTATATTATGTATAATTTTGTAAAGATGAGAGACTTAAATCGAAATATATACGCCGGGTTTCTAATGCCTTATATTTGCTGAGTCTACTTTCATAATTTAAACTTTACCTACCAGGGTTTTTACGGTAGTTTAGAATTTTAAGGAGTTTTCTTTGAATACGTTCAATATCATCAATATGGACTTTGTAATTCGGCGACCATATGGGGACCATATATATACCATATTCCAATATACTTCTAATCAGGGCAAGGAATAGCTGCAAAGTACTGCTGGGTTTTCTAAAACCTTTCGTTGATCTCAAAACAAAGCCTTGAAGTTGGTTGGCTTTACATATTATATAGCTATAATGAGCACGAATTGAAAGTTTATCATCAAAATGTGATTGATTGTGAGTTTGTTTGTTTCGCTTTCATGCTCTAACTACTTAACCGATCATCTTGAAATTAGCATAAACGTTGTCAGGGGAACAGAAAAGGACACAGGATACCTTTAATTCACAAAAAACTACTGATACTAGCCTAACCTAAGCTAGATTTTCGCGAGCGAAGCCGCAGACAAAAAGTTGTAATAAATATTTTCGGCAATATTTATTGAAGGAAGTTAAGCGACTTGCATTCTAAAGTTTTAGTTAATTCGCTGTGAACCCTAAAATAACTTCACATGTAAGGCAGTGGCGCTGTATGATAAATTATGCACCCCTCGATTTTGAGATTGCTAGCGCGATGCATTAACGTTACCCCGTTTGATATATATTTTTTTACGTCAAGGTAAATGGAAGTCAAATGATTATTACAGCCTAATAGAGTTGGGCGTGATAAAGTCGGCTATATAACCTCTAAATTGTGTTTATAACGATAAATAATTAAGATAACAATCGCGGATCCACGAGGCCTTAATTAAAAGTGTATCATTTTCACCTTTAAATATAATGTTGCTGGTAATTTAAGAAAGGGACTCTCTCATTATCATGTAAGGCTGCATGGGTCAAGTGGATCAGCTACTCAATTTGGACAAGGATTTGATTTATCAAAATTGTAACAGGTTTACCTGTTAAGCTCTACAGTAAGTATCATCATGTTGTATGAACAGAAGCTTCACTAACATATTTTGCAATTATTCAAAGGCCAGCCTCATCATTGATAAAATCCTTAACGGCTGATTTCACATGGACATATGCTCCGATACCCAGAAATGTATATGAAGAGCTAATCATACCAATGATGGCTATCAAGAAAATAGTTTATTTACTGGCTGCTTCTGAGGTTTTAAATAAATGGATACTTTCTCTTCCTCAGTTTATTAATTGGTTTTAAAAGGCAACTCTTTCATCTTTCTACACAATATTATTTCTTTCCATTTCTAGCAATACATTATCTGTTATTATAACAACTTTTTAATTTACATTTAGTCTTATCTCTGCTGTCCCCTTCACACCCTCTTATAAGGTAACTTAGGAAAAGATTCACAGTCTTCATCACACATTAGCCCTTGAGAATTACTTTAAGTAATTCCTTCCATAAAAATCCCGTAGCAAAAAATCCATAGCACAATTTCCAACCTGAAAACTTGCAATCAGTATCCAATGGATGCACTCACACACTGGTCGAAAGAGTCGGACACAAGTTTCTAAAGCAAGAGTACTAATACGTCAGGATCAATGATATACGCAAATTACACGAGCAATGTAGACATCAATTAGGGTCAGCCTGTCCTAAATGGTGCTTAGACCGTTGACCCTTGTAAAATATAAACGGTTCTACTATTACCCACAAACGACAACCAATATTAAACATTGACAAGTTTTACAGCCACAATTATACCATAAACCGATAAAGCTATCCGTCGACCTCGTCTTTTTACGATTCCCGTAATAAACGAAGGAAATAAAGGGAAGTAATTAGTCAATTCCACGTTCCCCAGTGGCGCTGCTGACCTGCGTTTTGTAAAAATAGGTCATGATTATAATTTACTGCATTTGCTTATGTGTAGATTTTTATGCGTATAAACCGATTTTTATAAAATATATCTATGGCGACTTAATTAATAAAAATGCTAGGTACTGTTCTGCAATTGCTTTTTCTTGTAGATATCTATTTGTAGTGTTTTGATATATTGTATACCAGTACCGATGGTGCTGAGGTAAAATTTTTATCTCGGTATTTGCGTCAGGTTTGGCTATGCATTTAATATGCAGGTGTAAGAAAAGCCTAAAGACCATGCCTATTGTATAGTCCGTGTATTGTACTCGAACTAGACATAGACTAGATCTGGCTCTCATGTTAATTTTCATTTTAGGGCTAATTCAGACACTCGGTCATAATATATACCTACACTTACGCACTCTTAATGTCAACACATTAAGAGTGCGAGCAATTCTTTTAATGAATGCTCTTCACCAACTTTCAAGTTATCCCTTTTTCAAAATATCATAAAAACAGTTCAGGCTTTTCAGACACAAAAAAATACAATCCTTGGTAACCTAGACTAGCTCCGTACTAGAGATGCCTCGCTTGTGATATTCTATACATTTGTGGCAGCGACAACTACAAAGGCAATACGAATATAATTCTAACATTGTCGCAGTGACGGTATTGGCAGCGTTTGACGCGGTCCGTCACGACACGAGTATTAATGATACATTTATCTCTAATAGAAGAATGGCTCGTATTATTCTTAGTTGTCACGCTAACTGCTATTAATCAGAGTAAGATTCGTATTTATAGTACACTAGCTTTTGCCTGCGACTTCGCTCGCGTAAAAGTAGGTTAGGTTATGTTATTAAAAGTACGTTTATAAAGAAAATATTTAGCCTATGTTACTCGGTGATAATAATATAGCTTTTCTAAGTTGTTTTCCTTACAAACAAAAGTCTAATCTTACTTCTTTATAATTTAATAATAATATAACATGAACTTTATTTTATATTTTCTCCTTTAACGTTACTTTCGTCCAAAAACAAAACTTTCTTGCCCGACCAAGAATTGGCGAACAATTTTAGCATATTCCTTAATCCATCAAACTCAATAGTTTTCACTGACTTTACTCATAGATGCATTTTTACAGCAATTCTAATCTACTATTATGTTCACTGCCTAAATATTATGTTTGCTTTACGACACATATGGAAATAGATGTTTTAATTAAATCTATCTGTCAAAACAAACAGTACCTCTAACAATTACTGTAATTTCACCTAACACTACCAACCCCTCCTAATCGTTATTATTTCAAACCTTAAACCTTATAGCGATTAGTATAATGAAATCAAAACATTAGAGGCAAACAGTGGTGTCAAACCAAAACAGTCACTAACAGAGATAAATAAATTTACACTGTATTATGCTGCATTGATTCAGCGAGGGTCGAGAGTAGGGATACTCTATGTAATAAGGATCATGATCTTGGGATATTTCGTCCAGAAGATATTGTCTCGTCATCATATTTATACGCAGTGAGTAGTTTGCGATAGATGTTTCATATTGTGAGGTATTTAACGAGGCCTTGCAGAGGCTAGCGATGCCCAATGACACTGTAAATAATTAAATTATTCGAATATTATACGATAATGTTTTGGTATTCACTTTATCAATGATTATCCCGATTTTGTACTTAATAACATCACGAGCGAGTTGTTTCAATTGTAGGTACTTCACTACAATTTAAACATTGGACTCCAAAAATACCCATTCAGTATAATTTTGCACTATTCGTTCCTTTCGGTGATCAAACACATAACACTTGGCTCATTGGCTGTGGCGAGATTACCGCTTAAAGCAGTACCTACTCAATCTTAAATAATATTTCATTTCCCTATAACATTATTTTCATGTAGCTCAATAATTCTCTCTCTTTCCCTTTAAGCACAAGCTTAAGTTTCGCTTGAGACTCCTATTTGTAACCTGAAAGCTGGTCCCAGAACATGCTCTTGTTTCTTTGGTTTTAGAGTAAACATATGTGGGTAACTAAATTTTACGTTATTGTCGCAACAATGCGAACAAGGAACAATCTAACTGAGTAACAAAAACAAAACAGGTAACTGTAACATGCAAAATTCTTCAACAAAATCCAGCAAAGCGTTACATTCAAACGCAGAGGCGCATTAACAACAAAATGACTTACAATTATAACACAAAAGAGTCGTTCATGTAGTGAGTTAAACCTGCTTGCGTCACAATCAGCGATTATTGCTCAGACTTATTCAAACGTGGCTTTAACGCCCTTACTATGGAGTAATGTTCTACGAGTCAGTCGTCGTCAGAACCTCAGTCTGCTGGCCACGGGCCTCTTCTCGGTGTGAGAAGGGTTAGGTCATAGTCCAACCCGCTGGGCCCGTACGGGTTGGCAGACTTCACATATCTTCGAGAATATTATTCAGAACTCTCAGACATGCACGTTTACTCAAGATGGTTTTCCTCACCGTTAAAGCGCGAAATAAATAACTATTTAATACGCACATAACTTCGGAAAGTCAAATATGCGTGCCTTAGGATCGAACTCGAAACCTCTACGTGGCAGTCCAGCGATCCCCCACTAGGCTATCGTTAAGCTTACCCTACCTAGGTTGTAATATATTTGGGTACACGATCCTTCTCGAGCCATTCTCTGTCTCATCCGTGGTTCTCTCTCTCATTAGCGCCTTAGTTCGTCCACTTCGTTATCACTAATGATAGTAATTTGTATTAATTGAGATTGTCTATTATGCTGATCTGGAATGTTGGTTTGGTTTTGGTCAGCAAACAGATATGCTGCCTGGCTAAAGTAATAGTTCTTTTCTCCATCTAGATCAGTACTTGGATTGCTGCAAACCACAATATAAAGGCAAAACTCAATCTTCTTAAGCAAAAGTATATCATAACATCTATTCGATACAAACGATATGTATCATCTTCTCACACATTTTTTCTACTGCTAAGAACTTTTTGACCGGTGAACTCGGTAAGGGTTACCGAGCACTTGATACGAGATTCGACACGATAATTATGTAATCGGCAATCGCAAAACTCATGCACTACTAGACCAACAAAGAAGTCAATTAAATGCTAACTATAATAGGTATTACTAATATTATAAATGCGAGTGTGAGTTTTCTTGTTTATGTGTTTATTTGGTTGTTATGTTTTGTGAGAGGTGCAGAAAACGACATAGTCATAGTCATAGTCGTTTAGAAAACACGTATTATTCCCGAGGGATAGCGATTTATCAAAATAATATCAATCTATAATAACTATATAACAAAAATAACAAGGAACCAGAATTGCATGCAATATATCGCACTTAAGCTCTTTTGCAATTACTAAACACTAAAATAATATTACAATTAAGTCACTCAATAATTGTAGTTCAAATCACCTTAATTCCAAATTTCTGATGCTGTTTTATTAAGAGAGCGATATATTAATGTTATATTATAGAAATATTATATTTTCACGTCACAGTCGAGTATTTGCCGACTCCCTATCGACTTCCGTTAGTTCCACAAGGGCGTTGTGACAGATTATACATCAAATCCCTTCTGTTTCCGCTACGTCTGTGTTCAAAAGCATCTTGATGAGCTAATAGAAATGCGACCGCAAATTGTCGGCAGACTTTTGTAAGGAACGAACTACACAAGCGAACACCTATAAATGTAGAATTACACTTTATTAAGATTTTTTTTTTCCTTAGCTTCTCTCGCAGAAGTGTAGGCTAGGATAGATTTTTGACATTGTTTATTCTGGATGAAAGGTAGATTACCTTTATGTATATTCATTTTTGCACCCCCACATAACGTGTACAAAATTTAATGATGATTGGTGGACAGTCAAGCCGTGAAAGCGTAACAAACAAACAATCTCAAATTCACATTTATAATATTACTAGTAGATTAATATAATAATAATATTCCATATTCTATCACATACACAAAACACCATCAAGTCCAAACTAAGCAGAGCTTGTATTATGGTACTAGACAATGGATAAACATACACATATACTTCTTTTTTTGTAAATATGTACATAATATTATAATACATAAAAACACCCAGACCAAGACAAACATCCATGATCATGCACACAAATGTTCGCCTTGTGCGGGAAACGAACCCGCGACCTCAGGTGTGGTAGTCGATTACACTAACCACTACGCCATCGTGAAAATAGTTTTCCGAATCCTTTAACACGCTATTTTCTTTTTACACATATGTAAAGTCTCACGCCTACGTTCCTAAAGGAGTGGGTAGAGATGTATTACACCTACATTTCACCAGCTATAGTTTTCCCACATAATAAGAGGCGAGCCTATTGGGCTCAACCGGGTACAGAGACAGATTCCGTGCTGTTATTATGGTTCCACAATCCATTTTGTCCAGGAAATCCTAATTATCTTAGTCTATAAACGCTTGCTATAAGGGGGGTAATACTCGAGCATTTTCAATCCTTCACGAAAAGACTTGGGTTTGGTTTCTTGCCTTTTTAAAGAGCCTAGAAACCCTACATATGCACAAAAACAACACAATATAATATGTTAACAGCAGTCTCCTGTGGGGTAATGGTACTGCCTCAGCCGGATTACATTACTGGGCTGTTGCTGTGCCCTACCTATTTTGAAGCCTATAGATATTATATATTTTGGTAACTGGACACTTTGTCACTAAACCTTAACGCTGGACATATTACATTTAACATAGAATATTTGCTTTATGGTCAAAATATGGACCATAGGTACATAAGTAAAAGATGCACGAGCCTGGCAATTTTTCCTAATTTCTCGTAACAGTGAAATTGATATATATTTTGATAGTCTGACTAATTTTAAGGCTAATTTTAAGGCTAAAATGATCAGTATTGATGACCTATAATTATCTATATTATTATTTTTATTTTAATCAATGTCCATTACAATGGCCTATACCATTTCAAACATAATATCACATGCAATTATTATTGTACTATTTGAATATTTCAGAATACCATATAATTCAATTTTCATATTTGACATCTAACTATTTAATTTTCATTTATGTAAATTAATGAGAATATTGTTTATTTTAAAATACGTCTGCCTGTACCTTCGTGGGTAAAGGCATAAGTAATATTTGTATAGTTTAAGACGGAGTTTATATATTATGTAGAGTTAGATAGTATATACTTATAGTTGATAATCTTTATTTTAAGACGCGTCTTTGACTGATTTATGTCAGTGTGGCTGTTGCCTAATCTCGTGTAGTTAGGTCTTGGTTTTGTGTTGTTTAATGATGCGATGTATGATATAGTAGGTAGAACATTAGTTATATGTATATGCTGTACATGAATGGCGCTTTGATTTTATTTACTACATTCAATGTTGAGTGGCGTATAGTTGACTTTAGACTGTACTGGATGGTGTGGTCATTAAGTGATCACCTCGCCACTGGCACTGCACCGAGTGTTGTGGGTTCGAATCCCACACGCGACAAAAATTTGTGTGATCCACATATAGTTGCTCAGAGTCTGGATATTCTTTATGTATGTTGTTAGAATGTTTGTAAAGCTTCCGTGAAGCAAGCATTACTCCTAATATGGAGAGTTGTCTTTTAAATATCTCGTGTATCTCACACACCAATGGGCACTAGCTATTGAGAGCCAAGGTGAGGCATTGGCCGTCAGCCTGGACATGGCGAAGGCCTTCGATCGGGTCTGGCACAAAGGTCTTCTATCGAAGTTACCATCTTACGGACTGCCCAAGGGATTATGCGAATGGGTTGCCAGCTTTTTGTCCGGCAGATGCATCCAAACTGTGGTTGACGGTGATTGCTCTAACCGCATGGACATAAATGCTGGCGTCCCGCAAGGCTCTGTGTTGTCCCCGACGCTGTTTCTGCTGCATGTCAATGATATGTTGTCAATTGATGGCATTCATTGCTATGCGGATGACAGTACTGGGGATACTTATTACACGGGCCGCGCTAATATCCCTCGGTCCACAGTGGAGGAAAGCCGCGAACGGCTTGTGTCTGAAATCGTAAATACTCTGGATAGAGTATCTGAATGGGGAAGACTAAATTTAGTCGTGTTTAACCCAGCTAAGACACAAGCCTGCGCGTTCACCGCTAAGAAAACTCCATTTACTGTGTCTCCACAACTCCAGAACACGCCCCTCACCATCTCCAAGAGTATTGGAATCCTTGGCCTCGACATATCAAGTGATGTACAGTTCCGCAGTCATTTAGAGAGCAAGGTCAAGCTGGCTTCCAAAAAGCTTGGTGTGCTCAATAGAGCTAAGCGGTACTTCACTGCTGGGCAAAGATATAAGTCGCAAGTCCGGCCTCACATGGAGTACTGCAGTCATCTCTGGGCAGGAGCACCAAAATACCAGCTTGATCCTTTTGACGCTGTACAGAGACGAGCATTGAGAATTGTCGATGAGCCCAAACTCACAGACGGTATTGAGCCACTAAGTCTCAGACGAGACTTTGCCTCCCTTTGTGTGTTCTACCGCTTATATAATGGATTGTGTTCTGACGAGTTGTTTGAGATGATGCCCTCAGCTACTTTTTATCATCGCACCGCTCGCCATCGGCAGGGATGTCACTCTCACACCTTACAAGCTAATTGGTGCCGCACTAAACGATTCCAAAGGAATTTTCTCCCGCGGACGCTCAGGTTGTGGAATGAACTCCCTGCCCAGGTTTTCCCACAAGACTATAACAGTATGGGGTTCTTCAAAAAGGGCGTTAAAAGGTTTTTACAAGGTCGGCAACACGCAAGTGATGCCTCTGGTATTGTAGGCGTCGATAGGCTACGGTAACCATTTACCATCAGGTGGGCCGTAAGCTTGTTTGCCACTTTAGCAGTATAAAAAAAAAAAAAAATAATCAGAAACAGAAAGGAGCCTTTTTGACTAACCAAGCGCCTAAGTACTAATAAAAGCAATTGGTCAAATGATGTTGGCCATGGGTTATGTATGTTATAATTGTAGTACATACCTACATACATACTTACGGTCTAGTTGTTTGATAGGGTAGGCAGAGACTACGGATTCTCTCTTAGTATGGACACAGGCATTTTTTTCCCTCCATTTATTCTTATCATATCCATTATACACACTGTTTTTTCATTTAGCTAAAAAAAACTAAATGAACAATACCCTGAACAGTGTGATGATGACAGTAACAATCTGAAAAGGCTAAAGTTATAATTTGACGTATCCTAACTTCCTAACTAATATTATAAATTATTATTAATGCGAATAATATATTATTAATGCGAATGTGAGGTTCATTGTTTATTTTTTTTGTTCGTTACTCTTCCACGCCTTAACCACTCAACTGATCATCATAAAATTTTGCATATTAGTTTTCAGGGTTATTGTTGTACAAAAAAGGATACAGGGTACCTTTCATCCAGGAAAAAGTACTATTTCCGAGGAAGAGAAATTTATTGACAACACCTACATACATTAGCGAGGGAAGCCGTGGGCAAAATATAGTGTTCATACAATTATGTCTATAAATCAAATTGATTCACTTTTTTTGTCGGCCACAATGGCGTTGTGGTCAGTGTAACCGACTGCCACGCCTGAGGTCGCGGGTTCGATTCCCGCACAAGCCAAACATTTGTGTGCATGAACATGGATGATTGTCTTGGTCTGGGTGTTTCTATGTATAATATGTATGTATTTACAGAAAATAAGTATATATGGATGTTTATCCATTGTCTAGTATCCATAGTACAAGCTCTGCTTAGTTTGGGGTAGATGGTGTTGTGTGTATGTGATAAAATATTATTATTATTATTATAAAGAAAATCATCACTAATACGCTATACACTACATTTGTGACCACAAGAGAAACAAAACGAATTTTAACATGGCTTTATTAGCTCTGATTTATTCTTCTATCTATCAATTATCTTATATCATAATAATTATGTAAATAGTTTGATGTTATGATTTTAGTATTCAACCACGCCTAAACCACTAAGGATATTTTGATGAAACTTGACACGCATGTAAAATATAATCTGGATTAAATCATACATCAACCTACGGACGCCGGAGTCTAAACACAATGCTGTTTTAATTATGACTCGATATAGTTAAAGTAACAGGTTTTATATTTTTTTGGCCTAGCGAATTTTTCGTAGTAAATGTATACCATTATGTTTCATCGTTAAAAATGTAACTAGATGGCGCCGTTATACATTTTGTTGTCATAACCAAAATGTACCCGGGTGATATCTGCCAGGAACCCAGTTAAATCTTAACTAATATTAAAAATGCAATTGTGATTTGGTTACGTTTTTACGCCTTAACTACTGGACCAAGAAATATTGAATTCACGTTTTCAGGGGTACTTAAAAGTTTATAGGCTACTTTGTATTCAGAAAAAGTACTAATCCCTAGCAAAACCGTGGTAAAAAGCTAGTATTCTATACAATATCAGTATCAGTTACATTTAACCTAACCTCCATAATCACGGCAAAGGACAACGTTGTAACAGTATCCTTTCTTAATCTAAACAGTAATTACTTGGTTCATAATTTACTTCGCGACAAATACGGTGTACCATAGAACCAATATGGTACCACTGTTGGCTATAATATCCTTAAACTGTGACAATGAACATAACCCTAATGGGAAAGGTCTAGGTAAATAAAGCAAGTTTGTTTGGATCTAATTTTATGCACTGGAACGACGTGAAAAAGTGTTTACAAGGTACTAGAGCAGTGGTTTAGGGTTGTCGCTACTGATTTATATTATTTCTAGCTGACCCGCGCATCTTCGCCTTATTCACATAAGAAAATTTTCCCCGTTTATACAACATTTTTTATTGATGCTCCGCTCCTGTTGGTCGTAGCGTGATTTTATATAATCTATAGCCTTCCACGATAAATGGGCTCCAAACCCAACATTAAAATTATTTTTCAATTCGAACCAGTAGTTTCTGAGATTAGCGCGTTCAACCAAACAAACTAACAGTGAAAGCTTTATAATATCAGTATAGATTTATAAAACAGGCACTGTGGTGTGGAACGTTTCTAATTTTTTTACGTCTTTGTGCTATGGGCTGGTTAAGTCTAGTATCTCCTGGGCATATATTGTCAAACGGCACTATAGTTCAGTTTGTGCTAAATCCTGAAGACAAAATATAAAATAGTCGAACTTGGCAGTTAGAATGCTTTTAATTTATAATACATATAATAGTGTGGCCCATAATACGTATTATAAATTAAAAGCATTAGATCCACTAATATCGTGGGCAGTAGAAATTTGTAGTATTTGCTGACGCATTTGCCTAATTTGATCTCCATGTAACGCCATCTGTTCAATTGTAATTTTTCTCAATTAAGGTTATGTATGTATTTAAAGAGATAAAAATAAAACATTTTTCTTTCTTATCTGCTTATTACTCCGGAAAACAGGCATATATTACACACATATTACATACATTATCACAGAATATATAACAACATTCTAGCCAAGGATCAAGATAAAACCTTTAGCAACAAAAACATATATATTTTGTAATAATCATTCGGCACAGCCCTGACGTGATGGCAACTGGCGCCAGCCGCTGTATCCGTGTTAACCATCGCTTACAACAGGTCAACTGCCTAGTTACATTCAAGCTGCTCACTTTAAAGGAGCGAACAAAACTTTAGGCGATATCAGAATAAGTAACAAAATACATAATAGGATCATGAACTTATTAAAGACTCATATTAATTTGT
The DNA here is from genome assembly GCA_963675205.1 of Catocala nupta. Taxonomy (NCBI): domain Eukaryota; kingdom Metazoa; phylum Arthropoda; class Insecta; order Lepidoptera; family Erebidae; genus Catocala; species Catocala nupta. The sequence goes on along the minus strand of OY776086.1, from coordinate 27,082,980 downwards.
ATTCTGGATGTCTTTGGTGGCTTAATATATCCTAACTAAATGTGAATGTGAGTTTGTTTGTCTGTTACGCTTTCACGCCTTTATCCTGACAAAGGCGGACAAAGGAATGGATAGAATTTTATTGACAAAATCTAAACAGAGGCGAGCGAAGCCGCAGGTAAAATCTAATGTATAATACAGAAAATTATCAATTTAATAAATCCGGAAATTCTAATCGAGACACCGATAAGTAATATAAAGTTTTGAGATTTGAACCAGAGCTGAGGGTCGACCTCGTAATAAAAACTACTCAAAATAGAGTCCGATCCAGTCTCAGTATCATAAATATCATAAATAGTATTCTTCTAAATAAAAATGAACGTTAAATGTTAACGTAAATTGCATTTAAGTTAATAACTACCATTTAATAATCTAAATCGTCGAGAATAGGCCCTCTAGGCTTTGTGCCCAATAACTTTTTAAAGTGCATATTTCGTTATTAATTGTCATTCCATTATAGAGCAATAGTACACACACATGAGTAGACTTACGCCTTTTTGTGTTTGTCAAACCTGCTTCATTTTTTATAAAGATAATATTTAATAAATATATAGTGAAATGCCTGTACCCTCAAATATATAATAAGCATTTATGTATATCACATATAATAGCCATTGGCTTTTATTACCAGAGGAGAGCTTATTATTATTATGGGGAACATATATGTACATGTGAATGCAAAATGTTATGCAGTTCATTTATAACAAGGGATCTGTGTGCATGACATTATTTTTGTTAATATATTTAACGACTAATGAACTTGTAGTAATAATAGTGTGTTGTGAAAACTGAATAAATTTACTAATTGTGTAGTGGTTGAATGTGTTATGTGTTACAGTGGTAGTTTAAAGATATGTTAGAAGTGCAAACATGTTAATGCAATATATTACATGTTTGCAGATATTACTACTAATAATTAATGTGTTGCAGTGTAAAGGAAATGCCTGTACCCTCAAATATATAATAAGCAAAGGAGTAAAACAAGATATCGCCTGGTATGGTGCAGAGTCCCACGTAATAGGGTGGGAACTTATTGTCTTTTACCGGACACTGTTCTAGACTCCGTGCTACTTCTGTGAATTCCTTGTCATAAAAAATCTAATAACATTTTGCCTGACCCAGAATCAAATCCAAAATCTCACGCACAACATTCGGAATCTCTACCTATGCTTCACCGAGCCAAATAATTAAACAATGTATATTTACCTAAGACGCCCACAAATCCTAATAGGAGTTTATGAAGATTTTGTCATTATCTTTAACCCCTACATTCTCATTTGGGTAACATTGTGTAATGTAACTAAACTAATACCATAACACAAACATTCAGAATGTAACACATGGGACACTATGGAATCTTACATCACTTTGTTTAATTATTATTGCTCTGTTACGTATCATAGAGATCACTGCTATTCTGTTTAGTAAAACTCTCACCTCGAAATCAAATGTCGCTTTGACAGTAATCGTACTCGAGTACGAGTAATTCCGCTATAGAGTAAACAGATTCAGAAGTGATTTCGATGTGTGAACTGTGACTTATATTTTCGCATAATAATAGACATACTAAAAAATTCAATAAGAATAAAAATGTTTATATGACACAAAATAGAAGTTGGTAGACACTATACATTATTAAATTGTAGAAATGCAGTATAAAATATATGAATTGGAAACAGGTTTATGTGAATTAACAGTATAGCTTAGTTATTATAACTTTGACGTTCATACAAGTTACTAAGTGACCTGTATGAACAATCTTTATTTTAAATACTCTCTACCTACACAACTCTCTTTATAATCTTAATACTATCCAAACTAATATTATAAATGCGAATGTGAGTTTGTTACGCTTTTAAGCCTGAATAACTGGACCGATTATCATAAAATTTCGCATACACGTTGTCAGAAAAGGATATATGGTACATCCAAGTTTCATCTATACCCAGATGTTTATAGAGAAAATCTATATTAATGCGAGCAAAGCCGCGGGTAATCTAGTAGAAATATAAACTTGACACTCCAGATACTAAACAGCGAAAGCAACATCCACTGGTTAAAGAAAATTAGAAACGATATTTCAATAAAAAAACTAGTTCTTAACTAGATGTTGGACTAGATAAAGGAAAATAATAAATTAGCCAAGAAAATGTTTACAAGTAACTGGCTAAACTTTATTGGTACTGGAAGATAGACAAATAGGCATTCGGTTGCTATAAATTGTATACATAATTGGTTAATAAATTCTATGAAAGCATAGAAATGTTTGTAGTGCATGAGCTGAAGCGAGAGCGGTTTTTGAGTGATAGAGTTTGGACCATCTATGTCGATACCTTTGCGCGTCGCGTGAAAAGTTGTGGAAGAAGTATGGGAAGGATTTATTACTCACATATCGTCAGCTATGACTAGGACCTCATTTACGGTAAGCCTATTGATGTCTACCCAAATACACTGACGGAATTGCTCGTGTTGAAAATTTCCTGACGTAAATATCCGCCTAGCACAACACGATCGTACCGAAACACAAATGCAATCTTATGCCATAGGACCAAATATGAAATATTATTACTAGGACTTTGGACACTAGAGCATAAAGGGCAAGCTTAGTTTCGGCGCCACGTCGTCTTGATATATACGCCCTATAGATACGCCACAAGTTATAGGCGGTAGCGACAACGTTACCGCTTACATTTTGGACCATATTCTAATCTGTAAGGGCACGCGTCCCGTATTATCATGTTATTATTTGTCTAGCACGCAATAACTCGTCAGATAACGATGTTTACTTATAACAAGATTTAATCCCGCGGTTATAGTTTTAACGGAATTATACATTAGAAATTAGAACTGCTTCTTTAATTAGTTACTGCAAAACATATAACTAATGTCTAGAAAATAAACCTCATAAATAGTTTATTTTATATATGTATAATACGTAACGGGTATTAACGCGATCATGCATAATGTTTACCTTTTAATGCTTGTCGTTTCGACCAGGTTACAACAGGAACAGAGATGTCATGTCTCCGTTTGTGAGGCAGAAGAATCTCGATCCACCCTCATTTCCTATATTTTCAATTGTCCATGTACCGCACACACTACACCCACAGTACATCTTTTATGTATGCTAGTGAAAATTGTAAAATATTAAAATAAACTCACCGCATTGAGTGCTTCCATCTCATACTGGCTCAACTTATACGACGCGTCTGAACCAACTAGCCGAGGAGTAGACCTATAAACAACAAAATATTTGTAAATTACCAGTTTCATTTCGGCATGTATTTTACTATTTTAACTATACATCATATTTTACTAATGTTACAAAATTATTTTGTTACTACGACAAATAGCACTATTACTGCTTTTTAAAGTTTATAAGTTCGCAATCTTCAAATATCTCGACCGATCACGCAGAAGTGTTAAGTTTCGTTGACAAACTTTTAAATCATGTTTTATACTTAGAGTCCGCCGGTGGCTTTGACCGCATGAAACCTACGATAACGGTGCATCAGAATAAAACGTATCCATAGAATAGGTGTTAATCCAAGACACGGTCTGTCTACGTGCCAAATTACATCCAAATGCATTCAGTAGTTTACGAATAATTCCGACATAACATCTAAACTTATAAACAAAACCTTACACTAAGAAGAGGCCCGAGTATATCAGCAGTAGGGCAGTTTATAAATCGGGCCGATAATACTATAATATAATTATTGCATGTCCCAAACATCTAACACATTTCTCATTTCTTGTGACGTCACAACACAGTCAAGTGACAATTATGCTCATTCATATCCACACTAACTTACAGGAACAAGGTTACTTGCTCCTACAAAACGAGGTGATTCCATTTTAATTTTTTCGTTTTCAGATTGGCCGCCATTTTCACAAACGTCCTCATGTATCTCGCGTTGCGACACAATTATTCTGCCCTGGCAACTCCAGACGAGTTCTGCCATCCGGCATTAGGATTGCGTACACAAGATGTTTTCTCTCAGAGTAATTAAGTTGAGAAAGAGATTTGTTTATTTTTAACTGCTGTTAGGTCAAGGTTAACGTAGAAAAGGGAATGTTCATTTTAGAGATGGATGGAGGAAAATAAACGAAAACCAGTCTGATATGGTAGACCTTTGACTTCACAGATGACGTGAAGTCAAAGTGATGGCTTGATTCAAAGAAATGGGTTAAGTGGTCAGCTCACTATTGCCGTTGAGCCGAGTTTTGTATGTTAGATCCCCAGACGGTGTGTCGTCGTCGTTTACAAACACTCAAATAACAGACTCAGAATACACTCAGACTTGGAGCATCTACTTGTGGATTATACAATTTTTGTCCCATGTGGAGATCGACCCCAAGTCACTTGGAGTAATGACAGTGTTGAAGTGGCCACTTCAACCACCAGAATCGATGCAGTGAAAATGTTATTCAAAGACATAAGTTTAAAAATTAGTAAGGTAGATTACTTAGATCAAATATATTAATTTCGACCTGATAGAGATCAACCTCACGTATCAGTTTTATATCGAGAAAATCTTGTATTATAAATATCAAAAGCCAATACGTGAACTAAAACTCAAGGCAACATTTGTGGACCACATTAATTCCTAGGAACACAGTACGTTCAATTCTACGATTTCAACAGACGCATACACTACATTCTATGGAGCACTAAATAAATCGCGCAATAGCACGTAAGCCTTAATTATTAACATTCATAAATGTTGGTAAGTGAATTTATGAATGTGTAGCTAAAGGATAGTGGTGGGGTGCCATTTCTAGCGAGAGAGAGTACTGCTATCGTAGTTCTTCTCCCTTGCTTTTATTATTCCCAAGTCACTTGGAGTCGGCTTTTCTGGTCTAACCGGCTTTGACGGGATATCAGTTTTTACACGGAGCGGCTGCCACCTGACCTCCGCAACCCGAAGGCTAACGATACCCTAAGGCTAGACCAGTGTCAGGATATTATAGGGCACTGACTTCCCAATAACGACTGCCAAAGATGTTCATGGCAACTAGGACTGACGGCTTAACGTGCTCTCCGAGGCACGAAGCAAGCGATAATTGTCAATCAATACGCACATAATTTTGAAAAGCCATATAACTTCTAAAAGTCAAAGGTGCGCGACGTGGGTTCGAACCCGAGCCTCTTTGCATTGCAGTCTGTTGGTCTCCCTACTGAGCTATCGCTGCTTAGTAGTGCTATGGTAGTCACTTTATATAAACCCAAAAGCCTGGCTTCGCGGAATAAAATGTTTTACCTAAAATGACTATTATATTTTTCATTAATATATTAACCCAGCGCTTGTTGTGTCAATGAGCTCATCTACAACATGTATAGACATAAGTACAAGTTGGATTTTACATCATTGCTAATTCAAAAATCTGTTAAACTGCGGTAGCCTGGTGGATAAGGTAAACAAGAGGCCGTAGGTTCGAATTCCACTAATGATGTAAACCTACTACAAACAGCAAAAAACAAGAGTGTTAAAAAAAATAACACTATGCCCGCCTAAGAAGGCAAACCCGGGATCTCACAAACACACACAAATCATGCCACGGAACTAAACGCAGTAACAGCGTCTAATAAACACACTGCCAGACTCCAAACTTATACTGTGAATTTCATAAAAATAAATGGAACATGATCTAAATGCCTCTTAGATCTCACGTATTAGAAGACGATCTCGTTGCTGTTTGAAGGGCAAAGTGTCGTTCTCAATGTCACCATTGAGAATTTTTTATCAGAAAAGACCAATAACTCTTTGCCTGCACGATTATGTGCAAAGATATATGTATACATAGGACCAATGAATCTAGCGATACACGGCTTTGAAATTATATCACTTCACAAATCGCTATAATTGGAGCCACAGAACGCTCAGGTAAGATAAATACGCTCATTTCCTGCGGAGAGCGCCCGAACGTCCGTGCCGACAAATTGTGCCCACAAAACCTTATTCAGGTTGGACCTTGTGTAGTTAACTTTGATAGTATTTGTATCTTTCCTTTCCTTTACTTTATTGACATATAGGTTAGCTAGTAAAACTGAGTTGTTAGAAATTACAGTATTTATTAATATAGTTCTGTGACAATAACATCTTGTTGACTACAATATAATGTTATCTTTGATTTTAAGTAATTAAAACTAGGTAAAATGGTAGCAATACGATAAATTACATATTAACACGCTTTAGTTATATTATCTTAGAGACCTCGTCTTGATTTTAACGCTTAACTACAATTGATCTTTGAACTAAGCAGCTTCTTTGAACGTCAATCTTTATATTAGTATTTATATCTTATATTAGTATTATATTACCTGTTCACTTAATATTTCTTATTCCTCTATTCTAATTACAAACCAAAATATGATATTGAAAATATGTTCATCAATTGTAATTTAATTACTATATCTTTGGATTGCTATAAACAGAAATAAATACATTAAATATTAAAAATAAATAATTCAAGTCGTAAAAAATAACAGTGGCCTAACATGAATTTCACCATATTCAATATAAATATATCTATGTAGGTAATATAAGTAACTACCATCTGCAACTAAATACAATTTAGTAACTGCATCTGCTACTCAATATATATGTCTAGAATTAAATTATTTAAAAATAGTTGTAAGATCCTCAAACCAGGTGATACAGCTATCCAGAATAGGGACAGAGTGACTTGAAGTCGCTAAAGCAGAAAGTTCGCCGCCTCCTTTTATTTATTACGTTTATGCGGTAAGAAATTTAACTTTTCGCCCTTCGCGTCGTGGTGACAGATCGCAACGATTTCATTTATATTGGAATGAAAGTGTTGACGATTTCATGATGGAATTTATTCAATAATTTTCAATGTTATGATTATTTGGAAATTGGATTTAATGTCGAATATGTTTGCATATATTCACACCTGTCTCTTGAAGTGGTAAGCAGACACTAGAGACTAAGCATTTTCACCTGAAATTCAATGATATAATTCGTGCTCTCTTCTACTTTCAATAACTGTGCACATTAACAACCTTACTGATAAACCATTCTGAAATATTAAAGTATTAACGAAATATTAATATGCGACTTATCAGAAGAAATATAACCTATAAACGCTACACCGTTAAGAGAAAGTTAAGCTATGATCAAAGATTCAACAGCTGTTCAGTTGAGATGTAGCTAAGTAATAATTTTATTAGTAAGGCTATTATTGTTTTATTGCTGACTAGCTGATAAAGGTAAAGTCTTTAAATATATTATAGGCATTTTAAAGTATATTTATGAATAAAATAATAATGTTCAATTTCTATAAAAAGACCAAATATCTTATGATTCAGCATTCGATTATGGATCAAATAATCAATTATTACTCTTAGTGGACCATGACCTGATACGTCATTGGTCGAAAGTGATAACAATCTTCAAGGCTGTAGTAACGACCTAATAAGAAGTGGATGGATATCTACCTCCTTTTTAAGACAACCTGATGATATATTTTTAGTTTCTTTGCGCAGTCATTCCGTAATTAAATCGTTCGAATTATTTCAACTTTGTATTTTAGAATTTACGTATTGCTAATAAGGAGTTACACAATCAATCAAGATTACCTATTGGTTAGTACATTCGATTATCAATTTTATTTTTCGAATAAGTCAATTCAATTGATAATTCGAATATTAAACGATAACTACACGTCGCCAACAAGAATACTTATAGACTACTAAGTAAGTATTTTGTTCTACGACACCACTATAATTATTACGTTTGCAATAAACATACAGTAACTATGTAAATACATAGCTAACATCCAATTCAATTGTTTTTAATACAATTTCATACATTTTCGATAAAGTTCCAAAACAACTATTCAAATAAACTCTTTCTTATATTATCGCAGTAGTGATAAAAACATCGTATTTTGATACGAAAACAAATAAATACTTTCTTCTTGCAAATAAAATTGCTATTCATGCAAAGACTTGTTTTTATGAAGCAAACGTAAAAATTCACTTCAAAGAGCAATGCAGGTTCTTATTCCTTATTTGTAAGAACTTAAGGTTGAAAATAGCACTATAATTAACAGTTGAAAAAACGTGCTTCAGCATCTTAACTTAGGTTGCAGTGCCAGTTTTAAAGTTTCCAAACATTGTTCGGGACAATGCTTTTACTGTTGTTTTATATTGTTTTTAATGCGAAAAAGACTTGATAGAATTGTAATAGTGAACTATACCAAGCATGAATCATGTTGAAACTTTTGTTTAACGAGATCAGAGAATTTATTAAACAGTTTGTTTATGCCAGCGTTGGAACTATGGTGTTTTGCTAACGCTATGACATACCCTTCTTTAACATAATTCTATTGTTATCAGCTTAATTAGATACTTTTTGCCGACTACTGCAGCAGACTTCGTGCTGCTACTGAAGTATCCAAATAGAAAAGCCTAATGACAATATGCTTGACAAAGGAAACAAACACAGATCATCTCACGATCATACGCAAACTTATAAATGCCACGGTACACCATGAATTGATTACACAATAATACGAGAAGATAAAACTTTATATTTTGCGTAAGTCCTTACGCGACTGTGAGAGTTGGCATTATTAAAGTTTCAATGGAGAAGAAGTATAGAAAGCTAAGAAGTGCTTCTTATGAATAATGGTCGAATGCCGAGTATTAGATGGGCACGAGTGTTTATACCTACATACTTTTCCAACTGACTCCAATATTTATTGCAAGACGTATCCATTTTAATGCATATTTAGATTATTTGTAGCTAAAGCATATGTACAAAGCATTTGTAGCTTAAGCATAGATAAAGATAAAGACATACCTCTTTCCTATAGAGATTACCAGAGACTATGGATTTTCACTTGCTATAATTTTATTTATCATAGCATAATCTCTTGCTTAACTGTCTCTTTACATTCTGCATGTGCGTAGATTTAGGAAACTCTTACCCACAGCTGTTGCCACAAATTACAAATTTTACCTACGATCCTATCATATCTATTTTATTTCATTCTTTCTGGATACTTCCCTTATGCTTGTGGTTTCAGAAAACTCCTATCCTGGAGGGGTTGGCATAGTCTAGGAATTTCTATTAGGTAGGTACATCTGCACATCTGTTTTGCTAAACTTAACAAAAAAAAAAATTCGTTTTTAAAAGACATCTTCCGCAATAGGAATAATTCCTTTATCGCGGAGGACTTTAGAAACTATCAAACAACGGACAAAAAGAACATCCAGACTCGGAACAACTGCGTATATGTGGATCATAATTTATTTTGTCCCGTGTGGGAAACGAACCCACAACGCTCGCCGCAGTGGCAGTGGCGAAGCGACCACGTAAACCACGACGCCATCCGTGCAGTCAAAGTCATTACTTCCTGCACATTCGAAGGTATATGATATTTTAACTTGGCTTCCAGATTGTGTTCAGAAAGCGTTTCTTCCGCTTGATGAAGACAACTAACGTGAATATAGCCTGCAGATACAAAGGCTAACAGTGTTAGACGCGACGAAAGACCCGCTACTTGAATTGGATAGTTTTATCGTTAGACGCCTACTGCGAGTTACAAACTCACAAGGTTAAGTGATAGTGATACATTAAACGTAAGTTTTGTGAGAAAAGAGGAAATAGTTATGTATAAACTTATATATAAAGTTATAAAAAGGCCTGGTACATTTTTCAATTTAAAGTGCAATTAAGTATTTAGCTTAGACTTTTAAGTCTAAGGAAAGAACAAGAATTTATTGTAAATTGAATTTTTTTCTCCTTGCTAGTTAGACTTGAGCCTTAACTTCACTAGCAGTAGACCAAGACTTCACGCTACTTTAAGCTGTAAACGTAAAAAAAAAACCTGTAAGCTTATTTTCAACGATTCGAGTGAGATTTATTGATTACATCAAAATCATACATTTTTAATATTAATGCCATGGGTTCTGTATACATATTCGCACACCTATAACTTAGAAGGAGTTGCCAGGTGTAGTAATATGGTATGGCTATAATAATCTATAATATCTGTATTATGCCCATAAGTCGGCAAAACACGAATATATTTTTTTGAAAAATTCTCGCGCATATACGCAGGTACGAAGATTTTGAAGTGAAAACTTCTTTAAGCGCATTGAGCACTTTTTGGGTGACACCGAACGCTTTCCATGAGCTATATGAATACTGTGTATATGTGTATACTTTTTGGGTGAACAAAAAGCGTGAAACTCGCGTCATCGTCACCGCACGCTAGTTACTTAGTTTTCACTTTTATCGGCAGTCCACAAATCCTGCCCCACATTATTTATTTTAAACACAAAACAATACGTATATAGTAGTTTAATTTCAATCTAATTCGAGTTCAATTCTCGGATCGGACTGTCTGAATCGTGCTCTCAGCAGTCGCATACGCTACCGCTGCACCTTCGAGGAAATACTATATTTATAAATGCGAAACCTTACAACACCAGTATTCCTCATCAACTAACCCTTAATATCCAATCAATTGAATCTCAAACTTTTTGTAAGTATCCCTTTCAGACAGCATTTGAAACCTTATATGTGCTGAAATGTCAAGAGCATTGCATATAAACAGATAAGTAGTTTCGATTACCATAGCTTGTAATCAATATACGATCCTTACTGATATTATAAACGCGAAAGTTTGTATAGATGTATGGGTGTTTGTTACTCTTTCATGCAAAAACTACTGGACCGATTGCGATGAAACTTGGCATACGAATAACATATTAAGTATATATGTAAATACCCGTAGAAGTTATATGGGTGAGATTCCGGATAGAAGCGAATATTTCTTACTTTTCGTAGTACACAAGCAAAATGCACATTTATTGATAATGTTTATTTTATTGGCTCACCAACGATGAATGAATGGAACAGTAGTGAGCATATAGTAAGTACCAGGGTAGCAGAGCGTACAAGACGTGTGCCGCCGCGGGCAGTCTGCACACACTCATTAACATTCTGACGATGTCACTAATTCAATAACCTTTATCAGTTAGCCGAAGGTACACGGCGAGCAGGAGTTGATAGGAAATTATAACGCGTTGTAACTAATCTATATTGTTTGAACACGTAACATAAGACTGAGAAGGGTAAATTGAGATGGGGCTGCTTTTTTATGTATTGCTTTATAAGTTGCAGAGTAAGTCCTATCATTCCAATCTTCAAAATATTTTAGTAATTTGTTACAATCCCGTGGCATAAGATTGTGCTTACTTTTGCGGCCGATAAATAGATCGATGTCCCAGGTTCGATTACCGGGTTGGGATTACGAAACTGGCAATCGAACCCAGGACATCGACCAAAAGCCCTTAATATATTTTTTAGTAAATTGTGACAATAGGCTCACATATGTTACGTAGGATTTAAAGGCAGCTAATGAAACATACGATGTACATTATAAGATATACAGTACCTAAATAATTATGTTGCATATATGGTTTAGTATATTTACATCTAGCCCTAACTAAGCAGAGCTTGTACTATGGGTACTAGACAATGTATAAAGATACATATATACTTTTTTTTTGTACGTTCATATTATACATAGAAACACCCAGACCAAGACAAACATCCAACGTTCATGCACACAAATGTTTGACTTGTGCGGGAATCGAACCCGCGACCTCAGGCGTGGCAGTCAGTTACACTAACAACAACGCCATCGAGGTTGTATTCAACCAGACAGTTTAGGTAAAAGGCAGGAACTTAAACCAATATAACTTCTTCTTCTTCTCTTCGTGTGGTTAGTGGCCAACCTGTTGTCAAGAGTTGTTCAAGCCGCCCGTAGGCCTCTGACATGGCTTAACGACTGCTGTCAATTTGGCAACAATCGGGACCGACTTTTTACGTGCCCTCCGAAGCACGGAGACGCTCAGATGAAATACCACTAAGCGGTCACCCATCTATAGACCGCAACCAACGTTGCTTAACCTCGCTAATCGTTTACGGATCAGAGAGTGCAACTGGCTATGAGCGCCTCAACATAAGAACTTAAATGGTTTAAGTTTTAACATAAGAACTTAAAACAAAGAAATTATATTTTCTGTCCGCTTCACGCTAAATTTTAACTAGTTCTGCTGTCCGCTATCTAAAAAGCCATATGCGTCCTTAACTTACTTAACAGCTTTTTAGTTAATGGACGACGGAACTATTAGCGAAGTTTTGCTCCATTTAAACAGACTTCCGGCATAAATACCTTTCGAAAGAACAGTAGACCTTACGATGCTAAAGAAGATACTACCAAAAAATCAAGTACCTCAAAAAAACATTTTCTTTTCATGTTAACATCGAGTACCAGATCGTAACAAAGGTATTCACTTTTACCTATTTATACACTGACCTTTCAAATACTAAAGGGTCATTCATCGTTCGACGTTTCGACACAAACGACAGCGTTGCTTGACGAAAACAATGAATAGGCAGTACAACACTGATCAGTATAACAATATAACCAAATGTGTCAAACTGTGGGAATAGGGATAAAGAACTTTATGTGAAAGGTATACGGTTGGATATTGAATAATAATGCAACGAAGACTCGTAAAATTAGTGCAGCGAAATATTTTCGAAATGCACACGTGTTGATTAGGGTGAGTATGAGTTTTATAAACTACAGCATGACATTATCTACCAAGTATACTTTTTGTATAGAGTTAAATTGCAGAATAAAATTTACGGAGACCAAAATGATACTATACTCAGTTTGGTTAAGTATTTAACTAAAGGTAAACAAATATTGTCTTCTGTTTACGCGAATGTTATTCATTGAAATTAAACTACTATATACGGATTTTATCGCGTTGTTTATTTAATACTGTACCTATTACATAATTTTGAAAACTGTTACACTACTATTACTATTGAATTTTACTAACTTTTATGCTAATAAAATTATTATTTATATTTAGGTTTACACTTTCCCCGATTACTGCTACTGCTACTGGAAATAATTCAAGAGGAAAACCTAATAATACTTCGCTTGCCCGTTTGAAATCGAACCCGTGAACTATCAGGCAAAAGTTATCGCAAACTTTTGCTTTGGAACCTACGAGAAGATCTAGTATTCTTGTTGTACAATTAAATGTTTAAATGATGATCCTTTTAAATTTGGATGTAGATGTTAATTTAAAAAAAAACTACTAAGCCGATTTTAAGAATTATTTCTATTATAATATAGAAGGAAGATCTAATATTATAAATGTGAAATTTTGTTACGATGTTTGTTTGGATGCGGCAGATACTGAACAGTAATGGCTTAAGTTTCAGCAAGTTAGTAGCTTCAGTCTCGCTATAATTACAATAAGATTTACAGGACCGAAGCCCGGACCGGCAGCAAAAGCTTGTCTTTAGTAAAAATAATGGTTCAAAATATATATCGGACCTATTAACCTAAAAAATGCGCTACAATATAAAATGTTTATCCAAGTACGCTTACAATAACTTAATGTTTGTATTAAATATATCACTTCGCTCTACTTCCATCTATTGGGTAAACCTGCGGACAGGTATGACGTATCGTGTTTGAAGATTACTCCTATGTAACCAACTGCTACATGTATCATACGAATATTTACCTCAAAGGCTTGAGTATACTCAGAAGCCTACTCCTTATATATATTTTTGGAATAACTACGGAAACCTTTTAGCGAATATTCAAAACATAGACGTACGTTTGGTAAGTAGGTAGGGATTATATCCTAACGTATCTATCTTATTTCACATTTATACTAAATGATATAAAGGTATTTGAATCTGATATTTCTTTGGAACGCTCCAGTCAAAAATACGTAAGTTTCGGTCATCCTCTTTTGAATATCCAATTCACATTATACTTTCTAAGTCAATATTTCGTCGTCAATTATTCCCAGATGCCAAAACCATCATAATTACATTGATTTTGCTGCGGTCAAAATCTAGTAATATTATCAATGCGAAAGTGAGTTAATTGTTTGTTACGCATTCACGTCTTTACTATTAGAACCATCACCATGAAATTTCGCATACACCTTGTCAGAGGTAAAGAAAACGACATCGGGTACCTTTCATCTAGGAAAATAGTACTTTCCCTAAGCAATCGAAGACGTAGGCAAAACCTAGAACTATAAAAATAAAGAAGTCTCTCTCAATAACCAAAACATGGTCACACGAAAGGTTGCAGTGTGTGTAGCATCGCCGATCCGTCACGACGTTACCTCCAACTAATGATCTCTTGCCACATCCCGTGAACCTTCGCTATTTGTTTATAATATAATCCCCGTGATTGTTATTGTTTAAAACAAAACAATAGGAGATTATATGTAGCGGTGATAAAATTGTGCTATTAGTGCAATCAGTAAAATAGAACCAGTAGCTATAAACTGAATGAATAATATCAGTTCTATATTTAAAATTAATCATATTTATATAATACTAGATGTGGCCGCCGCGGTTTCACCCGCCTTTATGATTACTGCGCCGCCCCCGTGTCGTAGCGTGGGTCGTAGCGTGATAATATATAGCCTATAGCCTTCCTCGATAAATGAGCTATCCAACACTAAAATAATTTTTCAATTCGGATCAGTAGTTCCTAAGATTAGCGCGTTCAAGCAAACTAACTCTTCAGCTTTATTATATTAGTATAGATTGTCTTATGTTTACATGAACGGTATACATTAAAATTCAGCTACTATTTACGGCTTTTAAGATTTCAATATACTTTAAACTCATTCTGCTATAATAGGTACACCAATGGTTAAATTATTTATGGATACTTTATATAACTATACTTTTGAACTATAATAGTCGATCATGTTTCGATGTTTCACATAGCCTCGGATATTGACTATTATATTTTTTAATCTATCGTAAATAAAGTACTGAGAGTGTCGAATGAATGCCATTACGACATTCATATTTAGACAATATATGTAATCAAAATATTAATATATATCAAAGTTAAATACATTCGAATGCTTGTCAAAGTTTCGAATATTACCTAATTAAATATTTTATTTTTAATTGATAATCACCCATTACCTATATGGTGTACAATGTAATTAGTGATGGAAATAACTTCTATTCTACTCTTTTCCATCGCTGTATTTAGAACAATATTTTTCTGGCCAAACATAACATAATATGTCCATACAAAGCTACCATATAAACACATGTAAACTAAATTCATTCCAACACAATTAAGACCATTTGAATTCAAATTGTGTCAACGCCAACACCTTCACGCAATTACCTTTAAGTTATTACATGCAAATTACGTTCACTAATCGCTTAATTGAGGGTAGCTCTGGTGTCTAAACAAACAGATGTAAATTAATACCAGAGACAAAAATAACAATTTAAACGAACATCTGTCAAAACATCACATTTCAAAATGGCGGCGGGAATTGTTTTGGATGATGGACTGAAGTTCGTTCGGTAATGAATTATTGCAGACGTTCTGGGAAATGAAATGTTGAATACCGTTTTCGGTATTACAAACGACCTTAGTATTTTAAAATGTAAGCTGCGCTTTATATCCCTGAATGGCTTGCTTGATATGTATTACGACACAATTTGTTACTACATTTTGCCCGCGACTTCGCCCCTGAAATTGTAGGTGAGGTTAATAACAGTACTTTTCTCTAGATGAAGGTATCCGATGTCCTTTTCTAGTCCCTTGACAACGTGTATGTGAAATTTCATGATGATCGATCCAGTAGTTAAGACGTGAAAGGGCACAAACAAATATTCGCATTTATAATATTAGTTAGAGCTAATTGGAATGAAATGTACCTCCAGCTTGGGATCCAATAAATCAGATAGTCAAACCCAAGAAAAAGCAAAATACAGCTGGAGTTCATGAAATTTTGAGCTCATTCTGGTTTAATAGTTAAATTATGAATATTAAGCAAGATTCGCGAAAACTCGGAGTTCTGAACAGGGTGAGGCGGTTCTTCGCGCCTGGGCAGCTGTGCTTATTGTATAAGGCACAAGTGCGCCCCTGCGTGGAGTACTGTTCTCATCTTTGGGATGGCTCCGCGCAGTACTTGCTAGACGCTCTTGACAGGTTACAGCGGCGGGCTGTCCGTATCATCGGAGATCCAGAGGTCACGAGTACACTGGAATCTCTGCAACTCCGTAGGGATATTGCCTCTTTGGCATGTTTCTACAGAATATACCACGGGGAGTGCTCTGAAGAGTTATTCTACCTTATCCTGCCCTCCCCTTTCCTATCCAGAACAACGCGTGCTGGGCTCAGATGCCATCCTTACACGGTGGAGTCGACTAGAGTGCGTACCAACAAGTTTGGGTCCTCATACCTCTGCCGAACGATCAAGGCATGGAATTATCTGCCAAGGCACGTGTTTCCTTCTTCCTTCACTCCTGGGTCCTTTAAGCGGGGCGTGAAAAAGCACCTTCTCAGGTCGTCAAGGTAGAGACCTCAACATCGCCTCGGCTGCTATGAGGACGATGTGGAGGCCACTGCTCTTAGACCACACGACTGTTTACCATCAGGCGGAGTGTAGTCATTTTGACGAGCAAAAAATAAAAAACAACAATAATTAAATTATGTTTGAGTACTTGAAAAATATCTACACTTTAAGACATTGGGACAACCGCTATCTTAGTCTCCCTGCGACCATGACTGCTAAAAAGTAATTGACACATTTAATAGTTTAAATAATTTTATTAGCTTATAAATTAGTAAAATAAAATCAATAGTAGTAGTAGTGTAATATTTTCAAAATTATGTAATACAGTGATAAATAAACAACGCGATAAAATCCGTATAAAGTAGTTCAATTTCAATGTATAATATTCGCATAAACATAAGACAATATTATATTTTACTATCTGTGTTAAAATACAAAATGAGCCACGTTTTAGGAGGCGAGTCAAACATTATCAAACTCTTTGCTGATATTGCTTATTTCCTGATGAATGCATGCACTGCCCCACCCGGGAGTCAAACGGAAATCTACATTTATGATATTATAATAATAATATCAGCTCTGTATTAAACTGTCCCACTGATGGGCACGGGCCTCTTCTCACTGTGAGAAGGGTTAGGCCATAATCCATCTCGCTGGCCTAGTGCGGGTTGGCAGACTTCACATATCTTCGAGAACATTATGGAGAACTCTCAGACATGCAGGTTTCGTCGCGATGTTTTCCTTCATCGTTAAAGCAAGCGATAATTAACTATTTAATACGCATATAACTTAGAGATGCGCGCCTTGGGTTCGAACCCGAAACCTCTGCGTAGCAGTCCAACCGTTTCCCACTAGACTATCGCTGCTTGCTTTATTATATTAACTAGGTTTAACCTAAGACCGACTGACTCGCTGGTTGAATAATATAAGTATGCGCTTTTGTGAGACTGATTCTGGGGTCCAAGGTTCGATACCCGTGTTGGGCAAAAAATATTTTTCTGTTACCCAATTATTTATCATTAAAATTGTCTACGGGCGGCAATCGACACGTACCCATCGTTACGTTGAACTTAATATATACTTGACGAAATGTTGGCGCAATGCATCTCTGCCTACCCTTTCGAGGATATACAGAGTGAAGTCTAGTCATATTTATAATTATGTATATTTAATTATAAATAATTTAAAAAAGACAACTCCAGCTCAAGTAATAATTCCTGTGTCACGGGGGACTTTACAAACAACCAGCGACCACACACAAACAACAGACACAACAACAGAAATATTTGAAACAACCATTAGTGTATCACATTTTTGTCCTGTGAGGAGATCGAACCCACAACACTCGACACCATACCAGTGGCAAGGCGATCACTCAAACCACGATATCATCCGTGCAGTCAGTCATCCATAGGTCCACATCAAACCGCTTATCACTGGTCACAGGCAGAACGTAAAATCCATCGGAATTTGGAACAAAACGCTTGTAATTGAACCAGCTATGCGTTAAATGAAAGGTCATAAACAACAGAAAAAGGGTATGGACCTTGACACGATAAATTAATCCTATATAGTATTGTTCCAAAAAAATTTAACGGGATGAGGCCCACTTACTTTGGACAGATATCTAATTAATTTTAACAACTACTATAACTTAACAACTCTCTAATTATGTCTGAAATAAAATCTCTTATGTAATACGAAACAACAATAAAACAAAAGATTGCACGGATGGTCCTGCGGGCAAGCTCATTGCTGTCGCCGCGTGTGTTCTGGGTTCGAATCGCCCACGAGACAATTATTTTTGTAATCTACAAATAATGGACCTGGATTTGAATGTACCTTGTGTCTGTTAATTGTATGTTTTATAGTCCCTCTTGACACATGACTTTATTCCTATTGCAGAAGTTGTTTATTAATAAGAATAAAGGCAGCGATAGACTAGTAAGTTCATTGAACTGCTACGCATAGGGCTCGAATTCGATCCCACTTCTCGATGTTCTTCTTCAATTTATGAGCCAAGCTCTTGTCAGTGAAGTCTCTTCCATAATGTCTTGATACGACTTAACTTTTACCTTTTCTTACACTTGATCTATGAACGTCCTCCTTGGCCTTCCTCTTCCCCTTCTGCCTTCTATTTTTCCTTCCAAGATGTTATGTACGTATTTATTAATAATCTCGATGTTATGTACGTATTAATTAACAATCGTTGGAACGGCGAAGAAAACATCGTGAGGAAACCTACATGGCTGAAAGTTCTTGATAATGTTCTCGAAGATGTGCTCTACCAAACTTCACAGGCCAACGTGGGTTGAAATTAAAATAGTTCTTTCGCAGATCAGCAGTCTACCCTCTAGACTAGCGTTCTGGTCCCGCGGCTATAGAAAACACACAAACCAATAGTTTCATGCCTCTGTGGAAGCAATAGGCGGAAGAGCATTACAACCATATTTTGCTCACTATGATTTTAGGTCCCTTAAAATATATAATAAAGAGCAAGCCTATTGCCGTAGCGGGTTCAGTGCCAGACTTTGTACTGTTACTGAGAATTCATGACAGAAAAAGCCAATAACAAAAAAATTTACCCGTGAATCGAAAGCGAGACCTCATGCGCACATTATACATAAATCATCTATCACGAAGCTGCATTTTATATTCCAAAACTGCAGTTATCATATACAACTAAAATGCCCGGGTCAAAGTTTTTATAATAATAATAATAATATTCTACCACATACACACAACACTATCTAGCCCAAACTAAGCAGAGCTTGTACTATGGATACTAGACAATGGATAAACATACATATATACTTTTTTTTTTTTTTGTAAATACATACATATTATACATAGAAACACCCAGACCAAGACAAACATCCATGTTCATGCACACAAATGTTTGACTTGTGCGGGAATCGAACCCGCGACCTCAGGCGTGGCAGTCGGTTACACTAACTACTACGCCATAAAGTTAGCTCAATATGAATCACAAACACAATGTTTATGGCTAAAGACATCATAAATGTATATTGGTTTCACATTAGCATCGTCCTTGCAAGGCTTCCAGTTTATTTTTATGGCAACCCCATTGTGGATCACTTTACAGAGGACCTTTAGACCATCAACTGGTCCCATGACAGTTTTGAGGGTTAAATGTGTTAAGCAATCGTTTTGAAGGGTTGGATATTGGAAAGGCTTTATGAAGAATTTTTTATGGTGTGTGTCTATGGTTGCTGCTGAGTCAAACTCAATATGATAGGTGACCATAATATCTGAGAATATGGGTTAATGGTAAGTACAAGTGGTACAAATTGCGTTCTATTCTTTGAATTTAAGTGTGTTATGGTAGTATTGTTGAAGGTGTTTTCTTATTTCCTTACAATAGTATCTTAGATTTATTACATGTTTTAAAGTCGCCAAACGTAATTGATATACGGCGAGATGCGCTCTTAATCCTATTACATAACCTATTTTGAGTAGTACCAGGTAATAACAGGGTTCAGGTCAGAAGGGATACAAAACAAAATATTTACAAGTTTAAGACTACTTAGCGATAAAGACAGCATATGACAAACAAGTATTTCGTAACCTATTGATTATGACCTATCGATTTTTATTTATGTCTGGTATTCTAAAACATGGCAGATTAAAAAATAAATTAGTGGAACTCAATTTCATCACGTTTTCTTTTAACTAATATGAATAAATATACATACATAGTCTTAAACCTATATCCCCGAAGGGGTAGGCGGAGTGTATTCCACCCACATTTGGCCAATTATGATTTTATGTCCCACGTAATATAAGACGATTCTATTGAGATCTACCAGCCATTGTTCCAGGCGCCGCCGTGCTGCTATTAAGAATTTATTAAAAGAAAAGAAAAGTTAATCACAGTCGCCCTAACGTCTAGTCCGGGGATCGAACTCAAGATTTCAAGCTTTTTTAATTACCGCTGCGTCACTAAGGCAGTCAATATGAGAAATATTTACATAATATTGTCTTACGTTTACGCGAATGTTATACATTGAAATAAAACAAATTTATACGGAATTTATCGCGTTGTTTATTTTTTATAAAACACTATTATTACATAATCTTGAAACTTTAAACTACTTGTTAACACTTTACTGTTTACTTCTATTTAAGCTATTTAAATTACAAAACTATTTAGATTTAATTTTACACTTTTTCTGACGTTTCGGTTGCTTTTCATCAGCCATGTTCACGGGGAGATTAAGATGGTGGTGATTGTCTCATTGAGAAATATTTGTTAGCCAAATAATTTATAAAATTAATTATTTTATAAAATTTCCTATTATAATAATTTCAGACCTGTTTATAAACTGTCCCACTGCTGGGCATGGGCCTCTTTCCAGTGTGAGAATGATTAGGCCATAGTCCACCATGCTGGCCTACTGCGAGTTGGCAGACTTCACATATCTTCGAGAAAATTATGGAGATCTCTCAGACATGTAGATTTCATTACGATGTTTTCCTTCATCATTAAAGCGAGCAGTAATTAACTATTTAATACGCACATAACTTCGAAAAGTCAGAGGTTCGTGTCTTGGGAGTGACCTCGAAAACTCTGCGTGCCCGTCTATCGGTTTCTCACTAGGCTATCGCGGCTTTATTTTAATGTATTTTCTAATTTTAACCTATAAACGTATAGATGCACAAATACATTTAAAATAAGAAATCTGAAAGAAGTAAACACAGCCTAACTCTCCAGAGCTTATATTAATATAGAACCGAATATTATATTTTTATGTAAGGACGTAAAACAGTTTATTTTCTCCCATGTATATATAAAAGGAAGTCCAAAAAAATCATCAGATATAAAATCGCCGGCGAAAGTGATTTTTCGCCAGTATTTCGGAGTAACAATATGAAAGATCTGAGGCCGACAATACGGAAGTTGCCATATATATTTTATATGTTATTAGTTATTACACATATAACGTATGGGACGACTTATAGGGGTTTTATCGTCTTAATATACTCTTTTATTGGCGAGTGGTAATCGTTTCCCTCGTGTATTTTTTATTATTATTATAGAAGATTTTATTAGAAATGTCATCACTTATTTTTTCAGAATGCGCTCGATTATAATGAACCTACATATATCACATCGGTGTAATATCTGGCTTTAGATTTACTTCTGGGATTTTTTCTAATATAAGCAAATAAATCGCGTTTATATTATCGTATCTTTTTTACTGCAACTTGTCGACAAACACGCATAGGTCGAAAAATATTTATTACATAAGATTGTCTGATGTTTACACAAATGTTTCACGTTAAATTTCAACAAATAATATTATGAAAAATATTCATATACAACATATCTTTTTAGCAGTGGCGATCACGGACTCGCACATAAATAATATTGAAAGAAACAAATCCATGCATTCAAAATTGAATTGTGATCCACTTGTTGGTGTAGCATTTTCCAATTTTCTAGTTCCATTGCCAAATTATTAAATTAATCTATATGTATCTACGTGTATGTACTTAAAGTTTCATTAAGCTTTATCACAAAGTATATTTTTTGAAGCTTTAATTCCTTTCAGTTCATTGCCTTACTCCTCAATATTCAGTCATAATTTTGTACCAATTTACATTTGGACAAGATATTGAACAATTAACTATGCATCGTAGCCATTGCAAGCTCAAATAAAATGTGGTTCTAAAGTTGTTATTAAAATGAACCACAATAAAATCCGTATAAAATAGATTAATATCATTTATTGACCTCTCTTGGCATTAGAAAATTGAATCTAATAATTACAGTACATAATCTTAACTAATATTATAAATGGGAATTTGACATTGTTTGTTTGTTACCCTTTAACGCTTTAACTGCCATCAAGCATCATGAAAATTCGCATACACTTTATTAGGGGAATATAAAAGTACATAGGGTACCCTTTATCCAGGAAAAAAGTAATGTTACTAACCTAAAATCTATTTAAAATTGTCAAATAAATAATTAAAACTCACTCACTCATTAGTTACTTTAATATTTAAATAAACCTAAACTTTACCTACCTACATTATATTAACTTATTTACGCAAGCGAAAAATCGGTAATATCTAGTATTGACGAGCAAAAAAAAAACATTTTAGCTTGGAACTTATTTATTAATGGCGTTACCAGTAATGTTGGAACCAAACTGTACTTTCAGAGACATAACTGAATTAAAAAACAAAATTTGTTGTATTTTTTATTAAGTGTAATGTTTTATATTACATTTTGCTCGCGACTTCAAACGGTAACAGTACTTTTTCTAGTTGAAAGTTACCCTATGTCCTTTTCTGTACTTTTAACAACACGAATGCCAAATTGCATCATGATCGGTCGAGTAATTATATCGTGAAAGTATAACAAACAAACTCTTATTCGTATTTATAATATTAAGATTATAACGCATATGGTATCATCTACACAATATCCCGTATAAACACTAAAAAACCGCGAGCAAACAAGTTTCATATAAAATTCTATTTGGTTCCTTAATAAAAGGAGAGTGCAAAGGCTACATTTTATATACCTGTTGTACAGCTGGTTTAGAAATTGTGCCACAATGTACTGGGATCAACTTTAGCGAAATCACGAGCATGAATTGGAGTACACAGACATTCACACATATTGACGTGCATTCGGTCACTGTTGGGCGTTGAATTATACGTACTTTACAACCATCTCTACAATACCACCAACCAACTAAATGCCACGGGAAAATAGACTCTATTGTTACGAGATAGGGGCTATACCTGTTGGAGATGATGGTACATGGATGTTGGTATCACTCCACCAGTTCTGCGGTTGAAATGTCTTTGAATAATATATTGGTTAGATTTAATACTAGCTATTGTACTGAATTCGCTAGTAGTAGGTACTTGGCATGTTTCCATTGGGATAATAGTTATTGGTGATAGCTTCAAGCTGCTTGTTGGTTATGAATTGTGGCGTCTAGCACCACATTTTATTCGAGCGAGCCATTTCTTCGATGCATAATTCATTATTCCATTGTGTCCAAATGTAAATTGGTACAAAATTATGACTGAATATTGAGGAGTAAGGTAACTGAAATGAATTTAAGGATCAAGAGATATGGCTTGTGATAAAGTTTAAGGAAGCTGTAAGTACTAGCATTTCTTTTGCATTTGGCTATAAAGTATATAGCAGATGAAGAAGTATTCTAACGGGATATAAGGTGGATTCACGTCATGTAGGAAGACTGATACAAGAGTCAATATTAAAACAATGTAAGTACAAACTTGTAATAAGTATACAAGATTTTGCCTGTGGCTTCACTCACTTAAATGTAGGTTATGTTGGAAACAGTACTTTTTCCTCGATAAAAGATAACCTATGTCCTTTTTTGAGCCCCTGACAACGTGTATGCTAAATTTCATGATGATCAGTGAAGTAGTTAAGACATGAATGCGTAACAAACTTACATTGTATCAGCCCTGTATATAAATTACCATACCATACTATTTCTAACATATTCCTTGACTAAAATATTTTTGCTTTATCAAATCTCTTCAGGTTGACATTTTCTTTTTCGAAATTCTCTTGTCATTATCTGGGATAACCATTTTTTTAGAAATTTGCGGAGCTACGAAGGGATTGACATTTTTTTTTATTTTTTAGAAATTCTCCGGTCTTCAACGAGTGGTATTCCTTAATATTATTTTCGTAGACATTTTTTTTTGGCACGCCATCTTAGATTCCTTCGAGTCTCCCGTGGACTCTTGGGGTCCACCTGGAACACTTTGGGAACTACTGGTTTAGACGATAGTCTACAACGCTGGCCCAGTGCGTGATGCTAGACTTCACATATCTTTGACAATATTATGGCAAGCTTTCAGACATGCAGATTTCCTCACGATGTTGTTTTTTTTTCACCGTTAAAGCTAGCGAGAATTAACTATTTAACACGTAAGTATACATAACTTCTAAAAGTCAGATGAGCTTGCCTTGGAATCGAACTCGAGAGCTTTGCGTAACAGTCAAACTGTCTCCCACTACGCTGTCGCTGCTTTAATACAAACTTATTTTACACCAAAAGCGAAACCAGTCTGCTTAGCTGGATGTTAGATGATAAAGTTCAACATCATTGAAAATACTTTTACTTACTCCTTTCTGTCAAATATGGTCAAACATAGTTCTAGAGTAGAAGGTATTCTTATTGTAGGTATAACAAATTGTCATTTAAAATTTATTAGCGAAATAATTATAATCATAATCTTTACTGTAAAAATGTTAAAACGCGGTAAATTTATATACAAACAAATTGCATAATTTATACATAAATTGCTTGCACTACATACTTCTTATATTCCACAATTATTATTTAAAAGCCAATATAATCAATGTTAATTACAATTTGAATATGTGATTTAATGATTATTCCATTGTCATTTTAATATATTTATTATTAAATAATAAATAGAATAATTAGATCAAATAATATTTATTGATTAATTAATTAATAACACAACATAGATGTTTGGTTTTAGGTCATGAGGTTCAGGATTCGATTCCTATAGATAAAATTAAAGTATTTAGGCAACATTTTTTTTTAATCTTCTGTTGAGTGTTAAAATTCCTCAGCAGCAGCGGAGCCGTGAGAAAGGCTATATTAATATAAATACTAGCTTTTACTCGTGGCGAAGCCACATATAGACAGCTATAAATAATATATTGATTTAACACGAGCCTAATGCGAATACTGCCTCATCATTCGATGGACTGATAGAACGCGTTTGATCGAGAAGCCGTCTGCGTTACTGCGCGTCGCTTGACGAGAATGCGATCTTATCTGACTAATGGGGGGATACTTATAAGTAGCTGTGCATATTTGTGCTGGTTAGTAGACGAGTTCTATACAGATACAGTTAGTGTGTTGCTGGTTTTACGTCTTAATTCTGGTTTAGGGTTAGTTTCCTAAATGAATATTTATTTAAGTTTACTATGTGATACGGCATATTAAGATATAACAGGATTATTAACACGGCCGATCACAACAAAAAGATCCGTTAACAATTTTTCAGATTATTTGTTCTATTTTCGTATAGTAATCAGTGACAAAGCACAGATTAACATTGCAATGAATGACCGTAGTCATCGAATCTATACTAATGCTAGCAGACCCGGCAAACGTTGTTTTGCCATAAAAAAAGGTTTTGACCAAAAGATTTAAAAAAAATGTTATTGGTGGACAACCCTTATCACTAAGGGGTATGAAAAATAGATAGTAGCCGATTCTCAGACCTACTAAATATGCATATAAAATTTCTTAACATCGGTCAAGCCGTTTCGGAGGAGTATGGTAACTAACATTGTGACACGAGAATTTTATATACATATAAGATTATAAAGCTAAAGAGTTTGTTTGTTTGTTTGCTTGAACGCGCTAATCTCAGGAACTACTTGGTCCGAATTGAAA
This sequence comes from Catocala nupta, assembly GCA_963675205.1. Taxonomy (NCBI): domain Eukaryota; kingdom Metazoa; phylum Arthropoda; class Insecta; order Lepidoptera; family Erebidae; genus Catocala; species Catocala nupta. Next base: position 27,057,045 of record OY776086.1, on the reverse strand, counting down.
ATTATTTTAGTGTTGGCTAGCCTATTTATCGAGGAAGGTTATATGTTATATAACATCACGCTATAACCCACGGGAGCGGTGCAGTAATCATAAACGCGAGTGAAACCGCGGGCACATCTAGTCAGTCTATATTTTTAAATAATAAATTTTACTAATCCTAACTAATACTGAAATGTGGATGTGAGTTTTTTTTTTTGCTTTTTACACTTTCACGCCAACTACTCGATCGATCATCATGAAATTATGCATTAGGTACACGTTGTCAGGGGTCCAGAAAAAGACAATGGGGCAATTTTATCCAGGGAAAGGACACTTCTATTGCTGAGGGATAGCAATTTATTGTCAAAATCTAGATTAATGCGAGTGAAGCCACCGCAAAATCTATTTTAAAATAAATAGAAATCGATAGAATCGATCTAAAAAAATAAAAAAAAGCTTCAAGAGATGTGAGATAGTTTATACGTACCTAATTGTTAGTAGGTACAGTTAGATTTGTATATTTGCTTACATACATATTTGTATGTTAGGAATTAAATTAATTTATATAAAAGGAAAATAATAAAGTATTTATATACTTATATAATAAAGTATTTAAATTACTTTTATTTCTAATAAATTAATTTAATTCCTAATATACCTAATTTAATCAATGGTGCTGTTTGGGCGTTACAAATATTGAAACAACGGAGACGAAGAATACTCCGATCCAGAACAACTATTTATGGATTTAGCAGTCTTTTTTTTTTGTTTAAACATCGCGCTCATAAAATAGTGATTTTCAAAAGGATTTAGAAGGAGATAGGATATGTTTATGCATTTCTGGTTAAAAATTGCTAGTATTATCGTAACTAATCCATTTAAGCTAAATGTTTATCTTCGTAGAGGGGTCACATTGATAGTAGTAATGATATATTTGATGATATTGATAGTATCAGTAAGTTGCGAACCCACAATCAGTCGATCGCAAGCAAGACTTAACCACCGCCTACCGCCGCCGCTTAAATTTCTGCAACATAACCAAAATCAAACTAAGTACAAAGTAAAACAGCTACAAGTTTGTTCGTATATTTTACAACAAATACATTTTTATTTATCTAAATATGTGGAGTATAAACTACAAAAGTGCGGCATAAATGTCTCCGAAGTACTCTTTCCATCAGCAGAAGCAGTGCACCACAATAAGGCTGAGTGTACAATGTACACGTGATTTATTAACTGCAGCCATGAGTGCCATGACTTATAATGGATGAGCTTGTGACTGCGTGTGTCAGCTACTTTATATTGTAAGTAGTTTCTATTGCAATTGTGTGGGATTAAAGTTATGGTGGATGAGCTTCTGTTACAGTGGGCAACACGTGGAATAAATTTATGCCCATATTGCCAAAGTATAGACAAGGTAATGATTTGCAATTGTTACCGAAAGCCTAATACATACATATTATAATTAATAGTCTCCTGCTTTTACGTCTCAGATCTTTATTTCATTAGCTGATCAAGAAATATAAAGCGCGAGTCATCTTCAAATATACACTGACAGACTCATAAATTGTATCAAAGTTTAGGATTACTTTCGAATAAATAATTTTGATAAGTATGCAAACTTTTTAGATTAAACTAAATGAAAATGTTGAGACTGTCCATCATAAGTAAAAACAAAATTAAAAATAGAACTGCAATAAAAGATAAAATTATAGCCGGAAAAATAAAATGTATGCATAGTCTCAAATTCGTGTGATATTAGAATAAAGTTTGAAATTAATTATTTTTGTTTTTTTTTTATTTGCGATTTAAATTATTGTTACCAATAGTATTGATTATTAGTCTAAACTCAACAAAAGTTTCGTAACCATAAATATGGATAGTTTCAAAACGGCTCAAATTGTGGCATTGGTGCGGGAAGGATTGGATCAACGAACAACTGCTAGAAATTTAAATTTAAACCAGTCTACGGTTTCTAGAGTATACCGAAGGTTTGTAGAGACAGGTTCTTACAAAAGGAGACCCGGTACTGGCAGAAGTCGAGCAACTACCCGTCGTTAAGACTGATTTATTGTTTCAACTTCCATAAAAAGTCGTTTCCTCACGTCAGTAAATATCAAAACAGAGCTGAATGAAGGGAGTGGAGTAAACGTGAGTGCACGAACAATAAGAAGGAGGCTTAAGGAAGCGGCAATCAGCCCTTTTAGACCAGCATATGGTCCAAAGCTCTCTGCAACTCACAGACAAGCTCGTTTAAGATTTGCGCGTGAACATCTTAATTGAACTGAAGAGCAATGGGCCTCCAAATTGTTCACCGATGTGTGTAGGACATGTTTAAATGGTACAGACGGTCGCAGAAGAATCTATCGTCGACGTGGTGAGAGATATGCTCAAAGTTGCATTGAGGAGCGTGTTCCTTTTGGAGGCGGTTCGTGTATGGTGTGGAGTGGAATTCCGATGATCGGGCGAACGGAACTTGTGTTCATCGACATGTATCGTCAAAACGGTAGAAGAGGTGGTTTGACGGCACAACGCTATATAACAGAGGTTTTAGAAGCTCACGTGGTACCTTACATGGGATTAATAGACGAAAATTTTACTCTAATGCAAGATAATGCCCGACCCCACGCCGCTGCACAAGTTCGACAATATTGAGGTTGCGATACGTACCATGAATTGGCCAGCATGCAACCCGGATCTTAATACCATTGAGCATGTTTGGGACAGGCTATATATACGAGAAATCCTGTGCCCACAACAGAGGCAGCACTAAGGACAGCGATGTCAAAAAAATGGAAATATATGCTGCAAGACCGTTTAATAACCCTAATCAGATCTATGTGGAACTGATTAGAATCTGTAATAAGGGCACGTGGAGGAAATAAACCTTATTAAAAGAAAAAAAACAAGTGCTTCAACATTTTTTTTAAATTGTATTTCCCAATTTTTCAATAATCCAACCAAAACCAATTTTTGTTACATTTATAGATATTGTTCAAAAATTTAATGGTACATTTCCAGTAAGTATACAAACATACACTTAAGGATATGATACTACGCTGTTATGAAGTTGACGAACTAAACTATAGGTTTCAATTTAAATTTGTATTAAAAGTTTGAATACTTGGTTAAAATGTTTATATAATATTGTCTAACTGCCTCTGTGGCGCAGCGGTGCTGTGCATGATGTCTCGGGTTCGAATCCCGGGTCGGGCCAACATAAAGGTATTGGGTTTTCTGTTAAGAAATCTCAATACGAGCCCGGAGTTAGGAAGTTGGCGGTGTTAGACACCCCCGTGCCTCGGAAAGCACGTAAAGCCGTTGGTCCTGCGCCTGATCTCTCTCCGGTCGTGTCGGATTATCCGTCCCATCGGATCACGAGGGTAAGGGAACAGAGAGTGCACTTGTGTTTGCGCACATACTTGTGCACTATAATATCTCCTGCGCAGATGGCCAGTCTCCGTTAAGATTGGCCGCCGTGACCGAAAATCGGTCTGGAGGACATTATTATTATAATATTGTCTTCTGTTTACGCGAATATTATTCATTGAAATTATACTACTATATACGGATTTTATCGCGTTGTTTATTTTACACTGTATTACATAGTTTTGAAACTGTTACACTACTACTACTATTAAATTTTACAAATTTATAAGCTAATAAAATTATTAAAACTATTAAATCTATTTATATTTAGGTTTACACTTTCCCTTGTGAATGTTTATTTCAAAGGCGTCTTGAACATTGATGCAGTTTATAAGTCCGTCAGTGCATATGTACTAGCTTTTGCCCGCGACTTCGTCCATGTGGAACAGTTACATTGAGCAGCATTTTTATTTTTTTAAGAGTACTATTTTGCCTATAATACAATTATAAATGCTTTGGTTTACCGCAAATAGCTGATTTTAATACATTCTTATAAACTACTTTTTTTGTTTTCCACCCTTTGCCTTTGGGTTTGATACTCGTGAGCATGGCACATAGAGTTACCCATGGAAAACAGTTTTGTTTATTATTATCGTAAATGCTGCTTTTAGGACAATCTGCACTTTTATAAACTGAAAAGGCAAATTGCTCTGAATTATCAGAATACGGAGAATTAAAAAAAATCTCCTTTTGTTATTACATAGCCTTTGTGCGGCAAGATTTCTCATTGACAGGACTGAATAACAACTGTCAGCCTTAACTTATGGGAAGGCACTCCCGATAATTCCAAAGAGTTGAGTTACTCTATAGGGTACGATGGCACTTGTTGTTCATAACATTGTCTACTGAGACGTCTGTCACGACAACATCTCCCTCAACATCTGACATAATTTGTTCGTTTATCTGGCCTACTGTCTCATTTGTCGGCGCCAAAATTCATGTTTTACACAACCATTCTGGATTGCCCATACTTATTTGTAGATGTGGATAGACATTATTATTTAAATCATTTGTGTTATCAACAATTTGACAGAATTCACGTCTTAGTGTAATGATGCCGTTACTGTCTGTTAGCATACAATCTTCTTCTACTTTTAGAAGAGCAGCTGCATATTGCCCTGCGTGAGAATCGTTGTGTAGTTAGTTGTACTTGCATATATTATGTTGTCTGACAAAACTTTTTTACTTATACCCATAATACAGACGCCTTCAAACAGGCATTTATTTAATCTGCGGTGTACCCCTAGAAATAACCGTCAGGGTCTGTCTAAAGTCACCAGTTAAAAGTACCGTTCGTCTCCTATTTCATCCCCATGTAGGTTGAAATCTCAAAATCCCTGGAGCCAATGTTTACTTATTTACTTCTTATCAAGTGCCTAAATATAAAGTCTCATGGTTTTATCTTCGATACTGACAAATTCCCATACAAATTATCATTACTTATTTCAACCCCATCATGCCCTCTTTTACGATAAAAGGTTAGTTACCTTCCTTTCCTTTCTCAAGGTCTAGTCTTTCTTTGTACCAAATTTCATCAAAATCGGTTTAGTGGTGTAGGCGTGAAAGCGTAACAGACAGACAGACAGAATAATTACTTACCTATGTACCCTCAAAACCAAAATAAGAAAATACATTGTAGGTATAGGTACGCATACATCTCCGCGGGAAAATATAAATAGATATAACGTAAAATTAATTTTAAAGTTAATTAAAATTGATATAAAATGTATTATTCAGAAAATATTAAAGTTGAAATAAAACTACTGTTTACGGATTAGGTATGCCGATAGTTTCCTCCAGGGATTTTAAAGTGCTTAACTTATGTGAAAAATTACGCCAATCGTTGCTGGGTAAAGAAGAACAATACAATAAACACTTTTTCGTATTCATAATATTAGTTCAATTTACTTAGTTCTTGCTAAAAATAATAAATTTCGAGCAGCGTATAGCTTCAATAAGAATGTGCTGCCATCTTAGAGTTTTCAAAAGAAAACTTTGCTGCAATAAGTTGGTTTTCACCACTCTAGATGGCAGTATGTTCTATTCAGTACAATTTGTAAAAGCGCCATCTATTGCAAGAATTGTGAACTGCTAAGCATGAGTTTTGAGGTTTGAGTTTAATTCTTTTTTTTCCTGATAGATGGCATAAGTACTAGAAACATAATCTGGAATAGTAGTTTGCATTAGCTAATTAATAATAATTGTCAGCCATCCATTTACTAGACCTTTTCTCATCTGTCTTTTAATTTTTTAGTCTGATAAGTTACATTGTGCCCAGCTTTACAAGTTTTATTCAGCTACAAGTTCCTTATAAGAAGAGTACTTTTGTATACACTTTTTAATCTTAGTAAAATATTATTAGTATTTGTTGTTTTCAATGGTCAGCACTACCGAACCGGGCTACTTAAGTGTTACAGTAGCGGGAATTCAGGTGGTAGGTATTAGCTATAGAAAAATGTCTACATACTAATTCAAATTTAAATACAAAATATCAAATTCAAATCTTTATTGTCTTGCCACGGTGTAGTAGGTATATAAGTATATAATAAAAGATGGTAGACTTAGATCTAAGAATTAATTGTTGGCCCCTGCCGGTCATAGCATAGGTACTTACTAAATAAGTATATTAGAAGAGAGGCATACCTAACTATAATACTACTCGAATATTATAAACTAGATGTGCCCGCGGTTTCACTCGCGTTTATGATTACTGCGCCGCTCCCATGGGTTATAGCGTGATGTTATATAGCCTATAACCTTCATCTATAAATAGGCTAGACAACACTAAAATAATTTTTCAATTCGGACCAGTAGTTCCTGAGATTAGCGTGTTCAAGCAAACAAACAAACAAATTCTTCAGCTTTATAATATTAGTATAGATTTACAATAAAGTAAATTTACCCAAGTAAAAAAAAAAAGGTATGTATGTCTTAGTTCGTATAAAGTAACTAAATCTATCAACTTATTTATAGACTAATAATTTAAGACGGCATTTTTATAGTCGGCACAAAAAAATATAATTTTAGATCATATGAGGTATATGATATTGATAACTATAGAAGATGATGACTGTAAAACTTTAACAAAGTACACTGCACCGTTGGCGCATTTAAGTAGACACCTCGTCACAGCTCATTCGCTTATTAATATAATTATATAGGTAATAATAATATCGTTATTTAGTTTTAATACCGGTGGTAGCCCAATACAGGACTTCTAGTCGCGAGGTTGTAAGTAAAAATCACGCTTATTGCATTACTCACGTGAACATCTCGTAATGTTCACGTCAGTAATGCAGGCTAGCTTAGCTGACGGGTTTATTTTTTTAAATTGTAATAGGCTTGCGTTGGACCGCGATCTCACCTGATGTTAAGTGACGATGCAGCCGACGATGAAGCACGCTTTCCTAGAAGATACCTATTCACTCGCGACTTGAAGACACCCAGATTGTACTCGTCGGGACACAGACTTAGGTAGTAAGTTCCATGTAAGAGTTACAAAAATACTAATGATTTGCCGCCATGCTGAAAAGTTATGTGTGGTACATAGTAGAACGACTTTAATGCACAAAAGCTTTTTCTGCATAGCAACTCACATTTACAATAAATTGCTAAAGGAATTACTAACACTGAAAGTAAAGAAATATTCAAAAGGCGTCTTCAAAAACTGCTTTTAGCTTAGTGCTACTATTCACTTCAAGATTTCCGGGAGGATAAGAATATTGGAAATAATTAGAAAGAAATCATTAAAGCACTATTTATGCAGATTATATTTAAAAGAAGATATATATTTCTTTTGTGACATATTGTTATTATTAAATAGATACTTGTTATTATTATTCCTTGACATTACTTACAATATTCTTTGACATTTAATTAGTTATAATTATTAATATTTTATCTTAGCATTTCATTACTGACATAATAATATATGTATTATTGGTATTTCTTAATTGAATCATAATTACCTTTTCTGACATTCTAAATTAATGTTTGTTGTATTTTACGTGCATCTTTATTACCTATGTTATTTAAAATGTAATAATTAATTAATGGATAATAAGTACTCGATCTTGTATGCCTAATGGTGGAATATGGAGCACCTATATTTAAACGTATTAGTCATAACATCTGCAAATATATACCCATATTCGTAAATGAATAAATGAATTATTATGAATTATGATTTGTAATCCAAATTGCTAGAAATCTTTATAAAAAAAGGAAGGCTCTATGGCTTTAGCAATTAATATTTACAAATGCAATTTGCCAAGTTATTTCCAAACCAATATCGTTAACTATCCCCTTTGAGTTCCAACGCAGACGCGTTGCACTTTATCTCTATTTTATATCTTTGCCCGCACGCGTTAGTACTTATCTTTTGGTTTTTATAGCCCGCGGTAATCGCCACTGTTTACAACATGCACGCACGCGACGTCCTGTGTGTGCGTGCGTGTGAGCGCGTGTGTTTGAACTGCACCCCAGCGCTGGTGCATACTAGCCTTTATGACGCCACAGGTATCGTAGGGCTGTCAGTATTGATAAAATATTATATCGATTTAGCTTTAGTGAGGAAAAGAAGTTGACGATTATTATGACATATGTATGTCTGTGTTACATAGATAAAAATATTTCCGCTGGTATTTCCCCAAAGGAGGTAGTTAGAGACATTGTACTGACAATTTACTTGTTTTTTAGATTCCAAATACCTAGTAGATTGCGAAAGTGAAGCTATTTACCGAGCTCATTTACAAACTAAGGATTTCTTGACAAAAAATTCTAGTAACTCCTAGCCTGACTCTGGAATCGAAACTGACACCTCATGCAGAGGAATCGCATTCACCCCCGCTGTGCAGCCAAGGCAGTTCTATTTAAGGTACTGTTCTTACCAACCCTATTCAAAAGCCAGTTTAGTACTCCAATGTAAAACCTTAGCCCTTTCCGGAGGGAATTTATGATACATAATTATTAACTACCTACATTCTACTTATGGCGGATTTAATGATGCCTTTATTACATTTGTTAAGAACAGTTAAACAAACCTTACCCGATGTTAACCACGATTCTATTTCTTCAAAGGTTAAATATCTTACACAGAATGGTTTAACATCGAAAAAGGTGTTAGACAAGGATGTGTAGCGTCACCCTGTTTAACCTATACATGGACAATTGTTTAAAAGATTTAAAAGATTGTGAATGGGGAATAAGAATGAATGAGTTACTTGTCAAATGTCTACTTTATGCCGACGACCAAGTAATACTTGCGTCATCGGCAGAACAGTTGCAGGCTATGGTAACTATTATGCATGATGCTTGTGAGAGTAAAGGAATGAAAATGAATGTAAGCAAGACGAAAGTAATGGTATTTGAAAGGGAGGAGTGCATGACGATGTGCAATATTATGATTGATGGAGAATAAGTGGAGCAAGTGAAAGAGTTTGTATATCTGGGTACTTTGTTTACAAGGGATGGTACACATGAGGGAGATATTGAAAGAAGAACGATTGCTGGCAATAAAGTGAATGGCGCTTTGCGCGCTTTTATGAACAGTCGAAATGTATCCGAAAAGGCACGTTTGGCTGTTCATAGAGGACTATTAGTACCTACACTTATGCATGGTAGTGAAAGTTGGGTATGGCAAAAGAAGCATGAGAGCAAAATAAATGCTGTAGAAATGAGAGCGCTGAGAAATATACGTGGTGTGATTTTGAAAGATAGAATAAGGAATAGTGTGATTAGAGAGAGATGCGGCATAAAAGTGGATATAGTGACGAGAATAGAAAAGGGTAAGTATGTTAAGTTGGTTTGGGCATGTAGAAATAATGGACGAGAACAGACTGACTAAGAAAGTTTATAAGGCTAGTGTGAATGGAACAGTCGCAAGGGGAAGACCTAGGCGAACGTTTCTTGATCAGATCGGAGACGTTCTGGATAAAGGCCAGGTTAAGAGCACCTTAAACCGGCGAGCGTGTATGAGGAATGTTATGAAAGTAAATGAAGCCAGAGAAGTGTGTCAGGATCGTAGCAAATGGAAATCCGTAGTCTCTGCCTACCCCTCTGGGAAACAGGCGTGAATTTATGTATGTATGTAACACAACATACCTATTATAGAACAAATTCTCTCGGCACGTCTGTCTGTCTGTCTGTTCACGATAAACTCAAAAACTACTGAACAGATTTTCATACGGTTTTCACCGATAGATAGAGTGATTCATGAGGAAAGTTTAAGTGTATAATTCGTTAAGGTTTTGCACTACCCGTGTGAAGCCCGGACGGGTCGCTAGTATTCCATTTGTCAGTTTTGTCAGCGTCTCTTTATTAGAGGCAGGTTTATGTCAATTAGGTACTTACACTATCCTCGGCTTTGAGGCAAAAGTTTGCGTTCATAGCAAACATAAACGCAAATTAACCGTTATCGAGATGTTATTCCAGGTCTTGAAGGAACTCATAACTTCATAATTAGGTAATCCTAATGGACATTGCCGTCTACTGGGCTTATTTCTAGATTCTGTGCTAGCATTATACATTGCTTTTTATTTAGAAACTGGAGGACCCGACAGACTCAGCAAAATCGGTCAAGCCGTTTAGGAGGAGTTTAATTACAAACACACGCACAGAAGATTTATATATATATATAAAGATGTGTGTGACTTTAAACATAGATGCAGAAATCTGGGTGCAATGCACTTTTTCCTACCTCTACAGAAATATATAATAAATTATATCAGCCCTATTTATTAATTGTGCCACTATTGGGTACGGGCAGCTTCTATCAATCGCTTTACCGCTTTATATACAGGCGTTAATCTGTGTACGTGGGATTGACAAGCAAGTGTAGCGTTACCTTGATAACCAATCAGATTCTTATTTTTTGACATGGAGCCTAGCCGTCGCCATCGTCATCCCGGATTGTAGAGAAACTTTAATGCTGCATGGAAAAACTGATAATATCGCTCCACTTGAATACCGATTCCAATAGAAATCGGTATTTTGGCATATATCCTTATATTCTAACATTATACATTCTTTATAGCTCTAGCTAGCCAGCACAGGTCCGAAGAAGATATTACACAGATATGGCTAGTCGAACTTTAACAATTTCAACCAACTCATTAGCATTTAAGAAAAGATTTTGTACCATTAGCTAGATACAAGCACAAAGAAGATACACAGGCATAGATGGCGTGACAGTCTTCTACAGTTGCAACCAAATCCTGTCTTAAATTCGAATATCAGTTTGATTGGTCCGCTTTCACGTCAAAACTACTCGATCGATCATTATGAAATTTTGCATACTAGTTGCCACGGGTACAAAAAAGGACATATGGTTTCATTCAGAAAAATGTTCTGTTACTAATCTAACCTAGCGAAGCCACGGGCAACATCTAGTCCTTACTAATATTATAAACGCGAAAGTTTGTATGGATGTATGCACGCAAAAACTACTGGACCGATTGCGATGAAATTTGGTATGTAGATAGCTGGAGACCTGGATTCACGCATAAGCTCCTTTTTATCCCGATATTCTCACGGGAACGGACTTACGCGGGTGAAACCGCGGGAAAAATCTAGTAATAATATAAATGCAAATATGAGTTTGTTTGTTACACTTTCACGCTATACCTACTCGACCAGTCATCATACAATATCGCATACACGTTGTCAGGGGTACAGATGATCATAAAATACCTTTCATCCGAAAAAAGTAATGTGCCCAAAGATAGAAATTTATTGACAAAATCCACATAAACGCGACCGAATCTACAGGCAATATCTAGTCACTAATAACTCATTATCATAAAGGCATTTTCTGTCCGCATTTTTTGCCGCTTCTGTAAATCTAAAAACGAAAAGAAAAAATATGTTAGCGTCAGCCCTGGGCAGATGCATTTGGTTCGTAAAACCGAGTTGAGACACGTCCGCAGGCAATTAGACATACATTCGCACCCTCCGTGTTGTACACTATTTACGTAGCATTGTGTTAGTACCACCCAGACTACTGATCGCTGCGATCTCGCTGCTGGCTAATGTTTTTGTGAGGAACCAAATACGTTGACATCGGCAAGAGTGGTGATTGAATATTGTTCTTTGTTTGAACTACTGCTAAACCACATTTTGTTATAATACGGTTGGTAAAATTGTGATAATTTTTCTTGATGGACTAAAGCCCCTAATGTATAACGGTCAAGGCATGGAATTCTCAGCCAAGGCACGTGTGTCCTTCTTCCTTCTATCCTGGGTCCTTTAAGCGGGACGTGAAAAAGCACCTTTTTAGGCCGTTAAAGTAGGGACCTTAACATCGCCTGAGCTGCTATGAGGATAGTGTGGAGGCCACTGCTCTTGGACCACATGATCGCTTACCATCAGGCGGAGTGTGGTCATTTTGGCGAGCAAAAGATGAACAGTCTTATTTATTAAAAAAGAACCTTAACAGAGGCGTTTATTAATTAAAATATTTAGTAACTTTATAAACTATTCTATAAAAACTTTCTGTAAAGCTCAATCCATAGCATCGTCATAAGGCAAATTATTTAATTAAAGAATTTTAAAGAGCATTTCTTTAAAATGTCTACATTAAAAGATTCTAGTAAGTTTTATGAAAAAATAAACTGTAAAATATTAACTTTTATTTAAAATGTTCATTTATTAATTCGTTTTGGACTCAAAAACGTATGTACCTAGTATTTTTTTTTTAGGAATGAATCTTACGTACTACTTTCTACGAATTGATGGCAAACATGCATTTTTATTATGTTATTGTCCATCTGTGTGACTGTTGGACCGCGTTCGAGCGACTCAATATGCAAAATATTTTCATACATTTTTACATAGAAAGTACGTGTCCATAAGTAACATTTTGACAACTTTCAAGGTCATATTTTTAAGTTAGTTCCTTCCAAACAGGTACTAACATAAAATAAAATATATTAACTGACGAAGAATTCCAAACGAATTATTCCGGACAACAAGTATCTTCATAAAATTTAAAACACAACTTATAAAGCTCGTACTACAAATAGATTAAGGTATCAGTTATGGCAAATAATAAGACATATGCCTATCTTTTGCCTTAAATCTTATATCGGCCTATCTTATACAAGTCTCATCATTACTCCAACTAACTAGATAATCTCAAACGTGCATACCAAGTAACCATGAGCCTTAAATGTTTTTGGAAAGTGGATAGTCAAGTGGAAGAGATCGCCGGCAATTTGTACCAAATCTGTATACAGTCTTACAATTATTTTTAGTACCTATTTCAAATAACATGTTTCTTTTTTGGAAATGTATCGTCGATGTTGTTTTTGTTGTGAACTTCAAAATCAACAAAAGAATTAGTCGGTGTAATTTCTGCAATTTTCTTAAAGCGTCCTGGCAATTGGAACAAATAAATAAATAGCGGCTGTAAAATGGAATAGGCAAGCAACATTACCTACCCTAAATTACTTTCACAAGAGTTTATATATAAAGTTTTTTTTTTGTATTATGTCAGCGTTAAAGTGTTGCCGTAGTCTCCAAAATCTCAAGACGTAATTTGGAGATAAGATTTTATGGCAGTTAAAAGTCAAACATGCAAGTAAGTCCATGTTATTTATCTACAATATTCCAAATAATATATCGAAAGAAAAAGGTAAGTGATTACCAGACCCTAGCAAGATATTCACGACTAATAATACCAAGCAATACAAACTCCCAAGTACCACATCAAATCCGATAAAATTGAACATGAATATAATTAAGTAAGCAATCAAACTTTATGCTTTTAAAGACGGTTTTTATAATTCAATCAATTACCTATTGAAATTAAACTACTATATACGGATTTTATCGCGTTGTTTATTTAGCACTGTATTACAAAATTTTGAAAATATTACACTACTACTACTATTCATTTTATTTTACTAATTTATAAGCTAATAAAATTATTTAAACTATTAAATCTATTTATTGTTGGTTTACACTTTCCCCGACGTTTCCGTTGCTTTTCAGCAGCCATGGTCACGGGGAGCCATTACCTACTCTTTTTTTTTACGTGGGGGAATTCAATGATGCCAATCCTTCCGCGGGGGCGGCCGGAGGGATTATGTCGGACTCGCCGGGGTAAAAGAAAGATGTTGAAAAGATAATGTACCTCCCGGAATACCGACTAAACCTACCACGGTGTTCCTCGACAAAACCACTATCGACGGGGCCGCGCGAATCGCTTCCGCATGTGGTCGCGACCCCACCGAGGTTACGTGCGTATGTGCCATGTGAAACGCAGGCCACTACACAAGAGACCTACCCAAAGGACTCACTCAAAAAATTCTCACTCAAAAAGACTCGACACAGAGGCGCGCGTGGGAACACGCACGCCGCCTCTCGGACCTGGTGCTGAACGGATGGCGGGCAGGCCCACAAAGCCCGCCACCCCCAGGTTAAACCTCAGGATGGCTGGAAGTCATCGCGCGCCCTCCGGCGCCCGGCTCTGCGGTTGGGGAGAGGGTTTAAACGCTCCCTCTCCCGCTCCGCCGCCTCCTTGATGGAAATTACTTCCTCGCAGAAGGAGGCTACGGCGTTCCACGACCTCTCACTCCGGACCATAGACTGAACTACGGCCGGGAGTGAGAGGGCAACCGATCCGACTACCGCGATCAAATCACGGCGCTGCGATGCCCAGGCGGGGCAAGCCGCCAAAGTGTGCAGCGCCGTGTCCTCTACAACGTCGCGGCAGTCGCCGCAGTGGTGACAACCGGGCGTCTCTTGCCGGCGTATACGACACAGGAACAGGCCAAAACAACCTGGGCCAGTCAGAACCTGTGTCAGCCGGAAGGTGAGGGCGCCATGCCGCCTCTCCAGCCACTCCTCAAACACGGGACTTACCGTTACGGTCGTGGCGTGCCCGATTACCTACTTACTTTAACTTATTTAACACACGACGCACTTAAATATACCTACCTATTAATACGGTTTTTACGTTTTGATTTTAATTATATTTAAGTAATATTATGAATGAATGAATTATTTATTTGCAGAACATGCGTAGGTACATAACTTGCCACATTTAGCCAATTTCGGCATGCAAATATTATGTTTTAATTTTATATATCATGCATAAAGTTTAACACATTATCAATGTAGTCAGAAACATTAAATATTATAATTTATAAATACTCGTAATAGAGTTTATGAGACATATTTTACAATATTTTTATGCTACATGTTGTACACACAGCGACACATCAACCTAGACTGTTTGGACTTTGAACTATTAAAAGTTGAACGCTGCGAATCGTGCGAGAGAGTGCCTTATATTTTTGTTACGCTCTATCCTTACCATTACATCGACACCACTATGCACTGTCCCTTTCCGACAATTCTCTATTTTGTATGTAGCGTAGTTATGCGTATATTGGGTGTCTAACTTGATGTGTGTGTACAATATTAGCTAAAGTATTCGCAATCACATACTTTACTGTATTATATGTTATATATGTTTTTTGTATGATATATAGCGTTCACAATGATTCTGGACATTGGACATATCCAAAATCATTGTGAACGCTAGGTGGCGCTACTATCAAACTATGTGCTTGCGAATACTTCAGCGTATCATGATTTATATAATAACTAACTAGCGGGAACTAAGGCGTCCATCTTAAGTATTTGCATATCTTTTGGAACGATTGATGTTGACTTTGGTCTTAGTCATAGATATACACTATAAAATTTATTGTAATTTTCAATGTGCTAAATAAAAACTACTTCATCAATGCTACCCGGATACTTATAAGCCGAGAATAAATGGGTTTGCACAGAAAAAGGGATGCGTTGAAACAGAAATCGTTATACAATTACAATCAGTTTAGCTCGGTGATTCCAACAATCTGATTTTGAAACAACAGCTTTTTCTTCCACTAAGTATTTACCAAGCAAAATGTATTTTTGTTAAGAAATTGTCATTAACAGCACGGGGTCTAGAACTGTATTCAGTAGATGGTAATAGGATGGATGATATTACAGAGGCCCCAAAACCATATCCAGCAAATTTTAGCAGAAATACACACCTCTGCCTACCCTATCTAAAATTGAAGCGAAAGACTGTATGTAGATCTTGTTATTATTCTTTCTTAAAAAAAGACAACTCCTGCACTAGGAATACTTTCTGTATTGCGGGGGACTTTACAAATATTCAAACAACGGACACAAAACTCACCCAGACACGGAACAACTATTTGTGGATTGTGATCTACAAATAGTTGTTCCGTGTCTGGGTGACATTTTTTATCCCGTGTGGGGATTGAACCCACAGCCCTTGGCGTACTAGCATTTACTATTAACCAAATCTTATTACCAGTATGATAATTTTGCTCAACCTGGCAATAAAACCTCGATCACTAATCATTCTCGCAACTTACGACTGCGCCGAGCGAAATGTGCCAAAATAGGCGGTCACAGTTAAGTTGATAAAATCAACACTTTTGGTTTAATACAAATATAAAATATGCATTTACCATAACAATGAATGTGTTTACAATTACTCCGTGTAAAAAACAATATAATTAATATTTTCGCCTACAAAATTACGTAAATTTGCACGAAAAATGCAAAAACGTAAGCTCGTGTTACGTGATTTATAGATTATAATAGTAGAAATCTATCTTATTTTACAGCTTAAACGAAACATAAATAGTTTGGTTGACAATAAAGATACATATTTATCAAAAAGCACTTCAAATCCTCCATACAATTTTACTATGGCGGCCCCGCGCCGATTTGAATATCGAGCTGTCATTCAGTCCAACCGCGTCTTACGCTCGGCGCAGTTTTAAGCCACATGCTTTTCTATCTTTGCGATGCGGCTTAAGCAATTAAAGGAAATAACCAACAAATTAGTCTTGAACTGCTCTCGGTAAAACAGAAACTTTCGTATATTCAGCACCAACATAGTTTACTCAACTATCTGAGTTCTGAAACATATCTACGTAAACAAGGATAGGTAGAACAAACTGTAACAGCTAACTAGTGCCTTATGCATATACTTAAATGCACCAACTAACACAAATAAGCAATAGTATAGAATACAAAATTACAGAACGACTGCCTCAGTGGCGTAGAAGCATTGAAGCTACTGTGCTTTGGATCGCGTTGGAACTCCAAGTTAGGCAGAGCCTTTATACCCTGAACATTCTCAGCAGGCGTGTTCCTGCTGAGAATGTTCAGGGTATAAAGGAGTCATGGAAAGGAAATACCCAATAGACTCGCATGTCGAATGCATAGGGATTGGTACTCAAGCAATGTAATTCAAAATCCATATATACGGGCTGTGAGTTAGCGATGTGCAACTATCATAAAAAAAAATAACCATTCTTTTTTTAAACTAATTATTCAAACTATTGATTAATTATTCGAATATATTTATTTTATAGATCTATTATTTTATAGTACCTACAAGTTGATAGTATATCTCTATATAAGTAATACGCAAATGCGAATGTAAGTACACAATCGGATTACCTCGCATTTCTAAATTATTAAAGGCTGCCAAGTTATCTAGAAATAATGAGAGTTTTGAAGTTTCATGAGAAAATATGTACCTATCAAATGTCCAGTCCTCACTGGGTATGAGGAGATCATTACCACAAATTATCAACATAGTAACGTAATCGGCATTCAAGTCATATATCGATGATTCAATTTTGATTCGATAAATTAATGACAACATTGAGACGCAACATTATATATCTTGGAAATACTCGTTTTTATCTAGCAATTGAATATTGTTACTATGTATGAATACAATTATTTTCACGAATTGTATTAGGCCATCTGTATCCGTGTAATTGGTGGCAATAAGCACTTTGAATCAATGACGCATAGCAACACGGTCCGACATAGGCTAAAATCAGCCAAATTCGCAATTGTTCGCACTTGCATCCGACGTCCGCTTTGATCTCGATGCAAGATGGACTGGAAAAGGAAACAGGTGCCGAAACATATGATCGCTTTTATTAGCCCTTTGATTGTACTGTATTTAGAGTTTAGCCGTAAGGGTGGAAGTACTTCCAGGAAATTATGACGAAGTATTTCGTGAAAGTAATTAATTAAGGTACACTTTGCAAGCCTGGCCTCGTTGTCTTCGGAGAAAGCCGGGATACTGTGTGCATTATACATGTGCCGGTCAACAATCTAACCTCAGTTAGTAAATAATCAATCAACTAGTACCTACGTAGTTTAACAAAAATATGAACAGTGTATTTAAAATTATGGAGCGACATCGTCAATTCTGACTAAAATCCAAATTAACAAAGATTTAAAAGAAAATTTTATGCATGTACAATGTTCTTAAATCTTTTACTCGGAAAGTTTAATCCTGTATTTCATTTGATTTTTATGAATCAGGTGTGATATGTTTGTAATTCGATTATTTGTTTGATTATTCGTTGTCAGTTATTCGATGACAGTACCTATGAGCCGGCTTACTGCTTTTCTCATCGAAAGTAAGAGTTCCGGAAGCTCACATACCTTTCCTTTGATCCATCTGTGTTTGATTCTTTTCCCTGGGGTCGGCAACGCACGAGTTATCACAGTACAAGCATTAATCAATTATACTGTAAAGTTCCGTAAGTCAGTAACATATGTCGATACATACTTGTGAGATTAGGTAATAGTTAAACGACAAAGAATAATAACGACGATTTTTATTTTATAAAATACCAGCTGTCCCGACAGACGTCGTCATGTACAGGCGAAAAAAAAAAACATATCTAAACCATCCTCGAATCCATATGAACACACACAAAAAAATTTATTCAAATCGGTCCAGCTGCTTAGGAGGAGTTTAATTACAACGAAAAGTGGCATTGATTTTTATATATATAGAAGAAGAAGATTTGTACAAATTTAATGTGTTTAATGTTCAGCTACTTTATGTTGCTGGCTAAGCTAAGGTTTAGAACTTTAATGTTTTAGTGACGTCATTTTTATTAGTTCATTCAATTAATAACAAGCTGTTACTTTTGACAACTAGCATTATTATTTATATGTCAAATTTAGCGGTTTTTAAAAAGTAATTTGTACTTAGACATCAATTTTAAATTTATTTTGTAAAACTATGTAGTAAATACTTGTATTATAATCATAATATATATTATAATGTGATATTTATATTGCGTAAAGTGATACCTCCCAGAGTATTGATGTAAAATTAGGTTAATATAGTAACCTCAATGGTCCAGGTAGAATTCGCAACCACTTATGAAAGCGACAACGCTATGCAATTCATATAGCGTTATTTCTTTGCTTTTAATGTAAAGAATAGACAAATAATTAATTATTTACCATATTTTTAGAGGATTATAAAAAATTATGATTAAAGTACGAATTTGAGTAAAATTATTTTAAACTATCTTGCAATAATATTGTTCTGTTGAAAATGGCGGTAAGCCCCCTGATATTGCAAACGAAAATACGCTACATCAACCGCTTACCATCCGGCTATAAGATATACTTGTTTGCCTCGTCGGTAAAAATATGTATTTATTCAAAAGAAATGCTTACGTCTGACTGATTTTTAAAAGATAACATATTAGATATTACAATTATAATAAAACTAGCTGACCCGCGCAACTTCGTCTGCTTCATATAAGAGAACTAGATGTTCCCGCGGTTTCATCCACGTTCATCATTATTGCGCCGCCCCCATGCGTCGTAGCGTGATGTTATAGCCGAAGCCTTTCTTGATAAATAGGCTATCCAACACTAAAATAATTTTTCAATTCTAACCAGTAGTTCCTGAGATTTGCACGTTCAACCAAACAAACAAACTCTTCAGCTTTATAATATTAGTATAGATATATGCGCTCTAGGCAATAAATAAGCGAATATTTTAAACCCAAATCACGCTATCCAAAACTGTCCAGTAGCCGACATTAAAACACCCTACTTACTCAACAGGTAAAATATAACACTAAAACATTCAAGAGCCGTCGATGAAATATTAATAGTTTTAAATCATCGTAAAACGCCCGAAACAGGATAAAACAGTGATATAAATAGCACTCAATGAATCCGGAGCTAAAAACAGCAAAAGGTAAAACAAAATGGCTTCTTTAAACGCTGAAACGTCAACTGCAAATGCTTAATTAGAGCTTTTTGCTTGTTAATTAGCTTAAATCTAAGCGAGGCATTCGTTGAGCTCGTCTTTTAAAATCTGAGTCAGTAGTTCAGTTACTCAGCGCTACTTTGGACTTTAAGTACACAGAGTATTTTAAAGGCGAAAGCGCGTCCCTCAGCAGTTGCATCTGTTTTGTCTGTTGTTCAATCTTTTTCCTATTTTCATTCGTTTTTTAACTAGGCTTATTTTGTCTGCGCTGCAGCTTTGGCTGTGAAAAACGTAACTGGGGACATAGAAAACGTTGAACATGGACATTTTTTTTATGCGGTGACTGTGTGGAAGTTTTGTGGTATGAAACATCTTTGTAATAGGCTTACCCAATGAAAAAAATTGCTTCTTTATAAATCGAGTCGAAAAGGGAGTGACGTTATAAGTTTGACTTTTATGTCTGGTTGTGGATACCAAATGGATGGCTAGATTTCAATGAGGTTCTTTTTAATTAGACGCAATTTTTACCCAGGCTTATAAAGGAAAGAAGTCTCGTGGTTTATTCTCGAGTAGGGTAGAGTCGTATCAGGTTTTTCAATCAAGAGATTTTGTCAGTAGCAACACGGAGACTGGCATAGTACGCGATAAATTGTACGGAAAACGTCTTGCTTTTCAGCTATGTGTTTCGATTTTTAACACATATAAGGATTTGCCTGATTACAAGTAGATTTAAACGAGATATAGTTTAGATTATGCGGGCTTAAAACCATAGCTAGCGTAATGTCAATGCCACGTAGGGTAGGACAAGACTAGGTAAATATACCTATATGTACTTAATCTTGTGATATGATTAAAATCTATAAGTAACAATGGTGATGTGTATTAGACACCTATCACTTAATTAATTGACATCTTTAAATAACAGGTTTATCTGCGTTCATCTATGAAGATACTAGAACAAAATAACAAATACGCAGCGGTAGTCGAATGCGTTACGCATTGGAATTACGATCGTGTAGTCGTGGGTTTGAATACCATCCATTGTACAATGACTATTACCGACGTGACACCTCCTAATACAAGCATCTTAGTTTAGCTGAAGGGTTTTGAAATCCCTAAGTACATCTCTTTAGAAATAATTGTAAATGTAAGCTGCTTTTTTATGTTTTCTTTCTATCTGTAATAATTATTTTAACTCTAGTTTAGTTTATGTTCTGTTTTTAATATTGAAGTTTATCTCAATTAAGTAGCACGTCTTAATAAGAAGTATATATGAAAATGTTGTGTTAACTCATAATAGACATATCCATGAGATTATATGTACCAATTCTAAAATATTTTATTGTGAGTAAACCTTAATAAATAAATAAATAAAATAAAAAAGAGGTTCACAAGAATACTGGTAATTTGCAGACCACATTAAAGTTAGAACTCCCCACTAGGATTAGTTATCATGTCGCAGGGAACTTTACAAACAGTCACACAATGGACACAAAGAACACCCAGAGTCGAAACAACTATGTATTTGTGGACCAGATAGTTTTTTTTAATTGAATCCACAAAATTCAGCGTAGCGGCAAGGCGACCATGTAAACCACGATGTCATCTAAACCGACGTCATATATACTTTTTAAAGAATCGCCGCGTTGCAGTATACTTACTAAGTTATCTGTCTCTGTTAATTATTAATTTTCCAGTATTATTGTCCTCCAGACCAAATTTCGGTCATGGCGGCCAATCTTAACGGAGACTGGCCATCTGCGCAGGAGATATTATAGTGCACAAGTATGTGCACAAACACAAGTGCCCTCTCTGTTCCCTAACCCTCAAGATCCGATGGGATGGATAATCCGACACGACCGGATATAGATCAGGCGCAGGACCAACGGCTTCTCGTGCTTTCCGAGGCACGGGGGTGTCTAACACCGCCAACTTCCTAACTGCGGGCTCGTATTGAGATTTCTTAACAGAAAATCCAATAAGTTTTTGTTGGCCCGACCCGGGATTCGAACCCGAGACCTCATGCACAGCAGTCGCATTGACTACAGCTGCGCCACGGAGGCAGTATGTAGTATGCAGTATGTGGATAAAATTAAAATAAATACACAAATATAAAAATAAAAAGATAGATATTTTTTGAGTGAGGTTTACCAGTGGTAACTAACCTTAATATTAACATATAGAGAGCATTACCTACGTGTTTTGATAATTTAACATACCTAATATTTCTGATCCTATTAAGTGCTAAACCCGTTCATCTAGATTTTGTCAATATTTTTTTTATCCCAAGGCGAATTTTTTCTAGATGATAGGTAGTCTATGCATTTTCTATGCCACTGACAACTTGTATGCGAAATTGCATGATAACCGGTCGAGTAGTTAAGGCGTGAATGCGTAACAAACAAACAAACCAACATTCGCATTTATAATATTAGTAAGGATTTCCATCAAAAATCTTTATAGCTTTCTTATGTTTATAAATACAAAACTTGAAAAAGTAAGTGTAAGTAGGTAGGTACCTATTTGTTTGATGTAACAAATATTTACTTACACATTAGGTCAATAATGCCTCGAAAATGTTATCCGAACAACAGACGGGGCTAACAAGTGTACAATAGCACGTGCGCGCGCGCACTTGTCTGCGCGTGTGCCGCTCACCGGAACCACATGCGCAAGATCAAACGGAACACCGGACGCGACGCCATACTGTCCTCATAATGCGCTTCATTAATTGTATTTGTAAGACAATTTTGCACGAAAATTATAATAAGTTTCATGAGAAATTTTATATGTGGAGGAGGAGAAATTGGGGCTTCACCGCTATATTATACAACAGTGCCATTGCATGCGTGTGAACGAGACAGCGCGTTATAGAGTGACTTTCCCGCAAATGCAGCTAAAATATAAAATAAAATAATAAAATATATTTATTTACAGTAAAACCATTACAATATAATGTTACTTAATATCCGGCGGCCCACACTAGGCAAGCCTGCGGGTGCCTGTTATGATTTACATATTTTTTACTTAATCATAAATAAATATACTTTAAAAGGTGATGGTAGTAAGGTTCCTGAACGCAAATTATTTAATCGTGTTAAAATTATTCTAATTAAGAATTTATTCAATATAGGGAATTCCAGAAACTTTCCTTCTTCGTATACTATAATTTTTCTTTTTCGTTTCGTTGTAAGCGCAAACGCGAGCATATTGCCGTCTGCCGAGCATATATCCAGACTTCATGCTGTTTCGGAGAATTTATTTCTAGGTACAGTCAATAACACTGTGCCTAAAACCGGCATTAACCCGAAACCAGCCGCATAGCAATCGCATTCACAACCTCTGCGCTATCGAGGCAGTCTTAATATAATATTTACGTTAAACTTTTGATTAGATTAGATTTACGCCTGTGTGATACGAAGAGTTAGGCAGAGGTTTATGACATCCTTTAATAAAAGATATTTTAGTCCCACTAGCGACATCCCTATCTATTGTCCTCTACCAGAATCCATACTACAATATAATAGCTATACGAACCAAAAAAAAAGCACTAAAGAACTTTCTGCCCGAACCAAATATCGGAACCGGGACTTAACGGCTAAACTTACACATAGAATCTCGCATGATGTCACATATTTCAATTGTATGCCAAATGATGTCATGCTATTTATAAGATACGTATCTAATAACTAAATAATTGTTAGGTTTCCTTATCATATTTTCTATGCAACGCCACCGTTGGCAACTAATTTTGTACTGAACAATTACACCCACATATTGCGTATAAAAATATAACTGCTCTATTATTTGGCAATTAGCAGTTTATATTTCAGTAGCAATACATTTTTGTCAACATGAGTCAATGACAATTTATTTCAAAAGCGCCTACATTAATAGATCCACTATTTCGAAACAATATCCATCGTCAGGATGGCCGAGCGGTCTAAGGCGCTGCGTTCAGGTCGCAGTCCACTTCTGTGGGCGTGGGTTCGAATCCCACTTCTGACAATACTCTTTTGTACTTTTTATCGAGATATTTTATTGTTATGACATTTTTAAAGTTATTTAAGCGCTTTACGACAAAATAGTGCATTGTATTCACATAACTTTGTATAAAGAATATATTGTTCTTGTATATCCGTTATCTGTATTGAATAGTTGCTTTTTATGATATTCAATGGCGCTTTTGTGTTACTGATACGAAAATAAACTTTATCATTATGATGGCGGTATGGAATTTATTGGTAATAGTTTTAAACTGTATGTGAATCATTGTTGCTTTGTTACTTTTAAATGACTTTTTATTATGTAGCACGTTCGTTCTGTAATGTATGTTCAAATTATTCATAAGAATAACAATGAGACCTTTTATTTATTATGGTTATTAATATTTTTAGTTAATGTTAATACAGCATGTTTCACCATATTAATACACGGCGCGTTTTATTATTATCTATACAATAATTAAAATCTCTCTAATACCATAAATTATAATTAATAGACATTACATAATAAATTACAACGTGTGTTTTGGATACCTGTAATACAAGTAATCTTGTAAAGCCATCAAGTACAGTTAAGTTTAGGTTCAAGGCTCAACAGTTAAATTGATTCTAATATAATGTTCTATGGCAATATCCTAATACCTGGGGAAGGAAATCGAGTGAGTACTTTAAAATAAATGTGGGGGCAGATAGTTAACTACTAGTAACAAAATATGCGGTGCTTAATAACAGATTTCTATTTAAATGTTTTATACATTCATACACAGACTCACGCCTATAAAGAAATAAGCGGTAGTATATGTATATAAGCCACATTTTGTCAGATAGGATATATATGTGTAGGTTTTATGTAGTTCTCTACTACATAAAATCTACATAGCTTATTGTTGTCTATTCGAAAACTCCAGACACTAAGCGTTCAATTTAAAATTAAATAAGTAGGTAAGTATGTAAAGACATTATAGTTGGGTAGGATTGGTAGAACGTCTAAATATGTCAAAGTAAAGCTAAAACTACGTATATAAAAATAAATATAAACTAATAATAATTACCTACAAGATGATCCAGCCCACGAAAATCAAAAGCCAAGCATCCAAAGCTAGGCAAATAAATTCATGATCTAGTTTACTCCCGTTCCATATTTATACATAAATATTTACAAATATGGAGGCTTTCGCGACTCGTTCCAGTGACGATGAAAAATAATTATAAAAAAGCAGGTCAAGCGCACTTAACGGTAGCCCTTACCACGATGGGTATATTTCTTGCTTTGCTTTATTGTATGAAAAAGGTGTCGATGGATTTATATTTTGACTTGAGAATCATGCTTTTATGTTCCTTCCCTATACTTTAGCTCAAATGGTAAAGGTAAAAGAAAATAATAAAAAAGGAAGAGATTTTAGAACACACATAATTCTAATTATATAAAAACGGACACTATTTTAACTGCAAAATGTGTCTGTAATGTTTCGAACTATACAAACTGACCAGCTCCAAAACAATTCTTTGGATAGCAAAATATTAACGTTTATTCTGTTATGGCTGGCCAGTATATTCCAGTAAAATAATGTCCGATTACAAAACCCAATACCTTTGCGGATAATTGCCCAATTTATTTTTTTATCGTAAATAATAAATTGGGCAGTGTGAAAATTGCAACTTTGCTTCTGTGCTAAAGTCTGAAAGAAATCCTTCTTTAATTTAATAATATCTGCTCTGTTTTACATATTGTCTTATTCTAAATGTATAATATAGGTATATTCTCAGTGTAAGAAGGCTTGGTAATAGTCCGTGTTAGCAACCTTTACACATTTCAAGAACATCATTGCTAATTCTTAAATATGCAAAGTTCCTCGCTATGATTTTTTCACCGTTACAAGCGGGTGCAATATAAATATGAAAAATCTGAAATGCTTGTCATGGGGTCAAACTTATGATCTTCGCGGGGCAAATGCAATTATGTCGTCCCTAGAGTATCCATCATTCAAAATGGTTTTCATGTTCTAAAATTTTGTAATTATTGTGGTTGGAATATTTGCCCTAGTGATTGATTGATTGTTACAATGAATCTTTTGCTACAGCACTATTATTATTTCATTGAAAATTACGATGACAATCCGTCAATTTAGTAATTGAGTTATTAGGCAGAATTTTAATTAGATATAAGTAGCCGCTCAAGTCTTAGAATACCAGACATAATTAAAAATCTATTGTATCTAGGTACCGGTGTACCTCTGCGACGCAATAGCGTAAGATTTTGCGCAATTAGTCCAATGACATCAATTTGCGCTTATGCTTAGCTGGTGTTGATAGTATAAACTCGGGTTACATTTTTGGATCGGTTTTTAGAGAATAGAATTATTTTGAAAACTACACTACAGTGATTATAAACATAGGCGATAGACTACAATGGTCTGGCCTTCTATTATGTGGGACCTAATATATGTAGATGATAAAATGTCAGTGTAAAACGCTTCAGCTTAACATACCGATAATATACAGGCGTGAATATATACAACTAAAGAAACTTACAATAAAAATGTACCGTCGACAGCAACTAGTAGAATACATAACGAAATTGTAAAACGTCATTTTCCCTGTCCATTTGGCTTCCATCTTAAAACGAGAAATTCTCTACTTCCGAAGCAAATTACCGGCGAGTGAAAGAAAAGAGATTTTACGGCGTTTAAAATGTGCTAGGATCTCCGTGAGTTGAATAGTTGGCTATTATCGGATTCTTTTCAATGGAGTTATACGGGAAGCATTAATACGATGTATTGTCCAAAGAATGCTTGTATAATGACCTCTTCAATGGTTAATGCAAGGTGGAGTGTTACCGCCTTAGTATATCTGGATGTGGCTTAGGTAAATTACAGACGCATATTTTGTCCTCGAAGCGGCATACTGCAAGTTGGCGTACACCCAGGTCCCACGTCGTGGCTACTATCTAGAGGACTTCAGTATTGTCAACCTTTTTCTATTGCAATAGTTGGGATGGGCAATCCGAGGGTGTTTGGCAAGTTTCTCTTCCCAATAATTTTATTAAATTCTCCTTATTTTTTTCTTAATTAGTAAATCAAACAAGCATTACGCTGGGCTGATAGTAATACTAATTCCCTCTGTTTCTTTTTTCTATTTGACGGAGACTAGCTGTTTGCGCAGGCGATATCATTGAGCACAAGTGTGAAAACATTATATTCTCTCATCTTTGTAGTATAATGGGTTGGGAATCCGACACGATCTCTCCAAACTCATGGTAGTAATCATATCCTATTGATACTTACCTACTTGCAATACTAGGAGTTTCACATGTATGTATATTGCCGATGTTTCGAAAAGAGAGTCGCAACATTGCCAACGCAAAGGACAAAGCACAAAAGCAGATAGTCTAGCCAATAATAGAACTCGTCAAAACTAATGAACACACGTATACCTACGAATATAAATATGCGTACAGCAGATTTCAAAGTAAATTGATGATCATTATTCTTTACAATGTAGCACGACTGAATCCTGAGTGTACGTGACGTATATCGAATTAAAATAGTAGATGTTGTTCATAAACAAACGATTTCAATCGACATTCGACATGTTTTTTCGATATAGATCAACCTATTATAAAAAAATGTCTATAATATGAGAATTAGGCCCCAGAATCACTTCACCGTATGCGTGTATAATTTGTTGCGTCTGTTTTTAGCGCTTTATGCATAGTTTATGTATTTATTTAATTAGTAAAAACAATTACCAGTTACACACTTACAGTTTATTTACCAGAATACTACACGAGCTTTTAGCGGCAATATTCTAAAGATTACTTATGCCCGGTTTTAAAAGCAGATCAGCGCAAAATCCAATTAACAAACGGTCAAATGCATGACAAGTGCTGTGATTAATTGATTGAATTAACAAGAATCACTTGACTTGAGTTTAATTTTGGCATGTTCTTTATTAGTAACTGGGTGTCAAATTCACAGTTCCTGGTGTGAGCGTGCATTTTATGGTTTGCTATCTATATTATATTTTACTAACATGGACCTAGCAGATCCTAGCAGGTTAATAGGAGATATTAACAAGAGTAGTAACATATAAGTAATTTCTATGAAAATCATCAACTTTTGAAAGATATAATAATAAATATTATAATAAGTATTATTAATATATAATAATAATAATAATAATAAAAATATTCTATCACATGTACACACAACACCATCAAGCCCAAACTAAGCAGAGCTTGTACTATGGTTACTAGACAATGGATAAATATACATATATACTTTTTTTTTGTACCTATATACGTACATATTATACATAGAAACACCCAGACCAAGACAAACATCATGTATACAAATTTTTGACTTGATATAGCCATATAACATTTTATTTCTAAAGTCAATGCTTACTGTGCAAGTAGAAATTTGTAATCTTTTCCCGATTCAAGCCTTATCATATGGATTTTTGTTGATGTAATACCTTCAGGAGATATAAGACTATTCATGTGTAAGTGTAACAGTTTTCAAAATTATGTTATAGGTACAGTGCTAAATAAACAACGGGATAAAATTCGTATATAGTAGTTTAATTTCAATAGATATAAGACTGTTCATGTATGTAATTTTTTTTTTTATAAATCTGCTCTACTAATCTTCACTATGTAGTCTCTAAAACATTGCCAATGCAATTATTAGCCACACATATACCTACTATTTGCCAACCAAATAAAACATTCAGCTTTTAATGTAAGTACATTTTGTTGCCAAATACAGAGACATAATTATTTGGTTCGCTTGACAATCTGACATCCCCTGCACAGTACTTAAACCGATTTTGACAAATGAGATATCTATTGATTTGTCTGTCTAGCGCGTTCAATAAACGGATTTTAGCATTTGAGATACGTTCTCGTGTTGTATTATGTTTATTTAATATACCTACGTAATTTGATATTCGTAGAGTACTTAATTTAATAAGGCAATAAAATGGTTGAAACTTGGAATTGATTTAGTTAAGAGAATTTTATAATTTACGTGCGATTCGCTCGTGGGTTAGGTTCTCCCTTGATTTACGATATAAAGATTTTAACTTCGATTTTTATTTGTTTTTTCATGTGGGTCACATTCTGCACACAATTTCTGAGGTTTTAATAAACGGATTTAAATGTAATCAAGCTAAGATTTTACCCCAAGCCACCAAAACTTGAACAAAGCATCCAAATCTGTTGTGTTTCGTTTTACATGATTGAAATTAAACACTTTATACGCCTTTTGTCGCGTTGTTTATTTTCCTTTAAACACTGTTATTACATAATTTTGAAAACTCTACATTTTACATGATGTTTTACATGATGCTGAGATAAAATTCTAAAATCATTGTTGTGTGTGAGGCTCCTATATATATTTGATAGTAGATAGCTTTTGTAAAATACCTTTAATTTACAAAGACAGATACTTTTCAATCTTATTATAACATAGATAAACTGATTGCACGGTAGCAGTTAGCATTGTAACGGCGCTGAGTGTTGTCGGTTCGTTCCAAAAATGTATGCGGTCCACAAATAATTTTCCAAGTATAGGCATTCTTTGTGTCCGTTGTTTAAATGTTTGCGAAGTCTCCTGCGATACAGGACGTGTGCTCTGAAGAGTTATTCCACCTTATCCCGCCCTCCCCTTTCCTATCCAGAACAACGCGTGCTGGGCTCACATGCCATCCTTACACGGTGGAGTAGTGGACTAGAGTACGTACCAACAAGTTTGGGTCCTCTTACCTCTGCCGAACGATCAAGGCATGGAATTCTCTCCCAAGGCACGTGTTTCCTTCTTCCTTCAATCCTGGGTCCTTAAAGCGGGGCGTGAAAAAGCACCTTCTCAGGCCGTCAAAGTAGAGACCTCAAAATCGCCTCGGCTGCTATGAGGACGATGTGGAGGCCACTGCTCTTAGACCACACGCCTGCTTACCATCAGGCGGAGTGTGGTCATTTTGACGAGCAAAATATAAAAAAAAAAAAAGGACTACACGGTGGTGCAGCGGTAGTGAATGTGACTGCTTTGCATGAAGTCTCGTGTTCAAATCCCGGGTCGAGCAAACAAAAAGTTATTGGGATTGTTCTGCCAAGAAATCTCAATAGCAGCCAGAATTTACGAAGTTGGCGGTGCTGTACACCCCGTGTCTCGGCAAGCACGTTTAGTACTGCGCCTGGTCTCTGACGCCGCATTGGCTTACGATATGAGAGTTTGGGAATAAAGAGCGCTTTTATGTTTGCGCACACACTTATACACTATCATATCTACTGCAGCATTGGCCGCTGCGACCGAAATTTAATCTAGAGGACATTGTTAATACACTTACTACGAAATATAACCTAGACAAAGTATGTTCGAAAATGTATTACAAAAAATATGTCTCTTCCAGAATAGTTAAGTCTTAGTTTACACAAGCTATACCGCACTCAACGCGTGTGGTTGATGATGGCACTTGAATGGTTCTCCCGGGCGCGTGCATTTTTTACGAGGATCCGACTAACAATGCCTCGGTGCCGCTACTTCACGGAGATGGCTTGGGATGGGATGTTAAGGAGTTTGGGATCTTGGGTGGACAAGAACTGCTTTCAAGCAGTCATTAAGTTGGTAAGGAAATATAATAACTATTGACGGGATTATTATCTATTAAGAATTGTTTTTATTATCACGCTGCTGATTGAATTATGGACTGGACCTAGGACTGAATTATACTATACATACTGCCTTGATGGCGAGCGGTAGTCAATACGACTGTTGCGCATGAGGTTTCAGATTCGAAGTCTGTTTTAGGCAAATGTTATATTGGTTTTCTGACAGAAATTTTCATTAGCAGCTCAGAGTCTGGAATTGTGTCCGATGGGAGGCAATAGGCTTGCCCTCTATTACATAGGACGTAAATCATAGGTAAGTGGCTAAAGGTACATGAGGTAATATTCAGACAGAATCAGATCATCCAAATTTCAAGTCAGATAATTTTCTTTTTATATCAACGATTTTACTAAATGTAATAAGGGGTAAAATAATTTCATACCAGAAAAAATATCCCATTCTTAACTTAACTAATCAATAATCAGACTATGTGGTTATTCTGTCAGTCGCATGAGCTACTACTTGACATGAGAAGAGTTAGGCCGTAGTCCATCACGCTAGCTCAGGGTTACTGGATGGCAGACTTCATATTTTAGAGATTATTATAGAGAACGCCCGCGCATGTACGCTTACTAACATGTTTTTGCCTTTCCCGTTAAAGCGAGCAATAATCAACTATGTAACTATTTATTTAACTATTTAAAGAAATGTGGGCAGCGTTAAGTCCATACAAACGTATTCCACTGTTTACTCTCTCACTGTCAGTAGAGCAACAAATATTTAGTACATAATCTATATCTATAGGAACATGCTCCCATATTGTGCTTTTTTCATAATTTATTTATTATAAGGAATTTTTAATAATGCCAGTATTCGCTCGGTTTTACTATTGCTTTCAGACACTCAACACATATAATAAAACTAATAAAGTAAATAAAAACCTATATTGATATTTTGTAAATATCAGAGTTTAATAAACGTAATTACAGCTTGGACTGATTCTACCTCTGAAATCGCCACCTCTAATTCCCATGTTATCTCCTCCAAAACTAGACCGTTTTAATTTATTTATTTAGTTTACCAACAAAAATACATACAGAAAATTGGCTTAAAATAAGACAAAATACATAATATTATAGTATTTAAATTAAAGGTAAACATTACATTGTAATCGAAAGTGAGTTTCAGAATATTTACTTCATATAAATTTTAATATTTTCATCAATATTATAGAAGTATTTGGCTGCAAGTTTTCATTTACGTGATTCATTTTTTGAATTAATGACTGTCTAAAAACAACAGAATAAACGACAGAATTGTATATTGAAATTAATGTTCCTTATGATAATTAAATTAGTAATAAAAAAAGAAATCATAAACTGGACCGTGCCAGAAATTCAAGATATTTTCTATGTCTGCCTATAGAATATATCCAGATGAATAAAACTCTCTCTATGAAATATAACTCTTGTATACATTATGCGAAAAAAATGCTGCTTGCATTTGTGTCGCTCAACTTCAAATAAAGGTAAATCCAGTATACGTACAATGGATCTACCTTTGTTTGAAGTTAAATGACACATTTCCTCTTAATAGTTCATCACGTTATTCAATTAAATTTCTGACTTATTATTAAATACTACGTAATTTAACGCCTTTTTTATGAAACCGACCAACTCATTCATTATTTCAACAGTCTTTTAGAACGACAGTGGGACGTCAATCTCTTATATTTCATTTCATGTTGAAGTGTTGCTCTTCACGAGGACAAAATGCGATGTCGTCAAAAAATGGTAGCCATGATGCGTTGAATCGCGTGTAAATATGAATACCTTGTTTATAAATTATATTAATGCGCTTTTGGATGACACGCCGACCGTTAATAGACTGACGGTTTGTAGAGTTAGCGGTGGTCTAATTTATAAGATGAAGCGGTTTGTTGTTTTATAAATCAATAATAGTCCAACAAACGACAGGACTGGCATGTTTTTCTTATTTTACTTTTTATTATTTTTAATTTAGTCGTTAAGCTATTTCAGAGCCCTATAGGCGTCTTGAACAACTCTTGACAACAGGTTGGCTACTAACCACACGAAAAGAAAGAAAGAAAGAATTTTAGTGTATTCCGTAGCTAGCTTTTCTTGTGAGTATACCAAGCATAATATGTGTATTTTATAGCATTGATAGTAAGCAATTATCGCCTTTACTGCCAGCGCAAGTCTTTTTATGTTTGCAATAACAGGGATATAATTTATGCGTTACTGACCTTTAAAAAAATAAGTGACAGTGTCGCCAGTTTATTACAGATAAAGACATTCTTTATCTACGTATCTTTATCTTCACCCATTGTTCAAAATTCGATCATTTACCTCAGATTCTTAATATTAATAAGAAATTGAAAATATGCAGCTTTTTTAATGTAAATATGTGCATTCATAAAGCTATATATTTCCAATTTAATTTTTATTGATATGTTCAAAGCTAGTCATTAGCTAGTAAAAAAAAAAATACTATATCCGTAAATAAACAGGCAAAGAAAAAGTACTGAGATGTTTTTCTTTGCCTATTTAAACATATATAGCCTCATTCCTAGCCCCTATTCCTCCTAAAGATCCATAAGCATTAAATAAATCGTTTCGCCCTCCATTTCTCTTTACCGCTTTCTCTTTTCCCTTGTACCACAAAGGCCAGTAACCGCACGTGTGTGTTTGTTTGTGTTTGCTGTCATCGAAAATGCACAGACTCACAGCTCCTGAGCCGCATTCATTTTTTATACGCATTACCGCGGTCAAAGTTAAATATTTATTTTTAAAAGCCACCCTTCAATGGTGGTTGCACATCTGGTTCTATACGGCCTAATGAGATTCTGGGTCGACCGTTATTTACTATCGACTTGTATAAAAGTATTTATGGTAACTTTGTTGTATCTACTTCAATATTTGTGGCCAATCTCTTGTCAAGAGTTGTTCAAGCTGTCAATTTGGCAACAACCGGGACCGACATTTTACGTGCCCTCCGAAGTACGGAGATGCTCAGATGAAATACCACTCAGCGGTCACCCATCTATAGACTGACCGCATCCAACGTTGCTTAACCTTGCTAATCGTTTACCGATCAGTGAGTGCAACTGGCTTTGTTGTATAATATATAGTTTCACAAGGCAATCTAACTAATATTTAAAATACGAATGTAACATTGTTTGTTCCGCTTTCAGGCCTTAACTGTTTGATAGTTCATCATGAAATTTCGCATACACGTTGTCGTCACGGGTACATAAAATAACATATTGGGAACAATACCTTTTTCTAGATGAACGGTACCCTTTTCTTTAGAAAAAAGTGTTGTTCCCAAATGAAGTGGCAAGCAAAAGTTAGTTAGTTAATAAATGATGGTTCTATAATTGTTACTCGCTTTTTACCGAGTACCCTTTTCTTCTGTTTAGAGAGACTACTCCTGAACTAGTTTTAACATTAAAAGTACGCTAAGTCAAAGTGTAAGCTCGCATAGAGTATAAAATATGAGTTCAATAAATCATAGGACTTTGTAGTCCCCTAAACCTGCTCTTCTTCTAGAACCATGTATCAAATTCTAAAATACAGCATTTTTATAATTTGTAGCATGTCATTAATCTAAATAATTTTTCGACGTTTATATTTTTAGTTGAAAATGGAGTAATTGTGTACATAAATGATATTTAGTTATCAGATGGCTTTAAAACATGACAAAGAAAGTAACATTTTTTAGGTAAATACTAAAAAAATGGCAACAATACAACAAATAAGTCTTTGTTATACTGATGAAACATTTTTCTTTCTTATTCTTTTTATTATTTATTGTAATCAGATAAAATAATCTAAGCAAGATTGCTTCATATTTATTTTAAGAAAGACTAACTTCTGCCTTTTATATTTAAACTAGATTTGACTTGAGGCTTCGCACGCATAAATGCAAGTTAGGTTAATAACAGTACTTTTTCTGGGTAAAAGGTACCTTATGTCCTATTCTGTACCATTAACAACGTGTATGCTAAATTTCATGATGATCGGTCAAGTAGTTACAGCGTAAAAACGTAACAAACAAACAAACTTTCAATCGCATTTATAACATTAGTTAGGATTACGGTTGCCTTTTATAATTAAATAGTCGATAAAATGAGCCTTTCATTACTATTTTCCAGCCTGTAACAACTTTACAATAGTGAAGTTTATAGCAGTATACTCTTATTTTAATCATGCCAATCATTATAATTACTTATTTTTATTCCCACTTGAAACAAACATAAATTGTCTGCTTCACAGAATTCCTTGAAATCGAAACGGAGCACTTATAAGATTGCAGTTAATAACTTCCAAGTATATTGTTTCACGTTCACAAACCCGTGTCATTTGACAGAGTACTAATAACCAGCTTTGGTTACATCACATAGTCATAGTATTTCCCTGAAGGGGTAGGCAGAGTATTATTATACACTGCCTACTACATTTCTCTAGATGTGTTTTTGGGTTTCAGATGCCGTGCTGCTGTTGTAAATGTATTAACAGAAAAACCAAATCCTAATCCTTACTTCTTCTTCTAAGTCGTTTCACTCTTGACAGAGTGGTCGTGGTCATATTTAAGGTTGTGTAGCATGCTTGACAATCCGTCGCCTCTCTTCACGCATCTTTGCCTTTCTGGTGCACTCATACAAGGGACCATTGTCTAATGCTGCCTTAATTTAGTCGGTCCAGCGCATAGGCGATCTACAACGTGCTCGTTTGCCCTCGACGTTACCGTGTACCCCAAGGCGCTCTATGGAGACATTTCCATGTCTTGATACACGCCCGAAAAAAGTGAGAATTTGAGCTTGTACGATAGAAGATAGGCGCTGCTTGATACCTATATCTTGTAGAATGGACAAGTTGGTTCTATGCTGGGACCAAGATATCTTAAGCATTCTCTTCCAACACCACATTTCTAGAGCATATATCTTCTTTTTCTCACTCTCTCTCAAGTGGCGTACAGAAATATGGACAACACTAACGCTCTGACTAACCGAATTTTCGTGGCTTTTGTGATGAATCTTTACTATCCCAACTAATATTATAAATGCGCATGTGAGTTTGTTTGTTACGCTCGTGCCTTTACTACTCGACCGATCATCATGAATTTCGCATACACGTTGTCACGGGTACGGAAAATGATATAGGGTACCTTTCATCACGATAAAGTACTATTCCCGAGGGATAGATAATTGAAATAACCTACTTTTACGCGAACGAATGCGAGTGTGAAATGTGAGTTTGTTTATTTGTTACGACTTCTGTTACGCTTTCGCGCCTTAACTATTCGACTAATCATGATGAAATTTCGCAAACACGTTTGTTAGGGGTACGGAAAAGACAAACGGTAACTTGAATCCAATGTGAACTTTAATAAAATGAGAGTTCAAAGTGCAACATAATGAACTCTCATTATATGTTACTTCTTACTATATTACTCAATAATAAGAGCGCTCCGCGGAAAGTTTGTCCGCCATTGTCCCTCGTCTGCGCAGGCTCTAAGGCTGATTTTACAATAAATGTGATATAAAAAAAAACAGCAACATTGTTCTTTTGCCGAGGAAAACTTAGTACAAATTAAAGAATTCTAACAGAATTTCATTCTTTTATCAGGAGCAGGCTACGGTAGTCGCTTACCATCATCTGTTTTTATTCTTTTTGTCATCCTATAGTATGGAGACTGCCTTGGTGATAACTGTCGGTGATCTGCGCATGAGGTCTCCAATACAATAACCAGGTCGGGACAAATATTATTCGGATTTCTGCCAACACATTTTCAGTAGCAGTACGGCATCTAGAACTGTGCCCGGCAAACGTCGGTTAACTAACCCTGTCACCCCGGGACTTAAAACTGTAGTTGGAAAAATGTAGATGTAATACGATTGCCTACCTTTTCGGGGATATATAAAATAAGTCTAGTATTAAAAAAGATACACTATCACCGACTCGGGAACCGAATATTGATAAGTACATAAGTTTAATTCACGAGGCAGCGCTTAGCATACCGCTGTTAATAATTTTTAACGAACTTAGTTTGAACAATCGTGGCTATTAAAAGTTCAAACAGTTCTTTACTTAATAACTCGGTTATGCTAATAGGAAGTTTTATTGTGACGCTTCTACCCTCGGTTTAGAGAGTTCAGATCGTTACCCATCTGGAAATTCAAACTTCTTAGCTTTGAGGCTTAGTATAAGGGTAATAGAAGTTTTTGAGTCAGAAAATTACTTAGCATAATTTGAAACAAATGCCTATGTAATGAAAAATTAGCTTTTACCCGAGCAATAGATGAACAGTTGATTTTGGTAAATGCGTGTTTTGATATCTTCTTATATTTACAGCGGTTTGCTGAAGGCGTAGGTAGAGCTTATAGATCTTTAATTACTACGTTTCTAGCATATTGGTTTCGTTTCATTCACTTTTATTACATTTTTTATGCATGCTCGTCCCTTTAGGCTAGTTTTACTCGGCCCTATCTCCAAGAAAGACTTCTGTCTGGTAGAATGTAGTCCGGTTTTATTCCTGTCAATGTTTAAGACTTTTATTTCGGCCAATTATAAGGAATGCGCTTATAACCGACTTCTAGCCAGATCTCTATAACGCAGCGTCTACGATCACAAGCTACTCAGCTTGTGTTGAGTAGCCTGTGATCTTGTCCTTGTGTAATCCTGTGATCGTGATGAAGCTTGGTCACTGTGAATCCGGGTATCAAACCTAGAACCTAACAATAAAAACCAACTATATGTACTATGCATACTCGAAACATTTTCACAAATTGACCAAACATAAAAACTCAACCATCCTTTCCTTCATGACAAATAAAATGTTGTCCTAATACTTAAGTGATCCTTTATCAACACAAATAAGACTGGACAGCGCCACGGGCGTTGTCATAGCAATGAGGAGTGGGTTCCAATCGTCACTTGATACTGTTGTGCTAAGACAAGCATATCCGTTACGGTCTGTCGTCCCGTTTGTCTTACTAACTATTATAAATGGCTCTCAACACCTCCCTACTCGCACACTGATTGCTATGATCTTGTTTTGGGAGACTGTCAATGAGATCAGTCAATGTCTCAATTCACACCTATACGAGTTAGCCAATGTATCATCGTTGAGTAACAAAATATATTTGTTACTCGACGTTGTTTTGATGTACATGTCCAAATAATTAGACATATTTTAGTAATGAATCGTCAGCTAATGTTTAAATAGGTCTATCAACAATTTAGATTTTGGTTAACATTGTAAATGGTTCTCTACAAAAGTTTAGTTTTTTAACTAGCCAGTGACCCTACTCATGGTAAGCAGGTACCATAGCCTATGTATAGAAAAAGAAAAGGAATAGAATTAGGAGACTATTGGGGCTCCAGCACTCTCAATCATTGAATGAAAACGCAAAAGTTCGTATTCTACTACTTTGGATTAATATTATATAGGAGGTATGAACTTCCCTAGTCGAGCCACACATTAATGCCGAGAACCAAGACAAGGCAACTGCCATTGTTTTGCCCAGAAAAACGATTTACGAGATTTTTTTCAAACTGACTACCATCGATTAATGTTAAGCTGTGAGGCTGTCTACTGCTGATGGTGACTGTGATAATAAAACTTGGCCTTCGGCAGCTTCTCAAACATATTACATCCCTCTCTAATATGTTTTTTCATCGCAAAATCTTACATTAACAGTTGGGATTGCATTATCGCTTGTAAGATTAAAATTGCCTTCTGTATTGAAAGCTCAAGGTTTAAGCCTGTATCAAAATTCACATTTTCATCAATGACAGCAGTACTTTACATTTAGTTTAGTTAGATGTGTGTCATTTAGCCTTATTATTATATTCAACCGGCGATGTAAGAATAGTCGGTTACTTTATTTACGCAGATCTGATCTGTTTAATTATTTCTGGTATTTTCAGAGGCATAGTCAGTTGATTGCTTTACTTCATTATAAGAAATCATAAGCCAGTGACTCTTTGGTTACCATGCACGTTTGGAATAGGTGGCTGTCAGTGATGCTTATGTTAAAGTACTATAATTATGAATGGAAGTGTGTCGTCCCCATTCAGTAATTCTAGTAAGTGCCCTCTAGATATCAGACACAAGTTTGCCGCAATTTTCTACCGCTGTAAACCGATAGTTTACAGCAGATGCTATAGAAGATTTATGATACAGACGATGCATATGGATTAAGTTGTTATTTACTTTCATTAAGAAAAGACAAGTGTGCTTCTACTCTTTACTGCTTTTCTTTAAAATACCAACTCCGGCACTAGACATTTTTCCTGTGTTGCCGAGGTATTAACAAATATTTAAACAACCGACTCAAAGAATCATCACACAAACTTTTGTCCCATATAATGATCGAACCCACATAATTCAAACCAGTATACCATCCGTGCAGTCAAAGGCACTCCTTATATAACTCTAATAGGTACTAAGATAGTATCAAAGATTAACACGAGAATTTATATAGTCAAACAAAAAATCTAATTCTGTACCAAAAACAATAATCATCTCGAACGAAACTCAACGAACTTCCTGATTATATTAATGTAGATTAGATCCTCGAAATGCGAAAATTGTAATAAGCTAACATTTACATGAAACAGGACAAAGTTCACAGCTTTCAGTGTTTCCCGCCCAATCTCCGGTTCTCTTGCTAAGTGTCATTACAGTATTTGAACGAGGAAAGATGGCCGAAAGGCCTACTTCAAAGAAACCTTTGTGCACGAATTTGTTTTCAATTTGTATTTCATAAATGGTCATGTTTTTATTTGTTGCTTGCATTAAGTTTTATGACTTTATCAGCGTCGTGGAAAGAACAAATATTCCATTAATGAGCGATTTCAAAAATGATGTTCCTTGAGATTTTGGTAAAATATTTTATGTAATATTCATTTTTATTTTTCTACTCATAGCGTTTAGTATTCCCTTGGATGCATGTGATTTTGTTTTGTTTTTCTATTTCTTTGGTTTTTAATCTGAAAGGGCGATTATATTAAGATTTTTAAAATACCTTTTATGTCTAGTGCCACTATTTCTTTGCAGATTTATAACTTTATCTCTAGAGTAATCTTTAAAGCATAAAATAAATAATGAAGTAACAGCCCGAGCAAAGATTTCCGGCCCACCTATCAGAAAAATACATAAGACCCGATACCTATTCTTGCATCATGAGTAACTTATAAACGTCATGTTTAAATCAAAATACTATTAACACATTAAATGAAATAGTTATTCGAAATATCATAACGTCATACCCAACCTGTCAAATTCACACCGGCGGTGTTGCAACATCTTAACTGAGAAGAACCCTTCTCAAATTCAAGGGACAACTACATAAGGTATAAACGCTTACCTTTGGTGATGTATAGTTTCCTTCGGCGGCGGCATTGGAGTGGGGATCCTCCGACCCCCCTTCAACCCGTTACCACTCATCCTGTCTCCGATTGTCCTCAAGTCGGAACTGCAAGAGAAAAAACATAATTCTTTGGGCCGCTAACGAATGAGACAAGGGTTCGAAACCGCGAAATGTTTATTGATATTGTGTTCAGTTATATTTGTATAGCGGATCCTTTGTGTTTTTGTTTTGTTTATTATAATCTGTCTCCAATTATCTAGCAGCTGTTAGGGTTCAGGCGCATGGAATAAAACGTGTTTCAAAAGATGAGCATTTAATGGCTCAATAGAACTTATACAATGAATGATGTTGAATATGTTATCATCATTATTCACTATTCTTTAGTGTTTGTAATCTGTTGACTGAGATTAATGTCTTCAAACACTCTTCTTCATGTGTAATATTAGTCGACTCTGCTTGAGTTTAAATAATGCCAGACGGGTCCAAATGTTTTATTCAACTAGCACATAATATTTCCTGAGAAATATTACTTAAAAAAAAGATCTTATATGTTAATCCAATTATATTCTACTGCATACCCAAATTTCAGTCCGCACGAGATTTTGTAAGATTGTAAGCTTAAACGGTTTTGCTAAAGAAAGATTCTTTATTGAAAAAAGATTACAGTACATCTATCTTTTATACGTACTTCTAATTTAGTAATATTCTCGAGAGTATAATATTAAATTAGTTGTTATCTAAATTGATTACACGAACGCTACGATTCAATAAAGCTTGTATTCATAGCCTCATATCGCAACTCGTCTAATAATTGTTTAGCGCGAGATGAATACTGAAAAGGATTCGTAGAACAACCTTATCACCGTACGATAAGGTTCAAAATCGTGTAGAAAAATTGGGTGTATTTTTACAATGTCCTAGGATACATCAGTCAAAGAGAGACACTAACGTAGGCGTCATTGTGAAGTCCTCAAAGCTTTTCCAATGGAGTCGTGGAGCCTTGTTCCCAGTATAACAAGCACGGAACCCAGATTCTACAGTGATACGCGGTGTTTTGTTTTTCCTGGTTTAGTTTTTTCTGTCTGAGTAACGGTGGTCCTGAAATTGGGATTGTGATTTCACGAATAAAGGAAGTTTATAGTACTGCATGGATAGCTTTTTGAGTACTGAAAGAGTAGTGTTGTTTTTAGTGGGAACGCCGCGTTGATTCTGTGCCGTTTGTTGCGCTTATGGCTATCGGAAGGACTCAGGTTGCATGTCGGTTAAGGTATTATGGGGTTTTGATTATGAAACTCGTAACAGAAGAAAGAGCTGGTGATCATATAAAATTTTATGTGTTTGATTAAATTTATTAAAATTCTTGTTTACTCATGTAATGAAGTTAACATAGTGTTAACAAGTTAACATAGTGTGCATTTTTGAAGTTCATATTCTGAAAGGCAACATATTTTCAAATTAAACTACTTTATACAGCTGTAAACGCGTTATTAATTTTAATACACTATTAATACAAAACAATAAAACTATTAAACTACTATTATTAAAATTTACTGGTACTGAAGCTATACAAATTATTTAGATTTTAGATTTTACATTTTTCCTACGTTTCGATTGCTTACTAACAGCAATTGTCATGGAGAGACTACAATGGTGGTTATCTCAATGTTTTGTTTAATTTTAATGTATAACAATCGCGTAACCCATAAGACAATATTAAACAAAATATTATTTTGTCCAAAAACATATTTATTTATTAACTAGGGCATCCAGTAGTTATTATATTAATGCTTATTCAAACTATGTTTATAACATTTGGAGAGTTACAGCGGCGGGCTGTCCGTATCATCGGAGATCCAGAGGTCACGAGTTCACTGCAACCTCTGCAACTCCATAGGGACATTGCCTCATTGGCATGTTACTACAGAATATACCACGGGAAGTGCTCTGAAGAGTTATTCCACCTTATCCCGCCCTCCCCTTTCCTATCCAGAACAACGCGTGCTGGGCTCAGATGCCATCCTTACACGGTGGAGTCGACTAGAGTGCGTACCAACAAGTTTGGGTCCTCATACCTCTGCCGAACGATCAAGGCATGGAATTCTCTGCCAAGGAACGTGTTTCCTTCTTCCTTCAATCCTGGGTCCTTTAAGTGGGGCGTGAAAAAGCAACTTCTCAGGCCGTCAAAGTAGAGACCACTGCTCTTAGACCACACAACTGCTTACCATCAGGCGGAGTGTGGTCATCTGATAGGTAAAATAAAAATATAAAAAAGTTTCAATATTTTCGATCGATTTTAAAACATAACCATACCTCATTGTTACTTACTGTAAAACAAAACTGGCAATTTTCGTGCAGTTTTCTCCAATACAAGTAAGTGCAATATATCCCCAAGGGAGCAATAACATAATTGGATTTTCTGGAAATTCCCGACCAATAAAGTGGAATTGAACCTGTATCCGATAAACTGCAGACATTAGCCGTGTGTGGTGACTACTAATATTTTCTTTGCAACTAAAGAAAATAAAGCTGTACTAGAAACGTCGATTGTTTTCAAAATACAAGCAAGTGCTTGTCTTGTCAAGTGTTT
Source organism: Catocala nupta (assembly GCA_963675205.1). Taxonomy (NCBI): domain Eukaryota; kingdom Metazoa; phylum Arthropoda; class Insecta; order Lepidoptera; family Erebidae; genus Catocala; species Catocala nupta. The sequence continues at coordinate 27,014,954 of OY776086.1, read as the reverse complement.
GTCTTCTCTGGTCGCTAGTATTTGAAATATTATACACGATTGTATAACTCCAAAGTTATTAATTTTATTGATTATTTATTTGCATCAACTGCTCACTACACTAACAGTTGCCCAACACGTGCAGTGAGCCATAATACATACATAACATATTATCATTATTTAGAATTGAAAAATAGTGTACAATATTCTACAAATTTATCATTTTATCAAAAAAATATTTCAACTTCTGGATATAGAGCAATCAGAGAGTTGAGAAGTCTCATAGTCTGATTGGTAGGAGCAAACTCAGCAGTAGTTCGGAGTGATTCCTGCCGCCTCTTTTACACCATCCTACGCGACAGCATTTTCATTCGCATCATTTAGATGGTTGGCAGTCCACAACTGTGCGATTCGCCAAGAATTTTCTGCCTCGTATAACAAAACTATGGAATGAGCTGTCGCCTGCGGTATTTCCGGATCAATACGACTTTCACCACTTCGAGAAAAGAGCGTACTCCTTTTTAAAAGGCCGACAACGCATTTGTATTTCCTCTGGTGTTGCAGGTGTCCATGGGTGGCGGTAATCGCTTACCATCAGGCGATCCATCTGCTCATTTGCCACCAAATCCATAAAAATAAAAGTACAAGCATCCTAATCCCTTATAATAAAAAGGGGGCCGATTATTCCTGACCAAATATTTTATCGGTTCCTAAAAAATCAACACAAAATTTTACTGAGTGGCTGAAAGAATTAACACCATCTTAAGTTTGATTTTGACACGTCATTGATTAACGTTTCGGGAATTGGGTGAAAGTATGCCAAGTGAGAAATATGAAAATAGGAATCGAATTCACGATTTATTCCTTGAAAACTGGTTTATTATCGCTTCAAATTTTGTTATAGCGTATAAACCCTATATATAACAAAGTTACAATGACAACGTATCAAATCTGTGTCGAAACGATCGGCAACAACGTTATCTTTTTACTCCACCGACCACAAAGCATTAAAAGTACCCCACAATTCATAACAAAATTTATATCTTTAGTAAAATCGTTTGGCTTTTCAATAAACCTAATTCATTGTTCATTGATACAGCAAATTTTAATTAAACTTTCCCAATAGACAATTTATTAGTCCTACACCAAAGTTACACAATAAGGTTCTCCATATCAGTAATATTCACAAGATTATTTGATACCGTAATGTAATCAGCTCCCTTTTGTGTTAATTGAAAAACTTTACGGGACACGTTATTTGATTTTGTTGTTACAATGTTATGTTTAGCAGCTTTCATATAATTACACTAGCTTATACCCGTGATTTTGTCCGCGGGCAAACTCGCTTCTAATATCATTTTAGTCGAGTACAATGAGAATTATATTCTCAGTTCTGCTAGACATAATTAGGTGTAACGTGGCTTTGATTTTAAATTTGAATTACAAGCTATCATACTTTGAAAACCACATGAAAATCCGTTCAGTGTTTTTACGTGCTAGCGGAACTAACAAACAGACAAAATTTGTACGAATGATTCTTTTGCATTAGTCTTATTACAACATCCTCAATATCTATCGAAATTATAACCTAAAAATTGTTTTTTAGAAAAATACCCCAAGCTGTCTTCTAGATTATACCAACAGGCACAAACTTAAACCTTGCTGAAGGAAACCAGAAAACGTCATCAATGTATAGGTATATATTTCTTGTTTTTGTTGATTTTCAATAAGCATGGAAACGATTTCAAAAAGTTTATATTTTACGTCTAAATTATGCCCTATCAAAGACAAAAAGAATTATCAAGATTAATTCATAATTGGCGGGAGTAATCGCGTAACAGACTCATAAAAAAACATACAGTCGAATTGAGAACTTACCTACTTTTTTAATTTGAAGTCGGTTAATAAAAATGGTTTATACAATTTTTTGTTTGTGTGTTAACATTGTTTCAATATAACAAATACTGAACGGATTATAAATTGAGCATGCAGATCAATTTAAAATCTAAAGTAGTTTTCATTTCATTTAGGATCCAGAGATGGTGAATTTTGCGCTCCACATCATTATTTTTATTTACTTATTTTTTTGTAATAACGAATAACATCATTATATGAAATCACGGCAGAAATATGTATCATGTGAAAAAAGTTGCTAGTACCAGTTTACTATAAAAGTAGTGAGATTGTAAATTGACTATAAAATTTACAATAGGTTCACATTTTATTGTTATTTTGTTACTTTACGATATCCAGTCATTGGTTTATGAACCAACGTACACTGTGAACTAAACAGTGCACAGTTTTACAATTTAATATTTTTTGAGTACCATATCAGCCTCTTAATTTTGAACTCTCTCCTGAATGGTCGGTATTGCTGATAATTTGTACTTGTGTCCACAGTTATCAATCAAATTGATAAACTAACAAGGTTCATAAATTACCGTCTAGACATTTTAAGACTACAACCTAATAGAAAAGTAAGGAATAGGTAGTAAATTATATAGTCTGTTGACAATGGCATAGAGGTCTAAGTGGTCGCCTATGCATCGAGTGTGGGTTCGAATCCCATATAGGACAAAAAATTGTGTGATCCACAAATGGTTGTTCCGAGTCTGGATGTTCTTTGTGTCCGTTGTTTGAATGTTTGTTAAGTTCCCCGCGACACAGGAAATCTTCTTAGCCGTGAGCTGCCCTTTTTAAAAAGAAAACAAAAATATACCGTCTATTTACAATATCATTAGACTTATTACAAACTATTCGTTATTAAAATATTTCGATGAAATATCATTAAAAAAAATCGTCACAATAAATGCCGCTTAAAAATAAACGCAGCAGTAAAAAAGGTTCTATTTAAAGAAACCATTTCAGAGGGCTGCTCAGTCCGCATTCAGTCTTCATGAAAAGCTGCAGCAGATGTTATCAGTCCTGTTTAAATTACCGCTCTGGCTGACTGACCGAGTTCTCATGCTAAACGGAGAAAAAGAAATAAAAGACAGCTATGGTAAGACATCCCTAGTAAACATTGGGTGATTGTTCTCATTCAACATAGTAAACAAATGAATTCAGATTTTTATTTTGTTTTATTCGTGATTGTAAGTCTGATTATATTGTAAATTCTGTTTATATAATACTAGATTTTGCTCGCGGCTTTGCTCGCGTAAACGTGGGTTATGTTATATTAGTAACAATTATTCTTAATTTTTTAAAATTAAATATGACCTATTTGATAATAAAGCTTTCTATTGGTGACAGAATTTTTAAAATCGAATTATTGGATTTTGATTTACCGTTACAAACAAATAAACATACAAAGAAACAAAAATTCTCTTTATAATATTGGTATAGACAAGTGGTAGCGCACAAATTCGTTGTTATTGAAAAGCGGAGCCTACTGTTCGTCCCCTGAGACATTGAAACCGTAGCAAACGAATATGTACGTTCACATCTAAACTTATAATATATTAAAAACAGGTATGATTATTTTAATTATATGTAGCGAGTAATCTCTAGAACTGCGGCACCGATATAAAAAATATTCATCATGCGATCTATGACTGGGGAAACCTTGACAACAACCATATTGGTTGTAAGGTGAGCCCGGGTGATTTTGTACCAAGCGGTTTCGTAGAATCATCCACACAAGTTCTTCAAGAAAGGTATAAAAGTTTTTATAAACAGGCTAACTTACGTAAAAAAATCTTTGCTTGTTGTAATGTTATTGATAAAAAAATCTTCACGCATGAAATTGGGTTTAAGCTCTGTACCTCGCCTCAGCACAACCACTACTCAGATGATTGTGGGTTCCATCTTTATACTGGACAAAAATATATGTTATTTAAGAATATAGTTATTCAGAGACAGAATAGAGGTTTTTATTAAAGCCGTTGTTTCAAAGTCTAACACGAATAGGGAAATTAATCACTGACATCTGTTTATTATTATATTATGTAAGTATAACGTATATTTGTCAATACCGTGCTAGAAGGTTTGCTACTCTGCTCATAATATATCTCTTAATATATTTTTCCATTCATCTGCAAACACATTACAGGATTGGATTCCAAGACAGCTGCGTGCGTGTTGAGTGTAATGAGCGAATTCTAACCATATACTCTAGAAAATCTCATAGCTTGGCTTTGAATAGATTTCATACGAAGTTTTTAAATTTATATTTGGCGTGTTAATGAGGTGCTGTAATTTAACTTAGGCTGCAATGATCTTGATCCTTTGTAGCTCAACAGCAACGGTACAGTATTTACAATGTCACAATGTAACGTTGCCGCGTTGTAGAGAAGCGCTTCCAGCCTACGCTAGCCGTGTTCTTTCAGACCGAATGTACCTACATTTCATTTTCTAATTCGTTAGTTTAAAATCAGCGAAAGCCTAATAGATTCGGCATGCATTGGTTTCGAATCTGATCTTATGGTATATCTACCCATTCATATGGTACAACCTCTAAGTTTTCGAACATTTACATGTTTAGAGTGGTAAGTACCTACAGGCTAACATTAGTACAAACCAAAAGCAGCCGAACTGGGGATATGCTTTTATGCTACAAAACTTGTATAGCAAACGAACAAATCCTTGCGCAGTTCTTACACTAATTCTAGTTTTAATATTAGTATTTTAAATATTTATTCATGACTTTAATTACATAAACAAAGCAACAATTATAATTTACAACTTAACTAATATTAACACACTTAACCACTTATAAATAAAACATGAAAGTAACAAAGTATAACAAGTTCATAATAAAACTGCAGTTTTCATATTCTCAAATAATCGTTGAACGTTTATTAATTCAATAATTAATTTATAGCATTCCGAAATATTGCAATTGCAATTAAGTATAATCACTTAATTTTCAGACTTTTACTTATTACCCCTGTTTACTTAACATACAATTTTATCGCACTTCAAGCTGCATAAACTCTGATAAAAGAGCCCTAAAGATTTTAAATTATGCAGCTAGGGCAGCTGTGTTTGTATTTAGCTTAATTTTTATCGCCTCTCTTGGTATCACACACTTCTGCCAGTAAAGCTTTAATTTTTTGCCTTTGAGGCATTTCATTAATTTCAGATCAAGGATTTTTCGTAAATCTGAAATAAAGTGGGCGATGTGTATACATATTATGTACACCTACAGTATGAAGATGGACGCATATATAATTCCCTGGTTTAAACGATCATTCAGTTTAAAGGATAAACATGAACATGTTAACACGTAAAGCGTAACCGAAAGCATTTTTCTCCACTGTCATCAGAAGACGTATTTCAATAACTGATTAATGCTTAATTAACGTTTTATAAAGAGACTATTACAGTAATAAGTATTAAGTAAAATCATTAGACTAGAATGAGGTTCTCTAAACCAACACCCATTTTTAGGAACACTCTATGTACAACTATTAAGTATATAAAAATTATTATAGTGTTGGTGTGAAGACCCAGAATTCAACCTCTTCGTCATCATGTGAACTTTTTTTTACATCAGCTGTTTGTAATGTCCCACTGCTGGGTAAAAGCTTCTCCCTTGGACTTCCAAATCACTCTGTTGGCGGTTATCCCCTGACCTTATGACCTTGTGACCCCTATATCTCGGGGGTCTTTGGATCCACAGGGCCCTTATTCAAACTCGACCGAGGTATGACCCCAAGGAGTCTGGATAAAAGTCAATTGGTCCAGTGGTTCCGGAGCTCTGCCTGTCACTAACAAACTGTCACTAACAGACAGACACACAGACCCACATAGTGTTTTCATTAATCTCTTCGAAAAAGACTCAGAGGTTAATAACTTAATTATATATAGTACTTAAGTTTTATTGCAAATCTCTTATTAATGATATACTTACACTAGATTTTGCCCACGGCTTCGCTCGCCGGAATGTAGATTAGGTTAGTACCAGTACTTTATTCTGGATAAATGGTGCCCTATGTCCTTTTCTGCACCTCTGACAATGTGTATGCGAAATTTCATGATGATCGGTTGAGTAGTTAAGGCGTAAAAGCTTAACAATCAAACAAACAAGCTCAAATTTGCATTTATATTTTTTATTTATAAAGCACTATTATTATATGATTTTGAAACTTAAAACTAATATTTTTATATACTTTTACTAGTTACTGTTTACTTCTATTTAAGCAATTTAAATACAAAACAAAAATACATTAAATTATTACTTTACCCGACCTTTCAGTTGCCTTACAGCATGGCATGGGCATGTTCACAGTAAGTAAACCTCATATAAAGTAGTTTAATTTCAATGTATAACATTCGCGTAAACGTAGGACGAAATTGTGTATGTTTTTACCAAATGTTAGACAAAAAAGTAGAGAAACAAAAAATGTTGCGTGTTGCAACCAAACATTAAGCAACATAATCTAGTAAAACAGTTCATTTAGCACTTGGTTGCCCGACTGCGCATATTAACAGTGGTTTTATCGCTCATTAATCTAGAACCCCACAGACGTGTCTCTGCATACCGCCTATTTCACAGTTTTAGACTTAATTAGATATTATCATTTAAATAATGAATAGTCTTGCTCGGCGTGAATTCGTAATAGAGAAAATACATGAACTGAATTTAATGTTGGCCTTATCTATGTAGTAAGATAGTTGTTGTGGTTGGAATATTATTTAGTATTAAGGTAAATTAAAATTTAGTATTACAGCGATAGCCTAGTGGAAAACCGTTGGACGGCCGAGAGGTCTGGAGTTCAATCCTAAGGCACCTCTGACTTTTCGAAATTATGTACGTATTAAATAGTTAATTATCGTTTGCTTTAACGGTAAGGAAAGGCATCGTGAGGAATCCTGCATGTCTGTAAGAATTCTCCATAATTTTATCGAAGATATGTGAAGTCTGCCAAATCCTTCTCAAACTGAGAGCCCTTGTCTGGTTGTGAGACAGTTTATAAACAGGGCTAAACTATGATGATATTTATATTATACTAGATTTTGCCCACAGCTTTGCTCGCGTAAATGTAGGTTAGGCTTAACAGTACTTTTGTCTGAGTGAAAGGTATCCTACGTTCTTTTCTGTTCCCCCGACAACGTAAATGCGAAATTTCATGATGATCGGTAGTTAAGACGTGAAAGCGTAACAAACCAAAAAACTCACATTCGCATTTCTAATGTTAGTTTGGAATAGATACAGTACTACCTTAGTGACAGAGTGCGACTGTTAAGCATGAGATCTGGAGTTCGGTTACTGGGTCGAGTAAGGGTTATTAGATTTTTTGTCATACGGCAATCGGTTTGCTCTTTATTACAAGGTGCCTTAAGCTATACTTGGCAAAATATGGGGGTCGTTCAGTATACCTACACTTAAAGAGGAAATACGACTGCAAAAAATTTAAAGAAACTCTTTAGTAACAAATCTATTGCTGTCGAGCTGGGCCCGAACGAAATATTACAGTACGAAAAAGATAAGAACAGCCTAAACTACACAAAATTAGTATTCCCTTGTTTCCTCCTCCAAAACTAAACCGATTTTACTATTTCTTTTATAAAAGAGCCTCCGTGGCGCAGCGGTAGTGAATGCGACTACTGTGCATGAGGTCTCAGGTTCAAATCCCGGGTCGAGCCAACAAAAGTTATTGGGTTTTCTGTTAAGAAATCTCAATACGTGCCCGGAGTTAGGAAGTTGGCAGTGTTAGACACCCCCGTGCCTTGGAAAGCACGTTAAGCCATCCTGCGCCTGATCTTTCTTCGGTCGTGTCGGATTAACGTCTCATCGGATCATGAGAGTTAGGGAACAGAGAGTGCACTTGTGTTTGCGCACACCCTTGTGTATTATAATATCTCCTGCGCAAATAGCCAGTCTCCGTTAAGATTGGCCGCCGTAACCGAAATCGGCCTGGAGGACATTATTATTATTATTATCTGTATGTCATCTTAATATTATTAGTTTTTCAAATTCGTTTTCTGGATGTCTGAATACAAATTTAAAGCAGATTTATAATCAATATTAGTAGATTCTAAGTCAAGAAACATAGTTGAGGTATAGACAGGTTATATCTTTAACCTGTTTAGTTCATAATTTAAGGCGAAAAAAGAAGAATACGTAATATGTAATGGACGCTGTCCAAATTTTCTATTAAAATGTATTAAATACGGTTTAAAACGGCCTCCACGCAATAAATTCAAATTATTACATGAGTAACAATTATTGAACATCAAATTGTTCGTATTCCATAATTACCGTTCATCATCACCAAAATTATATTTACTGCATGCCGTCCACAAAATGTTTCAATGATAGTTAAAACATAATTTAATTAATAGTCGTTCGAGCAATGTCAATACCGCAATTACAAATTATTAATTTAATTATGGTCTAAATACAAAATGCATGTTTTGATACATATATTATGGTTATTTAACATAGATATATATCATATTATAAATTTCGCATAAACGTTGTCAAAGGAATAGAAAAGGATGTGGGATACCTTTTATCCTGAAAAACGTACTGTTACTAAATTATATACGTGCGAAGCCGAGAGAAAAATTTAATTAATATATAAAGAAAAAATGTTGGCAGCCAAGAAAATAATACAAGTGTATAAAGGTCTTTGTATTGCCACCTAATCGTTTATCTATATCGAGTCGGTATATAAATAATCGAATACCAATTCAATTGATCCACGATCGTGATATGTCGTGTGGTACGTGACAAGTGATTTTAATAAGTAACTATGCGACTCCCTTGATACGTGTCATGTAATATCTACTGGTGGCACTCTCGGAGGATCGATGTGCATAACTCTATTCGATTTTTATTTTATTCGATTATATTCGGATGTAACAACACTATACATAAAGGGGCTTCGATGGCTTCGATTGCTGTAATATGTGGTCGCAATTTTTTTTAAATAAATTTGGGGTATCTCAACAAAGTTTTAATGCATCGGTCGTGCGATACAGACTTCTAGATATTTAACCATGTATTACAATTGCATAGCATAAGTATAATTGGCAACGTTACCGGCCATCCAATTGTAACCATACCTACATTACAGTAGAAATAATTCTTGTTTAGAAGCCGCATAAGTTCATGTGTTGTGTCTAAATATGTATCATGTTGAGCACAATGTTTTCGAATAGGTAAGTACTATTCGAATGCAAAATGCTGTATTAATTTTATCTCGGCTTGTGAATAATATAGCTATACAGACTATAGGATTGATTCAAACTTAGCTGAGATAGGTACAATAATATAAACCTTTGAATGAATACAAAACTTATTTGTTCTTATGAAGCCAAATTTTAAATAAACATAACTCGAACGTTTCTTTATGCACATTGACAATGCACACACACACATACGCGCGCCCGCGCACACACTCAATTTTGTCGTCGATAGTATGTTAAGATATATGTATGTAGGTACGTACTTTAATGCATCACAATATTTATTTGTTTGAACATAATTATTATAGTTAACTATTTTCTTGCTATGGGTTGATACCCATCCATGGTAAGAACATATGTATTAATAGTATCATGGAGCATACTTAGGACACAGGTAGGTATGTTGTTAAAATAATAGTTGTATCTTTTGGAAATAAATAATAAATTTATTATTTATTTTTTGGAAATAAATAATGTATATATTTGCATGTCATTTTAATACGTCGTGTAATACGCTTTACAGGAATAATGTAAATAATTATTTATATTTCTCTCTCCACGCTTATTTCCCTAACTACTATAAGAAAAATGCCCGATCTTTATGGAGACTTACACAGAGGTATAGGACCAAGGTGCAGTGGCTTTTAGCAAAATTTTAGTCTGTACCAGGTATCTGGCACCGGGATATTGGTCGCGGCAGGTATGGAATTTAACAAATTTAGATACCTATGTTGATCGGTGCTCAATGGATATGAATACAACTATAGATTACCGATTTAATAAAACATATATTATTATATTATTAATAAGCCCTTAATCTATAGTAATATTATAAACCTGAAAAGTTTGTTTGTTTGTTTGGTTGAACGCGCTAATCTCAGGAACTACTATGCCGAATTGAAAAATTATTTTAGTGTTAGATAGCCCATTTATCGAGAAAGGCTATAGGCTATATAACATCATGCTACGACCAATAGTAGTAATCAATGAAAAATGATGCAGAAACGGGGCAAATTCTCTTATGTGAAGACGAAGTTGCCCGGCTCGGCTAGAACTTTAATAGTATGAAATCGGATGGGCAAATTATTATTAGATACATTTCTTTGCCGTCCATAAATGGTACTAATGGTACAAAAGACTTTTGAGTTTCATATTATTATTACGGAAAATTGTCATTACCAAATATGAAAATTAAAATGTTCAGGTATTAATTATTATCTACTTAAATACGACTACAAGTTTTTTGTCACATTAAAATTGATTCAAAGCACAGTTTACAGTTCCCAGACACTATCATAGTGTAATGAGCAATGATTGTAGGAAAATTCCGGTACAATTTACCACAGCAGCGCTGACGCTGTCATCCTGACATCTGTGAACAGGAACAGTTGACGTTGCCCGGAAGTACGTTACGTCCATATCCGTGCAGTACACTTGACACGGCACGAAACCGTGTGGATAGTACTACTGCATTTGTTTGTAGTGCTAACAATAATGTTAACCTTCTTAATGATGTACGAAAGATACCAGTGACCCAAATAAAAAAATCAGGCGTTTTTGTCATTTTGGAGTGAGCTGGCATATTATGTAATTTATTTGTTGTGCAACTTGTAAAGAAACATCTGAATATGGACACTATTTTGCCAAGTGCTAGACCAGTCTGCTACCTACCTACCAATCTGCTAGACCAGTCGGCTAGGTCGGCAACCCACGGCTCGCGAACCGCATGCGGCTCTTTGACTCCTCGGCTGTAGCTCTTCCACGAAATGTTTATTGCAAGCACGGAATATTACTTATTATCTTGCCTTATAAGTATGATACCAAATTTAACTTCATTTATCGTTACTTAAACTAATTAAAACTAATTATTAAACCAAGGCAAGCTCGATAGTATACATTTAATTCAAATTATTTCCGTAATAATGTTTCCTTTTAAAACAAAGATACGAGTAAGTTAAAAAAAAGGCTCTTTGAATAGAATTCACTTGTGGAGCCAAATATAGAGATATATGACCCTTTTGGATGACAAGGTTGTCGACCACTGTGCTAGGCTATCATCAAGACATTGAGCAGTCCACAATCTTAGTTTCCCAGAGAAGGCTGTTGAAAAGTAACCGAAACGTCGGGAATATCAGCAATTTAAATTATAATTATTATAACGAAATTGAAATAATATAAAATCCGTATAAAGTAGTTTCATTTCAATGTATGGCATTCGCGTTTACGTTAGACAATATTATTATTAAATATTAAATCATTTTCAAAATTATTTTATTAGAGACTATTAACGTGAAATAGGTATGATTGCGTACCAGCCTTCCCTACTGTATTTTGATGAGCATAAATTACGTAGGAATATATATTTGGTTCAATAGAACGCGCCAAAACTAACGGACTCACACAGATGCATAAGATTACCGATCAAGTCGAACTACACAGAGTATATGTGTGCGTGTGTGCGTTCGGTTCGGGGCGTTGTATTAGCTGTCCATCTATATCTAATGAAATTGTGACACGAGTGATATGCGACGTCGTACTGAATCTTCGACACCGCAAACGCATCGTGAATAGTTATTATGTGCTATCCACGGCCTGATTTAGAGGCCCTGGCCAATGATGACGTCGTGGTCTCGAATAATTCAACTGCACGAATGACGCAGCGGGCAAGTGGTTGCCTTGCTGGGTGTTGTAGTTTCGAATCCAACACAACACTAGTCAACCAGAGGAGTTCGGTATTGTCAACCTTTTACTATTGCAAAAGTTGGGGTGGGCAACCCGAGGGTGCGTGGCGTGTTCTTCTCTTCCTAATAAAATTATTTTAATACAAAAATGATTGTTATGAATCTGGGTGTCATTTGTGTCCGTTAATTTTCTATAGTCTCCTGTGACCTACGGTGTGTCTAATGCGGGATATGTCTACGTTTATTAAAGAATAATGTCATATTTTTAAACTACACGAATAAGGAATCCAGCTCTCGATGTCAGTTTGGTAAAATAGGTATGGGTTTTCTCTATTGCCCTCACCTAAATTTGGCCATAGTGTTACCGTTTCATGAATGTTCTTAGTATAATAAATTATACATATCTACATAATATGTATCCTTTATATTTACTGGCCACCAGTGTAATTCTGGCAGATTAATATGTCCAAAACAATAAATATGTACACTAAACTGTAGAAGGAAGGACCAAGGTGCTCTAACGGAATGTAATGAACACGAATTCGAGCCAATAAACTAACCCTTGAGAATGCAAGGTAGGCTTAGGTAGAAAAGCGCCAGGAATTAATCCTTCGGCAAGACAAATCTAGTCATACTTGTCTTAGACATTTATTTAGCCAATCTTTAGCCATTTTATTTGCTATTTGGAACATCTTTCTCAATTCCTGTTACAAAGTCTTCTTCCACGCCACGAATTTCTCGGAGCATACTATTTCACTTTCAGTAAACAATAAGATGCATTCCATATTGAAATTTTCTCCAAAAAGTTTTCTCTGTACACATTATTGGCTCTATTCGTTTCCACCATCATTACCTTTGAATATCGAGCTCATTATCTGTCCTTTTTACTCGTTGCAGACACAAAAGAGATGCGAAATTGCGAGGGAATTATACGCAATTTCATTGAGTAGAAATGAGAATACCGTATCTTCAGTCTAGCCCGTTAAACTGGGATATTGAAATTTTATAGGTAGAAAGCTTTATCTGAGAGATTGATTAGGTCTTTTTCTCATATTATGCGCTTTTGTTCTCGATATTTATGATTAAATGGACGATAAGAGAGAGGTATTTTATTTTATAGGAGATTAAGGATTGAGTGCCGAGCTCAGCGTTGGTTTTAATTTCTATTCTGCCATAGTCAACTTTAACATTTTTATTATAATTTTTGTAAAGAAGAAATATTGTGTAGACTGCGTATAGAAATCAATTAATCCTTGATTTGAACAAACAAATTAAAAGAAACGGAGACAATGTATAAGAGTCTTGCAAGTTTGTAAAGCGACACAGGTCAACTATAACATTATTTGTTTATATCTTGTTCTCATGTGCGAGAATTTATCCATGTCTCCTGTGATACAGGCATTATATCAATTCAATCCCTACACAGCAGGGACTTTACAAATATTGAAATAATAGATACATAGAACAGCTAGACTCAAAACAATAATTTGTGTATTACAGCAATTTTATTGAAACATATGGGAACCACACTCACAACATTTGACGCTACGGCAGTGGCGAGGAGGCCATTGAAACTACAGCACCATCTGTGCCGCTTGCCTCCTTATGGAGTCTAGAAGCCATTCTTGCCGCAGGAATACAGTACAGGGTAGTCTATGTATGAGACATAAGACTATGTATGTCTACCTAAATACCTACCATTTATTGAAGTGAAAACTTTTTTAGGCGCGTTAAGCACTTTTTGGGTGAATAAAAATCATAGAACGTCGTCACCGAACGCTTTCTATGAGCTATATGTATACTGTGTATATACGTGTAAAAAAAGCGTGAAACTTGCGTCATCGTCACCGCACGCTAGTTATTTTCACTTCTATCAGCAGTCCCCAAAGACAGCCTCGCATTTTTTTTCTACATATACATACTTTTGTGATTTCTTTACAAACTACAATGATGTTTTGTAATTTATTGACTTTTATTTCGACAATACCTCACTGCCTTAACTAACGATAGGTGGATGTAGTATGTATGTATTATGGTACCCTTCTTTTTTAAACCCAGTTTCCTTACTTGAGATACCATTCAGACAACGAATACAAAGAAAACCCAGACTCGAAACAAACATTTGCGATTTTAGGAACAACTTTTTGTAGATTACCCAATTTTTGTAGACTACCCATTTTTTTTGTAGATTATCCAATTTTTGTAGATTACCCAATTTCTGTAGATCACCCAATTTTTGTAGATTAATCAATCTTTTTGCGTGTGGTGATTGATCCCACAACACTCGGCGCGTGAAAAATGGCAATCGAACACTTGCCACTATGCCATCCGTGTAATCAAATATATATAGTACTAGCTATCCCGACAGACGTTGTCCTGAACACACGAAAAATAAAAAATAATACAAAATCTAAACCATTCTCGAATCCCCTTGAAGACACACAAAAAATTTCATCAAAATCGGACCAGCCGTTTAGGAGTTTCATTACAAACACACGCACAGAAGATTTATATATATATATATATATATATATATACTAGCTGTCCTGACAGACGTTGTCCTGTACAGGCGAAAAAAAAGAACCAAATCTAAACCATACTCGAATCCACACACGAAAAACACACACGAAAAAAATTCACTCAAATCGGTTCAGCCGTTTAGGAGGAATTCACTGTCAACACACGTACAGAAGAATTATATATATATATACGCATATATATCTATATGGGTAAGAGTATATATAGATAGAATAAGAAAGAAGATAAATAACAACACTAAAGCTTCTACTACTACTGTTCTCACTAGGAGAAGAGGCCTGCAGCCAGCAGCTGGACAATTTATAAACAAGGCTAATATTATATTAGGGAACGTACCCATACTACGTGCCCCATATTTAAAAATGTTTAATCCCCCACACCTCTCTTGGTAACAGCCCGTAGTATATACTAAGACCCTGTCCGCCCCCTCTAGTTTTCACGTAGTAATTCATAAATAAGTTGTCAGATAAGTTTTTCGAAAATTTTTTTTAAAAAAAGCTGTGACCAAGCGTGATTTTTGAAGACCCTCTGACACTCCTAAACGGGTCAAACAGAATCGGTACTTACCTTATAAAGCTTTTACCAAATAAATCAAACTAATATCTTAAAACAGCAACAGCGCAGTTCCGCGAAACAATATCCAAAATAACGTGGACTTAGTAGTTCAGTTCTAAATATTACTTACCGCATAACTTCCTGCGGTGAGCACCAACAAAGCACCGTTTGTATTCATTAAGTGACGTATAGAGAGCTACACATAAATGATAAGTGTATGCAGGAAACAGGACAAAGTTGCGTTTCACTGAACTACAAGTACTGCTAACGCGGCTAAACATACATAAATCTTACGATGTCTTACGCCTATAGCTCCAAAAGGGTTGGCAGAAGTGTAATATAGCTACATTTTGCCAGCTTTTTTTTAAATTATTGCCTTTGGTGGCAGACGAGCAAGTGGCCCTATCTGATAGAAAGTGGTAACCGCTGCTTATGGACTCCAGTAATGTCAAGACACAGCAAAGCCGCTGCCTACCGTGAAAGAAGAACTCTCTTTAAACCTTGTTTAAAGAAGGGCATATCATAGCGCATTGTCTATCGCCGTTTACAGGGCATAGTTCCAGCTGCTCCTGAGCATTTTCTTAGAAAAAAATGTTATTGGGTATAACATTTTTTCCGACGTGGTAATCAAATTCGAGCATTGAATCTTCTTCAGAACCCTTTGGGGATACAGGACTGGACTGTATATGTATATATATTCACGTTTTGCTATTACTGATGAAAAGTAAAGTTTCGAATTATTCGAATATTTTTATCGAATACAGCCAGTATTTTTAATCTTTTGAGTCGCAACGGCACACCGGCGGCCAGACAAAATACATTTTTAATGATGAGACTACACGGATGGCGTAGTGGTTTAAATGCTCGCCTCGCCACTGCCATTGAGCTTAGTGTTGTGGGTCTGAATCCCACACGGCACAAAAATTTGTGTGACCCACAACATTTTTGTACCGAGTCTGGATGTTCTTTGTGTTCGTTGTTTGAATGTTTGTAAAATCCTTCGCGACACAGGAATTATTCCTAGTGCGGGAGTTCTCAATTAAAATCTTAATATCTGGTATTCTAAAACTTGTTAGATTAAGTTCTTAAGAGGAAACACCACGGGCGAGAGAATTGAAAAATAGGTATTTGTAAAATCTATTGCTGTCGCGCAGTGCCCGCAGAACGTGATAGAGACAACTGCAGCTTGGACCGAAAATACCTATTAAAAATACACAAAACCAACGTTTCGTAGTCCCCTAGTTCCTTCTCCAACACTTAACCGATTTAATTACTTTTACATTAAAAATTTAAGAAAGGCTTTGGCCGTGTTTCCATGTTTTCCTTTTTTTATATAATCTACTCAAATTTGTTTGATGGATGTTTGAACACAGCGGAAAATCTGGCCAATTTTTGAGATTTTTGAATGCTCATGTCTCTTTTAATAATTAATAAATGACAAAAAAGAAAACATAGGGACATGGCAATAGAGGCCATACATTTTTTGGGAAAATATTATTGCTCTACTGGCATTATCCAGGGAGGAAACAGGGGACTACTATTGTATGGGAAAACGGCCCTTGTGTTTCCTCTTAATCTAACAAGTTAATAATACGTGTGCCAATACTGCCGTAATTAACATCTATCCAGTTCATTCACCAACAAAATGCATCAGAAAAATAGACCGAATGGATTAAAGAATAACATTAATGTAGATTAAATATTAAATAATCTATGTAATGCATTACGTCATCATTCAAAGTGATTTATATGAAATTTAAATAGGTAGCTTTTTTTCTTTTAAATAAACATTATTTAACTTGTTTTAATAAATTTTATTTTTCACTGTACCTTTGTGATAAAATAGATCGCGCACAGAGCAATACTTAAAGTCACTACATTTCGACCAATCTTGTTTCCAACTACAGAATAGTATAAGGCATATAACGTGCTTAATGTAAGACAACAGTATATATTACACATTGTTCTACGACAACACTGTAGAATACCTTCGCTACCAATCGGCAAATTAATAAGCGTAGGAAAGATAGAGCCTGCACAATACCCCATCCTCGTACATCTTTTATAAAAAGATTCTCTGTATATCGCGCTCCCTCCCTTTATAACAAAATTAACGCAATATGCAAAATCTTTGGCCTTTCGTACTTTATCTGCAAAAATACTGTACGACCTTTTCTCCTGCAATTAAATTACGATGACACCGAGAAACTCCTCACAATATAATCACATTCTGCACACTTATATCATATGTACTGCACACACACACACACACACGCACACGCACACGCACACGCACACGCACACGCACACGCACACGCACACGCACACGCACACGCACACGCACACGCACACGCACACGCACACGCACACGCACACGCACACGCACACGCACACGCACACGCACACGCACACGCACACGCACACGCACACGCCCACGCCCACGCCCACGCACACGCACACGCACACGCACACGCACACGCACACGCACACGCACACGCACACGCACACGCACACGCACACGCACACGCACACGCACACGCACACGCACACGCACACGCACACGCACACGCACACGCACACGCACACGCACACGCACACGCACACGCACACGCACACGCACACGCACACGCACACGCACACACACACACACACACACACACACAACCACACACACATACACGCACACACACACACGCACGCGCACACAGACACATACCCTCATACAAACAGATCCACACACTCGCACGAACAAACACGGTACCATACAACACTACATGCTCAAAATTGTTTATATTCTTTTAAATTTTATTGTATGTTCTAATTTATACCTATTTACACAAACTAACGCACTTAGCATAAATATCTGTACACGTTATATTTCAATATAATATCTACCACTAGGGGATCGAAACTGTGTCTGCTAAACACAGGCTATCCTGTAGCTTATCTAGGAGAACAGTACTCCTCCCACGAAATTGTAGATCCAAATTATACTACCGATGTAACCTACTATTGTTAAAACCCTACAATCATTTTTGTGTAAATAAAGTTATTATTATTATTGTTAATATCATGACTGTCGAGTTGCAAATGAGGCACATTATTTATTATTCGAGAGCCAGATTTTATAATTTTCGAATAAATCGTTTTTATCGATATTGTTCACAAACTTAAACTCGACTGACTGAATATTAAATGTTAGTATGTTATGTTATAATTATTTGAAGCTGTAAAAATGTAATGTTAATTTCGAGAAATAAACTCTTAAACCGATATTCGGGTAATATCTATTTTCGATTAAAACAATTTATTCAATTCGCTAAAATGTAGTACATTGTAAGAAAGCGAACAATTTCATATAATCTAATCACCAAATTGTCGGATAGACAGTTTTAATGAAGTAGGTACTGGGGGAGTTGAATCAAACGCGCAAATTGATCACCCAAATGACGCTGTGTTGAAATGTGTGACTTCCGTCCTTGTGGTTGCGAGTTCAACAGTCGGACGAGTAATGAATTTAATTGAATTATAGCACGTACTGCCTTGTTAGCATATACCTATTTGCGCTTACACTCGAAAGGTTCCGGGTTCAATTACAGGATCAAACAAAGTGTTATTTAATTTTACGATAAAGTAATTCTTAGTAATTGCATGGAGACTGAGAATAAGTCTGATAAAGGGCATTAGAATCCCCTCATGTTACATGGAGCTTACAAATATAACATGCGAAAATTGAGTGCAATACACCTATAAGATAAATACAGATATACGTATTATTAATATATGTATGTAAACATATATACTGTTTGCCCCCATAACTACGGCATCGAATCTAGAACCACGAAACTAATAGCAGGTTTATTTTGTTTAATACATTGACTGCAATATTTTATGTATAAGCGAAGACTTGTAATATCGCCAATGTTACCCATACATATTTACTTTTTTGGGTCTGGCCGTTAGGGTCCCATTCCGGTACGCCCCCGGCCGGCACGTACCCACAGTGAAAAATTTGTTATTTCGCTACGCCCCCGGCCGAGACGGTTCCATTATAAAACAACCGAAGAAGACACTTGAGCTAATACTGTGTAAAATTTTTCACTGTGGGTGCGTGGCGGCCAGAGCCGTACCGGAAAGAGACCCTAACGGCCGGACCCACTTTTTTATGTGTATTGTCATTGTAAAGCATAGGAATGTCTTATCTAAGCTTTTATTATCAGAATGTTCGTGGTTTACGAACAAAAATTAATATTCTTCTTCGCAACATTTGTATAAATTCGTACGTAAAAATATATAATTCGCAGATAGATATATTGAGTCTACCTTACCTTTAATGTTACGTTTTCTTACATCCTCAACAGCAACGGTACACCATCCCAGGTAATTAAAATAAACCTATATGCTATTCCACGAGGAGGTATTAGATTTTAATGAGCTATAAACTAGTTAGTAATTAGAGACGAGTACCGTAAAACCGAAGGTTCTACTTAAAATCGATACCACATTATATACCACAACATTTAGGTAGACTTGTGATAGACAGAATTTACAATTAAATTGAGCCAAAGATATTGTTTGTTTCGATTTTGAGGTTTTTTATCCGGTATTTATTTCATTTAGTGTTCACCCAGTGGTAGAAATTCGATCATATGAGTACATTATATGTATTTAAATTTTCCAAAAATATTTTGCTGTTGTATATTCGTTCGTCAAAAGCAACTAAACAATAAAAAAAGAAGCTCGGTTGACAAACCGAGGAGAATAAGGGTATGAACTCTTTTGTCTTTGCCTATTTATAATATGTACATGTTTCAGTTACTTATGTTTCTACATGGACCTTGAAAGTGTAAGTGGAATATATTATATACCTTTATCGAGTCGAAGAGAAATAGTTTTTGTTGTAGTCGATCATTTTATTTATGTTTTTTTTTGTATTGTTATTGTTAAATAATCTATTCGAAATTAATAATTCGAATAACGATCAATATTATACATTCGAATCAACGACACATTTAAATAATTCGAATGATAATAATCATCCATTATAGTCCGACTAGTCAGGATTATTAATTGTTTAGTGACGGTGCGTATGTGACGATAAGAATGGGCATCTCATCCGAGAAAGCCCACTACTGAAAACCCCCCATTTACTGAAAACCGGCATAAAAGTAGTTATAGTATAAATATTTATCTCCCGGTTAGAACGGAAGTTACGGAAGCATACATATGCGTCCGAAAATTTATATAATATAGTATATAATATAGTATATAATGTAATATAAAATATAATATAAAATTTATATATATTTATTTATATATATCTTGTATGTCCTTGTACTTTTAATGAGGTTTTTATTTTCTATATATTTTAAAAGTCTGCTCTTACCTCTTAGGAATAATTACTGTGTCGCCGATTTGGACTTAAGAAACATTCAAACAACGGACACAAAGAACATCTAGACTCGAACTAGCTATTGTTGATCAATGGTTGGCACATAGTTGGTACCTCTGGTGTTTTGAGCGATAATAGGTTACGGTAGTAGTGCTTCCAGGTTTTAAAAAGGTTCCTTAAAAATGTCTGACACTAGCTTAGCTGCAAACCAAAGGAATGCGCAATAATACCCGCAAATAGAAACATGTATTGTAATTTGATTGAATGAGTAAGCTCGGCACTTGTGGTATCCGTGTCAGGCAAGTCATTTGTGCTAAACATCGCAGGTGGTCGGACTAACAACAATACTGAGAATTCAATTTGCATGTAATTTCACGACTTTCCATCATCTTACTAATAGTTCAATGAACACAGGTGCCTAAATGCACCTTAGGTAAGCACCCGTGATTTCGGTGGTGTGAACTATAAGTTCGTCCGTGTTATAAATGAATCATGACATGCACTTTACCTATTATGTTTCCAATATAGCGCAGCAAAATAATCGCCTAAGATGTCAGCTTAGATTTTAAGTTCAACCACAAGTTATCAAAATTTGGACACCGCATCCAAATTCGATCCCATATATGTATGTAGATAATGCTAAACAAACAGACGGACAGCTTAGGCAAATCCATTATTTTGATTTCTAATAAATAGTCGATATCAAATACTTTATTATAAATAACTTAAATGTAATCTCTCTCTCAAGAGCAGCGATAGCTCAGTGGGAAGACGAACAGACTGCAATGCAGAGGGTCTCGGTTTCGAACCCACGTCACGCACCTCTGACTTTCGGAAGTTATATGACTTTTCGAAATTATGTGCGTATTGATTGACAATTATCGCCTGCTCCGTGCCTCGGAGAGCACGTTAAGCCGTCGGTCCCGGCTGCCATGATTGGCCATGAATATCTATGACAGTCGTTATTGGTGAAGTCGACACAAAAGATCCCACTGGGTCGAAGTGTCACTGTTCTGTACTGACTGGCTCCCACACAAGATAGGATAAGATAAGATAAATGTAATCTCGTTAAGCTTTATATTATCACAGATAATGATTATTTTCTTCAGGGTTCTGCGAGGTTAGCAAAACATGATAAAAAATATATTATAAACAAACAAATTTTTTTATTAATATTAATCTATTTTAGGCAGTCTCGTAATATAAAGTGAAATAAAATTGCATATAACCTTAACTGCTGTACTATAGCGTTCCTATATGTAAAGTAGGTATTTTTATAGAAGTAGTACTAGTTTTGTATTCGAATACTAGATACTGCAATTTAATCCAAGGATACTCCGCAAGATCACTTTAATAGCTACAAACACAAAATACAACGCAAACTATCTGTTCTTCGTCAAAAAAACGAAACTTTTCATTACCTAACATCAGTCGAATTCATTTGAAACGGATCAATAGCAAACGTTGCGCGTGCGCATCCAAACAAACTGCCGCGCCCTCTGTGTTTACAGTATATAAACTGACTCTATCAAGGTGTAAGAATAACATTTGAGTCAATGAACCGCAGGTTACTTTGTACAAGCCGCTTCATATAAACATACAAACTTTGTTTATTATATAGTTTCTTTTTTCTACTTTTTTTATTTCTTGTATACTCTCTGATAAGTATAAAACTTGTGTTCTTTTTTAGAAGTTATGATCTTTCATTCAGGAAATATACTAGCGCCGCTTACATATACCTACAATTATACAGGTAAAGGTATGCAAGCGGTAGGCTGAGGTGTATTATACCCACATTTCACAAAGGTTGTTTTAAGTCTCACGTTTTTATGTAGCGAGAGGAAATCTACTACCGTCAAACTGGCACAAGCCAGGCATGAAGGGTAAAATTGTAACTCTTTGTAAACCATGTAAACAACCCCAGGTCATTACAATACCAAGCTTTACCTTAAAATATTAACAGAAGGAGTAGTTCAAGTAAAATTTGGACATTAACGTCATTCCTGCAATAAAAACTACCATTTTACTTGATGTTTGTTTTATTTTATTTTTATTTTTAGAGCAACGTTAGCTCAGTTGTGAGACCAACAGACTGCAATGCAGAGGCTCTCGGGATCGAACCCACGTCGCGCACCTCTGACTTTCGGAAGTTATATAACTTTTTGAAATTATGTGCGTATTGATAGACAATTATCACCTGCTCCGTGCCTCGGAGAGCACGTTAAGCCGTCGGTCCCGGCTGCCATGAACATCTATGGCAGTCGTTATTGGGGAAGTCGACACTAAAGATCCCACTGGTTCGAAGTGACGCAGGTCTGTACTGACTGGCCCCCACACAACATAAGATAAGATAAGATACTTGATTTTACACAAAGCTATGTGATCTTAACTTATCTTATTCGGAGACCAGTCAGTGTAGACCGGCGACACTTCGACCCAGTGGGATCTTTTGTGTCGGCCCTGAGGTTTATCCCTGAGCTATCTTCCTATGAATGAACTGCATCAGTCACAGCGGACACTTCTGAGGGAGAAGCCTGAAGTCCTCAGGGTTCGGATATATGCCAATCTCATCAGATCCATCCTTAGTCCAGCCAACGCGTCACATTCACACAGTAGGTGTGATATGGACTCGTTCTGTTCACCACAGGTTCTGCAGATCGAATTGTTTGACAATCTCAATCTGCACAGGAAGTCGTTGATGCCAAAATGACCAGTGAACGCTCCTGTGAGCAGACGTATTTGGCCCTTGTTGTACCCGCAGAACTTCTGGGTGAAGCCCGTGGTTCTGTTTGCAATGAATTTCTTGAAGTTTTCCAGACCCCTAAGGGCCATCCACTCTAGCCTGTGTTTATCAATGCCATGTGCATTCAAAGCTGCCTTGACGGTACTCTCAGAGAGTCCTACAAATGGCTCGGGGCCCACAAATAGTTGCTCCGAGCCCTTCCTGGCTAATGCATCACCTTCATCAGTCAAGCTATGTGATCCTAACTAAAATTATAAATGCGAATGTGAGTTTGTTTGCTCGTTACACTTTCACGCCTTAACTTCTCCACCGATCATCATAAAATTTCGCATATACGTTATCTGGGGCACAGAAAAGGACATATTTATCTTTAATTTAGGGAAATAGTACAAAATCTATATTAACGCGGGCAAAATCCAGTAAGTAATAATCAAGCAGCTCTTCTCTTCCTAAATGTCTTCACCATATAGCCCTTATTTTTACCCATATTGCATGGCACATCTGCAAAGCATCTGTCCTATTAGCACTATAAGAAATATAATAATAATAATAGAGTATTCAGGACAGACACCGTTTTTCATCCATAGCTACTAATATACCGGTCCACCAAACACCCATACCCATAGCCCATATATTAGAATCCATACGTAGCAATAGTCCTACGCCTGCTGCGGCTAGTGCCGCTGTCGATGTTCCATCCCACATTTGATTAAAACTCTTGAAGGGCCTCTTCACGTTGGACCCATGTCTCCGTGTAAGCCTCCCAAAGGGCCAGGTATTTTCTAATATAATGTTAGAAAATACCTGTGATAAGAGAAACATAATAATAATAATTGCCAAGAGCCTCGATCACCATCAAAAGAGGCTCGCGTTAGGTGCTTGATGCAGAAGGCAGTGTTATTAGATACGGCACGCTTTGTGAGGAGGTTTCTGTCTCTGGAATCCTAACCACCAGCAGCTTGGACCGTGTTCCCGATGCCGGTGGGGTAGCATACATTGGTGGGGTAGTATATTTAAAAATAAAAACTGTATTGTAAAGATTGAAATAAAGAGTATAATAATAATAATACATAACACCCTCAATTTGGGCAACTTGAAGTACCTGCATGCATAAGATGCATGCGTCGTGTAAACAACCAGCCACCTACAGACGTAACCTGCATGATTAAAAAACGCATGAATCTAACAGCTTGCGCATGAAGCCCATGCTATTTGCATCGTGCACAAGCAACTTAACTCGTGCAACGGAAATTATTCTTTTTATAGATACGAGTTATGGTCTAAAAACGTTTTGTTGTGTATGATTAAATCTACATAAATCCATTCATCCTCTTTGGCGTAGTGGTTAGTGTAACCGACTGCTACACCTGAGGTCGCGGGTTCGATTCCCGCACAAGTCAAACATTTGTGTGCATGAACATGGATGTTTATCTTGGTCTGGGTGTTTCTATGTATAATATGTATGTATTTACAAAAAAGTATGTATATATGTATGTTATCCATTGTCTAGTACCCATAGTACAAGCTCTGCTTAGTTTGGGCTAGATGGTGTTGTGTGTATGTGATAGAATATTTATTTATTTATTTAATAGCATAGAAATATAGAAATGCTAAAAGGCTTTCAATCAAATATAAAAAATGTGTCCGTTTTACCATACAGCAAGAATATTTTATTTTTTGATTGCTTGGCGTGACCAGTTCTGGCAACGCTTAATCTGATGGTATGGTAACCACCATTTATAAACTGACTGTTATTTCTCAAAATAAAATATAACTCAACACTGTCTTCTGTAAACTAGGAGGAAACAAAAAACTATTTTGCCATTAAGTCGAAAACTAAATCTACTTTGTTGAGTGAAATTGATTGGATGGCACTAACCAGTTTGGTGCTAGCAATAACTGAATATCCTAAATCCGCACTGCCATTGGTAAGAGGTCAGAAGAAACTATACTGTTAAATAAAGCTATGCGCACAGTGTCGTCGCAGCAATGAATGTTCTAATTACTTCACACGAAACTGCAATATGCTACACCAGCGTGAGCCTGTTTTAAATAGGGCGGGTTAGTAGACTTCACATACCTTCGAGAACTTTAAGGAGAACTCTCAGATATATAAGTTTCCTTAAGATGTTTTCCTACACCGTTAAATTGAGCGACAATTACCTATTTAATACGGATATAACTTAAACAATGAAAAGTCCAACAGATCGTAGGACTGCCACGCAGAGGTCTCGAATTCGATCCGAAGTCACGCGTTTATGTCTTTTCGTCTTTTCGAAGTATATAATAACTGACATAGATATTTTTCTACTAGGATTTCGCTCAAACTAAACCAACTCGACTCGAGAAGCATCTACATAAAGTCAGGGCCAAAATACTTTATGTCGTAATTAACTGAGGTGAGATAAATTATATTAGGCCCGTTTGCCACCTAGCGAAGCGGAGAGATATCTCAAAGCAGAAAAAGCTTCTTGTTCGAAGCTAAATTAATTTACATACGCATATCGCATATTACGCGTATCTCCTCGCCTGTGGCTGTGCTCTATATCTTGTGTTTAGCCTGTGTAGCTTTAAGCCGGGCCTGGGACTCCATAAAAAGGTGTTATGCTGACGGTATTGAACCAATGAAATAACTTATATCGTTTCCATCAGCTATTCCATTTCCGAGGGGTCGGCAACATCCGAATGATACATCTGGTATTAGTAGCGCACATAAGCTACATTAATCGCAAGCAAATTGAAATAAAGGTTGTGCAGGCGGCAGAAATGTTAAAACAAATGATCTAGTATCCACCGTCATCGTGTACGAAAACATCAGGGCGATTGGCCTATCAATCAAACAAATTTTAATAATTTTCAAACATTCGATTATGTATCGAATTATCAGTGACAATGAATTATCAACATTCGAATACGGTCTGATATTAATTTCTGAATTTCTTTTGTTTGCTATCTTAAGGCAAAGAGAAAAGAGAGTCTAAAAAAACGATGTGATTTTATACACATTAAAAAGTTTAAAATGAGTATATTTTGTAACACATAACTTTTAGTTATGTCTGTGTGTTTTAAATACTCGCTGTCAGGTGTAGTTTGTACTTAATCAGAAAATATTAAAAATAAATGAATTACCGAGACGATGTTTAATGTCTCGGTACAACATTTTTTTTTAAACATAGCTCTTCTGTTCTCCTTGATTGTAGCGTTTATTAATGTGGATATAAGCGTAAAACTATTTTCACTTACATAAACCCTACCATAATATATTTGTGAGCACACCACTGAATAGATGACACTTGATTCTATCCTTTGCCTCATTTGTATAAAAAAATTACAATAACAAGATATACAAAGGGTAGTTCTACTTCTTCAGCAGTATTTGACTGGGATTAAATAAAAACGGCTAGTCATAAGACGTTGATGTCTTCTCGCATTAAGGTGTTGATGGGCTACGATAAAACAGAATCACGAGCTGCAGTTTAAAATATGAGCGGGTCTCTTGACGTTCTTACTAAAATAGTTTTAAAGGTAATGCATCTCTTACCAACCTGTATAGGAAAAGGTACAAGATATGTATATTACTGATTACACTTATTGATAAATATCGTAATTATACATATGATGACACATAATTTTGCGATAGCCTTACAAGATTTGATACCTTAATAATATGTAATATGTACATAATGCATTAATTTAAATCAATTTAATTTAGTACAGTTTATTTCCTCACCGTTCTTAGAACGTATGAAAAAGTATACACACCAAGGAAAGTTAACTCACATATAATATTGTCTTCTGTTTACGCGAATGTTATTCATTGAAATTAAACTACTATATACGGATTTTATCGCGTTGTTTATTTTTTATAATACACTATTATTACATAATACTGCGTAAATAGAAACACCAATAATTAAATTATGTTCAGATACTTTGAAATAACTACACTTCAAGACATTGAGACAAACAACATCTTCGTCTTCCCGTGACCATGGCTGCTGAAAAGCAACCGAAACATCGGGGAAAGTCTAAAATTAATCTAAATACATATTTATTTTTATTTTAGACTTTCAGAATATTCTGTTATTATTATTATTCACATGAACAAATGCACCAATCATACTTATATATTTATAGTTTTAATAGTCTAAATAGAAGTAAACAGTATTTAGTAAAATTGTTTAACAATAGTAATTTAAAGTTTCAAAAGTAGGTAAATATAGCTTTTCATAAAAATTTCACAACGCGATAAAAGTGTTTTAATTTCAATGTAGCATCTATGATGATTTGACTTACTGAGACACAACTATCCACCGGCTACGGTAACCGGTTACCATAAAAAGTTATTTACAAATATGTTTGTCACTGAGTAGTAAAAACGAGTGCCAATAACATTTCTTTATAGACTGATAATGTAATAATCACGTAATAATCAGACTATAAAATAACAACAGTTATGTCCGCATGAAAAATGCAATCAAATCTTCTAAAATTCATATACTGACATTAAATGTTTATTTTATCCTCTCAACCAACGCTAGGACGCCGGCATCTGAGCTGCAAATCTACGCTGAGCGTAAGACACAGTTGGACTGAATGACAGAGCTCGATAATCAAATCGGCGCGCGGCCATCATAGTAATATTGTATGGAGGATATGAAGTGCTTTTTTGATAAATATGTATCTTTATTGTCAACCAATAACTTAAATATTTGGGACGGACAAATTGTAATAGAACTATTTATGTTTCGTTTAAGCTGTAAAATAGGATAGATTTCTACTGTTATAATCTAAAAATCACGTAACACGAGCTTACGTTTTTGCATTTTTCGTGCAAATTTACGTAATTTTTAAGGCGAATATATTAATTATATTAAGTTATTTTACACAGACTAATTGTAAACACATTAATTGTTATGGTCAATGTATATTTTATATTTGTATTAAACAAAAAGTGTTGATTTTATCAACTTAACTGTGACCGCCTATTTTGGCACATTTCACTCGGCGCAGTCTTAACCAGACTATTTAAAACGTAAATTTTTTAGCACTGCTTTTTTTATTTTTGTTAACTGGGGTTGTTAAGAGTTTAAAAAGTGTTATGATTTGAATCTATATTCTTAATTACAGTAAATTAATAGTGTAGCACACTGTAACTATCCAATATTGTGATACAAACCGAAAATTTTCTAGTGATCCCACACTCCACGTTGGATAATTAATACAGATCATTCTAAATATATAAGTATTATATTCCCAAAGCCGTAAGCAGAAGTGTATTACATCCACATTTCGCCATTTGGTTTAAGGTCCCATATAATAACGGCCGAGACTAAGGCGGTCTATTAGGCACAATTCCAGACTCCGTCATGCTACGGAGAATTTCTTGACAAGACACTATTTATCGAATACCCGGGAAATTAGTTTCAGCCAAGAAATTCTTCGTCAAGAAATCGCGACTCTTCATGTCCAAGCACAGCATCACATTTATTAGCACTGCACCACCGAGATAATATACCGTGTGGCATTTATCTTTAACTATTCATCGTTTCTATCTCTCTCAATATTTTCATATACAAGACAGATTGTAAATATCAAACATCAATATCAAAGCTTCAAAGCAAACAAAATCGACAACGAACATTTTTTTAAATCAAACGTTACTCTAAAAACGAAATAAATGTGTGCAAATGCTTCTGTTTGTGAGTACACATAGACATTCCTCTTTATGCTGATTTTTAAATAAACATTGTACCGAATGGTAGCTTATTGACCGGCCTAAGCAAATAGAGGGGGAATTATTTGCTAGCAATAATACGAATATGTACAACCTGCTTTATACTATAAATTAAATTGAAATGTTTGTAATTCAATAGTTTGGTGAACACTTCAATATGATGATTAGAATGTTTTATTTATTGAATATGCTACGGGATTAAAGTGGGCATAAGGTTGTGTGTTTATTTTATGGCTAAACAATTTATTTGGCTACATAGACGACAACATTATCGACATTATGGGTTTCTTTTTATGAAGGCTAAAAAGCATGCGGACTGCTTGGTAGAACGCCGTTATCGTAATCTATAGAAGCTTGCAAGACGAACAGAAGAAGAATAATCTCTTTGAATAAAAGAGTATTAAAAACTTAGCTAGTTTCAATGTGTAACAATTGCGCATACGGATACAATTATAGAAGTTACACGTAATTTTTAATGAACGCGAACCCAGTTTCAGATCACTTAATATTTTGTAAGAATTTGTCTGTAATCAAAGCTTTACAAATATGTTGTAAGAAATACCTATATACAGGGTGTCCGGTAATTAATGGATAACCTGGAAATGTCTTATAGTGGAACATATGGCCGTTCAGAACAATATGAAAAAAAATCTATCCTAACTACTACCTGAGATATGTTTTTTTTTAAATTACCATGTATAACTTTCTTGTATACTACGACCATAAATTAATGAAATCCATCGGTTTTTTGTTGTTTTATTATTAAACACTAATTATGCTAATAAATAGACAGTCAAAAGTATGCTATGCTAATATAGCTTGCACTTTTTAATATATTTTTTTTCTGGACGGCCTTCATTTCTACTATAAGACATTTCAAGGTTATCCATTAATTACCGGACATACTATATAAGATAATAAGATATAAATAAATCTTTAGAGTGCAAGTCGGTATGTGCATGTAAGTATACACACATTCGCCAACTTACCGAAGATAAAGACTGGGAATAACATTTGTTTAATAGTCACAGAATATTCAAGTTAATGATTGTAATTACATCCAATTCTAATCAAAATATTTTGCATGCAGTAATATCTAATATCTATATCTAAAATAATTTCAATTTCTTATATAAAGTGAGAGAATTTTATTTACTATCAAACCTTATTTGGGTCCATTTTTACCTTTACGTAAACATTGGACCTGTAAAACGTAGTACACAGTGCTCTTTAAAAATTATCCAAAGCCTCAAAGAAAATGCTAAGACTTCATTATCCGAAGTACGTGTCTTGAAAATGTATTAACGTAAAAGTGTTATGTATGACTGATTCTAGGATTCAATTTTCGTAAGTGATTCCAGGCACATAGCATTACACGCGAGTACACACATCTAGTAGAAAAGTGAGGTCTACAATTCCTAACGACGCCGATGTAACTCGTAACTGACTCTTCTCTAGAGAGTTTCTGCCTTTTAGATTTTTCTACGTGAGTTATTTCTAGAAAGCTCCATGAATATGTTGACATACACATATCTGCCATTTCAAAGGGTGTGCGTGTTATGACGTTTAATGAGCAATTTAGACTATGCAGCTCACGACCAAAGGTTCAAAATCGGATAGCAAATCACATATTTCGTTAAAACTTTACTAGGGTATTTTAAAATACAAGGAATTTTCTATTGGTTTTCTGTTAAACAGATAATTTGAAGGTAGTTTCAGATTCTAAAACCGATTACTACCGAGTATTCGAAATTGTCGGTTATAATTTGAAAATTAAATTTTTCATGCTGCCAACACAACGGCGGAATGTCAAACAAAATTCTCTATTTGATATAAGTTAATATAAGCTAGTTCACACAATGCCTGTTTAAAATTGCATGCATGCGACAGACGGAATGCGGAGCATGGGAAATTTTTGAATTTAGCTGGCACGTAGAGGAAATAAAAGGATAGAACTGAATGTCCGACATAATGTACAGGAATTTATAGGATTCAGGAAATATGGTTAAGGCATATTTTGTGTTTATTATTGTGAGAATCTTGGCATGTTGTTATTTATTTATTTGAGAATGCCAACATTCGTATACACCGTTACATATATTGTAGACACATACAAGTAAAATATTATAAGTGTAACAAATAATTAAAGGCAAACACAGCATGCAAATAATGAACACAAACTACTAGGTAATAACTTAATAAACTAAAACTAAACTAAATCTTAAGTGAAATGGAAAAATAAATGTAAAAGATGAGCACAGTAAGATTAAACGGTTGGGGTTTTTCTATATTTTATAAGTGTTTTTTATAGTATTTTATGAATGTAAACTGTATTAAGAATATTTAAAACTGTCATTACAACTATGTCTACGCACTGATATAGATAACTTTTTCTTGATTAATAATATAATTATATAAAATTCATTAGTAGTAGAATATTTTCCGAAGGCCCTAAACAACGTAGAACTGATGTGTATTCTGTAACTAAACTGTCTAATATTAGGATTCCGGTCTTTAACATTTATTATTTTTACAGGCCTTTGCCCGTGACTTCGTGCGTGTAGACTAATAGTCTGCTCGCGTCGTAATTTACGTCCTTCATACTATGTAACAGACCTCTAGTATTACTAAACGGAATTAGGTAAACTTGGTTAGTTCTAAGTTAAGCCTCAAGCTACTAAATTGCCAAACAATATTAAAATTTGTTCAGTTTTGTTCGAATGATACTAGAACAGCTTCATTCTTACGTTTTTATTTTCATTCTTAATTCAATAAATATATATATATATATATATAATAAATATATATTAATGATACGTTCTACATAAGATGTCCAAAATTTTGTAATTGACTTCCATCGCCATTTAAAACAATCAATCCTGGAATATTTCTATTGAATGTTATATAAAAACAGTTGTTTCTAGCATGCATACTATGCCACCCTTTCGGATTACAGCACCCTTTTTCGACTAATCTTACACGAATGTAAATTAAATCTCGTTTTATTTATTCATTGGACGCTAATAGCAGTGATAGCTTTGTAGGGAGACCATGGTATTGCCAATTTATAGCTCACGAGTTGCCATTCCACACAATTGCTTGGAAAACAAACAAATTAAATATTAGGCTCCTCAAATATTTTACCAAGGAATTAGTATGTAACAAACGAAAGCCTCGTCCTCGTTTCCTTACACTTTCCCAGAACCCACTTATTTATTTACAAGCGTTCGGTTTCAAAACATCCAGACTTCTCATATGTAGTCTGAACGACAAAGAAAGCCAGCACTTTGGAGATTAAATCCCA
Organism: Catocala nupta; assembly: GCA_963675205.1. Classification (NCBI taxonomy): domain Eukaryota; kingdom Metazoa; phylum Arthropoda; class Insecta; order Lepidoptera; family Erebidae; genus Catocala; species Catocala nupta. Next base: position 26,982,887 of record OY776086.1, on the reverse strand, counting down.
AATCACCATTATAGAGGAATACTACGACTGTGTACTGGTTACTAATGAACATTTCTTTGGTTCGAGTAAAACTGTGCCCACTCCGTACACAGCGACGTATTCAAGCCGCACGCCATGAAGAGGAGGAAAAGTTAGATTGTTCAATTACCTATCTTAAAACGTAATATACAAAGTGCAATTTTCATTACAGCTAACAATGACTTATGATGTTTTGAAAGTTTAATGTCATTTTGAATTACACCTTATTCGTAATTGTGTGTGCTTACGTTACGTTTACACTATAGAGCACGGAGCACGCTAGCTTCCTACTAGAGACGCCCTGCTATTCATATCCTATACAACCCAGGCGTGTCAGTGACAACTACCTAGACGATGCAAATGTGTCACTAATTTTGTTGAATTGACGGTGCTGGTTGCACCTTTCGCCTTCTATCATTTAGTACCATTATTATTATTATTATTTATTTCGTATTTAGCACAATCGCGGCGACCCATATTTCATTATCTCTAGTTTGCTCGAATATTGCTGACACAGGTTTGTATATACATCTAAGGCAGATGTTAATTACAGCTACATATATTCGGGCAGCAAAATTCTTAGGTACACTTGAATGCAAAACATGAGCGCTCCCCGACCATGTATTTTTACAAAGCGACTGCCATTTGACCAGAACAGACCAAGATCAATATAGGTCAGTAGGCATAGGTCTTGTGTTCGAACTCATAGCACGAATCGTTAATTATACAAAGCTATGTGCACATCAGATTGTTAATTACCGCTTCTACGGAAAAGAAAAGCATCGTGAGGAAGTCTAAGAATTCTCCACGATATTCTCGAACCCTCATTAGGCCAACGTCATTTACTATGGCATAATACTTATCTTATTCAGAAAAGACTGTGATTACAGCAGTGGAGCAGCTAATAAACAGGGCAAATATTATATTATAATAAACAGCAGAAATAAAGTCCATAATATAGGGCAAAGAATTGCACAACAAATAACTCCTGGCAGGCATACATACATCTTTAAACTACATTTTTATAACACAAAAATTCTGTGGGAAAATATGAAATGCTTGGTGTAGTAAAAGGGCCCTAACGAGTAAATATGGTACCACACTGCATGGAAATGTTCGGAAACTTAATTCCTACAGTAAAGTGTGAACGAGACGAATGTATGTTTAAATACTGCCGTCCTTGTCCCACGTTTGCTTTTTGGCGGGGTTTTGTAGAGCGACTAACTAGTCTCGCAGAGCAAATGCATATACCGAGGACTCCGTTTCAATTTGGGTTAATATGGAAACTGAAAATATGTACGAAACTTTTTGGTTGTTTTAATTACGGAGAAAAACTGGTGTAAAATTAATAGGTTTATTTATTGACTGAGCTGCGTAATTATTTAGACATATATTCACGCCTGTTTATTCTAGAAAGGAAGGGCAGAAGTAATAATAATAATAATAATAATAATTTTTATTTATTGTTCTCTCACACAGATTACAGAGTAGGTACATATTATTCTAATTAATACATCAGTTCGATAATCTATCTATGTGAGAGACTGGTATCTGTACAAGGAGACCTGTATGACAGATTACCAGCCTCTCCAGACACTGGACAAAGTTTAACCTTAACTAATTTATTAATCAGAAGTGTAAAACATCTACTTTTAGTTAGCCATGTTTTAGGTCCGACGTAAACGAGAGCCTCGTGCTGTTATTTGGGCACATTACATTTTGCTGCTGTCACGAATACACTAACAAAAACTCGATAACACTTTGACACCAGCCCCTCAATTTAAATCGGGGTGATGGTCATTTACATGCAATACAATGATTAATCAGCTTGCCGGATCATCATTTCGTCTACCTGGGATGACTAAAAATACCAGGTTCCTTAAGGAGCCCTCAAGGTGCCTGGACCTATTCCAAGAATTGCCCTAGTGACAGAACAGTCTAACCCAGGCCTACCTGGTTTAAGCTGTTCTGTCACTAGGGGACCATAAACCTTTGACTCTTGGGCTAGCAGCATAAACATTCTTAATTGAAAATTCGACATCACAACAATAATGATTTCCCTAGTCAGTAGTGTTACACTACTATAGAAACTGCTTATCACACGGACCTTTTATAAAAATGGTAACGAAAATAAAAAACTAATCTCATTATGATAGAGAATCAAATTTCTCTTCATTATACGAAATGAAATTTCTCCTAATTATGTCAAATGAACTTCATCTTTTGTTACCATATCCTTTGTAGCGAAAAATCTAATTTGCTCCTGAAAGACTTATTCAATAACAGTTTGATTGATCGGTTCTACCAGTATTCAGTATTTAATGGTGAACTAATAAAAAATTCAAAGTTCGATTTAGGCAACAATAAGTAGGATCCAATTTAAGTTTCTTTGTTTACTGTATAGGGGTTCGAGTTTTTACCAAACTGGGGTACTGTACAACCCCATGCGATGATTGACGTGTTAACATGGTCGCGTGCGTAAATTAGTTTTGGCTCACATGGTGACGAAAAAAATGTTCCACTTATTTTTATTTTCGACCAGTTTTTGCCTGATGTGTTATTTGGTGTGGAAGCTGAAATGGTTGGTGATATTTTTTTTTATTAGTGTTTGCAGTAATCACCTTTTTAGCGACAGTACGCCATGTTGCGGTTTCGTAAATAGTTTTTATGCCTACGTGTTCATATACAATTAGTATGCATGAATGGATATTAAAAAGTTTATTTAACATTACGTTTGTTATGAATTAAATTTTATGGATTTAGAACCAGGGTATTGATGTTAATGTGAATTTAAACTGGTTGTGATTTGGTAAGCGAAGCCGCGAGCAAAAGCTAGTTTTAAATAAAAATCGAAGCACATTACTGTAAATATATAAACATAAAGAAAATATTTATTTCGTTACAAATCTGGCCACCAAAATATAACACCAATGAATATCTAATTAACCTAAAATAAAAGTGTATCATAAAAACAAAATGTAAATCTTGAGATAGAAGAAGGAAATTTTAATAAAACGAAATATAAAATTACCGATAGCAAGATGCAATGACACTCAAGAAAATAAATGATTATTTGACAAGCAAGATACTAAAATTCCTCCACCCCCACTTCGCTTCAGGAAGAAATGTGATTTTCTCGTCTGTCTTCACACTCAAGAAAATTCCGTGCTAAAAATAAGATAATTGAATGCCAAACTTATAAGAGGAAAACATTATCTGCGAATAGCAATGAAGGCAGATCAAAAATATCCCATGCTAAGAATAAAATTTGTGTCACGATATGGTGATTTGCAGTTTTCGTTAACTATGTGCGCTTGCAACACTGTACATATAACTCGCGCGTGACCGATCATTAAAAAGGACTTGCTGTGATGTCAGCGTCAAGGGCTTGAAAGCAGATCTCCAGAGTGACAGTAGACACTCCTAGCCAAAACAGCCAGCTTGAATGAAATCCCAAGTTAAGACCCCTCCACACTAACCTTTCTCTAGTGTAGGCGTTCAATAAATGTATGCGGAGCGCATACGCCGCGACAACGCATCACACGCACAGTGTATCTTTCCTCGTCTCGAAGTTATCCCTTGTAAGCCGCCTTGTAGCTACGCTAGTTTTACAATCGTAACCGCTTCTCACCTGTTCCTAGAGCTCCTTCATAGGAATATTTTTTGTATAAGATCTTAAAGTGTCTGCATCGTCGCGTTATCTTACAAGCAACGACGTGGGCGTAGCGTTGTTGCAGCGATTGCGCCTTGCATATGTATATCGAGTGCCTACGTTGAACAAACGCTAGTGTGAAGTGCCCATAAGTGACGATTTTACTATGCTGTTGCTACTGCGACTTTTGACTTCTAAACTTAAGTCCATAGTCTCAGACTACCACTCCAGAAACAGACATGAGCATATTAAATATTAATGTATGACTTCAACATGCAAATTTTACGACACCATTACTACCACCGGCATAAAACTTGGAGAAGCAACGAGGACTCTCAAAGAAATGCCTGAGATGTATATTAATATTCCTTTAACACGTTCATGTCCGAAATATCATACAGCCGAGGTTATTATCCAACCCAGTCAATAAGAGGCAGGGAGAGTAAAGCACACTTAACACGTTCAAGCTCTCGGTCCCCGAAATCTTTTTTGAGATGTAAGCTTTTAGAGCTTGTAACATGTCTATATTTTGTACCTTGAATAGCGAAGGGATATCAAGTACCCGAAGCTTAGCACCATTCAAACACTTGAACAACGTGTACCTTATTTAAGCAAATGTTTTGAACTACTGAATATTTCTTTACACATAAGTCGAATAAAATTATACTACGCTTGACCCAAATGTACCACGAACTTAAGCCCGTAGGATTGACTGTAAGTTTAGTGAAAACTCTCAATCCACGGAACCAACGATGCCATTTTTATATCCAGTTTCAACCACGGGACATCTAATTAAATGTATATGCTACTATATCTAATTTTTGCGCTAAAATGCATTAACCCCTTTAAAACTGCTGGCAGACTGCGGACAAAAGAAAAGCATTGTGTGTAGGGTCGGCATATGAGGGGTTGTTTTTAATTTGATTCTGTTAGTTTAAGTTCGTCATTTTTTTGAAGATATTTCTCGTATTATTGCTTTAAATACGAGAACTTTAAAAATTTTTACTCAGGTGACACAAATTAGACTTGAAACAATTATAGCGCAGCGAGAGCAGCGGGGTGACCACAGTTATGCTTTTTTAGTAGGTATACATATATAAGCGCCAGCTTTATATATAATTGAACATCACAATCATAAAATGTACCTATTTTGGAATAGGTGTAATAAAAATATGTCCAATGTACCGTAGTACATACTATGGATTTTGATCAAAATAAAAGCCGTAATATCGTGATGTATAAATGGTTCAATTACAATGGAAATAGTAAAAATGCAAATTGCTACACTATCATATGTGTTACGTTGTTTACTCTTTTCCACCAACAGTGTAACGTAACAAAGAGATTCATAAAGACTATTATTACTATAAATATTATACATTTGATTATTGGCAAGCAGTTCAATGTCAACTTTTCTCAATTGGAATACCGATGATACTGTGATCGCCAGGGTGGAAAGAGGAAAAATAAAGCCACTGAATACACGCATTTATTAGTTGGGATTTAGTTGTTAATACATCCCACTAATATTATTAATGCAGATGTGAGTTAGTTTGTTTGTTACGCTTTCACGCCTTAACTACTTGACCGATCACCATAAAATGTTGCATACACGTAGTCAGTAGTACAGAAAAGGAAATAGGGTACCTTGTATCCAGTAAAAAGTACTGTTACTAATTTAACCTATATTTACGCGAATGAAGACGTGGGCACAGTCTAGTATAATATATTTAATAGTCTGATAGCTACAGGCAGCAATGCTAACGCACAATAGAAATAAATAAATAAAACTGTACACTAATTACAAAATGTCTAACAAAAATATCAGGTTTAAACAGATAACAGCTGTTACATGCAAGCTCGATAGCGTTTTTCACGTAGCCTATGTTGTTTGCCTTAGTTGAAGACAACTTCACGTATAATTCCATTAAAATCCGTTCGAAAGTTATAGCGCGATGGCATAAAAAATTGCTTCGATGTTTCTACATCAGTTACTATGTCGAAACATCGAAGCAATTTTTTGTATTAAACTTAACTAATATGTTATTTTCTTAAACAAACGGCCTTATTGCTAAAATAATTTTCTTATCTTCTTATCATCTGCCAAAAATAGTGATTCAATATACCTACTAGATATATTTGCGTATCTAAAAAGACATGACGTAAAAAAACAATTCTTGAACTAACTTAATAATGAGGAACGACTTAAAATATATAAGTTTAAGTTAAATGCTATGCAATTGGCAATATTGTCACAAGAGGGAACTTGCGTGGTTTATAATCAAAAAAGATATCAACAAAATAGTTAAAATACGTAATATTAAGCGTTTTCTCGAATATCATACTTTTCACTTACGTGATTGTCGTTCTAGAGTAGCGAATGCGATATTTAGTAATAGTATGATACTTTGAGCTCATTCTACGTAAATAGAAACACCAAAGATTAAATTATGTTCGGGTTTAAATAATTAAATTATGTACTTTGAAATAAATACACTGGAACATTGAGACAACTACCATCTCAGTCTCCCCGTGACCATGGCTGCTGAAAAGCAACCGAAACGTCGGGGAAAGTGTAAACCTAAATATAAATAGTTTTAATAATTTTATTAGCTAATAAATTTGTAAAATTCAATAGTAGTATTAGTGTAACAGTTTTTAAAATTATGTTATAGGTACAGTGTTAAATAAACAACGCGATAAAATCCGTATATAGTAGTTTAATTTCAATGAATAACATTCGCGTAAACAGAAGACAATATTATGTAAAGCAATTATATAATTTCAGCTAATAATTTAAGCTACTAGAAACCTTAAGAGTCGATTTTTCAATCGTCAGATAACTTTTATCTGGAGAATATGTTTGACGTTTTGACAGGTTTTGTATAGAAAATATGTCATACCGCCATATTTATTCTTCAGATAAAAGTTATCTGAAGATTGCAAAACCGGCCCTTAGTCAAGTAACTGAATCCAAGCTTTATTATATCACTTTATTTATCCGCCCTAACATATCAACTGTGCAAATAAAATAAAAGATTTGCATAAAAACACACTGCAAAAAATACTCGTGCAAACGCACTCCATATCCCAAAATTCTATTTCAACAACGAAAATCCTTTTTAACAATCCATAAAACAATGAATTGGAACAAAATTGCAACTGGTACTCCTACAAATCTGGTATCCCGATCGCAAGCTGTCGTCGAAAAAGTTCAATGTAAACAGTGCCTAACTATTGTTCTGACTTTTCAATAGTTCTATTGTGGACGCCGACAGGGCATTGTGAGACCAGTAATGGTGCGTGCTAGGCCCGAGTATTGTGCACAGGCAATTTGTAGTGAGAGGGGAAAGCCGCGTTAAGTCGATGCTTGTCGTCTACTCGTCTCTTAGAGCTATTGGTCGACAACTATAAGTCGGGGATGTTTTGCCGTGGCACAAAAAGTACTACTATATATTTTGTTAATGTAATAAAGATGGCAAAAGTTAGAAAGACTTGCATTCTAGGAATCTATGTGCTAAAATAGTTTAGTGACAATTAATTCGAATGTTACATTGTGTAACTTTCGGACTACTTAATGACTAATTACTGAATATTCAACTTTACCATAGTAATAAAAAATACATTTATTTGTTATATAAGTCTGGACCAGGTGTCATTTAGTCGGAAAGTTACACATTGTATCTTTAAAGTAGTGCTTTAAAGTTACAATTTTGTAACAAAAAACTATTTGACATTTTTTTAGACATGTTTGATTTTCACTATTTGTTTTGTGGCTTATCATTAATAAGATAATTTATTAATACCTTAACCTTTCATTTTAGTTTGTGTTTATGTGTGACTTCGATTCTCAGTTCTGGGAAAGTGATGTTAGGCTTTTCTTTTGGGCAGTTTTATTAGGCGTTCCCTGTTAAACTAGACCTAAGATATAAATAGCTTAATAACAGTATATTACACCTCTGTATACCCTTGGAATAAAAAGATATAGTCTGTAATAACTCCATATCATTAGTCACAAAAAACAACATTAACTCCACCACTAAGCCAATAATTTACTTTAAACCTCATTAATCAAAAATGCATGCAATATTCTGCAGCCGGCATCAAATTTTCAAGGACTCTGCGCTTACTACGGACAACCACACAAGATTCCGTCTACCGAACAGGAAATATCTTGTAAAAGTTTGTATACCACATAAATCTGGACGCTAAAAACGTCTAGGTACCCAGCATACGCAAACCAGAATTTACTGTGGACCGTGAAACGAAGTTTTAGTGTCCAGAGAAATATCCTGTCGCGAAGAGGTAGTAAAAATGATTCGTTCCAACTGTTACTGCAGAATTCGCCACACGCCGGTCCGTCGTTAAAGTGAAGGTGCTCAGGCTATATTCGGTAGTTTACATTTTTAGAGCCAAGGATATGCAACTATGCATGATAAATATAACTTAAACTATGTAATATTGACTTACGTTTACGCGAATGTTGTATTTTGAAATTAAACTATTTTATACGGCTTTTACCGGGGTATATTTGAAGTATTACATTTAGATCATTTTGAAAACCGTTCAACTACTGCTACTATTATTTAATAGTAATGTAAAAAGTTTCGAGGTTCTTTGTTAAAAGCATAGACGCATAATTTTATGCGTATATGCTTTTAATGAAATACAACGATAGGAAAGAAAGATGACAACGAAAAGCAACCAGAATAGTTTAATAGTTTACAAAATTATCTACATATGATGTTATCAAATAAACTGGGGTAACATCCGTATAAAGATTTTTAATTTCTATTACTTAAATTTGATTAGAATATAAATTATAAATATATATATGTTTCATAATTATAAAACAATTAGTTCAGAATATTTTTCTATTTTTAATCTTCCCTGTTGGCTTAAGATACACACGCGTGATAGAACTATGCATGTGTGTAAAATTGATAGCTGTAGTGGATAATTTGAACTTTGAAATTGACGTTATGTTTATAAGTAAATGCTTATTATGCATCTGCTGACTTTCAATGATTTACTTACATATATAAAATGTGAATCTGGAAATTACAATTGTGAAAAGCTAACATCTCCGAGTAAAATATGCCAAACGGAATAAAAATGGAATAACAAAACATAACACGTTTCTTCCATATCCAACAAGTACTAAAAAAATTAAAACTAGTAATACCATATTTTTAGTTTTCTTAAACTCACCCTTTTACTTTTAGCTCATAACTTTCTTAATTTTTAATTGTAACCGTTATCCGACTTTTGGCCAGGCCAACATTATCTGCAGGTGAGTGTACTATATATAACATTATTATGGGATTAGTCAAAGGATGGCCAGCTGTGTACCCATTGTACCTTTACTAACCCTCATGAACCTTTTGTTGAGCATAGAATTTAATTAGATTTACTGTAGAAAAAGCCGTTTTCAAATATGAAAGTTTTTAATTAACTTCGGTAACATTTGAGCCGGTGTACCATCTTACCTTTTAACCTGTACCCATAATCTGAATGTATGTTACCGTTGCTTGCTAATACCAAGGTAACTTAACGAAGGATATATTTTCTTTTTCTCCCTAGCCTTTATTCCCAAGTCACTTGGGGTCGGCTTTTCTAGTCTAACCGGATTTGACTGATATCAGTTTTTACACGGAGCGGCTGCCACCTGACCTCCGCAAACCGAAGGCTAATAATACCCTAAGGCTAAACATGTCTATCTATACTATAATATTATAAAGAAGAAAACTTAGATTTTTGTTTGTTTGATTGTTTGTAATGTTCTAAGTAAGTTAAAAACGACTAAACCGATTTTAAAAATTATTTTATCGTTAGGAAGCTGTATTATCACCGAGTAACATAGGCTATATTTTATTTAAAAAAGCACTGTTATATGAGAGTAACAGTGCTTTTTATAAGTATTACCTAATTTACTTTTACGCGAGGAAAAGCTTGTAGTAAATAAAGGGGAAACATGAACCGGTAGTAATGAAGGTTAAATTTAAAAACATAATATGTGTGTATGAATCTGCATTGTCGCTTAATTTTGGGGACATAGAAGTTGCAACAGGTATTCGTCTTTTTTCTTATCTCCGTTTATTTAATTACCATAGGTATTTTCCCTTTTAATAATATTTTTGTAAAGTACTAGATGTGCCCGCGGTTTCACCCGCCTTTATAGTTAATGCGCCACCCCCGTGGGTCGTAGCGTGATGTCATATAGCCTATAGCCTTCATAAATAAATAGGCTATCCAACACTAAAATAATTTTGCAATTCGAACCAGTAGTTCTTCAGATTAGCGCGTTCAACCAAACAAACAAACTCTTCAGCTTTATAATATTAGTATAGATATAAGAATAACGCTGCGCATTTGCGGTACGAAGAAGTACTTTTTCGCTTGTCAGCATATTAATAGATAGTTAGATACTAGTTAATTTTATGAAAAGTGAGCGATGCACATATTGGTATTTGTAATTAAATAATATAAAAAGCGGATTTATATTAACTAGAGGTCGCCAAGTGGTTGAAATTTTCCCATAACTTATTCAAATTTAAAATTTGATCGTTATTAAAGTTTTATTGTGTATAACTTATTAACACACATAAAATCATTATAATCATAACATTTCATTTACTCACCTACTCCACATACATATGTATGTAACCATAGTTACGAAGCATTCTACGAAGTCAACCGAACAATGCCGAAATACTACGAACGCGATTCGACTGCTTGTGTTAAATGCATAGTTGTGTGCGTGTAGTGTTTTTCCATTAATTTAATGTATTTCTGATGCATATTTTATAAAAAATATTAGGATTCGCCTCTCTTTCTCCATATAAACTTTAACTGTGCCAAATTTCATACTCCTCCATTCCGTTCCATTCCTCCGCGCAATTTTCGTAAAAAGGGTTACAAAGTTTTTGCTTCACGTATTAATATATAGATATGCTTATTATATTGTGTAATATAATAAGCATATTTTCATTAAAACAATTTTTAATTGCATGCATCACTGAATGCACGGATGGTGAAGAAGTTTAAGTGGTTGCCTCGCTACTGCGACCGCGCTGAGTGTTGTGGGTTCGACTCCACACGCGACAAGCGGGAGTTGTCTTTTTAAAAGAAAGAAGAAAGAAAGATCTGTGTTCCCAATGTTGTAACCAGAGGTATATGTATACAGTGTGTATAATAAACCCTATCCGACCCATTAAGGGCTTGTTTCTCACTTAAAAAACATGCTAAGAAAATAATTAATGAAATCTATATCATAATATTTTTAAGTACAGTATTGATCAGCCGGCTCGAGCAGTAGCCGGGTGACACGGGGCAGGGATGCGACAAGTAATCCCTGGGAGTCGACTAACTGCTACAAATTGAAACTATTGACATACAACATACAGTCACTGTCGTCGGGTGATAGGCTGGTAGAACTGGAGACCGAACTTGGCAACATCAAGTGGGACGTTCTAGGTCTTAGGTCTAGGGTAATTATTAACTTTACACTCAAGCCATATGTTCTACTACCACGAAGGCCCGAGACCTGGTATCGGAGGAATCGGCTTCATGATTAACAAAGCCATAAAACAGTATGTTGTTGAAGTAAACAGCATTTCGGATCGCCTTGCTTATGTGGTACTAAGACTCAGCAAAATGTATAAAATAAAAATTATCCACGCATATGCCCCAACATCAGGCCACCAGGACGAAATTGTAGAAGAGTTCTACGAAGACTTACGAGCTCTGAAGAATAAAATTAAGACCAAATATGCCGTAATAATGGGCGATTTCAACGCGCGAGTTAGTAAAAAGGAGAACAGCGGAGAAACTAGCATAGGGAACTACGGATTTGGAGCAAGAAATGCTCGAGGACAAATTTTCCTCAATTTTTTACAAGCTAACTCACTATATGCTATGAACACCTTCTTCAAAAAACAAGAGCAGCGTAAGTGGACATGGAGGCACCCTGGCGGCTTACACAATAATGAATATGACTACATCATCACAGACTATAAACCTATGGTCGAAGACGTCAATGTATTAAATAGATTCTCTACAGGCAGCGACCATCGCTTGGTAAGAGCAGACATATATGTAAAGCTTCGTACATCACGAAAGAATCTTGTTGTAAGGAAACATCTTCCAATCGATACCAAACTCAAGATACTGCAAGCTAACGAAGAATTGTATAAGAATGTTGTCGAGGAAAAGCTCAACTGCGAACAATTAACCACCATGACCATAGATGAGATTACCGATAAACTAACAACAACATTAACTCATAGCATTGACGAAATCACCCCAAGTGTCCTACCAAATAGGCCAACTAAATTAACACCAGGTACTATAAAGATGATGGACCAAAGAAGGTCGCTATGTAGTGAGGAAAACGTGGATAGTCAGGAATACAGAGACCTACAGAAGCGCATCCGTAAACAGACTCGGAACGACTTGACTGACTATAACACCAACCTCATACAGGAAGCGATAGAGAAGAACAGCAGCCGAAGGGTTCTTAAATTGAAGCTAAACGAGGGCAGGAAACAAATCTTCAAGCTTCTCAACAGAAATGGGAAAGAAGTCACAAATAAGGAGCAGCTACTTGCAATAGCAAAAGAGTACTATGAAACTCTATATACGAGCAAAGCAGTATCGAGCCTGACAATAGCAACTCTAGGGCAACCCCGATTGCCAATCCGGAATGTAGGCTCCGAAGAAATTCCCGATGTCATTCCAGATGAAGTAATGCTGGCTATACAACAACTTCAAAATAGGAGAGCACCAGGGGAAGACGGCGTGTTACCAGAGATGATTAAAATCAACGGAAGGATCGCCAGCAATGTGCTCACAGTATTATTTACAAAATGCATCGTGGAAACTAAAATACCTGCATCATGGCACAACGCAATAATCACCCTGATCCACAAAAAAGGGGACATCAAGAAGCTGGAAAACTATAGACCCATTAGCCTGTTATCACATATTTATAAGATCTTCTCGAGAATTCTAGTTAACAGACTCGACAGGAAAATATAATTTTTCGAACCTAGAAAACAGGCAGGATTTCGTTCAGGCTTCAGTACCAATGACCACCTACAAACCCTTAAAACAGTCATAGAGAAATGTAACGAGTACAGGAAACCACTTATCCTCGCCTTCATCGACTACGACAAAGCATTTGACTCGATAGAATGTGGTTCAAAGAACGAGCCCTAGCCAGATGCCGCATCGATGAAAGATACATACAAATCTTCAATTACCTCCATCAAAATGCTACTGCATCTGTCTCCTTGCACGAGAAAACCGAGAAATTTTATCTACAGAGGGGTGTCAGGCAAGGTGACGCAATATCACCAAAATTATTTACCCTGGCACTAGAATGCATATTCCAACAGATGCAGTGGACTGAGAAAAAGCTGATGATCGATGGAGAGAGCGTGACAAATCTGAGGTTTGCTGACGATCTGTTTCTAGATTCGGAGAGCGTTGAGAACATGATGACGATGCTAGAGGATCTAAAGGTGGAATCCGAGAAGACCGGTCCTAAAATGAACATTGGAAAAACCAAAATAATGAACAATATTCCTGAAGTCACAAACTGCCAGCTTCCAGTAGAGAGAGTGACTGAGTATATATATTTAGGAAATAACATTACACTCGGTTTTGAAAATCAAGTAGCGGAAGTGGAACGACGAATAGCGCAGGGGTGGGCTGCATTCGGCGCCAAGAAACAACTACTGTGTGGAAAAGTACCCCTACGTCTTAGAGTCAAAGTTTTCGAACAGTGTGTCATGCCAGTAGTAGCCTATGGTACGGAAATCATAACTCTTACACAGAAGTCCGCCGAAAAGTTCCGAGTCGCGCAGAGGGGCATAGAGAGAGCTATGCTCGGAATCACCCTAGGAGACCGGAAACGGAATGATTGGATTCGAAGTAAGACCAAAGTTAGAGACATTATGGACGTAATAGCACAAAGAAAATGGACATGGGCAGGGCACATTGCGAGAATGGACAAGAGCCGCTGGACAAACAAGTCCTAGAATGGAGACCCAGAGCGGACACCCGAGGGCGCGGAAGACCACCACAGCGCTGGGTGGACGACATCCGACGACATGGAGGTCGAGACTGTATGAGTCGGGCACAAGATCGACAGGAGTGGAAGAAGAGAGAAGGGGCCTACATCCAAGACTGGATTAACAAAAGGCCGCCATGATGATGATGATGATAATGATTGATCAGCATTTTTACCATTAAATTACTAAAATTTCGCACAGTCTAGCAACACTCCACTAAACTTGACAAGGACGCGGAGCGAAGCATAGTTTTGGCGGCATTTTTCTAAGGCGTAGGTAGGCGCGGCGTAGCGCGATACTTAGGTATTATGATTAATAAATTTTCGATGTTGCCATGTGTAATCTATTAACATATTATTTTAAATAAATTAAATTTACAGGGATAATTTTTTTTATCGATTTTTCTAGAAGGATGTCACTTACGTACTCATAATAAACTACTGTATAACACCTTTAAGGATCGGACAGGGTTTATTATACACACTGTATAATTACACCATAGCTATGGTCTAGTTTTTATAGAGTAGAGGGCGTACTAATTAACATCTATAAAATGAAAGGGATGCAAAAGGTCTATCACGCAAGACTTAAATTATAACCAGCGAAACGTGACTTTCATGCATTTTTTCTATACAACCACGTCTTCAAATATATACAGATAATATAAGATTATATACGCAATACAAATGGCTAACTAACATTTTCTCTTTCTCGCAAAAATGACTTTATAAATACACGTCATTAAACCAACAATTATAACTCCGACTTAATCGTTAAAAGAAACATTTTGACGAAGCAAGTAAACGAAAAGTACTTACAAATTGGTCGTCCAGACGTAACAAATTGTTTAATTAGAGTTCGCGTGACATATTCAATCTGCCGTACGAAGTTTGCCGCACCTAATTGGACATAGGCGCCATATTATTTTTTGGGATTCGAATTTTGAGTCAGCAGTTTATTCGAGATGATGCAAAATCTGGACTGGCTGAACGGATTGGCTAGTTGTTTTGGGTTTATTTGGATTGGTGAGTTGTGTTATCTCGATGTGACTGGTGGGTGATTCAGAACTAGGGTTTATAATGTGGATCACTTTTGTATAAGTAGAGCTATATGGGTATATTATATATGTATGTGTACATATGGCATAAGATAACATAAATATTTGTTTTGCTTTATTGGTCGTTTTGTACGACTTAGTCTTTGTTTTAATATTCAGAAACATGCCTTCGTAATATTATTTATTACGATTTTATTAGACTATTATATTAAATTATCATCTAAAGGGCAGAATTTCAGACTCCGATCACAGAAATTATCAGTAGAACTATCAATTTTCTAAAACAAAAACCTAGTAATACTTTATCGACCCAGGTACCGTACCTGGGACCACACGATCGTAAACAAACACGAGCACACACTTATAATAATACAGGTTAGACATAAGGTCTACTCCTCAAACCTTCTTTTCAACATTATTTTATACAACTTATTTTGATTATTACACTGGAGAACAGTCATTTAGCGGCATGGTAAGTTGAAGTCAATGTTGTGTATGTTCAGTATGCTGAATACGAGAAAAATATCAGATTTGTTAAATTGACTCTGGTTTATAAGATAAGACTTTATAACTATATGACTGAAAGAAGGTCGAAATGAAAATACAATTACATATTAAATATATATTTTAGAAGCGGCTATATAATAACGACAACAAAACTGAATACATATGCTATCAACAAAAAATTATTAGAAAAAATATTAAATAGAATATCTATTGTGATTATGTTCAGGACAATCCCTTATTAAACTCAAGCAATAGTCTGCCATCCTAAGGGTCGGTACCCATTGGTCCCCTGAAATTCGCACCCTGTGCCCATTCGTCCCCTTAAATATTTTAGGTGCCCACTCGTCCCCTGATATATTATTTATTTAAAAATCATTTATATTTCCCATTCACTTTGCGATGGCTTGTTTTCTATCAAGGAACCAAAGGGCACCTGAGCGGGTGCCGAGTCTATAACTTTTATTCCAGGGGACGAGTAGGTACCTTAAAATAAATTAGTATTGATTGGTCTCCTACCAGGATATATATAGGTGCCGAATCTACAACTTTTATTCTGAGGGACGATTATTAGGGGACCAACGGGTCCTGACCCCATCCTAATATGGCTGTCCCATTGGCCTCGGTATCTTTCTTTCATTGTTCTAATATCCTGATGGAACCGTTCTGTATGTTGAATATCTCAAGAACCAGAGTCAATCCATACAAAGTAAATAAATTTCGGGTATGACTGATGAAGGTGTTTATTAAAACCAGTAACAAAATTAATGCCGCAGTAAATATATATTTTTGTTGCCAAATTTATTTGACTTAATAAAAATTCTTAGAATAAAGTTTCACTACAACCATTTCAATTTCGTAATGCGTTGGTATAACCCTCCGTAAAAACCAAAAGAATTCACCCACCCGGCAATAGACTGGAATACACTGAATTTAATTGTGCAGCCGTTCAATCAGTAATGATTCATTAGATGAGCTCACGAGACTCGTTTCATTGATAAACTTCATGTCCGTTGATGAATGAAGAGAGCGGCTATTATATGTATCACGCAATAATAATATAAAATTACTGGATGGCGTAGTTGTTTAAGTGGTCGCCGCGCTACTGCCGAGTGTTGTGGGTTCGAATCCCACACGGGACAAAACTTTGTGTAACCCACAAAATATGGCCGTTCCGAGTCTGGATGTTCTTTGTGTCCGTTGTTTGAATGTTTGTAAAGTCCCCCGCGACACAGCGATTATTCCTAGTGCGTGAGCTTTTTTTAAAAGCAAAACAAAAATATACCTCTAGTGTCAAGAAAATGGATTATAGGTATAAATTTAATAGCAGGGTAACTATGTAGCAAATGGGCTTTTAAACGAACAATTTTTCTGAAGTATGTGTCTGCAATGTTTCTATCTATAGCCTGGCCAGCTCAAAAGCTTTTGAATGCATCAGCTATATATTTTTTTTAAATGCTATAATGTTGACATATATTTTATTATAATATGGCATTTATTGCTGGCCAGTACATACCGGCCCCACATTGCAGTAAAAACAATGTCCGTTTAGAAGCTCTTAACTTAAATTATATAAAAATATACAATGCCATGTTGAAAAAAACTTGATTTACATAGCTAGATTGACGCTAGAGTATTAAGGAGTGAAATGGCCCCTAAGGAGTAGTAATGTGATTGTAATACATTTCTGTAAAGCATTTCGGGAATTCAGGCATTAGCCTAACACCATCCTAACTAGTTATAATTAGCTGTAATAGTTCGATCGTTTCTCATGCTAAGTAAAAATTGAAATTATCGACAAGGAAATAGAATGTGCATGCAGTATGAGAGTTCTTTTTGAAAAGCTGCACCCATTCATACAAAAGAATTACATTTTCGACAAACATAACAACTAAGCTATTTATACTAACTAAAAAAATAAACGTGCATCTGAGTTTGTTTGTTACACTGTCACGCCTAACTATTGAACCGATTATTATACAATTTCGCATACACGTTGTCAGAGGTACAGAAAGGATATAAGGTACACACAGCGTCACATCAACCTAGACTGTTTGGACTTTGAACTATTAGAAGTTGAACGCTACGAATCGTGCGTTATATTTTTGTTACGCTTTATCCTTATCATTACATCGACACCACTATGCACTGTCCCTTTCCGACAATTCTCTATTTTGTATGTTGCGTAGTTATGCGTATATAGGGTGTCTAACTTGATGTGTAGCCGTGTGGACCTTTTACTTAGAAAAAAGTGGTGTTAAACTCAAAAACCACTGAATGGATTTTCATGCGGTTTTCACCAATAGATAGAGTGCTTCATGAGGAAGGTTTAGGTATATAATTTGTTAAGGTTCTGTACTACCCATGCGAAGCCGGGGCGGGTCGCTAGTATAACATAAGTTTAAATTACTCTTTATATGAAGGGACAACTTAGTTAGTAAAGTAATATGTTGAGATCGCGGGCTTAAGTCCTGCTTCAATAATCGCAATTTTTCACATAACACATACCTACGTTAGAACTATTCGTTTTTTAGAATGTTAAAACGAATACAGCGGATTATTTAATCACCATGATGGCCTGCAAATTAAAGTATAGGAAGCTTACATAGAAGGCATGTAGACAGCCATAGTTATTATCTCATCAAGGTCGACTGGTCTCGGTATAATGCCCGTTAAATGCACCCGATGCGCTCTCCCCTTGCGTCATATGCAGCTCTACTTATAGTATGGTATTGATAGAAGATCGATAATACAGTGCAAATATTGCTCCTCGTACTGTAATTAATAATTGCAACGTTAGCTCTAAAACGTTTAGACTGTGGAGTCATAAAATGGCGTAGTTGAATTGATAGAACTTAAAGCGTGGTTTCTGATTTAAGAGAAGTGGCAAATCTGAACTGGCTTTTCTCAAATATGTTTATAGTGTATATATAATAGTATCGAGTTTATCAAATTGCTATCAAATGAGCATTTACTTATGTATATGATGTTCAAATACATACTAAAATTTTATTACAATTTAAGTAAACTTGATTTGGAAAGAAAATAAATGTTTATGTAATAACTAAGTAGACTGAGTTTTCAATATGTAATTCTCAATTTAAAAACTGGGCGATAATCTTTATTACTTTAAAATGTATTATAATTTCTTGTACACGTCAGTTATCTTATTTCTATAATAATAATAATATTCTATCACATACACGCAACATCATCTAGCCCAAACTAAGCAGAGCTTGTACTATGGGTACTAGACAATGGATAAACGTACATATATACTTCTTTTTGCAAATACATACATATTATACATAGAAACACCCAGACCGAGACAAAAAGCCATGTTCATGCACACAAATGTTTGACTTGTGCGGGAATCGAACCCGCGACCTCAGGCGTGGCAGTCGGTTACACTGACCACTCCGCCATCAAGGCCGATGAAGGAATGAAGCGTTGATGTTTTTTTTCATAAACCTATAAGTCCCCTGACACAGGGCTTATAAATTTATGCAGGATTATATATTGTTGATATGTTTTTAAAAATACATCAGTTTGACTTAAAACCTAGATATTATAATCAGAGATCTCACTGCCCTCTTCTTCTCATACCGAACACATTTAAAAAAGAAAGAGCCTTTATTTCATTAACTATTACATTTACTTGTACAGTCATTAAGCCCTGCTTAGCTGGACCAATTGACTTACTCATACACGAGGTTGGTTGTGCAACCAGCCATACATATACATCATCATGTCAAATGAATGGGTACTTCCATCCCCTAATTTTAATGACGCGTCATTGTCACCGGTACAGTTAATGACTGTGGTAAGACCCCTGTCTGTTAAAGTGATCGTTGCCGTAGGTTAGTTAGTGATGAAGCATTGAAGAGAAGAAAATGAGACATAAGTGCGTGGACAATATAGCAATTGTCTGCTTAACAATTACTACGTCTTGGTCTTCGTCGTTCAAACTAGTTGTGCCCGCAGTTTCACCCGCGTCTTTTATTACTGCGCCGCCCCTGTGGGTCGTAGCGTGATGTTATATAGCCTATAACCTTCCTCGACAAATAGACTACTAATCACTCAAAAAAATTTCCATTTAGAACCAGTAGTTCCTGAGATTAGCGCGTTCAACAAACAAACAAACTCATCAGCTTTATAATATTAGTATAAATTATATTCCACTGAATTGACAACATTGGACATGTGCAATGTAAAGCAGGAATTGCGTTATGCAATACGCTATCGGAATATCTAATATCATTCGAAGGTAACTAGTAGATGTAGCAAGCAGAAATCTGTAATCTCTAACCAACGACAGACAAAATAGACAATTTAACTTGGGTACTCTGACTCTAAGGACTAGGACGAGATGTTATAGTATCGTTTCAGCTATGGTTTTAGGTCTAATATGGTTTGGAGAGAAGAGACAATTCCTTGACTGAAAAACTCGATAACACCACCCGAACAAGAAATCGAACCCAAGACCACAGCGTAATACACAGCAGTCGCATCCACTTTCGCTATGCCACCTAGGTTGCTAACAATATATTAAGCCCGGACGAACCGATCGCAGTGCCACCTACAAGATCTAATTGTGAGTCTAAACCACTTAGAGACCCACTCAAACACACACAAAAAAAACATCAAATTGAATCCAGCCGTTTAGGAGATCAGTGACACACACGTTATGAAGAATCCTAAAAAATACTATAAACGCGAATAAGAGTGTGCTTGACTTTCACGACTTAACTAGTTGACTGATCATCATGACATTTCGCATACACGTTGTAAGGGGTACAGAAAAGAACATAGGCTACCAAAAACTACTGTTAACCTAACCTATCCTACATTTATACGAGCGAAGCCGCGGGCAAATTCTAGTTACATATTAAAAGCAGCCCTCTATTTTACGCATCGAAAAAACAAGCCCAGTAGCAAATAAGTACTATCAAAGCAAATGACAGTATAGAATATCGCTCATTGCGTACGTACTAGCAAAATTGTTTTAGATTATGTCAGGGCGAGTGCACATGACGGTGAGGGGATGGGGTACACGCCATTATCATTCGCGTCGGCTTACTGTTCTCGTATTGATGTTAATCTATTACAATCTGTATTAGCCGCCGTTTATTTGAGATTCTCTATCTATTGGGAATAAAATAGATTTTTACTTCATTATTTATTAAGCTTTGTTGGTTCTTGGTACCCGAGCTGGGGGAATGTAAGCTTTTTTGTTAGGCGATAGCAATGGTAAAACTGTATTTGGCACTGTGACTGTAAATAAGCACCACATTGTCATTTTGTATGATATCTAAATATAGCATAAAATGCACCAGTTTTGTATTGAGACCGTAGTCTTACAGGAATAATTCCATTGCGGGGATACTTAACAAATATTGATACAACTTCTCCTCCTTAGCCTTTATTATTCCCAAGTCACTTGGGGTCGGCTTTCTAGTCTAACCAGATTTGACTGGATATTAAGGCAGCTGCTTCGTGTAAAAACTGATTTTTACACGAAGCGGCTGCCACCTCACCTCCGCAACCCGAAGGCTAACGATACCCTAAGGCTAGACCAGTGTCAGGATATTATAGGGCACTGACTTCCCAATAACGATGGCCATAGATGTTCATGGCAGCCGGGACCGACGGCTTAACGTGCTCTCCGAGGCACGGAGCAGGCGATAATTGTCAATCAATACGCACATAATTACGAAAAGTCATGTAACTTCCGAAAGTCCGAGGTGCGCACCGGTCTCCCCACTGAGCTATCGCTACTATATAGATATATATATATATACAAAAATTGATACAACTAACATAGAAAACACTAAAATATCAAAAGCTATGGCTACCTACCTACATACCTATGGCTCACAATAAGAATATTGCCGCTGCAGTTAGATGTCTAAATTAACTGATGCAGTGCAATAGCGCACCAATTACTTTTTAGAACAAAACTTTCTTATTAGAACACCAATGATCAATCAACAATGTACAGTTACTAACCTAACCAGACCTACATTAAGCAAACGAAGCCACAGGCAAAATCTAGTCTATACTAATATTATAAACAGGAAAGATTTGGTTTTTGATTGTTTGTGTGTTTGTTTGTAAGGATTTAACTCATAAACGAATCAACCGATTTAAAAAATTCTTTCACTATTAGCAAGCTATATTATCACCGAGTAACATAGGCTATATTATAACAAAAAAACTACTGTAACTAACCTAACCTACACTACGCGAGCAAAACCACGTGTAAAAGCTAATAAATAATAATTCAGTAATATGTTAAGCACGCATTTAATAACAACAATGCATATCTTCAACTGATGGTATTTTCTATTTCCATTGCAACATAAATAACAGCAGTGCGACTTTACATATTACCAACTAATTACAATGTAACACGCGGTAACAATAATTCAATTGTACAGTATTATAATTCATTTTATTACAGAACTAGAGTTAACTTTGAATCTAAACATTATAAAACAAACTTTATCTGTAAGCTTTTCTTTTGTGTTTATGTTCAGGACAATCCTTTATTAAACTCAAGCAATGGTCTGCCATCATATGGCTGTCCCATCGGCCTTGGTAACTTTCTTTCATTGTTCTAATGTCCTGATGGGACCGTTCTTTATGTTGAATATCTCAAGAACCAGAGTCAATCCATACAAAGTAAATACATTTCGGGTATGACTGATGTAGGTGTTTAAACCAGTAACAAAATTAATGCCGCAGAAAAATATATTTTTATGTTTCCCAGTGTATTCAAAGTTGCCCCAGTAGTTGTATGTCCATTTCTTTGTTTTATACTTAGGTGGAAAATAAACCATCTATGGTATGAAGGCTCATCTGATGGTAAGCGATTATCGACACCTGTGAGAGCTTGCAATGCCAGAGATATAACACGCTCATTGCTAACTATTCAACAAACAAGGCGCTATGCTGCCAGAGCAATAAATGTCTCATAATGAGAAAGAAAGAAACATTTATTGCTCCAGACACTGAGATACAATAGTAAAAACGATTATAGTAGCCTAATTACATTTAAAAAACCAAGGGTATTACTCCCAAGTTGCCAGCTCTTCAACATTAGAGTCGTAGTACCGCCAGCACAAGTGGAAAAGTCCACACAAGCCCTTTTTTTGACAGCTTAATGTATCCTTAAGGTGACTGGTAACCCTACTCTCCTGCAGAAACACATCACAAGGCTATTTAGTCTCAATTTTCTTTAAGTGATAAGTACTTCTTCAGTTAAGGTAAGTAAGGCTTTGAGTAAAATTTTAGGTATAAGTGAGCTCCGACCTGCTCAACCCTAAGATTGCATTTATTAAATAAAGTGAGCATGCGCATCAAGTAAAACCAATGAGCAGCATAGCGCAAGTATGAATAATATAAACCCCTTATATTTAATCGTCGTCGGCCTCGATAGCGTAGTGGTTAGTGTAACCGACTGCCACGCCTGAGGTCGCGGGTTCGATTCCCGCACAATTCAAACATTTGTGTGCATGAACACGGATGTTTGTCTTGGTCTGGGTGTTTCTATGTATAATATGTATGTATAATATGTATGTATTTACAAAAAAAAAGTATATATGTATGTTTATCCATTGTCTAGTACCTATAGTACAAGCTCCGCTTAGTTTGGGCTAAATGGTGTTGTGTGTATGTGATAGAATATGTGATATGTGAATTAGATGCACAACACAAAGGCTAATTTTAATTCCTGATTTACGACCATTAATAGCTCGGTCAGCAGAGCGACGACATGGTTTGTCAACGTGGCTAGTTCGAATCTTGCTTCATGGATTGTTTAACCTCTGTAATAATTTACGTATTTAGTTATAAGCTAATAAGAACTGCAGAAACGAATTGTTTTGTATTCGTGTCTAAGAAACAATGGCCCAAACATACTTTACCGTGCATCAATATAGATTTTTAGAAGCAAAATGAAGAGAACTATTTTCCTTATTTTGGTGCAGTGTAGCAAAACCTACTCTCGTTCGGCGCAATAGTTGGCGTGTGATGGGCGCACCCTGTAAATGTATATTCGAAGGCTATACCTGTCCAATCCAGCAACATTTTTTAATTAGTGTTACTAGCAATATATATAAATTCCCGTAAGGAATGGATAGTCCGAAAACGGCATATAGTAATTGGGGCCACAAAATTAAATACAGTTAAATAAATACACTATAAATTAAAAATTTAAAAACCCCCGACACATATTGAGGAAGTTGTGAAAAAGAAATGTAATTTGCCATTTTATGGTGGCGGCCATCTTGGATTTGAAATTATCATAGTGTATAGTATTCTACTAGTCAAGCCCTTTCATTTGATACCGATATTGAGGGAGATGTGAAAAATATGTAATCCGTCATTTTGTGGCGGCGGCCATCTTGGACCGATTTTCATCAAACATAACTAAGAACACTCCCGACTAATTCACCTTTCAAATAAAAAAATCAAAATTAAAATCGGTTCATCCGTTCGGGACCTACGATGCCACAGACACACACACACACACACAGACACGTCAAACTTATAACACCCGTCGTTTTTGCGTCGGGGGTTAAAAAAGAGATATAGTTGGCCACTGCACACATTTACAAAATTTTACCGCGTGTCATGATAAAAATTGTAACAATAAAACCTAACTACGGTTTTCATTGTAGCTAAACACTAACTTAGAAATGTATGGCCATCATCTCTTTAAAATAATTTGAGTTACAAATATCTCGGGTGCATATATGTGTGTCAGCAAATGAAATATTTTAGTAATTATACATTACGTAGGTTCTACAGCAACAAAAAACAATCAATGACTGACTACTACAACTAACAAAAAATATGTTATTAATAATTATGATTCTCTCGTACTGCGCTGTCTTCTATTCGGCAGTAGTGGTAGTGTGTACATAATTATGTATGAGTGGTCTAGCCGATATGAGAATGCGGGCATCGTCTTGTTTGAGAGGTCTGTAAATTTCAACATCTATGATACATATAAAGACGGCTGTTCCCTGAAGGGGTAGGCAGACTTCAGATTTTAATTTACTGCGATACTGGCTTTTTTTTTGCTTTAATAACCCGTATGAGAAAATGCTGTATATAAAAAATTACGAGAAACAAGATGTTATGTAACCGGATAATTAGATTATGTTTTCCAAGAAATTTCTAGTTAACCATTACTTAGCAAGGAAAATGTGGATGTAAGCAATTTGTGAGGCATTTTATAATTTTACACTCAAGATTTATGAAAGATTTAATTAAATAATTTAAGCAATCGATATGAAGCTTCAACGTATAAGCTTTCAAGTATCCAATATTATGTAGCACCTAATGAGTTTATAATTAGTATACCTTAACATTATAAAGGATATGTCATACATATCCGAAAGGAGAGGCAAAATAGAGTATTTGTCTTTTTTATTATTATTTAAGTCATACGACCCAGTCTCTAAAATATAAAGATATTTTGTAATCTACTCAAAAATAAATAAGATTCAAGCGTTTTAGATTTAATAGTAGGAGTAATTATTATTTTCAAATGACAGTAAAAGGATGCACGATACAAACTATGACGTGACCGCTATTGAACCACAGCTGTGCGAGCGCGATAGCAAGACATCCCCGCCATATCCCACTTTTTCTTAAATCTAAATTTAAAATATTATTTACTCCCTCATTTTGCAACCAATTTTGATACTGTTTCACACAAAGATTTCATTTGATTGCTATTTGCTCTTATGTGTAAAATAATGTACAAAATCAAACATCACCTCTAGTGTATACTAATATTAAAAAGAGGAAAAATTTGATATTTTGTTTGTTTGTAACTATTCAACAGGTTTTAAAAATTCTTTCACCATTAGAAAGCTATATCACCGAGTAACATAGGCTATATTTATCGTTTTTTTTAATGTACTGTAACTTACCTAACCTACTTTTACGCGAGCGAAGCCTCGGGCAAAAGCTAGTATTAAACAAATTTCGCCAACTATGTTATTATCTCAGCCGAAAGACGTCCCCTGTTGGATATAGGCCTCCCCCAAGGTCTTCCACACAGACCAGTCTTGGGCCTCCCGCACCCAACCGCTTCCCGCGACCTTTACCAGGTCGTCGGTCCACCTTGTAGGAGGACCCCTGCTAAGTCTTCCAGTGCGTACTATATTATCAGATTCCTCGTAATAGGCAAACAACCGAACTGAATAATGCTACTGAGAAGTGCGTAATACAAAACTTTCATAAGCTTTCGTCAGGAATCCAACACGGGACCACAGGACCCGCAAAGTACAAACTTATTCTACGGAGCCAGCGAGGCAGTTTTCTTCGTTCAGTATTTTAAATAAATACCAGATTGCGTGCTTTTGCTATTAGTTTAATATAAAACTTGCAATTAAGCTAAATACCCATTCTTTTGAATCTACAACCATTCAATCACAAACTGGTTTCTCTAGGGAAGCTTAAGGCGCTTTTAACTGAAAATATTAGATTTTATATTTGTGGTAATATATTAATAGCCAAGTGAAATACCGCTGGACTGCCACGCAGGAGTATATTTTTTTTTTTATACTACTAAGGTGGCAAACAAGCATACGACCCACCTGATGGTAAGTGGTCACCGTAGAATATGGACGCCTGCAATACCAAAGGCATCACTTGCGCGTTGCCGACCCTTTAGGAAAAAAAGGAAGTGGGAAGGAAAAGGATCGGGAAGGGAGAAAGAGGGTGATTAGGCCTCCGGCACTCTCACTCACCAAACGAAACACAACATCCCCTTCCTCTACGACTATCCCAGTTTATGATATAGCGTTCCTCTACACCAACCGATTAGGCTATAATAGAGGAGCCGCTGTACCTTCCAGTGCCCGAGAGCACCTTCCGGGATCAGTTATAGACAGGTCTTGTCCCCAAATCCCGACTCTCCACCCTAACCTCAGAGATCCGGTTCTCGTAAGCGAGCCACCTCGTGCCCAAGTGACACTACCTATTCTCCAGATAGGTACCGGAGCAATAAAGCCGCTCACTACTCGCAACTCAAAGGAGTTGCTAACGATAACCTCGCTGAAGCCGACGGAGAAGCCGCCTCCCATATCTCCAGTATGGTACCGGAGCTGTGTAAGGCACGCTCACTTCCCGACATACATCCGTATGCCTACTCAAATAGGCCTACAAGCCGGGTGTGGCCCGAGTCACTCCAGCTATGACTCTTACTTGCTGAGCAGGCAAGCTCCCGAGATGCGTTGCGGCAGTGAAACCACACTGCCACTTCGCTAAAGGCAACTCCGTGCCTCATGCGACCGACTGGTTCGCACTGGCCGCGTCTGAGTCCGACGCTCGAACGCAACGTGCTTGCCGAGCAAACGAACATGTCGTCCTCAGCGGCCAACCACATACCCCTGCGAGTCCAACTCCAATGTCAGGCACCGCGCACTCTAGTCAGCGGTCGATAGAACACGCCTTTCGAGGCGCAGTGGGCTTCCTGACCCCGCAGTACCCTGGTCCAAAGGGGTAGACCCGTAGTTCTCCCCCCGAAACCCTATCTACTCGGGTCCTGAAGATAGGGACTCCTGAAGATAGGGAATGAAGAACGAAACACAACAGTAGGAACACTGCTATTTTACGTCGATATTCTGTGATAGGGTAGTACTTCCCCGGTCGAGCCGGCTCATTCATGCTGAAATCAGCGCGGTATATAATTTGTAAAACAAGCAGCATTGTAAAATAGGCGATTAAAAAAAGCGGCCGTGAGTTTCTTGCCCTTTCTTCTCATTGGTTCTACGCCCTTGCGTTGCAGAACATGGCAACAGATAAACGTGAATATATATTCATATTATTGTTTGTAACCTTTATGTTCATAAGTGTTACTTTGTGACTTAAATGAATAAAGATATTTCGATTTTGATTTTTGAGGTCTTGAGTCCAATCTCAAGATCCAATTGAATCGATGCATAATTATATTTTGCGAAATAGCACCTCCCGTATATTTTAATGTAAATAACAGCGTAATTAGCTGTCAGGATCAATTAAAATGTCACTAAAGATTCAACATAATTTATAGCTACATTAAAATTATACATTTAATTAAAATGTATGTGTCAAAGAATTAATTTACTTATATATAATTTGAAATAAAATTGCCAATTACTTGCATCTTCCTTACACCTACGCTAGCCGATAGAGAGCGTTATATTTGTTGTTAAAATTTTACAAGTTGTATACATGCAATCCGTGAACACAGCCACTCGGCAGGAGAACTAACAACTAAAAAATGATTTTAGAATTTTCTCAGTCTGTGTGTATGTTTGTACACAAATCACCCAAAAACTACTACGCGAAATTGAATGCGGTTTTTACAGTTGTATGGCTGGAGTTCTAACTTAAAATCTGGTGTATGTTATCTTGATAGGTCGCCTAGAATATCAAGAAAGAAAATATAGATAAATGCTTCCAAATTTAACGCGTAAGAAGTCGTGGGCAAAAGCTAGTCTATATACTATAATAATAATATTATAAAGAGGTAAGATTAGATGTTTTGTTTATTTGTTTGCTTGTAATAGTTTAACTCAAAAACTAAACAACCGATTTTAATATTCTGTTCCTATTAGAAAGATATGTTATCTCCGTTTAAAACAGGTTATTTAAAAAATTCTTTTACTAACATAACCTAACCTAACCTACTTTTAAGCGAGCAGAGCCGCGGGCTAAAGGTAGTAAATAATAATCCTAAGTGCTGTATTAAGATTGGCAGCGTGCATCGCCTTAAAATTACATTTTAGTAAGTTCTTTTCGTATTTAAAAATATTGACTAGATCTCATTTTGTTCCACTATTGTGTTCCAGTAGATCTTTGGCTAAGGGGGTAGTATGGCGTGTAATGCGAGGGGTATCAGCATTTTACAGATGTACAGGCTGTCCCATAAGTTATGATAGAGAGAGAGTTATTATTTAACAAAATGTTTAAAAGTTATATATTTTTAATATGTATAAATTGTAATTGTATAAATAAAATAAAACAAATAAATAAAATATTTTTAAAAAAACTTTACAGTACTGCTCAAACTAGGCAAGCCCGTGAGCTTCCGTTACAATTACAATTTTGACAATTTATTATTTTATACATAGGTCTCACTAATTAAAACCATATTGAAGCGCATCAGGAAATATTTGAACATTATGACTTTTTGTGTTTTGTCAACAAAACCTGTTGATCCACTATTAACTGGACCATGTATAATAATACAAACCCAATATTAAATTATATAGGATTTTTCAACAAGAACTTTGTTTTTTAATATGGTTACACCAGAACTCTATGACAGTTTCGACGTTTCGATTTTTACATATCTATAGTAGAAGCTTGGGCAATTGTTATAATGAATTCAATTTCACTCGAAAATCGCATTAAAATAATAAGAATTCACTATGAAAATGGTGGATGTGTAAAAGTTACATTTCGTAAAATTTGG
Source organism: Catocala nupta (assembly GCA_963675205.1). Taxonomy (NCBI): domain Eukaryota; kingdom Metazoa; phylum Arthropoda; class Insecta; order Lepidoptera; family Erebidae; genus Catocala; species Catocala nupta. The sequence goes on along the minus strand of OY776086.1, from coordinate 26,954,100 downwards.
GATATTTTCGGTCAACATAATCGTCCTTATGAGACCGCTATTAAGAATTTGGTCAATAAATTTGAGTCGAAAAGCTCGGTATATGATGTGCCAATACCAACGCGTGTTTGACCGGTTCGTTCAAGTAAGAACATCGCAGCCGTGAGACACAGTGCTGTTTTGGAAAATTCAGCTGGAAATGCGTTTACTATCAATGGATTACGTTATCGAGAGATGTTAACAACTCAATTTTGGCTTATTATTGATGATATGGATATCATTAACATGTGGTTTCAAAAAGTCGGTGCCACAAGTCACACATCCACCAAAACAGTGAAATTATTGCAAACAAAATTTACCGATCGCATTATTTCACGAAATTCAGCTGTTAAGTGGCCAGCTCGATCATGTGATTTAACACCGCTGGATTATTTTTGTGGTGTTATGTTAAAGACAGAGTCTATACGGAGCCAATCGAATCGATTGCAGCCTTAAAACTCCAAATTCATGAAGTGATTAATGAAATAGACCCGTAACTTTGGTAATAAGTGATTTAATTCTTTTATAAAATAACCGACATCTGTAACGGTGGTCGTTGTGGACATTCCTCAGATATCATTTTTCATTCATAATTGCCAAACTTTCCTTGTTTAATACAATAAAAATTTTAATCATTGTCATCTTAATTTATTGTTTTATTTTGATTTACAAAACAAAGTTCTTGTTGAAAAACTCTGCATTATTAATTGAACTTGTAATTGATATACAATTTTGTACGCCACATATGGTAGAATATGCTGGACTACAAATATAAACCAGAGAATCTGTATTCTTGACCATATTCCAGCAAATACTAACTTAATCCCAAGTAATATTATAAATGCGCATGTGAGTTTGTTTATTACGCCTTAAGTTCTCGACCGATCATCATAAAATTTCGTCCCGTTGTCAGGGGAACAAAAAACGTGTAACGTAACCATATTTTACGGCCGCGATGGCGTAGTGGTTGGTGCTACCGACTGCCACGCCTGAGGTCACGGGTTCGATTCACGCTCAAGTCAAACATTTATGTGAATGAACATGGATGTTTTTCTTGTTCTGGGTGTTTCTATATCTTATATTATCTTGTGTGGGGGCCAGTCAGTACAGACCGGCGACACTTCGACCCAGTGGGATCCTTTGTGTCGACTTCCCCAATAACGACTGCCATAGATGTTCATGGCAGTCGGGACCGACGGCTTAACGTGTTCTCCGAGGCACGGAGCAGGCGATAATTGTCAATCAATACGCACATAATTTCGAAAAGTCATATAACTTCCGAAAGTCAGAGGTGCGCGACGTGGGTTCGAACCCGAGACTGAGAGGAGAATGCAGAGGGCATTACAGTCTGTTGGTCTCCCCACTGAGCTATCGCTGCTTGGGTGTTTCTATGTATAATATGTATGTATTTACAAAAAAAAAAGATATATGTATGTGTATCCATTGTATAGCACCCATAGTATAAGCTCTGCTTAGTTTGGGGTAGATGATGTTGTGTGTATGTGATAGAATATTATTATATTTACGCGAGCGAAGCCGTTGGCCAAATCTAGTCAATATTATAAAAGTAAAAGTATTTCAACAACGTATGTATATAACTCTAATTTTGTTTTGTTTTCATCTAGTTCGGTTAGGGGTAGCGCACATGGCAGTGGCGACTGAATGCGAGGGAGATGAATGCGTCCCTACCCACCACTCCGTATTATTATAGACCAGTCGACCTTGAGGTGATACGGTTAATGGATTTTTTGTCTAAGTAATATATCAGAGATATATAGGTATTTACGAAAGGGGAAAGGGTTTATTTGTAAGGGGTCTGGTATTGATGTAACATGTGAATTTGTAGCAAAAAGCGTTTAATAAGTTTGGTTACCTTTTTGTTCTCGTGGAGTAAGTTATGTTTGATTACAACCCTGTATGTTGTATTCTGAGTCAAGAATATCAATATTTTACTGTGCCCTTTGAACGACACAGGCTCTCTCACGTAGGAATTAAAAAACTTAATCATGCTAAGCAAAATAATGCTTATTGTAGGCTTTCGACAGAACACTTTCGCACTAAATGAACCTTTTTCGCCATTTCCTATCATTACATCGTGTTAAATTAGTAATGATCAGTTTTAATTTGTCACTCGCAAGATTTTTTGAATATTTTTTAACGTACCTATACCTAATTTTATTATTAAGTACTTTGTTTTTCTATAATTGCTAATTTTGCATATTTTGTATAGATATATGGCAGTACGCCGAGTAATCTTTTCTATAGCCTAAGATTTACTCGAAACGGGTAAACCCGACTATGAAACCTGCGCTCGACGAAATATAGCAGCCAGACAATCTTGTGTTATATTTCTGCAATGAGTAAGCTAGGCTTTGTAAGACCGTGTGCTGTTCGTAAAGCGGCCAGTCTGATCTTCTTCCTTCGCGCTGATAGCATTATGATCTATTAGGAAGGGTTGGTTTTCCATCAGCCAAAGAGCCAGTGAGCCACCTATGCAGTATATTAAAACAACTTGGCGCTTTTAACAGCATAATATGATAAAGCTCAATTAAGTAATTTGTACCATAAATTATTTATAACCACTAAAAATAAAAACTACACGGCCATCATCATCAAACCAAGTATACAAAAAAGAAAACTAAAGAACTGTTTAAAAATGGAATGCGGCTCGATTAGTAACGAGGGAAGGTGCATTACATTTAGTGTCGATATTTTTAATGCATCTTTGAATTGTTTACATTATGTTGGTAGCGCGAGTGCACATGGCGACCGCATGGGGAGAACCGGCCACTTACTACCCCGCTAAATTATTTACAGGACTCGATGATTCTTTTTAAATGATTTTAAAAACGGACGAGGTGGTTTATTATACGCGTTTTTTTATATATATGTTCAAAGATTTCTCGATAACGTATTAACTGATTTAGAAGGCTTTTATTGTTTAAAGAGCACTAGGTACGTTTTATGTGTCGTATATAGGTTTCAGCGACCATTGAACATTATGGCATTGTTTTATTCTATAATTTAGACTTATTGCCACACTAGATACATTTAATTCGTGTGTTTAATCAGTCTAAAGTGATAACTTGAGTCACGGTTTACAATGAAAAGGCTTTACTAAGCAGTTACTTAACTAATAGTTAAATGCTTCCAAGTGTGGCAGTAACTCTAAAACTTATCAATACGACATTAAAGTAACTAATAAAAAAGTGAACTGTCATAAATTTGTCAGCTACTAAACGAACGGAACAAGACTGAATTATTGCGGCTGTCATTAATGTCACAGAATGAACAAGTTGAACCCATCAATCAATTAATAAAACCATTCCATTCATTCAATAAATTTTGAATTAAATAGTAGTTCATTTATTAAACACGTTGATTTCCTTTAGCCTCAATGCAAGCGAGAATTAAATTTTCTATTTAATGATTGCTCGGATGGCGTAGCGGTTTAAGACTATCACTACGCTGGGTGTAGTAGGACTTATGGGTTCGAATTCCACGCGGAACAAACATTTATATGATCCACAAATGATTGTTCCCAGTTAGCTGTTATTTGTGTTCATTAATTTAATGTATGTTAAGTCAGCGCGATTAAGGATTTAGACCTAATACTCGTGGGTTCTTTCGAACCCACGTCGCGCACCTGACTTTTGGAAGTTATATGACTTTTCGAAATTATGTGCGTATTGATTGACAATTATCGCCTGCTCCGTGCCTCGGAGAGCACGTTAAGCAGTCAGTCTCGGCTGCCATGAACATCTATGGCATTCGTTATTGGGAAGTCAGTGCCCTATAATATCCTGACACTGGTCTAGCCTTAGGGTATCGTTAGCCTTCGGGTTGCGGAGGTCAGGTGGCAGCCGCTCCGTGTAAAAACTGATATCCAGTTAAATCCGATTACACTAGAAAAGCCGACCCCAAGTGACTTGAGAATAATAAAGGCTAGGTAGAAAAATATTCATAGCTTTACGCCTCTAACCCCGAACAGGTAGGCAGAAATGTAATTGGTACATCCACAATTTGCCAGATATGATTTTAGGCTCTACGTAATAGCGAGCAAACCTATTGCCGTTTACCGGGCACAGTTTCAGACCCCGTCCTGAAACTAAATATTTATTGGCAGTAAATCCTAATAATGGGGTGCTCGGGAAATCGAGACCGAGACCTTTTGCGCGACAGTCCAATCAAAATCCATCCTGTAAAGATGAACCTAAGCTTGAAAGATTGGACTTTATATACGATATCGCGGATCACGGATGGCGTAGTGGTTTAAGTGGTCACCTCGCCGCTGCCATTGCGCCGATTGTTGTGGGTTCGAATCCCACACGAGACAAAAATTTGTGTGATCCACAAATGGTTGTTCCGAGTCTGGATTTTCTTTGGTTTGTTCCGCATTCGACACTCATGTTTCGTCCCAAACGTTAAAATACTCATTCGTCCCAAAAAAATTCCTTATAAGCCCCTAAATTTAGATAAACATTAATTTCTTTTTTAATTCTTATTTCGTCCCAAATTATGTTCCTTTTCTGTCCCTGTTTTTTTTGTATCGAAGCTTTCGTTGTACCGTTAGCCGAAAAATATTGAAATACATATACCTCGTTGATCTCTCGGCGAAACTTTGGGCTTGTGATTGCATGACATCACGAGCCCGCTAATGAAAAGATTTAATATAATTTTAACCATGTTTTGTTTTGCTAACCATATGCTCAAAAATGTGGGACGAAAACGGAATAATTTAAGAAGAGGGGCGAATGAGGATCTATTTGGAATGTGGGACGTAATGTAGGGGCAAATGCGGAATAAACCTGTTCTTTGTGTCCGTTGTCTAAATGTTTGTAAAGTCCCCGCGACACAGGAATTATAGTAGTGCGGGAGTTGTCTAAAATATATATAAAGAGTAGAACTAAAGCAACATACTATGGCCTTACTGATAGCAAACGATTGTTATAACCAATCGACGTAGCCAAAACTAGAATGCATTTAATCATGATTTGCAAATGTATAAAGCCAAAATCTATTATACCTAGATGTCTGCAACAAAAGAGGTTACACTCTAGCCAACTTTTTAAACGAGAAGTCGTTGTGCTGCCAGGCTTAGGGGCAAAGGATACTGGTACTTTATTGACAGTACAGAACCTCCTCAAGGAATCTGACAACCCTACTGCCGAAAGAATACTCCACAAGGATATTTAGCTCCGATCAAACACATTAGATACACTTGAATCTCTTTGGCTGTTGTTATGTATAATGGTACTGTTCACGTCATATAAGATTCTAGCGAGAATTTTATAGAGCACGTAGTTAAGAAAATAATAGTAGGTAGGTATCACGGCTTTCAGCGTTCTTGAATATGAGATTTAAAAAGGCAACAGCTTAACGGTCCGAATAATTTAACGACCTAAGGCAACATTTTTAAATTTAAGTAGGTATTACGTACCATTTATTTAAAGACTTCAGCCGTGCTAGGAATAGTCTGCCGCGAGGATATGTATGAAAATTCAAAGAACATCCAGACTCAGAAAATCATTTTTTTTGTACTGTATGGGAATCGAACATCGAACATAACACTCGGCGCAGTGGCAATGGCGAGGCGACAACTTTAACCACTGCAGACAAATAAATATAATACTATAGATAAAGACTTTGGCCTAAGGCCTGAGGTCCGACACAAAAGATCCCACTGGGTCGAAGTGTCAGCGGTCTGCGCTGACTGGCCCCCACACAAAGATAAGATAAGGCCTGAAGTCGTGGGTTCGATTCCCGCACATGTCAAACATTTGTGTGCATGAACATAGATGTTCATCTTGGTCTGGGTGTTTCTATGTATAATATGTATGTATTTACAAAAAATAGTTTATATGTATGTTTATCCATTGTACAAGAATACATACATACTTTTACCCATAGTAAAAGCTATGCTTAGTTTGGGCTAGATAGTGTTGTGTGTATAATAATAATATCAGCCCAGTATTAAACTGTTCCACTGCTGGGCACGGGCCTCTTCTCAGTGTGAGAAGGGTTAGGTCATAATCCATCACGCTGGCCTAGTGCAGGTTGGCAGACTTCACATATCTTCGAGAACATTATGAGAACTCTCAGACATGCAGGTTTCAACCGTTAAAGCAAGCGATAATTAACTATTTAATAAGCATATAACTTCAAAAAGTCAGAGATGTGCGCCTTGGGTTCGAACTCGAGACCTCTGCGTGGCAGTCCAACGGTGTAAGGGTTAGAATGTTATTATATTATTAAAATATCTGGCACTTTGTTTGTTTTAATATTTTCAAGTCAGTCAAGTTTTCTTCAGCTCATCATTTGCATTTAAAATAAGTTTGGAAAATCGACAGGTGACACGAATTTAATGTATGGTAATGCAGAAGGCACGAGAGCTCATTATTTTGTGCCTGTAGGGATAATTATATTATAATGATTGAATTTTCAATACCACGATTTATAGAGCCACATATTTTGACGACGCTTTTTTGTTTTTCTCTTGTACTTACCTAATATGTTTCTTTGACTTTATCGAAAAGGCGGGCAGACTTTTATGTCTTTGAAACGAACAGAATATGGAATGCTAGTAATAAAGGAACTTAAAAATCTATAGATGAAACCTTTCCTTAGCACTGGCACTCACTATTAGGCTGAAGAGAGAAAATTGGGCCGACTACAAATTATATCATTTCAATAACTTTCAGAAACTTCTTCGTGAACTATTCAACGTTTTAATATAAGTCTTGTATACTAAGGAATTCGATGTCCTTAACTAAGCTTTTCAATGTTCTAAGGCTCTGTTAGCAGCAAAATGTCAGTGATTAGGCTGGTGTGACTGCAATAATAATAATAGCGACGATAACCCAGTGGATAATTTGACTTGTGTTCGAGAGGTAGTAGGTTCGAATACCGCCCAATCCTAACAGGTAGGTTCACGTAAGTAGCGTAAAGTGCATTACAAGCTATAGGGGTTAACAAAAATACGATTACTAGGCACCCCCCTATTTGGAGACCCTCTTTCTCTCTGTACATATAGAGGCATAGTAAAAGACTAGGTCATGAGAAATGCTAAAAAGTGTTGAAATAACATGGTATGGGTAGGTTTCAACTAAATAAAAAGATGTAAGTAAACGAAGGTGAACCGCAGTAAAATAATTTGATGACAATGTGCAACATTCGGGTACCTAATAACTAAAACAATTTTATGTTTATTTTATACCAAATATTTTATGGACAATAGTTACATAATAAAATATCGTAAAAAAAACTACTGCTATTCGCTGTGCCCAACAATAACTTTATGCCACATCGAATACCCAGTTTTACCGCCCTTTTAAAGTTAAATTTACAATGTACCGCCAATAAATAATTGAAAAGATAGGTACCTTAGTATCCGCCTTAAAATGTTATTAAAATATATTTCAATATTATAGATAGGTACCTATTATTTAAAGAAAGTAAACTTAGCTAAAACTTTATGTCCAACAAATAAAAACAAACACAAAACATCACTCACATTAAGAAAAAATAAAACAAAGTTCCTAATTCAAATCGAACGAAATTCAAAACTAACTCAAACTTCGATGTAAGTTATCTCGCGGCAATCGATCACCATGCGAGGGGACGCGCGCTCCCGACGGTAACCGCGCGGACTCTGTCGGGATGACAGGACAGACGGACGGGAATGGAGAAAAGCGGGAAAAAAGACTGTGCATTATGATTTTACTTTTCTTTTGTTTTTAATTTCGATAGCGATGCCATTTTATGTAGATTAAAATGTTGTTTTTGTCACTGGACGGACGCTACAGCTCATAAATATTCTGTGCGCCTGTACCATCTTTTGTAAAATATTTGACAGATGAGTTATTGATGGCTGAATTAATATTTTAAATCAATTTATTGAATATTTAGAACTTTAATTAGTTGCATAATACTTGCAGTTGAGTATATTATTATGTTTTAACGTAAACGGCAAGGATGACAATATTACTTGCTCATATTATTATTATCCAATTTCTTAAATAGTATTTTGTAAAAAATATATTCATAATTATAAGTATAATAAAATATTTCAAAAGTATAATAAAATACTAAAAGAACTATGCCATCTATGTTACAAATACACAACTCTATTTTACTCAAAGTTAAGTTAGTACCAAATGTTTGCTTACTGTAATACTAGATGGCGCTGTCACTAAAATGCAATAATTCAGAACTGTAATCATCAAATTGAATTTGCAGTGATGCTGTATTTTTGGTAATTAACATGCTTTTATTAGCTTGATATGTATGTATCTATGTATCTATGAATCTATGTAACGGAATCTTTGAACGTGATTTTCACCTCTTTTAAAACGACGAATTGATTTGAAACTTTGCACACTTATCGAGGACCGATGACAATACAATAATTAAGACAAAATAATATTTAAAAATAAAGTGTAAGATATTTTGATAACCACGCTTTTTTACATGAAAATTATTAAATTATTAAATTGCTTTCTGCTTTTTAGTTTCTTTTTTTTTAATTAAGCGTGTATTTTAGTTTTTAAACTAAGTACATTACCTACCTACATAACTAAGACTTATTTTTATAGCGATGTGAATTTTATATTTATCGCTCAAGAATTTAGCTGTCATATATATGAAGTAATATATTTTCACAGTGAAGAGAGTAGTAAAAACACAAACATGTCAGTTTGATAGTTTTGATAGCACGGTTCACCCACGCCTACTCACCATTACTGTTTGAAGTGGTATTATAAAACTCTCATTCATAATTCATATTGAGTAACTGAACTTTACAACCAAATCATTGTTGACTTTATGGAGGGCCGAATAATACTGAGTGTGATAAATATTTTTTACTGTATTTAATACAGTAAAAAATATTTATCACACTCAGTATTATTCGGGCTATTATCTTATTGGTCTTGTAACACAAAAGTGCGTTGCATGTGAGGGTTCGATTCTTGACTCGGCAGTGATATTAAGATGTTATATTTATACATCCTTACTAATATTATAAAGCTGAAGAGTTTGATTGGTTGAACGCGCTAATTTCAGGAACTACTGGTTCGAAATGAAAACATATTTTTGTGTTGGATAGCCTATTTATTGAGGACGGCTATAGGCTATATAAAATCATGCTACGACCCACGGGAGCGGCGCAATAACCATAAACGCCAGTGAAACTGCGGGCACGGCTAGTTAAATAAAAAGATTTTATTAGAAGAACTAAGTTTTAGAAAGTGCCCGATAGATGGCAATAGTGTTCAATCTTGAGCCTTAAACAGAGTTGTAAAATATGCTGTAATAGGATTCTGCTTACCCTTGCAGAGATTAACAGGCGTGAGGCTATTTTAGTAGATAGGTAAATAATTTCTCTGAAATATTACCTAATTTAGCTACTAACTCAAGGCAAGTGAAATCAATTGTGACGGATCGAAACCTCTTCTCTAATAACTTTTTATAAGTTCAAATCAATGTTACAGTGCATAATTGTGTTTCATATTTTTTTTAAGTATTATATTTAGATTTATCTATCTAAATGATGAAAATCATCAAGCAGTGTCTATCAGTAACTGATCAGACGCGTATTCTAAGATTCTTTGGGCACGTGTCAAGGGACAATACTGACTCTGTAGAGCGTCTGGTTGTTCAAGGAAAGGTGGAACGCAGGAGAGCACGAGGTAGATTACCCATGAGATTGACTGACCGAGTTAAGTCAGACGTGAGCGGTCCATTGCATGAATGTACAAGTACATGCCGCTAACCGTAAGAAATGGCAGAACATCGTGCGGTGTGTGACGTCGACTCTTCTGGACACTTAAACAACATGATGACCACGACCATTCTGTCAAGAATGAACGACTAAGAAAAATATACAGATTGCTTATTGTTGTTGCTTTCGCGTCTATTAGCTGTCTACTACGAACAAGTTCGATTTTCGGTAGATAAAACAAAGCGACCTACGCGAGACCTGTATTACATAGGACGTACGCTGTTGAAATGTGGTTGAAGTGTGTAACTAGGTATATTAAATAACTAAGTAGTTATAATACACTACAGCCTTGGACGTGATATACAGACATGAGTTTACGTATAGTAAACGAAAGATAGTACCTGACCGATTCTCGTAATCTTCTTCTCCCTAGCCTTTATTATTCCCAAGTCACTTGGGGTCAGCTTTTCTAGTCTAACCGAATTTGACTGGATATCAGTTTTTACACGGAGCGGCTGCCACCTGACCTCCGCAACCCGAAGGCTAACGATACTCTAAGGACAGACCAGGATCAAGATATTATAGGGCACTGACTTCCCAATAACGACTGCCATAGATGTTCATGGCAGCCGGGACCGACCAATTCTCGTAATATCTACCTAATTTAACTATTCTAATATCTTAACTAATATTTTCAATGCGAATGTGACTTACTTAATAGTTTGTTTGTTTATTACGCTTGCACGTCTTAACTACTCGACTGATCATCATGAAATTTCGCAAACACGTTGTCAGGGGTACAAAAAAGTGCATAGGCTTCTCTTCCAGAAAAAAATACTGTTCCCGAGGGATAATAATGTGTTGACAAGATCTACATGAACGCGAGTGAAGCCACGGCCAAAACTAGTTTTGAAATAAATCTAATAAACTTTATTAGATTAACAAACAGAGACACATCCGCATTTTTATTTTTAGTTAGGATTACAATTGAGTACCTATTTTATTTTTGCGAACAATAAGTGTGATCGCTGCCAACAATATATTTGTTTTATTTCTGGGCAGCGGCCATTCCGTCGTTATGTTTCCAGTGGGTTTTTTGTATATTTTTATTTACACAAATATTATAAATGTAAAATTCTGTGATGATATTTGAATGTTTGTTACTCATTCAAGCGGGAATCGTTGAAAGGATTTGGATGAAACTTTGCGAATACCTATAAACTATGTACCTACTAGAATAACCGAATTAATTATTTTACACCGAATTATCTTGTTTTACCGTGGGTTAGTAGTTTATAAATGCGATTTACACACATAGTCTCAAACATATGAGCCTATGGCAGAGTTGTACTTAAGTACCCACATATCGCCATGGTTTAAGATACCACGATAGCCACGAGACTGTTGCCGTGAATGGAGCAAAATTGCAGACCCCATGCTGCTATTCAGAATTTCCAGTTAGAAAAACCTAATAACAACGCCCAACCTGAGATGAGTCTCGGGTCCCAAGATGGACAGCAGTCACTATCACTGCACCAGCGAGGCCATCTATGGCCAACGCGGGTGAAACTGTGGGCTACAGTTAGTAGCTAATCTAAAAGCAAACAAAAAAATACCTCTTTGCTGACCAGCAACTTCATCTGCTTCACATAGAAGAATTTCCTCCGTTTTTGCAACATTTTGCATTGATGCTCCGCTTCTATTGGTCGTAGCGTAATGTTAAATAGCCTTTCTCGATAAATGGGCTATGCAATACTAAAATAATTTTTCAATCCGCACCAGTAGTTACTGAGATTAGCGCGTTCAACCAAACAAACAAACTCTTCAGATTTATAATATTAGTATAATATATGTATGTATAGATAATAATATAAAGAGGTTTTTCTTTTGTTTGTTTGTTTGTAAGGATTTACTTAACTCTAAAACTATTCAACAGATTTTAAAAATACTTTCATCATTGGAAAGCTTTGTTATCACAGAGTAACATAGATTTTATTTTACTTAAAAAGTACTGTTACTAACATAACTTAACCTATTTTTACACGAGCGTAGCCGCGGGCAAAAACTAGTAAAATAAAATCATTTTTATTATAGTTACTGAAATAATATGCCATGAAAGGTAGACAATATCGCACTACAAAGCTTCTTTATTGCTATTTTGAGACGGTAAAAACAGAACACGTGTATGCCAGCTCACGTATGGCGCGAACAAAACACATTTGTCACCAAATAAAAATGGACATATATTTAAATAACAAACAGAATAAAACACTAGCTTGCTGGAGAGAGAAAAAGTTATTTTATTTATACACCGTATGTCATAGAGACTTGGTCATTGTTTCAGGATCGTGTAGATGCTAAGTAATATTATAAATACGAATATGAGTTTGTTTGTTTCGTTTTCACGCCTTAACTACTCGACCAATCATCATAAGATTTCGCATACGCGTTGTCAGGGGAATAAAAAAGGACACAAGTTTTATCTAAAAAAATTACAATCACTAACTTTTTTTTATTACTTGCGTGAATGTCTTGATGCCTACCCCTCCGCGGGGGCGGGCGGAGGGGTTACGTCGGACTCACCGCCGTAAAAGAGAAAGATGGAATAAGGATGATAGTAATGTACGAGTTTGTTTGTTACACTTTCAGGTCTTCACTACTCGACTGACCATGATAAAATTTGGCATACACGTTGTTAGGGGTATAGAAAAGGTTATAGGCCTTTCATTCAGAAAAAGTACTGTTACTTACATTTTTATTTTTACGTGGGTGAATGCATTGACTCATACTCACCGGGGTAAAAGAAAGATGTTGAAATGATAATGGACCTCCCGGAACACCGACTAAACCTACCAGGGTGTTTCTCGACAAAACCGCTATCGACGGTGCCGCGCGAATCACTTGCACATGCGGTCGCGACCCCGCCGTATGAAACGGCAGGCCACTACACGGAGTATTCCGCTTTCGGCACCAATTTTTTCGGCACCTATGGTTTCGGCACCTAAGCTATTCCACTTTCAGCACCAATAGGTATTTTTCTTGGTGATTAATTAATTTAATTCATCAATAATTTATTTTCCCTGTTGTATGCGCTGCCGCTAGCGCGGGCGCCGCCGCGCGCCGCGCCGGGGCAGTCGCGTCGGTATGGTGAATGGGACTGTTGTACATGAAGTCTCGGGTTCGATGCAATACTTACTTGACTGCACCGATGGCGTAGTGGTTTAAGTGATCGCCTCGCCACTGTGCTGGGTGTTGTGGATTCGAATCCCACACGATACAAAACTTTGTGTGTTCCACAAATGGTTGTTCCAAGTCTGGATGTTCTTTGTGTCCGTTGTTTGAATGTTTGTAAAGTCCCCCGCGACACAGGATTTAAACTAATATCGATAGTTGTCTTTTTAAAAATATAAAAAAATAGTATTTATTAGAAGTATTTATTAAAAAATCTTACTTTAGCTGCAACAGCGCGGTTCCCAGTTATAGATGGTAAGATGTTCACCTCCTATTACGTGGGACTTTAAATCATGGCTGGCAAAAAGTGAGACTACACTTCTGCTAAACACACATGAAAATAAAATTAAGAAGGTAGATTCATCCATCTGTACAAGGAGACTTCTTAACGAGAATTATTCTACTTAAATATATGACTATAATATACTGGCCGGTAATAACAGCTATATTATAGTACTGCCGAAAAGTCGATAGTTTTACAATCGACAGTAAAACGCCAAAATTATCCACTTAATTGATAGGCGATAGTTATATCGATGCTATCTATTTCTGTTCTAATGCGATACTTTTGATAAACAGCAATTCTATCGATAGTAGTGATCGTCAAAAAGAAATAAACTATCAATAGTATCGATACTATCGATAGTTTATTTCTTTTTGACTTTGTAGTACTGCTTCTCGATAGTACATAAACTATCGATACCATCGATAGTTTGGTAATATCGATAGAGACCTTTTTTTCAATAGTATCGTTTGCAGTTTGCAGGTATAATAGTTATCGATAGTTTATGCATTATTAAAAAGCAATACTATTGATAGTATCGATACTATCGATAATATTGCTGTTTACCAACAGTATTGCACTAAAACAGTAATCGATAGTATCGATAGGCTACCAGTACAATTGTTTTTGCTTAGACTATCGATAGTGGACTATCGAGCGGCAACATTGTACAATAATATGGTATTATAGTATACACGTCAATATCCTGCATATGGATTAGGTTTTATGTTTTTAAGCGCCGAACACATTGCTCGGCGGTCTGCGTTCTGCGGTCGAGTTTCCCTTTGTTAATATACAGTTTCTCTTTGGTCGCCGCGGTCTGACTGCTTTTATGTATGTACGATTCAAAGACACCGCATACTGCACAGTGAACGCGGAACGCAGAACTCGGCACTCTGACCGCTGACCACCCGCAGTGTGGCCGGCGCCTAATATGCAGTTTGTTTTTGATCGCCGCGGTCTGACTGATTTTATGTGTATACGATTCAAAGACACCGCACACATCACAGTGAACGCGGAACGCAGAACTCAGAACTCTGACCGCTGACCGCCCGCAGTGTGGCCGGTGCCTTAGACTGGCCGGGCTGCAGTTGAATCTATTGCAATTACACATTCCAGTAAAATGTTTACCGTTCAAAAGCTCCTTATGACAAACTCATACTACAGAATAAAGATTTAAATCAAGGATGTGCGTTACAATGTCACCTGACAGATAATGCTAACATGAGATCTGAATTATAAAAGTAGTATTATGAGTATTAAGACTCATATAGAAAATTGTACCCTATAATTCTCCTTTACGTAAATGTAATGTCATTGTTTGAACTTACTCTTTCCAGTCTTTCCAGTTTCGCTATGCATCTTCTATCGCTTTTACTATGGGGAGTGCTCCGAGAAATTGTTCGGACTGATCGCTGCCGCCTCTTTTTGCCATCGGCCTATGCGACAGAATTTTCATTCCTATCATTTAGATGGTTGGCAGTCCACAACTGTGCGTTTCCCAGAAATTTTCTGCCTCGCGCAACTAAACTATGACATGAACTGTCGCTTGCGGTATTTCCGGACCAATACGACCTACAAACCTCCAAGAAAAGAGCGTACTCCTTTTTAAAAGGCCGCAACGCATTTGTAACTCCTCTGGTGTTGCAGGTGTCCATGGGCGGTAATCGCTTACAATCAGGCAATCCGTCTGCTCGGTCGTCAACAAATTCATAAAAATAAAAAATATTGGACAAATTTTCGTGCGATCTAGGTACTGTGTACATCAATGACATAAAAATTTGCTAAGGAACACATAAACGTGCTACATAGAACCTCATTCTCATACTAATATAAGTTTTCACAGATATAGGTCTATAGTTATTCTCGTTAAATCCCAAATCTGGCATGCATGCATGTTCATGCTGTGAACAAAGGGTACAAAATCAACAGAAACAGCACAATACGCTTGCATTTGCAGTTAGCAATTTTACTTTTCGAAGAAAATATGGATATTTGCCAAAAAATTTTCACTTGCAGAAGCGCGGACCGAATGAAAATTTTGCCAACTCTCAGTAACAAATATTTATTTAAGTACTTTAAATAGAATTTACTACAGATGAAGTTGCATTTTGTGAGACTTTATTTCATAAAACTTTTTTCTAGTTTCTCCCTGTTCTAAAGACAATGCCTGCAGCATTAAGCATACCATTACTAGCGGAGCCCGCGGTTTCACCCACATTTATGTTTACTGTGCCGCCCCCGTGGGTTGTAGCATGATGTTATATAGCTTATAACCTTCCTTGATAAATAAGCTATCCAACAATAAAAGAGTTTTTCAATTTTTGAATTTGAACCAGTAGTTTCTGAGATTAGTGCGTTAAACCAAACAAACAAATAAACTCTTCAGCTTTATTATATTAGTATAGATAGTATAGATTGATGGATTAGGTGGATTAATCTATCAAGTTTTAGAATACCACACATAATTAAAAAATGATTGTGTACCGGTACACCGGTGTGCCACTGCGACTTAATAGGCTAATGATGTATACAAATATCTATATATTTTGTTGCAGCGTTGCTTATTGTTAATTACTGTAGGTGAGCCCTCTCGCGTGTTTGCGTACCGCGCGGCTGTAGATAATTATTTTAAAGACAGAGCCGAGTTACAATACTTTTAGATAACATTACCGTACCACCGTTGAAGTTATTAATTTACTAGATTTGCCCTGCGACTTCGGTCGCGTAAATGTAGGTCAGGTTAGACTAGCAACAGTACTTTTTTTGGATGAAAGGTACCCTATATCCTTTTCTGTTTCCTTGTTAATTTGTATGTTAAAATTCAAGATAATCTCCATGAAAGCGTAATAAATGAACAATCTTACATTCACATCTATACTAATATTATAAAGTTGAAGAGTTTGTTTGTTTGTTTGCTTGAACGCGCTAATCTCAGGAACTACTGGTTCGAATTGAAAATTTGTTTGTGTCGGTTAGCCTGTTTATCGAGGAAGGCTATAGGCTATATAACATCATGCTACGACCTACGGGGGCGGCGCAGTAACGATAAACGTGGGTGAAACCGCGGGAACATCTAGTTTATAATATTAGTTAGGACACCGATAATGTAATATTATGTAATGGTGCTCCCACACTGGCTGTTACAAAATGTTTACAAACATTTTTTTTAAACAGCAAAGACAATAATATTTTTATTTAAAATCTTCACACATTCGTTTAGACTGAATAATATCTTTAGCTTAGGCTCAACGCCGATTGTTTTAAAAACCATGTTTAACTAAGTACCTACTGCTTAAACAAAAAAATAACTTATCACCGGCTGTTTTTGTTTGTGTTTACGAAAACGATGTTTTCATGCATGTTGTAGTCTATACTACAAACATCGTCATCTATTCGCTATGCATACTATATGCACTGCCTCAGTAGCGTAGCGAAAGTTTGCCCAGATTGGGTAAATTGTAAGAAATATAAGTGGGATTTTCTTTTAAAAAAATTTTAGTACCTATTAGCACAGATACTGCTACTGAGCCTCGTAAACAGTGTGTGATGGACCTAAGCCACAGTTATTGAAATGTGGGATTAGTCGTAATCAATGTATGTAGTAGTAGAGCCTCTCTGATTTCAGTATGAATGGGCGGGCTCGACTGGGGAAGGACTACCCTCTCACAGAATATCGACGTGAAATAGCAGTATTCCTACTGTTGTGCTCGTTCGGTGAGTGAGAGTTCCGGAAACCCAATCACCCTCTTTCTCCTTCCTGCTTCTTCTTCTTCCCCCTTCCTTTTTCTCTTCTTTCTTTCCTATAGGGTCGGCAACGCGCAAGTGATGTCCCTGGTGTTGCAGGCGTCTATAGGCTACGGTGACAACTTACCATCAGATGGGCCGCATGCTTGTTATTTTAACACACATATTGTACGCAGTTTTGTTTGTTTTTCAACAATGGTATAACATGATTGGTTACGTATCTTATAACTAATTCTAAATTAATTGTAAAATAATCCCCGTCGAAAAGTGTATAAAACGGTTACGGTCATTAAAACAACAGATGCAAAGAATTCTCCGAATCGAGAAATATATGGTTCGAACTTGCTGTCTACTTAAGCCACTGCACTCTAGATAATTCACCCTTCTATAATAGTATAATAAAGTGCTAACATTAATTGTTTGTTTAAGTCTTTACCTCTGGAACAACTGGGGGCTTACTCTTGATTTCAATTCCGATCTATCGACATTGGAATTATGACGTTTCGTACTCTTGAGTTCGACACTAGCGCCAAATTGTTATCAAATTGGATGTCCATTTTGGGAACTAAGTGGAATCGGGATCGGGCTTGGCGTGCTATAAACGCTACTCTTGACATTATTTTGACAGCTGTGTATTGCGCCAGTATTGCGTTGGGATTCTTTGTTGATTGTGATTTTTCCAATAGCGAAAGTGTAACATTTTTGAAATTGTTTTGTGTTTTTAGTAGTTTTTAGTGAGTAATAAGTTTATAATATGGTACAATTAGCATTTATATACAGTATTTCACATAATTCCCATAAAAACAATTAAAACAAAGACGAGATGAGCGTCGGACGATGTGTTATACGGACAAAGCGTTTTCTATGAATGAAGACGAATTTAAACCAAATTATAGAGTGAATAAGAATTTATTTGAGGAAATTTACGAAAACATTAAGCCCTTTATGCCAACTCCTTTGTCCTTTCTGCTTTGCCTTGAGTGGTCTTAAGCAAACCTTTAGCTATGCCTAGGTTTTGCACCAAGAATTCCATCAAACCTTCAAATTGGGCGTAACTAACACGATTTGTCATTATATCTGAAATTGGAAACTTTTATTATGTACAAGATAAAGTTATTTTGATGTTTATTTCGTTTATTATGCGACATTAAATAAATGTTTGAAAAAACAGAATTAATCTCCATTAAATTATTCAATGGTATATAAATTAAGTAGGTTATGTGTACTAGTAGGAGTTTTAAAAATAAAATCAGTTGCAGAAAGGAGGCAAAACAAAGTTTTCGATCGCAGAGCATTTTAATGCTTCGCATTATGAGTCGTGCAATATAAGTAATTATATAAAACATAGACCAAGAAAATAACTACATTGACAAAACAAAAATATTTGACTTTATAATTGTATATTTGAATATGATTGTACATTTGCTTACTACCTGTATAAAACTTTATTATTAAATAACTTAACGGACAATCAACTGTTGTTAGTGAAAAGGAACCACATGCGAACAATATCTTTAAGTTTTAATGTTCTAAACAAACTTGCATTTCGAATTCACTCCTAATTTCTTCCACTTGACTTTATTTTTGAAATTGGAGAACTTTTACATCTTCTTTTTTTGTAGTAGGTATAGGCAACGACCCTGCCTCATACAGCCAAAGTCGTGTTTAATTTTATGATTTTAATCATGTTCTTACGCCCAAATGAATTTAATACGTCACATTTAATCAATTAATCAACTATTTATTTCATATTTATTTATTGTAGAACCTCCGATTAGGTCCTACACAGTAGCTAGGATTGGGTATCAAAAAATACACCCACGTGTAATATGAACTTGTATATTGAACTCTCACAGCTTTAACATATATATTGCTTTACATATGTGCCATTGGTAGTTGGTTTATAACATAAATCAGGCGAACGTCATTCAGTCGCGGAGAATCTTGATAGCGCGATTTAGAATATGACGTCACAAGCATAGTTCCATCTAGCGGCAATTTTAGAACAAAATTATTGTATTTCAAACATCCACTTGCGAGTTTGATCAAAGAGAAACAAGATGTCGCTAGTAATTTTATTTTACGATAGTTGGCTAAACATTCCGCCCACCAAGGACATTTGTGAAACATTATGTCCTTAAAAAATTATATAATACTAAATTTTGTTATGTGATATCTCTAAATTGGAATACAATGAATGTTTAAGCTTTACAACAAATAACAAATAGTTGAATTTATACACTGAAAATATCTTAACTAATTAATTAAAATTATCTCTTAAATTTAAGCTACAACATACTTAGGTAACAGGCAAAATGCACAACTTTGACGTTGGTCTCTTAAAGATTGAACCGTTACTGCGGAGTGTGACTACTCGCGTAAGGTTATCTGCCCCAGGATGCTTTTCAACCACCCTGCCAAGAAGCCACCGACAAGGAGGTAAATTGTCTTCCTTGACAAGAACTATATCTCCCACGGTTGGTTCAGTGGTCTGTTTGCTCCATTTGTAACGATGGAGTAGTGTTGACAAATACTCAGTAGACCAACGACGCCAAAAATGCTGGGTCATTTGTTGAACAAGGTGCCAGCGCTTTAAACTAGAGATGGTAGCATTTTCGTAAGAATGGTCTGGCGCGTTTATAATTGGCTCTCCTACTAGAAAATGCCCCGGTGTTAAGGCGTCAAAGGTGTCTGAATCGCTTAGTCTACACAAGGGACGCGAATTTAAGCAAGCCTCTACTTGACTTAGTAAAGTCGTCATCTCCTCAAACGTGAGGGTCGAGTTCCCTATCACCCTGTGTAGATGTTTCTTACAAGCCTTAATTCCCGCCTCCCATAATCCTCCAAAATTGGGGGCATGAGGAGGGATGAAATGCCATGTTGTCCCCTCGGTAGCCAAGGCTGCTGCAATTTCTCTAGCTGTAGCTGCGTTCTCAGATCGCCACAATGTCCCCAATTCTTTACAGGCTCTCTGAAAGTTGGTACCATTGTCGCTCCATATGTCCCTACAGTGACCACGCCTTGCCACAAAACGTTTAAAAGCGGCGAGAAAACCTTGCGTTGTAAAGTCGCTTACGACCTCAATGTGGACCGCTTTAGTCGCCATGCATACAAATAAGCATATATAGCCTTTATATGCATGGTGACCCCTACCCTTTGATGACCGCAGATTTATCGGACCCGCATAGTCTACCCCACTGTTCCTAAAAGGCCTACTAGGAGTTACCCGCGCTGGTGGTAATTGACCCATTAGTTGAGTGTTGGTAGAAGAAGAGTGACGTAAACACTTAACACATTTACGGACGTAGGATCGAACTAACCGTTTAGCCCCTTGAATGTAATATTTTGTGTTTAAATAATTGAGCATAAGCTGAAGACCCCCATGAAGATTCCTCTGATGAGCTTCAGCGATAAGAAGATTGGTAAAGTGAACATTACTAGGTATCAACATCGGATGCTTACGATCTGTATTAAGACTGGAACGTTCCAATCTACCGCCCACCCTGAGGATATCAACAGAATCAAGGTAAAGGTTTAATGATTTAAATAATTTCCTTTTTGGATTTTCTGTTTTCAGGTCCTGAATCACTGCTTCGAAGTTTTGATTTTGACATACTCTAACGCAAGTTTCTAATGATAATTTAATTTCTTCTGCTGTTATAAAATCATGTTTTCTTCTTTCAGATTTCGGTTTTTTGTATTCCAAAACGCGCCTTAAATATGCTACTATTCTAAGTAATTTGTTAAGTGATGAATATTTATTCCATATAAAATTATCTTCAGCTGCTACATGTACCTTTATTTCTTCCACATTAGTTGATATCTGTTTACCCTTACTAAATGGAAGAGTTTTATTTTTCAGGAACTGGGGACCTTCCGGCCACATTTTAAACTTTATGAATTCTGACGCGTAAAGACCACGTGATGCGCAATCAGCTGGGTTGTTTTTGGATTGGACGTGATTCCATTGTTGAGGCTCACTTATGGACAAAATCTCAGAGACGCGGTTTGCTACAAAAGTTTTCCATCTATTAGGATGGCTGTTTAACCACGCTAGTACGATCTCTGAGTCAGTCCAATAATATAAGTTTAATTTGCTAATTGCCATTACATCTGAAACTTCAGACAGTAATTTTGCTAAAAGTACTGCCCCGCATAATTCTAATCGAGGGATCGAAACGGTTTTTATTGGAGCCACATTCGTCTTTGCAGTTAGCAGAGTGACATGTATCTGTCCGTCAGCATCAATTACCCGGGCATACACTACCGCAGCGTATGCAAACTTTGATGCATCGCAAAACCCATGCAACTCAACTTGCTTGTCACCCGGCTTCATGTTCAACCATCGAGGTATTGAAAATTCAGTTAAGTTTTGTAACTCCTGCCGGTAAGTAAACCATTCTGTTCCTATTTCATTTGGAATCTCCTGATCCCACCCTATTCCAGATATCCACAGCCTTTGAATTAATGTCTTGGCTACTATAATCACTGGAGCGACCCAACCTAAAGGGTCGAATAATTTTGCTATATCAGATAACACTTTTCTTTTTGTTACAGGTGCCTGTAGCGGAGGCAACTGAACAGAATACTGGAAGGTGTCACAGCTACGGTTCCAGGTAAGACCTAAAGTTTTTAATATATCATCCTGCTTTATGTTAATCTCCCTTTCTTCTGCTTCCTGCTTTTTGAACCTTTCGCCGATGATTTTCTCTAATAGCTCATTACTATTGCTAGACCACTTTTGTAGTGTAAATCCTGCTTTAGCCAATAGCTCGTTCATCTCATTGTAGATTTGCAGGCCTTCTTCTATGGTATTGCAGCCCGTCATCAAATCGTCCATATAATAATCGTTAAGAACTCGGTCAGCGGCTAACGGATAGTTTGCTCCATGATCATACACTACTTGCTGCATCGCTCTTACCGCTAAGAAAGGCGCTGAAGACGTTCCAAAGGTCACAGTAAGTAGTTTATAATCCTTTATTTCAGATTCTTTGTTTTCTCTCCATATGATTCGTTGGAAATCTGTATCTCCTTCTGCGACGCGCACCATCCGGTACATCTTTATTATGTCAGAAATCAAGCATATACCATGAGATCTCCAACGCATTACCAGATGTCGCAGGTCGGATTGAAGCACAGGACCGATCATCAAATTATCGTTGAGAGATATTCCGTTCCTTCCTTTGCAGGATGCATCAAAGACAACTCGCACCTTGGTTGTCTCTTTATCATTGCGGACAACCGCGTGATGAGGTAAGTAGACTGCATGTTGATTCTGTTCTTCTTTAGTTATTTGTCGCATATGTCCCATCTGCAAATATTCGTTGAGCACTTCCACATATTTGGTTTTTAGATCTGCATTTTTATTTAGCTTAGCTTCTAATGCATGAAATCTATTAATTGCTATTGCTCTTGAATCACCATATTTGCAGCTTGGATCCTGACTCTTAAATGGTAAATTCACTATATAACGACCTTCTTCATCCCTTACAGTTGTAGCTTTAAAGACTTCTTCACACCTGATTTCTTCTTCGGTAAGTAGACGCTTGTTATTTTGATTTGGTTCCTTTTCTAATTCCCAAAACCTTTTCAGGATTTCGTCGTCACCGAGATGAGTATGCATCACGGTAATGTTTGAGGTATTTTGCGCTGCGGAAGATACCGTCCC
This sequence comes from Catocala nupta, assembly GCA_963675205.1. Classification (NCBI taxonomy): domain Eukaryota; kingdom Metazoa; phylum Arthropoda; class Insecta; order Lepidoptera; family Erebidae; genus Catocala; species Catocala nupta. The sequence goes on along the minus strand of OY776086.1, from coordinate 26,931,432 downwards.
TGACAAAATCCATCCCAAGGCAGTACACTGCGCAATAGTGGTACCATCAGGAGCTTTCTTCAACCCTGTTTGAACGATCTGGCTGTAAATGTCAGCTCCCAATAACATATCTACTTTATCTGGAGTGTGATACTTAGGATCTGCTAACTGAATATCACTAACTTGTACCCATTCTAAAAATGCTGTTTTCTTCACAGGTAACAATGAAGTAATTGATTTTAAAACATACGCCTTTACTACAAGTTGATAAGAGGGGTCGATCCTAGATTGAATTTTGAGCTCAACTATCGAATTTAGTGATAATTTGCTGTTAACATCTATACCAGTAATTAAACCCTTAGCTGGTTTTTTAACTAAACCTAAACTCTGGACTGTATATTCGGTAATGAAGGAAGCCTGCGAACCTTGATCGAGCAAGGCCCTGACAGTGCTCCAAACCTTGTTTTTCGACTCAGCTCTCACTAGAGCTGTGGCTAATAAAATTTGATTATTAGCTAGACCTTTCGAAAAACAAGCTACGACTTCCTGCTCATCCTCTACTCCAACCGTATGAGTATGTTCTGTCGTTTGAGAAACTCTATCCTTGGACGTATTTCTCAATGACTCCTGTTCACCTTTGGGGTGTAATAAGGAGTGATGTCTGCGTCTACAGATTCGACAAGAGGCTGTACATCTACAAAGCCTGGCAGAGTGGTTGTGCCCCAAACAGTTAAAACATAGGTTGTTATCCTGAACAAACTTACGCCGAGTATCCACATCTGCGCTTACAAATTGTTTACAGTTTCCTAACTTGTGATCATCTTTACAATATTGACAAACAATAATGGAGGCATGAAATGCCATTGCCTTATTATTAACATTTACATTATTTTTTACTGGTTTAGTATCTATAAACTCAAATGCACGATATCTACTAGTTAAAAATTCTTTAAATTGATTAAAGGTTGGTACTGTATCAGAGTCTATGTTACTAGTAGCTTTTAATTCCCAATTTTTTCTACTCTCGGGATCCAATTTTAATGTTATGATGTGTATAACTAACAGCTCAAAGCACGATTTTGCATCTAAGTCTAAACCAGAAAGTGCGTTAAGACAGTCGTTAGTAGTGTCCATTAGATCTTTTAACGCCCTGGCAGATTCATGTGAAATATTCCTTTGATTGAGTAATCTTGTTAGGATACGATTAGATAAATATTTTTTATTGTTATACCTTGTTTCTAATTGAGTCCAGCACTGATCATAATTGGACTCCGATATAGGTATGTGTCGCAAAAGTTGTTCGGCTTCGCCAGTCAAATAGCCTTTTAGGTAGTGCAACTTATGAACTTTGTCTATTGTACTATTTTTGTGAATAGCTGATACAAACAAATCTCTAAACGTCGGCCATTCGGTATAGTTACCAGAAAATGATGGAATAGTAATTCTAGGCAATTTTATCAAAGAACATTTATTGTCAGAGACCTTCGCTGATGATGGTTCCGCTATGACAGAAGTCTTTGTAAGTTTTTCTTCTATTTTACTTAGTTCTGTTTTAATTAAACATTTTAAGTCAGTATAAAGTTCTTCTGACTTGTAAAATATCTCATCTTGTGTATACAATGAGGCCGTTACATCTGCCGGCTCACAATCCTTTACAATTTGCGTATGAGTTGAATTAATTTGTGCCCACAGCTCTTCAACACTTTCTAACCTAGTCTGTAAATATGGCCTTGTAATGCGCTCCTTAGGGCATTTTTTGAAATTCTTGTATGCTCTTGTTAATCGATCGCTAAGATCATACTGTACTTTAATATATGATTCCAAAACCGCCATTTTTTATTTAATTAGACAAAGAAAACTATTATAGAATACAAGTGTACTTAGTTATCCAAACCAATGAAAGATCGAAATTTCAAAATTTAAATTTACACTCAATACAACAATTTTAAATTACAAGTCCTAACCAAATCTTTAAAATCTTGCAAGTCTCAAACAGAACTAAAATTTTTACAAGTCAATGAAAAATTGAGCGAAATTTTTCTAAGTGTTTGGCACTTTAAAATCTAACCGAAATCGGGCATAGGTTCCCCGTCTGAACACAATTTACCTTAAATCTAACTAAGTCCTAAACATGCACACCTTATAGCTAATATTCAAAGTTATTTTCTTCAAAGGAATAAATTACACTTTTCTCAACAAATGGAAGTTAAAATCACTAATTAAATTGTAGATCACTTTTGACAAAGTTATTTTCACTTTAGAAATAAAGTTCACTTTTGTTTGGCAAGTAGAAAATCAAAGTACTCACGGGTTTCCGGCACAATTCACTCACTTCCCTTACGTCTGACAGTAGATTCGATGTTAGCATTGACATTGACAGCTTGCTTGTTGTCGTCTGATAATCCTTCCTCCGTACGTCCTGTTACTGGTGGCTCCGGTAATATTCTCCTCTCTCTCTTCAACCATCCGTCACCGCTTAGCAGGAGTATGGGGTTGATATAACCTCTATCCAGAGGTCACACCTGAAATTGATGCAAGCCCTTGCCGAATCCGGCTCGAAGGACCATTAATGTAGAACCTCCGATTAGGTCCTACACAGTAGCTAGGATTGGGTATCAAAAAATACACCCACGTGTAATATGAACTTGTATATTGAACTCTCACAGCTTTAACATATATATTGCTTTACATATGTGCCATTGGTAGTTGGTTTATAACATAAATCAGGCGAACGTCATTCAGTCGCGGAGAATCTTGATAGCGCGATTTAGAATATGACGTCACAAGCATAGTTCCATCTAGCGGCAATTTTAGAACAAAATTATTGTATTTCAAACATCCACTTGCGAGTTTGATCAAAGAGAAACAAGATGTCGCTAGTAATTTTATTTTACGATAGTTGGCTAAACATTTATTAACCTTGTTATTATAGGATAAAGCCTTTTAAAGCCCTATTACTAGTTTATCGTAATGAGCTGAACAACACTATTGTGGGGCGAAACATAGCTAACTTCACGTGTAACAAAATAATCGCGGAGCAATCCCAATTTCAATCCAATGTTGACAGTATTGGTTTCAAGAGTACCAAATCACGTGACTGCAAAATTAACATTGGAATCGTATTGGCTTTAGATTGGAATTGGAATTAGTTTGAAGAGTAAACCACCAGAATCGAGTCCTATCAAATCTTTACTAACAAAAAGATGGGGTGTAAGCTAGTGTACAGTTTTTTAGTTCTTACGAGTCCTTAGCAAAATACTAAAAACGATCATTCTCACTCTGTCTTACAGATCACAAACAGATCAATGATCAGTAAGAGTAATTGTTCGGCGAAATCCGATCAGACATTTTTGTTATGTGCTTTTTTTATGATATGGGTGGCAAACTAGCAGACGGATCGCCTGATGGTAAGCGATTACCGCCGCCCATTGACATCCGCAACACCAGAGGAGTTAAAATGCGTTGCCCGCCTTTTATAAAGGAGTACGCTCTTTTCTTGAAGGTTTGTAGGTCGTATTGGTCCGGAAATACCGCAGGCGACAGTTCATTCCACAGTTTAGTTGTGCGAGGCAGAAAATTTCTGGAAAAGCGCACAGTTGTGGACTGCCAACCATCTAAATGATGGGAATGGAAATTCTGTCGCTTAGGACGATGGCAAAAAGAGGCGGCAGGGATCAGTCCGAACAATTCCTCGGAGCAATCCCCATAGTAAAAGCGATAGAAGATGCATAGCGAGGCTACATCTCTACGCAGCGGCAAGGGATCTAGCCGATTTGAAACAACCGGGCAGTCGACGATTCGAGTCGCTCTCCGTTGAATGCGGTCTAGAGGAAGAAGCTGGTACTGGGGTGCCCCTGCCCAAAGATGAGAACAGTATTCCATGTGAGGCCGAATCTGCGCCTTGTAAAGTAGTAGGCGATGGCTCGGCGTGAAATACTATCTCGATCTGTTGAGCACGCCAAGCTTTTTCGAAGCTAATTTAGCCTTACCCTCTAAATAGCCGCGGAACTAGACTTCACTCGATATGTCGACACCAAGTATTCCAATATTGGCTGAGGCAGTTATGAGGATGTGCTCAAAACGAGGAGATACGACCAACGGAAGTTTTTTAGCGTTGAACGCCCAGACTTGTGTCTTTGTGGGATTAAATCGGACCAAATTAAGTCTGCCCCAATCTGAGACTTTCTTTAAAGAGGTCTCAATTTCAGACACAAGTTTGTTTCGGCTCTCAATGACGTTTTTCCGAGAGATGTTAGCGCGGCTGGTACAGAGAGCATCGCTCGTACTGTCGTCCGCATAACAATGAATGTTGCTTATTTGCAACATGTCATTGATATGGAGGTGGAACAGAGTAGGCGATAGCACACAGCCTTGCGGGACACCAGCATTTACAGGCATGGAGTTAGAGCATTCACCGTCGACTACGACCTTAATGCTTCTGTCTGCTAAAAAGCTAGTGACCCATTCGCATAATCTCTCGGGAAGCCCATAGGAAGGGAGCTTCGAAAGAAGCGCTTTGTGCCAGACGCGATCAAAGGCCTTCGCTATGTCCAAACTAACCGCCATGGCTTCCCCCTTTGTCTCGATCGCCTGTGCCCAACGATGTGTTAGGTATGCTAGAAGATCAGCAGTCGACCGACCCTGACGGAAACTGTACTGCTGGTCACTAAGCAGCTGATGACCCTCTAGGTATCGTCGTAAGAGCTGACAGTTGATAACGGATTCCATTATCTTCGAGAAAAGAGGGGTTATGGCTATCGGTCTGTAGATGGACGGATTTGAGCGGTCGCCTTTTTTTGGGATCGGGTGGCTGACTCCTATGATGTCGGGACTACACCAGAAGAGTAAGAGAGCCGAAATAGTCGCGTTAAAACCGGCGCCAACTTAGGAGCGAACATCTTTAACACAATAGAAGGGATTCCATCAGGCCCACTTGACTTATGGATATCAAGGGATAGAAGAGCTAAGCACACTGAGCGTTGGTAGAACTGGATATCCGGCATACAACCGTCACACCGCGGTATAGTAGGCGGTTTTTGTCCCCCGTCATCCAAAGTCGAGTTGGACGCAAAAAGTTTGCTCAGAAGATCGGCTTTCTCTTTTGCATCGTGGGCCAACGAATCATTTCCCATGTGTAGGGGTGGAAAGGATGGCTTGCAGAAATTTCCTTCGATAACTTTGGCAAGAGACCAGAATGCACGAGTTCCCGAAGGAAGACGCTCAAGCCTCTCGCCAATTCTCTTTTGAAGGACCTGAAAGCAAAGTTATACTCCTTTTTTAATGCGCTGGTATTTACATCACATGCGGTCACCGAATCAGCCCAGGCTTGGTAAGCTTCCTGCTTTCTGCGAGAAACGTTTTTGGAAGATGGACCAAACCAAGGCCGAAATTTGCCACCAATGGGGACCACAGAGGACGGAATAAAAAGCTCTATACCCTGTAGCACCACATCAGCAATAGAGTCAGCAACGGCATTGGGATCATCCGGCGAAAAGCATACTTGTCCCCAAGGGTAGGATGCAAAGAAGGACCGCATCCCATCCCAATGTGCTGACTTGTAGTGCCACACACGGCGGCTGCGTGTGACACGTGATTGCGGCGAGCACGTGAGAGGCACTGTACTCCGGACAAGGCAGTGATCTGAGGAACCAAGTGGGGCGCCAACAGATACGCGGTAGCCATCTGGATGTGAAGTCAGCAGAAGGTCCAACAGTGAAGGATTTTGGCTCTCCACATCTGGGATTCGCGTGGGCGTGTTAACCAGTTGTGTCTGGCCATATTCCAGGGCAAAGTCGTGAACAGATCTCCCCGCATGATCGGTCTTACTGGAACTGAGCCAGTCGGCGTGGTGGGCGTTAAAATCGCCAAGTAAAATGATCTCTGCGGACGGAATCTGCTGCTGCACAAAGTCTGAAGCCATCTGGATGTGCTCAATGAGTCGGTCAGTTTCGGTGTCACCGCTATGGGACCTATAGAGGCACGCATAGACGCGAGGATGGTCATCGCTGTCTACACGGAGCCATAAGATGGAGAGCTCCTTACCTTCAAGATTGCTGAGGTGACGAGAGCTGATATCGTCTCTGACATAACGCACAGTCAGCTTCAACATGTCAAGCAAGTACTGCAAGACAACAAGCTCCAACAGCGGCGCCGCTGTCACAGATCCCGAGAAAAGCCAGCCACAGTCGAGCGCCAGCCTGCTATACTGCCTTATGTAAGGGGTGTCACTGACAAGATTGGCTACATCTTAAAGCGAGCTTCAATCAACACATACTTCAAGCCGCCAACGAAGATAAGTAAATTTTTACCATCCGTCAATTACCTTTACAAGATGCAGGGGTCTATAAAATAGATTGTGACTGCGGACTCTCATACATTGGTCAAACCAAGAGAAGCATAGGCACCCGCATAAAAGAACACATAGCTGACGTAAAACACAAACGCTCGTTGAAGTCTGCTGTGTGTGAACATGTACAACAGGGGACCAACCACTACCTGAGATTTGACAAACCACAGATTCTTGCTAAAGAACACCGATTCCTAGCAAGGATGCTTCGCGAGGCTATTGAAATAAAAAACATCCCAATTTCAATAGAGAAGATAGTTGGAATGTACCACCAGCTTGGGATCCAGTACTTCAAATAGTCAAACCCAAGAAGAAACAAACCACAGCTAGACTTCATGATACTTTGAGCTCATTCTGCGTAAATAGAAACACCCATGATTAAATTATGTTCGGGTACTTTGAAATATCTACACTGGAACATTGAGACAACTACCATATTAGTCTCCCCGTGACCATGGCTGCTGAAAAGCAACCGAAACGTCGGGGAAAGTGTAAACCAAAAATAAATATATTTAAAAGTTTAAATAATTTTATTAGCTTATAAATTAGTAAAATAAAATCAATAGTAGTAGTGTAATATTTTCAAAATTTTGTAATACAGTGCTAAATAAACAACGCGATAAAATCCGTATATAGTAGTTTAATTTCAAAGATTATTAAAGGATTATATTTCTGTTCCATTTTTGAATCGAACCTAAATCACTTATCGCATTAACGCGAAACTAAAGGATTAATTAATGGAGACCTGTGCTACATATGGGTTTTTTGAAATTAAACCAAAAACATTTGTTAGGTATAGAACTCTGCTGTTCTGATTTCAAATAAGTGAGTTTAGAAAACTTTTTGATAAGTCTACTTAGTCTGCAAAACTGCAGAAAAGTCCAATAAGAAAATGTTTAAGAAAAGCGCGCTAAATCATGCACAGTTCTTTCTATAAAACCTAGACGCCGCCGCGCTATTGTTTCATATTATATTTAACTCTCGATTCACGTGAACCGGTTACTTAACATTCTATGCCTACCACATTGCTAGGCGATGCTACTACAATCGTCTAGACACTGACCAAGGAGAACAATGCAGTGAGAGGGCCGGTGTACGCGCAGTACGTCGATGCCGGCCAAACTGTGCAAGTTCTATTTTGGTACGCGGTGTCGAGGACCGATACGCGCATGACCGGCAGCTATCTGTATTATTCTGTGAACTGGGTTCAGTCCGCACGCCGCACCACCGAGCGCGGCCGCGCGCGCCGCGATCCGACAATAAATAATAACAAACGCGTCGCGTGAATCGAATGCGCCCGTTCAAAAATCGAGTGTGATTCAACCAGTGTTACGTTCCAAGTTCCTTGTTTGAATTTTATAAAAAGTTTGTAATATAAAACTGTCAAAATGCGTCGAAACGTCAAAATTTTGTTCCTAATCGGAGCTGTGTGGATGTTTTTCCTATTTTACTATATGCAGCCAGATACGACGCAGTCAAAGGTACGTTTTAATTTACTGGTCCTTTGTGTATGTTTGGAATTTTGCCAAATTTTAGGAAATGTTTATCAATGATCAGCTGTTAGGTTAGATCGCTGCAACCTCCGGCTAGGGCTGCACTGCGCATGTACGGACCGCCCCCGCGGCGATAACTGCAGCTTACGAAATATAAATAAGTTGATAAATATTCTGTGAAAGTGTTAATGGGTAGGTATTAGAATTTTTTTAATTGGTTTGTAATCCTTGACCCAGATCCTCAGAAAAATCTTGATCAGAATTGCGTGAGGCGTATTGCGAAATAACAGAGAGCATTAATAAATTAAAACATAGAGTTATGAATATAATTATTTAATATAATATTTTAAACATAAAGCATAGATCATGTATAATTCTCATTACTAGTTTAGTAGATACCTACAAGTAATGTAATTTTATTGGTTGTAGTGTAAGTACATAAACGAAGAACTCGGTGTTCATAAACACCTATAAATAACAAAAAATATAGCAATAATAAAACAATTTATTTACGCAACTATTATTACGAAAACCGGACTAATGTTTACAAAGTTTAACATAAATGTTTATTCATCAACATTTATTTATTTTCTCAGACTTCTTCATCACAATTTCTAAGTAGGTATTTTATAAGTAATTCAAGTTTGTTGCATTTCTAAGAGAATGTTATGTATTGACGTAGACGAAAGGAAAGTAACAGCTCCTAAAATTATAGATAAATTATGTAAAAATAATATTGTATTATCAAGTTTATATATATATATTATTTAATCTTAATATGTTTATGAATATACATATATTATTTTAAATTTTTGGAATAATGCATATCTGCATATATTTATTGGAAATTTACTATATCATTAACTAGTATTTTAGTTCTGAGTTCTAATGAGTTTCGTACTGGTTTTATTTCATAGGCTGGTTTCTTAAACTCCATAAACCTACTGACTAATAAGCTTCGAAGTTCATAGCTGTTACATTGTAACCTCAATGATAACCACACACAATATTTATTAAAAAAAAAAATATTAAAAATTATTAAAAATTATTATAATCTTTGACTCGACTAATTAATAAAATTACCTACCACAAAATCGTTCCTGCCTGCATCGCCCCAAAAATTATATAATATAATATGTACCTATTTTTCTGATTTTCATAAATCATATGATACGTTAATCGACATTAATTTGCATTACCAGTTGGGCCGTGGTGGGTGTTAGTTTACCACCTTCCTTACAAGGTCGCTTGTAGTTGTTCTATTTTTATCACCACTTATAATATTATAAATCGATCGCCCTTGAAACTTAATTTCATAGCGACTGATTGAACTCATTATACATTTATTTCAACTTTTACTTTTAATTGCGAAAAAAGACAACCCGTACTAGGAATAATTCTTGTGTCGCGAGGGACTGTACAAACATTCAGACAACAGACACAAAGAATATCCAGACTCGGAACAATTATTTCTGGTTCACACAAAGTTTTGTCCCGGATTCGAACCCACAACACTCGGCGCAGTGGCAGCGGCGAGGTGACCTCTTAAATCACTACGCCATCTGTGCTGTCATGTATACTTAGTCGACTAACTGTCTCGTTGGTTTAGTGAGTATTTTATACGGCTATGGATCAGGAAGACCTACGTTTGATCCTGAACCGAACAACCAAAGTTAGTGTGGTTTCTGTCCAACGAATTACGCCCCATGCCCCGGCGAACATGTATAGGTCCTCCGTTTGATCTGTTTCCAGTCGAGTCGGATTGCCGTTTCATCGGACTATAAGAGTTTGGGAACAGAGAATGCGCTTGTGTTTGTAAGCTAAAATACCTCTTGCGCAAATTGGTAGACTCCGTTAAGATTGGCCGCCTTGACCCAAATTCAGTCTATAGGACTTTATTATTATTTAATCTGCCTTTAATTCAGTTTGGTATCGTAAGGGCGATAAGTATGAATAATTTAACAGATCTCGGCCCTTCTTGTATAATTGTTCCCATGTGCGAGAATTTATCTCTTGTTAGCACACATACCAGTCTCTCTTAACACCAGCATAAAATTATATTTCTTAACCCGTCTTGATCTTGGCCGGGGTAACGTCACTTAACTCGCTTAACATATCTTATTTATCACTTATAAACATGCACGTAAGTCGTAGCCTATTAAGTCGCACGGGCACACCGGCGATAGGTTTTTTAATTATGTCTGGTTTTTTAAGACTGCCAGGTCGAACGGTTGTACTTTAATTATACAAAATTTATTTATTTTCTAGAATATGGTTCATATTTTTAAAGTATAAGTATATGTATAATAATATAATATAATATTCTACAACATACACACAACACCATCTAGTCCAAACTAAGCAGAGCTTGTACTATGGGTACTAGACAATGGATAAACATACATATATACTTTTTTTTTTTTGTAAATACATACATATTATACATAGAAACACCCAGACCAAGACAAACATCCATGTTCATGCACACAAATGTTTGACTTGTGCGGGAATCGAACCCGCGACCTTAGGCGTAGCAGTCGGTTACACTAACCACTACGCCATCGAGGCCGACAGAATATTGAATGTGAAAAGATATTATATATAAAATATAATATCTTGGCAGCATATTCTACCCGTTTGGGACGTACAAAGAAACATAGTTATAGTAAAATTAAATAATATTGAAATATTTACAATAAACAGTTAAGTAAGTACTTTAAATGTATAATTATGTTATTGTTGTTGGGATATTAATTACAAAATGTGCTAGTTAACTTAATATAAAAATATACTTTAATACAATTCACACGGTCGCATGTATTAAATTGAAGTAAGTATATATTTTGCAATTGTCACGCTTGTTTCCTAGAAGAGTAGGCAGAGACTACGGATATTCACTTGCTATGATTCTAGCATACTTGTCTTGCTTCTTTCACTTCACTACTTATTATAAAACAATGTCCACCGCCGCGTCTGTCTGTCTGGTCGCGATAAACTCAAAAACTACTGAACGAATTTTCATACGGGTTTCACGGATAGACAGAGTGATTCATAAAGAAAGTTTAGGTGTATAATTTGTTAAGGTTTTATGCTACCCGGGTCGCTAGTTTATTATATTATTTTGCTAAGGGTTTTCTTACCCTGTCCTTTCTGCAAAATGCCTTCGATGTGAGAACGCTAGCAGAGATTTTCCCCGTCTGTCCCATTCTCACATGTCAAAAACTTCAATTGAAATAATTTCATAATATTTTTAATAACGCACTATAAGCTTATCTTAAGGAAACACAATTGTTGTTCTTTCATATGGAAACAATATTGTTCAATGCGTGTTTAATGTTCGAGCGAATAATCAATAAATACTCGTGCGAATGCATATACGTAAATTAATGGCCTCTATATCCTTATGTGTAGCAATAAAATAATGATTAAATGCACTACCTACTCAAGTTTAATCGCTATTTACATAAATTTTTCCCCATTTGGCTCACTGGCCCCAATTGTTGGGACGTTAGGTGTTGTAAGGTTGGATAATTCTCAAGTGAAATAGTGACAAGTATTGAGGAAGGTATACCAAAAGAAAGACAAGCGAAGATTTACCAAACGAATATTCGTTTGGTAATAGTGGTAATAAGTAGTAAATTTCTTTTCCCTATAAACTTTTCCTCATTTGAGTCATTGGTCCAATTGTTGTGTCGAGTAGTTTTTGAGTTGGATATTTTTTTATAAGCCAGGTTAAGAATCCACGTACATCCGTTCAACGATTTACGAGTTTAAGTAACAAATATGCAAACATTTTCACAAACTTAGACATATAAAATAACATTGCTTTTGGCCGTGGCTTCGCTCGTGTAAAAGTAGGTTAGGTTATGTCAGTCAACAGTTTGTTTTTAAAATAAAATGTAGCTTATATTACTCGGTAATAATATAGTTTCTAACGGTGAAAAAATTTATAAATCATTTAAGTAATTTTTGAGTTTATTGCTTAAAAACAAAAATTAAATCTATCCCCTTTTTAATATTAGTATAGATTAGGATAATAGAATATTCATACATTACATTCTTATGTCTAACAGTTTATTTGCTTAAAAAACGTAAGCGACTTAATGACGTCAATATTTTAGCTTTACGTTTTCGATCTAACTTCTAACAAAACATGTTTCCGTAAAGTTTTACACCCTCACAGCATCTAACTATAAGTTTCCGCAGGATATAAATACCTATACTCCATTTGGTTAGGTATTTAACTAAAGGCAAACAATCTTGATGTGTCGTTTTATCTTTTTATCTAAAAACACAGTTTAAAAATAAAATGCTGCTAAAGGTCAATGTAAATACAACAAATTAAACAACAACGATTACTAAATCAATTGAACCGTTAGTTTAAGCAGTAGTTTATTTGTTTAATATGTGTTAGTGTAAAAAGTCACATCAAGATTGTTTACCTTTAGTTAAATACCTAACCAAATGGAGTATAGTTCAAACTTAGACATTACGAAACGAGATGAGATATTTAGCTATGAGCACATGAGTTCCTACACATACTCATAGTTTAATATCGTAGGTATCATATTCGCCATTTTTGTTGCCATGTCATGGAAAAAGGCTATGTATTTTATGGAAAATTGTATTTTTATGGTAAATAATTATTAATATTTATGTATTTACTAACGAGCTGCCCCGGCTTTGCACGGGCAACCCTAACATATATCTAAACTTGCCTCATGAATCACTCTGTCTATCGGCAAAACCGCATGAAAATCCGTTCTTTAGTTTTTAAGTTTATCGCAAACAAATCGACGTGGCGGAGGACTTTATTTTATAATATGAAGTGGCATGACGTGTTATTAGTTATAACACATTATGAATTATACACTAAATGAGTTTAACTATTTATACATATACCTATCAAAAATATATAAAATATAACATTTACATTCATGAGTTCGAATTTTATTTGCTTAGTCTATTTCTATTTTCAATTTCACTTTAATTTACATCTACATACTACCTACCCCACTGGGAAACAGGCGTGAATCTATGTATATAATGTCCTGCAGACCGAATTTTATCGGCGCAGGAGATATTATAGTGCACAAGTGTGTGCGCAAACACAAGTGCACTCTCTGCTCCCCCTAACTCTCATGATCCGATGGGACGAATAATCTGACACGACCGGAGAGAGATCAGGCGCAGGACCAACGGCTTTACGTGCTTTCCGAGGTACGGGGGTGTTTAACTTCCTAACTCCGGGCTCGTATTGAGATTTCTTAACAGAAAAACCGAATACCATTTTGTTAGCCCGACCCGAGATTCGAACCCGAGACATCATGCACAGCAGTCGCATTCACTACCGCTGCGCCACCAATATATTTGTAACAATAAACTTGCCATATTACTAGAAAGTAATGATTAATAATAATTTCAGTAAACTATTATAATAATTACTGAAAAAACATGTTACTTTCAATAAATATTTTTTATTAACTATTAGGTACTTTAAAAATTAGTAGTTAATATTAAAAGAAAACAGTTTGATGCGTTTAAATAGTAAAATATAAAAACGGTAAAATATAAAAAGTTTTAACCGTTTTAAGTATGTAATAATAATATAAAAGAAAGCAACGGTTAAAATTATTTTATTGTTTTATTAACCATAATAACACAATAAAATAATTTTAAACGTTTAAAATAATTAATAATAATGGTTAATAGTTTTAAATGTTATGTTAACGTTAAATAGCAACATTAAATATTATCTCTATATCTTAATACTAGATGTGCCCGCGGTTTCACCCGTTCCTGAGATTAGCGCGTTTAACCAACCAAACAAACAAACAAACTCTTCAGCTTTATAATATTAGTATAGATAGTATAGATGTAGTAGGTATACTAGATTTCACCCGTGGCTTTGCTCCTCTAAATGTAGGTTAGGTATATCAATTTTGTTGCCCCCAGAAAACGTATTTTTATGGAATTGATTAAATGGAGTACTTTCATCCAGAAAAAGTACTGTTCTCAAGAGAAAATTTTATCGATAAATTCTACATTAACGCGAGGGAAACCGCGGGTAAATCTAGTACAAAATAAATAAATCCCTTCCTTTTTCTTTAATAAAAGGAATGCGCATTAAAGATAATACACACGTGAGTGAGTGCAGATGGAGAGATTATCACTGAGTATGGCAATTACCGGCCGCCGGTGGCTATGAGACGGCAGATCTTAAAGATACGTGCACATTCTTCATATAACGTATTTAGTAAAATATTTTATTATAAAGGAAGTTATGTATTTTCAATTGTGAAGGCCATTATAGAATCTTTATATGTACAGTGATATAAATGAAACATTGAAAATAATACATACATCCAAAGAAATAAATAGAACTAAATTTAGAGCGCGCATATTCTTGTATGAATCCTTTACAGCTTTAGCAATCTACACTATATTTTTATTTCCATTTGTATCAAATAGACAAGGATTCAATCAAGCAGTATTATGAAAATCGATTTTAGAAGCAAAATAAACAGAGAAAGTGAGGGTCGGATTTGCAAACGAAGGGTTCCGTAAACATATATTTTTTTTAAATTGTCATTTTGGTTCCTTGCTTGTTATTATAGCAGCGATAAAAATACACACTCGGTGAATATCTCAACTCTCTACAGACAAAGTGACGTACAGCAGAGTCTTAGTAATAGGGACCCGGCACACTTCGGGTTCGGAACCCTAAAAAAAAATTCATCCTGTGCTTAGGAGAACGTATATCGGGATTAAATTTATACTTATATGTTAGTCAAGGCAATGGTAGTCTATTTGTGTGCCAAATTCCATCTAAATACGTTCAACAGTTCATGCGTGATTGAGTAACAAACATACAAAAACTTCACAAACTTTCACGTTTTTAATATCAGTAGGATACCGCGAAACTAATGAGTCGATGTTTGTAATATTTTAATAGTTTCCTATGTATACAGTGTAGCAGGTTAACGCGATTACAAATAACTATATTGCGTGTATAATTTAATTATGTAATTAGGTGTATCATGAACCAAACAATAATTGGTTCATTTTCAATATGTTAGAATAGAAACCGTTAAATCATCGTCAATTTAGTTTATCTTTACAAAATAATACATTAAATTATCGATTTACAAAAGTTACTTTCTCAAATCAGCTTCTTCAAATATATAAAAATAATATTTCATATTATAATCCATTAACAAGAATGGCCCGTCAATATAATGATATGGCAAAGCTCAATAAATTAATTACTAGACGCTTTTTGATCGCAACTGTAACAAATATACTAAAATAGTGAAAGACATCCTCCATAGTAAGTTGGGTTTGCATGGTTCTGATTTCGGCAAAGGCATCCAAATCTAAACTCATATGTTATTTATAATTTTAGGTATTCATAAATCTGAGACAATTTTTGTGTAATCCCTATTAATTTCTTTGTGAGCACATATTAGCTACGTTACGATCCAGATCTAAACAATGTATTATATATATAAGATGTAATAACGATTGTAATGTGTTTTGTCCATTAATAAATAAATAAAAAATATAAAAAAATGTAGAATTTCTGCTGTTATGTCGTATTCATAATTGTGAAGTAAATTAGAATTTGATTGATTGGAAAACGATCATATCTAGTGCAGATGTTTTTTTAAATACAACTCACGTACAACTCTAGGAATAATAACTGTATTGCCGGGGATTTTATGAACAGGGATAAACAACACATGGAAATTTTTTTAATACTTTTTCCGCGCGTTAGGTTCGGAGGGCAAAAGCCAATCCTTTTTTGATAGGCGAGATAATTTTGCAAACGTCATTTGGCTAAAATAACAGATAACCAGGCCGTATAATTATTTGAGGCACTATCTGAACTAATATTATAAGCCGAATGTGAGTTTGTTTGTAAACCTTTCACGCCTCAACTCGACCGTCCATGATAAATTTCGCATACCTACATGCTGTCAGGTTACAGAAAAGATGTACTCTGCCCGAGTGCATAAAACTGTAGGCAAAAGCTATGAGTAATTTATAAAGAATACTGTCACCAAAAACATTAAATTTCATCTAAAAGTTATGAACACTTTTATTTCAAACCAGCTGACACGCGCAACTTCGTCTGCTTCGTATAAGATAAGAGAATTTACCCCATTTTGCAACATTTTTCATTGCTGCTCTGCTCCAATTAGTGTTAGCGTGATGTTATATAGCCTATAGCCTTCCACGATAAATGGGCTATCCAAAACTGAAAGAATTTTCAATTCGAACCAGAAGTTTCTGAGATTAGCGCGTTCAAGCAAACAAACAAACTCTTCAGCTTTATAATATTATATAAGTATAGATAAACAATAACGTCTATAAGTTATTGACTACATTATTACAACAGAATTGCATTTGAAATTATTGATTAGCATTATATTTCATCATATGCACGTTGTAAAATACATTCACTTTTAGAATCTCTAGAATATTGTTAGCTAACAGTACTAGTTGATATCTACTGTGTAGAAATTGTTTCCTGCTCGGACCCCTTCTGATATAAAGTAATGATACGGTATAAAGGTGAAGGTATTCTTAGCTCAGGCGCAGTAATAGCTTCTATTCTTTGTTTGGTTCACTATTTCTATTATATTGTCTCACTTGACTAATTTCTATATCGCAGGCCATTTTAAAACTTTTAAACATAGGTACACCCAAATTAGGAACAAGTATTTTTCAACACAGAATTTTTTGTCGCGTGTGGGTATCGATCCGACGGCATTTGGCACAGTGTCAGTGACTACTTAAAACTCTATGCCATTCGAAATTCTTCCACATCTCAAAATCCAAAATGAAATATTTATTTTGGATTTTATAGATATGGATAAAAAAGAATATCAAAACTTTTTCTTTTTGTACTATAAAACTGATGAAGTAACTATATTTATTTTTCTTAGCTTAGCATCAGAAAGCTGGTGCTAGACAAGGATAGCACTATTCAAATAGCATATTTGTAGTAAACTAGTAGTCTAGCGATATTAATATCAAAATCATTTCGTAGAAATAAACGCGTGCCCTTGACATAGAATCGATAAAATCAATCATTTTACTTACTAGATACTAGACTTTATATAGCCGAAAGGGTAGGCTGTACCTACATATATATGTAGGTATACAGTGTGTAATAGAATGGTGTGATCATATTTAAGAATCACTTAATATATGTACAATAAAAAACCGCGACAAACAAATCCATATACATTATTTTCATAAAGATACAGCATTTTCTTTTTATCGATTTATCAGTACTAGCGGTCGCTTAGTGGCCAAAATTCAACCATAATTGATTTAAATTTTAGTTTGATCGATAATAATGTTTTATTGTTTATAACTTTACCCATATTACATATAAATAAGGTATATGTAACCATAGTTACGAAGAATTGTACGACGTCAGACGAACAATGACGAAATATTACGAACGCGTTTCGACTGCGTGTGTCAAATGCATTGTTTGCGTGTTGTGCTTTTTCATTAATTTAACGTATTTTTAATGGATATTTTATAAAAATATTAATATTCGCCACTCCTTCTCCATATAAACTTTAACTATGTCAAATTTCATACTCCTCTGTCCGCGCAATTTTCCTAAAAAGGGGTACAAAGTTTTTGCTTTACGTATTAATATATAGATCACATATTCTAGTCGATACTTAAACAACACAAACAGCTGACTCGGCTGATCACTGTGAATCCGAAGATGACCAGGCTCTAATTGGATAGTAATATAATGCATTTGTTTCGATGTTTTAATAAAAAATAAATAAAATGATGGGAATAGTAATAAAAATTAAAATTGGTTTTGATCTGGGAATATGGCACATAAGTTATTTAACATATATACATCACGGCCATAAAATATGACCACACCTTTCTGTTACACGCTGTATACATATTACACTCGCATTTAAGTTATTTTTTTGGTTCCATGTAGGTCCTATGTAATATATGTAGCTCTCTATATAACATGTCTCCTGAGATCTCAGCACCATCTCAAGTCATGTGCGAGAATGAGGCAACACAATACAGAATGTATAGCTTTGTCAGTTTCTCGCGCATGCAATGACAATGTTTTAAGTTATAGTAAGCGTAGGCCCCTGAACAGAAAAACTGCATGATGGATGACGCAATAGTTTCAATGGTCGTTTTGCTTCAACCACTAAGCCGAGCTTCATGGATTCGATACCACACACGGAAGAAAAATTTATGTGATCCGTAAATACTTGTTCCAAGTCTGGGTGCCCGTTGTTAGAATGTTTGTAAAGTCCAACGCGATATAGAATATATATTTATTGCGGGAGATGTTTTTAACAAAAAAGTAAATAAGACTGTCCATCGATTCGAACATACACATATGATTAATTGCAAAATTATGCCACAGAATCAGCAAGGTAATGGTACAGAGTACTTTGTATAATTGTCTGATATTATGACATTTTGTAATCACGATTTATAATTTATCTGTTATCTGCCCACACGCCTCTTGTAACATTAACTAAGTGACTAAGTGTCACATGTCAAAATATGACTGTTCAATGTTGATGAATGTTACACAAAATAAATAATCATAGTAGTTATCTTTGCGTTATGTTCCAACGGTGTGTAATCTCTGTTATCTACTTTTATCATGTTATGTAATTTCAATCTCACTGTATCTCCCTATAATAATGTGGTAGAAAACAGATGAGTGATCTAAACATGATGACAATTAATGAAATAAAAGTCATTTTAATTTTACTGCTTCTCCGTGGTGCTGCGGTAGTGTATGCGACTGCTATGCTTAAAGTCTTGGATTCGATTTCCGGGTCGGGTCAAATGTTAATAGATTTTCATGTAAAGGAATTCTCAGAAGCAGCACAATATTTGGGATTGGCCGGTGATAATATTCTAAATGTGAATGTAACTTTGTTTATTTATTTGTTCGTTACGCTTTCACGCCTTAACTCCTTGACAGATCATCATTAAATTTCGCATACATGTTGTCAGGTGAACAGAAAAGGACATAGGGTAGCTTTCATCCAGAAAAAAAGGCTATTTCCGAGTGTTAGAAAATTGGCGTAACCAACATTTACGCGAGCGAAGCCGCGGACTTAATCTAGTAATTCTATATTTATATTGTATATTGATATATGTATACAAAACTCTGCCACAAGTTTGCCTGCATCGATACTGCAGCGGTTTAATATCAATTTGTCTCTACAAAAACGCAGAGTGCTCCGTTTTCGATCTCCGCACGGTAAAAAAGCAACTGATCCACAGACAGTTTATTTGGTCCTGGTTGTTTTTTGTCCGTTGCTGCAATGTTTGTAAAGGTCCTCGCAGCTAAATTGCTGTTGCCAGGAGTTGTGACAGTATTTTTAATCTATTTGCATTGCTGTAAGATACGTTTACTGCCTAATATTTAAAAAAGTGGAAGGTGTATCAAATTTTGTGAGGATGTATTATTATTACTAGGTATACGTTCCTGATTACATGACAATTAAAATCGTATTTAAAGAAATATGGGCGTAATCTTAAGTCGTAATACGCATATAAAACTCAGAAACTCCAATATGAATTATAGTTAAAGATTAACGTGTCCCAACAAACAATCCTTTCAGCTTTGTTATATTAATATAGATTTATGTGCTTGGTATATTAAATATAAATCCTTAGGCGTAGCTTATACAGAAAGATCAAAAAGCATACCTACAACCCGCCCGGTTAATATTGATGACCATAGTTTATGACCATTTGCAATGTGATGAATGTCACACACGCGTTGCAAATCCTAAGTGAACGAAATTCGATATAAAATAAGAGAAAATGTATGGAATAGGTAGGCGTGAGCCTCAATAAGTCTTAAAAGAATATTATTCAATTTATAATATTGACAAGAATTCTAATTTGACTTGACATTGACTTTGACTTGACTTAGATTTAAATAATAATGACATTATTAGTATGACTGTGAACTGTCAAAATTATATTAATATTATAATCGTGAAAGTTCAAATGTTTCTCAGACACGCTCAAACCCCTGAACGAATTTTGATAAAGTTTGACACGCAGGTAATGACTTAAGGTACTTTTATTCCCGCTACTTAGTAGATCAAATATTCAAAAATATTTATTTCGTTTTACAAAGATTTCCTTAAACTTAGTTTGTGGCGTCTCCTTTTTAAGTATTTAATGCTCGTGTTAAGAAGTTCCGTTCTTCCATACCGAAAAATTACATATTGAAAATGAAAATTAAATGTATTAATAATTAACAATGATATAAAATAATATAATAGTAAAATCGATTTTAGTTTGGAAAATTTATAGTTTATATAATATTTATAAAGATTTCTCTAAAAAGTGTGACTATTTGGCGTAATTATAGTTTTGGTCGCGATATCGGGCATTCGTGCAAACGAAGCTTGGTACAAAATTTAGTATATTATAGTTACAGTTCCACTGTAAAATAAATACATACAGAGTCTTATACATGTAGAAATGTGGGACTGTGTATGGTCATGTTAACTCTCCCTCTCTTTCTCTCTGTCTATCCCTTAGGTGATACACAGACGTGAATCTATGTACATGCAGTATAGTAGACTGTACTTCAAAACCAATACGTATTCTTAAACCACCTACAGTATAAATAACACCTATTAATAATATGTGATAAATGATAATTCAGGAATAAATTAGCCCATGAATTCATAATCAGCCGATTATATGATACTTGGGATATCTGAAGCATTGATAACCGTTATCGACTACTACCAACTCTCCCGAATGAGATTAGAATGAATTTATTTTGTGTTATACTTTTTATGGTTCTGTACCCAAAACTGCCAATAGGACCTTATTATTAAGACTACGTTGCCACATATCGAAATTAAGCTAGTCTGACATGTAAATAATTCGTACATAAACAAAATAAAAATATGCAAAAAGCGTGGGTGAATATAGATTATTCTGCCGCACAAACGGAGTCATGTCTTTGCAGAACCGTGGTTTTACCTAGTCGAAATTTCAAGCATTTAAAATGTCTACCATAATAATTAAAATCCTAATATTGTCTTCTGTTTACGCGAATGTTATTCATTGAAATTAAACTACTATATACGGATTTTATCGCGTTGTTTATTTAGCACTGTATTACAAAATTTTGAAAATATTACACTACTACTACTATTGATTTTATTTGACTAAATTATAAGCTAATAAAATTATTTAAACTATTAAATCTATTTTTTTTTGTTTTATACTTTCCCCGACATTTCGGTTGCTTTTCAGCAGCCATGGTCACGGGGAAAAGCAACCGAAACGTCGGGTAAACCAAAAATAAATATACTTAATAGTTTAAATAATTTTATTAGCTTATAAATTAGTAAAATGAAATCAATAGTAGTAGTAGTGAAATATTTTCAAAATTTTGTAATACAGTGCTAAATAAACAACGCGATAAAATCCGTATATAGTAGTTTAATTTCAATAATTAAAATCCTACTTATTTATTATTCTTATGGTACGCAATCCTTCGTTTGTGCGTTCGCATCGTTCTTAGCCGGTGTTATATTAAATTTTTTGTCTGCTTACAACCCATTCACACGTATCGTTGCTACGAGTTATATATCAACGAGAAATAACGGATGCGTCCAAAAGCGACGTTTTGTTATCAAATCACGAACACTGATATGATAAAAACACAAATAAATAAAGGCATTCCTCGTTAAAAAGTTAGCTATCATTGAATAAGTTACCATAATTGATTGTAATTTTTTTTACTATTTATATTGTGTAAACAGAAATGTATTTACGCGTTTGTTGGCTTAGCTGTGCTTTCACTTAGTTTTGTATGATTAGTTTGGATGCTTGCTTGAAGGATTATTTTGGGCTTTTTTGCTAGGAAATTTATAATTGTAGCTTGGTTTGCCTGCCCTCTATTATATGTCAAAGTCAAAGTCAAAAACCATTTATTCAGTTAGGTCACAAAGTAACACTTATGAACGTGAAAGGGGTTAGTGAGTTTATTACATTTACTGAATTTACATTTTTGTTAGTTGCAAGGTTCAGGCAAAATGTTGAGCCTATGATACCTGCTAGAAACTCACGGCCACTCTTTTAAATCGCCATCAACTTATAATTTCAGTATTTTACAACGGTTATGGTTACTACCTATATCCTATATTTATGGTTATTAGTGAAGTGGTATACAATATGCAGTTTTAATAGATATTCTCGAAGTGTGGCATACAATACAAGTATGCGAATCACACGAGAATATCTCTAAATATCGAACATCTGGTCAATCAATATCAGGCTAAGCCGGCTACTAAGCATCGGTTTAGCTAGCAAAGGATATTTATTTATGCCGAAACATTATTTAGCTTTATTTCAATTCTAATTGTATTGCCATCAAAATTGTCTTTAGATGGCACTGTTACTCCTTCTATCACAAAAGCACCCATCCTCCTAAACGAAGTATGAGGCAAAATCAAGTCCATACCAAACTTGACATCTGTCTACAAAAAGGTATTTTATTCTACATGCCTTTTATGATAACACGGAAGGCACACATACGTAATGGTATGTGTTACTTCCTAAAGCATTTTCCTACTTCCACCGTAGCAATTAACTACAGTAATAATTTCTAGTATTGTTGTTTGTAGAACAGCGAACAACAGGTACCTATAAATGTATTTGAAAGTGCACTGAATATTTATTAAGGTTTGTCATGGCCGCTTGCTATCGGAAAAAAACAATAGTGAAAATGTAATAGAACAATATAAAATATGGATTTTATCGGTCTGGTTATTACAGTGTTAACACGTACATTCAAATGTAACATTTTCTTTCGCTTGACTTTTTGAGTCGTTGTTTTAATATATAGGAAACAATACAAGACACAGTGGTAGGTATCTTTACTTATAGCGAAAGCAATTCGACCTCAACCTTACAAAGGATTGGAGGCAAATAATATTATGTTCTATTTTAGTGTATATTTAAGACACCCTATGCTTTTTATAAGGAAATCAGAGAATTGTCTTTAGGTAACCGCTCACGGACTCATTTTTTGAAGTCTCAGCAATGCGCAATGTATGCCTGTTTTATCGCCATGGGTTGTAGAAACTGCTAACCATCAGATCGGTCATGCTTATTAACAATCTTAGTGGTATTACGACACAATATTGTTTAAATGTGCGAGTACGCAACGCAAGTAGCTAGAACGAGCTACATGCGCAAGCTTCTTGCGCGTGTTACATGCACACATATCAGATGGGTTCCATGCGCGAGTGACTCGCGTGTTCGGTTTTCGTTAATCCAATACATACAATATTCTTAAATCGGATGGGTTTCATGCACAAGTTGTTGTTTAGACGATGCGTGCCACGCATGTTCCTTATCTTGCGCATGTTGTTTACAGTATGTACTAAAGCAATATAAAAACAATTAAATTTTCTTTGACCTTAGTTGCTTTATATAAACTTAGTTGACTTGTAAGTGGATAACTACAAAAGGTCTAAAGGCACGAATTCGACCCACGATCGCTCGATATCAAGTTAACAGTCCATCGGGTCATTGTCCTCAGAATATCGCACTTGGCTTACCTTTGTAAAGGGTTTATTGGGGTAAACGTGCTAAAAGTTAAATAGCCTAAAGCAATACTACCGAATTTAACACGGCTTCAGAAAATCCTTTTAAAAAGTTGTCGTCTCTGGAAAATAACTCAGCTTTGGTCTCATTGACCCTGTGGCAGAACTTTTTGTATACGGATTGTGAGGTAATCAGTCAGGTATAGTGTTATCGGATTCTCCTGTTAGGTAAGCGTCAATAAAAATATATAGGTCGACAATCTGCCCGGTAAATCGGGTAGACCGTTTTGTTACGTGTAAGTTAAAACAGCTGGCAAAATATGAGTGTATACATCTTTGTCTAATCCTTTGGAATGCATAGACTTATGCTTGTATGTAGATATCTATAAAGGCAATAAATCTTCGAAGAGATAATTAGAAAGGTTTCTGCTAACATTTAACGTCCCGTTACGTTTAGATCCCGCAGAAAGGTTATTATTATCTATTGGGCACAGCTTGAGCCACCGTATTACTAGTTAAGTTTCCTCCCAGAAAAAGCTAATAACATGTTACTTGAATAAAACTTAGCACTTTACTACCAGTAGTTGCGTAAGCGTTCCCACTAAATGTGACGGAGCTGGCGACACAGTCTATTTCTGTAAAATATCGGTCCATATTTCAACTTAATAAGTTTCCTCGATTCGTTTTCATAATTTAACTTGATTTATTTTCATAGGCTCGTACGTTTCTTTTTCCTTATTTCTTCGCTTGTAATTCAACTTGGTTTATTATAATAAAATCTTGAGTTGATTATATTTGTTCGACGGCCGAAATTAATTTTTGTACAGTCGCAGATAGTCGTTCCTGTCTGGATAATCATGCGATTTAGAGGTATTTTTATACTAGAACATTGCAAATAAACATTCGTCTCGCCTGTAGTTAGATGATTACCGTTGCTCAGCGTTCAAGTGTACGTTTGCTGGTAAATCAATCTCTGTGCCATACTGACAAAAGTTTATTCGATGTCCGCGCAAAGAATACACACCATTAGCTCCCTTGCTGAAAGCATAGCACTGTTTAAAAAACACGAGTAACTTAATAGAATACAGCGATTTATTATTTGGATATGATCTTCTGTAGAATGGAGGTAGATCTTCATATTAAGCATTCAAACGTACCGTTAATTTATTTTCATGCCTAGTTGGAAACCTGAAGCTACTTAAAAATAGAATGAAATAATTCAGAATCATAGCAAATAGAAATCCGTCGTCTCTGATTTTTATTTCCTTTGTCTTCAGGTATATCGTTATGAGTTTATTAGATATGTCTCATGATTTTACACGGTAGCCCACGCATTTTCACCCATTACCGGGATAAAAACTATCCTAAGTATTAATCCAGGACAATTTCATCCAAATCAATTTTAATCTTACTAAATCTTACTCAACTAAACATCAAAACAACTTGGTAAACATTCATATTTATAATATTAGTAGGCATTTAAATGTAATAGACATACACTGGAACATTGAGACAAATACCATCTTAGTCTCCCCGTGATCATGGCTGCTGAAAAACAACCGAAACGTCAGAGAAAGTGTAAAATTAAATCTAAATAGTTTTAATAATTTAATTAGCTTAAAATTAGTAAAGTTTAATAGTTATAGTATGTAGTGTAACAGTTTCTAAATTATGTAATAGAGTGTCATATAAACATCGCGATAAAATCCGTATATAGTAGTTTAATTTCAAAGAGTAATCTAAGTACCTATGTCATAAAATTATAAATAGTAGATACCTATGATGAATTAACTAATTAAGTGTCTGGTACCAATTAACGAGGTTAATTCTATTAGTGCGAATGTCAGACGATATTCATTTAACACTGACAACAATAATATGTTTTTGTAACTTGATATACTGAAAAGTCATTTTATTTTGACCTGTGTCTTATTGAATGGGAAGAACTGTGAATATTATACCAGTTACGTGTGTTGACAGTCAAAAGAAATAAGAATAACCCATAAAAAGATATGTGGTCGACAGTCAATTTAAGCAAAATCATGCAGGTGCTTAAATTGACTGTCGACTACGACTCACATGATATACATGTCGTCAGTTTGGTGGATACAATAGAAGTGGAAAGCTTTCGGGAATTTGTGATGGAATTTAAGGAATAAAATGAAAGATTACATGTTTACGCTTACATGCCGTAAGCGTTTGATACTGTTGCTTACTGACGTATTTCTGTCTTCTGGCCTAATAAGGCAAATTTTACTATATGATTTCTGTTTTAAGACAACAAATCTTGCATTAGAAATAATTCCTGTTTTGAAACTGCAAACATCATTTCAACATTAAGTAGGTACTTATGGCACGGGAGCAAAGAAAACCTTATATGAACAAATCGAATAATGAAAGAGATTTTGGGTAAGGATTTTTACTTGTGGTGTTACAAAGCATTAAAATCTTAGTAAAAATAATAAAACATATATTTTGCGCACACATATCTATAAATATCAAAATCGCAAAGTTTTTATTCGGTTAACTTCAAATATAAAATTAAAAGCAACTTTAAATTCAAGTTGGATTAGAACTCTAAACTTTGTGTATCCAAGTTACATTACAAGTGCAATGTGCGAAAGAGATGCAGCGATCTAAACGACAGAGAAAAGTTGCTGGCTACCCTAACTTAAAGGAGTTGTAGGGCGATTGGATCAATATGCCTCACTAACAGTATAGGGTGTGAAGTTATATGAAAAATGGTAGTTCATTGACTCGGTGACCGTGGCTTAGTGTGCAATGGAGTTTAGTGCGAAACAGAACGAATTTTGAACATGTTTAGATTGAAAATACATATGTAATAATATTGTAACTCTTCTTTGTCTTTACATAGAAGAAATTTGAGAAAATTAATGCGATATATCTTTAGCTATACTTATAATTATTATAAAGCGGAAATATTTAATTTTTTGTTTGTTTGTTTGTAAGGATTCAACTCAAGAACTACTGAACCGATTTAAAAAATTCTTTCACCATTAGAAAGCTATATTATCACCAAGTACTCATAAACATTTTTTTTTTAAAGTACTCTTATTAACATAACATTATCTACTTTTACGCGACCGAAGCCGCGGGCAAAAGCTCGTATATAATAAAACTAGCTGACCCGCGCAACTTCGTCTGCGTCACATAAGAGAATTTTCTCCGTTATTGTAACATTTTTCATTTATGCTTCACTCTTATTGATCGTAGCGTGATGTTATATAGCCTATAACCTTCCTCGATAAATGGGCTTTCTAACACTGAAGAAATTTTCAATTTGAACCAGTAGTTCCTGAGATTAGCGCGTTCAAATAAACAAACAAATTCGTCAGTTTATTAATATTAGTATAGATTGTAACTGGTCGACGTCTGTACACCAATGGAAATATTTAAGAAAATCTAATGCGTGTGGTCTTTATAAGAGCTACAGAAAGATACATATTATGTATTTTCATTTTTATATTTTATTTGTGTATTTGTATGTGCGCCACGCCGAAACTACTACACGAAATTAAATGCACGGGATCACAAATTTTTTTGCCCCGTGTGCGATTCGAACCTTCAACACTTGTAGTAACGTCAACCACTTACATTACAACGCCATCTATTTGTTTTATCAACCAATTTCATTTCTTAATTTGTATTAGATAACAATTTCAGTAAACTAAATAATATAGTTGTGAACAATCTAACAAATATTAATTACTAAAAAAATTAAAAGAAAAGAATTTGAAGAATAAAAGGAAAATAACAATAGAATAATTATAATAATCCTAACCTTAATTAAGGTTAAGCTCGTGTTACATAAGAGAAACCAGATTTAACCCTAAAGTTTGTCAAAGCTCCAATAAGTTTCCGAATAATATTCCTTCATTGCCAAACTTTGGGTACAATATACCATAGAACACACCTTTTACCTGCCTTACCTTTGAACAATATTACTTGCCCGTCTATTAATATTTTACAACGGACAGATTGTTATAATATCCCAGTGGATATCTCAAGGGTTGTAACATCGTAATATTTGGCAACTTAAGACATTTTAGTACAGATTAGTTCAACTGTCATATGAATGCCGCCATTTTAAATTAATTATACGATGTCTGACGTAATATTGTCTTATGTTTACGCGAATGTTATACATTGAAATTAAACACTTTATAAAGATTTCGTCGCGTTGTTTATTTTACTTTAAACGCGACAAAATACGTATAAAGTGTTTAATTTCGATGTCTGACGTCTTTATCCCCGACTGACCCACGCAACTTTTCTGTCGCCGTCTGCTTCACATAAGAGAATTTTCCCGTTTTTTATTGATGCTCCGCTCCTATTGGTCGTAGCGTGATGTTATATAGCCTATAGCCTTTTTGGTAAATGGGCTATCCAACACTGAAAGAGTTTTTCAATTCGAACCAGTAGTTCCTGAGATTAGCTCGTTCAACCAAACAAAAAAACTCTACAGGTTTATAATATTAGTATAGATATAGGCAGAGGTGTTTTAGACTCACATTTAGTTAAATATGAGTTTAGGTCGGTCTTTTCGGCGAGGGCATACACATTTTGTTTTAATATGTTAGTATAATATTTTTTTGTTTATTTTGTTTTAATTAATTGTGTGTGCTCTGTTCGAAATAAACATGATTTCTTTCTTTCATTCTACGTTATAAGAGGCGAGTTAATAAGCTCGCCTAGAGGCTTTTTCAATGCAAAATCTTTATTTATTTTAATTATTTATTTTAACATGATTTCTTTCTTTCTTTCTTTCTTTCTACGCTTCAATGCAATTTTTTTTTAAATGTGGTATTTATTATACTTGTCCAAAAATTTATTGCACATTTTTATGAAAATAAAGATTTTTGACTTTGACTTTGACTTCGAGCCCAGAACTGAACGGTAAGCCTTACCCATACCTTAATCTTACATAATCTTACCGGGCATAGTTCTAGACGCCGTTCTGCTACAGAGAATTCTTGACTGACGCTTAGGTACTCAATAACATTTATCCCGACCCAATAATCGTACCCGAGACTTCATGCACAGTAGCCGCATACAACACCGCTGATTCTTCCCAGGCATAGTTCAAGACTCCGTGCAACTACTAAGAATGCTGTGACAGATATACTAAATAACAATTAGCTCGACCCAGGTATTCAACCCAAGACCTCGAGTACAGCAATCGCATACACTACTGCGCCACCGAGGCTACCTTCAGTCTGAAACTAATCACCTTCATTGAATATTATAAAACAAAGTCCCCCGCCGCGTCTGTCTGTGTGTCTGTTCGCGTCAAACTCAAAAACTACTGAACAGATTTTCATGCAGTTTTCAGTTAGACAGAGTGTATAATTTTTTGAGGTTGTTCTATCCGTGCGAAGCCTGGGCGGATCGCTAGTTAATTATATTGCTAGTGAAGTTGTTTATACTTGTCTGACGTATTAAATGTAAACTAACGTTTGCCTTCATTGCGATAACAATATTATAATTATAATAATTTATTAATAGAAATTTAATTAGTTTATACTTTGAAGTTAAAGGAAAACATGGTGAGAGAACCTTGAGAGTACATATTAATGTTTTGCGGACGTATGTGCGTGTATGTGTGTATATGTAAGTGTGGGTGTGTGTGTATGTGTGTGTGGAATATAAAGATAGATAGAGGTGAATTAAAACGATGTCTTAACTTTTGCATAATAGGAGGCGAGTCTAATGCTTACCTTGCTTTTAAGAATATCCAAACAGAGAAAGAACTCAACAATTCTTAGCCCGGCCTGTCGAACATAATCAGCCGCACACATAAGTGCATACTAATTTTAAATTTGCTATATTATTAATATGTTTATTTGGCTCACTAAAAGTTACAATCAAAGAGAAACAGGGTATAGATCGTACAGGATAAAGCCAGATTGTAGCTCTAACTATATGCATACAATGTTCCAAGTAAGAGAGTTAGGTGCGTTAGGATCTCTCTATGAAAACCATAACTAATATTATAAATGCGAATGTCTGTTTGATTGTTTGTTTGTTAAACTTTATGCTATAGCTACTCGAAAGTTCATAATTAAATTTGCATTGGTAATATTATAATATTGTCATATGTTTACGCGAATGTTATACCTTAAAATTAAACAATCTTTATACGGATTTTATCGCGTTGTTTATTTTTTATGAAACACTAATATCACATAATTTAAAAACTTTAAATTACTATTGTGAAACACTTTTACTAGTTACTGTTTACTTCAATTTGAGCTATTATTTAAATTATACAAATATTTAGATTTAATTTTACACTTTCCCCCTAACAACAAAACAATAGTAGTTTAAAGTTTCTAAATTATGTAGATAACAATACTGTTTTATAAAAAATAAACAACGCGATAAAATCCATACAAAGATTTTTTAATTGGTAATATTAGTTTGGATAATATTTAAGGTAAAATGTAGTTTGAAATAAAAAGCAAATAAAGTCGCAGGCACCTACTACATAGTTCATTAAATTGCGGTTTACACAGTGTAATTTACTTTAAAGGTAAAACATCGTATATTAACCAAAATGGGGGCATGCAATGATATTACTCAAGCGAGCCTTATTTGCATAAGACGAGGTTAAATGCTTGTTATCAGTCACCAGCGAGATGCCTGCTTGCTTAAGAGATAACATAATACCTACTCACACAGTTAGCTTGTTTTGTTAGAACCAATAGCCTAGTTGGAAACCGCTGGACTGCCACGCAGAGGTCTCAAGTTCGAACCCAAGGCACACATCTCTGACTTTTAAAAGTTATCTTTTTTTATACAACTAAGGTGGTAAACAAGCATATGGTAAGTGGTCACCGTAGCCTATGGACGCCTGCAGCACCAGAGGAATCACTTGCGCGTTGCCGACCCTTTAGGAAAGGAAGTGGGAAGGAGAAGGAGCGGGAAGGGGGAAAGAGGGTGATAGGGCCTCCGACACTCACTCATCAAATGAAACACAACAGTAGAAATACTACTATTTCACGTCGATATTCTGTGAGAGGGTAGTCCTTCCCCGGTCGAGCCGGCCCATTCATGCTGAAATCAGCGAGGCTCATAAAGTGTGTATTAAATAGTTAATTATCGCTCGCTTTAACGGTGAAGGAAAATATCGAAAGAAAGAAAGAAAGAAAGAAAGAAAAATGTTTTATTTGAACCTCCATACACACATAATTTAAAAGAAAACAATATTACATACAATTTAACGGAAGGCGGTACATGGAGATCAAATTAGGCACTGCGTCAGCTATTGTTGCAGTATAGACTACAACGCTGGTATTCTCGCAGGCCTACTAAATAATAATTTATTATAAACCAATATATAATAAAATAAACATACAAAAAATTGAATAAAAATAATTAATATAACCTCATAACAATATATTTATATTATCTTCATATATTATGTAATATATACATATAGATATATGTATATATATAAACGTAAATAGTCTATATTCATTAGCGTAATATATAAAATTATGTTATACTACAAAATACAGCATGTGACACACAAAAAAATAAAAAAATAAAAAATAAACAAAAGCAATAACGAGAAAAACAAAGGAACAATATAATAATAATGAGTTTTCGAACGCCACTTAAACTAGTCACATCTGTCACGAATGTCAAAAAAGCGTCTACCAGAGTCGAATACATAAATGATAAAACATACATTACCGCTGCGTACGCGCAAATTAACAAAATATACACTATATATATTACCACAATCATTATTAGATTTATTTATACAATATGTTTCGTAATGATGGGTACCATACGTGTAAGTAAAGTTGCTATACATATCTGTTATAAAGATAAGTACGTAAAATTATAACAATGATTTTTGTTTGTTTATTAAAAACATCTTAAACTTATTACGGAGAGAGAGATATTCACGAAGATAAGCGAAATCTGTCAACCCGCAGTATGGTAGCGTGGTGGAATATGGCCTAACTCTTCTCACTCTGAGAAGAGGGCCGTACTCAGCAGTGGGACAATACAGGGCTGATATTATTATAGTGGCTTGTTATAATAAAATAGATTTTGAATACATACATAGTAAACCAACGAAGGGATAAGCTGAGATATATACCCCTATATTTAGACCGTAGTTATTTTAGGAGTGACGTGATTTGCAAAAATGCGTTACCATGTCAAAACTAAAATAGTCTAAGCCGGTATTTGACGCCATCCAACGGAAATCCATACAAGAACTGTTAATAAGTTTAGTTTTATCGTAATGGATGGCGTTGCACTACAATAAAATAAAAAGTGGATTTTTTAATACCTCAAATTTGTAAAATTTACTACAAACAGTTTTTAAATCTCTATTCACAAAAAAAATATTTGGTTTGGGCACGTTAGAAGTCGATTCCCGGTTGTTGCCAAATTGACAGCAGTCGTTAAGCTATGTCAGAGGCATACGAGCGGTTTGAACAACTCTTGACAACAAGTTGGCCACTAACCACACGAAAAAAAAGAAGATATTTAAAAAAAGAACACATTTTTTACATAAATGAAAACCTTAGGGTGAATCTAATATAACCGTAATTTATTAAACAACGCCTCATCTAGTTCATTAATATTTTGTCTAATTCGAGTGTTCGCAGGAATTTGGACTTTAAGGTATCCATGCAATATTACAGGTGACTGTACCTAATATGAGCTTTTGCTGTTTAGCATATCTTGTACCTCATGGTGCTACTAAGGGTTACTTAATCCTAAATTTATATCACTACATATAAAACAAAGTGATCCGCCGCGTCTGTCTGTTCGCGATAAACTCAAAAACTACTGAACGGGTTTTCATGCGGTTTTCTTCAATAACCAGTCACAATAGAGTGATTCATGAGGAAGGTTTAGGTGTATAATTTGTTAAGGTTTTGTTCTACCTGTGCGAAGCCGGGGCCGGTCGATAGTAATAATATTAACGCGTATATGAGTTGGTTTGTTTGTTACTCTTTGACGCCTTAACTATTCGACCGATCATCATGTAATTTTACATACACGGTTTTCAGGGGTACAAAAAAGGACATACGAACTGGACTCTGACAAACACTTAATTAACATATCATTTGCTGTATAACTAATAATATTTTTTTATTTTCAGGTACTTACAAGCTGATAATCCTATTGATGAAACGTCACATCTGGTATTAGTATCCGCTATGTTTAATGAAAATCATTAAATTATTATTGAGCTTCATCCCAAAAAAAATACTGTTGCTAATTTAACTTAACCTACATTTCCGAGGGCAAAATCTATATAAATAATAATAATAATGAGAAAAGATTAGATTTTTGTTTGTTTGTAAAAGTTTAACTCAAAAACTATCCAACCGATTTTAAAAATTAGATAGCTATATTATCAGCGAGTAACATAGGCTACATTTTATTTAAAAAAGTACTGTAACTGACACAACCTAACCTACTTTTACGTGAACGAAGCCGCGGGCAAAAGTTAGTCTAGTTTAAATAGCCTTCTAATGTTCATTTTCTTTATTATCAGTATAAATTCTTCCAGCAAGAAAACAATACATAATATTAATTTATTTATTAACTCATAATAAATGCCTTCCAAATATACACAATCAAAATATTACAAAATATAGTAAACATACCTTATTCCTCAAACATCCTCAGAAAATCATAAATAACAGACGAAATTAACCCGTTGGCGGCCGTAAAAATATGGAAATGTTCCGAATATGTTCTTTTTCTTTTCCCTTTTGCCGTTACGTTGGTACCACGTGCGTGGAGCAATGCAGCCCTTGCTTTCCACCCTCAGTTTAACAACCCACCCTTGTCGAGCACGTTTATTGCCAAGATCTTTATACCCCTATTTTCTTCTCATATATTCGAACACTGTATTTGGAATCTTTTGTAAATAGTCACGTAATGCAGGTATTTGGTGTAAGGGTTCGTGCATACAGGGTTTAGGTTTAAAGACATTTATTCTCATATAAGATTTACACCACTTCCATGAGAACATGATTAATAAATATAAGAGTGTTCGTCGTCTCAAAAATAATAATAAAATAAATACATACATAAATAGATTCACACCTTTTTCACAGAGGGTGAGGCAGAGACTAAGGATTTCCATTTGCTACGATCCTGACACACTTTTCTGACTTCATTCTCATTCATCACATTTCTCATACACGCTCGCCGGTTTACTTGTAACGGTTTACTAAAATGTTATCAATAATTAATAATCGAGATACAATTACAATGTTGAACTTTAGATAATGTATTGACAGATACCCGTTCAAGAGTTAAATTAAATGACAATAGATATAATTTAATTAAAATAATGATTCATTTGTTAGAATAAAATGATTTTGATGACAATGAATGATGTCTTGTCAAGGGTAACGCAATGAACATTTATATTTATGAACAAAGTCAAAGTCAAAGTCAAAAATCATTTATTCATTTAGGTCACAAAGTAACACTTATGAACGTCAAAATATATGGGTTAGTGAGTTTACTAAGTTACTGAAGCTACATTTAGGTTAGTTGCTAGGTTCAGGCAAAGGGTTGAGCCTATGAGAAGAAACCTGCAAGAAACTCACGGCCAATCTTTTAAATCGCCAATTAAATATAATTTCAGTATTTTACAACTCAGATTAACAAGGTGTTGCAGCCATTATGCCATATACTACAGACTATAAAAAAAACTAAAGATAAAAACAGTAATAGCTTAATAATATTATAGAGATTAAATAATTTGGGCTAAGGTATATGTTTTAATATAAATCTGAAATAGGCAGTAAGATGGCAACTCTTATAGGTATGGACTCCTATATGTACGGTAAGTTACAGTTAGCATACGTAGGTATAGTAGCGCCAGTTTCTTCATGCAGAATTACGTTATTGTTAGAAAATCAAGAAAAAGTTAGAGCAAGATGTATCTGTATTCATTTACTTAAAAAATAACATACATTGGACTTTCCTTATCCTAAAACAATAACCAAATTGCTTTCTAAGGCTTTATAAATATATTTCGCAATATATTAATATCATTATACAATACTCTTATAAAAATTATATAATTCGTGCACTTCTTGCATGTAAAATAAACTAGTAATTTTACTTTATACGTGAATAAATTAAGACCCAAAGCACGGAGAAGGAAATAAGAAAAGGTACTACTTGGGTCGTCTCGAGGGATAAGTTACCACTATTATTCATTGTCAACTAGCCAGTAAATTACTACCTGAAAAATAATCCATTTTGTTTCTGTCGCATTTATACAGACACGATAAAATGGTGCTGTTTATTTAACACTACGAGGCTTAAAAAGTATATACTTGACGAGAAAACTCTGCAGGCACTCCTTTTTAAGCATGCTGTGTGCACGGAAGAGTGTGAGATTTGACATACTTAAAGTGTAGAAAGTTAAAATCTATTAAAATATAAAAGACTAGCTTTTGCCCGCGGCTTCGCTCGTGTAAAAGTAGGTTAGGTTGGGTTATGTTACTACTTAGGGGTCACCCTGAGGATTGACCTGGGGGTGGCGGGCTTTGTGGGCCTGCCCGCCATCCGTTCAGCACCAGGTCCGAGAGGCGGCGTGCGTGTTCCCACGCGCGCCTCTGTGTCGAGTCCGTCTCCCCTCTAGGGGGGAGACAGTAGGTGAAGTAGTGCCTATTTTGGGTAGGTCTTTCGTGTAGTGGCCTGCCGTTTCATACGGCGGGCCGACACCTCGGCGGGGTCGCGACCGTATGCGAAAGCGATTCGCGCGGCCCCGTCGATAGTGGTTTTGTCGAGGAACACCGTGGTAGGTTTAGTCGGTATTCCGGGAGGTACATTATCCTTTCAACATCTTTATTTTACCCCGGCGAGTCCGACATAATCCCTCCGCCCGCCCCCGCGGAGGGATATGCGTCATTGCATTCCCACAAGTAAAAAAAAAAAAAAAAAAAAAACTACTTAGGGGTGGTGGGTGGCTGCGTGTGCCTGTTCGCCACCCGATCAGCGCCAGAGCCGAGAGGCGGCGTGCGTGTTCCCACGCGCGCCTCTGAGTCGTGCTTTTTGTCCCCCCACAAGGGAAGTAGAGGAAGTGTTATGTAGTGGCCTGCCGTTTTACACGGCGGGCCGAAACCTCGGCGGGGTCGCGATTGCATGTGAAAGTGATTCGCGCGGCTCCGCCGTCTATGTCGAGGAACACCGTGGTAGGTTTAGTCGGTATTACCGGGGTATCTTTCGCCCGATGAGCCCGACATAACCTCTCCGTCACCTCGCGGAGACGTATGCGTCAAAGCATTCAGCCAAGTAAAATAAAAAAACTAGTTAAAGAAAAATAGCTATGTTACTCGGTGATGTGACATTTATAGCGGAGAAAGAATTTTTAAAATCGGTATTGTAGTTTTTGAGTTAAATCCTTACAAACAAACAAGCATATTGCGCGCATGGAAGAGTGTGAGATTTGTCATAATTGGGGTGTATAAGGAATGCAGAAAGGTTATACCAATTAAAATAAAGTAAAATATATTACAATTGAATTGCGACCACTGGGCGACTACAAGTATGCTTTAATTGTTTTCAAATAGCTACTATTAGTGATGCATGATTATTAACGAAAACATATCAAATGATCAAAAAAAAGTATGAATTAAAATTCTAAAGTCAATTTATACGAAAGTTAAACGGATTTAGCTAAAACTTGGATCACTTTTTATCCAAGACTTGACTACCGTTACGTAACCCAATATTACGCAAGCAAAACCTACATTGTAGGATATTATCCGGGATGCCGCATGCAAGTAAGCTAAAAACATCTGTGAAATTGTAACTAATATTATAAATGCGAATGTGAGTTAGTTTGTTTGTTACGCTTGCCCGACCTAAACTACTCGACCGATTAACATGCAATTTGCATACGCATTGCCAGAAATGGTCATTCCTATCATCCAGAAAAAATACTTTTACCGAGGTATAGATATTTTAACAGCATCTAGATTAACGCGAGCAAGCATGGGCAAAATATAGTATTTTCTATATTAAGCCAGACCGGTTTGTCGCAGTGTGATAGAAGCTTTACCTTGTATATTAAATTATCTCTCCCTCATATTAAAAAGAGAAAAATAAGCCTCCACTGACGGGCTTAACTCTTTCAAACTTTTCGCAATTTTTGACTTAACGAACGCGGCTTTTTATTTCCTATATTTAAACTGAAGTTTAAAATTAATGAACTGCATTATGCAGTCCACGAACGAGTACTTTGTTTTCAGCTGTTTTTTTCATAGCATTGGTTTCTTAAACTACTGCGTAAAATGTTTTGTTATGTTTATGAGGTTTTATAAACAGCCATACTTACATACTGCAAGCTTATATTGCTTAATTGATAAATAAATAAAGAAGTATACATATACGCGTATAATGACACCTGTTTCCTGGAGAGATAAGTAGAGACAAAAAATTTCCACTTGTTGAAATTTAACTACTATATACGGATTTTATCGCGTTGTTTATTTGACACTTTAGAATTTGACAATTTAGAAACTATTACACTACATACTACTACTATTAAATTTTACTAATTGTGAAGCTAATTAAATTATTAAAACTATTTATATTTAAGTTTACACTGTCCCCGACGTTTCGGCTGCTTTTCAGCAGCCATGATCACGGGGAGACCGATGATAAAATCCGTATATAGTAATTTAATTTCAATGAATAACATTCGCGTAAACAGAAGACAAAATTAATTTCTACTTGCTTAAATCCTAACATATCTCCTTACCTGAACTTTCTGGTTTAAATATATTAATTTTCTAAGGATAAAACGTTGTGAGCATATCATACCGCAAAAATATTATATAGACGAAAGTGGTGTAACTGTCGTATGAACTTTTGCACTAATAATGTAAAATACCTGTGTATAACCCCTGTATCTCGATGGCTTTTTGGATTATTAACAAACAATATAACAACACTGTACACAAGAACACCCAGCATCAACAAATCAATCTATGGATCACACTGTCCAATGCAGCAATGCAAATCGCAACTTTTGACGTTAAGACCATTTAAACTAAACTTTCCGTACACACTTAACTTCCCGAAGCACTGAATGTTACTCAGCAATGGTAGGTAACATTCAATGCTTCGCAACCGATCTAGCTTAAACAGATTAAAGGATTCTATATAAAAAAAATTAGTTGCAATAAAATTTAAACGCAGTCATCAAAATTTATTACTCGATGAATGTAAGCCACCGTCCATTATTCAATTTATTACTTTTAACCTACAGTAGTTAGATAGAATTGGTCGTAGAGTATCGTGTGGAGTTACAGAAAGCCTGACTTGCTTATATACAAAATAC
This sequence comes from Catocala nupta, assembly GCA_963675205.1. Lineage (NCBI taxonomy): Eukaryota > Metazoa > Arthropoda > Insecta > Lepidoptera > Erebidae > Catocala > Catocala nupta. Next base: position 26,893,623 of record OY776086.1, on the reverse strand, counting down.
ATATATATTTTCATGCCTATATGCCAAGGGGTAAGCAGAGATGTATTACAGACACATTAAGGCAGCTATGATTTTAGATCCCTTATAGTAAGCGTAACTATATTGTAGTCTATCGGACGCAGTTCCAGACTCCATGCTGGTATTCTTGACAGAAGAGAATTTCTTGACAGAAGTACCTAATTACATCTTTTCCAATTTGGGAATTGAATTCGATACCTCATGCACAGCATTGAATACCTCTGTGCTAATAAAGGCTTATGAAGACTGTAAAATTTGCTTTTTGTGGTAGCAGTAATTTTTTAATAATTTGCTCAGTAGACTGCAGTAGGCATGTAATACATAACAAGGCTTCAATGTAATAAACTTGACCGAATCGCGATAGGCCGCACTAAGGTGACCCATATCACATACGCTATTTGCGCAGTCATTCAATCAGTATTGTTCCTCTTACCAAATTAGACGATTGGTATAGTAATCTCCCATTTATAGTCACGGTACCCCTCTACGGTCATTCCAAATAGATTTGAACGAGACTAGTGAGAATACATATCTGACTGCACGAATGGCGTATTTAAGTCATCGCCACGCCGCCGCTGCCATTGCGACGAACGTTGTGCGTTCTACCTCCACACGGGACAAAATTTCTGTGATGCACATGTAGAAGAAAATATATAATGATGTCATTTAATAATCGTACAATGATTTTCTAAATGATGTTAAAATTAAACTACTTTACGGATATGGATTTTATCGCAGTTTATTTGCAATTTCAAAAAACAAAATTTAGATGAAAATGCTGTTTGTTAAAAATGAGTTTTAGCTGTAACAATATCTTAGGTTGTCATTGAAAACGTAACCCTGCAAATCGGTGCATTAATATTTAGTATGCTTACAAAAACTACGTGAAGTTTGGTTGTAAAACATACATAGTAACCATTCGTGCCAAGCACTCTAAACTACTTAAAATTTAGGCCCGTCACCATTGATCCAAGTAGCAGCAATAAACGGTGCCGGATCTTTTAAACATTCAGCCCATGAATAAGAAAGTAACAATTTTAATCCAAGTCACGACATTGCTCCGTAAACAACTATTTCAAAAGGCATTCTTGGGAATATCCTGTTTTTAAGACTCTTTAGTGCTGTTTGTATTGATTTAGTTTTAATTATATTATTTATGTAGCTCTCTGCCTTTTTAGTCTTTATGTTTTCCCTGTATGAAGTGTGTCTATTGTCGTCTTCTGAGTTTATTATGTTAGAAAAATATCTGTAATAAGAGATACAGCTCTTATCACAGATATTTTTCTAGCATATAATATTAAAAATTGCCGGCCCTTTGGGAGACTTAAACGGAGACATGGGTCCAACGTAAAGAAGCCTTTTGAAAGATTTTATCTACAGTAGTGTTGAACACCTACGGTAGCAATAGCCGCAGCAGGCGTTATTACACTGTGAGTGTCGGTACTCTGCAGATTTCCATAAAAAAAACAACAATAACATTTTGTTCGACTCGTAAATTGAACCCAGGATAGCAAAGCACAAAAAGCCACAACGTTATGTAGGTTTTTAAAATGAAGAATATAAAATAAACGTTTTTGTAGTAATAGCACAAACTCTGCAATAGGCAAATGAAAAATAAAAATAAAAAATAAAAATAAAACATTAAATATATCTATCAAAATATACTTCTGCTACTCATTTGGGAATATAATATCCTGACACTGGTCTAGCCTTAGGGTATCGTTAGCCTTCTTTCGGGTTGCAGAGGTCAGGTGGCAGCCGCTCCGTGTAAAAACTGATATCCAGTCAAATCCGGATAGACCAGAAAAGCCAACCCCAAGTGACTTGGGAATAATAAAGGCCAGGGAGAAGAACTCATTTGGGAATATATAGGCACGAGTTAATATAGTTATATATATCCAATTACCCAGCAAATCAACTCTCCAACTCAATTATACAGTAAAACCTCACAGTTTTTGTCAGCAGTTTAAAATGTCGCCTGCAATCCATGAATGCAGCCGCAAATTTATTCAAGCATAAATCTAGATGCTTCTGAGGCTTACATTTTGATGCAATTTTAAGATTTAATGAGATCTCGTTTCATTATGAATTTGCTGCCATAAGCGCTTTAATATCGCCGCAAAATTCTGGAGTTTCGGCGATGAATAGAGAGAGCAAGTTATGGAACCTTAAGAAAAGGTAAAATTATAAAGGGTGTGTTTAATACTCTATAGTATAAATCAGCGTTAAATGGTTTAAATGGTTTCTGCTTAATTTGTAGGTCAGGTATACCAGAAACAAAAAACAAAAAGAAACAAAAAAAAATCGGCTTACCTGTAATTTTTTTCGTTTGATCTCATCGATACTTCATGTTGCTATTAAGAAATCATTGGCAAAATATGTATTGGCTCGAAATATTGCCATTTATGTTGCATGGTAGAGGTACTGGACCTCAGAATGCATCAATCACCATAATATTAAAATCAGAGATTATATAAAGTACATTTCACCATATGTATTATGCCTCCACGCAATGTAATTAAGTAATAAACATACATCGAAACATGCCGGAAAACAATTTACTTACAGTCGAAACCGACCAATTAGAATCCTGGTAAAACGTTAGGCAATCGCTAATGTAATTACTCGTAGTATGAAGAGCTACGTTATTTCCTTAATATAAGTGTGCAATATGAAGCTCAAAACAGTACAAGGTGATATTACTTTTATTTATTTTAAAAGCAATATGATGGACAAAGGCGCATATGCATTCTGGCGTTTGTAATAAAAGATGAATAATATGAAGTAAGAATTTTATATCCAAAGCGGCCCTTTTGCCTTTAGTCGGCCATTATCAAAATCAATAAAAAAAAAATAGATTTTCCTCTCCGGTGATTCTTAATGTTTTTTTTTTATACAACTTCAATAGCAAACAAGAATACGTCCCACCTGATAGTAAGTGGTCACCGTAGCCTATAGACGCATGCAACACCGGGGGCATCACTTGCGCGTTGCCGACCCTTTAGCAAAGGAAGTGGGAAGGAGAAGGAGTGGGAAGGCGGCAAGGGGGTGTTTGGGCCTCCGGAACTCTCACTCACCGAACGAAACACAACAGCAGGAATACTGCTTTTTCACGTCGATATTCTATGAGAGGGTAGTCCTTCCCCGGTCGAGCCGGCCCATTCATGCTGAAATCGGCGAGGCTCTACTACTCGTACCGGCGATCCACGGGATATCCTAAAACACTAGCGTATCAGACTCCCGCTCTGCATTATCATTGGCTGCCTCGCTCAGAGCAGTGAACTACTACCTAATATACATACATTTTGGTATGGCATTGGCTCACCGCAACCCGCTGAGATCTCTGCTCCGCTAATTCTTACCAAGTAGACATTTTTGTCTAATAGACCTAAGTCGTAGCTAAATCATTCAACTTTCCAACTAAATCAATTTACATCACCATAAATGTTCTTTGAAGTTATTAGAGAGTGAACAACATTCACCATTTAAAAATATATATATATTCGTGAGAACTAGGCTGCAGAGCTCCTAGTTCTGGCCACCTAGAGCCCAATGAATATAGTCTATCTCTCGCACTATGCCAGCCAAAGGAAAAGAAATAACGGGTTGTCCTGCTAACAGCACAGCTTTCATAGAACCTTCTTAAGGAACATGGAAATCATACATACTTTTCCGAACAATAATGCAAAAATTTCCCGTCAATTCTGGCTAACATACGCATTAAGTGACACGTCCATTATATCGTACGATACTGAATCGCGTATGATGTGTGGCACTTAATATCGAGTGGCGCTTCCGTCATATTGTTTGATCGTCCACGACCATGATATCCCATCTCTAATTACAAGATACATACATGTCTCCATGTTTTGGTTGCACGATTCATAGTTCAATATTAGGAAAGTCTGTCCGGTGAATTTGAAAATTATTATTAAATTGTTTCAGTAAACAATAGTGAAAGTTGGTTATTTCAATATCCTTGACTACGATTGTACAGAAAAGGCTTTCGATATTGTACTTTAAAAGGGGAAAGAAGATGCCGTCGTTACTCAATCAGATGATGAGTTTTTATACAATACTTCCAATAACTGCAATGTAATCTATCTTAGAGGCCAAAAACGTGATCCTTTGCAAATACGCTAGGAATTGCGCAAAGGATCTATTTGTTTAGTTATCCTATGACATATATATATACACTATTATGTACAAATAATATGGAGCTGCTTAAATACCATAATTATATAGTAGTAAAAATATTATCGTAATGATTGTTTCTCGTGATGACGGCATGCTATTATTAGCGAATCAAAACATGTTTTTATACTGGAAACAAATACAAAATATTTTATGATTTAACTCCAACAACACAAAAAATATATTACAATACCATACTTGAAGCATAATAACATAGCTCATTATATTAGCAATAGTTGATGAAGTTCATAGAAATTGCAAATACAGGAATCCGGCACTAACCTTATACGGGGTTAAAAAATAGACTAGGTTAGATGTGGCAATTGCAAGACAAGATGATTCCAGATGAAAACATTGTCTACCTGCCAGCGGCTTCGCCTGATATCATGAGAACATCAAGTAGTGATGGCCTAGTTCATATAGAGATCTCGAGTTCAATCCCATGACACGCTTCTAGTGTCTGTCATATAAGGATCTCTGACTCGCTAAAGTTAAGTTAATAGCAGTAAACTTAAAATCATCAACATGTATACCTGAGAATTCTACATAATGTACTCGAAGATATTTAAATTTTAAACCCTAACTGAGACAGGGTAGTGGACAATTCAAATCCAAATTGTTTATTCACCAAAACAATCCTAATGAAATAAACAATGACTAACCTTTTTCATATTGAAAAATTCTGCTCCCAACAGTGCAATAATATAAACATCGCTAACAAGAACATCAGTCGAACTTCCTATTTTTCTAATCAAATAAAAATTTTTTCAACTTCATAATAACATTTTCATCCAGTTTTTATATTACCGCTACCATTTTTTGTATGCGTCTGCTGCACTTTTTGTGACTGCAAATGGCCAGTGACCCCAAATAACAATAACTTGGACAAAATAAGGTTCTTAGAACTGTACTTACTATGTTTAGTACGATCACTGTACGACTGGCGTGTCAGCCATTTCAAGTGTCTAATATACTCGTAAACATCTTTTGAACTTCACCTTTGAAATGTGCTAAGAATACATCTCCTTTTTATGTTTCATGGGTGTTCCTTCGCTGTAGATGCAGTTTTATGTTCTAAAGGCATAATGTATAGTTTGTATTAATATATCGAGTTCAGATCTCACGTACAACTTAAGTCTTAAGATCCGTCGTGCCGTTTGTATAAAATGTGTTATTTTTATTTTTTTATTCTCTTTATTGTTTAATCGGGATTTAAGTACGCAGGTGCGACTATGTCAATCCCATCGTGCTTACACAGATTCTCTCACTATATTTAATCGAATACTTACTTATCTAATATAAAGCTGTACAATATTTTTGCTGGCTCAAATATAGGATTAGCTAACACACCGTGAAAAACGTCTACATCTAATCGCGACAAATTTAGGGACTGCATGAACGTTTACCTTTTCTCAAGGTACCGAACACACTCCTCTAACACATGTAGTACATCCTCTATTGTGCCACAAACCTCGCAGTTAGGATTATCTGTTTTTCGCATTAAATACGCGAATTTGTTTAGAGGAATATGTTTAGACCGAAAACGATGTGCTACAATAATTTGATAACGACTCATAACAAAATTAGCAAACCAGAGTTATACGAGAAGGTTCACATTGAGTATAAAATGTTCTATTACATGTAGCTTATTGTATAAAACTTTATAGCATTCTTCTCTTAAGTGCCTATGATAAAAGTGCCGTCCGTTTTAGCTTTCTTTTGATTATTCTAAATAAGTACTAACTATATTTTTTATTAAACATTTAAATTACAGTTAGGTCGTTTGTATAGTGAGTAAGAACGGTTTTATTTGGTTAGTCTCGAATGGTGGAATATTTACACATCATTATTTTTTTCTATAAATATGTTTTTGCAGTTAATTTATCATAATACAAGCAGAATAATTAACATAACGGGTATAAAATTTGTTATACAAACAAATATTATGTATAAGTTAAACAAACTGTTTTACGTAGTGCTAGAATTACTCATAAAAAGTATAATAGTTTGTTTTTATCTTTTGTCTCTGAAGTAAATTAATAAGTGTGACCGTTAGAGAGTGAGACGGTGAGCTTCTTAAAAGAAGCTGTTTTAACAGCAACACAAATATTATAATTGTGAATGGGTGTTTATTTGTTTGTTTTTTAAACTTTTACGCCTTAACTATTTGACCGATCATCATGAAATTTCTCACACACGTTGTCAGGGGTACAAAAAAGGACAGGACATCTTTTATCCAGAAAAATATATTGTGCTCAAGTAATAAAAAATTTACATGACCTACATTTACGCGAGCGGATCTACTGGCTAAGTTTAGTATCATATACTTTAAACTTCAGAAACACCTTATGGCTATACGCCAAAGGTATAAATGCACAAAGAATATACATAAAATGTATGTAAATATGCTAGTAACATCAAATGCAGTTCGTTCGTAAGTTTTAAAGTTGCACGACTAACATTAACTTTATTTCGAGCTCGTTGCATTGTATCGGAGCACTGTGTGTCTAACTGTCAAGTTTAATAGCGGCTCTCATATCAAGAACAGAAATAACTTGATAGCTGCCTTACTTTTAGCTTTCTATAAAGAGAATATTTGGTATAGTTACGCCTTTTAAGTTGTTGTTCATTTATGCTACTTAAACCTGCCTACTGTTGTTCATTTATGCTACTTAAACCTGTCTATTCTAGACAAGACCTATTTAGAATTATAAACCTAATGTCTGGCTGCCTGTGTGCATCTGTGACTTAATAGGTTAAACGTCAGATATCGTAGATATGTATGCTTCATGACACTATAATACAGTGCCCAAACAAACGTTTGTAAAATGTCCGGAGGCTTTGATACCTGTCTCTCTTATTTGTTTTCTATCTCATCCAATTTTTTTTAAGGTAATGCTCGGTAGATGTTTCTATTGTAACCTGCCAATTCTTCAAATATCAGATATAATTTAAAACCTATTTTTCTGGCTGTCGGTGTGCTACTGCCACTCTATAAGTTAACTGATGATAGACATCGCTAACCAATCACCATCTGGTGGTCTGCGTGTATGTTCACTAAGCTTGCAACAATAATTTACGTTCAGTTTTGTGGGCCGTTTTCCAACTTAATTCAACTCTACAATGAGCTTAACGACTCCAAAACGCTCAATATACCAAAAAGTTCACCATTTGGCGGACTGTGTTCATGAATATGCATTCACAAAGCTTGCAACACTAGTTTAGGTTAAGTTTGAGGTTTTTCCCAATCTTCTTCAATGATAATAATATAACTTGATGGCTCTAAAACGCATAAACATAACAAAAAGAAATCCAGCTTTCATTTTATTGTTGCCTTCAATTAAATGCCTTCACCGTCAAATTTCTATTTTCGACGATCCTTATCCATTTCCATTACCAGTCACGTAAGGCCCACTTTCCATGTGACGTCACTAATCCCGACAAGTGCTCTTGCCGAGGACGTGACTTTCCTTCAACATTTTACTAGCACGGTTGCATGTAATTCTGTAGGGCTATTCATAGCCCAAGATGAAAAAGTAAAGCGAAAATGCGTGGAATAAACGTGTTAATACAGGATCTTCTACGTGCATTTATTTTGATTGTAATATATGGCTGAAATATATATACTGGCTGGCAAGCATTTGAATTCTAATTTCAAATTCAAATATGTAGTTACAAATAGTTAAGCTAAGATCAATTATTAATAGAATACACGTTAATATTCTGCATATGGCTTGCCAATACCGCCGAGGCATTCAAATGATTTTAAGTTGGCCAAGCAACAACAACATTGCAGCTACATATTGCATTTTTCACGTTTAGAAACTACTTAACCTATCAATTCTTAGAATATAAGTCATAATTAAAAATCAATTGTGTCTGGCCACCGAGGTCAGAACCCACTGGTAACCTCAAATTATGACGCTGCAACTCAATAAAATATTTTAAAGTAAACGGTAGGTATATTGCTTGGTTTTCAGCTGCTGTTTGATCATAAGTTCTCGTGTTCAAGATCCAAGAACTAAGCACATTGGTGCAGAATTTGAAAATAGACTAAAAAGAAATATGGGTACAATGCATCTTTGCTGCATTTTTCGATGAGTTTAAGCATGTTTCCATGTTATGAAATGCATTACCACTATATTACGAATCACTTACACATTCACAGACACTATTAAAGAAACGCTTCTATAATATATACGAGTACATTTTAACGGCATTCATTCCATAAAATTTGGGTGCTCATTGACAATCATCGCACGAGGTTCAAACGTTACACACTGGTCGGTACCCACTGACCTAATCTATGATATATAATCTATGTCCGTTCGAGGAAAACGACGTGGGAAAATGTATAGTGACGTCACCGCTGCTCATTTGTTTTTATGAGGCAAAGGAAATGTTATGTAAGGCTTAATGAGTGCCGCATGACAAATTATTTGCATTCACTTCAAGAATATGATTACCATTTTTGCTAAGTCACTATTTTCATAGTAGCTCCTAGTTTATTTATGGTTGTCTATAGCTTTCTAGTTTCTTCTTTTTATAGTAAACTAGCTTTTGCTTGCGGCTTCGCTTGCATAAAAGTAGGTTTTCTCAAGTAAAATATAGCCTATGTTTCTCGCTGATAATATAGCTATCTAATGATTAAGAAATTTTTCAAAATCGGTTTAGTAGTTTTTGAATTAAGCCCTCACAAACAAACAAAATATCAAATCTTTCTTCTTTATAATATTAGTATAGACAATGGTAAGACTGGTCCGAATTACAAATAGAACGTAAAGGTAAATTGAGATTTTGTCCTAAAAACATCGCAATATTCATTTATGAACTTTGCAAATAGTGTGACCTGACTGGTCTTATTAAACTATACAAAACAAGACTGTCCTTAGAATAGGAGTTACATTGCCTAAAAATGGCCTGATTGTCGGCTTTCATAAACATTTCAGAACATTATTGAGATTCTCACGCACGCACTGTTTCTCACTATATTTTTTTACTCGCTTTGTTTCTTTAAAGCCAGTATTGCATACCTATTGCTCGATAATTGCCTTTAATAAATAGGACTTAACATATTTCTTCGATTAAACTAATAAATCCTACTTATACTGACAGTATATATATGTAATAGATAAATGTTTGTTACATAATTACGCATAAACTGTTAAATCGATTTAGATGAAACTTGGTAAACGGGTAGAACATGTTCTGAATACTTTTTATACACTAGGCTTTTTATAGGATTCAAGCGTCCAAATCTTCGGGCAGGAACAAGTTGCAACAAGTTTACAACAGTAGTATCTTTATTACAAAATTGCTAGAATTACAAAGTTTAGTCCATAAATTATTTCTATAGTTCATACATCACAGCTTTTATGAATAGTTAATGTTCTAACAGTACTTTTATTATTGTGAAGGAAAATATCGTGAGGAAACCTGCATGTCTAAGAGTTTTCTATAATGTTCTCGAAGATATGTAAATTCTGCCAAACCGCACTGCCAGCTAGCGGGCTGGGTACGGGCCTCTTGTCATACTGAGAATGGACCCTCTGAGTGCCCAGCAATAGACAATTCACAATTCACATAAATATTATATGTCATACATACATTGCCTATATCAGCCTATATGACGAAAGGGTAGGCAGCGATATGATGACCCACTATTCGGCCACTCTGGTCTAATGTCCCACAGTACCACAATCAAGCCCATAGACGTCTACCGTCCACCGTTCCAGACTCCGAGCTCCCACTGACAATTTCTTCCCAGAAGAAAAATTCTTGCCTAAACCGGCAATGGAACCCAAATTGCGGATTTCTTAAAAAAAGCCCAACAAATTTTCCGACACGGGATGCAAACCCGAAACCACATAGCCATCGCATTCACTGCACTACCGATAAATTTCCCAGTTCTTACAAAATACCCTAATTATATTTGCTTGATCCGAGTATCCAACCCATCACCCCATACGTAGCCGTCTTATTCACTGCTCTACTAAAGCAATAACAATCCACATAAATATCATATGACATACCCGTTATACCCGTCTAGCTATATTGTAGTGTAATGATGATATTTGTATTTAGGGTACTTACTCCTTCGCTTCCATACAATTATAAGTAGTACGTGACTAGAGTTTAATGTATAGACATAGAGTTATTACAGAGTCTTTTCTCCCTTTCGGGCTTATACAGCCAGCGTGTATGTTATTGTACTGATATGATTTTTTTATTTGCTTGCCATATATATGTAAAAAAATCGCATTTAAAATATTAAGTTAGCATTTCAGTAAGATGGTACATAGTATCGTTTGTCTCACGTAGTGTTAGGAAAAATCTTAACAAATTATAAACGCAATAAATAAACATTTAATTCCAGTCAAGTCTTGAAATACTAGAGTATTTCAAGACTTGACTGGAATACTCCATGGTAAAAACAAGCGGCAACAATTATTTGAATATATTTATGGCATAAAGAAATGTATTTTTTTAAATCACTACAATCCAGTTTAAAAGTAATGTTTGGAACTGACACATTCTTAATTATTTGAAGAGTTTATTATAATTAATAATAATAGTATAGTAATAATATTCTACCACATACCAGATGGTGTTGTGTGTATGTAGTAGAATATTATTACTATCTAGCCCAAACTAAGCAGAGCTTGTACTATGAGTACTAGACGATGCGATGGATAAACATACATATATATATTTTTTTGTAAATAAATACATATTATACATAGAAACACCCAGACCAAGACAAACATCCATGTTCATGAACACAAATATTTGTCTTGTGCGGGAATCGAACCCGCGACCTTAGGCGTGGCAGTCGGTTACACTAACCACTACGCCATCGAGGCTGACAAATTATTATAGTAATAATACTATTTACAAACATAATATAATATAAATATAATATAAGGTGTTGGCTGGCGCTTAGAGGATGAATGAATGAATGAATGATGATGATGATGAGAATCCCATAGGAATGTAAATGTAAATGTATGTGTAAGTTTTCTATAAAGAAATTCTCAGAAGCAGCACAGAGTGTAATATTTTGCTCTATAGGCAACGAGCTTATTACCGTAATAAGCTCGTTCCCTATGATTTCGGACCTAACACCATAGCTGTCCATTCACAGAAACATTATATGCGGATTACACTTTTTTTCGTATAGGAATCAAACCCTACACTAACAGTGGCGAGCAAGGTGACCAAGTAAACCATTGCGCTATTCGTGCAATCGTGCATCTAAGTAGTACCGATTTCACCATAAAGGATATATTTATTGGGTCGTTCAGAAAATTGCCTCGAGTCTGTGTACAATTTGTGCCCGTGATTATTTGTTATCTGTGAAGTGCCTCTGTAACAGAAATTTCTTTTACCGGCAGTTGTTAAAGTAATTACTAAAGAAAATAAAGGATAAGGAAAATCTGTAACAAAGTTCTTAATTAAAAAACCTGAAGCGAGAGTTGGAAATATTCTTTAGCAGTAGATTTTAATTGTAGCGAAAATGGAGCCTTAAAAATTATAATTTAAAAAAATACAAATTATTTGTAATAACGGTGTCGGTGGCACACTGGTAGTGAATGCAACGGCTGTGTGCATTGTCTCACATTCGATTTCTGAGCCAGACAATGTGGAGCTTATGGGGTTTTCTATCAGACAATTCTTAATAGTAGTACGAACTTAGACTATTAGACTATGTTTTCTCAATGGACCGGGTGGATGGCAATAGGCTTGCTATGAATTATGTAGGACTTAAACCATATTTGGCGGAATGTAGGTGTTATACACCTCTGCAGCAACGGTTGTAAATGGGTTCGATTTCAAGGTTGGGCAAAGTGTCATTGGGGGTTTTTACCAAGAAAATAGAGTAGCACGCTAATAGGTTACAAAAGGCTTCTGCCTACTCCGCCTCTCTGCCTACCCGGGATATAAACATAAAAGAATATATGTGTATTAATTTACATAAAACCTTCTAATAATTAATAGAATGTTATTTTTACGACCAATATTCGTAACAATTCCACATATGAAACTGTATGCCACATACGTACTGAAACGAGATTATTATTCACATAAATTACTATTATTGTTATTAGATGCCTATAGTAGACTATTCTATTGATTTGTGTTTATTGTATAGGTTTCGTACGCTGTTTAGTTAATTGGCAATAAATTTTCTTAATGTATACATATGTTTTCAGAATAGGTCTATGTATTCACAAACTAAACGGAATAATTGTACACAATATGACTTCAGAGTTATTGAAATAGCCAATTATAGGCTTGTCATATTCTAATTTTATATGCCAATCAGTTACTAAGCTGTGGTAACAAATATATTAGTAACTAACTGTCCCCCACGTTTATATTTACTGCGCCGCTTCTGAAACTCGTAGCGTGATGTTATAAAGTCTATGTTTAGATTTATTTATTTTTTGGATAAAGTAGCTTTCTAATGTTAAAAGATTTAGTTTGAAATTGGGCTATCGGTTTTTGAGTTTATTCATTACAAACAAACATACAAAAATACAAATTTTCATCTTCATAATATGAATATAGATTTGCAATATTTATTTTTAATAATTTAATATAGGAAATCCCCTTTTGGGATATACTGAAACTAAGTAATAATAAATAGCAATAAAATAGTAAATAATTTATTATAATTACTGCGTTTTAGGCAGTGTTTTAAACATTTATGTCGCCGGTAGACTAAAATTAGAGATATGACCGATAGGGACCTACCTAGACATAATGATTAAATATTAAAATATTATTATATCTTGTAATTTTATAAATCAAATCTCTGAACTCGGTTTAATAAACTTACCCTAATAATATATTTTTAAACACTAAATATAAAATATTATATCACTTGTAGTATTTCTAATAATTTATTTCTATTTTCAGGTACATCCAAGACAAGTTAAAAATGATGATGATCATCTCATCTGGTATTGGTATACGCTATCTTAAATACAAACAATTAGATTATTGTCAGAGTATGATATTCATATGCCCTTCCGTCCCCGAACGGAGTAGGTATACTCGTATATGTGTCTCAGCTACATTTCACCAGGGAACCTATTGAGGACCCGAAACATTGCCAGACCTTATGCTACTACTTGAAATAACTAAGACTATGTTTAAATTGAGCCAGTTGAGTTATTTTTCTACATATCTCCTCGGTGATACAGTACAACAATCACTACGATTGATTTACGTGTTGTGCATGAGGTTCCGTGCTCGATGCCTGGTATAAGCAACGTGTTGTAAGGGAACCTGCAAGAATTTGTCAGTGACAGCACGAAATCCTCAACTTTGCCCCTTAAGCGACAATCGCTTTTTGTATGGGACTTATTAAACTATATCTGGCGAAATGTGTGTATAATTCTTTTCAGTTTCACCCTACGGTAATTTCAAAGTTTCTTTGGAAAGTTTTTTTTAATTAAACGTCATCTACCGCACGTGGAATAATTTCTAGGTCGTGGGGGATTTAAAACATTAAAGCAACAGATATATCTCTCTCTTCATTATGCTATTAGAAATAAAACGTATGCCTATATAGTATCACACTATCAAATTAAGGCTAATTACTTAAGCAATCTGTTCTAATCACCATCTTAACTATGAATGGTAGATGGATTAACTGAGATCTGATATAAGAATAATGACGTATGGAATACAAAGTGTAACTGTTTGGACAATGTTTGAGATGAGTCAAATTATTGAGTAGGCGTGCACACTGAAAAGAATAGTTGACATTGATAAAAATCTTATCCTAATTATCCAAACTAATATTATAAATGCGAAAGTGAGTTTGTTTGTCTGTTACATTTTCATGCTTTAAATACTGGACCGATCATTATGAAATTTCGCATACACGTTTTCAGGGGAACAGAAAAGGACATAGGGTAGGCTTTTATCCACAAAAAGTACTGTTACTAATCTTACCTACATTTATGCGAGCAAAGCCGCGGGAAAGTCTAGTTGATATTATAAATGTGAATTTTGGGATGTTTGTAATAGATTCATGGTGGACTATTTTAAGCCACCCAAAATATGTAGCAGCTAGAAAATTTGTTATTTAGTGATATTATCAACGAATGTCATCACGATGACTCTTCTTTTTTTTTTGCTTAATTATTTCTGTTTTATGTTTGTAGTAATCATGTAATTTAATATAGCTTTTTTGTGTACACACAGCGACACATCAACCTAGACTGTTTGGACTTTGAACTATTAGAAGTTGAACACTGCGAATAGTGCGAGAGACTGCGTTATATTTTTGTTTCGCTCTATCCTTACCATTACATCGACACTACTATGTACTGTCCCTTTCCGACAATTTTCTATCTTGTATGTAACGTAGTTATGCGTATATAGGATGTCTAACTTGATGTGTAGCGTAGCGTTGGTATAACGTTGTTGGATAAAACTCCAAATAAACAAAGATAAAATCTCTCTGGACCACAAAACATTAAAATAACTATCGCAAAGCTTAAAATTAGTAAAATTCAATAGTAAAAGTAGTGTAACAGTTTTCAAAATTATGTAATAGATACAGTGTTAAATAAACAACGCGATAAAATCCGTATATAGTAGTTTAATTTTAATATCGCAAAGAAATTCCAATACTATTTTGCTCTGGAGATTGTATCCGCAACTCTCGGCGGATGCATTGAAATTGACGAGGGCACTATTTATATCAGTACGCTATTCGTGCAGTTAAAGAAATGCGAACAAACTCATGAGTAAATGCTTTATAATATTTATATACCTACTAGCTGTCCCGACAGACGGTGGTCCTGTACAGGCGAAAAAAAAAAACAAATCTGAACCATCCTCGAATCCACTTGAACACACACAAAAAAAATTATTCAAGTCGGCCGCCGTTTAGGAGGAGTTCACTGTCAACACACGTACAGAAGAATTATATATATAAAGATATATACGCTTAAAATAAATTGTAAATTATAAATTAATTCAGTTTATAATTGCCAAATATATCATTTTAAGATTCAATTTACACGAAACTGAATATCAAAATACTCATTTCATTGACTACGTAACTTAACCGTGGTAAAGGATACCTTGAAATAACTTAACGCAAAATAAAACTATTTATCTTAGTTCAAATTCTATGCGTGTCAGTTATTTCCTACAAGCCAAGGCCGTTCTCGACAAAGCCACAAATGAGTCAAATTACATAACTGATCAGTCATAATTAAGTAGCTCACCAAACAATAAAGAATCTAGACAGTTGGTTAGAAATCGTGGAAATGTATCTTTGTTTCTTTGTTATTAAATTCAAATTCGAAGAATAATTACATAATGTAAGTGCCAGTTTTGTTTTGAACGCCGTCTTGTCTGTCAATTTTGAATTATAGAAAGCTATTTTACAGCGACAATAGTTATTTCAAAGTTTTAGGAAGCTTGACCTACTTTTTTAAGAATAGTTTCGTGAAATTTTTATTTATCGATGCACTCGCAAGGTAAATCAGCCATGTTTTTTTTTGTTTTTAGGTTAACGAGGTGAGAATTCGGTAATTTTGCAATGTTATCCGTGTTTTTGTCGATATTGTACTGGGTTTTCACAGAATAACTCTGTCATAGTTTTAGAGAATAAATAATATTAAAAGCAAAGATATCACTAAAATACAATTTATTATTCTATATATAATGTATATTATATTCTAATCTTTATTACTAATACTACATATTGTAAAAAGTCTCCCGCCGCATCAGTCTGTCTGTTCGCTATAAACTCAAAAACTAATGAACGGATTTTCACGCGGTTTTCACCAATAGATAAAGTGATGAGGAAGGTTTAATTTGTTAAGGTTTTGTACTACCTGTGCGAAGCCGGGGCGGGTCGCTAGTGTAAATATAAATCTGGAAGTTTATTAGATTAAAATGGTTGTTGGAGTATAAATGATAGATGCAACTAGAACTGTAAATTCCGTTTCTTTGTTTAGGATGATAAATCTAAATTATTACTAGCATGACATTGTATATATTTTATTCATCCCACAAAATAATAAAGAAGATATAGGGACGTTTGTTATTCAATCACGCGTAAACCGTTGAACCCATTTCAGTTTAATTAAAAACAAAATTACTCGATATCCTGAATTACCACAGGCGATACCTTTTATCCCGATATACGTTTTCGTGGAATTCAACACACGAATCGACAGAACAGCTTTTAACTAATTTACGCAATTCTTTTGAATATGCTTTTAAATGTTTTGTAGTAAGCTATTCATCAGCGATAGTCTAGTGGGTGACTATTGGACTGACACGCAGAGGTCTCGAGTTCGATACCAAGGCGTGCATTTCTGACTTTTTGAAGTTATGTGCGTATTAAATAATTAATTGTCGCTTGCTTTAACGGTGAAGGAAAACATCGTGAGGAAACCTGCATGTCTAAGAGTTTTACATAATGTTCTCTAAGATATGTGAAGTCTGCCAACCCGCAATGGGCCAGCGTGGTGGGCTATGGCCTAACCCTTCTCACATTGAGAAGGGGCCCATGCCCAGCAGTGACAGTTCATTACAGGGCTGATATTATTATTTATTATAAAAAACTTAATTTGATGATTAAATTATGATTGAATCATAAAAATACAATGATTTTGATGATAAACGTTTAAAAACCGGCATGTCTGCAAGTTCTCTATAACCTTCTCGAAGATATGTGAAGTCTGCCAACCCGCACTTGGCCAACGTGGTGCACTATAGCCTAACTCATCTCACACTGAGAAGAGGCCCATGCCCAGCAGTGGGACAGTTGAATACAGGGCTGGTATTATATAGCTATACAATCGAAGTTTGGTACATGAATTCAATTTATTTAGAACTGTGTCGAAATTTCCATTTCATAATAATTGTGTGCTTTTCTTATCAGATTACGTTAGTGCAAATAACCGTTCAACTACTAAACCCAAGCGCCGTGAAATAACAAATAAAGTTTGCAAGTCAAACAGAGCATAACGAATAAAAAGTAAAAGAAATGTTATGTAATTGACTATGAATGATCAATAAATCTGATACGTTTGATCAAGCCAAACAAATCAATCGGTTTGTCAATTTATAATGATCAGCTTGATCGGTCAATAATTTCCTGGTTGATTGTCTTTCTATTTGTTTAATAGCAATCATCTGATGAAATCGACATAAAGTAGTGGATAATTATAATGACACGGTTTTACCTTTAGAAGATGTACAATCTGTTATAGCGAACGATTTCTTTTTTACTTTATGTATTGTTTTGACTGAAATTAGTAATATTATATATTATTTATGGAAACGGTGAAGGAAAATTCGTAAAGAAGCCGACAGTCAGACAGAAATCGGCGACATGGAGTCGCCGTCTCGTCCATAATGTTCTTAAAGATATTTGAAGTCTGCTGCTCGCACTGGGCCTGCGTTGAATATGGCCTAACCAGTCTCATACTGAGCAGAGGCCCGTGTCCAACAGTGGGACGGTTTATATACAGGTTTAGATTATATATTTTGTATATATACGAGTATACTTATAATAGTATTTAATGTTGTGTTTTTCACAATGAAAACCGTTGCCGAATTGAACTCGAGACTTCTTAGTGACAGACCATCGGTCGACTTGCTTGGCTGTATGGCTGCTTATACGTTTATAAAACTAGCTGACACGGTGACTTCGCTTGCATGCTATGTCAATAAAACATACTAAACAGGCAGCTCTCTATTAGTAAAATATGTTTGGAACCAGTTCAGTGGTTCTATATTGATTAGTATTGGTCTGCAAATATTATTCAATCGAACCTAAATTATTGTATGTACGGCAATGTAAATCTGGTATAGGAAATAGTAGTTATTTATTATTCATGTATTCAGCAATAAGGAAATCTTATTTACTGCTTACAGAGTTGTAAATATATCAGCAAAATAGAAAGTGAAAATACACAATAGTTTTTCTTATATAGACATTTTTATGTATATTTGTGGCTTTTATTTTGTCCTCCATAATTAATATTTTCAAGAAAATAATCTATACTAGCCTATACTAATATTATAAAGCTGAAAAGTTTTTGTTTAATTGTTTGTTTGGTTGAACGCGCTAATCTCAGGGACGACTGGTTCGAATTGAAAATTTAATTTAGTGCTAGATAGCACATTTATCGAGGGAGGATATAGGCTATATAATATCACGCTACGACCAATAGGAGCGGAGCATCAATGAGCAATGTTGGAAAATTATCTTATGTGAAGCAGACGAAGTTGCGGGGGTCAGCTACTCATAATAAGTGTTGTGTTCGTCTTTCTTTTCTTAATATTTGTGCAACCATAACCGAAATTCACTCCAAAGGAGTTAGGAGTAAGGAGTATTATACATAGTGTAACAGAAAGGCACGGTCATATTTAACCGTCACATAATATAGCCAATGTTCAATGGAAACCACTACAATATACTATAGCATTTTCATTTTTATTGACATAAAGAAACAACACTAACAGCTGACTCAGTGACCTTCGTGCACCCGAAAATTTCGCGGTCAAATTTTGATAGTGATGTTATGCATTGTTGTTTAAATCGTCATAATTTTTTTGGTGTGATATGGCACAACGGCTTTTCTCCAGATGTATATACAATACAATTTCTGTTAGACGCTGTATAAAGTGATCCAAAACTGTTTGTTATGAGTCTGGATGTTCTTCGTGTCCGTTGTTTGAATGTTTCTAAAGTCCCCCGCGACACAGGAATTACTCCTAAAGCGGGAGTTGTCTTTTAAAATAAAAATTCTAACGTAACATTGACATTATATTAAACCTTTTTCAATATTTTTTATTTAACAATGGTTTACTGCCGATCATCGATTTAATTTGTTACATAAGTAATGATTACTCTAGATAATCATCTCAATTGTTGACAGCAAATTGCAATGCCTTAAATGTCACTCAAGTCTCACGGGTTTACCAACTTATTTTATAATTTGATTATGCAATCATGACTGAAAGGAATAAGTAGATTTTGGACATTGATGTATGTTATTTTTGTCCTAGAAAAACATAGGCTGTCATGTTAATTTGTACCTACAGCCGTTATCGTTCGAGCTAAATATCTTATTTTTTCTAGACTTTAAATTTAAAAATATTTTCATCTTAGGATGGCACGGTTAGTCTTGCCAGGAGCACAACATTTCGAAGGAGATCTTAGGATTATTTTGGATAATCCTAGACTTGCCTTTCCCGCGGCTTCGCTTGCATGGATGAAAGGTACCCTATGTTCTTTTCTATAAACCTGAAAATGTGTAGGTATGCGGAATTTCATATTGATCAGTTGTTAAGGCATAAAAGCGTAACAAACAAACATTCTCATATTCGCATTCGCGTTTATAATATTAGTTCGGATGTACCGATTTTTATAAAGCAATTATATTTATCGTTATTAGTAGTACATACATACATTGATCGAGATCTTATGCTCAATTATTCGAATCAGTTAGTCGAACTGTAACAGAACACAAAGCTTTCCTTCATCAACTATTAATATTCAAACACTAATTAATATTTAATTTAACTTATTCAAAACGCAATCCAGAATAGCTTATTGAGGCTTTCATTTAACAAGCTATAGCACTCGACTGTAGGTATAATTATACCAGGGAATGCTTTCAACTTATCCAGCTTTGCGGTATGTACCGAATTGAATATTTAAACGCGTATGAAACCGTATGTGTCTAATTTAGTACGCGACCTCCCGTTTAGGCGAATGTTTTGAAACCTTTATAATGTTTAACTTGTGTATTTTACTCTCTCTCTCTGTCTTAACGTACCTATAGAACATAGGGTATTTTACCAGTAAATGGCTATTATCCATTTGTCGGCCTCGATGGCGTAGTGGTTAGTGTAACCAACTGCCACCCCTGAGGTCGCGGGTTCGATTCCCGCACAAGACAAATATTTGTGTGCATGAACATGGATGTTTGTCTTGGTCTGGGTGTTTCTATGTATAATATGTATGTATTTACAAAAAAAAAGTATATATGTATGTTTATCCATTGTCTAGTATCCATAGTACAAGCTCTGCTTAGTTTGGGCTAGACGGTGTTGTGTGTATGTGGTAGAATATTATTATTATTATTAAGCGCTGGTTTATGTGGGGCGTAAGACGCACAGGTTAGGCGCCTTCTGCGCTCACCCACCTACCGCGTAAAGTTGTAAAGGCTATCTGAGATCAACAACTAAAACACACACACAAAAAAGGGGCGTAAGACGCATGCGACAAACGCACATTGTTGTCCTATCTGCGTCGTTCAAGATGCCATGTGTGTTAGAGTGACGAATGCTGCGTTTAACCAAAAACCAACGTATATAACTAACAAAGTCAGTTTGTTTGTTTGTTACGCTTTCACGCCTTAACTTCTTGATCGATCATCATGCTATTTTGGGTACCCGTTGTCTGGGATACTGAGAAAGACATACGGTAAGATTTATCCAGAAAAAGTAGGTATCTACTGTTCCCCAGCTAAGCAGCTGGCAAAAGCTAGTATTGTATAAATTAAAAAGGAAACTGTCTCACCTCCTATTATATCGAAACATAGATATTTTTCTAAAGTACGTCAATCCAATTAATGTGCGGTTCAATAACAATCCATACATAAAGTATATCAAGAAAATGAGAAACTGAATATCAAACCGAACCGATAATCATAAATCCAGCCACAATAGATTGCCAGAAACGATCCATTCTATAAAACCAGCCAAAGAAACACACTTTCGTTCTGAACACCATAACGACCTCATCCAGTTTCACCACAGTTGAAAGCGATCCACGGGGAAAGTGTGGAGAAGTCATTGTCACCGTGGAATCGCTCCACCCCATGTTGCCCCAGTTTCTCCGTGATTAATCTTTTTATTGTCGGAGTAATTACTTCAAAAGCGTTTAAGTGACGAACTGTTTAATACGCGTCATTAAGCTTTTCGTTCTCGTTGATGACCAGTATTGGATAGAACATTGTCAGTAACTTCTTACTGTTGCTTAATGTTTCGGAAACAATGTCTTTTCTGTTTGTTTAATGCATTAAAAAACGTTTTGTAAACTTAAAGCAGCATATTTTAAATCTGTTTTATTGAAGTCCATTTAGAATCTTGTAGGACATTACAAAATTGTACATAGACTTCGGCGCTGCATTTTATTTTGTTTTGTAGTCGTTTAATGTTTTTTATCATTCATAAAGTGTTTATTTTACTAAGCCATCATCATAGTATTGAATTTTCCTCTATCTATTTTACATAAGTGCCAATAACAAAATCTTATATTTTATGTAGAAGACTAGATTGTGTTCGCAGCTTCGCTCGTGTAAATGTAGGTTATGGCAAATTTTTATCCCTCGAGATAAGCCCTTTTTGAATAAATGGTACTCTATGTTTCGTTCAGTACCCCTGACGACATGTACGCAAAATTTCATGATGATCGATCGTGTAATTAAAGCGTGGAAGCGTAACAGACGAACTCACATTCGCATTTATAATATTATTAGTCAGAATGTTATAATATCAGACTGTTTACTTGACTTTACAACTTCGACATTTACTCAAGTAACATTTAAATTAAGAATAATGTATTCCTACCAATAATAAAAGGGAATAAACCTTAACACAAAGTTCACGTCGTCACGATTACGGAAAACTCGGACGACCACAAATAATTGTACCACAATCTAAACGTAATCTTCACACGTTTATGTCAAAGGCTATCTTTATTTACGTCCACGTGACTTATACGCCAGTCTTAGGATTTGTATCTGAAATACACGCCCTTTCGTCATCTATATTTATTCTATTATTTAGGTAGCAGGAAAGAGGTCTTATGTATGGCTCAGCGAAATCTTTCTTTTAGTGTTTGTTCTCGAAATATTATGTGATTGTTTGTGCTGATTTTTGGGGAGTGAAGTAAACAGTAGGTCAGCTGTCTCGTTTCTCTTCTGCGTAACCTTAAGGGAAGTTTTGATATAACTATAGTAGTAAGCGGATATAATGTAAAGGAAAATATTTGATCTGAGAAGAGGCTCGTCCCAGAAATGGCTATTTTAATTGTAAGAGAACAGGCAAGCAATACATTTCAAAAAATTATCTATAGAACATACATTTCTTTTTTCATTAAACGACACAATTTAGGAAACAAACAAGAGTTTTAGGCAATAGCAAAATTACCCACAAAATAAAACAAATAATTTTTTATGTAAGTATGTATTTTTTAAATAAATATTACGATTAGACATTGTCTTCTAATAAAGACGTGACGTGGAGGGCACGGGTATGTTTGTCTTCTATACAAGACCGTGGCGCTCAAAAGGTTAAATAAGGTAACAGAGAAGGCTAGCCTTCCTTATGTTATCTTATTTATTAACCTTTTGGTCAACAGCCCGATCCGGGATCCAGACACTTTTTCGCATTGTATCTGGTTGCGACTCATTAAAACATATTAAGTTAGGATACTTATAATAGACATCCAAACATATAAGCACACTGCACACACCAAAATCAATCTCTCTTTTATACAGTTACTTAAATAATAATAACTTTAATATTGAGCTAGATGACGCAGTGTATCATATAATATAAGCATACAGCACAGCGCGTGGGTGGCATAAATATGGTTAAGTTATAATAAAAATAAATAGCCGCCATTATTGTACAGTCACGTCTAAGTTATTTAATATTCACATAACTGAATACGACAACCCTAAAAGTTAATTTAAACTCGTAAATAAAGTCACAGTTTATAGCCGCTTTACTTCACGCCAACTGCATTCATCCTCGCATAATAACTTATTACAATTCCCCGCTTCTACATATTATGCAAAATGTTCGTATTAACATAACAACTCGAACAATGTAGATTTCACACAGTTTAATTCAAACAGCATCTGTGGCGGCCATTTTGCAATCGGTTGCATTTTAAATAATTTAAATTCAGAATGTCTAAATTGTACGCTGTTCTTAATTTGAATCTAAATTTGAGTTAAGAATAATGAGTAGGATCGCATTGTTCTTTTCTGTTTCGTTTTTAATTTTATTTTATTTAGAATGTAGAAATGAGGACACGAATGCATAATGAATTGTGTAATATTGCCAGTTCAGTTTCAGTGAAACCTTCAAATTCTTGGTTTTCTTTTCCGACTTTTTCATTTACTCAGACATTCATACTTTCTATAATATTTATTTCTTTTTTGTATGGAATAAATTGACGTTAAAAGTAATATTGTTTTATTACTTTCCAAATAAAATTCTTTTTTATTATTAAACCTAAGCGTAGTCAATAGAAACCGTTTCATCATCAAACGATTATTTCATATTACTGCGTACAATGTTAAAAGAACATAGGTCATAGGTTTATATGAAACTTCTTAAACGTTTATCATCAAAATCATTGTATTTTTATGATTCAATCATAATTTAATCATCATATTAAGTTTTTTTATAATAAATAATAATATGAGCCCTGTAATGAACTGTCACTGCTGGGCATGGGCCCCTTATCAAGGTGAGAAGGGTTAGGCCATAGTCCACCACGCTGGCCCATTGCGGGTTGGCAGACTTCACATATATTAGAGAACATTATGTAGAACTCTTAGACATGCAGGTTTCCTCACGATGTTTTCCTTCACCATTAAAGCGAGCGATAATTAACTATTTTATATGCACATATACTGTCGGACTCATAAACCGCATCAATGTTCAAGACGCCCTTGAAATAAACATTTTAACCAAATATTCAAACTTTTTATACAAATTTAAATTGAAACCTATAGTTTGGTTCGTTAACTTCATAACAGCGTAGTATCGTATCCTTAAGTGTATGTTTGTATACTGGAAAGGACCATTCAATTTTTTATAACAAAAAACGATAAATGTAACAAAAATTGGTATTAGTTGGTTTATTGAAAATAGGTGTTTACAATTAAAATAAAGTTGAAGCATAGTTTTTTTTTTTAATAAGGTGTATTGCTTCCACGTGCCCTTATTACAGATTCTAATCGGTTCCGCATAGATCTGATTAGGGTTATTAAACGGTCTTGCGGAATATTGTTCCATTCTTGTGAAATCGCTGTTCTTAGTGCTACCACTGTTGTGGGCACAGGATTGCTCGCATATACAGCTTTTTCAAACTGTCCCTAACATGCTCAATGGGATTAAGATCCGGGCTGCGTGCTGGCCAATTCATACTACGTATCCCAACCTCTTCGCAATATTGTCGAACTTGTGCAGCGGCGTCGGGTCGGGCATTATCTTGCATTAGAGCAAAATTTTCACCTATTAATCTCATGTAAGGTACCACGTGAGTATCTAAAACCTCTGTTATATAGTGTTGTGCCGTCAAACCACCTCTTCTACCGTTTTGACGAACCATGTCGATGAACACAAGTTGCGTTCGCCCGATCATCGAAATGCCACCCCACATCATACAAGAACCGCCTCCAAAAGGAACACGCTCCTAAATGCAACTTTGAGCATATCTCTCCCCACGTTGACGATAGACTCTTCTGCGACCGTCTGCACCGTTTAAACATGTCCTACACTCATCAGTGAATAATATGGAGGCCCATTGCTCTTCAGTCCAATTAAGATGTTCACGCGCAAATCTTAAACGAGCTTGTCTGTGAGCTGCAGACAGCTTTGAACCATTTGCTGGTCTAAAAGGGGTGATTGCCGCTTCCTTAAGCCTCCTTCTTATTGTTCGTGCACTCACGTTTACTCCACGCACTTCATTCAGCTCTGTTTTGATGTTTACTGACGTGAGGAAACGATTTCGTAGGGAAGTTAAAACAATAAATCGGTCGTCACGACGGGTGGTTGATCGAGTTCTGCCGGTACCGGGTCTCCTTTTGTAAGAACCTGTCTCTACAAATCTTCGGTATATTCTAGTTTAAATTTAAATTTCTAGCAATCGTTCGTTGATCCAAGCCTTCCCGCACCAATGCTTAAATTTGAGCGGCTTGTTCGAACTAAGTATCCATATTTATGGTTACGAAACTTTTGTTGAGTTTAAAAGACTAATAATCAATACTATTTATTGGTAACAATAATTTAAATCGCAAATGACAAAGAAACAAAAATAATTAATTTCAAACTTTACTCTGATAACACACGAATTTCAGACGTTTCTTTCAAATTTCCCGGCTATAATATTATCTTTTACTGCAGTTTAATTTTTAATTTTGTTTTTATTTTATGATTAATGGACTGTCATTTAGTTTAATCTAAAAAGTTTGCTTACTTATCAAAAATATTAATTCGAAAGTAATCCTGAACTTTGATGCAGTTTATGAGTCCGTCAGTGTACATAAATTCAAAAAGGCAGAGATGTGCGCCCTGGGATCGATCTCGAGACCTCTGTGTAGCAAATGGGAAATCCTTTGTGAGGGCGCTGGTACCCATAACACAAGTTTAATCTTATCTTGGGTACCAGAGTTCAATGCAACAGTTCTATACAAAAATTGATTTTATTGTATTTATGTCATTGTATTGTGGCTATATGGAACAATAAAATATTATTACTATTATTATTATTCCAACGGTCTTCCACTAGGCTATCGCTCTTTTTTTAGTTCGTTTATATTAATGTCTAAATATCTTAGTATAATATTTATTTTTTAAAGAACGTGGACTATAACAAATTTAAACACCAGGCAAGTTCTGCTTATACCACTAGCTTTAAGATGTCAGTTTACTTTCTAAGGTTTCAGAATACATATTAGTACTAAGTAACTTCAGACTAATATGGCTGCAAACTGGGGTGCTACCCTCTGAAACTGATATAGAAGTAAACCCTTCTCCCTAGCATTTCAGCTTAATTAACACGCATATTAAGGTAATTGCATCGGTGGCCGAACGGGAATATGTCTCGGATTCGAAGCCCAGAGCAGGCAAATTGTATTTTTTTTCTGAGTTTAAAAATTTTCTATTAAGAAATTCTTAGTATTAACACAGAGTCTGGAACTATAGATACATAGTTGTATCTATGTCCCCAAAGGGGTAGGCCGAGATGTCTTTAGTTTTAGAGATCTTGTAATAAGAAGTGAGCCTATTACCGCGTACTAGTTACAGTATCAGACACAGAATTTTTGAGCAGAAATTCCCAATATCATTTTACCGGAGACTCGAACCCGGGACCTCATGTACAGCAGTCGCATTCACAACCACTGTGGCAAGTAGTCAACTGTAACCAAAAATAACTAAACAAAGACACTTGATATGATACTTTTCGTACCTAACTAATTAAGATGTACCACTATACATCGTTACAAATGAATAGCAAGATCATTTCTCTACTGGCTATTTCCTTACGTGCCTAAATGATAAAGTCAGTGTTCCAGTGAAACTGCCGCCAACTGGAAATTAATAATTGTTAATGACCTATATTAATATGAACCGCAAATTTAAAATAATTTTAATAGTAGTAAAGTTTAATAGTTACAAAATCTGCACGTCATGTTTTCCAAATAAACCGTGATAAAATCCGTATGCAGTAGTTTAATTTTGATGTATAGCATATCCGTAAACGTAAGACATTATATATACTTATGGCAACAACTAACAAGTAAAAGTTATCCGAAAGCTAAATCGCATGCTGTCTCACTCTTGTTAGGTTAAAGAAGAGAGATGTCGAGACTTTTATTTTATAGATAAACGCTATTTGGAGTTGGTAGGACAAGCCCTTAATATTATAAAGCTAAAAAGTTTGTTTGTTAACGCGCGAATCTTAGAAACTATTGGCTCGAATGGAAGAATTATTTTAATGTTGGATAGCCCATTTATCGAGGAAGGCTATAGGCTATATAACATCACGGTATGGCCAAAAACAGCGGAGTATCAATGAAAATGTTGCAACAACGGAAAAAAATTCTTATGTGTAGCAGACGAAGTTTGCGTGGGTTTAGTTACAAATAAAATTTATTTTACCTTTACACAGTTTCCATTTTAACTTATTTACGTGTTCTATTATCTTCATATCATATAAATCTTGTTAGCCTACAGAGTTTTGATACACTTATATACATACCTATGTATATACATATATGTATAATCAGTAGATATCCTTGCTTTTTGTCGGGCGGTCCCATTCGTCACACTTAGTTGTTCTCCGTACGACAGGACGCGCTGGTAACAGAATAACGACCTACTGGGACCAAAATATTCGACCGTTTACTAAGACTAGGTGTAAGATGACAAAGCATTATATAAGGCGATGATTTGCGATCTATATGTATTGGATTAGATTCCCACAGAATGCTCTAACTGAAGTTTTAAACTCTCTTTTAAAGTTAACTTATGAGTGACAGCGACACCCCAGCGGACAGACACAATAGGTTTTCATTTATGTCTGTCATTCTAGCAATTGATAGATTAAAGAAAGTACAAATACGCTTATATTTATAATATAAGGTTATAGTCAGTATACAAATACATACACACAAACACATGCATGTGTATATTTAAATTGCTTCTCACTAGTCTACCTCGGTAGCGCAATCGCGAGGCCATGCCATAGTAGAAGATTTGATACCTTGGTCGGGTAAACTGTATTGGTATCTTTCGGCCAGATATTATCAGTGACACTATGGAGTCTGGAACTAAGCCTGATGGTAGGTAGCTCATTAACGTGACACTTTAAAATCATGATACCTAAAAACCATACTACACTTCTGTATAGTCTTTTAGTGATATAGGTGTGAAACCATACGTACATACATAATTATGTATGTTGCACGAGAGTATATCCTTTAGTAATAACATTTTTGACCTAATATGTCATTGACATGCTTTATTGCAATTTTCGTTGTCAAAGTTTTTAGTTATATATGTAGTATGTTTTAATGCTTAACGTTTTTTCAGTTATCTAAGTCACTCGTTGAACGGTCACAATGTCCTCTTTGACCGACGTGAATTGTCTGTTTTGAACGTATGTTTATGTTGTTATGCAAAGATTTTGTTTGGCTAATCATTGTTGTCGAATACACACAAATACATGGTCTGAAGCCGATATACCAAAGCCTCGGGCGAATGCTAGTAACACACTCCCTCGCCGTGGCTGTCTGTTCGTTCTTCATGTTGTTTAAAACTCAAAAACTACTGAACGGATTTTCATGCGATTTTCACCAATAGGCAAAGTGATTCATGAGGAAAGTTTAGATGTATAATTTGTTAAGGTTTTGTACTACCCGTACGAAGCTGGGGCAAGATGCTAGTATTTATAAATTGACGTAGGTATGTCTTCAAACCGTTAATATTATGTTTAAATCAACCTTGACTTAACTTTTCAAGAATAAAGTTATTAGCAAATTGATTTTCTGCTTGTTAACTAAGTATCGTGAACACGTACAACATAAACCTTGTTGTTTCAAATTATCGTGAAATTGGCTTAGATCTGGTTTAGTTCTACTGATTAAATACTTGCATGCTCTTTTTTATGGCATACGAGGCAAATGAGCCGATGGATCGCCTGATGGTAAGCGATTACCGCCGCCCATGGACCGCAACACCACAGGAGTTGCAAGTGTGTTGCCAATCTTTTAAATTTGACTCCCCCACCAGAAGGGCGGGGAGGGGGTTGGGCCTCCGGTACCTTCATTCAATCGACGACACAACGCTTTTTTTGTGAGGCCATGGTATCACTCCGGTCGAGCCGGCCCATTCGTGCCGAAGCGTGGCTCTCCCACGGATTCTAGATTTTATACCTAAACTAGCTAAATCCCGTGGTTTTCCCCGTGTTAAACTATTAGGCTGATATCTACTGCGTCCTAGAGGAGTCATCTCAACTAAATCGTTTGTAGCAAGGGAAATATAAATTAAATCTCTAACTCACCAAGGCGATTATTGCCACGACACGATTGAGTGCAAAATTTTAGTATAGTTTTAGAATGATCGTAATACATGTATAACGCTATTTTTAAATTAATATTGCACATAAACTTATCGTTTCAGTAATCGCCTGGCTTAGACCAAGTGAAGTAGAGAGCAGTCTAAAATTATTTTTTTGTTTAACAAACAATTTAGTTGAGATGTCTCATCTAGTACATAGTACCTACTTAATAACCCAATGCGTTTAATGACATTTATGGCGTCAGCGCCGTTTCTTTGAATGGTATCTTAATGTTATATAGATTATGATGACTCTATTCCTCGTAATATATCTTTTATATACTCTTTCTTATTTTAGAAACTTGGAAAAAAACTCCTACGTAAGGAACCTATCCTTCTTATTATTTTTTTCTGGTTGGACTATCGGTTTCTAACGCCTTTCAAGTGTTCGAACATATACTCTTTTGTTTTACTAGAGAAATATACATGTGCTAATCGACTTTTTAGTCGCAAATCTCAACGGCAATCGCAAACCCGCCAATTATAACGCATTGTTGCATTAAACACGCGTTGTACTCTAATTGGTGAAACTGTTGCAAAGTCGTGGGAACTAAGTCAGCGCACAGTGTATAAAAAACGCAGTGTAACATTGTTCTATTGCAATATAGAGTACTGGTGTGCAAGTGTTTTTGTTACACTGTGACATTGGTATAGTTTGTAACTGCTGATCTTGGTTCTATGTTTTTGTTGAATACTTTTACTGTCTTTGTTTACCGCATGAGGTTGGAAAAGGAGAAAAATACGTGATTGTTAAGATTGTAATGAGTCATAAGTTTCTGTCATAATATGCTCGTAGAAATACCAATTGTTATCTTTATAGAATTCCTCGAATGCCTTTACAAATATTATAGCTAAAAATACATGTTTATAGTGAGAATAAACGTATACCAATAATATAGACTACGTTAGTTAATGCCAATATTCAAGCATTTATAAAACAATAGAACTTTTATTTTATTAAACAATAGAATATTTTTCGATTGTAAATACAGAGGCTTACAACTAGCCAGTTGTTATAAATAAATTCATTTAAATGAGGAATATATATTAAAAGAGAATTTAAAATATTTTATTGTTATAGTACTGTTGAGATTCTGATGCGTTCAGTAATATTAAGTTCGAAATGAAGTCAGTATTTTGAACTAATTGTTGTTAAACTATTTATAATGATATGGTTTAGGCATATACACGGAAAAACCGACGTAAATTATATATGAATATAATATAAATAGGATGGTCGGAATGATAATATCTAGTCACACGATATCTGGCGGGATTTGAGGCATTCAAAACCCTATGTCAATGCCATGAGAGGGACTGAAGCAAGAGAAGTTCGCCAAGATTATAGTGGTAATCTGTAGCCTGTTTGAATCACCCTGGAAAACAACCTTGTCTCTAAAATATAATTAACTGCACGAAAGGCGTAGTGGTTTATAGAGGCAGCGATAGCTCAGTGGGGAGACCAACAGACTGCAATGCAGAGGGTCTCGGGTTAGAACCCACGTCGCGCACTTCTGACTTTTGGATGTTATATGACTTTTAGAATTTATGTGCGTATTGATTGACAATTACCGCCTGTTCCGAGCCTCGGAGAGTACGTTAAGCCGCCGGTCCTGGCTGCCATGAACATCTATGGCAGTCGTTATTGAGAAGTCAGTGCCCTATAATATCCTGACACTGGTCTAACTTTAGGGTATCGTTAGCCTTCGAGTTGAGGAAGGACAAGTGGCAGCCGCTATGTGTATAAACTGATATCCAGTCAAATCCGGTTATACTAGAAAAGCCGACAAGTGACTTGGGAATAATAAAGGCTAGGGAGAAGAGATGGCGTAGTGGTTTATATGGTCGAATCTCCTGAAAAACATGCGTCATCTAGTGGGTATAATAACAGGTCACTGCTCACTCAACAAACACCTATTTAACATCGGCATCACTGACAGCTCTTTATGTAGAGGCTGCATGGAGACCGAAGAGACGCCGGCTCACGTGCTACTACATTGCAAAAGCGTGAGCAACCAACGGGCGAAACTACTAAACAGTCCAGAAACGATGAAGGAAGTACTGTGCAACAGCGGTCCCCTATTGTCTTTCTGGACGGAGCTGAGGTGGTATGAGTAACCGAACAACTTTTCGCGTCGGTCACTTACGCACAATGGCCCAATTGTGTGGCTAAGTGCGAATAACACACGTCCAACTAACTAACTAACTATGGTCGCATCTCCATTGCCTCTGCACCGAATGTTGTAGGTTCCCCATACGTTCCCCCGCGACACAAGACTTATTCCTAGTGCGGGAGATGTCTTTTATAAAAGAGAGAAAAGTAAACATACCTATGCAGTATAACAAAAAGATCAAAAGTTTTTTGATCTTTTTATTATACCGCAAACTTGCTTAAAGTCGGTGCACAATATAATTGTTAATTAGTATTCAGTTTGGAATTATTTACATAAGCGGAGCGTAAGTATAATTTTATGTTGCGCAGAGTTCTCCGTCATGTTCAATTTAACAGAAATGTCGTAAAAGCCTCCTAAAACAACTTTGCTTAACTTCTGGTTCAACGAGATTTGTAAGATAATACAAAGTTCCAAGACTTTTTTTAAGATTTTGTTAATTCAATATCGAATAACTTAATATTGCCTTGCGTTATGTTTACGTGAAAGTTATTTTATCGCGACTTCGAAGACTTGAATTTTGACTAGTTTTCGAGGAGCATCACCTTAGTCTCGCCGTGAACAGGGCTGCAATCGAAATTTCGGAAATAGTGTACATTTAAATACTTAGTTTAAAATTGTATAAAGTTTTTATAATAAACCGCGATAAAATCCGTCTGAATTAGTTTAATTTCAATCGTATAAGTTGAATATTTTGCAAAATTTGCAGTTATTATTTAAACTTCCATCAAATTGAACCTGATAGAAAGTTATAGATAGGTACAATTTTACTTTTTAAATTTTATTTTATTATTTTTTAAACATATTTATGTTTAAGTAAATATTATGATATAATGCAATGTTATACTTGCGTAAATACTTATTGCTTTTATAGCGTATCAAACAATTGTAGCATTTGCACTCATCTAATTATACAAATGCAAGTGTTAGTTTAGTAAACAATTATACAATGATGTACTTTTGTAATAAATCATTGTTAATGTTCATTTGCACTATTAAATGAGTGCAACATGACATCATATTATATTAAAATGATTTGTAATAATTATGAGCACATATTTGTAGTATTTTCTTTATCTACGTAGTAGGTAATTTGTGATAGTTGTCATGAATAAAATATTTAAAGTCATATATTATTATTTATTACTGAGTTATTATATACTATATACTAGAAAGCGTCTAGACGAGATTGTATGTAACATGAATTTAGACTGCATGCACTCCAACTCACTTAATCGACTGTTGCAATGACACGTTTAAGTGCAAAATTCTAATATTTAAAACATACCAACATGTGTATCACGCTACTGCTAAACTAATATTGCACTTATAATTGTGTCATTCTAGTAATCGATTGATTCTTACTAAGTGAGTTAGAGTGCATGCATTCTAACGGGTATTACAAACAATTTATTTAATGGCGGCACTTCACATGGCTGTTTGAATATGCGTATTTGATCAATTTGACAAATAATAACCATGTGTGTAGATGGTTTGTGTGGCATAGTATTTGCCTTTCTTGCCTATTTGACAAGTACAGCAGATACCAAACACGCGTTACCGCGTGCTTGTCGGTTTTTCGACGCACATCAAAGAGATTATCAAAAACGGCAAATAGGCAAATACGCAACTAAACCATCCACGCAATGACCAGCGTTGGCAGCAAGTCATGTCAATTTCAAATGCGCGGGCTGTCAACTTGACATCCCGGGCCGTCTTGAAAATTATTTTTGTGCATACGCAACATCCACCAGTGCCTTACTCTTCATGGTCTTTTTACAACCTTGTATTTTTTAACACAAAGCATATAATAATAGCATGCGTTTAAATAATAAAATCCTGCTGTAAGTTTGAAGACGTCCATACCTACTGTTGGTAAATAATTGCCTCTGCTCATTCAAAATGTTTGTGTATTTGTTATTTGACGCCTTATTTGGCTCCACGTGTAGACGGTCATAGTTGCCAATATCTGTATGTTTGCCTATTTGTCAAATATTCGCCCAAGTATAGCAAACACCCAATACCAAATACAAATAGCCATGTGAAGTGCCGCCTTAAGATACCTTTTCTAGTACAAATACTTCATTTAATAACTCAATATGTAACGCATTACTTATTCTTTATCATTTCAGAATTTATTAATTTCTTCGGCAAAAGAAACAGTTTTTATTATTCTTAGTTTGTGGTTACCCCCAATTTGGATATTTTGGTTCGTCGTATGATATCATGGTATTACATTTAATTAAGTTATAAAATCGTAGCAGTCAGATAAACTTTCTCATTTATAATATAAGTATATCTATAAAGATAGAATAGTAGAGATTGCTAATATGATAATATATTTTACATAAACTCGACGTAAAATAAAAAAAATGTGAACAATAACAATTAATCACACATGAATGACTTAGCTAATCTATTTCCATTGCAGTGTTGCCAGTTAATACATACACAATAATCATTCAAGCAAAACGATAATTGAAGCTAATTTCTTAACTACCATTATTCTCACAAGAAACGTTGAATGCAATCTTAATTTATGGTTCACGTGAATTTCAAATTCATAAATCGAATCTCTCATAAAATTCAAAATGGCGGTTATTATGGATTTATATATTTAAGTGCGAATTTTTTGGCTTATTGTTTCTCTTTTATTACTTTTAGCAATCATTGGCGTTTATGATAACATAAATTGTATCCAATTTCACTGAATATTGAGGAAATCTTATTAAATTAGACGATAATTATTACATCGTCATTAATTTCGAATACAGATCCATGCGTTGTTGGTAGAGGTGAACTAGACTCTTACTTTGGCATTATATTTTAAGTCTCACTAAATAGAGATGAAGACCATTATTGTTTACTGAACACTATCAGACTGAGCTGCTACTAAGAATGTCCTGTCAGAAAAATTTAATAATATTTCCCCCGAACTAGATGTATAAAACCCTAAGAAAACGAAGATCGTTGCTGGCCCGTTGGCATTTGTCGCAGTATTACCAGCATGGTCTCTCCATTTTTAAAGGATCAACTGCACCCTATACTAGGCCTTAGGTGCTGTCTTCCATAGGCTACGATAACCTGACCAAAGGCTATCTTCTATAAGTAATAAAATTCTCGCTCCTAGCAGCGGTCAATTATCAGCAAAGTATCAACGAACTTTAAAATACGGCATACACATAATACCAGCTATTTCACTACAATTGGCGTTTAAAAAGTTGGTTCGACGTCTGAGGTTTCTTTTCCCACCACATCTACACGTACAAACCCACGTGTATCCACTAGTATAGAGACAAACGAATAAAAACCACGTTTGGACAGTAGTTCTTCGAAAACGTCTCATGTTTACACAATACATTTTTGGTGTGACTGTCATCTGTTTTACATTAAAACGGGGGCAAGTGGCGTTTAGCATCGAACCATATAGATATGTTCATACACATTTTCGTGTTAAATAAATAATATGTATTGTTAACGTTCTTCCTTCCCACGTACTCTACGCAGAAGTTGGGTTAGTATTTTGTTTGAATATCAATAAAGAAAATTTCTTGTACTGTGAGAATAGTTTACAATTTTCGTTAAACGCGAGAAAATGTACCTACCACTTTGTGAGATTGTTTGTAATTCTACAATCATATTCGTATTTGTCGTATCTGTAATATACGTTATTACTATCGTTTACCTACGATTTCGCTCGCACAGGAATAGTATTTTTTTCTGATTGACAGGTCTATGTTCCTTTCTGTATCCCTGACAACATGTATGCGAAATTTCATGATGATCGGTCGAGTAGTTAAGGCGTGAAAGAGTAACAAACAAACAATCAAACTAACATTCGTATTTATAATATTAGTTATTAATAAGATTGTTATTTATCTTACATTATTGAATCATAAAATACAACAAAAACATAAAAGACAACGACATTATATCCCATAGTTCGTGTATAATACTGTCATTACCCAAACATATTCATAACTGGTCTAGTTTTATGAACGGAATGACATACACATAACGGCCTGCTATTATGAGAACAAATTCATTGGCCAGAGGCGCACAATACCCTATTTATAACTCAGTGTGGAGCAATCATGGTAACTAGAATAGATTGCAGTCTTGCAAATATACCGCATGCCTTAACCGTAACCTTAAGTTTATTATTTGCATTTAAGACTGAGCAGACTGAACTAGAAAGGCCTGGCAACCGATAATCATGATCAATAGTTCATTAGTCTTTAATAAAAAATACTATTTCGTAGAACGGCCTTTCGTTACCTGACAGACAACTTATTTTCTAGGAATAAACTACATTTTGCAACAATTAAACAACAGACACAAAGATCACACTATTTTATATCCCGTGTGGTTATCGAATTTACAACACTCGGCACAATTGCAGTGGCGAGGCAACCAACACCATTCTGCCACTGTTGACGGTACTAATGAGAATGAGAGTGCATATTCGTGCACTAAGATATTTCCTGCGCAGATGTCTAGTCTCCGTTAAGATTAGCCGCCGTGGAGGTTCGATCTGGAGAACATTATTGAAATCGTTTTCTTTCTAACGCATGAGGGATACCCATGGTATTTCAAGCAATCATAGGGTACGGGAAACTTATTATCACGCGTGTTATATGTTTATTTGGCACGTTCGTATACAAAATTACTTTGTAAACCATCTATAACTTATAACTAAGTACGTGTGTACTTGTAACTCTGTGTTTGACACTTATAGCGTTTATGGCTGCAGTCTCGGCACATCGAAAAATGCCTTGACACGTATGTTAATATTACGTAAGTGAGCTAAATACCATATGTTATCGTTTCTTCATCGATACATCGAGATTGCACGGATTATACAGTAGTTTAAATGGTCAAGTAGGTACTCCGTCGAGTGTGGATACAAGTGTAATCCACAAGTAATTGTGGCGATTCTAGTCGTGGTTTCATGTCAGTTACTTCAATATTTGTTAAGCCCTTGGGATACAGGAACGGTTGTTAGTGCGGGAGTTGTCTTAAGATCCTGGGAACGATCCCTGTGCGGGAGTTCTCCTAATAAAATCACTGGTATAAGGTCGACTCGCTGGCGTAGTTATTATTGTTACCGACTGCCACGCCTGAGGTCGCGGGTTCGATTCCCGCACAAATCAAACATTTGTGTGAATGAACATGGATGTTTGTCTTAGTCTGGGTGTTTCTATGTATAACATGTACGTATTTATAAATCAAAGTATATACCATGTATGTTTATCCATTGTCTAGTACCCATAGTACAAGCTCTGTTTAGTTTGGGCTAGATGGTGCTGTGTGTGTGTGATAGAATATTATTAGGGTAAGTTAAACCCACGCGAACCCATGTTTTCGAAGGTGTGCTCCAGGGTATACTACACTCACATTTCGCCAGCTAAGTTACAGTAATAAGGGGCGAGGTCATTATTGTCTACCGAACACATTACTATCTTTTTAAAAGTTATATATTAATTACTAGCTG
Source organism: Catocala nupta (assembly GCA_963675205.1). Taxonomy (NCBI): domain Eukaryota; kingdom Metazoa; phylum Arthropoda; class Insecta; order Lepidoptera; family Erebidae; genus Catocala; species Catocala nupta. Next base: position 26,856,825 of record OY776086.1, on the reverse strand, counting down.
TTCCGACAGACGTTGTCCTGAAAAGCCGATAAAAAAATTAAAAAAGAAAAAAAACATATCTAAACCATCCTCGAATCCACTTGAACACACACAAAAAAATTCATTCAAATCGGTCCAGCCGTTTAGGAGGAGTTTAATTACAACGAAAAGTGGCATTGATTTTTATATATATAGATTAGTATTAGTATTTCTTTTGTTAGAATAAGCATTAATGTAATAACTACTGGATGTCCAAGTTAATAAATAAATATTCTCAATGGCAATTTGTTCCATCATATATATACTAATAAAGCAATTGTATACCAAAAGAAGATCATAATATTATTTAATACACGAGAGATGATACGTATAAACACACAGAATTTAGCTGTTACCCGCGTTTTACCCACAGTCATTTACGATTACTGCTCTTCTCCTGCTGCTTTTAGCGTGATGTTATATAGCCTACGTTTTTTCTGAATAAAATAGCTTTCTAATAGCGCAAACATTTTTTAAATCGGACCACTAGTTTTTAAACTTATTCATTAGTATCCAAAATATACGTATGTACATATGTCGACTAGTGCAAGAACCTTAGCTCAAACTAAAATGAGGACCAAAACAAAGACGAATCAGCCTGAAAGCCTTGCTCCTCTTACACTAAAGGGTAAGGAAATGTATTTGGTGAATATTCAGACATCTAAACTCGTTGTTTGAAAGCCTTAGTTTGATAAAAGTGGAAATGGATTTTTCTAGTAAGAGAATTTTCAAAGCCCTCGGGATCTCGTATGGGACGGATTGAATTTTGATACGATTTAAATTCAATATCAAAAGCGTAGCCGAGTGTTGGATAGCGGCATTCATAAAATCAATAGTTTGCTTTTAGAAAGATTGAATATACTTTTATGACGTTATTGAGTAATCTAGTTTCTAAAGTACTTTAACAGGTGGCACAGTGGATGAGGCATTGGATTTGTGATCGATACCCACGAATCTCACGAATCTAACACTGGAGAATTATTTGTGTGATTCACAAATGATTGTTTTTGTGTCCGGTTATTGTATATTTGTAATGTTTACCACGACACAAGTCTTGAAAACTCAGGAATGCGAAATCTATATATATGTATATAAAAATCTCGTGTCACGGTGTTTGTGGTCGCAATACTCCGAAACGGCTTGACCGACTTTTATGAATTATTTTATGTATATTTGGTAGGTATAAGAATAGGTCGTAAAGTATATGTCATACCGCTAAGTGATTAGGGTGTCCTTATTCAGAAAATTTTCTATGGCGGCACAAGGTTTGTCGGGTCAGCTGGTATCTTTATAAAAAAGTAAAAGTGATAGAAAACTAAGCAAGCCATATGCTTGTTTTCTATTGTAAAACTCACAGATATATTCCCATCAAGCAAATTGTATGTATATTCACCACATTAAAGGCATAAAACGAGTTCAGTTTCCTAGCTATGGCTTCCCACGAGAAACTACAAGCATTTTACGTAGTCAGTCTGCGTAAAGCCTTTTAAACATTTAACACGTCCGTTTGACACCGTTTATAGTACATGCAGGTATAATTCTTAAGTTTTTAACCTAGATTTAGTGTGGGCATAAGTAGCTCACGCACTTACCTCTCAAATCTGTATTGAGCTCAAACTAAATGTTACGTTACAATTCGACAAAAATGAAACAGTTTTGTACAAAAAGATCGACAAATGCGTTCAAAAGATATACATTGGTGGTTCCGTAGCGTAGTTTTTTAAATCAACGCCCTCTCTAATTTCTTATTGGAGAGTCATAAGTAGAATTATACAAACATTGAAACTACAATCACAAAGAACATTCAAACTAGAAACAACTATCTATAGAACGCACAAAATTCAGTCTTGTGTCAGGGATTGAGCTCAAAGCATTCGACGTATATAATGATGACCATCTTAACACAATGGTTTTCTATGGATTTTCTTTGTATCATTACATTCATTATTCATACAATCTTGAAAGTAACATGTAAAATGTATTTATGGAGCAGGTAACGACTAAGCCACGATTCTAAAATTCTAGGGCTCTCAACGTTTCTATTGGAACAACGTTATAAATTGAACTTGTTCCATATAAATGTTATTATTGCATAGAAAATAAGTAGCAACTTCTGTCCAGTAACACATGAAGCATTTTTACGCATTTATTAAGATGTTGAAGTAAAAATCTTTTTCAGCCACATTTGATCTGTTTCGTAACATACTGGGCAAACGTCTTTACAGGATTTGTATACATCTCTGTCTCTCAAGTAAAGCGTAATATAATAAATGTCTTTCTTCCTTTTATTTTATAAAAAAGATAACATCCGCACTAGGGACATTACAAACATTCAAATTACGGACAGAAAGAACACGTGGTCTCGGATTAACTGTTTCTGGATACCACAAATTTTTGTCTCGAGTGGAGATCGAACCAATAACACTCGGCGCGGTTTCATTGGGGGGACTTCAAGATGACCACTTACTACTACGCTATTCGTGCACTATGCGTTACATTGTACTGTAATATTATACATATATAACACAATACTACCAAGATATAATAGGACCACGATCTGTCAACAGGCTAATATATATGAAAATACGTGTTTTGAAGGCAGTAATTTATTCATGGGGCTTGTCAGAGATATATATAAAGGTTCCGTTTTACCTTGAGATGTGCGGAACCACAGCAATTGCTAAGTGATGATGTAATTTCGGATGTAGGTTGGTTTTTATATCTTAAAAGGCTTTACTTACATTTTAGTTTTATTGTGTAAGCGGTTACTTAAAGTGAAAGAATCAGACTGCCTTGAGACGCAGCTGTAGTCTATGTGACTGCTGTGCGTAAAGACTCGGTTCGCTTTCCGTTTCGATTTGGATTTTTTGTCGAGAAATTCTTATAAGCAGTTTGGTAGTCTGGAACTGTTCTCGGTAGACGAAGATATAATTAGACTTGCACCTAAATTATTGTCAAAAGCAGCATGGTAATCTGGTATTAATACGCAGCGATAGCCTAATAGTAAAACCGTTGGACTGCCACGGCCCAAGGCGCGCATCTCTGACTTTTAGAACTTATATGCGTATTAAATAGTGAATTATCGCTTGCTTTAACGGTGAAGGAAAACATCGTGAGGAAACCTGCATGTCTGAGAGTTCTCCATATTGTTCTCGAAGATATGTGAAGTCTGCCAACCCGCACTAGGCCAGCGTGGTGGGCTATGGCCTAACCTTTCTCACACTGAGAAGAGGCCGTGCCCATCAGTGGTATAGTTTAATACACGGCTGATATTAAAATCTTGTATTGGGCCCGGTAGGCGGCAATAAGATTGCACTTACTAAAGGAGACCTAAAGTCATAGCTGGCCAAACGTGTATGTAATATACCTTTGCCTTGCCTATACCTTTGGTGGTGCTTTGCACGAGGTCTTGGGTTCAATTCGATTTAGATTATTAACAAGAAAAATGTCTATGTAACACACCTCTGCCTGCCCTCTTGTGAATATAAGTATGAGAAAATTTATGTATGTACAAGAGAAACGGATGATTGTGATATATGTTTGCCTTTTATTTCCATAAGTTGGCTCCCAAAAGCCACATTAGAGTCGAAGAGAGAATATAGGGATAGAAAGTATACTCGGATATGGTAATCACCTGTGTTTTACAGTTCTTTTTTTTGTCGTACGAGTATCAAACCAGCTTGCACATTGTACAGGCGAGACTTTTTTTATTTTACTTTTTTATTCTTTGTTTTTTAAGCATAGCAAGTTAGAGTAATGACTATTCCGGAAATGGACTTTAATTTTGATGTCAGTTAGTAGTTTTTGTAGATTATTTATAATAGTGTGAGTCGCTGTTATGTAATATATAATATATTTTTTTAATGTTGTTACTAGATATTACCTTCGGCTTCGCTTGCGAAAACGTAGCTTAGGTTACTTACTGGTTAACTGCTTTTTCGTGGATTGAACGTATCGTATGTCCTTTTCTGTTACCCTGACAACGTGTACCTATGCGAAATTTCATGATAATCGGTCGAGTAGTTAAGGCGTGTAAAGCGTAAAAAATAAACATCTCATATTCGCATTTATAATATTAGTTAGGATGCTTATATTTTATTTAAAAAATATACACACTATACAAGCATATGTGATATCTAATGGTTAACAGGTAATGTAGCCTCTGCAGTTATGAATGAACCAGGATATTGAACCAGAGATTTTATTCACAGCAATCCCATTTAATATCACTGCGCCATCAAGGCAAACTTTCGAGTATATACTAGACTCACTACTACTGAGAACTTAGTATCAGATGACGTGGTTGCCTCGCCACTGCCACCATACCGAGTGTTGTAGGTTCGAATCCCACACGGGACAAAAAATTGTGTGATCTACAAATGGGTGTTCTTTGTGACACAGGATTTTATTCGTAGTACAGAAATTGTCTTTTTAAAACAAAATAAAAGCCCGTTACGGCAATCGAACCTGTGTCCACGATGACCGCTAATATACGCGCAAGCTTTACCACGGGACCAACAACGTGGCTGTTTATCAACAACACTTATCAATAAATGATGAAAAATGTCGCTTTCCAACGAAATCACGTTACACTGAATCCTTTATAATGCTGTTACAGAAACAGTCACGTTTGATTAGAACCATTTAACGGGGAGAGTATTTTAGCTATATAAGCCTACCTTCACGTAATTCTCAACCTTATTACTACTAAATATAGAACTATATTGGTTTGGCATTTTAAGGTTGTAGAGGAAATACCACAAGCGATAATAGATCTTATTTCAATACAGATAAAGGTTAAAGAGTGTTGTGTACATATATAATTATGTTCAGTTTGCGTTATATTTTTTGTATTTAGTATGTTTATATGTCTTAGTATATTGCAAATACCTGTACCTAAGTAGCTTTTTAGATTTCTCTTTGTGAATGAACCCGTGCACCTACAATTTATAATCATATGATTGTAATTTTGTGACCTCGACTTTCATGTAGTTGACCCTAGAGTCATAATAAATTTATTTCTTTCTATTTCGTAACTTAACATTCTGTAGTTATAATTATGTTTCGGTTATCTTAGAATTACGCTTTTATATTTATGAGCGGTACGCGATTGTCACCAAGAAAAATCGAATGACTGAATCATTCGATTTTCTTTTTCGAAATTAGGTAAATACATTGTTACTTATTAAGGAGTCTGCCCACTACACCGTCTCATACCATGACCGTGCTAGGAACGTGTCAGACACAAAAAGCAACACGATACGCCCTGCTATAGGAACTGCTGGTCTTATACATTTCCTTACAAAGAATATTTTTTTGCCTGACACGTTCCTAGCACGGTCATGGTATGAAACGAGGTAGTGGGCAGACTCCTTTAGTATTTGAAATCGAATTGAATTGTACTCGATACCAGTGGTCCTCCTAAACAGTCTATACTACAAAATAAATATTTGTTTTACGTTTAGAAATGTAAACTTTAGATGTTTATGTTCGAATAAAGGAAATAATAATAATTATAATTCATTCAATAGTAAATGGATTTTATTTTTTACTGTTATGTTTCATAATACACAACATTAACCAGTGCGAAAACGGACTAACACGTAAAACCTTCATAATTCGTGTGTGACAAATGTAAGTTTAAGCTGAAGTCGGCTTAGCTGCCAAGGTCGTATATTCAACATCATTATGGACTGTTTGAATAAATTGCTTGACTAAAATGAAACTTCACTTGTGTGAAAGTTACGCTAAACATGTAACATTATTTTTAATGTATACTGCCTTATTGTGCCTTATGGTCTATTGTGGGGAGCTTAGAGGAAGTGTTGTTAGGATATTCTTATCTAGCTAGCTCCTACGCGCGGCTCCACCAGCGTGGTAATAAAAAGCAGCCTACGTCCTTCCCCAGGTTTTAATATATATCTGTACCGTAAATTTCATCTAAATCGGTTGAGTGGTTTAGCCGTGAAGAGGTAACAGATAGACAGACAGAAAGACAGTTACTTTCGAATTTTATAATATTAGTAAGGATAGCAGAACAGTCTTGTCTGGTGTAAATGTAACCAGCAGATGGCATGGAGTCGTCCCTTATTACATGAAGGCTTAATCATATTTATTGATATGTGGGTACATCTAATATTAGCATACATATACAGGAACATTCACACCTTAATCTAAATATATACTCTAGTATCAATTACCACGACTGAACACTGTCAGCCAAAATACAGGCTATTGCCTAGTTTGGTAAACAGTCTCGATACCTTTTAGTGAAATACATATTGTTTAGTTAGTATTTAATAACCATGTAACCTACAGTGAATGTATTCTCATTTGTGTCAAAAGTTTTATTTTTTATTTTTACTTCTTTCAGGCGTAGACAAATGTGCGTCTTAAATTTCGAATACCGGTTAAATTTTAATACAGGTAAAGTATTATTTGGTATTGCTGGCAAGAAAAAATATTTCACCTACGAATTGGTGTTGCCAGGTATAGTTCAAAAGTATTAAGCCTCGCCCCTTATTACGTGGGGTCTAACCTTTACCGACCCCTCGGGAATAGAATAAGACTGCAAGTATAATTACGTCTTAACGCCTTGAACACCTTAGTTTGAAAAGGCTTCTTAACTAAGGAGTATAATTACATCAACGTAATGAAGGGTTATGTACGGCTCCCACTTTAGTCTTTATTGTTAGTAAGAGCGTCATGTAAAGACACCCTTGACCAAATAATTTGTGAACACCATACAAGCGTCGTTAATAAATTTTCATACAATGTTGCTTTATCTAATTAAGTATCTACATCTATGGTCTGTAATTAAAGGCAGTATAGTGGCTAGAGGTCAGGAATAGGGCAAGTTTAACAAGGTTGTGTTGTAAAAGTAATATTTTAATAAAGATAAGCTATAACTCACAATGGTACTTAGCCACATACCAGCATATTCTGTTAGTCGTACGCGAAGTTAGTAAACACATTTCTTCTGCTATTTTTTAAGTTCCATCTTAATAGAAGGGGTAGGATACATTTATAAACATCGTGAGGCTACTAATAAATTCTCTGTAATACTTTGCGTGTAGCCGGAATTCCAAAGAAACTTTGTCTGTATACAAAGACTGAGTATCCAACACGTGAATCGAATCTGTAATTTTAAACCAAATATCCTAAAATTACTAGTCAGAAGCACACATTGCATCGTAAATCATTAAGGGTAATTTTGGATTCGGATTTTCAGTAAGTATTAACGAAACTTAAATATTATATTATAATAATTATATTGGCAAGACAGAAAAACCAAAAATCTTTTCTTTTATGCTATAAATTTGTTTTAAAAATACAAGTTCCACATTAGATACAATATTTGTGTCACGGTGTATTTTACAAAACAATGGACACAAAGAACACACAGACTCGAAACAACCATTTGTATGCATGAACATGGATGTTTGTCTTGGTCTGGGTGTTTCTATGTATAATATGTATGTATTTACAAAAAAAAAGTATATATGTATGTTTATCCATTGTCTAGTTCCCATAGTACAAGCTCTGCTTAGTTTGGGCTAGATGGTGTTGTGTATATGTGGTAGAATATTATTTTATATTATATTATATTATATTATATTATTTGTAAATATCTGAGTCTCATCTCGGATCTAGCCTACCACATAGCGTCTAACTTCAACTAATCTAAGGCTTATATACAACCATATGACCACTACCTTCATACAATATGATATACATAATACATTCTCGCGTGAAACCTTACTGACCTACTAGCAAAGGCTTACACACCAAATTACATGAATATTTTAGCCCGTAGGCTTTTCACATTTACGTGTATACGTATGAAGTATGATGCGTGTTTACACCTGTTTATGTATTCAGGAATAACGGGGCATGTGATATGTGGAAGATACTTATACGTTTTGAACGTACATACGTAGATGGGTGTTAATTTTCGAAATAGTGAGCAGAGGGAGAGTTTTAACCATCGTTTAAAGCTCCAGCATATTTGTATAATTACTAATATTGCACATACGAAATTCTGTTATATTTTTAGGAACGTTTTTAGATGCCGCGCACCGATACCTTGCTTCACGGTAGAAATCAGGCATGGATTTAGGCGATAGCTTCAGACCCGGGCTTCCTTAAAAAGGCCTCCATAGAAATTAAATGAGAATTGAGCTAAACGGGTCTTTGTGTCGGAATTCTCCAGAATGGGAGCTACTACAAAAGTATAATTGAAATTATACAGAATGGTGTTTTTTCTTGTTCATAAATAATTTGATGTTTGCACTTTTTCATGTTTGGTTCAAAATATTATTCAATCTTCCACTATTTCTTTGCGAAGCTCCAAGCCTTTAAATCGAACCTTTGCAGTTCCTAAAAATATTAGCAACAGCAAGCAATTGAGGCGGACTACTCCCCTACCTACAAAACAGCACCTCTCATTAAGATCCCAAGTTATAAACCCTCTTACATCATTAAACAAACAAAGCCTATAATAGACGGTCCTAAACTCATTTGTTTACTAAACAAACTATTACCGAAAGCGCAGTTGCCAGAGCGGATATCCGGGTACGTATAAACAGACGCACGTAATACGTATTCTATTTCAAAACAATCATAAAAATGTTACAATGTTTATGGTAATCCAATGTATTCGATAGCATGGCTACTTTTTTTGAGACTAATGCCACCCGCACTTCTATCTCTAGTATTAAGTAGCCAGGTTCAACAGTGGTTACCATACCAAACACCGAATTTCGAGGACAATTAAACAGACTTAGAACCAACAACGAATTTAATCAGAAGTATAAAGCAAGGTCGCGGGAACTGGTTGGATGCTGGCAGCCCAAGATCATCCTGTGTGGAAATGCTTAGGTTAAACCTATGTCCAACAGTGGTTGTCTTTCAGCTGAGATAATGAGATGTAGAAGGAGTTGGAAAAAAGGGAAAATTTGCACAGATACTTATATTCCGTCACCCTTATATCCTCCAACGAAGGTAGTACCTCTGCCTGCCCCCAGCGTGTACAGCAACTATTATAAATGCAGCCACGTTTAGCAAAACTTCAAGTATCACGTGATAGATGACCAGACTTATTACCTCCTATCGGACACATGTTATTCCAGATTTTGCCAGGATCTCTTTAGCTAACTGTCACCGGTCATATGGACAGATTATTATTTCTTATATTAACAAAGTGGCAATAAGGCCTGTCTAATATAATCAGAGAAACATTAAAAACAACCCTCAAATATTTAAGAGGCAAGGCAAGTATTAATTAGCGTATAATCAGAATAATGTGTCAGTTAAAAATTTAAAAGTTAATACTTTATAGTAAATAAAGAAAAAAGAAAAAAAGAAAGCAAATTTATTTATTTGACACATACCACAAACACATAATAATAAGTATAAGATAAAAAGAAATAGGTACAAAAGTAAACTTTGCGAAACGAAACTCAAACAAAAAAAATAAACAAAATAAGTACATATATTATTATAAAGTAAGTGTCAACAAGTAGTGACAAATAGGGCCCAGTTCAGCATGTGTCGCACGAAAGCCTGACGCTGGTTTTCAACTGGGTTCTTTAGTGACTCAAGGATATAAACCATCTACATATATGTATAAAGTAATCAAACAAAAAAAAACATTAATAATAATAATGCTTTATTGTCCCAATAAGAATAGTTAATATCATTTTTAAAACATTTAACTCCACTAGGATTCCTTGTATCGTGGAGTTCAGAGTTAGTATTAAGTAAAGCCTCTTGTAATTATAGCCATGTCGGGTAACAACACAGGTAATTTGATGATATTATAATGGTATAAAAACTGAGTTTGTATCGCACGCCATACTCATTCATGGTGTTTAAAAGTATGCGTAAACAGTTACTCGGACTACACATTAAGATATCCTTTATAGTTAGTACCGTTACTCTCTCACCTAAACATACATACGTTAGCTGAACTAATTTTGTTGCCAGTATGTTAGTGAGTATTCACCTCAATTTTGTTATTGTGTTTAAAAAAAACGAGTCTGCGATACATATGATGGTAGGTGGTATCATCGGCAGTCAATGGTGTCATCCTATGCACATTGTAGAATTAATTTTAATATCGCATCGAGGGTTGTGAGTTTGATCCCCACACGGCACAAATCATTGTGGGGTCAATGGGGGAAATGGTTGTTCCAAGTCTGGGTGTTCTTTGTGTCCGTTTTTTGAATGTTTGTAAAAGTCCAAGAAAAAGGAGATGTCAAAAAATGAATATATAAATCATATAAATAAAAATTTTCGTGTGAGAATCGAAACTACACAGCACGCAGCGGCGAATCAATCTATGCATTTAAAAATTAAGAACATAAATCCGATATTTAATCACTAGATACTAACCCTTCAAATTAAGGAAGATAATCATTAACAAACCAATTTAAAGCACAATACTCAACGTAGTAACCTCGCAAAACGTAACACAAATAAAACGCACGCGTAACAATTTTCAGTAAGTGAAAGCAAACTTCAACATTGGGCTCTAAAGTACTCTAAACGGTGAAAACAAGGACATTAAGACCACTTTCTGAGAAGAAATATTGCAGCATTTACGCTAATATACGCAGTAGAAGATACCAGTAGCCATTAGAGCTATCAAACGTTTTATCGCGATGTTTCTCTGTACAAATAAGGGCAGAGTTATATTGTTTGTTTTGTGACTGTGACATGATTGTGGGAGCTATTCGATGGACAGGTTTCTTTCAAATTGTAGCATAGTTAAGTTCATTCGATCGTCACGTGGGTATAAAAATATCGTGATCTAAATATACTGAATTTGGATATCCCTTGTGCTTGAAATCACTGCAGTCTCGTGAGTCCATGGCATAAATATATTTACCACGTATAAACTTGGTCTTTTAAGTCTACTCTGGTGTTTTAGAAAGTTCTAAATAGCAGCATTGAGTCTGGATGTACCCAGAGACGGTTATTGCCGTCGCGACTTGATATGTGAGACCTTAATATAGCTGGCGATATATGGGTGTGATATCCTTAATGAGGCATCTCTACCTACCTTTATGGATGTAAGCGTGAGCTTATAATAATAATGTTTAATATTTTGTTACATATTTACACACAATATTACCTATGTCCTCGTGTAAACCGCCCAAAAGATGGGTCGGGTCCCGTTGGCCTCTAATATTCGTCCCTCAGAATAATAGTTGTAGATTCGGCACCTATATAGGTGCCCATTGGTCCCCTGGTAGGAGACCAATCAATATTAATTTATTTTAAGGTACCCACTCGTCCCCTGGAATAGAAGTTATAGACTTGGCACCCGCGCAGGTGTTTGGTACCCTAATAGAAAACAAGCCATAGCAGAGTGAATGGGAAATATAAATGATTTTAAATAAATAATATATCAGGGGACGCACCTCAAATATTTGAGGGGACGAATGGGCACAGAGTGCGAATTTCAGGGGACCAATGGGTACTGGCCCCAAAAGACTGGGTATTTTCCTAAAGTATTAGGAAAATATCCGTGGAAGAGAAACTAATAATGCTTATTTTTCTCACATCCTTACTAATATTATAAATGCGAATGAGAGTTTGTTTGTTTTTTACGCTTTCACGCCTAAACTACTGGACCGATCATCATAAAATTTCGCAAACATAGGTTACCTTTCATTCAGAAAAAAGAACTGTTCTCAAATGATAGAAAATTAACATAACATATATTTACGCAACCAAAACCGCGGGCAAGTTTTAATATTACATACATTTTTTTACATCATATTTTTCTTTTGTACACAAATAATACATTTTACACAAAAAGCGCCAAACTGTGCACACAGTTTGTTGGCGTAAGAGGCGCTCTATTAACATACATTATTATTCTTTTTTCTACTAATAAAATAATATATCACATATAGGTACGTACTCCGTTATGTGATCTGCAACTAGTGTTTTTCAAGAGCATTTTTTTCGATTCCCGCACAAGTCAAACATTTGTGTGCATGAACATGGATATTTGTCTTGGTCTGGGTGTTTCTATGTATAATATGTAAGTATTTACAAAATATATATATATATATATATGTATGTATATCCATTGTCTAGTACCCATAGTACAAGCTCTGCTTAGTTTGGGATAGATAGTGTTGTGTGTATATGATAGAATATTATATATTATATTATATTATTATTGCTTCTAAGAAAGTCTATTCTGTTAAATATTATTGGCATATCGTTACTTGTAACAACACATGTACTACGCTACTGCCGAAGTGACATTACAATTCGAAGTGACTTTTACAGAATAGCTGCTTAAATTATGTGACATATACGAACTAATAACTCGGGTACCATAATCATGTTGTTGCCACATCTGCCTCACTAGATGACAACAGCTGACTCACTGAGATTAATTTTAGCATAACCCTCCATTTATCCGACGGATGCGTTTAATATTTTCAATGCAGTACATTACGTGGCATAATACAATGTTGCCACACAACTATTAGAGTTAAGTGATTAAAATACATTTATTCATTTCCTGCGCACTGTATCGCAAATTACGATCTGTATTTATATAAATGTGGCGCGACCTTTATGTCGTGTTTCTATAATTATCAATATATGTAGCCCTTGGCTTTCTACATGTTGTAGGCTTACGCTTGTTGCAGCGAGGGGTTGGTAGATGCTACGGCTTTCGACTTGCTAGGATAATGGCATATTACTGATGTTTTATTCATTCATATTACATTCGTCAAGCCAACAGCTAACGGGCAGCGATCAAAGTCTGAAGAAAGTGGCGTGCTCTCGAATCGGTGGCCAAGATAGACTTTGGTTATTAAAGTAAGTAAGCAAGTAGGTACACTCATCAAGTGCGCTAATCAGCATAGAGAACTCTTAACATGGTAGTACAATAGAATGTTACTGAACTGATCAGAGATCTTTCGACTAGGCATTCCCTTTTCAACTATCCCATCTTAACTTTGTATAATGCTATTGCAAGTACAAATTTTCTTTGAAATCGAGTATCAACGTATTAATTAAGTTAATAATACAAAAGCAGCGATAGCCTAGTCGGAGAACTTTGAACTGTCACGCGAAGGAATTTAATCCATCGAATATGATCCTAAGACACACACCTCTGACTTGACAAAATTATGTGCGTATCACATATCAGTTATAGCTTGCTTTAACTGTAAAGAATAACGTCGTGAGGAAACCTGCATTAAAAGTTCTTCATAATGAACCTGAACAGGGCCAGCGTTGTGGACTATGGCCTAACTCTTCTCACACTGAGAAAAGGCCCATGCCCAGCAGTGAGATAGCTTGGGGACACTACTGCGCTGATATTAGGTAATTTAAAGGAATAAATATTTACAAAAACAACGTAATTAATACTTAAAGTACCATGTTTTTGTCATCATAGTTAATATCAAACATGTCCTACAAAAGACTTGATAACATTCGATATAATATGTCAATACATAAGTATATGTCGAAGGGACCGATATTGTACACCAATATCTCCTTTACACATATTGGTAGCTATCACATCGTATAAGTCGTAAAGCACGAATGAGGGGAGAAAGGTTTTTGTCATACAAGCTAATAAATATTACAGCTGTAAAGCTTTTCTGTGACCCAATTTTCATTAGAAAATTATTTAATATTGTATTTATAAGGTGTCCTAGGGATTCTCTGTGTGAAGGTATATATTTCGATGATCACAATACGATTTTGGTGAGATGCTGGCTTCGATTAGACAGGGTTAGACAAATGCTGGCAATCGAATCGAGTCGTGGTTATCATTGAGATAAACTGCTGACTGCAAGGAATCGGAAACACTGTAATAGTCTCGCCCCGGTGTCCCATGATGACGCGGATATCCAGGTACAGATCCAGAGTTAGTGCTGGTCATTGCGAAGAACCTAATAAGTAACACTTGTTTGTACAAAAAAAGTGCCCACTTGAATTCTGTTTCGAAATAAGGCCATCTAATCCTACTGATATTATAGAGTTGAAAAATGTTTGAAGCTAGGATGTTTGTTACTCAATCACGCGTTAACCAGTTAACAGAGGTTGAATCATCAGTCATAAATGATCCATGTCCTTGGTTACATCAAAATATACTTTTATCCCAGTATGCGCTGCCGTGGCTTTCACGCAGAGAAAAGTAGTAGTTAATTAATTGTTAAAATGAAACTAACATTTATATTTATACACTTGAAAAACCTGTCATAAAGCATACAAAGCTAATCCGACCCGTCACATCAAAAATAAAGAGCGAAATTATAAAATCTCACTCATGAATGAACACGAAACAAAGAGAATAATTCTCAAGAGCAATAAAACGTAGCGCCTCTAATGAACAGTAGTTATGTAACAAGTAAAAGTGTGGATTACACGACAGAACTGACCTACACGGTGTGGAAGTAATTTGATGTTGACGCGTAAGAAAGTTATGATTTACTTCTAATAATCGAATAAATCGCGTTTGAAGACAAATACTTTTTGTAATAATAATACATATATTCATAAAGAAAGATATATAGGTATATTCATTCAAAAATGTTTATTTGTTAGTAATAGATGCTTTAAATAAAGAAAATAAAAATATTATTTAAGTAATAATCCTTACTAATATTCAATAGTAGTAGTAGTGTAACAGTTTCTAAATTATGTAATACAGTGATAAATGAACAACGCGATAAAATCCGTATATAGTAGTTTAATTTCAATGAATAACATTCGCGTAAACAGAAGACAATATTATCGAATGTGAGTTGATTTATTTGTTACTTTTTACGCGTTAACTGCTTGACCGATCATCATGAAATTTGAATTGACAGACCGCATGCATGTGGTACAGAATAGGCCACAGGCTGAGGAATAGAAATTTATTGATAACATCTAGATAAACGCTAGTAAAGCCGCGGGCCAAATATAGTAATATAAATAAGTATACTCGACGGAATCATAATAATATAAGAATACTGAACGAAAGGGGTGTGGTTTACGTGGTCACTTGTAAATGCGACAAGTGTTGTGGGTTTGATCTTGACATGGGTAGTGGCGATTTTGGGCAAGTCACAAATGTTTGCGCGATTCTTTATGTCTGTTATATGGGTACTTTCACAAGGATTTATGTATAAATCCTCGTAGAAGTTATACAACAGCTAACACTATGTATATAGGGTACATATTAAACTGTCACCTGATTCTTGGCCGAGTAGGTAAAAATAGTTTTGACTTATGATTCCAAGAAAAACATGTACTATATTTAATCTTGTTATGTCTTATTCAAAGTATGAATGACTAAACACCAAGAAAATATAAAAGATAAATATAATTAGGACAAACAAAAGAGTAACACCAA
Source organism: Catocala nupta (assembly GCA_963675205.1). Lineage (NCBI taxonomy): Eukaryota > Metazoa > Arthropoda > Insecta > Lepidoptera > Erebidae > Catocala > Catocala nupta. The sequence continues at coordinate 26,841,425 of OY776086.1, read as the reverse complement.
GGCGAACGTTCTTTGGCCAGAGCATAAATATTCTGGTTGCTATACTAAGAGTACTGTAAACCAGCGGAAATAATATACGAAGAATGTGATTAAAATCAACAAAGCAAAAAGAAATGCTAGGGCCGTAGAAAATGCACTGTATGTATGTAATCGGACGATCAATTTGCGATAGAGTATACCATGATATCTTCAAAGGTATGTTCAAAACGCTCTTGACCCGGTGGACTATAACTTAACCTCTTTTAACCTGAGATTCCTTGCTCATTGGCATAGTTAACAATCTGGGTAAATATTACAATATTATTGGTTCAATGTGCGTAATTATTCGATAAGATACCCAGAGAATTCATTTACATACATACATAGATTAATGTCTGTTTTCGTAATAGGAGAATACAGATATCCACTTGCTACGATCCTATTATTTCTCTGTCTCTCTCTAGCCTCATTAAGTGAATGATAATTATATTATTCAAGCACGCTCGTCAGTTTTGGATACTCTTAACAGGTTAAGAGACCGGGGTCTTTTGCTAGGAAGTCTATTGATCTGTTCTGTTCATGTCGTTTATTTTAAACGCTATATTCACGTTACGAACCTAACTTTTGCCCAAGACTTCACCCATTTCAATCCTACAGGAATGCAGACCGAGATACAAATCCGAGTAACATACATATTTGATAATCCAGCGCATGGTTTATCTATCTGCCAAATTTTATCCAAATTTGTTCAACGGTTTACGCGTGATTAAATAACAAGCACCCAAACATCTTCACATTTATAACATTATTTAAGACTAGCTAACCCGCGCAACTTCATCTGCTTCATATAAGAGAATTTTGCTCCCGTTTTTTGAAATATTTTTCATTGCTGCGCCGCTCCTATTGGTCATAGCATGATGTTACATAGCCTATAGCCTTCCTTGATAAATGGGTTATCCAAAACTAAAAGAATTTTCCAATTCGAACCAGTAGTTCCTGAGATTAGCGCGTTCAAGCAAACAAACAAACAAACTCTTCAGCTTATATTATATATTTATATTAGTATAGATACAATAACATATCTATGAACCAATACAACGATTATACTCGTATGTATATCTTAGATTATGTATCATATATTGAACATAGACTAACGCGTTTGTATTCCTAAAATATAAGTAGAAGTCAGTAAGTAAGATTGTTATGCTTTAACGCTTGAACTACTCGACCGACCATTATGAAAATTCAGATACACGTTGTCAGGGGAACAGAAAAGGACGTAGAGTGGCTTGCATCCAGAGAAAAATTACTGTTACTAACCTGACCTGACCAACTATTACGCGAGCGATGCTGCGAGTAAAATCTAGTATTATACAAGAAAAGAAGCAGATGCTAATGCACGCAAGACAGAAGTTTAAAGACATCAAAAATATTTTCAAGGTTCTCAAAACAAAATCAGTTGAACAAAATCCTTTGAAAATATTTAAATTGCAATTGTTCGAATGATAGCTATGTTTTTCACATAAACTCTTTCCATATCTTTGCCTTGCATATTAGTTCAAACTATCAATACAAGTGCAATAATTAACAACAAAATCTAAGCACCACATTTTCGACGTCCTTTGCTATTAAAAACATATGTAGTTTCAAATCTCATTAACAATAGAACATTACACCGACCTTTATAAAACTCATGTTAAACAGTGCGATTCTAATACCGTCTAAGCACATTTTCTCTGTACTGGTACTGAGATCCTCGCTGGTTTCAGCATGAATGGGCCGGATCGATCGGGGTAGTACTATCCTCTCACAGAATACCGGCGTGAAGTAACGGTACCCGTACTGTTGCGTTTCGTATCGGTGAGTGAGAGAGCCGGAGGCCCAGTTACCCGGATCCTTTTCCTATCCTTTCCTTTGTCCTTTCCCTCCTTTATTCCTTTTTAAAGGTCTGGCAACGCACTTGTAACTCCTTTGGGGTTGCGAGTGTCCATGGGCGGCGGTAATCGCTTACCATCAGGCGATCCGTCTGCTAGCATGCCGCACTATGCCATAAAAAAAAAAAAGTTTCCTCACAGAAAAACCCTATCACTGCTCAACCCCTTGACCTGACAATCGGTAAGCTTATTTACGACGGGTCTAACGAGGTACTTTAGATTATGTAATCAAATTCGAATATGGGGTTAATACGTGTATTATACGATCATATAACGACGCTACTTGTATCAAATGGCTCTGAACACCGCCCAAAACAGTTAAACTCTATCTTAACGATGACTTTGCGTAATAATAATTTGGATGAATCTTAGTCATTGACATACTTTAAATGTAAAACTGTACGCATCAAAACAATCGTTAACTTTGGTCTAGTTTTGATGTTGTAAAAGAAAAATCTAATCTATTGCAATGTCGGCTAGGCGTTTATGAATGTAAACTTACGTAGATTCGTATATTTGTTACCCCGAAGGGGGTTGTCATAGTTATATTATATCTTTATTTCCCAAGCTACGTTTTAGGCACCATATTAGCCAATTGCCGACTACTGAAAACATCGCCAGTTTGTTACTGAGAATTTTTTATTGGTTATTCGTAATATATTTACCTCTATACTGGATCAGGATTCAATCCAGGAAGATGCCGGAACTTCACACAATCGGTCATAATCGTATCAATAATTACGCGTATATCATATAGTCTCTCATCTTAATGCTTTAAAGGGTAGACATATACATATACATAACCCTCACATTGCACCAGGTAAGATTTTAATTACTACAATAACCAAACCTACTTTGCTAGCCTGGAAATCAAGACCGAGACGAGACTTTACACGATGGCTTGTAATCGTAATCCAGGTATTATTTTTATAATCAGTAGTACAATAACCATTTTACTCTTAATAATTTACTTATTATTAAAAGTAAAATGAGTGCATCAAACCATTAGAGACTAATACGTTCTGTATTTATATAAAAGTAGATTATGTATCCAACCGTTCCAATATACAAGAGTGAAGAGATTGCGATCTCTTTGCTTGATTTCACAGCGCTGATCGTTTTTGTTTATAGCAATAGATTACTTATCGTAATAGGCTTTTGAACACTACCTAATGTATCAAAACCAGCTACTGTTTATAGTCGCTCTGGGCTAGATTTCAATGTGTGCTCAAACATATTATTTTAGATATGAATACATTCAAATATGTTCTTAATCTATGATCAGATTTTTATCGTTTCCAGTGCTCAAAGATTAGAATAGAAAATACGAAGAGTTCTTAAAATATTAATCATCAGAATAAGAAGTAATTTACAGGAAACGACTGCGAGACCGTTTAGTCGCCACAAGTATGATCTGTCCAGACATAACCGTATAAAAAATAAAAGTAGATTACTGTTATAATTGATCTGAGATATGCATATTTAGATCTGAAAATACCCAATACTGCTAGGACTTCCCCGTACCACCTGGCAACGTTACCATCCAATGCGGTGACTTTCCAGAGCTCATGTTTTTTATATATGTGCAGGTTTTGGTATAAACTACCTGCCAAAGTACCTATATCTTTATATATATACATTTTCTGTGCGTGTGTTTGTAATTCAACTCCTCCTAAACGGCTGGACCGATTTTGATGAAATTTTTTGTGTGTGGTCAAGTGGATTCGAGAATGGTTTAGATTAGTTTCTTTGTTATTTTTTCCTTGTGTACAGGACGACGTCTGTCGGCACAGCTAGTTATATATATTACAATATGCAGCCGCGTAGTGGTGTAAACTCCTTATGTTGTTCCAAGTCCAAGAGTGACGGTTACCACTCACCACTAGGTAAATAACTGCATAGTCTGTAAATGCAAGCAATAAAAAAATTGTTGAACATAATTACAGTCGGCAAGCGTAAATGTTGCCTCTGGTGTTGCAGGCGTCCATAGGCTATGGTGACCACTTACCGTCAGGCGGGCCGTATGCCTGCTTACCACTGTAGTAGTATAATTAAAAAAAGAAAAGGTGGCTTTAATAACTGCATGTGTATCAAGTATATATATACGAGGGTGCGTTTTTAAGTTCGCGGAATGGAGGGTATGGAAGGTGGTGGGGGTGCTTGTTTAGTCACTAACGTGTTTAGCAACTAATAATTAGTATATATATCGAGTATTATCATAATGAGGTCATTAGTCTTTGAACTATCGTCCCTCAAGCAACTCAATCTGGAAGAAATTGTGAAGTATGGAGAAAATCGAGTTCCGCGCCGTTATAAAGTTCCTTACCAAGCAAGGAAAAAATGTTCAAACCATTTTGGAAGAGATGTCATCTGTATACGGGGACTCTTGTCCAGGAAAAACCATGTATACAAGTGGCACAACCTCTTTAAGCAAGGCAGGGAATCAATTGAAGACGATTCCCGGCCTGGGCGATCTGTTGAGGTCACCACTCCAGATCTTATCGAAAAAATCGAAAAATTAATATTGGAGGATGCACGTTTGAAGAAAAAACAAATCGCAGAGATGGTTGGAGTATCTGAAACGACCATTTTCAAGGTTCTCCATGATCATCTCGGCATGACAAAAGTCAGTGCAAGATGGGTGCCTAGAATGCTCACACCGCCTCAAAAACAGAAGCGCGTCGAGTGTTCGCGTGCGTTTTTGAGCCAGTGTAATGAAGACAAGGATGGTTTTTTGGAGCGAATTGTTACTGGGGATGAAACTTGGGTTCATCACTATGAACCTGAGTCTAAACAAGATTCCATGCAGTGGCATAAAAAGGGTACACCACCGCCTAAGAAATTCAAGGTGTCGCAATCGGCGGGAAAGCTCATGGCGACAGTTTTTTGGGACACAGAAGGAATTTTGTTGGTTGATTACAAAGAAAAAGGTGTTTCCATAACCGGAGAACACTACGCTTCAATTTTAGAGCAGTTAAAAGAGGCAATCAGAGAAAAAAGAAGAGGAAAATTGACCAAAGGTGTCCTGCTCTTGCACGACAATGCTCCTGTTCACAAGAGTCGAGTTGCGTTGGCTGCTTTGCACAAGGTGGGCTTCGATATCATTGATCACCCACCTTATAGCCCAGACTTGGCTCCCAGCGACTATTATCTCTTTCCAAATCTGAAAAAAGAGCTTCGATAAAAGAAATTTTCAACCGATGAAGAAGTGAAGGATGCAGTTTCGGCGTATTTTTCAGAGAAAGACAAAACATTTTTTTATGAAGGTATTCATAAGTTAATTCATAGATCTGAGAAATGTATTAGGGTTTCAGGTGAATATATTGTAAAGGAAAAATAATTTTGTAATATTATTTCATCCCCTTCTATTCCATTCCGCGAACTTAAAAACGCACCCTCGTATGTATACTAATATTATGTTTCATATTGTATAATGAGAAAACACTAACTAGAAACCTGTTATTTTCTCTCAGATTTTAGCCACGAACGACCTTCTCAGTTGATCGTGCTCAAATAATAATTTCAGTACGTCATTACATACTAAAATATATTTAAATGAGATGGTGCAGTAAAATCGAGCAATTATAACATTATATAAGTATAGTAAAAGTTGTGAGCAACACATTCTGATTGCGGGCCCACGTTGGCAACAAAATTATCCATGCGGATATTGTAAAAGTGAAAGTGTTTGTATATATGTGTTGTTTTTATGCCAAAACTACTGAACCGATTTTTATACGTATAATTTGACACAAAGTTAGATAATATTTAAGAACTTCCTCTATGATACTTTTTACCCTAGCAAGCAATATTTTTTAGTGAATTTGTGTTGTTACCAATCCTCTGGTCAAATTTAAGTTAAACCTAATGCATAGCATCGGTTGTTTTATCGTTACATTCATTTTTACTTGTAAATAATACGTTTACTTTTCAGTCACCAGACTTAACCTTAAATAGGAAATAAATTCGACATTTTGATAGGTTTTGTAAAGGAAAACTATCAAATTTATTTATTAAGTATTCCATCTTCAATTGAAAACCGTCAACAGTCGAGTAACGATAATCGTGCAGCGATTTCAGGTATGCCTTTGATTAGCCACCACATTCTGACATCCGTCAACGAACATTAGCAGTCTTTAACAAACAAAGAATTAGCATTAGCAACCTTTGCTCACACTACTGATATGGCCATAACTGGTAGTTTACAAACATGCAAATAGCCGGCACAAAGATTCGGAACAACTGTATGCGGAACACATATTTTTTACAGTGTAATGGAACATGGCGCACTCGGCAATATTGCGAGCTTTATCCCTGCGTAAATAACACGGCGTCCAATATAGAGCACTGGTATTGACGAGATAAATATACAAGCCACGGCGTCATGTCACCCCTTGCAGTAAACCGGCGTAGATGTAGTAACACGATCACTGAACACATTTCCCGCCCAGTGCAGTGCAGCTTTACTGAATACTTAGTATCCTACCTAATATTGCAAATGTGAATGTGAGTTTGTTTGTCTGTTTGTTTCTTACGCTTTCACGCCTTAACCACTCGACCAATCATCATGAAATTTCGCATGCACATGTTGTCAGGGGTACAGAAAAGGACATAGGGCCATATTTTACGTCATACAAACCTTACATGGTTTATTATCACCGAAAGGGCTTATTAGGCTATTAGTCTATTGCCCTCTACAAGGCACAGCTCCAATCTTTCTGGTGCACTGAGAATTTATTAACAGAGAAACCCTACAACATTTTGCCCGATCACAAAAATCAAACTCGAAACCAAATACAGCAGTTGTATTATTCCTTTTATATCATCTCTGCGTTTGAAACCTGTGATACCCCTGACCATGGTAGTATGCTTGTTAACCATCTTAACTGTATAAGTAACTGCATGTTGCCCGCTGCTTCGCTTGCTCAGAAACAGTACTTTTTCTGGACGAAAGGTACACTATACCTTTCTGAACCCCTGACACCGTGTACGTGAAATTTCATGATGATCGGTCGTTTACTTAAGGCGTGAAAGAGTAATAAACACGTAATAAATATTGCTGTTTGGCAACACTACTCATATGTATTGGTTTTCCGCTCTCTAGCTGTTGTTTTTGTTGTCAAACTGCTCGGCTACAAATTCATAATATTAGTTAGAATATTCAAGAGTTGATGCTTTCATGGTCGCGGTCAAAACCAGTCGAAAGCATTCTAGTTCGACTCGTACATAGAAACTGGACACGTCAATTACGAGTTGAAATTTATACACTGTTACGCAATTTGTACTGAGTTTGAATTTATTACTACGTGATATGTAATATTCTTGTTTTTACGCTCTTACTTTTACCAAGCGGTTTTATATCCGTTCGTAGTACAACTAAATAAATATTGCTGTTTGGCAACACTACTCATATGTATTGGTATTCCGCTCTCTAGCTGTTGTTTTTGTTGTCAAACTGCTCAAATTCTGGTAATACTTTAGCACGGATAGCACATTATTTGAAGTACTCGTCGCTACGTCGATTGTATTAAAAATATTCGTCGTCGTTGGGACAACTACCATCTTAGTCTCCCCGTGAACATGGCTGCTGTAAAGCAACCGAAACGTCGCGGCGTCGGGGCAAAGTGTAAACTCAAATATAAATAGTTTTAATTAAAAATATATAGCTTAAATAGTAGTAAAGTTCAATAATAGTAGTGTTAGAGTTTTCAAAATTATGTAATAACAGTGTTATAAAGTAAAATAAACAACGCGACAAAATCCGTATAAAGTGTTTAATTTCAATGTATAACATTCGCGTAAACATAAGACAATATTATATTAAAAATATTATATTTTATTTTTTCCTACTCTAAGAATAGTTTTTACGAGTCCCTTGACTTTACAAACTTTTAAACAAAGGATAGAGAACACTCAGACTCGAAACAACAATTTCTGGAACACCATTTCTTGTATCATATGGGATTCAAATCCACAACACTCGGCTTAAAGGCAGTGAAGAAAGGAACACTTAACCACTCCGCTATCCGTGGTATCAAATAAGTTTTATCGATAGTTGCATCACCCCTGGTTATCGCCGTGGAAATAGTGAAAGGTGTCTTAAGTAAAGGGGCCGCCTAGGAAGCCGATATATACCTAATATATTTGATACATTTCGTGCTACTTTTGACAATAACACTGCCTGATCTGAGTATACTACTCGGGACCTTACAAACACACAAATTTACCTTTCTAGTCACGGTGTGTATGCGTTTTGGCAATGCATATGAGCTATCTTGTTGTGTTTGATAGACAGTGTGTGATCTACAAATACTTAGTTGTACTGAGTCTGGGTATTATTTGTGACTCCGTTGTTTAATTGTTTCTAAAGTCCCCCGCGACACAGTAATTATTCAAAGTGCGGGAGTTTTCATTAACAGGCTTTTTTAGCTTGACTTTTATCTATCTACTAAATGTGCCCGCGGTTTCACTCACGATTATGGTTACTGCGCCGCCCCCGTGGGTCGTAGCGTGATGTTATACAGCCTATATAGCCTTCGTAGATAAATAGGCTATCCAACACTAAAATAATTTTTCTTTTCGAACCAGTAGTTCCTGAGTTTCGCACGTTTAACCAAACACACAAACTCTTCAGCTTTATAATATTAGTATAGAAGTGGCGGAAACCGCACTTTTTTAAAATAAAATGATTTATTTTGTTATCAATATTTATTCTGAACTTATTGAAGATTATTTTTACGTTTTACAATGTTTTTAGTTTTTTAAACTATTATGTATTTTAGAAAAAAATTCTAGTGTGCCTCTTATAATATATACTTCGACTGAGTCCTGAGCCAGACGATATTTTTGTACAAAAAGCCCCATTCCATTCAACCATTTATTTTCATTGTTGCAGGTATTGTATCCAGAAAAATGGTGGTGTTCTCGATGATAGCGCTATTTGTCTACTGGACGTGACGTAATCTGGCGCCGAGTGAGCGCTTTTCAATACAGCCGACGATAAAACTCGTGCATTGAAAGGGTGTGAAATATTTTAACGTGTTTGTTTTAGTTTATATGAAAGTTCACGTACGTGGTGACAGAACAATGGGGTTTTTAATGGCAGTTGCGTAACTTGTTTATTAACAATGATTGAGGTAAAAAACGTAATTGTACATATACGTATTTTATAGTTATGCATAAACCCTATCGCGTTCTTTTATAGACATAACTAGTTCATGCGCGCAAGTTCGTCGCCTTCACATAAGACAATTTTGACCAATTTTTGCAACATTTTTCATTGATGCTCCGCTCCTATTAGTCGTAGCGTGATGTCATATAACCTATAGTCTTCCTCGATAAATGGGCTGTCCAACACTTAAAGAATTTTTCAATTCGAACCAGTAGTTCCTGAGATTAGCGCGTTCAACCAAACAAAGAAACTCTTCAGCGTTATCATATTAGTATATATGATAATAAATATATTGTTATGTATCGTATATGATTCATAGGACCAAGACAGTTTTATTTCAGATTTTGCCTACAACTAAACACTGAACCCTTGTGTTGTCCCGTGATAGATACAATAGAAAATCTATTGTTATGTATTATATGCGATTCATCGGACAGAAAACCTGTTAAAAGAAACATTTATATCACGTATTGCCGTATTTTGGTTTTAAAATTGTACGGTAGATGGCGTAAGCGTCGTACAACTCTGCCATTCTGCCATCGTGACCATTGCCCAGACCAGACTTATTCTATACCGCGTGGTAATACTCGTAAAATAGTTACCTACTTAAGATAATTCATATAGTATATACAGTAACTATAAATTCTCTAAAATAAAATTCCAACTACACTTTTCCCAAGTCAGTCACAAAATCCCGAACTTCACGATTGGTTACGAACATAAACACAAATTATGTTACGTCTTCAAAGAAAGAGCCTGTACACTCACGTGCCGTTATAATATATAATTAACGTTTCCAAGAATGATTTGCTGTCATAAATGACATTAATTATTTAACAATCCAAATATGCTTTATACCGATTGACCAATTAACTCCGGGAACAGCTGATTCGAATAACGTGAACTAAATTACTCTAAGACAATATTGAGTCATTGTTCAGATATTCAAACCTTGTATAGTGAGCACACATTTACATTTCATAACATAACAGATATATATTGAAATTAAACACTTTATACGGATTTTATCGCGTTGTTTATTTTACTTTAAGCACTGTTATTACATAATTTTGAAAACTCTAACACTACTATTATTGAATTTAACTACTATTTAAGCTATATATTTTTTCTAATTAAAACTATTTGTATTTAAGTTTACACTTTGCCCCGACGTTTCGGTTGCTTTACAGCAGCCATGTTCCCCGTGAACATGGCTGCTGTAAAGCAAAATTATGTAATAACAGTGTTTAAAGTAAAATAAACAACGCGATAAAATCCGTATAAAGTGTTTAATTTCAATGTATAGCATTCGCGTAAACATAAGACAATATTATAACAGATATATGTATGTTATTATTATGTTCCTATATTCACGAGTACTTAACATATTCTGTCAAGAAACTGGCCCTTAGATAAGCTGACAGAAGGATAGTCCAAAATACAATGGCTCTAGTGTGTTATAAAGTGAGATTGGATGTCTTCTGGTCTTGGTAACTTTAATACTATGTGCTACTTAAGGAACCTAATAAATTTTGGGTGTAGTAAAGGTTGTTGATTGTAGATGAACTGGTATAATGATACAATAGGTGAAAATGTTTTCATCCATATTTTTCAAATTATGGATGAAAAGTAAATCTATCCGACTTGATTAGGATCAAAATTGACTTTTACTATGAGCTTATTTTTGTCACGCTACAGGACGATTAAATTTACTTTCTTCCATTTCGCTCCATCTGCTGAACTCTGGATCTAGTCCCTTTTATTTCAACATCCATTCTAGACTTAACCGGTTGTCACTACCCACTATTTGGGTAAACCTATAATTAGTTCGCTAGAAGTGTATTACATATTTTGCCAGCTATGTTAATGTTTTATGTAAGAAAATGTGAATTAGCTGCTGTCTGGCTTATTAAGTATTAAGCCGCTAGAACATTTCAATATCAAAAATCAATAAATCCAACGCAAGTTTGAGCTTACGGTACACCATCAAGGTCGACCTTTTATCATGACATAAATATATGTAAGAACTTTAAGATAAATACAAGAGATCATGCTTTATGTACGTACCTACGATTGTTTGACTATTAATCCAATGCCATAATCGTGACCGTATGCATAACCGCCGGTCGTGACTTTTGATTGCCGTATCAGACAATATAGCTATTAGATTATTACCACAAATATTAATAGCTATGCAAGATCTAGTCTTACATACCATTGTAATATACCTATCCATGCATAGAAGACAAATTAATCTATCATCATGTTCCTGTCCACTGCTGGATATATGTAGGTCTCACCCATTTTGGCCACAACCGCAAAAGCCTTTCGCTAAACCCATATAGTCTATTCCAAACAGTGAACGGCAATAAAACATGGCGGTATTCTCATCGCTTAAAAGGGCACCACGGAATTTACACTAAAGCCGTGTCGCTATAGTAATGTAAAATTATATTAATACGTTTGAGTTCTTGACATTGACAGCAAGCAAATAAACTGCTAACAGAACAGCTTATTAGCTGTTCTGTTAGCAGTTTATTTGCTTGAATTAAAATAGGACAAAGCTATTGCTTTGTCATATTCAAAGTTAAGTCCAATTTTTATTAGATTTCAAATTAGATTTCAAAACAGAAAGTCCTTTAGGTTTACCCAAATACCTTCCTCTTTGTTCATCCCTTCTTTAATTGCTATTCGCTAGTATAGCTACGCTGAAGGAATGCTCTTATATTGCAAGCGATTAGAGGCAACAGTAATTGCTTATCAGACGCCGTATGCTGTTTGCCACCTGTGTATAAGACAAATATTTAACAAAATTGTCACACAGAGAATAACCTGTAAGTCTAACAATAGCGTGTTTATAGCTATTATCTTATCGTTATGTGTATTTCACGTGTGATGCACTGGTGCCTATAAATTAGGGGATAAATTAGACTGTACTGTATTTCCGCGAGTGTAGTAACTTGTGGTAGTAACGGTACCATAAGAAGATATTAATTCTGAGAAAAAAAAAATTCGTTTTACTAATTGGCAATCAAGCTCGTCTGATGATTTACTTTGTCAACTAGCGATAGGCGATTATTGATTAGAAAAATCGAATTATTCGTATCCTCAAACAAATCAATATATTCGGTAATTCGTCGAATATTCGAATGAGTAAACCTCTGATTATTTGCTTATCGTCGATAGAGCGACCACAGCCCATATATAAATCGTGCCATCTAATGGAATTTCGAATATTCGATAAAGAGTCGAATTATAAACAGTGACAATGAATTGATTAATATTTGGATGCAGGATCTTACGATTGGCGACCTTAAGGAAAGTGTTTTAAAGATAGGATAAAAGAAAAGAGATCGAAATATAAGGCACTCTTACTCAAGGCGAAACAGCACAACTATTCAAAAAAATATTTATAGTAGGTAGAGCAGAGAATAACTTCTTCTCAAATGTGAAACAGCCAAGCAGTCTGGCAGATGACCCGAATTATATAATACGCATAGACCAATATCAATAAGAAAGAATACAAGGAAGTAACTACTAGAGAATGAGAAATTCAAATGTTATTCTTCAGACAACTTTCATCCAGTAATAACATGTAAATGTACTGGCGTTTGGTTCACATAAATTATTCTGCTTTGAGTTTGACTGGAGGACACATATTAATATAATAAAGCTGATGAGTTTGTTTGTTAATATTAGGAACTACTAGTTCGATGTAAAAAGTACTTTTGCCTAAATTGGCCCGTTTATTGAGTAAGGTTTATAGATGTGTTGAACCATGCTTAAATACCATTTAACGTGAATGTAGCGCGAGTAGCTATTTAGTAATTATTCTATACTAATCCTATAATTACGACAGTAACTCTCCCTGTTTGTACGCTAAACTACTACACTACTGAAACTAAACTACTGAACCAATTTTGATGCCATTTAGCAAAAAGGTAGATTAAATCCCAGGGAAGGACATACCTCTAATCACGATATGTGTTTCCATCGGATAAAGCCGCGAAGAAACTAGTACACTATAAGTAGTACATTGCGGCGTCATTGACGACAATTCATCAGGAAAGCGCTTCTGCTATTAGTTGACTAATCAGGTGACTTTACAGGACCAATAGCGATGAATCTTTTCTCCAGAACTATACCCTAGATAGCTACATCATTTTGTTACGTGCAGAGGGCATTGATGATATCAGATCTCAGTCAAGGTCGTGACATAGTGAAGCCAGACCGCATGCGACTGCAAAGCACATCAAGTGTGTTGCAACATACAAGTTTATTGCATTTAACACGATTTCGCGCATTCAAATGTAACTAACTTTGCCTATCTCGTTGGTGGCCAGTGCTTATGTTTGTGACTGATTATGAAGTCATTGTGAAGTTCCAAATTCGATTTCGACATCGGCCAATTGGCAGTTTTATCAAAATAATAAATGGCCTTGTGGTTTACGTGGTCGACAGCTTAAGCTTTACATGTAATCTATAATATAAAAGACGAAATGTGGGCGTGATTAACGAATTTTATTCAATGTTCTACAATCGTCTCGAAACCGATATCCTAGTTTTATAATCAATGACTTGCATTCACATGCATAACTGCTATAAAAAACGAAACATCTGACGTGATACTGGCCGATTATATAAACACTATTGCATGGCGAACCAAAATAAAAACTTTTACAAGTAAAAAACTGCACAGTATACCATAAATCAAAGACTTTATATAATATTAGGATTATAATCTGTTCTAGCAGCCAGTTTCATCTTTCGAACGTCTTATCTTAAATGCAATAGTCCGGTATACTGGGCGGGCAAATTTCAAATGTGTCTCCAATGTAAAAACAACTCTCTTATTGACGAGTTTAAGTTCAATTTCGAGTGTTTAAAATTTAGATTGACGTGTTTAAGAGATGCACTTGTGTTGGTAATTACATGTGATCTTGCGTAATTATCTTCTTATCACGAGCAGATAAATGATTATACTGACATATCTACGACTACATTGTATGGATGATGAACTATGTTTTTATCTTAGTTATGCTTGACGAGCGAAATTTTATGCTTATGTTGGTAGATACGTTAATAGCAGACTTATTAGGAAAATATCGACAATATTATTTTGTATTGATGTTGAAATTGCAGGGGTTTAAGAATTTTCTTTTATGTCACTTTTAATTATGTGCAGCTGAACATGTGTGCCGTATGTTGTGGGTTCGGATTCTGCATGGTAGGAAAATTGTGTGTTCCACAAAATGATGTTCCGAGTCTGAAAGATCTTTGTGTCTATTGTTTGAATTTATGAAAAGTACATCGCGGTCCTGATACTATTCTTAGCGAGTGAGATCACTTTGAGAAAATTATTTGTATAAAAAGAAAAGCAAGATGGCGGTAACTGATTACAGTAGTTAAGTCTCCGTTTAATATAATTTCATAATTATATCTAAGCATACATATTTATGAAAGTAATTTATAGCATTACATAAGTCATTTAGAAATAGACAAGATTTACATTAGCCTTAAATTTATCTCAAAAAGCATCATAAAAATAATACACAAAAAAGGTGGGTACGACGTACAAAAGTTTCTTTTTTGGTCTTATTCTAGTCTATATTCAGCTAAATATTAAGTAGTCCACAGATAAGCCTTCGCTAGTGATGTGAGTCACGATACAGCTTAGATATGGCTTTGCGCAACGTATTGTCTGCGCAACAATAAGATTGCGCCATGCGCGGGCGCACCAAAACAGCCTAATACTAGATCCTTATAGTTTCGATAATGCAATAGTTAATTAGAGGTGTTGGAGATCTAAGATTGTATGGGAGAAACGATTGTATGGCCATGTATGGCGGGGAGTCTAATGCTACTATTGTTAAACTTAGATTTGCTGCTACTAGATAGGTACAAATAGAATCTTAATGGGTACATTATATTTGTGAAATATTGCTTATGTTTTGAAGGATGTGCAATTCCCGCGCTGACTTTGAATAGAGGGTGTTTCATGTGAATGCATAGTGTTCTGCGCAACGCAATTCAACACTTTAGATTGTCTGCACATCTTGTCATATGTTTTCCAAAAGCGCTTTTAATGGAAACGTCTATATTGCACGGTTGGCGGAGTGGTTTAAGTGATCGCCTCGTAATTGCCACTGTGTCAAATGTTATGGGCTCCCGTGTGGGGCACGGGACATAATTTGTGTGATCCACAAATAATTGTTTCGGATCTGGGTATTCTTTGTGTCCGTTTGAATGTTTATAAGGCCCCGTGACACAGGATTTATTCCTAGTGCGGGAGCTATCTTTTTTAAAAGAAAAAGAGTAGCTTTTCATAAAGAAAACATGCATAATCATGAGTAAGCATATCTGAGGATGTCATAGCTCTTGACGATTACCCAAAAGATACTTTAAGAACTGTCTATACGCTGGATGAGACTTCCATCTAAAGAATATGGATAGTCGTATTGAATCGGTAAGTTCTTTGCACATTTGCAACGCTGAGATTGCTCAAAGTGGCAATAGTTGGATATAAAAGCATTTGCACAATTGAAAGACTGTCTTTGGAGACTTGTAGTCACTCGAATGTATCATATTCTCAACAATCATTTTATAGATTATTTGTTTTATGGCTTAACCGTCAAAACCTACTGAACGGTAACATACAGGAGACAATCTCACAAATCCAGTTAATGATATAGCGATCCCCTATACCAACGGTAAGGTTATAATAGTAGGAGCCGCTGTACCTTCCAGTGCCCGATAGCACCTTCCAGTACCAGTTATAGACAGGTCTTGTCCCCAAATCTCGATATCTCCAAACTAACTCCAGAGATCCGGCTGTCGTAATAGCGAACTACCTCGTGCCCAAGTGGCACTATCTATTGTCCAGATAGGTGCCGGAGCCATAAAGCCAGGAGAGTCAGGTTCATCTAACCAGATGTAGAAAAAGTCAAATATTGATAGGTTATAAGATAACATGTATTATGTAAGACAAAAACAGTGGCGCCAAACGGCTTAATACGCATTCGTAGTTACCGAAGCACCATTTTTGTCTCGAGTCATCAAAAAGCGATCATAACCTACAAATATGATAAATATGAAAGTTTAAATTATTGTTACTCAATCACTCTTAAACCGGTGAACGGATTTTGGTGATTATTTGCATGAAGAGAGCTTAAGGAAGAGCAAAGGTCGCATTTTATTGAAATACAAAGATTCTCTCCTATCGAATCCTAGATTATACTCGCGGCTTCGCTCACGAAAAAGTAATTTAGGTTAAGTAAGAAACAGTACTTTTTCTGGATGAAAGGTATCTCATGTTTTTTTTTGTATCCTCGACAACATGTTTGCGCAATTTTATGATTTTAGGTCTAGTAATTAAGGCTTGAGAGCGTAAAAAACAAACGCACATTCGCATTTATAGTATTAGTTAGGATAAAGTTCATAGCTCATTAGAGCCACCCGGCACCCAACCAGCACCACCTCATCGGTCGGTGTCCACTCTTTGCCGACAGGTGGTCTACGGGTGGACGCCACGTGGTCAACGAGTGGGCATCGCGTGGTCAACGAGTGGACATTGCGTTGTCCGTGAATAGATGAGTAGTTTGTCAGGGATCGTCACTAGGTCTACACGTGTATATTGTTATGGCTAGTTTACAAACCAAGAATTGGCTCTCATAGCTGTCACGCTTGATAAAACCCGTAGGCTGACTACTCGCGGACGGCGCATGGTCGACTCGCGGACGGCGCGCGATCCATTCGGGAACTACGCGTGAGTAACGCAAGGCAAGCGTGCGGGCGACGGGTGGTCACCGAGTGGCCCACTCGCAGTCCGCACACGGTCAGCCCGCGGACGAGGCGCTCCGGAGTTGATGTAGTGAGCGTATACCCATAGTATTCCATACAAAGAATACTAGCCGCTCGAGGCGAGGCGGTGCTGGTCGGGTGCCGGGTGGTTCTAATGAACTATGACCTTAATGCGTTACGCCTTGCCTGTTTGACTACACGGATAGCGTAGCGGTTTATCTAGTCGCCTCACCACTGCCATTGCGCCGAGTGTTGTAGGTTCGAATCCCACACGGGACAAAACTTTATGTGATCCACAAATGGTTGTTCCGGACTGGATGTGCTTTGTGTCCGTTGTTTGAATGTTTTTAAAGTCCACCGCAATACAGGAATTATTCCTAGTGCGGAAGTAATATTTTTTGAAGAAATATGGAAATAAAATTATAATGTTTGTATGCCGTTGCGTGCTACCAAATGCTTTAAAGTAACCGTACCTTATCTAAATTCGATATAGCACGTATTTCCTTTGAACAATGTCTACATGTTGTTCACATTATAATTTTATAGCTAATATTTAGGTTATCGTATCATTACAGAAATGCATTTCAAAACGCGTACGTAATAGATTTGTACCGGTATGTGCTGAATATTTTATTGAACATTCAGGTTGTTTCAGGAGCGAAATGTAACAGACAAGCGCTTGTCCAATTTAATGTCAGTTGTGGCATATTTAATAGTAATTCTTCTTCGATGCCCCCGATATAAAAGCTTGTTAACGAATCGAACTTAGCACTTGTAGCTTGCAAGTGCTAAGTTCGATTTCCGGCTGAAGTATTATTAAATTATTTGCCAAAGTCTGGATAAATACCCGAAAGATGGTAATAGGCCGATCTACCATTATATATGAACGTGTGTGTGTGTGTGATCTACCGCTGATAAAGCTTTGAGAATAAACCGACTAATGTTTAATTATGTTAGATATTCAAAAAAATATTAAATATGGAAATCTTTTACATAATATGTTAATGCGAGCTTATAATTATCGGCTGTGCAAAAATCCAGACTAACCGACCGATCCAAACCAGAATCCAATATCATTTTACCCAGTATGAAAATCGAACTCTACCTTCTTCAATCAATAATTGCGCGATACTCACATTCGCTAATTACAAATCCAACACCTGCATTTACGATTAACGATTTGTAATCGCATCTATCTGAGGCAATCTCACAACACAGGCTTACAACACGGCACGCAACAGTAGCTTAAAGACAAGCAAATTATCTGTAATTACCAACTCGCTGTCATTGCGCAGTTTTCCTTCATCACAGAACCTCAATTAATGGGTAATGGGGTATCATAACATTCTCATTACGTTGCATATGCGGTTGTTTGTCCATGGGTAGGCAGAGTTATATTACAAACTTGTTTCGTCAGCTATGTATAGGCTCTTCGTAAAGGGTGACTTCCCTACTGGTACTGACAAAAAAATCTCAATACCCGTCTCGGGCAATAATACACGACTCGGGCATCGAATCGATCAATCAAATACTAAACGATTAACGATTATGGCCAAACCTTTCTAACACTGAGAAAGAGAGGCCCAAAGAGGCCAGATGATTGGAACTACGTTTTCTTAGCTATGTTTTTATAGTAACAGATAGTGGAAGACGATTCTATTGATGACTAAGTTGGTCAAGCTACATTCCATGGCATTACATTGCACTAAAGCTTGCAGTCAATCACGAAGTCCGGAATACGATTCCCGAGTCGAACATATGTAGTGTGATCGAGTTTTTCTGAGACGAAACTCTTAGTAGCAGTACATATTCTAACGATAAACACGACAACGACAATCCTGTAAAAATAAACCACGTTCATATTACTTACTAAAACTTGCCCCAAATAACAAAGAAAGAGGTCAAATTCATACAAATCCTTAGTCCACCCACACTAAACTGTTCAACTTTGCTATACAAGCAAGCCGAGAGCCCATTCTTAACAATTAGTTACAGTCCACACACAATGGCACAAAGGCACTGTACCTATCGTTCCCTGACAAGATTACATTGAGAGCCACAAGAGCAAATTTATTAATGCTATTATTGAGCTCTATATAATTGGCTTTCTTGCCGATCGCTTTCTATACCACTTGTTTATTTGCTCTCTAATTTGTAATCAGATGTGGTTTGATGGATATGGCGTGTGTTAGTTGCGCATGCGTCTGTGGGCTATTGAATTTCGAGCGGTTACGTGGATTAGGAATGTGCGTGATTAGCGCCGGGTGATTTCATTTAAGTACTCAGTTGGAATAAAAAGTGTGTAGTGTACAAAAGAATGACTAAGAAATTATATTAGGCAAATGTGAATGACAGCTGGAAGGAGAACATCCCGGTAAACGTTCTCTGACCATATCAGAGATAAATCAGTAGGAAGAGCATTAAGAGTGGGTACCTTAAACCGACAAGCGTGCATGAAGAATATAATGAAAGCAAAGGAAGCTTCAAACCCTCGGGGACAGAGACGTAAGTGTAAATAAGATTCATAAATTGTTAGATGAATAAGACAATGCCTGTACCGCGATGGACTTTACAAACACAAATGAAACAAAAACGCAGATATGGAATAACTTTTGAGCTTTGAACTTTACTATACTAGGCGTGATATATTGGCGAGATGAACATCGTGCCATCCGTCCAACGAAACATACACTATAGTCGTTTTGAGTCTAAGTGTTCTCTGCTATAGTTATACTTATAATAATAAAGAACAATAAGATACCTATAGTTTAAATTTTACATTCATATCACCTTGAATACTCATTAGTCGAGTGCAATTAATATATCTTGTCCATTTGCTTTCCTTTCATAATATAATTTAACCTCTATGTACTAAATGGACGTAAATATACATTTGCCTCACCTTAGGTACAGAAAAAAATGGCATAATATAAGTAGTTGATTTGGAATTCCCTCTAACAGGTGTAGAACCAGTTTCTAATGGACTTATTATTGTAGTATATATGTATATCTATACCGACAATAGCTGCACTGTATTATATATTGTCGCCGCAAGTCAAGCAAGGTCATCTAGCCTAGTCGTGACAACCACACGGCTTGCCTGATGGTAAACGGCTATATGTGTACCACCTATTTACTAGCCATAGGCGATTATCGATTACGTATTGGAATTATTCGAGTGTACAAGCAAATCAATTTCAAAGTTTCAAAAACATATTCGGGTTTGTTTAAAAGTTTTGAATATTTCGAATAGCTGGGACATTCGATTAGATCGAATATTTAATCGATTATCGTTATACAAAAATACGAATGTGGAAACCTCTGTTCATTATTCAAGCCAAAAAATAGAAGAACACAGAAGAAAGCAAACGCTGGTGCCGGCCGATACGAAACATAGATAGTGTTGCAAAAACGATGAATAATTCAGATCGCACCTTTCATAAATATTATTTAAAATAAAAGTTAGGTTATTCGATTCTAATTAAAATCAGACGCTGCATACATACCCCTAACTCTAACATTATGATGTTAGAGTTAGGGGCAAAGATGGTACCCAGCTGATCGTCCACAGCGCCACCTTAAAGAAACAGTCTTCACAGCAAAAGCGCAATACGACGTTGTTTGGCTTTAAAACCGTCCATCTATATCTACGTAATCTATGACACAAGGCTAAACTTTTATCTGAAACGGTACTGATAGTTGTCTATATTCCATTAATTGCCCTATTGTAATAATTATCATTTTATAATGGACACGCACTATTCAATTGTAATATTATTTCTATTGTTCTAAAACTGAACACAATCGATCATGCTTCTATGCTTCATACAATTATGTATGTAAAGACTCCCATGCAATTAGTTAATGTAGGCAAATTATATACGGCAGACTTACCTTGTATACTTTAACGAAAAATTTTATTTGAGTGGCGTATCATTGTGAATCTTTGTTCGGTATATTAATTGTAACGCTTGAATAATGGACTGATTTTCCGACAAAATATGACAAAAGAAAATTTATGATTTTACGGTACGAAATTTAATAGAAGCAGGACTTGCTTACGGCTCATCCCAAGCTTTTGGCTTCTAATAGGTCTTTTATACTGGATGAAGCTTAATATAACGAGTCACTCACACGAACAAATCCAGGACCTTAAGAGATTTACTATTTTTGTATTCTTTGATAGTAGTATTACATTTTTATCAAGTTCAAATATTTTGCTGTTTAATACCTACTTTAAACACAACTTTCATGGGTACAGAATTACCTAACGTGCCTTTATATATAGATTATTTTATATTTGTCATTTCTATGTACATACATATATATTACACATGCAGAATAACAGAAATATTATATTACAAATTACTTTAGCTGATAATGTACAGTAATAAATTTATAACCAACAGATAATAGATCAAGTCAGAGGTTAAGGCCCGTAATCATGCGTATTTCAGATTAATTATCGCTCGGTTTAATGGTGAAGGAAAATCTCATTAGAAAACAAGCTTGCTCGAGAGCTCTTCGTAATGTTTTCGAAAGTGTGAGAAGTCTACAGCTTCAGTTTATATTAAGTACACACAAGATCACGAGATGGTTATGCAGCCGTTTTAATTGCAGGTCCCTGTTACTAAGAATCCTTGGCTCTGCTATAGCATGCGATTATAGTCTCTTGCTTCATCATCTCAGCCGAAAGACGTCCACTGGTGGACTTAGGTTGTTTACAAGAGTTTTTAACTCTTTTATAAGGATTGCCTGCACCGATGGTGAAGTGGTTTAATTAATTGCCTCGCAATTGCCACAGCGCTGAGTGTTGTGGGTTCGATTTCCACACGAGAAATATTATTAAAAAAAAATATTTTAAGGTTATAGGCTATATAACATTACGCTACGACCCACGGGCGCGACGCAGTAATCATAAACGCAGGGGAAACCGCGAGCACAATATTTTTTTTTTATTGACCTATTCTGGCAATCAAGCATACGGCCCACCTGATGGTAAGTGGTCACCGTAGCCTATGGACGCCTGCAACACCAGATGCATCACTTGCGCGTTGCCAACCCTTTAGGAAAGGGAGTGGGATGGAGAAGGAGCGGGAAGGGGGAAAGAGGGCGATTGGGCCGCCGGCACTCTCACTTACCGAACGAAACACAACAATAGGAATATTGCTATTTCACGTCGATATTCTGTGAGAGGGTAGTCCTTTCCCGGTCGAGCCGGCCCATTCATGCTGAAATCAGCGAGGCTCTACTACTCAGTATCTAGTGTGTTTTAAACATCAGACAGACAAGTCCCGGATTAACACATACTTTTATCTCCGTATACATTCCCGCGGTATTCACGCGGAAACTAGAAGAAATTATACATGTGAAATCGGATTTTGGCCCGCGATCTTAGGTGACACGTCTATTTGTCTCTTATAACCGGTGTTGTGTGTGCGTGTGTTTCCAGTCAGTAAGCATTCCCTCAAGCGTACCCACTAGACTGATTTTGACAAATGAGGCGTTTATCGATCGGCCTAATGGACGCTATTATTTAGTCACCAGTAAACTATAGTATCGCGTATGGTAATAAGTTTTTGTTGCTAATAGAAAGCAATGGCGAAAGCTTAGTGATAATTGAACTGTCGAAAAGTTAGTTGTTAGTCGATTGATCGGTGAAGACGACGATAATGAGAGACTTGCGTGCTTTGGAGTTCTTCACGAATGTTTTTATACGTTTCGCTGTCTGTATGCTAGTTAATTGTAGGTTTGATATCTTTACACTTTTATTTAGAGATCAATTGACTATAGTAACAATCAATAGATAAACAAGGATGTCAGTAAGTCCCATAGTATAGTATATTTAAATAATAAATAATAAAAAAATTAACAGTATTTTTTGTTTTGTTTTCTGGCAGTTTGTGCATGCTAATCTCAACAATAACGACATCAATTTGAATTTGGTTTGACATAAAACCGAGTCTATTTTAATTTACATTTGAGATACACCACTGGAATACAGATTAACAGTTTGCTCAAATTAAACTACTTACCCGTATTTTAAATCGTGGCTACTTAATAGTAAATAATTTACAATTCCGTTAATTGTACCATTAAAACATATTTATGTTATCATTTCATAAATATAACTTTGATATTAAAAAGACTGAAATACGAAAGCCTTCTAAATACCTAACCGGCGCTTTCAAAGGCTGAACCGAAGTCCATTACTTACTGATACAGCTTTTAAAGGAAATACCTAATTTACTTTTCGTACCTAAAATAACGCCTTCGCAAAAAACTGCTTTGAATGAAATCGGTGAGTAAGATTAATGGTTTTGGTATTCTAAGAGCCTGTTCCACAACCTTCAAATAGCATTTTTCTATAAGATAAAATAATAATATTAAATCACATACACACAACACCATCTAGCCCAAACTAAGCAGAGCTTGTACTATGGGTACTAGACAATGGATTAACATATATATATATGCCTTTTGTTTTTGTAAATTTTTACATATTATACATAGAAACACCCAGACCAAGACAAACATCCATGTTCATGCACACAAATGTTTGACTTGCGCGGGAATCGAACCCACGACCTCAGGCGTGGCAGTCGGTTACACTAACCACTACGCCATCGAGGCCGTCATTTATCTTCTTTAACCTAAGAAGAGTGACACAGCATGCGATTTATCTTTCGGATAAGTTTTACTTGCTAGTTGTGGCACTCGCCATAAATACGTAAGCTTGATTTCGTTTACAGAATACTGAAGTACAAATTAAACAATGTGTCCAAGGTAGTAACCGTCGTCCACTTAGTCAGGTATTCTTGATTGTATCTAGTGCATTGCCATTCTGGGTACCTAGGTTTTGTATGTGATGTGAAGTACATTCTAATTCTATCTTGAGATCATTTGGCTAAATTTAGAAGGATATAAATTTAACTGTTTCTCGTAAAAGATGTCTATTGTTTTTCTAAACGTAATCGTTTCTTTGGGTCTTAATTTATCGCGATTCTAAGGCATTTTTTTTAAATGCCATCTTTATTTATTCTGGTATTCACAGTTTTTCTGTTAACCCTGTTTAGCTGAACTATATTACTGTGTTAAATTTATGTTTACTTTCATAGTGCTATGAGTGATGATGGTCATACTATCTCCGTTGCAAATCTGATGCACGACCATTTAATGATTGCTTGATTTTAAAAATATTTATTTCTTTTCCAAGGGTATCTTTAGATTCAAAGTACACGTAGATTTAGGAAGATTATATGTGAATCTCAAAGATTAGCTGACGAAATATATAAGTAATATACTTATTAAATACATAATTAATCGTAGTAGCAAATATAGAAGAAAGGTCAATTAAAAAAAATATCTATTCTACCATAACCCATGACCATGGCTGCTTCAAACCTGCCGAAATATCAAACAAGTGTAAATAAAATAGTTAAAAAGTAGTATCTTCAGGCGCGATAAAAGCCGTATAAAGTTTAGTTTAAATTGTATTAGATCATTCACCTATTATGGTTAAAGTTCCGATAAAGAGCAGAGGGCACACTCGTGCGCATAAGTGCGTCGATAGATGATCTCGACACGCGTACTCATGAGTCTCATGACCGACATGATGTTTATCTGACTTGTTTCATGACAGATACGCATTATACGTCGCTCGCCCACTTACTGCTCCAGTGAGCTTTTACTTTTGGACTTAAGAAGTACTACGCGTATTAGACAAGCTATTAATATATACTTATAGGCATATGTGATCAGAATCTATGCGTTTCTTGCCTTTACTACATTAGTTTACACTTATCTAAACAATCAGTTAATAATCTTTGACAAGTGAAATACCAGACCACGCAAAAAGCTTTAAGAAAAGTTTTCTACAATGAAATACTGGTCAGTTAATTGGACACGCCAAATTTAAATTTCTCTCTTAATTTTTTATGAGTATTTTCCGTATTTTATACGTACGCCAATCAACCGCATTGCACTACGTCCTCATCACGATTGCGTTTCTTAAGTAAGATATATCTGCTTGGAATGAATTTATATATTAATAAATTTGAATGTATCGTTATCATTGCCCTAATATTGCGTATTCAAATCTTGTATGTAATTAAATTTAATTTATGAAGTACCCTACGGTGCTAAATCTCGTAGTATCCTACGTAAAGGTGAATCCACTACAACATTTAGCATAAGTACCTACAGTAAAAGCTCTGAAGTACTACTAAAGATTTTTAACATAAAATCCCAATAGGAACCCGGTAAATGCATCTACACCTATACTACTCAACTGTCAAAGTATGTCTGGTTTAATGTTAAATTCGACTAGAATATAAATATTCAACACATAATTTATTTCCTTTTATATCATAATTTATTGACCGGTTTTATAAACATAGATTATAAATAAATTCTTCAGTGACAGTTCTAACTCACACAGATAAAAAATTCCGACTGTCAATCTACAACGTACACGATCTCTTAGCACGACAGCGACATGCGTGGACGCACTTGTGATGTGCGCTTGCGTTCACACTTGTTACATAAACACAATTATGATCGCGTGCGCATACATAAAATGAAGGTGCCTATACGTTAAAATATAAACAGAGGTATAAATAACTAGATTTTGTCCGCAGTGTCACTTGGATTAATGTAGATTTTATCAATAAATTTCTACCCTTTGGGTACCTACAGTATCAGGGTACAGAAAAGGACATAGCACCTTTTATCCATAAAATAAAATATTTATATTTAGGTTTACACTTTACCCGACGTTTCGGTTGCTTTTCAGCGACCATGGCTTAAGAATCAGTAAAGTTTAAAAGTAGTAGTATGTAGTGTAACAGTTTCTTAATTATGTAATAAAGTGCCAAATAAACAACGCGATAAAATCCGTATATAGTAGTTTAATTTCAATTTTAAAGAAGTTTTACAATTATTTTAATTGTAATTGTGTCATACTGATACTATAGTCTGCTTGGTCCCGTGGCTTAAAATGTTTGCGTCCAAAAGAGTGGTAGTGGGTTTGATTTCGAGTCGAACAAATTATTATAATGATACCATTTCCATGTCCAGAGAATGGAGAGGCTGGTAATTTGTCATACAGGTTCTCCTAGTGCAGATACCAGTCTCTCACATAGATAAACTGATGCACTATATTATTTTATTATTATGTATGTACATTCAACCTGTAATTTCTGTGTGAGAGAACAAAATAAAGAAATTTATTATTATATTATATTATGTCCATCGTCCAATTCAAGAATAGAACTCCGTGAGTCTTGATAGCTAAAACAACTATATAACTTTTCGCAATATCGAAACCGTATCGGTAACGTTATGTTCAAAAATAAAAACGCCCATAAACGCGAGACCTTTCAAATTGGGAAATAATTTATATACACGTCTAAAACACTCGTAATTCGACTATGGAAGGATTACGATAGTGAAAGTCCTATTGTGAATCGGTACAAACAAGATATAGCATTTATAACTTCCCACGTTGTTTTTTTGTATTCAATTGTACACGCTTTTGGGTATAAGTGAAAGAGAATAATTATGGGCACAGATGTATTTTTTTATTCAAAGGATGGTATATATGCTTACGGCCCACCTGATGCTGTTGGTAATACTAGCCTATGATGGTATATTTACCATCATATGCTTACCATTATTAGCCAGTTACCAGGTACCTACCTAATGGTAAGTGGCTAACGTAGTTTATGAACGCTTTCGAGTACAATAAAGGTGGTGAATACGCTAACAGCCCACCTGATGGTAGTTGGTAATCCTAGTAGATGATGGTAAGTGGCCCAGCCGATGGTACGGACGGCTGGTTTTATGGACGCTTGCGAAGTGAAAGATATACTCGTGCGTTGGCGACTTTGAAAAATAAAAGTTACTGTGGTCGCTTGTAGACAGTATGGCTTATGTCTTAATTAGGTATTAAGAAAAACTTTCAACAGCACTCTTAAAAGAACCTCAATACTAGTTCAGCTTTGTTTTATGGTAGTTACAAGGCTCTTTATTGCCTCGGTGATGCAGCAGTATTAAATACGACTGGCCCAGGTTCGAATCCCAAGACGGGCCAATAAAACGCCACTGGGTTTTCTGCCAATACTTAATAATAGTCCAGTGTTAGGAATGTAGTGGTGTAATAGACTCCCTTGTTTGGGAAAGCTTGTTGGTCTGCCGGATTGTTGTCCCATCTGACTATAAGAGTCAGGGAATTGAGAGTACACTTGTATTTGCGCACACACTTGTGCTTCTTACGCACAACTGGCCAATCTCCGCTAAGATTGGCTGCCATGAAAGCAATTCGGTGTGGATAACCTTATTATAAAACTGCACGACCTCCCCAAATATAATGACTCTAAATGCATTATCTAAGCATATTAGTTCTTAACTTTTTTATTTCATGGTGTTTTGTATATAATAGATACGACATATGATTCACACTTTCATGTCCTCCCTCCTTTAACTTTCTTAAAGTTCCAAATAATGATGGATACAAGTTCAGTGCTTATTTGATTATATACATAGATTCGAGAGTGAAAGGTCCTCTCGTTGACATTTATTTGGTGATGATACGAATGAGTCGGCTTGATCATAGAAGTATCTACCATTCTTCTACTGGAAATCGGCGTAAGACCAGAAAAATTGTTTCTGCGTTTTCCCTGGTAAGTAACCGTTCCAGAGGGATATGGGAACTTCTACTATCATATAGCAGCGATAGCTTAGTGGGAGATCGTTGGACTGCCACGCAAAGGTCTCGAGTTCGATCCCAAGGCACGCATCTCTGACTTTTCAAAGTTATATGCGTATTAAATAGTTAATTATCGCTTGCTTTAACGATGAAGGAAAACAGCGTGAGAAAACCTACATGTCTGAGAGTTCTACATAATGTTCTCGAAGATATGTGAAGTCTACCAACCCGCACTGGGCCAGCGTGGTGAACTATGGTCTAAACCTTCTCCATCTGCGAAGAGGCCCGTGCCCAGCAGTGAAACAGTTTA
This sequence comes from Catocala nupta, assembly GCA_963675205.1. Taxonomy (NCBI): domain Eukaryota; kingdom Metazoa; phylum Arthropoda; class Insecta; order Lepidoptera; family Erebidae; genus Catocala; species Catocala nupta. The sequence continues at coordinate 26,813,523 of OY776086.1, read as the reverse complement.
ATACAGAGCTGATATGAAAGCGTAACAAACACACTCACATTTGTATTTATAATATTACTAGTTTTCCCCGTGGTTTCACCCGCGTAAGTCCCGTCCCCGTAGGAATATCGGAATAAAATGTAGCCTATTTATCTATTATAATCCAGATCTCTAGCTATCTACATACCAAGTTTCATCGCAATCGGTCTAGTAGTTTTTGCGTGAAAGAGTAACAAACATCCATACATCCATATAAACTTTCGCGTTAAAATATTAGTAAGGATATTATTGATTACTTTTTACTTTCTGTGATATAAATTTGTACTTATGTAAGTATGTGATAGATGCGATCTCTAGTTGGATTTTCCTAATCCGACAAACTGCTTTTTGTGTCATTTCGCACTAGCAATACAGAATGTGTAACCTACATAATATAATCTTAACCATAGCCGTTTAGCTACTAAATAAATATATGCAAAGTATTATATATCCTTATTTTACCTACTTTTACCACCAACAAACCAACATGTATGTCTGCTCACCCCTTCAGCGATAACTCACGCCTGCGCGCGCATGAATATTCTAAATTAAAACAGAGAGTGATTTATATAACTAACGTATTAAATGCTTGTTAGTTCGCCGCTAAATAACACCTAATCAAACCTCGCTATCTCATTTACATAAAAGGACAATGCACCAGACAAATCCGCAGCAACATATCATTCTTAGCTATAAAGGTAAAAACGACTTTATTTCAATAACTATAGAGTCTGAAGTAGGTTGTGTATATCATGACGGAGAGTAGGGGTGTCATGTCTTTGATTAGTTTTATTTGTAAGTGCAATAGCTTTCGCCCCCGGCTCTGCCTGAATTAATGTTGGCTATCGCTATGAAAAATAAAACTTTTTATGAAGCATACTGGCATAGTTTTAGGTTTAAACATATTTATTTTTAAAAGAATTAAAGTTCACTTGTATGAGATTTATACATTATATTACAAACTATATATTCTGGCATGCATATACATATTGTAGGTATCTTTTTAAATATATAGCAGGCAATACAAGTAGTTCATTCATATTATTTCAATCTGATACAATCTATCAATTACATTCCGTAGTAGAATGTTCTGTGCGTAATAAGTATATACATATCGAGTGAGAGCGTGAGTGTAAGGCGCGCGTGCGCACGTGTACCCACACATTATTACAATTTAAGTTAGTGAATGTGTTATAGCAGCTTAAGTTTTACGCTCAAATCACCCAACTGCCGTCAACCGGTTTCAGATTTTATGCTGATGCTAAGATCATTTTGTCAGAAACAGCCCATTTTGCTCAACCCAGGAATAGAACCCTAAACTTTTGTACATAAGTCGTATACACTACCGCTGCACTAGAAAGCCTTACTTATACATAGCACTACGTTTTGTAATACAATATAAAATACCTAACTTATTTACTTCATCTATTATCATTTTTATTTACATTACTAGCGACCCGCCCTGATTTTATTAACCTCTGAGTCTTCTTCGAAGAGGTTAATAGGCATAACTCCGGCACCACTGGACCGATTGACTTGTAACTTAGTGTGCAGATTGGGGTCATACCTCGGTCGCGTTTGATATAATATGGGCCCTGTGGGTCAAAAGACCCCCGAGATATAGGGATAGAGGTCACAAGGTCACATGTATTTTAAATGGAAAAATATTGACTTGTAACTTGGTGTGCAGACACCTTGGGGTCATACCTCGATCGAGCTTGAATATGGGCGCTGTGGGTCAAAAGACCCACGAGATATAGGGGTCATTTCTTTTCATTACTTTTACATTTAAGACGAAGCGGTTGAATCCTGGGTTTACATCCATCTCGTTTCAATATAAAATGAAGTCTATGACTATCTGAAATAATATACTACATTGACAAAGCACTATTTAAATCGGATGAGTAGTTCTGGAGATTACTCTCTACATCCAAACTTTACCTCTTAATACTATAAATAAGAATATAAGTTTGTTCTTTACGCTGTCATGCCGTAACTCCTCGACCGATCATCATGGATTTCGCATACACGTTGTCAGGGGTACCTTTCATCCAGGAACTATTCATACTGTTGCCGAGCGAGTTGAGCCGCGGTTAAAAGCTAATATTAGTATAAATGCAGCCGCTGCCCAGCCCTAGAGCTTCCAAGCAGGATCGTGACAAGCTTGACTACGAACGAGTCACTTTCCAAACCCGTTTGCATATACGATCCATTTCTAGTGAAACCAGCCTTAAAGGAAATAGATATTGACGTAGAATATCCTACCGGTGCCAAGTGTAAGACTAGAATCATGATTTTATTGACTGCCTCAGTGGTACAGCTCTAGCGAATGCGACTGCTTTTCACGAGGTCTTGGCCTCGAAATCTGGGTCTGGTCAACGAACAGTTATAACAGTTTTCTATTAAGAAATTCTCATACTAATCTTATATTTATATTTATGAACAGGCCGGCTCGACCGAGAAAGACCCTCTCATAAAATATCGACGTCAAATAGCATAGCATTCATGCTGTTCTGTTTCGTTCGATGAGTGAAAGTGCTGGAGGCTCAATCAATCATCTTTCTCCCTTCCCGCTCCTTCTATTTCCCACTTTTCCACACCCATTTTTCTCTTCGTACTTTTATAAAAGGTCGGCAACGTGCAATTGATGCCTCTGGTGTTGCAGGCGTCCATAAGCTACGGTGACCACTTGCCAGCAGATGGTATGCTCGTTTGCCAAACCAGTTGCATAAAAAACATCTACTTAGACCAAACTTAATACAACCTTTGGACTGCCTCGGCTATGCAGCGGTATTGTATGCTGTGTGGGTTTGAATCCCAGATCAGAAATAGTGTTACTGGGAATTTTTGTCAAGAAATTGACGGTAGCTGCTTAATGTTACGCCTTCATGCCTCAACTACTCGATCGACCATCATGCAATTTTCCGTACACGTTGTCAGGGGTACAGGGATATAAGGTATTTTTCATCAAAAAGAAAAGTACTGATCCCGAGGAATATAAATTTATTGATATAATCTACATCAACGCGAGTGAAGTCGCGGACAATATCAAGTAATATATTATATTACTCGATATTAACATTGTTTAAAAACTGTTCCACTGCTGGGCACGCGGGTATCTTCTCAGAATATTAATAATATTAATATTATTTTGCCGTGCCCGACGGGGTCCATAATTGTTCTCTCTACATTTATAAGACCTGTATATACATTATGGAGTGCAATAAAAGAAATTCAATTGAATTGATTTGAATTTAATTGAATGAGAAGAGTAAGCCATAGTCCATCAAGCTGGCCCAGTGCTGATTGGTAGACATCATACATCTCCAAGAACATTACGTAGTATTCTCACACGTGTATCTTCACTATATTTTCCTTCACTTTGAAAGCCAATGATCATTAACAATTTAATACGCACATAACTTCGAAAAGTTAGAGGTACGTGCCGTGGGATTGTACTAAAAATGCCTATGGTAGTTCAACGTATTCTCACTGGGCTATCGCTGCTCTGGATGGCATTTTTTATGCATGTGTAGGTTGTATCTCGCAAAGTTAAGCATAGGTGTAGACATAGGTATTATACGCACGTTTCGTTAGCCATTACGGTTCCATGTAATAACAAGCGTGGCTATTGCCATCTACTGGGTACAGTTCCTGACTCCGTACCGTTACCGAAGTCCTCCAGACCGATTTCGGTCACGGCGGCCAATCTTTACGGAGACTGGCCATCTGCGCAGGAAATATTATAGTGCACAAGCGTGTGCGCAAACTCAAGTGCACTCTCTGTTTCCTAACTCTCATGACCCGATGAGACGGTAATCCGACATGACTGGAGAGAGTTCAGGCGCAGGACCAACGGCTTTATCTACGTGCTTTCCGAGGTACGGGGGTGTACAACACAGCCAACTTCCTAACTTAGGGCTGTTATTGAGATTTCTTAACAGAAAACCCAACTTTTTGCTGACCCAACCCGGGATTCGAACCCGAGACCTCATGCACAGCAGTCGCATTCACTACCGCTGCGCCACGGAGGCAGTTAAAAAAAAGTACAGTTACTAAGAATATCATGACAAATATTCCAGTAATACTGTGCCCCATCCGGCGTACGCCTACTGATACCATGCCTGTCATGTCAGGGTTCATAATTGTTACCGTAACTATGCCTAATTAAAAAAAGTTTTATATCATTAAAGTGTGCAGTTAAGTTTGAAATTGAAAACGACAAACACATTAACACTATCAATGTAATAAATTTTAACATATAAATTACTTCCGCTTGCAATTATTTTGCAATGCAATAATACTCTACCAATTGATAGTGTATTTATTTGAATAACTGGCTTTTGGTTCAATATCCTTTGCCCAAATACCAATCGTAAAATGTAGGTGGAATATCTTTGTACATATATTGCCTACCGGCAGAGCGAACTTAGAGGAAAACGAATATACAATGAGGTATCATTAGTTTTCAGATTACGTACTGGTCATGGGGTCCAGAGTTCGATACCCGTGTAAGGAAATTCTTAGCAGCATCACTAACTCTGGCATTATATCTGAGAGATTTGCCAGGAACGGGTAAATGCAAATTTGAAGTATAATTCAGTTAGTGTGACATTGAAATTCACAACTGTTACTTTGCGACTTAAATGAATAAATATACTTATTATAATTTTTAGATACCAGTAGTCCCTGCCTGCCTCTCTGGGAAACAGACCAACTAACTTATACATATGTATGTATAAGTTAGTCAGTCTGCATGCATGCATGTGCGAATATGAGTTTGTTTGTTTCATTAATGCATCAGCATGAAATTCCGCGTACTCGTTGTCAGATGAACAGAAAAGGACATAATATATATGTTTCACTCAGAATAAAAGTTACGAAGTTCTGTTTCTGAGGGATAGCTAATGTGTCTATAAAAAACATTAATTAATTTTGTGCAATCTTATATTTAAAGCGACACCCCAATTAACCTTTTAGTAAATAGCTTCAAGTATGTAATTGACTTCATTTGCATAACGTGCACTAAATGGACTCTTATATCTTTTAAATGTTAATTAATTGATCGTATCTAACCAACAACTGTACTTGGACTTGTAATAGAAAGTGTTATTATAGTTGTAGCTAAATTGTATGTATTTATGCAGACATATTGTAAATGGTGTGACCGAACAAGTTATAACCAAGAAAGTATATAAAACCGGTGAATGCACGGATAGCGTAGAGGTTTAAGCGTTCGCCACTGCACCGAGTGTTGTGGGTTCGAATCCCACACGAGACAAAACTTTGTGTGATCCACAAATGGTTGTTCCGAGTTTAGATGTTCTTTGTGTCCGTTGTTTGAATGTTTGTAAAGTCCCTCGCGACATAGGAATTATATATAGTGCGGGATTAGTCTTAAAAAAAAGGAATGTGATTGGTTTTTTTATGAAAGTAAAAAGAAAATAAACTGTTTTGCCTTTTATTATTCTATTTATATTCCATGATTAATTATGAATTCACCAAAGTACACAGAAAGTAGGACAGTATAAAAAATTTGATAAGGTTTAAAGTTAATATTCTTGATCGAGCAGTAAAGCTAACTTGATCGATGCTTCTAGACATATCTGAAAGGAGACGGCAATATGTTCGCTCCTTATTACGTAGGACCGAAACGATAGCTTAAATCACCTCTTTAGAGACATAAAACAAACTATAAATACGTATATCTATACTATTATGATAAAGAGAAAAATTACGTTTTATTCGTTTGTTTGCTTGTAAGGGCTTAACTCAAAAACTAGGACACCGATTTTAAAAATTCTTTCATCGTTAGAAATATATATTATCACAGAGTAACATAGGTTATATTTTATTTAAAAGAATTCTTCAAGTACCAGTTAGGAGAGTAATATTATTAACATAACCTAATCTATATTTACGTGAGCGAAACCGCGGGGAAAAGTTAGTGTCTATATAAAGGTACCGCAACTGCGCACACACACCTTAAAAACATAACATTTCTTTCGATGTCGGGTAAAAAAGCAGGCCCATCGGTACCGTGGTATGTTTTGTTAAATTATTCCTCCATAATTACCCCCCAGGTCCCTGACCCACCTCAATTGCTTTGACGAAAAGGCTTTTACTTAACGATGTTGGTTTTTACTCCGGTGGCCTGCAAAGAAGTAATTACATCAGTTAAACAGTTAATAAGGCTGAAAATGCCCATATAATTATAATAACGATCGTTCACCGTATGTTGTTAAGTTAAAAATAATGCTGAAATTAATGACTTTAGTTATTATAATAATTTAAACGCAAATTAACCATAATCTATATTTATAAAAGCTTATAATTTGAAACCTTATTTTTTTTAAGTATTGCTTACCAGCTATTTATATTAAAAGAAAAATTGTGCCTCATGCCTATGGAAAATAAAAAATGTTTTATGCAAAAGAAATGCTTTCCTTAGTCATTTTATCGTAGAATAGAATGCTCAAAATCATAAAACTTTTTATCCAATTGCGTGAGAAACATATCCTCTGTCGGACGCGGTTGGGTAATTTATTATAATATAGATGTATGTTTATTTAATTGACAAGCTCTGAAGCCAAAATAGCTGGATGGATAGTAATAAGCGATATGTTATTAATAGGGTTAGTGACATAGAGATTATTTAGAAATTTAATACGTCTGCAGCAGTAATTCTGACACAACATAAATGTCTAACAACCTGAATCTGCTATTAAGCTCCAGTTTCAATCTAATATTCACCGATCGTTTCACCTTCATACCATGAAATCTATATCTAATCTCGTGACATTTATAACTCAATCGAAATTGCACCACGGGGCACCGGAAAAATATAAAAGAAAGTGGCTTCTCCTTGCGCTAAAAATACTTCACGACAGCCAGCGATATAAATAGAAGTGGCCGCGGCCTTTGGGACCCAGGAATATAAAATTTATGTCCCATCTCAGCTTTACTACGTCTTTAAGACTAGTGATCCCTCGCGACCTCGCCCACGTACACCACTCTGATTGAGTTTGACCTTTGGTATCCGATTCCATGAGACGATAGTTAAGACCACTTTCCGACCATCACAAATTTGCAACGGATTTAACACATCCTGATTGACGCAGTCTTTAGTACTTATTTTACGAAGTATCCGAGTTAATCATTACTTCATTAGTTTCTCTTTTCTTCGAGTGCTGAGTACATAATTATGTGTAGAGAGTTATCTTGTGCACAAATCGCCTGCGGCAGTCTGGTGCTTAGACCAGTTCTCACGTAACTTTGATGGGACCTATTTTTACACCGATAGTCATTATGTATTACAACAGCCACCGATGATTTCATGTTATATTTTATTTTCTTCAGAGTCTCATAACTTGTCCCATCCGAATAAACAGCAAATTTTTTGAACTTCTGAATTGTATAGCCAGTCGTTTTTAAATATACTAAAATCATCCTTTATAAGTAATATCGGTGCGCCAATCCTGGCTATAGGATATTTTATCTTGCTGATCAGATAACGAATTTCGCTAAGGAATTTTAATTAAGCATCGCTGTATACTTTATGATGCCTACACCGCTGAAGACCTTTTGATCTCAGATAGCGCAACGTCTGGAAATTTAATCTGGATCGCCTTTTTTGTTTTAGTAATGTTTTATATATTAAATTGTTGAGTTGTATGTACATACCTAAGTTAAATATAAAATGCACGTGCTATGAACCCTGGGCAGCTTAGCGCTTGTATGACCAATGTTAACTCTCTAGTATATGTTATTATATCTAATATATATCTTTATGTGAAGGTTCTAGAGACAAGGGTTAAAACCTAACAGTTTATAATGCAACTTTAGAAGCAAAATAGGAAGGAAAATAACTTGTCATGTGTGGGATTTTCTATAACGTATCATGCCCGAGTACCTGAAAGTCGCCCTTTTTAGATACTTTGAGGTAATACTAGGTATATTAAAGCATCGTCATAATGGGACTAGTAAACATTTTTATACGTCCCTACTATCCTTATAAATGCGAATTTGAGTTCGTTTGTTTAATATGCTTTAGCGCCTTAGATATTCCACCGATCAGAAAAAAACTTAGGTTACTGTTTATCCAGAAAAAAAAGATTCTAGGAGATGGATATTTATTAAAAAAATCTACATTAACGCGAGCGTAGCCGTGGGCAAAATCTAGTATTATTAAAGCGTCGCGTCGGCTAGATACCTCTTCCATTTTCGTCAGCTAAAACAAAAATGGTCACTGCATTAGCCGGTAACTTCTGGTTTAAGCCTCACTTTGCATACGGGTACCGCCATTCTTCTGTATTATACAAAGGTTCACACTACATTATCTCTTTGAAAGTAACAAGTAACCTGTTCACGGTGATGCACATGCAGACAATACGATTCCTTACAGCAACATTTTAGCGTGTATACATTATAAGCGCGTGAAACGGGTTTTAACTACCTTATATAGTTTTTGTTTAACGTTTTTTAGGCAATTTTACGGTTTGTAGTTATAATTGAATGACAAGTTGTTTGTTACAAAGTAGCTGCTTTAAGCTCCTGCTATATAATAATAATAATAATATAATATCAGCTCTATATTAAACTGTAGCACTGCTGGGCATGGGCCTCTAGTCATAGTCCACCGCGCTGGCCCAGTGCGGATTGGCAGACTTCACATATCTTCGAGAATATTTTGGAGAACTCTTAGACATGCAGGTTTAATTACGATGTTTTTTTTTCACCGTTTAAGCAAGCGATAATTAACTATTTAATGCGCACATAACCGCGAAAAGTTAGAGATGCACGCCTTGGGATCGAACTCGAGACCTCTACGTGGCAGTCTAGCGGTCTTCCACTGGACTATCGCTGCCTATTAAGCTCCTGCTATATTGCAGGGTATTGAACAGCTTATTTCCCATGGGCGGTGTGAGGCAGTTATGTGCACTGATTGCCAATCGTTGTAATCATGGTGCCGTCCCTATAGGTTTGAAGATGGAACGACGTTCTGAACTTGGTATATTTATAAGCAAATCTGTCACTAACGTATTTTTTTTATATTAGAATATACTGCGTTGTTCGTTCGGTGGCTTGTGTATATATTTGTGGTTGATTGTGAGGTACAGGTTCCGATTGCCTAGTTAGGCTGTTTTGTTGGGTTTTTCTGTTGGAAAAATTAGTAATAGCAGCACGGGGTCTGAAAATGTGTCCGGTAGACTGCAATTGGTTCACACCTTATTACGTGGGATCCAAGATAAGTGTCTGAACGTGGTTGTTTTGGCTAGGCTTACCCCTTGGGGTTATACGAGCGCGGGTATATGGGCGTGTACCATTTTATTTTCTCTATAAGGGGGAAAGCGTTATTTAATTGCATATACTTAAATAGTTGTTTTTTTTTTGTTAATAATGAATGCATTTTTTACAGATTAGTTTAACAGAAAAATACTGAGCAATAGCTGTCATGTAATTAAAATATACAAAATTATACTTTATGCTTTGTATGTAGTAATAAAACTTCAACCTAGAAACATTGAAGCGGTCGACATTTAGTAATACATTTTTGACCTAGAAACATTCCAAGAGCCACAACATCACCCAAACTCGACACAACTATTTTGGATTACGACATTTTTTGACTAGCATCCACAAAACTCGGCGCATTGGTATTTCAATTTGAATTCCCCGTCTGTGTAGTCTAAATTACATCACAATATCGCCAAAGTATATCCAATTTGAATTTAAAAAGGTTGCATATAGATTCTAGACATGACTAGAACTAACAGTACCACCTCGTCAGTATTGTACTAAGTCGTTAGTATTACGTCACAATGTGGTAAATCTCATCTACAATTGTGTAACGAGTATGCAGTAGCACATTAAGGTGACGTAACGTGACGTGGACGACACGAGAGCTGGTCGACATTTAGAAATCAGTGATCATGAACTGTGTAGATGGAATGTTCGAGAATTATATTACGTTTTAGGCCATTAGTGAATGCGATTTTGGTCTAGTTTTTTTATCCCCAGATGGATTTGGAACGACGTGATTTACAAGTTTGGCGTCGACGATTTTATATCGTCTGTAGGTTCCTATCTCTCAAACAGATGGACCAATTTTAATGCATTTTGTTGATTGAAAGCCCGTTTTACGGGGATGGTTTTTAGAGACATAGCCAGTCAGAATGGTTTTTATCACGCATTTGTTGTTTTTTCAAAATGACACGCAGAGAAATATATATATAATGAAGACTGCGTAGCAAAAAATATGCGGAAATATACCTATATTAATATGGGTTATATTTAGGTCACATGCAAATTAAAATGGATTGACTATTAATGATGTTAAGTATCGAGATTGACAAAAATGAAAACAATCAAAACAATAAAACCGGACAAGTGCGTGTCGAACACGCCCACCGAGGGCTCCATACAAATTTGTAGGTACATAATATTTTATTTAAAAAAATTCTCTTTGCCTAAAAACTCTGTTATTTTACGATTTAATTACAAATGTATAGTTTTCAGATTTTCCCTATACTTGAAGTATAAGACGGTATTACTTGCCAAGTTTCATAGATTCATAGCCGGGACCGACGGCTTAACGTGCTCTCCGAGGCACGGTTCTCTTATTCATTTACCGGTTGCTAAAAATAAGCAGGAAGGATCATTAGCCACAGTTTGAACATCTGCGATCATAATCAAATCACACACACTCGCAATTAGTTGTACATTTTAGAAAGCGAGGACTATTAAAAATTATTTGCATTTTAATTTGTTAGTGATTGATTGGCGCTATTTAACCTACAAGTTTAGAATGGCGCATGGCTATATTTAGATGCGTTTAATATGATCAATAATACAATAAAATGGCGTATAATACAAAATAAAATAGCTTTTATAAAACGACTCGGCTGGATAATGGTAGGAGATTGCTAATCCCTAAAAATAGGATGGCAGTGCTGGTAATCCTAGAGATACTAAAATAAATAGAGGGGTGAGCGGAATGTTATTGGTATCCAGTTGACATGAAATAGCCTTCTTAAAGTGTCAAATGAGCGAACCAGGCACTATGACAAAAGCGTCGCTTTTGTAGTCTGACTAGTGGAAGTTTTGGCCAAGAAGCCGATTACGACGCAAAAGCATTCAGCATCATTATCTTATACATATTTTGTAATATGAGTAAATAATATAACGTCGTACTTATATTTTGCTGAAGGTATACACAGATGTGTATATGATTGCACTCAAATTTATTAGAATCTACTTACTCGTAATATATATTTTTTTTAAATTTTTTATTTGGTGGCTAACGAGTGGTCGTATCGCCTAATGGTAAGCGATTACCGCCACCCATGGACACCCGCAACACCAGAGGAGATACAAGTGCTTTGCTGACCTTTTAAAAAGGTGTACGCTCTTTTCTTGAAGTGTTGAAGGTCCTATTCGTCCGGCAATACCGCAGGCGACAGCTCATTCCACAGTTTTGTTGTGCGAGGCAGAAAATTCCTGGAGAAACGCACAGTTGTGGACTGCCAACCATCTAAATGATGGGAATGAAAATGCTGTCGAATAGAAATAGAGAGTGAACTTCTCAGACTTCGTGCTACTAAGGATTTCCTAACAGTAAAATCTAATTTTGCATGACCCGGAACTCGGACGCGAGGCTCCATGATCGCATGCAAAAAAGCAAGTCTGATAGATTGTATACTGTGTATTTGTAATAACTAATCTATCGCCTATTAATGAAGCATTGCTTGCATCATAATACAGACCTTTAATGCAAAGTATGTATGTGTTATTTATCATAAAGTTACATTGCAGTGTGACTTCTTGAAGGTTAATTGTAAAATATCTTTTAGCTATCGAACTATCATTAAAACTAATAACTGATTGTAAAACCATTAATTTTGTTAAATTTTCGAACAACAAGTAATAAAAATTAATTACTTAATATCTACATTGTGAAGATTAAATAAATAAACTTAACACACGGAACGAAAATTTGTGTGATCCACACAAAGTTATTCCGAGTCTGGTCGTTCTTTGTATACATTCTTTGAATGTTTGTAAAGCTCCTCCCGACACAGGAATTATTGCTAGTGCGAGCGTTGTCTGTTCGTATCGAATCTGGCGTGTTCTTAGTGTCCGATTAAGAAGACCCAGTTTCAAATCAACTATTTTTGGATCACAAAACCTTTCGTCCCGAGTGGGAATCGAACTCACAATCGACGCAGTAGCAGCGGCGAGGCGATCACTTGAACCGCTATGTTCTTTCTAACCACTTTCCGTGCAGTCCAAATTTAACTACAAACTTTTACTTTGAATAATAATTAAAACTAGCGGTCGCCTAGTGGTCGGAATTCGACCATAATAAATACGTAAATATAATATAAATAGTATATATATATCATTCCAATCCAACCAAAGGTTGCCTGTAAGATATTGCTGATATATGTAATTATATATTGATATAATATGTAACCATAGTTACGAAGATTCGTACTACATCAGCCGAACAATGCCGAAATACTACGAACGCGATTCGACTGCGTGTGTCAAATGCATGGTTGTGTGCGTGTAGTGCTTTTTCATTAATATAATGTATTTCTAATGCATATTTTATCTCTCCACTCCTTCTCTATAAAAACTTTAACTGTGCCAAATTTCATACTACTCCCTCCGCGCAATTTTCGTAAAAAGGCATACAAAGTTTTTGCTTCACGTATTAATATATGGATTACATAAGGATTTCCTTAAGTACCAACAAGTTCTATTAATACCAACTTATATATTATTTAATACTATTTGCCGATGTTTTAATAGAAAGGCATGGTATTAGTGGAACTTCTTAAAGGTTTTATGTTTGTAGATATCATTAAATTAATTTCTTGTTATGTCTTCCTAGATATTACGCTGTAAGTTAATACCCCTTTGCGAACTTACTTTCACATCTGGAAGTCTTTAAATGTACCCATGTCTGTATTTCCAGATAGGTAGTCAGAGGTGTAGCTATACCTGCCCGTTACGTTTTTAGGTCCCCTGTTATAAGGGGCGAGACTTTTGCCGTGTACTGGGCACATTTTATGACGGCATGATGCGATTGTCGGCCTCGATGGCGTAGTGGTTAGTGTAACCGACGGCCAAGTCTGAGGTCGAGGGAGCGATTCTCGCACAAATCAAACATTTGTGTGCATGAACATGGATGTTTGTCTTGGTCTGGGTGTTTCTATGTATATTATAATATAATAATAATAATATTCTATCACATACACACAACACCATCTAGCCCAAACTAAGCAGAGCTTGTACTATGGGTACAGCTCTGCTTAGTTTGGGCTAGATGGTGTTGTGTGTATGTGGTATTCTATTACACAATGCCAGAACTGAATATTGAATACAGATCGTGACGATGGCACAAAGCAATAAGCTTTAAATTATGCCAAGAGACCTCAGAGGCAGCCGCAGTACATTAGTAAATAACATTTCCAAATACGGGTCACATTTTTATAGGTTTCAAGGGTTTCGCATACAAAATAAGAAAGTTATACAAGTGTTTAAACTATCGTAACTTAGTATCTCAAGTTCTGAATTCAATTTCAACTATATCTACTAATATTATTAAACTGAAGTGATTGTTTGTTTTAACGCTTTTATCTAAATACTTATGATACGATATGTTTATTAAGTAGGTTATAGGGTATCTAACATTGTGATGTTAGATACAACAGCATCTTAGAAGCGCAGCGAGCGGAACCGTAGAGCCTCAGCTAGGAGTATAAAAATTTATATCTATTCAAGTAATAAGGACATCGCAATTTAACAATATCTTAAAATAATCTTTACCTTCATGCATTCTTTTTAAGAAATTAAGAAAATTCGTGACGGATATATACATATAAATATATCCGCATCAATCAACATTTAAGGGCGGTTACACACGCGCGACTTTAAACAGCAATTAAAGTACATATCTTTTTTAATCAATAGGTAGCTGGCTCGGCGGATTTATTTCTGTTCCTGCCAGTCTTCTTCTGAGTCGTTTATTCTTGACAGAATGGTCATGTTGTCTAGGTGTCCAGAAGAGTTGACGTCACACGCCTCACAATTTTCTGCCATTTCTTTCGGTTAGCGGCATGTTTTGTACACTCATGCAATGGACCGCCCACGTTTGACTTAACTTAGTTAGTCCATCAGGCAATGCAAAATCGCAATATAAAAGGAAAGAGGCGAAACATTGGTCTGCGAGGTCAGCAAAGCTTAAAATCGAATAGTTGTATTGTTGCTGGTTGAATACGCGCGTGTGGTTGCGTTGGTTAGCGACAATATAGCTACTGCATCGCGACTAAATCGATACAGACGTGCGACTAAAAGTCGCTATGTAAAACCGCTATAACATTTATATTTCCAATACCTCTAGTTACTTCCATCTATATAAATAAATAAAATTGAAGTATCTGTTTTTAATGTCACATTAACACCTTTTTCCTAAATGCATATCAAATTATATACAGTAGGTTTTTTAGGTAACAAATTTTTTTTTAATTTTTGTCTTTCTGTCTATTTGATCCGGCTTATCTGTAAAACGACTGGACCGATTTTGACAGGACTTTCACTAGCAGATAGCTGATATTATAAAGAATGACATAAGCTCCCTAATTTTAGAAAATTAGGACTCCGCTAAAATATATCCACGTTGTTGAAGTCGCTGATAGTATACATGTATCAATAAATTACACGTACCAATGAGTACGCATGAAATCGTGAAGTGTGAATGTACCTTTCAATTACATTGAAAGAAATTTTTGAAACAATGTCATGCATTGTTTGAAACAGAGATAATGATAATAAACATACTACATTGATCTTAAAGACAGTGATAGCAAGATGGTATCCGTTTGCGTAATTGCTAAACGTTGTTCTTGTTCCAAAGCATGAAAAATCTTTTCATACGAATTTGAATGGATTCGAAATCGATCAACCGATCTTAATAAATAATTTATTTTATTTTATTTAAGTTTGTAATGGCAACACCTGCACTAGGGATGATTTCTGTGTCACGGAAAATTTACAAACATTCAAACAACGTAATTAAAAATTAATAATGCGCTAGTGTAAAATAAAATTGTCAAGTGATGTCCTGAAATACAGGTTTATCCTAGTTCAGGCAGACTTAAACATAACCTTTTGAACTTCATTTATTTTGTATACACTATAAATTAACATAGTTTAAGAATTAATTTTAATTGAAGGAGTCTGTCCACTACCCCATCCTATACAATGACCGTTCTAGGAATGTGTCAGGCAAGAAATATAATATACAACATATATATATAATATACATCTAATATATAATATATAGAAGCAGAATTAATAAATAAGCTTAAGCTAGACTGTACCATTACGATGTACCTTCATATACCGTTTAGCACAGAAAGGACATTACGAAATCCAACCTATAAAAACGGCCAATATCCCTCATTTGTTAGCATCCTTGTAGACACGAGAGGTCTACTTAAACTAGTTATCCAATCACGCATATTTGTATAGAATGAGGCTAAGCTAGAGGTTTATAAAGGATGTCAACATACTTACAAAGTTAATAAACTTGTCTAATACACAATACTAATAGAATCATAGGATTGTTGATATAATGTGGGCATATGATAGTCGCTCGCCGTGATAATATAATTATGTTTGGAGTTTTGACGCACGATAGTGAAAGTCATTGTACGAAACAAACATTTCGATTATATTGATGTTATTAACGAACTAAGATTGATCGAATCGAATGGAGAACTCGAAACATGTTCTGAATAGGTTTGGGTTTAAAGATATTTCTATTTTTTATCACTAAGACAATTCGTCACTTATGTGTTAACATATTCTATACTTCTATACTAATATTATAAAGCTGAAGAGTTTGTTTGTTTGTTTAAACGCGCTAATCTCAGGAACTACTGGTTCGAATTAAAAAATTATTTTAGTGTTGGATAGCCTATTTATCGAGGAAGGCTATAGGCTATATAACATCACGGGGGCTGCGCAGTAACGATAAACGTGGGTGAAACCACGAGAACATCTAGTAACTAATAAAGAAAAATAATATGTTTAAAGCCTAGTACTAAACGGTTTATATTGTGTGTTGTAGGGCACTTGGAATATATACATACATTATATATATAATCACACGCCTAAAACCTTAAAGGGGTAAGCAGAAGGATATAGTTAGTGGTGTACAACATTCACATTTCGCCGACTATGGATTTACGCACACACTGCAAGCCTTTTGTCGTACGACAAGATGTTTGCAAAAGTCTTAGCAGAGTTTACACTGTGATGCGACTGAATTTTTCTCACATAAATCTATAGTTATATTATCAAGCTGAATAGTTTGTTTGTTTGGTTGAACGCGCTAATCTCAGTAACTACGGGTTTGAATTGAAAAATTATTTTAGTGTGGGATAGCTTATTTATCGAGGAAGGCTATATATAACATCACGCTACGACTCACAGGAGCCGTGCAGTAACTATAAACGCGGGCGAAATCGCGAGCACAGCTAGTACCTAATAAAGTTAATCCCAATCCAGGAATCGAACGGTCACATATGGTCTCACCATATGTACAACAATCGCATTCACAGCCGCCACCAAAGCATTTGAAAAACAATTGAATTTGAAACAACGGATACTTAGAACGCGTAGACTCTGGACAAACATTTCTGAATCACACTCAGAGTAGTAGTACATAGCCAATGGAATTTTAGCTTAGCTGGAGGAGTTAAGACTGCGCCGAGCGAAATGTGCCAAAACAGGGTCACAGTTAAGTTGATAAAATCAACACTTTTTGTTTAATACAAATATAAAATATACATTTACCATAACAATAAATGTGTTTACAATTACTCCGTGTAAAAACTTAAAATAATTAATATTTTCGCCTACAAAATTACGTAAATTTGCACGAAGAATGCAAAAACGTGAGCTCGTGTACTTTACACCTTAAACGAAACATAAATAGTTATATTACAATTTGTCCATCCCAAATATTTATGTTATTGGTTGACAATAAAGATACATATATATCAAAAATGTACTTCAAATCCTCCATACAATTTAACTAAGGCGGCCGCGCGCCGATTTGAATATCGAGCTCTGTCATTCAGTACATCCGCGTCTTACGCTCGGTGCAGTTTTAACAAGAATATTAATAACCTTTTTCTATTGCATAGTTAGGATGGGCAATCCGTGGATGCGTGGCGGGTTCCTCTTTGCTCAATAATTTTATTACAATATATTTCCGCCAAGTTAATTCCATGCAATATAATAATTTTCAACTCGTCTCGTATAGAGATCGAACAGTTGTAGCGAGATGGCCACTCAAACTTGCGCCACGCATACACTCTGAAATTGCAACAGTTATGAAACTGATTGTATCTACAGCTGCCAGAATGGGGTCAATCGATTTATACAGAACTCGCCGCGCTAGTTGTCAGCGCAATTAGAATACTACTTTGTAGTTAGGAACAGTGCCAGTCCTAAGAAATACTAGTTAACATCTTTGTGAATATTTAACTTGCATGAAGTTCGACATAGACAATTTGGATTTGTTCCAGTTGAGTTAACGCTTATGTTTACACGTAATTTCAAATGGCTCTTTGTTCCTTTTAAAATATAAGGCCTATATTAACGAACTCGATGGTGCAATGGTAATGAATGTGACTGCTGTACATAAGGTCACGGGTTCTATAATATAGTTGCCTTTATTTGATTTGAGACGGGAAATAAGGGAGTAATTAGTATCTTAAATTATAATATAAGAAATAGAGCTCCCATGGACAGCAGCGTCTGAATAGCAGTTACGTCACAATTTGTATTTACCGCCCGTTAGAAACGGCAGAACACAACACCATGCCCGGATTACAAACGTTTCTATCTTATTTATCTATTTGTGATGAGATTTTAAAAATTCTTTGTACTTATTTAAACTTTGGGTAATGCTCTAAACTATTTAAATTAAATATTTAAAAAATGTGAGTCACCTACCATACGGTAGGATCGGTTTTCCTGTAAATAAATCTCAGTAGCTGCATGAAGTCTAGAATTGAAGGCAATAGACTCGCTTGCTATTACTCGGGACAAAACATTACAGCTGGCAAAATGTGAGATTAATACACCTCTGTTTTTGACTTCGATGATATATGTAGATATCAGACTAAAATGATTATATATAATATATAGGCAATTACCAAGAAATAAACCATATTTTTCATGTAATTTCCAAGAGATAACATTATCACAAATTAATTATTTATATTTTGCGAGTACTTTTATAAATAAATATGAACCTGAAATACGACACACCGTTTAAGCAAACTTAAAAATAATATGAAAAGTTGTTTGACCTCTCAGCCATATTAAACTACCTATAGTTGGATATACGGACTTGACACAATTTAAATGGAAACACATACCTAGTGGAAATGCGACTGGAATGGGAATAATAATATTTATTGACTGCCAGGTAAATAAGAGTTACAGAGGCTCGCATACCTACCGTTACCTTTGCTTTTGATTCTATCTTAAATTCCTTTAGGGTTGACAATGGACTATTAACACCCCTCGTATGGCAAGTGATGATAAGTTACGAAAGTCGCATTTCATCAGGCTTTGAGCTCATACTCCATAACCTTCTTAGCCACATTTTTAGCTATCATTTTGTAAAAATAACATCAAAATATACTATTTTACTGTCCGAATGGCGTCGTGGTTGGAGCGGTCGTCTCACCTCTGCCATTATGCCAAGTACTGCAAGATCCCTCACACGGGCAAATATTTTTGTGATCCACGAATAGTTGCTCCAAGTCTGGGTCTTCCTTTTGTCCGTTATTTGAATGTTTGTAAAAATCCCCCGCGACACAGAAATTATTTATGCGCGAGTTTGGTTTTTAGAGTTCGAAAAAATTCTTATACAACAGCTTTGTCCGTCCGTCTGTCTGTCATACAACTTTCAACTCACGAACCGTAAGAGCTAGAGACTCGCGGTCAACACCATTCGACTCAGCATAGTCGATATAGCTCCAAAATTACCATGAACTTTGACCTCTGACCTCTCTCTCTCACTAACTCTAAGATTTACGACAATTCACTGCCGTTTCTCACTTGTTAATAGTTAGAAAAAGATCCCGCTGCAAACTATGGTGTGCTAACTTTTAATCATATAATAAAACACCTGCGAAATAATATAAAATTAATTGAAATACCTGTTCTAATATGCAGCCTCCATCGATTTACGAGTATACCTCGTGCAACGCTGACCTTGAATTTAAATCATAAATAACCGCAGGTTATAACATAATGTCGGCCATAAAAAAGCAAAAAACCATCTTGCTAATTAAATTGAACTTTTAATAAAGGATTTATGTAGTCAATCTAACGCTAAAGTAAAAATTTAATAAAGGCTTTTTAGAGCCGTGTTTATTCTTCGTGATATTATTCTTAAATATTAGATGTAGGCTACACAGTACTTTCATAAGACGAATCTTGGACAAAAAGCATATGCAGACCCGGTGTCACTCAATCACCAGCCTTTTTTTAGGTATGGCTTGCAAATAAAGAGAATATTATATTAAATCCAGGAATCAAAGACATCATACTTGTATTGGTTTAAATCCCAAAACGGGAAGTTGTCACTTCCCGTTAGATATCTCCTCTCATAGGAAACTGTGATGAGGGTGGTAATACTGTTTCCTTTCATTCCATATTTAATGCCATCTTTCCACAAGGCCATCTCTGATACTGCAAATATTAATAGGCTCACCATCACCGCTCACCATCAACTGGGGAGCAAGCTTATTTGCCCCTTTTGTTGTTAAAAAAACACACACAAAAGTCTGGTTACAATCGCTTGGAAAAGTAAAGGAGCTTCTAAGTGGTCTATATTTTTACTGCAATACATAGCTGCAATGTACTCAACTATTAGTCTGTCCAACTAAACAATCGAAAGCACGTGCAATATCAAAAATAAAATTCGGTATACACGTATATTCCATAATGTAGCTGTTCCTGCCGACCAGTATATTGCAGCTCCACATTCCATTATAAAAGATTTAAAAGATTTGCAGCCATTGATAACACTGATATAAAACGGCCATTCTATGTAGATCGCCAGATAGTGTGACAATAATTCTAATATTTTACTAATTATCTGTGTATATCACCGATTTTATATAATTATCTGCGTAGGTACTACATGTTTCTAGTGAGTGCTAAGATGTATGTTTAGCTACCGGCCGAACTTGTTTGTATAAGAAAGCTGAATAGACTTTATAAGGCAGAAGTGACGTCCGATTTCCGCAAATCAATTTCTCAAAGCGGTGATACAGGTAATGCGTTTGAATCAGAAATGTTAAGACTGCAAATACTCGTCGCCATCGCTGTAGAGTATCTGTATATATCGATAAATAATAAGTTCAACAACAAATTTTTCGACCCTCAGCGACGGCAGCAGGGAAGCGAATGCTACGTTACCAGTGTAGTCAAATAACTATATTCTGACGTTTATAGCAGTGTATGGGAATGTAACTGTATTGGACGGACTGTATAGTGTTCTACTTTATTTCAACCTTTTATATTTACACGTTCGCCAATGTTTCGGATACTATCTATCTTATCTTGTCTTGTATGGGGGCCATCCCCTTCCTCTACGACTATCCCAGTTTATGATATAGCGTTCCCCTACACCAATCGATTAGGTTATAATAGAGGAGCCGCTGTACCTTCCAGTGCCCGAGAGCACCTTCCGGGACCAGTTATAGACAGGTCTTGTCCCCAAATCACGACTCTCCACCCTAACCTCAGAGATCCGGTTCTGGTAAGCGAGCTACCTCGTGCCCAAGTGACACTACCTATTCTCCAGATAGGTACCGGAGCAATAAAGCCGCTCACTACTCGCAACTCAAAGGAGTTGCTAACGATAACCTCGCTGAAACCGACGGAGAAGCCGCCTCCCATATCTCCAGTATGGTACCGGAGCTGTGTAAGGCACGCTCACTTCCCGACACACATCCGTATGCCTACCCAAATAGGCCTACAAGCCGGGTGTGGCCCGAGTCACTCCAGCTATGACTCTTACTTGCTGAGCAGGCAAGCTCCCGAGATGCGTTGCGGCAGTGAAACCACACTGCCACTTCGCTAAAGGCAACTCCGTGCCTCATGCGACCGACTGGTTCGCACTGGCCGCGTCTGAGTCCGACGCTCGAACGCAACGTGCTTGCCGAGCAAACGAACATGTCATCCTCAGCGGCCAACCACATACCCCTGCGAGTCCAACTCCAATGTAACGCGCACTCTAGTCAGCGGTCGATAGAACACGCCTTTCGAGGCGCAGTGGGCTTCCTGACCCCGCAGTACCCTGGTCCAAAGTTACACTTTCCCCGACGTTTCGGTTGCTTTTCAGCAGCCATGGTCACGGGGAGACTACGATTAGACTCCCCTCTTAATAGTTGAAATAATTTTATTAGCTTATAAATTAATATTAAAATCAATAGTAGTAGTAGCGTAATATTTTCAAAATTTTGTAAGACAGTGATAAATAAACAACGCGATAAAATCCGTATATAGTAGTTAATTTCAATAGGGTAATATATATCGCAATGAAGTCCGTAATATTATAATATATTTATTGTTGTATATACTGCCTTGGTGGCAGTGGTAGAGAATGCGACTGCTGTGTATGAAATATCGGCTTCTGTTCTCAGTACGATAAAAGTAATATCGCGTCTGCTGTTTAAAAAGGTCGCAGTAGCACGATGTCTTAGTCGCGTCACCTCTTATTGGGTAGCCAAAGCTATACTCCATTTGGTTAGGTATTTAACTAAAGGTAAATAATCCTGATGTAACTTTTTACATTAACACATATTAAACAAATAAACTACTGTTTAAACTAACGGTTCAATCGTTTTAGTAATTATTATTGTTGTATTTACATTGATCTATAGCAGCATTTTATTTTCAAACTAAGTTTTTGATTAAAAGATAAAAAAGACACACATTTAAACTGTGGAATGAATTTGTCGCCTGCGGTATTTCCGGACCAATACGATCTACAAACCTTCAAGAAAAGAGCGTACTCCTTTTTAAAAGGCCGGCTACGCATTTGTAACCACTCCGGTGTTGCGGGTGTCCATGGGTGGCGGTAATCGCTTACCATCAGGCGATCCGTCAGCTCGTTTGCGTCCTATCTCATGAAAGAAAACCAAATGGAGTATACCAAAATATCAATGTAATACCTGCCTCTTCAGGATATAAGCGTAAGGCTATATATAAGTATGAAGGTATGTTACATTAGGATGTTACTACTCACAGCTGCACAAAAATATTTCGTATAATTATTCGTAGCCTTGACAAAAATACCTAAGTCAATGTTATCAATCATTACATCATATATTTTAATTTACGGCTCATTCATGGAATTACGTATTCATGATGACTAAACTGTTAAATATTGATTGACTAACGTTGATTTCGGACCAGTTTATATGATTTGTATACTGGATTAGGCATAAAACTTTTCGCGAATTAGGCAATTAATTTTGTAATATGTCATAGTGATTTTGACACTGTGAACGTGTGAAACTATTCTGTTAATTATTCAGCTGTTACAATAATAATAACGTTTATTTGCATAGAATGTAGGTAAAAACAAATAATTATGTTAACAAAAGGGTATAAGATCCTTGTACATTCTACTTCAAATTAGGCATGCAAACGTTATACCGCGTGACTTTTTTTACCGTTTTGATAATAAAATGGTGTGTTGTGTAAGTGGAATAGAATCTAATAGTATTTGTGTTCTAGCATTTTGAGATCACGCGACGTCACAGTGTGCCTAATCGCATGCGACTAAAAGGGCGACCCTTGCGGGTGTTCGGAGCTAGCGACGGCCGGCGAGTGCGAGTGCCCTTGAAGATAGTTTTTGTTATTTGTAACGAAATCATTCATAATTTGTAGCGCGTTATTAGGGTGACTACGTTTACGATTTTGAATTATTTTCATTTTTATTCTTAATTACTTTTTTAAATGTTTTAATATGAATAATAGATTATGTGTACAATAGTCGATTAATTTCAGACTATGTCAGTAAAAAAAATAGTTAAGTAAAATAACAACGCCCTATTTTTTTCAAGATGGTAAAAAAGTCATGCGGTATTAGATTACAAAAATAATATATGACAAAATTATAAAATCATATGAAATTACACATTATAAAGATAGGATTACATATTAAAAGAAACTAAATTGGTCATTTAAATAATCATTAATAGAATAATAAAAAATTTCGAGCAGTAGTGATGTCAATTTTAGTTTTAAACAACTGGATTGGAGCAGTTTTATAAAGTCTGTTATTTTGTTATACATAATAGTAGTCATGTTAAAATAATTTTATTGAATGAGGCAGTATTATAATTATTAACATGCAGTAAGTTTTTATTCTAAGTTACGTTAAAATCCTTACTTATAATATTATAAACGCGAAAGTTTGTATGGATGTATGGACGTTTGTTACTCTTTCACGCAATAACTACTGGACCGATTGCGATGAAACTTGGTATGTAGATAGCTGGAGACCTGGATTCACATATAGGTTACTTTTTATTCCGATATTTCCACGGGAACGGGACTTACGCGAATGAAACCGCGGGGAAAACTAGTATTTAATAAACAAACTCAACAGTGATTAAGCAGTAGTGAGTGCCACTACTCTGCATCTCGGGTTCAATTCAAGGTTCTGTCTTTCCGGATGGCGTAGTTGTTTAAGTAGTCACCTCTTCACTGCCAGTGTTGTGGGTTCGAATCCCATACGGGACAAAACTATGTATTCCACAAATGATTGTTCTAATTCTGGATGTTGATTGTGTCCGTTGTTTGAATGTTTGTAAAGTCTCCCGCGACACAGGAATAATTCGTAGTACTTGTAAAAGAATCCTGCTTCGAGCAAAAATGTTATTGAGATTTTCTGTCTAGTAATTATCAGTGACAGCAGGTGTCTAGACTGAGACCAGAAGACGGTTATAGGCTCTTATCACGAGGGTCTTAAAACCTTATCGGGCGAAATGTGGGTGTAATGGGTAGGTATATGGGATAGGCATGATATATTATATTCTATACATATATTCTTATTTCACCGGTTTCGGCTACGGCCCCCTATAGAACTCCTTTAAAGTTGACGTTTACGTGCTTGTTAGGCTTACATAGATGACCTTTTTTTTACACATCCGCGCTCTTTGCGGGCATTTTGATAGGCATGATAATAATATCCAATATCCTCCAGACCGAATTCCGGTCACGACGGCTAATCGTTACGGAGATTGGCCATCTTCGCAGGAGATATTGTAGTGCGCAAGTATGTGCGCAAATACAAGTGCACTCTCTGTTCCTTAACTCTCACGATCTGATGGGACAGCAATTCGACACGATCGGAGAGAGACCAGCCATCTTCCTAACTCTGGGCTGGTATTGAGATTTCTTAAGTTATCTATACTAATATTATAAAGAGGAAAGATTAGATTGTTTGTTTGTTTCTTTGTATTTTTTTTTGTTAGGGTTAAAGTAAAAACTACTTAACCAATTTAAAAAAATCTTTCACCATTACAATGCTATACAGACATAGGCTATATTTTATTTAAAAAAATGTTTTGTTACTTAATCTAACCTATTTTTACGTGAGCCGAAGCCGCGAGCAAAAGCGTGTTATATAAAAAGGTTTTTTTGGCCCGACCCGGCATTCGAACCCGAGACCTCATGCTCAGTATTCGCATACACAACCGCTGCACCACGCATATGATATGTATATAAATCAATATGTCATTATATTCAAGTTACTCGTCAAATATACGTAACTGTATTAACTGATTACGTCACATCACCCTTTGACTTTCATTTTTTATTTCCATCTCCGCACGTAGGCATTAGTGAACTAATCCAATTACGAGTGCGTGATAGTGAAAGCGCCGGCGGTCAGCGCGCGGCCTTGGCATCGCACTTACGACACCGCATTACTGAGATCCGGTTATTTCGAGTGAGCTAAGCGCGCGTCTACAATGCGACAGTTCATACAAAAAATATATACGCACTTTTACATAGCAGTTTTTTATGCAAATATGTGGAAGAGATAGAAAGAGGAGGTAATTAGACGAGAGAAAACCTGAATATTTTTTAGTGCAATGTGATTAGGTATGAAAAGTAGTATCCTAATGAATGAGGCACTAGACTTGCGAATTTAGAGGTCCTAGGAATCCCACTTATTGCAGTACTGACGTGAGCCTAACAAACATTGTAGCTAATTTGTAGGAGTAACAAAAATATCAGTAAATTATTACAAAAATTACTAATAAATGCTAACTTTATTATTATAAATGCAAATGTAACTTTGTTTGTTTGTTATGCTTTAACGCCTTAACTATTCGACCAATCATCATGCAATTTTGCATACAAGTTTTCAGAGGAATAGGAAAGGATATAGGGTACTTTTCATACAGTAAAAAGTACTGTTATAAATATAACTTACATACATACATACATATTCACGTCTGTTTCCCAGAGGGGTAGGCAGAGACTACGGATTTGCATTTGCTACGATTCTGACACACTTCTCTGGCTTCATTCACTTTCATCACATTCCTCATACACGCCCGTCGGTTCAAGGTGCTCTTAACCTGGCCTTTGTCCAAAACACCTCCGATCTGATCGAGAAACGTTCGCATAGGCCTTCCTCTTGCGACTGTTCCATTCACACTAGCCTTATAAACTTTCTTAGTCAGTCTTTCCTCGTCATTCATTCTACATACTATAACTTAACCTTACCTATATTTACGCGAGTGAATCCGCGGCCAATAATTAGTACTTTATAAGACTAAGTTTATTTTATTATTAACGATATTTATGTCTTGATACTGACTGAGACCATGATCGACTTTTGTCTGCAGAAAACAACATTGACAGTGACCTCACTATACCTTCAATAATTTCTTCTTTTAATTGATCCGACCTGGGGTCGAATCTTATGCGCAACAGTCTCAAACAACTGTATACAAACCTCACTAATATTATAGATGTGAATGTGTTTGTTTGTTACGCTTTCATGCCTTAACTTCTCGACTGATCATCATGAAATTTCGCATACACGTTGTCAGGGGTAGAAGAGGAAATAGGGTACCTTTTAACCAGGAAAACTACATAGGGTAACTTTTATCCAGAAAAAGTACATAGGGAACCTGATATGCAGAAAAAAGTACAAATCCAGAGAGAAAATCTAAATTGAGACGATTGAAGCCACAGGCCAACACTAGTACGTCATAAAGCACAATTTTTTCGTCAAGTCTCTAAACTCATCTGTCTTTAATCTTCTTTTAAGTATTCTATTGTTGATGAACTTGAACATCGAGTGACGTACGCCGCGAGCTGTTCTTGTCGTATTATGAATAGGCATAAATCTCTATTATATTTGTGTGACATTGTGTGTTTGGCTTACATCCAAAGATTAAATTCAGATCTTCTTAAAGTGATGTTGTGGTATTAGTAATCCGTGTATTTAGAGCTAACCGAACAATGTTAACTTTTATACTTTCGATTCTGTTTTATTTTTGTTTGTAAAGACAACTTCTGCAATCAACGTACGGAATCATTCCGAATGATTCCTCTGTCGCTTGGGACTCTACAAACTTTCAAACAATGGTTATAAAGATATCCAAACTCAAAACAACTATTTATGGATAACACCCTTCTTGCCTCATGGGAAATCGAACCCACATCTCGGCACAGTATTAGTGACCACCTACACCACTACGTGTTCCTTTATCATCCTCAAATTGTTTGACCAATAGTTTTTCCAAGTGTTCTCTGTGTCCGATGTTTTGATGTTTGTGAAGCCTCCCACTGCACGTGAAACAAAACTAGTAAACACCGTGATGGTAAGGTATCTTTGAATAATCAGTTTTATCTATCATTAGGACGATAATTTGCTTGATTTTCGTTAATTTCGTTAGTATTATATATTTTTTGAAGTGAAAACTTCTTTAGGCGCGTTGAGCACTTTTTGGGTGAACAAAAATCATGGAACCTGCGTCATCGTCACCGAATGCTTTCCATGAGCTTTATGTATACTGTGTATATATGTGTACTTTTTGGGTGAACAAAAAGCGTTAAACTCGCGTCATCGTCACCGCACGCTAGTTACTTAGTTTTCACTTATATCGGCAGTTCCCAAAGACTGCCCCTTATGTTTTATTTTTATTTAAATCATATTTTTGTCGGTGGCAATAGTAAAACTATCACTTGTAACAACCTTCTTTCATAAATTCATGACTTAAGTTATATGAAATTTGAATCAAGAAGTGATTCCTAGGTCTCTAAGATAGTGTAATATTATCTTAAAGAGCTTCCAAGAAAGCTTATATTTCATGATTACTAAATACTAATAACTAAGTTTCGCCATCTGTTTCTGGGAATTACCAAACCTTTAGTTGTTACCAGAAATGCTGGAAATTTCACGCAAATCCGATAAATGTATACTTCAATAATATAATTTTCATCAAAGAGAATAATGTAACTCGTATTTTATTACGAATATTTGGATTTATGCAAGACCAGATTTTACACATGGCTTCGCTCTACTTTTTATGTCCTTTTCTGTACCCCTCACAACGTATATGCGAAATTTTATGATGATTTGTCGAGTGGTTAAGGCGTGACAGCGTAAGAAACAAACAAACACACAAATGCATTTATAATATTTGTTAGGATATATGCGGCTCTGAGGCTAGCAGGGCACTGCTACAGAAATTTATAAGTTGTGTATCCATACTAAATCATTACAGATGCGAAAGATACTCAATTTGTTTGTTGATTTGATTTCCGTTGCTAATCTATTGAACCTATTTTGATGTATCTCTTTTCTGTTCTCAAAAGAATATTCTCGCACCAGGAATTAAGATATGGCTTATTTAAAGTACACCCACACACACAAACAATTGTCCCGTATGGTATTCGAAGTCACGGTACACAGCGCAACGTCAGCAGCAAGTCGATTTGCCCGCTGCGCCATCCGTACATCCTAATATGATACTTTGCATCCAAAGGACATACAATACTATAAAATCTTTGTGATTCTGAGTGTATACTTTAAAGAGATCTTTATAAGATAAGCTGAACAGCATCACTAATGTTCGTTTTGTATTCTTTACAGGTAATACTTCAAGCAGTAAACACTCAAAAGGAAACGGATTGGCAAAAGAAAAGTGAAATCCGCTACTTCCTCCACATACAAAACACACAGCGTTTATCGTTAATCTAGATTTTAATCTTAGAGGAAAAGACTTACAAGTACTTTTAACACTATTTAGTTTAAATACTGTTGTTATTTATTGACTGTGAAGTGCTGGATTTGATTCCCATGTGCTCAACTTAAAAGTTACCAAATGACTAGCAAGCTTACCAAAATTAAATTTATTTCTAAACAAACTCAAGACTGTTCTAGTCATAGACAATATTTTTAAGGAATTATGCAAACAGAGAAATAATTTTCTTGAATTGGAACATTTTTGATTTTACTGATGGCACATTGGTGAAAAAGGTCACAGTGCGCTGAGTGTTGTCGGTTCAATGTCGTCAGCTAATAGCTTTTGATATCGCGTAATAGAGGATGAGCTATTGCCGTCCACCAGGTACTCGCCTCAATGCTGTTGAGAATTTCTGAACACAAGATCTCAATAAAACATTCCTACCTGCGAATCAAAACCCAAACATCTTGTTCAGCAGTCACATTCACTACAGCTACGACACTAAGGCAGTTTAATCTGTCAAGCCATATAATACCACAAAAAAGTAAAAATCTTTTGTGTCTAGCCAGGTTAATAAATACAATTCAGAAATATTCTGATAAATCATCATACCTTTATTACACCAACAAAGAACCGAACTTAAAACACGCACAGCAGTCACTATTCAATACCATTGCGCGGCTACATTCATCATGTACTACGAGGCTGTATATAAAAGGAAAACCGCTAAAATAATAATTATTGTGGCTAAATTAAAATCACATGGTCCATACACTTGCGACCACATTAAAGTGAGCATTTCACAGTTCGTGCGACGGCCCGTGTGTTATTTGTGGTTATTAGGGTTGCCACTAATGAGTGACGTAATAATAGACATGTCTCCTCGTTTACACCTAATGTTGCCACGTAATGTGAGGCCACTCCTCTTTAATGATGTTTATTTAGATTAAGTGAACGTTGAAGTTATCTTAGTGTGTGTGAATTAGTTTTTATGTCTTATAATATCAGCCCTGTATTAGACTGTCCCAGTGGGCACAGGTATCTTCTCCGTGTGAGATGGTTAGGCCGTGGTCCACCAAGCTGGCACACTGCGGGTTAATAAACTTCCCACATTTTCGAGAACATTGTGGAGAATTCACAGGCATGCAGATTTCCTCACGATGTTTTTATATTTAAGTGAATCAAAATACCGAAAATCTGTTTTAATTATAATAATAATATTCTATCACATACACACAACACCATCTAGCCCAAACTAAGCAGAGCTTGTACTATGGGTTCTAGACAATGGATAAACATACATATATACTTTTTTTTGTAAATACCTACATATTATACATAAACATCCATGTTCATGCACACAAATGTTTGACTTGTGCGGGAATCGAACCCGCGACCTCAGGCGTGGCAGTCGGTTACACTAACCACTACGCCATCGAGGCTTACTTTTGCTTTTAAACGGCAGTAACCTATTGGTAACGGTGTCGGTCTTGCGATCTAGAGATTATGGATTTGATCGCACCCAGTTAATCTACCGATAGGAATTCATGTCTAACACGGTTGTATTAGGCATAATAACATTAAGAACGAATGGTTATTCAGCCCAGTTGAAAGGGTTAGCAAGAACACTAGTAGTTTATAACCCAAAACATAAGGAATCCTAGAAACATTTTTAATTACATTTTAACGAAAATTAAGTTACTTACATACATGTGTTGTTCTGTTGTTTGATATGTAATTAAAATATGTATAGTAAAATCTATCTAGTAGTTCCAGAGATTTCCAACTACATACAAAAAATATTAATTCCGCCTCTATACATTAACACTCAACATACAGTAGCACAAAACAACCAATTCAAAAATAATCATCGCCTATCATAACATTGAAACGTGCGATCGTTGACACTTCCTGTCATAACAGGACAATAAACAGTTACATAATGACAGCCCTGGCGAAGCTTGTCAGGCTTAACCACGCGGCGAGCGCGTCACGCCCTGTGGAGCACGACATTATACACACGCTGCACTGCGTTTGTACGAACACTGTACACTTGTACTTTCAACTGCAATGCAGTGTACGCTTGCTTAAGCTGTGTACTGTGCAAATATTAGGCGTTGAACTTGGACTGTGTACCACAAAAATGTTTTAGGCCATCTTTAAATGGACTAAATTATTGTACACTTTAAATTGTTTTGAATGATGCAATTGCAAATCCAAGTTTATATAATTTAAACGATATGTTGCGTACTCACAATTGTTTACATCTAAACATAAACTGACTGTAAATATTTGTGAGAAGCGTGTTTTCTTAACAACGGTAGATTTTTACTTAACAAGAGTGTTAGCTCTTTTAATCAATACTGATTAACTAGCATATACGAAAATAATAATAAACTTTGTATCTTTAGCCGGTGAGTCGATTATTTTGTAGATTGGTTTTCCGCAGGACAAAATTGTGTCTGTGTGTTTGAGCAAATAGTTCCACACAACTATTCACCTTATAATTCAAAGGCGAAGTTAACTGTTTTCAGCTCGAAATATCAATTATTTGGTGGCGATACAAATGTTCATATAGAAAATTGATGTTAAAATAGTAGCAACACTGCATTTCGTTCATTAAATAGGAGATTCAAAGGTTTTGAAAGTTCTCCCATATATATAGTCTTCATATACTACATTACCCGCTTAGCATCAAATTGACCTTGCACATAATCTATTATCAAAACTACAACCTGCACAACTACCTTATCTTATCTTATCTTGATCCGGGGGCCAGTCATTGTAGACCGGCGACACTTCGACCCAGTGGGATCTTTTGTGTCGGCCCCGAGGTTTATCCTTGAGCTATCTCCCTATGAATGTACTGCATCAGTCGCAGCGTACACCTCAGAGGGAGAAGCCTGAAGTCTTCAGGGTTCGGATATGCCAATCCCATCAGACCCATCCTTAGTCCGGCCAACGCGTCACATTCACACAGTAGGTGTGATATGGACTCGTCCTGTTCACCACAGGCTCTGCAGATCGAATTGTTTGACAATCTCAATCTGCACAGGAAGTCATTGGTGCCAAAATGACCAGTAAACGCTCCTGTGAGTAGGCGTATTTGGCCCTTGTTGTACCCGCAGAACTTCCGGGTAAAGCCCGTGGCTCTGTTTGCAATGAATTTCTTGGAGTGTTCCAGACCCCTAAGGGCCATCCACTCCAGCCTGTGTTTATCATTGCCATGTGCATTGAAAGCTGCCTTGACGGTACTCTCAGAGAGACCTACGAATGGCTCGGGGCCCACAAATTGTTGCTCCGAGCCCTTTTTGGCTAATACATCAGCCAAACAACTAACACAACTACCTTAGAATTAGTTCCACGTAACAATTTGACGCCTCATAGTTCCTCGACTTCTGCATTCGACTGTACTTTCACTGCTCGCTTCCTAACAATTGCTGGTACAGTAAACATATGGTACTACAACACTACAATTTATTAGCACTCACACTTTCAACCGCAATGCAGTGTACACCTAACAATTGTCTAACTCGTTGCTCGTGGAAAATACGAGGTATGGTATGAGAGTGGACCTCCTATTTGCCACAGTAATTGTATTTAAATTGTACGGTTTCTGCTTAAAGCACCTAGTTGTAGTGTTTGGTGTGCATCCATGGCTCAATGTGGTGTTTCCATGATTACTTACTTGGAAAACGTGCATGGGAAAAGTAATTGAGGCGATCATGCATGATGGCGTTTTTGTTGCATGTGAGTGCGTAGAGTCCCGTGAGGTAGCGGGGTGAATAATGAATTTTATATGATATTTTAATGTATTAGCGACACACATATAAGTGTGCATCCTAGGGAATGCAATGTAAGTTCATAACTGTATTCGAATATCATTCGAACAAAGCATCACTATGTATTGTTAAATTTGCTGTGACACTTATTGTCGATTGTGAGATTGCGATTTCGATGTTTGGATTGGACGCAGTGTTGTTGAAATTTTGTATTAGAGTATTCGCAGTAGTAGCGTTAAAATGTGGCCACAAAGGCACAAGCTTGTTTATTCCTAACAAAAATGGTACAAATTCTACAAAAATCACATTTTACTTTTCACAGTCCCTCTAGATACATTCATTATAAAATAACAAAGTTGGCG
Organism: Catocala nupta; assembly: GCA_963675205.1. Classification (NCBI taxonomy): domain Eukaryota; kingdom Metazoa; phylum Arthropoda; class Insecta; order Lepidoptera; family Erebidae; genus Catocala; species Catocala nupta. Next base: position 26,781,033 of record OY776086.1, on the reverse strand, counting down.
AACTGAATTCAAGACTTGTTGTGAACTTATAAATATAGAGTAGTTGGTAGCTTTTGTGACGTCATCTGCAGGGAATTCTCCTCCAATAGAAGTAGAAGTAAACTGTAAACTTGCCTCGTAGCTGAGCAGAAATAAACTTTTGTAACAGAAGTGAACATTATTAAAAGAATAAGGTTATTTATGTACGCTGGCAAAGGCGCTCTTGCATCTATTTATTTTCTGAGTCGTCGTGGAGTAAGTCTCTATTACAAAGCAAAGTCCAAATATTGGTAGGGGGGCTTAAGTAGTTTGAAAATACGAGGAAATGCGAGCAGCGTAAGCGTTCCACTTATAGAAAACGTATTTTCCTGTTTTCTGCCTGCACAATAATACTAGAACAAAAATATATAAAATGTAATCTGTATATACACAGCAAACAGCCATGTTCCAATGTTTTAAATTTTTTCGTTCTTTAACTACGGTAAGCACTATCGCCTGACCTTAAAAATTTTAAATCGGCTTGGTTTAATGCTAATTTCAGGCACCCAGTAAACAGATATAAAGAATAAAGACATAACCAAAATCCTTCTGATATTGTTCATGAACAATATTAAAATTGGTTTGGTTTTATATGTGGAAGGGAATACGAGATGATGATTTCTGAGATATGATCAGTCTGAACTGCAGTTATCCCTTTAACACATTGATATTTCGATTGGACCCAGTGCGTCTACAATAGAGCAATAGATAAATGTTGAAAACCTTCTCTATAGAAATTTTGATGACCGTATTTCCTCATAAAATACATACAGTGTTTGGCGGAGTTTCCACTGGCTACGATCCTGAGATATCTTTCTTTCTTCATTTACTCTCATCACACTCTTAATGCACGTTCGGTTTAGGTACTCTTAGCGTGGCCAGTCTCCAGACTATATCCGATGTGGTCAGAGAATGTTTACCTAGGTCTGCAACTTCTGGCTATCCCATTGACATTTGTCTTATATACTTTTATGTCAGTCTTTTAATTACCATTTTTAATATACAGCTAGCTTAAAATATGGACATGATAAATCTTTTGGTGAAAATATGGAGAGCCTTTTTAAATATTTAATGAAGTAGGTTCATTCTAAAGTTTCAAAGGGCTTTACCCTGTTCTAAAATTAGTAAAAGCTATAGAAAGCAGCGGTAGATACATGAGAACACTAGAGTTTCGCTCCGGCCGCGGCAACTCTCGACGCGAGCCGGCAAAACTCAAGAGCCAACTTAAAAGCAACTTCAGAAAATGTTCCAATTTTTGTCTGTTTGCAAACGTAGTCAAAATTTTAAGATCATCTTATGTATGGTTGTTCACATCATGTAACAGAAAATTGTATTCTATGTTATAAAATATAATAAATAATAATATCTGCTCTGTGTCTGAATTGACCCACTAGTAGTGGGGCACACACACACACACTGAAAAGAGTGTGTGAATTGTCATTTCAGTGTGTGAAGGTTTAGGTCGTAGTACACTACGCTGGTTCAGTTCGAATTGGCATACCTTACACGTCTTAGAGAACATTATGTTGAACTCTCAGACACGTTGGTTTCCTCAAGATGCTTTCCTTCAACGTTGTTGCAAGCGAAAATTACATAGCTATTTGACATACATGTAACTTCGTGAAGTCAGAGATGCGTGCGTGCATAAGGTCTCTAGTTCGGGCGTTATTAATTATTTCCTATCAAGAAATTGTCAGTAGCGAACAGACACACACGGAGTGAAGCAGTTTAGAACTGTGAAGGTAGACAGTAATACGCTCGTTTGCTATATCGTAGGAACTAGAAATATAGCAGGTAGAATCTAGTTCTAATACATCTCTGCCAAACCCCTCAGAGCTAGGAGACTATATAAATATACAGTAGCTTAATAGTGTTAAGTACCACAAGTATGGTAAAACACATGCGTCGTGAGTAAAAGCTTCATATAAACGAGTTTCTATGTATACCTATATCAACTTAGTAAAGACCAAGATAATTCTAACACGTCCGTTGAACTTTCTCCGGCGCACGATTAGTTCGCTAATCTATCCTCCGTACACATAAACTAGTATTTATCTCAATCTCGTAATTTATTAGAAAACAGGCATCGAAGTTATGCATAATTATCATTGCATCTGCGTAATAAGCTTTCAAGAACTTGAAGAACCGCATATCATGTTTAGTTTTTGCTCGCGACTGACGTATTGATAAACAAAAAAAAATAATGACTAAATTGTTTCATTAACTATTATTTTTATTTTTAAGGACATCTCTTGGACTGCTTGCTGAGTTGCGATGGACTTTACAAAATAATAGCACAAGTCTTTTGGACTGCTTAAGCTTTAGTCCTGTGTGAGGATATAAACTACGATACTCAAACTAGCATATAGGTAATTTAAACATTTGCACCATCAATGCAGTCAAATATTATTTGAACCTAGTGGGCGAAATGCATCGGTAATCAAAATCCACTTCGGATTTGGTATTGAGTTATATGGTCGCCTCGACACTGCCACTGCGTCAAAAATGATGATGGTTTGATACTCAGACGGGACAGAAAGGAGCATGCCAATATTAGGCCCAGAGATGGATTAGAAATTGGCAATACTAAAAAAAAATATTAATATTTATCCTAGTTCTTCCTTGTATTTATTATAAAGTACAAGGCGGTAATATTTCCTAAAATATTAAACAAGAAAACGACTAATAGAAGTTGCAAGCAAGTACATTATCGTGAAAATGTTGCCTTTACACAAAATATGTTGACAGGTAATTAATCAAAATAGTACTTTACCATTGCTATTTATATAATTATTATTGGAGAAATAATAGGTAAGCATTGCCATTCAGCGTGACAATGCTGCCAGTCTTCTGGGCACGTTGCCAATTGATCACGATGCGGAGGAATATTATGACGCTTTTTGATTTTGCAGTTTTATTTTTCTCTTCAGTTTATATTTTTCATGTAAATAATTTGTATATTTATTATGTTAATTATTTAATTATGTCAAATATAGCTATAGATAGAAATATTTATTAATAAATAGGTAATACAATAAAATACAATTTTCAAACACACATACAAACACACACACCTTAAATGTATACCCAATATCCAATGAATTCACTCCATTATTATTTGAATCGTTCATTTCATTTTTTATACAAAAGTAATACAAAATCTAATAATTATTATAATTTTTATCTTTGGAAGATTGCTTTGATTAACTTAAAGTAATGTCTATTATCGATGTATCGAGGTTTTGTGTTTATTATGGCAACACCATCTCTAACTTGTATGACGCGTGAAAACGTGAATGTCAATATCATTGCTCGTTTTGCAACTCCATTGTGACGGTCAGTGTTTATTTATTGCCGTTAATATCGACGACTTTTACCTATAAGCTATAAAACTGCAATGTACCTATTTTGTTTTATTTAATTCCTAATTGATTGTACTCATAAATAAATTAAAATAATGTATAAAATGATATAGAACATATTTAATATAAATTGTATTGATGAGATATAAGAAGATTTGATAACTTTAAAATACCAAGGTTTTTGTAAACCACTTATGTTAATTAATTATTGACATTGCTTCCTATTATTATCATTAGCCTTTATAGGTGTGCACTGTGGACCCGAATTACTATGGCGTCTTGGCATGCCCCTTTGTGTGGTTCTGAAACATAGCTAGGAAAAAAATGTGCCTATATATATATATATATATATATATGTATATAATGCGTCATAGTTCAACACATACTCCGCATCCAGAATCCGTTGTTTGAGTGTTTTTAAAGTCCCTTGCAACACAGGAATTACTCCTAGTGAGAGAGAGGTCTTTAACAAAAGGATGTAATTCTCTGCCTACCCTTTCTGGCTCAAACAGACATGAGCATGCATAATCAGATTGACACAGAGATCAAACTACTTATGAATATTATATGTACATGACATCACCGCGTTTGAAGTTCGTCAGTATTCATGGCATACTTGAAGTGCAAGTGTACGTTTAACAAGTAAATTACCATCACAATGTGTGGTATTTACCATAATCAGTATGAGCAAAGTGCACATCATTAACTTTATAACAACACTTGTAAATACTGCCTGGGTTGAGTTTAAAACGACCCGTGTTATCTCCAATTCAGTTTGTTAGCAAGGATATTCGGAATTAAGGCGTAAGGATATGTCTTACATATCCTCACGGGATAATCCCGAAGGGATAGGCAAAGAAAGGTGTATTATGCTTACATTAAACCAACTATGATAGTAGGTCCCATAATAGACGGCCAGCCAGGCTAGTCCAGGCCCCGTGCGGCCATTGTGAATTTATGGACAGAAAAACCTAGTAACACTTTGTATGGAACCCGAGACCTCATATACAGCAATCGCATTCACTACCGCCACATGCAGCTTATTACTATTGATATATATATATTATAATATCAGTCCTATATTAAACTGACCCTCTGCTGGGCACGGGTCTCTTCTCAGTGTAATAAAGGTTAGGCCATAGTCCATCAATCTGGCCCAGTACAGGTTGGCAGAGTTCACATATCTTCGAGAACATTATAAAGAACTCTTAGACATGCAGGTTTCATCACGATGTTTTCTTTCACCGTTAAAGCAAGCCAGAGATGCGCGCACTGGGATCGAACTCGAGACCTCTGCTTGGCAGTCCAACGTTTTCCCACTAAGCTATCGCTGCATGTTATTAATCTAGAAAAGATTAATTAGAACTATATGATAATGTTTTATGTCAACGAGATCCTGCTCAGAAAAACATTAATCAATTCGTTTAATCACGTTGATGAATCGTAGCAGCGCTCTCAGATTGCACTATTAATCATTAACATCCCGAGGAAATGTAACATCTGTTAAAAATAATCATTTTTCATATCAATTTAATATATCGTAGGCATTCCAATTTGATATGAAAACCGACGTGATTTAAAATTACGCAGCGCAATTTTTAATTAGCGGCATCATTTTGCGTTTATTTCAAACAATGCTACCCTCACGCAATGGATAATTACAAAAATTTTGCCTCAAAGGACTTTACAAGCATTTTGTCAACAGACGCAGAACAGCAGACAAAGAACACTGAGAAGAATCATTTGTGGAACATATTTCTAGTTCCGTGTTGGGTTCGAATCCGCCATACAATGATGACGATAGATTATTAGGCTATTCGTGCAGTCACTTTCTTACTTTGGTAATTTAAAACTATTAATTGGACATGATAGACGTAATATCACATAATTTGTATCACTTTAACTTTAATTGTCATGCTGTGGACACATGTTTTGGATTGCTGTCTTCAGCATAAACTTTGTTATTATTCATTTGAAAATGTATTATTGTTTTGTCTGCATAATATTTATCTATCTACATGAATATTATAAAGAGGATAGATTTGATTATTTGTTAGTTTGTTTATAAGGGTTAAACTCAACAATTACTTAACCGGTTTAAGAAATTATTTCATTTGAAAGCTATATTATCACCGAGTAACATACATATATACTATATTTTATTCCAAACTAGATGTGCACGCGGTTTCACCCGCGTTTATAGTCACTGCGCCGCCCCCGTGGATCGCAGCGTGATGTTATATATCCTATAATCTTCCTCGATAAATAGGCTATCCAACACTAAAGTTTCCGATTAGATAAGCGGAAGGTGTCGTGTTGCCAGTGAGCAGAAATTTAATTTACAGTGTTCGTATTTGTTTGTTTTTTTATTTTTCTAGTTTTATTATTGTTCTGTTTTTATTTTTATTTTGTATAGGTACTTTTGTTTCCTTTTCTTTAATATTCTTTTTATTTCTTTGTAATTTGCGTGTGCCCTTTGGTGCCAAAATAAATATTTCTTTCTTTTTCTTTCTTTCTTTCTAAAATAATTTTTCAATTCGAACCAGTAGTTCCTGAGATTAGCGCGTTCAACCAAACAAACAAATAAACAAACAAACAAATTCTTCAGCTTTATAATATTAGTATAGATATAGCCTATCTATCATCATGAAATTTCGCATAGGTACATGTTGTAAGAATAACAGAAAAGAACATAGGGTACTTTGCTTGTATAGTTGGTGTGCATATTTGATGTGTTGTGTAGTAGGGTCACTTGGTAATCAGTAATTGTAACTCAGGAACAATTCATCACGATATATGTATATATTTGATTAAATATTTGTATGGTGCACAATTATTACAGACCGAGTTCAGAGAGAGACTGCCTAGTATCAATTATTCCAGACAACCAAATTAGGATACAATTAAAAATTTTAAAAACCCCCGGCACATAATTCATTTGATACGCATTTTGAGGGAGTTGTGACAAAAATTTAATTCCCCATTTTGTGGTGGCGGCCACCTTGGATTTGAAATTTATCATAGTGTTTAGTAATTTATATAGTATTTTACTAGTCAAGCCCATTCATTTGATACCCATATTGAGGGAGTTGTGAAAAAATATGTAAACCGCCATTTTGTGGCGGCGGTCATCTTGGACCGATTTTCATCAAACATACAACAACTAAGAATACACCCGACTAATACAACATTCAAATAAAATAATCAAAATAATAATCTGTTCATATGTTTGTGAACTACGATGCCACAGACTGACACATACACACACACACACTGACACATACACATACACACGCACACACACACACTGACACGTCAAACTTATAACACCCCGTCGTTTTAGCGTCGGGGGTTAAAAATTATGCAATTATTGTGCAATTAGTCATGTGACAAACATGATATATGAGTGGGCACAGTATCTTTTGTTTTTAAAAAGTACTTAACCTAACCTACATTTATATGAGAAAAACCACGGGCAAAATATAGTTAACAAGAAAACTATAAATAGGGACGAATCGTTGCAATCTTCTAGATATAGAACTTTTTACTTAAGAATAGGCAAATAATAAAAGCTCTTTACTGGTAACAAAACTCAAATAAAACCAGCAACTTATTAATATTGGCCCGAAGCAATTTGTTGAAACATTTAGGGTACTTTTATATTCAAGGATAACCTCTAGAGACAAATCTTCTCGATTAGATAATGTCGTGTTATAAAACCGCCTAAAGCTTCTCAGAATATTCAAACCACGAAGCTTATGTTAAGAACAGGCAAAAAAAATGTAGAGAACTTCGGTATTCTTATGCAACGTTATGTTTTTAAAGTTCGAAAAAACTTATACAACAGCTTTGTCCGTTTGTCTGTTATACAACTTTCAACTCAAGAACCGTAAGAGTTAGAGACTCGCGGTCAACGCCATCCGACTCGGCATTGTCGATATACCGCGAAATTACTATGACCTTATGATCTTTGACCTCAAGGTCATGTGATACCATTTTTCGAACTCTAAGGTTTACGGTAATTCATCGCCGTTTCTCACTTGTTTATTATAATAAAGATGGCAAAATGACTGCATGGATGACGCAGTGGTTCAAGAGGTCGCCTAGCCACTGATAATGCGCTAAGTGTTATGGGCTCGATCTCAACACGGAACAAAAATGTATGTATTCTACTAATAGTTTTGTTCCTGGTCTGGGTGCTCTTTGTGTCAACAGTTTGAATGTAGTGCGGGAGTAGTTACTTTAAAAAATAAACGCTAGCGTGGGTAATACTTTTGTTGATTAAAATATAAAAAGCGAATGATAAGTGATAACGCCTCCTAAAATCGCTTGCAATACCTAGGTTTTGCTTGCGCGTTGTCGACCCTTGCGAGCCTAGAAAGGTAAGCAATTTAAAATCGGCTGAGCAGTTTTTGAGTTAAATCCCTACAAACAAACAAAAAATCAACTTTTTCCTCTTTATAATATTAGTATAGATTAGATTCAACACTTTAAATTCCTATAAAAAATACTCTATTGAAGCGTAAGAAAAGTGCACAAATAAATAGAAAGCCGCATGCCTTCGCAAATGACAAAATGACATTAGATTTAATACGACGTCATATGCGAGCATTAAAGATGATTTATGAAGGAAACTGGCGTGCTGTTTGTGTTCTATTCGACATTAAAGGTGTCATTATAGACCACGGGCTTAAGATTGACGCAGGTTTTATATTAGACAGCTGCAAAAAAAAGCTATTATAAGTAAATATTGAAGCGTAGTTAATAAATTTAATCCTATAATCACTATTTCGCATTGCATGATGCACTGGGCGTGGTTACAAGCAGACTCAAGTCACAAGTCTGTTTGTGACCACGATCACTGCAACCTGGCTGAAACGTCAAAAAGGTATGTTAATACTGAGCATCGTCGCATTAACACCCCTTGTCCGGTATATAAATTGAATCCTGCTCCTCCTGATATTACTTTATATTTGGTAGAACTTCTAACTTTACGAAGATATATTTTATATTTTTGGCATCAAATCATTCAGCTTTCAGCCTAGAACTAAATTTTATAATAATATTATCTAAATCCGCGTTTTGTTTTGAGTATTATCAATGCATAAGTAACTTAGTATGTTTATTACGATTTCACGGCAAAACTACTTCACCGATTTTGATAAAATTTCATACCTAGAAATTGCTTATAAACTGGTAAAAGGTAATGAAGTACTTCAAATTACGAACGTAATTACACTAACAGTTAATGATTATATTACGAACGTTTAAATACAACTGTCAATAAAAAAATTGTTGCAATCACATGAAGGAATCTTAACTTCATTTAATAAGTCACACAGTGGAACAAATTCCCAAAAAAACGAAACAAAGAATAACTTGCTCACAATAACAAACGACCCAGAGGCTCATTACCGGCATCGGTGTCAAAATTGTCGCGAATACGTTTATAATACTGGCGATAAATTACACGACAGGCTGTTTAACTCGACTAAAGAGGACGTGACAGCGTCATAGTTTCTAGTGATGTAACTTAGCGAGTGAGTGGATGACTTTAGTCTATTTTGAATTCACTCACTCGGTAAAGAATGTGAAGGGAAAATTACGTTTGCATTCCAATTTTAAAAGGCATGTATATAATAACCTGACGGTTTTGTGGCAAACAGTACATTTATGATAAGTCCGAAATGTGATTGTAGCAGAAAATGTAATAAATATTAAGCCGAGAACGTACTTGTACGGTGACGGCGATAAGAAACAAAAACGTATAATCATCTTACCCCTCGGCTTTGCAGCCACTACTGTTCATACTAGTTTTCTTTCACGTAGTCCCCTTACGTACCATTGTGGTCTCACCTTAAGACATTCTAAGTGGTAATATGGCTTCTTGGACTAACGATGCAGGATTGCCTCTTCAACGGCATTAGTTTCCCACACCATTTCTCCTTTCCCTTTGCTGGTGGTAGGTACTAATTGTATTTGGATTTAATTGACCCTGATAACTCTTACTCGTATATTTAATCGCCAAGCCGATTTTTTATATACCCATGATAGCCATTGTTGTTATACCGTACTTTAAAACATAATATAATGTAAAACAACAAGATGAATAGTTTTACAATCTTTTTTACTACAACCCACCTCACTAATTTCTATTACTAATTCCATTAATCACCATTTCCATACACTATTACTGAATCAAGTTAGATGCAAGGTCACAAATCGAATGATAGAATGAAGTTAAACTCCATTCAACGAAACGATTGACAAATCGATTCCAATATTTCACGTCACTAAGCGATGAAGTTTCCATTAGAACGAATTTGAGTTACAAATTGTGTTATCGCTTTGTTATTAGTTGGAGAGGAATGCTGTGATGATATGAACTTGTTGAAGTTACTGAATCTCTAATGTAATATCAAATTATAATTAGTTTGTAGTACTGGTGCCTGTTTACTTACAAATTACTACTTACGAAAGGAGCCTTTCTAAAATTATTTGAAACATCTGTTTGTGAATACATTTCGGAGGTCAGATGACCGATTTTGGAAAGACTAGCCATCTGGCTTGTGCTATACTAGTAACGACGTGTATAGATACGTACTACGTAGCGTTTCTTATATTCATAGTGTTTCTTAACATTTTCCGTCAGCTTAATTAGGTCTCACGTAATTGTTTGCAATCCTATTGACCTACAGTGATAGACTCCGTGCTGTTACTGAATATCTAAATGGATAAAACCTTAAAACGATAAAACATTTTACCTAATTCGGTATTCGAACACGGCCTCAACGATCAGCCACATATTCGCCATTGCACCATCCTAATTCTACCTAAGTAATATTATAAATGCGAACGCTTTCACGTCTTAACGACTCAACCGATCATCATGGAATTTTGCATACAGGTTCTTAGGAGTACAGTTCAGGACATAAGGTACCTTTCATCCAGAAAAAGAACTGTTATTAACCTAACCTAATCTATATTTACGCGAGCGAAGCCGCGGGCAAAGCCTAGTGAATAATTATTAAATATCGGCAAACAATACATTTGTGAAATGTGACAGTCTTTAATAAAGTCCGTAAGTTTTAAATAAAACTTGCTTACATAAATGTGCAAGTATTTTGCTACAAATTCTAACACCTTATCTATATTAGAGAGTCGGTTATAGCATAGCATTAGGCAAACCGCTAGCTCGTTTGCCATGAAAGTTAAAAAAAGAAAAGTATGCAAGTGCATACAACAAGAAAACTGAGAGCCGACTACATGCAAAAATAAAAACTGACGAGAAAATGTAGCTAATTATAGGTACATATCTTTCTAACGACATCCGTTGTTTGAAACAGTGTAATCATATCTTATATATAACGAGCCGGTTAAAGAACGATTAGAGAATTGAAATAATACACTACACAATGCAATGCTGTAGACTGAATGGATGGCGTAATGGTTCGAGTGGTCACCTTGCTGCTACCGAGTGCTGTGGGTTCGAATCCCACACGGGACAAAAATGTACGTCCGAGCCAGGATGTCCTTTTTGTGCCCGCTGTTTGAGTAATAATAATAAAAATATTCTATCACATACACACAACACCATCTACCTCAAACTAACAGAGCTTGTAATATGGGTACCTACTAGACAATGGATAAACATACATGTATCCTTTTTTTTTGTAAATACCTACATATTATACACAGAAACACCCAGACCAAGACAAACATCCATGTTTATGCACACAAATGTTTGACTTGTGCGGGAATCGAACCCGCGAACTCAGGTGTGGCAGTCGGTTATACTAACCACTACGCTATCGAGGCCGAGTGTTTGTAAAATCCCCGCGACACAGGAATTACTTCTAGTAAGGAGTCGTCATTTTAAAAAATGAAACGGTTTAGAGTTTCATGTAATACGAAATCGAAAATGCTTAGCTATAAATGGTCTCCAAAGTGCAAGGATATTGAGTTAAACGGAAAATATTTGAAAGCTTCTAAGAGCCTTTAAGATATTTACTTTATCCTACGATTGGTTTTCTGGAGTACGCATTTAAACGACATCGCATTCGAATTTTCAAGCCGAGCGGGTATTGCTATATATTATGACAACTATATTTATATTTAAAAAGAAGAATAGAATTTATACCTACATAAATGAACTGAAAATTACCTACAGACTAAAATTGGTCATGATGGACAATCTTACCAGAAACTAGGTATCAATGAAAGAGATTATATAGAAAGAAAGAAAAAGCATTTTGTGCATACACGACATACAGATTTTTACGTGTTTACTGAGGCTTAAAATATGAATTAATGAAGGTAGTAAATACCTATACTCAAAATATAATTAAAGTATCCTCAAAAGCCGAGAGACCGAAGTTAGCGCACAAGTGTATGTGCTAATTCAAGTACACTTTCTGCTCCTTCACCCTCATAGTCTATTGGACGGCGATCCGAGACGAGCGGGGCATGGACGCAGATGACCAACAAGCTCTACGTATTCTCCGAAACACGGTGTTGAAGCATCATCTACTTACTAACTTCGAATTGCTACAGAGAATTCGTTATCAGAAAAATATAATAACTATTTGTCGACTTGAATCGGGATTGGAACTTATTTACACTGAACCACTTTGGTAGTCAGTCAGTTGCAACGATAACTAGAATGCTAAAAAACAGCAAGGCTATGATTAAAGTTGTAAATAGAAAGGCGTGTGTATCGACCAACTGCCACAGACATGCCTATAGAAGGGACAAAAGCAAATAATGTTGATTCCGACTGTAAAAACATATGGCAGAAGCTCCGTAGAAGGACTGATATAAAGTAGTATCTATAGGAGAAGTTCGATCCTATCAAATTTGCAATGATAAGAATAACTAGCGGTCGCCTTGTGCTCGAAATTCGACCAATGTTAGCCTGTAAGATATTTCTGATATATGTCATTATATATACATGTAACCATAGTTAGACGCTTCGACTGCTTGTGTCAAATGCATGGTTGTGTGCGTGTAGTGTTTTTCATTAATTTAATGTATTTCTAATGCATATTTTATATAAATATTAGGATTCATAATCATCATCATAAACTTTAACTGTGTCAAATTTCATATTCTTCCGTCCGCGCAATTTTCGTAAAAAGGTGTACAAAATTTTTTGCTTCACGTACTAATGTATAGATGCTCCGGTGATGCACAGGTTGTGAATACAGCGGTTGTACATAAAGGGTACGCTTCCAAGGACGGGCAATGTCTTTTTATGTTACGCTGTCAAGAAATATGATAGTCTTGAACTATGCCAGGTAGTGCAATAGGTTTACCCTTTACGTGGGACGTAAAGCCATAACTGGTGAAATGTGGGTGCAATGTGCCTCTGGTTACCCCTTTTGGGGATAAAGTTATGTAACTATGTATGTATGATAAAACTAGAACAGAGAATCACGGCAGTTCTTCACAATATGCAAGCAGTGACAACAAATTTGCGCTTGCTTATGCTATTGCTAATATTGTCAAGTCATAACATTGAAATTAAACTACTATATACGGATTTTATCGCGTTGTTTATTTAACATTGTATTACATAATTTTGAAACTGTTACACTACTACTACTATTGAATTTTACTAATTTATAAGCTAATAAAATGATTAAAACTATTAAAACTATTTATATTTAGGTTTACACTTTCCCCGACGTTTCGGTTACTTTTCAGCAGCCATGGTCACGGGGAGATTCTCCGTTACTATGAGTTGAGTGTGAGTCTTAATAGTTTTAATAATTTTATTAGCTTATAAATTAGTAAAATTCAATAGTAGTAGTAGTGTAACAGTTTCAAAATTATGTAATACAGTGATAAATAAACAACGCGATAAAATCCGTATATAGCAGTTTAATTTAAATGAATAATATTCACGTAAACAGAAGACAATATTAAGTCATAACATTTTCCATAAACGTCCATACTTATCATTTGATTCTTCAGATCATACCTGACAGTTTAGAGTACTCTCAACGTACCTTTTTCCCGGATATTTAATTAGATAAAAGAAACTTCATAGAGGTCGTACAATCCAATCATAAAAATAAAATAATTCTATTAAAACATACTAGCTACTAATTATTCTAGATAGCCGCATTATAATATTATTATTGTTAGACATTAGAGAGAGATAGAACTAGTACAACACAGAAGTAGATATTATATTAAAATGCTATAAACGCAAAAGGATAGTGCATTCATCTTCTACAAACTTCGAAAGCTTCAAACTTGTTTACATCAACTTTATTTAATTAATGCATTTTTACAATGCAATATTTTTTAATAATTTCTTTTCGAAATGATGTCCTAATGAATATTCATAAATATAATAAATATGTAAATTACTTGATTTTACCCGTGTCTTTGCTCGTGTAAATGTAGGTTAGGTTAGGCTTTTTTCTAGATGAAAGGTACTCTATGTCCTTTTATGTTCCCCTAAAAACGTGTATACAAAATTTCATGATAATCGGTCGAGTACTTAAGGCGTGAAAGCGTAGCAAACAAACAAACTCACATTCGCAATTATAATATTATTTACGATGTAGATTAGTATCTATCCAAATGTTTATAGAAAAGAATAGAATAGAATAGAATAATTTATTTGCAAAAAAATGTGGTAGTAACATGCAGCCTTGTTTTACCAACTATAATTACAAACATGATAGGTCTCATTCATTTCTCCGAGCTCTGAGAATATCAGTTACATTATACCCAAAACAGGAATCAAATTTATGAGTAACAATTCCGTGAGTCATACTTACTCACAAAACAAACAAAACAGACTAGAAGCTAATTGGTTCCTGCAGTCTAGCCTCATTTATCACTAGAAGCCTTTAAGCTCCACACAGTTGGCAACACATAGTAAAGTTCTAGCATGTAACGACTAGTCTAATAATAGTTGTAATCCGTTTAGACTAGTTTATATCCGTACTGTGTCCGCACGTTCTAATTGGATTTAGAAGTTCCGTCGGCTGTCGCGAGAGCTTTAAGCGGATTTATGTTCGAGTATGGAAACATATTTTTAAAAGAAATCCGTCCAACTTTACCTTTGATTTTTTATTTTTTTTATATAACTAAGGTGGCAAACAAGCATACGGCCCACCTGATGGTAAGTGGTCACCGTAGCCTATAGACGCCCGCAACACCAGAGGCATCACTTGCGCGTTGCCGACCTTTTAGGAAAGGAAGTGAGAAGGAGCGTGAAGGGGGAAAGAGGGTGATTGGGCCTCTGGCCTGGTTGATGTCTTTGATAGGATCTATTATAAGTCAACTTTGCTTTTAAAATATACTAATACTTTAACATACTGGTGAGTTTTTATACTATTAAGGTAACAAACAATATTTCGGCTAATCTGGTAGATAAGCGGTTGTTTCCCGGAGGGGTAGGCAGATACTACAGATTTTCACTTGTTACTATCCTGGTGGACTCTGTATCATCATTTAGTTTCTTTATATTTTTCATGCATGCTCGTCGATTACTACTGCCTTTAATCGGTAGCACTACAAGTCGTCAATCAATGGCACGTTGCCGACTTAATAAATACTAGAGGTCGCCAAGTGGTCGAAATTCAACAATAATTGATTAAAATTTTAAGTTTGATCGTTATTATATATACCGCAAAATTGCAATAGGTATACATAATATTATCTTATGTTTATGCGAATGTTATACATTGAAATTAAACACTTTATACGGATTTTGTCGCGTTGTTTATGTTCACGGGGAGAATGGCTGCTGTAAAGCAGCCGAAACGTCGGGGCAAAGTGTAAACTTAAATATAAATAGTTTTAATTAGAAAATATATAGCTTAAATAGTAGTAAAGTTCAATAATAGTAGTGTTAGAGTTTTAAAAATTATGTAATAACAGTGTTTAAAGTAAAATAAACAACGCGACAAAATCCGTATAAAGTGTTTAATTTCAATTGCAATAGGTACTTAAGGTATGTAACCATAATTACGAAGAATTATACGACATTAACCTAACCATGCCGAAATACTACGAACGCGATTCGACTGTGTGTGTCAAATGCATGGTAGTGTGCGTGCGGTTTATTTTTAATAAATTAAATGCATATTTTATAAAAATATTAGGATTCGCCACTCCTCCTCCATGTAAACTTCAACTATGCGAAATTTCATACTCCTCCGCCCGCGCAATTTTCTTAAAAAGGGATACAAAGTTTTTGCTTCACGTATTAATATATAGATGTTAAAGATAGGATGAAAGAAAAGAAATGGGAAAGCTAGGTATTTAGCCCTAGTACTCTTAGGGAACGGGTAAAACGCAGTAACAGCTCTTGGGCCGGTTGTTTGAAAGAGAGTGGTACTTTGCCAGGCAACGCATACGTGCTATCACCATATAATTGCCATCCACTTCAACATAAAGCGAAATTATAATGGTTTAGTGACATGTATTCTATTTCTGGTATTATATTGAGTAAATACGAGTTGACAGACTTTATAAAGCATTCAAAATTGTTTGACATACTCCTTTAAAAGCGGATATTGAAAGGTTGCAATGCGGAGTTGCATGTGGAGTTTGTGCATGAGATTTTGGCTTAAATGTGCATGTGCAGCTCTCCACAAAGCTTTCTACAAAACTGACAACAAATGTTATTATAGACAATCATAAATTGAAAAATCTAACTATCATTTTAAACGCAGTTTAAAAATTTCCATAGATCGCCTATATATTTCTTCTTTAAACCAGTTATTCGAGTAACAAAACTACAATCGAAAACCAGTTTCAGAATTTAATGTTGTTGTATGCATTTGAATTCTTGTAAAACGAGGTGTGCTTATGATTATGATTATGATTCATAAATTTAGTCTCGATTTAATTTTACAGACACAATAGAAATTTCTTTTGAAGTTGTTTATAGATGTGAGCGTTAATATGTTTGCATTCATTGCTTTCTATGATTTACTAAATATCCCATTCTACAAGTGACTTTTATAAAAAAAGCGTTATCTGCATAGGTAAATAATTTAAAAGATTAACAAACAATCAAACATCTCAAATGCACCAAACATCCATACATGTATTAAACACGAAAGTGACAACTATTATGTCACGGCTGAACCATTAGATCGATTTAGATTAAATTTGATATGAAAACACCTTACACCTCGAGAAATGACATAGTCTACTTTAAAATAAACACAAACAATGTCACGGGTAACAGCTAGTCTTGACGATTTACTACATACATCCGTCGACCTCGGTATACGCGCCAGATTATTATCATTGGTGCAGAAATCATTTAACTATCATCCTAAAACACTATCTTAGTTTACGCGTCACACGATGGATTGAAGGCATTGCGATTGTCGGGTACTATTTTATTATAAAATAAGATAAGATAAGATAAGATAAGATAAGATAATATAATGGCGCAAAAATCTTTTAAATCGCTTGAGTAGTTTTTGAATTAAATTGTTACAAAATATCAAACAAACAAAAAATCGAATCTTTCCTCTATAATATATTTATATATTAATACGTGAAGCAAAAATTTGTACCCCTTTTTACGAACATTGCGTGGACGGAGAAGTATGAAATTTGACACCGTTAAAGTTTATATGGAGAAGAAGGGGCGAATCCTAATATTTTTGTAAAATATGTATTATGAAAAAACACACACGTAGACAACCATGCATTTGACACAAGCATTCGAATCGCGTTCATAGTATTTCGGCATTGTTCGGCTGATGTCATAGAATTCTTAGTAAATATGGTTACATGTATGTGGTGTAAGTGACTTAATGAAATGTAATTATAAGGGTATAATTATAGACAATAAAATCAAACTTAAAATTTAAATCACTTATGGTCAAATTTCGACCACTTGGCGGCCGCTAATTAGTACAGATAGAGCAATTGCTACACTTTGGTTTTTGCGTCGAACGCAGCGACGCAGGTTATCATGAGCAACCCAGACGCGACTAACCCAGCTATGTCTGCTGCATGCGTCTTACGCACCCGTATTACGAAGATGTCAAATTTTATATTTACAATTTCATACAATCACATTCATAAGGCCATTTTTCAATCCAATTTATTCGCTGTAAAAATATATCATAAAAATTACACTTAATTAGGCTACAAAAGATGTAATGTTAATTCAATAAATGACATTTAAAATAAAGCGTATATAATGCAAAGTATATATACCTATTGAAATTAAACTACTATATACGGATTCTATCGCGTTGTTTATTTATCACTGTATTACAAAATTTTGAAAATATTACACTACTACTACTATTGATTTTATTTTACTAATTTATAAGCTAATAAAATAAAATCAATAGTAGTAGTAGTGTAATATTTTCAAAATTTTGTAATACAGTGATAAATAAACAACGCGATAGAATCCGTATATAGTAGTTTAATTTCAATGAATAACATTCGCGTAAACAGAAGACAATATTATATATATACCTAATTATAATGCGCACAATAAGCCTGTTTTACAATTACATCTCAAAACGAATCTCTTGATGACACAATGTTGCCCAAAACTAGTTTGTATTATACATATGTATATATTGCATAAATTAATATTAAAATATGTTGGACTATACATATGTCAAGGTTAAGTGAAACGGATGGGCAGAAAATTGGAGACGCATCCAAGGTCAACAGTCTACTTAATCGTTTTTTACGTAACATATCTTGTTATTCAAGCCTACAGATATTCTTGCAAAATCGATTTTATAATAAGATACCGAATAGATTTAAAATTAAGTCAATATATCAGCCTATTGCAGGCACATTATCCGATGTTGCACCTTTCGCATTGTCCCTCACCTGGCCAAAGTATTTAAAGTATAAAGTATTTCTTTTATATAATTTATATACATAGACCTTGCTGCCTCCGAACTGATGGGCATGTTCTGCCCACATTTCACCAGCTATTTCGTTACGTCCCACATTAGCTTATTTCCGTCTACCTGACATACATTCAAAACCCGTCTGCAATTGAAATTTTTTTAACAGAACACATAAAAAAAATACTGTCGAATTGAGAACCTCCTCCTTTTTTTGCAGTCGGTTAAAAAACACTTTGTTGGACTCAGAGAATCCTAGATCATTAAACTAACTCAAGCAAGGTGCAAATTTATGCTATGAAACCAACAAAGCAGTCAAAATGAAGAATTCTTGAAAATCATTACAGACCATACGCACATTTTATTTTTAATTCCCGTACCTCGGAAAGCACGTAAAGCCGTTGGTTCTGCGCCTAAACTTCTCTCCGATCGTGTCGGATTACCGTCCCGTCGGATCATAAAGACTTAGAGGACAGAGAGTGCACTTGTGTTTGCGCACACAATTGTTCACTATAAAATCTCCTGCGCAGATGGCCAGTCTCCGTTAAGATTGGCGGATTTTTTTATCCATCATCTTTAAAGCACAGGGCAGCCTGACGTCACTGTGTAGTCAGCCGATTGTATTTGTTACAAAGCTGCCTATTAAAATGCAAATTGCCAATTGCCACCGAAACGACTTTGTAAAGTCCAAATAACTTGCAAGAATATCATCTGCTCGCTCATTTCTCATTCTTTAACATAAAAACGATGTCACTGAGCCAAGGCAATTATTATTTAAAGAAGCTTTTAGAGTTATTTTAGATAAGAATGTAATAAGTTGATGCTAGATGGAAAGTAATAATATATGAGGTGCACAAATTAAATGAGAATATGTTTGTCGCGTTGCTGTTGTTATAGAGATACATTTATTCAGTGATTTATTTTATATTTTTAGAGTGGAAATTTCTCGTGTGAAATCAGTGAATCTCGCTTTAGATATTGGACGCTGTCCATTTATATCATGCTAATAAAAAAAGCCTTTTAAGAAACGTCGTTGGTTATTTTTATGTATTTTAGTTATCTAACTTCTTTGTGGCGTAGTTGCGATCGTGGACTGATCCTATCGTTGACCGAACCTGGATGAAATTGGCACTGTATCGTGGCGAAAGGTACAAATTAAGAGAGGCCTAATTCCAACAGAGAGTAAAGTCAGGCTGTGGATGAAGATGGACATGAAATTCTTAATGCTTACTTATATTTTAGCTGAAAATTAAAATATGGTTGACCTCTGTCTATATATAGTGACGTCATTATACAAATTACACAAAAAAATCAAAGGCAGTCGTGTTTATGTTTTACTAAGAACATTTAGGTGTAGTTGACGTCTGTCATGAATGTCGTGTACAAATATAACCTTCATGCTTAATTAAAGATTGTGTGAATACAGGCTGATTGGTAAAAGAGTGGACATATTGAAAGAGGGTATTTAATACTCGATTCTGAACAAGAATATCTACAAAAAATTTGTACTTAAAATTTCACCTAGTTATCTAATAAAAACTTAATGTGCGGACACTCTTGCGCATACACCAAAGCTAAACGAAACCTTCGCCCCTGCCCCAGCTACCGCACCTCGCACTCTCCCGAATTTGCACCCCCGCCCGTCCTTTTCTTATCAAAGGTAGCGCGGCGCGCTACAGCTGTGTGCGACGCGCGCAATGTCCACATTTTATGGATATTTCATACAAATTTTCAAAGGTTTTCTTTGCAGGTTACACAGCTTTTTTATACATTACGTCTGGCCATAAATTATCATGTCCATAAGTATGTACAATGTTTAACCAGTCTCACTGTAAATTATCCTATTAATACACACCGCTGTCTTACTTATGACGAGTTTAGCATAACAACTAATACATTTATATTAGTGACGAGATGACAGTTTCAGTAAAAAAAAAATATATATAGTAACATATATATGTAGTTGTCACGGCTGCTTAAGAGGAAGGCAGCGATAACAAGAAGAGAAAAGAAAATTGCAAGAAAAATTAAATGAAATAAATATTTATTTTACGCTAAGCCTGGGCAGCTCGACATAGTACTTCTTTTTATTTTTTATGGATTTTCATGATTTCAGACAAGGTATATTATTGAATATATTTGTAATACATAGTCTAGTAGTGTAACTAGAGTAAGAAATAGTTAGTAGTTAAGTTAGTAAGTGAACTAAATATTACAAGATCATTTTATTATTATATTTAGTAAGACAAATATCTAATTGGGTTATGTGTTTGTATCGTCCTACGCTATACGCTTAGACTATAACCATCCGTCTAAAACTTTATGCTTTTTTTTAAATAAATAACTGTCCTAGTTTAAGAATAGTCGATCGAAGTTTCTGCACCTGCATCAATGATGCATGGAGTCTGGCGTTCGAACGCGATATTGATATATCGCTTTCTAGCGATACGTACAACATATTCATAACAACACATGCCACTATTGACATAACAAAGCTTTGAGATATAACGATGCACCCGTTCTACTTCTAATTAAACTAGAATCTCGTTAAATACCCACAAAAGTTTATGCTGTAATCAAACTGCTTGTAAGGTTTCCTTAAGGAGCAAGCAAGTCAGCAAGTACCCGTATGTTTTGCATTGCAGCATGCGGCTGGGCTGGCTCTGCACTATAATTGCAGTCAATCATATTTGGGTTGTAATCACGCGGCTCGTAAGGTTTAGTTAGCAAGTGCCTGTATTTTTTGCATTGGCAATACACCGACTACATTTTTGACGGCCAGGTGTGCAAGCGTCCAAAGAATATACAGCTACAGAAATCCCGGTTTGCTGTGTGTTTACTTCTTTTTAAGAAAATACATTAATAATGATTCCGGTTCCATTGTTCTTTTGTTTTTGACTGTACATTGACCAAAATTGCTGCTCCATGGCGTAACGCTAACGAATGTGGTTGATGAGGCTTTGAGTAAAATATCCACCTTGGGCAGCTGTAGTCTGAAACTGTGCCCTGTAGATGGAATTAGCCCCCTTTTACGTAGGACCTTAAACAAGCTGCAGCTGACAATATAGGTACCTACATATATATTTACTTATATAATACATACTACTACATCCTCGAAGGCAGGAAAATGGCCTTTGGGCATATGCGCTTGTGAATTTGTAGGTAAATCTATATGTTCCGTTGTCTGCCTATATTTGCGCAGTACAAAACATATGATGCTGTTCATTTTTATCAGAATTTATCTTCATGTAAATTATATCATTAGTAATTCGATCGCGTTCTGTCCACCTGTGTTATGATAGCATCGAATATCAATACGCACATGCCGACTAACATACGCATTTTATACAAACTTCGTCCTCCAAAATATTCAGCAAACAATAATAGTACGTTAAAAATTGCCTCAAAACCCATAAACTTTAAATTGTTATTTTTTTTGTTACATCCATCACCTGTTGCATGGTATTATATATTATCACGTCTGTTTATTATTAATGGGGTAGGCAAAGGCGTATTGCACTCACTTATCACCGGGTATGCGTTTAGGTCTACGTAATAGAGACATTTTGCTACCTTTTGCAGTCTACTGGGCACATTGCCTGACGCCACACATTGGTACTAAAATTTGCTTTTAGATAAATTTAATAACACTTTGCCCGCCCGCAATTTCAAAATAAACTTAAGCACCGGTACTGATTAGGATAGCATCCTTACAGAAATTAATTATGCTTCATGTATATCTTCACCTTGGCATATTATTTTAATTCATTTAAACCCCCGGAATAGAAAACATCCTTTCGGCAGACAGCGTCTTAAAAAAATATCTCATTGACTAAAATGTTCATTTCACATCTAATCGGTATTTTTATTATTGTTACAGGAAGAAAACATAGCTCTTCGACTGATAAAACAGCATCCAGACACCGAAGAGCCGGAGAGTAGTCCGGCATCTCCTGAAGAAACATATGGCACGGGCAGTACCGGCCGGGCCTACTTCGACGAGTCTGGCTATGTCAGCGGTGGCTCTAAAGACTCCGATCCATACGTGAGGAACAGGTTCAACCAGGCAGCGTCAGACAACCTGCCTAGCAATAGACCTATTCCTGATACAAGGAATGCAATGTAAGTTAAATGTTTTTATTGATACTGGTGTCTGTCTGTTTCGATGGTGTGCCTGGATTCCCGTTAAGCAAATCGTCATTGCCTTTTTGTCAAAAAAATCTTAGTGGTAACACGGAGTGAACTGTAACTGGTAGAGAGCAACAGATTCGTCTTTTAGTACAGATTCTTCTACGGAAAAATTATTAATAGAAAAACGTAATAATGCATTGGCCGACCCCAAAATCACATGTACATGATATATAACCACATTTAGTGATCTAGGAAACCTTGCACATAAACATTATAGCTTTAATGTCCCATTAACAATAATAAAGTGTGTGGTTCCCCGTGGCGATGTGATGTACGCAATATTATAATTATCCAGCCGCCATCACCGCTAACTATGTCATAATTTTAACGTTATGAAACGTTATATTTTACTCTCGGACCGCAGCTATATATTACTTTACTTTAAACATTAATAATGTGACTACTGTGCATGAAGGCTTGGATTCGATTTCTGGTTTAGGCAGTGTTATTGGGTTTTACTAGTCAATAAATTTTAAATAGCAGCAGGGAGTCAGGTACCCTATCCAATTAGCTCGCTGGTTCTGCCCTTATTACTTCATACCTATAAGTATAGTAGTAGTATATTTACTAAAATAAAGGTATATACACCCCTGCCCCCTTTGGGGAGACACTGGCATGTTATGTTACCTATATACTTATGTATATGAGTCGTAAGCTTGTTCACGTTCGTGACGTAGCATACTTACGATAAAGTAGATAAGTTTACTGGCATTTATCGGTTCCAGAGGCGGTGTTGCGCCGAGAATTACCTTTCAATATCTACAAACTCTAGTGCTTCAACGGACAATTGGAAAATTACGATCAGCAGTTGTGCTAATACTCCCTGATCTGTCGTCAAGCTGCTACCGCAACGCAGATTGTTTTGGTTTCGAATCCAACTCTTTATGTTATCAACAAATTATTTTTGTGAGTGTATGTGCCTAAGCATCCTACAAGTGAAAAGTATCCTACGACATTAGACATAAACCCTCGTGCGTGAATAGTCTAATCAAAAGCAAAAACTAGAATTCAGCCAGAGTCAGACTTCACGATATTTAAAATCATACATAATCTTTAAATCAAGTAACTACAGAAAACCTTAACCCGAATTTTAACTCACAAGTTTACGTCAAACAAGTGCAGTGTCGGCTTTATTATGCAAACACGTACATACATAACACTGGTATGATCTTTTAGACCTTGTTGACCTTACGAGCTGGGTCAATGGCAAAGATGAGCGTGGTATCCCAACAATACAATGCCAATTAAAGCCGAGTGTGGTATAGCCGAATTTACTTTAAAAAAAAAATATATTTGTGCACGGATGGCGTAATGTTTTAAGTGGCCACCTTGCTACTACTGTCACTATTATGAGTGTTATAGGTTCGAATCCCAGACGGGGAAAATACGTGTGATCAAGAAATAGTTGTTCCAAGTCTTGGTGTTCTTTGTGTCTATTGTTTGAATGTTTGTAACGTCCTTCGCGATATATTATATTATATATTTTATTGATATTACGCCTAGAGCGGGAGATGTCATTAAAAACTAAAGAAAAAACATTAAAAACGGTATATAATAGTGGCCATAAGTTCGCGCTTATGATTACAGCGGACCGATCGATTGATTGATTCACGAGTTTAGAGAAGATTTTCCAGGAATTCTTAGTTGGACCAATCTAGAAATATACTCGGTAGAATACTTTAAGCTCATTCTGCGTAAATAGGAACACCAAAGATTAAATTATGTTCGGGTACTTTAAAATAACTAGCTACACTTCAGAACGTTGGGACAGCTACCATCTTAGTCTTCCCATGTACGTGGCTGCTGTAAAGCAACCGAAACGTCGGGGCAAAGTGTAAACTTAAATATAAATAGATTTAATTAGAAAATATATAGCTTAAATAGTAGTAAAGTTCAATAATAGTAGTGTTAGAGTTTTAAAAATTATGTAATAACAGTATTTAAAGTAAAATAAACAACGCGACAAAATCCGTATAAAGTGTTTAATTTCAATGTATAACATTCGCGTAAACATAAGACAATATTATATACTCGGTAGAAGACAATAGATTTGCCTCACGTGCCAAAGTCGCATTACTAATCTGCCTTCCACGTTGGGCAATGGATTACATCACTAAAAATTGCTAAAATTAAATTTTTAAGTCAACTTAATTATGTATTTTATGTACGTAACTAAAATAAAGTATTTCGTAACATTTACAGACGAAGTCTTAAAAGCATCCCGTTTATATTTAGTCTCGAAGTATTTCTATATTTAACCCAAAGACGTGTGTACACTGCAAATTAGATACAAAGGGCGGTATTGCTTATCTCACAAGTTTTAACTTTCAGTTTAGCAATATGAGATGAGAATGATACCCTGTAATATAAAAAGCTTGCTTTAGACACGATATTTCTCATACATACCCTACATAGTTCCACAACTTTATTTCCGAAAGGGTAGGCAGAAGTGTTATTACGTGTACATTTCACCAGCCTAGGCAATGGGTGAGCCTATAGCTGTCTCCTAGGCAGCTCGGTACTTCGTGTTGTAAAGCTAAGAATTTATTTATGGAAAACACCACTTAAGAAGTGAAGATTGCACCATGGAATCGCAAGAAGTTGTGGCTGCAGTTGTGCTATTCCGTAAAATCTTAACTCTGCACATTCTATAGTAAAAATCTCAAATATTCGCAACTCAATTGAAAAACAAAATACATATACTATGATGACCTTCAAAGTCATATTAGAAATGCAAACTCTTACAGAAAACGTCCGATGTACTAACTACAAAATGACGATGGCGCCTGATGATGATAATAATAATACTACGCGATAGTTCCTGTTATGAGATATAACCTCTTAAAGACTTAAAATTTAAATCTAGACCAAACATAAATTTCGTATACCTACCAAAATGGTTGAATAATAGCATTGCAGAAATTCATCCCTCAGTTAGTTTATGATGGTCCCACACCGCTGTTCAAAAATGTTTACACACATTAGTAAACATTTTCTTAGAAAATTTAATCACAATGTTAGAAAATGTTTTCATGTTTAGTAAACATAATCTATGTTAACTAAACATTTCTAAACAAAATTGTTAGTAAAGATTTATACACAAATTGTAACAAAATAAAACATCTGTTATCATTTGTTCGTGAACATTTATTTTCTCTAGTTAAGAACTAGTGTTTTGCGCATCAAGTTTTTCTTTTTTTAAACAAATAATTAAAGTTAATCCAATGAGCAAATCTTCTTCCATTTTCGTGTAGATGCCTCGGAACGTAAATCTAAACTGCGAGCCGATGCCATGTTGTTAAATGTTAAAAAATGTTTGCAAACATTTTCCATCAGTGTAGGAGAAGTCAAACATCTAACAGTTCCTTACATATTGACTCCTAGCATTTGTTGGTAAATGTTTAGTATTAGATAATGTTTGTAAACATTTTTGTGTGGGAGCACTATTACTGCACCGAGCATAGAATACGATAGCTGAACAAATTTGATACTTACATAGTCGAACTAACAGGCGACGTCCATCACTCGGCACGAATACCCTATCCAATGTTATAAATGCGAATGTCAGTTCGTTTGTTTGTTTCCTTTTCACACCTTTACTACTCGAGCTATCATCATGAAATTTCACATACATGTTGTTAGGGGTCAGTATAGTCTTACATCCAGAAAAAGAACTGATTGCGAGGGATTGAAAATTGACATAAACTTACCCTAACATAACATTAACGCGAGCGAAACCGCGGGTATAATCTAGTTATTAATAGTTTTATCTCTATTCAAAGCGTAATGGTTTATCTATACTAATATTATAAAGCTGAAGAGTTTGTTTATTTGTTTGTTTGGTTGAATGCGCTAATCTCAGAAACTAGTGGTTCGAATTGAAAATTATTTTTGTGTTGGATAGCCTATTTATCGAGGAAGGCTATAGGCTATATAACATCACGCTACGACCCACAGAGCAGTGCAGTAACGATAAACGCGGGTGAAACCGCGAGCACATCTAGTTACTTATATGTATTGACAAACAGTAACACGGAACGTCGGATGAAACAAACCTCGTAAACATAACATGCTTGTAACTTGTTATATATTTTGTAATTGTGATATGTATAGTTGATGCACTAGTATCACTTGCTGAATAAACCATTGGATCCCAAGGCCTGCATCACTGACAATTCTTTTCTGTATTAATTAATGAATTATGGTTCGTTTTAACGACGAAGGAATACCTCGTAAAGAAACCTGCATGTCTAAGAGCTCTCCATCGAAAATATCTAAAGTTTGCCTACCTGAATACGGCAAGCATGGTGGACTATGGTTAAACCCATCTCACACTGAGAAAAGGCACATGCACAGCAATGGGACAGTCTATATACAGGGCTGATTTTGTTTATTATTTTCAGGTGCCGTCTCAAGAAGTATGACGACGATCTCCCAGAAACCAGCGTCATCATCACATTCCACAATGAAGCTAGATCTACGTTACTTCGGACCATTGTCAGGTACAGATTCCACCATATATTTCTATAGGTCTAGTTTTTTAAACTTATATTATTTGGTTAACAAATATGGTTAAACCTAAAGGCTATACAGAAAAGTCCATCTCTATGTATAGTTTATTTTAGTCTCTATTTATTAAAGAACAAATGTAGTCTGAAAACAGTAATTTATGTTTCATTATGAGTTTCTTGTTTACTAAATAAGAAAAGTATTAAAAATTGGGTTACATGTCTAAAGGGTCAGAGGGTCAGAGGCTCAGAGGGTCAGGTCTCTACAGAGGGTCTCGGGTTCGAACCTCTGACTTTCGGAAGTTATATGATTTTTCCAAATTATGTGCGTATTGATTGACAATTATCGCCTGCTCCGTGCCTCGGAGAGCACGTTTAGCCATCGGTCCCGACTGCCATGAACATCTATGGCAGTCGTTATTGGGGAATTCGACACAAAAGATCCCACTGGGTCGAAGTGTCGCCGGTCTGTACTGACTGGCCCTCACACAAGATAAGATAAGATAAGGGGTATACACATACCTACGAGACCATAATATTTTTGTTAAGTTCCTCCTATCCAAGGATTATTATTATTTTATTTTTATTAAAGACAAAATAGAATATAAGTTTTGTGGTAGTCGTATATTTCAAGTATTTTGCATGCAAAAGAGTGCCAGATTTAGCAATATTAAAGTAAAGAGCGTTAATTTATAAGAACAACTCATTGACGGATTTTTATATATCACTGAAACAACTGTTTTATTAAATGAATAACGTTCGAATTTTGACTCAAGGTAACTACTTGTTATTATTATATTTGGCGATATTTTAAGTCGAAAGGAGTGGCGACCTTCTTATGATCTGATCTCAAGTCGGATTTTGTGTCCCATGGGATTCTTAATCCCTCACTGTCTGTGCCGCGTCTGTGATGTCAACTGGTAGTTCTTTTAACAGCCAAGGCATTAGTCACCTAATCGTATTCCCAATGGATCTTGTAATTCAACATAAACCAGGTTAAAACGGAATAAATGTAATGAAATTTTCCATTATGCGCCATATGCTTAGGTTTACCTAATTAATTGTTTGATTTGAAATAAGGGTCTCCCAGTCTATCTAATGAGATAAACATTTATATATATTAAGATTAAATACAAAAACCCTTGTGTTGTATCTGCGGCGAGTTCTAGGTTCTTATAGAAGTTTAAAATAATCAGAAGAACCAGTGCCTTACTCTGGTAGCAAAGCAACTCGTTTTTTAAAGAGTTGGCACTTTTGTTCTCTGGTTCCACCCAAAGTTTATAGTTACCTCCTACCATCAGAGAGACACTTGTTTGCAACATTGGTAATATTATAAAAACCCAGCAAGATACTGTGATGCCCATGTCCTATACAGGGTGTCCGGTAATTAATGGATAACCTGGAAATGTCTTACAGTGGAATTGATGGTCGTTCAGAAAAAAATATGAAAATAAATCTATCCTAACTACTACCTGAGATATGTGTTTTTTTTTTAATTACGATGTATAACTTTCTTGTATACTACGACCATGAATGAATGAAATCCATCGGTTTTTTGTTGTTTTATTATTAAATACTAATTATGCTAATAGATAGACAGTCAAAAGTATGCTATGCTTATATAGCTTGCACTTTTTAATATATATTCTTCTTAAAATTTTAATAGTTTTTTCTTTTTCGTTTTTCTGAACGGCCTTTAGTTCTACTATAAAACATTTCAAGGTTATCCATTAATTACCGGACACCCTGTATATAGAAAATGATCATAGACTAGATCTTAACCTATAAAGAGCTCAATCGATTGAGTCATATTCAAATCAATAAGTGGCACATTGGATTTTATATATACATACATAACTACATATATTGATATAAGTTTTTCTGTTATATAGTCACTCAAATATCACCTAGTTGGGGATCAGATTTAAAAAAGAAAAATATCCCTCAGCCACTTTTTCTTATTTATTCAATGTAACTTCTGGAGGGTCAGCCCACACAGTTTGTTTAATGGATTCACTTATCCAGTTTAAACACCAGACTACTCTCAGGATTATTTCTTGGCTTATTTAATATTTACTTTTCTCTCATCCCGCGCATTTTCATAGTGACTTGTAAACACTGCTGAAATGCACGAGGCTTTTAAATTTTACGTTGGTAATATTAATTTTTTATTTAGGAGCACGTCTATTTGTATGTTTCGATTGAAGATAGATAGTTCTTTGATTAGAGAGAAGATACTGAGAGAACAGAAACGCTAATTTTAAGAGTAATCTAAGCCTACGAGGTTTTGGCTTTTAGTAAAGCAACTGATTATAGCAAGAGCGATATACCAGAATTATAGTAAGGTACAATACTGTATATAGTAATATTCTGTTTCTACCACTCTGGAGGCCAGGCATAATTTCTTGATTTCTTTCTATCTTCTCTTCAATTCTTTGTATGTGTCTCGAGCCCTTTCAATATATGGCTGTAAATAATAATGGAACCGAAAAGAGATTTTTTTACAGGGACCAGTGATTTCTTTTCTTAAGCGCTGCCAAGACACTAAATCTCGTGCGTTGAACGTTTTCTAGAGTACTTGTAACACGCGATTCTAGTTTTCCATTTACCATAGAGACCATAATATGCTTATCGGCCACCTTTTGTTCTCGTTGTGAGACAGTAACACACTTTATAATGGTTTTGAATAGTCTATTATAGTGCTAATTATGGCCATATTCAACTGAGTCACTCTCTCTTAGACAAGTTTTGTCAGGCGTCCTAAAGTAATAAAAACTAATGTATATGTGAATAGGCCGTTGTTCTGCAAAATTTCACTTACATGAGTCCACTTCTCACATAAGACGAATTTTTACTTTTCTTGTGTATGTTTATGAATTACTAAAATATATTTGTTTGATTTCAGTGTACTGAATAGAAGCCCGGAGCACCTCATCAAAGAAATTATTCTAGTCGACGACTTCAGTGACAACCGTAAGTATACTAACCGATCACTGTTTACCGCGCTTCTGTGGACAGTATTATGCTACGATTGATGATACAATTTTTTTTACACACACCGCTTTATATGGACAGTAGAGCTTGCATTTACATTTAATGCCGTGAATTCAGACTAAGTTAGGTAAAATGTTATTGCATTTTATGCCAGGCAATTTAAAATATTAAGCTAACGCTATCGCTTTAACGGTGAAGCAAAAGTCGTAAGTAAACCTACATATCAGAGAACTCTACATAATCGAAGATATGTGAAGTCTGCCAATACGCACTGGTGGGCTAGGCCGTAGTCCACCTTCTTACACTGATAACTGAGAAAAGACCCGTGCCCAGCAGCGTCAATAATATCAACCCTATTTATAAAATCTTCCACAGTTTATAAACTGGGCAGATGTTATTGATTTATAATAACAACACGAAGTCTGAAAGTCAGTCCGGTGGACGGTAATAAGGTGAATCTTCTTAACCCTTAAATTGATTTCGTCCGTTTTAAAGGACGTAGTGTTTATACGCACACAGATACAGTTTTCATATTCGTAAGCGCCGAGTGATCGCGAAACGGTCTTGCATTTGCTATCTCTTTTGCGCGCGTGCATGTTTCATAAACGGAGAGAGGAATAGTTGCGAGCCGTAATCATTTGAAAAAGTGCAACGCTCAGGTTTGTTTGTACTCCTGATGCATTTGATAATAAATGTGAGTATATGAGTTGTTTTGTTTATGATGTTATATTATTAGTTAGAATATGAATATAGGTATTGTATTGTGATATAATTTATTTAAATATTAGTATAATTAGAGTAAAATGTTGGTTTATTTATAGTGTCCCACAAAACGGACCTTGCCAACTTTAACTATCAAGTAGCGTATTCTTTGACTGTCCTACGTAACGGACATTGCCATTTAGTCCTACTTATAAGTGTTGCTTATTATAGTCATATAAAATGGACGTTGCCAATAAGTTGTCACTTGCAACGTCGTCATAACTAAATCATATTATTTACTTTTAATTTTATTTTACAGTAACATGGCTTGGCGATCAAAGAAAATCTTGTCACTCATACCTCCGGTGGATTCTGAAGAGTCCGACATTGAGTCTGATGACGATTTAGAAGTCAACCTCGAAAGACGTGAGTTCCATAATGATAACAGTGATTCATCTTCGCCCCGTACAATATCTCCAGTATTATACGACATATTGGCTGATCTCAGTGACAGTGAGGACTTAAATCCTGAAGAACAGCTACCAGAGACGGAGCGAGATAAATCCTCTCCACTCCCTGGTAGGTCTTTGGCTACAGTATCCTGTTACATACCAGAAACACCTTCACCGATAGTTGCTGCATTACCATCTTCTAGTCATCTTTCTAATCCTACACTATTGTCAAGCATGGCAACACGTCGAACTAGACATACCGCAATCGTTGACACGTCACCTATGCCTCTACCGGCGACAACAGCACCTGCGGCTAAGAAGCGTCAAATGAAACGATTAGATTTTGAATTCAAAAAATCTAAATATACCGGATCCGTTGACACATCAGACACCACCAACTTCAAGGAACGTCACGAAATTCTTAGCCCTAAGCAATATTTTCAAAAATTGTTTACCAATGAGTTACTCGATCTCATAGTTGAAATGACAAATTTATATTCTGTACAAACAACCGGTAAATCCATATGTGTGAACCGAAAAGAAATGGAAATTTTATTAGGAATAGAAATCATGATGGGTATTGTAGACTTGCCGGCAGTCGAAGATTACTGGAGTGCTGATTTAAAGTATGAGCAAATTTCATCCACTATGTCACTAAAACGGTATAGAACTATCAAACGCTACTTGCACTTTTGTGACAATACAAATGTCGACATAAATGATCGATACTATAAAATTACCCCTGTCATGGATTATGTTCGTAAGCAGTGCTTGAAGATAGAAGAAGAACGATCATTTGCCATCGATGAGATGATGATACCTTATAAAGGTAAAAAAGCTGGCAGTAGAAGGCAGTACATGCCACAAAAACCCAGCAAATGGGGATTCAAATTTTTTGTTCGTGCTGGTACTTCGGGCATGGTTTATGATTTATTTCCTTACGATGGCGCAAACACATTTCGAGGTGTTCAATTTAGTGAATGGGAAGAAGACTTTCTTGGGGTTGGAGGTAAAACAGTTCTTCGGCTGTGTAGAACCATTTCTAATCCAATTCTAAGCAAAGTGTACTTTGATAATTGGTTTACGTCGCTTGAACTCATATATTATTTGCGAAATGAGATGGGCATTTTATCTGTTTAATCTACAACAGATTAGGCACGTTACGAAAAGATAGATTGCGGAACTGTACACTGATGACTGACAAAGCTATGATAAAAAAAGGACGAGGAACATTTGAGGTAGTATGTGATAATTCTAAAAGAATAGCCGTGACAAAGTGGATGGACAATAAGTGTATCCTTATAGCAAGTTCCTTTTGTGCTCAAGATCCAGTAAGTACTATAGAACGGTATGACAAAAAGCAAAAAAGGAGAGTACTTGTTCCTTGTCCAAATGTGATAAAAGTGTATAACACTCATATGGGCGGCGTCGACATCGCTGACATGTTGATTGCTTTGTACAGGATCCGCATGAAAACAAGACGTTGGTACATGTCAATTTTTGCACAACTATTAGACATCGCACTTAACAATAGCTGGCTACTACATCGTAGAGACTGTTTTCAACTAAATGAAAATAAATTAAGTCTAAAAAAGTTTCGTGTGCAGTGTGCTCTTGCGTTGATGAATACCTGTACAAAATCTATAGTCAACGTAATGACAAATTCACCTAAACCTGTCACAATCACAAAACCTGTCCAGCCGAGACCTGTGGACGATGCACGGCTTGACTGTTATGATCATTTTCCAATGTTTACGTCGCAAGGCCGGTGTCGTCTTTGCAAGAATGGTAAAACCATGATTATGTGTACAAAGTGTCAACAAAGACTATGTTTAACTGCAAAAAAATCGTGTTTTCTTAGATTCCATAAGGAAAAGTAACTATTTATTTTGTGTTTATGGTTAAAATTAAAATATAAAATTTTAACCATAAACTCATTTTTAACATTTACAGAAGTTGATTGTTTTGTTTTAATTTTTTATAATTATAGAACTACTACTAAATATTTGAGAATTATATTTTAAGTTTGAAGTGTTAACAACATTTTGTAGATTTCTTTTAAGTTTTAACTATTTTCATAAGAAGTACTCTTTTAAAAGACTGATTATTGAATGTTCCTGATTATAATTTATGTTTATTGTTACTTATTACATTGGCAATGTCTATGTGGCAATGTGTATGTGGTATATCTTTAGCTACTATAACTGCACTTATAATGGGCAGTGTCCGTTTTATGTGACGTACTGTCACTTACTATAAATGTACATATAATGGGCAATGTCCGTCATATGTGACATTAAAAAAAACAATAAAGATATAAAGATATTTGATTTTTTATTTTATTAACTTCTTTTCTATCCAAATTCCAACCTTAATGTGAAATTTGAATATAAAATACCCAAGGAATCTAGGGGTGACAATTTAAGGGTTAAGCCTTGCCCAAGTCTTCTTTGTAAATAAAGAGGCATAATGCTATGATATTTATATTTTTGCTACTACCTAACTACTAACTGCATTAATGTGTGGTAAATTTATTGAACACGCCAAAAAAATAAACATACTTTTAGACTACAAATAATATTTGAATTAAACCACAAAGACTCATTTTAATTAAACAAGTTCTATTTTTAGTCTTAGAATGTAATGACGTGATCAAATGGATGAGAAAAGTATAACATTATCATATTATATAATTATACGTTCACTGGTACATAACAAGGAAATGAGCAATATTCTTATAATAGTCTTGTTATGTAATTTGTAATGCAGGCCAAGTTCATCCGCTATATAAAACATTACTATAATAATATTAATTATTGTCAATGACGTATGTAGTATAAGCTAAAAATATATAAGGAACTGTTTAAAGAAATGTCATAGTATATAATAATTATGTTAATATATTTGTTATTTAATTGGTGGCATAATTATATTTGTATATTTAAACAGAATGCAGAAAGTCTAATTTATTGCATGTGTTGTCAGTTATGCACTTGAAACACTGTCTTTAAATTTGACTGAGGTATTATACAAAAGTAAGGTTTCAAATTCACTACTATCATTTATGGATGATATTTAGAAGATGTATAGCCAAAAGCCGAGCTATACTATTTTATTTTTGACATTCTCCGCACTAGTAATAATTCCTGTGTCACGGGGGACTTTACAAACATTCAAACAACGGACAGAAAGAATACCTAGACTCAGAACAATGGAACTTGGCACTCGGTGTGGGATTCCCCCGTAGTGGCAGAGCCAGAGGCGAGACGATCTCTTAAACCACTATGTCATGCGTTCAATCTTTGATGCTTCTATATATAATCTTTCTTATAAACAATATAAGATTCGTTGCTTTAGATCTCTCGTTGTAAGATACTCATAAACACATTGTGAACACTGCAACTTCCAAATGTTATAGCGCAGTAAAACTTTTAGAGCACATTTCAGCAGTCTAGCAAATATCACACAAGCAGTATTGTTCACCAGAACTTGGCCGGCGCTTTCAAAGTTGAGCTAAAATATGACGCTTACTCAACTTTTTCACATGAACAATAATAAATCATTACGGTGTTGTGAATTTCACTCCATATTTTAGTTTTGCAAAACATTTTCGCATAATTATGAGAACAATACTAATGATCGCGATTCATTTTCGTTTCACACGTTCAATTGTAAAATGTCTGCAAATTAATTACAGTAGGAGTGAATTGTTTTGTTTATCAGTTCATTATTATTGCTACCAACAACACCAACAACGGTGCTTTAATTATTATAAAGGGCTTGCTCGTTTTTCTTTGATAAGGTTCGTTATTTAATTTTAAAGTATATAATTATTTAAAATTAACTTATACCTCAAATATTATAAAACAAAAATAAACACGAAAAGAACTAATACCCTCTAATAGGTGTCATAGAATTTCTCCTCATCAGAGTCGACTGGTAGTGTGCCCAGAAGACTGGCAGCATTGCCACGTTGAATGGCAAATGGCATTTAAAGTTGTTTTTTAGGTATATATGTAAGGCGAACTAAGAATTTGCGTTCCTTAATTATCTTGCTAAGATAATAATATTATTTTCGCAGAGTTCATATCTAAAACTAGAAACTGGAACTTAATTATTATTGTATACGAATTTTAACAATTAAGGTCGGTTTGATAGGTTTGAGTACACGCATTAAGTTCCGCACGTGCCATAGCTCGCTTGCCTAAAAGGAGCAACGGAACCAGAAAAGCTACTTCAAGAGTACCTACTTAGTATTCTAACCCGATTAGATTCGCAGATAAAATTTTTACTTCTGCTGTATGATATAGGTAGGTATACACTTTTCAACTCCCACTCACGCTGTTCAACTCACAGTTCGATTCCTTAAAAGATAATCATCTTCGTCCTATAAAATAAAACTGCAATGAGAATTATCTCTAATCTAAGCGACGTAAATACAAATTCCTTATTCGTCACTACGAGAAAATGTTGATAGCATATCTCTATACTGCTTCCTTTTGGTTGGAGAAAATCGTTTTCTTATCATTTTAACCGATCTACTGCAAGTATTTACTCAAGTCCTATCTAAATCCCACATCATTCAACAAACTCTCCACTCTTTCAACAATCATTTGCAGCGTTTAAACTATCCTCTACTGTTTACTACTACTTTACTTTCATTTAAATTTTTTTTTAATTTACTTTAAATAAATAAAAATAAAGTAGCTCCCTAATATCTATACAGAAGTCATAGCGTAGAACACCATCTACTTTATATCGGGATCTACGAAACGCAAGTGATATCCGTTTACAGGCTACAGTAACCATTTACAGTCAGGCATGACGTGATAGCAGAGTTGTGTATCGGATTTATGATAAAAAAAATCCTTACTGTAATTTAATGAACCTTCCTTTAATTTACTTCTATCGGGTAAGTAACCTGTTAGATCACATTTTGTAAGTGCCCTAGATTTACTGTAAATTTTGTACAATACAAAAAGATTTTTTGTTTGAATATAATATAAGTTTTGTTTTATCAATTAAAATACCAAAAGTGCTTCTACTAGATGCAAGTTACCGTGTGCGTGCTATATGCGCAAGATGTGCACGAGAGCTATGTACATGCGGAAGCTCTCAAGCGGTCTACCTACATGCAAAGTAATCGTATAAATTATATGCGTCGATCGTTTATACGATGCATGCTACCCGTTTAAGTGCCCTAACTTGGGCATGCTATCTGCATCGAGCACAAAAACTATCAATAAAACCCCGCAGTAGGCGGAGATACATGTTCAATTTCCTTCGATGGCACATGCTCATTGACTGCTGGGGTGAAGAAATGGTTAAAGTGGTCGCCTTGCTACTGTTACTCAGTGGCGTAGCATAGTGGGGGCGGCCGGGGCGGTGCGCCTCGGGCGTCCCTTTTAGAGGGCGGCAAAATTTCACAATAAATAATAATAATATCTTGTAAATATTTAAACCATTTAATGACGAACGAGAGAAACAATACACAATAATGATGACTGTTCTTGCTGAAAAGTTATTTAGAATTACCTACGTACCTTTTAAATTTAAATACCTTACTAATAGGATAGGGTAGGAGAGCGGCAAAATTTTCTTCCGCCCCGGGCTGACACCCACGCTACGCCGCTGCTGTCACTGCTTCCGATCCCCACACAGGACATTTTCTATGTTCTACGAAAAGTTCAGTCCTTTATATGAATGTTTGTAAAGTTCCCCGTAGAATTATTACTAATGTGGGAGCTGTCTTAAAAAAGAAAGATAAAAGAACAATTTTGGCTTTCCACACAAAGTAACATAAAATTGCGAACGAAAAGTTGGAGGAAATTATAAACCAATATTGTTGAAAGTATACGGCTGTGTCATTTGTGAATTCGTTTGGAAGGTTTTTCATTGAGCACGCAGCGAGAAAGGGATAATAGGGCGGTTTATTTCGGAGTTTTGTTCGTTTGTCTGCTATCGTGGTAATGTAGGTTGATGACGGTCGATTTAGATTGTGAAAACGTTGGCTTGAGATGTTGTAGTGCGATTAGAGTTTATGTAATGGGTGGACTTTGATTATTGCAGTGTTACTATCTACATTAGATTGCATGACTGTGCACTATCGCCTGATGTACAAGGTTTTACCTAGTTAGAGGAACATAAATTATGAACATAATATATGAATTGGAAATAAAATAGACTGGCCACCAGATTGGATTATCTTATAACTGACCATCTAGAGCTACTCCTAAGAAAAGTATTATAGTTTGGCTAGATTACTTTAATGGCAAAACTATTAATTAATGCAAAGAATAATATTGCAAATTACAGGTCTGGTAAAGTAACACCAATTTTTATGGCGCTATAATACGTATTTGCTACAGCTTCTTTTTTAAATTATGCCAGAGAAGCAAATGTAGAACAGTTATGATATCATCGTTATCAATCAATAAGATAACCCACAAGAGTAATTATCTAGTAGGTATGACATATACAAGGTGATTTTGAAATCGTGTAATTCCTTTTAACCACGCATTCTACTGGTGATATAGAATAACCCTGACCATATTTTTTCTTAATTAGAATAATGGTTTCGGCAAAATTAGAGTACAGATTTTTTTCATGAAATGATTTCAAATAGTCATATTTTAACCACCTGACACAATCTTAATATTTTACTAATTTAAAAATAATAACATAACAAAAACTGATGTCGTAAATAATAAGGGGCAATAAAAAGGACCGCCCGTTATTATTTACGACATTAATTATTAATATGTTTTTTTATTTTAATTAGTAAAAAATTAAAATCGCCTCGGTTGGTTAACATATGACTATCTGACACCATTTCACGAAAAAAAACGGAATAATAATTTTTCAAAAAAAATATATCTAATTAAATAAAAATATGGTCAGGGTTATTCTATATCACCAGTAGAATGCGTGGTTAAAAGGAATTACACGATTTCAAAATCACCCTGTATATACCTATACATAGTTTCAGATATATAAGTATATTACTGTCACATTACGTAATATAATTTCAAATGCCACATAAAAGTGTACGAGGTTATTGCCGAGTTAAGGTTAGGTTACCGGGTTACCGGCAAAAAGAAGGTTACCGGGCAGTTCCAAACCCCATTCTTAGTTATACTGCATTTTGTACAAGAACACCCAAGATCATTTCGCTCGACTTGGAACCGAACCTAAGACCTTATACACAGCAGATACATATATTCACCACTACGACCGAAGCAGCGTGCCATAATAATCGTATCTCTTCTCTCTCTACAGCGGAAGACGGCGCGGTTCTCCGCGCGATTCGTAAGGTGAAGGTGATAAGGAACTCGAAGCGTGAAGGTCTGATGAGATCCAGGGTCAGAGGAGCAGACGCGGCCAGCGCTCCAGTCCTCACTTTCTTGGACTCACACGTGGAGTGCAATACGCACTGGTTGGAACCGCTCCTGCAACGAGTGAAGGAGGTATGTGCTTTTATATGTAACTGGTTGTATAAGACAAATCAAATCAGATCAATTTATTTGGCTGAATATGGTAGTACAAAAATCTTAAGAAAATAAATGAAAATGCAGTATGCTCTGCCACTATGGACGATCAAAATAAAAATAACTATTATATAACTATTACTTGTCTTATTAGATGTGTTGTATAGGAGGTTGATATTGTGTATAGGATGACAACGTTTTAAAAATAGTAGCAGAAAGACCAAAGCTCCCTTGCACTGGCAACGTAACAAATCTTTTTAGTGATGACGATTTTTCTTGTCAAAGAATGGACGTAACACAATTTTTTTAAGATCGCTTAAATAATTGTGTCCGTATAAAGTGTGTGTGTGTGTGTTTGTATATGTTTCTATTACGATGTAATACTGCTTCTGTGACTCAGCGGTTGTGAATGCGACTGCGGTTCATGACGTCTCAGGATAGATTCCCGAATCGGGCAAAGTTTTATTGTGCATATTTTGACAAGATTCTCAGTACCAGCGCCGAGTTTGAAACTGAGCCTGGTAGAGGACAATAAGCTCGGCCCCTATAACAAGTAACTTTAAACCATAAGTGGCAAAACGGAGATGTAATACTCATCTGCCTACCCCTTCGGATTCAGACGTTAGTTAATATATTGCATATTAGAATTTGCTGCCGGCTTCGTTCGCATAGACGTAGGTTAGTTTATTAACAGAACTTATTTCTGGGTGAAAGGTACCTTTTCTGTTCCCCTGACAACGTGTATGCGAAATTTCACGATGGTCTGTTCAGTACTTAAGGCGTGAAAATGTAACAAATAAACTCACATTTGCATTTATAATATAATGAGCATTATATTATTAGTTAGGATACCTAATGTTACACTTAAAAAGAGAAAATATAAACATAACTTCAGATAATATCCCAGACGAAATAGTTTCTAAGATCACAAAGTTCATTTATATGCAAGAAATATTACGAATTAATTTACATGTATAATATTAGATATAATTGACTAATATTTTGCACCTAATTAAGCTTTTTTTATACAAATAAGAATTATAGACATTATGGTAATATTGGGTTTTTAATGATGAATTGAGGTGGAAGAATGACATTATAAAGATAGCGAGTAACAATGTAATGTCTGTTTAAAATGGAGCGAAAAGGAAATCGTTAAAGGAAGCTTGTACTGATTAGCTTAAGAATGATTTAAACGATAGTTAATGAGTCAGTGTAGATGCGAGACACGGATGGCATAGCAAGCAAGCATTCGCTTTGCCGTTGCTGGCGAAATAGGATTAAGTAATCCACACGCAGTTGTTTCTAGTCTAAATGTACTTTCTATCGGTTATAGTAAACTTCCCCGCAACACAGGAATAATAACTCATCGATATCGCCTTCATGATATGATGCAAGGTAAAACTCGAACGAGTTTGTGTTTGCATCACAAAAATTAAATTGGTCATTGCATGCGTAAAAACGAGATAGCACATTACACTGTGTATAGCTTTGTTTCATTTTCGTACATGCAAATAGGGCAAATTTTAAGTGAGATTTTTATATGACTAAACATAAAACAATTTGTCTCAATTCATTAAAATTTAGACAGGCCAGGCCATAAGAAAGTATCCTAGCGCGTTACATTCTCTATGTTACCAATATTGCACCATATTCTTCCTAATTGCCAATGTTAGTGATTCAAAACCACTTATATTCTAACCGCTACATTTAAAGTCGTTTCATAAAATAACGATCTTGCACATTGCGTATTCCTTTAACATAATGCCGGACAAATCGATGTGGTGAATGCGAAACGGAGCAAAATGTCAAGCGGTGACGAAACTTTAGTAATCCATTTTATGCAACAAACAAATCCAATAAAACGATATTTTAATTGTTATTGTAATAATTATGCGGTTAATCTGTTGTGCGAAGTCATGAATGATCCGAAATATCTTTCAACAGTTCGGTGGACTCGATGGAACATAAGCTATTTAATAAAACCAGCCTTGGTGGCGCAGTAGTCATGAATGAAAAACCTGCTGAGTCTTAGCTTGTCTCTGGAGAACAGCACTGGACCCACTGCCTTCAAGAAGTAGGTCCCCGACCGTACCGGTGTCAAACGACGACACCGCTTGTCAGAATATTAGCCGCCGGCAATAATGAAGAGCATCATTGCCGACGTTGCCCAGGGTGTAGCACGAGGAGGTTTTCTGACCCACACCCTGGTACGATTACCTGGTCGGATGAAGGGTTATTATGTTTTGTGTTAAAAAATCCTCAGTAGCAGCACGAAGTCTGAAATGGTGCCCAGCAGACGGCAATAAGCTCATCCACTATTATGTGGGATTTATAAACATAGTTGGTGTAATCTGTTATAAATAAAGTATTGCAATTAACTATTTTGTCGGTGAATAGTATCCATGTTAATTACGAACACAATCGTAAGCTTCAAAACTTGAAACAACTATTCAAGGTTTTTGTTTCGTGCTTAACGACAGAATAATTAATTAAAATAATACGCATACTGATATTTCGTTAGTATGAATAATTATAATTATTACTTGTATGAATAACTAATAATAAAAAGTAGATCTATTTAAGAAACATTAATAAGTACGTAAAATCTAATATAACATAAATGCTTTAAAACATAAAAAAGTTCTCGAACAGTTTTATAAGTTGGATCATACCGTATTTACATTAACAATATTCCAATCAGCGCTATAACAATAGAATTAATTTTACAATAATAAATAACATTTTATTTTACAACCAACAGAGTTAACACATTTGATTCTCCACAGCAATAAAGATAAAACTTTACATACAAAGTTATACATGCGCATGAAATGTATGCGAAATGTTTTGCCGTTTTATTACCGAGTAATCAAGACTTTTATATTGTTCGATAAAATTCAAATCATATTTACCGACTACAAAATTAAGGTGTATACCCACTAATCCGTACCATATGCTTATGCTGTGAACGTGTGAGCATGGCAAAGAAATTATGGGGACTTACAATATATATCTATATAGTTTGTTATGAGGTTGTTCTCAAGGCCATATATGTATAACCACATTAAGGCAGATATGGTTTTGGGTCCCACGTAATAAGGAGTGAGCCCACGGTACAAGCTCCATACGGCCATTAAAAAATTCTTAACAGAAAAACGCGATAATGCTTTTTCTGATGAATATACTATCGCCAAACCCTCATGCACAGCAGTTGTATACACTATTGCTGGGCTATAGTTACACTAAACGTATTGGACTTCAATTAATGAGTGGTGAAAATGGTACTGGTGTCAAAACGTTCTAGTGGACTTCGTTTCTTATTAACTCATACAAAAGAATATGTTTTTGCCTGCTTCGTTTATAGCACGGTCATGGTATAGTACAGTGTAATGGACAGACGCCTTTAAAGACACCGCACCGATGCACGGTGGGTTGGCGTTTACACGAATGTGCTTGTCCATTCCCATCACGTATATGGTACCGGGATGATAATATAAGTATCTATGTAACATACATATATTTGAGTCAAGTACCGTGAGAACGATGTGAACGTCTATAGATGCGTTTTGATAGTACTTTAATGAGTATTAGATCACTTCTTAAGTGGCATAAATAGGCCGACGTTGGCAATTGGTGACGGCACCAATCAGCGGGCAAGACCACCCTCTTATAGAAAACCAGCGTAAATGTAGTACCTATATAGTAACATGGTGATTGCATTTAGTTTAGTAAGTGAGACTAGTAAGTAAGAGTTCTGGATGCTCATATACCTATATGTATATTTCATCCCTTTCCTTGGATTCTACTTTTCTATCTTATATTACTGTCAGCGTCAGAGTAATACGCGTGGAAATGCAAGCGATCATAGTCTATGGGATCTGTTTACCATCGGGCACGCAACATACCGCATGCCTGATAAAAAACCTAAAAACCTCTTGTCTGAGGGTAGTATTGAGTTAAAGTGGCAAACAGGTTCATGCCTCCTCATTTCAATACTGCAAAGAGACAAGTGTAGGTATTTGGTAATATAAAGTAATCAAAATAATAAAAAAACAAGGAGTGGGTCTCGGTTTTGCAACGAGTATTAAAATCTTCAGCGTGGAATTTTCTAGCGAAGTCCAATTTTGAGCCATTTAGTAGACAAAACCAAAATAGCGAACAAAGATAGATATAATTGCTGTCGGTCTGGATTTACTTCTTATTTTCACAATTCTCTTAGTTTGAGATCAAATTATATAAAAATGAATAGGTTACGATTCGAGAGGCGTGTTTAATAAGAATTGTCTAGAAATATCGAATTCTTATAATGTCAAGGCTGTACCTGCGAAATATATAAAGTTACATTCAATAAAATAAAATCAAAATGGACGCGAATCAAAGTAGATATAAAAAATGCGTAGGTAGGTATCTGTTGATTAATAATATCGACTTACAACTTTGAGTATTGCGAATACTTTCTTAATAAGAACCGCTGACGAAAATTTACTTTGAAGTAATGTAGCCTGAGGATATCGTAAGATTGGACGGATAATGAAAAGTTGCGATTTTAATTCTGTTCGCACCTAATTTAATCAAAGAAAAATATATTAAATTGATATTATTCATAAATATTAATTATTTAAAAAACTAGATACACGACTTCTTTATAAATAATCATAAGGAAGTAGGCAGGTTCGTAATTTATTTAAAACTAGATTATGCCTTCGTCATTTCTACGTGGATTGACGTTGCGGGTAATTTGTCCGCAATGTTTTTAATGCGAATCATACTAGGCACCGTCACTTCAATTTTAATTAACACGATTAGATAAAACGTGTTTACACTTTAAATTTAACCTAAACTAATGACACTGTGAAAACTGCATCTAAATCCCTTCTGTGTTTGTTGCGTAAAGCTCAAACAAACAGATATGAGAAAGAAAACATAATTTTGACTTCAGACACTTCTAATTCACTGATCTAATTAAATCATGGTACAGGTCAGTAAAGAACACTGTTTTTATTAAAAGGCAAGCCTAATATACGTTTTAACGGCACATGAAGTGAAATCTATCTCGTCCACTTTTCATTTTTTAATTTTTGTCAAACTAACCAAAGCTCACTAAAGGCATTCAGCATACATAAGTAAGGGAAGCCAGGCTTTTTGGGTTATATGAAGGAACCGCCATTGACCTGAGTTTATTGTTTAAATAGGTCTCATGTATATCTATAGCTCCATTATTGTTTTATAATAATAATATTATTTCACTAACATATGAATGTCCTTTACAAATAATAATATTAA
The DNA here is from genome assembly GCA_963675205.1 of Catocala nupta. Classification (NCBI taxonomy): domain Eukaryota; kingdom Metazoa; phylum Arthropoda; class Insecta; order Lepidoptera; family Erebidae; genus Catocala; species Catocala nupta. The sequence goes on along the minus strand of OY776086.1, from coordinate 26,737,166 downwards.
TAAGAGAGTCTCTGGAGTCCTAACCACCGTATGCATAGACCCTGTTCCCATTTCTGGTGGGTCATACTATAAATATTTCTAATTGGTTTATTTTAAATAACGATATATAAGATATAAAAACTATTGTAAAATTCCAAATAAAGGAAATAATAATAGAAGTTAATAAATAAAAACCCCTCTTCAGCAGTCGCAAGGCAGTAGCCAAGTTCTAAATTTACATAAAATATATTCAAAGGAAATAAAACGTATCGCTCAGTTTGGAGTTAAATGCCCCAGACGGAGAGCGGATGGGCACGATAATGTCAAGGTTCGTTGCGAACGTGATGGTATTTTGTACCCCCGCCGCAGTCTAGTGACAAATACGCCACATTACGAACTGACTAGAAGAAATGTACTACTTAAAATGGTCGTGTAACTCGGATATTTGAATATGTCAAGTAATTCTACTCCTAAATGTTGGTATACTAGACAAAAGGGAATGAACATTGTGTAGGTTCGAACAAACAACACAACACCTGGAATGACTTCAGCATAGAAAGTAAGAGGAATAATTCAACAGTGAGGTAAAGCTTTTCACTACCTGATATGTTTTTATAAGGAATTATTATGTGCAACTAAATGGCTTATTTAAATAGCCTCTTCAGTTTCTATTAAACATTACAATTAAGGAAAAGGAAAACATAATGTAATTCCTCTATAGATCTATTTCTACTACTAGTTTGCCCTTACTTAAATTATTCGACCCGAGTGTCACTCTCATGTGTCCCTAAGGGAGGCATCAGAATCTGATTAGCGAATAATAATAATATACAACTACAGTTCATCTCACCATTTTTGACGGCACGCACACTGACTACGTCAGAAGAAAATACGTTATCACATTCGCTACAATCGTCTAGGATTGATGGCAGATGAAAACATTTGTTCTAGTAACTTGTTTTAAATTACAATACTGGCTGAAATAAAATAATTAAAAAAACATTGTAAGAAAGGAAGAAGAACGCGTATTTAAATTTAAAACCGGAACGCTTGTGATGACGTCAAACTTGAAATAGATAGATCCTTGATCCCTGTTAGAGTGTTGCCAATTTGCATTACTCTCGGTAGAACGAAGCCACGGGCCATTAGTCAGTGGCGGCGCTCTGGGCTTAATAGTAAATGTACTGACGCAGAACTGTACACAACATGGTATATCTTGGCGCAGATTGTGTAAAAGATTATTTTGACTGCAATCTTTGAGTAAATTCGTAAAGCAGCAGAAAGAAATATGATACGGTAATGATAAATATAACATAGTAGCTTTTGCCCGTGGTTTAGTACCATTTTCTGGACAAAAGATACCCTTTGTCCATTTCTGAACCCCTGATAATATATATGCGAAAGTTCATGATGATCGGTCAAGCAGGTAAGGCGTCAAACAGAAACAAAAATCTCACATTCGCATTAAGTCATCGACTACGGGCTTTTCTGTAAGGTGGCTTAGTTTAAATTTACAGAAACTAAAAGGATATTTACAATCAGGAATAACCAGCATTCTACTTTTCTCGTGATTGACGTCGGACAGGGTCAATAATACCTTGGAGACCGGCAAAACCCTGAGCTCCCACTGTACTTACGTACTTTACTTATAGCTGGGACAGACAGTTTTACGCGGTCTCTGTGGTATTACAGAGCTTGACCTTCTTGAAAGCAATACTTTAAGTTGCCTGCAAGTCTGCTCAATCGCAGAATCAAAGCAAAACTTCGCAGATGTTTATAACACGCTTACAGCATTGTAATAATAATCTTTATTGATACCAAAAAGATTACAATTCATACAAATATCTATGATACAATAACTGGATGTTAACAATATTCAAAGAACTCTAATGTCTAAAGTAGTCCGAGCCTGTACCTGTATCTTAGACGCTAGGTTATTTCCTTTAAATTAATATATAAACATACACATGTACTAGTAATATTCAAACTATAGATACAATATCCTAATTAGTACCTATTATAAATTGAAATTAAACACTTTATACGGATTTTGTCGCGTTGTTTATTTTACTTTAAACACTTATTACATAATTTTGAAAACTCTAACACTACTATTATTGAACTTTACTATGCTATTTAATTTAATTAAAACTATTTATATTTAAGTTTACACTTTGCCCCGACGTTTCGGTTGCTTTACAGCAGCCATGTTCATGTTCGTTAGTTTGTTACGCCTTCACGTCTTATCTACTCGGCCGATCATCATGAAATTTCGCATACACGTTGTCAGGAGACTAGATAAGTACATAAAGTACCTTTCATCCAAAAAAGAGTACCATTACTAACATAACCTACCCCATTTACATGAGCAAAGCCGCGTGAAAAATCTAGTAAATAATATGGATAAGTATAATATAATGTAAAGTAGGTAGGTACATAATGTTCTCTAAGATATGTGAAGTCTGCCAACCCGCACTGGGTCAGCGCAGTGGACTATGGCCTAACCCTTCTCACATTGAGAAGAGGCCCGTGTCCAGCAGTGGGACAGTTTAATACAGGGCTGATATTATTATTATATAAAGTAGGTAGGTAACTGTTAGTGCTAAAATAATATTACACTGTTAATAGTCTAATAAAACATTAACTATAGCAATATCAATAATTTAATAAGGCTATAAAAGTGAAACAATGATTATATTTATTAACTAGTAAATAGTTATACACATATTAAAAATACATGAAACGGTAATCATATTGAAATTACGATTAACATAAACAGTCATTACCGTTTACGATGCTTTTTACAAACTGACTCATTGTGCAATTTAACTGCCACTAGAATGCAGGCGTTGTATAAAAATATGAGTTCAATAAGGAGTTGTAATTTATGTTTAATATCATAACCTATGAACTCTGCTATAGTTTAGTAGTTACAAATATGTATATAACTAACTAATATTATTAATGTGGCAGTGAGGGTTTTTGTTACGTATTGACGCCTTAATTACTCCACTGATCATTATGAAATTTCACATACTCGTTCTCAGGAGTGCGGACAAAATAAATGGCGCCTTTGATTCAGAAAAGAGTTCTGTGATCTTACGCGTCCCCCCTCTTCACTGTGAGACGAAGGGGTTACGTCGGGTTCACCCAGCCTACCGATTAATACTCTTTTACTTGCTTGTGCTCTTCGCACTGTAACTACGTCAATGATTCAACTAGCAAAGTCCAATACGAGACGCATACGATCCGAGTCAAAGCACTGACGTTCGTTGGTATCGCAGGGCCCGCATTGGCCGAAGATATGTCAACTTTTAAGGGCTATAACTATAAGAGTAACGCTTAATCAAGCTTCTTATTATACCTTACGCTAGCATGGCATAATTGAGTTCTTACCACATTTGATTTTATAAGTTGCCAGTCGCCAAACATATGTGTTTACTACATGAAAGACAGAATAGCCATATTCCATTTTCTTGGTATTGATTTAACAATGTTAAGAGAGTACAACTAGGTCCAAGAGCCACTAGTTGGATTACCATCGGAGGTAGAAAAAATATATTCAAACTGAATGTTACACAAAAATCAAATATTTGGTAATTTCGAATTAAACCTAAAGTACTCCGGCAGAGAAATGCTCTTACAGAAATTCACAAGCTCATAATTTTATGCTACATTCTTGCGGTGCTGTATCTAAAATTCCATAAGGAGGTGCTATGTTATGTTAAATGTTAGCACCTCCGCACCATCTATCAATGCGTTACCAGTATAAAGATGCTGTTATTACAGTTACATCTTAACGGTCTAATGTTGCAAACGTCCTTACATTATGATAAGTTTGCAATATTACTTACAATTTTAGTAGTACTTAAAATGATAAAAAGAAAAGAATTGAATGATATGTGTTATTTTAATCGCGAGACAGGTAATTACCACTTTAAATAGCTGTTTATTGCAAAACAAGATATAATAAAACATTTACATTAAAAACAAGTAAATGTTCAACAGGTACCCACAGTAAAATGTAACGTTTCTTCGTAAAAATATTCACAGAAAATACGAGCGCATTAATTGTTTCCGAAATTGTAAACGTTTATTTTAAATGTTAAGACGTGAGACTAAACGCAGTATGACGAAAATAAAACCGAAAGTGGGCCATTAATGAGAGAATTTATTTTTATAAGAAACTTTTTATAAAATCCTCGCAGAAGAATGAGGCTCGTTAATTATTTTTTTAATTTTTTGATAACGCCTCTTTTCGGACGACAAGGCCGACTTATTTTTCAAGGTAAACTATTTCACCTCATAATATTATCTTTATAAATCGCTATATTTATTGGGAGCGATAAAAATGAGTTGCCCTTTTTGTATGATAAACAAAATTAAAGGCACTTACTTTGTAAGTATAAAATAAAAGCACGTAATATTTATAGTCGTTTGGCTTCTTGGACCCGAGCTGTCGGGGCATACGATGGGATCAAATTCGGGCAAGACGTTATTGGATTTTAAATTTGGATATTATCAGTAGCATGAAGTCTCGGAAATGCCCTGTATATACCAATAAGCTTTCTATCTCTTACGACCTAAAACATAGCTGTTTCAGACCTTAAGTTATACAAGGTATACGATATAGTAATAAGTAGGTTATATAATAGTTTTATATATCTTAACTAATATTATAAATGTGAATGTAAGTTTGTCTGTTTGTTTTGTTTTCACGCCTTATCTACTCGACCGATCAACAAGTATTTTGCATACTCGTTTTCAGGGGTACAGAAAAGGATATATAACTTTCCTTGCAGAAAAAAGTGAATACTATTACCGAGCGACAGAAAATTTACATTATAATTTTTATTTTATAATTTATTTATTATTACAGTGGTAAAACATGAATACAGTCCATAAAGCACTTAATATAGGTAATATAATATGGGTGCCTGTACTAGGGTAAACCTGTGCCACAGGCGTTAAGGGCACTTACAATGTACTATTAGGAACTCAGTTATATACAATTACCCATACTTATTATATAAATGTATGCAACAATAGGCCATAGATCATAATTATTACCATTATCCACATTTACGTGAGCAAGGCCGCGGGAAAAAACTAGTATTCAATATCCTAAAATACAGGAATATTTATCTATACTAATATTAAAGAGTACTTTTTGTCTACCGAATTAAATCAAACAGGGCTTAACCGATTAAAAAAAAATTACCATTAAAAAGTTATATTATCACCGAGTGACATAGACTATATTTAGTGCTGTTACAAACATAACCTAACCTATTTTTAAGCGACCGGATCCGCGTGTAAAAGCTAGTGTTTAAAAAGACATTTACAAGAGAATTCACGAATATAATTTGATTAATATCAACGAAGGTTAACTTCACCAAGTAGGCTTAAGTACCTACCGTTTTAACGAAGGCTGTTAATCGAGAGTCAATATTTATACTGGCATGTGACGTAGACGTCAAATACCCCGCAGTACCGCTGGGTTAAAAATATCTCGACCTTGTAATATGACCTTTCTTTATTAAAAGGAAGTGGTTATGACGAGGAAATACTAATTTATTTGTATTAATAGGTTTTCTTATTCAGACTTCAGCTGTATTTATAATGTAACAAAGACGCCTGTCTATACAAGTTTACATAATTATATTCATGATAAAATTAACATTGACCATAACATCATTTCCAAATAAACGATTGGTTTTATAATTTTCAGTTGTTTTCTGTTACAATATTAAAGTCGTTCGCTTTCTATTATTTGATTAATATATTGTATAAGTTAAATGTATAAACATACATTTATTTGGAGATCTAAGATTTTTTTGTTCATCAGGGTGGCACAATTTCAAATGACACTCGCGCGTTAGTGACCCTAGAGAACAATTAAAAAGGTATAAAAGGACATAAGCTGAGCCTCTGGAACTCTTACTTACTCAACGATACATTGTTTTATCCAAATTCGAATTCAAAGTCGGTTTATCGTGTACAATGCCTTCTATGGACAAGCCTTTAATAGATACCAAATTTGTCTAAATCGGTCAAGTACTTAAGCCACAACGAGAGAGCGTATGCGGTCAGAGCTACAAAATCACGATCATTATTCTCGACTTACATTAGTGTCGTAACAAGTAAGAATAATACACGCTTATGTTTCACTTTCTTCCGTGAATTATCTTACAAATACCATGGAAATGCAAATAAATAAACAGCGGTTCTTTTTGTTTAGATGCCTGCAACTTTTTTTTATTATGTACAAGTAGTTTCTTTCGTAAATCCCACGGGATAAAGTACCGGTATATAAGGTAGACTAGGTCCTTCCCTAGGACACAATATATCTCCTTGCCTCATTTCAACAAAATGGGTTCAATGTTTTAGCTGTGGAAGTGTAACAGACAGAAAGATACTTCCGCATTTATAATATTACTAAAAAATTCAAAATATACACACTATGTATCATAATATCTAAGTCATCGGTTTAAACGTATTGTGTTATACAGGGTGTCCAAGAACCTGGCGTCCAACTGGATTCCCACGATGCCCCAAGTTCTAACAGTACTCAGAAAAATATTTTAAAAAATCCACCCCATGTACTTACAGAATTATACTGATTTCAAAAAAAAAGGGGAAATGAGCACCCTGTGACATACTTTTGAATGCTGTGACTGCTAATGCTGATAATTTCGATATTTCTTGGAGGTTTTGTAATCTAGGGTATTGCTGTGTCTAAATAGAATGTAAAAATAAAGTACTTATTGTACCATTTTAAAATAAAATATTATTTTAACTAAAGGTGATATGGAAAACTATTGAATTTCGCAACTTTGACCGACTGTAGTGTAAAAAAAATGTACCAAAATAGTATGGCAAGTGACGTCAAATTTTGACGCGTTTATTCCTCTTTTTAAAAAGGTATAATACTTACACATTAATTTGAAAAAAAAAATTTTGATAATATTTTTACTCAACAACCCAATTTTTACGAAGTGCCTACCTACTAACGGTAACTGTCGGACCCTTTCTTATCTTAGAAACTGTTATGTTACTACTATTATTTACTTCGGTTCCAAGAGTGAGCAAGAAGGAAATACACACAGGTAGATGGGTTCCCAGTAGAATAAAAGCAAAGAATGTTAGTTTAAAGATATTTTATTACAATAAATGTTCAAAATGTTGACCACCCGCGGCAATACAAGCTCTCACTCTCCTTAAAAAGGACCGCTTTATGTTTCGCGAGTAACTTTTTTGACGTATCACCTGCACTGCTTGTGTTATCTTCTCATGAAGGTCAGCGATGTCATTAATGGGCTTCGCATAAACGAGCTCCTTCATAGTTCCCCAGAAAAAAAAATCCAGCGGATTTAAGTCAGGTGAGCGGGCTGGCCACGGGATTGTTCCTGATCGCCCAATCCACCTGTTCGGGTATTGCTCGTCCAAAAACTCTCTAACGGATACGCGAAAATGTGCTGGACAGCCGTCGTGTTGGAACCACATATCTGGTGGGGTCTCTTCTAGTAAGTTTGGCAAATCATTTTGAAGAAAATTTAAATATGATTCGCCAGTCAAATTCTCGGGCATCTCAAATGGACCAATAATATTCCCACAGAGAATACCGGTCCACATGTTCACTTTGAACCGGTACTGGGATCTATCTTCTCGCATCAAGTGCGGATTTTCCACATGCCACTCGTGCAAGTTGTGTAGGTTCATGTAGCCATCCTTCTTAAATGTAGATTCATCTGACCACAAAATTTTGTCGATAAAGTTTTCGTCTTCTCGATGTTTTTGCAGGATTGTTTCACAAAACGCGACTCGGCTCGGATAGTCTCGAGGTAAAAGACTTTGCACTCGCTGTACGTGGTACGGATGATATTCTTCTTTTTGGAGAATACTGTGTGCTGTGCTCTTCGGTATCCCCGTATCAGCTTCTATTCCTCGCACAGAGATGCTTGGATTTGCCGACACCGCCTCTAAAACTTCATCGCGTATGAAGTCATTTACGGGTCGTCCTTCACCAGCTACTTGATTGGGGAACCGCCCGTCACATAGTGATCTGTGCACATTAATGAAAACTCGATGGTCGGGATATCGCGTAGCCCTCGGATACCTTTCTCTGTAAAGTCTCGCTGCAGCTCGTCCATTACCTCTACATTCTCCATAAATGTAGTGCATATTTGCGTATTCTTGCGGAGTGTAGGTCGCCATGGTAGCACACACAAAACACAAACTGTCCAAACACAGGCAAAGGTCGTCGTAAAGAGTTCGTTTCAAAGTCCAGAGCACAAAGAGTAATCGAGTCCAATAAACAAAGCTTTAAATCGTAGTACGTGATCAATGGTAACAATAAGAGAGAGGTGCGTAGTAACGGCAGGAGGCAGTGACGCGTACTGACCGTACTGTTATCCTAAATAGCACGATCCCAGATAGCGTCACTATCTATCTGACTCGCACCTCTAACCTTTTTCTCCCTCACTCTTACCTGAATAATGGGGTACCATAAAGAAGAACCAGCAAATCGCAAAGATAGTTTCTGTCTTGCTCCCTCCTGTTGTAATAACGAATCACTATGGTGAGATGCATGCACATACCGTCCCTTACGGTCTAACCTGTTTTTTGAGAGGCCTGTTGTTATTTTTATGAGCATACAACAGTAATTCTTTAGAGGTTAGATTCAATTCGTCGTAAATTTTTCTTTCTAAGAATTCTGTAAGACATCGTAAAAATTGGGTTGTTGAGTAAAAATATTATCAAAATTTTTTTTTTTCAAATTAATGTGTAAGTATTATACCTTTTTAAAAAGAGGAATAAACGCGTCAAAATTTGACGTCACTTGCCATACTATTTTGGTACATTTTTTTTACACTACAGTCGGTCAAAGTTGCGAAATTCAATAGTTTTCCATATCACCTTTAGTTAAAATAATATTTTATTTTAAAATGGTACAATAAGTACTTTATTTTTACATTCTATTTAGACACAGCAATACCCTAGATTACAAAACCTCCAAGAAATATCGAAATTATCAGCATTAGCAGTCACAGCATTCAAAAGTATGTCACAGGGTGCTCATTTCCCCTTTTTTTTTGAAATCAGTATAATTCTGTAAGTACATGGGGTGGATTTTTTAAAATATTTTTCTGAGTACTGTTAGAACTTGGGGCATCGTGGGAATCCAGTTGGACGCCAGGTTCTTGGACACCCTGTATATAATGTATAGGGTACAGTAAGTATAATATAATGTATAGTAGTATGTTTCTTCATTCAGCTATCACAAAGTTCCTGCACAAAATGACAAACTCTTAGATGTAAAGAACCGAGAAATACACGGCCACAAACGCAACAATCAAATTAGAATATAATGTAACTACTGGCAATGCTATAAATCACAATAAATTTTGTGTGATTTAAAAAACTATAAAGCCAACTTCTAAAGGGTAAAAAAAATGTCTAGTGCTTTTTAAATGTTGAGAAAAGGGTCATTGAAAAAGGTAAAAGCTCTGACCAGTGAGTAGGTCAATAGTATAAGAGGCCTACAAAAAACGATTTTCCATTGCCGTAGTTTGTCGCTAGCAACAGCTTGTACACAAGAATTATGAAATAACTACTTCCTATGATTTCCACCGTATTTTTCTGATAATCTGCTGAACAAGGTAAAATACAGAGGTTTATGACGTCTATTTAGTAACGAAATTTAGGTCACGACAGGGAAATTAATTATTATAATGGACATAATACGTCAACGTTTGCATGACATGTGAAGAGCATAATAAAATTGACAACGAGTCTGCCGCACAAAATATAGCTGCAGTAACGACTATGGTAATATAAAAAATTAACCGTGGATGCAAATGTTTTATCCTCGCTGATCTGTATACAAACTTGGCTGAGAAACTTTATGATACTGAATTCCTACACGAAGATAGCGCTAAGCGTAACACGGTCGCCTTTAATATAAATTACACGAAACCCGCTGAGAGTAGAAACCAATTTCGCAAGAGAGTTTACGATCGCAGCAAAGTGCACGATGCAGCGGTGGCTTCGAGTATATCGCACTAAATGATAATGCTATTTTGCAACCACCTTCATCACGTAATCAATTAAAAATTCATTAAAAGATACAACTGTCGAATTTGCTGATGCCCCGAAGGAAGGTAACTTTAAAGAAAAGACTATCCTCAATATGAATCTTTTGTATTATTTGTACCACGGTTACTAATTTGATAGTTTTCTACATTATTGCTTTAAACTGACTGAACTGATGTAAATCAGATCACTGATAACATCATCAAAATAAATTTTAGACCTAAGCACATACTTACGTTTATTAACAACTGCTCCTTGTTTCATAGTATTTCGATTTAGATTTATTTATTAATCTTTGCTTGTGATGTGATAGTAATGATATTATGATTATATTAATGATATTAGATATTTCGCTGTTCAAGTCTAATGTTTTAAAGTCTTGCAATATAATTGCTAACATTTGTATAGGACAAAAATAAATTAATATTTATGTGGCTGCTTTGCTCTAAATTGCTTTTAAAATAACAACATACACATTATGTATTTATGATAGATATCAATAATATTCTAAAGTAGTTATCTAATCGAATTGCTAAACTGTAAGAATTAACAATATAGCAACCGGACAAGACACAAGACGGTAATAAAATTAATCTGATAAAAATAAAGATACTTCAACATTTTAATGACCCGTGATATAATTTTCTAACAGATTATAATAGTACTATTAAAATTTCATATCATAGCAATATAATTATAGTTATTACCGCTACGATAAACTAAACGAAAGTAATTAAATTCTAATATTATGATTTTGCCAATCATTCTACTATAATTGAATTGAAGCAGCGATAGCCTAGTGAGAAACCGTTGGACTACCACGCCGAGGTCTCGAGTTCGATCCCAAGGCGCGAATTTCTGACTGTCCAAGTTATGTGCGTATTAAATAGTTTATTGCTTTAGCGGTGAAGGAAAACATCGTAAGGAACCTACATTTCTGAGAGTTCTCCATAATGTACTCGAAGATATGTGAAGTCTGCCAATCGGCACTGGGCCAACGTGGTTGTCTTTGGCCAAATCCTTCTCACACTGAGAAAAGGCCCGTGTCCAGCTGTGGGACAGTTTAATACAGGGCTAATATTATCATATCTATTATGAAAGCTGCGTAAGGCTGAACGTATGTTTAACATTAAGGTGATACTATGGTTTAGAGACGTGAAGTGAATGTTTTATGATGTAATACAAGTACTAATGATGTCTTAAATGGCGTCAATAAAACTAAAACGGTCATCAATAAAGCTACTTGCGGTTGTTCAACAATTGCAAGTAACCACAAAACGATGTGCGATAAATTTTGTTGCAAAATATAAATGCTGATAGGAATGACTTTCAAATGCCTACTTAGAATGTATAATGTGCTACTATTGAGCACAAGAATATTCGGTTTAAATGTCGATAGATGCACATAACACAAGGTAGAATTAACCTATATTTATGTTTTCGTAATACCTTATGATATGTCTATTACCAAAAACAAAAACAATCAGTTTTAAGCGTTAAGGTTAGAAAAATAAGGTTTAAAGTGGCGCCCACTTGGTGGCTAACAAATACACGGTACAAATATTATAGCGGCTCGTATGCAAGCCTCTGTCAAAGGGCAGATCAATACAGAATAATGGAATAAGCGAATTGTTCATCATTATTTTAATAATAATGCCATCAGGTATAATAACATCACTGTTTCGGTCAAAAATCTTAATACTAAATTTGCCCAGCTGCTTTGTTCGCCTAAATATAGGTCAGGTTTCATTAGTAACAGTAATTTTTCTGGATAAAATGTGGTATAAGATAATAGAATGTTCGTTCTTCTCTCTTAATTTTGCCCTGCCCGATAGGATCCATAATTGTTCTCTCTACATTTATAAGACCTATATATATTATAGAGTGCAATAAACGAATTGAATTGAATTGCCTTCCTTAACCTAACCGTAAAGTCCTTTTCTGTACCTCTGATAACATGTATCCGAAATTTTATGATGATCGGTCGAGTAGATAAGGCTTGAAAGCGTAACAAACAGACAAACAAACTCACATTCGCATCTATAATATTAGTAAGGATAAGCTGGGAAAAGATATAAGTTAATGGTGTAAACGCATATACATATAACAGGTCAATGTTGTAAATGTTGCTGTTCATTTATTCAGTAAGGGCTCATGCTTATTATCCCTTAGAAATGGTTCTCACAAACAAAGTAAACACTAAGCTGGTACATACGCGTTCAGTCGCTGAATATTTTATGTCAATCAAGTCGGTACAAATATAGAACAAAACTTCGTTCTTTATTTAGAACTGGCTTTTATCCGTGGCTTTGCTCGCGAAGAAGTAGGTTACTTAAGTAACAGCACGTATTAAAAAAATTATGGCTCATGTTACTCGGTGATAATATATATTTCTAATCAAGAAAGAATTATTAAAATCAGTTCAGTAGTTTTTGAGTTAAATCGTTACAAAACAAACGAACAAAAAAATCAAATCTTTCCCCTTTGTAATATTAGTATTAGTTAATATTGTGTAAAGTTAACACGAATGTTATACATTGAAATCAAACTACTTCATATGTATTTCATCGCAAAGCTTACTTTTCTTTTAAATATTTTATTACTTCTGTTTAAGTTTAAATTATAAAATCTATTTCGATTAAATATAATACTTTCCCCGAAGTTTCAGTTGCTTTTCAGCAGCCATGTTCACAGAAATAATTATATTCTTATTGAAATAAAAGTCATTTATACGGAATTTATCGCGTTGTTTATTTAACACTGTATTACATAATTTTGAAACTGTTACATTACTACTACCATTGAATTTTACAAATTTTTAAGCTAGGTAATAAAATTATTAAAACTATTTATATTTAGGTTTACACTTTCCCCGACGTTTCGGTTGCTTTTCAGCAGCCATGGGCACGAGGAGACTAAGATGGTAGTTGTCTCAATGTTCCAGTGTACTTACATTCTTTTTTATTCTTTCATATTCTTATATTATTTAACTAGAAGTCCCTCTCAGTTTTTACTAGTTCTGGCTACCTTCTCCCACATTAAACGGATGGCGTAGTAGTGGTATGAGTGGTCGCCTCGCCATTGCCATTGCGCCAAGTGTTGTAGGTTCGAATCCCACACGGGACAAAACTTTGTGTGATCCACAATTGGTTGTTCCGAGTCTGGTTGTTCTTTGTGTCCGTTGTTTGAATGTTTGTAAAATTCCCCCGCGATGCTGGAATTATTCCAAGTGAAGGAGTTATCTTTTAAAAGAAACAGTTTAGATGCTGCAATACTATATTCTTATCCTCACTAATGTCTTACTAAAGCATAATGACGCGCAGCTCATACGTCACTACACAGCCTGATATACATTGCTCGTTACATTACCATTAATTTATGTCATCAACCTAGAGAGACTACATGGTCACAACCTACTTAAACCACTACTCACGAAACAACAAAAAGAAAACATTTCCATATTCAAAAACGTAAAACAACTCACCAAATTTTTTGTACAGCCTATTAAAAAAAACTTTCGAACGTACCTCACGATCATTCATCACTTGAAAGAGTTAAAACAAATGGTGTTGTGGTCATCCATCAAATAATCTATTATCCGGAACTGGACACTAATAATATAAAACAAACATGGCGAACGGTTGCAAAATGTGTACCGTTGAAAGTAAGCTTCACGTAATGTTACAGATACTGCTATATAGCTGCCAGGTTGTGGTGTAAACTGATAGAAAATCGCGGATTAACAAATTATAACTAGCGATCACATATTGGTCGAAATTCGACAATAATTGACGAACAAATTATTATATTGATATATGTAACCATAGTTACGAAAATAGTACGATTGCGTGTGTCAAATGCATGGTTGTGTGCGTGTAGTGTTTTTTCATTAATTTAATGTATTTCTAATGCATATTTTATAAAAATATTAGAATTCGCCCCTTCTTCTCTATATAAACTTTAACTGTACCGAATTTCATACTCCTCCATCCGCGCATTTTTCGTAAAAAGGGACAAAGTTTTTGCTTCACGTAATAATATATAGATTTACTATTATCTTCTAAAGCATTATCATTATTGTATTGTTCTGTCTCTTTAACGCATGTAAATATAATGCTTAAAAGGTGGTAATAATGTCCTAGTTCTTGATTTGACTCAGCCATTGGTTTTTAAGCTAATGTCATGATCTCATAAAAACATACGCTATATGCTAAACTATGTTTTTAATACACTGTAGAGCTATTTTTTGTAGAATAAAAATGTTTGATTGTACTACTGAAACGAACTTACTCTTCCTCGCTAAAAAAATATTGATATAATTGATTCTAGTTTTGCTAAATCTACCGATCATAACTAAGCAATGGCAATAAGCTTTTATTTTACTGAAAAACAGAAGAATAAAAGAACATTATACAATTTCTACAGTATATCTTACGTGGGAGTCTCCTTTTAAGTATTGCAAATACCTGTGCTACGAGGAAATTTTGTAAGTATTTAAAATAATAACCGTAATATTAAAAGATGTGTTAAGTTAATATTAAGTGAAGTAAATATGAAAGCAATAGGCCGCGCCCTGAACCATCGTCTATGTATATACCTATACTAATTTATTTAAAATTATACATAACATTATCATACTACAGAAATATACAAATATAATAGACACCAATATACGTTTGGCATTTCTCTTACATTAGTTTCTTCTACATATAATATGTATAATATTACTTAATGAAATCAGATCCGTATCTAATTCTTCCGCTATGTCCATATAACTTACACCGGCGTCGTTGCTCAACCGTGGTGAACGGAAGATAGTGGATGGTTGTGTAACTTGGATCATCGGTATCCCTTCACCCGGGTGCTCCCGTCTGATTTACTGCCTGCTATGCAACACCAACACTTGAAGTGACCATATTTATGCAGGATTGTTTTACGTTTGCGGAATTAGCTGCATAATTCTCAAGGTATGATAGATTGCAAGTCTTCATTAAGTTACACGAATTGTGTTGTGAAAATGACAAATGCTACATTATTAACGAAGCAAATTTGATTTGATTGTAGTACAGCTATTGTTATATTTGAAACTACCTTTTGGAAGAAAGTACCTATATATGTTTGCCTTTCTATACATGTAAGAAGTAGCTGATGACTTTTATGCCGCGTATTACGATGAAAAATGCAACAGATTTTAAGTTAGACCTCCAGCAATATAAATTTGAAAATGTACAGTATTTTTTGGGTGATGCGTGTACAAAGATACATACAGAACATTAAAAACTAAAAATAAAAGAGATAAAAGACCCCTTCCATTAATTTAACTTAAATATGTGTTATGTATAGATATCACTGAATTATAATTTTATTATATATTATATAGATGAGTAAATTGTATATGAATTTGATATAATAATTAAGTTTCATTGACATCACACATGTAAAATGTCTCTCGCTCTCCAATATGTATATTTATCAACCCACGCGTCGAATTCAGCGTACTGTACTTTAGTAATTAACGATGCGATGACTTTCTCAATGTATCAATCACGCTTTCAATTAGTGTGCCTTTTTACATACATAATAATATGTAGATAAACAAAATCCATCAGTAAAAATTCATGTTTGGTTAAAATTAATCTTTCATTTAAGATGGCGCTGTGTTTCTTTCAATCATCGCAAAAATGACAATAAAACACGTGTATTAAATTCAATTCCAAAAAAGACATTCTTTCTTTTGCAATAGTTTTTTGAAGTGAAAACTTCTTTAGGCGCGTTGAGCACTTTTTTGGTGAACGAAAATCATGGAACTCGCGTGATCGTCACCGTACGCTAGTTACTTAGTTTTCACTTCTATCGGCAGTCCTAAAGACTGCCCCACATGTTTTTTTTTATAAGACAACTCCCGCTCTAGGAATAATTCCTGTGTCGCGGGAGACTTTACAAACATTCAAACAACGGACACGAAGAACACCCAGACTTGGAACAACCATTTGCGAATCACATAATTTTTTGTCCCGTGTGCACTACACCAACCGCGCAGTCAAATTGTTGAGACTGCGCCGAGAGTAAGACGCGGTTAGACTGAATGACAAAGCTTGATATTCAAATCGGCGCGCGGCCGCCATAGTAAAATTGTATGGAGGATTTGAAGTGCTTTTTTGATAAATAAGTATCTTTATTGTCTAACAATAACTTAAATATTTGGAACGGACAAATTTTAATATAACTATTTATGTCATTTAAGCTGTAAAATAGGATAGATTCCTACTGTCATAATCTAAAAATCACGTAACACGAGCTTACGTTTTTGCATTTTTCGTGCAAAATTACGTAATTTTGTAGGCGAAAATATTAATTATTTTAGGTTTTTTACACGCAGTAATTGTAAACATATTCATTGGTATAGTAAATGTATATTTTATATTTGTATTAAACAAAAATTGTTGATTTTATCAACTTAACTGTGACCGCCTGTTTTGACACATTTCGCTCAGCGCAGTCTTAAATATTTGGATTGTTTCTATAAATATCCGTTCTTTAAATCTTGTGAATTGAATGTGTAGTGTGTAAGGTTGGAAGTGCGAGTTGCTTAAAATGTATAAATCCAACTAATTCTTATACACGAGTGCATTCTCTTGCATGATGTGTAATGTGTATGTATTACATAAGTATTGGCAATATTCCGATATCAGATGGATATTCAGATCAAGCGTTGCACGTATAGTTGCAAGACGCATCGCCCGTTCACCGCAACGAATAGTTGCTGCAGTCTGGTTTACTACATGCCTTCTGCGCAATACCTTAATAGCAACGCCTCATATTTCTCCTTCACTAACTCAAATGTTGGACATCTCGTCTATATTATTATCGGTACATCTTGTATGTGTGTGTATATGCTATATTGCAGAATTGAAAGCAGTTGGTTATCAAAATGTTACATAAATCTATTTCGAAATAAATTTCAACAAATATTTTGGAAACATTGTTTCTCTAGTCTAGTAGCAGAGAACGTCAGTAATCGTATGGTAATCTTTCTACTTAATACTAAATATATTCTGAGCTAATGCTAATGCTACCTACGGCTCAGAATACACATTAGCGCTACGTGGAAAATAGCCACTCAATCAGAATTCAATCAATCGTTGATAGTCTCTTCTGTAGGAGCGAAATACGTGCCGAAGCATATGATTGCATATTATTTGAATGTGTAAATTTTCACGGCGAATTCTGATAAACCGTGATGCTGCTGTCTTACAAGAAAGGAATTAAATAGTATTAACCTATTTCGATTGTAATCGATGATCTTGGCAATAAGGAACAAGACTTTTACAGACCAGAGTAACCAATAAGTAAGTAAGTAATATACATGAATCTGTGTGTGAATTTTAAATCAGAGATTTGGATTTTGAATCCATATTATAATTCTATAACGTATAGCCGACTTTTTGTGGAATCTAAAATTCCAAATCAATAAAAAGAAAGCATTGCCTCATCAAACCATAAAACCTGTACAGGAAGCTACAGAAAGTATAGCTATTGTTTTTCATTTTAGAGACATTACATTATTTTCTTTTTACAACAGATTACACAGGAAATAGCTAATCCTACCTAATCACCATTTGATGCCAATTTAATTGCACGTTAACAAACAATTATTATTTTAATTAACAATTAGTATTGTGGGACACTTAACTTTTCTGACCAGTCTCCTGATTGTTGTCCACAACAAACAGGATTTCTTCTTAACAAGTCTATTAACTTAATATTTACGATGAACGCAGTAATAACAGGCGCCAATACCTTCGCTGGAGGTTAAATGAATTCCCATCATATAAATTAAATGCCCAGCCTTAAAACGAGTTGCGAAAATTTTAATTGATTTTATCTTTAGAGTGACTTTTACTTTTGACTTTTGTGAGATCCAGAATAAAATAAATAATTCTGAATTTCTTGGCACTGCAGAAAAACCTATACTTTATGGAACAGCATTTCTAAATGAAACATAGTCAAGCAATTATATCTATCGAACGCGGCAGTTTTCGCCCGGGATGTAGGTCAATTTGAGCTTGTCTATTGTGAAAACAAAATGTAACAGTTGACGTGGATGGGTTATCTATAAGTCTTAAAAATTTCAAATAAATGTCAAGAAAAAAAAGAATGACAGCGAGAAATGCTGACAGATGTAAATGTAACTAACTGAAATTCAGTTAAAGTATAAACATAACATATTTACAACAATAATATAATTTACAGGCAATAAATTGAACACACAAGTATCCCTCCAGTAAATCTGGAATTGAATTTGTATCGAACGTAGACCATTCGTAGCTACAGTATTTTGCTACTATAAGTTTTATTGCGCATCTAAATGCTTAATGCCTACATATATTGGAGTCTTTGGTTATTCTTAACATGATATTTTAAGTCTTGTATACAGCAATCTTAACATAAAGATGTTACTTCGCAATAATGAACTAAAGATAAGGTAAATATCTAAGTGGTTAAAAGGTTGAAAGTTTGCGCATGCAATTACTTTAATATTAATATTATAAACAGTTTATTTTATGTATTTGTCAAAATAAAAAGGAAGGATTGCGTGTTATGCGTCATAACGGATTCAGAGTTGGTAAAAAGAATATTCAATAAAGCCACACTGATACTGAAATTAATATGTGCTTAACTAAAGTCATCGATAGCCTTTTTCTTTCAGTATGTTTTCTAGAAAATTGAATATTTAATTAGTTTTTCATCTTCATATGGGCTGATGATGTATGTCACAGCCATAGTAGCTTCTTCCACGGATCATTTTTATTTTATATTGCACTACACTATATTGAACACACATTTATTATTTTGATACGAAGTTCTTGGAAATTCATAATCAATATGTATTTTTTGGAAGTGCTTATAAATGCTTGTTGTTGCTGGATATGAATCTAAAGAGTATTATGCTTGATTTGGTGTTTCACAAGGCTCGCATCTAGGCCCAATACATTTTCTAATTTTTATTAATGACATTACCATTTCTCTAAGGTATAGAGACGCCTCTCTCTTTGCCGATGATCTTAAAATATACAGGACCATAAATAATGTCTCTGATGTAGAACTCTTACAAACAGACCTAGATAGTATAAAACTCTGGTGTGATACTAATGGCATGGCGTTGAACCCTAGCAAATGTTTACACATACGCTTTACTAAAAAGATCCATGCCATAGAATCGGAATATTTGCTGGATGGTGTAGTTTTGGCTAGGGTTATGGAATTAAAAGATCTGGGAGTAACCGTAAATTCTAAAATAAAATTTATCTCTCATGTGGATACCATTGTAAAAAAAGTAGCTCAAATATTGGGCTTCCTTAAACGGATTTTACAGGGCTTTCAACATAAATAGACGCGAATTATTCTATACAAGAGCCTTGTACGTAGCACACTGGAATTCGCATCTGTGGCTTGAAACCCTGTGTACAGTAATTATTCTCAGAGGATCGAGAGCATCCAACGTGCCTCCACGAGACACAGCATATATTTCAGCATATATATCATAAGGTGCCATACAACATGCGACTGTCTTTCTTTGGCATGACCACTCTCAAAAATCGTCGTACATTGATAGACTTACTGTTTCTCCATAAAATCCTAAACCACAAGATCACATGCCCTGACTTCCTATCTTCCATTAACTTAAATGTACCCCGTCGATACCCTAAACAGGCGATACAAAAACCTTCATATCGCTCACTGTTCTAACTAATCTTCGTCTTCATTATCCCCTGACTAGAATTTGCAGAATTTACAATTGTTTTAACGCGAAGTTTAACTAGAAATGATTTGCTAAAACTGCACTATTATTCACTTTTATTACTTTTATACTAAAGTTTCATATTTTCATTTAGTTTAAGTTTCATTTAATGTTGCCTGTATAATGTGAATGCTGGATACACTTTTAAAAGGTAAACATATATACCCACTGTTATATGACGTTTATGTTTTGGGACGGTATCTCATCTAACTTTCTAAAGAAATATTCTACGACCATCGTCCCCCCTCTGACATATATTTGTAACTTGAGCATTGGCACTGGCATATTTCCCGAACCTTTCAAAAAAGCTCTTATCCATCCAATTCATAAATCTGGGGACCGGAACTATATCGAAAATTATAGATCTATATCAGTTCTCCCGGCAATGTCAAATATTCTTGAAAAATCATTAACCTTAGATTAGTATCCTATTTAGAATCTCACAACCTGTTATCTGCTAACCAGTCCGGCTTTAGAAAAAAATTATCTACAGATGATGTTGTTCACGGCTTGGTTGAACTTATTGTTGGGAAACTAGATGTAGGTCAGAAAAGTGTAGCCTTGTTCCTAGATCTCAAAAAGGCTTTCGATGTGGTTTCGGTTGCTATCCTTGTGAAGAAGCTGGAGTCACTTGGAATAAGAGGAACTCAGCTATCCTTATTCCAAAGTTACTTAACTGGCAGGTCGCAGTTGGTTAGGATTGGTTCTTATGCCAGTGCTGAAATGCCCATAACATACGGCGTGCCATAAGGCAATATTCTTGGCCCCAGTTTGTTTCTAGTCTACATTAATGAACTATGTAATCTTCTATTTGACCATGGTACAGTTTTTTCATACGCGGATGATACTGCACTAGTTTTTTCTTCAGACGCCTGGTTGGATACTTATGGTTTTGCTCAAAAGGGATTCGATGTGGTTAGTAAATGGCTTACTGATAATTTGCTCACAATAAATATAAATAAAACAAAATTAATAGATTTTTATATACGCGCTCCAATCAAATTAGACAGTTCGCTACAAATTACCGCAACTGTACCAAACAGTGCAATAGGTAACAGTTGTTATTGTATTGAAAAAGTATATTCGATAAAGTATCTTGGTATAGTCATCGACAATAACTTAAACTTTAAAGACCACATTAAGTATTTGTCAAGTAGAACACGTAAACTTATTTATATATTTAGGGAACTGCGACACTCAACTGATCCTCAAATAATGAAAATGGTCTATCAATCATTATGTTAATCTATTCTAAGCTACTGCGTCACCTCATGGGGCGGTGCGGCTAAAACAAACATTATACGCCTTGAGCGTGCCCAAAGAGCGGTGCTCAAAGTATGCTGTTTCAAGCCTCGCTTGTTTCCTACAACTAGGCTCTATGAATACTGCCAAGTTCCTACTGTCAGGCAACTATTTGTACAAGCTACAATTCTTAGGCAACATGCAGTAACCCATTACATGCGAAGAAGTACCCGCCGCAATAATCCTGTTGTCATGTCATCACAAATTTGAACATAATTTAGTCGTAAATTCTTTATTTTTCTCGGTCCCTACATATATAAAAACATTAATAGGTTTCTGTGTATCTACCCCCTAAACACTTATCAATGCAACATTACTGTTCTAGAATGGCTTCTAAGGCTATCTTATAATGAAACTGAAGATCTCTTGACTGTTCTGGAGTAATCATTTGCGCTCACAATCACTGACACATACATACACATACACACACGCACACACAACACACACATACTCACACACTTATACACACCCACTTAGTTCAACATATTCAAAATATTAACATGATCAATAGTAGTAGTAGAGTAATATTTTCAAAATTTTGTAATACAGTGATAAATAAACAACTCGATAAAATCCGTATATAGTAGTTTAATTTCAATGATCTTTTTAGCTTTTATTATTTTGATTTGGCTTTTAATTTCCATTCTTATGTTTTGTTTCGTTTATGTTTGCATAACCTGGCTCCGTGCGGAGACCTGGTGACCTATAATATAGGTAATTTTATACCTACCACAGGCACCAGCGATCCTCTACCGAAATACTTTTGTTAATGTTTTTATATTGCTACTCTGTAACCACCTATATGTATTTCGGTTTTGGTGAGAAATAAATGATTTATTATTATTATATTATATCCACAGTGTAAGTGCTTATATTTGTAACATTTGTATGTCTTGCTATAAGTGTACTTTATTGTAAATAAATTAAATAATTAAATGATTGGAAAAAACAGAGTGCGGTTACTGACTACTGCAATAGCCAGGATTGGATCTTCATCGATTGCCAGATGCCTTATATCAAATCTTATAAAGCATTTTCCACCATCACCACCACTGCTACAGTACTTAATATAATTCAGCTGCCTCCTAAATTTCCCCTTACATTGCAAACAATTTCAAACTTTTGCAGTACACAGACATTCAAAAATCCTTAGGTACTTGGCAACCTCTTTTTCAAGGTTCAATAACATAAAAGCATATATCATTTCACTAAAATCCTCGATCGTCTTCAGTAAAAAGAAACGTTAGACAATGTATTGACCTTAGATGTAATAACAATCAATCAGGCTGTCTGAAACTATGAAACTAAAACCTCACGTATTTCGGTCAGGGTAAGACGTAAGTCAGAACATGCCTAGGCTACGTCACGAAAGTTCTGTGTTACGACACCATCTGCATGCTTGGCTCGAAATATACGATCTCTACTGGACGGTAACATTCTATGAACAATACTGGCAGTTACTCGTGGATTCGCTCGTTTTTGGAGCAGTCTATGTCTTTTTCGTTCAAGTTATACCGTTTTGCAAATTTCATTATATTGTTGCAAAGGTTTGACTGTGAAATTGTTACAAATAGTCAAATTTACTTCCACATATAACATTTTCTAATGATTGAAATTTAGCTTTCCGCTATCCTTCTCCATAATATCTACTAGGCCAAATCTCAAAATTCTCCTTGCACGCAATATACCCAAAAATAAATTCTACATTTATAACCCGACTTCATTCGCATTTAATTAAATAGTCATATCCAGCTTTCAAGTTGCCAGCTATGTCTCAACTCAGATTCAACCAAAAGTGGTATACGAACAGAGCTACTTTCTAAATAATTATATATTAATACGGATTAGTATGGATTACACCACGACTATTTTATTAATAAGTTACAACAAAACGTAACAAGAATGAAACTGCAAGCACATGCGCGACTACACAAACACTTCGCACGATCATAGACCTCACGATTGCGTGTGGTCTGGCGTCGTGCATTGCATTATTGGATCGTTACATTATGTCGAGAACTACACCCGGTAGCTGAATAAGGTTAGCTGGTGCCTAAATGTTATGTGAATGTGAGTGTATACTCGTCTGCTTATTAGAGGATTACCTCTAATAAGCAGACGAGTATACATTAATAAGCAATGTAATATAACAACTTGATCTTAAATCTGGCAGTCTATGTTATATTTATTGCGTCGATGGAGCAGCGGTATCGAATGCGACTGCTACGCATGTGGTCTTGGGTTCGCATTACGGGCAAAGTTTTATTTGTCTTTCTGTATGAGAAACTCTCAGAAGCACCACCGAAGTCTGGAATTGTGCTCTGACGGTAATAGGCTTGACCCTAACCTAACTTAAACCCATAGTTTCGAAATGTATAGGACACCTCTGTCTACCCTGGAATATATGTATAAGACTATGTACGGACTATGAATACGATTGCAAACTGTCCTAAAATATATCAATAATTAAATCCAATTTTCAACTAAACTCAAACAATCAGCAATCAACTGTTGCAGTACTCAAATAACCAATACCAATTCCGTTTTGTTTGCAGGACCCAACGCGAGTAGTATGTCCAGTAATCGACGTGATCAGTATGGACACGTTCCAGTACATCGGTGCGTCGGCGGACTTGCGCGGCGGTTTCGACTGGAACCTAGTGTTCAAGGTAAACTACCCACCTGGCCGACTGTCGATGTCATACGTTCGTTATTGGACTGATTTAAGACCGGATACGTGGAGATTGTGTATTTGCCAACTTCTTATGAAGTATTTGATAGAAGGTCTAGCGCTTACATGTACCTTAAACTGAACCAGTATCCTTAAATACTGTTATGTACTAAATATACCACTAAAGAACTACATATGTTTCTATTTGTCTTTTTGCAATAAATCGTGTAGACAATTTTAGATGTTATTTAAATTAATAAGCAAAACAAGAATTACAAAGGCCTGTTGGATTGGCACTAGACAAAAACATATTGAGAAAACCTGTATGTCTAAGAGTTCTCCAAATGAATTCTGCTTACCCTAACAGGACCCACCGTGGTGGATTATAACGAATACTTCTCATAGAGAAAACGGTCTCATCCAGAAATAATGGAACAACTTATAAACTGGGCTGATGTTATCATTGTTACATTAATTAAACTTGAATATCGTGATTGCAATAACAAATTTTTAAAATCAAGAAGGTCAAAAATCATTTGTTTATTTAGTTCACAAAATATCACTTATGAACGTCCAAGTTCACCGGTTAGTAGTTTTACTAAAGTTACTGAATTTACATTTATGCTAAGCTCAACGCCTACGACAAGATACTTGCAAGAATTCACAACAGTTTAATAAATGACCATTTGCTGTAATCATTTCAGTGGGAGTATCTATCACACGCCGAGAGAAGTGCTCGTCATAGTGATCCGACACAGGTGATTAGAACTCCGATGATCGCCGGCGGACTTTTCAGTATGGACAGAAAATACTTCAGTAAACTCGGCAAATACGACATGAAGATGGACGTCTGGGGAGGAGAAAATCTTGAGATTTCATTTAGGTTGGTGTTTCATATGGTTTAAGTAGTAAAAATACAATATGAACTTCTGGAGCACTTATAATAAGTAATTAATAGGGTGGTTGACTCTCTTTGTTATTATTGAGGTCTAATTGAATCACTACCCAAACTTAAAATAAAAATAGATTTTGATATCTTCTCCGAAAAAAATAAAATGCAAGCGTTTCAAGTCTGGTAACAGAGGTAATTATCAAATAGGTAACAGAAAAAGGTTGCACAATACAAAATATGATGTAAGCGCTTTTTAAACGTAGCTGTCCGAGGGAGATAGCTAGGTAACCTCACTACAACCCCACCTTTTCATAAATACAAATTCAAAATACTGCTCTTATCTTGCAACTAATTTTGATACCATTTGTGCTGATTTTTGATATTTTGTTAAATGACGTACAAAATCACACACAGGCAAATACAATTATATTTATTAATATATAAAATAATTGTTAATAAATTATATTTATTATTGAAGCCGCACAAAGTGTTAATGAATTTTGTGAATACGGTCATCCTGTCCCATATGTCGTTATATATGTGCTGGTCCTTAATTTTCGAATGGTTCAATTTTAGGGTATGGCAGTGCGGTGGTTCCCTCGAAATAGTACCCTGCTCGAGGGTAGGCCACGTTTTCCGCAAGCGTCATCCCTACACGTTCCCGGGAGGATCCGGCGCAGTCTTTGCGAGGAACACAAGGAGAGCTGCCGAAGTGTGGATGGACGATTACAAAGAACTTTACTACCGATCTCAGCCGCTAGCAAAACAAGTGGATTATGGAGAGTAAGTTGTTTATTTTAGTAATTTATATATTTCCAGAATCGTTACTCAATCTTATTATTCCAGGTTTATAAATTTGACCAAAGCAAAAAAAGCTTGAGTCACAAAAGTGATTTAAATTAAGTCCTTGCCGCAATTATTAAAAACACTCTAGAGACATTAATAATGTGAGTTTCTGTCGCGATTTGTAAGATAGCCCAAAATAAAATGGTGCTAGACCATTATAAAATATCTATAATTTATAAGGCTTATAGCTGCTACTAGTAGTACGATTGTGAAAGAATCGATCGCCCAGCGGCCTTTACATTTCCTTTCATAATATACAATCATACTTTCCTCACTAAAAGTTAACGTGTTTTTTTTTCTCAGCATATCTGAACGCGTCGCCCTTCGTCATAAGCTGCATTGCAAGCCATTCCGATGGTATTTAGAACACGTATACCCTGAGCTGCAAGTGCCGGCTCTGACACAAGTATACCATGTGATCAGGCAAGGAGCGAAGTGTTTGGATACTATGGGCCATCTTGTGGATGGAACAATAGGTAACATACCTATATTATATTTAGGTTTAAACATCATGGTGTATAGTTGCTGCAGATATTGTAATCGTAACCACGAATAGAGCCTTTACCACGTTAACGCGTATGCAATGACAAGGCTTTAAGAGATGGTGGTAAGGGCCTAAATATTGCAATTACTGAACTTAGCAATTTGATTATTGCCCTAGTTTCTATCTAAAATGTCCAGGTATAGCTAAATAAAGACAGTAACTAATCTGATAATAATTATTTGATAAACGAATTTGTGAATTATTTGAAAATTAAAACTGCGTCATATAAACTGTATTAAGCACAATGATTCTTCCAGGTATGTACCCCTGCCATTACACAGGCGGTAACCAAGAATGGCGCTACGAAAATGGTCAAATCAAACACCATCATCTCTGCGTTACCCTCTCTTCCGAAGATCGTGTGACCGCAGTCCTTACTGGCTGTGATGCAGCCGACGAAGCTCAACTGTGGAAGCGCCAAGGCCTTATGATCAGACATGCTAAGTTAGACGCATGTCTCGACTCAAACCGACCAGCCCTCTACGTAGATCAATGCGACGAAGATAAACCAAGCCAACAGTTCGCTGTATAATGGTAACTCAAATGTGAATGAAATAAAAAGATATGATGATGAAGATAATCAAGCAAAAATATTAACAAACGCGTGCAATCCCGTATAGGGCAAGTGCTTTATAATTATTATTATAAAAGCGAAGAAATGGGATGTTTCTTCGGACTCGAATGTCACAGATCTGATATTACACGAGATATAAGTGATAATCTCGCCTATGAAATATACATTCCGAAATAGATATCTACAACTGAGAGTACAGGTGTAGGGAAGAACAAGGCGAACGAATAATTGAGGCCTCTCGAATGTTAATAATGAATTATCAGGGCTATAGTCACAAATAAGACTTGGATCACTTCGCTTTATATCACGTATTTAGCTTCGGTACTTATTATTTCAGTACCTTTAGTATTACGGCACCGCAAATCTCTTCCTCACGTAGAAGGTGCCAAACTAATTAATCATTTGTAAATATTATTTTAAGGTTCAAATTTAACATTCCATTTATTATTCTTTTAAAGACATTTTTATATTTTATTTGTACTATTGTATGATAAGTTTTTATGTATATCTTTTTTAATTTATCAATTTTATTCCTATGATTTGTAAAGTATATTATGTATTTATTATGTTTCATTTATATTAATTAATATTGAAATATTCAGTAACTAAAAACTTAGTATAATGTAGTTACCATTACTATAGTAATACACTATAAGTGCCGGGAATGTGGAATGTGGATATATTTGTAAAGAATAACTTTTAGGAATATCAGGAAATAAATTGATGGGTGTCGGATGATTGCACCATTTTATAATAAGCATATTAGTTAATATTAGATTTACGTATCTTTATATTTTTCTGATATCAAAATCTAGTGCTCAATTAATTTCAATATTCTGTAAATTATTTTTAGTATAATTTGTACATTTTCAAAATTGCAATATTTTTCAGCTAGTTATTTACATTTCATTATCAATGAGCTTAGCTAGACTTTATATTCATTCTGATAATTTGTATGCCACCCATATCTATTTAGTAATCTCTATAGAAACTGGTTCCGATCATTTTTATCGGATTACCTTATTAATATCACACTTTGTAGCGTAATAAGAACAGCAGGTTCTCGCCTTACAGTACAAGAAATGATCACAAGTGGTAGATTTAAGTTATACATGTAGAAACTTATTGTATCAATTTGCTATTAAGGTAGCTCAAAGATTAAATTATACAAAACAACGATGTAGTAACATTGTTTTGTAAAACGTAGTCTTAAATAATATTCATGGTCCCATAACAAAACTTTTTCGAATGACGCCAAGGCCTAAATTATATATTCATTGGTAAATCTCGTATTTTAATTGTAGGTTAATCATTTTAATACTCGTTAAGTTAAATTTTTTTATTTACAATTGTTGTTTTAATTTTTCGGTGAAGTATTAATTTATTGTAAGTATGTATTTTCTTTTTGTAATTTTCTATCATTCTTTTTAATTTTATAACGATATCAGTGAATGATCAAAGTATGAGTAATGCAGTGATTGAACTTTAAATTGACTTTTGAAATTGTTCCTGGCTGTAAATATAGATTCATGAAATTATCATTATGAAAACTGCCATGTATGTATTGGATGAGTTCAAAGCATCCGAATTAAAACAATTACCCAATGTATGCTCAATATTTTAAATGATGATTGAAACGAATTTTATAAAAATAAAATTGTTACAAATATAAACAAATATTAGGTACTTATAAAAGACATATGCGAAACTTGTTAGTGCAAACAATAACATCGTCTAAATATAACAATATCTAAGTATGTAGAGTGAATGATGATATTATCTACTATTATGAAATATATATCTGCTATTTTAATAATAACAATAGGTAATATGCTTATACATATGATATAATTACTTTGAAATTCCACTTTCTATACTTCATTTAGATTTGCAGTAATTGCTATAAAACTTGACTAAAACCTTAACCTACATCTAAAATAAGAAATTTCTTTCTTGTCACTGCTATAATAAATTGAAAATAACACTTTTAAATATGAGAGTTTGATAGAATGTTGGGCAGTTTTTCTAGCTATATTCAACTTAGAATAAATAACTAACAATCAATTTATTGCACTTAAACGTAACGTTCATGGAAATCGAACATTCCCAACTAATACTAACATAATAAAATTTTAACACGATGGATGTAAATAAGTAAATATTATGTAGCATACTTTGTACTTATAACTGAATAATGACTTACGACTTACAATAACTATAGATTTGAAACGATTTATTGATCTGCATCGAGTGCACGATAGCACCTAGAAGCACAATAAGTAGTACGTAATGAAAAGTTCTGAACTTTACTGAAATTATTTTTGTTAAGCGGCAAATTGACTGCCCTAGTCAGGTTATGTTGAGATGATTATTTTTTGTTCACTAATAAACAAATGCGTGATTTTATTTTAGTGAGAGATACATTTGGTAAATAAAATACGTTTGAAGAACATATTTGGTTTTATTTTACTCTGGACTATTTATTGTACCGTGCCTACAGCAATGAAACGGTGATAACATATTAATGGGGATAAAATATATGCTATTTGAGTAATGATGTTCCTAGCATCAATAAGCAATCAATTCTCGCTCGTATGAGTATATTATACTTGTCACACATTTTCCTGGTGATTTTGAAGTTAATAAAACATCAGCCCTGTATTACACTATCCCACTGCTGGACCTAGACTACTTCTCAATATAAGAAGGGTGACTATAGTAGTCCACTATACTGGCCAAGTGCGGGTTGTCAGACTTCACATATCTTCGAGAACATTATGTCTCCATAATGTCAGACATGCAAGTTGCCGCACAATGTTTTCCATTGCCGTTATAGCGAGCTATAATTAACTATTGAATACATAACTTCGAAAGTCAGAATATGAACCTTGTGATCGAACTCGAGACCTCTGCGTAACAGTCCAACGGTTCTCACTAGGCTATTACTGATTTTATTTTAAAAGTCAGCAAATAAATATTTATTTTGAGAAATTTTATTTGTTATAACGGTTAGTTCTTGAAACCTTTCATGAAAGTAAATTAAAGCATTCTTATTTTATATAAATATATTATGTTAAATAGTCTTGGACACAAGAATCAAGAAATCTAATATTTGTTGTGATACTGGTATGTGTGTACGGTAATTAAAGAAGACATATTTCATCTCCCAAGGTTGAAAACGTACTACCACACTACATACTAAGAAAATAAAACAATTAATTCATATAAAATCCCTTAATCTCCATTTTATTTCAAGCAAAGAAAATAAAAGGTTTACAATCAGTCTTAAAAATATCCTCATCCTTAATATAGATATAAAACTTAAATTATTGTACCTCTTATCTATTACATTTTATGTTATTCTTAAAATCAACTTATTTATATTTATATCACACGGAGATTACGTTAAAATCCTTTGGTTCTGATTACATCACCATTAATTTTTCAATTTGTTTTTAAATAATTTATCACATAATATATATCATGATTTCAAATCAAATAATTATAATTTAACTGGTTGTGATTTTTCCTCAATTAACTTAGGATTATATAAAAATACTATAATTAGGAACAATATGAATCCTATTATAAATATTATAA
Source organism: Catocala nupta (assembly GCA_963675205.1). Lineage (NCBI taxonomy): Eukaryota > Metazoa > Arthropoda > Insecta > Lepidoptera > Erebidae > Catocala > Catocala nupta. The sequence goes on along the minus strand of OY776086.1, from coordinate 26,706,861 downwards.
GCTTTATATCTCAGATATATTGCTATACAGTAAACCAATATTATCTTTATTTAAACCTAATTCTATCTTAACTAATTACATAAGCAAATTCGGCCTTATCACTTTCATTATTTTTTAAGTTCATATACTTTAGTAATGGAGTTCACCATTTTCGACATATTTATCTAAGATCATTGCACTGAACTCATCTTAGTCTTTATGAAGTTGCCGATCACTTTAATGGCCCTGAAAGCATAGTTAGGCGCGAGTCTTTGACGAAGCAAGTAGTACCCTGTGAGATTCATCGCAATGAGCATGCCAACTAAAACGCTGAAGTCTGTCCAAAACGATACCCCAGCCATGCCCATGAGTCTGACGAAGTAACTGAAAAGAAAAAAATCTATATTAAGCTTATTGTTTGTAAGAATTTGGAAAACATTAAGACAAGTACGTCGTTGGTTTTCTTAAAAATTGGAAACCAGATTCACAGGAAAATATCTTATTTTAACGATTTGGTTTACAAATTGTTAAACACTTTAGCTAAGCTAGAATTCTTGTGTTACAAATAGATTAACCAAATAGATACCCATTTCAAAATTTACCAAGTGTTTCTATAGTAACATTAAACCTACAGAACAATGTTATGTCAAATGTCAAAAGTATTACTTACGCGGCATTCTTATATTCACAATAATCCACGTGATCCGGACATATTAGATCCTTTCTAGGAGGCCCATAGATAGCTGCCACTAGTCCTTCAATACCATATCTAAGGAAAGAACAAGATCTGGCAAGTTTCCATATTAAGGGAATTGGGTCGTCCCCATAACCGATACCGTATACTGCAAGAAGCATTAGGGGTACGCTCAAGGAAGGACCTAGGAACACTGAATTCTGTAACAAAAGGATTTTAGTGTTAAGAAAACTTTAATCTTATGTAAAAGACATATAAAAACATGCTAGTTAAGTTTGAGTACAAATCTAAATAGGCGTTAAGGTTCGAAACTGATCGGATAATTTAAAAGCATGGTTTATAAAAGTTGTTCAAAATATTGCAATCATGACATTATCTGTTTAATTGCAATCGAAATTATTGAAGTATGACAGCAATCGAAAGTATAATTTAATATCTACCAAAATGTCGTTAATAGTAAATAATCTATCAGGTTTGCCATAGAAACTAAGGTACCTGGTAGGTACCTTAGGTAATATAGAATACTTACAACAACACTTAACATTGAAGATATCGCAGTTCCCATTGACTCGGATATGAGCGCGATCAGTATACACGTAGTACTGAACATGAATATCCTATCAATTTCCATGGGCTGCGATGTCAAGGGGTATGTGATGACCAAGTATATTAAACTGAAGAAGATGGTTGCTGGAGTCCGAGAACAGACTAAGGCGGCGTAATAGGCTTTCAAACCATACCAGCGGTTGAAGTATTCACGTTTTACTAGTTGAACTTCTGTTGGAACTAAAAAGGTAAAAGATTTATCTTATATATAATAACTACATATACCTAAGGCAAATAATATAAAGAAAAAGTAAACTTTGAAATTTTAAAAAATTGAACTGTATTTATCGCGTTGTTTATTTTTTTTATAAAACATGACGTTTCGGTTGCTTTTCAGCAGCCATGTTCACGGGGAGACTAAGATGGTGGTTGTCTCAATGTTCTAAGTGTATTTATTTTCAAAGTACCCGAACATAATTTAATTTAATTGGTGTTTCTATTTACGCAGAATGAGCTCAACGTATCATGAAGTCTGGCTGTGTTTTGCTTCTTCTTGGGTTTGAAAACATAAGACAATATCGCGTAAACGTAAGACATTATTATGTAAAATGTGTACTCATATTATAAACAGGAAAGATTTATATTTATGTTTGTAAAGAAAAACTTTAAAAATATAGGAGCGGTTTTAAAATTCTTTCATCATTATACAGCAAGATTCTGCTCAAGACTGCCATAAGATATAACATGACGCTACGAGGTACGGGAGCGGAGCAGTATCTCTAAACGCGGGCGAAACCGCGAGCGACAGCTTATAAAATTATGTCTTTTGCCTAAATTAAATGTCATTATACGTATACAAGTAAACAACTAGAGACGTTAACTTACATGCTAGTAAAACAGGCATCATAGGTATGTAAAGCATGGCAATGATACAAGCGTAGCAGAAACCAAAATTGAAAATAGTCTTGGAAGCATCGTAGCCCATCCTGTTAAACAAACTGCCTACAATAAATCCGATGAATAAATGCAAGCCCACTCGTAGCCAAAGATAATTCTGAAACAAAAAGATAAATAATGTCTCATTACATAATGTTTTCGTTTTGCAAAATAAATGGTTAATAATGAAAAGTACTTTTGGCCTTCTGGCCTTACTTTGTAGGGATAATGTCATGGCGGACAGCTTTACAAATATTTTAAACAACAAAGATCCACGCACTCGGTACAACTATTTGTACAACACACAAATCTTTGTACTATCTGGGGATTACCCTGGCAGTACCTCGGCATTGATACAGTCAAACTTCAGATATTTTATAGATTTGCGTGCCAGACTGACTATAATCAGCCTTGCATGCTTATCAAATGTATGATATTAAATGCTGTTTATACTAGTCATTATACCTTATTCCTAACAGTCTGCAGCAGCATCCTTTTCAACAGTACCAAGAACTGCTGGTATGCCGAACATCCGTGCTTGTAATTGTGCTTCTCTATCACTCCCGTGTTTAACTGTTCGATCTCCATCTCTTGAAAGCTACTCTCTTCCAGTGCATATGTTCTCCAGTTTTGATTTCTACCATTTTCTATGGCAGATACCATCCGGTCTACATGCGAGCCGTATTCACCACTTGACACTTCAATTACTGGAAACAAATAGAATAAAAGATACAAATTAGCTGGTGATATATGTAGTTAGTCTTTTTGATACATAAGATGTAGGTATTTAGGTTTTCATTGTATAGTAGTGTAACCTTACAAAATGGATAAAATTAAGTTTTACATCAAACGGAACAAGAACAAAACTCAACTATCACTAACAATATATTATTATTTTCTCCTATGAGTTGGTAGTTCTAATTTATCTTATTTTTCAAGACGATAAATTTAAAATTTAAAAAACCCCCGTCACAATATTCATTTGATACCCATATTGAGGGAGTTGTGAAGAAATATGTTATCCGCCATTTTGTGGTGGCGGCCATCTTGGACCGATTTTTATCAAACGTAGTTAAGAACACTCCCGACTAATTCACCTTTCAAACAATAAAAACAAAATTAAAATTGGTTCAACCGTTCGGGAGCTACGATGCCACAGACAGACAGACACACACACACACACACACACACACACACACACACACACACACACACACACACACACACACACACACACACACACACACTAACACACACACACACACACGTCAAACTTATAACACCCCGTCGTTTTTGCGTCGGGGGTTAAAAAGATATTGTGAAAAGAAAAGTAAGTCAAATGCTTGTTATCTAAATTGCTATGCTTTTGACTAATAGTAATTCTTTCAATCAGACATTTTAAGGTTAGTTATGAATTAAGGTCGTTCTTGACCTCTTTAGAATGATGCTAAGATAAAATGAGTTACTCACTAAAATCCGCCGGGTTGTAAGTTTTAGGACACGGCAACTGTAGTTCTTTCAGGAACGGTACCACTCCAGCCGAGGTGCCCTGGTACGCGCACCTGCCACCCGCCACTACATACACATGATCGAACTCCGCGAACAAACGCGCCGATGGTGTGTGGAGTGAACAGATGACAGTGCGACCACCACGAGCCACGCGTTTTAAGAGAGATACGCATGTCGATGAGGCTACGTCGTCTAGACCTCTGAAATTATATGAAGTATGTTAAAATAAGATTTGGCTGAAGATCTTTAAAATGTCAATCCCTGCCTCAGTCATGCCTGTGTCACAGGAGACATTGAAACAGCAAACACAAAGAATAGCCAGACTCGGAATAACTATTTGTGAATCACACATTTTTTTGTCTCATAAGGGGATTGAATCAACAGCACTCAGATTACCGTCAGTGACCACCTAAATTATAGTGCCAGCTTTGCAATCAATGTCTAGATTTTGACGTCAGAGTCTTCAAGCTTATAAGTGTCATTTTGTAATAATTGTTCTTATGGTCACTGATGCAAAAATCTAAGCAGATTACAGAACTAAAGATATAGTACAAATCTTTAAATATTCTATCCACTTACGTGGTTGGTTCATCCAAGAATATAACAGGTGGATTATTGAGAAGTTCCAGGGCAATTGACAGCCGTTTTCTTTCACCGCCTGATAGGCTTTCAGTAGCTGTGTCCCTTGCCTTATCAAGTCGAAGAAGTTGTATTATTTCTTCTACCTGAAATTATAATTAAATAAACTCAGAGCGGTATTAACGTCGAGATATTTTAATTTTATGATTTCAGTGGAGTACAATAAAAATTGTATAAGAATAATAATTTATTTTGCCTTAGCCACATTCAATATCTTGTTCCTATTATATGCATCGTTCGTATATACACTTTGTCGAATGTAAAGGCATATAGCGACTGCTCCGCCGACAAGAGCTACGCTCTTAAATTAAAGAAAAGGAAAGGCATAAGTTATACTTATGACCTAAATTAACAAAACATTTAAAGTAATCAAAACATTCACATATTTTATACTTACAACTATAGCTTTTTTTGCTTTGGGCAAGTCGCTACCAAGCTTCAAATCTGCAGCAATAAACATGGCTTCTTTCACCGTGATATAAGGTTGTAGTAGATCCTCCTGCATGATATACCGGGATAGCTTTCTAAATTGCCGAATATCTCGTTGCTCGCCATTTGTGGAGATTAAACCGGTTGCTCCTGTTACTCTGGAATACAGAATTTTAACATTGAATAACAAATATAAGCATATTATAATTTAGTATCTTGTTTAAGACGTTGTGAACATCTTATAAATTATGAATTTATGGTTACTAAAAAATATAGCAGCTTAGTCTTGTGTCATGGAGAACTTTACGAGACACACAATTAATGGATGTGAAGTAAATCCAGGTTCATAACTTCGTACCACAATCATTTGTGGTTAACACAAATAATTGTCGTGTGGAATTCAAACTAACGACACAGCAAGCGAGGCGTCCGTTTCCCAGCTTCAATAAGCGCCTGTTCTTATGATAATTGCAACACGCATCTTACAGAGATAAGATTCTACAGCAGTACGTAACGGTACCAGCTTAAATCTTCGGCAGCTTAGTGAATACTTCAAAATTGTTGTATTTTGTCAGAAACTGAATTAAAATCCAACAGAATTATCCAAAGCTCTGAAATTTGTATTCTGTGTATTCTTCAGTAAAATGCTTTAGGTACCCTGATTATCAAAGCGGTCATGTTATACACCTGTAGAAGTAATAACAGTGACTTTATAGCCAGCTGACTATAAAGTCAAATGTGGTGGTCAAATGTATTTAGAAGTATCTACTTCTGAATGCATTTGACCACCGTAGTCTCTATTCTCAAATAATAGTACCACCTATTCCTAGTTTCCAGCCTTACACAAAATGGTGTGACATGCATTTACTACAATATTTTATGATGATATTTAGAACAGAATTTCAATTTCAAAAAATTCAAGCTGTCAACAATTTTCGTGTTCACAGAACGACGCTTTGTCGTGTTTGTTACTCAAATGAAGGTAAAAGTGAAAATTATTTGAGATTTTATATTAGTTTTGATAAAATAATATGTGTCATACAAGTACCCCCAAATACAGTCTATGAAGTTTTTGTATCAATTTTAGTTTAAAATAAAGGTGTAGGTACATGTTCGTGTCTTATGTCATGGGAGATACTAACGTCTAAGATACAGGCTCAGCCTAGTTTAGACGTTAGTGTTTACAACGATTTATTCTTATGGAACTGCATCACTAGTTGTAAGACATGATTATTGTTGTGTGAACTTGCGTCAGTAAAGTTTTTATTAATTTATTTTTATAGAACTGGCATGCCTTGAATTTGATGTGGTGAGATCAGAGATATGTAAGTTAAAATTTAGAATAAAGAGGAGACTCTTTATTCCTAATTTGTTAAATATAATAAACTATCGTAATATATGATTCTGAATATATATATATTCCGAATTTGGTAAAATTTTGGTAAAGCATGTCAAGGTAGTGAGTTTATATAAAGATACCACTACGAACTAGAGATAAAGTCTCTTCTAAGCCATGTATTTGATATTTCGTCCACGAGCAATGAATTATATTGAAAATGGCATAAAGGACTTACGCTTTAAAAATAGTAATATTAAATCCATGACCGTTATTTGAAGCTTACTATTTGAGATAGGCCCTATCTGTTTTCCGGTTATTTATGTCCTTCTCCTTCACTCCTATACATCCGTCTCGCTTGCACACTTCCCACCAGGCAGGCCCGAGCGCAGTTGGGAGGCTCGAAGGCATTCACGAATCATTGGCGTCTTGTTTTCCGGCGAGTACGGTTGTCTTCACCTCACTAAACCGTAAATAGAAGTATCACCTGCGCGTGAGTTAATTCCATATTTAAAACGGTGCTACCGTTCGTATTTCACGTCGATTTGATATTAACGTTTATAATTCAAATTGATTACGCAGGTATGTAACGTATTATTAGCGTTATTTTTCTTGGTTTCTTTTTATTTCTAGAAACATTTACCTATTGTCCTTTCTCCTAATCTCAGTATAAATATAATATACTTCTCTATGGTATAAAGTGTCATAATCATACTGTGGCCTTAGTTGTGAATTTTTGTGATTTACAAATACCTACCTTTTAAAAATTGTTTTACTTTTAGGATGGATGATTTAGATAAAAATAGTACATATGTAAACGCGAGTGTTGAGGAACCACGACATGATTTATCGCGGGATCGTGTGCCAAAGCTGGCTCAGTCCAGTTCTCGGAAACGTGCACACTTAGCTAGGAGTTCATCATCTAGTAGCAGCCCTTCTTCGTCAAGTGATTCCACGGATTCCGCGAGCTCTTCCGACCGAAAGAAGAAACGTGGCCGTCACCACAAAAGAAGAGGGGGCAAATATAGTCGCAAATCACGGAAAGACAATCGACAGATGCACAAGTTATTCCGAGAGGTGAGTGCATTACGTAATCAAATCGCTTTATCATCATCAGTGCCATGTGGCGGTGCGGAACCCGCGTCAGGTATAGACAACGACTTGTTGATTGATGACAGTGTTAGTGGCATCTTGTACAATGATGGTAGTGACGCGTGCGCGAGTGAGCCTACTCAGGTTCAACTACCGTTCAATTTCGATATTGAAACAAAACTGAAAGAGCCTGCGGTTCCTAAAGCACCCGATAACTTATTGAAAGCCCTTCAGGATATACAATATTTTAATAAAAGTGAATGGAGTGAGGTCAGGTACTCTGAAGTACAGAAATCATATTGCCATACGCCTGGTTTTATTGACCTAGAAGCTAATGAGGAGATTCGTGCGTATGATCAGTTACGCCATTTGGCTTATGCTGACAAGGCTTACGCCGCTCTTACTTTTTGTGCGCTGGCACAAAGACAGGCGTTATCATCTACCTTGTCAGAACTACTATCCTGGGCTCATGCAGAACAGGGTTTAAATTTTAATAGCTTGCAGGATAAGATAACGGAGGTTTTTTCTAAAGGTGATTTCCACAAAGCGTCTTCAGATTTGTTACAGCTTATCTGTGGACACAGGGCTGAAGTTATACAAATGCGCCGAGATGGAATAACTAATCACGTTCGTGATCCTTTAATAAAGACAACGCTACGCAAGATCCCACCATCCAACCGCCATTTATTCGAAAGCGAATCGTTTACCGCTGCCCTTGAAAAAATGGGTGGGGTTAAAAAGACATTCATGCCCTTAGTTAAACCTACAAGCGGCTCTGCTTCGCAAGCAGGACCAAGTAAGACTGCACGCCACCCCCCGCAGGGGTCGGCTCACTATCATGGACCCTCGCAGGGTACCAGCCATGGATACTGCACCTCTGTGCCTCATCCACATTATCAATACCGCCAGTCCTCGCAGGACTGCTATCATGAACGCCCTCAGTGACAGAGCAACCAGAGTGACCGTCGCACGGCGCCTACAAGCAACAACAGAGGGTCATTTCGCTCGCGGGGTGGCCGCCAAAGCTACAAGCCTCAGAGTCAGGGCAAAGGAAACCGTAAACGCCCCGGAGTCTCCTCAGACTACAACTCTGGGAACAAAAACCGTAAGTACTGATTCGACAGAATTCAGGGTGGGTCAACAAGCACTATTTTACAATCGATGGGAGGAAATGGGAGCTCCAAACTTTCTGTTGCGCATAATAACAGGGTATCGCATACCCTTTCTTCTAAAACCACCTCTAATATTGCCACATTTGAGGAAAGGGCCCTACATCACACAGGAGTCCGAATCGATGTCGGCACTCATCAGTCAGATGAAAGACCAAGGTGTATTAGAAGCAGTGCGACGCTCCCCGAGCTTCCTGTCAACAATGTTTCTTGTGCCAAAGAGCGATGGCTCCGACCGCCCAATATTCAACTTAAGAGCTTTAAACGATTATGTAATCACGGAACCCTTCAGCCTGATAAATGTATTTCGTATACCCGAGTTCCTCCAGCCAGGCGACTGGCTTTGCAAAGTAGACCTTTCGCAAGCTTACTTTCATTTGCCAATATCTCCGGCACACAGAAGATTTTTGCGCCTCATTCACCAAGGGGAGCTATTAGAAATGACCTGCTTACCTTTTGGCCTCAGTACAGCACCGAAGGTGTTTGCTTCTCTGAGCAACTGGGTTGCTCAAACATTGCGAGAACAGAATCTGCGCATAATTGTGTACCTAGACGACTTCCTGGTAGTTCACCAGGACAAGGACACTTTGCAAACTCATGTTCGCACTCTCCTGAACCGTCTAGAATATCTAGGGTGGCAAGTAAATCTAAAGAAATCCGTTGTATCCCCACAAAAGAGTCTTGTGTATCTGGGAGTTCAGTGGGATCCTTGGGCCAACAAAAAGTCTCTGCCGCAAGTCAAGGTCAGAAATCTTATCGACAAGGTCTCTGCAAGGCTGAACTCAGGCAAGGCTTGCCTGCAAGAATTACAAAGCCTAGTGGGCCTTCTAAACTTTGCAAGTTTTGTGGTGCCACAGGGCAGACTACATCACCGGTCTCTGCTCAGCCTCCTAAATGCATCTCTAAATATGCCAGTCAGGAAGGAGATCCACCTACCAGACGAAGTCCTAGAAGATCTTCAGTGGTGGCTTCACAACTGCCACCAAACATCTGCAATCCATCTACCACCACCAACTCACTTTGTGACCACAGACGCCTCCGACCTGGCTTGGGGAGCTCAGGTGGACGGTTACGCAGTGTCAGGTGTGTGGACTGCTCAAGAACAACATCTACATTGCAACCTAAAAGAGATGCTGGCAATCTTAAAGGTGCTCGAAACCCACGGTCCTCTACTGTGCAAGTCCACTGTACTGTTCCAGTGCGACAATCGAACAGTTGTGGCCCACTTGCGGAACGAGGGCGGCACGAGATCGCCACCTCTGATGGAAGTAACGTACAGAGTGTTCCGCTTACTAGATTGTCATCAAATAAATCTGACAGTCAATTATATACCCGGCATTTACAACGGACATGCGGATCACCTCTCCAGGCACAAGCTAGTACCAGAATGGCATCTTCTGCCCGCTTGCACGGAGAAGATATTTCACAAGTTTGGCACTCCGGTAGTAGATCTATTTGCGTCCAGTCGAGCAAACGTGGTAGCCAACTACGTGTCTCTGGATTTAACAGATACCCAAGCGTTATTCCACAATGCCTTTCCCGGCAGTGGAACTACCACCTTGCGTGGGTGTTCCCACCACCATACCTGATACCCAAGGTGCTGGCCCACCTCAACTCGGCGACCGGGCTGTACCTTTTAATTGTCCCCCGGTGGTGTCGGGTATTCTGGCGGGCCGATCTCAAAGCTCGAGCAGTAGCAGCTCCGTGGTCGATCACCAATCTCAGGGAGAATCTAATAGACACCACAACCGGTCGGCCACCCCCCAAGGTTCAAGAGATGGCGCTCGAGGTCTGGAAGTGTGGGGGTGGTCGAAGAGTTTGACGGGTTGGAATGAAGATCAAATACAATTACTTAAATCCTCGTGGCGTACTTCGACTCTTAAAACCTATAAGGTCGCGTGGGATCGATGGGTATCTTGGTCTAAAAAATATAATTTGGATCCTTTTCACCCAACAGGGCCCATCGTTGCTAGATACCTAGCGGACCTACATCTAGTCGACAAGTTTTCTTATAACACTATTTTGCTTCACAAATCGGTGGTGGCGACTCTATGCAATGCCGAAGATGCTGGACGAATAAGTTCGCATACATTAGTAAAACACGTCTTAAAGTCTATTGCTTTAAAGAGGCCTGTCACCCATAAGCCTCCTGTATGGAATTTAGATACCCTGACCCCCTTTTTAAGTTCAAACACTGTAAATGAAAATAACCCTTTTGCCACTTCTCGACATACAGCAACACTCCTCCTCCTGTGCTCAGGCAGACGAGTTCACGATCTGACATTGCTGCTCGTGGACTCAGAGCATTGCATCGATGACGGCAGTAACATTATTTTAAAGCCAGTATTTGGCTCTAAAACTGATAGTGACACTCATAGGCAATCGGGATGGAAGTTACTGCCTAATACGAGTAATAAAAATCTGAACCCTGTGTTTTGGGTCAGAAAATTAATTGATCTGCTTAAAGATAGAAGAGATTCGGGTAATTGTTCAAACTTATTTATAAATATCAGAGGACAAGCAAAGGCGGCCTCTCGCACTGTGATTGCGGGATGGATTAAAACTGTACCAACGGAGGCTGGTATACACGCTACACCTGGAAGTCTACGATCAGCAGTATCTTCAAAAAATTGGTCTGATAACTTACCTCTGGATGAAATTTTGTCCAGAGGAAATTGGAAGTCCAAAGAGACTTTTACACGCTTCTACAGACGAGAGATACTGCCAGCCTCTGCTAGCAACAGCATTACTAGAATGTTCAACCCAGCTGATTAAATTTTTATTTTCTGTATTAATTTTTTGGAACACAGATTATACTAATAGAGTGACCTTTGTGATTACAGAATTGGTAATGATTGGTTTTTGTTTTATTTATTTCTTGCACACTCCAAAGCTGTTTAATATAATAATATATTATCTTCCAAATAATGAATATTTATCGCTTAATCCATAGGTATAAATTATTTTCCTGAAGTCAATCAAACTTACTTCACATTGGCGTCCCCACCACCAGGCGATAACAAACACGTCTCAAATAGTAAGCTTCAAATAACGGTCATGGATTTAATAGAAGCGTTTTTCCTGAAATAAAACGCATATTAATACTTACCTTATTTGAAGCTTACAATTAATTTCTGCCTGGTATTTTCGACTCAATGATTCGTGAATGCCTTCGAGCCTCCCAACTGCGCTCGGGCCTGCCTGGTGGGAAGTGTGCAAGCGAGACGGATGTATAGGAGTGAAGGAGAAGGACATAAATAACCGGAAAACAGATAGGGCCTATCTCAAATAGTAAGCTTCAAATAAGGTAAGTATTTAATATGCGTTTTATTTCAGGAAAAACGCTTCTATTATTAATATAACCTTCTTTGTTTCCAGGCTCATACGTCTATATTAGCGATGATATACGTATCATTAGTGTTGACAAACACGTCTTACTATTATTATGTGTCATTACGACATACGTAACTATGTAAATATAGGGTAGAATTACAGGCTGCAACAACTTTACTCATGATCGACCCTCAATTTGCTGTAATTACACTGTAAGTGTTGTTTGCTTTTATATCACATAAACGTAAGTTACTTGATCTGTCTGTATGTAAATTAAAATAGCAAAAAAATATCACGCTTTGCCTTAAAAAAAAGCAGGTGTCCGTCGCTTGAATCTGAGACAGAAAAACTAAAGAAATGACAGTAGATCGCCAAATTAAGGTGATGCTGTGCAGTACAAGGATTTACATTATTATAAGCGCTCTTATACAGCCCAAAAGTGCTGGCTAATTTTATAACTATCTTTAAGCTACGGTAATCGCTAGTCAGCTTGTCTACTATCTTAATACTAATCAAATAAAAATCAGAACATTTGACCATGCTGAATAGTGCCACGCTTTTTCATTCTATAAGAAGAAATAGAATTAGTTCTTTAAGAAATCAGCTACCAAGTTCTTAATTAAATTTAGTAATGTTTGTAGTCTTAAGTTCTTTTATTTAGTTAGTTTGTTATTAACCAGGATTTATTTTGTTATCTATCAGCAACATTTTGCAAATCTACGCATACAAAAAGACTTTATTAGCATCTATCACCGACTCAAGCGCCATTTTGATTGCGGGTGAACATTTTACGCCACAAATATGGTACGTAGCTCATGTAACAAAATTCCAAACAGTTATTAGCAACGAATAATAAAAGCACTGTGCTTGATTATACAGTTCAGCTATACGTGAATCTTTTACGAATAAAGTTTTAGATAAAGATGTACTTGAGAAGAGGTTATTAAAACTCATATCTAAAGGAGCTTGACCAACTTTTTCCTTATCTACAGATGTTGACAAAAGCGTGTACACTTTATTATATTTATCCTCGACCTTAACTAACCCATTAAATTTTATGGACGTTTGCTAAGTGCATAATGACTAGCTTATTATAAATACATCACATGGTGCATTTATTTGACCTTTATCACCAGTCACGCAAATAAAATGGGCTGTACAAATGTGAGAAGCAATTAACGCAGTCTTTGAAGTGGACTAGAACACACATTTATATGTTTATTTCTATATTGCTGCAGTAGGTATATAGATTCTTTGTTATTATTTTCTACCTGAGAAAATTGTTTGACATTGGTAGATAGGTATTTTAGAAGTTGGTCTTTATGATATAGCTTTTGCTGGATTTGGTTAATGGAAACAATATAACCCATAAGCGAAATTGATTATTTTAAATGTTAGATAATTTGAAATATGTTGCGAAATACATACTTTGTAGGTAGCACAAGAGATTTTGTGGCATAAGTATGCACTTATCTTTGCGGTCAATCATAACGTTCGATAATTTCGAAAAATATATATTTTCCGATATGAATATCTTAGTAATGACTCACTACCTGGCTATATGACAAATATATGGCAATAAGCTCACAAAAAATGAGGTTGTAATAATATTATTTATACCTATGCTTACTTCTTTGGCATATGTGACAGCACTGAGTCTACGTGTAACGGAATATAAAATAATTTAAAAAGGTTTTGCGTATCTCAATTAAATAGGGTAACGAAAACAGTGCTGCAAATATTGACAATATTTACTTATTCATTATTATTTATTATTATTATAAAGGAATAAGTCCAATGTCATAACGTTATTAAACAATCAATCAACAACCTGGAATAATTATATTTGTAGCAGAATGCGTTTTAAATAAAGATATACACTATAATTTCAAAGTAACTATGCATCCATCAAGGTTCGTTATTACCTATATTTGTCCCTTATATAAGTAACGTTACCATATATAGACATACAAAGAGGCATTTGTTTTGATTTAAATGACAGGACAAGGTGACTTAGCTTGCTGTTAAAATTATAATCGCTAATAGAGTTAGGTTAAGAGGTATCACAAAATATAAATATATATATAGTAATTTAGTCGAAAATTACATTTTTGCGCCGTTTGGGATGGAAACCCTAGGTTCATGGGGTCCAAGCGCTCGTATTTTATACAGGTAGATCGCAAAACGCCTGATCGACGTTTCGCGTGATCAGAAGGCTGGTCTTCTCTTGGCTCAAAGAATCAGCATTGCCATTCAACGTGGTAATGCTGCCAGTCTTCTGGTCACGTTACCAGTTGACAGCAATGCTGAAGAATTCTACGACGCCTAAACCATTTTTGTAAATATTTAGTATTATAATTATTTGTGTTTTTGTAAATATAAATAGTACTAGAATAAGTTTCACACAATGTATTAATATAGTTAAATATATAAAGATATGTAAATAATATACAATAAGAGTTTTAAATAAACATTATATATTATAATAAATTGTATGTGTAATGCTGATGAACTTAATACTTTACTTTTGTATGTGTGCACTTGTTTAAAAGCCTAAATAGTGTCGCCTATATTTTTATCGTAATCGCCAAGGTCAAGGAGCTTGAAGCTTAACAAATATCATATTTACATGTCAAATATCGAAAATATCTATTTCAGCGTGGCAAAATCACAGACCGGTCGAAAGCACTATAAATAATTAAAAGTATTCGACAAATGTGAAATAACGAATTAATAATATTTTAAATGAAACTGTAAATAAAAACCAATCTATAATGATAATATATACGCACCTATATCCAGCTAGAATGTTCAACAGAGTGCTCTTGCCCGCACCGGAAGGACCCAAGATGGCGGTCAGTTGACCCGAACGGAAATCGCCATTGATGCTGCGCAAGATGATTTTTGAGCCTATAAACATAAATTTATTTATTACTATCTTTATTCTTGTCTTCTTTTTGTGTCTGGGCATTTTTTCAACTTAAGTAGGAACCCTGACGCACTGATATCGATGGTACAGATCAATAGATACAATCAGCAAAATACTTTATCATAAACAATGCTTCGACGAATTCGTAAAGTTATCGGTCCTCGCTGTTATCAACGTCAACATGGACAGTCAGCAAATCTCCAAAACTTTTGATATTTAGTCTCAAATCAAAACATTGCAATTCTTTTGGGTTGTGGCGGCCTGATAACACTTACTCAGTGAAAAATAAAAGCAGAATCTTTCTTAAATAATTTAAGCAGCACTCATATTTACGTTGCGTTACTTATGTTTAAGATTAAGCTAGAAACTAGTCAGTAAACCCCGGAAATATTAAGGTAAACAACTTACTGTCAAATAATAATTTATATAATTAATATAAATTACCATACACGGCAACTTTTGTTTAAATATTATGTATATTTAATCCTAATCCTAACTTATAATGTTTGTTTGTTTGTCACACTTTCACGCCTTAACTACTCGACCGATCATCATGATTTCGCATACACGTTGTCAGGGGAATAGAAAAGAACAAAGAGTATCTTTCATCCAGGAAAAAGTACTGTTTCTAACATAACCTAACTTAAATGAACGCGAGAGAAGCCGCGGGCATAATCTAGTTATTTATAAAGAAAAGAAAGTCACTAATGAATAATTCATGAATGTTGTTTTTTTATGATATGCAAAATAATCTGATATCTGTCTGATATTTTTAGATATAGCCTCTGTAGATGCAATTAAGGATCGCGTCTACCGTTTGACTAAATCTTTAGTCGTGTTAAACTCAATCCAAGAATAGACCGATTAAACATAATATGTAGGTCAGACATGTAAACGCATGGACAAATAACAATGAGAAGATTTTTAGTTTGTTAATATGTATACAATATACATACATAAACAACACGGTCATACTATAGTTGTAAATCTATCAATTTTAAATTTATATACTTTCGCTTATTAAGGTTTGAAATCCGGGCAAAACCGGTACATTCCGGGTGTCCACACTTCTTTTGCAATTAATTACTGATTCAAATCTACTTAATTTTCCGATGTTTGTAAGTAAATCACGACGTGACTTCTATATACATATTAAATTTTTAGCACACAGATGGACTATAGTCATATAAAGGATAATTTAATTGGTATTTATAGAAATGCTAATCAATTTTCTAAGATGTTTAATTTATCGCCATATTAATATAACTACATGGTGCTGTAATAATTTTTATTATCCTCCGTAGTTTTCATCTACTTTAATAGAACAGATAATTTACTGCAGCGCAATTTTATGTCGCTTATATGCAAATAAGAGTAATTACAAATCATAAAACCGTTAATTGATGCAAAGTCAATCATTCTTCAACTGATACTGACATTACCTTTTATGATACACCTACAGGATAGAAACGTTTTATCAAGGGCAACTAAGTAAATATATTAAAAGAAACACAAGCAAATTCACAGGTCTGCTCATCTTATTATTTAGATGATAAATATATGATTCCTTTTATATATTCAGTCAGACATCATCATAAATAATTATATAAAATGATTAACTGACTGACTGATTTGACCCAGACCTTGTCTAGAGACTTGAAATTTTGCTCACAGGTTCCCGATACAACATAGGCGAGGATGAAGAAAGATTTTTTTTAATTCACTTCTTTATTTGGTTTAAGTATCGATAATGGCACAGCCTTAAAAGTAGGTTCCTTTTATTTAACCTCTGAGTCTTCTTCGAAGAGGTTAATGAAAACACTATGTGGGTCTGTGTGTCTGTCTGTTAGTGACAGTTTGTTAGTGACAGGCATAGCTCCGGCACCACTGGACCGATTGACTTGTAACTTGGTATGCAGACACCTTGGGATTATCTCTCGGTCGAGTTTGAATATGGGCCCTGTGGGTCAAAAGACCCCCGAGATATAGGGCTCACAAGATCATAAGGTCAGGGCATATCCACCAACAGAGTGATTTGGAAGTCCAAGGGAGAGGCTTTTGCCCAGCAGTGAGACATTACAAAAAGCTGATGAAAAAATAAAAACAAAAATAAAAGGTCACATGAAGACGAAGAGCTTAAATCCGGAGTTATTACATCCATCTCGTTATTTTACAAAATACAACCTTCATCCAGGTTAAATAGGGGTTTTGCGCTATAACCGTATTCCACCTAGATGAAGTCGCTAATAACCTACAGTTCGTGCATAAGCTGTATCCAGAATTTGACATTTTATTCACCCATCCTAATGCACCTTTAAACTGACATATCTGACTTGTTAACCGATTTACATATAAACTGCTAAATGTTAGTCCAAGTTTACATCATTGAAAATATTCAAAACAGGTTCGGAAAGAGAGGTTGGAGAAAACCATGTACAAAAAAGACTATAATTTTATTAATTTAGATATATTTTGCACAATAAACATAAATAAATTGAAATGTTATTTAAATCTCAAATTTAAAACATATAAAGTAACCAACAGCCGTGAGTTATTTCATTGATCGATTTTTGGGTAACAGAATGTTACTGATATGCTTTGTTATAAACGGCACTGAAATCCATCCTCACTATACTCTATAGCCAAGCAAGCAAGCACGCAAGCTTAAAGTCATAACCTATTTTATTTCCTATGTAGGTAGTTGTTGATAAGTTAAAAAAAACCTTCTTTTTTTGAAACTTTTAATTAACTTTGCCCATTGTATCAGTTATCATGCTCCCAAATACCTATTATGTTACTTTTATTTCCAAACATATTTATACGCATAGACGATATGATCGCTACTTATCGTTATGCATGGCTTCCACCCTGTATATAAACCGTTGCATCGATGACAAATATCCATCAATAACTGATTATAATTATTCAACAACCTATAACATTCAATCGATACTACTAAGTGATTCTAAGACATTAGCGTAAAAAATAGGAAATAATATCCCATTGAACATTGTATCCGATACTTGAATAGTCAATTGCCAAGATAGTTAACCTAGCCGTAATTGTGTAGGTACTATTAATGGATTTTAAATGACATGTAAACAGTTTAAGCAAGGTGCTTCACAAGTAGAACCTCCATCGGGTCATAGAGGTGTGGGACGTGGCAATTATTTTCATTATACAATTTGTTGCCACCAGGTTGCCATGCTTTGTGACAGCAATTACGTCGATTTATAATTTATCAGTATAAACTCTTGGACTTGGCTATAGGTGTTTATTAAAGAATAGCCCATGGTTAGCAATGAAAATTGAGGTATGGAACAATCCTTACTTGCCAATAGGACAATTAATAAATAATATATGTATAATATCAGCCCTGTATACAAAGTGTTCTACTTTCAGTGTAATGATAGTTGAGCCAGAGTCCACTAGGCCACACACATCTTCAAGAACATTATGTTAAACTCACAGACGTAAAACTTGCCTTAAAATGCTTTATTTCGCCGTAAAAGGGAGTGATAATGACATTATATTTCATCAAATATAATGCTTAAAATTTTATGATTTCGAGTTCTTCATAGTAAACATAAATCTGCCTGGAATCTGGCAATCAGTATAATGATGGCCTTTGCTGAATTTTAAGGGCCTAACAGTAAGAAATAGTTAATTAAAATCCAAAGAAAAAATGTCAAAGCTAGGATCAGTCTTTGTTTCAGAAGCATACACAAGCACACGTCTTACTACCGCATAAAGTTACGCAAAAGGACGTCCATTGTTAAAACCGATCTTATCGCTAATGACTGAAAACCAGGCAAGCATAATTATAATTTTATTTGCAATATCCCACGGACGTGGTGTATACAATAAACGTTTTATAACTGGAGCGATGGACACAAGGTTTTAGATAACTGCAACATGGTTGCAGGCTAGCGTAAGATTCAAGATAAATTATCTCAAATCTATTGCAACATAAATAGTTTTTAATGAACAAGCCATTCTTCAGGATGCTGTGTTGTAAACGTTGATAATTGTGAGCTTATCGTACAGCTTACGACTGTCAAGATTTTTTAAATTTTTTGAGCTCTTTGCATGTGCAGCGGTATTGAATGCGATTGATGTGCATGAGGTCTCGGGTTCGAATCCCGGCACGGACCAACATAAAGTTATTGGGATTTTCTGCCGAAGAAATTCTCAATACCAGGAGTTAGGAAGTTGGTAGTGTTACAGACCCTCAGTGCCTCGGAAAGGTCAAAAACCCGTTTGTCCTGCGTCCGATGTCTCTTCGGTCCTGCTGTATCGCTGTCCGATCGGATTACGATAGTGAGGGAAAAGAAAGTGCATTTAGAGTTCTATTTCTTTATTTTATTATAAGTGTTAATGTGTTGTATGTATTTATATAGTGTCACTGTAGTCCAATCAAAAAGGGGTGTTCTCGAAAGAGATAAATGTAATTCCGGAATAACTTTCACTGAGTACTATATTGGATTTGAACTTTACGACAGGAGGAAGATGACTGTAGCTAGGGGTAATGTAATGGCGACCGACACATGAGCTTCATAACAAAGTAGCTAATCACATTACATTGCTGTGCTTGCGGCAGCGCACACAATTGTGCACTATAATATCTTCTGTGCAGATAGCCACTAACATCGATCAAATATACCATTGATCGATGGCCACTCATCATTAAGATCGGCCGTTGTGGACTAAATTTATTTTAAACTGCAAGCCTCGCACTAGTTTCAATTTTCGCGGCGAACTTTACAAACATACAGATAACGAACATAAAATATAGATCCAGTATCAGAAAAATCTTTTGCATATACCACAAATTGTTGCCCCGTATAAGCTATGTTCTAAAGTACCAACTTTATAGTAGATTCCTAAAAATACTTAATGTACTCTAATGCTTACATATACATATGTCACTATGTTAGTAAGCAATCAGCTATTATATGCGTATAAAAATATAGGTACTTGTGGTAAAACAGTGATCAAATTCAACGGTATATTCGGTTGTACTATTTTACACATTTTAACTTTCTGTACATTCCTCCGTGGCAAGATTTATCTTCGTATTAATATATAGATATAATCAATTCTCTAATAATATTATTAATTTACCGCTTTTCATATTTAAAGGCAATTACTTAATTTAATAGTAAGTTTAAAATAATTCAATAAAAGTGAATAACGTTACCATATTGATTGAATTTATAATGTATGTATATACAGTGTGTCCCGTCATGAACTAGCGATATTGTAAGTACCGATAAAACAACTATTTTAATACACAAATAAACTACAAAATCAAGTCCAAACTACTTATCAGCTATGTGGCAGCCATTTTGTTTTTTTATTGAAATATTTTCTACGTGGACACAAAAACCATCATATCTCTCAAAATTTAGGTCATACTGTAATAAAAATAGTCATATTCGAAGGGCAATACTATTGTCTATCATTTACAACTTGATCGAAGAGTTGTCACTATCAAATCATTGAAAAAAAAAACAATTTCCATCTAAAATATTTGAAAAAACTGACACGAATAAACAAATCAATGTACATTATTGCAAAAATAGCCCCGATGACCCATTTTGTTTTTCTGCGAGATTGACAGGGTATAATCTAAGCTACGATACAACATTCAATTTACAGCTGTATGACTATTGGTTTAGAAGTTATTGTTGTTTGAACATAGCCTATGCGCAAGCACCATGGTCAGAATCCTAAACAGGAAAATCAATAAAACACAAAATTCTCATTAACATTTATTTGTGTAAAGGTTTTACATTACAATAACGCACATCACATTAATTGTTCAAAGTGGCCACCTCCGGCTTGTAGGCAAGCTACAGCTCTCTGTGCCACCTGGCCTGATGCGCGCCTAATCATGTCGAAATCAGCTCTGATTTCTTCGCCAACTACCATGATTTTCTCGACGAGTTGTTCTCTTGAGTTGGGAACTGCAGCGTACACCTTTTGCTTCATATGACCCCACAAAAAATAATCTAATGGTGTTAAATCGGGTGAGCGGGGTGGCCAAGCTACTACACCGCTGCGACCAATCCACGGCGAATGATTTGTATTTAAATAATTTCTTACTGCTAGAGAATAGTGGGCGGGTGCACCATCCAGCTGGACCCACATTTGCTGACGATATGCCAGAGGTAATTTCAAGAGACTATCAGCAAATTGGGTTTCCAGGAACTCCAGGAATCTAGCGCCGTTCAATGTAGGAGGCAATTCCAAGGCCCCAATCAAACGATCGTTGATTATATACCCATACATTCACCGAAAACTCATGTTGAAATGAACTTTGGCGCACTGCCTTTGGGTTCGCAGAGCTCCAGAGATGATCATTTCGGTGATTTGTGATGCCAGCTCTAGTGAATTTAGCCTCATCAGTCCACAGTATCTTTTTCAGAAAATCAGGATCATGTCTTGTCCTTCTATTGAGTCACGAACAAAACACGGATCTGGATGCATAGTCTACTCCGATTATGTCTTGGACTCGGCGAAAATGAAATGGGTGTAATCCCTCTCGTTTCAAAATTCTCCATACACTCGACTTAGATAGCTGTAGTTGCACAGCAATGCGTCTGACACTTAGTCTGGGATCATTGGCTATCAGTCTAAGCACTTCCTCTTCATCTTCGGGCGTTATTCGCGGCTCTTTCCGCTAACCTTTTTTAGGTTAGGGTATCTCCGTCAATATTCTTGTACAGCTCGATTTGCACTTCCATTGCAAAAACCATACACGAATTGTATGCCGGCAATATCATGGGACGAATATTGACGATTTTCCATGTTAGTATCACACTGTTAACAATAATAATTAACAGTAATACAGAGCACGTAAACACTTAAACAGCAGAGCAGTATGTGAAAATAGTGATCACAACGCAGGGCGAGGGACAACTAAACTAACTAATAATCCTTAAAACTATGGGATTTTTCCAAGTAATGGATCTGTATTTTCCATCTCACTTACTCACAATATTAGCGAGCAGTATTTCTGGCCTGCTCTCGCATGGAACGCAGTGAGCGCCAAATAAGATCTTTACAATGGGCTTTTGTGCTTGCGCATAGGCTATGTTCAAACAACAATAACTTCTAAACCAATAGTCATACAGCTGTAAATTGAATGTTGTATCGTAGCTTAGATTATACCCTGTCAATCTCGCAGAAAAACAAAATGGGTCATCGGGGCTATTTTTGCAATAATGTACATTGATTTGTTTATTCGTGTCAGTTTTTTCAAATATTTTAGATGGAATTTGGTTTTTTTCAAAGATTTGATAGTGACAATTCTTCGATCAAGTTGTAAATGATAGACAATAGTATTGCCCTTCGAATAAGACTATTTTTATTCCAGTATGACCTAAATTTTGAGAGATATGATGGTTTTTGTGTCCACGTAGAAAATATTTCAATAAAAAAACAAAATGGCTGCCACATAGCTGATAAGTAGTTTGGACTTGATTTTGTAGTTTATTTGTGTATTAAAATAGTTGTTTTATCGGTACTTACAATATCGCTAGTTCATGACGGGACACACTGTAGATTGCCATAAATACTGTTACAATAAAAAAAAAAAATATTACAGTTGAATATGGAATCTGTCTTTTTAGAGTTCGTAAAAATTCTGACAAACAGCTCTGTCCGTCTGTCTGTTATACAACTTTCAACTCAAGAACCGTAAGAGCTAGAGACTCGCGGTCAACGCCATTCGACTCAGCATAGTCGATATACCCCGAAATTACTATGACCTTTGACCTCTGACCAAGGTCAAGTGATACCATTTTTCGAACTCTAGGATTTACAGCAATTCATTGCCGTTTCTCACTTGTTTATATGAATATTAATTGTTTTCTCTTTTTGGCGCAATCGGTGTTAAATATTTTTGTGATATTTTAATGGAGTGGGGTGATAAAGAGAGAATTTTTGAAACTCTCCATCCGCTTGGTATTCGTCGAATGTTTGTGTACCGGGCTATAAACTCCTCGTACATAACAGAATATGCATGACCATTATTATCATAACAATGCTTCAGTGGCATAACGAGAGTGTATGCGACAACTGTGCATGAGTCGAGTTTGATGCCTGGGTCAAGCAGTGTTATTGAAATTTACGGGCAGAAATTCTCAAAAAAATATGAGTGTCTTCTGTCAGAAATTCTCGGCTCTGGGCGAAATGTGGGTGAGATACATGTCTGCCTGCACCTTCAAAGACATAGACGTGAGATTACGCATGTATGTACGCAAATAACAAATTTGTTTTGGTTAGCTAACTACGAGATAAATTCGCCATTTTATAACTTGCACAACATCCTCCAAACTAAATTCGCAGTTCTCATTTAGTAGTGCATCTAACCTAGTGAGCCAAATCTGAACAGACGTTGGAACCGAGAGGTGAATAATGTTTCGAAACACCAAGGCTTGTGAGAGATTGTCGGAACACGTATTAGGGCCCAAGGATACTGACGGAACAGCAACTTTAATTGAAATAGTTACGTTATTGATACAGCGGTAATATTATCAAGTATTTTAGTTATGATTTTGCACATCGATTATTGGTAGTCTTCGTTTAATAGATATCATAATAAATGCCGAGATGATAATGAAAATTCCTTGGTAATTGAAATTAAACTACGGATTTTATCACGTTGTTTATTTAACACTGTACACTTTCCCCGACGTTTCGGTTGCTTTTCGCGTCAGCAGCCATGGTCATGGCTGCTGACGTATTCTATGAATATTATCAATTTACACAATTATTTAAAACTGACTTATACCTAAAATATTATAAAACAGAAATAGAAAAGAAAATCTAAAACCCTCTAATAGGCATCATCGAATTCTTCAAAGTCGACTGGTAGTGTGCCCAGAAGACTGGCAGCATTGCCGCGTTGACTGGCTATGCTTATTCTTTCCGTGAACTAAAGACCAGCCCTCTGAGATATTATAATATAAGATTTAAAATTCGATTTAAAATTAAACTTTTGTTTTGACAACTTATTTTTTGACTGCAATAAGGACATCCGACTTCTATGATGTTTACCCGACTACGAAATATACTAGAATTTTTATTTTACTGGCTGCTTCCCTTTAAAGATAATTTACAATATAGGTTGCAAATAACTATAATTCTCGCTAAACGCTCCAACTAAGCTAAATACTCATTAAATTAGTGTTAGATGTGGATTCACATCAGGAATGCAATGGGTGGGGTTCGACGCCGCAATCTCTTGATTCCAATCCTAGAAGTTCAATGACTTATCTATTGGGTTACCACCGCTTCATATTATGTTTGTCTGTAGATTAATGCGTGAAATGAATTGCTGTCACCAATTATTTGATGACGTTACATATAAGGCGATTATTAGGAAGTATGACCCACTGACGGGCAACAAACGTAAATAAAGGCAAGACTATTTTACTCATTCCCATCCTCCATCTTTAATTCCTTATGCTTAGGGTCGGTAATGTTATAATAATACTGGATAATACTGGATTTGCAAGCGACCACAGCCTGCGGTATCCAATTATTATCAGGCGAGCACAAAGATTATTTGTTACATATAATTTTAATTTACAACATGTGTCTTTGCTGGTCGCATACTGCAGCAATATTAAATTTGTTGTTTCAACTGTTTGTGTTTGTTGTAATATTTTAATGTTTATCGACTTACGGTACAATTCGAATGATTTTACTGGAATTTAATGGACGCCATTACCTAAATAATGTTTTGTTCTATTTACCGCAAGAAAACAAACAATTGAAAATATAATTGATTAGATATTCATTCATTTGTATATACAATTCAAGAAGAATTCCTTTAGATTAAAGATATTTACTGGGTTGTATTTAAATATAACTTTATTTACCGTTGTATACATATTTAGGGTTAGGTAGACAAAATTACATGAATTTGTCAGAATGACAGCCATTTTACTCCAATGCAATTGGCACTTTGTTATTGAAATATGGAAAATAGTTATATAAACCAGTTTTATGGTGTAGAGAAATTACAAAATGAAGTAGGGCGACAACTCCAAACATGTGATGGAGAAATGAAATATAAAATATAATGGCACATAAACGTATCTTTAGGGTCTTTGAAATAATTAAATGTTTACTATGATGATGGATCCATCATCTTCTCCCTAGCCTTTATTATTCCCAAGCCACTTGGGGACGGCTTTTCTAGTCTAACCGGATTTGACTGGATATCAGTTTTTACACGGAGCGGCTGCCATCTGACCTCCGCACCCGAAGGCTAACGATACCCTAAGGTTAGATCAGTGTCAGGATATTATAGGACACTGACTTCCCAATAACGACTGCCATAGATGTTCAAGGCAGCCGGGACCGACGGCTTGACGCTCTCGGCTCTCCGAGGCACGGAGCTGGCGGTAATTGTCAATTAATACGCACATACTTTCGAAAAGTCATATAACTTCCGAAAGTCAGAGGTGCGCGACGTGAGTTCGATCCCGAGACACTCTGCATTGCAGTCTGTTGGTCTCCCCACTGAGCTACCGCTGCTGCTGGATTATCATCCATCATTAAAGGCAAAATAGGCATAGGGTATCCCCTATACCTTTTTTGTACCTTGACAACGTGGGTTAGAAATTTCATGATGATCGGATCATGTTTTTATTTTTCATGAACAGTTTCTTAAGTTTCAATTTACTCAGCAGTGGCAATTTTCTTTAAGATTTAAACTATACAATGCTTTGAATTTGTCCACGGTTATGGCAAAATATCGTAAATCAAACTTTCTCTTTTAGAAAAGCACTGCCTTTTATATTCGCTAAATAATAGTTCATTACCATTCGTAAATAATAAGTTTTAACTGTTACCGAGTCTTTTGAGCTATACAGCTATAAATATAATATATTAAAGATTTGATTAATTTTCATACTGTCAAATACGGTTAACATCAAGACAATGGTGTAGTAAGGTCAAGGCCAGGTCACCATTAGTCATGCCAATACACATTAAAACGAATCATTACCGTCTAAACAGTTATAATTGTTAAGATTAGTTTCACTTTTAGAATAGACTTTACCATAAACGTAGACTTAGGCCTATACATCCGCTAAGGCAAGGAAACGCCTAAGTACATCTCCATTTTAGCAGCTATGTCTCTAAATAGACTTGACGGATGACGTAGAGGTTTAAGAGGTCGCCTCGCCATTGCCACTGCGGTAAATGTTGTGGGTTCGATCTCCGAACGGGACAAAAAATTTTGTCATCCACAAACAGTTGTTCGATGTCAGGGTGTACTTTGTGTTCGTTGTTTAAATATTTGTTATGTCCCTCGCAACACAGGATTTATTTCTAGTGCGGGAGTAATATTTTTGTTAAAAAGGGAAAACACAAGAGTGCCCGTTTCAATTGGTTTGCTACTTATTAAGTAGGATTTTAATAAGCAGCGAACCTATTGAAACGGGCACACTTTTAAGCCAAATAACATATCATTTTTCCAACTCGGAATCACACCTGAGATCTCACAATCTAGGGGCTTTATACTACAAGACCACCTAGACAGCCGAATGACTTGACTAATACATTTTATTGTTAAAAAGAATCTTTTGTGAACCGTTAGTTAGCGCGGTTATTTTCGCGAGTTTAATGAGTTAAAAGTGGATATAATCAATCAATAATGCTTTCTATACATTCTCTTTCTTAAAAAGATTAATAGCTAACATAAAAAGTTAATGAAATTGCCTATAGGCTTTTGACTTGGCTTCATGACTCATGCATTGTAAAAGTATTCATTTGGTGTTGAAATTTAAAATCTTCTCAATTTCCACATTTAAATCAATAAATTGGTTCCAGTACTCTCAAGCTATATTTATTCTTCTTTATCTTTTTTTAAATACAATGCCCGTCATAATAATAATTCCTATGTCGCTGGGGACTTTACAAACAACGGACACAAAGAACACCTCGGAGATACCATGTGTGGATCACACAATGGGCAGGACATAGCTGACCTAATAATTTTAAACTATAACATCTGTATTATGTACCTAACTATGATCCACAATAAAGAATTACTTACTTACTTACTTACTTACTTAAATTCAATCTTGGTGGGTGCGATTTTAAGCGCTATCTGTTATAAATATACAGGTTAATTTCGCATACTCTTCAGCCAGGCTAGAGGGTTGAGAATACTGCAATCTATTGGTTCTAGCTGTCCTTCAGCGGTCATTATAAGATTCTACACGTGTGTTCTTAATAGTGGGTGTAACGATTTTCGAAAAGTGTTTGTTTATGTTACTTTCTTTCTCTCTCCTGATTGGGTACAATCCACATTCCATCAGCTTTGTTTTAAGTTCCATTTCCATGTAATAAGTTACGAGTCTATTGCCATTTCGCGGGTACATAGCCGGACTTGATGATACTATTGAGAATTTTGATATAGAAAACCCAATATCACTAAGCCCGACTCGGGCTTAGTGATATTGGACATGGAACCTTAGACTTAGCGATAGTTTGTAAACATACACATTTTTTGCTAGATCCGCTAAACTTTAATTGGTAAAATGTAGCCAGTCGGTACGGTACTAAAAGTTACTATCTGATATGGAGAAAATGTATATATGTATACTTCCAAATACATTAAACGTATGTGTACATTAATACAAAAATAATAATATAATATTGTTTTGTACACACAGCACTACGAAAGCATTTACAAATTTACAAAACAACTAAGTTTACATATTGAATAAAAATATATAACGTACAAGAGGTTAAGCAACCCGATCACAGCGTTACCTACCGGATCTAACTGTAAATCTTGACTTTATAGGGACCCAGTCAAATACACACAAAAAGTTTCATCAAAATCGGGCCAGCCGTTTAGAAGTTGTTCAATGACAAACGCGTACAGGAGAATTATAAATATAAAGATTACAGATTACATTATATTTCAAACCAGGCGTTTCCAAAGCCACAGTGCCACGCATAATTACCCCGTGACTCTTACCTTCCGAAACTCATTTCCCTTCAAAGACATCGTGCGTGGAATAACAATACATTAAAATACTTATTCGTCCTTATACCTTTTAATTTAGTGTATAAATATGTGATTTAACTTTATATGTATGATGCTAGCTGTCCCCAGCTGTTTTATCCACGCTTATGGATACTCGTCCGCTTTTGTGACTTGTAGCGTAAATATAGCCTAACGTAGGCTATATTTACGCTATAGTTATAGCTATAGTTTCGGATAAAGTAGCTTTCTAAAGATAAAATATTTACAAACAAAAATAGAAATCCTCATTATTACATTTATATAGATATAATTAAGTATACTACTGTTCTTTCTTTGACAACTATGACGAATTTGCAAACCTATAAATCAACGCTAGGAACCTAGGACGATGGCGTAAACATCTAAATGTTAACGTTTATAAAATCTGCAAAACATAAATAAACTACAAACTTAAAATTAGCTCGGAACTTCCTAACCAACTAAATGATACTTTGCTCTATCCAGGAACGAACTCGCAACCTTAAAATGCAACATTTGCTACACGAGTACCGAGGTGGTTAATGATGATGAAACAATTCAAGTTATTATAATTGAAGGTAGTAGAACTAATTGTGTAAAACAATTAAATTTGCTTGTTAAACTACGTCTATTACATTTTATAAGCGTACCATGTAGTTTAAAGATACACAGAGTTCAGGGGCGTTGACTACATAGAAATATTAAAGAGTCTGTCATACCTATACCAATAAATAAAATTGAAGTGTCTGTTTGTAACGTCAAAATAACAGCTTTTTACTAAATGCATATGAAAGTATATACTGTACCTATAACTATAAAAAACAATTTTATAATTTTTGTCTGTCTGTCAGTCTTTTTGTCCCGGCTAATCTCTGAAACGGCTGGATCGATTTTGACGTGACTTTTACTAGCAGATAGTTGATGTTATTAAGAGTAACTTAGCTTACTTTTATTTTGGAAATAAATAGGTCACTAAGATAAAAAGTTCTATTTAGTTAAATTCCACGCGGGCAAAGTCGCGGGCAACAGCTAGTAAAATATAAGTAACGTAACGATAATTTTCTATACAATATAAAATAGAAAATAATAGCAAACGAATATTGACAAATATATCCTTTCGCCAATGTTCATAGTACTAACAATTAGCCCGGGAGGGACACATAATATTTTTTGGTAGAACTGGGAGGGCTCGAGCATCCCCAGGTTCCTTGGAGTTCGCTACTGACAGCACTTATGGTGCAACACTGTGTATATTAACTGCAAAGCAATACAAATCCTTATACCAGACTAAATAATAAGAATTACTTCGAACTTAGCCATCCTAAAGCTGATGCTAATGGCTATTGTGGAGAATAAAAAAGAATTAGAACACCTGCGAGAATTATTAACCTTTGAGTCATATCATTTCGAACAACGCGATATACAGCGATATAAGTTTAACTGGAAGCGTTATTAAGTAATCAAACGAACCTTTAATCTGGCTAGCTTTAGAAAAGTACCACTCTCTTATAGGAAATCGGCATAACACTAAGACAGTAGCTAAGTTTCGTAGAGCGAAGAAAGAAAGCTCACATGCCCTTCTTTCCATTTTTTTATTTTCTCTAACTAACTCAGTGGGGCAGTAGAAGTAAATGTGATTGTTTTGCTTAAGTTCTCGGGTACAAATCCAGAGACAGACCAAATAAATGGATTTTACCTATACAGAATCTCTCAGTGTTGCGACCACGCTTCTAAACATGAAGTTTAAAACAGGCCGTATAAGGATGATAGTTGGAATTTTACACGTAGTACTCCGCGCACTCAGAAATTACGTCGAGTAAATCTAGTAAGCAAGACGTGTGTTATTACATCTCCAACAATAAAAAATCTATGTGCGCGCAAAACCCAATAAACTACCGAAAATTATATACAGTGACGTGCAGTACGATCTAAAGTTCAATAATGTGAAAACAGAACCAAAATAAACGAAATATATCAAAAGCTATTAACAATTTTACTCCAAAAATTTCAAATAACGATCAAGTGAAAAAGACTCTGTGTGTGCAGTTGGAAACACCAGCGTTCCTGTGTCGGATTTTGTGTCTCCTTTCACTTTCGAGTGACATCACACGAGTGCCCCCACCGCCCGACATCAGCTGTGACGCGCTGCCTACTGACTATACACTTGCGAAACAGTACGAGCTTTTTGCATCTACTTGTAACAACACGCTGGTCTAGTGGCATAAGTTCAACGTAACGGGCTTATAGTCGCCGGATCGAACCTCACTTACGCCATCACTTTTTGTGATTTCAAATTGATCGTTCGACAGAGGAACACTGAACCTGTTTACATTAGCGCGGTGATTTAAATTCCTAATTATAGTAAATAAAGTGATATACGATACTTAAAGTGTAAGTAGTAATTAAAACGCCATTTTTACTACACGTGGTGAATAGCTGAACTAATATCTTTCATCAGGGATACCAGACCAATATTTTTCTTTCGGTAGAATTAAGGAAATAAATAATACAGTATACCAATCTACAAAAATAATTTTTCATTTAGAAGATTTATTTCCTCATTTAAAATGAGTTCCGAAAATGTTACATTCCGCCAGAAAAACAAGTCAGCAATATCATGTGACCGGCTATGTTTGTCAAGTAATTCGTCATCAGATGAATCAATTGCAGATACGTTACCTGAGCAAGACATACACTATGACAACGACTATGAAACAGTCTTACGGGAACAAATAAAGTCACTCACTGACCAACTAGATAGCGCTCACCAACAAATCGACGAATTATTACTTGAAAATAGCTCACTTAATAAACTGACCCAAGAACAGCAGAAAAAAATTACATATTTAAAAACTATATGTACAAGCACTCCTCAAACTAATTCTTCGCGTAGAAAAAGGAACAAAAAGCAATGCAGGAAAACATTGGACTTTGAAAATGAGGATAGTGATGCCGGAATTAAGGAATCCAAGTCAGAAACAGCTCAGACTAATGAAAACCTACCGCAAACGTCACTGACGAATAATAATAACATAAAAGAAGGCAACACTAATATAGATAATCAACAACTACCCTCAACAAACAGTGATATAGCATATACGGTGCCCAATCAACCGAAAATTATAATTCTGGGAGATGAGCAAGTTCGAGGACTTTCAGAAGTCTTAATAAATGGAAGGAAGAGCACTTGGAATGACTGTTACTCTGTTTCGGCGCTAGTCAAACCTGGCGCGCCGTCTTCACAAATCCTATGCAGTAGTACAGAAACATTTGAATCAATTAACGATCAAGACATATTGAAATTAAACTACTATATACGGATTTTATCGCGTTGTTTATTTATCACTGTATTACAAAATTTTGAAAATATCACTCTACTACTACTATTGATTTTATTTGACTAATTTATAAGCTAATAAAATTATTTAAACTATTAAATCTATTTATTTTTGGTTTACACTTTCCCCGACGTTTCGGGTGCTTTTCAGCAGCCATGGTCACGGGGAGACTAAGATGGTAGTTGTCTCAATGTTCCAGTGTAGTTATTTCAAAGTACCTGAACATAATTTAATTATTGGTGTTTCTATTTACGCAGAATGAGCTCAAAGTATCATGAAGTCTAGCTGTGGTTTGTTTCTTCTTGGGTTTGACTATTTGAAGTACTGGATCCCAAGCTGGTGGTACATTCCAACCATCTTCTCTATTGAAATTGGGATGTTTTTTAATTTCAATAGCCTCGCGAAGCATCCTTGGCAGGAATCGGTGTTCTTTAGCGAGAATCTGTGGTTTGTCAAATCTCAGGTAGTGGTTGGTCCCCTGTTGTACGTGTTCACACACAGCAGACTTCAACGAGCGTTTGTGTTTTACGTCAGCTATGTGTTCTTTTATGCGGGTGCCTATGCTTCTCTTGGTTTGACCAATGTATGAGAGTCCGCAGTCACAATCTATTTTATAGACCCCTGCATCTTGTAAAGGTAATTGGCACTTGACGGATGGTAAAAATTGACTTATCTTCGTTGGCGGCTTGAAGTATGTGTTGATTGAAGCTCGCTTCAAGATGTAGCCAATCTTGTCAGTGACACCCCTTACATAAGGCAGTATAGCAGGCTGGCGCTCGACTGTGGCTGGCTTTTCTCGGGATCTGTGACAGCGGCGCGGCTGTTGGAGCTTGTTGTCTTGCAGTACTTGCTTGACATGTTGAAGCTCGGCGTCCAGGTATTTCTTGTCACAGATCCCGTGGGCTCTCTGAAACAAAGACATTCCCACGGTAGCTAACTGTTTAGGATGGTGGTGAGATTCACCGTTCAAGTACCTATTTGTATGGGTCTTTTTCCTATACACGGTGTGGCTCAAAGTATGATCAGGATTCCTGATGACAAGTACGTCTAAGAATGCTAATGAATTATTTGCCTCTAATTCCATAGTAAATTGGATGTTGTTATTAATGGAATTAAGATGTTCTAGGAATACACTAACACTATCTGTTGGTAATATTGTAAAAGTATCATCTACAAACCTCTTATAAATCCTGGGTGTGATGGGGGCAGTCTGTAAAGCTCGAGCCTCGAAGTCCTCCATATATATATCGGCAACAACAGGCGATACTGGGGAGCCCATTGCCACACCATCGACTTGTATGTAGAATTTATTGTCCCACAACAGATAGCCAGTTGTTAAGCAATGCTTAAGTAGTTCTGCATATTCCTCAGGCATATTGTACTCTATTAGCTTCCTTTTAGTTATTTCAATACAGTCATGTACAGGTATGCATGTAAATAATGACTGTACATCAAAACTAACCATTGTTTCATTGTTAGTGAGACATAGGTGTTTAATCTCACTCACAAAATGGTATGAATCCTTTACATGTGCTCTCGAGTTGCCTCTGAGTGGTGAGAGTATCTTCGCTACGTGCTGAGCCAATCTGTAAGTTGGTGTGTCGATCTGACTCACAATAGGACGTAGAGGAGCGTTTTCCTTGTGTATTTTTGGTAACCCATACAGCTTTGGAGGTTTTACGCAAGCTGGTATTAATTGTTTAACGTCTAGATCTAGTCTTTCGGAGTATTTATATATGATGTCTTTGGTTTTGTTTAATATTTTGTTTGTAGGGTCTGTTTTAACCTGTTTATATGTTGTTTCATCCGAAAGTAAATTTTCAATTTTATGTTTATAATCTGACGTATCCATTATTACCGTAGCGTTTCCTTTATCTGCACGGAGTACTGTAATATCTGGCCTAGCCCGCAAGTTCTTCAATGCGACGAATTCATCTTTGGGAAGATTCGGTCTGGGCACTTTACTTCGACGCAAGACCGATGAAATATCCTGACGTATAGCCTCCAAATCTTCCTTTCTTATGTTATTCTTGACTAGGCAGTCCTCGACGTTGCAAATAATGGCCTCATACGGTATCCTAGCCGGTGTTATTGCATAATTTAAACCTCTACTTAATACTTTTTCGGTTGTTTTGTCTAAAGTTTGTTTTGACAGATTAATAACTGCTTGTCTTTGAGATGACGGCGGCGTGTCATTGGTCCGTGCATTGACGTTTCGTTTCTTGCTGTTGGCATTTGATTTTGATAATAATTTTTCATATTTTTGAATTTTGTTCGTTTTACACGCATTATATTTTGATCTTTCTCTGTGATTTATAGCATTGATGCATTGTTTAAAATCAAATGGAGTTATTAATCTCTGTATTTCATTAGACAAAATCTCAACGTTCCTATTTATGCTGCGTAAGTCAGCGCGATGTTCTCTGATAACTTGTATTAATAACTTTTGACTTGCCTGTTTTAAGATCTTAGCGCTTCCTCGTATGTCTTTCTTGGCTGATATCTTGACACACGTAGGAATGAGACTGTGATCACGACATCTCTTCAAGAAATTTAAAGATGTTACATATCTTGCGCGCTTAGTTTGCAGATCTTCTAACCGGCGTATTTTTGTTGCTGTTTCCAGTCCGTACTGATTTACATAATATTGTCTTCTGTTTACGCGAATGTTATTCATTGAAATTAAACTACTATATACGGATTTTATCGCGTTGTTTATTTATCACTGTATTACAAAATTTTGAAAATATCACTCTACTACTACTATTGATTTTATTTGACTAATTTATAAGCTAATAAAATTATTTAAACTATTAAATCTATTTATTTTTGGTTTACACTTTCCCCGACGTTTCGGGTGCTTTTCAGCAGCCATGGTCACGGGGAGACTAAGATGGTAGTTGTCTCAATGTTCCAGTGTAGTTATTTCAAAGTACCTGAACATAATTTAATTATTGGTGTTTCTATTTACGCAGAATGAGCTCAAAGTATCATGAAGTCTAGCTGTGGTTTGTTTCTTCTTGGGTTTGACTATTTGAAGTACTGGATCCCAAGCTGGTGGTACATTCCAACCATCTTCTCTATTGAAATTGGGATGTTTTTTAATTTCAATAGCCTCGCGAAGCATCCTTGGCAGGAATCGGTGTTCTTTAGCGAGAATCTGTGGTTTGTCAAATCTCAGGTAGTGGTTGGTCCCCTGTTGTACGTGTTCACACACAGCAGACTTCAACGAGCGTTTGTGTTTTACGTCAGCTATGTGTTCTTTTATGCGGGTGCCTATGCTTCTCTTGGTTTGACCAATGTATGAGAGTCCGCAGTCACAATCTATTTTATAGACCCCTGCATCTTGTAAAGGTAATTGGCACTTGACGGATGGTAAAAATTGACTTATCTTCGTTGGCGGCTTGAAGTATGTGTT
Organism: Catocala nupta; assembly: GCA_963675205.1. Classification (NCBI taxonomy): domain Eukaryota; kingdom Metazoa; phylum Arthropoda; class Insecta; order Lepidoptera; family Erebidae; genus Catocala; species Catocala nupta. Next base: position 26,672,475 of record OY776086.1, on the reverse strand, counting down.
GATTGAAGCTCGCTTCAAGATGTAGCCAATCTTGTCAGTGACACCCCTTACATAAGGCAGTATAGCAGGCTGGCGCTCGACTGTGGCTGGCTTTTCTCGGGATCTGTGACAGCGGCGCGGCTGTTGGAGCTTGTTGTCTTGCAGTACTTGCTTGACATGTTGAAGCTCGGCGTCCAGGTATTTCTTGTCACAGATCCCGTGGGCTCTCTGAAACAAAGACATTCCCACGGTAGCTAACTGTTTAGGATGGTGGTGAGATTCACCGTTCAAGTACCTATTTGTATGGGTCTTTTTCCTATACACGGTGTGGCTCAAAGTATGATCAGGATTCCTGATGACAAGTACGTCTAAGAATGCTAATGAATTATTTGCCTCTAATTCCATAGTAAATTGGATGTTGTTATTAATGGAATTAAGATGTTCTAGGAATACACTAACACTATCTGTTGGTAATATTGTAAAAGTATCATCTACAAACCTCTTATAAATCCTGGGTGTGATGGGGGCAGTCTGTAAAGCTCGAGCCTCGAAGTCCTCCATATATATATCGGCAACAACAGGCGATACTGGGGAGCCCATTGCCACACCATCGACTTGTATGTAGAATTTATTGTCCCACAACAGATAGCCAGTTGTTAAGCAATGCTTAAGTAGTTCTGCATATTCCTCAGGCATATTGTACTCTATTAGCTTCCTTTTAGTTATTTCAATACAGTCATGTACAGGTATGCATGTAAATAATGACTGTACATCAAAACTAACCATTGTTTCATTGTTAGTGAGACATAGGTGTTTAATCTCACTCACAAAATGGTATGAATCCTTTACATGTGCTCTCGAGTTGCCTCTGAGTGGTGAGAGTATCTTCGCTACGTGCTGAGCCAATCTGTAAGTTGGTGTGTCGATCTGACTCACAATAGGACGTAGAGGAGCGTTTTCCTTGTATATTTTTGGTAACCCATACAGCTTTGGAGGTTTTACGCAAGCTGGTATTAATTGTTTAACGTCTAGATCTAGTCTTTCGGAGTATTTATATATGATGTCTTTGGTTTTGTTTAATATTTTGTTTGTAGGGTCTGTTTTAACCTGTTTATATGTTGTTTCATCCGAAAGTAAATTTTCAATTTTATGTTTATAATCTGACGTATCCATTATTACCGTAGCGTTTCCTTTATCTGCACGGAGTACTGTAATATCTGGCCTAGCCCGCAAGTTCTTCAATGCGACGAATTCATCTTTGGGAAGATTCGGTCTGGGCACTTTACTTCGACGCAAGACCGATGAAATATCCTGACGTATAGCCTCCAAATCTTCCTTTCTTATGTTATTCTTGACTAGGCAGTCCTCGACGTTGCAAATAATGGCCTCATACGGTATCCTAGCCGGTGTTATTGCATAATTTAAACCTCTACTTAATACTTTTTCGGTTGTTTTGTCTAAAGTTTGTTTTGACAGATTAATAACTGCTTGTCTTTGAGATGACGGCGGCGTGTCATTGGTCCGTGCATTGACGTTTCGTTTCTTGCTGTTGGCATTTGATTTTGATAATAATTTTTCATATTTTTGAATTTTGTTCGTTTTACACGCATTATATTTTGATCTTTCTCTGTGATTTATAGCATTGATGCATTGTTTAAAATCAAATGGAGTTATTAATCTCTGTATTTCATTAGACAAAATCTCAACGTTCCTATTTATGCTGCGTAAGTCAGCGCGATGTTCTCTGATAACTTGTATTAATAACTTTTGACTTGCCTGTTTTAAGATCTTAGCGCTTCCTCGTATGTCTTTCTTGGCTGATATCTTGACACACGTAGGAATGAGACTGTGATCACGACATCTCTTCAAGAAATTTAAAGATGTTACATATCTTGCGCGCTTAGTTTGCAGATCTTCTAACCGGCGTATTTTTGTTGCTGTTTCCAGTCCGTACTGATTTACATAATATTGTCTTCTGTTTACGCGAATGTTATTCATTGAAATTAAACTACTATATACGGATTTTATCGCGTTGTTTATTTATCACTGTATTACAAAATTTTGAAAATATCACTCTACTACTACTATTGATTTTATTTGACTAATTTATAAGCTAATAAAATTATTTAAACTATTAAATCTATTTATTTTTGGTTTACACTTTCCCCGACGTTTCGGGTGCTTTTCAGCAGCCATGGTCACGGGGAGACTAAGATGGTAGTTGTCTCAATGTTCCAGTGTAGTTATTTCAAAGTACCTGAACATAATTTAATTATTGGTGTTTCTATTTACGCAGAATGAGCTCAAAGTATCATGAAGTCTAGCTGTGGTTTGTTTCTTCTTGGGTTTGACTATTTGAAGTACTGGATCCCAAGCTGGTGGTACATTCCAACCATCTTCTCTATTGAAATTGGGATGTTTTTTAATTTCAATAGCCTCGCGAAGCATCCTTGGCAGGAATCGGTGTTCTTTAGCGAGAATCTGTGGTTTGTCAAATCTCAGGTAGTGGTTGGTCCCCTGTTGTACGTGTTCACACACAGCAGACTTCAACGAGCGTTTGTGTTTTACGTCAGCTATGTGTTCTTTTATGCGGGTGCCTATGCTTCTCTTGGTTTGACCAATGTATGAGAGTCCGCAGTCACAATCTATTTTATAGACCCCTGCATCTTGTAAAGGTAATTGGCACTTGACGGATGGTAAAAATTGACTTATCTTCGTTGGCGGCTTGAAGTATGTGTTGATTGAAGCTCGCTTCAAGATGTAGCCAATCTTGTCAGTGACACCCCTTACATAAGGCAGTATAGCAGGCTGGCGCTCGACTGTGGCTGGCTTTTCTCGGGATCTGTGACAGCGGCGCGGCTGTTGGAGCTTGTTGTCTTGCAGTACTTGCTTGACATGTTGAAGCTCGGCGTCCAGGTATTTCTTGTCACAGATCCCGTGGGCTCTCTGAAACAAAGACATTCCCACGGTAGCTAACTGTTTAGGATGGTGGTGAGATTCACCGTTCAAGTACCTATTTGTATGGGTCTTTTTCCTATACACATTTTTTTTTACAATTCATTAGCATTCTTAGACGTACTTGTCATCAGGAATCCTGATCATACTTTGAGCCACACCGTGTATAGGAAAAAGACCCATACAAATAGGTACTTGAACGGTGAATCTCACCACCATCCTAAACAGTTAGCTACCGTGGGAATGTCTTTGTTTCAGAGAGCCCACGGGATCTGTGACAAGAAATACCTGGACGCCGAGCTTCAACATGTCAAGCAAGTACTGCAAGACAACAAGCTCCAACAGCCGCGCCGCTGTCACAGATCCCGAGAAAAGCCAGCCACAGTCGAGCGCCAGCCTGCTATACTGCCTTATGTAAGGGGTGTCACTGACAAGATTGGCTACATCTTGAAGCGAGCTTCAATCAACACATACTTCAAGCCGCCAACGAAGATAAGTCAATTTTTACCATCCGTCAAGTGCCAATTACCTTTACAAGATGCAGGGGTCTATAAAATAGATTGTGACTGCGGACTCTCATACATTGGTCAAACCAAGAGAAGCATAGGCACCCGCATAAAAGAACACATAGCTGACGTAAAACACAAACGCTCGTTGAAGTCTGCTGTGTGTGAACACGTACAACAGGGGACCAACCACTACCTGAGATTTGACAAACCACAGATTCTCGCTAAAGAACACCGATTCCTGCCAAGGATGCTTCGCGAGGCTATTGAAATTAAAAAACATCCCAATTTCAATAGAGAAGATGGTTGGAATGTACCACCAGCTTGGGATCCAGTACTTCAAATAGTCAAACCCAAGAAGAAACAAACCACAGCTAGACTTCATGATACTTTGAGCTCATTCTGCGTAAATAGAAACACCAATAATTAAATTATGTTCAGGTACTTTGAAATAACTACACTGGAACATTGAGACAACTACCATCTTAGTCTCCCCGTGACCATGGCTGCTGAAAAGCACCCGAAACGTCGGGGAAAGTGTAAACCAAAAATAAATAGATTTAATAGTTTAAATAATTTTATTAGCTTATAAATTAGTCAAATAAAATCAATAGTAGTAGTAGAGTGATATTTTCAAAATTTTGTAATACAGTGATAAATAAACAACGCGAAAAAATCCGTATATAGTAGTTTAATTTCAATGAATAACATTCGCGTAAACAGAAGACAATATTATGATCAAGACATAGTTATTCTGTCCGTTGGAACAAATGATAAAAACCCTTCTTATTTGCATAAGGAATTATGTGTAGCACTCAATAACTTGAAAATGTGTCAACAAATTTATTTACTCAGTGTTCAAAGTAACCAACATTTAAATGAAAATATGTTAAATCAAAACCTTAAAGTTTTAGCTCAAACTTTCACAAACTGTAAATTTATTGACATAAATGATTTTTATAGTTATAAAAGCTCTTATCAACGATATAATAGAACTTATTTGAATCAACTTAGTTTTAAATTGAATATTGAAATTGATTATTTAAAATATAAGCAAAATTTTCTTAATAGTAGACATTGGCAATGTAAATCGTATAATAAACAAAACAATCCAGAGATTCGAAAAAGGGTTATCATCAGAAAACAATACTAGATTTTTTTAAACCACTCGATAATCATACCACTTTGACGATAAATAATGAAGGACTACTATCTGTACCAAACTGTAATCAAAGTTCTATCACACGTCACGATCTTTTTCGTCTGTGAACATATTTGTGTATTGCACCAAAATATTAATGGCCTAATCAATAAATCAGACTTACTAAGCATTCACCTAAATCATTTTTTAGATGAAGGTAAATCCATAGATGTTGTATGTGTAACAGAAACAAACATGAAAAAGGGGGATCACATACATTTATCTTTATCAAATTATACTCTTCACACGTATTTTGCTAGAGATGGTAGAAATGGAGGCTGTTGTATATTGCTTAAAAGTAGTATTAAGGGACAAAAAATAGATTTAATGAAATTTTGCAAGCCCAACCTCATAGAGTGTTGCGCAGTGGAGCTTCAAAGTTTCTCAATGATAGTTATATGTATATATAGACCACCTAAATATGATAAACTATCTGTAAATGCGTTTTTAAGTGGTTTAGATCTTATTTTAAACGAATTATGTCTAAGGAATAAAAAGAAAGTTGTTTTATGCGGGGATTTTAATATAGACATCTTAAAAAAAACCTACAGCTCCCTATGCTTTGAAAATCTACTACATAGCTATAATTTAAATATGGGTGTACGGACACCAACACGACTTTGTAGCGGCACCTGTATCGATAATATAATTCATAATGTTAGAGGCAGTAAATGTGAAATTGCAGAGCTTGCAATGTCAGATCATACTGCTCAACTGCTTAAATGCCCTGTAAAAAAGACCTGTATACTCCCCTACTGGTTTGTATTTAGGCGTAATTATTGTAATGAAAATATAGACAAATTCAAGGAATGCTTACAAAATTTGACATTTAATGATATTTATTCTTTTAGTGACTCCAATGACGCATTTAATGAATTCCATGACAGCTTCAAACTATATTATGACTTATGTTTTCCAAATAATAAAATTAAAGTGCAAGCATCTAAAAAGGCTAAATGGATTAGCATGGGAATAAAATTATGCTGTAAACGAAAATGTCAAATGTTATGGCAATTCCGTAAAAACCCTAGTCATGAAAATAAAAAAATATTCAAAACATATTCAAACAGACTAAAAACAATAATTCGACTAACCCAGAAATCTCAGAATAATAACTTTATAAATAATGCTACAAATAAGAATAAAGCTACATGGCAAATAATAAATGAATGCAAAAGAAATAAGCCGGTAGAAGGCATAGAGTCAATTATCAACGAAAATAAAATTATAACTAATCCAAATGAAATCGCTCAAATATTTAATGATTTTTTTAGTGACGAAATTAAATCAAATAGTATTAATAATATTAATAATAATTTAAAGTTTGACATAAATCGTGATTCCCTATTTATAAATCCGACAATTCCCGATGACATTATTAAAATTATCCGCTCATTAAATAATACCAGTAGTTCTGGTTTTGATGACATTTCGACAGGTATAATTAAAACAGTAGCAGTTAGCATTGCACCAGTGCTGAGTTACATTATTAATCTGAGCATAGAGACAGGTATATTTCCGGAACGGCTTAAACTTTCTGTCATAAAGCCTCTACATAAAAAAGGAACCAAACAGGAACCTAGTAACTATCGACCAATTGCCTTGCTTTCTATATTTTCCAAAATAATAGAGAAAGTAATTTATAATTCACTAAACTCATTTTTTGAGCAAAAGAATATTTTTACCGAGGAACAGTATGGTTTTAGAAAGAATAAGAACATCAACATGGCTATTTTTCAGTTATATGAAAAAGTTATTTCATGTGTTGATAGACGATGTCCTGTAGCAGCTTTATTTATGGACATGAGTAAAGCTTTTGATTTCGTGGATCGCTCAATACTTTTAAATAAATTGGAAAGGTATGGGATTAGAGGGAATGCGCTCAAACTTGTTCAATCTTACTTGACAGACAGGAAACAAGTTACAAAAATAACTAAACTTTGTGTTCACTCAAAAACAGAGCAAAATTATGTATCTCCTCAAAGGTCTACTAAGTACGGCGTACCGCAAGGGAGCATAATAGGACCTTTGTTGTTCCTTGTTTATATCAATGACATGCTGACATGCCTATAGTGACAAATCATCAAATGGTCCTATTTGCGGATGACAGCACTGTAATTTTTTGTGGTAACAATGATATCATGACGTTCGAAAGAGAAATAAACAAGTGCCTAGGACTATTAATAGACTGGATGAAATCCAATAATTTAAAAATTAATTTTGACATAACAAAAATCATGACATTTGAACAAAAAACTAACCATGGAAAACTTGACATTCGATACGGCAACAAAATAATTTTAGAAACCTCGTCTACAAAATTTTTAGGGCTCGAACTTAATAGAGACTTCTCTTGGAAAAGCCACACTGATAGTGTATGTAAACGTTTAAGTCAATATTCATATGCTCTACGTAAACTATCACAAAAAGTAAACCAAACAACATTAATTACAGCATATCACGCATATGTCACATCTACTTTACGCTACGGCTTGATATTTTGGGGCAACTCCACAAATGTGGACATTGTCTTTAGGTCTCAAAAAAGATGTTTAAGAGCTTTATGCGGCATAAAAAACACCGACAGCTGTAAACCATATTTTAAGAGTCTAGGTATATTGACAGTGCCTTGCCTTTATACATTAGAGGTAGTCTTATTTATAAAAAACAATTTTAATTTATTTGACACGCTTAGTAGCGCACGTCATAGAAATAAGATACGGTTCAGACCACATAAAAAATCCGTTTATAATAGGAACTTTTTAGGCATGGCACCCAAAATATATAATAGACTACCATCATGTGTACTAGAAACTAACGATGTAAAAATATTTAAAAAACAGGTAAATGACATACTAATAAATAAGACATATTACTCAATTAACGAATATTTAAATGATAATAATATTATAGATAATTCCATTTGTTATTTTTAATTTTTGGTGAATTCTTATTTTATGTACCTATTCAACTCATGACATTGTTTTTCCCACAGATAGATCGATTTTAATTTTATTAATTTAATTTTATTAAAAATATTGCATGCCTATAGTGGTAGAACATAGTGAACTGCGCATTCACTCAACAACCTGCAATGTATAAAAAAATTTTGTACCTATGTTCAGCAATAAATGATTTTGATTTGATTTTGATTTGATTTGATTTGATTTGCGCTGCTAAGTTAGGAAGTTGGCTGTGTTGCTCATGCCTTGGAAAACACGTAAAACCGTTGGTTTTGCGCCTGATTTCTCTCCGGTCGTGTTGGATTCCCGTCCCACCGGATTATTAGGCCCGTCGCCCACACGAGCTGGAGACGAGGTGGCGACGAGGTGCAGGCGCACGAGTGGCGCGCCGCTTCTGTTTTCTTCAGGAATAAATGGCAGTGCGCTCACACACTAGAGTCGCGTCACAGGCGAGGTGGAGTCGACGCGGAGGCGCGGCGGCGGCGTGGCGAGGGTGGTGTGCTCGACCGTGCCGCGACTCCACCGCCATTTTGTTTCTTTTAAGTTTAAGTAAAATCTTCTCCTATCTCTATCCGGTCTCGCCTTGACTCTACATAAACGCCACACCTCGACCATGCTGCGACGCCGCTGCGACCGTGCTTCGACCGTGCCTCGACTTACCAGTGGGCGACGCGCCTTAGAGTTAGGGAATAAAGAGTGCATTTGTGTTTACGCGCTATTATATCTCCTGTGCAGATGGCCAGTCTCGGTTACTACTGGCCCCGTGACAGAAATTTGGTCTCGAGGATATTATTATAATTATGTTATAATTCCTCTTCCCACGCATAATTATGCTGAATGCTTGTTTCCTACCTTTATTGTATAAAACACATAAATATATTTCGTTTCTTCTTCATTCATTGCGACACATAACTGGCTGCAGTGCACACGTATTATTAACCTCTGCCAGCTTAATATTACCTGTTTTTAACAAAAAAAAGACAATACCCGCACTAGAAATAATTTCTGTGTCACTGAGGACTTTACAAACATTCAAACAACAGACACAAAGAATACCCAGACACGGAACAGCCATTTGTGGATTACACAAATTTTTGTCCCGTCTGGGATTCGAACCCACGACACTCGGTGCAGTGGCAGCGGCGAGGTGACCACTTAATCCACTACGCCTTTAGTGCATTAACCTTCACCTTGTCTAGTGACTTCATAGCTCTGAGATAATTACAGAATTATGATCTTTATAATAATTATTAGCAGATATGTAATGTTGTTACATTATAATATGTCTAGCATTGTTTTAGTTTAAATTACTCTGACCCGAGAAGTCTTAATTACAGAAAGCTTGCTCGTGTAATTGTTACACCTTGTGTTGCACGTCTATTCAATTTTATTTTCTGACATGACACGGCCAAGTAGCTAGGGCCGCAGTGCCAACGAATGTGATATTTTCTTTTACGCGGTCATAACGTAGACATTTTTTAATATTAGCAAAGTGATAGGCCACCCTGGCGTACCGCTTTGCTAATTTCTATATGGCAACAGCCTACTTGGGGGATTATTGGACTGTCTCGCAGAATTTTCGAGTGCGATAACAAGACACCTCTGACTTTTTATTTGAGTGAACTAAATAGATAATAATTAGCGGTCGCTGTAACAGTGAAGAAAAACATTGTGAGGAAACCTGTAAGTCTGAGAAATTTATATAATGGTCTCAATATGTGAAGACCGATTTTTCAACAAACATAATCTTTGTATTTTACTTATTAATTTGTCATGAGTATCACAAGACTCTGAATCAGACTATTACGACGTACTGCAGTAGCCTTATCTATACTTATGGCCAGTCACACAACTAACAAGTAAAAGTTATCCGAAAGATAAATCGCATGCTGTTTCACTCATGTTAGGTTAAAGAAAAGAGATGGTGAGACTTTGATCTTTTTCTGACTTTTGTCTCTGGTGGGACAAGCCCTTGATAGTATAAAGAGAAAAGCTTTGATTTTTTATTTGTTTGTTTGTAACGATTTAATTCAGAAGCTACACAACCGATTTTAATAATTCTGTAACAAAGGCTATATTTTATTTTATAAAATATAGCTGACCCGCGCTACTTTCTCTGCTGCATATAAGATAATTCTGGCCGTTTTTGCAACATTTTTATAACTGCTCCGCTTCTATCGGTCGTAACATGATATTATATAGCCTATAGCATTCTTCTATAAATGGGTTATCCAACACTAAAATAATTTTTCAATTCGAACCAGTGGTTCCTGAGATTAGCGCGTTCAACCAAACAAACAAACAAACTCTTCAGCTTTATAACATTAGTATAGATTTACTGTTAACATAACCTAACCTACATTTACGTGAGCGAAGCCACGGGCAAAAGCTAGTTCAGGATATATTTATAACGTACTGTTATTTATGAGCTTCGATCTATGTAGTTGCTAAATACTCCGCCAGCGCATTCTAACACATAAATAACTCTAGCATACGACAGCGTAAACTTTCGCGACTGTAAATTTCGTCCTTGACCTATGGATGCAATGATCTGATACTCAATGAGCGTAATTTGCATAGTTCTATCTACGTGTAACATTGAAACTAACATTCTTATACTGCCTGTATTGAAACTCAGGTATAGAAGCGTGGTCAGAACATTTGAAATATGTCTAAATAGATATATTTAAAATTTCGTGACCACGCTTCTATTGCAATAAAACATTAATAGGCTTGTATAGATATCTCTATAAACTTATTAATGTTCCATTGCAATGCAATAATCTTGCCTGCTCTTTCCACTTCCCTTTTTCTACAGCAATCTTAGGCTCTCTATCTCTCCCTCTCTCTCTATCTCTTTCTTCAAGGCCAACATAATTCCCAGAAATTTAACTCACCTAATACCCCTCACATGAACTCTCAACCACACTCATTTGCGCTTACACCTACCGATGAAACAGAGGTCAGCAGAGTTATAATGAACTTGAAGAAGCTTAATAATGCTGGACAGGATAATATATCTGGAACATTTATAAAACGTTATCAACAACATCTAGTGCCGCCTTTAACATACCTGTTTAATCTAATATTTGTCACTGGCGTCTTCCCTGAGGTATTCAAACGTGCCGAGGTAATACCCATTCATAAGAGTGGAGACAAAGGCTGTGTAAACAATTATAGACCTATCTCGATTCTCTCTACCTTATCAAAAATTTTAGAAAAACTGCTAAATAAACGTCTAATCAGCTACCTAGAATCCCAAAATCTTTTATCCAAATCCCAGTTCGGATTTAGAGCTGGTACGTCAACTAACGACGCTGTTCACGAGTTAACAGATCATATTGTTAGTAAACTAGATAAAAAGAAGAAAGTTATATCTATATTTCTCGATTTAGCAAAGGCGTTTGACACAGTCTCTGTTCCACTCCTACTGGCTAAGCTTGAAAAGATGGGTATTCGTGATAACCAACTTAAACTTTTTAAGAGTTACCTCACAGACAGGCTACAAAGGGTCAGGATTGGTAAAGTCACCAGTGATGATTTAAGGGTTGAATGGGGCGTTCCTCAAGGTAGCGTATTGGGCCCGACACTCTTCCTAATCTTTATTAATGATCTATGCAACCTGCAGCTAATAAACGGCAAAATTGTGACATTTGCTGACGACACTGCCTTGATTTTCCATGGCGATACCTGGAACGACACCTTCCATGCAGCTCAAATAGGTTTCAACGCGGTGACCTCTTGGTTGAAAGAAAACGGCCTAACCCTTAATGTCGAAAAGACAAAATACTTGCCCTTTTCTATAAAAAACATACCACCCAGAGAACTTGATGGGCTCTCATTAACTGCGCACTCATGCCCACTCAATCGCCCTTGCGTATGTAAACACTTGACTTGTGCCTCTACCATCAAATATCTCGGTGTCGTAATCGACAGTAATTTAAATTTTAATCACCATATTGACTTACTTTCATCGCGGATCCGTAAGCTTATGTTCACCTTTAAAAATTTGCGACATGTTGCAGACAAAACTTTAATAAGGATGATTTACTTCTCTCTATGCCAGCCAATACTGACATACTGCATTACGATATGGGGCGGCACAGGCAAAACAGGTATGATAAGGGTGGAAAGAGCTCAAAGGGCTGTGCTGAAAGTAGCCCACTTCTTGCCTTTCCTCTATCCCACCAAAGACCTTTACCATCTTACTGATGTCCTGACAGTTCGACAATTATATATCTTAAATATAACCATTAAACAACACTCACTTCTTGCATACGATGCCTCACATACAAGCAAAAGACTAAAACATAAAGTCTGCCAAAATACTGATCAGTGGTCTACAGCTTTTTCTGGCAAGTTCTTCGGTTTCCTAGGGAGATATCTGTACAATAAAATAAATGCAAACCTTTCTATATACCAACTAACAAAGTACAATTGCAAGAAGACTGTCACATCGTGGTTAAAGTCCCTTAGCTATGAAGAAACAGAACAGCTTCTACATATGCCCACTTAAAAAAAAAAAAACTTTTCTGCATTCTATCTTACTCTTTCATATGTAGGTACAACACAATGTTAATAGATCTGTTATTTTCTAACATCTCTGATCCCAAGACTATAGATCGTAGGATTAACTAACATCTATCTATTATACACACAATGACAAACATACACACACACACACACACACACACACACACACACAAACACACACACAAACACACACACAATCACACACACAAACACACACACACACAGACACTCACGCAAAAACACTCTCACTGATCAACATCAACTACAATGTACAAGCTTCACCCACTACACGCTCCACCAATTCAGAGTCTGGAGAGGCTGGTAATCTGTCATACAGGTCTCCTAGTACAGACACCAGTCTCCCACACAGACTGTATTATCTTATAAATATTCGTTGAGTATGTAACTAGATACCTACCACTGTCTTATGTATTTGTAAAACTGTGTGAGAGAAGAAAAATAAAGTTATTTGTATTTGTATTGTAATTATGAACAAGTGCTAGAACAGCAACAAATAAATACCACCTCTTAAAAATAGCAGTAGAAATTATCTCAGAATATAAGATAGAAAAGTCCATTTATGTATTTCCAGTACTTGTCTTTTTTTTACGCGGTGAAATGTGCAAATCTCATTCCCCGTCGCCGGTTTTGGGGCGGGCGATGGGGATATGTTGGGATCCATTATTACTACATAACTAAATAAGACCATAAATAGTAACTAATTGCACAACATTTTAAAGTGTCACAGCATGCATAATTATTAAAACCGTTATCTTATTATATAAACACGACATACAATAGTATAATAATTGAAAAGTATAATCAGCAATAAATAACAAGTGAGAAACGACAATGAGTTGCCGTAAATCTCAGAGTTCGAAAAAATGGTATCACGTGACTTTGAGGTCCGAGATCAAAGGTCATAGTCGTTTCGGGGTATATTCCGAGTCTCTAGCTCTTATGGTTCTTGAGTTGAAAACTGTATAACAGACAGACAGACAAAGATGTTGTTCTTTCGAACTCTAAAACATGAACTAAGTTAAAAATGTGAATTTTTAAAATTACTATGTGCTAACAAAAATGACTCTAGACAGACATTGAACTCCAATCAAAAATACGGATGGTGTAGTGGTTGAAGTGGTCACCTTGCTACTGCCACTGCGCCGAGTGTCGTGAGTTCGAATCCCACACGGGACAAAACTTTGTGAAAACCACAAATGGTTGTTCCTAGTCTGGATGTTATTTGTGTCCGTTGTTTGAATTTTAGTAAAGTCCCTTAAAACACAGGAATTATTCCTAGTGCTAGTGTCTTGTATTTTAAAGAAGAATGAAAAGTAATAAAAACAAATAGAACCTCATTCATTCATTCATAGGAATGCGGCTACAGTTGGACCGAAGGCTGTAAGTACATACAAGTATATCTCCTTGTCACGTTATATCAAGAATACTAAAATTATGGGTATTAAGTTGTTATGTGACAGAGTGAGATGTCATTGCCATTAATATTTATTAGCTTTGTTATTTATATCCTACAATGGCTTCAGCTCTATAATAATATTGTCAGTTGCCGTAAAATGTCACCATCCGCTATTATTACTAATCTTCTAGAAGAATAATCAATGACAATGCAGTAATCATCATTCACATGCAAAATTGTACGACGTTAAAATTTTTCAGTTATTTTCCGTAGCATAGTTTGTTAATTTATCTGTCAGTCAAAGTTTCGCTTCGCTTAAAGCAGTTCGTGCAGTCTAGAGTGGTTTTAACCGCAATATTAATAAAAAGAGCATCATCTTGATACAATTTAATACTTGCAACTCATAGCAGGAAGAATGGAAATGAAGTCTATTCTTCGTGACCTGGACGCGACTGCATATGGCGTATCCAAAATTATGTAACTGAATTTTATTTTTATGTTTATTGTCTGAAATAAATGATTTTATTATTATTGTTTTATTAAAAGTTACAAATTCCATTCCAATTGTTATTATTGCGTACTGTTTCATCCATCTTCCTTTCAACGGTCTCAGAAAATTCTTCCAAAAATATCGCGCCCCGTTCTAAGTACTCAAGAATATAGATAAAAGGAAATAATATACTTATGAGTTTTAGATTCTCATAGTACTACTTTGTAACACAGCAATATAAATAACAGCCGTGTGCCCATTAGACTCGACTTTAACTGTTCCGTTTTATTCATGACTTCCTCAGGATATAGTCTGACATTTATTACTATTGAATGCAAGGCAGTTAAGCATTGGTATTGCATATGGATGTGATCACCAGTAAATAGGTAGGTAGCTAATTCATGATATATTTATAACGTACTGTTATTTATGAGATTCGATCTATGTAGTTGCTAAATACTCCGCCAGCGCATTCTAACACTAAAATAAAAAATTAAAGGTGAGTACAAGTTGACACATTGATATATTGTTTTATGGAGTTTTTGCAGCTGTAGCATCAATGTCACGATAGTACGCCAAATTAGTAACTGATCGTACGATACTATATTTCTTGTATATTATTTTATATTTTTACAAGTTTATAAGGCTAGTGTGAATGGAACAGTCGCAAGTGGAAGACCTAGGCGAACGTTTATTGATCAGATCGGAGACGTTCTGGATAAAGGCCAGGTTAAGAGCACCTTAAACCGGCGAGCGTGTATGAGGAATGTTATGAAAGTGAATGAAGCCAGAGAAGTGTATCAGGGTCGCAGCGAATGGCTATCCGTAGTCTCTGCCTACCCCTCAAGGGAAACAGCCGTGAATCTATGTATGTATGTATATATTTTATATTTATATATGTTTTCGTGGTATTTATTACAATCCACCACAGTGTTCGATTTGTTTATTTATTGATTACCTATGCATGGATGGCCGTACCTCGATTGGGCGAACGAGCGTGAGTTGGGTTCGGTCCCCGCACGGGACAAATATTTTTGTGATTCACAAATAGTTGTTTCGGGGCTAAGCGTTTTGCTGTTTGTAAGTCCTCCGCGACACAGGATTTATTTATAGTGCGAGAGTGGTCTAAAAGAAGCGAATGAAAGAAGATTGGTTACATACTTAATACATTATATTGAACTGTTGTTAACTGCCTCCGTGGCGCAGCGGTAGTGAATGCGACTGCTGTGCATGAGGTCTCGGGTTCGACTCCCGGGTCGGACCTACATAAAGTTATTGGGTTTTTCTGTTAAGAAATCTCAATAGCAGCCCGGAGTTAGGAAGTTGGCGGTGTTAGACACCACCGTGCCTCGGAAAGCACGTAAAGCCGTTGGTCCTGCGCCATATCTCTTTACGGTCGTGTCGGATTACCGTCCCATCGGATCATGAGAATTAGGGAACAGAGAGTGCACTTGTGTTTGCGCACACGCTTGTGCACTATAATATCTGCTTCGCAGATGGCCAGTCTCCGTTAAGATTGGCCGCCGTGACCGAAATTCGGTCTGGATGACAATACATTATGTTGATAGTCGATACAATTTTTCTGAAGTGAAAATGTTTTAAATCGCCTGATATTTAAGTAATCGAATCGAAAGATAATTAAGTTCTTTAGAATCGCAGTACTGTTGTTATCGGCCATTGACCAATGCTAACTATCTTCCTAATTGATATCGTTAGCAACATAATATTACCTCAGTACAAAACGAAAATTCGATGAGTCACGTTTTTCTTTCCAAATCCGAAACGACATTGTAGAGATGATAGAAATGACACTAAATATTATTCTACCATTTACAAGTAAATACATGAATATTGATGCAAATTTAAACAATTGCTTTCAAACACAATGTTTTGCAACAGATTGCGCGAACATGAAATGCAGAAACATAGCCATCTTAGATTTTCTGCAATAGACCCATTATTGCGTATTACTACAATTTGCAATCCAATTATTTAAATTAA
Organism: Catocala nupta; assembly: GCA_963675205.1. Lineage (NCBI taxonomy): Eukaryota > Metazoa > Arthropoda > Insecta > Lepidoptera > Erebidae > Catocala > Catocala nupta. The sequence goes on along the minus strand of OY776086.1, from coordinate 26,656,430 downwards.
GTTGTCTATTATTTGATTTGGATTTTAGAACATCAAATTTGACCTTATCATAGTCAAACTTTAGCTGACTTTACGAAAATTTTTAATGATCCTGATTGTCATACCCAAAACAGTATACAATTTTTCTTATTTATACAGGTCTTGAGTGATGTCGCTGGCAGGCCATATGTGTAACGTGTAATACAACGCATGGAACGCTGATCGAAACGTCAAGTAAACGTTACCCGGGCATCAAAATCAGGATTGCATATGTTTTACTTGCGACATCAACGAGTCATTCGATTTAAAGCATGAGATTAAATATTTCACGTCCCTAGTTACGGAAACTATGCGTAATGTTGAATTCTATAATCATTTATAACTTGTTAAACACGTGCACGAACGGATACCGTCCACTCACATTTAGGTTACAGGACAGTCACGTGTTGAGGAATTAGTGATGTGATATTATCGATAAATCTCGTAATATTTAAAATAATCTGATTTTGTTAAATAAGTGTGTCTTTGATTGAAACTTGCTTTACATTGATTTACTGATCGTGTTTTTTAGAATGAACGAATAAGATAAGATTAATTTATTGATTTATGCTCAGTGAGGCTCATACTTTTTGGCAGAATTTACAATTGAATTCTAAAAACATTTTAATGGAATTGTGTAGAGAAAACTTTGTCTAACTGTCAGATAACTACATATAAATAAGTGAGCTATGTAACTTACGTAAATAATATAGATGATGAACCTAGAATAATTTAAAGCTACATTATACGAGCTTCGATGGTATACATGTAATAACTCTACAACAGCAACAAACGACATCCGCTTTCACAACTCAGCTGCGAAATTGCACAGCTTTCTCGTAACTTAGTGCTTAAACAGAAACTTTGTATTAAGTATCCAGAGATGGCAGATAATAACAAAATAAGAAAACAGTTCACTGCCGCGTTTATAACAGCTTCACTCGAGTGTTCTTAGATTACGTGCGTGCTGGCGTAATTATTAGCGTTCAGTAGCACCGCTGGGAATATTAGAGAAATCGTGAAGAGGCGGATCTTGCAATATGAGTAGTTACTATAGCTAGCATATCTTGTGTTAATCGTAATTTTGTGCAGGCAGTTGCATATAACTCTCGCATGCTGCTGCAACTTAAAATAAAGCCTAACTAAATGAGAATAGTTATGCAAAGTGAAATAATAAATCGAAAGATTGCACACATGTTTGTGTATGAAGCAAAAATAATATTTATGTGACTGTTTATTATTATAAGAATTTACTTCACGGCTAATGATATAATTTAAAAACATTACCGAAATTAATTAAAAGCGGATTTTACACAGATAAAAAATATGAAAGCTTAAAATTAATACATCCTTTTGGCGCAATACTTAGTTAACTTTGTGAGCTACAACATCCTAATTACGACATATAACTCATTAGCATGTTAATTAATCACATGCTAATTAGACACATCTGGCCAAAAGCAATAATTTAAGTATTGCAACTGCACTTAGTAAATGCGATTTTTATAGCAGTTTTTCTTGAAGTGCAGTAAAGTATCGATAAAGTGCAATTCCTGCGCTCGTCACTAAGTTGCGTAGCACGTGCAGCTTTCTAAAGATTGACCAATATTCTCGTGAGCCTCTGTACCAATATACACGATGTGCAAGCCGCAGCTCCATACTAGCACCGCACATAGGTATTGCTGTTTATAGCATTATTAGGTTAGATTAGGTTAATCTTAGTGAGAAGGCTTTACAAAAATCTTTAAGAATTTCGGTAAAATCACCTGAAGCCACACTCACACTCAAAGCCGAATCGGAATTTTATTGGCTTTTTTTACCAATACATTTTCGAAAGCAACGCGTCGATTTCCTTCCGAAACCAGTGAAGAAGAAAGAATGTAGAAGAATTCAGGCTATACCGAGACTAATATACACTCATATTTTGCTAGATACATCCATTTATTCAGAAAATAAAGCATGCGGTGCAGTCTTTTGGGACTGCCGATAGAAGTGAAAACTGAGTAACTAGCGTGCGGTGACGATGACGCGAGTTTCACGCTTTTTGTTCACCCAAAAAGTACACATAATATATATACACAGTATACATATAGCTCATGGAAAGCGTTCGGTGACGATGACGCGAGTTCCATGATTTTTGTTCACCCAAAAAGTGCTCAACGCGCCTAAAGAAGTTTCCACTTTAAAAATGTTTCCGACGCCAACCTCAGGCGAGAGAAGAGACCTGTTTATCTCGTCAGGGATATATTATAAGTGAAAATTCTGCCATTTTAAATTATTTGGAGGGCGATACAAGAAACCTGACTCGCTCGGTTAGGTACCAACCTATTACAGGACTTGGATATGTAACATATATTTTTGACATCGACATTTGCGTAAACGCTTACATTTACACTTCACCACAGAAACAGATAAAACACAAAAAAACTAAAATCGGTGAATAGAATGTAAAATGCGTGTGGAAAGAATTAAGAATACGTTATTATGCTGTTATTTCGTTCCGAAAATAATTATGATGGTTGTATATAATTAAATTATTTCAACAATCGAAGTCGTTCTTAGAACGAAAGGAAATCGTACGGAACAGTGGGGGAAGTGCTGTTTTCCGTTGTCGTAACACGTGCTTTGACCTCAAGTAAAGAAAGTAATGCGACGCTGCACTGGCCACGGCTTGTTACCAAAGAGAAAATAAATCCACGGCAAATACATTTTATAAGTTATTGTAGGTATTATAGTAATTATCGTAGTTCATCGTCACGCTCAAAGCAACGCACGCTCCTTATGTGTTATTGTCGATACATTCGTATAGATTTCGAATGTCATAAAGACTGTGTTTGATTTAATACCTACGTTATTTTACATAAAAGATATATAGCAACCAAAATGTAAAAAGAATTATTGCAATTACACATTAACAACAATTTTATGCAAAACAGGACACATTGTTTAATATACAAATAAAAAAATGTTTACGCAATATAACCGCGTTTTTAAAACAGAATTTAGTTTCGCCAGTCATCTAAGTTATGATAAAAGTATATATTTTTTATGAGGTTAACCTACCCGTTACCTATACGGCTATAATTTAAACAGTTGTACGGCTATAATAGTCTAGGTATACGGTTATAATGGAAGTACGCGTGTTATCGTTTGCCGGGCACCGCGTCAAACTCTATTACAGCTACCAATATTTTTCGACAAAAATATACATTGCATATCACCCGATTTGAAATGCGACTTGAAAATGAATTCGTTTCAATATACTGTAACAACACCTCTTACAGCAGTACTAAGAGCAGCGATAGCTCAGTGGGGAGACCAACAGACTGAAATGCAGAGGGTCTCGGGTTCGAACCCACGTCGCGCACCTCTGACTTTCGGAAGTTATATGACTTTTCGAAATTATGTGCGTATTGATTGATAATTATCGCCTGCTCCGTGCCTCGGAGAGCACATTAAGCCGTCGGTCCCGGCTGCCATGAACATCTATGGCAGTCGTTATTGGGGAAGTCGACACAAAAGATCCCACTGGGTCGAAGTGTCGCCGGTCTGTACTGACTGGCCCCTACACAAGATAAGATAAGATACAGCAGTACTAATTGAATCTTACCCCACGAGAGGACTGGTGCTATATCAAGTAATCTTAACTTATATTATAAATGCGAATGTGACTTTTTTTGTTACGCTTTCAAACCTTAACTAGTCGACCGACCACCATGAAATTTTGCGTGCATTTTATCAGGGATACCGAATAGGATATAGAGTACCTTTTATCCATCGTCCCCAATTGATAGTTGAGTAACATAACCTACATTTACGAGAGCGCAGCCGTGGTCAGATTCTAGTACTTACTTAATAAAATAAAGCTGTGAATTTTGTTTGTTTTTTTATTTTAAAGCGCTAATCTTAGAAGCTATCAGTCGGATCCGAAAAATTCTAATTACATTCGATAGCTCAATTTTTGAGGTAGGTTATATATATGTATAACACCAAGCTACGAGTCACTGGAGCGAAGCAGTAATTTTACGTAAGTAAAACGACGAAAGACATCCAGTATACAATGCTAGCTGTATTTTCTATTAATATTATTGATACCGATTTAAGACAGTATACTTCCAGACTAAACAATTGATAAAAGTATATTTTTCTTTTATAACTTTGAACTCGTTATTCGATTTAAAAGTCGCACTTCGAAGCATTCCAACAATTATGTAAATGTATGTTAAACTACTACATTTCTGGTATATTCAAGAAAGTTTATATAAACTATAAACTTATATATTAAAATGCTTTATCGATTGCTAGATATCAATAAGCTATTATAATATGAGTGGCAGATTTCAAAGTTATTCATTTACATAAATTTACGATACCTTATGATGCGACGACGCCTCTCGTATATTCTCTATTTCATTACTACAGCATAAAAGCATTATTAAACATGTTAATGGCGTATTCATTAAATAATATTTAAAGTTCCGCTTTAGGTAAAAAATTGTTTTATACTACAACGGGAAGGAAACAAGCCCACCTGACGATAAACAATCACCTTAGCCAATAATCGCTCGCAGGAGTATACCTGCTCGATTACTTGCACATTGCCAGCTTTTGGGCAAAGTAATTAAATATGGCATGAAAGGATCGGCCGAAACTATTACCTACCCAGCAAACCACAATAACAATGTTTCAACACTCTCGCCGGTTTTCTGTAGGCGCTAGCTACTTTCCCTAGAGAGTCGACTTATCTATATCCTTGCCAGATAGTAAGCAATCACCGTAGCCTATTATTGCTTGAAATACTAGTATGAGAAGGATTAGGCCATAGTACACCACACTGGCCCAATGCGAGTTGGCAAACTTCACATATCTTCTAGAATATTATGGACAACTCTCAGACATGCAGGTTTTCACACGATATTTTCTTTCAACGGTAAAGGAAAAGAAGTATACTTACAAAGTAATTCAACATGGCATTTAAGGATTAGCATGAAAGAGGTGGGTATGTGAGCGGCCAGAACTTTTACTTGGACAAAACGCAATTACAATATTTCTTCGTTAATGTGCCGGTTGCCTGTAAAAGTGTGTAGGTAGGTTAGTACAGTGACAGTAAGAGTCTTCCGCCAAGGGTAGTTCCTATGCGAAATGACTCGTACTGTCATCCCACAAAAAATCATTCATATAGATGCAATCGTTTAGTTTAGGAGCAGTTAGTAGTAGTTAGTTAGTAAGAGCAAGAGAATTCTTCGCATTTTGTAATATTTTTCATTGTAGCTCTGCTCTGATTGGTCGTAGCGTGATTTTATATAGCTATATAACATATAGCCTTCCTCGATAAATGGTCTATCCAACACTAGAAGAATGTACAATTCGTACCAGTAGTTCCTAAGATTAACGCGTTCTACCAAACAAATAAACTCTTCAGCTTTATAATAATTATTAGTATAGATGATAAAAACTCAATGAATACTTATGCCTAAAAATATATTTTAACATGTTTAAAATCGCAAGCGTCGCGGCTTCTACACAACGTCTTTCCCTTCGTGGTGAGTTGTATGTTGACGCCGCGGCTTTCTTTTGTGATTGCGTGTAATTTCAATGCGATTAGATCAACCAAATTACTATAATTGTATATTTATATGAAAAGTTAAATAATTAATTATGTAAAGCGATAAAAGAAAAGTTGTTAAGTAAGTTATAATTAAATCACAGAGAAGGTTATTCGTAATTTTCAATTAATTCTGTATAATGATAAAATTGCAACGCATTTCATGTTTTTATATGGAACACCTATTAACTAACCAGACAAAAGAAAAATCTAACTGTGTATCAATATTTTTTTGTCTGTTTATAATCTAATTTAAAGTTCTATAAATCTAAGTTATTTATCTATACTAATATTATAAAGCTGAAGAGTTTGTTTGTATGTTTGTTTCGTTTAACGGACTAATCTCAGAAACTAATGGCTCGAAAAAATCTTTTAGTTTTGGATAGCCTATTTATCGAGGAAGGCTATAGGCTATATAATATCATGCTACGACTCACGGGGGCACATCTCGCCTATTTTAAAGCAGTTTTCACAACTATTAGGATTCCGTATCCGAAGGATTCCAATAGGACCTTATTATTCAACCACAGCTATCTTGAAAGACAGACGGACAGGCCATCTGTCTGTATATTTTGGCGTGCTAGTAATAAAAAGCTAAGCCTATGTCCTTCCTTAGGTTTTAAACTATATCTGTAACAAATTTCATCAAATCGGTTGAGTGGTTTATCCGTGTAAAGATAACAAACAGACAGAGTCATTTTCGAATTTATAATATTAGTAAGGATTTTGAAAGGATATACGACTCACATAAAATGTATTGAAATTGGCTTTCTTAATAGAATATTACATTAATTATTATTTTAAAAACACGACTACCGTTTCAAGTTTCGTATCCTGTGTCGCAGGGGAATTTATGCACATAAACTTTATGGACACACAGCGTAACAATTTGTTACGCTGTTGGTTTTCATGATAGAAAGTAACAAAAAACACCCAGACTGAGAACAACAATTTGTAGATCACACATTAAAAGCATTTTTTAGCAGTTTGGACTCAGTGATGACGAGTCACTCAGTACAAATCATAATAGATAAGAAAGTGCGCAGATGCATTGTGTTTAACTAGAGGAAGCCAGTTATTGTATCTACTCAGAACAATCAAGCGGTCTTATAACCGATAAGTAAATGTTATGAATAACATATCTTCACGGTAAAAAACGTTAGGTAACTAACTTATAATGACTTACATTAACAATAGCAAGACGGGAAAACCAGCTAACCTACAAAGACGGCCAAGGAACATTTGACCCATCATTATTTTTGTAGTTCTAATTATGTATATAATATGAATTATAAGCAGAAATAATAGAAGATACTCATAGAAACAAATAATTTTAGATTTGTAGAATAATATAGGTAAGTGTTTAATTTATAAGAATTTTTTTTACAGTTACGACACGTAAACATTTTTATTGATTGCAACTTCCACATACATAATGGTTCTTCTAAAGTGTTACTCAGTTCGACAGCCAATTGCAGAATTAAGTCTCTTCTACGTATTTTTTGTTGTTTGTTTCTTGGTACAACACCCAGGCATTTATTCTAAATCTAAAATATTATAAAAACACTTGTACCGGCCATCTTCTTGAAGCAGCTTTCGTGCTATATTTTCTCGCCATTTGATCGACCACGTCAACACCATATTTATTTGAGTTGTAAAACATTACAGTATCTATCTGAACAGTATCATGTAAGGTGCTTAGTAACAATACATTTTTGCTTCTCTTTGTTTGGTAAACTGTCTATAAGCATTGGTCATTTTCGGTTTTTAGTGCCTTGGTTTTATACAAATCCAATGTTAGATTCTTTACGTACGATAGAATATCACGTCTCCCTTTGTAAGGAACCAACCAAAGTTGTACGCAAGCAAACTTTGTGCAAGAGACACAGATGTGAAAAAGTTGTCTGTTGTCACATTTATACCTTTATTCAAGAATGACTCTATAAGACGCATAACAACGTGTTGTCCAAGACTTTGATTATCCGGCCGAATTTCGTCTTTTCCAAGATAAGGAAGGAAGGCATTCAACATGTACTTTGATTTTACATCAACACAGAGCCAAAATTTAATTCCAAATTTGTCTGGTTTATTAGCCATATATTGAATAAAAAGACATCAAACTTTTGTAGCAAACAGATGTACATCTATGGTTACATTTTCGCCCGGTTTGCACGAAACGCAGTTATCAATAAAACGATTCCACACTTGAGAAATCAATGCAGAATCCGTTATTATTCTGGTAAATCATTCTGATCTCACATCGAATCATAGATATTTCATAATTTCCATGAATCTATCCCTAGGCATAGTTTCAGAAAATATGGTATGCCCCGTATCTTACTCCACAAATCATTCACTGATATATTTCTTGCTACAAAACAACCTCTGACATACAAAACGAAAATGAATTTTTCAAGTTCTTCAAGGGAAATAGACCATGAATGGCCGAGCCGACGAATAGCTTCGGCCTCTGTACAATTTTTTATATGTCGTAAAATCGTGTCAAAAGTTTCCAGGTTGTCATGAATTTCTCTCCAACTTGTCTTCGTGCATAGGCGGTAAGCCCAGATTGTTCAGTCAATGTTTTGATTATGACGTGGTACGTATTTTGCGAAATACAGTCCGCATTTGATTGCCAGGCACTTCAACGAGATATCGAAGCCATAAACAACTGGACTCTTGATGCAAAAATGGAGTTCAATAAGAGTAAATGTTGCATTATGAGTTTTGGACGAAAGAGGCATCGAATCCTCTTTCCTTACAACCTAAACGGCGATCCTATCAACAGAGTCGAAAGTATGAAAGACTTAGACGTGATATTTGACCCTAAATTGACCTTTCACGAGCATATCATCTTAACCGCTAAGGAATCCTTTAGACGACTTGGGTTTATCCTCAGGAATGCCAGGGACTTTCACGGTAATGATGTAGTCAGAACACTCTACCAGTCGCTAGTACTAAGTAAATTAGAATTTAGTGCCTGCGTCTGGAATCCACACGAAAGTACCTACGTCCTCTTACTAGAGAAGGTCCAAAAGGCTTACCTGAGATTTTTATACAAACGCACTAACGGGTACTATCCATTCATGTATCCCACACAGTATCTCCTAGGTAGCCTGGAGTACAATTCACTTGAAGTTAGACGTAGACTTGATCAAATCAGAACAATGTGCAAAATATTACTTGGTGTCATTGAGGCCCCTCAGCTCCACGACAAGGTATGTCGGTTTTACGTGCCCGATAATTATCGACGTAGCAGGAGGCACAAGTTATTTGCACCACCTTCTTACCGCACCGTGGCACACAGAAACTCACCCGTTCCTCGGGTACTTACCGCACTCAACGCTATCTTGTACGCAAATCCGAATTGTGATTTGTTTGCGGATGGATGGAAGGCGATTATGTCAGTATGCTTGGAGTTTTGTGAGAGATCTGTACGCTAGTTGATTGTTTTTAAAATAAATATACCTTAATTAGTGTAATTGGCTTGTAGCCGTTCTGATTAAGGATGCTTTTAAATAAATAAATAAATAAAATAAAGTGGTCGGCGACCTGCTATCTCTGCACGATTTTCAAGTATAGATTGCCACAATATTACACCTGGAGACATCATAATATTGTTAAGAGGGGTATTGCCATAAAATATTGTTCAAACACTGCGTCCTCGTCTCCGACAATGTCTTTCCCAAGTTTCCTGAATCACAGCTAACGGTATGTTTGCTGTCTGAATCATCACTAAAACTTGACTCAGAAGCAGGAGTAGAGCAATCACTGTCTTCAGCTTCTGATGGTAATACACTTTCACTTTCACTATCCGATATATGATCTTCAGGCAAAGATTGAAGTTATGCCAAATAACTAACTTGACTCAACGAGAACGCTTAGAGTAATTTTTTTTTTTTTTTTTTTTTAATAATAAAAATGGTTTATTCATCTCCACAAATTACAAAAAATTTATAGTTACATTATACACTGTGAAAATTACATGTGACAATATTGTAGTTTGTGGGAGATCTGGAGTCTAAACTAAGCCTAGGCCTGTATTTTAGAACTCCAGGCCCCCATTTCATTTTTATACAGTGACAAGCAATTACGTGTGCATGATGTGAGAGTGAATACACTGAGTGTGCGAGAGTGTGTGTGTGTGTGTGTGTGTGTGTGTGTGAGTGAGTGTGTGTGTGTGTGCGTGAGTGTGTGTGTGTGTGTGAGAGTGTGTGTGTGTGTGTGTGAGAGTGTGTGTTTGTGTGGACGATAGGTATATGATTTACATATATAAATCAATACGTACATGCTAAAATATATATTTTATATGATAAATTAATTTATTTTATAAAGTACATAAGTAGTAAATAACAGAAAATAGATAAACAAGTATTACTATGTTATGACATCAAGGATATTTTCGGTTTCAAAATAATTTAGATTTGATAGTAGTTTATTTACCTTTTGCTTACATTCTGACTTAGTGCAATTTGCAATAGCAGACATTTTATTTACTTTATTATATAACATTCCTCCTATAAACATGAAAAACCTCTGTGCAAAGTTGGTGCTTACTGTAATAGGCTCACATATGGCGTATTTCCTTCTAGACAGGGCTAGGTGCTTTTTTCTTTCCTCAGATATAGTAGAGTGCTTTAGAAGGACAGTCTGCCTCATATATAATTGGCGTACAGTCAGCACTTGGGCTTCTTCATATAGTCTGGAAGTGGGATATAAACGCGGCTTGGATAAACTAACTTTTAGTATTAGTCTTTGAGCTCTTTCCAGTGTTATCATTTTAGTTTTACAGGCACCACCCCATGTTGTGATGCAGTAACCCAATACAGACTGTACCAAGGCTTCGTAAACCATCGTCATGGTCTGTTTCTCTGCTACACCACGAAGTTCTTTGAAGATATAAGTGAGTTTTCGAACTCTTTTGGACAGAGACTGGATGTGGTTTTCAAAAGTTAGATTTGCATCTATGTCAATGCCGAGATATTTTAAACTCTGGGTACGACTAAAGTGAGTACAGTTACAATTTGGGATTGGAGGGAAGTTACATTTATGTGCAATGATAGAATTCGGAAGATTGGCTACCTCTACCCGATTTTGGATAGAGAACACAATGTATTTAGTCTTGTCGTCATTTAAGGTCAGAAAATTAGTTGACAGCCAGTGACACACTACATTAATTCCACGCTGTGCCAGATTAAAAAGTTCATTCCACGATTCGGCGAAAAAAGTAAGAGCAGTGTCGTCTGCGTAGGCTTGAATAGAGCAGTTTTTTATTTTAAGCGAACACAGTTCGTTTATGTAGCAAAGAAACAGGGTAGGACCTAAAATACTGCCCTGAGGCACGCCAAATTTAATTGGTAGTTCATCACTGATATAATCCCCAACTTTCACGCATTGGGTTCGATTTTTTAGGTAATCGGACAATAATGCTAGCGGTTGACCCCGAATCCCAAACTCTTCCAATTTGTTTATAAGTCGTGAAACAGAGACAGTGTCAAAGGCCTTGGCTAAGTCTAGAAATATACTCAAACATTTGTCCTTTTTGTCTAGCTTACTGACTAAAAAGTTAACAAAGTCAAACATCGCATTATCTGTTGACCGACTTGATCTAAAACCATATTGCTTGTCCGAGAGTAGATGATGGTTTTCTAGATACTTTGTTAATCGAAGGTTAATAATACGTTCAAAGATTTTGGACAAAGTTGTTAAAATAGCGATTGGTCTGTAGTTTGTGACACTGTCTCTGTCTCCTCCTTTATGTATAGGATGGACCACAGCTCTTTTTAAAGCGTTGGGGAAAACCCCAGAGTCGAAACAGCGATTTATTAAATTTGTTATAACTGGTACAACCGAATCAGATATGTGTTTCATTAACCTAGCACTTATTTGGTCCCAGCCAGGAGCGCAATCACTTTTTAGTTGTTGAATTGTTCTCTCAACTTCTGCAGTGTCAGTAGGCAGGAGAACAAAGGACTTCAGTGGTGGTTCAGTAGTACTTTTAAAACTGGTGGAATGACTAGGGATCTTATCTGATAGTTGTTTCCCAATATTCGAAAAGTATTCATTGCATTCGTTAACTGATTCTAAGGGTGTTCGTATAGCCTTTAATAGCTGCAGTGGTAGTTGATTTCTATTTTCGCTATTTGTGATTGTTTTAATAGTAGACCATAACCTTTTTGAGTTGTTTTTCGACATTAGGAATTGATGTCTCTCATATTGCTTTTTGAGCTTCTTTAGTAAGGCGTTACAGTGGTTGCGGTATCTTATATACGATATTTTTAATATTATACTGTTATCAACTTTTAATTTCTTATGCATTCTATCTCTAGTACGTATACAGCGCAACATACCAGTAGTAACCCACGGTTTAATTATAAATTTATTTCTTGGAACCAAACGTTTTATAGTATTATTAGCAATTAAATTTTGTATTATATTAATAAAATTATTCGTAGCAATGTTTAAATTGGTTTCTTGATAAATTTTATTAAAGTTACAATTATATGATTCATTTTTTAATTTATCGAAATCAATTTTAAAATGCATTTTTAACTTAGAAGGCTTATTTTTATTCGTTAGGGTTTTTAGACACAGTAATACTGCTTCATGATCAGTAATACTCGTGCCTAAGGAGAATGTTGTTGCACTTAGTTTTGTCTTTAAGATGACATGGTCTAAACACGACTTACCTCTGGTTGGAGTATTAATGCCAGGAAGGAGTCCATGAAAGGCGATAGTATCCAAGTAAGCGGTAGTCTCCTGACTTGTTCCTATTAAATCAATGTTTATATCACCGACTATGATAATATTTTTGAAATTAGTCAAATTTTGTAATAGATGATGTAAAGAGCAGATGAAATTATCAGGTGATTTAAAACTAGGCGGTCTGTAAAGCGCAATTACTACTGTATTGTTTTCCATTTTTATTGTCAAACAATTAGCTTCACTTAGAGGCGGTTCCTCCACAAGGCATTCCAAGTTGCTATTTGTGTAGACAACTATGCCATCGTTCTGATTATAGTTGTCGTTAGTTTTATGTGCGTTGTAACCTTGAAGGAGTGGCAGATTTATTACTCGTGATAACCAACACTCTGACAACACAATAATATCACATGTTACTTCTAGCCTTTTGAGCAGAATGGGCAATTCTTGAAAGTTACGATTTATACTGCGAATATTTTGTTGTAAAACTTTTAGGTATTGTTGTGGTGAGTTAAGATAAGAGGCGCATTTTTCAGGTTCACAAGTAATTGGCATAGCAATGTCGAATTTGTCAATATTTTGAATTAAATTATTAGTTGCATCGAATATGATTCGTGGTTGTTTATGGGTGAAAAAAATATTCATGAAAATATATAAAAATGTAAGGGGCTTAGCTTAAAGATATAAATTTTATGAGATGTGTTTAGGTTAGCCAGAAATAGTGAATAAGGTCTATATTGTCTAATACATGTTATAGTAGTAATGTAAGCATGATTGTAAACATAGTTTTTTGCATAAAAATACAATAACTGCCATTTTATACCTCAGAACTGAAAAAATAAATAAAAATAGAGTCCACCGCGATATAAGAAGTACTCCGGGAAAAGGTCTTTGATAAAATTAAGAGAGAGAGATTACACAAATCAAATATCCCGAGGAGCGCAATACAAAAGGGACAAATATCGAGGTGTAGACGGCAGCCGCAGGCTGGGTTCGGCCTTACTTTTGAAGAGGCTCCAGCGGCATGCCACGGCCGATCGCCCACAATTGCAGGCCTGTGCCAATTTCTGCGCGTCGCTCTGCTTTATCCTTTTAAGAACGAGTCTGCGCCCCATCGCAATGCGCAGCTCTGACGGCTGTCAGAATCTTTTAATTTATTATTTTCAATTTTATTTTATGTACTGAATTATTTTTATTTGTAATAACGTGTTTGTAATATAGTTATTATTAGTTTAAGTTTAATGGAAAACGGCTGTGACGGCGATGGCGATGTGGAAATAAGTGCTAGTCAACCTACCACATCGCTAAATGGTTTGCTGCGTTGCCCCCACTGTATCCAGGCTCGATATTTCAAAGGTAAGCGGGGTTTGAAAGTACATTTTGGCAAAGTGCATAAATCCCAAGATGTACTTTTTAATCCCTCTACGTCAGTACAGTCATCCACCACCCAAATTCCCTTTTGGCAAGAATTAGCAAACTTAAAAAATTCTATTCCGGTTTTAAAAAGAGTTCCCCGTGGCGCGAGACCTGCAGTGGCGAAAAAACTAGCTGATTGTATAGGTCTCGTCGTACGGGAGAACACAAAAGTAGCTTGGGAACAGTTACTGACCTTCCCTTATAGAACTTTACATGTTGAAAAAAACCAGGCGACGACAAAATCTCTTACAGAACAAATTAAACAAAATTGTTATGTTTCGGCTCACACTTTTGGCACAACTTTTACTTACAATAACAGAAAAACTGTTTTTCAATGTGTAGAGTCCAAATTAAGGGAAGGTGATATCAGGGGCGCGTCTAGGCTTCTATTTAGTAATGATGTGGTGGCGCCTTGCTCTCCGGACACCCTCGCGAGTCTAAAGAGCAAACATCCACCGCCGGTTGATGACCTCTGTTTCCCTGATCCGCCAGATAAGGATTCGGAACACCTTGTTACTACAGCCAAGGATGTTTTCACAGCTGTTTGCTCCTTCCGGAGTGGCTCGTCAGCTGGCCTCGACGGCTTGTCTCCTCAACATTTAAAAGACCTTTTATGCCCAAGCGCCGGGGAGGCTGGCGATACACTCTTGAGGGAGCTCACGGCTTTGGTAAACTTAATGCTCTCCGGTGGTGTGAGCGATGCTATCATCGACATCTTGTACGGCGCAAATTTATGTGCCCTCAATAAGAAAGATGGTGGTATTCGTCCCATTGCCGTGGGTTGTACGTACCGGCGTATGGCAGCCAAAATATGCTGTAAATTTTATAGTAAAACTCTTACTAATAAATTTCAGCCCCTGCAATTGGGTTTCGGCTCCAAAGGGGGCTGTGAGGCTGCCATACATGCCTTATCTACGTACCTTGGCTGTGGTAATGGAGAGGTCATCCTAAAGGTTGACTTAAAAAATGCTTTTAATTCAGTAAATAGGGACACCTTGTTGACACAAGCAAAATTAGAAACACCTCAAATATTTAAATTCTTGTGGCAGTGTTACAGATTTCCAAGTAAATTACTTTATAAACACAACCTTTTAGAATCTTCAGTTGGATGTCAACAAGGTGACCCTCTTGGACCAGTCATTTTCAGTTTAGCTATACACCCCATTATTCAGCAGATAAATTCTAAATTTAACATCTGGTATTTAGATGATGGGACGCTTGGAGGCGATGTAGAAACAGTACTACAAGATTTGGCACTACTGAAAAATAAATTTGCATCAATTGGCTTAGATTTAAATACCAATAAATGTGAAATATTTGTAAACAATATTAATAACGTAGACAAACATTTGATACTAACTAAATTCAACTCATTGGCTCCAGATATCAAAATTGTTGAAAAACATTCTCTTCGCCTGCTTGGGTCCCCTGTTTTTGAAGAAGCTTTTGATTCTTTCTTAGAAGAGAAAGTCCAAAATTTTTGTGAAATTTCAGACCGCCTTTTCAAAATTAATATACATTCAGCTTTTACTATAATGCGTTACTGCCTTTTCGTCCCTAAATTTACTCATGCTTTAAGGTCATCTCAGTTTTGGAAACATTTAACACCTTTAGTTAAAATTGACAAAATCATACAGAATACATTAAGGCAAATATTAAATGTGGACTTGAACGACCGAGCTTGGCTTCAAGCTTCTCTACCTGTTCGTTTAGGCGGGCTCGGCGTTCGCAAAATTTCAGATGTCAGTTTACCGGCGTTCCTGGCCTCGGTCTACAGCACGGAAGAATTAACCAGGTACATTCTGGCACCCACACTGGTTAGTTCAGAAGTGTTGTGTAAGACTGACGCCGTGAACGCCTGGAAAATGGCTTGTCCAAATACTGATCTGCCTACCAACCCGTTCTCCCAAAGGCAGTGGGATGGGCCGCTATGCAACACGGTAAGAGAAAATCTTTTTACTACATCTGTAAGTGTTGCTGAGCGCGCACGTTTGCTGGCTGTGGGAGAATGGGAATCGGGTTTATGGCTTCAGGCACTTCCATCGTCCAACACAGGTACAATGTTGGACGATACAACATTCCGCCTCGCCACCTGTCTTCGTTTAGGTGCCCCGTGTGTTTCTCCGCATCGTTGTCATTGCGGAGAAGCCGTCGACAGCCTCGGACACCATGGGCTGTCCTGCAGCAGAAGCGCTGGTCGTATTTCACGACACGCTCACCTTAATGACATTATCCGTCGTGCTCTTATCACCGCCGGCGTACCAGCAGTATTAGAACCCATAGGCTTGGTACGTGACGATGGGAAGAGACCCGATGGTATGTCTTTGTTACCTTGGAAAATGGGTAGGCCTTTGGTGTGGGACGCCACATGCGTCGACACCCTTGCGCCATCACATCTTCCGAACACGGTGAGCTGCGCCAGTGCTGCTGCTGTAGCGGCGGAAAACCTCAAACGGCGAAAATACAGTAATTTAATTGGTAATTACGTTTTTGAGCCGTTTGGGGTGGAGACGCTAGGTTCATGGGGTCCGAGCGCTCGTGCGCTTTTTAGAGATATATCTAAGCGGCTAATCGACGCTTCGCGTGACCAGAAGGCTGGACTTTTCTTGGCTCAAAGAATCAGCATTGCCATTCAACGTGGCAATGCTGCCAGTCTCCTGGGCACTTTCCCGGTCGACAGCGATTCTGAGGAATTTTACGACGCTGCCTGAACCAGCCATTTCCTTTCTTTATATTAAATTTATAGACCCATATTTTGTTACTTTCATGTTTTATTTATAAGTGGTTAGGTTTGTTAATATTAGTTAAGTTGTAAATTATAATTGTTGCTTTGTTAAATATAATTATAAAGAATTGATAGATATGTTTTGTAATAATAACTGCCAAAAATATTGTAATATTTTAAAAATAATAGATATAAGATAATCGTGTGTTGTAATGTTTATTATAAGAAAAATAATAGAATACATTAATATATAACCATAAATTGCGTGTGTTTGTAAAAGGTTACTGTGGTATGTATGTGTTAGTGTACTATTTTGTTTTGGAGTGATAGTGTGTGTAACGTTAGCATTATTAAGAGACACGGTATGCTGTTCTTTATAAAACATAACAAACAAATAGATTTTGTAGGAAACAAAAATACAGAGTTCTGCGTATAATTTCATTTTAAACTCGTGATACGTGATGTTTTGATACGAAAAATATGTTAGTCATAGGGACTTTAGTTTTATCAAATCTTCTTCGCGGGTTATCAGTTGGGACGGCTCACCTTCCTTTGGACGAAGATATACCTTGCCATATGAGGTCCAACAAGTTGCGTACTTGTGTGATTTGGCATATTCACGACATAAATAGTAGAGGCGCCTGGCGTTGGTGGTGAGAGACTCAGATATAAAGATGGGTTTGGGATCACCATTCAGCTTTAGGTGAGTCGTATTAAGCTTCGCTTTACTACTTTTATTGAAGGTCTTTGATGATTTTATTATATTTTCTTTAAGCGAGGTCGACGAGAGTTCTACTATTACGGGTGCAGACTTGTTCGGGGATGTTTTGGGTCTGTATATGTTCCGGATATCAGTGTCTTGCAGCTCGATATCTAATACGTGGCCCACGGTTTTCACTATACTGACAAGTGTCGATCTGTTCTCAGGATTACTCATTGGCACATTTCTCAATTCCACGCATGAGGCCTTTGAGTTGCGCTCCAATAATTCAACTTTTTGCTCCAGTGATCTAATTTGTTCCTTAAAAACAGTATTCTCGGTTTTCGTTTGCTGCAGTTGATTAATAATATCGTCATATTTATCTGACATATATTGAATTGATTGTTTTATTTCGTTATTCTGCTGAGATATTCTTTTGATTTCCTCCTCAAATTTTAGCGCATGGTTGGAATGTTGAAGTTGTAATTCGGATATCATGTCTCTTATCTCACAGATTGCGGTATCGCCATGTTTGCGTTTTTGTCTACGGGTTACATTTAGTTGATCACCACATCCAGTGTCAAAGACTACGTAGTCAGATGCCGTATCAGACTCTTGTGCGACTGAAATTCCTTTCAATATTTGAGGCGGGGTGCGTTGCGTAGACATAATATGGGCGTTAGCAAACTTTTGCAAATAAATATTAAATAACAAAAAAGATCAAAAAAATTATAAAATCTTCAATTCAAATAAAAAAGATGTTCAAAAATATAATCGAAATGCCCAAAAAGTCTGTTATGATACAGCAGGTTCGAACTTAGTGCGTATGATCTGAGCACGTCTAGTTATACCACTAGACCACGCTAACTGTAGCAATGGAAGTCAAATAGGGATATGAGTTGTAGCGCAAAGTATTTGCGATATAAGTTAGAGTCTTTGTTGAGTTCACGCTTAAGTCCAAAGGTCAATTTTGCAATGTTTTTGCACAATCACTCAACGATAGTTTTTAAAATTGTTTTGTCACTCACACGAATAATAGTTTATATACAGTTCTAATTTTAACACTGTTTATAGATATTTACTTTCTTGATATGACGATCTGGAGTGCTCACGCTGCAAGTAACGGTTCGAGATACGGAGAGGGGACACGGGTAATTACTATTTCAATTAATGAACAAAGGAACTAAAATATGTAGGTACGCGATACACGATCCGTCAATAAAATTAAACTAAATATTATCAACTTACACGCGACAACAATTCATTTATTTATTGAATAGGTCAAATGACTCTAGCCGCCTTTGTAGGTGAATGCTATTTTTATCAATGTTTGGCTTATCATATTACACTATAAATGCTTTAGTTTTAAAGCTAACTGTAGTTCATTAAAAGTCACAAGGTATGAAATTATATAAACAAATAGTTATGAAATAATCCGTGGTGCAGGTTTGAATTCGGGTCTAATGACCCTTACCGGCAAGGATGATGTTTATCTTATATACAGGGCTGTCCGGTAAGTAATGGATAACCTGGAAATGTCTTATAGTGGAACTGATGGCCGTTCAGGAAAAAATATGAAAAAAAATCTATCCTATCTACTACCTGAGATATGTGTTTTATTTTTAACTACCATGTTTATGCTAATGCCTTTGACTGTCTATCTATTAAGATAGACAGTCAAAGGAATGCTATGCTAATATAGCTTGCACTTTTTAATATATTTTTTTTTTTCTAAACGGCCTTCAGTTCTATGTACTATAATACATTTCAAGGTTATCCATTAATTACCGGACAACCTGTATAGGATACAAGATTCAAGATAATTTATTTATTGAACATATGTAATTCTAACTATTAGGTACTATAAATGCGAATGTATTTTTGTTTGTTTTTTGTTACGCTTTCACGCCTTATCTGCTTAACCGATTATCATGGAATTTCGCATACACGCTGTCAGGAGTACAGAAAATGACATACGGTACCTTACAAGTAGGAAAAAAATGTGCCCGAATGATCGAAGCTGCAGGCAAAAGCACTAGCTACTGAGGTACTAATAAATGTCAATGAAACCGGTGGTTCCAATATATAAGGCATTGGGTATGCGATATCACTACCTTCATAAACAATTACTAATATTTTATTTTTATTATAATCTCTATAAATACGACTTGCTAAATGTTATGGTAAATCAAATAAAACTGTTTCTTTCTCTCAGTCTCGAGTTCTATACCGTTATATATCACGCATCTCCAGATTTCGAACTAACGAGCGAATAAAATAAATTACTAGCACTCACTTTAATGATTAAGGAAAACATCGTGCGGATATCTAGCTTTATGAGAGCTCTTCATAAACTATAGACTACTTCTTTCCTCACACTTCGAGAACATTCCATTATTTTTTTATTTTTGTAAAGGCATCTTTCGTTACTGACTTTCAAACAACGGAATGCTCAGACGCATAACAACTATTTGTGAATCACACAACTATTTGTCTCGTGAGGATCGAACCTATAACCCACGGCATAGTGTCAGTGGCAAGGCGCCCACTTACACAACTAAGCGATCTGTGCATTCAGTAGCAGTGATATGCACAATTCATCTAACATGTCCAGTCATCTTACTTACTTTTAGGATGTCAAAATACAAGTTTATACGAGTTTACAGCTGGGTATCTCAAATTCCAAATTACCTAATTTTGACTAAGATGACTGGACTAATGAAAGATTAACACTATGTCTTAATATTTAAGTCCGCATGTAACGTGCTCTCACAGTAAACAAAATGCTATTAAATATGTTTTTGGACTGATATTGAAAACTGCTCTATAGACAACTACAATTATTATTATAGACAACTGCTATAGATTTTGTTTTAATAATTTCATTTTGTTATGCAATAATTCTTTTAAACTGATTTTTGATATTTAATTTTCGTCATATGTATATCTATTTGGTAATTTAAAGTAACCTTTTGGATATACTCTTTGCCTTTTTTCTTTCTTGATTTTTAACTAACTCACTTGATTGCGCATACTGTGGCCGCCTTAAAAGGTTTCGCAACTGACACAAGCCTCACAATATACTATTTTTGTTGTAATCGCTGGTGGTCCTAATAAATAAACAATAATCCGCACATAAAACATAATAAGATTTAAGACATCATATCAAGTGAAAGACCATTGTCTGGTTATAAGTGAACCACAGACTTTTAGAAGACTAGATTTGCCTACGTCGTAAATGTAGGTTTGGTCAGATTAGTAGCGGTACTTTTATCTGGATGAACGGTACCTTATGTCCTTTTCTGTGCCCCTGATAACGTGTATGAGAAATTTCGTGATAATCGGTCGAGTAGGTAAGGCGTGAAAGCGTTACAAATAAACTTACATTCACTTATAATATTAGTTAGGTTTGCAAAAATAAAAGTAGAGGTAATAAGACAATGACACAAGATTTGACCTTTTAGAAGTTAATTTTATACTTCTGTGTTTAGGAAGGAAGGAATGGGGACTAATAGGATTAGTGATTATTAATAATATCCAATCGCATTCACGACCGCTGCGCCACCGGTCTACATAACTGTATATTTAAGCGCAAGCTAAAGAATTTAAGATAAAATACCATAATACCATTCTTCTCCCTAGCCTTTATTATTCCCAAGTCACTTGGGGTCGGCTTTTCTGGTCTAACCGGATTTGACTGGATATCAGTTTTTACACGGAGCGGCTGCCACCTGACCCCCGCAACCCGAAGGCTAACAATACCCTAAGGCTAGACCAGTGCCAGGATATTATAGGGCACTGACTTCTCAGTAACGACTGCCATAGATGTTCATGGCAGCCGGGACCGACGGCTTAACGTGCTCTCCGAGGCACGGAGCAGGCGATAATTGTCAATCAATACGCACATAATTTCGAAAAGTCATATATCTTCCGAAAGTCAGAGGTGAATGTGAAAGAATGACGTAATTGTAATACCCGTACCGCAATTTAATTAATTGTATTTCCTATTGAAGATTTTTTGTAGAATTTATTTTTATGTTGTCATTCGGTGAATGATTGTATGGGGAAATGCAGTAAATTATAATATTAGCTCTGTTGACAACATGTCTATTGTCTGGGCCTCTATTCAGTGTAAAAAAGAGTAAGCAATAGACAGCATATTTTGTAAAACACATCTTGCAGTTAATCGCATGCTTAATAAAACAGCGACTTAACTCAACATTTGGGAGTAAGGCAATTCGAACTCTAATGTTGTGACTATAAATTCTAATAATATATTCGTGTTAAATTATTGCAACATAGTTCAAATTTGTTTGATTCAAAATACTCAGATAGGTCTCTGTTTTATTAAGAGTGCGTTATGTCTGTAGGTTCCAAATTACTAATGGTAGTATAGTACGTAAAACTATTTGAAAATATACGAAATACCAAGAATTAATATTTCGTTCATTATTTAAGTTGGTCCATTAATTTCGAAAAGTATTCAATAATAACGTTTTTAAACGTAAGCTCTTTATCGCGCAATAAAACTTGTAGTCCAGAATTGGTATAGTCAGTATTATGTTTAGTGTTTACGATAGTTTAAGGATTTCGTATCTGGGTGCTAATAGGACCCTATTAGTAAGCCTGCACACTCCGTCCGTCTGTCTGTCAGCGGGCTGTATCTCGTCCGTAGGATGTAGAGAGTTGATAATCAAGCTGTGTTTTTGCTGCTATAACAACAAATAAAAATACCAAGATGGCGAATTTAAAAATGATTTACACATGACCGGTTTTTATTATTGTAACTTGTTTTGTGCATCATATAATTAAATAAACATATCTCAGCTACAAACAAATTTGAATTTTTATATTGCATGTGCTAAACCTAACCAACACTATATCTACAGAATATACTGAACATATACATAAAATTATATGCAATCCTGAGAATGAAAACAAAACATCATACTTTTTATTAGCATAAAAAACATATCAATTTTTACTGATACTTATCACTAAGTCATAGGCCTTAATAAACATGCATTGTTTTCTGCTGAAGCACTTTTTGTTACAACATTACTGCCTGATACGTTTTAAACCGTAATTACAACTACCTTACTAATAATGCTAATTGGTTATTATATTTTTGTTTACTCTTGTATTTTCTCTGTAAGTGATTATTGTAATCTTTTAAGAGCATAAACGTCTTTAACCGTAACATATTTGACAGCATATTACTGAACGTCACAATTGACGTCATTTTCGTAAATGGATGCTATTTGTAGTGTCGTGGATAATGTCATTACGTCCCTTTCACTGTAGTGTTTAAAGTTTTCACTTTTGTACAATCTGTACGCGTGCTACTTTTATATGTAATGAACGCGGTCATTTTACCATAATGTATTGTTGGTCACGTAACTAATAGGGAACTGGACTCTTCCTTTTTATTATTTCCATTAAAATGTAAGTATTGCCAAAAATCTAAAAAACTATTATTTTTAAACCGCGCTAAAATAAAAAGGAGAGATGTCTTTTTTATCCGGTTGTAGGGCTAAAAGAGGCACACGATACTATCTTGTGACGTAATTGTTATACTATTTATGTATTCCCTTACTCCTTAATTTTTACATACATATATAGATTCACGCCTGTTTCCCATAGGGGTAGGCAGAGACTACGGATTTTCATTTGCTACAATCCTGACACACTTCTCTGGCTTCATTCACATCTTAATTTTTGCAACTAATGACGTTACTATTATATCGAAAAGGGTTCTTTAGAATGCTATTTTCTGTTACATATAAAATTACATGCAATATCAAACTGGGGCGACTGCCTCTATCCGATTTTGCTGGGTAGTCCCCAATGGTCATGCTATTCTTGTTACATTTAGTTTAAGTATATGACTCTTTGTAAATTCGGATAGAATATTCGTTTCTTAATAGAATAAGTGCTATATAACATAGGCAACCTAAAGGAAAAATTATGTTCTAAAATAATATATCGACAAGTTTCAATTTACTGGTTCCACGTAATAAATTGGCGTAAATTTATATAGTAATTTAATATTTAACATATGAAGTATATAACCGTTACTTAACTTTACTTGCAAATGTTATATCTAAATTACTGAAAATGAGACCAATTTGTAAAAAATTTGGAAATTCTTGTTTTGAGTTACGACTTAGTTAAAATCTACCATTCTACATCTTTCAACTATAAATGAAGTCTTGTTCCCTTATCCAATTATTATAGGATTTCTTGCACTTTTATGCGAATTACATTCGAATGCTAGACGTGATAATTACTTTGCACGAACAAGAACACAGCGTGTACCTATGTTGTCAATACATTCGAATGTTTTTCGAATGGGACTATGCGCAATGCTACACCATTGATTATAACTAATTTGAGAGTCTGTCAACAAGATCCTAGTCCAGTAGGACTAGGATCTTGTTGTTCTTATTCTTAATATGCGTAGTAACGCATATTAAGAATAAGAACAGAACGTGACGTCAAAGTAACTCGCTATGCAATATGCATGCTAGTTACTTTGATTATCCACTCATATAATCAGGGTATATTATACCCCCACTATAAAAAATATTCTAGGTAAAGTAAAGATCTTACTTTTCCCATTCTGCACGGTATACGTCAGGTCCTGGAAGGTCAGGTTGATGGGTGGGCGCTGTGGCAGGTGTGATAGGTGGGCACGGCCGAGCCTTGTAGGCACATCCACTACAGTTGAGGACGACATACTTCAATCTGACATCGTCTGCATGGGATGAAGAATCTGTGGACAATGATATATATATTTAAGAAGCTAAGGAGCAAAGGTATAGACTTATTTCAATTTAAATTATCATAAGTATCTTTTTTTTAACTGCTCCGAACTTGGAGCCCGAATAACTATGTGTTTATGTGACCTCTTCTAACAAAGCTAGAGTGATTGTTCAAAAGGGTTTTCGCTTATTACGTTATTAGCTTATGTCCGCGG
The DNA here is from genome assembly GCA_963675205.1 of Catocala nupta. Lineage (NCBI taxonomy): Eukaryota > Metazoa > Arthropoda > Insecta > Lepidoptera > Erebidae > Catocala > Catocala nupta. The sequence goes on along the minus strand of OY776086.1, from coordinate 26,632,285 downwards.
CTTCACTTGGTTTTTCTGGATTTTCTTTTCTGCAACCCTGACAATGTGTATCCAAAATTCCATAACAAACAAACTCACGTTCGCATTTATAATATTAGCTAGGATAACTATAATTTTCATATTAAATGACTTAGGACGTGGCTTCTAAATAACTAGTATCCATGTTTACTGTTCTAGCGAAGCTAGGGCGATTGTTTAAGATTTCACAACGATAATGGAATGAGTGGGATTCTGTACCCACGACCTTTTGATCACAAGTCGTGCCTCGTCATGCCTTAATTATCTAGTGGGTTACAGCTCTTTGTTACATTACGTGGGATACTCCAAAAGTTTTGCGAAAGAAAAAGTGATCTATAGATAAATATTTTTTATTTATCTTTTCAAAGTACTCTCCATCAGCCTCTATACAAAGTTTTATGCGCCTGAACCAATTTTTGAAACATTTTTCCAGTCCGCCGCAGACACCTCGTTTACGGCCTGCTCGAACATTGACAGCGAATCTGCCGTCGACGAAAATTGAATCCCTTTGAGCAGATTTTTTATTTTCGGGAATAATTAGAAGTCACACGGTGCTAGGTCATGGCTGTAAGGAGGGTGATCCAGGAGTTTGTCCGACGTGCTGTATAGGAAGTCCCTTGTTTAGAGCGTGTATGCGCGGGCGCGATGTCGAGAGCCTTGTGTTTGGTCGCTTGTTGCTCACAACAGAACAAACTTCTGCCAAACATTTGGTAGTTTACCGTTCGGCCTTGATGCTTTTTTGGTTCCGTAAAGAAATTGACACCAAGTAGCCAGGCAAATTTAAATATTGTCAGTCATTTGAAGTCTATCTAACGATACGTCCAGTTTCAGGCGATACTTGAAATTGTATAAAAGCACAGCGCGAAAATGTTTCCGGCGTAGATCCATTCGTCAATGAGACATGATAATTTGAATTAGGTCGCAATAAATGTGGAGGGAAATTTTGAAATTAGAATTTACTTATTTTTACTCTCAAATAATATTTTCAAAATAGATTATAACTGGCCAGACTATACATAAAAACTATTTATCGATATATTTTTTAAGTGGCCTGGTATAGTAATAAGTAATTTATTTTGCCAAATCATATACAGAGGTTTCCTTCAACAATGGACTAAAATCACCAAAACATAATTTGTAAATTAAGGGAAAAATTACTCATGAACACTAGGTCAGACCTATCTTGTAGAGGATTATAGTACAGTCACTCTCAATAAGATGTAATCGGCACAAAATTCCAAACATTTCTCGAGGTCCAATATGCCAAAGTATTGTATCCATCTATTGAGGCAAAACATGATATTTACTGTAACTTATCAATTCTAAGTAAATATCTGTTCTAAAACTTTGCAAACGTAGATAAAAGACGTTGTATAAAATCTATTATATTAAAGTGTAAAAAACAGGTTTAATTGTGTGAAAGTATAATTCTATATACGCTAAACTGGTTATGCAATTAAATTATAGAGAAATAGTAACCTAACGAGGTGACAGTAGCTAAGAAAAAAATAGTGGATAATTAAAAAAAAAGAAAGACTTGCTATCGAGGATTTGTGGATTCTAACACCACAAGAAAGGGTTCATATCAGTAGAGGATTACTCTACTAATGCGAACCCTCTCCTAATACAAGCATTCTAGCTTAGCTAGTGAGGTTAACAAGAATACTACAAATTTTTAACACAAGTTACTATTTCAAAAATAAAGTGTGGTATAAGACATCGCCTCGCCAGAATCACTACGCAGAGTGTTGCGGCTTTGAATCCCACACGGGCCAAAAACAATTATGATCCACAAAAAGTGCTTTTTGTGTCTATTTAACCTTTAGTTAAGTGCCCCACGTCACAAGATTTATCCCTAGTGCGGGAATCACAGTTTTATGAAAAAAATCTATGACATATCTATTTTCGTGCGATTCGAATCTTAATGATTTGTTTGCCACATTGCCATGGTCATTGTTAGCTAAGGATATACTGTTATCTATTATGCTGTATTTAAAATTACTGTACTTAATTACGTCTGTAATTAAATTACTTAAAGGCCTCGAATATACTTGCAAAGATCATGGAAAAACAAACATAAATAGAAGATAATCGTGGTACAATCCCAATGATTAAAACCCAGGAAATAAAATGTTCGTATAAATCTAATTAGACTCTTATAATAAAATTGTCTGTTTACGCGAATATCATACATTGAAATTAGACTAATTTATACGGATTTTATTGCGTTTTTTACTATAAAAATACTATTGTTAGATAATTAAGAAACTATTAAACTACTACTGTTAAAGTTTACTACTATTCTAAGCTATTTAAATGATCTTTACTAAATAAAATCGGTATAATGTAGACTTTTCATATCTATAGACTAATACAAATTCTGCTCAATATTTTACTACAGTCATAGTTGTCTAAAAGAGAACCAAACTACACTAATTATAGATTAGGAAACAAAGATCTGTCTATAATTAGTCCCTTCTCTTAAGTTGATTTCAGTCACAACAAAGAGAGCAGATGCTGTACTGTCTAGTACAGCGTCCACTCTCTTTTACTGTCTTTACTGTCCAGCACAGCGTCGCTTATTTTTTAGGTTATATGCATAAGGTTGGTGTGGTGCGGATTATTTTGGTAGATTGTTATTAATAGGATATATTTTATTAGAATATACAACTCAGCCTTTATTAAAAAAATTGCTTTAAAGTGAAACAATCTTGTATTAAATTAAACCGCGCTTTCATAAAATACAAATAGAAAAGCAAAAACCGCTTTTAGTCAAACAATCCGCGCTTTTATAAAATTAAATCACGGTTTCATAGAATGCAATAAAAATCGAAAATGTTTATTTTTCTTTGAAGTAAAACAATCCACGCTTTTGATCAAATGAATCACACTTTTAGTAAACCGTGTCAGTGTGGGATTAACGCAATGCTTTGGTGCAACTTGTGCGTGTGTTATGTAACAATGCTGTAAGCACAAGCACAGGACTGTTCCATCACGTGCAAAAACTGACACCGGTTTTGCTATTTTGAACGACATTGAATAGAGATTTGATGACTGTGACCCTAGAAACCTCACTTCCCATATCATTATCAAGTGTTTTTTTTATTAATAATACATAATTGTGCCAAATGTTTTTTTTAAACAGGCTATGTGCGTGTCGATCTACTCAAACCGTAGGGTTCTGTAGTACGTATTTATATTTTGGATGTACTCCTACTTCCATTCAATTTCTTTCGTCCCATCTTCAAACCTAATGCTGATATAACAGGTAGTTTTGCCTTAAACTAATGAGATTTGTATATGTCGCAAAAAATAAACTGATGATGTGCAGAGTTCGTTGTAAATATAATTTACTTTTACTTGATCTGATATATGTATACATATATTAGGTTTATTATACGTTGCTGTCATATTTGAAAGTAAATTCCTGCTATATACAGGGTATCCGGTAATTAATGGATAACCTTGAAATGTCTTATAGTAGAACTGAAGGCGGCTCAGAAAAATGTTTTTTTTTTTATAAAAAGTATATATTAAAAAGTGCAAGCTATATTAGCATAGCATACTTTTGACTGTCTATCTATTAGCATAATTAGTGTTTAATAATAAAACACCAAAAAACCCATGGATTTCATTCATTTATGGTCGTAGTATACAAGAAAGTTATACATGGTAATTAAAAAAAAACACATATCTCAGGTACTAGTTAGGATAGATTTTCTTCATATTTTTTTCTGAACGGCCATCAGTTCCACTATAAGACATTTCCAGGTTATCCATTAATTACCGGACACCCTGTATATAATAATAGTTATTTATTTTAGGCTCTTGTCCCATAAATTGTTAGTAGAACAATGGAAGCTTAACCTATTGTTAGTATTTCAATTATATTTTATATGGGTACAGGTAATATTGATAATTATTTTCTATTGTTTTATAAGACACTAGATTTTGCCGGCAGCATCGCTCGCATTTAATGTGGGTTAGGTTAGTAACAATGCCTTTTTTTAGACGAAAGATACTCCTTGTATTTTTCTGCACCCCTGACAATGTGTATACTAAATTTCATGATAATCAGTTGAGTAGTTAAGGCGTAAAATCGTAGCAAACTCACATTCACATTTATAATAATAGTTATAGTGCGTTTCAAATACGAAGTCCCATTTGACAGATCGTGACGTTAATCGCCTAGGCCCCTGACGAGCGCGGGCGCACGTCACTAGCCACCTCTCGCGACCGGCGGCGCCGGACTATATAAGCAGCGGACGGTGTCAGACGAGGACCTCTTCCGGCCGGCTTCACTTCTCAAGCTAAGTGTCCTGATTCCTGAAGGACCACGAAGCAAGCCTTTGGATGAACCACGCCCTGATTATTGTCGCGTAGGAAAGTTACTATTGTTTAACTCATATAACTTATTCTTTACTAATATATTAAAAGTGTTAATCGTCATCTCATCTTTGATTAATCTCTAAACAAATTTACCTTAAGACACAACGCCCCTACGGCGTGGCCTGTCCTTTTCTGGATCGATCAGATCCCTAGTTAATAAACTCAAGATGATCGTTGAACAGCGATAGTGAAGAGACCGTTTCAATCGACACATCACGAAATTGATTATCGATAAACTTTCCAAACAAACTGTAATCGTGGATTTAGAATTGAAACAAAAATGATAGTAACAGAAAAACAAAAAAGGAGTCCATCTAAGTTTGACATATATCGAAAGGATAGTTACATCAAAGTTATATATAGTGATTAATTGTAAAAAATCTGGGCTTATCCTTGATTAATTCCAAGTATCACATACTTACTCCATACTTAATATAAGGGTGAAATAAATGTGGTAGGTATAATAGATTTTGATTTTCAAGACAACTACTCTTTAAAAACTATGGGATATTTAAACCATACGTTTTTTTTTTTTCTTTTTTTTTTTTATTTTGCTCGTCAAAATGACCACACTCCGCCTGATGGTAAGCAGTCGTGTGGTCTAAGAGCAGTGGCCTCCACATCGTCCTCATAGCAGCCGAGGCGATGTTGAGGTCTCTACTTTGACGGCCTGAGAAGGTGCTTTTTCACGCCCCGCTTAAAGGACCCAGGATTGAAGGAAGAAGGAAACACGTGCCTTGGCAGAGAATTCCATGCCTTGATCGTTCGGCAGAGGTATGAGGACCCAAACTTGTTGGTACGCACTCTAGTCGACTCCACCGTGTAAGGATGGCATCTGAGCCCAGCACGCGTTGTTCTGGATAGGAAAGGGGAGGGCGGGATAAGGTGGAATAACTCTTCAGAGCACTCCCCGTGGTATATTCTGTAGAAACATGCCAAAGAGGCAATATCCCTACGGAGTTGCAGAGGTTCCAGTGAACTCGTGACCTCTGGATCTCCGATGATACGGACAGCCCGCCGCTGTAACCTGTCAAGAGCATCTAGCAAGTACTGCGCGGAGCCATCCCAAAGATGAGAACAGTACTCCACGCAAGGGCGCACTTGTGCCTTATACAATAGGCACAGCTGCCCAGGCGCGAAGAACCGCCTCACCCTGTTCAGAACTCCGAGTTTTCGCGAAGCTTGCCTAATGACGCTCTCGATGTAGGTTTTGGGATTAAGGGAGCGGCAAAGATCCATACCTAAGATGGAGAGGCTGCCACGTATCACCAGTGGAGTGTTCTTCAGAGAAGGGAGGGAAAGGAACGGAGACTTTTTTGTTGAGAACGCGCATGCCTGGGTCTTCTTGGCGTTGAACTGGACCAAGTTCATGGCACCCCATTCAGAGATGCGGTTCAAGGTCTGGTCAAGTTCAACGACAAGATCCTGCCTTTTCCCCACAACCTCAGCCTGTTTGGCTCCAGGACGTCCGAGATATCGCCCATGCACGGTACTGTCGTCCGCATAACAATGTATGTTGCCGAGATTCAACATATCATTGATATGCAGAAAAAAGAGCGTAGGGGATAAGACGGACCCCTGAGGCACTCCTGCATTGACCTGCATAAATTTGGAAGCGCGACCGTCGCAAAGGACCCGAATACGACGCTTCTGCAGGAAATTTGCAATCCAGGTGCACAGTTGAGGGGGCAAGCCATAGGCCGGAAGCTTGGAAAGAAGAGACCGGTGCCAGACTCTATCGAAAGCTTTGGCTATGTCTAGGCTGACAGCCAAAGACTCGCCGTGCTTGTCCATAGCCTCACCCCAGAGGTGCGTGACGAACGCTAAAAGATCACCCGTTGATCGTTTAGCCCGAAAGCCGTATTGGCGATCATTGATCAACGAGTGATCCTCCAGGTAGCGGACAATTTGGGTGTTAATAATCCGCTCGAACACCTTGGAGAGCACTGAGGTGATAGCTATGGGTCGATAGTTGCCTGGCTCGGAACGGTCCCCCTTTTTGGGAATCGGTTGAACGTTCGCCTCCTTCCAAGCCTCAGGCACAATGCCTGCGGCGTAAGACGTCCGGTATAGGCGCGTAAGTGTGGGAGACAACTCCGCTGCACATTTTTTGAGGACCACAGCTGGGATGCCGTCAGGTCCACTGGCTTTCCGAACATCGAGAGACTGCAGTATCGCACGAACGTCACGTTGCCTGATACGTATATCAGGCATGGTGTAGCCGCAGTTGGCAATGTTAGGCGGCTGCGAACCGCAGTCATCGATTCGGGAGTTGGCCGCAAAGAGATTTGCAAGCAGATCTGCTTTCTCTTGCGGCCGATGAGCCAGTGATCCATTCGGATATCTCAGAGGGGGCAGCGAGGTCTGGCAGAAGTTGGACTGCACGGCTTTGGCCAGGCGCCAATAGCTACGACCGCCCGTAGGATGGGCCATGAGCTCCTGGCCGAACCGTGCGACGCGCTGGGCATCCGCTCTTAAGTATGCCCTCTTGCAGACCTTTGTGGCTTGGTTGAACGCTGCCTTCAGGTGATCCACGTTAGAGTCGTGGAGAGTGCGAGCCCTGGTCCAAGCGCGGTACGCTGTCTGTTTGCGTTCAACAGCATCAGCGCATTCACGACCGAACCAGGGCCTTTTCCTGCCACCGCTCGTGACATCACTGTATGGAATATAATATTCCATACCCAGGATGATTTCACCAGCGACAGCAGTAGCGCTCTCTGAAGGATCCCTGTTCTCAAAGCAGCGTTGAGCCCAAGGGATGGATGCGAAGTACTCCCGCATTCCATCCCAGTCTGCTGACGAGTAGTGCCACAGTCGTCGTCTTGCCTCCTCGGGTCGTGGGGGCGTAACAACAACAGCTGTGGCACAAACCAGACAGTGGTCTGAGGTGCCCAGAGGAGCACTAATCGACACACTGTACCGGTTCGGGTTACTTGTCAGCAGCAGATCGTCCAATATCGCATCTTCAAATCCATTTTTTTTATATAGAAAATATATTAAGCGTTTGTAGAATCGTATTTAAGGTACGTTCTCCCCGTCACCATGCTGAAAAGCAACCGAAACATCGGGGAAAGTGTCAAAAATCAAAAATAAATAGATTTAATAGTTTAAATAATTTTATTAGCTTATAAATTAGTAAAATAAAATCAATAGTAGTAGTAGAGTAATATTTTCAATATTTTGTAATTCAGTGATAAATAAACAACGCGATAAAATCCGTATATAGTAGTTTAATTTCAATACGTTGTAACGTAATAATAATAATTAATACCAAATACAAATTTACAAAAGTATTTCACGGACAATTGTTTTTACCTCGAATTAGTTCGATTTTATCCGATTCATATAGTCGCGTCACTATGACTGAAAGTAAAAATAATTACCTTAGTGCGTAACCATGGTACTGTAGTAAAATGTTATTTTATTTTGATGTTTTAATTATTTAAGACTAATATCAATAGAAATTATAAGTTGATTATGTTTGTGAAACAATTACATAATGTTTTCTGCTATGAAGTGTCAATTCTATAGACTGTTTCAAATACGAAGTATTACAAGACTTTAGGATTAGGCAATTACAAAATATTATCATCAAATATACACAAGAGCTAGAACAAAACAAGCATATATTCAAAAAGCCACAAAATTAATCGTTTTGTCAAATAACTAACCATGAAGGGAGAACTCAGTAAGAAAAAGAATAATCAGACATTAAATATTTTTTTAATAAATATTTTTATTATTATTATTATTTAATCTCAGTAAATAGCTATTAAATCAATCGGAAATGACAATAAACAAAGTCACCGGTGGGCAAAACCAAACTATAAGGGTTCCGTATCTCACTACTAAACCCTAAAAACAATTGATAATTAATATTGCAAAAAGCAAGGCCATCAAACAATACTCGTATCTATTACGGCACATACAAAAATGCCTCGAAAAAAACTACCTGGCAAAAAATCTGTTACGTCACAGCTCAACAAATTTTGATGCGACATTGACACACAAACAGGTCAAGTTTGTTGGTCCAATGCGTTAGCTGTTAGATGGATTTTATACAATAAGTTTTATGCAAGTCATTTTAGTATGCTGTGCGTTTGTGTGTTTTATGCATGACATGTTTGCAGTATACTTTATCTAGTAAAGAATGGCCTAAACGCTGTGATGAAATGCAAATTGCGTAAATAAAGCTTTTCAAAAATCACACTTAAAGCAAACGTTGCGGTTTTTACCATTTAGGTTTCGGCCTCGATGGCGTAGTGGTTAGTGTAACCGACTGCCACGCCTGAGGTCGCGGGTTCGATTCCCGCACAAGTCAAACATTTGTGTGCATAAACATGGATGTTTATCTTGGTCTGGGTGTTTCTATATATATGTATTTACAAAAAAAAAGTATACATGTATGTTTATCCATTGTCTGGTACCCATAGTACAAGCTCTGCTTAGTTTGGGCTAGATGGTGTTGTGTGTATGTGGTAGAATATTATTATTATATATTATATTATTAGGTAAAGAACCCTAAAAACGAAACTAAAAGATTTTGTACTTCTAATGTCACTGATTCTAAGTTTGTCCGACCAAAAGAAACTATTAGGAATAAAGTACTTATTTATGATTAATAAAATAAAAGAGATACTTTTGAAACCTGTCTGGTCGAACGGCAACTCCCGTAAAAGGAATAATACCTGTGCGCAGGGGACTTTACAACCGTTTAAACAACTGACACAACAAAACATTCCGACTCGGAACAACTATTTGTCGCTCATGCAAACTTGTGTCTTATCCGGAACTCGAATCCACAATACTCGGCATAATAGCAAAAGCGAGGCCACTACTTGACCAGTCACTTTTAGAACCTCTTTATAGCATTTCTATTGTTTATATTTTAATCGAGATTTGAATGATTTCGAAACATATCTATACTAATATAAAGCTGAAGAGTTTGTTTGGTTGAACGCGCTAATCTCAGGAACTACTGGTTCGAATTGGAAAATTCTTTTAGTGTTGGATAGCCCATTTATCGAGGATGGCTATAGGCTATATAACATCACGCTACGACCAATGAGAGCGGAGCAGCAGTGATAAATGTTGCAAAATGGGGAATATTCTCTTATATGAAGCAGACGAAGGTGCGCGGGTCAGCTGTTCGTTTATATAATGTAAGTATTTTCTTTGCATAACATAGCCAGGTTAAGAATCTTGATTATTGGCGTGTATATAGCATGTGACATGTCTGCATGGACGGCATACCTAGTGGTTTACGTGGTCACTGCCACAGCACCGAGTGTTGTGAGTTCGAATCCCACACGGGACAAAAATTTGTGTGATCCAGAAATGGTTGCTCCGAGTCTGGCTGTTATTTGTGTCCGTTGTTTTATTGTTCGTAAAGTCCCCCGTGACACAGTACTTATTCCTAATGCGTTGTCTTTTTTTAGAAGAAAAAGAGTGTAGAAAAACGGTTTAAACAGAATTCCGAAAAGATTTTCCATTTGGAAAATAAACACAAGTTTATTTTTATATTTATCCTACCCGCACCATCTCGACTGTTAGATCTCTGTATCCAAGTTTAAAACAGCGACCTTTGATGTTTTCCTTTTTTTTAATATTCATGAAAATCTTAGCTTATATTTTTAATTAATCATTATATTATTATTAAAATAATAATGAATGAAAAATATTCCTACAGCAAAATGAAACCATTTAAACAAGACATAAACATCCTGTTTGACAGGGATTTGTGTTTTAATAACTTAACTGAACATTGCTTGGACAGACCAAAGTAACGTAAAATAAATAATTTTACAGCATTACCTTTGAGATAAAGTTTTAAATGTAAACTGACAAGCTATCCATTCCACGGTCATCGAAGGGTTTGAACTGAAAACGATCTGGATTTAAATATATTACCCTTACTAATATCCTTACTAATATTATAAATGTGAAATTTTGTGAGGATGTATGGATATATGGATGTTTGTTACGTTTTCACGCAAAAGCTACTGAACCAATTGCGATGAAACTTGGTATGTAGATAGCTGGAGAACTGGATTCACACACAAAATAGTTTTTATCCCCATATTCTCACGGGAACGGGACTTTCGCGGGGAAAACTATTTATAAATATGAATGTGATTTTGTTTGTTTGTTACGCTTTCACGCCTTAACTACTCGACCGATCCTCATGAAATTTCGCATACACGTTGTCAGGGGAACAGAAAAGGACATAGGGTAAGTACCTTTCATGCAGCAAAAAGAATTGTTTATATTGTTTTATATTTACGCAAATGTTTTACATTGAAATACGTTACTGTTATACGTACTGTTTTATATGGATATAAATACTACTCAAACAACTAAATATATAATCCGTCCTTAGCCCGTTTCTGTTCAGCGTGATATTGGACGTCTTGTCGGACAGCATCAGAGACTCACATGAGCAACCTCCCTGGTTGCTCATGTGTGCTGATGATATCGCGCTGGCGGACACGGACAGGGCTCGATTGGTGCGACGGATGAACGTGTGGAAGGAGTCGCTTGAGAACGGCGGTCTGAAACTCAACGTGGCGAAGACCGAATATCTGGCCTGCAACACTGTGGACCCCACGTCTGCACGCATAGGCGGAGACATGGTCGAGCGCACAGACCAATTCAAATATTTGGGATCTGTACTCCACGCGTCTGGTGACATCGACTGCGACGTCAAGGCACGTATTTCGGCAGCTTGGGCAAAATGGCGTGAGGTAACGGGCGTCATTTGTGACCCTAAAATGCCGGTAAAGCTGAAGGGATAGGTCTATAAGACCATCATTAGGCCTGTGGCCTTTTATATGGCAGTGAGACGTGGCCAGTGCTTGAGCGGTACAAGCAGGAACTGCGTGTCACGGAAATGAATATATTGCGCTGGATGTGTGGAGTAACGCGGAAGGACCGTATAAAAAACTCCCGCATCCATGGCAGTCTTCATGTCCAAGAGAATCATTCATATCAAGAGAGTCGCCTACGCTGGTACGGCCACGTTTTACGAAAACCGGCATGTTACGCGGGGAACAAATGTCTTGCTATGCCACCTCCGCCTGGCCCGAGTAAACAGGGCAGACCCAAGAAATGCTGGCTTGACGTCGTAAGAGATGACATGCGTGCCAACAACCTCATACCACAGGATGCTAAAGATCGTGCGAAATGGAGGAGACTTAGCGGGAAAGCGGACCCTGGGTTCCAAAGCCAACGCCGCGGATGCAACCGGGAAAAACGCTAAGATGAAGAAGAAGAACTAGATATATAATTTGGCTTGACTTGGGAATAATAAAAACTAGGTTAAAGATTAAAGCGAATGATAAAATTAACTATTTAATACTAGTATACTCGTATATAAACTAGTAGTCTATTTAAAATAGGTACATACATGTATATGCTTTAGTTCAATTAATTACTTTCCAACAAAATATTCGTAGCGTTGAACTACACACCAATTGGAGTAATACTTTTTTTTAAAGATTACTAGCAATTTAGGTTTCAAATTACTAGTGTTCTTGTTAACCCCTCCAGCTAAGCTAGAATGTTTGTGTGACGAGTGGGTTCACGTCAGAAGTGTATTGGGTGGGATTCGAACCCTCGACCTCTCGATCGATAGTCTAATGCCTTATCCATTGGGCTACCGCCGCTTCTATATTTATAATATATATATATATATATATATATATATATATACTAACTACCACTAAGATTTTTTGCTGTACCATGAAAACAATAAAGACAATTGTTTAACTTATGTAACTACAAAATAATATTATTGGTTATAATATAGGCTAACAATTGTTTAAAATAATGATCATGAATTGTTTTTTTGAAATTGGCCATTTTGAATGAATAACATGAACAAAAGAAATCACCGAAAAAAGACAAAATACTGTTCTTGTCACTTTTGTTTCTTCTTTTTAGTAACGAGTATGTCCTCCTCTCTTATCAATACACTCCTGAAGCCTCGTATGCATACTCTGGATCAAATTCCTCACGTTTTCATCTGGAATCTCCTCCCAGGCACGTTTTAAAGCGTCAATCGGCTGCTGTTGGTTGTAGACCCCTTGCTCATTCTGTCTAACCCTTCGTTTCAATTGGTCCCACAATTGCTCGATTGGATTTAAATCCGGACTGTTAGCTGGCCATGGTAATACCTCAATATGAGACCCTTCTAGGACAGTTTGGGTCGATAGATCTGTGTGTGCACGGGCATTGTCTTGCATCAGGATGTAATCCAGGCCCCACTCGCTGTGCAAATGGGATCACTTGAGGCCTGATGACGTTCTCGATGTAACGTTCTGCAGTTACGGTACCCGCATGTAAAATTGTGAGCTCGGTTTTACCGTGTAAACTAATCCCACCCCAAACCATTACGTTGGGACCACCGAAACGGTAAACTTCGTGGATGCAGGACTCCGAAAACCGCTCGCCGCGTTGTCTCCAAACTACAACACGCCGATCATCATTAAAAAAAATTACTTTGCACTCGTCTGTAAAAAGCACCTTGCCCCACTGATTATTCCCCTAGTTCAAATACTGACGGGAGAATCTTAAACGGTTTGCACGTTGAACCCTGGTCAGAGGAATTCGAACAACACGTCGTCTTGATATTTGCTGGTCTTCGTGCAATCGATTACGTATAGTTTGATCACTGACACGGGTACCCGTTGTCAGCCGTAGGTCGTGTTGTAACTTACGGGCCGTTACTGTACGATCACGACGAGCACTTAGTTGGACGTACCGATCCTCGTGCGCCGTTGTTACACGAAATCTACCTGAACCGTGTCACCTGGCAACACTGCCGGTCTCTTGGAAGCGATTCCATACATTTTGGACAGCTCTTCGAGAAAAACCCAACTGCAAACCCACGTAACGCTGAGAACGTCCTTCTTGAATCATAGTTATGGCTCTGGTTGCTGTAATTGTATCCATGTGCCTTCGTACTGGTGGCATGATTAATGCGAGATGATAAATGAAACAATTAAAATTGAACAAGTAAAGCCGTTTTCCTAAAATAACCGAAACAAGTTAAGAAGACAATCGAAGAAAAACATAAGAATAACATCCAATTATTTTTTTCTTAAAATGATGGCCAATACTTTTCAAATTAGGAACACGAACACCAGCATAAAAGAGATCAAACACCAAAGAGTTCGTAATATCAATATAATGCTACTTATTAGTTACTTTCAGTTTACTAAAGTGCACTTAAATGTAAATAAACTAGTGGCCCTTATTCTGTTTTGAGTAGTATATATATATTTGTCTGAACTATAAACAATGCCTAGAAAGTTGTGGTAATAGAGTTGACGTGTATTTAACGTACATCGAAAAATCTTTACAAACTGCCACACTTATAATAGTTGTTTCTGTTTGCGACTTAATCCGCATGTATCCTACAGTAAAATATACTAAAATAAAAGTTCAGTATATACGTTCTTTGTGTGTCCAGTTTCATCTAAATTTGTTTAACAGTTTACGCGTAATTCAGTCACAAATATCCAAACATCTTCACAAACTTTTATTATTATAACACAAATTTATGACCGCGACTTCACTCCCGTGAATCCTTATAGAATCGGACACCAGAATAAAAATAAATACAGTATCTAGTTTATCTGTTTGTCGAGTATCATCCAAATCCATTCAACAGTTTATGCATTATTGAATAACAAACATATAAACAACACAAACTTTCACATTTTATATTAACTAGCTTTCCACCGCGGTTACACCCACCATTGTAATTACTGCTCCGCTCCCGTGACTTGTTACTTCATGCTACATAGCCTATAACCTTCCTCAAGAATTTTCTAACCGATCCGACTGGTAGCTCAAGAAAAACGCGCCTCGAAACAAAAATAAACACACTCTTAACCTATATTATATTAGTATTCATAAGACAATATACACAGAATGCTTCTATCAAAACGTAAGTACCTACATTATTTTACACAGCACTCAATTAACTGACCTTTCTCAAAGCCTGTACGTCAAACAGTATAAACAAATATCTCATAACAACCAACGGTTGCACTGTTCGGCACGCGAGTCTGCCGTCTTACCGCATATCCCTTTCACTACTTCATCACGTGTTCGTTCTAAATACAACAGCATGACAACCGCGTTCTGGCCAGTAGTGCAGCCATGCTTGTATTATAGTTGTTGAAACACGCTAACTTCTAGTTTTAGACACTGGTTAATGAATACAGACTAATTTTAAAGTCTATCTGTTTTATTTTGCGATAATATTATATTTAATATTGTGTTTCGTTATTTTTTTTCATTGTTGTTGATTTCTATTATATGTTATTAATTACAGGTTTTTCAATTATCATGTAATTACTTTATTAGATATAATTGCTGGTTAGTCTATATTTGGTAAATGTATCAGAAATTTCAATTTTATGTCATTTATATTTTCAAACCAACATATAAAATAACATAAAATATTGTTTAAAGAATAAAGATTTGGAATAAATACATATATTATTACACACTTAAAATACATATATACATCATACTTCCCGGAAAGGATAGGCAGAGGTGTATAACACCCACGTTATAGGAGACGAGTCGAGCTGCCTGATGTAATTGCCAGACTTCGTGATGCTACGGAGAATATCTTGACTAAAGACACTAATAGCGTTTTACCCGATCAAAGAATTGAACTATAGACCTAACGCTGCACCACCGTCGCTAGCAAAGCGCTTAGAGTAAGGCGGACCAGCAACTTAATAATATATTGTCCTAAGTTTATGTGAATGTAAAACATTAAATTTAAATTACTTAATACGAATTTCTTAAAAGTTTATTCTTAAAAGGGAAAATCATTTGAACTGCCTATTTTGAAAGTAATAAAGTTATTCATATTTACATTTTCTCCTACGTTTCAGCAGCCATGGTCACGGAGGGACCAAGTTACTATTCAGCTCTTCAAATAAAGTTGAGCAGTACAAAAGGTGCTAAAATCCATATAATACAGTGTGCCAGTTTTTAGATGGTAACCACCAAAAGAACGGACGGTAACAGTCAAGCCAAGCATGCAAATAGGGCGCCATTTAAACCTCGAAATCTTTTTAAATGAATTTTCTCGTACTTTACCACAATTATCTTCTACGTAAGAATTGATTTGTAGTTATTAAAAGCGGTACCACAGCATTCGCGATGTGACTAATTCTAGTGTGTAGTGCTGTGTACGCCGAACAGTAGGTATTTACGGACGGCCGTGAACGTTTGTAGTCTATCGTTCCAATTCTGGTGTCATTGGCTTGCATTTCCAAGCAAGAAACTATATAGCAAGAGTATCTTATATACTATACTAATATTATAAACGAAAGATTTGATTTTTTGATTGTATGTTTTTTTTTTTATACTCTCTTCTATGTTGGCAAACAAGCATACCACACCTGATGGTAAGTCACAGTATCCTATGGATGCCTGCAACAGCAAAGCACTTGCGCATTGCCGACCCTTTAGGAAAGGAAGAAAAGAAAAAGGAAATGGGAAGGAGAAGGAGGGAGAAGGGGGAAAGAGGGGGTTGGGCCTCCGGCACTCTCACTCATTAAACGATACACACCAGTAGTAATACTGCTATTTCGCGTCAATATTCTGTGTGTTTGTTTGTAAGGATGTAACGGAAAACCTACTCAACCGATTTTAAAAATTCTTTTACCTCTAGGAAGCTGTATTATCACCGAGTAACATAGGCTATATTTTATAAAAAAATGCTACTGCTACCTACTTTTACGCGAGCGAAGCCGCGAGCAAAAGCTAGTCTATTACAAAACCACTAGCTCTTGCCCGCGGCTTCGCTTGCCTGGGAATACATATTTTTTCCTGGATGAATGGTACCTTATGTCATTTTCATACCCCTGACAACGTGTATGCGAAATTTCGTGATGATCAGTCAAGTAGTTCAGGCGTGAAAGCTTAACAAACAAACAAACTGACACTCGAATTTATAATAATGCTGCTTAGTTTGGGCTAGATGGTGTTGTGTGTATGTGGTAGAATATATTATTATAATAATAGTTATGATAACGATAATCAATCATCAACCCGTGTATGTCTGTGTGACATTGAAGATATTTTTGAAAACTAGTTAAGATTAGACGGGTCTCAATTTGAAACTGGTATTTAGGTTTTTTGTCTGATTGTTTGTTCCGGGATTATGCAAAAACTACTAAATAAATTTTGATGCGGTTTTCAAAGTATAGGAGCTTCGAATGTTACCTTAAAACTAAGCTGTGTTTCAACTAATTCCAATGCGTAAAACCGGAGATATGACAGTGGGTTCCATAAATAAAATTGCTAGCTGTTGTTTACTCGATTAAAATCGCAAGAAAATGTTAATGATGTATTTTTCAAGGCCTTTTAATTTTTGCCGGCAGTGGCATTCCTTTTGAGGATAATACTGAGGCCAAATATTATAAACTAGCTGTAGGTTTAGCGTCCTCGCACCAAAACCTCGCAAAATCTTTAGCAGACATTTAACATATTGTATCTTAGGTTAATAAGGAAAAAGAATAATAAAATTGTATTTGATAGTTGATCTTGCGCAAACTTATATGCAGCCAATTTTTTTTAGGGTAAAGGTAACTGCCGCTTTAGGCATAATTCCTGTGTTGCGGGAATACAGGAATATAGATGCTAGTGCAGAAGTTGACTTTTATAGAAACAAATCTAATATAATAAGAACTGGAGTTATTTTTTTACATTGGTATATAATATAGTTAGAGCTTTTAATGTGTTGTTAATATTCGAGATTAGCGTGTTTGGCATATGCTATTTTTGACAAAACCTTATTCATCATTTATATGTAAACGGTTTTGTAAGGATTTTATATAAAATCTATAAATGTCGCCTTTGATTTTAAAACCATTTTTTGGTCCCTTGCATGAGTTTAAGCTTTTGTTACGTTTTCGATTTCAGGATCAATCACAATATTATTTAGGTTTTTTTCTAGACTTCTGATTCTTGGAAACAGTCCGGTAACGTACTTGTTAAACAGTAAAAGGCAGGAAGCCTGGCTTTGTTTATTTTTTGTACCACGTAGGACCTGATGACATAGCTGACATAATATACAATCCGTAATTGTAGATAATTGTATTACATCCTTATTATTACTGAAAGTTTCAGATTTATCCTAATCTTGTTTATTTGCTTATTACGCTTTCATGCCTAAATTATTTGACCGATCGTCATCATATTTCGTATACACGTTGTCAGCGCTACAGAAAAGAATATAGGAATACACCAAAGAAGCGAAGAACATAGAAGAAAGGAGAGCGAAGCCGCGGGCAGAAGCTAGTAATATTATATTAGGATACTAGTTTTTACGCGTTGCATGGTAATACGCTGACGTCACTATCTCTACAACTCATCTACCAAAATCTAATATAAGACGTCTACCCCCACCAATCTTACAGTTACAACATTTGTAAATTTATTCACGTGTGAACAACATGCACTTCATTTCCTACCATATTACACGCACATACATTATGTTGAGAAGCAACTACGCTAGTACTTCGAAGGTGAATGCTACACGAGGCCTTGTCTACGTCCGCACGCCGTCGTCTCCAGCTGGTCTCACACTGTAATGGCGACTGGCTCTGCGTGGAGTATGGTACGTGGATGCACCTTAGCATGTTCATGTATATCTTGTACCAAATATGTAAGGAATAGGCCCGAAAGATATAAGAAAGGGATCGCAAGGAGCGGTTGAATGCAGGCAGCATAAGATCGATCTGTGTGGCAAATCTTGTGGGAAGCCTATGTCCAGCAGCGGACGTTTTACTGCTAAGATGATGATGGGGATAAAGAGAGGGATAGTAACAGGGCTTCGCTACATCAATGTCAGAAGGTATTGCTGCGTGGTTTGCGCCTCATGATGCCTCTATATGGCCCTTATAATGGCAGTTATAGTGCTTACTTCTTGCATAGCTGATTTCAGCATGAATGGGCCGGCTCGACCGGGGAAGTACAACCCTCTCACAGAATATCGACGTGAAATAGTTCCTACTGTTGTATTTCGTTTGGTGAGTGAGAGTGCCGAAGGCCCAATCACCCTGTTTCCCCCCTCCCGCTCCTTCTACTTCCCACTTCCTTTTTTCCTTAAGGGTTGGCAACGCGCAAGTGATGCCTTTGGTATTGCACGCGTTCAAAGGCTACGGTGACCACTTACCATCACGTGGGCCATATGCTTGTATGAAAACTTAGATAGACAAGAAAAAAAATAGTTCATTGGACTCGCACCCTTGCACTTTGTTTATGGCTGTGACGAACCAATACATATATCTTGTTGTCTATCTTTATGTATATAAATCTTCTGTTTGTATTTATGTCACTCAATTCCTCCTAAACGCCTGTACAGATTTTCACCACTTTGTTGTATGTGTTTGGGTTGATCCCTGGCTAGTTTAGATTTATAATAGGACCCGGTAGGTGACGCTGCGATCAGGTTCTAGGTTCAGGTAGGACAATGTCTGGCGGATCCGCTAGTAGTTTAAAATATATATATATATTTTTAGGTAGTTTTATTATGATTATGATACGGTCTATTAAATTTACGCCATTGCCAATTGTATCTAAAATTTTAATAATATTAAAGGATTATTGATTTTACACTGAAATGGTCTAGCGGTTTTACGCAATTTCCAATAATATTGACGATGAAATATATAATTACTTGAAATAATCGACTCATTTTCACAATTAACACGCGGTTTCTGAAAGTTTGTTGAATTGTAAAAATTAAACTCTTGTCCAATGATTTGATTGGCTGTTCCTAACTCTGTTAGGCAATCACTAGAGTTGACATGCATTTAAACGTCTGTTAACACATTTTCTATTACTCTGCCTTTTGGAAAACAGGGATAAAAGTCGTCAAAAGTTCAAAGAGCTACATACAATTTTATAAAAATTTCGCTACGTCTAGTATTACGCAAAATGCAAATAAATTAATATAATATGTTTTATATCGTTTTCTGTTTTAAAGGTGTATGGATGGTGCCTCGGGCAAACGGTCGCCTCACCGTAGCTGGCGAGTGTTATGGTTTTGAATTCCACAGTGAAGTAATATTTGTGTTATCTACAAATCCTTGTTCTCGGTCTAGGTTTATACTATACGTTCGTAAATTGTATGTTTGTAAAGTCTCCGCGACACGGGGATAGAAAAAGAACAAGTGCTGTTTTAAAAAAAAGTAACATGATGAAGTCTGCTTTCCTAATCTTTATGTCGGGCATTCACACATAACACGAGATTAACACATATGTTAATTCGTGTTATATATTATTTTGAAACGCCGAAAACAAAAAGCACTCAAATTCGTTAGCAGTATCAGCGGTTCACATAAATTTGAAATATCGTACGGTAATAGAATCCTCAATATTCAATATGATGCGTTGTTAATGGAGACTATATAATATACTACGAGTATACCAAAGCATCAATGAGTCATATTTACCCCATCCATAGAATACGGAATACCCATCGCATGTCTCTTTGGCAGTTTGACCATGAAAATACTGAGTTTCCATAAATCCTGAGGCAATTTAGACTGTCTTGGGACTAACAGCGAATTTAATGAGAAGTATATAGATGGAGTAAAAAAAGAATTCAAATAGGCTATTAATAACGCTGCCGTCGCTAACTAAGAAAACATTAAGTCATATCCTTATCAGTTGACGTCCTTTTAGTCCGTGGACGGCAGAATGATTCCTCCTAAACTTTTGAGTTATGGTTATTTCATTAAAACATTTTATGTGTTTTAAAAAAAGGGTTTTTTGTCTTAACACAGGAAAAACAAACTGTGATTTATAGATTATTTCCTTATTCTAAAGAGGTCCAATTTAAATGTTAGTAGGCTGTTTATAGGTTCATATTTTTATTACTTGATCACGTGTAAGTAATTGAATGAACAAACGATTAAACTGGTCATTATCAAAAAACTATGACTGGCCTTGAAAACATTTTAATGTTGTCGTTTCACGAAAGATTTTTATGAGGTAGTTAATGGTAAGGCCCAAGTTATAATTATTGTAATTGAGAACACGTGAGCTGGTAGAGACGAATTATTTAAGAATAGCCTTCTAAAAAAATGTGTCTATGCTCCGTGCCTATTGTATATTACAAACTATCTAACCCGCGCATCTTTGTCTGCTTCACATAAGCGAAATTTCCCCGTCTTTGCAACATTTTTCATTGATGCTCCGCTCTTATTGGTTGTAGCGCGATGCATATAGCCTATAGCCTACCTCGATAAATGGGCTATCCAAATCTAAACGAAATTTTCAATTCGAACCAGTAGTTCCTGAGATTAGCGCATTACAAACAAACAAACTCTTCAGCTTTATAATATTAGCATAGAAAAGATGCGGACTAGAGATGTACTCTACACAGGCATTTGCCCCGATACTTTTAACACGTGAATAAAAATGAGTATATTTTCGAAAGCCTATTTACCACATCCATTCCCTTTCTTTCATTCCATCTTAACTTTCTTTTCCTAGAATCGGCAATGGATGAGAAGTACCTCTAGTATAAGCATTTATAATTTATGTAAACCATGAGGCGAATGCTTGGCAACTTTTTAGTTAAAAAACAAAATGAAGGCATTGTACAATTTTAAGTCGATGCCAATCAACCAGCTAATAAAAATAATTTACTTACAGTTGACACCGACTCCGCATTGGTTAAATCTGACTTATTATTTCTTGGGTAAAGAAGGTACTTATTATTTCATGCTCATCATTGTTTTTGAAGACGGCTCATATTTTCTTATTTGAAAAATTATTTGTAAGAACATGCGCAATTATATTATCAGATATTCATAAAAATGGCAAAAATACCGGATCTAGTCAAAGACTATTAATTAAACAGTATAAAATGTTATTTTTAGGCCAATTAATGAACTTACGCAGTTAAACATGGCGCGGATACATACTTTTGACACGTGATGGTTCGAAGTTTTTAAGGGAAACTGGTTTATGTATTTAAGTTAAAGTAATTTATAACCAGATACCAGAATTATTATCTATTGTTATTATGGTAATCAATCCGAAATAACTTTAATAGTTGCCTTTACTTATAATTATTTGAAACTAATTCCGGTAAGGAAAAATACAGTTGTCCTCCGTGGCGCAGCGGTAGTGAATGCGACTACTGTGCATGAGGTCTCGAGTTCGAATCCTGGGTCGGGCCAAAAAACAGTTTATGAATTTTTCTGTTAAGAAATCTCAATATCAGCCCGGAGTTAGGAAGTTGGCGGTGTTAGACATCCCCGTGCCTCGGAAAGCACGTAAAGCCGTTGGTCCTGCACCTTATCTCTTTTCGGTCGTGTCGGATTACCGTCCCATCGGATCATGAAAGTCCCTCACTCTCACTAAGTGCACTTGTGTTTGCACACACGCTTGTGTAATATAATATCTCCTGCGCAGATGACTAGTCTCCGTTAAGATTGGCCGACGCCATGACTGAAATTCGGTCTGAAGGACATTACTATTAAGTCATTTAATACATGTGAATCTCCTACATCCCCGAAGGGTTAGGCAGAGATAATCCATCTTACACAAACACTTCGCCAGCTATTATCTTTAACTAAATTTACCCGCGGCCTCGCTCACGTATAGGTGCCTATGTATGTTTGTTATTAGATTAGTAACAGAACCTTTTTTTGGATGAAAGGTATCTATGGCCTTTCCTGTTCTCCTGACAACGTGTATGCGAATTTTCATGATGATCAATCAAGTATTTAAAGCGTGATAGCGTAAACAAAGAAACTAACATTCGAATTTATAATATTAGTTTAGGTTCACACGTGATATCAGGTGATATTTAAGTCGGCTACCAAGCACTTAAAAAGATTCCATGTGGCTACTGAAAATTTCTTGTTAGAAAAACTCATTAACCTGCCTAAATTAGTCGGCCTCGATGGCGTAGTAGTGTAACCGATTGCAACGCCTGAGGTCGCGGGTTCGATTCCCGGCCAAGTCAAACATTTGTGTGCATGAACATGGATGTTTGTCTTGGTCTGGGTGTTTCTATGTATAATATGTATGGATTTAAAAAATTAAAAATATATTTGTATGTATATTCATTGTATAGTACCCATAGTACAAGCTCTGCTTAGTTTGGGCTAGATGGTGTTGTGGAAATGTGATAGAATATTATTATTATTAATTAGCAATGGCCGTCCAAGGCCGCATGCATGACAGTCGCATATTTTAGGTCATACTAGTGGACATTCTAGCACGTGTAAATTCATGGTGTTGCTACTAAGAATTTCTTAAATAAAGAAAAATTTAATAACTTATTGCCCAACTTGACCCGACCGGAACAGAACCCAAGACCGAATGCGCGGCAGATTAGGTCATACGTAATGAGGGTTAGCCTATTGCCAACTACCGGGCACATTTATACACTTCGTGCTGCAATAAAGAATTTCAAACGTTCTATAACCAACGTTTATGATGAACAGAACTTTAGTTCTTGGTCAATAACTGCGGCATCACGTTACTCTTGGGATGCTACCAAATGACCCTATTGGCACACGACCAGCGTTTGTATGGAGCTTGTGTCTATTACTGCGACATTCGATAAAATGACAAGTAAATTAAAGGATACATTAAAAGAAAATGTTTTCATGTATTTGTATTCAACGTTTTTGTCTATACTCGAACGTCCGAGTGGTCGAAATCCGTATTTTAATAATATTTTAAATTATACAAGCGACTCGCCCCGGCTTCGCACGGTTAGTACAAAACCATAACAATTTATACACCTAAACCTTCCCTTCACTCTGTATATTGGTGAAAGCCGCATGAAAATACGTTCAGTAGTTTTCGAGTTTATCGCTAACAGACAGACAGACGCAGCGGGGGACTTTGTTTTATAAAATGTACCTAGTGATAATAATTGTCTTGTTTACGCGAATGTATATGGTCACGGGGAAAATAGTTCCTGAATATAGTTCCTGAAAAGCAAATGAAACCTCGATAAATATTTTATTGAAGAAGTTAAATAGTTTTAAAATGATCTAAATGTAGATTTTCAAAATACCATGATAAATCCATTTAAAGTAGTTTAATATATTTTAAATATTGACTTTATATGCTTCTTTTTTATATAAACTTTAACTGTGGCAAATCTAATACTCTTCTGAGCGTGCAATGTGCTTAAAAGGAGCATAAAGTTTTCTCTTCACGTATATATTCTTAAGATTATCTACAGCACAATGACACTTTTAGACAATACTGTCATTAAATCATTGTCAAATAACAATTATGTATTACCTTCACCATAAGTTCAATCATTTATTCTCTATTATTTTGTCTTTTTTTAACACAAAGATTGACGTCGTATTCTAACTGATTTCCGCATACAATGAAAAAGACATTGAAATTACTAACTACCTACACAAATCTGAACAATATTTACGTCATGTGATGATATCTCTAATACCTTGCCATTTTACATTCCACGAGCTCGCTACTACATCATTGTGGAATTATTTTATACGAGTATAGCAAACAACCTTTTATACAACTATAGGTCTGATCATAAAAAAAATATTTCATTTTCGATGATACAACATTGCAAAATTTAGTAGTTTAATCTTTGCCTTGATCAATAAATGTCAGTCAATCATAGTTCAAGTCAACGATTGATGAGCAGGCTGGACTCCAGTACTTTACCGCCTGTGATATATGTTGGGACTCCTATTCCGTTCAGTCCTAATGAAAAGGATCTGGGGTTGCTCATTGACTCCAATTTAAATTGGCAAGCTCAGATTACTAGTGTCAGTCAGATAGTAACAGGAATGCTACGGGCCTTGTATCGCCTGAAGCATTATCTCCCATCTAAGACAAAAATAATACTCGTGTACATTTCTAACTCTAATACTACCAGCATTCAAAAACTTCGTTAACCGATGACTAGCTCGCGAGTCTATTTGCCATTGTTGTTGTTGTTGCCACAAAAGAACTCGATTAGTTTTCTATATTCAAAACAAATTATTATTCGAATTTTTGTGTATCTGATTTAAATACATTAGCATTGAATACATTATATGCATCAGATCAGTATCTAACAAGGAAGACCCGTCAATCTATAACAACTACGTCACGCTTGTCACCAAGGAATTAGGCATTTCACCCGTATATTAGGTAGGACACTGGTGTCCTCAATGTTATTTTATGGCGTCGAAACCTGGACTATAAGGAAAACAGAGAGGGTGCGGATTAATGCCTTCAAGATGTGGTGTTGGAGACAAATGTTGCGCATACCTTGGATCGCATACCGGACCAACATATCCATTCTTAAGAAACTCAGAATAACTATGAGGCTATCCACTATCTGTTTTCAATGAATACTTAGGTATTTTGGACACCTAGCTCGCAGGAACCTGACATCCTGGAAAAGCTGATGGTAGTTTGACAGGTCGACGGGAAAAGTCCACGCGGTCGCTCCACCACCCGTTGGTCAGACTTAGTCAAAAAGTTATCCCGCCTCCCAATACCTGAAGCTTTTAAGACCGCCGAGGATAGGAACAAGTGGAAAATTGTAATTCAAGAAGTGATCAAGGATTATAATTCTACTAGACACGACCTTCAGCAATGAAGACAGCGACTAAGAAGAATTAGGTATAAATAGATATATGTCTATATGTCCGAAAAGATAGGGAAATTTGTATTATACCCACATTTCGCCAGTTATGTTTTTAGATCCCACGTAATAGGGATAGGGCAGCAAGGATATTGACGTCTACGGGACTAACTTCTAAACTCCGATTTTAAATTTTGGCTGACTTCGAAATTGAACCAGAAACCTCATGCACAGCAGTCGCTCTCATTGCTTCTACTGAAGTAGTATATAGTATAAATACATACATATATGTATATAATGTAATGTCTTACTTGTCAACTAGCAGCATTAGTGCGAATACTGTTACTGGCAATCTTATAAAACTTCGATCTCCGGTTTCAGAGAACCTAATTAACAGCATGTCAAAATTACACTTGTCAAGTGATTTGATTGGCTATTGCTATGCCAGTCAGCCAATCACAGCAATAGGGTATTTGACTCACAATTATTTATTATTTAAGTCAAACACTTACATTACCCAAACTCTAAAATTTATAGAATTGACGAAATGTTCTCAAAAATAAAATTGTTTCAAATCTGGTAGTAGCATTCTCAAATGACAGAAAAAAATATGTACGATACAAACTGTGACGTCACCGCTATTTGACCTCACTGTGGGAGGGTAGCGAGACATTCCCACTACGAGCCCACTTTTTTATATATCCAAATTTAAAAACTTAATTACTCTCTTAATTTGCAACCAATTTTGATACTGTTTGCACAAAAAGATTAATTTAGATTGCTATTTGCTCTCGTGTGTCAAAAAATGTACCTACAAAATCAAGTATCCTATTGACATACGTTTGACCGTAAGTAAAATTTATTGTAATATACAGGTTGTCCGGTAATTAATGGATAACCTTGAAATATTTTATAGTAGAACTGAAGGCCGTTCAGAAAAAATGAAAATGAAAAATAATAAAAAAATTAAAAATATGTATATATATATATTATAAAGTGCAAACTATTTAGCATAGCATACTTTTGACTGTCTATCTATTAGCATAATTTGTGTTTAATAATAAAACAACAAAAAGCCGATGGATTTCATTCATTTATGGTCGTAGTATGCAAGAAAGTTATACATGGTAATTGAAAAAAAACACATCTCAGGTAGTAGTTAGGATAGATTTTTCTCATATTTTTTTCTGAACTGCCATCAGTTCCACTATAAGACATTTCCAGGTTATCCATTAATTACCGGACACCCTGTATATAATATTTGCCTTGTGTAAACCAGGTGTTAATCCGGCCATCGAATACACACACATGGTAGTCTATCACATTTAGTACAACACCTAAGCTATAGGACTATAAGTATATGCATTATTGAACAAATATTAGACCTATGTCAGTACATTAAGATTTATTTATTTAGCTGTTGGTAAATACCACATACATGGAGTTTCTTATCCCTTGATGTAACAAAATAAACTTCGTACTACAATGTTATACAATGTAAACTTATAAAGTGCTTGTGCATTTATTTTACAATATCATAAAATCTTTACTTTGCAATAAATGTGCTTTATACTTCCTATATAATTTACAACTTATTATGACAATAACGCAAATTTATTTTTTATATTACTGCACAGATGTCATGGTGGTTTAATTGGTGTCGCCATTGCCGTGCCGAGTGTTGTGGGTTTGATTTGACACGGGACAAACATTTTGTGTAATCCACAAATAAATATTCCGACACTGGGTGTTCCTTGTATTTGGTTATTTATATTACTTTTAGAGTTCAAAAAAACTCTTATACAATAGCTTTGTCCGTCTGTCTGTTATACAACTTTGAACTCAAGAACCGTAAGAGCTAGAGACTCGTGGTCAACGCCATTCGACTCAGCATAGTCGATATACCCCCGAAATGACTATGACGTTTGACCTCTGACCAAGGTCACGTGGTATCACGTGACCTTTGCATATTACGTGAACCATTTTTCGAACTTTAAGATTTACGGCAATTCATTGCCGTTTCTCACTTGTTTAAAACATTGCTAGCAATTTTGGTTACACATTTCTAGTATTCTTGTTAACCATTGTCCAGTTAGGCTCGGTTCGCGTCAGTAGTACAAAGGGAGGGTTTCGAAATCAAGACCTCTCGATCGCAAAATCCAATATATTTTCTATTCCGCCTATTGTCCCTTGAAATTAATATTTATAAAGTTCACCGCGATACAGGATTTCTCAGATTTCAGGATCCTAGAGATGCGTTTAAAATACAAAAGCCTGCGAGTCGGCACTTAAGCTTACAGTTTGCTTTAAGTACAAATAGACGACCGAACATGGTGCGGCGGAACCAACGCACGGTACAATGCTACGGTGCGCTCTTTACACCACACCACAGCACCATGGACCGTCATATATTTTCGATGTCGAACCACCACACCGCGCCTGTGAGCCACACAATCGAACACGATCGCAGAGCGGACCGCGTTCGTGCTTCGGACCATGTTCGATCGTCTATTTGCACTTTTTAAAGTAACATGTACAAGGCTCTGGACTAGTGTAGGGTAGACTCCAGACTGGTCCTGAACTGTGTTAAGGCCCTAAACAAACTTGGTAGGAAGAACACAGTCAGACTTTGAATGCATATGGCAATGATAAACACAGGCGAGAGTGGATGGCCCTTAGGGGTCTGGAACACTCCAAGAAATTCATTGCAAATAGAGCCACAGGCTTCACCCGGAAGTTCTGCGGGTATAACAAGAGCCAAATACGTCTGCTCACAGGAGCGTTCACTTGCCATATTGGCACCAACGACTTCCTGTGCAGATTGAGATTGGCACACAATTCGATCTGCAGAGCCTGTGGTGAACAGGACGAGTCCATATTGCACCTACTATGTGAATGCGACGCGTTGGCTGGATTGAGGATGGGTCTAATGGGATTGGCATATCCAAGCCCTGAGGACTTCAGGCTTCTCCCTCTGAAGTGTACGCTACGACTGATGCAGTACATTCATAGGGAGATAGCTGAGGGATAAATCTTGGGGCTGACACAAAAGATCCCAATGGGTCGAAGTGTCGCTGGTCTGTACTGAATGATCCCCCATAAGATAACATGTACAATATAATGACTTATACCAAGGGTATCATTTATGTTCATACCATAATGCAAAATCCCAGAATAGTCACATTAACAGCTGATTTTTGTGTATATAGTTGTATGGGTTATTACAAATTTTTTTCGTATCCTGTACCATCCCATTGTTTGGCAAAGATCTCTCTCCTACATTTCTCTAATGGTCCCTTTGTCTATGACCTTTATTTAGAGCTTCGGTCTGCCAGTCGTACAAAAATGGTCCAGATCAAATCAAATTAATCGCTGCAACGTTTTCTTGGGTTACCTCGACAACATATGGTATGTATATACCTACGTTAGTTTTATATTCGACCATTTTCTCAAAGAATATATTTAGGTCACAATAATTTTCTATGGAGTTACCCAGAGGCACACAGTAAAATAAAGGGGGTGCTCAGCATTACCGATTATGCCATTGGGGAGGATCGGATTTCCCTAGGCTTTATGGAGTTAAAGCCTATGTCTACGGCATACTATTCTTATCAAAAAATCTATCTTTACAAGTTCTGAACAGCCGAACTTGCAGAGAGACATATTTGATTAAAATTATTTACACTTTCATGCCTTAAAAGACTTGATTCTCTTCAAAGACTTGATGAAAGATTTGATTTAAATTCTAATACACCTAGAATTCTATAAATAACGCTTACACCAATTTGAATTAAGTCTGTTAGTATTTAAGGTCCAAATTGCTAGTAGCAGAAAGTTTTGAAAGGATGCCATTTTAATGTTTTGAAATCAAGAAGCGCACATATTTATAAATTATCGCATCCGTAGGATGCAATGAACTACTCACAGAATAAATATAGATGTTGATAGTATTATTAAATTTCAAAGCGAAGCGACCATAGTTCAATAATTAAGGCCACGGCCAGGTCTTTTCCAATGATTTTAGATTAACGGGTTCAATCCCTACTTATTGCAATGATATGAACTTAGTCCTATACTGACGTATAACTATAGCTGGCGTCAAGAGGGTGTAATGCTCCTGTCTACCCCCTTTGGGAATATGTATAAGCTTGAGATCTATGTATATATGTAGTTATTATCCTAACTTAGTGTTATAAATGCGAATGTAAGTTTCTTTATGACATTTTCACGCCATAACTACTCGACCGATCATCATGAAATTTCGCATACACGTTCCCAGGGTAACAGGGTACCTTTCATCCTGACAAAAAAGTACTGTAACTTAACCAACCTAACCTATATTTACGCAAGCGAAGCCGCGGGCAGAATCTTACTTATTATCCTCTGAGTCTTCTTCGAAGAGGTTAATGAATACACTATGTGGGTCTGTGTGTCTGTCTGTTAGTGACAGGTATAATGCCGGAACCACTGGACCGATTGACTTGTAACTTGATGTACAGACACCTTGAAGTTATCCCTCGAGTTTGAATATGGGCCCTGTGGTTCAAAAGACCCCCGAGATACCTATATCTATATACCCCTAGGTCACAAGGTCATAAGGTCAGGGTCATATCCACCAACAGAGTGATTTGGAAGTCGAAGGGAGAGCTTTTGCCCAGCCATGGAACATTACAAAAAACTGATGAAAAAGAAAAATGTCACATGAAGACGAAGAGGTTATTATTATATCCTGGGTTTTTACACCCATCTCGTTATAAATATAAAATCCAAATTATATTTTAAATTTTCAAAAAAACTTGACTATTAGTCATTCAATTATCATAATTATGCTAAGCCGCACAGATTAAGAAAAGAAAAAATAATTTAGCCAAATTAGCCTCAGCCAATGTTTTTTTCTTTATTATCTGCGCACGTTTCGAATAGCAAAAACTGTAATCAGACTACTTGATAAAGGTTAAATTCTTAGTTTAGTCTATGCTTGACGTCAAAGTACAAAATAAATTTTGATTTTAGTATTGAATATTGATTACTGGATTACCCAATTCATTTGCATATATGTACCTATGTATATAATTACTCCGAACAACGACAGTGAATGCGTGTCGTTTGTGACTTTGCATAAGGTCTCGAGTTACATTCCCGATATGGGCAAAGTGCTATCATATTTTTCAGTCAAGTATATGTATTTGTTTACTAACGGTAGGCTCGCCTTTGTGTAGGCAGAGTGTATAATACGCACATTTCACCGGTTATCATATATTAGCTTTTGCCCGCGGCTTCACTCGTTAAGATACAACACTTTGTCTATGACCTTTATTTGTACCCCTGACAACGTGTATACAAAATTTCATGATGATCGGTCGAGTAGTTAAGGAGTGAAAGCGGAACAAACAAACAAACTCACATTCGCATTTCGCACCCCCAGTGCAATAAAGGCGTAAGTACAATTATGCCGTTATTTTACTGCAGATTCCAATAATGCAAGTAAAGATACACAAGCTAAATTATTATCGTCGTGACTTGATAAAATGTAAAGGCTTTATTTAAAAAAAAATTTGTCCAGTCATAATAAGTTTGATACTTTTCAATTCTTCTTCTTCTCCTTCTCCCTAGCCTTTATTATTCCCAAGTCACTTGGGGTCAGCTTTTCTACTCTAACCGGATTTGACTGGATATCAGTTTTCACACGGGGCGGCTGCCACCTGACCTCTGCAACCCGAAGGCTAACGATACCCTAAGGCTAGACCATTGTCAAGATTGTATAGGGCACTGACTTCCCAATAACGACTGCCATAGATGTTCATGGCAGCCGGAACCGACGGCTTAACGTGCTCTCCGAGGCACGGAGCAGGCGATAATTTATTGTCAATCAATACGCACATAATTTCGAAAAGTCATATAACTTCCGAAAGTCTGGAGTGCGCGACGTGGGTTCGAACCTGAGACCCTCTGTATTGGTCTCCACACTGAGCTATCGCTACTCACAAGCATTTTGCATACAATCACAATAATATTAAAAAAAAATTAAAAACCACAAACAATACATAAAACTGCGCAAAAAGACGACGTACATAAAGTTCTTTGTTTTGCTGTTATATCTAATTTGAATCTTATAAAAAAATTGACCTTTATTAATTCAATAAATAAAATATTACAATAAAATATACGTATACCTATTTAAAATGGCAACAATTAGTTAAAAACATCGTGGAAATACCTACATGTCTGCAAGTTCTCGAAATTGTTCTCAAAGATATGTCAAGCGTGTCAACCCACACTATACGTCTTTACCCTTCTCAAATTGAGAAGAGGGCCTCTTCTCTGCCCAGCAGTGGGACTGATTATATACAGGACTAGAATTTTAAAATGGTGACAATGAGCTGCTTCCATAGCTCGTGCATTCTCTAGTTAGTTTATTATTGTACCTATTATGTGTGATAATTATATTTCGGCATTCCAGTAGAACGGAAAAGCTACGGCTAAATCTAGTTTCATAATAATACCAGCCCTGTCTACGTAAAGTCCCATAGATAGGCACGGGCTTATCTTAGAATCAGGAGATTCAGTTCATACTCCACAATACAATTTGAGTTAAGAACATCTGTTAGTATTCAAGGTAAAGTGATTCAGTGCGGATAGACAGACTTCATACATCTTTCAGAACATTATACATATAAACCTCTTATACGTGCGGTTTCATCACAATGTTTTCCTTCACCGGTAATATGATAATGAACTATTTACTACGCACATAACTTTAAAAGACAGAGGCGCACGTTGTGTGTGTGAACTCGAGGCTTCCATCCAATTAAACTATCGTTTCTTTATACTATCACGATCAAAATTTATACAATAAACTATGAATACTCTTCATAAAATCTATACTTATTTTAAGTTCGACATACAGTTACACAATTGCGAAAACCGCATTCAATTTCGTGCAGTAGGTTTTGTGTGATACGCTTACAAAAAAAACAGTTAGACAGACAAAAATTCTAAAATTAATTGCCATTGCTTCTATACCTTTTATAAAGACCCCTTATATACATTTTTCTTAAATATCTTCTATGTACCAATATGGACTAGTTACAATTTTATAATAAGTAAAGATATTAAATCAGATATATTATAATTATTTGAAAAGCACGTACGAGCCAACTAAAGAACCCCTTGAGAATGTTACAGTGTAAATGACAGTTACTCTTGCGAGTAACAATTGAGTATACACAGGCGCCACAACTTGCGCAACAGAACCGACATGACAATCTAAATTAACCATATCAAATTTACTCAACATTTATATCGACAATGTTGAGTAAACAGCCAATAATTTGAGTAATCTACGAACGTTCTTTCCAAATAATTATCTTCATTTACACGTGCACGCATTGTGTAATGCATTAGCTTAAACATTATGCATGCAAGTACTCGTATACGGAGAACATAAGACTGAATATTTATTCAATGTTAAGTAACATTGCACTTATGTTCTAAACGTGACTGGCAAAATGCACCGATCTCTATTGTTACGGCCGTAAAGTTTCATTTATGTATATTATGATGCGATGAGGAA
Organism: Catocala nupta; assembly: GCA_963675205.1. Classification (NCBI taxonomy): domain Eukaryota; kingdom Metazoa; phylum Arthropoda; class Insecta; order Lepidoptera; family Erebidae; genus Catocala; species Catocala nupta. The sequence continues at coordinate 26,599,676 of OY776086.1, read as the reverse complement.
TGAGTATAATGATGAGGAAACATACATGGCTTGTAGAAGCAAGATTTTCACGAAGATATATGTCGAAGATATGACTGCGCGGATGGTGTAGTTATTTTTGTGGTCGCCTCGCCACAGCCATTGCGCCGAGTGTTGTAGGTTCAAATCCCACATAGGACAAAAATAAATCGGTTGTATATTGAATATTTGCACGCCTTAATTATATACACAATTATTTAAAACTAATTTATACCTAAAATATTATGAAACAGAACTAAAAAAGAAAAAGAAAACTGAAACTCTCTAATAGGCGTCATAGAATTCCTCCGCATCACATTCGACTGGTAGTGTGCCCAGAAGACTGGCAGCATTGCCACGTTGAATGGCAATGCTTATCCTTTCCGCGAAATAAAGGGCAGCCTTCTGGTAACGGAAAGCGTCGATTAACCTTTTCCCTATCTCTCTATAAAGAGCACGAGCACTGGGACCCCATGACCCCAAGAGCGTTTTAAAGAAATTGGTATACTTACTGTTGCGTCGCAATATATATTTACGAATATTATGTTTATAAAACATAATATTCACTTATATAATAAGAATAGTGATATTCACAACTTAAACACTAGAAATAAGCATAAGTTGGTAGGTCCGTATCATCGTTTACATAAAGTTCACAATTCATTTGCGGGACTCAGTATACGCTTTTTTAATAAACTACCGATTGATATTATAAATTTACCTTTACTAAAATTTAAAAGTGCTGTTAAAAGTCAGCTTATCCGGAAGGGCTATTATTCAATCAATGATTACTTAAATGATAAAAACTCATGGAACTAGTTGCTTGTTTCATACAGGATTCAAACAATGTATGTATTATATAAGTCAATTTAGTTATGTGAAGGTACTTCGTGTTTATTTGGTGGTGTTAAAGTATCTTTCTTTTCTTTTAAACAAACTTTATAAGTAATAACGTAAATTTTGTTTTAACTACATTTAGTCACGAACTACCTTTTCATGTCACAAAGTGTAAGTGTATGCGTCCTCATGCCATACTATTGTCTATTACAAATGGCTACGTACTGATAAATATGATTTCAAATCTCAAATGCTTTTTACATAATATTACCAACTTTTCTTTATTTTAGAATTTAGTTTTATATGGACAGTGACATATGGCATAATGACTGCAACACCTGGTACATAAATGAGTTGTAAAATACTGAAATTATAAGTTGATGGCGATTTAAAAGAGTGGCCTTGAGTTTCTTGCAGGTATCTTCTCATAGGCTCAACCTTTTGCCTGAACCTTGCAACTAACATAAATGTAAATTCAGTAAATATAATAAACTCACTAACCCATTTGACGTTCATAAGTGTTACTTTGTGACCTAAGTGAATAAATTATTTTTGACTTTGACTTTGACTTTGACCATGACCCTAGCGTTTCGACCCCAAAAGGCTCAAAAACATAATCCCCTGCCAGGTTTTTTTATTTGCGCCGTTTGAGAGTCTCCGCGGATGCAGCAGCAGCACCAGCACAACCCGCCGTACTAGGAAGATATAATAATTATAAAATTATAAATATATCCACAAATGATTGTCCCGACACTGGATGTACTGTGTCCGTTGTTCGAATGATTGTAGAGTCCCGCGCGATACCAGAATTATATAGTGCACTAACACCAAGTGCGAAAAGAAAAGTTCTCCATAATGTTCTCGAAGTTATGTGAAGTCTGCCAACCTGCACAGGGCCAGCGTGCTAGACTATGCCCTAACCCTTCTCACACAAAAAGAGGAGGAAGTGAGGCGGTTTATAAACTGGACTGATATAATTATGTTTCTCTTATCACAAGTATTTTTTAGTAGTATTTGTTTAACAAATTACATAAAATATATACCCGGGCCTTTGATAAGCTTTGAAGACATGGATCCAACTGAAAAGGTCCTTTGAAAGCTTTAATCTAAAATGGAATGGAACACCTACCGCAGCTTTAGCTGCAGCAGGCGCAGGACTAGAACACTGCAACCCCCGAGCTATATATAGCATATAGCTCTGGCGGTCTCCCTCTGACCGGCCCCAGCCAACCAGTTAATTCAACTTGGGGACGCGGCTCTAATCGACTCTCTGAGACATTCACGACCGCAGTGTAAAATATTATCATTATTATATCGCTGTTGCCGTAATTAAATTTGATTAAAATGTTCGTCTTTAGCCATTTACACAACGGAGACCAGGAACATGCTACAACTATTTGTGAATCACAAGAATGTTGGTCCCGTGTAAGGGTCGAAAACATAATACTTGGTGCAGCGGCAATAGCGAGGCAATCGCTTAAAATCGCTATCAGAATTATAAACATAAACATAATAAATCAATCTAATATAAAGCTGAAGAGTTTGTTTGTTTGTTTGCTTGAACGCGCTAATCTCAGGAACTACTGGTCCGAATTGAAAAATTCTTTTATTTTCGTGTTGGCTAGCCTATTTATCGAGGAAGGTTATAGGCTATATAACATTACGCTATAACCCACGGGAGCGGCGCAGTAATCATAAACGCGAGTGAAACCGCGGGCACATCTAGTATTTTCTTACAGACATAGACATACACGGGATTATGTTCGAAGCCTAGTCTATTTTGTAATTAACGTCACCTATTATAGAACATAAATATTTTTTATTCAAAGAGGTCACATCTCAATGTTTTAAAATGTACGTATCATAGATCATTAAAACCATTACGCCATCCGTTTTTCATGGTAATTAGAACCGCCACAGCTTTATGGCAAAATCAACATATTTTATGGTCCCATTAAAATCCTTAAGACTGTATTATCCTCGAGTTATAGTGAGGTAATGAGTACAAAGTATTTATAAAAGTAGGTAGGCAGAAAAACACTACAGTAATATATAATAATAATATATTACATCAACACTGAACATAAACGGTCACACTATTGGGCGCGGGCCTCTTCTTAAAGTGAGAACGGTTATGATATTGTCCATCACGCTGGCCCAGTGCGGGTTGGCAGAATAAATATCGTCGATAACATTGGTGCATTCTCAGACATGCAGGTTTCCTCACGATGTTTCCTTCTCGTTAAAGCGAGCTAGGTATAGTTAACTATTTATTACGCACATAGCTTTAAGATGTCAGAGGATGCCTTGGAATGACATTTGAGAACTGCGTGGCAGACCGATGGTCTCCCAGTAGGCTATCGCTAATTTTATCACTACGTAAAGATAAATTACAAAGCAGTTACAAACTTGACTTAAATGAACTGTCAGTATAATTTGAATATATTAAAAATATATAGCTACCAACAATGTTCTGCCTACCTCTCTGGCTCAGCATTTGTGAATGCGGCTATTCTACCGATCTTGAGTTCGATCCCAAGTTAATTGTTATTAGATTATTCTGTCAAGAAATTCTACCTAAAGCCAAATAGTAATATTTAGTTTTAGGTAGGGTACAATTATTACTATTTTATACATATATTACCAATAAAAAGATTTACTGATTCCGCGAATCACTATTAAAACGATAATAAAATGTAATTATCATTATTTGTTTTGATGGACAGTTAAAAATGTGGCTGGCCTTTGTGTCCGGCTGGTATCGTTATTCGTCATATTGCGCCATTTTTCATGTAGTGTGCGTTATCTGCGAACTAATATATGTGTCAAACTTGATAGCGAAATCTATGTCATTGTTAAATGAACTGTTGAACAAACACTATGACCTTTAATTTATTCGCTTTTATTTATTTAGATACCAGTTTATTGCTAAACAAATAAAAGCAAGTTTGCTATTTGTTTGGCACGGATTCTAAATTGTGAGCTTCGTGCAGACTAAAGATACATTTTGTTTCTTGGATTTAAAGGTGGTTTAAGTTCTGTTAAAAATAATTATACACGTTTCTTGGACCGTGACAAATATCAGTGTTACTTCTGATAGCTGCTTACTTCCATAACTCTAAAATCTTAATCATCAGATCACTAATAACTGATTTTGACTGTTATCTAGTCAATATGTGTGTAACAAAATATTTGCTAATATGTATGTATGTATAAATATGTAGGCAAAGACAAAACCGAACAGGTACCATTTTCTACTCAGTTTTTTAACCGATATTGTATATTTCATTTATTTGTATTTTTATTTTGTTTGGCTATTGACGAGCAAATAAATGGAAATACAAATATATATTATTCTTAAATTAAAAAAGAAAATTAAATTCAGATACATCGTATTCATTAGGATCAAATTTATTATTATAATAACATATGGCAGAGAATATTAATACTTTTTACGTGTTCAAGCACAATTTTGTTCTAAATTCTGCTAACAAAAAATCGTATATGCTCACTTACTAAAATGCCGGTTCTCGCATAACCGAAAATCACGATCTTTGACTTTTCTGCACTTGAGCGGTCTTATTTAAGCCCTTAAATAAGACCGCTCAGGTGCAGAAAAGTCGTCTATTTGAATAAAATATTTTTTTGGTATGGAGAAGTTATATTATAATTATTATTTGAGGCCAATGTCAGCACTTTCAGTGTGAATAAATTAACAAAAGAATTTCCTAACTTATTATTATTCTTAAATTCATTAAATTTGTCATAATTATAGTTTTATACCATGAATACCTGTCTATATTTAAGTTCCTATAGAAAGAGAATACAGTTTTTTAACAGAAACCCATTAGTGGCATTTACTCATTATCCATGATTATTAATGCAATTAACCTAATTGATTGTAAGAGAATCATTAAAAAATGATTCACTGAGGTACACATTGACAACAAATTTTAATGATTCCAAATCTAATAAAACATCGCTTTAATTTATTAACATAGCTTAACTTCACTAATCATAATATATATCATAACATAGTTAAAACAATTACGCCAAACGGTATACCTAACTAATATTAAAATCCGTTTAAGTCCGCTGTTAAAATTCTAAAGTAGCATATTTCTTTTTTTAAAGTGGACTGATTAGAATCACTTACTTTTAAACCTGCCATCATGTATATTAATATCCTAATACCCCCTAAACAGAGCTTGTACTATGGGTACTAGACAATGGATAAACATACATACATACTTTTTTTTTTGTAAATACATACCTATTATACATAGAAACACCCAGACCAAGATAAACATCCATGTTCATGCACACAAATGTTTGACTTGTGCGGGAATCGAACCCGCGACCTCAGGCGTGGCAGTCGGTTACACTAACTACTACGCCATGGAGTCGTCGAAATTGACTGCCCACAGTTGTCGGCTCTTTTTAAGTTTCGCGTTCCTGTCAGAGTGCCACGCAAATTAATCACACCACTCTGTTCACTGTTAAGAACAGTTCTTGGTGCTTATTCTCCTTACGCAAGAATATGTAAGGTGTTGAATGGTTTGAGCGACCTTATAGATCTGCATTCTTTTAGTATTAGGAAAATAAAGTCCATATTTATTAAAACAACAGATTTAGAAACACAATAAATATAAATATATTATGTAAGCAGTGTATGTACAACTACGAGTAAGATTTAATTATAAGTTTCAAACACTTTCTTGTATGCAAAAGCAGTCTTTACCTATAAATGATTTTTGCATTGTCGCTTGTATTTTAGAATAGTTTAAATTAAGTATTAATGTAAACAATTGTTGGTGAACCTTAATAAATAAATAAATTATCAATGCAAATGTGAGATTATTTGTTACGCTTTTACGCCTTAGCTAGTCGACCGATTAGCATGAAATTTCGCATACAATTTGTCAGGGGAACAGAAAAGGATATAGGGTACCTTTCATCCATAAAAAAGTACTGTTACTAACATAAACTAACCTACATTTATGCGAGTGAAGCCGGAGGCAAAATATATATATTTTATGGAACGGGCTCTAAAAGGCTAAACACCAATATTGCCAACAATATAGGACGTAAACCGCACACATCTGTCAACATAGTTTCGACGTAAGCATTGCGCTTGAGTCTTGTGTAACGCGCACCGGCGTCGACCATTGCGCACTACCATTATTGCCCATATAATAAAATTATGGTCTATCTTTCTCATATGCATGCTTTATATGCACTAAAATATATGCTCAATATATTTCACACTAGCTTATGGCCTTCGCTTACATTTTCAGGGATAAAAATAAAAATTAATCAATGTCACTTTCTGGCCCCTAATTTATAACAATGCAAGCATTACTGATGTTAATCCTTTCCTTTGTTACTACGTGTAAGAAACCAAAATACGTTGATATTAAAAAAAACCTTCAATCACTTTTATTTTGAGTGCACTATTGGCGAACGAAACGTCACTTGTAGTGTTCGCTGAAAATCAGCGCTGTGTAGTGCTTGCAGCAATGCAAATGACACAGCATTATGCTAAACGCATCACTGTTATTTTTATGCCGTCAGGTAGGACGTGCATCTGCACATACACAACATTTTCATTGTTTCTAAAGCTTCTTTATATTTTTACTGTGCCCGCAGTTTCACTCGCGTTTATGATTACTACGCCAACCCCGTAGGTCATATCGTGATGTTATGTAGCCTATAACCCTTCCTCGGTAAATAAGCTATCCAACACTAAAATAATTTTTCATATCGAACCAGTAGTTCCTGAGATTAGCGTGTTCAACCAAACAAACAAACTCTTTAGCTTTATAATATTAGTATAGATTTAATAACTTTTTGTTGTATCTACATTTTAATAATAATAGATGATGCATGTCATAAACGTGCAAAAATAAAAATCTTTTTCTTTCTTTTCTTTCACAGGACTGGCTTGGTGCAGAAGCGGTAGTGGATGTAATATCCAGGTCGAGCAAAGTGATATTGGATTTTTCTGTTAAGAAGTTCTAAGTAGCAACACTGAGTTTGATATCTTGTCCGGTAGGCGATAAAAGGCTTTTGGCTACGTGGAACCTAATAGCATAGCTGATAAAATGTGGTTCTAATACGACTCTGCCTACCTCTTCAGGGATCTTACGCCCATAAGACAAAGCATGTACTTGTGTATGAAGATTAGGAGCACATTCTTGATCCACTAATTATAACTCGACATTGCCTTTATTCGACACTACAGAGATTAGATGAATACATGACTTATTAATGTGTGGTCTTCACAGAGATATTGCAAAGCAGTTAATTGGCCCTTCGCGTAATAAAATAGCTGGGATTTTTTCTACTTAAATTTAGAAACAGCTTTGCTATTCAACGTGGCAATGCGTCTTTCTGGGCACGTTATCAGAAAATAGAAATGCTTAAGAATTTTACGACGTCTAAACCAGCATATCGTTTTTGTATTTTTGCGTATCCTATTATTATTTTTATATTTATTTTTTACAGATAATATCTGCAATATTATATTCTTATATTAGTGTTGCGTATTCAGAATCGTTAGCCGAATTGATCGCAATAGTGTATTATCATTCTTTGGTGTTCACAATAACTGAACTATGTACATATTTAACAATTATTTTTAAACTCTCACGATTTGTACACAATTTATGCTTAATATAATAATTGTTCATCAACGCGATTAAATCCCAATGTCTTATATTATTTTTACTTATTAACAAAGTTAACTTAACGATCAAATATAATAGCACTAAACAACAGCAATTGGGTTGTTGCTTTTGTTTGATTTGGTCAATTATTTTATTACACGCAAGAAAAAATAACAAATAAAAATAAATCAGTGGGATCGTATTGGGGATGTCTCACTATCTTCCTCGCACAGTTATTTTTTTATTTTGTTCGTCATAATGACCGCACTCCGCCTGATGGTAAGCTATCATGTGGTCCAAGAGCAGTGGTCTCCACAACACCACGCCCCGCTTAAAGAATCCAGGATTGAAGTAAGAATGAAACACGTGTCTTGGCAGAGAACTCCATGCCTTGATCATTCGGCACAGGTATGAGGATCCAAATTTGTAAGTGCGGCTAAATAGCAATTGCAAGAGAGTTTGTATTCTGCATCCTTTTTCATCATTTGACTATTGATCATAATGATTGACAAGAACTACCAGATATGGAAAGCTTGCATATTATTTTTGAGTAGATTCCATTTCCATATGTTTTTTAAAAGAGACCTCTCGCTCTATGTATACCTAGGTATACATACCTAACTAAAGCGGGAGGTTTCTTTTCGACACATGAATTATAATTGCTGTATCGCGGGGGACTTTACAAACATTCAAACAACGGACATAAAGAATACCCAGACTTGGAACAACCATTTGTGGATCTCACAAAGTTTTGTCCCGTGCGGGATTCGAACCCACAATACTCGGCGCAGTATCAGTGGCGAAGTGACCACTTATACCACTGCGTCATCCGTGAACTAATAACTACCCATTAAAAACTATCAAAATGATGGATATAGTTCTGACAGTTTTATTCTTTTTATTTGCACGCTTGAATTAAATTCTCTTAGTATCTCTGACTGAGCGAACTATACAATTACAGGTTTATGGTACCTATGTTGAAACAATGCTATAAGCATTCTAAAGAGTATCTCAAGTGTCGTTTTGTCCATTGTTAAGCTAGATAACCTTCACTGTTAACCAAGTTGCAATAGCTGGTTTATTAAAACAGTTACTGTTACTTTTGTTTATTTTTCATTTATTGACTTCTTCCGCGTGGAATTTAGCAAAAAAGTGTTTATTCAGTTTGCAGAGATATTTCTAAAATAAAAGTTACTCCTTATAACATTAGCTATCTACCAGTGAAAGTCCCGTCAAAATCGGTCCAGCCGTTTTAGAGACTAGCTGGAACAGTCAGACAAAAATTTTAAACATTGATTTTCATGAAAGTCCCATATATACCTTCATATATATTTAGTTAAAAGCTGTTTATTTTGACACTAAAACAGACTCTTTAATTTTATTTATTTGTATAGTTTGTTCATAATTAAAGATCTCTCAAGGAAGCAATCCTAACTATAATATTATAAATGCGAATGTGCGTTTGTTTTTTTGTTACATTTACACGCTTTAACTACTCGACCGATAGAGCAGCGGTAGCTCAGTGGAGAGACCAACAGGGTTCGAACCCACGTCGCGCACCTCTGACTTTTAGAAGTTATATGACTTTTCGAAATTATGTGCGTATTGATTGACAATTATCGCCTGCTCCGTGCCTCGGAGAGCACGTTAAGCCGTCGGTCCCGGCTGCCATGAACATCTATGGCAGTCGTTATTGGGGAAGTCGACACAAAAGATCCCACTGGGTCGATGTGTCGCCGGTCTGTACTGACTGGCCCCCACACAAGATAAGATAAAATACTCGATCGATCATCATGAAATTTCGCATACACGTTGTTTGAGAAACAGAAAAGGACACAAGGTACCTTTCATACAGAAAAAGTACTATACCCGAGGAATATAGAATAAAAATTTGACATAACCAAAATTTACACAAAATCTAGTGTACATAATGTTAAACCAGATCGCGAATTGAAAGAGGATATTAAGATTTTGTGAATAAGCAGTAAAAAAGTTACCACTAACCGACGAACGATAAAAATACAACCAAGCTAATGGCGAAATTATACTGTGTTATTAACTGAAGTGAAAGCAGTGATGTTGAACATTTTTTGTAAAGTCAACAATCGGGTATCGAACGTTGATATGCGATGTAATATACCAGCTTGTATACGTAAGTTCACAGATCGTTAAACATTGTATATAACATTCTGGTTATTATGATACGCCATCAAAGAAGAGACATCGTCGCAGAAAAGTATTGTTAAGTGCCAAGATCAAGGATTTGATCTACGAAGTCAAGTAATATTGCTACGGTCAAGCTATAGATGGGCTAGCTGCCACAACATTTGCAATGAGTATTTTCATTTAAGTATAAGTTACTAAGTATAAAAATTATTAGCGATTTAATAATAATATATTCTATCACATACACACAACACCATCTAGCCCAAACTAAGCAGAGCTTGTACTATGGGTACTAGACAATGGATAAACATACATATATCCTTTTTTTTTGTTGTAAATACATACATATTATACATAGAAATACCCAGACCAAGACAAACATCCATGTTCATGCACACAAATGTTTGTCTTGTGCGGGAATCGAACCCGCGACCTTAGGCGTGGCAGTCGGTTACACTAACCACTACGCCTACACTACACATTACTAGTACCTATGTATTTATTGACCCTGCTTACATAGTCTGACGCTTATATCTGAAGTTTACCCCTTCAGGAATGCAGAGGTTGATTACAGGCTTATTTCGACAATTACGGTTTTAAGTCCAGCAGAATAAGAGACGAAAGACACGGTCAGGTCCACCACTAAACACACATACTGCCGTCATAAGGGAAAAAGACGTGTCTAAAATTTTTTTTCGATATTTAATGTTCTACCTTTTTCGAATCAGTAAAAAAAGAAGCATCTGCCAGTATGTTTACATTAAATATCATTTTTGGCAGATACGTCTTTGTTCGTTATGATGGCAGCATAGCTGCTGACGTATGATTTAATCACGCCAGGCTGAAGTAGGATTGGATCGGACACGTCTGTCGCGTGGACCTCTGAGAGTTGGGCAAAAATCGTGACCAATTGGGTGCCAGTTGCCACAAGGCTATCAACAGCAACAGAAAATACTTTTAAAATAACTAAACAAAGCGATTTGAAATTCCAATAAATGGCGTAGTGGTTTAATCTGTCAAGTCTTAGAATACCAGACATAATTAAAAAACGATTGTATCTGGTCACCAGTGTGCCACTGCGATTCAATAGATTAAGTAGTCAACTCACCACTACCACTGCGTCGAGTGTTCTGGGTTCGATCCCCACGTGGGACCAAAAAATAAAGTAATTTACAAATAGATAGCGATAGCCTAGTAGAAGACCGTTGGACTGCCACCCAGAGGTCTCGAGTTCGATCCCAAGGCGCACATCTCTGACTTTTCGAAGTTATGTGCATATTAAATAGTTAATTATCGCTCGCTTTAACGATGAAGGGAAACATCGTGAGGACACCAGCATGTATGAAAGTTCTCCATAATGTTCTTAAAGATATGTGAAGTCTGCCAACCCGCACTGGGCCAGCATGGTGGACTATGGCCTAACCCTTTTCACACTAAGAAGAGGCCCGTGTCCAGCAGTGGGACAGTTTAATACAGGGCCGGTATTATTATATAATAGTTGCAACGCGTCTGGGTGTTCTTCGGCCGTTATTTGAATTATTTGAATAGAACGGGAGTAGTCTTTTTAAAAAGAAAATAAAGAAATGCCTTTAAGACAGCGAAGAGACATATCAACAGGCTGACATAACAGTTCAATTTTGTATATTTCACTGTTAGATTCTTTAAGTATATGTACAAATCAATTGAATTATATTTAAATGTATGTCGTTGTAATTTTGAAAATTGGCACTTCAACATTTATATATGCCAATTATTGCTAATCATACAAGAAATTTACAAATTAACCCAATTCAAGTGTATCTTATCATAAGATAAGATACACTTGAATTGGGCCCCTACATAAGTAGGGGCCAGTCGGTTGGTATAGACCGGCGACTCTTCAACCCAGTGGGATCTTTTGTGTCGACTTCCCCAATAATGACTGCCATAGATGTTCATGGCAGCCGGGACCGACGGCTTAATGTGCTCTCCGAGGCACGAAGCAGGCGATAATTGTCAATCAATACGCACATAATTTCGAAATGTCATATAACTTCCGAAAGTCAGAGGTGTGCGTCGTGGGTTCGAACCCGAGACCCTCTGGATTGCAGTCTGTTGGTCTCCCCATTGAGCTATCGCTGCTCTCAATTCAAGTGTATCATTAATATTAAAATTGCTGTAATACGGGTTTCCTTTTTACCTCAATTATTATGAATAAGGAAAGACTATAAAATTTATTGTACAATGTGACGAGCCTGTGTTTAGTTATAATTTAATTCTTGAAAATGTATCCTGTTAGCGTTTTGGGTGTTACATCTGTTAAGTAGTGTTCTTGTAAGATCGAATAAATAAATTAATTAAAATAAGACTTTAGCATTATAATGTTCTTAAGGATAGTAAATAATTCTAATGATTTCTAGATCTCTCCTTTAAGGTATTTTCCCATTAAACGAATTTGCTTAAAGAATACATCCTAGTTCCTAACCTTAATACTATCGCCGCCATGGGTAATATACTGAATAAAATTGCCAATTTTTTGCTTAAATAATGCCTGTGACATTTTTATACTTACTTAACAACTTCTTTCTTTTTTTTTTTGTTCTGACAACTTCCGCACTAGGAATAGACTTTACAAACATTTAAACACCGGACTTAAATAATACCCAGACTCGGAGCAACCATTTTCGGATCACACAAATTTTTGTGGGATTCGAACCCACAACACTCGGCGCAGTGGCAGTAGCGAGGCGACCACCTGAACCACTACACCATCTGACAACATTATGAATATGAAACATTCATTCTTTGATATTTCCATAAAAGTATACGAATATTAAAATTGATTTCTCTAATCGAACGACTAAAGGTAACCGATTTTCTGGCCTTGAGAAAACACTACCATAAAAAATACTACAGTTAAAGTGATTAGGAAATTTGACGCGAAATATGATTTTGCATTGATATATTTTTGATATTTTAAGGTAGAACCAGATACACATTACACACATATCGATACTAAACTTATTATGTGTATAAAACATTTTAGGTGTTAGTTCATATTAATACCATACCTTTCAAGTACACATAACTTACAAAATATATCTAATACCAAAATAGTTATGATGACATTAATAATAAAAATCTGGGTTCTTATTCATTTGACATTTTGTCTTGCCAGTGAGAGTGGTTCTTAGCTGTTAAATGTTAAAATAAAGTTAATTAAATAGACAACAAATGGCTGGCCATTTCAACAATTAATCATTTATCATACAAAAGGTAAAAGTTTTCTACGGCGTGTGTATATACTTCGGTAAAACTATTACTGTGGGATTGTTATTAACACCTATCGTAAGAATGAATTCAAACTGTATGAATATAGATTTTACCGAAAGAATGATTGAATGAATGAATGGTTTATATATTTGGATAAAGCACGGTACATTAATAATTTTGTAAAAGTAATTAAATCGCATATACAGCTTTATTGGTGGTTATTATAATAGTACCTACCCTCTACTTTACTGGATTCCTGTTTTGTAAATATCTCAAAGCATGTTACTTGTTAGTTACTCAAGGATTTTATTTATTTATAAATAATGCTGGCAGTAGATAAAACGGTTTCATTGTTTTCATGGTTTTCATTATAAAAAGGTTTCATTTATTACGTGGGATTTTAATACAGATAGTTAGCGAATCGTAAGTTTTAATTTCCTATGTGGAGGTAGATTGGTGACACATTATGGCTTATATTGTAAAAAATGATCAGCTAATCTTTAGAGATTCTCTTCACACCAAATGTTATCATGCTCTCAAATCATGTCAGTATAGGTGTATAAAAAGACGTAATGACATAGGCAACATAGACAAGTTCTAGTGATAGAAAATATCAAACTGTGGGTTGGGTGAAATAATAAAAATATAATTTTATTTATTTATCTGATCACTCAAGAAATGTTTCGGAAATAAAATATAATATATTATTATGGAGAACGTCGGCATTTTATTAACTTAATAAAAATTCAAATGTAATTTGCGACTGCTGGTCATTATTATGGTCCAAGGCAAACATTTGTTACCACACATACCTATGGTTAAATACAAACAGAATCATGTGCACAAATGAACTGTAATTTTAGACATCAATTTAGCGAAACAACCTTGAATTGTAAATAGAAAACAATTTCAATAGCCACGTAAATTTGCGAAATGCATAATTTGAATATAATAAAAATTAACAATAATTAACAGCTATTTTAAAGACGTTACAAAAACAAAATATTATGAAATATTTTTATACACATATCTTACAAACAAATGTCACTCCGCTAATTTATTCGGTCGTAACTATCGCAATATTTTATTTTATCTAGCGCAACCAAACATTGTGTAAAATAAACTGTCTTATTCATAATATTTACGAAATTATTTACTTATCCATTAGTAAACATACCTTTAATCTTTCAATCGGTTCAGATAATCGAGTCGTTGGAATTGGAACAATCGAATAACAAAACACAGCAGTCCGTTACAATCGAATGATTCTAATAACTGTAGTATAATATCACTTTTAAATGTTGTAATAAATGTTCTATTTCAACTGTTTATTTTTTAATTATGTTTTTTACTCGCGTATTGGGCTTGCGTCAATGCGCATGCGTCGGTCGGCCGCAAGCAACAGTAGAGAACTGAACTAAGGACATGTTCGCCTGCAACGCACAACTTTGCAGCTGTTTCATACATATAATAATATGTATGTACGTGGTTAACTGTTGCCGTAGTTCGTCTGACGAACTAACAACCAAAAATATTTTGACGTGATGGAATTAGTTCAATTTGAACGTATATTATCCACTATGTTTATATTGTTATTACATATTTATGTTAATAGCTATTTATCTAACTATATATTGTGTTAGACGTACAGCATATCCATAGGGACAATGTGTTAAATATGAATGCTTATTATAATGATAAAAATAATATAATTCATAATATTCAACAAAAATGAATGCGCCATTATAATTTATAGAAAATTATAAAGGTAGTTTATTGCGATATGCCTACAAGTTAATAATATTTATAAAACATAAATGATATTTTTTTTTAAATAATAATAAATATAGTAGGTTTATTATTAACACGTAGAACGTGTTTTCTTGTTCCTTATAACATAGTTCTAGTAATTATGTTGTAACCCAAAAACGAGCTTAGCGTCAAATCATGTTTTTTGTTGTGTCTGACTACACCGGCCGGTAGACAAGATGTTAATGTATTCTAAATAATTCTGATACCCAAATAACTAGATTTTAATTTAGTAATTTGTTTAAAGTTAACTTTGGTTTAACCTCTCAAACCCCGGACGCCCCATAATTTTACAAAAAATCATATGATATACCTACTAGTTTGTTAAAGAAAAGTCTGAATGATACATTGTTGGGTTGAATTTAATGTATGAGATATTAAAATTAATATTATTGATTAAATTATAATAATATCTAATGTGTATAGTTACATTTTGTTGTGTTTTTTGTTGAACTTTTAGAACGTAGGTTATGTGGTAGAGTTAAGAGCGCGCAAGAACAATTACATTTGGCGACAATAAAACTGTAATTTATCTAAGTCAATATTGTAAAGGCAATAAATAATAAAAATGCATAACTATGTTTTATTGCCACGAGGCCAAAACTACTGAAGAATAAAAATTCGGTGAGGTTTTTTTTTTCGTAAAAGTGGACTCCAGCACTAGGAATAAATGCTGTATCGCGGAGAACTTTACAAACATTCAAACAACGGACGCAAAGAACATCCAGACTCGGAAAAAACAAATGTGAATAAGAGAAACTTTTGTCCCGTGTGGGATTCGAACCCAGAACACTCAGCGCAGTAGCAGTGGTGAGGAGACCACTTAATCCATTCATATTTATTAATTATATCTTTATATAATATATAAATCTTCTGTGCGTGTGTTTGTAATTAAACTCCTCCTAAACGACTGGACCGATTTTGATTATATTTTTTGTGTGTGTTTAAGTGGATTCGAGAATAGTTTAGAATTGTTTTTTTTTCGTTTGTACCAGACAACGTCTGTCGGGACAGCTAGTATTTAATATTTATTCTTACGTTCAAGAGAATATTTCGGTCCTATGGCATGGACTCGATATTAAAGCAGCCCGCAGGTATATCGTAAATATTCAGAATCGATTCCTGGTTTAGTCTAAAGATTATTAGGTTTTCCTGTAGGCAAATACATACTAGCGTAATCGAGTTTAGAAACGTAAGACAAGAGCCGAGCAAGTTTCTATTTAAGCATATTTGCTTACCTACTGTTAAATATAAATTAGAACACAGCTGTAGCAATTATCTATAACGTTACGGTATGATACGTATAATATACTATATGATATGATGAACTCTTAAAGACCCAAAAATAATACACTGACGGACTCATAAACTGCGTCAATGTTCAAGACGCCTTTGAAATAAACATTTTAACCAAGTATTCAAACTTTTTATACAAATTTAAATTGAAACCTATAGTTTGGTTCGTTAACTTCATAATAGCGTAGTATTATATCCTTAAGTGTATGTTTGTATACTAGAAAGGACCATTCAATTTTTATGAACAAAAACTATAAATGTAACATAAATTGGTTTTGGTTGGTTTATTGAAAATTGGTTTTTACAATAAAAAAAAGTTGAATCGCAGGTTTTCTTTTAATTAGGTATATTGCCTCCACGTGCCCTTTCTAATTCACAATTCTAATCAGTTTCGCATAGATCTGATTAGGGTTATTAAACGGTCTTGCGGAATATTGTTTTCCATTCGTGTGAAATCGCTGTTCTTAGTGCTACCACTGTTGTGGGCACAGGATTTCTCGCATATACAGCTTTTTTTAAACTGTCCTAAACATGCTTAATGGGATTAAGATCCGGGCTGCGTGCTGGCCAATTCATACTACGTACCGTTCGCAATATTGTCGAACTTGTGCAGCGGCCTGGAGTCGGGCATTATCTTGCATTAGAGTAAAATTTTCGCCTATTAATCTTATGTAAGGTACCACGCGAGCTTCTAAAACCTCTGTTATATAGTGTGCCTGTGCATAAACTACCTCTTCTACCGTTTTGACGAACCATGTCGATGAACACAAGTTCCGCCCGATCATCAAAATGCCACCCAATACCATACACGAACCGCCTCCATAAGGAACACGCTTCTCAATGCAACTTTGAGCATAGCCCACGTCGACGATAGACTCTTCTGCGACCATCTGCACTGCATTTGAACATGTCCTATACTCATCGGTGAACAGTATGGAGGCCCATTGCTCTTAAGTCCAATTAAGATGTTCACGCGCAAATCTTAAACGAGCTTGTCTGTGAGCTGCAGACAGCTTTGCACCATTTGCTGATCTAAAAGGGGTGATTGCCGCTTCCTTAAGCCTCCTTCTTATTGTTCGTGCTCTCACGTTTACTCCACGCACTTCATTCGTTTTGATCAGTTTTGATGTTTACTGACGTGAGGAAACGATTTCGTAGGGAAGTTGAAACAATAAATCGGTCGTCACGACGGATGGTTGCTCGAGTTCTGCCGGTACCGGGTCTGCTTTTGTAACAACCTGTCTCTACAAACCTTCGGTATACTCTAGAAACCGTAGACTGGTTTAAACATAAATTTCTACCAAGCGTTAGTTGATCCAAGCCTTCCCGCACCAATGCCACAACTTGAGCGGCTTGTTCGGATGAAGTAGCCATATTTATGGATAAGAAACTTTTGTTGAGTTTAAAAGACTAATAATAATCAATACTATTGGTAACAATAATTTAAATCGCAAATTAAAAAAGAAAACAAAAAGATTTATTTTCAAACTTTACTCTACTAGCATACGAATTTGAGACTACGCATAAATTTTATTTTCCCGATTATAATTTTATCTTTTACAGCAGTTCTATTTTAAAAAATTGTTATTTATTTACGATTAATGGACAGTCTCGACATTTTCATTTAGATTAATCTAAAAAGTTTGCATATTTATCAAAAATATTAATTCGAAAGTAATCCTGAACTGTGATGCAGTTTATGAGTCCGTCAGTGTAGATAAATTTGATTCACAAAAACACTCGAAAAACGCTCAGTCAATCAATATTTGTCAAAAAGCGTCAGCATTAATTACAAAACAACTTAAATAACAATTACCTTCAGTTGGCGCCACACTAATATGCGATTATAGTAGTGATTGTAGTAATGCCATCGTAATGGCATGCAATAACGCAGGTAACTTGCGCAAGATACGGTCCTTGCACGGGTTGTATAGGTAAGACCGGGTGGCTCGCGTTGGTCGTAGTGCAGTAGAGTTTCCAGGTCTTAAACCGAAGAGCCATTTAGCCAGACAATTGGGGAAAAGGGCTGGGTTCCTGTAACTTTTTAGTTTTAGTATACCACGACAATTTTTTACGGGAGGATAGCGCTAGTCTGCTCGCTTGCACCAGCGTAACAAGATTTAGCCGCACACGCAACCGAGAAGCCTTACTATGTCCTGTCTTTATTCGGACACCTGGCAATGCTAGTCGTATACAATACACGCAAGTGCGGTATCTTGCGCATGTTACCCGAGTCATGGCAAGCCATTACGGACACCGTAATGGCTTGCCATGACTAAATAATAAAGAAAATCTAAGTAGACAATTAAACTTCTTATAATTCATTTTTTTTAAATGTCCCGGCCTTGTATGTTTCTGTGTCGGGGGACTTTACAAACATTCAAACAACGGACACAAAGAACATCCAGACTCGACACAAACATTTCTAGATAACACAAAGTTTTGTCTCGCGTGGGATTCGAACCCACAACATTCGGCATAGTGACGAGGCGACCACTTAAACAAGACGTCATCCTTGCTATCATTAACATGTACAAGTAGCTTGCGTATTTACTTGCATAGTCTATAAACACCTTTAGCCTAAGTTATGCATAACCTTATGATAAACACAGCCCCTTATGGTAACGTTTGCTAAACTCCTTGCAAGAAGACCGGTTTACTCGTTTGCCTTGCTCTAGTTTTAGACAAACAATGCAGGCATCAAAAAACTATTTATATTGTGAAACTGAATAATGACCTCCTATAGTACTAAGGTGTCAAAATAGATTATAGCTTAGTTCGTAATTATCGGTTACTGAAGCACTGGAAATATTACTTGTGGTTTGTTGACCCTATAAGAAGTGGCGCCGCGCTGCGAAGGCAAGCAAGCAAAGGAAGACTTCTGGTATGTTTATGTGTCCGCAGTGCTAAGAAAATTCCTCTCACTTAAAGTATACAAGATAAGATTGATTGGATATGAAATGTGATTTGCGGTCTTGGGGTGTAGACAGGCCAAGCTAAACAAGACTAGAGCAAGATGACACTGAGTAATATCAGTACAACATAGCGCAGGATTATTTCTTATATGTAAACATTCAAGTTTATCTTTAGCTTAAAATGGTGACAAATTTGAGCGAACACTGGACGAGCATATAAAGTGGCAGTCGTATTTTTACAAAATTGTAC
Source organism: Catocala nupta (assembly GCA_963675205.1). Classification (NCBI taxonomy): domain Eukaryota; kingdom Metazoa; phylum Arthropoda; class Insecta; order Lepidoptera; family Erebidae; genus Catocala; species Catocala nupta. The sequence goes on along the minus strand of OY776086.1, from coordinate 26,580,486 downwards.
GGTTCACTTATAAATCTTATGATTAGATGTTAATTTCAGTAGAGATAAAAAACAACTGTTTATCGATCATATTAATGTTTGCCCTATGTGGGATTTCATCCCATAACTCTTGGCGAAATGATAGTGACGAGGCAACCACCTAAACGAAAACTCCTTGTAGTTAATAAATATTGACTATTCATATCATAAACAATTTGAAAATAATATCGCGGGCTTTAAGTCTCAGAGGCGTTTATGCGGAACCCAAGATACCTAGCAGTGCTGGGCACGGGCCTCTTCTCAGTGTGTGAAGGGTTAGGCCATAATCCACCACGCTGACCCAGTGCGGGTTGGTAGACTTTACATATCTTCGAGAACATTATGGAGAACTCTCAGACATGCAGGTTTCCTCACGATGTTTTCCTTCACCGTTAAAGCAAGCGATAATTAACTATTTAATACGCATATAACTTCGAAAAGTTAGAGATACGCGCCTTGGGTTCGAACTCGAGACCTCTGCGTGGCAGTCCAACGGTTTCCCACTAGGTTATCGTCACTTATATTATATAGCCATACCAGATATAAAATTCTAACTAATTTATAAATGCGAATTTGAGTTTGTTTTTTGGTGGTTATGCTTAACGTCTTAAAATACTTGATCGATGATCATGATATTTCGTGTACACGATATCAGGGCTACAGATAGGACATAGAGGTATTTCACCCCGGAAAAGTACTATTTTTACGCAAGCGATGCCACGGGCAAAAGCTAGAACTAATATCCTAACTAATATTATAAATGCGAATGTGAGTTTGTTACGCTTTTACCCCTTGACTACTCGACCGATCATCATGAAATTTTGTATACACGATATCGGAGGTACAGAAAATCACAAAGGGTACCCTTCACCCCTTTCACACCCAAGCAAAGCCGCGAGCAAAACCTGGTACTAATATTTATAATAAGCTAATCTATCAAATGCCTAACAAAGGTCAAATGTATATCAGTTCGAAAAAAAGAATCCTAGACGAGGAAGTAATGCCCTCGCCTGGTATAAAAAAATAGTTCTATGTATACTATTTCCTGTAGTAAACTGGTATCCGGATTAACATAGCCGAATGTCGAGGCCATTATAGTATGTATATATGTATATTATATACAAATGTAGGCACCAAATTATTTATTTCTTTATTGTAAGACAAAGATTTAAGCAGTAGATGCACCCTACTATATGTTTAAATATCATCAACTATCTGGACGTTTAGTTGTCATCAAATACCTTTGTATCTGATGACATTATATAAATATCATACCAACATGATAACTAAATTATAAATATCACAGAATAATTATTATCAAGCTCATTCACATTGGAAATTGAATACTACCGTCCACTTCATTTTGTTAAAAGAACATGAGGGGCAGTCTCTGGGGACTGCCGATAGAAGTGAAAACTAAGTAACTAGCGTGCGGTGATGATGGCGCGAGTTCACTCTTTTTGTTCACCTAAAAAGTACACATATATACACAGTATACATATAGCTCATGGAAAGCGTTCGGTGACGATGACGCGAGTTCCATGATTTTTGTTCATCCAGAAAGTGCTCAACGCGCCTAAAGAGCTTTAGCTTTTAAAGATTTCACTTCAAAAATACTACTTATCTTTAAAAAGGCAACTCCCACACTATAATTAGTTCTTGTGTTATAGGGAACTACAAACTTTCAAACAACGGACACACAGAACACCTAGACTCAGGAAAACTATATTTGGATCACATAAATGTTTGTCCCATGCGAGCATAGACCCACAACACTCGGTACAATAGCAGTGGCGAACCAAGCACTTACACTGCCATGCGCCATTCGTGCAGCCAAGAATGAAAAGATTCTGAGAATACAAGAAGAAAAACGAGATGGGTGTAAAACCCAGGATTCAACCTCTTCGTCTTAAATGTAAAAGTAATGAAAAGAAATGACCTATCTCGGGGGTCGTTTGACCCACAGGGCCCATATTCAAACTCGACTGAGTTATGACCCCAAGGTGTCTGCACACCAAGTTACAAGGTCTTAAAAGTAAAAGCATTTAAAATATATGTGATTTTGTGACTCCTATATCTCGGGGGTCTTTTGACCCACAGAGCCCATATTCAAACTCGACCGAGGTATGACCCAAGGTGTCTGCACACCAAGTGACAATTCAATCGGTCCAGTGGTTCCGGAGCTATGCCTGTCACTAACAGACAGACACACAGACCCACATAGTGTTAATAAAATCAAAAACAGAACCATACCATTTTTTAAGTTGTGGGCCAAACGTGCGTAAATTCCCGCTCAAATACTATATCATTTGTGTTTAATGGTGTATAACTAAATTATAATAATTGATCGCTTGGAATAACAGGTTAAGTTATATACCTACGTCATATATTTTGTCGAAGATTGAATGCGTTACAAACTAATAAAGATTCACGTCATAGAATAAAAAACCTTGTGCAAATTATGTAAATGAATATTTTTTATCGAAATTATAAATGTTGTAAATAACAAAAACATTCCTAAATTTAAAAGCTTTTAATTATTATGAAAAATTAATCGTTTTATATTTTATGTACACATACAAGTATACACTCCAGTCTATGTTTTACATTACTAAAGCGTAGGCCACTTACAGATCGCCAGCAATGATTTTAGGTCCTATGAAATAATGGCACCTACTGTCTATCAGGCTCAATGCCAGACAACGAACAACTATCAAGAAGTTCTTAAAAAATCTAGTAACACTGCCCCTCAAATATAGCAGCGGCATGCACTACAACTGCTTAACCAAGGCAGTAAGTAAGTAAATTTAAGTAATTAGTAATTCACAGACAGTGAACATAGTTCACTTTGAAATTGAAATACCTATATAAATATTACATAACAGTTCAGTCAAACGATTTTTGTTTTTGTTGTGTTTAATAGGTTTTAAAGAGCTTTAAACTTATCAAACAGAAAATTTGACAACTGTTAGGTGTTTTTAAAATATAAATGTATATAAATTTTCAAAATAGATTATGTTCGAATTTCGTCTACTTGGCAAATACTAGTACAAATAAAACTTTATTCCTGGTTACTGCAAAGTGTTGTAATATTTTCTATTAAAATTCTGAATAAAGCAGAGAGCGAAGTAGGTTATATCTACCCTTTACATACATATATCGTACGGTCCGTACTGGTTCAAATTGTACGTTATAATGTTCTGTGTAGGTACATGACGGTACATAATAATACGCATAAAGCGTTTTAAATTAGAAAAAAAAATTACAATTACTAATTAAACGAACAAATTAAAAATTGTGAAAACACGACTAGAAATAAACAAAATTACAAACTACAACATAAAAATATAGATATCAAGTTAAAATTAAAGGAACATTAATGTAAATGTTTATATACATTGTTCTGTTTTACGAAAATCTACAATTCTTTAATATATTTGATATGATAATTATAGATATACATATCTGTGTAAAATATTAGTGTAAAATATTTAAATAAAAATTGTTATTATATAATTATGTAAACATGAAAAATACTATAACTTTAGAGAATAGAAGGAGAAACATGATTGTTCACTAACATAGATATGACAAATTTATTACCAACGTTATGGAAGGAAAAATAGAGCCACAGAAAAAGAGAGGAAGACCAAGAAGAAAGTATACAGGTTAACTGAAAGAAAAAGCAAAAGGATTTGGCATCGAACCGAGAATGATGGAAATTGCTACATCGTTGTCGATGTAGCAATTGCACAGCACAGCACTTAAATATTGGATCGATAGACATGAAAAAGAAAATAAATATGGCTACATAGCTGGTTATAGCAACGTCTTAAAATACCTCAACATCACTGTCGCCTGGAAAAGTACCCGGAAGACTGGTGCATAACCGCATTGATTCCTTGAGACAAGTGAAGTATTATTCTGTTTTTATTATTATTCAGAGTGTTCCACACATAATATCAAGCGAAAGACCAGAATTAAAGCACTCTTAGAGGTTGCCGAGTCAATCTTATGTACATACATATGTTCTGCAATGTCTTGTTTTTATGTTAGCATTTTCTTCGTATTTTATGTCGATCTTCGATGTACAAGAAATGTTTGATGATTGCGATAAAAATAATGTGATTCGAATTTTTTTTCTGGATTTCATTGTGGTCACCTTAACTAATATAATAAAAGCTAATATGATTTATTTGTTACATAGGACATTTATCCCAAAATGTCCCGAGGGATAAAAAATTGACATAACCTTGACAAAAATTGACATAAACTTGTGAATCCGCTGTCAAAGTCTAATATCAAATAAGTCTGGGTAATGAAAATTGTTGAATCTAAACATATAATTAAAATACACGCCTAATATTTTTAAGAAACGTGGTCGTCTAATCTTTTTCCGAATATGCAGACGAGGTCGCGGTTAAAGTCCAGTTTAAAATAACTTACAATGATTAGATTTCCGTTTAAATTTAGTTAATAAACAACATGTATTTATACATGCAACGTTTTGTTTTTATTTAATTATTATTTATAGCTTTTAATCCTTATTCGATACGAGATTTTGCCTGCGGCTTTGCTCGCGTAAATGTAGGTTAGGTTAGATTAATACCAGTTCTATTTTCTGGATGAAAGGTACTCTATGTCCTTTTCTATTGCCCTGACAACGTGTATGGAAAATTTCATGATGATCGGTCGAGTACTCAGTGTATACTCAGAATACTCAGTGAGACACAAACTCACATCCGCATTTATAACATTAGTTAGGATTATTTACAGCTTTTTTATATTTATTCGATATTAGTTTTTTCCGCGGTTTCACCCGCGTAAGTCTCGTTGCCGTGGGAATATCGGGATAAAAGTAGCTTATGTTTCAATCTAGGTCTCGAGCTATCTAAATACTAAGTTTCATCGCAATCGGTTCAGTAACAAACGTCCATAGATCCTTACAAACGTTCACATTTATAATATTAGTATAGATAGCAACCCCATTATGACCTGTAAAAGTTGACGACCTTTTTTTATCTCTTTTACACGTAGATAATCTGACAATGAAAGATATGTTCAAGGTCATTGGCATCATTCAGCATTTTCAATTTAATACAACGCCTCATGAGATACACTTACTGTAAGATGCAAATTGGTTAACAAAAGCGACTTTAATCCCCAACAGGAACAGTCCACTTACAGCTCGGTACATCGCGGACATACTGAACTGACCAATCATGTGTATTACAAGCTTAAACCCGCGGCTTAGCCGCCGTTTTCGGGGATAAAATGTTGTTTCATGACATTTTAATATAAACCCTGTATATAAATTGTTCCATTGCTGGGCAGGAGCCTCTTCTCATTAATATAATAATATTCTATCACATACACACAACACCATCTAGCCCAAACTAAGCAGAGCTTGTACTATGGGTACTAGACAATGGATAAACATACATAAATACTTTTTTTTTAATTACCTACATATTATACATAGAAACACCCAGACCAAGACAAACATCCATGTTCATGCACACAAATGATTGACTTGTGCGGGAATCGAACCTGCGACCTCAGGCATGGCAGTCAGTTACACTAACCACTGCGCCATTGAGGTCGTCTCATTGTAAGAATAGTTAGGCCATAGTCCACCAAGCTAGCCCAGTGAGGGTAAGTGGACTTCACGTATCATTGAGAACATTATGGAAAGCTCTCGGACATGCAGGTTTTGTCACGATGTTTTTCTTCACTGTTAAAGGGCAATTTAACTATTTATTACGCACATTAATTATCGCTTGCTTCAACGGTGAAGGAAAAAATCGTAAGGAAACCTGCATGTCTAAGAGTTCTCAATAATGTTCTCAAAGATATGTGAAGTCTGCCAACCCGCAATGGACCAGCGTGGCGGACTATGGCCTAACCCTACTCACACTGAGAAGAGGCCCGTGCCCAACAGGGAGACATTTAAATACAGGGCTACTATTATATATAGTATTATATATATATTATATATAGATATAGTATTGCCGCCTTTTGATTAACAGTCCAGTGCTACTGGTAAAAAATATCTGGAGTAATGTGGCGGTAATATACCTTTATCTTATCTATAAGTTAATAAACACATAGGCGTGAATCTATACAACATGTCACAGATATAACGCACAACCTCAAACGCCCCAATTAGATTATTAAATCGTAATAATTATATAATCAATAAAATGTTACTTTTATGTACTTAAATATTTTAATTTAACGAATTAGTTCTACTTATTGTGCGCGGATAGTATGGGTATATTACAATAAATCTAACATTATTGCCTTTATTGCGTCAAAAACCTTATTGCCTTGAATTATGATACATTTTCGTTTATTTCAGCTGTTTAATAAATGGGTGACTATAATTTTATTCGTTTTAATTATTTTAGAAATATAAAATTACCTGTATTAAAAATTGCTGAAATTAATTCAGTAGGCCATTTTGAACAAACTACTTTCAGGATGTGCGTTTATTATGTTACATGTTGTATATGTATGTATAATTAGGTATATATTTATGTACAAGTATTAAGTTTTCTAAAAACAATGAAGCTGAATACTAAAAACACACAGAAAAACGAATGGCAAACATTTCATAATAGCGATTTTCAGTTGCATTTGCAAGTTTTTCTTGAGGAAGTCGTACGTCTAATAACAAGTTGTATATCTACTAAATAGATTTAAAGTGTCGTATTGTGAAGCATAGTTATTTATGTACTAGTCTTTCTATTGTACTCCATGTATATAATTTTATTTAAATCAGGTATTTTATTTTTTGTGTTACTTTAGTAACGAAATGCGCGCGTATATTCGTAAGATTGTAAAATATTTCAATCAGCCCACTGCAGTCCACTGCTAGACATAGGCATATTTTGTATATAATATAATATAATATTCTACCACATACACACAACACCATCTAGCCCAAACTAAGCAGAGCTTGTACTATGGATACTAGATAATGGATAAACATACATATATACTTTATTTTTTGTAAATACATACATATTATACATAGAAACACCCAGACCAAGACAAAGATCCATGTTCATGCACACAAATATTTGACTTGTGCGGGAATCGAACCCGCGACCTCAGGCGTGGCGTGGCAGTCGGTTACACTAACCACTACGCCTTTGAGGCCGACAATTTAATATTTACATACAAAATTTCTCGCCTGTATCTACAATGGAGTAGGCATGTATAAATTACACTTACTTCGCGAGCTATAGAATCACGAATTAAGGCTTTAGGTGTCACGAAAAAGTATATTCACTTCTACCGGCGAAATGTCTAGACTCCGAGTTGCTACTGAAAATTTCTGGGTAAAAATCGAAAATAATCTTAGTATCAGCAAGCAGTGTAAAACGATGATCGGGAGACCTCAAGCCTGAGGCCTCTTTTTCGTGGACTCCAAAACCATAGTTGGCAGAGATGTAATACACCTCTTTAGGGATAAAGACTTGAGACTATATATACCTATATAAATACGTTTTTGATGATTTTATAAGAATTGTGATTACTAGCTGCAAATCTATCCAGATTTTTTATTCCGTAGACGAAACAATGGACTATGAGCTTTCGATTCATAATAAGTGGCCTTTTGCATAACAAAATCGACAATCAACCTTGCTTGGTACAAAATTGACCATAAAAACAAATTAAGCAAATGAACTTGCCATGGTTTTTTTAGGGTACCGTGGAAAAGGGATATTATAGGTTATGTTAGATTACGTTAGTAACAGTACTTTTCTCTGGATGAAAGGTACCCTATGTCCTTTTCTGTTACCCTGACAACGTGTATGCGAAATTTCATGATGATCGGATGAGTAATTCAGGCGTGAAAGCGTAACAAACAAACAAATTATCAATCAAAGCATCTCTTATTCGCATTAACAATATTAACACAATAAAATCCGTATAAAGTACTTCACTACTAGATCAAGGGATATTATTCTTTATTTTTTATATATGTACTTCAGCTGTTCCAAGCTAAGTTACAAGTAAACAGGGTTTAGAAAAAAAACGACGAAACGCGGCGTTCAAAATACGTATGTCAATAAAGCATACGTACTTTGAACTCCGCGTTTCGTCATAATTGAAAACACGCCATCTATCACTGTTTTATCATTCTTTAATCCGTTGCAACGACAATTCTTAATAGTAAAATATTATAATTGATTATAATAACATTATTGCATTCTCTTATGCCTTATTTGAAAATAAGGGTAGAAGTATATGTAGCCACATTTCGCGTGCTAACGTTTATACGCCCATGTAATAGAGGGCAAGCTTATTGCCATCTTTCATTGAATTTATAGAACAAAGTCGCATAGATCTACATACAAACCAATTATTCGCATCCTCTGCGTAAATTCTACAAGGACCTATATCAGAATAATCAATCCAGGACACTTCAATACATAATCAATCCAGGTCTTTTTGTATGGCAAGTTTTATTCAATAGTTTACTTGTCCAAAAAGTAATAATAATAATTATTATTATTTATTTATTTTTCTCTCGCACAGAAATGGATTACAATAGATCAGTCCTTAATCTATGAGTAGTTATAAAAGCAAAGATCTGTATGAGAGACTGGTATCTATACTAGGTAGACCTGTGTTACAGATTACCAGCCTCTCCTGACTCCAGATAAGTGGGTTGTGTGCAGTCAAATTATGAAATGTTAGTGAGCAATTACTATGTGAGGTTATAAAAATACATACATATGTAAAGATTAAATGAGTGTGTGTGTATGTGTGTGTGTGTGTGTGTGTGTGTGTGTGTGTGTGTGTGTGTGTATGTGTTTGTGAGTGTGTGTGTGTGTGTGTGTGATACTGATGAAAGTCATACATTAATAACTTAAGAGGGAACATAGAGCAGATGTTCAGTATCCTCATAATTAAGCGATTTCAGCCATTGGGTGAGTACCATTTTACATCTAATTTGACTGTAGCGGACAAGCTCTCGCGTAATTGCACAATAAAATATTTTCTGCATTACCTTTGTAGGAAATACAGAGGGTGTCTAGACTTCGTATGATTTCTAAACGACTTAAGTGGTATAAAAAACAAAACTACTTAAGTGGTCGCGTCGCCTCTGCCGCAGCGTCAAGTGTAATGACGTATCACACACGGGACAATTGCTTGTGTGATCCACGATTTATTGTTCTGACACTGGGTATAATTTATGCCCATTATTTGTTTGGGCACCCCTGCGGCACAGGGCTAAAACCCAATGCAGTGTTGCCAGACTTAAAAATAATATTTTTTTTACTTTATATACAAGCAACCAATATGGGGTTCTCAATCTTAAAAAGCAACTAGAATAGAAGAATAAATTTATGCTATAAGTAGGCTTTATACCTAAAATTTCGAATACAAAACATAAATTCAAAATCTAACAGGTGTACGGAACCCAGCTCAAATAACACTTAGAAAAAAAACCAGCCGCTGACATTGACCCACTACATAGTTTCTAAATAAGATGTGATTCATCTATGGCACTGGCGCCGAGCCGGTACGGAACTACCTTTATAAGTCTTGTTTATCAACAAAATATATTAAACGGAACTTTGAATCCCCCAGATACTTGACAGTCAACTAAATATACATATGATTAATAATAAAATACGACATAGTTTGTATGAGGAAGAAGGTAGCATTAAATTACAAGTTTTAATATTATTTAATAATTCAATTTTTATGTTTTGAATTTATCATTGAGTGCCTTGTAATTTATATAATACTAGCTTTTACCGTGGCGTCGCCCGCTCTGGAATAGTTAATTTTCTCTGGATGAAAGGTATGTCCTTTTCTGTATTCCTGACAACAACAATAGCCTATGTGTGAATCCAGGGCTCCAGCTATCTACATACGAAGTTTCATCGCAATCAGTCCAGCAGTTTTTGCGTGAAAGAGTAAACATCCATACATCCATACAATCTTTCGCGTTTATAATATTAGTAAGGATGACTTTTGCCTCTGGTTTTATTTGCTTGGGAACAACAATTTACTGGATGAAAGGTACGATATGTCCTTTTCTGTACCCTTGACAACCTGTATGCGCATGATAAGCGTTACAAACAAAATCACATTCGAATTTATAATATTAGTTTGGTTAATATACTTAATTGTACCACTACTGACCTCTTCTTGTCGTGTAAGAAGGGTTAAGCCATAGGGTACCACGATGATCCAATGCGGGTTGGCAGACTACACATGATATCCAGAACATTACGGAAAATTCTGAAACATGCAGGTTTAACGATGTTTCCTTGCAAGCGATAATTAAATATTTAATACGCCCATAATTTCGTAAAGTCAGAAGTGCGTGCCTTGGGATGGAACTTGAGACCTCTGCGTGATAGTCCAATGATCTCTCTCTAGACCCTTATTTCCCAAAGTGGTCCAAGTGGACCCCCAGGTGTCCACGGGAAACTCGACGGGGGTCTACGTTGGCGTGACAAAAAATGGGAGTCCACAATTCGTAAGCGGGAGTCCACGAAAATTTATTTCGATAGAGAAGAACTAAAATGTTGGCTTAACTTCACCTATCAATGTAGGCAGATAATATTTTAAGAACTGACTGTTACTTGTTTAAACGTCGATCGACGGATATACATTTTCTTTTCTCGATCCGAGAATTTCTAAAAGATTTAATTTTTTTATTTTATTTTAACCCAATTTCATATTATGGTCCGGGTATACCGATTTTATTTGACGGATTAAATGTCTAGCTCCAGCAAAATTTTGAAAGTGGTCTATGGGAAAATAAAGTCTGGGAACCACTGCTCTAGACTATCGCTAGCGTTATTTAATTTATTTAAATTAATTAAATTGTATACATCCAATGCATTCCAATTCACCTAATAGTAATTAATTATATTTAAATTTATTTATTTTATTTAAATTGCACAATATTTGCATGCCACTATAGGTAGAAACATTTGAAACATGTATTGATAAAACCGAATCGTTGTTACTAATCTTTATTAATAACATAAATTATATTTTTAGATTTTTGTTAATACTAAGGAAATACAGCATTTTATTCCGTAAAACAGATAAATAATTGCAAAGAATACAATTAAGGCTTTTAATGACTACTCATAGCTCACGTGAGCGTTGTAATTTAAGTAATTGCCACGCCATTGACACTGCTCTATATGTTGTAGTTTTGAACTACACGCGGTACAAAAATTTGCGTGATTATGGTTGTTATGTTACCGGGTGTGCTTTTTTTGAATGTTTGTAAAGTCCCCCGTGACACAGAAATTATTTCAGTAATAGTATTTTAAGAAACATTTTGTTCTCTTCTTAAGTGAGCCTATATGTCTTCTGTTTACGCGAATGTTATTCATTGAAATTAAACTAAAAGTGCGATAGTTGCCCTAGAAGTAAAGACACCCCGAACCTTGTATTGAGAATCTCGAAAACAGCACGATCGCAATTATTACTTATATTTAAAGGTTGGAACTCCCTGCCCTCGATACGCGAGCATCAGCCGCGTGCATTGGATATTTAGTGCGTAGTAAAATAAATGAGTTAATCCCATTCGCCACCCTCAGCATTGCCTCCTCCGGTGGCGAAAGGGACATTTTCCAAAAAAAAATATCCCATCTGCCACCGGGGGTGAGGCAGCGTTGCCTCCTCCGGTGGCGAATGGGATTTTTGTTTTGGAAAAAGGCCCAGTCGCCACTGGGGGGTGGCGAACCAGTGTCAATTGGGACATTGTTGCGCAGAAATGTCCAATCACTGCTGGGAGTCAATAGTTACTTTATCATCATATTTTAAAAGGTATTTTCCTTTTTTTTTATGTTTGGTCGTTTTAGGGAGAAATAAAAGATGTTTTATTAATGCGATGTTTCAAATCAGATTATAAGTTATAACTGTTATAAGTTATACCTATATTATGAAAATTTATTTAAGTAGGTAGGTATCTACTAAAGCTATTAATGATTTTTGTAATAAAGATAAATTGCCGATGACTTAAAGCAAAGTTATCTTAAATATTTATTATGACATCACATAAAGTAAATAAATGACATTCCAAATATAAGTACTTGCCTTATCTTTAAGGGTGGCAACTGCGATTTTTCATAAGCAACATCCCATTTACCACCCGGGGTGGCGAATGAGATTCTTTCTATTGAAAATTTCCCTTTCGCCACCAGAGGAAGGAGTTCTGGGGATGGCAACTGGGATTAAACTCATCTCTGTTGCCACCTGGTGGCGAAAGTGGTGAGATATTTTTTGGAAAATGTCCAATTCACCACTGGAGTGCTGGGGTGGCGAATGGCAATAACTCAAATAAATTAGCTGAACTCGTTCACGGACGACGTGAATTACGAATTTGATTCTGTTTTTTGAAAGCGTGTAGCTTTTTATTTCACAGGTAAATTTATTTTATTATTTTGTTTTTGCAATTATGTAGTTTGATTATTAATTATGAGCGACGGCATTAAAATTTTATTAAGAGTGTGTTTATTAAAAAAATACCGGTGTCTATCCCTACTTAAAAGGATTGACGCCCTGATTTCTCGTGAGTATAAATGCCCTTAGGAGCAACTACCCCATGGCGTTGGCTGAACTTTACATGGCGTTTAATTACCGCTTTTGTTTTTAGCATGCCTCGTAAATATACGAGAAACATTGGCGCTTGTCCGCGTACTGAATGTACACAAGAAAATTGGAGTAAGAGATTTGGATGAAATGTCAAAAGGCATTCTTACCATCAACGAAAATATCACGAAGATATGGAATTCCATCTAGAGCACTAAGAAGAAGATATACAAAAATTGATGAGAAATTACCCAATTACCTACCTACTTTAAATTTGCTGTTTTGCTGTTGTTTTAATTACCTGTTCTATTGAAGGCGGTGATTCTAATCGCCCTTCTTATCAACTTTTCGTAAGAAAACTATTGATCAAATCGTGAAAAATCAACTCCCTGTAGTAGACGGACAAAGTATGGAAAGTTAATATTTTATTTATAATTTAAATCCGATGCAGGTTTATAAAAATGTAATCAGTAAGACGAGTAAAGTCACCCCCTTTAATAGGGCAGATAATTACAAAACAACATTCTGTATAATAATGTTACATACCTAATATATATAGTTTACTTAAAAATTATAATGATTAAAAGAAAATTGTTGCGCGCCATTGATAAAAATTAAAAATAAATAAAAGTAATTATAATTTTTCTTTTATTAATCCCTAAGGGCAAACATCCTTATGGTCTATTATCCCCAAAAACGAAAACATAATTATTTATTGCAGTACTACTGCAATAAATAATTATGCTTTCGCTTATATATAAAAGCTACACTCCATTACCCACAATCGTAATGTAGGTAAAAGACGTGATTTTCAATAGAATTAATAACATTTTTTTTTCCGCGGGGGCGGACGGAGGCATTATGTCGGACTCGCCGGGGTAATAGAAAGATGGAAAAGAAATAATGTACCTCCCGGAATACCGACTAAACCTACCACGGTGTTCCTCGACAAAACCACTGTCGACGGGGCTGCGCGAATCGCTTTCGCATGCAGTCGCGACCCCGCCGAGGTTACGGCCCGCCGTATGAAACGGCAGGCCACTACACAAAGAGACCTACCCAAAGGCACTCACTTCTAATTAAACCCTACTGTCTCCTCCCTCGGGGAGAGACCGACTCGAAACAGAGGCGCGCGTGGGAACACGCACGCCGCCTCTCGGACCTGGTGCTGAACGGATGGCGGGCAGGCCCACAAAGCCCGCCACCCCCAGGTCAAACCTCAGGGTGGCTGGAGGTCATCGCGCGCCCTCCGGCGCCTGGCTCTGCGGTTGGGGAGGGGGTTTAAACACTCCCTCTCCCGCTCCGCCGCCTCCTTGATGGAAATTACTTCCTCACAAAAGGAGGCGACGGCGTTCCACGACCTCTCACTCCGGACCATAAACTGAACTACGGCTGGGAGCGAGAGGGCAATCGATCCGACTGCCGCGATCAACTCACGGCGCTGCGATGCCCAGGCGGGGCAAACCGCCAAAGTGTGCAGCGCCGTGTCCTCAACAACGTCGCGGCAGTCGCCGCAGTGGTGACAACCGGGCGTCTCTTGCCGGCGTATACGACACAGGAACTGGCCAAAACAACCGTGGCCAGTTAGAACCTGTGTCAGCCGGAAGGTGAGGGCGCCATGCCGCCTCTCCAGCCACCCCTCAAACACGAGACTTACCGCCACGATCGTGGCGTGCCCAGAATTAATAACTTGCTTTAATACTATGACCGTTTGGAAATAATGAGCCAATTTCAAAATGTGGGCATCTATCCCACTTTTACCCTACGGATTTTATCGCGTGGTTTATAAAACACATTATTACATAATTTAGAAACTGTTACACTACTACTACTATTGAACTTTACTAATATTTAAGCTAATTAAATTATTAAAACAGGGAGTCTCCCCGTGACCATGGCTGCTGAAAAGCAACCGAAACGTCGGGGAAAGTGTAAACTTAAATATAAATAGTTTTAATAACTTATTTAACTTAAAAATTAGTAAAGTTTAACAGTAGTAGTAGTTTAACAGTTTCTAAATTATATAATAAAAGAATTCAAATTAGCCATTCAACAATATTGTTGTATCAAAACCACGACATTAACGATATTCTTAATACAAAATGGCAACTTCAAATTAATTAAACCCCTATAATATATTTACAATAACAATTAATTTTACATACTATTAAAAACTTTGCATTCTAAATAATAATGAGTTCGTTAATCTAAGACACTACAATAGTTCGTTGCACTACTTTATTTCCTCATGTATCAAACATAAAAAGGAACCTTATGTGATGTGAAGTAAGGTTTAATTTCGAAAATTGTTGATTGGCTTTAACCGTTAATTATGCTTGAGGATATATATTAGCATATAGATAGCATTGCAATTTTCTTGGTATACAGTTAAGACAAAAAAATTTAATACCCAGTGATTTTAACAAATTACATACAAACATAGTCTCATGTCTATATAGACAGGAATATTCTTGTAAAGATATAAAATAGCTCGGTATTATATTAAAAAAATATTCGAAGTCTATGAGATTAACAGTATTAACGACAGTTCCGAGTGGCAACGTCACATACAAATGTCATATTAAATGTTTTTAAATACAATACATTTAGCTGTGCTATATTTAAAAAATGTTTTTAATAACACTCTATAGGAAAATTAAAGTATATTATAGATGGAATATAATTATATTTGTTGAAATTTTACTATGAGCATAACGCATTTAAAATTTTCGATCCTTTATTTACATAGTAAAAGTACTAGAAATATAATTATATTTTATCTATGATATTCTTTTACTTTTCTTTATTAAAAATAAAAATTGTAAGTTTGTATTAAAATAATTTTAAAATAAAGCTCAAATAAATGGATTCCATTAAAAAATCTCAAAACATGTCTCTTTTTTGTGACGTTGTCGGAACAAAACACAAGACATAAACGCTCTTAAGTCCCACGTAATAGTTGATAGTAGTATTTTATATTTTCGATATATTAAAAATGCATGTATAATATTAAATAAACTCCGTTTTGTGTCAGCCATTTAAAATAGTATGTAAAATAAAAAATATACTATATGCAGTTAAATATAAAATTACTACTTAGAATGTGTTAGCCCATTGATGAGTCTAAAATTTGTAACGCACATACATATTATTTGTGAACTTTTAATATTATTATGTTTTCTTATGTAAGTGACAATTAAGTGTTTTAAATTAAAATCCTTACATATTATTATTAAGTATTATTGTTGAATATACATATAACATAATTCAAAGATTATATAAAATCAATGAAATTATATATTCCTTCAGAATTCTTAATAAAAAAAATTCGCAACTCTTTCGCATTTATATTTTAACTAGGACTATGTAAATATACTTTGAAACAAGACAGAAACTTCAAAATTTCACGAAATTATTTGCATAACTAAATTTAATTACTTAAATTACAATTGTAACGTTTGGCACTGTGAGTCAATTGTGTGCATTTATCTAATTATATATGTCGGAAAATCGGGCTGTGTCGGAAAATCGGGCTCCATTATGTTTTTAAAAAGTGTGACATCAGCACGGCTGACGTCACGAATATCATCGTTATGGTTATCACTCATCTTCAAAGTAAAACTTCACAGGTTTGTTGAAAGCCTCGTTTATTCAACTGACAGGTTAACGACTAATTTACAGAGGTGTTCACTGTTCGGCGTCTCGAGCCAGACTGCCTCGCAACGCCTTGTGCGGCCGTATTTATAGTGCAACGAACACGTGTTAACAATTTTTAGGTTAAGTATTGAATTATGTGATTTACCAGATTGTCGCACAGTAATTAATTACTGATGGCCTAGTTTTAACATAAACAAGTAATTAAACAGAGTTATTAATCATTAATCAATGAACTATTGTTACTAGGTCGATATAGCGTGCAGAACACATGTACCTAGTTTTATAATTAAACAGTGTAAACTATTATTAAATGATGATTCCTTGTTATTGCGCCGATACGGCCATTCTGATAAGTGGTGCGCGCTCTGCACCATCCTGCTTTCTCAGGCTCCTTTCTGATTTTTAATTCGTAGACCGATGTTTGAAGGGTTTCTGATTAAGTAACAATCTTCATTAATCAGCTTTCACAGCGTCCATCATCTCATTGATTCGTGGTTTCTTGCGGCGAGAGAATCGAGTATTCACGACGGATCTTATGTTTGTAGTTTATCTGAAACAATTGAAATATCTTCTGAGGGTGGTATCTGTAAGCAACTTGTGTTGCTTATTTTTATAGGATTATTGTTGCTACAACAGTACACAAAGACATCTTAAGTGCACTGCCTTATTAATTTAGAATCTGTGGTGTATACGTGTCTACCCATAGTTCCACAAGGCGTCCCTACGGTATCTCAGGGTTCACATGTGGATGCATCAAGGATCCGTGGTTAGCTCAAGGGTAACACATGGTTTAGCTCAGAGGTACCACTCTCCAGATATTTTATTCTTGTAGATTCTAGTTGAAAATATCGTGACAAATATTGGATTTTGACTCACCGGTTTTAATCCTCTTCTGAGGGTGGTATCTGTAAGCAACTTGTGTTGCTTATTTTTATAGGATTATTGTTGCTACAACAGTACACAAAGACATCTTAAGTGCACTGCCTTATTAATTTAGAATCTGTGGTGTATACGTGTCTACCCATAGTTCCACAAGGCGTCCCTACGGTATCTCAGGGTTCACATGTGGATGCATCAAGGATCCGTGGTTAGCTCAAGGGTAACACATGGTTTAGCTCAGAGGTACCACTCTCCAGATATTTTATTCTTGTAGATTCTAGTTGAAAATATCGTGACAAATATTGGATTTTGACTCACCGGTTTTAATCCGATGACGCGTGTTCGCTTGTTGAGCGAGCTATCGCCAAGACCACTGAGAATGGAGTTCAGATCTCACTTCTGATGTCGGAAAATCGGGCTGTGTCGGAAAATCGGGCTCCATTATGTTTTTAAAAAGTGTGACATCAGCACGGCTGACGTCACGAATATCATCGTTATGGTTATCACTCATCTTCAACGTAAAACTTCACAGGTTTGTTGAAAGCCTCGTTTATTCAACTGACAGGTTAACGACTAATTTACAGAGGTGTTCACTGTTCGGCGTCTCGAGCCAGACTGCCTCGCAACGCCTTGTGCGGCCGTATTTATAGTGCAACGAACACGTGTTAACAATTTTTAGGTTAAGTTTTGAATTATGTGATTTACCAGATTGTTGCACAGTAATTAATTACTGATGGCCTAGTTTTAACATAAACAAGTAATTAAACAGAGTTATTAATCATTAATCAATGAACTATTGTTACTAGGTCGATATAGCGTGCAGAACACATGTACCTAGTTTTATAATTAAACAGTGTAAACTATTATTAAATGATGATTCCTTGTTATTGCGCCGATATATACGATTTAATAGTAAATAAAGTGAAATTATAACTTGATTTTTCAAGTACATTGTAGCTTTACCCTCTGGAACCCCATGGAAGTACACACCGGGACAAAAAGTATTTACGTGCTAATCCAGAACAGGGACAACTAACTGTACATATTTATCTTATATATAAAATTCTCGTGTCACAATGTTCGTTCCCGTACTCCTCCGAAACGGCTTGACCGATTCTCATGAAATTTTGTGAGCATATTGAGTAGGTCTGAAAATCGGCCAACATCTATTTTTCATACCCCTTAGTGATAAGGGTTGTCAACCCCTAACAATTTTTTATTCTTTTGGTCAAAACATTTTTTTTTATGGCAAAACGATGTTTGCCGGGTCAGCTAGTTATTATATATAACACTGCACAACAGCATGTCTGATGATTGGGTTATGTTACATGATGTTAGTCCAACTTTTAATGACAATTTCAAATCTGTGACTGAAACTTCTCTATCAGGTCTAGTTAAAAGTATGTCACATGGACCTATATTTGCCTATATGGTTTTAGTATGCATGCTTTCAGTAGGCTGAAAGCATGCTATTGCTACATTAAATATAATATGCTATTATATACTCTGAAGCAAGTATTTAGTGAAGCAAGATGGACTTAAAGGCATAGGCCTTTAAGTCCGTCTTGCTTCACTAATAATACATAGTATGAAGACTAGCTGCTACCCGCAACTTCATACGCGTGGAATCTGTAAGTAGCGACCCATCTTTACTTTCTTTTTTTCTGCATGTAAAATAAATTATGTTCTACAAGATTTTCATCGCGGCTTTGCTCGCTAAATATAGGTTAGATTAGTTACAGTCGTTGTTTCTGAATGAAAGGTACCCTATGTCCTATTCAGTCTATAAAATGTACTCTGTGGTCCTATTCTGTACCCCTGACAAAGAGCATACAAAATTTCTTGATGATCAGTCGAGTAGTTAAGGCGTCAAAGAGTTACAAACTAACTGACTTACGCATTTACAATATTAGTTAGGATTTCCGCATTGACAGACATTAAAGGCTATTATGATGAATACAAAACGAATGATTTATTCCATAAAAGAAAAATGTATACATTTAAGTTAGAGATTATAACCTCTGTGCAGTAATTTTACTTAGCACTTAGCGTTTAAAAGCATTACTTAAGCTACCTATTCATTGGCATTTTAAGTTAATTAATTACTTAGTAATGAGCCTTTATGATTTATGTCCATTGCATGTTTCAGTCCATCAAAACATTTTTAGCGTTTCTTCATACATTACTTCCATTGTTCACAATGCTATTTGATTATATCTTGTTTTCGAGTTAGCATTTACACGGTTATTGTGAAAACTTCTACGTTAAAGATTCACAAAATAACTTGAACCTTATTAAATGCGTGAGTAGTATACTCAAACAATACTTCACTGAATACAAAGGACTAACATACGTTAATATGAACTCAGATGATGACGATCTATAGCTACCCATACAATGACAACTGTATCACTAGTAACCAAAAATCCTAATACGAAGTGCTTATTACCACATGAAGGATATTATATAGTTTCAGACGAAACACCTGATTTTGCGAAACGATTCGCTCGTCTTACTATGGAACCAACGTGGAATCTATTAGCGCGGTTCTTAGTTGTCATCAAATCGCTGCAATATCATAGAATTAATGAAATATTTGATATACCAAAGTAATCAACTACGGATGTTGCTTACAAACAACCGAGAATCTTTACCCAAATAAGCTCGTAACTGGACTGCGTGGTTGCACTATCACTGCGACCATCCCACATCGGCCACCATTCACTGTAGATCCAGCAAAAAATATTAATCAGGACCATATGCCATTGGGAGCAGAACAATATTTATTAAAGGTAATAGCCAAAAATTAACAGGCCAACGTAAAATTTTGTTTTAATTTTGGTAATAATGGTGTGTACTCGACTATAAGCCCTGATGTGAAAGTAACGAGACCAAAAAAAAAGTTGCAGAATTACGACACAGACGCCATGCTTAGATTTATAATACTAGTTACAGCGAGAGCTGACGCTTTCTCATATCTGCATGGTCGCTTAGATTACGTCGATGAGGTTGGATACGTAGTTAAAAAAAGCTGCTTATGTTGCTATCTGGTGGTGTATCTACCTAGGTTTTCAGCCCATAGAGTGGTGTTTGTTGCTGATGGTTTCCATAGTATATACAGTAATAATGATTACTCTACTTCGTGCAATAGACAATCCAACCATTATAAAAAATATCAAGTAATTTTATTTACTTGATATTTTTCTGGGCGATAGTTGGAAAACTTACTGCTCGCTAAAGGTTAAATGTGTATTCATTGTATGGATGTGGTTTGGAATCATAAATAATAATTGCTATCAATCAAGCGTTGTCAGTCTTAATGCTGGTCCAATGATGGAGTATCAAATATCTCATCTCAAATAGGAAATTCAAGAAAGAACTTACTGATTGGTTATTAGAGAAATGTTTTTATAAGGTAGATGAACAGTTTCAAATCTTGATTTGAGACACTTTAATTATATTTTACTTGATATTATATACATTTTTAGTTTTTTATTTTGATTGTATTTATACGAATTATTGGCATAATAAATAATTATAAATTCTTCGCATGTCGGGTAAACCAGCAAAATATGTGAACATTTTTTACCATGTACATTTTGAACAACTTACTACCATGTTTCATGCAAATAAATAAATAATTTCCTTTCATTTCAAAAGATTTACATGACTTTAAAATGAAACCATGCTTTAGTGCAATTTTGCAGAAGTACTTATCTACAGAAGCAGTTCAACAATTGAATAAGACAAACAAAGAATGCAAGGATCCTGTTGAAAATGTAAACGTTGTATCCAAGTCATCTGAGCTATATTCGTTTGTCCAGAAAGTGGTATTTAAGTAGAACAGAAGGAAATACACCGATATATATGTATATAATATGTATGTGGGTTTAAAATATACATCTTCAAAAAGCCATACATCAATTTTTTGTATGCTACATATTTCTACAAAGGTTTTCCAATCACAGAAAGTATGCGGGAAACAGCTATTCGCGTGAGAGAAAATGGATTAGCCGACAAGAGTTTGACAGATCGTTACTACAGTCAGGTGATCAAATCGCACGGAATTCCAAAATAATGTAAAGTGAAGGGTTTTATACCGTAACCCGTGTACGTCGCAGGAATTGTGATGTCTTTAGTTTTGTTTGTTTTAGAAGTGTTGTTCAAAGCTGCAACTAATCAGATTATGGCATGATAAGTCCAATAAGTCATGTCATATGCTGACTTATTATATCATAGCTAATGAGTGTAAGCATAGCTAATAAGTGAGGTTCACAAGTTTAAAAGTACTCGTTGGAATTATAATGACAAGTGCGAAATCTTCAAATCCAAAAATTGAATATTTGGAAATAGCTCCATAGAACTAAAGTTTTAAATTGAAATTAAATACTTTACGTTACTAGTAATTTGGTATTATTATTACTAGCTTTTGCCCGCGCTTCGCTTGCAAACCGTACCTTATAGCCTTTTCAGTACCGCTAACATCGTGTACGTGAAATTTCATGATGGGCCAACAAATAAAGTGACATTCGCATTTATAATATTAGTTACGATTTTCTTCTATTTAGCTATCCCTCACTTTTATGTTTCATCTATTTTGCTAGTTGACTAAATGGTTGTGCCGAGTCTGGGTATTGAAACAGCTCTCTAGCTCCGGATTACTACAAAGTCTTTTGTAACAGACTAACCCAGTAACGTTTTATTGGTCCAAGCTAAGACTAGAACCCGAGATCTCAACTTCTCTAAACACTAAGCTAACAATCGATAACTGTTAACCTGAGGCAGTAGTTCACAGAAATATTGAATCGAAGTGGGGTTACTCGGCGGCAGTCCATTGTAATAAAATATTGATAAAAGAGGAATCCGTCACACACCCTTGGATTTTCCACCCCAGCTATTGCGACAGAAAAAGGTTGACAATACCGAACTCTTCTGATTAGGGACAACCACGACATGAGACTCAGGCATACTGCTACTAGCAGTATGCCGCGTCAAACACAAAATAAGCGTCGACACGTGTTTCGTCTCAGCGCGAGGCATCTTTAGGAACACGAAGGCTCATTCGTTATCAAACGGGGTGTTTGCCAAAAAGTTAGGGTGGGTAATCCGAGGATGCGTGGCGGGTTCCTCCCTGCCCAATAATTCTAGAATACAGAGACGTAATACGACGTAAACATACGTAAGCGAGAAATACCACTGGTCCTCACAGCTAGCAACTCAACATTTCCTTGAGGACTACTGGTATATCACTACAACTATACATAATCAGCGCAGAAACAAAACTATTTTAATTTAAATATTTTATTTATAGCTAAAGAACTTCAATCAGTCATTTATTATGTAACTTACATAAGAATTTTTTAATAATCGGAATAGATCAGAGTTATTCCACCTTATCTCCCCTTTCCTATCCAGAACAACGCGTGCTGGGTTCAGATGCCATCCTTACACGGTTGATTCAACTAGAGTGCATACCAACAAGTTTGAGTCCTCATACCTCTGCCGAACGATCAAGGCATGGAATTCTCTGCCACGTCACGTGTTTCCTTCTTCCTTCAATCCTGGGTCCTTTAAGCGGGGCGTGAAAAAGCAGCTTCTCTAGCCGTCAAAGTAGAGACCTCAACATCGCCTCGACTGCTATGAGGACGGTGTGGAGGCCACTGCTCTTAGACCATACGACTGCTTACCATCAGAAGGAGTGTGGTCATTCTGACGAGCAAAATAAAAAAACAAAAATAGTTTTATCTTGCTCATAATTGAATGTGTTGATAATATTGAACCTCGACCTCGATAGATGACGTTGTTCAGGATTTTTAAATCACGATATGGCTTTGTTACCACGCCTTGTTTTGTTACATGAATGATATAAAAATCGAGAAAGAAGCATATTAGTAGTAGTATTAAGTAGTAGTAGTATTAAAACATATTGTTACGGCTAGTGCCATCTGATGGCACTGTGGCGAAGAGTCGGCAGTTCCTTCTAATAATAATTTATTACAGCACCATCTATTGACATCTTACGGAACTACGTATTAGTCGGTACGAGTTGAGTGGAGAGAGTGCTTGCACATTCTCGAATCATCGCGCTGTTACGAGCCGTGTGTGACATTTTCTGGCAAACTCCAGAAGCACTTTACCCGCGTATAAATAGAGCGCACGCGCACCGCCGAGTCTTATCTTATCTTACGTGTGGGGGCCAGTCAGTACAGACCGGCGACACTTCGACCCATTGGGATCTTTTGTGTCGGCCTCAAGATTTATTCCTTAGCTATCTCCCTATGAATGTACTGCATTAGTCGTAGCGTACACTTCAGAGGGAGAAGCCTGAAGTCCTCAGGGTTTGGATATGCCAATCCCCTCAGACCCATCCTCAATCCAGCCAAAGCGTCGCATTCACATAGTAGGTGCAATATGGACTCGTCCTGTTCACCACAAGCTCTGCAGATCGAATTGTGTGCCAATCTCAATCTGCACAGGAAGTCGTTGGTGCCAAAATGGCCAGTGAACGCGCCTGTGAGCAGGCGTATTTGGCTCTTGTTATACCCGCAGAACTTCCGGGAGAAGCCTGTGGCTCTGTTTTCAATGAATTTCTTGGAGTGTTCTAGACCCCTAAGGCCCTTTCACTCTAGCCTGTGTTTATCATTGCCATATGCTTTCAAAACTGCCTTGACGGTGCTCTCAGAGAGTCCCACGAATGGCTCGGGACCCACAAACAGTTGCTCCGAGCCCTTTCTGGCTAATACATCAGCCTCCTCATTGCCCTGCACCCCTGCATGCCCCGGAACCCACACCAGTCTGACTGTGTTCTTCCTGCCAAGTTTGTTTAGGGCCTTAACACAGTTCAGGACCAGTCTGGAGTCCACCCTTCACGAGTCCAGAGCCTTGAGAGCAGCTTGACTGTCACTGAGAATATACACAGTCCTGTCAGTGACATTACTGTTGATATTCTCCTGAGCACAGGCAATTATAGCATAGGTTGCCGCTTGGAAGACCGTTGTATATTTGCCCATGCTTTGGCTCATCCATTCATTTGGATCCTGTTTCCATTTTGGAACCATCAGTGTACCAGATGAGACAACCCTTGTCTGGGGATTGTAAACCTTGTCGCCATTCATCCCTCGTGGGGACCTTTATTTTAAAATTCTTTTTGAATATGTGCAATGGTTGCATTTTGTCGCATCCCATGCTCATAATCCTTTTGAGATCCTTTGATATCTCCAATTTTGTGTGTCGAGTTACCGGCATGTTGACGCTCCACAGCCCATGCACAGATATTCTGTGTAGCGCCTTTATCGCCTCTGACTCCACAACAATGTGTAGCGGCGTTAGATCCAGCAGGACTTCTAACGCTGCCGTTGGCGTAGTCGGGAACGCTCCTGTTATAGCCATGCAGGCCAATCGCTGCACCTTCGACAGCGCGGTCCTGCATGTAACTAGTTTAGTTCTTGGCCACCAGACAATGCTTCCATACTTGAGTATGGGTCTTATCATCATAGTGTATAGCCACTTGATGACCTTGGGCTTTAGCCCCCAGGTTCTCCCATAAGTAAAACGAATCATACCGAAGACCCGCTGGGCCTTCTCTATGACTTTGTCTACATGAGGTTTCCACGTTAGTTTGCTATCTAAGGTCATGCCTAGATACTTCACCTCCATGGACCACTGTAACTGCGTACCATACATGGAGAGAGTTTCTAACCCTGTCAGATCCCTCATCCTAGAAAACGGCACGACAGTAGTTTTCCCTGGGTTGATGGATAAATGATTGCTACTGCACCATTTTTCCACCATAATCAGGGCCGTCTGCATGAGACTAGATACCGTACTCGGAAACTTTCCATTGACGAGTATCACCAAGTCATCCGCATATCCGACCGTTAAGTACGGACCTTTGTTGAGTTGTTCTAGGAGTGAATTGACTACCAAGCACCATAAGAGTGGTGAGAGTACTCCACCTGAGGGCAGCCCTTGGTTGTCGTTGCATACATTTCATCTCCTAACAATCGATCCACTTGCAAATGGTTGGCTCTATGCCGTGATTTGCCGATGCCACACTGATGGCATCAAAGGTGGTCCGATCGGCAGCGCCCTTAATATCCAGGAATGCAGCAATGCAAACTTCCCGGTTCTCTAATGCATGTTCTGCCTTATTTACCACAAAATGTAGTGCCGTCTCAGTGGTTTTTCCCGACTGGTAGGCACATTGTAGCCTGTGGAGGGGGAATTTCCATAATGCTCCCTCCCTGATATGTCTATCTACTAACTTCTCCAGGGCTTTCAAGAAGAACGACTCAAGACTGATAGGTCTGTATGCCTTGGCTTCTTCGTAGTCCGCTTTGCCCATCTTTGGAATGTATCCAAAAGCTATGCAGGCTCTGTATAATCTGCACAAATGCGGAACCAAGAGTGCAGCTCCCTGTTGTAGGATGATGGGGTAAACCATGTCTGGACCAGGTGACTTGAATGGCTGAAAACCATTTAGAACCCAGCCGACCTTCCCTTCATCCACTACCTTCCTAGCAGTGTCCCAATCTGCTTTGGTTGTACGACAGCTTAGTTTAACCAGGCTGATCGGGTCCTCCTGCTCTTTTTCTATTATCTTACAATCTGGAAAGTATGTGTTTAGCATAATTGCTAGTGTCTCCTTACCAGACCCTGTTCGCTGCCCATTGCCATCCTTAATGGGTGTGTTCTGACAGTCGAGATAGGTTTGGAGAGCCTCATTCCTTCAGGAATCGTACTGATGTTTTCACAGTGTACTCTCCAAGCCTTCCATTTAGCTTTCCGCACAGCTTTGTTATAGTTGGTCAAACAACGAGCGTAACCGCTGTAGCCCCTCCTGGTCCTAGCATTGTTAAACGCTCGTCTGGCTTCTAGCCGCAGTTTGACCAACTCTGGCGTCCACCACGGTACTCTTTGGGGCCTAAGTTCCCTCTCAGGGCAGTTGTTTGTCCAGGCCGTATTCACAGTCTGGACCAATTTGTCTGCTGTAAACTCGATGTCTTATATAGAATTGAGCTTACCCTTAGAATCCTCCAAATCTATTCTGAGATCACTCCTAAAGGAGTTCCAGTCCGTATTTCTGGGATTCCTTCTACGTGCTGTAGGAGCTGGAACCAGCGTCCTGTACTTAAAGTATTATGTTACTTAGTATATGTAATTATGATCTGATAAGGTAATCTCATCAGACACATGCCATTCGACAATCTAAGTGCTAGCCCTGTTGGAGGCTAACGTGATGTGAATTATCTCTGCTCGCCTGCAGTCAGCGAACGTTGGCCTGTTTCCTTTATTTAGAATTTGTAAAGAGGTACTTACCACATACTGCAGTAGTTTTTCCCCTCTTACATTCACATCCGTGCTCCCCCAGACTGTGTGGTGTGCGTTGGCATCGCACCCCAGGATCATGTCCAGGTTCTCCCGGCTGCTATATTCAACAAGGTCCTTTATCTGTCCAGATACTATTTCCTTGTCCATGTAGTCGAAGTATGCAGAGGTCAGGATTACAGTATCCCGCCCTCCGCTCCCTCGCATATCGATCTTAACTGTCGTAAGATCCCTAGAACAGAAATTGTATAAGGGCATTCCGCTTATGTCATTTCTGACATATACACATGTCCTCATATCATTACTGGAACAGTTATGAAAAATTACACCTCCCGTCCCACCCAAGCCCCTGATCTTTCCCTCTTTAATGTAAGGTTCCTGAATCAGGGCAATATCATATTCATCCATCTGCAGGTGGCGGGCTAGAACGGCCATCGCCCCGACACAGTGATGAAGATTTATTTGTCCGCACCTTAGTCCCGCCATACGGTCTGCCTATATGGTAGCGCCTTCGGTGGTAGCCATTACTGGCCGCCCCCCCCCCTGCTCTCCTCTTCCAACATCGCCTCCGCATGACCGGATACGGTGACGATGACAAAACCAGACCGTCAATACGTCCGATTATATCATCGGTCTTCGGTGACGCACAAGGCGAAGAGGTGTAGAGAGCCGTACCCGACTCTACAGGAATTACGGGCTCCGCCCCGTCCTTTGCCCGTAATTCTGTCAAAGCAGGGGCCTCCTTTCCCACGCCGGCATCAACTGGCACCTTCTGCACGTTCGGATCCTCGAGGATCTTGAAAGTGCTCTTGTCCATGCCAGCATGGAGACAAAAGCCGCCTGCCTTGATGACCGCGGCTGAGACGCTGTCCACCAGGATGATACGCCTGGTGTGCGTCTCTTCAACCTGCGTGCCCAGCACTTTCCACTCGCAGGTCCTTAAGGAGGGATTAAGGCGCTGCAGCATGGTCAGCACCCTGGAGGCATCTAGGCACCAGGTATTCCTGGTCTTCCAGGCCATTTCAATTGGCCTTGGAAGCTCCTTGGTGCTGACCACTTTGAGCTTCACGTTCCCAGCGGTTTTCCCGTCGAGACCGCGAAGCCATTCTGCAGCTCTCTCTCCCTCACATAATGGCCGCACCGAATGGCCGCCCGTTCGGGAAGGGAGTTCGCTTCATCCCGAAGTCGGACCAGGAATACCGCACCATCCAGCGGTACCACTACTCCCTGGAGACGAAGGAGAAAATTTCCTGGTTCTCCTACTCCCTCCCCACCGAGCGCAGCCTCAAGGTGGCCATCCGTGGTCTCCCGAGCAATACGCCGCCAGAGGAGCGCGCACCGCCAACCTTACACCGGGCATCTACGAAGTGACCGAGCTTCTATGTATGCCCAGGGTAATCATCGAAGCATGGCGGGGTAGAAAGGGGCCCGCACAGTGCCATCGATGTCAGCAGTTCTGGCATTCTTCTCACAACTGCCACAGGCCGCTTTCCTGTGTGCGATGCGGGGAAGCTCACGCCACCAAGGACTGCCCACGCCCCTTGAAGGAGCCGCCCACCTGCGCCAACTGTGGCGGCGCGCACACCGCCAACAACGCCACCTGCCCGGTTTTTAAGCGGGAGATCTGGAATAGGAAGGCGGGCACAGTAGCGCGCACTACCACAGCCGTACGCCCGAAGCCCGCCGCAGTTGAAGACGGCAATGCCCCTAGCTCGCTCATGGCAGCCGCGAACACGTCCCAGGAGCGTTTGCGGCGCAAGAGGCGATGCAACAGGCAGACAAAAGTGAAGCCCCAGACACAGCAGGCAGAGCAGGCTGCTGTTACAAAGGATGAGCCCAGGAAAGCCACCGTGGTCGCAGCCCCTCTCGAGGGGACGAAGGCGAAGCGGACGGTCCGACCGCCACTGGCAGTTCAGCCGGCTGCGGTCAACCTGGACCCATGGCTCACCAGTGTCATCGGCACTCTACAGCAAGTGCTGGTGGCACTACAGGAGAAGAGGGATCCGATCCCTCTGATCCTCAAATGCATGGTAGAACTATGCAGTCCTGGATCTGCGTAGTCTGCGTGTGCTTTTCTGGAACGCCGACGGGATGTCACCAGAGAAGACCAGGCTACTGAAACTGCTGCTAGCTCAGCGGCAAGTGGATGTAGCCCTGTTTAGCGAGACACACCTTAGACCAGTAGACAAATGGAAGATTGGCGGATACCATGTCTACCGGGAGGACCAACGCTCGCCGTCAGGGACTGCTTACAGGGGCTAAGCAGTCCTGGTCAAGAGGAGAGCCGTCCACCAAGCGCTGCCAGCTCTGCAGTCTGCGTACGCCCTCGGCGTAGAGATCTGCATCGGATGCCAGCCCACCCGTGTGTACGCGTTCTACAAGCCGCTGCGACAGTGACTCGTAGTGGCTGATGTCCACACCTTGATGGACTCGCCACTACCCACATTCATCGCCGGCGACTTCGACGCGAAGCACACGGCGTGGAACTCCAACACCATCTGCCCAGATGGCCGCCGCCTCCTGGATGATGCAGATCGACACGGGTACGAGGTATTAGGACCGGAGGTCCCGACACACTACCCGTACTGTGCAGCCCACACACCGGACGTCATAGATATATCCGTCACATGCGGCATCAACGCGGCTGTACACCTAGACGTCCTGGACGACCACCTCATCTCAGACCACCAACCGGTGTGTCTGACTCTGGATGATATCCCGCAGGCGATCCAACTACCTCCTCGATCACGCCAAGATTGGCGGGTCTTCGCCGATTACATAGCTGAGCACTCGCCCTCCTTACCTGTAGAAACACTCGCCGACGTCGAAAAGCTTGCGATGGATCTCAGCGCGGTACTTCAATCCGCGCTTCGAGAGTCGAAGCTCGACGCCGCGACCGCAAGGAGGCCTTTACAGCTCCCTGCCCTCATCCTGGCGATGGTCGAGAGGAAGACAAAACTGCGCCGGCAACGGCAGCGCTCCCGATGTCCGACCATGAAGTCTGGATGTCCGGATGTCCGGGGCGTAAGGATTTTCCTCACGCCCCCGCTCCGCCGCCTCCTTCTGCGAGATGACAGCCTCGCAGAAGGACCTCATTGCACCCCAGCACCTATCGTCGCCGACCATCATGGATACGACGGTCGGCAACGAGAGGTCGGGGCCAATCACGGCGACCAGGGCACAGCGCTCCTCGGCCCACGCCGGACACTCCTCCAGCGTGTGCTGCGGCGTGTCCCGGTCGCACTCCTCGCAGTGGTGACACCTGGTTGTCGGCTCCCTACCACCTATCTTGCACAGGTACTCTCCGAAACAACCGTGTCCGCAGAGCACCTGTGTAAGCCGGTAGGTGAGCGGTCCGCGCCGTCTGTCCGTCCATTGCCTTAGCACCGGACGGACAGCCTCGACAGTCCTCACCCCGTAGCGGGGCTGGGCCAGTCGGACCTGACCGGGTAGCCAACGAAGCTCTGCGTCACCTACTTCCGCGAGCAATCGCGACGCTGACGCGCCTCTTCAATGGCATCCTCCGTACTGGACACTTTCCCTCCACATGGCGACTAGGCAGAGTCATCATGCTCCCAAAGCCGGGGAAAAACATCCTACTGCCGGGCAGCTATCGCCCCATCACGCTCCTCTCGACGACATCGAAGCTATTCGAAAAGCTGCTACTGCTGCACATGACGCCACACCTTCAGCCACGCGACGAACAGTTCGGCTTCCGCGCCGAACACTCCACGACTCACCAGCTCGCGAGGGTACTGCACGACATCGCGGTTGCTCGCAACAAACGCGATCGCGCCGTCGCAGTATTTCTTGATATGGAGAAAGCGTTCGATCGCGTATGGGACACCGGCTTGCTGTACAAGCTGTCCACATCAACTACTCCCCGTCGAGTAGTTAGGATCGTGGCCACCTTCCTGCAAGACAGACGCTTCCAAGTGGCGGTTGAAAGCGCCCTGTCTACAGAGCGGCCCATCCTGCGTGGGCTACTCCTGGTACGTGGACGACATCCCCGTCACCGACGGCGTTAAGTTCGCGCTGTACGCCGACGACGCCGCCTACATCGCGACATCGATGAACGGTGTCCACGCGGTGACCAAGATGCAGCGCACCCTAGACGCTGGCTGAAGGACTGGAGACTGACGGTCAACGTGGCGAAGACTCAGGCGATCTCCATGGGCAGCATAGCCCTGCCGCAGTTGAAGCTCATGGGAGAGAACATCGAATGGTCCGCGACGGTGAAATACCTCGGCGTGACCATCGACCGCGCCCTCTCCATGAAGCCCCACGTCAACAACGTAGTCGTCCAAACGCGCACAGCGCGCGCCCTCCTGCGACCCGTGCTATCGTCCCGACTGCCGCTCCGTGCAATGCTCGGGGTGTACAAGACGTCCATCCGCAGCCGACTCACCTACGCTGCCCCGGCTTGGTTTGCTCTCACGTCTGAGACGAACCACCGCCGGTTGCGTGCGCAGCAGTCGCTTGTGCTCCGCACTATCACCGACGCCCCTCGCTTCGTGCGGAACAGGACGATCTCCAGGGACCTGTGCATGGAGAGCTTGGACGACATCGTGAGACGCCTGAGCACCAACCTGTACGTGCGCGCCGATGGATCGCACGCCCGCCATCTGCGGGAGCTTGCGCCCTACCATCGGCGACCGCCGAACAGGATGGCCCTGCCGCGAGACCTCGTCTCCGTGGCAACTCTCACCGGACCTACGTGATGCCCCTCCCTGATGCTGGCTGACGGGCGCTTCCCGGGAAACCCTTCCCGAGGAGCTCGACCTCGCCAAGCGCAGGAGGGACCCATCGGACACGACACAAGCGCTGCTGGCATGTTGGTCGCCCGCGGGGACTTATCTTTGCGGGCTGGACCTCGCTAGCTGCGCTACCCACCGGCTCTGACGACCCGGAATGACCAACGGGTCCACACGGGCTCACCCCAGTGACCCGCCTGTTTTAGCAGACGGCGACGAACACCACCAAGACAGGCCCACGGCCTGGTCTGGTTCCCCCGAGACCCCGTAGGGGTCTACGAGAAGAACCACTGAGAGCCGAGTCAGTTTACAATCGTAAGCGGTCAAGTGTTCATCGAAGCGAACGGAAGCGAAAATACTACGGAGTTTGAAGCAGTTACAGTGGAAAAGTGTAGTATAGTGTTTGTTGTGTATTAAAATTAATTGTGTGCTAGAATAAAACGTGTTTTAGTCGGTAATATTGTTTTGTATTCTTATCTGTCGAACCCAGCACGTAACAATATGTTTTACACATGTGGCAATAGACAATTATTTATAATTGACAATTATTAACAACAGTTCTAACTGTCTGTAATTTTGACTGCACGTATAGTATAGTGGGTAAGGTGGTCGCCACGCCACTGCCCAACGCTAAGTGTTCTACAATAAATTGTGTATTACGTAAATACTTGTTCCCGATTTGGTTGTTCCTTGTGTTCGTTGTTTGAATGTTTGTAAAGAACTCACGACACAAAAATTATGACTAGTGCGACAGTTGTACATAAAAAAAAACAAAGTTCCGTGTTACCATGATCATTTAAATTAAATTTATGTATATATGAACAATTTTCTTTGGCCTAAACAATTTAAATTAAAACTTGGAAACTTTGACACAAGTTCTAGTTTATCACAGAACAGGCTTGCCTAGTGTGGGGCTGGATACGAACAAAAGATATTGTTTTCTTTGGTAATCAATTATCATATTCATTTTCATTTTTATTTTTTACTATTTCCAATGTAGTAACTCGCGTTTGCAAAGACTTATTCTGTTATTTCAAGGTTCCTTGTCAAATATCTTTAATAACTGATTATTAAATATTCAATTGTTAATGTACTTTTTATTTCAAGTGCAAAGTGCAACAAACGCTATGTACAGCTGTCACTTCTATTTGTAAATTTATGTACATGAACTCATGTTCTCCCTCCCTTGTGTACCTTATGAAACCACTTGCTTTTGCGCGCGGTAAATACATCGATAAAAAATAGCCTATGTCCTTTACCAGGTTTTATACTACCTCTGTATCAAATTTCATCCAATTCAGTTGAGTGATTTAGCCGTGAATAGGTAACAGACAAACAGATAGACAGCGTTAATTTAGAATTTATAATATTAGTAAAGATATTACATATTTATAGGTATTACGTAACGTGGGGCAGCATATACTTCGATGGTCAATGGCTGTCATTTTTTGACTTTTTGAAGATACAATTTTTTTCTAATTTCTATAAAAAATATTTTTACTAGTTTTCTTGCAACCTGCCTTGCCTAACCCTTCTCACACTGAGAAGAGGCCCGTGCCCAGCAGTGGGACAGTTTAATACAGGGCTGTTATTAATATTATTATTATTTTTCTTGCAATTAGGATGCCATAGCCAAAAAAAAACTTGAGAAGTGTCAAGGGACACCCGGATGGAACGAAGTTCCTTTCGATTAATTAGTGAAGGAATTGTAATAAAAAAAATTTAATTAATTATTTTATAAATTTCCGAAAATCTAAAAAAATCCATAAATGATACACACCCTACATGGCGCGTGCATAATAATAAGAAGTCTGTTAGCTCGCAGCTGGCCACAAGGTCACGCGTTTTTCCATAATGAAGTATCTGCTGGCGCATGAATGAACAGTGTGAGCGAGATAGCGTAACTTCTTACGCACGCCGCACAGCTTACAATAGCTTACTATAGCAAAAAGTGTCGTGACAACTTTTCGTAAGAATTTTTTCCGTCTAGCCCCCTTTCACAACGCGCGATAAGGAACTTCGTTCCAAAAAGTCTTCAAAAAAAATATTGTAAAACTGTATTACATTAAACTAAAATACTTAGTTAAATTCTTATTTTCCTATCAGATGTATTGAAAAGCAACTTTTGAGAAACGGTTTTGTTGGTTTTATGTCCCTGTCTGTAGACTACAATCTTGGTATATGTAAAATATCGAATGTTAATGATATATGTAACTTCTAAATATTGAATTGTATTTCTGGGGAAAAAAGCAGACTGTAGTCATTTACATACTGTTTTTGTGCAATGTTAATTTAAGATGTCATGTCGATTGTGAGTGTGTCCAAAGAAAGACTGACGACGACGTCCGTGGCCATGGCAAATATTTATGTTAGAGTCCAGACTGCACGAATACCGTAGTCCCACACAGAATAAAAATTTATGTGACTCACAATTTTTTGTTCGGAATATTGTTTTCTTAGTGTCCGTTGTTGGAATGTTTGTAAAGATCCTCGCGACACAGAATGATTTTTATAAGGAAACAAAAAGCTTATACCAGGCGAAAGTATTTTTAATTGACTAACCGAAAAAAATCTTCTGAATAAAAAATATGTTCAAAAGACGTTAAGACTTAAGATATATATCTTAAGTTTTACTTACTTTGAACATACTTACTATATAATTAAAATCACTTTTGACTAGTAATTCAGTAAAAAAGTGTTTCTTGTTGAACAGTATTCATTACCTATGTTTAACTTATCTCAAAATAAATCAATTTAAAGATACAAAACATAAGGCTCCAAAAATGTTTACGGATAAAACCCTTATTCAGGGTGTCTCGACTCGGATAGGTTAGGTTAGAAGTTGTAACTTATTGTTGTTTATAATTATAACCAACCATAAAAAGGTCCCTGCCCCTTCCCTGTTTTTACTATAGTCACAAGAACTAATATACGATCTTAAATTCTTCTTCGCAGCTTAAAATTGTTAAAATAATAAAATACGAGTACACTACCTACTCGTATTTTATTATTTTAACAATTTGGTGGTAGTACAAGCCCTCATACCTATGAGGGCTTGTACTACCACCATAGCATTTATCCATAAGATAAAAGTCACGCCATCTCTCTCCTTTAACCTAACATGAGTGAGACAGCATGCAATTTATCTTTCGGATAACTTTTACTTGTTAGTTATAGGAGTGGCCATAAAAATAGTAATTTAACATTACATTATGATATTTGACTTTCAATTTTTTGGTGATATATATAAATGACAAAATAATGACGTTACTTGGAATAACTACCAAGATAAATACATTGAAATTCTATGTACTTTTATTTATTGCATGTGTTTTATATGTAATTATACTGCCTAGACAAATTGAAAGCACGTATTACACACATTAGAACATACAATATAATTACTTCACCCACACAATGGTTAGGCAGAACAAATGAAAATGTTATAGCTCCAGCACGGTAATGTACAATGCAATCATAATCAATTTCTAATCAAACTTAGATATATTAACAAGAGAAAATTGAGTAGCGTATATATAAAGAATGGCCGAAAATTTCACGTCCCAAAATGTTGGTCGAGTGCTTGCTGATAACCCTGCTGTTTGCTTCTGGACAGAGTCATAGTTTACTGATACCATGGCCTCAGCAAGATGACCAAAAAATGATCCAATGCGTAATTGGAATACTCGATAAATATTTTGCCGAACAGAAAGAACTTACTTACGTCAACATGAATCCTAGCGATAAAGAGCTTCTGCAAACGATTCATTCGACTATGAACTATTCACTGATAACGAGAGAATCAACACACCAGATGTCTGTTCCAAACCAAGGATATTTGGTTTTCTCATCTGACGTAGATACATTTACCGAATACTTCGAGGAATTGATAAGAGAGACATTATGGAACCCGTATGCCCGGTTCTTGATCATTATCAAATCTTTACAAGAAATTGATTTGAGGCGAGTCTTTGATGTACTTCTACGACTGCATGTTAATAATGCACTCTTGGTTAACGGAACTGACGACGGGCACCTTTACACTTACAATCCATTTGACAACTACGCCTGTGGACGGTACTATGACACCGTCATCAACTACGGACTATGTTCAGAAACGACGCAAGATCTGTACCCAAACAAACTGGTCACTGGACTCAAGAACTGTACCTTTAGAGGGACAGTCACGCATCGACCACCGTTCAGCATAGACCCTGCAAAAAACGAATATAGCAATAAAATGCCTGGCCTGGAACAGCATTTGCTGAAATTAGCCACCGAAACAGATGGATTTAGAATCGATTTCCACTCAAATTATGCAGATAGAACTTTCCCAACCGTCGCTCCTAATATGACTGCGATGGGAGCTTTAGGTATGTTGCAGAAAAACGAAACGGACGTTATATTCGGTGCTATGATGATAATAGCCACTCGAGCAGTAGCGTTTACTTACCTCTGCGGGCATCATGATTATGTAGACGAGCTAAGATTTGCAGTGAAAAAAGCATCGCTGGTTCCCAATTGGAAATATTTTTATCTAGAGTTCAGTGTGTTAGTTTGGATTCTTTTACTTATTTCTCTCATAATTTATTCCGGAATAATGATATATATTCTCCAAGAAAAGGATAAAGGTTATATCATAATGGAGTTATTAGACAATTTACTATTGCATGGTCGTGCGATTCGCTGTCCTATGACTGTAAAATGTGTTCTTCTGATGTGGGTATGGTTTGCATACCTAATTAACACCTTCTACCAGTCTAGTCTTGTTAGTCTAACTACGAACCCAATCAAAGAGTATCAAATTTCAGACGAAAAAGATATTATAAAGTATGGCGTGAAGCCATGTCTCGGTATTGGTTTAGCAACTTACATATACACTGAAACGAAGGAAAGAAAATTATATAATCAAACTAAATATGGTAACCCGGCTTGTGATGATGTAATCAAGGCAATGAAACTTGTGAGTAACAACAGACACATATTTACGTTAATACCGAGTTACTTCTATATGTATAATAAGCAGACTTTTAACGATAAATGGGGAGATCCTTTAATTCACTATTTTGAACAGCCTTTCGCTAAGATATTGCTTGGTTATTATTTTTACAAAGGTTTTCCAATTTCTCCTCGGCTTCACATGAATATGATCCGTATGAGAGAGAACGGTTTAGCAGACAAGAATCTTCGAGATCAGTACTACCTGCGAAGTATAAAATTTAGTTTTTCTCGAAAGGAATTTGAATCTCGATTTATATTTCCGTGGTGTATTTATGTCGCAGGTTGTGCTGTGGCTACTGTAAGTTTTATTATAGAGATTCTAAGTAAGTATTTAAAATGACATTGTTTTAATAAAAAACGCTATAAATAAAATAAAAGCCTTTTAATTTGTATTTATTTAAGCTTCTATAAGAATTTATTTTTTTAAGGAATTAATTAATCTTATTTATGTATATTAATAAAATGTTTGTTACCTAAAAATAAATTAAATTTATTTTAGATTTACCCCTACAGAGAAGCTAGATCTTAAGCGACCTGAATAAGCATCTTAGACAACGACCCTCATTAAAATGTGGAACCACCAAACATCTCTCATTCGAAAGCTAATTTAAATGCTGCTTCGAACTACAGACTTGCTGCCAGGTCTTAATTTGGTATCCACTACAAAATTGGCTGACATAAGAAGGTCCCTTCACGGAAATAAGCTTTAGGTTACTTGCTAATGTTATCAAAGGAATTTGCCTGTCGGCTCAATTACTAATTCAAATCTCCGATAACATAACAATCCTACAACCTATAGTGCTTAAGAGAGAACCGATATTCTCGAGTTATCTTACCCAACTTGAAGAAATAGAGGTACCATATCCTTCATCATTTTGGAGTGCAGTAATTAATATTAGCAATAACCAAACCATAACACGACGGGAAGTTAATTGGGTCTATATGTCAATATGTCGAGTGGGACTTATCAATGGTGATGTAGAAGCATCCCCACTGGTTCTGCCGGAGTATGCGGGGTGAGGCCCCGCATACTCTTATACAGGCTCAAAGCCATTGAAAGACGTAAAAGATTGTTAAACTAACTACTAAGATTGTAAAAGTATAAAAGGCTTAGCAAAATAGCACGATTGACTTGGAATTGTCCTACCTGTCTGAATAATAAACAACCCAAAGATACTTTAAACATAGCGGGCGATAATTCTGATGATCAAGAGAAAGATAACGACATTCGGAGCAATATAAGAGAAGAAATTAGGAACACAATGCGAACCGAAGTAAAACATTTGATTCGTAAACTAAGAAGTGAGATTGATGAAATCAGAAAACAATTTGAGGAACTCAAGTCATCTAGATGTTTCGATATTTCTCAATACAATGAATTACGATCAGAATTCGTAAAACTGCAAACTGAGAATGTTTATCTTCGGTCACAAAATGCAGTTTTGCAGGAATCAATAGACCAGTAGCGAAGCCAGGTAAATATCATGGATCAAAACTTACGCGACGCTAATTTAGAGCTTCATGAAATACCTGAAAATAGAAATGAAATACTGTCAAACATCTTAACTCAGTTATCCGAGGTTGTTCGTTATGAACTTAAGGATTCTGATATTATGAAATGCACTAGAGTGGCCACCATCAATAACGACAAGACTCGTCCACGCACGGTAATGGTAAAACTGCACAGTCCTAGATGCCGCGATGAATTATATTCTGCAATTACCCGATATAACAAAGCACACAAGGATGAAAAGCTCAATTTAGCTCTCTCTTGGGTTACGGTGGCAATAAACAACCGATAAATGTATCGTTGCCGCTCGACTGCGAGCAAAGGAGAAGTCCTACAAGTTCGTCTGTGTACGACATGGTAAAATTTATGTCGCCAAAAATGAAAATTCGGGCTGTATATTAATTAGACATAGACAATATTTGGAGAAGATTATCTAATTATTGCACTTATAATTACATTATATTTAACCGTTTTTCTCGTTATGAAAATATCCATGTTTTACCAGAATGTAAGAGGAATGAAGACAACTTCATATGATATTTATATGTCAATAATAAATTCGAGCTACGATATAATATGCTTTACAAAAATGTGGTTAGATGATTGGTTCTTATCATCGGAGTATTTTGATGAAAGAAACACTGTTGTGCGCGGGGATCGATGTGATCGTTTTAAGCAGCTATACTCCAAATCTTATGGCGGTGGTATACTGATAGTAATTAGCAATAAATTTAACTTTGTAAGAAAACATGATTGGCCAACTCTTATAGAATATATGTGGCTTTCTATTAGTTCTGGAAGTACCTGTATAAATGTATGTTTTGCTTATCTACCATCTTATATACCGAGCGATGTCTTTAGGGAATTTTTAAGTAGGGTTCAGAACACATGTCTACAAAATAATGATTATAACACATTAATAATGGGTGATTTTAATCTTCCTAATATCAATTGGCAGTCCGGAGATAATGCATTCATTATTTTGCATTCAGTTTGCTACACAAGTCTTTGGTGTTAAGAGATTTTCTTAATGTTACTGCTTTTAGACAAGTAAATAATATAAGCAACACGAATAAAACTATTTTAAATCTTGTTATGGGGGACGAGAATACCTATGTCAATGTCAGCACCACTCACCCTCTTAGCAAACCTGACATATACCACCCACCAATAGAAGTTCTGTTGGAAAAATCTAATAGCATTAATTTACGCCATAATGTTACTCGCTTAAAATATAACTTTAATAAAACAGATTATGAGGCGTGCATTGCCGATCTTTGTCTTATTAATCGGGATAACTATAAATTTCTTGATTGTAATAAATTCGTTCAGAATTTTTATAACAGGCAAAGCCAAGCCCAAAAAGGGTAATTATCGGGTGTGGATTTCTTTATCATTAATTAAAATTCTTAAGGAAAAATAAAAATATCGAATTAAGTTTAAAAAGTTCAACAATCCTAGAGATTATGATATTTTCGATACATTACGTAAAATAACTAGAAAAGCACTAGAAAATATATTTGAACTTTAATGTATAACATATTATTTATTATATACATAATATAAACACAATTCTTTAAAACTAACTTATACCTAAAATATTGTGAAACAGAAATAAAAAAGAAAAAGAAAACTAAAACCCAGTAATAGGCGTCATAGAATTACTCCGCATCACATTTGACTGGTACTGTGCCCAGAAGACTGGCAGCATTACCACGTTGAGTCACTATAGAGAGCACGAGCACTGGGACCCCATGACCCTAGCATTTCGACCCCAAACGGCTCAAAAACATAATCCCTGCCAGGTTTTTGTATTCGCGACGTTTGGGAGTCTCCGTAGATGCAGCAGCAGCAACAGCTCAACCCGCCGTGCTGTGAAGATATGATGGCGCAAGAGTGTCTACATACGTTGCGTCTCACACCAAACGCCTACCCATCTTCAAAGGCATCAATGACATACCGTCCGGTCTCTTCCCATCGTCACGTGCCAAACCATTAGGTTCAAGATGAGCTGGCATGCCGGCGGTAACAAGAGCACGACGGATAATGTCATTAAGGTTGGCGTGCCGCGAAAAACAACCGGCACTCCTGCTACATGATAGGCCATGGTGGTCAAGGCCATCGACGGCTTCACCATAGTGACATCAATGCGGAGAAACATTGGAGCACCTAAACGAAGGCAAGAAGCGATGCGGAACGTTGTGTCGTCCAACATAGTGCTATGTTGGACGATGGGAATGCTTGGAGCCAAAGACCCGATTCCCACTCCCCCACAGCTAATAAACGGGCACGCTCAGCAACATTAGGAGATGTGTTCATGGGATGTTTTCTCACCATGTTGCAGAGCGGCCCGTCCCACGGACTCTGAGAGAATAGATCGGATGGCAAATCAGAGCTTGGACAGATAATTTTCCAAGTGTTCACTGCGTCCGACTTGCACGACACTTCAGAATTAACAAGTGTGGGAGCTAAAATTTTCCTGGTCAATTCTTCAGTGCAGTGGACCGAAGACAGGAACGCCGGTAAACTGACTACTGAACTAATTTTGCGAACGCCGAGGCTACCAAAGCGAACTGGTAGGGTTGCCTGGAGCCAAACTCGGCCGTTCATGGCCAAATTAAAATTTTGCTAAGTGTATGCCGAATAGTATCGTCAATTTTATCCATAAATATTAAATGCTTCCAAAATTGAGAGGATCGGAGGGCATGTGTGAAATTAGGAACAAAGAGGCAATAAGGAATGATTGTATAAGCCGAATGAATATTAATTTTGAGTAGTCGGCCTCAAATTTCACAAAAAATTTGGATCTACTCATCTATGAACGACTCGAATGTCTCCTCCAATACGGGAGACCCGAAAAGGCGAAAAGAAACTCTTTCAAAAATTTTGATGATTGGAGCCAAAGAATTGAATTTTGATAAAGCCAAAGATTTATCTATTTTATCGTTAATAAAAATTTCACATTTGTTTGAATTTAGTTCTAAACCAATTGAATCAAATTTATTTTTAAAAGTTTCAAATTTTGTAAAACTGTTTCTATGTCGCCTCCTAGGGTCCCATCATCCAGGTACCAGATGTTAAATTATGAATCTAATTTTTTAGTAATTGTGTGAATGGCTAGACTAAAAATGACTGGTTCAAGAAGGTCACCTTGTTGACACCCAACTGCAGATTCTAAATGGTTGTCTTTATAAATTAATTTTGATAGGTGTCTATAACACAGCCATAAAAAATTGAATTTGGGGGGTTTCCAATTTAGCTTGCGTCAGCAAGGTATCCCTGTTCACAGAATTGAAGGCGTTCTTTAAGTCAACTTTTAAGATGGCCTCACCTTCACCACAGCCAAGGTACGTGAAGAGAGCGTGGATGGCTGTCTCACAGACCCCTTTCAAACCAAAAACAAGCTGGACTGGTGGAAATTTCTCTGAGAGGGGGGCACTGTAGTATTTGCAACATAGCTTGGCTGCCAAACGACGATAGGTACACCCCACGGCAATGGGACGAATGCCACCATCTTTCTAACGTAGAGCGCATAAATTTTCCCCGTACAAAATATCGATGATGTCATTCACCACAGCGCCGGAGAGCATTAAGTTGGTTATAGCCGTCAGCTCCTTCAAAAGTTCATCACCAGCTTCCACGGCGCTTGAACACAAAAGATCTTTCAAATGTTGCGGTGTTAAGACGTCGAGGCCACCAGCTGATCCACTTCGAAAGGAACAAACGGCTGTAATTACGTCCTTGGCTGTCACCTTGAGACAATCCATGTCAGCATCAGGTGCGTCTAGGAAGGAGAGACCATCAGTGGGCGCTGGATGCTTGCTCTGCAGACCGGCAAGTGTTTCTGCAGAGCAAGGCGCCACCACATCGCTACTGAACAATAACCTAGATGCAGCTCTAATGTCACCATCCGTTAATTTGGATCCTACATATTGGTACAATGATTTGATATTGTAGGAGGTGGTGTCTTTTGGTTCTAAATGGTTATAACTAAAACTGCAATTATCTTTAATTTGTGCTGTTAATGATTTTTGTGTATTTTGAACTTTTTAACATGTAGAATCCTATAAGGAAAGGTAAGTAATTGTTCTCAAGCTGTTTTAAAGTTCTCTCGAACGAGTGAGCCAAGTTTTGACCCACTGAAAGTCTCGCGTCTCGAGGAACTCTTTCTAAAATCGGAATAGAATTTTTCATGCGTCCTAAATATTGCCAAAAGGAAATTTGGGGTTTAAAAGATAAGAGATTACTTAGTAATATTATTCTGAGACTAGAGGGTACATTTTGGGTTTTATGAACTTTACCCAAAGGCACTCTCAAGCCCCGCTCACCTTTAAAAAACGAGCCTGTGAACAATTAGGGCAACGTACCAGATTCGTTAGAAATCTGGCAGGTTGACCGGCACTCACTTCCACATCACTTTTGTTGCCTAAGTTTTGCAACATAACCAAACAAAATTTTAACTTACGCTAAATATTTACAATGATTATAAATGATATAAGAAAATAAACTTATTAAAATTTAATATTGTTTATAACGTCTACGGCTGCCGTCTGCATGGCGACGGGGCGTCGCCAACGTGCCGGCGTCGCGTCCCGTCAAGGCTTAAAGCCTCCGCCACCTCCTTACTGAGCACCTCGCAGCCAGTAGCGAAGTGTTTCGTCCGCGAAACGCGGCAAATAGCGCCGATTGTTGTAATTGAAATTTAATTTTACTCTTAGGGCTGCTAGAAAAATTGGACAGCACCTGTATAATTGTATTATATTTATGCAAAATTTATAGAATTCTATAGAAAATTGTTTTAAGCTTTATATAGCAAATATCGAACAAGATCTTAAAACTAATATTAAGTCGTTTTGAAGGTATACTAAACCAAAAAAAACATTTGAAAGTATTCCCCATCAGGTTGTTTATGGTGATCGAGTAGGTGAGGGCGGTGGCTGTGTCGTTGATCTATTTGCAGAGTATTTTGCGTCTACGTATGCTAACAATCAATCATGTACTGCATCTAATTATTCTCTTTCTTCCATATGTATTTCTGTGAAAGACATAAAATATAGTACCTATCAAAATATGAAATCTTAACAAAGGTGCGGGCTCCGATTGCCTGCGTCCTATATTTATTCGTCTCTGTAGGAATGTGTTTATTGAACCTCTACATATTATATTTAATAAATCTTTAAACAGTGGCATAAGCCCCGACTTATGGAAAATAGCTCACATCATCCCAATACATAAATCGGGTAGTTTAAATGACGTTGCCAATAACAGACCGATATCTATAATTTCTCAAATTGCTAAAATCTTTGAAGACCTTATTTACAAAGTAGTCTATTATCATGTTCACCATACTTTAAGTTCGCGACAGCATGGTTTTATGTCCAACCGATGGACTGTTTCAAATTTGTTAATTTATACTACTTACATTACTGATACATTGCAGGATAGGGGTCAAGTCAATGCCATATACACAGATTTCGCGAAAGCTTTTGATCGTGTGGATCATTTAATACTTTCTATGAAGTTGAATCACGTCGGAATTCATGGATGTCTATTGCGGTGGTTTGATAGCTATTTACAAAATCGTTCACAACTTGTAGCATTAGCCGGCTATGAATCTAGACCGTATATACCTACTTCAGGCGTTCCACAAGGATCCAAATTAGGTCCTTTGTTATTTCTGATATTTATCAATGATCTCCTAGATTTAATAAAGAGCAACTGTCTGGCTTATGCTGACGATTTAAAGTTATATCGCAGAGTACTTACATTAACTGACTGCATTGCTCTTCTGGATGATTTAAATATTCGCCAACAATGGTGTTTAGATAATAGAATGACACTTAATGTAAAAAAAAATAAGTTTATAACTTTCACGAAAAAGGTTAAATACATTAAGTTTAACTACAGAATAGATAACACAAGCCTAGAAAATGCCTCAGTAATTCGCGATTTAGGGGTTACTTTTGATGCATCATTGACACTCCGCCATCACATGGAACAGTCAGTAAATAAAGCTAATAAAACACTAGGCTTTATAATTCGTATGGCAAAACCGTTTCGCGACAACAACAGCTTCATTTTATTATATAACGCGTTCACCAAAGCGTCCTCACCAAAGGCGAGCATATAGTAGAACAGTAGTTCTACTATATGGTCGATATTTATTATTCCACTTACGTTAAATCTATAGAATCTGTTCAGGCTCGTGTCGTTAGACATTTAACTGTTAGAAATGGGGTTCGAAAGCTTATTCCTGATTATAAAGATAGATTGCTTTATTATAAAATGACAAGTCTAAAAGATAGGCGTGACATTTCGGACTTGTTGATGCTGCATAAAATAATCAACGGCTCTATAAACGCACCGCTTATTAACAGCTTTAAATTAAATTCAAAATTAACCAACGGGTTATGCGACTTCCACGTTTATTTGTAGTACCCATGTGCACCTTGAATATCAGCTACAATAGTCCACTGACGCGTATGGCTCGGTTTTATGGTGATAGAGTTGCCAAGTCAAATAACGCAATTGACATCTTTGCCATGAAATTTAAAACTTATAGGCATTTACATTTGCAATAGGAACACAGGTTTTTTTCTAATTATTGTATTTTGTTTTTAATTTTAGTTGTTTATATTTATTGAGTTATTTTCAATGAGTTTGTGTTTAGTATTGCATGCAAGTAATCTCTCTTAGAAAAGAAAATGTATACAATGCTATGCATACCTATTACCTGTGTAATTACAATTTATTTAGAAATAAGAAAGCCTTTACTAAAATTTGTGTAACTATTCTGTTGGTGTGCTTATACAATAAAAAAAAATTATAATAAATAAAATATTGAATAGTGCCCGCAATTTGTATATCGTTATTAGATTTTGCCCATGTCTTCACTAGCGTTAATGTAGGTTAGGTTATGGTAGTAATCGGGCCGGGCACGCCACGATCGTGGCGGTAAGTCCCGTTTTTGAGGAGTGGCTGGAGAGGCGGCATGGCGCCCTCACCTTCCGGCTGACACAGGTACTGACTGGCTACGGTTGTTTTGGCCAGTTCCTGTGTCGTATACGCCGGCAAGAGACGCCCGGTTGTCACCACTGCGGCGACTGCCGCGACGTTGTTGAGGACACGGCACTGCACGCTTTGGCGGTTTGCCCCGCCTGGGCATCGCAGCGCCGTGAGTTGATCGCGGCAGTCGGATCGGTTGCCCTCTCGCTCCCGGCCGTGGTTCA
The DNA here is from genome assembly GCA_963675205.1 of Catocala nupta. Taxonomy (NCBI): domain Eukaryota; kingdom Metazoa; phylum Arthropoda; class Insecta; order Lepidoptera; family Erebidae; genus Catocala; species Catocala nupta. The sequence goes on along the minus strand of OY776086.1, from coordinate 26,535,526 downwards.
GTCTATGGTCCGAAGTGAGAGGTCGTGGTATGCCGTCGCCTCCTTCTGTGTGGTGATTTCCATCAAGGAGGCGGCGGAGCCGGAGTGGGAGCGTTTAAACCCTCTCCCCAACCGCAGAGCCGGGTGCCGAAGGGCGCGAGATGACCTCCAGCCACCAGGTTTGATCTGGGGGTGGTGGGCTTTGTAGGCCTGCCCGCCATCCGTTCAGCACCAGGTCCGAGAGGCGGCGTGCGTGTTCCCACGCGCGCCTCTGTTTCAAGTCCGTCTGCCCTCTAAGGGGAAGACAGTAGAGTTTAATGTGAGAAGTGCCTATTTTGGGTAGGTCTTATTGTGTTTCATACGGCGGGCCGAAACCTCGGCGGGGTCGCGACCGCATACGAAAGTGATTCGCGCGAAACACCGTGGTAGGTTTAGTCGGTATTCCGGGAGGTACATTATTCTTATTCCATCTTTCTTTTACCCCGGCGAGTCCGACATAACCCCTCCGCCCGCCCCTGCGGAGGGGAATGCGTGAAGCATTCCCGCAAGTAAAAAAAAAATATCAGTAATAGGAGTTTTTTTCTGGATAAAAGATATTTAATGTCCTTTTCTGTTTCCCTGACAACGTGTATGAGAAATATCATAATGATCGGTCGAGATATTATGGCGTGAAAGCGTAATAAACAAACAAACTTACATTCACATTTATAATATTATTAATATTAGTTAATATTAATAATAAAACGCCACCCCGATAGTTCCTTACTGCCGTCATAAGAAAGTCACATCAGTCAAAAAACCATTTTAAATACACTGAAAGATGCGTATTTTTTTACTGATTCCAAAAATTTGAAAATATTAATTTTGAACAGAATTTTGGTAGCTAGGTACGTCTTTTTCTTATGACGGCAATATATTAAATTTAACATGGCATGTAGTTAGAGCTGATTTCAATGTAGGTTCATGTTTTATTTTTATTGTATAATAAAGCTCGGCTATTTATTAGAAAACATAAAATTAGTAACACATTTTAATATTGACCTTAAAAATAGCGCTCACGCGAACATACACAAGAAAGGTTAGTTCAATCCATTTAAACCAGTAATTAACATTCATATACTCGTTAGTTAATGGAAGGGCATTAATATTTGTCTCTAATCACAATTGTTTTCACGCTACAATATGTTAGTCGCGTGTCTCTTATCATCCCTGTTATATATCACAGCACAATGTCAGAAGCAATTGGTTGCTCCACACCAGGACGATAACTGCAAACTGATCGAATGTATTACTGGCATACTGGACAAATACTTCTCTGGACGAAAAGAACTCACTTACGTGGACATGAATTCAGATGACGATGCACTTCTGAAAGCTATTCATTTAACCATGAATGTTTCTTTAATAACAAGGCTATCCACTCGAACGATGCTTATGCCTAATATTGGTTATTTGATATTCTCAGCAGACGTAGCACAGTTCACTGAATACTTTGAAGACCTCATAAGAGAATCGACTTGGAACCCGTATGCACGATTCCTGATTATCATCAAGTCGATTCAAGTCGTCGAACTAAGACAACTATTTGACGAGTTGTTGAGACTGCATGTTATTAATACATTGATAGTCAACGCCACTGATGGCCATCTTTATACTTACAACCCGTTCGAAAACTATGCATGTGGCAAGTACTATGACACTGTTATCAGTTATGGACAGTGCTTTGACACAGGTCACGATCTGTACCCATACAAACTTGTTACCGGACTGAAGCACTGTAACTTCACAGCTTCGCTTGCACATCGTCCACCTTACAGCATGGACCCAATGAGGATGGAAGATAAGAAGACTTTATTAGGAACAGAAGAATATATAATACTATTACTGGGCAAAACAGAAGAATTTACAGTCAACTTCAAGTATACTTACGATGGTAATTTATTCTCTACCGTTCAAAGTAATATGACAGCAATTGGTCCAATGGCAATGTTGCAAAGAAACGAATGTGATATTATATTTGGTGGTATGATGATGGTGACATCCCGAGCTGAAGCATTTACTTACCTTTGTGGTTATCATGATTACAACGACGAGTTGCGTTTTGCAGTAAAAAGTTCATCCTTAATTCCTACCTGGAAATACGTATATGTAGAGTTTGAACTAAAAGTCTGGCTACTATTAATAGTGACTTTTGTAGTGTTTACTATTATTGTGGTAATTCTTTTACGATCTGAAGATACCGGTGTAGTAGTCTTGCGACTGCTGGACAATTTGTTGTCACATGACCGCGATACTCGCACTCGCTTCTCTGTGAAGTGTGTCCTTATAATGTGGGTGTGGTTTGCCTATTTAATCAATACTTTCTATCAGTCCAGCCTCTTTAGTTATACCACAAATCCTATAATGGACTTTCAGGTCTCTGATGAAGAAGATATGATTAAATATAATTTCATGCCTTGTTTTAGTCACGCCTTACGGAATTACTTATACACTGAGACAAATAAACTGAGCAAGGATACATACTTTAGAGACGAAGGTTGTAGGACTACCAGAGAGACGATGGATACAGTCAGTGTTACGACTGGAATGTTCACACTGGTACCGAATTATTACTATATGTATCATCAAAGAAAATACAATGACAAGTGGGGTCAATCATTGGTTTACTATTTTCATAAGCCATATGCTAAGTTTTTGTACGGTTACTTTTTTTATAAGGGGTTTCCAATTACTCAAAGACTTAAGCTGAATGCGTTGCGAATGAGAGAAAGTGGACTAACGAACAAAAATCTAAATGATCATTATTATGCACAAAGGTTGAAACAACAATTCAGTACGAAAAGTTTTGAAACACATTTTGTTTTTCCTTGGTGTATTTGTATTTCAGGATTTGTTTTAGCTACTGTCACCTTCATAATAGAACTACTGTTCAATCATTTAAAATAGTTCAGATGCCAAAATATTAAGTCAAATAATATCTATATGTAAAAATTACAAAAAAATTAAAAATATTGTGGCATTTTTCTGCTATATACTCTGAAAGGAGAGATATAGTTGCAAAGGCAAGTCTTAAATACTTATAATAATGCACAGAGATATTTATATAAGGCACGTAATCCTAGAAAAAATCGTGGATGGAAATCATCTGGGAATGTTTAATAATTTTTAATGATGCCCAACAATTACAGTTGGTGAAGCATAGCAGCCAATATATGGAATATTTATATATCCCACAAGCTTGAATCAACGTTAGCACATAAAAAAAGAAGACACCTGAACTAAATAATAAACTAAGCCTGCTTCGAATAAGGCGGGTGGCATGACAATCTGAATGTTTTGACAGCAGCAACATTATTTTGCCTTCTTTCTCTACCTAGAGATGCTAAAGGACAATATTTATTGAAAGATTCCAGGCAAACAACAAAGGCTTTATACACTTTTTGCCTTTAATCCGCAGTAAGGCAATACAGGCTTATAAAAAATTTCGAAACATTGGGACTTTAGAGATCACTTGTGAGTGCAAGCACATGATGTTGTGACATAATGATTTTGTGTGAAACTATAACTAACAACTAACTTAACAGCCGATTATATATATACTAATGGTGACAATACTAATAATAAGCGAGTCCGAACGAAAGAGTATCAGCTTCTTACAGGCAAACCATGTTTAATCCCCCACAAACAATTTAATATGAATGTCTAAAATTGACGCTACTCTATAATTAATGCGGGTCGTTTTAAATTACTAGGCAATTATTATTATATCATTGCTTTATATATATATATATATATATATATATATATATATATACAGGGTGTCCGGTAATTAATGGATAACCTGGAAATATCTTAAAATGGAACTGATGGCCGTTCAGAAAAAAATATGAAAAAAATCTATCCTAACTACTACTTGAGATATGTGTTTTTTTTTATTACCGTGTATAATAACCCATAAATGAATGAAATCCATCGGTTTTTTGTTGTTTTATTATAAAACACTAATTATGCTAATAGATAGACAGTCAAAAGTATGCTATGCTAATATAGCTTGCACTTTTTAATATATGTCGTGGAAAACGATATCGCTAAATAATAAGTTGCGACGTCAGTTGTTATTGTAATGGCGGCACGTGGACGGAGTCGTATTGGGGAGTGGGGTTTGTGCAGAGCTCACTTTATTACGAGACACCAACCGGGTCACTCCTCCAGAACGAAACTGTCCGTTTACCTGATTCAATTGATTGTACCTAGTGTCAATTAAAAAGTAAGGTTGTAACACAAACAACGACTTGAAATTATTATTCTACACTGCCTATATATATATATATATATATATATATATATATATATATATATATATTGTTAGAGTCGAACAATATCAACGGAAGTAGTGATGGGCGTGGCTAACCCCACCACTACAACGTCATCGCAGCTGGAAGGGAAGCGGCGCGCGCGCTTCGGTCGCTCAGTTCGTTTCGGGCACACGCAGCGTTCACTTGTTAGCAGGACTCTTGTCGGTTGACTGTAGAAACCGCTATATTCCTTGTTTAAATTATTTGTGTAGTTTTATTTTGATTTAATTGTGATTAAATATAATCCTATTGCTTTACTGATAGTTTTTTTTATAAAATATAAATCCATCGATAAAATCAGAAGTGGGATAGGACTCCGTTAGTCCTATCCGGTCTTGGTATTCCTGGCAATACAGTCAATTTTCAAGTGCTTGGAAAATGTCCGGTAGGCGTATAACTAGGAGTAGCGCGGGTCGGGGTGACACGACGGATCTCCGCGATCAACTCGAAGTGATTCTGGCTCGTTTAACTGCATTGGAAAACGTTACTAGTGTGAACGCTGCACGTGATACAGAGCCACCAGTGTTGCCTCCTGCCGGTGCTGACACCGAGCATACGGTAGGTTCCGGCGCTGTGGTGCCCGCGGGTGCCGGCATGAGTGCTGTTCCTCCGCCGCCGGAGTCTCATGCGAGTGCTAGCACCGCGGTAACCACAGCGTCAAACTTCGATGCTACAGACAGGATCATCGGCGCGTTAACTGCCTTGTCAAAAGTAAGATCAAACCATTTTTACATCTCTAACTTTGACCCAAGTGTGAACGATATCGATTCGTGGTGCGATGAAGTCGATAGGGCCCGCGACATAAATGGGTGGGATGCTAATGAGTGTTTGTCTAGGATCGCTAACTGTCTCAAAGGTGACGCCAAGTCCGGGCTTAAAGAGTGGGTAACAAATGATCGAAGCTGGACAAACTTCAAAATAGAATATAAGCCCTTGTGTGTGAGACGAATCGATACCGCGAGCATCCTGTACGATGTGATGAGCACGAACTCAGACCGCTATCCCACATACGCCGATTATGCGAGGCGTTCATTACTACGTTTGAATATTGTCAAAGGTTTGAGCGACGAATTAATAGTTTCAATTATTATACGTGGCATAACGGACCCTCAGATTTGTGCAGTTGCAACTAATTCAAAGTTATTGCCAAAATACTTAGTAGAATTCTTCTCTATTTATGTAAATTCAAAGCACTCCCATAATCTTATGCGTGACGCGCGTGTCGATCAAAATCAGAAAAAACGACCGTTTACTCGTAAGAGTGATTCTAGAAGCGTGAGATGTTATTCTTGTGGTAAATTAGATCACCGGTTAGATTCGTGTTCTAAACGTTCTAAAAACAATAATTCCACAAATTCTTGAAAGAAAAAAGAAAGAAAGAAATCATTCTTTATTGCCACAAAGAAATATGATTACATATTTTTCTTACAAAATAGACAAAATAATAAAAAAGACAATTAAATAAACAGTTAAAATTAAAAAAAGAAAAAAAAAAAAAAAAATATATATATATATATATATATATATATATATATATATATATATATATATATATATATATATATGTATATACACATTATGCTATTGTGGCAACAAATGGTCTCCATTCAGCATTGATGTTGCGATAAAACCGATGTGATATCGCAACGCTGATTTTCAATGGAGACCACCATAAAAACAAATTATTACTCAACCCATATAAAAAACAAATAAATGACAAAGAAAATTAAAAAATTAAACCCATACAGTATGCACGTTTTGTCTCATGCGGTGATCCAACCCACAACACTCCCCACCGGCAGAGGCGAGGCACACATAAACGTGCCGTCACGACAAGAATAATAATTTTATATTGAACTAAATTTAATCAATGGATGACGTACATTACACGGGCGCCGCGATCCATCTGTCTCCCTTACACCGCGCATAGAGGGGGATAAAACAACTCGCGTGATACTGAGAGATCGCTCCTCGCAATACACGGCCAAACCGGCTCGGCAGCAATGCGCGCGATTCTCGCGAATTTCGTAAACAACGCTCATACACAACAAACAAAACATCATGCTCACTAGCGGATTTTTCTATGCTGTTATCTATAACTTGCAAATAGAAAGGCAGCCAACGGGACCACAAAATGCAAAACCAGCCTCCCGACATGCATTTTGATCGTTAACAGAGAGGTAAGTGATTATAATTTCCTTTTTGCTTTTGTTCATTTAAGAGAAATGATTTAAAGTGTTTTTTAAACGTAAATTTACTTGTTTTAGATCGACACGGTAGCGGGATGCTGTTCCAGCATTTGGTGGCTGCGTATTTGAAGCAACCTCTAAAAGCAGTGGTTCTATACATTGGGACGGACAGCGGCACTGTTGTGGATCGTGTATGGTATTTTAAACGATCTTGCCTCCAATCCAATTGTGCATAGAGGTATTTAGGCTTTTTTGTGATTATAACACCGAATAATAAATTTGCCAGATGAAGTCTTCGCCTTGCCTGCATTTTTAACATATCGCCTTCATTTAAAAATGGCGTGACATGGTTACGACGTGGTATATGAAAACAGAATCTAGCGCATGCGTTTTGGACCCGTTGTATGAGTTTTTCGGTTCTAGATAATAAGCATGGCCCGTATACGGTGTCACAGTAGTTAAGCTTTGCCAGTACTAGGCTGTCTACTAGTCTTTTTCTAATCTCGACACTGAGATATTGCTTGAAACGGTAAAGAAGTTTTAGCCTATAAAAACAATTCCTAACCATGGTACCTATATGCTTTTCAAAACGTAGTTCGGGATCTATGACTAATCCTAGATTGCAAGTGCTATCTACGCGGTTAATACTATCACTTTTTATTTTTATATCTGGTCGGGCGCATAATATGGAACCGATTTGACTCTTGCTTCCCATGATAAGAAACTTAGATTTACGGGGATTTAGTACTAGAGAGTTCAATTCAGACCAAGTTATTATTCTTTCCAGCTCGTCGTTCATTTTTTGTACCGATAATAATGTATCGCTGGGTTTAAATGACAAATACAGCTGGATATCGTCCGCATACATATGATATTTGCATACTCGCATGCATCTTGTAATATCGGCACTGTATATAATGTAAAGAAGGGGCCCGAGCAGAGAACCTTGTGGTATTCCTCTGGTTACTAACCGCGATGATGATGTTATAGTGGAACCGTCCTCTTTACGAAGCTCAACTCTCTGCGACCTCTTGCATAGGTAACTATCAAACCATTTTACAGAATGTTGGTCAAAGCCGTAGTATGCAAGTTTTGATAACAGCAGATTCATGTTAATAGCATCAAATTCTCGGGTATAATCAAGTAGTGTGAGTAGTGTCCCCTCACCATGATCACGGGCTTCAAGGATACCGCCTACTACGTCTGCCAGCGCTGTGGCAGTACCACGTCCAGACCTGAAACCCGACTGAAGCTCAGGCAGAATATCATTTGCCTCTAAGTAGTCGGATACCTGAGTGTAAACTACACGCTCAAGTATCTTTGACAGACATGGCACCTAGTACTTCATCTAGTAAACATGGTAGTTATAGCGTACAAAAAACGTCGTGTTCCTTCTGCAAAAAACCAGGACACGATATAAGTGAATGCTTTGCTAAACAACGTTCCGAAGCACGTAAACAAAAAGTTAACTTCTGTCGCGAACTAACTGGAAGGTCGACTGATAACGATGTTGTGCCTGCCGTCATACAAGGTGTGCCTACTGACGTGTTGATAGACAGTGGGTCTCGTGTCTCTTTGATATCCGCAACAATGGTTAGATATTTTAAGTGTCATCAAATACCTACTTATCAAGTTTTGCGAGGTATTGGTAGCCAAAATATAGAGTCTACTAGTTACGTCACTTTAGTTGCCTAATTTGATGATATATCGTTAGAAATTGATTTTCTCGTTGTACCCGCATCCTGTATGAATGTGCCCGTTATTATTGGAACGGATGTCTTAAATCGGGAAGGCGTGGCGTATATACGAGTTAATAAACAACAACGTTTGACGCGTGTCGACAAGTCTACTCGCGCGAACAGTGTTTCATGTCCAGTTGGATGAGCAACTGTCTATTAGCACATCACTTGAGGGTGCTCAGCGCGAAAAACTTTTAGCTATCATTGCAGAGTTCAAAGAGAATTTAATAATTGGTACTGCTGTATCAACCGTCAATACCGGTAGCATGCACATCGAGCTGACAAGCAACACACCAGTTCACTATAGACCGTATAAACTTTCCCTCGACGAGAAGATTAGGGTGCGCGATATTATCAAGGATTTGTTGGAGAAAAATATAATCCGGGAATCGGAGTCACCTTACGCTAGCCCTATTATCCTTGTTAAAAAGAATGACGGCTCTGATCACATGTGCGTGGACTACCGTGCATTAAATTATATTACGGTAAGGCATCGTTATCCAATGCCTCTTATAGAAGATCATATTGAGAGACTTGGTAAGCATAAATACTTCAGCTGTATTGACATGGCAACCGGATTTCATCAGATCCAGATTGATAACGATTCCATACCAAAAACCGGTTTCGTTACGCCCGAGGGGTATTATGAATACTTATAAATGCCTTACGGACTTACGAATGCTCCTATTGTATACCAGCGGATTATATCGACAACACTAAGATCCTTGATAGATTCGGGCAAGGTACTAGTATACGTAGATGACGTGTGCATACTGTCAAATTCGGTTGATGATGCTCTCACAGATTTACGCGAAGTTATGTTGACGCTAACGGCTGCCGGATTTTCGGTTAATTTAAAGAAAAGCACATTTGTGGCTACAGAGGTAGAGTATTTGGGTCGTAAGATTAGTCAAGGTCAGGTTAGGCCGAGTGATAGAAAAGTGCAAGCCTTGGTCTGTTCACCTGTAGCCACAAATGTGAAACAAGTTCGGCAGTTACTAGGACTGCCCGGTTACTTTCACCGTTATATTGCCGGATATGCCTCTAAAGCCACGCATATTGCTCGACTTACGCGCAGTGGAGTCCCGTTTGTGTGGACTGAGGAACAAGAGTCAGCCCGTAAACATTTAATTAATTGTATGACTAATGAACCAGTGTTGGCTATATTTGACCCGAGCTTGCCCACGGAACTCCACATGGACGCGAGTTCCATTGGATACGGTGCCGTATTAATCCAAGAGCATTCCGATAAGAAGCGCCGCGTAATAGGGTACTTTAGTAAGACTACACAGGGTGCGGAGCCTCGTTACCACTCATACGAACTGGAAACCCTAGCAGTCATCAAAGCACTTCAACACTTTCGACAGTATTTGATAGGAATCAAATTTAAAATAATTACTGATTGTAACGCCCTTAAACTCACCGAACGCAAGAAGCTCCTTCCTCGAGTCACGCGTTGGTGGATGTATGTGCAGGATTTCCAGTTCACAATTAAATACCGTAAAGGTTCCCAAATGTCCCATGCTGACTATCTCAGCAGGAATCCTATTGACGTTCGTACTATTGATAAGCCAAAGAACTGGGCACAGATAGCAAAATCTTCTGATGAAGAGACTCGTATCTTAATAGACAGGCTTAATAATAATGAAATCGACCAGTCTCGCTATGTAGTACGTAACGATTTATTATATTACAAATATACCCCCACTGGTCAAGAACCTAGGTTTTTATGTTTCATACCTAAGGGACACAGGCTTAGCTTACTCCGTATATTTAATGATCAACATGACCACATTGGCTTTGATAAAACAATAGATTTAATACTAAGACATTTCTGGTTTCCCGGGCTACGAACTTTTGTTAAAAAATACATAGGACATTGCCCGACATGTATTTCGTCAAAAAGAGTACCAAGATCCCCACACCAACCAATATCATCATGGGTTAAACCAGATTCCCCTTTCAATACCATTCATGTAGATATCCTGGGTGTTCTCCCTGAATAAAACAGTTTTAGGTTTGTTTTCATTATTGTCGACGCTTACTCAAAATTCTGTCTACTATATGCAATTAACCGACAAGATTCTGACGAAGTGATCCGTGTTATGACGAATGCGCTCTGTTTATTTGGGGCATCTAAATTAATCGTATGTGACCGTGTTCGCGCCTTCGAGAGCACTTCTTTTCGTAATTGGGCATCTAATATAGGCAGTGAAATCCACTTTATTACACCCGAAATGCACGGTGAAAACGGGCAGGTTGAGCGCTATTGCCGAACAGTACTAAACATGATAAGGGTTTAAGCCGATAATAAAAGCAACAGCTGGTCTGAGTCACTCTGGAGTATACAACTAGTTTTAAACTGTACCAAGCACAAGACGACAAATACATCGCCGATGCAACTACTCATTGGTATCGATGGAACGACGCCTGTTATAAGATCCCTTATACGAGACGTCGCCCTTGATAACCCAAGCTCAAATCGTGAGGCCCTAAGGGAATTAAGTCGACAAATGGTATCCGAACGTCTGGCAAAAAATAAGGAGACACAAGACGCATATGTTAACAAACATCGAAAAGTCACCTGATGTTTTAAAGTAAATGACTTGGTATTTGTCGCTAAAGCTGCTCAGATCACTGGCAAATTGGATGCTGGTATGCGCGGCCCATACCGCGTCATAAAAGTGTTACCTCATAATCGCTATGAGTTGCAGTTGCTTGGAGGTTCCTATGGGAAGACAACACGTGCTGCCACTGAATATATGGTGGCGTGGCGTGGCGAATGGTCGCCCGCGTCCTGCGCTGTATTCTTTCACAGTTAGTTGTACTGCTTTCTTTACATTTTGATCGCGGACATTACATGGTAGCTACCTTGTTATTATGTAATGTCACGCATCATGACATCAATGTAATGTTAAGCTTAACTGTTTGATAATACCGATATGTTAACTGGGTCATATTGAGGTTCTGGTTGGCATGATAACTTAAGCCATGACCAACGTCACTAGTGTAGCAGATATGTTGACTGGGTCATATCATGCTGATGCTTACATGTTAACTGTGTCATGTAAGTTGATAATACCGATATGTTAACTCTTAACTGGGTCATATCGAGGTTCAGGTTGGCATGTTAACTTGGCCATATCAACCTCACTATACTCTGACACAACACATACCGACATGATAACTTGTCCATGTCATAAATAACTTAGCTCAACAATTGACACTGCACAGATACACACTGGAATGCTACATAAACACATTGCTTGTAGACTAACTTATGTGTCATTAAATATAATGCTTTATTTGGTTGATTAACAACAAGTCTACTGGTCTATTTACAGCTGATGATGACGATGAATCCAATGTACCTATGGGACCTTCCACGTCGGCTAGCACAGAGCCTGGCCCCAACACACAGCAGGTGAACGTGGACGTTCACGTATCAGGAGAGGCCGTGTTAGAGACGAACAATATCAACGGAAGTAGTGATGGGCGTGGCTAACCCCACCGCTACAACGTCATCGCAGCTGGAAGGACAGCGGCGCGTGCGCTTCGGTCGCTCAGTTCGTTTCGGGCACGCGCAGCGTTCACTCGTTAGCAGGACTCTTGTCGGTTGACTGTAGAAACCGCTATATTCCTTGTTTAACTTATTTGTGTAGTTTTATTTTGATTTAATTGTGATTAAATATAATCCTATTGCTTTACTGATAGTTCTTTTTATAAAACATAAATCAATGTTATATATATATATATATATGAATATTTATTTTAATTCTTATATTATCCAAGTCTCTTTCTTTAATACATCCAAACTATAATACAAATGCGAATGTGAATTTGTTTGTTACGCTTTCATGCCTTAACTACTCTTCTAATCATCATGCAATTTCGCATACTCCTTGTCAGGGGTACAGAATAGGATATAGGGTAACTTTCATCCAGAAACAGTCCTTTTACTAACTTAACTTAACGCGAGCGAAGTCATGGGCAAAATCTAGTATGAAATATTTCACAGAATGAACATACTATTAAATGAAAGTTCCGAGTTGAAATTATATTATTTTATTACTGCTAGCCGGATAATGCACTTATATTTTTATTAATATAAACCTAACGGCTGTTTCCCGGAGAGATAGGTACAGACAACAAATTTTCCTTATTTGCTCTTGCGTTGTCCCATAATGATTATCACATACACTTTTTACTAATATAACTAAGTGTGAAACACATCATGAAATAAGATCTTAAGTGTCACTCACAGAACACCCCTAATACAAATTATGCTGTCTGAAACTGACATATAACTCGCTCTAATAGAAATAATATTACTGTGCACCTAACGAGTGTCAAATATCACTCAAGATATAGATAACGTAGAAGAATATAAACGATATCCATAATTCCATACTCTCATTAAATACAAAAATCCTAACACTAACAACATTCAGAAATAAGAATTCAAAATGTTTGTATCTCTAATAATTTCTCTTTTGTTTTATAATGGCAGTTGCCTCGTTATACCAATCCCACATACATCTAGTAAGGACTTAGTAAAATGTGTCACGGATATAGTACGGGAATATTTTGCTGCACAAAAAATGCTCACATACGTTGGAAATAAACACGATGATGACGAATTTCTTCAAGCTATCCATAATTTAAATGCAGTAGCCATGATGTCAAGACGATCTTCCCAAAAACTGCCCGTGTATCACGAAGGATACTTCATTTCAGCGAGAAACTACTCTATCTTTACTAGTAACTTTCCAAACCTTAGTAAGGAATTGACATGGAATCCAGAGGCACGCTTCTTAATAATGGTCAAGGCGCTAAAACGGAATCAACTGCAACAAATTTTTAATGCATTACTGAAGCAGCACGTACACAATATAATAGTATTAAACGCCACTGCTGATGCTCACTTGTATACCTACAATCCGTTTGATAACTACGGCTGTGGGAAACGATACGACGATATCGTCAGCTTAGGTAAGTGCTCGCAAGCGCACACACAAGATCTGTTCCCAGACAAATAGGTTTCAAAATTAAAAAACTGCACTTTTACTGTAGCGATACTATATTTTCCTCCTTACACCTCACTTCTTCCAAATGAGAATCATCCCTCATCTCCTTTTTCATATGGCATGGAGCCATACTTCTTACGATTAGTTGGCAAAAAGGAAGGATATAGACTAATTATGGTCAATTACGATAACCAATACAATATATCGTATTCAACTGTATCTTCTGACATGGAAGCTATTGGACCACTCAAACTGTTACAAGACAAAGTAGCTGATATTGTTCTAGGTGGTATGTTACTAGTGCCCTCTCGCGCTGTTGCATTTAACTACATATATGAGTTGGTTCCATAAGTAGATGAAATACGATTTGTAGTAAAACAAGCATCTCTGGTGCCACGGTGGAAAAATATTTATCTAGAATTTGATGGAACAGTATGGGTGCTTATCGTGCTATCTTTGGTGTTTTATTCTATGACAATGATAATTCTGCTTCGCTCGGAAGATAAAAGCCTCGTAGTTTTGAAACTTTTAGACAACTTACTGCTTCATGGCTGTAAACTCCAATGTCAGTCTTCAGTCAAACCTATATTTATTATATGGATTTGGTTTGCATATCTTATTAATGCTTTCTACCAATCTAGTCTTGTCAGTCTAACCACGCATCCTGCTAAGGAAAGCCAGATTTCAACGGAAGAAGATATTGTAAATCAAAACCTTCAGCCCTGTTTCCCGGAGATAATGGCAAAATATTATTCAGAGTCAACGCAATCCCTTTCTTCTTATACTCCAGCTCCAGGCTGCCATGAAGTTGACGAAAGTATGAAAAAAGTCAAGAAATCGAAGGAACACTACACCATTTTTATATATGGTTTGTATGAATATAATATAGAAGGTTTGATCGATAAATATGGAAACTCTCGCATTTACGCATTAAAGCAACCTTTTTCTAAAGTAATTTACGTCATGTTCTTTTACAAAGGATTTCCTTTATTACATGATCTAAGTTTAGGTGTACTTCGATTCCGAGAGATGGGTTTAGTGGAGAAGGTGATGTCTGATATTAATTACTTAAAGCTAATTAAACATCATTACCACACAAAGAGCTTTAAGTACCGTTTTATAATACCATGGCGCGTCTATATTTTTGGATGCACAATTGCCGCAATTACACTTATTGTGGAAATATTATCTAAACACAAGTATTAATGACTGCGCTTTGTATTTTAATGGATACGTCATGTTTTGCACATATCACAAATTACATTACTTTTTTAAATAGGTTTTCATTCAAGTAGATGACACTTCAGTATTAAGGTATTGGTTTGTTAGGTAAGTCTATATTTAAAGAGTAATTTAAGTTAGAATATGATTTTAAACATATAATATTTGTACGGTCTCACTACCGTACATTGCTGCCTACACGACAAGTTGCAAGGCGCGTGTAGCTGCGCGCTCAGCATTTATCGTGTGCTACTTACTATAAATAAGCGATACAACAAAATGTATGGACTCAGTTGAACGTTAACAAACATATTATATAAACTAACTTTACGAGTGCATTAAGAGAAAGAATTAGTCTTATTTTTACTGTAACTTGTCTTCTTATACTTTAAATAAATTATTCACGTTATAATTCTTTTCTCTACTACTTCAACATCTTATTATAGTGTGCGGAGTTACTAACTAAACATCCCGTACATTAAATGGTCCTTCGAGCCGGATTGTTTGGGTAAGTGTATTTCTTGCTATAACAGCGAATCGGCTTTTCTGGCCTTCCACAAGCGGATCCCACCAGATAAGTTGAGAAGGCGCGCATACTGTAGCGGAAGTACAAGTGCCCTGAACAGACACCTTTAAAGAACCAAGCACTAACAACTGCGTCCAAGAACATCAACTACTACTAGACTACAACTACTACTACTCAAATTGCCCGAGCTACAACGTGAACTGCGAGTGGTTCGAAGCAACAAGGGAACTAACTGGGACACAACTACGTGTTCATTACAGCATCTTCAACAGCGTATTCCAGCTAACTAGTCGAGCTTAAAGTCACAAAAATGAGTGACATTACTGCACAGACTGAAGTTTTCGAGTCAATCAAGCGTCTTTGTAGTAACTATCAAAAGGACAGTGTGACTCGGAAAAACAAGGAATACTTAACTCAAAGATTGATAACATTGGAAAATCTTTGGCAAGACTTCACGAGCAGACACCAAAAACTCGTGGAAAAGGAGGACAAAGGAATCCAGTATTTCACAGGAAATATCTACGAAAAAACAAAACATCTTTATGATGCTACAAGAATTGACATCCTACAACGTTTGTTGGCGTCAGAAGGAAAACAAGCAGATGTTGTCATCCCACATTCTCAGGGAAGTGACACTAAAACCAAGGAGCTCCTGGAGCGTCAAGAATGTCACCTGAAAGCCCTGGAACGAGCAATGTCAAAAATTGATATTGACAACATAACGGAGAAATGGGAACTGGAAGATCATTTGGGTGTCCTGAAAAACAAATGGGAACTCGCAGAAAAATGTCACTGGGAGTTAGAAGCCATTTTGAAAGGTTCAAACGAAGTATACAACGATTTGTTTGCCAATAAAGAACGCCAGTACGATATTATGAAAAGGTCTCTCAACGCAAAAATATGGGCCAACGCTCATTATCAAAAATCAGCACCAAGGATTCAATTACCTGAGTTCACTGGTAACTACAATCAGTGGCTCACATTCAAAGAGATGTTTTTGGAAACAATACATAATAATACAGTTTTTTCAAAATCACAGAAAATGCAGCATCTAAAATCTAAGCTGAAAGGAGAAGCTGAAAGACTAGTCCAACACTTAGTCAGCGCAGAAAATTATGAAGCTTGTTGGGACATTCTCACTCAGCGATATGATAACAAAAGACTGCAATTTACCAACTTAATGAATATCTTAATGCATTTACCTACTATTCAGCACCCTAACGCATCGGTGCTTAAGAAAATGCATGATGTGATTAACGAATGTATCAATAGCATGCAGAACATCGGCCTTAATATAATAAGTGCGGGTCCGATTATTGTATACTTAATGGCACAAAAATTAGACACGACATCTCAATCAGAATATACACGCGAACTACAGAACCAAAAAGAAGTGCCTAATTTGGAAGAATTCCTTGCATTCTTGGAGAAAAAGTTCATGGCATTAGAAGCAGCGAAAGGATATCAAAAGGATTTTTCGAATCAACTAAAACAGACTTTTAATAACAAGATAAAAGGAGGTCCTAGTAAACAGACATCGGAAAATAACAAAAGAGATGTTTTTTCAAGAATATATCACACATCATTCGGTAAATGTTTATTGTGCAAAGGCCCTCACGTGCTTATACAATGTCCTAAGTTCAACGACATGGACACACGTGATAGGAATGACACAGTGAAGAAATTACAAGTGTGCAAAAACTGCTTGTATAAACATAATAATGCAGAATGCACGTCAAACAAAACTTGCAGAGAATGCAATAAACCACATCATACGTTACTACATTACACAACGCAAAAAATAACTTCAAGATTTAGCACAGCCAATACGGGTCAACGCTCTCAAACACGTGATCATCAAACAGCATCTTCTACTGACCAACATAGCACATATCATCTGTCGAAACCCAACCTGACGGAAGTTTTACTAACTACAGTCGAGCTTCAAGTAAAAACTTCGAAAGGTGATTTCATAACTTTGCGGGCCTTATTAGACCAAGGGTCTCAGATAAATCTAATTTCGGAAAACGCAGCTCAACGACTGAAACTACCTAGAAAAAGGCTAAACGCAACAATTTCGGGCGTAGGAACAGTTTCAGGTGACTGCAAGGGACGGCTAGAGTTGGAGTGTAAATCGTGTTGTACTGACTTTACGTTCCTAACAAGCGCTCTAATCATTAAACGAATTACAAACAACTTACCAATCAAATCTTTCGAAAAAAGCGACTGGCCCCATATACAGGGATTGAAACTAGGCGACCCTGACTTCAATATATCACGGAACGTGGATTTACTACTTGGAGCAGACATCTACTCTCAAGTATTATTAGAAGGCGTCCTTAAAGGGGACACTCAAATGCCGATAGCCCAGCAAACACAACTCGGCTGGATTCTATGCGGCAAGTTGACAACTTTCAACTGCCATGTAGCAGTGGTTGATCTTGACGATTTGAAGAAGTTTTGGGAGACAGAGGATATTATACAAAATGATGGAGACTCTTCCAAGGATGACTGGTGCGAGGCTTATTACAAAAAAACTACCGAAAGGACTTCCGAAGGAAAGTATGTCGTGAAAATGCCTTTAGTACCGGGTTATGAAGAAAAACTGGGAAAATCGAAACCAATTGCAATCTCTCAGTTTATGCAGCTTGAAAGAAAATTTGAGAAAAATGCCAAACTTGCATTAATGTACAAGGATTTCATACAGGAATATATTGAATTAGGTCATATGAAACCTACGAACTCGACATCAAATTTTCAACATTTCTTACCGCATCACGGAGTACTGAGAGAACACTCAACAACAACAAAGTTAAGAGCCGTCTTTAATGCGTCGCAAAGAACCACCGGCGGCTGTAGTCTTAATGATGTGATGGAAAAGGGTCCTAATCTGCAAAAGGACATTCAGGCCTTAATCATACAGTGGCGTAGTTATAAATATGTCTACACTGCAGATATAGAAAAAATGTACCGTTGCATATGGTTACATCCCGAACAACAACCACTCCAGAACATTATATGGCGCAACAAACCAACTGACAACCTGCAGACGTATCAACTATGCACATTGACATATGGTACAAAAAGTGCACCTTGGCTGGCGATGCGAACGCTGAAACAATTGGCGTTAGACGACGGTTACAAGCATCCCGAGGCTGCGGAAATTCTATCGAGTCATTTCTTCGTTGATGACCTAATTAGCGGCAATAATTCGATAGAAGACGGCAAGGATATTCAAACCTCCATTATACGATTGCTAAAAGGAGGGGGAATGAATCTACGCAAGTGGTCGAGCAACAATCCCGAGCTTTTACGAAACTTGACAAATGATCAAATATCAAAGAATATTTTCGATTTTAAGAGTGACGAAGCAACGAAAACTTTGGGCTT
The DNA here is from genome assembly GCA_963675205.1 of Catocala nupta. Classification (NCBI taxonomy): domain Eukaryota; kingdom Metazoa; phylum Arthropoda; class Insecta; order Lepidoptera; family Erebidae; genus Catocala; species Catocala nupta. The sequence continues at coordinate 26,517,100 of OY776086.1, read as the reverse complement.
AGGCTGGAACCCGAAAAATGACGTCTTTATATTTAATTGGAATTTAGATGACTCAACTCGCAAGGAATGTCTTACTAAAAGAAACTTACTATCGCAAATTTCAAGACTGTACGATCCTTTGGGTTGGCTTGCACCTATTACTGTGCTAGCCAAACTACTATTCCAAAGGGTGTGGATGACTAAATGTAGTTGGGATGCTAACCTACCCCTTGAGATTCAAAAGGAATGGTGCCACCTAAGTAAAGAACTACATTTAAATAAAAACTTGAAAGTAAACAGATGGATTGGCAGTACACAGAAAAACATACAGCTACATGGGTTTTGCGATGCAAGCGAGAAAGCATGCTCATGCGTCATATATACACGAGTAACTGACGAAAAGGGAAATCCTAAAATCACAATACTAGTGTCAAAGACAAGGGTGGTACCAGTTACGCAAAAAACGACACTACCTAGACTGGAACTTTGCGGAGCACTCCTACTCGCTAAACTCATGGATAAAGTAAATAAATCGCTACCAGAACTCGAGATTACAACTTATGGTTGGTGTGACTCAAAGGTGGTACTAGCTTGGCTTCAAGGTGATACGTCGAAATGGGAAAGATATGTATCTAACAGAGTCGCAAAAATATTAGCTGTGATGCCCCCTCAACAATGGCGTTACGTGCGATCAGACACCAATCCCGCTGACTGCGCTTCACGAGGTTTATTGCCTAGTAAAATACTGAAGTTTGATTTATGGTGGGACGGACCTGCATTCCTGAAAAACTTTAAGGAATTGGAGACGCCATACAACATGAATTGCTATTACACTACGAAAATAGCGCGCAGAATTGAACCCACGAACGGCAGTACGCAAGCTAACAAAACCGAACATTTTATTTATAACTTATTAAATAACAATAGTTCATTAACTCGAGTTACAAGAATTACCGCTTGGATTTTGCGCTACATTGCATCACTTCGACAAAAATTACGACCTAGCGAAATTTACTTAACAACAAATGAATTAAAAATATCAGCGGAATATATATTAAAGTGTGTTCAGCAAGTCGAGTTTGAGCAAGAATATAAACAACTGAAACAAAACAACTCGGTGTCAACTAAAAGTAGCATTTACAAGTTGAAACCTTATCTAGACAAGATGAGTATCATTCGTGTTGGCGGCAGACTACAGTATTCGGATCTACCTGCTAGTATGAAGAACCCAGCTATAGTGCCCTACTCTGGTCGCTATACCCAACTGCTTATCCTCCACGCACACATGATAACACTACATGGAGGGGCCCGGCTGACGCTTACCTATATACGACAACGGTATTGGATAATTTCTGGCAACCGGGCTGTGAAAGCAAGAATACGTCAATGTGTAAGGTGCCATAGGTTTAGAACAACTGACAACGCCCAGCTTATGGCAAGCCTTCCGAAACAACGAATTACACCGAGTCGCCCATTCACCCACACTGGGGTTGATTTTACTGGTTATGTGGATGTAAAGCTGAATAAGGGACGAGGAGTTAAGACTTCAAAAGCTTACATTGCAATATTTGTTTGCATGGTGACTAAGGCCGTGCATATCGAATTGGTATCGGAACTCAGCACGGAAGCTTTCATTGCAGCCTTTCAAAGAATGTGTGCGAGGCGAGGAACTCCTACACATATGTACTCTGACAACGGTACTAACTTCGTTGGTGCATCAAAGGTGCTGAAAGAAAAATTTCAGCATTTCAAACAGCTACTTTCTCCCGACTTCTTTGACGAGATCGCCAAATTGGAAGTTCAGTGGCACTTCAATGCTCCCGCTTGGCCAAGTGCGGGTGGAATATACGAAGCAGCCGTGAAATCCTTGAAACATCATCTACGACGAGTCATGGGAGAACAAAAACTCACCTGGGAAGAGCTTAGCACACTTTTAGCAAAAATTGAAGCCTGTATGAATTCAAGACCTCTATGTCCGCTTACAGAAGATCCAGAGGAATTCTACAACACGCTCACCCCAGGCCACTTTCTTACTGGCAGTGCTACGCTGTCGTTACCTCAACCGCAGCCCGATGACAGGAACATGGATTTGAGAAAACGTTGGCAGCTAACAGAGCACATGCTTGACCAATTCTGGAAATCGTGGTCCAATGATTATTTGACTATGCTTCAAACTCGCTGCAAATGGAACAAAGAAGTGCATAACCTCAAACAAAATGACCTCGTACTCATCAAAGAAACGAACCTTCCTCCCGGCAAATGGGTAATGGGACGGGTTATGGAAACTCACCCCGGCAAAGACGGTTTAGTACGAGTGGCCACCCTTAGAACAAAAACGGGCTTAATAAAACGCCCAACTGTCAAACTATCACCACTGCCTATAGAAGATAAGTTGCCAATACCTGAGCAAACCAGTCAAGAAAATACACTGAAAAAACCCAGAGCGAACAGTATAAAAAGAAGGCCTATATTTTCATTTGCAACACTATTAACTATGATATTTACTTTTATTCTGGGAGCAAGTTGTTTGAGCAATATATCCACCACCCGTATTACTGAGTTGGAACCAGAGCGCCCTATTTACTATGACGAAATCGGCAAAGTACAACTGATTCATGACGAATGGATTCTTTTGATGTACTATAACCTAACTACTTATTGGCAAAGCACATATCAAATCAAGAACTACTTGAAACATGTCAACAGTATTTGTGAAAAGCTGGACCCTAATTATTGCCAATCTACTGTTCAACAACTACAACATGAGACGGATATCTTAGACAAGTACAACGAGATGCTGTTACTGCCGCAAAAACACATGCATATGCGAAGGAAACGTGGTCTAAGAAACGGAATCGGCTACTTAGCAAATAACTTATTTGGTGTACTAGATGAGCGTTTTGCAGCCAAATATGAAGACGATATTCGAAATATCCAAGAAAACGAGAAATACCTACTTCAACTTACAAAAAACCAGACATCTATAATAAAAATTGAGAATGAAATATTGAAGAAAAATGGAGACAATATTCAACGGCAGATTGATTCCATTAACAGTTTTATGAATAAAACTAATTTAAGTCTAACGAAAGTAGAAAATGAAATGCAAATATTGATGGCTGCCAGCTACTTTGGCACAACCTCAGTAATGGCTTATTTTCTCCTAAATAATCTCAGAAATGTACAAGACATGATCTTCAACTCGATCTCACAAATTTATAAAGGAACCATGGATATGCATCTTCTCACGCCTGATAACTTTGCTAGGCAGCTGAACGACATTGCAGGAAAGTTGCCGAAAACTTTGTCGCTACCTATTGATAACGCACTTGAGGTCAAAGATCTCTATAAAATGCTATATGTAAAGGCACGAGCCACTGAAAGCTATGTTCTATATGAGATACATATTCCACTTCTCTGTGACGAAGAATTTATATTGTATCAAATAATACCGATACCAATGATTCGCAACGGGACACCACAGTCGATTAAACCAACTTCAACACATATAGCCATCAACCTAAGGAAGAAATCATATATTAGTTTAAATACTGAAGACTTAAAGCAATTTAATATTATTAACAAGAACATGTATTGTATAAATATTATATTGTACATAACGTCTAACGTGCTACCAAAATAATTTAAATATCATTACTACATTAATCAAAAACCAATACTTAAATACTGAATTGTCATCTACAATTCAGTATTTAAGTATTGGTTTGTTAGGAAAGTCTATATTTAAAGAGTAACTTAAGTAAGAATATGATTTTAAACATATAATATTATCAACAAGTACATGTATTGTATAAATATTATATTGTACATAACGTCTAACTTGCTACCAAAATAATTTAAATATCATTACTACATCAAAAGCGGTTCTTACACCCTTGAGGAATACCTAGCTTTATGTATCTGTATATTGTTTAAAATACTTCTGTTTTGTAATAATATATCAAATCATTGCCGTGCTATTTATTTAAATTTTTCAACGATAAGATTTAATACTTATATTCTAATAATATAAGAAGTTTGTTTAATAATATAAGATTATTAATACAGTCAAATGCTTTTGTGAATTTATAGCATACTGTTAAGTATCTCGTGTGGAAAATATGCTTATATAATAATTATATTCTACCTAAAATTTTTGTTTTATTATAAATCTTAGTTTTAAGAAATGTTAAAACAATACTTAATATATTTTAAAAGTGGATATATCATATTATCTGATAATTAGATAATTAACATTTCTATTACATTTAGGTCAGTTTATATTTTGACTTACAATATTTCACTGGCAAGATCATGTCCGCCACATGTGTGGACTGTTAAAATATTTAGTTATTATTTTGCGAAATATATTTCCCATAGTAATTGTATTTTTAATGACTTAATAATTTAATACAATGAAAGATTGAGGATTGACAGATTGGGGTCTTGAATAATATTAGGATTTCCGTTGAGTTGCGACAGAGCGGGAGAGGGAGCGCTTAAACCCTCTCCCCAACCGCTGAGCCGGGCGCCGGAGGGCGCAAGATGACCTCCAGCTACCCTAAGGTTCGACCTGGGGGTGGTGGGCTTCTTGAGCCTGCCTACTATCCGATCAGCACCAGGTCCGAGAGGTCCGTGCGTGTTCCTACGCGCGACTCTGTGTCGAGTCTGTCTGCCATCTAAGGGGTGGACAGTAGGGTTTTATCGAGAAGTGATCAAAGGGTGGACCAAACCAAGCAAATATTATAAAATAACAAGCTGCGTTGCGCATCTGTAAACAGATTTTATTTATTTACAGCAGTGAATATTTTTTTTGTTTTTGACTGCATGCGCAGACATCACTGTCCCCGTATCTATTAAAAATTGTGTACCACTGTTTGAGTCATTAACACATAAACGGCAGTTTGGCGTTGGGTTTACGCCGAGTACTGCCACAGACGGCTTCGAGGTTAGTTTTCCGACTTCTTTCGCGTTTGAAACGTATAGTGGCGTTTATCCTTGCAACTGTCAGCTTCGGCGCCATACTCGATATGAGCCCAACAAATTCAGGATCTGTCGAGTATTCGACATGCACCTGCCACGCCTAACAGCTGATCGGAGCTAACGGGACTTCTACGTCATCGCCCCACCGCCCCACTCCAGCCATCGGCGCTCGCCCGCCGGCACCGGCAGTCAGCCACAGACACGATCGCACACGGCCGCGCTCGCGCATCATTTATAACTATTGTTTACGCGCTCATATTTGATTCAAATATTGTAATTAAATATCTAAATCATTATACATTTTAAACTACAGTCCACTAGTCTCATTTATACACTCCACTGAGGTATCGTCGGCAACATTTGTTTTTTTTTTTTTTTTTTTTGTAGTCGAGCTTGACTCCTTTAAAATACCATGATGGGGTAAGAAATAACAAGCTGTGGATTCATGTATTGCATGGTTGTCTTCAGACATATGACCTAAATCTATGTATTCTTGCATAAAATCGGTATATAACCTTTTAAAACGAGGGTCTCTTTCGAAACGACGTTCGAGGGATAAGAAACGAAGCTTTGCCATCGTATATGAATTACCTTGAACTACGAATCGGCCATCCGAATCACGATAGGTGGTATCAGCAAAAAGTTGTTCGCATAATCGTTCTTCAGAGGTAAACTTATGTTTCGGAGATACAGAATCTAACTCCCAAAAACGATTCAAATCTGTATGTAAGCTGTCAGCATGTAAACACATATGAGAAGAGGAGCCAGACTGATGTATCTCACCAGAAACCAGCCAACCTAATTTGGATTCTAAAAAAATGGGCATATGTTTACCCAAACCTATACGACTAGTGCCTACAATGCCCCAGAAGACTTCCGCGCCGACTAATATGTCGATCGAAGACGGAACATAAAATTGTGGGTCGGCAAGACGTATATTTGAAGGCGTATGAATATTGCTAATATCAACATACGTATTTGGAACGTGTGATGATATTTTTGGCAATATTAGGCATTGAATATCAATTTCGTAATCACTGTTATAAGACTTTACTGAAATTGAACATCCTTTTGCACAGTTTGATGTAAGAAGGTTTATACCTACCACCTTGGACTCGGTAGAATAGGTAGCTAATTGAAGCTTTTCAACAAGCTCTTCAGTAACCAGGTTCACTGTACTTGCGTTATCCAGCAAGACCGTGAAGAGTGAAGATTTCCTTCAGCATCCATCACTTTTACGAGAGCTGTGGAAAGTAAAATAAATCTAGATGTAATAGGCTGATTAACAGGCAATGCAACTTCGTGTGTAGTCGTAGGAAAAACAGAATTTGTATCTACGTGTAATAAACTATTGTGTTTCTCAGAACAGTGTTTACAATGAGACAGTCTGCATTTGTGTACACCATGATCCGGCTCGAAGGACCAAATGTTGCCGACGATACCTCAGTGGAGTGTATAAATGAGACTAGTGGACTGTAGTTTAAAATGTATAATGATTCAAATATTGTAATTAAATATCTAAATCATTATACATTTTAAACTACAGTCCACTAGTCTCATTTATACACTCCACTGAGGTATCGTCGGCAACAGGATCCAATTGGCGTCTTCGATCTCGCCCGCGATCGGTATCTATTTCGTGATCGTCCTCTAAGCTCCTGATCCGTCTTCAGCTTCACCAGCTCTCGAGATATTTGAGGCAATTGTTTGTACATGGCAGCTATTTCGCTTGCACGACCCAACCCTGATGCGTTATGCCTGCTCGTCGCCATAGTTACGTAACGCAAACTAACGATACCGTGAATATAGCCTCTTGAAATCCCATTGGTGGGACCCGCTTGTGTGTGTTTGTGTGTACGATTGTTACACCAGCCGGCAGGCAAGAACCGGGTCCGTAACTGGTATCGTGTCGGGGTCACCAATAATAATAATAATATTGTTTATTTCTCTCAAAAAGGTAAGTACATTGATATGTTACAATAATAGGTTCAGCATGAACTAAAACCTTAGTGAGAGCTGGAGTTTTTTTTTATTTTTTTTTATTTTGCTCGTCTAAATGACCACACTTCGCCTGATGGTAAGCAGTCGTGTGGTCTAAGAGCAGTGGCCTCCACATCGTCCTCATAGCAGCCGAGGCGATGTTAAGGTCTCTACTTTGACGGCCTGAGAAGGTGCTTTTTCACGCCCCGCTTAAAGAACCCAGGATTGAAGGAAGAAGGAAACACGTGCCTTGGCAGAGAATTCCATGCCTTGATCGTTCGGCAGAGGTATGAGGACCCAAACTTGTTGGTACGCACTCTAGTCGACTCCACCGTGTAAGGATGGCATCTGAGCCCAGCACGCATTGTTCTGGATAGGAAAGGGGAGGACGGGATAAGGTGGAATAACTCTTCAGAGCACTCCCCGTGGTATATTCTGATAGTTATGTTGTGGTATAGTTTGTATTAGATACGAAACCTGTGTGACAAATCTCCAGGCTCTCTTCTTTAGTAATACAAAAATATGCAGCTAGAGATTGTAGAATGTGTTAGAAACAATATGTACTTCAAAAATACAAGAAAATGTAAGGCAATCGATAAGGTAAATTAGCAATGTAGTGAGATGTAGTGAGTGTAGTGAAAACTGCGATTGCGTATTCAGAATGCTTGTTTATTTGATCATCGAGAGAGTATTTATATTACAATATTAAGTAGCGTGAGCATACACATATACACACATGTAAACAGAAATATATGATTAAGTAAAATATTAAATAATAATTCGGCATAATTGAGTTATACAATAGAGGTCGTAAGTACGTCTAAAATATTGAGGTGACATAGATGTAATATGCCTACAAAGTCTAGTTTTCGCTAATGTTCTTAGTTTCAACAGTGAACTGTTTGATACCAAGAACAGTAGCGGAAAGTTATCTCCATAATATGTATACGTACATATCTCAATAACATAAAATAAGCCCAAAACACTGTACCCGTGAACCAACCTGAACCAAGATAATGTTAGATCATGTTTCTTGTAATTTAAGTGAAAATAATTTTCATTTTGTTACTATGGAATCTTCAATGTATGACCACAAACAGATACTTTTGGAGATAAAGCAATACCATCCACCACCTATCATAAAATAGAGGTACAGCGCAGTGGACTACAATAAACTTTATCGATGCCTAGATGAATGTCCTAAAAATTATGAAGAACCAGAATATGAGAAACTGGCAGACAAATTACAGACTTGTTTAAATAAGTGCAGAATCACAAAAGCTAAACTTCTGAATCCTCCACGGCAGGACTGGATAAAGAGAGAACTATTAGAAGAGATAAATAATAAGAACACACTATGGCAAGAATTTAAAAAAGATGCAGCAGACTCGAAATTAAAAGCAGAGTATGCGCATATAAAGGATAGAGTATCACACAACATAAAAAAAGCGAAAAGAGAATACTACTTAAAGAGGTTTGAAGAAAATTCAAGTAAACCAGGAAAGATGTGGCAACTCATAAACGATCTGTCGAAAAACAAACTATATATCAAAACTAGAGTGGACAAACTTGAAATCAAAGATAGTACTATTACAGATCAAAAAAAAATATGTGATAGTTTGAATTCACACTTTTCGACCATTGGCAAATATGATTTACGAAAAATCAAAAGAAGGAGGAAGTCGACTCGTGGCAGAGTGTAGTCTAACTGATAAAACGGAATTACAGTTACTAAAACCAGCAACCACGAAGAAAGTTATTACCATAATTAAACATTTGGACTGTAATACTGCATCTGGCATTGATGGTATTAGTACAAAAACTATTAAAAGCGTAAAACATATTATTGCTACGGAACCTACAGCATTGACTAGCCTACTGCATTAACTATTGTATAGCACAGGGTATTTTTTCTAACGATTTAAAAGTAGCAAAAATTATACCACTTCATAAATTCGGAAGTAAATATGACCCGTGCAATTACCGCCCTATATCGGTACTGCCGGTAATTTTCAAAGTTTTTCAAAAGATCCTTTATAGCTGATTAGAATCATTCCTTCAATCAAAAAGCTTATTTTATCCTAAACAGTATGTATGGATTTCAATTGATCTCGTAACCAAAATAAAAAATAAAATTGATTAAAAACAAATTGTCTTAGGTATATTTATTGACCTCAGGAAAGCCTTTGACACCATTAGTCATGACATATTGTTACATAAACTAGAAATTAATGTTGTTACAGACAAAGCACTCAACATTTTTGGATCATATATGGAGAATCGTAAACAAATAGTAAAAATAGGTGAATATGAAAGCAATCCCAGTGTCCTAAATTTTGGTGTGCCCCAGGGATCAATACTAGGCCCTCTCATGTTCCTTATCTATATTAACAATATCAGTGAATTAGGTCTCAAAGGAGACATATCTCTCTATGCAGACGATACAAGTCTCTTTTACTTTGGACACTCAATCGAAGCTATAATAGCTGAGACCCAGAATGATCTTAATCTGTTAAATGAATGGTTTCAATGAAATCTTCTACCTATTAATATCACGAAAACAAAATATGTAATCTTTGCAGTAAAAAATAAAAAGAAAATGATAATTTTGAACTTAAAATAGATAGTCAACTACTTGAACGAAATCCAAAAGAAAAATATCTCGGATTTATCTTAGATATTAATTTCACCTGGAAGCCACATCTAGAAAAATTTAACTTAAACTAAATTCTCTTACGGGGGACTGCGCAATATAACAAATTTTCTCCCTCGAAAAGTGCAATATCTAATTTACAATTCTCTGGTTAAGCCTCATATCGACTACCTAATTGAAATCTGGGGTACTGCAGCAAAGTCTAATATAGATCTAATTCAACGTGTTCAGAATAAATTAATTAAATTTTTATTTTATTGTAATTTTCGGACACCTACTGAAAAGATATACGAGGATACAAAAATAAAAAATATAGAACGCACGTACATATACTACATATGTATTCTTATACGTAAAATATTAAATAAGGAAGTCCATCCAAATTTAAAGTTTGTAACAAAACAAGAAACACGAGAGATTAATTTAAGACGTGCTAGTTATTTAGTGACCCACCCACCTAGAACTAACAATGGAAAACGAAATTTGAAGTTTGAGGGCATTAAAATATACAATAAATTACCATCAGAAATAAAAGAAGAAAAGAGTTAACCCCGATTCAAAAAGCTACTCAAAATTCATACAATTAATACATGCAAATAAGCAGGCAAATAATATTAAAGAGAAAATAAGGAACGACACTTATCTATTACACTATATATATATATATATATATATATATATATATATATATATATAAAACTGAAATAAGATAGTCTTATAATAATAAAACCCAAATATTATAAAAATTGTTAATGATAACAGACTATGCCATCAATGCCACATCTATAAAAATCGATTCATGTTCTGTTTGGCCAGGATCGAGTGTCATACTGTCTACGTTATTTGTTTACCCAAATCGTTGTTATTATTTTTTCTCGTTTTGTTTTTATTTTATTTACATGCTCATGTGCGCTCTAAATATTAATCTTAGTTTTAAACATTGTTTCTCAGTAAGTGAATTATGTATATAATTCTATATGAGAAATAAAATTGTTCTGAAACCTATATGTAGAGGATAGCAACCCACCCAACAATTAGGAAATTGTTAGGTGGATTGTTACCTTTTTTTTTTTTTTTTTTTCGTGGGGGAATGCTATGACGCATATCCCTCCGCGGGGGCGGGCGGAGGGATTATGTCGGACTCGCCGGGGTAAAAGAAAGATGTTAAAAGACAATGTACCTCCCGGAATACCGACTAAACCTACCACGGTGTTCCTCGACAAAACCACTATCGACGGGGCCGAGCGAATCGCTTTCGCATGCGGTCGCGACCCCGCCGAGGTTACGGCCCGCCGTATGAAACGGCAGGCCACTACACGAAAGACCTACCCAAAATAGGCACTACGTCAGATAAAACCCTACTGTCTCCCCTAGAGGGGAGACGGACTCGACACAGAGGCGCGCGTGGGAACACGCACGCCGCCTCTCGGACCTGGTGCTGAACGGATGGCGGGCAGGCCCACAAAGCCCGCCACCCCCAGGTCAAACCTCAGGGTGGCTGGAGGTCATCGCGCGCCCTCCGGCGCCCGGCTCTGCGGTTGGGGAGAGGGTTTAAACGCTCCCTCTCCCGCTCCGCCGCCTCCTTGATGGAAATTACTTCCTCACAGAAGGAGGCGACGGCGTTCCATGACCTCTCACTCCGGACCATAGACTGAACTACGGCCGGGAGCGAGAGGGCAACCGATCCGACTGCCGCGATCAAATCACGGCGCTGCGATGCCCAGGCGGGGCAAACCGCCAAAGTGTGCAGCGCCGTGTAGGTGGATTGTTACCTATTCTAAGTGTTATATGAATTATATACTAAGTTAAATAATTATGACATAATTAGGCAAATGTATCCAAAATATCATGAATCATACTAATAATTATATGTAAGTAATTATCGAAATACACAGCACCTGTTTGACAATAAATATCTACATGTAAAAAATTATTGAAAATAACCTACAAAATATCAGACCCGACTACAAAACGAGCATAATCATGTAATAAACCGGCCTTGAGTTTATGTCTAAAGTTAATCTACAACAAAATTAACATTCACATCGGAGAAAATTTACTCAAACACCTACGCACGTATTTCCCGAAGGGGGCATTAGAATATTATACTCTTATTTAACTGGCTAGTGTTAAGTACGATGTAGGTAGAAGACTCTATTGCCGTTTAAAACATTTCAGGAGTCCGTCCTGCTACTGAAAGTTTTCTAACAGAACCAACAACAATATAACTCGGACAACATAACAATCGTTAGAGCAAAATGATGCCACGAAAACAACAGAGCCGGCAGATAAATCTGAATACCATGTCTAGCATATATATATATATGCTCACATCAAGATATTAATATATAATAAAGTTTAAATCAAGCTAAAAAGAGCAAACTCTATTGCTGCTGTATCTGTCAAATAAATATTGTTATTATTATGAGCTTCCAATCAAATTGAACCAAAGTGGAATCGATGCTAGGATAAGGAAGGAACTATTTACCCTTCTTACACTGAGAAGAAGCCCGTGCCCAGCAGTGGCAATATGTAACAGATGAAGAAATAATGGGTCATATTCAATTTCTTCACACTCAATTTCTTATATGTTGATACATGTTTATGCAGCAATTCCAATGGTAACTACAATTTGATTTTCTAAGAAAAACTCACCCCGCTTTTTCTTAACAAATTTCAACGGTCTAAGGAGACCATAACTCATACAAGTAGGCTATTGTATGACTGTATACCTAACAGAATAATTAAATTACAACGCCTCTTTTATATGACTTCACAAATTAAATTTATTAATGACATAATTTCTTTTTGTATGATTCTCTTTAAGTTAACCTTCTTGTAAGAAAATTGTTTGTGAATATTATATTTCAGGCTAATAAAATTATTTAATTGTTTATTGGAATTAAAAATTATGGAAATAATTGTAATTGTACAAGCTGATGCTTGTACACTTTCCTAAGCAATTTGATTGCCATTTAACTATTTTGCAGGCGGCAATTCATAGCATCCAGCGTCTGTTCATTAAACGCTAAAAACTAGATATCATAAAAGGATTAACTCAAAATTAAACTGACTCCTTAGTCCTCCCACTTCTGTTATTACTATGACCCCTTCCTTATTCGTTACTAGTAACGATAAACGCAATGCAGATACTTATATAAGTGTTTTTAAATACTATTGTGATAACTGTTTTTAAAACGTTTTGTAGTTTTCTAAAGTTATTTTATCTATGTAAATTATTTGCTGACACCGTTTTCAGCTAATTATACATTTACTATTTAAAACTCCATCTACATAAAAAATAATTACTATCATTCAAAGGTTGTTATTATGTGTATGTTGTAATTGCTGTACCTACGATAAAGATTTATATAAAGATTAAATAATACTCTGCAGTAAAACTAACATCCCGTAAACACTAATGATAGCTTCATTCGTCATGCAGAGGCGTCGTCAAAACACGACAGTTAAGATGTCACTTGTCAGATATCAAAGAATCATTAGTACAAATTATAATGCAGTACGCTGATACGTAACATATTCTAATAGAAATAATAAGAGAGTCGAACTAATGAACGTCAGATCGTCGTCAAGATTCAGATAAAGCATGATATATATACCACCCAACATCTTCATCATTCAGAAGCCGCTGATCAAACAATGTCTAAACGTATTCTAATTTTGATATTACTTTTATATTACAAAGGTAACTGTTATGTTATACCAATAGCAAGATCAACCCATAGTAAGGAATTGGTAAAATGTGTAACCGGAATAGTAAAGGAATATTTCGCTCCACTAAAAATGCTTACATATGTTGGTAATAAGCAAGATGATGACGAATTTCTTCGCTCAATTCATGACTTAAATTTAGTGGCTTTGATGTCCAGACGCTCGTCTCGAAAACTACCAGTGTATCATGAGGGATATCTTATTTCAGCAAGGAATTACAGTCTCTTTATTCAACGGTTTCCAAAGCTCGTAACGGAATCGACCTGGAACCCAGAAGCACGGTTTTTAATAGTCGTTAAATCTCTAGAAAAGTTTCATCTTCCATATATCTTCAACATATTATTGAAGCTGCGCGTGACCAATGTGATAGTAGTAAACGCTACTGCTGATGCTCACTTATACACTTACAACCCGTTTAATAACTACGGCTGTGGAAAACATTATGACGATATCATCAGCTATGGGAAGTGCTCACAAGCGCACACACAAGATCTGTTCCCAGACAAATACGTTACTAAACTGCGAAATTGCACATTCACCGTAGCCATACCACATTGGCCACCATACACGTTCTTTTCTCCTAACGTTACTAATCCAGCATCACTTTTTTCATATGGATTAGAACCGTATTTGTTACGGATGGTTGGTGAAATGAGAGGATTCTCATTAAATATAATTTTCAACAAAGAATACAATTCCAGTGTTTCTACTGTGACCAGTGACATGGAAGCTGCTGGACCGCTAAGGCTGTTACAAAATGAAGAAGCTGACGTTATTTTGGGTGGTCAGCTACTTATACCTTCTCGTGCAGTCGCTTTCAGCTATTTATTCGATTTCTTGCCTTACGCAGACGAAATACGATTTATGGTGAAACGAGCCTCGGTTGTGCCACCTTGGAAAAATGTTTATCTGGAATTCGATACGATAGTATGGGTGCTTATAGTGCTATCTCTGGTATCTTATTCTATGATAATGATAATTCTACTTCGTGCAAAAGACAAAACCCTAGTGGTCCTAAAACTTATAGACAGCTTAGTACTGCATAGTTGTAAAATTCAAGGTCAATCGACAGTGAAAGCTATCTTTATTTTATGGGTTTGGTTTGCATGTCTTATTAACGCTTTCTACCAGTCCAGTCTCTTCAGTCTCACCACGAATCCCGCAATAGAGCACCAGATTTCGACAGAAATGGAAATTTTGCATCATAACCTTAAACCCTGCTTCAGTGAGGTAATGGCAAATTATTATATGGAATCAACACGGTCAGAACATAACTACACTCCAGTTTCAGGATGCCATAGCTCTACCGAAAGTATTCGGACAGTGATGCATTCGAAGGAACATTATACCATATACCTATATGGATTGTACAAATTTCATATGCAAAACTATCTTGACGAATACGGGAGCGCTCATATCCATGCATTGAAAAAACCTTACTCCAAAGTAATATACTGCATGTACTTTTACAAAGGATTTCCATTAATGCATGATATCCGTTTAAGCGCACTCATATTGCGAGAGATGGGTTTCGTGCAGAAAGCTTTGACTGACATAAGAACTAAATCGCTTATCAAACAACGTTATCGCTCAAAGAGCAACAAGTCACGTTTCATGATGCCTTGGCGTATTTATTTCTTTGGGTGTACAATCGCTGCAATCACATTTATTATAGAGATAATATCTAAGTGTAAATATTAATGTATGTATATCTATCACGGGCCCACTTAATAATAAAATTCATTTTTGTTATTCAGTTTACCGCATTATAATGTTTTTTTGGATTTTCAATAAATGTTGATGAACGATATGTTGCGTATTGTCTAATTTTCCTTAAATATATAAATGTTTTCGGTTATTGTTAGATAAAATCAGCAGTACCTACCTACTTAGACTAATGAAAAAGAAAGCCAATATTTTTATTAGAATGGCAAACAAAAATACATATGTTAACAATATATACATTTGTTTGTTTTTCTTATAAGAATTTATAATAAACATTCATACTTATGTAACTATTAACATATATCGGTTACGTGTATACTTTATAACAGGTGTACTTTACAACAACAATACCATTGTTCAATTATAATAATTTATGGATTCTCAATAAATGTTGATAAATTAAATGCTTTGTCATTTTCCTTAAAACTAAACTTTTTGTAGGTTATTGTTAGTTAAAAGAGCAGTACTTACAACTTTACTTATTGCTCTACAAATAAAAAAAGGAAGAGAAACAAGATTTCGGGTAAAAAAAATAAAAAAATGATCAATATAATTCTTGTAATTTCTTGTGTTGTAATTTTTCTCAAGCATATGCTTGTATATTTATACAACAATGACCACTGACTGCCAGTGTTACGCGACTGTGTAGTTCGTGTAAGTGATAAAATTACGAAAACTTTTGAAGAGTGCACGGATGGCGTACAGACTGGTTTTAAGTGGTCGCCTCGTCACAGCCAATGCGTCGAACATTGTCAAGGGTTCGATCGCTACACGGGACAAAACATTGTGTACTCCAGAACTGTTAGTTTCAAATCTGTGTGTTCTTTGTGTCTGTTGTTTGAGCGTTTGTAAAGTCCCCAGCGACACTGGAATTATTCCTAGTGTGGGATAATTACAAAGCTGCTGAAATTGCCGAGCTTTAGTTCTAAATATTGCAGCCACTTACTGCAGTTCGCAGTGTCCGTATCGACTGCTCGGCCACAGTGCCGTAGAGGAAATACGACTACATCAGCATTACGAAGGAATTTGTAAAACACTAACAATGAAAGTCGAATTCGTAGATCCAATATTCAGAAAGTTGTAAAGGTTTAACTATGGCCGCGCAGTTGAAATGTGGAAAACCGCGCGGCCACGCAATTCTCATAAACGTAGATTAGTAGAGGTCCCTAACCACTGATACGATTTCGAAGAAAATGTAGACGGTATGAATAAAGTCCTAATGTTTGAACTTCACGACCAACAGAACATAAAACCTATATTACAAGTTAGAAGAAGAGTGACCAAGATTTATGGTGCGTCAATAAAACATTTTAATTTTATTATGATTGGTAGTGCCTTTTGTAGTAAAAAATAATTAATGATTGTCTATTTGATTAGAATCTATCTATACGAAAAAATATACCTTTCTACCTCCTTTGAACGTAAACACTGCTATCGTTTAAAAACCTGAAGTACCTATCTATGTATTGCAAGTATGACTCCTAAATATTCTACAGCATTATTGCATGTGTATATCAATGTGCTTGCTTTGCGGGTAAGCAGTTCTAAATAACTTGACAAAAATGTCAATGCGCGCGTGTGTTTATTTGTCTCCATTGGTGCTCTAAAATGAGACATAAAGACACTCAAAAACCAAACAAAAGACTGGAACGGGGCGAGGGTGGCGTCCCGCGTAGTATTTTATCCTATCGTCGAAGTCAGAAATACAACATTGATAAGTTTTTGAATATTCATTACAATTGTTTACAAGGCGAAACAAAAGTTATCAAATTTTAACAATAATTTTAAAGGGCGAAAACGAAAGTCAAAGCGATTCAAAATAAAGACATAAAAAAAAAGAATGCCGAGGTAACCTTTATTTCTGACTCCATATTTGCAGAGCAGCCATCGTATACCGAAAATTGTTGAGGGTGAGGGATATGAAGTTAAAAATATAACATCATCTTCAATCCTATTTTTCAAAAATGGAAATGCAGTCGATTCTATAATAAATGTTTCAAATGCTTATGCGTTTGACTCCATGTTTTTTATGTTGGCATATGGATATCAAACAAACAATCATATTCGCGAAGTTTTCCTTGATTTTATTAATATTTTAGCCAAAAATCAAAATGATAACGAAGCATACAATTTAAGAGAAGAAATAATTTTGCACTATTACGAGAAAAAGACAATTATTACGAATGCAATAGTAATATGGCTTTTGTGTTTGAGCATATTCTTTTTGATTTCTTATATAGTGTTAAACGAACTAAAGAATGTATAACGTCTTTATGTGGCGATTATGGATAAAATATATGCAGAATCATTGTGTTTTTATCCCTCTAAAAAATTATATTTTTTTTTGCGATTATTTATTTTAGAGAATTTTGTTACAACAGAATTGGCACCAACGATTATCACATACACTTTTTACTAACATACCTAAGTGTGAAACACATCATGAATCAAGATCTCAAATGTCACTCACAGAACGCCCCTAATACAAATTATGCTGTCTGAAACTGACATATAGGTCGCTCTAATAGAAATAATATTAGTGTGCACCTGACGAGTGTCAAATATCCCTCAAGGTATAGATAAGGTAGAAGAATATAAACGATATCCGTAATTCCATACTCTCATTGAATACAAAAATCCTAACACTAACAACATTCAGCAATAAGAATTCAAAATGTTTGTACCTCTAATAATTTCTCTTTTGTTTTATAATGGCAGTTGCCTCGTTATACCGATCCCACGTACATCTAGTAAAGACTTAGTAAAATGTGTCACGGATATAGTACGGGAATATTTTGCTGCACAAAAAATGCTCACATACGTTGGAAATAAACACGATGATGACGAATTTCTTCAAGCTATCCATAATTTAAATGCAGTAGCCATGATGTCAAGACGATCTTCCCAAAAACTGCCCGTGTATCACGAAGGATACTTCATTTCAGCGAGAAACTACTCTATCTTTACTAGTAACTTTCCAAACCTCAGTAAGGAATCGACATGGAATCCAGAGGCACGCTTCTTAATAATGGTCAAGGCGCTAAAACGGAATCAACTGCAACAAATTTTTAATGCATTACTGAAGCAGCACGTACACAATGTAATAGTATTAAACGCCACTGCTGATGCTCACTTGTATACCTACAATCCGTTTGATAACTACGGCTGTGGGAAACGTTACGACGATATCGTCAGCTTAGGTAAGTGCTCGCAAGCGCACACACAAGATCTGTTCCCAGACAAATACGTTTCAAAATTAAAAAACTGCACTTTTACTGTAGCGATACCATATTTGCCACCTTACACCTCACTTCTTCCAAATGAGAATCATCCCTCATCTCCTTTTTCATATGGCATGGAGCCATACTTCTTACGATTAGTTGGCAAAAAGGAAGGATATAGACTAATTATGGTCAATTACGATAACCAATACAATATATCGTATTCAACTGTATCTTCTGACATGGAAGCTATTGGACCACTCAAACTGTTACAAGACAACGTAGCTGATATTGTTCTAGGTGGTATGTTACTAGTGCCGTCTCGCGCTGTTGCATTTAACTACATATATGAGTTGCTTCCTTATGTAGATGAAATACGATTTGTAGTAAAACAAGCATCTCTGGTGCCACGGTGGAAAAATATTTATCTAGAATTTGATGGAACAGTATGGGTGCTTATCGTGCTATCTCTGATCTTTTATTCTATGACAATGATAATTCTGCTTCGCTCAGAAGATAAAAGCCTCGTAGTTTTGAAACTTTTGGACAACTTACTGCTTCATGGCTGTAAACTCCAATGTCAGTCCACAGTCAAAGCTATATTTATTATATGGATTTGGTTTGCATATCTTATTAATGCTTTCTACCAATCTAGTCTTGTCAGTCTAACCACGCATCCTGCTAAGGAAAGACAGATTTCCACGGAAGAAGATATCGTAAATCAAAACCTTCAGCCCTGTTTCCCGGAGATAATGGCAAAATATTATTTAGAGTCAACGCAATCACTTTCATCTTACACTCCAACTCCAGGCTGCCATGAAGTTGACGAAAGTATGAAAAAAGTCAAGAAATCTAAGGAACACTACACAATTTTTATATATGGTTTGTATGAATATAATGTAGAAGGTTTGATCGATAAATATGGAAACTCTCACATTTATGCATTAAAGCAACCTTTTTCTAAAGTAATTTACGCCATGTTCTTTTACAAAGGATTTCCTTTATTACTTGATCTAAGTTTAGGTGTACTTCGATTCCGAGAGATGGGTTTAGTGGAGAAGGTGATGTCCGATATAAATTACTTGAAGCTAATTAAACATCATTACCACACTAAGAGTTTTAAGTACCGTTTTATAATACCATGGCGCGTCTATATTTTTGGATGCACAATTGCCGCAATTACACTTATTGTGGAAATATTATCTAAACACAAGTATTAATGACTGCGCATTGTATTTTAATGGATACGTCATGTTTTTTCATATTACAAATTACATTACTTTTTAAATAGTTTTTAATTCAAGTAGATGACACTTCAGTATTTAGGTTTTGGTTTGTTAGGAAAGTCTATATTTAAAGAGTAACTTAATTTAGAATATGATTTTAGACATATAATATTATTTACAAGTACATGTATTGTATAAATATTATATTGTACATAACGTTTAACGTGCTACCAAAATAATTTAAATATCATTACTACATTAATCAAAAACGGTTCCAACACAGTACCTTGAGGAATACCTAGCTTTATATATCTGTATATTGTTTAAAATACTTCTGTTTTATAATAATATATTAAATCATTGCCGTGCTATATGTTTAAATTGTTTTTAATGTAATAAGTATGATAAGATTTAATACTTATATTCTAATGATATAAGAAGATTGTTTAATAATATAAGATTATTAATACAGTCAAATGCTTTTGTGAATTTATAGCATACTGTTAAGTATCTCGTGTGGAAAATATGCTTATATTATAATTATATTCTACCTAAAATTTTTGTTTTATTATAAATCTTAGTATTAAGAAATGTAAAAAGCAATTATATATTTTAAAAGTTGATATGTATTCTCTGATAATATGATAATTAAAATTTCTAATGTAATGGTTTTACTTAGGTCAGTTTATATTTTGACTTACAATATTTCATTGGCAAGATCATGTCCGCCACATATTTAGTTATTATTTTGCGAAATATATTTCGCATAATAATTGTATTTTAATGACTTAATATTTTAATGCATTAAAAGATTGAGGATTGACAGATTGGGGTCTTGAGTAATATTAGAATTTCCATTGAGATGGCCGCAACATAACGGCGTAATACCTATACATTTGGCAAAACAAGCAAATATTATAAAATAACAAACTGCGTTGCGCATCTTGAAACAGATTTATTTATTTACTGTAGTGAATAAATTTTTGTATTTGACTGCAAGCAAAGACACCTCTGCCGCCGTATCTATTAAAAATTGTGTACCACTGTTTGAGTCGGTAACACATAGACACAGTTTGATGTTGAGTTGACGCCTAGTCCTGCCACAGACGGCATCGAGGTTAGTTTTCCGACTGATTTTGTGTTTGGAACGTACAGTGGTGTTTATCCTTGCAACTGTCAGCTTCGGTGCCATACTCGCTATGAGGCCAACAAATCCAGGATCCTATTGGCGTCTTCGATCTCGCCCGCGATCGGTATCTATTCCGTGATTATACTCTAGACTCCTGATCCTTCTTCAACTCCGCGAGCTATCGAGATATTTGAGCCAATTGTTCGTACATGGCAGCTATCTCGCTTGCACGACCCAACCCTGATACGTTCAGATCAACGTACGTATCGGACTACACTGATGTAACGCAAACTAATGATACCGTGAATATAGCCTCTTGAAATCCCAGTGGTGAGACCCGCTTGTGGGTGGCCACTGGAATGTGCAAATCACGAGTATCACTAGAACGTGGTACGATTGTTACACCAGCTGGCAAGCAAGAACCAGGTCCGTAGCTAGTATCACGTCGGGGTAACCAATATAGTGATAATTTTCCTTTAAATAAAAATATAACCGCTTTCAAAAAACACCCAGACACTAAAAAGCAAAAAATAATTGGTATTTACATACGATTTCCTACCCAAACCTATGAATCAAATTTATATTACAATTCTAGTACAAAAATTAACTAAACTAAACACTTACTTATCTATAAAGAGTGATCTTATTTACTATACTAACGATAAACTATTGTAACACCTAATTACAATTTATTATTACAATTCATAATTAACTATTTACACAATTACAATATGACAATTCTTGTCCAAACCTATTATCTATTAATTTAAACAAAATATTATATGTGCTAGACACCTACTAATATGTTTGAAGTCGCTAAATTTGCCGTGTGGGAAAATATCATCGATGTATACAATATTTAGATTATTGTTTATTTTAATAAAAACCGCTCAACCGATTTCAATAAAATAGGACTACTTGGGAAGTATAACCCTTTGAACCAAAAAAAGAAATTTCCAAATCGGTTCAGACGTCTTCGAGTAATCAGTAAACATACATAATAAAAAAAAAGATTCCGACGAGGTGAGATCCTCCTCCTTGAAGTCGGTTAAAAACTACGATTGCGTGTTCAAAATGCTTGTTTATTTGATCATCGAGAGAGTATTTATATTACTATATTAAGTATGTGTGAGCATACACATATACACACATGTAAACATAAATATATGACCAAGTAAAATATTAAATAATAATTCAGCATAATTGAGTTATACAATTGTTGTCGTAAGTACGTCTAAAATATTGAAGTAACATAGATGTAATGTGCCTACAAAGTCTAGTTTTCGCTTATGTTCTTAGTTTCAACAGTGTACTGTTTGATAATAAGAATAGTAGCGGAAAGTTATGTACATAATTTGTATATATACATATGTAGAGGATAGCAATCCACCCAACAATAAGGAAATTTTTAGGTGGATTATTACCATTTTTTTTTTTTTTTTTTTTTTTTTTTTTTACGTGGGGGAATGCAATGACGCATATCC
Source organism: Catocala nupta (assembly GCA_963675205.1). NCBI lineage: Eukaryota > Metazoa > Arthropoda > Insecta > Lepidoptera > Erebidae > Catocala > Catocala nupta. Next base: position 26,494,988 of record OY776086.1, on the reverse strand, counting down.
CTCCGCGGGGGCGGGCGGAGGGATTATGTCGGACTCGCCGGGGTAAAATGAAGATGTTGAAAGGATAATGTACCTCCCGGAATACCGACTAAACCTACCACGGTGTTCCTCGACAAAACCACTATCGACGGGGCCGCGCGAATCACTTTCGCATACGGTCGCGACCCCGCCGAGGTTTCGGCCCGCCGTATGAAACGGCAGGCCACTACACGAAAGACCTACCCAAAATAGGCACTACTTCACCTACTGTCTCCCCCCTAGAGGGGAGACGGACTCGACACAGAGGCGCGCGTGGGAACACGCACGCCGCCTCTCGGACCTGGTGCTGAACGGATGGCGGGCAGGCCCACAAAGCCCGCCACCCCCAGGTCAATCCTCAGGGTGGCTGGAAGTCATCGCGCGCCCTCCGACGCCCGGCTCTGCGGTTGGGGAGAGGGTTTAAACGCTCCCTCTCCCGCTCCGCCGCCTCCTTGATGGAAATCACTTCCTCGCAGAAGGAGGCGACGGCGTTCCACGACCTCTCACTCCGGACCATAGACTGAACTACGGCCGAGAGCGAGAGGGCAACCGATCCGACTGCCGCGATCAAATCACGACGCTGCGATGCCCAGGCGGGGCAAACCGCCAAAGTGTGCAGCGCCGTGTCCTCAACAACGTCGCGGCAGTCGCCGCAGTGGTGACAACCGGGCGTCTCTTGCCGGCGTATACGACACAGGAACCGGCCAAAACATCCGTGGCCAGTCAGAACCTGTGTCAGCCGGAAGGTGAGGGCGCCATGCCGCCTCTCCAGCCACTCCTCAAACACGGGACTTACCGCCACGATCGTGGCGTGCCCGGCACTGGGGTGCACAAGTCGCTCCTTCCAATTCGCCACTAGGACCTGGTGGAGCTCGGACCTCGCCGCCTTGATAGCGGGAGGATCCGGTCCTTCGCCCCGAGCTAGTGCCTCCTGGCGCCAACGATAGAGCGACGCCAGGAGCGCCGCTTCCAGGTCCCATGGCATCGATCCGGCGAGGAGGCTCGCAGCCTCGAACGAGATCGTGCGGTAACCTCTAATCAACCTGACGGCCATGGCGCGCTGTGGTGCACGAAGCGCCGAAATATTGCGGGCCGTCAGGTTGTCTGCCCAAACTGGGGCCCCATATAGGGCCATGGACCGCACGACCCCCTCGTAGAGCCTCCGGCAGGAGGTGTTTGGCCCCCCAAGGTTTGGCAGCAGGCGCGAGATTCTAAGTGTTATATGAATTATATACTAAGTTAAATAATTAGGCAAGTGTATCCAAAATTACATGAATCATACAAAAAATGATATGTAAGTAATTATCGAGAACACAGCACATGATTGACATTAACTATCTACATGTAAACAATTATTGAAAATAACCTACAAACTTTCAGGCCCGACTACATAACGAGCATAATCATGTAACAAACCGGCCTTGAGTTTATGTCTAACGTTTATCTAGAACAAAATTAACATACACATCGGAGAAAATTTACTCAAACACTTACGCACGTATTTCCCGAAGGAGGCATAAGAATTTTATACTCTTATTTAACTGGCTATTGTTAGGTACGATGTAGGTAGAAGACTCTATTGCCGTTTAAAACATTTCAGGAGACCGTTCTGGTACTGAGAGTTTCCTAACAGAACCAACAACAATATAACTCGGAAAACATAACTCACGAACAGCTGCTCGGGAAACAGTGATATTGGACAAAAGTATTGTTTCACGTAAGAATCTACTACCCCATTTTTGACTAAACAAACCCTTTCGCAAAACATGAACCAACATTTAAAAAATATGACAATGAAACACTACAATTTATCTTTAAAACTCAACTGCCGTCATCTATCAAATAAATATTGTTATTATTATGAGCTTCCAATCAAATTTAACCAAATTGGAATCGATGCTAGGATAAGGAAGGAACTATTTACCCTTCTTACACTGAGAAGAAGCCCTTACCCAGCAGTGGCAATATGTACAAGATTAAGAAATAATGAGTCATAGTTCTCAATTTCTTATATTTTAATACATGTTTATGCAGCATTTCCCATGGTAACTACAAATTGATTTTCTAAGAAAACTCACCTCGCTTCACCGAATACTTAACAAATTTTAACGGTCTAAGGCGTCCATAACTCATACAAATCGGCCATTGTACGACTGTATACCTATCAGAATAATTAAATTACAACGCCTCTTTTATGTGACTCCACAAATTAAATAAATTAATGACAAAATTTCTTTATGTTTCTCTTTAAGTTAACCTTCTTGTATAAAAGTAAAATTAAAAAAAAAACCTACATACACCTACATTAAAATTGCCACTAAACTAGACCGAAATTTAAACTCAAGCTTATTTTGCAGACGGCAATTGATAGCGTCCATCGTCTGGCCATTAAACGCTAAAAACTAAATAACATAAAAGGATTAAGTCTACATTAAACTGACTCCCTACTCCCCCCACTTCTGCTATTACTATGACCCCTTCCTTCTTCGTTACTAGAAACGATAAACGCAATGCAGATTCTTATATAAGTTGTTTTAAATACTATTGTGATTCGTGATTTTAAACGTTTGTAAAGTTATTTTGTCTTTGTAAATTATTTGTTGAAAAGTTAACAGCTAATTATACATATTATTTAAAACTCCATCTCCAGAAAAATAATTTCCATCATTCAAAGGTTGTTATTATGTGTATGTTGTAATTGCTGAACCTACAATAAAATTAAGATTAAATAATACTCTACAGTAAAACTAACATCACGTAAACACTAATGATAGCTTCATTCACCGTCATGCAGAGGCGTCATCAAAATACGACAGTTAAGATGTCACTTGTCAGATATCAAAGAATCATTAGTACAAATTATAATGCAGTACGCTGATACGTAACATATTCTAATTGAAATAATAAGAGAGTCGAACTAATGAACGTCAGATCGTCGTCAAGATTCAGATAAAGCATGATATATATACCACCCAACATCTTCATCATTCAGAAGCCGCTGATCAAACAATGTCTAAAAGTATTCTAATTTTGATATTACTTTTATATCACAAAGGTAACTGTTATGTTATACCAATAGCAAGATCAACCCATGGTAAGGAATTGGTAAAATGTGTAACCGGAATAGTAAAGGAATATTTCGCTCCACTAAAAATGCTTACATATGTTGGTAATAAGCAAGATGATGACGAATTTCTTCGCTCAATTCATGACTTAAATTTAGTGGCTTTGATGTCCAGACGCTCGTCTCGAAAACTACCAGTGTATCATGAGGGATATCTTATTTCAGCAAGGAATTACAGTCTCTTTATTCAACGGTTTCCAAAGCTCGTAACGGAATCGACCTGGAACCCAGAAGCACGGTTTTTAATAGTCGTTAAAACTCTAGAAAAGTTTCATCTTCCATATATCTTCAACATACTATTGAAGCTGCGCGTGACCAATGTGATAATAGTAAACGCTACTGCTGATGCTCACCTGTACACTTACAACCCGTTTGATAACTACGGCTGCGGAAAACATTACGACGATATCATCAGCTATGGGAAGTGCTCACAAGCGCACACGCAAGATCTGTTCTCAGACAAATACGTTACTGAACTGCGAAATTGCACATTTACCGTAGCCATACCACATTGGCCACCATACACGATCTTTTCTCCTAACGTTACTAATCCAGCATCACTTTTTTCGTATGGATTAGAACCCTTTTTGTTACGGATGGTTGGTCAAATGAGAGGATTCTCATTAAATATAATTTTCAACAAAGAATATAATTCAAGTGTTTCCACTGTGACCAGTGACATGGAAGCTGCTGGACCATTGAAGCTGTTACAAAATCAAGAAGCTGATGTTGTTTTGGGTGGTCAGCTACTAATACCCTCCCGTGCAGTCGCTTTCAGCTACGTTTTCGATTTCTTGCCTTACGCAGACGAAATACGATTCATGGTGAAACGAGCCTCGGTTGTGCCACCTTGGAAAAATGTTTATCTGGAATTCGATACGATAGTATGGGTGCTTATAGTGCTATCTCTGGTATCTTATTCTATGATAATGATAATTCTGCTTCGTGCAGAAGACAAAACCCTTGTTGTCTTAAAACTTGTAGATAGCTTAGTACTGCATAGTTGTAAAATTCAAGGTCATTCGACAGTGAAAGCTATCTTTATTTTATGGGTTTGGTTTGCATGTCTTATTAATGCTTTCTACCAGTCCAGCCTCTTCAGCCTCACTACGAATCCCGCAATGGAGCACCAGATTTCGACAGAAATGGAAATTTTGCATCATAACCTTAAACCCTGCTTCAGTGAGCTAATGGCAAATTATTATATGGAATCAACACGATCAGAACATAACTACACTCCAGTTCCAGGATGCCATAGCTCTTCCGAAAGTATTCGAACAGTGATGCATTCGAAGGAACATTATACCTTATACCTGTATGGATTGTACAAATTGCAAATGCGAAACTCTCTTGATAACAATGGTAGCGCACAAATCTATGCATTGAAGAAGCCTTATTCTAAGGTAATATACTGCATGTACTTTTACAAAGGATTTCCATTAATGACTGATATCCATTTAAGCGCACTCATATTGCGAGAGATGGGTTTCGTGCAGAAAGCTTTGACTGACATAAGAACTAAATCGCTTATCAAACAACGTTATCGCTCAAAGAGCAACAAGTCACGTTTCATGATGCCTTGGGGCATTTATTTCTTTGGGTGTACAATTGCTGCAATTACTTTTATTGTAGAGATAATATTTAAATGTAGATAACTATTAACATATATCGGTTACGTGTATACATTATTACAGGTAATACCATTGTCCAATTATAATAATTTATGGATTCTCAATAAATGTTGTTAAATTAAATAGCCTATCATTTTTTATTTTTCATATAACTAAAAATTTTTGGTTATTCTTAGTTTAGTATTTATTTTCCGAGAGGCGGCGTGCGTGTTCCCACGCGCATCTCTGTGTCTTGTGTCCGTCTCCTCTCAAGGGGACAGTAGGGTTAAAATTTTGAAGTGAAAATAGAGTAGGTCTTTTCGTGTAGTGGCCTGTCGTTTCATACAGTGAGCCGAAACCACGGCGGGGTCGCGATTGCATGTGAAAGTGATTCGCGCGGCCCCGCAGATTGCGGTTATGTCGAGGAACACCTGGTGGGTTTAGTCGGTATTACCGGGATGTCGCTCACCATTTTTCCCCCGGTGAGTCCGACATAACCCCTCTGCCCGCCCCAGCGGTAAAAAAACCAGTATCTTCTTGAACAAATAAAAATCTTTTTTCTGCAATACACACACGACGGTCCATCCCTCCTTCACACCACTTTTGCTTATTGATACTCATCACTCTGCTTTTTATATACAATTAGAATTTAGAAAACTCTTGCACAAACCTAAAATTAAACAACCAAACACACTTAAATACTACAAATCTAACTATACACAGATAAATGCGGACAGGCGATACTGATTGGAACTATTTACTTGATGAATTATCACCGGAAGAAGCAGTTACATCTTTCTATGAAAAAATATATAATATTATCAAGGTACATACTCCACTACACAAAGCAAAATATTCTAAATTTCCCTCTTGGTTCTCAAAATCCCTTTTACGTACATATAAAAGGAAAACTGATGCATGGATTAAATAGAAAAAGTATGGGAAAATTAGTCAATACGAAATATTCTCTAATTACAGGGCTAAATTCAAAAAAGAGGTAGACATATAAAATAATAAGGTCGAAGACAGTGTTGCCTCAAACGTTAAAGCATTTTGGTCATATGTCGCTAGCCGTAAGTCTACAAATTGCATTCCCTCGACAGTTCACTACCAACAATAGTCTTCCACTGGGCCCAGCACTATTTGTAACCTGTTCTCTAAATACTTTCATTCGGTTTTCCAACCGTCTTCTTTTGACCATACTTCGTGAGAACCACCGCCCGCTAATCCCGACACTGATATCAATCTATGCAATATCTACTTTTCCATGAGTAATATCAAGAGAGAGCTCAAGTCCTTAGATGCCTCAAAAGGTCCTGGACCTGACGGAATCCCACCTGTTTTCCTTAAAACACTGGGACAAATTATGTCTACATCTGTATATACTGTTTAATAAATGCTTATCTAGTGGTGTCTGCCCGGAGGTTTGGAAACGTGCTAATATTGTCCCTATCCACAAAAGCGGTTCTAAAAACGATGTTACCACTTATCGCCCCATCTCTTTGCTGTCCGCATTAGCTGAACTTTTTGAAAAATTAGTACACAATAAGAGCTTGCCTACTATGTGCCGAGTAATCCTTTCTGAACAATACGGGTTTGTCAAGAAAAGATCTTGTGTTAGCAACCTACTCAATTTCACATCTGCGCTATTTGAAAGACAACAAATAGACGTTATATACACAGACTTTCAAAAGGCGTTTGATAAAGTCGATCACAAGCTTTTACTTGACAAATTCCCCCTTATGCTATAAGGGGGAATTTGCTTAGATGGTTTGTATCTTATGTCACTAACAAGAGTCAAAAAGTCGTAGTCAATGGTTACGAGTCTAGATCTTCTAGAGTCACATCAGGAGTTCCACAGGGATCAATTTTGGGACCATTTTTATTTATTTTATTTACAAATGACATTCAAAATTGTTTCCAATTCTCAAAATTTCTTCTCTACGCAGACGATTTTAAAATATTTATAAACATCCGTAATCTATCTGACAGTCTCAATTTGCAGGAGGATCTAGATCGCTTCTCGGAATACTGCTCTCTTAATAAACTTAACTTCAGTTACTCTAAGTGTCATAGCATCACCTTTACCAAAACGAAACAGGTAACTAAATACAACTACAGTCTCGGTAACGTTAGACTAAGCAATGTAAGTTGTCTCCGCGATCTTGGTGTTCAATTGGATGCGAAACTACACCTGGAAGCTCACGTTGATAATATAGTGAACAAGGCTTATCAAATGTTTGGCTTCGTTATGCGAGCATCCAGAGAATTCAAGAGGCCGTCTACCTACTTGCATCTTTACAGGTCCATAATCTGACCCCAGCTAGAATTCGCATCACCCGTATGGAATCCTTTCTATAAAAAATATTTAGATGTACTAGAAACAGTTCAGCGTAAATATCTCCGTGCTGTTCATTACAGATGCTTCCAAAAAAAACCGTCTTACTCATTCTTACTTAAATCCTACAATCTCATGTCCCTACAATCTAGACGAATTCTACTAGATATGATGACTCTGTTCAACTTATGTCGTAATAAAATTGACTGTCCTGACCTTGTCAATAGTTTAAGCTACCTGGTTCCACGTACGGTACATGGTCGTGAAGTACGTACAAGACATCTGTTTGCAACCAGTTTCTGCCGTAGCAATTCTGGTGTCCGTTCTCCACTTCACCGTTTAGTGGATTCTTATAACAAACATTTTGGCTCTGTTGACATTATGTTTCTTACGAAAATGAATCTTATTAATGTATTGGATAAATGTCCTTGTCCATAGATTTCTGATAAACACAACTTCTAAATTTTTTTCCGTTATTATTATTATTTTGTTCACTGTTTAGTATTAATATTATAAAGCATAAGCGTCTAAGCTGTTAACCCGGTATTATTGTATTATCTATGTAAGCTGTCTTTATTAGTAGACAACATTTCTCAATGGTAATCTGTGGATAATGCCGTGGGTGGCGTATTTTGTACATTTAGTTATTAAGTACTATCATAGTAATGTTTAATACGCTGCTGTTTGTTATCCCTAAATAAATGAAATAAATAAAAATAAAAGTAACATTTTAATGTTTATATGATTATTACGATTTAATCATCTAATTAGGGTGTTTGAGGTTGTGCATTATATCTGTGACACGTTGTATACAACAGTTACCATTGTGTGCCAGTATTACGTGATTGTGGAGTCCGTGTAAGTGATAAAATTACAGAACATACCTTTGCAAAGTGCACAGATGGCGTATTGATATTAAGAGGTCGCCTCGCCACAGCCAATGCGTCGGGCGTGGTCAAGAGTTCGATCCCTACACGGGACAAAACTTTGTGTGATCCACAATTAATTGAGTTTGAACGTTTGTAAAGTTCCCAACGACACAGGAAATACTCCTAGTGCATTCCTATAATTACAAGGTTGCTGAAATTGCCGAGCTATAGTTCTAAATATTGCAGACACATATTGTAGTAATATTATTTCTCGCTTAGAAGCATCCTTGAGGTTCACACTGGCAACTATCGCTGGATTGTAGCGCTCACTTTAATATAGTATAATTAATTAATATATGACAGACAGAATATAAATATAGATATGTCAATAAGAAAACATTTGTTATATAGAATATGTCGACTAATTCATGTCAATAAAAACGTTTATTTTCTGTGATATAAATTTTCTTCCGATTTTCTAAATACCTAGATCGCCACCCAGGTATTCAGAAACGCCGGTACGCCTAGCGCCACACTTCATGAGGTCTGGGCTTCAAACAATGTTATTTATTAATTTATTTATAAAATGAATCTTACATAAATCAATAATAAATGGATGATAAATGTAAATGTGATATTAAAAACAATATCAAGACAGAGTTTTGTTTATTATTATCATGGCATTTAAAGTAAGTAATGTAGAAGTAGGCAGTAAGTCGCGACGTTCACAACATGGCTCATAAACTTCCGAGTACAAAGCTCCAAGAATTTCACGTGATCGATATTAACCTGTTTGGAGGTTGAGGATAGTGACGGGTATGATAACACGTAGACTCCAGATTCCAGAAAGTATATAATTACGTATTTGCGGTGGCTACACCATTAATAAGTACGGAAAAATAAATGGCTTGGCCACATAGTGACTACTGGAACAACGCGACGAATGTTGTGAGAAAATTAGTGTGATCCACAAATAATTGTTTCGTGTTTGGATGTTCTTTGTGTCCGCCGTTTAAATGTTTGTAAAGTATTCCGCGAGAGAGGAATCACTGCCTCATGCTGATAACGTACTTTTAAAAAGTATTCTTTATATTATTAACGTTAATTTTATTACTTACTTAGTTCGCTGGCTCAGCGACCCAAAGTGGATCTTGACCTCCGACATTAAAGTGCGCCATTCCTTCCTATTTTGTGCCAAGTCAGACCTATTGAGCACATTCATCTCTTTCAGGTCCTTAGCAATTTCAAATTCAAATTCAAATTCATTAATTTTAGAATCATACAAAAATAAGTCTCCATAATGAAACGGGAAGCTTGAATCAGAGTAGTAAGGCTCAATTGATTGATTTAATTAAGTTTTTAAGGTTTCCGCGTTCAAACAAATAAACCTTCAGTTTTTTAATATTAGTGTAGATGTGTCATATTTTTACGTTATAATTAGACATTCGTTATAAATTACACAGCGTAATATTTTTACCTTCAATGGACACTGATTAATGTTTAATCATAATCATAAACACGAGACAATTATGGAGGTAGTCAATCATAAAAATAATGGCGTTCCTGATTGTGTCCTTTTTTATTGATTATAAGAGAGACACCTAATTATTATTGTAAATACAAAGGCACAGGGCAATTAAAACAGTCTCTTTAAGAGAGTTGCTACGATGGTTTTATAAAATCATAATATTATTATTGACGCCGCGCGCCGTCACAAGGATTACGTTAGCACCCGATGCATAAATGTGGATGATTTCTAAGTTTTTATATTTTGTAGTCTTACGCTTTTGTTACCCGAGGAAACATATCAGGCCCGTACGTATCTGATACGATCTCGAGCTTCGTGGAACTTCTGTCCCATGTATCGCAAACCATTATTGCAGGTCCCACATAATAAGAAATGAGCATATTGTTTGTGACTCTGTGCTACTGAGAATTTCTTATCAGAAAAACCTAATAATACTTTGCGAGACCTGGAAATGCCACTGATATTTATCTCCAAATATCAATTTTGCATTAACCTGATTGCAATCAAATCTTAAAAACTGAAGAATTTACGATTTTCTGAGGTTAGGTTAGGTTAGTAGTTAGGTGGGTCGTTGAAGTAGTTCCGGGTCCAGCGACCCACCCAACATATACAATTAAGGCAGCGAGTAGGCACGTTGTGGAAGGTTTAGTCTATATGATCCGGGATTTCCGTCTGTCCCCAGGTGAGCCTGCTATACACTCTCCACTCTGCGCTTCGTATTGGATTCGTAATTCCCCCACGTTAAAATAGGTAACAAACTTTTATCACGCAAGCAATCAAGAGTGGGTTATTGGATTAAAATCTGCATAATCATCATTATGCACAAAAGTTAAAACAAAAGCTGACCGATAAACCTTTCTATACTAATCTATTGCCATGGTGCATTTATATTCCAGAGCTAGATTTAGCTACATTCGCTTTCATGATATAAAATTATTAATGTATGAATGTGTATGTGAGTAGCAGTTATGTGTGTGACGAATATCAGCACATTTAAATTTTATGTTTGAAAATATATGATTGACCTATTGTCATTCGTTTTATTGTATCGCAACCAATTTATTTACCTAAAAATAATTTTGATGATGTCAAGTTACACAAAGGTGATGGCAATTCAGTAAAAGCTCGTTAGTAAATTTTTTTATATTACAGATATGAAAAAGATTTTCTCCTTTTGTATATTTATTTTGTTGAACCACCATTGAACTATGCAAGGAATTAAATGAAGTGAATGAGTATCACGTCATTTCCAATTACAATAGTCAAACAAATATGTATAAACGTTAAACTCTCCTTTAACCATCTCTTTCAAGACACTACCTAATAAAGACAGACATTTTGAATAATACTATTTATGATTTTTTGTCATCAATATTATTTGATCGAAGATGTACATTCGTTATATTTATTTCAAGTATTTTGATGCGTTGCCGTGATTTCACTCATAGTACAAAATGAGACATCACCGATATAGAGAACGCCCCTATTCAAATTACGATAAAACATAACATGCCGTACAAAATAATAAGAGTGACATCCTAACAACTGTCAAGCACTTGTCAAAATTTGGGTAAGTAGCTAAAACATTATTTATGTATATAAAGCTTAACACTTCCCTAATTCGGTACCAGAGTATCACGAAATGTTGGTCTTTATACTTATTTCCCTTCTATATTGCAAAGGTACCTGTCACGTCATACCAATCCCAGATCCAAGTTTTAGTAAAGAATTCATAAAATGTCTTACGAACATAGTAACAGATTATTTCGCTCCACAAAAAGCGCTCACATATATCGTAAATTACGACGAATTTCTCCAAGCCATCCATAAGCTGAATATAATGACTACGATGTCTAGATTTACTCTATCCAAGTTGCCCGTGCTTCACGAAGGATATCTAATAACAGCAACCAATTATGTTCTCTTTGTTAAACATTTTCCAATTCTCTTAAAGGAATCGACATGGAATCCAGATGCACGATTCTTAATTGTTCTGAGATCTCTAGAAAAGCAACAACTCCAGCATATCTTCAATATATTTCTGAAGTTACACGTCATCAATGTAATAGGTGGTAAACGTCACTGCTGATGCTCACTTTTACACCTGCAACTGGTTTGATAACTTCGGCTGCGGGCAACATTATGACGATATCATCAGCTATGGGAAGTGCTCACAAGCGCACACGCAAGATCTGTTCCCAGACAAATACGTTACTGAACTGCAAAATTGCACATTCACCGTAGCCATACCACATTGGCTACCATACACGTTCTTTTCTCTTAACGTTACTAATCCAGCATCACCATTTTCATATGGATTAGAACCGTTTTTGTTACAGATAGTTGGTGAAATGAGAGGATTCTCATTAAATATAATTTAAAACAAACTCGACTCATGATCAGTGACATGAAAACTGCTGGACCTCTGAGGCTATTACAAAACGAAGAAGCTGACGTTGTTTTGGGTGGTCAGTTACTTCCCGTGCAGTCGCTTTTAACTACGTTTTCGATTTATTGCCTTACGCAGACAAATATATTAAATAATATATGACAAAGAATACGAAATACGATTTATGGTGAAACGAGCCTCGGTTGTGCCACCTTGGAAGAATGTTTATCTGGAATTCGATACGATAATATGGGTGCTTATTGTGCTATCTCTGGTATCTTATTCTATGATAATGATAATTCTGCTTCTATCAGAAGATAAGACCCTTGTTGTCTTAAAACTTCTAGACAGCTTAGTATTGCATAGTTGTAAAATTCAAGATCATCGACAGTGAAAGCTATCTTTATTTTATGAGTTTGGTTTGCATGTTATTAACGCTTACTACCAGTCCAGTCTCTTCAGTCTCACCACGAATCCCGCAATGGAGCACCAGATTTCGACGGAAATGGTAATTTTGCATCATAACCTTAAACCCTGCTTCTGTGAGCTAGTGGCATATTATTATATGGAATCTACGCGTATATATGCATATTTGTAATGTGCTCGCCAAGATCTTTCTTTTGATATCAAACACGTGATGATTATTTCAGATTAATTTTTTTCGATGTTAGAATTGAGGTTTAAATTCGTCATATAAAGTTTTGATAAAATTTATACCGCCTATGTCGGTAAAATCGGTTCAGTAGTTTAGGCGCTACTACTTTTGGCTTCACCGTAGTCGGGTAAAAAGGGCAAATACCTATATTTTATGTCATACCATGTCATGGTCGAGAAACATCAAGGCAATAACATCCGTTATTTGGATACACTCAGAAGTTTGTAATACTTGTAACACTATTTCTAGGTATTGCAGTAATACTAACAAACAGTATAAACAAGCCTCTTTCTTTAATACATCATCCAAACTATAATACAAATGCGGATGTGAATTTGTTTGTTACGCTGTCATGCCTTAACTACTCGTCTGATCATCATGCAATTTCGCATACTCCTTGTCAGGGGTACAGAATAAGACATATTACATTTTATCTTATCTTAAATACGGGGGATCTTTTGTGTCGGCCCCAAGATCTATCCTTTAGCTATCTCCTTATGAATGTACTGCATCAGCCACAGTGTGCACTTCAAAGGGAGAAGCTTGAAGTCTTCGGGGTTTGGATATGCCAATCCCATCAGACCCATTCTCAATCCAGCCAACGCGTCACATTCACACAAAAGGATATGGTCTCATCCTGTTCACCAGAGGTTCTGCAGATCAGATTGGAGATAGGGTAACTTTCATTCAGGAAAAGGTACTGTTACTAAATTAACCTACATTTACGCGAGCGAAGTCATGGGCAAAATGTAGTATGAAATATTTCACAGAATGAACATACTATTTAATGAATGTTCTGAGTTGAAATTATATTATTTTATTATTGCTAAACGGATAATGTACTTATATTTTTATTAATATAAACCTAACGACTGTTTCCCGGAGAGATAGGTACAGACAACAAATTTTCTATTATTTGCACTTACGTTATCCCATAATGCACAATTATTCTGTTGTTATTTTCACTTAAGGCAAAAATTCTCTAAATTTAGTTAAGAGATTTCGTGTAGGGCACATGCTGATCTATCGAACTAAATTTAGATTTCGTTTAGACAGCACCGAATTCGATTATGACAATCCTAAATTGAACTGAGGCAGTGATACCGGTACTAAAAATACTTAATACTACATGAATATATGAATGAATGTCAGAGTGAATGAAAAAAATAAATATAAAATAATATGTTTGAGCTTTGTGAAGTGTATGAAAATAATTGTTTACCCATATTATAAAATACAATTTATTTTACATATTATTATTTACAATATATTATTATTATTATGTATATTAAAATATTATTATATTATTATTTTTTTTTAATAATTAAATTATTATTAATTTCATTATTATTATTTATATACTATATATTATTATTATTATATATTTTATTATTATATTACATATTATTATGAATAATTTATTTTTTATTTTACATATTAAAAATTCCACTGTTTTACAACTTTAAGCCTCGTATCATGTTTTCAGATGTCATCTAATATTAGATTGACATTTCTAATTTTAGATAATTTTTGACGTTTCAGCCGTACAGCAGAATGCAGAAAGGACTAAATTGGGTAACTAAACCAATTTTAATCCTTTTTTTTTCTTTTTTTTACGTGGGGTAATACATTGACGCATACCTCTCCGCGGGGGCGGGTGGAGAGGCTATGTCGGACTCACCGGGGTAAAAGAAAGATGGTAATGATGATAAGAATGGATCTCCCGGTAATACCGACTAAACCTACCACGGTGTTCCTCGACAAAACCGAAATCGACGGGGCCGCGCGAATCATTTTCACATGCAGTCGCGACCCCGCCGAGGTATCGGCCCACCGTATGAAACGGCAGGCCACTACACAGTAGACCTACCCTTTGGTCAGCACTATTTTTAAAATCCCTACTGTCCAAGAGGGGAGACGGACACGACACAGAGGCGCGCGTGGGAACACGCACGCCGCCACTCGGACCTGGGCCTAATTGGATGGTGGGCAGGCCCACGAAGCCCGCCACCCCCAGGTCAAAGTCAGGGTGGCTGGAGGTCATCTCGCGCCCTCCAGCTCCCGGTTCTGCGGTTGGGGAGAGGGTTTAAGCACTCCCTCTCCCGTTCCGCCACCTCCTTGACGGAAATTACTTCCTCACAGAAGGAGGCGATGACGTTCCATGACCTCTCACTCCGGACCATGGACTGAGCCACAGCCGGGAGCGAGAGGGCAACCATACCGACTGCCGCGATCAATTTACGGCGCTGCGATGCCCAGGCGGGACAGTCCGCCAAAGTGTGCAGCGCCGAGTCCTCAACAACGTCGCGGCAGTCGCCGCAGTGGTGACAACCGGGCGTCTCTTGCCGGCCTATGCGACACAGGAACTGGCCAAACTAACCGTGGCCAGTCATTACCTGTGTCAGCCGGAAGGTGAGGGCGCCATGCCGTCTCTTCAGCCACTCCTCAAAAACGGGTCTTACCGCCTCTATTGTGGCGTGCCCGAAACCAATTTTAATCCTGTCGAACTAAAATAAGTTTAGTCCTGTCAATTTTAACGATTTCAGAATACGAAATGTCGTTTGACAGGACTAAACTAAATTTTAGTGATTTTAGTTAGGTTAAGAGAATTTTATGACAACAGAATTGACACCAATGATTATCGCATACACTTTTTACTAACATACCTAAGTGTGAAACACATCATTTAACAAGATCTCAAGTGTCATTCACAGAACGCCCCTAATACAAATTATGCTGTCTGAAACTGACATATAACTCGCTCTAATAGAAATAATATTAGTGTGCACCTGACGAGTGTCAAATACCCCTTAAGATATAGATAAGGTAGAAGAATATAAACGATATCCGTAATTCCATACTCTCATTAAATACAAAAATCCTAACACTAACAACATTCAGAAAAAAGAATTCAAAATGTTTGTAGCTCTAATAATTTCTCTTTTGTTTTATAATGGCAGTTGCCTCGTTATACCAATCCCGCGTACATCTAGTAAGGACTTAGTAAAATGTGTCACGGAGATAATAAAGGAATATTTTGCTGCACAAAAAATGCTCACATACGTTGGAAATAAACACGATGATGACGAATTTCTTCGTGCTATCCACAATTTAAACGCAGTAGCCATGATGTCAAGACGATCTTCCCAAAAACTGCCCGTGTATCACGAAGGATACTTCATTTCAGCGAGAAACTACTCTATCTTTACTAGTAACTTTCCAAACCTCAGTAAGGAATCGACATGGAATCCAGAGGCACGCTTCTTAATAATGGTCAAGGCACTAAAACGGAATCAACTGCAGCAAATTTTTAATGCACTACTGAAGCAGCACGTACGCAATGTAATAGTATTAAACGCCACTGCTGATGCTCACTTGTATACCTACAATCCGTTTGATAACTACGGCTGTGGGAAACGTTACGAAGATATCGTCAGCTTAGGTAAGTGCTCGCAAGCGCACACACAAGATCTGTTCCCAGACAAATACGTTTCAAAATTAAAAAACTGCACTTTTACTGTAGCGATACCATATTTGCCGCCTTACACCTCACTTCTTCCAAATGAGAATCATCCCTCATCTCCTTTTTCATATGGCATGGAGCCATACTTCTTACGATTAGTTGGCAAAAAGGAAGGATATAGACTAATTATGGTCAATTACGATAACCAATACAATATATCGTATTCAACTGTATCTTCTGACATGGAAGCTATTGGACTACTCAAACTGTTACAAGACAACGTAGCTGATATTGTCCTAGGTGGTCTGTTACTAGTGCCCTCTCGCGCTGTTGCATTTAACTACATATATGAGTTGCTTCCTTATGTAGATGAAATACGATTTGTAGTAAAACAAGCATCTCTGGTGCCACGGTGGAAAAATATTTATCTAGAATTTGATGGAACAGTATGGGTGCTTATCATGCTATCTTTGGTGTTTTATTCTATGACAATGATAATTCTGCTTCGCTCGGAAGATAAAAGCCTCGTAGTTTTGAAACTTTTAGACAACTTACTGCTTCATGGCTGTAAACTCCAATGTCAGTCCACAGTCAAAGCTATATTTATTATATGGATTTGGTTTGCATATCTTATTAATGCTTTCTACCAATCTAGTCTTGTCAGTCTAACCACGCATCCTGCTAAGGAGAGACAGATTTCAACGGAAGAAGATATTGTAAATCAAAACCTTCAGCCCTGTTTCCCGGAGATAATGGCAAAATATTATTTAGAGTCAACGCAATCCCTTTCTTCTTACACTCCAGCTCCAGGCTGCCATGAAGTTGACGAAAGTATGAAAAAAGTCATGAAATCTAAGGAACACTACACAATTTTTATATATGGTTTGTATGAATATAATATAGAAGAATTGATCGATAAATATGGAAACTCTCGCATTTATGCATTAAAGCAACCTTTTTCCAAAGTAATTTACGCCATGTTCTTTTACAAAGGATTTCCTTTAATACATGATCTAAGTTTAGGTGTACTTCGATTCCGAGAGATGGGTTTAGTGGAGAAGGTGATGTCCGATATTAATTACTTGAAGTTAATTAAACATCATTACCACACAAAGAGTTTCAAGTACCGTTTTATAATACCATGGCGCGTCTATATTTTTGGATGCACAATTGCCGCAATTACACTTATTGTGGAAATATTATCTAAACACAAGTATTAATGACTGCGCATTTTGATGGATACGTCATGTTTTTCCATATTACAAATTACATTACTTTTTAAATAGTTTTTCATTCAAGTAGATGACACTTCAGTATTAAGGTATTGGTTTGTTAGGTAAGTCTATATTTAAAGAGTAATTTAAGTTAGAATATGATTTTAAACATATAATATTATTAACAAGAACATGTATTGTATAAATATTATATTGTACATAACGTCTAACGTGCTACCAAAATAATTTAAATATAATTACTACATTAATCAAAAATGGTTCCAACACAGTACCTTGAGGAATAACTAGCTTTATGTATATGTATATTGTTTAAAATACTTCTGTTTTGTAGTAATATATTAAAGGATGCATATTAGAAAATCAAAACTTTTCTGAGCAAATTTCAAAAGAACAACGTACAAATCAACAAATTTTAAAATAACGATGGTCATTTGATCAAAAGTTTAGCTGACCAAAGTCTGGAATATCAATGTTTATATTATTTATTACACTATTGATTAAATCGTTTAAAGGTCAAAATGGATTACTGGATAAATTATAAATTCAATTTATATATTTATTGTCGTGAAATAACCTACGTTCACTACTTCCACTTGTTCTATTCCTCAGTTCTATGGTAGAACTAATGGGAGTTTTGGACGTTGTTATTTATTATTTATTAAAAGAGAACCTTTTTTTTTTTTTTTTTTTTTTTTTTTTTTTTTTTTTTTTTTTACGTGGGGGAATGCTATGACGCATATCCCTCCGCGGGGGCGGGCGGAGGGATTATGTCGGACTCGCCGGGGTAAAAGAAAGATGTTAAAAGACAATGTACCTCCCGGAATACCGACTAAACCTACCACGGTGTTCCTCGACAAAACCACTATCGACGGGGCCGCGCGAATCGCTTTCGCATGCGGTCGCGACCCCGCCGAGGTTACGGCCCGCCGTATGAAACGGCAGGCCACTACGCAACAAGACCTACCCAAGATAGGCACTACACAATATAAAAGCCCTACTGTCTCCCCCAAAGGGGAGACGGACACGACACAGAGGCGCGCGTGGGAACACGCACGCCGCCTCTCGGACCTGGTGCTGAACGGATGGCGGGCAGGCCCACAAAGCCCGCCACCCCCAGGTCAAACCTCAGGGTGGCTGGAGGTCATCGCGCGCCCTCCGGCGCCCGGCTCTGCGGTTGGGGAGAGGGTTCAAACGCTCCCTCTCCCGCTCCGCCGCCTCCTTGGTGGAGATTACTTCCTCGCAGAAGGAGGCGACGGCGTTCCACGACCTCTCACTCCGGACCATAGACTGAACTACGGCCGGGAGCGAGAGGGCAACCGATCCGACTGCCGCGATCAAATCACGGCGCTGCGATGCCCAGGCGGGGCAAACCGCCAAAGTGTGCAGCGCCGTGTCCTCAACAACGTCGCGGCAGTCGCCGCAGTGGTGACAACCGGGCGTCTCTTGCCGGCGTATACGACACAGGAACTGGCCAAAACAACCGTGGCCAGTTAGAACCTGTGTCAGCCGGAAGGTGAGAGCACCATGCCGCCTCTCCAGCCACTCCTCAAAAACGGGACTTACCGCCACGATCGTGGCGTGCCCGGCACTGGGGTGCACAAGTCGTTCCTTCCAATTGGCCACTAGGACCTAGCGGAGCTCGGACCTCGCCGCCTTGATTGCGGCAAGACCCGGTCCTTCGCCTCGAGCTAGCGCCTCCTGGCGCCAACGATAGAGCGACGCCAGGAGCGCCGCTTCCAGGTCCCATGGCATCGATCCGGCGAGGAGGCTCGCAGCCTCGAACGAGATCGTGCGGTATCCTCTAATCAACCTGACGGCCATGGCGCGCATTAAAAGAGAACCTAACACAACCTACCGCTTCCATCCGTACGATTCCGACTCGGAAGCAGTATTATAAAATTTGATTTGATTTGTTTTTTAATTTTTTAAAATTACATCTAGCAACTTTTGATCAGTCGTTCATTTGATGTCACATACATTAGGATTCTAAAATTTTTCTAAATAAAACATTTGGTCATTTAAATTTTGTTACTTCGTTTATTGTTCTTTTGAAATTTGCTCGAGAAAGTTTTGATTTATTTTTTAATATGCAACCATATTAAATCATTACCGTGCTATTTGTTTAAATTGTTTTTAATGTAATAAGTATGATAAGATTTAATACTTATATTCTTATGATATAATAAGTTTGTTTAATAGTATAAGATTATTAATACAGTCAAATGCTTTTGTGAATTTATAGCATACTGTTAAGAATCTCGTGTGGAAAATATGCTTATATAATAAATATATTCTACCTAACATTTTTGTTTTAATATACCTTAGTTTTAAGAAATGTTAAAACAATACTTAATATATTTTAAAAGTTGATATGAATTCTCTGATAATATGATAATTAAAATTTGTAAAGTAATGGTTTTATTTAGATCAGTTTATATTTTGACTTACAATATTTCATTAGCAAGATCATGTCCGCCACATGTGTGGACTGTAAAATATTTCGTTATTATTTTGCAAAATATATTTCGCATAATAATTGTATTTTTAATGACTTAATAATTTAATGCAATTAAAGATTGAGGATTGACAGATTGGGATCTTGAGTAATATTAGAATTTCCGTTGAGATGGCCGCATCGAAACGGCGTAATACCTAAATATTTGGCAAACCAAGCAAATATTATAAAATAACAAACTGCGTTGCGCATCTTGAAACAGATTTATTTATTTACTGTAGTGAATAAATTTTTGTATTTGACTGCAAGCACAAACACCTCTGCCACTGTATCCATTAAAAATTGTGTACCACTGAGTCGGTAACACATAGACGGCAGTTTGGTGTTGGGTTGACGCCGAGTCCTGCCACAGACGGCATCGAGGTTAGTTTTCCGACTGCTTTTGCATTTGGAACGTACAGTGGCGTTTATCCTTGCAACTGCCAGCTTCGGCGCCATACTCGCTATGAGCCCAACAAATCCAGGATCCTATTAGCGTCTTCGATCTAGACTCCTGATCCTTCTTCAGCTCCGCGAGCTATCGAGATATTTGAGCCAATTGTTCGTACATGGCAGCTATCTCGCTTGCACGACCCAACCCTGATACGTTCAGATCAACGTACGTATCACACTACACTGATGTAACGCAAACTAACGATAACATGAATATAGCCTCTTGAAATCCCAGTGGTGAGACCCGCTTGTGGGTGGCCACTGGAATGTGCAAATCACGAGTATCACTAGAACGTGGTACGATTGTTACACCAGCTGGCAAGCAAGAACCAGATCCGTAGCTAGTATCACGTCGGGGTAACCAATATAGTGATAATTTTCCTTTAAATAAAAATATAACCGCTTTCAAAAAACACCCAGACACTAAAAAGCAAAAAATAATTGGTATTTACATACGATTTCCTACCTAAACCTATGAATCAAATTTATATTACAATTCTAGTACAAAAATCAACTAAACTAAACACTTACTTATCTATAAAGAGTGGTCTTACTTACTATACTTATGATAAACTATTTTAACACCTTTTTATACAATTTATTATTACAATTTAAAATTCATTATTGACACAATTACAATATGACAATTCTTGTCTAAATCTATTATTTATTAATTTAAACAAAATATTTTATGTCCAAGACACCTACTAATATGTTTGAAGTCGCTACGAACGAGACGTGTGGGAAAATATCATCGATGTATACAATATTTAGATTATTGTTGATTTTAATAAAAACCACTCAACCGATTTCGATAAAATGGAACCACCTGGGAAGTATACCCTTAGAAACAAAAAAATAATTATCCAAATCGGTTCAGCTGTCTTCGAGTAATCGGTGAACATACATAATAAAAAAAAAGATTCCGGCAAATTGAGAACCTTCTTGAAGTCGGTTAAAAACTACGATTGCGTGTTCATAATGCTTGTTTATTTGATTATCGAGAGAGTATTTATACAACAATATTAAGTATGTATGAGCATACACATATACACACATATAAAGAGACAAACAGAGAGATATGACTAAGTAAAATATTAAATAATATTTCAGCATAATTGAGTTATACAATTGAGGTCGTAAGTACGTCTGAAATATTAAGGTGACATAGATCTACTGTGCCTACAAAGTCTAGATTTCGCTAATGTTCTTAGTTTCAACAGTGTACTGTTTATTACTGAGAACAGTCTGTAGCAGAAAGTTATGTACATAATATGTATATTTACATATGTAGAGAATAGCAACCCACCCAACAATTACGAAATTGTTAGGTGGATTGTTACCTATTCTAAGTGTTATATGAATTATATACTTAGTTGAATAATTATGACATAATTAGGCAAGTGTATCCAAAATGACATGCATCATACTGAAAAATGATATGTAAGTAATTATCGAAATACACAGCACATGATTGACATTAACTATCTACATGTAAGCAATTATTAAAAATAACCTACAAAATTTCAGACCCGACTACATAACGAGCATAATCATGTAACAAACCGGCCTTGAGCTTATGTCTAAAGTTTATCTAGAACAAAATTAACATACACATCGGAGAAAATTTACTCAAACACTTACGCACGTATTGCCCGAAGGGTGCGTAAGAATATTATACTCTTATTTAACTGGCTAGTGTTAGGTACGATGTAGGTAGAAGACTCTATTGCCGTTTAAAACATTTCAGGAGTCCGTCCTGGTACTGAGAGTTTCCTAACAAAACCAACAACAATATAACTCGGAAAACATTATGTATATGCTCGCATTAAGATATTAATATATAATAAAGTTTAAATCAAGCTAAAAAGAGAAAACTCTAATGCTGCTCAGGAAACAGTGATATTGGACAAAAGTATTGTTTCACGTAAGAATTTACTACCCCATTTTTGTCTAAACAAACCCTATCGCAAAATATGAACCAACATTTAAAAAATATGACAATGAAACACTACAATTTATCTTTAAGACTCAACTGCCCTCATCTATCAAATAAATATTGTTATTATTATGAGCTTCCAATCAAATTTAACTAAATTGGTATCGATGCCAGGATAAGGAAGGAACTATTTACCCTTCTTACACTGAGAAGAAGTCCGTGCCCAGCAGTGGCAATATGTAAAAGATTAAGAAATAATGAGTCATAGTTCTCAATTTCTTGTATAAAATACATGTTTATGCAGCAATGCCAATAGTAACTACAAATTGATTTTCTAAAGAAAACTCACCCCGCTTCACCGAGTACTTAACAAATTTTTATCAGTAGGCGTCCATAATTCATACAAATCGGCCATTGTACGACTGTATATCAGAATAATTAAATTACAACGCCTCTTTTATGTGACTCCACAAATTAAATTAATTAATGACATAATTTCTTTTTGTTTTATTCTCTTTAAGTTAACCTTCTTGTATAAAAGGAATTTGGTTGCCATTAAACTAGACCGAAATTTAAACTCTAGCTTATTTTGCAGACGGCAATTCATAGCGTCCATCGTCTAGCCATTAAACGCTAAAAACTAAATAACATAAAAGGATTAAGTCAACATTAAACTGACTCCCTTCTCCACCCACTTCTGCTATTACTATGACCCCTTCCTTCTTCGTTACTAGAAACCATAAACGCAATGCAGATTCTTATATAAGTTGTTTTAAATACTATTGTGATTCGTGTTTTTAAACGTTTTGTAAAGTTATTTTGTCTTTGTAAATTATTTGTTGAAAAGTTATCAGCTAATTATACATATTATTTAAAACTCCATCTCCAGAAAAAATAATTTCCCTCATTCAAAGGTTGTTATTATGTGTATGTTGTAATTGCTGAACCTACGATAAAATTAAGATTAAATAATACTCTACAGTAAAACTAACATCACGTAAACACTAATGATAGCTTCATTCACCGTCATGCAGAGGCGTCATCAAAATACGACAGTTAAGATGTCACTTGTCAGATATCAAAGAATCATTAGTACAAATTATAATGCAGTACGCTGATACGTAACATATTCTAATAGAAATAATAAGAGAGTCGAACTAATGAACGTCAGATCGTCGTCAAGATTCAGATAAAGCATGATATATATACCACCCAACATCTTCATCATTCAGAAGCCGCTGATCAAACAATGTCTAAAAGTATTCTAATTTTGATATTACTTTTATATCACAAAGGTAACTGTTATGTTATACCAATAGCAAGATCAACCCATGGTAAGGAATTGGTAAAATGTGTAACAGGAATAGTAAAAGAATATTTCGCTCCACTAAAAATGCTTACATATGTCGGTAATAAGGAAGATGACGACGAATTTCTCCGGTCAATTCATGACTTGAATTTAGTGGCTTTGATGTCCAGACGCTCCTCTCGAAAACTACCGGTATATCATAAGGGATATCTTATTTCAGCAAGGAATTACAGTCTCTTTATTCAACGGTTTCCAAAGCTCATAACGGAATCGACCTGGAACCCAGAAGCACGGTTTTTAATAGTCGTTAAAACTCTAGAAAAGTTTCAACTTCCATATATCTTCAACATACTATTGAAGCTGCGCGTGACCAATGTGATAATAGTAAACGCTACTGCTGATGCTCACCTGTACACTTACAACCCGTTTGATAACTACGGCTGCGGAAAACATTACGACGATATCATCAGCTATGGGAAGTGCTCACAAGCGCACACACAAGATCTGTTCCCAGACAAATACGTTACTAAACTGCGAAATTGCACATTCACCGTAGCCATACCACATTGGCCACCATACACGATCTTTTCTCCTAACGTTACTAATCCAGCATCACTTTTTTCGTATGGATTAGAACCCTTTTTGTTACGGATGGTTGGTCAAATGAGAGGATTCTCATTAAATATAATTTTCAACAAAGAATACAATTCAAGTGTTTCCACTGTGACCAGTGACATGGAAGCTGCTGGACCACTGAAGCTGTTACAAAATCAAGAAGCTGATGTTGTTTTGGGTGGTCAGCTACTAATACCCTCCCGTGCAGTCGCTTTCAGCTACGTTTTCGATTTCTTGCCTTACGCAGACGAAATACGATTCATGGTGAAACGAGCCTCGGTTGTGCCACCTTGGAAAAATGTTTATCTGGAATTCGATACGATAGTATGGGTGCTTATAGTGCTATCTCTGGTATCTTATTCTATGATAATGATAATTCTGCTTCGTGCAGAAGACAAAACCCTTGTTGTCTTAAAACTTGTAGATAGCTTAGTACTGCATAGTTGTAAAATTCAAGGTCATTCGACAGTGAAAGCTATCTTTATTTTATGGGTTTGGTTTGCATGTCTTATTAACGCTTTCTACCAGTCCAGTCTCTTCAGCCTCACTACGAATCCCGCAATGGAGCACCAGATTTCGACAGAAATGGAAATTTTGCATCATAACCTTAAACCCTGCTTCAGTGAGCTAATGGCAAATTATTATATGGAATCAACACGATCAGAACATAACTACACTCCAGTTCCAGGATGCCATAGCTTTTCCGAAAGTATTCGAACAGTGATGCATTCGAAGGAACATTATACCTTATACCTGTATGGATTGTACAAATTGCAAATGCGAAACTCTCTTGATAACAATGGTAGCGCACAAATCTATGCATTGAAGAAGCCTTATTCTAAGGTAATATACTGCATGTACTTTTACAAAGGATTTCCATTAATGACTGATATCCATTTAAGCGCACTCATATTGCGAGAGATGGGTTTCGTGCAGAAAGCTTTGACTGACATAAGAACTAAATCGCTTATCAAACAACGTTATCGCTCAAAGAGCAACAAGTCACGTTTCATGATGCCTTGGGGCATTTATTTCTTTGGGTGTACAATTGCTGCAATTACATTTATTATAGAGATAATATCTAAATGTAGGTAACTATTAACATATATCGGTTACGTTTATACATTATTACAGGTAATACCATTGTCCAATTATAATAATTTATGGATTCTCAATAAATGTTGATAAATTAAATAGCTTATCTTTTTTATTTTTCTTATAACAAAAAAATTTTGGTTATTCTTAGTTAAAACAGCAGTACCTGCTTTCCGAGAGGCGGCGTGCGTGTTTCCACGCGCATCTCTGTGTCTTGTGTCCGTCTCCTCTCAAGGGGACAGTAGGGTTAAAATTTAGAAGTGAAAATAGGGTAGGTCTTTTCGTGTAGTAGCCTGTCGTTTCATACGGCGAGCCGAAACCACGGCGGGGTCGCGATTGCATGTGAAAGTGATTCGCGCGGCCCCGCACATTGCGGTTATGTCGAGGAACACCTGGTGGGTTTAGTCGGTATTACCGGGATGTCGCTCACCATTTTTCCCCCGGTGAGTCCGACATAACCCCTCCGCCCGCCCCAGCGGTAAAAAAAGCAGTATCTTCTTGAACAAATAAAAATCTTTTTTCTGCAATACACACACGACGGTCCATCCCTCCTTCACACCACTTTTGCTTATTGATACTCATCACTCTGCTTTTTATATACAATTAGAATTTAGAAAACTCTTGCACAAACCTAAAATTAAACAACCAAACACACTTAATTACTACAAATCTAACTATACACAGATAAATGCGGACAGGCGATACTGATTGGAACTATTTACTTCATGAATTATCACCGGAAGAAGCAGTTACATCTTTCTATGAAAAAACATACAATATTATCAAGGTACATACTCCACTACACAAAGCAAAATATTCTAAATTTCCCTCTTGGTTCTCAAAATCCCTTTTACGTACTTATAAAAGGAAAACTGATGCATGGATTACATGGAAAAAGTATGGGAAAATTAGTCAATACGAAATATTCTCTAATTACAGGGCTAAATTCAAAAAAGAGATAGACATATAAAATAATAAGGTCAAAGACAGTGTTGCCTCAAACGTTAAAGCATTTTGGTCATATGTCGATAACCGTAAGTCTACAAATTGCATTCCCTCGACAGTTCACTACCAACAATAGTCTTCCACTGGGCCCAGTACTATTTGTAACCTGTTCTCTAAATACTTTCATTCGGTTTTCGAACCGTCTTCTTTTGACCATACTTCGTGAGAACCACCGCCCGCTAATCCCGACACTGATATCAATCTATGCAATATCTACTTTTCCATAAGTAATATCAAGAGAGAGCTCAAGTCCTTAGATGCCTCGAAAGGTCCTGGACCTGACGGAATGCCACCTGTTTTCCTTAAAAACACCTGGGACAAATTATGTCTACCTCTGTATATACTGTTTAATAAATGCTTATCTAGTGGTGTCTGCCCGGAGGTTTGGAAACGTGCTAATATTGTCCCTATCCACAAAAGCGGTTCTAAAAACGATGTTACCACTTATCGCCCCCTCTCTTTGCTGTCCGCATTAGCTGAACTTTTTGAAAAATTAGTACACAATAAGATCTTGCCTACTATGTGCCGAGTAATCCTTTCTGAACAACACGGGTTTGTCAAGGAAAGGTCTTGTGTTAGCAACCTACTCAATTTACATCTGCGCTATTTGAAAGACAACAAATAGACGTTATATACGCAGACTTTCAAAAGGCGTTTGATAAAGTCGATCACAAGCTTTTACTTGACAAATTCTCCCTTATGCTATAAGGGGGAATTTGCTTAGATGGTTTGTATCTTATGTCACTAACAAGAGTCAAAAAGTCGTAGTCAATGGTTACGAGTCTAGATCTTCTAGAGTCACATCAGGAGTTCCACAAGGATCAATTTTGGGACCATTTTTATTTATTTTATTTATAAATGACATTCAAAATTGTTTCCAATTCTTAAAATTTCTTCTCTACGCAGACGATTTTAAAATATTTAAAAACATCCGTAATCTATCTGACAGTCTCAATTTGCAGGAGGATCTAGATCGCTTCTCGGAATACTGCTCTCTTAATAAACTTAACCTCAGTTACTCTAAGTGTCATAGCATCACCTTTACCAAAAAGAAACAGGTAACTAAATACAACTACAGTCTCGGTAACGTTAGACTAAGCAATGTAAGTTGTCTCCGCGATCTTGGTGTTCAATTGGATGCGAAACTACACCTGGAAGCTCACGTTGATAATATAGTGAACAAGGCTTATCAAATGTTTGGCTTCGTTATGCGAGCATCCAGAGAATTCAAGAGGCCGTCTACCTACTTGCATCTTTACAGGTCCATAATCTGACCCCAGCTAGAATTCGCATCACCCGTATGGAATCCTTTCTATAAAAAATATTTAGATGTACTAGAAACAGTTCAGCGTAAATATCTCCGTGCTGTTCATTACAGATGCTTCCAAAAAAAACCGTCTTACTCATTCTTACTTAAATCCTACAATCTCATGTCCCTACAATCTAGACGAATTCTACTAGATATGATGACTCTGTTCAACTTATGTCGTAATAAAATTGACTGTCCTGACCTTGTCAATAGTTTAAGCTACCTGGTTCCACGTACGGTACATGGTCGTGAAGTACGTACAAGACATCTGTTTGCAACCAGTTTCTGCCGTAGCAATTCTGGTGTCCGTTCTCCACTTCACCGTTTAGTGGATTCTTATAACAAACATTTTGGCTCTGTTGACATTATGTTTCTTACGAAAATGAATCTTATTAATGTATTGGATAAATGTCCTTGTCCATAGATTTCTGATAAACACAACTTCTAAATTTTTTTCCGTTATTATTATTATTTTGTTCACTGTTTAGTATTAATATTGTAAAGCATAAGCGTCTAAGCTGTTAACCCGGTATTATTGTATTATCTATGTTAGCTGTCTTTATTAGTAGACAACATTTCTCAATGGTAATCTGTGGATAATGCCGTGGGTGGCGTATTTTGTACATTTAGTTATTAAGTACTATCATAGTAATGTTTAATACGCTGCTGTTTGTTATCCCTAAATAAATGAAATAAATAAAAATAAAAGTAACATTTTAATGTTTATATGATTATTACGATTTAATCATCTAATTAGGGTGTTTGAGGTTGTGCATTATATGTGTGACACGTTGTATACAACAGTCACCATTGTGTGCCAGTATTACGTGATTGTGGAGTCCGTGTAAGTAATAAAATAACGGAATATACTTTTGCAGAGTGCACAGATGGCGTATTGATATTAAGAGGTCGCCTCGCCACAGCCAATGCGTCGGGCGTGGTCAAGAGTTCGATCCCTACACGGGACAAAACTTTGTGTGATCCACAATTAATTGAGTTTGAACGTTTGTAAAGTTCCCAACGACACAGGAAATACTCCTAGTGCATTCCTATAATTACAAGGTTGCTGAAATTGCCGAGCTATAGTTCTAAATATTGCAGACACATATTGTAGTAATATTATTTCTCGCTTAGAAGCATCCTTGAGGTTCACACTGGCAACTATCGCTGGGTTGTAGCGCTCACTTTAATATAGTATAATTAATTAATTTATGACAGACAGAATATAAATATAGATATGTCAATAAGAAAACATTTGTTATAATATATAATATGTCTACTAATTCATGTCAATAAAAAACGTTTATTTTCTGTGATATAAATTTTCTTCCGATTTTCTAAATACCTAGATCGCCACCCAGGTATTCAGACACGCCGGTACGCCTAGCGCCACACTTCATGAGGTCTGGGCTTCAAACAATGTTATTTATTAATTTATTTATAAAATGAATCTTACATAAATCAATAATAAATGGATGATAAATGTAAATGTGAGATTAAAAACAATATCAAGACAATTTTGTTTATTATTATCATGGCATTTAAAGTAAGTAATGTAGAAGTAGGCAGTAAGTCGCGGCGTTCACAACATGGCTCATAAACTTCCGAGTACAAAGCTCCAAGAATTTCACGTGATCGATATTAACCTTTTTGGAGGTTTAGGATAGTGACGGGTTGGTAACACGTAGACTCCAGATTTCAGAATGTATATAATTACGTATTTGAGTTTTGACACCTTATTTTATAGTACACCAAATGTTGCGTTATCCAATAAAAACTTATAAAATATTTACACAGAAATGTAACCAATAGCAAGTCTCACATTCAACGAATAAGAAATGAATTTAGTTTACGCTAACTTCTGTGCGCGACGCTTACGTCGGAGCGAGCCGTTTCCCACGCAAATGGCGCTTGTGGTGTCGTGCGTGTGCGGTTCAAGTCTGCATATGTGCGGTGGCTACACCATTAATAAGTACAGAAAAATAAATGGCTTGGCCACATAATGACTACTGGAACAACGCGACGAATGTTGTGAGAAAATTAGTGTGATCCACAAATAATTGTTTCGAGTTTGTATGTTCTTTGTGTCCGCCGTGTAAATGTTTGTAAAGTATTCCGCGAGAGAGGAATTACTGCCTAATGCTGAAAACGTACTTTTAAAAAGTATTCTTTTATATTAACGTTAATTTTATTACTTACTTAGTTCGCTAGCTCAGCGATCCAAAGTGGATCTTGGCCTCTGACATTAAAGGGCGCCATTCCTTCCTGTTTTGTGCCAAGTCAGACCAACGAGCAAATTTATCTCTTTCAGGTCTTTAGCAATTTCATCATTCATTCGTTAATTTTAGAATCATAGAAAAAATAATCTCCATAGTGAAACGGGAAGCTTGAATCAGAGTAGTAAGGTTCAATTGATTGATTTAATTTAGTTTTTTAAGTTGCCGCGTTCAAACAAATAAACCTTCAGTTTTTTAATATTAGTGTAGATACGTCAATATGTCATATATTTACGTTATAATTAGATTCGTTATAAATTACACAGCGTAATATTTTTACCTTCAACGGACACTGATTAATGTTTAAGTCATAATTATATACACGAGACATGGAGGTAGTCAATCATAAAAATAATGGCGTTCCTGATTGTGTCTTTTTTTATTGATTATAAGAGAAACACCTAATTATAATTGTAAATACAAAGGCACAGGACAATTAAAACAGTCTCGTTAAGAGAGTTGCTACGATGGTTTTATAAAATCATAATATTATTATTGACGCCGCGCGCCGTCACAAGGATTACGTTAGCACCCGATGCATAAATGTGGATGATTTCTAAAAGTTTTTATATTTTGTAGTCTTACGCTTTTGTTACCCAAGGAAAGGCAGAGGTCTCACGTATCGCCAGTTATTATTATATGTCCCACATAATAAGGAAGGAGCATATTGTTTGTGACTCTGCGCTGCTTCTGATAATTTCTTATCAGAAAACCCCAATGACACTGCTCGACCTGGAAATGCCACTGATATATTTTATCTCCAAATATCAATTTTGCCATAAATTAATTTCAATCAAATCTTAAAAACTTAAGGAATTGCGATTCTCTCAGTTTAGGCTTGCCTACCCTTATACCTTGGTATTAAATAGGTGGGTCGTTAAAGTAGTTCCGGTTCCAACGACCCACCCAACATATACAATTAAGGCCACGAGTAGCCACGCCGTGGAAGGTTTAGTCTATATAACCCGGGACTTCCATCTGTCCCCAGGCGAGCCTGCTATACGCTCTCCACCCTGCGCTTCGTATTGGATTCGTAATTCCCCCACGTTAAAAAAGGTAACAAACTTTTATTACGCAAGCAATCAAGAGTGGGTTATCGGATTAACTGCATGATCATCATTATACGCAAAAGTGGAACAAAGGCTCACCGAAAAACCGTTCTATACTAATGTATTACCATGGTGCATTAATATTCCAGGGCTAGTTTTAGCTACAATCGCTTTCATGATATTATTATTAATGTATGAATGTGTGTGTGTGAGTAGTTATGTGTGTGACAAATATTAGCACATTTAATTCATTTAATTTTATGTTTGAAAATATAAGATAGACATGTCATGCGTTTAATAATTGTACCTTTTATTATCGCAACCTATTTTTTTACTTAAAAAAGATTTTGACAATGTACAGTTACACAAAGGTGGTGGGAATTCAGTAAAAGCTCGTTAATGGTATAGTGGTAAACGCCACTGCTGATGCTCACTTTTACACCCGTTTGATAACTTCGACTGCGGGAAACATTACGACGATATCATCAGCTATGGGAAGTGCTCACAAGCGCACACGCAAGATCTGTTCCCAGGCAAATACGTTATCGAATCGAAAGGGAAATATATGAAAAATAAGGATATGTGGTGGTGGACAAAAGAAGTACAGAGTGCGCTCAAGGAAAAGAAAGCGAGGTTTAAAGAATGGCAGCTGATGAAAAGAGTTAATGACGCTTTGCAAGAAAGTAAGAAGAGGGAGTATGAGGAATGTAAGAAAAAGCCAGAAAGGCCGTTGACATAACTAGAGCTAAAGCCCTGAACCAATTATACGGATTATTGGAAAAACCCGAGGGCCATAAATACTTATACCGTATGGCTAAGGCTAGAGAGAGAAAGGCGAGGGATTTATCACATATCAAGTGCATGAAAAACGAAGCAGGAGTGATTCTTACGGATGATGATAGAATAAAAGAAAGGTGGAGGACATACTTTGAAAATCCAATTATGTGAAAAATACAGGGAGGCGCATAAAAATTTGTTTATGGTATTCGTCGACTTTTAGAAAGCATATGACCGGGTACCACGTGAAGTCTTATGGTGGGCCCTTAAGAAAAAAGAAGTGCATGAAAAGTACCTGAAGTTGATTCGAGCCATGTACGCTGAAAGCCGTACGCAAGTCCGGTCCGCAGCTGGTATCACAGCCAGATTCGATGTAGCTGTAGGCTTGCACCAAGGGACGGCTCTTAGCCCATACCTCTTCTTGTTAATTATGGACGTTATAACATCGAACATACAGGAATTGGCACCCTGGGACATGCTATTTACCGATGACATCGTTTTGTAACAGATAGAGGACAATACATGTTCTGTGACTTTGGCGGTCTCTCCAGTCCTATACCGGTTACACTCGGTGGTATACCTCTACCAGTATGCTCCAACTTTCGCTACCTCAGTTCACTCGTGCAAGATGACGGCGAAATTGATCGGGATGTTAGGCAACGAATCAACACAGGATGGATGAAATGTCGACAGATCTCGGGCACAATATGCGATCATAAACAGCCTTTGAAATTAAAGGGTCGCATGTATAAGGCGGTTATAAGGCCTGTCGTACTATATGGAGCTGAGTGTTGGGCTACTAAGAAGATGGATGAGAAACGATTGCATATAGCAGAGATGAGAATGTTACGATGGATGTGTGGAGTGACGAGAATGGACAGAATTAGGAATGAATACGTAAGAGTTAGTCTGAAAGTTGTGTCCATAGATGAGAAGATGAAAGGAAATCTTTTTGACTTCCTTTTACCGTTTGGCTTGGTATGGACATGTTATGCGAAGAGATGATACGTATGTAGGTAAGCAAGTGATGAATATGAGGGTAGACACTTAATAATAAAATTCATTTTTGCTATTCAGTTGGCCGCATTATAATATTTTTTGAATTCTCAATAAATGTTGTTGACAGCGTATTGTCTAATTTTCCTCAAATATATAAATTTTGTTGGTTATTGTTAGTTAAAAACAGCAGTACCTACTTGGACTAATGAAAAAAGAAAGCCAATATTCTTATTAGAATGGCAAACAAAAGTATGTTAGCAATAGATACATTTGTTTGTCTTTCCTATAAGAAAATTTATAATAAATATGTATTCAAACTTAATGAAGAATTATTTTTTTATTTATTAATTACCTTAGATTCTTGTCATTTCTTACATTTAATATTCTTTTTCAAGAATATAGGTCATTGTCAAATAAATCACATCATGACGTGACAGACTAATTAATGAAATGGTTGTTTATCACGAAGTGATCAATTTTATTATTTGTCAACGACCCGCTTACGATACGCTTGAAAAAGAAAAAAAACATAAGATAGATAAAAACCTACCATCTTATATTATCTTATCTTGTGTGGGGGCCAGTCAGTACAGACTGACGACACTTCGACCCAGTCGGATCTTTTGTGTCGACTTCCCCAATAACGACTCGCTAGATGTTCATGGTAGAAAGTCAGAGGTGCGCGACGTGGGTTCGAACCCGAGACCCTCTGCATTGCAGTCTGTTGGTCTCCCCACTGAGCTATCGCTGCTCAAGAACCTACCATAATAAATAAATAACAAAATAAGTCAGAGAGGCAGACAATGTTATACATATATCGCCGTCGTGGTCAGAAGAATCAGTATTCTTCTGACCACGACGGCGATATATAATATTGTCTGCCAGTGTTATACGAATGTGTAGTCCGTGTAAATTATAAAATTAAAGAGACATCGCCTGGACATGTTGCATTTCAAGGAAATGGCCGAGCTGCATAGTTGCATAATTATGTATACTGCAAACACACATTTTTCAGTAAGAGAAGTCACTTGAGATTTACACCAGAAACAAAGGCTAAGAAAGTTTAATTTAAATTCTAGTGCACGCTTTATCTTGATACGCAGCCTAGTATTAAGAATGAAAAATATAGCGTTCTATATTGTTGTTTAATATTTGTTCCACGTTCTACACGTATGAAATCACGGTCATACTAGTTAATAATTTTACGAATAAAATACATTCATATATCACAAATGTTGATAATTAGAAAAATACTGAAAATATGCGTCGCTAAATAATAAATGACTAATACATGTAAATGTGTGAATATAAGCATTGACATTTTACAAACAATACCATGAAAGCTTTTTTGTTATCGAGGCAACAGTCGCGTTGTTTTCAACGTGAACCTTAGGCCCGTCGCCCACACGAGCTGCAGTCGAGATGGCGTCGACGCGCGTGCGCACGAGCGGCGCGCCGCTTCTATGTTTCTTTCAAATAAATGGCAGTGCGCTCACACACTAGAGTTGCGTCACAGGCGAGGTAGAGTCGAGGCGGAGGCGTGGCGGCGGTGTGGCAGGGGTGGTGTGCTCGACTGCGCCGTGACTCCACCGCCATTTTGTCATTTTGTTTCTCTTAAATTTAAGTAAAATCTTCTCCTATCTCTCTGCTCCTTCGCCTCGACTCTACATAAACGCCACGCCTCGACCGTGCCGCGACCGTGCGTCGACCGTGCCGCGACCGTGTGTCGACCGTGCCGCGACGCTGCCGCGACCGTGCCTCGACCGTACCTCGACTTACCAGTGGGCGACGCGCCTTAGAATTCCGAGTACAAATCTCCAAGGATTTCACGTGATCGATATAAACCGGCAATACTTATTGAGATGAACTGACCTGATGACTTATTCACATAGAGACTATTGGGACAACGCAACACACAGCTTAGTGTAACTTTTTAAACTACAAATATTGTTGCGAGTCTGGATATTCTTTGTGTCCGTTGTTCCAATGTTAAAGTTCCCCGCGACACATGAATTTTCCTAGTGTCTATAAAAAAAATAGAAGGGCACCGTTATTGGCCGTATCTGTTTAGTTTGACATTTCAATATTAATACATTCTATGAGGCGCGTTGAAAGGGGTGTATTTAAACACTAAATCCGTTGTCACAAGTCGTAACTTGACATCCTCCGCGCTACATTTGTGAGGCTGTGAGAAAGAGCCGCGACGGCAAATTAGCCAAGATGGTGTAGTAAATAGTATTAAAAGATTTATTCTTTCATTTTAGTGGACTTGTTGTTTTGAATAAATACATTTTATTTTAGAATCAAAGGAAATAATATTTATTAATCCATAATGAAGCCGGAAGTTTGTACGAGAGTAGTTGACTCAATAATTTTTATTTATTGAGTTTATAAGTAAGAAGTTTACATTTAATATTTATCAGACCAGCTCGGAACGCAATTAAAGTATTTTTACGATAATTGTTAAACTACGAATTATCAAAAGAAGCATAAAAGCACAATCAATGCTGTAGAAATGAGAGCGCTCAGAAACACATGTGGTGTGACTCTAAAAGATAAAATAAGAAATAGTGAATAGGATTAGATAGAGATGCGGCATGAAAGTGGATATAGTGAAAAGAATAGAAAAGGATATGTTAAGCTGGTTTGAGCATGTAGAAAGAATGGACAAGAAAGTTTATAAGGCTAATGTGAATGGAACAGTCGCAAGGGGAAGAACTAGGTGAAAGTTTCTTGATCAGATCAAAGACGTTCTGGACATAGGCCAGGTTAAGAGCACCTTAAACCGGCGAGCGTGTAAGAGAAATGTGATGGAAGTAAATGTAGCCAGAGAAAGTGTGTCAGGATCGTAGCAAATTAAAATCCGTAGTCTCTGCCTGAATATATGTATGTATGTATGTTAAAGTACTATTTGTCTTAAATAATATTAGTATAGATATGTCACACAATAACAATATAATTAGACTTGCCTAATAAATGACACAGCCTAATATTTTTACCATCAAGGAACACTGTGATTAATGTTTAGGTTATAATTCCTACAATTATGAAGTGAATGTTAAAAATAATGGCGTTCCTGATTGTATCTTTGTAATTGATTACAAAAGCGACACCTAAGTACTATTGGAAATACACAGGCACAGAAAGTAATAACAGTCTCTTAAGCTTTTGAGTCGCAGCGGCACACCAGTAGCCAGATACAATTGATTTTTAATTTTGTCGGGTACTCTAAGTCTTGGCAGAATACAGAGATTAGCAAAAAGTTAAAACACGTTATTATTGATACAGTCAAAATAATAACATTAGCACCCGATGCATAAATGGATGATCACGTACTGAGAGTTATTTTATTATACTGGGTGTAAGGGACAGCTTACTGAAAACTTTTGAAAGACGTCTTTCTATAGACTAGCGGTCGTCTAGTGATCAAAATTCGACCATGATTAATTTAAATTTTAAGTTTGATCGTTATTAGGATTTTATTGTCTATAACTTTACTCTTGTAATCACATTTCATTTAGATTTCGCCAAGGCTATACAGATTAATTTACCTATTTTTTTTTAAACTTTCATTGGCAATATTCCTACGCTTGCTACTTTGTTTCTTTATTACATATAAATAAGGTATATGTAACCATAATTACGAAGGATTGTAAGACGTCAGACGAACAACTGCGTGTGTCAAATGCATGGTTCTGTGCGTGTAGTGTTTTTTAATTAATTTAATGTATTTCTAATGTATATTTTATAAAAATATTAGGATTCGCTCCCCCTTCTCCATATAAACTTTAATTGTGCCAAATTTCATACTCCTCCGTCCGCTCAATTTTCGTAAAAAGGGGTATAAAGTTTTTGTTACGTATATAATATATAGATTCTTATCTCTATATATGTACATGTTCTATTAATCATAAAAACGCAAGATTAAGATTTTATATTGACTAACATTATTACGCGGTACGCAATGGATTGCTACTAATACAAAGCACTCGGGAATGACCTCTGCGCTCCGCGCGCATAAACAGCTGATTTGATTAAATCACGACGATTTAATTAAATTGCTGTGTTTTAGTAAAATGTGGTAATATTTTTATCATGAAAAGGATGGTTTATGTATTATATTATGATTTACAGTCCGAAAAATGAAAATTGCTTAGAAAATGCTAAAACTTTTCATGAAGAAAATTCCAACGATTTGAACTCAGAATAGGTCTACTTCTACTATTTCAGTTTTCGGTACGCTACACCCAGTATAGTCACACGCCTATATTACCTAAGGAATAGGTAGAGGACTTACGTTTTGTCTACTAAGGTTTCAGATGTCTCGTAATAAGTGACGCGCATATTTCCGCCTTCCAACTACAGGAGGCCTAAGGCCTAAATCGCAATAAGAGGTGATCTCTTATTGCGATTCATTATAGGACCTAAATTGAACTACCTCGCTATTTCGTACGATGACATAATAAAATCGATCCAATGTAGGCACAACTGTTTCATTACGAGTCAGCTGTGAATTGGATAGCGTTTGACTCGCAAACTTATATCGTTTATAATATTGTCTTATGTTTTACGCGAATGTTATACATTGAAATTAAACACTTTATACGAATTTTGTCGCGTTGTTTATTTTTTTTAAACACTTTTATGACATAATTTTAAAAACTAACACTACTATAATTGAACTTTACTACTATTTAAGCTATTTATATTTAAGTTTACAGTTTGTCCCGACGTTTCGGTTGCTTTACAGCAGCCATGTTCACGGTTACTTTAAAAATCTCATTGCCATAAACTTTTGTTACAACTACACACAGCAGCTGATATAAGAAAAAAATATTCGTATGGTTAATAAACATTTTTATAATTTATTTTTTTATTAATATGTCTTATATATAGTTTATTGATGTGTTCAAGAATTGTTTGCAGTTTTTTGTGCAAATAAAGAGTTTTGACTTTGAATGCATATGTACACCTACTCTTCGTATATGAATTCCCGAAATATAAAAATGTTTTAAATTAGTGTAAGGTACCTACTGACGTCTTCAATGGATTATATTAGGCTTTCATAATTGCTAAGACCGACGACATTATTTTCTTTCCGTGGTACAGACAGGTGTTACATTTTTAAATAGTCATTACAATGAATGTGATAACTTACTAAAATAAATTAACAAGACTCACGCGACCATATTTCCACTTTTGATAACCATTAATTAATATTCATATATCACTGCGCTAAAGACGGGCTATTAATATATGTATGAAAACAATCATAATCACTTTCACACCGCACAATGTTAGTCGCGTACTTGTTGACATTTTTGTTTTATTCCACGGGACAATGCCAAAATTTAATGGCTACAACACAACAAGAAGAGTTTCAAGAAGTAACAGAATGCATTATTGATATACTGGACAAATACTTCTCTGAAAGAAAAGATCTCACTTACGTAAACATGAATCCTGACAACGATGCACTTCTAAAAGCGAT
Organism: Catocala nupta; assembly: GCA_963675205.1. Classification (NCBI taxonomy): domain Eukaryota; kingdom Metazoa; phylum Arthropoda; class Insecta; order Lepidoptera; family Erebidae; genus Catocala; species Catocala nupta. Next base: position 26,456,948 of record OY776086.1, on the reverse strand, counting down.
CCATTCAAAAATGAACTTATCTCTTGTAACCAGGCTATCTAATCAACAGGTGCTCATCCCAAACAAAGGGTATTTGGTACTCTCAGAGAATGTGACACATTTCATTGAATATTTTCCATACCTGATAAGGGAGGGAACTTGGAACCCATACGCACGATTCTTGATCGTCGTCGGATTGATTCAGGACAACCAACTCATACAAATATTTAACCAGTTGCTGAGACAACACGTAATAAATGCAGTGGTACTGAACGCCAGTGATGGAAACCTCTACTCTTACAATCCGTTCGATAAATATGCTTGTGGAAGGTATTATAATACAGTCATAAGTTATGGGCCGTGCTCAGAATGTGCTATTGATCTATACCCAAATAAACTCGTCACTGGACTCAAGAACTGTCAATTTAGAGCCTGTCTTGCTCATCATCCACCTTACTCTATAAACCCATTGTTGGTAGAAGATAAGAAGACTTTCTTAGGAACGGAGGAATATATAATAAGGTTACTAGGTGCATTAGAACAGTTTACAGTCAGTTTCAAGTACACTTACAATGAAGATGAGTTTTCTACGGTTGAACCTAATATGACAGCGACAGGTTCACTGTCAATGTTGCAGAAAAACGAATGTGACATTATATTTGGTGGGATGATGATAGTAGCCCCTCGCGCTGAAGCATTCACTTTCCTTAGTGGGTATCACGATTACAGCGATGAATTACGATTTGCTGTGAAAATCTCATCATTAATTCCTACTTGGACTTACGTCTACCTAGAATTTGAATATGACGTATGGATTCTGTTATTGGTAGTTATTGTAATATTTTCTATACTAATGATAATACTTTTACGCTCAAAAGATGGAAGTCGAGTGGTTTTGCGCCTGTTGGACAATTTGCTGTTGCATGGTCGTCATGTCCGCACTCGTTTTGCGTTAAAGTGTATTCTTATATCGTGGGTATGGTTTTCATATTTGCTCAATACTTTTTACCAAACTATTCTCTTCAGTTTTACTATGCAACCAATCATGAGATTTCAGGTCTCAGATGAAGAAGATATGATAGAATATGATTTCCAGCCCTGCTTTAGCCAAGATATACAACAGTATTTATTCAGTGAAGACAATAATCTGACGCATACTTTTTATTTCATGAATGAGGGATGCCAAACAACAGCCATAGCTATGGATACCATTAGCGTAACAGAGGACGTTTTCACGCTTGTGCCTAGCTATTTCTATTTATACAATAAACAAAAATACACTGACAGGTGGGGGAATTCCTTGGTTTACTATTTCGAGAAACCTTTCACCAAATTACTTTTTGGTTACATTTTCTACAAAGGGTTTCCAATAAGCCGAAGACTTCAGCTGAACGCGTTGCATATAAGAGAGAGCGGGTTAGTGGATAAAAATCTGCATGATCATTATTATGCGCAAAAGTTGAAACAAAAACTCACCGAGAGACCATTTAAGCCAATGTTTCTATTGCCATGGTGCATTTATATTCCGGGGCTAGTTTTAGCTACAATCGCATTCATGATAGAATTATTAATGCAACTGTGTGTGAGTTGAGAGGTTAATGGTAGGTAATAGTCGTTTAGTAATAAGTGCTAAACGAATATTGGTACAGTTTATTTTATATTTAAAATATATAATACAAGTGTTGTAATGCGTTTTATTGTACCTTTTATTACTGCAATAAATGTATTTCTTTAAAAATGTTAAGTTACGCAATGTGTGATGACAATTTAATAAATAGCTCTTCAATACATTATATCGATTATGAAATATTACTTTGTGTACTTTTATTTTATTCCTATGAACAATATGAACCATTAGAAGAAGTCAAATCCTTCAAATACTTATTAGTAATGACTCATGACAATGTACATTGATACCTTAGTTGCAATTTGCACCTAAGGTATCAAAGCCCGAATATCAATAGCTACTAAAACACTTCACAATAAAATGTGATGCTGGAGGCACATAAAAATAATCAGGTGGACTGAAAATAAAAACAACGCAGCAATATCTACTCAGGCTTGTCCAAGAAGAACATTTTGTTGACTCTTGAGATAAGAAGAGGAAAGATGATAGGCCACCTTATAAGCCATGACGACTTTATAAAAATCATCATAGAAGGAAAAGTGGAAGTAAAGAAAGGAAGGGGCAGACCTAGAAGGGCATTCATTGACCAAATAAAGGAAAAGACAAAGCAAATGACTGCTGCAAAGCAACCGCAACGTCAAAAAAGTGTAAATTTAAATATAAATAATTTTAATAAATTTGAATAGCTTAAATTGTAGTAAAGTTCAATAATAGTACTGTTATGTAATGATCAAAATTATGTAATGAAAGTGTTTTAAAATAAACAACGAGACAAATTCGTACAAAGTTATTTTTTTTTATTGAACTAATCTGGCAAACTAGCATACGGCCGGCCCACCTGATGGTAAGTGGTCACCGTAGCCTAGACGCCTGTACCACCAGAGGCATCACTTGCGCGTTGCCTACCTTTTAGGAAAGGGAGTGGGAAGGGTGAAAGAGGGTGATTGGGCCTCCGGCACTCTCGCTCACCCAACGAAACACAACAATAGGAATATTGCTATTTCACGTCGATATTCTGTGAGACTGTAGTCTTTCCCCGGTCAAGCCGGCCCATATATGCTGAAATCAGCGAGGCTCAACTACTCAAATTTCAATGTATAACATTTTGCGTAAACGCAAGACAATATTATGTAAAAGACAAAGGTCATATCTTATAAGGAAGTCAAGTTATTGGCCAAAAATCGAGAAAGATGGGGTAGACTCCACCGACAATAGCTAAGCTCTTAAGTATAAAGAAGAAACAAAAATAAGAACAATATGCATAGTCAGAATTAACTATTTAAAGAAAATATAGCATGTACTGTCACTTGTTTATATTATCTTCAAATAAATGACAGGATAAAATTCATCATGTCTTAAATTTCTAATTACCGTAATCAAGCAAATATTTACATAAGTTAACCTCTCCTTTATCCATCACCTTCAAAATACCACGTACCTAAAGACAGGCATTCTTTATAATATTTCGATCATCAAAATTTTTGATCGAAGATATGCTTACGTTATATTTATTCCAAGAATTTGTAGACGTTATCACCAATAGCACAAAATGAGACGTCAGCTGTCATATAGAGAATGCCCTTGTTCAAATTACGGTACCACGTAACAAGCGACACCAAATAATAAAAGTGTCATCCTAACAGACGTCAAACAGTTGTCAAGATATAAGTAGATAAAATATGATGTATATAAGGCTCAATACTTTCATAATTCGGAACCAGAGTGTCAGAAATGTTGGTCTTTATACTTATATCACTCCTATATTGTAAAGGTTACTGTCATGTCATACCGATCCCAGACCCAACTTATAGTAAAGAGTTAATAAAATGTGTTACGAACATAGTATCTGATTATTTCGCTCAAAAAAAAGTGCTTACATATATCGGCAATGATAACGAACTTCTCCAAGCCATCCATGATTTAAATATAGTGAGTACAATGACTAGATATTCATTGTTCAAGTTTCCCGTGCCTCACGAAGGATATCTTATATCAGCAAGGGATGATGTTCTTTTTGTTAAACGTTTTCCAAATCTCTTAAAGGAATCAACATGGAATCCAAAGGCACGATTCTTAATCGTCATTAAATCTCTAGAAAAGGAAGATCTCCAACACATGTTCAATATATTTCTGAAGCAGCACGTGAACAATGTAATAGTGGTGAATGCCACTGCCGATGCTCACTTGTACACCTACAACCCGTTTGATAACTTTGGCTGTGGGAAACGTTATGATGACATCATCAGTTATGGAAAGTGCTCACAAGCGCACGCACAAAATCTTTACCCGGACAAATTTGTTACCAAACTGCGAAATTGTACCTTCACCGTCGCGATACCCAATTGGCCACCATACACAATATTTCCTATAATGGACAGTGTTAATATTAACAACACATCCCGTTATTTATATGGCATAGAACCATACTTACTGCGACTAATCGGTGAAATGGAAGGATTCACATTGAACGTTGTTTTAGATAAATTCAATATGACATATTCAACAGTTTCTTCTGACATGGAAGCTGTTGGATCTTTAAACCTGTTACAAAACAACAAAGCCGATATTATTTTGGGAGGACTAATACTGGTACCGTCTCGTGCTGTAGCCTTCAGCTATGTATACGATTTGTTTCCTTATGTAGATGAAATACAATTTATAGTAAGACGAGCATCGATCGTGCCATCTTGGAAATATGTTTATCTGGAATTCAACGGTACAGTGTGGGTACTTATTGTATTGTCTTTAGCATTGTATTCTATGATCATGATAATTCTTCTCCGCGGTGAGGATAAGAGCCTCATTGTCTTAAAACTTTTGGACAGCTTACTACTTCATGGCTGCAAAATCCAGTGTCAGTCCACAGTCAAAGCTATCTTCATTATATGGCTTTGGTTCGCGTACTTGACTAACGCTTTCTACCAGTCCAGTCTCGTTAGTCTCACCATGCATCCCCCTAAAGAGCATCAAATATCAACGGAAGAAGATATCATACACTATAAACTGAAGCCCTGTTTTAGTAATGAAATGAATAATTATTACATGGAGTCAGTAGAAACACGTTTTGCTGAAGACTTGACTCCAGGCTGCAACACCGTGACAGAAAGCATTACTAAAGTTATAATTCTGAAGAATACTTCACCATTTATCTTTATGGAATTATTCAATATAATAGCAACAATTTCATGGACAATTATGGAAACTCGCTTATATATACATTGCAGAAGCCTTATTCGAAGGTTATCTACTCTATGTATTTTTACAAAGGATTTCCTTTAAAACATGATATACGTGTAGATGCACTTCGGTTAAGGGAAATGGGTTTAGTCAGCAAAGCTATGTCTGATATGAATTATTTAAAGACGATTAAGTACAATTACAGCGCCAAGAGCGACGAGCCTCGGTTTGTGTTTCCTTGGCTCGTTTACATTATTGGATGCATAGTTGCCGTAATTACGCTTGCTGTAGAAAAGTTATCAATACATAAGTAGTAAGGTTCTCAAATTATCATATAGCTTCGTGAGGTTTCTAGATCAAATCGTTTTCAGTGGACGATCGACGTTAAGACAAGTGTTTTCTGCTTTTTTATTCAGGCACACTTGGAACACCCATTCTACATAATTATACTTAGTTACACTGTAATTTGTAATAAATATTTTAAAAAAATTATTTGTTTTAATAAGCTTTCATATGACAAATCATTTATTTGAGCAGGACAAATAATAATTAACATAATATATACACCAATTATTTACAAGAAGTATTAACTAAAGAGAGAAATAAAACAACAAAATTAAAAAGCATCATAATATTCCTCCGCATCGTCGTCAATTGGCAAAGTGCCCAGAAGACTGGCAGCATTGCCACGTTGAATGGCAATACTTATTCTTTGTGCTAAGAAAATACCAGCCTCTGGTTACGTAAATCGTCGATCAGCCGCTTAGCTAGGTCTCTATAAACAGACCTAGCACTTGGACCCCATGCGTTCGACACCAAATAGCTCAAATATTTGCTCACCAATAAGGTTTTGATATTTGCGCCGTTTGAGCGACTCCGCTGATGCAGCAGCAGCACCAGCACAACCCGCTGTGCTAAAAAGAAGTGATGGCGCAAGGGTGTCGACACAAGTTGCGTCCCACACCAAAGGCCTACCCATTTTCCATGGGAGTAATGACATACCATCCGGTCTCTTGCCATCGTCGCGTACCAAGGCATGAAGTTTAAACTGAGCCTGAACGCCAGCGGTGTCGTGATATACGATCAGCAATCCTGCTGCATGACAGGCCATGGGTGATCAAGACTCTCGAGAGGCTTCTCCAGAAAAACACCGATGCGGAGAAACACAAGGAGTACCTAAGCGCAAACAGGAAGCAATGCGGAAGGTCGTATCGTCCAACATGGTACCTATGTTGGACCCCACAGCCAGCAAGCGGGCACGTTCTGCAGCACAGGACGATGTATTTATGAGATTATCTCGAAATATGCTGCATAAGGGCCCATCCCACTGTCTCTGAGAGAGTCGGTGTTCGGGTAAATCAGTGCTTTAGCAAGCAAGTCTCCAAGCATTCACGGCGTCGGTCATGCACAGCACTTCAGAATTGACAAGTGTAGGTGCCAAGATTGTCCTGGTCAATTCCTCCGTGCTATAGACCGAAGACAGGAACGCCGGTAGGCTTACATCAGTAATTTTTCGAATACCGAGGCCGCCCAAGCGATCTGGTAAGCTCGCTTGTAGCCATGCCCGGTCATTGATGGCCATACTCATCATAAAAGTAAATAGAGAATACTATTAAGAATGAAAAATAAAAGGAACCCACAATAAACAATCCTTGTATTGTACCAATCGACTAAAATTGTTATTCCTTGATGTATTAAATATATTATTATGTAGAATTAACTTTACTATTTATATTTATATTTTACTTATCTATTAATAAGCTATGAACTCAATTATAAGCAAGAGTTGATGTCCAGTGCATGCGATGAGCCACCAATACTAATAATACCTGATTTTTAAAGTAACTTACGATATATTTAGAAATTGATTACTAGAGAGTAAATTCTCGTAATAAAAACTGTTCAAAATAGATTTCCGATCTCGTATTAGTGTCATAAATTAGCTGAAAACAATTCTCCTCTATTAAAATAGACGTCAAATGTGGATTTATTCCGCATTCGACCCTCATGTTTCGTCACGAATGTAAAAATACGCATTCGCCCCAAAAATTGTTACTCATGTGCCCCGAAATTTAGATAAATATTAATTTCTTAACGTAATTCCTATTTCCCGAATTATGTTCCTTTTTTGACCCTGTTTTTGTTTTGTATAGTAGATTTTGATGTACCGTCAGCCGAAAAATATTTTAAAATACCTCCTTGATCTTTCAGCGAAACTTTGTGTTTATGATTGCATGACATCACGAGCCCGACAATGAAAAGACCTAAAATAATTTTAAACATGTTTTCGTTCTACATTTTTGAGCATATGGTTAGCAAAACCATATGCTTAAAAATGTAGAACGAAAAAGGAATAATTAAAAAAGAGGGGCGAATGATGAACATTTTGGAATATGGGACGCAATGTAGGGGCGAATGCGGAACAAACCTAAATGTGAAAGTAATTTGCTATTAAATTAATATTTGACGTAATATTGTCTTACGTTTACAAACGCGAATGTTATACATTGAAATTAAACAAATATATACGGATTTTACCGCGTTGTTTATTTTTTATAAAACACTATTATTACATAATTTTGAAACATTAAACTGCTATTGATTAAACACTTTTACTTACTGTTTACTTCTATTTAAGCTATTTAAATTATATACTAATTGGATTTAATTTTACACTTTCCTCGACGTTTCGGTTGCTTTTCAGCAGCCATATTCAGCGTTTTATAAAAATAAACAACGCGATAAAATCCGAATAAATTTGTTTAATTTCAAAATAATATTTGACGTTTAGTAGACTAGATCGGATTTATATCATAAACATATTTTATTATGAGAATTGGCCTTCTGGTATAAAGAACAGAAAATACATAATATGTCGACAGTCTTGTAGGATTTTGTAATACTATGTTTTATACTAGAAGAGTGATTCTCTTATTACAAAAATTACAAAACTGTTCATAATAGAGTCCAGATCTAGTTTAACAATCATAAATATCAAAAATTTTATCTATTAAATTTGTTTTTAATATAAATGGCATTCAAATTCACATTAGATGTTTATTAGACCAGATCAGAGCGCTTTCTATATTAGAATTTTTAAACTCCTGTTTGCTTAAAATAAGTTACACATTTGTTACTATGTTTTTTAATTTTATTGTTTATTTAATATATTACTTATAATAAACTAATCAATGAAATTGTTATCCTGTGTTGTTTTAATTAGATTATTATGTAGAATTAGCGACAGTGTTATAATAAATAAACTGGAAACTCTATTATGAGGATAAAGATTGATTGCATCGTAGTGCACACAGTTTGCCATCGGTACTTTGCTTATTAATATAATATTACGCAAACGTATTACGTAACAATAGTATTATATCTAATAATAAGCTGTGTACTTAATTATAAGTAATGAAAGTTGATGCCCAGTGCACGCATTGAGCCATCAAGACTAATAAAATAATACCCGGTTTTTAAAGTAACTTGTGATATATTTAGAAATCATATCTTATAAACAGGTTGTCCGGTAATTAATGGATAACCTGAAAATGTCTTATATTGGAACTGACGGACGTTCAGAAAAAAATATGAAAAAAATCTAACCTAACTACTACCTGAGATATGTAATTTTTTTTAATTACCATGTATAACTTTCTTGTATACTACGACCATAAATGAATGAAATCCATCGGTTTTTTGTTGTTTTATTATGAAACACTAATTATGCTAATAGATAGACAGTCAAAAGTATGCTATGCTAATATAGCTTGCACTTTTTAATATATATTTTTTATTTATTATTTTTTTTTCATTTTTTATGAACGGCCTTCAATTCTACTACAAGACATTTCAAGGTTATTCATTAATTACCGGACACCCTGTATGCATTTGACATAAGCTTCACATATTAATAAAACCTTCAAATTAATATAGTACGCTTCCCGAATGATGTTGATTGGTACTCGTTGACAAATTCACGCCCTGTTAAGCCAACAAGCTACGATAAAACGCAAGCAGTTTTTGAATATTGATTGGTGTGACGTGACACAAAATAGGTTGCAATGCGTACTTTTAATGCCGGAGGCCAACATCTACTTTGGGTCGCTGAGCCAGTGAAGTAAGTAAGTTTTTGAATAGCTGAAAACACCAAACCGTGTACAAAACTACAAACACACACTGCGGTTGATGTTTTTAATTATATTTCATTATCACCATGGATGTCTGAAAAGCAGCTTGTGGTGTGCCTATGTTAAAAAAAATTATACTTCGCTATAGGTACTGGATACATCCACTCCAAAAATATTTTAAAGGATACTTTTGCAAAAAGTACAACGAAGTGCAACAGCATCTACCTACTGCAGAATATCGAAATTCTCGCCTCGTCGATATCAGACTAGACTATCTAGACTGCACGGATGTCGTAGTGGGTTAAGTGGTTGCCACGCCATTGCTACCACGTCGAGTGTTGTGGGTTCGAATCCCACACGGGATAATAATTTGTGTGATTCGCAATTTATTGTTCCGAGTCTTGGTGTTCTTTGTATCCGTTGTTTGAAACTTTGTAAAGTCTCCTGCGAAACAGGAATTAATTCTAGGACTGGAGACACAAAACATAACGATCGTGTTCCCTTTTTAAAATCAGTCACTCAAAAATATCGTAATTCGTGCATAGAAATCTATAGTTATGTTACATAATTTAGCGAATTTAAAAATTTTTTGAACAATCGGCATGTATCCGAAAATGCACGTTTGGCTGTTCATAGAGGACTATTAGTGCCTACACTTATGCATGGAAGTGAAAGTTGGGTATGGCAAAAGAAGCATGAGAGCAGAATAAATGCTGTAGAAATAAGAGTGCTGAGAAATGCAAGTGGTGTGACTCTGAAAGATAGGATAAGGAATAGTGTGATTAGAGAGAGATGCGGCATAAAAGTGGATATAGTGACGAGAATAGAAAAGGATATGTTAAGTTGGTTTGGGCATGTAGAAAGAATGGACGAGAAAAGACTGACTAAGAAAGTTTATAAGGCTAGTGTGAATGGAACAGTCGCAAAGGCAAGACCTAGGCGAACGTTTCTTGATCAGATCGGAGACGTTCTGGATAAAGGCCAGGTTATGAGCACCTTAAACCGACGAGCGTGTATGAGGAATGTTATGAAAGTGAATGAAGCCAGAGAAGTGTGTCAGGATCGTAGCAAATGAAAATCCGTAGTCTCTGCCTACCCCTCTGGGAAACAGGCGTGAATGTATGTATGTGTTTAACCGCAATGCGTGCTACGCACTACGTCTTTATATATAAAAATCTAGCTTTCATATGTTTATATAAAAGATCTCAAAAAGTAGTGTATCGAGAGTTAAAATTTTTTGAGTGTTCTTATATGCTTGTATCCCAAAGTTCCTACAGGAACGGTACTTAATCATTTTAAGAATAATCGTATTTACCTACCTAATAATTATTATTAGTCTGAGCCACAGTAAACGTGGCTTAACTAGTAATATAATAAATGTTCAGGAAATAATTGCCAAGAAAAAGGTAATTAAACAATAAATCATAAAAAGGTGGCATCCCTGATTGCTTTTGTATTGATTTTATAATCAAACAAGAACATGTTCTATTGCGTAGCTTTGTCAGTTACATGAACAAGGGTTATTGCTTGTGAGAGAATGAGACAATGCCTTACAAAGTCAAAGTCAATGTCAAATATCACATATTAATTTAGATTACAAAGGAACACTTTTGTATCTCAAAGAATATTAGTAAGTTTACATTTACATTAATGTTAGTTGCTAGGTTCAGGCAAATAGTTGAGTCTATGGGAAGACAGCTGTCTTCCTTTTTGTCAAGAAAGCACCCTTTAAAATCGCCATTAAATTATATTTTCAGTACTTTACAGGTTACAACTCGTTTAGTTAATTGGCCACTTGATATGACGCATTTTTAAACCCATCTTGGAAGAAAAAAATTAAGGAAGTAAAGGAAGGGAAAGATTAATATGCCCTCTGCCCAAAAAGTGAAGTAAAAATGGCGCTTTCTTTTTTCCTGCACTTGTCTTTCCGTGACGTCCTTCATTTGGTCAAGCCGTATCTTGATACGACTTGAGGTTAATAGAAAAGCTAAAGACAGACATAATAATTATGTGGCAATGGCCCAAAGGCAAAAACTCCGATCTTAAATTAATCAAGTGGATAATCCATTTATGTAGGTACAAAGCGTTGCAGCATTACTGCTCTCTGATAATTTCGGCTTTATAATCCTAACTAATATTATAAATGCGAATGGAAGTTTGTTTGTTTGTTACGCTTTCACGCCTTAACTACTCGACTGATAATCATGATATTTTGCATAAACGTTGTTAGGGGAGCAGAAAAAGAAATAAGGGATTAAATATAATGATCATCAAAAATACTAATTGCACAGCAAAATATGTTTACTAAAATATATCATAACGAGCACCTATATGCCTCAAGTCACTGCATTCCGTCTCGGAAGGGTTAGGTTATGTTAGGTTCCTTCTTAAATCCACCCAAAAATTATATTATCCCCTCCGTCGACTTAGTTTGATCTCTTTAAATATATTTTGCTGTGCAATTACCATTTTTGGTAAACATATATTGCTGGGCAATTAGTATTTTTGGTGGAACAAAGGCAAAAAATTGAGGAACAGTTAAATACTACCCTTTAAATAATACATTTACGACTAACATACGCACGGCTTACACCTGCTTTAGTTTTAACAAGGACTTGTCAGCGAACAGTTACACATAAAGGTACATATAAGGTATTTTCCCGTAGATAATAAGGACATAAATATTCCCGCGTTGTACGAACAATAGCGATGCACCTTTCCGTTGAACGTGATAAGCCTTTCAGAGTTGTTGCTTTGACATACATTAAAAAGATAAGTAATATGAATTAATAGACCTTCGTCGAAGTACTTTCAGACAGATTTATGTTCTTTGACCTTTACCTATATAGGAAGGAGCCAGCGCTGATCAAAATTTCAAGTCAAAATTGTAAAATTGTATTTATTTATTTATTTGGACACCCAGTAGTTGTTACATTATTTCTACGTAACTAAATAACACTACCTACTAAAAATTGCTAAATGCACAACATTTTAAGGCATCATAACATGCATTATTATAATATAATTAGTATCAAAATATATAAAAGAAGAGGGAAAACACTGGTATTATTATTTGTGAGAAAATGTAGAAATAACAACAAATAAAATATTTACAAACTAAAAAAACAAAAGTTATTATTAATATAGCAATAAAAAAATTACAATAATAAAAAAACAATATTTTAAGGATCTTGTCTGTCTAATCTTAACGACCACAAAACAATTTTTTTAAACGTGTTTAAAAACACCACAAACACTTCCACTTTACCGCAAAAAGCATTATATGCTTTGGACAATCGGGATATGTTTATTTAGAGCCAGTCCACCTAGAAAATAATCATAGATACGCCAATTATAATGTATATTTTACATTACAATTGTACACATGGCTAGTGATACAAAAACATATCAACAAACACACTTTGAAATGTTTACTTATTAATTAGCAATAAAACAAGAAAGTAAGAATTAACATTTTGCTTTCGATAGTAACCGGTGTGGTGCCTTCGCCAGAACGTAATTGCCCCAAATTAATGGAGTTTCTGGATGCACAGTGGCAGTCCATAAATTATTTTATTAAATTGTAAAGTTACGTATTTTGTAGTATTTTAAGGTTTTTGATTTACGAGATATGATAAATTTGCCGTTATCTTATGTAGGTATGTCATTGTGCCTAAAATAAAACAGGGTTTAAATAAAATCCTTGGGATCTTTCTGTATTTAACTTGGGGAATGCCGTTTACGCTTCTCCGCGGGAAAAGGGGAGCGGAGACTATATGACGGGCTCACCAGGGGAAAAGTGTCGGGTCCTACCGACTGAACACACCACGGTGCCAACTCTCTGCTATGAAGGGTGGGTGGGTCGCTGTAACTGAAACTACTGCTGCGACATCATACTGTAAGCCTTGCGTTATTAGCATTTTTTTAAAGATGCAAATAAGGTAAGTGGATTATTATTACATGTGCGAGAATGAGACAGCGTGATATAGAGTGTATAACTTTGCCTCATACCTAAAGAAGGTTATGATAAGGCTTTCAGCTAAGTACCAGTCATTAAAAAGCTATCATTTCAAATTATAATAACTGCCTTCATACTGACACTAAACCTTTTCTAATAGGAATAATGTCAATGTTTCCTAACGAACGTCAAATACTCGTCAAGATGTAGATTAACTTTGATATATATACCTTTGCACACCATCATAGTCAGGTGAAGAGTATCAAAAGATGTTGGTGCTTTTTCTAATCTCTTTCTTATATTGCAAAGGAAACTGTTATATCATACCAACACCACAACCAACGTATAGCAATGAATTGCTAGAATGTATAACGGATTTAATAACAGATTATTTCGCACCGCAAAAAGTACTCACATATGACGGATATAATCAGGAGGACGATGAGTTTCTCCGAGCTATTCATGATCTCAATCTCGTAGCAATGATATCGAAACGCTCCTGGGAAAAACTACCACCGCCTCAGCAAGGATATATTATTACATCAAACAATTATAGTGTGTTTACCAAACTGTTTCCAATTCTGACTGAAGAACCGTCATGGAATCCAGCTGCACGTTTTTTGGTTATCGTCAATTCTTTAGAACATTATCAACTTCGATATATCTTTGACAGTCTGCTGACGGAACACGTTAATGATGTGATAGTAGTGAACGCCACTGCTGATGGTCACTTGTACACCTACAATGCGTTTGAAAACTTCGGGTGCGGAAAACGCTACGACCATATCATCAGCTACGGAAAGTGCGCAGAAGCACGCATCGGACAAGACCTGTTCCCAAACAAATTCATCACGGAAATGGAAAATTGTACTCTAACCGTAGCAATACCACATTGGCCGCCTTATACCTTATATCCTCCAACCGATAACCTCACCTCATCACCTCTTGCATATGGACTGGAACCTTACCTATTAGGGTTAGTTGGCCACATGGAAGGATTCAAGTTGAATATAATTTTTTACCAGGACTATCGTAAACCTTCCTCCATGACTTCTGATCTGGAGGCTGTTGGAGCTATGCAACTGTTAGAAGACAACGAAGCTGATGCCGTGTTAGGAGGCTTGCTGCTTGTACCCTCACGAGCTATAGATTGCAGCTACATATACGATTTTTTACCTTACGTAGATGAAATACAATTTCTGGTAAAGCGAGCATCTATAGTGCCACCCTGGAAAAACATTTACTTGGAATTCAATGCAAATGTTTGGGTACTTATTGTGATATCATTAATCTCATATTCTATAATAATGATAATTCTGCTTCATGCACAAGATAAAAGCCTTGTAGTATTGCAACTTATGGATAGCTTAGTGCTACATGGCTGTAAAATACACTGTCAGTCAACTGTGAAGGCCATCTTTATAATATGGGTTTGGTTTGCGTATCTTATCAACGCTTTCTACCAATCCAGTCTCGTCAGTCTTACTACGAATCCTGGAATTGAGAATCAAATTGCGACGGAAGCCGATATTTTACATCATAACTTGAAACCATGTTTCAGTGATGAAATGGACAAGTATTATATGGAATCGACACAATCAGAATATACCCATACGCCAGTCTCAGCCTGCCGGGATGCAATCGGAAGCATTAAAATAGTCATGAACTCCAATGAATACTACACTATCTTTTTACATAGATTTTATGAATATCATAGACATGAATTTTTAGATGAATATGGGCACTCGTTGATATATTCGTTGAAAAATCCTTATTCTAAGGTAATATACTGCATGTACTTTTATAAAGGATTTCCGTTAATGGCTGATATACGATTAAGTGCACTTTTATTAAGAGAGATGGGTTTAGTGGATAAGTCTTTGACTGACATATATTATGTTAATAATCTGAGACACCATTTCCACGCAAAAGGATACCAAACTCGCTTTGCGGTTCCTTGGCGAGTCTTTATTTTTGGATGCATAGTTGCTACTATTACTCTTCTTGTAGAAATATTATCGGTTCATAAGTTTTAAGGCAATAACCACTGCACGCATTTTCCTCCGAATAGTATATAAATAAACGCGCTACGTATAAATTTAACGATTATATATCGATTATTTATTTATTTATTTTATTTATTTATTTATTTCAAAACTATTAATCTATCATTACAGGTTCTTAACCTAATGCGATAGTATAGCAACATAACTAAAATCTAACATTTAAATACAGTAATATAATAAAATATCTTAAATCTATTAACAATAACTTAATATCCAGTATATAGCCTTTGTGAATTCGCTCACTGAACATGAAAATAGATCGATCCGATCTGATACGGTATTAAGCGCACGCAGCGCCCGCGTCAGCGGCGCGTGCTGTAAGAGATTAGTGCGCGCGCGCGGCACCACTAGCAACGCCGGCCGCCGCCGTCGCCCCCTATACTCATCTGGGACAAAAAATTGAATCTCCTGCAGGATGGCTGGGTTATGTATTTTACCTCTTATAAGTTTAAATAAATAGCAGACCATGGCTGCTTCTCTACGTACTTCTAGTTTATGATAGCCTACCATTCCGAGGGTAAATAGAGAAGGATACAGTAGTGGATATCCCGGGTAAACGCCGTACAATTTTGAATATAAAAATCTAATAAATTTATTTTGTATCCGTTCTAACATAGATTTGTATTTGGCTTCGTATGGAGACCAAATCACTGCATTACACTCCAAGTGACTTTTGACGAGAGCCTCAAATAACGCTTTCAAAGCCTTAATGTTTGTAAATTGGTTAGCTTGACGTAAAACAAACCCTAAATTTCGATATGCCTTTTTACAAAGCTGTGTAACATGTTTTCGAAAATTTAAATCGACCGTAAAATGAATTCCTAAATCTTTAACCTCATTGACACGCTGTAGTGGTGTCCCTTTTTATTATTATGTTTGTCTGTTTCTTGTACATTTCTTATATTTTATATTAGGTAACCGATTAAATTATATTTAGTTTGCTTTATGTATTAAGCAGGAAATGGTAACGCTTGGTCTATATACGTATGTATTTGTGGGGTTCTAAACGGTAGCGTTAAGCAATATACGTCTATTAAAAAATACTATTTAAACTCTTTCTTTCTTTTATTAATATTATGAGTTGTATTTTCGTGTCACACTACAAAATAATAAAGTTTCTCAGCTCTTGCCTTCTCTATTCCTTATTTCTTGTGACTGCAAACCCTCTCTATGGCTGTCAATTTCATTTCACTTTCTTTTCTTGGGCCTGCCAATAAAACGCAGATCAACACAAAAATATTTTAAATCGGTCATACGTAGGTATGATCTGGGTTGGCGGAGCAAGAATTTGTATAATCTATCTTAATCCCTTGCTTGAATGTTTGTTTAGTTTCAAGCGAAACAGGAAGTACTACTACAGGAGAAGTGTTAAAAAAAGCACATCTCTACGGTTGTCTATCTTGTTTCAGTTTCTGGACGTGACATGCTATTGTCGCCTCCTTTTTGGAATCCATTATGTGGTGACTTCTACAGCTACCTCACATGGTTATTGCGGTACGCAACATATTATGTTATATACCTACCTCAACTTTTAAAACGAAGATCATCACAATAATTTACTGTCAATCGGCCATACGTATTTTAACTATTTACTAAATAGCAACAGTCAATTAAATTATTTGCCATTATTTTAATTTGGACACGTTGTTGATTAGCCTGTACGAAAATAGGTGTGTGTGTTTCTTATAACCTAAATGCCAGACGTTTCGAATAATTTTTAGTGACCATGACCATAGGGTGAACCCCGCAATAAAGTCTTAACGGAGAAAATAAAAATAAAATAAATAGTAAAATTTTAAAGTTAAATAATGTTTCACCGAATTGCCTTTAAAGTTTTGCACGACCCAGGAATCTTACCCGAGACTTCACGCACGGCAGACGCATTTAGTACGTAAAATTTCTTCTTTACAGATGTTCGTTCCGACTTAAAATACACAGTCGCGTGCGATTCTTCGACGCGAGCGCACGTATTTACGCATAACCTTTGTCGTTCGGTCGTATCTTTTTTCGAAGTACCTACATATCTTGAAAATGGATGATAGTGAGAGTGACGAGGACATAACAAATAAAAGTAATACAGAGATTATAGTGAGCTGTGAGCGGGAGTTACAGAAGATTACAAATGGAAATAATAAGGTAGATAACAATGAGAGATTAGGAGAAAAGAGGTCCAGGGATAAAAATAGTGAGATAGATAGTGAGGACGGATTTACGCTGGTGACAAGAAGGCGGCCTAAGCGGCTTATTAGAAGTGAGTCTGGTATTGATTATGAGATTGGAAATTATGACTTCGAAAATCGCGGGGACACATAAAAATATACATAAAGTATGTATTACCTCCTTGGAAACTTTACCGAAACAAATGGCTTTGGCGAAAACGTTAAATAGTTTAAACATAGGCAATGTACTTAAAATACAATACAAGAGCCCCTACCGAGTGTTTATTCAATTTTCTAATAAGGAACAAGCTGAGAGACTTGTTGCGTGTGAGACACTGGGAAACGTTGAAGTAAGAGTGCAATTTTTTGATGAGATACATTATGCATATGGAATCATTAAGGGCGTTGATTTGGACTTAAGCGAGAATAAAGTTTTAAGCACATTGAAAAGTTCATGTAAAATTATTTCAGCCAGAAGACTAAGACGCATGAACTTTGACAAGAAATGGGTCGAGAGTGAGACAATGCGCCTCTGCTTTGGGAGCCCCTCATCGCCACCATTTATATATGCCTATGGATGTCATTTTAAGGTCGAGTGATATGTTTTCCCGGTATCTCAGTGTTCGGCGTGTTGGAGATTTAGTCACATGAAAAGATTTTGTCCTACTAAAAAGATGTTTTGCCCAAAATGTGGTGGTGAACATGAAAATTGTGAAGCAACTGAATTTGTTTGTATAAATTGTAAAGGGCCACATATGTCTTTAGACAAATCATTTCCCATGTTTGTTAAGGAGAAACAGATTAGATATTTGATGAGTGAGGGAAATTTAACTTACAGAAATGTATTGGAGTTATTTTTGAGCAAAAAAAAACCAAATACGAATAATCTTGAAACAAAAACTATAAATCCATGCATCAATCAACCCACTCTCGACAAAACCTATAGTGAGATGGTTAGTTCGTTTCCCATACAGAAAGAATCTATTAACTCAAATATTATTAGTTTGGAGAGAGAAGATAACATAGAAAATACTCAAATAAGAAAACACAAACACAGCAAGACTAAAAAAAGCAAGCGAAATAATAAAAGTCAACAGAACATATTTGCTATGGATCAAGAAGGGCAGTATTCTTCAACTGACAATGATGATTCGGAGAATTGTTTGGAAGAATCAAAAAATAGTGAAGAACAAGGAAATAGGAAACAACGGAAGTCTAAAATGAGAACTTTATTATTAAAAGTGACAGACATTTTAGAGACGGATAACAATTTTGGGAGTAAGATGATGTCAATACTTAATTTAATTTGGGAGGAATGTAAGGTATTTATTAAAGACATGTTTTGTGGTGGAGAAATGTTAAAATCAATGTTAAGCTTTTTCAATGGGCAATTATGAGAGAGATAGCTACATTAATATTGTTCAGTGGAATTGTCAAAGTTTGAAGCCAAAATTAAATTCTTTTGATGCATTACTTACCCAAGAAAAGATCCACATAGGTATATTAAGTAAAACCTGGTTACATTCAGAAATATGTGTTAAATTTAAGGATTACAATATTTTTAGAAAAGATAGACACGACTCATATGGTTGTGTGGCTATAATTGTGCATAAATCAATAAAAGCGCAGTTACGGTCCAGCCCTTCATGCAATAGCGATATAGAGATTGTTTGTATAAAATTGTTTAATTGTAAAGCCCTAGATAATATTATGTCGATTTACTGCCCATCAAGGGTACGCACAAATGTGACGGATTGGGATGTATTTTTCTGTACTGAAAAAAATAACTTTGATCGCTGGGGACTTTAATGGTCACCACTGCAACTGGTCCTACAAAACTGATGGTAGTGGTACAAATATTAGACTCATCCTTGGAATTTGGGTATGCAGCAATAAACAACGGGGAAGCTACTAGAATTAAACTTGTCAATGAGGTAATGCAGAGATCGTCACCAGATATCTCATTTGTCACATCCGACCTAGCTGTTGATTGTAAATGGATAGTATCTAATGAAAGTTTAGGTAGTGATCACCTTATTATTAAAATTGTTATGAATTATAAGGATACAATAGGTTGGTTTGGAAGAAGAAACATTAAGAAAGTTAACTGGTAAGATTTTCGTACTGAGCTTTTAGATAAATTTTCAAACTTGGATAGTGTAAATTCTGATATTCAATCAATGTATGAATATTTTCAGGAACAAATAGAGTCATCAACTAATAGACATATACCGATGATAAAAATCCCTTCGAATCCAGCTAAAAAATTTCAGCATAAAGAATATTGGAACCCTTCATTATCAAAAGCAGTAGCTAAACGCAGAGTTGCACTACGTAAATTCCGACGTAACCCCACCCCAGGTAATTTAAAACATTTTGAAGATAAGGTAACAGAAGCGCAGAGGTTATATATTTAGAGCCAAACATAATAGTTGGAAAAGGTTCTGCAGTGATATGTCACAAACTACATCTGTTTCTGATATGTGGTGTAAAATGAGATGGACCAAAGGGTTCAAGGAACCAAAAGTCAAATTTAACCCTTCAGAACAAAAGTTAAAAGATTTACTGCATTCTCTTACACCAGACTCTGTACTTAACATTCAACCGGTATTTCTATCACAAAATAGTTTAATTGAATCAAATTTCGCAATTCAGGAATTGCATAATTGTTTAAAAAAGAGAGATATGATGGGGTTACCTATTCTTTGATTTACAATCTTCCTGAAGTTGCTAAGCAATATCTTATTAGGATTTTAACGGTATATACGAAACTGGTTATGTTCCAGCGCAGTGGAGAGAAATTCTAGTAGTTGCTATTCCTAAAACCTCCAATAATAATATAAATACACAACCTGCGTTAAGACCAATATCACTGATATCATGTCTATGTAAGATTTTTCATACTATGTTAGGAAAAAGATTAGAATGGTATATGGAGAAGCATAACATATTTTCAGACCACATGGTTGGTTTTAGAAGGGCACAATCATGTATGGACTGTATTGTGAGATTAACTACATACATCCAGTTAGGTTTCACTGTAAATAAACCCACAATAGCTTGTTTTTTGGATATTATCAACGCATACAATAATGTTTCGATAGATAAAGTAATAACTACATTGGATAGCCTGGGTGTTGGATCACGTGTTTGTAAGTACCTCTGGAATTTTTTAAATACTAGAAATATCATTATAAGAAACAGCATTAATGGGTGTATCGTCGATTCTAGGAAAGCCAGTAAGGGGTTAGCACAGGAGGATCCTCTTTCTCCATAACTTTTTAATATTGTCACCTATCAAATATGTCATAAAATTAATAATGTTTTTGTTTCCCAATATGCGGATGATTTTGTGTTTTATCTAAGTCATAAAAATGTAAGTAATTGCGATAAACAATTACAAATTGCTTTAAACGTCATGACAACGCTACTAGGCGAGATTGGTTTGGAACTCTCAGCCAATAAATCAAAAGTTTGTCTTTTTAGTAGAGGAAAAAGAAAAATTAAAATAATCTAGAAATGTATGATGAATTAATGGAGCCAGTAGATTGTGTCAAACACTTAGGTATGTGGTTAGACAGGTCACTTTTGTGGAAAAACATATAAATCAAATTTCATAAAAAGTAGTAAAGTTTTTGCATTTATTAAGGGTTTTGGCGGGTTCGGGTTGGGGAGTACATCCAAAACATTTAAGGTCATTATACATATCATTGATAAGAAATAGGTTAGATTACGGATGTTTTTTATACAATAATTCTGCTAAAAGTTATTTGTATGGCTTGGATAAGATATAAAATCAATCGATGAGAATAATTTCATAAAAAGTTTACCCATTCATGTAATGAAATGTGAATGATGTATTCCTCCATTAGGAATAAGAAGGTCATATCTGGCGTACAAATATTGTTTAAAATGCATGTCCTGGTCAGATAGTGTTACCGTTAAGTTGATAGATGATCTAAATGCCCTTATACATGTACGTTACTGGAATAATAAGAAAAACCATTGATTTTAACAGCCTATGATGTGTGTAAAAATTACGATATACATTCTGCTAAACCTTTGCCAATATTCACCTTAGATGTTTCGGTGACTTACATAGATGTATCTGACAAAATTAAATGTAACCTAGATTGTGTCAAGGATTCAAAAGGAAACTATGAAATGACATCACTTAAATTTGATTTTAGTAGGGAATTAATTAAGACATACTCTGGTTGGGATATGTATTTTACGGATGGATCTACAAACAAGATTGATTGTGGTGGGTCCTATTATAATGTAACTTCAGGCAATACAGAATTAGTTAAAAGAATATCAATGTGTCCATTATGACAATGGAACTCATTGCAATCTATAAAGCGCTTGAACGAATTGGCGAGATCATAGGTACGGATTCCATAGCCAATCAAAAAGTTGTCATATGTACTGATAGCCGAAGTGCCTTAATGCACCTGGCTCGATGCACCTCTGGAGTCAGAGGAGTATCGATAGCCTATGCAATACTTCAACAAATTCATCGGTTAGGTAACATTACACTTAGGTTGCAATGGGTTCCATCTCATATTGGTTTGAAGGGAAACGAGGAGGCTGACAAACTGGCAAAGTTAGCGATTTCAGAAGGATTAGAATTTAGGATAGCTCCATATTATACAGAAGTATTGTCTAAAGTTAAGAATATTTGTAATAATAAGTTTAAAGAATTTGATGAGAGGAGCCAAGAAAAAGGTATATGTTATAAGACCATCCAGTGTGAGCCTCCTCGTATTCCTTGGTTCGTCCCTGTTGATATGAATAGATCATAAGTGGTCACAGCACACAGAGTGCGCTCAGGTCACTTACCCTCAAATAAATTTGCATATCTCATGAAGAAAGTTGACTCACCAAACTGTAATCTTTGTGACGTGATTGATGATGTGCATCACTTATTGATGGAATGTAAAAAGATCCAAAGGGAGAGAGAGTGGTTGATCCATAATTATAATGTAAACATACATGACATTGGTAGTTTTTCTAGCATAATGATTAACAAAGCCTGATTCGAAGTTAGCTAGATATATATATATAATATGGTGTTAGTAGCTGTTAATTTTCGTTAACTTAATGCATAACTAATTAATAGGGTGTCGATTTGTAAATAAGGGTATGATGGGCCTAACATACCTTTTAAATGTAAAAGCCCTAAATAAAAATTAGAAAAAAATCTACTTAAAATAATTAAACATAACATTGGATAAGTATCTAGTCTTGCAGCCTCGTTTATCCACTATATTGTATTGTAATATGATATTAACTAAAATACCTACATTTTAATTTAGCAATAATTTAAAAATTCACATGGATGGATTGCATCGGTTGCCACTTATTATTAGGTACTGCGCAATTAAGCATATTGTTGTAATTTTAATTAATAAGCTTTGATGGAACCTATTCAAATAGATGACACTAAACGAGTAAGACATGTTTGATTCAAAAGACCTGAATCCTCGACATATCACATGGCGACCCTGCCATTGGCACCGTATTTAGGACTTATATCAAGATCGAAGAAAGAAGATCACAAGAGAAAAATTCACGGTGAAACATTTCAATAAAGAAAATTTCAAGACAGACGATTTCAAGACATTACGAAGAAAGAAGATTTTGAAGACGGCATATCATTGGAAAATCTGCATCGAATGAGCAAGCTGTAAGCAAGTTGTGTTGTGTGCACAGAACGGAGCAACTTCGGCAACGAGGACGCAATACCATACCGAACGCTTGGATGTTATAGAAATCCTGATCACCACAGCCGTCGTTATCATGATTATCGGCGTTGTATACTACATCGTCAAGAAATGCAACAAGCACCCCGTACGCACCACGCAACGAGAGCTGAACAGACACATTATATACAGGGTGTCCGGTAATTAATGGATAACCTGGAAATGTTATATAGTGGAACTGACGGCCGTTCAGAAAAATATGAAAAAAATCTATCCTAACTACTACCTGAGATATGTTTTTTTTTTAATTATCATGTATAACTTTCCTGTATACTACAACCATAAATGAATGAAATCCATCGGATTTTTGTTGTTTTATTATTAAATACTAATTATGCTAATAGATAGACAGTCAAAAGTATGCTATGCTATAATAGCTTGCACTTTTTAATATATATATTCTTTTTAATTTTATTTTTTTCATTTTTCTGCGCGGCCGTCGGTTCTACTATAAGACATTTCAAGGTTATCCATTAATTACCGGACAACCTGTATAATAAATTAATATATATTTATATATTTAAGATTTAATTATACAGCTATGTTCATTCATCTCACATACATAACTCAGGCACTATAATACAGCGTTGGCATGAGTTAGATAGACTGTAGACTGTAACCTCTAGAACATTACGCAGGACATATTTATAGTCAGTAATTACGAACACGAAATTATGAAAACACTGATTGATTTTATATTGATTTTGTAATTATGCGAGCAGTAATGATTAAGCGCGGTTTTACTGAAGCTGTGGAATAATTCTTTTCTAGATTAGTAAAATGCGTAAGTTATGCACGGTTGGCGTACCTAATGGTTTAATTGGTTGCAAAGTGTTGTGGGTTCGAATCCTACTCGGCGCAAAAATTTATGTGATGTCACAAACGGTAGTTACGAGTATTAATGTTCGTCGTTTTCATTGTTTGAATGTTTGTAAAGTCTTCGCGATACAGGCATTATTCCTAGTGCGGGAGTTGTCTATTTTAAATGAAGTATGGTTTGTTTTTGTTTAGGTGGTCACAATGTGTTCTAGATTTAAAACCTAAGCAACACAAAAATTTGTAGGACGTCAGGAATATTAGTAACGAGTATGGGTGTTCTTTGAGTCCCTTGTTTAAATGTTTGTAAAGTGCTCGCGATACAGGAATTATACCTGCTGTAAGAGTGAAAAACATGTGATGTAATTCACAACGTTGCGCGGGCACATAGCTATGGGTAATGTGTATGTTTGTTCTGCCCTTACTGAGATTTGATTTAAATTGGAACCACCTTCTTTTAAAACATTGTAATTGTATTTTAATTTGTATTTTTCTATTTAATATAAATTTTATTTGACATAATTTTGGTATTCAAAATTACATGACATTTATTAAATAATATACACCTTCAATTTTTATTAGATTGAGAGTCCACAAACATATCTTAATTTTGTACTTATTTGCAATTGATGTTTACAATAATTAACTGCCATGAACATCTATGGCAGTCGTTACTAGGAAGTTAGTGCCCTATAATATCCTGACACTGGTCTAGCCTTAGGGTATCGTTAGCCTTCGGGTTGCGGAGGTCAGGTGGCAGCCGCTCCGTGTAAAAACTGATATTCAGTGAAATCCGGTTAGACCAGAAAAGCCGACCCCAAGTGACTTGGGAATAATAAAGGCTAGGGAGGGAGAAGAAGTTTAAAATAATTAATTCGTCTAAGTTCAACACTAACGAATTTTGTTATGAATAAATAAATAATAAATTAAGACTGAGACTTCGCATTACATAGAATATAGTAATGTCCAGTGACCTTTGGTCCACACGGACGTAATCACAGGCATATCTTATCTTTTAACAAAACTTTATATACCACTAGTCAGCTAGCAACAGATACGTATTACAGCAAATTTGCCAACGAACTTCCATTAATTCCTTGCCTGAGTGACCACTGCGATGCATAACATCCCGGATACGAACACAAGCAAGCGTATCTGATTGGAGCTAAACAATCTTGCTATAGCTCGCCTTACCAGCAAGTGGACTGGAAAATATGATAAATAAGAAAATTGAAATATAATGCCTCTTACAAAGAAGTACCTACTATAATTAGCGTGATAAATTATTACTTAAGTATTATCTGCAGGTACATAATTATAATAAATTGTAACTAGTCGATGTCTGTACCTACATAGGAGCTCATTTAGAAAAATTTATGTACAGTCATTATAAGGGTTATAGAAGCCATCACAATTATTTTTAGAATTTTCGTAAGCCTGCATGATAGCGCTTCACAAAAAAAAATCTGCGCAAAATTAAATGGGGTTGTTTTCAGTTTTATTACTGAAAATCTAACTTCGGGCACGCCACGATCGTAGCGGTAAATCCCGTGTTTGAGGAGTGGCTGGAGAGGCGTCATGGCGCCCTCACGTTCCGATTGACACAGGTTATAACTGGCCACGGTTGTTTTGGCCAGTTTCTGTGTCGTATAGGCCGGCAAGAGACGCCCGGTTGTCACCACTGCGGCGACTGCCGCGACGTTGTTGAGGATACGGCGCTGCACAGTTTGGCGGATTGCCCCGCCTGGGCATCGCAATGCCGTGAGCTGATCGCGGAAGTCGGATACGCCGAAACCTCGGCGGGGTCACGACCGCATGTGCAAGTGATTTGCGCGGCCCCGCCGATTGCGGTTTTGTCGAGGAACACCGTAGTAGATTTAGTCGGTATTCCGGGAGGTCTAATATCATCATTTCAACATCTTTCTTTACCCCGGTGAGTCCGACATAACCCCTTCGCCCGCAGAGGGGCAAGCGTCACTGAATTACAAGACGTTAAAAAAAAAATTGCAATCTATCTTAAAATCTGGTGCAGGTTTCATCTTGCTATGTCGCCTAGAAATTTAATATTAATAATTATAAGCATTTTTGATACGTCGCCTGACAGCCACAACAACAAGACTTTTTTTTTTTTACATGGTGGAATGCAATGACGCATGTCCCTCCGCGGGGGCGGGCGGAGGGATTATGTCGGACTCGCCGGGGTAAAATAAGATGTTAAAAAGATAATGTACCTCCCGGAATACCGACTAAACCTACCACGGTGTTCCTCGACAAAACCACTATCGACGGGGCCGCGCGAATCACTTTCGCATACGGTCGCGAACCCGCCGAGGTTCCGGCCCACCGTATGAAACGGCAGGCCCCTACGCAATAAGACCTACCCAAGATAGGTACTTACTCAAAATAAAACCCTACTGTCTCCCCCTAAAGGGGGAGACGGACACGAAACAGAGGCGCGCGTGGGAACACGCACGCCGCCTCTCGGACCTGGTGCTGAACGGATGGCGGGCAGGCCCACAAAGTCCGCCACCCCCAGGTCAAACCTCAGGGTGGCTGGAGGTCATCTCGCGCCCTCCGGCGCCCGGCTCTGCGGTTGGGGAGAGGGTTTAAACGCTCCCTGTCCCGCTCCGCCGCCTCCTTGATGGAAATCACTTCCTCGCAAAAGGAGGCGACGGCGTTCCACGACCTCTCACTCCGGACCATAGACTGAACTACGGCCGGGAGCGAGAGGGCAACCGATCCGACTGCCGCGATCAAATCACGGCGCTGCAATGCCCAGGCGGGGCAAACCGCCAAAGTGTGCAGCGCCGTGTCCTCTATAACGTCGCGGCAGTCGCCGCAGTGGTGACAACCGGGCGTCTCTTGCCGGCGTATACGACACAGGAACCGGCCAAAACATCCGTGGCCAGTCAGAACCTGTGTCAGCCGGAAGGTGAGGGCGCCATGCCGCCTCTCCAGCCACTCCTCAAACACGGGACTTACGGCCACGATCGTGGCGTGCCCAACAACAAAAGACTATATTAACATACTTTTATATTGTCAAATGAATACTTATATACATACCATACATGCTTATTAATTAGAAAAATATTAACGAAATCAATTCATACTAATATTATATTCAAACACAAATCACACAGATATCACACAAGAAATAGAAATTATATAGAACTACCTCGCATAAGAACATAGTATGGTAAACAAAAAGTATGAGGGAGCTTAGTTATATAATAAGTTACCTAAAGACGTAAAAATTCTTTATCTATTAATAGTTTTATAAGTAGATTAAAGATATACTTATTAAACTAACTTAACTCGAACAAAACTCGACTAATCGAATATAAAATGTACTTGTAATGTTATAATTGTTTAAATTTTCTCATATTTTAAGTGAACTATGTAATAATGTTCTTTTGAGAAATAAACTCTTTAAACCGAAATTTATAAAAATTAAAATTTTTGCTTTCTAGCAAAACGCGTAGGTACGAAAACGCCAGCAAAAGCTGGTACCTACCTATTCATGTAAATTAATTCATAAGAATCCTAACTAAACATGTATAATACACTTTTTGTTACACTTCCACGTCTTAACTACTCGATTGATCATCATGAAATTTCACATACATGTTGTCAGGAGGGAAGAAAAGGTGGTTTCTTTCATCCAGAAAGAAATGTTATTTAACCTAAGAAATGTATATTATGTACCTACCTATAGTAAATCATTAGAAAGACCTATCATTTTCGGCACCCTGTTGTAGGTCATAAATAATATCTAACAATAAAAAAAATATTGTAAAAAACCACTTACATTATATTTAGTTATTACAGCCAAGTTTTCACTCACAAGCACTTTTAGTAATTCTTAGATAATACAATCAAAAGTATCTAGGGATCAAATACGTTTTAGAGGCTCAACTCAATTGAGGATTATTATTTTAACTTTTTTTGATAGCAATTGGTTATTTTTAATGACTTTCACTATTTTTAAAATAAATTTTCTTTTAATTTAATTACAAAATAGAAAATCCACTGTCAGTTAGGATTTCTATAAAAGTGGGTAATAGCGTTTTTATAAAACCATTACAATTTCTGCATCGGAACTGAAAAAATCTGCATCAATATGGAGTAAAGACATCATTTAACACAAGAAGAGATGATGAGAGCCCTCGGAATGTTGCAAGTTGGTTCCAGACAACGTACTGTGGCTGTCGCTCTTGGCACTACATAGAGCGTTATAAGTCGTCTCTGGACACGCTATCGTATCACGGGCAACGTGGCCGATTGACATGAAGGACGATCTCGCATCACCACTCGCAGACAGGACCGGTTCATCCTAAATACTGCTCGACGGAATCGTAACATGACCGCCATATGTTAGCTACGAGGCTCCACAGCTCTTCGAGCTTGCTGATAAGCAACCAAACCATCCGAAATCGTTTACGTGAAGTGGGTTTGCGTCTGTCACTTATAGCACCCTGCAATCGTAGGTCCCGTTTGCAATGGGCTCGCGAACACAGAATTTGGGAGGAATAAGACTGGCGTTGTGTTTGCTTTTCCGATGAATCTCGTTTCGGTGTGAGACCAGATACAAGACGTACTCGGGTTTGAAGGACATCTGGACGTCAAGAACGTTTGAAATTTTGTCAGGAAGTTCATTTATATGGAGGTGGAACAATAATGGGTTGGGCCAGTATTTGCATCGGTGGAAGAACCGATCTCACTTGGATCAGTGGAAACCTCAATGCTCATATTTATGCGGAGAGGATTTTTTTAGGCGTGATCATCCCTTTCATCATTCGTTTCGACTAATGCATGACAATGCACGTCCACACACGGCTAGAGTCGTAACACGTACTCTTACCGATGCTCATATCAAAGTCCTGCCGTGGCCTGCTCAATCTCCAGACCTCTTTTATTTTTTTTCACGTTTGGGAATACAATGACGCATATCCCTCCGCGGGGACGGGCGGAGGGATTATGTCGGACTCGCTGGGGTGAAAGAAAGATGGAATGATAGTAAAGTACCTCCCGGAATACCGACTAAACCTACCACGGTGTTCCTCGACAAAACCACTATCGACGGAGCCGCGCGAATCGCTTTCGCATGCGGTCGCGACCCCGCCGAGGTTACGGCCCGCCGTATGAAACGGCAGGCCACTACACAAAGAGACCTACCCAAAGGCACTCACTTCTAATTAAACCCTACTGTCTCCCCCATAGGGGGGAGACGGACTCGAAACAGAGGCGCGCGTGGGAACACGCACGCCGCCTCTCGGACCTGGTGCTGAACGGATGGCGGGCAGGCCCACAAAGCCCGCCACCCCCAGGTCAAACCTCAGGGTGGCTGGAGGTCATTGCGCGTTTTCCGGCGCCCGGCTCTGCGGTTGGGGAGAGGGTTTAAACGCTCCCTCTCCCGCTCCGCCGCCTCCTTGATGAAAATTACTTCCTCGCAGAAGGAGACGATACCCCACAACAACTTATTGACTTATTAGAAAGAACATGGACGGGCAATTCTCAAAGTAATTTTGATGAACTGATTTTAAGTATGCCAAATCGTTGTGATTGTGTTATTCGTGTCAATAGTGGAAACACAGACTATTAATTTGATAATCTTTGAAATAAAAATTATAAAGGATTTTTCCATTTAAGTACTTGTCGACATTAACTTGGGTTAATTTTCAACAATTTGCAGTTTTCAAATTTCCTTTGTTTTTACCAAAATATAGGGATAATTTATTAACTTAAACATAGGAATTAAAGTAAAAAGCTAGTCTGGAAGACTAGATTTGGCAAATATTCATTTGATGGTTTTTTATACTCAAAAATGTACTTGATCCCTAGATACGTTTGATGTGTGTATTTACTAAACAGCAAATCTAAACATATTATAAGTTCCACAAATGAACACTAGCACCTAAACTAGGCCGAGTCTATATTTTAGATGCTAGTTTCTTCCATTGACACAGATACACTATTTAGTTTTATTTTATTTTATTTATTTATAAGGATCGCCAACAAATGATACACAATTCTTACACAATAAAAAAGATGATACAGTAATATATGCCTTGTGTTCATTCTGTTATAGGCAACCACAACTAACACAGGAAGTACCAGTACAATAAACTTAAAAATAAACTATAATAAAAATATGAAAATGAGAAAAACGATGGTACCTATGTGTTTAAAAAATGGTTAACAGTGTAAAAATACAAGTTAATTAACTTGTATTTTTGAGATACTCTAATATTCCTTTTTTAAATTTAGGCATAGTATCAAGTACAAATAATGTCTAACTTAAGCAGACGAGCGAGATCATTATATAACTTCGTCAATCTAGTTATTGGCGAGTTAAGCCCTAGGTTTGTCTTATATCTAGGTATATTGTAGTTTGAAGACATTTGAGCGCGGCAACCTACTAGGAGCTGAGATATGGATCTTAGACAATAATTCAGGACAGTCAACGTTATTATTGAATATATTATATAAGAATGATAAGTCAAGGAGCTTACGTCTATGGTTTAGTTGGACTAAGTTGAAATGTTTAAGTCGGGTATTGTACGAATGTAGAGATCTGTGTAGTTTTGTTTTATACGTGAGATGGCTAAGAAACCGTCTTTGAACACGTTCAAGTCGGTTTTTGTGAACTTGGTAATGCGGAGACCAGGCTTGAGAGCAATACTCTTATATACTACGTACTAATGAGTTGAACAAGAGAATTTTAGTTTTGGGAAGATTGAATCTTTGGGTATTTCTGATTATGAAACCGCACATTTTGGAGGCATTCAGTATTATTTTATCTAAGTGCGCACTTAATGTTAACTTATTGTCTATTAATACGCCTAAATCACGCACACATTCAACTTGTTCAAGAGGTTGGCTGTGTATATTGTATGATGTTTGTTTTTTTTTTTTCTGCTATAGTATATGTAATTACATTTATCTACATTTAAAGTCATTTTATTTTGATCACACCATTGAACCAAACGGTTTATGTCATCTTGAACAAGAAGAAAGTCATCTGCACTTTTGATAGGCTTTAAAATTTTGAGGTCATTAGCATACAGGTAAGCAGTTGTATGGTGAAAATTTTTTGAAATAGAATTGATAAGAATTAGGAACAGAAGAGGCCCCAGATGTGATCCCTGTGGAACGCCAGAAGTAACAGCAAATTCTTGAGATTGAGCACCATTTACTACTACGTAAAATTTACGATTGGAAAGATACGATTCAAACCAGCTCAAAATAGGTCCGCCCACTCCAGCTTCAGCAAGCTTCGACATTAGCGTTACGTGGTCCACTTTGTCAAAAGCTTTGCTAAAGTCCGTGTATATAGCATCCACCTGAGCGCCCTGGTCTAGATAACAAGATATGGTGTCTATAAAAGCTACGAGATTGGTGGTTGTAGATCTTTTTTTAATTAAGGCCATGTTGTTGTTCAATAAGCTGACTTTTCATCAAACTGCTTAGATGGGGATAAACTAAAGATTCAAATATTTTCGGTAATATATATAAAATAGATATAGGTCTATAGTTTTTAACTGTATTTTTAGGGCCATCTTTGTAAATATATATATATATTTTGGCAGTTTTCCAATAGTTAGGAAATTGACCTGAGTATAGGGATTTGTTAAATATTAGAGATAATGGTTTGGATAGTTGTTTAGCGCAACTAGATAAAAATACGGGTGGCAGACCATCAGGACCGGGCCCCTTATTTAATCCAGCCTTTTAAGTTTATTATAAATATCTGATTCGGGTAAGTTTATGGTGTTCAAGACAATGCAACTATTATCAGAATTATGCTTTGGAGTAGGAGATGTAGTTTGAGAGTACGTGCATTTATTGTAAACTGATGAGAAATGCTTAGCAAATAAGTCACTTATATTACTCACCACAGTCGCTCAAGTCAGTCGCTCAGTCAATGCAAAGATTATTCTATAATGCCAGGTAGACACATAAAAATAAATACATATGTACTACTACCATAGTACGGTCATGTTATCTAATAACATTACCGTGACCATAGTCATAGAGGTCGAAGAAGTACATCCAAAATTAGAAATTGTCTCCCCTCATGTCGATCCGACTATTGCAAGCTATCAGACCAGCCAACATTACGCGATATGATAGCGTCTTACCATCTATTGTTACGGAATAATAAAAATAAAGCATTCTTACGTGCCAGTCAGTCATTCTTTGTTATTATTACTAAATAACGTAATGTGTAATTACTAAAATACTTTATTCACTTACGCTCCCGCCATACTTGGACGTCAATACTTCTCTAACGAGATATTTTCTTTGAAATTCCGTCAATACCTATTAAATAAAAACTTCTAAAAAGTACCAAGTGCAAATTAAATCAAAATTGTATAAATAAAAAACAATCCAATAAATGCCAAAATGTTATTAATCTCCAGGCCAACGTTAAACCCAAGGTCCAGACACAGTTTTTTTTTATTGAACCTGGCTTACTTCTTATTTACCAATCACAACGAGTATTCTTGACTCCCCCGTAGGGGTCACGGACGCGCAACGGTAGCGTTTTATTGACTCTATGGTATGAGTCATGGACATTTCAAAGATTAAGGCTAAGCATCGATGCAGGCGATATTATAGTACACAAGTGTGTGCGCAAACAGAAGCGCACTCTCTGTTCCCTGACTCTCATGACCCGATGCAATCCGACACAATCGGAGAGAAATCAGACGCAGGGCTGAAACCTTTACGTGCTTTCCAAAGCATAGAGGTGTCTAAAATTGCCGTCTAAATTCAGGTAGATGCAAAATTTCCTTATAAGTACAGTCAGCAACATAAGCAGCTGAAACATAAAAAATTTGTATGAAGGATTTAAGAATTAAAAGTGCTAATTTTTATCTGTGTTTTTTATTGAACTGCGATTATATAAACAAAGGATATTATAAATGCGTAAGTGTCAACCGATCATCATGAAATTTCGCAAACACATTGTCAGGGTTACAGAAAAGGCTATACGGGCGCCCTTTAATCCTGAAAAATGTAGTGTTCCGTGTTAGAGCGAAGTTAAAGGCAAAAGCCAGTTACAGCAATAAAAATTTACAATTGTTCTAATTATGGAAGAGAACGCCAATCAAAATGTTACAGGTATATGTCGAATTATATTGCTGATTGTACAAAACAAAAACCAATAAAACAAAATCTATATATCATAAACCATTTATTAAAAAAAAATAGATAGGTACAAAACATCATATTACATCTATAACCATTACATCTAACCATATTGATAATAATTAATTGGACCACAATATTTGCCTAGTTTACAGCTCTAAGTACAACGAATATTACCATGATCCCTCGACGTGTAAACCTACGAAACTACCCAAGGTAATGGTCACTTAAAAAACAAGAATACATCATAAATGGATAAAATAATTCATATCTTTTCAGCAGACTAGGAATGAATAAACTATAGGATAGTAAAGGAATAAAATGAACGAAATATTCGTAAACACTTCTTACACTTTATAACTTACTAGCGACCCGCCCCTTTGCACGGGTAGCACAAAACCTTAACAAATTATACAACTAAACCTTCCTCATGACTCACTCTATCTATTGGTGAAAACCGCATTAAAATCCGTTCAGTAGTTTTCGAGTTTATCGCGAACGGATAGACATGTTAAAATTGCCTTCGCCAGCTGTCAATAGACCCTACGTTATAGATGGTATATTTATTACTCTATTCGGCAATCGCAGACCCCGTGTTACTAAGAAGATTACTTGACTGAAACCTTCAGTAACACTCAGCTAGCCCAGTAATAGAACTCCAATCAGCTGTTACGTAATCCGCTCATATTTAATCCAATGAGGAATCTTGATACAGTAAGGATTAATTTTAAGTAACCATTACCAAAAGTATATTACTTCTATCTTTGATATAAAATTAACGGCAAGCCATTTAGGCAAGACATAATAATTTATGAGCAAAAGTAATTTTTAATTAGAATTAAAATATTGTCTAAATATGTTACCATTATGCTGTTTTTGGATGTTATCAGATCTTATGACAAGATATAGAAATTAACTGTAGTTATCAATGAATTTGTATAAAGGATGACTGCACATTGAAAGCATATACAGATACAATATTACTTTAGCACATCGAAAGCCTGAATATAATAGTTTTTACAATGAGTAATAAATATTTATGTAAAAAGGTCTACATATCTAAGCTTATTTTGTTTGCCTGTACCTTAATTTCTTTTTTATTTACTTTATCAGTGTGTGATTGCGAATTGCAACTGAATTATTACTAATTTTAAGGACTAGAAAGTCCTTAATTAAAATCAGTAATAAATCAGAAGATAAGACTTCAGGATTAAATTTGGCATTATATCCAAAACCTATCCTACCTATTTATACTTCAAATAAAATTGTAAAAAATCTCAGCGATATTTATATACTATACTCAGGTACATATAGTATTGTATATACATAGAATTCAATGTTTAGTAACTTGCTTATGTAAAAGAATGCGAGACGTCATATTTCTAAGCGAAACGATCACAACGTAAGCGGAGAAAACGATCACTGATCGTCTTAGTAGAAACTGATCATATTGGTACGCACATATGGGCTTTTTAATTGGCTTTGATTACGTTTATACGAATTTTATAATTTATTCATTAAAGTTAGGACCGCTGTTAGATATAAAAAGATGTTTGTCAAGACATTTGTTGAAGCCAAGGGCTATAGAATCCGTAGAGGTATACGTAGAGGTGTTAAAGAATAATCAATTAGAGTGTAACATCTGATTGCTACAGTTGGATTACCGTGATCGTTTCAGCTTGCGATCTTCTTGACAGCGACGTCTTGCATATAACAGTGTAAAAAATAAGGCACGGTGTACATTTATTATAACATACAAAACTGATAACTTACAGATATTGAATTTTACATAATTGGGAACATTTTCTTTGATGGTAAA
Source organism: Catocala nupta (assembly GCA_963675205.1). Lineage (NCBI taxonomy): Eukaryota > Metazoa > Arthropoda > Insecta > Lepidoptera > Erebidae > Catocala > Catocala nupta. Next base: position 26,422,299 of record OY776086.1, on the reverse strand, counting down.
ATCAAAATTTCGTGAATTATTTTATATTACATTTATATATTATTTTATACAATGTATAGTAAACAAAGAGAACATTTCTGGGTCTCAGTCTCAGAACTCCTTTTATATATTTGTGCGCAACCATTAGTTCTGCTTATATGGTAACACAATTGAACTGATTTTATATTTTCCATAACATATTCGAAATATAACATCTCTTTATCACAATAACTGCGTAAGAATTACTAACTACGGCGGTTGCAGCCTTGTCGATATCAAACAAAATGTCACTTTTATCCGAATAATCACAATTCTCCATTTTTAATCCCGCGTTTTATGGCGCTTGCCTATTGCCGTGCACCTGGAACAAAACTTCATGCTGCCACAGATTTCCAGACAGAAAAACTCGATAACATAATATCATATGATAAAACAGTGACTTAACTCGAAATTTGTAAGTGAGGCAATCTGTACGCTAATTAGCAAACTATTAGAGTTCAAATTGCCTTACTGCCAAATATCAAGATATGTCTCCGTTTTATCAAGAATCTGTCTTCAAGCCCCTAGGCAACACTCTAGTATAAAACCTTAAGTAAACGCTTACTTTGGTATCCACAAGATTATACATGCGATATAATTCGGCTAAGTATTCCTGTTTGACAAAGCGACAACCCTAGCTTAAAATTACTTGTCGTTTGGTTTTTAACTCTAATATTTGCGACATAAGGTGCATTATCGCTTATCTAGTGGACTTGAGTTTCCAACGTAGGAAGAGGAAGGCTGATATACGCAGGACCAGGAATATGAGGCATAGAGCGGCGATGTCCAGGGTGAAGTCTGCGTCTTCCATGTCTAGTTCTTCGAGAGTGGTTAAGGGGTTCTTGAAGTGGCAGTAAGTCTGAGGACAAAAATCGAAGTTGTTATGATGTTATTCTAGATTTTTCTCAGGTGCATTCTACGAGAACGTGTGTAGGTATAAAAGTATCCAATTACTAGTACATCAAAATCAATCAAAACGTGGCAGAAAGAGACATTAAGCTTTGTATCGGCAGTAATTAAATGGCTAAATCTCCCTCTGTGCTAAGTTTCATCATTCAACAGTTTACACATATGTGTGAATGAGTTAATTACTTCCAAACATGTTCACAAACTCAACAATTGTTTGGACACAATTTTCTTCTTCAGTAAACATAGTCTGAACAGAGTGCCTAGTGCGAGATTGTTTTGCGTTAACGCGATCGCCACGTTTATAACGTTCGGCGCTCCGATTGGCGCGCTCAAAGCTTTTAACCAATCAGAGAGCCACGCGCGGTAAACGTTTCAACCGTGTTAACCTAGAAATAACTCGCCCTAGGCACCCTGATCAGAGGGCTTCTGACAGGTACTTACTACATATTTGTCGGCCTCGATGGCGTGGTTAGTGTAACCGACTGCCACGCCTGAGGTCGCGGGTTCGATTCCCGCATAATAATAATGATTGTGACGCGGACCGCGCGACCTTGACGGCTGCGCGCGAGTCGGAGTGGTGGCTGTCGCCCCCCCTTCCCCTCCTGCCCGGCGGTAGCCATATATAAGCCCGATCGCGTCCTGGACGTGCTCTCCTTGCGGCCCGGCTCCACATCTTCAGTTAAGTGTTCCTGACTACAAGGACACGCAGCAAGCCTTTAAGTGACCCACGCCCTGTCTATTTTATATTGTTAAAGTTGTACATGTGAACTAAACGCAATAAAAGTGTAATTGCCATACCTTCTCTTATTTGTATCTTTTAATTAAATTCACCTAGGGACACCACGCCCCTACGGCGTGGCCTGTTCCTCTAAAACCTTCATTTCTTCTAAAGAAAACCTTAAAGGTTACATGATATAATATTACCTGATGACACTTCAACTTGGGCCTGTCGAAGGAGTAAGTGGCGAGCGCCGTGCCCTCGAACCCGTAGCGGATGTAGGAGAGGTAGGTGATCCAGCGCAGGTACACGGGGATGGCGTTGAACGACACGAAGAACCCGCTGAACAGCAGGAACGGCACCGACATCACTGGCGCCAGGAACACGCCGTTCTGGAGGACAAATGGTTTAGTTAGTAGTACATTATATTGTTTTACGTTTAAACAAATGTTATACATTTAAAATAATCAGCAGTTATGATCACGGGGAGAAAATGGCTGCTGCAAAGCAACCGAAACCTCGGCCTCAGAGAAAATGTTAATTTAAATAGATTTATAGTTTTTAATTTATATATATATAAACAGAGACGCTCTTCGTATACAGTAATTTAATTTTAATAATTAATACACAGCGTGTTTGATTTATTGTTAAATATAGTTTGACTGCACGATGACGATGTCACACGTGCTTTAAAATATCCAATGTATTAATCTAGGACATGGTCTATCTGTATACCAATTTTCATCCAAATCTGTTCAACGATTCATGCATGACTATATAACAAATACGCTCACAAACTTTCCCATTTATAAATCTAGTAGGAAGGTATATTTACCTGAACATTCATAGCAGCTCCCACGACAAGCCCAACGCTCTGTGCGACGAACGATATGAGCAGACAGGACGACAGGAACATCGCGAAACGGAACCAGACAGGCGGCTGTGACGTCAGCAGGTACACTATCACCACGTAGATCACACAGAATATCGCCTGGGGAATAAACATTTATTTATTTAAACACAAACGAAACGACATTATAAGCCAAGTATTCATAATATGAAATAATTATAACAATAAAAATATTTTTTTAAATTTTACACATTATTAGGTATATTAATAAATATTCATCGGATGTTATTAGTGTTTAGTTAGTATTCCCTATAGTCTAAAGAAATGTGACGCAATTTCCAAAACAAAAGGAAAAGTCTCCGACCAGACTGAGTGATCGTGCCTGGCGGGCCACGGTACTATTAATAATAGGACTATTAATATTGAAAACTCTTATTTAGAGTAACTTGTACAACAAACTTTGTTTGCGCGGTTCAGACTTCAGTACAAATTATAGGAAGTAGTGTAGTTGAATACAGCGCCATCTCTTGTTATCCGTTGTAACTTCTTTGTATAGAGTCTACTACAATAGTTTTTACCCAACTACTAACTAGATAGAGATCGCCTGTTCTATTATCAAACGTAAACCAAAAAATATATATGATATGATTACCTGGAATGGTATATCCGACACAGTGATGGCCAAATAGTAAGAGCGTAGCGAGTACCATCGATTGAAGTGTTCCTTCACCAACACAGGCATCTCAAGGGGAACTGGAAATATACGTATTTATAATTACAACTTCTAATTAAACGCATTTACTGCCAATTTTATTTCTACTAATCATTTGGTATATGCTTTAATCCTATATTTACGGTATTATCGACTTATTTGTAATAGTACTAAAATTCATTTGTACAGCGTAAACGTTCTTAGTTTTTTACGCAGATATTATTTCGTTTCACAAACTTGTTTTGGTCAGATTGAATTATACATTTGTTTCAAAAATAATTTTATTGCTAAAACTTGATAGGTATGTAAATTAATGTCTCTTGTTAGTTTCTAAGTGAATAAAGTTAATTGTATGTCTCGTATCATATTTATCATTATTATAATATTTATTTTTATTTTTGTATACATATTTAAATCATATTAATTCTTTCTGGACATCAAATGGATGAATGGATAGATACATACTTACTATACTTAGTGAGCAAGCCTATTGTCGTCAATGGTGTCAATTCTGTCGTCACAAAATTCTCTTATCTTCGCTAAAAATCTCTAAAATTTAGTTTAGTCCTGTCAAACGACATTTCGTATTCTAAAATCGCTAAAAGTGACAGGACTAAACTAAATTTTAGAGATTTTTAGCTAAGACACCAATATCATATATTCAAGCTGTGTACTGCTACTTAAAAAAAATATTTAGAGTTTTATGTTCAGAAAAACATAAAAACACAAGAATGTACTTGTTCTATCTGGGAATCGCACTTAGGACCATACGAGCGACCGTAATTAGGCTTGAGACTATACAAATTTCTTTATGATTATATAAGTATGGTTTACTTATATACCACTTATGGATTAATTATCGGATAAACCATATTATAATATCAAATCAATATGAACGAATAAACGTTTCTATATATCAAGTGCCTACTACTTTTTTTTGTACTACATCTATACTATTAGAATTAGTAATGTTGCATTCGAAATATATCCGAATGAATTACGTGAGCCTTGTCCATCCAGCTCAATATTCAAATATATTACAACATAAGTAGTAGCACTGCGTTTTAACCATGCAAAGTAAATTTAAGCGCATAATTATATTCGAATATCTTTCGAATTAAACTATACGCATTTCTTATTCGAGTGTGTAAAATATACTCACAACTGAGTATAGTGATGGTCATAGAGGTGTACATAAGGAACAGCATATTGAAGAAGAGGAAACCGAGGTTGGAGAGCACTTTAGAGCCGTCGTCACCGATGTCGTAGTAAAGAGCGCCGATCAGGAACCCGACCAGGATGTGGGCGAACAGACGGAGGTACATCAATGTCTGTGAAAATAAATAGACTAGTTATATATATATGTACATAGTTTTAGGTATTTATTTCTGTAGAGTTAAGCAGAGTTATATTATATCCATATTTAGTACGATTACGCGTCTACCGGGTACCAGCTTTACAGTTCAGTCACAGTGCTTAACACAAACAGGGCTTACATCACACAACCCGACCTCATGCACAACAGAATATATTAAATAAATAGATAAATAGTGCAAACTCGGGGAGTTTGAATGGTTGCCTCGCCACGAGTACACCGATTATACAATTCCCAAACAGGATAAACATTGGCGTATTGAACAAATAGTTTTCACTTTGTCTCGTATTGAAAATATTGATTGCTATATCATTTTGTAACGAATTTTGAATTAATATTCATAAAAGACGTTTAACGCTTTGTGCTTTTCAAGAGGACTACCATATTCTGTCACTATATTAAGAAAAGACGCTCAATGAACGATGACACCTTTTTATTTATTATAAAAATTACACCCAAAGTCATTAAGAGACTTTCCCTCATACTTTGCCAAAACTCAAATCCCGAACTCCATTGTCGCCTAGTCAATAATTGTAGCCAACTGTTGTTGCCATAATTTCGGAAAAAAAATTATAACAGCCGACTCGAATGTGAGTTTAGAAGTGATACTTAATTAACAGAATTGCACAACTGAACAGTGTTGGTAAACAAGCAATCTATGAGATCAACTTTCTTCCTTCTCAACACGACCCATATAACCCATATAGACCATCGCACATGTTGAGAAATTAGCATCTTTCTTACAAATATGACAAACTATAAATGTTTGTTAAACACTTTAAAACACTGTCTACTTAATCATTCAATAAAAACCCATCACGTCAATGCATTGAAGCTGCCCAAAATACAAGGCCGTTGACCTCAGCGTCATAGTAATATTTAATAGCTGACAGTTTATTTTGACAGAAGTTTAAACTGACACAAAATATACTAACGGGTTGTTTTTATGTTATTGCTATTGATCATTAAATTAAAATTTTTATGTAAAATCTAGTAAATATACAGTAAAATTTATTTTCTTTTACATTATACATACTTCAAGACATTCCATACTCCTATCATAAGACCTAAATATATGACGACGCGATGGCGTAGTGGTTTGTGTAACCGACTGCCACGCCTGAGATCGCGGATTCGATTCCCGCACAAGTCAAACATTTGTGTGCATGAACATGGATGTTTGTCTTGGTCTGGGTATTTCTATGTATAATATGTATTTACAAAAAAAAGGATATATGTATGTTTATCCATTGTCTGGTATCCATAGTACAAGCTCTGCTTAGTTTGGGCTAGATGGTGTTGCGTGTATGTGACAGAATATTATATTTTATTATAAAAATATATGTATATATAGCTAGAAGAATATTCTACAGCTTTATTTACTTTCATTATATTCTGCATGCACGTTTAAGTTAAGTATTACTCGGTAATAAGATGATATGCAACAAACGCTACTAAACGTATTGTCTATTAGGTTTTGCCCGGGTTCGCTCGGTAACAGTACCTTTTCTGGATAAAATATACCCTAAGACTTTTTCTGTAACCCTGACACCGTGTATGCGAATTTTATGATCGTTCGATTAGTTAAGGCATGAAAGTGTAACAAAATAAGTAACTTATATTCGCATTTATACCATTAAGATAGGTTATAATTAGGATTTTGAATCTCTACACAAAATCACAGAAAACACAATCCGGTCGTTTATGTATGGTCCAAAACAAAATCGGTTGAACAAAATCCCTTGCAAAACACTCAAAGCACAATTATTGGTTACTTATTTATCATATATTCAACATAAGAGTATTGTTTGGATCAGATTTTCGATTTCCATTAGTAAGAAAGTGACATATCTAGTATATAATCATTGGTTCCTTACCCAGTCTCTTCTGCTGAACAGCAATGTCCTCTTCAAGACGACCCAGAACTGCGTGAGCTCCGACGTGGCGTATCTTCTGGGAGAGCCTTCGCCGCCGAGTAGTGCTACTTCGACATTGTCCTGTTTCTCGGTGTCCATTTGTACCACCAGAGGGTCACCTGAAGACAAAAAAATTGTACGGTTAGAAACTGTTGACTCACACAGATGGCGTAGTGGCTGAAGTGATTACCTCGCCACTGCTACTGCGCCGGTTCGAATCCCACACTGGACAAACATTTAAGTTATCCACCAATGGTTGTTTTAAGTCTGGAAGTTCTTTGTGTCCATTGTTAGAGTGTTTTTAAAGACCTCCGCAACATGGGATTTATTCCTAGTACGAGATTGTCTTTGAAAAATAACTATTGAACTTTCTTCAGGTCAGAATATTTTGTTATTTGATTTTATGATAGGTATTTCTAAATCATAAAATGAAGTATCTCTATTTTGTGTTTAAGACCGTTTATTCATTTTACATTATTGTTGTAATAACGCATAGCTGTAGATCATGCGATTGCTCTGTGGTCTCGGATTTAATTTGACTCGAGAATTTAGTTTTGAGATCGGCCAGTTTAGTGGGTTATTGTCTAAAATTTTCAGTAGCAACACGGAGTTTGATCTGTGCTCAGTAGACGTCAATTAACGCAGTCCGGCCTATTGTTCCGGTCTTGGCCCTAGACCACAGTAAATAGGTTACGCGGTACCTAAAAATATAGCTTGCGGTATTTCATACTATAATACAATTCCAATCAAACATGATATCATAGGAATGGATAAGGTATTGGACTTGCGATCGAGAGGTCGCGGGTTCGAATCCCATCCATTGCACTACTGACGTGAATCCACTCCTAAAACAAGCATACTAACTTAGCTGGAGGGGTTAACAAGAATACTATTATTTGAAACCCAAATTGCTAGTATAAAAAAATCCTTATGTCTGGTTCGTATTTTTTATTGGCTACTTACTTCACTAATATATGTTTCAGTGCAGCCAGTAGCCAGTAAAATAAGAACCAGTCAAGACTCCATGGTCAAAAAGGATATAATAATAAATATGACAAAGCACATTCTAAGTTTATTCACGAGTTCTGAAGGACAACAATCTGTATGTATAGGTATAACATTTTATCATTCCCACGATAGCGAGACAACGGATTTAGCTAAGTATTATTATTATAATGACAGCTACAATGTCATATAACTATGTAATATCTATAATTTGTTACGCTAGGTGAACACTTATTACTAATTATAATCAATAGAACATGTAAATTTTTAGGGTCGTCTATCAAAATGGGAGAAACTAATACCTTTACATATGGAGGGAAATAGCTTAGTGGATGGGGTAGTGGTTAGTGTAACCGACTGCTACGCCTGAGGTCGCGGGTTCGATTCCCGCACAAGGCAAACATTTGTGTGCATGAACATGTATGTTTGTCTTGGTCTGGGTGTTTCTATGTATAATATGTATGTATTTACAAAAAAAAAGTATATATGCATGTTTATCTATTGTCTAGTACCCATAGAACAAGCCCTGCTTAGTTTGGGCTAGATAGTGTTATAAGTATGTGATAGAATAGGTATTTATTTAAAAACGTACTTAGATAACACAATAAACTGTAATTTTCTTTAACAATTTATAGTGTACAACTTCTGCGTTCCAATTCTTATAATAAAGTACGTACAAAAAGTATTGATTTATTTTTCTTTTTAAAAATAACTCATTTTGAGCAGTTTTATACGACAATTGGCCTTCTGAAATACATTCTCTAAAAACAGTAACATGTTATATGTTGCCTTTTAAAGTATGGAACCCTTTGCACACGATTCGAACTCGCACTGTATCGGATTTTTTTATTACGTGTCAACATTAATGCAGAAAATGGTTTTTTTTTAAATATCTGTCCTCATAGACTGCATCTTATTACGAGCTGTTATGTAATAATCATAAACAAAAGCCAAGATATTTTTTGTTTATCATGTTGTTGATATTGTCAGCGGTACACCGGCGGCAAGACACAATAGGGTTTTTAATTATATCTGGCATTGCAACAAGTGACAGTTTAACCTGTCTAAATATATGTGATCAAGTTGTGCTCGCGATTTCACACATGCAGACTTGAGTCAGTCCTACATTATTAAAAATCTCAAAATTACACTATGTTTGTATCAATCGACCCATTTTACAAGCTTATCACAAAACGTTACTCGCAATCAAATAAGAGTTTTCAGCTATAGTAGAGGTTTGCGTGCACGAACGCAAAATATATTTGCATTAATATGCATTTGACGCTTATAAGTTATAACCCTGAAGGGTTACCTACGCAAATTTGTAATACACCTAGATTTCAGATATGGTTTTAGATTCCGCAGTAGGAGACGAGCCTATCACCGACTTTGGAGTACAGTTCCAGACACCGTACTGCCACTAAGACTTTTTGACAGTAAAACTCAATGACCTAAAAGTACCTATATATGTATGTTTACCTATTGTCTAGTACCCATAGTACAAGCTCTGCATAATTTAGGCTAGATGTTGTTGTGTGTTTTGGTAGAATATTATTATATTTTTTATTATTATAAAGAAAATCTAATAATAAATTATTATTCATGAAAAAGTGATGATATTATTCATGAAAATGTTTATCTACGAAGTACAAAGTTCATATTATATTATTTGCTTTATCAACGGCAGACGATTGTGCAACCCTATGTATGACCGATATGTACTTTGTACTTTACTCTGTGAAACAGCGTATCATTTTGTACTATACTCTGTGGCGTATGATGACGTAATTGAAATGTCAGTTTGACAGATGACGTATATGTAAATAATGGCGCTAAATCGTTTTATATTTTTTCTTCAGAGCACGAAATAAGATTTTATTTTTTCGAATATTGATTTTCTTTTCATTTATGGGAAAATAGCTTTTAATTAATTTATGTGATTGAATTACCACTGCCTAGGTTGCGCAGCAGTAGTGAGTGGGAATACTACGCGTGACGTCACAAGTTAAGCAATGCTTTTGGGTTATTATTTTCAAAAGTTTCTCAGTAGGAGTACAGCAGAGTACAGAGGCTAGAAATTTGCCAACAATATTATAAATGTAACGCATTTATATTATATTTTATTTGTCAATATGTAAGGAGGTTTGATTATTTGTTACTCAATTACTCTTTAACCGTTAAACACAGGAGAATTTATTTTATCAACGTTTCTCGTGGACTGCATGCGGGCGAAGCCAACGGCAGAAGATAGATTTTTTTAAATAGTCTAATGTTAAAATAATCTCTGTTTCTTTAGAGGAACTACTAGTGAATCACACATTTTTGTCATAATCAAACGTACAATATTGTCATTGATCAATCATCGCATTCAATTATATCATCCACACTTCACGTTATGCCTTGCCCCTTATCTAAACATTACCATTGAGCGAATCGTGTTATAATAACATTAGATCGTAAATATAACACAAACAGGATGCAGTATACCTTTGATCTCTGCTATCTCTCTTACGTAACTGCATTAGCTTCTATGAGTGTCGGGCAACTTGTATAGGTATAGTAATACGAGGGTAAAAGGGACTGTTTTTAGTTTCTGTAGGTATAGATTTCAAGTTTAACTCAAGGTAAATTAAATGAAGTCCAAACATTGGCACTATTGCCGTACTTATTTAATTTCCAGAATGACCTTAATACAAAGCTAGAATCTTGACTTGGATAGGCACCAGAAAATTTTAGGGTAGGCACAGGCCACCCCCTCGTATAAACTAATGGATGACACTAAGGCTATTGTGGATCTGTTGTGAGGATAGGATTTGTCTTTGATTATACATTACTTTGTTTGCATTAAACAGTACTTTTATTTCACAATATTTTCCTTAATAAACGGTCATGAACTTTTTTTAGGTTTAAAGAATATTATGCTTATTTTCCTAATAATAATATATGAATATATAATAAAAGCAAGAATTAATTCTTAACGTGCTTTTAATCACATATCTTTTAAAATTGGAATATATCCATACATAAAATAATCATCCATCAAAAATTTATTAATTTAGGCCAGAAAGAAACATTTATGAACGTCAATTTAGGAAGGATTCAAGGTTTCTTTACCCAGTTAAATAGATAATATAATTTGTAATTATTTTGACATAGTTATCCTTGACGAAATCATTTTGAAACAATTTTTGTAACAATAAACATATTTTATGTATTTAGTTTTTCGATAATGCATGGATTTCGTCCAAATATTTTAAGTGAACATGTAAAAACACTTCACCATTGTTTTAGGTAAACTCTTGGCTCTAGCTCTCAAAATTATTATGTACCTACTAAGTCCAGCATAAAAGACACAACTTACTAAACTGAACATAAGTAATTAACTACAAAAAATCGTATTATTCTTCAAATCAGTAACCATTTTATTGCTACTTATACCTTACGATAAAGTCGTAATACCTAATATAAAAACACTAAATGCTTCTTGCACAATAATTAAATTCACAGACATGTGTCAGAATATGTTTACAAACGAAGCCGCTATTAAAAACATATCTTCCGGATTCCATATATGTATTTATATAAGTATTATATAGTCGAATGACGTGACGTCATCGTAGTTAAGTTTATCTATATGTCTATTATATATTATTATTTCAACATGTGATTCAAGACATCCATTCAAAACATTGCGTGCTGATAATAGACCTCATTAACCGGGATTGTAAACAATTTTATTGAGACTAGCATAGAGACTCATAATTATAAATTTCTTGCTAATGCCCGCGGCTTAGTTCGGGAACAGTACACACAGCGACACATCAACCTAGACTGTTTGGACTTTGAACTATTAGAAGTTGAACGCTGCGAATCGTGCTAGAGAGTGCGTTATATTTTTGTTATTTTGTCTCATTCACGCTGAACGGGATGCGACGCTCTATCCTTACTATTACATCGACACCACTATGCACTGTCCCTTTCTGACAATTTCTATTTTGTATGTAGTGTAGTTATGCGTATATAGGGTGTCTAACTTGATGTGTAGCCGTGTGAACCTACTTTTTCCTGGGTTAAAGGTACCTATAGAACACTCAAATAATTGTCCTATGTCGGTTTCAAACCCAACACTCAACTCGGCAGACGCCTGTCCGCTGTGCCATCCATCCTAACTAATATTATAAATGCGAATGTGAGTTTGTTTGTTACGCTTGCACTCCTTAATTACTCGACCGATCATCATGAAATTTATACGCATAGTCATTGTCAGGGGCACAGAAAACATTACAGGATACCTTTTATCCAGGAAAAGTATATTTTTTATGCCTTGGGAGCACATGCAGCATATTGACAATATCTACATTAACGCGAGCAAATTTGCGGGCATAAACTAGTATTCTATAGTACAAAACAGTTAACGATTGGACAATACAAGTTAGCCCACTTAAATCTATACAAGCAGAAGTTAAAGAGCGGATATCGCCAATATGACTGCAGTAGGCAGCCGGATGTTTGACATTAGCAAACAGTAAGTCGCTGAATAACTCATGACCTTCATATATATACAGACACCAAGATACGTTTGTTCATGTTTCCTCATACATACATTAGTTTCAAGCCTCTATTTATTGAACTAAGGTTTTGCAAGGCTATGTTAGAAACAGTACTTTGAAAAATATAGCTTGTTACTCGGTGATAATATAGCTAACTAATGGTAAAAGGATTTTTTAAATCGGTTTAGTCATTTTTAAGTTAAATCCAAACAAAGAAATATTTCCTCTTTATACTTAATATATATTTTATTTTATTATATTTGTTTGTTTGTATGTTTTTTGTTTGTTTGTAAGGGTTTAACTCAAAAACTACTCAACCGATTTAGAAATTTTTTCACCATTAATTAGAAAGCTTTTTATTTCCGAGTAATATTGGCTATTTTTTTAAGGGACTGTTTTTAACATTACCTAACCTAACCTACATTTACGCGAGCAAAGTTATATATATATATATTCCGTCCGTGTGTATGTAAATCAATAATTTGGTATCTTACCTTTAGCGATCTCGTTAGCAGCATACTGTAAGATGCCATTCTGAAGGTTTCCATTGCCATTCGCTCCGTTGTTCACGTCTCTGAACTTCTCCTGGACTTGCGCTAGGTCGTTCTTGTTCCATTCCTTGTTGAGAGACTCTTCCATGGCTTTTTTGTTGTTGTAGTCGGGGACTTTGCTGTCGGGGAACGGCATTCCATTCCTAAGAAAAGGAAAGTGAAATGTCAAGTTACAAATCCTGTCATCTTATGAGATCTTATGCCGTAGGGTTCCTAGCTTTTCGCACAAGAAATAAAGTATATTAAGGCCAGCGAAATAAAATTAACAGTATATGTTTTTTGACGTTTACAAACATATTTTTTTGTAGCTGTAATTTAACAATTTATTATTAGGTTTAAAATGTAAATTATAAATATTTATTTTTCGTGTTATTATGTAGATTATAGTTTCAAATACCAGCGGTCATACAAACATTATTTTGCATACATACATTATTATTTTTGATAGAACAGTAAATAGCATAAACGAGTGAAAAAAAGTATAACATTCTTTTTAAGAGAATTTCATTTATTTATTGAAAGACAGCCAAGAAATCATACACTAAATCATTGTGATGAAACATGAATAAACAATGAATAAAATTTCATAGTGCTGCCTTACTTATAGGCTGCCACGGCAGGCATCAACCTCTCAACCAATCCAGTTATCAGAAATACGAAAATATAAAAAAGCTATTCAAACAAGACAAGATTATCGTAACAAAATTTACGTTTTAAATAGTCTGGTTAAGCTCGTATTCCGGCAACTTAGCGTTGGTTGAGAAGTTAAGAAAAAAAATATAATTATCTAAGCTCGTGTGTTACTAAATTACGAAAAAATTTGATTTATTACATTAAATAATATCACTTTTATGTGTATGGTTGGGAACCATGGCTGCAGGACTAACAAGGAAAATGATCAGCTTTTTAATTCTATATTTTCCGTCAAACCGGTCCAGCCAGTAATATTGCAGGTTATGTATGTTACCTGATATCGTTCTTGCCATTGTGGATGGCACGCACCAGCTTGCCGGTGTTGTCTCCGTACTCCCCGCAGGACACCTCAATTATGAACGAGGCAGGGTTGTGGTATGATGGACACTGCAGGCTCAGGCTGCCGAGCCATTCAACTAAACAAACAAAAAACAATTGTTAATACCTGGTTTCTATCACGCCAAAAAACAGAAGAATAGAAGAATGCTAGTTTTTGTTACTAACTTATGTGATTGTACAAGATTTCGCAAAATTTTGTTCTTTGTGTAGATCGAACTCACAACAGTGCGCCGAGCATAATATGAGGTGGCAATTTTATCCACTTCAATAATTGTGTCGACTCCTTTTGCAGTTGATGAAGCGGTTTTTATCAACCAAAACCTATTCACTTTAATCTTAAAGAGTGTGATTATGCTTAACCAGCAACAATACGAAGGAATAACATTGCGGTCTACAAAATAAATAAACGTATCACTTTGTGCATAAAGCATATGTCTGGAAATCCAATACAGGATAAATTAACCGTACTTTCAATATACATAAGTCCAAAAGCCGGCTTTACTAAATGTTAAGCATTTACTAGAATAGGTATATAACAGTTTATTTTATGCACGAACATTAAAGAGTAAAGAGGAAATAAAATACATTTTCCTACATGTTCTGGGCTTATTCTAGAATCTTAGTCACGCTACCAATAACATGACTCTTTTGAACTAATTAGATTTTGAGCCGTAGGATATTGTACGGCACTACTAAGCGAAGGATCTCCTTTGGACCAGTCCTGGATTTCAATAACTCTACAAACAATAAGACCAAAACTTACCTAGTCTGCCCGTGCTGCCTTGATAGACGCACTGTCCATCAGCCAAAGTATACAAATGGTCGAACATTTCGAACAACCTAGCCGAAGGTTGATGTATAGTACAGATGATCGTCCTGCCTCCTCTCGCCAGAGTCTTTAGAAGCGATATACATTGGAAGCAGGAGGAACTGTCCAAGCCAGATGTGGGCTCGTCGAAGAACATAATAGGAGGGTTATTGACCAGTTCTAAGGCAATAGATAAACGCTTCTTTTGTCCTCCTGAGAGGTTCGAGGTCATGGTTTTGTGATGCTCTGATAGACCGAGGGTTTCGAGGATCTCGTGAATCTGGAAATAAATAAAAGTCAGTATTTTGCCAGGTAAGTAGCCAGATTGAAAAGCAAATGGAGAGTATTAGACATATCAGTCAAAAATTAAATGTGCGTGGTACTGTTGGTTTATGTCATAATCGTATTTTTTATTTGACCACAAAACGAAAGTGTAAATAAGTTACCAATTCGTCTATAACATAGCTTTGAGATATTAACCATCGTTTACCGACGTCCAGACAATATGCTTTTATTATTATGTCTCTATATGGATGAGTGGAAGAGATTTTTGTCTTAGAATAATTAAGTAGTTCATACCACAGACAGACTTGTCTTATTAGTGATGAGATGATGATTACATTCGAATGATATTCAAATACGGTCGTGCACAACGCGATACTACTTTGCATGATTGCGGACGCAGCGCACGTACTTAATGTATATCATGTAACCATTCGAAAAATTCGAATGCTCGCTTATGTATTTCAAACTTTAACATCGAAAGCAACTACTATCCTCATGTTGCATTTAATGTCAAAATAACCATGTATGATGTTATTTATTGAAATAGCGGTATAGTCCATATTCTTAACTATGTTTCTTAACTATCTATGAAACAAGAATTTTTATTCGCTTTTTCTTAACTGGTTAAGGAATAAGAATATTTTATCCATTTTCCTAACTGGTTAAGAAAAGCAGTTAGGAAAATAGATAAAATATTCTTATTCCTTCCATTCCAGCAGACCTACAAATATTATTTCCTAACCAATTATGATAGAGTAAACAAAAAGTCCATAGCATGTATACTATGTCGAAAATAACAATAATACGCGAAATAAAAAGAAATCTGTATATGTTTTACCCTGAAAAAATATTGAATAGGTTTAAAAATCTTTACCCTATTCTTAGATTTTAGCAATGTAACATCACTAACTTGTATAAAGTATTAATTTATCTGATGTATTTCCTTCGTTGTAACGGGTTGTAAATATATTCACTATTAATATTTTATGGAGTATTTAATTCAAAAATTATAATAATAAATTATTGTGTTTATTCTAAAATATTTTGCGGGTCGTTTAGCATGACATCGCAAATACTAAAACAACAGCTATTTTGTATTAAAAATTGTTTACACTCTTACAAGTGTTTTTATGCCTGCCTAATTTATTGTCTTGTCATATCAATCAAGTTAAATTATATGCATTCTTAAATTATATGCAAGCTAAATATAATATGGTATATATTATATTTAGCTATGAAACCAAACGATATAAAATCTATGCATATATATAGCTTCTACATAGCTTCTTCCCCATAGCTTCCTATAAG
This sequence comes from Catocala nupta, assembly GCA_963675205.1. Classification (NCBI taxonomy): domain Eukaryota; kingdom Metazoa; phylum Arthropoda; class Insecta; order Lepidoptera; family Erebidae; genus Catocala; species Catocala nupta. Next base: position 26,406,262 of record OY776086.1, on the reverse strand, counting down.
TATAATTATAAAACTGTAACGAGAGTACGCCTATAGATTGAAGATATCTTTAAATAACTAATTGGGATCGTTAATTTCTATATCTCATTTCAACCCTGATTATCTTCACGCTAGTAACCATCATAATAAACTGTTATTGCATAAAAACTCAAATTGTTTTAGCCGACTCCGAAGTCAGTTTGATGAAGTAATTTACCAAAACCTAAAACACTAGGTAGTTGAATGTTATTGTTTTGAGTTCTGCTGAAAGAATATTTGTCTGGTTTTTATTCAATTTGCGCCTACATCGCATTAAGACGACTAAACGGGTTTTGTTCTCGTTTACATAGCTGCATCAGGCATGCATTAAATGTCATTTAGCAGCATCGAAGGTATAAGAAGGTACAAGCGAACTAAAGTCCACGAGTACAAAATCGTGGTTAAAACTTAGTACGATATAAAACTTATGGCAAAATAATCGATTTGGATTTCTATCTAATTGCAATCCATTCAATATATTTTTTATTCAATAATAATAATAATACATGGATATACATATTTGTCATTAGTCTAAAATAATATTATACTACAATAAATTATAATTATCCTTAATCTGGTACATGTTTTACTTAGGTATACTTTAATCAGCCGACATTGTGCATTATAATTTAATTTCAAGCGCTAGGTTTTTATAAAGTGGTTGCCTGAACTAGGTTTAGACTTGTGTTTCAAGCTATTTCTATAGGCTATATTGTAATAAAATAATCATCAAAAAAGAGGAAGCCATCGCTCATGAATTGCATGCATTTGCTATTGCAATAGAAAAATACTGACAATATCGAACATCTCTGAATATGGACAGCCACGACATGGTAACCGGGCGTACTTTAACAAGCAATATTCCGGTACGAACACAAAATATGCGTCGACACGGGTATCGCCTTAGCGCGAAGCAACCTTAGGTTTTCCTAAGGATGCCTCGCGCTGCGACGAAACACGAATTTCCTTTGACACACTGTTTTGGCTATTTGTTGCAGCACCACCAGTTTGATGCTTGTGCATGCGTGGAAGGTAAGTTCTGCTTGCGGTTATATAACTATGGCAATAGAGACATTATTACATACCACTTCTTCCTTATCAGCGGTGGTGGTAGCACTTGGCAGCTTCAAGGCAGTGGCAACCGACATGGCCTCCTCAACCGTCAGGTTTCCGTGCAACTGGTTATCCTGCATGATGTAGCAGGATAACTTGCGGAAACTTGACAGGTTGCGCTCCATGCCGTTGACTGTGATGCTGCCTTCCATTCCTGAGGTCCTGAGAAAGAAAAGAGAAGGTTAATCTATATTCCCATAGGTCTGAGAAGATTGTGACATGTTTAATACTGATCGGTCGTTTATTTTTCTGTAATAATTGGTAAATGTATCAGTAATTTGATTCTTGTCACTATATACTATTTCAGTACCTATATTATATATTAACTGTTGGCAAATTATATAAAATAAAATAAATTTAATCAAATTGTTTTGATTAATGAGAATTAAAGATAATGGCCAATGTTCACTAACCGGCTTTCAAGGTAAACTTGAATACTGTTAGTTTTTTAACCATACAACTACGATTCTGAGCCTACTTATCTCGATACCATAGTTGAGAATCGCAATTATTTGTCGAATATCTCCTAATCTGTGTCCGTATGGCCTAAACCCTCTCACACCGAGAAGAGACCAGCGCCCAGCAATGGGACAATTCAAAACAGGGCTGACATTATAATATAGCCAGTTGCACTCAATGATCGGTAAACGATTAGCGAGGTTAAGCAACGTTGGGTGCGGTCAGTCTATAGATGGGTGACCGCTTAGTGGTATTTCATCTGAGCGTCTCCGTGCTTAGAAGGGCGCGTAAAAATTCGCTCTGGGTTGTTGCCAAATTGACAGCAGTCGTTAAGCCACGTCAGAGGCCTATGGACGGCTTAAACAATTCTTGACAACAGGTTGGCCACTAACCACCCGAAAAGAAAGAAGATTAAATAAATAAATAAATAAATAAATATTCTACCACATACACACAACACCATCTAGCCCAAACTAAGCAGAGCTTGTACTATGGGTACTAGACAATGGATAAACATACTTATATACATATTTTTTTTGTAAATACATACATATTATAATAATATAATATTATAATTATATATACTGTGTCCGTTGTTTGAATGTTTGTAAAGTTCCCTACGATACAAGAATCATTCCTACTGCGGGAGTTCTCTTTAAAATGGAATGGTAATGATGTCTACCATTCCAACAATTGACAGATTATTTATCATCTTTTTAACAAGGAACAGTTCTACGTCCTAGAGAACTTTAAATCAAACCATGATTGCAGACAGCCCGCAATATTTTTTGCTTAAAGATATGCATTTAGATGCTTTAGTCGGACAACCTATAACTTCCATTCTTTCATTATATGCCATGAATATATCTATTATATACTAACTTTTGCTCGCTGCTTCACTCGCGTAAAAGTATGTTAGCTTAGCTATTTAGTAACAGTATTTCTTCTTTTTATCATAAAGCCTATGTTATTGGAGATAATAATTTCTAACGGTGAAAGAATTTTTAAAATCGGTTATGTTGTTTTTGAGTTAAATCCTTACGAACTAACAAAAAATCGAAGCCTTCCTCTTTTTAATATTAGTTTAGATTTTATCGTGAACCAAAACTTTGTCTGCCTGGAATAGATATGTTCTCATCACTAGTTATGCATATAACACGAACTTTAGTTTCAAGTGACTTGTTAAAACAACTTAATAGGTTAAAACACTTTATTTTCAAGGGGAACATGCTTGTTCAATGCTATGTTTGAAGACTTTATAAGTCAAAGTAAACATAGTTTCACTTACAGTGCGTGATATAGATGCAAATAAATTAATATTGGTGCTAATAAAATAAGGCACACTTTTCATTTAAAAGTGACTTGCCAATATTATAATTATTTAGTAATATTGCGAAGTATATGCTGGTAGTTCTTGAATCAAATATGAAAGCGACTGCTGTGCAAAAGGCAGGTTTTTTAGGTTTTTCTATCAAAATATTCTCAGTCTCATAGTCTTGAACTTAGACGACAAAAGGCTCGCTGTCCATTATATAAGACCTACAATCCGTAACATGAAAGTGTATTACCGCTGTCCTCTCCTTCGGTTATATAGGCCAAACATAATTTTTTTTTTTTTTTTTTTACGTGGGGGAATGCAATGGCGCATATCCCTCCGCGGGGGCGGGCGGAGGGATTATGTCGGACTCGCCGGGGTAAAATAAAGATGTTAAAAAAAAGATAATGTACCTCCCGGAATACCGACTAAACCTACCACGGTGTTCCTCGACACAACCACTACCGACGGGGCCGCGCGAATCGCTTTCGCATGCGGTCGCGACCCCGCCGAGGTTACGGCCCGCCGTATGAAACGGCAGGCCACTACACGAAAGACCTACCCAAAATAGGCACTACTTCAAATAAAACCCTACTGTCTCCCCCCTAGAGGGAAGACGGACTCGACACAGAGGCGCGCGTGGGAACACGCACGCCGCCTCTCGGACCTGGTGCTGAACGGATGGCGAGGCCAAACATAATATGTTAATATACAACATGTCACAGATATAACGCACAACCTCAAACACCCCAATTAGATTATTAAATCGTAATAATAATATAATCATTAAAATTTTACTTTTATGTACTTAAATATTTTAATTTTAACGAATTAGTTCTCCTTATTGTGCGCGGGTAGTATGGGTATATTACAATAAATCTTTATTGTTTTGCTCGTCTATATTACCACACTCCGCCTGATGGTAAGCAGTCATTTTTCTATTGCAATTATTGGAGTGGGCAATCCGAGGGTGCGTGGCGGGGTTTTTCTGTTCCCAATAATTTTATTAATATGATCACTTCCGTTGCCCGAGGTTGTAGGCAGAGACTATGGTCTGCCACATACTACCGTACAGGCATAACACCATGTATATTACACCCACATTTCACCCGGCATGAGTGCCAATCCGAGACCCTATACACAACAATAACATACACAATCGCTGCGATCGAGGCAGTCAATTAGCTGCACTTGACACAGTCCCCAGCTACCAATTATCTAATCGATAAAACCACCGATCAATATCCAACACAAGGACGTGATGCAAAATAGATATAATGATTTATACAGAATGTCCCAAAAGTCGAAATCAAGCGGGAATCAGGTAACGGGCTAAGTAATATCAGCTATCAGAAAAATATAAAAAAATCAAAGTCAAGTATTTTAAAAATAATCGATAGAATCGAGAGCTTATAGAAGCATTTTTCGAGATCACATAAAATTAATTATTCAAAAGTAAAATATCTGTAGTAACAAGAGTGAAAAGACCGTCAAAGGATGTAGATTTTTTTGTCTTTCTTAAATATGAAATTTTCAAATATGTAGCTTAGATATTTTTGACGTCGACTTCTAGAACAACCTGTATAAGTAAAACTTTAAAAGAAAATGTCGAATGAGGTATGAATAAGAAATATTAACCGGCATTTAAATTAGCAAGCTAATTATCTTGTCAAGTCTTGGAATGCCAGACAATTTACAAACGTATAGTGTCTGGCCGCCGGTGTGCCGCTGCTACTCTATAGGTTAAAGTGTGACATGAGCTTTATTTGGGGTACCTAGCAAAATACGGGTGGTTATACTTCTGTCTTCCACTTTATTAAGTATACAAGCGTGCTGTTATTATATTTCAAACAATACAAGTAGCCAAAGATCAATCATATAGTATACTAGATTTATACCGTGGCTTCGCTCGCGGTTATGTTAGTAACAGTACTATTTCTGGATGAAAGGTACCCTATGTCCTTTTCTGTTACCCTGACAACGTGTATGCGAAATTTCATGATGATCGGTGACGTAGTTAAGGCGTGAAAACATAACAAACAAACTCACATTCGCATGTATAATATTAGTTAGTATTGTGATCATAAACCCAGCATCATATTAAATGTTACGAAACAACGCAGTCTATGTGACATTAGTGTTGGTAATAAAGTTGGACGTGGCCATTTTGTCCGACGCGATGCGCCGGCGCAATTGAGCCGACAGATTAAAGTACTGCGTGGCCAAGATCGTCTCATACAGCAGGATGATACAACCGCATTCTATTGTTTCAGGATATACTGTATTTACATATTTGCACGATGAATTGTGATGTTTCTTTTATACATTTCAGTTTCACGACTGTAGGCTTCCGAAAGGGTAAGCAGAGGTGTACAGCATTCTTATTTAGCAGAATGATTTAAAGTGCCACGTATAACAGGGCACTGCTCACTCAACAAACACCTTTTCAACATCGGTATCACAGACAGCCTCTTACATAGGGACTGCATGGAGACCGAGGAGACACCGGCTCACGTGCTCCTACACTGTAAAATCGTGAGCAATTAACGGGCGAAACTACTAAACAGTCCAGAAACGATGAAGAAAGTACTGCGCAACACCGGTACCCTATTATCTTTCTGGACGGAGCTGAGGTGGTATGAGTAACCGAACAAATTTTTCGCATCGGTCACTTACGCACATTGGCCCAGCTGTGGAACTTAGTGCGGACAACACACGTCCAACTAAATAACTTAAGTCACGCGTTTTTAGGAACCACGCCTATTGCCGCCTACCGAACAATTGCAGACTCCGTGCTGGTTTTCTAGACGGAAAACCTATAACTCTCTGCTCGACTATGAAATCAAACCAGACCCTTTATGCACTGTAGTCGCATTTACTAGCGCTGTGCTATATACATACATAGATTCACGCCTGTTTCCCAGAGGGGTAGGCAGAGACTACGAATTTCCATTTGCTACGATCCTGACACACTTCTCTGGCTTCATTCACTTTCATCACATTCCTCATACAAGCTCGCCGGTTTAAAGTTCTCTTGACCTGGCTTTTGTCCAGAACGTCTCGAATCTGATCGAGAAACGTTCGCCTAGGTAGGTACTTCCTCTTGCGACTGTTCCATTCACACTAGCCTTATAAACTTTCTTAGTCAGTCTTTTCTCGTCCATTCTTTCTACATGCCCAAACCAGCTATATACCTAGGAATATAAAGAAAATTCTACTACATACTACTAATTTCTGAAGATGTTTGTATGTCTGTTATACAATCATGCGTAAACGGTTGAACGAATTTTTACCGAAACTTACCACACAAATTATGGCCTGGATAAACAAAATACGGTAGAAATAATAATTAATATTTATTCATTATATTACTAGCAATTTGGGTTACAAATTACTAGCAAACTTGTTAAACCGTTCAGCTAAGTTTGTATGTTTATATTAGGACTGGGTTCATGTTAGTAGTGCAATGAATGGTATTAGAATCCTCGAAAAACGGCATTCAGCTTTACTCAAATGTTTATATTAGGGGTGGGTTAAGTTAGTAGTGGAACGGAACGTGAAAATTTTATTTTAAAGACTGCTTTCATTCTAATAACTAATCATAAATCCTATGCCGCCATGATCTTCACAAACATTTAAATAACGGACACAAAGAAAACGCAGGCCCGGGGAACAACTATTGTCACAAAATTTTTCGGCCCGTGTGGGGATCGAACCCACAACACTCAGAGCAGTAGCGAGCAACCCCTTAAACCACTACACCATCTATGCAGTCAAAACCTCTCGATCGTAAGTTTTATCCTAGAACGATAGGCACAGATACATTACACTATAATTCGCAAACTATGTCGTTTATCAACCGTAAACGGCATTTTTTGCGAAGTATGGGTATATGGTCTTGAGCTCAATTTCCAAGGTCAGACAGCGTTATTGAGTTTGCCTATTGGGAAAGACTTAGTACTAGCACGGAGTCTTACACAGACCTGTGTCTCGGAAAGCATGTAAACATGTTGGTCCTATGCCTGATCTCTCTTATTGTGTCGGGTTTACCGACCCATAAGTTTATGAGAATGCGAGTACACTTGTGTTGGCGCAGAATATGCTTATACTACGTAGAAGCATGGACATATCCAGGAAGATTGGCCGCCATAACCGAAATTTGGTTTGAAGAATCTTTAATTGTTAATAAATTCAACAAAGTTGGCACCAACGCGGAATGAAGCAGACATTTTCAATAAATATTTTGGAAAAATTAAACCTTAAAGACTTTCAACCTTCAAGACGTTTTTAGTATACCTAATATCTTAAACGTACCTTACAAGAACATGACTTCAAACACGTTGATAGCAAATCCTTTTTGATAAAAGGCTCTTTGGCTACGTAAAATCAATGATACAGGTGACTTTGCAACTATTGAGTATAAAGTTAAACTTTATAACTAAATAGATACTGTTTAAAAAAACGTGCTGAGGATTTTGTCAATTATTTTCAAGCGGTGGCCGCAACATAAATTATACTAGGCAAGAAAAATATTACGTCAGCTTTTGTAAAAACACGAAAGGTGAGCAAGATGATGATATAAACTATTCAATCCGTCACTCAATATTTTCTGATCCATTGTTGGTCATAGAGCCCTTTCAATTTGCGTCATAACACTCAGTCTTCTGCCTATCACATTAAATTTATCTCTAAAGCCAGATTAAAGGCTTGCCCCTAAGCCTTAAGCAACAAGAAAATGGATGAATGAAGTCTATGGAAGTCATTTCGGTAACCCTGTGGATCTCTTTTTGTAGTACAATTGGCTCTTCTTATAGCTTTGTCTATCTCATGCAATTTCTGTAATAATTTGGCACATATGGCTCAGTTTCAATACAAACAAACTGAATGATATAACGACATGTTCTTGAAAACTAAGTCAATATGACGGACCGCTTCATTCTTCGTCTGAACCGTAAGTTATAAGTGGACTAACCACGTCAATTTTGCTTAATCTCGCTTAGTTTACCTACTAATATCGCATTAGTTAATTATGTTCGTAGATTAGTTATTTCAACTATTATCATTGATATTCTCCAACCTTATGATATAAATATGTGTCAAAGCTCTCTGAACAAATAATTTAATTTAACCAGACATTTTCCTCAACCAGACCACATCTCCAAAAAATAAAGCTGCCAAGCAATATGACGTATAACGAAATTAAAAACGTATTAAAACGACGTGGATTTAAAACTTCATGGTTAAGATACACAATGTATTTATTGCTTCCTACTCGGTATCTGTGTATTCAATTACGAAATAGGTAGGTACACAGCAATTTTACATTTATAAGTACGTCAGCAAAATACTGACAGATCATGGAAAATCCAATACATACGCTTAAATTAATAATACAGTATTATTTACAGTACCTATCCAATATTATAAACGCGAATGTGAGTTTGTTTGTGACGCCTCACGCGTCAACTACTTGATCGATCATCATGAAATTTCGCATACATGTTGTCAGGGATACAGAAGAAGGCATAGGGTACCTATCATCCAGAAAATAAGTACTGTTCCCGATAAGAATTTACTGACTACTGAAAACTACATTAACGCGAGTGAAGCCGTAATCAAAATCTAATTTTAGATATATCCCAGACTCTATGGTTAAGTTTATAACGCCCGCATCACAGCCAGGTAATATTATTTGTATAGCAATCAAGAACTACGTAGGAGCAAAGGTATTTTCATTGATAGAGTAAAACTTGTATAGGTAAAGTTTAATATATTTATATTAGTTACACTGTCGTTACCTTTTCTTTCTTTCAATCTTTACTAAACTTCTATACATATTTCCACAGAATATGAACGTCGTAGTAGTTGTACAGAGTGAAAACGATCGTGGAAAGATGACTGGCATACCGTCTGATCAAGAAGCTATAGTACTTACATCGCCGAATTCTATTTATATGCTTGATATAAGAATTCAAGGTAAATAAGCCTGTTATCCAGAACAAGCAATAATATGTAATTCTTATCAATGAAGACTAGTTAATGAAAAATAAATTTCTGTCCACATTATTCGTACTGCGACTAATTATTATTTACGATCCACCGATTGATTTGAATTTGAATGATTGAATTAATAAATAGTATAAATAAATAAATAAAACTAAGTAATAAAATATTTTCAACAACTAATAATTTGCATATATAGTGTATTAACATATTTTAAAATAATTTAGAGCAAGCCATCTTCCTCTCTTCTAATATAAGTACATATCTACTACGCTGTGCTCGAGAGGGTCCATAATTGAAACATAGCATTAAGTTTACCATCTTTGATACTACATTGTGAAAGCAATATAAAGAATGAAATTAAATTAAATCTGGATTTCATCGTATAAATCAATATGCATATGAAATTGAAGAACAAAGAGGAAACAAGATGGATTTTTAATTCAGTTACTGTTAAAAACATTTCCTCATAACTATTAAATTTTTCTTACTATTTGATAAACAAACCAATCAAATCATTTAGGTACTGCCTTAAGACTACATTCGCTGTCTATTAGGTATATAGAAACGAAAAAGAAAGATAAACCAGAGATGGTTCTGGGTGTCACTGGCTACCAGCAGGCCATATATTACGTTTACTTAAAGAAATAGGACAGCAACGATAGCTCAGTGGGGAGACCAATAGACTGCAATGCAGAGGTTCTTGGGTTCGAACCCACGTCGCGCACCTCTGATTTTCGAAAGCTGTATGACTTTCCGAAATTATGTGCGTATTGATTGACAATTATCGCCTGCTCCGTGCCTCGGAGAGCACGTTACACCGGTCCCGACTGCCATGAACATCTATGGCAGTCGTTATTGGGAAGTCAGTGCCCTATAATATCTTGACACTGGTCTAGCCTTAGGGTATCGTTAGCCTTTGGGTTGCGGAGGTCAGGTGGCAGCCGCTCTGTGTAAAAACTGATATCCAGTCAAATCCGGTTAGACCAGAAAAGCCGACCCCAAGTGACTTGGGAATAATAAAGGCTGGGGAGAAGACTTAAAGAAATAGGAGAGAAAATGTACTACATATGTATATACGCCTTGTTTTGTTTTGAAACCCTAAGCTGGGGTTCTTTATATCGGTTCGGTGCTGTTTCTTATTTGCAAAGCGATACTACTAATATTAAATGTGAAGTTGTGTAGATGTTTTGATGTTCGTTATTCAAGCAAAAACTGTTAAAAATAATTGTATATCACATGTCAAATGGATAGACATGTCCTGAAATACAACACCATGAATATTTTTATCAAATGCGTTTCTTTAGGATTCACGCGAACTAGCCGCGGGCAATATAAGTTAATCGCAAGGTTGAATAGCTATAAACTTATGTATTAATTACGTCAAAGAGTACGGAACTCGCTAGCTTCCTACTAGAGACGCCCCGGATGTCATATTCTACATATGTGCCTAATCGAAACGTGTCAGTGGCATTTTAGGCGATAAAACTGGAACATTTATACTACATAATAATAATATAATATTCTACCACATACACACATCATCAAGACAAACATCGATGTTCAAGCACATAAATGTTTGACTTGTGCGGGAATCGAAACCGCTACCTTAGGCGTGGCAGTCGTATACACTGACCACTACACCATCGAGGCCGAGGCATTGCACTACCGACATGTACCCACTCTCTTAGCTGGAGGGATTACCAAGAATGCCAAGTAGAAAACTATCTAAGCACCATGGCCTAAGATACTACTCGTAGTGTCTGTACTCTCTAGACACTATGTATAGTGTGTACCATATAATAAGTGGCTAGGGTCCACTTATTATATGGGACCTAAACATATCTGCCGAAGTGTGGGTTTAATACACCTCTGTCCACCCCTTCAAATACACAGCCGTAATACTAGACTAAATACGGAAGTCGATCAATAAAATGTTAACATCGCAGGCATTTCGTTAATAATAACGAGCAGATATTATTATCTGTTAAGCCGTTATCTCATTAACACATTTATTTATCTCTATAGAGGTGGAAAAATACAGTGTCATTAATGTCTGTGTTAATTAACTTTGACAGCTTTGACAATAAATACATAGACTAAGCATAAGACGTAAAAAGGGGTATCATCGCCAATTAATTTATTGTGAACTAGCTCGTGAGTCAATAAAAATAAACTATTTTAAAGGTAAATTTAAAAAATTTTAAAGCTTGCCTGTCCGTTGAATCGGCCGCGAGGCTGCGTAGAGAAGAAACGGGGAAATATGCATACTGGAGCGGCGCGGAGATTTTATGCAATCCTATTGGTTAATATTTCTCCATTGAAATTAAACTACTATATACGGATATTATCGCGTTGTTTATTTAACTCTCTATTACATAATTTAGAAACTATTACACTACTATACTACTATTAAACTTTACTAATTTTAAGCTAATTAAATTATTAAAACTATTTGTATTTAAGTTTACACTTTCACCGACGTTTCGGTTGCTTTTCAGCAGCCATGGTCACGGGGAGACTAAGATGGTAGTTGTCTCAATGTTCCTGTGTAGTTATTTAAAAGTTCCCGAACATAATTTAATCATTGATGTTTCTATTTACGCAGAATGAGCTCAAAGTATCATGAAGTCTAGCTGTGGTTTGACTTTGACTTTGAGCTCATTCTGAACAATATTATGTAATATTTCTCCGTTTCCTTGCTCTGTAGCCTCGCTCCGCTTCCATGGATAGGCAGCCAGCAGTATATCGCCGAAGGAGGTTTATACTAATATTGTATCAGCTATTTTATAGGTCTTAGAGATAAAAGGCAAGCTTGCCATCGTCTACCGTGAACTATTTCAAACGCAGTGCTACAACCGAAAATTTCTTAACAAAAAATCACAATAGTTAAGCTTATTGCCCTCTTAGTTTCATACTACTACTCATAATGAGAATTTCTGTACAGAGAAACATAATAAATATTTGCTTAACTTGGTAATTGAACTCGAGATCTTATGCACAACAGTCGCATTCACGGACTTGGTAACTGAGGCGTGAGCATGAGTTTCTTATACAGTAAAAAGTTTTCATCTTGAGACTGTGTGTAATTTGTATACGTTTATTGTATTTTTGTACAATCCCCTGGAACACACGACACACAAGACTTGATTCCTTATGTGGGAATGCCCTTTAGAAACTTGTCGTTAAAAAAAGATTGTACGCACTGATGATCTGTGTCTGTATAGAGAAGCTTAAGTCAGTCATTTATGAAGAATAAAATTGTGTAGGTTACATTTCTTATTTAATTTTAAGATTAGTTTGGTTGTGTGTGTTAATTTTTGCCATTATCAGTCTAACTTAATAAAGCAACATGCGTTAGTATGTAAGTATTAAATAAAATAAAAAGAGGATTATATTTAAATCTTCTCCCTAGCCTTTATTATTCTCAAGTCACTTGGGGTCGGCTTTTCTAGTCTAACCGGATTTGACTGGATATCAGTTTTTACACGGAGTGGCTGCCACCTGACCTCCGCAACCCGAAGGTTAACGATACGCTAAGGCTAGACCAGTGTCAGGATATTATAGGGCACTGACTTCCAAATAATGACTGCCATAGATGTTCATGGCAGCCGGGACCGACGGCTTAACGTGCTCTCCGAGGCACGTAGCAGGCGATAATTGTCAATCAATACGCACATAATTTCAAAAAGTCATATAACTTCCGAAACTCAGAGGTGCGCGACGTGGGTTCGAACCCGAGACCATATGCATTGCAGTCTGTTGGTCTCCCCACTAAGCTATCGCTGCTCGGATTATATTTAAATGTATGTATAAAATGCGTTTTATATAGCTCAATAAGTCTTGGAGCGACTAATTCAATATATCTCTGCGAAACTATCGCGTAGATATATTATGTGTGCCAACCTCATACGTTTCCATGAATAGCTATGTAAGTGCAGTCCATCAGCCACTGATTACTGCAATACTATTTGTTCTACTTGTGGGTTACCGGTGTGTTGGAGCGAGTTTCTTAAGTACTGTGAATGTGTATTTTAATGGTGAAAGGCTATGTATTTTCCTTTTTTTTTATATATTTCTACACGCCTTTAAAAATCATCAAAATCATTTCAGAGTAGTAGAGCCTCGCTGATTTTAGCATGAATGGGCGGACTCGGCCGGGGAAGAACTACCCTCTCACAGAATATCGACGTAAAATAGCAGTATTCCTATTGTTGTGTTTCGTTCCGTGAGTGAGAGTGCCAGAGGCTCAATCACTCTCTTTCTCCCTTCCCGCTCCTTCTCCTTCCCACTTCCTTTCCTAAAAGATCGGCAACGCGCAAGTGATGCCTCTAGTATTGCAGGCGTCCATAGACTACGGTGACCACTTACCATCAGGTGGGCCGTAAGTTTGTTTGCCACCAGAGTTGTATAAAAATATATATATATGTGTAGATATCTTGAGCAAGCAGTTGCCTTATTCCAGAAAGCTTATGCTAGACGAACATGTTTGTTTTACAGCTTCCGCAATAGTTCTGAAGCTGTTGTTTGAATGTTTGTTGGTCTCCCGCGACGCAAGATTTTCTTGGTTTAGGAGTTGCCATGAAAAACAATAAAACTACTGGACGTAGCCGTGGCTCCTCCTAACGCATTTATTGATATTTATGTCAATATTGTATTTATTATAATTGACAAGATTATCTGTACCTAACATATTACATAGAAACACCCAGACCAAGCCAAACATCTATGTTCATGCACACAAATGTTTGACTTGTGCAGGAATCGAACCCGCGACCTCGGGCGTGGCAGTCGCTTACACTAACCACTACACCATAGAGGCCGACAAAAAATTATAATATTAGTTACGATACTCTATAATCTCCTTCTATAAGATTGTAACTTGTTTTGTGATACAAAATAAATAATAACCGCAAATTGTATCCTATTGCTAATTTTGAACAGATATAACCATAATAAGACAAATGTATTCAAAATAACGATAAAAAATGAACATGTGCAGAAACACGAGGCAGAGTAAACAAGACCGGTATAAAAATAGACTAATAATAATCAAATTATATTGGGTAGTGCATATGCACTCCTCCATGCCTCCGACACTATGAACAGAAATAAGATTATATCTTGTAATCCTAACTAATATCATAAATGCAAATGTGAGTTTACTTGTTACGCTCTCACGCCGTAACTACTCGACCGATTATCATAAAATTTCACATACACGTTGTCAGGGTTATAGAAAAGGACACTGAGTACCAACCTAGTATACAGGAAAAAAAAATACCGAGCGAGCGAAGTAGCGTGCAAAAGCTAGTATTTGATATTAGATAGTCTCACGCCTATTTCCCCAAATGGGTAGGCAGTGTATCACATCCACATTTAACCAGCTATTGTTTAAGAACCCACATAATAAGCGATGACTCTACTGCCGTTTACCGGCCACAGTCCCAGATTACGCGCTAAGAGAATTTCTGGAAAGTACTTTAATCATTTTAATGTAAAAAAAGCGTGGGGTGGGTAATCAAAATATCTTAGAAAGCACCCCACGCTTTTTTATATTAAAATTATTAAATTATTTTCAACATTTTTAATGAAGCGTGTTTTTTAGTTTTTAAACTACTTTCTTTCCTTTTTTCTAATTTATTGTATTGTCTTCGGTCCGTCGGTTTGAAAGGGGTGAAAATCACGTTCAACGATTCCGTTACATAGATTCATAGATACATACCAAGCTAATAAAAGCGTGTTAGAAACTCTGCCCGAACAGAAATTTGAAGTCAAGACCTCATGCGCTGCAGTCGCATTCAATACCCGAGCGCCACTGATGCAATTACTATCACTACATATTATAAAACAAAATCCCCCGCCACGTCTGTCTATCTGTTCGCGATAAACTCAAAAACTACTGAACGGCTTTGCATGCGGTTTTCACCAATAGACAGAGTGATGCATGAGGAAGGCACTTATAGTTGGTAAGGTTTTGTACTAGACGTTCGAAGCCGGGGCGGGTCGCTATTGTAAAATATATCTCTATAATATACTTATATATTAAAGCACCAATATGTAAATACAAAAACTATATCGGCAACTCTGGATGCGGAAGAATTGGATCCAGTTTAAATAAATTGAACCTGTTTTAAAACAACTTTAGATTGATAGTATTTTTTACATAAAGAATATTTATTGGATTAGCATCTAATAAATATTATGTTTGTAATTTTAGTATAGATTTGACTCTGGATTAAAAACAATCCACAGCAATATTATACAAAGGTATTTTATTATTCATGTAGCTGTGCCCGAGGTTTCACACGCGTTTATGTAACTTAGTAAACTCACTAACATATATATTTTGACGTTCATAAGTGTTACTTTGTAACCTAAATTAACAAATGATTTTGTCTTTGACTTATGATTACTGCGCCACCCCTATGGGTCATTGCATGGCATGGCATGATATTATATAACCTATAAGCTTCCTTAATAAATAGGCTATCCAACACTAAAATGATTTTTCAATTCGAACCAGTAGTTCCTGAGATTAGCGTGTTCAACTAAATAAACAAACAAACCCTTCAGCTTTATAAAAGTATAGATTACGAAGAGGGTATAGAACTACTAACTGATTCTAAAATGTATTCTCAAATAGTATACTACACTATTCGTAAGCAATATCCTCACCAATATTATAAATGAGAATGTAAGTTTGTTTATATGTCTGTTACGCTTTCACTCGTTAACTACTCAATCCAGACGATTACAGAAATGGACATAGTCCAAAAAAGTTAATCCAAAAAAGTACTGTTCCTGAAAGATAAAAATTGATTGACTAAATCTAGATTAACGCGAGCGACACTGCGGGCAAAATCTAGTTGTCTATGCTTTAATAAAGCAATTGATTATATTTGGATTAGTTAGTTACTCAATCACGCATAAACCGCTTAACAGATTTGGATAAAACTTGGCATACAGATAAACCATGTCCTGGATTAGCACATAGGGTATTCATCCCGGTAAATGCAGACGAAACCGTTAGCAAAAGCTAGTTATCAATAAATATGTTTGACCGAATATTTTGGGTATATTGATATGAAATAATTCATGGAGGTATAACACCACTGGTTACAATAACAATAATATTGATACTAACATATGAAGAATCCAAACAAAACTACAGTATAAAAATTACTGTGTAATTACAATGCGGTACCTATTATTATAGAGAGCGTAAATTGCCGCCATATTTATCATTTAATGTTTTACCACAAACCATAATGTTGACAACAAGTTGTAAAACCAAACCGTGGCTGATTAGGCAAACTGAACAACTTGGTACGAATTACCATGAACAATCTTTTAGAAGAATGGGGCAGAATTAAATCCTACAGATCTATATGAATTTTTTTTAGAAGCAGCGGTACCCTAGTGAAGTATTGCAGAAGTCTCGAGTTTTATGCAAAGGAACATACTTCTAACTTTGAAGTTATTTAACTATCGCTGGCTTTCAGGGGGAAGAAAACATCGCGAGATAACCTGCATGTTTGAGAGTTCAATTTGATGTTGTCATATGTGAAGTCTTCAGACTCGCTCTGGGCCAGCAATGTGGACTATGGCATGGCATATGGTCTTAATAAGTAAGAAATATGAAATTCTCGCGGTATGACACACATAATTATAATCTTTCAATTATATGACATACTATAATATATTATAAATATACATCATATTCGTACAAAATCGCCCCGCATATAAGTATAAATACTTTAGAACAAACAAGAAACAGCACCACCGGACAGATTTCTTTCATTATAAGATGACGTGAGCTCATAAACTACGCTTAGACAAAGACTGACACCTATTGAATTTCTATATAAACTTACATATAATCTTCATAAATCAACATAATTTTACTGCTGCACCATCATTGTGATGCCCAGCTTACTACATAAATCATGTATGCTTTAAGTCAGATCGACTATTAACAACTAGTGCCATATCATGCATTCTGCTTATTTGGATGGAACTGCTATTCGTTGTCAATTATTTGGTGACAGAACTAAACAGCCGAATCGGACGGAAAAATCTCACCGTCTTACAGGTAACTAGCATAGCAGTATAGACATTGATACTCACGCCCAGAGTTACAGCAGCTTACATTTCTTCCTTGCCATAATATATTTAAAAACTAGAGTTAACAGCGCGTGTGTGATACCCGTGAGTGTTGCAAGCGATCACATGCGGTAACCGGTTATTATAGGGTAACCGGTATGCTTCTTTGCCATTCTTTTTGCACAGTACACATATGTATGTATTTAGGCTCGCCTTCTATTACGTGGGACCTAGAAGCTAGCGAAGTTCACGTGTCACGTTGACAATGTAAATTGAAACATCAAGGCCTTGTCTTTGTCTAAAATATACACAAAAACGTACAATTAATAATACTAACAGCCGCCTAGTGGTCAAAATTCGACCAAAATTCCTAAGCTTGCTACTTTGTTTTTTGTTTTTCTTTATTGCATATAAATAAGGTATAGGTAACCATAGTTACAAAAAATTGTACGACGTCAGACGAACAATGCCGAAATACTACGAACGCAAATCGACTGCGTGTGTCAAATTCATGGTGCACTTTATGCACTTTAACTGTGCCAAATTTCATTCTCCTCCGTCCGCGCAATTTTCGTAAAAAGGGATACAAAGTTTTTGCTTCACGTATTAATATATAGATAGCTGGCCGTTTGTATAACTCTGGCATATCTCGATTTAATTCTGTTAGTCAACCATATTATAAAGATTGACGTCACAACAATAAATATTCCGGGTTAATCAATAACATGTTTTATTTCCAACTAATTTTAGTAAACTGGTTATGTTGTGATTACGTTGTAACTATGCTGATACAAAGGAAGGTTACTTCTTATATTGTTTTACAGCAGCTCTATACTGATAAAAATAACTTATTCGTAAAGGTTTTGAAAGGTAGGACACAACCAAATGCACCTTTAAAGTTGGTGTATCACGACTGAGGCAGTTTCTTCGGATTCTCCTAGTCGGATTGCTTCAAGTTTCTCCAAGTCTTCTGCAGGGTCTGTACCCTGCAAAAGACTTGGAGAAACTTGGTCTCTACCAAGGAGAAAATGGCAACCAAACAGTAGTAAAGACAGGTGACAGCTTCTAAACGGATGGTGTGTTCATTGTACTTCACTTGGATGCCTCATACATCAGTCAAATCAAGATAAGATCCTTTGATTCGACTGACATATTAGACACTGGCGTGACTAGTTTCAGGATAAGGCACGACCAGTGTATGTCTTGTTTATTGTAAATTAAGTGATATCTATTTTAGGTTCTTTTCAACCGACTTCATTGATCTTCAATTATTAAACTTATAATGCTGACCACCATCACAAACTGATATTAAAAAATTAAACATGCTATATAGCATTTCAAAAGACTACGTCTGTTCTATAAATAGGTATAATTTTCGTATCGCGGGGGACTTTATAAATATTAGAACAACAGACATTAAAAGCAGTTATTTTATTTTGCTACAAACTTATGATAAAGTTTTTTTTAAGCAAGTTCATGTAACCAGTTACATAATTCCAAAAATTAGATCTACTTTGGGATATTATTTATTTTGAAAGTTTCTAGAATAATATTAAACCGGTTTTGAAGTTAACAGAGGATTGCAATTTAATCAATGATTTAAAAAGTAAGTATGTGCACTTCTTTGAAAAAAAAATATTAGTTTCGATCAACGATGTATACTTTATTTTTGGAATATACCATCAGCAATAGCTTTTCTCTCAATTCCTCGCCAATTTACGGTTGTACCGTTTAATTCTTTTTTTAAATGTGTCTGCTACAAGCAGTCATTTGCAGAGAGAGATAGAGCCATAGTATATAGGTACGTCTCTTTCTTGGCGAGTAACATTCGCAATACAGACAACTGCGTAAATGGCCGTCGGACGCTCGACCCAGTTACCGATGCGAGCCGTGATAACTAAGTCCACAAGAAAACAATTGTTTTATTCTACGGCTTATACACAACATATTCGAGACTTGCGTGACACATACATACGTAGAACATTATCTTGTTAAATTAACACACACATACAAAGAAAGAATGCATTATCATACGACCTCTGAACCTAGCTGTATCTATTCGTGTGCTTCCTCATTAACTAACACACCAAGTGTTAGCGTAGCACGCAATAATGGATATTTCTTTATTTGACCAGAAAACAAAGTTTGTTTGCTAATTCTTTACTTTATGATTTATTTGCGAACATCCAACAAGCATACGACTCGCCTCGTGATACACGAACAACGTGAACGCGCGTTGCCGAAACAGTAAAAGATAAAAGTCTTTCTTGGTTGTCAATGCAGGAGATACGACTACGAACCAGCTAACTATTACAGAATATGTAATTTAACGCCTCTATGCCCGAAAGGATATGGCAAAGATAAAACCACTTCTCGTCAACTATGTTTTCAGGTCCCACGTCAGAAAGGGCGAACCTGTTTATTGGACCTCTTGGTCTTCCAAGAACAAATAAATAACCAGTATGCGTCGTCCTACATGCTGGTCTGTCAGATGGAAGGCCCTGCTGCAGATCAGATCCTCCTTCGAGTGTACTACTAGGGATACCAGTTAGTTTTGGTAGCCATCTCTTGTAGGATGGATGTACTTCTGAAGTACAGTAGGCTGGTGCAGGTCTTTCTAAATCAACTTTGCTTTTTTGACAAAAATGAGTGCTTGTAACTTTCTTTTTTATTGAAAGTGTTTTTCTTTGTGTGGTATCTTCTTTAAAATAATCTTCAATGTGTTTTTAGTAAAATGGAATTTAAATTTATAAAAGCCGTAGTGGCTTGCCAGCCCTGTTCTAACATAAACTAGTCAAATGAACTACGGCAGCCATAATCATTAAAAGGATGACCGATGAATGATATGAGAAGCTTAGGTATTTCAAGTTTTAAAAAAATTAAAAAAAATTAACTGCGTAACTCATAATATTACGTATAAACAGGTACCTACTTCCAAGTTGCATAGATGTCAAAGGCTACCATTAAAAATAATCACATACATATATTAACTATACATGATAATGTTTCAGACAAATCCATTTACATGGTATTTCCATGCAAAAATCATACAAACTTGATATGTTGTTGTCATTTTACCTAACATATACATAGAAAAGTTCATTGGCACTATATTTTCGGATAACGGTTTAAAATGGCATGTCAAAAACTTCTTGCGTTTATTTTGTCGACTCTATAGCTACACCGACGGTGTAGTGGTTTACGCAGTTGCCTCGCCACTGCCGCCGCGACGAGGGTTCAATCCCACACGGGAAAAAAATATACGGGGCAGTCTTTGGGGACTGCCGATAGAAGTGAAAACTAAATAACTAGCGTGCGGTGATGATGACGCGAGTTTCACGCTTTTTGTTCACTCAAAAAGTACACATATATAATAATAATAATAATGTCCTCTTGACCGAATTTCGGTCACGGCGACCAATCTTAACGGAGACCGGCCATCGGCGCAGGAGATATTATAGTGCACAAGTGTGTGCGCAAACACAAGTGCACTCTCTGTTCCCTAACTCTCATGATTCGATGGGACGAATAATCCGACACGACCGGACAGAGATCAGGCGCAGGACCAACGGCTTCACGTGCTTTCCGAGGCACATTTACATATAGCTCATAGAAAGCGTTCGGTGACGATGACGCGAGTTCCATGATTTTTGTTCACCCAAAAAGTGCTCGACGCGCCTAAAGAAGTATTCACTTCAAAATTGTGTTATTAACAAATAGTTGTTCCAAGTGTGTGTGTTCTTTGTGTCAGTTGTTTTAATATTTATAAAGTCGCCCGCGACACAGGAATTAAAACAAATACTGAAGATGTCTCTAAAACAATCTTATTGAAGAAACACTTTTACTACATCCTTGTTATATATTCCCGCCTATTATCCAGGGACTAAAGACTGCCACTTTCTTACATAAATCTCTCTTGCTTCATGTTATGCATACTAATATATACAACTATGCAATTACCCAAGCTGGGTACATAATTTATTAACCAATAATAATTAAATATATATTATACTCAATATTTATATTTTTTGTAAACACGTGAATAGAAATATTCACGTGAATATACAAAAAATAGGTGCTAAATACTTTATTGAATAGATTTCGTATCATTAGTATTAATTTTATTAGGACTGGACTTTACTAAGCCTCACGGCAGTCACTGCCTTACTCGAATTTAACTAAACCGGTCTTGTTTACATATTTATAACATGTATATCTTTATGGCCTAGGTGACGCAGCGGTATTCAATAAGACATGTATGAGGTCTCAGGTACGATTCCCAAGTAGAGTGAAGATCTATCCAGAAATTCTCAGTAACAGCACAACTTGTATTCGAATTTCATTCGAATACGATTGTGCGTGTCGCTTCTTTATTTGACAGTTTAAATAGATACACTTAAAACCTGTCTAAATCGTGAAACACATAATTCTAAAGCTTCAGGCAAAATCAGTGTTATTAAAGTCATCAAGAGCATAATATTGTCTTCTGTTTACGCGAATGTTATTCATTGAAATTAAACTACTATATAAAGTGTAAACTTAAAAACAAATAGATTTGATAGTTTTAATAATTTAATTAGCTTAAAATTAGTAAAGTTTAATAGTATAGTATAGTAGTGTAACAGTTTCTAAATTATGTAATAGAGTGTTAAATAAACAACGCGATAAAATCCGTATATAGTAGTTTAATTTCAATAATCAAGAGCAATTATAAAATTAGTATAGCAATATTATAATCACTGTCATTAAAGAATATTAAAACGTACCTAATACAGCCAATCTACGAACAGAAGTACATAAACCTATGTCTATAGGTATTCCCGAAGAGATAGATAGGGTTTATTGCACTCACATTTATTCAGATATAGTTATACGTCCTTCGTGAAAGAGAGGCACTCTTTTGCCGTTCACGTGACGATGCTGAGAATTTCATTACAAAAAAATTCATATCCTACCGTTTCGCAATCGAGGCAGTCTTAAATATGAAGCTAATAAAGGAATTGCGTGATAAACCGCCTCCTTGAAATGTTTACAAACAACCAGCCCTTTGACTGAGCGGTACACCAATACATAAGTATATAGTGACAAACAGACACAAGTAATCCAATATAAGTAAACGTTGGGTTATCAAACCTGTTTATTGATTTGAAGGTAAAATATAAAACATTCAACAACGAACATAATGTATAAAGAATTTTGTTTCAATAATAAACCCATCGAATGAATGCGATGAAGTATTTGTTTGTTATTTTATTTTACATCATACATTGTTGAGTAATCGCAGTCGATTTAATGTTGGTACACGTGACCGTCGATGTGCGCATGCGCCGCAACCACAATGACTGATCTGAGTAGATCATATATTATAAAGAGATAACTATTTGACATTATACTTCTTTATAGCGGAGATCAAAAGGCAAAATACCTGCACGTTTTTGTAACCTGCGTCAGCTTGTGTTGCTTCTTTTATACTCTCATCTCTTTAAAATTACTTTAATTAGCATCTCAAGCATAAGTGCCCTGTGCAGTTGATATTTTTAAAAAAGACAGCATTTGTAATAAATCCTATGTCACGGGGAACTTTACAAACATTTAAACAAAGGACACAAAGAACACCCGAATCGGAACAATCATTCGTGGATCACACAAAGTTTTATCCGTGTGGGATTCGAACCCACAACACTCGGCGCAGTGGCAACGGCTAGGCGAACACTTAAACCAATAGGTACGCCATCCGTGCAGACGCAGTGTACTAAGGCACAACTTTAACCATATCTAGGTACATATATCCTGCCGACCAAAAGTTTAAGACGTATTCATCTATCAATTGTAAATATATATAAAAGCCCGTAAGATAATAAAAAAATGCACATCTGCATATTCTATTGTTAATACCGAATATCTTAAGAAGTTATTATTCTGTTTACTTAAGTTATTGGACAGTAAACATCTATTGTTTTCAAACACCGACAAATGCTACGCAAAAGCCAAGTGGTAGAGTCGTGGTAATATTTTAATGATGTGATCATTACTAATTACTTTGCTTTTCTTTCGCATTGTTCAATAATAAGGATTATTTAGTTTCCGAAAACACATGTTTCCGAGTTATTATTACCTGAGGTTTCTCGGGTTTGTTCACAAACAATCTCAATTAGTCTAAACTTGTGGTTTCTACATTCAAGACATCTTAAAATGGGAAAAGCACGCGAAATTAGTAGTGAAGTGCGTTCTGCCATCATTGTTTTACATAACGAAGGCAAATCCGAACGTGAGATTGCTTCACAACTGAAGTCATCTAAGACTTGTGTTCATGGTACAATAACTCGATACAGAGAGACAGTAATCAAGATCGTCTACGCTCGGGAAGGCCGAGAGCTACCACTTCTAGTGAAGATAATTTCATCGTTGGTATCAAATAGACGCCTAACAGCACCGAAAATCCGCGTTGAAATAAACAAAACCCGAGTTAAACCTTTATCACTGACTACTGTAAAACGGCGATTGAGAGATGCGAAGTTGTATGGTCGCGTTGCCGTTCAGAAACCTCTATTAAGACCACAAAACAAGAAAAACGGATGCAGTGGGCTCTTCTCATCGAGATTGGACTGAAGAAGATATTAAAAAAGTTCTCTGGACTGATGAATCCAAGTTTGAACTATTCGGTTCAAAACGAAGAATTTATGTTCGACGTAGCGCCAAGAAAAGATGATGCCAGACTGTGTAGCCCCAACAATCAAGCATGGTGGTTCAATTATGGTCTGGGGTTGCTTCTCTAGCCAAGGAACTGGCGACTTGATCAGAATTTAAGGAATTTTGAAAAAGGAGCATTTCAACCAAATTTTATAACAAAATGCCGTTCCTTCCGGGTTGCGATTAATTGGAGATGGATTCATTTTCCAACAAGATAATGATCCAAAGCATAGCTCAAAATTATGCAGGGGATATTTAGAAGAGAAAGAGGCACAAGGGGTTTTAAAAAACATGGTGTGGCCTCCTCAGAGCCCGGATCTCAATCCAATTGAACTTTTGTGGGAAGAGCTTGATAGGAACGTCCGTAATCGTGGCCCACCCTCGCAAGAAGACATGTGGAATGCTTTATGCGAAAGTTGGAGCAATATATCAGAAGACACTATCAACAAATTGATTGATCGTATGCCGAGACTTGTGAAAAAAGTCATACAATGTAAAGGAGGTATTTTTTTATGAAAAATCAGTTTAGCCAGTTATAGCCCGTTTAGCATGACTTATTGATATTTCTTCGCGGATTTAAAGTATATTGTCTATTAATCACTGTTTTATAAGATGACTAAACAGATTACCTACTTAATACACTTAATTTTTGAGTTTTATTTCATTTTCCTACTTTAATTAAGCTGGTCTTATTTTTTTGTCCTATATTAACACGTTAAGCAAAACCTTTATACCCCTTTTTACGAAAATAAAAATATACAAGCTATAAAATATTAATTTCTTTTTGTTTTAATACACTCGTAAGATGTCGATAGGACGTAGATACTGATGTAAATTCTAATATTTATTACTTGTAAACACTTACAAGGACCGCGGTTATAAACCTTGATCCTTGATCGCAGGTCGTTCATGTCATGTATCATAGAAACGTGCATGATAATATATGTGTTACCGTACCTACTTTATTGCTTTCAGAAAAAAATGAATCTACGATTAGTTTATATAAAGCTTAATTTATTCATTTTTAATACATCGCCCGCACTAGCGGTAATTACTGTGTCGAGAGGACTTCACAAACAACGGAGATGAAAAGAAAAAAAAACGAACAAAGAACATCCAGACTCGGAACAACCATTTGTGGCACACACAAAGTTATGTTTCGTGTTGGATTCGAACCCACGACACTAGACGCAATGGTAGTGGCGAGACGACCACCACCACTACACCATCTTTGCAGATAATTAGGGTTTTCTTCCTACGGTTACTTCAGTAAACTCACTAACTAAGAAACTTTTGATGTTCATAAGAGTTAGTTTGAGACATAACAGAATGAATGATTTTTGACTTTACTTTGAATCGGATTGTACGTGTATCGTTTCTACATATCGCTTCATACGTGGGCGCCTATTAGTCATATAACTTCCGAAAGTCAGAGGTGCGCGACGTGGGTTCGAACCCGAGACCCTCTGCATTGCAGTCTGTTGGTCTCCCCACTGAGCTATCGCTGCTCTTGATTTTCACTATACTAAGAAACACTCAGTATAAAACTTTTTTGCATCATATAGTAACTTCAATAATCTATCTAACTAATAAAATTTGACTTGTTTATATTAGTACCTAACCTAAATTTATAAATAATTTTTGACTTAACGTTACATCGGAATGTGTTTGCATTGCACCTAAGTATCGTTATCTACGTAACAGACTCTGACAATAGCCCTAGTTAACAGTAATCTAACAAAATTCTACGAAAATCCCGTGTATCCGTCGATCGCCATACCTACGTACATTTAGCTAAACTGTACAATCGGTATATTAGTAATATCTAAGCCTTTATACTACATTATGTATTGTGACACCATTTGTAAGCGCGATGCCGATTCCAAAGACCTAGGTGAAAATAAAACAAAAATATATCGGCCCATCTTTAAACTAGCGAGCGTGCATTCATTGTATACCTACATATTACATATTTACTGTGGAAATTGCAACTTTGCTAATATGACAAACTAGCGGCTCTAGGAACTTAATTTACAAATAGAGCTGTGATTCTGCTAAAAAACAAATCTCGAACTCATTATCGCCTCGCCAGTAACCATGGTAGTTAAAACCCAAATATCAATCAACGGACTCGGATGTGAGTTTGGAAGTGAGGTTTAACAGAATAGCACAGTGGCACGCGAAGTGCAAATACCCATAACTCAACAATATACGTACTCAGCTTATGCGCTAGTTGCATAATCCATGTCGCAAGTCGAGCTATGCAAGATGACACCTCATAGCTCTCAGTACTCAGTATAAAACACATAATATTCAGTTACTTAGCGAGTGTATTGGTGATGCAAGCATTACGCAATTGAAATACGTTTAGAATTCAAAATGGTGTGTTATACTTGAAATATATTGGGTCAATGTAAACATACATTTCTGTATGATATTTAATAACTTGAACTACTTAACTATCTAGGTTTATTAATATTTAAGTGGCAATCAAGCAAAGAGGATTAGGCCCTCTTACAATGTTACAATTTTGTTCTCAACGTTGTTGCGATCGTGGATCGGGCCAAAGGAATGTTATGTATCTTTAGCTAACCCTCGGAGACATGCAAGCGAGTCAATATGTAATTTTAAAGAGCTAATTATAGCGAACTTGTGTAATTTAATGAAGAATGTCAAAAATACAAAGGATATTGTAGGGTCGTAGCGAGGAGCAATTCGTAGTGTCTGCCTACACCTCCGGAGTGCAGGCGAGAGTTTATGTATATTTATGTCTCCAAAATCAAATAAAGGCGGTGCTCCTACGCCTGATCTCTCTTCGGTAGTATCAGGTTGCCATCCTATCGGATTATGTGAGTTAGGCACACTTGTACACTGTAATTTCTCCTGCACAGATGGCCAGAGCACGTTAAGATTAGCCGCCTTAACAAAAAATTTCAAAGATCTGGAAGATCTCATTTACGGAAGGAAAGAAGGATAGTTGTATGTATGTATACATATATATATCTTAATTCGCCAAACATATTTAAGTTAACTATTTTAAGTGAGTCTTTAATTTAAAGTTAATAAATACCAGTAATAATGGAAAAGAATGCCTCACAGTCTTTCTAGACCTCAAAAAGG
Organism: Catocala nupta; assembly: GCA_963675205.1. NCBI lineage: Eukaryota > Metazoa > Arthropoda > Insecta > Lepidoptera > Erebidae > Catocala > Catocala nupta. The sequence goes on along the minus strand of OY776086.1, from coordinate 26,379,438 downwards.
CGTTTGATACCGTCTCTACATCTATCCTTGTCAACAAACTGGATAAAATTGGCGTTAGAGAGGTAGCTCTCGACCTCTTAAAGGACTATCTTTCAAACAGAAAGCAAAAAGTGAAAGTTGGCCAGTATATTAGTGACGACGCGGCTGTATCATACGGCGTTCCTCAGGGGAGCGTGTTAGGTCCTACGCTGTTTTTAATTTATATAAACGACCTCTGTAATATGAAAATACCTAATGCTAAAGTTTTTTCTTACGCCGATGATACAGCTATTGCCTTCTATGGGAGCTCTTGGCACGATGTCAAGCATTGTGCTGAAGCAGGTATGACATATGTTGCTGAATGGCTAAAATCTAACCTCTTATCTTTAAATACCTCCAAAACGAATTATGTATGTTTCAGTATCTCAAAGCGTAATGCACCAACTGACGATTTTAGTATTGTTATACATACATGTGGGGGTGATGATAACAATTGTAACTGCCCGAATATCCGTGAAGTAACCGAAGTTAAATATTTGGGTGTAGTAGTAGATAATAGACTATCCTGGTACCCTCACGTAGAGCAAGTTACTGCCAGAATTAGGAAGCTAAGCTGGTTGTTTAAAACCCTCAGACATGTGGCACCAATGGTTAAAGCTGATAACAAAACAACTCCTAGAAATTTACTTACACAAATATACCTTGCTCTTGTACAATCTGTGCTCATATACTGTATTCCGGTTTGGGGAGGTACAGCAAAGACTAAATTTATCAATCTTGAACGAGCACAACGCGCACTTCTCAAGATCATGCACTTTAAAAAACTTAGATTTTCTACTGTGAGCCTTTATCAGATTAGTGATGTACTCTCTGTCCGGAAGTTGTACATAGTTCAAACGGTCTTGAAAAAGCATAAGTCCTTGCCTATTAATGTGGGTTTAAACTCAAAAAGAAGAAAGTATAATATAGCAAATATACCTTCAACAAAAACTAAATTTGGATGTATACAATATAATAAACGATCAGCTCAATTATATAATAGAATAAATAAAATGATATACATACACACAAAAAAATATTATGACTGCAAAAAAACATTAGTTAAGTGGATAAAACCACTTACATATGAGGACACAGAAGCATTGTTACAGCACGCGGAATGATCTATGTATATATACACACACACACATTCACACACACACACACACACACACACACACACACACACACACACACACACACACACACACACACACACACACACACACACACACACACACACACATACTCACACACATGCACTCACACTCACGCATACACATTCACACACCACACACATTTTAAAGTATATGTTTGTATTTATTATAATGTATCCTAGAATTAATTTCATCTTCTCAAATTATTGTGTTAATTATCACGCTTTGTAAAATATGGAGGAGCGGAGTTTTCTACTACAAGCATTATTTGCTTAAAAGAAGATTTCGAACATAACTTTCTGTAAAACAAATTATTTGACACAATAAAAATTTTATTATTATTATTTATTATTATTACCAGTTTTATGAGCGTTCCGCCATTTATAATGGCTTCTAAAAGTGTTTGTAATTGATTAGATACATGTAGCCTTAGCCATAAAATCGATTTGACGCAGCATCTTCTCATAATTCTCATTCTCATAATTCAATTATACAAACAATTAGAAATCGAATTCTTTTAACCAAACACTTTCTAGAATATTGTTTTTATCAGATTTCTTTTTGTCTATATCATTAGTCCAGTATGTGAGTGATAGCGCATGTGTAATTTTTTATCTGACGATTCTCAAGACTGCTGATGTTTAAACGAGCTAAACACGGGTACAACCAGTATGATGTGAAAAAGCAAAATGCGTTAGATACCTACGAGCTGCAGCAGCGAGCAGACACAATCGTGCTGTTTGTTGTTAAATTACGTATAGTATTCTAGCATTTGACAGACTAATGCGAGTAAAAACACGAGGCTCGGCACACCTAATACAGTTGATATGCATATCTATGATGCTTATATTACATACAAAAATTAAAAACGTTGACAGCAACGGGTTCCAATAATCAATCATCGTTCTAAATAAGCATATATTTGTACTTACTTGTAACCTGTGAGGATGTTCAGGAGTGTGGATTTACCAGCGCCAGACGGACCCATGATGGCAGTCAGCTCGCCGGACCTAAGTCGGCCAGAGACCGACTTGAGGATTGTCTTCACATCTGCAAAGAACAGAAAAAGTACGTTACATAATATTCTTACAAATCACTATGTAACCTAGAAGCTAAAAAGTTAACAGGGCCTCGGGCTCCATCTCCATTGTTCAACAGTATTGAGAATCGTGATATTTTGTAATAGTTTATTTTGGTCCGTGTAATTTTTGGTCAGATATCGTGATTCTGTGGCAGTCCCATCCACTCAATAATCGACATCTCTACGATACTAACGATCACATCCATCACCCACATTGCGCTAGCTACCAAGTTCCACGTAGTTGAGGCTGGTCGATTGACATGTACCCGGTAGACAGTCAACTGACTTTGTCAATAGTGGTAAGGCATTTTTCATATTGCTATTAAAAACAATTAACGGGTAAACCCAACTCAAGAACGACTTCAATCCTAAGCGCAAACTTATGAGACGGGACCAACGAGGCATTATCAATATATGCATTAAAAAGGCGTCTTTATACTTAAAAGTTCATTGAGGTATATCTCGATATACACACATAAAGAGCCGGTTAAACACTTGAAATATTGTTCGCGACGTACCAAAATTATATGTTAGAAACCTGTCCAATATACATTACAGAATAAAAACTACATCAAGGTCGAGTGACACGTGATACTGTATTAAATAATAATGATAAAAGCAATATTCCCATTAAAAACACGTGTGGGCCTGTGTTTGGAGTTACAAATATGACATAGACCTATGGCAGTAGTGTCCCTGCAGTTAAGGAATAAAGCAAGCCAATATGACTCTGTGAACTAAAATCTATATCTATTGTTCAATTTCGGTTGCTTAACATGGATGAGGTCTTCCCTAAGCATGGTCGTGCTAGATTGATATATTATAAATCTGTTATATATTCTGGCTTGAAAATGTTTGTAATGCAAGGTAAGCTTTCGGGCTTAGAAGAAGTCACCACTAAGCAGTGGCCTCACACTCGCTGCTCATCAGCTTAACCATATCGATACATAATGATATAAGCATTGTGTGAAGACGAAATAAAATAAAATTTACACATTATTTCCGCAATATTGATACTAAAGTGCACTGGGTAGCCTAAGGTTTCCAGTATTGCTTATGGAGATGCTGTGCTGCCAAATGGAAAATCAGCGTCTTCAGTGTCTCTCCCATATAGCTATGTATATAGGCACGAAGGTTATGCTTCTGCCAAATGTTAATAGGATACAACCGTTTACCAGCCGGCGGATAACAATATGCGACATTATTATTTTCGACCTTTATCGCAAAATTAAATAAAATAATATGCTATTTATTTTTACTTGTAACCTTGTGCTAGATCAGGCTGCCTCAAAGGCCTCAGTTAAACAATGCCTATCCTGATGCTCGCTGATAACTGGCTTACGTAGTAACCACCGCTAAAACTAGCTGGTTCTGTTAATTAAGCGAAGATACGAACATTTACATGTTAGAGGTCAAGTTTTTGTACAGGTCACAGACCTCCATGGAAATATATATATAAAAATAAATACTTGTGTGAGAAAAAACTAATGACTTTGAAGTCTAAAGGTTTAAGATTATGTTGATGTAATTGCCTACCTGCTACACAAGAAAAATCACGACACAAAAGAACGACATCATGTATAGATATCATAATTATGGAGTATCAGTAACAACATTTTTCAGCTCGAATAATCTTAAGACAACGTATTTTTCTCCGCATGGGTAAGTCCGCCCTAGGCTAATAATTCTATTGGTTCTATGCTTTTCAAGGAAAATCTATGTTGTAGGTTTTAAACGCAAATTTTTATAATGATTAAATTATGCTAGAATGTGTAAAAAATACTGTAGGAACTAGTAAAGGCGGCACCATTTATATGGTTTGTTCTTTTATTTGGAACCCTCATAATTATGATTTGACTTACACGCATGCTATAAAATTAATAAATATACTACATTATATCTATGTACATGAACCCTGAAACCGTTGCGACACGACGGAATGAACATCATCTTTTAAAGATATAAATAGCACAGTTATTACAATCATGACGACAAAACCTCACCTCAAATTAAAATAATGATGAGTGATAAATTAGTTTTCCGCCTATTGTTCTTATAGTTAATGAAATTGACTACTGTTGGAATTATTATATTGTTACTAAGATTACGTCTTTATTGTAGTCGATTTTGATTTTATACAATACGTTTATAATGAACTTTTGAATAGCGTATATTTTCCCTCGGCAACTAAAGACTTATTCAAAAGCAGCATAAGAAAGTAAAATCGGTATCACATGACTTACACCACCAACACTGTCTCTTAAAGTATTGCACGCGACGGAATCAAGACAAAGCTATACACTCTGCATCATACTGTCCTGTAGTAGTTGGTTTGGCTTGATGGTTTTGGATGTAATTAGGTAGAGTCTGTTTTCCAGTAAGCCTCGTTTATTAGTGATTTCATAATTCACACAGTCTTGTACAATATGTAAGATACAGTAAAGTGTTTAGTTTACACAACGTGACAAGGAATTACGTCAATGCCGTAGTTACAGGAAACGTGAAAGGCATCACCTTACACCTCCCCTGAAAAGTTCGACCATCACATAGAAAAAAAACAAATATGAAAGTTTTTTTTTTTCAAATAACTGATCTCATTTTATACTTATAAGTATAGTATACTTCTAATCCAAAATAGCCAATATAGTACTTAAAATTACAGTACAAAGAAACATAAAAAGAAAATTGAAACTGATTAACAATGAAATAATTTGATGAGGTTTTTGTAAATAATATATTCTTTTCCATTTTTCAATATTTTTACATTTGTTAAAATATCCTTTATTACTTTGTAAGGACCATTATAAATAGTATTAAGTTTAGTATCACCTCACAGTCCTATACTCGCGTGGCATGATGATACTTTAAGAGATAGTGGTAGTTCGAGGACCTGTTGTTAGAAGTAGGTATCCAGGCTGAGGTAACCACTTACCGGGCCGTATCATAGTTTACCACCATATAGCTACTGATTTGCTTGTTTTGGTTTTATTAGTCACCACGCTGCTGCTCATGCAACAAATGCTCAGAATTTGAGCATTATTATAATTATAGATACATTGAGTCACGTTATTGTATTCCTGAAAGGGAAGACAGTGTCAGGCAGGCCTATTGACGGCAGACAGCGCTACATCAGACCGAAAACTGAAAAACACAATGAATTACTGAAGGCGAAACCTGACGATCAGACGCAAACTTACTCCAATGGACTAAGGATTACCTCCTTAGTCGCATTTACTTTTCAGAATCATTAGGTTTAATATAAATTAATACACTTCGTTCTAAACCTTATGTTATCAAGTAACACTTCCGGCCTCACATATACTTCTAGTTCGGGTACATCTTAACCACTATATGTACATTAAAACCTACTATCGTTTTATAATTTAATAATTTTATAATCAAGTATCTAAATAGTTATCTCATATTTCTTTATACTTAATTATATTTATTTGCTTGGCGCCTTCGGCTTGTCCGCTTCGCGCGCGATTAATAAATAGTACGTATTGTTACTGATCTCTGTACTTTTTCTTACACTATGTCCAATAATAAATCCTATAATCATTTTGTTTACTATGTATAATATAATGATGAAGCTATTAGATTCTGATTTTGGGTTAGGCATAATTTTGTCACACCGGCGCCTCTGCTTCCGGTGTAATAAATCCTTAATGTTACATAATAATGTATTATTAAATAATAATGGTATGTAAATAATCATCAGAATAATTAAGATAAACAATGTTTAATATTATCTATTTAGTTTGTGAATTTAGTATTAAATTAGGTCAAATGTTTGTATAAATACCGGCGGTTAGAATATTTTAGGGCATTCATATTCTAACCGTTGAAACGTGCATTAAAAAGATAATATAAGTTCTTTTCCGTACAACTTGTGTCTTCATTGCCGCCGCCACCCTGACCGTCCGCATTTACACTTACGACTTAAGCCATGGAGACATAACGCCACCGTTACAATTTGAATTCCTGGCTTCAATATCTATTGAAGCATTTGGCATCTGCCAAAAAAGACATTGCAAGCTAGCACTACGGAAACTACGGTCAGTGAACCCATAATACGATGCGCAGATCTAAAATTAAATGATTGTGTAATATATTGGCCAATTAAATGGTATGCTGTCAGTGCCAATGTCACAAGTCTTATGGCTATATTATATATATTTGAGGCGCTCATAGCCAGTTGCACTCACTGATCGGTAAACGATTAGCGAGGTTAAGCAACGTTGGATACGGTCAGTCTATAGATGGGTGACCGCTAAGTGGTATTTCATTTGAGCGTCTGCGTGCTTCGGAGGATACGTAGAAAGTCGGTCCCGGTTGTTGCCATATTGACAGCAGTCGTTAAGCCAAGTTAAAGGCCTACGGGCGGCTTGAACAACTCTTGACAACAGGTTGGCCACTAACTACACGAAAAGAAGAAGAAGAATGGCTATTGAATTGGCAGATTATGGCTTCAACTAGCAGAGGCTGCAGATTTCCTCTTACATACCTCTGTAGTTACATTTACTCTCATTATATTCTGCATTGGTTTAACGTGGCTTTTCTTCAGAATGGCCAGAAGAATCTGGTCAGACATAATTCGCCTAAAGCTTCCTCTTCCAACTGTCCTATTCGCGTTTGCATAATATTCATCTTGGTCAATATATGTATGTATTGGTATCTACCCTATCTATAATCATATAATAAAAAGAAAAGTTTTGTATTTTTGGTTCGTAATAAATAAACTCAAAAACGAATGTATAAATTCTTTCACCGTTAAAAAGCTACTTTATCTAGAAATAATATCACGCTGCGAGCCACGGGAGCGGAACGCAGTAATAATAGACGTGGATGAAACCGCAGGAAACATATCATAGAAAATAATCTTTTAAGTACGTTATTTTTTGCATTTTATAAGGTACTAGATGTGGCCGCGGTTTCACCCGCATTTATGATTACTGCGACGCCCCCGTGGCATTGGCCTTCCTCGACAAATGAGCTATCCAACACTAAAATAATTTTTCAATTCGGATCAGTAGTTTCTGAGATTAGCGCGTTCAAACAAACAAACAAACTTCAGCTTTATTATATTAGTAAAGATAGGACGGTATAAGAATAAAAATATTTAAATCGGTATCTCTGCGCGGTCTTATCGATTGCTGACTTCCATAAATCGTACGGCGCCAGTTTCGCTCGGTTACTATTAATTCTTAGTAGCAGCACAAAGCTATCCACCGTCCCTAATACAATATACATAGCAACAGCCGTAATTTACGTTACAACACACATATAGCTAGCAAAATATTAGTATCCTACATATCTCCCTCATCCTTTACCGATATAAGATATTACAGCCTTAACTATAGAATAACATATCTATGTATATATTAATACGTGAAGCAAAAACTTTGTGCCCCCTTTTTACGAAAATTGCGCGGCCGAAGCAGTATGAAATTTGGCACAGTTAAAGTTTATATGGAGAAGGAGGGGCGAATCCTAATAGTTTTATAAAATATGCATTTAAAATACATTAGATTAATGGAAAAACACTACACGCACACTACCATGCATTTGACACAAGCAGTCGAATCGCGTTTATAGTATTTCGGCATTGTTCGGTTGACTTCGTAGAATGCTTCGTAACTATACATACATATGTATGTGGAGTGGGTGACTAAATGAAATGTGATTATAAGGGTATTAAGTTATAGACAATAAAACTTTAATAACGATCAAATTTTAAATTTAAATAAATTATGGGCGTATTTCGACCACTTGACGAACGCTAGTATAATGAAAAAAGCACACAAAACACTGCGCTGAAATATTGTATGCTCTTTAAACGATATTTAAGATAACGTATTTGACTTCAGCAATAAAACAAAGCATGTTAAAATAACTTTATATAGTTTCACAGAAATATAAATAGTAGAATGCCAATTGTTGCAAATACAGAGGTTCTGAGAATTGTTGCTAAATATTTGCTAACACCATTAAATCGTCCGGTTTTCCTCACTTAACGCAACTTGTATGCTACGTCAACAGTATGCATATACTTACTTGTAATCTATGATTTTATATTATTTACTTTTTTATTTTATCTCTGTAGCCTGTAATATGGCAATGTTTATCGCAAGGAATTGTTGATTCAATGTTATTATTATTTTAAAAAAAATATATAATAGCCAAAATGTAAAATACAAAGAGTATTTTAATTCTATGTTTACGCAAATGTTATACATTGAAATTAACCACTTTATACGGATTTTGTCGCGTTATTTATTTTACTTAAGTTGAAACGGGGAGACTGACTCCCCGAGAAAATGGTTGCTGTAAAGCAACCGAAACGTCGCGTCGGGTAAAGTGTAAACTTAAATATAAATAGTTTAATTAATTTAAATATCTTAAATAGTAGTAAAGTTTAATAATAGTAGTATTACAGTTTCAAAATTATGTAATAAAAGTGTTTTAAAGTAAAATAAACAATGCGACAAAATCCGTATAAAGTGTTTAATTTTAAAGTATTTTAATCCGTTCGAAAATAAATCAGATAGAAGCTTTTCTAATCGGTGTTATGGTAGGTAATAGGTATAGGTGTCGTCTGGTATGGAATAATCCCATATTCAAATGTCATATAACAGGTATGTGATACGTCAAAAAAGGATGCACGATACACAAGGTGAAGAATACACTATCTAAGTGCAGGCGTGCGAAGGAGATAACAAGATATCCCCACTACGCCTGCACATCAACGTCAAATATTAATTGCTGCCTCATTCTGCAACCAATTTTGATGCTGTGTTGACAAAAAGTTTACCAAAGAATTCTGTATATTGCTTTTCAAATAATGTAAGAAATCGAAAATAGGCACTTATCCTATTACACTTTGTTTGTAATAATCACGTATCCGGATTGTAACGTATTTTCATATATCTAATCTGTCGATTACACATTATAATTTGTTGCTATGACAAGAATACCTAATACATAATACTTGGTGCTTATCGTGATCGTATTTCATATGTGGTAAAGATAATCTATTTGACAGAGACAGGTTTTGATATAAATGCGTTTAGCGTTTTATAGGCAATTCATATTTTGTTACGAAACGTTAGATATGTATTTTGTATAGAGATAGAAACACGATCAAAATTCTGGTCGTTCCTTTCAAAAAAAGTCAGCATTACCGTTGAAGGTGGCAATGTTGCCAACCTTTAGGATCACTGTCGTCTGGCAACGCACGGTTACGTAGCCAGTGATGCTAAGGTTTTTCGACGCCTAAACCACTCATATAATTATTTTCTTTTTTATCAATTGTTATTTTCCTCTTTTTTTAGTAAATCTGTTAATATAATCCGGTCAGAAGATGTAGTAAAATAGCTGCCATGCTAAAGTATTTTAACATTCAAATGGGTCAGATATTATAATGCAGCCATTGTGGTTTGCGATTGCTTTGTTTGCGAATATAAGCTTCTTTATCGTAGGTTAATGACCCGTTTCATTTCACTTTCTGCACTTGAAAGGGAAGTCACAATCTACATTATTATGCTACCAGATTTGAGTCGATTCTGTTGTAATTATGGACGTTTATGCAAACACTACACATTAGTTATAAATTATTTTCGGTTTCTTGCGTTATTCGTTTTTAACTACGCTAAACACATTAGGAATTCATTCAACCATAGCGCATTTATTACTTTTAGTAAGTACCTACTAGTTTTCCCCGCGGTTTCACCCGCGTAACTCCCGTTCCCGTGGGAATATCAGGATAAAAAGGCTATGTGAATCCAGGTCTCCAGCTATCTAAATACCAAGTTTCATCGCAATCGGTCCAGTAGCTTTTGCGTGAAAGAGTAACAAACATCCATACATCCATACAAACTTTCGCGTTTATAATATTTGTAAGGATTATTATTTAGCTCATGGTATAACAATTGTAAAAGAAATGCACTATGAATTGTAAATGTATATAATTTATAATAATTACCTATCAATGTTATAATTACACGTTGTTATCCGTACCTACTAGGCGTAAAACAATAAAATTAAATTAAACCATTATCCATAAGCACGGGTTTATTACGGATGTCTAAGCTTTTTATTCATAATTCGGGAAGACACACGTGTGTCTATAAATGTATATACTTACACAACTAGAAAATAGGAACACATCTGTCCAAGCAATCTATTTATATTAAAAATCAGCTTCCATATGTTTGTCTTCATAAACTCAAAAAGCACTCGATGGAATAATGACTAGAAATTTTTACACAACGTTGCATGTCTATATTAGAATGTTTCCCGCACAAGTCAAATATTTGTGTGCATGAACTTGGATGTTTGTCTTGGTCTGGGTGTTTCTATGTATAATATGTATGTATTTACAAAAAAAAAAAAAGGTATATATGTATGTTTATCCATTGTCTAGTACCCATAGTACAAGCTCTGCTTAGTTTGGGCTAGATGGTGTTGTGTGTATGCGGTAGAATATAGAATAGAATATTAACTTCCCTAATAATTAACTAGCTGACCCGCGCAACTTCGTCTGCTTCACATAAGAGAATTTCCCCCATTTTTGCTACACATTAGATTGATGCTCCGTTTCTATTGGTCGTAGCGTGATGTTATATAGCCTATAGCCTTCCTCAATAAATGGGCTATCTAACACTAAAATAATTTTTCAATTCGAACCAGTAGTTCCTGAGATTAGCGCGTTCAACCAAACAAACAAACAAACTTCAGCTTTATAATATTAGTATGTATAGATATCACGCTGAGCCACGGCATAGCGTAGCCAAGTTACCTAGCTAGTTTATATTTTGAGTAATATCAACATTGCATCCAAGAAACTTCCAAAACAAAGATCAACAAAAGCATTCACGTACCAAAACATTTTCATATGTAATTTACCATATAACCCTAATTATTTCCTTCTGTGTTCATATCACACACTTTACCCACTTTTTCACGTACAGATACGCAACTTGAATACAGAGAGGCGGTTTTATTTCATAAGGTGCTGATAGAATTGAGCATGCACTTGTAACAGAACATCGAGCATTCGCCGTTATTATATTGTCGAACTGAACAAAGAACAGAGCCAAGCATAGCGCCAAACATTGCTACGAACATTTTCACGATCGTTCTACCGAACGCTCTAATCAATGCTCGTCAAAAAAATATTCTTCACGAACAATGACAGAATGGCTCGGCTCGGCAAAGCACTGTTTTTTTGCTAGAATGCTCGTTAAAACGCTACAGTTTATTTTTATATAATGTTACATTCGTTAGAATGCTCCAGTGTGTCAGAACCTTTACGAACAATACAACACGTGGTAGGTATCCTTTGTTTAACGATATTACTCATCCTTTGGCAAAGTCCACTTCCCATACAAGCTTTAAATTGTGCAAATGTACACAACTGATTGTTGAAACATACCATTATGTTATTGTTATATATTTATATTTAATAAAAAATACTATTGTCAATAGGCGTTGTGTAGCCTTAGGTCGCCTTGTTTAAAGGCTAAATACGTGTCGGCTATAAAAAAAGAATGAAAAGCCATGAATTAAATCCATACAGTAGTAATAATAAAGCGAACAGTGAAGGAAAACATCGTGAGGAAACCTGAATGTTTGAGAGTTCTCAAGTTCTCAATTGTCTTTTTAAGATATGTGATGTCTGCGAACCCGCATTAGGCCTGACGTGGTGGACTACGGCCTTATCCTTCTTACAATGAAAAGAGGCCAGTGCCCAGCAGTGGGCTAGTATATTTTTATATACGGGGTTTATTATTATTATAACTAAGAAGATTCTGCAAACAATGCAACCACGGGTAATTAATTATTGTCTCGTGTTATTATATCTTAGGGTTCAAATCTATAACAAAAAATGTTTAAAAAGGTAAAATTTCAAGATAATCATTTCATAAAATAAACCCATTTTAAATAATTATCTTATTGGGCAATATCCATTTGAATAATTCATGAAAACTAACCAGAATACCTAAAACATTATATATCAGGAAAAAAAACCTAGAACCCTGAAATAGGCGTCATATTATATGGTTTTATTGAGGATAAACACCGAAGAAATAAATAAATTGTAAATTCGTGACTTATAAAATGTGAAATTACAACTGAATAGAAATAGACGGACACCACCAACGACGTGTCAATCAAAAGTATTTTAGTAGAATACTAGTAGCTCTTGTTTAGTTATTGTATTCAATAATACTAAACAGTCTTAGCAATAAGCAATAAACAGTAGCTTAAATTTTTTCGCTTTCCTCCTTCCTGCTCCTTTTGCTTCCTACTTCCTTTCCTAAAGGACCGGCAACGCGCAAGTGATGCCTCTGGTGTTGCAGGCGTCCATAGGCTACGGTGACCACTTACCATCAGTTGTATAAGTATGCCTGCTTACTACGTTAGTTGTAAAAATAAAAATAAAATGTTTGTAAATGGAAATAAATTAGTAGTCGAATTCCACCCTACCATTTTATACTATGTATATCCTATAAATCATCGTCTTCATTTTACCGCATTTATGAACATGTAGTAAGATTATTTGTACATGCATGTGAAGCAACATGGTGTATTTGTAGCATAAAGAACTGCAGAATCACGTGTACTCATCGTAACAATTAAAACCCTCTATAATGCGACACGAGCAAGGGTCAACCACGTACTAACTCATTACACGTTACATTTAATAGCTAGTGATTAAGCCAGCCATTATTTTCACAATTACTAACCAGAGACCATATTGTGAAATGTTCTACAGTGTCACAACAAGCTTGTGTTTATAAAATAATGGTTAATAATAACAAATTGGTTGGTTGGTACGCCAGAATCGTAGCAAGTCGAAATGACGGCACGGATGACGTAGTTGTTTAAGTGGCTGCCTCGTCACTGCCACTGCGCCGAGTGTTGTAGGTTCGAAACCCATGCGAGACAAAAAATTGTGTGATCCACAAATGGTTGTTCCGAGTCTGGATGTTCTTTGTGTCCATTGTTTGAATGTTTGTAAACTCCCCCGCGGCACAAAATTTATTCTTAGTGCTGCAGTTTTATTTAAAGAAAGAAAGTGGTAACCTATAGCGTCTGCCTACCTCTTCGAAAAATAAACGCAAATCTATGTATGTTTGTGTGGTAAAGTAATTACTATTGAAGTAAAATCCTCATCTGAAATATAGTTCGTATATACACAACTACCGCTCCTTTCAACATACATATCGCGTGCTGACTTATAGAAAAATGTTTAAATACGTAGGTAGACTATACATACATAAACACTACTTTATTTCATAGTAGAGTGCAATGCTGTAACCTATTTTTAGTTGAATAAACATTTTTGTTTAATTTATAAGGTATATGGTGTTAAAATTAAACACTTTATACGGATTTTATCGCGTTGTCTATTTTACTTTAAACACTGTTATTACATTATTTTGAAAACTCTAACACTACTATTATTGAATTTTACTACTATTTAAGCTATATATTTTTTCCTAATTAAAACTATTTTCTAAAGGTTTAAATCCGTATAAAGTGTTTAATTTCAATGTATAACATTCGCGTAAACATAAGACAATATTATATATGGTGTTACTTTTGAAAAATTGGAGTTATATTAGTTCTACAAGTCGAAACCACTCCAGCATACTTTCAAATTTAGAATAACGTTTTCTTTTAGTGCACAATAAACAATAAACACATGGTATTTTTTTTGTGGCAGCTATGTATCTGTCAAGGTTTTTTGATGTCTCTGTAATGTACAGTATGAGACTCTATGATAACATAGATTTTCTTTAAAGAATACAGCATCGCCTCTTTAAGAACAGTATAAATAAATTGTTCTACTGCGTTCTGCAATAAGCAGATAGTATAAAGTACTAGCCCTGATGTTGCAAGCATTCTGAGGCTACGATAACCGACCAGCAGGCAAACAGTACATCTTGAAGGTCTTTATAGAAAACGAGCGCTGCAAGCCACGCGTTCGTATCGTGATTGCTGAATGGAAACCATTTAGTATACATGTCATAATTCTGACGTTTGTACTTTTATGTATTTGCTAGTTTTTGCCTGCGATTTCATACGCGTGGAATTTGGGAGTACCTATCTATATTTTCTTTGATTGCATGTAAGAAGAAAATGATTTACACACATATAATAAACAATTTCTAGGCTATGTATCAAGATAAAACATACCTCATGTTGTCAGTAACACCTATGCCTAGTTTCACAAGTATCAAGTAAAGTTATCCGAAAAATAAATCGCATGCTGTCTCTCTCTTGGTAGGTTAAAGAAGAGAGATGGCGAGACTTATAGATAAATGCTATTTGGAGTGATAGGCGCCCTTACAATTGTAAAAATCGTAATCAATTTTGTGCAGTAGTTCTTGTATGATGCGCCTACAAACATACAGACAGACATACATACAAAAGTTGTAAATATAACTTTTTGGTTTTTATTAATAGTTGTTATGAAGACTACTCTAATTAATTTTACTTAAATATGTACAAACGTAGACCAGTTACATTGCGTCATTTGACTTTTCTATAAAAAACTATTCCTTATCATTCACTAAATTAAAAACTTGATTTCGCCGAATGACAGTTCATCTCAAAGTTCAGATAGTCGTCGAACAACATTGACTATAGTTCCGCTTCCTCTGTTGTAAAGTATGAGTAAAGTTCACCCTCCCATAAACAGTTGTCTGCGATTATCATATTATAATTATGTACACAAGGTCAAATTCGAAATCATTTAACAATACTTTAATGCCGCATTCGGCAAAATGCCGACAATATTACCATAAAAAAATTGCTGCTTATAAAAAAGTGTAGTCACAAAAACGTTCCAACCTGATTTAAATACACTAGCAATCCGCCCGATTTCGTAAATCTCGTCACGCAAACTAAATTATTATTTTAAATCTGCAATAGTCTGAGATGATCCCCGATATTTAATTTGCTTTGCATGTACTTCTAGTCGGTGCGACGTATCAAGATGAAACATGCCCCAGATTTATGTTTCACCTCCAGGAATATAACTGTGAAAACCACATCCAATATCGTGCAGTAGTTTTTGCGTGAGACACGTTCAAACATACTTAAAGACAGAGAAACAAGTATCTAAAAGTAATGGTTTGGGCTAGAGCAGCGATAGCTCAGTGGAGAGACCAACAGACTGCAATGCAGAGGGTCTCGGGATCGAACCCACATCGCGCACCTCTGACTTTCGGAACTAATATGACTTTTCGAAATTATGTGCGTATTGATTGACTGCTCCGTGCCTCGGAGAGCACGTTAAGCCGTCAGTCCCGGCTACCATGAACATCTATGGCAGTCGTTATTGGGTAAGTCGACACAAAAGATCCCACTGGGTCGAAGTGTCGCCGGTATGTACTGACTGGCCCCCTATACAAGATAAGATAATGGTTTGGGCTTCTATAGCTCTTATAAAGACATCTCATATTATTTTCCTTAAATATCTCTAGTATACTAGAGATATTTCAGTCAGAATCAATGTCTAGTATACTAGACACCGACCGATTATGCATATGTAGAGATGTATATGATAAAAATGGTTATTGTCAGTCAATCTTAGAAGATAGACACATGCCATCATTGGACACATCAGCCATTCAACAGCAAAGTATTCAAGTTCACAATGAATCTATCAGTACAAGTAGATAAGTGGCAGAGACCGCTTGCCAACTATTTGGTATTGTGCTGACTGTATGAATAAGCAAAACTGCATGGTACAGTGGCCAGGAGATCACTCCTGGCCACTGTCACTGCCTCGAGTGTTGTGGGTTCAATCCTCACACGGAACAAAAATTTGTTATCTCCACAAATCATTCTTCCGAGTGTAGCTGTTCTTTGTGTCCCTTGTTTCAATGTTTATATCGCGTCACATTTAGCTATAGTTTGATTGTCGTGTATACGACAACACATCATAAGTTCGAATCTGTGCAGCCCCAACCAATGCCTTCCAGTACTAGGACGCTAAAAACTACGTTGACTGAAATTTTCCTGACGAGAAATTATCTTGAAACTAAGCGAACATGACGAACAAATTCTTGGAAATAGATTTACCTCTTTTAAATAAATGGCTACCGAATTAATTAGAGCAAAACAATATAACGGACAACGTGTGCGCCATCGAGGTCAGTTAAAACATGTCATTTAGATAACATATCTACTCGACCGACAGACGGCCGATCTATGAATTCAAATATTTAAGTAAACATATTTACTAAGTGTCGTAAGGCTTTTAACTAACTAGAAACGTATGTTTAAGTATTCATGTGATGAAATAGGTTTACGTTATCTATTGATAGATCGGACATACTCAAAAATCCCTGGAGACATTAATACTAATCTTGTAATTTTCTAAAGCGACTCAGAGCCACGCCATCCCATTATTATTGTGTGCAAGAGACCAGGTCAGCGCGATACAGAGTGTATAACTTTGTCTCTTTCTGACATACGTAGTAATAATGCTATAAAAGATAGTACGAAGCTATTCGACTGTCTTCGTATGGGTTCCATTGCCGAGCTTAACCGCTGAAGTAGTTTTGATCAAACTAGGTTTAGAGATAGATTGAATCTTTATAAAGGATATGGGTTGCTTTACTCATCACTACAAAAGTCCTAATTCATCATAAACTAAATAATGGATTACAGATACATTCAAAATCTAAGCAGTTTTCTGAACTAATTTTGTTGAAGACATAAAATATGCTTAAGAAACATATATGTGCATCTATAAAATTTATGCTAGCGTAAACACCAGTACCTCTGAAACGGACTACTAGAAATTAGATGAGATCTAAGCCTTCTTATCAAACTTTACAGACTAAAGTGCTAACATTAAATCAATAGTCCAAACTTGTGTGACTAAAACTGATGATTCGTAAAGTACAAAACACGCATACATATGACTAATAACTTAATATGCGCATATCGAAATAAAGGCAAAATCACATGCATCAATGTTACCAGCGGTAAATGACCCGAACTGATACTTTAAAAAGGAGGTGAACGGACACGGAATATTATACTTTTTAATTTTAATTGTGATGAAAAGGTTTCCTCTACGCCAAGGGCGTGCACTTTTGAATAAGGAAACTACTAAGAAATTAACGTCATCGAATAAAAGTATTTTCTGGGAAGTAATTACATGATTATTTGCTTTCCACTTGTTTCAGTCATTGTCAAGTTTATTAAATAATAATTGCTATGGACAGAGAGGTAACACGATTTATGATTTTCCTGTTTGAATCAGTATGACTTTCAAGGGATGTTCACTTGCCCTTCCTAAGGAGACAACCTACAAGAGGTATGTGGATGCCGGAAAGCATATCTGTAGTATCTTTAAAACAGCATTTGTGTATCTAAGCAAACCTCTAACTAATAAACTTTAGATAATTGCACATAATGAGTTTCAAATACGGCAGATTATTATTTTAAAAATAGCATATCTACTACTTACTAGTTTGCAAGATAAGATTTTATGAAAATACAACGATTTTCGAGATTTAACAATTTCGCTTGCCAGTTTCGATGTCATAACTACTTGTTGTACAGTTACAGTTAATACATATTGAATGATCTTTTTCTTTTTAAAAGGCAACGTATTAAGAATAATAATTCATACTCCGCGGAGAGGTTTACAAACAATGAACACAAAAACATCCAAACTCGAAAAAATATTTGTACAATACTATAACAACTATAATAAAAAATAATAAAATGGGAATCGTATATACATTACTTGGGCGCGAGGCGACCACTTAAACCTTTATACCATCCATGAGCTTATAATTGTATTAACCTCAAGACTTTCGGGCTACTTAAGCACTGATCTTCAATTAGTTACTGGCTCAACTAAACGAATTACAGAACAAATATAAAACCATAAAGCACTGGAGAAGGCCTTCTAAAAGAAACAAAATTATTAAACGTAATTCAAACATTACATATATAAAACTTGTATATTAATAACAAAAATACTAAATAAAGATATACATACTCAAATAAAATTTACAAAGAAACAACAAATACAAAAAATGAGACTTAGACGCGCAAACGACCTTTGCCTCTTTCACCCAAGAACTAATTATGGAAAAAGAAATTTAATGTACGAAGATGCTAAATTGTACAACCAATTACCGAAAAATATTAAAGAAGCAAAATCAGTGCCTACCTTTAAAAAACACTTAAAATATTATTTAACATCTAATCTGAGGGCACCTAAGTTCACTATTTCCCATGTCGCATCTAGCTACGCTCCATCTGTGTAATGTGCGCGTCCAAGCACTGTTTGCTCCTTGTTTATGTAAATTTTTTACTAGTACCCTTCAAATTGTATATTGCGTTTTATTATCTTAGAATTAAAAATAACTTAAATATGTATAGGTACTTTCGATTGAATGTGTTGAGTGAAGTGCTTCGATATCTAAATGTACACCTAGGATAAGATTATAATTTGTTTGTATGTGCTTAAACTTTCTCATGTAAGTGAATTATTGTAAATTCTTATGAGAAATAAAGATATATCAAACCTTAAAGAAACATATTCTACTAATTTTGTTTCTGGGGCCCGAACGGGGTATTCACACATTATTTATCCACTTCAAAAAACTTATCTAATGGGCCTTTTTTATTCGCTTTAGTTTTGAATAGTCAAACTCTAGATCCATTGAATTAAATAGCACTTGATTATAAAACCTGTAGCACCGCTTTTTTGCTTTAATAGAGATTTTATATATAGAGATGTTATGCTAGAATTTTTATACGCTAGATATGTTGATTCAATTTTGTGTAAGCTTGATAATTCAAAAGTTTGAAACGTCGCGTATAATCTTATACTCAGCAACATCACTGGGAGAGATGCCTTTAAACAGAATAATGTTATTCTAGAAATTCATCAGGACTTTGTCCTCGAAAAGTACCCATAGTATCCAGTACCCATCCCCCAAGGGGTAGGCAGGGATACACCGCCAAGTTATGTCCCACTTGATAAAGGATAAACCTATTTCCATTTACTGCGCACAGTTCCAGTCATGGTGCTGCTTTTGCGAATTTCTTAAACGATAACTCATACATCGGTCGCATTCATTGCTGCTAAGCCACCAATGCATGTTTATGTGTCTGTAGTCTCTGATATGTTTTAAGACTGTGCTGCATATTGTTTCACGTGGATTGATGTCTGCACAATATAGTTTACTTTTGAGCCGCCTTGTTGTACCGAGCATAGCATGTTTTATATCCATCGTTATAAGTTTGTAAATACTAAAGACGTGAAGATTCCGATTTTTTATGTTCGTGAAGCTAAAATCAAGCCTAGTTATGGCATACTCTTTTTAAATGATAATAGATACAAATTTATAACCGTTTAAGGAGTTAAAACTTCATCTTGATACACAACCAAGCCACGAATTAAAGACAAGTACAAACTATCGGTTTTATAATATTTCTTGGAAGTCGTTCTTAGAATTTATATTATGTGTAATTCTTTTAAATGTGGACACACCAGTACATATGATAGATTTTATATAATAATATGTATGTTATTATTTCAATTAGTTATAATTAAAGTCCCCTATTTGCCCTGATTGCTTGAGTTCCGGTTTGCGATGACCTCCGATGTAATACGCACGAGATTGTCATTATATTTATATTCTGTTTATGGACTTCGGAATATACCATAACTTTGTTAAAATTTACAGATGGTATAATGGTGCTTGTGGTCACTGCTAGGCAGTCAAATGATGTGGGTTCAATTCCTACACAGTATAGCATTCACGGGTTGCCATCCTACACAAAAGGGAACTTACTTTTTTAAAAGGTGTCTTCCTCACTAGTAATAATTTCGGTATCGCTAGGTACTTACTATTGTCCTGTGTGGGGATCGAACTCACTATACTTGGTCCAGTGGCACTGCAGACCACTTCAACTACTACACCATCCGTGTAGTTAGATATTGTGTTGTCAGTTGACAAAGATCATATTAACCTCTCTGCTGTTAGCTCACCGAATCCTTAAGAAGTTGCGTGTATGGTATACTTCTTTCTTATTTATACTAAAGTGGTGTAACCTTGCTACCGTCACTGCACCTGACCTATTTTACTTAAAATTCTCGGTCCTGAACCTACCACGGAAGGCGGGCTGACCTTTTTTTTCGGGACTAAACCTGCCACGCTAGCCGACGACTTTTTTTTTATATTCTCGTGTCTTCGGCGGGTCGTATTCCTCAAAATAATTTACGTGGACATCCGCTTACGAATTGTGAACCCCCATTTTTTTGTCACGTTAACGTAGACTCCCGTCGAGTCTCCAGTGGACCCCTGGGGGTCTATCTGGACCAATTTGGGAATTACTGTTCTAGACAGACGAACTGTTGCAGTTGAAATGCAGTCCGTCTGTCTAGAGCCTAACACATAGTTGTTTCGAATCTAAGTGTTCTTTGTGTCCCTTGTTCCTTCGCGAAATAACCCTAATGCGATAGTTCTCTTTTAAAAGTAACATTTTCCGTAGGAATATTACATAAGGTTGTTTGATTGCTAGTGTGGTTTATCCCAGTTTCGGTCAGCTAACACTTGGTGAAGATGATTACTGTTGGTTAGATCGGATTTAGTTTCAGCCTGTTAAACCAAGGTGTAGCTGTATTTAGGCTTGTGTAATAAAATGGTATATGCGCTTCTAGAGAAGGCATTTCATTTCAAGTAAATTTTTCTTATGCGAATTGGAGTGCATGCTGTCCTTTTCACTAAGTCGATTATTGCAACGTGTTATTACAATGATAAAGTGCAATTTTTTATGTTTTAAAACATGTCATCATCTGTATTACGCTACTGCCTAATTAATATTGCCCTCAAACATGACGTTCCAGTAATCGCCTGGCTCAGATTGAGTGAGTTAAAGAGCATGCACTTTAACTCGTGTCACAAAATACTTACTTGAGATGCCTCCTTTATTACGTAGTACTTAATAACTCAATCGTATGAGCATGGTTTGTACGACACTGCTAGTGACTACGCATGCGTGTACCTAACGGGAACGCATACCGATATAAAAGTATCATATCAGGATGTTGAAATGAGAAACAATCATAAAGCACATGAAAGAATACTAGGGGTCGCTTAGTGGTCAAAATTCGACCATAAATAAACATATAAATCAGGTATATGTAACCATAGTTACGAAGAATTGTACAACGTCAGACGAACAATGCCGAAATAATACGAACGCGTTTCGACTGTTTGTGTCAAATGCATGGTTGTGTGCGTGTCGTGTTTTTATTATTAATTTAATGTATTTTTAATGCATATTTTATAAAAATATTAATATTCGCCACTCCTTCTCCATATAAACTTTAACTCTGCCAAATTTCATACTCCTCCACCCGCATAAATTTTGTAAAAAGGGGTACAAAGTTTTTGCTTCACTTATTATTATAGGTATAGATTAATGTCAATGATATCGATTTAGGGTTGTCAAGTTTAACGTCTTAGGTTTGTACTCAAGGCACGTCACTATAACGTTTAGTATTCATATCCGCATTACAAAATAATTATCACGATTCACAATGAAGGAAAACATTGGTTAGATGAGTAGGAAACCTTCCTGCCGCTGACAGTACAACATAGTCAATCCATCGTGGCATAAGATGTTGTAAATGTGTGAAGCCATTTTTATTGAAAGCCTGACTGGACATCTAGGACCCCAGTTATTTTATTTTTTGACATCCATTTGGAAATTCAAATGCCGCAAATAAAAGAAATGGTGGTATATGTATAATACCTGTTACAACAAAATAAAAATTACAGATATGGCAAAAAAAATTGTGCTGGTATGAAATGTCCTAATTCCATCAAAGTACTCCGCGATTTATGCCTGCTTCATTTCAACCTTAGATTTATAATATTAGTAGGCTTCTTAGATTTGTATAATCAGAAATAGCATTATAAATACGACATAAAAAACAAGCCCTAAGCCCTATTTTGCAAAGCACGTAGTTCTACAGACGATTATGGTGAAGCAATGTCGATACCTCAGTCTCATTATCGCCGCCAAGAAATAAGAGCCTTGGTCTACAAACGCATTTCGCTATCAACCACTATAAACCTGATTAAACACTTATGGATGATAACTATCGTAATAAAAATAATCAGTGCAAAACAAGATGCTTTGATTAAAGGTAAACATTGTAAGGAGAAATTAAGGTTAGCTAGTCGAGCGAGTGCAACGACCTTATTACTAGACAATTAATTTATTACTAGTACAATTTATTAATGAAGGCCCGCCAATCAAAACCTTAGATATGTAATTGATTTTGATTGTAGTACATTGATTGACTTCAAAATGTTCATTAGATTCAACAATTTCGGTAATTATTATAAAAGACAATCGTGATTAAGCTTCCTTAAAAAACATTTGGATAAATAATACTACATTATAATAGTGTTGTTTTTCTTTTTTGAGTACTTTGGTATCTACTACTGTTACTAATAATAAACCTCTGAGATATATAATAATAAAGAAATATTAGAGTAAGATGAATATAACGCTTATCAGAAAAAACCGCCGTTTAATATGATACAAGATAAAATGTTCAAAATCAATAAGAGATGATTTAACACACAGAAGACAAAAATCGCAATACAATCGGTATTGCGATTTCTTGTGTTTAAAATAAATATATATCTATCAATCAACATACAAAAAAGATAACTCCTGACTCACTGACTGATTCATCAGCACTCAGCCCTAGTCTTCAGGCTTAGTACGTTGCAATTTAGAGCATAGAAGTACCCTGTAGGATGTAGATAAGGAATAAAGGATTTATGGGCATGCCTATTTATTAATAGATAATATAGAAAATTTTACGTTTAAAATTTGCATTGTATATATTTATCGTGTTTTACATAATTAACTTCTAGACACATTCGGCATGTAAATAGGTAGGTAATTATTACTCCTAACTAGTTTCAGGATTTTCCGATTTCTGATTTTCCTTTCGGGTTAGGCTAAAAACCACTTAACAGTTAGACCTATGTAATATTAAGTATATAATAATATGTAATAAATAGTCCATACTGAATATACCTACATATTCTAGTTTCATTATAATAAAGAAGATATTCGATTGCTTTAGTGACTAACGCACAGTTACAGTTGGATGCCATGAAATCAAGCCATAATCTATGTCAGTCATCGGCTATCAGTTACATTATTGAGTAACTGATAAAGGTTGTCATGATATTAACATGAGTAAACAATCACCTAACAGAAATATACCAGGTGTTCATAACTTCGACATCGAACATGTTCAAAATTTTGTATGTAAAATGAAGTATCGACTTTTATTTTCTTTTGTTTTGTAGAAGTTTTGTTTTAAACATTATTTTTACTATTCCTTTTATATTTTATTTTATTTATGTGTTTAATCTAACTAAGTTTGTACGGCTACTTACATTATACCTTACTATGTATTCTGTGAATAACGTAGTGGATTACGCAGTTGTTAGTTTATGTTTTATCTATTGTGTAATTGTTTGTCGACCAAAATAAAAAAACAAAATAACTTCTGCACCTCAGTCGACTATTTTTCAAAATGGCGGCATATTCTCAGTATTGCTATTTTACATATAGTCAATTCTTCGTATAATGTATAAAACGCGGACGTCATCTTTATACACACAAAAATTCACCTTCCGTATGTCTATGTCCGCAAAATTTATTTCAATATGCTATATGATAATAGAATGTTCTTTCTTCTCTCCTAATTTTGCCGTGCCCGACGGGGTCCATAATTGTTCTCTCTACATTTATAAGACCTGTATATACATTATGGAGTGCAATAAACGAATTGAATTAAAATCTCGAAAAGTAGTCTATCGATTGACTTGATTGTTTTTAAAATTGCTACAACTCTATATAAGTGTTTTATATACTTTTTATATCGAATTTAAAATATCAGTCTGAGACACAACTAAGCGTAGCCGGGCTTAGCTAGTTAAGATATAAAAACGCATAAATTACGTTTCATCTCTTGCCCAATGCTCAGAGTTTGGGACCCAAGCATTTTTTCGTAGTCTCTCGTTTCCTAAATTATGAGTTAAATCTTTATGTAGTTTCGTTTACCATTACAAAAACAAATTTATAATGTACCACCTAAAAACAGCAAGGAATGTGTATACCTACTTAATTACTCTCTACCCTACAAAGGAAAACCAGACTAAAAATTTGTCATCCTCTTCAGGGAAAATATCATATACATGTTTATTGACTAAGGTAACTACAAAACTAAAAATATGATGTGTATTATACCTGAGACTGGTTTTTCCTAAAATTAACATACAGTAGGTCTATACCACCCTATCAGTGGATCAAGTGCACGTGTTCTGAACAACAATTACACACATGAAATCACAAACGATTGTGACACGGAATTGCGTACAAAAAATTACATTAGATAAACATTATTTACAATGATAGATAAACTGCGTGATGAGCTATTGATAAAAAACGACAAGGAAAATGGTAAAATCCGGTAGATGGCGCTCTAACACTAACATTTTTATAGCAGTACAATAAGAGTTACTAAAATATATCAGTGATACCTCTGGCAAAGAAATACTAATATAATATAATATATTCTATCACATACGCACAGCACCATCTAGCCCAAACTAAGCAGAGCTTGTACTATGGATACTAGACAATGGATAAACATACATATATACTTTTTTTTTGTAAATACATACATATTATACATAGAAACACCCAGACCAAGACAAACATCCATGTTCATGTACACAAATGTTTGACTTGTGCGGGAATCAAACCCGCGACCTCAGACGTGGCAGTCGGTTACACTGACCATTACGCCATCGAGGCCGACAAATGTTTTAATGAATATGTTGATAGATAACATTTGGTAAAGCGAAACGTCATACAGCAGTTTAACTGACAAGGTATCTATCTACACCCTAACTAAATACCCTTAGGTACTACGTTCGAACGAGAAGTAGGCTTTCCATAACTTCTTATTCAGACACTATACTATAAGTTACTTCTGTCCCTTGCGCTGGCAACACAGCAACTTTTTTCTTAAACTGTCAACAACGCACTAGTAATAATTCCACTCTTAATGATCCATGAACCACTTAAGCAAACTTACCGTTAAGCCTATTTGCTACACAGATGACAAAAATAATTAAAGCCTTCAAAATGTATCATTAAATCTAATTTTCTTCTTATCAGAAACCAATCAATCGCTTTATCACTATAATATGTGTAGTATCTATGAATATATCGACAGCTAACCATATGGCAAAATATATGCAGACCGAATTCATATTTCATTAGAAATATTTATCTTACATTTCCAAATCAGCTACAAACATAACTAATAATCGAAAATATTTTATTATTGTGTAATTAAAAATGGATGTGTTACTCAACTCGTACCTTGACTATATCGATAACAATTACCTGTTCTTATCAAATAAGATTAAAGGATTATTGTAAATTTCTTGCATTGTAACTTGTTTGATATTCGAAATGCGGATATATGATAAATAATTTTGGTTGTAGGCTTCTGTTTTATACTCAACTAGCTGTCCACCGCGGCTTTACTCACATTTATGATGACTGCTTTGTTCCCGAGACAGTATGATGGTATATAGCCTACTAGCATTTGCTAGCGGTTTTGCTCGCTCAGATACCTTTTCTGGATGAAAGGTGTCCTGACAATGTGTATACGAAATTTTATTACCGGTCGAGTATTTAAGGCGTTCAATCGTAACAAACAAACTCACATTCGCATTTATAATATTAGTTAGAAAACATCCTAATATAACAATTACGCGAATGTGAATTTATCCAGAAGTAGCAACTTATTAAAATCGGTTCAGTAGTTTCGGCGTTTATCGGGTATAAACAAATGTTTCCTCTTTACCTATAATATTAATATAGATAGATATATCAATTATTTGCGTAAAATACATGTACTGGCAGTTCGCAACGGCCTCGTATTTTATCTGAATCCCTTGATATCACCTTGAAGCGTATTTTTGCTAGCCTTATCTTTCCTCTATAATTTAGACTACAGATACTCCGAGCCCTAAAGCCCTTGAAGTAAGTATAGTTTGAAGGAAATCACAACACAGTGTGCCCAGGCCTATTTATTTTGATCTCTTTCAAAACCTACTTTCGTGTAGGTATATAGAATCAAAATACATTTGTTTATTGATGTAGGTCACAAAGTATCACATATGAACGTCAAAGTTATACTTATTAATGTGAATTTACATTTACTAGTAGCCATAGAAAAAGTATAGTGTACACTCAGATATTTTAATAAATACTTTGATGATTGAAAGTTTATTACCCGATGAGTCTAATGTTTAAAGATTACAATAGATGGATGATTTCATCGCTCAATTGAAACGGTTAACACAAAAATAATATACATTCTATGAAGTAGTTTCTTATATTAAAGAGAATATATAGTTTTTATTATATTCATGTTGGATGACGTCAATTGTAATGATACTATTACTAAATGATTAGTAATAATTAGCTAAACAAAATCGAATATATATTGTTCTACTTTCATCATAAAAAATTGCCTTTGTATGTTTGGTTACCGTACAAACTCGAAAAGTAGTCGATGAATTGGGTCGGGACCCGTTGGTCCCCTAATATTCGTCCCCCAGAATAAAAGTTGTAGATTCGGCGCCTATATAGGTGCCTATTGGTCCCCTGGTCTCCTACCAGCAATTAATTTAACCATTCAATATTAATTTATTTTTAAGGTACCCACTCGTCCCCTAGAATAAAACATATAGACTCGGCACCCGCTCAGGTGCCCTTAAATTAGCAGAGTGAATGGGAAATATAAATGATTTTAAATAAATAATATATCAGGGAACGAATGGGCACCTAAAATATTTAAGGGGACGAATGGGCACAGGGTGCGAATTTTAGGGGACCAATGGGTACCGACCCGATGGATTGACTTCGCATTTCTACATAAGAGTCCTTTTATATACTTTATATACTTTTATTACCAAAACTCCCAACGGAACGGGTATGTATTTCAGTATGAGCTACAGCGTGGTTGAGTTTAACTCGTTGTTAGCATAGATCAAAATAAGTAAATTAAAATGCACAGTTAAATAGATATTATTGACAAACCAGTGTACGACCCGAAAGTTTTTTTTTTGAAGTTTTAAATAAATTGCATTAAACGTGAGAAAATTTTCTTAAAGCAAGCGTAGTTTTATCTTTGACATTAAACTCGCGTAACGTAAATGGGATTTTAGCTTAGCGACCATTGTGAGAAGATAATAACCGAACTTTCTGTACCTGACCAGCGAATTTGAACTCAAGAAAAAAGCTAAACATTGCCTCACTAATAGATATACAAGAGATCAATATATAAATAGGTCAGTCAATCATAACGATCACAGAGAACAAATTCAAAACAAAGATACGACGAGTAAAAAATGTAGATAACACAAACTTTCTGGACACAACTACTAGTGATGTGACTACTAGTAATGACATGTCAATGCCAAAATGAGTAATGGCAACACATACATATCATACGCACAATTTTATATGGTATAGATAACTTATCAATGATTCATATGTTTAATAAATAAAATCTAAGTAAAAATCGTATTTAGTGGCTAACGTCGTATTTTAGTACACAAGTTTGCAACTGTTATGTTTTTACTCTCTGATGTTTGTGGCATTCTGAAGTAGTGTAGGTCAGTTTTAATGGAGAACTAATGCAACTTATATGAGGTTACGATTTATTTCTCATAATCTATACTAATATTATAAAGAGGAAAGCTTTGATGTTCGTTTGTAAGGAGTTAACTCAAAAACAAATCTCACGATTTAAAAAATAATCTTTCACTGATATAAAGCTATATTATCATTTATCACCGAGTAACAACGGCTATATGTACATACATATTACTAGATGTGCCCGCGGTTTCACTCACGTTTATTGTTACTGCGCCGCCCCCGTGGGTCGTAGCTTGATGTTATATAGCCTATAGCCTTCCTCGATAAATAGGCTATCCAACACTGATATAATTATTTAATTCGAACCAGTAGTTCCTGAGATTAGCGCATTCAACCAAACACAAACTCTTCAGCTTTATAATATTAGTACATGCAGATATTTTTTTTAAATTACTGTTATTAACATAATCTGACCTAACCTTACCTACTTTTATGCGTACGAAGCCGCGGTCAAATCTAGTAATGTATAAAGCTTTATTTTCTTACCTCATTGATACCGTGGATAAGTGATTATGTATAAATAAGATCGTGAAGTTTTCGTATCGGTCAGTGTTATTGAGTTTTGCTGTCAGGTAATCCTCAGTAGCAACATGGAGTCTGGAAATATTCCTGATAAAAGGCGCTATAGGATCGTTTTTTTATTGTCAAAATAAAATCGGTTTAACAAAATCTCTTGCAAAGCAATTCTTTTTTTTGTAAAACGGCTCAATTTTTAAATGGTAGTTATTTCTTTCACGTAAGCTCTTGCTATCTATTATGCTAGAAATACAGGCATGTACTGATTTACCATATTTCAAGATTATCCACATGATGCATAATAAATAATAACAGTGGCACATGACCACCCATTATCAATTACAACGGAAAAGGTAAATTGCTTCGTGTACGCCTACCGGTACGGCAGAACGACTATTTCCTTAGCCAATTCATTAATGAACTATACGACTAGCCGACCTACCTAGTCGGTGACCGCTCATTGAAAAATTGGACAGCCAATATACTTAATGCTACCGAATGTTCTTGAAAGCCTTTCAAGAGTTCAACTATTTGGCACGTAGTAAAATTCTGGCATGTTTAAAAAGTTCTTTCATATAAATGGCATTTAAGATCATCAAACACTCCGCTACTTTCACTTCACTCAAAATAACCGCTGCAACGAAAACACGCGACAAAGTTACCGTTATAGGTACATACAGTAACATTTTATGTAGAAAATTTTGGACTTTGTATTGGAGATGGTTCTTCACGCTACCATGCTTCTGAGCAATTTGAAGTCGCAATAACATATTCAACTCATTCTAGAGATCACGAGTCCCTCAACAAATGTTTAGTACAAAGAACGTGTCGCAAATTACTCGGTTGAAGGATTAATATATGTAATTTATCTCAATGACACGATAATGACTGCTAAGAAACCGAAGACAACGATTTCAACCTTGACTAGTAAGGATAGTTCTGTGACCTTTTTGTTGCAATGGCAATTAGTCCTATCTATCAACTTGTAATTATATTTGTGGAGTAAAATGGGTATACAATGTAGAAAACTGAATTTGGCCAATTTGGCGCCCGTCCCATAAATGAAAATGACTGCCAATTTTGCTTAAAATACACTTGTACCTACTTATTAGATATCTATTTTTAAACTTTATCTATATTACTTTGTATTAATTCAAACCAGAGACTTAAATATGAATGATGCAGTAAAAGACACTTAAAATTCTGTAAAATGCAACTTTGAAGACATTTGTATGTATAATATTATTATATTTTTGATAATGACGTACCTCTAGTTATTATGAACAGAGCTTGATGCAATACCTTAGAGTATACATACTCTAAGTGCAATACAGATTCATTTGTGCTTATCTTGTAATTTCTTGGTAAGAAAAATAGCAATAACTACAGAACATAATGAGGAACAAAGAGTACCTACTTTAAGTTTTCATCACCATCGTGAAATGTTCCTTAAATAAATACATAGAGACAGTAGACAGTAAATTAGAATACAAGGTATCGTTTTGTAGCTCCGGACATTGACATCTAGGGGCAAATGAACGCGATGGACAATTATTGTTGTTGTTGTTATATTCTTTGAAATATACGCCAGGAAATTTAAACTTATCATAATTAATGTTCAGATGTGAGAAGATGCTAGATTAAGGACCCACAGACCAGCATATGATATCGATAGTAAATTGATACAGCAGAAAAGAATGGTAGACGTTTCTGCGCGTCGCTTAAATACACAACAAGCTAATT
Source organism: Catocala nupta (assembly GCA_963675205.1). NCBI lineage: Eukaryota > Metazoa > Arthropoda > Insecta > Lepidoptera > Erebidae > Catocala > Catocala nupta. Next base: position 26,349,087 of record OY776086.1, on the reverse strand, counting down.
ATAAAGAGACAAAACTATAGAGATACTACGTGTGTATCTTAATTTATTCGAATAACTTGTCTGAGCTTAAGGAAACAAATATATTTAAAATATAAATTAACATAATTTTGAATTTGTGTATAGTTAGCATAGCATAGGTAATAATTATTAATAAAAAATCGATTCGATCGATTTGGAAATGATTTTTGGTTTATTAAATTGACTTTTTATTTTTTGTGCTGTCGGCTTACTTTTCATCAGCACTAACGCCAACAAATTTAGATTGTTCGAAAATGGCAACATATTTAAAATATTTTAAATAATTATACCAAGTATACACTATACAAGTAGTAAGACCGGTTTCATTTTAGTAGCATAGGTATCTGAGATAAAAATATAACCTAAGAAAAGCAAAGGAGCAACAAAGAATCATCAACACCAATTGCAATTTAGGTTGTCGGTAAACGGATAAGGAAGCCAGCAGTTTCCTTTGTCAAAGTTTAACTGCTGAATGTGAATAAAGATTGCGTGTAGGTCACTGGTATTGAGCGTGAGGGTTGACCCAATCTTTAAAAGAGACAAAGTGACTGAAATCGTTCTTTATAGTCGAGTGTTTAGATTAGATGTCTTTGAGCTTTTATTAAAACTGGTTTATAGGATCGACTTTATCGTTTAAACTTTAAAGGACTAGCAGTAATTACAGAGTGATTATGAAACTAAGGCTAATGGTGACCTTTTCGGTCGAGGCTCATAGAATAGCGTGTCAACTAGATATTTGTGTTGTTATCCGAGTCAGTTGTAACATCTTTTGGTCGTTTTGTTTCAGCTTTAAATGTATATTTTTTATTTGTGTACTGTACTGAAATAAATGTGTTTTATATGTTTCTTTCAATATCTGAATGTGTTTCACAGATATTGTGTAAAGTGTGTGTGAATCAATATTTTTGAATAACGTTAGTAAACGGATATCATGGACCTTTTATTTAAGTATTTATTGTTTATAAATCTTTGTGAAGCCATTATCGTTCTTTGTCATTGAATTATCAGTGTCATTTCTGCCGATAAAATGTGATATAAGGGCAACATCGATCGTCGTCCTGTCACATTAATAAATAAGTAAAATGCAGAACGAAAATAAATCGAAAGAGACATTTCACTATTATTCTTTTTTTAAGAATTGTTAAAACAAAAACGTCCTCCACAACTTTAAATAATATCATAACCTTTTTGCATCCATTAAATTAAGTTTTATTAAGGGACCATGTTTACAACAAACTGAAAAATATAATCTTGTTGTTAAAGCAAATACATACAATCATTAACGCCATAGGTATATAGAATCTTATTAAAGCGGAGTTAATTAATGGCTTATAAGTATATCGTTAGACCGCTTGTTATCTTTGTCACTTGAGCAATTGGAAGCAATTATTATCATCGTTATAAGATTAGAAAAATAGCAGTCTCTTTCTAGAAATATCTATAAACAATTACAGAAGTTTCCTTAAAAAAATATCTATAAGTCAGGCATATTTTCAAAAATAATAATCTTTGAACAGAGATAAATTTTTGAAAGACTACTTACTGCTTTTCCTTCCCTCCTGCACCTTGTAAGTGAGATCCGTGAACGCCAAGTCCACTGGCGGTCTCTTCGGCAAATGTGTGAGGGTCTTATGCTGTGCCGGGGTGATGGTCACCTTTAAACTCCCTTTCCTGTCGGAGATAATAGGTTTAGTGTCCACAGGCCCCGCAAGGCACGATTCTTTTTCCACTTTCATTTTGAAACAAACACAATGGATTTTATTAAACTAAGAAACTGTTCATTCCTACGTCACAAAGGAGTAGATAATGTAAGTGTTGATGATACGCGCGATTCGCGCAGTGACCGCGCGCGCACTGTTCGTTCGCTCGTGTTCGACTGAGTGACTCTACTCAGGGACGCGCGGGTGACGTCGACTGATTAGCTATACCAGTTTTGAACTTTGGCTTGTAATGTCTCTACATCATATGAGGGAATCGTACATAACTTGCTCAGCATTTATTCGCTTGCTTTTTATATAGAATTATAGTTTTACATTTTATAGATATTTTCTGTAGGTACCTATTTTCTTTTTAAAGGCATTTAGGTACCTACTTACTGGACCAGCAAATAAATGCCACTCATATTTACGGGTAAATACTGCATAAAATAACTGTTCTTTAAAGATATTAAAATAATAAAAAGTACATTCTGATTTGGGCTAATTATATTTTAATTAGAGAAATTTGCCTGATTTTGTATATAAGGTTAATTAAGGATAAAGTCAAAGCTTACTTATCAAGTACTAGATTTTGTTCGCGCCTTTACTCGCGTAAGTGTAGATTTAGAAACAGTACTTTGGGGACATCCATTAATTACGTGAGCTCAAAATAGGGGAGAAGGGTTCCAGTAAAATCTCATTTAAACTGGGGGGAGTATAATTGAAAATCTAACGACAACTTTTGAAAAACATATATTAAAAATATTTCAAAAAATAAAATGGTTTTTACTTTTCTAAGAATATCCTATTTTGTACTTTAAAAAAATCTTAAAACATTTACTTCGAGAATAAGAAAAAAATGGCATAGACAATATCGATTATTTTTTATTCTCTATTTAGTCTTTTAACAATTAGAGCGTACATCTCACGTATTAGGTGGACGGGGGGTCCCACCAAATCTCACTAAATCTCACCAAGGGGGAGGGAGGAGACAAAATTAAAAGAAAAACAGCTCGCGTAATTGATAGATGCCCCCTTTTTTCTGGATGGAAGGTATTACATGTTCTTTCCTGTTCCCCTAACAATGTGTATGCGAATTTCATGATAATCGATCAAGTAGTTAAGGCGTGAAAGCGCAACAAACAAATAAACTCACATTTGCATTAATAATATTAGTTAGGATTGGGATATACATAATTATAATATAATATATGACAATATATTAATTTGTAAATGCTTTTATAATATTCCTGCCACTGTATGGGCCAGAGGGATTAAATATGGTATTCTTAATTATAAATAACAGAAAGATGTAGCTTTATACATATTTTAAAACCAAAATAAACTAAAATTTATTAAAAAAATATATTTAGAATTTATAATAATAATAATAATTTAGTTTTAAATGTTTAACATTTTGGGCCCCATTATATTTATAGTATATAACATACCTATTATGAAGACACATGCTAACATAATTTTATCAAATAAGATTCAATTTAAATGTCCATTTAAAATAAAAGAGCATAAAATACTAAAACGAAATATTTTGAAAATTTTGGAAATGTTACTTACTTATTTTTTTTTTACATAAGTAAGGACTGTGTACATATATTGATTGCACTTCATGGACAGATATTTACTATACTGATTCAATTTCAAGTCCACATAATCAATTTTCTATAATAAAAACAGAGAATTATAGTGATTTTCAGACTTCATCTTAATAGACTCCACTGTACAATCCTTAAGAATGACCTCACCTTTATGTTACTTGCCATAGATATTGTCATAACCTCATAGTTATTAAATTAGGATTGTAGGCTATCAGAGTTCTAAATAGGCTTTACACAAAATCTATAAAAATAATGAGTAAGTAAATAGTGAGAAAAGAGCAGCGATAGCTTAGTGGGCAGACCAACAGACTGCAATGCAGAGGGTCTCGGATTCGAACCCAAGTCGCGCACCTTTGACTTTCGGAAGTTATATGAATTTTCGAAATTATGTGCATATTGATTGACAATTATCGCCTGCTCCGTGCCTCGGAGAGCACGTTAAGTCGTCGGTCCCGACTGCCATTAACATCTATGGCAGTCGTTATTGGGGAAGTCGACACAAAAGATCCCACTGGGTCGAAGTGTCACTGGTCTGTACTGACTGGCCCGCACACAAGATAAGATAAATAGTGGGAAACCAGACAGAATGAAAAAAACATTGCCTCTGTTACCTGGGATCCCAGCACGGGCCAAAAGATTGCAGTGACTTAGTAATAAACCATTTTTATTTTTTGTTCTCTAACAATTTGATAAGTTTAAGTCAAATAAAAATATATATTTTATTACTGGACATTTTTGTTTAGTAGGTATTTAAAATCTTTTATTCTTTCATTATCTTCTATTTTATGAATAACCAAGTAATATTCTAAGTTAAACCTAGGTTAAAATTAATAATAATTACTAACAGACAGTAAACAAATATCTTGATATATTTTTAAAGTATTTGAATACTAGGTGATATTCTATAGTCCCATTTAGATCCTTGATATATAAATTATGTACAGTCTACTTAAGATTTCTGAGGATTAATATTTACAAAACATTGTAGGTTTATTAATGAAACAAATGGAACAAAAGAATACTACTTCCTGGACGATAACTCTTATCAAAACACAACTTACGCCATCTAGCGAATAAAATACAAAATTTAATAAAATGTATGAACATTAAATTCAATCCGTTTAAAGTTATTGATGTGTAAATGAATATATTATACAAATTACAATAAAATAAGGCATTGGAAATATTATGTAATCACGATTATCTTTCCACGTTACGTCGCAATGTAGGTAATGAGAATGAAAAAGAACTTTCTCCGAGGGATAAAGCCATTGCCTATTAAATTTATAAATGAAGATGAATACTGATTATTTGCTTTGCAACGCGTAATATCATACAGCCTTTTAAAAATTAGCTGCATGGAATACCAAACAACTACATAATATTGAACACCGAAGTGGACGCATTACAAAAACAAAGTTGCAACACACGTAATTTATGAGTTTCGCAAATTTCCTTACCCTAAATTGTTGAGAAAAAGCACGTTATCCATCTTGAACACTTCATAAACACTCAAACTTAACTAATTATTACAATACTACCTATAAATAACAATATTTTATAGAAAACAAAAGTGAAACCCTAATTATACACTGCCCATTTACCCAAAACAACGTGATTGCCATGTACAAAACTAAGATTATAGGAGTAGTTAGGGTACTTTCTCCAGTAGGAAGCTACAGAGAGAGATGGAATGATTCATATAACATATGTGCGAAAGAAATAAAGAATGTTGTTATTAGCACTCACAGCTGCTGCTTGGCTGTCATCAGCTGTTATTTGCTTATTTTAGGGCTGCCAGCAGTAAAATAAATTCTACAAATGTACAAGAAAATCCCCCTAATTTTTATATAATAATACGGTTGTACAAATCTTGTATCAATTTGTACAAGTACAACACATCTTTAAATAATAAATACGATACCCTACAATGATAAAATATAATAATGTATATGTAAAAAGAAAAAGCTTGAGGAATAACAGTAATAGCATTATTTTAGGGCATTTCTTTGATTATGTTTATATGCAAGCCACTGAACTATTATGTACTTAACGTAGTACATAAATATACAACTAAACGCCTATTGCTTTGCTTCAGGCATCGAAATCAAACTTGTTAGGTACACTGCGTAGAATACCCATTATCGAGTTTGCTACGAATAAAAGATAAAAAGATATTACAAAATGGTAGATATTTTATATATGTATTTATATCTCAGTCTACAATCTTGACTGCGACTTGCTTAATTTTTGTTCATTGAACCCAATTCTAAATAATTGCTACAAAAGCAAGTCACAAAAGATATTGTATGAGCAAGCTGAATAATAATATTTAAAATAAATTTCTATAAAGTAAGAGAAGCTGAAACACAAACGCATACAATATTTTTTTCTACAGTCGATACTCAATTAAATTTAAGTAAAAAAATATTGTTTGATGGCCACTTGGTGCTGACGTCAGGCAGGAAACTACAAATAATACTGGACCCTACTCGCACAAATAGCACATTGAAAAAGGAGTGCGTCACACAATTGAGACAAAAAATGCTGCCACATGGGCTGGAGGATTCTCACGCTCAAACAAAATTCATGTATTGCAATCTGACAGATTACAAGTAGAATAAATCTCGTATTAATTGTTAGCTCAGCAAGATATTACATAGCAAAACACGCAAGTAACAATTAATTAAAGCTTTGACGTAATAATATCTAACTTTTTAATTTTAGCATCTCATTTTACGAGGCGTGATCATGCTCTAGTATTAATTAAACAAAAGAGATTGATCATGACAAATCTTGTTCTGTGAACATTTTCTATATTTAAAATCAAAACCATAACAATACTGGGAAAAATTCCTTATCATTTTTAAGATGTAAACTGATAATGACTGCAATTCATCATGCTTGTTGTGGCGTATAATACGCACAGGCAACATACGAGTTTATGAAGAAACCGGAATCGAACGGAGCATCATATGTCTAGCCACGCCTGATCTTCGCGTGGCTGAAGGTGTGGCGTCCTATGCAGCAGTAGTAGCTTCTCGAACAGCTTCGATGTCGTCGAGAGTCGATAGCTTCCCGGCAGCAGAATGTTTTTCCCCGGCTTTGGGAGCTTGATGACTCTGCCTAATCACCATGTGGAGAGAAAGTGTCCGGTACGAAGGATGCCATTGAAGAGGCGCGTCAACGTCACGATTGCTCGCGGAGGTAGGTGACGCAAAGCTTCGTTGGGGTTGGGCTTTCCGAAGGGGCGTTCGGCGAATCATCCGCTGGACTTGGCCTGGGGAGACGACGATGGCATCCTCTTTCGGAGCTGTCGACTGTTCGAAGTAAGACTTCAGCTTCCTCTCGAACTCTGCTACATGCTGCATGTTGAGAGCAGGGATGTGCTGGAACTGCGCTTTCAGGGAGTCGGTGAATATCTCCGCTCGGTCCTCGGCACGGTAACGTAGGATTCCGTCACCGGCCAATAGGGGCCTAATCGGAGATGGCTTCCCGGAGAGTTGGGGGCACGGTGTATGCCCGACCAGTCTTCACTAGCTTGCTCGATGGTGCATTGCCAGGACTCCGCCGCGTTTGTTGCCAACACAGCAGAGATATTCGCAGCAAGAGCGTTCAGCTGGGACTTTATGTTCGGACATCGGGAGCGCTGCCGTTGCCGACACAGTTTCCTCTACCTCTCGATCATCACCAGGATGAGGGCAGGGGGCTGGAAAGGCCTTCTTGTGGTCGCGGCGTCGAGCTTTGACTCTCAGAGCGCGGATTGTTAGGCCGCGCTGAGATCCGTCGCAAGCCTTTCGACTTCGGCGAGTGTCTCCACAGGGAAGGAGGGCGAGTGCTCAGCCATGTAATCGGCAAAGATCCGCCAAACTTGGCGTGATTGAGGGGGTAGTTGAGTCGTCTGCGGGATGTCATCCAGAGTCAGACATACCGGCTGGTGATCTGAGATGTGGTGGTCGTCCAAGACGTTTAAATATACAGCCGCGTTGATGCCGCGGGTGACGGCTATATCTATGACGTCCGGTGTGAGGGCTGCACAGTACGGGTGGTGCATCGGGACCTCTGGTCCTAAAACCTCGTATCCGTGTCGGTCTGCATCATCCAAGAGGCGGCGTCCATCTGGGCAGATGGTATTGGAGTTCCAAGCCGTGTGCTTCGCGTTGAAGACGCCGGCGACGATCGTGGGTAGTGGCGAGTCTAACAATGTATGGACATCAGCTACTGCGAGTCGCTGTCGCGGCGACTGATAGAACGCGTACACACGAGTGAGCTGGCATCCGATGCATATCTCTACACCGAGGGCGTACGCGGAATGTAGAGCTGGTACTGGCAGCGCATGGTGGACGACTCTCCTCTTGACCAAGACTGCTATGCCCTTGTAAGCAGTCCCTGTCCGCGAGCGTTGGTCCTCCCGGTAGACATGGTATCCACTATCCACCCATCTTCCATTTGTCTACTGTTCTTAGGTGTGTCTCGCTAAGCAGGGCTACATTCACCTGCCGCCGAGCTAGCAGCAGTTTTAGAAGTCTGGTCTTATCAGGTGACATCCCGTTAGCGTTCCAAAAGAGCACGCGCATACTACGCAGATCCAGGACTACATACATTCTGCCATGCATTTGAGGATCAGAGGGATGGAGTCCCTCTTCTCCTGTAGTGTCCCCAGCGCTTAATGCAGAGTGCCGATGACGCTGGTGAGCCGTGGGTCCAGGTTGACCGCAGCCGGCTGGGCTGCCGGTGGCGGTCCAACCGACCGCTTCGCCTTCGTCCCCTTGAGAGGGGCAGCGAACACGGTGGCCTTTCTGGACTTGTCCTTTTTATCAGCGGCCTGCTGCGTCTGGAGCTTCGCTTTACGCTTTCTGATGCGTCGCGCATGCTCCTGGGGTGCGTTTGTGGATGCTATAAGCGAGCCAGAAGCGTTACTATCCTCGACTGCGGTGGGCTTTAGACGTACTACTGTGGTGGTTTTCGCGACTGTACCGGCCTTCCTGTATCGGATCTCTCGCTTGAATATCAGGCAGGTGGCGTTGTTGGCGGTGTGCGCATCGCCGCAGTTTGCGCATGTGGGCGGTTCTTTTAGGGATCGTGGGCAGTTTTTCGCAGCGTGGGCTTCTCCGCATCACACACAGGAGAGTGGCTTGTGGCAGTTGTGCGACGAATTCCGGCACTGCTGGCACTGATGACATTGTGCGGGCCCCTTTTTCCCGTGCCATGCTCCAATGATTACTCCGGGCATACATAGAAGCTCGGTCACTTCGTAGATGCCCGGTGTAAGATTGGCGGTGCGCGCTAACTGTGCGAAGTACAGGCAACCGGAGAGACCTTGGCGAGCTTGGATAGGGCGCACGTGCTCAGGGTTGTAGCCGAGCTTTGTGAGCTCCCGTTCGATCTCCTCCGGCGGCGTGTTGATCGGGATCGGGAGGCCACGGATGGCCACCTTGAGGCTACGTTCGGCGAGGAGGGAGTGCGAGAACCAGGAGATCTTCTCCTTTGTCTCCAGGGAGTAGAAGTAACGCTGGATGGTGCGGTACTCCTGGTCCGACTTCGGGATTAAGCGGACTCCCTTTCCTCCCATTTTCGAGCTAGGGGTGGATAGCGGGGGGTAAGCGGCTTCTTTCCAGGAACAGCATCGGTGTCAGTGCAGCAGAAGTGGGGGCAGTGGCGGCGGCTACGGTGGCAGTACTGCCGGTTGCGGAACCAGGGGTGGTGACGGCATATCCGATTGGTGCGCGTTATTTAATTAATAAACAGCGTTATTGGGCGCGCGATGAGCCGATAACCGCTAAAAAGTACACGTGCTGCCCGCTCCGGTCAACTACACGCGGCGGTGCGCAAGAAGTGCCCGGGGCGCGTGGTGTTCGCGGGTGCCGCGCGTGTAGCGGCCTGCACTCAAGGCCGTGCGCTTACACCAAGTGATGTTGTTGTTGCGGTCCGGTCGGCAGCGGTCGATAATGTTAGAACGACACGTCCTCTCGCAATCGCACGCGGCAGCGAACCAGCTGCTACCCGTTTTTATACGTGGCAGTATTTATACGTCCGCGCCGCCACGCCGCACGCACACACGCATAAGGTTTTCCAATAATTACCTCGTACATGTTAGAATTACGTTTACTTGTCGCTCAATGGTGCAAATGAATATTGTGCACATTAGTGCGAGCATTACTTGTAAGAACAATAAATGGAATATAAGAAGGCTTAAAAATTGTAATTGTATTCTCAGTTGAATCAGTTTACGTGTTTCACTATAACCCTAACGGTTACCAGCTACGGACCTGGTTTATGCCCGCCGGCTGGTAATGCGTTAAATTGTTTTATAGGAATAGAAAATATCGTCACTTTGTAACAAGTAAAATACTACATTATGTTTATATATTTTTCTTATTTTCTATGAAGCCTAAAAAGTATCAATACTATAGATTTAAAATAAACTAAGTGAAATGCCTGATTTAAACCCCCACCCCATTTCAAGAAGTACAAAAGATTGCAGGTTGCGCTTTAGTGTTGTGTCCCTGACATTGAAGGATATGTTTTATCGCTTGCGCTGCTACTGCTGTCATTTGATTGATTGAAATCAATAGTTAGGAGGGTTTGGCTTCTGGCCTTCAGCTAATTTTGACGTTTGACTTTCTCTGTGTTTACGAACTTTAGTAGCGTTTTTATTAAGAAAATGGTAGTTTTTACAACAATAAATCGTCGCTTTAAACTACCAAAATGTAATGTCATTTTGTTGAATTTACGTCAAACAAAATTGAACAAAATAATGTGAACATCAAATTGAATAATACATATATTGTATAATGAAACTGTGAATACATAATTAAATCTAAATTAAAATGGAGAGCGTTACAGTGAGTTTGATTAAGAAATGTAATTTTTAGTGTTGTTTTTAACTGCTCATTGTTCTTAATTTTTATTGTTTCAGAATTTTTCCGTATCGCTTATCAAAGGTTTCATAGACAGCTTACGAGGTGTAACTGTACTTTTATATTTAGATAAAGAGATCAATGAGAGGGCACTGAGCCGCTCTCCTCCGTCAGATTTTGATAACACGAAAAATAAACAAAAGCAACCAAAACTGAAACAGTAAGTTGCTATCAAATATTTTCTGAACCTTATTATATCACACGTGTTGTTACGTCTACATATCCGCTATGTAATATGTAGATGGACCTCAAAGTACATGTATTGTGAACTATTGTCTGAAATATGTTATTTCAAAATTAACACCAAAGCCATTCATATTTGTCTATATAAGCTTGTTGATTGTTGTTTCATAACAAAGGGTGTATTTACAAAATTTTGCTATTGCTATATAAAAGCAATTAACATGACTATTTGTAAAAACTCATTGTATGAATAACTAATCCCTATATTACATTTATTTATTGTAGTATAAATAAAATAAAGATCCTGTTTCAGAGATTTTTAAGTACCTAATTACTTTTGGGATGGAATATTGGATAAAGTTTAGACTAGATCTTTGTTGGAAACATTATATAATTGTGTTTAAAAAGCACAATTTCTATCAAGTATAGTAGTAGTAGTTAGGACAGTCTATTAACTTATTTTTGCATATTTTTACTAAACCTTGTATATATATTTTCAATTTGTTACAGGGAATCGAAAGTACTTACTAGGGTGTTGCAATCATGCATCCTAAATGGCTTTATATTTTTGCTTAGCATATTAATATTTGAGTATGCACTGTTGCCTGCGGTTAAGTACTTAGTTACCGTGATATTTGGACATAATCCTGGAGTGGCACATAATGTGTGGGCATGGATGCAACCGTTCCTGTCCATGACCTTTAGAATGATATGGGTGCTTCCATTATTTCTGCTAAGTAAACTAGTCAACAGTTTGTGGTTTCAAGTAAGTGTTTCTTATGTTTCAACTAAGTATTCAATTTTATTTCTGATGGCCTGAAGGAATTGTTTATGCTATGGCCTTGCTGACAAAATTTTATTTTATGATTTTTACCCGTCAAACTTTGTATGGTGAAAGATACAGTGTTACTTATGTATGCTTGTTGTCAGGGGATTGACGTGAAGGCAGCCAATATTGTGATACAGAACTCTCTGCATTGCTAATGTTATGAACAAAGACTACCTGATCCTACTACTGAACACCGTGTTTTCTAAAAGATTCAGAATTGTATGTTACTTAAATATAATAAAATCTTCTCTAGAGTAAATAACTACAGAGCGGGTATTTAGGCTTGAAAACAAATGCTCCTGTGCCCTAACATAATATCATGGCTAGTGCCATGGTATGGTTTATATGAAAATTATGGTGATTTAACTGATTATCTTTTAAACCTTATTTAGAGACCAATCAATCGGTCACTTTAACATCAAGTTATTATCCAAGAAACATTAGTTTTCCAGTTCTTCAAAAATTAACAGTTATTATCAGATAGGCTAGTTCAGTGTAGTGAAAACCTCTTTTCACATTTTTAAAAGCAAAATTTGCTAAATGCATGACATTTAGGTGATTTTCCTTTACTACTAGAACATACCAAAACCACAAAGCTTTAAATGTAATTATTTATCTAGTAACAAAACCACAAAGTCCATAATAAATGTAATCATTTAATCTATAAATAATTGAATGTCTTATATATTCCATAGTATAATTACCTACTGTTCAAATATGTCTATAATAATATTATCAATTCTTTGGAGAGACAGGGCACAGTTTAGTATGCATTATTTGGTACATTATATATGTTAAAATCATTCATTATAATAAACTCAAGGATTCCATTGTTAATCATGCAAAGTCATGCTTGAACTAAATTAAAGGGTAACAGTAACTGATGTTTTCATAAGCACTGACAGTAAAGTAAATTTTATTTATAGAACAGAGATCAGGGCCTGTATCACCAAGTTTTATAGTATTATTATTGCATTTGAAACAATGAGTCTGCAACAGTATGTATATGTTTTGTTTTCCGCCTCCTTAGTTCTTCCTTACTGCCTCTGTGGCGCAGCGGTAGTGAATGTGACTGTTGTGCATGAGGACTCCGGTTCGAATCCCGGGTCGGACAAACAAAAATATAAGTTATTGGGTTTTTCAGATAGAAAGCAGTGTGCGGTGATAGGGACTCCCATGCCTCATAAAGCATGTGAAGACGTTAGTCCTGCGCCTGATCTCTATCCAGTCGTATCGGATTATCCATCACATCAGATCATGAGAGTTAGGCAATAGGGAGTGCACTTGTGCACACATACTTGTGCACTATAATATCTCCTGCGCAGATAGCCAGACACCGTTAAGATTGGCTGACGTGACCGAAATGCTGTGTGGAGGACATTATTATCATGCTTTGTCTTGTGCTTGCAGTCATTAATAATACTCTAAGAAATGGTGGTACAGTATCTGATCTGAGATCATGACCTCTGTAACTACAACAATGTAATCTTAATTAATATTATTAATGTGAACATGAGTTTGTTTGTTTGTTACGCTATCACGCCTTAACTACTCAACGAATCATCATAAAATTCCACATAGGTACATGTCAGGGGTACAGAAAAAGTACCTTTCATCCAGAGAAGCCGCCGGAAAATTTAGTGTGCATGTCTTGGGATACTTTTTTACATTTCTTCCTAGCCTAGCGTCCAAGCTACTATATATCTGTGGCTTATGCTCGTGTTTATAATATAATCCAAGCATTCGTTTTGATATTCTTCAAGCCAGTTGTTACCCGCGACATATACATGTTCTTTTTTAATAAAAATTACATGTATGTTCCCCAATCATTTTTTGCATTCTTTTTAATCACAAAAACTTTTGTCTGAAGAAACCTTGGTCAAATATCTTTTAATGTTTCCTTCCATGGTCTATGTCCAAGGAAAGAAGGAAGGGCGAGTCGGGTCGAGGTATGATGGTGCTTGGATTTTCTATGAGTTTTATTTTTAAGTATTGATGTGGTGTTTGACAGGACATCGCGGACTCCGCGTACCGCCACAGACGAGGGCGGCCGCAGTTCATGTCGAGCGTCAGCAAAATTATAGCTGACTCACTCTTCAGTTTGCTGGTGCAAGCACTATTTTTAGTACAGGTAACACTCTTATTACATCACTACATAATATATTCTAAAATAAAACAAAGTCCCCCGTCGCAATAAACTATTTATTCGTGACAAACTCAAAAACTACTGAACGTATATGTGTTTTTTCACACAAGATGGATCATAAGGAAGGTTTGGGTATATAATTTGTTAAGGTTTTGTACTACCCGTGCGAAGCCGGGACGGGTAGCTAGTATTTGATATACCAAAATTGCCTTGGTGGTGCAGCGGTAGTGAATGCAACTATTTTGTATGAAGCAGGGATGTTGCGAATATTCGCATCCGCATCCGCAATTGCGGAGCTTCTGCATCGATTTGGACATTTGCATCCGCATCCGCAATAATCAACGCGGATGTTAATGCGGATCCAGATATAGAGTAGGTTACGATAAGAAAGAAATCAGTTGTTCAATAGTACGTATTTAATTTATGAACCTTGGCAAAAGAGGCTTGAACCTGCGAAGGCGGTGATATTAAATATTTTTTATTAAATAAGATGAACAATTTTCATCAACGTCGGCATCTTCTCAACTTCCGCATTGATTTGGACATCCGCATCCGTGGATGTAAGTTTCCGAATATCCGTATCAGCATCCGCGGATGTAAAAAAAATCTGCGTCCGCAGCATTCCTGGTGTGAAGTCTCGTGTTCAAATCCCGGGCTAATAAAACCTTACTGGGCTTTTCTGCCAAGAATTTGAAATAATTTTAAACACCGCCATGCCTCGGAAAGCTCGTAAAGTGGTTGGTCCTGCACCTGATTTCTGTTCGATCATGTCGGATAACCGTTTCATCGGATTATGCCACTTAAGGAACAAAGAGTTGTGCATATATTATGTCCAGTCTTAAGATTGGCCGCGGTGATCGAAATTCGGTCAATATTGATTGAGATTATTATTACATATGTATGCCAAATCCTTGTTATTTATTTTTTTATTTTAATAAAGACAAAACACCCGAAGTATTCCTAGTAGGTATGTTGTACTTTACATACATACATTTATTTTTTATGTTTGTACAGTACATAATAGACACGAAAACCCAGAAACGGATTGGCTGTTTGTGGATTACATAAATTCCAATGAGTCGCGTCAACAATGCGATAAGTATTTAATCCCGCGTAATTACGCGTGACAGGAATTGTGATCCACCTTTAGTTCTTGTTCTTTATAATTTATACTCTTTTGCTATGAAAAATGTTGATCAATTCATTATCATTGATTATTCAAATAAACGAAACATGATTAGATGATGACATGTTGATATATCGTAGTCAATCGTTAGTTTACACATAGTTTCGGTTCGCCGTAATGTCGTGATACGACGTAATACTTATGTCATCAAATAATCAACGAATGTTTATAATAATAATATTATTTAATAGTATAGGGCAAGGGCCTTTTCTCAGTATGAGAAGGGTTAGGCCATAGTCCACCACGCTGGCCAACTGTGGCTTGGCAGACTTTACATATCTTTGAAAATATTATGGAGAACTCTTAGATGTGTAGATTTCGCTACGATGTTTTCCTTCATCGTTAAAGCAAGCGATAATAACTATTTAATACGCTTAAAACTTCGTAAAGCGCGTGCGCGCATTAAGGTCAATCTCGAGACCCCTGCGGGGCAATCCAAGGGTCTTCAACGATGCTATCACTGCTACAGCAACAATGAAAGCATGCTTATTTAAATTTGATTTGCTTAATTTTTATAGATAATCGCATATCGAATTTGAATTTGGATCGCGAGTCCATTATAAACGCAAATTCACTTTTATTCCATTTATTTACACACATCTATTCTAGATATAGTTGAAAATATGGGCGACATTGTTTCTCTAGTCGTTGTCAATACAGCTGTTTCACATAGCCATGATCCTTGGCATAAAGTAGGGGAGCTTGGCCCAAATCGGGTAGCCCGCCTAAAGCGGGTAAGCGTTTAAATTTGCGCGCCATTAACGCGATTGAGAATCTGTATATGTAACACTCTAGCAGCACATCCCGCCAATCACAGGCAGTCACCCCGCTCGTCGCGTGCACGCGGTTTCAAGGTAAGAAATAAACAAAGATTTTGGTCGATTTTACTAAAAAAATATCAATTACAGTACTTACGAATACTCAAAATTGTCTGACAATATGCTATAAGTAGTTTTACTTATATTATTTTGTATTAATAAGGATGTTAGTTTGTGTTATCGTGTGTCGACTATTTGTTTCATTTTAGGTTTTATGTGCATTATAAATAAAAACATGCTCTCGGGCAAATCGGGTAAGGGCAAAGCGGGTAACCACGAGTCACATAAATATCTCGCTGCCCTAGAATATGCATCGGAAAATCACGTGATTTTTGTATCCCTTGATCCACACACGACCCATCGAATGCAACCACTCGATACATGTGTCTACGGGCTATTAAAAACACATTTTCAACAGGCAATATCTGTATTCCAAAGAGCACACGTGGGCCGCATAGTTACCCAATATGAAGTAGCAAGATTGTTCGGTGAGGCTAATATGAAAGCAGCAAGTACGCAGAACGCTGTTAAAGGGTTTTCGTGCACGGGCATATGGCCCACAAATAGACATGTATTTGACGATTCAGATTATATGCCAGCGACATTGACTGATAGACCAGAACTTGCCAATAGCCAAATCGCACTCAACGATGATCTGATAATTGAAGAAACTCAGACAAATTTCGCCGTGATTACAATGCCTGAAGAGGTACTAAATTCTGATTCAGACCGCACAGTATCACCATCTATTCTGGAAGCACTAAACACCTGTAATACCTGTGTAACCCCAACACCGAGTACGTCAGCAGATGATCAAACTACCCCACCTGCTCGATACTCTACAGCTACTATTAACGTCTCACCTTTAACTCGAGTGACAGTGACTCCAACGGATATCCGGCCATCACCTAAAATGCTACCAAATAAAATCACTCACAAACGCAAAACACAAAAAGCTGAAATCCTGACTAGCACACCTATAAAGGATCAACAAAAAGAAAAGGAAGAGAAAAAAATAGATTTAAGAAAAAACTTAATACAGAAACACCAAGCACAAGCAAACAACGGAAAGCATTAGAACGTATTAAGACTAAACGAGGACCAAAATGCAATCGGAAAGAAAAAACGGAGTATCGGTGTCTAGTTTGTGGTGAGCTTTACATAGAACCACCTGCAGAAGACTGGATCCGGTGTGACGATTGTGAGCTATGGTCACATGAGGCTTGCACAGCTTACTCTGGACGAGGATCATATTATTGTGATTTCTGTCACCAATAAATTGTTTAACTTTAATTATGTTCGACTGCTAAAGCACTAAGACTGATTATTTATATTTGACTGGTAAAGCACTAAGACTGATTATTATTATGGTTGTGAACTAGTAGGTAATTAATAATAAATAGAACCTATAATGCTCCTTATTTTCTCTTACTCGTTTTGCCCAGAAACCTTACCTGATTTAGGCCACCCCTACGGGCAAATCGGGTCAATGGAAAGGTTTTGTTATTCGTATTTTATTCTTTGTTAAATAAAAATAACTTGAGAATTGTCATATAATTTATAAAGCTTATGAACATGCAAATTGTAAGCATATTTAATAAAAGTTTAATATGATTATTTAACGTGTTTTATGAGGACCTTTGCCTTAGCTTACCCGTTCTGGGCCAACCTCCCCTACTCCAAAAAAATAAAATCCGATCTTAATATTATAAATGCGAATTTAAGTTTGTTATGCTTTCATGCCCTAACCACTCCACCAGTGTGGTGGACTATGGCCTAACCCTTCTCACACTGATAAGATGCCCGTGTCCACCAGTGGGACAGTTTAATACAGGGCTGATATTATTTTACTAATATGTACGTTCATAATTATTCTTATTTTTAGTATTTGTTATAATTTCTCCGAAATGTATCTAGTTCAATTAACCTTTTCGATAGCTACTCACAAAATTTATATCTAAATATATTGTCATAATGTTTCTACTCTACCGCTCTTTAGCTCAATAATAGCCACCTTCAAAGGTTAAACAACCAACAAAAACCTAAAACCATGTATTTATAAACATGTATTGTTGTTATAACCACTGGCGGTCCTTATGTTAATAAATAAATAATAAAATTTTAAATGTATACCATTTTTCCAGAGTATGTTAGTAAGTATGTTACCAATAACATACATAGGGGAGTTGCTGTGCCTCGTTCACATGTGTCTACTGTACTCGCTTTACTCGTTCGAGTACAAGTGGTTCAATATGGGCTGGGAACTCCACAAGCGACTCACGTTCATCGAGACCAACTGGCCTTACTTCCTCGGCTTTGGATTACCCTTAGCTGTGTTGACGCAGATACCACAGTCGTATATTATTAGGTAAGTTGAATAGTTCTTTATCTAAACATATGAGAGAATTGTAATTATTCGATGTTTGTATATCCAAATATTAGATTATGCAAGCGGCTTTGCTCGCGATAGACTTTTTAGAATCCTGTATGTTATACTGGTGTATAATCAATAATACTATAGTTTCATCTAAATCCGTTTAGAAGTTTTTGCGTTAAAGAGTAACCAACATCCATCCATCCTCAAAAACTTTCACATGTGTAAAATATTAATAGGATCCTAATCCTAACTAATTTTATAAATGCGGATGTGAGTTTCTTTGATACGCTTTCACGCCTTAACTACTCGACCGATTATCGTGAAATTTCGCTTAAATGTTGTCAGGGTTACAGATCAAGACAAAGGGTACCTTTAATCTAGAACCTTAGTTCCCAAAGTGATCCAGGGGAGACTCGACGGGGGTCTACGTTGGCGTGACAAAAAAATGGGGATTCACAATTCGTAAGCGGGGGTCCACGTAAATTTATTTGCTTTCGATAGTGAAGAACTAAAATGTTGGCTTGACTTTACCTATCAATGTAGGCAAATAATATTTTAAGAAGCTCAGCCACTGTTACTTGTTTAAATGTCGGTCGACGGATATTTTGAGGAATACGCTAAAGACCAACCTAATTTAACTTTTGGCGAATTAAATTCCTAGCTGCAGGAGATCCACCGGAACTAGCTAAATTTTGAAAGTGATCTATGACAAAAAAAGTCTTGGAGCTAACCTACATTTACGCGAGACAAGCCGCGACAAAATCTAGTACTTCTATATCTATACATAATAATAATAATGTTTATTATGCAGACCAATTTACAATTAACATTAACATTGATAGCCACACTACACAATGCCTATATCGCGGCTATCTGATAGAACAATTTTTTATTTATTTATTTATTAACTCATCATCACTATCATTACAGGGATATCCTAATTCAATAGTGTGGCCATAATTACAGTTTTATTATTGACCATAACGTATCCTGTACATCGTGGTTTTTGTGAACTCACTCAGAGAACAAGTAAAAAGATCTATGCTGTCCGCTACGTCATTAAGTAATAAGACTTAAGACTAAAAAGTTTTACATTGTGTACTTAAAACTAGAAAGGAGGTGAAATATAATGAAAGTGTAACTGGTCGATGTCTGTGTACACAAATATCTCCTATATTTAACATAATTAAAGGTGGGAAGTCGTTATACGAGCATAGAAACCAAATCCAAATTATGTTAAAGTTTTTATTTGTCTGTCTGTATGTTTGTAAGTGCATCACTCAAGTAGAATGGCATATTGCACGTTCAGGCACGTCAGAGTAAAATTATTTATAGTCTGTTGTTCGTTAGTTCAAATCATTCTATCTAGTGCGTTTATAAAATATATCGATGCGTATATTTATTATTACGTAACAAAATAATTAGATAATTATTATTTACGCGGCGGTGCTAAGCGCTCCCTTGCATCATTTTCTTGAATCCGATCTGATGTTTATATGTGACAATTTTATTTTATAGAACTCTTATGATATAATTTCATAATTAAATTAAGTAAATTCGTCTGTAATACGAAGATACTGCTGCCGTATAAACTGTTACAGTTTTAAAGAAGCTGTTGCTATGCGCAAGCTCTCTTTAATTAATGTTATTGGGTTCGAACCCACGTCGCGCACCTCTGACTTTCGGAAGTTATATGACTTTTCGAAATGATGTGCGTATTGATTGACAATTATCGCCTGCTCCGTGCTTCGGAGAGCACGTTAAGTCGGCGGTCCCGGCTGCCATGAACATCTTGTGGCAGTGGCAGTTGTTATTGGGGAAGTCAACACAAAATATCCCAGTGGGTCGAAGTGTCGCCGGTCTGTACTGACTGGCTGACTACCCCCCCACAAGATAAGATCATTAATGTTAAGTAAAAAGCATGCTATTTGTTCATAAACTCTTATTTTGTACCTGGCACATAGAGTCAATAAAAAAAACACATGGAAATTCCAATCTCAAAACAACTATTTTGTCACACAGTTTTCACTAGCTTAGACATCATCTATTTACTGTATCAGTTTTCTTAAAATCTAGCATTGTCCATTAAATGTTACAACTAGCTGACCCACGTAATTTCGTCTGCGTCGCATAAGAGATTTTCTCCGTTTTTGCAACATTTTTCATTGATGCTCTCTATACTAATAATATAGGAGCGCATCCTATTGGTCGTAGCGTAATGTTTAATAGCTTATAACCTTCTTTGATAAACACTAAAATAATTTTTCAATTCGAACCAGTAGTTCCTGAGATTAGCGCGTTCTACCGAACAAACAGATTCTTTAGCTTTATAGTATTAGTATAGACAAGATAAATAAACTGTACCTATTTTTGGGAATAATAAAGATTATTATTAGTCGCGGTTCACGCAGTTTTCTGTCTCTCTCTCGAGAGAGATTTATATTCAAGTCATTTATATTCCAAACGACCTCTAGTAGCATAAATATCGTCCATTAATGCGTGCATAAGTCAATTAAGCAATCCCATATCATAATTAATAATTAAGTAGCGGGTACAACTTATCATATACATTATTACGTTATGTTGAAGAAACATTGAATACTTATTAATTGTGACGCAATCATTCGTGATAGTCATTGATAATAGAGTGATAATAATTAATAGTGTTTATCGGATAATTATTATTTGTAAGATGTTTTAGACACGTCCATCTTATCATGAGTATATTTGTAATTTATTCATCGTTTTGACAATATGTATTGCCATAACATATTATTTTGCCTTGTTGGTTTCTGCGCTTAGAGTCAACGAGTTCTGAATAAAATATTACGTTTATAACTGCTCAGAATCAGATGATGTGTCCTTTAGAAAACAATAGATTAGCTTTTAGTGAGCCCGTAGCCTTTGTGCTATATATATCTAAAGTATGTTTAATGGCTCATTTGAACTGTATCGTCTGCTGACCTTTACGTGCCGAAGACGGTTCGGCCACAACGTTGTTTACTCAAGCCGATGGCTGACTTTGGCTTGCCGTTCGTTTTACTTGAACTTGGTCGATTTAGTATAGAGTCATCAGATGACTAGGTTTACACTGGGTCACTGAATGACTATGGCTGCCTCCACAAACGACTTATCGATCTAATTCAAATGCTTTAGTCCCACTTGCTTTGGTTGAGTCTATTGTCGTTTAACGAGCACAATGTCAGACACCCAATTATTACTGAGAATTGTCCAACAGATCTAATGTTACGCCTGATCCGATTATCATTTCATACAAAGCACATTGTATTTTATTAAAAGACAATTCCGCATTGTCGATCAAGCCTGTCTCGCGGGAGACTTTACAAACCCGCGCAACTTCGTCTGCTTCATAATGAGAATATTCCCCGTTTTTGCAACATTTTTAATTGCTGCTCCGCTCCTATTGGTCGTAGCGTAATGTTCTAATCTATAGCCTTCCTCGATAAATGAGCTATTCAACACTGAAAGAATTTTTCAATTCGAACCAGTAGTGCCTGAGATTAGCGTGTTCAAGTAAACAACCAAACAAACTCTTCAGCTTTATAATACCTATTAGTATAGAATCGTTTGTGCCCTAACTAACGCCACGTGTCTAACGGCACAGTCTATTTAACTTACATTTCATGTTGTGCTAATCTGACTATATTTTTTATTTCAGTGGTTGCGTGTTCTCCATATTTTTCCCGGTATTCATTCTAAGTGGCAATGAGGCTACTCCCGTTATAGGAAGGTAAGTTCGTTTTTAACGTTATTTGAGCAATCGAATAAAATCCGTAATAAGGACTTGCCTTGGCCTTGACAATATATAATGATGCAACGCATTAAAATATTTGTCGCAGGTTCTTTAATACAAACCTGACAATAAATGCAACCGGTTCTTATAAGAATGCCAAGTAGACGAATTATCTTAGATATCTGGCAATTTACAAGCAAAAAAAATAATTGAATATTTTCTGGCACAAAACTTCAGTGTCGAGTATTTTGTTACAGAAAACTAAGTATTTAGTAAGCATTATCTGATAGGTCAACCAATTATCGAGAATGTTAAAATATTGATATAGTCTGTATATTGTTTACTACTCCTTCTTTGTGAATGTAACTGTTAGTTGCCACACTCTGTAATTTAATTATTACATAAGGGTAATCTCGCAGTAGGTATATACTACTTTTCATTGCATAGGTCTAATAGAGAATTTCATGACAGTTGGATGTTCTTTGTATCGGATGTTTGGATGTTTGTAAAGTCCCCTGCGATACAGAAATTAGTCCTAGTACGGGTGTTGTCTTAAAAAAAAACGACTGAGGTCAACACCGACGCGCGAATTAAGAACAAATAGCATCAAATTCGACGCAACGATTTAGCCGAAGCAATGTTAATAGTAATTGTGTATAGTGTTATACACTACAATATTATATCTATCTAGCTAGAGCTAATCCATACTTACAATTGTCATTAACGGGTGACGTAGGTATGTGCCGGCTTTTCAAGGTGCTAATTGGTGCATAATAATATCAGCCCTGTATTAAACTGTCCCACTGCTGGGATAGTTTAATACAGGGTTGATATTATATGCTCCTGGGCATAGGCCTTTTCTCAGTATGCGAAGGATTAGGTCATAGTCCACTTCGCCGGCCCACTGCGGGTTTGACAACATCTTTGAAAACATTATGGAGAACTCTCAAACATTCAGGTTTCCTCACGATGTTTTGCCTTCACCGTTAATGTGAGCGATAGTGAACTATTTAATACGCACATAACTTCGAAAGTTGAGAAATGAACTGGTGACCTCTGCATGGCAGTCCAACGGTCTCCCCCTAGACTATCGCTGTTATAGTTGATACATATTATGTCGGCCATTTTCTTCACTTTATATGAAATTCAGAAGTTGATATTGATTAAATATTTTCTATTTTCCAGTGAGTACCCACTACGATTGTTCTCGCCAGTAGTGGCGATATCGAACGGGATGTTCCGATTCGTCCGCCAAGGAGCCGAAGTGGTCACCCAGCGGAATAGGTGACTGCCTGCCGGCCACTGAACCTATTAGACATACACATATAACGGTGCAGGGTTGTGCAAACTCAATATAGATATATTTTATTATAGTGTATTTTTAATTACGTTTTTAGAAACTGCTTACGAATTATAACGTATGGGCAAGTGATATTGGTATGGCGATTTGGTAGCGTTGTTGAGTTGAAATAATCTATATATAACATGTAACATAATAAACGCACATCCTGAATAAATTCCAGCAATTTTAAAATATATGTAGGTAATTTTTATTCCTAAAAAAATTGAAACGAATTAAATTATAGTCACCATTTATTAAACAGCTGAAATAAACGAAAATGTATCATAATTCAAGGCAATAAGGTTTTTGATGCAATAAAGGCAATAATGTTAGATTTATTGTAATATACCCATACTACCCGCGCACAATAAGGAGAACTAATTCGTTAAATTAAAATATTTAAGTACATAAAAGTAACATTTTAATGATTATATTATTATTACGATTTAATAATCTAATAAGGGTGATTGAGATTATATCTGTGACATGTAGTATATTAAAATTTCGTGTCACGGTGCACTCCTCACGGTGCACGGTCGCAATCCTCCGAAACGGCTCGGCCGATTTTTTGTGTAATTTATTATGCGTATTTAGTAGGTATGAGAATAGGTCGCAAAGTATATTTCATACCGCTAGGTGATTAGGGCGCCAACCCAACCTACATTTACGCAAGCGAAAGAGTTAAAGCTAGTAATTATATAATAATATGAGTACTGTATTATACTTTCACACTACTGATCACGGGCCTCTTTTCAGTTTAAGAAGGTTCCACCACGCTGGCCCAGTGCGGGTTGGCAGACTTAACATATTTTAAGAACATTATGGTTAACTCCCAGACATGCAGGATTTCTCAGTTTATTTGTTGAATTTTATAATGTCTAGTACAATTATGGGCGACGTATACAAGAAATTTGATACAAGTAAAAGTGGGGTTGTATTGGATGTCTCGCTATCTTCCTCGGACTTCTGCGCTTAAATGGCTGTTACGTCACAGTTTATATCACGCATTCTTATTAACGCATTTGTGAATTACCTCTATTATCTGATTTGAAAATCATCATACTAATTTATTATAAAAAAATTTTAGAGTTTGGGCGTAACTATTTGACATAAATGATAAAAATATGGCAGTCATATCCTTTTGTGTAGACTAGCTTCGCATAAGAACCTACTCTAAAGCTTATCTTCGACAAACTTTAAAAGTTTTCGCTAAAATATATATTTAATACACTTGGCAACACTCAACAACGCTATCATAGATATATAGACAACAATGGTAAGTATCACCCAACTAGTCAGTTCGCCACAAACCACAACGATTTATATCATATATTTTTAATTAGGTATATAGGCGGCTATATCACTATTTATTCTCTACTGAGATAATTATAGTACAACTCATCATAAACGTATGAATATTTTTTACACAATGTCATGTTTAGAGTATATGCATGTATTTTTAAAAAGCGAATTATTCGTATCACTTTTTCATTAAAAATATACTATTTGAAACAGATTTTTCAGCGCTTAATATTGTTTACAATGTGTTAAAATATTTTTAGAAATATTACACTTTTCTCGACGTTTCTTTTGTTAATAGCAGCCAATGGGAGGCTTAAGTTGTGTTCATCTCAATGTTTTTAAATGTGAAGAGATTTTTAGGTACCTATTTGAATATTTATTTTAACAGGTGCCCTTTCCAATGTATTACATGTGAACATAATAGTAGATCGTCTATTGTGGACACAGAGAATTGAATCGGCGATTGTTAAAACACCACAGTAACATTCAGTAAATTTTTCAGGAGATAAAAATCTATTTATTTAAATATTTATTGTATATAGATGTTTGTGATTGCTATATATTATAGTTAATATATATACCTAGCCATAGCTTATCTGTGTGTAATGTAAAAAATGTGTTGTTTTAACACTCAATTTAAATAACTTAAGGCAATGAAAATAAAAAAAGGTTAGAAAAACACAGCAGATTACTTAATTATTGTATTGAAATACTTTAAATCCTAAACATAATCACATTAACTTCTTAATCACAATCATCTTCCAGGTCATCTATACTTTCCAAAGTAGTAGTGGGCCATTGTAGGAGATCATCATAAAATGTTTTGTTCTTTTCTGGCACATAGGGCATTAATTTTCTTATATCTCCATTTTTTAAAATGTTCATTTGCTTTTTTATTGAATAAGCAAGGTTGGTAGGAAGTGTGAGCTGAACAGGCAAACAACTTTTTTGGGCAATTCTCACATGGAAGTCTAGAGCAACTATTGTATTGTCAATATATTCCAATGCTTTTATTTTTTCAGGCTAGTCTGCAGTGTGGATGAAGTGAGAATATTTGGATATCAAAAATTTTGGTACATTTCGCCCATACGAACAATCTGACAAACAAGATTTTTTAAACCATGTCTTCCACCATGTTTTAAAGTTCATTATGTCACTGGGTTGTACAAGCTGGACAAAAATTTTTGATGGGGAGCTACTTATAATAATTTTCATAATTTGTATCAATGAATAGATCATGTCTACTTTTTAAATTTTCTTTTGACACAACCAAATGCTCTGTCACACGGTAAAAATGAATGGCCCCTGACTGGAAAGAACTGTTTCAATTTCTTTTAATTCTACCAGAGCAGAAAAATACCTAAGTAAAGTGTGGTTTTTATTCTGCCCTCCACAACTGTCACTAAACTCTAGAAGGTGTTTTATATTGGATGAAATTTCAGAATTTGTATATTCATTTATGAATGAGGCAACTTCATTAGGACTTTTGCCTGCTATGACCTCATGATATATATAGAACTTTGAATTGTTAGTTTTGAGGTTTGTTATACAAAACACATTGACAGTCAACTGTCTCAGGTAAAAAGTCTCTTGTACAGGCATCTGAGGCAACTGTAGATTCATCATATAATCTCAAAAGCAATTGCCATACATAGTTGTATTGTTATATTTATCGTCCTGAGGAGTACAAATCTCTTTGGCCTCACAAAGTTTATGATAGAATTTTTTACTGCGTCTTTTATGGAGCATAAATTCTGTGGCAGCTACTCTTTTTGCATTGGCATTTAAATAGGAAGACTTTAATCAAACATTAAGAGATTCGCAAGTGCATCAGGTATCAACTTATAGTCGGCCCAATCTAAGAGCAAATCTCTAAAATTTTCAAGTAGAACTTATATTTTACTTCTGTGCCAGTAAACTTATCTTTAAAGAGTTTATGCATTTGCCTTACACCCAGTCTCTCATTTAAGTATCATACTTGTTTAGAAGCATAATGACTTACTTTTAGGTGAAAACTTTTTATATGATCCTCTATTTGTTTACAAATTTCCCCTGAAATTGCATGCTTAAATGGATGTCTTCCTCTTTGATTGTTTGGCCACTTTTGCTATTTTAATAGATTACACTTTGGGATCTTCTTACCCTTTGGGAAGTAACTCCATACAAACTCATAAATGCTTTTCTACATATTTCCACCTTGCCATGTTTGGTACAAGTGAAAAATACTTTAATGTTGCAGTTCGAGGTTTCTTCTTTGAAACTGACAAAGAATCATTATTCTGTCTTCTTGCGACATCAATCTGAAGAATACTCTCAAGTATTCTTGTTCATTTTTCGTAGATAGTTGGTGAATATATCAATACTTTCAAACTCAAGCAAATTTGCATAACACTTTCGTTTGCACCTGAAAAAAACAACCTTATTTTACGCCTTCAAACTAAAAATAATATTAAAATAAGTTAACATCATTATGAGCAACGTATGCCTCACCAGATACTCGGGCGTTCTTAATAATATTGCGTCGATAAGAATGTTCATTTCTACTTAGCTTTTTGAGTGCTACTGCTACTATTTCTTCTGAATCAGAGTCCATATTACTCTCAAAAGATCTCCACGAGCAACAAATATAAAAAACAAACAAATAAAACAGTCCAGCAAGTGATCCAACATGACATTTACAGCGCGCGAAGCGAAGTGACATTTGACGGTGTTGCCAACTTGATTGTTAAAACAACATCTTTGCAAAATTAGTGTTGTTTTAACAATCAACCATATTTTGAACGTTGATGTTTTGTACCTACTGATTTGATTGCAGTTAGTAGTGGGCGTTTAAACGAAAAGCTTTAAACACAATCTTATCGTTTATCGCACCACTAATTGCATTTGCGTTAACTCATTCTAGAAATGACCATAGACAAGGAACATAAAAATGCAAAAAAACGAATTTCGAGAAAAGTGATACTTGTTGTTTTATCAATCACCGATTCAATTACAGGACAGGAAAAGAACTAAATCCCTTTAAAATAACTTTCTTTATTACATTGAGACGTTCACCTTAATCTTGTCTCAACGTGAGACGTTGTGTTGACTGCTCAGATGGTGTCGTAGTTTAAGTGGTCGCCTGGCCACTGCCAATGCGACCAGTGTTGTGGGTTTGAATTCCACACGGGACAAAACTTTGTGTAATCCACAAATGGTTGTTCCGAGTCAGGATGTTCTTTGTGTCCGTTGTTGGAATGTTTGTAAAGTTCCCGCGACACAGTAATTATAGCTAGAGTTGTCTGTTTTAAAATTAAAAACTATTTTCCACATAAAAACTACATGCATATCTTCTATCATTCATGTCAGTCATAAACAGATACGAAGGATACTATAATTTTGTTTAACCGGATTGTTTTATAGACAACATATTTTGTCATTTCGTCATAAATGATGTGTAAAAATGAATCTCTATCTTGTCATTGATCACGAAAAGTTAAAATACATTAGTATCCAGAGGCGTGGATACGTGTAGCAGACGGCATAGTTTGCCGTATTATCAAAACATATGTAACCTTAATTGTGATGGTATGATAAACGGGATCAGAAGATATATTTGGACTCTCATGCTACTTCTCTGCCGAATAAATACATTGAGAAAAGGACAGAAAATATACGACAAAATAATCTATTCTTTTGTTGTTAAGTTCAGTAAACCATAATGACGGCTACATTTACCTTAACAACGACAAAGTAGACTATATTGTAAATTTTTAAAGTCTTCTGTCCTTTTCCTGAAGTTTTAATTAGACAGGGTACAATAGCGTAGCGTGGGTGTCAGCCACCCAGGGCGGCAAAAAATTATGCAGCCCTCTTGTTTAGGTATTTCAATTTAAAAGACTTTAATATACGGTTATTCTAAAGAACTTTTCGTCAAGAACTCTCATTATTATTGTGTATTGTACAGTTCAAATACAAGATATTATTATTATTCATTGTGAAATTTTGCCGCCCCCTAAAAGTGCCGCCCAGGGCGGGCTTCCCCTGGCGCCCCCACTACGCTACGCCACTGACAAGGTAATAGATAAAAACAAAAATATAATTTGTATTTACAAATTTAAACACACCTTCATACCAACAATAGCGATAGACAACAGATGCTATTTAAGAAAATATCAAGAATTATAGCATTAAACATCCCTTGTTCCCAGTCGTCACCACTGGCTCCGTTGCCACTGGGGACAAACGAGAAAAAAAATACCATTTGTTGCCAGTGGTGACGAAAGGTAAAATTAAATATTAGCTGTCAACAGTGGTGACGATCGGGATATAGGAAAATCCCAATCGTTTCCAGTGGTGACGCTCGAAATTATGAATTCCCGATTATTGTCAGTGGTAAAGTAACATATACAAGATGTATTTAAAGAGATCAAACTAAGTCGACGGCGCCCCGCTTCGCGTGGCTCCTATTTTTGGGTGGGTTTAAGAAGGAGCCTAACATAACCTAACCCTTCCGAGACGAAACGGCAGGACGGAATTTTTTATTTCTTCTTCTTTCATAGTTACTATAGCAACTACGGCGCCTTAAGGTTTAGGGGTAGGAAAACGTTATCCCCTTTTTAAGTTTGATATTAAGGGCAACATTTTTATTTGCTTTACATTATGTACCGAATGTGATTATCTAATAATGTGATTTACAATGAATGTAAGGTATTGTTTTTCAAATTAAACATCTATCTTGATACTCAAACTCGTCTTAATTTAATTCTCATAGTAGTGAAACTAAAAATACATACACATTTACACTACTGACAACAACTGCGATTTTTTTCGTCTGTTAGCAGTGGCAATAATTGGGATTTTGATGACCCATATCTCACCACTGGCAACAATTGAGGTTTTAATGATCCATTTGTCACCACTGGCAATAAATGGTATTTTTTTGCTTATTTGTCCCCAGTGGGAACGAAGCCAGTGGTGACGACTGGGAACAAGGGTTAAACATTATAGATGTAGTCAGTCTTAGTCGTATAAAAAATGCTGTACATATCATATAGATTTACCTACAATGCGCTCTCACAAAGCTAAATATACATATAAGGAATAACTACATTTGAATCAACGCCAATATATAATGTTTCCTAATAACTCATAAATGTTTAATTAAACATTGTACAACAAGGGCAGTTGCAGTTGGCAGATGACAGTTTAAAAAATTGATATGTTATTTATTATATAAAGACAAGCACGCAATTACCTGAAACCTGAAACACAGCATTGGCGTAAAGAAATGAGCGTGAGCCTTAATATAACGTTTTATAAGAAATTGTGATCGTATAGATAATATATAAAATATGTATATTGGTTTTAATACATATATTTTCTGTACATATATTTTTAATAACCAGGCCTTATTTGCACAACCCTGTAAGTTACAATTCTTATATTTTATGTATCCACCGCTATATTCTAGTTTAACACAAAACGCTGACACTACTGGGGCCTAATACTTGCGAAGTGAACATGTTTTTGTGTGATAAACCTATCTAAACTAATATTATAAAGCTGAAGAGTTTGTTTGTTTATTTGTTTGATTGAACGCGCTAATCTCAAAAACTAGATACTGGTCCGAATTGATAAAATCTTCTAGTATTGAATAGCCTATTCATCGAGGAAGAGAGAGGGAGAGAGAATATACCATCACGCTACGACCCACGGGGGCGGCGCAGTAACCATAAACGCGGGTGAAACCGCGGGCACAGCTAGTGACGAAATAAAATGGCAGATTTCTTTAATATGAACCTGCCAATTGTTGAAATAATGAAAATATATTGTGTCTGGCCGCCGGTGTACCGCTGCTCTTCAATAGGTTAACCCTTTGACCGCCAAAGCAGAAGTGTGCTCACGGCGCCAAGTTAAAATTTCATCCCTTAAATGTCTGTCATGTAGTCGTGACATTTTGCTTTGTCATGTACACACAGCGACACATCAACCTAGACAGTTTGGACTTTAAACTATTAGAAGTTGAACGCTGCGAATCGTGCGAGAGAGTGCGTTATATTTTTGTTATTTTGTCTCACGCTGAACGGGACGCGACGCTCTATCCTTACCATTACATCGACACCACTATGCACTGTCCCTTTCCGACAATTCTCTATGTTGTACGTAGCGTAGTTATGGGTGTCTAACTTGATGTATAGCCGTGTGTATATGACTGTAGCGGTCAAAAGGTTATACGATTTCATCGGAATTCATCATTTTATTTTATCTTAGGGTCTATTAGACAAAAATGTATGCTTTGCGAGAATTATGCCGTAGGACGTCGGACTTTCTAAGTACCTCAATTAAGTTCGAACATTACAAAAATACCTTCTATTTATGATGTCATCGGCATGTTACGTTGAGTGTGTAAATCGGTGGATAGATAGATTATGGAGAGCAGCCAAAATAAAACGGCTTTCGAGTGGTTTAGAATAATGTATATATAGTTCAAAAATATCTGGTCAATATTTTAGAGAACATTAGAAATCTTATCTAAAATAATGATATAGGTACCTGCTGAAATAATTCCATTCATCCTAGGAGAATAATTTTCCTTTAAAAAATCATGATTGCACTGACCACCAACTCCATTTCCATAACTCCCATACAGTAGGGATAGAGAAAATGCTTTTTTGTTGGTTGTTGATAATTCAATGAGCTTTAGTTTTAAATCGTAAATACAACGTAGCGCGTGCATTGGTGTAGGTATAACCCCGGCATTGTCTGGTTCCCACCCCAGGATTAAAATTACAACTCAAAATCCTAGGGCAATATGTACGACATTGCTTATATTTTAGACCTTCTTTGGAAAATAACCTTAGGTATCCGTATAAAAACGCGAGATTATTGATCTTATGTAAAAGGTATAACACTTATTTTTTATTTTTGTATGTGACCTTTCATTAGATATTTTTAATGATCTCTAAACATTGAGTAGATATTTAGCCATATATACATAAATAATAATAATATTTTTATCGTGCTCATTTATTGTTGGTGATCGTGTTGCTCATGGTGTTGTCGGGTCGACGAAGGTGGTATTGAATGAATATCCGATATACCTATGATTCTTTTGTTTATGGGAACACATATTTTATGTGTTAAATCAGGCCAATTCTCTCGATCATGGTAACACATACCTACTTTTATGTGTTGAACCAGGTCAATTCTCTCGGTCATGGGAACACATTTGTTATATGTGAACCAGGCCATTGCTTTTCTTTGCACCAAGTTTCATCCAAATCCGTTCAATGGTTTACGATGGAGAAAAACATTCAAACATGTTCACAATTTTTTACACTTAATAATAATATAAATACTACGGCGCTTTCGCCATTTTACCATGTATCGAATATTCATTCAATTTTAAGTTTATATGATTAGTATATGAAAATGGTGCCTGAATTTATTTACATTGTATCTTAAACACTTGTAATGAGTAATCGCTTTGTATAAAATGTAATTATAGTTTATATTACAATCATTCTCATTTAGATATGTCTGAAATTGTGATTGTTTTTTTACATGACTTTATTTATTAAACGGACTGACTGATTACTGGTGCTTTCTTTTGTGTTTTCCTCTTTTTTAAACATTACTCCTGCACTAGGAATGATTCACTCTAACAACATTCAAACAATGGACTCAAAGAATACCCAGATCCGGCACAATAATTTTTGTAGTTCACACAGATCACATTACACAGTGACAGCATTCGTGTGTACCTATAGTCTAGAAGGCTGCCTGGCAATATAGGAAATATAGGAGAACACAATTTGGTCGACAGTAGTCGCAAAGTAACACATTTTGTGAACGAATTAAACTTTTAAAACACTTACTTAATTTTCTATATTTATGACTAATTCGCGATTAACACTGGTTAACAGAATTAGAATCTGAAATGGTGGCTCAGTATAATGATTGTCAGATATCAATCGTACACAACTATCATAGGGAGATAGCTCAGGGATAAGCCTCGGGGCCGACACAAAAGATCCCACTGGGTCGAAGTGTCGCCGGTCTACATTGACTGGCCCCCGGATCAAGATAAGGCGTTTACATTGATGTCCGTTAATAAAATTTTTTGGTCAATTTGTTTCCTATAACGCATTTTGATTGTTCCTAATATTATCTAACATTGTTTCTTACAGTACCTATGATCTAATTTTGGAACTGTGAAAATAATCACTATGGGTCTATCTTTAAAAGAAAGACCTTCTATGGAAAAATTTACACAGTCATGACCTATTATTTTTTCATTGTAATAGATCTATAAACCATTAAAATTCCTATATCGAAATACACAACTTCACTAATGGTTCCTTATTGAAATCGTGGGTTTGTGTAATCTGTAATGTAACATTCTACAGATTTGGGAATTTCTTAAAATATTTAAGAAAATCTTAACTAAATATTTAAATAAAGATTATTATCCCAGAGATGGTACCTACACACAGCGACACACTAACCTAGACTGTTTGGACTTTGAACTATTAAAAGTTGAACGCTGCGAATCGTGCGAGAGAGTGCGTTATATTTTTGTTATGCTCTATCCTTACCATTACATCGACACCACTATGCACTGTTCCTTTTCGACGATTCTTTATTTTGTATGTAGCGTAGTTATAGGTACGTATATAGAGTGTCTAACTTGATGTGTAGCCGTGTGTACTTTCTGCGATTTAGGCTATTCCACTTTATGCCCGCGACTGCATTGAGGGCCCAAGTTATTAATCATAATAGTTTTATTTCACGTGTTAGAAATTCATGGCCTTTTGCTTTAAGTTTTCACTATATTTACACATTTCCCTATACGACTTATTTCGTTTCACAAGGATTTAAAAATGGGTTAAACTAAGCCTAGCAGCTTGTCTCGCCACTGATAGATATATAATTATAATTTGATGGAGTAAATAAAATGCATTATGAATTCACATAAATAATATATTTAAATTCATTCATTCATCAACAAATTATCACATGTTTAGAGACTGCCTAATTGAGTACATAACAGACTATATGTAGGGTGCATACAATTATCGTAATTGTGACGTTTACACCACAGATTATAGGCAAAACTAAGTTATAATAAAATTATAGTTTGACCAGTAACTACAAGGTTACTTATGAAGAACCTTTAGCAACGCTCAAGTTATAAGTTATTGTTGTAAGCAATATCGCCTGCGGTAGTTTGGGATATAAGTATATTTTATACAAAGTGGCGCAAAACTTATCACATTTTTTTTTTTTAATAAATAAATAAATAAATAAATATTCTACCACATACACACAACACCATCTAGCCCAAACTAAGCAGAGCTTGTACTATGGGTACTAGACAATGGATAAACATACTTATATACATATTTTTTTTTTGTAAATACATACATATTATACATAGAAACACCCAGACCAAGACAAACATTCATGTTCATGCACACAAAATGTTTGACTTGTGCGGGAATCGAACCCACGACCTCAGGCGTAGCAGTCGGTTACACTAACCACTACGCCATCGAGGCCGACAAAAAATGATATACTGCCTTAACCTTTTGAACGCCAACGTCGGCTATACTCGACAGGCGCAAGCGTGCCCTGTGCGCCAACGTCGTCTATACTCGACAAAAAACAGGGCACAGAAATATACAAAATAAACATATTAAATCATTACTTTTCTGTATTTTATTGATCTAACTTAGAAATTGAATCCCCAATTATTACTTAATTGTACACAGCAAACAAAATTTGCATATTAGTTATTCAAATATTTGATAATAAAAACAATATATTAATATATCGATTTTCGGGCTTGGCGTACAGGACATGGAGCTGGCGTTATGACGTGGCGTTCAAAAGGTTAAGCTGGTTAATATAAGACGGTTAACATAAACAAAAAACTTATTCTCGCAGAAATTAACAAAATACTTTTTGGAACAAAATAAATAAAATAAAATTAGATACAAATTGGAACACCATTGTCATAAGCACACACTAACCTATTTCTTGTCGTCACAAGATTATGGACCTTATTTTTTTTTTTGTTTCTTTTTGTCCTTTTTTCGTTTGTTTGTTTTGTTTTAGTATCACCGCTTGAGGTCTTTGATATTTATCTCTGCATTACACATGATGTTCTAAATTATGAAAACAAAAAGAATTCCTGTGGCTAAACTACTGAATACATTTGGTTCATAACTTGTAAATCTTGTAGTATATGTGGTATCAATTAATGTGATAACATTTGCGCCACTTTGTATAATTTTAGTTTAAGCTGCCTAGGCGCCAAGGTTCTTTCTAATAAATGATGATATAAATTACTTTAGCTGTTAAGCTCTTGCCGTAATAATTTCACTGGAAAATATACCTATTCTCAAATAATATAATTTAGAATAATTATATAAATAAAAGCGTACATTTTCATGACGACATGCGATTAATTGTTCAGTTTAGTTTTGCCTAAAACCTGCAGGTCATCTCAGTATTATTATTTGACAATACAGCTCGACAACTAATTTGTGTAGTAGATATATTTATTTTACTATGTACGAAGAGATTACAAAATTGACTCATATAATATAATTGTTGACACCAAAACTATATAATGCGGACTATTTTCTTATATTTATAGATCAGTAATTATTGTGACCTAGACTTACTCGCCTCATAGAGTAAGTGCTGAATGCTTATGGTTGCAATAGTGTGCGATTATCTTGTAAATTATTAGAATATCGATCGTAATTCGAATATGTTGCTTAATTATGTACTTACTGAAAAATCTTGAATGAAATATAAAGTCATGTAACAACAAAATTAAAAATAGATGAATGTATCATCATGATTAGAGCATTCGATTTTTAATCGCAAAAACATGTATAATTTTCGAATTATTCGGCAGGTTTTCGATGGGTTTCGAATAGAAATATGGGATGCAAGCTTAATACCATTAGGATATTATAGCCTTCATAACCTCTCATGAAATGAATAAAATAGTAACTCAAACTAAGATGCGTTGCGAATCTTTAAACTGTGTCTATGATTTTTGAGTTACGAAGTTATTCAAACGGAGTGTCTATCTACATAATAGGTATACACATACCTCACGTGTGAAGCTTATTCATACAACATCACACATAGAGAAATTATCATATTCCCTGTAACATAAAAATCCCTGTCTTATATCGTAGAAAGGAGAATTGGTAAATTATTAAACTTCCATATGATTATTATAAATACAAAATAAAATATTAATTTGAAAATACATTTGGAATATAAAGAAAATATAATTCGAACGCCTTATATAATAATACATACGTCAATACTTACTTGTACACAAGTACACTTGTATATAAATAGTACATAACGATAGTTTTTATTTAAGCAATGATTTCATTCAATCATCTTGTCACTGTCAAATTGTATAAATACATATTGTTAATTTTAGTCCTTTGAATCCACGAATGCGCGTCAATTTTATCTATACATATAAGCATTGTACAAATCAACTGAAAATAGTTCAGATATATTATTTGCTTGGCGCAAGTACATATGTAATATATCATGTTATATACTAATACATAACGTAACACAAGTATACATAACAAACGCATTCGTGAAAGTTACAATATAGGACTTGTCTTGAGACAAATATAGATATATAATATGGTAATAGAAAACAATTAAAGAACTCAGATACAAAATGCTTAAAAAACATTAATAAGCTTTTATACATATAAATGTAACAAAAACTTAACTAAAATTATTTATATGATTTGCACTATGAGATCTATGAAACATTTACTTAAAATAAACTAACTAAATCACAATTATGAATATATTTTTCCTTAGATTACTTTCAGGATTATGTCGTAGTTGTCTGTAGTACATAAGCTCCGCCTAATATAAGCATAAGTAGTGTCTATTTACAAATACGACAAAACCCTTATTTCTTCTTTAATCAAGAAATACAACTTAACCCCATTTAGTCGATAAATCAAATCAATACGAAAAGCCAAGCAAATTAAGACAGAAGAATACATTTAAATATAAATATCAATTAATAGATATGCCAACAGTATACATATACAATACTATTTAAAAACGTACAGTATTTCTTTTTATTTTATTATTTGTGTTGACTAAATGAGGTTCAAAGCACAAACGGACTAGCAATATTCAATCGCCACAAAGCACTTATTGATCATGCGGCTTAAAACGTTAGTCTCCATAACCTTTATCCGATATGCTCTTTCTTTCCTTATTTTTCACAAAACATAATCAAAATAATTGCTTATAATAAACTGAGAATATCGTCCACTTGGTAACTATTAAAATACAAAACTTAAACTTAACTAGCTAACTCGGTCAAAATAATTATTACACATTTTGATACGCCGGGCGATTGACTAATTATACAGAATAGGTATTCCTTAAAGAATGGATAATCCTGGAACGCCTTACTAGAGCTATTGGAAGCCTCAAATAAAATATGTACAAAAATAATTCTCAGTTCCCTAAGTTGTTTTTAATACAATTTTTCTGTATACCATGGCTACAAATAAATGAAATCCCTTAAAGAAATGAGTATTCAATACAGTTTTCAAAATGCATTATTTTATCTCGTGTGTATGCAGTTACTGCTATTTATAAGCAGAACAAATATATATCATATTCATGGTGAACATATATTTTGTGTTTTATTTCGTGCCTCTAATATGAAGTTTTTGGGACTATCCATCCTTTATGGGAGACATTGTATATCGTTTAGTATAGGAAGATGTACAATAGCATTAAAATAATATATAATATGTATGGACGCATCCCTGTATAATATACTTTATGTTGTCATATATTTTGTATTGTGGAACATCATTTAAGTGAAATTATTGGCATGATTTCCGTGCCCGGGTATCAAACGGTGCCTGACAAAATTCAATGGCAGTAAAATATCATTAAAACCTAAAACAACGAAATGTGACGTCATAGGCAGCTATTCGAAATGGAATGTTTTATGTGACTGCGTTTATATTTTCCTTTGGAAATATATATTTTGGAACCGTGCTAACGTACCACGTTAAACCTAATAAAGGTGGCTTATCACCTGGATCCGTATTGATACAACAATAATTGAAATAAAATAAACATAACTTATGTCTTTCGCACCAAATATGTTAACAATAGATATGCTATAGGAAGCCAAAACGAGCGAGGGATGTAATTTTTTGGTACATGTTTATATTCTATCGATAGTCTCCTCGCTAAACATAGTCCTTACTTATTAAGTTTGTTCGACAATGAACTAATGTAACGGTCTTTTCTATTTTTCCTTTTTAAAGTAACAGGAGGAAAACAATAATTTAATAATATTACTAGAAGTCTGTGATGTTTTGACCATGTTTCCATTTAGTGATAATGGGAGCGAAAATTAAGCGTGCGTTTACTTTTACAATTTTTACAAAGATGTACATCGTTAGGTTTTAAAGTAGAGCAGTATCGATTATCTAAAATCGACATTCGATAATATCGATACTCGATACTTATTCGATGATATCGATATTCGATAATATATCGAATAATTTCAAGGCAAAAACTGTATTAGCAGCCGAATAGTGAAATCATATCTTAATTATAAACCGCGCTATAACTTCTTGTAACACTTATTTAAATTTTAATTCTGAGATTTTAACTTATGTAGTCCAAACCGTTTATATAATTCATTGTGGAACAGCGATGTAAGGTTAGTATATAAAATACATGTAAATGATATTTTGCTATAATCATTATTTAGGTATTTAAAGCTATCTATGCGCTTTAGAACAAGGAGCAATTTATAATGCGATTGAAAAGGTTGAAATCCACATAGCCACACAATTCGGCAATGATGGATACATTTATATTTTATTTATAAACTAGCAAATATATGAGAATATATTATGTAATAATGTGATTAGTGTGATTAAGTGAGATCCAACCCTTAACGGAAATTAAATATTGTTGAAAATTAATATCAAAAGACAATAAAATCAATTATAATACATTTTGTAGCTGATTATTTTTTATCGTTATTGTAATCGATATCCGTGTTCAAAATCGCATACACAACTTCAGTATTTGATCGCATACTATACACTTTATAAGTATATTAAATTGGGATGAAAATATTATATAAATTTGTTTAATATTAATTGGACAACATATCCCATTCAATAATATATGTGGTTAATTTAAATAGTTATTCTAAATGCAAAGTTTAATTTATGTACTACACATATTGTTATAAATTAAGTATATATTTCATGATAGTAGTAATCACCGCCCGCGGTTTAATAAAGCTATCCACAGGTATATAGTCCGAGAAATAGTTTATAAATATGCATTTAAACAAACTTTTAATAAAAAAATAATAAAGATTAAAAAGTAAGCCGTACTTTTTGAATATATGAGATTATAAAAAAAATATTATTATAGCAATCATTGGTAGTCCAAAGACAACACGAAGTAATAACACTAAACTAGTATACTTCTATAGAAACATACAGATAATATTGTTATAATCACATATGATTGAATTATTAAAATATATATACTTAATATTAATAAAACAATTAATAATAACATATAACACCATACATATTATGTACGTCTTAGGGTAAACTATTTCTCTGAGCACATACCTCACTTGCCTAAAAATCGTCACTCTTATAAAGCTACCTGCAATCCGACCACTCACTACAGTTACTGTATTCCCATCAGCAATCTAAGAACAAATCTAAGAACTAAGCAGTGGCGACCATATCTTTATTTGCAGTACAATTACCGGTGGTCACTAGCAACCGATATTTTTATACATTTTTTTCTTTTGCTTATTTTACTATATGGTGTAGTGTGGTAGTATTGAATGGCTTAAGCAGCAGTTTAAAGTATCCACGTACTCCGAGCCAGCGCCAGACACCGTTTTGATATGGTTTGCGCCATAAGAAGTCAGGGAAAACCATCACATTTTAATTTGCAGTACAGTTGCTACCAATATCTTTTATAGATTTTTCTTAGCATTCTTTAATATTGCTGTAGTGAGTGGTCGTGTGGTGAGTGGCTTAAACTGTAGGAAGCTTAAAGTAACCGTACGAGGAGCATTCCGACGGCGGCCCCGGCCACAAGTCCCACGCTTAACATCGTCGCGATCAGAGACGACGCCTTCTCTCGCTCATGGAGTTCCACCACCCTGGAAGAAACAAAATCATATTAAGACTAGATTTTACCTGCGGGGTCGCTCGCTTAAATGTAGGTTGTCAATTTTGTATCCCTCAGGAACGGTACCTTTTTTTAGATGATAGGTACCCTATGTCCTATTCTATACCCCTGACAATGTGTATTTCATGATGATCAGTCGAGTAGTTAGGGCGTGAAAGTGTAACACACAAACTCACATTCGCATTTATAATATTAGTTACAATTAACACATGGGTAAATAAAATTATCTTCTCCCTAGCCTTAATTATTCCCAAGTCACTTGGGTCGGCTTTTCTAGTCTAACCGGATTTGACTGCATATCAGTTTTTACACGGAGCGGCTGCCACCTGATCTCCGCAACCCGAAGGCTAACGATACCCTAAGGCTAAACCAGTGTCAGTATATTAT
This sequence comes from Catocala nupta, assembly GCA_963675205.1. Classification (NCBI taxonomy): domain Eukaryota; kingdom Metazoa; phylum Arthropoda; class Insecta; order Lepidoptera; family Erebidae; genus Catocala; species Catocala nupta. The sequence continues at coordinate 26,309,248 of OY776086.1, read as the reverse complement.
AGGGCACTGACTTCCAAATAACGACTGCCATAGATGTTCATGGCAGCCGGGACCGACGGCTTAACGTGCTCTCCGAGGCACGGAGCAGGCGATAATTGTCAATCAATACGCACATAATTTCGAAAAGACATATAACTTCCGAAATTCAGAGGTGCGCCACGTGGGTCCGAACCCGAGACCCCTCTGCATTGCATGCCTCTGCCCACTGAGCTATCGCTGTTAGTAATACATAAAATTGATTATCATAACGTTTCGCATACACGTTGTCAGGGGTATAGGTAAAAACAAACATGACGTACCTTTCATCCAGAAATGGTACTGGTTCCGCGGAAAAGGGTAAAAGCTAGATCGAGTAATAAAATAATGTTTAGTCTACCTATAAACAAAAAGAATTACCTTTCTGATATTAGTATATAATTAGTAATGGTGATAACCTAGTATTTATTGCACCGTATTCGGGTCAAGCGATAACATACGCTGCACGTGTCTAACATTACTAATTAGTAGCACTATATAGTTTACTAATTATATGTACATACAATGTTCATCGCAACACAATATATTAGTTGATAAGGTAAATTAGAAAACAAATTGAAGATTATATACATACAGGGTGTCCGGTAATTAATGGATAACCTGGAAATGTCTTATAGTGGAACTGATGGCCGTTCAGAAAAAAATATGAAAAAAAATCTATCCTAAGATGTGTTTTTTTTTTTAATTACCATGTATAACTTTCTTGTATACTACGACCATAAATGAATGAAATCCATCGGTTTTTTTATGCTAATATATAGACAGTCTAAAGTATGCTATGCTAATATAGCTTGCACTTTTTAATTATTTTTTTTCCTTTTTCTGAACTACTTTCAGTTCTACTATAAGACATTTCAAGGTTATCCATTAATTACCGGACACCCTGTATATTAATGATCTGTCTCTAATATACAAGGGGTAAAAAGTCTATATCTATACTAATATTATAAAGCTGAAGTTTGTTTGTTTGTTTGCTTGAACACGCTAATCTCAGGAACTACTGGTTCGAATTGAAATATTATTTTATTGTTGGATAACCTATTTATCGAGGAAGGCTATAGGCTATATATATATAACATCACGCTACGACCCACGGGGGCGGCGCAGTAACGATAAACGTGGGTAAAACCGCGGGAACATCTAGTATTCTATAAAAATCTCGGGTCACGGTGTTTGTGGTCGCACTCCTCCAAAACGGCTCGACCGATATTTATGTTCTTTTTTGTATATTTATATATTTGGGTATGAGAAACTGCCGTGGTAATCGGGAGGGGAGTAAGACAAAGATGGGCATTTTTTTTAATTACTGATTTGGAATGCTTCTCTACTGTAAACAACATATATTTTTCCTTTCTTTTGATATACAGAACATAAAAATCGAGTAGGTATATTTTAACAGATTTTTTACAAAATCTTTGCGCGCTGTTTTCTACAACTGCCTTTTCTGACTTACTGCCCTCTCGATTACTACAGGAGAATAGGTCGTAAAGTATATATTTCATACCGCTGGGTGATTTATATGGCAGAACAGCATTTGCCGGGTCAGCTAGTAAATATACCTATAATAATACCAGCCCTGTATTAAACTGTCTCACTGCAGAGCGCGAGCCTCTTCTCAATGGGTAAGACCAGACTTTACAGATCTTCGAGAACATTATAGAGAGCTCTCAGATATGCAGGCAACCTTTCCTCACGATGTTTTCCTTCACCGTTCAAGTGTGGTAATTAACTATTAATGAATAAGCGCATTACTTCAACAAGTCAAAGGTTGCAGGCAGTCCAACAGTCTCTCACTAGGCTATTGCTGCCTTCATTTTATATTAGAAGACTAGCTGTCCCGACAGACGTCGTCCAGTATAAACGAAAAAAAAGTAACTGAAAACCAAATCTATACCATTCTCGAATCCACTAGAACACACACAAAAAATTCATCAAAATCGGTCCAGCCGTTTAGGAGTTTAATTACAAACGCACAGAAGATTTATATATATAAAGAAGATAAAGAATAATAAATAGTACTGATTGTTTGTATGTGGTTAATCCTTACTAATAGAAATTATTAATTCGAAAGTAACTCTGTCTGTCTATTACCTTTCCAGGGCTAAACCACTCAACCGATTTAAATGAAATTTGGTACAGATATAGTTTAAAACCTGAGGTAGGACATAGGCTACTATTTATTGACGTAGGTACCACGCGGGCGGAGCTGCGCGCAAAAGCTAGTATCGAATATAAAATCGTGTGGAACAATTTGAATCGCCAAAATCAATTGACCATGGCTTCAGTAGTTTTCAGTCATGACCTATAAACTTAAGGTACTATTTGAATTATATAAAATGATTAAACATAAATAATTAGGGCACGTTCTGATTTTTTTTTAATGTTTGTATAGTCCCCGCGACATAGACTTACAAACATTTAAACAAAATGTCCGTTGATACAAAGAAAACCCAGATACGAAAGCTCTTTTTGTGGATCTTACAAAGATTTTTGCCGAGTATGCCGAGTTTTTGAATTTTTTGTACCGGGCTTTAAATCCACAACACTTAATGCCATATTACTGTCATATTTTTAAATTAATTAATACATGATATACATACCTAGTAGCGTTGATCATCACAATATTGGTGAGGTACCCGTTGGTGAAGGCGAACACTATCATGATGATGATATACTCCCAGTCCCACAGGAACACTACCGGTAAGTGTTTACGCGGTAACGCGTTACACAGCATCAACATAGGCACACCTATTATACGAAGGACGCTCGCCCCGGCTATGATCCATTGGTTGTTTGGCTGGAACAAACATTTACGATTATATTCTAGATTTAAAATTCAAATCTTTATTGCTTTGCCACAATAGTAGGTACACACAGCGACGCATCAAGAACTAGACTGTTTGGATTTTGAACTATTAGAAGTTGAACGCTGCGAATCGTGCGAGAGAGTGAACGCTGCGAATCGTGCGAGAGAGTGAACGCTGCGAATCGTGCGAGAGAGTGCGTTATATTTTTGTTACGCTCTATCCTTGCCATTACATCGACTCCACTATGCACTGTCCCTTGCCGACAATTCTCTATTTTGTTTGTAGCGTAGTTATGCGTATATAGGGTGTCTAACTTGATGTGTAGCCGTGTGTACCTATGTAATCGATAGTAGACTTGTCACTAAGAATCAATTGAGGACCCTGTCTGGCACAGCATACTAAATTTTGGGAGAGGGGAAGAGAGCTTGTCCCTTAATATGTATTTTTTTTTAGTAGGTTAGATTACGTCTTTACATTTTTACGTTTTTACATAGAATATAGTCTATGTTACTCAGTGATAATATAGCTTCCAATAGTGAAAGTTTTTTAAATGCGGTGCAGTAGTTCTTAAAAACAGACAAAATATCAAATATTTTCTCTTTATAAGTAAGTAGCTTCGCTCGTGTAAATGTAGGTTAGGTTAGATTAGTAACAGTATTTTTTCAGGATAAAAGGGACCCTATATTTTAACACGCTTTTATTAGCTTGGTATATATGTATTTATGTAACGGAATCTTTGCACGTGATTTTCATCCCTTTTAAACCGACGCGACGGATTTATTTGAAACTTTGCACACTTATCGAGGACCGATGACAATACAATAATTCAGAAAAAATAAAAAATAATAATAGTTAAAACTTAAAAAACACGCTTTATTAAAAAAAGTAGAAAATAATTTAATAATTTTAATGTAAAAAAGCGTGGGGTGCTTTCTAAGACATTTTGATAACCACGCTTTTTGACATTAAAATTATTAAATTATCTTCCACTTTTTTTAATAAAGCGTGTTTTTAGTTTTTTCATACTATTATTGTTTTTTTATTACGAAATTTGATTTTGATCATCAGTCGAGTAGCTCAACTACTCAACTGATGACTCGACTGACTGATACTCGCGTGAGAGCGTAACAACAAATAAACAAACTCACATTGGCATTATGATATTAGTCAGGATTTACATAGATAGTCTCATGCCTAACCCCGGGGTAAGCAAATGTGTATTTTATTGAAATATAGCCGGCTATAGACTTTTGGTCCCACGTAATAAGCGGCTACCGGTCATAGTTCCAGCATCGATACAGCAATTTTTTTTTATAAAACATACTCTATATTTAGTCAACTCGCGAATCGAACTCGGCATCTTACGAACGGGCACAAACATGTGCTTATAGCCCGATCTAGACTGTTATAAAAGGGACGAGTTGCTGAAAAGATATTTTTATATTTTAAAACATTACAATTATTGCTAAGCGAATCTCTCTCAAAGAACTAATGTTTCATCTAATTTTTTTTTGTCTTCATTTGTAATATTATCATTTATTTCAAATAAACAATAACATAATTAAATAATGAACATAATATATACAAAAATTATTTACAAGAAATTTAAACTAAAGAGAAAAATAAAACAGCAAAATTAAAAAGCGTCATATTTGCTAAGTAAGATTGTTGTGAAAACTGTAAATAAACTAAGTATATCCAAATTACATTGTTTATATTCATCACTAGAAATACTTCTTACATCTTTATATTCAACATCTACGTAACAGGTTACAGGAGGCATATATCCAGACGCAGTACTGCTAATAATAGTGTGATAGAAAATACAAATAACTTTAACCCAATATTTACAACACTATGCTTTGAAAGCGACGAAAGTTTAATCTAGAGCTCGATAGATGGCGTTACTGGAAAAATTAGATCGCGCTATGGTTTCGTTACCGCGTCGAGTACATATACGGCCGCTTGACAAGATCCAAGTTGACTTTAAATGTTTAAATAGAAACAAAATTTATCTTGAAAGGGTGTCAAGCGGGTTGAAAACCCCGTATTGACACTCACAGAAATTATAATATAATATTCAGTTTTCAGTATTCACTGACCACTGTAGCTCTATAAGCTCGGGTAAATTCGTATTAAAAATGTCAAAGCGAAATACTAACTGCTTACTACTAGCCTTTGCCCGCGTCTTCGCTCGCGTAAAAGTAAGTTATGTTATGTAACAGTACCCCTATAGAAATTAAAAATTTATTAGATCGGTTGTGTAGTTATAGAGGTAAATCCTTACAAACAATCAATAATTTTAATCTTTCCTCTTTATAATATTAATATTTATAGATTATATGAGTCTTAAAACTTTATTGGGTAGGTACTCAAAGATATTATAATAAATCATATAAGTGTCTAAAGGGCAACAAGCATAGTCGATTTGACTATTTCTCATACTGTTGATTTAATATGTTAATCATAGTTAAGAGCAATTTCTAAATTAATTTTTTATGCCCAAGAGTACCAATACGGGCTAAAAATCTTGTTGACAGCCATGTAAATTATAATAAATCCTAAAGTCCCACGACAGCAGCATAATATTTCGTGTCAAAGATGTCCGGCTAAGCGAAGGCAATTCAAGGGATAATTTTCATACCTTCTGTTACGGTTCTCCAACTTTAAATGCATTTTATAAAATTTATTTATGTAAAAATATTGCTTTATCTACCTATAGGTTATATCATGTCATGACATGATAGGTACAAAAACTATCATGTCTATCATATAAAATAAAATCACTAGTCTTTACGAACTTTTCTATGTAAAATATTCCTACCACAGAAGCCTCCAAATAGATGAAATACAATGCATATAGAGAATTTTATAGCTATCTCTAAAACCTAGCTAGGTAGACTAGGTATATCAATTACTGTTACCCGTTTATTTATCTATCAATATGTTTACATATACCTAAATAAATGTTTTAATACCTAAAACAATGGCATAATTCCTTACTAATATTATAATTGCGTAAGTGAATTCGTTTGTTACGCTTTCACGCTTTAACTACTTGACCGATTATCATGAAATTTCGCATACACTTTGTTAGGGGAACAGAAAAGGCCATAGGATACCTTTCATCCATAAAGAAGTCCTGTCACGAAGCTAACCTCATCTACATATTTTATGCTGGAAAATGCTAAAATCTAGTACAATCTTATATATAAAATTCTCGTGTCACAATGCTAGTTACCATACTCCTCCGAAACGGCTAGACCGATTTTTATGAAATTATATATGCATATTTAGTAGGTCTGAGAATCGGCTGCTATCTATTTTTTATACCCCTTAGTGATAAAGGTTGTTCAATCCTCTTATGGCAAAACAACGTTTGCCGGGTCAGCTAGTATTAATGAAATAACCGTGAACATATTGTATGTGTAAGTTCTGTATTTTCGTTTTATGCCGGAACGATATCGTTTTATGAATATGATTTATATAAATGAGCGAATTCTTTGCAAGGAATTTATATTGTAGTGATTAAAAGCATTTAACATTGAGTACTGCTGCGAAGCTTATAAGATAATAGCATGCATATTAGCTAGATCTATCATTTATAACTGGATAAAAATAGAGTTAATTTAATTTCGTCACAGATTTTATACCCGGGTACATTCTGCAGTGCAATATTTTCAATTTGCATACAATAAAGAGAACACTATGACAATAAAATTTCTTTATTATTATATTTATATTATTATTAATATTTTATAGAAATTTATATTATTATTAATATTTTATAGAAAATTAACAACGCAATAAAACCTGTTTAAAGATGTTTAATTTCAACTATAGCAATGTACCTCTCGAGAATCGAATTCAGGATATGGCAGTTAGTTAATTACTTTAATAAATGTGATGGTATTAAACGCTACTGCAAGGGGAAAGTGATACCAACCACGTTGTAAGAGAAAGTTGTCAGTGGAACTGGTCACTCATTTCAATGCGTACGAGATAAATTCGTATAAAACCATGGCAGCATTAAGTAAACTGACTATATTAAATCAACTAAGTATTTAATAATATAATACATTGTATAATTATGTGTAACATGGATATACGCATTTCTATGCCCTATATGCCCCCCGGGTCTATTTTTATTAATATTTAGCGGCGAGGTAAGTAATATAATATTTTATTTTATACATAGCTCACTGCAATTTTAAAACTTGTCCTTATCTTTATTTATATAACCATAGCAATACTTACTCGTAATAAGAAGCCTGCTACCAGTCGTCCAGAGTAATCTCCGCAATTGAATATCAAATAGTTAACTACCGGCACGAAGAATATATCTGAAAACAGAAAAAATACGTATTAAGTCACGTACTCCGTTATCCTGTCTCGGCGGCACAGCGGTACTGAATGCAACTGCAGTGTATGAGGTCTTGGGTTCAAGTCCCGAGCCAGACAAGAGTTATTGGGATTTTCTGTCAAACTTTTCTAGCAACACAGAGTTTGAAACTGTAAACGGCTATAGGCTCGCGCCCGTTAATCAAAATATATAGCAGGTTTTCTGCAGTAACCCGTAATCCCAATATATAAGTATAGCTGGTGAAATATATGTTTTATATGCCTTTGCGTACCTTTTCGGAGATATAGAGTTTGATTTATTAATCGTAGCAATATGTAACCTACAGTATGGTTGCCTATTAGACTCTATGATACATAATATATTTTATTCAGAAAATATCGTAATCTCTACTACGTTATGTCTATTACACAGGGCAACAAAAAATATATTTTTCTGTGCCATTAATTTTGTTACTGGTTTTAATAAACACCTTCATCAGTCATACCCGAAATGTATTTACTTTGTATGGATTGACTCTGGTTCTTGAGATATTCAACATAAAGAACGGTTCCATCAGGACATTAGAACAATGAAAGAAAGATACCAAGGCCGATGTGACAGCCATATTATGATGGCAGACTATTGCTTGAGTTTAATAAGGGATTGTCCTGAACATAAACACAATAGTAGTAAAGCTTACAGATAAAGCTTTTCTAATATTTTTAAGGTTTTTCTAATATTTTTTTTTGTTTTTTTTGTTTTTCTCGTATTAAGTTTTGTTGTCGTTATTATATAGCCGCTTCTAAAATATATATTTAATATGTAATTGTATTTTTATTTCGATCTTCTTTCAGTCATATAGTTATAAAGTCTTATCTCATAAACTAGAGTCAATTTAACAAATGTGATATTTTCTCGTATTCAGCATACTGAACTTACACAAAATTGACTTCAATTTACCATGCCGCAAAATGACTGTTCCTCAGTGATATTTTTAGTAATATAAGCCACTAGATCTTGCCCGCGGCTTCACTCGCGTAAATGTAGGTTACGTTAGTAACAGTACTTATTTTCTGGATGAAAGGTATCCTATGTCCTGTTCTGTTCCCCTAACAACGTGCATGCGAAATTGCATGATGATCTATCAAGTAGTTAAGGCGTAAAAGCGTAACAAACAAACTCACGTTTGCATCTATATTAATATTATAAATGTGAAAGTTTGTGAGGATGTATGGAAGTATGGATGTTTGTTAGTCTTTCACGTAAAATCTACAGAAACGTTTGCGAAGAATCTTGGTATGTCGATAGCTGGAGACCAGGACTCACACATAGGCTTTTTAACCCGATATTCCCACGGGAATGGGACTTACCTACGCAGGTGAAACCGCGGGCAAAATCTAGTTTATAATATTACTAGCTGCGATCCGCGGTTCAATACCAAGTTCTATCTACATACCAAGTTTCATCACAATCGGGCCAGTAGTTTTTGCGTGAAAGAGTAACAAACATCCATACATACAAACTTTCGCGTTTATAATATTAGTAAGGATATACTAGTTAGGATTTTTCTATTCGACTGTTGTCAATACAGTATTTATACATAAAATCGCATGAAATATGCAAAATTTAATTATGGGAAACAAGATCGACACTCGATAATATAATTTCTGTGATTGTCAACCAGGTTTGAATATCCATATTATAATAATACTTCAATTGGCCCGATATTTTCAACACGAACATTACGGGTGCTAATTTAGGACTATAGGAATTATTATCCATGGCCGTCAATAAATGAAGTCAATACAATAACATTAAACAAAATGGCCTAAAAAGATATTTAGAATATGCTGTCAGTTATGAATAAACAGAACGACGATAGGAGAAATAGTCAATTTGCTATTTCTCCTTTAAAAGTTTTCGCTAAACCAGATATTTTCCACGCATGAAATAATTATCGCTTCTTATTATCGCTCTAATTATCCTTTCTTTCGGTTTATGTAGTTTAATATAATTTCTGTAAGTATCAACCAAGTTTTAAGACTCACATAATCAATACCTAATATTATAAATAAGAAAGATTTGATTTTATTGTTTGTTTATAAGGATTTAACTCTAAAACTACTACACCGATCTAAAATATTCTTTCATCATTATAAAGCTATATCGTCTCCAATCTCCAAGTAACATAGGCATATATTATTTTATTCTGAAAAAGGAGTACTGTTTGTTACATAACATAACTTAATCAGTTTATACGCGAGCGCAAATGCGGGCAGAGGCTAGTAAATAATACTTTTAAACCGACATTTACAACATGCAACTTAATTTACCGGCTTTTACCGGTGATAATTTGGCTCTACAGGAATGAATATAATTTTAACAACATTTCATGATAAATCTTATTTAAAAAACAAAAACGAACAACTTAGCACTTGTCAAGCGGCCGTATTTGTACTCGACGCGGTAACGAAACCATAGCGCGATCTAATTTTTCCAGTAACGCCATCTATCGAGCTCTAGATTAAACTTTTGACGCTTTCAAAGCATAGTGTTATAAATATTGGGTTAAAGAGTTATTTGTATTTTCTATCAGACTTTTATTAGCAGTATTGCGTCTGGATCAAATTTTTCAGTAACGCCATCTATCGAGCTCTAGGTTAAACTTTGTAGTTTTCACTACTTTCAGCCATACGATACTAATAATTGTTCTTCTTCTTCTTTAAAAGGACAATTACTGCACCGGGAGTAATTTATGTATCGCGGGGGACTTTACAAATATTCAAACAACGGAGTCAAAAATCATCCAAAATTGGAAACAACAATTTGTGTCCCGTCAAATTTATGTCCCGTGTGGTATCGAATCCACAACAATTGGCGCGGCGGCAGTTATGACGACCATTTAAACCATTACGCCATTTGTGCTGTGATTAAAAACAATGTGTGTGGACTAAGATTGAATGATACCTTCTTTATCCTCAAACTGAGGAAACAAGTGGTACAAAACCAATGTCTTTACAAGTAGGAAAACCCAATAGCATAACAAAAAGATAAATGCTCTATGTTAATTAGTAATGTTATGTTCCATACGAACAGTTTGTTTGTTTGTTGTTTGCTTGGTTGAACGCACTAATCTTAGAGTTCTTGATATAAATAATACATATAATGTTAATTTAATTTAATTAGTATTCTTTTAATTATTATTTTTAATTTAACTAGGAGCACTATATAGTTATGTCTCAATTTGTGAAATTATTATTCAATTGTCGTGCATATCTGTTATTGGATAATTACCAAATTAATATTCTATTTATTTGTAAAATGTCATTATTATGAATTGTGTGGTAATTATTTTGTTCGTGTGCTTAAAATATGTGAATAAATATTATGTATATTATGTATTAGTAGAATATTTATTTATTAGTATAGTATGCATATACAAAAATAGGCAGAGGTATTTCACGCCCATGTTTTGCTAGTTATACTTTTAGATCCCACTTATGTCTGTATGTCTTTTTCCGTTTAAGTTCTAGACTCCGTGCTACAATTGAGATTTACTTGACAGAAAATCACAATAATATTTGCCCAACCCAAAAGTTGAACGCGGGACCTCTTACACGTCAGTGGCATTCACTACCGTTGCGCCATTGCGGGTCTAGTTATAATAACCATACAGTAAATAACGACGTTTTTTAATGTCGGCAACACACAGTAAATAAATTAAAAATTTAAAAATCCCGACACATATTGAAAGAATTGTGAAAAAAAATGTAATTGGCGGCCATCTTGGATTTGAAATTTATCATACTGTATAGTATACTACTAGTCAAGCCCTTTCATTTGATACCCATATTGAGGGAGTTGTGAAAAAATATGTAATCCGCCATTTTGTGGCGGCGGCCATCTTGGACCAATTTTCATCAAACATAACTAAGAACATTCCCGACTAATTCACCTTTCAAATAAAAAAAAACAAAATTAAAATCGGTTCATCCGTTCGGAAGCTACGATGCCACAGACAGACACACACACACACACACATACACACACACACACACACACACACACACACACACACACACACACACACACACACACACACACACACACACACACACACACACACACACGTCAAACTTATAACACCCCGTCGTTTTTGCGTCGGGGGTTAAAAAACAAACTACTAAACGCTCGAAGACTTAACCTTTCAACCAACGTATAACGTGTGGTTAAGCTCGGATGCCGGCGTCCTAGACGCTCCGAGCTTAACCATACTATTCAAACAAGTGAGAAACGGCAATGAATTGTCGTAAATCTTAGAGTTCGAAAAAATTGTATCACGTGACCTTGAGGGCAGAGATCAAAGGTCATAGTAATTTCAGGGTATATCAAATATGCTGAGTCGAATGGCGTTGACCGCGAGTCTCTCGCTCTTACGGTTCTTGAGTTGAAAGTTGTATAGCAGATAGACGGACGGACAAAGCTGATGTATAAGTGTATTTTCGAACTCTAAATGATAGTCTTCTTTTGTTTGAATAGCATTTTCGTATTTTTGATAACTAGATTGGTTGAGAGGTTAATAGTATTTTAGGTACTCTAGCTTCTGCCTGCGGCATCGCCCACAGACAAAGAATAAAAATATACACTGTTTACTTAAGAGATACGTCCAACAATGATAGAATAAAAAACATCCAAACATCATCACAAACATTCATGTTTGTTAGACAGAAGAATATACTTACTGTTCCAATCAGTTCCAGAGGTAACGGGGTGAGATTCCACCAGCACAGTCACAGCGGGATACACCGACATACTGATAGCAAATACAGCGAATATACTAAACGCGTACACCCAAACTTTCTTGATAATCGCCGTCATGGACACTGCTCTATGCCTGTTCGAAGCTATACCCCCACAGCCCCTTAAAATATGATATGTAAAGAAGTCAATCTTATACAACATTACGTATGAGATCAGTGATAGAACAACCATCAGGTCGGCAATGATGAAGTATATTAACGCGCTGTGTAGTGGCGATATTTTGAAGGCGAGTGATATGATTTGGGCGACGGCAGCGATTATCCCGCCGAGGGATTGCCCGCTGACTACGGCGGCCATGTATTCCTTTGCGAATCGACTGGCTATGCCCACTAGGCCTCCGATGAAAACTGCGCTGGCGGCTGAAAGAGAAAACGTTTTATTAGAGACTAGATTTGGCCGTATTTATCTAGATTTTATAAATAAATCGCTATGCCAGCAGTCCTTTTTCTGGATGATGGATATCCTATGTCACATGACTACAGTATGGGGTTCTTCAAAAAGGGCGTTAAAAGGTTTTTACAAGGCAAGTGATGCCTGTGGTGTTGCAGGCGTCCATAGGCTACGGTGACCACATACCATGTTTGTTTGCCACTTTAGTTATACAAAAAAAAACAAGATATATGTAGAATGTAATAGAAACGTGTGCTTTCTTTTACGATAAATTCTTTGTCTATGAGTAATTTGTAAGTTTGATGCTGTTTGATGCTTCGCTTATTATTTTGCCCGTGGCTTCAAATTAATCTAAGTTATGTCAATAAATTTATATCCCTCGGAAGCAGTCCTTTTTCTGGATGAGGGATACCCTATGTCCTTTTCTGTACCCCTGACAACATGTATGTAAAATTTCATGATGTTTGGTCGAGTAGTTAATGCATGGAAGCGTAACAAGCAAATTTACATTCCCATTAAAATTGTAGGTAGGATAATAATTGTAGTACATATTAACCCAATGCTACAGTATACAAACAATGCTTCTTCATAATATCAGGGTGCCGAGTGCGTGTTGTTTTTACGTTAACGCGATCGAAACGGTTAGCGCGTTTGGCTCTCTGATTGGTTAAGAGCTTGGAGCAAGCCAATCGCAGCGCCGAACGTCATAAACGTGTCGATCGCGTTAACGTAAAACAAATTCGCACTCGGCACTCTGTACCGAACCGCTGTTATTCGCGACTGCGCTCGTAATTAGGTCAAGGTAATAGAACATGTTTCATTGAAAACAACATGGATAGTTAGAGCCCTGCTACATAAACTCGAGATATAATATCCTAACTTCTTAACTAATATTATAAATGCGAATGTTTGTTTGCTTGTACGAACATCGATCAGTTCCTTTATTCTATGGATAGTATAAATAGTAGCGTGTAGCTTTAAACCTTTCAAAAATAAAACTACTTTTGCCTCGCTGGCGCAGCGCTAATTAATGTGACTGCTGTTCATAGGGTCTCGGGTTGTTCTCGGGTCAAGCAAAGCGTTATTTACGGAGTTTGGAACGTTGCCCGACAAACGGCAATAGGCTTACTTAGCCACGGGTCGGGTGAATATGGAGAGTAAAATAAAATGTCCGATATCAAGTAAATGGTATTGTGTTATCTTTCCACAATTTAGGTAATTACAAAGTTATAATAAAGATGCGATCGTCTGCCACCCGATTACCCCGTGACTGGCGGGACGGTGCATATACCTTACTTATATATAGGTTACATATAGGTAAGTACATATGTGTGCGTACGCTGTAGTGTGTCCCTACAGGCTCACTACCTAAAATTAATATGGTGCATTATATAATTCTCTTCTGTCTAGAGCCAGAAATGTATTTATATCGTAAACAAACTTTTGTCTGTTTCTGAACGATTATCTCCATTATAGCTGAACCAGTTTGGATGTGGTTTTTACTGATGTCTTAAGCTTAGCTTAGGCTAATACTTAGTATATTTTATTTAGTAGGTAGTCTTCTATAATCATCTACTTATCCCGAGAAGGAATAAACAGAGGAGTGTGACACCCACATTTTTGTTTTTATTTAACAAAGACAATATCCGCTCTAGAATTTATAAAAAATACAAAAGCGGGGGAATTTACAAACATTCAAACAACAGATACAAATAACACCTAGACTCCGAACAACAATTTGTGGATCACACAAATTTTTGTCCCGTGTGGGATTCGAACCCACAACACTAGACGCAGTGGCAGTGGCGTTATCTTAGACAATAGAGTGTATTAAAACATTTTGAAAATAAAGCGCATAGAAATTAATTCAGCACAGGCTACAAAGCGTAAACGCTTATAACCACACCCACAACCTAAGCTAAGCTTCAAACATCAGTTAAACCACATCCAAACTGGTTCAGCTATTATGGAGATAAATCTTTAAAAACAGACAAAAGTTTGTTCACGATATGAACACGTAGCTCTAGACCAGAGGCTCCCAGACTTTTTTTGTCATAGATCATTTTCAAACTTGTTTCGGTGGATCCCCTGTAGCTAGAAATTTAATCCGACAAGTAAAGTCGGTATATTCGGACCAAAAAGTTAAATAGGGTTAAAATAAATAAAGGAATGAGCTTTTTTTTTACAATTTTCGGGTCTTCAGCTGGTTGTATTCCTCAAAATATCCGTCGACCGACGTGTGAAGTCAGACCAACATTTTAGTTCTTCACTATCGAAAGCAAGTAAATTTTTGTGGCCCCGCTTACGAATTGTGAACCCTAATTTTTTTGTCACTAATGTAGACCCCCGTTGAGTCTCCCGTGGACCCCTGGACACTTTGAAAACTAAGGCTCTCAGACTCTCTAGACAAAGGGTCATTTATTGGCGACCATTAAACGAAAAAAATAAAATAATGCGCCATATTAATTATTAGCTGTGCACGCGGTTTCAACCGCGTTTATGATTAATGCGCCGCCCCCGTGGGTCGTAGCGTGATGTTATATAACCTATAACCTTCCTAGATAAATAGGCTATCCATCACTAAAATAATATTTCAATTCGAACCAGTAGTTCCTGAGATTAGTGCGTTGAACCAGACAAACAAACAAACTTTTCAGCTTTATAGATAATATTAGTATAGATTAATTAAATATTTATTTGAATAAATAATGTTCTCAAGATATGGAGCAGGTAATAATGGCCGTTCTCAACGTCCTAACAAACTGGTCAATGTTTTAACATTCGTGTTACAAATAAAAAAGTTTGAAGGTCAAGTTAAACCTCTGGGCCCTGTTTTATAAGTATAAAGCTTGACGTCACGTGCGTTATATGTTACAAAAGTTTTTGTTCTTTAAGCTCACGTTTTCTTCATTCCAATATCGAGTGAAACATCTCCCAGTGGCAGAACTAAGTATAACACCAAAACCAGATTAGTTTGTATATTCTATTGATAATAGTATATTTTTATAGTGCTTTGGTCAGATTATATACGTGAAATTGAAGGATACTGCGGGATCTAGATAGATTTCACTCCGTTTATACTCTACCCTAACATCCTTGCCATCGACATACCCAAACGTTAAGCAGTTTAGCCATAATAACATAACAAACAAACAGACGTAACTAAAACTAAACAAACGTACTATTATAATAATTACTACAATCTTGTTCCTATTTTAAAGAAATATATAGCGATAATCTAGTGGGAAACCGTTGGACTGCCACGCAGAGGTCTCGAGTTTAAACCCAAGGTGCATCTGTGACTTTTCGAAGTTATATGCGTATTAAATAGTTAATTATCGCTTGATTTAACGGTGAAGGAACACATCGTGAGGAAACCTGCATGTCTGAGAGTTCTCCATAATGTTCTCGAAGATATGTGAAGTCTGCCAACCCGCACTAGGCCAGCGTGGTGGCATATGGCCTCACCCTTCTCATAGTGAGAAGAGTACCCAGCAGTGGGACAGCTTAATACAGGGCTGATATTATATTATTATATAATACTCTAAGGTTTAAGCCATTTTATTATCAAATCAAAATATTGGTTCAGTAATTCAGCCGTGAAAACGCAACAAACACAAGATTACTTTCTATCTATTTATAATATTATAGTGTACTGACTTTTGCCCGCGGCTTCGTAAGTAAAGGTTATGTAAGAAATAGTCCTTTTTTTAAATAAAGTATTATAGCCTAAATTGCTCAGTGATAATATAGCTTACTAAAGGTGTTTTTTTTTTAAACCGTATTTGTAGTTTTTTATTTATATCCTTACCAACAAAAATCAAATCTTTCCTCTTTATAATATTTTTATATATTATAAAGAGGAATATAGATAGTACTAGCTGTCACGACAGACGTTGTCCTGTACACACGAAAAAAATAATAGAAAATAATCAAATCTAAACCATTCTCGAATCCACTTGAACGCACACAAAAAATTTCATCAATATCGGTCTAGCCGTTTAGGAGGAGTTTGATTACAAACACACGCACAGAACATTTGTATATATAAACATAGATAATATAATAAACAGACAGACGGAACTAAAACTTCACCCTTAGTTCCCAAAGTGGTCCAGGTCCCCAAGGGTCTACGGGAGACTCGACGGCGCGCGGCGGTCTACGTTGGCGTGACAAAAAAATGGGAGATCACAATTTGTATATATATTTTGAGGAATACCACAAGCAGAAGAAACGAGAATTTCAACAAAAAAAAGAGAGGGTCCGCCCGTAGAGAGTAGATCAATTTTTTAAATTTTAACCCTATTTAACTTTTTGGTCCGAATATACCGATTTTACTTGACGGATTGAATTTCTAGCTGCAGAGGATCCACCAAAACCAGCCAAATTTTGAAAATGGTCTATGAGAAAAAAAGTCTGGTGTCCTCCGAACTTAACAAACGTTCTATTACATATCTAGTAATTACTACACTCGTATTCCTATTTGAAAGAGATATATCTGAGCAAGAATATAGATTTCACTCAATACAATCAAAATATTGGTTTAATAATTTAGCCGTCAAAACACACAAATTAACTTTACATATAAGTGTAAAATAGACAAGCAATTTAAAAGTGCTTATTCAATAAATTGCCACTTTGTGAAACAGGGCACGGTTAAAAGTGTATCTAAATTTAGCTTCTATGTAGGTATCGAAGTAGGTCAGTGGATACACGCGACGTTGTACCTGCAGGTCGAAGCAGTCAGTACCTAGATAAACATCTCACCGACCTTACAATACCTCCTAGCCATTAGTTGTAGAATGTAGACGTACAGAAAACTTGTTAAAGACTAACTAGGTAGGTATCTATAAATTTTTTCTTACTTTTTAGTGAACAGATTTATCGCTATTATTCGATTGAAAACAATTTATTCGCTCAATAATACATTTACTAACTAGGTATCTCATTCTCATACCTTACAACCTAATTAATAATAATTGTTTATTTCTCTCAAAAAGGTACAATGGTATTCTTATATTTATATATACAGCAAAAAAAAAAAAAAAAAAAAAATAGAACCTTGTTGAGAGCTGGAGTCTGAGCTAGGTTCGAAACCTGTGTGACAGATCTCCAGTCCTCGCCACTGAACACCACAAAAATTGGTGCCGCACCAAGCGGTTCCAAAGGAATTTTCTCCCGCGGACGCTCAGGTTGTGGAATGAACTCCCTGCCGAGGTTTTCCCACAAGACTACAGTGTGTGGTTCTTCAGAAAGGGCGTTAAAAGGTATTTCGAAGGTTGTAGTTGATTTCAGTTTTGGCGCGATATTAAAATAATTCCAAATGATAAGACCTTATTTACAAAACAGTTGCGGGCCGCCAGCGACCACACAGCCGCAAAGAGGAGACATGCGGGCCACATGCGGCCCGCGGGCCGCGGGTTGCCGACCGCTGATCTATACTAATATTGTTAAGATTTGAATTTTAGTTTACTTGTTTGTAACGATTTAACTCAAAAAATACTAAACCGATTTTAAAAAATATTTTTCGATTAGAACACTGTATTATTAGGTATCACCGAGTAACATGGTAACATTTTATTTAAAGAAAGAACTGTTGCTAACATAACCTGACTTACTTTAAAGCAAGGAATAACCTCTTATAAAATAGTCTTTATGAAGTTTTCAGGTCGTATCGAGTGTCTCAAGAACATGCAAGGTAATGCCTTCCATAATGTATATTATGTATATCAACATCAACTGCCTGTTGCTGTGTTGTTTGAATGTTTCATGACATTCTCAAAGGCAGCTCGAAGTTAGGAAGTGTTTTATTCTTATGCCTCAGAGAGCACGTACAGTCATTAGTCCTGATGATGCACATGATCTTTCTCCGGTCGTATCGGAGTTTCGTTCCATCAGACTATGAGAGTAAGGGATCAGGGAGAGCATTATTGGTTGCACACACTCCTATACTATAATAATTAGTCATTGAAAATAGCCGCCGAAAAGGAAAATTCTCTGACAGGTTTAGACGGTATCAATGTATACTAATTTAGAGAAGTGAGTGATAATTGTCCGATTTAAGAAGCATTAAACATTATAAAAACGGCAACCAGTCGATTAAAAGTAGTTTACAAAACTAGGATTAAATACACACATGTACACTTATAACAGACAGACAGCGGTGAAAGACTAGTGGGATACGTTGGACTGCCACGCAGAGATCTCGACTTCGATCCCAACGCGCATCTCCGACATTTCGAAGTTATGTGCGTATTAAATAATTAATTAATTATCACTTGCTTTAACGAATAACGGTGAAGAACAATATCGTTAAGAAACCTGCATGTCAGTTAACATATTGGTCTGTGTAAGTCTGCCAACCGTGCTGTGCCAGCGTTGTGAAGTATGGCCTAACCCTTCTCACACTGAAAAGAGGCCCGTGCCCAGCAGTGGGACAGTTTAATACTGGGTTGATATTATTATGTGTAACTCTGCTTTAAGCAAATATAACGTAACGACGAGAGAACATTATCTTTAAAGCCGAGATACAAACAGAATTTGAGGAAGTTTTATCTTTTGTGTTATAATCTTTATCTATATAATGTGTTTACTCCCACTGAGAAGAGGCCCAGCAGTGGGACAGTTTATATACAGGTCTCTTATTATTATTATATTGTTTTTAGGTACGTAGTAGCGGTGGGCTAATATATTATTTTTTGTTATACTTCTTCTCCCTAGCCTTTATTATTCCCAAGTCACTTGGGGTCGGCTTTTCTGGTCTAACCGGATCTGACTGGATATCAGTTTTTACATGGAGCAGCTGCCACCTGACCTCCGCAACCCGAAAGCTAACGATACCCTAAGACTAGACCAGTGTCAGGATATTATAGGGCACTGATTGCCCAATAACGACTGCCAAAGATGTTCATGGCAGCCGGGACCGACGGCTTAACGTGCTCTCCGAGGCACGGAGCAGGCGATTATTGTCAATCAATAAATCATAATTTCGAAAAGTCATACCTATAACTTCCGAAAGTCAGAGGTGCGCGACGTGGGTTCGAACCCGAGACCCTCTGCATTGCAGTCTGTTGGTCTCCCCACTGAGCTATCGCTTTTGTTATACTGTTAAATGCTAATGTTAAATAAAAAATTGAATGTTATATAAAGTGCTAATTCTTATAAGATGTTAAACAGTTAAACGAACGTAATACGTTGATATAACTGTTGAGTTAAATAAATGTCTTATATACATTTTAACTATTAGTCATGTTAGCATGTTAGCTTGTGACTTACATGATGTTAAAATTGTGAATGTTAACATGTTTCTTCTTCGTGATTTTGTTGAAGTGCTTATATAAATTTAAAGTGCGACATAATTAGTTAGATCTATGAAATTTCCTTTATACTTTTACAGGCTTAAGCCTGTTTAAATATTTTGAATATCAGAAATCAAATTGAAATGTTTAAAATGAAGTATCTTGGCATTGACGTAAAATTACTTTATGGTAAAATAACATTTTGGTGTCATTTGTTTTAATAATGTTAATGATAATTTATTTTACCATGTTTATTTATTTGTTATGACTTATAATAAGTAATAACACATAACTTCTAACACCCATCTTTAGTAGGTACGTAAATTAAACGGCGAGTTACAGAGTATAATATTTTCGTCTCTTTCTTACTCATGCTGTGACAATGCTTTAACACATATAATGCCGTACTAACAAATTAACTAATTGTATTTTTTTTTTTATATAAAATATGCCTAATTAATGTGAAGAATGTCTCATTATAGTATTTTCGTATCATTTTTCATTTTTCATAATAGAATAAATAAATAAAAAATTGCGTCTACCATATATGGCTGACGCGGCGCCACAGCACAAAAATTCTCCATGAGGCCGCGTCAGCCATTTTGTCAGTCATCTGATTTAAAAGCGCGCGTAACTTGCGTATGGACCGTCGCGATCGCCGGCGCCATTTTGAGTTTATAGCATCGCGTGACTCGACTGTTTGTGCTACCGCGCCATTTGTCGCTGTGAATCGAAAGAGAGTGCAGTAAAAATTGTTGTTCAGTTGATAATTTAGCAAATTTTACGTTACTTCTTTGTGATTTTGCAACAAAACATGGACGATTTTGATGACGATTTGGACTACGAACTGTCGCAATTAGATATATCCGACATTTTCCAAGAATTTAACACATTACCAAATAGTGATGCTCCACAAGTACATGAAGTCGAAGATACAATATCAATCCCACGGACAAAAAAACATCATCGATGGGTGATTTTATCTGAAAGTGAAGATGATCAGATTCCTATATTGCCGACCCCACGAAATACAGAATTATGGTCCGATCCTTTGGGTAAGCAACCAAGCATTATTCCATATACTGAATGTCCGGGGCTTATGCCATTTTCATTACGATCCAGTATGAGCTCAGCGAGACCAGCAGAATTTTATGCATTGCTTGTACCTGATAATATTTTCGAGTACATAGCTGAAGAAACAAATCGCTTTGCTCTACAAACCTTGAACAAAAGTGCAACAAAATCGTACCGAATGCAGAAATGGATCCCTACAGATTGCTATGAAATGAAGTGCTTCTTTGGCATTTTGATTTGGATGGGGTTAGTGAAACTACCCCAACTATCCTTGTACTGGAGCACTAACAAATGTTTTGAACAACAATTTGTAAAGTCTATCATGAGCCGAAATCGATTTGAACTCATATTGAGGATGTTTCACTTCGCTAATAATGAATTGAATCACAATAAGGACGACTGTTCAAAGTAAGACATTTATTAGACATGCTGAATACTAATTTTAAACGTTATTACACACCTAATGAAGAAATGTGTGTTTATGAAAGTCTGATCCCATTTCGTGGCAGAGTTATTTTTAGACAGTATAATAAAAATAAGCGGCATAAATATGGCATAAAGCTTTTTAAGCTGTGTTCAAACCCAGGGTACACTGTAAAAGTGCAAGTTTATGCTGGCAAAACCCATGACAATGTAAACACTACACCGACCAATGTCGTACTTGCTTTATGTGAGGATTATCTAAATAAAGGACATACTATTTGTACAGATAATTGGTATACTAGTTTGGATCTGGCACGAAAGCTACTAGCAGGACAAACTCACCTTATAGGCACACTTAAAAAAAATAGACGAGGATTACCTCAAACAGTTGTTCAAACAAAGCTGAAGCCAGGAGAATTCTCAGCTCAAGAAAGTGACGACGGAGTGACGATTATGAAGTGGAGAGATAAGCGAGATGTGCTGTTGCTGTCTACTAAGCACTCTGTAAGTTTCAGAAGAATAACTAATAAAGGAAAAGAAAAAATAAAACCAAAGATTGTGGTAGATTATAATCATGCAAAATCAACAGTTGATTTATCGGACCAAATGTCCTCTTACACAACCCCTCTTCGCAAAACAACGAAATGGCCCAAGAGATTGGCGATGGAGCTATTGCTGAATACGGCGATTGTTAATTCATATATTTTATATAAATTAACAACTAAGAAGAATCTCACTGTCGTCCAATTTAGAACTTCGTTGGTTGACTATCTCGTGAACACAGGAGTGGCGGAAACTAGTGCCTCTGTTAGACCTAGGAGATTAAAGCATGAATTGAAGAAAAGACAAGGAAAGGCCTCTGCCTGTCGTAAATATTGTGCTAGGTGTTATAAAGAAAACTGTGCACAATTCGGCAGAGTTCATGCTAGAAACAAAACCAAAAGGGTGGTAACATACTGCCAAGATTGCCCGAATGAGCCACACTATTGTATCAATTGTTTCAATTTAGATCATAGATATATTTGAGTACGTGTTTGAACATGCTAATTGATGTACGATATGATTTGTTATGTCGCCAATGCTAATTTTAATATAAATAAAAGCAATATAAATATTTACCTGTAACCTTTATTTGTAAAAAGCCTGATTATTTTCTCGTAAACACTTTTGTTTTCGACTCTTCCAATTAAAAATTTAATAATTCTCAAAATATAGGTAAAAGTACCGATGTCATCACTATAGTTATAATTTACCAGGCCTTGTCAGCCATACCACATACAGTTTAACATGAAATACGTGGCTGACGCCGAAAAATAGCATGTTGAAAACAAGCCTATGCCGTCAGCCACATATGGCTGACATGGCTCAATCGGTTTGGAAAATGTCAGCCATATGTGGCTGACGAGGCATTATATGTGTTAAGAGATAGAGGTAAGGTCTCAAGAGACGTCCAGTATTTCTTTATTATGCAAATCCCGCACTAGGAATAAATCCTGTGTCGCGGGGTACTTTACAAATATTCAAAGAACGCCCAGACTCGGGATAACAATTTTTCGATCACTTTTTTTTTTCCCGCTTGTGAATCGAAACCACACCACTCAGAGGCAATCACATAAACCGCTATGCCATTCATGCAATCAGTATTGACGTTACAGTAGACGAGTTCGATATTGTTATAGTCTTATAGTAATGTTATTTCTAAACTAGCTGTTACTCGCGACTTCGTCCAAACCCTAATATTTTCTATAATAAAAGTAGCCTAAGTTACTCCTTAAAACCTCAGCTATCTGCCAATGAAAGACCCATCAAAATCGATTCAGCCGTTTCAGAGATTAGCCGGAACAAACAGACAGACAGAAAGACAAAAATTTTAAAAATTGATTTTGCCTTATGTACCGTACCTATACCTATACTTTGATATGCATTTAGTAAAAAGCTGTTATTCTGACATTACAAACAGATTCTTCAATTTTATTTATTTGTACAGATGTATAGATAATCATATCGTTTATAATAAACAAATAATACAAAGTAGGACATAATTTAACCGTCTGTTTATCGAACTGATGCACATTTGACCTATACCCGGCCGCTAATGCATTACATAACTACAGTAGGTATAATAATTATACCTATAATAATATACATACTTATGTATGTTAGAACATTATGTTGTAAGTGCATTGATGTTTACAATATTAAGTGGACCACGTGCACTCATTATTGCTGATTATTATCAACATTAACGATTTAAATATGGCATGTTATGTTTTATATAGCGACCTAGAAAATTGTTTGACGTCCAAGTTAGCTGTTTCGTTTTATTAGAACTCGAGATTTTGACCGTGGCATCGCTCGCGTAAATGTATGCTAGGTTAGATAAGTAACTGTGTTTTTTCTGGATGCAAGGTACCCTGTGTCCTTTGCCGTTCCACTGACAACCTGTTTGCGAAATTTCGTGATGATCGGTCGAGTAGTTAAGGCGTGAAAGCGTAAAAAGCAAACTAGATTTTGCTCGCGGCATTGCTTGCGTTAATGTAGATTTATGTTAAGACAGATTAATTGTAGCGTATATGTTATTCTAATAATATTGTAAAGTTTCATCAAAATCCGTTCAGTAGTTTTTGCGTGAAAGAGTAACAAACATCCTCATAAACTTTCAAATTTAGAATAAGTATTAGTAGGATAAGATTAGTTAGGATTCCTGCATCTTGGGGGACTTTAAAATATTCAGGCAAGGGAACATGAAGTCTAAAAACAACTATATATTTGTAAAACATACAATTTAGTTTATCAACGGACATAAAGAATATCGACGTGGAAAAGCATTATTCCTACTGTTGTGTTTCGTTTGATGAGTGAGAGTACCGGAGGCCCAATCACCCTCTTTCCCCCTTCCCGCTCCTTCTACTTCGCACTTCCTTTCCTAAAGGATCGGCAACGCGTAAGTGATGCCTCTGGTGTTGCATGCGTCCGTAGACTACGGTGACCACTTACCATCAGGTATGCTTGTTTGCCACGTTAGAAATATAAAAAAAATACCATCCAGGTATTGTTGTTGTCCGTTGTTGAAGCTTTTATAAAGCCATCAGCGAAACTAGGAACATAAAAACCATATACGAGTTCAACAAGACAGCTTCTATCTTTTAGATCTGACCAAATCTGATGAGTAATAGTGATGTTGTTATTGACATAGCAGAACTGTTTCGTTGTCATAATACATTATGATAAGTCTGTGATATCATAATAGTGAATTCATTACAGATATTTATCTCACAATATTATACAACATTACTTAATATTATTTATCTTATTATTCACCCGAGGAATTACTACAAAAACAGCTCATGTTATAAATTGCTGTGATGCGAATAGTTAATTATCGCTCGTTTTAACGGTGAAGGAAAATATCGTGAGGAAACATGCATATCTGAGAGATATATACCTCGATGGCGTGGTGGTTAGTGTAACCGACTGCCACACCTGAGGTCGTGGGTTCGATTCCCGCACAAGTCAAACATTTGTGTGCATGAACATGGATGTCTTGTCTTGGTCTGGGTGTTTCTATGTATAAAATGTACGTATTTACAAAAAAAAATATAAGTATATGTATGCTTATCCATTGTCTAGTACCCTTAGTACAAGGTCTGCTTAGTTTGGGCTAAATGGTGTTGTGTGTATGTGATAGAATATTATTATTATTATTCTTTATTATATTTCCGAACATATGTTAAGTATGCCAACCCGCACTGGGCCAGCGTGGTGGATTATGGCCTTACCCTTCTCACGTCAAGAAGAGGCCCATGTCCAGCAGTGGGACAGTTTATACAGGGCTGATATTGTATTTGATATAAGACCCACGTAATAAGACTTTCCATCTTATTGCCGTTTTTTGGGCACGTTCCACAAATCCGTGGAAAAAACAACCTAAAGCTTTGGTTTTGCGTTATGGATAGAATATTTTCAAAATTAATGGTCAAAATAATTTTCAGTGGCAATACGTAATACAGAATAAAGAAGAATACAGAGACAGGAACTGTGTTAGACGGCAATAAGCTCTCTTATTACTGGGGTCGAAAACCATAGCCAGCGATATTTAGGGCTACACCACTGCCTACCCTTACGAGGATATATAAGCGGCGGTACCCCAATGGATAAGGCATTGGACTTGCGATCGAGACGTCGCGGGTCCGAATCCCACTCATTGCACTACTGACGTGAACCCACTTTTAACACAAGCATTCTAACTTAGCTGGAGGGGTTAAAAAGAATGGGAGAGTAGGCATAAATATCATTTAGGCTAATGTTTTTTGCCCTTATAAGGCATATTGCTTATTTTTCTAATAATTATTAGGCATAAAGATCAAAAGGATATCCAATATAACTTGGGTACCATATGATAGAGTAACAATAGGTTAGGGAGCGGCGGGGGTGGCCCTTGGGCCGCCCTTAAGCCGCCAACATGTTTATTTTATATACAAGAAGTATTTTATTAATAATTATTACACCTATAATTATGCGGCGTATAATTATTATGCCTATAAATATTATGCTTAAATATAATTATGCCTTTTTTTTTTTTTTTTTTTATTTTTATTATCAGAAAAATACCTTAAGACTAATTACATTTGAAACTCGCCAAACATATTGTTTAACGGCGAGATACGCTCTTATCATTAGTACTAATCTACATGACAAAACTATTTTAAAATTTAAAGTATGTTAACTATAAGAATAAACATAAAAATAAAATTTCTAAGATAAATATCATAAAACAGGTAATTTCACTTATAATATATGAGTAACAATTATTATTTAACTTTTATGTAGGTATTGTAATATTTTTAGAGTACTTGAGACTGTAAAAGGATATCTTTTAATCTTTTTTTAAGGCAGCTATAACTAATTTTTGGAACTAATTTTTTTTTTTTTTTTTTTTTTTTTTTTTTTTTTTTTTTTTAACTAACCTACGAATTTATGCTTTAGAATAGTATGAATTATTATGCTTATAGCAGGTATGCTTAAAAAAATTGTGCCTTAACAATTATGCCAAATTATTATGCGTAACTATTATTAGGATAAATCAAAGTATGCCATGTTAAATTATGACATATAATTTTATGCAAATAAATAGGGAACCAACAAGAATACTAGTAATTTGAAACCCAATTAGCAAGACATCTTTAAAAAGAAGGCTTTAGACTATGTATACATAATATTGCCTTGCGTTTCCGCGAATGTTATATTAAAATAAAAAATTATATAAACGGCTTTTATTTTAGTTTTAAATTGACACGAACCCCTTTACTTTTCAGCAGCCATGGTCAAGAGGAACATGTAAGTATGTTTAATATAAATGTAAGTTAACGATTCTTGGGTTTACAAAAGACAGAAATCTCTTGGCCCCACCCAACTTTAATATTTTGCTGTTTTCTTAGTATAATATGACTCGTCAATATATGTAGAATAACAATTTGATATGAATTATATAATGAATGATTCAGTGGGAGAGTATCAACGCATAATGATTCACAGGCCAAACAACAATTTTACGGGCTGAAATCTTTTTATTCAATATAGAGTGCGTCATTAGTCTCGTAATTTTAGTACCTATGGGGTATCACTCATGGCTGATCGCGAGGTCTCTATTTAAGTTGCCAGGGCGAGCAATGTTCGGTTTTGTGTTAGAAAATTCTCCGTAGCGAAGTCAGAATGAACCTAGAAATAGGCTTGCTTGGGGCAAAAGCAAATGTGAATGAGGCAATCGGAAGGGAAAGTCATCGCCGATTTTTTTCGTATAACGTCGGAGATATTGTAAAGAAAGGTCAGGTTAAGTGCATCTTAACTAATATTATAAATCCGAAAGTGAGTTTGTTTGTTCCGATTTTACACCTTAACTACTCAACCGATAATCATGTAATTTCGTATACATGTTGTTAGGAGCAGAGAGAAGGACATAGAGTATCTTTCATCCATAAAAAGTATTGTTTCCGAGGGGTAGAAATTTATTAATATAACCTAGATTAACGTGACCGAAGTCGCGGGCAAAATTTAGTCAATAATAAGCAAAGCATCACAAACTTACAAATTACTCATTAACAAAGAATTTATCGTAAAAGGAAGCACACGACACGATACTACACGTGAGTCGCAATAATTACTGATAATGTGCTTTAAATAGGTACCTCATAATATAATCCTTACTAATATTATAAATTCGAAAGTTCAAAAGTACTCTGTCTGTCTGTCTGTCTGTTACCTATTCACGGCTAAACCACTCAACCGATTTGGATGAAATTTGATACAGAGGTAGTATATAACTAACTTTTTATTGATGAAGGTACCATACGGGCGGAGCCACGCGCAAAAGCTAGTAAAAATATATGTCCGATAACAAAACTATAATATACTAACACTAGATTTTCCGTCGGCTTCGCTCGCGATTTATGTAGATTTTGACCATAAATTTCTATTCATTAGAAAAAGTACTTTTTTCTGGATGATAGGTACTCTTTGTCCTATTATGTACCCCTGACAACGTATATGCGAAATATCATGACGATGGGTCGAGTAATTAACAATCAAACTCACATCCGCATTTATGATATTAGTAAGGAGTAAGGATTCATTGCTTGAACTATATTAAATATAGTTCAAGCAATGAATCCTTACTCCTTACTAATATCATAAATGCGGATGTGAGTTTAGATGTGAGCGTAGATTCAAGGATAAAATTTTTATCCTTGAATCTACGGGACGAATTTAGACGAAACGCAAGGTAGATTTTAAATTTAAGTATTTTAATAAATTGTATTATAATGTGTGTAAACAATCAGGCTTGTTTGTTTGTTCCAGGATCACGCATAAGCTACTTAACGGATTTGTTGCGTTGTTAACGATATTAAGCTTTGTGGTGCATGAGCTCGATATCTACACCATATGCCGCATAATTGTGTGAAGTATAGTTAGTATATAATAATATCAGCTCCGTATTAAACCGTCCAACTGCTGGGCACGGGTCTCTCCTCTGTGTGAGAAGGGTTAGGCCATAGTCTACCATGCTGGCCGGCAGACTTAACATATCTTCGAGAACATTATAGAACTCTAAGACATGCAGGTTTCCTCACGATGTTTTCCTTCACCGTTAAAGCAAGCGATAATTAACTATTTAATACGCACTTAACTTCGAGGTACACCTTGCGATCGAATTCGAGATCTCAGGCAGTCCAACGGTTTCTCACTACTCACTACGCTATAGTTGCTCTTCTAGTAGAGTTAGTATGATACATGTAAACAACGTAGATGGCGATCTATTACGTTAATTAATTCGCGGGCGGCTAACGGCTACAGGAGTCTGCCCACTACACCGTCTCATACCATGACCGTGCTAGCACCGTATCAGACACGAAAAGCAACACGACACGCCCTGCTATAGTCGGTGACGGAACGGTCTAGTGGGCACAGTCTTATACATTTCCTTAATAAGAATATTTTTTTGCCTGACACGTTCCTAGCACGGTCATGGTATGAGACGGGGTAGTGGGCAGACTCCTAATTCTAACTAATGTTATAAATGCAAATGTAAATTTGTTTTTTACGCTTTTATGCCTTGACTACTCGACTTATCTGTCAGGGGTACAGAAAAGGAAATAGGGTACCTTTCTTTAACAAAAAAGTACTGTCTCCGAGGGACAGAAAACTGCAATAACCAACGCTTAAGCGAGCGAGACAGCCGAAAAAATTTAGTTGCCAATAAATGGCTATTTGCAGTTTTAAGCTATGCCTGCGATTGAAAGCGCAGACATTTAAGAAAATAACTGATGAGTCATGAAAGCTCTGTAGCCTAGATATCTCTTTAATGAACCTTTGACTATATGCGAAGTTTCATTATTATGGCAGATTAATCTGTACAGACAGACATGTACTTTTAAAAAGATTGTTTATTGTGTGTTATGTAAGTAACTATCTGATATAACAAATATTCTAGGTTGTTAGTCTATTTATAGGTATATATTAAAGATATTTCAATTTTATTTGTGCTTAATTACATCTATAACATCAACTTACCAGTCATAATAACAACGGAGATCATTGTAAGTATGAAGAAACCATTTTGCCAATCATCCGTGTTGACCTGCACCATTGAGGTTGTCACCAGGAAACAAATTGTTACTACTATCAGGGACCCCTGCAGTCTAGCCTTTGTGGACACCCTGCAAATAAGTCATAGCATTGAATATGGCAATTTTTATAAAGAAATGGACACCCTCACCATTATAAATGCGAATGTGAGTTGTTTGTTATGTTTTCATACCTTAACTACTCAACTGATCATCGTGAAAATTCGCATACACATTGTCAGGGGTACAGAAAATTACATATGTTACTTTTAATCCATAAAAAGTATTGTTTCCAAGACATTTTATAATCTACATTTACACAAGCAAAGCTGCCACATCTAGTAAATATTTTGAAATTTTATGACATGCAATGTAATTGTAGAATGACATAATAATAATAAAAGCCTTTATGTGAGAAGGTAGATCATTTACAATATGAATCACTTGTTATTTTTAATAATTATTTATGTCTTGTTAAAATGACATACCTAATTATTATAATACAATCATTAATTTTGTATGGATTTTACCTATTTATCTAGTTGGTAAATGATTTAGTGATATTTTGAGTGTGTTTTTTTATTCTAGTACACTCTATTGTATACAAAATAAATTAACTAACAACTATGATGTCATAAAGCCAATTAATGTAATGAGTAATAGACTGACCTTTTTTTTATGAATAAACTCAAGAGCCCAATATAAATGTCAATGACAAAAATATAAAACTATCAAAAAAAAAAAGTTACACACAGGATTTTAGTAAATATTCAATATATTAACATATGTTATATACCAGGGTCTTAGTCTTAGTTACTGTGTCAAATTAAATATAAATTTAATTAAACATAAACAAGATTAAAATCTAATCCATCAATAAAAACATTTTGTTAATCAGCAATACTGGCGTCATATGAAAATTAAGTATTCAATTTTTTTTTTAATTTGTTGTTCTTACCTCGGTATTTGAAATGAGTAAAAAAGATGCATCTGCCAGTATATTCATAATTTGTTTTTTGGCAGCTACCTCTTTTTTCTTATGACAGCAGAATAGCATACCAGTGGTTTAGCTTTAGGCATTAATTTGAAAACATTTGTAATAGGTATACAATTTACATGAAACACATTAAATAATGAGGTAAATATGGTTTGAATGCCACTTATAATTATGAACATTATCTTATCACAAGTTAGCAACTAACTATGGTAAATAAATTGATATGGTATTTTTTTGCCATTGTTTAATAATCACATTGGATGATTGGACTCTAAACTGTTTATAATACACTAATAAACTAATTTGAGTTTCAACAGACAACAAATAAATGAGAATCTATATTTTATTCAAGTTATATACTGTTGTTGTTTTTGTTTTATATTCAGTTTGAGTAATTGTGAAGTACAAATCTTTATGTGTACTGCTTAGCCAATATTCAGACACAATGAAAGTCGAATTGTGTAAGCGGCATGGTGACCCTATGGTCCCAACATTAAATAAGAAATATAACTTTTCAGCTGTTAGTTTAATTGCTTAGTAAATTAGCATTAATACTTACAAGTGTCCATACAAAGAGTTCAGCACTAGGAATATTAAGTTAGGAATGGCCGTAGCAACATTGAGGTATGAAGTAAACTCTGCCTGAAACTGTGTCTTCCGAACCTGCATCGTCAGATTTTTTGGTGTCACATCTCGAAATTTGTACATCCAATACTAAAAACAAATAAATAATAAATAAATATACCTCATCATCTACATAATAATAATTATAGCAAAATAAAAATACTATTTGCTTTTTTTAACAGTCTATTTATTATTTGTTATTAGAACTGACCTTAGTCATAGGTAAAAATAAGGTCATAGTTCTAAATTCAAATGCCTGCAGTCACTGAAGGTCGTAGATATCGCACTTTAAAAATAAACAGAAATCTGATATACTCACATCATTGGCGGTGATCAAAAAATTCCAGGGTACCAGGGAGGTTATTCCAAAGAGGTAGAACAATATATAAACAATGCAGTATCTATCGCGAGGCTCTTCAGCCGTGTCCAAAACCTTCGTCGAACATGAGTCAGTCACCAGTTCTTTCTCTTCAGAATCGTCAATAACTTCGTCTTCATTTTCAATAGTATCTAAAGCTTCAGTATTAATAGAACCAGTCGCATCCATCGTCACAATATAACAAATTAATTATTTTCTAAATCTCTTCGAATACGTCGTATTAATTATCACTGCGAAGTCTTATAAGCTCGAATATTGAAGCACTAAACTAGTTTCTATTTTGGTTTTAATTTTCTAAAGCAGTTACAGTCACGTTACACAGTTAAATAACTTAGAAAATATTTTTATTTTATAATTATCGTCACTGCCTATAGTGTTTGGTTGCGATCGAATATTGAATAACAAGAACCTAACAGCTGTCACATCATCACATCATATAAAATAGTACTCGCTACTCTATGATATCATTGATATGCGTCACATGAATCGATTTCATTTTTTATCGATACTCGTTTAGCGTATAAAATATACTCTGTAAAATATCATAAATATAAAATTGAATCAAATCGCAAACTGTCTGAAATTCATTATAAACATTAATTTTTAGTCATTATTTATGTTTCATAATGTAATGTTGATATCGATATGCATATTATCGTTTCTGTTATATCGATAATCTCTATTATATCAATAGTAAAAAGGACAGATTAAAAATTAAATAATGTATTACACTCGCACTTGATAGTATGTTGTTATCCCATGATTGTATTATGTA
Organism: Catocala nupta; assembly: GCA_963675205.1. Taxonomy (NCBI): domain Eukaryota; kingdom Metazoa; phylum Arthropoda; class Insecta; order Lepidoptera; family Erebidae; genus Catocala; species Catocala nupta. The sequence goes on along the minus strand of OY776086.1, from coordinate 26,277,162 downwards.
AATTTTGCACATAGTAACATTTTTAACAACAATTTGACATCTCGTAACTCCCTAAAGCAAACTAAACGATTGAAACATTTAAGTCGTAAATTAAATTAAATTAAATTAAAGTCGTAAAAAGTATGATAAATATCAATGCCATGATATTTCAGTTTATATTTTAAATTTTACAATGATTAACTACGTTTCATATTTTTGTGGACTACAAGCATTTTCTCAAAACTTTTTTGTAGGCCTCTGATACAGCAGCTTGACTACAGCCCCACCTATCGAATCTTTCTAAAGAAATGAATGTTCGTTTTGAGAAAAGAAATTGTCTGAATAATTTTAGTACATATTAAAATCAAGCCATGATTCATCGTATTAAGATCAGATAATAATATGATTTCACTAAAATCATTTAATCAATTCCATCAGTTACACGATTTATATACATATACTCATATTTAGTTTATTTATTTATTTATATATAAATCGCCAACAAATGATACACATTTCTTACATCTAAATAATAATTTATAGACCTTGTGCTCATTCACTTACAGGTAACCACATCTAACAGAAATAAAGCATTCGCCACAAAAATTAAGTAAAAGTTCTAAATCAGGGATGTTGCGGATGCAGATTATTTGAAATCCGCGGATGCGGATACGGATATTTAAGGTTCACATCCGCAAATGCGGATGCAGATGCGGATGTCCAAACCGATGCGGAAGCTCCGCAATTGCGGATGCAGATGTTGATGAAAATTGTGCATCTTGTTTAACAAAAAGTATCTAATATCACCTTTCCAGGTTCGCCTGTTTTGCAAGGGTTCATAAATAATACCGTTTTCTAGAGTTTCTTGATTCATCTTCATTTGAAGAATCATTGCACCATTCATCGGCCCACCCATTTTCTTTCTTGTCACAACCTGCGCTATATCTGGATCCGCATTAACATCCGCGTTGATTATTGCGGATGCAGATGTCGTAATCGATGCGTATGCTCCGCAATTACGGATGCGGATGCGAATAATCGCAACATCTCTGCTCTAAATACATTAACGTAATATTAAAATTAAAAAGAAAGAAGAAATAGAAAAGTTATCATAAAAATGGCTAATCAAACTTAGCCTAGTATGGTACCATAATTATCGAAGCCTGGAACCCAAGTACACAGTGACTTTTTCTTAAAAAGTATAGGGTCCTAGCATAATTAATTTTAATAATGAAACAGTACCTAACATTTGTACACACCAGTTTTCTTAGGTATTACTTTAAATGATAAAGTTCAGTGAGGCGCTCAAAAATCGTGTCTTGCAGGAAGACTTAGTTCAGCCGCATTAGCGTTTCGGATAGTAAGATAATTGACTGATGTAGATTTTGCGAGACTAGTATATTTTTGTCATTTTCACAGCGTCACGTCCTATGGCATACTGTTGTGGAGCAAGGCTGGTGATATTAAAATAAAATTTTCATTCTTCAAAAGCGTGCAGTACATAAGCCACGAGTTGCCCTGAAAGAGCGTTTTAAAGAAATTGGTATACTTACCGTTGCGTCGCTATATATATTTACGAATATTATTTTTATAAAACATAATATAAACAAATTCACTTATATAATAAGAATTGTACAGTTTCATTAAACTGTACATTGCATTTTGCTGACAACGCAACCTGTCGGCCGCGCGTCATTTATTTAATCATCAAAAATTATGTAAATTATTATAAAAGCAACTCAGTGCTAACTATACTGTCGCGAAGTACAGACATTAGAGAGACGAGTTGCTAAAACCTAACTTGTGTTACCGTAACCTATACCTACGTGATTATACGTGATCATTTAGTGCAACTTGTGTCTTTTCTCTTCTCTCCGCACTCACCAAACCACAACAACTATCTAGTGTACGAAACCGTACATTTTATGGTCCTTCGAGCCGGATTATTTTCAGTGTTAAGTGTCCCTGTTTACGATAGCGAATCGGTTCAATCGGTCTCCCAGAAGCGGGTCGCCCCGGTTAGATTGAGAACGGCGCACATATCGTAAGTAGAATACGAAAACACTGAGGATCCAAAGCGACAACGGAAAGGAAACTGCAACCTACGTTCTTCTAGTTGCATACTAACGCTACACTCAGCCATCCACCGTTTTCTACGTGTTGGAACCGGGGCTAAATCAATCTACTTCTACAACTAACTCGACGTTCTTCTGTCACCGAACAATACGTGTCAGAACTTGTCAAACAAATACTAAACAAAGAAATACTAACATGGACAAATTGGAGCTGCAGTCAACATGTTTCGATAGTATAAAGAGCCTGTGTGTCAACTATCGCAAGGACCTTGAGTCTCGAAAGACTGTAGAATACCTAAACAAGCGTTTTATCTTCACTGGAAAGCCTATGGGCGGAGTTCGACAAACGGCATGCCCTACTGATGCTGGAATTAGAAGATAAAACAATGAGCTACTTCGTGGACGACATCTACGCAAGAACAAAAGAGATGTACGTTGCAACAAAAACGGATATCACCAACAAACTGACGGAAAAGGCAAATCCAAAACCGTCCGTCAAGTTCGACTTGTCCGGTACATCAACTATTGGTGAACGAGCTGAAAAAGCTGATGATGTACAAGTTCTGCTTAACAAGCAACAATGTAACTTTAACGCGATTTACCAGACGATATCTAAAGTCGAAAATGTATCTGCTTCGGAGAAATGGGAGCTAGAAGATCATTTAGCAACCTTGAAATCCAAGTGGGAACCCATTGATCAAACTCATTGGCAAATAGACTTTCACTTAAGAGGATCAAATGAGCAGTATAACGAAATGTTCTCGGAAGTCGAGCATAAATACGACGAGCTTAAAAGAAAAATCAATGCAAAAATTTGTTCCACAGCGCATTATCAGATATCAACGCCGAAGATTGAGATTCCTGAATTTTCAGGCAGCTACAAGCAATGGATTTCATTCAAGGACTTGTTTTTGGAATCCATACATAAGAATCCACCCATCAACAATGCGCAAAAAATGCATCACCTCAAAACTAAACTTCGAGGGGAAAATGAACGGTTAGTGCAGCATCTCACAATAAGCGCCGACAATTATAGCTCTTGTTGGGATATATTAAATCAGCGCTACGACAACCGTCGCTTGCAGTTCACTTCTTTTATGAATACCATGCTCAATCTGCCAGTAATACAACAACCCGATGCATTTAACTTGAAAAGAATGCATGACACTATAACAGAGTGTTTAAACGGCATTTCTAACATAGGCATTGATACATCTAAGTGGTATCCGATCATTGTTCATATCATGTCACAAAAACTGGACTCTGCAACCCTTAGTGACTACATGAAGGAACTTCAGGATCACAGAGAATTACAAAACTTGCAAGATTTCTTGTCTTTCTTAGAAACACAATTCATGGCTCATGAAACTATGAAATCCGCAAAGAAAGGGAATTCAACTATTGCTGAAAAATCACCAAATTACAAATTTAGCAAGCAATCTCAGGCCAAAAAACCTAGCTAAAATTTTATTAAAAACAACTATTATGCCGCATATGGAAAATGACCGCTTTGCAACTCAAATTTTAAGGCAATGTGACAAGTTTCTGGAATTAGACACCGGAAAACGTAATACAACGATTACGAAATTGCAGCTGTGCAAAAATTGTTTGTATAGTCACGGTAACGAAGAATGCAAATCGAACAAAACCTGCCGTGAATGCAATCAGAAACATCATTACACTACTACACAATAACGACAAGAAAATTATAGCATACCCAAGCAGAAAAACCAATTATGAGCAAAGCCCTATGTCGTCAACTCAACAGGTGACATCTAACCATCTGAAGACTAGTCATGTAGAAGTCATACTGACAACAGTTCAGCTGAAAGTTAAATCATTAAATGGCTCGTATATAACACTGCGTGCGCTCCTTGATCAAGGTTCACAGGTGAACTTAATAACAGAAAACGCTGCACAAGTTTTAAGATTGCCACGAAACAAGATCCACGCATCCATGACAGGCATTGGTGCTGTTTCAGGCGATTGCAAGGGACAGCTAAGCCTTACTTGTAAATCGATATATTCTGAGTACAGTTTTGAAACGCGTGCGCTTATTATGAAAAAGCTCACCAATAACTTACCCATATCTACGTTCAAAAAGGGTGAATGGCCGCATCTAAAGAACTTGAAACTAGCGGATCCCGACTTTAACATCTCACGTCAAATCGACCTGCTATTAGGGGCCGATGTGTACTCAAAAATTTTACTAGATGGAGTCCTAAAAGGAGACAGCCACATGCCCGTTGCACAACAAACGCATATAGGGTGGATTGTTTGCGGTAAAATAAAAACGTTTTCATATCATGTGGCATTAATTGATTTAGAACAACTAACAAAATTTTGGGAAACCGAAGATATTCAAACTAATAAGGACACACCTAAAAACGATCGCTGCGAACAATTTTACAAGGAAACTGTGAAACGATCGCAAGATGGAAAGTAAATTGTGAAAATGCCACTCTGTGCGGACTATCAAGAAAACTAGGCAACTCTAAATGCTACGTCGATGACGTTATTAGTGGCCATAACAACATACAAGATGCGCAAACATTACAAAATTCACTCATACAACTATTAAAAGGAGCCGGTATGAACTTGCGAAAATGGACAAGTAATCATCGAGCCTTACTTGACAATTTAAGCGAAGATCAAATATCAAAGCAAAGTTTGTTTGACTTTAAAATGGAAAAGTCGTCAAAAGCACTCGGGCTCTGCTGGCATCCTGTGAGCGATACCTTTAACTTCAACTGGCCAGTCAAACACTCTAAGAAACTAACGAAGAGATCTCTGCTCTCAGATATATCGAAGTTTTATGATCCACTCGGATGGGTGTGACCGATAACGATTATAGCCAAATTATTGTTTCAAAAACTCTGGATAACTAGGCTCAGCTGGGATGACGAAGTGCCTCATTACATCGAAACTGAATGGCTGAGGCTGAAAACAGAACTACATTTTGTTAAAAATATGACAATTAACAGATGGATAGGCGACACGCATAAATGTGTAGAGCTACTTGGATTCTGTGACGCAAGCGAAAAAGCGTATGCATGTGTAATTTACACGCGAGTGTGGAATAAACATGGCTTACCGACAATAACGTTATTCGCGTCAAAAACAAGGGTTGCACCCCTTGCACAGAAAACTACGCTGCCCCGACTCGAACTATGTGGTGCTTTGCTTTTGGCCAATCTAATTGAAAAAACCAAAGAAGCCTTGTTGGAATATGACGTCTCTATAACCGCTTGGTGTGACTCTCAAGTTGTGTTGGCGTGGATAAAAGGTGACCCGTCAAGGTGGGAGACCTACGGAGCGAACAGAGTGACGAGAATTAAACGCGTCATTCCTGCAAACAATTGGCGATTCGTGAAGTCTGAACAAAACCCCGCGGACTGTGCAACGAGAGGCTTACTACCGAGTAAATTACTTAACTTCAAATTATGGTGGCAAGGTCCTGAATTTCTGGCGAAACAAGAAAGCTCAGATGTTTCGTGTTCTTATAAAACTAACTATGGCTCTATAAATGTTATCGAAACCATACACAAACCACCCAAACACAATGAACATTTTATAACAACATTAATAAGCAAATCTAGCTCATTAACATTTATAACTCGAGTCGTCGCATGGATACAGCGCTTCATTTCGTACTTGCGTAACAAAACGAAACCGAACACCGAGTACCTAACTACAAGCGACCTAGGCGCAGCGAAAACAACTATCGTCATTCACGTGCAGCGTTTACAGTTCGATGCAGAATACAGGCAACTTATCACTAATGGAGTTGTATCAACAAAGAGCAAGATTTTAAAACTAAATCCCTATCTTGATGACATCGGCATCATTCGTATTGGAGGTCGTCTGAAGAACTCTAGCCTATCACCAGAGATGAGAAATCCAGCTATCATACCACATACTGGCAAATATACTCAACTGCTGATTGAACAAGCTCATTTGAGAACACTACATGGAGGAGCTCGTTTAACTTTGACTGTTTTACGTCAACAATATTGGATAGTCGGCGGGAATAGAGCAGTAAAAACAATCTTACGAAAATGTGTGCGCTGTCATCGATTTAACAAAACGAATACACACCAACTGATGGGAGATTTGCTTCGCCAACGTATTACCCCATGCCGGCCCTTTACTCACACAGAAGTTGACTTTTCCGGCCATGTAGACGTTAAAAGGGTAGAGGGGTGAAAACATCGAAGGCGTACATCGCGATATTTATCTGTATGGCCACCAAAGCCGTCCATATAGAACTAGTGTCGGACCTTAGCACTGAAACATTTACAGCGGCCTTCCAGAGACTGTGTGCCCGGCGCGGCGTGCCTAAACACATGTACTCGGACTGTGGTACTAATTTCATTGGCGCGTCTAAGGTGCTTCGGCACGAGTTTGAAGCCTTTAAAGAAATTCTGAATCCGGAATTGTTTTAAAATAAAATTTTTAGTCTTAATGTTTCTCAAGTCTGATGAAACTCTGAGATGGAATCCCAGCACTTTAGAGGCCTTACTTACCTACTAAACTATCTACTTAAATGTCAAATAAAAGGTTAGAGTCGAACACCACTCTCAGATCCCTAATGGTGTGCACTCGGGTCACTCGGGTTATTATGCGTACTTATTTCTTTTTACAGCAGGTATCCATTTATTCCTCAAGCCTGGAATCTTCAATATGAGGACTGTTTTATAGGTGAAGTATTGTGGAAGATTTCGTGTTTAGTCAGTGAGTGAGTGTTCTTTAGCTTTTATAAATATTTATTTTATAAAATTGTTATTAGCAACTTGTATATACTCGAACTTATTATTGTTATTAGTTTATAAGCTTAACTATTACCTACTTAACCATGGCTATTGACGCTTTTAAGTGTAGAATATTTTAATACTGGACTCTTTCGTACCTCCATGAAACAACTTAAGCCATCAGAATCAACGTACACGAACCATCGACATCTCATTCCAATAAATAATAATAATAATATCAGCCCTGTATTAAACTGTCCTACTGCTGGGCACGGGCCTCTTCTCACTATGAGACGGGTTAGGCCATAGTCCACCACGCTGGCCTAGTACGGGTTGGCAGACTTCACATATCTTCGAGAATATTATGAAGAACTCTCAGACATGCAGGTTTCCTCACGATGTTTTCCTTCACCGTTAAATCAAGCGATAATTAACTATTTAATACGCACATAACTTCGAAAAGTCAGAGATGCGCGCCTTGGGTTAGAACTCGAGACCTCTGCGTGGCAGTCCAACGATTTCCCAATGCTATTATTTTTTTAAAGATAACTCTCGCGCTAGAAATACATCCTGTGTCGCGAGGGGCTTTACAAACATTCAAACAGTGGACACAAAGAACATCCAGACTAGGAACAACCAAATTGTGGATCACACAAATTTTTGTTTCGTGTGGGATTCGAACCCACAACACTCGAAGCAGTGGCAGCGGCGAGGCGACCACTTAAATCACTACACCATCCGTGCAGTCAAATGCTAATATGACGTTTTTGTAAATTTTATTATTTTTCCTTTACTGCAATTATGAAAAATTGAATTTTAATTATTTTATTCGATAGATTACGTCATCGTCTACAAATGTACCACAAAAAGCTATGATGAACTCTGCTTTTACGTCGTCATACAAAACAAAGGTCAATCAATATAACAATATCTACTTATCGGACTTTTATAAAACTCAAACTGTTTTTGCCGACTTCCCGCGACTTCAACCGCGTGAAAATCGGTTAAATCGCAAACCTCCGTTTATATGTTTACTGTGCCTCCGTTTTACACATATAGTGTCAATATTTCGAAAGATCATTTTATGGTCGACTAGCTGCGCCCCGCGGTGTCACCCACTTAAATCCCGAAGTGTCGTTGATAAATCGGGATAAAAAGTAGACTGTGATTATCTGGGTCTCCAGCTATTTACATACCAAGTTTCATCGCAATCGGTTCATTAGTTGCGTAAAAGAGTAACAAACATGAATCCATCCTCACAAACTTTCACATTTATAATATTAGTAGGATGATACCGCTGTATTAAGAAAAAAGAAGTTGTAAGCTTTCCGACTCCTCAGTTTGGGTTGTGCCGTGATGGATATATCAAACTTTATGGCTTTGCCATTCTTACCTCTTTAGGAGTAATAATATTAATAATATTCTATCACATACAACAACACCATCTAGCCCAAACTAAGCAGAGCTTGTACTATGGGTACAAGACGATGGATAAACATACACATATACTTTTTTTCGTAAACATGTGCATATTATAATATTGTCTTATGTTTACGCGAATGTTATACATTGAAATTAAACACTTTATACAGATTTTGTCGCGTTGTTTATTTTACTTTATAACACTGTTATTACATAATTTTGAAAACTCTAACACTACTATTATTGAACTTTACTACTATTTAAGATATATATTTTTTAATTAAAACTATTTATATATAAGTTTACACTTTGCCCCGAAGCAACCGTAACGTCGGGGCAAAGTGTAAACAACGCGACAAAATCCGTATAAAGTGTTTAATTATATTATACAGCCTTGGCCAAAAGTATTGAGCACCCCATGTATTTTTCACGTGCGTAATATTTGCAGTAGGAAACAATACATTTTGTTTCAATATAGATTAGGTGGCATCTAAAAAGATTTTTAAAACAATAGTGTACCCAGTTAGGGCTAATAAAACATCCGATACAAAGCATCTTATCCGTTTAGTAATTTCCAATCTTTAATTCAGACACAACGACGCAAAATAGTAAACTATTTTGCGTCGTTGTGTACACATACCGTCATCTAGCGCACTTCTTGTATTATTTTGTGTTCAGTTATATTAATTTCGATACACAATACCTAAAACATCCAAACTATCTCTTGAAATACGTGTGAAAATACAACCTTTTCATGAACAAGGGCAATCCCAAGTTGAGATATCCAGAATTATTAAGTGGTCGCGCCAAGCGGTGCAATTTACCATTGAGCGATTCACCGCTACCGGTACGCACAGCGATATGCCCAGAACTGGGCGAAAAGGTATTACCAGTGACTGCGAAGATCGAAAATTTGTGAGAGAGTCTTTGAAAAACAGGACAAAAATGTCTTCTGAGTTCGCTGCTGAGTTCTCAGTGGCGAGTAACAACACAATTTCTGCCAAAACGACTCGTCGAATACTTCAGGAAGCTGCTCTCAAAGGGTGTAAAACCAGGAAGAAGCCATTGATCTCAGACAATAATAAAAAGGCTTGCTATGCATGGGCCTTAAAGTACCAACATTACACTAAAAAAGACTGGTCAAATATTGTGTGGTCAGACGAATCAAATTTTGAAGTAAGTTAGATAATATGAATGTCTAAATGGATAAATAAGTATTGTTGAATTTTAAAAAGCTAAACTGTTGTCTTTTCCTGATTAGTTAATCTCTATTTATTTTGTTTTTGTTTGGTCTTTGGAATCCCTGGTGCTACCTTCGTGCGTCGCCGTGTGGGAGGAAGAATTTATACCAGAGTGTGTGGTCCCGACTGTAGAACACGGTGCAGGTACCGGGATGACCTGGATCTGCATGTCTGATACAGGAGTCAGCGAAATGTTTGTGTATGAGGGCCGAAGGGACTCTTCAAAATACATTAATGTGTTTGAAATCAGCTTTATTGCCTTCGTTTTTACACTTTTTGGTGACATTAATATGGATGGAGTTAAATTCCAGAAGATAACGCACCATGCCATATTTCAGCCCACACTATGTCATAGTTTCGTGAAAATTCCATTGAGCTCCTGGAATGGCCTGCACAGTCGCCGGACCTTAATCCTATAGAACATTTATGGGGAATCCTAAAGCGTAAGGTCCGGCGCCACACAATAACAACAAAAGAAGAACTAAAAATACGCCTCCGCCAAGAATGGAATACCATAACTGAAGAACAATGTAAAAATCTTGTAGGCTCTATGCCAAGATGAATAGCTACTGTGTTAGCGGCTAAGGGTGGCCGACGAAATATTGATTTTAAATCAAAGTAAAGATCATTTAAAATGTACACAAGTTGTTTCATTTCATTCTATACAAAACTTTTTACAAAATGCAGTTTTTATAGGGGTGCTCCATACTTTTGGCCAAGGCTGTACATAGAAACACCCACACCAAGACAAACATCCATGTACATACATACACACAAATGTTTGACTTGTGCGCGAATCGAACCCGCGACCTCAGGCGTGGCAGTCGGTTAGACTAACCACTACGCCATCGAGGTCGAAATAAAATACCATAATTTAGTGCTTAGGTGAGTATCTAGTTAATAAAAATATGTTTTTAAATTATAGGGCCTGTCCTGTATTTTCAGTGTTCCATCGTCTCTTTGCCAGTTGGTCTGTTCACAGAATAGTTAGTAAACCTAGAACCACTATTCTATGATAAAACCGCATTTTCTTTTCTTCACTATCTTAGTCACATCCACTAAAAAACGCATAATATGCTGCATGGGTAATGATCTGGATTTTGAATGTAAATAAAACAACAATTATGAAAATACTGTGTAGTATTTTATTAAAGATTTATCAATTAATAAAATTCTATATTTTTCCGTAAAACTATTTGTCTCGTTTACGATTTACTAATCTTGTACAATTTACATTTAAAGCATGAATATTAGGTCATTATTTTGTAATTATGTATAAAAACTTAGAAAATATTATATAGATTTAAATAAGTTAAAAACTGTGAAAACACAGATTACCGTGATGTAGGTATTTAAGATAAAGATTGCAACAATTTGATGAGCCCTGTAGAGTAAGACACATTTTAAAAACAAATTTGAAAGTAACTAAGAATCGACTAAAAATAGATAGAAAGTTTTGAGAGCTCTTCAATTTGTTGCCAAGCTCAATAATGTAAAAGTATAAAAAGAAATATAGTAATTCACAATAATAGGTTTAAAATTACACAAAATATTATCGTACATATATGGAAAGACTGTCTCTTAATTCTAATTACCGTTACATTTAAAAGTTGGAATAAACATTCAAAAGACGCTCAACACTTAGGGACGGACGTGCATACGTATCTAATATTGCATCATATAATAATAATTACTCATATATATTCTCCTTTATACCTATAATTATTTTTATAACATGCACGTATATTGCTTAAAACTTAAACATAAGGCATCTACTTTCTCCATAAGGCATACAGTATTAGAATTTAATTTGTTTACTTCATTATGAGATCGATCACCTCTGGTAATTTGTGTAGTCGTTAGACTTAAAATACTTTTTACATACAAATATAAACTACAATTACCTATAGAGACAGGATAGAAAGTTGGAATGTCAAAGGCACTTGCTATAGACAAAACCATAGAGCACAGAACTATATCACACCAGCTACTAGAGGCAACCCATTCGTAATATTCTATACTATCCGAACATGTCATGTATGACATATAATATCGAACTGACGCAGACTGCGCTCAGCGCTGCCATCTGTCATTTGACACGATTACTATCATTAATGTCGTTGCTATTAAAAGCGCGGCAATACTCCATGCTCTATGGATAGAACACATTAAATGCATGAAAAATAAAATATCTCATCCAAGACATCGTTACTCAGTCTTTTCATTGCTTTCTACTTATACAGTAGGACAGTGTGATCAACTTCTTTCATCTATTAAACTACGTATATTTTTAATAGGCCAAGTTTCGCCCATTAAGTAACATTTCTCAATTCTCGTATTCGAGTGATGGTCTCACATGGCTGTTTCTAACGGTTGGCTATGTGACCGACTGGCTTCAGACATCGGTATTGGACTTGATTCCGAGTCTTCGAAGTCGAAATTCGTTTCCAGTAACGCCTCAGACTTGGATCTGTGATGCAGTTCGGGAAGTGGGGAGTCTTCGAACTCCCTGGACAAGTCTTGGGGACTGGAGTCGTAGCTCGGTATGTTTTCTGATGTGGTGGTGTCGTAGGCACTGGAATATCTCGGCGGGTGAGGCGGACTGGGAAGATTATCTTCAAAGTATTGTTGTTGATCTGTTAATTAATCCACACGTTAAACTTGTATTGTCTATGAATACATATGACTGCTAATATAAATAACAGACACAATGCTAACTAATATTATAAATGCGAATGTGTATTTGTTTGTTTCGCTTACATGCCTTAACTCCTCGGCCGATTATCAAGAAATCTAGCATACACGTTGTCAGGAGTACATAAAAATGCATAGGGTATCTTTTATCGATAAAATTATATAATAATATTTCAAACCAGCTAAATATGAGGTTTTATTAATTTATAGATATTCTCATTTATTTGATTACATATATATTTATAATATACTAGCTAATCCGTCAGTCGTTGTCCTGTCAATGTATACAAAAATATATTTCACATTATTAAATTTTATTTACTTGAAATACCATTTAAATTTTCGACATGTCCCGCGGGTTTCTCGCAAATTTTCTTTCATATAAACCTGCCAATTACTACAAATACAAGACAAAAAAACCGGCCAAATAGATCGAGATGTTCTTAAGTGATTCTTTATCACACACGTTGATACATGTGGCATAATAATAATCATATGAAGCTGTAATCCTTTAATAATCTATTCAAATACTACAATATGGCTTTCATTCTGTAGCATTGAAATGGATATGTAAGGTCAGATCTTAAAATTGATCACCGATATAGCTGAACATTACATAAAATAGTTGTGTTTTATGAAATGTGAAATACCCACTGCCCACATCATGATATGGTCTGGCCAGATCAATGAATAATCTAATTATGATATGGTCAAACATTAGTGATCATATCGTAAAATAGTCACATTATCCATCGTTAGAGGCGCTGATGTAGTTTTTGTTGTGATGCATCATGGCGGCGGACAATTATTTTGATAAAAATTCTAATAATAATGGGCCAATTTAATATAAAAATGATGTGAAATATTAGTAACGTAAAGACCAGTAATTACCTCCAATATTATTCCTTTGTCCAAACGTGGTAGTGGGCGCCGCGCCCGGCTGTGGTTGCTCCGGCATTTTAGACCTCAACTCCATGAGAAAAGATAGTTTTGGTTGCGCTCCATAGCCACTGCCTGGGGCTCCGTAGGGTCCGTATATCTTCCCTGCCCTTTCCAACTGCCTTTTCAGAGTACCACCATCCTCATTATCCCTTAAGGGCAACGTATCGGACGTGAAGTACTGATTGTCGTTGTTAGGTGATAGGGTGTATTCATCAGGGTGTGTTAGCCTTCCTTCGGGATGATGGAGTATAGGCATTTCTTCTGTAGCTACCGTATTTATAGAAGGCGCACCGCTGGCCGCACCAGAATTGTCTTTGTAACCTTCGTTTCTAAACCCTAGGGTATAAGGTCTATTATTGCTCGGCTGGGGGATGGAATACTCCGGCGTAGTAGACTTCTTTACGAACGTGGTGTGTGTTAAAGGCATGACGTTTGTATTTGGGTTGTGTGCTTCGTATATGTCGAAGCTCTGGTTGTCTTCTAGAGAGGAATTAAATTGGCTTTTCTCCATGGACTCCATTGAAGTGGTGGATGCTAACATTTTTCTGTAGTCTGAACCTTTTGTTAGAGTGTCGGTGGAACGGGTGCTCTGGAAAAGGCAATGGAAATGAAACGTCTAAAGTCTAGAGGAAGTCAAAGTCTTTTCTGTGTAATTAAGAATTAATAATAGACTGTTGGACTTTCTAGGCAGAGTTCTTGGCCCTTCTACTTTCTAGAAGCTATATGCGTATAAAAAGTTGAGTATAATACTTAGTTCGTTTTATGGTAAACAAAAACATTGTCAGTAAATTTGTATAAGCAGATTTACCGACGATAGTCTCATTTACCGTGATAGAGTTTTCTGTACTATAGAAGTCTGTCAACTAGCACCTAGCCGACGGAGTTAACTACATATATGTATAGTTCACTCCTCTTAGAATGAATGTGAATCAGTCTAGTCTTGGTATACCAAGAGATCCACCACATTCTAAGAGGAGATCCCTGTATATATAACTAACGAATAGGCACTGGTATTATAGTTATGAACTATTAACAAAACATATAAGTAAAAACTCTTTAGCCTCACCATCTGAGCCATTTTTCTTCGGTAAGGAGTGTCAGGAAATCCACCGTTGATACTGCCAATTGACCGAACTGAGTGAAGAGACTGCCGTATTGAATTTCTTCGCTCTAATCTCTGAACATGCCTGCCAAAGGACACATGGATTAGATACACACAAATTATAGCTTTATGCAAACATTTAAATCATAGGCGCCAGATCATTACAATTTACATGATAGAGATCGATAATATGCAATTCTCAATATGAGTGAGCGTGATAATACTATATTTATAATTCATTCAATAAGTTGGTTAATATTTTACTAACTGTTACTCTTTACTCTCGCTCAAATAATAATTACATATTAGCTAGATATTAATTAAGTAATAATTAGACTTTCTTCTTCTATATAGGTACAGGATATCTCAAGACCCTTAACGAAGCTGACGACCACGCATACTATACATCAATTCAAGCCATACTATGCAAAAAATATTGTTAGGAAACGACTTTCATTTTTAGGTATCGAAAATAATACATAATTTATTGCACGCAATGTATAGCGCGCAGCGCACCCACGTCTGTGTGCGTCGAATCGTGGCGCTGTACACTGTGCGTATTAATTTCAAAAGGCTTGTTTACTAGGAAATATTAATAATTTGGATTACCTTTGTTTAAAAGAAAGTGTTGTTTTTACATTTCAAACATGTTAATATAAAAAACGGTGAAATACAATTCTGACTTTGACCTTCAATATCTCCATAACCTGTCGATTCCCAGGTATAGTTCTTTAACAAAAAATCATCCTACCAATTAGTAAAATACGTGGCTTTCGGCTTAGTTTAGGGTCTTGAGACACCCTATATTGTGACACTGATGTTATATTATAATTACGCAAGTTGTACCGCCTTGAAATGTTATGTTAAAAGTTTTATTTAGGTATGTAGAACTATATGACCTAACACTTCTTTAAACACTGAGAAGAAGCTCTTGCCCAGCAGTGATACCGTTACTAAAACCCAGTTTTTTTCAAAATTATAAGTGTCTAAGTTATTCTTCATGCAAACATTTAAATCATAGTGCATATAGTTAACATCAGCTATCTGCCAGTTAAGTCGCGTTAAAATCGGTTTCAGAGATTAGTCGGAACAAACAGACAGACTGAAAAATATTTAAATATTCCTTTTTAGATATACGTACCCTATTTACTTTCATGTACACTTAGGAAAATGTTGTTGTTTTGACATTACAAACAGACACTTTAATTTTATTTATTTGTATGGATGTAGAAATGATATAACTACTGGATATCCAAATCGTTGATTTTACGAGTATGAACGAGCAATAAAAGATACAGTTTTAATTATATTTACCTGTGTTTAGACTTCGAGTACCAACAAATAAGTGCGGCTCCCACCAGTAGCAACATAGCTAACAATATCCCAACGAACGCGACCGCTAGAGTGTCGCCTTGCCACGACATCGGATCTATGGTGATCTTTGGATCTGGAAATACACAAACATTTTAATATATGTTCTTTTGTTATTGTTTTGTTCTTTTTAATGTTCGAAGAAACTCTTATACAACAGCTTTGTCCGTCCGTCTGTCTGTTATACAACTTTCAACTCAAGAATCGTAAGAGCTAGAGACTCACGGTCAGCGCCATTCGACTTAGCATAGTCGATATACCCCGGAAATGACTATGACCTTTGACCTCTTACCAAGGTCACGCGGTATCACGTGACCTTTGCATATTATTAGAACCATTTTTTGGAATTCTAAGATTTAAGGCAATTCATTGCCGTTTCTCACTTGTTTATTCTTTGTGTACAGAGCAATTAACAGGTATTATTATTATTGTTCTTTCTCTCTACCGTGACTGTTCAAACTTGTCTTCTAGTATGTCACCTAAAAGTGAAAACTTGTAAGAGGCTATCTGGATTCTAGAATGATCACTGTTATGTTAAATTAGCTGTAAGTTTTCTATGTATAAAATGAAATAAAATAAAAAATACAAATATTAACGACCATAAAAAATTAATATACGGATATATTTTGTCATTGAGACAACTACCATCTTAGTCTCCCCGTGGACATGGCTGCTGTACCTAAAGCAACCGAAACGTCGTCGGAAAAAGTGTAAACTTAAATAATATAGTTTTAATAAATTTAAATAGCTTATATTGTAGTAATATTCAATAATAGTAGTGTTATAATTCGAAATTATGTAATAAAAGTGTTTTAAAATATACAACTCTTCAAAATCTTCAATACTAACACCCATAGTCATAAAACTTACAAGAGGTTTATAACGTCGTTATAAGTGAAAATTTTAAAAAGTATTGTTCTTAATCTTATATATAAAATTCTCGTGTCACAATGTTAGTTACCATACTCCTTCGAAACGGCTTGACCGATTTTTATGAAATTTCGGCTACGGCTACTATCTATTTTTCATACCCCTTAGTGATAAGGGTTGTCCATCCCGAACATTTCTTTTTAAACTTTTGGTCAAAACATTTTTTTATGGCAAAACAACGTTTGCCGGGTCAGCTAGTAATGCATAAAAATGATAGCTTGCCTAATAACGATGCTGTATATAATAAACGTTACAGTAAATTAATGAGTAACGTTTTTATACAATGCATTTATCTGACGTACTAAGTATTTTAACTACACATCGTATTAAGTCTTTAGTAAGATATATTTTATGAATAAGATCGTTACATTTCATACCTACTTCGTTAGTCCCTTGGAATAAGATTGCAAAAGACAAGGAAAAGTAATTGTGTCTGATCGTGAAATCGACCGGTAATAGTATAATTTCTTTTATAAGAAATACTACCTTTTAAATAAAATAAAAAAAGCGCTAGTGTGCTTAGAGTATGAAGGTACGGCAACTATTACTCCGTAAAATATAGGATGGGTACTATGACAGATGTCATCTGTATCTGGCACGGGCTCCAATCACGGATTGGGCTTCCAATCATGGAACTAGTTGCTTGTTGCATACAGGATTTAAAGATCTGTATTACTTTCAATCAGTTTAGTAATGTAGAGGTACCTCGTGATTATTTGTGATGTTAACAAGTAACTTGTTTCTTAATTTGATTATTATTGAAGAATATAAATGCACAACCGCATTTAGTCACGGACTGCCTTTGCATAGTCACAAAGTGTAAGTGTATGCGCCATCATGCCATCTTACTGCCTATTTTAGATTTATATTAAAACATATACCTTAGCGCAAATTATTTAATCTCTATAATATTATTAAGTTATTATTGTTATTATCTTTAGTTTTTTTACAGTCTGTAGTATATGGCATAATGGCTGCAACACCTTGTTAATCTGAGTTGTAAAATACTGAAATTATATTTAATTGGCGATTTAAAAGAGTGGCTGTGAGTTTCTTGCAGGTTTCGTCTCATAGGCTCAACCCTTTGCCTGAACCTAGCAACTAACCTAAATGTAGCTTCAGTAACTTAGTAAACTCACTAACCCATATATTTTGACGTTCATAAGTGTTACTTTGTGACCTAAATGAATAAATGATTTTTGACTTTGACTTTGACTTTGGCCACCAAAATGTTATACAATTTTTTGACAAGATATTCTCAATAGGAGCTCACAGTTAGGAAACCTGTAAGTCCTGCGTCTGATTTCTCACTGATCTTGTCGGATTGTCATCCAATTGGATGATGAGAGTGAGGGAAAAGATAGTGCATTTGTGTTAGCACAATGTAATATTTCCTGCGCAGATGGCTAGTTTCAGATAAAATTGGAAGTCATGATAGAAATTCGATCTGGAGTTCCTTACTTAGGTAATAGAAATGGGCTGGATACGTCTATGATATCTAAGAACAGAGATGGCGTAGTGTTTAAAGTGTTCGGTTCGCCACTGTCATTGCGCCGAATGTTGGGGGTTCGAGTCCCACTCGGAACAAAACTTGATGTAATCTACAAATAATCTGAGTCTGGGTGTTGTGTTTGAATGTTTGTAAAGTCTCTCGCAACACAGGAATTATTATAAAGCAGGAGATACCTTTTAAAAAAGAAAGTTGAATTTACTTACCAATCTCGCAAATAAACGCATTCTTCTGATGGCAGTCAGTAATCTCAATATTGGAGAACGCAAAAGAAGTGCATTGCGTTATGTAATCAATATGGTTGACCCACACCCGGTCGCTATACTGGAACCACTGGTGTTGACGACTTAAAAAGTCATATAGGGTCGCGTAGTTGCCCGTCACGTATGGCATTGACGCGTTGTCCGACTAGAAAAAAAGGGGTCGGTAAAAAACTGTTTTGTTTAAAAAGGATGGGGTGTTTTTTAGGGACAGGAAACTTGATTGACAATTTTGTTGAATTAAAGTTATTCGTATAAGGTTACTTGTTTTAGTTTGGTTGACATTTTACCTTTTGAAATAGGTCCTTCAGCACCCCTGACAACGTGCATGCGAAATTGCATAATAATTCTTCGAGTAGGCGTGTTAGCGTAACAAACAAACACACACATTCGCATTTATAGTATTAATTTGGATGTTGGCTACAAATAATAATAATCAAAATGTCTTACCAAACAAAAAGACCTGGCTTCTTCATACGTCATCGGCGCCCCCACATACATATAGCAGGTTCCTGACACAGCGTCCCATCCTGGCGGGCACTTGCCACCTCCGAGTACCGTTTGGTTATTCATATAGAACGGCCTATAGTCCACCTCCAGCAACAAAGGATTGTCACTCTGGTCTCTGATCCTTCCCGCGACTGCTAGGGATTCGTTGTAACTCCAGAAATTGTGCTTTGCGTCGATACGGGTGCGCCAGAGATCAAGGGAACTAGAAAGGGTGGAATAAAAAACGTTATAAGCCTGAATGGTATGTATAGTACAAAAAAGCTTGTTGGGCTACATAGGATTTTTAAAGTGAAAAAGAATAGGTATTCAGAGATTGCGTAGCAGGCAAGAGCCGTGCTAATTCTACTGCGTTCTAATACTACTGGAGACAATTATTTATGTGTATCACAAATAATTAATTGTTCTAATTCTCAGTGTTCCCAAAGATCACTTTCCATGTTGCATGTATTTAAAGATTCTTACTACACAAAGCCCGATCGCTGAAGAAGGATATTTCTTAAAAAAATCTCACATGATATATTATCGAATAATATCGTAACATAAAGTTTCCACCCTATTCCACTATTTTTGGGGTTGCACCCTACAATTATGGTGTAGGGTGCGGTCAGTAGGGGACCAGTTTGCAAATGTTGCCCCTTGCGCCAAATCAATTCCATTTTACAAGAGCATATTTGGTATAAAACCCGAGTTGGAATTAAACTACTTTATACGGATTTAGTCGCGTGGTTTATTATAAAACACTTTTATTACATAATTTTGAACTATAACACTGATATTATTTAGCTTTACTACAATTTAAGCTATTTAAATTAATTAAAACTATTTATATTTAAATTTACACTTTTCCCTGACGTTTCGGTTGCTTTACAGCAGCCATGTCACGAGGACACTAAGATGGTAGTTGCCTCAATGACAAAAGCCGTATAAAGTTGTTTAATTTCAATATACCTGTAGCGGCTGCTGACGCTACAAGGCGCGCTATTGTGTTTGCACACACTGTACAGCGCAGTAGTCGTCTCCCCAAACCACTTAGATAGGTCGCGTAATTAAGTAGTTTTTTTCGTATATCTATTATAAGTTTCTGGTACCAGTAAAGAAAGTATAATTATATCAATGTGACCATCATTTCTTCCACCTCACATCATTTCTAACGCCCCTACATAGGTACTATAACATTCGCGTAAACGTAAGAACGTAACCCCAGTGTTAGAAGTGTCCATGTATTTGTTAAGCCTCTAACCATTAGACCGTGGTTCACTATTTATTAATTAGCATACATTTTTATTTCATAGTTCATGCCATAAATTATCCTAATAATCGTTACGCATAATATTAATTCTGCACATCGAGGCATATTTTTTACCATAACTACTGTTAGTGGTACTCCCATTCTTCGCCTAAAATTGTTTGTCCGAAAATCATTATTCATACCACGTTAGCCATAAACTTCAGTAACTATAATGTTCAAAAATTCGAAATTTTGTTTTACATAATTATCTTAACTTCTAAAACTATTCTGTCATATCATAATATCGAGTACTATAATAATCGAATCTCCTAATTTTGCATGAAATAAAGTGAGCGGAAGCCGTCTGCGACGATTAGCACGCGTGGGACCGCCTCGGAGACCCGCAGTGCCGGAGCCGTGACAAAAGCCAAGCTTTGTATTGCAAATTTGTTTAAAAAAATTATTAGGTTAAATAATTTGAATTTAGGACTTATTACTTTTATTGAAAACGGTTTTTTATGTGACATAAAGTTCGGGCAAATGATGATTAGGACAAAAAAACATTATGGCACTTTAGATTATGGATAAAAAAGTTAGGGAACACAATTATAGAGAACCACTGTTAGTATAACGACTTAGAAGCATTTTATTGTAAAGCATAATACACACGGTGTTGACAGTGACACAGTTATATTATTATTATGTATACTAGTACAGTTATCAGGGTAATCTCTTATAAGTTTATTTTAACATGTCATATCACATATTTCTCCTCATCTAACTAATATACTATAGACAATAAATATATTTTTAGGAGATTGCACTGACAACTGTAGTATACATAATATTATATGTACGTATACTATGTATAATTAACAAAACTACTCGTCGAAAAATATTATTATAACATCCATGACTTTTTAAATGATATAACATCCTCAATTTTTTTTGACGTATTATAATTGCTTCTATCTTTTTTGCTTTGTCATTGATTTTTCGTAGATTTGCTGTTTATTTCAATGAATCACATTATTAACTTATGTGACATTATAGAATAACATTGTATAGGTTTGCATGTCAAATGGTAGAATGTACTGGCTTCTATGAAATACCAATTTCATCATCAATATGTTACCTGCATTCATAGCAAATTAAAAAGCTCGTAGCGTCGCAGCTTATGAGGTAGACAAACAAATACGAATCAAACGGATCCCTTAGGCCGTATGGTTATTTACCAACTTGTTAAAAATAAAAAGAATTATAATGTCTCAAGATCACTTAATTATTTACTGATAAAGAATCATTGCTTATTCACTTACGATGTTTTTCAATTTATATAATAATTTGTGACACACAACTTTAGAAACTAAAACGTAGTCCACTCAGAGCACTCATTCACAACTAACTAATAAACCGAACCAATTAGTAATGTGTTATCGTTACGATTGTAGTAATTTATGTGTGAGACATCGTTAGTATTGATTATGGTACACAGTTTAAGTAGGTATATTAGAGAAGCAAGCATTGAGGATAATGTGACCGCAGATTTATTCATTAAAATACTAGAAGTTAACTTAGGGACGTGACTGATAAAATTTCCATTACGCCGACGACTACTAGATTACGACGACTTTTCTTATAAAAGCAGTAGCTCTTAAGATAGAATCATGACTATAAATACCGTGTTTCTACTGAGAAGTTTCTTACAAAAAAATCCAGTAACGCTTTGTCCGATCCGGAATTGTAAAACAATTAAGATTAAGTTCAAACCCACACAATCTACAGAACACGTAAACTTGTGCCACGAGACCTCCAAGGCAGTGTAATTAAAATAGGGATTAAATATAATGACCATCAAAAATACTAATTGCACAACAAAATATGCTTACTAAAATATATCATAACTAGCACCTATAGGCCTCAAATCACTGCATTCCGTCTCGGAAGGGTTAGGTTATGTTAGGTTCCTTCTTAAACCCACCCAAAAATAGGAGCCCGTCGACTTAGTTTAATTTCTTTAAATATATTTTGGTGTGCAATTAGTATTTTTGGTAAGCATATTTTACTGTGCAATTAGTATTTTTGGTAGAACAAAGGCAAAAAATTGAGGAACAGTTTAATACTACCCATTAAAATATATACTTTATTTTATAATAAAAACCCCTGTGGTACCTAATTTAGTTTAAAGTACATATGGAAGTTTATATTTAATGTGCTGTGGCTTAACTTTCTATAACCGAATATATAAAACTAGGAAGAAAACAGCGCAGAATAGAGAGTGTCACAAAATGTTAGTATTTAAAAGATAGTGTAGTTTCTTATAATTAAGTAGACTCACCTTACGACAGCCGGATTATAGTCAACAAAGCTATGGTCCGGGTAGCCATGCAACAAAAACATGCAAATAAATATTTCTTACTCATTAATACACCTATAGTACAATTTTCTTACTAGTCTTTTCGGTAAACCATCAAACTCATTATAAAAACGTTCAGTTTCACTTTCACGGTGCCTAGTGCGGGATGTTTTAACGTTAACGCGATCGAAACGTTCGCCGCGTTTGGCTCTCTGATTGGTTAAGAGCTTGGAGCGGGCCAATCGGAGCGCCGAACGTCATAAAAGTGTCGATCGCATTCGTTACTAAATTCGTTCTTAAATAGAGATAATTATTAGAAACATAATTACACATCATCTCTATATGTGGTATCTATGTATCGCCTCTAGGAACTAGTACACCACAATTTTATTGAATAAGATTAGTAAGAAAATGTACTATTGAATACATGCAGGAGTATATAATATATAGGGGTATCTAGGCATAATCATCATGCTACATCCCTCAGTAATAAACCTTAAAAGCTGAATTCTGTTATAACACGAGCATAGCGAATAATGAAGACATTGTACCAATCCAAAAGCCTAGTCTATTGTAATAAAAAATACTACTACTAGGAATATAACCAGGTTTAAGGGCTTCAGAAGCATGAACAAGGTTGCCAAACCGAGATGTATGGTTTATAAACACGGCTTATGTAGTTAGTCTTGTATAATGCGTCAGCAAATATAAAAGAGCCCAGGCTAGCAATCGTTTCTCCCCAAGAACCGAACAGATAGCGCTTTCCTGTCCTACTCCGATCCGTCAAAAGAACATACTGGTCCGATATAAAAATCCATAGTCGATTTTCAGTTTTGAATCCGATAGTATAATTTTATCGAGCGATACATACAGTCGGCTCAACGGTCTGATATTTTATATCAGTCCTGTATATAAACGGTCCTACTGCTGGGCACGAGCCTCTTCTCAGTTTGAGAACGGTTAGGCTATAACCCATCATGCTGGCCTAGTGCTGGTTGATAGACTTAAAACTTTATGGAGAACTCTCAGACCTGCCGGTTTCCTTACAATGTTTTCTTTGACGATTAAAGCGAGCGACAACTAACTATTTTATATTATGTTTAATACGCACATAACTTCGAAAGGTCAGAGCGTGCCTCGGGATCGAAATCGTAACAACTGCGCGGCAGTCAAACGGTCTACCAACTAAACTATCGCTGCTATCTGAAGCGACGGAATGATTCTGCATCTCTAATAATAATTACAGCCATTGAATTCAGATCGGAGTAATAGAGAGAAGCCCATTTTTTTATTATCAAATTGGGCACAAACTAAGCCAAGAACATAATGCCTATAACCATGTCCTTTTGTAATTTTAACAACTAAAAACATTATCCTAATTAGCATTTTTCAATAAATTCATCTAAATATGCAAAAAACATTTAAACCGTCTAATGTACAACGAAATATTGAAAACTATTCCTAAATTTAGTATGTGGGTTTTAAATGAGCAGTAAAGTTTAGTTAGTTTGTCACGAGAATATGGCGATAGTACTCACATAGATCTATTGACGGTAATCATCTCGTAGTCGTTGTCTGGGTTAAAGAATATGTTGTCTACATAATTCTGTCCGGCTGTTCCAGCAACAACTGTTGCTCGTCCTTCACGATCAGTCGCGTAGTTTCTGGAAAGAAAACATCAACCTTAGAAAACCATAATCATCAACATCTTAAAACGATATTCACGAGTAATTACTAGTCACTTTATTATTTCTTTTACAAAAAGTTGGCAACCCTATTCACACAAGAACAATTTTATTTTGCTGCGCATATCACTGTAATATAAAATATTTTTTTTAGCTGGACCAAATTGGTATGTTTTGATATCAGTAACTCAGGTAAAGATTTTAGATAGTTAATAGTTTAAATCGGTTGATAAGTAAAACTTACTTGTAAAATCCATTGTGTGAAGTGGTCTGGTAGATGGGCAGCCTTACTTTGTCGAAACCGGAGACTTCGAGGATCCTCATGCCAGTATTGTCGTGGACGTAGTTGTACGTGAAGTTGGATACAACTTGACGTAGTATGATGACGTCACTAAACGGTACTCTGTTCCGTGTGAAGTAGTTGCGGTAGATGGTCACTTCTTGGTACGGGGAGGATTGACGGCCTGGATGAAGAAAAAAAAAGATCTTATAATATAAAAGAGTAAAATACATAATACATATTATGTAATAAACAGCGTATTAACGTAAGTTGTGGTAACATTGTAGTATCATTTAAGAAACCATAAATATAAAATATTCAAAAATTAGCAAATTACGATGTATTAAAAAAACAAATTGAAACCTTTTCTCTTTCTTTATTTCTTTCAATTGAAATACTAATTGAATAATAACTTGTAATTAACCCACAGCTAGCCCAATTATCTAAAATATTAAAAATGGTGTTACTAAAATTTACTAAGATATCTTGGATACTATAAGAATGTATGTCTTTTACGCTTAAGAATGAAAACACTTAAGCATAACGAGACATAATGATAAAAAATTGTGTTTGGACGGCAACGTCCTAACGATAGTTATAAATAGTTGACTGCACGGATGGCGTCGGGTGGTCGCCTCGCCACTGCCGCCGCGTAGTGTTGTGGGTTCGATCCTACACGGGACAAACATTAGTGCGACCCATAAATAGTTGTTCCAAGTCTGGGTAATCTTTGTGATAGTTGTTCCCAGTCTAGGCGTTCTTTTTGTCTGCTGTTTGAATGTTTGTAAAATCCTCCACGACACAGGAATTATTACTAGAGCGTGAGTTGTGTTTTTAAAGAAAAACCTTAAGTTAAAATAACGAATATTTATAAGTCAAAGTCAAAGTCAAAGTCAAAAATAATTTATTCACTTAGGTCACAAAGTAACACTTATGAACGTCAAATGGGTTAGTGAGTTTATTATATTTACTGAATTTACATTTATGTTAGTTGCAAGGTTCAGGCAAAATGTTGAGCCTATGAGAAGATACCTGCAAGAAACTCAAGGCCACTCTTTTAAATCGATTTTATCGATTTTATATAGTTTGTGTTCGATCAGATTTAGTACTACGTGACTATTTACCATGACCACGTCACAAACCGTAAACACAAACACATGCTATAACACGCTTTAAATAACATATTTATAGAACTTAATCTTTATCAATTTACCTTCAACTTTGAGACACGGTAAGTCATGATTAGCAAAGAACAAGTTGTTATGAATCCACCCGCGGAGAGAAGTGGCTGATCCCCTGGAATCAGCTCTGACCAATAATCCTCCAACATTATTGCGTACTAAATTGTTCTGGAACAAAGTAACAAGAACATACAGATTTTTAATAATATAACATTTTTTTAAGAATATGTCGCATGTTTATGCGTATTAAATAGTTAATTATCGCTCGCTTTAACGGTGACGGATAATATTGTGAGGAAAACTACATGTTTGAGAGTTATCCGTAATGTTCTCCAAGATATGTGAACTCTGCCAACTCACACAGGGGCAAGCGTGTGTATTCGAGCCGTTAGGCCTCTTCTCAATGTGAGAAGGTGATCCTTCTCACACTGAGAAGACTGTACCCAGCAGTGGGACAGTTTCATATAAGGCTGATATTATAAATAATAAAATTCATATTTATAATCTGTCAGCAGCTGGATAGATATGGGCTTTTTCTCGGAATGAGAAAATCATACACATTGTCCACGTTTTACATTTATTTAATAGCGGGGTTTGCAGACGATTTCTTAAAGATCTTTAGGAAGAAGAATTACAGTGAACAACAACTATTTGAAAGCCCATGGCAATATAATAACATGGGTTAAAACTTGTGACTTAACAGTAAGTAAATGTTTTTGGTATACTTACTCTGAACACCAGCGTTTGAGTATTCTGCACATCAACCCTAACAGCTGAAGGACAAGAAGTAAAGTTGCCGTACAATTTCATGCAGTTGTTGATTATTTCGTTTCTAGTGATAGCAACCAACGGATTGACTTCTCCAACAGATTGATATGTGATAGCACCATCTCTGTTCTTTATGAATTCACTGCTCGATATATTATGTTGGACATCGCGACCTGGAAAAGACGTTTTTAATTGTAAATAAGGTGCCATCTTCAACACTGGAAAATTATTTTATAAGCTTAAAAAACATGAACTTACTAAATCCAATTGCAGATATTGGTAAAGTGACAATTTCGGCAATAAATCCATGTACTGCAGAGGCTCCATTTGCGAACAGCTTAACGCTCAGACTTGGGCCCTCAGTTTTGAATAGCTGCTTCTCATCCGGCGATCCATGTTCCAAATATCCAAGCATTGGTGCCGTTATATTATAAATATCGCCATCGTACAACGTCAAAGAATCACGTTTACCATAATTCTGAGTATGGTTAAACAAATTAAATTGGAGTAAACGAAATCCGAATGGTTTTACTCTGAACATGCTCTTGAATATCTTCACGCAATTCACTGGGTTATTGTCATACTTGTAGTATAACAGCACTCGTTCCTCAACTGTTACCATCTTGGTACTATCACAAATGTCAATAAGCGAAAACAGGTGATACGGCAGATTTAGATCTTTCAAAGGACTAAAACTTGATTCATCTGATTCCCTACCTTCTCCATTCAACGATATGGCACTGACTCCTTCTCCTAATATATCATTTATTGAGTTAAACATCATATTTATAGAATCGGTGGGTGACACCAAATTGATGCCGTGGTGAGCGCACTTTGTTATATTAACATTTCTTATTCTAGGATTCTTTATTATGCTCTGTATAGCTGGAGATTTCTCATTATGAAGTATACCAGCACCATATATTTGCACGTGAAGTAATTCACTTTCAGATTTTTTCATCGTTTCATGTGTGTGATGATCGTGAATTCTATGCTCATATAGAGAATATTCGAACTCTGGATTTGCAAATCTTATACCACCCCAATATTCAAGATTCTCTTCAAGATTTCTTGTTCCACAGTGAATGAAAACAAAATCAGAATCCCATTTACATTCATGTCGATGCCCGTAAAGTTGTCCGTTCAGTCTGATTGGGCAGTCATCGTACCTGTCTTCAGTGCCCACACACTGTAATGGTTCTGGCCAGGACCAAATACGTGACAGAGAATTACTGTGGTACTCTACTCGTCGATCATGGGCAAAGA
Source organism: Catocala nupta (assembly GCA_963675205.1). Lineage (NCBI taxonomy): Eukaryota > Metazoa > Arthropoda > Insecta > Lepidoptera > Erebidae > Catocala > Catocala nupta. The sequence continues at coordinate 26,249,611 of OY776086.1, read as the reverse complement.
AAACATTAATAGGATCGAAACCTAACTCTCTGCATACAACTTGAGCGTTTCTCTCAGTGAAGCGGTTATCACACATTGGTACCCACTGCAGAGTAGTTTTATTGTAATATTCTAAGAATCCTTCATTCATCCTCTCAGCTGAATTATCGTTGATAGAACAATTCCTTCCCGTGCAGAGTCTAATCGAGTTTGGTATACTCAAAGATTCCAACTGGCGTCTATGTTTGTGATGGCTCGACGAATACTGCCCGTCATCTCTTTTCACTCTACTTTCAACATTGCTCTCAGGGGTCATAGGCCGCATGACTATGGGCAGTTGACTATGGCCTATAGCATAAAGGTAGCCCATGACGAGTATGCCAACATTCGGTGCAAATTCAAGTATTACACCAGGACTAATAGTTAATACAGCGTCTGGCATAACAGTAATATCAGCTCGTACTATGTATGGAGCAATTCTGGATTCAATTGTAAAATTAGAAATCAATCTACCCCCTAATTCATTTATATCCATTGTGTTCTCTGGGCTGAATGTTGCCGAAACACTAGAATCCATACTCTCTTCAAGCAAATATGGTAGGTACGTAGCAATAGCGTGATTGTTCCAATCATCAAAATCAAAAATTTGTTTCTTAATATCCTTTTCTAGAGTAGTTCCCCACCAGTTTTCGGTGACGTCTAATAAATTGTTGATCTTTGCAGTCTTAATACCAGCTAACAGAGTGTACTCCAAGGCGTTGTTACCAAATAAGTTTCTGCTTACTTTTACTTTCTGAATACCCTTAAAACCTATAACATATGTTGGTTCAACGTTTCTTACTAAGGCACCACGGGTGACTTGTGAGAGTATGTGTTTATTATTTTTCACTTGGTTATAAACGAACAATGCATATACAAGTCCCATTATTTCACTTTGACTGTCCATATCATATTTCACCATGAACTGTCCGTTATTCCTCTCAATAAAGTTGCCATCGATCATCATTTTCTTTTCCATGCCTTGTATGGAAATAAGTCCAGTCTTGCAATTGTTGTCAGTGAAAATGTTCTTAGTTATGTTAACTTCTGCGAAATGGCCGTCTACTACTAATGCGAAGTGTTGATTGTTACGCCAAGTATTATTGTGCATGTACACAGAATGTGTGAAATTCTCGTTATACTGCCAAACATAAGGTAAGCTTATATCAAATCCGCCTTGTTTATTTCTTTCTATAGTATTATCTTGAAATATGTAATGATATAAATTATTCGAGCTCCTCAAATCTCTAGCAAAATGATATATACCTCTGCCGTTATCAGTGATCAAACTGCTGTTGACCATAATAGTTATCTCCGTAATGTTACTATCGTGAATATCCCAAAATGGCGTATTGACATAAATAGCTTCTTCTTTATTATGGGCGATTTCACAACTGAATATCTTGATACTTTCATTGGCTTTCCTTAAAAAGTGATCGCCTAATTCATTCAGATAGCGATTGTAATATAAAGCTTTGATACCTTTAGTATTTCCTTTTATCTTTGAATTCACGACTTGCAGTGTAGGTACAGGGCCTTTGACGATTCTGTTTCTTAGATTTTGTACTGGAGCTACAATTGTACTGACTATTAGTACTACTCCGCCTAATGCATTTGCTCCACTTTCATATTTTAGGACAACGCCGAAACTACTACTTGTCGTTGGAAAAGTCGATAGGTCACGATCCAAACACCATTTCACACTTCCTTCATTTATATTTTGAGAATCAAATATGCAAATATTTTCCGATGAAAAGTTGTGAATAGGATTTAGCAGTTGAAGACCGAGGACATAACCTGGATTACATTTGATATTGTATGTTTTAGAAATGTTATCTCCCAGATGTTTTGTAAAAACGATGTGCCTCGTTTCACCGTTCGCCAAACTTATATCGGTTTCATATTCAGGTATCATTATAGGGCGGTAGCTGGACTCGTCCATATTGAATCCTAGGTCTAAATTAAACCAACCGGCTATTTCTCTTTGCTGTGCGCCAGGTATATGAGGATTGTGAGAAATTCCTGCCAGATTATTGTTTTCTATTGTTGACCCGTAAACTTTAAGACCTAATTGTTTAAAACTGATACCGCTGCCTCTATTATTAGTAAATTCTGAGTTACGGACTGTATTTACTGAATCAGCTCCATACAAGTCTGAGTAAAGAATGCCTAGACCGTCATGGTAGTTATTAGTTATTCTAATACTTTCTAAGCTATGTCGAGCAAAATCTATTTGAAGCGCAGGTTTAAAGAGGTTAGATGAATAATCTAGTAGTCCAGCTTTCTCCACTGTAACGTATTGTAAGTCAGCTCTTTCAGATATAACACTAAATCTAACTCCAGCCCAGCTTGTTTCATAGCATCTTATACCAACATCATTTTCATGTGTGCACGAATTTTCAAATTGTTCCTTCGTTTCTGCTTTGCATTTTGTAATATCGTTATCAAATTCGGTACAAGCTACATTCGATAGTATGGTATCTTCTGTAGTGCCCGCTGCTGGAATTTCACTAGGTTCTAAAAACCAATCGTCTGGGTTCAAAGCGAGACCAAGTTGATTACAGACGAGAGCAGCATTTATTATATTCCATTTGTAATTACACACAGTACCCCATTTGTCATCTATTCTAACTTGAAGCCTACCTTCGTGTTGTGTTCTTCCTCCTAGAAGTCGTATAGGCACAATAGGTTCCGTGTATCCTGGGGTAGTTGGCTCAAAATCGGTTTCATAAACGCTGTCATTGGCCATCACAACTTCCTCTTTAAGCGTAAAGGTAATATCATTTGGGCGCTTTCCTCTTGCATCTAACTTTCCCGCGACCATTATTCCTATAGCTGGTGGGAACTTCAATGTTACTCCAGATTGTAGTACTAGTTTTCCACCTGGACGAATGTTGATATCTTTGTTAACGTCGTATTCTCCTTGTCGAAGCATTTCAATACCTTCAACTTCACCGCCAACCACAAAAGTACCAGGTACATTGAACTGAGGTACGTATAAAGAATTATAATTAATTTGCGTAGCGCCAGGATTACTGCTGTGTAATAAATATGGCATGTAAACAATTTTTGCTAAATTATACCTGTCTTTTCTATGAAATAGCCTATTGTATACTTTTTCTTCTTCGCCATATCCCAACCAGTTGAAAGTACAGTTCAATACCTTACTCTGATCTTCTACATGGGAACCTATTTCATATTGAGCTTCTGGATTATTAATGATGTTTCTATAAACATCTATGTTACTCGAAGCCAAGACTATCGTAGCTGCTACTCTGCTTCTCGGTGTCAATCTCGATGATATTCCTTCCAGAGGTTCAAAGGGTTCTCTTATTTTATTATCACGGAGGAAGTTTCTAGAAAATAGTATATACTGAAGATCACTGTATGGAGATAAACCCAAGTTCACTACAAAAGGTCCTTTATTACCAAAGAAATAATTGTGTTGTATGTCGAACCGGGCTGGCAATATCTCAAATTCTTCTAAATATTTTCCTTCTATTCGATTTAATATCACAATTGCACCATAATTACCGTGTTCAAAATAATTATATTCTATTCTGCCTATTACGTTAAGTGCTGGTTGAATTTTAATTGGAACTCTTTGGTTTTCATAAAATCGATTGTGTCCTATTTGTAAATTGAGCAATCTGGTAGGATTATTTAGTCTCCAGCATGTTGATATCTCTACTGTACTTTCCATACTTGTATTAAACCAGTTACCAGTGATATTGACCCAACTGTCGCCGCAAAAGTTTCCATGTAAGATACCTACATCCAAATTCTTAAATATCTCAGAATATTCAACGGCTGTAGTTTGATTTACTGGAATATATTCAGTTTCTTGAGTATTATTTATCCAAACGGCAAAACCGTACCCTTGATTAGAGCTTAGTATACTTCTGGATATATTTCTGTTTCCTCCGGTGACAGTAATGTTGACTCCATCACCTTGGTTAAATGATATTCTACTTTCAGTGACATTTACATCCCCAGCACCGCTCACGATTTGAAGTCCAGCAACGTGGTTATTATTTGATATTGAAGTACGATGAATGTGAATTTGCGATCTTAGATTTTCTATAACCACGCCTCTACCATTGTTATCTGATATAATAGTGTCTGTAACATTTAAATCATAGGTTTTACTGACACCTGATGTTAATCTCAAAAAGCCAGTAATATCTGTCCTCGTATTGGCACGAAATCTCACGTACATGCGGTTTCTTGTTGACGTAACACTTTGCGGTCGAGTATGATTTCTAATACTAAATGATAGTATAAGTTTATCGTTCGCAGTCAAACCATCGTAAACAAATATTTCGCCTGTATTATTTTGATTAGTCAAAAGCTTAATAAAACTTAGAGTTAGAACATGGTCTGTCCTAGTATAGAACTTTTGATGGCAATCTCTTTCCATATTAGAATATCTCGACTGTTCAATCGACATTTGAATTGGAAATGTCTGGCTAGGGGTAGATGCTAAAGTACACAGATCGAATATTTCACTCCTGTCGAACCTTTCGTCGATGTTCATTTCGTGCACCACGTATTTGACCCCGTCGCCGCCATTATCGTGAATCAGACAGTTCTCAATCTTGGCCATGCCATACGTAGAATTCACATACACTCCGTATCCTCTATTGTTTTGTATTGTGCAGTTGTTGATGACTATGGGAGCGTTAGGTGACGTCACATTTATCGCGTTGAAGGCGGAATTTGATATTTCTATATCTTCCATGACTGGTGGAACACCTATTATATCTAAGGCACTCGTAGCATTATTGTCTCTTCCAAGACCTGCATTTTTAATAATTATGTGTTCTAGTCTGGACATAGATGTAGGTACATAAAGAGTATTTACAGCGGTGAGAATTCTTTCATGGACGGCATTTTCAAATCGTATCCCTCTCCAGTGTCTTCCAGAGCTGCCGTGTCCATTAATGTCATGATGTGGTGAGCATTGAATAGCAAGATCCGGGTGGTAGTCGCAAACGCCTGAGCCGAGTTGTCTCGAGTTCCAGTCGCATTGAAATAAATCGTATTCTACTCCCTTGCACTTTGGTTCTTCGAACAGAAGTCTTGGTCGTTTGCCGGGCTGTCTGTCCATCCAATTGTGGAATGAGCCTCCCATGAAGCCCAATTGCCTGCACGCTGTCTCCATATCGTTGACCGTCCAACTGGAAATTATTAAGATATATTTTTACAACTATAACTTAGATAGTATTAAAATTAAAACAACTTACTTATCTCTGCCCCTGTGTCATAATTTTTGTTTCGTGAGATCTTCAGTAGAATAATGTGTTAGCTTCCTAACATATTAATTAACCATATATCGACATCCTCAGTGGTTGATTAGAAAAATGGATTACGTAACTAATAGTTGAGATGTGTTGTTGGATTTTCCTGTCATGAAATTTACATAAACAATACCACACAAACAATACGCTTGATATAATAGTAAATATTATGCAAACTATTTAGTTGTGTTCCCTTAAAATCCTGTCGAAAATATAGGTAGTACGTTTAAGTAGAGAACTCATCTGCCAAACAGATATAGCTTTATTTATTTTTGTTATAATACTATATAGGTAGCTTATAAGTTCAAATACCGAGATGAAAATTGGCTGATCTGCTTTGTCCCAAGTCTGAACGTTTGCAACAACACAGGGATTGTAATTTGTGCGAAAGTAGTCTTATTTACTAAAATGTCGTCATCGAGTAGCAGCGGCACACCGACGGTCTGACAAAATGTTGTATGTCTGTCTGGTATGGTAAATTATATTACCTACTGCTTGTTAGGAGCTTAAAATCTTTGACACAATGTTACTAACACAACATAAAGAGACTTCTCAATATAGTTAATATTCGTTATTACTAGTAATTATAGACTTACTTCCTCGAATTTGTGCACACTGATCGCCATTGCCCTCGATGTAACAACTGAACTCTTCCCACTAATATGGACGGGCCGTCAACCAATCGGATGTCTGGAATAGGCTTCGGTGATTTCTCAGGCTCCTCCGTACTCGTGAACGTTATACTATTTTGATGTCCACCCTGGAATATAAAGAAAGTTTATGTAAAAACAGAACACAAATTAATCAGTTGTGAGGAACGTGATAGTTGGTTCGAAACCTCGATATGCGTGACATCCCTATCTATACAAAGCGAATGCAACTCTATTTAGTAGGAAGAGATAGCATAAGCCATAACAGATTGTATACTTTTTAAAATATATACAAACTAATTCTTATAGGTACATACATATAACAGTTTTTTAAACTCCCTCACTAGTATTGCATCTCGGGAGACTTAACAAACATTAAAACAACAGACACAAAGAACATCCAGACTTGGAACGACTATTCGTGGATCCAAATGTTCTGGGCTCTTCTAAACGGCAACTCTTCAGAGATAGCCCCGGCTGATCCGCTTCAGTTGGAGCGAAATCCCAGATTAAAGAAGTGTGCCCACTATGTCCTACTGGGGCATATCAACGGTTAAAAACAATATTAATATTATTCTAAATCGAATTGCATCGAACCATGTCAATGATTGGATACTTTTAAGTGAAAGTATACAAAATAGATAGTAAAATAAGTACGTGATTCTATTGCTAGTATTTCTCAAGACATCGATTTTAAACTTACTCAACCGCTTTAATCGTGAAATACAGAAGAATAGGCGGATGTGCAGAACGTTTAGCAATTATATTATTGTTATTTAACTTGAAAGTAACCTTTTCAATGTAAATCGGCGCAGTTCGTGACCTGCTTGTAAAGGAAATCATTTTGTTCCGGTTATATACAATCCCCGCTTTAAGGATAATGCCTCGTAGATCCATACAAAGAAGGAATGCACCCAGACTGGGGACTCTATAAGTAACTACACACATTTTTCTTTGGGTTTCAATACCAACAATGCCTTGTATTCATTGCCTTGCTACTATACAGTGAATTTATAGTTTGTTTCCAAATACACAGCGTAAATTATGGTGTATTGTGTGAATAGCAAAAAAGCTCCGTTATCGCGCACAGACGGATGGCAGTGTGTGCGTGGGAGTCGATAGCGAATGGATTTTTGAGACTACATCCTGTACTATCACTTGTTTGCTAAACGAATAACTACTTATATTCTTATAGAAAGTAGATACTTACTCATGTGTGTCAAATTGTAAATTGAACACTGCAAAATTACATGGAAACATTTTTACGAGGCGTTCGTAGTATATGTAAGAAAAAGTTAAGTCACAGAATGTGGATCGCTTATTGATATATTGGACGTTAACCAGGCTGACATTGAGGGAAGAAAAAAAAAGAAAAATAAAGATAATAATAGATTTAAAAAATACGCCAACCTTTAAAGACTCGGTAACGACCTATTAGGAACTCCAGAACGGATTGTTGGACTATTTTAATGACATAATTATATGTACCTACATATATGTTATACCTACTTGTAGTATACTTAGTAAAAAAAGGAAGCATTTTGTCTATTTAATTACTTTCTAAATTAAAGATGACATAAAATAAACTACTACATGCCTTTAAAGCAAATAGTTAGACAACATTTACACAAAATTAACATAACAGAATGGTCATCGACACCTAAGCTCGCATGACGTCATAGGCGGCGACTGCGCGCGCGCCGCTCACCGGCGTCAACCTACACGCAGCGCCCTTGCACTTCGCTGCAATGGCTTCCTGCCTTTTCACACAACCCCATTCATACGGTCACGTTCTACTGCCCAACTGTTACTTCACCGTTGCTAAATTGGAATGCGGATGATGTAATTTCGATTATAGGGACCCGTCAATAATAAAGAGGTCTAATAGACAGGTATACAATGGTAACTGACTTACCAATAAACTCGGTTCTTTTGGGTTCTGTTAAATATCTTACTAAACAAGTTTTACTTGTACTTTCTTACTCTTACAAATATGAAGCATGAAGCAAATGATGATATTTTTTTGCCTTGGTGGCGATGGCGCAGCTGCAGTTAATGAGAGCATTTTTTATGGTTTAGGAGGCAAACGAGCAGACGGATAGCCTAATGGATGGTAAGTGATTACTGCCACCCATGAACACCCGCAACACCAGAAGGGTCACAAGTGCGTTGCCAGCCTTTTAAATTACCTCCCGCTAGGAGAGGGGAGGGGGTTGGTCCTCCGGTACCCTCACTCACTCGACGAAATACAACGCGCGCTATTACACGCCGGTTTGCTGTGAGGCTGTGGTATCACTCCGGTCGAGCCGACCCATTCGTGCCGAAACGGGGCTCTCCCACGGTAAATTAAGTCTCTAGCTTGATTCCAGAGTCAGGCAGTGTTATTGAACTGAGAATTTTGTTAATAAATTCTGGCTAGTATTACTGAGAAATCTTGCAAAATATGAGTATAATACACCTCTACCTACTTCGTAGGCAATATAAAGTGTATGTATAATAATTTTATAAAGAGACAATAAATCGCTTGGTGGAACTAATCTCTGAAACTTCTAAACCGACACAAAATATATTTCACTGATAGAAAGCTACAAAATCTCTGAGAGATATAAGTTATGTTTTAATGTTTTAATTTATATAGCGGCTCTCAGCTGTTTCACTCGCATGGTATGTACCACATGCCGCTAATATAAATTAAAAGGATAAGCAAGTCGAATAAATTGTCTGTTCTAAAAAAGAATACCTAAAGAAGTCGAGATTGATAATTTTTCTATGTATAATATGAATGTGTTTACAAAAAAAATAGCATATATGTATGTTTATCCATTGTCTAGTACCCATAGTACAAGCTTTGCTTAGTTTGGGCTAGATGGTGTTGTGTGTTTGTGGTAGAATATTATTATTATTATTATTGTGGAGACTTTACAAACGTTCAAACAACGGACACAAAGATCAGAGTTTTCCAGACTCGGGACAACCATTTGTGGATCACACAAATTTTTGTCCCATGTGGGATTCGAACCCACAACACTCGGCGCAGTAGCAGTGGTAGACAACCACTTAAACACCTACGCCATCCGTGCTGTCAAATTTTATGAAAGTTTATTGTGACAAAATTATGCTTTTACATAAAGTAAGTAAATAGAAAGTCTGTTTTCATTCGCGTGGAAGCAGCCTAGTCTATACGTACACAGGTAGGTGTTTGTCTGAATACTAGACTATGAATATGATTTACATCATAGTAGGCGTCGCGTCTAGATTTCACAATGATGCCATATGAAGGATGTGAAGGTGTATGAAGCAAAACCAGTCTGTGCAAATGTTAAACAACTTCAAAAGTATTGTACTCATTTGTATAGACATTTATTTCTTACTTTACTTCTTTGGTCAACATGCAAGCTCATTATAAAGCCATTCAGTTGCCGCTTTCAGACTATGTTTTTCTTCTTAGAGTCTTGAAAAAGAAAAGCTATACATAGGGATGGGTCCTTATTTATTATTTTTAGCTTCAAGTAAGATAAATTTTCTACTATATATGGTATTAAAAAATCTAACTGCCTATGGTTATAATTCGTAACATAACGAACCAACCAACTAAAGTTAATACAGCAATTGGTGCAGGTTTCGGGGTAAGACAGTAAATATAGATACTTGGTAAAGCGACACGTACGTCTCTTTTTAGGGACGGTTTGCAGATCATTGGTTTGCAGATTATTGATTGAAAGGCCAATAAACAAGACGTCATGATCAAACTCATTTCAAGTGATTTGATTAGCTATTTCTAACGTAACCTTTCACGGTCTGTCAGAAACCGCGTGTATTAATTTTAACTAGATTATGACAAACATTATTTTAATCTTAATTGGCTAGGCAGAGGTGTATAACACCTAGAGCTCCAACAAAATTATGGGCCTATAAATTATATGCCTGCACACTTCTACATTCTACACTACTCAACCCGGGTTCATTGCAATCAGAAATTACATACGCGCTTTCGGCTACATCACTTTGTCATGGAGACAAATTAAAATCATAAAGTTATCGTATAGAAAAGCCTTTTATATAATTATCACCCTTGTAAGAAACGAATAAACAGTATGCCTTAAGCACAACGAACCGATACAATATCCAAATGGCGTTTTTACGATTCCATGCACGTCACGCGGCATATTTTAAGGCAGGTCTCAGACGTCCGTTAAATCGTTACGCGCGACCGACTATCTACTACAGCTAGTCATAAAAAAGTCCCATATTAGTGATCGAACACCCGTAACTAGCATAAAGGACGAGGCAAGGTCGGTCGAGTTTCGAATGTGAGTCAGCAATAAAATATGTTAAGTTTAAAATCATTCGAAGCATTTTTCCTTTTCGGTAATGATTCCTTTTTTAAATGTTAACTGTCATTTGTCTTATGAGTTATGACGTAAGATGACATTGATAAATGTAGAGGTGGGCAGACGTAGGTTGCGAAAATGGTTTTGCAGGTTCGCCATTGAGTTCAAAATGTTGATTTTATAAATTCAAAATGATTAGATTGACGTATGAAGACTAGTCTCTTCACATAGCTGATAGATATACAAATATTAAAACTATATACACAAAGATCACCCAGAGTGAACATACATAATAGTACGCGTAAACGACGCATTGATATTAACAAGGTGATCTAACCCTATGTATGTTTTTATGGAATAAATCCTGCTTTTAATAGTGTTTATATATTATACCACATCGATCAAATATTTGATCACAGTTATTTAAACCTATGATATAATTAGAGAAATTATTCAAATCTCTTTTACGAATACTATAGCTCTTTTACATATTTCTCCAATTCAAATTCACGATTAAATAATAACTTAAGAAGGTCAATGTCGAAAAAGTAATTTAAGATGATGTTGCGTGTTACTTTAGCCTATCGGGCTAATGTTACGAAATGACTTCGCTACGACTTACCGTTTATCGATTCTTAGAAGAATACGAGTCTAGCAGTAGACTGTTAGACAGTATACATAATATTTAGATATCATATGACGTCTATATGTGAATATTATTGTGTACTATTTTATAACTGACAATATATAAGTTTAAATGATATTAGGTGCGAAATGAGTGATTTTTATACGTTTCTTTTGAATTAAACAGATAATTGTTTTGTTTTTCAGTCAACACCCGCATAATGGGTGATCCCTGTGTTACCTACATGAACAGAATTAAAAAAAAGCTTTGTATCGTTGTCGGTTCAAGAACACGTATTGACTCGTAGCAGAATCAAAGTGACGACTATGGCCACGGCGTAAGTAACTATACAAATCACTGCACCGTGCAGTCTATAAATAATCACCAATGAATTTGTCTTAAGTATAGGTTAGTTACTATTCGAATGAAACAGTAGTACCAATTACGTGCCCATACTAGTACTTAACATATAATAGGGAATCACCTGCCGATTGATGCAAATCACTAGTTTAACCTCACTGTTTTATTGCCGTGGCGGTTGGTCAGCATGTACATACTTTTAGATATACGGTATTGAACATTGAAGGCAAATTCCATACGTTACGGCGCTCACTTCCTGTCAGGAGCGCATCGCGTGGAATTTCAAATGCGGGTTTGAGTTACCTACAGAACTTGTTGTTATGGCGTCAACCAAAATATATAAGTATACATACATACATTCATTCATTGTTTGTCATGTTTAAAACTATACTAATATAGCTATATAAAGCTGAAGAGTTTGTTCGTTTGGTTGGTTAAACGCGCTAATCTCAGGAACTACTGGTTCGAATTGAAAATTCTTTGTGTTGGATAGCCCATTTATCGAGGAAGGCTATAGGCTAAAACATTACGCTACGACCAATAGGAGCAGAGCATAAATGAAAAACGTTGCAAAATCGGGGCAATTTCTCTTATGTGAAGCAGACGAAGTTGCGCGAGTCAGCTAGTCTATACTAATATTATAAAGCTGAAGAGTTTGTTTGTTTGTTTGGTTGGTTGAACGCGCTTATCTCAGGAACTACTGGTTCGATTTGAATAATTATTTTAGTGTTGGTTGGCCTATTTACCGAGGAAGGTTACAAACTACATAACATCACGCTACGACCTAAGGGCGCGGCACAGTAATCATAAACGCGAGTGAAGCCGTGGGCACATCTAGTGCTTTATAGAATGATTGTAATTATAATACATACCGCCGGGAAGGGCATTTCTTGCTACAAGTTAATAACTGACATATCAAGGGTAACAGTACTTCACCTACTGGATTGTACGTTGTAGAATATAGTTGTAAGACCTACCATGTAAAATTTTCACTTTTTTGTACTACAATCACTATTTCGTACATAAAACATTATTATTTTAAAATTAAGTACATACATAGTCTCATGGTTATATTTGCGAAGGGAAGGCAAAATTGCCAGCTGTTAAAGGTGCCTAGGGTGCAACCCTATTCCATTTACAGGACACAGGCCTAGACTCCGAACTGCTACTAAGAATATTATAACAGAAAACAATAACCTGACCCGAGTATCAATCCCGAGACCTCATGTAGACCAGCATATACTACCACTGCCCCACCACGCAGCCAAGCAGAAAAAAATATAAAAAAACAAATTACAAAACTTGTATCTGTATCAGCAGCGGTTCGTTGTCCATATACCTATACAGCATCCTTAGTAAAATGCTAGATTCAGAATATATCTGTAATGGTTTATTATATTGAAAAGCAATAGTATGCCTTCAGAGACATGCCTTAAGAGAAGTGTCACTGAAGAATAAATAGGAGCCAGAAAATTTCAATTCGTTTATTGTTAAGCAAATATATTGGACTTAATTACATTATTCGGAATCCTAAAAAAGCTACTCGTCTGTATATTATTTCGTCATCTACAACCGGCCTAGTTACGGTGGAATAAGTTTGGGTGCCATCATGAGATCCCAGATGGGGCAGTTATTGCAATTTGTCTAAAAGCAGCACGGAGTCTGGAAATCAAGCTAGTAAACTCCAGTATCGTATTACATGGAACCGAAAACCGTATCGGGCGAATTCAAGATAGTATGATAAATCTTTGCTTATCCTTTCGGTAAAGCGGAAAGATCCCCTCTAGGTGTTAGTTGATTAGATCATGGCTTTAAAATTATTTATGGTCCTTAGTCTAAACGTCTCGCGATCAAACATCGCGGAGTATGGGACCTAGGGGGACCTGGAATGCTATGTAAATCATTTCACAACATTTAGTCACTTCATGTCAATGATCGCATGACATCGCGTCGTACGGGGACGCTTCCCGCCATAGTTTAGACACACACATCATGGGCGTGTGTATTTTTCTCTATATATACCATTTGGTTAGGTACTAAACTAAAGGTAAACAATCTTGATGTGACTTTTTACACTAACACATATTAAACAAATAAACTACTGCTTAAACTAACGGTTCAATCGATTTAGTAATCGTTATTGTTGTATTTACATTGCTCTTCAGTAGCATTTTATTTTTAAACTGAGTTTTTTGATAAAAAGACACATCAAGATTGTTCACCTCTAGTTAAGTACCGAACCAAATGGAATATAGTCTAGCTAATGGCTCTTTAGTCAACTGAGGCCGTTCGAACTTATCCTTGACTTAATAATTAATTTTAATATTTTTGTTTTGTCAACTGAACCCACTTTAAAAAGAAGAATATTAGTTATATATTAAATACAATATAAATATGTACACACGTGAATAAAAGTGTTTGGGGAAAGAAATGACTCACCATCGCTTGGTTATACTGATATATTAAAAAATGGGGTGAAATATAATGACCATCAAAAATACTAATTGCACAGCATAACGAGCACCTATACGCTTCAAATCACTGCATTCCGTCTCGGAAGGGTTAGGTTATGTTAGGTTCCTTCCACCCACCCAAAAATAGGAGCCTCGCGAAGCGGGTCTCCGTCGACTTAGTTTGATCTCTTTAAATATATTTTGCTGTGCAATCAAATACTTTACATAAATCACAGTCGTAACACTTTTTTTCGTGTCTGTATAAATCATGAAATGTATCAATGGGATCAGTTGTCCGATTCAAAACATTCGTTAGGTCAACTGATACCGCGGGATAAGTTCGAGCGGCCTCAGTTGAATAAAGAGTCATCTAGTCTTGTGTCGAGTTGTTTTCCTTCACTTAGCACAATGCGTTACACCTTCAATAGATAGAACGGAATGTCACTAAAAAAAACAATAAAAGTGAGATTACGATGAACTCTTACTGCATCGATTACAATACTTTAAACTGATGTATGGCGTTCTGATTTAAGTGGTCGCCTCGCCATTGCAACGCGTGTTATGGGTTCGATCCCACACAGCACAAAAGTTTGTGTGAACCACAAATCGTCGTTTCGAGTTTAGGCGTACTTTGGGTTCGTTGTTTGAATGTTTGTAAAGTCCCCCGTAATACAGGAATTTATTCTTAGTGCAGGGGTTGTCGTAAGAAAAATATTTTTCTACTAAGTATCTATACATTACTCACATAAGCTGAATTCTATACCTTCGAAGGGGTAGAAGAAAGAAGATCACCCACATTACGCCAAGTAATAAAGAACCTATGGTCATCTCCGAGACACAGTCCCACACACCATCCAGCTGCTGAAAATGGTTAACAGAGTTCCCAAAAGAAATTTGCTCGTGAAAATCGTACTCAGTCTCATGTACAGCAATCGTTCCATACCGCTGCGTCAATGTCTTTCTACTATCTATACACTAATTACTCCAAAGGGCAATTTGTTTCGTTGTTGTAAGAGAAAAGCCTTGGCAAAGTGCTAGCCTAGCGGGGCGTGCTTCCGCCGATTTCTCCAAGCACCATCGTGTCCGCCAAGTAATTTATACAAGTGGTGTGCTATTTACGTCTGTCTGGCTGTATTCCCATGGCTCTGTGCCTTGTTTACAACTACACACTATAATTGTAGCTGTATTGTTATCCTGTCTGTGGAAACCACAGACTATATATTGCGTTATTCCGAACAAGAAATGTAAATATATTGAGGTTTGTCATGCGATTGTTCAGAGCGGCGCGGCAGCGCGGCGTAAATTGATAAAATATTACTTTTAGAGTTCGAAAAACTCTTATACAACAGCTTTGTCCGTCTGTCTGTTATACAACTTTCAACTCAGGAACGGTAAGAGCTAGAGACTCGCGGTCAACGTCATTCGACTCAGCATAGTCGATATACCCCGAAATGACTATGACCTTCGACCTCTGACCTCAATGGTCACGAGATACCATTTTTTCGAACTCTAAGATTTACGGCAATTCATTGCCAATTCTCACTTGTTTTGTTATAAAAATAGCACGCGTACTCAAAGATGTACCGTGAGCATCATAGCGTAGGTGTGAAAATTGTAAGCACTATAATCTCTCTAATTACTAACTTTTGCCCGTGGCTTCGCTCGCTCTGGAACAGTGTTTTTTTCGGATGAAAGGTAACTTATGTCCTTTCTGTACCCCTGACAACGTGTATGCGAAATTTAATGATGTTAAGTCGAGTATCAACAGATAGCAACAAGCAAACTCACATTCGCATTTGTAATATTTGTTAGGATAGGCACTATATATATTTATTACCATTTGTTTCTAAAAGAGTTTAAACATGCACTATTTTGTTTAAAGACAACTCTCGCACTTTGTATCATTTATGTTTCGCGGAAGACTTGATAAACATTCAAACAACGCACACAAAGAACACCTAGACTCGGACCAACAATTCATATCATACAAAGTTTTGTCCTGTGTGGGGTTCGAACCCAGAACACTCGGCGCAGTGGCAGTAACGAAGCGACCATTTAAACAACTACGCCATGCGTGAAATCACTATATATATGTATTTATAAACACTGGGTAACTACTAAACGTATATAATTACTTCTGTTTTTTTATTTTATTTCTTTTGTTGGCAGACGAGCAAGTGGTCCACCTGATGGAAAGTGGTAACCGCTGCTCATGGACTTCAGCAATGTCAGGACACAGCAAAGCCGCTGCCTACCGTGAAAGAAGAACTCTCTTTAAACCTCATTTGAAGAAGCACATATCAGCGTTCGAGAAACACCGAAGCAGGCAGTTCATTCCAGAGCTTGCAAAAGACAAGGGTTCAAATATGCAGTATAATTATGTATTATGTAAAAACGATGTTTACAAGCAAAATAAAGAGACAAAGACGTTACTTTTGGTGCTAATCTGCTAATGCTTGTCTATGTTTATGTATGTACACCCTAAATAAAACCGTACGTACCGCTGTTCATTGTTTCTATAAAATACGATACTTTTTGATAAATTGTAACGCTATACACGCACGAATTAGAATTCTGCTGACCCAATAACCTTAAACCGTAAACTTTTACATTTATTGTTAGTCTGTAGGATATAATATAACAGGAAACTATAAAACAATAAAAAATGTTAACAAGAGATTCGAGATGCAAACTGGACCAGCGATGGCGCCCGTGGCCATTAAACGATATAATAATGTCTGGTTACCTGTTACCCTGGTATTTATTACAAAGCATGTAACAGTAAACTGTGGTCGTAGTATAATATAGCTTGAAAGTGGAAATAATTAGTAATAAATGTACTTAAATGTGTGTGTTGGTTTGTTCATTACGCTTTCACGCCTTAACTACTCCACCGATCGTCATGAAATTTCGCGTACTGTTCCTAACCTAACCTAAGCTACATTTACGGGAGCGAAGCGGCTAACAAAATCTAGTAATTATATGTATATATACTAACTAATTATATAAATGCGAATGTCAGCTTGTTTCTTTCGTTACTCTTTCACGCTTCAACTACTCAATCAATCATAGTGAAATTTTGCTTACCTACACGTTGTCAGGGGTACATAAAAAGAGATAGGTCCTTTCATTCAGAATTTTATTGACTAAATCTAGATTAACGCAAGGGAAGCCGCAGGTAACATTTAGTATTTCATATACAATTTTCTCTTTACTTGATACGATTTCTATCTCTTTTTGCTTGAACTAGTAAAACGGTTGGTCGCTGAAGCCGATGAATATCGATAAAGTTTCGTCGTTTCAAGCGATATGTCGCTGTATCCGATGTTGATATAGGCGGTATGATTACATAATTGTTTATATAGGGATTCGGCCGGGACCTTGCCATTCGGTCGTAATAACCGTCGTTATAAACGAATGTCGTTATATTCGGTTTCGACTGTATATCATTCATATTTCCTCAAAAAGGCATAAGAACTCTGAATATAACCAATTGGATCCAAGACTTAACGAATAGTAGTTAAGCGGCGCTAACGAAACAGATATTTTTAATTCACAAGTCAAAGTTTACACCGAACAGTTATGACCTCCACAACGCTGTCAT
This sequence comes from Catocala nupta, assembly GCA_963675205.1. Lineage (NCBI taxonomy): Eukaryota > Metazoa > Arthropoda > Insecta > Lepidoptera > Erebidae > Catocala > Catocala nupta. The sequence goes on along the minus strand of OY776086.1, from coordinate 26,232,270 downwards.
AAGTTCATTGTTCGAGCAAGCCAACTGTTTTAAACAATGTCTGCTTGCTATGCGAATTATATTTCGTAAGTTTACAAGTTAAAACAATGAAATAAGCATGTTATAGTTTCCAGGAAACCGTTTCTTATGGCTATTTGTAAGACAGGATGGGGTTGATTAGGCAACGATAAGTCTAATCTAGAACACGTTGTGGCCCAAGAACATTTGATTTCCTGTAACGGTAGAATAGCCTGCGCAGATGGTGTAGCGGTTTAAGCGGTCACTTCGCCAATATCAATGTGCCGAATGTCGTAAATTCAGTAGGTACCTAGACCTAATAAAATAAATCTTTGAACGGTTTTCATATATTTATAGTCCGATTCTGCTCACGCCTTCGCTCGCGTTTATATAGATTTCGTCAGTAAATTTATATCCCCAGGAACAGTACTTTTTTCTGCACGAAACACGCACATAAAAGACATATGGTACTTCCCGTTGTCCTGTTGTGTACCTTGACAACGTGTATGCAAAATGGTATACAGATAGGCTGAGTAGTTAAGACGTAGTTGGGATTAAAATTCTTTCTTACTTGCCTAATTTAATAAACAATATGACGTACTGGTAACTATAGACAACACATAGAGACCCATCTCTATGTTTTTCTTTCTTTTTGGTCATTTCTATTTAATAGAAAACGAATGTAGTCTGAAAGTTTTGTACTCAATCGTTTTATAATGAATTTCTTCTTCACCTAATAATACAAGTAATAAAAAATGGAGTCTACATAGTCTCACGTCCCAGAAGGACAGAAGTATATTACATCAACATTTCGCCAATTATGGGCATGGCCACACGTTGCCGTGCCTACAACTGAATGATCGGCCTCCGTAATCGGCTGGTCATAATCGTAAGAATCAATGACCCCTGCCGTATTTGATAAACAATATAACATTTTGTTCTGATTAATGGTAAGCCACTGACTTCGTAATGAATTAATGATAGTATTCTACTGCATCATGGGTGCTTCATTTCAACTTATATTGGCTAGAATTAAGAACATGCGTTATCGCTTATTTCGCTTTCCAATCTACCTTGTGTTAAAAATAATGTTGTCGGTTTTTTATGCAAATACTAAAAAACTATTTATACAAACTAGTGGTCGCTTTTGCAGACAAATTTCGATCAAAGCATCTCGCTACTTTAAAAAATTATATATATTTTAGCTTTATGCACTCCAACTTCCTACAAACTTTAGCTTTGCCAAAGCTCACAATTTTTCGTGCATGAAATATTTACCCATACCTAAACTGTCAAGTTTTGGTAAGTCAGACATTGAAATTGATTTAAAACATAATAATTTTATTTTATTGAAAATCAAATGTGTATGGCCGCCGGTGTGCCACTGTTCGTCACATCTTTATATACATATATGTAGATGCTACAAAACTGTGCAGCTATGTATAAAGAAACAATGTAAAGCCTACCTAGCCAGTACAAAAGCCCTTTATAATAGATCACGACATCACGATCCTGACACGCTATGGAATCGTGCGGCTGCAAATATTTCTCGGTTGTTCACCTAAGCTTAACTTCAACACGCTTCATGTCAACAAAAAACTTCATAGGTAGACACCACGACATTAAATGTTGTTTACACTGTTGTCTCATGTTTATGACCTTTATTCTTTTACGGCTTTTCACTAGCTTGTACCAGCGACTGAATTGCTATATCGCTGGGCATGTAGGTATCAGATGAATCCACTATGCTGAACTAGTTTAGATTGACTACGCTAATGACCTACAGAGTGTTTTTTAAATGTTTTTCCTTCTTTTGAAGAATATAATTCCTTCATGGAGAGATCTGCTTTCTCCAATTTTTATAATAGTTAATTGCCAAATATCTTATATTTTCCTCTATTGCACGTGTTCACACACAGCAGACGTCGTTACGAGTTCGGTGTTTCGTATTTTTATTTCACACTTACCAGTGGTCTTTTACAGGCGTACCTAAGTTTTGGTTAAATAATTTACTTAAACAAAACGTGAGTAGGTATCAATAAAAAGTTGCAATCAAAATAACCGCTACAACATATATTTTATTTTAAATTGTTTGATCTTTGACGTTAAACGTTAGCAAGAAAGAAACGTACTTATTTAAAAAGATTTTCTCTGTTGCAGGCTATTACTCGTCACGAACATTTTTCACAGATCAGCCACTCAGCTATCCAAAGCGAGTGCATTTGTCACGCTTTTCACGATCGCAAACAGAGCGGCACGATGGTATCTCCCGTGCCAAATGTCAACCAAAAAACACGCGCCTATCTTGACTGGTTTATATTTTTATTTACAGGGACAATAGGGGCTTTGTTGTATGAAAATTGAAACAAATAAAAGTATTTCAAAAGCTTTATAAGGCTTTTTTAATTATAATGACAATATCTGTAAAAAGGGCCATCTCGTTGGTCCAGTAGCGTAAATGTGTGTACGCAAGCGCCACTGCCAGCAACAATGTTATATTCAAATTAATTTCATTTCATTTATTTGCAAAAAAATAGGTACATAAAATGTTAGGTAAAGTATTAGGTGTCACTATAGCAAGCTTTGTAACATGCAAATATTTTTAAAATACTTACATCAATTTTAGCATAAAGTATTTATTAATCATAATATTTAGAAATAATAAATAAAAATAGTATGACAGTTAATTATAGTATGTTTAATAATATGCTGTTAATTTGTAATCACATTATACTATAGAATTATTTACCGTATAGTATACGTGGTGGGCACGCCACGATTGTGGCGGTAAGACCCGTGTTTGAGGAGTGGCTGGAGAGGCGGCATGGCGCCCTCACCTTCCGGCTGACACAGGTTCTAACTGGCCACGGTTGTTTTGGCCAGTTCCTGTGTCGTATACGCCGGCAAGAGACGCCCGGTTGTCACCACTGCGGCGACTGCCGCGACGTTGTAGAGGACACGGCGCTGCACACTTTGGCGGTTTGCCCCGCCTGGGCATCGCAGCGCCGTGAGTTGATCGCGGCAGTCGGATCGGTTGCCCTCTCGCTCCCGGCCGTAGTTCAGTCTATGGTCCGGAGTGAGAGGTCGTGGAGCGCCGTCGCCTCCTTCTGCGAGGAAGTAATCTCCACCAAGGAGGCGGCGGAGCGGGAGAGGGAGCGTTTGAACCCTCTCCCCAACCGCAGAGCCGGGCGCCGGAGGGCGCGCGATGACCTCCAGCCACCCTGAGGTTTGACCTGGGGGTGGCGGGCTTTGTGGGCCTGCCCGCCATCCGTTCAGCACCAGGTCCGAGAGGCGGCGTGCGTGTTCCCACGCGCGCCTCTGTGTCGTGTCCGTCTCCCCTTTAGGGGGAGACAGTAGGGCTTTTATATTGTGTAGTGCCTATCTTGGGTAGGTCTTGTTGCGTAGTGGCCTGCCGTTTCATACGGCGGGCCGTAACCTCGGCGGGGTCGCGACCGCATGCGAAAGCGATTCGCGCGGCCCCGTCGATAGTGGTTTTGTCGAGGAACACCGTGGTAGGTTTAGTCGGTATTCCGGGAGGTACATTGTCTTTTAACATCTTTCTTTTACCCCGGCGAGTCCGACATAATCCCTCCGCCCGCCCCCGCGGAGGGATATGCGTCATAGCATTCCCCCACGTAACAAAAAAAAAAAAAAAAAAAAAAATAGTATACGTGGTACATCTGGTCTCCGTGATAACATCCTGTGTTCAAGATTTGAATCCTTTCATAAAATTCTAAGTAATAGCATAGTGTCCCTAATAAAATTGTGCTTATTAAGCGGTTATTAGACTTCTTTCTTTATACACCACCAAGCTACGCTGCTGGCTGATAGTAAGCGGTTACCTTAGACTAAGATCATTTGCAATACCAGAATTGCACACGTGTTGTCGAACCCAAGGGAAAAGGAATTAAATATGGGATAAAAGGACAGGAATAATAGAGGTTGATATATGAACTGTCGGTACTGCTACTCACCAAACGATTATCGGTCACGTATAAGAGATGTATAAGAAAGAGGATAGATCTTCCCCGAGCGTGCATGCTCCTTCATACCTTCACTAAGTAAATAAATTATTTGATGACGGCATAAATAGAATGTGGCTGTAATACCGTAGCGCATGCCGTCATTTCGGCGATATTAATACATGATACTTACTACATTATGCAAATCAGAGGCTATTTTCCAGTAGCGGCTGTTACTATCCACATTAAGATAGGTTGTCTTGGCCTGATAAAATTTGCAAGGTTGTATTGCAACTTTTATCATTCTACAAGTGTCAGATAAGTAGTGTAACGCTTACATTTAGGCGTGTTGAATGAGTTTTGGACCAGTTTTGTCACGACCAGGCATCGTTACCCATTCATAGAATGTTATATTTATGAATAATATACTGATTACCTACTAAGAAAAGATTCTATGTTTAAGTGTGAGTTAAGGTAGTTTATACACGCATAGATAGTCTTTATCCTCTAGAAGGTAGACTGTGATGTATTAAGACCACATTTCGCCAACTATTTGACAGAAAATGACATGCCGCGGCTTTATGCACTGCGGTCGCATTCAGTACAATTGCAGCACCGAGGTAGTCTGTGAATGCAATTATAAGTAGACTGGTCTGCATGTTGCTAAAATGTTAGACATTTCAACAAATGACTTCCTTGCTCGGCACGATCTGTTAAGTGTGAACACGTGTAACTGTTAACCAACTATAGCATGAGATTAAACTCACTGCCATTACTCGCAGTTGCAAACAAGCAAATCACTAGTTAAGTAGTAACCTCGCTGCCACCTCCACCTTCTAAAAGATATTCAGACAAATAATTTGGTTTTGTGTTTTAGAGAAGCACTGGAATCCCTACTTCTTACAAGTCCCTGCTTGCTAACTTTTGGAACGCTTTTTGCAGATCTACTTCCAGAAGCGCTGGGCTGCGTTGCCAGGGAAGCATTTTTCTACTGCTCATATTGCTGTTGTAGTAAGCGTTCATGTAGATTATGATGACTAGCTACCGTCAGATTTGCTTGTTCTGTTGATTTAAACAAAATGTTATTTTTCTAATATTCATGTTACATGAACTAAAAGTTAGTAAGTATTTACCATATTATGTTCTAGCAACATGAAGGGCGTAACGTATGGTAGATCTAAAAAGATGATTTAAGCATGTACCACCACCTATATTTTTGCTGTAGTTGTTTTATTAATTTTACATACAAGTAACATTTTGTTAACATGACAAGATCAGTTGTATAAATTATTATAATAATTATAGTCTATGAATAGAGAGTTCGATATATAAATTAACCAGCTAACAATCTTTGAGCAATGTCTCTATAATCAACTTGTTATCAATTAAATAAACAATGACAACTACAATGATAGCAAACATTACGTTCATTTTATATATTATTTGTTCCGGTGTGTGTCATTTTGATAAAACAGGTACCATACATACATTTATTATCAAAATATAGTACTTCACTTTATTTTGATAATGTCTTTCTGTATATCTATCTACGATTACTTATTATTAGTTACGGTTTTCAAAATACATAATATCTGATGTTTTATTATTTATCCTTAAATAATTTGATTACACGGATACAAATATTGATTATATGGCCGCAATGCAATGCCAATGGGTTAATTAATCCCTCGCCACTAAACTGGGTTTTGCGTTCCATTCCCATATCCCTATATACAACAATATGTGAACTTCTGTAGTTTTTTTCCGAATCTAGGTGTTCGTTGTGCGACATAAGATTTTCTCTAGTAGGTACCTAAGTTCTATGGCCTGGGGGGGTACTAAACATTGAAACTATGGCCACAAAGAACACCCAGATTCTGCACTACAAAATTTTCCTCTTATCAATTGAATCTGCAACCTATCTAATGGTTCACTTATACCAGGTCGAAAGAGCAACTTCGGTAAGCCGAAATCGACCAACGACCTTATTATAAATGGCTAGTCATATTATGACGACTCAGTTTGGAGCCGAATTCGACCAAGTTCAAGGCAAGGCAAAAGTGGCAGTTGCCACCGTGTAAGCAACGATTCTACCGAGCCGCCTTCAGCATGACAAAGACGACCATATGTAAATAAGCCTGGAGCCATTAATGAGCCATTAGTTGTAGCGAAGGAACTTTTTATAACTTCTTATATTAATGAACAGTCAATGCTGTTAAAGTTTATTCTTCGAAAGATTATTGCCGCAAGTGGAGTATATTTCCTGTGTCACGGTGGTCTTTACATACATATATTCAAACAACAGACACAAAGAACAGCCAGGCTCAGAACAACTATATATGGACCAATCATATTGTTGTCTCAGGTGGAGAAGAAACTTTTACTACGCGCAATGGCGCGGCTATGCCTTAAAACACTACGCTATTTGTATATAAATGGGTAGTATTTAACTGAACAGCAAAAAACTACTAATTGCACAGCAAAATATGCTTACCAAAAATACTAATTGCACACCAAAATATATTTAAAGAGATCAAACTAAGTCGACAGAGCCCCGCTTCACGGGGCTCATATTTTTGGGTGGGTTTAAGAAGGAACCTTACATAACCTAACCCTTCCGAGATGGAATGCAGTGATTTGAAGCGTATAGGTGCTCGTTACGATATATTTTAGTTAGCATATTTTAGTGTGCAATTAGTATTTTTGGTGGTAATTACATATATTTAATCCCTATATAAATTAACTTAAGCATCTATTCAAATGCCTTTGCCTAAACACATATGAAGACGTTACATTAAAGATACAACCATTTTCTTCTTCCTTCATTAGTTATCTGTCACCTCCGTGTTATGATACAAAAAAATAAACAAAAAGCAACATGGCTGCTATGGACATCCTTATTATGTCGTACAGTTGACACAATGGCTTTTGTCCGTCATGTTTATCCCCCGTGTGTTATACAAGCACATACCATCGTGTATTCAAGTCCCAAGTCATTTGTGTTATTTCTTCACGACCCGGCCCTGGAGACCGACTATTTGGGTCGTAGACTTTTAATTAATGGATTCTATATGTAGATTCTATTTTAATTTCTTTAAGACTTCGCTGAGACTACGTTTACATTTAAAAAGTATACCAACGTCTATTGAATTGAAAGACAGAAAGAAATCTTTATTGCATTACAGCTTTTAGATGGGCACAATATTTTTAAGAATAAAAAAAAGAATAGTAAAAAAAATAAACAAGCAAAAACAGAATAAGTAACATCTAGTGACACATGCGTCCCACAGCTGCAGCAATCAGGACCCCAGTTCAGCATTTGCCTGGTCCCAAGAACCAGGCACTGGTCTTCCACTGGAACCTATCATAGTGAATTGCTTGCATCATAGTCGGTTCAGTGGTTTAGCCGTAAAATATTAACAAAGAGACAGTCAGATTTACTTTTGCATTTATTATATCAGTATGAAGTTCGGTTATAAGAAAAATACGAGTTGAAATTAAACTCATTTATACGGATTTTATCGCATTGTTTATTTAACACTGTATTACATAATTTTGAAACTGTTGCACTACCACGACTATTGAATATTACTAATTTTCAAAAATACGAGTATTGATATGACGAATTTTGAGATAACTTATATTCTGTAAGCTTATATTTTATAAATATACCCACGATAAAAATGTACCTATTAAAATTTATTTTGTTTATTTAGAAATGATTTTTTCGTCGTTTTTTAAGTGAAGAATAAATGAACACTCTTTTGCATTCGTAGCATTGATAAAAAAGTCTATGAACTTAGGGAAATTTTAATCCCTCGGGGAAGCATACGGAGATTGTTACTCAATCACGTGTGGGTGATTGTGTCTCAATCAGGCGTATACTGTTGAACGTTTTTTGATGAAACTTGATACGCAGATAGACCATATGCTGGATTACCTCATTAGTTTTAATACTCTTATGGTAATAAAGGGTATGATTTATCTGCGTATAAAGTTTCATCAAAATCCGTTCAACAGTATACGCGTGATTGAGTAACAATCATCAATCATCAATCATCTTTAGCTACTTCTGAAACTTAACTTCATAATTCTTTAACTAATATTTTAAATGTGAATGTGAGTTTGTTTGTTACTCTTTCACGCCATCACGCCTTAACTACTCGACCGACCATCATGAAATTTCGCATAATACACGTTGGCAGGAGAACAGAAAAGGACATAGGGTACCTACCTTTCACCCAGAAAAAAGTACTGTTACTAATCTAACCTACATCTATGAAAGCGCTAGTTAACAATATTTGAAGTATTTATATAACGATAAGATGATTAATGTAATATATGTATAAGTTAAATCTATCCCATCATTATGATAGCAATCTCATCACGGCATCAGACTGTTAACGATGTTCACCGCGAGCGAGTTATGTATAGACGTTGACAAAAACTATAATTATGTTTTTGTATAGTTAATTTCAATATGAATTAGATAGCTGTAAAGCTTAACACTGCATGTAGGTACGCAATATTATATAGGAGCGCCTAGACGTCCTGACTAATATTATAAACGCGAATGTGAGTTCGTTTGTTACACTTTAACGCCTTAACTGATCATCATGATATTTTGTAAACACGTTGTCAGAGGTACAGAAAAGGACATAGAGTACCTTTCATCCAGAAAAAAATAGTCCCGACGGATAGTAATTTATTGACAAATCTTGATTAAAGCAAGCGAAGCCGGGCGAAAATCTAGTATATTATATAACAGTACATAATTATTACCTGTCTATATAGTCAGAGGAATGGATGACGAGGAAACTGATAGTTTCCTATCACGTAACTTAATAGAGGAACATCATGTGCCCGAATGTTTTGATATAGGCGTTTGCTCCTTTTAAATAAGTCCCATGTTATTAAGACAACCCTACTAAGGTTGGGAGCCCTTATTAGACACGTGCTATAGCAGCTCAAAAGATTTCAATTAAGCCTACGATCTGCACATTTTAGGGTAACGTAGCGAGAGGGTGCCAACAGGAGTATATTACTAAGCTTTCCACTGTCTGCCTGTTCATATGTCCGACGTTAAAAGGTCTTTATGCTTTGAACCATAATAGGTAACTAGATAAAACTAAAAATAGTATGTGGTATTATGGCATAATCATAAAAATGTAAGGAGCTTTCTGTACATGAAACATGTTTTCAAATTATTTTATCGTTACCTGAAACCTACATAATATACTTTTGATACCTAAGGTTAATTTATCAGACCTCTGTTTAAAGCACTATGTGCACATTTGCACTGTCAAATTGGGAAAACATATGTATTACAGCATCCCAAGATTGCTTGAGAATGACTGACACATTACATGAGGGTTTAAAAAAAGTCTCCTCCAATTGCGCTATCCCCAATATCAAATGAAACAAGCGTATGCTATGTATGCTTTATCATACATCTGGAAGATTTATACTATAGCGACAATTTTCCTATCAAATTATACTAAATCTCATAAATGATAATATCGAAAATATCACCTTCAAAATTACTCTAAAGAGAAATTATGTTGTAAGGTATATTTTGTGGTAAGTATAATCTAATAAAATAATGGCTATCGACACAGACAGCTATTTCTAAAACAATCAAACACAGCAACATCATTATTAACTCATAGTTGGCAGTACGTGATTGGAAACGCCTTCACCGTGCTATTCAGTTTTTACGAAGTAGAAATGCATCGTAGCATAAACCCTGTGTATGAATGGAGCCGTTTACGCAAACTACCGAGACGAACGTAACCTCCAACGATTACCGGCGTGAGTAGAAAATGTCTGCCGGAAATTAAGTAATCAGTTACAAAACTTTTAATAGACGAGTTAATTCTACATTTGCATAATTAATTGGATTAAGAATTGGAAATTCAAATATTTTCTTTTAAATTCCAGTCTAATATTGTCTGTTAAGTATTGTAAAAAGAGGATCATAAACATGATTGTGTTTGTGAAGCAACTATTATACAGTTTCTTGTTATAATGATAAATCTCACATGAATATAATTCGAAATTCAAATATTATTTATTGTTTTGAATACTGCCTGTTAAGATTTGTAAAAGAAGGTTCATATACAATGTGTTTATGGAACTACTATTACACAGTTTTATTGTTATAATTATAATCCTCACGAAAGAAGCAAATTAGAACCGTGCTGGGGAACCCTTATATGTGATCGTACATCTAATGAGCAGGCTACGTATTAATGTTATGTTTTTATTATACCTAACAGTTGACAGTTGTCCAAAGACAAAAAACGTCACGATACTAGCAGGCACGCAGTCTTAAGAAATTAATGCCCCATTTTTTATTGCTATTAATATTATAGTCTTTTAAAATAGTTCCGCTGCAACCATAACTTACACTTATAATACAATGATAACAATATTAAATGTAAGTATAATTATGTACAATATGAAAACGTCGATCCCTCTTCATATGGCTGTCGTAAGAGAAATGCAACATCGGTACTAAATTAAACTTATGCAATTGCTAAATTAAAAAAGAATATTATATCTTTCGTTAAATAATAGTAAGTAACTAGCTTATAACAGCAATTTGACCATAACACTTCTGTTTTGAATTGAACCTTTAATAGAATTAAAAAGAAGTTATTTATTTCAAATATTAGCATTCAATAAATAGCCGTCCACAAGAATGCTACTAACGCGCATCCCACAGTGATTTCTTACATTTACAGTTGCCATTCGCTTGCATTACATCTTAAAGATGGTCGTATAGATACTGCATGCAGTATATGAGAATGCACGAACACAGCAAGCGTCTTGCGAAACCGATGTAGTTTGCCGTACAACACTGGACTTAAATGTAGGTCCACGTGAAAGAAGCGAGCTAAACCAGTATTCGGTAGGAAACATAAATATTTACGTATTATCCCGTTATTGAACTAAAGTCGGAAGAGAAACACTTAATCCAGTAAGCCAATTGACTGAAACGTTTCGAGATCGACCGTTTTTTGCCTACCGCCAATTCGAGCGAAACTAAATTGTTGCATAAAACGAGACAAATCGTATTGGAGCAAATATCTTTTGAATAACGTCCGTTTCAAAATAATAATATTGCAACTGCGAGAGTCTGGTCGTTGACCTTTTGTAAAGATGGGTTAATAACTGCGAGATTATTAGGTAGTAGATATTTGACAAAAGTATGATTATAAATGAATAAATGGCTGTAAATATAAATAAATGATTTAACATGAAAAACGTGTTCATTCATTTATTTACAGCCATTTAAATCAATTTGATAAATTATACGGATGCATTATAAACTATAGATCTGAATTATAATAAAAGAGTGTGTATGATTAGATGAATCGATGCCCGCTAATATATAAAAAAAACAAAGGTTTGTGTTCATTAAAACTAGCTAAAAAATTAATATAAATTAAATTTTCTCTAATAGAAACCTATACCTACAACCCTTAACTAACATAGATTACTTTAATGATATGACACACGAGCGAAGCCGGAGGCGAAGTAAATAGTATAATTAGGTACACTTAACAATAGTGCCAAGAACACAGTACATGATTATAGTGCTATCAGTAGGGTGTCTAGACATTTAAAATAGGGCACGCCACAAATTACGTCTAATTACTATGTCTTGGTTACAGTGAATTCCAGAACTGGCTACGTTTCTTAACCCTTATCATACTTGTAGCACCTCGTGAATAATCTCGGCGAAGTACTAGATTTAATATAAATATTTACTTAATCTGCACTTTAGTAAGGCGAGCTCATCTTTCGAGCTTATATAAAGATACTATCATTGAATGCTTTTTAATATCAGCTAGGTATGTGTATCGCTCGAGGGATGTAATATACCTAATAAATAATTAGGTACTTAATCTGCATAGGATAGCATGGCATTTTAGTCTCGACCTTTTGGTATTATATAAAGGGGGGCAGAAGGGCAAACGTGCATAACCTCTTGCCTGAAGAGTTACGGTTTATTAAGGTTTGAAATTAAGGAATACCCCGCGTAGGTTACTAACTCTACAAAAATCTTTTTATATCGTTCTTGAAGAACCCCATTCTGCAGTATCATAGCATAAATCAGGCCGTGGTATATTTCAGCTAGTAAAGAAGTATGCCCCTATGTATTCATGGTTTCGTTTTCCCAACAATCAAACGTAGACGTTAATATACACGCGTGAATCTAGTTTATCTTAGATACACTACACCTCGGATATTCACAGTAACATAATTATAAAAAAAGGTTTGGTAAACTAGAAGTGAAAAGACACGTTAAAACGAAAAACATGTCCTGTTTACATGTGAAAAAATAACCTACTTTAACGAGCTTCATAAGCCTTTTGTGCAATAACCCGTCGAACTAGGGATATATTTCTTTTTGTATTAGAATATATATCTAAAACCCAACAAATTAAGGTACGTTTCATGAATGGGAAATGTGAAACTGTGCTCCATACTTCAATGGGCATTCTCCTTTAAAATTTTGTTGTTACTCCTCGCATTCTACTCAAGTGAAGCTAAACTTTGTTTCGTCATATTGCTGGAAGGTCAAATCCGTGCGCGCCTTTGCAAATATGGCGAGTGGATTTTGTATTGCAGTAGTAATTAATTGAACATAGAGAATTAAAAATAAGAATGGTGGAGAAATAGAGAATGGTAAAATATATATAAGCTAATTTATGGCACCAATGGAATTGTTTAAGTGTTTAATGTGTTAAATGCGATAAGTTCAGGTTTCTTATAAGCATTAACACATTACCAATCATTTAAAATGTGTTTTAATATATTTACAGTCGATTTTTAATCGTTAATTAACTGTCGTCCGTTAATGAAGGTCTAAAAATTGACAGTATCTAATTAATAAAATATACGTCTGTATATTTGATTAAAACGCTCTACAAACCAACAAAATTCCAAACATTTACCTAACATAAGTTTTATAATTATAGTGATTGAAATATCAACCTTTAATAATAATATCTTGTTGACTTTCCAAACTCTCAAACAGAACCGAAAGTGTTCAACCCACAGATTCAACCAATTGCTGAAATAAATCTCTGTTGCTCTATTCGTCAATTACATATCTAACAGAAAGTCAAATGTAAGAACATCTATTCAGTATGTATCAACATAATTATCTTTTATAGAGCTTTCTATGTCGTAATCATTTTGGAAAGCGTATAGGACGTTACCGTCGACTCTAGACCTAAGTGAACAAAGGCATGAAGCGCTTACTGAGACGAGTTGACGACTTGTATCTAACTATATAAACTCTATGAGAAAGTATCTAGCTGTTCCTGAAAATATATCTACGCTAGGGATAGGTAGCAGTGAAAGAAAGAAAGAAACATGAAATTGTAAGAATATAGTTACAATAAAAGTGTTATAAGAATCCATAATACGTCTCTTATATTCTACCATATCTGGTGTACAAATATTATGGTAATGGATTTTAAAATAAGTAAAACAAGGAACAATAAAGCCCCGTCTTTGCTCGCGTAAATGTATGTTAGGTTAGAATAGTATCTGAGGAAGTGAGTTCCATCAAGGAGGCGGCGGAGCGGCGGGCGCTGAAACCCTCTCCCCAACCGCAGAGCCGGGCGCCGGAGGGCGCGAGATGACCTCCAGCCACCCTGAGGTTTGACCTGGGGTTGATGGGCTTTGTGGGCCTGCCCGCCATCCGTTCAGCACCAGGTCCGAAAGGCGGCGTGCGTGTTTCCACGCGCGCCTCTGTGTCGAGGCCGTCTCCCCTTTAGGGGGGAGACAGTAGGGTTTATTAGTGAGTGAGTGCCTTTGGGCAGGTTTCTTCGTGCAGTGGCCTGCCGTTTCATACGGCGAGCCGAAAACTCGGCGAGGTCGCGACCGCATGCGCAAGTGATTCGCACGGCCCCGTCGATAGCGGCTTTGTCGAGGAACACCATGGTAGGTTTAGTCGGTATTCCGGGAGGTACTTTACTATCATTCTTATTCCATCATTCTCTTTTACCCCGATGAGTCCAATATAACCCCTCCGCTCCCGCGGGTATGCGTCAATGCATACCCTATGTCCTATTCTGTACCCCTGACAACGTGTATGAAAAGTTGCACGATAATCGGTCGAGAAGTTAAAGACGTGAAAGCGTAACAAACAAATAAACCAACTCACATTCGCATTTATATGCGCATAGCGCAGTATCACAACTTGTGTTTAGCTCAAATGCAATATGTGTTGCGGGTTCGATATCCATAAGGGACAATGTTATTGTGGCCCACAGAAATGTATGTGTATCTTATCTTATCTTATCTTGTGTGAGGGTCAGTCAGTACAGACCGGCGACACTTCGACCCAGTGGGATCTTTTGTGTCGACTTCCCCAATACCGACTACCATAGATGTTCATGGCAGCTGGGACCGACGGCTCAACGTGCTCTCCGAGGCACGGAGCAGGCGATAATTGTCAATCAATACGCACATAATTTCGAAAAGTCATATAACTTCCGAAAGTCAGAGGTGCGCGACGTGGGTTCGAACCCGAGACCTTCTGCATTGCAGTCTGTTGGTCTCCCCACTGAGCTATCGCTGCTCTTAATGTATGCGTATATAAAGCGGCAATAATAAAAAAAAAGATGTGAATGATGTGATCAAGATTTCAATGAATTTTTTTTAAGTATTCCGTTTGTTTTATTTAATAAAGCTGTGTAAAATGGAGATTAATAAAAAAATTTAGACATATTTCAACCGATAGATAAAAATATTGTTGATCGCGTGGTAAAACTTGCTCAACATGATCGCAAGATCAATTCTTAGATCGCGGTAGCGTTCAGCGATGGGGGACGGCAACAGGCTCGTCTCCTATTACAAGACCTTACACAAATCATAGTTGGAGAATATGGATGTAATACGTCTGTGCCTCACCTCGAGGATTCATTCACAGTTGAGATTATCTATACTAATACAATAAAACTAAAGGGTTTGTTTGGTTTTTGTTCCGAAGCGCTCATCTCTGGAACTACACGACCAATTTGAAAATCTCTTTATGCATTTGATACCTAGTCTTGAGGAAGGTTATATATTATATAACATTATGCTACAAGCCATAGCAATCATAAACGTGGGTGAATCTGCGGAGAACAGCTAGTATATGTATAAGTAACTTCGTATAAAAACATCGATAACTAAACTCATAGAGCACAACGATGGTTCCCACTTGTTCCACAGCACGACCACACTAAACGGTCACCGATCACAAAAACACACACGCACACACCACTACGGCAAATTGTCACATAAACGCATAGACGGTTCGTCAACACTACTATAAGGGAGCGTGAAGCGAATCGTGATAAAGCTGGGACCACATCCAGCAAACTGTTTGTTGCTCACTAATTGCCAGCGGACTGGAATCTTTTTACGCTGCTGCTGGACCCTTATATTTCTTAATATTTGTTATTTCTTATAGATTTGTTCTTCAATAGGTATCTAAGTATAAGTACGTAGAATTACCGACATTAGAATATCATTTATTACAATATCATATATATATCTGCTATACATTGTTTTGTTAAATCTTGTACGTGTTATATACAGGATAGTGATAGAACCAGCTTTATTCACTCTTTTTAGGAATATAGAAGCGAAGAGATAATGAAAATGAAATAAGATTTTGAAAACCAATAAGACGTAATAATGGTGTCTAATTATTTGATGACAATTAGTATTTACTCATCATGCTTGTATAATAAAGTAGATGTGCCCGCGGTTTCACTCGCGTTTATAATTATTGCGCCGCTCCCGTGGGTTATAGCGTGATGTTATATAGCCTGAAACCTTCCTCGATAAATAGGCTAGCCAACACTAAAATATTTTTTTAATTCGCAAACGAACAAACAAAATCATCAGCTTTATAATATTAGTATAGATTAACAACATAAACAACTACATGTATTGTCAAAAAGACGTAATATTATAATTGATATATACAACATAGATAAAATAGAGATAATGTAAAGCATGCACGTGAAGAGATTTCTTCGAATTAAAAATAAATAAGTTTATTGGGTCATTGAGATAACGCTGACGCAGTAGTACGTGCTCACACGTGCAATTATTAAAAGACGTAGCAGATGTAACTCTCCTAAAATCGCACTGAACACATAAGAAACAGTCTGCTTCATTCTACCCGCAATGTAAATGAAGAGCCTAATAACAGCCCCGTAACGAGATCGCAGCGATATCGCAAGACATTGAACTCACACCCAGCGGTGAGGTTTCCAGGTCGTTTGTTATACCATCTTTATTTAGAGCAGCTTGTACGACCGAGACGAAAAGCACCAATCTACATCATATTGCATAGTACGCCTTTGTACTGTCTTATCAGAAATCTTGACTTACGGCGAGGTGGATTCGAGTTGGATGAAATATTTGAAACATGTTTCCCATTAGACTCTAGAGCTTTTTAAGTTTTTTTTTTAACTATGTGCTGTTCCATTTATCAGCATGACGATTTTGATGACTTGTATAAGGGAATCTTTCAATACAATACATGTTTGAGCCTCATTAAATAGTTCGATAATACTAAAAAAGGAGAAACAGGGGCAAATCAAATTTTATTTGATTATAAACATCGTGTTTTAAAAAAGTAGCACGGACTTTTCTAAAATCTAAATATTTTTATCGTAGCGTTGCATTGATTATGATAAGTCAATTTAATTCTACTTACAAACTTAAACAATATTCCTATTTAGCAATGAGCTTTTGACATTGCCGCAAGTTGATTTTGTCAACGACATACGAATTCTGTCTGCAAACTTCAAGTCATGTTTTCTGGTAGATTATATCTCAAATTGGAATAATAATAATCGCTATAGCATAGACTGGCTAAGCGGATTCTAAGAAGACTAATGCTCAAATAAGATTTGTATTCTTAGATCAAAGTATGTGATTAGGTACTAACAAGAATCTTTAAGTATATAAATATTATCTTGAGAGAAAAAAATAAATAAAAATTTACGATATTTATAAATATGTTAATGGCAATCGTAAAATAGCTAAAACAATTATAGTTAAATGTAATACTGATGTTTGGCTTGTACTGTTATCGTTTTGGATTTATTGTTAAAATCGAATTATTTAGGTACCTATATATAATTTGCTTTATATTATGATATATCCTATAAAGGCTTGTATTGTAATATTTACGGAGAGACACTGATTCCTAAGATACAGGCATATACACCTAGTTTAGAAGTCAGGGTTAATATTTTAGACAATCTGCATCTTCGCTGAAGAGCAGCTTATCGTCGCTTGGCCGCTTTTCATCGAGAAGTCAGAAATTAACTAATGACTTGTGTAAAAATGTATTAAGATATAAAACAACGTTTTTTGGTGAAATAAATTTTATTACATATATTATAATTACCAAATCAAACATAAGATTACGTCGGCAATAATTTTTTGTTTGCATATGATCACAAATATTATAAATACATTGAAATTTTTACCATCAGCAGATGCTAAATAAATAAAAAAATATAATGAATATATGATAACTCTATAAATTGACAACATACAAAAACCAATGCCAAGCCAATAACCATCCAGACGCAATAAATAAAATATTATGACAAGAAGCAATAACGAGACCGTCATTTCGTGAGAATCTTTTAAATAGGCGAACTGAACAATTTAATGTGAGTTTGCAGAATTGATTGATTCCCAAGGTTGCCATATGAACTGAAGCTTATACCTCGGTGAAACAACATCGTTTAATTGCGCGATGTAATCTTTAATCCTTTTCTCACAAGAACAAGATGGTATAATCGTTGCGCCGATTTTCTGATTTCATTGCTTGTAAACGTTGATTATGTTTTGGATAAGATAATTTTCGATACAGTACCTACCTATTACTACAGACGTATATGTATACAAAAAAACAGACATAAATTAAGTAATCGCGTTATTCTGGTATACATTATTACCTTACCATTAGTACCTTTAGTAACTTTTTTCTTACTTATCCTGTATATATAGTCAAGTAAATAATAATAGCGTACCTACTGGTAGTTTGTGACAAGGCATAGTGACCCATCTTTATGTCAGTATTGTCTTTCTATTTTTATCATCTATTATATTTTCAGGGAACGAATAGTCTTAAAGCAATAACTGACTAATATTTGCTAACCAAACAAGACATGTAATGACATTTATAATTATTGCTCACACTCAACTGAATGCAAGAGCAAACTTAAATAGTTGTGGGCTCATAAGATTAGTAACAGGCATATGTGTGGATAAAACTATGCGGTGCTGCCACGCATCCATCATTCGGTATTAACTATAATCATCTTTGCTCTTCCCAAGAATATATCGCAATTTGTCATATAGCTATAAATACCATATAAAAACTATGTTATTTTAAACATTCGTATGCACTATCATATGTACATTTTTGTGTCCTATCAGATTACGTTCACACCATCCTGTCGAACAAATCCCGTCCACATGATGTCCAGCCATGCATGACGTATTACAATTGCGTAACAAACCATGCCAGTCTAACCGCAACCCAGTTTTGCTACAAAATCAATGCTATAATGAGTACAGTTATTTGAACATGACCTCGTTAGATGGCCAGAGATGCTACGCATCCTAAATAACCGATTGTTTTCAATCCGTAGTTGCATTATGCTGTAAAGTCTATTATTGATGGTAGAAAAGTAGTTTACGGTAAATAAATTATGATTACTTTGAGTAGCAACTACACAGAGGGCTAGTTGTAGTTTAAATGGTTCCCTCGCCAATACTACTGCACCGAGTATTGTGGGTTTGAATCACACAAGGGACGAAGAATTTGTGTGAACCACAAATGGTTGTTCCGAGTCTGGGTGTTCTTTGTATCCGTTGTTTGAATGTTTGTAAAGTCTCCCGCGACTCAGAATTTATTCCTAGAGCGGGAGTTGCTACGATATACTTAAAAAAAATTACTGCTCTTACAAGGTGTGATTGGGTTTTTTCTGTACGGCAGTTTTACTTTTTTGTATCAGCTTTAAATCTTTAATCAGTAAGGGTTAATAGACTTGCCCTTTTATGCATGGATCTTGAGCACAGCTATATACATATATAACTGTCATATTACCAAGATTTTACAAAAACCTCAGTAAAATGCAAACATACTGTGTGTATATAGCAATTGAGTTTAAGTTTTAATAAATTGGCTAATGACCTAAACAGGAGTAGGTGGTGGCTCTAATAGCAAAAGAGGCCCGAAGATCCGGCTTAGTGGCGTACTCTAGCCGAATCCTTGTCTAAAAGCGATTGACACTTGATGACGATGACTACAAATAAACCATTACACATTCTCATCACACGGATAATTCGCCGAAAGACAATTAAAGACAAGTATCACATGTATCACTATCAAAGAATGCAACGTACGTCAAACGGTGGCTGATAAGAATTATGAACAATGTTTTAACGGAAGTAACTGAGTATTTAATGTTTAATTTACGAGGTGACGATAGTAAACAAACGCTGCGATGACTCACTAGGCTATTTACCTGTCTGGGGTAAGTCCGTCCACAGTGATACGTTATAAAAGCGAAATTTCGTTCAGGTAGATATTAGTTTGAGATTTTGAACCGAACTTTCTCTGAAATTCTTTTTCAATTGGAATGGGCAATTTGCATGTTTTAGAATCGATTTTTGGGTATTATTTTTGAGCGCGTTTCGTGCAAAGAGGAATGGAAACCACTAAATTAGTCGTTATACATATGAAACTTCTTACTATCACAAGAAGTGATACAGTAAAAATAAAAACCAGCATTTGCGCATAAACCTTTACGCAAAGTTATGCAGAGATTTATCTTATCAACATTTTGTAACTCTGTGTTGCGCATAAACCTTTCTTGAGAGAATATCCCAACATCATATGGCTTGGCTCACTTATCAATTCTGGCTCTTTACGATTGGCAACTGTTGCGGATGCGTCAACGCACGTGCAACAGCTGCCGATGCTGACACTACTCAATCAAGTAATCAGATAAATACTGCACGTCTACTGTAATATTTTTTAAGAGAAAATATTTATATTTATTCACCTGTAGTAAATTGTCCCAGTGCTGGGTACGAGGCTCTTGTCAGTGTGAGAACTGTCAGGCGATAGTAGACCACGCTGGCCCAATGCGAGTTGGCCGAATTCATATATCTTCGAGAACATTATAGAGGAGAACTTTCAGTCATGCAGGTTTCACGATGTTTTCCTTCACTGTTTCAGCGAGCAATGCGAAGCACCTACTTGACTTATTTTTTTAATATTTTATTTGTGATAAATAAACTCAAAAACCAATTAAACGATTTAAAAAAACAGTGACTGAGAGATAAAATGCTACTTTATCCAAAATAACAAAGGCTATAACATCACGATATGCGGGACCCGAGCAGTAATCTTCCACGTGGGTGAAACCGCGGGGTCAGCCAGTACTTAATAATGGTAATGAATAAATATATTCTTTTAATACTTGAAACAAGATTGAGACATAAAAACGCTTAACTAAAAGTAGAAACAAAATGCAGAATGTCGACTGCAGTCCACTCAAGACCGGTGCATATTAAAGTATATTAGCGGTTTCAACGTAGGTATATAAGATAACAAGATATGACTCACGCGATCACTAATAAGGACAAATATTAAAAAGTATTAACTCAGATGATTCAGAAAAACAACTATTGTCGTAAAACGTCTATTCTTCTAGATTACTTTTCGTTAATTAATGGCCTTGTCTTACCATGTGTTAGTCTTCAATTAGTGTCAAGGAAAAGGTTTACCTGAGTCATCGAGATATTAAATAACACTGTAAACGGAATATGAGTTTGTTAAAGTTTTAATAAATGTTCAAGAGAATGGTTGACCTTTCGATTCGCAATATAACTCCAATTTTCACAAGCGATTAAGCTTAAGGGAGTAGTCACTAAAAATAATGACATACGGGATACAACACAAATATTTTCTGACGTTCTTATGTGTTACTTTGTGACCTAAATGAGTAAATTCCATTTGACGTTGACTTTATCGATATATTTCAATCGATTAGTCTTTAAAATTGTCATGTACCTACTTTAGGCATTCTAAATACTGCGATAGTACCTATAGCAAAAATTCTTAGTTGACTATTTGATACATCGAGAAAAACATCGATTTATCAATTAGCCTAGGCAATGAAAATGTATACCTACTTATTATGAACTTGTATTATACTACTTTTGATTCTTCAAATTAATCACTAAGTTATCGATGCATCGAATTCTAAACCGAATATGAATAAAAAGCGTCACCGTTAATACCTAAAATAGGTTTGATTACTAAAGTTAGAAATCATACTTTTTAATCTGAAATGCATTTATTAGTTGTACCTGCTACTAGAGCGACAAGACGACTCTTGACAAAAGTTATCGACAAGCAATAACAGAACACAGTACAGTAGTATCAAATAGATTGATTCATTGTTCATATTTCAATCATTAGTTGACATAAATCATGAATTATACGCTAGTACTAAAATGTTAATAGATTTTGTATACGAGTATGTATCGAATATTTTATATATGTATAGTAAATGTCGACAGAAAAATCTTTGTTATAGTTATGTGGGTAGTATGTTTGTTTATTGATATAGGATAAGATAGACAAAAAAAAATATAAACTGAAATAAATGTTAACTGTATAATATACGTTAAAAATTACGGAATTAAATATAAAATCTATTACTGAGTGCTCTTTCTTTTAAATGTTAAAATCATTGAAATTAACTTAATTAATGAAAACATAACATTATTATATGTACCTACTAAGATTAATTATTTCATCGTTCTAATACATGTTTTGATAGTTATATGTTCTATAAATTATTTATTATTATATTTTTGACGTAGATTAGTTAGTCGTTGTCCACTATTTGGTAACGGA
Source organism: Catocala nupta (assembly GCA_963675205.1). Lineage (NCBI taxonomy): Eukaryota > Metazoa > Arthropoda > Insecta > Lepidoptera > Erebidae > Catocala > Catocala nupta. The sequence goes on along the minus strand of OY776086.1, from coordinate 26,210,331 downwards.
AAGAATGAGCCATCTTGTTCGGAGAACCCACCATCAGGAAACCGGTGGCAAAAGATTAGTAACAGTTTATTACTGGGTTTCTCCCAGTAAGTTCTTACTCACTCACAGTGCGGGACACTCATTTCCCTTTTAGAAAGGTATGTAACCTTTCTTTTCATCCCATCCTTAAATCCTTTTACCAGGCGGTTGGCAACACATTACCTCCAATCGCAAAGACATACGTATTTGGTTTATACTATAATGTTGTTCGTCTTAGCTTAATAATTAATAAATATTATGGTCAAAGAAAATAAATAAAGCTATGGCTTAATACTGTACTACATTTTAGTTATGGAAAAGATATAACGGACAAGAAATCCCATGCCCTGAATACAATAAGCGTTCAATCGAATCTTGATTTAAACAACAATTTCGTATTGCTCACTTTTTAACACGGATAGATAGATAGACAGACGGAACGATGGTATAACCGTTCAGATATAGTTTTCCAATGATTAATAAGTATTAAGAATAGCGGCAATAGCCCAATGGTATTTAACTAGAGACCGAGAGGTCGTAGATACGAATCTCGTCTATTGCACGAATGACGTGAATCTACTAACACAAACATATTTACTTAGCTAGAGAGCTGTAACAGATAATGTTTTTATCATAAAATTAATTGCACAACATTTTGCAAAGAGCAAGGATAATTATAAAACAGCCTAACAATAACAACTTACAATATAATCTCTCACTCACATAACTGCATATATGGTTTTCATAAATAATAACTGTATTTATACAATATTATCCACATACCTTTGTCATTGTTTCTACAAGGGATAACTTCTAACAAGTGAATCATCAATGATAATGTATGACTCACGATTAGAAACTCATACGTGTGCAAACATACATGTATATATCTATACTTATATGACATTTCCTCGCAATAAAATATCCCTGTAATCTATACCTGTATTACCTGTTCTATAATTTATATTATCAGGTACAACAAAACCGAAAGACGATCGGATCAGAGCATTCTAACTAATATTATAAATGCGAATGTGAGTTTGTTTTTTTGTTACGCTTACACGCCTAAGCAACTCGACGGATCATCCTGAAATCTCGCATTCAAGTTGTCAGGGGAACAGAAAAGGACATAGAGTACCTTTCATCCATAAAATGTACTGTTACTAATGTAACCTGACCTACATGTACGCGAGCGATGCCGCAGGCCAATTCTAGTTTACTTATTTAAAAACTATTTAGTAGCGACTATAGATTGAAATATCAACGATAAGTCAAAAATAAAGATAATCTAGTCAAAGAGGCCTATTGAATAATCTTCACAAGCCATAGAGTCCTAAGTTCCAAACTAAAAGGAGAACATGACAAAAACAAAGCTAGCGTATGCTATTAAATGCAAATCAATTCCTTATGATTCAACGACAAGCGCCGTTCTACAATATCCCCTCAAGGCTACAGTTCGGTATTTGAACAAATAGGTTATAGTAACCAGTCAACCGCGACGGTTGGTGTCTTCGTCTAACTGTTGATTTTGAACTGTGGATTAGAACGATAAGGGGTCATTAGCAGCCAGGTGCAACGCGCACCTTTCGTACCATTCGTCTCAGTATGCGATAAGGACGGAAAGTAATTCTCCAAGTCTTGCGTTGTTTTAAACACACGTTTGTAGTATTAAACACGGTTAGACGTTCAGATTACGTTATGATAGTTATCTTGTTTATAGATCTTGACACAATTTTGATACGAGCCCTAAAAGCCATGGTGTTTTTCGGTTGGGTTGATAAGGAAACATTTGGCGGCAAAAGTGTCACAAATTCACAATGCCTGGCGGGCAGTTTATTGTTGCCATGTTTATATTATTATGTGTGTTATTCACCATTCACATTGATTTATTTGCAAATTTACCAGTAACAGTTATAGAGAAGTATTGCGAAATTCATTTTCAAATAAAACTAACACGAAGTAGTGAAAGTTTTTATCCAATTTTACCTTAACGCGGTTAGTCATCAGTTGTGGTGTAATACCGAAACAAATCTTGTGATAGCGCTTCCTCAAAGATTATACTTTTAAGAACAAAGGCAGAAATAACAAAGGATACAAAATTGGATTTTAACAATACCTTATTTAGGTCTATTATAAGAATTGCTGCCATTAAATATATTTACGATCTCGGCTGGATGTAGAACAAGGACTAATGAAGTAAAATTCCAGAGAACAGTAACTTTTACAGTAAGCTTTAATCGTGTAAGCAAGTAACTTCTACTAATTGGTTGTAATTAGAGTAATTACTTAATATAGTAAAATGGGCCAACGTTGTACTTACGTTCGTTAGGTTTAAGTTTAGGTATTGAAGGCGGTAATAAAACATTAATGATAACAATTGAGAGCAATGATAATGAATCTGCATAAAGATTTATAACCAGATTCTATTGTTGGCCATTCTTTTGTATGAGATTTAAAGACACAATGAACTATCGTGAGATACTTTTTCTCTCATCAAATTGTGTATTGCTATGGAATACTTGATTCCATTCTAAAGAATCAGACATGCATAATTTAATCTTTCACTCGTAACGTACAGTTAAGGTAATCCAACATAATGTTGCGTGAAACGTAATGTGTAGTGAAATTCACATTCCAAGTTAAAGTCTTTTTATGGAGACATATTTAGAAGTGTTGTTTTTCACATAACGATGACTTAGTAAAGTTTACTTTCAAATCCAGAAGCTCAGTCTTGTTTTGAAGACAATGTTGAGAAAATATAAATCTCATTGAATTATAATGCCAGTTTCTCAAAAACAATAGAACTATAAGTCAGACCTTAATTTTATACCCCTAATTAAATCGAGCGGCTACAATTAGATCCTTAGCATTTGATTTAAATGGCAAGATGTTGATGAACCGTGCTTTGAAAATGTATGCCCTAAAATAATTGGTCGGATAGCACCACGGTTTTAGTCATACTGCCAATTCGTCAAGTATTCCGAATTCAATTGTAAGATATTTATTATAAGATATAAAGATTTTACAGAGTTTTTATGGTAACGATGCGAACAAACATGCGCGTTTAAATACACAAACAACACCCCAGTCTTCTCTGTTCTGTGAACAACATAATGGGTGTAGAAGTTATGAATATGCCAAGAAAGATATCAAATTCCGGACACTTGCATTCCAATATCATTCGAATGCAACTATGGGGATATAATACTATATCCACAATTGGATCCGCATACGGTTACTTTAAGTTCATTTTCGTGGTGTTATTCTGATATTGGTGCCAATTCTGTTGTCACAAAATTCTCTTATCTTAGCTAAAAATCTCTAAAATTTATTTTAGTCCTGTCACTTTTGGCGATTTCAGAATAAGAAATGTCGTTTGATAGGACTAAACTAAATTTTAGACATTTTTAGCTAAGATAAGAGAATTTTGTGACGACAGAATTGGCACCATTGTGAAGCTAATCCTTAAAATAGCGACGTAACCAAGCGCAAAATTTGCATCTTAAAATTTCAATAAATGTCGGTATCGATAGTTCTCAATCCTATTTTATAAGATTAGAAACAATCCAAACTCCGGATCAAAGGAAGTCGTCTATCGCAAAGCATCCGAGTTAGTGGAGTGATTTGTCCTGTTGATTGAATTAGCGAAAGGATGTCGCCCCAATCCCGGGGTCGAGAGGGTCAGGTACGGCGTCTTTATAGCGTCAGCTGCCGACAACACGTGTCCCTAGTCGTCGTTTGTTGAATGATTCATGGTTTCAATGGGTAACGGCTTGGAATAAATGCTCTTTGAAAGTTTAATTGTCAGCACCTGAGGTATGTTGATTGCATTTGTCATAATTGATCAATTGTTTAGTTTGCCGAGTGTTGCTTTATTATCAACAAGCCGGCAGAATGTCTAAAGTTACATTTATGATGTTAGTGTGAGGTAGGCAACAACCTGTAATACAAATGACAGTACTCCATTTGGTTAGATATTTAACTAAAGGTAAACAATCTTGATGTGTCATTGTCTTTATATCTTAAAACTCAGTTTAAAAATAAAATGCCGCTAAAGATCAATGTAAATACAACAATAAAGATGACCAAATCAATTGAACAGTTAGTTTAAGCAGTAGTTTATTTTTTAATATGTGTTTGTGTAAAAAGTCACATCAAGATTGTTTACCTTTAGTTAAATACCTAACCAAATGGAGTATAGTATAATTATTCTTGTTTACACCTCCAGCTAAGCTAATAAGCTTATGTCAGAAGTAGGTTCACATCGTTAGCACAATATGTGGGATTTACATTTCTTAAGTCCAAGACTTTCCAATCAAAAATATAATGCCTAATCCTTTAAGAAATTCTTGCTTTTTTGCATCGTTAGGTATCATAAAATAATATTTGCGTTTTTGAGCCATTATACTATATAGAATTAAAATACATATAATAGAATATGGCAGTGTTTCCATATGGCAGGTGGCATACGTTGGATTGCTTAAAGAGGTCGTCTCTTGCCTAGGCTAATTCAGTTTAAGAGCTGTGCGCATTTATATTTAGAATAAACATGTAAATAGTCGAATAATTATTCAAATCTTAAAGAAAAGAAAAACAGCTTATAATATAATCTATTACCAGCCAAGGTTAGACATATGCGAGCTTGAACTCTTTTTTGAAATGGTTATTGTGTACAACGAATTGGAGACTTTTATATCTGAACAAAACCGGTTAAGCGTTGGATCTAAAATATTAAGGGTGCGTTAACTTACCCCTTGCGATAAAGGTAACACAAGAATATAAATAGATAATGGTATTTAAATGTCAAGACTAATCCGGGTGTAAACAGTAAATGTTGTTTTTTATTTGCAATACAACATTCTAAGCAAGTTCGTTGTTCGTGCGAGTCGGCATTCTTTTTTTCTGCTCGAAATATGCTCTCGATCGTAATGGTTCTTTAATAGGTATACCATCTTTGGCGCTAGCCATGATTCAAATACATTAGATAAAGAGAGCGTTTCGTGTCAGCTAAGCCATGTCGTCCTTACCATTTACGTTTGAGCAAAAACGTGTCTACATGTCCTAGAATAACATTGATCGCTGATCGCCTCCCAAGGATATTTTCTTTTTAATCTATCATGTTGTATGGTTGTTGTATGTTGTCGGGTTGTGGAGGTCAGGTGGCAGCAGCTCCGTGTAAAAACTGATATCCAACAAATCCAGTTAGACTAGAAAAGCCGACCCCAAGTGACTTGGGCATAATAAACGCTAGGGAGAAAGAAAGATGTTGTATGGTTTTCTTTTTCTTTTATGCTACAGAGAATACACAAATATTAAAACCTTTTTTGTTTAAATTTTTACCAGATGCTACATTTCTATAATTACAGGAGTGAGCTTTATACTTTTTACTTCTAAAATTTCTAATTGAACGGGAAATTAAATATATCAGACCGAGTCACGGCAAGGCGTGGCCTGGTTTAGCGAGTCATAGATAAAATAACACCAGAAGTCGGAAAATATGTATTGATCTCACAACTTTTGTTGACCACATGCCCATCGATATTTTTCAGTATGATCATATCAAAATAAGGCACGAAATACGGCATCATTCGTGCACCAACAATGATATTAGCTATATGGGATTCTTTTAGACAGATTTTGGTTAATAACACGACAAGATCATAAGGTTACGAAAACGTAAGACATTACAACAACCGGTTTAGAAGCTTCGCAGGAACAGAAGTGGGATAGTTCACGTTAATGCGCTTTACCGGACAGCCATGATGGATTGGTAAATGAGTAGCTAGCACAAGCTCCGTTAAAATACTTTGAAAATGCTTTGAGAGGCTACGTTTGCGTTAGGAAATAACTAACTGCAGTTCCTATGCAGAACGTGCCTTCTTTATGTCCATGAGAACATTAGATGTTTGCGTTTACTTCAAGTACCTGCTGATAGAACATATATATTTCGCAATTTGTTACATAAATGTATCAAATATTGACTTGACACACAAGCAGGTGAATAAATCAATATCAGTTGAATGGGCCGATACGGACACTTATCAGGGCGTGCGGGTACGTGCCGTTATCGTTAAACTTATCAAACATGTTTATCAAAAGAATTCAGTGATCAATAATTGTGCTGGTCTAATTTCAAATTGGCACTTTTGTAAAGACTCCTTCCTGCAGGTAATTAATAAGAATAATATAAATAAAGATAGATACGTATTAAAATCTAACGTCATATTCATACTCATTATTATTTTTATACCTATTTAATCTATTGATTTTATTTGTAACCTTATTTTACTTGTAATGGTATACTTGGTTAATGTTAACAAATACAACCTTCAATAATCTCGAAATATACACGCTCCTAGACACTAATATGCGAGACGGAAGGGCGCAGTTGTAAATAGGTCACTTGTCGCTACTAATGCGCCGAGGGTTCGATTCTTGCACCGCATAAAGATTTTGCGATTATTGCACTGACTGCACCGATACTGAACTAAACTCGAGTTTTAATTTTGTTCGTATTTTGAGTTTTTGCACGGCTCCCACGACATCTAAGTATTATCCCTTAGCTACTTAGCAGTGAAGTATCTTAAAAAACCATCGTGATCTTATCAAAGGAAAATAATGCACTAAATAGAGTACAATTTAACTAATAAGACACAAAAATCGCTTCTTGGAATAATCAGATTCTAACTTGATGTTGATTTAAGTAACCTGGCCGCCTATAGCATACTGGCAAACCAGTTAGCAATATCTAAAAATACCCGCTCACTTCAGTATTTATAGGAAAAACTATACTTTGTATAACGGCAACTATCTAGTCAAGCTTTAATAATTGCCTGGCACGCACAGGCAATGTTATAATACTACTGGATACCGAGGTAATAAGATGTAATAATAAGAAGATACCCTGCCTGGCCAGTGAGAACTAAAGATATAAACAAAATGTAATAATACAGAATTGTTTACTAACCACAGCAATTAGTTTCCCGCGCACCGTGATTCCTATCATAGGCGCGAACCTCACTTCGACTCCTGGCTCCACCACCAGCTCCGCATCTCTTTCGATCAGCAGATCATCTCTTAACAAATATGGACTTCCATCAGGTTTCCACACGGTACGACCGCCGGTCAAAATACCGCCCGGCAACTCCGTCAATCCCAACGACTTGTTTAGAAGATAAGGGTCCACCGTACCGAGCGGCTCTTGTCCTTTACACCCACAAAAGCAACACAAAACCGTTATAATGAAGATATACACTGTCCTCCATTTATACTTGGTGTCGCTAAACTGACTATGTCTCTTCTGCACACCCATATCTTTACAGCAGTCCATAATTCACTAACTGAACACAAAAATATTCATTTCACTTTTACTAACTAACGCTCCTCACCTGCAACAACCTATTTTACACCTATCCAAACATCACTCAGGTAACTTTTCACGATACTACACGATTCATTTCATTTTCATAAATAAACATTAAAATTAAAAAAATATTCTCACGTGAATTAGACAATTTAAATCAAAACAATTCATAACGAAACAAAGGTGGGGCTAGTAAAAATAAAACAAGCGAAAATGCGCGCTGCCGCGCGACCGTTGAACGAAGTCGTTTGGCCGGTTTTCGTGTTGATTCCTCCTCCCTGCCCTCCTCGCACATCAACCTCACTCACTCATTCTATCAAAGCCTCCTCCCCACCCAGCATGTAAAGCCTGATTCAAGTACCTACTACCTACCGCGCATATGTGTGCGAGGGGAAAACACTTATTTTTGCCGTTCATTCATTCGTTCTTCCTTCTATAGTTGTTTAAAATAAAATACGTTTTCCTGCTATTATAAATGGGCAACAATTAGTTTTATAACCATGAAAAAAAAATATTAAGTTCATTAGCAATCACCTAGCTTTATCTAATAAGTAACAATAATCATATTTGAATAAATAGTATTAATTTTTAGTCGATTATTGTTATTAACTTGCAACCCTGACTACAAGCCGACTAATGCCGATTCGTTCATTCGTTACAACTGCGTTTGGAAATTATCAACGCTCGTTCATTCACTCATAAATTTCGTCGACTCTTTTTAAGTCTTCATATTTTATAGTTGAAATAGTTAAAATAGTTATTAGTTTAAGTAATTTTAGGTCCATTTTAATTCCGTATCATTTTTATATCAACGTTACACGTAAGTTTTCATAATTACTTCTGTAGTTTAAGATCTTTGTTAATTGTTGGCGTGGCGTGGCAATGCCTGTGTAGTGTCGACATTTTGTTTTCTTCATTGTATTTATATATTTATTTTTGTGCGAAGTACGTTCATGCAGTGATTACTTTTATCTTTTATAGTTTCAATCCCACCGAATTAACAGATTTGCACTGTCATTTAGTAATTCTCAATTTATTTTTAGATTTCAACACAATCATGAGTTCTGGAGGCACTCGCGTTTATGTCGGCGGGCTTGTAGAAGGCATCAAGAAGGAAGACCTCGAGAGGGAGTTCGACAAATACGGGAAACTAAATTCTGTCTGGGTGGCACTCAACCCTCCGGGTTTTGCATTCATAGAATTTGAAAACTTGCAAGAGGCAGAGGATGCGTGTAGCGCGATGAACGGCTTCGAGATGTTAGGCGCGACCTTAAAAGTAGAGATCTCGAGGAAGCGTGACGGACCACGCCGCGGTGGTGGTTTTAGAGGCGGTCGCGGAGGTAACTTCAGAGGCCGTGGTTTCGGCGGCCCGCCCGGCGGCGGCAACAGATCCTTCAACTCGTACGGCGGCGGCCGCCCCTACAATCGCAACAACCAGCGCGATGAGTACGGCTCCGGCGGCGGTAACTTCAGATCTAGGTCACCTCTGTCTCGATATTAATTTAGTATTTAGTTTATCATTAGGTGTTAGTGTTATCGTAATCTGAAGCCTTCCAAGTGTTAAATTCAATGTCTGGTAAAAACTGGGGGTTTAATACTAGGAAGAGTTCCATTGATGTCTCAAGGAATTAGAGGTAATACGATTTCATTATTACTTAGAATAAACTAATGGCTTTTATATAGAGTCTTCGTTTGAATTTCATTGTAACATGTATTGAGGTGTTTTGAGGTTAATTTAGAAGTAACTTTGTCAATGTTTAAATAACTATTAAATATTCAACTACATAATTATGTATTTCAATTGTAATGTAATGTTAAATGTAGAAATAGACATGCTACTTTTGTCTTTGATAAGTACCAATCATTGTAATATCAAGAATAACTAAAGGGATAAAACATCACCGTTGTATGGTTTTAATTAAGGTTTTTGTTTCAGTTACTTGGAATTCTGATCTCTGGTCAAAAATAATTTGTCGAGAAGTAAATGCAAGAACAATCCTTCAGTGATTACTTAACATTCTGCCTAAGCACCCTAATTGCTAAGTTTCTTTAAAAAAAATATATGATTATATAATTCAATCAGATTTTTATTATGTCAATATAAAATGACATCACAAGTTATTCTTATTGCTAAATGTTTACAAATAATATTATGAAGGGCTGCTGAGACACGCCATGAGTAACTCCATCTTGTTCAAGAAGTTTTTGCCTTCCATCTTCTCTAGTTTGATTTCTTTAAAGGCACCGCCAAGATGCTCCCACTTTTTGTCTTGAACAAGTTCACTGGCAAAGTAGTCTTTTCTGGGTGATTGAGCTATGAATACTTGAATTCCAACCGATGGCTCACACCTTATTGCTATCATTCGGTCACCTGAAATAGAAAATAATTTTATAATCTCATATATCACACTATGTCTAAAAACTTAGATCAGATTGTTAATTTTGCTAAGTGTGACACAAAATAGTCTTAAAACAAATTATTAATAAAGAAGAGAAACCTAATGAGTCTTCAATATTATACCAGAGTAAATTCTTAAAGTAAAGAGAACTTAAAATAGCCAACAAACAATTTATGACACAATACTCAAATTGAGGAAACAAATTAAAATTACAAAATGTTTCTCAATTGAATCTTATTTGCAATACCTACTACAAAAATAAAGAATGTAAATTCTTAGTTCATTGGTACATACGACAACTAGATTTAGTCTTAATGGCCATTTTGTTGTGGATTCTAAATTCCTTATACGACATGACTAAAGTCATTGAACTAATATTTTATGCGAAGTTAGTAGCGGAACTCAAGGCCATAGGCTTAACAATTTTTGTTCAATGACAATAACTGGGAGCGACGGTTATGCGTGTCCTTCAAAGCTAGTCATGGACAAATTATTGAGTACTTACTAAATATGATTAGTTTGAACCATACAATTAATTAAACGGGTGACTTTTTTTAAAATAATGTTGGAGATGAAGAATTTATCACACCTGGGTGTACGAATTCATTCAGTCTGACAGGACGTAGCTACAATTGAGCCTCAATAACAGATACATTCTAAGAGGTGAAACATGTTAGAAGACAATATTTGTTTTCAAAACTGAATATGATTTATTGAGTAAAACCCGAGATCCTTTCACGCTCCTGACTACTTACTGAGGAGGAGCTTTACTTATCTTTTAGCAATGGGTGGAATATCAATAGTTCTGCAGATCCAGTGTAAGAGGTGATAATGTTAGAAAACAATATTTGTTTTCAAAACTGAATGTGATTTATTGTGTAAAACCTCAAATCCTTTTGCCGCTCCTGTCTACTTACTGAGGAGGAGCTTTACTTATCTTTGAGTAAATCAATAGTTCTGCAGATGCAGTCTATGAGGTGAAAATGTTAGAAAACAATGTGTTTTCAAAACTAAATATGACTTATTAGGTAAAACCTAAAATCCTTTTGCCGCTCCTGACTACTTACTGAGGAGGAGCTTTACTTATCTTTTAGCAATCAATAGTTCTGCAGATGCAGTCTATGAGGTGAAAATGTTAGAAAACAATATATGTTTTCAAAACTAAATATGACTTATTGGGTAAAACCTAAAATCCTTTTGCCGCTCCTGACTACTTACTGAGGAGGAGCTTTACTTATCTTTTAGCAAATCAATAGTTCTGCAGACGCAGTCTAGGAGATGAAAAATGTTAGAAAACAATATATGTTTTCAAAACTATATATGACTTATTGGGTAAAACCTAAAATCCTTTTGCCGCTCCTGACTACTTACTGAGGAGGAGCTTTACTTATCTTTTAGCAAATCAATAGTTCTGCAGATGCAGTCTATGAGGTGAAAAATGTTAGAAAACAATATGTTTTCAAAACTAAATATGACTTATTGGGTAAAACCTGAAATCCTTTGCCGCTCCTGACTACTTACTGAGGAGGAGCATTTCTTATCTTTTTGCAATGGTTGGTATATACAAGTAAAATGAGTACCTATACCTATTACAATCTGAACAGGATATATCTCAAGGTAAAGTGATGAGATAGTGAATGTGATTCAACTCAACTTGTTCATATGGTCGTGTTCAGAAAACCTACCGTTAGGAGACGCGAGAAGGCAGGACGACGCGTTACCGAGCGGCTCCACAGGACCTGACCCCAGGTGGGAACTACTGGCCAGGAGTTGCCAACCCATACACCGGCCCACTGCTTGCACTGCTGTCATTTGATGTTGGTATATCTATCAAAGGGAAAATAACATTAATGGGTAATATAAGCATTGATAATTAATAAGGGCCTCTTAAAATCTCTTATGATAAAGTGACACTTCACAAGGTAATTTGCTGCTTGCATAAATCAGTGCATGCAAATTGGCTAAAGGTAAATTTTATTTTTATTTATACTAATCTTTATTAACAATTTAACAAACATATTTAATAAAATAAATACTAAAATATTAACAATGTAATAACATCCATTGTTAAAGGCAGGCCTGGTCCAGGCATATAGATTGTCATAGTGTTCAATGTGCTACCAACATCTAGTGACTCCCAAATCAATCGGTCATTATTACTCAATTCATTGTAGGTACCATAGTGTAGCAAGTTGTAGCAAGCTCACATTGCAGTTTTTCATTTGCTAATTCCACTTGAGAATTTTGTTTATTCACCATACTCCTTGACCACTTCTATCGGTCACATAAATTCATTTTTAGTTCTGCTCTACCAAATAATAGCATTTTATCTTGCTTTTCAACAGACTTACAGTATGATTTTAATAGTAAAGGCTTGTAGAATATCACATATTAGTAATATGGACCTTACTTTTTAATCTTAAATTATTGTCTATTGTAAGGGACTAGAAGGTAGAAGGTCAGACAACAATTAATATACAAGTTTAGAGGCCTAAACCACCATTTTAAATTTTTATGTACTCTGCCCAAATTATTACAACATAATTAATTCAAGGCTAACAAAATAGATAACTGCCTCATTTAGATATATTTAATGATTACTAGGTGATTACATAGTAAATATTTACTGTTTTATACATAAAATATTTTACTAAAGACTAGTATGAGTATTCTAACTCAGTAAGTCTAACACACGTTGTACAAAAATAATTATTAATTTACTTTCTGAAACCTTTTAAATACAGCATGGGTTGCTTAATGCATTAGGCAAACTAGAATTTTATGGCATGTATTTTATTATTTTTATTTATTTAGGATCTCCAACAAAGAATATACACTGCAATTTACAAAGAATTAATTAATGAAGTAATACATTTAGATTTTGTATAAAACTGAGATAAAAATTACCTATCTTTTTAAGTTCTGTGATTATGACTATAAAATCTTTTACAAGGACTGCCTTATGTAGTTATCAAAGGTCTCTAAAATGCGTTTGTATGTAATCTTTATGTAATATGTATCTTGAATACAAAATTTTATTAATTAAGTACATACATACTGACAGATATCTTACTTAAAGGTAGGTACATTAACACAGACAGGTAAATATTCTCTAATTATTTTGTTATTTAATTATTCTTTATGATTAAAGCTTTTAGCACATCATTTAGTATTCTAATGATTCACAAAATTTCATAATTGAATTACAATGGCTTATGTTAACAATTGCAACAGAGTTCCAATACCTACTGGCATTGTTCTTGTGATGTTATGTTACACAAAAGTTTCGTACCTATATAAAGTTGTGTGTAGTCAAGTAGTCATACACATATCGATTTTATTTTACTTGATTTAATAACTAGTTTAGATCGTGCAGATACCTATTTAATCCAAACAAAATCCACTGTCTAATCTTAATAGGTTATATTTTGTGATTATTATTGCCGCATAGTTAGAATGTAACATTTAAAAGCAGTCTATACTCAATATTAATATATGTATGTATACAATATTGTGAAGATGTTCGGCAGCCTTACTTGCTACCAACTTAACTGAATAGCTTTCAAACCGTTGATCAATTGCCTGCCGCTATTTTACTTAACTATTATTCAATTAAAACTTAATGTTGAGTAAAGATTGATACCACTTTATACTTAGCTTCCTCTTAAATATTTGATAAATAAAGCTGATGTCTATTTCAAACCCACGCGTAAAACTTACCACACTGATAGACTATATCATATCATATAGGATACTTTTTATTTTGGTATACATACCTAGGGAGCACGCAGGTGCAGGCAAAACTTAGTAGAATAAAATACTTACCTTATACCTACCTCACGGTGTACGAAATAAAATCTGCGTCACTAGTGTCATTGTAAGGACAAATCAATAAACACAATGTTCTCTGTATAAAAACAAGAATATAAATTACCTGACAGTATATGAGATCTCTGAGCTCTTGAAGCTCGTAAGACAAATGTCGCACTTTACCATCGCGACAGATACATTTGAGGGTCTTTTCTCCGACGTGTACCACAAGAGACGTTCTGCATACTGCGTCATACCTGATCGATATAAACAATAATTAATATCTATCCTGTCCGGGTAAATGAATTTATGTATATATTTGTAAATACTTAAAGAATTTATTCATTTAGGTCACAAAGTCACACTTATGAATGTCAAATATGACTGCACAATGATGGCATAATGATATGTACCTAGTTATTTCACCACTGTTTATAATCCGATTGTTCTTTCAATCTCCATACAAGAGAAAAATTCTGTGATGCACATATACTTGTTCTGAGTGCCGGTGTTCTTTTTTTAATGTTTGTTAAGTCCCCTATAATACAGGGACTATCCTCACTAAGGGAAATTATTCTTTTTATTTTTGCTACTGTTTTCAAAACATTTTTATACCATTGCATAGGAATGTATAAATACTAGATTTTTTTATATCGGCACCTAATAGAAATGCTTTTGCATGTAACCTATTTTCTAATTCATATGTTTAAACAGAACATAGCTATTTCCATAATAGTTTAAAGCTGAATAAGTTCCATAAACTTATTGTTTTTATTTTTCTGTCACTAATTCTCCTGGCTGACCGTTAGACACTAACAATGTTCATTGTGACTTGTGGATATTTTCGTTTCTTTATCATAATAAAATTATGCCTACCCTTACTGACAGAAAGCAAGAATTTATTTGTTTTTATTAACCTATATAAAGATTTTTATCAATTTTGTTTATAAATTATCCATATCCATTATATAGGCTACTATCGCTTCAATTAAACATTATTATAAGTAGATTGCACTATTAGAAAATTAAATTTAGTAACTTATTGGCTATTTAAGCAAACTATAATGATGTGGCACTAATAAGGCGTGTGATTAACAGCATTCGTTTTAAATCTGTTTTCAAATGTATGTAAATAAACGAAAAATATATTGCTTTACGTTGATCTTACTTGTTTTGTATTAAGTACTTTCAATAAGAAATTATCTTACGAGTCATTCTAGAATTAGCAGTTTATAAAATAAGCTTCATTTTAAAGAAATTAGGTCTACCTACTGCCCTTTGGCATGCCACTAGTTGCTTTCAACAAGAAAATATCTTTTAATCTGACGATTCTAAACCAAAATATGTGGACCATTTGTGAGTATCTTGTGAAACAATAATTTTATTTAGGCACACACAGTGCATTAATAAAATCTTTGTTTTGTAAACTAGCTTACCCATAAGCCATAATATTTATTTTGACGCACGACTGTGTAGGACTATTCAGGGCATTCCAATGAGATACGATCAAAGGATCTTTGACCTGCAACAATAGAATATATTATACATTTGTTGCCAGTTCTGTAATAAATATGAATACATATCCAACATATTTAGTCGAAAGTTAGTTGAAGCATTTTCGCATTTTTTTAAATAAGGAACCTTTTCTCTAGGGTTTGGACCCCAGGTAACAAACCTTAGGTTACTTAAATAAGCAGCAAGGTATGTAATGTTCTTTCCTTTAATTCATGGGTACGATATTGTTATTCCTTCTATCAAGCAATACTTACATCAAATGTAATCATAATCGGTTCAGAACTTTAGCTGTGAAAAATGTTAAGACATTTAAGGTTTTTAGTTGACGAGAGTTACTTCTATATTTCTAATATTAGGTTAGTTTTGTGGTTCTAAAAATTGTAACTTTTGCTCTAAGGGTAGTGCAAATGATTACGAGAACAAAGTAGACTTCGCACGACTTTATCTTTTTTTTATTTTATCTTTATTACCAAGATAGCTGTTTGGTATAAAAATTTTAACAATACATTCTAATATTATTAATGCACAAATATTTCTGTCTACTTTATATCTTGCCACGTCTATACAGCTTAACTGATTTTGATTAAATTTGATTTGATATGAAGGAATAGCCTTATAGAAAGGCAAATATAGTTCACTAATAGCAATGAAACAAACCTCTTTTGCAATAGTATCAAGAACATATTCGCTTCTTCGCCTCATGAAGAAGTGTTGTGCTTGCTGTATGATCTGTTCCAATAGAGACTGTTCCTTGCTCATGTCAAGGAGCTCATAACGATCAGCTGCCATTGGGCCTACAACAAAGGAAACAGAATATTAATTATTTTTATTTCAGTGTCATCTGCATAGATTGTATAGTTGTTTCATGAGTTATTTAAGGTCGTCTGGCCAATTTATATGCCGAAGTCTCTGTCGAAGCGTTGCTTATACAGAGGTCACTGCCGCCTTTGGCTTGACCTTGAACTTGGTCGACTTCAGCCGCGAATTGATTGCCCACTAAAGTCGTACCTACTGTCTATTTAGTGTTAGTGAGCGTTATGTGGCAGTTTCATCACTAGCAATGCCGTCAGTGTTGCGAGTTAGATCTTGATATGAGTAAAATTTTGTGTGATTTATAAATAGTTGCTCTGAGACTGGATGTTCTTTGAGTTAATTGTTTCAATGTTATATAAAGTCTTCCACAAATCATTCTTAAAGCAGGAGCTGCGTTTTAATAGTATAAAAATACTTCCTTCCTCGCTGTCATTAGTAATTTGACCATCGAAAGTGTCCTAAACTATGATTCTGAAGCGGTATTCCATATATGAGTACATTGGCTGTCAGTTCCGTGGGTTGGACAGGATTTGTAATTTTAATTAACTAAAGAACTATACCAGATAGGTTAGTTCACTTTAGATATCCTTGTATTGGGTTACATCATTTAATAACAGTCCATGAAGGACTTAATGTCCACTTTACCTGCCAAGCAGCGACGTTTTGATGGCCCGAGTGGTCCAGTAGCTGGATGGGGGAAAGGGTGATGAGTATTAGAGTGGTGTACCGCCCGGAGTAGTTGATGCAGCGAATGTTCTAGTACGTGGTCGTGGTCCGACTTGCCTGATGCACTCTCCGGCTGGTGGAAACAATGTTTATTAAATAAATTGTTAGTCAGCCTATTCTGTCTAATAAATGAAAATGTGACACTTTTCCATATACTTTGGACCTCTTTCTGATATATATCTATAATATGATAGACATCTATTTTCTTGACTACACTAATAGTGTAGTGGTATAACTGCAGACCTTGTCATTGTCAATTGGCCTAGCGTTATGGATATGATAAGGAATAAAAACTGTGTTACAACTTGCACACTTGTTGTTTGAATGTTAGAGACCCCCAGGGATGAAGATTATGCTGGTTAAACGTAGGAGATGTCTTTTTAAATAGAACTAAAAGAACCTTAATCGTCCAAATAAACATAATTCAGTTCAATTTGTATGTAAAATTTTAACTGCTATTGAAGATCCGTAATACATTTTATTAAATTTCAACTTAATAAAATGTATTACGGATCTTCAATAGCAGTTAAAATTTGTAAATAAAAATAGAATTATGGATTTGCATAAGATAAAAATTAAAGCCAACCAAGAAATACTCATTAACAACAAAGTATTAGTAAAATTAAACAAGCATATTGTTCAATATCAAACCTTGGTTCCTTCCGGGTTGGCATTGTTGTTATTCTGACCATTATTGTGACACAGACCAATCAGTAGTTGTATGCCCGGTAACACCTAAAACAAAAATATGTTTATTAATAACTGGTGTAAGTACTTTTTTCTAGATGTTGGAGTATGCAAATTAGATCAAAGCATCATGTTTTATAACGGCACAGTTTGGAATTATGCCCAGTAGATAGCAATCAATTTGCTGTCTATTACAAGAACTGAATATATTATTATACTGTATACATTTTTCACTTGGCTGGCCTTGACTGCCTCTTTGATTTCGTGGCACAGGATTGCTCTTGTGTTTGTTGATTTTGAAATCCCAGGCTTCGATTTCCATGTTGTGTGGTGTACATATTGTGTGTGACCATGCATGGACATTTTCTTACAAGGATTCTACATGTAATCTGAATTGGCTTGAATAACTGTCTGTTTACCACATTTCCATGATGAAGGCACAGGATGGCTATGATTTGCCACAAGAGACAACAAATTAAGTATAGAGTCAGAAGGACACAGGCTCTTCATAAACAATGTAGCATCAGCAGTTTTGCAAAATACTTACAGTAGCCATTATCTGATTGCCAACGACCATGTGTGGTATAGAAGCATCAAGCTGGACGGCTTCGGCAGCTAATCTCGCGAATAGCTCCTTACAGAACAGCACATTCTGTGCAGCTTCCAGTTTCTGCTGCCAGTGCAGTTCTGCGCCGTCTCCCTGCAGTGTGCCGGGGCAGTTGATAGCCGCCGAACTCAGTGTAGCTGTTACCACGTCTTCTTGTTCTACAAGTTAAAGTGAATGGTATGAACCTCCAAATATCCAGGATGTAAATAGACAGCGGTTGGACTGTGTATATGTGTTGGCATTGGCTAAATTCATATGTGGCAGTTACCAATATCTTTTGGTGGCTAAATGGTGTAAAAAAAAATCGTTTTCATAACTGTGGCAGATGTACTGTCACAAGAGGGCGACCAGACAATAAGCGGTTAATACCACGCCTCGATGGCGTAGTGGTTAGTGTAACCGACTGCCACGCCTGAGGTCGCGGGTTCGATTCCCGCACAAGTCAAATATTTGTGTGCATGAACATGGATGTTTGTCTTGGTCTGGGTGTTTCTATGTATAATATGTATGTTTATCCATTGTCTAGTACCCATAGTACAAGCTCTGCTTAGTTTGGGCTAGATGGTGTTGTGGGTATGTGATAAAATATTATTATATTATATTAATTGATTTTCTTTAGTCTAGTGATGTAAAATCAATATTTTGGTACCTTTCTGGCACAGTACAGATATAAAAGCGACGCCTTGCAGTTCTGGTGGCACTGTGACACGTAAAGCTGAAGGCACCGGTCCAGCAGCATTCATAGCTTGGGCTATCTGTTCTTCTGGTGCTTTTGTCACCTAAAAAAACAATTAAGAAAATTTGTATTTGCTACACAGAGAGTAACATTATGCCATTGCAGATAGATTGACAAAGTAAACATATGTGCAATATTTAATTTCCAGATTTAAAAGTCTTAATTGATTTTTCTGGCACTGAATTATAATTGTAATAGTCCAACAGAGCCTGAGCTTATGCCCTGTATATGGTAGTGGTAGAAACCAGACTGGCAACAATTATTTTGGAATTCACTACCATATATTA
Source organism: Catocala nupta (assembly GCA_963675205.1). Taxonomy (NCBI): domain Eukaryota; kingdom Metazoa; phylum Arthropoda; class Insecta; order Lepidoptera; family Erebidae; genus Catocala; species Catocala nupta. The sequence continues at coordinate 26,191,370 of OY776086.1, read as the reverse complement.
AGAACATTTAATTTATATAATATAATGTAGCATACTGAACTACAGTTTTGCACATAACTAACAGGTAATTTTGGTGAACATTCATATTATATTATTGTCATTCTTTATGATTATTGTAAAAACTGACTATTCTTCTCGCAACAAATGTTTGACAGAAATCTTAATTATAATTTTGGTTAAAAATAATATGGTGTTTTTTATTTTATTACTGCAACCCACCTCAAAAACTCCAGTCTGGCTAAATTTAGAGCCTGCAGTCCTATAACTCAGGTCTCCAACAATAGTATTAGACACTTTCTTTAGTCTCCAGTTCTGTCTGAGTCGCAGCAAGTCTATGTGGAAGTCTGGCATGTTACGGGTCATCCTCATAGTCTCGCTGGCTCGGAGACGCTCTACACCTGCTAAGAGAACAGCAGCTGCTGCGCCAAGGGCTTTCTTTCTGCCATAAACTTGTACCATGGGCCTACTTTCTTGTTGCTCCGGTTGCACAGGGTCTAATACCTGCATAAATATAAATAAGAACTCAATAAGAAGCATCAAAAGACAAACAAAACATTTTACAAATGCTACTTCCATTAATATTATAAATATGTATGAAGGTGTTAAGATGTTGGTTACACAATAATTTTAGATGCAAACTACTACATAGGATACTTTTTATTCCAGATCCCCTTAAGATTCATTAGGGCAACCCTACATACATATACATAATACTATGGGTGTGTATGTATAAAATTACTTTTAATTTTGAATATTATAATATTGTGATATCTAATTGGAGCAAGTATAAATGTATATATCATAGTTATCAGAATGCATTTGCTATGCTTTACTCACCATATATCTTTTCTCTTTTGCAATACTGAGCACATCTGCCAGTACAGATACTTCAGTAAGTGCATTCCTCAGTTTGTTCCTCACAGAGTCCCACGGCCATAAGCTAGACTGATATCCTGGTTCCTTATTCTCATCCTCAGATTTGGAATCAGAGCTGCTCTCACCTTCCTTCTTAATGTTGCAGAATTCATCTTCGGTCTTAGAGAAGTCTATCTTTTGAGCTAAGCGGGCCAGATTCTCTGACATAGACAAGGGTCTGAAAAATTTACATATACTCTCTATGAAAGTAGGATAGAGACAATATTATTTATAAATAAAAAAAACTCTGCTTCAAGTAATAAGAAACTTATGTGATATCTAGAAGTGTAATAGTGTGGAACATACGCCTGATATATCTCCTGTCCATCATATGTAATTTCCTGGATCTGGTTCTCTATAGGAGCTTCTATTGATATATTTACAGAATTTGCCATTTTTGAACTCTGGTTTCTTTTCTAAGAAACTTTTAATACATTATTTATACTCAAGACATACTATTCTATAGAAATGTTGATAGTACACGATTTTACAGAATATACAGATAAGTATCCGCTAATATTATGGGAACTTAAGCCTCGAAATGTTATAAATTACCATTTAACTATGTACTTTTGTATGTAAACATTAACTTATCTCTAAAAATAGTGCGACAGTCGAATACCACCCGCCACCAAATAAAATCATTTCAAGAATGACATTTTGACTTTTGACGTTTCATCGTAACAGATTGAATATTATTTACTGTTATCTGTAAATACACAATAATATGCTAATATGCATATTTAGTCGAATAAGCAATCCTGTAGAACATGTTGTATATGGATTAGTATTTTGTGCAAGTATCTAGAGTAATTTCATGTGATTTCTGTGCGTGAGATTTAGGGTTCGAGGTCCGAATCAGGCCTTCAAAAAGTTTTCGGGTATCACTTGATAGAAAAACTTAACAACGTTTTTAATAGCAGCACAGCGTAAGACAGTTGGCAGTGTTGCACAATCCCGTACCACGGCAAATCATGCCAATGGTGTCATATATAATGGTTTCTCTCAACAGACTATGAATGAGGTTGTCAACAAGAAAAGATAAAATTCTTATATAAACACTCTACAATAATTATTCCACAGATGTACACAGTCATGGGAGCCAAAGAACCTTAATTTCGAAATTCTATTAATTCTGAAACTAAACTGTAAATTCTATGATAGAAGGCAAATATTTTGCGAAACTATAATATAAACAGCGTTCTTCAATGAATTTAGATTGAAATACGATAAACAATTTTAAATCACATATGAAATGATTAAATAATTGCGCAATATTTGCAAAGAAAAGAGGTACCGAAGCCTCTTTTCTTTGCAAATAGTATTTAATAATATATGTATACATTTAACACGTATGATGTAATACAATTGTAACTGGTCAATGTCTCTACACAAGAGATATTTGAAAAAAGTTAATGTGAAAATTCTTTTTAACAGCTATAGTAATTTTTTCATTTTTATTTGTCTGTCCATATGTTTATTCGCACATCACGCAAATAAGTACTGTACGAATAATGAGTATGGTATTTATAGTTTTATTAAGTAACTAAAAATTTGGCCCATGCTTCATCGTGATATGTTTGAATAGTGTAGATCAGCTGCTTCCTTGTTAGTGTTCCAGTCCAGGCTATTAGTGTTCCGATTACAATAAAAAAAAATACTGACTCTGTGTTCGTTACTATTTAATATACGAATATTGTAGTGTGAAAGTTTCTAAATAAACAAATAAAATTATTATACATATATCTCACACACGCACGGCTAATATAATTCGTGGTGTCGTTAATTACGATAGAGATTTTGTCAATGTATTTAGATAGATATTTTAGTTCGGAATAGCGTGGAATGGGAATTTACGAAGATTTAAACATTTGTGTATCTTAAATATTACGCACACCGCATTGTTAATGGCGACGCGACCACTTAAGGTCATAGCATATATATTAATGGCGACGCGACCACTTAAGGTCATAGCATATATATCAACTCGAAAAGGGATCGTCACCGTATCGTCTTTCGCCTCGCCGCGCCGCGCCGTCAAACAGGCGTCAACCTAACGTAATCAAAGCGAATCAGCAGTTCCGGTACGTCGACTCAGCTACGGCTAGGCGACGTATATCCTAAAACATAGGACGGCCGACATATGTCGGGCGATCACCAGCCCGGTGAATCTCTCAGGCATATTGTCTCTGGGTGTTCTCGTCTTGCCAACGGCGAATATTTGCACAGACACAGCCAAGTGACCAGGATCATCCATTAGCAACTTGCCTTAAAGTACAATCTTGTGCATTCAGAGATGCCGTACTACAGGTATGTGCCCGATACAGTTCTCGATAATGGTCGTGTCACTACGTACTGGGATCGATCTATCATCACTGATAAAACCATCGTGGCTAACAAGCCGAATATAGTGGTGATAGACTGATTAGAGCGCCTTGCAATGATCATCGATGTCACCATCCCTCATGACGAGAATCTCGTGAAAGCTGAAAAAGATAAACAAATTAAATATCTGGACTTGGTTCGCTGGGTTCTCGACACGGGCTCGGCGATCATTGTACCGATAGTCGTTTCGGTAAACGGGTTAATTGCCAAGAGCCTCGACCACCATCTTAAGAGGTTTGCGTTGAATGGCTGGGTCAAGTCCTCGATTTAGAAGGCAGTATTGCTCGACACGGTGCGCATAGTGCGGCGATTGCTTTTTCTGGAACCCTAACCACCGATAGCTTGGTCCCTGCATCCCATACCGGTGGGTTTCCGTGTTCCTATTTTATATTTTATATATAATGTAAAATATAATTGCGAGAAAATATTAGAAAAAATGGTATAATAATAATAATATCTTTATTTTCAAAAGTTGTACTCTAAACCACTTACAGCTAAAGCAAAATAGAATAAAGCTCTGACAATATTATATAGTAAGTAGTGTGTTGTGACACTGGTACCTACCCAAAGTAAGAATCAACTTGTGTTATGGGTACCAGATCTCCCACATATTTAACATTTAGAGTTATATTGTTCAGTCAGATGGAGCGTGGTTACATGTGATTAAAATTATGACTATTACATGCAAAATTACCACAAGAGCATACTTGTGAATGAGTGACTGTGAAGCGCGCGCGCGCGTGTGTGTGTGTGTGTGAGCGTGAGTATGCGTGTGTATGTGATAATGCGCGTGCGTTTGTGTGTTCTCGTTCATGTATGTGGATTTTTATATAATAGCTTATAGAGCAGCCCGTGACCATGGCTGCTGAAAAGCAACCGAAACGTCGGGGAAAGTGTAAACCAAAAATAAATAGATTTAATAGTTTAAATAATTTTATTAGCTTATAAATTAGTCAAATAAAATCAATAGTAGTAGTAGTGTAATATTTTCAAAATTTTGTAATACAGTGATAAATAAACAACGCGATAAAATCCGTATATAGTAGTTTAATTTCAATAGGATTTTTGTTTATGTTAACCGTCTTATATCAACCAGCTTAAGGCATTATATCATTTAATGTGATAAGTTTAGCGCGATTTTGTATATTATATTATAAAAATTAAATTCATAGTGAATGAAATAGAAAGTGTTCAATAAAATCAAATCACCACAAATCGCACGTTTACTGCTTACAAAACAATCACACCGTCCGTTCGTCACTGCGGCGCCTTCGCAACTGGTTGCGAATGCGAACCAAGCGCATACTAACGCCGAGGCGCGTAGGTATGACTCGAGTTCCGACCGTTTGTATGAAGATAGAATACTGTTAATAACATTACCGTGGTGACGATCCTTTTCCTAGTTGAGAATTATGTGTGCTGTGACCTTTAAGCCACTACGCCAAACGTACAGGCGTCAGGCAACCAAAGCGTTACGTATGCAATAATAATTAAAATATGCTATTCTCTAGTGTTGTAGTAATTTGAATTGATACGATTAGTTTAGCAGATTGAGGTCATCACTAGTATACATCGACGCCCCAACCAATGGTTGTCGTGTAATTTGCTATCGACGTTTTAAATGAAGGAATTGCGCTTACTGAACATGAATTAGATTCGAAATGGAACTTTGTCAATAAAATCGTCACATATGATGATATCATAAACTTTTTACAACTGTTCATACACTTGCAGAGGGTTTATCATGACGGACCGTATCATAGCGGTAAGTGGCCCTGGCTGCTACCTTTTATTGTTTTCACATAATCTCCAAACACGGTAACTCGAAAGGTTCTTTTCGCAATTCGTGTTTTACTTCTTTTCTTTATCTCTACTCATCACTTTGTCGCTTTGGGATATTGATGATGAGGTGATAGTTGTTCGAATTTACAAACGAAAACAATACGATTTACAATAATGTATGCGTATGAAGTAAAACATGTGGAACAGTTTAAATAGTGTACTGGTCTGCGATTTACATACATTATGTGAATTTGATAATGATTTAGACTACATATCTGGTGTAATGGAGTATGTTTTCAAATTTTAATATAGATATTTATTTAGATCTGAAACTGTTGTTTATATAATGATGAAGTGAATATAAATGGATCATATATACATATAATTAAATTGTTAAAGTATTAAAGAGTACCAAGAAAAGCACACTATATTAGAAATAATTTTGCCTGGTTGATATGATTTATGAAATTTGAATAATTACCTATTTTCCAGTCCCGTCCAAGCCTGGAGCAAGTGACAGCAATTGTGGACTTTATGGAGAAGCATCCAGCATTAGCACTAGGTCAGTTGCGAGGGTTAGAAGGCAGGGATGAGAGTAAGAAACTGTGGTTCAAACTGACCAGGATAGTCAATAACATAACGGGCCCCACAAGACCTATGAAGTCTTGGATCAAAGTAAGTTTAGTAGGAACTGTATAAGATCTGGGAGTTTTACTAATTATTAGGTTTCTTTAGGGGCCACAATATATATACTTTTTACCATAATTACTGTTATACTTCTAACAACTTTGTTGCTTTGCCATATTGATGAGGTCATATATGACTATGAATGATAGTTAAGTTTTTAAAATACCTCTTTATGTATGTAAAACATCACTTGGTATGTTGAAATTAAACACTTTATACGGATTTTATCGCGTTGTTTAAAGTAAAATAAACAACGCGATAAAATCCGTATAAAGTGTTTAATTTCAATGTATAACATTCGCATAAACATAAGACAATATTATCACTTGGTATGGTTACCATACCAAACATTTCTGGCATCTAGATTAGTCTACACCTGGATTGTAACACAGACTCCTTACAGTAAACCTGTTAACATTAACCTGCATCTAGAAATTAGTCTAGGGACCACACAGTTGGCTATACGCATAAGGGTCTATAAACACTACAGTTTTTATTAGCGACACATAATTTTGTTCTTTTGTTTTCCAGTACTGGGCTGATAAGAAATCAACAGTAAGATCAAAAGTGCAGGGTGGAGGTGGAGACCCAAATAACCTGTGCTCCAACATTGAGAAGAAGATTTGGGACCTGTTTTTGGCTAACGACAGTGGCAGTGAGTACCAGTTATACATACATATCACTTATTTAACCCTGCAGAGGTATTTTTAGGGTTCCATAGGCTCCAAAGGAAAAATATGGAACCCTTATAGGATCATTTTCTTGCTTGTCTCTCCGTGGCTGTCTGTGTCTGTCTGTCTGTCAAGACCCTTTATCTCGGGAACAATATACTCAGGTCCACAGTCTCTTGAAGCTGACGGAGAAAATCAAACTTCTAAGTTAAAAAAAAAGATATGGCTGTTTATGCCACAAAAAACGTATATTTCAACACTCTCAAGGGAATCAAAGTTTGTAGAGTATTTTCTGTTAACCTAGGTCTATGAAATTTGGCAAGTAATACTGTCTTTACTACAAGTATATGGAAAAATCTGAAAACTATACATTTGTAAGCGGAGCAACTATTTGTGGGCCCCGAGCCATTCGTAGGTCTCTCTGAGAGTACCGTCAAGGCAGCTTTGAATGTACATGGCAATGATAAACACAGGCTAGAGTGAATGGCCTTTAGGGGTCTGGAACACTCCAAGAAATTCATTGCAAACAGAGCCACCGGCTTTACCCGGAAGTTCTGCGGGTACAACAAGGGCCAAATACTGTTCCTACTGTTCCCCCGTGAACATGGCTGCTGTAAAGCAACCGAAACGTCAGGGCAAAGTGTAAACTCAAAACTCAAATATAAATAGTTTTAATTAAAAATATATAGCTTAAATAGTAGTAAACTTCAATAATAGTAGTGTTAGAGTTTTTCAAAATTATGTAATAACAGTGTTATAAAGTAAAATAAACACCGCGACAAAATCCGTATAAAGTGTTTAATTTCAATAGATAGCTAGAGTTCCATATTTCAAATGTCCATAGTGATGAGCAAAAGCTAGTGTATTATATTAGTGCTTGTTATAAAACCTTGTTTATTATATTAGTGCTTGTTATAAAACCTTGTTTGTTACACCCTCAGAACCTAGAGGTGGTGTGAAGCAAGAGACAACTTTTGTAGACGAGACCTTCTATAACGAAGACAGCATGGAACAGAACCATGTGGAAGTGGAACCGGTGCTGGCATTTGAAGAACCGGTAGCCGATGTGGAAGATAGGCAGATTGCTATTATGGAGAAACTTGTAAGTTACTTTTATGAGAAATTAGCTATTACTCACAACTCCATTTGCACTTTTAAAGTACCTTGCGAGGGCCTTTCTAGTGTCTAGTTTTTAAGCTATTAACATCCAAATTTTATTTCAATAAGTTTAGTGGTTCACTAAACAGATACACTATTTTGGCATTTATTTATAATTAGGTAATAAAGCATAGATGGCTGATGGTAAGCAATTACCGCAGCTTTTGAACAGTTTCAATAACTTGAAAAGGAAATCACTTATCAATTAAAGCAGATGCTGACATACCATAGTGTGAGGGTCATCCTTGAAATATTAAGTTCTAAATTATGTAGGTGACTTTTGAGCTTCTTCCATTCTGAGTAGTGTCTGCTCTCAGTATTCCTACTCCCTAAATAATGGCTGGCAATACAAAGAGGAATATGCGGCACTTGTTATTGATTCACTAGCTGCTGTCGTCCGCGGTTTTACTTACGGTTGTGGTTACTGCTCCGATCCCCTGGCTCGTAGCGTGATATGTGCCTATGTAAATTCTAAACAAAATAACTAACTAAATTTCTAGTGGTGAAAGAATTTATAAAATAGGATCAGTTTTTGAGTTTATTCATTTGGAAATGCAAACAATTTTCTCTCTTTAATAAGCTCTATAATCTATACCTACTAATATTATAAAGCTAAAGAGTTTGTTTCTTTGGTTAAACGCGCTAATTTCAGGAACTACTGGTTCGATTTGAAAAATTATTTTAGTGTTGGACAGCCCATTTATCGAGGAAGGCTATATAACATAACGCTACGACCAATACGAGCGGATCATCAATGTGAAATGTTCAAATTCTCATGGGCAAATTCTCTTATGTGAAGCAGACGAAGTTGCGCGGGTCAGCTAGTAATACATATAATAATATTCTTCAGACCGAATTTCGGCCACGGCGGCCAGCCTTAACAGAGACTGGCCAACTAAGCAGGGGATATTATAGTGCACAAGTGTGTGCGCAAACACAAGTGCACTCTCTGTTCCCTAACTCTCTGCTTTATGTCTTTGCCGAGGCACGGGGGTGTCTTACACCGCCAACTTCCTAACTCCGGCCTGCAATTGAGATTTCTTAACTGGAAAACCCAATAACTTTTTGTTGGCCCGACCCAGGATTCGAACCCGAGACCTCACGCACAGCAGTCGCATTCACTACCGCTGCACCACGGAGACAGTTATAATACATATAAAGGGCCATTGAAGTTGTGGTATTTTAAATTAACTTTAATGTTCTAGGTTAAAGTGATGACCGATCAAGCGACGGCCCTGACTCAGCTGGCACACGCGTCACATGTCAACGCACAAGCCATGGAACGATTAGCTGATGCTTCACAGATACAGGTCAGTTTTATATACCAATTACCATGTTATTCTCAAAGGCTATTGATGTAGCTATTGGAAGTAAAAAAATACCTAAATTATTCAACTTAACCTTTCGACTGCCATTATTTTTTTGAAAACATCTACTGCGTGCATCACTTGACATTATTGTTGAAAATAAAAATACAAACTTATTCAAGGTTTTTATTAAATATACTAACAAAAATAGTGAAATGCGTTAAAAAACTGTAAACGCACCAATTGCGTTGATGGTACTGGTGAGTAAAATTATTAGCCGTAGTGCCAGCAACGCACCATTTGCGTCAGCTCCTAAAAGTATTATGCAACATGTTTCATGCACATTTTATTTAAAATACTTCAAAAGTAACACAACATTACGTAAGATGTAGGTAGGTCTTCTTACGTAATGATTGCCTTATCAAAAACCAAACTTGTATGTAGGTACAATAAATAAAATTAAAATAACAGTAAATAAAAATAACATATTTAGATTATTTTAATTTTTATCCATATCGGGTAATAATTAAAATAATAAAAAATTTCAATAATACTTTTCTGATACAAAATCATTGTAGGTAAGTATATTATTTAGGTAATTAACCACTTTATTGAGCAGTAGCTTGTAAGTACGATATGGTGAGATACATATAAGTAAACAAAATTTGTTGTAAATTTATTTTATTAATTAATTCAGATCTCTCCAGTAATTAAATTATGAAACACTGTCATTGCAGTTACAAAGAATATTATTCATAAATCAATACATTTTAACATTGCTTACGTGATGCATAATACTATCCTTCCAAATTAGTACACTCATGCCACTGAACGCACCTTGTGCGTTCAGATATTTTTATTTCTATTAGTTATTGATAAAATAATAGGAAATATAGTAAAACTAAAACTGTTACCCTTATCTCTCTGTTGTAAATAAATCACTATGAAATAAAGAACTGTTAGAGTTATGCCGTAAATATTACTAACCATAGATTACAATACTGTATAGATAGGCAACTCGAGCCTCGCTAGAGGTCTGCATAAGTGCTGCCGCCAAGTAGCAGTATCATGAACTAAACTGAAGTCGTCGTAGCAACCTATACATACATACGTATACATATAGACAGCTGCATTATACCTTTAAAATTTTTATAATTTTATTGTATTTTATATGCTGTCTATATTTGTAAGCATACAAAAATAGGCAGCATATTAATCAAGTTACAAAATGGGATTATATCGGGAACATGAAAAAAATATACAAAATATAATGTGTATGTTTTTTATTTTCTCTTGTGAGTCATATATTATGCGCTGCGACTTTAACAGCATCATCACAGTCCGTTTACCGACTCCAAGCTTCACCAAACATCCTGGTACACAACATGATCTTAAAGTTGATCAAATTCACCACAAAATAGAAGTCTTTAGCATTTTTGGGGTACGCTCGATGCATGGCCGGAGGAACTAAGTTTATCTCAACGTACTAGGTTGTAGAAAGACCACAAAAAAATAACACAGAAAAACAAGAAATTAACGATATGCAAACGCATAAATCTAAAATTTTCTTGTTAGAAATCGTCGTCCGTCGAACATGACGTGTCAAAAACAGAGTGTTGCTAGATGACCCCAATATTTCCACTAAATCTTATTTAGTTAAATATTTTAATCTGCATTGATACTACCTGTTTAGGTTTATTGTACTTTTATATGATTTTAGATATTATTTATACAAATCTACATCGATTTAAGTTGTTGTAGACTAAAACAAAATATCCCAGTGAATTTTTACTTTGCAACACTAAAGTAGACGCTACTGTATTGTAATCTATTGCTACCGCAGCAAAATTTTGTAATATCGCCATTTATTGAAAACTATATAGTAACACAATTAATTCATGATACTGCTAATAGAGGCGCTCTTGTCGAAAAACGTACCCGTTCATTTGTTCGTAGTTACCATAGCATTTTACTAACTGAAAACCACCGTTATTTGAATACCTATCAAAACGTAAACCATTTATGAAAGTGACAAACCACGAATGTTGTCACATGTAAAAATATTTAAGAACGCCGCACTGTGGGCTGAAAATCGACCTCCATAGACATAGAAATGAAAGTTGCTAGATGTTCGTTTTGTTGACGGATATGGCTTCTATTAGCTATTATACACATAACAATGTCATCTGAGCTAACTCCGCACAAAAATGAATTTATTATAAGATTTTTTCGAAAAAAATGTATGGAGCTAGCATGAAAAATCTGAATATCTCTGAACTTGCAAGGAAAACCGTAATATCCTTAGAGATGGTTATAGGACTAATTATTTGTGATTTTTTGACATACTTCATATAACGGTACCTGCTGCAGATTTTTTTTTAAAAATCATTTTATTTTAAATTAATTTTTTTTAACATTAAACGATTTGTTTTGGTGTATAAGTAAAGAAACAACACGTTATATGCATATAATACTAAATCTTCGCCAGTTATTTGTTAAAATATCAAGAAAATTATTTTTGCGTAACATAGTATATATGTTTTAAAACAGTTAATTGGATACCATTACTGAACTTTGCATACAGGTAAACTACTGAATAATAAATTAGCCTTCTAATGAGTTCTGAATAAGAGATTAAGTGATTTGCAATGTCCTACAATGGTAACTACGGATTACACTAATTAAAATCTTACAGGTAAGTACATAAGTAACTTAAATAGTTAATTAGATATGTTACGAGTTCTAAGAAATATTTTCGACAACTGTCTAATGAGGTCGTTAACTAATGTTGGACTGAAATATAAAATGGTTAACATTTTGCATCATAATTTAGTTTATTCTAAGCTTTGTTACCCCTAACATATCACTGTGAAATTTTATAATGGAAAGTTTAAATACCAATTTAGACCTATTCGTTCTTCTAAAATGTAAGAGTATTATATTATTATGTTTTATTATTATTATATCATTTGATCATGAGGTATTGTTTAGTGAAGTTATATCCCGCCTAGACGTTTGTCTTTCCGTTAAAGATCAAGTGACTCTAAAAGAATTTGTCGGAGATTTGTACGAGCTGCATCACAAAGGTGGCAAAAATCTCACCGAATTCTTGATACTTTTAGAAAACAATACGAAATTTGGCTGCAAGCAACTATCGATTGGCCAAGTTGTATAAATTTAGTCGCTCAAGAACCAACTGTTGCTGAGGGATCAAGATCAATTTCTCCAGAACCCTCAACATCATACTCTGTTGGTACAATGACAAAGAGGTCACGAAAACCATTCGAAGATCTGGAAAGCAAACAGAAGAAGAGAAGATCTGATGAGCATAAAACTGACAATCCCAGTGAATTGGCATATACAGCAGCAGCGCGTTTTAAGGAAGAAGGTTGTGAGGATATCGCATCTGTAATCGAATATATGCTGAAACATCCTGAAGCAGCCTCTAAAATTAAGGAAACGCTTAAGCAACCGGTGAAAACTATCTTATTTACACCAGAAAAAGCACTTGGATTACTCCTTTCATTAAAATTATCAAAGTGGCAATACATCACTTTACGAGAGTCAGCTATTCGGGAAGGTAGAAAGGATATTTATCCATCCTACTATAAAGTGCAACAAACCAAGCTGGCATGCTATCCTCCGAAGCAATCAGTGTTAGTGACCGATTCATCGGCAAGAATAACCCTTCAAGCTTTACTCGACATTACGGTCAAAAGAATCCTCCAAAGTTTTCCTAACGATGATGTGCAAAATAAGGATTTAAAATTGATATCTAAATGGGGTTTCGATGGTGCGTCAAACCAAAGCCGATACAAGCAGAAAATGGATAGCGATCAAGACGATTCAAGTATTTTCATGACTTCCTTGGTGCCACTAAAACTGACTGATGGAGACAATACTTTGTGGATGAACCCAAAACCATGCTCAGCAATGTATTGTCGTCCAGTTCAATTTACTTTTGTGAAGGAAAGCGAAGCAGTAGTCATCGAACACAAATGACGAATGGATGAAGAAATTAAGGCTCTCATTCCTACAGAGTGCAATAATAGAAACAGGGTGAATCATCACCTAATGATGACAATGATCGATGGTAAAGTCTGCACGTATTTGTCTCAAGCCAGATCAAGTTCATCATGCTATTTGTGTCTGGCAAAACCGACAGAAATGAACCGTTTGAGTGTAGTAACAGCAAAGACCGTATCTTCTGATATATACGAGTTTGGATTGTCATCTCTACATGCCCGTATAAATTGTATGGAATGTTTACTACATATTTCGTATAGACTAGATTTTAAAGAGTGGGCTGCGAGAGGTAACGAGCACAAAGAAATGCTAAGTAAGAGAAAAAAGATTATTCAAGACAAATTTAAAGACGAATTAAATCTATTGATTGACATTGTTAAACAAGGTTCCGGAACTACTAATGACGGCAACACTGCAAGAAAGTTTTTCAAATTTCCCCATAAAACTGCAGCCATTACTGGGTTGGACGAAGAACTAATAAGAAGATTTGCTGTGATTTTACAGGCAATAACTTCCGGGGAAAAAGTAGATATAATTAAATTTAAAGATTATGCCTTCAAAACAGCAGAGAGGTACGTGGAATTATATGACTGGTACTATATGTCATCAACCGTCCACAAATTACTTATACACGGGGCAGACACAATCGAGAAGAATGATGTTGTACCCATAGGAAGTCTCTCGGAAGAAGTCCGAGTCTCGCAATAAAGATTTTAGGAGGTTTCGGGAACATCATTCGCAGAAAAAGAGCAGGCAAGATTCGAATCATGATATCCTTAATATGTTAGTTGTTTCTTCGGATCCTTTTATAAATGTACAAAGGCCCAAGTTAGATGCCAAGAAAAAGGAGGTTTTTTTTACTGAAACCCTCAATTTAATTCAGTTTCAAGAAACTGACTTTGAGTTTCTAGGCAATCTAGATTCTGATTCAGAAATCGACGAGAGTGATAGGGAAAACTAGAAACTTTTTGTGTTTTAATTATAATTCTATTCAATGTAATTTTTTCATGATCTTTCGTTATTTAGCTTTGGTACGTAACTATGTTTTGCAATTGATTTATTTTTAAATATTTTATATTACTATTCTTGTACCTATTTATATTTTTGCATACTTTTGTACCTATGTTTTGTTTTATATAAATTTTATCAACTATTAAAAAATACCTTTTTAATTTATTTTTCTTTTTATTTAATGCCTATTATTAGCGTTAATAAAATAACTAACTTATCGATTGATCTTTACTTTGACATTAGTAGAATTTAATAATTTAAAAAAATACCTTCATTTAGACATAATAATAAAATAATTAGACAGTTGTCGAAAATATTTCTTAGAACTCGTAACATGTCTAATTAACTAATTAGTTTACTTATGTACTTACCTGTAAGAATTTAATTAGTGTACTCCGTAGTTACCATTGTGCGATATTGCAAATCACTTAATCTCTTATTCAGAACTCATTAGAACGCTAATTTAATATTCAGTGGTTTACCTGTATGCAAAGTTTAGTAATGGTATCCAATTACCTGTTTAAAAACAAATATATTATGTAAGGCAAAAATAATTTTCTTGATATTTTAACAAATAACTGGCGAAGATTTAGTATTATATGCATATAACGTGTTGTTTCTTTACTTTTACAATAAAATAAATCGTTTAATGTTAAAAAAAATTAATTAAAAATTAGATGATTTTTAAAAAAAATTCTGCAGCAGGTACCGTTATATGAAGTATGTCAAAATATCACAAATAATTAGTCCTATAACCATCTCTGAGGATATTACGGTTTTCCTTGCAAGTTCAGAGATATTCAGATTTTTCATGCTAGCTCCATACATTTTTTTCGAAAAAACCTTATAATAAATTCATTTCTGTGCGGAGTTAGCTCAGACGACATTGTTATGTGTATAATAGCTAATAGAAGCCATATCCGTCAACAAAACGAACATCTAGCAACTTTCATTTCTATGTCTATGGAAGTCGATTTTCAGCCCACAGTGCGCCGGTGTTAACATAGGAATTTAAAAAAACTTATATTTTTGGTTGCTAAAAATAAAGTGCTGTTTCAAACGCAAATGTTGCGTTGGTGGCACTATGTCAATATTTTGGTCAACGCAAATGGTGCGTTGGTGGCAATGAAAGGGTAAGAAACATACAAAACTTGCGTATGTGTATGTATGCAAAAGTGTTTTTTATTATACCCACATTTTGCCATCTATTTTAAAGAGATATTCGTAAAAATGTGACAGGCATTTGTCATTAGTCTGCCAGTCACATTTTCAGCCTCTGTTCTGCTTTTGAGAACTTCTTAACAGAAAATCCCAATAACACTTTGCTTAAATCTTACGATTGTGCGCAAACATATGCGCATACTGGTGCCATGTGACCAGCAAAGCAAAGATTTGATTACATTTGAAACACCCAAGCAGGTATAAAAAAATAACGATGATTTACTATTTATAGTAGTTCAATGGTTGGACATGATAAATTCACATTAGAATTAAAATTCGTTCACAGGCAAGAGCGATAGACCGCCTAGCAAACACATTCGATACAATAAGCGCTGCGACCCACGATGTTCGCAACGCGATCGTCGATATCGACGTCACTATGAAGCGGTTTTACACGACGTCGCCAACTTAGCACAGGTACATGTGAGCTACGACGCTCGCCAGTGACCGCTGTGGACTTTATAGTGTCATCGTTAAGTTATAGTGAAACGGCAGTAGCAGACTTTGACGTCATCAGTATATTATATTAAGATCCACGTCTCTATAAAGAGATTGTAACCGACGTCGCCGACTTAGCATAGGCACTTGTGAGATGCAGCCAGTGACACTTTCAGATGATATAATGTCATAATATTAAAGTAAAGAGGTCGTCTATACCAAATTTTTGTCACCAGCAAGTAGTCTTGAACTCAGCTTCTACATTCTTATTTTTTTTTTAAGGCAGCCCGCTTTACCTATATTTCCTGTGTCGCGGGGGACTTTACAATCATTCAAACAACGGACACACAGAACACCCAGACTCGGAACAACCATTTGTGAATCACACAAATTTTTGTCCCGTGTGGGTATCGAACTCACAATCACAACACTCGGCGCGGCGGCAGTGGCGAGGCGACCATTTAAACGACTACGCCATCCGTCAGTCAATACATACATGGACTTACAATTGTTTTTCAGAAGGGAAAGCATAGAGCAATTTCCATTTGCCGTTATATTTTTTTATAACCGTTGGTCGGTTTAATATAGGTACTATTAAATTTGTCAATGTTTTATTTACATTACTAGCTTCTGCTCGCGGCTGCGCTCGCATAAAAGTAGGTTAGGCTATATTAATAACAGTAATTAAAAAAAATAAAATATAGCCTATGTTACTCAGTGATAATATAGCTTTCTAATGGTGAAGAATTTTTAAAATCGTTGGATTAGTTTTTGATTTAAATCCTAACAAACAAACAAAAAATCAAACCTTTCCTCTTTATAATATTAGTATAGATGACGGTAGACGATATATATAGTTTGCGAATTGTTAGTACATTATGTATCTATATCTAGAAGTAAGAATTCGTGGTTGATTCTTCCTTGTTATATTTTATGTTAAAAGATGTTAAAAGCTATTTTCTTTTTTCCTATTTAACCAGAGTATGTACATTATATATAGTCAATTTTGAGTTTATATACAAAATTTAAGGAAATTTGATTGTGATATTATTTTATGAGTGTTAGATCTGGAAAAGAACGATAATTAACCAGGAATATTGAGATATTCCTGTCCTAGGAACATTTGAATGTGTCTGGTTTGACATTGTCGTAAGTTAAAATTAGTATTAAATATCTACTTCCATAGGATAATATTATTTTGTTAAACTATGCAATATATTAAACGTTTTTAATGATATATAAATATTATTAGAAATATGCATTTGCCATATTATAATTATATACTTGATGTCATGTTACAGTATTTTTTTAAGGTTTAGGTTAAGTTATACACATTATAATATGAATTGCTTGGATATATATCTAGTCCTAGTAAATATAAATTGTTTTTCGAAATATAATAAATTACATAGTATTTCGCTTGCAAACAAAATATCGCAAGACTTGCATGTCTGTGAGACTTCCATAATGTTTTCCATTATGTGTGAAGTATTTGTCTGGCCTATTGCACGTTAGTAAACTTGCAATAGGCCAGACGAACATTTATTTTAGGCAGAACAATCCCATGGAAATGTAAAATCCTATAAAATTGTAGTTAAATTCACTTTTGTTTGACTATGTTTAAACCATTTTTTATGCTTTTATCCTCTCATTTTATTATTTAATGTCTTACAGAATTGTAAAAGACATTAAATAGTGGTGATAATTTTTCATGATTACAATCATGCAATGCATGACGTTCATTTTATGAACAGTTCACGAATTATTTATTTGTGGATTATATTTCTACCCACGTTCGGGCAACGAGCTCGCTACATTCAAAGTATTGATAATGAAGAGATGATCAATTTAACACACTGCGACACCCGTGGCTTAATATATATGTTACTGTAAATATGTTTTTATTATGTTTAGTAAGAGCCTCGTAAGTATTACTCGGATATCATTTTGGCATATATTCCCATTTTAGAAAATTCATGTTATATTGCAATAAAAACAATTATGTTATTTATATTTTATTAACTAAAATCACAATCATTTACATAATAATTCTAGTTTAAAATACATTAGATCTCAATCTACATATTTCATACAGTAGTCAATAATATTGCTTTATTGCTAAACTGATGACAGTATGAAATACGTTAGTAGGTACTTATAAACAATTTGTATATTGGTCAACTCTTACATTTGTGGGTTCCATGGACCTCTTAACTATAGTTGGAGGTCTACGAGACTCAACTAGTGTATGAAGTTTATTGTTCTGTACGATTGTATTTAAATTATATAAAAGGCAGGCAAAAATGTTATAAACATAATATACCTACTATTTAACAAAATGTATTTGCATTTGCATAAATATATGTTTAAGGCTCTTCCATTTTCTGGGTAAGATTACCGTGCTTCCCACAAGAAGATCTTTGATTACTTCTGACATTTTCTTCTAATAGTCTTCGCATTACAACCAGTATTTTAAAAAAATTTTACATTATGTATAAATCATAGCGTTTTAGCTATGTATTTGTATATACTATTGATCTAATACGTACATTAGGTGCGCACAGTTCTAGTTAATTGTATATTATGTACAATAGAGTATAAAATTAAATAAATATACATTTATACATTATATTACTTGTTTTATTGTACCTATTTATAACTCATGGTGAAGGCCCAGTGATTATTTATTTCGCCATAATTATTATTTACTATTAAAGCGTCATACGTACTACGCAACTGTAAGTAGCATGGGAACTGAATATAATATAGATTCTTCAAAAGCGCTCAGTTCACTTAGTGACCTTGGACTGCGCCGAGCGTAAGACGCGGTTGGACTGAATGACAGAGCTTGACATTCAAATCGGCGCGCGGCTGCCATAGTAAAATTTTATGGAGTATTTGAAGTGCTTTTTTGATAAATGTGTATCTTTATTGTCAACCAATAACTTAAATATTTGGGATGGACAAATTGTAATATAACTATTTATGTTTCGTTTAAGCTGTAAAATAGGATAGATTTCTACTGTTATAATCTAAAAATCACGTAACACGAGCTTACGCTTTTGCATTTTTCGTGCAATTTTGTAGGCGAAAATATTAATTATTTTAAGTTTTTTTACACGGAGTAAACACATTCATTGTTATGGTAAATGTATATTTTATATTTGTATTAAACAAAAAGTGTTGATCTTATCAACTTAACTGTGACCGCCTGTTTTGGCACATTTCGCTCGGCGCAGTCATAAACCCTGTTCTTTATTGTTAATATTTGTTGTGCAGAGAAAAAAATATGTAATTGCAACACAATACTTTTACAAAGGCGACCTCAGCCCAAATCTGAGGTTTTGACGAGAACTATATAATATATACATATAATTATGATAGTAGTTTTTAAATCTATATTGTATTTTAAAGTAGATACTTTAAAATTATGGCAGTGAAGTTTTAGTAATAATGTATTACATTAAAGTGAGAAAACTTCACACTTTAGGCATGTATGTATGTATAGTACACTATACATATCTAAAAGCTTTAGGTTAATTTATACCTATTCTTATCAGTTAAAATTAGTTTCCACAGAAGTTCTTTTAATCTATTGGTACCTACGCGAGTTCACGCTAGATATGCTTTTTAAAGAATATTCTTGCTAATACGCTTGTAATAGCTATTGTAGATAGCATAATCTTTGGATCTAAGCGTATACTACTTCAGTAATGGCTAAAATTATATCTAAGTACACTCTTATCAAATCTTATAAACGAATACACCTACTTTTTCAACTGCAAAATTGTCAGTGTCACTTATTAAATAGACATAGTTATGCAAAATGGATCCAGCAACGCAAACTTACTTTTGAGACAATTGGAGTATATAAAATACAGGTATATAAAATAACAAGACTGTGATTTGATTTAAAATTTCTTATAAATAATGAACATTGTAATCAAGTTTTAAAGTATTGTTTCAATTTTGATGTACATAATTATCTCTAATAACATTTATGACAATAACTCAAAAAAGTGTTTTATTGGTTGGACACATTTTGCATAACGTCTTCCAAATGTAACTTACGATTCAGTATCACAAATAAATCTACAAGCCTGAGTAGATCATGAGATTTACATATAGGTCGTTACTTATTTTCAGGGAAGAAATAACATAGGTATACACAGCGATACATCAACCTAGACTGTTTGAACCTTGAACTATTAGAAGTTGAACGCTGCGAATGGTGCGAGAGAGTGCATTATATTTATATTATTTTGTCTCATTCACGCTGAACGGGACGCGACGCTCTATCCTTACCATTACATCGACACTACTATGCACTGTCCCTTTCCGACAATCCTCTATTTTGTATGTAGCGTAGTTATGTGTGTATAGGGTGTCTAACTTGATGTGTAGCTGTGTTTACCAAATAATGTGATTCAGGATTCCTTAAAATTTTGTGTTGCGTGTGGTAGTACTGTCTACCAAATTTATTTTGAATAGGTAGGTTGTTATAAAGTAAATGAATTATTTTACTTTGAAGTTTAAGGTAGAAATGATTTATCACTGTGAATTGATCAAGATAATGGCACAAAATATATAGGAAGTTTCACGATTTTACAGAATTGGAAAGGATTATAGGATAGGGCTTATATGTAATAAAATTCTTCCCTACATGTTATACAAATAAACCGAATAAAAAAGGTATATGTATAATTTTGTCTATCTAAAACAAGGCTGTCACGTGACGTCACGTCATTACAGCCTTCAAAAATAATTTGACCGTTGAAATAATTGACCCTACCTACGGTTGAGAATGGTTTCTAAAGTCGTCTTACAACATTATCCTGTTATTATGGAGGTTCCCCTTTTCAGGCAGTGACATGACTGACAAATCTAGTTATTTTTAAACTTTTAAAGATTGTCATATACAGAACTTGGTGGGTGTAAAGTTTTTATATTGATATTCTACCCTCAATGATCCTTACATTATAAGGTAGGTACCTATATTATCTAAAATATCTCAAAAGTTTGGTGAGTGCTGGGGTTCTTCGCTTCCTTGTCTGGTTATCGTCCGGTTTCATGCCCTCCAAGCCCATGCCAAAAGGAGATACCGCTTTTGTATTGAGGTAGAAGTTTCCGCGAGCTCTGTGGAAATAAATACTTGTTTACTTCATACAGCGGTATTGTAGGTTGCAGTCACGAAAGATTTCAGAAGTCTTGTGAAGGCTTTCATCCGAAAGCCTTCATAAAACAATAAAACAAAACTGTCCAATTTATACAGATTGGACAGTTTTGTTACAATCTTGATGTGAAGACTTCGGCCAAAAATTTAACATTATACTTAATCGAAACATTACTTATTAAATATATGTAGCATGATCTTTTTTGGAATTTCGCACGCATCGAATTAATATTAAAGATATTAATTTCCTAGGTAAATAGGGAAGTAAATAATAATAATATTCTACTACATACACACAACACCATCTAGCCCAACCTAAGCAGAGCTTGTACATACTATGAGTACTAGACAATGGATAAACATACATATATACCTTTTTTTTTGTAAATACATATACATATATACATTATACATATTATATACATATATAAATAACATTGATGTAACCACGTATCTTTTTAACACAAAAAATAAACCTTAAACCTTCAGTTAGCGTCCAATAGGCATTAAGGCAGTATTGTAAAAATAAAAAAAGATAAATCACAAAAACACTTCGCGCTGCTCGCTCAATTTACCGTAAAAACTACTAGCGCGGTCATTTAAGATCTTTTTGTTTTAATTCAATGTTTTGCGGCAAATTTTTGTTAATATAATCAAAGATTGCTCTGTTTTTTTGTGGTATTTAACGAGAATTACGCACGTTATGAATTATGATTCAACATAATTATTATTGCTTCACGTTTCTAAATTGCACAATTAGGTAGATACTTACCTACGATTACCTAATAAAATACCGATTATGTTTTAACAGTGGTTGCTCTTGTTGTAGCGTACTACCATGAAGTTTGGGTAAACAGGAACGAAAAATCTGCTCTCCGGACTATACCTACATACCTAAATTGGCTTAAAATAGTCAGAGTAGGAACGAACCTACTAGCTGCTAGTATAAAGTAAAAATCTTAATTTATACTGTTAGGTCTTTGTCATCAGAAACAGAAGACGAAGCAAGGACCAAGACATAGATAATATTAATGGATGAGACAGGGAAGTCGAATATTGCAGTAATTCATCAATTGCATTCGATTCGTATTCGTGGTCTGCCCTGCTATACGCTCACTAAAAACACGTTAACCCATATGCGTCCCATAGCACTTTACGTCCTTTTAGTTAGGCAGCGTACAGTTGTTCACAACTGTGTTTAAATCGTACTTTACCTACTAACTATGCACATGACATTACTACTGTATTGTAGGTAATTGGTTACAATAAAGGTAAATTTCTAGCTACAAAACTGTCTATAGACAGATAATTATATATTTGTGGCTTGCCTAATTCCAGAAGGTACTGAAAGAAGTGCGCACTCACCGCGTACTAGTCAGGTCTCCTAAATAAATTTTCTCCGAATTCTCTCCACCGTTCGTGATCCAATCATCGTAGTTTTCAGCACCAGCACATGGGAACGACGTCGGTGTAGCCAGAGACTCTACGAAGTAACGCCATGAGCGATCATGGTTGCACAAATCTGCAAATACAATTAAAGAAGTACAGTTAGAATTTGGAACTCAGTACCAGCACGCGTGTTGCCTGTCTCGTTTATTTTATTCCTGCTTTATTTAAATGAAGTTTGAGAATTTCCATGGCAATATCACAATATCGGCAATTGGGATGATATTGTTCTCTGTTGGACACAGTCGTCATAATAGGCAACGTGAGACATTAAGATAGTTATAGAACCATCGTTCATGTATGTAGATGTATTTGGTTTCAGAAGCGATATTAATCCAGGCTGAAGGGTAAAATTTAATATCAAGATATTTAAAAAGGCAGAGCCGTGTTTTGGGCTTTTAGAAAGTCACCGCCTTTCACCTTCGTGCTGGAATTATATAAATATTTTTGTGATTATAGAAAATAACTAAATTAGTAAACTAGGAGGACAGTCGTGAAGTACAAGCCTAAGTGAAGATATGACAATAAAATGAAAATGACATAATAAAAGTAAATGTATTGAAGGGAGTCTGAGCAATTACGAACAACAGCTCGGCTTACCAGATAATAAGCGGTAACCGAAGCTCATTGATATAGCTATATTCCTTTTGCATCGCACAATTCATTCTAAAGAAACAAATTTATGAATGAAATTATTAAGATTTCTAAAGTCATAAACCACATAGGTGGCAAATAACACAGGAACTGTAGACTGATGGTTTTCCATCACAGTTTATCTATCAGAGCCAAACATTTGAAAGTTAGAAAATTTTAAGTTAAAATATCAACAAACCTTCAGGCGTAAACATATCAAAATCGCCATTCGGACAGCCGGGTTGTGTGCCGCCATTTCTGGCGTAGTTAGGCCAGATGTCCACCGTACCGATGGAGACGCTGATGCCGTATCCACCAGGATCTGTGTGGACGATGTCTACGAACTTGGCGCATGTGCGGTCTAGACCGCTCTGGAGAGCCAGGACACCTTCGAATAACGCGCGTGCTGGATCCAGACCTGTTATCCTGAAGAGTATGCCAGTAAATTTAAAATTTTGGTACCGTTTTATATAGGTATTAGGTAATACAAATAATTTATGGTGTTCATTTGGTTTTCGGACAATAAAACATAATGAAATGTTGTAAAAGTTAAATAAAATGTGTTTGAGCACGACTATGAAAGTATTTTGTTTTTTTATAAATCATTTTTATGTTCGCTGTTCCACCATCCCTTGTTATTACTCTGACAAGAGAAGTAGCGGCGTAAAATTACAAAAAGCAAAATTTTTGTAAAACTTGACTGACTATGTGATTGATAAAAATCTTACTATACATCGATTGGTTGATCAATGGACGATAATAGAGGATATTGCAACCATGTCTGTGATAATTGCTATAGCTCTGTTTCGTCTAATTGACAATAGACGAGGAAGTTGCCTTAATCGTCACGGTTAAACGCATTGGTCATTGTAACCAATAGGCAATTCGAAGAAAACGATTTAATGCCCAGAATATCTTAGAGAATTTTGATGACGTAGTTTAAGCCTTCTTAATATATATAGGTATCTTAGTGGGAAGCTACATTCGACTGAATAAGCGGTGATACTGCGTAGGTGTTCAGGTAAATAGGTGCCAGATAACATTTCCTCGTACTTACAATAAATTGCCAAGATTTGGAAATACAGAAAGATCACATATGGCGAATGGTTATCATCCTAGTTCAGATACCAGTCTCTCATACAAATTCACGTTTTTTTTTTGTAATGAAATTAATACCTAAGAAGGAGTCTGAGTTTGTACCAATTGCAGTGTGCGAGAGGAAATAAATGAATTTATTATTATTATCCGTTTACGGATTTGCATTCGATTCTGCATGATATTAAAACTCAAGAAAAAGAGAATCTACACCACAGCCAACAGCTACCAGAACGCAAACTACGTGCCTAAGCTAGTAAAGTAAGAGGAAAATATTATTAGGCGTTCAATTGTATCGAAGTCCTATTGGTGTTATCAAGGTTGGTGCATGACATGACTACTAACTTTCTTATAAAGGAATATGTTCTAAATCATTGAAGAATATTTATATTAGGTTTATGTTTAAGTACCTCTTTATTAGTTAAACTGATTTACATGGGCCTTGTTTGCAACATATTCCATACTTTTACTTGTTATGCGTGCTTATTTAACTTTGAGTAAATTCTGTTGAAAATTTAAATGAAAGTTGGGTAAGCTATATTTGATAACATCTATCCCGTAACGACGTACCTAATAGAAGGCAACTCATCTATCGACCGCAATTCCAGACTAATTATAATTTTCTAACAGTTACTCCAGTAAGACTTTGCCGTCCGCCATAGGATTATTGGTTTTTTCATTCAGGTTCGAATGTTCGAAATTTTCGATTAGATGATTCAACATAAGCATAAACTTATGCCACAGTATTAACGAGGTTTTGGTCCTATTATTAACGTAATGATTATTTAATGCAGATTGTAACTAATTTGTTTCATCTGGAGAAACTGATTCGCAATATACTGCACTAGTTTGGGAATCAGGGCGTGTTGTTAATATCTCCTTGTTTCAATAAAGATAAAGTAGTTCTTACCTGGTGATGACTTGACCGTTATCTCTGACGCGCTTGCCAGCGAAGCCCATGATATGTGCTCCAAGCGAATGTCCCACAAGATGAATGTCAGCCATGTTCATGCCCGATGCTGTGAACTGCATCAGTGCGTCACCGAGTTTCTTGCCGATCTGCACGTGAGGAAATCATTTTGTTTTGTTTTATAATTTGGTGAGAGAAATATATAAGGAGAATAATAAGAGGCGGATTATTTCTGTAATGATATATATTAGATACATAATAATTTCTACTTGTTTCCGATACCGCAGTTAAGATAAAGCTTGAATTAAAATACTTTAAAAATGACAGTGTCGGTCGCAAAAGACGCCCAGATTCGAAACTACTATTTGTGCATTACATGTATGTTTGTTAGGTTACTGGGATGCTTTAGTGGCATTCCACTAAAGGCTCGATTATATAGTACCTACATACTTCTCCAAACAGAAACTTTATTACCATCTCGTAAAGTATTGTCATTACGAGCCTCATGAAGGTGGCCAGGGTCTGCCAAGTTTATGAGTTCCTACGTACTGCAGCTATACTTCTTATAAATGTCATGATCATGATATACTTTTTAGTACAATACCTTACCAACACCGACAAAGGTGTCCAACAATCCCAACTTTGCATGTAGTTCTCAATTATTCGTACGCAATTTGTGTATACTCAATGCAGAGTATACTAATTACGTATAATGTAGTACTGTGGGTAATGACTAATGACCCACACACTACATACCTACTTATAATATTACATAAGTGTATGCGTACGTATAAAGAAAGTAAACAAAGCATTTTGGACGGTGTATAAATTGAAAACTTGCCAAGTACTCCAACTATTGTTCGTAATATAATTTAGGAATTTGACAATAGCGTTCAAAGACCTGTGTCTGTAGCTCAGTAATGTAATGATTCATCGTTATCAACCTCTTTTAAATATAATAGATTACGTTTAAATATTACATGGTAACTATACTTCCAGTAACGGTTAATTTAAATTAAAGAATAGTGATGACGTAATATTATAGTTTTGGTCTGCTTTTCTAATTGGTATTCATAGACGTAGAAGACATAGCCTTATATATTGGATTAAGACTACCCTTTTAAGGATATACCTACAGAATATCCTTCAAAGGGTAGTCAGGGTTGTATTCGCTAGCTACATATGTATTACCGTTTCACATAATACAAGGCAAACCTTTTATAATTTACTGTGTCGGAGGCCTCGTTACGTAGATTTGAAATCACGAGTTAGATTTTCTGCTTGTATTGGATCTTAATCTTAGGAAATTGTAGCTGTAGAAACTATGTAAAGTTGCTCTAATTATGTAAGATCACATACTTCTAGTGAAAGGTGAGTGTAATTAATTTCTGCTTATCTTTTCGGACATGTTTTTTATTCTGCCAAAGTACTGTTACACCTGGCTGATAGTACCTACGTGGTTATCATGGGCTATGGATGCTTGCGACATCTGTGGTAACAGTTGTTAATCGTGGACTCTTAGAAAAGGGGTCGTTGTTGCTCTGTACTGCCAGGGAGAGTGATCACACTAGATGTCAGTGTGATCACTCTCCCTGGCACTCTCTCTGAGTTTGGACATGTGTCCAATGAACACCAATAGGCTTGAGTCCTATATTACATGTGAGCTAAAAACTAACTAGCGAAATTATAGATATGGCACACTTCTGCCTACACCTAAGAGGATATAGACGTAAGCCTATGTATGTCAAGAACATGACCCTCATAAAAATAGTCCTAGCCCGAATCGACAAATTTGACAGTGACTTACCTTTTTAGCATTAGGTACAGCACTTAACGCGTATCCTAAGGGTATTCCAAGCATTCCGCTCTTTGCTTCGTCTTCCCAATCTAACAATATTACATTTCTCTTCTTCTTAGTTATGTAGGCTTGCAGTACGGCTGTGGTAGCTGGTCCAGATGTCTTTCCTCGGTAGCCAAACGTGTAGACTATTGTAGGTAATGCTGGGTTGATGCATGGCTTTATGTGTAATGGGTCATCCAATGGAGTTGCACGATAATGTTCGAGAGACCTGTAATTAAAAAAGAAACATAATTTACTGGTTATGCTCCGGTAATGTTAGTTTTACGCTATTAGTGTGGTGTCTTGGATTAGAATTCTGAATCGAGTAAGGTGTGTTAGGAGTTTCCATTTAGGAAATTTGCTGTAGAAACACGATAATAGATATTGACAGCGAAATTTGCGTGCACTTATAATTTTCTGGGTTAATTAGTAGTTTTTGAGTTAATCCTTATAAACAAACAAACAAAAAGTCAAATCTTTTCTCTTTATAATATTAGTAAAATTAGATTGCTCCAGTCTATTACTAGTTTTCTTGTTAATTATTCGAGCTAAGCATAATAATAAGACGCCATATATCGAAATCATAATATGCCACTAAGATATTATGATTTTTATAATATTTATGTACCTTTAGGTATATGTATGTATTTACGTATAGATTGAGAAAGGATCTAAATATACTTGTACGGGATATTGTGTTTATTTTAACTACGAATGAATTAATAATGTATATAACTGTCGGTAAATTATTGCGCGAGGAAGTTTGCAATATAACAACTGGTCTGGCAATCGTTTTCTGACAGTATCCTTTTGTAATGAAAGGTGTTGGCATTGATTTTAAAATTAGTCAATATGTGGGAATAGAGGGCCATTCTTTTGCGAAGACAGTTTGAAGCGTAGAAATATTCAACCTTTTGAATATTTTATCACGAGATAATTTAAAACTGCTTTACTATACTTTACGGTACACATGGATACACATCAAGTTAGATACCCTATATACGCATAACTACGCTACATACAAAATAGAGAATTGTCGGAAAGGGACAGTGCATAGTGGTGTCGTTATATTTTTGTTGCGCTAACAAAAATATAACGCACTCTCTCGCACGATTCGCTGCGTTAAACTTCTAATAGTTCAAAGTCCAAACAGTCTAGGTTGATGTGTCACTGTGTGTACTACCAATAAAAATATCTTTAGTTAGGTATATTTTATTTCAAGGCAGAACATTATTAACAACGCTGTGTAACTATATTTTAGTGAATATTTTAGTATACAGTGATTGTTCTTGTACTTACTTCTGTGTCTTTATTGTAATATATAACATTTGCTTCACTTATCAATATCATACATTAACATCGATACTTAAAGAACACTAACAGCTGACTCAGGTGATTATCGTGAACCGAAAATGACTGGGCGCAATTTTAATAGTGATGCTTTTGTTTCGATGTTTAAATAATAAATAAAATGAAATTTTTTTTTTTTCATCCGGTCATTTATCAGTTATACATTAAGGTTCTAAAATATAACCACATCTTTCTGTTATACGCTGTATTTTTAACCCCCGACGCAAAAACGACGGGGTGTTATAAGTTTGATGTGTCTGTGTGTGTGTGTGTGTGTGTGTGCCTGTCTGTGGCATCGTAGCTCCCGAACGGATGAACCGATTTTAATTTTGTTTTTTTTATTTGAAAGGTGAATTAGTCGGGAGTGTTCTTAGTTACGTTTGATGTAAATCGGTCCAAGATGGCCGCCGCCACAAAATGGCGGATAACATATTTTTTCACAACTCCCTCAATATGGGTATCTAATGAAAGGGCTTGACTAGTAGAATACTATACACTATGATAATTTGCAAATCCAAGATGGCCGCCGCCATAAAATGGCATATTAATTTTTTTTTCACATCTCCCTCAATATTTGTCGGGGGTTTTTAAATTTTTAATTTATAGTTATTATTCTTTAAAGTATCTTCCAATTTCTTCTACTAATACTTAATGAAAAATCTGTCTCCATAGACATTTTTATTAGCCTCTTAAATTTGCTGGATTGTAAATACTTTAATCCCCGAGATCTCGTAAAATAATGATACAAATTCTTAACACGAAGAGGCTGCACTGACCACGAAGTAGAGGCCGTCTGATACTCTAAAGGAAATTATTGAAGGCTTAATCTAGTTTTGATATTCCAACCCGATGCTTAAAGTGTCACGTAAACAACAAGGTTTTTCAAGATCTCGGCTATGAATTTTTAAATGTTCTTCTGTCATACCAGTGAACAGCCTCATAATATCACGGTGTCAAGTTAATTGATAAGCAGCGACAGTCTAGTAGGAAACGGTTGAACTGCCACGCAGATGGCTCGAGTTCGATCTTAAGGCACCTTTGACTTTTCAAATTAATGTGCCTATTAAATAGTTAATTATTATCGCTCGCTTTGACGGTGAAGGAAGACATCGTAAGGAAACCTGAAACCTGCATGTCTGAGAGTTCTACATATTGTTCTCGAAGATGTGTAAAGTCTGGCAACACGCACGAGGTTAGCGAGGTGGACGATAGCGTCACCAAAATGAAAAAAAACTGAATCTTGAAAGCAGAAAGCTTGTTGTTGACAACAAATTTTCTCTTTTCCCATTAGATTCTTTAAAAGACTTACTTTTATTAATTCGGTCTGTTTTATCAAATTGTTTATAAAAACAACTGTTTAATGCAAAAGGTGTTGTATGATTGCCAGCTCCAGGTAGCGCGAGAAAAAGAACTTACTACGTTGCCTTATAAGATACGGAAGCCCCAGCATGGTAATCTGATTCGCAGATAGTCGATAATTTTTGACTAATACCTTTTAAGCCCTTTCAGATATGTGGCTCCATGATAGTGCAGTACATCATAGAGCTGCGGTCCTCATCGCATCTCATCGTCGCAGTATTGCAACGCGTTACTAAAGAACTAAAGCTAATTGCTACATATCTTTAGCCCTTTTGATTACAAATTTCCGGTGGACAATTATATTGGTAAACGAGTAACAGAATATCGCTGTGATTTCATTGAACTCACACAGACTTAGTGTTATTTTTGTATTCTTTACTTTTTCATAAAGTCACGCGTACCTATACATGGACAAAGGGTTTAATTTATAAATGTTTTTTTTTGAAGAAGAATTAATTTAGAGACAAGGCTCTCGAGTTAATAGCCTATATTTTGAGGAAGGATTATAGGCTATCTAACATCACGTTAGATATAAAACATCTACTTCGCATTTAATAATCTATTTACTGAGGAAGGGCTATAGGCTATATAAGATCGCCCTATACATTTTAGGAGCAGAGCGGACCGACAATTTTTGGTGTGTGTGCATCAAACCCACTCAAACCACTGCAGTCAATTTTAGGGCTTTATAGTCAAAACGGTGTCTGTGGGGCAATTCTGTTAAATGTTGACATACCAAGAGGCGTAAATCAAATAAAGTGTATACGTAAACAAGATATTTGACCAAGATCGTTCATTTTGGTTCTGTTATATTAGACATTGAGTAATAGTTAAAGTGTAAATACTACTACTTGACCGAGCTTATTTAGAGTAAGTGACTTCATAGGTACCAGGCTTATGCCTATGTCGGTAGCTTTTATATTATAGAAAACATATATTGTATTACGTGTATACCCAGAAAGGAAGGTAGAGTTATATTTCTAACATTTTATTTTATTGAAATCGGTTTGTCAACAGAAAATATATAATACTCTTGAGTAACATCCATGACACAAAATGATTTTCTCATATACCTAAGTATTTACCAACTAGCTGATCCGCGCAACTTTTTCTGCTTCACATAAGAGAATTTTCCCCGTTATTGCAACATTTTTCATTGATGCGTCGCTCCTATTGGTCATAGCGTGATGTTATATAGCCAATAGCCTTTCTCGATAATTCGGTTATCCATCACTAAATAAGAATTTTCAATTCGAACCAGTAGTTCCTGAGATTAGCGCGTTCAACCAAACAAACTCTTTAGCTATAATATTAGTATAGATTAATATAGATTTCGCCAGATATGACCGGAGTTTGATTCTTGGCTCGACCAAATTATATTGGGTGTGTTATTATGCTGCTATTTAATTTATTTTAAAGATATTCACTGTACGATATTTTAATCAATTTACCCGGGGAATTTACAGACATTGAAACAACAGACACAAATCAAATAGTCAAACTCGGTTTTAGTATTTTTGAATCGCGCAAAATAGGTATTAGTTTCCTGCGGTAATCGAACTCGTAACACATTTGTGTTAAGGCGGCGGCGTAGTCATCTTGCCATCACTTAAACCATTGCGCCATTCGTGCAGTCTCAAAATACGCTAAATTTATTTCAAAACTAGTTTCTAACTATGGCTTTGTCCGTGATTCTATAGGAATGGTTTAAGTGGACTGCTCGCCACTGCCACTGCGCCGAGTGTTGTGGGTTCGAATCCCATAGAGGACAAAAAATTGTGTGATCTTCAAATAGTTGTGCCGAGTCTGGACGTTCTTTATGTCAGTTGTTTGAGTATTTGTAAAGTACAATACGGACAGCGGAAGTAAGCTTTTAAAAAAGTTAAATGTATATCAATCCAGACTTCCGAACTCATACAACAGTTTATTGATTTTACACAAGCATACAAACATAGAAATAGGATTCCTTTTATCGCTCTGTCCATGTGAGTTTGACCGTCCATTCACCCATATCGTTATCGTCGCCTATATTTCAATGCAATCAAAGACTTATCATGTATAACTGTGGGTGCAATGGTGCGGCATCGGCGACGAGGTCAATGAATGAACTTGGACCCGTATTCCGTCACTTCATTGAACATTAATACGAGAAATAATTACAGTAATTTGGCAAATGTTTTTTGATACATAAATGAATAGTAATGTACTCAATTAACTTTTAAAAAAGGTCACTCTTTCAAATGAATGATGAGCTAGCGAATTTTAAATATATACAAGGCCAAAATAAATACATATAAAGACATTAAAATATTATTAAAATATTTTTGAATCCATAAATAGGGCTACGAGCCCGTACGCCCCTTGACTTTCGCCCCTTTGATAGAAAGACGTTATTTTTGGGTGGATTTAAGAAGAAACCTAACAAATACCTACTAGGGGGCGAAACTTGAGGGGCGAACGGGCTCGTAACTATAAATAGTGGTTAAGCTAGTCGCCTCGGTTATGTACCGGATGTTGAGCGTTCGACCGACAAGCAGCATTAAAATGTAAAATCCCCGAATTGTATTGAGTCTTGGTCTTTGTTGTGCCCATTGTTTGAATGTTTGTAAGGTCCTCCGCAATAAAAAGTGCAGGAGATGTAATGTTTTTTTAATGAAATGAAGCTTGACTATTATTTCACGTCTGCACTACCAAATATGTAGGCTGAAGTTTCATTAAATCCACAGTTACTAAGCTATGTCCTAAATAATAGGGGGTGATCCTGATGCCATTTACCGGGCAGTTCCAGACTTAATACTGCTAATTAGAATTTCACATTGGAAATACCCAATTTCAAACCCTTTTTAACCGACTTCAAAAAAGAAGGAGGTTCTTAATTCGTCAATATCTTTTTTTTGTGTATGTTCACCGATTACTCGTTAAACAAATCACTTCATAATTCAATAAGTAACACTCCACAAATAACTACTGGCCTTTATTTCATCACACGTCTACAGCCTGATTATCTAGAAAGGATATCGCAACAGCAACGTAAATGCCGACTGCAATGAAAATAAAAGTGCACAATTATAACTTTGTAACGTTGGTGTAATGAGTATTTAGTTATACGATATTGTAAAACGTTTTAGTGCATTAGCCAAGCGCTAAGCTATATTGTAGGGCGTCGTGAGAATGTAGGGACTAACTGTTGCAGATAAAAATATTTATGCGACATTTTTTATTGCTTGTCTTAATAGGTACTCAAACAATCATAACTTAATATTATAAATGTGAATGTGAGTTTGTTTGTTACGCTCTCACGTCTTAACTATTTGACAGATCATCATGAAATTTCGCATACACGTTGTTACGGTTGCAAAAATGGAGATAGGGTACCGCCCGATGCAAACTTAATGGCGGCTCTGAACATCGTACGAGTCATTGCGTAAAACCCAATATTAGGTGTCAGTGGGACGTAGCGGCACGGGACGGCAGGGCACCTACCCGCGCGCTCTTTCTTTCACCCGCACTCGCTCTTTCTTTCACCCGCACTCGCTCTTCGCGTCTTGTATATTTAGTGTGTGAGTTATATCCGTCAAATGTACCTGCGCACACCTGCCCTCGCAGCTAACTTCCTAGCTACCATTAAGTTTGCATTTAACTGTACCTTTCATCCAGGAAAAGGTACTGTTCCTGAGTCTTAATTCATTATAAAATCATTTAGTTCGGTAGGTACTTCTTTCAAACTATAATAATTGTTACCTAATAAATAGATGACAATAATAAGAAAGATAATACATAATTAACGGTCTTCACGTATTGTCTTTAGCTACAAGTATGAAAATATTATAGCTGTAACACAGGTCTGTGACCTAGCACGGCTTTTTTTTTTTTTTTTTTTTTTACGTTGGGGAATGCTATGACGCATATCCCTCCGCGGGGGCGGGCGGAGGGATTATGTCGGACTCGCCGGGGTAAAAGAAGATGGAAAAGAAATAATGTACCTCCCGGAATACCGACTAAACCTACCACGGTGTTCCTCGACAAAACCACTATCGGCGGGGCCGCGCGAATCGCTTTCGCATGCGGTCGCGACCCCGCCGAGGTTTCGGCCCGCCGTATGAAACGGCAGGCCACTACACAAAAGACCTACCCAAAATAGGCACTTCCGACATTATAAAACCCTACTGTCTCCCCCCTAGAGGGGAGACGGACTCGACACAGAGGCGCGCGTGGGAACACGCACGCCGCCTCTCGGACCTGGTGCTGAACGGATGGCGGGCAGGCCCACAA
This sequence comes from Catocala nupta, assembly GCA_963675205.1. Lineage (NCBI taxonomy): Eukaryota > Metazoa > Arthropoda > Insecta > Lepidoptera > Erebidae > Catocala > Catocala nupta. The sequence continues at coordinate 26,157,691 of OY776086.1, read as the reverse complement.
AGCCCGCCACCCCCAGGTCAAACCTCAGGGTGGCTGGAGGTCATCGCGCGCCCTCCGGCGCCCGGCTCTGCGGTTGGGGAGAGGGTTTAAACGCTCCCTCTCCCGCTCCGCCGCCTCCTTGATGGAAATGACTTCCTCACAGAAGGAGGCGACGGCGTTCCACGACCTCTCACTCCGGACCATAGACTGAACTACGGCCGGGAGCGAGAGGTCAACCGATCCGACTGCCGCGATCAACTCACGGCGCTGCGATGCCCAGGCGGGGCAAACCGCCAAAGTGTGCAGCGCCGTGTCCTCAACAAAGTCGCGGCAGTCGCCGCAGTGGTGACAACCGGGCGTCTCTTGCCGGCGTATACGACACAGGAACTGGCCAAAACAACCGTGGCCAGTTAGAACCTGTGTCAGCCGGAAGGTGAGGGCGCCATGCCGCCTCTCCAGCCACTCCTCAAACACGGGTCTTACCGCCACAATCGTGGCGTGCCCGGACCTAGCACGGCTGCTATAAGTATAACTTATCTGTTTTATGTGCCCAAGTGTAGGTGAATTTGTATGATTTGTTTTTTGTTACAAATAAAGTTTATTATTATTATTTTAGTTTATTTGTTTGCTTAATAAAACAAGTAAGAAACATGTATGTACTTATAGCCACATTCTTAACTAACTATAATTCATTTAAAAATAATTTTATTTTGAGCACTAATCATGTACCTAGATATACAGAATTACCATAGACTATTTGACCTTCCAAGAGATACGTATGTGCAAATATGGAAGAGAACATAATAAGTAGTAACCGTTATTGTCACGTAAATGTTCCGTTAATTTTTCAAATTAAGCGTGTCAAAACATTTTGACAGTTTGAACGCCATGGCAGTTTTAACAACTGCTATATTTTGGGTAGTCAGGGACGTGAAAATATTGTTTTGTTGTTTAATACGTAGTATTTTGCTATCTCAATGGTTTAAACGCTTCTTTATTGCAGCAATTTTGTAACAAAAGACGATATGTTAGTCACACACGTCGTTTTGTGGTTTTGTACAAAGCATGCTGATTGGTATTCTGTATATGATGTTACTATAACCACAGACTGGGAAGTAATGTGTGTGTGAGGAATTCTTATGAGTTAGGTACGTTTACTTAGAATTTTGTAATAAACGGATATAGAATGCTGAAGGAATATACGACACAACATATTGATCCAGAAAATACAGAAGTTATATGAGATAAATATGAATAGACTGTCAAAAGAGATAGGTATAGGCGTATGTTCTCTTAGTCTAGTCAACAAGTGCCTTTTTGGACGACTTTTTCAGCAGTTTTGGAAAAATATGAACGAGGTATCATTCGCTTTGGAATGGCATGCAGATGATTTTTAAAAAAATGTAAGTTCTGCTTGCAAATATTGCAAAGTTATAAACAATTAACTATAAAAGGGGGGTTTTGTTTTTTGCTAATATTTCAAAAACTAATTGGGACCTCCACTACCCACTTCATATCCCTGGCGCATTACCAGGGGTACGAAGTAGGTAGTGGTGTTGTACGTCTCTGGTCTCTTTATTTCCTTCCATATTTCGCCCACATATCGCCAGCTAAGATTTGATGTCCCACGTAATAGAAGGCGGCTCCTATTGTACATATCCATCCAAACTTCGAACGGTAACAGAATTTCTCGATAGCAAAATTCCCGACCTGGGAATAGAAGGGGAGGCCTAATGCAGTCGCATAAATTCTCGCTGCGCCACCGAGGCACCTTATAGAAAATCTAGATTAAAAGCATCCTATGCCCGCAAACGTGCATGGAAAATGACATGAACAATCAAGTCATTACCCAATTTAAAAAAAAAATGGGGAATCGGGAGGGGCTGACTACTCCTCTGAGTAACTCAGGTGTGAGTAAATGTATAGTATGCTGTAAACACGACAGATAACAGACAAGCCAAACATTATTAGGAAATGCTAATGTATTTCATTATATGTAAACATCTTTTGTACATTAATATTTTTGGGTCACTGAAGTGTGCTTTACGGAAAAAGGAATTAATAAATATTTTAAGCATTTAATACATTCCGAAGTTTGACGTTACACAATGTCAAAATATGCAATTATTGCTAAAAAGAAACAATAGGTAGTCTCATTACCTACTTAAATTATAATACAATACTTGGTTCTATACTTTTTAATTATGTAGGCCATACGAAAATAGGTCAGTCTAACTATTTTCGTTCTTAAAATTCTTTACGTCAACTTTAGTTTGACCCACTGCAGTACGATTAAACTAAAGCGTTCGGTTCCTTTCTGCATCATATGGTACCTAAGAGGCATGCAGCATGGTACAGAGGGACAATACATATAGATATACATATATGTATCTTTACGTATGTATCGTTAAAGATGACACGCTTCTGACGTTGCCATTAACGCTGTGTTCAGCGCAAAAATCAAAGCGTAGCAATTGCTTTATGTATAAGTAGCTTTTGCTCGCGGCTTTACTCGCGTAAGAATAGGTTAGGTTACTAGTGCCTTCTTTAAAATAAAATGTAGCCTATGTTACTCGGTAATAATATAGCTGTCTAATGGTAAAAGATTTTTTTAAATCGGTTGATTAGTTTTTTTTTTAAATCATTACAAACAAAAAAGTCTAATCTTGTGCATTTATAATATTAGTATAGATATAGACTTGCTGCTCCCTCGTAACGTGATGTTATATATCCCATTTTACTTCTAGATTCAGTCATTTTGTATATTTATTAAAGTGGTCTAAGGCAATAAAGTAACTTTCTAATGGTGAAAGAATGATTAAAATCAGCGCAGTATTTTCAAAGTATATCGATTATAAACAACAAACAAATCAACTTTATAATATTAGCAAAGATAAAATAAAACGTGGCTATCACAATGATTTCAACGTACCGTTTGACGCATTAACGTACTAAGCGCTTTAAGCAGTTACTCTGACGAATCACGCGATGCCATTCTGCCAATGCCGATAGCGTTACAATAAAATAGTGCTTTTTCTTACTGACTACTCCTGAACCAACTCTGTATTTTAAGAGATATAGAAAAGATAAAAGACTTTGCGATCCTTCATACTTTCGAAGGACCAGACTTAAGATAACTTGATCCTTCGAAAGTATCCACAATTAAATAAATTTCGAATTTAAGATGAGGATAAAAATATTACTTATAATTTTATGCAAAGAAAATATATGTATAGTAAATTCGTCACTGGTTTGGTGGCGCAGCGGTAGTGTTTACTGTGAATGAGATATCGAGTTCGATTCCCAAACCGGGCAGTGATTTCAGTTGTCTATCAAATTATCACTTGCAGTAGGTATGGAGTCTATAGCATATAGATCTAGGCCCAGTCACCTGCCATCTCTGCCTAGTCCTTTGGGAATATAGGCTTAGGACTATGTACCTATGTATTATTGTAGTATTTTGTACAACCAGACATTTTCACATATGGGTTGTTCCAGCCATAGTAATAAATAGTTATCGCCATTGAAGTATTTCGCTTTACATAACTACATTATTACAGGCATTTTTTAATGTGGCCTACTTGTTTTTTTTAATTAATAGCATAGTATTGGTAATGTGCCCGCACAATACTATTAATCATGTTAAATTAAGTTAAACTGACAGCGCAGCGTATTATACAAAATTTATATTGTATACAATGTAGAGCTTAATGTGATAACGTGATATCCTTCCAACGTAAAGACTTCTCCTCCAATCAGGTTTGATCATCAGGCCACGGCCGATGGTTGATGTCAAGAACTTATATGTATATAGTAGGTAACTCATACTGCAAACTTTGCTTGCGTGATTTAGGATTGTATGAAGTGTCTAATTGAGAACAGCGCCATCTCTTGTAGCTAGTTGTAACTTTCTTCGAATTGGATCCCTATTTTACATTAAATTCTGATTTTCTTTATCCCTAAAGTATATTACACGGCACTAAACTATGTATACATGCAGCAGATACAAAGAACTCGCATAACTAGATTAACAATATGTATTTATTTTTATGCTTCTGAACGCGTTTTATAGCGTCAAAACAGGTTTACAAATTGCACGCGTAAGCGTTACGTATTAGAAGAAAGTACTTGAATTTATAATTATCTATGTAGACTCTATGACATAATGTTATGGCCTATTATTCCACTTTTTTAACCTTGACTGATCCAAAGGTAATTACGTAAGTTTTCCAAGATTATTACTAAATGCAGGTGGGTGTAGTAGGTTAATATTTGAGCATATTTTCTCGGAGTTAGTTGCATGATAATAATGTCTGTTAGATTGGTAATATTCCGATGGTAAGGTCTGACCTGCCATTAAAACGTCTATCAGGTTTGCTTTCTATAAACATTACTTAAAGAGAATTTACACTGCGGCTATAATGAATGGTTAGTGTACTCAAAGGAGTCACGGGGCCGACTTGGATGCAAATTAAATCAGATAAAACTATTATATTTCTAGCATGGAATCAAACCGGTTACATGAAAAAATACACGGCAATACAATGATTATATTCTGGGAAGGACGGCATATTACAGACAAGACCTATATTATATATGTATTAATATACCTATCTATTTCATTTTACTGAATAATTTTTCTGGCTATGATTAATTTTGATTCTTTGGTTAATTAAAGAATCTTCTTGTTTTATTTATTTTGGATCGTCCATTAAATAAGAATTCAACTCATTATTATTTATTTTATTTTAGTAATCATTATCAACTTTTTTTACTGTATCTCGGGTTCTATCATATTAAGGACAAGTTAAGGTTTCAATTATGACCGTGCAACTGTACCTGTGTTTATTTAACTGTGTTATATTTGTACTCTAAATAACTTTGCAGTTACCTATGTAGTAGACAGTTATAGTACAGTATGATATACATAGATATTGGTCGGACGCACCTTATAGAGTATTTTTATAACGGCGTGTACGCAAAATATCAGTACGTATTCTGTGTATGAAATCGATATAAGTATGAACTACAATACACATTATACAGTATCATGCTAATATCCCCAAAGGGATTGTATACTGAAAAGTTGTAGTACATTTACATTATGTCAGCTATTTGGACAATTCAACAGATGTGACATGGTTTGATGGAGATCACCACATTTACACTGCCCAAATTGTCCCTGTAAGTGCACCAAGGACTTGGTGGACGCAACTGCCGATGCGATTGCCGTGGCTACACATAGGGCAGTACATATTTAAAACAAATAATTGTACCATTGACTCGAGGAGAAGAAGATGCCAGCTATAGTTTTAAGTACGGTATTATATATTAAGGCCTTTTGTCGACTACCCGAGTAAAGTCTCAGATTTTCTATTACTGAGAATTTCTCGACAAAAAATTAACACTTCGATTTAAACCAAAGAGTCCAGGCATAGCAGTGCACTCATGAGGTATTGCTTAAATACTATTTTAAAATAAGTGGGCTAGAAATACAGTTCATTAGAAAAAGATCATAATATTGATAATACATAATACTATTGTCATCATCCGAACTTGCAAGAATAATATCAAATTTAATATTTAACTCTTTCGACTTTATTGTTAGTATGTAAAATATAACTGTTTAAAATTAAATATTTACTATTTATTTTCGGGTAGTAAGGTAAGGTTATTCATCTTAGTAAACTCTTAATTAAGAGATTATTGATACGAATAACAGATTCAATATCACGAATCAAATATATTTTCAATAATCACCTTGTCCATCAGACGTTATCTTGTTCAAATCTTTGCACTCCACTCCAAGGGTACTCATTTTTTTTAGTTTGTAACTATTTTAATATTTTACGATTAAAAACTGTGTCGGACTATTTAGAACGATTCAAAACAAATTTGCCCAAATTGGTCCAGCCCTGCTCAAGTGTTGCGCTTAGCAACGAACAGCATTTAATTTTTACTATACATAGATAAAATGATAAAGTTTGAATAGATGCATCTGAACTATATAATCTTAATCGACGCGCGAAAGCGTTCTATTTAGTTTAGTATTTAAACGTTGCGCATTTTTTCGTATTGGTCGCAAAAATACTACTCTATTATTGTAAATGACCCGCGATTTCATAAGCAAAGCATTTATGTAACCTAACCATCTTTAGAAATGACATAGATTTTTTATATTTCAGCCGATTTAAATAAAACAAATGTCACTGACACCCAAATACGATTTATAACTAGTTATAAGGATTATGTAGGTATAATTATGTCTTTAATCATGGATGATTAAATATTTTCAATAAACGATTTCATATTTATTTAAGAAAATTTAAAATATACATTTATTGATAAAAGGGGCAATATTATAGTGATCTTTATTAATTTGCATTTAATTTTTTTTAAGTGTTTATTATTATTAATTTCAATGTTTAATATTATACGATTCGGGTATTGATACGGCATATGACAAACATGTACGTGTGTACTTGTCTGAACTTTCAGTGTGTGAACACCAGCATCTCTATTATTAATTTACACAACATTTAGAAAAGTATAAAAAGTTTGTGATTTGTTTATTTCCAAATTCATTTTTTATATTGCAGAGTATAACAGCAAAATGTGAGTTAAATAATTTATTTTATGTATTAAAATATAATATATAACAATGTTAATTTATTGAGTGTGATCATCAAATATAATTATAATTTAAAATATTAACAATAACTCAATTATATTTAAAATAACAATTCAGCACAATATAATATTAAGTCAAATTAAGAAAAGTCTTACCCATTGTAACATCGCAAGAATGCGGCTTGTGCGAACAGCGGGATACCTAAAAATATTGTTATATTTTACTCAAATATCATCAGAATCATTATGTCATTATAATAATAATAATAATATCAGCCCTGTATTAAACTGTCCCACTGCTGGGCACGGGCCTCTTCTTAGTGTGAGAAGGGTGAGGCCATAGTCCACCACGCTGGCCTAGTGCGGGTTGGTAGACTTCACATATCTCCGAGAACATTATGGAGAACTCTCAGACATGCAGGTTTCCTCACGATATTTCCTTCACCGTTAAAGCAAGCGATAATTAACTATTTAATACGCATATAACTTCGAAAAATCAGAGATGCGCGCCTTGGGTTCAAACTCGAGACCTCTGCGTGGCAGTCCAACAGTTTGCCATTAGACTATCAATTGCCATTACTAAATTCAATTTTATCTTTTTGTTACTAAGACAACATCTTTGTTTTGCATACCATAGCAATGATTTATTCATTATAAAATATAAAAACCATCTATTTTTATCTTGCCATTTAATTGTATTTACTTAGCATTATTTTGTCTTATGCTTAGTATTAAGTATACCTATTGCTAAACAATAATATAATATATATAAAAGGTATTTTCAAAAGGTTTATTACTTAGTTTTGTCACCTTAAGCTTAGTAATTAATATTTTATTTATAAAAATCCATTTTGTTTTTACTATGTCATGGTTTCAGTAAGTTCAAAAAGAGTTTTATTTTAGAAGCAATCTATGGAACATACCTAATGTGAATTGGAAAAATAGGGACAAGTGAAGAAACATAATTGATTTAAATTATTTTCTAGCACACTTTATTAAACAATAAATAACAGCAAATAAATAAAAACTTAAACAATACGAGCAAATAAAAATACTCACCTAATAAAAATATTGAAAATATAAACCCTAATTTTACACTACACATTTTTATATTTTATTTCACTTTAAAACTATATACACTGCTTAATAATTAATTAAAAAATTATAAACAATATTTTGTTAAAATATATGCACAATTTTTAAGAGTAATTAATTGTTCACTACTTTTTCTTTTATTTTTATTATGTTATTTTATATTTCGAACGCACGTTATGTTTGCCCGCAATCCGCATGCGTTTGTGTACGGATGCGCGCGCGCAGCGTACTAATATTACGATAACAGTGATAAAGGACGCCAATGACTTTTGAATCAATGTCGAGGCTGACACCACAGCCTTGGATTATACTTTTATTGTTATTAGCGCAGATTAAAGTTTATGTTTATTTAATTAAGGTTTTGGATGGATGGATGGCACATTAGTTTATGTGGAATTATAGCTAACAAGCGGGTTCGACCTTCATAAACATTCGTTTTAATTCTCAGTGGAAGTATTGAGATAGTTTGAATACAGGCTTAATGTTCGTAACTATTTACATACAGATTTTGGTCATTTTGTATAATCACAATACATATCCGTGTGTGTACTTAATTATCACATTTTAGTAGTTACCCAGACCACAGATAATATAATACTACCTATACTAGTCCCAGACTAACGCTGATTGTACACCTTTTCAAACAAACGGTTGCTTTTTATGTTTTATGGCTAAATAACTATTAAAAATCATCAAATTAATAACTAAATTTGATGATTTTAGCCATGTAGACAAATGGGGTTTTAAGAAAGGATATACACATTTTTTGACTTATGAAGAAGTTTTTTTAACGGACTGCCTCGGTAAAAGTCAGTAAACTCGTTCGCTATCGGTAAGATTATGTATGTGTTTTACTAATACATGTAAAGTCAATAGAAGTCAGTCAGGATCGTCACAAGCACAAATCCGTAGTCTGTGTCTACTAATGTTTGATTTGATTTGATTTAATTTGACTCCTCTGAGTAACAGGCATGATTGAATGTAAAAGAAAACTTTAAATTTTTTGTCAATTTCAAACAATACATTTATTTATTATTTAAACATCGAAACAAAAGCATTACCTACATCACTCTTATTGCGTCAATTTCGGGTTAACTCCCATCTATTAATTACTCTAGTCTTTGGGGTTAACGGATATCACTCGAGTCGGCTGTTAGTGTTGTTTTAGTTTCGACTAAGATGTATGATTGTTAAGTCGATAAAGAGAAAATGCTATATCGTAATGAAATTGTGTATAGGGGCTTATTTGTCACGGTTTTCCATTGTATGGGCGGGCTACATTGTGTGAAACTTTAAATATGACCACACATTTCTGTTACACGCTGTTTATATTTAAAGGTTACTAACAATAATTAATTTGGCAATGACACTATGTATAATACATTTCGAAATCAGACTTAATATTATAGTTTTGCTATTCTAATTTATTATAATTGTTATTAGATATTATTTAACATTTGATTATGACATATTATGAAATCAAGAATCCGAATTTAATTTGAATAGTTTTTATCAATTCTGATATAACTTTGAATTCTGTCCTTGTTGACACGTAAGCGACGGCCCACCTACTGTGCAATTCTGCTAAATCTCATTACCAAACTCACATGCAACACGGCTGTTTAAAACATGAGTTTTCTGCAGTAACCATGGCAATACTAGTCGGTCAGTATTTTAAATATTTTTATTTTTAAAATGACATCTCCCGCTCTGGGAACAAATCCTGTGCCACGGGGGACTTTACAAACATTCAAATAACGGACACAAAGAACACCCAGACTCGGAGTGGATGGAGGATACCATTTGTGGATCACACAAATTTTTGTCCCGTGTAGGATTCGAACCCACAATAGTCGGCGCAGTGGCAGGGGCGAAGCGACCACTTAAACTATTGCGACATCCGAGCACTATAATTATTGGCGACGCTACAGTCGGTTTTAAGATGAGTTACAGAATAGCACAGCCGATGGTATGTAAGTGATCGAGGCCGTATTGTCCATGGATGAAGGCTGCCGAGTTAAAACACAAAATTCCACAGGTTTACAGTCAGAACTTGACGATAATAATACCGCTAATCTACTCTCCACCCATCACTATAACACAGAAATTTGTCGACCTAAATGGCCGGGCGTTTAAGACCTATCCTTTTGTAAGGAATTTCGCGTTGCAAATATACGAGGAAAACTTATATTTACCTGATCTAGAAGGGTGGATCAGTGACCTCCTTGCACTAAAGATCATAATGTGCAATCGGTGGTAGCCCGATATATATAAGGCATAACATTCTCTGTCTTTGTTATAACCCTTATTCAGTTACGTATCTTTATTAAAGGTATTAATAAATATACGTAAATTTACATTCAGGAAGAAGATAATAATTAAAACACTGGCAGTTGTGTCCTTCCTGAGTAAAAACCTTGTTGTTTATGTTTTACATAATTATCTTGTTATATGATAGTCTAGTAAACTAAATGCTCCTACTAATAGGTATTATAAATGTGAAAGTTGTAAATATGTTTTGACGTTTGTTACGTAATAACTTGTAAACTGATTGACAGATTTGAATGAAAGTGGCTCACTGATAGACTAGTCTTCGATTAACATATAGAATACTTTTTAGATTGTTATGCGTTTCCGTAGGAATAACGCTGACAGAGTCTAGTAATTAATAGACATATAACTTCCTGTAGTAGAGTTCCAATTCTATTTTATTACATGACTTACATTTTGTTTTACATAGCCGTACCCTTCGAAGAAATATGCTTAGATACTTATCTAAGCATATTTCTACTTAGCCCGAGATATTATACCCCCATTTCTAACTATGTTTAAATACAAATGTACAAAACCTGTAACAATAGTAGCTGCGACTATTGTTGTCTAGGTGTAACTAAAAACTACTTTGCATAATTCGAGATTAACCTGACAAGACATACATATACTAGAAACAGAATGTTTGTGGGTCGCTGAAATCTTTGGTACTTGTGGAGATCAAACACACAACATGTCGCGTGCCGTAATAAAGAGGCATGACTACTTGGGCAGTCATTAAAAGATCTTTAAAATAATACCAACACCCTGTATTGAACTGTCCCGCTGCTTGGCACGGGCGTCTTCTCAGTGTTTCTTACACTAGGTTAAGCCATAGTTCACCACGCTGTCCCATTGCGGGTTGGCAGACTTCACATATCTTCGAGAACTTTATGGAGAACTCTCAGACATGCATGTTCTTTTCCCAATGTTTACCTTCACCGTTAAAGCGAATAAAAATTAATTAATTAAATTTAATATGGACATAACTTTAAAAAGTCAAACATCGAACTCGAGACCTCCTCGTGGCAGTCCAACGGTCTCCAACTAGGCTATCGCTGCTTAAAGATTCGAAGTCAGAAATAAAAAAATAAAACCATTTATATTGTTGTTTATTAGCCTAAAATAGGCAATGACCTCTAGTCGTAGTCGTTGCATCTTCTTTACGCCTAATTATATGAAGGATATGCGTTATTTTCATGGTCAGCACTACTCAGTAGCTTTGGTTCGTCCTACTGCTATCGATTAGCGAAAAGCGAGTAGAGTAAGAAGCTGGTTACGGATTAGCGTGTGCGTAGTATCAACGGGATAATCTCATATTTCTTGAATAATTTTAGTTTAATGGATTTTTAGTGTGTAAATCGGTGTTAGTATGTGTTAACTTCAGTGCATAGACCATAGGCATGCCACATGGTCAGCGAAAAATCAGGAGCAAGTGCAATGGATTTACATGAACCGGTGCACACCGCCAGCTTCCCAAACCCGAGTTTTGATTGGAAATTTTGTGGCTACTTTTAGTAATCCCAATAACTTTTTATTGGGTAAATTCGAAATCGAGAACAAGACCTCATGCTCAATCGCATGCACTATCGCTGTGACACCGTGGCAGTCAAGCACTAATACATTCTTCTCTGTCGTCACACTCTTGGCAGAGTAGTCGTGGTCGTCATGACAGGGGTGGTGGCAAGCTTCACAATTCGTCGCCATTCCTCTTGTACTGTTCCTTGCCTCGTGCATTCGTGGAGTGGACTAATACATTAGTAAGGTACTAATGTCAGATTGGTCGCGATTCAATCGATGAACAAGAAAGCGCCTCGCCTTTACTGTCCATTCCCAGGGCTGCAAGCACACTGTATCATAATATTTTTTGACATAATATTACACATACAGGTAATTTTTACTTAAAAGAAGTACCCAATTACTGATTATAACATAGCATGTAAGAAAATGATAAGATACCTTTTTTTAACTGTATCATAGCAGATACTGTTGTTTTCCCAATGAGGTCAATTCAACGAGTTGAAGAACAGCTACGAGATACTCGTATATTGCCTTTTAAATAACCTTGCATAAGAAGTCTCTCCATAATATAATTGTTTATATCTCTTTATTTAAACGTAATGCTATCATTAGTAAATTTTTAGGTTCCGTACCTCAAAAGAAAAAAACGGAACCCTTATAGGATTACTTTGTTTTCAGTCTGTCTGTTAAGACCCTTTTTCTCAGGAACGCGTGAAGGTATCAAGCTGAAATTCATATAAAATACTCAGGTCTACTGACACTTTAAGCTGTAACAAAATCAAACTTCTATGTCAACGTAATCAATGAAACATCAATTTAAGCCGCATATTTTTAAACTCGCAACTACTCGCAAGGGAATCAAAACCTAAATGATACTTTCAGTCGACCTAGCATTTTGAAATTTGCCATGAAGCAACGTTTTTAACCCCTGACGTGTGTGTGTGTGTGTGTGTGTGTGTGTGTGCGTGCGTGCGTGCGTGCGTGCATGCGTGCGTGCGTGCGTGCGTGCGTGCGTGTGTGTGTAGCTCCCGAACGGATGAACCGATTTTAATTTTGATTCTTTTGTTTGAAAGGTGAATTAGTCGGGAGTGTTCTTAGTTATGTTTGATGAAAATCGGTCCAAGCAAAATGGTGGATTACATATTTTTTCACAACTCCCTCAATATGGGTATTAAATGAAAGGGCTTAACTAGTAGAATACTATATACTATGATAAATTTCAAATCCAAGATGGCCGCCGCCACAAAATGACGAATTACATTTTTTTTTCACATCTCTCTCAATATGGGTATCAAATGAATTTAGCGTCGAGAGTTTTTTAAATTATTAATTTATGTTATATAACACAAATAAAGAAAAAGTTTTCGAAAATCTTAAATTTTTATTTACATCACATAATATATTATTTTTAATAATTATAAACTTACCCTTTTCCTCATGAACGCGTAGAGGAGAGGTATCAAGTTGAAATTCATATCAAATACTTAGGTCGAATTGCCTCAGGTTTGTACGGAACCCTCGGTGCGCGAGTCCGACTCGCACATGGCCTGTTTTTTATTTAAAGGTAAATACAATCGTACGCCATTCACTTCTTAGTCAGTATTGGGACCAGTGCCAAAGAGCAATTCCATGCAAAGTAATATATTTAATTATAAATATTGATGTAGTTATTTACATTGTGTTTATAAAAGTGTATATAATACATATTTAGTATGTCATCATGTCATTGTCATTGCATTAATAACGTATGGCATAAATATTTCTTATATACTTAATTGGAAAGGACAAGGGTATCTTTGCTCTTTTCAATGACTCGTACATAAACATTTTGTATTCAACTTTATTAAGGCTTTCACTTCAAAGATACTTCGGTGGTGCAGCTCGACCATACAGACCATATTTAATAGGTACCATTTTATGAACATGTATTCGAATTACATTCGAATGGCACTATGCCTATCAATATACGTTACACTTGTATATATTTTCAAGTATAATTTCCACACAAGGTATAATTTCTGTACCGCGGGGCCTTATTTTGAAACTATGGACACAATAAACATTTATAATAAACATATTTTATTATTTTTTTACTTATATTATGTTTTATTTTTAAACACGTCTCTCGCTCTGGCAGAAATGCCTGTTGCGGGGGACAAACATTATAACAACGGGACAAAAAAAAACACCCAGACTCATAACAATTCGGCCTCAATGGCGTAGTGGTTACTGTAACCGACTGCCACGCCTGAGGTCAACGGGTTCGATTCCCAAGCACAAGTCAAATATATGTGTGCATGACCATGGATGTTTCTCTTGGTTTGGATTGTTTCTCTATGTATAATATGTATGTATTTACAAAAAATAAAGTATATATGTATGTTTATCCATTGTCTAGTACCCGTAGTACAAGCTCTGCTTAGTTTGGGCTAGATGGTGTTGTGTGTATGTGGTAGAATATTATTTTATTAATAATTATTTCAAGATCACACAAATGTTTGTACCATGTGTGGATCGAACACATGTTGCTTGGCTTGACGGCAGTGGCGAAGAGACCAATTAAACCACCACGTCATTACTGCAACCATCGTTAGTTGTAAATAACAGAAGATTTGTTTCGTGTTAGGATTGAACCCACAACACTCGGTGCACAATCAGCACTGCCATCCGTGAAGTCATCTAACCCTTATCTAACTCGTCCGGGATATACGGATATAATAGATGTAGGTTTATCTTGTACGGCTGCCGTACTAATCAAATCGTAAAAGGTTTTTCTAACAGTTTACTTGTTTGTGCAAGCTAATCTCTCCGATGGCTGAACCAATATTAATGTGGTTTTCAGATATGTATGAAAATAAGTTATACTTATATTTAGAATGTTCTTGTTTCATTTAAATCAGTTGAAATATAAATAGAATATATCAATTATAAGACTTTTACAAGAGGTTCTTCACATAATCCGTGAACCTAGAATCAGATGACTGGCAAAATGTAATAATCCTTAGCGTCTGTGTGTATACAAATTTCTTTATTCAGTACACTTTTAAACTCAGCGAGACTACCTAAAACATAAACCTCGTTAGTATTGCCGTGACCATGAATGGTGAAAAGCAAATGAATCGTCGCGAATAGTGGAAGTATATGTAAATAATTATGTTGACAATACTTTATGTCGACTGCACGGATTGCGGGCTAGTCTAACTGGTCGCTTCGCTATTGCCACTGCGCCGAGTGTTGTGGGTTCGAATCCCACACGCGACAAAAATTTGTGTAACCCACGAATGGTTGTGCCGAGTCTTTACGTCCGTTGATTGAATGTTTGTAAAGTCTCTCGCGACACAGGAAATAACCCTAGTAAAACGTCTGCGATTCATTATCGCCAGATCAAGCGTAAATCGCGGGCACAGCTAGTCAAATCTACAATACATCAGCAACCATACCTCGTCCAGGAATTTTATTAGTATTCAATACGGATTACATAAATAAGTAGACAGTACCTGCAGAGAATATAAAACTTCGACGCATACTAAACAAAAACCATCATACGATATTTTAATGATGGATGTTTTTTTTTTACATCTACACACTATTTAAGGCTCTACGAATATTTCGGTCTCGGTTCTTAGTTTTTTATACGTTCAAGGTGGCTAATGGGTCTAATAGTAAGCGCTTACGTATGATCGCTTGCAATATCAGGGGTATTCGAGGGTTGTCGATACTATGTATACTTAATATCAGCTCTGTACATAAATTGTCACAATGCTGGGCACGGGACTCTTCTCAGTGGGAGAAGGGTTAGGCCATAGTCCACCACGCTGGTCCAGTCAAGTTGCAGACTTCTCATATCTTCAAGAATATTATGGAGAAGTCTTAGTTATGCAGATTTCCTTACAATATTTTCCTTCACGGTTAAAGCGGGCGAAAATTAGGTAATCTTTATAAATATAAATTTTCTGTGCGTGTGTTTGTAATTAAACTCCTAAACGGCTGGACCGATTTTGATGAAATTTTTGTGAGTATTCAAGTGGATTCGAGAATGGTTTAGAAATGTTATTTTTTTTTTCGTGTGCTAGTTAATATGTGTGCGAAAAGACATGGTCTGTAATCCAAGTTTCATTAAAGGTCATTCATTTAACAGTATACGAGTAACTTTTTATCTTTTTTATAGTCTGCTTCCGGCCTACGTATAAATGTGTCGCAGAGGACTTTCATCTTTTTACTTACATCATTCAAACAACGGACACAAAAAACACCATTTTGATGGCTTAGATTGAAAACCTTGGGTATGCAATTTTAAGTTAATTTATTTTATTATATTTCTGGAAAGAAAACCTTTTAACGCACAATCTTGTTTCACACAAGATTTGATTCGATACTTGTAGCGTCATCTATGATCTTGAATGCATACCTCGTAACTACTCGCTCGAGTCAGTTTGGTGTGATAACCTCGCGACGGCGCATCAAAACTTGTCCAAAAACATTTAAAAACAATGTATTTATTTAATAATTTTGAATATTTTTAAATATTTGCATAAATCACGTAGAAGCACATTTAAATTACTTGATAATAAAGGTCTGATTTGGTTTTTGGTTTATGGAACAAAATTTTACAGGGCGCAGTTATTTGTGCCTCCTGAAAAGTTACGTATTTTGCAGTTGCGAGGTTTTCACTATAAGCCATCGGTTTGTGGATTACACAAAGTTTTGTCCCGTGTGGGATTCGAACCCACAACACTCGGCGCAATGACAGTAACGAGGCAACCATTTAAACCAGATACTAGAGAATACGATTGAGTTAATAGTTCATAATATGTATACCGTTAAAGTAACATAATTATTGTGTATTTTTGTATTTTCTAGTCTCGGCCAGATTACTGCTAAGGCAGCAGACAGTCATACGACCCTGTTCATAAGCAGTATTTATATTTACCGATCTTCTACTATCTTATCTTTACATACATATGTATATTATTTCTTTATTACAGTAAGGTTATTTTTTATGTACGATTTTAAGGTAATTTTTTACCGGAGCAACTTAAAACCAAATATCAATAAAAAGACTAGGAAATCATTTATGCATATCTCTTTTGTGTTTTGTTTTTTTTTAAACATATCATTACTGCGTTCGTGCTCGTGTACTGTATCACGAGGTTTTTACAAACATACAATTAACGGACTAAGAATACACTCAAATTTAAAATAATTAATTGTGGATACACAAACAGTTTAGTCATGGTGCTTTATCTTAACAGAGACTGGCCACCTGAGAGGAGACAAGTGTGTGCACAAATACGACTGCATTCTCTACTCCTACTCTTATACCCCGATGGTCCCATCCCGATGGTCCCGATGGTGCAGTCCAGCAATCTGACAGAACCAGAGACAGATAAGGCGCAGGACCAACGGCATTACGTGCTTGCCGAGGCACGGAGGTGTGTCATACCGCTGACTTCCTAACTCCGGTCTGCTAATGCAAAAAATTTAATAAAAAAAACCATACGTTTGTATTGGACCGAACTGGCATTCGAACTCGAGAACATTTAGAAGGTTTAATAAGTACAATTTGTGATCATGGGTGTCATTAGGTACTTCTGTTTATTTTGTCTTCTGAGTTCTCGTGTCAAGGATCGTCATGTTTACTCAAATGACTTGTTAAGGTTTATGGTCGACTTGCACGTAATATACATAGATTAAATACAAAAACATTAGGTTCTAATAATAATATTTTATATAAACAATTAGTAACTAATACGGCACCGTGGATTCTCTCGCATACTTTTTCTCGCAGAACACCAGGCATACTCTCATAATTTCATTCTACCTGTTAGCAAAAATATCACACTCTGGGTTGTCAACTAGAAGGGCGTTGAGCACTTCTTAAAGTGCGACACACTGGAGACTCGGCTCTGGCGACTGTGTGACACCCCGGCTGCGCAAACAACCTGTGCCGACGTCTCCGGCTATATGCAGTATAGTTGTTGGGCATAAATAAACGACTGAATAGGTTATGGAGATCAGGACAGTCTATTCTTCCTCGAAGGGTTGTACAGGCAATCAAAAGCTGCTCAAGGCCTCTACTAACCTCCAGTGAATTGAACCCCAAAGCCCCTAATAGGTAGTGGCGAGCGTATAGGTATATGTCATACTCGTGAACGAGTGGTGGCTGAAAGAAAGTAGAAAATCTCAGTAGCAGTACGGAGTTAATGTGGCTTGTAGACGACAGTAGAGCAAGCAACAGCCGGTGCAAGTTGTGGCCAAAAACCATAACAAGTAAAATATGTATATAGTACAAATCAAAGCCATTTATTGTGGGCATAGGTAGAAAAAGGTTTATAGTGCAGTCATATTAGGGATTATATCTCGGAATGAGAGATAATAAGCTGTAAACTCGTATACCCCTTCATTTTATTGTTCCAAAAGTTGTTTCAAAAGTCTCATAAAATCTTGTGTCTGCGCCGTCAGTTATTCAAGGTCAAAGGTCACGAAAAAGTGACACGTATGATTCCAAATGCGGTGGATGGTTTTTCAAAATTACCTAATTTTAAATTAAAACAGTGTTCGTAGTCATAGCTTGTGTTATTAACCACATAAATTAAAAAAATTTAAAACACCCCCGACACAAAATTTATTTGATACCCATATTGAGAGAGTTGCGAAAAACAAAATGTAATTGGCCATTTTGGATTTGAATATAGTATTCTACTAGTCAAGCCCTTTCATTTGATACTCATACTGAAGGAGTTGTGAAAATATGTACTCCGCCATTTTGTGGCGGCGGCCATCTTGGACCGATTTTCATCAAACATAGTTATGTTTGATGAAAATCAGAGAAGAACACTTCCGACTAATTCACCTTTTAAACAAAAAAACAAAATTAAAATCGGTTCATCCATTCGGGAGCTACGATGCCACAGACACACACACACACACACACACACACACACACACACACACACACACACACACACACACACACACGCGCACACACACACACACACACACACACACACACATACACGCAAACACACAGACACGTCAAACTTATAACACCCCGTCGTTTTTGCGTCGGGGGTTAAAAATACGATCTAACGAGTATCTGCTACTGCAATTCATGTAGGCGCTAAAATGAAAAGGATTTAGAGCATCCTTACACAGTGCGCGCACTTCATTTGCGAACCGATTATGAGCAGTTTTTGCTCACATGTCTAAAGTCTATCTTTTTTAATCCTGAAAGAGTAGGCAGAAGGGGATTACACCTAAATTTAACCAAATTTATGTCCACACTAAACTAAAAAAATAAAGAAATATATCTATACTAATACAAACAAAACTTTACTTACCTACTATGTCTAATAGTAGGTAAAGTTTTGTTTGTAATTAATAAACTCTGAAACTACTGAACCCATTTTAATAATTATTTCAGTATTAGATAGCTACTTTATCTAGAAATAACATAGGCTATATAATATCCCGCTACCAAGATACGGGCCCAGAACAGTAATAATAAACGTGGGTGAAACCGCGAGGACAGTTAGTTTAAAATATATTCCGCTCTGGTTGATATGATACATTTCGTGACCTTGATGTTAATTCGTACATAATTAAGATTACACGACGCATCTAGAAAATAGGTCACTTATTTATACTAACGTTTCCACAAGAAAGTGTGACGTCAGTCACAAAAGAATCACCTGTAGGGCTGCGATATATAGGTAGGTAGTGTATTTGCCATGTGGTGTCCAAATATTGGGTTTTTGGCTAAGGATTCTTGAATCTTGATAGCACCCACCTGCCTCGAAACGCACGTTGGTCTTGCGCCTTATGTCTCTCCAAACGTGTCGGATTGCCGTCCCATCGGATTCAAAGGAGTTTGGGAAAAGAGAGTGCACTAGTATTTGCGCACACTCTTTCACTATAATATCTTCTGCGCAGATGGCCAGTCGCCGTTGAGATTAGCCGGTGTTGAGGACATTATTGTTATTATTATTATGGCATAGTGCATACATATGTACATAATTACACGCCTATATTCCGGATAGGGTAAATAGAGGTGAATATAAGCCACATTTCGCAAAATATTTCTCTAATATGTATACATGCTAACTATTAAAATATTCAACCTATATTACGTCGTAATTTCGAGATTCAAACTCGAGACGGAGTAAACAGAATCCTATAACAATGAGAAGTTGCACTCGGCCTACCTAATGAAGCGGAAGAGGAAACTCAATAACGATTAGATTAATACAGTATTTTTACCATTTTCCTTAACAAGATAAATTATAATTATATATACATATATTTAATTAATGCCTTACTCGTCACGTGGCAAAAGTGAAGTGTACACGTGTAATGTGATTTGACTTTACTGCACGGTTAGCGAAGTGGGTTCGATGTTCACACGGGACAAAATTTTGTGTGAACTACAAATACTTGGTATGAGTCTGGGTATTCTTTTGTCTGTTATGTGAATGTTTATAAAGCCCAAAACACAAAGATCACCTAAAAGACGCATGATTTATTCATTGTGTTGAAACTTGAAAGTGTCCTTAAGGCGAAAGGATAGGCCAAACTGCAAAATAGACCTCTCTTTGAAAGACTACTGCTACTAGACGGATGGACCAAATAATATACAAAAAAATACCTAATACGCATAACATATTTGACTTTAAATTTTAAGTTTATTTTTTTTATTATTGTTGATACTTTTGTCGGGAAAAAATCGAATACATCCTCTTTTTATTTGCAATAATTTGCTTATTGCTTTCAAACAACTGAAGCGATTTAAATATTTTTTTCACACTATCATAGGCAATTTATTGCTTTATTAAATTTAAGTTCAAAATTTTACAAAATTATTACTTACGTGCCGTTATATCAATAATACCATATTATTACATTCGCGCCCGGCGCTCGCGCTCACTCAGACGCGAGGGCCAGTCTCACCCTAGCGTTTGCACGGGGAGGCTGTGTCGCATGTTAGCGCGCCCCGCTCTATAAAATTTGCGTCAAAGAGTAAACAGTGCAGATAGTACGTTTGGTATAGTAGTAAGGTTGAGCTATTTAAAAATCGGACATTTCGTTTGCGCTTGGACGTTTATGTAAATAATTTGTATTAATGTACAAATACTATGTGAATATTTAGTTTTGGTGTGCGAGTGCTGAATTTAATTATTTTTATTAGTGTACAAACTATTTGTAAATAGGTATTAAGTTTTATTTGAGATTGGACGCTGAATATAAATATTTTGACCCTATTTAGATAACTACCTAATTAAGTGTATTGTAAGATGCCACGCAGAAAGAAGAAAATTGCGAATTTCTTAAATAGAGCTTTGCATATGAACAAAGTACGGTAAGTACAAAATCCTTTTCGTTAATACTATAAAAAGAAAAATTACAATAGGTAAAGCATCAAAAATTTTAGTAAATCTTTTCTGTGATTGCTTTACTTTATTTCTCGTGGGGGAGCTCGTGGCACACAGGCGCTTACCGAGGTTGGTCTGTGGATGGGTGACTATCTGTCATAGCGAGTTTCCTCCGTGTCTCGGAAAGCACGTAAAGCCCTTGGTCCCGGCTGTCATGTAGATCTTTGACAGTCGGTAATCACAGTCAGAAGCTCGAAAGTCTGACAACCAGTCTTACAATAGGATATCGTATTACCCAGTGACTGGGTTGTAGAGGTCCGACTAGCAGTCACTCCATGTAAAATATTGATATTCAGCTGCATCTACATCGACTGGAAGCCGATCCCAATATAGTTGGGAAAAGGCTAGGCAAATGATATTTTACTTCAGTTCTAATTTTTAGATGTACTTATTTATTGTTTCAGGAAAATAAAAAATATATCTTCACATGATGCGTTAGCCGTTGAGGGACATGAACAGGATGAAACCAGGTAATACATTTTCCTATTTATGACATCAGGTTTATTCGTGAGTTCCAGAAAGTGGGTGACGATAGTTCATATTTATTTTCGCCTGTATTGGTCTTATTAAGTATGCACTTACTGATTTGCCCATTGTTATAAAAAAACCTGGCACTTACTACATTCTAAGTTGCTTTTTGAATATAATTATTAGTCTTATTTTTGTTACAGAGTAAATAAAATAATTGAGGATATAGAGCAAAGTAACCAAAATCTCAAAAAGAACTTGGATGAATTGCCTAAACCATCAGCTAATAATGACTGCAATATTGATACTTGGCGTTCTGTTTTGGACAGCCCTGCTAGTATAGCAAATATTGACCAAAGTGCTGAAGTCCAGGTGATATATCTGATATTTTTAAAATTATGGTTACAATTATGCTGGTGGTGGTGTCATATATACCACACTAAATAATATAGCCTTATAACCTTATATGGACGGATCAGATCGTATCTGTAATATACTTAACTTTATGTTTCAGATGGAGATAACACCAGCTTCAGAAGAACATGCGAAATTTGCAGTTGAGGGTAGACGAATCATTGACGTTTGTTATTTTTATAAAAAACTGCAAGAGGTAGCGTAGAGTAGTCATGGAAGTTTAGACTGCAGTTTGAATAGCGTTGAAATTGTAGGTGAAAAAAGAACAGGATTCCATTCATTGTTTACCCTTAAGTGCCAGATGTGTAATGAAAAATTTCACGTAGTAAATGACCCTCCTGGAGAGCAGCTGACCATTAATCACTGCGCTGTTGCTGGAACAATTGCAACTGGGAATGGACACTCTCAACTACAAGAGTTTTCTGCTGCTCTAAATTTGCCAATCATGACTAAGAAAACATATAAAGCCTGTCATTGCAAGCTTCAAATGCACTGGGAAAAAGTTTCGGTTGAGAGTATGAATCAAGCAGCGACAAAGGAAAGAGAAGGCTCTGACTGAAAATCGCGTTGACAAGAATGGCACACCGATCATAGACGTCGTAGTCGACGGGTGTTGGTGTAAGCGAACTTATAAAAAAAATGACTCAGCCTTATCTGGTGCTGCTGCGATTATTGGGAGAAGAACAGGCGAAGTACTTTTCTTAGGTGTAAAGAATAAATATTGTGGAATTTGTGCTCAAGCAGAAAATAGGAAACAAGAACCTAAATCCCATAAATGCTATAAAAACTATAGTGAACCATCTACGGCTATGGAATCAGAAATTCTCGTCGAGGGTTTTAGGTGTTCCATTGATATGCATAACTTGATTTACGCCAGAATGGTTTCCGATGGGGATTCTAGTACATATGCAAAACTATTAAAAAGACGACCGTATCCTCACATTACTGTAGAAAAAATAGAATGTCTTAACCACATTCTTCGAAATTTATATAACAAACTAACGGCTCTACAAACGGATACCAAATACCTGTGTAGGTTCAGAATATTTGCTACAACCAAACGAATAATGATCATAAGAAGGTGAATCCGAAAAATCATATACGCTCATAAAGCGGATACAGAATCAGAAAGACGGTGTAAAATAGAACCATTATATACTAACATACTGTTAGCTCATCATCACGCGTTTGATGATCATACAAGATGCAAACCTTTTTTTTGCAATTCCGTGGGTAGTGAACAGCTTTCAGATGTTTCTAAAGACTTTTTCACCAGTACATTATGGTCCAAAATTGGTCTGATAATGTCATATGTGGCAGCACATGCTCCAAATTTGATACACGACATTGACAGCAACAATGTGGAGCGCTATAACAGCATTGTGGCCAAGCTCGTCGGTGGTAAAAGGGTTAACTTCAGCAAGAGAGGCTCTTACCAAGCTAGGTGCCATGCTGCTGTAGTTTCTTTTAATACACACAAAGTGTTGACAACTGTGTATAAATCTATTGTAGGGCATAGTCCACGAGGAAGTGTGAGAAAGTTAGAAGATAGCAGAATAAAACGCATGAAAGCATTGAGAAAATATTACAGAAAAATAAACAGAGTCTTATTTACAAAAGCTGGGGATCAAAATTATGGCGAAAATTGTGAAAACCTGATACGTCTGCAGAAATCTTTGAAAAAGAAAAAGAGACCTACCTGCAAAATTTAAAAAAAACTACAGAAGAAAGGCAAAAAATTGAGCGAGATACTGTTTTACATAGCTCTTGTTCTGAGTGGTTAGAGCTTAGGTGAAACCTATTAACTGCTTCAAATTTTGGTAGAGTGGTGAAAAGACGTAAGAGTATTAGTTGCTCAAATCTTATAAAAGACCTGCTTTATAAGAAAACTATATCACATATCAATTCAATAAAGCATGGCAAAGAAAATGAACAAAAAGCTCTGGATCAGCTAGCAAGGCAACTAAATGTCCAAATTGAACCGTGCGGACTTTTTATAGATGAAATTATCCATTATCTTGGAGCCACACCGGATGGCTTGATAGGAGCCAATACTATAGTGGAAATTAAATGCCCTATTACAGCATTCAATAAAAGTGTTAGAGAAGCTGTAGAGAATAAAAAAATTACATTCTATAAAATTAATAAAGGAGAGTTGGTTATAAACAAAACGCACGCTTGGTATTACCAAATACAGGGACAATTGCATATAACCAAAAGATCGAAATGTTTGTTTGGCATTTGGACTGGAGAGGATCGACCTCTAAGGACAGAATAGATTCTCAAAGATGATAATTTCTGGGCAAACGAAATGGAGGAAAAATTGTGCATATTTTACACAGGATATCTGCTTCCTGAACTGGTTGATCCCAGGTTCCCACGAAATCAGAAAATACGAGATGCCCAATTTATTCAAAATTCGAAGAAAATCCTATCAAAGAAAAGCGAATATTTAGGACTATTGAAAACAAAGATAAATCTAGCCAGCCACAAAAAAAACAAAATACTATAGAAAAAGAAAATGAAGAAGTGAAGTCAAGCTCTAACGAAAGTAATACAGAAGAAAACGAAAATACATGGAAATTAAATTATAATGATAGCAATACAGAAGAAAAAATAAATGAAGATATTATATTGAAGTCAAACTCCAATGAAAGCAATACAAATAAAACTATGTATTTACAATCTACGTTTGTTAGGGAAATGCAATTTAACGAGTTTTGATTGGTTATTACAATTTTTTTAAATGGTCCATACAAAATGTTAAGTAAATAAAGATATTATTTTGATATTTTAGTTTTTTACTCTAACACTAACTACAATAACTGTACTCATTAAAGAATATTCTCAAAACAAGCATAGCAAATGTTTTGAGTCTGCCTACATTCAATCGATTTATGATGATAAAAGCTAATAGGCAGCGACAAAAATGCTTCGACGCATCTGCGTCGACCGTCCGGACTCTTTGACTGCGCGGGCGCGCGGGGCGGACAGTGCGGGGGCGCGGGGCGGTCAGCGATGGCCGCTTGTTTTACGTTCAATGCTCAAGGACGTTGGGCTATCCTTTCGCCTTAAAATTTTTATTCCTATATCATAAAATATTTACAGATGGAAATTGCGTTAAGGTAACCGGTTTAATAAAATAAATAATAGTTTAAAAAACTAAAAAAACGCTTTATTAAAAAAGCAAACTATAAAGTAGAAAATATTTTAATAATTTTTATGTAAAAATCGTAGGGTGCTTCTAAGATATTTTGATAACCCCCAACCTCACGATACATCACATAATTTTTTTTTTTATCTTTTTTTATTTTAATCTTTTTTTATAATATTTTTATATTTTTCTAAATTATTGTATTGTCATCGGTCCTTGATAACCATGCCAAAGAAGAACGGTCACGCCCATAGAAAAAAAACCCAGATCCGGCAGAAACGAGAATATCTCAGTTTTTTTGTTATTAGTAAAATTATATATTTTTCATATTCGAAATCAATGGCTAACACCAAAATATTACACTATATTTTTATTCAGGCTTTACACTAAAAAAATACAAAAATGCCTATTTATCTACAAAATTCGTAAATGTATGTAACTAAATGACGACACTATAGCTATAGGATGTATCTAGGTGACCTGGAGATACAGCTGGATTATATTATTTTTTAAATTCCTAGTACAAAAATCAACTTAGGATTCATTAAAATCGTTGTATTCGATGATTCATTGCAGATCAGAGATTTAGGTACCTATCGTTGGAGTTCCATGACCTATAACAAAAAAAAAAGCTATGTCGAAATAAAGTTTTATTGAATTTCTATCTCTTAAAACATAATCCATACCCAGTGCGGGGTGGTCAAAGTGATCTCGATGTCTAGCCCACCCTAAGTAATAGACAACAGTAATGACGTGTGCGCAACTTCCCAATGTCCTTTTACCATGGTAGCACGAGCAGTAATTTCTGTTATTGCGTTTATTCCATTAATATTCTCATCAAACATACGTATAATACATTTTAGTCGTAACGTGTCGTGAATCTCGTAAGTGCTCTGAATATTATGTAACACCTTTGTTAAAACCTATATTCGCAATAAATGATATTATTATTATTATGAATGTTTTTTTTTTGTTTTTTTTTTGCCCTTCTAAATGACGGTAAGCAGTCGTGTGGTCTAAGAGCAGTGGCCTCCACATCGTCCTCATAGCAGCCGAGGCGATGTTGAGGTCTCTACTTGGACGGCCTGAGAAGGTGCTTTTTCACGCCCCGCTTAAAGGACCCAGGATTGAAGGTAGAAGGACACACGTGCCTTGGCAGAGAATTCCATGCCCTGCACCTGATTAAAGTATTATTGTTTTTGCCCTCTACTGCTGCTGGATGTCTATATTTAATTAAGTCTTCTATTGTTAGTTGTGGAAAATGTTCAACTTCCAGATCATTTCCAGTCATCCTGTGAAACGTTTTGTCTGTTTAGATTGTTCTCTTCCACATACTCGGCCAGTCGATTGGGGCGTTGTATATTTCGATGAATTATTTCAATGAAATCTTCTGTGTACGGACTGTCTTCGTACGGATCTTGAAAATAATTAATCAAAGCTGCAGCAATTCTAAAATCTTCAAATATATGCGGCACATGTTTGTTGAATACTCTCTTTCTGAAGATCTTGAAGTCGCGCTTGAATCTGCCGTTTATAGTTTCGACGACCCATCGCACCATTGTAATAAGTCTTGATTTATTAGCTTGGTCGGTGCTCAATTGCGTGTCTTGTCTTTGTTTCCTTGGCGGCTTATGAGCATCATAGCCATATGTTTCAATTAAGGAAATTTAATCCCGAAAGCCTCTATCCAGAATAAAAACGTCACCTTGATGAAAAAAAAAATGGAACGGTCCGTCTTCAATGGGTGCATCATGGTTTTCCAATATCATTTTCATTATATCAGCATCGGTTGTCCGTGCAGAGTACAGACCTGTTACGTCCAAAATATATTCATCCGCACACACGATCATGAATGGTTTTATTAGATTTTTGTACTTATGAAGGCTATAAGTGCGGCGTTGAAATAAAAAGTTAGAACTTTTTTCTATATGTATAGATGTAAGTTCCATCGAATATAATTATTGCTTTTGGTGACTCTTCGTTACCAAACAAAACATTTGGTATGGCCCGGTTGCGGGCT
Source organism: Catocala nupta (assembly GCA_963675205.1). Lineage (NCBI taxonomy): Eukaryota > Metazoa > Arthropoda > Insecta > Lepidoptera > Erebidae > Catocala > Catocala nupta. The sequence continues at coordinate 26,130,672 of OY776086.1, read as the reverse complement.
ATCACTTCGTCCCTGGTTATATGGTCTAAGCCAAGGTGCAACGGAACAAAGTCAGTAGTGAGACACTGCCTTACTTTATTTATTTTTCTTCCAACAGTTCGCTCCGATACATTAAAAAGTGAAGCGATTCTATTATTCAGCTCGCCTGATCGAATTTTACACAAGTAGATAGCCAAGTCATTTAGTGGAGTATTTGAGGACCGATTAATGCTTGGTATTTGACTCAGCAAATTGTTGAATGTGGCTCTGTTTCTTCCACTCCAAAAGCTTAACTCCTCGTCAGAAACGTCATCGACATTGAAGTGTTACCTTTGTTCTAAAGCTTGTGTATACATGTTGATGATGTCGCCAACACTCTCCGCATTCAAGTCGGTCATTTGATTTGTTACATTTTCAGAAATCTCTTCTATCACCATGTGTGTAAATGCCATCGGCAAATGCGGGCAAGATTTGGTACATAAAAGTGGTGATAGCTAAGGAGTTGTACCTTCACCGAATTAGGCATTTGACGCAGGGAACCGTTGTTGCAGTTGTCAATTAAACATCGCCGGGCCGTATTAGAAGCGCGTCTAACTCCTTGCACATTTACAACAGCAGCTGGTGGGGCAGGAGCCTAGGTGACGCTTGTCGCTCTTGATTAAATGCAGCATCGATTCTATGCCGACATGAGTGGCAAATCGACCGAGTTCCATCAAAAGCTATCTGTAACAAAACATAAATACAAAACATTAAAACGAACTAAACATATGACTTACCTAACGCTACCAATATATTATTATGAAATCCAACTAAGTCTTATTATTAGCGTTGAACCTTATTTACCTATATTTTATTACATACATACATAAACTTACGACCCTAGTCACTTACGGGATTACCTTATTTTATTTATATAAAGTATAAAAAATTAGGCGGCAGCAACAAAGTAACTCATAATACTTAAGGACTGTAACACATGATGTTGTCTATTTACGCCAACTAAAATAGGTATCTTACTATAAATATTTTACAATTCGACACGCTTTTGTATTGCGATAGACTTTAATTACAAATAAGTTTCAAAAATGAAAATAATACATACTTCACCACCAACGATGCGTAATAGTTGTTCTACGAAATCTCTTCGAGTTTCCAGTAATCGTTTATTGAGAACGTATGAACGACGACGACGTAGTGCACGTTCACACGCAGCACAAATATTAATATTGTCAGCCATATCAAGGAACTACTCACAATGCAAAAATCAAGTCCGGTAAAGAGAAAGCCAAAAATCGACGGAAAAATGTAACCTTGAAAACAAAAACGCACAGATCTCAACACAGAATGCGAAGGACTGCGCCGCAGCCGGCCGCTGATACTGCGTGGTACCGGCACACGCGCTCCCCTCCCCGCTCCGCGCCATTGTTGTTTTAATGAAAGAGTGAGATAGCATGATTGGTTTCTGTCTCCACCAACCTACCTGAGCCATAGCATGCAGGTAGTACGTGACCGTTTTTGTACATATAATAACTTCCTATTATGCAATAAATAATCTAAACGACGATTTTAAGGCGAAAGGATAGGCCAAACTGCAAAATAGACCTCTCTTTGAAAGACTACTGCTACTAGACGGATGGACCAAATAATATACAAAAAAATACCTAATACGCATAACATATTTGACTTTAAATTTTAAGTTTATTTTTTTTATTATTGTTGATACTTTTGTCGGGAAAAAATCGAATACATCCTCTTTTTATTTGCAATAATTTGCTTATTGCTTTCAAACAACTGAAGCGATTTAAATATTTTTTTCACACTATCATAGGCAATTTATTGCTTTATTAAATTTAAGTTCAAAATTTTACAAAATTATTACTTACGTGCCGTTATATCAATAATACCATATTATTACATTCGCGCCCGGCGCTCGCGCTCACTCAGACGCGAGGGCCAGTCTCACCCTAGCGTTTGCACGGGGAGGCTGTGTCGCATGTTAGCGCGCCCCGCTCTATAAAATTTGCGTCAAAGAGTAAACAGTGCAGATAGTACGTTTGGTATAGTAGTAAGGTTGAGCTATTTAAAAATCGGACATTTCGTTTGCGCTTGGACGTTTATGTAAATAATTTGTATTAATGTACAAATACTATGTGAATATTTAGTTTTGGTGTGCGAGTGCTGAATTTAATTATTTTTATTAGTGTACAAACTATTTGTAAATAGGTATTAAGTTTTATTTGAGATTGGACGCTGAATATAAATATTTTGACCCTATTTAGATAACTACCTAATTAAGTGTATTGTAAGATGCCACGCAGAAAGAAGAAAATTGCGAATTTCTTAAATAGAGCTTTGCATATGAACAAAGTACGGTAAGTACAAAATCCTTTTCGTTAATACTATAAAAAGAAAAATTACAATAGGTAAAGCATCAAAAATTTTAGTAAATCTTTTCTGTGATTGCTTTACTTTATTTCTCGTGGGGGAGCTCGTGGCACACAGGCGCTTACCGAGGTTGGTCTGTGGATGGGTGACTATCTGTCATAGCGAGTTTCCTCCGTGTCTCGGAAAGCACGTAAAGCCCTTGGTCCCGGCTGTCATGTAGATCTTTGACAGTCGGTAATCACAGTCAGAAGCTCGAAAGTCTGACAACCAGTCTTACAATAGGATATCGTATTACCCAGTGACTGGGTTGTAGAGGTCCGACTAGCAGTCACTCCATGTAAAATATTGATATTCAGCTGCATCTACATCGACTGGAAGCCGATCCCAATATAGTTGGGAAAAGGCTAGGCAAATGATATTTTACTTCAGTTCTAATTTTTAGATGTACTTATTTATTGTTTCAGGAAAATAAAAAATATATCTTCACATGATGCGTTAGCCGTTGAGGGACATGAACAGGATGAAACCAGGTAATACATTTTCCTATTTATGACATCAGGTTTATTCGTGAGTTCCAGAAAGTGGGTGACGATAGTTCATATTTATTTTCGCCTGTATTGGTCTTATTAAGTATGCACTTACTGATTTGCCCATTGTTATAAAAAAACCTGGCACTTACTACATTCTAAGTTGCTTTTTGAATATAATTATTAGTCTTATTTTTGTTACAGAGTAAATAAAATAATTGAGGATATAGAGCAAAGTAACCAAAATCTCAAAAAGAACTTGGATGAATTGCCTAAACCATCAGCTAATAATGACTGCAATATTGATACTTGGCGTTCTGTTTTGGACAGCCCTGCTAGTATAGCAAATATTGACCAAAGTGCTGAAGTCCAGGTGATATATCTGATATTTTTAAAATTATGGTTACAATTATGCTGGTGGTGGTGTCATATATACCACACTAAATAATATAGCCTTATAACCTTATATGGACGGATCAGATCGTATCTGTAATATACTTAACTTTATGTTTCAGATGGAGATAACACCAGCTTCAGAAGAACATGCGAAATTTGCAGTTGAGGGTAGACGAATCATTGACGTTTGTTATTTTTATAAAAAACTGCAAGAGGTAGCGTAGAGTAGTCATGGAAGTTTAGACTGCAGTTTGAATAGCGTTGAAATTGTAGGTGAAAAAAGAACAGGATTCCATTCATTGTTTACCCTTAAGTGCCAGATGTGTAATGAAAAATTTCACGTAGTAAATGACCCTCCTGGAGAGCAGCTGACCATTAATCACTGCGCTGTTGCTGGAACAATTGCAACTGGGAATGGACACTCTCAACTACAAGAGTTTTCTGCTGCTCTAAATTTGCCAATCATGACTAAGAAAACATATAAAGCCTGTCATTGCAAGCTTCAAATGCACTGGGAAAAAGTTTCGGTTGAGAGTATGAATCAAGCAGCGACAAAGGAAAGAGAAGGCTCTGACTGAAAATCGCGTTGACAAGAATGGCACACCGATCATAGACGTCGTAGTCGACGGGTGTTGGTGTAAGCGAACTTATAAAAAAAATGACTCAGCCTTATCTGGTGCTGCTGCGATTATTGGGAGAAGAACAGGCGAAGTACTTTTCTTAGGTGTAAAGAATAAATATTGTGGAATTTGTGCTCAAGCAGAAAATAGGAAACAAGAACCTAAATCCCATAAATGCTATAAAAACTATAGTGAACCATCTACGGCTATGGAATCAGAAATTCTCGTCGAGGGTTTTAGGTGTTCCATTGATATGCATAACTTGATTTACGCCAGAATGGTTTCCGATGGGGATTCTAGTACATATGCAAAACTATTAAAAAGACGACCGTATCCTCACATTACTGTAGAAAAAATAGAATGTCTTAACCACATTCTTCGAAATTTATATAACAAACTAACGGCTCTACAAACGGATACCAAATACCTGTGTAGGTTCAGAATATTTGCTACAACCAAACGAATAATGATCATAAGAAGGTGAATCCGAAAAATCATATACGCTCATAAAGCGGATACAGAATCAGAAAGACGGTGTAAAATAGAACCATTATATACTAACATACTGTTAGCTCATCATCACGCGTTTGATGATCATACAAGATGCAAACCTTTTTTTTGCAATTCCGTGGGTAGTGAACAGCTTTCAGATGTTTCTAAAGACTTTTTCACCAGTACATTATGGTTCAAAATTGGTCTGATAATGTCATATGTGGCAGCACATGCTCCAAATTTGATACACGACATTGACAGCAACAATGTGGAGCGCTATAACAGCATTGTGGCCAAGCTCGTCGGTGGTAAAAGGGTTAACTTCAGCAAGAGAGGCTCTTACCAAGCTAGGTGCCATGCTGCTGTAGTTTCTTTTAATACACACAAAGTGTTGACAACTGTGTATAAATCTATTGTAGGGCATAGTCCACGAGGAAGTGTGAGAAAGTTAGAAGATAGCAGAATAAAACGCATGAAAGCATTGAGAAAATATTACAGAAAAATAAACAGAGTCTTATTTACAAAAGCTGGGGATCAAAATTATGGCGAAAATTGTGAAAACCTGATACGTCTGCAGAAATCTTTGAAAAAGAAAAAGAGACCTACCTGCAAAATTTAAAAAAAACTACAGAAGAAAGGCAAAAAATTGAGCGAGATACTGTTTTACATAGCTCTTGTTCTGAGTGGTTAGAGCTTAGGTGAAACCTATTAACTGCTTCAAATTTTGGTAGAGTGGTGAAAAGACGTAAGAGTATTAGTTGCTCAAATCTTATAAAAGACCTGCTTTATAAGAAAACTATATCACATATCAATTCAATAAAGCATGGCAAAGAAAATGAACAAAAAGCTCTGGATCAGCTAGCAAGGCAACTAAATGTCCAAATTGAACCGTGCGGACTTTTTATAGATGAAATTATCCATTATCTTGGAGCCACACCGGATGGCTTGATAGGAGCCAATACTATAGTGGAAATTAAATGCCCTATTACAGCATTCAATAAAAGTGTTAGAGAAGCTGTAGAGAATAAAAAAATTACATTCTATAAAATTAATAAAGGAGAGTTGGTTATAAACAAAACGCACGCTTGGTATTACCAAATACAGGGACAATTGCATATAACCAAAAGATCGAAATGTTTGTTTGGCATTTGGACTGGAGAGGATCGACCTCTAAGGACAGAATAGATTCTCAAAGATGATAATTTCTGGGCAAACGAAATGGAGGAAAAATTGTGCATATTTTACACAGGATATCTGCTTCCTGAACTGGTTGATCCCAGGTTCCCACGAAATCAGAAAATACGAGATGCCCAATTTATTCAAAATTCGAAGAAAATCCTATCAAAGAAAAGCGAATATTTAGGACTATTGAAAACAAAGATAAATCTAGCCAGCCACAAAAAAAACAAAATACTATAGAAAAAGAAAATGAAGAAGTGAAGTCAAGCTCTAACGAAAGTAATACAGAAGAAAACGAAAATACATGGAAATTAAATTATAATGATAGCAATACAGAAGAAAAAATAAATGAAGATATTATATTGAAGTCAAACTCCAATGAAAGCAATACAAATAAAACTATGTATTTACAATCTACGTTTGTTAGGGAAATGCAATTTAACGAGTTTTGATTGGTTATTACAATTTTTTTAAATGGTCCATACAAAATGTTAAGTAAATAAAGATATTATTTTGATATTTTAGTTTTTTACTCTAACACTAACTACAATAACTGTACTCATTAAAGAATATTCTCAAAACAAGCATAGCAAATGTTTTGAGTCTGCCTACATTCAATCGATTTATGATGATAAAAGCTAATAGGCAGCGACAAAAATGCTTCGACGCATCTGCGTCGACCGTCCGGACTCTTTGACTGCGCGGGCGCGCGGGGCGGACAGTGCGGGGGCGCGGGGCGGTCAGCGATGGCCGCTTGTTTTACGTTCAATGCTCAAGGACGTTGGGCTATCCTTTCGCCTTAATGAATCCTTGATTGTTGCACTAGAATTTTAAAAATTACATAGTCCAGCTGCATCTCCAGGTCACCTAGATACATCCCATAGTATTGTATCGTCATTTAGTTACATACATTTATGATTTTTGTAGAAAAATAGGTATATTGTATTTTTTTTTTGTATCGCCTGAACAAAAACATAAGGCAATATTTTGGTGTTAGCCATTGATTTTAAATATAAAAAATGTATAATTTAACTATATAAAAAATAACAAAAAAACGGAGGTATGTCTCGTTTCTGTCCGATCTGGGTTACAGATGACCGTTCTTCTTTCGACGTTTTGAAGAGGGTTAAAATCATGTTAAAAGTTTCCGTTACATACATACTAACATACGTATGAAGCTAATAAAAGCGTGTTAATAAGTCTATATTACTTTATCTAAGCAGCGATAGCTTTGTCGGAAACCGTTGGACTGCCACGCAGACGTCTCGAGTTCGATCCCAAGGGTCGCGTCTCTGCCTTTTCGAAGTTATTTGCGTATTAAACAGTTAATAATAATTATCGCTTGCTTCAATGGTAAAGGAAAATATCGTAAGGAAACCTGCATGTCTGTAAGATTCTCATAATGTACTCGAAGATATTAATATGTGAAGTCTGCCAACTCGCACTGGGCCATCGTGGTGGACTATGCCCTAACTCTTCTCACATTGAAAAGAGACCCGTGCCCAGCAGTGGGACAGGGCTGGTATTATTATATTATGTGTCTGGATACTGGCGGTCGACTTCAGCGATAGATCTTTCTTTCAAGTCCTGTCCTAGTATCAAATCGAAGAAGTAAAAGACTATCAGCTGCCTATCCGGTCAAGCTATGCCCTTAGGCTCAATTTACACGGAATGGAATGGAAGCGACTTTTTGCAACAAAGTTGTACATAGCATAATGAACTTTATGTCTATATGTATAAAGTACAAACTAAATACGAAACAAAAAAGGTCGCGCGTCTTCCGGGGAATCCTCGCGCATTCTCGAGAATTATCCTGACGTCGTCGGCGCCGTCTGTGTAATCCGCGGGAAGTGGCGTGAACGGGGAGTCGGTCCTTCTTCTGCCTCACGAATGAGCGATATAAAAATAAGATGCAAGTCAACCATCATTCTTGTCAAGTAAAAGTTCTAGACTAACAACTGAACATACCTCAAGGCGCAGTCGCGCGAATTCGCTGGAATGCGCGGGAATTCTCGATAATTCCCGCGAATTCACGCGCCTTCTAGCGTCACGATGCGAAATTGACGCTTCCATTCCTCGGCGGTGTAAATTGAGCCCTAAAGAAATAAATAAAAAATATTAAGGATGTCATCAAAACCTAAATTCCCACATTCATCCCTCTTTTTAAGGAACCTAGTCATAAGAACCCATTCTTCCTTTTCTATCTAAAGTGTTCGAAGCCCGTGTGCACAAACAACTTGCACACTGTGAACCTGAACAACCTATTGAGTCCTCTCCAATCTGGCTTTAGGCCTGAGCACAGCATTACTTCCGCTCTCCGCAAAGTGACCGGCGATATTAGGGCAGGCATGAAGGAGTCCAATGTCACTGTATTGGCTTTGGTTGACATCTCGAATGCCTGAACTACCGTCAGTCACGACATCCTGCTAGCAATCCTATCCCACCTTAATATCTCACCTGGTGTACTTGAATGTTTCTCAACATATCTTCAGGGGCGCCAGCAGTCGGTACGCATCGATGACACGTCATCGATTTGGCGTGACTTCGACTCTGGTGTTCCTTAAGGCGGCATTCTATGTCCGTTATTATTTTTTCTTTTTATTAACTTTCTAACTCAGAACCTTCAGTGCAAGTATCATCTTTATGCCGAGGACTTGCAGCTATATGCTCAAGACACTACGGATAATCTTCTTGGAGAAATTTCTAAAGTAAATGCTGATCTTGAAGCAATTAGAAGCTGGTCGAGCAGATTTGGATTGTCTGTTAACCCGACTAAGTGTCAGTCAATCATAGTTGGAAGTCAACGATTGATAAGCAGCTTGGACTCCAGTACTTTACCTCCTGTCGTGTATGATGGAACACCTATATTGTTCAGTCCTACTGTAAAGGATCTGGGTTTGCTCATTGATTCCAACTTAAGTTGGCAATCTCAGGTAACTAGTGTCAGTTAGAGAGTAACGGGAACGTTACGCGCCTTGTATCGCCTAAAAAATTTCCTCCCATCTAAGACAAAACTAAGGCTTAGAAGACTATGGTGATGTGTGTTACTATGACCTGAATGCAGATCTACTCAATAAATATGACCGACTTCTAAATAACTGCATTCGATTCATCTATAATCTTCTTAAATAAGACCATATTTCATCCCATAGATCCACTTTAAAATGGTTACCCATTCGTCAACGCCGTAGTTTGCGAGCCCTTACAGTATTATTTTCTGTTCTAACCTCACCAAATGCCCCCACTTATTTAACCTGCCTTTTCCAATACCTATGTTCTAATCATGACAGAAATCTTCGTTTTTCCAAATAACCTCCTCTTAGTTTGTCCCTCTGATACCTTTGGTTTTCTTCATTCTTCTTTCTTCGTCCAGTCTGTTATACTGTGGAATGCGCTCCCTCATGAAGTCAGGATGTCCACAAACCGTTACACTTTCAAGGTAAGAGTGCGTGCTCTTCTCCTCGACAGTTTATCAGATTCTTCTCATCATTAATATAATACGTATGTATGTATGTATGCATATATCTATATCTATATGAATACATATAATATGTTTATTGGTATGTATATATTATGTACAAGTATGTTCCATGCTACTGTATGCACCTACTTCATTTTATCTCTGCATCATCCTACGGTTGACTGGTAGAGAATGCCCTTGGTATTAAGTCCGCCGATGTATTGTTTGTTGTTTATGATTATTTATAATAAATAAATTGTATTAATGTTGTCCTAGGTCACAGTCACAGTGTATCGTCATTGCCAATGTGATAATGCCCTAGTTTTAACTTTTTACTATGTGTGTCTTTGTGTGCGTGTGCGTATTAACCGTAAAAGATATTACGTAGCTCTAGCTTTTGTTATAGCAGTATAACGAGACAACCGGTTTTACTCCTAATTTTCTTGTGTATGGTCGCGAGCTTGTCACTTGTGGTTCACTATTTGGAGTCAGCGACTCTGATCCCAATATAGTCCATATTCCTCATGACAATTACGCTGAGAACCTTGGCTATTTAGCTTCTATTTTCGAGAGGGTACAAGCAGCATTATTGGTCGCTCACCAACGCAATTGTAAGTCTTATAATCTACGTCGTAAACCGGTTGAGTTTAACGTTGGCGATGTTGTTTGGAGAAGAACGTTTTACCTTAGTGATAAAGATAAATACTTTAGTGAAAAGTTGGCACCTAAATTTATTAAATGTGAAATTGTTTCTAAGAAGTCTCCGTTGGTCTATATACTGTCTGATATGTCTGGTAAACCTCTCGGTGAGTGTCACGTTAAAGACTTCAAACTAATTAATTATAAGGAATAGTTTGGTGGTTCTAGCTAGTGGACTTTTGTTGCACCAAACCCAAGACCTCTTCCGGCTGGCTTCAACATCAAGCTAAGTGTTCTTGCTACTGAAGAACCACGGAGCAAGCCCTTTGTACGAACCACGCCCTGTTTAATGTACGCGTAGGATAGTCAATATTGTTAAATACATATAACTTTTTCATTACTAGACAATTAAAAGTGTTAATTGTTGATCCATCTTTAACTAATCTCTGCACAATTTTACCTTAAGACAGGCTACGCCCCTACGGCGTGGCCTGTCTTATTTCTGGAACGATCAGATCCCTAGTCAATAACCACAAAATCGGTTACAATGGCTGGCAGGAGGCTAGTGACGTGCGCTCGCGCTCGACGGGCGCGCGCCTAGGCGATTAACGTCACATCGTTTCAATGTCAAGCGGGAGCTTTGACACTGTTTACAGTGTGTAAATAGGTTGGTATTGCGTGGTCAGTAGCGTAGGGATAAACTTGTGTCGCTCTGGAGTATGTTAATATGCAACATATAAACATGGAATCAACTAAAAAGTGTTGCATTTTACATTTGTTGTCTCTTTTCCTTGGAATGATTAGTATTGTGAGTATTTTTTAAATATTTTTCTTACAATATAGTAAAGCCTTATTTGTACAGCTAACTTTTTAAAAGCCGAAGCTAGTATAATATAGTACATAGCAAGTAAAGCTTAAATAATGTAACGAATTAATGGTTTTGTATAGTTTTCACAGACAGTAGCTTGTAGATGCTAAGAATAGTTTATACATTAATTATCTATTTTCTTGAAATAATTTGTATAGTAAGTAAAATAAATAGAGAGTAGACATAACATGTAGATTATTAATAATAAATAATTATTAATAACATGTTTTATTTATAATAAATAATTATTAATAATAAATATCAATAACCATTTATACAATTTGTATTTAAAGTGACTAAATACGTATTCGTTGTTATTCGCCATAATTACATGATGATTGATGATTTTTGTTAATTAAAGATAGTGGCCTAACTACTAACTATACGTAAAAAAATAAAGAATTGGAATTGCCATTCAAAAAATATTGATGAAATATTTAGCATAAAAATCACAACGTAACCGTTTTACAAAAAATGGTTTTATTAGCTTCACCTGTATGTTTGTTTGTAGCCGACTCCTTTGGACTTAATTTTGACTCACTTCAAACGGTCAGATTTCATTTAAACGTTGTAGACTTATCGAGGACCGATGACAATACAATAATTTGATAAGATTATCTCATTATTCTAATTAGGATTGTCAGGATTAATGATTTTCTCACAAATCCTTTGTATGAGAGCGAGAGATTAGTATTACTATTAATACTATTTATATTTAGGTTTACACTTTCCCCGACGTTTCGGTTGCTTTTCAGCAGCCATGGTCACGGGGAGACTATATATCTTAGAAAGCACCCCACGTTTTTTTACATTAAAATGATTTCTTTTATTAATCACTCTGTACATATATTAAAATATTAAAAAAAATCTTAATTTAAGTTAGATTTTTTAAATAAAGCTTTTTTATAGTTTTTATACTATTATTTATTTATAACCTACTATCATATAGGTATATAAATAATTATTATTGATGTTGTCATTTTTGTTTCAGGCTATCTCTATATTCATAATGGCTGGCCCAATTTTACATTATTACTTCTGTGAAACAGATACGAATGAGAATCCCATAGTGGAAAACATGTGTTTTATCTTAGAATACCTGGGTTTGCAATACGCTATGAAAACTATAAATTTCATTCTACTGTCCGTTTGTTTGGGCTGGTTTATCACTTCTATATTATTGATTGTTGGAGCTATTAATGTACGTATACCTACATTCAAAAACTCATTACTGTTCATCCCCAAACCATACGCAAAGGACTATTAAGAGTTTAAAACTGGTATAATACATCTTAATTACAACACATACACACAACACCATCTAGACCAAACTAAGCAGAGCTTGTACTATGGGTACTAGATAATGGATAGACATACATATATAGCTTTTTTTTTGTAAATACATACATATTATACATAGAAACACCCAGACCAAGACAAACATGTTCATGCACACAAATGTTTGACTTGTGCGGGAATCGAACCCGCGACCTCAGGCGTGGCAGTCGGTTACACTAACCACTACGCCATTGAGGCCGACAGTTACCATTGTAAAGGAAATATAGGTATTTTATTTGGAATAACAACTTTTTCGTACCTATGATGCATAGTTTATGATTCTATGCTGGTACTGACAATTTCTTGTTAGAATAATCAAATAATAATCTTCGAGACAGAATTTCGGTCACAACGGTCAAACTTCACGGAGACTGCCATCTGCGCTAGAGAGATATTATAATGCCCAAGTTTGTGCGCAAACACTAGTCCACTCTCTGTTCCCTACGCTTATTTTCCGATGGGACGGCAATCTGTTACGACCGGAGGGAAATCAAGCGCAGGATTAACGTTTTAACGAGCTTGTCCAGGCACAGGGGTGTGTAACACCATCAGTTTCCTCATTACAGACTGCTATTAAGTATTTCTTAATATAAAACCCCAATACTATCGTCTTTTGGACCAGGGATTCGAACCTGAAACCTGACGCACAGCATTCGCATTCACAATCACTTCGCCACCGAAGCCGAGACCGCTGATCCATAAATGATTTTTCTATATCTTGGCGTACTATGTGTCTGTTAATTGTATTTTTGTTTCAAAGTATTGCGACACAAGGCATATTATCATTAGAGGCTTGATATTGAGGGAGAAGTCTAAAAGAAAACTAAAACACGAACAAAGAAGAAACTGGTTGAGAGAAGAAACGATTGGCGTAGTGGTCGCCACACTGCCACTGCGCGAGTGTTGTGGGTTCGAATCCCACACGGGACAAAAATTTGTGTGATTCACAAATGGTTGTTCCGAGTCTGGATGTTCTTTGTGTCCGTTATTTAAATGTTTGTAAAGTCCCCGCGACACAGGAATTCTTCCTAGTGTTTTTTTTCAAAAGAAATAAAATAATATTATTTTTGTAACTTTCAGAATGAGTCAAGATGGACGGGGATGTATTGCTCATTCTGTCATTCGCGGTCTGCAGTCTGATGGTTTACACATAGTTTATGGCATAATACCGCTGGTCGGCATACAGTGTTGGGAAGCACTGTCCATTATAATAGATTCATGTAAGTATATACCGATATCTGCAAACTTACAAACTGACTGTACGGATGATTCAAGTGGTCACCTCGCTGACGCCGAGTGTTGTAGGTTCATATCCCACACATGACAAAAAATTGTGTGACCAAAAATGGTTATTCTGAGTTTGGATATTTTTGTGTTTATTGTTTGAATGTTTATAAAGTTGCCCTCGACACCCTAATGTTTTTAAGTGTGGGAGATGTTTTATTCTAACTCCTAACTAATATTATAAATGTGAATATGAGTTTGTGCGTTACTCTTTAACGCTTTAACTACTTGACCAATCATCATGAAATTTCGCATACACGTTGTTAGGGGAACAGAAAAGGATATATGGTACCTTTCATCCAGAAGAAAGTACTGTTACTAATCTAACTTAACCTACATTTACGCGAGCGAAGCCATGGGCACAATCTAGTCTATACTTCTATACTAATTTTATAAATAGGAAATATTTATATTTTTTTATTTGTTTGTTAGGATTTAACTCAAAAACTAATAAACCGATATAAAAAAAATATTTTGTCTTTAGAAAAGAAGGAAGAAGCTATATCATTACTTAGTAACGTAGACTATTTTCTTTTAAAGTAGGTACTGATACTGCCTACTAAAAGTAGGTTAGATTATAACGTACTTTTAGGTGAGCGAAGCCGAGTGCAAAAATAAAATAAAATAAAGATAAAGAATTCGTTTTATCATCATCATCATCTCAGCCGAAAGATGCCCACTGCTGGACATAGACCCCATAACACAAGTTTATCCTAACACATATTTACATAAACTGCCTACAATTACACGTGACTTTATCAGCGTTGGGCATTTGGCTTTCCTGGTTTGTTATCAACAAACACCTAATAATGTTAACTAACCATGTTACCATTTTATTTCAAGGCTACTTACATATTAACTAACATCTATACATAATAATAAAATTGAAGCTGTACATTATTTTCTTTCTTTGGAAAAAACTCAATTTGCACTAGGAATAATTCTTGTGTCGTGGAGGACTTTACAATAATTCAAACAACGGACACAACGAACACCCAGACTCGGAACAACTATTAGTTGATCACACAAATTTTTGTCCCGTGTGGGATTAGAACCCACAACACTCGGTGCAATGGTATTGGCGAGGCGGTCACTTAAACCGCTACGCCCTCCGTGCCTTCTATTTATCGGTTTCTTTATTTTCACATTCCCATTTATAATATTAGTTAGGAAGTTAGTATGTACACACAGCGACGCATCAACTTAGACCGTTTGGACTTTGAACAAGGTATTAGAATTTGAACGCTGCGAATCGTGCAAGAGAGTGCCTTATATTTTTGTTAAGCGCTCTGTCTTTACCGACACCAATATGCACAGTCCCTTTCCAACAATTCTCTATTTTGTATGTAGCGTAGTTATGCGTATATAGCGTGCCTAACTTGATGTGTAGCAGTGTGTACTATAAAGCAAAACAATACTGTTTAGAATTTTTGGTTGTCTGCTTGTATGTTTGTATGTGAATCACGTAATAACTACTGCACAAAATTGGACGCGGTTGCACAGTTATATTGTAACCAATATTATTATTGTTATTTTTTATTAATTAAGATATTATGCCCGTGTTAGAAATTAATACTATGTCGCGGAAATCCGTATGAACATTTAAATAACGGACATAAAGAAGAACCAGTCTCTGAACAATTATTTGTGGATCAAACAAATTTTTGTCTCATGTTTGGATTGAACTCACAACACTCGGTGCGATGGGAAATGACCACTAAAACTACCTTGCCATGCGGGCAGTCTTTTTAACTATTGAGTGCGTTTTTTCTATTCATGCGTGGCGTATTTTTGGTGACATGTACACACAGCGACACATCAACCTAGACTGTTTGGACTTTGAACTATTAGAAGTTGAACGCTGCGAATCGTGCGAGGGAGCACGTTATATTTGTGTTATTTTGTCTCATTCACGCTGAACGGGATGCGACGCTCTATCCTTATCATTACATCGACACCACTAGGCACTGTCCCTTGCTGACAATTCTCTATTTTGTATGTAGCGTAGTTATGCGTATACAGTGTGTAACAGAAAGGTGTGGTTTGAGAATTAAAGTATACATTATTTTCACGAAAATATTGATTTCTTTTATCGACTTATTAATATTAGCATATTCTGAACGATACGTAAACAACTCTACCAGCTATGCACGTGTATTATGTTTCTAAGAATTACAAAAGATCCTAAACTCGACACGATTTTGTTTACTTTTGCGATCTTAATAGCAATTGACCATTATAACTGTGCCTCAGATGTGGATACTATTACCTATTCATTTTTTTTACAATACAGCTCGTCGTTTTAACATAGATCGGTGACCCCACAGATTTTGCGAAATCTTAATGGAGAGATGATGCAATGGACACAATTATCATATGCATCATCATCATGCAGCATCTACATATGAACAAGGTGGAATATTTGAAAACTGGCGGTAATAAATAATTTAGCAAGAACATCTTTATAAAAATGTATAATCATAAAGTGTTGGCTAAAAACTGTGTGGTGAAGTGATATCAGTGTCGTATATCGTACCGGCTTATTACCATGCGATCCAAATCACCCTCTCCAGACGCTCTTCTATTCTTGTTTTAAAAAACATTACTTCGCTTTCGGCTAATTTCTAAACCGCGGGAACGTTACGAGCATTGAAAAAAAAATAAGAGACAAACAATACGTTATTTTTTGTATCGCGCCGGTCATGTTCTGTAACTAGGAATCAACGACCTTTAGTTGTAAGGATAAAAACGATAGTGATGTAACTCGTTTTGAATCGATATTTAAATAACAAATAAATAAAATGATTATCATTTAAAATTCGATATTTTGATATGGGGTTAGGGCACATAGATTATTTATCAGATATACATAGCGGCCCTAAAATATGACCACACCTTTCTGTTATACCCTGTATAGAGTGCCTAACTTGATGTGTAGCCGTGTGTACTAAATTTTTATAAAGTTTTTCTTTTGCCTTTAGCTACTACATATATATCGTAGTGATTACTACCGCGAACTAACTAAACTAAAGAACTAACGCAGAAGCGGCCAGCTCTCAATTCTACCAACAGAAAATGCAAGAAAACTTGTCAGTTTTGACTAGTTTGTGAGCTACGAGACAGAGAATACTTGCATCATGTAAAATAATAGTTTTACTGTTGACTATATACCGTAGGACAAATGGAAAACTAATCTTCGCATAAATCCTAGGAAGAAAGCAAAGGAGCTGATTTTTAAATCTAGGATTGATCTATTTTTATAGTAAACTCTTATAAAACCATACTGGTGAAATTTTCTTATTACTTATAATGACTTCTCTTTGTAGTATATAGAGCAAATTTTTAAGTATGCGTGACTTGCCCAATTCAGAAATTCTATATTCAGAAATTTCTTTGATAATTATCCGTTTAATTTTGTTAGTTTTGGATTCGGCAATTCCTAGGATTGGCCAATCCAAAAGTACAAAAATTTATACTAGGAAAATTCATTTGGTACATATAATAATATATCAGCCCTGTATTAAACTGTCTCACTGCTGGGCACGGGCCTCTTCTCAGTGTGAGAAGGGTTGGGACATAGTCCACCGCGCTGGCCTAGTGCTGATTGGCAGACTTCACATATCTTCAAGAACATTATGGAAAACTCTCTCTCAGACATGCAGGTTTTCTCACGATATTTTCCTTCACCGTTGAAGCAAGCGATAATTAACTATTTAATACGCACATAACTTCGAAAAGTCAGAAATACTCGCCTTGGGATCGAATTCGAGACCTCTGCGTGGCAGACCAACGGTTTTTCACTAGGCTATCGCTGTTATTAAATTGGTACATGACATTGGATATTTTCTTCAGGGGCTTTACCACCATCACTTAATGCATTGTTATTGCATGCGCGAGAATGAGCCAAAGCTATACACTCTGTACCGCGTTGTCTTCTCTTGCATAATAATAATAATAATAATTTTTCAATTTCTTATAGTTGTGCATTTGTGCACTCTTGGAAGATTCATCATGTTCATAACCTGCGATATTATCTCCAAGGGCCTTACCACCATCGCGATGCATCGCTTAAAACATTGTCATTGCATGTGCTAGAAAGAGACTAACCTAAATCCTCTGTACCGCGTTGTCTCATTCTTGCGTAAGAGACGGTGGTACGGCTTAGATAATGCTTCTCATTTCCTATAACAAAGGATGACCTCCTTTAAAGCTAACTAAATATATTTTAGTAGAGTAATTATCGCCTGCTTTAACGGTGAAAGAGAACATCGTGAGGAAACCTGCATGTCCAAGAGTTCTCCATAACATTATCGAAGATATGTGAAGTCTGCTAACTCACACTAGGCCAGCGTGGTGGATTATTGCCTCACTGTTCTCACAGTGAGAAGAGGCCCGTGTCCAGCAGCGAGTCAGTTTAATACAGGGCTGATATATTAAATGACTGATAAGACTGATAGTCTGATTTGTTGGTAGGTACTATTTTTATAAAATATTGTTGTTTAAGAAATTATTATAAATTATGTGTTAAGCGGCAGGGTGGTCGTTATGTGTTAGAAAACAATAGATAGTCTATTGTATCCGTTGATAAAATTAAAACCAAAAATTTATTATATATGTATTTACATAATTGTAGGTGCATGTCACAATCATAATATAAATTATATGTGTTTACATGCAAATTCGTAGTTGTCCTAATAACAATGGAATCTAGCTTCTGATTTTGTAATATTTAACATTTGTCACGAGGATCAGGCGTGCCTCGGCTGTGGCTCGCGTACGTCGGAGTGGGAGCACCTTTGTCGCCCCCAGCGGCCGCTAATAAAATCACGGCCACGCCTGGATCGTGGATATTCCGCTGGTCGCACAGTGATTCGTTCCCATACAAGAGTTCGGACATAGGGTATTAAAAAATTTAAGTCGTAATTTCAAATAACTGAATATGCCATTCGATTTCTATATTGAAGAGAAACAAATTCTAGCAGTATGAGTTATAAGGCTACACTTACACTGTGGTAAAATTGAATAAAACTGTTTTTAATGTATGGGAACTTTGCACAGATCACATACAGCAGCCGATGTTTTAGAGATATATAAGTGGACTTTGCCATCTATCATCGTTAACATCAAGCTATGTGTCACATTCATATTCTCGTATGTGGTGGGAGTAAGGTTTGAGATCTCAGACTCAAAAGCAGGTATTTCTGACTTGATATTGGCTTCTGTTTCTTTCATAAATTTGAATGAAACTGGACGGCAATACATAGTCGACGAGGGTCGATCATTTTGCCACAAAGTATTACCATTTGCTGATTCAGTCAGTTTCAGGGGTACAAGACTTGCCATGATTACCGTTGACAAATCTTCACTGCTCACTGAAGACTTTTGATGGTAAACATTTTGACTCGATGCTCCATCGATGCCCCACTTGCTGTGCAATACGAGTTGCTCACATGATATGATATCCAGTGATTTGATGAGTTTCTTAACAGTCAAATCTAATAAAGATTGCAATTTTATCTTTGCCGAGTTTTCTGTAATTATAATGTCATCCTTTATTGGATAGCATTCTTTTTTTTTTAACAACCTGTAGTAACTAGGGTACTTTGACAGACCCTCTTTTGAACTGAAGTCTCTTAGTGTAATGTAGCGCCACTTGGATAGACGCATTGAGATATATACAAGGCCAATGATTTTTGTACAGAGACTTGACAAGGTTGTGTCATTCGGGCATCGATAAAATTTGATACTCTGGATACTTCTTCTGGATTTTCGAGCAAAAACTTCAAAACTTTAGCTACATCTCCTTTTCCAGCCGACTTAAGAGCTAATTCCGTAGAAAACAATAACTCATTTTGAGAAGAAGATGCACGAAGTTCTTCAGTACATCTTCTTTTTTGTCGATTCGTCAGATCTTAAAAAGTTTTCCGGGGTGATATTGCAGTAGATGTTGATGCATCTAATTTAGATGGGCTCTCAGCTTCAAGAGTTTCAACTGAAACGTTCACCGTGTTTTATTTAATGCCCTTGGGCCACTGTATTTCAGAATCCAGCCATTCAGTATTTCTTTGTAAGAAATTGACAGTAATTCTTTTGGATTTGTTCCATCTGGCACTGACACGGTAACAAAACCGACGGCACCAGTTTTTTAGTTCTTCTTCAAGACTGTCGCAAACTTGAACACTACAGCTTGATTTTAGAACACTTAATAGATAACTATAGTCCCGTAGATCATTATGCTGGCTTAGAGCAACATAGAGATCTAGATTCGTTACAAAACCACGGAAAGACATAATGACAGTACTCAGTAAAATTGTAATTACAACTGAATTTCTAATACCCCGTACCACTATTTATGTACTCCCAGATATCACAAGCTAGGCACCGCTAATCACCGCTAATCAAATTGCCAGGAATTACACGTGCAAAGTAGCTTAATCCCTGATAATTGCACTTAGGTAGCGACATAATAAATAACCTATTGTTATAGAATTTGTTCGGTAGCGACCTCCAAAACCTATTGTTATAAATAGATGCCTATCTGATAATAGATACTGAAATAGGTTTCAGGTGGAGGTATTTAATCAATCAATCAATTCGTAATCCAATCGCTCAATCGGTAATCCTGTGCACGTGATGGCTATATAACAATAGGTTGTTTATTATGTCGCTACCTGAGTGCAATTAGCAGGGATTAAGCTACTTTGCACGTGCAATACCTGGAAATTTAATGAGCGGTGATTAGCGGTGCCTAGCTCATGATATCTGGGAGTACATAAATAGTGGTTTGAGTGTAGGATATACATACTTACTACTACATAGATTATACTAATAACGCCTCGGATGATGATAACTAGGATAAATCATAATTTTGTAAATTTCAATCAAATCATGAAAAAAATCATGGATCTTCACTATTTTTTTATAATTTAAATGTTTATTTTAGTTAGTTTTAAGTTTTGTTTTTTATTTTAATGTTTATTATCGTTATTTCGTATCAATATACAATTAATATTTACTTGGAATATTTTTTTCCTATTTTCTATACTTTATTTAATATCTCAAAAACGGCACAAATGTAGCACTATGTGTCTTGGGAAAAATGTGGCAAATAATGATAAAGTACTGCCATAAAAAATTCAGACCGAAAATGGGCCAAAATCAAAAGATATTCATATTTAAAGGTTACTTCCCATACATTAAAAACAGTTTTATTCAATTTTACCACAGTGTAAGTGTAGCCTTATAACTCATGCTACTAGAATTTGTTTCTCTTCAGTATAGAAATCGAATGGCATATTCAGTTATTTGAAATTACGACTTAAAAATTTTTAATACCCTATGTCCGACCTCTTGTATGGGAACGAACCACTGTGGGCCGCCGCCGTCCGAAAGTTATGTGGTCCACTGTGCTCCTGCCGGAACTCGCACCGAAGCCTTTATTGCTCGACCTGTTACTAATTGTTTAAATCTAGAATTATAGATCGTATAATTGCGAATTACTTATAGTTTATAAATTATCTCCACTAACTTGACTTTCCTGGTCGACCACGTTCTAAAAACATGGCCGACTAAGCAAAACGTTAAACCCTTTATAAAACAATGTCTATTTTAAAGCGTTCATGGTGCGAGTCCCAACTTGCTTTCTGCATGTCGTGATGAAGGAGGACTTTTGGCCGAAGGGTATGGTGTTCCGTCACTACCACGCACAAGTGCCACATGAACATACAACGACAGAATACAAGTGAAACATTACTAACATAGTTAATAAGTTATATAAATACTAATACAAATTGTATTTATGTTAGTCTATAAGATATTTATCTACGCGTCTATGCCACGCGAAATAAAATCATTATAATGTTATTAAATAGCATAAATTTGTTTTTGTTTCAATAAAATATTACAAACATCTTATAATAAAAACAAACATTGATTGCTATGGAAATCATAAGCGATGCATCTCTCACAAATTTTTATGGATGGATACATTGACGATAAAGTAATCCATTGATTTATTAACATTGTAAAGGAGACAGTCCGTCGGTGGTGTATGGGTACGTTGCGTTTGTGCACAAACAATATACACCGTTGGCTCTGTAAAGGGAAAAATGAGATACTATTTAATAGAACTTGCACATTTTTATGTGCAATATGCACAAATAGAAAGTAAAGAGCAATAATAGCATAGGGGGTGACCGTTGGGTTGCCATACAGAGATCTCGAGCTCGATCCCAAGGCGCGCATCTCTGACTTTTCGAAGTTACTTTATTTTATTTTATTTTGACATTTTACGAAAACTTAAAGCTAAAGTACATTATTAACATAATACTAATAAGGTGATGGCCAATTTAAAGTTTTTATTAATAAAACATATAACCGTGAATACAGTTATACGTAAAAGTAGACATATTGTGACATCACTCTTTAGATCTAATTAAATAACTCGGTACACAATTGTTTTTTTTAATTTAGTAAAGAAAATATCAATATCAATCCTCCGGCATGCCGCATTGTACATGCGACTCGCTCTGATTAAGTATGAGTTTTGTCTGTAATTAGAGTCTACTGCAGGAACATGTATCAGATTAAATCGTCGCAGATGTGCTGACGGGACACTTAAAGCCATTTTGCTCACCAGTTCTGACGAGTCGACCGCTCCGTTCATAATATTAAATAAAAATGTCAAGTCCGCTATTTTTCTTCTCTTAACTAGTGGAAGAATATGAATTTTTTTGCATCGGCTGATGTAGTAGCAACCGCAACGATATTGTATATATCTTAGAAACCTTTGTTGAATGCGCTCTATTCAATCAATGTAGATATTATATTTAGGATTCCACACTTACGTATTAAATAATTAATTATCGCTCACTTTAAGTGTGTGCTTCTTAAACTGAATATATTTATTAGGTATTAGCTCTAGACAAATACGAATATCGATACCGCCATTTTGTTGTTCACGCGATATGAAGACATGTGTAATTGAATTAATAATAGAAGGACGCATTAAAAAAATAATTGTTTGATGAAATTGCAGAAGTACTTATTTGAGGCTCCAGATCTGACGAAGTGAAATGCAGTAACAAAAGCTAGTTCTTTTACATCGGTTTTCTTTAAAGTAGCCTCTACTTTGCTGGTTGAACCGGTTCATTCGAACGCTTCAACAAATAATAAAGTTAGCTGACTCACATTCTTTTATTATTTAAGTCTTATAGTTACATTATCCAAACTCTAAAGGCCCAGAATTTTTGAAATCTAATCAATAATGAATATTTGTTGATTGAAGCGTTTCAAATCTGGTGGCACGATACGAACTGTGACGTAAGACAGAGAGCCATAGCGAGATATCCCCACTATACCACACTCTTACTTATTATCATTAATTAATTCATTAATTGCAAGCAATTTTGATAATGTTTGCACAAAAATATATCTTTTGATTACCATTTGCTCTTGTCTGTAAAATACTATACAAAATCGAATATAGGCAAGTACCCTATTGGCAAGTGTTCTCCTCCACTCGATATATTTAAACCAAAACGAATAAAAAGGTTGTACTAACGTTGTATCTATATCTAGTCCGAGGTAAATCTTTGCCTGATTTTGACTTGTGCCGCTGCAGCTGCCGTCAGGGTTTGCCTGATATGCCTCCAAGGTAGTGGAGTGTTTCAACATAAACTTGAATATCAGGACTGCCAATGAATGACTGCAAAAGTCTGGAAACAGCAGCACGTATTATAATCATCATAATAAGCATTATTTTTATTTATTTATTAGTGGTACCAACATCATAACATCCTAACTAATATTATAAATGTGATTGTGTGTTTATTTGTTACGCTTTAGTAGCCTTGTGGGTGACCGTTGGACTGAAACGCAAAGGTCTCGAGTTTGATCCCAAGGCAAGCATCTCTGACTTTTCGTAGTTTTGTGCGCATTAAAATAGTTAATTATCACTTGCAGGTGAAGGAAAGCATAGCGAGGAAACCTGCATGTCTGAGATGACTTCATAACGTTCTCGAAGATATGAGAAGTCTGCCAACTCGCACTGGGCCAGCGTGGTGGACTATGGCCTAACCCTTCTCACACTAGGAATAGGGCTTATATACTTGTATATATTATAAATATTATTGTAATTAAAACAAACCTCCCTCGGAGAATGGTATTGGATGCTTTGGGCACCAGGGCTGGCGTTTGTTTTGAATGTAGCTTTCTTTGTTGACCACTACGTTAACGTGTCCGTTATAATCGCCAGTGCCAAAATGTAAAGGATCTGTATACAAGCCATTGACATGGATGGCACAGTCTTTTCCCGCTGGCTCGAATACTTTAAATGGGCTTTCGAAAAGATAAGACGCGGCGTCCAAGAGCCACAACCTGAAAATGATAAGCTGTTGTAATACCAAATAACAATACAAACTAATATTATAAATGCGCATGTGAGTTTTTTGTTCGTTACGCGTTCACGTCTTAACTACTCGACCGATTGTCATGAAATTTGGCATGCAATTTGTCAGAGGAACAGACAAGGACTTAGGGTACCTTTTATCCAGAAAAAAAAAGTAGCGGTACTAATCTAACCTTACCTATATATATAACACCGAAGAGAGTAGTTACTTTATCTGTCTAAAGTACTCTCTTTGGTTTTATGTATACACGGCTTCGCTCGCGTAAATGTAGGTTTGGTTAGATTAGAAACACTACTTTTTCTGGATGAAAGGTACCCTATGTCCTTATCTGTTCCCCTGATAACTTGTATGCCAAATTTCATGTCAATCAGCCGAGTAGTTAAGGCGTGAAAGCGTATCAAACAAACTAAGTAAGGATTAGCTTTTGCTAGTGCCTACTGTTTCTGGATAAAAGGTACCCTATGTCGTTTTCTGTACCCATGAAACGTTGATGCAAAATGTCACGATGATCGGTCGAGTAGTTAAGACATGAAAGCGGGAAAAAAATAAAAATTGCTACGTTTTGATTGTTGTATGTTTAACGCGGTGGCGATTGCATCGTCAGTCGATGCGAAAAGCGCGCTTTAAGAAGCAATTTAACTTCATAATATTAATTGTTTAAAGTATCATTGTTTATAGCGTGAACCGTTCCGGTTGCAAAACATTTTAAAC
Organism: Catocala nupta; assembly: GCA_963675205.1. NCBI lineage: Eukaryota > Metazoa > Arthropoda > Insecta > Lepidoptera > Erebidae > Catocala > Catocala nupta. The sequence continues at coordinate 26,106,385 of OY776086.1, read as the reverse complement.
GCAGCATAACCGATGGTCGGCCCGCCATTGCCGTGACGTCACATGTTGTGGGTCCGATCCCACACCCACACCACAGAACAAAAATCCGTGTAATCCACAAATAGCTGTCCCGAGTTATTATCTTTATATATATAATTCTTCTGTACGTGTGCTCACAGTGAACTCCTCCTAAACGGCTGGACCGATTCGAATGAAGTTTTTTGTGTGTGTTCGAGTGGATTTGAGGATGGTCTAGATTTGTTTTTTTTTTTTTCGCCTGTATAGTTCAACGTCTGTCGGAACAGTTAGTGTAGATATATATTGTTTTCAGTCATAGTACTTTAATTGGATCTTAGTAAAGTCTTCATACTAGCTTTTTTTCTTTACATAAGTAAAGAAAAAAAGCTAGTATGCAGATTTAATTCTTACTGGTACACAGTTAAGCCATCAGTACAATTTTTAAGTACTCTGCAAGCGTGGCCCATTCCATGCGCCCCTAGTGAATGCCCCACTAAGTAAACTTTAGTTAAATCCAGACCAGCTTTGTAAAGACTGTACAGCGCTTTTCCCAATGCCTCGAAAGCCTGAAAAATGTAATATTGGATTATTAATATGGATAAGGCATCGGATAAGCGACCAAAAGGTTGTGGTTTCGAATCCGTACCATTGCGCTACCGTTATCGGATAAATTTCCATACACCGCGCTGCTTCTGTGAATTACCTGACAGAACACTCAAATTATGTCCGATCCAGGCCTCGAATCTCGGACAGCACGATATGCCGCAGCCATATGCGCAGTTTTATACCGGGGGATCAAGTTGGTAGTTAAATATGGGCGCTATGACAACATTATTGAAGTTTATGTAAAGTTGGGTTCACGTATTCGTGATAAATCACAGGCTGTGACTTCGGGCATAACAAAACCGCGTGACAAATGTATTTCTTCAAAGCGATCCATTCGAAATTCTTGATGCAACAAATATCTCATCCTATCTGAGTGTTTGTTACACGATTGTGAACGGTGGACTTTGTCACGGCTCGATAATACGGTTCGCCCAAAGTGAGTGTTCGTAAGAGGAATATCTAGGGAACAGATCTCAAATCACGTGAATGCGCTTTGAACATTGAAGTATTAGTGGAAGAATAAGCCACCGCGACCACGGCATTAATGAATTTGATGATATTTCTCCTCCTACTCAATAAGACAATTTTGGCGTGGGTAGGCACACCTGGTCTTTCCTTATATATGTACGTCAATGCTGATATGACATTCTAACCATCGCGAAAAGCGGTGTGCCTGCTCTCGAAAGTGAAATTGGTGAAATATCGCACTAAATATACACGGATCTACGCAATCTGTAGCTAGCATCAATATTACATCGGTTTGTGTCTTGACCAACGCTCAGAATCCAAACACAATTCCTTTTTTTAATTGTATCTGGTTACCAGCTAATTGATACGTTAATAAAAACGAGTAAACATACCTGTCTAGATGCTAAAACTGCAAGAGGATAATTTGCTCCAATAGTGGTGATATTGAATATATCAAGAACATAGTTAAGGTACGTATTGGCCGCATCGTCCCACTGGAACAGAGCGACCGATCTATTGAATCCTTTGAGGATTTCTTCAATAACTGATAATACGTTCTGACTATAAGATCTCTTTGCAAAGCCGTCTGTGTAAATTATAATTTTTGAATGTGTGTCGTTGCAATACTCTGTGTTTAGAATAAATGTAGCGTCGTCTAATGCCACTTCCCGGCTGTTAGAAACTGAACTGAAATTTTAAATAATACACTTTTACAAATGAGAGTTCTTATGCATTAAAATATAATGTTTAGATCACAGAACAGAGATATTCTTTTTCATGTTTACGTTGTTCGTAGAGCTGTGGTGAGCTCTGCAAAATACAAAAATAGATAAAATCATGTCTGAGATACAGAACAACAGGAATCCCAAATACATTTTGCTCGACCAGGGAATCGCTGCTGGGACCTTATACACGACAGCCGAGTTCACTTCCATTGCGGGATCGCTTTGTAAGTGTAATGTCTGAGATTCTGAACAGGTTTAACTTTTAGAGTACATACTTACCCTGAATACCATATAAGTGTAGGCTTCTTGCACTGTACTACATAAGATAAGCCTGAAATACAGGTAAAAATAATCTTTATAAACAAATACATGTAATGCACGGGATCTTGCCGTGTTAGCAAAATTATTCTGACAAAATTTTATTTCTAATGCAATATTTGGAACGATTTAAGTAAGCACGTTTTCATTTGGTCAAACTTTTAGTCGACAGAATATTAACAAGGATAATGTCATAGTATATATATAATATAAATTAATATAAATAATAATGTCATAGTATATATATAAGGATAATGCTATTGTATAGTCAAAGCATTTGATCTTTAATCAAATGATTTATTACAGCAAACAGTCTTTAGACAATAAACATTTAGTCAAATGATTTGTTATGACAAAGAATATAAAGACAAAAATAACATGTTTTGGGATATTTCTTTTTTAAATCGAAATAGCGAGGTAAGGTTAGATTAGAATAGTAACCACACAAACGCCGGAGGGCGCGAGATGACTACCAGCCACCCTGAGGTTTGACCTGGGGGTGGTGGGCTGCGTGAGCCTGCTCGCCACCCGATCAGCGCCAGGTCCGAGAGGCGGCGTGCGTGTCCCCATGTGCGCCTCTGAGTCGTGTTTTTTGTCCCCCCACAAGGGGACAGTAGAGGAAGGGTAGTGTAGTGGCCTGCCGTTTTACACGGCGGGCCGAAACCTCGGCGGAGTCGCGATTGCATGTGAAAGCAGTTCCCGCGGCTCCGCCGGTTATGGTTATGTCGAGGAACACCGTGGTAGGTTTAGTCGGTTTTCCCGAAAATCTTTTCCCCGGTGAGCCCGACATAACCTCTCCGTCGCCCCGCGGAGAGGTAAGCGATAAAGCATTCCCGGATGAAAAGAAAAAGGAACCACACAGCACGCGCCCAGAGACCGAAACGAGCGTGCCGCGGCAGCGGCCGGCGAGTGCCAGAAACATATATTTTAATGCAAAAACAGAAACATTCTGTACTACTGACATAAAGATGCAAGTCATTGACTAAGCAATTGACTGAATAGAAATGGTAAATTGAAAACTGATGATACTAAATATTTGGCTTATTTTATTTTGCGTAAAGTATGTTATACTAACTGAAATATTTGACTACATTAAAATTGGTGAAAGTACCAGTTGGTAAGCAAGTTATTGTTTAAATGTTCACTTTAACATTAAGTTTGCGTTACAATTATTTGTGAAGAGTTTATTTGCTAAGTAATAATTTGGCAAATTAAATAAAAAATTTGCGGCTAATTGTTTAGGAAGTGATAATTTGTCAATTTCTTAAAGGAAGAAAAAGAAACAAAGTTATCCCGTAATGCACAGATTGCGCAATTGGCAAATTGCTGTACCGGTGACGTATTGCCGAATGTTGTTGGTTCAAATCCCACACGGGACAATTACTTGCGTGATATACAAATTGTGCAGTCTGGGTGTACTTTCTGTCCTTTAATCGGTTGTTTATAAAGTCATCTGCCTCGCCAAACCAAGCACCTAGAGCGTGATCAACTTTTTTAAAGTTCACTAATAAAAAAAAACAAACTTCCAATTCCAATTCTAACACACAAAAACACACACAATTTTCCAATTTAATTATATTTCGTGATGACGGATTAGTTATTTCACCTGCAGGAATACTTAAATATACTTTGAAATTAAACACTTTATACGGATTTTGTCGCGTTGTTTATTTTACTTTAAGATTTCAGTGTTTAAAGTAAAATAAACAACGCGACAAAATCTGTATAAAGTGTTTAATTTCAATGTATAAAATTCGCGTAAACGTAAGACAATATTACTTAAATATACATATATAATAAAATAAATTATAAATACTTACATAACAAAACAAAACATATTTTACAAATAGTACGACTGATATTTTCAGGCCAATTCATTTTTCTACTTTTCTTGGATCCCTCTAGCAAAGTGTTTATAATGTGAAATTATTAATTGTAATGAACGTCTTTCAGCATAGCAGACAAGTTAGCAGGTTATTTATTGTATACTGTAGGTAATAAATACGTGAACAGCTGTTCTTACAATAAAAGTTATATTTATCTTTTTAAAATGGCGATCGTTATTCTGATTACAAAAACATATTTTCATATGCTATCATAATAAATTTATATTAAAAAAATATAACGTTGTTACTTATAAACTCCGACTGCCATCCAACTGTCTATTTTAGATTTATATTAAAACATATATCTTAGCCCAAATTATTTCATCTCTATAATATTATTAAGTTATTATTGTTATTATCTTTAGTTTTTTATAGTCAGTAGTATATGGCATAATGGCTGCAACACCTTATTAATCTGAGTTGTAAAATTTTGAAATTATATTTAATTGGCGATTTAAAAGAGTGGCCGTGAGTTTCTTGCCTGAACTTAGCAACTAACCTAAATGTAGCTTCAGTAACTTAGTAAACTCACTAACCTATATATTTTGACGTTCATAAGTGTTACTTTGTCAACTAAATGAATAAATGATTATTGACTTTGACTTTGACTACACAGATGGTGTAGTCGCCTCGCCACTACCACTGCACCGAGTGTTCTGGGTTCGAATCCCAAACTGGACAAAAATTGGTGTGATCTACAAAAGGTTGTTCCGAGTCTGGATGTTTTTTGTGTCCGTTGTTTGAATGTCTCTGTGAAAGTTCTTCGCGACACAAGAATTATTCCTAGTGCGGGAGTTGATGTTTTTAAAACGAACAAAACAAACTCTTCATTGCCGGAACTCTTCATCTACCTATCCTATCTTTTACTTTATATCCTTAATTCATTTTTTTACAAGCTTTACTTTAGTCGGTCTTACCACCAAGCTGTATGGTTCTATGCTCTATGTAATAGAGGGCACATCTCCAAAGCCCATGCTGCTGTCAAGAAACCCAATAACACAGCCCGAACTGGTAATGGAATCCAGGACGATGACTCGCAACTGTAAGAGAAACCTATGCCACGGAACCAACGAGGTTATTTATATATAAATATGTATATACCTACATATGTTTATTTAGTTTGTTAAATCAGATGTAATTTATTTGCAAGGTGAATAAATATTTGATTAATATATTTTATTTATTATTATTGTATAATACTATAATATTTTTTTATATCTATTATATAAAGCCATAGTCTTGTGGTTATCTGTTGGACTGCCACGCACAGGCCTGGAGTTCGATCCCAAGGCGCACTTTTCGAAACTAGGTGCGTATTAAATATTTAATTATCGCACGATTAAGCGGCGAAGAAAAATCCTGAGGACACCTGCATGTCTGAGTGTTGTCCATAATGTTTTCGAAGATATGTGAAGTTTGCCAACCCACATTGGGGCGGCAAGGTGAACTATGGTCTAACCCTGCTCACACTGGGAAGAGGCCCGTGCCTAGCAGCATGATGTAAAAGGAGATTAGTGACAAGAATCGAGAGAGGAATACTTCAATAGCTTGTGTTGTGTGTTGAATGTTTAACAAAAGATATTACGGACGTGCAGAAACGTGAATGGCAGAGCCGCATTAGAAAAACCTCGGTGAACCCTTGCAGAACACATTGTTGACACCTTGATTCATTTAAGACAGCTCCTGTTCTGGGAATAAATCCTGTGTCGCAGGGAACTTTACAAATACTTAAATACTGTGTGGCTGAGGTCGGTGGACGACAAGGCCTTCCCCCTAATTTGTAGGTTAGCTGGCTAATTATAGGTGTAATATATCCGAGGATTTTTCAGGGTTCGATCCCCCCACCACACAAAACCTTGTGGGATCTACGAATAGTCGTTTCGAGTCTCGGTGTTATATATGTCCGTTTCAATGTTTGTTAAGTGACCCGTGTCACAACGAAATTAAGGGCCCTACCTCACCGAGGATCCAGGGCGACGTCACCGGCTACGTATCTTTCAATGAATATTGAAACGTACGGTAGTTAATTCACTTGGCGACGGTTTGGCTGCATCGCGAATTTTTAAACGTAGCCACGATCAAACACTCTCTGTTTGGAGTCTGGATATTCTGGCGCGCTGGTGACGTTGCCAATCAAATGTACACTAGCAAGCTGCGTCTCACTCACTCAGTGTCCAACTGGCCGCCAAGACAGACGCCGTACAAGTGGTTTTGTGGAAAACTGAGAAAACTGACAGGCATATGGTAACCACTGGCTACTCCAGGCTACCGAAGGTAGCCAAGGATAACGATGCTCACGTAGCCGGCACCGTCGCGATGGCTTTTCGGTGAGGTGAGGCCCTAAGTGAAAAATTGCAATAAATAATTTTTATAAATATTTTTTTGCTTCAAGCGTAGCCTTCTAGCAGAAGGGTGGTTGCAATACATTTGCTTGTATTGCTGTTATCCGGGTCATCCTTGGATAAAGCAATATAGAAATTTGCGTCCGGCAACACATGTGACACCTCTAGAATTGCAAGCGTTCATTTTCTACGTTCACCACTTACCATCAGACGGACCATATGCTTGCTTTACCTTTATAGTATACTAGCCTGCCCGCGGCTTTGCTTGCGTAAAGCTAGGTTATATTAGCTTAGGAAATGTACACATTTTATTTTAAAAAATGTAATGTAGTAACAATACATTTTTTTAAATAAAATGTGTCATATGTCCGGTGATAATATAGCTTTCCAATGGTTAAAATTTTATATCCGTTTGAGTAGTTTTTGAGTTATATCCTTACAAACAAACGAAAAATCAAATCATTCCTCTTTATTATTAGTATAGATAAAAAGGCTAGACAAAAAATTACAGTCGTTCAGACATACTATAGTTACACTTGAACAAATAATAGCAAGGTAGCGTTGTAGTGACTTGCTGTATACAGAGCCCGATCATATGTGAAAAGCGCCCTAGGCAAGTGTCTCATAGGTGCCCCTAGCAGACAAAATAATATATATTTTGCAAAGTATTAAAATTTTATATTTCTGGCGATCGCTTAAAATTATATTAAAATGCGGAGTGAGCCAAATAGAATGAAAGAGGAGATAATGTAAGATATAGAAGGCAATTTTCAATTAATAGGACTTTCCAAAAATAAATTAGGTCATTATCATTACATTACAGAAAAGTTTTCACTTCTGACGGCAGAACTCGATGATATTGATAACCCATACTTTTTAATTTATAAACTTCCCTTCCGCCCCATTCTAACCTCGCGCCCCTAGACACATGTTTAGTTTGCCTATTAGTATAATACTAACGACCCGACCCAGCTTCGCACGTGTAGTACCTAAAACCTTAACAAATTGTACACCTAAACCTTTCTTATGAATCACTGTCTATTGGTGAAAACCAAATGAAAATCCGTTCAGTAGTTTTTGAGTTTATCGCGAATAGACAGACACGGCGGGGGACTTTGTTTTATAATATATGTATATCTAGTGATAGTGATATCGTGATCTCAGGGTTGTAAAGAACAAATACGGATACTAGAAAATTGCACTGATTTTATTTTAAAACAATACAGTTACACAAATACACAACACGTTTATTTATAAAAATATTACTTAGTAGTAATAAATTAGTCTTAACACTAAACAACACTAAATTGGAAAAATAACATCGCCTGTTCTTATTTTAGCTCTAATTCGTTATCTCTACGTACTAGTTATTATTAGTCCATTACAAATAAAATTATCTATGAATGTACATTGACTTATAAAGTCAAGGTTCCTTAGCAAGCGAGACGGAATCACTACGTCAACCATTAAAGTATATAACTATATAACGACTTATGGCAAAACCACTGTGCATTAAAAGTGAAGCCATTTTTGTTTACGATGTTGGAGTATTGTAAATGTAAGGGTAGATGTCACCATGAGCTACTTTATTGCTACTGTTAAGATTAGTTTAGCAGCACTAACGATTACAAAGCCATTTAATAATCTGACTCTTGTACGTATAAAATAATTGCCAAGAAGTTTCAATATTGGCATAGCTATCATCGCTTGAAGAACTAGGAATGTCGCAATACCGTAGAATGTCGGTTTTTAAAATAGTCCAATAAAAATTATAATTATATCCCAATAATTAATTTTGGCATTGGCACAACGTATAATAGGTTATAACGTAATTATAAAAATAACTGGCCGTTAAGCGATTACAGTTGTTATCATCTGTGCCCCCATTTAACGTTTAAGAACTTTTAAACTTTCGCGTTGTATTATATGTGCATATAACAAAACGGGTACTAACGCGATCATACATAACGCTTATCTTTTCGATGCTTGATATTTTGACCATGTTAGACTTGCTTTTACGTAGGGTAAAGGCCGGTCTATCAGTTAAAATTCGCAAGAGATAGTATTGTTTCGTGCAATATCAAATTTATGACAGATACTCCTAAGTGGCTTCACTTTCGCTTGGTTATCGCATATCTAGTTATACACATCAATGACGTCAACTATACTTCAATTAAGCAGATTAATTAAAAGGCACCTTAATTATTGTTTAAACATTCCCGCGCAAAGTACGATCCGACCTACCCATGTTCTTACTGCCAATTCATAAGTTTGTTCAAAGTGACATGGATTTTTTAATGCTAATTTTGTACAAAAATGGAAGTCCATTCAAGGTGTATATAACGGTTCATTTAGTCTGTTGGTTAACAGACTAGGTTTGACCTCAAGTTTAAACTCGTCCTAGTATAATACATACGAATTACTAAAAAAATAATACTGATAATATTTAATTACTGCATAATACTGACAAACCCGAAATGCATAATGACTAGAAATTAAAGCAGAATACATGAGCCCAAAAAATTACAAAGAATGAATCAATGGCACCATATTGCATGGTAATTATTGTATTAAGAATAATGATAAATATATTCTTAATAGATATAAAAAGTATATGTAAACGAAATCACACATTTAATCCGGCCTTTGATTCAAAATATACAAAAAATCCTTATTTGCAATAATTATAAAAATATATATTAAAATAGAAATAATTCATTAATCAAACAATTACTAAATCAAACTAAAAGTAATCATAGGACAATAATGAAATTATATTGCATGTTGTTGTATGGTAGATTGTCAAATAAATGCGTCATCTCGATAATATTTAAAAAAATACTAATATATTTCATAAGCGTTCATATAAACACATATTGCAGTAAAATTGTCACTGTCATCAAAAGCCCTATATATTTCCATTAATCCGATACTAAAAATCCATTCCAAAAGTATCTCAAGCTTAAACTACTATTTACAATTTCCTTCTAAACCTGCCTCTAAACAAAAGCTGGTCTTCATCAGATTTGTCAACAAATTTGTCATCCTGGCTGTGATTCGCCTATAAAGATTATTCAAACCTGATCTATAAACCTTGGTCTAGTATATTACAATTTTTACACTGGTTCCCCACCGTTTTGTATCGTTTGTTCAAGGTGGAGCGTTCGATATGTTATTAGGCACTATTTCTGATACATCGTCAGCTGCATCTTCTTCATTTTCCTTGTTAAGGGGTTCTTCAGGCTCATCCCTAGTAAGTGCTCTGTATTTCTTAGCTATGACTTCCCAGTCAACGACGTTCTCGATCTTTGTTGCATTGCTGAAGCTTAGCTGGGAGCCCAGAGGACTGAGGTGGACTACGGAGAGGCGAGTAGAATCTATGAAATTTAAAATGTATTAATGTCGAAGTAATTTGATCATTATTTTATTTTATTGTTATTATCCCTATCCCTCCCTATCCTATCCCTATAAAATGCGGTATTCTAAGAGTATTTTGTTCTCCAATTAAAGATTTGTCACAAAACATGGCTCATTTGTAAATTGCAAAGCACAATATACGGAACAACGAATTTCGTCGCGTTTGAATTTTGTACTAACTAATTTATTATGCAGAAAAAATAGATATCAAAGTAATAGTTAAATTATAAACCACTGTTATTATGCACTACTTTAAACTTGGATAAAATGTAGATGCGGTAAACCTGGTATTATTTATTCAATAACATGATTAAGTAACTCATCAATTACAAAAGTGAATTGAATTATCTTTTTATTTATGGATTTATACTTAGATATTAGGTACTAAGTAAGCTATCTTAACTTTCATGAAATATTATCATGGTAAATACATAGTAAGGAGAAAGAAATGTTACCTTTCGGCACGACCTGTCCTCTCTTGACCTTGGACAGCCACTTCGCTCCAGCCTTGGACCGGGCGCTCATCTGGTCTTGTCTCTGCAATCCGATCATGTGCACTAAGCTTGGCCGCTTCTTCTTACTTAATCGAGCCTGGACCGAGATTGTTTTGATGTAACAATTCATAGGGGAGGTGATCAGTGCGGTTTGAAGAGAGACGAGCCAATCTTATATGAAGATCAGATTTAATTCGACTGTTTAAATTGTCTTAACCTAGGATTATTTTGAGGTATGTATGTGAAAATGAACGAATGAGAACACAATTATGTAAAATGAATCGTGTGAATTATTTGACTGCGTAGTTGATGGAACAGTAACCTTGTCTGCATTTAACGTATACTGTAACAAAGTATATTATATAGAAATACATATATCTAAAAATCTCTGTAACTGTTTTAGGTCTGCTTATACTTTGTGTCTATAATTTCATTAATTGTAGAGTTCCCAGCGAAATGCAATTTATTTTTTAACTAAAACTTATTATTAATGCTTAAGGAATTGGGGTCTATATTCTGATGACTGCTGAGCGACGAATAAAGACGTCTAGATTTAGACAAACCGATAACTTTTCTGAAGCATCAATATTAATTTAAGTAAATACATAAATTCATCAATTTAGAAACATATATTGTTTTGATTTTATATTTGCAGTTTTACAAAGTACTGCATTAATGTTCTAGTATAGTTTGAACAGGACATGAACATGTAACTTAAGAAAGAATAAATTCAATGTATTTTGCGTGTGTCGCTTACCTTACACCTGGCAATAAGCCACATGAGCCACGTGGTGACCAAGTTCAATGGAGAGGGCGCTGTAGTCGTACGGTGCATGTTGCGGATCAGCTTTGATAAACCGTACTTCCACTCAATGTCTGATTGCGCCTGAAACATTTACGTAGAGCATATTTATTTTTTTGCTTCCTATTATTTATATATATATATACTTGGTGTATAGGTATACTGATCTCAGTATACAACATATTATATCTTAAAAAACTATTTCATTAACTGTGTAATCGTATTAAAATATCTACCGATCCCATTTTTAGGTTGTACGTTGTTAATTACTAACTCAGTGCCTTTATTTTGCTTGCACTTTTTCGAATAAAAATATTGATTCAAGCAAAAGCGAAAGAAGAAAGAAAAAAAATTTATTCGTATCCCCATACATACATAATTAAAAAAAAACTGTAATAAATACAATTTAACAGAAGGCGGTACATAGAGATGATGGGCACCATACACGTAAGTAAAGTTGCTGTACTTAGCTGTTATAAAAATGATAAAGCATATTTTATTCTTTCTTCTTTTAGGTATTTTATGATAATTTCTTCCTTTGATTAATTAACATGGTTTTAGCCTATTTATTATAATATACTTGTTTTTATAATAGTCACCATTAACAAGTTTTTGGTTTGCGGTGTCATTAAGCGAGAAACGTGCAGGGCGTTTTAATTTAGTCACACGTTGGTTACCTGGATCCTCTGGTACGTGTCTGACATCATAGCGATGAGAAGATTAATCAGTACCACCACTGACACCAACATGTAGATGCCGAATACAATTTTGAACAAATAATTAGTCCAGGCAGGCTGCACAGTATTGTCGTTCCGATGTACTCGCGTCTGATCTGTCGTCGTTTGTCCGAACACAGCGAAGAAGAGCAACTCGAAGGAGTACAGTGGGTTCATAGTAACTGTGAACAAAAGATCATAGTTCTGGGCGACAAGTTACCTGTATGCGTTGGTAAGTGTCCGACATCATCGCAATGAGGAGTGACATGAGCACCACGACCGACATCAGTAAGTACGCGCCGAAGACGAACTTGAACAGATTCTGAGTCCACAGCGGGCGCACGCTGGACACGTAGTTCAGGTCTGATATAGTTATCTGTCCGAAAAGGGCGAAGAACAGTTTCTCCAACGCCTCGTACGGTGACAACGTCGCTAGAAGACAACACGACACATGGACCACGTTCTTTTCTCTCGACACGAAATCGGTTGGGGCAGGTTGATGCTCGGTAATTTCATTTAAATGTATACCTATTCCATTTTTACTATTTTTGAATGTCGATATAGGATTTGTTACTGTGTTACTAGTTACTCTTGCATCAATCTTCCCAAATATCTAAAGAACTACGACGACTAAAGACACCGAATGTGTGGATGAGACAGATTGATGTCTGTGTTATGTTCTGTACATTGGTATAAATAAGTGTAGTGTGTCAAATTTCTTCCCATCTTTTGTAAATGTGAGTTTGGAAATTATGTATGAGTGTAACAAGAATTGTATTATCAGACTTTTGGTCACTCATTATACCACTGCATCAATCCACCCCGTCCTCTACGGTCTAGAGTGTCGCAACATCGAGAGCATGGGCGAACGCCACAATGAGGACAAACAGCCAAACAAATCCGAAACATAAAGTGGTACCTCGGCATCGGTGTACAAACGCAGGACATAAGCCAGTCGCGGCGCATGCGCAAATAAACTTGCTCCATCAAATGCGGTGAAGTCGGCCACTCATTCCACTAATACTAGTACAGTGACGCGCAATGCATGTTCTGTGTTCACATCCAAATCTGGAAATCATCGCCCTCATAAAGCCATGGGTGTTGATGCGATGCAGAAGATGCATTGTGTACTTAAATTAGACATCAAATACTCTAACAACCGAACCACTTACACGTGCCATAATCAGAAAAAAAAGTTAACACGTTATCGCGAGATGAAGTGTCGCTTTGTATGTTACAGAGACCTAATCACATTCCACATTCCCATTGTGAGTAACAGTTATCTAATGAATGTAACATATTAATATAAGTTAACGATGATAACATTCTCGATGTGCTAAACACGGAAGCTTGCAAGCAGGATGCGTACGAGAATCGTCAGTAATAAATAATGAAAAGTAAAACAAGCACATCGAGAGGTAATGCGATCATCGTATGGAAAATGATATTAAAATTATGTAGTTTGGCTCTTCTATGCGGACTTACGTCCTGTAGGCCCCTGTTTCCTCCTGTACGATTCCCCAGAATTTTGTGATTGCGTTTCATACGTTTGCCTTTTCGTTCGTAGAATTTCTATCACGGTAACAAGTATGAAATTTAACATTAAAATGAATAAATACGATGAGAATTAATGAATTGATAAATGGTTATTATTAAATGAGTAGGCAATAATGCTACAATGGAGTCACACTTACCGTCGGAAAAATACTTCTTTCTCTGTGTTCTTGCATATTTATTGTCCTCAGATTTGTTTATATTCCTGAACGGCTGATTCAGTGCGACTATGTGCATGGAGAATCCGAATACAAATATAGCTAAGACAGCCAGAAATCGACCGAGATCCTTCATCAGATCTCCGATGATAATAGCCCACGGGCCGAAGAGATGGTGGAATGATAAGAAATCTAATATTTGTACGCACGCTAATAGAAATGATAACGCAAAGCATTGATTCCTACAATACATTAACGTTGGCCAGTATTTTTGCTGGACGAAGATCCACCCAACGACGTGTGTCGCCACGCCGATCATCCCTAGTAACAAAACAGCTATTTTAATCCAACCTAAACCTGATTTGTCACTGGGATTCGTTAATTCGAACAACAGTAGACCGCTCAAACAAATAAGCAGCATCCACTCATACCACCTAGGTATTAAGCTGTCCCTAAATATTGAATTATAAATAGGCGTTATGGCGACTAAAGATAACAATATCATGAGGTAAATGTGTGAAGTTAAATATGACATAAACTTAATTATTGGAATCTTATTATATTTATGGCCTAATGGAAGAGAGAACACCATCCAAACTGGCGGACACACTATGAATGCGAAAAAAAGGAACATAATTTTGACGCCACTCCACTTAAGGCTCCCTCTCCAGAGTTCCTGAAAATAAACACAACAGTTAACATCATTATAGCTTAGTTGTCGAAAACTTCGCCGAAGTTGGGGAGTTACCTATTTTTTACCTGAAGATATCTTTGGACCACTGTGTGGGATATGACCTCTTTTTGTTCGGTTTCTATTAAGACATCCAAAAATTCGATATTTCTGTTGTCCGTAGCGGTTAGGATATGTCCTGCGGATTCGGCTCCGGCCGCTAGCGCCAGCAACTCAGTAGCCATCGCCTCGCATTGTTTTCCTGCCGCTATTAGGTCTTTGGCACGCTCCTTTTCCTGTTATGGTAATCGACGTGTTTAATATGCAAAAGTTGTGGCGTAATCAATGCTTAATAAGTAAACGAAACGTACCTTAGTGGATAAAGTAATATAAATATTGGATAACTTCGCTGCCGTGTCGACGGGTGCCGGCGACACTAACACGAATTCCTCAATTGGTATGTTATTGTGATTCTTTGAACATACCATGAGATTATAAACAAACCTCTTGTCGTCCATCAACGATTGAGTATCGTGTTCTTTGTGCAGCAAGTACTCAAGGACATCATTGTGGTTTTCAGATGCGGCGAACCAAATTGGAGCACAATTTAAATTTGTCTCGCTTTTTGGCGATGCTCCAGATTCGCACAACAGCTTTACCACGTTTAAATGTCCTGCTTTTGCAGCACAATGAAGTGATGTCCAACCGTTTTTGTCAGTTGCGTTAATTTCTGCACCTTGACCAAGGAGAACTTCCACCATTTGATAATGTCCATGGGTCGAAGCTATGTGTAGACCAGTTTTCCCATGTCTATCAGTACTTTGAAGTAATTCTGCTGATCTACTTAGAAGGAGACCCACAATAGACATGTGTCCTCCAAAGCATGCCAGATGCAACGGATTGAAACCCTGCAACAACACATGTTTAGTTGTATTTTGATTCAAATAACTTTCTCATAGAACATTATTACGTACATTTTCGTTCGTAGCAGCATCCACTTGTACTCCCGCAGAGTTGAGAAGTAATCTGACAACATTTTCATTGCCGTTATAAGCTGCCAAATGTAGTGGAGTTAGACCAGATTCAGCACCTAATTCTGGCACTAGAGAAACGCCCGTAGGTGCTTCAGATTTTACTGTTCCGGGTACGTGAGAGAGTAACTCACGAACTGTTTCTGTAAATTGAAATATAATGTAGAGCAAAATACTTCAAATTATTTTCTTTAGTCTAAATATATGTTGAAATTAAACTACTATATACGGATTTTATCGCGTTGTTTATTTATCACTGTATTACAAAATTTTGAAAATATTACTCTACTACTACTATTGATTTTATTTGACTAATTTATAAGCTAATAAAATTATTTAAACTATTAAATCTATTTATTTTTGGTTTACACTTTCCCCGACGTTTCGGGTGCTTTTCAGCAGCCATGGTCACGGGGAGACTAAGATGGTAGTTGTCGCAATGTTCCAGTGTAGTTATTTCAAAGTACCTGAACATAATTTAATTATTGGTGTTTCTATTTACGCAGAATGAGCTCAAAGTATCAGTACTTCAACGAGCGTTTGTGTTTTACGTCAGCTATTTGTTCTTTTATGCGGGTGCCTATGCTTCTCTTCTTAATATAAAAAGAAACATAGCTGACGTAAAACACAAACGCTCGTTGAAGTCTGCTGTGTGTGAACACATACAACAGGGGACCAACCACTACCTGAGATTTGACAAACCACAGATTCTCGCTAAAGAACACCGATTCCTGCCAAGGATGCTTCGCGAGGCTATTGAAATTAAAAAACATCCCAATTTCAATAGAGAAGATGGTTGGAATGTACCACCAGCTTGGGATCCAGTACTTCAAATAGTCAAACCCAAGAAGAAACAAACCACAGCTAGACTTCATGATACTTTGAGCTCATTCTGCGTAAATAGAAACACCAATAATTAAATTATGTTCAGGTACTTTGAAATAACTACACTGGAACATTGAGACAACTACCATCTTAGTCTCCCCGTGACCATGGCTGCTGAAAAGCACCCGAAACGTCGGGGAAAGTGTAAACCAAAAATAAATAGATTTAATAGTTTAAATAATTTTATTAGCTTATAAATTAGTCAAATAAAATCAATAGTAGTAGTAGAGTAATATTTTCAAAATTTTGTAATACAGTGATAAATAAACAACGCGATAAAATCCGTATATAGTAGTTTAATTTCAATGAATAACATTCGCGTAAACAGAAGACAATATTATCTAAATATATGTAACAAAAATTTACCAGCTTGTCCGTAGTAAGCTGCTATATGAAGTGGAGTCAACCCTAATTTCTTGCTTGATATCCTTAACGTATTTGTTGATCGCATCACATCTAATACATTCGTATGCCCATACTGTGCTGCTAGATGTACGGCAGTGAGACCAGTTCTATTTTCATCGGTACATGAAGCACCTGCTCTAACTAATACTCTGACAACGTCCGCATGGCCACCTTCTGCAGCCAATTGTAATGGTGTGGAATCATTTAGCTTATTTCTTGCAGATATAACGCCAGTCCTATCGAACTTCATAAGTTCTTCAATCACTTTGACTGAACCTTGGATAGCTGCTATATGAGCGCAAGTATTACCGTCTTTTGTCGTCGCCATTACTAAATTTGGATGCTGTTGTAAAAAAAGTTGTACTACTTCATTATGGTTATTTTGTGCCGCAGCATGTATTGGTTTCTGTCCTAATTCGTCAGTTGCGTCAATGTTAGCGCCGAGTTCTAATAGTAGTTTGCAAACTTCAATTTGGCCACTCGCTGCTGCTAAATGTAAAGGTGTCTGCTTCTTCAGTGTTAAAACATCTATCACGGCGTTGTGATCTCTTATTAAGAATTTAACTAAATGCGCGTAGCCATTCATGGCAGCTAAGTGAAGAGCTGTTCTACCATTTCTCGCTTTAGAATTTATAAAAGCTTTATTTGTTAGTAACGCATCGCAGACTTGTAAGAAGCCATGCTCTGCTGCAAGATGTAACGCCGATCTGCCTTCGGTATCAAAGACATCTACTCTCGCGTGGTTGGCTAATAATGTACTAACTAGTTCCATGTGCCCTCTATTACACGCTATTAATAAAGGTGTCCAGCCAATAGAATTCTGTCTGTTCAGTGCTCTGCTGACATCAGCAGCCGATATGTGTTGTATCATTTCAGTCATGACGTCATTGTTACCAGCGATAGCGCAGAAGTGGAACGCCGTTTCATAATTGTGTTTTGTTTTTAAAGTGACGTCAGCGCCGTTTTCTATTAGACATTTGACTACTTGTTTATCAGCTGAAGGTATTTTGACTTCTTCCTTTGTGATTTTGCAGGCGTAGTGAAGGGCGCTCGCTCCATCATCGTCGACTGCATCGATGTACGTTGTGGCGACGTTTTCTCCTTTATGATCTTTAACGAAGGCTATCAAATGCCGCACTACGTCAGGTTTACAACTCCGACACGCCATGTGAAGGGGTGTTTCACCAGTCTAGAAAAACATACATTATATTTCTTATCTGTATGAAATGCATTTAAATGTAGGTCTACATAAAATATATTAGTGTCACCTTTGTTTTTCTTAGGGGATCTCCGCCATCTTCTAACAGTAGTATTAGTGTAGCGAGGTTGCCGTATTTGGCTGCCACGTGTATCGGCGTCATACCTTCTTCTGTCGCTTTGTTGGGTCCTGCCCCCGACTTCAGCAACATTAGGGCGCATTTGTCACCTAAAAGAACAATATAAATTATAAAACCAGCACATGAAAAAATAAGTTAAGGTTAATGTAATGCTTAAAACTATTTGTAATTGTGATCTACATATAAACCGGGCATTTCACTGTAAGTCGGAAACATGAACGTTATCTTATATAACGTTATCCACGGTACCAAGGAGGCACTTGATTGCGTACCTATTGGACTGTGAATGTAGTCAACAAAAAATGCACTAGATCAAAGACGAACTGTCACAATCTGGAACTGTTCTGTCTGAGGTATTTACCGTCGGGTATCCTGGCAGCGATGTGAAGTGCTGTTTCTCTCTGTTTACCACCTCTGACATGCACGTCTGCACCGTAACCTAACAAAGTCTCTACCACTGCTGGCTTGCAGGATTCCACTGCTATATGTAACGCTGTGTAGTTATCCTGTAATAAATATGAATTTATATAAATTTAAAATGATTGAAAAGCTTTCACATAGGATGCTGATGGCTTTGATTCCCTTCAAACATTTGTGCGATGATCTATGGAGATCATGATTGTGCCAGATCTGGCTTTATACCCAAAGTTAAGCTAAGATTATAAATAAAGTAGTTATGTACTTTGCGTATTGTAGATTGCTGTTACATACGCCTTGAGATAAAGATACCTATTGCATATTAAGTTATTTTTCACAACAGAATCGCTTCTAGCCGAATTTAAATAATAGCGTGTTAAAAAGGAAGCGAATCTTCATTAGTCTCCTTGTTAAAGATTATTCTTTATATGTTTGGTAGTAAGTTCTTTCGTGATGTACAGATTTGAATGATTATTCATCAATGAAATTTCTAAACGGTTAACAAAAAATTTGCAATGTGTAGTGTTTTGCGTGAGAGTAAGTGAAAAGGGTATAGATGAACAAATATTCTGACTAAAAATATTTTTCACAAGCATTAGCATTACCTATTGGTGAGTATTTTTGGTGAGTTTGTGGGGACTACTACATAATAGTCCCCATAAACTAATAGTTTAATAAAAGTTGGATAGGTGTCTATCTAACTTATGACCTTGGTATACGACACTGAAAGATGCATAACATAACGTTTTAAAATCTTTTTGAGGTTGGTTAGGTTAGTGATCGGTAGTTTGAAGCCATTATACTAGTATCAGTAGATAGTACAATAATAGTATTAAAATAGAGTTTTAAAATAATGAACATACGTTAGTAGTAACGTCGACGCTTTCTCCCTTCTGCAGTAAGGTGTTGATGATTCCCACGTGGCCGTAACGAGCAGCAGTGTGGATACTACGAGCACCGTCCTGAAACGTAAAAAGTATGTAACTGTCAATGGTAACGTGAAAATATTTTTCTGCGGCAAGAATTTTGGACGGAGACCTCTCCGACGACGACACTCTGCTTTCCACCGTTTTGCAAAAACGAATGAATGTGCGTCATTCAGTTAAATATTCTAGAATTAATTTAATCATCAAACAGCTGTTATATCATCATTCTCCATTTTACTTAATTTTTGACTACGGTCAATATATTGCTATTAGAGATAGAATTTTAGTATTTCTTATTATAAGTTCTGTTATTTTTAATTTGAATCAGGATTATTAAAATTTATTGTAAACTTTATTGGCTAAAATAAGATTTAAACAGGCTTTAAATCTTATTTTAGCAATTTTAATCTTATTTTTTCATTGTTGATTTGTCATTATTTTATAGCAGCCGTTTTTCTTCTGGTTTTTAAATATACATACCCAGTTCCACCATTCAAATTAAATATAGAGACCAATGCGAAAATTATAAGCTATAAAGTTAATTCTGTTGATTCTGTTAGCTTTATAATTAAACACAAAGAAATATAATTCTGCCGTTTTGTCTTTATTTACAGTCTGCATAATCAGATTTACTATCACTGCGTATAAATCCTAGCTCCGGTTTAGATCATCCGGCATGCATGCCAACAAGTTGACCTTTGTACGCAACTCGTCGGACATCCGTCGGGGCAGCCGACCACCACTCATACGAGAAAGAAATAAGGCTAAGGTTATACAAAGTAAATTATATTTCATTCCTAATGCACTGCTGTTGAAATTAAACACGCAACGTCATAAACCCATTTCGTGTGCAAAGAATGAACGTGTAAGTGCTGTCACGGAAATATATACGGATGAAAACAATTCCGCTTTTAGGGCTCAATTAATTAGTTTATTCGACTTTATTAGTGTCTATCGTTTTGTTTGGTTTATTGGTAGCTGGATTACTGCCAGTTTTTTGTTGTGGATTAATTGTTATAAGGATAGTAGGCTCTAATAATATGCGAGTGATCTTCGCATTTTTAGTCAATCATAGCATAGATGGTATGATAGCATGCGGCCTAACTGATGGTAAGATTTTGATTTGCATTATCAGGAGTGCTCTATCCTTGCCGAATCTTCGAAAAGTAGTCGCTGTATGGCCAGCATAAGGGATAAAGGTTAGTGATCTCCTGTTGTAAGCACAGCATTTAATTAAACAACCTGACAACGTTATTCGAAGCAGGAATACAGTAGGTTGTATGACTACAGTGTTCCAGGCAAGACTTAGAGGTTCTGGTATCGGCAGGTTTAGTACAATTTAAGTAATTCTCAGGTTAAAGGGAGGAGATTCTATGCGATACTACTAAAAAAGCAATTATACCAGTAGGTACAGTAAGGCTTGAGGGTATATTGTTTTTATGTAATTGTTACTTTCTACTTATTAGTATTATAGAAATATATATTTTTAAGAAATCCGTATTAAAAAGTCACAGCAGCTTATATATTTATGTTTGTAAGAATTTTAATTACATTCGTTACAAATTATTTTATCAATTCAAACAGAATAATGAATATTATCTAACCTATTTTCAACAGTGTGTTGATGGTGGTGATAGGGTTATGGGCCATATTAGTTAAATTTTAACTGAATGACAAATTTTACAAATGGAAATAATCAATTTATATAAATTTATATAAAATAAATGCTTTTTAATTCTATCTTCATAAGACGAAGCCTATAAAATATTTTAATACAGACGTTTAAAAGTTGAGTTGATCAATCATGATTAACATGCCAAAGGTGAAAGATTTGAAAAATGGATTTCTCGAAAATAGGTCAATTATTTCCTACTAAAATTATGGTTATAGCTTTCTATCTATTACCTCTTTTACCGCCTTGTTACTTTACTAATATTATCTTACCATCAACTTGGATATTTCACTTCTCACCACATCACACAATCAAACTTCAATATGAACTAAACGTTTGAATATAATATTGAAATTCATTATTGCTAATAGTTAAAGCTACCCTGAGTTTCGCCCTCCATAATAATTGCTGTAATGAAATAGAAATTATAGAAACTAAATAATATTTGTAGTTGAAATTATACTTGTTCACGTAAGCGCATTGCTACCAATCATATTGATAAAAAATTAGAACAAGGTTTCTATTTAAGGTCTCTTCATAATATTTATGGTACCAAAGTCAGGCTATTCAGAAAATGTCTCTTAATGACCATCTTAATATTATAGCTTAACATTTGTACTCTGTTTTAGTACAAAAATGGTAAATTGAAATACGTAACTTTATACAGCAAAAATAACAATTGCGTTTATAACAAAGGAGAGAGACAGAAAACCTCGTATTAGATTTATGTGTTAGTATGTTTTTGGTGAGGCCTATGTCTAGCAGTATATGTCTTTCGGCTGAGATGTTGATGACGTTTTCAAAGTAATGTTATTAACCGGATTACTTGATTCGAGCATTTAAAGATAGATTCTTGAACAAACATTATAGCATTCTTTCATTAAGGCAATTATATATTTTACTTACTATCTTAAAAGTACACTCAAAGCTTCGTTTTGATCTCAACCTTCTAAAGAAAAGAAATATCTGCAATATCGTGCCCACCAGAACGGTCAGTACATCTTTTGCAAGATGACAATTTGAGCGACAGTCATCATATTTATATAAAAATATAAATAAAATCATTAAAATGTACCCTATGAGTAATCATGATTGCAAAGAAGCGTTACTTTTTTGGTTGAGATCCCTAAATTACAGTAGTACAGAAGATCTGATGAATGTAGTATCGTAATAATATAATTTGTACTTACATGTAAATATTCACAAAACAAATTATGTTGTATACTGTTCAATACATTTCATACAAGTGACACACACACACGCATGGTGTTTATTATTAATCTACCTTTCTTTCTTTTCTTTTTTATTACCTGTCTAGTTTTATTTTTTGTAACGTGAAGAGCTCCGGGGGCTCCTAACACAAGTATTTTGTTACTTAAAAGGAGCACCTCAATTAATTTATTGTGAACTAGCCCGTAAGTAAATGAAAATAAACTATTTTTATTTATTTATTTTATTAAGATAAACAATATGCATGATCACGTTAATTCTCATTACGAATTATATATTTATTTACGAGTATTAAGCAAAATTTTAATTAAATTTTTGTTCTGAATTAAAACAGTTATTTTAAAGCAAATAATAGGCAACGCTATATATTATTCTAGCACTATCAGAAATGTAATATCAAATATGTTGTAATTTTACCTTATTTGGCATGTGTAAGTAGACTCCTTTCTTGAACAGCATCATGGCACAGTCGGCGTGGCCGTTGAGAGATGCGATGTGCATCAATGTACTGCCATCCTTCGTTCGCTCAAAGATGGAAGCTTTAAACTTGTCAGCCAGGAGTTCGATGATAGCTGCGTGACCATTCTCAGCTGCTAGATGCATTGGAGTTCGATCTGGAATAGGAATTAACCAGATATCTATTAACGTTACGTTCTTAGTTTTAGTAATTATCTAGATATTTATTACTAGTCTCGATAACTTAAGTTTAGTTTTCGATAATAGTGATAAATAACTATATAAATAAAATAAATAAAATAGATTACAAGAAATTTATAATATATTACACCGACTAATCTAAATTTATTTTTTATGACGATGTTCTTACCTTTGCACTTTAATTGTACCATTTACAAATTGTCCACAAAGGAAAAATAAACATGGCAGTGCTTAGTAAAGGTATCACTGTCATTACTATTAAAGTTTGTAAGTCAAGCCAATGTAATTTAGTCAGATTCTATATTAATTCTGTCTTACCTTCATTGTCAGCTATAGCAGCGTTTGCTCTGACTCCATAGAAGTACTTGACTAGTGGTTCGTCTCCCTCAGCAGCAGCTATATGCAACGCCGTCATCCCAGCTCCGTTGGTAGCGTCGACTGCTGCTCCATAGTCCACCAGGATCCGAGCCATATCCACGTCACGTCTTCGGGCAGCTAGATGAAGAGCTGTGTCCCCGGCAGGAGTACAAGCCTGGAGTATACGTGCGGGTTCATACATAATACATCCAACGCTTGATCGAAATCGTGCTTGATTATGTAAAGGCTAAGTGAGAAATATTCAAAACTATCGCGTTATTTAAATTCAAACAAAGGAAGTAGAAATAGTATGCAAAATAAATACATTTTGAAGTAAAGATAGCATCAATATTTAAAAAGTAACAACTAAGCGGAAGTCACATGCCTGAATATTATGGTACGTAAAAATATTTAAAAGCCTCATAATTTACAAAAGCAGAGAACCTTTTATGCTATAAAAATATTCTGAGAAGTAAACTGTCGGTATTCACGACAAATTCAAAGCAGACAATAAAAGTCAAACATTTACGAACCGAACGAGTGCAGTTGCATAACACCGTATGAATACGTTCCTCACATATCGCCCACATTGCCGAATCAATCCGCCAGGCGTCTGTTTCACATACCTTGAGCTGTTCCGCGGTCTGCGCGCTGAGTAGCTCGCGTACCATGCTCTGGTTCCCCGCCTCTACCGCCAGCAGAAGCGGGATCTTCCCCCTCTGGAACACCATGTCGCGAATTAGCTTTTTCCATTCCTTCTGCTTGGCGCGCTCTTTGTTGAGCTCGAGAAAGCTGAGCTCGAGGCGCTGCAGGTCCCGCAGGTTGGCGGGCGGGCTGCGCGGGCCCGAGCGGCAACCCTGGTTGGCGCTCTTCGGCGCATCCCGCCGCTCGCTCATGGTCCCGGCGCTCACGGACCCGCACTGCACTTCATACTACCGCGCTAGCACAAACAACTCACGCCATGCATTGCGGTGTGCAACTGCACGAATCGCTTCCAAACTGTGACACCACAGACAATAATAACCGATTTACGTGCATCGCAATCTTCGTAGGCGGCTAGACAATAACGTGTAATCGATCGTCTGTCGTGCTTCTCACTGAATACCGATGCATTCGAATACGAAACGATTTCCGTTTTATTAAGCTGACTCCGTCACGCTCAGACGCAGAGATACGTACTTGATCCTCCATGAGTACTAGGAGTACTGCCCGAACGCAAAGAGGGAGGCCATGGCAAAGCTGCCTTCCTCAAGTCGTGACGAAGGAACGACTGAGACGTATTGTATTAAAATTAGTAATTTTGAATTTCAGCGGTGACGTTGTAACTAATATTCAGCGAGTGATTTGCATTGTAAATTCGCTTGTGACGTTTACTCGGGTGGCTAAAGCCCGACGGATAATTAGCTAGTTTCTATTCGTACAGGGTGGCTCGTTCCTACTTGCGGAATGTCCTTAAAACGTCAGCCTTGGCGAGGCGTTTGCGTTTTGGTGGAATTTAGACATAAGTAGTAGTATTTGTCAGATTATTTTTGTCATTTAACGACTCCTCGATCGGTGACTTTTATGAGTTTAGTAGGTATAGAAATGTTTAGGTTTCGCCGGGTCGGGTGTAAGCGTGGCGTTTTGTTTACAGGCTGTCTGGCGGGGGTTTTCGGGGGTAGTTCCTGAATCGCAGGTGGATGGCAGTGCCAGGCGTGGCTCGCTGCACGCGATGACAGCGCGACGCTGCATCCACGCCCGCGTTCGTACGCTACTCTCGTATTTACAAATCATAACTCTAATAACTGCTATATAAAGTTTAAAATTTATTGTTGCCAATTCGCATCGGTCGTTTAATTTTACTATTCTAAATTTGCATATATTTATGCTATATGCTAGGCAAATATATCGATAGATAATAGGTATCGGCCGCCGTATAATGGAGACAGCACAGCGTACTAACTGTGACCTTAGTCGGAGCTGGATGAATAAACTTTTGGAAGACGATTGTAATCTTGTTACACGGGCTTTGAACTTTCTGGCATCTATTATGAATAATTTAGCTCAAGTACGATGCACTTTATATTTACCATAACCTAAAGTGCTGCTTACCCCATCGACTCTTAATCTGATGTCCTTGCCTGCAGCTGTGAGGAGCGCTCTTAGAATGCTTGTAGCGGTGCCTGTCTGTCTGCTGGCCACCAGATGTACTGCAGTTTGTTGCCGACTCTGTATACACATAAAATGTTGTGTAAAACCTTCATTAATATCGCAACCTGGATTCGTTACCTCGAGTTTTATGCAATATTTATAGTGCTTAAGTAAACGAGTTTTTATTTTACTTTTATACGAATGAAACCTAATTATGGTAAGAGCTGTGTAATTTACTAGAGTTAGCTCTAGTTTCTGACTTTATTACCTTTAATGTTTAAGGTTGGAGACATATGTATAGGAGAAAGAAATGCACTTTGCATAGGCGCCATTAGCACGTACAGTATAGTCTATTCTCACTGGTTTATCATATTTTTCTTGTATTTTCCAATTTTACCGTGCTGTTACATAATTTGTTGCCAATAATATTAATCACAAATTGATGATAAGTTGACAAAATAAAGTCATAACGTCCACCATCGTTATATTAATGTTACTCAAATAAAACCGTAAGTTTAACTTAAAACTACATAAATGCTCAAATTACCTGTTGCTATGTCAACAGTAAAATAGTAAAATTGAGAATTTTGATTGCATTGGTGTATGTTATTGGTCATCATGGCACATATTCGTTCATAAATCATCGATTGGGCATCATATATAATAATTACAATAGAAAGAAAATAGATGCGTTATATTAAGCTTTCCATCGTTTGTTCATAATATTTGTTAGTTCATAATTTCAATAACTTCGTAGATAGCCTTTACCAGATTAGGGTTACTGGATATACCTCGATGTTTCACGTTCCAATCCTATAGACGGCATTAGATTTTAGCTCATAGTTTTTAGTTATATGTACGTTATAAAATAATATAAATAGGTGATTCATTTCAGGTAAATAGATCGCGCAAATCTCTTGTGGACCAAGCACGAGCAGCTTATGCTATTAAGCACAAAAATAAAGCAAAATAAAGCACCAAGATTTGGGTATACCTATCATGCGTCTAAAAGCATTTCCTATATAAATAGATATCGTATAGATACTGCATTATTAAACCCTTGTCTATTAGATTAAATATAAATAAATTGTTTATGTAGTTATAATTAGATAGATATATTAAGCGTTAAACATGTTTCCTAATCTTGTTGTTTGTTAATCTGCTCACGGTTAGAAACGTGCGCTTAAATTGTTTTAGTCAAAGCGGGCTGCTATAAAATAAATTTACATTAGAAAACATAGATGTTTTTGTGTTTCACCTATGTTTTCTAATGTAAATTTATTTTATTGAAAGTCAACCTTAAAAATCTTTTATTGATTAAGTCGTAAAGAAACACTTATGAATGTCAAAGTCTATTGTTAATGTGTTAACTAAGTTAGTGAAGAAATATTTACGTAGTTATAGTTGCTAGGTTCACGCTAATTATTATTAAGTATGATCTTACCCCTCCGGTAGCAAATGGGTCGACTCCTCTCTTGGACAAGAGCAGTTTGACGATGTCTTCTCTTGAGTACATGGCTGATATATGCAGGACATTGTAGTTGTCCTATGAACAAAAAGAATATTATGTCATACATTGAAAAATCATTTATTTCATATCCACAAATTAAAGGTTTTTGTAGTTAAGATATATAAGTTTAACATACATGTAATATGTGAGCGATTTGGAGTCTAAACTAAGTCGAATCTTGTATCTTACAGCACCAAGTCCAAATTATATAAATTGTATGCAGGAATTTTAAAATTTGAAACCAATTTAGAATAATAATTTTTTGCTTTTTTATGAGTGTCCACTTCCTTTACTTTATAAACATGCAATTGATGCTCAAAACAATAATAATTTACACAAGTAATTGTCCCGTGGGGGTTTCAAATACACAACACTCGGTGAGTAGGCAGAGATGAACCGATCTAGGCATAAAAATATTCTTGAAGGTGTTCAATACCCATCATTCGCTAACAATCGTTTTAGATGGCATATAATAGAGGCGAGCTTGCTGTTTACTGGGCACCCAGACTCCTTGCTGCTATTAATAATCTCTTCACAAAATACCCAATACTACTTTTGCCAGCCCGGGCATCGAACTCGAGGCTTCAGAGGCACCAGTGTGCACAGCAGTCATATAGGTACATTACCGCTGTATAAAATAATATACCGCTGTAAAATAATATTATCAAAATTAATTTAAAATAATAATATCGGATATAACGAATGCTGTTCATTAGAAAATTTAAAGAAAGATTTTATATTCGCTTAGCTTATAGAAGAACATACATTGTTTTATGCAAGGATCCATTTTTGTTTCCTAATTAAAGTATAATTGCCCAGCGCATTGGTTTTACAGTTAAGTACAGAGCCTAATTTTAGGAATGGTTAATTAGAATTACAAATAAACCGGTGCTTTCCGTTTATCCTAACTAACAGTACAACTATTAGTTAATTTATAATGTTATATATACTAAATTATGGTTCCTGAATCAAAATATAACATAGTTAGCAATCTGATAAAACATATTTCTAAGCTTAGGATGTGATACTCCATCTATTGTCTGTTTATGGAACTAACAGTTTTCATTGGTAGACTTTCAATTACAACAAATATTTTTAAAGTATAGTAAGTATTTTTATAAGATCGCCTTATTAATCGTATGGCATAGGTTTGAAGTGCAGGTTCCATTGCAGGATTGAGCAAAGTATTGTTAGGTTTTCTCTTAAGTAATTTAGAGTAGCAGCATGGTGTTTGGAAATAAGTCCAGCTGTATAGGCTGGCCCTCTCTTACATGGCATCTAAGACCATAAACTGGCAAAATCTAGATTTAATACATCCCAGCGGCAGCCAGCCACTTCGGGGAATCCTGCATACAAGACTATTGTTCATGATATGATACAGCAATATAAGACCTTATAACATATAAGGTAATTATATGACTTATCAACGTAGCCTATTGAATAAGGCATTGAAGCAAGTTCGAGGCCTAATTCGAACCCGGGTGCCGGGTTTGATTTCCACCTATACCACTAGCGATGTGAATCCACTCCTAAAACAAGCCATTGCAAACGGCAAATAGTAGGCATTTCGTTAAAAAAACAAATCTCGAAGATATAATATTATCTATTTCCATACTGTTTTAATATTTTCCAAAACGTTGGTAGTTAACCGATAATATATTAAGTATTATATTAAATAAGAAATAGTATTAAAAAAGCCATTTCGAGGACGCTACTATTTCTACTTAATTTATAAGTTCTGTTAGAAACATTTTAGAACGTAGTCTAGACTATACCATAATAATATTTTATTGCTAGAAAATAAAACATTAAGGCAGACACTATAAAACGTTTTAAATTTTAGGGTTGCCTTCACAACAGTGGCATTCGTAAATATCGTGCGGGGAAACTGCTTCGATGTCAATGACTGCAGTAGGAAAACTTTTCTTGAAGTTGCCATACTTAAAACTTTGCCATTTTTCAAAGTAATTATTACGTTATAACATTTTTCGCATTCGTGTTATAATTTGTGTTAAGGAATAAATTCATGGCAGCTTTTCTATAGTTTAAGTTAGTCCAAGTCAACTTTCATTTAAGTATTTAGTTTACAAAGTACACTTATTGGTTAACTGTCTTCGTGGCGCAGCGGTAGTGAATGCGACTGCTGTGCATGAGGTCTCGGGTTCGAATCCCGGGTCGGGTAAACAAAAATTATTGGGCTTTTCTCTTAAGAAATCTCAATAGCAGCCCGGAGTTAGGAAGTTGGCGGTGTTAGACACCCCCGTGCCTCGGGCAGCACGTAAAGCCGTTAGTCCTGCGCTTGATCTCTCTCTGGTCATGTCGGATTACCGTCCCATCGGATCATGAGAGTTAGGGAACAGAGAGTGCACTTGTGTTTGCGCACATACTTGTGCACTATAATATCTCCTGTGCAGTTGGCCAGTCTCCGTTAAGACTGGCCGCCGTGACCGAAATTCAGTCACATTACACTTATTGGTTAGTGAGTTTACGAAGTTACTTTTAGGTTCGTTACTAAGTTCAGGTAAAGAGTTATGGCTTATGAGAAATACCTTCGAGCAACTCACGGCCACTTTTGTAACTTGCATTTTATATCATGCTATGACCTACTTGCCCTAATATCTAACAATAAGCGCAAGCTAGGTAACCTGATATTATTACGACTGTTAAGTTAAGAAGAAACAAGAATGTGTCTAAAGTATTTTTTAAATTTTTATCTACAACTAAGGTGGCAAACAAGCATACTGATGGTAAGTGGTCACCGTAGCCTATGGATGCCTGCAACACCAGAGACATCACTTGCGCGTTGCCGGTCCTTTAGGAAAGGAAGAAGAGAAAAAAGAAGTGGGAAGGAGAAGGAGCGGGAAGGAGGAAAGAGAATGATTGGGCCTCCGGCACTCTCACTCTCTTTCCCGACCGAACGAAACACAACAGTCGGAATACTACTATTTCACGTCGATTATCTGTGAGAGGGTGGTCCTTTCCCGGTCGAGCCGGACCATTCATATTAAAATCAGCGAGGCTCTACTTCTCATAAATTACAAAAGTATGAGGTAACTACACCTGCTATTGAAGTGTGACGCTGGAGATGTATAAAGAAATGTTTGAATAGCATTAGTAAGTTACCAGTACATCTATAACCCGACTCGAAAAGTATATCGTACTTGGCAGTAGTGGATGGTGTTCCTATATTCAGAACTAGTTTTTTTAGAATGTTGTTTATGTTAGGTTGCTTACAGTACTTTTTCTAAATAAAAGGTACCCTATGTCCTATTCTGTACCTCTGACAACGTGTATGCAAAATTTCACGATGATCGGTCGAGTAGTTAAGGCGTGAAAGCGGAACAAACAAACTCACATTCACATTTATAATATAGGTTGGGTTATTTTCTAAAGCTCTTTATGGAAAACTCAGTCTGTAGTCACCACTGGTATACCACTGCCTACTGTTATCTCGTAAAAAGACAACTCTCGTCCTAGAGACTATAGTTAGTTAGACAATTTCAGACTACTTCAAAACTTTAATATACATGTGATTTTAATTACATAAAACAATATGAAATAGGCTTAGAGCTTTGAACCTTTGACCTAATAATTGAATAAATATTATGCTAGAAATATGAAGTTAAAATATAGGGTTTACACGCCTATTATTAAAGGCATTAAGACATTTTTAGCCCGTTTAATTTTTTACATCGATGTACATAATGTTTGCCTATATAATGTAAAATAATAATAATTATTATGTATTATGTATATTGGTAGTATTAGTGACGAGCCGACTATTACAACCATTGTATTATATATGTATCATTGCCGTCGTGTGCCAGTAATGCTGCAATATGTTTTTTGCGCGGTCAGTAACGTCCATGCTTTTCTGCTTGTATTGACACCTATTTTGTAGGCTCGGTTAATGTTTACTTGTCACAAATAGTAGCGAATTTGCAATAAGTAGTTATATAACTATCGTACGAGCTGCCTACGAAATAACTTTGCGTTATAATGCCATGTGTATACACATGTTCTGAAGATCGCGTGCGTTCCATACGGCTTCTACCAAGACGTCAGCGTACTTAATCAATATGTATGCAAACTACTCGTACTGAACGTAGGTATATAGAACTATATAGCTCGACTTAATTGTTGTTTTCCACTTGATTTTATTGCGCTAAATGTTTTATTATTAAGACTGGCTTTGCAGCTTTTGTAAATTACAAGTACGTACAGTTCTCGGCTGTATGGATATATCTTCTCATATGTTTTCATGTGAATGACTAGGCTCATATAAACATACAATTCAAACGTTGGAAAATGACAATGCTTAAACTACTTAATCAAGACAACAAGGGTGCCTAGCGAAAACATATGAATATTTACGTGGCTTTATTTTATTTTTATTTTCAAAAGGAAACATTGTTAAGCGTTATTTTATTTTCCCTATAAGTGAATTCAAATGTAATGTTGACGATGAAGCTTACTTATCTTACTGATATGTAAGTTTGGGAAATTGGTTCCATTTTTGGGTGTCAATTCATCACGTGTTCACTGTTGACCAGATTTTCACAATTAGACATTATTCTACTTGTTTTAATGTTCTCAAATCTTCGAAAATATTTCAACATTTTTAGATGCAGCTTTCGAAACACGTTATCAGAAAACTGCATGATTGAGAGTCGTACAAAACGTTCTCAAAGAATTTACCTTCTCTGTCTTCTATCTTTTTTAAGTCCCGTGCTCGTTAATCTTAAACAGGACTAGTATGTAATCAAGATTTGCTCGATTATTACATCGAAAGGTAAAATAGTAATTCTTTATTTATTTCACACTGTTCAGTATTCTATGAACTACAGTTAAAAATAGCAATAATCAAGAATGTATGTAGGTGAGAAAGTAAACTAGCTTCAAGAGCTGAACGTAAACTTTGTTCAGCAATTGCGTCCGATCGTGTGTGCTTATAATTCGTTTGTTGCGTGTTGTTGCTCGTTGTTGGTCACCTCGCGCCAATTTGTTGCTGCTAATGTCACGGTCCTGACTCATGGAGCCGATGAATCAATTTGATTTCATGTATGAAAAGTTTGGAGGTTATATCGGGTTGACTCACGGACTTGTAGCGCTTACGATTTCCTTTATATTGCCAGTATACGTGGAGTATGTAGTTTACGCCTTAATGTGTCATTTAAGAGTTTGTTCATTCAGTTTTATTTTGACTTGTATGTTATAATGTTTTAGGAAGGTATAAGGCATAAGGAGGTCTACCACGTTGCATTTTTATTTAATTTTATTATCTACTATATCATACTATATACTATATCCAACAGACTGCAATGCAGAGGGTCTCTGGTTGGAACCCACGTCGCGCATCCCTGACTTTCGGAAGTTATATGACTTTTCGAAATTATGTGCGTATTAATTGACAATTATCGCCTGCTCCGTGTCTCGGAGAGCACGTTAAGCCGTCGGTCCCGGCTGCCATGAACATCTATGGCAGTCGTTACTGGCAAGTCAGTGACCTATAATATCCTGACACTGGTCTAGCCTTTGGGTTGCAGAGGTCAGGTGGCAGCCGCTCCGTATAAAAACTGATATCCAGTCAAATCCAGTTAGACCAGAAAAGCCGACCCCAAGTGACTTGGGAATAATAAAGGCTAGCGAGAAGATTTACTGTTTTTATTTTAGGTACTATTTAAAGAGAGACCAATTTCACATTAAAAATATCCTGTAGGTATCACAAGGACTTTATTAATATTCAAACACCAAACCAAAGAAAACCCAGATACGGGGCAATTATTGATTTTACACTTTTTTATACCTTGTCGGTCTTGTCATCCTAATTACAAACATTACGTAGCAAGGCGACATGTACTGGCGAGATAGGCTTAAACCGCTACGTCATCCATGCAGTCATTCTCTTGCTATCCCTAGGTTACAGCATGAGAGCCAGGTTGTTTCGAACCATTTTACAGGATTAGCCATGCTATATTAGCCTGTGACAAGAGAATTATTATGAAAACCACGTTAGGAGACATTTATTATTCCATAGTTAGTACGTGCATGTGTTATATGTACAGGTAAATTGTATATATAGAATATGAATCACATGTATGCATGCACAGATGCCATCTACATTCCATCAATTTTGATTTTATGATCCACGTAAAAGGGGTATTGACGTGTATTATGCACATTCCCAGACTCCGAACTGCTGTTGAGAAGTTTGTAATGGAAAAAGCCAATAACACTACTTATCAAAACACCTTATTTTTGCATAACAATGTTTGTAAATATCGTAGATCTATGTCATACTTATAATAACTAGTTGCAGATGTATGGATATTTAGATGTTTCTTACTTAGTCAAGCGGAAACCGTTGAACAGATTTCAATGAAACTGAGCACACAGATAGATCATGTTCTAGATTGACGTTATTTTTACGTCAATGCTGCAGAAACTAGTGGAACCTATGAGTAGGGTTGCCATCCCTACTATAATATATAGTATTGTACTATATTTCGATTCTGCGTACTATATATACTGTTGAACAAATATATATAGTATGCAAAAATACTATATTTCAACAACAAAAAACAACAAACAAAACCTTCATTTAAAAAAACTATCTACGCTCCT
Organism: Catocala nupta; assembly: GCA_963675205.1. Classification (NCBI taxonomy): domain Eukaryota; kingdom Metazoa; phylum Arthropoda; class Insecta; order Lepidoptera; family Erebidae; genus Catocala; species Catocala nupta. The sequence continues at coordinate 26,073,051 of OY776086.1, read as the reverse complement.
TTACTTCTTAGAACTGATGCGAAAGCATGTATTCGTACTCATCGGCATAATCCGTTTCAAACCTGTCTGTAATGTCAAATTAACAAGGTCAAACAAATAAAAAAAAACAGTACATAACAAATAAATGTTTATTTGTTTTTGATTTTCCATAAAATACTATATTTTTTACAAATGTACTATATTTTACTACAGCTTATTTTAAAAATATTATATTTCGTCGAAAATATTTTGGCAACCCTACCTATCAGTAGTACACCATAGGTCAACACTATAGCTAAATACAAACCTATAAACGTAATAATTAATATCTAGCTGTCGCCCTTAGATTCACCCTCGTTTCATCAGACTTGATCACTGCTCCGCTCACGTATCTCATAGCAAGATGTTATATAGCCTATGTTACTTTTGGTTATGGTTGTAGATCTTGTAGATTTTATGTTTATTTAATTCAAAAGTATAAATCTTTCCTCTTTTAAATATTAGTATAGAGAATGAAACAAATAAAACTGCTAAATAGCTTTAAAGGTAAACATAGCCTTTGAACATAATCAAAAGAAAAATCTAACTGAGGGAAACAAAACACAAGAAGTTTTCGAATTAGAAAAGTTTTTAGTACAGTTTCTAAGTTTAAACAGTTTAATTAACGACCCTCACACAACTAAGCCACCCTCTTTGTAACTGAAACAATGACAGTTAGATAGGGTTGCATAATAATATGACGATTGTTAGTTTTATATCTAGTACTTTAAATATTGACGAATGTTTAACAAATATGTAACATAGTTGTTCCGAGTCTGAGTGTGTTACATGCACCTATAATATCAATAAAACTAGAAACTGCTGAAATTAATTAGCAACACCTAATCAAATTACTTAACAAGAATTTGACTTGTCATTGATAAGCATTTCGGAAACCTGTATGTTTGCACAGTGCCAAAATTGCTCGCATAAGTCAAAATGATTCTTTTGTATGACACCTAACATTTTTGGTAAAGTTTTAAATGTTTGCCGATGAAGTATACTGTCGTGTAAATTTTGACCTGCTTCTAAATGGAGGATCGCGTTGATATAAGTTTTACAAATAGTTTAAGTAAACTACAAAATCTCATTACTATATACTTAAAAGCTCATACATAACAGTTGCGTTCATTATCGCTATGCCAGTAAGGCAGTCGATAATATAATGTGATGCAGGTCAGTATAATTATGCATGCTTGAAGACGTCACAGCGACTTGCAACCTTTATACATACATATCGTTATTAGTCCGACACAAACACAATATATCCAAGTTTAATAAGTGAATTCACTTATATTTCAAACTAGCTAACCCGCGCAACTTCAACTGCATCATATAAGAGAATTTTCTCCGTTAATGCTCTGCTCCTATTAGTTGTAGCGTGATGTTATATAGCTCATAGCTTTCCCCAATAAATGAGCTACCCAAAACTCAATAAAAATTCTATTTGAAACAGTAGTTCCTGAGATTAGCGCGTTCAACCAAACAAACAACTCTTCAGCTTTGTAATATTTATTAATCCAAATAAGTTGAACCTATGGTTGCTCGCTACGCTTCGTAGCATGAAGTTAATTTGCCTACAGCCTATTAAATTGGTAATTGAAAGAATGAATAGCCTAAAAATGACATTTTCAGAACCTAATTGGTATTTTCAGATATTGGCGCGTTCAAAAAACATTATCTTTAGCATTGTAATATTAAATGTGTGTGTAGTATATAGTGGGTAAATGTTAATTTTATAAATTTATGAGTTTAGTGTAATTGATAATACCGTTCGCATAACAAAACAAAATTGTAAACTATTCGCTTATATAAGTATATAGTTTCGCCTGCTTAAATCCCATGGGAATGCATACCGGTATAAAAAAATCATCTAAATCTGATTAACAGTTTACGAGTAACAAATATCCAAACATCTTCAGAAACGTTCACATAAAAATATTCGTAGGTTCACAATATAATGCGCATAGTCTGCCTCGGTGGTGTAGTAATTACTTAATTTAATTGCTGTACATGTGGTTTTGGTTTTGATCCGCATAGGCTAACCTATTCCGGGAATCAAATCCAAGACCTCATAGAGCATTCGTTGACTGGAATAATCGTTAACACCTGGGTGTTATCGGCTATTCCAGTCAAGCAATTGTCTATAGCAGTACAAATTCTGGCAATGTATCTAGTAGACCTAGACGATATGCAGATAAAATAATAATATAATATAATATTCTACTACATACACATAACACCATCTAGCCCAAACTAAGCAGAGCTTGTACTATGGGTACTAGACAATGGATAAACATACATATACTTATATACAATTTTTTGTAAATACATACATATTATACATAAAATCACCCAGACCAAGACAAACATCCATATTCATGCACACAAATGTTTGACTTGTGCGGGAATCGAACCCGTGACCTCAGGCATGGCAGTCGGTTATAGTAACCACTACGCCATCGAGGCCGACATAAAAACATAATTAGTTTACAAAATGTGTCTTTATTACATCTCTGCCTTCCCCTTCAGGTATAACAGGCGTGAGACTATGTACAAAGAAAAGTATGAACCGGTACATAATGCATTTTCTTATAATGCGACCGAGCATTTTCTTATAAGCCTCAGTGCTGACCTATTACGGTTATGAGCATAAATTGCTGGCGGTGAGGGTTATCAGGCGATCTGTGACGGTCGGCATGTAGCCCTCGCTCTTACTTAGCTACATTAGTCGTGGAAACTACTTCAAGAGTTGTTAATATCTTTTGTAGTTCACGCTTACTGTATTTAGGGTAATGGCTGAATTATATCGAACCGATTCTACGGATGACGTCGTGGTTTAAATGGTCATTGTTAATACGCCGAGTGCTATAAACTTATAACTTACTAGATGTGCCCGCGGTTTCACTCGTATTTATGATTACTGCGCCGCTCCCGTGGGTTATACCGTTATGTTATACAGCCTATAACCTTTCATGATAAATAGGCTAGTCAACACTAAAATAATTTTTCAATTCAGACCAGTAGTTCCTGAGATTAGCGCGTTCAAGCAAACAAACAAACTCTTCAGCTTTATAATATTAGTATAGATAAGTCATAACAATTAACACATTGTTTGCGTGAACATAAACTTATCCGTTGTCTCTAATCCGATAATTTTGCCCAAAATATATGTCGTTAGAAAAGCTAAGAAACGTAGGTGTAATACATGTTTTAGTTCCACGCAAAAGGGGCTAGCTTATTGTCGTCTATCGGGTGCAGTTTCAGGCTCCGTGTCGCTATGAAGATTTATTTGGCAGAAAAACGCGATAACTCGTTTCTTAAATCGAACCAGTGACCTAAAGAAAACAGAGGCAGTCAATTTTAAAAATTTATTTGTTGTGAGGAAGAGTGATCTATGTCGTTAACTGTACAAAACCATTAGTATATTAAACATTTTAGCTATAGCTGAGTTCACAGGTTGAGTTAGCCATTTGACAAATTCAATGCTGTTATATCTGTATCTATCTACACGGTTGCGGACTCCATACAAAGCAGTTATTACATAGAAAAATAGATGGCGCTATACTCAATTACGAACTACTTCATACAATATGTACTGGGGATTATTAAAGCAAGCGTAATTTTTAGAACGATTTAACATACATATATACACTTTTCTGTCATCAATCATCGGGCTGCGGACCGGCAGGCACAATACTTAGCCTGGTCGAAGAGCCCTTTGTGTTGCAGGGATATCACACGTGACGACGTATATATATATAATAGTATTCTGGAGAGACATCTCCAGAATATTATATATATATATATATATATATATATATACAGAATATTATTATTTTTATTATTTTTACCTGTAATAAGGCTGTGTCTTTAAATTAGAAACATTTTCATAAACTTATTTGTATCGCCTATTTACGGAGTTCTGTAATTTAAGCAATGGTTTTCTTATTTTCGCCTTGCCGTTTGTTTGTTAAAACTAAGCCACGTTACATGATTCTAATAAGAAAGACCGATGCTATAATACAGACTGTTATCCACGTCAACGAAAACTCGGCCTAGATGGCGATCAAAGGCTAGTATTCCATAAAATTGAGTTTTAAATCAAGTACTTCAAAGAGTGATCGCTTTATAGCTATATATGGATATTAGGTTCAAAGGCGGCAGCTCGGCACGCCTTATAGGAAATTACCCCTTCGTTCCAGTTTGCTTTGTTTTAGACGTGCCGCTTACATGCCGTTAATTATAATTGCACCTACACTTTTGTCAACATTTTATAATGGCTTGAATTATGTGTTTGGGGGTGAAGATAACCTTAAAAATTATGTAGAACAGCTACGAATATTTATGTTGGAATATAATTTTTGTTTCTGTGCCGTGCATAAACATATGCTTAACAACTTGTCTGGGATTTATATGAATATTTATACAATTTAATAAACCTTTTTTAAATATTGTTCCCGTGGTATAAGATTGTGTTGCTATTTGAAGTTAGTTAGTCAATTGTGGGATTCCGGCTTGATTTTCGGATCGAGAGAAGGGTATTTCAATAGTAGCACGCGAAAACCTTGTACCAAATCGATTGCTTTCTTTTTAAGAGAAGTCTAGTCGAGGGACTGTAGAAACATTCAAACAACGGATATACAGAACACCTAGACTTAAAACAGCAATTTATGTATCATACAAATTTTTATCTAGTGTCAGGACAAAACGCTGTACTCTTAGTGCAGTGGGATTAATAATAATAATATCCTCCAGACCGAATTTCAGCCACGGCGGCCAGTCTTAACGGCGACCGGCCAACTACGCAGGAGATATTATTGTGCACAAGTGTGTGCGCAAACACAAGTGCACTCTCTGTTCCCACACTCTCATGATCCGATGGGACGGTAATCCGACACGACCGGAGAGAGATCAGGCGCAGGACCAACGGCTTACGTGCTTTCCGAGGCACGAGGGTGTCTTACACCGCCAGCTTTCTAACTCCGGGCTGCGATTAAGATTTCTTAACTGAAAAACCCAATAACTTTTTGTTGGCCCGACCCGGGATTCGAACCCGAGACCTCATGCACAGCAGTCACATTCACTACCGCTGCACCACGGAGACAGTGTAATGGTAATGGAGAGGTGACCACCTAACCTTTGTCCTTGATAATATGCTCATATATCCATTGGCCCTAAGACATATCTGACCGCCAAAAATTTTTCCGATTTGTGGTTCGTACAAACATGAACATTAACAATGCTGTCTATTAGAGTATTAAACCTTATGAACATTGTAAACACAGTAAATCTGCCTTTTAATACTAATGTGCTGTACCAATTTTAACGGATTGAATCGCTTGGAAGCTGAAGACGAACATGGATTACTTTATAAGGAAACACATACGAAGTTGTTTTTAATTGCTGGTACGAGAAAATGGCGTCATTCCTTGACTTTTTAAAGGTAAAACTTGGTAATGTAATGCATGCATTTGTCTCAGCTGTCATTAGCGAATGTTGCGTGTCTGTAAATATTACTGTTACCGTACGATGGTTTTGTGATATATTATGTATATAGTTATTATAATACATGTAAAGTAAAATAAGTCTGTTTTATTTTCAAGTTAGGTACATAAATCCTAAAGACAAATTAATTATATAACTTTCGCTGTAACAAACCTTTTAAAACCAACAATCATAATTATTTATGGCTTCGATGGCGTAGTGGTTAGTGCAACCGACTGCCACGCCTGAGGGCGCGGGTTCGATTCCTGCACAAGTCAAACATTTGTGTGCATGAACATGGATGTTTGTCTTGGTCTGGGTGTTTCTATGTATAATATGTATGTATTTACTAAAAAAAAGGTATATATGTATGTTTATCCATTGTCTAGTACCCATAGCACAAGCTCTGCTTAGTTTGGGCTAGATGGTGTTGTGTGTATGTGGTAGAATATTATTATTATTTGTTTTTGGCATTTTTTTTGACTGCGTTTATCCCGGTAAGTTCCGTAGGCTCACATACCTATCTCTCCAAAAGGTTAAGTTGACAATTCTGTACGGTAACTACAAACAATTTAATTATGCGCGGCGAAGCGAAGACACATTTGTACCTATTGACTAAAGTACCAGTGTTCAGTCTTCTTTTGTCCTTTACATTCCAGGGTTACTGAATTCCTTTGAGTATACTCCGTCATCCCAGCGTTTACCATCAGACTAGCCGTAAGATTGTATTCCATTATGCAACGGCAGATTAAATATCGAAGGTGGCCTAGGTTAGCACCTCATAGGCGCCTCTCTGACAACCATATATTTTGCGTGTACTCGATTTCGTGTGTCTCTTGCGCCAATAGGTAAATATCTAGTCTGCCTTGAGGATAACGCGCCAGAGCATTGCAGATAATAAAAAATATATAGCTCGGGTCTGTTATTTCTTTTAACAAATATTGTCAAATAGCTGTGTGGATGTCAAAACAATTTAATTATAATTATACTATTCCTATTCATGTTACTAACTCGAGCGTTAGCTTTAACTGATGTCACGTGTAGTGATAAAACTGCTTGGATATGTCCAAGGTAACTAATTATACCACTGCGTCATCCACAATGAACTGTTGCACGTTTCCAGAGTAGCGTTTGTATTAGATAAGTAATTGTATTTTGTTATCATTCTGGTATGGCAACGAATGCTGTGTTATTTTAAATCAAAATCAGAAATAAATTTATTCGAGTTAGGTTACAAGGTTATGAATGTCAAAGTTACACAAAAATTTTCAACGATCAGCAACGTGCTGAACGTTGAAAATTTTTGTGTGGCAGTAAAAGTAAATTCACAGAAAATTTAGAAGAACGGGCAAGAAACTCATGACCACTCTTTTTAATTTTCTTTCTACAATTTGGTATTATCAGAAATTATATTTGTATTTGAATGGCAGCATCTTTCTTAACTTAAGTGCTGATCTTTACGTAACAATATATTTTACAACTATTTGTCAGATTTTACTCCATCTATAATTATATCACAATGAATGATGAATGATATCAAAACAATCAATTCATACATTAACCCAAAAATCTCTAGTGAAGGCAGGTGCTGCTATAGCAAAAAATACTATCATCATATTAATGCATATTACGTTACTCCTACCATTACAAAAAATCTACAACACCTCATTTGTTAAAATCCATTAAAGCATGGCTGCTTTGATTGGAAAATATGAAAGCGTTCATATTTAGTCCTTACTAATATTATAAACGCGAAAGTTTGTATGGATGTATGGATGTTTGTTACTCTTTCACGCAAAAGCTACTGGACCGATTGTGATGAAACTTGGTATGTAGCTTGATAGCTAGAGACCTGGATTCACACATAGGCTACTTTTTATCCCGATATTCCCACGGGAACGGGACTTATGCGGGTGAAACCGCGGGGAAAACTAGCTTTTAATAAAGACGAGTCACCTAGTAGGAATAATACCTGTATCGCGGCGGACTTTACAAACATTCAAACAACGGACACACAGAACATCAAGACACAGGACAAGCATTTGTTGATCACACAAACTTTTGTCCCGTGTGGGATTCGAACCCACAACACTTGGCGCAGTGGCAATGGCGAGGCGACCACTTAAGCCACTACACCATCCGTGTAGACCATGCCTAAGAAAAAAAGCTAGGCTAGGCCTTACTGTCTTCCTAATATGGACTATATGGATAATATATGGCAATATATGGACTGATAATAGTTTATTATATTCAACCTAGCATTACTACGTATACCATCAGCTATTTGGTTAACCCATACGCGAAGTTAAAGGTGACTGGTTAAACATTACACATACTTAAGGACATGATAATTTAATGTCAGACGTAAAATACAAAAAAAAAAACTGTGTAACCTGCAAAGAAAACCTTTATGAAAATTTATATGGAATGTCCATAAAATGTAGACACTGCGCGCGTCGCACACAGCTGCTACCGAGGCTCATGACCTTTGATAAGAACAGGACGGGCGGGGGTGCAAATTCGGGAGAGAGTGAGGTGCGGTAGCGGGGGCCGGGGATTTTGTTTAGCTTTGGCATATGCGCAAGAGTGCCCGCACATTAAGTTTTATTGGATAACTAGGTCAAATATTAAGTACCAATTTTTTTTAGATATTCGGCTCCAAGATCGGGTACCTATACCCTCCTTCGATATGTCCAGTCTTTTACCAATAAGCCTGTAGAGTATACAAGTTGGATTCCTCTTCATTTTCTGTTGTGAAACATGTTTTGCATATCGATCATGACTTAATCTGATACCATAGGCGCCTGTAAATGATCTATTAAAGTGCGTCCCTGCATACGTTTATAAAACTATCATCCAACAGCAGTCAGGTAAAAATAATTTGCCATTGCATATTCTAGTACTAATATATTGTACTTACATTATTCCTGGCGCCGACATCAGATCCAAGCTCTATCAGTCTTTCCACGAACGAGGTGCGGTTGTCCTTCACAGCGTACATCAGTGTTGTCATGCCAGTTGCCTGAAACAATACGTTTAGAATTAGTTTCGTTTTATTTTCTATTGTCCTTGTTACACAGGTGGCAGTTAGATCACCTGCTACATTGAAAGAGGTGAATTAGATCACGATACTTCGTAGTCTGACATTTTTATAATCGGTTTATTAGTTTCTGAGTTAAATCGTTACAAACGAACAAAAAATCTTTATAATATACTAGCTTTCGCTTGCGTAAAAGTAGGTTATGGTAGGTTAATTAATAAAAGTACTTTTACAAAAATATAGCATATGTTACTCGGCGATATTACAGTTTCAGATGGTAAAAGAGTTTTTAAAATCGGTTGAATAGTTTTTGAGTTGTATCCTTATAAACAAATAAACAATTTAATCAAATCTTTCCTCCTTATAATATTAATAAAGAAGTATAGATAAGTACTAGTTATACCTCGGAAACTAATTTTATTTCTGGATGAATGCGTCCATTTCTGTACCCCTGACAATGCGTATGCGAAATATCATGATGATCGGTCGAGTAATTAAGGCGTGAAAGCGTAACAAACAACCGAACAGATATAATATTAGTTAAGATATAGGTTGTGCATTTTGGCATCCTGTATTAATAATAGTATTGCCAGGCTTCCTTATGAACTACATACATAACCAACAAGTTCTCTAAGTATAAGTCGACATATGTACTTCAATAATATTAATATATTGGAGACAATAAGCGTTTAAGTTATATGCATGTAACTTTGGATTTAAATTGAAGACCTCCATCCCTCCTCTAACACATAGTGATAACCAAAGATAGCTATCGCTACGTGTTGCGATACGTTCTACGCGCTACGCTATCCTATGTTACAGATGTTCCTTTTTTTATATGATAAAGTTTCTATCAAAATTGTAAAGACATCTTAGGGAATCTTTAGAATGTATTTAAAAAAGTGTGTGAATATTATTTAAGAATTGCACGTATACCGTAAAATCGTTTCTTTGGAGGGACGCAAGAGTTATTGACAATAGTGGGAATGTATGAGAGAGTTTTATATAACAACTGGCTTTTCTCTGCAACTTTGTGGTGTTTTAAAGTAGGTCCCTATTTATATTTTTCTTTCTTTGCATGTAAAAAAAAAGCTGATCTACATCCATAAATCATACATATAGATAGATAGATATTCATTGATAGATAGGTAATTCACAAACTAAACCCCTTATCATTACTACTCGACTTCTAGACAACATGATAAGATGAAACATGCATCGGGTTTTAAGTTAGACCTGCAGCAATTCATCTGTGTAAACTGTATTGATTTACGTGCAGTCATTTTTAAATTATACGTTTATAGACACAGATGGACAGGTAAAATCTCTTAAATATTTGTTTCGGCTTCTATAGCTCTTATAAAATATTAATAATAAATGTTTATTGCCAATAAGTACATAATATACAAGTTCTTATAATAAGTAACAGCTTATCGAATATTAAATATTGTTCTAAAATAACCTTATATGTCAGATTTTGCAAAGCGTCCTGCACTAGGCAAAACCTATCACGCAGGAAAGCTTTAAATTACAATTTGCCAATATGAATAAATGACAATATTTAAATAATAATACTAACAAATTAGAAAATAAACATGAACTATTAGAATTAATACAATTAAAATAATTAAGTATATTATCAATAAATTTCAAAATAAATGTAAAATTATTTAATAAAGTAGCAAATATTAAATAAATACTTTAAAAAGCTCTACAAAGACATCAGACATCGATCAGTTACAGTTTTATTATGTGTATCGAGGACACAATATCATGTAAGTAAATAAACTGACATTAAAGTTTGAGTCAAAAACCACTTAATCGTTTAGGTAAAAACAGTGATGAATATCAAAGTTTATGTTTTTAGTTTTCATAATATTGTCTTACGTTCACGCGAATGTATTCATCATTCAAATTAAAAACAACTTTATACGGATTTTATCGCGTTGTTTATTTTTTACAAAACACTATTATTACATCATTTTGATACTTTATACTACTATTGTTAAACACTTTTACTAGTTATTATTTACTTATATTTAAGCTATTTAAATTATAAAAACTATTTAGATTTAATTTTACAATTTCCCTGACGTTTCGGTTGCTTTTTAGCAGTCATGTTCACGGGGAGACTAAGATGATGGTTGTCTTAATGTTCTTAAGTGTAGTTATATCAAAGTACCCGAACTTAATTTAATTATTGGTGTTTCTTTTTACGCAGAATGAGCTCAAAGTATCATGAAGTCTAGCTGTGTTTTGCTTTTTCTTCTTCTTGGATTTGCTATTTGGATTATTGTATATCAAGCGGGTGGTACATTCCAAACATCTTCTTTATTAAAAATGAAATGTTATTTGATTTCTATAGCCTATTTTTTTTATTTGATTAGATTTCTGCTTGTGTCATCGTCTTCGCACTTGTATTTAGGCTATAGCTAAGGAATATTTCGCGTACTATTTGTTGGTAGGAAACGTAATAAATACCTATATCCATTTTCGGTTAAAAATATTTTCTACAGTAATATTCTCATTTATTTGTTAAAAAAACATAAATGATCTACTCATTAAGGGTGAAATACATATTTTGTGGTAGTGAAAGCTATGCTTGGCATGAGGGTTCGATACCCAGGTCGGGCAAAATATAATTGGTATTTACGGTTTTTTTGCAACAGCACGATGTCTAGAACTTTGCTTGTTAAGTTATAATAAGTTTGCTCGTTATATCGTCAAACCTAAAACTGTTAAGTACCTGATCATACTTGAGCCACACTGTGTATAGGAAAAAGACTCATACAAACAGGTACTCAAACGGTGAATCTCACCACCATCCTAAACAATTAGCTACCGTGGGAATGTCTTTGTTTCAGAGAGCCCACGGGATCTGTGACAAGAAACATCTGGACGCCGAGCTTCAACATGTCAAGCAAGTACTGCAAGACAACAAGCTCCAACAGCCGCGCCGCCGTCACAGATCCCGAGAAAAGCCAGCCACAGTCGAGCGCCAGCTTGTCATACTACCATATGTAAGGGGTGTCACTGACAAGATTGGCTACATCTTGAAGCGAGCTGCAATCAACACATACTTCAAGCCGCCAACGAAGATAAGTCAATTTTTACCATCCGTCAAGTGCCAATTACCTTTCAAGATGCAGGGGTCTATAAAATAGATTGTGACTGTGGACTCTCATATATGGGGCAAACCAAGAGAAGCATAGGCACCCGCTTAAAAGAACATATAGCTGATGTTAAACACCAACGCTCGTTGAAGTCTGCTGTGTGTGAACACGTGCAACAGGGGACCAACCACTACCTACGATTTGACAAACCACATATACTCGCAAAAGAACACCGATTCCTACCAAGGATGCTTCGCGAGGCTATTGAAATTAAAAAACATCCTAATTTCAATAGAGAGGATGGTTGGAATGTACCACCAGCTTGGGATCCAGTCATTCAAATAGTCAAACCCAAGAAGAAGCAAAACACAGCTAGACTTCATGATACTTTGAGCTCATTCTGCGTAAATAGGAACACTAAAGATTAAATTATGTTCGGGTACTTTGAAATAACTAGCTACACTTCAGAACGTTGGGACAACTACCATCTTAGTCTCCCCGTAAACATGGCTGTTGTAAAGCAACCGAAACGTCGGGGCAAAGTGTAAACTTAAATATAAATAGTTTTAATTAGAAAATATATAGCTTAAATAGTAGTAAAATTCAATAATAGTAGCGTTAGAGTTTTCAAAATTATGTAATAACAGTGTTTAAAGTAAAATAAACAACGCGATAAAATCCGTATAAAGTGTTTAATTTCAATGTATAACATTCGCGTAAACATAAGACAATAATATCTAAAACTATAATGTGTATTTAATCACAGTTCAAACATGCACAATCAAAATTAGAATGTTTATGCTTCATAAAATATTCTAATTGATTTGTTCAAGATTTTATAACCCTAAATAAGTACATGTGCTGCGGTTTTGACCATGCAAAGCAGGTATAGCTTTATGCATAACATTTATCTACATCAATTAGATTCTAACACCTAGCTATGCCGGTTTGAGTATAATATGCATAGCAGCCCAGTATGAATCTAATGAAGAACACATTGTTGAACTAGAAATAAATTCTAATGACCGATGCAAGTTGCAGTAAGCTGAATTTTTTTTCCGCCATTGCTCGTTGCTAATGATAGGTCGAATACGAACATTTAAAAAGCTACAGCAATTTTGTACCAATTCACTGAAAATCACACCTCACACGAACATTAAGGATAATTACACAACATTGTGACTTTCTTACTCAATTATTATCACGAATACTATGAAATGCAAGCAACAATGAAAGGCGAAGAAAAAGCAAAGAGGTGCGATTGCTGATCAGATAACTGTAAACTTAGATCCATAAATAATATTATTACATATAATTTGACTAAATATAATGGTGACTGCGAGCTACGGATCATTAGGTGTCAAGTTTAAATCTCGGGTCGGGCCAGCAAAAATGTATTCTGTTTTTCTTTCAAGAAATTGTCAGTAATAGCCCGGCGCTAATAAATTCGTGCTGTTTCATTACTGTGTCTCGAGAAGCACGTAAAGGCTCTGCACTCAAATTCTCACTGGTCATATTCAGACTATAAGAGTGAAGGAATTGAGAGTGTTACAGTTTTTGCGTAACACAGTCTGGTCACCGATACCGAAACCGAAATTCTGTCTAAAGAACATTATTACATACAAAATACATAATACTGAAGTCTAACGATTTACAGCATAGGGAATCGAATTGCTATAAAAAGGCAGAAATATGATTAAGTTATTTTGGTAATGGCGATAACTTGAGACTTCGATTCTGAAGTTTATCACATCTCCATTGCGCCGCTGAGCTTTGCTGCGCTTTGCAATTCTACATAATAGAGAGCGGGTCTATTGCCATCTACAAGACATATATATTTTCAGATTACGATATATATAAATAGATTTACATATAATTATGATATTGTTTATGACGTTTAACACCATTTTTGCAGAGATCTTTTTTAATTGCAGGGTTTAATAGCCGTGTCGCAAGACTTTATTTATTTTATTTATTTATTTATTTTGGGAAAACAAACAGATAAGTACATACAGTTCTTAATTAAATAATATACAGAAAAGATAGTGGTAAGTATGTAACTCACAACGTTATCCACATGTTAGTACAATAATTATTTCGAATTTAATTGCATGCGAGCATAATTATAACTAATCAAAATTACAAGAAATTAATGTCAGTAAAAAAAAATTTTAATGGTATGAAATAAAGATAAAGATATTGAATTAAAAAGAAAGAAATTAATTAACAATTCAAATTCATCAAAAATTACATTTATATAAATACAAAGCTAACATCAGAAATCCAAACAATTATAAACTAACAAATAATAGCAACATTCAATAATAATGAAAAAAATTAATAAAATTCAATTAATAAAGATCTTTGACTTTACAAACATCAAGAGCCAGGATCGGAACAGCTATTTCTGGATCACTAAATCCACTTTGTTCGGAGTCGGCAAGAACCCTCAACACTTAGATATGAGTTGTAAAATACTGAAATTATATTTAATTAGCGATTTAAAAGAGTAGCCGTGAGTTTCTTGCAGGTTTTTTCTCATAGGCTCAACCCTTTGCCTGAACCTAGCAACTAACCTAAATGGAGCTTCAGTTACTTAGTAATCTCACTAACCTATATATTGTGACGTTCATAAGTGTTACTTTGTGACCTAAATGAATAAATGATTTTTGACTTTGACTTGACTTGTACGATCAATGGCAAAGCTTCCACTTAAAGCACTGCGTAAATCGTGCAGTCAAAGTTTTCATCAAGTTGTTTGCATATTATTACGTGCCGAAAAGTCTTCAACTAATAATTGACTGTAATGCTCTCTCTTGAACTGAAGTTTCGTGCTGCTAAATAGCAATGGCTAGGCGCGGCGCGATTTATAAGATTGCATTCAAACGATAAGCGGGTAGCAGAATGGAAATTAATTACCATACTGAAGGTTTTTCAATCTGTGTAATGTCTTAGTTCCCAAAGTGGTGCAGGTGGACCCCCAGGGGTCCACGGGAGACTCGACGGGGGTCTACGTTGGCGTGACAAAATAATGAGGGTTCACAATTCGTCAGCGTCTGCGAAAATTTATTTGCTTTCGATAGTGAAGAACTAAAATGTTGGTTTGACTTCACCTATCAATGTAGGCAGATAATATTTTAAGAAGCTCAGCGACTGTTACTTGTTTAAACGCCGGTCGACGGATATTTTGAGGAATACCACTCGCTGAAGAACCGAGATTTTCTAAAAAAAAAAGGTCGGCGCGTAGAGTATTTGATATTTTTTTAAATTTTATTCCATTTTAACTTTTTGGTCCGAATATACCGATTCTAGCTGCAGGGTTTCCAACGGAACCAGCTAAATTTTGAGAGTGGTCTATGACAAAAAAAGTCTGGGAACCTCGTGTGTAATGGAATACTTCAATGGTGGTTAGTAGTTCGCGATATCTTTGTTACAGTAGATTAATAGTTCTCGGTCTGGATCTGGGTTTATATACAAATTGCCGCAAATTGTGTCATAAGGTATACTATGATTTGACATAGTTAATTATAATTATTTTTAATTGTAAATAAGTTAGTAGTAATTAATTAATTGTTTAGAATGTAATAATATGTTATTATTATAATATATCCACCGTAATATTATTCAGATTCAAATTAATCTGCAAAACACATTATTTAAAGACCAAATATGATCATCAAAATGGTAGGAAACAATATACAATTAAATTTAGAGTTATTATCTATTCTCTTTCTAAACCGTCTCGTATATTTAGGAACACTGATTGCTATCTTAATAATGTAGTAATTGTTTATTTATTGTTCTGTTGTATTAAACATGATATAAGGAGGAATGAGATCAAGTACAAGGCATGGGAATCAGACAGAAAGCTATTTGTCTTTCTCGAATTTTGAATTGAGAACAAGTATCTATATATTTTAGCCATGGTCAGCAACATAAGTAGCTGAACATTATTATGAATTATATAAAAGTCCAAATTTTTACTTGAAACGTTTACAACGTTTCTTCTCTAATTAAATCATCTGTTTTGTATTTAACTATTACTGCTATGAAATCTTAATTTTATCAAAATTTTAAATGATTTAGCAAAACAAAATTTGGCTGGTGTGTATCAATTTCTGTTGTTGACTGTACAATGTTCAAACACATTAATGATGGATAGGAACAGGAATAGGAACGTGTAAAAGAAAATCATCCTAACTAATATTATAAATATGGATTAAATGTAAATAAGAGTTGGTATTTTGTTACGTTTTCACATCTTAACTAGTTGACCGATCATCATGAAATTTCGCATACACGTTGTCAGGCGTAAGGTATTCGTTAATAAACTACTAGCTGTCCCGACAGACAATGTCCTGTAACCAAGACAAAAAAAAAAACAATTCTAAACCATTCTCGAATCCATTTGAACACACACAAAATTTTTTATCAAAATCGGTTCGTCCGTTTAGGAAGAGTTTATTTACAAACACACGCACAGAAGATTTATATATATAAAGATAAGCATCTTTCCAAGACATTGCACACTCGAAACAAGTACTTATCATGGATTAAAGGTAGCCGTTATTCCTTTTTCTTAGTATTGTTCCCAAGCGAGCGTACCCGCGGGCAAAAGTTAGTATAATATAAAAGACCATTACGGAAATTATTATTCCTGTTCGAATTCAACAAATCGCGTTAAGTTAATAACTTGAAAACGGTACGTAGATTATAAACAAAAGGGGTTAGTAAGACCCCTTCGAATAGTGTTTAACAGAAGGAAAGCGTGACCTGTTATAATTATTTTAATGATCTTACACAAACTTGTAATTGTAACTTATTTACACTTCGTGATAATTATAAACTCCGTCCTACTGAGAATATGTTTAACGGAATGGAATATGACATTATCGCATACCGTTTTAATGTTAGTATACCTAACTATTATGCAGTTAAAATACTTCATACGTTTATTTCGTAAACATTTATCGCTGCTCGTAGCAGACTTGCTTGTTGCCTTCCTGGGGATTGGTAAATGCCATGTTGATGGCTGCTTTCTTGGTATCATAGAAACGATTCTAAGGCAACTAAAACGCTACCTATCGTTAACTAAATAGGTGGCAGACAAGTATACGGCCTGGCTAAAGGTGTATTGTGGGCTAGCAGGTCAGAAAAAATTATTTGCAAAAGTGCAGATGAAAGACAAAATGAGGTTAAATAAAAATAAATCCTTTCTTAGAGCATGAGCCATGCACGCTCATGCTCTAAACCCGGGGGTTGCGGCTAAGCGTTGATATATCAGTCATATATATGTATCGATAGTAGTCAGTTAGACAGTTTATCCTTTTATATATTTAGGTTACGTATATGTCGGCCTCGATGGCGTAGTGGTTAGTGTAGCCGACTGCCACGCCTAAGGTTGCGGGTTCGATTCCCGCACAAGTCAAACATTTATGTGCATGAATATGGATGTTTGTCTTGGTCTGGGTGTTCCTATGTATAATAAGTATGTATTTACAAAAAAAGTATATAAGTATGTTTATCCATTGTCTTGTACCCATAGTACAAGCTCTGCTTAGTCTGGGCTAGATGGTGTTGTGTGTATGTGTGGAATATTATTATTATTAAATATAGACTTGACGCTTGTTTCATATATGCAAGTGTAGGTTATTTAAGAGTAAATGGTACTTACAATCTTAGTAACACATTTGATTTATCTTCATGGACGTCGCTAGCAAATAAAAAAATTATAATAAAATTATATGTTTATTCATCATACATATGGACGTTAGGCTATATTACGTCTGCCTCCGTGGCGCAACGGTAGTAAATGCGACTGCTGTGCGTAAGGTCTCGGGTTCGAATCCCGGGTCGGGCAAACAAAAAGTTATTGGGTTTTCTGTTAATAAGTTAGGAAGTTGGCGGTGTTAGACATCCCCGTGCCTCGGTAAGCACGTAAAGTTGTTAGTCCTGCGCCTGATCTCTCTCCGGTCGTGTCAGATTACCGTCCCATCGGATCATGAGAGTTAAGGAACAGAGAGTGCACTTGTGTTTACCCACGCAAATGTGCACTATAATATCTCCTGCGCAGATGGCCAGGCTCCGTTAAGACTGGCCGCCGTGACCGCAATTCGGTCTGGAGGATATTATTATTATATCACGTCTTTATGTCAGATGGGGCAGGCAGATAAGATTCTTGCCGCCGACCGGGCACAGTTTCAGATATTGTGCTGCTACAGATATTTTTTTAACAGAAAAGCCCAATAACACTTTGCTTGACCTGAATATTTAAGCCTTACGACTTCATGCACATGACTCGTCACCGTTTATCATATAATAATATATCATATAATTATTATATGATAAATCTATATATTAGTCATCTATATATTAATACGTGAAGCAAAAACTTTGTACCCCTTTTTACGAAAATTGCGCGTACGGAGGAGTATGAAATTTGGCACAGTTAAAGTTTATATAGAGAATGAGAGGCGAATCCTAATATTTAAAAAGAAATATGCATTACAAATACATTAAATTAATGGAAAACCACTACACGCACGCAACCATGCATTTGACACACGGAGTCGAATCACATTCGTAGTATTTCGACATTGTTCGTCTGACGTCGTACAATTCTTTGTCACTATGGTTACTTATACCTTATTTAGGTATACGTAATAGAGAAAAACAGAAAACAAAGTAGCAAGCTTAGGAATTTTGGTCGAATTTTGACTACTAGGCGACCGCTAGTATTGATAATTTTAGATTTATTCATTGCATGTTTCCATTAAACGCAATATCATTTGTTTGTTAAAATCCAACACATTTAGACACTATTAAACTATAAAACGAATAAATTTACTTATATTATTGTGCACAAGGCACATTTGGTATTACTGTATGTTCTACGTGGTATTAAGTAGGTACCTACATACATTATTTTATCAAAATACAGTCTCTCTGTGGTAATTGCCTTGCAGTAACTTAATAAAACAAACGGACTTACTTGATAAATATTCGCGAAAATTGGGGTTGAACTAAGGTGAAATAGTTTATTATGTAAATTAGTTTAAATTATAGCAATTTGCCTTGTGTAGGCACTCCATAAATTATGCACTATCTGCATTTACTTGAGCTTAGTTAAACATTGCATACTTGTACTGAAAAACCTATTTAAATACTTTACGGTTAAAGAATTTTATGTATGGTGTATTAAAGCCGTTTTTAAATTGAGTATATTACATTTTTAGAGGATGATTTTTACGTATTGAGTCGCAGCGGCACACCGGTCGCCAGACACAATATTTGTTTTATTTGTTGTGTTTTTGTTTTTTAAAAAGACAAAGAATGACGCAGTAGGAATATATTAACAGACATTCAAACAACGAACACAAAGAACATCCAGACTCGGAACGACCATTTGTGGATTACACTAAGTTTTGTCCCGCGTGGGATTCGAACCCACAACATTCGGTACAGTGGCAGTGACGCACTATACCGTCTGTAGAGTCAATATATTTTGATAATGTCTGGTAATTTAACATTTTTCACGACAGATTTACTACATATATGCTTATATAAACTTATGCGTGCATACCTTTATAAAAGTAGGCAAAAGCGCATTATTGCACCTACTTAAGTCACTTATGTTTTTAAGTTTTACATATTAAGAGGCGAGACTGCTATTATTTATTGGGCATATTCTTCTTCTTCTTCTTTTCATGTGGTTAGTGGCCAACCTGTTGTCAAGAGTTGTTCAAGCCGCCCGTAGGACATGTAATGCGACTGTTCTCAATTTGGCAACAACCGGAACCGACTTTTTACGTGTCCTCCGAAGCACAGAGACGCTTAGATAAAATACCACTAAGCTAAGTCAAACCCTCTGCATGGGAAACCAACGGCCTGCCCACAAAATTATTGCCAGGTACAATTATTAAAAAGAAATATGCTATAATACTAAACCACTCTAGACTATTAGGCAAGTATATATAGCTTTTAATAGAACAAGTAAAAGAGGTTGTATATAATATTTCCTAGTATTTGGCACACCTAAATTTTGCATACGTGGCGCATTATTCCTGGGCGTATACCATGAGTAATGGTGTAAGTAATTAAGGCCATTTTATGGAACTTATTTCATACACTGGTTTGTTATTTCTTGTAATATTAAAACATGTTTGTTTTTGTACTAATGTTGATGATATTGCAGATTTGTTGTCCATTTGAATATGTATATTGTAATTTTGTTTGTTTGTTCTGTTTATTAAAATGTTGGTTATGTGGTTTCTTTTGGTTTTGATTGTAGTGTCCATCACTCGATCACATAGAGTCTACCTAAACAAATGATATTTTTTTTTGTAACTGATAGGCAAATCGTGTCGATAATAGGTCTTTTTGTAAGCGGAGAAATTGTTATAAAAGGTTTGTCACTGTCTAAAAAAATGTATTGAATTTTATAAAATGGAACCTCTTTCATACTTATTAATATTATGTATATAATGGCAAACGTTTATCGAACAGATCAAAGACGTTTTGGACATAGGCCAGGTTAAGAGCACCCTTAACCGGCGAGCGTGTATGAGCAATGTGATAAAAGTGAAGAAGAAAACCGTAGTCTCTGCCGACCCCTCTGGGAAACAGGCGTGAATCTATGTATGTATGTATACATTTATTATCTTCATTTTACAGACTAGCTGTCCCCGCGGTTTTACCCACGTTTATGGTTACTGCTCCACTTCCGTAGGTCGTAGTGTGATGTTATATAACCTATTACCTACCACAAGAGTAGAAATTAAATTATTTTTACAAATCCGACAGATAGTTCCCAAGATTAGCGCCGATTGATAGACCCAGAGATTCGCGCTGTCAAACAAAAAACAAAAATAAATTTCAATTTTATTATTTTTTATAGATATACAACGGCTCTGAAATCACAGCCTACGAGAAAACAAAGTAGTTAAAGAAAAGCTTAGTACATAGATCTAGTTTCATTTCACCCAAGGTTGCTACGTTATAAAATACGACATTTTTAAACGTCAATGAAACTGAAATTGTCTTCGCTCATATTCTTATTGTTACTTTGATAAGATACTTTCTGTGCCTAATTTATTACTTTATTGAAGTTAACTTCCAGGGTTCAGTAAGAATGGCACGCGAAACGATACGACTCCGTGACGACATAACATAATATCTATATTATTTCACAAGTCTATTAAATGGGGAACAATAAATTTTTATCGTTTCATTTAGTAGTTAATTTGTAAGGAATAGTTTAGTATGATATTAAGGTAGACACTGTTCGTTTGTTACCTACTAGGCAATAAACTGCTTATTTATTTGTAATTTATATTCTTCATATTTTTTGCAACCTAATAATTTACATACATATATATACATAGTCTTTCGCCGATATCCTGAAGGCGTAAACAAACCTTTGAATGATAAAATATTAGTTTTTGCGTGCGTGCCAACTACGTCGATAAAAAGTAGTTCATGTCCTTCATTAGGTTTAAAACTATCTTTGTGCCAAATTTCATCCAAATCGGTAGTGTGGTTTAGCCGTGACAGGTAACAGATAGACTGACAGAGTTACTTTCGAATTTATAATATTAATAATAATGTCCTCCAAACCGAATTTCGGCCACGGCGGCCAATCTTAACGAAGACGGGCTATCTGTGCAGGAGATATTATAGTGCACAAGTATGTGTGCAAACACAAGTACACTCTCTATTCCCTAACCTTCGTGATCCGATTGGACGGTAATCCGACACGACCGGAGAGAGATCAGGCGCAGGACCAACGACTTTACGTGCTTACCGAGGCACGGGGATGTCTAACACCGCCAACTTCCTAACTTATTAACAGAAAACCCAATAACTTTTTGTTTGCCCGACCAGGGATTGGAACCCGACACCTCATGCACAGAAGTGGCATTCACTACCGCTGCGCCACGGAGATTGTGTTATAATATTGGTAAGAATTACAAACAAATTTCGTCAGCTATCACCGCCGCCCATGGACACCCGCAACCCCAAAGGAGTTACAAGTGCATTGTCAGCCCTTTAAAAAAGAATGAAGGAGGGAAAGGACAAAGGAAAGGATAGGAAAAGGATCGGGATAACTGGGCCTCCAGCTCTCTCAGTCACCGATACGAAACGCAACAGTACGGGTACCGTTACTTCACGCCGGTATTCTGTGAAAGGGTAGTACTACCCTGGTCGATCCGGCCCATTCATGCTGAAACCAGCGAGGATCTACAATTGTGATGTAATGTGATTGTATTTTGATTTTTAACACCGTAATTCAAATTGTATGATTATGCTAATTTATGAATTATTTTTTTAATTAATTTTGCTAATTTATGAATTAAATTAAATATAATAAAATCAATATCATGTTTAAACAAACATGATATTGATTTTATTATATTTAATTTTAATTTGTTATGCAATATTTCTATTAAACTGTTTTTTTGATATTTACTAATCTAAGCTCATTTAATTGTGCATGCTGTGGCCGCCTTAAAAGGTTACGCAACTGACACTTCCTCACATTATACTGAATTTATTGTATTGCTGTTGTAATAGCTGGTGGTCCTAAATAAATAAACACTTTGCCCGACCCTCGAAGCGAACATGAGACTTATACACAGCAATCGCCACCGTGATTAAATACACATACATAACGGATATACAGGGTGTCTGGTAATTAATGGATAACCTTGAAATGTCTTATAGTAGAACTGAAGGCCGTTCAGAAAAAATGAAAAAAAATAAAAAAAATATATATATATCAAAAAGTGCAAGCTATATTAGAATGGCATATTTTTGACTGTCTATCTATTAGCATAATTAGTGTTTAATAATAAAACAACAAAAAACCGATGGATTTCATTAATTTATGATCGTAGTATACAAGAAAGTTATACATGGTATTTTAAAAAAACACATATTTCAGGTAGTAATTAGGATAGATTTTTTTCATAGCTTTTTCTGAACGGCCATCAGTTCCACTATAAGAAATTGCCAGGTTATCCATTAATTACCGGACACCCTGTATAATGAGTTGACGCAGTGATTTAAATAGCCGCTGAATTATTTTTCAGTGCTGCTGTGTATAAGATCAACCCCACAACACTCGGCGCAGCGTAATGGCAAGATAATCAGCTAATTAAATGTATAGATAAAGTGCAGTGGTTAGTTAGTTAGTTGGACGTGTGTTGTCCGCACTTAACACTACAATTAGGCCATTGTGCGTAAGTGACCGACGTAAAAAATTTGTTCGGTTACTTATACCGCCTCAGCTCCGTCCAGAAAGTTAATAGGGTAACGGTGTTGCGCTGCAGTACTTCCATCATCGTTTCTGGACGGGAAAAAAGTGCAGTGGTTTAAATTGTAGTAGCTGCATAATTGCCAATGATGTTCTGTGCTAGGATCGCAGCCAAAGCGGCGCCACGGAGCCGCGTAGAGGCAAGGCACTTAAAACATGGCGTCATCTATGCATTTCATGTTTTTTAAAAGCAACACCCGCGTTATATATCGGTTCCTGTGTTGTGGGGGACTTTACAAACATAACGTTTACGAACTCAAAATACATGCACGGATGGCGTAGTGATATAAGGGGTCGCCTTGCCACTGCTACTGCGCCGAGTGTCGTGGGTTCGAATCCCACACGAGACAAAACTTTGTGTGATCCACAAATGGATGTTCCGAGTAAGGTTGTTCTTTGTGTCTGTTGTTTGAATGTTTGTAAAATCCACCGCGACACAGGATTATTCCCACAAGGGGAGATGACTTAAAAAAAAGAGAAGAAAATAAAGATTTTCACTCAGTACAATAATTTATGGAATACACAAATAATTTGCCCGTATGGGATTCGAACCCAGAACATCCAAAGCGGCAAAACGAATCGACGGTTTACCCGCTGTGCTTTCGTATAGTTGTTATTATAATATAACGCTTCTACACCTATATGCTACCCCTTATATATCCACCCCATTTCCTTATATCCTGAAATTGGGGTCATGTTATTACAATTTCCTTTAGTTAACAATATCCGGTGTTTAAAGCATTTTAGTCGATTAATACTCATCCCACTAACCTCCTTACTCACATCCGGTTTGCTCATATCCGTTGGGTGATTCATTCGCAGTTCGATAGAGGGCGTTAGTAGTGACTAAACTTCGGGTTATCGGCCTAAAGGGCGTTTTGGTCAAAAGACTTATTCATACTTGATGACAAAGCAGTCAAATGGTAGACATTAGTTTAGTTTGTAGGAATTTTGACCAATCATACATTACGTCATCATGGGGTATTTTTTAGTCACTCGCATTTTTATGATCTGGTACACAGCATGTAAGAGCAGCGATAGTCTAGTAGGAGACCACTGGACTGCCGTGCCGTCTGCCCGTCTCAAGATCGATCTCAAGGCACCTCTAACTTTTCGAAGTTATATGCGTATTATAATAAACCCCTCTGGGACAGTCGTTATCTCATCATGAGACTAACGCGATATCGGAGGGCACAGTACACTAGCTTTTAAACTATCACCTTCGCCTTGTGATATAAACAAAAAATGTATTACCAGGTTAAATTAAAGTGCACAAACCGCAGGGCAGCTTGTGGCGGGCTGAATGTGAGTGGCGACACTGCGGTCTTGAATGCCTCAGAGAGTTGGTTAGGGCCTCGTCCCCGGCTTGCCGTTACTGGTTGGCTGGGGTAGGGAACTTCAAGAACGCCCGTAGGACTCTCAACTCTGGCTTGCCTTGGTCGGCCGGTCAGAGGGGGGCCGCTAGAGCTATATGCTTGGGGGTGGAAGTGTCATTTTCAAGGGCATAACTACGGGGAAACCCGCTCCGGGTCTCCGTTGTCACGAGACCCGTGATGGTGAAACCGGCGCCGCACCGCTCGACACCCCTAGCTACTCGCACAGGTGTTGCCCTCTGCTGCTGGCTTGTATGCCTATAGTGGCTTATCAGGGGGCCCATCTAGTGAGTTGGCGAGTCACCGTCTGCCCATTGCATTGATGCTATTAGAGTATTCAGGGCAGACGCCGTTTTTCATCCATAGTTAGCAATATACCGGTCCACCAAACACCCATACCCATAGCCCATATATTAGAATCCATACGTAGCAATAGTTCTACGCCTGCTGCGGCTAGTGCCGTTGTAGGTGTTCCATCACACCTTTGATTAAAACTCTCGAAGGGCCTCTTCACGTTGGACCCATGTCTCCGTGTAAGCCTCCCAAAGGGCCAGGTATTTTCTAATATAATATGTTAGAAAGTACCTGTGATAAGAGAAACATAATAATAATAATATTCTACCACATACACACAACACTATCTAGCCCAAACTAAGCAGAGCTTGTACTATGGATACTAGACAATGGATAAACATACATATATACTTTTTTTTTTGTAAATACATACATATTATACATAGAAACACCCAGACCAAGACAAACATCCATGTTCATGCACATAAATATTAATTAGTATTAATTAGTTAATTATCGCTTACAACGGTAAAGTGAAAAATCGAGAAAGGCAAGATCGAAGAAAAAGACAGTGAGGGTTTTTGAAGATATGTGGAGTCTGCCAATCCGTACAGGGCCAGCGTTATTCATTTTTATCCGTGTTGCGATCGAATCTACAAAACTCGTCGCATTGGTAACGGCGAGACCACTACACCATCCATGCAATCATAACTGTATAACCTCTGCGTTCGGGGATGTAGGTGTTATATTATGTATGTACTTACTTTCAAAATACTGAGTATATATTTTGGCGTTTAAAGCGTTGTTTACCACATAGCAGCGATAGCTCAGTGGGGAGACCAACAGACTGCAACGCAGAGAGGCTCGGGTTCAAACCCACGTCGCGCACCTCTGACTTTCGGAAGTTATATGACTTTTCGAAATGATGTGTATATTGATTGACAATTATCGCCTGCTCCGTGCCTTGGAGAGCACGTTAAGCTATCGGTTCCGGCTACCATGAACATCTATGGCAGTCATTGGGTAAGTCAGTGCTCTATAATATCCTGACACTGGTCTAGCATTAGTGTATCGTTGGCCTTCGGGTTGCGGAGGTCAGCTGGTAGCCGATCCGTGTACAAAATCCAGTATCCAGTCAAATCCGGTTAGACCAGAAAAGCCGACCTCAAGAGACTTGGGAATAATAAAGGCTAGGAAGAAGAAGATAGCGTTGTTTACCACATATTAATTATATTAAACAATAATAAGGAATCAATTAAGTCAAGTAAGACATTATTGTGATTATATTACACTCTCAAAATGTTTAAAGATCGAATGAACACATGTTTTATTTTGCAATTGTAGGCACAGTACATGGTATTAAATCCCAATTAATGTTATAAATGCGAATGTGAGTTTGTTTCGTAAGCTTTTATGCCCTAACTATTCGATTATCATGGAATTTCGTATACACATTGTCAGGCGTACAAAAAAGGGCCATAAGGTACTTTAAGGTACCTTTAAGGTACCTTTCAGAAAAAGTACTATTCCCAAGCGAACAAAGGCGCAGACATAAAATATGGTATACTATATTACGTAAAATGATTAATGAGACCATTGCAAGCAATTAGTTATGGCTGGAGAGGCGTCATGGCGCCCTCACGTTTCGTCTGACGCAGGTGCTGACCGACCACGGTTGTTTCGGTCGGTACCTGTGTCGAATAGGCAAACAGGAGATTCTTGTTGTGCTCCTCATAATCGGCGTATTGACTAACTCATTATAACGTAATTTTTGTCAAGTACGGAGGACATACATAAAGTAAAAAATAACTATAGATCAGTATCTACACGAGATGTGGTTTGAACTACGTACATTACAATTATATGCATTATTTTATGCCAATTGTCCTAAATAATAATGTCTTCCCAACCGAATTACGGTCACGGCGGCCTATCTAAATAGAGACTGGCCATCTGCGCAGGAGATATTATAGTGCTCAAGTATATGCGCAAACATAAGTGCACTCTCTGTTCCCTATCCTCATGATTTGATGGGAAGGATGAACCGACACGACCGGAGAGAGATCAGGCGACCAATGGCTTTATGTGCTTTCCAAGGCACGGATCCGCTAACTTCCTAACTCCGATCTCGTATTGAGATTTCTTAACAGGAAAACCCAATAACTTTTTGTTGGCCCGACCTGGAATTCGAACCCGAGATCTCAAGCATTGCAGTCGCATTCACTACCACTGCGCTACGGAGGCAGTGAAAATAACTTATAAGGAAGTTCGCATTCGTCCTAATATACTATACTAAGGACCATAACCTATATTGTAAAGCCAAACAAACAATAAAATGGCAAACACAAAGTACGCGGCAACGACACAACTTCTTGTAATTTATGCAAACAGTTTTGCCATTCCGGCTCAATTTACCATACGTTCAATATTATTAATCATCAAGACTTACTTTATCAAAACACTAGCTTTATAGTAAAGAAAAAAGAAATAACTGAGTCAAGTGAAACTTTTGATAGAATCAACGTAGATATTCTATAGTGTGTGAATTTAAGCCCCGCCCACCCCGCGTCAATGTACAGTATGGAATGAGACATGGTGTCCGATATCGTTCATCCGAAAGACATCAACGCTGTCTAAAACTGCAATTGTGGTGCCGTTTTACTGAACGCAGATAGGTGTGAGTTAAAGTTAATTTATATGGATTTTATCGCCGTTGTTTCCATTTGGATTGTTTTAGGTTGAGAATACCGCCTTTGTCTTCCCGTGGATGTGGTAGCTGGAAATTAACCGAATCGTGTTAAATAGTATTTGTATAAACTATATATTAATACACGAAGAAAAGACTATAACTCTGTTTGAGCATTTTGAAGGAGTGTAGGTATTATTGGATATAAGTACTTGTAAATAACTAGTAAAAAATGTATAGAGAAGGAGTGCAAGAAGCTAAGATTTGATAAAATCTATTATTAAGTTTATTGAATTGCTGTCAAATTTATGCTGTTGGGAAACAACTAGTAGTTGTAAATAATTATTGATAATAATTGATAAACACTGCGTACCTCTGACTTTCGGAAGTTATATGACTTTTCGAAATTATGTGCGTCTTGATTGACAATGCTGCCTGCTCCGTGCCTCGGAGACCACGTTAAGCCGTCGGTCCCGGCTGCCATGAACATCTATGGCAGTCGTTATTGGGAAGTCAGTGCCCTATAATATCCAGACACTAGTCTAGCCTTAGGGTATCGTTAGCCTTCGGGTTGCGGAGGTCAGGTAGCAGCCGCTCCGTGTGAAAACTGATATCCAGTCAAAACCGGATAGACTAGAAAAGCCGATCCCAAATGACTTGGGAATAATAAAGGCTAGGGAGAAGAACAATTGATAAAATCGATATAACGTAGAAAAATACATGCAAAACATAAGCGCAAGAAAATGTAGTAATAAAAAATTGTTAATTGTCATTTTCATCATGGCTTATAAAATAATTTTTATATTGCAGGTAATCCTTAAATGTTTTCCACGTGTCAATCATGTGGAAAACATTTATGGATTCCTAATAAACATTCAAACATATTCACAAACTTTTAAATTTACTATTGTTATAGGATAATTTAAATCCGCTCCACCTATTTCGAACAATGGAGACATGAGTATCGTCAAAATCCTGTTGGACCCACTTACACTAAGCAGTGGAGACAAAAGGATTCGGAAATCCCGTTGGACCCATCAGTGGCACTTTCCAATGGAACCAACAGTCCAAAAGGACTTAATTTAACTTATCTTTATAGAGCGTATCAAAATTTATCATATAAATATCACATTTCTTTGCAAGTCTATTACAAAGTAGAAAATGATTTAAAAGTGTGCCACAGTGTGTGCGATTGCCATTCCGATCGCCCTTGCAGAGTCCTTGACTCGCTTATTCAATTCTATCAAACTTTCCACATAATTGAAAAAAGCCCTTTTCTTATTACGAATGAATTCGACTAACTTTGATATGATTATTACTTTGCAAAATTAGCGCTGGTTTGCGACACGAAGACCTTGGAATACCCGATTGTAATATTACCTATTTGATATCAAAGGTAGATAACGATCAATGCGAGTGTATATAATTGAAAACATAAAATAAAACATTACAACAAATACATTTATACAAGAAATAACAATTAAACATATGTATATACATATTTGCAACATTTTTCATAGTAATTTATTGCTTCATTTTATTTAACTTACTTTATTGCGAATTCAACAATATTTCTAGATTTTCTCACAAGATGGGCAATAACTGAACGAAATATTATATTAGATAAATATTAAATGTCAGAAACCTTTATATTGTTTTTAATACCGATACCGAGGAAAATAACTCATACGCCATGTGTATAAAAAAATATAATAAAATCCTTAATCATATAAAAATATTACTACTAAATAAATTTAATACAAAATTACGTTGGTGGCTCATGCAATGCAATTTCTACTGCTTCAATGTTTTTTTGGTAAAATAAGTAGTTATCCCAATAAGTAATAAAACACAAACCCGTTATAATTGATTCGTAATTGACCTATATAATTTGATTCATAATTGATATTGTATAATTATGAAATTAAATATGTTTGTGTTAATGATATGACTAATAATACATAATTTGCTTCACTGTTACATTTGCATGCCATTTGAAATGGCTAAGTGGGCTTATACTGTTGTAATGTACCTACCCTGTTTATAGCAAATAAACACTCCTTATTCTTATTCTTATAATGTTTTGATTATAGCATGTCATTACGGAAACATTCAAAATAAAATTTTCCACACTACTTTTATATTTTTCGTTTACTGAATAGAGGTTTCGATTCATTCATATCACAAAGCGGTAGTATAATATATTACTTTTGTATGCAAAAGAATGTATACCGCATAATTATACAGAAGTCAACATTAATTTAAATTCCTCATTTATGCTGAAATTGTTAGGAAGCCGCCAAAAAAATGGGTTCAATATCTTACGAGAATGCATATCGTGGAAAGGTTCAACGTTTCGCTATTCTTTGAAAAGAATTCGTATGTATATTAATAACTGCATTTTCTTACACAAGAAGTAAATGACCTGCACTTACTTGATACTAAGTAGCCAGTTAAATATCCTATATTCAAATACTAGATTCTAACCGCAGCTTTGCTCGCGCGTATGTAGGTTAGATAAGATTATTAATAAAACTTCTTTCTGGATTAAAGGTACTCTATGTCCTTTTCTATACCCGTGACAACGTGCATGCGTACGTACGCAAACGTAATAGCATGATGATCGGTCGAGTAGTGAAGGCGTGGAAGCGTAACAAACAAACTCACATTCGCATTTATAATATTAGTTAAGACGTACTTGGGCTAAATAATTCTTCATAATGTTAGTCCACTTGATACGACATGACAATTTTATAAGATACATCTTGGAAGGAAGAATAGAAGGCAGAAGGGGAAGAGGAAGGCCAAGGAGGACATTCATAGATCAAATAAAAGAAAAGGTAAAAGTTAAGTCGTATCAACAAGTCAAAGCGCTGGCTGAAGATAGGACATTATGGAAAAGACTCCAATGGAACTTGGCTCATAAATTCAAGATAGAATTTTAGTCAGTCGGTGCGAAGCACACTGAAAAAGAGTCTCGAAAAGAATGTAATGATAAAAATATATGTGCAGGGCGTAGTGTTGCGTGCCCAATTTCTGTTCGGGATATTAATATGACACAGTCATTTCTTATTTGTTTAACAAAGATTTAAACCTGTGTATAAGCATTCAAACAATTAACACAAAGAACACTCAAATTTAAAACAACTATTTGTGGTTTGCACAAATATTTGTCTTGTGGGATCGAAACCATAACACTCAGCACTTGGCAAGCAGCGATACGAATAGTTAAAACACTTAGCCATCCGTGCAGTTAATTAACAAAAATGTAGCAGACTGGACTATGATAGTTACTATACACTAAGAGCCGAGTCTCACTGCATTCAGACATCTTTAATGATCACTTCAGTGATACATAAGAGAGCTCTTAACTAAGGAGTTAGTTAATGAGTAGTCGTCACGTCAGTGCGACAGGAAAAAATAAATCTTAGCGTTAGGGCAATCCTTATTCATACTATATAAACTTAAATTGCCACTCACTCACTCACCGACTTAGAGAAATAGTAGTCGTAAAAGGGGGAGTCGTAGGAAATAAGTAAATATAGCGTCGTATAGAGAATCATTCAGAAGGCCCGGGAAAAATGCCTGACCTTCGAAAGGTCTTAATGGTGGTACCCCATCGGATCTCGGAAACGGTAATATCTAAGGGAGTCGTTCTCGAACAAAATCTTCCTAAAACCCTGTCAACATATAGGGGGAGCGGAAAAAAGAACCATACTTTTTTGTATGGAAGCCATGTTTTTTTCGCCATGGCCGCCATACAAACTTCGACCTCTAATATCTGAAAAGCTCATTTTCAAGGTCACCGGGAGTCATCGGTGATTTTTGGCTTCGGAGATTTTCAAGGTCCCTGAAACCGAATATAAAATTAGTTTTTTGATTCCTTTCCCCCTCGATATCTACCCACCTCCAACCACGCGTAATACTAGTTTATATTATAAATGCGAATGTGAGTTTGTTTGTTACGCTTTCACGCCTTACCTACTGGACCGATCATCAGAAAAGAAAAGGACATAAGGTATCTTTCATCCAGAAAAAGAACTGTTACTCACCTAATCTACTAATTAAACCTACATTTCTGCGAGTCAAGCCGCGGACAAAGTCTAGTTAACCTTATAAAGGACGTATCGTATACACGAATAAAGTATACCACTTTTTCCATACAACGTAAAATGTTCTATGATGGAGTGCATCCCGGCATTCATATGCAAATTCATAGCTTTACTCTTAAGAAAGCTTTTACTTTTTAAAATATACGGACTTCACGATAATATTGAAAATATCTTTGCAGGAAAAACAACCGGCTGGAACTGTAAATAAGTCATTCACAGTAATTCACATCAAGTGAGTCAAGGATATCGCTAGAATCTTTAGATTTGTCAGAAAATGTCCACCCGCAATCTTAATCCTAACTAATATTAGGGGTTAAAGTATGAAATTGCCGATTTGTAATGAAAATTTGAAATTCGTTTTTTTCTAAGATGTACCTGTATTTATTTAATCGAAAAATTTACCCTCATTATCTATACATTGCTGCCATCTAAACGGAAGTTCATTTATGCCTTTACGATAGAACTCCGGGATCTAGATTCGACAACTCTGTGAAAGTAATTTGTACTAACTGTCCAAATCACGAAAAAAATGGTAGTCCGTTGGAACAAGGTCTGGCTAGTACGATGACGTATGGTTTCTAACTGCAGCTCCTGTAAAGTTACAACGGTTTCTCGTGCAGTGGGACGGAGATCTTGCGTTATTATGGAGCAATAATGGTGAAGATCGATTCACGAGTCGGGGCTGTTTCACTGCCAGTTTCGCCATCATTGTTCGAAGTTCGGCACAGTAAACATCTGCTATTATTGCTTGACCAAACCTGAGAAACTATAGTGAATAATACCAAGAAGAGACGACCAAACAGTTGCCATTACCTTTTTATTGGTAAGCTTTGCTTTAGGGCACTGTTGCGGAAACGCACTGTGCATTCATTAGCAATCTCCTCTCCAAACGCAGCGTTGATATTGCGAGCCGTTTCTGCCGCGTTAGTTCCGCGTCGGAACTCGTATTCAAAAATGACTCGGATTTTTAAAGAAACCGTCTTTGCCGTCTAAGCTAAATAAAAAAATCAATTGAATGTTGAAAATCGAATGATGCACATTTTTTAAAAGAAGAATCTTATAGGTATCATGTGGAAAAAGATTCACTCGAAAATCTCACACCATGAAGGTTTTATGTTAATTCAAAGTATCTATTACTATACAACGGCAACTTCATACTTTAACCCCTATTATTATGAATGCGAATGTGAGTTTGTCTGTTTGTTGCGCTTTCACACCTTAACTACACGACTGCTTATCATAAAATTTCGTATACATATTGTCAGGAACTAAAAAGGATATAGTGTACCATTCATCCAGAGAAAGTACTGTTCTGTCACTGTTCCCGAGGACAGTAATTAATGACAAAATGTATATAGTAAAAGTTTGTAAAAATGTTTGGATGTTTGTTTCACAATAACGTGTAACACTTGCAACGGCTTTGGATGAAACGTGACACATAGATAAACCATATCCTGGTCGTACGATAGAAATCTTTATATCCCAGTATGCATTCCCTTGATATTTAAGTACGTGAGCGAAAACACACATAAGTTTTTACTAGTGTAAAATATTAAAATTAATTACAATACATAATTAAGCTTCATATAAAATACCCAACAGTCAAAGTCAAAAATAATTTATGCATTTGATCACAAAGTTACACTTAACGTCAAAATATATAGGTTTGTGTGTTCACTCAGTTACTTAAGCTACTATTACTCAACTCTTTGCTTGAACCTAACAACTAACCTAAAGTTAGTTGTTAGGTTCAAGCAAAAAGTTGAGCCTATGAAAAACCTGCAAGAATCTCACGGCCATTTTACCATCGCCAATTAAATATAATTTTAGTATTTTACTATTCATATCAACAGGGTATTTGAGCCATTATACGATAGGAGAACAACGTTAATTTTTAATTTCGAATGTTTATCATACGCACATTACGATACTGACATAATATGTAAGTATTGTAATGTGTATATGTTAACAGTGGTCATATTATAACCACACTTTTTTGTCACACGTCGCATATAGCGGCCGCGTCAAGCCGCTTGCAGGCACGGTACAGTGTTATGTAAAATATAATGCATTGTCAGACAAACTCTCGCATGTTATACTGTATTTGAGCAGTGCAACATCGTGCATAGCACAGCAAGCCTCTTTGATCCACTGTTTTATTACCACGAAATCCTTGTCTGTCTCACGTAACAAATGGAGCTAATGGAAACCTGCCAAGTTACCTTTTTTACATCAAATTTATTGCAATTGGCTCTAATTCGGTCTAGATTTTGAAACTGATATCTGTTGTTGTACTAGCTAGAATTGTAGGTGGTTGAAGGCGGTAAGCATCAAATGACTGGTGTTTTTGAAGTAGAAACACACATACATTTTGTGCTGCTGTTTTGGGCATTTCTCAACAGAGAAATCCAGTTATATTTTTACTGGTAATCAAACTTATAGGATTAGTATAGGGTCTGTGGCAACGATCAGGGAAAACTAATTGAGTATATACAAATGTATGTGTTTAGATCTTTTATAAACCTGGATTCTCAATGTGAGAGTGAAATTGCCTCTTAAGATTGTTAAAATCTAATATCATCTTTCTATGTCGGTGATTAATTGCAAAATGGACTCATTTTGTAGGACAATATAAACAACAAATCGATGTACGATCAGTGTCGTTAGCAGCAACAATGATTTATTATATGAAATTGAGAAAATACAATTTTTTATTGTGTGCTCGTGATCTGGGCTCTAATGAGCTATCTTTTAACTAGAACTGCTGTTATTTAAATCGCAAATAGTTATCAACTACTGACTATACATGTAACAGAAAACAATTTTTAATATTCAAACGCCACCTGTTAAATCTAATGTTCTTATTCTTAGAAAATACTAAATATTCATTAGCTGCATTGACCTTGCTTATAACATCTGCTCAAAGACCATCGAAGAAAATTGTTTGAAACCGACTCGAATTAATTACAGTAACTTTATTGAGCTCGATGTTAATAATTCATGAACAAGTACAATACGATTAAGTGAAGTAGGAATTTCACGGGGGGATAAAAATGTTCGCAAGGAAACCCATATTTGAATACGTAATGACGATGTGACTTGGTTAAAATACATCAATTTTGGTCACGTTTGGAATTTGGTGGCAAGTCTTGTTGTGATAGTTTAGACATTATAGATCGATATAAAAACATAAAGCAATTGTGTTAATTCCTTTATACAAATTCTGAAGCATGACTACCTAACATTGAAAGGAATAAGAACGTCCATCGAAGTAATGCTAAGGATGAATCTGGAAGAATTGCCGAGATTCCAATTCTGATAGATTACGTTGCTACATGTTTATCATATCAGCTAAGCTGCTTATAATACTCACTTTTTACATTTTAGAAATATATACGACATCATTTTTCATAAAGATTGAGTAAATTTCTATAAAGCTATAATTAATTATTCTATAAGTTTATCAATACTATTTTATAAATAAGAATATCTGCTCCGGCTCTTTTTGGCAGAATCAACTAGCCGGATCCGCCGGTAGTTATTGATTTATAGCTATAAATATAAAATGGTAATGTCAGTTTTGGCTTTGAAAAAGTTATTGCATGCTCAACTGACAATGAGAACGAATACACGATAAGTTTCAAAAGAACTGCCAAATTGTAAAATTTCTTATTTGTGCACGTTTTAACCATCAAATAACAATTTCGTACAATCTTATGGATATGTTCATGTATTTTTAAGCGAGTTGTAAAACTGAAAAGCTATGGAAATTATGTGCTTTACGGTGGCGCTCTGACTCTGGAGATTTAAATAAAGCTATCAGGCAAAGATTGAATGGATTTACCTGTGGGCTAAAAAACAGCCATAACTGAAAAGTCAAGTAATTTTTAGTCATGTATAAGTTCTATGTTTCATGAAGATGAACGAACTTAGAGTCGTTTAGTATTATTAGATATTTTTACCTGATATTCGAGTCCACATGTCAGGAATATCTGTGGATTAAATAATAACTGATTTTTGTAATGATTTATTACAAAAATCGGTTATTATTTAATCCACAGCTGCACATAGTCCTCTTCCCCAATACAAAACTCAAAAACCAATTAGAAAGAAGCTTTTGACAACCTTTGAGTACAAACAAAAGTCTTGTAACTTTAATTTATAGAATTCATTAACAACCGTCGAACAACACCAAAGGAAATATTAACATGTTCAGGAATTCCAGCACATTACAAGTGCCACCACCAAACTTCCCTCATTCCGTCCGGCATTCTAATAACAATGGCCTTCTAAATATTAGACAGGTCACCAATACCCAAGGATATGGTAGACCAAGGTCGAAAATCTCCCATCGATTACCAAGTAACGGTCAGACCAGCACGCAAAACTCCTTGCTTCTGCCCTTGACACAGAAACGGTCAGTTCGCGGCTTATATTTCGATTTATACCCGAAATTATGTAGGGCGGGACGTAAAAATATCGCTCTCAAGCGGAAATAAGGGTCGTTATGTTCACCGCCTTCGAAGTAACTCTGCGGTTATCGACGAGTCCTCCTGTCTTGATTGCTGGATTTATTGCTGAGTTGAAGAATTATGTTTTGCGTTGAGCTATGTACGTGACCAGAAATTGCTGATTTGGTGCTCGGTTTTCTGATACTGAGTCTAGATTTAGGTTCAGCTGTATTGGACGTTTTATGATGATCCTGAGCCCATGATAGGAACTGATCGACTACATTTTTACTTAGTATACGGTAACTAGCTGAATTGGACATATGTCAGTACCTAACTAATGCTGTTCAAGCGTTCTCTGTGTGTTAAAGTTTCTCAGGGACTCACTGACAGATCCAGATCAGAAATAATAGTTTAAAGTCTGATGGAAACAGCTTTATGGTAAATAAGATCGTATTTGATTAAGCTAGAAATACTTGAACTAAATAAACAAAAGTGACGTCGTTTCTAGCCTTGAATGGTTTAGTTGCGTTCCTAAGGTTTTATAGGAATCTGATGACACTATAAAAATATGTTTTTGTCAAATAGTATACAGATTGGTTAACGTTTTATGTATTGTCAATATCATTTATTATTTTTTGTACTGTTTCTATATTATATCCCTTCAAAAACATGCAAATAAAATAATGCTCGGCATCTGAAGGCGTTTGATTGTTTTTACACATCATGTTTAGTACCTGATAATACATAATACATAGTTATGCATTGTGCTTTTAGTTGCTTCAATAATGTATATGAAAATATATTTTCTTTTATACTTATATATTAAGTCCTCATTTAATCATATTTTTCATAACTTTTTACTAGTTGTATCAAAGATATCATATTCGTCTTTAACCTATCGCATGTTCATATTTTTGTAATACTTTATGATATGTTTTTTAAAAAATCCATTCGTAGCCGATAAATAATCAGTTTTAAGCTTTAAGGTTAGAGTGGCATGTACTTGGTGCCTCGTATCCGAGCCAGTAACAGATACTCGGTACCAATGTAGCGGCTCTTACGCGACCCGCTGTCAAAGGGCAGGTTTAAGTTGATATACTTTTAAGTGAACACAGATTTTAATGTAACACCAATAAAATTGGTTAAATAAATCCAACCACCATAAACTTTGTGAAGATTAGCGTTCAAAAACGCGGTTATATGGTTTTTATAGATCTGTGAAATTCGGAAGCGTGGCACAAGCGATCCTGCTTAACAAAGGATATAGACAATCTATAATATATCTATTAAGTTAGTTATATTGCAAACATACAGTGTATTGTTTATATACTACTATGGGGTTAAATAATTACACAACTTGCCTAATGATAAGCGGTTACCCGTGGCCTATGCAAGCTTGTAAGATTATGACTATCACTTGCGCTTTGCCGATTCTTAATCCTTTTTATGTCTTAAGCGATCCTATTCTCTTTGTTAAAACAGTGGTACAAACGAACGTTACACAAGGGAGAAATAGAATATGCGGTGAGTAAACCTACTCTTCGGATGACTTTTTGTGGTTTATCCTTTATCTTGTCGGTAACGATAAATGGTGTGGAATGATAATCTGGCCGTAAGAATAATCGCAAATAATGCCCTAGAATTGTATTGTTAGCTGTTCCTTATATACGTATAAGTACGCAATATATGAACTAAAACAACCATAAAGTTATTAAACATATGAAAACTTAACTATTTATTAAACATAGAAGTAATATAACTTTATCTGTACATCGTTATATAAAATTGCATTTCTAATATTTAGATGGTAAACAGCATTCACAATTAATGCTTCGAGATCAACAAGGTGATTTGCTAGGTCAATAATATTATATTAGGTTGTCAATTCTTAGAATACCAGATATAATTCAAAATCGATCGTATCTCGCCACCGGTGTGCTGCTGCATCTCAATAATACACAAATCCTGCTATATCCTTCTTCTTCTTTTCGTGTGGTTAGTGGCTAACCTGTTGTCAAGAGTTGTTCAAGCCTCTGACATGGCTTAACGACTGATGTCAATTTAGCAACAACCGGAACCGACCTTTTACGTGGCCTCCGAAGCACAGAGACGCTCAGATGAAATACCACTAAGCGGTCACCCATCTATTTTTTTTTTTTTTTTTTTTTTTTTTACGTGGGGGAATGCAATGACGCATATCCCTCCGCGGGGGCGGGCGGAGGGATTATGTCGGACTCGCCGGGGTAAAGAAAGATGTTGAAAATATAATGTACCTCCCGGGATACCGACTAAACCTACCACGGTGTTCCTCGACACAACCACTATCGGCGGGGCCGCGCGAATCGCTTTCGCATGCGGTCGCGACCCCGCCGAGGTTTCGGCCCGCCGTATGAAACGGCAGGCCACTACACAAAATACCTACCCAAACTAGGCACTTCCGACATTATAAAAACCCTACTGTCTCCCCCCTAGAGGGGAGACGGACTCGACACAGAGGCGCGCGTGGGAACACGCACGCCGCCTCTCGGACCTGGTGCTGAACGGATAGCGGGCAGGCCCACAAAGCCCGCTACCCCCAGGTCAAACCTCAGGGTGGCTGGAGGTCATCGCGCGCCCTCCGGCGCCCGGCTCTGCGGTTGGGGAGAGGGTTTAAACGCTCCCTCTCCCGCTCCGCCGCCTCCTTGATGGAAATTACTTCCTCACAGAAGGAGGCGACGGCGTTCCACGACCTCTCACTCCGGACCATAGACTGAACTACGGCCGGGAGCGAGAGGACAACCGATCCGACTGCCGCGATCAACTCACGGCGCTGCGATGCCCAGGCGGGGCAAATCGCCAAAGTGTGCAGCGCCGTGTCCTCTATAACGTCGCGGCAGTCGCCGCAGTGGTGACAACCGGGCGTCTCTTGCCGGCGTATACGACACAGGAACTGGCCAAAACAACCGTGGCCAGTAAGCGGTCACCCATCTATATACTGACCGCACCCAACGTTGCTTAACCTCGCTAATCGTTTACCGATCATTGAGTTCAACTGGCTATTATCGATATAATTCTGCCATATAATCCAGTTACATTTTCATTATCAAATTCTCGGTTATTAAAATAATAAACCCATGTTACTCTAAAGGACATTTTAATTTCAAAATTCCGTTTATACACTTTAGAACCTGTCAAGTCATGGAATACCAGACTATTAAAAACCTATTGCCGTCGGTGTATCGCAGCGACTCAATAGATTAAAGCTTGAAAGACATTAACTTTTAATCAAGTGAAACTCGGTGTTAAGTTGAACAGCATTGTAGAGCTACTCATAGATTCAGTTTTAATGTTCGGCCACATCGAATCCATGAAAGCAGGTGGTCGCCGTCTGACACACTTAGCTCACGCCACCAAACGGCGGCAACTATTAACTAAACTCCTAATTGAGCGCTAGCACACGCGGCAAGCGTACGCGACTAAAAATAGAACATCTTATTTTCACTTGAATGGCTAAGGTTCAACCGTGCCGTTTAACTAGTTATAGCCGAAGTATAATAGTTTTGAGCTAATTTTGACCCGCAATAATAAAGATAAACATGACTCTAATGGCCCAAAGTTTCAGCTCGCTACGAAAACGTAGAACATTTCTATACGGAATGAGGAAATCCTTAGAGAAATTATAAACGATCCATATAGCTTTAGTAGTAAAAGAATTCAAGTGATAATTATTTAATTATCGCTCGCATTAACCGTGAAGAAACATCTTTTGGATACATGCATGTCTAAGAGTTGTGCATAATGTTCTCGAAAATATGTGAAGTCTGTCAAACCGCAGTGGGCCAGCGTAGTGGACTAGCCTGCCCCTTA
Organism: Catocala nupta; assembly: GCA_963675205.1. Classification (NCBI taxonomy): domain Eukaryota; kingdom Metazoa; phylum Arthropoda; class Insecta; order Lepidoptera; family Erebidae; genus Catocala; species Catocala nupta. Next base: position 26,033,317 of record OY776086.1, on the reverse strand, counting down.
TGAAGATGCCCCTGCCCAGCAGTGGGACAGTTTATATACAGGACTGATAATATTTTTGTATATAACGATCGTTAAGAATTGATTATAAATAACATCGCGATTAAAAAGAATATTTTTGTATGTTCATCCTCATTATCTTTCTTTTCATCAACAACATTCGTAATCATAACGTTCCAATTAAAATAAATGATATCTATATTCTACGCCGTATACAAAATAAAGGTCATAGCTCACCCGGCACCCGACCAGCACCACCTCGTTGCTCGGTGTCCACTCGTTGACAATAGGTGGTCCACGGTTGGAGGCCGCCTGTCAACCAGTGAACGTCAGGTGGTCCACGGGTGAACGCCGCGTGGTTAATGTGTTGACGTCGCGTGGTCAACGAGTGGACAATGCGTTGTTCGCGAATAGATGAGTAGTTTACCAGAAATCGTCACTAGGCCTACACGTCTCGCGTCTCGCAGACGGCGCGTGGACTACTCGCGAACGGCGCACGATCAATTCGGGAACAGCGCGTGGGTAAGGCAAGGCAAGCGTGCGGGCAACGGGTGGTCACCGAGTGGCCCACTCGCCGTCCGCACGCGGTCAGCCAGCGGTCGAGGAGCTCCGGAGTTGATGTAGTGAGCGTAAGCCCACAGTATTCCATACAAAGAATACTAACCGCTCGAGGCGAGGCGGTGCTGGTCGGGTGCCGGGTAGCTCTAATGAGCTATGACCTTTAATATAATATACAGTCAAAACATTGTAGATATGAAATCGATCCATTGCACTTGTTTACAATAGTTGGGCCTAGCAAACAATAGGTACCTACTACTAGGAGTCACGAATATGAACGTTAAAACTCTATCTCAATGGTCAGAGAATCAATGTTTTGGTAATGTTTGTGTTTTTCTCAAATAGCTAAAGAACATTTAGAATATGTATAAGTATAAAACTTACTAAATCTTAGCCAAACAATGAATCATAGCTTCGGATTAAACAGTTTTTTATAGCACTGTGAATGTGATTGAAACTATGATTTTTCTGAATGTATTAGTAAATGAGTCTCTGAGGTTTATGTCATCTAATTAGGTAGAAACAGACTTTGATGCAAAGCTTATCGGCATAAATGGACATACACGGTCGTAATCCCGGGCGCAACTTATTGATGTATAAGCCCGTCTACAATTTGTCGTTCAAACAATATTTAACTACTAATCCGTCAATATTTGTAAAGTGCTTACTAGAACTTTGAAAGATTTGAAAATTTATACATGAATTGCAAAAGCATGCTAACACGATAAAGAAATAGCCCGGGTAATACCGTTGAATTTGATATTTTTTTTTAGTTAGACTTTGTTTTAGGCAGACGAACAACAAAACAAAATGCCCGTATTATCGAGTACAGTCGATACTGTACTCAACGGCAATATGCTCGTTATTACGTGGGACTTAGAAAACTGCTAGTAAAATGCATTTTAACCTTTTTTCTTGGCCATACTCGAATGTTTCAGCATTTCTGGCGTTGTCATGGTCGTTTCGCTCAATATTCTTTTTTAAGGACGTCACTTTTAGTACATTAATTTTTAATACTCATTAGTATTAAGTACGTCGTTATCAAGATTATTAAAAAATTCTGATCTTTATAGCACATTTATAGCCAAGAATTTGGTACAAATGTATTGCCAATCAGGTTTTATATTGCCCAAGCCAGCAAAAGGGCAGTTGTCTGCATAAAAATGTAGCTAAATTAAGTAGGTTTATACTCTGAACGTTAGAACTCATTAGGATTGTACCAAATCAGAAACAACAGTAATGGTAAATTTGACGATTATTGTACGACCTATAAAATTTTATTTTTCGTCGGATGTGAACACTAATCAGAGGTACATTAGTTTACACCTAAATATATTATGGATTAACTTTTGCCTGTGATTTCGGCCGCGAGAACGAAATATTGTCCTCTACATATATTTGCGATGTCGCGCCATGCTTTATATCTTTGGTTTTATGAAACAAAATTAGATAAAGCTTTGATTTTAATTTGGTTCCTAAGCTTTCAAATAAGTAAAATCAAATCAATATCAGTTCCGTAGTCTTAACATGACGCTAAAGGAAAGAGAGGGAAAAAATTTTTTTTTTTCGTATTTGGTTTTGTTAAGTACCTGACTCGGCGTCTTAACGGATGAACTAAGCTGGTGAATTGATGTATTAAATAAAACGAACTAATGGACAGTAGACATCAGTGTTTATTAAGTGCCACAAAGGATCACACAAAAGCACACACTAAATTGAGCCTACGGCTCGGGTATATATACGTTCCGTGTGAACGAAACCATAGCGCGATTCAGGATTTCGTGGTTTTTGAGAGTAACGCCATCTATCGGCCTATAAACAAGTTATGATCTATATAGAACTTTATTATTGAACTTTTGAATGCGCTATGGTTTAGATTATTCGTTCTGAACATGCCGCCCACCAAGGACGATACTGCAGGAACGTCCTTCTCTAATTGAACTGAATAGATTTACATAATCATGTATAATTATTTGTACTGCTTAATAAGATTACTGTATAGACAACACATACTACTATACAATTGCACTAGAATCTTAGATTAAAAGATATCGATAATACAAACTTAACAATAAACATCTGCCAAAAACGACCTTTAGTTCCTTGAAAATAAACAAGATAAAACGTAAATATTGACTAGATTTTAAAACTAAATGCGTTTGATCCGTTGACCTAAAAATATATAAATTGATTACAAACATACAATATACTTTTAACAATAAGTCCTCAATCTACTACAGGCAAAATACATATTTTTGAGGTTGGCCTTTTCACTGTCGACGATTGTGTGCGCACGGTGACCACACGGGTTATGCCATCATTACCAGGATGTTTATGAAGAATTCGACCTAACAGCCACCGGCTTGGGGGTAAATTATCCTCTTTAATGAGAACTATATCTCCTATTTTTGGTTCTGGAATTTGAGAAGCCCATTTGTATCGGTTCATTAAATTTGAGAGATATTCCTGTGACCAGCGACTCCAAAACGACTGTACCATCTTTTGTATGAACTGCCAACGAGTTAAACAGCTCACATTCGAACTTACTTGGGAATCGTCTGGCACGCCAATCAAAGGTTCGCCAATAAGAAAATGTCCCGGGGTTAAAGGTAATGGTTCACCAGGATCAGTAACATTAATAACGCTCATTGGTCGCGAGTTTAAACAAGCCTCCACTTGATTGAGAAGTGTGGTAAGCTCCTCATATGTGAGTGTAGCGTCGCCTATGGTACGTTTTAAATGGGCCTTGGTGGACTTTACCCCTGCCTCCCAAAGTCCGCCAAAGTTGGGACTATGAGGTGGTAGAAAGTGCCACTCAGTACCATCGATCTGTAAGTGCTGTACTATTTCTTGTTGAGTTGCCGTCAACTGCTGCAACTCTTTTGAACTACCCACAAAAGTGGTACCGTTGTCACTCCACAACTTGGAACAGTGACCTCGACGAGCGACAAAACGTCTGAAAGCAGCCAAGAATGCCTGTGAGGTCATATCACTGACTACTTCTAAATGTATAGCGCGAGTGGCCATACATACAAAAAGACATATGTAGCCTTTATATGAACGATGCCCTCGACCTTTTGTTGTCCTAATATTAATTGGACCCGCGTAATCAACACCGCTGTGTAAAAATGGTCTAGCAGGTGTGCAACGTACAGCAGGCAGAGAGCCCATGAACTGGTTTTTAATGTTGGCTCTATACCTAGCACATATGACGCATCTATGCACGTGATGCTTGACAAGTGTTCTAACACCTATTATCCAATAGGCTGACCTTAAATAGTTCATCATGACTTGCGGGCCACCATGTAGTGTTTTACAGTGGGCATCCGCTATGATGAGCTTAGTTAAATGACAAGAGCGAGGTAGAATAATCGGATGTTTTGCCTGTTCGCTGAACAGAGATTTCTCAAGTCTGCCTCTTACTCTCATTACACCCTTATTATCAATGTAGGGACATAATGATTTTATTGTACTTGATTTTAATTGTAAATAGCCTTTAGATTGTAATTGTTCATATTCTTGAGAAAATGTTTCCTTTTGAACTACTTTTATGCAACATTTGAGAGCTGCATCTAATTCTACCTTTTGTAAATAGTTTGATTTATATTTTTCATTTTCTTTTAAAAATCTCCGGCAATAAGCAACGATTCTAACTAATTTTAATAAATTTGAATATTTTTCAAAAAAGGGAGGGTCTGGAACTACTGCTAAATGAGTTTTCACAGACGCCTCTAGATCTATGTTGTACTGATTTGACCTGTTGTATATAATTGTTCTGTTTTTGAGAAATGATGGTCCCGAAAACCACATATCATTATTTAAAAGAGCGCTTGGGAGTATTCCTCTGGAGGCACAGTCTGCTGGGTTGTCTTTGGTCGAGACATGGCACCACTGAGACGAATTCGTGGCAGTCAATATCTCGGACGTCCTATTTGCTACAAACGTCTTCCATTTACTTGGGTGGCTGTTTATCCAAGCCAACACTACTGTGGAGTCAGTCCAGGCTCTTATCTTGTCCTTGGTTATATTTAAGACTTCAGCTGTTTCAACTAAAAGTTGTGACAGAAGAACTGCGCCGCATAACTCCAGGCGGGGAATACTGATTTGCTTAATAGGAGCAACTCTGGTTTTCGCAACTACCAATGACACATGAACTTCGCCTTTCGAGTCAACGCGTCGTAAATAAATGACTGCTGAATAGGCTGATTTGGAGGCGTCACTAAAACCATGCAGTTCAATCTTATCGGTTGAATTAGTTCTAAGCCAACGAGGTATCCGCACTTTGGTAAGATGTGACAGTTCGTTACGGTAAGCTATCCACTCTTGTACTAGTTCAGTTGGTGGCACATCATCCCAACCTACACCTACGAGCCATAACTTTTGGATGAATACCTTCGCCATAACCACACTAGGTGCTAACCAACCCAGTGGGTCGAACAGACGAGCTATATCCGATAGTATGGACCTTTTAGTTACAGAGGTGATTGTTAGAGGTGAAATATTTACCGAGTACTGAAAAGTGTCATCGTAGCGATTCCAGGTAAGTCCTAAGATTTTAATAGTACTGTCTAATTTTATTTCTACTTCCTTTTGTTCTCTATTTTCTAAATTGTTTTGTTCGTTATATTGTGACCTATTTCCTGTATCCTGCATTAATTGATTCATATCCGGATTGTCCTTATTTGTCCTAGTTTGTTCTATTTGTTCTTCAGTATTTGTTTCTAATTTATTTATTTTTCCAATTAACTCTAGATTATTGCTGTTCCATTTTTGTAACTTAAATCCGCCCTTACCTAATAATTCTGTCATTTGCTTATATGTTTCTATGCCTGCCTCTACGCTAGAGCATCCTGTCATGAGATCGTCCATGTAGAAACTGTTGAGTACTTTGTCTCTAGCTTGTGGGAAGCTCTCCCCTTCGTCGTGGGCAAGTTGGTGTAAGGTTCTTACGGCTTGGTAAGGTGCAGAGGCAGTGCCAAAGGTAACAGTGACAAGCTCGTAATCCTTGATCTGTTTCTCAGGACTGTCTCGCCATAATATACGTTGAAACTTAACATCCTGCTCAGCTACTCTGACTTGTCGATACATTTTTATAATATCAGCAACAAGCGCGATACAATGAACTCGCCAACGCAGCACTGTGTGTCTTAAGTCAGACTGTAGTGTTGGACCGATCATCAACTTATCATTCAACGATAGTCCGTTGCCATACTTCTCAGAGGCGTTGAAGACGACCCGCACCTTTGTGGTGGTTTTATCGTCGCGAATAACTGCGTGGTGAGGTAAGTAGATACCGCTTTCTTTGTTGTCCTCGTCTGTTTTTACTAGCTGCATGTGTCCTAGATGTAAGTATTCTTCTATTACTTGTGCGTATTTTTCCTTTAGATCTGTGTTGTTCTGTAGTTTCTTCTCTAATGTCCTAAATCTTTTTTCAGCAATAGAACGTGAATTGGCAAAGTGACAAGACGGGTGTTCTTCTTTAAATGGTAACCTCACAATATATCTTCCATCAGCATCTCTTCTAGTTGTGGCAGTATAAAGGTCTTCACATTTCTTCTCTTCAGGTGTAAATATTTTCTTTGTATTCTTATGTTCTTCTATTTCCCAGAATTTTCTCAACATTTCATCTTCACTTATATGAGCGTGCATTACAGAAATCGTAGTTGTTCTCTGATTGTCTTCTGCGTAGACTGCGCCTGACAGAATCCACCCTAAACTTGTGTTCTGTGCAACCAGTGTACCAGAACTGTTCTTCATTAAACCTTCCTTAAGGATGTTACTGTAGACCTCAGCGCCTAACAACACATCAATTTTGTTTGGCATACCAAATGATGGATCGGCAAGCTGCAGGTCTGTAACGCCAACCCAATCTAATGTTGTTGCTATTTTGTGTTCAGGTAAGGAAGACGTAATTTTGCTCAATACATAGGCATTTAATTGAACTTTGAAATCAGGCTCTAATCGTGATTGAATTTTTAAATGTACCATATACTTTGCTATGGTTGAACTATTGTTTCCTAAACCCGAAATAAGTCCCTTGACTGGGAACTTTTTCAGTCTAAGGAATTGAACTGTTGCTTCAGTGATGAAACAACCCTGCGAACCCTGGTCAAGTAAGGCTCTAACTGTTTGATACTGACCAGTTCTTGACTCGGCTCTTATTAGCGCAGTGGCTAATAAGACCTGTCTGGGCTTAGGGACCTTTCCCGTGGCCAAGCACGTAACTATTGGAGTAGCACTAGTGTCAGAACTAGTACTATCAATAGCCGGCTTGGTCAGATCGGTTTGCCCTACATTAGAGGTAGGATAAAGATGTAGCAGTGAGTGATGTCGTTTATGACATACTCGACAAGTGGTGGGCTTCTTACAATCATATACAGTGTGATTACTGCCCATACAATTAAAACAAATATTATTTTTTAGAACAAACGCTCGTCTTTGCTCGACGGGCTGTTTGGTAAACTTTTTGCAAAAGCAAAGTTTGTGACCTTCGGAACAATATTCACATCTTATATGTGATGAGCTAGTGGCTAACATTGCCTTTGAACTATGACCTGGTGAACTATTATTATGCTTATTGACCTGGTGAGCCATAGTCTTTGTTGGCTCTAAACATTCCAATGCGCGGAAACGATTTTCTATAAATTGTTTGAACTGGTTAAAAGTTGGTAAGTCATTATTGGCATCGCTGGTGCCAAGACTTAACTCCCATTGTTTACGGGTTTCATTATCTAATTTAAATGTTACGATATGTATGATGATGACATCCCATGTGCTCACATTAATGTCTAGATTCTTTAATGCGTTCAGACAATCACATGTAGTATCAATTAAATCTTTCAAAGCTGTAGCTGATTCCACAAGCATACGCTTTTGCCCAAACAACCTCTTCAAAATACAATTGGTTAAATACTTCTTGTTACTGTAACGTTTTTCTAACTGAGCCCAGCATTGTACATAGTTGGCATCGGTTATTGGGATATGCCGTATTAATTGCTCAGCTTCGCCCGAAAGGTGACCTTTTAAATAATGAAGCTTTTGCACATTATCTAAAGCACTATTTTTATGAACCAGAGAAGTGAAAAGGTCATAAAATGTCGTCCATTCGCTATATTTACCCGAAAAGGTTGGAATGGAGATCTTAGGTAATTTTACAAAAGAATTACCTGATTTTGGTGAACTAGAACCATAATTTTCACTTGATTGTACCACACCTTTTGTTGGTCGAATTTTATTAAGTGTTGTTTCATCAAACTTTTATAAATAATATAAGTTTCCTCAGTTGTGTCGTAAATATCAACAACTTTTTTATCTATATCTTCGGTTTTAAAACGCTCGTATAATTTAGTATTAGTTTCTTTAAATAATGACCAGTCTTTTTCTAATAATTCTTGTTTAGTTTCTATGTATTCTATAGTTAATCTATCCTTTCCGCATTTTTTAAAGTTAGTTAATCCCTTTGTTATAACATTTTGTTGATCTCTCAAAACATTAATTATGCCTTCCATTTTAAATATTTATGTTTATAAATGTAGGAATATAAAATATGCACTACTTCAGAATAGTTTTAAAACACTTGACCTAAAATATGTAAACAAAAACAATATAAATAAACTAAACAGTCAAACGTAACACTCAAAAGAGATAAGACCCAAAAATGTACACAGAATAAAAAGTTAAAATGACAAAAGGAACAAAAGGTTAAAATCATTAAATTTTTCTATGTTCCAAACACTTATCTAAAATATTACAAGTCCATAAAAATACCAAAAAGTTTTACAAGTGTTTTGGAAACATAAAACTTCTAGTAGAAATCGGGCATAGATTCCTCGTTCCCCCGTTTTTCATAAATTATACTAAGTCCTTAATACTAACATGCACACCTTAAAATTTAACAAGTTCTAATTATTAAAATTTTCCAAGTCTAAAAATATAGCACAAAATAATAGAAGTCCCAAATATCTTGCAAATTTGCTAAGTTAAAATCTTGCTGTAAATAGAGTTCAAAATTGCTTGACTACTTGAAAGATTGTTTGTTGATTATTTGCACTTATAATGGTTGGAAAATATTGTACTCACAGTTGCACTTCACTCAAACCAGTGTTTGTTGACCTGCCAGTGGCGCCCTCTATGACACCCCGTTGAACTGCTAACAGCGCCTCCAGTGGCTGCTTGTTGTACTAAAATTGATGTCCTCTTTGGCCTCTCCTTGTACCGCATACGTCTCAGCTGGACGTTGAACTGTATTTGGCGCCCTCTGTGGCGACACCGTGAACTATCCGCCTTGGCCGAGCTCGCTCACCAACGTAGGGCGCAGCAAGCAGCCTTGTGCGGGGTCCGTGTACTCTTCTGCAGCGATCCACTGCGAGTATCACGGGGGGTAGCGGACCAGCGAAGGCACGCTTTTACAAAAAGGATGTCTGTCTTATCCGGCTCGAAGGACCAATATGTTAAGTACCTGACTCGGCGTCTTAACGGATGAACTAAGCTGGTGAATTGATGTATTAAATAAAACGAACTAATGGACAGTAGACATCAGTGTTTATTAAGTGCCACAAAGGATCACACAAAAGCACACACTAAATTGAGCCTACGGCTCGGGTATATATACGTTCCGTGTGAACGAAACCATAGCGCGATTCTGGATTTCGTGGTTTTTGAGAGTAACGCCATCTATCGGCCTATAAACAAGTTATGATCTATATAGAACTTTATTATTGAACTTTTGAATGCGCTATGGTTTAGATTATTCGTTCTGAACAGGTTTTAACAATATGAAATATTCAATATCAATTAATTTTCCAAATACGTCTCTATCGTACAGGTACAGACTTACTACAGTTTTATTACAGCTTAGGTAGCATATACCCTTTCTATAAATATTATACCAGAAGGATGAAATATTTAAAAAAAATTGTTGACTAGTAAAGGGTATATTGAATTCGCTTGGTCTTAAAATCTGGGGTTCAAACGTAGCCTGCATTTGGGATAGTGTTACATCAGCGGCAGATTTCAATGCACTTTAAATTCACTTATTGTAAATTCGGTATATATTTATCAATACTTTGGTTATTATACTTTATTGAATATCGTTGTCTTGAGGAATGATTTTTGTCAGATAGCTTATTTTAATGATAAGTAAATATTTATCAAATCTACCAGTTAGCTTATGAGGTCTAAGATGTTTAAGCTACACATTTTTAAAATAACACAAATCTATTTTAAACTTGGCTGTTTTTTTTCCAATGTTTCAAGTCAACATAATTTTCTTCTATGATAAACGTTGAAAACATAACCTTTTATTATGTATATAACCAACAAATAAATAAAACAGCAAATTGAAAAGCTTCAAAATCGAAACTTGCTCTCGGAAATCGCTGTCATACAAACGACAAGAATATTGATTTATTCAGACTGAAGAATTCAAAATGGAAAGCGGGCTATCTCACGCGAATAGCAAAACAAATCATATATGACGATAGTTCTCATCGATCCAACTCTAAACAGTCCCTTGTAGAGGCAGTAAAAACGTAGAAAGATGTCTGGTTGTGCGACTGACAGGCACGCGATCCGTTGCCAAGGTATCGAACATACAGCCTGTCTCCCACAGCCAGGAGCTACAAAAACTAAGCTCTATTCTCTCCCCTCGACATTACGATACCCACGATACTGTTTATATAGAAGACACTATATTTACGTAAAATAAGGCCAGGAATGATCTCCCCTATTCAGTTTAGTGGTAGTCATATTTTTCGTAAATTGTCGTCATATTTAACCTACTTTATATATGTTTTGGGGTTGATTATCCAACCCCAAAACATATATAAAGTAGATGACTAATGATAGCAAAATTTGGTAAAATAAACTACGTTGATGAAATTGTGATGTCGTGATAAATTCATTCAATTTTAGAAGATTAGTTGAGACGTTGCTAGTATATTTATAAAAATTTGAAAGTTGAACAAAATAAACGTGTGGAATATAAACAAGGTGGAATAACAATAGATTAAAATAACAGTTACTGATATAAAATAAAAAGTTAATTCTGGGTAGATGTATGAACGTTTTATAGAAATGGCAATGTCATCAAACGTGGCAATTATTACTGAATCAGACTTTAAATTATTTTAATTCAATTTCGTACAAAGACATATAAACAAGTATTTATGCATACGTTAAATATTGAAATAGTCAAGTACGTTAAAGAAAAATAATTATTTTTATGTATCTCTAAATAAATATAAAATAGCTTTTAAATATATTCTTATTTCCATTTGTTTCTAAGAAACAAGGTACAAATATGCGGTTCAGCGGTTTCTAGTAGCAAAATAATCAGAACATATTTATTCTCTACGTGAAAAGTAGCATGAGTTGCGCTTTTAGCGCTTTTAGTGTGCGCGCTCTATGTAACATATTATGTATACTCTACGAAGACAAGTGAGCTCTAAGAAATGCAAACCAGAAGAACCAAGAAATTTATATAACTATATTTTAATGAGTAAGATATACAAATAACGCCAATGCAAAGATTGAAGTGTTATGGACAGTTATTTATGAAATTGATGCGATGACCAAGTACAAATAATTTATTCGCGACCTTTCTTATTAAGAGCCATGTATACTACCGCCGGCGCAATTCAAGGATAAACTTGTTTAAGTAACTAATATATTTTAATAGTAGTAGATATAATAATTCGAATATTCGTATTCTAAGGTTGATAATTTAGAGTTCATTCATATCAAAAATTGTTTGCAGAACCGATAGGTAAATTTACAAATTCATGTTATGAAACAGTAAAATATTTTTCTGTTGTATGTTAATTCATACCTATACATTAACCTGTACTTTTATACCAATATTATAAAGAGGAAATATTCGATTTTATGTTTGTTTATTTGGTTTATGTGTGTCCCAAGTTTCATTCAAACCCGTTGCAAGTCTTACGCGTGATTGTGAAACAAACATCCAAACATATTAACAAACTTTAACATAATCTATATCTATACTGATTTTATAAATAGGAAAGATTTTATTCATATATTCATATCGGTTTCCCCGTGACCATGGCTGCTGAAAAGCAACCGAAACGTCGGGGAAAGTGTAAACCTAAATACAAATAGTTTTAACTACTACTACTATTGAATTTTTTGTTTAGTAACATTTGCGTAAACAGAAGACAGTATAAAGATTTTATTGTCTTTGTTTGTTTATTTGTAAAGATTAACACAAAAACAACTCAACCAATTTTAACAATTCTTTCACCATTAGAAAGCTATAATATCACCGAGTAATAAAAGCCATATCTTTTTTTTATAGTTCTGTTACTAGTATAACCTAACCTACTTTTACGCGAGCAAAGCCGCAGGAAAAAGTCAGTGGTGAATATTTCATAAACATGTCGGAAAACTATTATTATAGAATCGCGCTTGTATATATCTGAAGGGAAATGCTGAAGTGTATAGTATTTACATTTCGCTATGTTTTTAGATTCTACGTGATAAAACAGGCCTATTGCCTCAGGTACATTGTCAGCAAGCGAGTGATACTGAGAATTTCCATTGCAATGGAAAATCCTGCCACCACTTTTCACGAAGGATTCCACATTGGGACTTCACTATTATCCGCACCGATAAGATATATCAGAGGACCAAGATACGTGTATTAAATTGATCTTTACCCACGTCGTTGTAAGCGGGGATTACATTACACAATGTCGTTGGGACTCAATAATATATAGATTTAAAGTTGAAACCCAAACTACCAAATTGCGAAATCTACATAAAAATTCGTTTAGTAGTTTTACGGAAGATCGGAACAAACAAATTGACAGATAGACGAATAGATAGTTTTAGCCTCAAACCTTTGAAATAACGAAGAATTTTGAATTTTTTTTGTATAATTAAAACGTTATTTTTGCTCGAGTATCAAATCTTGTATCGCAGGAGACCTTTCAGGTAATTGTGAATTATATACATTTTTGTTCGATTGAGCCCACAACGCTCAACGCTTGGTAAGGCATCTAAATAAATAATTACACCATCCATGCAAATGTATTATAACGTTACAAGAATATTAAATACAACTAACATCAAATCGCCATAATGAGTTCACGATACTATTGCAAGCTAAACACATAATGACACGACGTAATGTCTAAAGTTTTCCATTTGGTAAATGGAAAACATCGTTACATTAAAACTAATGTATTGTATGTTGCTCTTTTTGTAAATGTAGTGCAAATTGCAATGGCAACCAACCTATTCACGGAAAGAAATACTTATTGCTTTTGTGATACTTGCCGTGTTTTTTAGTACCTATTCCTGTAGAAAGCAATGTACTGGAACATGTTTATCATATTTTAACGACATATGATAAGAAGAGGAAAGAGTCATGATCAAAAACTAATACGATAAGTATCTACATATTGCGTCTCGTTGTCGCCACGGGAATCAGCAATTTTACATGTCCCGGGCTTCATTTTCAGGTTGGCAAAATGTTGCTGGTGTTTTTTATTGTTCGCAGTCAAAACGCCTACACTCAGCCTGATGGTAAGTATGGTAAGATGGTAAGTTGTGTAGTTAACGAGCAGAGTGCTCAACACTACGTTCTTTACAGCTTAAGTGGTGCTTAACTATGACGACGACTTTGACGATCTAAGGAGGTGCTGTTTTACGCCCGCTTAAAGAACCTAGGATTGAAGGAAGAAGGAAACACGTGAGAAGTCCCAGTTTTAATAGCTTGGCAAAGACTTTTCTGTCCAAAACATAAACAGTGGCAGTACGGAGTCTAGAGTCCAGTGCCCGCTAGATAGTACATATTGGAGTCAATCCTATTACGTGGGCACTAAAACATAGGTGAAAGAGCTTGATATGGATTAAGTGCATCTCTGCCAACCTCTTTGGGCACATATGTTTCAGACTGTGTACATATTTTACTCGATATTACCCCTTTTTCCAACTTACTGTGTAGTATGCAACATGTATCAGAAGCCTCCGGTCATATTTAACGATCACACAACATCACAAACATGATAAATATGACAGACGCTAATAAAAAATATTAATAGCCAGTCTCACAACTAACAAGTAAAAGTTATCAGAAAGATAAATCGCATGCTGTTTCACACTTGTTAGGTTAAAGAAGAGAGATGGCGAGAGTTTTATCTTATAGATAAATGCTATTTTGGAGGTGGTGGGACAGGCCCTAAATGTAATTGTTTTTTGGCTAGCTGTCAGTTATATAAAATACAAGATTTGTTATAGTATGAGTATGATCAGTGGGGTTCACCGAGTAGAAAAATCCAATATCCACTCCAGCCACTCCTCCATACTCCATGTCCAGCTGAGATATTGGCCATATTTTAAATATTAAACACCTTTAAAAAAAAAATCTTTTATGAAGACAGATTGTACAGTTATTCAATTTGCCACAAGAACGATCCTCAGTAGTGAGGGATCGACTAACAGGGGAAAAGTAATAGAAGATAATCGATAGCAATTTAATGGAAATTTTCCAAAAGATTCGTATCTAAATCGGGCCATGTCAGCCATGGATGAGGCAAATAACGTGATTTCAAGTTATTCAATAAAAATTCAAGCCTAATCGCGATCGTCTACCATGGTTCAAAGATATTGTTGTCTTTACAAAATATTTGTTCGAAGCCAAAATAATTGGCTATTTTGGTTGGTTATGGTTATGTATCGGTTTGCTAATGTATGGCACTGCAACCAGATAGTTTCTTGAACTTTGTTTGATATCTATCCAATATTTGTATATTTCTGTACATGAATTTGAGTGTACTACCTATATAAATGTGACAAATGGAAGTTCGTTTAACGCTTGAGCGACAAAACTGTACTGCGTTTTACTATAGTGCAAATGCACGCTAGTTCGACACACTGAAGCTCGATATCACTATAGTGCGATTATTAATACAATTTGTGGAGACTCACAGATGGTATTAATAGTCGCAAAAGCGTTAATCGCAATTCCATTTGTCGAATTCACAAAGTACACTCATATTCACGTATAGAATTTTTTCTGTTGTTTTATAAAAGCTTATATATGCTTTGTATAAGAACAGCAAAATTAATTCTCCGAGGCTGGGAAATCTGGTAAACTGTCTTGCAAATGTTTTGACTTGAAAAAGTTAGGATTAGATTATTTAAATTTGCAACAGCTTGCTGGTTATGGCCCTTGGGCCATAACATCGCCTCAAAGACCGTGCTTTTCAGAGTGTATAGCTTTGTCGTGATCTAGCGTACACCTTAATTATATAGAGACGCTGATAGAGCTGTAGGGTTTGCAACACTCTGCCGACTCTGCAAAAGACTGTCGTTGCTGTTGCTGTCACCAAAAGGGAAACTTTGGCCAAGAGTATCTTGCTATAGAGCTTGACATTGTCGTTAACGACTCTAATGTCCGCAGAAACATCACACGAGGAAAGATCGCAAATTAAAACAATAGCTGCGATTTGCTATCTTTTAATGAACATACATACAAAAATACATAGTCTTACGCCCATATCCTCGGTGCAATAAGTATGGGTGTCAAAATTCGTCAGCAATGGCTTAGCCCTCAACCAATAGCGAGATTACCTCCAAACTCAGTACTTTGAATTTTGTGACACTGTAACCCAATAAAACTACCCGACTTGGGCATCGATATCCTTATGTACAACAGTCACATTCACTGCCATCGTGGCAGCCAGTAGAAAAAAATCATGCCAGCGTGTAGTAGGAAAGCGAAGCATGTAAAACCAGGTCATTTATAATTATTCAAATGTTATTAAATAAATAATGGACGCTTGAGTTAACATGCACTATGTAATAGAGAAGACAACTTATCTAGATTATTTGTAACTTGCGTTAAAGTGCATGTTCCTAACTTACATTACAGATGGCTCAGTCTTTCGCGCGTTTCATTAAAATACATTTGCCGAAAAATGTCAAAACAAACATCACAAACAGGTTTGAAAGCCTAACACATTAAATGCAATTTAATTTCTTTTGCCGACCATCTTAGCTTTATCCTGTCATTGCTCGGAATGCCAGGTATAATTAAAAACCTATTGTATGAGTGATTATTATATTATAAACTCTATCTCAAAAAAAATCAATACCCTTGTCAATTATTTAAGAAAAGGAGTGACGCTGCGGGTTTTCCTATTATCAGAAGTTGCCGGTCTCCAAAAATACGTATTTCTAATTATACTACTTAACTATAATATTTGTTTCTTTTACATAACGTTAATATTTTTGTATGCTATTTTATTCTTTAAGTTTTTGTAATTCTTTGTATATATTACTGAACTGATATACATGTATGCTAGCTTTTCTAGCATCTTAGAGTTTTAATCTAATCGTAATCTGTGAACATCGCTGAGGACTACATTACTATATAGTTTTAAGTGTTTCTGTTGATTATATTATGAAGAGCGGGTTAATGATGTTCCTTCCTAAATAAAATAAAATATACTATAAATACGATTATTATACAGGACAATTTTTGTAGGTAAAAAGAGGACTTTCAATACAAAACGGGTTAAATGATAAATAGTTAAAAAAAACAAGTTCTAGTCAGCTCCCAAGAGTTGATAATTCTTGGAAAGTTTCCACTCATATCTTAAAAGCATAATAATTAGCGAAATTTATTAAATAAATGGAATGAAAATCACTTAATTAACCACAAACTTTGTTAATGACTGCCATTCATTCTATTAATATTATAAACGGGGAAGTTTTGAAAGTGTTAGAATGACTTCATCACGATACAAAATTGGCACACAAGTAGCAGTGTCCTGTATTAATACGAGTTTTTTATATAACGGTATGCACTTCGTGGGATTTACAAAGTTGCGAGCAGAAGCAAGTTGTTTAGGTATATAATCTTTTATATTTTTATGAAACCAGAGAATATTGTTCGAGATATTCCGTACATATTTTCAACGCATAATTTTTCTATTGACATTGGTATTACTAGTAATATAAACATCATTTTAATCAGTTTTTTTGTTTACAAACACATCTTATTGTTTATAATGAATGCTTTCATAATTGACAGTAGATTTTTTTAATTTCGTCTGTACAGAATACATACTTTGCAGTTTGCTGAGCGGCTTGAAACTACGCTCTTATGGAAAGTCGGTATAATATCCAGTAAAAAAGTGACACCTTGCATAGTGAAAATATAATAAGTTAATACTAAGAAATAATTTGTTCTACATAGATTCACCTCGGACATACGGGTTAGAGATAGACAGCGGTGTATTACACGCCCATTTCGAGACTGTGTGCAAGGTCTCTGAACCTATGTAGCCAGCATTTTAATCTCACATTGTAACAACTCTTGCATATTGTCGCACCCTGCAATATTATTTTAGACTATCTAAACTACCTATATTGCCACAAATTTTACCGAATTTCGACCGTGCATAGGAGAAAATTTGTAAAATGAATTGATTAAAACAATTGAGATCCGTCACCACCAAAACAATGGCTTCTAGAATTTTTATATAATTATGTTTATTTATTCCACTAATACGCAAAACCAATGAATGGATTTAAGGAGAGTTTCTCTTAAAAATTAAACCAAGTTTCATCCAACTCCGTTTAGTACAACCAGATATATCCACAAAAATGACGTCCTGGGTCAACTCTAATTCACGCGGACGATGTCGCGAGGAAAGGCTAGAACATATAATTAATATGTAACGAGGTCGAGTTTTTATATAAAATGCAAAGTTTTATAGTTATTGTATTATACATAACTATCGATACAAAAGTCAAATCAGTAACTTTTATCTGTTTAGAAAACTCGTACCGCTTGAAAATCATTGCAAAGCTTTTGTAGATATTGAGATTTAGGTTGACCTCTTTATGGTATAAAGTTTGATTCAAAGCAAGGTTCTTCATTACTTGTTTTGTTTTTGCATACGAACAGGTATCCTGAGAATGTATTATTTTTAAAATTTTGGGTCAACCACCATTTCATTGGATATCTACTTGTTATGTCGGTTATTCAACTAAAGAAGATTTTTTGTCACTATCTTCTAAAATCGATTAATTAATGTAAACAAGCTAATACAGGAAATCAAAATCGCTATCTTCTTAACACCAAAAATATAAAGAAAATTTCTTTCTCTCTCCCTGCTCAAGCTATTAACTCACTATCAGTAAATAGATTTTGTATTCAATCAATTTTATGAGTTACTGATGCTATAATTCGTACCAAATTTTCTTTGTCAATGATGCTGAATATTATAATTTATTACTTTTTTATGGAAAATTGGCCAGTATTATGTGAACCTCGTAAGTTGAAGGTTCCAATCTCAAATAAGACCTTTGGCTTCCACACGGCTAACGAAAGGTATGAAGGACATCTCTAATAGTACCACGAATTAATTTGGACTAAAACAAGGCCACACTTGTGTGTAATAAAGTATAAAGTTCGTATATTAAAGGTTATTTTTCTATAAGATAAGTAAAATCGAAATCATAAATCAGAATTTTAAGTGCTCTTTGGTGCAATTGATGCATAATATTGATAGACGCCTAGAAAATATCTTTATGACGAAGTATCGGCTTGTATGCACTCATTGAAATAGCAACATATATAATCTACTACTCTGAAACAACACGTAAGTACTCGTCCAAGTGCCAAAATGTTAATTGATATGATTGTCAAAAACAGAATTAAGCTGTGTTTAATTTCAGGCATTTATATACTGGTAATAGGGCATATTATTCACAATAGAAAGTATCAAAATGTTTCTTAATTTAGTATTTTGTAACGGAAGAATTTACTATGCGGAGGTAGTAAAAATTCCTCACACATTTCATAAATGTTTCATACTTGTTACGGACAATGGACGCTGATGAATTGTATACCATAAATACACAACAACAGAGTCGATAACTAAAATCAGTAATAGTCTAATCAGTTACATTAACAAATTATACATGAAACAAGTAGTGATCTTCTTCGACGCAGTTATTAAAATTTGCGTAACCTAACCTCAAAATATCAGAGCGATTGCCAATTGCACGCAATTGTAAAAGAAGACTTAAGATTCTATAATATATAGCGCCATGGTAACCAGGCACCATATAAATTACGTGTATATAGAGTGAATAAAACCTCGACGACTTCTTAAACGTTACCAAAATCCAACAGAAACTGTTTCAAAAGATCGTAAAAGAAAACACTGTAATATACTAAAATACATAAATATAGGCATGAGTCAATAAGGTCCACAAAGTTCTAAGAATTGTTCGTGGAAATCTCTCCTTTAGATATCAGTTAAGTATAAACTAAAGTGTCCACTCACCGGATCCAGTATTCCTGCCATGGGCACAGAGATGGCATCATCGCCTCCAGCGGCCACCAATTTTTCCAAAACCTTGAGGGTCTGCTCCACTGCTGGCCATTCTCCTTTCTGCGCCAGCGTGAGGATCCTCGAAGCCACTTCCCGGATGTTGACTCCTGCACTCGGGGGCTTGATGACGACGGTCTCCGTGGCTCCGTTCTCCTTAACCTCCTTCTTATCACCATTGTTAGAAGACGTCTCATCCTTAATCTCTTCTGTGACCTTAGCCGGTGGAATTTTATCCTCGTCTGCATTTTTCTTAGGCGGGCCCTTGCCGCCTTTCTTGCCGCCGGCAGCCTGAGACATCGTCACATAACAGTATCACAATTACGAGGCACTACACAGGGTATCACGAACAGCCATGGCTCGAGCTTGTCGAGTATGTTAGTCGGTGGGAGGGTGGAGCATGACTGCGGCACGGTTGCGTAGCGCCAGCCGATTTCTTGCATGATTCGAGTAAATAAAGGCGACGGCTTGCGCCCGGCTGGATTTACAAACAAACTCCCGCGAGCGATGTCTCAGAATGTCCCATGCATTGACCCATTTTGTTTTTTGTCACGGGATCCTAAAATGCACCCCTTGTTGTAAAGTATTTTATAGTTCGATATATTGACTATAGTTTGTTTTATTGGGTTGAAATCTGGATATACAGAAAATGAATCAAGTTATTATTTTATTTTCAAAAATACTCTTTGTTCCTTTGCAAAATGATTTCAAACCTACATAGAAATTTGTAATACAATACATATAAGACATATTTTCGTTTTATTATCGTTGTTTTATTTTTAAGCGGTAAAGAACGTTATTAAATTAATGGAAGCCAGGCCATCGTAATAATTTTCTAAAGAATTTCTTAGAATTTTCAGGTAGAATAACTATAGTTACAATCAAATACAGCCCTGAAATTTCAATATATCTACATATTTTAAAGTTGTGTATATTAAATATCTTATTGATTTAATTTCGCTAATAGTTTTATTTGTAAATAAACCTATTAGCGAATTGCGAGCTCAATTTTCTGAATGGTGGAATCGTCCGACCTGATATGATATTCTGAAGGTGTTGCAATTTAGTAATGAAATTAAAAAGCAAAGTCAGTATTCGATGAGTAAACAGTTTTTATAACCGATAACCTCATTCTTATTGTGTGTAAGTAAAACTAAACTATGCGGTATTACGCTGAAATATAAAAAAATATAAATTTGGTTTTTCCTTCCATAGCTTAGAGGCTTATTTCGCGTCGATGTCGTTCCTATGACAGACGGGACGCTTCATGTTATCAAATATTCTCAACCACTTGTAACAGGTTAACAAAATTTATTCGGGTAACAGGTAATATGTTTACTTTATTTTTGATTTAATACTTTTCATCTCGTTAATAATACTAAAGTATTTCCAAAAAAAGAAAGCTTGTCATTTAATTCTGCATAAATTTGTGAAAAAGGATTGTACAGGTTAAGGCGCATTTTCATAAAAAAATGAAATAAGGTTAATGCTAGTGGAGTAGTTTGAATAATTATTCCAAAATAGAAGCGAAGCGGACCAGATCTTTCACCTTACGACCTTGTTAGAGAGAACAGGAAGGCGGAAAATACATTTGTAACGCATTTTCACCTACCTAGATTGGTATCGTGGCCTTAGGAGGTCGGGGAAAT
Organism: Catocala nupta; assembly: GCA_963675205.1. NCBI lineage: Eukaryota > Metazoa > Arthropoda > Insecta > Lepidoptera > Erebidae > Catocala > Catocala nupta. The sequence goes on along the minus strand of OY776086.1, from coordinate 26,012,739 downwards.
TTGCATGTTTCGTCACAGCAGGGTGGGGTGCGACGGGCAGGGGAGAGGAGGTTATGTGGGGTGGCGTTGGCGTCGCGTGCGCCCCACGCGCCACTTCCGGCGCGGGGTAAGGGGGGAGTGGAGCGGCGGACGGCGGCCTCGATTCAGCCCAGCCAAGATCAGATACCAAAAAGAATACAAAGTCTTGACCGTGGTCCGTTATTACAACCATATTTTATAAGTAATTTAACGCGTCCTTACATATATGCGAATGTAAAGTCATGTCTGACGTGAAGGTTGTGTATCTTACTAAATCCTTGGGACCTTGTTCCTGAAGATTATTCAAATTCAAATTCAAATTCAAATTCAAAATTTTATTGTTTGTTACAGGTTTTAATTAATTTACACAGTTGTTATTGTCATAAGGAGGTATCGCTGTAACATACCTATTGAGGTGTACAATATTTTAGTTGTCTTAATATAGTTATTGCTAATTTACATATGTATGGAATATAATTACACTTTCTAGGTTTATGTCAACATTTTAATAGTATAGATAATATAATTTTATTTAATAAACTACATAATTATAATAACGTTGCATTAAAATTAAGCAGGCATATTGTCAAATGGTCAGTTTACATTATATGCATTCATTATCATTTAAGAAGTCATTAACTGAGTAGTAAGCCTTGGCAATTAAGAATTCCTTTAATTTAATTTTGAAGATGTTCATGTCATTGTGATTCTTTATACGGTCAGGAAGCTTGTTGTATATTTTTACACCCATAATAAATATACTTTTGCCAAATTGTGCTGTTCTGCATCTTTTTATGGATAATTTGTTTTTATGTCGTGCACTTATAAGAGTTTCATAGCTATGTAGGTTATCTTTTATCATTATAGCTGCCTCGTAGATGTAGATCGACGGTAATGTTAATAATTTTAAAAGTCGAAATAACGGTTTACATGAATCTGTTTGTTTTATGCCTCGAATGTTTCTAACACATTTTTTCTGCGCCTTAAAGGCTAAATCCCTATCTGTTGAGTTACCCCAAAAAAGTATACCGTAATTTATAATAGAGCTCACATAGGCATGGTATACACTTAACATAGCATTTTCATTGATAACTTTTCTGAGCATGTATAAGACGTATGAAAACTGATTTAATTTTTTGCATACATGGTCAATATGTTTTTTCCACTTTAAGCCAGAATCAATATGTATTCCTAAGAACTTTGTATGGTTCACTTCTTTTATTTCCACACCTTTATAGTTAACATTCATTTTTTTATTACAAGTCACGTTCATACTTCTAAAAGTCATAAAGTTTGTTTTGTCGAGATTTATCTTAAGATTATTTGAATTTAACCATATTATTATTTTTTCTAATGACATATTCATTGTCGTTTCATTGTTCCCTCTATAGTCGTCAGTAAATATAGCTGTGCTGTCATCAGCAAACAATATCATTTCTTGAGATATTGCTTTTGGCAAATCATTGATATAAATATTGAATAGAAGCGGACCGAGAATACTGCCTTGTGGCACTCCATATTTAAGTTTTTTAGGCATCGATAAATGTTTTTGTTCAGTTTGTTTGCCATTAATTCTTGTAATTTCTGTCATTTGATATCTATCACATAGGTAAGATTTTATAAGGTTTAACGCGGTTCCTCTGACTCCATAAGTCTCTAACTTTTGTGTAAGTATATTATGGTCAACAAGATCAAAAGCTTTGCTCATATCCATAAAAATTGCGTTTACTTGTTGTTTTCGATCAAGTCCCGACATTACTTTAAATAAAAAATTATAAATCGCTTTTATCGTCGACTTCCCTTGTCTAAAACCAAATTGCTCTTTAGCCAATATACTATTTGTTTCAAAGTAGTTGTAAAGATTTTTATATATTACCTTTTCAAAGACCTTGGCAAAGACGGGTAGTAAAGCGATTGGTCTGTAAGATTTCATTTCTTCTTTATTTTCTTTCTTAAATATGGGATTTATCAAACTTATCTTTAATTTATGAGGAAAAACACCCTTTTCAATTGATAGATTAATAATATGACTAAGTACGGGCGTGATAATATGAGATACTCTTTTAACTATTTTTGTATATATTTCATCATTATGAAAGTGATCACGAAGATTCTTATCATTCTGATTTGGGTTTAATGATAGACTTTTATTCAGGCCATTATGCCAGTTTTGTTTCCACGACTTAAACCCTGACCTGTTTACTTTTTCTGGATATCTCTGGATCTGGAGAAGAACTTAGACTAGATGTGGGTGACAGGTGGTATTTCATGTATATTGAAGTGCAGCCAATTTATGGTTTTTGTTATTATTATTTATAAATTTTTGTTATTATTATCCCCTTAGGCTTGATAAATATGTTTTTCATCTTTATCTCTCTCGCTAATTTTAGATGATTGGGGCCGAGCCTATTGGCGTGTGCCAGGCAGATTTTTGGGCCTCGGGCTACTACTGAGTACAAGAAAACCTATTGAAAGTTATTTGGTACTCTGGAATCGAACACTGGACGATTTTACAATTGACCAAGGGTGATAGGAGTCAGTCTACAGTAGGTGGAGTAGGTGACGTGATTCTTTCACTTTGCATGTGTTGGAGACTCGTCAAATATTTGTGCTGGGTTTTTAATATACATATTAATGCGGTAAGGCTTTCATAAATGGGGAGGGTTGTGAAAACAGATTGATGTTCTTTTCGTCGCTGTGTGAAAGAACATGTGTCAATATCTTCTTTTAATAACTCTTCGTTTGTTAGAGGTACATACATAATAACACATTATTACGCCTATCCCCGAAGTGGTTGGCACAGACGTATTTTGTTAGATAAGGTTTTAAGTCCCACGTGTAGGTCGACATCTATTTACCAGGCACAGTTCTAGTCTGTGTGCTGCTATTGGTTAGATGGACGTGTGTTTTCCGCACTTAGCCCCACAATTGGGCCATTGTGGATAAGTAACCGAAGTGAAATATTGTTCGGTTACTCATACCACCTCAGCTCCGTCCTGAAAGATAATAGGAGACCGATGTTGCGCAGTACCTCCTGCATCGTTACTGGACTGTTTAGAAGGTTCGCCCGTTGGTAGCATGCGCTTTTACAATGTAGGAGCACGTGAGCCGGTGTCTGCTGGGTCTCCATGCAGCCTTTACATAAGAGACTGTTAGTGATGCCGATGTTGAATAGGTGTTTGTTGAGTGAGCATTGGCCTGTTTTTCTTGAGATTTTTCTAACAGAAAAGCTCAATAACACTGCTTTACCCTGGAGTTGAATCCGATTACTCATGCACAGTAGTCGCATGTACTCTCGCTGGGCTACCGAAGCAATCTTTGTTAGACATATTATAAGCAAAATGGCAAAACAAATAAAAAGTTTATATAATTGAAATTGGATAAGCTTTTTATTTGTTTGTATTTGCCGAATGTCCATGTAGAATAAATAGTTATTCATTGTCCACTAATGTATTTAAATACATTGTATGGGTTTCACAAACAATGACTAGAAAAGCATTTACATTTTTTTTTGTTTCTTTTTTCGTACTAATTAAATTTAATCAATGACATAATTAACATAATATATACACAAATTATTTTCAAGAAAATATATATACTACTATAAACTAAAGAGAAAAATTAAACTGCTAAATCAAAAAGCGTCAATACCTCCGTATCGTCGTCAATTGGCAACGTGCCCACAAGACTGGCAGCATTGCCACGTTGAATGGCAATACTTATTCCTTGTGCAATGAAAATACCAGCCCACTGGTCACGCGAAGCGTCGATGAGCCACTTAGCTAGGTCTCTATAAACAGACCTAGCACTTGGACCCCATGGCCCCAGCGTTTCGACACCAAACGGCTCAAATATGTATTCACCAATAAGGTTTTGATATTTACGCCATTTGAGCGTCTCCGCTGATGCAGCAGCAGCACCAGCGCAACCCGCTTTGCTAGAAAGATGTGATGGCGCAAGGGTGTCGACACAAGTTGCGTCCCAATCCCAAGGCCTACCCATTTTCCATGGCAGTAATGACATACCATCTGGTCTCTTGCCATTGTCGCGTACCAAGCCGTGAGGTTCAAGCTGAGCCGGAACGCCAGCAGTGACAAGAGCTCGACGGAGTATATTATTCAGGTTGGCGTGTCGTGATATACGACCAGCATTCTTGCTGCATAATAGGCCATGGGGACCAAGACTGTCGACGGCGTCTCCACAAAGACACCGATGCGAAGAAACACAAGTAGAACCTAAGCGCAAACAATAAGCAATGCGGATGGTCTTATCGTCCAATATGGTACATATGTTGGACGACGGGAGCGCCTGAAACCAAAGGCCCGACTCCCACTCTCCCACAGCCAGCAAGCGAGCGGCAACGTTCAGCAGCACAGGACGATGTATTTTTGAGATTTTCTCGAACTATGCTGCATAACGGCCCATGCGACTGTCTCTGAGAGAGGCGGTTTTCGGGTAAATCAGTGCTTGGGCAAGCAAGTCTCCAAGCGTTCACGGCGTCGGTGATGCACAGCACTTCAGAATTAACCAGTGTAGGTGCCAAGATTTTTCTGATTAATTCCTTCTTGCTATGGACCGAAGATAGGAACGCTGGTAAACTTACATCAGTAATTTTTCGAATGCCGAGGCCACCCAAGCGACCTGGCAAGCTTGTTTGTAGCCACGCCCGGTCGTTAATGCCCACATTTAAAAGTTTAATAAGAGTGTTCTGTATAATTAAATCAATTTTTGCTAAAAGTGTCAAATGTTTCCAAAAGTATGAAGATCGAAGGGCATGCGTAAATTTAGGGACGAAAAGACAGTATCGAATAATTGTAAAAGCCGAATGTATATTAATTTCGAATACCTGTCTGATGTTTCACAAAAATTTTGAATTATATTTAAAATTTAGATTTTGCATTTGGAAGTATAATACATATTGATATACAACCTATTCCAGTCAAAACTTATTTTTGATACAAATTGGGAAACCCTAGAATTGTCCACTTCAACTATTATATATTAAGTTTGACAATACCGAATTCTTCTGATGATTAGCAGCCACGTCGTAAGATCCAGGTGTACTTCAGCTTGCAGTATTCAAATTCAGTACAGTTTGAAACCGAATTGCCGTTCATTGATAGCCAAACTGTCCTGAGGATGCTTATTTTTCTTTTTACATATGTGCTCTTTTTGGATATTTTTATTACAATGGATTTCCGCCAAGTAATGTCTTTTTATACTCTAATAGCATGTCATTACTAAAAATTTGGGGCAAACTTAAATATTTTTACTCGTAGCCATTTTTTCTAGAGTGGGTACAATAAAGCTTGTCAGGAGCTATTCAACTAAATAAAGAAAATTGATTGACAAACAGAAAATCAGAAAAAGGTACTGAACATTTTTGTCGTTGCCTATTCATATAAAGATACTAGCTGACCCGGCAAACGTACTGCATATAAATTCATTCGATAAGGACACCCTAATCACCTAGCGTATGAAATATACTTCATACCTACCAAATATACATGAAAAATCTTTGAAATCGGTCAACCCGTTTTAGAGGAGTGCGACTTCAAACATTACACGAGATGTTTTATAATTATGTATATAGATTTTAATATAGATTTTTATTGCTATTTCAAATTCATTTAATTGTAATAAATTTTGACCATATATACTTCCGGGGGAATGAGGGAGGATTTTACGATTCTGGCATATTGCTTTTGCATTTTTTTACTTTCGTTCGTTATATATGCTTGTCGCTTCAGGGTATTTATAACAATAATGAACTTTATTGCCTTAAAACAATCATACGTAGATCCCCTATAAAACTTTTATCACTTAAAGTACATTGAGCTGCAACAGCTATCAAGGCCAGCATCCTCCCATTCCCGTGCTACCAGAGTCTGTAACTGTGTTGTTACGTACTTGTACGTAACAACACAGTTATAGACGACAGAGACCTAATTTGTAATATTTTTTTTGTTATACTTAGTCCTTACTATTTCTTCAAAAAAGACAATTCCCGCCCTAGGATTAAATCCTGTGTCGTGGGGAACTTTTAAACATTCAAGCATCTGACCCAAAGAAAACCTAGACTCGGAATAATCATTTGTGGATCAAATAAATTGTTGGCCCGTGTGGGAATCGAACCCACAACACCGGTCGCAGTAGCAATGGCGAGTCGACCATTTAAACCACTACTACCCTACTCCAAACAAAAGCAGCGATAGCTCAGTCGGGAGACCAACAGACTGCAATGCAGAGGGTCTCGGGTTCGAACCCACGTCGCGCACCTCTGACTTTCGAAAGTTATATGACTTTTCGAAATTATGTGCGTATTGATTGACAATAATTATCGCCTGCACCGTGCATCGGAGAGCACGTTGCTAGCTGTCGGTCTCGGCTGCCATGAACATCTATGGCTGTCGTTATTGGGAAGTCAGTGCCCTAAGTCGTTAGCCTTCGGGTTGCGGAGGTTAGGTGGCAGCCGCTACGTGTAAAAACTGATATCCAGTCAAATCCGGTTAGACCAGAAAAGCCGACCTCAAGTGACTTGGAAAAAATAAAGACTAGGGAGAAGACCACCCTACTCCAAACTAGTCATGCCTATTTATATCTATAACTTTGTCTAGCTAAAGTCTTTGCCTCGGATAGGAAACGTTCGCCTTGCTCATCTCTTTCCGACTGTCTAATTCACATTCGTAATATAATTTCTTGCTCAGTCTTTCGTTGTCCAAACCATCTTAGTATAATATGTTTCTCAATTATTCTTGTCACTATTATTAGAGGTTATGGATTAAATAACACACTGTACAAACACTTTAACTATTTATTTTATACTTTGACACAAGGAGGTTTTATACGTCCGTTCACTTACAGCTCACAACAAGAAGTGACAGATAGCAGTGTTGCTACGCCTTTTATAGCCAATCAAACTGTAACGTATTTGAGTACTATTTATATTGTATGATGTCAAATTATACAATTACTAAGGTGCAATTATTCTAAATAGTTAAATATAATAATTAATTAATTTTTGCTTAAATTAATGTATATAATTCAACAACTATAACGTATTTTACATCACATTCATATACTTATAAACATTTAAATTGATAAGATACAAAACGGTGTATTTAAAGATAAACAAATACATAATCTTTTAAATGTTTGGTATGGAATTCCGTTACAATGATAGCAACTACTCATTGTTTCTGTAAATTATGTAATTTCAGCCGTCCGCCAAAATGTTTTTATTTCATAGCTTACGCTTAAAAACTTACGCTCTTTTTGCTGGGTTTTAGTTTTTAAGCTAAAAGTGATCAACAGCGCATTTATTACCAGATGTATTCTGCCCAATTTTAGTACCTTAATAGCGCGGCTGAGCCTTCTTGATCCGTAAGATTTTCATTGAAATTAAACTACTATATACGGATTTTATCGCGTTGTTTATTTATCACTGTATTACAAAATTTTGAAAATATTACTCTACTACTACTATTGATTTTGTTTGACTAATTTATAAGCTAATAAAATTATTTAAACTATTAAATCTATTTATTTTTGGTTGGTTGGTTGGTTGGTAACCACAGATTCTCGCTAAAGAACACCGATTCCTGCCAAGGATGCTTCGCGAGGCTATTGAAATTAAAAAACATCCCAATTTCAATAGAGAAGATGGTTGGAATGTACCACCAGCTTGGGATCCAGTACTTCAAATAGTCAAACCCAAGAAGAAACAAACCACAGCTAGACTTCATGATACTTTGAGCTCATTCTGCGTAAATAGAAACACCAATAATTAAATTATGTTCAGGTACTTTGAAATAACTACACTGGAACATTGAGACAACTACCATCTTAGTCTCCCCGTGACCATGGCTGCTGAAAAGCACCCGAAACGTCGGGGAAAGTGTAAACCAAAAATAAATAGATTTAATAGTTTAAATAATTTTATTAGCTTATAAATTAGTCAAATAAAATCAATAGTAGTAGTAGAGTAATATTTTCAAAATTTTGTAATACAGTGATAAATAAACAACGCGATAAAATCCGTATATAGTAGTTTAATTTCAATGAATAACATTCGCGTAAACAGAAGACAATATTACAGAAGACAATATTCCGTAAGATTTTCACAACTTATTTTTTTATAAATATGAAAAGTTGATGTGTCTTGATTTACATATTGTCGGCCTCGATGGCGTAGTGGTTAGTGTAACCGACTGCCACGCGTGAGGTCGCGGGTTCTATTCCCACACAAGTCTAACATTTGTGTGCATGAACACGGATGTTTGTCTTGGTCTGGGTGTTTCTATGTATAATATGTATGTATTTACAAAAAAAAAAGTATTTATGTATGTTTATCCATTGTCCATTTGGGCTAGATGGTGATGTGTGTACATGTGATAGAATATATTATTATTATTATATGATGTATTTGACTGACGTGTTGGTCTAGAGTCTAGCGATTAGTATTGTGCCGCGATCAAACACGGGCCGGACGGGATTTGTAATGTACCTACTATCTATATATCGCATCTTGAACGATATATAATAAACCCAAAAAATGATCCTACATATGTATGTCTGTTATAGTCTTTGTTACCATCCAACCGACGTATTCTCCAATCCGGTTTCATTAGAAAGGCTGTAATGAGATGGTGGTTTTAAAACAAAAACATTTTCTTTTATAGCGTAGTAGCTCACACCGGATATCCGCTAGAATTGTATAGAAAACGTTCGACGTATGTGTCATATTTATCAAGTATATTTCTAGTAATCTTTGTGTAAAAGAGGACTGATGTAGAGATGAATAGTTTGTATGGGTTAAGGAATCTAAGTAAACATAAGTATATTTATCAGTTCTACTCAGAGACAGAGAGACATGAGTTCGTGGATACATGATAAGCAGTATCCACGAACTCATGTCTCTCATTAACTAAAATACCTTGTTGTAAAATCAGATAGTAATATTATAACGCTGAAGAGTTTGTTTGTTTGGTTGAATGCGATAACCTCTGGAACTATCAGTTCGATTTCAAAAAATATTTTTGCCCTCTTCATAAGTACAGTGGTTTTGTATTTGTTGAGGTAGGTTATAGGCTATAAAACATTACTCTATGACCCACAGGGCGGGCGCAGTAACTGTAAACGTGGGTGAAACCGCGTGAAATAAAACGTACCTAATTATGTGTTATTTTCAGATTACAAAAAATATGGGTAAAAAGTACAAAGCCAAAACGTATGGGTATACTAAAAGAAAAATGAGTACTTTGGCGAATAATTTGAAACTGGCAAGAGAGGCTAAAAAGAAGTAAATTTTATTTGTTGGAGTCAATCTTTTCTAAGTAATAGTATTATGTGATATGTCTTACATCAAATTATTTTATTACAGAAAAGTACTCTCTAATTTAGCAAACTCAAAGGCACTAAATTGTACAGATGCGATTCTACAAAACCAAGTATTTTTGATAAAATTTTGATATGCTTTTCTTTATATGCGTTCCACTTCGCGATTTTAGTTGTAAATATTTGGTATTGTATTACAAAATAAAAAATAGCACTGGAACAATTAGAAAAAGAACAAAAAATAAAAATTCAGCAATGTGGTCTTTTTGTCGAGCTGTTTTATTTGGGAGCCTCGGATGGTCTGTATGAAAAGGGCATTGTAGGAATTAAGTGTCCCAGTTCTGCATTTGGAATAAATGCAGGTGAAGCAATTGCACAGAAAAAATAAAATTTTAGAACCAAGATGGTTCCGTGAATAAATCACACGATTGGTTTTATCAAATTCAGGGGCAATTACATATTACCCAAAACATATTTGCCTCTTTGCAGTATGGACAGGCAAAGCCTTTCAAGTGAAAATAGCATAAATTTACAAAGACGATGAATTTTGGAGATTTTTATCAATTTTGCTTCCATATTCTGATATGGAAGCAAATTTGATAAATTTTTACAATTAATGTCTCTTACCTGAGATTGTAGATCCCAGAAAGGCGCGGTCAATGCCTCTAAGAGACACAGTTTATTGAGAGTGTTTATTCATGTTGTCGCGGGGGACTTTACAGACATTCAATTAACGGACACAAAGTACACCCAGACTCGAAACAACAATTTGTGGATCACACAAAGTGTTGTCTTGTGTGAGGATCGAACCCATAACACTCGGCGCAGTACTTAACGGCGAGGGCAAAATACCGCCAATCTAATTGTATTTACAAGCCGGCTTATCAATATTGTAAGTAAGGCCCGGTACAAATAAAAGGGATGGAGTGGAATGGAGTGGCAAAAGAAATACTATTTGATAAAAAAGACTGGTCGATCTCGGTTTTATGGACTTGCAATCATCCTTTTCTATCTACAAAATAGAATTTCATAATGGTTCTGGGCGTGATCGCATGTTGCTTGCATCATAAGTTGCTTGCATTGTAAGTGGATGCTCCTGTTTCACTATATTTACTTTTAGAGGCTAATAACACTTCTTTTCAAACAAGATTAATTGCTTGAGTATAATCATAGTAAAGTAAATAAAAGGTGTTTTGTAGCTCCTTGCAATGTTAACTGATATATGTATAATAAAATCAGAAATATTGTTAATTTTGGCGATTAAAAAGAGGGTCCGTGAGTTTTATTTAATTGCCCGTTCTTTCTCAAATGTAAATGTAGAATTAGTAAAATATAAATTTATAACTAAATTGTAAAAAAGTGAATAAATATTTTTTTATCGTGAATTATTTCTTCCCATTTTTGGTTTTGTATTTAGTGTTATTCGTAGGTTTTCATGCCTTTTACATAATGACACAGTATATGTATATTTAAAAAAGTGACAATTAATTAGATGAAAATTACAAATTAATTCTATCAGAAGTATCAGATAATAAAAACTGCGCAAGGTAAATTATAAAAAAAAAATTGTTATTCTGAGAAACATCCTCCTACTAAACAAGTAATAACTAGCTTCATTTAATATATTTATATGCATTTGCATTGAAAATAATTAATTTGAATATTGTCATAATCGACGTATACGTAGATAAAGACTTTTCATGAATGGCAAAAAGGATCAAGATCATTATTCCACGCGACATCGTCATGATGCACCTGGGTTTCAAACTGGCGGTGCGCGGGTTGCCGCGGTTCTACAAATACCTAAACTCGATCGGCCGCGCGAGGCGTATACGCTCTTAAGGGGTGAAGCTAAATTATACAGGTAGTAAGAAAAATATTAACAATATAATATGTTATCAATTTTCGGGATGAAGATGATGTAGTGGTTTTAGTGGTAACCTCGCCACTGCCCCTGAACCAAGTGTTGTGGGTTCGATTTCCACACAGTACAAAATTTTGTGTGATTCACTAATAGTTGTTCCAAGTCTGGGTGTTCTTTGAATTGTACCGTTTGTTTGAATGTTTGTAAAGATCTCCGCAACACTAGAATTATTTAAACATAATTACAAATAATATATACTGAAAACAAATAAACAATAACACCAGACTTGTAGAAATTTTACGTAGATTTACTGCGCGGCTCTAACGAAATGCGCAAGCGCTTATGAAAACGTAAACTGTTATCAGTGCATAGTTCTATTGTCTTATCACTACTTAATTGTGTGAGACCTCTAAAATAAAACCCTGGACGATAATTGTTATACAATTCAGATATGTATTTAGATAAGCATGTCTATTCAAGCATGTACATATATGTATATTGCCGCACGCGCAGCTTGCTATCAGTGTGTTGTTGTGTGTCTGTTCGACGAGTCGTGTTGTGTAATGTAATACAATGTTTAGCAAAAATGCGACAAACGTTAAAACATTTTGCTGTGCTGTCAATGCCAGGTTTGTTTGTTTTTATTTTTGTGTTTCAAAGGCATTTATTTTAAAATTCATCCGTCCGCGTCTAGGTAAAATATTTTTATTATTATGTCTCGATATGGTGAAACTAACAGGTTAAGAAAACTTTAGAATTTAATATGAATTAGATTATAATTTATTTATTTATTTGGTAGACCAACAACACTAACAATAGTTTAGCATTAACAATATTTAACAAAAAACATATTCCGTTATTCCATATAAATATACATTATTGTGTTATCACGTCGGTCTGGTTACTTGGTTAGTTTTAGCCATCGACATGTTTATATACACAAATACAAATAATAAAAAATTGCGTGATCTGCGTTTAAGCAAGATAATATTTTTATCAACCGGACGTTACAGGGCCAGTATTACTTTTGGTTTATGTCTGCGGTCAATACGATTTCTCTTTAGACTTTAAGCCAGTACGAGCGTTGCCCTTTTTGCTGGTAACACAATGACTTCATTATATATGTTGGTAATGTGCAAGTAGGTATACGAATCTCGAAATGTCGCCAAATATTTGTAGGCTACTTTAAACAAGATAAACACGAAGAATGTTTGCGACTTTAGCAGATAAAATAATAATAACCACTATAAAACTAGTTCTTTAAGTAACTAATTAACATAAATATGATTGGAATATATAAGCTATTTACTTTTTAACATACCGGTTAAACATTGACTGTTTTATTTATAAATTGTTTTTTGACCGCAACTTCTTACGCGTGGAAAGGTGATACCTGAGTATTCTTTTCTTTCTTTGTATGTAGAAAAGGAAGTATACATAGATAGAATACACATCAGATTCTTAGTTAGACCTCCAGCAACACAACTATAAAAACCGCATTCAATTTTGTGCAGCAGTTCTTGCGTGATGCGTTTACAAACCTACAGATAGCCAAATCGGCAAAAATTCTAAATATAATTGTTTTGGCTTCTATAGGAGATATTTAAGACAATATGTGACAACATATTTTCTTAAATATCTCCGTTTTTTTTTTTTTTTTTTTACGTGGGGGAATGCAATGACGCATATCCCTCCGCGGGGGCGGGCGGAGGGATTATGTCGGACTCGCCGGGGTAAAAGAAAGATGGAAATAATAGTAAAGTACCTCCCGGAATACCGACTAAACCTACCACGGTGTTCCTCGACAAAACCACTATCGACGGGGCCGCGCGAATCGCTTTCGCATGCGGTCGCGACCCCGCCGAGGTTACGGCCCGCCGTATGAAACGGCAGGCCACTACACAAGAGACCTACCCAAAGGGCTCACTTCATGAAAATTCCCTACTGTCTCCCCCATAGGGGGGAGACGGACTCGAAACAAAGGCGCGCGTGGGAACACGCACGCCGCCTCTCGGACCTGGTGCTGAACGGATGGCGGGCAGGCCCACGAAGCCCGCCACCCCCAGGTCAAACCTCAGGGTGGCTGGAGGTCGTCTCGCGCCCTCCGGCGCCCGGCTCTGCGGTTGGGGAGAGGGTTTAAACGCTCCCTCTCCCGCTCCGCCGCCTCCTTAATGGAAATTACTTCCTCACAAAAGGAGGCGACGGCGTTCCACGACCTCTCACTCCGGACCATCGACTGAACTACGGCCGGGAGCGAGAGGGCAACCGATCCGACTGCCGCGATCAATTCACAGCGCTGCGATGCCCAGGCGGGGCAAACCGCCAAAGTGTGCAGCGCCGTGTCCTCTACAACGTCGCGGCAGTCGCCGCAGTGGTGACAACCGGGCGTCTCTTGCCGGCGTATACGACACAGGAACCGGCCAAAACAACCGTGGCCAGTCAGAACCTGTGTCAGCCGGAAGGTGAGGGCGCCATACCGCCTCTCCAGCCACTCCTCAAAAACGGGTCTTACCGCCACGATCGTGGCGTGCCCGAAATATCTCCAAAGTAAGTCAACCAGTTACTATTTTATAATATTTATAATTTTTTTGAAATTAATCTACTATATACGGATTTTATCGCATTGTATATTTATCACTGTATTACATAATTTTGAAACTGTTACATTACTACTGCTATTTAATTTTACTAATTTATAAGGTAATAAAATTATTAAAACTATTTATATTTAGGTTTACACTTTCCCGACGTTTTGGTTGCTTTTCAGCAGCCTTGGTCACGGGGAGACTAAGATGGTAGTTGTCTCAATGTTTCAGTGTAGTTATTTCAAAGTACCCGAACAAAATTTACTTTAATTTCAATTAATAACATTCGCGTAAACAGAAGACAAATTATAAATTATTTTAACACTTTCGGCGACAGAACGCCTTTCGACGTTATGTCGGTATATTGTTATGTGGTAGTACGGCTACAAGCGGTGAACTTTATTTCATGTAATTTGGCAAACCGTCGATAGCCGTAGCATTTCCATAACATTTCCAGGAAGCACGTGATCTCGTCTCGCATCACGCGGCTTCATTCAGACACAGTAAACTCTTTTCTAGTCATTTTCAATATATACATACGCAGTGCTTATGCACCAAAACAAAACATTCACACCGCCGTAAGACGTAGACTGGGAGACTGAGCCATTTATCAATGTATCAAAACATTAAAATATATGTTATATGGTAGAACGGTTATAGACGGTATGATAAAATGTATGGGATTTTATAGTGTCATATCATGACATTTACGGTACGTGTTAAGATGTCTGCATCAAAATAACTACGTTTTTTTAAAGAGAATTTCGTTACTGGAAATGGTTTGTTCCACATTCGCCATTACATTACGTTCCGCATTACAAAATGTTCCTCATTCGCCCCTCTTTTTTAATTATTCCTTTTTCGTCCTACATTTTTGAGCATATGGTTAGCAAAACAAAACATGTTTAAAAATTATTTTAAATCTCCTCAATGTCGGGCTCGTGATGTCATGCAATCATAAGCCCAAAGTTTCGCCAAGAGATCAAGGAGGTATTTTAAAATATTTTTTGGCTTACGGTACATCAAAATCTGCTATACAAAAAAAAGAGCCAGAAAAGGAACATAATTTGAGACGAAATAGGAATTACGTTAAGAAATTAACATTCATAATATTGTCTTCTGTTTACGCGAATGTTATTCATTGAAATTAAACTACTATATACGGATTTTATCGCGTTGTTTATTTAACACTCTATTACTCCCCGTGACCATGGCTGCTGAAAAGCAACCGAAACGTCGGGGAAAGTGTAAACTTAAAAACAAATAGATTTGATAGTTTTAATAATTTAATTAGCTTAAAATTAGTAAAGTTTAATAGTATAGTATAGTAGTGTAACAGTTTCAAAATTATGTAATAGAGTGTTAAATAAACAACGCGATAAAATCCGTGTAGTTAAATTAACATTCATCTAAATTTCGGGCTTATAAGGAACAATTATTGGAGCGAATGCGTATTTTTATATTCGGGATGAAACATGAGCGTCGAATGCGGAATAAACCCTAGAAATATGTAGTTCCTGTGTCACGGGGTTCTTATTTTATTTTATGTATTTATTTATTAGAAACTAAACAGCTTATTTTCTGCATACATGAATAAGAGAGTAAATAGCACCAGCAATATTGAGCAATACTAGGATTATAGTAGAATTCATTGCTAGCTACCTATAACAAAAAGTTATACTTTAGCCAATTACTGAGTTTCCTGGCATGTTTAGCGGTATACAGCGAAACACAGAGACAAACAATCATAATTATCACAGCGAGTGTAATAAATACAAGAGCCAATCAATACCACAATAATAACATATGCTGCGTGGACTTATGCAAATATTCTTTACAAATATTCAAAAAACGGATACAAGAAACTCAGACTCGGCACAATTAGTTAAGCATCACACAAGTTATTGTCCCATATGGGGATCAAATCTACTACACTGGGCGCGGTAGCAGTAGTGAGGAGACCACTTAAATCACTAAGCTATCCGTTACTTATTTTGTTTTATTTATTTCAATAAATTTTTGTTAAATTTAGATAAGCTTGTCGTATGCAGGCAGTTTATGAGACAAAATTATTTGAAGGTACCAAAGCAAGGCTGTGTGCTTATGGAATTCTGAATGCTTCCCAATTGCGCATCTTAAGTTTATCGTTACTGCTTCGTCCCCGTGGGTTGTAGCGTGATGTTATATAGCCTATAGTCTTCCTCGATAAATAGAATATCTAACACTATAAGAATTTTTCAATTCGAACAGTAGTTCCTGAGATTAGCGCGTTCAACCAAACAAACAAACTCTTCAGCTTTATAATATTAGTATAGATAGAGATGTTGCATAATATTATATTATATATGACCGGCCATGGTATAAACTGGTTCGCGATGATACAACTGCACGCAAAGAGGTTCATGGGATGTAAAAATATGAGTTGCATGTTAGCATGTTGAGCATGTTAAATACATGCAGATATTGCGGTCATATTTTTTATGTGAATGGGTTGCTGCAGTGAATGCAACTGCTGTGCATGAGGTCTCAAGTTTGTTTACCCGGTCGAGCAAAGCGTCATTTGATTTTCTATTTAGAAATTCTCAGTAGTAGGACGGAGACTAGAAATGTGTGAAGTAGACGGGAATTGTCTTTTATAATGCAAAGCAAAATAAAGGTCTAATACACCCATAATCACCACCTTCGGGGATATAGTTGTGAGACTCTGGATATATTTATTCCCTCAATGAGTATAAAGCCTGAGCCTTACGCAACTGCTCAAATGACAATTTAGTTATGCCT
The DNA here is from genome assembly GCA_963675205.1 of Catocala nupta. Lineage (NCBI taxonomy): Eukaryota > Metazoa > Arthropoda > Insecta > Lepidoptera > Erebidae > Catocala > Catocala nupta. The sequence goes on along the minus strand of OY776086.1, from coordinate 25,996,155 downwards.
ACTACTATGCTCGAGATCTCCGATTTAAATGATCTTATATGTTCTTATACCACATTTGTCATTTCACAACTCCTTAAGGAGACGTTGTGCTGCTATAACGGGACAAAAAGTCTATGTCATTTTTGCGTAGTGTAGCGACAAGGAAGAAATAAATCTTTCTGCGCAATAGCCATGGACCTCTGTGTTTTCTCCCGTAGTTTTGAAGAAAGAATCCATACCAGCCCCTTAACTAGTTATCTTTCTTATTCTTAATAGAGTTTTCACTACGGTATCTTCATTGGTTTTGGTTTCACACACCTGAAATTAAAGCCCTGTGTCATTGAATACTTTACAATTACACATTTAACGAACACAAAATACACATAGACTTAATAAATATAACTCTCCTGTGTCAGATTCGGACTTAAAACACTCCGAGTTTCCAATTTTGTAGACTCTTGATAATGGATGGCTTGTTGATAAATACGACTCGGATACTAGCTGTCTGATGGCAAGCAGTTACTTTAGCCTATGATCACTTGAACTACCAGAACGTTTGCTTGTGCTTTACCTATCTTCGACTGCACTGACGCTAAAGTCATTGCAACAACTCCAGAACTCTTGCTAATCGGCAAAGTATGTATGTTACAGTGGACAGTTTGCTGCATACTTATATTTTTTTTTACTATAGCGACCCCTCTCCAACAGCTCCGATAGCGGTTATAAAAAAAAGCATTTTTAGGGACCAACTATAAACAGGTCTTGTCCTCAAATCTACGGATTCGGATCTCGTTAATCCGAGATACCTTGTGCACAAGCAATAACCTATTGTCCAAATAGGTACCGGGACCAAACCGGCTGACTACCCGTAGCTTTAGAAATTTCTGATAATAACCTCAAGGCAGGTTCATTTCTTGACGTACCTCTACCCAAAATGCCTTAAAACCTGGGTTAGACTCAAATCACTGTATATTTAGTAGATGTGCTATGCAACTGCGTAAGGGTGTTGCAATGAGTTGTTATTCTGTGGCAAGGACGAGATCGCTGCGAACACATGTGAACGACATGCAAAATAGATAATGTTAGCATGTTCGTATTTAATTGTGATGAAACTGAATTAAAAGTTAGCACTATTCTTGTATTAATAGGCGCGTGGAAATCATTGAGACAAAGTTCTTTAAGGCTGACTATATGGCAGTAGTTTATGTGTTCGCCTCACTACTGTCTGTGTGCATAATGAGTGTTGTCAGTTTGATTTCTTCATGGCGCGAAAATGAGTGTGGTCAAAAAATGCCTGTGAACTAACCAAAGTGCAAGAGTTGTGTTACAAAAATGCTCTACATGCATAACTCCGCATAAACATATCTACGCTGCGTTCGAAATTATTCGCTTAAATCAATCATTCTTTTGTAGTCCCCTGCTGGATATAAACCTCTTCCATTATATCTAAGTCACAAATAACTTAGTTGAACAATTACAAATATAATATAAAAGGTACCTTTTATGGTAGGAAATTAAACTGCAATAGAATAGATTTTTAGAGTTTAACAACAGCGTTTGGTATAACATTTTTGAACTAAGAATTCTTATTTAAATTACACGATATATACTTATAAACTATATACCCTAATTAAACCTTCTGTGTCATAGGTATAATGAGTATAACTGAACCATGGCTTTCACTGAAAGGTCCCGAGTACGATGTCTTGGTCGGAGAAACAGTTATTGGATTTTGTTTCTTATACTCTTAATAGTAGTGGCAATATGGCAATGTGCTAGTAGCTTCCCCTATTTTATGTAAACTACAAATTTGTTGTCGATAAGTGTCTGTATTTTTACTTTTATCTTCCTATTGTAGAAAAGCAAGCGCGAGTCTGAATGAAGCGTTTTATATTTACACAAGGTTAAAACACTATAATTTACTTTAATAAAACAACTTTATCAACATTCGAGACTCACGCGGACTAACTCATTGAATTCAATAAACAAAACTCGCTATCATTTACATAATCGCATAAATTAACGAAATCAATATTGGTATTTATACAACGAGGAAGATATTCAATGTTATTGTAAACATCGTAGTAACATAATATTTAGTAAACTTGCTACATGGTTCCGTAGAATAAGTACGATCACAGACACACAGAATAACGAGGCTCAGAACAATTGTTTTTAGATTACACAATTTTTTGTCCGTGAGATTCGAACTCACTATTTCGCCCTCTGTGTTCGCCAGCTGTTCTAAGTCAGGGAAACAGGTATTAGAGTTTCTTTGATATTAAACAACTTTATACGGATATTATCGCGTTGTTTCTTTTTTTATTAAACACTTATTACATAATTTTGAACCTTTAAACTACTATGTTTTTAATCAAACTAAAATAATCTTATCCACATACTTCGCGCAATCTACTCGCAATAATGGTAAAAAATGTAACCTACTCTTGTGTCAGGACATTCTTAGTCGCAGTACGGAGTTTTGAGCTGTCCCTGGGAAAGGCAAAAGGCTCGACGTTATGCCGTGGAGTATAGCTGGCTAAACTATAGTTGGCGTAATATGGGCGTGTATTATACTTCTATCTATTCCTTCAAGGGTATAGGAGAAAGACTAAGTCATCTATACAAATAAATAAAATTGAGGTGTCTGTTTATAATGTCAAAATTTGCTGCAGCTTTTTACTAAATGCATATGAAAATATATACCGTACTTATATTAGAAATCAATTTTAAACTACTCTCTAAAACGGCTGGACCGATTTTGACGGGACTTTCACTGGCAGATAACTAATGTTATAAGGAGTTACTTAGGCTACTTTTGTTTTAGTTTTTTTTTGTTAAATTCCACGCATACGAAGTCGCGGGTAAAGCCTCGATGGCGTAGTGGTTAGTGTAACCGACTGTCCGCCTGAGGACGCGGGTTCGATTCCCGCACAAGTCAAACAATATATATATATATATATATATATATATATATATATATATATATATATATATATCATCACGCTATAAGCCACAGGAGTGGAACACTAATCAGAGTTAGGCAGTTACTATTTTATAAAACCATAACGCCTGAGCTATGAATTAGGTATGTATTATTAGTATTATGTAAAATGGCGGAGTATTTACAATTATACAATTAATCGACACAAAGAACAGCCAAATTGAAAACATTCATTTATGATTTACACAAATAAGTGTACTATAGAATTCAGAGTGGCGGCAAAGTGGTTGGTTGCTCGCTGTGCTCGCACAGTCGCATATAGAAGTGTATTTAACTCACTTCTCGCAATCTATGCTTTAGGTCAAATATGGACAAATATGATAAATGGTCCATACACCAAGGATGATGAAATGATAGAGATAAGTTAACTTGTTATAACTTTTATTATCTCTACCAAAGTAATGTTAAAATAAAATATTATCTAATACTATATTATTGCTATATGATATGTGTTACGGTCAATGACACACTTGTTAGGTCAACCGATTGAGTACGATGCTTGTTGGGTACTAATTAACTATATTATAATTATGTATAAAGAAAACAAATGGCAGGTGTCGGCATAATGCTGACACTGAGATGTATGGGTGCCCGTACATCTTACGTTAAATGCCTATTGGCGTCTGCCTTTCCAAGCCCTTTGATGCTGCAGCAATTTTTATCATGAATGATGAATGACCGAAACTGTAAACGACAACTCAGGTCACAGGTTCAATGAGGCAACCAAATATTGTAATTAGTATAACATAAGCGTTGGATGTTTATTTTTAAACAATTTGCTTTTAACAATGAACTTAAATAAAAGTACAATTAAATTTAAATAGAAGCCAAGGGTATTTGTAACCGTTCACTATCAAGCGGTCAGCGGTTACAAGCATTCTTGCAACAATAGTACTACTCTCTACGAACTCTGCAGACTGTTAGTAAAATTGCCTCGTCAGGCCTCATCCATACAAATAAATAAAATTGTGTATGTTGTAATGTCAAAATAACAGCTTTTTACTAAATACATATGAAAGTAAACGGTACTTATATTAAAATTTCAATCTTTAATACAATTAAATTTTTGCCTCTCTGTCTATCTGTTTGTGCTGGCTAATTTCTGAATCGGCTGTACCGATTTTGACGGGACTTTCACTGACAGATAGCTGATATTATAAGAAAGCTACTTTTTACGAGAAAATAATTAGGTTTCCGCGGCAAACATTCCACGCGGTCGAAGTCACAGGTAACAGCTAGTTATACATAAGCGGCATAATAAGAAGGCGCGGCGCAGGCGTAGTAGAGACATGATGTCGCTACAAAACTTTTGTGTAGGTACAAAATGTAAGAAAGCGGCGCGTCGTGAACTATAATAAGCGGTGCGGCGCGGCGTACGCATGCAATGACACTACCTGTGTCGTGCGTCTTGCAGGCACAACAAAGCGGCTCGCAAAAATCACGTCACTTGTTATATTGAATCGAAGTAGACGTTACTTGGCGGAAGTCCATTATAATAAAATTATTGGGAAGAGAATTATTAAAGAATTTCGGATTGCCCACCCCAACTATTGCAATAGAAAAAGGTTGACAATGCCGAACTCTTCTGGATAGGGGCAGCCACGACGTGGGTCCCGGGCGTACTACAACTTTAAGTATCCCGCTTCGAGCACAAAATATGCGTCGACACGCGTTTCGCCTCAGCGCGCAGCGCAGGCATCTTCAGGACCGTTTAGCAAGAATTGGGCCTGAAGAGTTCCATATTGTCAACCTTTTTCTATTGCAATAGTTGGGGTGGGTAATCCGAGGGTGCGTGGCAGATTCCTTCTGCCCAATAATTTTATTACATATCTTGTTGTATAAAATTAAGGAAAACCTGTTATCGTAACAAAATAAAGCTTTATAATGACACTCCGGCCTTAGAAATGTAGACAGGTTTGTATCACATCTACATTTTGCCAAATGTATTTTAGGATCTTGGTAATAGGGAGTAATATTAATAATGGGATATAAAAACTGAAGTTGCCGACATAGCTCTACGGATAGCCAAACTGAAGTGGCAGTGGGTACATAGCGCGCAGAATCGACGGTCATTGGAACAGAAAGGTTATGGAGTGGCGGCCACGCTCCGGAAGACGCAGCAGGGGTAGGCCCCATAAGGTGGACCAACGATCTGGTAAGGGTCACGGGAAACGGTTGGATGCGGGTGGCCCAAGACCAGTCTGTGTGGAAATCCTTGGGGGAGGCCTATGTCCAGCAGTAAAAGTCTTTCGGCTGAGATGATGATGATAAATATAATTGTGTTTACAAATATGTATTGAATAAATGTGAAAATTCACATATTCATCAAAAATAAAATGTTTACGCTTACGTTTCTATCAATGACCAATATTTAACCCATAAAAATAAAATCAGAATTAATCTTAAGACCTTTGATTTGGCAGTCCAGGCTTCCGTTAATAACATAAATAATGTTCTTTTGTAGATGGGTCCGTAAAGTACAAGCAGCAGCCAAGAGTAGCTACCTCCACAACCCAGGCACCGAACCGTTGGTGTACGACACTTTAGGCGACGTCATCGCGCAGACAGCTGACAAATACCCCGGCAGAGTCGCCGTTAAGTCCTTACATGAGAATATCACTATCACATATGAAGAACTGTTGAGACAGGTAATGTATTATACAAGTTAGGTGGTAAACGACCATTCACTATCTGGCTAGAATATCCAGCCTGATAGGAAACGGTTCACTATGAGGCTAGCATATCCAGCCTGATAGTGAATGGTTCCCTATCAGGCTAACCTATCCAGCCTAACAGTGAACGGTTCACTATTAATCTAATAATAGTCTGGTAATGAACCGTTCACTATCAGAATAGTATATCCAGCCTGATAGTAAACGTTTCACTATCAGGCTAGCATATGTCGCTTGTTAGTGAACCGTTCACTATCAGGCTAGCATATCACAGTCAGAAGCTAGCTAAATAATTTTTATAATGACTTTATTGTTTACCAAATATATATCAGTACGAAAAACAGTATATGCATATCTAACTTTACGGTTCGTTTATTTGTGGTTTAATAAAATAAAGATAGCCAATATCTTAATTAGGATATTGTCTTTGATAACAAATGTTATGATTAAATACTTATTACATAACTAGCTTTTGCGCGCAGCTCCGCCCGCGTGGTGCTTATATCAATAAAAAGTAGCCTATGTTCTTCTCCAGTATACATATCTGTACCAAATTTCATCTAAACCGGATGAGTGGTTTTGCCGTGAAAAGGTAACAGACAGACAGAGTTACTTTCGAATTTATAATATTAGTAAGTACAAATACATAATAATTATGTGTAGTCTCACTTCTCTTAATCCCCAAAGGGGGAGGTTAAGGTGTGTTACACGTTTTTCTTCTTTTTTCATTAATGGGATGGAATTCATTGACGCATACCCCTCCGCGGGGGCGGGCGGAGGGGTTATGTCTGACTCACCGGGGAAAAGATGGAGATATCCCGGTAATACCGACTAAACCTACCACGGTATTCCTTCTCACAATGTATGGCCGGGGCGCAGGGATCACTCGCGCATTTATCCTGCAGCCCCGGAAGAAGGTGTATTACACCTACATTTCGACAGCTTTTATTTGAGTAGTAGAGCCTCGCTGATTTTAGCATGGATGGACCGGCTCGACCGGGGAAGGACTACCCTCTCACAGAATATCGACGTGAAATAGCAGTATTCCCGACACGACATAGTTTGTCCTGTTCGATTGCTTTAAAACCCAATCACAGCGCCACCTACCGGGTCTAATAATTATGAATTTAAACCATACATGTACCCACTCAAACACACACGATTAATTTAATCAAAATCGGATCGTTCTTTAAATTTATATATATTATAAAGATTACGCCTTTATTTGTATGTTAGATTAGATTAAATATAATTATTTTTATCGTTGTTAATATTTTATATGACATTAAGATATACATTTAAATTATAATGTCAAGACGTATCAATATTATTTTAATGTAATATAATAATATATATATAATAACTGAGAAGACGCCCATACCCAGCAGTGGGACAGTTGCCCACGGCTGGGCATGGGCCTCTTTTCAGTGAGAAAAAGGGTAAGCCATAGAGTAATATTATTAGATGTGGTAAAAATATACATACATGAATATCAATATACCTACAGTATGGGTGTAATACGTTTACCCACAGAACATTACAAGTAGACAAAAATATTAAGTTTTGTACAATAATTTCTTCCAAAACCATCGTCGCCACTAATCGTCTCACCTGTTCTGTAGACAAGCCCTTTTCAAGACACATATAAAATAAAAAATAATCTGATATCTCTGTCTTGTTCTTGCTCATTAGCAAACCTTTATCCGTGAATAGGCAAGTATACTCCGCAGTATATATTATTATAGGATGTGTCCCACACGTATACTCATATTTTCACAGTTATGACGTCTTTGGTCCTACGTATTCAGGAGCTACCAGTGAATGGAAAACATGGAAGTGTTCTCACTGCTGAAAATGGCACCACGTAATCGCCACAAAGTAGGTGGGGCTTAAAAGTAAGCTGTGTCACTATAGTAAGCCTTTGAAAATGGTAAAAAGTGAATAAAAATAATAGTAGGATGAAACACATTGGAAAAGGAAAATTTGCCATAGTAATGTATATTTTTTTAAACCAATAACTTGTTTATTTGAATTTTTCACTTAAATTTTGAGGTTATGTGAAAAAGTGTAATTACAAAAGTTGTACATCTTTTTATTACCTACATAACTATACCTACAATTTTGTGATTTAACTTTTTTCCATAGGACTTGTAATTTTGCCGGAAATCGAGATAAACCGTTTTTTACCCTTAAAAACTCACCCCCTTCCACTTCCCGACTGTAGATCGCCTGTAAATTATTCTTCCTTTTATTTTTGTTTTATCTTCCTTTTCCAATGGATTTCATCCTACTATTATTTTTTGTGGTTTAAAAAATTATCGACCATGATCTATATGGATATTACTGGATTTGAATTATTTTGACAGCAAGTAATTATTGACCTGTGAAATATATAGCCATTAGCCTATCTGCTATCTTCCTAATAGCTATCTTCCCTTATTAACAGTAACGTCCATTTTTAAGTAGTAGAGTTGAGTCAGTAGCTGTAGTGTAAATAAAAAGCTATGGTAATGAAATAACTGCTTCCATTTTTGATTTACGTCCTCTCAAAGCGACCCTATCATAGTACTTTTTAAACCAAGTCATCTTTAGCTGTATAATCCTAATTAATATTACAATACTAAACTCAGGAGTCCATAAAACAGAGGTTCCCAGACTTCAGATTCCGGTAGACCGCTTGCAGTTTTGCCCGCCAAGTAAAATCGGTATATTCGGATCAAAAAGTTAAATTGGGTTAAAAAATTGATCAAATCTCTACGGGCTAACCGTTTATTATTTTTTTGGTATTCTCGGGTATTTAGCTAGTGGTATTCCTCAAAATATCCGTCGACCGACGGCGACGCTTAAACAAGTAACAGTCGCTGAGCTTCTTAAAATATTATCTGCCTACATTGATAAGTCAAGCCAATATTTTAGTTCTAATAACGTTCTAACGTTATCCTGTAACTATCGAAAGCAAATAAATTTTCGTGGACCCCACTTACGAATTGTGAACCCTAATTTTTTTGTCACGCCAACGTAGACCCCCGTCGACTTTCCCGTGCACCCCTGGGGTCCACCTGGACCAATTTGGGAACTAAAGCCATAAAAGTTACTTTGTTACCGAGATGACTCAAAAATTGAGTAATCTTAACTAATATTATGAATGCGATTGTGAGTTCGTTTGTTTACTACACTTGTACTCGTGACTTATCGACAGATCATCATGAAATTTCGCAATCACGTTGTCAAGGATACAGAAAAAGACATCGAGTACCTTTCATTCAGGAAATAGTACTTTTGCTCATAATAAATAATGCTTAAATAATGTATGTTATATTTTCAGGCAGACTCTTTAGGATGTGCACTTCGAGCGCAAGGTCTGGAGAAGGGTGACCGGCTGGGGATCTGGTCGCATAACAATGTGTCCTGGTTAGTTGCTGCAGTGGCCGCCGCGAGAGCTGGACTTATTTCGGTATGTAGACAGCTTATAACTTTGTATCAATCCTGTATGTCCTCCAAGTTTTTAGTGACAAGGCAAGTCATGGACGTCAATCAGGCTCGTTTTAGACCCTGTGCTGCTACTCCTAAACACCAAGAAGTAACCAAACACCAAAACCATTGTGCGACCTAGAATTTTCATGATTTGTTTTTAAGACTACTGATACTAGTTATAATTCCTGCGCCGTGGATCTTTACAAAGATTCACACAATGAACATAATGATCATTCAGATTCGTAATAACTATTGTAGTCTCTTGAAGTTCTAATGAAACTACGATTTGATCATTTCTGAAGTAATTTAGTTTTCAACTATCTCGTTGGTACCGTGGCAAGCTTGCGTGCTGCTGACCGATCCCTTTTTTTTTTTGCTACTTGGGAAATGCTGCTTATGCATACCCACTCGCCACAAGGAGAGGCGAGTGGGCTATGTCGGGCTCTTCCGAGACTGCGGGCCTACCGACTAAAACCACCACGGTGTGCCAACTTACTGTTTTGTATGGTGGGTGGGTCGCTGGAACTGAAACTATATCAGCGACCCATCCAGCAGTGCCCAATGCAGAGATGTTGTGTCTGCGAGCGACGACTCCTGGACGACGCCCTGGCACAACAGAGAGCGTCGTTCCGACTCAACGGCTGGCGGATGGGAGATCCCCGTTCTCCCACCCGCGGCCTTCACTACGGTGGCATACTTCACTACGCCGGCGCCGGCTCGGATCCGCAACTGCTGACCGATCCCTGGTTTAACACCCTGATCAGGCAAAGTGTTGTTTTTATGAGGAAATTCTCAATAGCAGCACAGGGTCTAGCAATGTGCTTGATAGACAGCAATAGGTTCACACTACTATGACGGACTTAAGAACTGATTCGGTGCAATATGCCTTTAATACACTTCTGCTATTTCTGGTATTTCAATTTTAAGTTTACTGTCTGGTCGGTAATATACCAAAACCGTGGGATTATTCTCATAAAACAATAGTCGGCCATCAAACAAATCAGATAAGATGTTATTGTGATGTATCTTACACTCTTAAAATTTTGAGAATAATATGCAAATTATTTTGCAAATCTGGGTAGAGATTACGTAGAAGAGATAGCTATCATTCGAATTAGTGTGTTTTCAATGGTATGCAAGGACTTTTTTCTAATCCAATACAAAAACGTGACAATTGGGACTGTTTTGAGTCATCATTTTAAATGCGATGATAACATATCAGTATATAATATTATAAAATGACGCTTTAAACACCCAACCACTAGCGCTGAGGTTTATTTTCTTACACTTTTCATACTGAAACCGGTGCCCAGCAGTCGTCAGGTGGTTAAAAACAACTCGACAAACTAAAACTTCTTAACCACACACTGTATGCGACCAGACATATCTATTTTATATTCGAAGAACAACGTTCTAAATACTTTATAGCGAATGTCCTCTAGTATTGGTCGGGTCACCTTGTCCAACATCCGTGGATACGACGATGCTCCTATTTAAGATATGAGCTTGTTAACCACACACATACTCGAATAATTGTTTACCTAAATATGTAAATTGCGATTGACTATCGAGTTTTCTGTCGGAGATCTAAAGGTACTTATAAAAACTGTATCTAAGTTTAATGCGTCTGTGAACGATGAAATGACTGATATAAAAAAATATTATGTTTTAAATTATAATAGAAGATATTGCAAGTGAGTTGTAGTAAAGAATCATACATTCGTTTACAAGGAATTTATAATATTTTAATGTTAATTTTTACTGAGCAAAGCATCTTAAAACACTGACACCGTTTTGGACTAGAATCTTCTTCTCCCTAGCCTTTATTATTCCCAAGTCATTTGGGGTCGGCTTTTCTGGTCTAACCGGATTTGACTGGATATCAGTTTTTACACGGAGCGGCTGCCACCTGACCCCCGCAACCCGAAGGCTAATGATACCCTAAGGCTAGACCGGTGTCAGGATATTAAAGGGCACTGACTTCCCAATAACGAGTGCCATAGATGTTCATGGCAGCCGGGACCGACGGCTTAACGTGCTCTCCGAGGCACGGAGCAGGCGATAATTGTCAATCAATACGCACATAATTTCGAAAATGTCCAAATCTCATCACACAAAAAGATTCAAAGACTCTCTGAGCGTAAAGTGACATTATTTATGTGTGTATAATATCACTCTATGCCCACAGGTGGATCCTTCCGAACTTGTCCTAAAGTCCATAACTATTAATTATAATTTGCATGTGTGTACTGTTGAGCTCAAGGTACATTAAAAGCACGACACTAAGCTTGATTTCTATTCTTCATTTCTAACCACCTCCAGTTACTTTACAACTTTAATAGAGCCATTTTTATTTTCAGGTACTCATAAATCCAGTTTATGAAACAAAGGAACTTGCTTTTTGCATTAAAAAGACTGAAATGAAGAGTCTGCTTGTAGGAGAAGCACTGCGAAATAGGAATTATTATGAGACATTGACACAACTGTTACCAGAAATACGAAGTAGCAAGGCAGGAGCGTGGAAATCGAAGGAGTTTCCTAGTTTGACTTCTATTATTAGCTCTGGAAAGGATCAGTTGGCGTGAGTGTTTTCCTTTTTAATTTTATTTTTTGGTTATTATTTGTTTATTCTTAAACGTATGTAGTTTTTATTCAAAAGCTTAAGCATCAGGCATCACTCTTATGGGAGTTGAGTATCGCGGAAAATATATAGTAGCGTCATCCATACTAGATACATACATAGATGCTGTAGACAATATGTGACTGATTGGCTACTGATAGTTTTACTAGAAAATTTATTTACTATTTGGAAAAATATATACTTTACAAATATTATGAAAGTTTGTGAAGAGGCTTGGATGTTTAGATGTTTGTTACTTAATCACTGTAATCTCTCGTGTGTCGATTAAACACCAGTTGTTCCTTTCACTTTTTAATCAGACGCTCAACGGGTTAAAGGCGATAAACAGATTTCGATAAAATGAGGCACAAAGATAGACCATGATCTGGATTAAAACATGGAGTACTTTTTATCCCGATATGCATTCTCGTGGAACTCACATAAGCGAAGCCAAGGACAAGAACTAGAATATAGTCTACATGCGTTATTTAAGACTGCACCAATAGTACTACAAGCATTGCAGTTTTACGACGACATTTAATTTAATATCTGAGACTCACAGATAAAATTACCTACCACTAAGGGCCGGTTTTTCAATCGTCAGATAACTTTTATCTGAAGAATAAATATGGCGGTATGATATATTTTCTATACAAAAGCTGTCAAAACGTCAAACATATACCCCAGATAAAAGTTATCTGACGATTGAAAAATCGACCCTAAGTCTGATTATTCTTTTTATACGATGTTTCAAAGTATCCTTGACTACGATCTTCCCTACTAAAATTATATACCTACATGTAGGTATATATTCCTGAGGTATACGTGTCAACCTCTATCCATCAAAGAGCTACCCTTTTGTAACGTACCTCTTGCTTACGCAGAGGTGCTTTACACCTAAATTTCGCCAAGTATAGTTTCAGGTCCCGTGTTACCCCGAACCAGACTACGTGCTGCTAATAAACAATTCTTAGCAGAAAACATAATAATGATAAATAGCCTGAACTGGGTATCGAGCCTAAGACCTTATGAACAGCAGTCGCAATCGCATCGCTGCGCCAGCGAGGCAATCTATACTAATATAATAAATGTGAAAGTTTGTGAGGTTGTATGAATAGTTGTTACTCTTTCACGTAAAATCTACTGAACCGATTGCGATGAAACTTGGTATATAGATAGTTGGAGACCTGGATTCACACAAAGTCTACTTTTTATCCTGATATTCCCACGGCAATGAGACTTACGCAGGTGAAACCGCGGGCAAAACCTAGTCCCCTATAAAAGTATGATTCAATTTGCTAAAGTAAGGCAATTCCATTTCTTTTTCAGAGGTACTACTCCATATAGCTCTCTTATAACCGGGCAAGGCAGTCAGATCTCGCAGTATGGCAGTGAGGTCAACTCGAAGGATGGATCCATCATTCATTTCACTTCGGGTACCACTGGTGAGTTGTAGAGGTGCCTACTTTGATAGTAGTTGTATCTAGATCGAATGCTCTTTTACCTCTTTACTCAACCAATTTATTCACAAGGATGCACGCATGGTGCAGTAGTTTAAGTTGTTGTTAAGTTGTCATCGTTGAGTTTTCTGGGTTCGAATCCCACACGGGACAAAAATTTGTGATCCACAAATGGTTATTCGATTTCTGGGTATTCTTTGAGTCCGTTGTTTAATTGAAATTAAACTACTATATATGGATTTTATTGCGTTGTTTTGTTTAAGTGTGGCCTTTGACATCGAATTTACTTACACTACGTAAGTTGTCTCTACTAAAATTAAATTAAATAAAAATAAAAAAAATAAGATATGTATGATATAATGTTCGTTATCGGCTGTTGTAAATGGATAGTTATGAAAGGAATGACAGGATATAAGTATGTAGGTCTCTAGAAATCTCAATTAGCAGGCTAAACGCATTAACAGTGTTATTATTTTTACGTCGGTTTTGACGGTACGAATGAACCCACTCGCCAATTATTAGGTGACTTAGGAGGGTACCTAAGTCATCAAATAATTGTCAATATTGGGTTCTATTACATATTTATATTAGTATACCTTTTGCCGACTTATACTTTATGATGAAATTAAAAAAAGATATCCTTTCTGTTTGCTAGGGGATCCAAAAGCCGCTCTGGATTCCCACATGGGTGTGGTCAACAACACATACTTCGTAGGGAAAAGAAATGGCTTCCACGAGGGACATCACAATATATGCGTCCAGGTAATTATTATAAACTGTCCCACTGCCGGGCACGGGCCTTTACTCAGTGTTAGCAGGATTAGGCCATAATGCACCACGCTAGCCCAGTACGGGTTGGCAGACCATACACATCATCGTGCATCGGTAACGTTTTGGAGAACTCTCAGAAGTCCATATCACCTCATGATGTTTTCCTTCACTGTTAAAATTATATATTTATTTAAAACTTTATGCACTAAACAGTACATCGGCGGATTTAATGCCACAGGCATTATCTACCAGTCAACCATTAGGTGACGCAGAGATAAAAAGTAGTAGGTGCATACAGAATATCATAATAGTAACGATATATTACATAATATATAGATACATACCAATAAACGTATTATATAATCTAAATAAAATATATATAGATAGACACATACATACGTATTATATTATTGGTGAGATGAATCTGATAAACTGTCAAGGAAGAGAGCACGTACTTTCACCTTGAAAGTGTAACGGTTTATGGACATCCTAACTTCATGAGGGAGCGCATTCCATAGTAAAATGGACTGGACGAAGAAGGAAGAATGTAGAAAATCAGATGTATGGCAGGAACAAAGGAAAAGGAAGTTATTGGAAGAACGAAGATTTCTATCATGATTTGCACATAGATATTGGAAACGGCAGTTTAAATAAGTGGGTGCATTTGGTGAGGTTAGAATATAAAATAATACTGTAAGGGCACGCAAACTACGATGTTGACGAATAGGTAACCATTTAAAGTGGATCTATAAGATGAAATGTGGTCATATTTACGAAGATTATAAATAAATCGAATGCAGTTATTTAGAAGTTGGTCATATTTATTGAGTAGATCTGCATTCAGGTCATAATAACACACATCACCATAGTCGATTAAGGGAAATATCAAAGTCTGCACAAGCATTATTTTCGTCTTAGATGGGAGAACATTCTTTAGGCGATACAACTACACTGACACTAGTAACCTGAGCTTGCCAATTTAAATTGGAGTCAATGAACAACCCCAGATCCTTTACAGTAGGGCTGAACGGAATAGGTGTCCCATCATATACAACAGGTGATAAAGTACTGGAGTTCAGCCTGCTCATCAATCGTTGACTTCCAACTATGATTGACTGAAACTTAGTCGGGTTAACAGATAATCCAAATCTGCCAGACCAGCTTCTAATTGTTTCCAGATCAGCATTTACTTTAGCAATGGCTTGAGGAAGATTATCCACAGTGTCTTGAGCATAGAGCTGTAAGTCATCGGCATAAAGATGATACGGGCACTGAAGATTCTGAGTTATGAAGTTAATGAATAGAGAAAATAGTAACGGAGATAAAATGCCGCCTTGAGGAACACTAAAATCGAGGTCACGACATGTCGATGACGTGTCATCAATGCGAACTGACTACTGGCGCCCCTGAAAATATATCGAGAACCATTCAAGTACATCAGGTGAGATATTAAGATGAGATAGGATCGCAAGTAGGATGTCGTGACTGACAGTATTGAAGACGTTCAAAAAGTCAACCAAAGCCAATACAGTGACTTTGGTATCCTCCATGCCCGCCCTGATATCGCCAGTCACTTTGAGGAGAGCAGAAGTAGTGCTATTCCCGGGCCTGAAGCCAGATTGGAGAGGACTTAATAGGTTGTTCAGGTTCACAAACTTTGGAAGTTGTTTGTGTACACAGGCCTCAAGCACTTTAGGTAGAAAAGGAAAAATGGATATGGATCGGTAGTGATTTGGAAGGGAAGGACTAGGTACCTTGAGAAAAGAAATAACGAAGGCATTATGCCACAAGGATGGAACAATTCCAGAGTCGAGAGAAAATTAAGGATATGGGATATGACGGGAAGGTCCTATGGTCACACCAATTCTTAATCAACATTAAGAATTGGTGTGATCATAGGACTACCAATACCATCACAGCTCACGGCTTTATAGGTCGACAGGATTATCTTTTTGATCTCACCCGGTTCCACAGAAGAAAACAGAAAAGGATCAATGTTGGGATTGGGTAGGTTAGCTAAGTAATCCACAGTACGACGCTTGATTTGTTGATCCAGCAAAATAGAAGAGGTGAAATGTTGATTGATATCATCCAAATCAATCGTCGTACGCGGATCACTTTTTTGCTTTTTGCCAATGCCTAGGGTTCGAAGAAACGCCAGATATCAGCAGGAGATGAGGATGTTATAGTATCGAGAATATGGCGGCGTTTTGCATTACGTATCATCTGATTATTCCGATTCCTCGCAACTTTAAAAAGAGTCCAGTTGTCATTAGAGCGATCTTTTTTAAAATTGCGAAATGCATGATCCTTGCGTTGCATCGCCATCCGAATACTCCTCGACATCCAAGGGGCGGGAGGGCGCATTAAATATAGATATTTTCAAACTTATAGTTACAATAATACATACATAACCTAATGCATGTATATGCTCGAATGATAGGCAGATGTGTATTACAATTACGTGTCGCCAATTGTTTTAAATTTTAAGAACATAAGGAGTATAGCCGATTTTTCTATCGTAAACACTTAACTGAGCCGCCTATAGAACCAGTAGGTCTACCATGAAAATATATATTCAAAACTTCGGGCTAAACGATAAATCTTACAATGAAATTTCATTATAAATTACCTACATCCCTCCGTTGTTTAGACTGCTTCATGAAAAGGTCTAGAACGATAAAGAGGTTATGTACCGAAATTAATGGAAAATTCTGGAATAAATGTTTTTCACGGTATGAACAAACAGACTGAAACTTCGACATATAGGGTATGCCCTATATGTGAACCTTAGTTAAACACAAGATTTAGACTTAGGTAGAAATGTTAATACCCTGAAGAAATACACATTTCTACCTAAATGAAACTCTTTGGGTTAAACAAGTGCGATGCTATGTATTGACTAACTAATACCTAACTAATACCTAACTAAATTATGTTTCAGGTACCATTGTTCCATGCCTTGGGCTCTATCGTTACATTTCTGGCAGGCATCCGACACGGCAGCTCACTAATACTGGCCGGCCCCACATACAACATCGATGACAATATTAAAGCTTTGTTTGGGGAACAGTAAGTATAAAATGATAATTTCATGAATGATGAAAAAATTATTCAAGCATCATCGCCATCTATTAGGTTGATTAGAATGCACCAAACTTATAGCTTTTTTACCACGTAAGTGGTAAACTATTGTTCAGTGGTTATCGGTTAGGGATTGTGAATCGTTCACATAGTGAGTTCGTCAATGCGTGAACGAATAACACATCAAATATGTACAACATAAATGAACAAATTCAATATTTCATTCCTATACTCAGTTAAGTCTAGCTACTTAGCAAAACAGTACTTATTATGTTTACATATTTTAACGTGCGCAAGCAGCACAGAGACTTTTTAATGAAGAGTTACAACGTACAAGCTGTATAGTGCGCATGCGCTGTGTTGCAAGCGCCTGTTACAAAAAGCATATAACGCATAATGGTAAACGAAGCTTATGCTTACCATTATGAGCTATCTGCTGTTTTAAGATTCAGTTTTATAGCCACATTGGCTTTTTTATACTATAAGCTATTTGTATTTATACATTTATTCTATTTTTGACTTAATTTAACCTATATTTATTTATTAGGACTACCAGTGGTTAATAAACAATTCCAAATATAATAAAATAAATAAAAATTAATGAAGTTCAATTAAATAATACATTACAAAATTGAAATGTATATGTTATAAATTAATTTTATTTATACTAATATAGACAATTTGAATAAACTTTCAGGTGTACATCTATACTCGGCACACCGACGATGTTCGTGGACATGTGTAACAAAGTAAAGACAATGGGTGACGTACCTTCGAAGCTGCGCATGGCTTTGGCAGCCGGCGCGCCCTGCAGTCCACAGCTCATCAGGGATATGCAGAAGTACTTGAAGGCAGAACATGTGAAGGTATGATAAACCCTTTACTCCTACATAGACGGACGAATGTACTTTTTTTGCTTTTGATTATGCTTAAGAATAGGGGCTATCGTTTTCGTGTTCACCAGTCGGCAGCACTAGCGAGTAAGATCTTGTCAATCCTGTCACAGCTGCTGTCAAAAGCAAGAAAGCAATTTTTATAACCTTTTAATACCTAATTATAGATTCGTATTGGATATTGGAATACCTGAATATTTTATGCCTTTCTTTCTGCTTTGTGCTTATATCTAGGATCCAGTTTCAAATTCCCGAGTCAGCAGCATAAAGTAGTAATATTGAATGTATTTGTAGTAATATTTAATGAAACCTAAAACATATTAGGCAGAATCTAGTTATTATACCTTTCTGGAAATACAGACTTATTGTATGTACTTACTTACTCTGTGGGCTCAGAGACCCAAAGTGTGTCTTGGCCGCCGATACGAGAGAATGTCACTTTCTTCGGTCTTTGATCGTTACCCACCAGTCTTTGGCTTAATGCTCTCGCAGATCCACAATATGTTTATATATTATGTAGAAAACTTAACTATGTTCTCTATTTTAGGTTCTGTACGGCATGACGGAGTCGACAGCGTGTGTTTTCCAGAGCTTGCAGGATGACAGCATAGACCTGGTTGCAGATACCGTCGGGTATTTACAAGACCACGTGGAAGCTAAAGTATATTGATTAAACATTTATTAAACTTAAAAGCAACAACAATGTGAATGGGAGAGTTGGTAGAGAAATTACTTACGTACCTACTCGTACTTACATGAGATGACATTAAGAGATGGTGGTAAGACCCCAGAAAGGATAATTTAAATATTCACGATAGTTTATCGATCGCTATGGTACCCTAATTCCCTTAGTTAGTCCAAAATCCCCTTTACTCGACAGAAATCCTCTGAAAATCCTATGTCAGCACTTTTGCCTTCATCCTAAGCTCAGTACTAGCCAAAAGTATTCTGAGCTTATCCTTGGTCGCGCACATCTTACTATTTCTAAATGTGCCAGATTCATTTCTATATCCATTGTGTCATATCTACTTTTGCTATTTACATTTTGTATTCGTGTGAACGTTATTTTAGCCAGAACAATATTTTTTTTTTAAAAACACTTAATCACGGTATCGTTTAATAGATTGGTTTAATTTGATGGCATATGTTGCACTGTACCGTTGACTGTTGAGTGTGAACACGGGGAGTGCATAACGCGTTTCTTTTGATCATGGACCATTTTTACGCCAACCCCAACAGTTTAATAGCTTAAAACTGGTTGGCTGGGGAAGTAGGTAGGTATTTATGATCTTAGCAGCACGCCAGCGCTGTAAGACGTCCATGCTGTGCTGTCTCTCATAAGATGTGATGTCGTCGGCACAGCAACGATTCGTTTTTCAAAGATCGAAATTGCGAACAGTATCCCTGAGTTGCAAATTACTCAAATTACTTGCTTGTGATAGTTAAATAAACAATGTAGCTATATATTTGACTGCCTTCATTGCGACTGTATCGTGTACGATCTCTGGACGGGCAAATGGTTGGTGAGATTTTCAAGAAATTTTATCAGTAGAAGCACGGATTTTAGTAATTATTATTCTACCTTGTTGCATACAAAGTAACTATTCAAAAGTTTAATTATACAATGAATTATATAATGAATAATATACAAAGACATTTTAGTGCTAGTTTGGATAATGTATTTGAATATATTAAAAAAATTTAAATAAATAAAAAATGAAATTAAAGATGTTTATTTGACACAAAAGAGAATACATTTACTATGGGTATATGGTTATTAGGTACTCACTATACAGTATGTATTTCACTATCACTATTTATGCGCATAACTTGGCAATATATATTATAGAACTCGTTGATATATTGTTATCTAAATGACTAACTATACTATATTAGTGCAAAGCTAGGAACATGACCTATTGGTTCTACGTTATAGGAGGCAAGCCTAATGCGTTCCATTAGCTAGATTACCAAACAGCTACTAAGAATGTCTTATAAAAAAATAATAACAATTCGATTACGTTCCGTTCGTTCGTTTTAAAAAAGACAACTCCCGCACTAGAAATTATTTCTATGTTACAAACACATCAGGCTTTACAAACATTCAAACAACGGAGACAAGGAACACCGGAATCAGATTCGGAGCAACTATTTGTGGATTACACAAATTTTGTCCCGTGTGGGATTCGAACCCTCAACACTCGGCGCAGTGGCAGGGGCGAGGTGACCACTTAAGTCACTACACCATTCGTGAAGTCAACCTGTACGCTAGCTAGACATACTCCCATCTATCATATTCTAGACAATCCAAACGTGTCAGTGACACAAGCGAATGTCACTTTATAATGTCCTCCAGAATTTTGGTCACGGCAGGCAATCTTAACGGAGACTGATCATCTGCGCAGGAGATATTGCAATGCACAAGAGCGTGCTTAAACGCAAGTGCACTCTCTGTTCCCTAACTCTCATATTCTGATAGACACAATACGATACGACTGGATGGATATTCCACTCTTTGGAACCCTAATAGACGGTAGCTTGGACCCTGTTCCCGATGCCGATGGGTGGCTTAATATTTTTTGTATATTTTAAATGTGATTGTTTTTATAAATATATGTTTAAAATTTAACAATTATTGTAATATGAGGTGATAAAGTAACCAAGTTTTTTACATTATATTCTTTACTTTATTTTGTCCCCGGCTTTGCTTGTGTAAGTGTAGGTTAGGTTATGTTTTTAACAGTACTTTTTCTGGATGAATACTCTGTCCTTTTCTATTTTATGTACCCCTGCCAGAAATGCGAAATTTCATGTTAATCGGTAGTTAACGCATGGACAAATTCACATTGGTATTTAAAATATCAGTAAGCATTTGTATGTCACTATAAAGACAAGTGTTTTGGATATGTGTACTAATTTTAAGACTCATCCTTTTGACAAATACATAAAATCTAATTCTAAAATTCTAATTCTAATAATAATCGAATCGTATTTTTGTCGCCATTTCTTTTTATTACTAACTTGTTTACCCATGTGTAATCAAAGGTGGTAGATGACAACGGGGACATGGTGCCGTTTGGCAGCCCGGGCGAGCTGGTGGTGCGAGGCTACAACAACATGATCTGCTACTGGAACGAGCCGGAGAAGACCA
The DNA here is from genome assembly GCA_963675205.1 of Catocala nupta. Taxonomy (NCBI): domain Eukaryota; kingdom Metazoa; phylum Arthropoda; class Insecta; order Lepidoptera; family Erebidae; genus Catocala; species Catocala nupta. The sequence goes on along the minus strand of OY776086.1, from coordinate 25,975,047 downwards.
GACAGACCCTGGCCGAAGATGGCTGGCTCAAAACTGGGTACAACATCCTATCTTTTGCCTGCGGCTTTGCTTGAATAAATTTAGGTTATTTGTAGTTTATGACTCGGCAACAGTTCCTGTCCTTTCCTGCACACCAGTTTTTTTTTTTTTTTTTTTCTCGTCAAAATGACCACACTCCGCCTGATGGTAAGCAGTCGTGTGGTCTAAGAGCAGTGGCCTCCACATCGTCCTCATAGCAGCCGAGGCGATGATGAGGTCTCTACTTTGACGGCCTGAGAAGATGCTTTTTCACGCACCGCTTAAAGGACCCAGGATTGAAGGAAGAAGGAAACACGTGCCTTGGCAGAGAATTCCATGCCTTGATCGTTCGGCAGAGGTATGAGGACCCAAACTTGTTGGTACGTACACCCTGACAATGTGTATGCGAAATTTTATGCTGATTCGTTGAGTTGTTAAGGCCTGAAAGTGTAACAAACGAACAAACTCACATTCGCATTTATAATATTAGTTAGGATTAAGTCCTTCGAGAACAGAGCTTTTATTGGGTAAAAGGTACTCTATGTCCTCTTCTGTACTTACTGACAATGTGTATACGAAATTCCATGATAATTGGTTGAGTAGTTGAGGAGTAAAAGCGTAACAAATTAACATTCGCATTTAAAATATTAGTTACTAGTTTTTCCCCACGGTTTCACCCACGTAAGGCCCGTTCCCGTGGGAATATCGGGATAAAAAGTAGCCTGTGTGTGAATTTAGGTCTCCAGCTATCTACATACCAAGTTTCATCGCATTGGATCCAGTAGTTTTTGCGTGAAGGAGTAACAAACATCCATACATCCATTCAAACTTTCGCGTTTGGAATATAAGTAAGGATGAAAAAAGGTATTTTAATTAGGATTAGTTAAGAATTACATAAGACTGAAGTTGCCCGTAGCCGCGGATTCGCTCGCGTTTGAAGACTCGATGGCGTAGTGATTAGTGTAACCGACTGCCACGCCTGAGGTTGCGAGTTCGATTCTCGCACAAGTCAAACATTTGTGTGCATGAACATGGATGTTTGTATTATTCTGGGTGCTTCTATGTATTTAAAGAAAAAGTATATATATATGTTTATCCATTGTCTAGTACCCACAATACAAGCTCTGCTTAGTCTGGGCTAGATAGTGATGTGTGTATGTGAAGAGAAAGTATATTTATGGTGAAGGTAGATTTTCAGTAGCCTATATAATATATTATTCTGATATATAAACAATAATACTGTAAAGTTTCAACCTTGACCTTGGCGCTGCGTAGAGATGTGGCCTCGTTATGCATCTTCTATCGCTTTTACTATGGGGAGTGCTCCGAGGAATTGTTCGGACTGATCCCTGCCGCCTCTTTTCGCCATCGTCCTACGCGACAGAATTTCCATCCCCAACATTTAGATGGCTGGCAGTCCACTACTTTGCGTTTTCCAGACATTTTCTGCCTCGCACAACTAAACTGTGGAATGAACTATCACCTGCGGTATTTACGGAGCAATACGAACACTATAAATCTTTAAGAAAAGAGCGTACTCCTATTTAAAAGGCCGGCAGCGCACTTATAACTCCTCTGGTGTTGTGGGTGTTCATGAGCGGCGGTAATCGCTTCCCATCAGGCGATCCGTCTGCTCGTTTGCCTCCTATCACATATAAAAACAAATATCTCAATATTAGTAGGATTAATGTTTGAATGCATTAGATGAATAGCACACAGATAGAAATAGTTCAGGATTAACATATAAAATACTTTTTATTCTAGTATCACATGGAATTCACGCAGGCGAAGACGCGGGCAGAAGCCAGTTCAAGATTATTACAAAAAAAAAAATACAAATGGGAGAATTATCAATCAAACGGTTTGGTTCGCTACTCCCGAGTCGAACAACGATAAATTAAACCATTTTATGTAGTTACTTACGTATACTTAAATGTCAAACATAATGATAATGATGGTTTCTTACAGAGACAAGTTCACGATAAGTGAAGATGGGTACGGCAGGATAGTCGGTAGACTAAAAGACATCATCGTCAGAGGGGGCGAGAACATCGCGCCGAAAGAGATAGAAGATTTACTAAACACACATCCTGATATTGTTGAAAGCCAGGTGAGGACATGTACTTCTGTTTGCTGCATGATTCAGTAGCAACTTACTGATGCTTAAAGGCTCCGATTTGCGATACCTACTCTGCTGCTATTCGTATCCATTATCCGATTATATGTATTATAGTCTCGTATAATAATAATAGTATAATGTTCCCCGACCGAATTTCGGTCACGGCGGCCAATCTTAACGACGATTGGCCATCTGCACAGGAGATATTATAGTGCACAAGTATGTGCGCAAACACAAGTGCATTCTCTGTTCCCTAACCCTCATGATCCGATGGAACGGATGATCCGACGCGACCGAAGAGAGATCAGGCGCAGGATCAACAGGCTTTACGTGCTTTCCGTGGCACGGGGTTTCCTAACTCCGGGCTCGTATTGAGATTTCTTAACAGAAAAACCCAATACGGTTTTGTCGGCCCGACCCGGGATTCGAACCCGAGACCTCATGTATATTCGCTTTAATTCTTGTTACGGATACCTGGATGTTACCTGGGGCTTCACTAGCGTTCTTGTCAATAAATTCTATACCTCGGGAACACTACTTTTTGTGGATAAAAGCTACGTTATATCCTTCTCTACCCCAAAAAGCAAAATTTCATGGTCATCAGTTGAGCGCATAAGGCATTCGTAACATTTGCTAGAATTAGGATTTGGAAACACAGTTTGCAGCTTTTGTTATGTTTAATTTTTGAATAAAACCAAGGTGGCCGACAGGCTTGCGGCTTAGCTAATTAAAAGTGGTTATTGTAAACATAAATGCTTGCAATATCAAAGAAGAAACAAGCGTGTCGAAATTTTAAAATAAATGGCTATGCATTATCGGAAACATGGCTACTTTCTGCTAGATTCAAACAAACCGTACCTGGTGACCAAGCTTACGGCGTAACATCAAGGATATCTCTGGCATATTAACAAGTGTAGACTTAAAAAAATACCATTAATTTTATTAGTATGCAAGCTTTCTTATTTATTGGAGAAAACGCAGTATCAGGGTTATTTCTCCTACGCCGATTTTCTGTAAGAGGTTCGTAGACGGACTGCTCTAGTTTAGCCAAACACCTGTGTCTTTCATGCTCTATCTATTTACTTCCAGCCATTTTTTGATTTTAAAGAAAATAACTCAATTTGTTTATCTGACTTAAACTTAATAGATGTACTTAATACGTAAACAACAAAGCAATTTGTTTGTAGGAGGTTACACTTAAGATAACCATCTCTTATTTATATCCATTTATAATTATAAGTCGTCTCATAATTATTTAACTATGCATAAACTATTGCCACCTTTATGATTATTCATTTAAAATTAAAATTCATGAAGCTATGAAACTATAATTGAAAATAGGATAACCAAAAACTTGTCATAATTCTGGACGCATTTTAAAGAAGGGCTCCTATAAACAGCTTCTTTCCGTCTCACTCACTCATCAACACTCAGCTCAAACCGTTGTTCCTAGAAAGCGTGCGTTGCGTAGAGGTTCCTTTTATCATGTAGCCGAAAAGTAAGGAATAGGGACTTTTCAATATTTCCTCGGGATAATAAAAAACAAAATCGCAGGCAAAAATTTGTGGCAGTGAGCAGGGCACATAACTCGCAGAACTGATGGCTGTTGGGGAGAAAGGTTCTGGAGTGGCGCCAGGCAATGGAAGATGTAGCAGGGGTTGGCCTCCCACAAGGTACACTGATGACCTGGTAAAGGTCGCGGAAAGTGTTTGGATGCGGCTGGTTCAAAGCCGGTCTATGTGGGAAACCTATCTATTTATCTGTGTAGAATTGGGAGAGGCCTATCTCAAGCAGTGGACGTTTTCCGGCTATTATGATGACTTAATTAAAAGTTTTGAAGAGATTTTATAGTCATATTATTTTATTTTATTTTATATCTGTTTCCCCTTAGGTACTAGGAGTGCCAGACGAGAGACTAGGCGAGGAACTTTGTGCAGTATTGCGACTCCGTGTAGGTGCCTCTGTTACCCCGGATGATATCAGGCAGCACTGCACCGGCCACATCGCCAGGTTCAAGATACCTAGGCTCCTGAAGTTCGCAGAAGAGTTTCCCAAGACAGCATCCGGAAAGATCCAAAAATATAGGCTTAAGGAAATGATAGAGACGGGCGAAGTATAGCTTTGTAATAAATATTATTAATAATTGTAAATTGTTTTATTTATCCTATCAACCTTTATGATTACTGCTACGCTCCCGTGGCTCGCAGCGTAATATTATATAGCTTATCTATCTTATTGGTCTATGAAATAAGAAAATATTTTTTAAATCCGACAAGGAGTTCCAGAGATAAGCGCGTGTAAACAAACAAACTCTTTAGTTTTATTATACTAGTATAGATAGATTAATTATTATTCAACAAATTTTGCACACACTCGCACATCTAACAATTACTAAAATCAATATGCATAGTATAAAAATTCTGTGAAAACTCCGTGGAATATTTTGAATATGAACAATATGAATAGGACTTCGATCCGTATTGAATTTTACAAAATAATAGGTACGTATGTATATCTATGGCAAAGATCATTCTGCATTCCATTTCTGTATGAAGCGCTTATCTCTTAGTGATTCTGCGACCGCCGCAGATAAACAACGCAATAATGTTCATTCAATGGTTGTTATTATTTTTCGTGTTTGTTCTATTTTTACATATATATTACCGGTACAGTCATGAAGGAAGATTGATAGGTAATATCAAGGGCCCAAAGCCAATGTTCTTGTTTGGAAACGTCTGGGATATATGGCTCACACCTGGTAAGAATCAAAAAGTAATTCTATTTGCTTTTTAACATTCTACGACGTCTGCACATATGTATATATTAATAGATATTAATGAAATTGCGTAAGGAGATAGATTGTTTCCTGAGGAAGGATAAAGGGTTACTTTTATCGCGATAGTATTAGCGAAGTTGCACTCACTGATCGGTAAACGATTAGCGAGGTTAAGCATCGTTGTGTGCGGTCAGTCTATAGATGGGTGACCGCTTAGTGGTATTTCATCTGAGCGTCTCCGTGCTTCGGAGGGCACGTAAAAAGTCGGTCTCGGTTGTTGCCAAATTGACAGCAGTCGATAAGCCATGTCAGAAGCCTACGGGCGGCTTAAACAACTCTTGACATCAGGTTGGCCACTAACCACACGAAAAGAAAGATAAGTTGTGAGTGTGTTAGATATAAATTTTAACTATACAACAAATAAAAACCTTTACAGTATACTGTAATGGTTTTCATTTGTTTCGATAATAAATTTAAAAATGTGTTTCCGTAGCATTCCACTAAGTGTAATGTATTTTTTAACAGAACTCACTTATCTAGGCACCAGATAAAGAGAAATACTTTTATTTTAGAAAGTTTAATCGTTTTCGAAATGATAAAGGTAGTGTTTTCAAATAAACCACGATAAAATAATAAAATAAAATACAAAATAGTTTAATTTTAATAGTTACCAGATATTAAATTTTGATGCTAGTTGCTTGTTAGAGAGACCAGTGGCTAAATTACAAATCTCAATCCCAAAAAACAGTCCCAAAATAAAATCTAAAAGTTTGTCCTTATAACTAACTTAACCGCGAAACTTCGTCTGCTTCCCATAAGACAATTTTACCCGCTTTTGCAACATTTTTCATTGATGCTCCGCTATTAGTCGTAACGTGATGTTATAAAAATGGGCTATCCAACACTAAAATAATTTTTCAATTCGAACCAGTAGTTTCTGAGATTAGCGCGTTCAACCAAACAAACATGCAAACTCTTCAGCTTTATAATATTAGTATAGATTAAGAACACACCTGTAACACAGCCATATGGGCTTATACACATTTTATGAGTTTCTTTTTTAACTGGTGTGAATAAAGTGTCCTTGTTTACTGCGTTAAAGACCTTTTTATGTCAACTTTTAAGATAACCTTACCTTTACTTCAAGACATGTTGAGGTCGCGTGTATGACCGCTTCACAGTATATTGTAAATGCAAGGCAAAGTGAAATTTTAAGCTATATTTACAGCATATTTTGTTTAAATATTTATCTTTATATTAACAAAGATCTGTGTTGTGGTAAAAATTTAAATAACGGACACAAAAAGCACTCGGTACAACGATTTGTGGCTCACACAAATTTTTAATCCGTTTGGGGATCGAACCCACACCACTCGGTGCTATGGCTGTGGTGATGCGACCACTTCAACATCTACAAAATCCGTGCAGTCAAATGTGTTTTGGCTAATAAATAATAATAATAATAATAATAATAGCCATACCCATAGCCCATATATTAGAATCCATACGTAGCAATAGTTCTACGCCTGCTGCGGCTAGTGCCGCTGTCGGTGTTCCATCCCACATATTTGATTAATATTCTCAAACGGCCTCTTCACGTTGGACCCATGTCTCCGTGTAAGCCTGCCAAAGTGCCAGGTATTTTCTAATATAATATGTTAGAAAATACCTGTGATAAGAGATACATAATACACAACACCATCTAACCTAAACTAAGCAGAGCTTGTACTATGGGTACTAGACAATGGATAAACATACATATATACTTTTTTATGTCCTTTTCTGTACGTTGACAACGTTTATTCGAAATTTCGTAATGACCGTAGAGTCAGTAGAGTAAATAAGGCGTGAAAGCGTAACAAATGAATACACAAACTCACATTCGCATTTATAATATTAGTTAGAATGAGTTAGGTTACCACCTCCTGCCTAATTTATATAAGTTGTTGTTGTTTTTAAGTTATGTATGTATGTACATTTTACCTCCATGCACCGAATACATCCAGGCTGTGCAAGAATACCAGCGTTGTGGTTACATTGCAACATTACTGACGCAGAACCTTAGTTGTTCTTTTTTATATCGGTTGTTTCCTAGAAAGTTTATAAGAATGTGGAACAAATAAAATTATTTTTCTTTCTTAACCTAGGAATAGTAAATTTAAAAATGTAGAAATATTTCTGATCTCCTATGTGCATAGAGTTATTGACAATTAACCAGAAGCACAAAATCAGTTTTGGGTAGGCCCAACCGGTAATCCCATAAGCGGGCTCGAACACCTCTAGACCCTATGGAATCGGCCCTAGTGGGTATCAACCGGTATTCGATGTAGATTAACAAGCATATGCAATGTAGAGAATAATCTGCATCGCTACAAAAAACTGTTTATACGCGCCCTCTACGTCACGTTGATTAATAAAATAGATTTACTAACACAGAATTTTTAAATAAGTAAGGGCATTTTAAAACAAAACTAAGTGATTTGCATTTAATAGTGCATGTCATTAGATTAAGCAAAACAAATTAAGCTATTAATTATATGTATTTTATATTTGAATTTCGTTTTCTTATTATGCAGTTATTTTTATTTAATAAGATAATGTTTATTATAAATACTATATAGCAAGTTATGGATTCAAACCGAGCGCATCTCGCTATTAAACGTAAAAGTCGGGTTACTATTCAATTATTACGAAATAATGTAACTTCTTATTAAATAAGAAAAAGAAAATAATGTATATATGGGTATATTTTATTTTTATGCACCGGAAGACACAGCAGGCAAGGTGTCCATAAGGTGGACCAACGACCTGGTAAGAGTCGCGGGATACTGTTGGATGCGAGTAGCCCTAGACCGGTCTGTGTGGAAAGCCTATGTCCAGCGGCGGACGTCTTTCAGCTGAGATGATGATAATGATATTTTATTTTACAATTTACAGAACAAACATTCATTAGTCAAATTAAATGGCGGCAAATGTATGGGGATATTTTCAAACTGTGTGGTTTTTGTTATCGTGCCGTTTATATATACAAACCTGAAGACTTGGAGGTAAGCTACCAATACTTCCTATATAACCTACTGCAGGAACACAACACAAGGCTAGGAAGTACCTCTGACCTAGTGTAGCCAGCCTTGTGTTGTGTAAGTCAGAGGTACTTACCGAGTCGGTTCGGCACAGTTCCTTCATTACACATAGCACTATTTAGTACTTTTCAACTAGAATATAAATTGGTATTTTGCTATAGTCTCAGCGACCCCGTCACGTAAGATTGCGTGCTATCGTAAGAACTCGGGTTCGATTCCTGGGTAGGGCAGAGGGTTGAATTTTCTTTTGTTAGTTGTCTATAGCAGCACGGAGCGTTCAAATGTGCCTAGTAGACAGCAAGCCTCGCCTGCCATTACGTGCAATTTAAAACACAGTCGGCGAATCCTGGGTGGGTAATACCTACCTCTGCCCCAAAACATATGCCTACGTATATATATCCAAATACAGGAGTCAGTCTGGATATCTATCTATCTGTATGTCAATTATAAGTTTACAATCTTAAAGTAATATTCGGTCGGTAAATTACAGCTGTCAGTAAATTTCCATGATGTTTTTTTTAATATAACCTAATTCAAAGGTAAATTTTATGCAACGGATTTAAAAAGTCACAAATAACATGTCAATACAACCTCTAATGGCATGTTTCAATTTTGTTCTATTTTGAATTGTGAATAAAATACATTTTATTTCCTTTTTAGATAATATTGTCATCCACTAAGTTCAACAACAAGAATTACCCTTATACATTTTTGTATGGCTGGCTCCGTGAAGGCCTACTAACAAGTGCCGGTAAGTATAATAATTGTATCCACTTTTGCATACCACCAAGACGTCCAGTTTGTTCCGAAGCAGTTACCGTTACTAAAACATAGGTAGGCACTATTTAATAATACGCAATCGTTGTTGACTGAAGATGAAGTCACTGTAATGCAAGCGATTTTTTTTTATTGCTCATAATAGCAGATATTCTGGCGACCCACCTGATGGTAAGTGTCAACCGCTCTTTATGGATTTCGGCAAAGTACAAACAAACAAATCACTGCATACCGTATTAGCAGCACCCTCTTTAAACCTTGTCTAAAAACGGACATGTGATAGTACTTAGGCAACCGCTGCAGGTAATTCATTCCAGAACCTACACGTAGGTACGTGGGAGAAAGGATTACTGAAAAAGGAAACGTGCTAGAGGCTGGAACGCTTCCAGGTAAAAAAAAAAGAATCAATTTATTTGGACAAATGCAACGAAGAGAGAAAATATAAAATAAAATATATAAAGTTTGCTAAATGGAACCTTTCTTTTTTTTTTTTTTGATACCCAGGAAAAATGCTTGATGCACTACCCGCCGGCTAGGGGACGGCACCGGCGGGGCGTGTGGGACTCACCAGCCGAGTGCTGGTATACCCACTAAAAAAACCTGGGGTGTTCCCTCTCTCACCCAATGGGGGGGCCAGTTGGGAGTCTAAAAAGATTCATCCATAGCAGGCCCCTCCGTGTGGGTGCCGGCCGGGTCAATTGGACCCGACCTCCTCTCGTCCCCGGGGGAGAGCATTTCACTGCTCTCCCCTTTCGACGTAAGAAGGCGCGCGGGAACACCGTGCGCGCCCTCTATGGGTTCTTACTCACGGGTGGCAGGGTCCCCTGAGGCCTTGCCACCCAGAACCCTTAGGTGGGGGGCAGGAGAGCGACATAAGCGCGTCTCCTGCGCCCCCTCCTCCGGCGGCGGATGTCCGGGGCGTAGGGATCTTCCTCACGCCCCCGCTCCGCCGCCTCCTTCTGCGAGATGACAGCCTCGCAGAAGGACCTCATTGCGCCCCAGCACCTGTCGTCGCCGACCATCATGGATACGACGGTCGGCAACGAGAGGTCGGGGCCAATCACGGTGACCAGGGCACAGCGCTCCTCGGCCCACGCTGGACACTCCTCCAGCGTGTGCTGCGCCGTGTCCCGGTCGCACTCCTCGCAGTGGTGACACCTGGTTGTCGGCTCCCTACCGGCTATCTTGCACAGGTACTCTCCGAAACAACCGTGTCCGGAGAGCACCTGTGTAAGCCGGTAGGTGAGCGGTCCGCGCCATCTGTCCGTCCATTGCCTTAGCAACGGACGGACAGCCTCGACTGTCCTCACACCATAGTGGGGCTGGGCCAGTCGCTCCTCCCACTTGGCCTCGAGGACCAGTCGAGCCTGGGACCTTCGCGTCTCCACCGCCCCGTGAGTGGGTTCCTCACCATGGAGCCGGAGATCCACGCGCCAGTGATACACCGACGGTTGGACCTCCGCCTCCAAATCCCAGTGCTAAATGGCACCTAGTTTAGCACATGCCAGGCTACGAAAGCCTTGCATTGGTTTTTAACTAGATCCCTTTATTCAATGAAAATGAACTCAGCTACGGCGACGAATAGTACGATTTTTATTTCGGTGGCGCGGCGTTAGTATATAAAACCGCTATGCATAAGGACAATGTCTTTGTCTGGCAAGGAATTGAGGTTTTATGTCAAAAATGCTCAGTGGCGGCGCGGGGTCTGAAATTGGGTGCCAAGTGCGAGTTATTTTTACGTTAACGCGATCGAAACATTCACCGCGTTTGGCTCTCTGATTGGTTAAGAGCTTGAAGCGGGCCAATCGGAGCGCCAAACATCATAAACGTGTCAATCACGTTAACGTAAAAACAATTCGCACTAGGCACTCAGTACCTGGTAAACGGCTGTCGCGTACCATAATAATATGTGGTGTCAGCACCTTCATGCTCGTCCCCTGTTACGTGGTAGGTATCTAAATATAGGTGGCAAAATTAAATACAATTCTGCTATTTGGGAATATAGGTGTGAGATATATACCTATATGTATGAAAATTGGCAACCAAGTGTTATTTCTGTTAATATCATATAATTATGACCCCCTCGACTACGGAACTGATCACAGTGTGTGGTTCAACACACAAAGGGCTGCCTAGAAGAGTCAGCAACGCGGTAGTTATATCCTTGATATTGCACGAGTTGTGCGACGGTAACTGCTGACTATAAAGTAGGTCGTAATACTGCAGTATGCCTGTTAGCTACCTCTATAGGAAATAAGAAACTGAGAACAATTATAGATATATATAAATGAATCTAATTTTACCGATTTCATTAATATTTTTTTAAGTTTTCTGATACTTTGTAGAAGGTTCTTATAGAAAGAAAAGTTAAGAAAATTGCGCAGAAATTTTAATAATTTCAGTAAACTTAACGACTATTTTAACTTCGCTAATTTGACAGTTCATCTAAGACATGACTTTTTCATTGATAATACTTTCACAGGTAAGAAATGGCAGCATCGACGCAAACTGCTAACTCCAGCGTTCCACTTCTTAATATTAAAAAAGTTCTTCGGGTCTATGTGTGAACACACTGAGGATTTAATGGAACATTTAAGCACAGAGGTTAATAAGGAGAAAACTGTTTTACAGCCACTGATTAGCAAGCAAACTCTTAATGTTATTTGTGGTATTGAAAACTTTATTTTATCTTCTATTGTTTAATTATAATGATATACTAATGTAAGCTGAGGCACTTGCGTGCGTTGCGTCTGCATCAGTAAAGCAATTCACACGAGCCTACCATGCAAGTTACCCCGTATGATCAACTCGTGGACGTTGACCACGCAAGTAGGTGACGTGGGTCTAACCGCAAGATACCTTTGCAGGTGGGCTCACGTTACTTGCGTTGTGTCTATGCACCATAAATATTTAAATATGTATACTTGTGCACAGTATTATTCAGGTTTTACTTGAAAACTAATAACACGAGTATACAATTCAAGAGTCTCTATGTCTTTATAAAAATTTAATGCAAATAATTCAACACAAATGGTACAGGCTGTTATTTTAGTAAGTTCTAAGTGCATAACTGATTTGATTTGATTCATAAGTAGCTCAGATTCCAAATACTTTGTTGTCTGGTTTCCGATTTGGTCCAAAGCTCGATTACCCTATGCGAACAGCTCCGATTCAGCAAGATCCTATACCTTATCTGAAATATTTAGAAAATATACAATGGTATACTGTTTACAGAAACTGCAATGGGTATCAACGTACGTAACAAAAATAAAAAGTCTCTCACAGACAAATATTTCGAAGCCCTGCAGCTCGTAAGTAACTGCTTTATACTACGGGTCAACAGACTTTGGCTGTTCACGGATTTTGTGTATAACCTTACTTCTATATCAAGAATAGAGAAGAAAGCTCTTCATGACTTGCACGGATTTACTACGAATGTTATTAAAGAAAGGAGGAAATTACGGGTGAGGGATGAAGTCTCTGTTTATTATGAAACTGACGACGTGTATGGTGGTAAGATGAAACTGGCCATGTTGGATGTGTTGCTAGATGAGGAGAAGAAGGGGACCATTGATGAAATTGGAATCAGAGAAGAAGTTGATACGTTTACTTTCGAAGTGAGTGGTTTTTAATTATAATGCAAATTTAAACATTATTGAAATTAATTCTTTATTCAAATTTAAAGATCATTGCAGTAGAGGCATAAGAATTTATACTTTCTTGAGCGATGGTAGTTTCAATGGTTAGGTAAGGGGTTGCCGTTGAGTTCCAACTGAAACAGCCAGTAATTTAAAAAATAATTAGTCATAAGTCTTTTGAAATGTTTAACACGAGTTCTTTTTATTCGAATATCGCAACAAGTAAATTTACACAAAATAAAATTTAGTGAATACGTTCGTACGTAATCATTTAAATAAATCAATGCAATCACTTTTGATTTTGACCCGTTTTAAGAAGGTATTTATAACAATATTTATTAATTTGACATGAAATATATCATCGTCTATATGTTTTGGGTAATCTACCAAGTAAAATATTTAATCTGGTTTCTGTAAAGCAAAATGAGATAATCCGTCCATGATACCAACTTTATTTTATTACTTTTTGTGGTAGATAATCCAGCCAACCATTTTTGATGGTAAACGACATCTTCACACATGGACTACAGTGATATTTATTAAATCTTTGAGAATATAATCTTATTAATTTTTCTAGGGTCACGATACAACTGCCATGGCGCTGTGTTTCATGATAATGAGAATAGCTAACGAGCCAGACGTTCAGGTAAATTAAAACATTAAAATATTACTAGTGATAGACGAAACAAAATTGTGATCTTTTCGCTCTGTCTAATGCAAATACATTAATAATTTTCATCATCTCTTAAGCATGTGCAAGAATGAGACAGAGCGTTTTTGCGCGTGTTATGATAATGCTTTAAGAGAACACCTTCTCTAAGGCCTTTAGTGCATACTTAACTTTTTAAGGATATATTTATGCATTTCCGATTCGTACTTGGGAAGCTATTGAGCGGAAGCGTTTATACGTATATTGTGTTATTGTTGTTAAACTTTTACGATTCCTTAGACATGCATTTCGGAAATGCTTGATCATACTGATAAACCAGTAACAATCGTGTAATAAAGATACGAATATATCGTTGTAACAAGAATGTAAGAAGTGTAATAAAAAGTCAATTTTGTATGGTATTCTGTACATCCGTTGTGATTCTATTGAATAAAAATAAAATTGAATTTTAAAATAATATTTAGTTAACTTTAAATTTTACTGACTCATTGGTCTAAACTTGCGTTAATGTTTGTTTGCGATTTAATTCCCAGGTCGGGCAAAGTGTCATTACCTTCTGTCGGGAATTTTCAGAGGCAAATGGAGTCTGTAAATGTGCCTGGTACACGAAAATTTTGTGAAACCTAACACATAGTTGCCAAAATGTTGGTGTAACATTCACCTGCCTATCCTTTCAAAGAACAACAAGCGCTAGTCTGTGTATGTAACATGAAAAATACTTTACATACATTGTAATAATAGTGAGCCACGACTGACCTCGGAGCATAAATTAGGCAGTCACACAAAACGTTTATCTCGTTTGGCAATCGAACCTATAAAACGAGCATACTACTACTTTAAGCCACTGCACCCGTCAAGTATCATGATGATTAATTTGTTCTTGGCAATAAGCACAAATTTAACACATGGAGAGATAAGAAATTAATCAACTGTGTGTGAAATTTTAATTAGTTTAGGCATGCGTCTTGAGTTATCTCAAGACGCATGCTAAACTAATTGTAATCAATAATGAATAATCAAAGATAGTAAATGTAGGTCTATTTTAAGTCGTCGTAACATCTTGCAAGAGTCGGCAGGAGCAGAATGGATAAACCCGCTAGGACCATCTACATACATAAACTTGATTAGCCCCTCTATGATTAAAATCATCCGTGTATCGCTATGACTCATCATAGCAACACACCGGCGGCCAGGCAAAATAGGTTTTTAATTATAACTGACATTCTAACAATTGACACGGTAATTATAATATCAGAGTTGTATAGAAACTGCCCACTGCTGGGCATGAACCTCTTCTCAGTTTGAGAATGGTAGGACCATAGTCGAACAAGCTAGTACAATGCGTGTTCGTAGACCGCACATACGAGTATCTTTGAGAACATTTTTGAAAACTCTCAGTTACGCAGTTTTGTTTACGATGATTTCCCTCACCTTCCTAACCATACTTAACTATTTAATACGCTTCGAAGTCACAGGTGTGTGTTTTAAGATCGAACTCCAAATTTCTGCGTGGCAGTCCAACGTGGTAGATACCACAAGGCTATATCGTTACTACCCTTATTATTCAGAACCTAAAACACAGCTGACGTAATATGGGCGAATATACTTCTGTCTTGCGTTTTAGGTCGTTATTCCATATATTGTATAAGCTATGAACATAACCTAACGTTCAGCACATTTTCTTACATAACCTCTACGTACCTCAACAGTAGCTGCATGCAATGCTAATTCTTTTTCGCTTTATCTATTGAATTTATTACTATACCAAGTATAGTACAAACATTTGGTACTTTTACCTGGAAAGCTAGCCGGTAGTTTTGAAAATTGGTAATTTTATAGATTTCGATGTGCAATTTCCGAATTTCAACTTTTCTAGTTTAATTTTGCATAACATGTTTTTATCGTAAAATGAGTTGGAAAGGAGATATTGTCGAAAAACTGTTATTAGGCGCCATTTTTCCAATATGATGGCGCAAGCGGCAAAGATACGAGGTGGCAAAGTTCAAATTCGGAAAGAGCACATTTAAATCTATAAAATAATCAATTTTTTTTAAACTTTCGGAAATCTTTCCAGGTAATCTCTTAATTTCGGACCAAATGACTGTACTAGTAGCAGAACTTCTTATGGTGATTATATTATACAGACTCGTCATCATTTTTATTGCTCTCAGCTTGTGTGTTTCGTGTTACC
Organism: Catocala nupta; assembly: GCA_963675205.1. Taxonomy (NCBI): domain Eukaryota; kingdom Metazoa; phylum Arthropoda; class Insecta; order Lepidoptera; family Erebidae; genus Catocala; species Catocala nupta. The sequence goes on along the minus strand of OY776086.1, from coordinate 25,959,775 downwards.
CTAGTTTTTATTAGAGTCATATATACATAGTTTCGCATCCCGGTAAAGGTAAAAAGAGTTGTATTTCACACACATCTCGTCAGCAATGGTTTATGGGCCCACTTAATTGTAGGTGGCTATTGCACTACTCCAGACATTAATGTAGCTAAGAGTTTAGTTACAGAAAAACTCAATACAACTTTGCCTATCACCGCAATCAAACTAAAGGTACTGCTTAAAAATGCACATAATTACTAAGTTTTTGTAAATTTCAAGAAATATCAATTACATTTAATAAATCATATTAATTTATAATTATTTAAATATACATAATTGATTTTTAGGTTATGACGAAAATTTAACCTGTATGTCTTCTAATAAGTATATTCGGGCGTTGATCCTCATAATAAACATTAAAACAACAAATTACCAGTCAGCTAATTACCTGACCTTGCTTGCTTATTGTAAAACAGGTTTGGTTTGAGGTATAAACCGCAAACCAACAACAAACCTGAGTGGTAACCTCGTTTTTCATTATGTATGTACTTTTTGTTTTTTTTTTATGTTACAATGTTTGTTATAGTAACGTGTATGTACCTATGTTTTGAAAAATAAAATACTTACTTACTTACTTACTTACCTGAACTGATTATTTATCTTTAACGGCAGAGATAATTTATTTGCATATTTATTACTGTTATAAGGACGTAATCAAGTATATTTAATTATAGGACACTATCTACAAAGAGCTACAGCAAATATTCGGAGACTCGAAGACCATACCCACGTTAGAGGATCTCACTCAGATGAAGTATTTAGAATGTTGCATTAAGGAATCTTTGCGGTTATACCCGAGTGTGGCGTTTATGGCACGATATATTACTGAAGAAACGGTTATAGGTAAGCAGATCAGATACCACATTGATTCGTTTAAATTCTCATCATTAACGGTCATAATTATAGAATACGTCAAGCAATATGTGATCTCTAAAAATGAGGATATAATTAATGTTCCAAGATAAGTAAACTATTTATCCAATAAAATAATATGAAAAAGGAAAATAATTTTATTGAAGCCAGTCACTAGTACAAAAACTATAGTAAGATAGATGTAACCCGCGATTTCGACACCGTGGAATTTAACAAAAAATTACTAAAATAAATGTAGCCTAAGTTACTTCGTATAACACGCCAGTGAAAGTCCCGTCAAAATCGGTCCAACCGTTTCAGAGATTAGGTGAAACAAACAGACAAACAAAAATTTTAAAATTGATTTTCTTCTAGGTACATACCTTTTACTTTTATATGAATTTAATAAAAAGCTGATGTCCAGCGTCAGGATGTTAAGTTCTGTCTGTCTGTTTGTTTCGGCTAATCTCTGAAACGGCTGGACCGATTTTGACGGGACTTTCACTGGCAGATAACTAATGTTATAAGGAAAAACTAATGCAACAATTATTTTGAAAAATATTAGTCTTTCAAGAATATAAAAATGCACGCAGGCAAAGTCGCGGGTAACAGCTAGTCGTATTCATAAGTTCATTAAACTTAAGCAAAATGATTAACTTTCAGCTGGGCACACAGTTCCAAAGAATACTTTCTGCCATATCAACGTGTTTGACATCCACCGCAATCCTGACGTATTCCCGGAGCCTGAAAAGTTCATCCCCGAGAGGTTCCTGCCAGAGAACATGGCCAAGCTACACCCATACTCTTACATACCCTTCAGTGCCGGCCCTAGGAATTGTATAGGTTAGTATTTAACAATAAGGCAAGTAAAAGGAAACTTTTATTATAAAGAATTTAACCATCCTTGTGTCGCGTGTGACATTACAAATCTATACTAATATAATAAAGCTGAAGAGTTTGTTTGTTTGCTTGAACGCGCTAATCTTAGGAACTACTGATCCGAATTGAAAATTATTTTAGTGTTAGATAGGTCATTTATAGAGGAAGGCTATAGGCTATATAAAATCGCGCTACGACCCACTAGGGCGGCGAAGTAATCATAAATGCGAGTGAAACCGCGACCACATCTAGTAATCGATAACCAAAGAACGACAGTACGACAATAATCTGTACGACAAGCTATATTTTGTTTTAATTTATAATTAATTATTAATCTGAGGTACATTCAGCGACATAAGTACCTAAACACAAATTAATTTGTAACAATAATCATAAATTAAAACTTTTAATTATTATACCGTATTTAACCTGACTATCTATTAAACATACTGAACTTGATTATCTGTTGTAAAAACATGAGAACGATGGTTACTAGGAATGTTAGAAGAATTTAGGAAAAGTTTTAGGAAAAGTTGTGTCTATGTGGCACCACTTATTTTCAATTCCTTGCCCAAGAGGATAGTGAATTTACCGAATAAGAACTTTTGTTGTGCTTTGCGGGAATGGCTTATCCAGGAAAACTTTTATTCCATTAAAGACTTTTTAAGTGATAGTTCTTGTCGTTACTGCACTTATTAAGAGACATTGTATTACGACTAAATCTCGGTGTTTTAAAATGCCTAATTTAATGTTATGCATGTTTTGTTTTTATTATTTCTACTCACTTAATTCAATTAATTTTGACATGTAAACGAAAACGAAAAATCTTTAATTTTACATATAATTTGATTAAAATATTATATTATTTTTATTGAAATGAACTCTATTTAATGAATTTATTTACAATAATAATTAATTTCAAATTCAATATTATCATGTACCTAATTTGGTTAATAAAAATGTAATTAAGAAGCTTAATTGACATATAATTTTGCATACCTACGTATTACGGGTGAAATGTGTATTGTTCTAATTTATATTCTGTAACATCTTTGTGTACCACATTTGAAGCAAAATAAATACATTATTATTATTATTTAAAAACATACAATTATTCACACTTGACTGTACCAACAAAGGTATTTCAAATCTCGTATTACCATGTTTTAAAGTAATGACTTTGACGAGAGAATGAATCAGCTGATTAGTGTTGTCTCGTTTTCGCCCATGCAATAATAATGCTTTGTTTTAAGATATGGTTGTAAAATTACTTTAAAGACGCACTTCTAATAACTGTACTGGATAATTTTGAGACCCTATCTTTAACTTGAGGACAGTGGCCTTATCATCCAAGTATTGATTTTTAAGTTTCAACTACTTTTCTAGGTCAAAAATTCGCCATGATGGAGATAAAGACTGTGATGTCCAGTTTACTGTGGCGGTACCGCCTGGAGCCGGTGACCAGGCCAGAAGACTTGGTGTTCAAGATCGACATAGTGCTGCGTACTAATCATCCTATCTATGTACGATTTCATAATAGGCATTAGGATACTGCCTAATCTCTATAATGAAACATAAATGCCGATTTTTCAGGTCGACTGTTCGTATTGTAAAACTCATTTATGCCAGAATTTGTCCACAATTTTACTACGTATTATTGTTATTTTAAAAGAAAGAAATATTAAGAACCTTCATTGTAGTTTGTTTCGTTTGGCCCGAAGTTTCGGATAAACATTTTCATGGTGGAGCTATAATTTGGATAATATAATATATTGTTATAAAATATAGCAGGTAAAGGTAAATAAAAGAAAGAAAGGCAATCTTAATATTGTCTTCTGTTTACGCGAATGTTATTCATTGAAATTAAACTACTATATACGGATTTTATCGCGTTTAGTGCTTTTCAGCAGCCATGGTCACGGGGAGTCTCCCCGTGACCATGGCTGCTGAAAAGCACCCGAAACGTCGGGGAAAGTGTAAACCAAAAATAAATAGATTTAATAGTTTAAATAATTTTATTAGCTTATAAATTAGTCAAATAAAATCAATAGTAGTAGTAGAGTAATATTTTCAAAATTTTGTAATACAGTGATAAATAAACAACGCGATAAAATCCGTATATAGTAGTTTAATTTCAAAGGCAATCTTACATTTTATATTTGTATACCAGTACAAATTAAAAGCGACAGCCTAGTGGGAAACCGATCGCGCAGAGATGTCGAGTTCGATCGCATGGCACGCAGGTCTGCATGTCTTTGCCAACCCGTACTGGGCCAGCGTGGTGGATTACGGCCTAACATTTCTTAAACTGAGAAGACGCCTGTGCCCAACAGTGGGGCGGTTAACACAAGACTCCTAATATTTTATTATTAACTCGAGCTATATGGCTGGATATAAACCAATTACACAAGCAAAGATACGACTTGCTTTACCCATTTGTAATTTACATTTATATAAAATTTACCTCTCGAATTAGGGATCAAGATGTGTCGCGAGGCACTTGATAAACATACAAGTAACAGGCACAAAGTATACACAGATCCAAAACAACATTTAATAGATGCAAGGAGACACACTAATAATTGTTTCTTGTGGCATTCGAACCCACAACTCTCAGCGTGACGACAACTTACCCGCTGCATTAACGTGCAGTTAACTATTTACATACATACATAGATTTACGCCTGTTTCCCAGAGGGTAGGCAGAGACTACGGATTTCCATTTGCTACGACCCTAACACACTTCTCTGGCTTCATTCATTTTCATAACATTCCTCATACAGGCTCGCCGGTTAACTATTTAAAACATTTTATTATCTAAATATTATTAATGGGCATATTTTCCTTTTACGTTTATATTTATGTAATGCTGAGTTATTGTACCCATCAGCTTAAATCACTTAATATCTTCAGATGTAGTCAATAATTACTGTTTTCCTTTAATAATCTGTCCATGTAACGTTTATCTCAGTCTAGGTACCACGTTGAATCGTGAACCATTAAAGATACAGGGTCGATCGTAAATATATGTGTTTGTAAACATGGTCAAATAACAACAACGACTGTTGTTATATTGTACAATATGTATTTTATCTACATTTATAAAATTGCTGAAGGTCAATTTTAAAATTATAAATTCTTACCCAGCTTTTATTCTTTTTCGTCCTTTTCTAATAAATCACAATTATTAAACCACGTAAAATAATCTTAGAATTAATTACCACAAAAATATTCATTTTCATTAGATTTAATTATTTATCCTCAATTACTAATTTTATTTTAGTAACAAGGAGTCTATTGTAAATATTTAAACAAATTTATTTTGCAATCGCTACAACATTTTATTATTATAGAAACATTTTACTAGGAATTTGTATGAACGACACAATTAAATGAATAAATTCCAACCATTGCACCAACCGACCCTACCGATATGAACTCAGTCTTGACAGCTTAGCTGGACGAGTTAACAAGAATATTAATACATAATATTGTCTTCTGTTTACGCGAATGTTATTCATTGAAATTAAACTACTATATACGGATTTTATCGCGTTGTTTATTTAACACTGTATTACATAATTTTAAAACTGTTACACTACTACTATTATTGAATTTTACTAATTTATAAGCTAATAAAATTATTAAAACTATTTATATTTAGGTTTACACTTTCCCCGACGTTTCGGTTGCTTTTCAGCAGCCATGGTCACGGGGAGACTAAGATGATAGTTGTCTAAATGTTCCAGTGTAGTTATTTCAAAGTACCCGAACATAATTTAATCATTGGTGTTTCTATTTACGCAGTATGAGCTCAAAATATCATGAAGTCTGGCTGCGGTTTGCTTCGTCTTGGGTTTAATCCGTAAATAGTAGTTTAATTTCAAAGAAATATTGATAATGAGAACGATATGGTAGTGAAAAGAGAAGACAGATTGTTATTTATATAGACACAAATATTTGCATTTTCTAAATATGTCTCATTTTAAATTCATAGAAGCAACACACTGTTCTGCATTATTTAAATTAGTAACTCGAACTTAACAATACGAATGATACATTCACAAAGTATTTCATAGATGGAACAGAATTATATTTGTAATTTTTATATATAAAATACGGATCGCAAATTTCTTTTTTGATCTGAAGTGTTCTTAATTGCAGTGGTATATAAAGCACAGATTGATAACCAAAAAAGTCTCTTAAGAGAGCCTCAATAACAATTTTAAAAATTTTAGAAACTTTTCATAAGTCGGATAAGGATATAGTTAAACTCATTATTAAATTCAACAGTTAGTAGATAAGCTACCTCATTTTTGACTGACCAAATTTACATAAAAAAATTATGGCTTATTGTTGGTATAATATTACGTTATACTCGTGTGAGTTTTAGTAAGCGTGTTGTATGTTTACTCAACAAGATAACACGATGTAGACTTTTTATGCCGTGTGTCTACCATATGACTCTTCTTCGAATGAGAACACGTTTTTCTTATTTTCTGGCCCCACAGCAACTGTGAACATTAAATAGTCATATAAATTAAATAGTCATATATAAACATTGGCGCAGCGACCACTTCAATCACTTGCAATCAGTACAGCCTAATAAAAACAACAACCTTATCTGTGATTGAGATAGAAACTACTAGCAGTTTCAAATTTTCTCTTTGTTTTTGTTCATTATTTTTTACATCTGCAGGTGAGCCTGCCTGCCTCATTCTCTACTAAGGACTAACTTAGAAAGAATGACGATGAGAAAGAATGTTGACAAAATATCTGACTACTATGTTAGATTTTTTGTTAACATTATTTACGTTGCATATTATCTCTTCTCCACACTCATCTGTACGCATTTCGTTGTTACTCTAATAATATCAAATAGTTAAAAAAATAAATACCTTAAGAGCTTTCCTAAATTTTATAGACATAAGGCTGAATAGCAATGGATTCAGCACAGTAGTGAACCAGCTATTGAACATCGCTATCTTGTGAACAGTCGTAAACCACTGCAATGTATACAAACAAATTCGTATTAGAGATTTTATAGCTCTAGCAAAACATAGAAGGAAATATGTAGCACAATCTTTAGTCTTTAGGGTAGTTGTAATACTGCATAATCCCTGGAATCAATATGCGTAACAACACATTCAGCTATACTCAGTTCCTATGTAATTGAAATAACGATAATACACTTGTTCTATCGCATTTTACTGGGAACAGTGTTACAGAGAGCCAAGAAATTCCTAACAGAAACGGTCAGCATCTGCTAGCCGCTTTGAATCTAAGCTTGTTAAAGGAGCAACGCGAGGTATTCGATGCTTTTAAAAAGAGGCTTTGCCTTTTTCTTCCGTTTATATAAGTGATTAGTCAAGCAGACTTATATAGAATTGTAGGAAAAGGCTTTTAAATAGATACTAATATTTTTTTAAGAAATGAATTGAATTAAAAATATATGCTGCTTACCCGATGTAAATGAGTCAATTTGTGAACATCAGTGGCAAACATTGTCATCCTGATGATGAAGTATGGCAACCAGCAAATCAGGAAGGACACCGTCAGAGCTACTAAACAACAAAACTTAGTTTATGATCATAACACATTTCGTCACAGCAAGCACTAAAAATATTACTTACCGATCAACTTATTAACGTTCTTTCTCTTGAAACCATTTTTGTACACAGTATCTTTCACATAGTGATTATCGTTGACTTTGAATGCTATCATAGAGTAAACGAAAATCATAATAGCGAGTGGCACTATAAACGTTATTATAGCTAAAATTCCAGTTATAATTCTGGAAGTGGGTGTCGGTAGCACAAAACACATTGACGATTTATCAGTATCAATTATATCCAATGTCCAAAGCAGTGGCAGCGTTTCAAGGATAGCTGTCGTCCATATAGCTACTATTATCTTCCCAACTCTTCTCCAAACTGGGATGCCTTTCAACATCATTGGATAACATATTGCTATGTATCTCTCTATGGATAAAGCTGTTAGTACTAGAACTCCATTGTTCCAAAGTAAGGTGACAAATATGAAGTGGATACAAAGGAAGAATTTGCAAGACATAACTCCGTCCCTAAATTCGACGACCTCTGTCTCTTGTATTAGTAATTGATATACGATGATCAAGATAGGGAACGTGACTAGGATATCTGAGATTGCCAAGTTGAATAAATAGTAATTTGTGGCCGTGTGCATGGTCTTATCACAGTAGATGACGATGCAAGTCAAGACATTTCCAACAAGGCTGCCGACGAAGACGATCAGTAACGATATTGAATATACCACTTTAGACGAGTATGGTTCTTCTCTTATAGCAATTTTGAAGAATTCTGGCCAGTCTTCAACAAAGTTTTCATCGGTCACGTTCAACATTTTACTTTTTAAGAAATTTATGACGTTTGAGGCAGCTATTTTAATTGATATTTTAATCTTTTTTTGTGCACTGGTATGGTGTACAGTTTCCCGTGTGATATATTTTGCACAACTGCGCTAGTATCTTTCGATGTGGTCAGTGTGTGTACAGCACGTAGGTAATATGAGTTATCATGTTTGTGCTACTGTGTACATACACGATTAATTGGATTAGCACCTTCGTTAGTGGTTTCGGTAATTGAGGTGATTACTTAGTTAATTACGACATAAATTAAAAAGACAACATTTTTGCAGATAATCTCGTCATTTATTATTCTTTGCAACGTTAACAGCTTTATACTACCTATTGACAATACGTAATCACACTATTACATTATTTATGTTATCATAGAAATCAAATCTTTTACACAAAATATTTAGAAATTTCGAGATTGATTCTATTCTAGTGGTTAGGTTTGTTAATATTAGTTAAGTTGTACATTATGATTGTTGCTTTGTTTATGTAATTAAAATTATAGTGCACACACAAGATCAATTAATTTTCTATGTATTTCTAATTACTTTAAATTGGACCATAATTTTAAAATGCTTGAATCTAAACACCCTATTTAAATTAGAAATCAAACTCTGTCATTAGATACAATTTTGTAGTTGACGTTGAGTTAGTTAATTAAATATTTTTTAAGTTTGATATAGGTTTCGTGTTTATATGTCTACATATTGCAAGCTAAAACATTGTTGACTTTAGAAATGTGTGTCTATTGTTTTAGTTCTTTTTGTTTGAGAATATCTTTTTCTTATTTTTCTTTCCCATAGCATCTGTGAATGAATAGAAAATTGTCTTAATTTCAAACAATAAAAATGCTATTGAATACTGGTGCTATAGCTAACACTAAACCAGTATAGAGGAGATTCAACATATACAAAGTTAAAAGAAAATGTAATGATACGTGAATTAAGCTACATTTTTAATTGTTCCTTGAGGAGTCCCGTCATACGGAGTGATTTAGAATATCTGTCTACGAAATTCATCAAAATGTCTGACTTATCCCTCAGTTCAGATTTATCTGATAATCTTGGACTTGGTTCAATATTAGTTGAGTTGTTGCTTATTTATTTCTTTTTGTAATTTAGTATAAATGTGATCAAAATACCTTGAGCGCTTTCCTGAATTTCATGGACATGAGGCTCAGCAACAAAGGGTTCAAGACCGTCGTTAACCAGCTGTTGAACATCGCCACCTTGTGTGCTATCGCAAACCACTGTAACACATTCGTACTAAATGTTTCGTAATACATCTAGTGTAGTGCTGTTATTAATCAATTTTCTCATTAAAATTATATTTTGAAATATATAAGTTATTATATAAAAAATACATCTTTCGATGTATTATATAATTAATATATAGAAACCAACCATTGTTATTACGTTTCCCTTGTCACAGGTATTTTCTAACATATTAAATTAGAAATACCCGGCCCTTGGGAGGCTTACACCGACACATGGGTCCAACGTGATAAGGCCCATCAAAAGGTTCAATCTAAAATGGGATGGAACACCTATGGCAGCACTGGCTGCAGCAGGTGTAGGACTATTCTGATGTATGGACTCTAATATATCTGGGTTATCGAGATGCGGTCTATCGTTGCATACCATTATTGCATCGTCGTCGGATGGACAGACGGTCACTTGGCGACTCACTATAATATTATTATTATAAATTGCAATTGAGTGATGAACCGCGTTCACGTAAAATATTTTTGACTATATTGACCTGGTTCATTGTAGTTAAGTAAGCGCATCAGAATAATGGATTTACAGTAACAAAAATAGTATATTATCATATTAATCATTACCCGATAAAAGTGAATCAACTCTTCCACGCTAGTAGCAAACATCGTCATCCTGATGAGAAAGAACGGCAGCCAGCAAACCAGGAAAGACACCGTCAAAGTAACTAGACGGGTAAAAATCATTCATGACTATAATAGGTCTTAAAGATCTTGACACTAAGATACTGAAAATCTCACTTACCAATCAACTTGTTGACATTTTTCCTCTTGAACCCGTTCTTGTACACCGTATCTCTCAAATTGTATTTCTGGTTACCGTTGATTTTGAACGCTATCATAGTATACACAAATATCAAGATACCAAGTGGTACAATGAACGTAACCATTGCTAAAGTGCCTGTTATAATCTTTGATGTAGGAGTCGGCAAAGAAAAGCACATCAACGCCGTATCTGTACTAACCAACTCCATAGTCCACAACTGCGGTAACGTCTCAAGAATAGCTATCGTCCAAATAGCCACAATTATCTTCCCAACTCTTCTCTTAAGTGCACCTTTCAACATCATTGGATAACATATTGCAATGTATCTCTCTATGGATAAAACTGTTAACACCAGAATCCCATTGTTCCAAAGTAAGGTGACAAAAATGTAGTGGATACAAAAAAAGAACTTGGAAGCAAACAATCCGTACTTGAATTCGACGAATTCAGTCTGTATGATAAGTAGTTGATAGATAATTAGTAGCATAGTGAAAGTGGCTAGAATATCTGAGATGGCTAAGTTGAAAAGATAGTAGTTTGTGGCCGTGTGCATGGTCTTGTCACAGTAGATGACAATGCATGTCAAGATGTTTCCAACTAGGCTTGCGAAAAACACGATCAGCAACGACACTGCATATATCAGTTTGGATGAATATGGCTCTTCTCTTAAAGCAATCTTGACGAGTTCAGACCAGTCTTCTATAGAGGTTTCTTGGGTTGTATTTAACATTTTGAACATTTAAGTATTTGCGGGTATTAGACTATTAATCGGGCTACAATCAACATTTCTAACTATGAAACTAATACTTTGAAATTTAAAGTGCGCTACTACAGTAGATGCCGGCGTGCAATTTCTTACACAACTGGGCTAATGTCTTGCCATGAGGCCAGTGTTTGTTTAGTTCAATATAACGTATTATATTTGTTCTGCTATACACCATAGTATATTAATTAGATTAATTACTTCGAAAGTGGTTTGACACGTGATATCTTTTGTTCAATTACTATAGTAAATTATAACAGGAAGCAATTACCTAAGTATGTGTATTAAGTCTAATATCCCAGATCAAATAAAGTTACCAAAGTTACTTTCGTCGAGAAAAACTGCAACAAAATCTCATACAAGTTGCCTGTATATACCTTGGCTTATCTTTTTAATATAACTTACTTGAAAGAAGAGGAATTTTAACCTCATACATTTATGTATATCTCGGATGAAAGCGACTGGATCTCACAACATAGGACAACGCGATAAAACATCGCGCTACGGGCCCAAATATAATTTGGTGAAAAAGAGCTCATTGTTGCTAATAACCTGGCAACGATACGAATAAGTGCTAGTCTAGTCCCGTGAAGTACCGGAATCCGACTTAAGAGTGGTAACACAGTTACTGCGTTAGACCCTGCAAGTAAGTGTTCCGATGGTTTACATACTATCCCGTTCCGTTCCTTTTCGAACCATTTTAAATTCCTTTTATACATCGTCGGTAATGAGCTTTTGATACTTGGTTTAACAAGCAATCGAGACAGCTTGCAATCAATTTGTTTTAAAAAAAATAGATAAGTGCATGATTTGACAATACTTTGGCACTTTTCACTATTGCGATTAATATCTGCTAAGGATTTTGCTGTGTACGGGCTTGTTCTTATCAGTACTCATCTATGCTTGTGTCACTTTATTATACATATACCTACCATATCAGAAAAAGGTACATTCTAGTATTGCAGATAATTAATGTTAAAGTTTAATGTGTAAACACCTTTGAAATATACAGTACTGTGTAATACAAAAGTCTACTCATAAGGATTGTGTACTTGATTTTATAAATAATAAAAATCTCAAATATCTTATGAAAATATATCAAAGGCCATATTTTGTGCTTTCACTGTGAATAATTACAAAAGAGAAATGCGTAGGCTAGTTCTATTTACGTTAAGAATAAAAATAATACAACAATTACACGGAAATGTATTTAATAAAACATAAAAAAGCTCAACATCACATAAACTAACATTCATTTTACAGACACATATTACCAATATAATCGCAAGTGACTTTAACTTAAAAATAACACCCAACTCAATTTAAGGACAGTTGTGTAGGTAATTTGGCAAGGAATCCTAAGACAAGTTTGATGTTTGTTAGAAAAATGCTGACAATGATTACTACAAATGTTTCTAGTACAGTCAAACGCAGTAAAAATTTCTAAAGGGCAGATTTATACAGAAATTTGTTAACAGATGGTTAAATACAATATGCCAACTGCTGAGATTGGCTGAATTACCAACAGCCAATCAATCACTTGATATGAGTTTGATTGGCATGTCGTTCCACACGTCGATACTTCGTCACGCCTTTTAAGAACCAGTAGTAGTGTATAAAATATTCATATTCACTTCTCCGACGTGTCTCATATGTGAAGGCACTTACAGATTCGTAAACATCGTACTGTGAAAGGTACATAAAATCATACATACTCGTACTAATAAGCTCAAGAGTCGTGTAGCTGTACTGTAGGATATTTTATTTAAATTTCTCGTTGCTATACGATATTTGCAGAAACAATTATATTAATTAAATGTAATCAGTTATCAAAATATTCTTCATAAGTTAATTCTGTCAAGTTATTTCAAATTCCTCTTTTGTTATAGGAACATACCAAGATCTCTAAGTATTTTAGCACTTAAAGAAGTTTTGTTTATAAGTAACTTATCGTTTTACATTATTACGTATGTGCATTTATTATTTTTCTAATTGTACGTAATACACAAATAGGTGCACACCTAATTTGCCTAAATAAACTACGTGCAACTTTAATATTAACTTAAACAATTAATGAACTTAAACAATATATTGTTCCTATTTATATAATGATAGTTTTATAAAAATGTCTATTACAGGTACTGCTGGCTATATTAGGTAAATCTCATATTGACATCCCTCAGTGGTGATACCATGGTATAATACCATGGTATCGTAAAGCCTGTCTTGCCTGTTACGAAACAAAATTTCATAAATCAGTTTCCTAATAGAGTAAGATTGAATAACAATTTAGCATTTCTAAAGTCGTATAATAATATACGGTATCGTTTTGTATATTTTGCACATGTAACAAGTTGCTAGGCTTGCGTTAATAAAGACATCAGCGGTGGCATCAACGTAAAAATGATGAACAAAGCTACATAAAATAATGTCTTGAGGCAAGTACGCCTTCCTAAGATAAAATCCCTGTATTCCAAGGAGATTTATACAGATAGGTATACAAATCACAGATACAAACACCCAAAACCAGTACAACTGTTCAGGGATCACACAAATAGATTCATACGGGCGTCACACTCACATTGACAATGACAAAGAGATCAGCTAGAACACTGAACTATTCGCGCAACCATATAAACATAAGCTATGATGGAGATTTTAAATTTAAATTATTTACACAATAAAAGTAACAGTCTATAAACTCAAATTTTCTGAGTATGATTTTCTCCCTCTATAATAATATGATCGACAGTTATTAACCGTTCCTTGGTAAGAACCAGCCGTGTAAGCACTTGGGTGCCTGTGAGGGTGTGTCGAACTTCACTCGCGCGAGTTGTTCCATAGTCTTTGAGTCTAGTACTAAGAGAGCTACGGTGTGTGAGTCTTCTCCACCCCACACTACTGCGCTCAGCAGGACTCCGTCGTCTTCGGACTGTAAAAACAGACATACACTTTCGCTTATATATTCTTGAAAGGAGATGTTCTAAATCCAGACTTCACTAAACTTGATTGCATGCGATTTTGAGGATTTAGGATTTTTAGCAGCAGTTGGAATACTGTCTAGTAAACAGCCATAGGCTCGCTTCCTATAAAGTGGAATCTAAAAAAATTCTTTGAGTAATGTGAGTGTCCCGTCTGCCCACCCGTTTGGATAAGTCTAAGTTATGTAATGTAACTATTTCGGAAGTAGTTGAATCAGAAATTGACAATCAATTTAACCTATTGAGCCGCAGCGGCATACTGGCAGCCAGATACAATAGGTTTTAATTATGTATGTCTGGTTTTAATTATGTTTAGTTTAAAAGTTAACGTACTCATATAGAATATCTAATCTACAACAGGTCAATATACCTAATCATATATAGACAGAATGAAATAAGCATTGTACGCTGTTCAAAACTTAACTTAGAGTTTATCATTGTAAAATTCAAGTGAGGAGACTAACCTTAGCGTTAGGTGATGGCACGAACACTGGCTCACTCGGATAGCAGTTAGCTTCACACCAGATCTTGGTGTCACCGGTCTGCGTATCCACTTTTATTATCTGAAATATTAATCAATAAAAATAGAACATTAAAACCACTTCAAAATTAAAATGCCTGATTAGAAATTAGTAGATGTGATCATATATGCATGAATACGTAAGTTCGTGCAACAGAGCTAAAGTTTTGTTTATGCAATCACGGTGATCAATGCTACTATGAGATTAGAGGTTAATGTAGCCGAGGATTGCTTTCAATACCGGTATTGGTTGTTTTACCGGTATTTAAAACAATCATAGATTACGGTAACCGCTTACCATCAGGTGGTATGCTTGTCTTCTACCCTGTTAATAGAACAATCGGCCTATATATCAATAAAATATTTTAAACGTCAATTGCTAGCAGACTACAAATCTACACTAATGGCTAGATCATCGTCTTGTCAGAAACCAAGCAAACTCCAAAATCCAGCAATATCTTAGTGTCAAAAATAATTCCAGATTGTTGAGCCAACACAACATTTATGTGTTGTAAACATAATTTAGTCTACCAGTGCAATCACTTACGCATGTTGATATTGGTCACATTCGCTAATAAGGTCAAATTATGTTATCTCACCGCTCCAGGGTTTTCAGCGTCCACGTCTGAGCTGATAGCGTAGAAATACCTGTAGTAACGACCTGGAACAAAAGCAAGAAAATATTTAAAACACTGTGTTTTACGGTATTCTGACCAGACTTTGTGTCCCTCTGGACATAGTCTGGACTACTTGTAACTCTTTATAAGAAACCTCAGTAAGATGCCAAAGTAGGTATTTTATCCCTCGTATTGGTACTTATGCGAATTTCTTCTAGATAACCATACAAATATAAATGCGAAGGCAGCTCTTCCTTTTCTTCTGTTTGTTACATTTCTTGGGACCGGTAAACTTATTTAATAAATTGGGTATCGAAATTTAAATGAATCGTGAAGTATAAAGTTTGCGTTAACAATAACATATACATAGGTTGTAGGCCTGTGCATAGCTATATATTACACGTAACCTTTTCAATAGAAAATATAAAATAGGCAACAGCAACTCTAAAAATGTTTAATCATATCCTATGCATTAAACAACGTATTATTTGAAAATCTTAACATTTTGCACTATGCATGTTAGAAAGCGATGGTAAATTTAAACGTTAAAAAGACGGCACTTACCATTGCAAAGGTCATAATGTATTCTGGGTGTCTCACAGCCGAGGTCCACAATAGTCACTTGCTCTATCATGCTCATGTTGGGCGCGTCGAGCTTCACTTCCAGACGCTTTGGGCGACCGCGGAACCAGTTCGCGTAATCTGCGTTGCTTTGCATGGTCTGTAAATATATTTTCATTGATACATGATAACAATATTATTATTATGTATTTTACTGTCTATAGAACAACCCAAGATATATTAATTCAATCATCAGTATGGTATCTACTCGCGTTCTTGCTTTTGTAATTTAAGTAGATGTAGCACCTATCGTAGGAATAGTTATCGAAAGGGCTTTAGCTATCTTTTATAGAGAGATATTAATAAGAACTGAGAATATGTTTTAATTTAAGGCCAAGGCTCTGTTTCAATAAAGCAGCACAATTGGCAAACAATCTACAGTAATTGCAGCTTAAAAACCTTGCGTCGTTGTCCTGTAGAGTTAATTTTTCGTTTGAGTCACTGTTTTGCCAATAGTGTAATCTTTTTTCACAGCGAGTCCGTAATCTACGCTCTCCATTGATCATCAAGCACGCCATTAGCATTAATTGTACATTAAATATATCTTCACGGACTGCCTTTGCATAGTCACAAAGTGACAATGTATGCGCCATCATGCCATCCTACTGTCTATTTTAGATTAATATTAAAACGTGTACCTAAGCCCAAATTATTTCATCTCTATGATCTTATTATGTTATTATTGTTATTATCTTTAGTTTTTTTATAGTATTGTAGTATATAGCATAATGGCTGCAACATCTTGTTAATCTGAGTTGTAAAATACTGAAATTATATTTTTGGCGATTTAAAAGACTGGTCATGAGTTTCTTGCAGGTTTCTTCTCACAGGCTCAACCCTTTGCCTGAACCTAGCCACTAACCTAAGTGTAGCTTATGTAACTTAGGGCCAGTTTTTCAATTGTCAGATAACTTTTATCTGAAGAATAAATATGGCGGTATGACATATTTTCTATACAAAAGCTGTCAAAACGTCAAACATATTCCCCAGATAAAAGTTATCTGACGATTGAAAAATCGACCCTTCGTAAACTCACTAACCTATATAATTTGATGTTCATAAGTGTTACTTTGTGACCTAAATAAATAAATGATTTTTACTTTGACTTTTGACTTTGACTTTACTTGTCAATTTGTCGGCATCCAAACACATCCAGGTCTGGAAATCGAATACACAACCGTAGCGATTTCCGATAGCTAGTAATGGTATACTCTAACTGTTGGAAACAAAACTACGATCTTTGATAATATACCATACAAATTTTCAAACTCGAACTCACCTCTATAGCATGTATGTACATCCCATCGATAACCTTAGAATCCTTGTAGGCGCACAGGTCTACTACCAGGCTGCCTTGGTGCTCGTAACAGTTGATGATGTGCAGGTAGAACAACGTCTCTGTACGAAAACGCTTCACTTCTTTGCCAGTTTCTCGGCTTATGAGGACAACGTGAGTCTAGAACATAATATTGGGCATAGGTATTAATAAAATAGGTTTAAGTTTAGTTTTGGTGCTTGTACCCAACTTTGTAAGAACTCGGATAATGTTGACCCATGTATCATACATACGTCGGTCTTCATTACTATTGCGGACTTTGACTGTAAGTGTAAGTGTGTCCTTTAAACGTGCATGTAAAGACATGCATGTTAGATAAAGATCTACCACCGTTTTCTAACACGCTTACAGTCTTTTTCTTTAGCACGCTTTGTAGTCTAAAGGGTATGAATATTGGTATATGATGTGTCTTTATCGTAATATTGGCGGTAACTGTACCAGAGTAAATAATTTCGTTAGTAAAAATAAATTTCTGACCTAAAACTTATTTTAGGCAAAACAAATTTTACTCTTGTCAGTAATTTTGTTAGTCTTTGTCAGACATCTTTTGCAGTTAAATTTTTTGAGTTCTTGTAGTAATTTATACCTTGTTAATATAAGCTTAGATAAATAAAATCATGAAATCTGAATGTCTTAAATGTCTTGCTATGCTATGCTACCTTGTATCGTAATGATTCCAGAAAAAATCTCATACGAAGCAAAATCTGGTCGTATGCCAGAAGGTCTTAAATGGTACAACAGTTTTATAAACACACCTCATATTCAGGCGACCATTGTAGACTTTTGACTAGTGGTTCGTTGGAGATCAACATCCGCATTAAACCGTAGAGAGATACCGAAAGCGGCTGTTCCACAATCACGAAATAGTTTTCTGTGATACCTGAAAGGATGAACAAGTTAATATATTATTCCCTTTACATTTTCTTACTCAGTCAAAAATAGTACACCACGTAAATGTTTTCCGACCGACTGAAAAGGTTAAGTTAAAGATGATGTGAATGCTTAAAGCAAGAGAGGTCAGACTCGTAGAAGTGGAAATTAGTAGATTCGATTCGTAGTATCTATTTACTTTCGAAAAAAATTACATGAGTGTACGTGTGTATTTCGTATACCCCGTATTTTTATCCCGAAGCTTAAAACAATCCTGAATAACAAATAAAAAATGAATGAACATAGTATCAAACGCCATCTATCGACTTTATACTGTATCTGTCACACTCTTATTTACTTACAATCTCACGAAGTAAAAATGTGGCGAGGGTTGATTTGTTTTCAGTGCTAACAAAAGATGTCGCTAACGTTATCATTTGAAAAATATTTTACTCACTTTTACAAAACAATGATTTGTTAAAGTATTAATTGTCAGATATTATTAGTAAAATAATTATTACTCTACAAGTAATCAGTAAAATTTTCATCAAGGTTTATATTTAATGTTCTTAAATGAAGTTATCAATCGCAAACTAACTAACTATTTGGTAGTCTACAAGTGTGTGAAAATCGCATTTATAGATATATCAGGTCATTTTAATAAAAGTGTGTTAAAATGAGCGCCTTATTACGACAATTCATAATGCTACTGATTTAATACGTCATGGTGTACGTAGCCATTCTGAGATCTGTTATTATTCCAATTTTGTTTGAAATTAGAGCCAATTTATACTAATTACGTACCTTAAAACCGAGCTATAAACAGCTGATAAAACATGTTAAATCTCACACAGGAGGTACAATGTGTTCTTAAATTAGCTTTGTATCTCTATATTTTATGTGCTATGTTACACAAATAATTATTACTATACACAGATATCCTTGTATTTATGCTTGTTTCTCGAAACGGCAGGGTACGAATTGCCACTTGCTACTCAAATTTTCTTGGCAAAAAATCCCATCAACAGTTTACCTGACCCAAAAGTGAAACCCAATCTAAAAATTCCAATGTAGATACAAAGTAATATAAAAGTATTAGCTTACCAAAGGTATGCATGTATGATGGATGCATCTGCCAACGAGGCTTCAGTGAGGCTACAATCCGCGCACTCTTAAACATGTCGCCTGCAATGCAAACAGAAAGCTTAACTAACATCAGTCTGACATAACGCTGCGAAACCAAAAGCATTTACGTGAAGCTTTTATTTTATACATCTCTTCTCTGCATAAGAAGGGGTGAAGTCTGTTATCGAAAACATATAAACAACTTTCAAATATATAGGGTTTCTTACAATTTTTCGTTTGTCGTTTATACGACCGAAGTAATATGCACATAACTTCAAAAAGATGGTTGGGGTTGTGCCATGAAAACTTGACTTCTGCGTAGCAATGCAATCGTTTTCCCAATAGGCTAAAGCTTTTATATTTCCGAAAACCTATAATCAACGTGATATTGCTTACCTTTTTCAGTGTAAGGGAACTTGGCAACAACATGTTTTATTCTGCCTCTCACTACTGACATGCCAACGTTGTATACGTCACCTTAAATAAAAGAAAATAGTTTAGGAGTACGCCTTAACACAGTAACTGGTACTACTCATTCATTATTACAAGTCATTGTTAACTATGTGTAGCTTGCACATACGTTTTATTTAATAAATATTTTGCTCTGAGCAAATGAATTAATATTTTATTTTTTATTTTACAATGTATGAATAAACACTATTTGTCATTCATTTGCCGAATCGAAGCATATGACTTAGGTAACCGTTCGCTAATTCGTTACATAATGTATTTAAGAATTTATCATATGATCCTACATTTGCTCGGTCAGAACTGTTGGGAACGCTTGTGAAGCAGGCATTACCGGGGTCATTAGGAACACATACATATATTTAACTCAACAGACAGACTAGGGGCACGTGACCAGCTAGTTCAACAGCAGACAAGACTAACAAAGGACTGGAATAAGTGACATTAAACAATGTATATTTTGTTTGCCTTCAAAAAGGGCAACTCACGCTATGGGAATCATTACTGTGTCTATATAACATTAAAACAACAGACACGAAGAACATCCAGACTCGAAAAAAATATTGGCAGATCACACAAATGTTCGTCCCGTTTGGGTATTGGACCCACTATAGTGGCAGAGGCCATTGCGCCGAGGCGACGTGTCTTAAACTATGTACTACACCATCAATAGAATTGGATCAATCCTTTTCTATAGTGAGTTATGCCAATAAATAGACACAAATTTACTTAAAAAAAATAATCTTAATAAATTAGGCAGTTCTGCAAAAATTATTGTTTACCGTTAGGCATCACATGAGGGTGTGACGTGTGGTTGACGAGCGCCACGCAGTCAGTTACGTTCTTCTGTTCGATTGTGTCCAACGTCACTGGATCCACTCTGTAGTACAATCAAGTTATTTAATAATTAGAAAGATTCGCTTGATTTCTTTTTGTGGAATGTAATACGAAAACATACTTAATGTCACATTATAAACAACACTTTGTATAAGACGATTGATTCTATAGTTCAGTAAATCATAAATCCGAATCCTAACTGCTTTTATAAATGCGAATGTGAGTTTGTTTGTTATGCTTTTACGCTTTAACTACTAGACCAATTATCTTGGAATTTTGCAAACACGTATTCAGGAGCACAGAAAATTTGATAGGACACTTTTCGTCCACAAAAAAGCACTGTTGCTAAGATTAGCAACAGTGCTTTTTTTAGTTAGATAACCTAACCTACATTTATGCGAGCGAAGCCAAATCCAAATGCGGCAAAATCTATTTAATAATAAAATATGTATTATGATTTACTTATTATTAAATAGAGGTTGGGCTCAGTAGATTCTCTCCACACATCTAAAACAACCCACTGGCAAAGAGTCTTTATCCTGCAGAAGATCGTCGCTAATTAACTAAGTGCCGTGTTCCTGAAGTGAGTTGAGTATCATTAAACGCTGTACTATCAACAAGCAACATCTCTTGCCATACATTTTGATTAGTTCATCGGTACAGCTACTACAGACACACTTAGACAGGTAAGCAGGTCTTGCCTACCAATGTTAATGTATCGACAGCTAAGAAAACTTATGGTAAAACCTCGGTAAGTTTTGTCTTTCAAGCTGTACGATGAAGGAACTTCCTTTGCAATATTCAATTCTAGCCAAAATTGCATAAGTGTTTACCTGTGTATAATGGGCCCTTCTGTAAACGCGTATATCTCATCACCGAACGGGTATACTGAGATCATCGCATTGTCAGACATCACTTCTCCGGGGTTAAAGAAGGCCGCCACTCTGAAAATATTTTTATTGTTTGTTAAAACAAAAAATATGTAGTTGTCCAATAATTTTTGCTGATCTACAAGATGGACTAATTAAAATCACTTAGTAGTAGTTTATGTCCCTGTCATCATGCTTATTGTAACCATTTACCCTATCTGCTAAAAGAGACAGTTGTTTCTGTACCTACATACATAGATTCATCCCTGTTTCCCAGAGGGATAGGAAGAGACCACGGATTTCCATTTGCTACGATCCTGACACACTTCTCTGGCTTCATTCACTTTTATCACATTCCTCATACACGCTTGTTTCGGTATTATTAAGTATTGATTCCTTATTACAGGAACACAGTACACAATGTTACTAAATGAGCTTCACAGTCAGTTTTACCTGTCAAAAATAGTATGGCAAGGGTCTGGTACAGATTTGGTGCCAAACTCCGTGACCACGATGCGGTTGGCCGCACGGTTCTTCCTTAGCGTGTTGGTGCGAAGAAACCGACACTGATAAGTCGCATGACCGTCGTCGATGGCGAACCTAGGGATAAAGCAGACACTTTTTATTTGGCTGTCGATTTAAAATTATGAACGAGGGCAAAAGTCAACCATGAAACATTACTCGAACCCGCAACCCTGCATCGTATGCTCATAGAGTAATATTTTATACATTTCGAGCAGAAGAAATTTGTGAAAACATATATGATTTTACAGTAGAAACTATGTTTCTGAAAAAATTTAGTAACATTAAAGTTAATCAATAAGAAATTCGGTTGACAAACAGAGAAGAGGAGAGGTGTAAAACTGTTTTGTCTTTTATATAGATGTTTTAATGTCTTTGTTCCTAATCGAAGTATTGTACTTCTGCCATGAGGCAAATTTATTTTTATTTCGAGCAATGCCTTTATAACTTTATTATAACCTATACCAATAATGATCATACAACTTGTTTTCAAAGATACGTCGTATAGTTTCAATTCACCATATTTACATGATGTTTGCTGTTTTTAGTAATTTTAGACAATTAAAACACAGCAATTGCCTTATATGACCAGTTCATTTAAGACAATTGCTTGATCTAAGTCAAGCAACTATAATTGTAATCATCATTAAATTTGAATTGATTAAATAGTTTGTGTAAAAAATACAACATTTTCGTATTAAAGGATATACAGTTTATTTTCTTCATACAAAACGGCAATTTAATTATTTAATCATTTAAGTAGCCTTTTCCCTTATTTACCGTTTGTAATAGATTCTTTGGAGAGTTTCGGTCAACCTAAGAATTATTGCTACATCTTTAAGACTTACCGGTGGAGTAAAGCAGAACTATCGAACAAATGTTCGAAACGCATCGATCCGACTTTGAGGGACCCTGGACCATTCCGTAGCAACGTACCACGAAGCCACGACGGTATCTCACCTGAAAACGTAATAATTAACAGCTTAGTACTAATTGCTTTAATGGTTATAGAGCAAAGGCTTCCAAACAAAAATACATAGTTATTGAAAACTGAAGGTAAACATTTTCGATCGACATAATTCTTATGGCGTATTAAAGGATATACAGTTACACTGGACAATAAAAGCATCCTGGTAGTCATGGGTTATGAACAATAAAATTTCCTATTTCTGTACGCTGATTAATAAATTTATCCAAATGCTCGCACACAAAGAAAGTAGTCGCTTTCTTTTTTTCCAGTATGTGAATATTAGTTTTATAGGCTGCAAATTTTAATATAAAGTTTTATGTAGGTACACCACTGGTCTGAGCAGCTAGCCAAAGTGAGGGGAAAATGCGGCAATCAGAACCCGTTGCTTATTTTATTTGCCAAATGTAGATATCGCTAACATATCTAGTCGAGACCATTAGGTCTGCCAAGAACTAACTTATTTTTTTGAAAAGCTTTGCTTGAAGCTTCGTGTCCGATTCCCGAAATATATTTTATTGTGGTTCTGTTGAGAAATTCTCAGTAACAACACGAAGACTTTTACTGCGTCCTATAAATGGCAAAAGGCTTATTCCTTATTTCGTAGAACTTTAAACCATAACTGGCAAATTAGGGAGTAATACACATCTGCCTACCTCTTCAGGAACATTCCTGAAGAGGCAGGTACGGCTACATAGCCGTGAGATTGTGTATGTGCATGTATTATTTCGTAAAATCACTTCTCTATCGATAAGTCCCATGTTGTCAGAAAACTCTATGTGAGCCATCATATTGCAATTGTAAGACAGCAGTCGGTCTGTCTATAAATTATATTAGAACCTGTTTGTAGGATTAGAAAACGAGTACTAATTCGCCTGGGAATAACAAGGTCGGGCCACATTTCCACACATCACGCCTTCAATCCCCAAAGGATAAAACGGTACAAGTCTATTGTACGGTCGTAGGTACTTGTGTCTTCAAGCTAAATATTTGATATTGTGTTCTAATAAAATATTGATCGTGCTCTTATTGTTACACTCTGTATTTTATAAATATGCAGCTGTCTCTATATTTGTAATTTGTCTAATCAACATTGATTACAAATGCCAAATGGTGAAAAATTTAAAACCATATCTAATTATTTCTGCAATAGTGATAGAGTATCTTTCATTGCAAAGGCAAACCTCTTATTTGAATAATGACGCATAAATTACAAATGTTTGACAAAAAAAAACATGTTTTGAAAGCATTGTTTTAGAATCTATATAACATGTTTTAAACAAAAAAGGCTCTTAATTGCCTTTGGCACATGTTTATCCTAGTACAGGCACCCCTTATATATTTCCTTTACGATGTAACCTAAGCTCTATATCCATTTCTACCAATTTAAGTTGAATAAATAATTATGATTAGATAATATACTTCCTCCATTAAATACTTAAATCGTAAACGAACGGATCCGTCGGATCAATTATAAAGTTGCATAATTAATGATACATCATACCTTTACAGTATGGTCGGTGTAATCAACAAAAATATAAAATACTTCGATAAGTAAACTTTAAAACTGATGATGTCCTATATGTTCCCTTATACACTATGTTATTTTCCTATTTATTTATTTACCCTATTTATTTTATACCTGCTCCGTGCCTTGGAGAGCACGTTAAGCTGTCGGTCCCGACTGCCATGAACATCTATGGCAGTCGTTATTGGGGAAGTCGACACAAAAGATCCCACTGGGTCGAAGTGTCGCCGGTCTATACTGACTGGCTCCCATACAAGATAAGATAAGATACCCTATTTTACTATTATTTTAAATGTTAAACTTTTAGGATCTCTAAGGAGATTTTTGGATGTTTATTACTCTATCACGAATATCCGTTTAGTGGATTTCGGTAAAACATCGCGCACAAATGGACTGTCCTAGATACAGTAACAGATAGGACTTTTAATTCTGGTATCTCTTGGGGTTCACGTAAGTGAAGGTATGTATGTTAGTATAGTCTCTACTACTTTTAATTCTAGTATCTCTTGAGATTCATTTGAATAAAGCTGCGACTTAAAACTAATTTTAATTAACCCTGTGATTACAAATGCTTTTGTCTTTTAATCATGCTAAAATTATGATAATGCATCACACCATACTACTTGTGTCACTATAGAATTAAATATTTTAGAATGTGTAATGGTATTCTTACATTCAAGTACCTATATCTAAGATACCTTACAACGTGTAATAATTATTTGTACGATCCACTAACAATCGTTCTGAAACTGGTAGAGGGTATGTATGTTAGTATGGTCCCATGCGGAAGTTACCTTTTTTCTTAACATCTAATCTTATCTAATTAATATTTAATATGATACCTACTAGTTTAACAAGGTATTCGCGGTCTAAGCATTGTAAAACTTAATTATATTTAGTATTTTAATCACAAACATGTAAATTTGTGGCTGTCATATGACATGTTTATGTTTCAATTATTTATTGTTATGATTAAACTCGCCGGACATCTTTTTGGATACATATGTATGTATATAGATTTATAATGTTACACGAGGATTAATTTTCTAAATATACTCATTTTGTGACATTTGTTATGATATAATGTAAATACACGCGTTATAAAACTAATAATAAAATAGAACCATTTTTGCTATATTTAGTATGTAATCATGTTTGGAAACGTAACTTTTTGATCTCTTAGTAACTTTGGTTTATAAGTTTCAGCGAAGACGCGTTTTAATATCCCAGAGGGTGAAACAGAAACTATGGTTTAGCACTTGCAATGGATCTTAAAATGCTATCTTTTTTTATGGACTTATCATTCGTATATGAATATTGGAGTTTCACCTATAAAACTGCCGCTTTTCCGACGTCTAATTGAATGATTTCTTTTAAATATGATATGGGTATGTCAAAATTCGTGTTAATACGATTTCTTACTAAAAACGTACATGAAGTAGCATTTATACAAAGGTTTAGGTCATTTAGTGTCATTCCGGATTTGTTAATTCAATTCGCCGTAACTACAATATGATAGTTCATGTTGTGTAATTTAGCACAAAGTCAAATAACGAAACATAGTTTTCAAATAGGTATTAAAGAAAGTTTCCATGAAACACACAACAATAGGTGCCGATATTTTTTATACAAAACGGCAAATTCATAGATAAAGATCTTATATACTGCACGGATTGTAGTTTATGTAGTCGCCTCACGATTGCGTCGAGTGTTGTGTGATCGATCCCAATATGGCACAAAAATTTATCCAGAATCCAGAAAGAGTTTGCGAGTCCTTTGTAACCAGTTTTTTTTTATTTATACCCCCAACAGGAAAAACGGAGTTTAAAAAGTGCCCGATAAACGACATTAAACGCACCCCATATTAAAATAATAATAATAAATAACACTCTTACATAGAAGCACTGTCCCAATGAACTAAGTTATTACATTAAGTAGGACTTAACATCACATAGCCAGAAATAAGTACTAAAATACTACCCTGCCATCCCCTTCGTATCAAAACAGACACAATGTCTATGTATGAACGCAGCCAAATAGGGAATGGGGAATCGCTCGACACTGTCTTGACCGCTTACACGTATTGATTGTGAAGGTTAAGTAACTTGTCCACGGTCATGGCTCAATGTCAAGCTATTTTATACAATGAAAATTACACGCCCTTATCTGTACGAATATATCTTATTCGTAGATAAATGGCAGAAAATTGTACTATGGTCGAAATTAAAGATTAATGACTGTAACCTAAACTATTAATTAAAATCATAATAAATGTAGTTCAAGTCCTGAGGATCAATTCTCGTAATAAAAATGTTTACAATAGAGTATTAGTATCAATCTTTAGTGTCATAAATGCCACAAATGGTATTCTTTTAAATTAACATAAACGTCAAATGAATGTGTTTCAGTTTACGTTGTTTATTTGATTCGATTGAAACTCTATTTTGAACATATTTTGTTACGACAATTAGCGATATGAAGTTATTTTAATGTTTTCCAACTACATGCTAATATTATAAATATGTTTGGATGTTATTTACGAAAGCAATTTTGTTTTATAATAATTAATATGTATACCAATAAGACTGAAAATAGTTTTTTTTAAATATTAAAACACAATAATTATAATTGTATTTATATTCCGGTATTTATATTCTAGATACCGGATTCCAGGACTGTAAACAGGGTTAAGCCATTGTCTACGTCACTGGCCCAGTGCGGGTTGGCAGTCTGCAAATATCTTTAAGAATATTATGGAGAACTCTCAGACATGCAATATTCCGATGTTTTCCTTCGCCGTTAAAGCGAGCAATATTATTATTTAATACGCATAAAACTGTTCGAATATGAGACATTTACTTGGCAGTCAAATATATAGATGGCAGTATGTATTTCGTAGACTAAGTAAATCTTTTTAAGTCTGAAAAATATTTGAGATTCCAAGACCGCATGCTAGAATATAATGCAAAGAAAAACAATATTTAATCGTTAAATGAAAATATCGTGATGAAAGCCCATTAGCTCCTAGAGTTATTCTCAATAGTGTGAGACGTCAGTCAACCCTATTACAGCAAAAGCGTGGGTTTATAAATGTAGGCCTTTGTGACGCCATAGCCCGACGATCAGCCATTTTTATTTAGTAAACCTACTACTAGGATAATTTAATAAAGAGGGCTGATACGAATTTACTTGAGTCGCTCGCTTTTTTTTTAACTTGGTGGAATGCATTGGCGCATTCCCCTCCGCGGGTGCGGGCGGAGGGATTATGTCGGACTCTCCCAGGAAAAGATGGAGATATCGCGTTAATACCGACTAAACTACGGTGTTCCTTCTCACAATCTATGGCAGGGACGTAGGGAACACTCGCGCATTCATCCTGCAGATTTTTTATACATACATATATAGCCTATGTTAGGCAGGCAGAGGTGAAAAATACGCATATTTTGCCATTGACACTGCAGTGCGCGCTACGTGCTACGCTGCTACTGAAAATTCTGGCACTGAGAAATATACAACAGGTGCATTCACTTCCGCTTAGCGACAGAGGCATGCCTTTACATTACATATATATAAATAATAAAAATCATGTATCATAAAAGTGTGGTCGGATTTGAATTGTATCGTCAGTCATGCATAAGTTAGACTGCAGAGACTGAATTGGGCACACAAAACGTATGATATAATTAATAGATATATTAAAGATAATAGGTACATGTACTTTCGTAAACCTTGGAACATATACCTAGGCATATCTTTCATTATCGCATTAATTTGCCTTACATATTATTTTATATCCAATATGGCCTATCACATGAAGTATTAAATACTTGGCGAAATGTAGTTGTGTTAACTCTGCCTACCCTTTCTTGGAGATATAGAGGATATGCCTATGCATGTATACATATATCCTAATCCTTACCAATATTATAAATACGAATATGAATTTGTTTCTTATGCTTTCAGGGCTTATCTACTCGAGCGATCATTATGAAATGTTGCAAACACATAGGGTTCACCTTTCATCCCGAAAAAAGTTCTGTTATTAACCTAGCTCATATTTAGACGAGTGAAGTCGCGGGCAAAATCTAGTTATATTATAACTAGTTTTCGCCCGTGGCTTCGCTCGCGTAAATGTAGGTTATGTTAGGTTAGGTTTGCAACAGTTCTTTTTTCTGGATGAAAGTTACCCTATGTCCTATTCTGTACCCCTGACAACGTGTATGCAAAATTTCATGTTGATCGGTTGAGTAGTTAAGGCGTGAAAGCGTAACAAACAAACAAACTCACTTTCGCATTTATATTAGTTAGAATTAGGATACACTAACTAACCGGATCGACGTAGTTCTGTACTTTCCGATACAATATTCAGTTTGACTACGACTACTTAATCAGATAAGTTGTTCAAATATACACAATCACAAAAAACGTCCACGATTATGTATTTAAATATATTACGATTAAAATTATTATTAGATGTGAGAATTATAATTATTATTATAAATGCGAATGTGAGTTTGTTTGATTGATACGCTTTCACGCCTTAACTACTCGACCAATCATTACGAATTCTGCATACATGTTGTCATAGAAAAAGACGGTAGGAGGGTAAAAAAGGTACTGTTACCGAGGGATATAAAATTAACGAAATCTAGATTAAACGATCAAAAGTATAGCATAAATAAATTAATCTGAATTGCCAGGCGTTAGACTTTTTTCTGTTAAAATACTCAGCATGCTTAATTAAATAGATGCGTAAACTGCAATATATTAACACATAATCTTAAAATAATGTCAGTTTATCTTGTCATATATGCTAAATCCCTTCCTTGCCGTAAATATTACTAAGTTTATTTTAAAAACATGTAGCATCATATAAGTTACAAAATAATAAACTTCGATGTTCATACGCGTTACAGCGTAAACAAGATGATTTTAATAAGTTTCAGCCAAAAGCATATCATAGCATGTCTAGCCAAGAAGGTCTTATAAGACGGTAACAATTTTTTTTTGTGGGATCGTAGGCAAGCCAGCAAACGGATCGCCTGATGGTAAGCGATTACCGCCGCCCATGGACACCCGCAACATCAGAGGAGTCACAAGTGCGGTGCCAGCCTTTTAAATTTACCTCCACCAGAAGGGAGGTAGAGAGGTTGGGCCTCTGGTACCCTCACTCACTCGACACAACGCAAGCGCTATTTCACGCCGGTTTTTCTGTGAGGCTGTGGTATCACTCCGGTCGAGCCGGCCCATTCGTGCCGAAGCGTGGCTCTCAGACGATTAAAAATTTAAGCAATAATGTTTAAAATTATCTAGGTTACTTTGTCATCAAGATGATTTCCAGTTTCAGTATAAAGTTTAGACATCCCACAATATGAAAGTGGGTTTAGGAGGATATATTAACAATATAAAACTATGATATCCATAGAGTTAGCTCGGTATCCAATATGATTATTAGTTTCAGTATATTAGGATTACTATTTTCACGATACTAAACTATGGAGTTAATAAAAGCTATTTTGTTACAGAGATGATTTCAAGTTTGAATAATTATAGGAGCTTGTGCCCACCAAAATAGATATTAGAGAACTGTATTAACAAATATAAACTATGATTTCAAATTTGTAATCAAGATAATTTTGAGTTTGATTACTTTATATAGTTCACTAATCCCTCTTTTTGAAGCCCTACCACAAGTCAGAAAAAAAATCTGACTAAGATGATATTGACAAGAAAGACGCATCAGTAAAATATATTAAGAAAATTAATCTATGACGTTCGTAATGATTATTTTATCACCAAGATGAATTTTAGTAGGTATGTGTAACTGTATATATGCGACAAATATATTTTAGTATAACATTCATAAGGGTTAGGTACTGTGTAACCAAGACGTTTTTAAATTTGAGTATAAAGCTTATGACATTCTGTCAAAAAAGCGGTAAATAATTTATAATATATGAAATGGTACCTGTTATTTCTCCCTCCAGAGGTTCGGTGACCTCTTCCTCGCAGGAGCGCAGCCACACAGTGGGGTCGCAGTTAGGGTACAATTTTTCGTCGGATTGCGCCATCTCGCTAGAACTATACACTATCATCAAACACCTGGATGTAACGTAGGTCGTGGATCTGAATACCATGAAGTTGATGAGTGGTTGACGCACAAGTTTATTATTATATTTATTTATTAATTATAATTTCTTCTTAAAATATTGTGAAAGCAACGATAAATTGATTTTGATTTTGTATACTTAAAGAAAATTTCTCAATTTCCTGCTCGTAGCCACGGCCAGTGCAAACTAGTCGAAACGTCTTTTCAAAAAGGTATGTAAATACTGAGCATGATTATTTTAAGACCCGTTTTTGTTACAAGCTACAGTTAAACAATTTTAGTTACAATTTTATTCACTAATATATTAACAATTCCGAGTTTGCTTAGTTCTATATTAAGTATATTTTTGTCAAAGTTACGATTTTGCTGCCTATAATACTGAAATATTGCATAGGACTTTTATTAAAAAAATACTTTACTAAATTAATCCCGGTGAGATTTCTCTGAGATTATGATATTAAATAATAACAAATTAATGATATGTTGTTAGATTATATTAATCATTACAAGAAAAAATTAAAGACCTTATTATGTTCGTCGGCGAACGAACGCTGCCGTCGGGGTCCAGACACAATATTTTTATCATTACTTTTGGTTACAGATAAGGTTATTTAGTCAAGGAAAATATAACAGCATTATCTTATTCCTAAATTTATATTTTTGTTACTGTATATTTTTTACTGTCTAATATTTAATTTAAGTGTATAATTATTTTATTATTTACTCACCATCTTTAGAGCTTTAATTATTAATACCGACTATAACTTTTCACATGAACACTCGAAAATAAGCAATATTCAGTTTTTCGTTTACTAGGTAAACGAAAAACTGAATATTGCTAAGACCCATATAAAAAATCATTAGATACTAGCGGACCCGACAGACGTTGTCCCGTATACACGAAAAAATAAATAAAAAATTCCAAATCTAAACGATTCTCGAATCCACTTGAACACACAAAAAATTGCATCAATATCGGTCCAGCCGCTTAGGAGGAGTTTAATTATAAAGACACGCACAGAAGATTTATATATACAGGTGTCTGGTAATTAATGGATAACCTGGAAATGTCTTATAGTGGAACTGATGGCTGTTCAGAAAAAATAAAAAAATATCTATCCTAACTACTACCTGAGATATGTGTTTTTTTTTAATTACCATGTACTTATAACTTTCTTGTATAGTACGACCTTTATGGTCGTAGTATGAATGAAATCCATCGGTTTTTTGTTGTTTTATTATTAAACACGAATTATGCTAATAGTTATACAGTCAAAAGTATGCTATGCTAATATAGCTTGCACTTTTTAATATATATTCTATTTTTATTTTTTTACTATTTTTTTCATTTTTCTGAGCGGCCTTCAGTTTTACTATAAGACATTTCAAGGTTATCCATTAATTACCGGACACCCTGTATAAAGATTAAGTGCATGTCTACAAGATAACATTTTGTAAAACACTTTATCAAGGCTCAACAATCGACGATTTTTAATCTATGGCTATATTATAATTATTAAATATAAATTGATAAAAGTAATTAGTTTTTATTATGCGAAACCAGAAACACTGCAAAACACCGCAAATACTAAACACCGTAATTTTTCAGCATTAGAACGCCATTATTTTACACGTATCACGTACGGACCACAACAGTAATGACCTTGAGATGAAAATAGATTTCCTTCGCACTTACCTCTAGATCACAACAGCGAATTGCAAAACACAACACTGGTTGATTATACTATCGTTTGGCAAACACAAGGTTTATGAAAATATGTACTTTTCGCGTATATTGTATGGGTAAGACAAGCGTCGCGTCTGGCGAGACCGAGTGGAGTGATGTGGGGTGCTAGTATTCCACCCGTCCGTGGGTAACCTTCACAGAACCGCGCACGAACAGTACACACACTACAATGCACTACGCACAGCCTTTACTAACGCTATATATACTGAATCGCCTAAATTTAGATAATTACCGCCTATGTCTGCACGAGAATTCGCTCGTGCGAATCGGTTATTTAAAAATACGCAAGACTGAAGCTAGTTTAGTTAGATGTTTACCGTAAAGGAGATAGGTGCTCTTACGAACAAATATTGTTCGTACGGTAACGTAGTGAGGTGTATAGGGTTGCTGATATTATTTTTATGAATACTGATGTTATGGACGTTATTTTGTTAATTTCAAATAGTTTGGATTTTGCAGACATATCTATCTATATCATATTAAATCCCATGGCTCTAAGCAATTTTACTATTATTTAGAAACTACATTATATTTTATTTTTTAAATTGAAATTTTCATTGCATTTTTGGCTAAAATAACTTGCATGGATTATTAATCCTTACTATAATATTATAAACGCGAAAGTTTGTATGGATGTATGGACGATACTCCTTCACGCAAAAACTACTGGACCGATTGAGATGAAACATGGTATGTAGAAAGCTGGAGACCTGGATTCACACATAGGCTACTTATTATTCCGATATTCCTACGGGAACGGGACTTACGCGGGTGAAACCGCGGGAAAAACTGGTAAATAATAAAACATAAATGATGGTGATGAAGAGGAATATGCCACCAATATTATACATAATAAAGAAAGATAAATTCGTAGAATCTGGTATTCATAACTAAGATAATAGTGACAAGTGTGTCACCATGGTAAAATAAAAAACCTGGAAATGGGCCTGGAACAGAACGATATTATGGGATCGACATCTTTTACGTAGGGTTTAAAAACACAACTGGCATAATTTGGGTATAACGCACCTCTGCCTTCGATTTAGGCTTATACAAGGACGAGTCTATGTTGATTTGAATTAAATATAAATGTCTTTCGTGGGCACGTAACGACACAAATTACTACTTATCTCTAACTTTTACCGACGATTTTATTTTCTCGCAATTCTGAGGGTCATAGGACCTGTGATTTATTTTGACATAACTTGCAAACTTGCAAACTACAGATCAAAAATATACCTTTCTCCAAAAATCACACCGGTCTGCAACATCATTGCTGTGTGAAAGAAGGGCAAACCTACAAGTATATGTTAAAAAGTGTAAAACCTCTATGTAATGATTTATATTTTTAACAGCTATAATGTCGTAAGTTAGCACCGTCTTTTAGTAAACAGATATTTATGGTAGATCAGCGTCGTTGCGCCTTTAAGATGCTACAATTATTTCTGAGAGAACATTTTTAACGACATACATATTTCTACTTGTTCCCATTTTTTAATATATTATTGCATGCATTTCTTGTTTAATGAACTCATTTAACTTTAATTTCCTTATATTCATTTCTTTAATTCAAACATATTGCCGCATTTGTCTTAGATGCGAGCATTGCCAATATTAACAAGTCATTTGTAGGTATACCAGATATAAATGAATACCTATTGAGTTTGGCCGCCTTAATATGTTCTTTAGGAACGCATATCAGGATAAAAGCACAGTATTTTTTTAAAGCCGACACTAATTTTATCTGAATCTATACTTATCGCTCGAGTGTTTTATGAGTGGTAAGTGGTTTCATGGTTATTACTCCTTATAGATAATATAATAATAATAAAAGCCTTTATTAACAATCTTATATGTTACATTTCATCTTATAACTACTTGTGTACTGCTAATATTAAACATGGTTGTTTATGAAAGCAACGTAATTAAATGTTATTATTTGTATTAGACACGGTTTCGTGATTGTCTTGCTCTTTGGCATAGGCCTCCCCAAGTGTTCTCCACAACGATCTATCCCTTGCTATCCTCATCTAACATGGTCCTGCTACCTTGATGTCATCCTGCCATATTCGATGCTGCCTGCCTTTACTTCTGCCTTTTATATTTCAGATAATATAAGTACCTATAATTATGTAAAATAAACAATACTGCAAACTTGGCGATTAAAAAGAGCGGCCATTTCTTGCTACTTAAACCATTACGTAATCCGTACAGTTATTACATATTTCCCCTTTTTATTACAACTCTGGCAATAGAGACAATAACTTTGATAAGGAAAGTATTAAAAATATTATAAAGTACACCTCGACTTCGATTAACTATCTGCAAACCTGAAAAATATCTCTCCCGTATCAACAACACAGTGCTAAAGTGAACACAGAATCCACTGCGGTATCCATGAGGTGAAAATAATCTGCTATTAGAGATAAATATTATGAGAGAACTAAATGTGTCAAGCTAAATAGGTTATTAAAACACAATTATTCTGCATAATTATATTTTATTGCTGATTAAGTAGATACTTATGATAATAAATTGATTTATTATTATGTAAACCATGTAATACTGGTGCCTATATTATGAAGCTTACATATACAGCACGTGTAAATTTCTTGACAGAAAAAAGCAATGACAGTTGATGACCCGCAATCGAACCTTAACCCAAACTGAATGCACGGATAAAGTGCTTGTTTTAGTGATCGCATCTTTACTAGATATACCGAGTTGGAATTTCACACGGGACAATTTGTGTGATCTATTATGGTTGTTTCGAGTCTGGTTGTTCTCTGTGTCCCTTGTTTGAATGTTTGTAAAGTCCCCTGCGACACAGACATTATATCTAGTGCGTAGTTGTCTTTTTAAAGGAAAAGAAGAACCTGAAACCGACTGCAAAGAACGCCACGCTGAGGTCTTATCCCAAGGCATCTTTGATTTTTCGTAGTTATGTGAGTATAGCCTGCTTTGACGGGGAAGGAAAACATCATGAGGAATCCTACCGTTCTAAGAGTTCTCAATAATGTTCTCGAACCTATGTGAAGTCTGCAAACCCGCACTAGGCCAGCGAGGTGGACTATGGCCTAACCCTTCTCACACTAAGAAGAGACCCTTACCCAGCAGTAAGACAGTTTAATACAGGGCTAATATTATTATATTTATGTACAGATCAACATCGTAAAACTACATTTAATAAATAAATTAATCGTGTTTTTTTGCGGGACTTATTCAAGTCTTGGGTACGTATAAACGTAGTGCTGACTACTAAACGATGTCAACACCTAAACTGATATACCTAGAAGCCATGTTGAGCACGTATTAAGCACAAGTGTACTGACATGAACAATTTAATATATTCTGTAGTATATATACTAATTAATATTGTCTTATGTTTACGCGAATGTTATACATTGAAATTAAACACTTTATACGGATTTTGTCGCTTTGTTTATTTTACTTTAAAACACTGTTATTACATAATTTTGAAAATTCTAACACTACTATTATTGAACTTTACTACTATTTAAGCTATATATTTTTAATTTATTTATTTATTTATTTATTTATTTATTTATTTAAAACACACATAAATGCTATCTTTACAGGTACTTAACCTAATGCAATAGCCTATGTAATTCTATATTAAAAAACAAACAAAAACAAAAATGGTAACTAATCTAAACAAATTGCACAGTAAGCAGCTTGTGTGAATTCATTCAGCGTACACGAAAAGAGATCAATTTTGTGAGCCAACGTGTTGAGCGCCCGCAGCGCACGCGTGAGCGGCGCGCGCTACAGCAGGCAGGTGCGTGCGCGTGGCACCACCAGCAGCTCCGGCCGCCGCCGCCGTCCCACGTACTCGTCCGGGACGTATAGCCTGAGCACCTCCAACACGTTCGGATTGTGTATTTTGCCTCGCATTACTTTGAATACGTAGACGCTGAGAGCGACCTCCCTTCTCACTTCTAGCCGATAATACCCTACCATACCCAGAACAAATAGAGTAGGGTAAAGGAGTGGATAGCCCGGGTATATCCCATATTGCTTCGAATACACGAATCTAACAAATTTGTTCTGGATACGTTCCAGCATCAGCCTGTACTTCTCCTCGTGTGGTGACCATATTACGGCATTGCATTCCAGGTGACTCTTCACGAGAGCCTCGTAAAGGGCTTTCAAAGCGCCTATGTTTGTGAAGCTGTTCGCTTGGCGTAATATTAGTCCCAGATTCCGGTAAGCTTTCTTGCACACTTCAGTGACCTGCTGCCGAAACTGTAGATCAGCAGTGAAGTGTACGCCTAAATCCCGTATCTCTGTCACCCGTCGTACCGGCGTCCCGTCCATAAGGTATTGGTAATGGCGCGGGGTTCGCGCACGAGTGAAGGACATTACGGAACACTTGGTCACATTAAAATAAAGTCTATTTTTAAAGCTCCAACTTACTATACTATCAATATCCTGCTGTAGTATGGCGTGGTCTGCGTTATGTTCAATTTTATGAACCAGTTTAAGGTCATCCGCGAAAAGTATTAAAATTAAAACTATTTATATTTAAGTTTACACTTTGCCCCGACGTTTCGGTTACTTTACAGCAGCCATGTTCACGGGGTGACTAAGATGGTAGTTGTCCCAAAGTCAGAACGTTGAGACAACTACCATCTTAGTTCAATAATAGTAGTGTTAGAATTTTCAAAATTATGTAATAACAGTGTTTTAAAGTAAAATAAACAACGCGACAAAATCCGTATAATATGTTTAATTTCCATATATACTAATTTGCATATGGTATCGAAAACTAAAAGCTTGCTTAGCTCGCGGCTACGTTCGCGTAAATAAAGATTAGGCTAGGTTATATTAATAATAGTACTTTTTCTGGATGAAAGGCAGGCTATGACCCTTTCTGTTCCCCTGTCAACTTGTATGCGAAATTTAACGATGATCGGTCGAGTACCTAAGGCGTGAAAGAGTAAAAACCAACAAACTCACATTCGCTTTTATAGTAGTCAGGATAATATTAAATTAAATGCTGTACTCGATGAGGAAGTCATGGACAACTTTGGCCAGTGATCTTCGTTGAATGTTTATATGTAGGTAGTTATAGCAATATCTTTCAACCGAACATTTTGGTCATTTTTGGTAGGTTTCTCTCGCAATAGAAGCTTTTTTCATTATCTTTATATATATAATTGTTTTGTACGTGTTTTGACAGTGAACTCCTCCTAAACGGCTGGACCAATTTGAATAATTTTTTTTGTGTGTGTTCAAGTGGATTCAGGGATAATTTAGAAATGCCTTTTTTTTTCTCCTGTACAGTACAACTTCTGTCTGGTCCGCTAGTATTTTTTATAAAATACTGATTTTTAACCCTTTTGTAATAATACTCGCAGGGCTAAGTTACCGAGGAACATGAAGGGCTTCTACAATTCTGAATAAAACGAGGTAAATTAAAGATCGTATACAAATATATATAGACACAATAACATTTCAAAACGGGACATTTAGATATTTAAATACATTATTTAATAATGAAATGCATGCTGTATTCACCTGCGATTAGTTTTAAACCTATAAATTGTATTATGTGTAAAAAAATTAATGTATTTAATTGTTGGTGATTCAAGTAAATAAATAAATTACAATTTTGTAAAATCTCACAACATCCTCATTTTCTAGCCGGTATTAAACGATAGAGCTTTTCTACAGTAATCATAATCATAAGAGACGATTCTCTTTATTGAAGCCTGAAAGCTCATATTGCCATACCAACATGTTCCATACATAATAATAACATTTCTGACTTAGTTTACTTAACGTATGTATGTATTCAATTTAGTGCTAGGATGCTTTCAGTGGACTTTGGTGAGCTTATCTACAATATTCAACTGAAATAGAAAAGAGGGAATAAGGTGGATTTCATTTCCTAGCAAACACTCGAGCAAGACTTATTCTGAAATGCTCCGCTAATTACGGCTATAGCCAGAAAAATTATAGAGATAGTGATCATTGGATGCGCAGCGTTAGTGTAGACGATTGCTGTGTAGGTCTCGCGGGTTTGATTCCCAGGTCAGAAAAGTGGTATAGGTTTTTTTCTCAAGGGAATTTCTTAGCCTAGAAACTAAAACTGTGTCTGGTTAACGGACACAGACACCCTTCACGAGGAATCTAAAAACATATAATAATAATAATATCAGCCCTGTATTAAACTGTCCCACTGCTGGGCACGGGCTTCTTCCTCTCTCCTTTAAAAAGGATTAGGCCATAGTCCACCACCTGGCCCACTGTGGGTTGGCAGACCTCACATATCAGTGAGAACATTATTGAGAACTCTTAGACATGCAGGTTTCCTCACGATGTTTTCCTTCACCGTTAAAGCAAGCGATAATTACCTATATAATACACACATAACTTCGAAAAGTCAGAGATCTATTTATTATGGTGGCTCTGCGGCAGAGAAGGACACCTCTGTGTGGCAGTCCTGCTGTACAACATAATTATACAGCTGGTATAACGTGGGTTATATACATTTCGCTATTTATATATCGCCGGTTATATTACTATGTATAAATAAATAATAATCTATACCTACAAAAGACTGTGTAGGTATGTATTTACGAATGTATGTTTGTTGTTTTTTTGTAGATATACACTGCTGTCTATCTAATTAATACGTACTCATAATATCAGATTAAACCTAACGATATTGATTAGATAATTATTATATTTTCTCTACCATACACGTGATCTTGAAATGTAGAGATAGTATAACGTAATAAGGGATGAGAGTTCCCCACAACGAGATCGATCCTGACATTGAAACTTACGTTTCAAAGGGCATCGGATTAGCATCCCCAACCGCGATACAAACACAGGCGGTAGCGATTTTATCTAAATATTCAAGTATAGCAATATATTACATTTCACGGTTATTTTTTTCCCCTCTTGGGCCGTCCCACCGGGACAAATTTTCAAGAAGTAAGCATTATCTAATAGACCTGTGTCGAAATAAAATGTCTCATTCATAAGAAAATATTCATGCTCGAAAATGGTAATCGCCGTTCATAAACTTGTTACACAAAAATAAGTTACTGCCTACTGTAAGAGTTACGCTCTCACCTGATATGGTGAGTCCAGACTATAATAACCTATACAATAGTGAATACACATACCTTTAAGCTACTGAAATTTTAGCAAATACCTATAGTTGTCAGAAAACGTAAAAGAGTTGTCCTCTCCCTGTGGTATAAGGTTGCACTTTTGTATACGTAGACTCGTAAAAAAATCAAACCTGAGTGCAAATTTGCTCTACAGGGCTAACAAACCAATTCCCAACAAGAGGAACAAGTAAAAATCGTCATTATACTTCCTATGTCAAAGTCAAGGCTCCAGAGCTCTTACGTAACATGTAATTGGGCGTCCCGCTCATAACTTGGGCCGAAACTAGAGTATCACGTGTCAGGATAATCCCCCTGAGAGGGGGAGGCCTTGCCCCCGGCGACCTTCCCGGGCAAGGCCACGAGCCAAGTTCACGTTATACGTACTATCTATGGATGGTGTAGCTTTATTTGGCGAGAGCGCGTAAATTAATGTAGATTTATATATGATAGAGTTTTTTTGTAGTAGCTTTTACCCGCGGTTACGCTATAGTAGTAATTATTCTACTAAGATAAGAAAGCGAAAGTGATTCGCGCGGCCCCGTCGATGGCGGTTTTGTCGAGGAACACCGTTTAGTCGGTATTCCGGGAGGTCCATTTTCATTTCAACATCTTTCTTTACCCCGGCGAGTCCGACATAATCCCTCCGCCCGCCCCCGCGGAGGGATAAGCGTCAAAGCATTCCCCATGAAAAAAACAAAAAAGGTATATATTAATAATACAATAATAATAATAATTATTATTTATTTATTTTTGTATAAATTCTTAGTTTTACAATTGCATCTTAACAATAACATAAAGTGCACTTATAGATATTTGCCCGAACTAGGTTACACCTGTGTTTCGAGCGACAAACAGCTTACATACTATTATCAGTATAAATAAAATTACATTATAATAACTTTTATAATAAACTAAAGGTAAAAGTAAAAACAATTAAATTAAGTTTAATATTCTACTTTAAAACTAAATAAGCAACATTTTATTTACAGATTGCAAGTAACTGCTCGGTTTGGTCATATGACAAAGTTTGAATATAAGAAGAAATATTAAGTTTTTACAGCTAAAATGAGTTAATTTATAAATGTTTCATTCTATATTTAGTCTATTGTACAAAAAGGCCCTAGAAATACAAAAAATCTATTTGTAAAAACATGTTTTGAGCATGATTGTGTGGTGCCGACTATATCTTGCCGACGCTTGTTTATTATGTCAGCGTTATAGGTAAGCATCGTATGTTGTTTTAGTAGGGTGCATAATGAAGATTTGACGGACAGTCATTATTTGCAGGATTTATATAATAAGCTTGTAGGAAATAGAAGAGGACGGCGGGTGGCTACTTTTAAAACAGCATAGTAGTTTTCACTGATCCACCCCATGAAGTACTTAATACAATATTGGATACGCATAAGATAGAGTCGTCATATTGTTGGTTGCATAAAATTGCGCTCATGATTTGGCTAATTGCGAGGGTTCGGCATCCAAATTAGGCAAAGTGTTATTGGGATTTTCTTTGAGAAAATCTGAGTAGCTGCTGAGTATCTGAAATTGTGCCCGAAAGGCGACAATAAGCTCACACGTACCAGGCCTATTACATGTGAGCTGGGCCAAATTTGGTGGCAATTCACCTCTACTTACTTCTTCAACAATATCCAGGCACGAGTTTAAGACAGATCTATAGGTATTACAACAGGCATTTAAGATTAGTAGAGCAGGATCGTGACTGAATCACTGATCGAGGCAAACATGGCATAAATTTACGCTTAAGTTTTTTGCCTGTTGAGAACGCCCAATTCACTGGAATTTGTCAATGGCAACACGGAGTTCAAAACTGTGGCTCACAGGCTCACCCCTATGTGGGACTCAACCAAATCGTAATGCGAGGATTATCTAACATATTCCTACATAAAAAGGTATAAAGCAATACGTTATGATAAAGGTTTTATCCATTATCAAATCAGTAAATATTTTATAGTTGTTGTTTTTATAGATTTAGTATTTTTTTATTATTTATCCTGATTTTTGTGACTGATTATTGTTGTAAATAATGACATAAACACAGCAGTTTTATTAATTTAATATTTTAAACTAAACATTTTAACTATGCATTTTTCATATTATTGCTTTTATTATTATACTAGAATTTTCCCGCTGCTTCGCTTGCATAAATATAGATAAGGTCATCCCCTCTCTCTACGAATAGTCCAGTTTATGATAAAGCATTCCCCTACACCTACCGTCAAGGTTATTTTAGGTGCAGCCGCTGTACCTTCCAGTGCCCGAGAGCACCTTTCCGGACTAGTTATAGACAGGTCTTGTCCCCAAATCTCGGTTGCTCCATCCTAACCTGAGAGATCCGGTTCTCGTAAGCGAGCTACCTCGTGCCCAAGTGAGACTATCTATTCTCCAGATAGGTACCGAAGCAATAAAGCCACTCACCACTAGCAACTCTGGAAGTTGCTAACGAAAAACCTCGCTGAAGCCGACGGAGAAACCACCTCCCATATGTCTAGTATGGTACCGCAGCTGTATCAGGCACGCTCACTTCCCGACGTACATTCATACGCCTATTTTTTAATTCTTTAATTGTTTCTTTTATGTGATTTCCTTTCTTTCCTTCTAAACATATTTTTCTATAACAAGGTTGTTATAGAAAATAAATAATTAAAAATAAATAATTAAATTGTCCCTGGTCGTCGTGAGTGCGCATATTCGATTATCTGATAATGCACATGCCACCCCTCCCTATGTCCTTTGCCAAGGCAATTGCTTAACATTGCGAGCGTTTACGGAAATCCCTTTCACGGCCATTTTCTATTTAAGCATTAGATTTAAGGTTCACGGTCAACTTGGAGTTAAGTGTTTGATAAAAGGTACTTTTCCATTAAATCGTAATATTATTTTATCATTTTTAGCAGGGAGACATCGTTAGACCGCCACGCAGAGGTCTAGAGTTAGATCCTAAGCCCTATCTCTGACTTTTCGAAGTTATGGATGTATTAAAATAGTTAATCATCGCTTGTTAAACCTGCATATCTGAGAGTTCTCCATAATGTTCTTGAAGATAATATGTAAAGTCTGCCAACCCGCACTGGGCCAGCCTAACCTTTCTCACATTGAGAAGAGGCCCGTGCCCAGCAGTGGAACAGTTTAAATATAGGACTGATATTATTATGTAGAGTCCTGTAAATATAACATTCAGAATATACATAGTTGTTGTAAAGTATTCGTATTTTACATTTCTAATTTTACAATACAAAAGGGTTATTGTTATATTCATCAAATTAATAACTTATAAGTGACTAGGTATAAAAGCTCAAAATCTATGAGGGTCGATTTGGTATAAGAAAAAACAAAAAAAACATTACATTCTAAAGGACTTTGTTAAAGAATTTAAAACATCTCGTCAACTTAACGATTTTTTTAGTATGAAGACATTCTTTAGATGTTTTTATGCAATATCGCAAATTATACTAGAATATAAAAATAGATGCTATATCGCAATGGTAGTTACTGTACATGTTTTACAAGAAATCTTAGACACTATAATGAATAAATATGAAGTTGTACACATGTACGTATTTTCTCAATACTGTGGTACATCTACCAGCAGAACTAAATAGTATTTATAATAATAGAAGAATAGGTATAACAGAACCGTGCTGGCCCAGTGCGAGTTGGCTGACTTCACATACATATCTTCGTGAACATTATGAAGAATTCTCGAATATGAACGATTCCTCCTATTTAATACGACAGAAGAAGCTAAAAGTCTAAACTAAATAATTATTTATTTATATAATCATCACGTGAGATAATGGATATCGTATAATAAAGGTAATTGCAATCATTATATTACACAGGTGTACAAATTAATAACCCAATTGGTCATAGATTAGCGAACAAGAGATCGTAAATTTGAATTTTATGCACTACCGACGTGAATCAGGAGTTTTGTAACTCAAATTGATAGGAAAATTAAAATCGAAAAGAAAGTATAACTACGCTGCGCATGTTAGTTAGAGGACAAAGGAAAAAGCATCATACAAGTTGAGCCATGCCTTCCTATGTGCTAAGTTTTATCCAAACCTGTCCAACGGTTTACGCGTGATCGAATATCAAACACGCGGACATTCACACTTTAATATTAGAAGGATTATATGGATGACGTACTTTCTATTAAAGTAAAAGAAGTATTCACCTTAACTACACGAGGTGTAAAACGTGCCCACTCAAAGCTTTTTCCAGACAGAAAAGTATGATGAAATACTGAACTTCCTTTCCGTTCAACTCTTATTTACATGGATATAGATTTGTATTTGGGACATTTTATAGATGAGCTACATATTAATGTTCTGTTGCTGTGTCAACCTGTAAAAAGGCAGTGAACATTCATGATATTTTTGATAACTCAATTGGAATCGACAAAATGTACCTGAAACAGTGATGTTAATAATTTTGACTGTTTATTTCACCATTACGCAAAAACGGTTACCGGCCAATATTTTTAAATTTTTTAGAACCAGCAAATTATTAACTAAATCTTTGGACAATTGTAACATAAATTAAGGCTTGTCTTCTATTCCTCTTCATAGTTATTGAGGAACTTAATACCTTTTTATGAAACCCATATAGCTTAAAGTCAA
This sequence comes from Catocala nupta, assembly GCA_963675205.1. NCBI lineage: Eukaryota > Metazoa > Arthropoda > Insecta > Lepidoptera > Erebidae > Catocala > Catocala nupta. Next base: position 25,915,901 of record OY776086.1, on the reverse strand, counting down.
ACTTTGAGTAGTTTGGCCTCACAAGCCGAAGGCTTCCCTATCCGAATAATTTTCTATCGCTTTTTCCTCAGGTTCTATAACACAAAAACGTTATAATGTCTCGTTTGTAATAATGCTGGTTTACCCTTTGACGATTGTACCAGCCTATTATGTATTTACTGATATATTGTAAAATTTACGTATATAAGTAAATACAGTTTTGCTTACGGTTTGGGGGATTTATCAATTTTAACTAATATCATAACAGCGAATGTTAATGTATTTGTTTCTTACACTTTTACGGCTCAACTGTTCAACTGAACATCATTAAATTTTGCATACACCTTGTGAGGAATACGGAAAAGGACGTATGTTACCTTTCATCCAAAAAAAGTACTGTTCTCGAACAAATCTGCGGGTAAAAGCCAGTAAATTAATAACTAGTCAGCCTCTGCTGCTACGAACTCAACTTAACCGCGCTGAAGTCCCTTCCAGTACATAACTATCGCCACTGCACAGAAGCCATACACAGCCCCCAAGCAACACGTGTGCGGGGCATGTACTCAATCCTTGCGTCAGACTCGTGCAGCGCAACACGACTCAGTGGCGTTTGTGTTCGCGTGAGCTGAAACGTGGACCTAGCTCATAAAACAGCCGATTAGGAACGTGAATTAAACGCGTAATGTTCGAGAATATTAATTCCTGCCCGTGGCTTCGCATACTGGCATAAAAAGCATTATATATTGTATCTATATAGTATATTCAAGTTGTATCTTAATTCGTTCAACTATTTATCCATGATTAAGAAACAAATATTACTCATTTATAATATTAGTAGGATTAAGCTACTTCATTGATATCGAGGCGTAAGATTGCGTGCGATAAGATCCTGAGTCGAACATAGTAATATTGCGTTTGTGAAACTTGGCAATATGCTTGTTATCAGTATAGACTGATAACAAGCATATTGCCAAGTTTCACAAACGCAATACTTAGTCTTGTCCACTTTTACCTGAAGCCTAAAAACATAACAAGTCAATAGTGAGTGTTATACACCTGTCTTTACCATTGGGTACAGTCAGCATCAGATAGATTTGAGCTTTCTAAGTATTCAAAATTATGTGAAGAACATCAATTCAATTTTATGTTCGCAGACATGACATTCAAATTGTCGTAAGCATCCAGAGTGGTCAAAATATCTTAGATATCAGTTGTCAATATTGTGTTCGCTGACAGTGTCAATATTAACATTTTCAAATAGGTCGTTCAATGCTATCTATGCATTCATGCTAATCAAGAATATCTTCACAATTGAGAAAAGTCAACGTTAATACCCGTAGCCAGAGTATATTTTGGAATAACATTGTTAATAATAAATGATTTGCTTCACTTTTTCCTTGAATACCCATCTCGTTCATTTCTTGCATGATGTAACTGACATGTCTTTTGTTTCGAATTATTCTTGGATAAGATATATAGTTTAGAATTCTAACATCATACAATTAACATAATTGCATGCACACAATTGGGATATTTATGGACATTGCGAGCGCTTTTGACACTATTTCTTGCTCTATTTTATTGCACAAGATTGAAAGGCTAGGAATTCGACATAAATGAATTTCAGACTATCTAACTGACCGTCACCAATGCACTAAAGTTGGTCAATATACGAGTTCCACTCACAAAAACAGTTAATTCGGCATTGCTCAGGGTAGTGAGAGTCAAGATAGCGGGTGTACTATAGCGAAAAAAATTGTACTAATTACCAAAAAAAAATTTACCTCATATTCACTCTTTAGTAGCTAGCTCTAAAAATCTGTACCTCCTTCAGAACGAAATTATTTTGTAATTAAGATAAACCCGCCATATTGACATCAAGATGGCGAGTGTTCCATAATATTTTATTATTCAACCCAACAAAACAAACAATATAATTATACAAAAAAATGTATCTAAAAAGTACCTCAAGTAAAAAAACACACACTTGATCAGTTTGATAGTTCTTGAGAAATAAACAAGTCTTGTGTAATAAGCAAACACAATAATTATCATGAAATATTGATAAAGGTGGTATATAATAAAATACCCGTAAAATATAGATACATCTATATTTTACGGATATTTTTAATTACGAATTATATGAACACGAATAGAAGCGGCGGTGGCCCTGAGGCAAGACCAACATACTGTAATGCAGCCTACTGCAATCTGAGATCTATCTCAGATTCGAATCCTGGGCGCGCATCAATGACTTTTCGAATGTTCGAAATTGATGTGCGAATTTGTTAAATAATGATCGCTTGCTTCCGTGCCTTGGACAGCAAGTTAAGCCGTCGATCCCGGCTGTCATGAAAATCTTTGACAGTCGTTGCCGGGAAGTCAGTACGGGTTGGCTTTAGAAACGGGCCGATCGAAACAGGGGTTGGTGCTGGTTGAAATATGTTGGGGTGGGTTTTTCAACCCCCTGGAACCATTCCCACCCCGCGCACTCGCGTAGTTTTTTTATTATGCGTTTTTATAAACACGTGAAATGGAACGGCTTTTTGATGACACCAACGTAATTTGTTTCGTCTTTTTTTGATAAAATGTGATACAAAGATCTATTTTTAATTATTTATATATGTAACAAAACATTTATTGTAAAATGATCATTTTATTTCACCAAATTTAATAAAATATATTATTTTTACGTTAAGTGAAACGTAACTTTTGTCGCGCCAGAAAAAAAATACTATTTTAAATACCTACTTTTCACTTTCTTTACAAAGTTATAGTGCTCTTAAAAATTGATTACTAAATTGACCCGCTCCTTAGCCTACCCGACTCTCCCCAGTACTTTATGCCCTACTCCTAGAGTGGTTATAAAAAGCCGGAGACGCGGAGACTTCCCACAGCGCCGGAGACGTCCCAGTTGTAAGTTGCTTCCAAAACAACTGATTTTATGCAAGACACTAATATAAAATGTCACAATTTTGAGGTTAAGTATGAACAATTTAAAATTTTATTTTCTCAGAAACTTAACATTTGCGCGCAAAGGGGGTAATTGGGGGGAGTTCAGAAGGCTCTCCCCCTTCCCCCTCAAACACCCACAACCCTTAATTAAATCGGCCCGTTTCTAAAGCAATCCCATAAAAACTGATATTCCGTCAAATCTGGGTGGACTAATAACAGCGGACCCTGGTGTGACATTGCTGTAAAATAATAATACGTACACTATTAAACTAAACGTATATGACATTAAAATACTTCAAGTATAACTTAAATTGCGAACTACACTCGTGCATTGTCATATATTTTATTTTATAAAATTAGAGTGAACTTAATTATACTATATAAAATATTAATTACACATAAAAATACCTCACATAAATCTTAAGTTAAGTATAATATCACCATTAATAAAACGCGTCGCATACGTCACCCACACGAGTGAAGTAGGGCCTTGTTGCGACAATGATATGGCACGATTTTGATCCATTCGCGACCAACTTCACTTTCGAATGATAAGGTTAAGTCGTTGCTCGCGCGCTCGTTTATTAACCTTTAAAACTCGTAGTCGTATTTAAATACCTCTCAAAGTGTTGCACTTCTATTGCTTTATACTAGGCATATAATATAGACCGAGTTTAAGTACATAAGTGATCGTAACCTCGTGCTATTGGGTAAGTTGTGCTTTTATTAGTTTATCTCCGTAAACGTCGTAGCGTCTAGTTTTAAGGTTTATGCTAATTGGTTGAATGCACAAATTGAATATATCACAATGTACATATTATGCTTTGCATATAACCTGAATCATCTTGATTTAGTATACCTATCTATTATTTGAATTTTTAACGATTTTCTATTATTTTTGTAAGTCATTCCGCTTTCCTTGCTTATTATAACCGTGCCTGCCTCACCTTAGATTACACGTTTACAAAACATGATTATAATCAGTCGCTTCGCGCCGTTTCGTGGGCAGTTACGGTGTTAACTTGGACAATTGTTCATGGTTCACCCGAACCTGATTACAGGGTTTTAAGTACACCCTTCAAGAAGCCACCTCAACCTTCACACTGCTGCCGCTACTCCGCCGCCTGTAAGCTATTAAGGCTCGCGGAGGACAGTGATAGCGGGTTTGCTGCGCTGCTGTCATCTACGGACCCCCTAACAGGCAGGAGCGTACTGACCGTTCTCGTTCGGTATAGACCTTACGTCTAAATTTAGGCATCGAACCACATAATTGGCAATAATATATAGTTTCTTCTCAAGATAATATTGTGTTTTTTTTATCCGCCTAATCATTTACGTTAAAACGTAACACTGGGCTCCTAAGCGAAAAGCTTGGAATGCAAACCGGGACAAACGCTTAAATACTTACTTACTTTTTATATAAACACGAATATAAAAACGAATACAAAGAGGACAACACCGGTGCGAGCGGCTAGGGGTGTCCAGCGGTGCGGCGCCGGATTCACCATTACGGGTCTCATGACAACGGAGACCCGGAGCGGGTTTCCCCGCAGTTATGCCCTTGAAAATGACACTTCCACCCCCAAGCATATAGCTCTGAGTTGAGAGTCCTATAGGCGCTCTTGAAGTTCCACCCCAGCCAACCAGTAATAGCAAGCTGAGGACGAGGCCCTAATCGACTCTCTGAGACATTCGGACCGCAGTGTCGCCACTCACATTCAGCTCGCCACAAGCTGTCCTGCGGTTTGTGCGTTTTTATTTAACCTGGTGATACATTTTTTGTTTATATCACAAGCCGAAGGTGGTAATTTAAAAGCTAGTGTACTGTGCCCCCCGATATCGCTTTAGTCTCATGATGAGATAACGACTGTCCCAACTATTATTATTATTACGATTCTGGCACATTCCTCTGGCTTCATTCACTTTCATAACATTCCTCATACATGCTCGCCGATTTAAGGTGCTCTTAACCTGGCCTCTATCTAGAACGTCTCCGATCTGATCAAGAAACGTTCGCCTAAGATTTATAATGTCATAATTATCCCTGAAAAATATATATGTACCAAGATCAATTATTTATAATAACAATAAACATAATACTGTAAACGAGACACAGTTGTTTTATTTCTCAAGAACTATCAAACTGATCAAGTGTGTTTTTTTACTTGAGGTACTTTTAAAGGTAAATATTTTTGTATAATTATATTTTATTAGTAATGGATAAATAATAAAATATTATAGAACACCCGCCATCTTGATGTCAATATGGCGGTGTATCTTAATTACGAAATAATTTCGTTCTGAAGAAGGTACAGATTTGTAGAACTAGGTACTAAATAGTGAATATCAGGTACATTTTTTTGGTAATTGGTACAATTTATTTCGCTATGACCTCTGGGGCTTAAAACACCAAAAATGTGCTATAGTATCGTATGCAGATGACACGGCTTTGTAAATCTCCGCTTCATCACGCATCGAGGTATGTGAATACGCACAGTGAGTCTTCAACATAGTCTCGAAGTGGCTACAACAAAATGTATTGACTCTGAATGCAGATAAAACGAAATACATTTTACTTAGCACGAGAAACAATAACACGCTTTATACAAAACGAAACATAATTGCACATAATAACTACAGTACGTTTGCTGACACTGCATTTACTTGTCCCACATTAACTAAGACGGACGATATAAAGTATTTAGGTATTACCATTGACACAAATCTAAACTTCCGCAAACACATCGATTTGTTATGCACTAGAGTACGTAAATTGATGTATATATTTAAATACTTGCGCAACATAGCCGACTACAAATTGATCAAACAGGGTTATTTAGCGTTGTGTCAATCTATTCTCACATACTGCATAATCTCTTGGGGTGGAGCAGCCAAATCAATTCGCCTCCCCGTAGAGCGAACTCAAAGAGCTGTTCTTAAGGTAGCCACACGTCACCCATTCCTGTTTCCCATACATCAGCTTTACACCGCTTGCAAGATACTAACCATTCGTCAATTATTTATTATGCACACTATATTTGCCGGCCTCGATGGCGTAGTGGTTAGTGTAACCGACTGCCACGTCTGAGATCGCGGGTTCGATTCCCGCACAAGTCAAACATTTGTGTGCATGAACATGGATGTTTGTCTTGGTCTGGGTGTTTCTATGTATAATAAGTATGTATTTACAACAAAAAAAGTATATATGTATGTTTATCTAGTACCCATAGTACAAGCTCTGCTTAGTTGGGGCTAGATGGTGTTGTGTGTATGTGGTAGAATATTATGTAGTAGAATATTATTATTTAAACAGCACATTGAAGTCCCGTTTACCCCTGTCTTAGATAAGAGAAGAAAAGACTTAGTTTGTACAAAGTTTCAAACCAGACACGCATTTGTAAATTCTACGTATTCTTAGGACCGTATTTATATAACAAGTTAAATAAAATATTTAATATATATAACGGAGCAGAAGTTCCAGCAGTGTTTTTAAAAGCTGTGACTCATGCAGAGCTGACGTCACTATTCTCAAAAGATGGATCACTCATTGCAAAGAATGCGACACGCTTTCGATGATAATAAGCACTTATAATTCTTAAGCAAAATCTTAATTTTAACTACGTAAAGCAACACAGTAAAAATCAATATTAAATTTGGTACTCACAAGATTACAATTTGTGAAGAGCTTTTGCCTCGGAGAGAACTCGTAATCAGTGGTCTCGAAAGTAAAAATCCGAAATCTGTAGGGCTGCCAAGTAAAATATACCTGGACCAAAAATCGTTAAATTGGGTTAAAAATCAATAAATTTAATGAAATCTCGATATTTTAGACGGACTGAACTTTTTTTAAATTGTTTTCGGGTCCTTCCGGCTAAACCTAACACGGTGTAACGACACAATGGTATTCCCCAAAATATATCGTTTACCCGTCTATCGAGTTTAAGCAAGAATCCCCATAAAAGATATAAAAATATAGATAAGCGAACTGAGATTGTTGGAAATCGGCAAAAAAATTAGGAAAATTCCTTACCTTAACAAAATCGTAGAAAAATCGTACCTTTGCGGTATTTCGGAAGGACAAGCGCCAATCGGTAGGTTCGAGACCACTGCTCGTAATAGAATGCTCGACTTCACAACGCCAAACGCGCTCAAGATGGGGGGCGCTGGGAGATCAATACACAATCACAATATTTCACTATTATTTTAACACACACTTCCATAATAGCTAATTTAATAACGTTAATTTTTATTAATTTGCGATTTAACTTGCTACAAGTTAAATCGCTGCTGACGGTACAAATTTATATACAAGGCGCGCTATTGTGTGTGCAGTCTCCCCACACCCGCTCAGCTAGGTCGCATAATTATGTAGATTATTTTTGTATATCTATTATAAGTTTCTGGTACCAGTAAAAAAAGTATATATCAATGTGACCATCATTTCTTACACCTCATATTGCCTCTACACTGGTGACCCCGACATCGAACACGCAATCTTCGGAAATGTGGCATCGACGCTCGTGCACATGGTCAGCGGAATCGGATAAACGCATGTGCAGCGTGGCAGCAGCAGATATACATAGCTGGAGGTAACCCGAACACACATACGGACACATGGGAGACGACTTGCCCTTTGCGCTCGTACCAAGAGGGCTTAGGACGTAGCTGCGCTGAATACCGGAGTCAAGACACGTACAACCAAAGTTCAAACACAGGACGCGACGATCTGTCGACCAGAGCGACCACGGCAACATGGTCAGCAGAGGGATTTCGGAGCGGTACACGACGGCGGCGGCACTGCAGGACAGTGCGTACATTGAGGCAAGCGTAAGGCGAGTTGACCTTGGGAGCGAGGCAGCATTCCGCACCAGGACGAAGATTCGCAGCGTACTCCGAGGGCAGTGAACGACATGGGACCGGCGGTGGCACTCTATAGAACAGTGTACGCGTCGAAGCGGCTGATCACGCTTGAAGGCGAGGATGGATACCGCATCAGTGTTAGATAGCGCACAAGATCATATATCAGAAACACGTTCCAAACCACACGTCGCTGGCAGGACTGATAACATATTTGCTTCTTTGTACGACCTGCTCTCGACAAGCGGCTTACGAAGAGCAAGAGAAGTTTGACGGACATGTCATTCTTGTGCCATACATATGTACATTGTGATTTTTTTTATGTTTCTGTTGTGTCTTTATATACTTATTTCATATCGTCACACTGTTAATCGTAATAATTCCACGTATGGAATCAGTGCAGTGTACTATTTCTGCATAGCTTTCATTGTTATTAGATCTATCGCTCGGTAACAGGATGCGATTGTTTACGTTACGATATGAGACGAGCGCCAGTTTTGTTGTTCTAATATGTATGTATGTTATAAGTTATAACATTTGTTCTTTTGGTTTGTGAGATATTTAGTTAAATTATAAAGTCTTCTTTTTAAAAAAAAGAGGGGAATATTGTAGCGGCTGCTGACGCTACAAAGGAGACCGATCACCTTGTATGGGACCCTGGCCTGGGCGTGAACAATTTTATATTGTAATAACAATATTAATTTTCAGTAGCCTAAATTAAGTAGAAAACATTATTCTATGAAGTTTAGTATCAAGTTCGTTAAATAGTAAAATAAAACACAAAATCACGTCCATATCCACAATACGAGCGAACAAACGCAAAGCGAATGACGGAAACAGAATTGACAGATAAGTCAAGTGTTGCTAGAATATGAAAATAAATTACCCAACACACTTTACAATTTTGTTATATTTTATCAAATATCATATCATTTTTACATTCATTATTATTTTACAATTCAAAATATGAATATAGTGAATAATGAAAAAATATCAACGTATTTTCAGATTCCGTTAATATTTCTAAATGTCATTTTTTTAAACACTTGATCCGATTTTTGTCCACTGTTTTTTTACTAAGCAACACAAACAAGCCATTTAGATTGTCCATTTCAGTTACACATTTTAAACCAAATGAAAATATTTTAAAATCATTTTTATTATACGTCAATTTCATACGACTGGATAGTAACCAATATTTATTATATATTAAAAGAAAACTTTTAATATTTTACTTTGTTTATATGACAATTGTCCACGTTCAAGACGAATATGGACGGTCTCCTTTATATACAAGGCGCGCTGTTGTGTGTGCGCAGCGCAGCAGTCGTCTCCCCCCACACCCGCTCAGAAAGGTCGCATAATTATGTGGTTTATGTCTGTATATCTATTTTAAGTTTTCTTTTAAAAAAAGGGGGGAATATTGTAGCGGCTGCAGACGCTACAAATTTATATACAAGGCGCGCTATTGTGTGTGCGCAGCGCAGCAGTCGTCTCCCCATACCCGCTCAGCTAGGTCGCAAAATAATTATGTAGTTTATTTTTGTATATCTAATATAAGTTTCGGGTACCAAATCAAATCAAAATAAATTTATTCAAGTTAGGTTACAAGGTAACACTTATGAATGTCAAAGTTACACTTAATTTTTTTTTGTGAATTTACTTTTAATGCCACGTTCAGCAAAGCAAGGGTGTAGGGCTCATGAGAAGAACGGCCAAGAAACTCATAGCCACTATTTTTAATCGCCAAGTGTACAGTAATATTTCGTTTACAAATCATAACTGTAAGGTGCTGCAACCATTTCTCCATGAACTAATACTCAACATACTCAAGCATTTGATAAAATTTGATGATAGCCTCTAAAGCAGCAGTATGGTAAATACCAGTAAAGTTAGTATATATCAATGTGACCATCATTTCTTACACCTCATATTGCCCCTACAAACTTATTGTTACCAAGTATGGATTATAAGTCTTTTAAACTCAACAAAAGTTTCAAATCCATAAATATGGATACTTCGTCCGTACAAGCCACTCAAATTGTGACATTGATGCGAGAAGGTTTGGATCAACGAACGATTGCTAGAAATTTAAATTTAAACCAGTCTACGGTTTCTAGAGTATACTCTATGGTACTATACTATCTATACCCGATGGTTTGTAGAGACAGGTTCTTACAAAAGGAGACCCGGTACAGGCAGAACTCAAATAACCACCCGTAGTGACGACCGATTTATTGTTTCAACTTCTCTACGAAATCGTTTCTTCACGTCAGTAAACATCAAAACAGAGCTGAATGAAGTACGTGGAGTAAACGTGAATGCATGAACAATAAGAAGGAGGCTTAAGGAAGCGACAATCTCCCCTTTTAGACCAGCAAATGGTCCAAGGCTGTCTGCAGCTCACAGACAAGCTCGTTTAAGATTTGCGCGTGAACATCTTAATTGGACTGAAGAGCAATGGGCCCCCATACTGTTCACCGATGTGTGCAGGACATGTTTAAATGGTGCAGACGTTCGCAGAAAAGTCTATCGTCGACATGGGGAGAGATATGCTCAAAGTTGCATTGAGGAGCGTGTTCCTCTTGGAGGAGGTTCGTGTATGGTGTGGGTTGGCATTTCGATGATCCGGCGAACGGAACTTGAGTTCATCGACATGGTTCATCAAAACGGTAGAAGAGGTTGTTTGACGGCACAACGTTATATAACAGAGGTTTTAGAAGCTCACGTGGTACCTAACATAGGATTAATAGGCGAAAATTTTACTCTAATGCCAGATATATGCCCGACCCCACGCCGCTACACAAGTTCGACAATATTGCGAAGAGGTTGGGATACGTATCATGAATGGCCAATTCAAAGTTGCATTGAGGAGCGTGTTCCTCTTGGAGGAGGTTCGTGTATGATGTGGGTTGGCATTTCGATGATCCGGCGAACGGAACTTGAGTTCATCGACATGGTTCATCAAAACGGTAGAAGAGGTTGTTTGACGGCCGCTGCACAAGTTCGACAATATTGCGAAGAGGTTGGGATACGTATCATGAATTGGCCAGCACGCAGCCCGGATCTTAATCCCATTGAGCATATTTGGGACAGTTTAAAAACGCTGTATATGCGAGAAATCCTGTGCCCACAACAGTGGCTGCACTAAGAACAGCGATTTCACAAGAATGGAACAATATTCCGCAAGACCGTTTAATAACCCTAATCAGATCTAAGCGGAACCGAATAGAATCTGTAATAAGGGCACATGGAGGCAATACACCTTATTAAAAGAAAAACCTGCGCGTCAACTTTTTTATTTTCCAATTTTCAATAAACCAACCAAAACCAATTTTTGATACATTTACGTTCAAGATCAAAAAAATTGAATGGTCCCTGCCAGTATACAAACATACACTTAAGGATATGATACTACGCTGTTATGAAGTTAACGAACCAAACTATAGGTATCAATTTAAATTTGTATAAAATGTTTGAATACTTGGTTAAAATGTTTATTTCAAAGGTGTCTTGAGCATTGATGCAGTTTATGAGTCCGTCAGTGTACATAAGTCAAGATCATTTCTTAATTACGCTGTCTTTGTCGCGCACTGAGTTATTTGTAGCAATCTTTCTCTTTTACACACTGAGTGAATAAAATTGAATGAATTTTTGTCGGTTTTATTCCAGGGGATTCCCCCGTAGTAGTTTTAAATTTGACTGTCTATGCTGCCTGAAGATTTTTGCCTTATTTCATGGGTTGGAATCTTTCCTACATTCATGAAAATCTTTACCACTAGCTCCCTCTGTAAAATGTGCGTGAACTAAATTCATCTATGTTGCAAGTATAAAATATATAATGAATTTCCGTAGAATTTGTATTAATAGTGACCTTTGAATTCTACTAAAAATCGGCAAAAATGATATTAATTCTACAATTAACTGAGATCAGATAATTCTAGTAATCATTTTTTCCGTTAGAAAAGTGTGAAAATAAGCTTCAGACTTAATTTAAGTTTATTTATTTAAAGAAATGGTACAGGTGTGGTAGAAATACGTTTTATGGTCTGGTGTCAGTTGACATTTCAAAAAGATAATGGCGGCCGGCTTGTTTACATGCTCATGCGCATTTACTTTTGTTTTCCTGTGTATTTGATTTGTTTTCCGTGATATTTGCGTTGAGTTGAGCTTTAGTTCCTCCACGTATTTCAGTAATCCAAACACTTTCATCGGTTATCGCAGTTATGACAAATCATAATAGCAATATGAAATAAATACCTATTTTGTGATCCTGGCCATTTTTTTATTCTGTAATGTATTGTAAATGTGAGAAAATGATGGAAAATAAAGATTACATGTTACTTTACAGCATAGTTTTATTTTAATACCCAGTTATTTAAATAAAATTAAATTCAGAAGCAGAATAATAAACATAAATAAGCGACATCTATTGTCAGAAAAAGATACTACCACTTTACCGCACAATTTGTAGGTGGCGATACTATCGCTTAAAATATCGAAGTTGCCACTCTATTATCCAATATAAATATACTTCTCTATGCCTTATTTGCTTTATGTGTTTCGATTACTTCGGTCGCTTTATGGCGGTTGTTTCACTACGAAGCGCAAATATGAACAAAAATATAGAGCGGAATGGGAACAAAACCCGGAATTCTCTTCTTGGTTAACCAAAGATAAATATAGTCAAAATGCTATGTGTAAAGCCTGTGGAGTGACGTTTTTAAGTAGAATCGGTCTCATGCCGAGACTGAAAAACATCGTAAAAAGATTATACATTACAGTGGACAGTCGAAGGTAAGATAACAAAAAGATTTAATGTTGTGAATGTTTCAGATTAACAAGATATTTCAAAGCAAAGGTCTAATTTCACAGGAGATAAAAAAACCGAACTTCTGTTTTGCGGGGCCTTAGTCGAACATAATATTTGTTTTCGTGCAATGGATCACCTAAGCGAATTATTTGGTGAAATGTTACATGATTCATAAATCGCAAAAGGTTATTGCTGTAAACGTACTAAAACCGCTCAGTTAATTTATGATGTTATGGCGCCATCATTTAATAAGCAATTATTGACAGATATAAAAAACCTGCCGAATTATCAGCTACTTTTCTTTGATCATAGACGAAAGCACAGACATAACGACGGAGAAACTACTTGCAGTAGCAGTTAAATTTTATTGCGTCAGCGATGATAAACTCAAAACTAAATTTTTATGTTCCGTCAGGCTTTCAAGCGAAACAGTGAGGGAAATTTTTAATTTACTGTGTCAAAGCTTAATTGATTTAAATTTAACGTGATACATTGGTACGTATGTAAAATATAATGCAGTCCAGAGCCTACAAATTTTTGAAATTCTACAATGCCAAATTCCATTTCCATTTCCAAACAAATTTTATAGTTTACCAAGGAAATTAATGTAATGTTCAAACTATTTATAGGGATATCTGTTATGTTCAAAAGTATACTCAGCTGTTATATGAAAGCCAGCTAAGTCCGAGCTACGGGTATTGAAGACGTTGACCCTAATAGTACATTAAATTTCGTAGAAATAAATAACTTGTATTTGGGAGTCAAAGTTGCTAAAGCAATTACGCTGCTAAGAAATCAATCACTTAATGTTACTGTTATCGAAGATTTTTTGCAGATGCCAAAGTTTTTTGATTGAATTATGCACTCAACTAAAATGTCGACTGCCTACAAATGAAAGGATATTTTTCGAATTACGTTTCATGGATCCGCAAATAGCTGTTTATGAAAACTTTTCTTCACTTGTAAATGTAACTGAAAGGTTCCCTAACATAGTTATAAATGATACCCAAAAACAATTAATTGATGAAGAATATCATCAAATGAAGTATGACCAAGATGTTCAAAATTTGATGTGTGGTACTAGTACCAGTACAGTTAATTGTGAACAATTTTGGAGCAAGATTGGTAATATTGTTGACAGTCAAAAAATTCCATTTATTTTCCTTAATGTGTATAATTTTAGTAGTGTTTTGGTATAATTGAATTTTCGTTTTAGTATTGTTTAGTAGATTACAACGATTCCGTTGGTAAGTTTATAAAATTTGAAACGGTCATACTGACTTTTAAGTATTCGAATTACTTTGAACTTAACAAAAATATCTAGAAATCAATTCGTTATTGCTTAAAAATCAAGTTATACCTAATAGTTTGTTGTCTCGAACAGTGTTGTTGAACAGTTGTTGTTGATTGTTGAATATTCCCATCCACATCCGCAATTGCGGAGCTGCCGCGTCGATTTGGACATCTGCATCCGCATCCGCATCCGCAATAATCAACGCGGATCTTAATGCGGATCCAGATACAGCGTAGGTTACGATAAGAAAGAAATCAGTTGTTCAGTAGTACGTTTTTATATTCAAGAAACTTTGCAGAACAGGCTTGACCCAGCGAAGGCGGTGATATTAGATACTTTTTATTAAACAAGATGAACAATTTTCATCAAAATCCGCATCCGGAATTGCGGTGATTCCGCATTGATTTGGATATCCGCATCCGTATCCACATCCGCGGATGTGAGATTTCAAATATCCGTATCCGCATCCGCATTCGCGGATATCAAAAAATCTGCATCCGTTACATCCCTGGTCTCGAACAACAACAAACCATAACAATTCTTATTTTATACAATGACTGGTAAAACTCGCATATGCAATGTGGTAATCATGAAATAATCTTAGTAAATAAATAGAGACCTATTTATGAGCTGTAAATTAATGTATTAAAATAATTGGTTATATGGACTTGCGCCGACATATATAATGTTAGTTATAAAAAATGTAATATCATGTTAATGGAATACCTAGGAAAATTAAATTATAGGGACATAGAAAAACTGCTAGAAGTCTTAAAATGATATTGTTGTATTATGTTTTATGTTACTTCCTAAACACCTTTAATCGTAGATTTACTTTAGACTGTAAATATTGGTATTAATAATGCGCTAGTCTAAAATAAAATTGTCAAGTGATGTCCTGAAACACAGGTTTATCCTAGTTCAGGCAGGCTTAAACATAACCTTTTGAAGTTCATTTATTTGTATTCGCTATACATTAACATAGTTTAAGAATTAATTTTAATTTAAGCTTAAATTATTTAAGGCAGGTATGCCATAAAACTGTTGATGTCATGTATGATGTAGTGTAAGGATGTATCTTATTTTTTCTGTCATTAAATAAATATTATATAATGAGAAAAAGAATATGGATGCAGATATTTAAATGAGATAGAACAATTCGAATTTCCTTTGAAACAGAAACTCATCTAACTTATAATTTAATGTCACGGAATGATGTGTTATGTTGTTGTCTCTTCAAATAAATTAGCAATATTTAAGATATTTCTAATTTATTTGAAAATTATATACTTATATTTTTATAAATAACTATGTCTCCATATTTTTTATATGTGCAAACGAAGCATCGTATAGTAGTAAAGGAGAAACCCAAACTCCATAGAAGCTTGGGTCTGGCGTTACAGGGTTGATTAAATAGCTTTTTTTTAATTTTCTGCCTATTTTTACATCTTCTTCTTGTTTGAGTTATTTATTCTTTGCGGTTTTGTCGCCTACATAAATCTGGAACGCCTATGTGCTGTGCTGCAGCGTATCTCGATGAGGTTTGAGGTATATATAAAAAGCGCTTACAGTGTGTCTTCAGATTGGTCTGATTGATCTTACTGAAAACTTCAGCTGAGAACGGCAGACACACGGCCTAATTACATCACTACTGGTCAGCATTTGTTAATATTGTATCTACTAAGGGATTTGATGCAATCTTTCATTACAGTAATCTGAGATTTAATATATTAAAACACATATTTGTGATGGTTTTATTAATCACCTTCTTCGTTAGGATTATCATAATATAATAATACAGTATCCAGAAATTGTGCTGGACGCAATACCGGGAAAATGTGTCCGTTACTGACATAGCCAATGAACTCGGCAGAAGCGTAGTGTATTTTTTATTTGATTAAAAAGTATTAGCGTTCTCTTTTATTTTATTGCATCTAAGTACTAATGATTAATTATTTTCTTTTAGAGAAACGCTGTAGCTCTCTGGATAACGCGCTGGCGTGAAACAGGAGGGATTTACGCCATGCGATTACGAAAACGGCTCTTCTCTTCCTTTCCTTAGCTTTTATTATTCCCAAGTCACTTGGGGTCGGCTTTTCTAGTCTAACCGGATTTGACTGGATATCAATTTAGTTGTTAATTTTTTACGGCAACGGCTATCCTCTATAATAACTATACATATAATACGTTAAATTAAAATATACAAATGATCTACTTATCTACTAGACGATAATTAATAGCATAAGGCGTTGGTAGATACGTATATCACACAAGAATTATTTTCTTGTTTTCTACTTTATAGACTGCGATTTTATCCATAGTCGGGTTTTAGTTTCTATTATATTTATACAGTCGGTGTAAATATAACATGTCATGTCAACTACATTACATATTGCACTAGTATCAAAATCAGTTATTTGTTTGACTGTTTGGGTAGTCTCAACGTACTGCTCATCCAATTTTTAACAGTAGGTATGGGTACTATGTGTGGCTTTAGTTTTTAGGAACATTACTCAAACCAAGATTGAAGTTAGCCACAATGACTTTTGATTAGTATGAATGCATAGATACCATTGAACGACCTATGTATTTGAAAATATTAACAGGTATGGACACTGACAGCTAAGATATTTTCGCCAATACCCAGTAGCCTACTCTAAATTCCCAGTAGGACTACTGGGAATTTTTATGACCACTCTGGATACTTACAACAATTTGAATGCCATGTCTGCGAACATAAAATTGAATTGATGTTCTTCATATAATTTTGACTACTTTGAAAGCTCAAATCTATCTGATGCTGACTGTACATACCTCTTTGCAACGAAGCAGGTTTCATCCATATAACCTGGAAGCGTTCAAATCCAAGACGGTACGCTTTCAGCGATCATTTCTCTCACGTACGTGCAAGCTCTGGAATGAACTGCCTGCTTCGGTGTTTCCCGAGCGCTATGATATGTCCTTCTTCAAACGAGGTTTAAAGAGAGTTCTTTTTCACGGTAGGCAGCGGCTTTGCTGTGTCCTGACATTACTGAAGTCCATGAGCAGTGGTTACCACTTTCCATCAGGTGGGCCACTTGCTCGTCTGCCACCAAAGGCAAGGAAAACAAAAAGATTACAATTAAGTAAATTAATATATTTATTTTAAGAAACTCATCAGCTTGTTTATCCTACGCACCGATACTAGATAGATAAGAGACTATATAGTACTAGTAACATTAGGCAATGCAATGAATACTCACTAAAATTCATAACATTCTTTACGAGAAGGTAGGTAGGTACTACCGGAACCAAAACGGCAACAAAAAGATATTTAGGCAATAGAGTTTTCTAGTAGGTTAACTTGACAAGTTGAATACTATTGTTATAATAATGATTAAGTTACATAAGGAAATCTTCTCCCTAGCCTTTATTATTCCCAAGTCACTTGGGTTCGGCTTTTCTAGTCTAACCGGATTTGACTGGATATCAGTTTTTACACGGAGCAGCTGCCATCTGACCTCCGCAACCCGAAGGCTAACGATACCCTAAGGCTAGACCAGTGTCAGGATATTATAAAATAATAAAATAAATAAAAAATATTTATTACCAAAAATTTTACAATGTATGGTCTTATCCATTGGTCCCACACTAGGCAAGCCTGTCCTGTGGGTACCGTGACGATTACAATTTACGTTGAGGCACATTGCTCGGTCGACATCTTTTAAAGTTAACGTTTATGAGAAAATTTTATACTATTAAACTAAAATTTAACACTTATTCATTATAAATATTTACGGGGAAAATAGAAAGTGTAAGTAATATAATTTACGATAACTGCGGGTGGTATATGTGTAATTATGAATATTTGTATATATATTATATATTTAATACTTATATATCTATGTATTATTTATATATTATATAGTGTTTAACTAAAGTGCAAAAGAAGATTTTCAGTGCTGTCATATGTCATTGTATTGAGCCATTTGGATACCTTTATTTTTGCCTCTTTTACTGAGCACTCTTTTATATCACAATATTTTGCTACTTTATTGTAGATGTAGTTATCTTTGTGTGGGCCGAAACGTCTCGCAAATGATGTAAAAACTCTAGGTACCACGATTCTATATACTCGGCGATTAAGGAGATGTTTATACCCTTTAGAGTGAATAACATTTTGGTGTACTCTTAGGAATGTTGTTAATATAAACAACTGACGCACATTAAGTAACTTGCAATCGTTATATAATTGTGTAGTGGGATACCTAAAGGGCTTTTTGAGCATAGTTTTCAGTACTGAACGTTGGGCCCTCTCCAATTGCTTGGTGCAACGCTTGAACTAATGGACGTATTACTTGACGCTCCGTCGATATAAAATCTGTGTGTGTATAAAACTAACTAAAGCAAATAAAATTATAGACTACAGTGTGCAGTGAGAAACGTACTCAAATAGTGTGAAAACAAAACGAAAAAACATTAAGTGGTTTAAAAGTTATCTTCACTTTTAGATTCAACATTTCAAATAACGGCCGAACTGGAAAACACTCAGTGTCGCATAGTTGGAAACGCCAGCGTATTGTGTCGGTTTCTGTGTCTCTCAATGATGAGTCAACGGTTAATGAGCACCCCACCACAAAGCATCGACTGCGACGCTCCGCCTACTGACTAACAAACAGAACCATATTTTTACAGTGTAACTTAACTAACATGTTGGCGTAGTAGGGACTGACGTAGATCGGCACGCAGAAGCTGCGCGTTCGAGCCCCGCAAGTTAATAAGCTCTTTTTGTGCAATATATTGTGCTCAAACATTTATTTCAAAATGAATTCCGACTATAAATTAAATTTCACACATCAATCTTTGTGGTGACCATAGTCGATTCGAACAAGCAGTGCGCAAGAAATCGTAAGTTCAAACCCCACTGAATACAATCTTTGTGGTAATTATTTTTGAACAGTTGAATTAAATTTAATTGACATGAATTTCTTGGAAAATATAACGTTCCGTAGAACGCGCACTCATTCAGAACCAATTGACAACAATTTAATACAACAAAGTCTTGATGGTACAACAGCAAGCATGCCAGATTTGTCCGAGGATGAAGAGAATGAACAAATAAATATATTAAAAACCGAGATTGAACATCTGAAATCACAACTACTTAGCGCACATAAAGAAATTGAACTATTGACTTTGGAAAATAGTAAATTAAAAACAAACATCGAAGATGTAAATAAGAGAAAGGATCTTTATAAAAAAATTGCTAGCCCAATGAAACAAAAAGTAACACCTTCAACGTCATTGAAACAAACATCCGCAGAGATTAACTATACTCCAATTGTCACTACTCCTCAGAAAAATAAACAGAGATATAACAAACAGACGCAAACAGAAAGCTTAGAGATATTTAACGAGACTGGAAATGCCATAGAACAACAGATAGAACAACACAACAAAAACGGTATCAACTTACATACAACAGGAGGAAAGAAGAAAAGAAAGATATGCATCGTCAGCAATAGTAACAACAAAAATCAAACTGTAGATGTATTAGATGACATAGGCTATGGAAAACACTTTGAATACTATCACTACCTGTTAAAAAATTATAGTCTTAAGCAATTGCTTTCAAACATTCATGTTAAAGTACAGCATTTTAGTTTATATGATTACTGTATTATTATGATTGGGGAACAAGATTTTAAAGATAATATAGAAGCAATGGAAATGGTCAGAACTCTACGAGAAACACTTAAAACTCTAACTAATACAAATTTTATCATATGCTGTCCCACATATATTCAAGGTGCTTTAATACACAATTATAAAGTAGAATTATTTAATAACTTGCTGTATTTAGACATCGAAAACTATAATTATGCATATTTTGTTGATACTAACCGCGACTTACATTCTGAAACATTCTCATATAATGGTGGTAAAATTAATAAACTCGGATTACAAAGTATATACAAGAATATTTTCCAACGTCTCCTTGTTGATATAAAAAATTACCCAATGGAAAATGACCGTGGCAGTCCGATAAAATCGCCAGTAAATACACAACAGTAATTTTTTCGTGCCATTATCACTCAAAAGAAAAGGAAATAACATATCAGGATGCAAACAACAATTTATATTACTACATCAGAATATAGCTGGAATATTGAATAAATTAGACATATTTGAGATAACAATTTTAGACTTGGCGAAAAATATAGGCGCTATAGATTTTATTTGCTTAAGTGAGACTTTCATAAAATCTGGCCATGAAAGTAATCTGATACTCACTAATTATAGGCTTGCTGCTAGTTACTCCAAAGGCAACAAAAAACGGGGTGGTACGTGTATATTGGTAAAAGAAGGACTACACTTCAAACCACTATCGATTGTTACTGAATTTATAATTGACTTCTGTTTCGAAGCATGTGGCATCGAAATATTATACTATAATTTAATTATAATTTGTGTTTATAGAATTCCAGATTCTGACATATCAATATTTTTTAAAAATCTAGAATTATTATTACAAAAACTTACATATAACGATAAAAAACATATAGTCATTTGCGGCGATTGGAATATAGATATGATAAAGGATAACAAAAATTCAAAACAATTAATATCCATTTTAAATAATTTTAACATACAACCACATATTAAAATACCCACCAGGAAAAATACTTGCTTAGACCAAATAGCTAGTAATATACAAAAAACTGATTTTAAAAGTAATATACATAATTTAGCCCTTTCAGACCACGAGACCGCCCAGACGTTAACGTTCTACAGTCATAGAAGTAATATCAAACCAAACACAATAAAGTTTTGGTATGAAACAAAAAGAGACTATAATGAGATGAATATCGGGAAATTTCAACAATGTCTATCCGCTTTAAGTTTTAACGAAGTCTATCAAGAAACAGACTGTAACAAAGCTTTTGATGAATTTAATGAATTATTTACTCTTTTCTACAATCTATGTTTTCCTGAAATACGAATAAAAAAGAGCAATAAATTAATAAAAAATAAATGGATTAGCAAAGGTTTAAGAATATCATGCATTAAAAAGAGAGCTTTATATTATTCGTATCAACATGATGCCATAAGTAAAAATTACAATAAGAAAATATATTTAAAGTACACGAAAATCTTAAAAAAGTGCATTGCTAACTCCCAACGAATAAACAACAATACTTATTTTTATAACTCTAAAAATAAATGTAAAGCCACATGGTCTATTATTAAAAATAATTTAAACAATCAAACTACGAGTAAAGAAATCAAAGAATTATCTATATTAAACAAAATAGTTGAAGATCCATATGACATTTGCAACCATTTTAATAATTATTTCTACGACCTAACACGTACAAATAAAAATATTGACTTAAATAATATTGACATTGACAATAATTTAGATAGCTTATTTTTGACTCCAATAAATAATACTGACCTTATAAAAACAATTAAATCATTAAATGATACAAATTCTACAGGATATGACGAGGTAACGACAAAAATAATTAAATTAAGTGCAGAAAATATATCTCCTATACTCAGCCACATAATTAATCTTTCATTTGTAGAAGGTACTTTCCCTTCTAGATTAAAATAATCTATAGTAAAACCATTATTTAAAAAAGGTAATCATGCTTTAATGAATAACTACAGACCTATTACGTTAATACCAATATTTGCAAAAAATTTCGAAAAAGTAATGCATGATAAAATATCTAGCTTTACAAATAAATATAATGTCATCGTAGATAGCCAATTTGGATTTAGAAAAAAATGCTCAACTTCCTTAGCTTGCTTTTCTTTAGTAAAATCAGTTACTGAGGCGCTAAATAATAAAATGGCCGTAACGTCAATATTTTTAGACATGAGTAAAGCCTTTGATTTTGTATCACATAAACGGCTATTATACAAACTAGACAAATATGGCATAAGGGGTAAAGCACATGATTGGCTCGAAAGTTATTTATCTAATCGCAAACAGAGGACTGTAATAACAAAAATTGAAAATAATGTTAGGGTGACATATATTTCGGACAAAAAAGATAACAATAGAGGCGTCCCACAAGGAAGCGTACTAGGGCCATTATTATTTATCTTATATATAAATGACCTTAGGAATGTATTAAATCATGAATGTATACAATTTGCTGACGACACAACTTTGACAATAAAATGTTTAAACAAAATGGACTTAGAAAGTAACATAAACAGTGAATTAACAAGAACAATAAAATGGTTAGAGGACAATAATCTACAAGTTAATATTGATAAAACTAAATTAGTTCACTTTCAAACTCATAACTCGACATTCATTCCGACAATAATACGACACAACAATTCTATTCTACCACCTGTACAATCAACTTTATTTCTAGGCATAGTTATTGACAACAAATTGAATTGGAAAGAACATGTTGACAGAGTTTGTACTAAGCTTGATAAATTTGTATTTGCTCTTAGAAAGCTAAGATTAGTATCTGATAAAAAAACTGCCAAAAGTGCTAATCATGGATATGTTTCATCTGTATTACGCTATGGATTGACAATTTGGGGGAATTCTGTTGACATAAATAGAGCATTTATTACGCAAAAAAAATGTGTTAGAGCCATAAGTGGAGCAGAATATTGGGATCCTTGTACTCCTTTATTCAAAGAATTAAAAATTCTGCCACTTCCATGTTTATATATTTTTGAAATTTGCTTATTTGTGAAAAAATACTCTTACTTGTTCCCATTGAACGAGCACATATCAGCACGGCTACATAAGAGAAATCCTGGAAAGTTACAGGTACCTTGTCAGAGATTACATTTATATAGCAGAAATGTATATTGCATGGCAATCAAAATTTATAATAAACTACCGACAGAATTGAGAATATTAACATATAATAAATTTAAAAGTGGAATGTTTTCATGGCTCTTGGACAAATGTTTTTATTCAGTGAACGATTTTCTCAATTATAAAGATTGACGTTACATTCTGTTTATATTACAATTTTACAAATTCAATTTCAATTTATGTTATTATAATTGGACATTTTTTTATTTTATGAAACTGACATTTATATAATCCGTAGTCTATAAGTATTTGTACGCCGAAAACGGTAGAATAATTTGAACATTGTAATAAATTTAAGATCCATTGTAACATTATTCTGACAAATAAATATTATTATTATTATATTATTATAATTGGTTCATAAACGTTTTCGCAGCACCGCCCCAACTACCTATGCAATATGTTATTAGTGACTGACTCAAGGCATAGTATACAGTCTTTAAGACATCTTTTGATGCCGTGGAACGGAGCAGTTTCATAATATTTGCCGTCTTCCTAACACGATTCGATAGAGTGCGTTCGATATGCGCTTTAAAGCTTAAATTAGTGTCGATTATCACGCCAAGGTACTTAATATTATCTGCTTTTTGCATTGATTCGCATTTGCAATCTTTTTGATCTTTACAGTCATGTAATTTGATGTGAAGTGACGTGCTGGGAGCTGATGCTGCTGTTTTATGAAAACATATATATCTATAATATTGTCTTCTGTTTACGCGAATGTTATTCATTGAAATTAAACTACTATATACGGATTTTATCGCGTTGTTTATTTATCACTGTATTACAAAATTTTGAAAATATCACTCTACTACTATACAGTGATAAATAAACAACGCGATAAAATCCGTATATAGTAGTTTAATTTCAACATATATATCTAGTTTTGCTAGCGTTTAGTGTTAACAGATTATAGCTTAGCTACGTTAGTATTCGACTCATACCCAATTCCACCCTAGAAAACGCTTCAGACCAAGTAGAACCGTCAAAGATGATAACCGTATCATCAGCATAGCATATTATGTCTGATTGGATAGAGTCATGTATGTCGTTCGTATACATTATAAAGAGTGTAGGTCCGAGCACACTCCCTTGTGGGACGCCAAAGTTTATTGTGTGTAGTTCACTTTTGTCATTGCCCACTTTGACACACTGCCTTCTATCAGTCAAATAACTTTTGAACCATTCCAATGCAATACCATGTATTCCAAATTAGACCAACCACTACCTGAGATTTGACAAACCACAGATTCTCGCTAAAGAACACCGATTCCTACCAAGGATGCGTCGCGAGGCTATTTAAATAAAAAAACATCCCAATTGCAATAGAGATGGTTGGAATGTACCACCAGCTTGGGATCCAGTAATTCAAATAGTCAAACCCAAGAAGAAACAAACCACAGCTAGACTTCATGATACTTTGAGCTCATTCTGCGTAAATAGAAACACCAATAATTAAATTATGTTCGGGTACTTTGAAATAACTACACTGGAACATTGAGACAACTACCATCTTAGTCTCCCCGTGATCATGGCTGCTGAAAAGCAACCGAAACGTCGGGGAAAGTGTAAACCAAAAATAAATAGATTTAATAGTTTAAATAATTTTATTAGCTTATAAATTAGTAAAATAAAATCAGTAGTAGTGTAATATTTTCAAAATTTTGTAATACAGTGCTAAATAAACAACGCGATAAAATCCGTATATATTAGTTTAATTTCAATCGTTAGTCAAATTTTGTCCCACAGTTGAAAAGTATTTAGTGCATATGTTTAGCGAAAGCACTGGATCTGGGCTGCTATCGATCATTAAAAGTTCTTTTGGTTCTTTTTTATTTCCGGATAAGTTACATATGCTTTTTATGGCCTTCCACATTCTTTTAGGGCTTTTTGTATTAGTCGAGAGTTCCTGGTTATCATGTTCAGCCTTTAACTTATGCAACAAATCGTTACAAAAGTTCCTGTATCGACTGTAAATTAAACGCAAGACATGGTCATTTGGTGCCTTTCTGGATTTAAGATGCAATCGGTCTCTATGTTGCGTGCACCGGATGAGTCCAGGCGTGATCCAGGGTTTTATGCTATATCTTGAGTGGCTAATTTGTGTTTTCTGTGTATGGTTGTTTACAACATTGGTTAAATGGTCACAAAAATTAGACGTTCGTTGGTTTATATCTATACTACCGAACTGTTGCAGCCCGTCAGCATTTAGCAGTTCGTTTTTGATAACTTCTGTATTCCGTCTAATCACAGTTCGATCTAGGCAATGCTTGTCAGTTCTGTCAACAGTTACACCAAGTATAACCAAGTCATGATCCGTTATATCCGATAAACAGACTACACCAATAACATTTTTAATTTTATTTATAAAGATATGGTCGAGACATGCCTCTCCTCTAGTTCTGACTTCCCAATAACGACTGCCATAGATGTTCATAGCAGTCGGGACCGACGGCTTAACGTGCTCTTCGAGGCACGGAGCAGGCGATAATTGTCAATTAATACACATATGCACATAATTTCGAAAAGTCATATAACTTTCGAAAGACATAAGGAAAATATCAACTAAAATATTAAAAAATGAGTTATATTGAGATTTGCTATTTTGAAAGCACGAGGTTATGTAAGAACATTTTAGTGGGGCTACTCCCCACCAATTTTATTACATTACATAATATTATGTCCTGTTTGATTTGCCTGTCGATTACGATAACCGAGATCGATTACCGAATCAGGCCGGGGGTTTTTATTATATTTGGGTTTTTCTGTTAGGCAATCTTCAATAACAGTACGGAGTCTGGTAATGCTATAAAAAGTTGGATTAGAAATAAAAGAGAATAAACCTTATTTTCAACTTATTTATTGTATAATTTTAAGTTACGCTTTTAAATTTACTAAAATTTTCATACGAAATATAAGTTCACAATACGTATAGTTCTTTTCCATATAAATGGTTAAAATATTTGGATTAGATGAGGGCAAAGAACGCTAGTCTCACTGCTATAAGCACTACTTTTAAAGTTCAGAACTTTGACGCTGCGTACTCCAGGCAGACAAGACACGGTTACTTGGTTGCAAACTGTAAAGCCCTATTGCACTGCTTTAGACTACAGTATAATATCTAGTAAAACTTAAGGAACAGTCACATTTTAAAATTATTCTAACACAACAGGCAGATTTAATAGTTTCTTATGTTGTACAATGTTTAAGGCTGGTTTGAAGAACTTACTCGAAACAAACAATATAGAGCTTTTTATGTTTAAGGCATAGAATAATAAGAAAAGGATCCTATAAAGGATGCATAATAATTTACATTGTTACTATTACTTTACTAACATGTTTTAAATGTGATTTACAAAATATGGACAATATAAATTACTGTTACACACAAAGCCCTTACTGCGACTTCCATTGCCTTCGAAAACAAAAAATTGGGTAGGTATATCTTTCTAACCTTTGAAAAGTTCATAAAATTTTAGCTTTAACTTTATGGAAAGACATTTCCGAGACGATGACGTGACGCGGACGTTCGTATAAACAAGAACTAAGCAGACTCGTAGTGGGGCATTATAAAACTTTTTCGATAAAATCTAATTAAGTTTAATTCTTAGACACTTAGTAATTTTACTACCTAATCGCTTAGCGTAAACTTCTTTGCAGTTTTGGATCATGACATGACGGGTCGCTGGTTACACACGTTTTTAAACTATTCTAACACAAAACGGTTGTTTCATGTGAGCACTTATCCGCAGCGTGAACCTTAGCGCCAGTTTTACATTTACTAGCGATCAGGTTTAACGACAGGACATTCAGGAGCCCAGTAAGGAATAGGTACCTTGCAGGGATGCAAAAAGTATTCGTCGCCAAGGGCGTAACACCGGCCCAAGTTCAACATGTCTTCTAAGTCACACCTGTTGATGAGAAAATGTTAGTATTATTACTGGATTGCCTTAGGACACCCACGCAAAAGAGTACCAACTTAGGAAAAGTATAAACAGTGATATTGTCTTCTGTTTACGCGAATGTTATTCATTGAAATTAAACTTCTATATACGGATTTTATCGCGTTGTTTATTTAACACTGTACCTATTACATAATTTTGAAAATTGTTACACTGCTACTACTATTGAATTTTACTCATTTATAAGCTAATAAAATTATTAAAACTACTAAATCTATTTATATTTAGGTTTACACTTTCCCCGACGTTTCGGTTGCTTTTCAGCAGCAGGTCACGGGGAGACTCTCCCCGACTCTCCCTTTAATTTCAATATAAACAGTGAAATAAAAAAAAATACTGTCACTTTTTATAGACAATGAACAATGTCTCTCAAGATACAGACTTTTAGCCTAATTTAGCAATCAGTTACAGTGCCAAATGAGAAGTAACAAAAAAAAATTATGTCTTATTTCTATACAACTTTATGTAGGTATACAATATTAAAGTATTTTCTTGATAAAAATTTAAACAGGTTTCCATTGATTCTTTTCAGAATAAACAATGTTACCATTACGAGAATGTACCTAAATATAGACAGCTTGTATAATTAATCTCACATGATCCTAATCCTACTTATAATATTATAAAAGCGAATGTAAGTATATTTGTTACGCTTTCACGTCTTAACTACTCGACCAATTATCATGGAATTTCGCATTCTCGTTGTCCTTGTGTGTCCATGTCCTTTTCTGTACCCCTGGTACAGAAAAGGACATAGGTTACCTTTCATTAAAAAAAAAGTACCTACTGTTACTAACCTAACTTAATCTGCATTTTCGCGAGCGTCATCCATTAGATAAAATGTAATTAGATAACATGAATGCAATTGAACTTTATGATTATAATTAGGTTCAATTACATTTCATGTTAGGTAAGGTTACGTCAATATTTATATTCGGGCACGCCACGATCGTGGCGGTAAGGCCCGTTTTTGAGGAGTGGCTGGAGAGGCGCAACACAGGAACTGGCCACGGTTGCTTTGGCCAGTTCTTGTGTCGCATAGGCCGGTAAGAGACGTCCGGTTGCTATTACTGCGGCGACTGCCGCGACGTTGTTGATGACACGGCGCACACTTTGACAGATAGCCCCGCCTGGGCTTTGCAGCGCCGTGAGTTGATCGCGGCAGTCGGTATCGTTACCCTCTCGCTCGCGGCCGTGGTTCAGTCCATGGTCCGGAGTGAGAGGTCGTGGAACGCCGTCGCCTCCTTCTGTGAGGAAGTAATTTCCATCAAGGAGGCGGCGGAGCTGGAGACTGTCTCCTCGGGCGCGAGATGACCTCCAGCCACCCTGAGGTTTCACCTGGGGATGGTGTGCTTCGTGGGTCTGTTCGCCACCCGATCAGCACCAGGTGTGAGAGGCGGCGTGCGTGTTCCCACGCGCGCCTCTATGTCGTGTGTCCGTCCCCCCTCAAGGGAACAGTATGGTTAAAATTTAAAAGTGACCATAGAGTAGGTCTTTTCGTGTAGTGGCCTGTCGTTTCATACGGCGGGCCAAAACCTCGGCGGGGTCGCGATTGCATGTGACAGTGATTCGCGCGGCCCCGCCGATTGCGGTTATGTCGAGGAACACCGTGGTGGATTTAGTCGGTATTACCAGGATGTCGCTCATCATCTTTCCCCAGGTGAGTCCGACATAACCTCTCCGCCCACCCCAGCGGAGGGGTTAGCTGGACTTCATGATACTTTGAGCTCATTCTGCGTGAATAGAAACACCAATGATTAAATTATGTTCGGGTAGTTTGAAATAACTACACTGGAACATTGAGACAACCACCATCTTATTCTCCCCGTGACCATGGCTGCTAAAAAGCAGCCGAAACGTCGGGGAAAGTGTAAAATTAAATCTAAATAGTTGTATAATTTAAATAGCTTAAATTGACTTAAACAGCAACTAGTAAAAGTGTTCAACAATAGTAGTTTAAAGTTTCAAAATTATGTAATAATAATGTTTTATAAAAGATAAACAACGCGATAAAATCCATATAAAGTTTGTTTAATTTAATGTACAACATTCGCGTAAACATAAGACATTATTAAAGAGCCTAAATAATTATTCAAACTCGAAATAAAAATAAAATAAAATGGCGGTATGCTACAAGACCACAATAGTGCAATATCTGTACGTATTATTTAATCTATGACCCGACTTCGAAATCCTAACTAATATTATAAATGCAAATGTGAGTTTGTTTGTTTATGCCTTAACTACTCGACTGACCTTAATGAAATTTCACATACACGTTGTCAGGGGAACAAAAAAGGAGGTAGGGTACCATTTATCAGAAAAAGAGTACTGTTACTAAGCTAGCTTATTTTACATTTATATTCTTGAGTGAAGCCGGGCAATATCTAGTATCGTTATAATTTCAAGTTACTAACTTGCTTTGCTCAAGCAAGTTTTTCTCGTAATCGTTGATTTTAGGCACTTGGTACTCAACAACGCCACCGCTGCCCACGGTGACTGGCGTCGCGCAAGTCTTCATGTCGAAGCATTTCGATGGATGACCTTGGTCCACCAGAGCGCTATCGATAAATGACGGCTTTTCAAATAAACCTGAGGAAAACGTTACACGTATTAGAAATGTGTTGTTAGTAAATGCTGTTGTCGAACAACTTCTTTTATTGTTTTAATATTTTGAGCAGCTAAACCTTATGAAAGGACGACTCATTCCAGCGACTCACCCACCATTCAAGGCGGTGGATTGGCTACCGTGGTAGGTTTATTCGGTAGGTCTCGGTTTTTTCTAACCTTCCCCATGTCAGCTCGACAAACTCTCTCCGCCTTCATTTTCCCGTGGGGAAAGTGTAAATCGTATCTACCTATTAGCCCACATAAAAAATAACGATTTGGCAAGTAGGTACTTCTACACCACATAATATTACTTGGGTTTAGGTTTAAAGAATTTATTCTCAAAAAAGACAATAAAGCCACTTTACATGAGCATGAACAACTTATTTTAACATAAATAATACTATTCACACAATGGTCGCCAGGAACATTTAAATATTGAATGAAGGTTTAATAAATATATTTTAAATGAGAGTCGAGTGGTTGCTTTTTATATAGTGAGATAATGTGGACTTAGGTAAATGAACTAAATGTGTCAACATTTCTATATGAGGGCAGACTGTTATATAGTTGAATACCTTCAAAAGTTATATTCTCTTTCCATAATTGTACTATGCTATCGATTTTTCAACATGATACTAAGATCTATTTAATTTTGATTACTTATTAACAAAATAAAAATATTTTATTTGTTCAAGATAGTCTCACGACTGATTATAACAGTGAATTATTCACTGTTATCACTCACGTGCATTGTGTATCGTGTTAAAAACGTTGTTATAAACTAGATATTACAATAATATTTTGTTGCCAAATATAAGTATTTGTTCTATTACCTTTCATAAGGTTGGTTACGAATCTCGCAGTTGAAAACCCGATGGAGAGGTGTCCTTGTTCGTAGTTGCTTTTCACTCTGCAGATCAACTCGTCTGCCTCACGCACCAGCCGTGTTAGAAAAACCGCTTTATCCTATGTAGAACAATAAAGGTCTGATTACGACTTACATCAACTACTAAATATAGTATGGTAATTGGGAATTATCCTCACATTACAATTAATATTTTTCTAAATGTACACTTTTTCTGACGTTTCATCTGCTTTTTAGAAGTTAAATAGTACAAATAATTTAAAAGTATTGTTATATTTTATTTCGTCTATAACATGTATAAAATTGTATAATTAAATAGTATAATTACACAATAATTAAAAATAAATGCCTTTTAGTGCTACAACTAAAATGCAAAAGATTTAATTGACAACAAGTTCTATTGCTGCTTTTTACTTTTGTGTATTTTAAACAATATATAAAAGTAAACAAAGGCTACTCCACAATCACATGATCTAGCTTTGACTAAAATACCTGGACTTGGCCACTTACTTGTTTGAATTTACAAGGACAGGGTGGAGTACAGCCTGCTGCCTCTGAGAAGCAGGGCACCCTGGTGCACCGTCCTGTGCCGCAGATGACTGGCAGATGATGGTTCGTGGGATCTGTGCCCATGGCAGCACAAAACAGTTGGTTGGCGCGCATAGCGCTAACGGCGTTCACTCCCAGCACTTTACGCTTGTTGTAAAGCTTCGCTATCTTCATAGTCTAACAAACATAGGCGGCAACAAAATAGGCACTTACGTAACAGCACTAACAGCAAAGCAGAAGTTTAAGTGGTTACGATGGCAGTGCGGCAAGTATTGTGTGCCCGTTCAAAATTCATTATTTCTATGTTTGTAAAGCCCGCGATTGGGGATGAAATCGGCAATACGCAAGTTATAGTTCTAGTATCGATAAAATCCAAATATTAAAGTCAACAACTTAACTACTGGTGGACCCCATGTTTGTCTACCCTTTTAGTGATAAAATGAGAAAAATATTAGAAGAAAAATAATAAAATGTATAGGTACCTTTTATTTATTTGTAGCTGGTATTTTGCAAGCTACCTTGTTGGTCTGTTGGAGTTATTATAAGTGCAACTGTCATGAGAGTTGCACTCATAATAACTCCCAAGCCCGGGAGCACGGGAGGGCTCGATTTCAGGATCGGCCACGTGTTATTCGGCTTTCTGTCAGAATATTCTCAGTAGTACCACAGGATAGCGTCACAAAGTCTAAAGTAGTGCCTGATGTACGGCAAAAGATCCGCCCTTTATTGACGCTTATTATTGACATTAAAACTAGAGTCTGATATATTGTCGTACTGGTTATGATTACCTACTATTATTTTCGTCTTATGCTTAAATATATTAATCTTAATTTATAACTAACATCAGGACGCTACTGACATAACACAAAACGTGAACGAATTTATTAACAGTATTTTTCTGCCAAGTTCAGGGACCAAACGCAATCCTCGGTACAATAGTAGCACCCAGTAGTAAGACTCTACACAAACATAAATCAGGTAGTTGACGTAAAAACTCACGTATTTGACAAGAGCAAAGTTAGCGTCGACAGGCGGTGTCTGCACAGCAATGATGGCGCTTGGCGCGAACTGAGCAGCCGCTATCGTCACTGTTCGTACGAAGTGCATATTCACGAAGAACAAGTCACGGTCCCATGTGTTGCAGCATGGAGGGCATATGTAGCCTCCACCGCAAATCAGTACTACATCTGCATCCTACACCGAAAAATATTTGTCATAGAGTTTAAGAGTTATCGTGTCGAAGCCACTGTATCTTTAGAAAAGTGAAGAATTTGGAGTAGTCATTACTCTTTAGAAGCTCGCAGCGGCAACTTTGTGTTGTGATCCTCTGCTCTACTCTTTTAGAAAGTACTTTGTTGTTAGAAGAGTACTGATGTTGTCTTTAAACCTTGCGTTGTCGCACCGTTACCTACTGCTTTTTTTTGTGTCAGCTACACTATTAGTAAAAACTTTTAAGAGAAAGAGAAAAATCTATTAGGATGGATCTAAAACGTTAAGCAGTATCAGGCACGAAATAAAAAGCCTAGTGGTAAACCGTTGGACTGCCATGCAGAGGTCTCGAGTTCGAACCCAAGGCACACATATCTGACTTTTCGAAGTTATATGTGACATACGTATTAAATAGTTAATTATCGCTTGCTTTAACGGTGAAGGAAAACATCGTGAGGAAACCTGTATGTCTGAGAATTCTCCATAATGTTCTCGAAGATATGTGAAGTCTGCCAACCCGCACTAGGCTAGCGTGGTGGACTATGGCCTAACCCGTCTCATAGTGAGAAGAGGCCCGTGCCCAGCAGTGGGACAGTTTAATACAGGGCTGATATTATTATTATTATTATTAAATAGATTTGGATGCGGTTTTAACAAAAGTTAAGATTTATAGTACCATAACTTTATGTGCAATATAATACTTATACCAATTACTTAGCTGTCGCCTTTAGTTACCAGGGGTATCTAAATACACTAAACAGTCTTACATTAAGCGCATCCTTCAAGTACATCCGTCCTTGGTAGGCCTCTATTGCGGGGCTGGTGTCGATATGCGCTAGATCATTGGCCACGCCGAGCACACCGCGCGCTGGGTCGTCGTCGTACAATGCGAGGATCCTGATGATGCTCTGTTGTTTGAGGAATAGTGACGCGATACGGCCTACGTCACTGCCCGCTCCCACCACTGCTACCTATAAGTATGAAATTTAAGCCTGCTGTGACCATACGCGATAGAAACAAACTAAGGAAGCAGACGAGATAGAAAAGGCTCAGGGCTTCTGTCGATGAAAAGCATTAGGCAAGACGAAAAGTCTGTTAATTAGCTATATCAATTAAAAAATAAATATCCAAGGTTTACACAGGATCTATTGAACCAGATACGGAGTTATATAGCTGCCCGTCTATTGCCATCAATCTGTAGTAAGTTGCAATAGCCAAACAATCTAGCTAGCATCCACAAGCAACCCGTGTAGTCTGCTGCTAAACCTAGAACATTATTATCGCCATCTACTGATAACATTTCTTAAACTCGTATTGTTACTGAAAATGACATAACAAAAAAATCCTGTATTGTTTGTTAGACCCGGGCTACGAACTCTCATATTACAATCTCCAGCACAAGTGAAAAATTATGCGATAAGATGAAGACATTGTCTTCTGTTTACGCGAATGTTATTCATTGAAATTAAACTACTATATACGGATTTTATCGCGTTGTTTATTTAATACTCTATTACATAATTTAGAAACTGTTACACTACTATACTATACTATTAAACTTTACTAATTTTAAGCTAATTAAAGTATTAAAACTATCAAATCTATTTGTATTTAAGTTTACACTTTCCCCGACGTTCCGGTTGCTTTTCAGCAGCCATGGTCACGGGGAGACTAAGATGGTAGTTGTCTCAATGTTCCAGTGTACCTACTCTCTGAAATAAAGACATTCCCACGGTAGCTAACTGTTTAGGATGGTGGTGAGACTCATACAAATAGGTACTTAAACGGTGAATCTCACCACCATCCTTCTTTCTTCATAAAAGAACACATGTCTGACGTAAAACACAAACGCTCGTTGAAGTCTGCTGTGTGTGAACATGTACAACAGGGGACCAACCACTACCTGAGATTTGACAAACCACAGATTCTCGCTAAAGAACACCGATTCCTAACAAGGATGCTTCGTGAGGCTATTGAAATCAAAAACATCCAAATTTCAATAGAGAAGATGGTTGGAATGTACCTACCACCAGCTTGGGATCCAGTACTTCAAATAGTCAAACCCATGAAGAAACAAACCACAGCTAGACTTCATGATACTTTGAGCTCATTCTGCGTAAATAGAAACACCAATAACTAAATTATGTTCGGGTACTTTGAAATAACTACACTGGAACATTGAGACAACTACCATCTTAGTCTCCCCGTGACTATGGCTGCTGAAAAGCAACCGAAACGTCGGGGAAAGTGTAAACTTAAATACAAATAGATTTGATAGTTTTAATAATTTAATTAGCTTAAAATTAGTAAAGTTTAATAGTATAGTATAGTAGTGTAACAGTTTCTAAATTATGTAATAGAGTGTAAAATAAACAACGCGATAAAATCCGTATATAGTAGTTTAATTTCAAAGATGAAGACAATAAGGAGGCACTCCTTATAATTATTTTTGTCGGTATTATGGTACAGCGTTTGCGCTAATCTTAGAACATTCATGTAAGATATTCTCGCGGCTATAACCACAAAGTATTAATATCAACCACAGACCTTGCGCGGTGGGTATCGCTTCGGAGGTGGACAGTATCGCTCACATTCCTTCTCTAGCTGATGTAGTGTTTCGTTCATAACAAAGTTCTTGTACTCATAGGGTGGGTTACTGGCGTATCGTGCCGTGTACGATAGCACAATGTTTTTAGTTACCACTCGACGTAATATTGTACTCAAACGATGCATTTTGTTAGAACATTGAAGTCTATCGTATTATGGACTATTATTTCAGTATAATATGATATTTAGTTTGACACGGTCACGGATTTCATCGGGATTAAATTCGCATTCTCGATACATGTATTCTTTAAATATTTTATTTTATTTTTGTTTTGTTATTTTAGTATTGATACACTTACATTTTGTTTACTGATAGAAGTCAATGTCATTATTTTACTCTATGAAATTAATTAAAATTGTCAAAGAGATAGCTGTATTAAAAATCCATAAAGTACCTAAATAATCTAAAACTCAAACTGCAATATGTATGGCACAGATGGTGTAACTAGCGGTATAAGTAGTCACCTTACCTCTAGCTTCAATACCTACTGTATTGTATGTCAATCCACACATATTCAACTTTCGCTGTGGGCTCTATTTGGGTGGATGTCGATTATAATTAAAAATTAAATAACAGCGCCATAGAGGCACGAGATAAACTATGAAATAGCAATAGGTACCTATAACAACATACATTTTCTATAATCTCAAGAAAGAAACAATTTTGCTTTGCTACCACTTCCAACATGTTAGACGTTATACGTTGGACCCACATAGTTGTTACTAGTTCTTCAAACAATTCACGAATATTTCGATCTGCTCTCTAGCTACTTCCAACATGTTAGCCGTCATATGTTGGACCCAAATACCAGTTAAGAAATAACGAATATAACGATCTGCTCTATTGCTACTGCCAAGATGTTGGCTCTAATAAGCTGCTACTATTACGACAGTAACTTCACCAATAGATCAATGCTCTTATGTCATATAGCCCCATAACTAGATCTCGTTCCAAACAAAAGCTTGCCTGGGGCCAGTCCAGGGTATAGGGTACGGGTAGGCAGATGCGGTAGGTAATGTTATATACCTGGTCCTAAAAATCGACACAAACTGTATGAACAGGGATGACTTATGAACTAAGAAGGTTTATCAGTTATATAAGCTATGCTGTGATCACCTAATATAATATCCAAGCTGTGAATAGTTTTGGAATACCTACTCCGAAACTATTGGTCAGCCGCTCTCTCCCAATATCTTTAAAAAGTCGACGCCCTTTTCCACCTCTGATTCTACTGGCGGCCTATGAAATGCCATCGTGTAAGCACTCTGCATTAATGGACCAGCTCTAACGGGGAAGTAATCTCCTCTCATAAATATTTAAGTAAAACAGCAGTGTACTGTTACATTCGTGGAGTAGGTACAAGCGCCGGAGACTCGGAGATTTTCTACTTCTGCACTTGTCCACCCTGGTGCTACCTATACATAGGCTACGGTAATAGCTTACCATCGGGCACACCGTGTATTTATTTGCCACAAACGTTTTTCATTGGTACCATACATACTGCCTCGATTGTGTTCACGGAGTTATTTCTGTAATGTCAAGAAAACGCAGTCACCTTCATGAGCAGTGGTTACTTGACAATTGGCACTTACCATTATTTGAGCAGCTGGCTCGTCTGGCCCCACCAGCAATAATAAAAATCAATTTCATCTAACGACCATTTTTTTTTACTTTACAAACATTCAAACAATGCACACAAAGAACATCCAGACTCGGAACAACCATTTGTGGATCACACAAATTTTTGTCCCGCGTGGGATTCGAACCCACAACACTCGGCGCAGTGGCAGTGGTGAGGCGACCACTTAACCACTATACCATTCGTGCAGCCAGGTTTAGCATTCCCACTGAAGGTCATAATAGTTGTACCTCTGCTGTTTTTCTTTAGATACCACTAGGTATAGCAAGCTGTGGCTAGGTTATGTGATACACAGCCATCTTAGCCCTTATATAAGCCGCTGGTTCGTCAGTTATAAATGCGTATCGTAGTTCCAAAATAAAACAATACATAGAACAGACATCAAATTTAATAGATATAAGTTTTACCTATATATTATGTTTAACATTCATATTGATTATTATTATATTGTCTACCCATATACAGGCATACTTGTTTATGTATAGATACAACACGGAGGAATTAAAAATGACTAGACTATTAGAGAGTGAAAGCCGCCCAGACAACTTTACGAATCAACAGTATTGTATACTAGTAAGTACATGGCTCAGCATTCACATCTAAGTACCTACTTCCAAAATGCTCCAACTTTTAAATAACAACTGGCAACACATATAAATGGAGAACTAAGAAAAAGCAAAATAACTGATTTTCATATCAAGCGCAATTTCAAAAATCTTTTGTTTTCTTTGATGGTCTGTATTTTAAAGTTAGAACTTATTTTGACTACAAACACACGCCAATCAAGCAGTATTTCATTCAAATAGAATGTCTTTAAATTACGTTTCTTTTTTGAAATTCTCCATTTATAAAAAGAAGACAATTATTATGTTGACTAAGTAAAGTTTTCAAAAACAATGACAGTGCATGCCATTATATTTTGTAATTACGAATTAAACTGTAGGTACATAACAATTTAATTTCTTAACAAAATCTATTGCTGAAGTTATAATAATCAGCTGTTGACAACCTTCCAAATAAAATCTATAATAAATAACTACGTAAACAGGTTCAATGTCTCTGCACAACGAACTGGTTGCATACATACGAAAAATAGCACAAAACGGCCATTGAAGCTTATCACAATTTCAAATATTCAAACAATATTCCAGCCAACCAGTTCAAGGTACACAGACATCATACATCTTTATTACTGATATCATTCTCTGGCACACAAATTACAAAAAAAAACTAAACTAAACAGATCTTTGCTAAGATTCAATAAGTGCGACTAAATCCTAAAATATTATCTCAACAAAAAATAACAACATCAACATTTTATACACACTTCTATTATATTCAAATTACCTGCACAAAAAGTATCTATGGTTACGTGAAATGCCCGCGACATGTAGCCGGTAAAATTATAATAATATATTTGAGAATTATTTGTGCATCTAAAATAAACATAATATAAAAACATTATACAAATAAACTCTAAACATTTTTAACATTATCAGATGTAAATTTGTGCTTCGTGATAAAATAAAATACTTATTTAGGATCTAGCAACGACTCTACATCGTTATACTGAGTTACAAATGCAATAATTAAAAGCAAATACAAACCTAATCTAAAAAAATCTTATACAAAATTAATAATCTTAAAATTAATTTATCGTCTTAATATTTTTATCAATGGCAACTTATCCATCTACAGATCTAAACTTATAGCCCGCTATTTTCTTTTTTAACAGAAGCTGAAATAGATCACAATATGGTACTAAACAGTATAATATTAAAAACCTTCCAGATCACATATACAACGATTCTGAGGCATATTCACCAACCGAATCAGATCTTTACGATAAACCAGTTATCGATCGAACCGGTGTGATGTCGTACGATTGGATAAAGTTCAGAAAAATCGTATCGACTGTTTTATTGCAAATCAATTAATAAAGGAATTGAGTCATTATAAAGTGTTCTAACTACCGAATTCGGCTCGGACACTCCGATTATTTGTATATGTGACCCGATAAAAATACAAAGTGAATAAATAATCAACTTAATGAGCCTAAATAATAGTAGATATTCTCATCCCTTGTACCTAAACATTTCAATCTAGCAATAGTATGTTTTACACAAAACACAGGTACAGAACGCCAGCCCAATACAGACACACAAAAACAAAAAGTACATAGCTTCGGAAGAAGTCTGCCTAATGCAGTGATTTATATCGAACTATTTGATACGAAATCTTTTACACACGTCTCTATGCACGTGTTTACACGATGTATTAAGCATTTCTGTACCCATTTGTTTTGTGGTTTTCGTTAGTTAACTGACCAGTACAACTAGAACAATTTATAAACGCGGCGTTCACCTGAGGACAATACATTCAGATATTATAAACCAGATCGACAAATATATATCCATCTGACTCACTCTTTATCAGATGGGTGTTCAATCCGGTTAGTCTTGTCCTTTTCGTGAACACGTCTTCGTCACTCTTTTTAAATGTCACTGTATGTCATGAGATGAATTAGTAATATTGCAAGTTTTAAATCTACCCACAGTTTATGAGCGGTGGGATGATCTGAGCAATTTATACGTCATTGAGTGGTAGGTTACCAGGCAAAAGGCAAATAAGAACGTAGTATACTTTGCGAAATTTATGACGTTTCTCGAAGTTAGTTAAACATTACTTAAAAAAAATGCTAAGGAGCTTCCGCTGTTTGCTTGTGTAAATAACAGTGACAAAGAAAGTATAAACCTTTTTAAATCAAATACTAACATGTTTTGAATTGTGTTATTGCACAAATTAAAACAATCCTTAGAAACATAAATGGATAATTGTAATTATTACTACTTTTACGTATCGTTATCTTTTCAGTGGTGAATGTGAGATGATTGTTCAACACACGTAAACGTAATGTTACGTATCTATAACATTTTCGGACGTAAATGCTAGAATAACATATAAATATATATCAGTCATCGTTCCTTTGTAATGCAATATTACTAATCCATCACGAACATTAAGTGACATACCCGCATGACATAACTAGCCGGCTCCCACGTGAAGTAATACAAGGTCCCTAAAGGCAGACTGCAGCTCCGAGCATCGAATACAACTACCTCTCAATATTCACAACCGGGTCTCCCGACGCTTAAAGTAGGTCATAAGAAATGTGCCGATCACTTTATTTCACCCCGCTTGATTATGTTCCTATGTCAGTACTGTCACATTTTGTTGAAGAACATTTTCGAATACAAATAACAATGTTCTTAAAAATATTAGTTCTTGCAAAATATATACCACCGATACGCAATTGCTTAGAAATACAAATTAACCATTCAATCGACTCATACTCAATTTCATTCGATCCACAATCAATTGTTTGTTTCAAAATATTTATTATAGAATTAAGTTTAAAAGATTCCCCAACAAAAAGTAACAGCATTGTATAAAGTGGTTATTTATTGAATCAAGAAACGGTGGCATTACAAAATGTACATGAAAAAGCATTCACACAGACAATTCATTTTATAGCACACATTATTTAAACTATTTCTTTGCAGTCTTGTGTGTAACGAGGGAAATCAAATTGAATTTATGCAATTGAAAAGAGTACAATAGTATCGCCAGCTGTATACTTTCACACACATCAAGCGGAGTCAATATACATACCTATCCTTATATCTAGCTAGGTATATTTTTACAACGGCATGACTTTGTAACGCGATTGAAGAGTAATCTATTTAATAGTAGATATAATTAAATTGTTGTAAATATTTAGGAAACAACATCAAAAATATAGATTCTAAAATCAGTTTGAAAAATATATGTAGGTTAGTCTGATATTTGTATGAGAAATATCGAAGAACAAGCGAAAATAAATACAGTTATTGAGTCTTTTATATTGCAAAAACATTAGTGTTTTTATAAAATTATACAGTTCTATGTAAAAGTTATCTAAAACTTGACAATATATAACATCGAAAAACTATAATACAAAGCCTTAAGCAGGAAGGATCAATGAGAGTAGATTCAGTAGAAAATATGAGCAAACAAGTGTTACACACATATAAATAAAATATTTCTTTAGAAGTTGCTAAGCAATCCAAGTGTTAAATCGTCTCGTAAATTAGTCTGTGTAACACAGCGTAGCACACAAGAGTAAGTCGCCTCGCTCGAAGATCATCACACGCGCACACACGCGCACACAAGTGCACACACACAAGCGTCGCGGCGAGCACTCGCCTCGCCAACACTACGGGGACTATGAATACTGAGGCGTCTCTCTCGCCCCTACACTGTGTTTCTGTACATACAATCTAGTAAACATCTCCAACACATAAAACCACTCCGAGCTCGGCCACACCTCGCAGCTTCACTCCCGATCTTCCTTACAGCAGTAATAGTAGTAGGATAGTCTAGATATACATATATAAACATTAGAATATACATAATAAGTTAACTCTTTACAAAATAAATAGTCAATACAAAATGTAACAAGTATACAAGTTTCACTTATGAACTATTATAGAGTAACCTAGCACTCCAGAATATTACTAAAAGAGTCACCTCCACGCCCAAACATCACGCTACTATCGAAGCTGCAGTCGGATTTCATTTAAATACTACGAGATAACCCTTAACATCTAATTGGCAAAACCCACGAACTTTAATATGTACTAAATTTTAAAATGTAGCCAAACACGGAAACCACAGCGACAGAGTACACAAATAAATATTTAAAGCGGGATACATACGATAAAATATATTTATATATTCTTAAATAGCCAATATATATTTTATATAAAAATATTGGGGCGATTTTGGGCGAGATATCTAAACCCAAGTAATAAAAGTTTGACCTCTCCAAAGTACAAGGCGAATAGAAAAATAGATATGAAAAACCGTGGACAATTTTTAAAAATCCAAACCTGACGGAGAGCTTAGGCCTTTTGCGATAAAATGACGATACGAATGCCAAAGATGCTGTGGTTCAGAACAGACGTCACCTACATCTTAACTAGAGACAATATAAATTACACAAGGCAAGAACAAGTCGTGTTTTATTAAACATCCGTATATCTACTCGTTACACTGATATTATACTAACTACGGTCTAATCCAAAGTTTGTTTCAACGAACGGGAATAACAATGCCAAAAACGGGTTTCTAAGGATACACGCTAATGATTTGATCTTGGACACAGGAACAATAATAATATCAAGAGATAATTCTTTACTTTTGCAATAATATACATTCAGTATTCCATTCTCATAATAAAATTTGTTTAGTGATTTTTACGGCATGGATTTTAGCGATGAGCAATTACCACGAAATATATTATTCAATCATCCGAATATTATACGAGCATTCGAATATTGATTTATGCGTTGTTATTGATTATTACTCGAATACATGATTTAATGACACATATATTATTAAAATATATAATAGGTTGTATTTTATTTTTGCGGATCTTGTTCACGAACTTATTGTTAGCTGTTGTAACAGTATTCAAATCGATGTACAATGTACTTTTGCTTTACGTATTACTAATAGTATAATCAATAAACAATTGAGGCATCCGAATAACAATCAATATTTTTTTAATACATTCGAATGTTTAATCGATAATCGCACATCACTTATTAATATTCTTCCAACCCAGAGAGTACTGAATTTGTTTGTAATAAATAGTAACCTCACTGGACTAGTCCAGTGATGGCGTGGCATGAATACACGAAGCCTGATTATGGTGCAATTAATTTCTATCCGACATATTGAACTCAATACGCGTATCCTCCAGGCAAGTTTGCAAGCGTAACAATGCCTTGAATCATTTAAAGCTACGCGTCCTTTTTGTGTATCGTATCGTATTCTTACAGTATTTTACACGCTGTCTTTAGATAGTCTGGTGTCTTGAGATCTAGGTACACCAGCCGAAGAGGCATGACGTCGCTAGTGTGCGATCCTTTCTGAAGAATATTTTCGTGGTATGAAGGTATAGATTACTATAAACACACATGATTTAGCAGCCTCCAGTAGGCTTTAATGTCGTAGTCTAGCATAATCACGTCCTGACCAAGGTATGCAACGAGGACGTTGATAACTGCAATGCACGGTAGCCAAGATTGTCAGTAGTTTTGTTGTTGAGTAAGAAAGAAACTATTACTGCTTTAGAATGGAACTTCACAAGACATTTTGTAAGAATTTAATGTCAAATTCAGAGTTGATACAAGCCGCTGTATTATACCACAAATTACATAGAAACAGAATCCCAGGTTACGTATAATATACGTATACAAACGCACTCACACAGGCGCGTGTTCGCAGCGACTATAGATTTACCCCTGGTTCTGAAAGGCAGATTAACACAAAAAATAGTAACTCAGTCAAAAACATGTGCTGTGATATAGTGGTCTGAGTAAGCAACAACCAATTATATCACCTGTCATGAGTTTGATTTTAAGATGTCGGCCTTTCAGAAACCGGGTGGAAGTGTCAATTATTACAGTCAACCAATTTAATCTGAAATCACTGTTGGACGCATCTGTGTGCGTGTGCCTGTTCGCACGTAATGTAAGCCAGACATCAATATGTATTGAATCTGTGGTGATGTGATGCAAATGCATGCTATATGTATTGATTTTATGGTGCTGTGATGGCAAAGCATGCTTTATGTATTAAATTTATAGTGTTATAATAGCGGAATTGTTTTGGTCTAATTTTATCCGATCTATTTTTAAAAGGTAAACTTAAACGGTAATATCGGCGCTTTTCGCGTACCGCCTTTTATATTATAGAAACATTCACAGCGAAATAACCACAACCGGACTCTTTACCTACGGGTGCAACCTAAACCGATTACATTTTGAATTTTATATCTGAATCTAAAACAACTACGTAAACTCACAATATGGAGGATTAACGTGCACGTACGACATATCAGATTCTGATTCATTCGATTCACACAGAGCGACATAATGCTACGAATTTTAAGCTCATCAAGTTGTCGATCTAAACAATACTATTCTCATTCACATATCGACTCTACCAGGAAGTGCCTATGTTTACGTTCCTAATCATCACAAGATTCTGATGGGAATCTATAATACATAAATATTATAACTAGACACATTGATATAACCTCACACTCCACTCTATTATAATTATCAACTATTGTGACTTAAAACACTTCATAGCATAGACAGATCGATAAATATAGTCGAGAGATAGTAAGAGGTTCCCTGTTTCCATTTTTTACTTTCTTGTTTTAAATTGGGATTATTTGAAACATGTTTTAAAAGCTATTATCTATTTGGCATTTTCAGACAGAAGTGGTCTTTATGGCTGATAGAAAAAGGTTGCATATCGCTGAACATTATATCTATCTTTTATTAACTATGTATTCCAGGTGCTTCCCCATCGTTCAAATAACCCCAACAGTATCTAAAGTTTAATTTTAACAATAATAAATGTATTATAAAGTAGATTTAAAAGTTAATAAATACGTGGGACCAAAAAATCATTATATTCATGGCACTTATACGATATCTAGGAATTTGTACAGGAAAAACATTTCGATAAATACATTTAAAATAATGGCCACTCTCTTATCTCACGTTAAGTGAGTAAAAATATATTAAGTGCATCATGCCGTAACGGAGCCATTTTGTAACCAATTACAATAAATTAAAAACGAATTGCTTACTATGTGGGTAGTTACAAAAACACAGTTGGTAAGCTCATGCTTGACTCCCACGGTGACTCGCACGATGCACTGATTATACGTTTTTTTTTACTAAATGGATGACAAGGCAAGTATAAGACAAGACTTGAAACCTATGAATTAATCGCCAAAATCAAGAATCGACTAAACTGTACACAATATAGTAAGTTTTACATCTACATTTACCTATGTTTGGCAACTACCGTTATCCCTAGTCGGTACGGAGAGTGCATAAGTCAGTATGTGTTAGAGACAGCCAAGTCATAAGTTAATATTGCACTATTTAGTTACGTTACGCAAACATTTGGACACTTTCCTTTAACAACAATGCTATAAGAGAATTACAAACTAATTAGAATAAATACAAAGAGCCTTAGAGAGCACTTGATTTTTCTAAAGACACGTGGAGGTTTTTTTGTAAGAAAACGTGTCCAAATCAATGCCTCGCCTTAAACCTATGAAATAGTGACAGTTATCATTAAATGTTATTGCGATTTTCGTTCAAGTGGAGACGGATGAAGTTAAAATCCCTATTTATAATTATTGCTGGAACTTATTCATCAATTCATTGGCGAGAATTATAATGACTAGTAAAAAGTAAATAAACTCGAACTCGATTTGTTGGGATATCATATACATATTGTATACATTTTTCAAACAACTCACGCACTAGTGGCTGTACCTATGTCACAAGTTACTTTAGAAACATTAGAAAAACGGACATAGATACACCCAGATTTGAAAAAAATTACCAGCAAATGCTCTCGGTGTATTCGCAGTGGCGAGACGAACGCTATAAACCACTATGCTACTCAATCGATTCCATATATTTTTATATCGAACTAAAAACTTATGTTTTCAAACTACCATATCATTCAATATCCCAGAAC
Source organism: Catocala nupta (assembly GCA_963675205.1). Taxonomy (NCBI): domain Eukaryota; kingdom Metazoa; phylum Arthropoda; class Insecta; order Lepidoptera; family Erebidae; genus Catocala; species Catocala nupta. The sequence continues at coordinate 25,871,100 of OY776086.1, read as the reverse complement.
AAAATTCCTCGTGAGCTACTTATGTTTTACTAGCCAAACAGCTTATTACTAATATAAGTTAATAATTAAATCGGACAGCAATCAAATAGCTATGGTTAATATCGTTTTTAGAATTAAAGTATTTGGACAAAATAGGGCTGTCCTGTTTACTCGCTACTGAAAGTTTAGTGATGACTAAGTACTCCGGCCTATGAGAAAGCACCGTTGCAATAACACTAACATTATAAATAAAACCCGTAGTAACAGTTCTGTGTATTAAACAACTACTTGGAAGATTATCGGAAGCAATAAAAACTTTTGAAAAGAAATAAAAGGAAGACTTAAAAGAATCCTTATAAAACAGTATGTTAATATTTTATGCATATGTTTCTTAATCCTACATTGGATCTGGAAGCAAATGAGATTTATTGGAACCAACGAATCGTTCTAATATCTACCGTATGCGATCGACATCAAGGTTGATTATTCTACAAGACACATGACTTCAAGACTAAACTTGATAATACTATTGGCAGTGTGTTGTAACTTAAATACTTTAGAATTCCTGTGGTATACGCTGACCATACAAGAGCAACTAATCCCCGATTTGTGATGATTACAGCAGTGTAAACAGTATTTTATGAACAGTAAATATGACGTCATATTTACATATGACGTCATCAGGCCAGGGACGTATAAGAGAGATATATTATTTTTTTAAATTGCCAGCATTACACCACATTTTATTGCATTTCGGGGCATTTCCTTTAATAATCTACTATTACATACGACAGAATATCAATCAAGGAAGTCAGAAATCTTGCATCGCAAGTTAACTACACACTGTTTATATATTTGGTTATATAAGATCGCTAACTGATTGGAATCGTTCGTAAACTACTGTAATACTATATTATGTAATCGTTAATAGTCTAATCTCGTATTGTCTATAAGTGTTTGAAGCTTGTCTTTAGTGACTGACTAAATATATTTGGAGTAACACTAGATTCAGATATCAGTGCGATGGCCCTTTATACTAATAGCTAAACATCGGCGTTAAATGACTAAGCGATAAAATGGAATGTTAATCTACAACCTACTGTTACTGACACTGTTAGTACGATTAAAACAAAGCGAACAAGCCGTTACACATTATTATATATAGATACTACACGGATGCTATATAAAAACCACATTAATATACTGTTAATATATGTGAAGATCAAATTGCAAAACGCACGTATCACGTTCGTACCTAATTTATAACGAGTGCATTAAAAACCTTCAGTAAAATTAAAATAGAACGTCCACTAATAAATATTTTCTTGATTATAAATAATAAAAATTTTAATCTCTCACTGCTCGAAACGCATTCACTAACCGGAAAATATTGGAATAACCATCATAAGAATCAATTTCATAATTTAATTTTTACATTACACGGAATTAACGTTAGCTACATCTACGAACAGTACAATAATACAAAGGAATCTACGGGTGAGATTGTACGAGACGGCCGGGCACGAGCTCCCCGCGGGAGGCCGGCGCCGCGGCGCGTCGGCTGAGATATGTATAGAGCCGCGCGGCGGCGGGAGCGCTACGTCTACTGAGCGCGAGTAGCAAGTCGGGGCCGGCGCCGGACAACTAAACTATGAGATTGGTCGCGAAGACGACAGGAGGGCGCACTCGTCGCGCTCCTTAGGCGATAATATCACAGATTCCTAAACGAAACGAACGTCAGCGGCGCCACGTCGCCGCACTCTGCAGCCGCCGCAGCCGCCGCGGCCGCGCAGCCGCCTAGCCGTCCGGCGCGCCGCCGCACATGCGCTCCAGCTCCACGAGCTCCTGCACACACGCACGAGAGTGAGCTCCGTGGCGGCGCGTGCGCGCTACAGGCGCGAGCACACGTCGTGCACGGAGCACGGCCGTACCTGGTCGCGGTGCTTGAGCAGCAGCTGCAGCAGGCGGTCGTGCGCGCGCGCCAGCTGCTCGCGCCGCGCCGCGTACTTCTGCTCCGCGCGGCAGCACTCCGCCACGCCGCGCTCCACGGACTGAGGACAACGATGAGGACTTTCTACTTCGCTGTGTTCAACCATATGGTACTAGACTTTTCGGTTCTTTAACTTTTGTTATAATAAACAACTACCACTTACCAGTTTTACTGTCGACAACTTCACTTTACGACTAAATGGCATATATTATAACACGACTAAAAAATCTCGAACTATTTAAAATACAAAATATCTATTTGGAAACTTTCCTGAACGTACAGCAAGCCTTTGAGAGAGTTTAACACAACGTATTGCATAAATAATTAAATAATCTGCTTCCACAACAATACTACAACATACTTACACCCTAATTGTTAAAAACATCGTTATAATTCAAGGACGCACGCCCATCGAATAGAGAGCCCATACAATTAAAAGTAGGTGTTCCACAAGGTTTTATTCTCGGCCCAATATTGTACTTATTATTTACAATTTTGCGTAAGAACTGTTATCGAAACGTATAGTGATGGCATGGTCATTCAATTCAACTATAACATTTTATTTCTTATTTTATTCCAGATTGACCAAAAGTGATCTCCAGAAATAAATTCATTGCTTCGATACTAATTTTCAATATATCATACCTGTGAATGTATCTCCCTTTTTCTCCTGTTAATCTCATCCTTATCTCTGTTCGTCTTTTTCGCTAATGCCTTGACGTCTTCCTTTCGCGAGTTTGCCAGTCTATTCAGAATCTCCTTCTTTTCTACTTCTAATGAATCCTGCAAATAAATAGAAAAAAATGGTTTAGGATCGTAGTATTTCAGGAGCAAGGTACTTAAATTTTATAATTATATAATAGTATATTTCAATAATTTGTTTCCGATTTTGCTTACTTAAAGAAATTTTTCTATATAAGAAATGGTCGGAATAATCCTAACCTGAAAACAACTGGAAGGTTTTTTTTACTTTGACTTTATAGAACGCTGGTACCTTAGTAACTTAAATGGAATGTGTAAAAATATGAATGACATACCCTTTTTATTCTAGAAAAATTAGCATAGATATATATATGTATATATAATGAAGGCGTAGGTACTGACCGCGAGCTGTTTCATCTGTTGCTGCTGGTCATTGCGCACGTGCTTCTCCAGCGCGGCGTATATCGCGTGGTGGTAGCGCAGGCGCAGCTCACGCTCGGCGCCCGCGCCTGCCCCCGCGCTCTCCTCCGCGCTCGGCGGTGCTTCACTGTCAACAACACAAAGCTTGTCACGCCATCTGGTAAACACAAATCTAATCCCCTTTGTGATGTGAAGCTTGCTTTCAATCCCTATATCTTCATAATAACACAATAAAGGCTGTCCACAGTCGCCATCATCGTCATTGCCGAAAGACGTCGTTAGATTTTGAATATGAACTGCAGTGCCAGTTCGGAGCATTAACTTGATCAATCTAGACTATTCGAACCTTGTATTATTCAATATATTGCTCTAACAATAATGGCACATCGGACATTAACATCTAATATATCGACTTTATTAGTAATATAACATTTCCTAATAAATTCGATAAGATATTAATTACACTTTAAACCGGATTCAATTTGAAAAAAGAAAGTCGATATATAAAAAACGTCAACGTCTGTCATCGACGCAATGTTTTTTTGCGTTTCAAAATATACATAAAATATAAATTTTTATTATTAATTCTCTTTTTTGGCAATGAGAATTTAGTATACATATGTGTATATACACTAGTCACAAAAATATTAGAAGTAAGAACGTAAGAAAAAACATTTTGGCGAAAACGATAAATTTAAAGCTTCGGGGCACTATGAAAAATAATCGCATTGCTTTGAAATTCTCAGGGTTTTATTGGGACACTTTGAGGTTAAAGAATTACTGACGATATTCTTCGTTTATCCATTCTATCCAAAGTAATACGAAGTTATTCAAATATCCTTAAATTAACGATTCAAGAAAAAAATCCTCATTAGCCACTTCCAGTGCCTCATAGGGAATGTTTTGCAGTTATCAAAACCCTCCTTGGATTTCCTGTACGATCATTATTTCCCGATTATTGATTATCAAAGTTAAAAAGAACTTTTTGCTTTGATTGACGATAACTCCGCGGCAAATCATCGTACAGGCTTTTTAATTAAGTCAAATTAAAGGGCATTAAATTTCCTAAAACAGCTTTTTAGTGGAATGACAAACAAAGCCCTTAGACCTTTTTTAAGACAAGCAAAAATTATAAATTTTAAAATAATTATAATTATTTTTTTCGTATCATTTTCTTAGGATTACTCAGGCACCGACAATGACAAAAATGTTTATGGCCACATCTGAAAACTAGACACTTAAAGCTAAATCTTTTTGCTGTACGATCATTTTTGTCGAAGTTACAGCCTGTTGAAAATCACTCCGAAATTTGGATTTTTTATATCCTTTAATTTTTGTGACTGGTTTATATACAATATGTCTGGGTTCGGACTGTACAAACCTTATGATACAGCAATTATTAAAATTATTTGAATTATTTATCTAATTGGCAATACTTTTCCGTTATGGTAAGTTTTTGTTTTACGATAATCGGACATTAAATTCTAAAGTTACATAACTTTTAGTATGGATGCTACGAAAAAGTCAACCGAAATATAAAAATGGCTGCCATTCAGAGGCCGTTGAGTTTAGACTCCACCTGTAGAATGATTTTAGTGATAAAATAGAGCAAACTATAACCCCCTAAACCCCCGTTTGTACAGTCCGAACCCAGACATATTGTATACATATATACACAGACGGACTCATAAACTGCATCAATGTTCAAGACGCCTTTGAAATAAACATTTTAACCAAGTATTCAAACATTTTATACAAATTTAAATTGAAACCTATAGTTTGATTTGCGTAGTATCATGTCATTTGTATACTAGAAGGGACAATTCAATTTTTTTGAACAAAATCGATAAATGTAACAAAATTTGGTTTTGGTTGGTTTATTGAATAATTGGTTGTTACAATAAAAAAAAATTGAAGCACAGGATTTTTCTTTTAATAATGTGTATTGCCTCCACGTGCCCTTATTACAGATTCTAATCGGTTCCGCATAGATCTAATTAGGGTTATTAAACGGTCTTGCGGAATATTGTTCCATTCTTGTGAAATCGCTGTTCTTAGTGCTGCCAGTGTTGTGGGCACAGGATTTCTCGCATATACAGTTTTTTTAAACTGTCCCGAACATGCTCTATGGGATTAAGATCCGGGCTGCGTGCAGGCCAATTCATGGTACGTATCCCAACCTCTTCGCAATATTGTCGAATTTGTGAAGCGAAGTCGCATTGCGAAGAGGATTTTTCTTTTAATAATGTGTATTGCCTCCACGTGCCCTTATTACAGATTCTAATCGGTTCCGCATAGATCTAATTAGGGTTATTAAACGGTCTTGCGGAATATTGTTCCATTCTTGTGAAATCGCTGTTCTTAGTGCTGCCAGTGTTGTGGGCACAGGATTTCTCGCATATACAGTTTTTTTAAACTGTCCCGAACATGCTCTATGGGATTAAGATCCGGGCTGCGTGCAGGCCAATTCATGGTACGTATCCCAACCTCTTCGCAATATTGTCGAATTTGTGAAGCGACGTGGGTTCGGGCATTATCTTGCATTAGAGTAAAATTTTCGCCTATTAATCCCATGTGAGGTACCACGTGAGCTTCTAAGACCCCTATTATATAGCGTATTATTGTACCGTCAAACCACCTCTTTTAACGTTTTGACGAACCATGTCGATGAACACAATTTTCGTTCGCCCGATCATCGAAATGCCGCCCTACACCATACACGAACCGCCTTCAAAAGAAACACGCTCCTCAATGCAACTTTGAGCATATCTTTCCCCACGTCGACGATAGACTCTTCTTCCGTCTGCACTGTTAAACATGTCCTACACTCATCGGTGAACAATATGGAGGCCCATTGCTCTTCAGTCCAATTAAGATGTTCACGCGCAAATCCTAAACGAGCTTGTTTGTGAGCTCCGGACAGCTTTGGACCACTTGCTGGTCTGAAAGGGGTGTTTGCCGCTTCCATAAGCCTCCTTCTTATGGTTCGTGCACTCACGTTTACTCCACGCACTTCATTCAGCTCTGTTTTGATGTTTACTGAAGTGAGGAAACGATTTCGTAGGGAAGTTGAAACAATAAATCGGTCGTCACGATGGATGGTTGGTCGAGTTCTGCCGGTACCGGGTGTCCTTTTGTAAGAACCTGTCTCTACAAAACTTAGGTATACTCCAGAAACCGTAGACTGGTTAAAATTTAAATTTTTAGCAATCGTTCGTTAATCCAAGCCTTCCCGCACCAATGCCACAATTTGAGCGGCTTGTTCGGACGAAGTATCCATATTTATGGTTACGAAACTTTTGTTGAGTTTAAAAGACTTATATTGAATACTATTGGTAACAATAATTTAGATCGCAAATGAAAAAAAAACAATAAGAAATGTTTTCAAACTTTACTCTAAAATAACAGACGAATTTGAGACTATGCATAAATTTAATTTTACTGCTATAATATTGTCTTCTGTTTACGCGAATGTTATTCATTGAAATTAAACTACTATATACGGATTTTATCGCGTTGTTTATTTATCACTGTATTACAAAATTTTGAAAATATTACTCTACTACTACTATTGATTTTATTTGACTAATTTATAAGCTAATAAAATTATTTAAACTATTAAATCTATTTATTTTTGGTTTACACTTTCCCCGACGTTTCGGGTGCTTTGACCATGGCTGCTGAAAAGCACCCGAAACGTCGGGGAAAGTGTAAACCAAAAATAAATAGATTTAATAGTTTAAATAATTTTATTAGCTTATAAATTAGTCAAATAAAATCAATAGTAGTAGTAGAGTAATATTTTCAAAATTTTGTAATACAGTGATAAATTTACTGCTATAATTTAATCTTTTACTGCAGTTCTATTTGTAAATTTTGTTTCTTTTTATGATTAATGGACAGTCTCAACATTTTCATTTAATTGAATCTAAAAAGTTTGCATTCTTATAAAAATTTAATTCGAAAGTAATTCTGAACTTTGATGCAGTTTATGAGTTCTGCATACACTGACGAGTGTATATACAGTGTGTATAGAAAACTCCTGTCCGATCCGTTAAGGGCTTATTTCTCCCTTGACAAACATGCCAAGAAAAATATTTAAAAAAATCTATATCATCATAAAACGTCAACATAATATTTTTATCCCAGTATTGACCAGCAATTTTACCCTTAAATACCTGGAATTTCGCACAGACTGGCAACACTCCACTCAAAGGTCATGTTCGGCGCGTATTCAAAAGTGCAGACACCGCCAAAGCCTCTGTCTTATGCACAGACGAACCGCATGAGGGATGTGAATATCAATTTTTAAAAAATATCCATGTATGTAACTCTAAAGATCAAAGTGTCTTTATTTGTAAAATACAATAAACACTCATGCGTACAAAACTCAACTTTATGTAATTATGCGGCTTTCTTCAGATTTAAAATTATATCAAAAGAATACATAGGTACATAGTTTCACGCCTGTATCTCCGAAAGAATATGTGTATTATTACACCCACGTTTTACCAGCTAAGTTTGAACCCCGATAATAGGCATAGGCGTAGGTCTTTACCTACACCTACGCCTTCTATTTTTATGCCTTAATTAAAAGGTTTGATTTTGGATTATCATAACTGTGTTCTTCATAGGATATCGATATCGTATTTGGTATAAACACATAAAATGTCTGGTTTGCATGTGTATGTAATCTATTTCATCACTGACTAACCGTAGTAATCGAAAATATCGATTAAAATTTAAATCCTTGTTTGCATTCCTAGCTATTATTATTGTTTCTTAGGTATAATACTTGCAATCAATTTCGTACTCAGCCTTGCGCTAAAACTAATTTCGTTCGGACTGCCGCCATTGAGTAATTTCTCTGTTAGATAATATGACGTATTTAAACCCTGAATACTATTAATACGTGTTGATGTGTTTAGTTAGAAGCGAGTGTAGTTATACAGCTGCGCGTAGGGAGTACGAGGAACGGTCCCTAACAAGTGGATAGGACGTGCAGGACCAATCTCATAGCCGCCGCGATACCTAGACCTAACACCATTAGATTTTTACTTATGAGGACACGTAAAACAAATCGTGTATGCTAAAATTTGTGTCTCGGAAGTAGAAATGCGACCTCGGATTGTGACGACTTTCAAAGAAATTAAATCAAATTAAACTGTGTTACGCAGGTTATGTTCGTAGTGCCTTAAGAAAAAGGTGCCGGATGTGTGTTGACGTTGGAGATGAACATGTGAAGCACGGTCAGTCGTGCTCCGAGTTTACAACAATTTTATATTTTTATTAACTAAAGGTATGTACTTAGATATGATAAACCAAATTAAAATACACTGTAACGCCTTAAAAAGTACTCATAAACAGAAATATTTTGTTATGCGTTATTTTTAAATATCAGCTGATGCGTACAATAGGTTAATACCTACTATGTTATAGCGGCTCATGTAAAACGCGGCAAGCGGTTTATATCAAAGAATTAAGTAAATCTACCGACGACGCGCAGCGCGGTGGCACAGTATATATATATACAGTATTGTAACTCGGCCGTATCCTGGAAATAAATGCCTACAGCCATGCGGTACGTAAACATGCGATAGGGCTGCCCACCTACAGCATTTTAATTAAATCTGCCTACTTTGAGTTTCTATCTATTTTTGTGATTGTAAATATTTTTTATTTTATTTAAACAAATAAAATACTTTGTGAATGGAATAGTGTTCAATAAAAATGCATGTTGTTTTTTTATTGCTAGATTTAATTTAAAAAAAAACATGTTAGATTTAAGACTTAATAACAAATCGGTCTTATAAATTTGCGACTGAAAAATATTTGTGCCTCGACTGAGACGTACGGAATGCTTTATTATATTTTAAAGTTTAAAAAATCCGCATTCGAATATAAAGCTTAATTAAACATTGTTTTGGGAAACATGGACAAGGAGGAGAAAAAGGAATATCTTTTACTTGGTTATAGATACCTGAAGCTACTTTACAATTTATATGTTTAGTTTTAAAAGAAGTTCGAAATATTTCTTCCATTTTTCTATATATTCCACGAAATCATCGCTGGGTACAATTAAAAAAGTTTGCGAATTAATCAAACTGTAGTCCCGGTACATAACGACTGAAATTTAATTCATGCAACCAAAAACAGCACAATATATTGTACTTGTCATATTAAATAGGCTATACTTATACTTAATTTTGTTAAAATAATCGCGCGGTTACTGTTTAAAAAACAACACACCGTCCGGTCGTAACTACGGCGCATTCGCGACTGGTTGCGTGTCGAACGCATACCAACGCCGAGGCGCGTAGGTATGACTCGAGTTCCGACCGTTTGTATGAAGATAGGTATATATATGTACTGTGGCGGTGGCTAGCGTTTGGGGGCTTTGTTCAAAGGAGTCAGCGTGGCGCGTACCGGCGGCGATGAACCTTTATGACCTTTAGAGATACCTAGATAATTTTATGATTTATAAATTGTCGGTGTTGCCATGGGTAATCTAATAAGATATTATTTTAAATAAATTAAAGGAGATGTTACATTTTCGGCTACAAAATGTACGGTACGTCAAAAAAGAGGAAATATTACCAGAAATCAGAGAAAAATGCTATTCCATGAATTTACTTGTAATTGAGATTGTACAAGACGAAAATATTTTTTCTGTTATTGCCATATTCAATATGGCGGTACAATGGATTGTAGCATTAGATAATGCGTTCAGAAATTGTATAAGATGAACTGATAGAAGATAAATATCACAAAGATATAAAATAAAAATACTTAGGTATATATACCTACATTGTAGCATATTGCGACTACAATACAAATAAATACAAGTAATTGTTAGAACCCAAACCTTATGATAAAAGTATATTTATAGAACTGCACCAGTCTTACAGGTCCTGTGCATTTCGGAACGAAATATTCTTGATGACATTTTGACGTTAACACTTGACAATTATGTTTCTGTCAATGATTTCTTAGTCATGTATTGTCGTTTGCGCGTGTGCTTAGATTTTCGTGACTTCTGCTGCTATTTTGTTTTACTCGTTCTGACCGATTCCCTACGACTTTGGCTTTGTTTAACGGTTTGTTCTCTACCATCCAATTGGGCAAACAGTATAGAGGGCTATTATTGCAGTTGCGTATGTGGAATGCGAACTGTTGGATGTTGTGCTCATGTGATGACAGTAGTCTGGTACCTTGGCTGGGCTCGGTACCAAAGTAATAGTGAAGCCCCAGCATCATTTCTTGACGATGTGCTAATACTAGAAGGTAGTGATGAGATGGATTGATACATAATAAATATTAAAAAACCAAATTGTTGTTTCATTTAAGTGTACCTATTTCAGTTCCTTGTATACATACGTTTTTACTTTTTATAAACTAGTCGTGATGTAATGACAATGTGAACTTTCCAATGGTGCCTATTAGAGAGTCGTAAAACGTGGCAACACGCTTTATAGAAGCGATTCAATTCACTGACTAGTTTTTTTGTACTTTATAGGTTATGTAAATGTCATAGCTTTAAGGTCATAATATTCCGCCATGATATTATGACCTTAAAGCTATGACATATACGTCAAATATTTTCTATTTTTATTTTGTCCATCTTCAATATTGTTTTAATGTGGATATTTTTAGTTTAAATATGTTTATGGGTTAATTTCCTAAGATTTTTAACCACGTACATGTTGTAGCCGGAGTTCCATACAAAAATGAAACGTCTCCTTTACTGGGGTACTACGTACTTTATTTTTTTTTATTTTTTTATTTATAAGGATCGCCAACAAATGATACACAATTCTTACACAATAAAAGATGTTACAATAATATATGCCTTGTGCACATTCTGTTATAGGCAAGCAACCACACGTACTCATCATAAGCTACTGTATAACAACTTTAACGATCGGTCAGGGTTTATTATACACACTGTGTTCAATCGAGTGATAAAGTTGACATTCCGCTCGGTAGATGGCGATGTGCCGTCCGGCTGAATCGCGGTGTTAAGATTCTCCGACGCACGTATATAAGGGCCCGAACAAAATAAATTTTTGTCTCGCATCAAACGGTTGTTTCATTCTAATTGATTCATTAGTTAAGTAAACCGAACCGTGCAGCTAAAAGCTCAAACATTTTTTGGTCCTTCGGAGCCGGACGGGTTTATTGTAACAATAAACCTCGTAGTTGATCGATCCGTTGGCTGTCTGTGTATGCTATTGCGCCGTTGGCAATAGTGTATGGTTCAGAGTTCGATTCCGGACTGAGTGAAATTCAATTTTGTGTACTTCAAGCGTTCAGTGTTGTGTGTTGTCGTGCAATTAAGCGCAATAAAGCGGCAGTCATCGCTATTCGGAATTGTGGCGATTATCGGCAGAGGGCGCTACCTGTGCCTTTTGACTCGAACCAGTGTTTCGAGAGGCGACGACACCCGGCGTCCTATTTGGGTGCTGTTTGGAGCTTGTGACATCAAGTAAAGTGACGTGCAGAGTTTTGACCGAACAATAACTGTAAGTAGTGAACAATTATTAACTTTGATTTTGGAAGAACATCAGTGATAAAACTTAGAAAATTACATTAGTATAGTGAAGTAGAAGCATTTGGGACTTGTAATAATTTAAAATTAATTAGTTGTAGTTTGTAAAGTAGTTTTAGACTTAGAATAATTAAGCAAATTTGGTTCATACGGGGAATCCATGCCCGATTTCGCCCCGGTGTACAAAGTTGTTTAAACACTTGTAAATTTTTTTAGATTTTACTTTGATTTATAATTTTAGCAAGCTTGTTGTTATTCTCATATCTTTAACGTTCATTATTGTAGCTTGTGGAGTCATTTGTAACTTAGAAATTTTAGATCAGTATTGTACTTTAGTGAATTTATGGTATTTAATTTATAGTTAATTTATTATTTACTTTAGTTTAAACTTGTGTTTATACATATTTATTTAATTTACAGTTAATTTATTATTTACTTTAGTTTAAACTTGTGTATCATATACTTAGTCACAATGAAATCATTAATTAAATTACAATTGAACAACAAAACCATAATTGAAAAGGCTAGAGTTAATTTTAAAAAGTCACCAAAGGATCGTATAACACAAACATATTTGCAAACAAGATTAGAATCATTAGAAGAGCAGTGGAAACAATTTGTAAAAACACATAGAAATATTATAGAGAAAGCGACAGATTTAGATTTAAATAATGAGTATTTTTCAACTGAAGTGTACGATAATACCGAGGAGTTCTACATATTGTATAAATCAGAACTTAAGGAACAAATGAATGTAAAAACTACTACTAATATTAATTCAAAGGAGCAAGAAAGAGTATCGTCAAATATTAGATTGCCAAAGATTAGTCTACCTACCTTCTCAGGTATTTATACTGAGTGGACTAGTTTCAGAGATTTATTTCTGTCCCTTATACACAACAACGGGTCGTTAGACGATGTACAACGACTTCACTATTTGAAATCTCATTTGTCGGGAGAAGCAGAACAGCTACTGCGACATACACCAGTAACTGCAGCTAATTATAGTGAATCTTGGTCTATTTTATGTAAACGATATGACAACAAGAAATTTTTATCTAACTGTATGTTAAAGCGCCTTGTCAAACAATCAGTAATTGTTAAAGAGTCTTCAACTTCCATTAAAAATCTATTGGATACAACAGTCGATTGTTTACATGGCTTATGTACCTTAGGCATTAATGTGGACGCTTGGGATACAATTGTAATATTTCTAATTAGCGAAAAATTAGATAACGAATCTCGAAAATTGTGGGAATCTAAAATTAGTATTGACGATAATTTACCTACATTTGCCGAGTTCAAGATTTTTTTGGAATCGTTTTTCGGATTTCGTGCTTTAGAGTATTTAAGTCCTAAGTCCATTACCCAAACCAAGAATAATAGTCCAAATACTAATGTAAAAACCTTTCATGTTGCTTCTTTAACTTGTATTTTGTGTTCTGGAGACCATAAATTGTGTCACTGCAAGCAGTTTGCAAAGCAGGATTGTGATGCACGTCGTGACTTTGTTCGAGCCAATAAGTTATGCTTTAATTGTTTAGGTAAAAACCACGCCGTGTATTCATGCCGTCAACCTACCAAATGCCATCTTTGCAAAAGGAGACACCACACACTCTTTCATTCTAAAACAACCGTCGATGCCACTGAACCGGTAGAGGGTTCAGCGGACAAGAATGTTGTGGTTGCCGCGGTAGCCGCTTCTTCCAATCAATGCGAGACCATAAACACCATTTGTTGTTTCGCAGATGTACACAACCAAGGTCTGCTCGCTACAGCCTTGGTCGATATTGAGTCAACAACTGGTACTGCTATTGTTTTAAGAGCTCTGATGGATCAGGGCTCTCAAGTCTCCTTTATCACGGAGGCCGCAGTACAGTTACTCGGTTTGAAGAAAACACCTGCTTACACCGACATATTGCGACTAGGCGATGATGAGGGGGCTTCGATGCCTTCTAAGTGGGTAGTTAGTTTTAAAATCCTACATTTTATTTATATGTCAATGCGTATGTATTGAACAGACTCACATCACGTCTTCCTGAAAGGAAGATCGTCAATGTTCTGCCGTCAATCTCATCTTTAGACCTTGCAGACCCATCTTTTGCTACCCCGGGTAAAATAGATATCCTGTTAGGTACTCGCGTGGTCGGTGAAGTTCTAATGGATGGTTTGGTCAAGGGTCCACCTGGTACACCAGTTGCCCAAAGAACTAAGTTAGGATGGATCCTATCTGGCGAGATTCACACATCGCTTAGGACTCAACCAGTATGTTGCAATGCAAGCGTAGACATTAACAGCCTCCTAAGGAAATTTTGGGAGTTGGAGTCTGAGTCTTCTCCTCATAGAGTGATCTTCACTGAGGAAGAGCAAAGGTGTGAGGACCTATACTCTAACACAACCAAAAGAGATGCAACAGGACGATACATAGTCAAGCTGCCATTCAAAACTGATCGTCCTAGCTGTGTTTATGGAAGATCGGAGGATATCGCTCGTAAACGTTTTAACATGCTGGAAAGAAAATTATCAGGCAATCCTGAGCTAAGACAGCAGTATTCAGAAGTTATCCAGGAGTATGTTCGATTGGGACACGTTGAAGTAGTTCCTCAAGCAAAATTGAGAAACGATGCCTTTTATTTACCGCATCACGCCGTAGTACGCGAGGATAAAAGTACTACCAAGGTTAGGGTTGTCTTCGACGCCTCTTGTTCTGGATGCAACGGGGTCTCGTTGAATGACGATTTGATGGTTGGCCCAACCTTGCAACCTGATTTACGTCAAATTATTATGAGATGGCGCTGTCATCCCATAACATTAGTAGCGGACATCATTAAGATGTACCGGCAGATTAAGGTTTCTGACGATGACGTAGACTACCAACGTTTTTTATGGCGTGACAACTCAAATTCGGAGTTGCAACATCTACGTTTGTTACGTGTCACCTTTGGTGTATCTTCGGCTCCATACTTGGCGGTGCGTAGTTTGCAACAACTGGCTCATGATGAAGGCAAGGATTATCCTCTAGTTGCAGACCGAATCCTTAAGGATTTTTACGTTGACGACCTTTTGTCAGGTTGTGAATCTGTAGCTGAAGGAAAACAGATCTATCATGAGATAAATGAGTTATTAGCACGTGGAGGTTTCAAACTTCAGAAGTGGTCCAGCAATAATAACGAATTATTGAATAAAATACAAACCGGAACAGAGGCAACCCATGTTATAGTAAATTTCAAAATTGATAAGATCATGAAAATTTTAGGTTTAACTTGGAATAGAGATACGGATGAATTTCAATACACTGTCCATCTTCCTCCGCTGGAAACACCCTTGACTAAGCGAAGAGTGATATCTGACATTGCCCGTTTATTCGACCCACTGGGTTGGCTCGCGCCAGCAATAATAACAGCTAAGGTGTTCATTCAACGCCTGTGGCTTTCGGGTATAGATTGGGATGATGCATTGCCAGATCACCTAGCAACGGATTGGCTTAGTTACAGGAGAGAACTTAACAGTTTAGTCGGTTTCCATCTGCCTAGATGGATTCACACAAGCAGACACGACCATCATCTTGAACTGCAAGGCTTTTGTGATGCTTCTAATGAAGCGTATGCTGCAGTAGTCTACACACGGTCCATTGATTCTAACGGCTTAGTTTTCGTCAGTCTAGTGGCATCAAAAACCAAGGTGGCCCCCGTCAGACAGGTATCCATACCTCGTCTGGAATTATGTGGCGCGGTGCTGCTATCAAAACTTCTTTGTGAAGTTTCGGACACCTTGGGGATTAAAAGGGATAATGTACATGCCTGGACTGACTCATCAGTGGTTCTTGCCTGGTTGGCGAGCCACCCCAGTCGTTGGAAAACCTTTGTCGGCAACCGAGATGCCGAAATTCTCACCGTTATGGACAGCAATCAATGGTCGCACGTCCAATCAAAAGACAATCCCGCTGATTGTGCCTCCCGTGGAGTAAAGCCTTCCATGTGTGCAGATCTTGAGTTGTGGTTAAGAGGACCTAGCTGGCTTAGGAACGACACAATTGATTATAGTATAAGGAAATTTAATCAAACTAACATAGAGGAAAGGAAATCAAACATAGTATGCAACGTAATAATCAACAATAAGGAAGAGAATAATATAATAATAAAATTTTCATCTTTGAGAAAGTTAACTAGAGTAATTGCGTATTGTAGAAGGTTACTGAAATCAAAAAATAAAATTATTAATCAAACTAAATCACAAAATAATTGTTTAACATTTGCCGAAATTGATCAAGGTATGTATATATATATATCTATGTATAATATGTATGTATTTACAAAAAAAAAAGTATATATGTATGTTTATCCATGGTCTAGTATCCATAGTACAAGCTCTGCTTAGTTTGGGCTAGATAGTGTTGTGTGTATGTGGTAGAATATTATTATTATATTATTTATTTATTATCAATCCCTATCTCGACCAGGATCAGGTTATGAGAGTTGGCGGAAGGTTACATAGAGCTGACATTGAGGAAACCATGAAGCATCCTGTAATATTGCCTCACAAGTCACACTTAACGAACCTTATAGTTGCTGATGCTCATGAGCGCACTCTGCATGGCGGACCACAATTGGTCCTTAATTATTTAAGATCCAAGTACTGGATCATCAATGCGAAGAGTGTGGTTAGACAATATGTGCGCAAGTGTGTGACTTGTCTACGTTATTCAGCTCGA
This sequence comes from Catocala nupta, assembly GCA_963675205.1. Taxonomy (NCBI): domain Eukaryota; kingdom Metazoa; phylum Arthropoda; class Insecta; order Lepidoptera; family Erebidae; genus Catocala; species Catocala nupta. The sequence goes on along the minus strand of OY776086.1, from coordinate 25,854,750 downwards.
GTTGTACCGCCCTTAATGGGACAATTACCATCAGCCAGAGTCAATGCTGGCCGACCTTTCTCTAAAAGCGGGGTGGACTATGAAGGTCCTATTAGTGTGAGGCCCACAAGAGGGCGCGGATATCACTCCACAAAGGGCTACATTTGTCTATTTGTCTGCATGGCTACCCGTGCTATTCATTTGGAGGTTGTAAGTGATATGACTGCGACAGCATTCATAGCAGCCTTTAAACGCTTTACAGCCAGACGGGGCCATTGCGAGGAGATGTGGAGTGATAACGGCACCAACTTCGTCGGAGCTAATAAAGGCTTTGTTCATCCAAGAAAGGTCAAGCGTAGCATTAGACATTGCGGACTGGTTGGCAACCAACGGGACTAGTTGGCACTTCATTCCACCCCACTCTCCTAATTTTGGAGGGCTTTGGGAAGCTGGAGTGAAGTCCACCAAGCATCACCTCAGAAGAGTCGTAGGGATCAGCACTCTTACCTTTGAGGAACTAACAACAGTGCTCGCTCAAATAGAGGCGTGTCTGAACTCAAGGCCGATCTCTACGTTTAGCGGTAGTCCCGACGACCCATATCCCTTGACACTGTAGTGTATGTAGGTATACAAAAGTAATGTGAACCATCTGCTGTGTGACATCTCAGTCGGAATAAACGAAGTGTGCAATCAAGACGTGTTTCCGTTCTTACATACCCCCACCGATATAGTTTAGTGGCGACGAGAAAACCGGCAATTAATATTAAAAGCGTGCGTGATTGTTGTGCAATATGAAGATTGGTAAAATATCTGAATTTGATGTAAACAAGGACGATTGGAGATTATACATCGAACGGTTAGAACAATATTTTCTAGTAAATGAAGTGAAAAATGATTTATATGTGCCAACACTGATTACACTTATGGGGGCAGAAAGTTATGAACTTTTAGTAAATCTGTGCACACCGGACAAACCAAAAGATAAGACATTTTTGCAAGTTGTTGAGATAATGGGAAAACATCTACAGCCCAAGCCTAGTGAGCTCGCGGAGAGGTATAAGTTCAGAAAACGGGTACAGCAAAGTGGCGAAACTATTGCGGAATACATCGCCGTATTGAAAAAAATGTCCAAGTCATGCGAATTTGGCAGCTGGCTACAAGAAAGTTTACGGGACCAATTGGTGTGCGGTATTTGCAGTGAAACGATTCGCCAACGGTTATTCGCTGAACCCAAGTTAGACTTTGCAAGGGCCTATAGCTTGGCGATTAGCTTGGAATCGGCAGAAAAAGATGCGGCGAGCGTGGTACAAGGTCGCGGAAGGTCAAGCGGTGATACGTTAACGGTCGATTGTCAGGCGATAGAGGGGACAAAATGGCGACCGCGGGGCGCGGCGAGTGCGGCAGGCCGGAAGGAAGAATCGCAACAAGGCGGCAACGACAACGGGACGGCGCGGGAGGCCGAACCGCGGAGCGTGCGTGATAACCGCCAGCGCCAGCGCACACATGGCGGTGCAACGATGCCGGTGCGCGCACGGAGGGTGGCAGCGTCGGTTACTCAGCAACAATGCCGAGCCTGCGGCGGCTCGCACGCAGCGTCTACGTGTAGATTTGCACGTTATGTATGCCGCGTCTGCAACACGGCAGGGCATTTGCGACGGGTGTGCCCGAACTTATCAGGCCAACACTGGGTGGCTACATCGGCAGATAGCGCAGTAGGAAGTGAAAGTGATGTCAGTGAGGAGGTAATAAACATTGATTTTAATCTTTTAAACTTAACCCAGTGCAAACCGTTTATGATTACTTTATTAGTACAGAATAAAGAATTAAATATGGAATGTGATACCGGCAGCGGGATATCGTGCATTAGTTATGAAATGTATCAGAACTTATTTAGTAGTTTAGCAATAAAGAGATGTAATATTGTTTTACGATACTATACGGGCGAGTCAGTACATCCCGTCGGCGTTATAACGCCACAAGTCCTATATCAAAATAAAGTTAGAAACTTAGATTTATATGTAATTAATAACGGAAAAACGGCTTTGCTTGGTAGGCAATGGATAATAGAATTAGGTATTCAGTTACCGATTGTTAAATCAGCTTGTTTAAATAAATTATCAGCCGATACATTCAATTTAGATGCATTCAGTTCCAGATATTGTAAAGTGTTTGCGGAGGGACTGGGCCGATTCACCGGCCCGCCGGTCAGCATTTACGTGCGGGAGGGGGCGCGGCCGGTGTACATGCGCGCGCGCCCGCTGGCGTACGCGCTGCGCGAGCCGGTGGAGCGGGCCCTGCAGCAGCATGTGCGAGAGGGCATTCTCACCCCCGTCGAGCGTTCCGACTGGGCTACGCCGATTGTACCAGTGCTTAAAAAAGACGGTAACATTAGAATTTGCGCAGACTATAAATTGACTTTAAATAAAGTTTTGGAGGTTGACCGTTATCCACTTCCACGAGTGGAGGACTTGTTAGTTCGCTTGCACGGAGGCAAAAAATTTAGCAAAATTGATTTATCCCAGGCGTATGCACAATTTTTATTAGATGATTCTAAAAAGTATACGGTTATTAATACGCATAAGGGCTTATTCATGTATAATCGCTTGGTGTACGGACTGTCGTCGAGTCCGGGAATATTTCAGCGTCGTCTCGAAGAATTGTTTACAGATTTACCACGCGTAGGGGTTTTCTTGGATGACATAATCATAACAGGATCATCAGATTCTGACCATATACAGAATTTACACGAGGTCTTTCAACGTTTGGAAAGATATGGGTTAAAGGTTAAAAAGGAAAAGTGCGATTTTTTTGCAAAGTCCATTACTTATTTAGGATACGTGATTAGTGAGGATGGAGTCCATACTTGTCCCAATAAAGTCAAAGCTATTTTAGATATACCCGTACCAGTGAACGTAGCCGAATTGCGATCGTTTATCGGCATGATTATGTACTACTCAAAGTTCATAAAAAACTTAAGTACTATACTCGCACCTTTATATAATTTATTAAAGATTGGTACAAAATACGTTTGGAGTAGTCAATGTCACAGCGCATTCCAAAAGGTAAAGGAAGTGCTGGCAAGTAGCGAAGTCCTGATGCATTACTCGGCCGAATTGCCACTCGTATTGACAGCGGACGCCAGCAGCGTGGGCGTGGCAGCAGTGCTGTCGCAAGTGACGGCGCGCGGCGAGCGGCCCGTGGCATATGCCTCGCGCTCACTCGCCGCGGCTGAACGTAACTACTCGCAAATTGATAGGGAGGCGTTAGCTATTATTTACGGAATACGTAAATATCATCAATACTTGTACGGGAGAAAGTTTAAATTAAGAACGGATCATAAACCCCTTACACACATATTTGGTGATAAGGTTGGTATACCAGTTATGTCAACCTCTCGATTGCAACGTTGGGCCGTTCTGTTATCCGGGTACAATTACGATATTGAATACGTATCGTCCAAGACGAATTGCGCTGACGCGTTGTCGCGTTTGCCGTCTACAGGTTCTAAGGCGAGTGCGGTTCAAGAAACAACATACGTAAATTTTGTTGAAAATTTTCTACCAATAACCAACTGTGACGTCAGTAAGGCTACGTCTAGGGATGTTATACTAAGCAAAATTAAAGTTTACATAGAATCGGGCTGGCCACATTATTGTAATGATGATGAGCTAAAACCATATTTTACTAGGCAGAATGAATTATATATAGAGGGTGGTTGTATTATGTGGGGATATCGAATGATTATACCTGAATCATTGAGGCAAATAATACTAAAACAACTGCACTGTAGCCATCTTGGTATAGTTAAGACAAAGAGCTGGGCTAGGAGTTATGTGTGGTGGCCGCGTATCGATGATGATGTGGAGGCCATGTGTCGTAGCTGCGAAACGTGTGCGCTGGAGGCGGACGCGCCGGCTCGTTCGGCACCTCAACATTGGCCGTATTTGCCTCAGCCGTGGACACGCTTACACATAGATTTCCTAGGGCCTTTTAAGGGTAAAACCTTTTTAATATTAGTGGACTCAACATCGAAATGGCTTGAAGCTTTTGAGACGCCACACACCCATGCGTCAGCTATTATAAAAATTCTTCGAGCTACTTTCGCTCGATTCGGCCTGCCCGCCGAATTGGTTTCGGACCAAGGTCCCCCATTCACCAGTAGGGAATTTACTGAGTTTTTAAGACATAATGGAATTAAGCAAAGTTTCTCACCTGTCTACCATCCTTCTTCGAATGGCGCTGCGGAAAACGCTGTTAAATTATGTAAGCGAGCTATTAAAAAAGCGTGTCGGGATATGGTGGACATGGACGTTGCATTGCAAACTTTCCTTTTAACCTACAGGAATACTATACATAGCACTACAGGGGAAACTCCTGCAATGATATTACAAAAACGTAGATTACGTTCACGTTTGGATTTATTAAGGAACGACCAAGCTTTGCAGGAGAAAGTACACACTGCGCAGGAAAGGCAGGCTCGGAACGCGGGTGGCGTGAGGCGCGACTTCCAGCAAGGCGATATGGTATGGTCAAGGGGTTATGGTCAGCAAGACAAGTGGATTAAAGGTCAGGTTCACAACAGGGAAGGTTCTCGAAGGTACATCGTGGAAGGTGATAACGGTCAATTTATAAAGCGTCATGTAGATCAAATACGTCGTCGTAAGTCGCGTTTCTCTGATGTTGCTTGTCCTGATACTGAGTCTAGTGACTCAGTGGCGGACATAGGTGAGAATGTCGTTTCGCCGCGCAGGGAGAAGGTGGCGGATAAGAGTAGAGATGGCTTAAGCCTACAGACAGAAAATGCGATCGAGCCCTTAGTGCGGGGCGATAGCTCAGAGACTAAGTCTACACTCTGTTCGCCATCTCCGAAGTTGCCCGAGTTAACGCCAAAAAGAGTGCGCAAACCAGTAGCTAGATATGGTTTCGAGTTTGATTAAGATTGATTGTTGTATGTTTAATTTAGACGTAAATTTATTGTGTGGTTAATCATTTTAATGTCATGTCATAAATATTAAGGCTATTTAATTATAATTACATTATATAAAGATAAGCATAAATTTAAGGGTGGAGGTGTAGTGTATGTAGGTATACAAAAGTAATGTGAACCATCTGCTGTGTGACATCTCAGTCGGAATAAACGAAGTGTGCAATCAAGACGTGTTTCCGTTCTTACATACCCCCACCGATATAGTTTAGACACCGGGTCACTTTTTAATTGGAGAACCGTTGCTGCTTCCGCCTGAGTCAAACTTCGAAAGTTCAAACGTAAGTACACTAAGGCGGTGGCATTTAACTCAGCGTCTAGTCCAAGATTTTTGGCGTCGATGGTCCCACGAATACCTTGTCCAGTTCCATCATCGGTACAAATGGTCTCATCAGACTGTAGAACCTAATAAAGGGGATGTGGTTTTAGTTATGGAAGATGACTTGCCTCCTGCAAGATGGCTCTACGGCCTTATAATCGAAAAACACACTGGCTCAGACAAAGTCACGAGGGTTGTGTCATTGCGTTGCAAGGAGTCAATAATTAAAAGACCCGTTTCTAAACTAATAGTGTTGCCCATTACTACTTAATTGTTAAAATTTTGTAATTAAGATTTGTATTGAGATTTATTGTTCGTGTAGAATTAGCATTTCATTTTTCTTTTTGTTGAGTTCGGTTGAAACCCTTCGTTTGTGAATCGAAATTGTAATATTGTATCACCCCATGACTAGGTAATTATTTTAGTCGCTAATTATACAGTCCACTATTGTTTGTAATGCCTCAAATACTTTTTTTTTTGAAATTTCCTTTTATTACCTACGTCATGGTGGGCGGTTTTATGTTTATTTATTGCTGTTGCTAGTTTTAATTCTAGTTATGGACATTTCGTCCATGGTGGGCGGGATGTTCAATCGAGTGATAAAGTTGACATTCCGCTCGGTAGATGGCGATGTGCCGTCCGGCTGAATCGCGGTGTTAAGATTCTCCGACGCACGTATATAAGGGCCCGAACAAAATAAATTTTTGTCTCGCATCAAACGGTTGTTTCATTCTAATTGATTCATTAGTTAAGTAAACCGAACCGTGCAGCTAAAAGCTCAAACACACTGTATACACCATGGTATCTAATTCACTATTTTCCCGAAAAGTATGTACTCAGTCTATGATATAGAAGCTTTCCATTGCAATAATTCTTCTTAATTTTTTGTTTTTTTATCAAATCCGGTTTCTTCAAAATCAATATTTCACTGCGCTACGATGCAAAGAATCTTCGTCTTCGGTCAACATCTATCCCATTTAGCAAGAAATGGCACACTGAACTACTTATATAAACGAAAGTTGGGCAAACAAAAAGGATACGGGGAGCGGGAAGAGATGCGTTTGCGCCGGTCGGGCGCATTGCTAAGCATTACTGTTGCAGTCATGTTTAAAATAAAAATATGTGTTTTCGACAAAAATGATAGTGTTCCTGTGATGTGCCCTGGCTACATAGCTGCCGTTTAGCAAGCACATGGTAAAATTACTTACTCAGTATTGGTGTAAGCACTGGCAGGACTACGCCCCGCTACGGTCTTCGCCATGTACATACATGCCATGTATGACAGCTGCCAGTGTGTTTTTTGAATTAAATTATTTTGTATATAATATTTTGTAAATATCTTTACTAGTGTAATATTTTTGTATACAAAATAATTGGTCTGGTGCGCTGCCCCTATTGTTGCCAGGCTTGTTTTTTCAAAGGTAAGCGAGGATTGAAAGTATATTTTGGCAAAGTGCATAAAAGCCAAGATATACTTTCGAATCCCACAATATCATCATCTTGTCCTTTAACAAGGTCTACTCAAATTCCTTTTTGGCAGTCAATCAATTCTAAAAAAAATCCGTTCCGGTAATAAAAACAGTTCCCTGAGGCGTGAGAGCTTAAGGGGCCAAAAAATTGGCAGACTGCATAGGTCTTGTCGTCTGGGAGACCTCCAAAACAGCCTGGAAATAATTATCGAGTTTCCCTTATAGGATTTTGCATATTGAAAAAGACCAGGCATCTAAATAAGCACAATTGTCATGTTTCGGGCAAAACATTTGATACAAAATTTACATCCAATAAAAATAAATCCGTATGTAGAATCAAAATTAAGGGAAGGCGATATCAGGGGCGCGTCTAGGCTTTTATTTAGTAGTGATGTGAAGACGCCTTGCTCTCCGGACATACTACCAGCTCTGAAGAGCATGCCAGGTCTGAAGACCAGCGCCGGTTGATGGTCTCTGCTTTCCTGATGCTCCTGACAGGGAGTCAGAATACCTGATCGCTACAGCCAAGGACGTGTTTGCAGCGGTATGCTCTTTTCGGAGTGGCTCAGCAGGCGGGATCGACGCTCTTACACCACAGCATCTTAGGGATCTTGTATGTCCGAGCGCCGGGGAGGCTGGCGATGAGCTCTTGAAGGAGCTTACCACTGTGATGAATTTAATCCTTTGCGGCAATGTGGACAATGTCATCATTGACATGTATGGGTCCAACTTATGCGCTCTTAATAAGAGAGATTGCGGTATTCGTTCCATTGCTTTGGGGTGTACATTTAGGCGTATGGCAGCCAATATATGTAGCAAATATTGTAACAAGGAGTTATCTGAAAAATGTTGGTGGGATTTGGTTCCAAAGGGGGTTGTGAGGCTGGCATACATGCCCTTTGCACGCACCTATGTTGTAGTGATGGAGCGGTCGTTCTCAAGGTTGACTTGAAAAATGCTTTCAATTCAGTAAACAGGGATACCTTGTTGACACAGGCAAAATTGGAAACACCAAAATTTTCAATTTCTTTGTCAATGTTATAGTTTGTCTACAAAATTATTACCTATATAAGGATAATCTTTTAAATCTGCAGTTGGATGTCAACAAAGTGACCTTGGAAATTCTTGGACCGGTCATTTGCAGTTTGGCAATACACCCTATTATTCGCCAGATAAATTCAAAATGTAATGTCTGGTATTTAAACGATGGGACTCTACAAAACAGTATAACAGGATTTGACCCTTCTTAAAGATAAATTTGAATCTATTGGCTTGGGATTAAATACCGTGAACTATTTTTAAACAATATTGAAAACAAACACAAACTTTTTGTAGTTTCAAAGTTTATTTTTTTGGCTCCAAACATCAAAATTATGGATAAAAGTCCTCTTCGCCTCCTTGGATCACCAGTCTTTGAGAAGCTGTTATTTCTTCATAGATGAGAAGATACAAATTTTTTGTGAAATTTTACACCGCCTCCTCTTTAAATTAATATTCATTCAGTTTAACGCTTATTCGATAGTCTTTTTGTTCCCAAATTTACGCATGCACTAAGATCATCACAGTTTTGGCAAAATTTAGTAAAATTAGAAAAATAATTAAATTTATTCAAACTACTCTAAAAATATTTTGAATGTTGATTTGTACGACCGAGCTTGGCTACAGGCTTCTGTCTGTTCGTCTTGGTGGGCTCGGCGTTCGCAAAATTTCCTGTTAGTTTACCGGCGTTCCTGTCCTCGGTTCACAGCACAGAAGAATTAACTAGGAAAATTTTAGCACCCACACTGGTTAATTCAGAAGTGCTGTGCAAAACTGACGCAGTGAACGCCTGGAAAATGGCTTGTCCGAATTCTTTCGCCAACCAACCTATTCTCCTAGCGGTAGTGCGACGGGCCGCTTAGCAACTCTGTAAGAATAAAGCTTTTTTCTACATCTTCCAATGTAGCTGAGCGTGCTGGATTGCTGGCTGTGGGAGAATGGGAATCTGGTCTTTGGCTTCAGGCGCTTACGTCGTTCAATATAGGTACCATGTTGGACGATACCACTTTCCGCCCCGCCACTTGCCTCCGTTTAGGTGTTTCGTGTGTTTCTCCACATCGTTGTCACTGTGGAGAAGCTGTCGATAGCCTCGGACACCATGGACTCTCTTGTAGCAGAAGCGCTGGTCGAATTTCTCGCCACGTTAATCTTGAATCAATCAATGACATAATACGTCGTGCTATTGTCACTGCTGGCGTTCCAGCTGTACTTGAACCCAATGGCTTGATACGCAACGATGGGAAGAGACCGGACGGAATGTCATTGTTGCCTTGGGAGATGAGCAGGCCTTTGGTGTGGGACGCAACGTGCGTTGACACCCTTGCGCCATTACATCTTCCAAGCACCGCGGGATGTACCGGCGTTGCTGCTGCAACCGTGGAACCCTCAAACGGCGCAAATATAGTATCGAAAATTACATTTTCGAGCCGTTGGGGTGAAAACCTTAGGTTCATGGGGTCCGAACGCTCGTATTTTGTACAAAGAGATCGCAAAACGCCTGATCGACGTTTCGCGTGATCAGAAGGCTGGTCTTTTCTTGGCCCAAATAATCAGCATTGCCATTCAACGTGACAATGCTGCCAGTCTCCTGGGCACGTTACCAGTTGACAGCGGTGCTGACGAATTCTATATGCCTGAACCATTTTTGTAAATATTATTTGTAGTAGTAAATAGTATTATAATTATTATGTTTTAATATGTTTGTAAATATATATTAGATTAAATAAGACATTAAAATACTACAGAAGCGTTTTCTGTAAGCGTCATCCAAAAAATATCTAACTATCATAAAAAAGACTCACATCTGCTTCGACGACAGTCTCTTGACCAGCTTATTGCTGACGTAGAACTTGGAGGAGGCCGGTCTCTTCTCCTTGTCGTACTTACGCCGGAGCGCGTCAAGCTTACGTGACAACTCGGACTGCTTGTCACGAACCAACTTCGACGACAGCAGACTTTCCAATGTCTCTTCTAATGATTCATCTGTAGTACCGTTGGTTTTACTTTCTGCTTCTGTAAAATACATTAACTTTATTTTTATATGCTGTGGCAGGTAACTAACGTAACTTTTCCGTACAAAGTGTACTAAATTCTGAATCAGTTTAACGAGTTTGCATATATACAAGTTCCGGAAAACAATCGTTGATCGTTTAGTTTGGTCTTTTCTTGGCGTTGAAGAAATATTGCACCTCATTCATCCACAATACCTACCATATAACCTAAAACTTGCCTAAAATATGATTTTGTAGAAAACTCAATCGTTCGATTATCTAGTACCAAGTAATTACAGCACTAATGTACTGCATGTCGCGAACTTAATAGCTCAGAACAAGTATTTGTGTGACCCACAGAATTTGGACATGTATCATGATGTTCTATTCCTATAAAGAACTATCATATTAACACTGTTTTGTTCAGTCACAAAATATATAGTTATAGAAGGCCAACTCAATACAACACGTGGCAACTTCTCACACGCGTACGTATGGCAATTGCAGATCAGCCTTATGCGGTAATTGCCTTTCGGCCAAGTGCTACGCCGCCACCAGTTCAAATTTTTGTAATCGTATCATGGAATTTAATTGTTCATATATTGTTGAAAAGCGAATGGGTTGATCATTAGAGCGGATATAGTTATTTTATTATAAGTCACTTATCGGCGTATTTACTTACACGGTATGTCATTTAAAGATAAGACTATGTTACTCAGAGGTTGTGTAGCGTTCCAAGGGTCAAAAAAATTTTAGATCTCGCCTAATAATACCAAACCTTGTTCATATATTTAAATAAATTGTCCTCTTTATGCAGATAATATAGTTTGTCGAAAAGTCTAAAGTAATACATAATATTCCGTAGTATTATAGAATGCAGTACCTATAAACAAAAAATATACTTCAAGTTGACTAAACGGTATCGAAAGACAAAAACAGTCCAAAATACCTCAGAAATAACACATTTTTAGATCAGATAAACTTAAAAATTAAACAATTGCAGGTATACGCTATAACGTCAACATAATAAATCGTAAAATACAAAATATATTTAGCGATCTACGCACATATACTTAGTTTGTTAATTAGCTATGTAACAAATTCAATTCATCTAAATGCTTTACGATTATAAGCACAAACTGTTAGGTCATCAGTTGCTAGTTCATAAGCCAATAATACAATACAACAGTCTGAATCACAGTAAACAAGTGACAGAAACGCACACAACAGCGTAAGACTCGATACAAATGCCACAAATTAAATAAAAAAGACAAGCACACGAAAGGAAGCAAACGCACACACATACACACAGAAACAAGAATTTTGGGTCAAGCACGGGAATGTCAATTATTGCACTCGGGACGAATCGTATTCACGCTATGAATATGCGTGTGTGTTTGTAACCGTTCTCTATTTAACACTTGTGTTTTTCTTCTTTGTTTGTTTTGTACTATATTTAACTATGTTTATTATGGGTTAATAGTTCGAGGTCTAAGTCAGGTAGTAATAATGAAGCCAAGCAAAAACAACTTGTTTTCCCCTCCCGAAAAAAGTAAAAGTTTTCTACAACATAGAAAATATGTCGTACTAAGAGCTAAATAGAAAAGAGACTGAGAAAGAAAAAGAATTAGGACTGTTTGTCCATTTTAATTCTTCTTTTTAAGCGCTCATAGCCAGCACTCAATGATCGATGGCGTAGTGGTTAGTCTAACCGACTGCCACGCCTGAGGTCGCGGGTTCGATTCCCGCACAAGACAAATATTTGTGTGCATGAACATGGATGTTTGTCTTGGTCTGGGTGTTTCTATGTATAATATGTATGTATTTACAAAAAAAAAAAGTATATATGTATGTTTATCCATTGTCTAGTACCCATAGTACAAGCTCTGCTTAGTTTGGGCTAGATGGTGTTGTGTGTATGTGGTAGAATATTATTATTATTATTATTATTATTATCGGTAAACGATTAGCGAGGTCAAGTAACTTTGGGTGCGGTCAGTCTATAGATGCGGGACCGCTTAGTGGTATTTCATCTGAGCGTCTCCGTGCTTCGGAGGGCACGTAACAAGTCGGTCCCGGTTGTTGTCAAATTGCCAGCAGTCGTTAAGCCATGTCAAAGGCCTACGGGCGGCTTGAACAACTCTTGACAACAGGTTAACCACTAACCACACGAAAAAAAAAGAAGAAGAATTCTTCTTTTAAAAGCAGAATCTTTAATTTTATTGCCAACGCTCGGACCTCGGGACCCAGACAAAATTTTCCCTGTCTGGTTGCCAGCTAACTGAAGAATTAAAAGAAAATATAACCTACACGTAACACACATGCCTAAACACAAACAACACGTGGAACACTCACATACAATTAGTCGCATCAGGTTAGACACTCCAAAATAAGGGGGTAAAGAAGAAGAAGACTTACTTACTCCACGGAACTAAAGACTTGAGTATAGAGAGTGGTGACGTCATACCGTGTGAGTTCTTCTCCGGTGCGGGGGGAGGCGCGGTCTGGACTTCATTCTCGAGGAACTTGGTGGTCTCCAGCGCGCACTCGCGGGACGGGCTACCGTCCGGAGCGTCTTTAAATTTTATCTGAAATATATGAGTTTTATGTACTCATTCTCAGGGTTATGTTTTTGATGTCGCATTAATCTAGACCAGCAGTCGGCAACGCGGCCCACGTGCCTTCTCTTTGCGTCCCGCAACTGTTTTGTAAGTAAGGTTTTATCATTTAGGATTATTTTAATTATACGCCAAAACTGAAAGTAGCTCCATTTGCGAAAGCCGGCGCTGGCCATAAAACTAGTGTCTCAAGACCGGTATGTGTGGAAAACCTTGGAGGAAGCCTATGCCTTACAGTGGACGTCTTTCGACTGAAACGATGATGATTATTAGTCTAGACATTGCAGATCAGGGATTCGAAACTTGGGTCATGCAGTCTTATTAGGATTTTCTATTAAGAAATTCTCGCATGGAACCTAGTGTAAAGGCTCACGGCTCACCCCTATTACGACAGACCTAAAAGCATACTTAGCAAAGCAGTTATATACCGAAACAAGCAAGACAGTCTAATAGTACTATGGTAATATAATTTATTTTTGCTAGCTATGTTGAAGTTGTCAGTCGTAATTATTAGTTCTCTTGCTTCTGAGCTCTTGATCTAAGTTGTAGTAGTTAGTCACTGTTGTGGTGCTAAGCATTAATTGTTATATTTCACTATATTACAATATTTCTAATATAATGGACACATATTATATATCAAGTATTTAAAAATAAAAATTTCTTACTGGATGTACATAGGATCGTCTGGCGTCATCATTTCCCTCGCTCTTCTCCTGTTTAGCTTCGCTCGGCACATCCGTGTCTTCGGTGAGCACAGCTAACTGATGTTCGCGTTTGTCCAACTCGCTTTGGTACTTGATCGGGTTCGCTAAAGCCTCCGCTAGTTCCGACAGCCGGTCTGGCACATAATCCTGTAAAACAACATATAATTAAACAAAATTGCAAGACGTCATCTTAATTTGGCCCTTTATAAGTCACACAGATATTAATTAGTACATAATGCATGTCAGTATATAAAGACAACATAGATTAGTCCACATAACATTGGCCTCTGCGAAGGACTGTCGACAGACAAAGGGGTGTTAGAAGCTGGATTAATATAGCAGTTAAGACATTTCGATTCTACTTTACATACTGTGACGTAGTCAGTTAGGGTTGGACCTCACAAAGCAGCACACGTAAGCTTCGGTGGATATATGCATCTCATTTTTTATATGGACAGGGAAAGTGATGCAGCGAATCAGCATATTATGCTCACTTGTATTGAATCAAGTAAATCAATTGATCTAAATATCTGCTAGCATAATAATTATGCTAGCAGATATCACTACTTCGGATACAAAAAGTTTAAATGAAGTATTTCATATTTCTAACGGACTCCACTTTTATAAAATGGACGAATTTGTAAGTAAATAAGAAATACCTCGACAGACAGACAGTATTTTCAACAATATTTGTTAAAATATGTCTTAATCACGAAAGCGTACACACAATACGAAATGCTAATTTCCACACACTTGCTATATCTACTTTTAATTCAATACCCTTGCAAGCAATTGCCAACCTCGCCGAATCACAATCCCTGTCATAACTTACCAACGAACAATATAGAGATACACACATCCGCTAATACAGACGCATGCGGCCAAGTGAGGCACAACCCTTATCCCAATTGACTATGAGGGAAATCCATAAAACGCATCATCCGTGAATGGACCGCATTCGATAGCGTAGACCGTCTTTTCCGTTTGACTGGCAACAGGAGTGTACTCGCAGACAACGGCGAAGGTCTCGTCATTACTGGAGGCTGGAATCATGGAGTTATCTGGATCATGGAGGAAAGTTGTTCTTATTATATAACGGGTGTGGTACCTTGACTACGACGAGGAGTAACAGACTAGCTGCAAGTGGCAGGCCGAGTTCAGTGCGAAGGTTGACGTGTCGGTAGCCGGGGCAGAGCCCGACGACTGGCAACACGCGGTGTCCCAGTAGCCGCCCGCTTTCTTCGTGAGCAGCTATGCGTATCATTGCTAGCTCCGGTAACACCACCTTGAAGCGACACAATAATTATAAATATATTTTTATACTGATTTGATTGTATTTATGTCAACGATGAGTACCTAATTTAAATTTGAAATATTTTGTCAAGGAAATTACTTATTAAAGATATTATATCTTATCTTATATTTTATTTAAATCAGTAAAATATATATATGTAGTATAATACAATAATCCTTTCTATATTTTCAGAGATGTAGGAGCCAGGCTATGTATGACGTATGTACATATGTACTAAAGTATATTTACAGCAATCTTGCTGCTTGTCTATGGATAAAAATGAGAGTTGTAAACGAGTTCAAGTTATTATGTGTATTGCAACATAAATGTTTGCCACATTCAAGACGCCTTTGAAATAAACATTTTCACCAAGTATTTAAACTTTTTATACAAATTTAAATTGAAATCTATAGTTTGGTTCGATAACTTCATAACAGCGTAGTATCATATCCTTAAGTGTATACTTGTATATTAGAAAGGACCATTCAATTTTTTTGAAGAAATTCGGTAAATGTAACAAAAGTTGGTTTTGGTTGGTTTATTGAAAATTAGATATCACAATAAAAAAAAAGTTGAAGCACAGTTTTTTTTTCTCAGGTGTATTGCATCTACGTGCCCTTATTACAGATTCCAATCGGTTCCGCATAGATCTGATTAGGGTTATTAAACGGTCTTGTGGAATATTGTTCCATTCTTGTGAAATCGCTGTTCTTGGTGCTGTCACTGTTGTGGACACAGAATTTCTCGCATATACAGCGTTTTTTAAACTGTCCCAGACATGCTCAATGGGATTAAGATCCGGGCTGCGTGCTGGCCAATTCATGGTACGTATCCCAACCTCTTCGCAATATTGTCGAACTTGTGCAGTGGCGTGGGGTCGTGCATTATCTTGCATTAGAGTAAAATTTTCGCCTGTAATCCCATATAAGGTACCACATGAGCTTCTTAAACCTCTGTTATATAGCGTTGTGCCGTCAAATCACCTCTTCTACCGTTTTGACGAACCACGATCAACACAAGTTCCGTGCGCCCGATCATTGAAATGCCACCCCACACCATACACGAACCGCCTCCAAAAGAAACACGTTCCTCAATGCAACTTTGAGCATATCTCTCTCCATGTCGACGATTGACTCTTCTGAGACCGTCTGCACCGTTTAAACATGTCCTACACTCATCGGTGAACAATATGGAGGCCCATTGCTCTTCACTCCAATTAAGATGTTCATGCGCAAATCTAAAACGCGCTTTTCTGTGAACTGCAGACAGCTTTGGACCATTTGCTGGTCTAAAAGGGGTGATTGCGGCTTCCTTAAGCCTCCTTCTTATTGTCCGTGCACTCACGTTTCCCCCACGTACTTCATTCAGCTCTGTTTTGATGTTTACTGACGTAAGGAAATGATTTCGTAGGGAAGTTGAAACAATAAATCGGTCGTGACGACGGGTGGTTGCTCGAGTTCTGCCGGTACCGGGTCTCCCTTTGTCCTGACTGGAACCTGTGGAACCTGTCTCTACAAACCTTTGATATAGTCTAGAAACCGTAGACTGGTTTAAATTTAAATTTCTAGCAATCGTTCGTTGATCCAAACCTTCCCGCACCAATACCACAATTTGAGCAGCTTGTTCAGACGAAGTATCCATATTTATGGTTACGAAACTTTTGTTGAGTTTAAAAGACTTTTAATATAATCAATACTGTTGGTAGCAATAATTTAAATAGCAAATGAAAAAAAAAACAAAAAGGATTAATTTCAAACTTTACTCTAAATAACCCACGATTATGAGACTAGGCATAAATTAAATTTTCCTGCTATAATTTCATCTTTTACTGCAGTTCTATTTTTAAATTTTATTTCATTTTTATGATTAATGGACAGTCTCGACATTTTCATTTAGTTTAATCTAAAAAGTTTGCATACTTATCAAAAATTTCGAATTCGAAAGTAATCCTGAACGTAAGATTCTCTCCTGAATCGACTAGTAGCTTGGCCAGGGAATACACTCTACACTCTACAGAAGAGAAAACAACCATGTGTTGTGTTTCGTAGGTAAGTAGTTTCCAGCTGCTGTCAGCAAAGGACTAATATCTGTGCATTCTGTTAGCAGCACAGCTACTTCTTGAAGGGTCGAAAACTCGCGAGTATGTAACTCGCGAGTTTTCGGTACGGTTTTACAAGCGTTCATAGATTCTACTATCGTATGCTTGTTAGCCACCTTGGTTTGTATAAAAAATATCGATAGTTGAAAACATACGGTAAGCATTTCATCTCGCCTTGCATTAAAAAGGTTTTTCTTAGTTGTACGGTACAATAAACCGTAACAAGGTTAATGTTTATTGACGCAAAAACCGAACTCGCGCACCGTGTAAACAACTGTAAAATCGTAATTCTACGGTATTTACGTTTAAATGTTGATTTTGCACGGTGCCATTGATGATTATATTGTATTTAGATGGCAGGACAATTTGGTTAGTCACTGTCAATAGTACTGAAGTTAGTTACTTTTTACTCATGTTATTATGTGAAAAATTGTGAAGATGTTTAGAGCTTAGGAAAGAAGAAAACCATTTAAACCGGTTTGGAGGCAACTCAGCATATATGTAGATTGATTATGTACCTATTACTACTACATAAAATACTTAATATCCTATTATACGTGCCCGTGAAAGACCCACAGGTGATGTAGCGTACAATGGTTACAATAGTTACGTACAATAGTAAGTATATTTATAAACGAACAAATTCAATACTTCGCCAATGTGATATATAAAAATAAAGCTATTTTATGCAACATATTATCTTAAACAAAAACACATGCTATATCAGCGTCTTTATTTTCCATTAGTTTTCTTTAACAATATAAGTACCGAAACCTTTAAATTGTTTTATTTTGATTAAATAAGGCAATTATTATTCAAATGCGTAAAAATAGATTTCTACCTAAATGTATGAGATGAGCGATGTTTACGATAATAATGCAATAATTCGGTGAAAATCTGACTCATTGAAGCTTTGAATGACACGTAGTTTTTTCTGGCATTAAGCCTAATGAAATTTGTTACAACAGTTTTTCCAAGAAAATACGTCATCACTGTTGTCTTACGTCAAGTTCTACCGTACAGTGAAATAGAGCTTTAAAAAGAGTGCCTGGTTCACCGCACTATATTTAAGAATAAGTTTTTTCAGAGTGACGTTTTTCCTTTGATGATGGTATCTATGAGCCGAACCGCCCAGGAAAAGACCACTCTCTTGGCTCGGTAAGAGTGCTGGAAGCAACTTACCTTTACTTAGCCTTTTCTTTTAGTTTATTTTTTTAATCCTAAAGTTGGCAACACGCGTGTGATACCTAGTATTTTATAGGCTACCGTACCCACATGAAGTGGTAAGCGGTCACCGTAGCATATATTTGACTATGATTTTATTTATTCTTAATTATATTATATTCGATGCAATAAGTATAGAATTAGAATATTTAAAAAATTATTTATCAAATTTTTATTTATACCATCTATGAATTCCATAATAATAAGACTTTGTGTACCGCCATATCATTCAAATTTCCTTTCTTGTTTAAAGTTTGTAAATTTTCTCTAATGTGGATAATGTCTTCTTAAAAACAAAAGATACAGACATGGTGTTCCAATGAAACTATTCTAATAATCCACTCCATCTCCGCACACATTAAACAAATGCCATTGTATCGGCGCCGGCGCATCTCAGACAAACGACTCTTGTAAATACACATCGAAAAGCGACACGCACCATATGGCGGCGGTCAAAGGAAATGTTCGCGCGTGTATTAGCCGTATCACATGCTGATATATTGTATGGGAGTATTTCAAGTAGCTCCTTTCATGTCGTGTGTACTGTTTATCAGTATTTAAGGGCTATAGCAGACGTGCTACTTTTGGTATCGGCGATTTTGCGACTGTGTTGATGTTGCATCGCGTTTGCGGACTTTCTGTGGCCGATCGCGATATCGAAATGACTATAGCGTCGCTGTTTAACGTGTTTTTTTTTATAATGTGTTATAAGTAATGAAATATAAGTGTCGAAGGATGAAAGTAAGTCGTCAATATTTTAATTATAATGCAAATCTTTGCGATTATCATCTGAATGTATTTGGCGTTCAGTGTTTACTTGCTTTATTGAGTTTCCAAAAAACAATAAAATCGCTGTTGCTGGAAGTATTTAGTATTATGGGTTCAAAGTCATTTGATTGCCTTGTTGGGCTAATGCCCTTTTTTTTAAAGACCCGCACTAGGAGAAATTCCTGTGGTTCGGCAGACTTTACAAACATTCAAACAATGGACACAAAGAACACCCAGACTCGGAACAACCATTTCTGAATCACATAAAGTTTTGTCCATGCCATCCGTGCAGACTGTTATACTTAGACTGCAAATCGTAAGACGACATGATAAGCCAGGGTTCTCAGTAAAATCTCAAGCCGAATCAATAAATAGCCAATGGGTTTTCTGTCAAGAAGTTCTCAATAACAGCTCGGACATAGGAAGTTAGCGCAAAGCATGCGCCTAGTCCCTCTCCAGTCATGGCTTGCCGTCCCATTGGACTACTTGAATACAACTGACTTAGCGCAAATAAAGTGAAATACAATAACTACAGCACAGCCATCGGTCCAAGAGTCTTCGTTCAGATCAGCTCACGAGGACATTAATATTAGCATCTACTACTGAACACCAGTAACTGCTGACCATCAAGCCGAGTGAAATCAGTTTTACCATAAAAACAAAGAGGTATCGTGTGTGCTATGGCCTTAATTGTGTTGTAAAGTGCACCTATCTAAAGTACTAATGGTATGGTGTATTTGGAACTGCTTTGAAGATTTATTATACTGCAGATTTCGATGTTTGGAGTTAATATGCTGCCAATAAGTCTTGAGCATGGTTGTTATTGTCGATTTACTGAGCGTTTTGTAAGGTATAAAATAGATTATTATTAAGGAACAAAAAGTTATTTCCGTGATTCGAATATTATGTAACGTATTTGGACTTATACACTACGAGTGCCACTTGATCTCTTGCTAGATATGTATATATTTTAGCGTTAATATGAATAAATATTTATTATGAGTTGCCTCAGTCATTACTGTACTACATACACAACTATTCTTAATCTGGAGTTGGTTGATTTCACACTCTTTCAAAGATATTTTTGAATGTTAAAACTGCCTACTAAGTGTTATATTGTTTGTGACTTGCAATCGACTATAAAACATCCACATATTTTACTTTACTACAACGTTAATTATTAATTAATTAAAAATTGGGTAAGTTTTATTTAAAGATTCGAATACCATAGCAAAATACTGAAAATATAAGAAGTACTAGTCGATCACAACCAAACGAAAGACTTAACAATGTGTCATCAAATCGTGATTCGAATATTCGTTTGATATACCAACATTCGAATCATCTTGTAGGCCTCGGTGGGGTAGTGGTTAGTGTAACCGACTGCTACGCCTGAGGTCGCGGGTTCGATTCCCGCACAAGTCAAACATTTGTGTGCATGAACATGGATGTTTGTCTTGGTCTGGGTGTTTCTATGTATAATATGTAAGTATTTACAAAAAAAATGTATATATGTATGTTTATCCATTGTCTAATACCCATAGTACAAGCTCTGCTTAGTTTGGGCTACACACAACACTGTGTGTATGTGGTAGAATATTTATTATTTATTATTATCTTAAGACTTTTCTGTCATAAACAAGCATACCTACTTCTGACTGAAAAATTAAATCTCGAATATCGTTGAAGTGATTCTGCTAAAAATAAACTGTACCTTTTTGAAGACGAAAGGCTCTTCTCCATAAACGGGATTGATGCCATTGTTGGGCGCCACTCTTGTTCTGAACTTCTTCCGCACGGTGTCCGCTGGCAGACCGAACATGTCCACCTCGACGTAGGTGCCGCAGCGCTTGTCTGTGAGCAGCTGACCGGACAGCACTGTGACGGAGAGCGTGCCGGCGATGATTCCGTCCACTGTGCTCTCGGCGAATGGATCGAGGCGTCGGTCCTGAAAGAGAAGGTAAGTTAAAGGTATATTGTAAACCAGCTGATACTATTTACTTTTCAAAGATCTTACTTATGCGAAGAAGTTCCATCTAACGGCAACAGATGGCGCTGTACTTAATTATACGATACCCCATTCCAGGTTTACTGTAGCACGACTCGCGCAAGTGAAATTTGCTATAGGAGGTAATAGATATATATGTTCCCGTCTTCAATCGTCAAGCCGCGAATCGCTTGGCACGATCTGGATGGCCTGATCCTGGCCTAGTCTGAGGATCCTCTCTTTGTGTTACGGGGTACAAAATCTCGGCTCAAGGCAATTGGTTATTGATATACTATTGGTAGAGCCATTTAGTGATCTTACAAAAATATTAAGAATTAACAATAACAAGCAGATAAAATTTTATTTTAAATTATTATTATAGATACTTTTTATGGCATTAAAACTTCAGACATATATATATGAGTCTGACCGTATTATTTCAAGTTCGTGAGACATTGGCACCACATTCGATTATTCGAATCGTATAATTAGCCATGTTTGTTTACTCATTAAAGGTGTTTTCGGCGAAAACGTCGATTCTGCGCCAATCGCCGGTCATGACCTACTACGGTCAATATTTATTCCTACTAAATACGGAACATGCTATTAAAAATACACGGCCGCGAATCTCTTAATAAAACAATAACGCTCTTTTATTACGTATGCTACGGCAGATTGCTTATTTCATTTGCCAATAAATTTTGTAATAAAATATAGTGATTTAATATTTAGTAACATAAGTATTCATTGAGAGTATTTAAAAATATTTTAGCCTTGTTTTTAAATTATTTATTGATTGATATACGCGGCTACGACTACGTTTTGGGCCTCTGGTTCGATTGCGTATAACGACAGAGTCAACATATGTATATGTATGTACGTACTTACGTATATTTTCTAACAACGCCCTCAAAAGAAAATTTGTTGATATGGACAAATTGTACTTATTATATGACATGCTGACGTATAGTAACTCCTTCTAGAAGTATTGAAAGTTCTGCATAGATCTGAATGTTACACAAGAAGTGGACCCCATTTTTTAGATTAGTTATAAATAGCTTTATTAAATGTATTTAAATGAACGTAAAAAGAGTATAAAAATAATGGAGTATATTTGGAATGATGAGAGAATTTGTTCTACTTTGAATGAAATGAGGGCGAGATAGTAAGAAAGTGCTAAGTGTAAGATATAATTAATTTGCAGATTAATTCGTAATAAATATTAGAGGTCCTCTAAAAAGTGTGTAGGTATATCCCACAGATTTACATTGCACTTGTACACATTACTACAAACGATACTTTATGTCATTACCCGGCGTACTTTGTACTATAGATCAATAATTACAGTTGAATATAGCTACGTAGACGTAAATTCACATTAACATTTTAACACAACAATAAAATAAGAAATATGTTTAGGAACATTGAATTGTATTCCGTTTACAAAACTTGACACAATTTGTCAAGAACGTTATGACAGGGTAAATTTACAGCATACTATAAAAACTTATCAACCTAATTCAAGTCTAGTAAACTCATCTAATCCACCATTACTCAGAATCGATACAAACGTCCGTATTTTCAAAACAATTCGATTTTAATCTGCTATGCAATATACGTCTAAAATATTGATAATCAACTTCCTACTTTATTACTGGGTAGTACGTTTGAAGTTCTTGCGTCAATGGTTTGTAACGGTGAAATCAATATTATTCTGGCTAAATTACTTAGAACTCTTGGCATAAAGATCAAATCCTAGAAGAACGACCACGTTCTTCGGGGGCGAGTTCCATTCTAGTTAACTTACACTTTTCAGCTTCGAGCTAATGGAAATTTTCAAAAAATATCTGTTAATAACCTGACCTAGGTATCCAATTGTGAAAAAAAACCTTACCTTAACATAACATTAACGCAAGCGAAGCCGTAAATTAATAAAGTAGTCAGATACTCCAACTTGCTAATTAAACAGTCTCATTGTAGCTCTTACCTTTCTTCTCATAAACTCCGGTTTGAGCAAGTACCCGCAGCGCCGATTGTACTCATAAGTGCCTAAATTCAGCTGCATGGCCAAATCCAGCGTCTGGTAATTCAGCGCAACCAGCTGGCAACCAGCGTTCCAGAACACCTGACAAATGACAAACAAGATAAGATAACTATATATACTTTGCCGAAAAAATATTTTTATTGAACCTGTTAATTGTTAAACAATAATGGTATTATAATTGAGAAAGCAATTGGTTGATTATTATCTGGATTTTGGAGGGTATTCTAGTTAAATTGTTCGTTAAAGTTGTTTTATTAGGTATAATTAAATAAATAAATAAAGGCTGGTAAGCCTTGTTCAGAACTCCATTCGAATTAAACGTTTTCAGACTTTCGCGACTTGTACACATGCTTAATATAAGGCTAGGTAACGGGTCTTACTCGCGATGAAGTACTTATTTAAAAGGTAATAAATACCTATTAATTATCCGACGTTTAGGTGTTTACCTTTTAAATACTTCATCGCAAGTAAGACACGTTACCAAGCATTATATTAAGTACGTGCATTCGATTTTCTCATGTATAACAACTGACAATACTATAAATACATAAGTAATTGCACTGGAATTATGCGCATAATAGACTAGGGCTGAAGCTTTTGAAAATGGTTAAAAGTGAAAAAAGTAGGTAATAGTAGGACGAAACCCCTTGGAAAAGGATGAGAATATAACAAAAATGAAAGGAAAAATAATTTACGGGCGTTCCGAGGTCGGGATTGTTTTTGCTTCTTTGCTATTTCTATTTTTAGGACATAAAAAGGTAAGTAGGTATTCAATAAATTTCGGGTTTTATTTTTGTACAGGTTAAAAATAAAAAACCTGAAACTTGGTTATTTGAATTTTTCGCATACATTTTGAGGTTATGTGAAAAAAGTGTAAATACAAAAGTTGTAGATCTGGTTATTACCTGCCGGAAATCGAGATAAAACATTTTTACCCTTAAAATACACACCCTTCCACTTCCCGACCTCAGATCACCCGTAAATTATTTTTCCTTTCATTATTTTTATATTCTTTTCCTTTTCCAATGGGTTTCATCATACTATTATTTTTTTTTGGTTTCAAAAATTATCGACCGTGGTCTATAACTACATAGTTGTGTAATCCGAGCCATATTATCATGATGATAAAGAACGACAAATCCAATATATTACAATGGACATCGAACATTTCTGTTTATATTAATGATTTTTATACACAAGCCATTCCGTAATAGCTTCATTTATCTATATTGATGTATACAATATGCAAAACACAATAAAATATAAGAGGAAGCTGAAGAATTTTACCGTACTACGTGTATGCGCAAGCGCAGAATAAAAATCCCAAACAAATATGCTAGTGTTGTTTAGCTCTGAGCGATGGAATGAATTCATTGTTTTGATTTTTGATACACGTGTATATTTTTTAACATATTGTATACTTAACCAATTTTATTTTTATTTATACCATAATTCATATTTTGTTCAATATTGTTCCTGATCTTTTTTTTTTTTTTTTACGTGGGGGAATGCAATGACGCATACCCCTCCGCGGGGGTGGGCGGAGGGATTATGTCGGACTCGCCGGGGTAAAAGAAAGATGTTAAAAGATAATGTACCTCCCGGAATACCGACTAAACCTACCACGGTGTTCCTCGACAAAACCACTATCGACGGGGCCGCGCGAATCGCTTTCGCATGCGGTCGCGACCCCGCCGAGGTTACGGCCCGCCGTATGAAACGGCAGGCCACTACACAAGAGACCTACCCAAAGGAATCACCTCATAAGATTCCCTACTGTCTCCCCCCCTAGGGGGGAGACGGACTCGAAACAGAGGCGCGCGTGGGAACACGCACGCCGCCTCTCGGACCTGGAGCTGAACGGATGGCGGGCAGGCCCACAAAGCCCGCCACCCCCAGGTCACACCTCAGGAAGGCTGGAGGTCATCGCGCGCCCTCCGGCGCCCGGTTCTGCGGTTGGGGAGAGGGTTTAAACGCTCCCTCTCCCGCTCCGCCGCCTCCTTGATGGAAATCACTTCCTCGCAAAAGGAGGTGACGGCGTTCCACGACCTCTCACTCCGGACCATAGACTGAACTACGGCCGGTAGCGAGAGGGCAACCGATCCGACTGCCGCGATCAAATCACGACGCTGCGATGCCCAGGCGGGGCAAACCGCCAAAGTGTGCAGCGCCGTGTCCTCTACAACGTCGCGGCAGTCGCCGCAGTGGTGACAACCGGGCGTCTCTTGCCGGCGTATACGACACAGGAACTGGCCAAAACAACCGTGGCCAGTCAGAACCTGTGTCAGCCGGAAAGTGAGGGCGCCATGCCGCCTCTCCAGCCACTCCTCAAACACGGGACTTACCGCCACGATCGTGGCGTGCCCGGCACTGGGATGCACAAGTCGCTCCTTCCAATTAGCCACTAGGACCTGGCGGAGCTCGGACCTTGCCGCCTTGATTGCGGTCCTGATCTAATCTAACCCACAAAACATAATAGATTCATATAAATAGTAAAATAGTTTGCTTTTAAACTCGTAACCATACGAAGATATGGCCTAACACTATTTAAGAATAACATTAGTTTAGGGATGCGCGTTATTGTATTCGAATAATTTTATAATAGCTGTGCACATCACCATAGCTACGCATGGTCAAAGATGCAGCACAAGTACAGTCTCAATCGATCGACAGCAAAATAAGTTAAAACATACTGTCAAAATTTAGAATGCCTCTATCTTTCAAAATTATAACAAATATTAGTTTTTATAGCAGTAATAGTTTAAAGATAATGGCATAAAAACAGTTCAAAAATACTTATGATTATGATTTTTAATCCATAAAACACTTTTACAAAATTGTTAAATGTTCAGCTACTTATGTTACTGGCGGTACTAATGTATAGTATTGTCAAAACACTCGAATACAATTCGAATGCAGCAATCACAAATAACAGTGCCTAACTGTTGTCAAAATTACACCATTAAATTCTCATCTCGAACTGGGTTGTTGCCTTGCTAATAACGTTAGTTACCAACTATTATTGCCATAGCCATTCCAACAGCTGACTCGGAAGGAATTTTGATGATGAGATTTACAGGATTGACTGGCAGTCTTACCTGTGGCATGAAGTTCGATGAGTCGAATCGCGTGCCCGCCGGGTACACTCGCGACAGCTGGTGTTTGTTGTAGTTGACGAACTCGATAGGCCTCTCTTTGAGTAGCGTCGTCGCCTGCTTCTCGTCGAACGATGACATCTCGTAGAAACGGTTCTTTTCTGTCATAAGAAAAACAGGACATATTGAAAAAGATAACAGATGACTTGTAGCAAATATTGTTGACGTTTCTTTTTTTTTTAAGGCAAAAGCTTAAACTAACTTAAAATGTGGAAGACTAGTGGTTACATTTTTAAATTGCTTATAGCCCAGAAACAAAATTTCTGCTATATATATGCCTCGGTTTTAGTACATCTTGGTTGGTACACCATGGTTGCTGAACTTTACTTGGTATCCTTATGTTGGTGTAACTTGGTTTGTATTCCATACTAGAGTGTTGGACTCATTTACATTTAAACAATACATATCGGCGAAATATATGAACAAGTTATGATCGTTTTGATTTTGGCTACAGCTGGTTTAAACTGTACTGAGATTTTAATGCATCAAGATCTAGGTCTTATACGTCCATATTAGGACTAGACTCCAGCATTCAGTTTTTAATGTAACGTGAGGGCCTTTACTCATGCCTCTCAGTGGGAAAAAGGGGAGCGATTTACTCGTGTGTCGCGTGTGCTTAGAAACCATTTCCTGTGTATTTATACATGTGTGTGTAGTTAGAAAAATGAGAAATGGTGTATAATATACATACTCTCAGCGTTCTCGAAGGAGCTGAAGTGTACGGGCTGCACATAGTTGACGAGCGCAGAGATCTCCGCTCCAGCATGAGTTTCACGCGCATCCTCACCCGGCGCCACATCCGGGCCGCCCGCCTCCTCCTCGCCCGAAGAACTCTCCGAGTCCGACGAATCAGTTGAGCCTTGATGCGTCAACTGCATCATACGTATTAAGTTACTAATCGATAACGCAGCAGTGGACCAATGGATAAGGCGTTAACTGTTGTTGATGGGTTGATCCAATGCGTTTCCGTCGTGAACCCACTCGTAACACAAGTTTCATTCAAAGGGAATTGCTGTGTATAAGGTCTTTAATTAGATTCTCGGGTCGAGAAAAGTGTTATGGGTATTACTGTCCAGAAATTCTCAATAGCAGCTCAGGGTCTGGCATTATGCACGGAAGACGTTAGTGGGTTAACCTAAAACGTAGCTATTGAAATGTGCGTGTCATACATATTTTGCTTGGAGGATAGAGGCTTAGGGCTATGTTATATATGTATGTTTAATCCGCCTTTACAGATATCTTAACTTTATATCTATAAAATGCATACATGCTCTTTGTAGCGTATGCATTCAAACTACCTTTACATTGGTGGTTGGTTGTACAAACGCCCGCCAAGGCTTTCGTTTTTACGCATTGCATCGCACTTGTTTTTAATATGACGTACTTTGTTTTAATATATCCCGTACCCACATTACCTTCTATTCATGAACACGTAGTATGTTTCGTATCCATATATTATTTATGCACGCGCAAGTATATTTCACACATTTGTAACTGAAGATCTCTAAGTGCCAATTTCATAAATTCGTCTCAAGTATATTACAGCCGGATGTGTGTTATTATCGCACAATAAATATCTTAAACGTGTACGATACATTGTAACGATAAATTCTGCACATATCTTTATTAAATTTATAATAATGACCAAAAATCTCTCCTTTTTAATAAAATAGCATCCTTTCCTTTAATTTTCAAGCTCTGTGTCGCAAAAAATTCACAGTCACAATTCAATTGAAGAATATTTTTAGATCACACAAATATTTGTCTCATGTGCGAATCGAACCCACACTACTCGGCGCGTCGGCAGCGGTGAATCGACCGCTTGCCTGCTACGCCATCACATTCAGATATTTTAATTACTTCTCTCTGTAGTGTACACTGCGATAGTAGAGTTAAGAAGTTTCTAGAGGTGACGCCATGCATACATAAAGCATTGCACAACATACGTACATAGTCTATCCTTCATGGTTTAGGCAAATATTTATTAGACCTATATTTCGCCAACTAACATTGTAGCTACTACTAAATAACACTAGTCTCCGTGATGCTACTGAGAATGTATTACAGAAATAACTCATCCACACTTTTCTCTTCCCTGAAAGCCGCAGTGGCATTCAACTGCACCACCGAGACAATCTCCAATGGTGAGCAAACAGTCGCGTATGACCATGAGCAGCTGTTATCGCTTACCGTTAAGTAGGCAGATGGCAAATCTGCTACCTAAGGCAATAAAAATACAGTTAACGAACTAGGAATACGCACCTAATTCTATTTCTGCGTGAATTACCTAATCATGCCTATATTGTATTTGATCGTACGCCAAAATGAAACGATTTCACGAAAGAAAACAGCTAGTTTCTGCGAACGATTGCTTCTAATTCAAAACTATTACTACAAATAATTCGAAACGGAAATAAAACATTATGTTGTCACAGATAATAGAACATGCGGCTGTCATAATAAATATCTCTCAGCAGACATATGCGACATAAAAACGTTTGCCACGGTTGCAACTCAATTAAATTATATTTTTTTGTAAAGCAACTGCTTAGTGATGATTTGGACAGCCATAATAAAGTTCTATGCACGGATGTGTAATATTTCAAACTTCTTTTTATATTAAACTAGCGATCCGCCCCGGCTTCGCATGGGTAGCACAAAATCTTAACAAATTATACACCTATACCTTCATCATAAATTACTTTGTCTATTGGTGAAAACCGCTTGAAATCCGTTTAGTAGTTTTTAAGTTTATCACATATAGGCACATTATATCATGTTCATTAGATAGTAACTGTGCCCTACGGTTCAAGCGCAGTATTGTAGCGTGGTGTTACCTAAATACTTTCCTCAATAATCCTGGCCCAAAGGAGGAGGACCTCTGGCCCAAAGAGCATTGATTTATATTAAAATAAATAAAGGCTTCAAATATAAGAAGGCTGTGCACCGCAAAGATAATTTAATTTTCCAAAATCGTTTAACTATTAAATCTTTTTATATCTGTACATGTAATTCTTCTGTACATGTGAACGTCACTGAGCTCCTCCTAAACCGCTAGACCATTTTTATGAAATATTTGTGGTATTTGAGTTGGTTGCTGAATGGTTTAGGTTCATCGTTAGACTTGATAGGTGGCGTGTATGTCCTATTTTGTCACGGAGCCGGCGTCTAGTCGTCTTTGCAGAAGGTGCATAAGTTCAATCTGGATTGCCTGACTTTCATAGCATTTTACTGCACTACTGGCAACATTGGCTTTAAACTTATTACGAGAGCTGTCTTTTTTTATAAATTCACGGCAATCCGTCATAAGCGGAAAAAAGATTAGGCGCAAGACTTCATCAGGATTTAAGACCTTTGGCAGAGGGTCTATATACACACATGTATATATTACTAATACCAATTCGAATCAGAATGTTTATCATATATGTAATACCTGATCTAATAAATAATTCAGCTTATAAAGTAGTTTTGGCTACCAAGTAATATAAACGTCAGATTTTGAACGTTTATTCCGTGAAAACTGCCTCGAGAATTCCCGTTGCGCATTCGCGTCGACTTATAAAGCCTGTGCACGAGTAAATTGGGATAAGGATAATCTTTTATTAATATTAAAATTCATTATGCACATACATAATTTATTCACAATTTGTATCAAGCGGAGATTACGATAATACACCTATGCTTCCGCGAATTTAAGACATTGAAATCACTAGGGAGAGGAAAGCAGGCTACACTGTCAATTAGTCTGCAAGCAAATCTGCATCGAGACTGAAATAAACAGGATGGTAATTATGTGTATCACAATAAACGTGCCAGAGGCTTTTTAAACATTTTGAAGTTATCATTGAATAGCGAATTAAAAGAGTGGCTGTTTCTTGCATGTATATTTTCCTAGGTTCAACCTGAACCTAGCAACTAACCTCAATGTAAATTTTGTAACTTTAGTACACTTAACTCATAAATCTGACGTTCATAAATGTGACATTGTGACCTAAATGAATAAATGATTTTTGTCTATGAGTTTGACATATAATTCAGGGACTTTTTATACTATATCTCGCCGCATAATGACACCGCCGATTAGCGGGTCCGAGCTACAATAGCAAAAAGTACTGCGTATGCGCAGCGTTCTTTTTTATATCTAATAACATTAACTGAAAATGAGTATTATAGTACAGTATATGTAATATAATAGATGTAGATTAAAACAATTAATTTTGTATGGCCTATGCATGCCTTTTATTACATCCTCTCAAAATTCGAAATCAACACGTTCTATAATAACGTTTTGAACGTCCTAAGCCCTCCCGTGAATTTGTCTGAACAACAAGTTAATATCACTATGAAATGAAGAAAACCGAAATAACATCATAACAGATATATTCTTAATACTTAATTCGCCTCGAAGTTTTGGATAGACATTTTAATGGTAGGCTTACTAGCCTACTGGGCTCACGCATCACGCGTAGTCTCATACCCATAGTCTCTCGTACGAACTCTGCGCTTGATTGCGCGCATACCCTTCTACAAGTATGTGTGTACATACACGCAGTCCGTACAAGACTTAACACACGTGATAGCTTTGTGATGTTATTATAATGCTGTTTTCTGTTCCACAATATAAATATTTATGTTGTATTATAATCACATTAAAATCGTATTATGTGACCACAAACATTCGATAGCAAATGACTTAGGACCGCCTAAACTGTCGTTATGACAAAAACATATTATGAATCAACTTAATCGCATACTGAAGGACATTCTTGCTACGCATTAATATATTAACGAAGGAAAGAAAAACGTATACGTACATATATAGACTGACATCTAAATAATATGTATAATTGGCAGAAGTATATTACGTCCACAATTTTCCAACTATGTTTTATACACCCCGTCATTAGAGTCGAGCCTATAGCCAAACATCAGACAGATACTCGTTTGAGAATATTTACGTAACACAACATAACTGTAAATTTATTGACAGGTAAAAAAAAGGACAAAATAAAATTCATTTTATAAAAATTTAACATACTCGTAACACTTAAGACGCTTAGGGCCTTTTGAAGTGGCAAGGGCCTTAAGCGTCTCTGGCCTGCTAGCTAGCTTTTCTAGCCTAGAATCGACGCGTGACCTCGCCAAACCACAGCGCAAACATACGCTACGAGACCAACAAAGCGGAAACAAAACTACTTATTAAAGATACTAAATTAAAGTAATACATACATTTATAAATATTAAACAAATAATTTCAGCAATTATGTTAAATGTGATTCATATTTAATATGATATTAATCTTGACTATTGTGTAAAATGACTTATGTATGTTAATATATTAATCAAGTAAGTTAGTTAATTTATAATTATTTCGAGGGTAATCTCTGAAACTACCGAACCTCTTCTGAAAATATTATCACAAATAAATAGATAGCTGTAGTATACCGGTCTTTTTCTTTTTTAATAGACATCTTAACCCGTGCTTTGCGTCGATGAAGTCGTGGATAAATGCGTGTGCTTAATAATCTATACATAATATAATATAATCGATGTTATAAAAAAAATCATTAAAGATTTTTGATGAAAATGTTGATGCTCTAATAAATAAAATAAATATTCTGATTAAATATTGCGTGCATAATCTCTAATAGCTAGGACAACATTGATCATGAATTGTCATGCTATTTGCCCGCTGTAAAGCATAATCTATACTTATATTATAAAGCTGAAGAGTTTGTTTGTTTGGTTTAACAAGCTAATCTCAGGAACTACTGGTGCGAATTGAAAAATTATTTTAGTGTTGGATAGCCCATTTATCGAAGAAGGCTATAGGTTATATAACATCACGCTACGACCCACGGGAGCGGTGCAGTAACTATCAACGCGAGTAAAACCGCGGATACATCTAATGTCTTTATAAAGCATCATTATATTTCAAGACGTTAAAATTAAGGAAAATATTACAAGACGTATATTTATGCATTTCTAGATTACATAGAAGATTTTCACATAAGATACTATGTTAATTTTAATATTTGATAGGAATAGAAAATCTATAGAAAAACCTCGTTTCACTGTGTTTGTGATAGCACTCCTCCGAAACGGCTCGATTGATTTTATGAAAATTTTATTTATATTTGGTAGGTATAAGAATAGGTCGGAAAGTATATTTCATATCGCTAAATGAAGAAATAATGTAAATATATGGCAGAACAACGTTTCCCGGGTCAGCTAGTAATAGGTATATAACTCTTAATAAATAAGTATGAAGTAATAAACGTACCGTAGCAGTGGATACATCGCCGTTGCCCTGCGGCGTCGGCTCCGGTCGCGGCTCACTCTCCTCTGACGCAACTGAATCATCTTTTTTGTGATGATGATGGTGTTTCTTCTTGTTCTTGATTATGATCTTGTGACGCAGTAAAGACGGTGGTGGCAGTTCCCCTCCTAATAAAATAATTCAGGGTAATAATAATGTAATTCACACCCACTCGATTATGTTAATCACTGTTTTAAGATGAAAAATGTATTAGTGAATTTTACAAAAATCTTAAGTAATTTGAGGTCATAGAAGCTTATGAAAAGATTACAGTAAAATATAACGAATTACCAGAATTTTACGGTTCAGCGAAATTTGATTACATACAAACTTGTTATACAGCACCATTCAACGTTTTCTATGTGTCTTTCAGTGTGAATTTACTCTGTCGAAATGAGGACTTAATAACTAATATACGTTTCCATTCCAGGAACGAAAGCTTTGCTGATTAATTCCATCTAGCACTTATTTCCACATGCGCTCTCAGTAAATATTACTTCATTAACTATATTATGTTCCTGCGGTGACTAGGGTTGTCGGTCTCCATGAAGAAACACCATGCTGTCAGTCCATAAAGTATGCCTGTATTATTTTATTGCCTAATTTGTCAACGGTTGCTTATCAGGACAGTAGCCCATTTGATGATGATCAGTAACCGCTCATGGATATGAAATAAGCAATTTCAAGATTAAGCTATTAAGCCACTTTATACTGTGAGGAGTAGACCGGAGAAAGAAGAAAGTCTTGTTGAGTTGAGCCTCCGATGCTGTCAAAACATTCTTTGATCTAAGCAATTACTAGATATAGCATCAGCGCTTTAAAACTGTTCAAACAAATAAGATCTCATTCGTGGCGTGGGACTTCTCGGACGCGGATGAGATCTTATTATACTGCAAGTAATATTGAGCGTTATGGTCAAATGGTAAAATCTAAAGTTTAAATTGAATTGTGGTCATCTTTATTTACAAATGTATATGGAAGCCATGGACACATTTTTCGTAAATTCTGTACTAGACCGAAGCGTTAGTGAATGCGACTGCTGTGCATGAGGTCTCGGGTTCGAATCCCGGGTCAGGCCAACAAAAAGCTATTGGGTTTTTCTGTTAAGAAATCTTAATACGAGCGCGGAGTTAGGAAGTGGGCGGTGTTAGACACCCCCTGCCTCGGAAAGCACGTAAAGCCGTTGGTTCTGCACCAGATCTCTCTCCGGTCGTTTCAGATTATTCGTCCCATCGGATCATGAGAGTTAGGGAACAGAGAGTGCACTTGTGTTTGCGCACACACTTGTGCACTATAATATCTCCTGTGCCGAAGGCCAGTCTCCGTTAAGATTGGCCGCCGTGACCGAAATACGGTCTGGAGGACATTATTATTATAATGATGCCGTGACAAGACCAGGGAGACACACTCACAAACTACTCATACCCAGACAAAGAGTAAATGTATTTTGTAATAATGTATACTGTATGGCGATACATATGTATATATAATAAGCTGTCAAGAAGCTTTAAGGAAATCGACAGATTTAATATTTTTAAGAGAAAATTATATGTATTTTTATTAAATAAATGTTTTTATAGTGTTAAAGAATACTTAGAAGACAATATATTGTGGTATGCTTTGATATAATTAAATGAATATTTTTTATAAATTAACCATATATCAATATTTGTATGCCAGATAATGGTAGAGTATAGGTCGAAACTATGTTAAACATTAAGATCTATGTATACCCATATTCCGACAAATAAATAATTACTTACTTACTTACTTACTAGACCGAATATTCATTAGTAGATCGATGTACATATTATTACAAAATACAAGGTTTTATGTCACGTTTTGCTTCTATCAGTGCCTGAACGCATTACCTGTGGGTGACACGCTAAAATTAATTACTGTGACTTATTGAATCTGTTATCTCGCTTGACGTAATATCTAATTTGTTAGAGATATTTTCGCGCGTTCCAAATTGTCTCTATTATTAATAATATTGTGATAATCCATTCGGCTCGAGTGTGCGATACTTTGAAGTCGGAACACCTGCACTATTTACTTTGGACTGCGACCAAGTCAGTTCAACTGTTGCGTTATTGTGTGTAAACACCGAGAGACAAATTGTTTTCACTACATTATTTACTGTGGCAATGGCTTTAAAGTGTTGCTGTATACACGGTCGTTTACAGCGTTGCATTTTGATAGTGTTTTCTTAATTAATTTTATGATTTTAACAGTATATTTACGTATAAGAATAGGTACGCAACATATCGATACAAGAGTTCTTTTTCTTTATCCCAACGTATTTAACGGTTCGACGGCTCAGAGTTAGAACTGTCATTTGCAAAGGCATAACTACGGTAAGGCACCTGGACCGCATTTTCACGAGCCCGTGATCGTGAAGCCGGCACACAGTTGTTTTTTTCTGCTGCTTTTAGTTTGTTTGCCTGTATCGGCTATTCAGGGGACCCATCTAGCTATCGTTTGTCATCCGACAGGTTACGATTATTTTAAACACAGGTTTCATCTGTAAATGCCACCATACTGATGTATTAAACAACTATTTTTATACCTCATATTGATTAGATGCGATATATATAGCAATATCATCTGCACCTGCGTTAGAAGGTGTCATTCTACTTTAGACAAATCCTCGCATGGCCTAACGTTGGATACTCGTCCTAGCATAAGCCTTCCATAAATCCGGATATTTTCTAACGTAAAGCCTATACATATAACCGTGAAAAGAGTAAAAAACGTAATCTTATTCCATGGTAGTAACGACGCTTTCGTAAAAAAATATTACATGACAGAATATTGGCATTATCTTTCTATTTTGCCTGCGGGCAAATAAGTTCTTAAGCAATAGAGTCAGTCCACCTTGAAAGTTTTCGCAAATACTAAATAAAAAATAAAAAACGTAAGATGCAAATGATATACTAAGATATACAATAGATATGTATCTCTAAAGACCGGTTAAGTAGCAAAAAACGTACATTTTAAATCCATGTTAGGTATGGTCAGCGATGTAAGAGATAATAAATTATTATTAGATACACAATCCTTAATATCGCTGTAGCCTAATATAAACTGCACGAATGGCGCAATGGTTGAAATAGATATATTGGAATTGCCAGTGCACCGAGTATCGTGGGATCGATCTCCACACGGGACAATCACATGTGTAATAAAAAACAGGGTGTATTATTTTGATTCATATTCATTGTGTTAATCCTCTCTAAAATCAGCCGTGACACGGGACATTATTCTCAGGTATGTTTTAAATTCTCTCTCATACAAACATCAAAAACCCTATCGTTTAAGAAAATCCAAAATCCGTACTGCTACTGAGAATTTCGCCTAACCCAGGACCTGTCGACCTCAAATATTACAGCAAACTTAAATGGAACGAGAGGAACGACCAATCTCATCCTACTAATAATGGTGATGTTTGGATGTTTGTTACTAAATCACGCCTAAACCGTTAAATATATTTAAATAAAACTTGACATATAGATAGACGATGACCTGAGTTACCACATACGATACTTTTTATCCTGGTATGCGTTTCCATCGATAACACGCGAGTGGTACCGCGGGCTGAAGCTAGTGTACATAAATTCCAATGTTTCGTGACTTTCGAGTAAACGTAACACAATATCACAAAACAATGAAGCCAGAACAAAGGTAGTCAGATTTTCATTTCACTAAATAGCTCTGAGAACGTTTCAATGTGCACGAAATTACAACATACAAAGCTCTTCATACAATTTAACACACTAGCTCTTAATTCTATATCAGTTCTGTCACAGTATGACGTAATCAAAATCACAAATTAGTCAGTCACAGAGCAACTATTCTACAACAATAAAACGCGCGAAAACTGTCGTGCTCACAGAAAGTCGTGTGAGTATAACAATGTCGTATCACGTATCGTGAAAACAGTTATTGACAATCGACCGACTCGATCCTAATTGTGTAAATGTGATTTTAAGTATGGAGATTGTTAAGTATGGTGTTCATTTTTCAATGACCTTACACGTTGTGCCTTAGGGTCGTATAAAGAGAAAATATAAGCAAGGGCAATATTCAAATATCTAACAAAGATTACAAATTATATTTAGTAACAAAACCTTAAAAATATTTTTCATTAAGCATGTTTTTCTATACTATTATTATCAAGAGGAAGGATTTGATTTTTGTTTGTTTGTTTGTAAGAATTTAAATCAAAAACTACTCAACCCATTTTAAAAATTATTTCACCATTATAAAGCTATTTTATCACCGAGTAACATAGGCTATATATTTTCTTTTAAAAACAGTACTGTTGCTAACCTAGCCTATTTTTACGCGAGCAAATCCACCGGCAAAAGCTAGTGTTTTAAATGACAATAAGCCGACCATCTTAATCTATATAATCTGTGTCAACTTGTCAACACCGCGACAAGAATATAATATATCGATGCTAATATAAACGTCATTTCCTTTAATAAAATCGTATTGGTATCATCTGGTGTTCATCACGGTTCAATAAAATTTGATGGAGATTCGGCTGCGCCGGCTGAAAGATTAATGCTCATCGAATACAAACAAACTATCTTGTTCAAAACAAATCTTTAATACCGCTAGATGAGTAGTCCGTCGACCTACCTCATGGATCGTGAGTACACGTTAATCATCAGTTTACTAGAGGAGTAAGCATCTTGTTAAACAAACTGTGCTTTTAATTCGGTAATAGTTTATTTGAGGAATATAACGAGTTTCCAGTACTTTGGACAAAGTTTGTGTGTTTAAATAAAATGGTAGTGTGCTTAGGTGCATTTCCATGGGATTGTTATATAATTTATTATGTTTTATATGTATATTAGCGACCCGCCTCGGCTTCACACGCAGTACAAAACATGAACAAATTGTATACTTCAATCTTCCTTATGGATCACTCTGTCTAATGGTGAAAACCGCATGAACATCCGTTCAGTAGTTCTTGAGTTTATCGCGAACAGACAGCCACGGCATGGAACTTTTTTTAAATAATATGTACTGCAGTGATTTGGAGTAGTGCGGAAACTGGAAATGTAGGTACGTAGGACCTAAATTTATAGGTGGCGAAACGTGGATGGATTACATTTCTGCCTGCGCCATTATGTATATACAATATGTAACATAATAAACCCACAACCTGAAAGTAGTTTGTTCAAAATCGGCTACTGAATCAATTCCAGCAATTTTTTATATATGTATTTTTTATCACTAAAATAATTAAAACGAATTAAATTATAGTCACCCATTTATTAAACAGCTGAAATAAACGAAAATGTATCATAATTCAAGGCAATAAGGTTTTGATGCAATAAACGTTATTGTAATATACCCATACTATCCGCGCACAATAAGGAGAACTAATTCGTTAAATTAAAATATTTAAGTACATAAAAGTAACATTTTAATGATTATATTATTATAACGATTTAACACTGCGCCGAGCGTAAGACGCGGTTGGACTGAATGACAGAGCTCGATATTCAAATCGGCGCGCGGCCGCCATAGTAAAATATATGGAGGATTTGAAGTGCTTTTTTGATAAATATGTATCTTTATTGTCAACCTATAACTTAAATATTTGGGACGGACAAATTGTAATATAACTATTTATGTTTCACTTAAGCTGTAAAACAGGATAGATTTATACTGTTATAATCTAAAAATCACCTAACACGAGCTTACGTTTTTGCATCTTTCGTGCAAATTTACGTAATTTTGTTGGCGAAAATATGAATTATTTAAAATAATTAATATTTTTTACACGGAGTATATGTAAACACATTCATTGTTACGGTAAATGTATATTTTATATTTGTATTAAACAAAAAGTGTTGATTTTATCAACTTAATTGTGACCGCCTGCTTTTGGCACATTTCGCTCCGCGCAGTCTCAATAATCAATTGGGTGTTTGAGGTTGTGCGTTATATCTGTGACATGTTGTATATAGACGTGATGATTATATAATTATATCTATTATCTGTATTTGCTTACTTATAAAATGACAAATTCTCTGAATGACGTACCAAACCTTAAGACTCTGAAACAAAACATCGCATAACTCGTGTACCGTGGAATAACTAGCTATATAACAGTTTTGCTTAAATCTTCCCCGAAGAGAGCGGGTTGACGAGGCAGGCGTCAAAGGTAAAGGTATCGGGCTTTCAATCAAATATTCGATGCCCACCCATTGCACTACTTACGTGAGCCCACTAACCTAACACAAGCCTTGTAGCTTAGCTAGAGGGGTTTATAACGGCAATGGGATGTTTAAAATACAAACGTCCTCGGCAATGGGATGTTTAAAGTACAAACGTAATATCCTATCTAATATTTTAAATGAAATATATGAATAAATGTAACTCACATGTTTGTTTGTTACGCTTTCACGCCTTAACTACTCGACCAATCATCGTGAAACTTCATATACACGTTGTCAAGAGAAGAGAAAAGGACATAGAGTACCATTTTTCCAGGAAAAACACTGTTAATAACCTCACCTAGATTTACGCGATCTAAGC
Source organism: Catocala nupta (assembly GCA_963675205.1). Lineage (NCBI taxonomy): Eukaryota > Metazoa > Arthropoda > Insecta > Lepidoptera > Erebidae > Catocala > Catocala nupta. Next base: position 25,816,201 of record OY776086.1, on the reverse strand, counting down.
CGCAATCTAGTGAAGAATAAATGTAGTAATCTCCTATAAATATAAAACTTTGTAGAAATCGTTGGAGTAATCCAATGCTTTTACCTCTTTTCGCTATCTTAAAAGTAATTTTAAGATAGCGAAATGTGATACAAATTTTGTAATATAATAAAATATAGTTATAAAGTTATATTTAAAATAGTGGTCGCCTAGTGGTCAAAATAAGACTACGAAATAATAAACTTAAATAAATGAGTCACTGCCCTTCTTCTAATATACTTACTTTAACTATATCAAATATCACACTTCTCATATAATTAAAATTAAAATAATAATAATATATCAATAAATATAAAAAATATTGTTTTATAGGGTTGTTTGTTGGTCCGTCTTCTATCATCCCTCGTTATTCTCCTCTTCTCTCCTCTATCTCCAAATCGACATACTTGGCTCTAATCAAATAAATTGCTGCTCTTCCAAGCCAATTTAGATAATACTTGGCAAGGAGGTACATCAAAATCATGATAAAAAGTATACAGTACATACTTGGTAAACAAAGCCACGGATTCCAGCTAAGTAATAAGCTCGACCACCAATCCATTAACAAGCGGCCTATTTATGAAGAAAACATTCAAACGAAATAGAAAATATTCCGTACAAATAACCTCTATCTTATAAATACAATGTCGCCAACAACATAACTAAAAATATTGCATTACGTGAAATTACAAACACTAACAAAATTGTGGTCAATCTAATCATTGTTATCATGGAAGGAATGACATCTGCCAAATAAAATCCATGATATAATAAGATCCGGCAAGCCGGTCCAACCGGTCAACTCAGAAGTATCGAAATGCTAACCGAACCGACACGATAGGATAGCATTTGCTATATCTATCAATAAGATTTATCCCAGTCATTGTCTGGTTACGTCAAGTTGATGTTCAATACGATTTGGCTGTATCACAAATGCATTCAATCGGAACAGATCGACAATTATGGTGGAATTAGATTGGGGCATAATTAAACCTATCTACTACCGAGACAATCAGAAAGATGCTTAAACTTAAGAACTCTGTTATCGATATACAAGTTTATTCAATCAATGCGATAGAATAATCGATACAATCTCGCTACCGTATTCAGTATAAAGACAATTAACTCAATCAAAACCTACAACTGGAGAAAGACAATATCGTATAGTACAATTCACGATACAATCGATCAGAAAATTTCCGATATGGAGGTAGGTACATACAGGTCAGATTAGAACCCAACCTCTAAACCTAAAGTATGAGCACACAAAATAAGATAAAATAATAGAATCTTACCTGGTTCCAACTGATGCGAATCCAGCGGTTTATCCAATAACATATCTCCAAAGATCTCCCTACAGTAGTTGGCTATCTTAGCCTGCTGCCGTGGATTGCAGTGGTTCTCGAAGCTCAGTACCACAGGGAAGTCGGAGGTTTTGAAGGCGCTCTCGGCGATCGCTTCGAGGACCTCTTTGGCGCTGATCTCAGGCACGAACGTGTAGCCGTGGACAATAACCGGCTCGTCCGTGCGGCCGTTCCAGAAGTCCAGCTCTACACATCTGTGGGACAATTTTATAAATAAGTACACCGAGTAATATCAAAAGTGTTACCATATATGCCTGAACTTGACCAGTCCATATATGTCTAAACCTGACCAGTTTTACGCCAGCTGAAATTAGGTCCTGGATATAGGGATATTACTCCCTCTGTCGGACAAATTTGTCGTTACTGAACTGATGGTGAGAATTTCTTAATACAATAAAAGTTTGCGTTAAAACGTAGCCTGACCCAGGACTGGCAACCGATACCTCATAATTGGTAAACGTTTATGTAAACTTACGCATCAAGTCCAACAAAGTAAACTGGTCTCACAAACAGATTAATTTAAAAAATAACTAGAACAGCACCAAGAGTAAACAAATAAATACATTATTCGTGGAGAGGTTTTTATTACGTGGCCATGACATACGTCTGCATAACCCTCACAGAATACAAGCATGACGCTATGTTATGCGTTATTTACAAACAAGGCATGTGGAAGACCGAAATAATAATCATATACCATTAAGCCTCCCTTGTGGTATAAATATTGATATGACTCAAGCCTCCCTGATTGCATGCGATTCCTGTAAGGCGTTTGTCACCAGGGTGGTTTCGCACTTTGACGACTCTTACCCTTTCTTTAACGAAACTCTTTAGGTTTCAAAGGAAAGCCTTTGTAGTCATACACTACCTCAGAGTATGTGTTTTGTTTAGTTCTTTGAAACCGTTTTATATAAGACCAGGTTCTTAGGTGTGAATGTGATTCCGTAAGACGGTAAAATGTGACATAACATAAAACAGGCAAAAAATTTCTCAGAGCACAGGCTTTTATATAGGTACTAAGAACATATACGGAAATTTCTTTAAACATGTTCAGAATATATGTCATATCTTCAACGTTATCCTCTAAGGCTATATTATATTATATGGCTCGTATATGGACCATAACATTCATAACACCACCCTTATAACAAAGAAGGTAAACAAGATAATAAAATTACACCACTACTTGGGACGTCTGTAACACAATAATTTTGGATTGAACATTTACAACCCGAGACTATGGTGTGAGTAAAGTTGACCTGTTTAATCGTCTACACACCTATAATAAAATCGTAACGAAGTCAAAAACGTAATATGGATATTTCTATACTTTCCAATTGCTGAGCTCTAACTCTTCTCAGTGAGCGAAGGGTTAGACCATAGACCACTAGTGCTGGCCCATTGCGAGTTGTCAAACACCACATATCTTAGAGAGCTTTATGGAAATCTTTCAGACATGCACGTTTCGTTACGATGTTTGCCTTCATCGTTCCAGCGTGCGATTAATCTATATATTAATACGTGAAGCAAACACTTTGCACCCCTTTTTACGAAAATTGCGCGGAGGGAGGAGTATGAAATTTGGCACAATTAAAGTTTTGTATGGAGAAGGAGGGGCGAATCCTAATATTTTTGTAAAATATGTATTAGAAATACATTAAATTAATGAAAAACACTACACACACACAACCATGCATTTGACACACGCAGTCGAATCGCATTCGTAGTATTTCGACATTATTCGTCTGACGGCGTACAATTCTTTGTAACTATGGTTACCTATAACTTATTTATATGTAATAGAGAAAAACAGAAAACAAAGTAGCAAGCTTAAGAATTTTGGTCGAATTTTGACCACTAGGCGTCCGCTAGTAACTATTTAATACGCACATAACTTTTAAAAGTCATAGTCGAACGATCGAGACATCTGCGTGGCAGTTCATCGATCTCTTACTATGCTATCGTCCAAAAAGTCACTAAAACTGATAATATATTATAACAAAAATTGTCTGTGTGTATTTTTAAGCTTCAAGAAAAGAATACTGAACGGATATAATTTTTAAATTATCGGGATATTTGCCAACAAAATTAAGTATGTCTATATACAATGACCTGTGGTCCTTATTCCTTACACAGAAACTCCTTTTCAGCAATGTTTGGGAGAAATACTACACGTTGCAAGGGTTCATGGGTTATAGTCAACGCTTTCCATCAGAAGACCCGTATGTTTGTTTGCCTACTTTAAAAGTATTAACAAACCAAATTGACATAATTTACCAATAACATTTTGCAAGACTCAGCAATGGAACTCGGCATCTCAAGTCGAACAGTAATAATACCTAAATCAACAAACATATAAAGCACGTTTAAGGAAGAGGAGGTAGGTATACAAATACAATAAATTCTCGCTAAAGTTGAAGGGTTTGTTTAAGAAAGCTATTTCAACACTTCGGTATAATGTCTGCATTGCCAGAATGGATTAACTCCTATTAGCAATCGTTTAAATATTTATGATGATCCATCGCCAGTCGAATTCGAAACTTTCCACAATATGTAGGTATATAGGTAGGTATTTCCTAGGTATACATGACGATATTCTTTTCCTTAATCAGTAACCGATCTGAAGTAAGTACTAAATTAGACAGTTCCTAGGACTAGTCATCGCGAGAATACACAGTGTGGTAGTGAGATTTGGTCTAACTTGACAGTCTAATAAGGCCCTGTAAAGTACGGAAACTCATTCTAGTTTAACATATAAAATAATTTTGCAAGTTGATTTAGAGAGAAGTAAGAAATCAAAATTTCTATTTATTTTAGTAACAGTGTCTCACCAATCCTTTACATTATTTTAAGTGTGACCATTGGCCACACTTAATGATGTAACAGACATCATGAAGACAAGTGCAAACAATACTATATCTTGAGTGGATTAAATCCATATGGCATGCGTTGATTAGTCGACAGTCGTTGATTACCATTGCCATGCGTTGCACAAGAGCATCATCTAAAATTGCGTGTCACATTTAACTGGCCACCTGCATATAATAATATGTGGCCGGCCTTCCCGTATATGCTTACCAAAATTCTTAGAACAAATGGCAATCCAAATTATAAACAGTTACACAAACGACTCTACTTTTCAGAAACAATTTTTACTTAAGCTTTCGCGGTAATCGAGACGGTTTTTACGTACCTACAAATCGAAGGTACCCAAACAAAAACATATGTTTCAAAGATTCCCGTTTAAAGAAAATAAATATTCATTTAGAAACGATCTTTATATCATAGGTCGGTTTAAAAACTCATAAATATTTATGTAATAAACAAAACAAAATCTTCATGGTAATAACGTTATGTTCGGCATTGGAGCTAAAAAAATATCATCGCGTTGTAAAAATATGATTGGCTCGTTCGGTCGGTATGTGAGTGTATATACAATTGAACATTGTGTATTCTGGTTCAATACCTGTGTATCTTTACAAGCCTTTTGAAATGGTTTGTAGGACATAGTGAGGTGCCCATATGTACCTGAAACTTCGATCAAACTGCCGGTCGACTGAGAAAATAATTATAGTGATACAACTCTGCCTAAGCTGGACTGCAAGAATGGTGTATTGGTCTACGCAGTCGCCTCGCCACTGCACCTACGTCGAGCGTTGTGATTTCGATATCAACGCAGGACAAAACTTTGTGTGATCACTGATCAACTAATGTTTGATCTGTAGACCTTAGTGTTTTTTTGAGTCCGTTGATCGTAGATTCATAGATTTACGCCTGTTTCCCAGAGGGGTAGGCAGAGACTACGGATTTCAATTTGCTACGATCCTGACACACTTCTCTGGCTTCATTGACTTTCATAACATTCCTCATACACGCTCGCCGGTTTAGGGTGCTCTTAACCTGGCCTTTATCCAGAACGTCTCCAATCTGATCAAGAAACGTTCGCCTAGGTCTTTCCCTTGCGACTGTTCCATTCACACTATCCTTATAAACTTTCTTAATCAGTCTTTTCTCGTCCATTCTGTCTACATGCCCAAACCAGCTTAACATACTCTTTCCTATTCTCGTCACTATATCCACTTTTATGCCATATCTCTCTCTAATCACACTATTCCTTGTTCTATCTTTCAGAGTCACACCACATATATTTCTCAGCGCTCTCATTTCTACAGCATTTATTCTGCTCTCATGCTTCTTTTGCCATACCCAACTTTCACTTCCATGCAGAAGTGTAAGCACTAATAGTCCTCTATGAACAGCCAAACGTGCCTTTTCGGATACATTTCGACTGTTCCGTTGATCGAATGTGTATGAAGTTCCTCGTGACACAGGAAATATTCATACTGCAAGATTTTTTTTTTTTTTTATTTATGTACAGCACATCGATATCACCAGCTATACCTGATATTTCCTTCAAAGTACCAGTCAATTGAGGAGATGAAGCAGTAATACACGTTTCCCTAACCCTTTGATAAACAAGCATGACTCAATGCTATGTTAAAATAAATCATAAATATACGCTTTCATATGCTAACAAGATATAATTAAGGTCGATTCACGTCGATAACACCGATAACTCTGTGTTCGATACGGCACTAATTGGTATTAATATTAAAATATCATTGGAAACTTTTTTGATTTTTATAATCAAATTAGTATCGATAGCGGCGTAATTAGCGCTGTTCGAGTGTGATGCGGCAGATTATATATATACATATGATCTGGTTACTAGAAAATTGTTATTATATACTAACTTTTGCTCGCGACTTCGTTTACGGTTTTGGAAATTGGAAATAGGTAGGTACCTATCTATTTTTTTTCGAACATATGAAGCAGCTGATATACTTACATAATACTCGACATCTGGCGGCATGAATACTACAGTGATAACCGAATTTTTTTCGTGCTGTAGTTTTTACTTAATGCACATAAAAACGGACACAAAAAAATCTAAAACATGTAATATTGGCTTATATAGCTCTTATAAAACCCTCTCACATTAATTGTTCCTTAATATCTTATGTACAGACATCGACTAGTTACAATTTTATTATATCTTTATATATATAAATTTTCTATGCGTGTATTTGTAATTAAACACCTCCTAAAACTACCGGACCGATTCTGATAAAAAAAATTGTGTGTGTTCAAGTGGATTCGAGAATGGTTTAAATTTGTTTTTTTATCCTTTGTACAGGACAACGTCTGTCGGGTCCGCTAGTTGGCTTACCTATATAGCTCTCATAAAGACCTCTCACATTTGTTCTTTAATATCTTATGTAGGTATAGACATCAACCAGTTACAATTTTATTATATGTTTTATATATTTGGTTCGAGAAGGAGAGATGGAAGTCGCATTATGAAATATCTGATATTCTTAAGTAGAAAAGCTCGCCGTTTCTATTCGTTAGTTGACGGTGCGAATGAAGACTGCACGGATGGCGGAATAGTTTAGTTGGTCATCTCGCCTCGCTACATACCTACCCCTCAAGGCAAGCACTATGTTCTAGTACACCTGCCTTTGCAAGCGGCTCTACGGACCGTTACCAGCTTGACATCAGGCGGGCAGTACGCTTGTTTACCACTTTTATAGAAAACTGGTTTGACTAGAAAGCCGATCCTAATTAATCAGGCATAAAAATCAAGGAAAAAGAATATCTAATCCTACCGACTTAATTGCTTGCTGCATAAAATAAATATTATTACATTTAATAATATTTATTATAATAGACCAATGGATAAAGGTATGTATTTACGATTACTAGATCATCAGTTTGATTCTCACTCATTACACTACTAACGTGAACCCAATAAGCTTAGCTGTAGGTGTTATCAAGAAAAATAGTAATTCATCATAACCAGAACCCTTATTGCTAGGGATCTTTTAATATAATAGTATCGCGTTAACTTCTCTAACATATTATTTTATAAAACAGGGCACGTGCATGTTATATATACTAATACTAGCTGTCCCGACAGACGGTTGTCCTGTATAGACAAAAAAAAACAAATCTAAACCATCCTCGAATCCACTTGAGCACACACAACAAAATTCATTCATATCGGTCCAGCCGTTTAGGAGTTCACTGTCAACACACGTAGGTACAGAAGAATTATATACAGGGTGTCCGGTAATTTATGGATAACCTTGCAATGTCTTATAGTAGAACTGAATGAAGGCCGATCAGAAAAATGAAAAATAAAAAAAATTTACCTATTAAAAAGCGCAAGCTATATTAGCATAGCATACTTTTGACTGTCTGTCTATTAGCATAATTAGTGTTTAATAATAAAACAACAAAAAACCGATGGATTTCATTCATTTATGGTCGTTATATACAAGAAAGTTATACATGGTAATTAAAAAAAAACACATATCTCAGGTAGTAGTTAGGATAGATTTTTTTCAAATTTTTCTGTACGGCCATAAGTTTCACTATAAGACATTTCCAGGTTATTCATTAATTACCGGACACCCTGTATATAAAGAAGATAATATAATAAAGCTGAAGAGATTGTCTGTATTTTTGTGTTTGAACTTGCTAATCTCTGTAACTGTCGGATTTGACAGTCCAATTCTCGAGGAAGGTTGTAGAGTCACGCTACGGGCCACGGGAGTGCAGAAGTCATCATAAACGTGGGTAAAACTGTGGGGGACAGCTAGTAATAAATAAAGGCAAACAGTACGCATGAAATTACCTTTATACTTACCTTATATTTTTAATAATTTAGCAGCTGTTTTACAAGCATTTCCTATATAATTTGGCTTGAGTACTCACTCCGTTCACTTATAATAAAAACATATTTTACGAGGGCTCCTCACTAAACACTAGCGCTATTATAAAACCGTACATTTTAAAAAATGTGTTCGTCTAATATACGAGTTTCCATCTCATAATAATATTATCTCAACGAACTACGTCACACCTCTTGCAAAATAAAAATGTACAAGAAAATTAAGAATCGTAAATTAACATCTAATTTCTATGTTGTAATAAAAGTACCTAATTGTTTGTCATAAAAGAATAATTATGAACAGATGCGAAAATTAATAACAGATTTATGCTTGTCTATTTATTTTGTTAACTAGATTTCGCCCGCTTAATCAGTACGTGAATGTATACAAAGATAAAAAGTATTTTATATAAGTCTCCAACAAATTATGATAATGATCAATCACTCAACTGATTATCTTAGTGTAACGGCAAAAATAAAAGTGATAATCTAACAAATTAACCATACACAATACGCAATTCAAATCTTGTTTCTTGAGATAAGTCTCGATATTTTGTCATCTTTGTTAGCATTAAAGAAGAAACATAATTTATTTTAGATACAGATCAACATGGAAAATACATTAAATAATTAATCGTGTCCATTTTGCCAAAGGGACCTAGTTCAGCATATGCCAGAGTAAAATATGCCTGACGCTGGTTTTCAACTGACGACTTCACGAGTGCTAACATCGGGTAATCCTTACTAATATTATTAATGCGAACGGAGTTTTTCTTTATTTGTTACACATTTACGCCTTCACGATTCACCGATCACTATGACCAAACAAACCAAAATATACTAAATTTATATAAATAACTAGCTGTCCCGACAGACGTTGTCCTGGAAAGGCGAGAGAGAAAAAAAATAAACAAATCTAAACCATTCTCGAATCCACTTGAACACACACAAACAAATTCACTCAAATCGGTCCAGCCGTTTAGGAGGAGTTCACTTTCAACACACGTACAGAAGAATTATATATATAAAGATAAGCTACGTTACCAAGTTACTTATAACGACTCATTTTGTTTAGATTGTTACAAAATCACAAAGAGATTTTCAAGATTGTCTCCCACGTGCCTACAGAGCTTAGGAGTATAGTCACTACTACGGTAACGTAAAAGTAAAGTACTACTATTTCATATATACTAATATTATAAAGCTGAAGAGTTTGTTGATTTGTGTGTTTGATTGAACGCGCTAATCTCAGAAACTACAGGTTCCAAATAAAAAAATATTTTAGTATTGGATAGCCCATTTATCGAGGTAGGCTATAGGCTATATAACATCACGTTACGAACAATAGGAGTGGAGCGTCAATGTAAAATATTGCAAAAACGGGGAAATTTCTCTTATGTGAAACAGACGAAGTTGCGCGGGTCAGCTAGTTTAGATATATATGGCACAGCCATACGTCGTTACAGTCTCATAACACTGTATATCAAGATATCACGCAATTTAGATTTTAGCCGAAAAGTATAAAATATATATTAATATAAAATCTGAAGGATTGAAATCTATTTGGCCATTTACATTTTAAAACAGATGTCAGACCACAATTAATAAGAACTCTGTGTAAGTATTTAAGGAGAATAAACAGCCAAGGTTAAGGCATTGAACTTGCGACCGAAAGGTTGCAGAGTCTCAGCCAATAGCCTATTGAAATGAACCCATTTCTAAGTATTTAGCTTATTTGCCAAGATTACAAATGATATGCAATTTATAAGTTTCAGAACGTTAGTAATTTGTTTAAAGTTTTATATCGAATTCAAATCTCTTCGACGTTAACCGATAATATAGGTAATATTATTGGAAGAGCTTGTCAATATTACATATTTAGGGACGGTACAAATGAGGCAGCTTGCTCGATAAAGAACCGAATACAGAATAGTAAGTGTAACACAATTACTGCGATTCGCCATATTTAAGGATTCTAAAGCCATCACACTTCTATCCCGTTCGTTGTATTCGGCCTTTAATTCCATTTAAGTCGAGCGGGCAACACACGAGTTTCACCAATGACATTGCCAGCGACCATAAGCTCGCATAACTCTACCATTCCTTTCCTTTCATTCGATCTGTAATACCTTTTCCCTCGAGACGACAACACACGACTGACACTGCTGGTATTGCAAACGAATATAGGTTCGCATAACTTTACCATTCCTTACTTTCATCCGATCTTTAGTTTCTTTTTCAAGACAGCAACGCACAAGTGACTCACTGGCAATGGCAGCGATCATACGCTCGCTAACTCTATTATTCCTTGCGTTTCAAGCGATCTTTAATTCCTTTTTCCTCGAGACTGCAACGCACAAGTTCAAACTTCAAGCCGGTGACGCACAAGTGATGAAACCAATAGTGTTGCAAGCGATTATAAGCTACGGTTAGTGTTACGGTACCATCACTGGACGTGAAACGTGTGCACATTTGCCATCTAAGAAGACTAAAAATGCATTAACATTTTCTTTGTTCATTCGTTATTTCAGAACAGTGAGATTTAACAGAACTGCACAATGAAAACGATTTTACGATCTGTTTGTCAATCATCAAATAAACGTTAAAAGATAAATAAAGAATTTCAACAGTTTTTGTTCAAGTTGTTTAGCCTTTCAGAAACAATCCGGTTTCTGAAAAGCTAATCAACAACCTACGAGGGTGCGTTTTTAAGTTCGCGGAATGGAGGGTATGGAAGGTGGTGGGGGTGCTTGTTTAGTCACTAACGTGTTTAGCAACTAATAATTAGTATATATACCGAGTATTATCATAATGAGGTCATTAGTCTTTGAACTATCGTCCCTCAAGCAACTCAATCTGGAAGAAATTGTGAAGTATGGAGAAAATCGAGTTCCGCGCCGTTATAAAGTTCCTTACCAAGCAAGGAAAAAATGTTCAAACCATTTTGGAAGAGATGTCATCTGTATACGGGGACTCTTGTCCAGGAAAAACCATGGTATACAAGTGGCACAACCTCTTTAAGCAAGGCAGGGAATCAATTGAAGACGATTCCCGGCCTGGGCGGTCTGTTGAGGTCACCACTCCAGATCTTATCGAAAAAATCGACAAATTAATATTGGAGGATGCATGTTTGAAGAAAAAACAAATCGCAGAGATGGTTGGAGTATCTGAAACGACCATTTTCAAGGTTCTCCATGATCATCTCGGCATGACAAAAGTCAGTGCAAGATGGGTGCCTAGAATGCTCACACCGCCTCAAAAACAGAAGCGCGTCGAGTGTTCGCGTGCGTTTTTGAGCCAGTGTAATGAAGACAAGGATGGTTTTTTGGAGTGAATTGTTACTGGGGATGAAACTTGGGTTCATCACTATGAACCTGAGTCTAAACAAGATTCCATGCAGTGGCATAAAAAGGGTACACCACCGCCTAAGAAATTCAAGGTGTCGCAATCGGCGGGAAAGCTCATGGCGACAGTTTTTTGGGACACAGAAGGAATTTTGTTGGTTGATTACAAAGAAAAAGGTGTTTCCATAACCGGAGAACACTACGCTTCAATTTTATAGCAGTTAAAAGAGGCAATCAGAGAAAAAAGAAGAGGAAAATTGACCAAAGGTGTCCTGCTCTTGCACGACAATGCTCCTGGTTCACAAGAGTCGAGTTGCGTTGGCTGCTTTGCACAAGGTGGGCTTCGATACACCTCCTGCCGGAGGCTCTACGAAGGGGTCGTGCGGTCCATGGCCCTATACGGGGCCCCAGTTTGGGGAGACAACCTGGCGGCCCGAAACATTTCGGCGCTACGTGCACCACAGCGCGCCATGGCCGTCAGGTTGATTAGAGGATACCGCACGATCTCGTTCGAGGCTGCGAGCCTCCTCGCCGGATCGATGCCATGGGACCTGGAAGCGGCGCTCCTGGCGTCGCTCTATCGTTGGCGCCAGGAGGCGCTAGCTCGGGGCGAAGGACCTGTTTTTCCCGCAGTCGAAGCGGCGAGGTCCGAGCTCCGCCAGGTCCTAGTGGCGAATTGGAAGGAACGACTTGTGCACCCCAGTGCCGGGCACGCCACGATTGTGGCGGTAAGACCCGTGTTTGAGGAGTGGCTGGAGAGGCGGCATGGCGCCCTCACCTTCCGGCTGACACAGGTTCTAACTGGCCACGGTTGTTTTGGCCAGTTCCTGTGTCGTATACGCCGGCAAGAGACGCCCGGTTGTCACCACTGCGGCGACTGCCGCGACGTTGTAGAGGACACGGCGCTGCACACTTTGGCGGTTTGCCCCGCCTGGGCATCGCAGCGCCGTGAGTTGATCGCGGCAGTCGGATCGGTTGCCCTCTCGCTCCCGGCCGTAGTTCAGTCTATGGTCCGGAGTGAGAGGTCGTGGAGCGCCGTCGCCTCCTTCTGCGAGGAAGTAATCTCCACCAAGGAGGCGGCGGAGCGGGAGAGGGAGCGTTTGAACCCTCTCCCCAACCGCAGAGCCGGGCGCCGGAGGGCGCGCGATGACCTCCAGCCACCCTGAGGTTTGACCTGGGGGTGGCGGGCTTTGTGGGCCTGCCCGCCATCCGTTCAGCACCAGGTCCGAGAGGCGGCGTGCGTGTTCCCACGCGCGCCTCTGTGTCGTGTCCGTCTCCCCTTTAGGGGGAGACAGTAGGGCTTTTATATTGTGTAGTGCCTATCTTGGGTAGGTCTTGTTGCGTAGTGGCCTGCCGTTTCATACGGCGGGCCGTAACCTCGGCGGGGTCGCGACCGCATGCGAAAGCGATTCGCGCGGCCCCGTCGATAGTGGTTTTGTCGAGGAACACCGTGGTAGGTTTAGTCGGTATTCCGGGAGGTACATTGTCTTTTAACATCTTTCTTTTACCCCGGCGAGTCCGACATAATCCCTCCGCCCGCCCCCGCGGAGGGATATGCGTCATAGCATTCCCCCACGTAAAAAAAAAAAAAAAAAAGGTGGGCTTCGATATCATTGATCACCCACCTTATTGCCCAGACTTGGCTCCCAGCGACTATTATCTCTTTCCAAATCTGAAAAAAGAGCTTCGAGGAAAGAAATTTTCAACCGATGAAGAAGTGAAGGATGCAGTTTCGGCGTATTTTTCAGAGAAAGACAAAACATTTTTTTATGAAGGTATTCATAAGTTAATTCATAGATCTGAGAAATGTATTAGGGTTTCAGGTGAATATATTGAAAAGGAAAAATAATTTTGTAATATTATTTCATCCCCTTCTATTCCATTCCGCGAACTTAAAAACGCACCCTCGTATGTATTGTTACACCCAGTGCTATCTCTCGGCATTGTGTGGAAGACTCGGCAGTTCCGTCTAATATTTTATTACAGCGGCGATTCGTCGGTACGAGTAGAGTAGAGAGAACGCTGGCACATTCTCGAATCTTCGCATTGTTTACATACCGGGTATGACGTTTCTAGAAAACTCCGGAAACGCTTTAGCCGCCTATAAAAGGGGAAGGCCAGTGCTCGCCGAGTCAGTTTACAATCGTAAGCAGTCAAGTATTCATCGGAGCGAACGGAAGCGAAAATACTACGGAGTTAGAAGCAGTTATAGTTGGAAAAGTGTAGTTTAGTGTTTGTTGTATTTTAAATTTATTTGTGTGCTAGAATAAAACGTGTTTTAGTCGGTAATATTGTTTACATTCTTATCCCTCGAACCAAGCACGTAACAGCAATAAAATTAAAAGTTATGTCAAGTCCTTGCATCCATTCAGCCAATCACACCAGTTGTCTGTCTGTTCACAATTATTCTATTGATTAGATTTGCTTTTCAGAAACCGGTTGGAAATCTATCAAATTCACTGGAAATCAATTTATTAAATTTTATATGCAAAAACTATATAGTATATTTGTAGTAAATAAAGAGACAATTATTTGTGTATTCTACAAATTATTGTCTCTAGTGTGATGTACTTTGTGTCCATCCATGAAGTTCCTCACGACACAGGGTTTGACCTTTGTTCGAATTGCGGGTATTCTTTTATATATACTAATATTATAAAGCTGTAGAGTTTACATAATATTGTCGTCTGTTTACGCGAATGTTATTCATTGCAATTAAACTACTATATACGGAATTTGGACGCCATGGCCATGACTGCTGAAAAGCAACCGAAACGTCGGGGAAAGTGTAAACCTAAATATAAATAGTTTTAATAGTTTAAAAAAAATTATTAGCTTTATATTAGTAAAATTCAATAGTAATAGTAGTGTAACAGTTTCAAAATTACGTAATACAGTACAGTGATTAATAAACAACGCAATAAAATCCGTATACTGTAGAGTTTGTTTGTTTGGTTGAACGCGCAAAATTTATTTTAGTGTTGGATAGCCCATTTATCGAGGAAGGCTATAGGCTATATAACATCACGCTACGTCCAAAAGGAGGCGCATCAATGAAAAATGTTGCAAAGACGGATAAAATATCTTATGTGAAGCAGACGAAGTTGCGCGGGTCAACTAGTGAATAATAAAAAACTACTACTACGTTAAGCTATCTAACGGTACAATAATCGGCGCCAAGATTAATTATCGCAGTAAATATACAATCGGAACAATTCAAGGTCTTTATCAAAACCAAGAGAGCAGACTTCGCATTGTCAAAAGCAGGTCCTATTATATAAGCATCGAGGTCATCGCATGACTTGTGATCTTGAACTTAAGAAAATGTTTTGAGCATTCTTATGCACCACCTCTATTATATATTACATAGTTTCTTTATGATATCTTTTATCGTGCCCAGGATCCGGCTTACCATATTTTAGTAGTATATAAAATCAATTATTCATTTAGGTCACAAAACATTTATAAACGTCAAAGGTCAACTTGGTTAACTAAAGTCACTGAATTTACATTTGCTTGTTGCTAGGTTCTGGCAAAGGGTTGCCAATAAAAATACAGAACTTGCGAGAAAGTCATGGCCCGTTTTAAATCGCCGTCTATCGAACATAATATACCAATATATCTTACTTTATAAGAACAAGACGCACTTAGTGCTGATCTGCATTATTGACATATTTATAGAGGTACTTACCCAAAAGAACTTCAACTTATAACTTGTTTTATTTTTCAGGTTAACAAATTAGAAATAAGAACGGGTGTCACGCAACCTTACAAAAAAAAACTTGTATGGAATGATTCTTGATTGCATGCGGAGCTTCAATAGCAAGGACTACATCGGTCTGCGCATACGCAGCGTCTGGGTCACAAAACCTCCGTCATCCTAAAGATGTTAACAGTCTAATTAACTTTGTCTAATAAACTTCCTTTACCTTATGAAAACCTTCCACAGACGCCCTGTTCCAAGTTGAAATCTGGTATAGCATAGGCATAGCGAGGTATCAGCAATGGTCAACCATTGCTGATACCTCGCTACCTATGCCTTACCATAATACATTATTTTCAAGAGTTCTAGACTCTACGTAAGCGATAGCTCAGTGGGGAGACCAACAGATTGCAATGCAGAGGGTCTCGGGTTCGAACCCACGTCGCGTACTTCTGACTTTCGGAAGTTATATGACTTTTCGAAATTATGTGCGTATTGATTGACAATTATCGCCTGCTCCGTGCCTCGGAGAGCATTTTAAGCCGTCGGTCTCGGCTGCCATGAACTACTATAATATCCTGACAGTGGTCTAGCCTTAGGGTGTCGTTAGCCTTCGGGTTGCGAAGGTCAGTTGGCAGCCGCTCCGTGTAATAACTGATATCCAGTCAAATCCGGTTAGACTAGATAAGCCAACCCCAAGTGACTTGGGCATAATAAAGGCTAGGAAGAAAAAGTTCTAGACTCTAAAAAACAGTATGAACTAACCTGCATCCAGCCAACAAGCTCTGCCTGTATATCTCGACGCTAGACTTGCCGGTGATCTGATGTCCTGTGAGGTAGGTGTTGTGTGAGCTGTTGATGAAGTAGTGCGCTAATGGCTGTTCCATGTCATCACACAGGTCCAGCTTACTCGTCGCTACTATTGGGTTGTCTTCCGACATTAGAAACCTGGAAACCATTGCGGAGGTATAGTACGCCGTTACAATATAAATTCATTGGCATGAACAACTGCCTCCTATGCAAGCGCTCCAAGAAGACCGAGGGAACACCGGCTCATTAGAATTGGCGTATATGTATACCTCAGAATTGTCTTTTCACCCCAGGATGAAAGATCTTAACTCAAAATTTCAGACTTTTATGTAAGCCATTGCTGTTTCGGGGACGCAATCCTTTCGATGATCGCGATCGCGAATGCTTATGAGTTGTTGCCACAGAGCACGAAATGATACGCTACTAATAATAATATCTAGCAGCACCGTTAGTTCTAAAATATAAACCCAGGTTCTTTAAAAGGTAGATGCACTAAAAATGCATACTCATGTCAACTCCTATATTTGGCTAAGTTGACTTGTCATGTGTTTGATTTTGTCACCTCGTTGACCCTTTCAGAAACCTATTTTACTGACACGCTTCGGTTGTATAGGTAACCAGTGGAGCGTCTCTAGTAGAAGATAGCTTGCTTCTGATCTGTTTCCTACGCTACGAAACCAAACCGTAAGCAATCAACGTGCGAAACAGGAGCTTTGCTTGTTGACTGCTCCCTGGGTCGTTCAAGAGAACGATCCAAATACACTAGAAGACACTACATTCAAACAAAGGACACAAAGTACATCCAAACTTGGAACAACCATTTGTAGATCACACAACGTTTTGTCTCGTGTCGCATTCGAACCCACAACACTCAGCGCAGTGCCAGTGACGAGTCGACCACTTAAACCACTAAGCCATCCATGTGCAGTCGAATGGAAAAGTAACTGTACAACATCAGTCACCAACTGGCTTCACGGCAAAAGTGGTATGACTAATCGGTTACCAGCACATTACGTACATACAATAGCTCTGTTATCAGGCTAAGTGCCGAAAACAGACGCCCAACCATATCCATACACAATAAAATCACAACGATAAATATTGCGTTAAATGTAAACACCAGTCATAATATTCATAATCTTTAATGACGTTGATAATATTATAAATGCAACTGAACGCAAAGTAACTTCTGTGTTTGTTCCGTTTTTACGTCTATACCGATGAAACCTATTTGGAAATATGTGGTACGGAGTTTAGAACAGAAAAAACATAAGATACATGTCGAAGGTAGTTTATATTAGTAAAATATACAATAATAGTCGAAATATGGGTTTAATACATGTCTGGGCACTTTTTTGAGAATATACAAGCGTCAATCTAACTATGCATATATAGGTGTGGATTATATTTATTTTTAATCACAATTTTTGGCCTTCCTACTACAAAACAGATGATATTATTTATTACTGACGTTTATGTACTAAAATACCCAACCGTATAAAATTAAAATAAACTAATTATTGGTATAAAAATATCCGCGTCGATTAATGTAGCCAGATGTGGCAAGGCATTGATTATTGAAAATATATGATTGTTTTCATTATTATATTTTTATCTTTATCTTGCCACGATAAAGGTAATAATATAATAATGAAAACAATCATATATTTTTGGGTTAATTTTCTTATCTTTGCCTGTCTAGTATATTTACCATATATACCTCACGTGTAATGTATTTTCTGCTTCAGGATAACCTCGAAGAGATGTGAAGAAACACATTATACCTACATTTCGCCAATTATGTTTATTATTTCTACGTATAAGAGCTATTCTATTATCGTTTACCAGCTTAATACTGACTATTAACCCAGTAGAAAACGTGTTTTTACAAAGAACTTTCTAAGAAAGCTGTTGCCCGACCCTGAAATCGAATTCTAGATCTCACGATCGGCAACGAAACATGATACTAACTAGGCAAACCTTTACCCAGGACCTTTTTGATTGAGCTTCACCATTTTCTGGCAACTTGTCAAACAAGTCAATTCATCCAGGAAAATGCATAAAAGAAATGTTTACTCATTTTCATTATACAAATAAGCAGAGTATTGCGCAGAAATCACTTTAATATATTAAAAACCAAATGAATTATAACGAACCGATGCGCGATGCTACGTACCTATATCACAGCTTAAAAACAAATGGAAGCTTTTTAATTGCTAACACAAATATTTATTGGTTTTTCTTGTTTTGTAATACGCAAAAACCGAATAATGCGTAACGATATGTTTTTTTAACTTACATTAATATAGCAGGTATCTCATTTCTTACAATAATATAGCAAATTCTACCTTAATTTATTAATACACTAATGGATGTTATTATTCTTTTAAATAACTAATATTAACTAATATTAGTATACAATTATTCGATTTTTCTTCGATGACAATCACGCATCGTTAACTCAAACTCATTAAACGTCTGTATGGTTTCCATAGTCGAGTGAGTATTGCATTTACAGTTTCGCGGTTACAATATTATCATTAGAAATAAAATGACCATTCAAAACAAACTAACGTCTTTCCAAAAAACAAGGACTGAAACTAGTCTTTAATTATTGGACAATTTATAGAAAGGCCTTTACTTTGCAGATATTACATGGATACTCCCGCAAATAATAAAAGTCAACATGAAAACAAATATGTTTGATATATACAGTAGACCAGCTACGGCGTGGCTACTCTCACACAAGTCAGTGGAATGGCAATTATTTCATTTGACAGATTTTCATATTCATTTTAGATTTTCATTTACATTTGACAGAAAAAAGTATAGACGCAGATGGCCTTTAAGGTGACTTAAAGCGGCCATCTGCGTCTATACTTTTTTGGGTCAACTCTACAATTTCCACGTGCTATTATACTGACATTGTTTTCTTATTTTATTCACTCTCATTACATTCTTTAGCAATCGTTTAAACTTAGAAGAAACACAACACAACCTAGAATTTACATACCTTAGAAATCCATCAAATGTGAGCTGCGATCTTTGCTGATGATACTTGTTGTGTTCATACGTCTTGATCAAATCCTTGGCCCGCTGAAGGTCTGCGTACGGGTGGAGTATCTCATTGAGTCTCGGGTCTCTCTGCACGTCGTTGAGGAAATCGACCAGCTGATTAGCCGACAGATGCGGTTTGCCATCCGTGCTGTAAATAGAATAACGTTATCGTAAACCTTGACCGTTCTCATCCGTTGTGAGCAAATGTCCTGTGGGAATTTTGCCCTTTCAAGGAATGTGGCCTCATTTCGAGGTTATGGGTGTATTTAAACTGTTTTGTGAGTATTTTATAAACATACGCATCGTGTTCCAACAATCAAACTGCTACCAAAAATAATATAATCTAATAAAACGTTAAGACGCGAATGTCAATGTATAACATTAAACTACCTACTATAAACAATAAAAAATAAATTAGTTTAATTTCAATGTTAACAAATAAAGTTATATGAAGAACGACACAAATGTTTACTTCTTCGGGAATCGACATAGTACCGCCGAGCATATTCGTATTAATAATTGGGGAAACACTGACACGTCAAGTTTTAGGCTTTTCCCTATATTGTTTATATTTTACTTGCTAGATCGTATCCCATAATTGTTTTTCTGTTATGAATATCGCCGAGCAAATTCGTAACAACTATAGGGATACATACACCCATTGAGTAATTAAGTGCTAAGTATTAAAATAGATATCTCACTTTTTTTAGCACGAGTAAGAGTGCTTGCTCTCTAACTGGTCTTACAAAAATATATTGGATAGATCTCCTCTAGTACGTAATATATATTAACTTAATGAGGAAACTCTGAAACAACGAGTTTTTGTGACATTTACTTTTCAGTTATGTCAACGACAACAGGCATCACATTTCATAACTTTTCTAGGCCAATCAAAATCTAGGCCGTTTATATGGTGAAACAGGCATTACAAACATCCTTAGACTAACCCCTAGTTTTTTAATTGAGAATTACATGTTGAGAACGACTTAAACTCCACCTAAGCACCTTCTCAGGCCGTCAAAGTAGAGACCTCAACATCGCCTCGGCTGCTATGAGGACGATTTGGAGGCCACTGCGTTTAGACCACACGACTGCTTACCATCAGGCGGAGTGTGGTCATTTTGACGAGTTTCGTTAAACTGGCGACCTCGATGACGTAGTAGTTAGTGTAACCTACTGCCACGCCTGAGATCGCGGGTTCTATTCCCGCACAAGTCAAACATTTGTGGTCATGGACATGGATATTTATCTTAGTCTGGGTGTTTCTATGTATGTATAATATGTATGTATTTGCAAAAAAAATGTATATATGTATGTATATCCATTGTCTAATACCCATAGTAGGTACAAGCTTTGCTTAATTTGAGCTAGATGGTATTGTGTGTATGTGATAGATATATAGATAATATTATATTATTATTATTATATACTGTCATAAAATTTGAGTAGGTATTTAAACATCACATGCACAATGCTCAGTTGATAGCGGTTTGATGAAATTAATGTATATCTTATCATGTGTGGGCCAGTCAGTACAGACCGGCGACACTTCGACCCAGTGGGATCTTTTGTGTCGATTTCCCCAATAACGACTGCCATAGATGTTCATGGCAGTCGGGACCGACGGCGTAACGTAAATTAATGTATAAGTTTGATATCGTTAAAAATATTTGGGCATACTCAGTTGAGATTTGCTACTATTCTCAATTCAGAAACCGGGGGTGAGCCAGTGAATTCTGGAAAGAATGTTTAGAAGCGCATCGTGCCATCCACATTTCGCCATCAACGTTTTTAGGTCCGACGTAATATAGGTAAATGTATAGGATCTCATTGAGCACATTTCTACACTACACATGTTGCTACTGAAAATTTCCTGGTGATCAAACCTGGAACCAGCACTGGCTTTGGCTGCAAGGATGGCGTTGTCACTAAGTAGTTGACTTTTTACCACTGCGCCGATTGTCGGTTCGATCCACGCAAGAGACAAAAAATGTTGTAATCCGCAAATAAGTTGTTCTTAGTCTAGGCATTCTTTGTGCTTAAATATAAAATCCCCCACAACACGTGAATTATCTCTAACTGCATTAGAGATAATTCACGTGTTGTGGGGGATTTTATATAGATAGATATAGATTCCTTTTTAAATAAAAATAAAACCACACAATCGTCTTCATTTAGAAGCTAAATGCATATAATATCTGCTACACTAGCTGCGTAACAATTTCCAAACAGACAGATATTGACGTGACTTAAATCAGCCAATAGCGGGGATATCTCGATATATGATAACTTAACATTACTGAACATAGTGACAGGCTGACAGGGCGATGTAGACGTCTGTATAGATGCATAGTTAACGTGACATTATGATTAACAATTCACAAATCACTCCTGGAGCTGTGTATTATATAGATCTTGTGTCAAGTAGTACGGAATGCTAAGCGTTTAAGTATTTCTGCTATATATGTTCTATGCCTATACATGTTCTGGATTCACATATAGCTTACAATCATCCTTAATGTTCGTTTCCTTGTTCGTTTGCTTATTCTGTTTAGATTACAAATATTCTTTATTTTGTAATCCGCTTTGCTAAGGAGGGAAGGTAAATTCTTTTTAACTAAATTTATCTTTGGTTATATTTGGTTTTGATTTTAAGGCAGTTTAACTTTTTGTGGAACTTTACGAGTGCCAAAATTCGAGATAAAACCTGGCTTCGTAGGTGTTATAGAGATAGGCATAAAGGTGGAAATCATACAAACATAACCTACGATATCGTATTTTTGATTCCTACAAAATGTTTGTCTGCAACAACTGGTCAAACTCGCTTTAGGATTTGATAGCTATTAACTTACTGTAACCTGGTAACCTCAAATATTTTCGTCCAGACTACAAAATAACCTGAGTCAACATGACACGACACGAAACCCTTATAAGGTACCTTATTTCGTGGTAACCCTAAGTATTCCTCACCTCACCTGGCCTACTGACCAGGGGCGCACCTGGCTTACTGGCCAGGTAAGAAATACCTATCGATAACTTGGTTTCTTAGCGAATATGTCGTCAACTCGCGATTGTCAATATGCTACATGTCGTGTCGTCGAAATCACATGGAACCAAGATTTGTGTCCCAAGTGGCTGTTCCTGTGATAGGTCTGACACTTTTATATCTGTAAAGTTAACCGCAATCGACACAGGGTGTATCCACAGGGGCTGTATTTTGAAATGAAAGTCCTATATTTTTTTAAATTACGATACAAATAAATTGAAGACATTTCTTAAATTGTTTATTCTCTAAAATTCATAAAGAAACTTTGTATGCGATAAAGTTAGCATTTCGTTTAGCTCCCCAGTTTACCACTACCAACGTATACCTAATCGTTTTGACATTTAGGGTACTGACTCATCGTCTCACCGCGCCATTTCTAACATTACCAGTGTACCTACATACCTAACTTAGTACATGTACACACTCACGGCTAAAGGTAGATCTCTTTATTTACATCTCTATGTATTAGACCCCATGTTACCAGTTATGTTTGTAGGTCTTACTGAAGTGTGAGCGTATTGCAGTCTACCGGACAGATTTTCAAACCTCGTAGCACAAAATCCCAATGAGCTTTTGTACGGTACTTCTCAGCTGCTCCAGATTCCTTTTTCTTTCTCTTTGGTTTTATTCAACACCCGCTCTAGAAATAACTTCAACACGGTGGGGAATTTACGAACATTATAAGATACGACGGACACAAAGTACATATAAATTCGCAACAAATAATAACGCTGAACATAATTCTGCTCGTGTGGCTATCGAATCCACAACACTCGGCGCACTCAAGGCGACTACTTAAATTAATGCCCTGTCGCTACAAGCAGTGCAAGCAGACTGGCCTTCCTAATGCAATTGATTCTATAACTTTGAATAGAGTGAAGATTATGAAGTATTGTAGTAGAGGTACAAACTGCGATCGTAGCAGATGGAAATTCGTAATCTCTCCGCTACGGCCTACAATACATTTAGGTTTAGTTTGCACACATAGGTACATAGAATTACTCCTTGCCGAGCCTACAATTTCCGAATGGATGAGTAGAGACGTACTTCACCTACATATCGATGTTTTTAGTTCATAATTTACTAGAACATTTTTAGATGTGCCAAATAGAAAACTTCCATAAAACCCCTTAAACCCTTTGTCGAAGGAACCCGGGTTTATGAGTTTCCCGATCCCGGTTGCATAAGCGTATACTAATGCCAGATCACCAACACGACGGTTTTATCCTACTAATATTATAAATATGAAAGCTGATGACGATGTTTGTATATTTGTAAGTCAATCACGCGTAAACTGTTCAATGGATTCGGATGAAACTTGTTGCACAAACATTGATAGTTACTTATTATACCGGTAGGCTTCTGCGTTTCACGCGTCCGAATCCAGTTCTAAAATAAGGCCACAATCTGCAGTTGGCACTGGCTTCCATTTCAGTTGTGATTTACCCCCGTGTCAACTACATGATGAGGTTAACGCGAACCACAATTATAAGTAATTGTCGCCTCACATCAACCCGTGACCTTTTTAAACGACAGGGGCACATATCCACTTTATTTATAGTACAAGTTATATATGTGACACCGGCATCGTATTATATTTGGAAAAAGTGTTGACCTTTTGTCTAGATGCCGTGTCATCTAATTCAACTAATTTCGTAAATGTGAAACTTGGTTCGGAATCTGGGAAAGTGTCTCCGTCCTATAAAAGATCACAGGTTAACCTTATATTATGTTATTGGATAGGTTTTTAGAGTTCGAAAAAACTCTTATACAACAGCTTTGTCCGTCCGTCTGTCTGTTATACAACGTTTAACTCAGGAACCGTAAGAGCTAGAGACTCGTGGTCAACGCTATTCAACTCAGCATAGTCGATATACCCCCGAAATTACCACGTGACCTTTGACCTCCAACCTCAAGGTCACGTGGGATCACGTGACCTTTGCATATTACTTGAACCATTTTTTCGAATTCTAATATTTACAGCAATTCATTGCCGATTCTCACTTGTATAAGTCTGCGCTTGTTTGTGGGCGATTGAGTCCTGGGTTAGATGCCCAAGTCGATAAAGTGTTGTTGGGTGGATTAGTTAGAAAAGTCACCAGTGGGTAACAATCGGCTTACAATACATCGAAACAAAAGCAAACTTAGTGGATGTAATACGTCTCTAGCTATCCTCTTAGGGATTGTAGGCGACAGTTTATATCGGGTTTATTGTGACTTTATTTCTCATAAAGAATTACAATTCACTTTCATGAGAAGATAACAAATAAAATTATCTTAAAAAAAATTGCATGATACACTACACTATCTGTTAGTGGTTTAATAACACAAAAACTATACTGTTAATATGCTATCGGAGAGTATTATCTACGTACGTCCTTCAATAAATGTGTGGTATGTGAACTAAACCTGGATGTATTGTAGGCCTTACAAGAGATATCAAGGATTGCCATTTGCTAAGATCCTGGTATATATTTTTGCATCATTCACAATTATTATAAAATTTATTTTGAAATGAAAACTTTTTAGGCGCGTTGAGCACTTTTTGCGTGAACAAAAATCATGGAACTCGCGTCATCGTCACCGGACGCTTTCCATGAGCTATATATATACTGTGAATATATGTGTACTTTTTGGGTGAACAAAAAGCGTGAAACTCGCGTCTTCGTCACCGCCCGCTAGTTAGATAGTTTTCACACTATCGCCAGTCCCCAAAGACTGCCCCGCATCTACTTTTGTTTTTTTTTTTTTTGTAAAAGCATACACCTTTACAAACATTCAAACAATGGACATAAAGAACATCCAGAGTCGAAACAAATATTGGTGAATTACACAAATTTTTGTCCCGTGTGGGATTCGAACCCACGCCCACTCGCCAAGTTAACTATTTAAACCACCTCCCCATCCGTGCAGTCAATCTAATTCTCTATAATTATATTTTTCTGCATCATTCTCTCTATTCACAGTTATAAAATCCATTGCAATAGTAAAGCCAGTCTAACTGAACTGCTTGCACGGACAACTCAGTCATTTAATTAGTCCCTTTAAGCGCACCGAGTATAGTGCCCTATTAAATGGGACTTGAAACATGGCTTCTGACACGCAAAAACTACTGAACCGATTGTGATGAAACTTGGTATGTAGATAGCTGGAGACCTGGATTAACACATAGGTTACTATTTATCCCGATATTCCGACGGCATCGGGACTTACGCGAGTGAAACCGCGGGACGAAACTAGAATAATTATATTTAAAGAGGAGGGAAGGCGCTACGGTGAATAGGAAAACCAATAGTCATCCATGGTCCGTAAATGAAACAAATAAATCCACAACACGTGTGTAGGGTTTTCGCTTCAATATAGGATCGGTCAAGAGCGCATAAGGTTTACACAATAAACGTTAGTTCGTATTTGGTTATTTCCTGCGAGCTTGCAACAATATAGCTAGACATAATACGCTTGTATATGTTTTATTATTTTTTTGCTTTAGTAAGCGATTCATGTATGCTACCTACGTGTAGCTTGCTTTTATAACACAAACTTTTATAGTGACTTTATATATAAATATTTTTTGTTTATCCTAATAAGGTGGCAAACAAGGATACGTCCTGTCTAAAGGTACCCAGAAATTTCCCAGAATTAATAAATAATAATTAGTCCAGCATTGATTGCGCTAAAATAAGAACTGAATAAAATTCAACGAAAGATATGGGGCTGTATCTGACCCTCTGAATTGCCGCAGTAACAATATTAGATACTACTTTAACACTTACGACGATTTACTGAAAACTAGAGACCACCTAGTGGATGAAATCAGAGCACAATTCATTAAATAATTTTTTTTTGTATATTTTGATTTTCTGCTCGCTTTCTTCATATAAAATTCCAAATCTTACATGCTCCCATATGCTTATACTAGCCAACCCGCGCAACTTCGTCTGCTTCACATAAGAGAACTTTCCGTGGTGTTATATAGCCTATTTATCTTCCTAGATAAATAGGCTATCCAACACTAAAACATTTTTCAATTCGGAACAGTGGTTCCTGAGTTTAGCGCGTTCAACCAAAGAAACAAACTCTTCAGCTTAAGCTTAAGACAAGATAAAAAACCGAACAACAGAGCGCATTCATTTCATGGATAAAACATCAATAGTCTGAAAATAGTCGACACGAATAAAATGGATTTTCCAGACAACATAAACTGCTGGTATTGATTCAAAAGGTCACAAGTTCGAAGCCCACTGAAAGTTCATGATTAACTCGCTCTTGAAACACACAAACATACCCAGAATTGAGTAGTCGGAGTTTCGAGTAGAAATTTTTAATTAGGTTGAAGTTGTGTTCGAATGTTATGCATGCTCTTGTATTTGAATATTTTGAATATCTGTTAGATTTCTTGAGTGAAGAAATCGTTATACTGATATATATTATGTTTATAAAGCTGTCGATATGTTATGCATTAAAACCGAAATTAATAAAACGATTTTATTGATATTAAACTACTTTACGTGGAACATGGCGCGTTTTTTAATATATTATCTTTTTTTAAATATTAATAAACCATTTAAATATACTTTTCCCACAACGTTTCGCCTGATTTTCAGCAGCTATTGTCAAGGAGTGTGCGACTCGCCCTCGATTACCTGCGATCCTAACATAGGTGTGCGAAATGTGTGTTTTATACCGCTACTTTCTCCTACGGGTATATAAGGATGACACTATGTATATAGAAATATTAACGTTTTTATGGCGCAAGTTCTAGTCGTGAAACCTTAGTTCCACGACTAGAAAGGTCTTAACCTGGACCTGGACTGTACGTCCTTTCATAACGTAATCATGGGTAACAAATAAAATTTAAAAAATTCCCGTCGCAACGTAATTTATTAAACAGACATAACTTTAAACGCTTGGAACTTTATTATATAAACGCGATAACTAAAATACAAATTACTAGTAAACATGTTAAACCCTGTAGCTAAGCAAATTTTTATGTGTCACTAGCGGATTTACTTCACCTGTGTGAACCAACAACCTTTCAAACGAAAGTGCTTTGTCTTAACCATTATTAAGGCTTTGCTTACCCTTGTAATCGTCATAAATACATAGACTGACGCTTATAAGCCAAAGGGATAGGCGGCAGTATGACAAACCCACATTTCAGCAAAAATGTTTTGGGTCACATGTAAAATGGTGCTGCACTCCGTGGCACTCCTGAGAATTACCTTACAGAAAAATCCGATCACAGTGTCATGGAACAAACGCCAAGGAACTGATGAGGCAACCGAGTGCCGGACTAAAATAGTCATTTATAGAAAAGCATAATGACTTTTATGACGAACAACAGTCTTGATACAAGGTATTTGCTGACGCAGTCCCCGTACTTTATAATAGCTCAGTGAGTACGAGTTTTGTGAAAGAATGCGCCGTGTGTTACCGTCTGGAAATAGACCAGAACAGGTCTCCCGTGGGTGTAATAAGACACGTCAATGTAAATCTGTCAAAATGGCATAATGTAGCATACACGATACACCTGTTCATGAAGCTAGTGCTTATATCGCATTATTAATAATATAATGGTTATGGTTCATTAATGTGAAGTGATGTTGATGGATGTTTATCACTCAATCACGCGTCAACCGGTGAACGGATTGGGATGAAATTTGGCACGCAGATAGGCCATGTCCTGCGTGAACACTTAACATACATTTGATTGTTACTTATGGATTTAAGAACCCATGTTATAAAAATTACGTTCAATTGCCTAGTTGGTTTTATGGCATATTATGTTTGCGTCTCCAGTTATGACGACTGCGACCAAAGCCGAGGTCGAACAGTGACAAGTTTCGGTATTTCTATTGAAATGATCAGTAGCAGCACAGAATCAGAAAACATCCGATAAACAGCAAGATTCGCAGTCTTACCTAAAAAGATGTAGGTGGAATACGACAGTGGCTAACAGGGTGTGTAAGTTTATGTATGTAAGTTTAATACAAACAGAAATCCAAAATACCGTATTTATAACATATGTATTCTATTCTAAAAGTAAGCTCGTAGACATGTGTGTCCTACCTACTCTCACCTACGGAGTGCAGACATGGTCATTAACTAAGAGTTAGAAGTCCGACATCGAAGTCTGCCAACGTGTTATGGAGCGTAGTATACTCGGTGTTAAACTGATAGATAACATCCCAAACAAAGGTTAAGGATGTGGGCCAAGCTGCTGCCGAACTGAAACTGTGCAGACCATATCTGTTGCATGTCTGAAGAGAAGTGGGTAAAAATCACCACAGACTGAGCACCAAATAACAAACGGCCCCGCGGCAGGCCCAGAATGAGATGGCGGGATGAATTGGATGCGTTCAACCGGGATTGTGGACAATTGCAGCTGGACAGAAAGGAGTGGAAAGCACGAAGGGAGGCCTTTGACCTGCAGTGGGATGGTACAGACTAAAATAAAATAATTAATAATTCTATATAGAGCTTCTGATAGTAAACAAATGAAACATGGGTTATTGCTCAGTATAGTACACAAATAAAATAACGAAATGGTGCCATATAAATTCCAATTTCAATTGTGTATTATTTCATGACTTGCCTTAGTACATGATACCTAAAGTGCCATCATTTAATGTCATACCGTCACACACATGGCGTATAAATCTCTGAATGAAATATGACAAAAATATAGTGGCGTCAGTCCATTCCTGAACACGTCACGTTAATCGCCTTATACGACACGAAAAGAGAGATTTCATTTTGTATTCCCAGCAGGTTCATGATTCGACTTAACTGTATGTTTCTACCACCATCACTCATGTCAGTATTATCTTTCTTTCAAAAATATTACAGCAGTAATCATTTTTATAACTGTATCGTGTAATGCCTCTGTCGCGATGAACACAAAGAACATCTAGAGTCGAAACAACAATTTGTGGAACATACAATTTTCGTACCGTATGAGGATCGCCACCACAATCGGCGCAACATAATGGCCAGGTGACGGCTACTTAAGCCATTACGCTATCCGTGCTTTCTTTATATCCTATCAACTTATCCTACAAGTGGACGAGCCTTATCTATAAGAGATGATTGTGACACCTGAAGCAAGAACTAAAGTTTCAAAACTTTAGTTTCTCTTCATCTTCTAAAGCAGTCATAGGCTATATAACAGGCATTAGATGAGGTAATAATTCCTCCCAGATACCATCTTACAAGTTCCTGGATAAAATACTTCACTGTACTATACTTTAAAAATACCCAGACCTACCATAATAACCACAGAGCACGGAACATGTTAACTGTCTACTAAAGACGCCATTTTTGAAGCCAGGTGATATTCTATGCCTCTAAAGCAATTCAGCGTAATAGCGTCTAATTAAAAATCATTTATTTAATTAGGTCACATAGTTACACTTATGAACGGCAAAATCTATTGGTTAGTGACTTTAATATAATTATGTATATATAATTTAGGTTAGTTGCTAGGTTCAGGCAAATGGTTGAGCACATACCTGCAAAAACACAAGGCAACTCTTTTGAATCTATTATTATTATTATCTTGTGTAGGTATGTATATTATCAAATTAAAAGTACTGCGTTTGCTTAGCACCACCTTCTGTAATAAAAGTGCAGTGCACAGAACTCCGTGCTCTGTGGTAATCCTATCAAACCTCTTTCACTTAAATCACTCTGATCATTACATTATTCATATATGCTCGTCGGCATAAGCTACGAGGTTTACTTACAGATGATTGAATATCTTCTGAACTTCAGTCCGTTGCGTGAGATTCTTGTAGAAAGCGAAGAAGTCTTCAAACAGGAACTTTGACTGGCTGATGGTATCGTTCTTGCCAGTTGGCAGACCTGACTCGCTCAGCGCCTTCTCTACCCGTTTCTTGTCCTCTTTGTTTTGAGCAAACAGCTTCACGATACTAAAGGGAAAATAAAAAAGTTTGATTAGAATGAGGGACTTGAATAGGGCGGAGGGTTTTTTCTGTCGAGCACGGCGTTAGGGGGGAAATTAGTTTAACGGTGGATGACCCGCGGATTTGGTCCCGAGCGTGAGGGCTGATTCAGGATGTCACAATAACCCAGTTGTCGATCGATTCAATATTCAGTTTAATGTCGTACATAGAAGTGGCAAAATGGTTTTTTTTTTTTTTTTTTTAATTGCAAGGCTATGGCATAAGAGGGAATGTCCTAAAACTACTAGAGTCTTATCTAAGCGACAGAAGTCAATGTACAGAAATCTCCAGATTATGCTCCAAAAGTAAAATAGAAACTTTCTATATATCTAAAGCAAAACACATAAAATACGGCGTGCCACAAGGCAGTGTATTGGGACCGTTATTGTTCTTGATATATATCAACGATCTTCCAAAAGCTATAGCGCATAAAATGGTCCTTTTTGCTGACGATAGCACTGCAATTATTAAATGCACAAATCCTGATAATTATCAAGATGAAATCAATAGTTGTCTACAAGATATAATAAACTGGCTTGGTAGAAATAATTTGGTTATTAATCTAAATAAAACTAAGATAATGCATTTCCATCAAAGACGTGTAAATCCAGCTACGTCTATTACATATAATAATTGCTTGATAGAAGAGGTCATAAATTATAAGTTCCTAGGGGTATTTATTGATAATAAATTGAATTGGAAACTCCATGTGGAAAATCTATGTAAGCGCTTAAATAAATCAGCTTATCTACTTTTCCAATTATCCAAGAAAGTAAACATGGAGACTTTATTAATGGCATATCATGGACTAGTTGGGTCGACTTTACGATATGGTGTTGTTTTTTGGGGACAATCGACCGATAGAGAAACATTATTTAGGATGCAAAAGCGTTGCATTAGATCAATGTGCAGTCTTAAAACTACAGATAGTTGTGTACCCTATTTTAAGTCACTGAACTTGTTGACACTACCAGCGCTATATATTCTGGAAACTACATTGTTTGTAATAAAGAACTTACATTTGTTTACCATGTTAGCGACTGTTAAAAGAACTATACGTGCTCAATATCTCAATCAACTATGTCATCAAAAATGTAAAACCTCACTGATGTACAAGAGCTTCTTTGGCATAGCTCCTCGAATATATAATAAAATCCCTATTACAATAAAAATGATGCCAGTAAATAAACTAAAAACAGTACTTCAAAAAATGTTAATTGACAAATGTTATTATACTGTTGACGAATTTTTAAATGATACACTAAATTTTAATAATTATTAAGATAATTTAATTATATTATTGTACTATTGCTACTAATTTCACAATCATAATTGTAAATCTTATTCTAACAATTTATGATTTCCCTATTCAGTTAATTTGGTCGCATTTACCTATTGTTGACGAGTTGTTTAACGATATAATTAAATTTTAATAATGTATGTCGATTACTATTATGTTATTATTGATATACACAATTTGACAATTCTAATTATTCTAATATGTATTTAAATTGACATTTTATACTGATTATTTTCTTGTTTAATTAAATTGGTATCTGCCTAATATTTTGTATGTCTAAATGACAAAACATAGCGTACTATTATATTTGTCTATAACCAACAATTGTAAACCTATGTTTCACAAATAAAATATGATTTGATTTGATTTGATTTGATTTGGTTTTAAGCTGGTAACACATTTAAATATAAATGCTTTGCTTTATTTCTAAGCACCACTTTTGAAAATTCTTTGTGTTTTTAATTGAGTTAAGAATTGTTGACATATTTGTCGTTTTTTAATGACATCCAAAATTTAAATAGTTGAAGCCAATCGAGTCCAAAATTAAAATCATTAATAAGTGTACAAAAATGTGACCTTCAAAATGTTGCATTATACTAGGTGTATATAATTTTATGTTAAATAAATATTGATCAGACTTTTTTTGAACGATAAAAATCAAGAATGCTTTGCTAGTATTTAATAACAGTTTAAATTAAAAATATGAAGGATTTAGGTTATATTTCTTACATTACTGAGAAGAGGTTATTTTGAAAAACCGCTTTCGGACCGTCGATTATACCCATGGTTAGAAAACCGTATAATTCTTTTTTTAATCCTTGTGCTAGCTGGGGTGCTTCAGATAGAGAATTTAATCTAGTCATCTTTCGATCACAAGTCATCTAAACCACGATGTGATATGAAATATTCTACTAAACATGTTATTGTTTGGAGTGTTTACCACTTAATCACGTCGAAAAACCTTAACAAATTATGGTAAGATTTTGAATAGAGAAATCTTGAAATAGCAACAGCATAAGGACATATTCTATATTTTGAAGAAATGCGAAGCATATACAGTTAGTAACTAACTATTGAACCTTTTATACTTCCACAATAAGACACTGACACTAGTTACTTATACATTTTTGAAGCGACTCTTCCCTTTACCTTTTGTCACAGACATCGTTAGAATACTAACAACAAAACGCTGACTGTTCAAAAGGTCGTAAGTTCAAATCCGACAGATTACTGCGATGACCTCATTGCTTAAACAAGGACAATAAAAACTTATTTACAGTGTAGTTTATCAGTTTAAGCATCCGTGAATATGTAATGTGACCTGTGAATCACGTTCATGGCACATAACTGGTTAAAAAATAGACGAACAAATGTCACAATCGACAAAATAAAAGATTTAATAAAAAGATACAAACGAGTTTAGCGTATCTTTATTACGTAAAAATTGGTATTTATAATTATATTTAAAAACGTAAATAAATGTTTGTCAATGCCTCTTATGAAGTTGCAATCAAGAAATTAACACAACAGTAGATAGTCACAATTATTATCTATTGAAATTAAACTACTATATACGGATTTTATCGCGTTGTTTATTTATCACTGTATTACAAAATTTTGAAAATATCACTCTACTACTACTATTGATTTTATTTGACTAATTTATAAGCTAATAAAATTATTTAAACTATTAAATCTATTTATTTTTGGTTTACACTTTCCCCGACGTTTCGGGTGCTTTTCAGCAGCCATGGTCACGGGGAGACTAAGATGGTAGTTGTCTCAATGTTCCAGTGTAGTTATTTCAAAGTACCTGAACATAATTTAATTATTGGTGTTTCTATTTACGCAGAATGAGCTCAAAGTATCATGAAGTCTAGCTGTGGTTTGTTTCTTCTTGGGTTTGACTATTTGAAGTACTGGATCCCAAGCTGGTGGTACATTCCAACCATCTTCTCTATTGAAATTGGGATGTTTTTTAATTTCAATAGCCTCGCGAAGCATCCTTGGCAGGAATCGGTGTTCTTTAGCGAGAATCTGTGGTTTGTCAAATCTCAGGTAGTGGTTGGTCCCCTGTTGTACGTGTTCACACACAGCAGACTTCAACGAGCGTTTGTGTTTTACGTCAGCTATGTGTTCTTTTATGCGGGTGCCTATGCTTCTCTTGGTTTGGTCTGCGTAAATAGAAACACCAATAATTAAATTATGTTCAGGTACTTTGAAATAACTACACTGGAACATTGAGACAACTACCATCTTAGTCTCCCCGTGACCATGGCTGCTGAAAAGCACCCGAAACGTCGGGGAAAGTGTAAACCAAAAATAAATAGATTTAATAGTTTAAATAATTTTATTAGCTTATAAATTAGTCAAATAAAATCAATAGTAGTAGTAGAGTGATATTTTCAAAATTTTGTAATACAGTGATAAATAAACAACGCGATAAAATCCGTATATAGTAGTTTAATTTCAATGAATAACATTCGCGTAAACAGAAGACAAAATTATTATCTACATTTATATAATCGAAATATTATACATTTTAATTATGAGCTAGCCTTCCTATAATTATAGAGTTCGAGACCCAGGATGGCAAAACTGGTCATTGAAAGAAAACAATTAAAAGCTTATTAAATGGACAATTATGGTTTGCTTAACGTTCAAGTAAAACATTGCGAGGAAATCCAAATGTCGGCGTTCATTAAAATGTGATGATGCTGCCTATCGGCTCAGGCCACCGTAGTGGGCTATGGCCTAATCCTTCTTATACTGTACAAAGCAAGTGCCCAGTAGTATGAAAGTTTATAAAAAGAGCTGCTGTTATTATTATTTCTAATATGACGCGTACTTCTGACATTTTGGATTATTATTATATGAACATAAAAATACGGTCAAAGTAGGTACCTAATGAAGATAGAATAACATTTGATGTGATTGTATTATACAGCTTTTGCAATATATTAAAATTATTTCTTGAACTTTTCAAAACAGTTGATTAATATTAAGGTACCTAATTTCCAATACTGGATTCGGCTTGAATTGTTACCACATTTCGCAAAGATTACTTATTGATGCAGCGGCGCCATTATAATTTAAAAGGGCTTTTTATTAACGAAGTTCTTAATACAAATGTCCTTTTCAATTAGACGGCGAAGGTTTAACCTTATGTCCGTCCAGTGAACTCACGGCTATGCATAAGAAATGCGGTCCTTTAATATTGCTCACAGATTGTTTAGCTAGGTTAAAAAGTAATACCTACATGACTAAATTTAATTGTTATATCCACAAGAATACCTCCAAAGATCGTATCTTTGACAAACTTATTGAAAGCGTTATCTGATTTTAGTAACAAAGATCGTAATTTTGATTAATTTGTAAGTTAAATTTGTAATGTACTTATACTATATTCGATATATAATAACCCTTAAATGGTTTTTTACTTTCGCGCTTTTGGCCATATTTAATATAATATTAGACAAAACTTACTTGCTTTAAAGTATTTAAAGTTTATTGTAATTTAAACCTATTGACTGCCCGATATTTTGACCGACTTAATTAATCAAATAACAATATTTTTTTAATTACCTCCTGCAATGGAAGTCAAGCCCTCTATGCGAGGACTTTACAAACGTCCAATAAACGGACACAAAGACTCAAAACAATAATTTGTAGACCACAAAATTTTATATGTGTGTTTCGAAAGTACACCGTTAAAAGAGGCGGCACTGGCGGCAACGGTGAGTCGACAGCTTACACGCTGCGCCATCCGTGCAACACAATGATATTATACATACATATGTATACAGCAATGGAGCAGATACGTACTAACGCATGAAAAGTGAAGACTTTAAAACGTTCCAATTAGGACGTTATAATCGTTCGCGTAATTACTATATCTTTTTAGTAAACTTTTTTGTTATCAATTGCGCTTCTTAGATTAGATCAAATTTTGAACACAAGTGCAGTTAATTATAACAAAATAGTCTACTGACAATTTTTTTATTATTAAATTACTACTTCGTTAATGGCAAATATCTTATTATATACCTATATGTGTAAAAATTTTCGACAGCCATTATTACAAAAGTGACATATTTAATATCATTGGTGCAGGCACTATACTCAAGACAGGGTGAACATAGTTAATATTTCTTTATTTCTCTCTCTTTCCTCATATAGACATAAAGAGCAGATATGGTAAACGACCGCAGCATTACACAAACACGTTTCTGAAATAACACGATGATTTACATACGTTCTGCGAGTTTAAAAAAAGATTTCTTGTCAAGTTTCAATCTTTGTGATGGTAAAACGAATAAACTGCACAAGTGGTGTACCGGTTTAAGTGGTTGCCTCGCCACTGCCATAACGAGTGTTGTGGGTTCGAACCCCATACGGGACAAAAATTGGTGGGATCCCGGAACAAAATTTACGGAGCCCACAATTTTTCCTGGACACAATGAATGAGAATTCTTTCGTGTCCGTTATTTGAAAGTTTATAAAGTCCAATGCAATACAGGAATTATTCCTAGAGCGGGTATTATCTATAAAAAAACGTTCTCAGACCTTTAAGACGATCTCAGATCTTGTCTAGTAAGGTTTATCTATTGCTTAATTATTCAGAGCTAATTAGAGTGATCAATTCTAGGCACCTTCAGTAATCCCGTTGTCATGAACTCATGATTCATCAGGACTACTAAAGATGCATAGTAATAATCAACAGCAGTTTAAAACCCATAATATAGTAGTTATACCTTCATCATCATTATTTCTGCCATACAATGTCCACTGCTGAATATAAGCCACCCTAAAGTTAACTCGGCGTTGGTTCTAGTTAGCTACCTATAAATAATATTTTATGTAAGAACACGTGAATAAACGTTCCTAAAATCAATATTAGCTTTTGTTACATTCTACAGTGAGAATGGTAAAGTTACTAACAATATAAATAAATAAATTCACAATTATACAATATATGTATTTTCCTTTTACACTCGGTCTTCGCCGAACGTGTTCAAGCAAAGAATACTAAATAAACAAATAAATTTAAGTGGTTTAACTAATATTAAAAAAACATTAGCACGTTTAGCAGATATATGTAATATAAATTAAATAATATAATAATATGAAAATCTAATATAGTCGAAAATGTAAAGGGCGCCGTCGCCGAATGATTAACAATGCTCCGTGCCATTTTCTGCCTCTTTCACTTGAAAAATGTACGTAGAATATACTTATTACACTCTTAGAACCTCTTAGAATGACAAATAGAAGAAAGAAGAGGAAGAGTTAAAGTAAGGAGAAGTTACATAGATAAGGTGAAGAAAATTTCGTATAGCGGCCCGTCATTTCACACGGCGCGGCGGGCCGAAACATCGGTGGGTCGCGATTCGCATGTGAGAACGATTCGCGCGGCCTTGCCCTTCTGGTAACATCAAGGTACACCTTGGTAGGTTTAGTCGGAAAGACCGGGGCGTGCCTGCGTAAGTCCGACATAACCTCTCCACCGCTCCGCGGAGAGGTATGCATAAATAGAAAAGGTGAAGAAAACAGTCACGTAGTACCAAGTCACAGTAAAGGGAAGAAAATAGAGACATGGAAGAGGCTCCACCGACAAGAGCTAGTCTCTTCAATTGATTGATTGATTTACTCTATCAAAAATGTAGCTCGTTCGACAGTATTAAAACTTCACAATAAATAAATATTATATTCAAGAAATTTGTAATTAATAATATATGTAAGTAACCATTTATTTCGGACGTTTGTCCATACGTATTATAAAAATAATGAAAGACAAAAACTGAAGACACACATAATACATTTATTTTAAATCTATGAGAACTGTTCACTGAACACAATACAGTGTGCAAATGTTTCCAGTGACGTAGCTCTGGAGAGTCCCACTTATCTACGAACACACTTAGTATGCTGTTGTTGCTGGACCTAACACGCTTCACTAACGACGCACATTCCTTTCTTATAAGAGCAATTTATCAAAACAACTCATCCACTAAAATATCGACAGAACTATTTCTATTAATTTTCGGGTTCCGGGAATATTTTTCCTGTTTCATATCTTCATTCTATGTATCATCACTACATATTAAAAAATATAGTTCCCCGCCGCGTCTGTCTGTCTGTTCGTGATAAACTCAAAATCTACTGAACTGATTTTCATTCTGCTTTCACCAATAGACAGAGTGATTCATGAGGAAGGTTTACCTAAACTTAATTTGTTAAAATTACCCTTGCGTAGCCGGGGCGGGCCGCTAGTCGTCTCTAAGTTAGAAGAAATATTCGAAAGAACGATAGCTCCCTTAAAAAGTTTAACTAGAACACAACTAGTCCCTAAATGATGTGTCTAAGTCAGTAACTGTGTCAATTTAAGTCCCTTTCGTGACCTTTATAAGAACCGAGATTCGGTTTAATGGCATCGACATTTCTTTGTAGGTACACTCAGATATGTGTCAAAAACAGAGATTCAATTTCATTGTTTATTTCTTTAACTCGTTTCTATTTTCCTGAGGTTGTTCCCGTTTTAAATCGATGTTGCGGTTGCTTACCTTAATGACTTTCTGGACTGAGAAGTACGATGGCAATTACTTCAAACTTGGTGTTTAAAGGTCGAGTGGAAGATCCTGACATTGCTAATTATCAGTGGTGTTTTGAATAAGCCGGTGAAGTACCGCCGTTATATAGATAATAATTTTAATGTAAAAAAGCGTGGGGTGGGGTTATTAAACTCTCTTAGAAACTCTCTTCTCTTTTTTACATTAAAATTATTAAATTATTTTCTACTTTTTAGTTTTTTTTTTAATAAAGCGTAATTTCTAGTTTTTTAAACTATTATTTATTTTTACTTTTTTAAACTATTTTTTTAAATTATTGTTTTGTCATCGGTCAGCATTCAATGTGCAAAGATTCAAATCAATCCGTCGGTTTGAAAGGGGTGACAATCACGTTCAACGATTCCGTTACATAGATTCATAGATACATAGACACATAGATACATACATACCAAGCTAACAAAAACGATAACTTAAGCTTCGCAAGCTCACATATATCTTATATCTTTTTCATTTTGATATAATTTATTTAAATTATAATTTCGTTTCCTAAGAGTCAGCGACCCCTGAACGATACCCATGGTCAAGCGATTATAGATTACTAAGTAACCAACAATAATAAGGCGACGCGCATGCTAGCTGCCTACTTTGTGACTCCATGGATGACGTAGTGGTTGAAGTGTTCGCCTCGCTACTGCCACTGCACCGAGTGTTGTGGGTTCGATCCTCACACGGAACAAAAATTTGTGTGACCCACTAATATTTGTTCCGATTCTGGGTGTTCCTTGGGTCCTCTGTATGAATGTTTGTAAATTGCCCGCGGCACAAGCTTTATTACTAGTGTGGGTGCTGTCTTTAAAAAACAAAAATGTAGTCATCCATTCGCTGACATACAGGACCAAAAATCGCTTAGCTTTTAAATTCTTACGAAACCTTTTCGTCGAATGGGTAACATGACCACGCCGTGTAAACTTTCTTGATAGTAGTATACATACATACCTAAATAGTAGATATACAAACAGTATTCAAATTATAGGTATTACAACGAAGAATGTTCGCACATAAAGGCAAGGTGATACATCGCACATAAAGGCTAGATGGCGCTATCTAGTAAACACTTCTTAATAAGAGCTCCGTATTACTTTTAATCTTTTAATTAATTCCAAGTTTGTAAACCAATTAAAAAAGTTATAAACAAGTGCATAACAGCCTATATTAAGTGTGTTAACGTTTTCAAATCTTTTAATTACATTGTGACTAAATTATAAACTATATTAAGTGTGACATAATATAACTCAGTGAATAACAATAAAAACCAACAAAAACAGCGTTAATTAAACAAATACAACAACTATTTATCAATAAATTTATGAACTGTAATATAAAAGTGAGAACCCAGTGTATATAGTGAGAAACATTAACTAACAAGATATAATAAGTCATCCACACTATTCAACCAAGTGTCTGGAATGTGGAAAAAATTCCGAAGTTGTGAGTCACACTAACCGATTGGATTGTTTTTAAAAATCATATATTACTACATGCGATGGCCAATTTCGTTCAATTCTATTAATGTTATCGTGGTACGGTACTGCAGACTTGGACCTAACTCTGCTGTTTAGATGCCGGTACCGATCTATGTCAAACAACAACACACTTTTTGTGAGAGATTTGAAATATTTTCTACAAATAAGTGTAACAGCACTACAATAATTATTATTGTGAGGTGTGATGAAGACAGGAGAATATCAGATCTAATATAAAGTATTGAGTCATAAGGCAACAGAGGGCGCTAGTTGTAATATTAAACACATATTGTAAACAAACTTGACGACATAATGAATCAAATGGACTTAGAAATGAATAACGTAACCAAACGTAAACCACGCAGGAGTAACTCACTGAACAATTTACATACAGCTTCAACTGCGGTGATTATTGACCAATCTCGTTTATTTGACACTACTATGATGAGCATACCCGACAGTCTGCACGACAGCTACGATAATAGTATTGACTTAAATGACAAAATAACTTCTTTGACTGCCCAGTTAATGAGTGCACATCTTGAAATAGAAAATTTGAATAGTGAAAACACGCGTCTAAAAGCTGATCTACAAAATGCACTACAAACTGTAAATACTTACAAAAAAATATGTACCACGCCCGAAAGAAAAATCTCTACCCCAGTATCAGGTAGTAAAAAGAAGGCAATCACTACTCACAGATCACAGAAATTAAGAATAGCCCATTCTAACCAAGTAATAAACATTGAAAATTGCGCGGCTATTCATGGTATACACGCAGAAACACAGACTGAGAATATAACCACTCAGCTACTGAAAAATAAAGAAACTTAGACGAGTATTATTACCCCTAACACGCCTCCTAAACCCCAGTTACAAACTACGCTACATAATACGCATACATCTTCTACGATTAGAAATGTTATGAAGTCCGACAAACCACAATCAGTAGTACCTAGTAAAATATGTATAATTAGCGAGAATAAACGTAACAAAATATTGGATATTGCGGCGAAAACCCTTAGTAATCATACTGAACTATGCCACTACATTACACCTAACAGTGGATTACAACAGATGATCTTAAACATAGAACACAAATTGCAACATTTTACTTTAAACGACTTCTGCGTTGTTCTAATTGGAGAGACTGACTTTACAACTACAAAGGACTATTTTACCCTGATAGCCAACATACGTCAACTGCTGCAATGTATTAAACATACCAACGTGATATTGTGTACTCCCACTTACAAATACTCGTACTCCTCTAATATGTATAATTGGAGAGTTCAAAATTTTAATAATCTACTATATCTGGACATAATATCTCATGAACATGCATTCTTCCTCGAGTCTAATAAAAACTTAACGTACGACTACAAGATGTTTACCTATAATAAAGGAACGGTAAACAACTATGGTATACAAACCATTTTTCAGGACATTGAAGAACTCATACACTTCATAAAATTAGCAGCAGCAACAAATACGTACTACTTAAGTGATATATCTTCTGACATGAACAGTGACACACGATTTGAGTACACAAACGAAGAGTGTGAAAACCATTTTTTTCTTTCATAAGAAATTAGCGATAATGCATCAAAACATTGCTGGCCTCTTAAACAAAGCAGATGAACTAGCGGTATGCCTTGAAGAACTAAAAGCAAAAAAAGAAGAAATCGATGTTGTCTGTATTTCCGAACACTTCATGAGGGCTGGTAGTGAACAGTTTTTGGTATTGCCTAATTTCAAAACTGCAGCATGTTTCAGCAGAAAAGCGAGCAAGAGAGGAGGAGTATGTATCCTTGTAAAAAAGGAAAACCAATGCAATGAACTAACGGATATAGCGAGCCTCTCCATTGAAGGAATCTTCGAATGTTGTGCCGTCGAACTTGTAAACTATAGGACACTTATCGTATGTATTTATAGAGTACCTAAGTTTAATAATTTGAATATGTTTTTTGATCGGCTACAGGTAGTGCTACAATTATTGTCTAAAAACCATAAAAGAAATATCATAATCGCAGGTGATTTTAACATTGACTCACTTAAATCTAGTAGTACCCTATTGGAACTAGAGTGTCTTTTGCTGAACTATAATTTAAAGTTAGAATTTAATAAAAAACCAACGAGGCTCGCAAGCGGCACCTGTATAGATAATTTTGCTCACAATCTTGGCAACAAGTGTAAATCAGAAATAGTTGAATTTGGTCTATCAGACCATACGTCACAGATTCTGAATTTTAGGGTAAATACCACCAGTCTAATTAGCCATTGGTTTATTAAACGACGAGATTACAGTCTCGATAACATGCATAAATTTAAGAATTACGTACAAAGTCTCACTTTTTCCGAAATTTACTGCACCAATGACCCAAATTTAGCCTATAACGCATTCACTGAAATATTTGCTTTATTATACCGTTCATGTTTTCCCTACAGACTTATCAAAAAACAAACTAATATAAAACCTCTATGGATATCACGCGGTATAAAGAAATGCAGCAAAAATAAGAGAAAGCTTTTATGGTCCTTCAGACAGAACAACAATGAATCAACTAAAAATAAGCTTAAAAACTATTCTAAACTCTATCGAAAAATAATTAGACTAACACAGCGTGCCCAAAACAATTATAAAATTGCAACGTCTGTCAACAAATCAAAAGCTACGTGGGCGATAATAAATGAATCAAAATTTAACATACCAAAAAATACAATTTCGTCAATTCTACTTAATGACAAAGCTATTAGTAATCCATCGTTAATTGCTAATGCATTCAACAAGTATTTTATAGAAAAAAAAGAACTGATTCCGGTCACGAAGCAACTAGAAACTTTAAATTTTGCCAAGACTTTTAAATCTATGTTTATGGCACCCAGTACTGCTAACGACATTCTAGCCATAATTAGATCTCTAAAAAATTGTGAAAGTGTCGGACACGACGGTATAGCGACTAAAGTTGTTAAGCATGTCGCTTTTCAAATATGTGAACATCTTAGCCACATACTTAATATGTGTATTTATGAGGGCACTTATCCCGATTATTTAAAAATGTCTATAATAAAACCAATTTTTAAAAAAGGTGATTTTCACCATATGAGCTCTTATAGGCCAATCGCTCTCGTTTCTATAATATCTAAAATATTTGAAAAGTATATTTACAATGAGATTTACAAATACTTGGAAAGATTTAATATATTGACAGATTACCAAAAGGGCTTCAGAAAAAATAAAACGGTTAATATGGCTATTTTTGATTTTCTTAGAAATGTTGTTACAAAGATGGATAATAAAATACCTGTGTGTTCTATATATTGTGATATGACGCAAGCATTTGACTATGTCGATCACAATATCTTACTTAAGAAACTTGAGTCATATGGCATTAGGGGCAACATTTTAATGTTACTAGAATCTTACCTCAAAAGTCGTAAGCAGTATACTGAGATATCTTCTGTCGATATTTCTACGAAAAGAGAGGTCACATATGCCTCTGACACACACTCAGTTATGTACGGTGTTCCTCAGGGAAGCGTATTAGGCCCGCTTTTATTCATACTTTACATAAATGACCTACCAAAAGTTACTCAGTATCCAATGGCTCTCTTTGCAGATGACAGTACTGTCACTATTCATGCTACTGCTAATAAAGATATCTATCAAATGGAGATAAATAACACAGTGCTTTCAATTATAACGTGGATGAATAAC
Source organism: Catocala nupta (assembly GCA_963675205.1). Classification (NCBI taxonomy): domain Eukaryota; kingdom Metazoa; phylum Arthropoda; class Insecta; order Lepidoptera; family Erebidae; genus Catocala; species Catocala nupta. The sequence goes on along the minus strand of OY776086.1, from coordinate 25,773,049 downwards.
AATAACTTAAAAATAAATTTAGAAAAAACAAAAGCTATGTTTTTTAGTCAGCGCGTACCAACTCCTGATGTTAAGCTAATTTATCAAGAAACTGAAATCATGATAGTAGACTCAACGAAGTTTCTTGGTTTAATTGTCGACAAAAATCTAAACTGGAAACCTCATATTGAACAATTAAGCAAGAGGGTAAATTCACTGGTCTACGCGCTTTATAGACTCACCACTACTATTAACACCGATGCTCTAATGACAGCCTATCACGGTATGGTTGGCTCCATATTAAGATACGGGATCTTATTTTGGGGCAATTCTACAAACAAGGACATAATATTTAAATCGCAAAAAAAATGCATTAGAGCCATGTTTGGACTCACAATTCTTGATAGCTGTAAACCGTATTTTAACAAATATAAAATATTGACTGTACCTTCGCTTTATATATATGAGGTAGCAGTATTTACTAAATCAAATCCACATTTATTTAACAAGCTATCCGAAGTTAACCGTCGCAATCGACGAGATAATGAGAGACTGTGTGTTGTAAAATCTCGTACCACCCTAATGCATAAAAGTATTTTTTGTATGGCGCCGATTATTTATAATAAAGTGCCAAAAGAAATTAAACAATTAAGTGTCTCATATTTCAAAATACGTTTAAAGAAGTACCTAATTGATAAAACCTATTACAGTTTAGCGGAGTATCTGAATGACTCGTAAATGTAATGTTCTAATAAATAATTATTTCATATACCAATTCCACATTTTTGACATTTCTTAATCTACTGACTTTTGACATTTTATATTATTATTGTTTTTTGTTTACAATGTTTATTTAATCTTTGTTAATGCAAACCCTGACATTACTTTGTGGTGTAGGTAAGTTTGGACATAACTATGACTCACATATTCATTTTTATCCATATTACTGCAATAATACCCATTATTTTTATCTAATTAACAAACTTATATTTAGAAATATTGTATGATTATAATTAAATCAAAACATTCGAAACATGTTATTATTATGTTATAATTTTAATGTAAGACATTGCAATTATCGAATTTTTGTACGCCGTATGGTAAAACATGTAGAACTTATTTTAACTGACCACCTTGCATGCAAGCTAATGTAACTTGTATTGTATACTCATGTTTCACAAAATAAATGATCTTTATCTTTATCTTTATCTTTATCGTCCAGAAAGGTGAAGACTGTAATTTACCCTTCATCGGTGGGTGCAAGTCGACCACGATTATATGGCATTTAATCGAACTTTATCGCGCATACAATAACAAACAAAACCAATGGTACATACAAAACTATAAACTTATTTAAAATCGTCCTTATCCATTAACTAACTCAACCCGGCCACCGTTCGCTATGGCTCAGTCTGATATTAATTATTAGGAAAGTAAACAAAAGCATTATATTTCCCGTTCCTATAACGGCGGTACAAAATTATATAAAATACTCTTCTATAGAAATGCAACGTTGTAATTTTCATCGCTTATGTTTCGAGTTTTGCTGACACGAAAAAGTACGGCAGCAAAACTTTGATATTAAAGATTATTTACCCTTCCTAAACTGAGAAGTGGCCTGAGCTCAGCAGTGGAACAGTTACAGAGACCGCGTCAACAGGGCTGATATTATATTAGTTAATCCTGTGACATATACCATAGGATTATACATATACCTACATTACGACTTACAACTTCGACTAGTCATTAATTTTAGTTTGCATCGAGTTCTACGACGAAGGTACATGCGTCACCCATATAAGCGTGGTACAGTACTCTAACTTGCTGGTCGAGCATCCATCAATCAATTCGGCACAAAAATAATCAGCTCATATCACGATCGTATTTCTTTCTTCATCAACGTTTGCAAGCTTTATACTGAGCAAATAAATAATAATAACGTATTTCAATATAGCTGACATCAACTGTCTGGCATTCAAAATTAAACAAAACCAATTGGTTATTGTAACAAAAAATTATAAAGAAGTGATAACCATTAATCTTTTTACAGATTTCAAGGCCAAATCGCTTCGTTTGTAGAATGACGGATAAATCTTAGATAATATTATCTCAACAATACTGCAATCATTATGTAACTTGAAGATTTACACGTAAGTGTTTAACGCTGCATCACGCTGTCACATACTATGAGCCATAATACAATTGTACGCAACACAACGTAAAACCTACTATATACAGGGTGATTTTGAAATCGTGTAATTCCTTTTAACCACGCATTGTACTGGTGATATAGAATAACCCTGACCATATTTTTATTTAATTAGATTTATTTTTTTTGAAAAATTATTATTCCGTTTTTGTCGTGAAATGGTGTCAGATAGTCATATGTTAACCAAACGAGGCAATTTTAATTTTTTACTAATTAAAATAAAAAATCATATTAATAATTAATGTCGTAAATAATAACGGGCGGTCCTTTTTATTGCCCCTTATTATTTACGACATCAGTTATTGTTATGTTATTATTTTTAAATTAGTAATGTGCGGGACAGCAGCGCCACTGGCGGAGACCATGTAGACTAAAGCGAATAATTATTAACGTTGTAAATAGTATTAAGATATTGATAAGTTGTATGTTTTATATTAGAATACGTTATAACAAATGTAAATATGTATAGTTTTTGTAAGTATTTCATGTGAAGTTACAGTTTTTTGACAAATTACTATAAGCGGTTCTCGCTATGGTAAAGAATTGTTGTACTTAAGCTTGTGACACAAAATATAAGTAGATTCTGATTGGTTATAATTCTTAAGTTCTAATTGATTGTCCAATTAAAAAACTTGTATTTTTGAATGAGAAATCATATAAAAGACGGTGCCAAAATGTATGTCGACACAGTCCACCGCCAACAGTACAACAGTGAACATCAAGATTAGCCAAATAAAGGAACACAAGAAGACCCCATACTTCAGACTTTCATTATTCACCAAGCCAGCACACTTAATGTACACAGTCCGGTACATTAAATGGTCCTTCGAGCCGGATCCCAGTGAAGACTGAAATCTGAAGACTACAAGTTTTACAAGCAAGTTAGAAGCTCAAGCCATCAGGAAATCGAAGAATAGAACATGCCGGTGACACGCTCTGAAGGAAGAGGACGCAAGATGGTCTCGGACCAAACTCCCTCGTCGTCTGAGGATACGAGCACCTCAACGACAGGAATTACGACCGAAGCAAGTTCAGCCTTTACAGCAACGGACGCTACCATCACAACAGATAGCAACGCCGCATCTGTCGCCGCGACGCTAGCGCCCTTAGTCGGACTCGCCTCGGGAATTGAAGCGCCCTCCGCTGCCGCCCCTTCAGTAGCACCCTCCACAGCGACGACGCTGCCGATCGACGCTGTATTTATGAAGCCACCTGGTACGAGGGATGCCGAACCCCCCCTCACCTGCCCCGAAGTCCTGATGCGGAGTGAAACTACGACTGTCAAGAGAAGATTGAAGAACACCGGTGGCCTGCCAGAGCCGTGCAGACCACAAGGACCTTCCGCCCCCAGCAAGAAGGGGTCAAATGAAAGGTCCTCAGCAAGTCGAGTCAAAACACAGAAGATAGCGAAGGCACGGGAGGAGCTGCTTCGACTGCAAGTGGAGTTAGCCACCGCTCGCCTTAACGCCTTAATAACAGAAGACTCCGATGAAGATGAAATACCAGAAGACGTCTCCGTTTGCACCGAACGCAACGAACGAGTCGACGACTGGTTAGAAAAGCAGAATCCTCAACCCATATTAGCAATCACCAACGAGCCGCGCCTGTCAGAGGATCTGCCGAACAAAAGAACAACAGACGAGCACTGTCAGCCGACAGCCACAATGCAACGAACACCGGCGGGAGTATCAGAAGAGCACCATCAATCACCGTCTACCACACCAGCGGGAGCTCAAGACTTCAAGACGCTAGCTGAAGCCATCACACTCGCCGTTAGATCGGGTCAACGCCCCAAGTTCATTGACCTACCCGTGTTCAGTGGATTGCATCAAGAATGGTTACCCTTTCGCGCCGCCTATTATGAAACTGAAGAAATGTATACCGGCGTTGAAAATACGAACAGATTGAGAAGAAACCTCAAGGGGAAAGCGAAAGAAGCAGTCGAAGGACTACTCATCACAAACGGTCACCCATCCGAGATCATGAAGACCCTCGAAAACCGTTTTGGAAGACCAGAAGCGATCGCGATGATGCAGATGGAAGCGCTACGAGGATTGCCGCGCCTCACCGAGTCGCCGCGCGACATCTGCATCTATGCCACAAAGATCTCAAACATAGTGGCAACTCTGAAAACTTTGAAATGTGTTAACTACATGTACAATCCGGAAGTGAGCAAGACCATAGTTGACAAATTAACACCCACGCTACGCTACAGATTCTTCGACTTCTCCGCTGCCGAGCCGAAAGAAGATCCAGATCTTATTAAGCTAGAGAAGTTTATGAGAAGAGAGGCGACGCTATGTAGCCCTTACGCGTTACCCGAGCAAACACCGACTCAGCCATCATTCGTCACACCAAGAAGGCCGCAGAAGGTCTACAATGTTATGGAGAAGCCGTATACGCCGAAATGTCCAGCCTGTGAAGAGATGGGGCACGCGGCGACTGAGTGTGGACGCTTCAAGAAAATGACTGAGAACGAACGTTGGGACATAGCCAAGTTGAAACGCCTATGCTTCCGATGCCTTAAGTTTAGGAACAGCATGCATCGTTGTCAGACTAAGCCGTGTGGGATAGACGACTGTAAGAAACCTCATCACAAGCTGCTACATTACGTCAAGAAAGCCGAGAAGACAGAACCAGAGGCAACAGAAGTCATCACCTCTACATGGACCTTGAAAAGGAAGGCATTCTTGAAGATTATACCGATACAGGTGGAAGGCGCAAGCGGACCGATCGACACCTACGCACTAATGGACGACGGTTCAACAGTCACCCTGATAGATGAACACCTGGCTCAGCAGATAGGAGCTAAGGGACCCGTTGACCCACTCAGGATCCAGACAATCAGTGACGTCAAGACATCGGAAGTGGCCTCAAGAAGAGTAACGTTTACATTAAAAAGTCACAACGGTTTCGCCGGCAAGATACAAGCGCGCACAGTGAGAAATCTTCAAGTGTCATGCCAAAGTGTCTTAAGGGAACATCTGAAAGGGTGCAAACATATACGTGAAATTGAAGATCAACTAACATATGATAACGTGAAGCCAAGGGTTCTAATCGGTCAAGACAATTGGCATCTGCTGCTGGCGTCAAAAGTGAAAAAAGGAAACAAAGATCAACCGGTGGCATCTCTTACGCCGCTAGGTTGGGTGCTTCATGGCAGCCTTACGAAACCGAAAGCATGCAGTACTGATTTCGTATCACACGTAATTGAAGAAAGTGAAGATCGCATTGAAAGCCTCGTTAAACAGTACTTCGAGATGGACGCGATCTGCCTGAACCCCAGAAGACCCAAGTCAGATCCTGAAGAACAAGCCCTTCGCATATTGGAGAATAACACCAGGAAGACAGAAGATGACAGATACGAGACAAGTCTCCTGTGGCGTAAAGAAGATTACAGTTTACCCGATAACTATGAAAACTCCGTGAAACGACTGCACAATATAGAAAAGAAGCTGGACCGAGACGAAGAATTGAAAGCCAAGTACACAGAACAGATGACAGCTCTCATTAAGAAAGGGTACGCCGAACCTGCACCGCCGCAGGCGACACTCGGGAAGACGTGGTACTTACCACACTTCGCGGTGGTCAACCCTATGAAGCCGGAGAAGCTGAGAGTGGTACACGACGCTGCAGCCAAGACTAAAGGCGTATCACTCAACGACATGTTACTTAAGGGCCCAGATTTACTTCAGTCACTGCCGGGAGTTGTCATGAAGTTCCGACAACACGCGATAGCAGTTACAGCCGATATCAAGGAAATGTTCATGCAAGTTAAGCTGCGAGAACAAGATCGAGACGCACTCCGTTACCTATGGCGCGGAGACAGGCGAGATGACAAGCCGCCCGAAGAATTCAGGATGACGTCATTAATATTCGGCGCGTCAAGCTCCCCATCCACAGCGATATATGTGAAAAATTTAAACGCGAAACAGTACGAAGCTACACATCCGGAAGCAGCGTTAGCAATAAGAAGTAAACACTACGTCGACGATTATCTAGACAGCTTCGAGACATTGGAAGATGCCATACGCATAGCAAAGGACGTGCGAGATGTGCATAAATGGGCAAGCTTCGAGCTAAAACAGTGGAAGTCAAATTCACCTTCACTACTTGCGGCGTTAGGTGAACAAGAGCGAAAAGAAGACATCGAGCTGTACACATCAGAAGAAACGACGGAACGCGTGCTAGGAGTCATATGGAAGATCACTACCGACGAGCTGACCTTCAACCTCAACCTGACCAGAGTCGAACCGAAGCTGCTGGAGGGAGAGACACCGACGAAGAGAGAGGCCCTCAAGACCGTCATGTCTTTGTTCGACCCACTCGGCTTCGCATCCCCGGTCACCATCAAGGCGAAGCAATTACTTCAAGAAGTATGGCGCAGAGGAACGGACTGGGATGCCGAGATTGAAGAGGACCTAGCCGAAGAGTGGAAAGTGTGGATGACCCATCTACAAAGACTCCGAGACGTGACCATACCGAGGAGATATCTTCACTACAGCAACGCGACAGAACTACAGCTTCACATATTCACCGACGCGAGTGAGTCTGCCTACTCAACAGTGCTGTATTGGCGTGCAGTGACACCGAATGGGGAGACAGCCGTATCCCTCATTATGGCTAAGGCAAAGGTGGCACCGTTGAAACTCACGTCAATACCTAGGCTAGAACTCCAGGCCGCAGTAATGGGCACAAGATTAGCCGAGGCCGTCACAGAAGCTCACGAGAGGAAGCCCGACAACAGAACGTTCTGGACAGACAGCAGGACGGTGCTGACATGGATAAAGACAGGCTCCAGATCATATAAGCCCTTCGTGGCACATCGTCTAGCGGCGATAGAGGAGAGCACGAAAGTGAACGAATGGCGTTGGGTGCCGACCAAGCTAAACGTAGCCGACGACGCCACCCGCGACGTTCCTATCGAGTTCAACAAACACCATAGATGGTACAAAGGTCCCGACTTCCTATACGAAGATGAAAACCTCTGGCCGACCGAGACACCAACCACGAAAACAGAAGAGAAATCATCAGAAGAAAAGGTACACCTCATTCAAGTTCGAAGAAAAACAAAGCTAAGTGAAAGCCTGCCGGAAGTGTCACGTTTCTCCGACTGGACGCGCCTCCGTTTCGCCACAGCGAGGGTGCTACAATTCCTTCAGTTGTGTCAACGTCCAACAGAAAAGGTCAATCATAGAAGAACCATCAGAAACAAGGAAGCGGACCCGATATGGAACCGATCGAGCGAAAAGAAAATAGTGAAAAAGATATCCCCGTCAACCCGTAGTAATAAGTTCATTCCGCTAACAGCAGACCTGATAAGAAGAGCAGAAGAACTTCTGATGCGTGCGTCACAAGAACAGGCGTTCGCAACTGAAATTGAAGAATTGAGATACGACAAGCCGGTCAACAGTGAAAGCCGTCTTCGACACCTGAGTATTGAACTGATCAACGGCGTTATCAAACTGAGAAGCCACATCCGCGCCGTCAAAGAGGTGGGCGAACAGATTACGAGCCCTATGATACTGGACGGAAATCATGCGACAGTGAAGCTATGGATACGAGCAGTACACCGAGAGTTACATCACGCCGGTGTCGAGACAACAGTGAATGAGTGCAGACAACATTATTGGGTACTACGATTGCGCCCGATAACACGAACAGTGATAAGAGCGTGTTTGTTTTGCCGAATGAAAACGCAAACACCTCCATACCCGAGGACTGGGGATTTGCCAGCGTGTCGTTTAGCACACCACAAGCGACCATTCACTTACACCGGAATAGATTACTTCGGGCCCTTATCTGTAGCAGTGGGAAGGACGCGGCAAAAGAGATACGTAGCGATATTCACCTGTTTAACGACGCGCGCCGTACATTTAGAGATAGCGGGGTCATTAACCTCCGATTCCGCTATCATGGCATTAAGAAGGATGATCGCACGACGTGGATACCCCACAGAGATATGGTCGGACAACGGGACCAATTTGAAGGCTGCGGACAAAGAGCTTCGAGAGGCGATCGCCGGAATGGAGCAGGAGGCAACAAAGAAAACCATCTCCTGGCGTTACATACCGCCCGGGGCCCCATTCATGGGCGGGGCATGGGAACGACTAGTGAGGTCGGTCAAAACCGCGCTCACAGCTACGCTACACGAAAAGTGTCCGACGGAGGAAGTTCTGACGACCCTGCTCAGCGAAGCCGAATACACCGTGAACAGCCGACCCCTCACACACGTCTCCGTCAGCGCCGAAGACCCAGAAGCCCTCAACCCAAACCACTTCCTATTGGGTGGACAAGGGAGAGTGCCACTGCCAGGGACGTTTACCGACCGCGACGAGACCTCGAGATCGAAGTGGAGAGCAGCGCAGCGCCTAGCCGACGTTTTTTGGACTCGTTGGCTCCGAGAGTACCTGCCCGAGCTTCAACACCGGCGGGAGCCCCACGGACGAGGACCTGCTGTTAAGGTCAACGACCTAGTGCAGGTCGTCGACCCCAATTCGCCACGAAACATATGGGTACGAGGACGAGTGACGGCGACCTACCCTGGGCCGGACGACGTGGTGAGGACAGTGGACCTCCAGACCAAAGGCGGCATTCTACGTAGACCTGTACGCAAGCTGGTGGTACTCCCTGTGAACATGGACAACGCGCCCGCACCGACTGAAGATGCGAAGACTTCGCACGGCGGGAGAGATGTGCGGGACAGCAGCGCCACTGGCGGAGACCATGTAGACTAAAGCGAATAATTATTAACGTTGTAAATAGTATTAAGATATTGATAAGTTGTATGTTTTATATTAGAATACGTTATAACAAATGTAAATATGTATAGTTTTTGTAAGTATTTCATGTGAAGTTACAGTTTTTTGACAAATTACTATAAGCGGTTCTCGCTATGGTAAAGAATCGTTGTACTTAAGCTTGTGACACAAAATATAAGTAGATTCTGATTGGTTATAATTCTTAAGTTCTAATTGATTGTCCAATTAAAAAACTTGTATTTTTGAATGAGAAATCATATAAAAGACGGTGCCAAAATGTATGTCGACACAGTCCACCGCCAACAGTACAACAGTGAACATCAAGATTAGCCAAATAAAGGAACACAAGAAGACCCCATACTTCAGACTTTCATTATTCACCAAGCCAGCACACTTAATGTACACAGTCCGGTACAAGTAAAATATTAAGATTGTGTCAGGTGGTTAAAATATGACTATATGAAATCATTTCATGAAAAAAATCTGTACTCTAATTTTGCCGAAACCATTACTCTAATTAAGAAAAAATATGGTCAGGGTTATTCTATATCACCAGTAGAATGCGTGGTTAAAAGGAATTACACGATTTCAAAATCATCCTGTATAGTAAGGACGCAGCGCACTCATTAGTTTTATCGATATATTTAAATATAATTCGAATGCAATATTTCACATATATATTTACATTTTGACACACATATATTATATATTGAGGAATGCGTGATAAATAAAATCACGGATTACATTTGCTATTTTAAATGATAATAGGGTATTATTAAATACTCGCGTTTGTAATTTAATACTATTACGAGTATACGGCATAGTTTTATATTTTAAGGACATTCGGAAGGTAAAGACCTTGGCGAACGTTATCTGACCACCTCGAAGTCATTCTGAAGGCCGAGTTAAGACTACCTATAGCCAACGAACGTGTATGAAGAATATAGTGAAAGTGAATTCAGGATCGAATAGAACATGAAGAGAATGCAGGATCGTAGCAATTGATCGTAGGTTGCCTAGGTCTACGGGAGACAAGCGTGAGTCTATGTTCGTTTGAATAAAGGACATCATCTATTGATATATTCGCATTATACAATTTAATTGGCTAATATTAATGGCACTTCGAGTACCTTAAGAAGCCACAACCTTTAGCACTTTCAATTATGTGTAGGAACACATCGAAATTAAACACTTTATACGGATTTTATCGCGTTGTTTATTTTACTTTAAACACTGTTATTACATAATTTTGAAAACTCTAACATTACTATTATTGAATTTTACTACTATTTAAGCTATATATTTTTTCTAATTAAATCTATTTGTATTTAAGTTTACACTTTGCCCCGACGTTTCGGTTGCTTTACAGCAGCCATGTTCACATGTAATAACAGTGTTTAAAGTAAAATAAACAACGCGATAAAATCCGTATAAAGTGTTTAATTTCAATGTAGGAACACATCATTAAAAGTGCTAAAGAATTAAGTTTATAGTAAAATTAATATATTAATTTATAACAATAGATTGGAGTTATCACTAAGATAATAACCGAACAACTAAATAAACTATATCTTAAAATAACAGAACAAACAAACATTAATTTTGCTGCATTTGTTAATAGTTTAAGCGTCAGTGATAAATCATTACCCAATTTCAACTTGAAATAACAGTGATATTTAATATCACGAATTATTTAAAAGTAGCATTAATATCCACTGTGGTTGCCTGCGGTTTGGCTTGATGACACTTCTTTGTGTAAAAATTCCCGAATTTTAATCATGAGTTTCACGCGAGGGGCACCATTTGTCCTATTTTTTGGCCACTGAAGAATATTAAAAAGCTCGTCTGAAATGGAATGACAAATAAAGCATTAAAATTAAAAAGGGTACTAACTGAAAGAGTCTTTTAAAGTCAATATTGAAATCATTTATTCATTGAGGGTAACAAAAAAACCTAAGTTGTAGCATGATGTTTAGTTTACCCTCTATTATATAATAAAAACTGTTTTTTGGCTGCCTCGGTGACAAAACAGTAGTGAGAGATGTGAGTTAAATCGGGAAACAATACAAAATATTTTATTATTCAACAACAGGTGACTGGTAACTTTACAAACATTCAAACAACGGCACACATAGGTATAACACCATGGGACCCAGTCCCAGTTTGGTGTTGTGTTGTATGTGTTTGGTGTTAAAAATATCCATGATTTTAATGTTTATATATGCCCCGCGGCACAGAAATTATTCCTAGTGCAGGAGTTATATTCTCAAAAAAAACAAGATTTTATCTACATATTCTTAGAGAAACAAGAACATGTTATTTAGTCTAACGATAGTAACACTTCTGCCTAATCCTCTTATAATAAACACGACGCTATACTATAAATGTGTAATCATAAACTACCGTCATTTTAAAATTAACCACAACTCACTCAAGTGTCACGGCATACCTTGTAAAAGTATATAGGCAAACAGTGTGACGGTAAACAAACAATACATGTTCAATATTAGACAAACCTGTGATTGAACAACCTTCATGGCACGAATGCATGAGCAAAGACCACCTAGTTAAGGTAAAGTACAAAATATAACAAGACGATGCAAAGATAATTTTGTAATTTTAAAAACTTGTTTTGTAAGGGATGTGTTATTGGTATTTTGGAGTTGAATAATGAAATACCTGTTTTGGTATTAAATAATTAATTAAATAACATCGGATGGTAGAAATTAGTGGTCTCTACCTAATCAGTTGTGAAATAGACGTGTGTTTTCCCGATTGATTTCGACCACGGAGATCTTAAATCAAAAGCCATAATTCTGGATTTTATCACATAGAGGCATTTCAATCTCGCTTTCTTCTCGAACAATTTTGAACAAAGTTAATTATAGAAAAAAAAACAATCACCGCATTCAAGAGTATACCTACTTATATGTACAGCAGGCATGATAAATAAGGTCGCGTAATCTTTTCTACAACTAGGTAATCTTTTTTAAGAATAGAAATTAAAGGAAAAAGGTAATCGTCAAAATCAATTAAAAATTGACAGAGTAATCGCGTAGCAAACATAAAACCTTCTTATTTTTTGAAGTCGACAAGGAAGTAATGCATAAACACGTAAAACGCTTAAAATAAATCTTACAATTGTTTTTATATTTGCTGAGCGAATATAAAACATATTTGTACGGTTCGTGCACGATAGAAAAACGATCAACTAAACTTTATCATTTGCAATATTAGTAAAATCACAAAGAAGATACTTGGTAACGAAGCAATCTATAGTAAAGATCTGTGGACATCACATCCAAAAGTTCGATTCTATTAAACACTAACTTAGTTTACGATAAGTTTGTCGCTCGCGTCAAACGTAGATTGACGAAGGTAATGTTCAACACCCCTACCCGATGTAGTAGGGTGATATGACGATGATAGATAATGTAACTAACGATCAACCAATAAACACAAATGTTACACTAATAAGGTCAGTGATTAACGATAACATGTGTAAGAATTTGTCCGACTTTTAGAGGCACGTCTCTTGTCAGTGTTCGAATAAAATCTATATCCGATTATAACACGATTAGATTTTTCTATTAATATTTAATATTGTCTTATGTTTACGCGAATTTTATACAAATAAACAACGCGACAAAAACCGTATAAAGTGTTTAATTTCAATCTATTAATATTTGTTTTTGTTTTTATACTTATCTGCAATCAGTCCTAAACTATAAACAGATTTATTCTGTGTCGTTTTTATCATGTTGAAGGAGTTCCTCAGAAGGCCTTCTATAGTAATGTTCCACTTTTAATCTTTTTTCGGATTTGAATTTTTCAACTGTATATTTGAAGAGTCTGTACTATAAACGACAAAATCTCTATGCTCGGTAGAAGTTAAAAATATAAGGTGTGATGTAATTTCCAGCATCTGAAATGAGCATTTGTTATGTTAAATAAGGTCAAATAAGTTCAAATGAATTTGTCTTGACATTTGGCATCTACCGACTAGGTTTTTTATAGCCTATTAACAGTCAAAAAAATAAAGTCTATAATTCTGATACAACACCCATAGTTGAGATAACGACAACGGTCCTTTCATCATCAAAGTGAAACTTTCGATAAGCTAAATATAGTTATTGCGTGCAGTTAGATTTCTGTCTTACTAAAACCGCAAACGAAGTAATAGTACCTACTTAAGGAAATCTTGTAACCACAGTAAAAACAGAACAGGGCACAAGATTATTTGGCAGTGATCTTCTGCAAGATGAAGATACATTTCTGGCAGGTTAAGTTATTAGTGAGAATTTCGTTATGCTCTACCTAAGTTTCTTTTAAAATACTCCTCATTTGTGGATCAGTAATTTCCTATTTATGTACATTTCTGCATTTAAGCATATTTTTCTTTTATTGGTATAAAGTGGAATACACAACGCAGTATAATACAAAAGCGAGTACAAATTTTCAATACGGAATCGCAAGAGCCAGACTCAGTACCAACCGAACAGCGTTGGCATTGGAATTTACTCGCGGCAAATAGCTAATCATATTCATCACAATGACCATTAACTTCACCAATGATTTACTACGATGCATCCTAAGCGATTATTTAACTAAAGATTTACTACTATTCGAACTCCGTAAGACGTAAATATACGTCTAATCGTCTGTTTATCTTATTACTTTAGTAATAGTGTTACGTTGGACTGCATCATTAAGAAACGCGATTTAAATTTTAATAATGTGAATTTTGGTACAACTGTTATTATATTTTATAGATAGGTATTTATAATATGTTATAATAAACGCTTGTGCAAAACCGTTTTAAAAAAAGTAAAGCTATTAGAGCTACTGAAGTATAAATCGAGCTATGTGACTTTTACCCATTTAAACAATCTTTTTATGTTTATTATTAACGACATAGGTACCTACACATACATATATGACCTATGTTTAGCTACGTAAGTACTTTATTTAGCTGACGCTTGCTACAGCATGCAAGCCATATGCGTGTTGCAGACCTCTCAAAACAGGAACAGGCAGATTCTAGAGCCAATATCAACGTCTAGTGCTTCTACTGTCAGTACAGCTTAAGAAGTCTTAAGAAACAATACTAGACTATTAGGTAGGTGGTGCTTCCTCAAGGAAAACTGCTCTAACCAACTTTCAAAATATTTACATACTCATCATAAAATATTTCTTTCTTAAGCTCAACCTAAAATCAGTAACCTGTTCATCATGCACGGTATTATTAAATAGATGTATCACATTTGATTAACGGACGAAATGTTGATGAAATTCCATAAATACCATTGATGATTTAATGAAGACACGACGAAAACACTCTTATATATGCAAACATACACAGTCCCACGCTATATATATCCCTGAAGGGATAGCCAGATGTGTATGACACCCACTTTTCATCAACCATCATTTTAGATCCCACATATTAGAGGGCAAGCTCAGTGGTGAGACCAACAGACTACAATGCAGAATGTCTCGGGTTCAAACCCACGTCGCGCACCTCTGACTTTCAGAAGTTATATGACTTTTCGAAAAAATGTGCGTATTGATTGACAATTATCGCCTGCTCCGTGCCTCGGAGAGCACGTTAAGCCGTCGGTCCCGGCTGCCATAAACATCTATGGCAGTCGTTATTGGGAAGTCAGTGCTCTATAATATCCTGACACTGGTCTAGCCTTCGGGTTGCGGAGGTCAGGTGACAGCCGCTCCGTGTAAAAACTGATATCCAGTCAAATCCGGTTAGACTAGAAAAGCCGACCCGAAGTAACTTGGGAATAATAAAGGCTAGGGAGAAGAAGATAATAGCCAATTGCCGCACCGGGCTCTACTACTGAGGTTTACCTGACAGAGTAACCCAATAAAACATTGCCTGACCAGGGGTTTTTATTTTTAAGTGAAACCTTCTTTAGGATCTTTGATCACTTTTTGGGTGAACAAAAAGCGTGAAACTCGCGTCATCGTCACCGCACGCTAGTTACTTAGTTTTCACTTCTATCGGCAGTCCCCAAAGACTGCCCTACATGTTTTTTTTTAAGTACAACCCCCCCACTCTACGAATAAATTCTGGGTCGCGGCGGACTTTACGAACATTCAAGCAACGGACACAAAAACACCCACACTCGGAACAACCATTTGTGGATCACACAAAGTTTTGTGCCGTGTGGGATTCGAACCCACAACATCCGAGACCTCATACACAGCCGTCAACTTTTTTACCGAGGCAGTCTCACCAGTAGTGCATTGGTTAAAGTAAAGTGTTAACGAGAGTATTATTGTTGCTTCAAACCAGGGACGATGTAGACAGACGACTGCATAGACATCCGCAATTGCAGAACATCCGCATTAATATCGATTTCTGTATCCACATCCGCGACTAAATCAACTATCGTTGCGTAACTTTACAGAAGCTGATTTGATATAGTTTTAGGGTTCCGTACTGAAATAATAAAAACGGTGCCTTTACAGTGCGATTCTGTCCGTCTGTCTGTCTGTCATACTTGACATTTTTCTAAGACACGGAATCCCTGTTTTTTTAACATTTATTTGATATTCTTTGAAATACAGTTCCCGCACTAGGAATTATATCTGTATTGCAGAAGACTTTACAAACATTCGAAGAACGGACACAAAGAACATCCAGACTTGTAACAACCATTTGTAGATCACACAAAGTTTTGTCCCGTATGGGATTCGAACTCACAACACTCAGCGCAATGCCAGCGGCGAGGCGACCACTTAAACCAATACGCCATCCAGGCAATTAAATAAAAAAAAATACATTGTTTTATTACTTTATAATTTAAGAGCAACATTTTTTTCAATAGGAGCCTTGTTTCTTGTTATATTCTGCCCGGCTTGCCCGAGGAAATACCATCTTTCCTCTTAAGGCAACTTATGTAAGAGTACTATCTTACAGCATTTCCCTCGGTAAATAAGCGTAAATAGATAAAACAAATAAGGAATATTCAAGGTTTTCCAGCAAATTTATCTAAATCGTAGCTGATTTAACTACAGACGTAAGCATTTATTTATTTATTTATTTGTTATTTATTTATTTAAAATAACTTAAACTATCATTACAGGCTTGAACCTAATGCGACAGTTAAGAACTTAACTAATTAATAACCTAAACTACACAACTACACACAAGAATTAAAGAATGAAAGACAAGAATACATTACAATGTAGCATGTATAGTTATTAATAATCTTATTTGTTATGAACATCAAAATGTTGAAGTTCAAGTTCAAACAAGAGTAATGAATAAACATAGAATATCATACACATTTATTTCACTTACTGATTACCTTTTCAAAATAGTTATATAATTAAATAGGTAGACAAAAAACACGAAACTATAATTACGTCTTTCAGTAAAGGCATATATATGCTAATAATAAAAAGAGGACAGATTTGAATTTATGTTTGTTTGTCCCTTACAAACACAAAAATTTAAAAAAGACGAGACCGCGAGCGGAAGCTAGTGTTAAATAAAACTACTACAGTGGCACAGCGGGAGCGTATGCAACTACTGTGTATGAGATCTCCAGTTCGATTCCCGAAAGCTATTGAAGTTTTCTGTCAAGAAATTGTCATTAGCGTCATTGATTCTGAAACTATGTCCGGGCTCGATTCCTATTACGTGCGGCCTAAAAACATATCTGACGATATATACGTTTAATACACCTACGCCTACTCTTTCGGAGCAGGGATGTTGCTGATGCAGATTTTTTGACAGCCGCGGTTGCGAATATACGAATTACGGATATTTAAAACTCACATCCGCGGATGCGGATACGGATGCTCATGTCTAAATCGATGCGGAAGCTCCGCAATTGCGGATGCGTATGTGAATGAAAATTGTTCATCTTATTTAATAAAAAGTATCTTAAATCACCGCCTTCGCAGGTTCAAGCCTGTTCTGCAAAGGTTCATAAATTAAACACGTATACACTATATCTGGATCCGCATTAACATCCGCTTTGATTATTGCGGATGCGGATGCAGATGTCCAAATCGATGCGGAACCTCCGCATTTGCGGATGCGACTATTCACAACATCCCTGTTTCGGAGATACAAGCGTGAAACTATCAATAGTATCAATAGATATACCAATATTATAAAGACGAAAGATTTGATTTTTGTTTGTTTGTTTGTAATAATTTAACTCAAAAACTATTCAACAGATTTCAAAAATTCTTTCAGCATTAGAATCTATATTATCACCAAGTAACACAGGCTATATTTTATTTAAAAAAATGTACCTACTATTACTAAAATAACCTAACCTACTTTTACGCGAGTGAAGCCGCGTGACAGAGCTAGTGTTAAATAAAAACGATTATTATTATATCGCCGACGTATTAGGGCACCGCTAATCGTTTATTAATAGAGCTGTCAAAAGACAAATACGAATGGAAAGTTTATTTTATCCTTTTGGTATTCTAAAGCAGTAGAAAGCTTCTTGGTTCTCCCCAAACGATGTCTATTAAGGAAACAAGCACACAGCACGTACTAAAATTCGTTCAAACTTCGTATTTTACTTTAATCCTTTAATGTTTCCCTCCTAAAGTTTTAATGGTACTTATTGACCCGTTACAAGCCATTAAACGTTGGAGAACTGATCAAAGAATGGTACGATGTAATACGTCTTATCAAATTGGTTCAGTGGCCTCAGATCGTTTTGCGTTTACTGCCGAACGTAAGGTCAAGGGTTCGTTGCACAAGTCGGGCTGCGTTATTAGTTTTCAGTAAAGAAACATCTACGCCTAATATTTGTGAGATGAGCAAAGTAAATGATACAGTTACAAATTAAAACATTTAAAGAAAATAATACACTTAAGGTAACCCGAAGGGATACGAAAAGGAGCGTGTGATTCCTTTTAGCCTTTAGTCCCGCAATTAGCTAGTATGCTTAAATTCTCCAAATAAAATTTATTATTTTTATATATTATCTGATAATGCACTCCATCTTATTTTATGTATTGAACTTAGATAACATTCAAACTAGGCTAAAATTTGTAGATTTTCAAAAATATTCCTTATTTCAGAGGTAAGTTAATCAATAAAATATTTTAGTCCGTATTATTAACCATTACATTATAGAAAACTGCGACATGCAGGCAACACGACACATAACTTCGAGAACATTACAGAGAACTCTCAGACATGCAAATTATCCCACGATGTTTTCCTTCACCATTAAAGCTAACGAAAATTTAACACAAGCATTACTTCAAAGAAACATGTGTCTGCTATACATTTAATTAGAGGTGTCTACGTCTCAAATTCGTCTTAGACCAACAGCCCACTAGTCTGTCGCTTGTTAATGGACGAAGTTTAATTAAATAAATAAACAATACCTATTTACTTGTAAGAACAGACCCGTAGCCGACGAAAGAAATAAACTAGTTCTATATCTAAAGACAAAAGATACATTGTACGTACTTTTTAACAAGTATTTTCCCGGACTTGTCGGCCTTCAAGACAATCTTCGTGTGTAGTTTCTCGAGGAACTTGATCGTGGGATTGTTCAACTGATTCAGGTTGTACGCCAACGCGAACAGTCCCTCCGTCCATAGCTGTTGACATAAAAACGTCAGTTAGAAAATAATATGAACATAAAGTTAATCCGACTGTTGCGCATGAGGTCATGGGTTCGATTCTTAAGTCGAACAGTATTTCTGTCAAGAAATTTTCAGGTTCAGCATGGAGTTTAATATGACCGCAAAAAGACAATAGGAGCGCTCTTTATTACTATAGTAAAACCGTATACCACTGTTTTCTCAACTCTGCGTGTCTCTTCGAAACAAAAGGCGTAATTATTTACATGTGTTATTACTTTTCTACAGTAGAATTTCTAGAGAACTAAATATTATTTCTAGCTTTTTATTATGTTCCATATAGGTTTGACCACATAACGTCGTAGGTAGCATAAATATAATCCGGATGTAGGAGCAGGATCCTATTAAATACCCATCTTAGTTTTGAAAAGTATGATCGGCTTAAATAACACAAATACGATATGAATACGACAACGTACTGAACTTGTAAGTCGCGAAACCCACACAGAGACGCGAGTATTAGTCTATACTCGGAATTTTCTTTTAGCTTTTGGGTTTGCCTTTACTACCTTAGTCCAACTAACATATTTACTATACCACTATTTATATAATTCAATTCAATACGTCGCTTAGGGATGTCGAGTATTACTTATCAGCTTTCATAACCCGTATTCTGAATTTGATCTAAATGTTTCAAGCGATTATTTTCGATGATCATGCATGGGCTGTGTAGCTTTTTACTACATTTATGAAGTCTTATACTAATATTGAATACTCTGATGCTTTATACGACTAGCAGCATAATAGGTTTTAACCTTACTGAGCTAAGTAGCTCAGAGAGGTTAAACCCTAAGGCATAAAAATGTTTTCTAGTATCCGGTCATTTTGATAAACTGCTTTAAAATACTTCACTATTCCAATTAATTAGAGCCTAATAAAAGTTATTTACCATACAACCAAAAATTTTAATACAAAACTCTATGACGAAATACGTGGAAAATTCAATAAGTAAAATTGAAATCTTAAGAGAAATCGGGCATTAATTATTCAAGACACCAGCACCGTCGTAAATAACTTCACCCGTAATCGTCAGATAAAGAAACCATTACTGTTTAATTCGAGAACATTCGGTGGCTATGAGAAACATATAAAATACATCTCTTCTATTGGTAAAAGTGAACATTACATTTACTCCGGTACATTAAGTAAGTAGTCATAAATTTAAAAGCTGTTATGCGTAGCGCCACGGTTAGGGCTGACGGAATTTAAAATGACTAACTCGAGGGTTTTAAGGAAAGAGCTAAATTAAAAAGTAATCACACTAAATGCATATCAGGCTATGTACTGTGTTTAATAATTGGTAACTGTGTTTAATAGTTGCCAAATATATTAGTTGAAATGCCAGTTTAAGTAAATTCAGCTGAATATCAGTCATCACTCATCACAAAGTGACTGCGCTATGACCATTTCAGCCTAAAGGGATACCGATATACTAACGTAAGACTGATGAACCTGGGGGTATAGACAAATTCCGTTCAGATTTAACGTCAAATATGCACAAGTATTGTCGGTTTATTATTGGTGCACAGGAATATTTGTTAAGCAAATGTAATTATAATATTTCTGCTGACGTTAACATTCACTGGAAGGGATTCACAGTCCCTTGTCCGACGGCTTCCCATACGATTAAGGCAATCAGAAGTGCAATGCTTTGTAAATGTCACGTATAAGCAAGATGGCGACAAATTTGATTAAGTTCACGCATCGATCAATTTGCTCTATTGGTTTACCTACGGACGTATCAAAATAAGAATTCATTAATTAAAAAAGGCTTATTTACTAAGTATAATCCTTTTTTTTTACTTATGGTTGTTTTGTGTTTTGATAATGTCCGAGCAAATAATGTATAATAAAAATTGTATTCGTAAAGCACCCACACGGATCATAACGGACAGGCTTGTCTAGTGTGGGGCCAATGAAATATTGTAGTTATTTGCCAAAAGGTATTTTATTTAAACGAGGAATATAAGAGATGGCATATCGCTTAGTACCTTATGATGCTTCACACTAACTTACTTCCTAGTAAGTAAAAGTGATGTGTCGACAGCCCTAAATCCGTCCGTACATAAACGACATGGTCCTCTTGATAGAATGTCGTAAGATGGTAAATAAACTTGACATGAAACGTGACAAAGCCACATAAGTGCTTTCAAACCAACTTGCCGGGCGTAAGGACAATTTTAATTACGTTGTCAAAACATTCAACACATCGTTACACATGAGGGGGTTAGACAATCGAGTGTCTGCGAGTATTATGTTAAACAAAGTTTCTTTATTAAAAGTATAACATTGATGGGTAGAATTGAAGAAACAGAATACAACTACACGCCAGGACTATGCATAGTTGTATGTCATAGCATACATTGACGTATAAATGTAATCTGCATTCGCATACTATATTGCAGAGATAGTTTGGACATGTGTACTACAATATTCCAATTGCTACGATCTTGGCATGTCATTCTTGCTTCATGTACTCTTATCGCATTTTTTATGATTCTTTGGTTGTGGGTAACCTGGCCTTTCTCCACAATATTTGTGATCTGATCACTGAATGTTTCTGAAGCTTTTCTCCCCCGACTGGCGTATTCATTTTTGTCATATACATATGTGTATAGTTAAAATAAAGTATACAAATATAATATACTTTATTTATTTATTGTTGGTCAGGTAATAGGTTTTCCTTAATAATGTTATTATACATGACTCATGAATAACAAAATCATATCACTCATGTCCATTGTTGGGTTACATATCATCAATAGTTTGACCATCTGATAGAGTTTTAAGTTGGCTAAAGTATACCAAGATTATTACCTAACAAAAATGTCAAAGTTTAAAATATGTAATACAAGTTATGGAGCATCCACAAATCGCCCGCCGGGCGCTGACATTTTAAAATCTATATATATAAAAGGAATGTCTGTTTATCTGGAACGGAGGCGTTTGCAACATTGTAACGCAATCTGAGCATTAGCTAGTTAGCTATAAAATACATATAATTTATTCAGACTGTTTCATTCTATATCAATAAGCGATAGTCCAATTGACGACTCGATAGGTTGAGCTCTATGCTTTCAATACACTACCGAAGTAAACCCACTCCTAACACAGCACTTAACTAAATAGTTTAACAGGACTAACAGGCAACTTTCAACTGTAATGTTTAACAAACAAGATACAACTAATTATGTGCTTTTGTGACGCTTTGATCACGAAAATATCTATTTTGAAAAGATATCCACTTATTACTGTCCCTTTGCTGAATACAGGCCTGTTTTTTAATAAGTAGACCGAGAAGATGTAAAAGATAGAGCACCACGCTGGCCTAGACCAGTTTGAGAACTTAACACACCTTCAAAAACAATGCAAGCTCTCAAGACAAGACTCACATGATGTTTTTATTCATCATTAAAAAATTTATACACACAAGTACATTACGCTAAGATAAGTCTGTGTGCCGTCTGATCGAAGTCAAGACCTCTGCAAGACAGACCTATTGTATCCAGACTTCCTATAAGTCAATCGCTGCTAAACCATTACTAATACTAGGACCTCTCCAAAACAAAAACAAAATATGGATGTAGTACATCTCTGCCTACCCTTTAGGGGCTATAGTCGAACGAATACGTATATTTAACATAAATTGAGTTCACGTTCACGTAATCTGAGTTTAAAGGGACTTCATGCATTCAAAATACCCAAAAATTATTGTAATTTAAAAAAGGAAAACGAAATAGGATAATAAGGTAGTACGTGCGTGCCATGACCCTTAAACCTGTAGGTACATCGCATCGCCTCACGTCTGTGACGTCACGACACAGCACACGGCCATAGAGCATTTATCACTGACACACCACGAACCGCTGGCACGATGATTCCACGCCACTCTTACTGAATAATGTTGTACAAGCGTATGTGACCATGATTCTGCTTGACCTCAATTCACTAATAAAACAATGTAGTAAAATCATGACGATTATAATTAGATCATCCAGTCAATGTGGAATTAAAAGAATCACGCTCTTTGAATACCTTACCATTGAAATGTAACACTACATGAACTGCTCTGATGTAGCAGCGAGATGCTAGGGTCATGCGTTTGATCACTGAGTCGAGCAAAGTCTAATAATTGAGTTTATCTGACAAGAAATTCTCAATAGCACCACGGAGTCTGATTCTGTGCCCGGTATACGAAAAAAGGCTAACCACTTATGACGAGGGAACTTAAACCATAGGCTGGAAAATATAGGTATAATACTCATTTGCTACATATGTCCATGATTAGTATAGTAATTAAGAAAAAAGCATGAATATCACACCGCCGCAACTCGGCACAACATTTGTAGATCAGGCGTATGTTTGTTCAGTGCGAAGTTCTAGTCCTCAATAAATACTTGATGAAAGTGACGACGCGACGTGACCACTTAAATGTTACTGTACATGGAGTAAAGGTGACTATGTCAATAAGACGAGGTTCGGTACACGAAGTATCGGATAGGTTATTCATGGTAATTAAAAACCTATCCAAAACATCGTGTCGAAAGAAATATTAATAACTAGCGATCCGCCCCGGCTTCGCACGAGTAGAACAAAAAACCTTCCTCATGAATCACTCTGTCTATAGGTGTAAACCACATGAAAATCCGTTTAGTAGTTTTTGAGATTATCGCGAGCAGACAGACAGACGGACGGGGCCGGTGAGTTTGTTTTATAACATGTACGGATATACCTACGAATTTTCCAGATTTATGTCCTTAAAGCTAAATTACTTCGTTGGTCCCCTTCTTGATAAGGTTAAAGACGATCACAACGTCACGTGCGTAATTCGGGCCGAATTTTGCTATGAATTTGATAAGTATAGCACAAAGAATCGATTGGAATTATTATCATTTCCCATCATGATATACATGGCCTACAGGTTTCATCATAAGGAATAAAAATGTGCATCAATATCATTCAGAATTATCTATAGCTAGAAGTAATCGAGAATCCACGCGCAGTTATGTCAATGAGTCTAGATGTTCTTAGAGCCCATTGTTTCAATGTTTGTAAAGACCGCGTGACATACAGATAGGATAACCGAAGACAACGCGATCGCTATGGGAGTAAGGTATTTTACGCGCTTTAAATATGTAGCCGTTGTTTGAATGTATTGGATATTTTTATGTAATTGATATAGATTCCTTCATTCCAGAGTTACGATTAATTTATATAGGCGTCGATAGGTTTGTTTTTAAAGACAACTCCCGCACTATGAATGGTTCCTGTATCGTGGGGGACTTTACAATCGATGGGGATCGAACCCATAACACTCGGCGCGGCGGCGGCCAGTAGTGAGTCGACCACTTAACTCACTACGCCATTCGTGCAGTCAATGTATAAAGAATCGGACTCATAATCAAAAGGTCGTGGCTTTTAATCCCATTTATTGCACTACCAAATTGAGACCAGTCCTAAAACAAGCAATCTAGCCTAGCTTACTGATTACAAGAATTGGTACATTTGTAACCTAAATTCCTAGTAATGTAAACACTGTAGCTATAGTGAACCGTTGACAATAGAATAATATAAAAATATATTTTCAAAGAACTAGTATAAAAAAAACACGCATTAAAGGCTCAAAAGAAAATCAACGTAGGATTACGTAGGAACTAAAAATTTAGATACCTAGTTACCTAAAATATCTCGAAGCAGAGCTTTATTTTAAGAAATCGCGGTTTAATCCGTATAACCCTAATAATTTAACGTCAATGAATAAAATTCGAGTAAACTTAAGACAATATTATGAGGGTAAGTAATAGATGATATAACAACAAAATCTCTAATATTAAAAACATAACAACGGAACCTATAATTTTATTTAATATAGCGATTAGTTAATCTAATAAACGATTGATATAATTTTAAAATAACAAATTTTTATAAGCATAACATACATTAAATATAACATCGTTTGACATAACATACATTAAATATAAAATCGTTTGACATACCACTCAAAAGATATAATACTTATTTGGTCTAATCGCTAAGATAGGTCGACGGAGCCTCGCTTCACGGGGCTTCTATTTCTGGGTGGATTAAAAAAAAATAACCACGAAGCTCCGCTCCGCTTCGCTCCCGCCTTAGCCTTCGTGGTTATTTTTTTCGTGGTTATTCTTCTAACCTAACCTATCCGAGTCGGGGTACTCTGAGTCGCGGTGTTAACCGTAATGACGTTTTTTATATATATTAAACGTTAGACCTAATGATTTTCGATTAAATAAACAATATACATATTAAACGTTAGACCAAATGATTTTCGATTACATAAACGTTATATCAAACAACGTTATTATACTAATAAGTTTTAGAATAAATAAATGTTATATGTAAAGAAATTATATCAACAGTTGGTATATCTCACGTTGATTATATCTTATGAACTATAATAAAATGAAATTAGACCAAATGAGTTTATACGTTATGAGACGCACCCATACTATGAAGCACAAGTTAAAAAACACAACTGATATAAATCACCGCATATTTGTTTTACGTTAATTAATATTATAATTAAAATTCAATGAAAATTTCTAGCTAATTTATTTTTCATTAAATTTAAACAGAATTAAATTAGAGTAGTGTAGGTCTAATCACATACTCACCTCCTTCATAACCTCTTAATACTTCAAGAAGGTGAAGTGTAGCGTGAAATATACATTAATATAAAGACAAGACGACGTCTTGATAAAATCCTAACTGATATTAGAAATGCGAATGTGAGTTTGTTTGTTTTTTTCATGCATTAACTTCTCGGCCGATCGTCATAAAATTTCGCAAACACGTTGTCATCGGAACAGAGGACACAAGGTACCTTTTTTCAGAAAAGAAGTACTGTTACTAAACTAAACAACATTTGCGGGAGTAAAGCAGGCAAAATCTAGTAAGCAAATAAAATTAAATTATTAGAAACTGGTTGCTGCCCGTTAATCCGACATGTCCACATACTGAGACAAAACGACAAATCCTATATAATAATTAAGAACATAACCTACCGATATGCCAAGTTTCATTCAAATCCGTTCAACAGTATTCACATGATTAAACAACAAACATCCAAACATCTTCACAAACTTTCACATTAAAATATTAGAAGGATTTTAACATATTCATATGGCAAAGGAAACCTAAAACGAGACATTATAATCGGCGTGAAACACTAACAATGTATGAAAGTACTCGTCTGCTCGACGCTTCGTGAGTCGTTGTACATTTCATTAATAACTGTCGCTGAAATATCACTGAATTAACATCATACATACACGGCTAATTCTGTTCATGCTAAAGTTGTAAAGTCGTTCGTATAAATATTAATGTGAATCAGTTGAGTGGCGCGCAAATATATATGCATTAATATGCCAAGTTTAATTGAACGTTATGCTATAATCTATTTCTCATAATTTATTTAAAAGACTGTTGTCCCCGTTAGTCTCGGAGTATGAGTGCGGTTTGTCTTACGGCCGATCGTGAGGTTTTGATTCCCGGATCAGGCATAGTATGGAAATAAAGAAAGGTAATTTTCTAGCGCCACGACGCAATATCGTATGCCTAATAGAGGGCATTAAGATGCATAGTAAACCCTCTATTGCTTGAGATCACAACAAGCAAAATTTAGAAACAGTACCTACTTACCACGACCACATATTTATACCGGTTTATCCGTTTTCGAGAACAAAATGACCCACTTACAGTTTCCCGTTAACGGTAATACTTTGGGGCTTGTCGAGTAAGCCGGTATTAGGTATATAATAGCATGCTTGTTTATAAACAATCACATGCCTGACAATGAGAGTCTTTTAATTCTCGAAACTGTTAGATCGTAGACAGCCTCGCTGGCACAAAGCTCCAAGTTTAGCAGGCCGCACTGTCCTATGCGGATTGCCAAACTTCACATAATTATCTTTGAGAACATCATGAAAAACTTTCAGTTATGCAATTTTCTCATTGATAAACTTTAAATTCTCTTAAAGCTTATTAAAATTACTAAAAGCTGAACTCAACCAATTTAGACGTTAGTAATTTTGTTAATAAATAGTTTTTGACAGAAACAGTACACTCACAGAAGGCAAAAGCTTTAAAACATGAATACATAGCTATAGGTAACTATTAGTGAGGATTGTGTAAACACGAAATGTTCTTAACCTTTAAAGTGCTGAGTGTTCGGGAGTGCTCCGCCGGAGCCCCGCGGGGCTGCTATAGCTGCGCAAACCATGACAAGTAACTACAGTACCCAAACATTTACTTATGTTACGAGTTTCTTTCACAAGAACTGAACCCAAATGTGGACGATGTTCAAACAGAAAGTTAATCTCAACTTGAAATGGGAAGCAAGGAAAGACATACAAGCATGTAGAGTTACTGGTATCGGCGGTCATTGGTGTCTTAAATGGTCAGTGAGGAGAAACCTTCAATTTTATTGTGACGACTGGAACGGAACACAGTATACGTAATAACTGGAACTGTTTTTAATAAAAAGCCATGGTGCGGCAAAGGCAAGTGCTTCTTTGTTCCCGTAACACAAGTTTAGTTATATTTGCGGCTGAATACAAAGTCTCGAAAAGCACGAAGTTTGGCAATGTGCGTAAGGACCCATTGCGTGAATCCTAAACGTATAACTGCTGGAAGCAGGGTACACAATACACCTCTACTTACTCTTTCGAAGTATACAGGCCTAAGACTGTGTTTGCAAATTATTTGTATATTAAGGGATCACTATCCATAGAAAAAACGGCACTGATTTATGTATTTTGCTGTCGGTACAGCAATAAGAATATTTTTAATAAAAATATCATTTTCTTTTACTTTCATGAGGTCAATGGATAGTCGTCCCGCTTAGACTATAAGCCTATCTGCCCAAGACACTTACGTATAATAAGACTAGGCAGAAGATTCGGCTACAAAAATGTAGGTTCATCTGATAATTTAAAATATCAAGTAATCTGGCAAAATAGACTCGGTCGAGTAGAAATACGTGACATTTGCAGAATCTGTAGGTAAAGGCCACTTGCGATTCTGCCTATATGATTTTCTATTATATAAGTCGTCCGTTATTACCGAAACCTGGCAATCTGCCTGCTTCTGAAGATAGGCTTCCCAACCTATCATATTTGAAGTTAATAACTTCATTCGCGACTCAACGACAGTTCATTATTTATTTGGGTTATTACTTTATTTTTATAACTTTTACGTTTGTGTTGTTTGTTGTTTTATTGCGTCTTAGTAGGCGTTATAAAACGAATAGTAGTTTCGCAGTTATATCGCAAGAACGAAGCATTTTCAATATTTCAGATTTATTGAAATTAAACTACTATATACGGATTTTATCGCGTTGTATTTTATTTGACACTCTATTACATAATTAAGAAACTGTTACACTACATACTACTACTATTAAACTTTACTAATTTTGAAGCTAATTAAATTATTAAAATTTGCTAATTTAGTATAGTAGTTTAATTTCAATGAATAACATTCGCGTAAACAGAAGACAATAATATATTTCAGATTTTCTCTTAAATTGGGATAGACATACTTGTGATATGTTCCTCAGCTGAATAGTATTGCCAGGATTTTTATAGAAAATTTGTCTTTTGAGCAACTACGTCTTTTGTATAATTTAGTAAATTGCAACGGCAATTAACATAACAATACGTGACCGCGGTATTTATATTCTTCTACGATACATTCAGGCAGGGTAAGCTTAGACTATAATAATATAAAATAAATCATAAGCCACCATCGATACTCGGTAAAAGGTACCTTTCATTGTCAGTGGCATCTTCACATATACCTGGGATTTCGCATAAACTATAAATTACAGAGAAACCTTTATCATATTCCTGGGGTTAGATCTTATTACCGAGAATAAGGTAGGAAATGGATTACTATTCCCTTGAGACAGCACTACACTTCTTAATAATGAACTCTGCCCGTGACAGTGCAACGATATCTTTTTGGAAGAGTTGACAAATCCCAAGAGATAGATTGAAACTGTATACCATCAGGCGGATTGTACGCTTATTTACCACCTTGGTTGTATATAGAAAATTCCTAACACAAATTCACGTATATTTTCAGCAATACCTTAACCCACACTTTCGACACAACATAACATAATTACAAGCATAATTAATTAGCATTACAATTTATTCCCAGTAGATACATTACTGGCTTTCGATACATGCTAACTAATGAAAACGTTATTTAGCATTCCTTTTATAATATTGTCTTATATTTACACGAATACACTTTGTTATATTGAAACACAAAACTACTTCAGGCTTTAGACATATTAAAAAATCATTTCTTTTTAAATATTATGTAGCTTTTTTCTCTTTCACGAATGTTTCGGTTGCTATGGCCATGGCTCCTGAAAAACCATCTAAACGTCGGTGAAAATGTAAATTGAATAGTTTGAAACAACAACTGTATTTTTAACTGCGATTAATAATTGTAATACCTTAAAACAGCTGAAATGCAATCTTATTACATATTTTATAAATCGCGATTCTATCATAATGATACATTTTTATATTTTATTTTGTATTTAGGAAAGAAAAGTGTTTAATGTAAGTTACATCTAATTAACCAATTACATAAGTCATAGCACAAATTCACTAAGTTCCAACAATAAGATTTCCTGTATATAATTCCAAGATTATAAACACAAGTAGCATTCCTAGACTGAATTATCTTTAGATTTATGTAACTGTACGTTTCACAGGCGTTAATAGCTCATAAAGCTTTTATAGTTTTGTTAAGATAATATGGCCACACCCACATTTCTGCAGCTACGTTTAGGTCCTATGAAACAGGTGACCAGCCATCTAACCTCATCAGATCTTTACTGTTGAGAATTTTCTTGCTGACAATTGGATTTATAATATTAAATCTAAATGTCAGCAAGAAAATTCTCAACAGTGCAGTAAAGTTGCCTAAATACATAGTCTCACGCATATTCACGAAAAGGAAACCAGAGCTTTGTATGTTACACCCACATTTCGCGCGCAACGGTTCTAGATCCCACGTCATAGGAGGCTAGCTTATCGCCGTCTGGCAACCCAGTAAAATTCGAGACTCCGTGCTGTTACAGAAAATTTCTTACCAAAAAGCTTAATAATACCTGACCAGACACGCATCAGTCGCAGTCTACACGTCACTACTAAGGTGAAAATATTATATTTTTCATTGTATGAAGGAGCAACGTATTGTTTCGAAAGTAATATAATAAACTGTTTTGAAACAAACAAATTTAGAAATACATCAAATCATGAATAGCATACACAGCATTAACCCTTTATATCTCCTAAAAGGTGGGCAAAGGTCATATAATACAGGGTAAAATGGCTAATACTAATAAGCTTTTGCCCATGTTTTCTTAACATCATACCAACTTAATAACTTGCTTTACCTCTTTTTACAAAATTCAATAGTTTGCTCAAAAACACATTTATTTATTTTACATAGAACAACTTGCGCCAATTACACTATTTACCTAATCATTATTTATTAAAAATAATATAGATTTAAAATATAGCATTCACGCATTCTGCTCACAGTACCACATACATTTTAATAATAATACTTTCAATTTATCCCCAAAAATATTAACTACTGGGCTAAAATCCAAAAGAGCGTTAAGCTGCTTTAGTGACCGAGGTATTGGTGAATTACAGCGTGCCACAGTACGGCACGCTAGAACCGCCAGCAGTCGGTGCTTTCTACCACGACAATAGAGCGCTAAGACAGATCAGCAAATAAAAATTTGCTGATCTGTCTTAGCGCATCATTATTATTAACTTACTTATTACCTGTACTGCTAGTTGCTTATGCAGGTTATTAAAATGTTATTATTGAATTGTAGTTATGTAAATTTATATTGGTAAAATAGTTTGTAAGCACTTCTTCGCCCGAGCCACAGGTTCAATCTAGTTCGGGCAAACATCAACAAATGTATTTTTATAACATAATGAGTCATTTATTATAAATTATTGTACCTATTATTTAAATAAATTATATTAAATTAATAGTTGTTAGGCACAAACAATCTGCAACATTTGTCGCGAAGAATCGGTGCCTCGATATCATATCATATCATACCTACCCTTTAAAATTTTGTAGGATGCAAATAGGGGTAGCAACCATACAATTTCTTATAAATAAATCTTAAAAAAGCTTTCTGGAGTTTTTCAACATAAGGAACATAACATATGTTACCAAGCTTAAAATTGCAGGCGCCTGCACGAAGCGAAGAATGTTTTTTGGATTCAACGCTGCTTTTTATGTGACCGCGTATAGTCTTAGGTCTGTGTCGTGCGATTAGAGCAACCAATTTTAATAACATAAAAAATTTAAATAATGAATTATGAAAAGTAATAGAACAAAACTTGTTAAGTAAGGTATAAAGAAGTCACTGGTAAAAGGCTATTAGTATTTTTCAATTAATCTTGTATAGTTATTACATCCGAATTTCACTAACAAGCTTAAGGCGTTACATAGCTATGTCCATGTTAAGCCCCATATACCTAATTAAGGACATAAGGTGTTTCTAACGAAAACATATTCTATCTTCTTTAACTACATGCAGGCCCTGATAATTACATAAGCAACACAATCAGTACTACTTTCCCCGACCTAGGAATGGCACCATCAGGATCAGGGTCACAGGGCACAAAATATAATTCCTGTATCGCGAGAGGCTTTACAAACATTCAAACAACCGATACTAAGAACAACCACATTATTACGTTGAACCCACAACACTCGGCGAAGTGGCAATTGCAAGACGACCACTTTAACCACTAGCCAGACCTCAAAACAGATCTTTTCTCAACATACAATGCATGCGAATCCACGAGATGTAGCTTTGTATCTCACATCGTTTGTTAAATTCCTTCCAGCGGCTGCGCATTCCGTTCATACCAGACTAGGTAAGTACGGTCAGCAACACAAGCAAATAAATATTGAAAAAGTTTAATTCAAATTTTCCAATTATTATTTTGTCTTAATGAGTGAATTCCTAAATCACAATAAAATAAATCAATAATCTCTGAAATGGTATCAAATAATATCGCTGACTGTACATATAGTACTCTTCATAAAAGAAGTCTTATCTGTGTATTTTGGGTTTAATAAATTTGAACTCTATTGCAACTACTTAACACAAATATTATATTAGAGATTTTAGTCACACCAATAGAGTTGAAATTGGCTTACATTCAAATTTCGAGTTAGGTCACTGTTTTGTTAAGAGCGCGGTATAGAGCAAGCGTGTCCACCGCACTGAATAAACCGTTCAACTTCAGTCGGTTTTTCAGCGACACCTGCTAAGTGACAGATTTATTCTTGTTCGTAACAACATCATAACCTATCTATACTAATTATAATAAGTATTAGCGCGTGTATCGTGCACTACCAGACAGATCTGGAAAATGTTTTTGCATGTGATTGCCCAATTCTTAAATTCTTCATTCGTTCTATTATTGGGTTATTGAAAATGGGTTTAAAAAAAACCTAATTTATAAGCTAGAAAATAATTGCAATATATTATAGAAAGAACTAGTATACCTGCTTGATTTGGAAATAGAACAAAACAATTAAAAATGAGACCTCCGACCCGTATCAAGAATGAGAACGAACTGGCTCTCGATCCCTGTATATCGCCTATTCTCAAAACAATTCGATTTCTATTCTCAAAACTGCTGACATGGCAGCAAATCTTGGTGGATACAGTTGTTAGCAATTATAGGTAGAATATAATTATTATATAGAAATATTTAGTTAAATGTACCGATGTAGAAGCATTATTTGAACATGTTTAATTGTATCCGTTATTTTCTGTTGGCAACACTGATTTTTCTCGACTGCCCCACTATGCTTGATAGTATAAAACTAACGCGCGGAACGCTAACGGGCAGTCGTGCGTTGTGTGGCGATCGGATAAGTTTGTGAAGTAAAAGTATATTAAGTGGCGGATATTGCATTGAATTAAATCAGGTATGCATATTGTGTAACTATGTAAACTATTAATATAAAATATAATTATGTTACAATAATATTAAAGGAAATAAATACTTGAGAACTGATTCTGGAGTTTCCTTACAATTCAGAAGTGGGATAGACGGGTCATTTTTTTTCAAAAGGCACTCGTTTATCCCAGCCCACGTGCAAATTTAACCTTTATGAACAAATAAAAGAAAATATATACATTTCGTTCAGAATTGGCTCTCAACATTTGACTTGTCACGCATTGTATGGGGTATTGCGATATAGTCGATTTCAATACAACAAAATCAAAAGGTATACACGGTTCATTGACATGACCATGGACATTTTAGTGATGTCCAAGTGTAGCATCAATTGTAAAACAATTAATTACTTATTAGAATTTAAAATAGTTGATATCCGCTTTTGACCAAACAGAATATAGTAGATCTATATAAACAGTAAAAAAAAATGCAAGGTAGGTACATAATTTTACATTGTTAAAGAATAACCTAAGGGATAGGATTAGTAATTATTACTGACAGATTAATTTAAATTCCTCCAAATTATAGATATTTTGGCATCTGACAAATAACCTCACATTTCGTCTAAGATTTTTTAAATCAAATAATTATTTATTAATCGAACGCCAAATGCTTTAAAAATATTAAGTTATCGTGTGAAAACGTTGAAAATATGGAAAATTGTGTTACTTATTCCATGTACTTGTGAATTGTGTTACTTTTAAATTTATCACAATTACTCACTTGTAATTGTGATAAATTTAACAGATTTAACATCAATTTGGTTTGTTTATATTTCCGTCCTGATGGGTTGAAGTCAACTACGACACTCGTGTTTGTTTGTTTTTTCGTCTCGATTATGAGACTTACAGATAAGAGTGTTTGTTTGCTAGGTAGACTCGTTATGTCGGCGTCGTAGTTTGGCTTGGCCAAGGCACTCCCTGGTAGCTAACTATTGGCAAGCGACGTATTTACTTGATAATGTACTGTGTACTTATGGATATGTAGCATTATTGCGGTTGATGAGGTTGAATTTGGCTGGGGCACTCCTCGGTATTTCTCCTCTCGGCACTGGTTATATCCAGCCAGAGCTACTCTCTGGGGATGTGTTATCAGGTGCAATCTGCTATATGTCCATCAAAAATGGTATTAGGAATCTTAAAGATTAAAGCTTTCATGGATAAGCTGAATTCATGGTCAAAGTCAATATCATTTATTCATTTAGTTCACAAAGATAAGATAAGACATTCTGTTTTAATATATGTTCTAAATATGTGTGCACAGCATGTTTAAAACAGATACAATATAGTACAGTTAAACATATTTACACTATTAATCATATTTGACTATATTAACTTAGAACATTAGCAAATTAATGTTTAAATAAGAAGAAAAATATTCTGTTTAACTTCAACATATAAAATTGGCGGTAATCCGATAAAAATTCTTTAGCTCCCGTGCTAGTCAAATTGTGTTACGGCGAGGTAAGGATTCTCACTCTAGAAATACCAACTGTAAGTTAATTGAGTAAGGACAGTTTTGTAATATTGATTGTAATATTTAAGCGAACAAAACATGCACGATATCTACTAATGAGTTTGGTGTAAACAGGTTGTATATCTACAAATAACAGATAATTTTGAAGAACGATTATTAAGCATAGTTAAACTATTTTAAAATAATGTAATTGATAAAATATAAAGTTTATGTCAATGCAGACATGATTTGGTATTTATATGAATTTTGTTTATGGTAATATATAATGTATTATATAAAAAATAAGCATTATATAAATAAACTTTAATAAATTTGAATAGCTTTAATAGTTTTAATAATTTTATTAGATTAAAAATTAGTAAAGGTCAATAAAATTACTGAGGCTACATTTAGGTTAGTTGCTAGGTTTAGGCAAAGGGTTGGCCCTATGAGACTAAACCTGCAAGACACGATATTTGAGCGCCTTTTTTTTTTTTTTTTTTTTACGTGGGGGAATGCTATGACGCATATCCCTCCGCGGGGGCAGGCGGAGGGATTATGTCGGACTCGCCGGGGTAAAAGAAAGATAGAAAGATGGGAATAATAGTAAAGTACCTCCCGGAATACCGACTAAACCTACCACGGTGTTCCTCGACAAAACCACTATCGACGGGGCCGCGCGAATCGCTTTCGCATGCGGTGGCGACCCCGCCGCGGTTACGGCCCGCCGTATGAAACGGCAGGCCACTACACGAAAGACCTACCCAAAATAGGCACTACGTCGCATAAAACCCTACTGTCTCCCCTAGAGGGGAGACGGACTCGACACAGAGGCGCGCGTGGGAACACGCACGCCGCCTCTCGGACCTGGTGCTGAACGGATGGCGGGCAGGCCCACAAAGCCCGCCACCCCCAGGTCAAACCTCAGGGTGGCTGGAGGTCGTCTCGCGCCCTCCGGCGCCCGCCTCTGCGGTTGGGGAGAGGGTTTAAACGCTCCCTCTCCCGCTCCGCCGCCTCCTTGATGGAAATTACTTCCTCACAGAAGGAGGCGACGGCGTTCCACGACCTCTCACTCCGGACCATAGACTGAACTACGGCCGGAAGCGAGAGGGCAACCGATCCGACTGCCGCGATCAAATCACGGCGCTGCGATGCCCAGGCGGGGCAAACCGCCAAAGTGTGCAGCGCCGTGTCCTCAACAACGTCGCGGCAGTCGCCGCAGTGGTGACAACCGGGCGTCTCTTGCCGGCGTATACGACACAGGAACTGGCCAAAACAACCGTGGCCAGTTAGAACCTGTGTCAGCCGGAAGGTGAGGGCGCCATGCCGCCTCTCCAGCCACTCCTCAAAAACAGGACTTACCGCCACGATCGTGGCGTGCCCGATATTTGAGCGCCTCCCTTAACTTTATCATCTAAAGTTTTTAAATTTATATTTACGTTAGGACTCTTTACATTTGGCAGTGTAAAGTTTAGTAGTAAATTATTCGTCGTAAACCAGTCTAGGACTTGCGCGAGTAAATCGTTAACAGCACATAAATTCGGTGCTTTTCAGTCTACTTTAAAAATAAGGGATTTGTCATCCACGAATAAAACAATTTCACACAAATCCTGAAACCATATTGATTTGTATGAAATAAATCATTTACACTAAAGTGGCTCTTTAATTGCTGTAATATAATCTTCCCAAATACTTTACTGATTGAAATTGGCCTAAAATTATTGGGGTCGCTTTGGTATCCAATTTTAAATTAAGGTAGTATTTTACTACATTTAATTAAGTTAAGAAAAATGCCCATATTCATTAAAATGCCCCGTTGATTATTGCAGCTAGGTGTGGCGCTATATTGACAATAATATTTTCAACAAATTTTACAGAGATAGGAACCCCTGAATTTAGCAGATATTTTTGAATTAAGTTACTTAAATACGTTTATTATATGATATGGATGTACACGTTCAAAACTGAATAGTATCTTACTCTTCCACGTTGTCGATAACCAAGTATTCTGCTCGAGCTGGGCAAGACCTTAGGGTACTAGTTGTATTTAAAGTTATTTTTGCGAAGTAGTTATTAAAGGTGTCGGCTATTTCCAAATTATTTGAAACTATGTTATTATTATTCACAATACAAATTATTAATTATATACATAATATAAACACAATTCTATAAAACTAACTTATACCTAAAATATTATAAGACAGAAATAAAAAAGAAGAAAACTAAAACCCTCTAATAGGCGTCATAGAATTACTATTGTATTAAGTTCAAAGGTATTATCACGCACCTTGCTGCGTCCTGTTTCATTGTTATTAATATTCCAAGTAGTTTTGATTGTATTACTAGAATTTCGTATTTTAGTTTTTAGATAAAGAGACTTGGCAGTGGCACAAATCATTTTATATAATTTTTAACATATTGAATAAAATTAGGTTCAAAATTGAATCTTTTTCATATCATATAATTCATATAACTTAGATCACAAAACAATCTTATTATTCTTAGTAAAGGTCATTTAATAATATTTTTTTAATTTATAAGTAATTATGTTAAGTAAAGACTCATATACTTCATCTGAGAAAGGATATCCTTCCATATTGAGAACCTTGACACTTACTTTATTATTAAATTTCTTTAAGCTATTAGAGGTCATTGGTCTACATGTGATCTTATTCTCTTTAAGCATTGTATTTACAGAAAAATCTACCCTTTGACCACAATGGTCAGATGTCGATTCACTTAATATGGCCGGCCGTATTTAGAAATTGAGTCGCAAAATACATTATCTAAGCAGATAGCAGAATGTGAAATAATCCTTGTTGGTTTCAAAAATAGATACTTTAATTAAATGACTCTAATGAACTAATTAGTTTCACAGAAAGAGCTGACTGCTCAAGGAAATTAATATTAAAATCACCACATACTACTATATTCCTATTACTAAAACTCAAACGATTTAAAATATCCTGTACTACTGTTTCGAATACACTAAAGTCACTCTGCGGTGGACAGTACACACAAACTATAGTATGTTGCTCTTGTTCCACACAGGATAATTCATCAGTACGATAGAAAGATTTACTATATCTTTAAGTTCTTTACATTTTACATCATTACATAAATATATTAGAGAGCCACCATATATAGAATTCTCTTAAAAATTCACTTACAATTGAATAATACTCATTATAAATTATTTTAATTGAATACTTTTTAACCAATGTTCAGTTATGCAACATACTTGAATATTATGTTTAAAAATAAATCTAATTCTAACTCCTTGCCACTTGTTTTTTGTCACTTTGTTCACTACTCTACTGGTAACTGGGTCCCTGCATAATATATTAAATGCTAATAGTTTAGCAAGTTGTTTTTTATAAAAATAAGGTAGAAACAATGTATCTTTAGTCAATAAAAATCTACTAATAAACTTGTTAGTGTCGAAGAATGAAATAAAATTGTTATAACATATACAACTGCATTTGAAGAAGTAAATTAAGTTTTTCAATATTCCTATATTTGTTCTTTTGATAATACATAGGACTATGGTAATGCACACAGAATAAAGTTACACCCTACCTTATAATGTAATGATTATACTTCTGTTAAATAGATTGCATCTTTTTTAGTGACAGATAGGCTGTCACCATAAAGAAATGACTGTTGACTGAGCGTTTAATGTAGTCGTTTTTAACTTCTACTGAAACCTACAGGTGTGGGTTACAAAGATGTATTCAGACCAAATAGGTGTTTGGTCTCAAGGCATGAATGTGTTTTTATTATTGTTATCAACCAAATAAGACACAGGCATATCTTCATGATCAGGGGAGGAGATGGTATCACTGTTGACTGACTCCAAATCACAGACAGCTGACAGGTTTCAGCGGTAGTATTAAAGTTAACCTATTGAGTCTCAGTGACATACTGGTGGCATGACTCGATATTTTTTATTACGTCTGGTATACCTGGCAGATTAACTGTGATAAATATTTAATTAATGAATTTAAACTGCCGATCATTCCTTAATTTTCAGACTAATGGATGAGTCTGATGATAAGTAACCGCGATAATGAAAGCGGAAAAGGGTAGATTTCAAAACAAATACAAAGTGAGTGGAAGGGAGCCGGCGAGAGAGGCAAATCCACAAACACTCTTTTAATCGTAAGTCACAAAGTCCGAGGAGGGAGGTGTTGCGACAACGTGGATAACACGGGGAGTCGTAACATCAAAACTCGGCATAATAATAAAAGTCCGAGGAGGGGGGTGTTGCGACAACGTGGATAACACGGGGAGTCGTAACATCAAAACTCGGCATAATAATAAAAGTCCGAGGAGGGAGGTGTTGCGACAACGTGGATAACACGGGGAGTCGTAACATCAAAACTCGGCATAATAATAAAAGTCCGAGGAGGGAGGTGTTGCGACAACGTGGATAACACGGGGAGTCGTAACATCAAAACTCGGCATAATAATAAAAGTCCGAGGAGGGAGGTGTTGCGACAACGTGGATAACACGGGGAGTCGTAACATCAAAACTCGGCATAATAATAAAAGTCCGAGGAGGGAGGTGTTGCGACAACGTGGATAACACGGGGAGTCGTAACATCAAAACTCGGCACAATCGTAAAAGTCCGAGGAGAGAGGTGTCGCGACAACGTGGATAACACGGGAAGTCGCAACATCAAAACTCGGCACCGTTAAATAAACTAAGTAAATTAATTAATAACCGCGTCTCGACAGTTATATATGCGAAGTAATATAAATCGTAATCTTAAGAATATGTCGGGTAATGATAAAAATATCTTAAGCAAAGTTTTAGATGTATTAAGTAATGTAAAAGGCGCATCGACCTCGCTATGAGAATATTGTATCAATAGATAAACTAAAACCATGTTTTGTATACGATAGAAATCATGATTCTAGTTAAGTAAATTCAGAGAAAGAATGTGATGATATTTCTAAAATAATGAATTGATAACATAATAGTTGTAACAGTGAATGTCACTGGTTGTTTTCAATAATTATATAATATTTCAGTGATTTAAAATAAATGTATGAATGCCATATATATTATGTTAAACAATTATAATAGCATTTTCTGCATGGCACCCAAAATATACAATAAAGTACCAAATAAATTAAAGTACCTTAATGTTAACGTATTTAAACGTAATTTAAAAAAAATATTATTTGTTGCATAAATGCTACTATAATATTAATGATCTCCTATGTGATAATCTTATATAATTTGTTTTCTTTGTTTTAATAATCGTCTATCATGATCTAATTTAATTTGACATGTTCTTAATTATTGACTTATCTATTACTATTCTATTATGGGAAATGAATTATTAATTAATTAATTTTTATATTTATTGTACGGATTTGAACTAACGTATTTATAATATATCTCACTTCATTGTTAAGAGACGCTTAATTGACATGTTAATTATAATATTAGATCCAGCATAATTTTAAAATTCTTATTAAGCATATACATTTGCATGTCTGACAAGACAGAGCATGTTGAGACAAAAAATACCTATCTGTAACACCTGATCGTACACACGTTGAGTCAAATAAATTTATCTTTAATAATAAGTTATAAATGTGTACATTCACATTGATGGGGATGAGCATTGTCTCTATGTCTGTTACATGGAGACAGTGCTTATTTTTGTCGGTGTCAATGTATACATAATAATTTCTTAAGAAGTACATAAATAAAATACATTAAATTATACTTATTACGAATATAAACGACAGTACTTCAAGCGATTCATGGCCACAATTTTGTGCATGACCTGTTGTTGTTAAACATAATCTAAAGCGAAGGGTCTCGCTTTAACATCAGGATGGCCGAGCTGTTAGCAATTATAGGTAGAATATAATTATTATATAGAAATATTTAGTTAAATGTAGCGATGTAGAAGCATTATTTGAATATGTTTAATTGTATCCGTTATTTTCTGTTGGCAACACTGATTTTTCTCGACTGCCCCACTATGCTTGATAGTATAAAACTAACGCGCGGAACGATAACGGGCAGTCGTGCGTTGTGTGGCGATCGGATAAGTTTGTGAAGTAAAAGTATATTAAGTGGCGGATATTGCATTGAATTAAACCAGGTATGCATATTGTGTAACTATGTAAACTATTAATATAAAATATGATTATGTTACAATAATATTAAAGGAAATAAATACTTGAGAACTGATTCTGGAGTTTCCTTACACAGTGCTCAGCCGAATCCCTAGCATGTTAAGGGTATAACAGTTCGTTCGTTTATGTTGTATAGGCTACATCGTACAACGAATGACGGCCGCATAACAGTAATCATAAACTAATAAAATGTAGGTGAGACTGTGAGGGGGAGATAATTAATATCATAAATGAGGAAATTTGAGATGTTTGGATGTTCGTCACTCAATCACGCGTAAACCGTTAAACGGATTTCTACGAAACTTGGCACTAGCATTGAGCATTTCAATTTATTTTAACAAATATGATACCTTGTAACCCTACATACGTTGCCGAAGGATTCAACGAACGAAGCCGCATACGTAAGCAAGTAATTATACACTATTCATAAAAAACAAACAAATTATATCGGCGAGAGTGTGTTGTTAATCTAAACACCCGAAATAGTAACGGAATGTCACGTTATTTTATAACGGAAATGATAATATAAATGGAATATCAAAAGGAACAGAATTCCAGAGTCTGTGCTGCTATATATGCTATCTATAACTATATATGCTATATATGCTTTTATAACTTTGCATGAGGTATGAAAGCATAATTTGAGAAGGTGTCAGTCAGAGTCTACACTGGCTCAGTACGTGTTGTGCAACTTTACATATCTTTAAGAAAATTATGGCGAATTCTCAGACATGCAGGTTTCCTCAATATATTTTCCCGACACACTTAAAGCGAGCTTTAACTATTAAATTCGCACATAACTTCGAAAATTGGAGGTGCGTGCTGTAGGATTGAATCAGAACTTATGCGTCTCAGTCATACAAACGAATTTCAAATAGAAGAATTCGAATGAAATGTGAATGATCTAGGAGACCCAGGCTAGCGTTTTCACATTTCATTTAACAAATTTCATTACATATTAATACAGAAGCAAAGCGAAACAACGAGCGGCGACTCCTATATACAAACGTGTACCATATAATTGGGCTGGATCCGTTGTCAATCTATGTCATCGGAACGAAAAACCGGCCAAACCGGCATCAGATTCCCACATCAAACACACGGAGCTACATTTAGAATAGAGAAATAAAACAATACGCAAATTGGTGATGTGGAGGATATTCTGTTTCAAATACGATAGCATGTGTGTTGAAAGTAGCTGTATGGAAAAAACACCGGGCACAGGTGCTGCCGAGTTTCGCAAGACAAAAGTAATAATATATGTGGCAACACAAGCCAATTCGACAATATAGATTTCGCATTTGTATCGTCTGTGCACTTGTCATTGACACGTTTATATTGTACAGAATATGAAAAGCTTCTAGACTAAGAAGATAGCTTGTTCTGTGCTTCATTCAGATGTATCTAGTAAGATCAGAGAAACCTAATAGAATTGAGTATAATTAGTCGAGGAAGAAGTTCATATCATATGATAACACGTCCTAATTGTTTCGTTTTGTGTGATGATGATACATTGGAAAGCATTACGGCAAATATTTTAGAGGTTTAGTAGTAGTTTACTCTGGTAATCGGAATACAAGAGTATCTTTAGTACCCCGAAAGTTTATTATAATTCAGACGATATGACTGTGGTAGTCTTCTGCTAAAGCTAAAATATTTAAGCTCTTCGCTGTTACTTAGGATTTTCTTACAGAAGATCGAAGATTAACTCTTTATCCAAAATAGAAGACCACACACCCCGAATAAGGAATAGAAACCTGCTACCTCGCCGCCTTTATAACGTAATGGATTAAATTTCGATCTACCTAAGTGGTTCAGTAGCACATTTCATTTCTTCTTGTGTCAATCATGGAATCCCTATTTCTATCCCCACGTTGACCTATAAGTTTCCACGTTTATCTTTATTTTTATATAATTTCTAATAGAAACATTTTAAATGTTTCAATTAGAAATATCTTAGTAGTAACACAGTTCGTAACTGTGGTATAAGTCAGTAAACGTACCGTGTGTAATACCGGTGTAATACCCCTTTCTAAGCCTTCGAAAATCTACAGACGTACTTTTCGCGACATAATATGAAATATTATAGCATAAAATATGACAAAACAGGACACTAAATAATAATTGATGCGATCACTTTTATAACTCAATAATACTATAATTACATTATATTCTACAGCTTCGATATCTTTTGTTTGGTATTTTCGCCAATCCATATTGTGGTTTTCCTCTCACCCCATTAAGCTAATAAACCAATCGCTATAATAAAGTCCATAAAATTTAATAGTCTAAATTGCCTTACTCCGGCTTTACATAAATGTAACATATTTTTTTCTTTTTACAAGCTTTTATTTAGTTTCATCTGTCCCGATGTTTGTCATCAAATCTTGCAAATTAAATTTGCTCCACTTCCCGGTTCCCGATTGAGCTGAAATTTTGCATACATGTGTAAATCGCGTGACAATGCAATACTATGATGACATGGTGCTGATCTGATGATGGAGCTGGAAGGTGGCTATTGGAACTTCACAATGAAAAGACACAACCTCACCGAATTTGGGCTCGTTTAAATCGTCTTGACGAGTAGGTTGTTTTTCAATAGTAACTACGGTCTGATGATGGAGCTGGAAGGTGGTCATAGGAACTCTGTAATGAAACGACGCAACCCCATCGAGTTTCGGCTTCTTTGATTCGTCTTGACGAGTACTTTGTTTTTAGATGATTACCAGAGTCTGATTTGATAATGGAGCTGGAAGGTGGTCATAGGAACTCAGAAAAGAAACGACGCGACCTCCATCAAGTCTCGGCTCGTTTAAATCGTCTTGACGAGTACTTTGGTGCTAGATGGTAACCAGGGTCTGATGGTGGAGCTGGAAGATGGCCATAGGAACTCAGTAATTAAACGACAAACCTCGTCGAGTATCAGCTCGTTTGATCCGTCTTGAAGAGTATTTAGTTGCTAAATGGTAACCAGGGTCTGATGATGGATCTGGAAGATGGCCATAGGAACTCAGTAATTAAACGACATAACCCGAGTATGGGCTCATTTGATTCGTCTTTTGACGTATTAAATTAAATGGATAGAATGAGAAATGTTACAAACAACTAACCAGTAATTGATAATGTAAAGTTATTAAAATATAAAATAATACTAAAAAGTTAAAAATCAAATTAGAAGAAAAGCAAATCTTTTTAAAACCAAGCTTTTATTATGTTCTTGTTAATAAAAAGAACTAATTTGTAACTGATAGCAAAAGAAAAATAATAAAGGTGTAATTATGCTAAATGTTCTTTAATGTTCCATCACAATGTAACACACTTCTATTTATAAAAAATGGGTATGTGATAAAAACGCGAAGATTTAATACAAGGTGTAAAGTATTAGGGTTTAATAAAAAATTCTAATAGGTATGTACCTACTTACGATATGGGATTATTGTGACGTAGACGAATATGGTTAATTATCGTTAAAGGTTGCAATGTAGGTACCTATATAATGATATTTTTCTTATCAGGTTTAAATGATAATTTCAAAATTTTTAGTTCTTTTTATTAACGAGAACATGATTAAAGTCTGTATTTAAAATAAAAATCTTTTATTGTAGGTTAAAAAGTATATACCTGCCGCTGGGGCTCTATTACCATCTTTTAAAGCATTACTATGGCAGGCGCGAAAACGAGAGAAAGCATACTGTATTCTGTAACGTGTCGTCTCATTCTCGCGCATGCAATAATAATGCTTACAGACAAGGTAGAAAGCTCCCTGGAACAGCGAGCGCTAAGTATAGTTTAGTTATACGAAAAGTAGTATTATGTCTAAAATATGAATTGCATCAATGAATGTTATCAATCAGGATGGATAATCTGTTTGTTTAACATAGGGTAAAATTAATTTAAACGAGATTGAACCGGCCTGTGTCCACTAAGCTCCATTGTTACCCAGAGTTAAGCTGAATGCCCGCTCGTGATATT
This sequence comes from Catocala nupta, assembly GCA_963675205.1. Classification (NCBI taxonomy): domain Eukaryota; kingdom Metazoa; phylum Arthropoda; class Insecta; order Lepidoptera; family Erebidae; genus Catocala; species Catocala nupta. Next base: position 25,728,794 of record OY776086.1, on the reverse strand, counting down.
GCATAACATGCAAGTTATGGTAACGGGTCACTTTGAGCTGGTAAATGCTTGTTTTCCATCTTGGTAATATAAAAAAGCTATTCTGATCTATTTCTAATTAATTTCCTTATCAATATGCATGCGAGTATCTTTTTATTTATTCTTATTATAATTGTTTAGCAGACAAATCACTTATTATATACACACACATAATTAGGGTTACCTGAAAATATTTAATCTAATTATTGATATTGGCCCAGTTTATAAAAAGTGCCGCGCTGCTGGGCATAGCTCTCCTCTCCGAATTAGAGAAGTATAACCATAGTCTCACACAAGGACCATGCGAGGACCTACAGACTTCATATGACTTCAAGATATTACATTACTGCATAATGTTTCTTGATTTTAAAACATGCATTCAAACATTTGTATATAGTGGAGAAGCCATCCCTACTATATAACAAAAAGAAGTCACGTCCAAATACATTCTAAATACGACTCCGCTGTAGAAAACAATGTATTCAAACTAACTTCACACGGACGGAACAGTCTGCTTCGTAACTAATGAATTTGGATTCAATCATGAAATCGGTGCATATACAAAGTATGCGAATACGAAACCGGGCACTACAAACAAATGAGAAACTAGCAGCGCAGACGAACAAAGCAATATAGAAAAAGTTTTCATCTGGCATTGGAGTGTACGCCTACGACATGGATTCGATGCGCTCCACTGGGCACCGAACAGATATCAGCCGCCGTGAAATCCGCAGTTGTATGGATAGTCTACATGCCACTGCTTATTATTCCGATGGCATTGTTGATGTGGTGACGCGAGTGAACACGATTTTCCACCATAGTATTAACATAATGTCATTGTCTACATTGGTTTATGCCGCAGTTTTCACTACAATTGTTACATCCTTACGAATTAATAAATTTTCAAATCAAGTTAAGACTTTAAAAACAGGGCTTCCAGATCTGCACCCTCGTATTTTTAAATAGAATGCGATAAATATACATAAATCGTACCCTATACATGTACAATATACATAAATGGATAATTGCTAAATTCTAATCATAGTTGCACTTTATCAGAATTAAGAAATTATTCAATTAATTAACTTTTAATTAATAACGTTAATGAAAACACTAAAGATTTTATCATTTCTTTGCAACAAATGCATAGGTGAAACGGAATATCGATTTTGATACAATAATATAATTATTCTATTATTTATATTATAAACAATACATTTAATGTTGATGATATCACGCCATTAATGCGTATTTCGAGTGGTCGGTAACTAACACAATTAAAAATATACGAACAACATTTCTCTTTTGAAAACAGTATCTGTCAGCGCTACCTCAATACATAATCGCCTAATCTCCAAATCCTAATCCACATCCGTTATCTTCCTATCTTCACCTAGATCCTAATACGATAAAAGAGGGCCCTATTTTTCACACCGCTTCCGTATAGCCAATTCTATTTCAGTCACGTTAGAAAAATGGTGACCTATATTTTAATCTAGCAGACAGCGGTAGAAACATGTACGCATCGATTCAATCAACCGATTGGAGTGTTAATGACACACCCGCTAATGTACTTGTTATGCTACTTAGAAACTTACCTGCGCGATTTCCTTTCTAGTGCAGCAGAAATTTATGAAGGTAACATTTACGAAGTCGGCGCCATGGCACACGCTGACAGTCTTATCTTCCAGAGAACCTTGAGATCCGATCAGGACAACGTTCCGTATTTTTGGATCCTGCGGACAAAATAATAGTTTAATCTCTTGGTCAATCTTAAAGCCTAAACTGTTTTCTTCGTTGGGTCTAGTTTGCGGCTAATTGATTTGATTGAGGTAAAACATATACAAAATCAGTTAATTATTTACTTTCGATTTTCCTGTTGGATAGAGTCCTGTCCAAGAAAGAAATACGTAATTATGTATACGCGAACAAAGTTGCCATTAATAAAGATAGGGACATGATGGAAAGTGTAAATGGAGCTACGCCTATGCTAGCATAAGTCTTTATGATATATTTACGTATTCATTACAATAATAAATAGCAGTAAACATTTAATTGTATTTTTTTTAGAGTTAGGGTCAACAAGCTTTATTTCCATAAAAATATATAAATACTTCTTACACACATCAATTAATTAAAGCAATAATAAAAAAATATAATGATACAAAAAAAACATTGAAATAGCCTGTTCGAGAAGTAGAACTCTCATTTGAAGAACCTGGCAAGTAACTCATGGCCACTCTTTTTAATCGCCAAATATTTACAATATGTTCTTAACAACAACAAAATATTATTATATGAGCTGCTGTGTGTAGTTAAGCTTGGCGCTGTGTGTACTTATAGACACTAACTTAATATTGGCATTCGGATAACATACACAAGTTGATGCACTTGTGTATGCATAATGAAAAATACATATAAAAGATGGTGTCATATCGAGTTAATAAAATCTATTAAAAATTTATACATTCCTATCTACTGAATATGATATATGCCGCCAAAAAACTGAACACTGATTTGATATAGGATTATTTTTTTTTAATTAAAATTTATAACAATATACATAGTCTACTAATCTAAATTTCAAGATGGCCACACCCGTTTAATCCTTACTTTACGTGAAAGAACTAATGCAGAGCACAATTAATTTTTATCTCTTTCGTCTCGACAAATGAAAGGACACATACATTTTAAGTAAAATACGCTTGAGATGGCTCCTTAGTATGGCAGGTGCGCGAAACCTGCAATCCGCAGTGTCAAATTTTCTGCTCCATTATTAGTTCACCTACATATTTACGTAATCACACATCCGATACATTTTATTAAACAAACTTCTATTTCATAGCATGCGGTATGTAGTTTTAAGTGATTGTACCATTAGACTAGGTTCCGTTATGAGTGTAATTATCTTTTATTCTTGTTATATTCATTGGTATATTAATCTATACTAATATTATAAAGCTGAAGAATTTGTTTATTTGTTTGTTTGTTTGGTTGAACGCGCTAATCTCAGGAACGACTGGTTCGAATTGAAATATTATTTTAGTGTTGGAGAGCCTATTTATCGAGGAAGGCTATAGGCTATATAACATCACGCTACGACCCACGGGGCGGCGCAGTAACTATAAACGCGGGTGAAACCGCGGGAACATCTAGTGACTAAATAAATAAATTTGTGTCAACTTATAAACAATAAATATTCTTGTTGTGGTCATCGCACGTAAGTACCATCAAGTTCCATTGGATGCCATTATACATTGGATGGTGTAAAACTGCCATAAATCTTAATACTATGACGAAATTAACTAATAATAATTACATGTTTCGGTGCCATAATGATCGTAGCCAAATAACCTTGTGTTGTATGCCGCAGTGAGCAGGTTTTACAGAGCTCATTAAAAAACTGTTGTGCTATCAGCAGCAGAACCAATGGTTTTTGTCTCTCACGCTAGAAATATCGACAACAATTCGTATGGTTCGTCATCTTAATAATAAGAATAGTTTTGCATCTAAAGATCTAAATCTCTATTTATACCATCACCAATAAATAAAATTGGAATCATTGACGGTAGTTGCAAGTGTAAGTGATTATATTCATGGTGTTTTGTTGACAGCCTTGGTGACGTAGCAATAGTGGATGAAACTGTCGTGCGTGAGGTCTCGGGTCTGGCAGAGATTTTGGATTATCAGTCAAGCAATTCTTAATAACAGCAGAGCGTCTGGAACTGAGCCCGATAGACAGTATTAAGTCCGCTTATACTAAGTGGCTAAGTCTAGAATCGTGTCTAGTGAAATGTGGCTATACTAAATTTTCGCTAACCTCTTCGGAGATTTAGTCCTAAGACTATTATGTTTCCCAGAAATGCAAGAATTCAGAACACAGTCAGTTTTCTATTAAATGACCTCGATCCTCAATAATAAGCGACCGCCTGCAGACTACACGTGTACAATGTACCAACAAAATAACAATCACAAATGGAGAAAAGAAAACTACGTCAGCAGTATTTGTAACCAAGTTGTTGGCTAACGTGGTAAGTTTGAAACTGACTCAGCAACAAATAGATGCAGCGGGTTAAACATTGACCAACTTGCACAGTTTCGTATTAAGTTAGCAGGTTCGGGTTGGTATATTTTTCCTCAATTGTTTTTATTAAAGGAGAACAGTACGTGAATGTATAAAATTTAAAGAAAAGCGTTTGACTGATAAATATATATGCTAGTAAAGATAGTTTTAGTATCAAGTCTGTTTAGTATAAGTACCAATTTCATTTTACTTTGTCAAACAAGTATTTCCTTCAAAGGGTAGGCAGAGGCGTACCTACTACATTTACGTTTTGCCAGCTGAGGTTTTACGTCCAACGTTATAGGACGAGCATATTGCCTTCTACCTGGCACTGAGATTTTCTAGACAAAAAGTCCAATAACACTTTGCCTGGCCTGGAAATCGTACCTGACTTCGTGCACGCATTTACTATCATTTACATTACGCATTGTGCCAACAAAATAGTCGATTTCGATTTACCAAGAATAGCTTTATTCTGATTCGATAATAAATTTAGTTGCTGTAAGTATCCCTTAGTACCGTGTAATTTGGGCCGAGTTTTGAAACAAATGCATTTAAAGTATACTTAAATTGGATCAAATTTACACACAAACTCTAAATTACAGCCTTTCCTTTAAGGTTTGTTAAAATTCTTAACGCGTGTAACAAAGTTGAAACTTGAACAACGTCGTACTACGTACAAAGTTCAAACAAAATTAAGTTTAGTACAATGTTGTTCAAAAGTCGCACCAAGAATTGAGAAAATCTGTATCCATTTCTACGTCAGTTATAAATCTAAAATGACCAATCGCCAAATATTAATCAGCGAATAATCGGGTACATGTAGAGTTCGCTATATCGATTTCAACTCCATTCATATAAGAGGGGTTGCTAAAGCGTGTATAGTACAGATGTTTCAGCACTTTTCCTTGACACCATATCGTTAAATCAAGGCTCGCGTGATCAAACTCCACGATAACGATAATTTTCGTCGAACACCCGACCTCGGCCACTATACGACTATTCGATAAGTCAAACGATTCTACCGGCAAATTGGCAATACAAAAATACGAGCATAAAGCGAACATACGGTCCGACGCTGCATTGAAATAATAACAATGACATAACACTTGGAATTTGTTTGAACCTTGTATCTAATTGTAAGTTCGTACGTAAAAGAAATATTTTTTAATTTGCACGTCTCGTCCATTCAGTTTTATTTTTATTCACAGTAGCAACATGCCCCTCGGCACTTCCAATGTTTTCCGCTCATTATCGAGATGATGCTGAAGCGAGTTTATCAATATAAAAAACGACCTAAAGGTTGTAAAGTTCGTAGCTTGAAACTATAAAGTTTAATTAAAATTTGACGAAGCTATACAATAACCGCGAGCTACACGAAAAGTTATCAAATACTTGAACACAGATATCATTTTCGGATCGAAATTTCTGAGAAAGGGATCGGCCGTAATTATAGTATCGATTTTACTAACAAATAAAATATACTTTGGCTGTTAAGATTGAGGAGACAGTACGGAACAGTTTAAAACAGAAAGTAAATAAGTAATGTTTCAACTCATCATTAAATTTTTTTTAAGATTATTATTTAAATTTGAACATAGAATATAATTAGAAAGTGTACGTTCACGTCTTTATCGAATAGGAATATTGATAGGACGGCATCCCATTGGCCGGGCTCGGTGATCCACGTCGTAGACGTCAATTAGAATGACATGACAGTAACGGTACTGCGCTGCCCGGTAAAATAGGTCACCAGTTAGGATCGGGGAGATTTTAAATTTATAATATTTATGCTCCGATAACTGATCATGACCTACCTGGGCTGTGCGGCTTCACATTGGACAATTATATGTACTCTAGTGAACTGAACTAGACGTGACTTGACTGGGAATCCATAATAACAATGAAAGAAAAGACAGTACAGCATCAATTCCTCAAAAATAGTAATAGATAAAATAATGAGAATGGATACCTCTTTAGTTTTGGTTAGACTCTACATAGTTCAGTTATCCGTTTTTTACACGAGAGATTTTAAAATGATTTTGCAGTAAATGAGCTAATTTATCAGTCTAGACCTACACGAAACACATGTCAATATAATATTGTCTTATGTTTACGCGAATGTTATACATTGTTATACATCTTGTTGTTGTTATACATCTCCCCGTGAACATGGCTGCTGTAAAGCAACCGAAACGTCGGGGCAAAGTGTAAACTTAAATACAAATAGTTTTAATTAGAAAAAATATATAGCTTAAATAGTAGTAAAATTCAATAATAGTAGTGTTAGAGTTTTCAAAATTATGTAATAACAGTGTTTAAAGTAAAATAAACAACGCGATAAAATCCGTATAAAGTGTTCAACATGTCAATATATTATTACTTTTGTCAAACGGTGACTTCTTCAATTCTGGTAAACAAATGTAAAAATTTTGCAGTATGAACAACAAGCTGAATGAGTGTGATAATTATGTGCATGTATTTCTTTCCAACCTCTGCCAATCACAAACACACGACGTAAAAAACTTGCATGAAAAATAAATGAATCGTCCACAAAAAAAACAAGTCCCTCCACTAGTTGCAAACATCTCTAACGGGGCAAAAACAACTTGTTATCTCACGTGGAGAAAACAAAAGGCCAATTTCACTATGTAACCTGAATTACGTCATATAAACTGCGACTAGTTCACAAAAACAACTGCAGTTCTGGAAATCGATAACAGCAATGCCAAATGCAAAAAATGGAAGATTAGTGCTGAAATACTATTTCAATTTGCTCAAGAGCCGAGATCTCGCACCATTAGAGACAACCAGCGACTTTGAATTATACATTCAGCACTTTTTAATAAAAGCCTGATTGTTCCCGTGACGTTTTTCTTAGAACTAAATGATTCTGGTTTTCGAAGTAGGTCTTACGGGAAATCTTTTTGTATTCTGTGAATATATAGCTAGTGATAATTATGTTAGTCTAATATTGAAACTCTATCAATCAATGTTTGTGCCACAATAAGAATAGTTCACCCGTGACCTATGAAGAAAGACAAATGCAGTTCGGCAAATTTAAATGGTTACACTTAACAAACCTTTGATGAAATACTCAATACTTTTATCGTTAATAATTTCAAATTGGTGATAATAACTTTTTAATTGTACACCTCTTACATGCACCTCTTGTTCGACGATAATTGTCTCCTCCCTAATTCTAGTTTATTACAAATATTTCCTTCCTATATGAAGTTTGATAGAAGAGTCAATAAGATTACCGTCACTCAAGGAAATAGATCGAATCAGTGTATTTGGAATATTTAATAGAACATAACTCGCACACTGTTCTATTGAAAAGTAGCTGAAAATTGGCACCGCAAAACCGCACTGCTGAAATACCCACAGAAACATTTCTAAAATGATTGACGTTTGAACAGACGATCCGTAGCAGAGGTAGCTCGGAAACCTCAATGATTTACTCGGAATTAACTGAACACGGAGAACAGTAAGCTGGGTTTTGTGAAACAATTTAGTCGACGCCTGTTTCATGCATATGTGCTGAATTATAGTTGACTGGAGGCCTTTCATCCAATTTCCTATCAACTTATGTTTAACCAATTCGACTGTTTTATTACTTGATATCAAATGTATAGTTGACATCAAGTAATGAAACAGTCAACAGCAGACCAAGGAGGCAGTCCTTGGTCTGCTGATATAGGTTTGGGCTAATTATGAGGTCCAGGTTTCGATTTCAGGGGCCAAGTGTTATTAGTTATTGTCTGTTGGAAAAGTGTGCATGGAAATGGCTCGCTCTCTTTAAGAACCTTAAACATAGCTGACAAAATTACGACTTTTGGTACAGATGTGAATTCAATACCTTCTTCTTTCTTTTTAATTACAAGGATGAATCGTACTAGATACAAACGAGTACTACTTATCAAAGATTACACTCTTTTAATTGAAGTGAAAACTACTTTATACGCGATTTTGACGCGTTGCTTATTTTAAAACACTTTTATTACATAATTTTGAACTATAATGCTACTATTTTGAACTTTACTACAATTAAAACTATTTATATTAAAGTTTACACTTTGCCCGACGTTTCGGTTGCTTTACAGCAGCTATGTTCTCAGGGAGAGAAACAACGCGACAAAATCCGTATAAAATAGTATAATTTCAATGTATAACATTTGCGTAAACGTAAAACAATATTATACACCGTTTCAACATAAAACCTACGATACGAATAATACAGAATGATAAAGATTATTATGACCTGCCGTCCCTGCCGACCATCCGTTAATAGTGACACAATGGTAATTTGTCTTGCTTTTTAATGGAAACTGTAATTACTTAAGCCTTTCATTCAGTGTTGTATTGTTTTCGGATTGAACACATTGTACATAAACAACCTGCTTTAAGTTTTTGTGTTCCGAAATCTCAGACACAATGACATTGTTTTTTGCATAGATCTGTGTTTCGGTATACAAAAGATTAAAAAGCTACAGTTGAATCAGCATAAATGTATATTGCTAACACGTTTAGTAGTTTTGACGACACTTCGAAATTCATAATAAATCCTTCTTACACAGAACAACTAGGTACAGATTGTTAGCTCAATACAAGGCGAGGAAATAGATTCACTTACATATGTGGGCGACTGAATTTACTGAGCTGATCTGAACTTATACTGAGGTACCCCTAGGCGGTACTGAATGGCTATCTCCGGCGTTTGCTTTAGATGCAGAATAGCAAAACGTATTGCTGAAAATAACTTATAGTCATCGTAGTCAACAAATTAATGAGGAATGGTATGCCATGTAGTTGAAACAAATAACCATTAAATATGTCAAATTCAAAGTCAATAAATTTAATTTATTTAGTTCACTAAGTAACACTTAACAACGTCTAAATCTACTGGTTAGTGATAAACTCACTAACCTATGAATTTTGACGTTCTTAGTTATTGACTCTACATTTAGATGAGTTGCTAGGTATAAGCAAAAAGTTGAATCTATAAGACGGTGAGATGATGAAAAGATATTGTTAGACGAACATGGACAGCAGACGCATGGGACGAGCAAGGAAATGTGAGGACGGCGGAGAAGGCGTACATTTGCCGCCATTAGCGTGTCTATAAATTGGGTTTGTTAACTTCAGATTACATGATTAAAATATACGTAGGGGTATATATGAATAATATTGTCTTCTGTTTACGCGAAAGTTATTCATTGAAATTAAACTACTATATACGGCTTTTATCGCGTTGTTAATTTATCACTGTATTACAAAATATTGAAAATATTACACTACTACTACTATTGATTTTATTTTACTAATTTATAAGCTAATAAAATAATTTAATCTATTAAATCTATTGAATATTAAATCTCCCCGTGACCATGGCTGCTGAAAAGCAACCGAAACGTCGGGGAAAGTGTAAACCAAAACTAAATATATTTAATAGTTTAAATAATTTTATTAGCTTATAAATTAGTAAAATAAAATCAATAGTAGTAGTAGTGTAATATTTTCAAAATTTTGTAATACAGTGATAAATAAACAACGCGATAAAATCCGTATATAGTGGTATATATGAAATCAAATAAAGTTATTTTAAAATATGGCTAGATATAAAAGTATATTTTAATAGACTTTATCTTAATATATATTTATTACGATACAGGCTAATTAGAATACATTGTGTCTTCATTTAAAACAAATCAATTTTATAATTCCGCAATTATTTTTTACCGGAACTGGTTTTTGTACATGCTACGTTCAATGGCCTACGAATTTTTTTGTAGAAACCTATACAATGGGAAGAATCTAGTGTAGATATTTTACAATCTACTCAAACGACTCGCCCAATTTAACTGGACAATCATAGTCGCATGCAGTCCTTAGATACAAGCTGTATTAATCCCTACATCAATCCACAAGACTTATATTTAGAAGGTATAAGGGAATAAAAGGACTTAGCTAGTAATGATTCTCGGATCACTTTAATTTCTCTTCTTCATCACTCAAAATACCACGTTGGGTCAGCTTTCTGGTCTAACAGGTACGGGTTGCATAATAGTTCATCCGCGAACACCAAACGGGAAACCATTATTCTAAGTTTCTATTGAAACAATTTTCATTCTTCAAAAGCGTGCAGTACGTAGCATTTATAATTTAGGCCCACGAGTTTCCCTGAAAGAGCGTTTTAAAGAAATTGGTATACTTACTGTTGCGTCGCAATATATATTTACGAATATTATGTTTATAAAACATAATATTCACTTATATAATAAGAATAGTGATATTCACAACTTAAACACTAGAAATAAGCATAAGTTGGTAGGTCCGTATCATCGTTTACATAAAGTTCACAATTCATTTGCGGGACTCAGTATACGCTTTTTTAATAAACTACCGATTGATATTATAAATTTACCTTTACTAAAATTTAAAAGTGCTGTTAAAAGTCAGCTTATCCGGAAGGGCTATTATTCAATCAATGATTACTTAAATGATAAAAACTCATGGAACTAGTTGCTTGTTTCATACAGGATTCAAACAATGTATGTATTATATAAGTCAATTTAGTTATGTGAAGGTACTTCGTGTTTATTTGGTGGTGTTAAAGTATCTTTCTTTTCTTTTAAACAAACTTTATAAGTAATAACGTAATTTTGTTTTAACTACATTTAGTCACGAACTACCTTTTCATGTCACAAAGTGTAAGTGTATGCGTCCTCATGCCATACTATTGTCTATTACAAATGGCTACGTACTGATAAATATGATTTCAAATCTCAAATGCTTTTTACATAATATTACCAACTTTTCTTTATTTTAGAATTTAGTTTTATATGGACAGTGACATATGGCATAATGACTGCAACACCTGGTACATAAATGAGTTGTAAAATACTGAAATTATAAGTTGATGGCGATTTAAAAGAGTGGCCTTGAGTTTCTTGCAGGTATCTTCTCATAGGCTCAACCTTTTGCCTGAACCTTGCAACTAACATAAATGTAAATTCAGTAAATATAATAAACTCACTAACCCATTTGACGTTCATAAGTGTTACTTTGTGACCTAAGTGAATAAATTATTTTTGACTTTGACTTTGACTAAGCTTAGGCCTCCTAGTGTCCAATGTTTAACAGAGTGATATGAAGGCAGCCAGAATCAAGATTTTAGGTTCTAACCTCGGTCCTGCCTGTGAAAACAGGTAATGCCCGAAGAATGTTCTTATCGTTTTAAATCCATCACACTGTGATCACGTAAATATACTACATTATAATTTATGATTAAATGTAAAGGAAGTCTGTTAAAAGCGGTGATCCAGACCGTCACATTTTATACTAGGCGTAGGAACAACGGAAACTCATAATCATGCAATAAACCACAACAACTATGTCGCATTAATATAGAACGCGTTAAATCCTACGCGTGTAATAAAACAATCGTAACACTAAACGCTGCTATATTCATAAACTTAAATATTAACTCCTGAATGAACCAAACACTGACATTCAATCCTCCGCCTCTGTCAAAACAGTTTTTAAAAACATGCATCTATGTATTTGTTTAAACTAATTCACCCGGTGTGAATGATCTTTGAAAAATAGCAAACATTTGGAATGGAATTAAAAAAACAAAGGTGATTTACGTTAATATTTAGACAAGGACAAATAGTCTCGCTCAACTCCGTTTTTAATGCATCAATCAAGTCGCCGGCGAACAAAAGTGTAATACTCTTTTGATTATATTAGATCTCTTTGTTCGATTCTCAGTAAGCGCATCCGCAGTTATTGAAATGTGTTTTACAGTTCCAGAAAATCTCAAAGCAATCTCTTAAAAATATAGAGGAAGCTGTATGGAATTTAAAATATAAACGTGGAACGAGAAACGTTCGTATTATAAACATATACATAAACAGAAGCACTGTTTGATACTCCAACTGTCCTAAATAATAAAATGTGTGCGCGTGTGTGTCTGTGTAAATATAAATCAATAGAATGATCCCGTCGTGTCGATGCTATAATTTATAGAATAGATTTTTCTAAAATTAGTGGCCGACACGGAATCGATAACGACCGGTCAGGCGGTAATGTTCGCGCACCGCCACATTCTACACACGTACATATAACAATACGTAGAGACCTCATTGACACGTTCATTATGCAAAACGCTTAAAAATGCAAATATCATATACATTTGCATTTTTTAAGAGTTCACCGCTTTGATCGCCTTTTAAGATATAAGTAGCGGTTTTGTGAACCCTCGGTCTTTTTCTTTTTGATAGAGACTTCAGATTCTAGAGTCTTTTTCTAAGCTTTTAATCTACGATAAATACACACTGGTAAAAGTCAATAAAACTTTAAGGTCCGATATTAAAGACAAAACTGTAATGATAACGTCTTACGCTTATGCTAAAATCTATAGATCCTGTAAACTCTAATATAATCACTGCAAAGACTGAAATGTTACATAATGCAAGGTATTTTATCAGTGGGTCTGATATTATTACTGGCTACATATAACTACTTATCGTATTAGTGGGCGGTAATCCACACAATGGTTCCCAAATAGCGTAAAGCAGTAACAAGAAAAGCTCAGTAGATGGCTTTACGTCTACATTCATTTCGCCAGCTATGGTTCTAGGTCATACATAATGAGAAGCGAGCTTATCACCGCCTAACGAGGACTGGACTCCGTGCTGCTACTAAAAAAATCTTGACGGTAAAACCTAACAACCCAGATGCAGGAATCGAGGTCCTATCCACAGCAATCGCATTCACTATGGATACGCCACTGAGGCAGTCAGATTACATAATATTGTCTTACGGTGACGTGTATGTTATACATTGAATTTAAACTACTTTATACGGAATTTATCTCGTTTATTTTAAAACTCTATTATCACATAATTTTGATACTATTAAACTGCTACTCTATTAAAATTTTACAACTATTTCAAGTTCAATCTCCCCGAGACCATGGCTGCTGAAAAGCAACCAAAACGTAGGGAAAAGTACAAACCTAAATAGTTTTATAATTTAAATAGCTTAAATATTGGTAAAGTTTAACAGTAGTAGTTTAAAAGTTACAAAATTATGTAATAATAGGTACCTAATTTAAAATAAACAACCCGATAAAAGCCGTATCCATCCAAAAAATTAAGTGCTTTGCACTTGTCTGTGTAGCAATCTCCATCTTTCTTCCAAAAGTCGTATAAAATTGTTTAATTTCAATGTAGTCAGTTTAGTTTTTAAAAACACTGAAGCCTAAACGGTTCGATGGATTTTAACAAAAAAGGTTTGTTAGATTCGTTTTAACGAACGACATAGAGTATAATATTATTTTTGGACTCAATGAATACAGTCACCGTTACCGCGTTTTTAAGCCGCAGCCACGATATTCACTCATGTTATTACAGTTGGTATTTTCTGTTTTTAAATTATTTATATAACTTGTTATTTCAACCGTTTTTAGAGAGATCTCTATTTCTTACCATTTCGTGGAATACGTTCATAAAACATAGGCCATGATATTCAGAGATAGTAGAGATTTCTATTTTTTTAATTGTTATTTGATATTTCTGTAAGGATTTTGAATTCTCGGTGACTGCTCGGAGTCTAGAAATTTAGCTAGCAGGCTGCAAAGCCTCGCTCCCTATTACATAAGACAGAAAAACATACATATACAGATAGACTCGCGTCTCTCTTTCCCCAAAAGATAGACAGGGATGAATTATTCTAATTTTTCACCAACAATAAAATATTTCACGCTATGTGAACCTTACTGGCGTGGTATTTTAATGTTTGACTCGCCACCGCTACGCCAAGAATTGAAGTTTCGAATTCTACACAAACTAAAAATTTGTGTGATCCTCAAATGGTTGTTCCGCGACAGGGTATTCTTCGTCATCGTTTTTTTTTTCTTTTATTCCAAGTCTCATGAGACATAACTAGTAATCATTCCAAGATCGGGCGTTGTCTTTAAAAAAGAAGAAAAAGAAATGAAAATTCTATATATAATAGGTATCGAAATCATCCTTGCGTATCTCCTTTTAAATATATATACAGGCGTGAGTATACATACATAAAAGACAAATCAACTAAGTAACGCTGACTCAACACCTGATTGAAAAAGAAACCAGTACCGAACTGAAACGATCGCCGAGTACTTTATCGTCGCGTTAAATTACGTATCGAAATGAAAACGGCTTATGAAAATGGAAAATTATTAATGGAGAGCGATATCGGTTAATTTGTTCAGTGAAACTCGTGATATAAGACACATTGAGATGAATATAAAGCATAAGAGGATTAACTTGTGCGTGGCTCGAGTGCTGCATACTCCTGAGTCTAAACTTATGTTGATAAATAAATAAATATAAAGTAATTAACCTTTTCAAATTAATGTATAATACAATCCAGAACTGTATACAATAGAATTAGGTACTTAACTAATAATAAATTTGCAATATAAACTAAAGGAATAACAATTATACGTAAATTTAAATATCATTCGGATATAATCTGTGTATTAGAATTACCTGACGACAGAACTTTTTACCCATTTTCAAAAATAGTGCGCGTTCGAAGAACTTTATATTAGTTAAAGTTAGTATGTGGGAGGACAGCAGAAATCTAAAATTCGAATAATATAAGTATTTTGAAATTACTAGCTTTTGCCCGCGGCATCGCTCACTCGTCAACAATTCTTTTTCCACGGTAAAAGGTACCCTGTGTTCTTTCCTGTACCCCTGACAATGAGAAATGCGAAATTTCATTATAATCGGTTAAAGAGTTAATGCGTGAAAGCATAACAAACAGAAAGACATTCTAATTTATAATATTAGTTTGGAAGTTAGGTTGAATTTCGGCTACTTGACGACTACTAGTTTATTTCCTATCCTAAATCGAGTTTTAAGAACAACTTAAGGTAACAACACTTACACAGACAGGTAAGAAATAAATGAACAAATCAATGAGTGAACGTCCTTTTCAAATAGGCATTCGTCTTATAGGTGTCGACGAAAGGTCAGGTAACATGCCTAGAGTAGTCCTCGCACACGTCCCGACATACGTGAACATCATACTACTTATCTAGGAGCTCATTCTTTGTACTATTAATTGAATCGGACGTTTCTTATGCAATCTATTGTAAAATACGTATATACCTATACAAATACCCACGCCTATTATTTCTATGTTGAAGTATTACAGAGGTGAAATTCAGCCACATTTCGCCAGTTACGGTTCTCGAACTCAAGTTATAGAGCTCATGACAGAAAAACCTAAATTAATAATCGATCCGGCAATCGAAGACGAGACCTTATGCAGAGCATTCACCGCTGCTGTTTGAAGAATTACTGACAATAAAGACCCCGTTGGTCTCCTGACATAATTTCACGATTACTTACGCGATTATTGTGTTGTATCGATTTTTATTTGGAGTAAGACTACAGACTCGCCCTCTTTTGCATCGTTTCGTTTTCATAACGCAAGGCATTATATAATTAAAAACCTATATAATGTATGCCGTAAAATTAGTAAGTGTATTGTAAACCAATGATAATTACTTTTGGTATGTTTTAAAAAGGGTCTTGGGTATTTTATAAATAAATAACATGATATAACATGATCTGGATTTTATCACAAATAAATAAATAAAACACAAAAAATATTAATCTTAACTAAACTCGTAAACAAAACTGGCTGCCCCTTCAGGAAAATACAATATATAATACACACGTCAATCTGAGACAAAAATCTTGTACCAGAGACACACATTATATAAAATGATAACGTTCCGCCAATTCAAGTGTGGAACACTAAAAATAATATAAACACACATTGTTTATGTAACAATGTTATAAAAATGTAAATGTGCAGACAAAGTTAAACATATGTTACGTAAGTCCTGGGTTTATACATTAATGTGACGAGAAAATTTCGTATCTACATCAGATTTAGGAAAAAGCATATAACCAATTACCCTAAGTTTTTCTTTTCATGAGCGGTTCTAGTAACCGCTTATGATAAGCGCTTTTTAGTGTTCTGTACCCTAGGGGTCCCAATAGGACTCTGCTGCTAAGCCACCGGCTATTGTCCTACTAGTATGAATGTTCAACGAGGCAATTTGAGACGACAGCAGATATTTTAGAAAATCTTATTAGAAAACTATTACCGGAACGCAAAAAAATGGTTTTTAGAATTTTTGTTTGTCTGTTTGTGTTGGAATCACGCAAGTCAGCGACATAAATAATAAAATAACAATTGATTGCACAAAATACATTAACAAATATTGCAACTAGGTATATGTACATAGTTTCACAAATAAAACTTAACGATTCTGATATTTTGTGTAAAGGACCCTTCTTTCTAGAACAGAATTAGAAACTGTATCACAGATGGATACACATTCGCGAGATTTTATATTGCTGTGTCATAAACCAATGGTAGTAATTCCTTGTCTTACACTGCATAAACAGTTAAAGGATAATTATTTAAATAATAACTATTCACTATAGGAAAACAATAAGAACATTTTCATTCATAAAATACCGTTACTTTGTTTAATTTTCAGCTATTTATGTTGATGACTGTACATATCACTGATTATGGGTTTCAATGCTGTTTTAATCAGGTACGTTGGAGTTTAACATAAGCTACGTTTCGTTTAATTCAATTCAGCAGACCAAGAGACATAATGCATAGTATGAGACACGTAAATAACGGCGCAGACGCATTAGGACGAATTCGTCGTCATATTCAAGAGTATTAGTAGCCTCGGGTTCGATACCCGGATCGACCAACGTGTTATTAGGCAGTCAAAATTTGTATGTTGCCCGATAAATGGCAATACGCTCATCCCCTATTACGTAAACCACAGGTCGCTCCTCTTATGAATAAGGTCTCCCGTTAAACCTTGGAGTTATTATAGTGTAATCTCTGAAGTAAAACAACAGTTAATAGAAACCTCGGCTCGCCATTGTGTGGTGCTGCATTTATTTTATGCTACTAAGGTGGCAAACAGGCATACGACCGGTGGAATAAACTGCGCAGTATTGTTTTACTATTTAAAAGAGTAAAATTCAAGAGTAAATGAGTAGGGCATAGCGCATTATTTTCAAGATGATTCCTACCGCACTTAAAATTAATCCCGTGTTAGTCTTTATAAACAAAGGACAAAAAGAAAACGCAGACTCGAAACATCTTTATATGGATCACACAATAGTCCCGTGTGGTATTCGAATCCACAACTATTCGACCTAGCGGCAGTGGCGATGCACTTAAACCACAACGCCATCCGTGCTGTCAACATTTTAAAAGTACCTTAGCTCTTTCAATAAAAATTATCACAAGGTTTACAAGAAGAATGTTGATTAGCAACCACAAGTAGCACCCGTTCCCGAGTATGACGCCTACTCATTATCTGAGTAGGCAAGTACGAACAAAGGTATAAAGTACGCAAGTATAAGTTCCAGGTAAAATATTGGCACGGTCCATGCCACTTCAGCGGTGTTTGCTTTGGGCCACCTCATGTAATATTGACGTCGTCCGGACAATGTCTACATCGCCCGACTATTCTGTACTAGTAATGTATTTAACGACATCGACCGTGTAGGCAGAAATAGACAGATTTAAATGACGCTTCTGTTTGGTTGTTTATTTAATTTTATAATCATTGCTTTCACAATTTTACCTTTTTTTTTTAAGATAACTTTAATTCCTGTGCCGCAGAAGACTTTACAAACATTCAACCAACGGACACAAATAACACCCAGACTTGGAGCAACTTTTTGTGGATCACACAAAAGTTTTGTCCCGTGTGGGATTCAAAGCCACTACACTCGGCGCAGTGCCTGCGGCGAGGCGAAAAATTAAACCATTCGTGAATCGCCAGTTTCGTTAAAGCCAATATACATAGACTTAACATGTAGATAAGAGATATATACAGAACTCTAAGAAAGAAGGAGACAGGGGTATATTACATATATTTCAATACACAGGACTGACAGTGTTATTAGGTCTTTCTATGAGAAGATTCTTAGTAGCAATAGGTATTAGTAGCGGCAATTGTTTAACTAACTGTCGGCCTGTTCCGGCAACACGTTAAAACTACAAAGAGGTTTGGTAACTTGGGGTTTAGTTTAAAATCTAAGCCACGTTTAGTAAAATCCTTATAAGCTTACCTAAGATATAATACAAAGGTCTACCTAAATGACGTCACAAGGATTATAGCCCACGAACGAAGTCGCGAGCAAAGGCTTAATATAATACAATGATGTTTGCAGTTTCACGTAACTATGTGTATAATCAAATTCAAATTAATTTATTTGTGGAACATAGTAACAGAGGGCCATGGTAATATTTTAGAAACGTGTTGTATATCTGATAAATAGCCTATGTGCCCTAACCCGCATCAAAATAATTTGTTTAAAATTTTATGTCAATTTTAATTATTCATGATTTTAACATAGTAACAAACGCATTACATAATAATAAATTTGCGCCTGGTCAATTTCAGATACCGTGGTCACTTAGTCAGCCATCACTACATATCATAAAACAAAATACCCCGCCGCATCTGTTCCCGATAAACACAGAAACTACTGAACGGATTTTCATGCGGTTTTCACCGATAGACAGAGTGATTCATGAGGAAGGTTTAGGTGTATAATTTGTTAAGGTTTTGTAGTACCCGTGCAAAACCTTAACAATAAAAATGGAAACGCTATATATTAGTGATACTAATGTATACGGATTTATTTGTCGAGGTTATTCCACTGACTGGGGGGCTATATTAAGTGACGCTGAAATGTGACCACACTTTTCCGACACACGTTCTATATTGCTAAAAGTAAGTATCGCTAAGTTTCATGATGAGAATGACAAAGATAAATTTCTCATGTATTATTCATCGCATATGTACTGCGTCAGCTCCCTAAAAGGGGGTCTAAATATAAGTTCGCCGAGTCTAAAGATAGACTTAAGAGTTAATTACTCCGAGATTAACAAACTCTGCACGACTGATGTGCTGGAAGTGGCCGCATCTCCCAACGGCGGAAATTGCGGGTTCCATTCCTCTACGGAACAAACAAATGCGCCTTGCTATATATAGGTAAATACTATTTACCTATCTATGTAGAGATATTTTTGGAAAATAACGTTTAAATGTTTTATGATCAAGAACTGTACCAGCAATTTTTATAGCAGTATTACTGTAATATTACTTTATAAAAGAAGCAGACAAACATATGCACAATGTAAAGTTCTGTAATGTAGAATTTTCAATAGTGCTTTATAAGATGGTACGGGCAAACACACGTCAAAAGAAATTTAATAATGGCTCCTACTATTTAGAATGCTCCTGTTTTTCTAAACTACATTACTGCATTACAGATTGCTTTAGGATATTTAATACGAAAACAGTAGCCTTTCTGATGTTTCGAGTGTTGGGCTGCAACAACAGCCTCCTGAATAACATATTACGAAGGAAAACTGCCCATTTGTGCGTTACAAGGTGTTGTATATACATACAGAGCCGTATGATTTAATAAAATAGTAGTTTAAATTTATTTATCAATATAGTTTTAAGCCAATACTAACGTAACACAGGTTAGATATTAGAAATTCAGATATTTCGGTAATGTACCTACTTTCAACGGTAACCAAACTATCTGCAGTTTTCCTTACTAGTGATAGTAATTTGACATAATGTATGTGAAGCTTATATCAATTTTCATTCTCTAGTATGGAAGACTATTAGGTAAAAGACCATTGAAATTGAACTTCGGTTCAAGAATTTTATTGCGGTTTATTTTAAGATATTTTCACTTTAAACTATTACTATTTATTTTAATAAACTATTAGTCTTTCCCAGACGTTTTTTTCAGTAGTTAATTTCAAATATTTCATATTCTGATAAATGCATATTATTATATAATGTATAAATTTGCGTAGAGGTAACAATATTAGTGATAGATACAAAGAATAGTAGCAGTCGTTAGTCAATAGGCATATGCGTTAAACTACCAAGCATAGAACATTGATCGTCAGCCGTTCCGAAAATACGAACCATACGACAAACAATAGCCTCCATCACTCTTCATTACTAATGCTATTTTTGTTTCGACGATCACAGCGAATCATTGCCCTTTTTCAGCTTGAAACAAACAAACACTTTCAAATTTAGATCTTTAGTCAGGATTTATTTAAACTTTTTGAACAATAAAGGCCCTTTTTTACATTTGAAGCAAGCGCCACACTTTTTTGTTTCATCAAGTACCGAAGCTTGCACGACAATGGCTTCAGGGAACTTGTATTATGTAAATAGAACTTAATTCAGTCAAACTTTAAGCTGAAGACATTATTCAGCTGATATTATTAAAAGGTGAAGGAAAACATCGTGACCTGCATGTCTGAGAATTCTCCATAATGTTTTCGAAGATATGTGAAGTTTGCCAAGCTGCACTAGGACAGCGTGGTGGACCTAACCCTTATCACTCTGAGAACAGGCCGGTGCCCAACAGTGGGACAATTTAATACAGGGCTGATATTATTATATGTATTATGTTACTAGCTTATCCACGCGGCTCCACCCACGTGGTATCTACACCAATGAAAGTAGTCAATAATAATAATAATAATTTATTGCACAAAATACGGTAACAAATATTTGAACCTCATACATAGTTGCACAAATAAAACTTAAGACTAAGGTTTCTAAAAATATGTGTAAAAGATCACCTGTCTCCTGTACTAGTTAGAAACTGTATCACAGGTAGGCAGGGTCCTCAGTTACAAAAAAATATCAATACAGCTAAGATAGTCATAATACAATTATAAGTAAGAAAGGTATTAAATATAAATCTGAACGAAACAAAATCTATTGTTTACCCAAACAATATAATAATTATCAAATACAATATAATAAACTAAAGCTACTAAGTCTGTAATGTAAACATAATTTCGATTACTCATCTTTTTAATTGTAAGCCGTACATTGCCTAACATATTAAATATAGGTACCTACCTAACATACAAAACTGATAGTCAGCAAAATGCAATGTGTGTCAAACTCAATGTTGCGTACTAATTCTTATTTTTATTTATATACACATTAGTTATATGATAAGAAGTGCTATTATCCAAAATAAGCAGCACAAGTTATTAGGTGCCCCCATATTCATCCGAATTTATATATCTCTTTTCAGACATTAATTTTGCTGGGCAGTCAGTAGCGCCTGTAGTATGCGTGCTTGGCTTTTTGAAGTGCAAGCAAGTACCTAACGCATTTTGGTTCATAGGACTTCTTCGTGCAGTCCTTTATTGAGTAACCTTGGTCACCACAATGGCCACAGGTATAAGTAGTCTCCCGACATGTCTTTGCCCCATGCCCATACTGTTGACACTTATAGCATCTAGTTACTAAAGTAAAGTTTCTCACAGGGCAAGATGACCAATTCATAAATACTCTCTGTTTTGTTATAAGTGCTTTCCGAATATCTGCAGATACTTCTATTATATAGGTACAGGTATCAGCTTCCTTCTTGACCGACTTATGGCTTAATCTTATCGTACTCATACGACTCAAGATTAATATTTTCAAGTTTATCGGCTAGATTCTGGTGGAACAAACAATGAAAAACTTCTTCTTCCATAGATGCAGGCACCCCGATGACAACCAGTCTAGGTTTTTGTTTATAAGCATCTTCGATTTTAAGGCCTGAGTTGGTTATCTGCACGGATAGTTTAATCTTCTCGATGTCGTCCTTCGTGTCTGTGCTGATTATACACCTGCATTCCTTGTTTTGCGTACTCCTCTCACTTGTGGTTTCATTTTTGTAGGGCAAATAATTTTTTGGACAAGTGATATCGTTTCATTGCATGATTTTAATTTATCAGTAGGGCAAATAGCTACTGAACTCAAATGAAGCGGCTGAATAAAATTATTACTACCTTGTTTAACTATATCAGCAAGAGAATTTCCCGTGGCAGGTTTTGAAGATGCTTCAACACTCCGCTTAAGGTCCTGCAGTCGCTGTGACAGATCAAGTTGGTCTTGTAAAGTTTGAATAGAGAAGTAGGCTTGTACGACTTTATACTTGAGGGACTGGTATTGCACTGCCATATGCGATGTACCGCTGTCTACTTTTCAAAATAAGCCATTTATGCGCAATTTCTGCTCAGAGTTCAGTTTTTTTTCGGCTACAACAGCGCACACCTCATTGAGGCACTGCTCTATGGATGACATCCAGGATTGAATCTCACTGTTTAAATGACTTCAAGAACATAGTCTCGTTGGGTCGGGGCTGTAGGGCACGATGTGGATTAGTAGTGTTCAAATCCGGTATACTAAGATAGCACGCTATAGACTATAAACTATATTTTTCTAGCGCGCTATTTTATACGCTATTTTATAGCGCGCTGCGCGGTCACGCTAGTAGCGTCACAGAATATGGTAGCGTGGAGCCGTCGAGAATATAACCTTGAAATGTACTACTTTAACTGTGGACCGTGTTTTGTGAAAATACAATCATAATCTAATAAGTAATAGGCAAAATAAACTCAATGAACTTTCCTTCATACTTTTGAGGCTTAGGACTGTTTATAATTTATTGATTGTGACTACTGATAACGTAAACAGCGATAATACGTCATACAGCGAGCGGTAGCACGCGGCGACTGACTACCGTATCTATCTACTATCTAGCGCGCTAGACGTCGCGCCTCTCGCGCTAGCGTGTCATCGCGCAGCGCGCTGGTCGTTATATCACGCTATGCATAACAGACTAGGAATATATAGCACGACGCTATTTCTAGCGGCAAGATTGAAACGATGTAGCACGCGCTATGCGTTGAGTAATTATAGCGTGCTACGTTATGATATGACGCTATGTGCTATATTAACCACCACTAGTGTGGATGCAGGTGCGGGCGCCGGCGTCGGCGGCGGGTTGCGTGCTGTCCTGCCACTTCGGTTAAATGGGCTATTTTCTATTTTAAAACTGTTTTATTGTTATGTACTAAACATTGCCACAAGTTCGCTGTCGTAGTTATTATACCGAACATGTGTGTATATATATGTCCTTTCCCAGGTTTTAAACTACCTCTGCATCAAATTCAAACAAATCGGTTGAGTGGCTTAGTCGTGAATAGGTACCTAACAGGCAGACAGATTTTTATATTTTTTTTATAATATTTTACCACATACCTACACACAACACCATCTAGCCCAAACTAAGCAGAGCTTGTACTATGGGTACTAGACAATGGATAAACATACATATATTCTTTTTTCTTTATAAATACATACATATTATACATAGAAGCACCCAGACCAAGACAAACATTCATGTTCATGCACACAAATGTTTGACTTGTGTGGGAATCGAACCCGCGACCTCAGTTCTACTAATATCATAAATGTGTATGTTTGTAAAAATGACAGAATGTTTGTTACTCAATCACGCGTAAGCGGTTAAATAGATTCTCATGAAACTTGACACAAATATAAACATGTCTTGGATGAACAAAGCGAGTAGGTAGGTACCTACTTTTACCCCGGTACGCGTTCCATTTTGTTCCATTTAGGGGACCGAGCCGCGGGCAGAAACTAGTATATCCCAACTAATTTTATAAATGCGAATATGACTTTGTTTGTTACGCTTCACACCTTAGCTAACTTAACTACTTACTCGATTGAATATCATGATATTTCGCATACACGTCAGGGGTTTGAAAAGGACATAGGGTATTTCTGTTTATCCAGGAAAAGGCTGTTTTCAAGAGAAATAAATTCATTGATAAATTTGTTTCTTAATTTCTTACATTCTTAATAGTTAGAATGTAGACTAATTATCTGCATGTAATATAAATTATAGTGCACAAATGTTTGCGTAAACACAAGTCGTACAATGTTATAGTCAGATAAAATAGCAATCCGACACGATCAGAAAGTGATCAGGATCAGCGCAGGACCAACAAATCTGGATGCTTTCAGAGTAACTGGGATGAAACATCGCCAACTTCATGCCTCCGGGCGGCTACCGTAATATTGATTTTTGTTGGATTGTTCTAGGATTTGAAATCGAGACCTTATGTTCCGCAGCCGTATGCATCAGCCACAAGATCAACGAGGCAATCAACGCAGGAATTACAAAAACATTGAAACAACAGAAACAAATAATAACCAGTCTCTATACAACCGTCTATTAATCACTCGTTTTTATATCGTACAGTGATTAACTTCACTCGAAGTTCCTAATTAAGAGACGAAGACCATCAAAAATCTATCCCATAAGAGCTAACATTGTACTAACAAGATATCTATTAAACCACTATGCCAGCCGTAATACTGAAGCATATCAATCAAATAGTTTAATATCATCTTCAGCAAAGCAACTAATTGTACGTCACCCTATTCAAATAGACAAATAGCTCCCTCTGGCAACACAGCCATTTTAGCGTTAAAATTAAGTAACATAATTCAATATATCATTGTGTACACGTAGGGTTGCCAACTTGTACAAGACAGTAAACTATCAAAATCGTAGACAAAGTCAACATCTTTATTTCCTTAAAAAAATATTTAGCATTTCTTGGACACTTCAATTTAAAAT
The DNA here is from genome assembly GCA_963675205.1 of Catocala nupta. NCBI lineage: Eukaryota > Metazoa > Arthropoda > Insecta > Lepidoptera > Erebidae > Catocala > Catocala nupta. The sequence continues at coordinate 25,704,092 of OY776086.1, read as the reverse complement.
ATTGTTTATTAGCGAGCGAAAGTAGGTTTAGTTATGTTAGTAAAAGTACTTATTTTATAAAAAATATGTTACTCGGCGAAAATATAGCTTTTTAATAGTGAAAGAATTTTTAATATCAGTTGAGTAGTTTTTTAGTAATCCTTACAAACAAACAAACAATCAAATCTTCCCTCTTCATAATATTAGTATAGATAATAAAATAAATTGTAGCATTAAAAGAATAAAAGCCAGTAAAGAGAAAGAAGAAAAAATAAAATATAGTATTTTTATTATATTATTTTATATTATTATTTGTATTTACAGTTTCTTTTACTAAAAATACTTTGAATGATTCGCGAATCGAACCCTGGCCTTACGATCAACGGCCCATATAAGCGCAAGCTTATGCTAAATGAGGCAGTATTATAGCTCTGATTAACTCATAATGATGAAAACAAAATTATACTGTTTAATGTATCTACATTTTTGTATACCACTTAACAATACTATATTACAGTTAATATACTGTATATAAACGTCCACTGCTGGGCACAGGCCTCTTCTCAGTGTGAGAAGGTTTAGGCCACAGTTTATCACGCTGGCCTAGTGCGGCTTGGCAGACTTCAAGTATGTTTGAGAACATTATAGAAAACTCTCAATTATATAGGTTTCCTCACACAACGTTTTCTTTCACCGTTGAAGCAAACGATCATTTAATAATAATTAATACCCACGTAACTTTGAACAATATTATAAAGCAATATAAATTATAACATAGCGATGTTTTTTTAAAGGATGGTTGACAACCCTAACAAGTACACGAAATTTTGTTCGTGTTGATAGTCATTAATTTTCAAAAATGAATTTCAGCCACACCGACTACCTCATACGTATTTTAATGTGATAATGTAGCGATAACCAACTGATATTATTAATGTTTTATTTCGTTAATTATACAATTATAAACGAACTAACGTTTTCATTATATTTGCCCGTAGTAATCAGAACCGATACTATGAAAACAAACCTACTGCTTGTTATATTTTAATATGAACAACCAAATTAAATAATATGTTTAAAATTGACTATGACTTTTCCCCGAGGTACTGTTCTCGTGGTAAATCTAAGGAAAATAACTATACCGCCGGCAACATTACTCAGGATAAAAAAACAGCCAACGTCATACCACGTTAACGTTATCTAACAGTATTGTAACTTGGCTCTGTCCTTAAAATAATTACCTACAGCCGCGCGGTCCGCGAATACGCGAGAGGGCTGCCCACCTACAGTATTTTAATTTCATCCACCTACTTGAATTTCTTTGTAGTTTAATGATTGTAAATATTATACATTTTATTTTTAAAATGTATCTAATTTGTTGTGAATGAAATAGGAAATGTTCAATAAAAATCATGTTATGTTTTTTGATTAGTAGATTTAATAAAAAAGCAACCTTATATATTTAAGGCTGAAAAATATTTGTGCCTTGACTGAGACGTACGAAAAGCTTTATTGTTAAATTGATTAGTATAAAAAATATCCGCACTCGGATAAAAACTTTAATTAAAATACTTTTGTTTACAATTGTACTTTGCCATAATTATTATGTAAGTTCTTGTACTTATTTCAATCAAATATTAACAAGTCGCACGCTTACTGCTTACAAAACCATCACACCGTCCTTTTATCGATACGGCGCGCGGCGCATTTGCGACTGGTTGCGAACCGAGTGCATACCGGCCTCGAGGCGCGTAGGTATGACTAGCGTACCGACCGTTTATATGAAGATAGAATACTGTTAGATATTTACCGTGGTCATATGGCTACAAAAATCCCATGCAAAAATCATGTTGTTGTTCTGCTGTGATGTGAAAGGACAAACCAAAAACACACTTTCGCATCATAACTAGATTTTGCCCGCAGCTTCGATCGCGTAAATTTAGGTTAGGTTAGTAACAGTCCTTTTTCTGAATAAAAGGAACCGTATGTCCTTTTCTGTTCCCCTGACAACGTATATGCGAAATTTCATGATGATCGGTTGAGTAGTCAAAGCGTGAAATTGTAACAAACAAATAAACAAACACTCATTCGTATTTATAATATAAGTTAGGTTATAAGGAAGAAAGAAAGAATAAGGATTGTTGAAAGTCTTCAAATAATATAAAAAAGAATTATATAGTAAAAGATAACGGTGGCCAAGATCCTTTAATTTACGTATTTAACGATAATCCATCTTCATGTAGCCGCGGGTGGTAGCTAATTAATTGTTTTTTGTTGCTAACTGTTAGCTTTGGGAGGAGCCAGACACACGAATCCGCAGGAATATCTATTGATATGTTACAAATGTAGCAACAGATATTTCACACTGCACGAATACCGTAGGGGATTAAGTGATTGACTCGACACTATCACTGCGTTTAGTCTTGTCGGTTCGATTCCCACACGGGACAAAAATTTGTGTGATCCACACATAGTTATTCCGATTTGGGTGTTCTTTGTGTCTGTTGTTTTAATGTTTGTAACGTCCGCCGCGACACTGGAATAAGTCCTAGTGCCGTTGTTTTATATATAGTAAAAAAACATTGTTTTCGCTCAGCACGGAAGTGGAAGTACGAAATGAGAACTTTATAGATAAAATAATAATAAAGTCCTCCAGACCGAATTTCGGTCACGGTGGCCGGTCTAAACGGAGACTGGCCATCTGCGCAGGAGATATTATAGTGTACAAATGTGTGCGCAAACACAAGTGCACTCTCCCTAACTCTCATGATCCGATGGGACAGTAATCCGACACGACCGGAGAGAGATCTGGTGCAGGACCAATGGCTTTACGTGCTTTCCGGGGATTTGGATGCAATTATATGACATACGAAATTTGACACTTCCATAATAATGGATATCGAAAATCGGATCCAGTTCATTTCGTTATTAACGACTGCACTTGGGTTAATTTGAAGTAATACAAGTAACACAATAAATATAGAGACAGCTTACGTGAACGAGATAGCTATCAATCCAAATATGCGCTTTAACTGTTTTGCAAAGGATTTTGTTGAACTAATGTCGTTTGAGAGCAATAAAAACATCTCAATTGAGACGTCTATTAGTCGTCACTATTTGTACATTGGCAAAACATCTGTTTTCACCTGTACACAATGTCATCGTGCGGATGCAAAAAAATATAGCTATTTGGAAAAAGAGTCTAATTGATGCTGAAAAATGTTAAGCATTCTAATTCTAGCTTAATATAGTAATTAGTAAAATGGTTTAATTAAGATATTATAATTTCACTAACTATAGGTACTTATACCTAGTATATACAGAGTATAGAAGTAAATCGCGATCATAATACTTTAGGATCATAAAGTATTGGTTATAAATTAGTGTTTATAACCAATACTTTAATCTAACAAAATGTTGTATTTGGATGGTCAACAAAATTAATCTTCTTGCTAAACACCGTTTATGAACTTTGCACTGCAATATCATTAGTAATTAAAAATATTATTGGATTCAACTATTAGAAAACTCTTTATTAAAACCCAAAAGCCCCTGACCCGACCTGGTTATCGTCCGCAAGTCCTCATGCGAGCAGTCGCATACATACCGCTGCACTGACAAATTATTATTAAATCTATCATAATATTAATGTTTACTTTAAAACTTGACTACAAGGACCCCATTACACAACCGTTACCTTACGTATCGCATTTCGAGCTAACTGAAGACTGCTTAGTAGTGCCGTGGTCTATCATTACCAAGGCAGTGTCTCAGGACAGTAATTTGGACGAGGCAAGCGGGCGGACATTGCTAGTGCTAGAGAAATTACAACCTACCGCGCCCTATAATTTTATGTCCCGCCATAGATCCAGAACACCACGGGCCAGTGTGCAATACCGACACAATACTGACACTTTATTGCACCATAACATGAAACGTCTTAATGAATAACCTGCCCACAATATTGATGTCAATGAGCTGTCTAATGGATACTTTATAACATTATTATTATATTAAATGTGAACGACTTTAGTTACTCTAGATTGTGATGGCGGAATAAGTTCAGGCACCATTTTTTTTTATAATATCGCTTAATTACGTGGGTCTTAAAATCGTATATGGCGAAATATAAGTATATCTACTCCTTGGTCTACCTTTAGGGACATAGGCAAAACTATGTTTATGTAGGACAATCGCAATAGTCGAATCTACGATAATTATTAAGACGATTACATTGCGAGTATCTGTCTTAGATTCCAAAAATGCGGTTCCTTGCAATCGTCCTGGGCTTTTCATAAAATTCGATATGTCAAATTCTACAAAACAAATATTAAGCATGTACGCCACAAGACAAATTTGACTGCACGGATAACGTTGCAGTTTAAATTATCAAACAGCAGCTTTCAATGCAGCTTGCGATGTACAGAAGTTGTTACTAAGTCACTACCACAAGAACTTTTCCTTGTTATTAAGGGGTCATCCTCTGGAGTCTCCCTTAAAAATATATAAGATATAGAAAAATATAACTCTATATCGCAATATAATGAGCTGTAGATATACCATAAGTACATTTACTTGACCTCTGTTTAGACCTTTTGTATGACAAACAATGAGAGCTTACGAGTACTACGAACCAAGTTAGGTAAAACTTCGCTCCTTTTACCGAATTATATGAGCAGTTGGATTAGTTTAGGATGAAAACAATACTTATAAAAGTAGTTTTATAGTGAGTAGACGACCGTCACTTTAGTCGATTACCAGGAGCAACTGATCGAAAGATCGATATTAAAGCTCGTGTAACGCGCTATTGGCCTTTAAGACAATACTTAATAACAATTGTAGTAGATTCAGAGAGGGAAGTGACTTCCATAGCTTACTTTTAGCAGCAATCTATGGCACTGTTAGACCTATCTGTTATGGACACCTGCATACAGTACGTACGACTGTCAGACAGTAGGTCTGTAGTGTAGATCAGCACAAAAAGTTTAATAAGCCTGTTTGCAGTAACTAATATAGTTACTGTTATTCTCTATGTCCGTTAATGTAAAATAAGTAAAACCACTGCGACACAAGAACTCCCTCTAAAACGTCTTAAAAGATAATTCTACTAGATATCAATCTACCGAGGCCGTAAAACTAAGGCCAGTTAGAAAATTCTGAAACGTTTTCAGTAATACCCATCCGAAAAAAGTAGATGGAGATAGTGTTGTCTGACGTCAAAATCCATCTAATCACCCATACCATAGAGTCTAATCACCTTAATGAAAGCAAAATCGACGTTGCTTGACCGCGCCGAAAAGAAATTACTTCGCGGACTTTTACAGCATTAATGGTCATTGATGACGGCGTTTAATCTTCACGAGCGTCGCAGTAATACATCGACGTTGGCTTTTTGATACATCACTTTTAAAAGTCAAAGTTTCGCGATCGTTTAGCAGATTTAAAGATAAGTAATATGAAAAGGTTGTCTTTTGGAAATTCGTTCTTGAATTTTTTTATGGATTAATTGCGGTCAGGCTTTGAGTGATACAAAGAAGAAAGATTTACTGAGAGTACGTGTGACATAAATTATAACACAGCAAACGTCCATGGATGTAAAGTACTTATTAGGAGAATACTTGATGTAAGTTTTGAGTAAAATATTATATGTTGCGGCTGTAAACAAACGGGTGTCCATATTCAGCGTTTATCAGGCGGCCTGTTTCTAGGGCCTATACAAACGATTCTAACGCCAAAGACGATATACTTACTCAGAGTGACAGAGTACTAAGAGATCAATAGGATGGACCCAAAAGAGTGACTATGCTAGGCGATCGAAAGGAAGAAACTTACGCCTAAATATATCCTCGAACTTGTAGGCAGCAGTGTATCACATCCACATTAGACAACGATGGTTTTAAATTCTACATAATAGGGATAGAGTTTATTGTCGTTTACTGGGAACAGTTCTACACTCCGTGCTGATACTAAGAATTTCGTAACAGAAAAAAGAATATCGACACCCGAACAAAGAATTGAAACCAGTATCTTATCGGTCTGTGTACTATATGTAGTTAGCCTCTTCTTCCATAGAATAGATTAAACCTGATTATCCTTATTACTGTTGTATTTAGGCATTTATCAATAGAGTTTAACCTATTGAGTCGCAGCTGCACACCGGCGGCCAGACACAATACACTTTAAATAAGGTTTGGAATTTCAAAATTTGGGAGGTTAAAACATATTCACGAGGTATTTAGATAGCAAATTACTCAGTTAGTCATTCCAGTACTAAGGCGACAGCACACATAAACAAATCTTTTCAGAACACATAGAAGTTACACACACACGCTCAAAATCGTGACTCTTTTGAGCTTTATATCTGCATTGAACACAGTGTGCCAGGTAAGGCGTCTCCATATATAATTACTGAGTACTAACCGACCAGTTATCTCCTTTTACAGTACCTCCTAACCACTCATAACTGCTAAAAGCACGAATAATTGGATCATTTACCCCCCTATTCGTTATGATCTCTGGCAATTGCGCTTAGACAGGATAAAAGAAATTGAGAGGAAAGCCACAGCGAGATACCAGTTAAAACCTGGAGAATATTAACGAGTTTATCTTATTGAAGTCTAAACAACACTGCTCGACCAGTGATGCAAACCTGGGCAGGATTTCATGATCAGCTGTAATGTAAAAGTAAACTCAAACTGGACCTTTAAAGAGTAACGAGCCCGTTCGCCCCTCAAGTTTCGCCTTCTAGTAGGTATTTGCTGGGTTTCTTAAATCCACCCAAAAATAGGAGCCTCGCGAAGCGGGGCTCCGTCTAGCTAATAAAGGGGCGTACGGGCTCGTAGCCCTTTAAAGGCATCTCATTATAACCGACTAAACAAAAAATGTATTTAAATAGCTTTATGGTTGTGCAATAAATCTATTTAAATACATTTTTGTTTAAACGTTGCTGACGTCATAATCACATTAAGTTCAATTGCGGCGCTTGCGCATAAAAATGAAATAAAACGTTCTGTGAAGAGCGGGTTAATAGCGATGACTAGATTAATTATAACGTGTGTGTTACGTTATCGTAAATGTCAGAGCTAATTATAACATAACGCTTAAGTAAAATTAATGTGTGTTTTTGTTAGGACTGTAAAAACTAAATCAGTAGAATACTAGAAGCTTTCGATTCTTTAATCGATTTACTTATCAGCCGTTGTACTGCAAAGTCCTGTGTTCAAACGCGCAGCATACTCGCAACATATTTTTTTATTTCTAGCGTGCTTTTATAGGACAAAAACAAATAATCTATACATTAATACGTGAAGAGTAAACTTTGTACACCTTTTAACGCATATTGTGCGTATGGAGATTAGGTATGCTTAAAGTTAATTTGGAGGAGTGCAGTCTTCACTACATATTATAAAATAAAGTCCACCGCCACGTCTATCTGTCTGTCTGTTCGCGATAAACTCAAAAACTTTTGAACGGATTTTCATGCGGTTTTCACCAATTGATAGAGTGATTCATGAGGAAGGTTTAGGTGTATAATTTGTTACGGTTAGCCATGCGTAGCCGGGCGGGTCAATAGTATAATAATAAAAGGGAAAATATACATATGAATTACGGTATAATGTCGACCACTGGGCGATCACTAGTGTTAATTATTCTGCAAATCTGTAAGTTCTTCACAATATTGTCGAAGAAATATGAAATTCACCAACTCGCATTTGTACAGTGTAGTAGACTATGGCACTTCTCAAACCAGGTCGTGTTCTGCAACGGGATTGTTTGAATACCATTAGTTAAGGAACGTTTATTATTTCGGTATTATTGTTCTAGCTGCTATAGCTACAGATTCACAGATTATATCCAAAAAGTCAATTTCTTTTTTGGCGTTATCCATTTACGAGGTACAAAAGCACTGTCCAGTGTCGAGTTTCAAAAGGAACGCTTAGAATTCTAGATCCAATTGAGATCTTTTGTTTTAATTGCAAACTTAATCTGGCTTGAAACTCGAACAGCTATCGGATGAGTTTGTTAACTGTGCACTGGTAAAGCGTTAACGGGTTCTATACTGCTAGTTAATCATAATAATATTATGATTGTTGTAATATTAATTATCCTAACTAATCCTAGCTAATATAATCAATGCGAATGTTTCATATCCTAACTACTCGACCGATCATCATGAAATTTCACTATACATCCAGAAAAAAGTACTGCTCCCTAGGGATAGAAATTTATTTACAGCATCTAGATTAACGCGAGCGAAGCTGCGGGTAAATCTAGTATTATATGTATACCTAAGTGTATTTGTAGTTTTGTGCCCTTCTTTCTTGCAGCATCGGAGCAAGGTAGTACCAATGAGATTTTTTTCAAAGAGCTAGTCAGAAGGTCAGCTAAATAGTAGTTATTTAAAAAAAATATACGTTTTCTGTAACTAAAGTTTTCTGAAAATAAACACGGAGATCGCTGATTTTAATAAAATTTTATAAAATAATTGTAGTTGTAGAAAAAAACATTAGATACACACTCATACATCACCATTAAAAGACCTACAGGTTGTCTAGATCCTTAACCTCCATCACAAACTCTACTAACAAGACGGTCATCCATCATTAGTCAAAGTTTTCACGTGATTGATATGATACTTTATTGGACAGCTTATATTGTTCAGTGCTATCAATAGCTCTCTCTGAACACCCCAGGGTGTTGTGAAAATTCCTAAGAGTGTCATTCAAGAAAAGTAAATAATATGATTTATTAAATATTTTGAGTGAGACTGATTGGGTCCCAGGCGGTGCTAAGCGGCAACGTGGTAGACCAAAACATCGATGGCAAGACGAATTAACTTACTACAGGAGAGACTGGCGCAAACTAGCGCATAATAGGGATATGTGGAAAAGCGGGAGGGAGGCAGTGGGACAAAATAGGCTGAAAATAAATAAATAAATAAATGATGTTCAAATCAAGGGTCGAGCAAAATGCATTAAAAAAAATTCCAGTAGCAATCTCGGAGTCCGGAACTGTGCCCGCTAAGCGGTAATATAAATAAAATAAAAAAGATTATGTATAAAATATTATGATCGATTGTTGCGTTCAGTCGTGAACTTATGGGACGATTTTTAGTAGCCTCGTATACGCAAGACTGATAAGCAGTTTCCTTTGTCAATTTGCGCTTGCAACGCCACGGGAATCACTCGTGCATTTTACGCAAAACATCGAGGCTTCATTCTGTTAAAAGCTTTCCTAGCTGCAGCAAAACTACATACGCAGCATGCCTGTTATTTAAGTTTTAAGTCTTAGTTCACAGCAGAATATCGGCTCGACCCTGAAGCAGCCCCACCGAGACCATATTATGTTGTTTTTATTGTATTTATATGGAATTTTAAACTGCCACTGGGCGCAGCGATATTGAATGGATCGCTGTGCATGAGAAACCAACGAAAAGTTATTAAATTTAACTGTCAAGAAATTCAATTCAATAACAGCCTCGAATTAGTAATTTGGCGGTATTGCACATTGCAATCTGCACCTGATCTCCCCGGTCGTTTATGATTGCTGTCTCATCGGATCACGAGAGTAAGGGAATAGAAAGTCCACTTGTGATTGCGCACACACTTGTGCACTATAATAACCTCTGCACAGATGACCAGTCTCCGTCAAGATTCACCACGCTGTTCGAGATTTGGTCTAAAGAACTTTATATGGTTTGATTATACACAAAGAGAATCAAAATGCTGCATGTTGTTCAACATGATTTCCGGTAAAGCCATGTCGCTCATAAGCCCTCACGATCGCCAGCAACCATAAGCGCAAAATTATACCTCGCAATAAACGAGTCTCTAATCCATTACTTAATAATATGTTATGGAAGTCAGAGCATAATTTTCAAAGATTATTTCAGACAGGCAGATATAAAAAACTCATAAAACAGCTGTTTGGTTAAGCATAAAGGTAAAATGATTGATCTGGCGCCATGCAATGATATTTTATTAGCGGCTTTTTCCTCAAACAGATATTTCGTATCATATTTTATTTTCATACCTGTGGCTTATATTTAATCTACGCGCACGTCAAATATATTCACGAAGGGGTGGATAGAAGAGTATTATATTTAGTTTCTTCCAGATAAGTTTTAGCCTTACTAAAAAGAGGCTAAACCGCTGTTTTATGAAGTTTTAGTGTTGACATTTTAGTAGAAGGCTCGTCTTGTATGAACCGGTTTATACATCGTTGGCGAGTTTAGATTGTGATACATTTTTGCCTAATCCTTAAGGGGAAACAAAGGCGTGATAATATATATATATATGTATACAGAATGTAAATGAGTAATATTTTACTACAATAAAACCGCTGCTGGTGTTTCATAGACAAACCATAAAATTATTGCAGTAATAATATCTCATTATTGAACAATACATTATTAAATTATTAACAAATCGACAATTATGATTGAAAGTCTAACGGTTACTTCGGCTGGCGATCGTCAGATCCCGGATACGATTCGTAGTTAGGGCAATTTGGTATTTGGCCTCTTCTTAGGAAGCTCTCAGTAACTACGATTGCAGATCATTCATATCACAGAGATTGCGGAGATTGCAGATGACTGTGTCCTTTAGATGGCAATTATTAGCGGGACTTGGTAGAATCTCATAAGGAGTGAGTAATTCGATATGATCGTTACAACGTTATTTGATTAATTGACCATTAAAATGTTCTCATTCGAAAAAATCTAACTTTTGCTCTATAAAATGTGGGTCAGATTCTACAGTCAACACGCAAATGTGCGTTACGACTGAAATAGATAGAATAATAGTTCCAATCCGCTGATGACCAGCATTCACTAGAATACCAAATAACACAGGCTTCTAACATTAATAATAAAAGAGAGGGAGAAAGTTAAGAGACCGAGACTACGGATGAGACAGGATACACAACATCAGTCGCTTATCAATCATTAGTTGTACGTTAATTAGGATTGCGTAGGTGAACTTCCAGCTATGGTCTAGCCAGCTGTATTTAGTGCTACTCTCAATAAAATAAACATTCAAGAATGCTACTAATTTCTACCGATTTTGCATCAAGCCCTTTTCAAACACCGAAAAAGAGCCGTGGCTGTAGATGGTCAGCTTTAAACTTAGAGTCGTAGTCACGTATAGTCACGTCTATAAAGTACAATTTGTTGAGTCCAATCAGTATGAAAGCTCATTAATAAAACCAAAATTCAATATTGCGACTCATTTGCAAAGATTTTGCATCAAGCCCTTCGTAAAAGAGCCACAGATGGCCAGGTTTAAACTTAAAGTCTTACTCACTTATAGCCACGACTATAATCAGAATTTGTTGATATTAATCTGCATAAAAACTCAACTTCATTTTTACAGATAGCTGCCTCAATACCTCGCGTGATTACAGTTGCACTCACACATGCATACATGCATAAGTTGCATCATATTGTTTTGAGAGAGTGTTCTGTATATAAATGTTTTGTACCCCAATCATTTCTGAATTGGGATTTCAATACAAGTCTGCTAAACAAACTTTGTGAACTATAATAATAGATTAGGTTTTCATAACTAGGTGATGGTAGTATCTGACATCCATATTTTTTGTACAGTCAGCATCTAACCTTGTCACAGATATTCAATTTGCCATAAACCTTGGCCTTAGACTCATTATACATTTATATCAATGAAGAGCAGCAACAAATACTAAATGTCTAAATTTCAAATATAAATTTATGATTAAATCGGTATAATGTGCTCATATTATGTTCAGGCTGTGGTATTAAAATTACCGAAAGACTTATTCATTAGCCTTAAGACAACGAAAAATTAAAGAAAATAGCATAACTCTATATAGAATTGGAATTAAAAACAGAAACAAACAAGAAAATTTCAAATCTTTTTGGAATAATTTGAATACATTCAGTTATCTATTTTATCCTAAAAATCTCGTAAATCATACTAAGAACCTATATACCAATACTATAATGCAAATATACCAATTAAAAAAACATCATCAGACCAGAGCCAGTAAAAAGCAAATTAGAAGTAAGGAGGTTTTACTCACCTTTGGTACTTTAGCATGGTGGCCAGTCCTAACATCTCTGATGGTGGATATGTCTAGCATCTCCACCTCCATATTCTGGTCTGTCCAGTACAAGAAGTATCCCTTAGGGTCCACCCGTAGGGTGACTGGGAGCCCTGTTCCCGAGTCCTAGGGGAAAAATTAAGAAACATACATTAGAGATTATAGTGATAGATTAATGAATATAAGAGTTGAATTTTTATTCTAAGGCAAATGCCACAGACATTTCTGCCACTGTAACCTAATATGAACTTTTGAAAAGATAGATTTATAATAACAAATGAAGGCCTGCATAATGTTAAAATGACTTGGGAAATACACATTTTGTGAAATTTTATTATTAATTTTAAATATTTATAAGAGTGGTTGCATATTTAAAATATATTACTAGTATTATTATGAAATATAAAATATTTCTAAACATAATTGTCAAGAGCTCTTATCATTTATAATAATATACCAGTATTATAAATGACAAGAGCTCTTGACAATTAATTTTGGAAAAATATAAATATAAATATTTTATCAAATTTATTAGATTTCAACTAAAACCCTCTATAAAAAATATTATTAGATAATTTAGATATTATATAGATATAATAAAAATAAACACAGGCATTAAAAAATCTGTTTTGATTTTAATAGGACTGTTCTGAAAATAATATATATGATTTCTAAAGGATATATAGGGAACTATGGGTACAAACATTTTATATTTCTGCAGTTGTTACTAGATATTATTATGAATTATATATGATAGGCATATGGTAGTTATAATATCCTTATGAGAGTGTATGCAAAATAAAACTAATTAAAAACACAATGTCTAAAAGGTTTATTTTCAAAACAGATTCTTATAAGAATGACCAATATTGGAATAATATGAATTATTGCATTAGCGTGACACTAAGAAGTTATCAGAAACCTGCCCTTACCAAATAAATAATAACAGCAAGGAAACTTATAAATTGTTATACTTTAAAAATCTCACCTCATCCCACTTGATGAATTTCTCCCCTTCCTGTAAGGCAGTCGGTACTTCGACCGACTTCAAACTGACTTTAGCTGATCTCGTACTCGTAGTCATCGTGAATAATAAACACAATTATGCGGAAATAATATCACTATTGTAGATCAAAACCGTCATCTTCGTCTCTCCGCACAGACCTATCTGAGAAATCTATGAATGGTACACTCGACGGACGCACACGGAATGAAAGCACACAAATTAATATCTGATTTTAAACCAATAATGACTAACATATTAGAACATTATACACGATAAATAACACCTGCCTAATTACTAACAAACAATGATTTTTCCCACATACTCTAGCTCGACAGAACCACCAAAAATCCAGAATGTCAAAACTGTACTAAGCACCATAGTGTAGCGCCAGACTTAATAATCTACGAATTTATCGATGTCTCGATACACCTAATAAGAATATTTCAATCGATTATCAATTCAAAAGAACTGAATAAGTTTGTTAAAAATATAATAATATGATGTTTATATAAATTTAATGTACGAGTTAGTATTTTAAATATGTATATTTCATTTGATTAAAGTTACTATAACCTTAACATCATGCAAAAAATAACAGTGCAGCAACTGTATTTTTAAGTATATTGTCAAAAGTATATTTTGAAAAGTTATTTTCATATAAATGACATTATTAAAATATCATAATAGCACTGAATTATTTATATACCTAAATAATTATGAACTGAATAAAAAATAAATACTTAAAATTTAATTCAAGGTATTATCTACACTGACGGACTCATAAACTGCATCAATGTTCAAACCGCCTTTGAAATAAACATTTTAACCAAGTATTCAAACTTTTTATTGAAACCTATGGTTTGGTTCGTTAACTTCATAATAGCGTAGTATCATAAACTTATGTATATGTTTGTATACTGGAAAGGACCATTCAATTTTTTTGAACAGAAACGATAAGTATAACAAAAATTGGTTTTGGTTGGTTCATTGAAAATTAAATTTTACAATTAAAAATAATTGAAGCACAGGTTTTTTTTTTAATAACGTTTATTGCCTGCATACCTATTAATGTGAGCTTCTAAAACCTGTTATACTGGGTGTAAACGTCTTGCAAAAGTTTTCGGTACACCAAGCGCCGTCCCGTACACCCAGTGTAGTGTTGTGCCGTCAAACCACCTCTTCTACCGTTTTTACGAACCATGTCTATGACCACAAGTTCCGTTCGCCCAATCATCGAAATACCATCCCACACCATACACGAATCGCCTCCAAAAGGAACACGCTCCTCAATGCAACTTTGAGCATATATCTTCCCACGTCGACGATAGACTTTTATATTATGTATGCCCATTATGGAGTATGGAGGCCCATTGCTCTTCAGTCCAATTAAGATGTTCACGCGCAAATCTTAAACGAGCTTGTCTGTGACCTGCAGACAGTTTTGGACCATTTGCTGGTTTAAAAGGGGTGATTTCCGCTTCCTTATGCCTTTCTAATGGACAGTCTTGTTATGTTCATTTAGTTTAATCTAAAAAGTTTACATACTTATCAAAAATATTAATTCAAAAGTAATCCTGAACTTTGATGCAGTTTATGAGTCCATCAGTGTAGTATGAATGCCATACGTGTTATACTCAAGTAGTAATTATTATAGAACCAATTATATACTAATAATTAAAAAATCGACTATTTAAAGTTATATTATTTGCCCAAAAACATTGCATAAAATGTTTATAATAAATATCTGAATCATATAGCTTATGTATTTTGTAATTAAATGGTGTACAAGAAAATAATAAAATATTATTATTAGGATAATCTGCTGAACCCTTTTTATTATAGTGTTTTTATGCTTGACTAATAGTATCTCGCAGGTCTGTAATCACTATAAGTGGGCATTTGACAGTCGGAAACTGATTGATTGTATGATTGTCAATTTTGACTGATTTATCATTTATATTTGTTTCGAGATGCATATTTGTCTGCTTGTAAGAGTTTAAAAAGTATCTAGCAGACTGCGATTGAGGCGCGAACCGCGCAAATAAGGGATCAACAATTAAGTTTTTGTACTTTCCATTTAAATTATCAAGCTACGCGTGGCTTCCAGAAAGTTTACAAAACAACGATGACCGGTTCAGAAACAGTAACGGCCGTTGAAGAGACTAAACATGAAAGCAGTCCTAGAAAACGAGTTCGGCATCGCAAGAAGCACTTATACGACAATATTCTTAAACAGATGGAGTTTTATTTCAGTGATGCTAACTTGTCCAAAGATAGATTTTTAGGAGATCTCGTGAAGCGAGACCCGTATGTGCCTATTGAATTATTTCTCAAGTTTAATAAGATTCGGTCGTTGACGCAGGATGTTAACGATATTGCTAAAGCAATGAAGAATTCTACACGGCTGGAACTCTCAGACGATAGATTGAAGGTAAGTGTCACCACATATTCAGCACATTCAAATCTTTTCTGTTCCACTAGAAAAACTGAGTTTATTAGTGTGTAAACATGTATAACCTTTTTTATAATTTATTATATAAATTTTTCAATCTCATAAGTACTAGGCAAAGAGAACTTGGAACAAGTCTTAGCTTTAAATAGCAGTAGTAACTGTCCAAATTGTTTAACATCAAACTCAAATATTTGTCAGTCTCAAGCAATCAAACATGAATCTAGAATATGCAGTCCTGATCAGATAGGTAGTGCATTGTCAGTGGTAAATAGTAATATAGAAATAAAAAAAAAAAAATAATATGATCATTTAGGTATAGATTTTGGTAGCTTAATTAAGTCACATAAAACAGCAGATTATTAACTTCTGTTTCCCTAATATGACTTTCTCCAAACTTATTCATAAACTAAATACAGCTAGTTTAGATATTAACTCCACAATTGTATTTCTATAGGCGGATAGCTTATTAGTCACAAAAAAGGATATTATCAATCTGACAGCGGTAATGCTGTCAATACAAAATAAATTAGTATGTAAATTTATAACAATACTACTCATATAAATTTAATTATCATGAAAATAAATATATCCATGACATGAATTTATGTATGTATAATCTGATATGTCAATATAAGGACATTTTATGTTTTGATACTAATATATTTATTAGTAATTTTATTTTGACAAAAAATAATATGTATCTTTCATTATATTACAAATGACAACTTGCTAAATTATGAGCATATAATATACAAAATGACACAGGTACCTGTAGGGTATCCATGAATTTAATTTCTGTAAATAACTCTATTTCAATCAATTCTTCTATTATAAATAATGACAAAGTTGATTTAAACTTAAGGTTGGGTCAAAGGATAGAGGTTATCAATTGAGTGTTGCTCACCAAAACATATAAGGACTATCCGGCAAAGATTTAGAGTTAAGTTTATTTCTAGAGACCCACAATGTTCAGGTTATGTGTATAACAGAACTTTGGCTCAAAAGCTATGAAGTAAGTTTTTTAAATAGTATGAATTATATAGTACATAGCACCTTTTCAAGAACACAAGCCATTCACAGTGGTTCTTTAATACTTGTTGCAAACACCATAACTTGCAGGGAACGCAAAGACATAACTTGTCTGTCTATAGAGCGTACCATAGAACTGTTCTGTGTTAAGCTTGAATGGTATATAATTATTTGTGTATATCGAGTTGAGTAACTTTAATGTTTGAATCAGTGATGGAAGATGTAATTACGAAAATCAGAACTAGTAGGAAATACATATTAGTATGCGGTGATTTTAATATTAATATACTAGATGGCTCTTCCTTGGCTAATAGACTTATAAACTTATTTAAATCATTTAATTTAACAAATTTGTTTTTGGAACCAACAAGAATAACTGCCACGTCTTCCACTTCTTTAGATAACATTTTCAGTGATTGTAACGCTTCATACAAATTAGTTACCACTGACTTAACCTCAGATCACTGTGGACAATTAGCAATGTTTCCAAACAACAATACTAATAATATTAAACAAAAGATACTTGTTAGGCCTTTAACAAATAATCGCTTCAAACATTTTAGAAATAAAATTTCATGTATTATGTACTCTAATATAAGGGAAGATAAATCTCCTAATAAGGACTATGACAGCTTTTTTGGTATTGTTAAGAAAGAATTTGATAATACGTTTAGATTTAAAGTAAAAGTTATTAAAGGAACTAGGTCATTTAACGAATGGGCAACTGTAGGTATTTATAAGAGCAGAGTGAAAATGTATGAGTTAT
Source organism: Catocala nupta (assembly GCA_963675205.1). Lineage (NCBI taxonomy): Eukaryota > Metazoa > Arthropoda > Insecta > Lepidoptera > Erebidae > Catocala > Catocala nupta. The sequence goes on along the minus strand of OY776086.1, from coordinate 25,686,779 downwards.
ATAGTATGAAGAAATATAATTTTGATCCTACTTTTACTGAATATGTTAAGAATTACTCCAAAATTTTTAAAAACGTATGCAACTTAGCTAAGTCCAAGTTCGTCAGTAACAAAATCAAACAGTCCTCTAATAAAGTTAAGGCTACCTGGCGTGCTATTAACGAAGCTAGTGGCAAGATAACTCAAAGAGATAATAGTATTAGTCTGATGGATAATAATAAAATGATCAAAAATAATGCCGATGTAGCATACGTGTTCAATAATTTCTTTGCTAGTGTACCGATTACCACCACGAGCGCATTAAATTCTTCATCTATAGACGCAGAGAGGTTATTACATTCCAGCGTAACAAAGTGTAGAGTGTTATTTAGATTTGATTATGCTAACGCAACTGATATTATCAACGCTTTTCAACCTCTGGAATCTAAAAATACGGGGGATATCTGGGGTATCTCCGTTAAGGTCGTAAAAAATATAATAGATATAGTTGCTCCTTATTTAAGTGGTAATAGGTGTGTAGATTCGGGAACTTTTCCAGATTTGATGAAAAATAGTAAAATCATACCTTTATTTAAAGCCGGTAATAAAACTGATCCTAGTAATTTTAGGCCAATATCAATTCTACCAGCTTTTAGCAAAATATTTGAAAAATTAATACTCAAGCAATTACTTAGACATTTTAATTTAAATAGCCTCTTTCACGACAATGAATATGGCTTTACTAAGGGTCATTCAACAACGGATGCAGGAGTAGCTTCACTCAAACATATATACAGAGCGTGGGAAAACTCACAAAATGCTATTGGTGTTTTTTGCGACCTCTCAAAAGCATTTGACTGCGTCTGTCATGATACGCTCATACGGAAACTAAGGCATTACGGTGTTCAGAGTAATGCACTAGATGTAATTACGTCGTATTTAAATAACAGGTCAATGGTTCAAAATCAAATAGCTTACCTGTAAAGCTAGGGGTGCCGCAAGGTTCGATTTTAGGCCCATTTTTATTTTTAATTTATATAAACGATTTACCTTTTTATTTGAACAATATTTGTGACGTTGTACTGTTTGCTGATGATACTTCCTTAATATTTAAAGTAAATAGGAATAGGGACCATTTTGACGAAGTAAACAGTGCATTGATTCAAGTAACAAAATGGTTTACTTTAAATAATTTAGTACTGAACCCCAAAAAAACAAAATGTGTTAAATTCATACTGCCTAATGTAAAATATCTTGATCCTAGCATAACATTGAACGGTGAGGTACTGGAAGCAATAGAATCCACAGTATTCCTGGGCATTACACTTGATTCAAAGTTACAGTGGGGTGCGCAAATATCTTGTCTCTCAGCGAAACTTAGTTCGAAAAATGTCAAATACTAACACATGTTTTTTTTAATATATGTTTATATATATTTTTTTTTTTGTAATGTTAGACCTTGTTTAAGCTGGAATTTGCATTGTTGTAACAACAATGCAAATTCAATTCAGTCGTATTTTAATCAAGAAGAATGTGCAATGAAGACAACTCGTGATTATGGACAGTTCCGTTAAGCTTTCTTTTGAGTCTTATTCTGAATTCTGGTTTTGTGGAATTCGATAGATTAAACTACGGACTATAATCACGTCTTGTCTTGATTATTTATGTACATGTAAGTGGATGCTCCTATTTACCATACTGCTGCTTTAGAGGTTACCATAAATTTTTATCAAATGCTTGAGTATGTTGAGTAGTAGTTCATGGAGAAATGGTTGCAGCACCTTACAGTTATGATTTGTAAACGAAATATTATTGTACACTTCGCGATTAAAAAGACTGGCTATGAGTTTCTTGCCCGTTCTTCTCATGAGCCCTACACACCCTTGCTTTGCTGACCGTGGCAGTAAATGTAAATTCACAGAAAAAAAATTACGTGTAACTTTGACATTCATAAGTGTTACCTTGTAACCTAATTTGAATAAATTTATTTTGATTTTGATTTCTAGTTTATTTAACAAATTAACAGTATAAGCTAATGTAAACTTACGGGTATATACTGTATAATACAATTGTTGTGTCCAAATATTACTGGACGTCAGACTTACTAATTGTGTACTATTAAGACCATTATTTATAATATGCTAATCTGTTGTCGATATTTGTACCTATTGAATAAAATAAAATAAAAAATAATTGTAAGCTGCATCAGTTCATATCATTACATTTGTTGTATTGTGAATACTACTCTACTAGATACAGATAATGATGTCACTGGTTATTTCCTACTGCTACTAATTATATTTTTTATGAAGTTCAATTAAATCAGCTAGTTTTAGGTGACGTAATGAAGGCGCTTAAAGAACTGAAACCAAAGAAATCGATTGGACCGGATGGTATTCCACCCTTCATTCTTAAGGATTGCCAAATAGTACTGGCCGCCCCACTGTTACATATGTACAATCTTTGTCTTCAAAGCACAGTATTCCCGGAAAGATGGAAAATTACGAGGGTTGTTCCGGTACCAAAGGGAGGAGCTGGCAACAAAGACAAAGTAGAAGGATATAGACCTATAGCTGTACTATCAACTCCTGCAAAGGTTTTTGAGGCGGTAATACAAAAACGTATTTTAGCACAAATCAACGGACAATTCACTGACGCTCAACATGGGTTTAGACCGGCTAGAAGTACCTCTAGCAACTTGCTTAGTTATATGGCGGATCTGATACCATCGGTGGATGGTGGAGTGCAGATTGACTCCGCCTATTTCGATTTTCAAAAAGCATTTGATTTAGTCGATAATGATGTGTTGCTAAGTAAACTAGCCGGGTTTGGTTTCACTCCTCATCTGCTGAAATTCCTTGCGAGCTACTTGTGTGATAGGCAGCAGTATGTGGAGTATGCAGGATATGCATCCAAGCCCTATTACACGCGCTCGGGAGTGAGTCAAGGCACGAACCTAGGACCCATGGCATTTATAATTATGATAAATGATCTACCTAAAGTAATACAAAATGCTAAATGCTTACTATTCGCGGATGACTTTAAGTTATATATGCCTATAAACAGCCACGTGGACTGCTTAAAATTGCAGGCCGACATTGACCAAGTGGTGGCGTGGAGTAATAAAAACAAATTACAATTTAACACCTCAAAATGTGTAACTATCACTTTTACTCGTGGACGTACTCCAATTCAACACAACTATAACGTAGGGGGCGTTCCATTGGCACGGGTCACAGAGGTGAAAGATTTAGGAGTATATATAGACAGCAGGCTAACGTTTCGTAGTCACATAAACAAAATCTGTAAAAAAGTACACATATCGACGGAAAAACCCACAACTGTTACGATTGCCGCGCGCACGCACCAACTTACTACAGAGGGCGCCTATATCGCGCGCATACGGTACGCTTAACCAAGTTGCAGATACTATAGATATCTTCTGTTGTACACTGAGTGAATTCACAAAAACGTCACTATTTGTGATTTGTTATAAATAAATAAATATATATATGTACTAAAAGTTGTCAGGTGAATTGTTAATCTTATATGTATAACAGATTTTGTTTATCTTTTTTTAAATGTAAGTAAATTAGTATATAGTATACAAAGTAGCTACATTATTGTATTAGGGTGCACCCTGTAAAAATAATGTATGTTTGAAAAATATATAAATAAATAAATAAATATAAATGAAAATGAATGAATCCACTGTACTTTAGCATTAATAATTATTTCAAACACAAACAGAATAAATCATCTGATTATTTTATGAGTGTCAATGGTTCATTTTAAATCACCTTCCAGAAAACATATGTATGTATAATATTGTTGTGTTCATTTAAATATTTCACATTAAAATTTAACAAATTCATTAGGATTTTATTGAGGTGCTATGTTGTCTGACCATCAGGTTAGAAGACTTCTTGTGTGTCCATCTTGCCATGTCTCTATCATTGTTTTAGTCCATCTTCTATGTCTGTCAAGCATCACTGAAATTTAATAGCTTCCATTTACAGCTTTACTTGCATAGTATGTAATAAAATCAGTTCTCTACCAGTAAAAGGATCTTTAAAGGCAGTTCAATTTAATTTTTCTAAATATTAGCCTTTCCATACATTAAACTGATCTCCATAGCCACCAGACCTATGTTACTTTAGTAAGACTTGCCATATCAATGTGTTAATTGGTGTGGCAAAGTCAGCTTTGCTAAAATTATATAGTTCTAGCAGTTTCATGATCTTCATTATGAAACTGCTGGAACTATATAATTTTATAGAAGTCCCATAACAAATAAATCTGACACCTTTTTAATATTACTACACATCTTACAAATGCATGGTTTTCAGGTGAAGCGCAAAACACCAATACTGCCATATGATGCTGACTCAAGAACGGTGTATGTGGAGTCCATACCAGTGACGGCCAGCAGAGAATGGTTGGAGCGAGTTTTCTCTGACTACGGACAAGTTGCATACATCTCATTACCTAAGTTTAAAAACTCACAAAAGATTAAGGTAAACTCATAGTGTCTCCTATTTTATAAAGAATACTTACAACAGCGTGTAATGGTCGGTGGAATCCACTGTCCTATACACTTCTTTCATTTTGATCTATAGTAACATGCAGCTTGATGAACACACATGTAGTCATGGAAGAAACTCTACAATGTGAAGAGGTTGTTGGTGTTATCTGTGTATATTGGTAAACATATATAATATGATGGTGTTTCATATTATATTCAATTTTAGGACAACTAAATATATTGTTTCACACCTGTATCTTTGAAGGGTTATACAATGGTGCATTTTACTAACATGAGATACGGCATAGCATTTAATCACTTACCAGACTCAGTTCAACATCCTGTTCTTCTACTAAGATTTTATTAACAGAATGCTGCTACAGTGATTTAAATAAATCAATCTGTAATTCCAGGGTTTTGCTTTTATAGAATTCAACAAACCAGAAGATGCCCAGAAATGTATAAATACTTTTACTAAGATGGGTTGCAAGCTACCCACATTTATGCCGCCAGAAGACCTGTCTTCTATCAAAATGTTCTCTGTTGATGAACCAGGCCATCATGTGGCTGATACTAAAGAAAACAAAGAAGACTATGAACCATCCAAGAAGAAGAAAAAGAAAGAGAAGAAGACTCCACAGAAGAGTTTAGAGTTAAAGCTGGGAAGTGAATCAGATAGTGAGAAAAGAGTGGAAACACCTACGCCCACAGTTAGTATGCTTTGCATTATAATAATGTTCTGCAAACCAAACAAAAATCAGCACAGGTGATATTATTGTACACAAGTGTGTTTATATATGCAAGTGTGTTCTCTATTCTCACTCTGTTGTAGATCTGGCACCTAACTGCTTTATGTACTTGCCAAGACATATGATTTAAATATCACAAAACTGAATTATTTTTTTGTTGGCTGTATCTAGGATTTGAACACTTCATGATGTATAGCAGATTAACAATGTTGTCACTATCCAATATTACAACCTAGTCAGTAGTCAAATTATAAATAAGGAAGAAATCGAACCAGAAAACAATATTTGATGCTAGCATACATACATACATAGATTCATGCCTGTTTCCCAGAAGGGTAGGCAGAGACTACAGATTTCCATTTGCTACGATCCTGACACTTCTCTGGCTTCATACACTTTCATAACATTCCTCATACACGTTCACCAGTTTAAGGTGCTCTTAACCTGGCCTTTATCCAGAATGTCTCCAATCTGATCAAGAAACGTTCGCCTAGGTCTTCCCCTTGCAACTGTTCCATTCACACTAGCCTTATAAACCTTCTTAGTCAGTCTTTTCTCGTCCATTCTTTCAACATGCCCAAACCAGCATAACATACCCTTTTCTATTCTCATCACTATATCCACTTTCATGCCGCATCTCTCTCTAATCATTCTATTCCTTATTCTATCTTTCAGAGTCACACCACATATATTTCTCAGCGTTCTCATTTCTACAGCATTTATTCTAGCACTTCAGGACTATTCAATATTACATGTTATGCAAAGTGACCCAATTGTGAGATTAAATATGGATAATCGACATCCATCTAAATATATTACTTGTTTTGGAAAAGTGATTGCCACTTTCCTAAACTGATATAATATTTTTATTTTTAGGAGGAAAATAAAAGCATTGCAAGCGTCACGACGCCTACCGAGGTTAGTTCAAATCAAATAATATATTTATACGAAAATTGAAACTTATAGGACTTTAGAGACACTCTTTCTTTTAGCGATATGCTGCTGTATATTCATAAATATGATCCATGAGACTTAGACTACATATAAATTACTAATGTCCGCGACGATTTACCTAAGATGAAGATTCCTGCTCTCGTCCTGTGGTTCGTAGCATGATGCTATACTGCCTTTGTTATTTGTTGATAAAGTAGCTTTCTAATGGTGAAATATTTGTTTAAATTGATGCACTATTTTTGAGCTAGAAAATATTACACAAAAATACTATCTTTATAATAATTGGTATAATCAATTAATCGCATTAATTATGAAATTGATATTTAAACATCCGAATGTACCCTAAATATAAATTAGTATATATTTTATGAAATTCGTATAATATTCTGCACTCTAATAACCACTCTATAATTTCAGGAGCACAAAACATCTGACCTAGAATCTAAAGATTATTTGACCAGCCAGGATGAGGCTAAAGATGGTGACACACCAAGAAAGAAAAAGGCCAGAAAACGCACAGCAAAGGAAAGAAGCAAGGCTAAAACCAACTTGACTAAAAATGAAGCTCCAAGAGGTGCTTTGTGGGGCTTACAAGTACTTTCCAAGTCCGAATGGAAGGCTCTTAGAAATAAATACTTGAACTTGCAAAGGAAGTATATGAGAGAAATGAAAATGAATATACACAATAAAAAACATCAGTATTCCAGTATACCTGCGCCGGCGGCACCATCGGTTGAAGTTGAAACTGGTTGGTTTATAATACTCACTGTTACTTGCTTATAGCCTCATGTTTTCGAATTTTATGTAAATCGAAATGCAAATCAGTTTAGAAGTAAAGCTGAGGATACAACAAACAAGTTTTGTTATTGATAGTTACATATTTCAGCATTTATAATAATATTTTTTTTTTTTTTTTATTTATAAAAGACAACTCCCGCATTAGGACTAAATCCTGTGTCGCGGGGGACTTTACAAACAGCTGTATTGAGGGATGCTTGTAAAAGAAAGTAAGCCTATGGACATCTGCCTTATCGGATAAATATAATAACTAACTACACTAAGCTTACATCATGTCTATATTCAGCAAAAATTAGGATGAAGTATTTACACCCAAATTCCGCGATTTGTGACTCACATGGTAATGATTGCGATCTGCTAGACATAATTAAAGATAGTACAGTATCTATAATGCTACTTAGAATTTTCTAATAAAATCTGGCATACACTGCCCGACTCGCAACCATATGAACTCTGGCAAACATAAGCCACCAATAAGGTAAGCAGTGCTTCATCATTAATAATAATCTTTGAATGTTATCAATTTATTAGATATGCCATCAGCTGAACCCGATAGGACTAAAAATAGCGGACCGCTGGAGAAAATACCTGGTGTTTTCGTGAAAGAAATATTACCTGAGCCATGTCTAGATATAAGGCTCACCAAAAGAACTGTAAGTATATCTTAACATCATTTTTCTAACATTATATCAATTACATAAATGTTTGGTTATATTCAACATGTGGCTCTTCCAGAAAAGCCTGTTTAGAAAACAGTAGTGGACCATTTTTATTTCTCTTTTTATTTGAGAAACAAACACTCAGTATAAAAATCACACAGTTACTGGTTTTAGACTATATTAGTTTTTTAAGAAGTAGAGACAAAAATAAAGACAACATACATAGATACAATGGATCTCTATGCATTGTCTCTATCAACCAATAGGTACTCTTTACATGTTTACTAAATAAGACCAGTAAGAAAAAAATTACTATACATAGTGCTTCCTGATTAGTATGTACGAAGTTGCAACTTTAGTTGATATAGTCAGCAGCATTATTAGAAGAACATAAAGCAAAATTGTAAATGTATTATAGAATATTTTTTTTAATTTTGATTAATTGAACTATCATATTACTACAGTAAAAGACCACTTACTTACTTTATTGTATAACAAACTAATTTGCCCGCGTAAATCCCACGGGGACGCATACCGGGACAAAAAGTATCATGTTTGTAAATCCAGGATTTAATTTTAGTCCAGCTGCCTGCTAAGTTTCTTCCAAACCTTAGTGGTTGAAGCGTAATTAAATAACAAATATCTTCACAAACTTTCACACACACATTTACTAAATATAGTAATAATAAGTACGACACCATTTATTTTCAAAAATATCAATATCTCTTATTTTATTTTTCAAGTAGGTATGTACTATCGACTTAAGCCAAGTTGACCACTCCTAAGGTTAAAATCGCATAGCAGGCCAACACTTGGTAGGCCACCCGTGACACGCACCTTTTTTTTGTTTGAGTTTTTTTACACTTTACATTTGTTTACTGATTGGTTTATGATACTATCTAGCAAAAGTAAGAAAAGTCATAAAAACAAACGGTTAGTACACTTTGTTGTTCGAATATTCCTTTTTGATTGGTTAACAAAATTAAGGGCGGAGTCACTTAAAGTCAACATTTGTAAGCGAATTTTTTTCTGAAATGGTTAACCGTCGCTCATGTCGATAGTACATCTCCCGCACTATTATTAATTCCTGTATAGCGGGGGACTTTACAAACATTCAAACAACGGAGACAAAGACACCCAACTATTGTGGATCACACATATTTTTTGTGGATCACACATATTTTTGTCCCGTGTGTGCCCCAATCTTACTTAATCTAATTCATAATCGACTTATGTCTTAGACTGTTATTATTTACTAGAGGTGCCCGCGGTTTCATCCGCTTTTATGATTACTGCGCCGCCCCCGTGGGTCGTAGCGTGATGTGATATAACACTAAAAGATTTTTTCAATTCGGGCCAGTAGTTCCTGAGATTAGCGCGTTCAACCAAACAAACAAACAAACAAACTCTTCAGCTTTATAATATTAGTACCTATAGATTTCTTGCACTGAGTGAGAGTAGTAGTTTTCCTGTGGATCTCTTCTCAAACTGAGAATAAATTCTAGAATATCGTATTGTAGTAGATAGTCTATAATGCAAACTCTTATCCCTTTTTTTTAGATCAGAAGCAATATCCACGCGTTGCATGTGGACATAAAAGAAGGGCAGACAGAAGCCGTTATTAGATTCGATTCTGCTAAAGCTGCTGAAGAGGTAAATATTCCATTTATTTTACATTATTAAAGATTTATTTTATATAAAGAAACAAATCCGGACTCGCTACAATTTTCTTGTAATTAAGTGTTTTATATAGTTATGTTCACGAGCCGTGATCATTCTTATCACAGTGAACAGATACTATGGCCTAGCTTAAGCCTTAAGAGCGATTATAAGGTGTACTTTAAACCATTCAATTTAAACGAATAGATGCATAATATATTTTTATTTCTATTCTAGCATTATTCATGCAGTCGACAAAAGTTAGAATAGGTACCACAATGTGTGACAAAGGCTTTTGCCTCGATTTTTAATATTGATTAAATTTGACAATCATCAATAGGCTAATAGCGGAAGCCATAACTTGGCTTAGGCCCGTTGCCGATATTCATGAAACGAATCGTGTTACCTACGGACCTTTGAAACTATTTGACACATATTCTATAAAAAATGTCTTCATTTAATTGTCCGTAACTAAAACCACAAGTTTCTTGAATATATTGATCGGTCCTAAATAATAACAATGACTTTGATTTTCTAAGCATTCCTTGTGCCGACGATCTAGTTCAATTACCTCTAAACACTGACTGTTTTCAATGTTTTAATTGAGTGATTAATGTTAGCTTTGTTTGTCGTATAATACCTACTTAATGTAGATACACAATATATTGAAAATAAAACCGGTAGGTACGACGACATATCGAGCATTGATGTCATGATGTAAACTTTAGTGGTCCGTTGCATCCCTATACATAGTATTAATTAGAATTTTCGTGAAACAGGTATCTAGTTATTTGTTCTAGTGAATACCGTTTGCACCTTCGTTGGTCATTTGCATGCAGTCTAATTATAATTACATTTTACTATTTGGATCAAGAAGCAAATAAAACTAAGTTCTATACGACCAAGTTTTAAGCAAATCGCTTGTGTGTGATCCAAATAAGACTATTACAATATTTACAATCATTATCTTGATACTAGATTAGGTTAAGTAGATACCAATAGCTATAAAGGCAGAATAACATTTTCCGTGCCAAAAAGATCTCTCTTAGTGGTTTTTGTTAGTACAGATATGTAACTTTTTAATTACGCTATAGTTTAAGCTAGGTAACGGTAATTGTTAACTATCAAGCGATATGCTTGTTTGTCATTACTGCTATCAATAAAAAGATCTACTTAGTGGCTAAAGCACGAACAAATCATATTTGCAATGATTTCTTATTCCTTTTATTTCACAACAAATGAATATCGTTTTGATTATTATCATCGATATTTACCTAATAATTGTATTTCCTTAATTGATAATATCTATTAATTACACAAATGTAGTAGATTATCTTTATCTATTTGATTTCGTAGTGTATACACGCGTGTCTTAAAGATCACGCTATTATAGGATACGATAAGATAAATACAAAGCAATAACAAAAACACGTCTAAATTCATGCGCAAGTATCTTTATATTGTCTGGAGCGGGCGGGGAGTAGGTAATCTGGGCGACTTCTACGTGCGGCGCTCGCTTTCACATGATTCGAAGAAATTGAAACGTTATTATGTTGGAAATAAGTTTCACATTTGCCATTACCCTCGGTGACAGCGCGGTAACCGCGCGCGGACTACAATTATATACGGGCCGCGCAATCGCTTTCGCGTCGTAGAACTGCAGTCTAATTTGGTATTAACAAAAGCGCGGCTTGCCTTCCTAAAATACTTAATCCGGAATAGAGGTATCTTTATTATAGTGTGTTATGTTTAATCTAGCACTAGCTATCGTACCTTTTGGCGGCCTGACCCAGATATCGCATTTGATTCGTCATAAGTATGAACATATAAACATACAAATAGTAGTCAGTTCAGATGTTTGATGAATGTGTTTTAAGCATATTTCTACGATACGTCTTATACGTCACTTGTAGGTAACTAATTACTAATGATGCCAATCATATTCCAGTACTGCGCGAACTCCGGAAACCCGGCGCGCGTGCTCACGGGCGCAGACGAGCGCGCGCAGTGGGTCCGCGCCCTGGGCGCGTTGGCACACCGGAGGCCGAGGGGGCGCGCGCGCCTGCTGGCCGCGCACGACGCGCGCCCCGCGCCCGCCCTCGCGCCCGCCTCGCCGCAGCCCACGCACACGCACATACGCTTCGAGGACGAATAACTCACTCAAGAAGACCCGCCGTGCCACATTGGACAGATCTGCTCCTCGCACTGGAAACCGGCAGGGCAACGTCGTAGGGTTGTCGAGGGACATATGATGGTTGTGTGTCAAGTGCCCGTGACCTACAATTACCACTCACTGTGAATCGGGCAGGATTCTTCTATACCACTATAGGTTAGAAAATGTTTATAGTTTTTGCATTGTATAATTACTGCAGTTGAATAGAATAATGTCAAATTTACGTTTAAGAAGATTAATGAGAAAATATACGATAAAATATATATTTATTTGTTAATCAGTGGTTGGTGACTTCACTACTTTTACCGCCAATCAAAGTGATACCAATTAATAATTTAAAATAAATGAAATAGTTTGGTCTACCTAATCTAGTTCTAATATGAGTTTAGATCATGCAATTGATATCAATTCCATGGCTTTTTAGCATTAACCGCACAGACCAGGCACTCTCAACAAACGCTATGTAATATGTAAAATACTATCCACGATCTTTAGGGCTGTTATACAGACTAATAAAGTAATATCCGTTACTTTCCTCGCCTACCTTACTCCTCAATGCCTTTCATGATCGGTAGTACATTTAGCACAATATATATACCTAGTTTTAGTTAATCTGAAACAATAACAGTGTTATCTGGATTTTCCTCTGACTGTTTATACCTACTATTATAACAAATCTGGCAAGACGACATTCAACGTAATGGAGAGTTACGAAAATATGTCCTAACAGCATGTAGCTATTAATGTATAACATAAAGCAAAGTGGTTTAAATTATCACTGGCGTAGTAATAACTGATCAATTACCAATGCGCTGCATGCGCTAAAATCATAGAAGACATAAAATAAGTTGGTGACGATCATGATTTAAAAGAATACAGGTGATTCTACTATCATTCTAAATGCTTTGCCACAATAAATAATAATTAAATACCATATCCAAAATATACCACTAACAGCATAAGCGTACCCAAGATTAGGTGATGTAATGTAATTAATCAGTAATGTTTCATGAGCTTATCCAAGATTAGGTGCAAGTAAAATTTATAAATCAAATGGGTACTGCTTAATTTACTGTCAAACATATATCAGCCTTGCTTTGATCATAAATCAGTTTGGAATGTCACGAAGAAATAGTATATAGAAAAACAAAAAATCTTAAAAAAGAAAATTTATTACATCAAATGAATGCCAACATTGGGTTCAGTCTTAAAAATAAGTTTCCTTATATCTTAGTCATATAGGAGGCACTGGCACTTTATCAAAAATTAATTTATTCTTATAAGCTAACACATAAAATACAACATATAAAACTTACTGTATTTCTTATTGACCTGTATGATACAACCTGATTTCTGTTTATCTTAGGACTTAAGTATAGCACTAATGCTACCAGAAGACCTAGCGTGAGCTAACATATGTCACATGCTTTATTATTTATTGATAAACTGCATCATTATTAACTTCAATAAGTATAGAATAAAATATTATGTAGCTAGACGCAATGAACCTTTAATTGTTTTAATAATATCATGTTACTGCACAAACACCTCGTAAATGCCATATTTTACAACATTCATACATCTATCGCAGGCCGCCTATATACGAATGTACTTCTATAGAGGCTGGAATGGCCATGGACAACAGCATATACCAAGTATACCAAGATACTTAAAAAAACAAGCAACATTTTAAACCATAGGTAGACCCCATCCCATAAAGACTTTTGTAAAAGTCGATTCGTGTGTTTTACTTATGTGCTCACGCTAAGTCTACTAGGTTTTAGGATACAAAATGCGAGCTCCTTTACATCACATCAACACGCTTATATAAAATACAGCCGCTTCTGTGTGATACAAACTAGGCCATTACAATCATTAAGATTATCTTGATAATAGATTAGATTAAGTACCAAGTATTTAACAATTATCTATATAGACCGAAATTGTTTCACATAGTCGGAAGAATATTATGGAACATCAATAGTCAATGTCATCATAGACATAAAAAAATCATAACAAATTATGTAAACAGCACCAAAGATTTAAGCTATAATACTTGTGATATTGGACGACTAAAGCTAAGTACATGAAAATAATTAAATTAATGTAAACTAGGTACTTATTTGCAAATAAAATTTATCACATAAATGAACAGAACATGATATTTTTTATAGTATGTACACAGAGGTAGATTTATTTACTGGACTTAAATATTAGGGCGCTTCCATATGTCTATGTACTGTGACTGGAGCTAAAACACTGTTCTTCCCACAGGGCAGAACAGTAATATTTAAGTCAGCTGCTTTTAACCTAGGCTTTATCTTGGCGGGGAGTGGACAGCTAACGTCAGACTTCGTATCGTCTGATAAAACAATAGGTTCATTTACTGAGAAGCCAGTAGCCTCGGAATCCTCATGAGGAGTCATAGTTGAGTAGCCATGATCTGATCCACCGGCGGTGTGCGGTCTTCTGTACCCTGTCACAACCCTGTATGGCGATATTGGAGCTTCAATCTCCATGGCTGGCAACAACTTATCTTGCCCTGACTGGTCATGCATATCATCGGATTGCAAATGACTCATTTGAACATCAACGTCGTGCCAAGTTTCCGCGGGACCATCGACATACAAATTATGACAACTAGCTGTCGTAACGTTTTGTCTATAACAATACATCGCAACAGCAATGACTAAACTTACAGTGACAATACAACCAGCAACTGGTCCTATTGCCGAATAGCTGCCAAAAGCATCTCTGTTCACATGACCGAACGTGCCTTCACCATATGGAGTGACAGCCCCTAAAACACCGTTGAAACAAGTTGACTGCGAAGTACAAAATGGCGAGGATAATGGAGTCCTACCATCAGTGTCTATTTGGCACCATTCACAACCTAAAACGCCTAAACAAGAAGAATGCGACATGTAAGTTTCGCATTGAAAATCAAAACAAGATTTCAAATTCTCTGCAAAATTGTGGAAGTAGTGTGATTTGTGATTATTATTTTCTAGCATCATGCCACAAAGGGGTATGTCTTGATTGAATCGCGATATGTTCGCGTTGGGGCATTCGTAAAGTTCAGAACTGCATTCACATGGACACTCGCATTCGGTTTGCTCCATACGATTGCAGTTTAGACAAAGACGATCAAACATGCTGCAAGGACAGAAAGCACCAACGCTACACGATGCGTTCACTAATCCTATGAAAGCATTTGTTCCTGGTATGGCTGCTATATAATAATGAACACAATGATCGCCTGACACTACATTAGAGAGCACATTCGGCAATGATGTATTAAATTCGTAAAATCTCTGTATAGTTTTATCGAAAAAATTATTACACAGTCTTTTAGTAACGAAACCCTTATGATTTAACATATCAATAGCAATCATGGATTCCTTATGGGTGATATGTTGTTGTTCTATAGGACCAGAACTATTTGGATCCATCAATCCAGGATGTGATACCAAATAGCCTCTATTGTTCATGATAAAACACTTAACATAGGACATGGCACAAAGAGGCAAACTGTCAATGAGCAGTTTGTAAAGAAATCCCATAGTAACATCCATTGAAACAACCACAGTAGGATAGAAGGTAGTTTGTACTGCATAAGATATGGAGACAACATAGCCTGCACCACCTACATCTAAGTTTGGAGGAGTCAAGATTATTTTGCCAGGGTTTTCTAATGCGTAAGTATACCATGGCCTCCTGACAGGCTCATAGTCATATTCCAGAACAGTTCCAGGAAACATAACTAACACTCCACTCTCAGTAACAGCGTACCTTCTAACAATATATTTAGAGTAAGGGCCATGCAAATGTTGCTGCTTATAAAAGGACAAAATAGAGTTTAGAAAGCCAACATCATGCTGGATCTCATTCTTTAAACCAGGATTAGAGAGCAAACCATGCGCAACACTTTTTAAATAAGCTAAATAATTTTGCATATATGTGACAGCTTCCTGGCCATCACCCATGTCATATAGATAAGTGAATGGTGATTGAAAACTTGATGGACTTAAGTATACAGTTCCTTGATCTATTGTAGCAATTTGTTTAAAGTGTCTACACATTTTGCCAGTTTTAGGAGGGAATAAATCCAACCTGTGGAACAATATTTCTTTGTTGCTCCGTGTGAAAAGTATATTAGTTTTATTCACAGAAATCTGCTCTTTTACTTCGGATACAATACATGCAATATATAAGTTTTCAATCCATCTCCAGGAGTAAATTATGGACTTAGTAGAATTTTGTTCAGACATGGTCAAGTTTCCGGAGCTATTTGCCATCATTTCTGCTTTAACTGTACTAATAAAGGAGTATGTCTCCACACTCTCCAGTTTTGTAAACTTAATTTTTTCTGAAGCTGATTCAGGTCTTGGAAAGAAAGTGTGCATCAGAACAGTACCTGAAAAGTCCATGACAAAGGCTCGCTTTCTTTCATTTGTTCCTTTAAAATACACAATATCTTCAGCCAAATCTGACCAGTAGAGATCTAATCCAATAACTCCATTTGATGTGGGCAGTACAAGGGAGATCATAAAGTCTCTTTCTGTTGCTTCCCAAACAGGCCCCTCAATCATCATCTTCCTGCTGTCATAACATCCTGGTAGAAGAGATATAAAGGCTGAGGCTACTTGACCAACTACTCCACTATCATTAATATGTAATCTCATTACAGAATGATTGTTAGCATGTGTATTGTGCCACTTATCAATGTGCAGAATACCCAAGGAACTGTTTTTATCAACTTGATTCTCATAAATGAGTCCAATAGAAAACTTTAAGTTCTCCACTTTGCTTGATGAATATGGAAAAATCTTGAGCCAAACATCATTCTTCAATACTTTTGTGTCTGTTAAGAATATCAGGAGCTTGTTATTAGGTAGGTTCTTTTCTTGAAGTAATTTCTTCAAGTCATTATTAATAGACAAAGGAGATACATTTCCTGGTGCAATATCAAAGGTTGACAAGTATTCTCTTAACAGGAGTTTATTGTTTTCTGTAGCATTACCTAAGTCAGACATGCCATCTGTACTGCATGCGTCTTCAAATTTAAGGAACTCTGTCATATTAGTTAACTTTAGTGCTAGCATATCAGTGGCCTGCAGTGCATATGCTGTCTCCTTAGCCACACTCACAGCATGTTGCAGTGATTCCTCTTTCATATTGTTGTCAATTATAAAAACTACTAGTTTAGGATGTGGATGCACAATCTTGTGATACAGATACCTCAAATTAGAATGAGGCATTGTTGCACAGTCCTTATCTGTAGCATAGTCCATATGAGATAGAAAGTATTGTCTTTTAACCTTTAAATCTTTGAAGCGACCCAACATTTTATTCTTTGGGTCATGTGAAGGCAGGCCGTTGTATACATTGGAACTTTTAATAAATACAGACTTGCGAATAGAGTTGAATGGACAAGGATGTGTGAAGGACGGAGTACTGTTGTCGTTAATGGCATTGTTCATATCAAGTAATATGTTCGTCGCCGAAGATAACTTGTAAGCGAGTTTGTCGACAATACTGGTCAATACATCGTTGTCAGACGCCTGGAACCGACTCACTTTGTACGTGGACGATATGCCGAAGTGCGCTGGATATTTGCTGCCGACTTCAACGTCCACTATTTCACTAAATTTACTCGACAAAGTGTCTGATAATTTACGAACACATAACTTATAATCACCGCGACTGTTAGTTCTTGTACAATTATCGCTCTGAGCGAGGATCACACGGACGCCGAAACTCGTCGTAATCATAAATAAGAGCGATAAAAGCTTCATCTTGTCGGCATCGGCATTATCTTTGATCGGCACTCAATAGAATTATCACGGTAACATATTTTTGCTGTAACATATCCAAAGTATTTTGCACGTAGAACTAGTCACATTGTTTACTTTCATAGACTTCATCGATGAATCTACAAATTAGTTCTTATTTAAAAAAAGAACTGTGTTCTCCAACACACGACTATAAAGACAAACAAGGCAAAGCTGAATTCTGAAGTGACATATCTAAACAAAACATGGCGGCGGATTGCGTTTAGTTATTGCTAGACAAGCAATGCTAGTTTCACGTTTAGTTGCAATATTTATTTTATTAATTATTATAGTATCATAAAATTGTACAATTATTATAATTTTGTACATAGTCTATTGGTATATTATTATATAAATGCCCATAATTATTATTAATGTCACGCTCAACCAAACAAAATTACTTACTAAAATTCAGTAAAATTTGAATATACTAATAACATTTCAATTAAGCATTTATTCCTACATATATAATTTTAGTTTATCTCAAAATATTGTGAAAGTCTAATATTTTTCTGTATATGTGCGCGCATCACGCGGAAACTACTGCACGAAACTGAATACGGTTCTCATAGTTGTATTGCTGGAGGTATATTGTGGGCTTACGGCTTACGGTCTATTATTATTATTTATTATAATATGAAATCGTGTATTCAGTCCTATCGAAGTAACAAGCTAGATAACAATAAATGGCTAGAACCAGTTATTGATGAAACTTAAAAATAAAATCTTTTAAAATTATATCTTACTATTAATTTGATTCTTTTTATAATAAAGCTTTGTACAAAAAATTTGGAACATACCTATCACAGAGTACATTTATTTTTATCTATGTACCTAACTGTTACATTGTTTATCTGGGTTTATTTTTTCTAGTTAGGTATATGAAGTTCGCTAGTAGGTTCTCCTAAAAACAAAAGAAACACATTGTACCTAGGTATCTATTAGTCAATATTAGTGTGATAATTGTACTTAATGAAGTGGATTTTATAGAAAGTTGTCAGTATGAAGACAGCTTCATACTGACAACTTTCTATAAATTTGTATTCTGCCGAGCCGAGCACAGGCTCGGCTCGGTAGAATACAAATGGCTAAGCTATTAAATTGGAACTACATCCATCTTGCTTTATGCCGAAGTGTAAGTGTAATATAGGTCTTCGGCACGGTAATACTATCTAACAGTATTGTAACTCGGCCGTATCTTTGAAATAAATGCCTACAGCCGCGCGGTACGTAAACATACGATAGGGCTGCCCACCTACAGCATTTTAATTAAATCTGCCTACTTTGAGTTTCTATCTATTTTTGTGATTGTAAATATTTTTTAATTTATTTAAACAAATAAAATACTTTGTGAATGGAATAGGAAGTGTTCAATAAAAATGCATGATTCATGAACCGCCTATAACTACACCGACGGCTTACCGTGCTCTCCGAGAGCAGGAGGAGCAGGCGATAAATTATCAATCAATACGCACATAATTTCGAAAAGTCATATAACTTCCGAAAGTCAGAGGTGCGCGACGTGGGTTCGAACCAGAGACCCTCTGCATTGCAGTCTGTTGGTTTCCCCGCTGAGCTATCGCTATAACTTTATAACCCTAGGGAACAGTTCTTTTTTGTGTGGACGAAAGGTACCCTGTGTCCTTTTCTGTACCCTGTGTATGCAAAATTTCATGATGATTGATTAAATAGTTATATATGGCATGAAAGCGCAAGAAACTAGCAAACAAACAAAATAACTCAAATACGTATTTATAATAGGTATTACAGTTAGGATTAGGATATTATTTGTTTCGTAATTTGTCGTTTTGCATGTCTGATAATCGTGTAACAGATTCACTATTATTACTTACTACCTAAACATAAAATAAATATATTATATCATTATATCTGTTCATAGTTTAAGATATTTATATGTATACCTACCTACCTAATTAGAGTGACGAAAACCAATAAAGACGTCGCGACACCCCGATGGCCTTAATAGGTGGTGTTCAACCCTCCGTATTTTTGTCACTGATTAATTTAAAACGTAGCCTAGTCGTTGTGAGTATTAACAATAAGGTTTTTGTTTTTTTTTTCGGTACCCAGAAAAATACTTGATGCACTAGCATTAGGGTCACGGTGTTTTGGCACCTTCACAAAATGTATGGGTATTTATAATATTAGGTAGGATTATTTTCGAGATGTATAAACAGCTTTAAATACAAAATACAGAAGCAATTGTCAATCTCTGACGTAGGACATAACTGGCTTAATTTGTAGAGCTACGACGCGGTTTGTTGATATCGCAGGTTCAAGTCCGCTTAGAGGATTGTTCTTTTACTCTGTTATAAATGTTATAATTGACATTCTACCTTAGTATGTCAAATGCTTACAAAATAAATTTTAACGTACTATGTATAGACAGCACGGCATAAGTGAGAACTGACTATGTTTCGTCCTTGCCCATGGAATGGAATCGTGTACTTAGTGCACAACTGTATGCAAATTAAATTAAAATATAATTACGCGCATCACTAGCACTTATATGTAATCCGAGGCATGGGGTAGATTATGCTTGCTTGATCGCTGAAGTAGTTCCAGTTCCAGCGGATGTGATAATGCAGCGAAGGTGGATACCTTACGGAATACGAAATATATAAAATGTAACAATTATTACAGTAAAAAAATTGCTTTCGTAACTTTCTAATAAGTAATAGTGCAGTGTATTATACAAGTGTTATTCAACATAAATTTTAGCAAGTCGTTCTGCATTGTTTGGTAACGCAAACCAAGGTTTTGCCAGGCTTAACATACGGAGGTATTGGCCTTGGTGTCTAAATGACCTTAATTCTTATCGAAGGATTGATATAAAGCCTTCTTGTAACCGCTATTGGAAACTACAGGTATAGTTTTCTTTATAGGTACCCTAGAAAAGCATTTTTCTCGAATTTAAAATGCGAGTAATTGGATCGGTATTTAGGTGACAATTAATAGGTAAACCGATTCGTTTGGTATGGTACTCGCGGTATTTCTATGTTACCTTACCTACTTATGAACTTAATTCACGTCCTCATTAATTCTCACACATATTTTGTAATTCAGTTAATAATTTTTTAAGTACCTACTTATATCGTCACATAACTCAAAAGCTTGATTATTACTTAGCCTAGGGGCTAGTTAAGTATTAAGGAGAATGCTTGCTAATAGTTTTCAGTTGTCATAATTATTTCATTCGCGCGAACAAGTTTGCGTATCTTACCGCGCTCTAAAATTGATATTTAGTTTTTTGTGCAACTGTTAAATGAAAATTCACAAAATGTTAGTCCGAGTTTATTATCTGAATACATCAGAGAATATCCAACCACATCTATATAGGATCAGCCATTATAGAAATTAGGGAGTAAACAACAACGTTCAATGGACAAGACAACAAATGGACAAGTTTGATAACGACTGAATTATATTTATGTACTAGAAATGATAGCCAGAATTACCTACTAAAATGAACCCGTGTAGTGCGCAATAAACTTTTCTATTTAGGTGTAGCCTTTCGTTTCTAGTAATGTAAGGTTGTACGCGCGCAATATTATTTATAGCCGTTATGTTCCATACGGAAAATGAATTATACTCTGTAACTTTCGTATATTTCCATGCAAATTAGCATTATGCTAATGGGTAAATGTTATTATGTTGGAAGTGAGTGTACATGCGAATGTGTTCACGTGTACCTACCCGTAGCGGTTACACGTAGGTATGTGTTTCCATCGATTGGTCAGGGGCGGCGTGGCTTACCGTCCGACCATTAACCCAGTTGTGTGGCGCTACGCGGCCCGGCCGGGCACGCGAGCCCGTCGCACTCAGTCCTACACCATGCAACTGCCCGAAACACCGCCGCCGCCTCTCGCCCCTCTGTGGGACCGCGTGCTCAGAGCCCGAGCTCTGCCTCCGGACCTCGATGTCGAACTCCTCTACGTCGCCATAAGGGATCGGCTCACACATCCCGAATGGGAAGTCCGTTTGCACGCGCTCCGAGTCTTGGCAGATCTCCTACCACTCTCAGGAAATGCGCTCGCATTCCCCTTTGATCAAGTGGTGGATAACTTGGGACACAATTCGCCGAACGTCCGGAAGGCTGCATTGGATGCACTTAAAGTGTTTTGCACGCATTGTGAAGACGTAGAATGTGCGGCGCGAGCAATTTTAGACAAGTGTTCATATCACAATATACGACCGCATTCTGCGAATATTGACACAAAAGTGAATGTGATTACTGGCTTGATATTATCCATACCTTCCGTAATGGGAATATTGAAAAGGAGACATTCAAATTTGGACATGTTGCCAGTATTTCAAGTTTTAGGCGAGAAATTGTTCGATCCAATGCACAGAGATGTGGCGCAAAGATCTATGCTCAAGCTTAGAAGAACTTGTGGTCCACGAGATTACATGGTTTACCTTTCACAGTTAGATCCTAAAACCCAAGATAAATTTCGAAGTTTGTATGAAACGTATGACGAAGATTCTATGGATGTTTATTATGCGCCTAAGAAAAATACTTATAGAAATAACAACAATAACCCTCAACCTATAGTTAAAATTAATCATATTTATAACAACTCTCAAACAGGACCTATACGACTGACAACAGACTCCTCATCCGAAGAATCATTTGGTCCTATACCTTTTTATAATAATAATTATGCAAAAGTGATAATTGAAACAGAAATTAAGTTTGATTCTGACACTGCCATTACAATGACTGTTTTAGAAGAAAATGAGACTGAGTCTGAAAAAAATACGGGAAGCGAGGATGATTATGACAGCTCAGATCGAAACATGTTGAAGTATAGTGATGGAGATTCTGAAGATACAGATGTAGTTGTTAAGAAAGTACGTTTCGGAGGTGAAAGTGTAAAAATACGGACACCTGACAGCGACAACTTGATCACAAGTGAGGAAGATATTCAGAGTATACCACCTAGAAAAGATAATTTGAAAGAAATTATGGCACCTGTTACACCGGTTATAGTAAGTAGAATGAACGAGATTAAACGCGAGGCATTCGAAAGGGAATATCATAGTAAATCAATTAAAAAAAGTGGCATACCACTGCCAGTTATTCAGAGCAAAATGCAGAAACATAATTATATGGCTAAGCACAACGGGACTAAATTAAAGTCGAAGTCTTTGAGCGAGCTGTACGATTACTTTAGATTAAAGAACGACGATCAGGAAGAAAAAATGAAGGAGATATCGAGTCTTGCTTTGAGCATGGCAGAGGTGCGATCTCCTGAAAAATCTGGTCGAAGTTCTCGTAGTCCTGTAGAACCTCATAAGGAAGTAGAAGTGCTGCACAATTTGCAGAGGAGTCCTTCTGTGTCACCGCGCCGTCAACAAACAAGGGTGCAATTAGAACGAGACGGGTTCGTACTAAAACTAATATATATTCTACTTAATATTTTATGGTTTGTTTCGATAGTCATAGAGGTTTTTTGGTGTTTAGGTTCGTTCTAAGCCTGTTGGCGTCTTCACCACCCAAGGAGGTCGATATACTGACCCCTCGACCTCCTACTCCACTGCGAGCACACTACGATTGGGAAGAATTGGACGTGGTCCCGCAACATGTTGCTGATCAACTACATAACACGGTAAAACTTACTTACACAAATAGATATGTAAACTGTGTCCCGAAAGGCAAAGTTTATTACACTCATGTTTCATTCAATTTTATTTATTTGCGAAATCTGGGTACCTATGATGTTAGTTTAGTCAGCTGGTTTTAGTTCCCTTGATACTTACCTATAATAGAGGACAAGTCTACTGGGTAGGTGCTGTGCCACATGCCGTGTTGCTACTGAAAATCGACAACTTTTAAACAGTATCCTAGAGCCGGCAATCAAACCGACGCTTTACGATTGGCCCTAATATTAATGTAAGCTTATACAAGGAACTCTAGTTACTGTAAAACTTATCGCCATTATATTATTGATTTCATAAAGCAACAAGTTCGCTCAAACAAATCAAAACGTGTTACAAAATATTTAATAGCATAATAGTCAAATTTCTGAGATGCAAACAGGTGTATACGACTCGTTTAACTTCTATAACGCCACTTTACGAAAGTGATTTAAATATCGCCGCAAGGTCACGAAAGCGATTTTACACAGCACACCATTGAATACTACTTAACATTTATGTAGAACAAATGGATCCTATCAAGAGTAATTTTAAGTCGAAAACCATTAACGGATGTGAAACGTTTATCGTCTAGACGTCGCTCGTGTCATGGCCACCGAATGCGTGTGGCAAGGCCCTCATGGGTTCTACTTAAGAATAACTTACAGCATGTCCGCGCAGCATGTCACATCATTGGATATTGCTTAGCTCTAGTAATTACTACACTCGGTGTGATCATTATGATTGTTTGTCTTACCGCTAAACAAGCCAGAAAACTCAGTAATTGGCTTAAATATGTATAACTGTTTGTTATAGGTAGTACTAGCTATGAATACTACGATATACGAATCCTAGTGTTTAACGCGTTGCTTAATATTGTTTCTTTTCTCTATGTATATGGGAAACAAGCTATTAAGTTTGTAATAAATAAATAAATTATTAGCTCTATGATGTAGTATGCTTTATTTAAATGTGATATCCTGTAGGAGAACTGGATAGCAGCAGTCAGGGCAGCTGATCAGCTCCACAGCACGTTACTGGAAGCCAGCAGCGTGAGGCAAGTGGAGCCGGCTGCGTTGTCCCTCGTGCATCACATGTGGGCGCTTAGCGACACAGTAAGTAGTACCTGCATGCATATGCCACTTTTAAAACAAATATTTTAGCTATGATATGAATAATTATGGGGGCTTAGGGTTGTAACTACATCTTGGTAAATATGTTGTAACTAGGTTTAAATAATAAGCGTGAATTTTGGCTTACGGAAGACCATAATTAAATCTGTAAATTGCTGGGATGCAGACATGATGGGAAACCAATGATTATTGTGTTTTAATACCATCGGGTCAACTCAAGACGTGCCTTATAAGTTTTGTTACAGAAAATAATATATTTACGAATCGAATCGATAATCGAAAATTAGTATTAACGATATAATGACAGTGCATTATTCGATTTCCGAAAGCCTATGTTTGCGAAATAATGTTTTGATTTGGTTTCTAATGCGGAAATAGTCTTGCATTAGAATCAAAATGAAACCTTTTACAAATGCGATTATTAGGAAATTGCTAAGTGCGTTTTCCAAGAATGAAAGGGCCTTGCTACGTTGATGACGTCACCTCGCTACTACCAATGTGTTTCCTTTGTTCCTTTTCTACCCCTTAATACTTTTAACGCAACAGTAATATAAGTAACTAGCTTTTGCCCGCGGCTTCACTCCCGTAAATTTAGGTTAGGTTAGTAACAGTACTTTTACTGGGTGAAGGGTATGTCCTTTTACGTTCCCCTGACAACGTGTATGCGAAATTTCATGATGATCGGTCAAGTATTAAGTCGTGAACGCGTAACAAACAACAAACTCATAGTCGCATTTATAATAATAGGTAGGGTTAATGGTTAAGTATCTATTTGAAAATATAAAGGTGTTGCGAATTGTTACGACCTGTCTACGACTATTGTTGCCATAAAAACACAAAAGCTACATTTTATCCAATGGAAACCCTATTCGTCGCGTGTCGAACACGCTGATAAAATACAGTATTACTTACCTGTAGTATTATATGCAGACAGTGATTACAATACACCACCACCACATTCCCATGTCTAGACTTAGCATTTCAAAAAGCATCCACTTAAATAAGTAGGTACCCCCATCGATTTATACGATAAACTGGATAACCTAGATTTTGTACAAAAGGGTAGTAGACCGTTGGAGACTTTTAAAAGTGACTTTGATAGATAAATATGAAATACAAACATTGGGTATCCTAGAAGTTTTACTTTGTGATTCATAGTAGGTATTAATAAGCTTTAGATTGACGCAAATGTCAAGCATTAAAATTAATTTCGAACGGATTTCAGCGTACTTATATACTTTTGGATATTATGCAATAAGTCACCAAGAGTCATATGACTGCGCGGATGGCGTAGTGAATTAAGTGGTCACTTCGTCACTGTTACTGGGCCAAGTATTGTGGGTTTGATGCCTACAATGCCTACACAGGAAAAAAATTGTGTGATCCACAAATGGTCGTACTGAGTCTAGGTGTTCTTTATGGCCATTGTTTGAATGTTTGTAAAAACATCAGCGGCGCAGCAATACTGCTTTGCTTTCGTTTTCTGTCTGTGTGTGGTGGACTGCAAACTAGCGCGGGAGTTGTCTTTTTATAATGAATTATGAAAGAGTCTCGCGTTATCGAATACGTAAAATCTAGATAATTTTACTTTGCGGTAAGTGTATTAAAAAAGGGTAATCGTAAAATAATCTTTTACAGACCAGAGCCCTGTTACTACTGAATAGAAAACTAAGGGACATGAGCTTTGTGTTCTTAAAGACTATTTTTTTTCTGTGTTCAGGTAGCAGCTGCAAGAGCACCGGCTGAGGGTGCAGTCTGCGCTCTCGTTCGTGGAGCAAGCAGTGACTGCGCTCGTGAGCTCCTGCCCGCTCTTATATCGCGCATGGCGAAAGAGCCACTGCCTGCAGCACTGCCGCATGCCTTGCTGCAAAGACTAGCTCTGCACCACATTGTAGATCTGATATTTGATCCTACTATGATTGGGGTAAGTAAATTGCTTTGCAGATATTTAAATGGCATGATAGTTTATTCCTTTACATTCGCGAAGATTTAGTCAAAGTTACACCTCCAACTACTTGTGATGTCACGTCTACATTAACTTAGTTCATTTATATTAAGATATACAGAGAAAAAGTGGCTATCATATAGGTATATAAATAATTCCGTGATAATTAAAATGCCTTGAAAGAATAGCCGACTTAAACTTCGCCTAAGATAAAGAATGTACGAGAACGTGCCAGAGAATTCTAGTTTTACAGTTAAGCATGTGATTATGCTTAGTCTACTAAGCCAGTAGGTAAGCCAAGTCAAAATTATAATAAAATAGATGCCCGCGGCTTTGCTCGCGTAAATGTAGGTATTAAAAGTACTTTTTCCTAGATAAAAGACAACCTATGTCCTTTTCTGTTCCCCTGACAACGTGCATGCAAAGTTTCATGATGATTGGTTATGTAATTAAGACGTGAAAGCGTTACAAACAAACAAACAAATGCACATTCGCATTTATAATATTAGTAAGGAAGTAAGGATTCGTTGCAATGCTTTATGCAATGTTCGAAATCTCTGCAAATAATTTCTTTTTCTTTTATTTAAGATCATAACATAACCCGATTTTATTTAACTCTGTAAACCATACCTTGATTGTAGATGACAGCAAATAATTAATTCTTTACACAATCTAGCAGAATCGACGCGACGTCAATACATTGATTTCACTTCAACTTTAAGCTGATATTTTTCTTGATGTTATTAGGTGAGCGGTGATAAGGACATTGTGCAGAGCGCGCAACTGCGAGCTACTCTCTGCCTCGCCAGGGCTGCTGGACCAGCGGCTGTGCTATCAGCAGTAAGAAGAAGGCTAGCTGGAACAGCCCGGGCTGACATATTTTGTAACAAGGTCAGTAATTTTATGCCTTTGAATGCCGAAGCAGATATTTAAAATATTAAGTGGCAGCGCCACACCGACAGCTAGACAGGTTAAAGCGTAAGGGAAACACTAATGACAGTCACGGTGTTCATGTAAGTTAACAAAATATAATTACATTTAAACAAATTGCATATATAGTCTCAAAAAAATCTCACGCTTCTTTCACCGACGAGGTAGGTAAGAGAGGGAAGGGTATTTTAACCAATTTTTGCCAACTATGATTTTATATTAGGACCTAAGTAATAGGGGATGATCCTCTTCTAGTCTATTGGGCACAAGTACAGCCTCCGTGCTGATACTAAGAATTTTCCAATAACACTTTGTCTGACCCGTGTATCGAACCCGAGATCTCATGCGCAACTATGGATCAAAATACAGATATGATCAAAAAAGAACGCAATAAATCAATTTGTAAACTGTTGTTGATAATATTGGCATTTAAAAATAGGTTGCTATTTAACTAAGTATGTACCAAAAATATAAATAATATAAAGGCTTTTTTACTCAAATGCGTTGTTTATGGTAATAAAGCTGGTCTGTAGTTACACATTTAAAGTATTTTGTTATTAATCGTACGTAATTAGTGAGGTCAACACATCGATCAAATGGTCAACAAGATTTGAAAACGGTGACTAAATAGTCTAGCCGTCATGAATCGTTGTGCGCTACTTTTTATGGGTAACTGCAAGATACGAACGCTGCATAAGATAATAGCGAGCTGTGCCAAGTACCACTGGTCAGGAGAGTCGAGAAATAACCACTATCTGCTAAAGAGTTGTTTTTGCTAGCCAGAGAAGTAGACAACGCGTTACAGACTCTATTTGTCCTTAAGAGGTGATGGTAATCCCCTTGATTCGAGAATGGCTGATTATAAGTGAGCAGTCCATTGCCAATATTCAGATTTATCCAAAAAGCTAAGCTTAACTTTACTTCAAAGGTTTGTAATACTAAATTATAAAAAAATCAATCGAAGTCTCAATTGCACCATCTAACTATAACGATAACTAATGCTAAACAATGCTAACCGAGTGTCAAATCACCAATTAATATGTTAGTTAACAGGCGATATTTAACAATTGTCAAAATGATGTTACAATTAACAGTGACTTTAACCGCTCAACTTCGGCCGGTTATGTAGCATTAGGTATATTTACTCACAACCTATACGTTGTGTCATTTACAAAATATTGTTTGGACTTTTATTGGTGCAACAGATAGTATTAGTTTGTTAGTACTTATATGCTATGATGTTACTATACACTAATAATGTTAGTGCTAAAATTAATTAACAGTAAATATAACAAAGTCCTTGGTTCAGTCTGCCCTTATTGATTTTATTTTATTGTTTGCAGTTGAGGGAACGATTGAGCCGTCCTGTTGAGAACATCAGACCAAGTCACGTTACCAGGTAAATTGTCAGTTTAGAATTACATCTAACTCTTAAATAATCAACAGTCAGTCAATGAACGTGGCAATGCTGCCAGTATTTTGAGCAGACTACCAGTCGTCTGTGCTGCGGAGAAATTCTATGACGCCTATAGGATTACAGGATTCAGTATTTCATTTTTATTAAAAAATAATTCTGTTAGGTATATTATATTTTAGGAATAAGTTATTTATATTATTATCAGTGTTTGTTTAGTTGATAACCCATTGAGTCGCAGCGGCACACCGGTGGCCAGTCACTATAGATTTTATTTATGACTACTTACTATTTAAGAGAGATAAATAAAAGATTACACTTTTCATTGTCGCTAAGAAAATTTAGAGTAGTTGTATTAGTCTAGAATCTTTATTAAAGGGTCTTCTGATATTTTCTTCATTTTTAAATCTACTTTCCCTATTGTTCCTAGAAGCTCCCAGCTGCCAGTGCCCGTGAGACGTCGAGCAAGATCCACCCCACCACCAGCTGCGCCACCTCCTCCTAGAAGATTGAGACCATTGCCTGACTCTGCACCTTTACCTGGTAAGATATAAAGCGACGTATGATCTTTTGTTGTCTCATATTTGTATGAAATGTGAGCTGTTGAGAAATATTCTCCATATTATCTTCTTGTAGACCTGCTTATCCAATTTCGTAGAACGTAGAGCTAACAGTTCTACGTTCTACGAAATCCAGACAGTGCCGGATTAAACCATCGCGGGACTATCATGGCGTAAGAACAACAAAGATGGCCTTTTATCATATAATTAAATATCACTGTACTGTCTCCAGGCGAAGCCACTATTTTTGCTCTTAGATTGTCACTATATACTTCTGCTAAAGGGCTAATTCGGCTCTGGATCTAAGTTTTATTAGGATCTATAAATATATATTCATAAAACTTTAATGTATGTGGCACACAGCTTAAGTTTTGATTTTTTTTTGTGTGACACGCGATCTTATTTTTAGACGTGAGTTGACTTTTAGTGACTAATTAAAACATTTGCGTTCTAATTATGGTGTAATCAGAACTTGCCCCTTAAATGCCGCATGCTTATTATTGTGTAACGTTAATTTATTTTTTGCAACTTTACCCGCGTATAGTCGACACTTACGAGGAACAAAATCCCACTCATACCGGGACAAAAATTCTTCTCATACAGTGATATAAAGAGCCTACATGTTTGGTATTCTACGTATTAAAATTCAGCACATGGTATATCTGTGTGCTAAGTTTATTCCAACTCCATTTACCGATTTTCCAGTAGTTGAGTACCACGTCCAAATATATTTACAAACTTTCAAATTTATACGTGTTATATTATATAAGTAGGATCTAAAATAATAAAAACAATTTCATAACAATATTCCTTTTACAGGTGTATCGCAGCCAGGCAGGGACTACATACTGAAGCCGTTGTCACCGATTCCTTTAAGCGACAGGTAAGTAAGTCGCTTCAATATTCTTTTTTGTATATATGTATATTTGGACTTCTTTTATATTATTGCCTAAAGTCTGGCATTCTCTCAGGCTGGGACAAACCGGCTGGAAAAGTACTGCCGCTCTACAGAAAATTGCCAATTAATTTTTGCTGTATATCTAAATGTATATGTCTAAGGTAAGTAGGGTTTCCAGGCTCTAAGTAGGCACCCTATTCCTCTCAGTAGGGGATCAGTTATTTTCGTCCTGCAAATTAACACTGGCTCGGCAATGCGCGAAATAAGTCCTCGT
Organism: Catocala nupta; assembly: GCA_963675205.1. Classification (NCBI taxonomy): domain Eukaryota; kingdom Metazoa; phylum Arthropoda; class Insecta; order Lepidoptera; family Erebidae; genus Catocala; species Catocala nupta. Next base: position 25,656,635 of record OY776086.1, on the reverse strand, counting down.
GTTGCATGAGCCCTGCGTCCAACGGTAAGCTTTATCATCAGGCGGACTCTTGGTGGATACGCAATCACGCACAAGTACACCCGTTCTTGTTTTTCATTCCGAGCATGAACCTGAAAATAATTCAAGCTTTATATTTTATTCATTAGGTAATGTTGAAAATTTTGCACTATGACTTTCTATACATATGTATATTGGTCTGTGATGCATAATTTGGTACGTAAAAGTTGCCTACCATTGTGCGGTTAAGTACAGCCAATTAATGAACCATGCAAAATACTGTAAAGTTAATTCTTTACAAGGTAAAAAGGTAACGTAAAGGTAACATCGCATTAGATATAATTAATCTACCACATTAGTCAATAAGGTATATATATATATGTATATATATATAATAGGTAGTACCTACTAGTTATTAGCGAACCTCTGCCACGAACGACTTTAGAAGTCTTAAACAACAGTAGAAAGAACATTCCAGACTCAACATAACATTTAGGGATCGGTCGCGCGTCACTCGACCGCAGCTGTAGAGTCTTTGTTTTCTTTGTTGTTTGTTTTTAAAAGACAAATTCGTAAGTGTGCATTAATATTACATCCTGTGTCGCAGGGGACTTTACAAACACTCAAAAAACAGACATAAAGAACACCAAACTCGGAACAACTATTTGTGAATCACACAAATTGTTCCGTGTGGGGATCGAACCCACAACATAAGGGCGTAGCAAGCTACCATTTAAACCACTCGGCCCTCCTTGCAATCGAAATTATTATTAATTAGAATTACTAGCTAGTTTCTGCTCGCAGTTTCGCCCGCGTTTATTTCACAAGATTAATCCAGGACATGTTCTATCGGCGTGCTAAAGTGTCTCCAAGGTAGATTCAACGGTTAACGCATAATAGAGTAACAAACTTACAAACGTCTTGACTAGGTGTTCTCTAGCTATTCACCTCGCAAACAATTTGTGCTCCATTTTGGCTCGCACAAAGATTTGTTTACCTAAGTATGAATATACAGGATTGGTACCAGTGGTCACCTCACACTATCGATGTACATATTATAATCGATATCGGTCGAGTTAATATTGCGGTTTAATCTTCGCATAGTACCTACATATATTATGTACATACAGGGTGTCCAGTAATTAATGGATAACCTTGAAATGTCTTATAGTAGAACTGAACGCCGTTCAGAAAAAATGAAAAAAAAAAATATATATTAAAAAGTGCAAGCTATATTAGCATAGCACACTTTTGACTATCTATCTATTAGCATAATTAGTACCGATGGATTTCATTCATTTATGGTCGTAGTATACAAGAAAGTTATACATGGTAATTAAAAAAAACACATATCTCAGTAGTAGTTAGGATAGATTTTTTTCATTCTTTTTCTGAACGGCCATCAGTTCCACTATAAGACATTTCCAGGTTATACAATAATTACCAGACAACCTGTATATCGACATTTTTGCGATTCATATTTGAATAGATACCTTGCTGTTGTTTAAAACGAAAGATTGATTTATATTTTGTAAATAAGATTATTTATTCGAGGTAGATGGAACACTTTGATTTAGGCGTCCACCCCGCTCCAAACCAGGTGCCAAACAACAGCATTTTTACATATTTATTAGGTACTTAGATTATATGTTAAACAAATCATGTTATACAAAATGTTCCAATGCCATCGATTAGCTACATAACTAGCCGGCAATTATGAACTATGAGAAAGACAAACGTGTATTACCCGGCTGGTTCAAGTGGCTCTGAATATTGACCTTCGTCACCGTGAGAACTGCCACACCTGGACACGGTGTTTTATATTTATGAAGGCTTTCAAAGATATTTATATTTACAGGCCCTTTCAAGTGTCGAGAAAAATGCGCAATTGTAGAGTTGTTATGAAGCGGTAATAATATTATAATGCCAGCTTTATTCTTTGACTTTGTCTTTTTTAGTGAAGGATAGGTGAACACTTATTACCTGTATTTATGTATTCATACTTGAATAAATCTCTGTATGAGCCAATATGGAGAGCAAATAGTTTACGAGGTAAATAGCTACCGGATAGAACACCTATCAAACTATTATTATAAACTCATCTTGATCCAAATTTTATCAAATTAGTTTCTTTACACCATCTCCAGGAATGGTGGTAAGGCCAAAATCAATGATTGAGCCGTGCCATAGCATTCTTCACTTAAAACTGGCATAGTCCCATCTACTAATGATAGTGGATGGGACTAGTCGTCCCATCGCCAGCGTTAGATGCCAAATAATAATTAATTATTATTTGGCATCTAAACTGACATTTGCGTATACGAGGAATATCAATTTCCCCTTGGTACCACTGGGTGGTCAGCTGGATCGATCACGAGAAATTACTCATCTAATGCTATTAGTATACATGCATCATATAGCATAATAAGATTAAAGACAAGTTAACTCGTGTATTCCTGCTCCTGCAGCGACTAGGGTTTCCATAGAAGCTAAGTGTGTGCTAATACTCTCGTGTTAAAATTTGTATTGGTTAAAATTTGTTTGTATAATTTTCTGTTTGCCACTTTAAATAAATACATTGACCAAGCGCTATCCTAGTCCGATAATATGATTCAACACCTATTAGTATTTGTAACCAGTCTGAATGTGGTCGAAAAGATACAAGTGATATGGCACAAAGTGATGCACTGCAACCAATCCCATTTTAAATAAAAAGTGTGCTATTATGCAATTGCGTCACCAAGATGTTTACAAAATTTCGCAAGAGTAATCTTAATTGGTCATCCTGTTGACTCACAATGGATTCGTGTTCCAATTTTGATGTGATTGTAACGATTACAGTTGACCGCCACGGCGATTGCGATCTATGTAAATCTACCCGCCAATGGCAACAATTACAACAGAGTCAGTCATCCCTATTTCATTCTTTCCAATCGATATCTACGAATAATACGGTTAATCGAAACACAAGCAATACAATCTCTTGACTCTTGCCTTCCTCTAATACGTTTCGGGGCATCAATGTTTCGGGTTTAAAATGTCGTTAGGTCTTAATTTGTATTTCGTTTGTTTGATCTACCTACTATAGATATGAATTGAGCGGCAGAAGCTTAATAGAAATCATGTTAAATATGTCACTGATAGGCCAGGCCAACCAATCGAAATATAGGCTACTAATTAAGGCCTACTAATTAATATCAGAGGCGCTTTTGAGAGGCCAGTTTATGCTAACGTGCGTAAAGAATTGGATAAAACAAGTGAAGTATGTCAAGATCGTAGCAAGTGAAAACTGTGGACTCGGCCTACACCTCCGAGAAAAGCTGTGAGTCTATGTACTTAATTGTAGTTCATCGTCTTTCAAGAAAACAAGTCATACGACCTCGTAGCAAATGTCAACTGTCAAACAGTTCATTCCACTTATGATATATTGAATTTCGAGAAATAAGTTGTGTGATTGTTGGTGAGTAAAGTTTGGGGAGCGAATCGTGGTGTTGCGGTCGCCTGGCAACGAGACATCATGACTATTCGTAACACATGGCTTTTAATGCGCAGTGTTGTGGCTTGTTTTGGTTAAGGAAATGGTTCGTTATCGTGGCGGTTAATTAAAACTTAGAATGAAAGGCCATTATTAAAACATAGCTACGTATTGTTCTTGATTGTTAGAAGGGGAAAAATGCTTACGCAGTTTGTATGTGTATAGTGCTACGATTAACGATAGATGTGGTCATGTTAGCTGGTAACGACTTGAATATATTATTGTACAGTACTTAAAACATAAACTGGTTTTCTAGAAAGTATTTCTTTAAAATAGGTATGCGTAATCCGAGTTAATTATTATGTACGGCGTTTTCGGTATAAATACCATTAGTTGTAACACGTGATTTATGTTCGTGCACTCTGTTCGTGTTTAGATCAATTCTTTCTCACTCTATAACTTCATACCTAGTTTTAACAGTCGTCACAGAGTGACAGAGTTTGTTATGCATTTATTTCTAAGTTTATTTTCTAATATCTACTTATACCTATTCCATTAACAACTTCATTAGTCAGATTTATAATGTCCATCTTAAGACAATTTGTGTGTCAAAGTTAAAAACCATTTGTTAATTTAGGAACTATGTTGTAACGTTATGAACTTCAAGGGATGTCAGAGAGTTTACTAAATTTACATTTATATTAGTCGCTAGGATCAGCCAAAATATTGAGCCTATGAGAAGATAGGTGCAAGAAACAAATGGCCACTCTTTTAACTCGTCATTAAATTATTATTTTAGTATTTTACGACTCATATATACAAGGTATTGCAGCCATATTTTATGCAATGTTGACAGTTGTTCTTTCCAATTAAGGTATACGTGGGTTAGATTTACTTAGTAAGGACTACATACTAGTCTTTACTAAGCAAAAAACTAATTATTGTTCTTTTCATGATAAAAAAATGTATTCCAATTTGATTTCAGCAAGTCTTTAAAGATTGACACTCCTTGATATGATATGAACAAACTTTCAGTTATACTTGTTTTTATATAATTTCCTTAAATTTAATAGGTAGGTAGATAATCGAAATGATTTCTGACTTTGCCCTTTTACCCTTATAATAAGTTCAATATCAAATGAGTAATTTGAAGAAAATCGAATTTAAGTAATTGAGTCCCTTCAACTCTTTAATAAATAATAGATTCTATGCGGCCAAAGGTGGTCTGACGTTTATCAAAAGTGACATTTCATTAGGTATTAAAGAGAGTTGCGGGTTAATTGCCCTTTACTACGCACTGTAAGAGTAATTGTATGTAATATGGTAGCGTGCTACCACTAACCTACATTTTGAACTTAAATTATTGGCCCACTTCCATTCAGGCCGCTTATGAACGACAGACGACCTATTTCTGCTATCGGTGGATCGCCCCACTTTTATTCAACAAACACCTATAATAGTCCTTAAATGGTAATTAAATGTTCAAGAAAATTATTGCTTTACTGGCTACCTTGACGTGTGGTTACGTCTAGAATAAGTTTACTGGTTTATTCTAAAGTGAAATATGAACAAGCATAAGGCATGTGCCAACCACCTAGACACCTAGTCTTTGCGATATCAAACTTGTTACTCAGCGAACCTACATATGTTGGTCTTATTTGATTTTCATTATAGATTATGGTTCTCCTTATGTAAATTTATATTTATTCGTAATCCTTAACCTATTAATGGTTGGGTTGGGATGCCAGAAATAGTTGAAAACCTATTGTGTGTACCGCGGGTGTGTTGCAGCGACTCAATGAATTACCTAATGTATTTGCTATGTCCCAAGATAAACATAAGCTCAGTTTTAGTGATTTGCTTGCTGCTTTGTTGCGTTTTGTTACCTATTTAATATGTTGCTGCGAAGTAATATGAAAGGTCAAAACTATTAACCTACAAGGTGTAACAGTTCCTGGAAGTAAAAAGAAAATAATGTAATCCAGTCTGACTCAATGAGCTATTCATTCATATTCATATGACAATCAAGTAGCCACAGACTGGTGACTAATGACTCTTTTACGGAACAGTAACAATTCCGTGAACGTCGACTAATCTGCATAATATGCAGGTAGTACAGTAGGTACGTGGGTTCATCAACATAGGGCCAATTGATCGCGGCCGGTGGGAAGGGTGTGCCCGCACGTATGGCGGCGAAGTAACGACGACTCGACGGGTATCGGCGTCAGTCGCGGAGGCGCCGCGGCGGCACGCGCCCGCCGCCATGCTGCGCCTGTGCTGCTGCCCCCGCCCTGCCGTCGCGCCCTCCCCCGCGCACGCCCTAGCTCTCGACCTCGTCGCCGACCTGCCACCCCACACGCGGTAATTTACAGCACGGGCGATGCGTAAACAAACAAACAAACCGCCACGCCGTTTACGTGACGCATTAATGTATTTATTTGTGTTGCAGGGATTCCAGCGCTCTTACCAGTTACGACGACTCTGACCAAAAGTCATCCGCTGCCAAGGAGATTCCAGGCGAAAAGTTGATAATCAGCTCCACGACGGAGTTGAATATCGCCGCAGAAGAAACGGCCGATCCTCTACCTCCGTCACCGCGCTCGCTGTCGATTCGAGTCGAGGACTACTCAGAGAGATCAAACGCCTCACCAATTAGTGGACGATCACGTCTCGAAATACCCCAGCCCGTGGCAAGCGAGGGACTACACCCTTCCACTAATAACACTTTCGACGAGCAAAACCACTTTGAAGACTCACCGCAGCATGATTCGTTGGAGTCCGTAAAAACTGTCATCGAGGAAGCCCCTACCAGGGCCCCGTCTAGGGCGCGTCCCACGCCTACGCCACCCAGAAGCGTCGGTCCATCGCCAACTCGAAGCCGAAACCCGTCGCCAGATCCCACGAGCGACGTGTACGACCAGCCCCGACCGTGCGAGAGAGACGTGCGGACAGCTCTAGCAGAATGTATCGTCCCGCCGCGGCACGAGGACTGGGAGGTGATCGTCAGCGGTCTGGTCGAGACCGAACGATTAGCAGTAGATCCGGCGGCGCGGGCTCCGGCTGCGAGCTGGCGGGCCGTGACCAGATCGGCCTCTACACACGCGCGCTCCCTGAGATCACGAGTGGCGCGGGCCGCATGCTGCACGCTGGGTGCTCTGTTCGAACATCGCGGGCGCGCGCTCGACCCGGAGCTGGACGAGGCGGCCGGGGCGCTGCTAGAGCGTTGCGCTGACGTGAACAGATTCCTGCGCGCCGACGCCGCCGACGCGCTGGGGCGGCTGGCGTGCGGCGGCAGCGAGGCGCGCGCGGCGGCGACGCTGGTGCGGCGCGGCGCCGCCCACCGCGCGGGGCCGGTGCGCGCGGCGGCGGCGCGCGCGCTGGCGCGCCTCGTGGCGCACGGCGGCGCCGCGCGCGCGCTGGCGCTGCCGCCCGACACGCGCACGCCTCTGCTGCGCGCCGCCGGAGAGTTGCTCGGCGACGCTAATGCCGACGCCCGACTGCACGCGCGACAGCTGTGCCTCGCCCTCGGCGAGGATGTCCGATTCCGACAGATGCTCAAGGAAGCGATGCCTCCGTCCCGTTATCGTGCTATCGAAAAATACGTGGACAAGTTGCGCTACCGATAGCGGTCTAGTAGAAATATCAGGTTGTCAATCGTGAAGTCTATCTAATAGTGTGTAATTTCTACGATGCTATCTGAGGGTTCTTCTTGGAATCACATTTCTGCAAATGGGATGATTTGCAGAAATGTGATTTTGAATTTGAATTGAATGCGAAGTGTACTTAATTTGTGAAATCATGACTGAAATATGCGAAAGGTATTTTTGTAGTTAATAATAGTTATGCATATTGTAAATAAAGAGTTGTATTGTTATCCTCCAATGGAGTGAACTTTATTAAATGTCGATTAATTTATAAAATTTTATTAGTAAATTAAATATTGCGATGCAATATCTGTTTTTCATTTATACGATCTCATATTTTTTTATATTTAAATAAAATTTAACGTATAGGTACAATGTAACCTATTTCAACAATATAAGTATACGGAGGCATTCACATAAAAGTGATGAAGAAGGAAGTAGCACAGTTACACGTACCAAAGCTGGTCGTATATTCAACTTACAAAGCTCAATAATTATAAACCTACACTAGAATCACACGCTTATCGACTTATGTATATTTCCATCAGAATTACTTATTTACCCAGAAAATTGCTTGCATAAATAGCGAAAGCGTAACTCCTGCTTCCGATTAAAAAATGCTAAATGTTTAGTTTTGGCGACACTAGTTGCCATACTGAACATAAATGACGATCAATGCCATTTACCATGAAATTAATAGTAATTACGCACAACCATAAAAACCTACTTATTAATGCCATATCACTTACACTTTTGACTAATCCGTGGAGGAAGTAAGTAAAAGTACTATGCTTACCCGCTTACGGAACCCACAACGGAACCTTTTTTTGGACTAGGAAATAATTATATGAATCATAACACGGGGCGGAGCGAAGACTTGGACTTGTCTCGCTTGTCCTTTGTATTGTAGAGCCGCGAGGGTAACCTGAAAGGATTCCCTTTCGGATAACTCCGTGACCTCAGATGCTCATGTAACCTCTATCTAGGTTGGTAGGTAGTATGTTATATTTCATTGCCTCTTGAAAATGCAACTGACATTAGTAAAGACTTTGATTACCGCAAGTCACAAAGACAGATCTCATGACGATGTTTTAAAACAGAGAAAACTTGGAGCAAAAGCACTAAATACAAGACAGATCAATAAATCATAAATGTTCGTATGGATAAACGAAGGTAACTACAGCATTTACAGCAATTTCAAAACGTAAGTAATTTGTGAGAATTGAAAGAGATTGAACAGGAAACCTTTAAAATGGATCAAAAGTAAAATGAAACCAACCGGATTTATATGTTACGGATTCTAATGAAGTCATAATGAACCGAAGTTCTGAATGGCGTTATACGAATTGTCAATAACAAGCCTGTTAAAATTGATGGCCTTCTTGTTCTGGGCCAACTTGTATCTCTACACAACGGAATCCGTGAAAGACAAGAATCCAGAATGGTGTTCAAGAATTATAACTCTTATACACGGCATATTTGCCACCGCCATTGGGTACAATCAATGTGATGTGCTGGATAATTACATGTGTGCCAAATATTTTACTGGTAAGTAGGTACGTCTGGTAAGTATGTTTATAAGTTTCTGCTGCAGTATCACGGAGGTATAGTAGTTACACCTATAATCAATTGGTAGTAGCTATAACTTCGACTACATGTAAAAGAGAGGTAGCTTACTTCAGCTATAGTTTTAGCCATTGCTAGGAGGAAAGGTCATCCTAAATTAATCGATCCATTAGTTTACTCAAAGTAGCTTATACCTGCAGTTTTGTTTGCGTGGATTTTTAACCTAGGATATACATATGTACAAAATTTATATTTATATCTATAGCATTACATTATAATAGATATATCTACTACATAATACTGCCTAAAAACGCCATAAAAATTTATCTTTGTTTGATAAACGGAAGTTCAAGGTCTTGACTATGAAATTCTGGGATATAATAATATCCGCCTAACTATCCCACTTCTTGGCCCGGGCCTCTTCTCATTGTGTGAAGGGTTAGGCCATAGTCCACCACACTGGCCCAGTGCCAGATGGCAGTTGGCAGACTTTACATCTTCGAGAACATTGGAGAATATTTTCCGTACCCGTTAAAGCAAACGATAATAAATTATTTAAAACACATATAACTTCAAAAAGTCAGATATGTGCGCTTTGGGATCTAATTCAAGACCTTTGAGTAGCAGATCTGGGATATTATAGGAAAATATTTAACAGTTACCAATTTCAGGAAAAGTGTCACCATTACGGTACGGGCTGATGCTATGGTCTTGGGGGTACTTCGCGTTTGACATACTCTGGTGTCTCATCTACTGGTCAAAGGCCAACCTGACGCTGTGTCACCACATAAGCACCTTAGGTGCTATAACTATATACATGCATCAGGATTACACGGGCTGCACATTCGCGTGCACACTATTCCTCATAGAAATTACCAATCCGCTACTGCAATTAAGATGGTTTGTATTCTTTTGATTTGTTAACTTGTCTTATCTTATATCCAAGTCGAAACACGGTAGCTACCTACTAGAAGTCCTTTTTATCACATTCTATACAATCCAAGTGCCAGCGACAACAATACAGGCAATAGAAATATAACACTTGTTTTGTATTATTGAAAATATGATGTTGTCTGCATTCGGCGCCAGCGACGTCACTCATTTGAATATTACTAGTATTCCGTGCTTTTTACTTTGATATAATAAGAAGAATAAGATTTTTAAATTTTCATTTAGTAGGTATATTAGGTAAATACAAATACTGAGTAATTTTCTGCGCTGAAGACAAAGGCGTCGAAATACTGCAGACGAAACCTGCCAAGGTTTTTCTAGGAAACCAAAGTATAGACTGGTTTTTTGAAAGGTCACCAACACGCATCCTGATTTTTGTAAGCGTCTATTGGTAACCGCTTATAGCTTAACCGCTTAAGCGTCTCTTGGTTGCCGAATATTTATGTGCCACTACCACGGTGAAAAAAATAGAGAAGGTACTTATCACAATTTTCTTTGAGGCTAGCAGATTAAACATGAAATAGTGATAGGTACATTTTGAAGATTTCAATGTAGAACTGGGACACCATTATGGGATATCATGCAAATTTGTGATACATTTTTCCTTGACGTGGATTTGCAACATAGCCGTTACGGCCGAGTGCCCCAGCTACTCAAATTCAATTTGAATAATTTTCCGTATTCTGAATACCCAATACTTGAGTTTATGTTGGAAATATGGAAAAGAAATAAAGTTCGAATTAAATAACGATTAGGTTCATGCTTTTATCGTTAAAATATTCATGATTCATGTTGAGTTCAAACAATCGTTTTGGATGTCCGGCGGTTGTGAGTAACGATTGTGATAGATAAGTATCGTAAGTACCAACATACTATGTAGGTTCCTACCTAGCCTATAATAATAATAATATAATAATATTTTTTATTGAAATCTTGTTACATTTTCACAATAATTATACGTTAATGACTATAGTAGTATAAACTGTGCCGTAGCCATTAACGCCCACATCCGAATATATCTATAGGGGCCAAACGACGAAAATGGGCTGTAAAGTCCCATCGGCTGTCGAGCAAGAGACCCAAATACTTAAACATCTCGACGCCAATGACCCCTCCTACCATGATATGGGCCCCCGGAGGTGGCCGAGGGCCGTGGAAACAAACGGCCTCGGACATTGACAGGGCCACCTCGAGGCCCAACCGCCGCATACCGCCAACCGATTGACTACTTGTCCCCAGCGCTCGCCAGTATGGCCGCCACCCGGTGCGACTTACGCCTCGCCGTGACAAGTGTGTCGTCGGCGTAACAAATGACGCCGACGCCACGGAGGAGCGCACCTCGCAGCACCCAGTCGTAACCGATGTTCCACAGGAGCGGACCCAGAACCGATCCCTGTGGAACACCGCACGACATCTCTCGCCGACTCCAACCGTCGTGACCCGGGTAGACTACTACCCTCTCCGAAAGATATGCCTCAACAATGTGACGGAGGTAGGTCGGCACTCGATGAAAAATGAGTGCCTCCCTAATACAACTCCAGGGCTAGGTATTGAAGGCATTCGCGATGTCCAGAGACACCGCGAAGACGACCTCGCCCCGGGACACGGCATCCTCCGCCAGGCTCCTCACACGCAGCACAGCATCAATTATTGTAGAGCGCCCACGGCGGAAACCATACTGGTTGTCCGCCAAGTCCGGACCCACAGAAGAATAACGCTGGACGAGGCGCTCTGCTATAATAAACTCAGACAGTTTCGCCACCTCGTTCAGCAACACAATGGGCCGGTAGGCGGACGGACTGTCCGCCGGGCGCCCTACCTTTCTGATCAGGACCAGTTTCCCAACCTTCCACTGGCGCGGAAACTGGCCCTGGTGCAAACACTCACTGAGGAGACCCTTCAGTCAGGGCGCGAGCTCCTCGAGGACCAGAGCCAATGCAAGACCTGGAATGCCGTCGGACCCTGGGGCGGTGTTTTTCGAGCGAAGTCTCGACACCGCCGCCCGCAACTCTACTTGGGTCACTTCGGAATATATCTATACCTACTAATATTATAAAGCTGAAGAGTTTGTTTGTTTGGTTGAACGCGCTAATCTCAGGAACTCTACTGGTTCGAATTAAAAAATATTTTAGTGTTGGATAGTCTATTTATCGAGGAAGGCTATAGGTTATATAACATCACGCTACGACCCACGGGGCGGCGCAGTAACTATAAACGCGGGTGAAACCGCGGGCACATCTAGTGACTAAATAAATAAATTTGTTTCAACTTATAAACAATAAATATTCTTGTTGTGGTCATCGCACGTAAGTACCATCAAGTTCCATTGGATGCCATTATACATTGGATGGTGTAAAACTGCCATAAATCTTAATACTATGACGAAATTAACTAATAATAATTACATGTTTCGGTGCCATAATGCCCAATAGGAGCGAAGCATAAATAAAAATGTTACAAAAACGGGTAAAATTTTCTTATGTGAAGCAGACGAAGTTACGAGGGTCAGCTAGTTTTAAATAACCAAGGTTAGTAAAGGTACAATGTTATTGTTTATTTTAAATAATTTTGTGCCTATATTAAGGATGAGAGTATATGTTTGTCGATGTGTGTATGTGAGTGTCTGTGTGTGTATTGTGTATATGTATGTACATATGTGTGTGTCTGTGTGTATCGGTATGTGTAGGTAGGTGTGTGTATATGTATGGGAGTAAGATGTATTTGTTATCATGCTATGATGTCCTCACTTTGTGTATAAATTTGTTAAAGAAGCCACTCTGTTAGTTTCAGCTTAGATTTATTATAAGTTAAAGGATAGATTTTAAGCAATTTATCTTATTCTAAAGTTTGGGGCTTAGAAAGTAATATTGACGGGATGCCAGAGAAGTCCTGTATAATTTAAAAGAACAGACTCTGTCAGATCTACGGTTTTTTTTAATAAATTCTATGTCATATGGAGTTTCAGTATGCTTACGCAAAATCACCTGCAGTATATATAATTGTCGTACCGTCAGCACCTTGCAGAGATTATAGAGATAAGACGTTGGGAGTCTTCTAGGCTTACCATTTATGACCTTGAGTATACATGTCTGGGCTCTCTCCAGACGAACCATTAACGTTTTATAACTACCACCTCAAGAGGTAATGCAATAGCCAATAATGAATTGAACTAGCACATAATAGACCATCTTCATAGTGCTTAAATCTGCAGTAAGTCTTAATTTTTTGAAAATACACACTATCTTTTTAGATCGAGTAACAATTTGATCTATTTGGTACTCCCAAGTTAATTTACTGTCAACTATTATCCCTAGATATTTTATGTAGCTAGTACGAGCAATAGAAAACAGGTGCAGTTAGAGAAGTTAGGAAAGCTACACGTGTGAGCCTTAATTAAGAATGAGAATAGTGGTTGGGCAGCCGCACTAGGAGCAAAAGTGATGAACTTTGTTTTTCCTAGGTTAAGGGTAAGTAAGTTAAGTTCAAGCCATTGAACTACGAAGTTTAGGGCGATTTCAGCATTATAACGCATGGACTTCCAAGTAGCTTCATTAACTAGCATCACTGTGTCATCAGCGTAAAAAACAATTCTATAGTTGCTAATTTTAAAGAAACAAAGCTCATTAACATAAATGAGGCAGAGATTGGGGCCAAGGACACTTCCCTAAGGGACTCCATAGGCCAGTGGGACTTAAGAGCTAGTGACGTTATCAATTATGACACTCTGTGTGTAGTCCTTGAGATAGCTGGTGAATATTTCAAGAACTAAACCCGGTATGCCCAGCGCTTCCATCTTATGGAGAAGAAGGGAACAAGAGACAGTGTCGAATGCCTTAGACAAGTCCAGAAATAATCCAATTGTGTTTATATTTTTATCAATACTAGATATAATGTTGTTGCTTACATCCAATACAGTATCTTTAGTGGATTTTCCACGTCTAAAACCATACTAAGTGTCTGCAAGGAAGTTTTTCTTCTCTAAGAATTGTATACATTTTTTATTTAGGATTTTCAGGTAATTTAGAAGGCGATGATAAAACAGAAATAGGCCTGTAGTATTGATGATATGAGTTATTGACACTGTCTCTGTCTCTGCTCTTGTAGATTGGGTGTAGGAGGGCTTTTTTAAATACTGTGGGAAAGATACCTGTGGACAGGCATAAATTAAAGACATGCTTGAGGACTGGTGCCTCCATGTTTTGATCACAGATGATGGTATTCTATCCCATCCCAGTGCTGTACTATCTCGCAGACTTAATATAAATTGTTCAAACTCAAAGTCATCCACCTCAGACAGAAACATTAAATCTAGCATAGGCTGTCGACACGTTAATCTTATTATCTTATTAGGACTTTGATAACTGACAGAGCGAGACATAATGATACTTGCCAGTTTAGCTCCGATTGCGGCAAAGTAGTCATTATCCATATTAACGGCAGAAGTAGGATCACTATGAAGTTTGAGCAGCACGATAGGCGCAGAATTTCACTAGTAATGTTGGTAATCTTTCTAAGTACCTTCCATGTCGTCTTGGTATTACCTCTGGCCTTCCGTAATTCTAATTTGTGATAGTCCTGTTTAACAGATTTAAGCAAATTATAATAGTAGTTACGATATCGGTTAATAAGTTATTTTTAAGGTTTGATTTAAAGGAGGAGCATTTAAATAAAAACTTTTGTATGTTTTTGTAGCTTATCCCTATTGCGAATGCAGCGCAGAAGACCAGGTGTAGGCCCAATTATCGTACGATTATGAATATAATAGCAACCAATGACTTCGAGGCCTCTTCAGCATTGCTAGCAAATAAGACTGATGAAAAATCGGTAGCCTCTGATCTTGATTAACAGCTTCAAAATGCCATGCTCACGCTTAATAATGCCATGTTTGATATGGGTTTGGATTGAACGATCGCATGTGAAGAATATGGGGGCATGATCTGTAATAAGAGTCAAGGATGGATATAGAAGATTTATGTTGAGTTCTAAGTATCACGTGATCTAAACAATTTTGGTTGCGAGTGGGTAAAAAATGGCCAGGTAGCATACCATTAGATAAGGTCATATTTAAATATTGGTCTGTTTCGTTACTTTTGTTTTGTGGAGTAATATTTATTTTCATATTACCAATAAGCGCTAAGGTCTTAAATGAACTTAAGGATTTTAATATTTGGTTTAGAGTGTTTATGAAGCTGTCGATGTTCTTATGAGAGGGAGATCGGTATATTGAAATGGTTGCAAAATCGGTTTTGTATTTAAAAATAAGACGGTTGGCGTCAGCGATATCAGGTTCCCAGACAATGTGACTGATTCTATTATTGACATAAATTACTACACCGTCATTTTGGTTTGTAAATTTTGAAGAATAGGAGACAAGGTTGGTGATTTGTGGCATCTTAGTTATTTTACTCAACCAACACTCTGTGAGTATAATTATTTCGGGGAGATTGGCAAGTCTATGCAGGAGTACCGTCAATTCATCAATATTCGCTGAAATGCTTCTAATGTTGACATGCAGTACTTTCCAGTACTCATGAGGTTTATTTGTGGCACTCACACAATGTTCAGGGAAACATAATAGGGATACTGAGACAGTAAGGTTGTCTAAGTCATAATTAATTAATGTAGGATTATCCATGACCATTTAAATGAGTAGCAAGACAATCGATGGAAGACATTATAGTAATATGGCCTCAACACAGTCCAGGCGTTAGATACTAAAATATGTTATAATAATCTATTGCTTTGTAGATTTTATGGGAGATTTTTTTGTTATCTAAGAGCATTATGGACATATCATAAAACATGAGGTAAGTGTAGATTTGTATTAGTAGAAATAGTAAGTCGAGTAGAATATGTAAGTGGCTATGTAGTGGGTTTATGTAAAAGTATAGTGTGTAAGTGTTACAATATAAGATAATACACCACACAAGATATGATAAGATAAGTGTTACATAAGGGTTAGGGTCAGATAGTCTGGATAGTAAAGAGTCTGAGTATACAAAATGACTAGATTGCAGCATAATGTTATTTCAGATTTTATCAGGAATCGTGATAGATCTATAAAGTGCATTTTCATAGTACCAGGAGAAGTCAAGTAAAAAAAAGAGTTTACACAGACCACAATATTACACAAAGTAATTTTTTTCATATCCAGGTCTGTCAGTGATTGTTCTGATAGGACTTGTATTTGTGTACAAATGCCTACCTAAGTACCTGCCTAGGTATAGCATAAAATTAAATTCATCATGCAAACAGCGTAATTATCCTTTCGATTCAGTTTAACTTGATGATTATTTCATACTTAATATTACGCGACAGAGTACCTACGTCTATTTGTTGCCTACTAATCGATACGATTTTTTGCATGAGAAGGAATGTATTGATTGATCATTAAAACAAGGGGCCAGACTGCGGATAAAAGCTAGTCAAATAAAAAATACCAATCTCATAAACCAACCTGTTTAAAATTACATACGACAAAATCGATAAGTTACGACGACACAACTTATATTATCAAAGGATGTATATAAAAGTACATAACCTACATACATGGGTAACTACTACTGTCTACTGGCTCACGCCGAAGTGACCGTTTATTAACTTTTTACACGTTAATGATATCTGTAAAAAACGGCACTGTATAGTTGATTAGATACTTACTTAATATTTTCTTACATTGACCCGATTGGTATACATTGAAATTAAACTCTACTTTTACATAATTTTAAAACTATCAAGGATTAAACTACTACTCTACTATTAAACTTATGTATTTGAAATTTTGCAAATTATTAAATTAAAATTATTAAACTATTTAGCAGCTTATTAATTATAGTCTTCCCGTCTTCCTTATGGTGTTCCACTTAGAGTATATATTATGCCATAAGGACACAGTGTGCAGGGTACTGTTAACGGATCGATGCTCCTTATTTTTCTGTGACCTTACGGCATTGTCAGCTAGTCAGACTCCCTCTTCCTAGCTCCTGCTCCTTTTTCCAGAGACAGATATACGTTCCTGGGCTAAAGTAACTGACTATATTATCAAGAAGAGCACATTCATTCTAGAATTTTACTTTAGACAAAGCTATCTGTTAAATGTGTGTCAGTATATCTTATAATTGGTAACCCGACATGTATAACAGTCTCTGAGAATTCCCTTCCAATAACACTTTTTTTCCGGTCCGAGAATTAAACCCGAGTCCGCACCATCGATCGCAAACTTATGCCAGGTTTAGTAAACATAAGACAGTAATTATCATCGGAATACCGGCGTTCAGACACAATGCTTTTATCATTATGTCTCGGTTAAACTGACAGGTTAATTGCAATATTAGGTAACAGGTAAATAATAATTATATGACCGACTGTTTGATATCTGTAGTATTCGTGTATTAAGTTTAAATGGTTTTAGGTAGCAAAAATGACTTACAACGCTTAAATATGCAACGCAAATAATGCCATTATCTATCATAGTAAGAAATTACTTAAATGGATAATTGCATTAATGGCTTACTTATTCCTAGCCTGGGTTAGATTCAGGCTAGGAGTACCTAAGCCGTTAAAACACAGATTAATATATAAACATTAGGTATATTATTTTAAAGCTCTGGGTGATGCACTGGAAGTGACTGCGATTACAGTCCACTGGGTGTTGATTTGATAGCCAGGTCCGACAAAGTGTTACCTATTGTGTCTACATAATATTGTCTTATATTTACGTGAATGTTATACATTTAAATTATCCTCCCCATGAACATGGCTGCTGTAAAGCAACCGAAACGTCGGGGCAAAGTGTTAACTTAAATATAAATCGTTTTAATTAATTTAAATAGCTTAAATTGTAGTAAAATTCAATAATAGTAGTGTTAGAGTTTCAAAATTATGTAATAATAGTGTTTTAAAATAAACAACGCGACAAAATCCGTATAAAGTAGTTTAATTTCAATGTTATTGGGTCTTTTTGTCAATTAGTTCTCAGTCTGAAACATTGAGCGTTGTGCCCGGTAAAACGGCAATAGGCTTGCGCCTTATTGCGTGGGTTCTAAAACTAAGCCTATTCCTTCGAGGATATAGGCATAAGACTACTTCTGTATGTATAGTCCGCCTTATCCTTGTAACATTTAATGCGAGGACAGACTATTATTAAAGCCCTTCCAAACAAGAATCCATATTTTTACAAACCTTAAGATCGTCCTTAAACTGTTTTGCGCCATATCGCGAATCTATTGTAAATCCAATTTTCACACCCTAAACTCACGTCAGTGTAACCTTGATAAGGTTTTATTAGCAACCTTCTGTTGAAAACACTAATACTGTCTACTAAATTACTCTATTCACTCTGTCCGACATCGCAGCACTTTGATTTTGAATAATTAAAAACATTAGCCAATATAACTCACTTATCTATTTTTAATATCTTATTGTTGTGTTTTACTGTTGTAATTCCTTCTTTCTTTCAACAACTTAGGTACTAAGTAGTCTTAGATTTAAGGACAAATATTTTATATTTTAGGTAGGTAGGTACTTTTTATAAATTCAAATTTTACTTAAATAAAATTGGCCTTTGTTTGCCACGACAAAGATGACAAATAAGCATAGCTTAATCGTAGGCATCGTAGCGATTACCGTAGGCACCGTAGCCTGTACGAGCTTTCAACACAAGTGCCATCACTAAAATAAAAATAAGCTTAAGAAGTGTGCTGCTTGTCCAACAAAGATTACACTGCCTCCTTGCTAACGAACATCACACTGCTCCGTAAGGCTCTAGAAAATCCTCACCGCAGATCTTATCTTATCTTGTGTGGGGGGGCCAGTCAGTACAGACCGGCGACACTTCGACCCAGTGGGATCTTTTGTGTCGACTTCCCCAATAACGACTGCCATAGATGTTCATGGCAGTCGGGACCGACGGCTTAACGTGCTCTCCGAGGCACGGAGCAGGCGATAATTGTCATTCAATACGCACATAATTTCGAAAAGTCATACCTATAACTTCCGAAAGTCAGAGGAGCGCGACGTGGGTTCGAACCCGAGACCCTCTGCATTGCAGTCTGTTGGTCTCCCCACTGAGCTATCGCTGCTCTTCTCACCGCAGGTACTCAGAACAAGCTTTCTTGACTGCCTTCTTTTTCGGGCAGTAGGATATCTACTTACTTCTATATTCAGGCACCCACTTCGAGTGAAATTCATATTCATATTCAATTGTAGTAAAAGTAGGCATACGTCAAGTTTAAGAAAAGGAGTGCAGCATAGTAAAATTTATATAAAATAAAAGGTCAAATTTCGATCACTGGTCGAACATCGCGATATTGAAAATACATATCAGAAAGAAACATGACACATTTTATCGGGTAATGAAGAGAAATAGCAATCATTATAAAATTTTAAAAACCCCCGACACAATTTTCATTTGATACCCATATTGAGAGAGTTGTGAAAAGAAATGTATTTGGCCATTTAGTGGTGGCGGCCATCTTGGATTTGAAATTTATCTTGGTTTATAGTATTCTACTAGTCAAGCCCTTTCATTTGATACCCATATTGAGAGAGTTGTAAAAAAAATTGTAATCCGCCATTTTGTGGCGGCGGCCATCTTAGACCGATTTTCATCAAACATAACTAAAAACACTCCCGACTAATTCACCTTTCAAACAAAAAAAACTAAATTAAAATCGGTTCATCCGTTCGGGAGCTACGATGCCACAGACAGACACACACCACACACACACACACACACACACACACACACAGACACATCAACTACAAACTCAACTTATAACACCCCGTCGTTTTTGCGTCGGGGGTTAAAAACAGCTGATAATAGTTACTAACAGTAAGTACATAGAAACAGCAGTGTTTCACAGCTGTCCGATGCCACCGATCATTAGTCTAGGCTTCTAATGCTAAGAACCTACACAGCTGGGGTCATTCAATCATTATTATGCTTTAAGTATTCTATGCTAATCATGCTGTTGATTTATAAGATTACATATAGCTAATTAGCCTAATTATATATGTAATAAATGTAAACATTATATTATTATAACTTAAATCAACTTAGTTTGTAGTTGGGCTTGCAATCGATATATATATGCCACTGGACCACATAGGGAAATTCATTTTATAAATGTATAGCTGACCCGCGTAACTTGATCTGCTTCAGATACCTAAGAGAATTGTCCCCGTTTTTGCAACATTTTGCATTGATACTCCACTCCTATTGGTCTTAGCGTGATGTTATATAGCCTATAGCCTTCCTATATAAATGGGCTATCCAACACTAAAATAGTTTTTCAATTCGAACCACTAGTTCTTGAGATTAGCGTGTTTAACCAAACAAACAAGCTCTTCAGCTTTATAATATTAGTACCTACAGACTGTCTTACGCCTATATCTTTAAAGGGGTAGTCAGAGGTGTAAGTATAACATCTACATTTCACTTAATATGGTTTTAGGTCCCGAGTTATAGAAGGTGAAACTATTGCCGTCTACCGGGCACAACCTATAACTACGTGCTACTAAGAATTTTCTTAATGGAAACACCAAAGGCCCGTCGCAGTAATCTTCTCCTTCTCCCTAGCCTTTATTATTCCCAAGTCACTTGGGGTCGTCTTTTCTGATCTAACCGGATTTGACTGGACCTCCGCAACCCGAAGGCTATCGATACTCTAAAGCTAGACCACTGTCAGGATATTATAGGCACTGACTTCCCAGTAACGACTGAGATGTTCATGGCAGCCGGGACCGACGGCTTAACGTGCTCTCCGAGGCATGGAGCAGGCGATAATTGTTAATCAATACGCACATAATTTCGAAAAGTCATTCCGAAAGTCAGAGGTGCGCGGCGGGGGTTCGTACCCGAGACCCTCTGCATTGCAGTCTGTTGGTCTCCCCACTGAGCTATCGCTGCTGCTGTTTCTGCCTGTCGCAGTAATCGAACCCGAAATATCATGCAGAGCAGTCGCTTTCACTACCGTTGCGGCTACTACCAAAGCAGTCAAGCAGTGTTCATCAATATTAGTGATCGCCCAGGGACTTCTTATGATTATTTAGTGCTTTTTGCACTCCTTCTTCATATAAACTTTAACTATGACAAGTATCACACGCCTCCGTGTGCGCAATATACCTACTTTAAAAGGAGCACGCAGCTTTTGCTTAACATAGGTATTAATATTGTATAGTTTCCTAAGAAATCCTGTTAAGTACTAATTTTATAGATTAGTAACATTAATTATCTATCCACTAATCAAAATCTAGTGTACAATATTAGGTAGGATAAGTATAACTAATTTAATCTATAATATTCGACGATATTTGTCTGCAGGTTTCTCAAAAAGGAAGGTCACGAAGACAGCCGTCTCTTTGCCTTCGTAGAAATCTTTTACTTGACGTTGTTCCTCATCATACGTGGCATACTGGGGACCGGCATTATGTACTATGTATTGTTCAAAGCTGACTATTTCACTGTGGAACACAAAATAATCTCAATTATGGTGTACGTCGTATCCTTGTGCTTCCTTTATGATATACTGGGGTACTTGTTATATAAGTACAAGAAGGAAATAGTAAGTAACATTACGATACAATTATTATGAACCGACAATACCAACACTACTGTCCTCCAGACCGAATTTCGCTTACGGCGGCCAATCTTAACGGAGTTTGGCCATCTGCGCAGGATATATTATAGTGCACAAGTAGGTACATATGTCTGCAAACACAAGTGTACACTCTGTTGCCTAACTGTCATGATTCGATGGGACGAGAAATAAGGCGCAGAACCAACGGCTTTACGTACTTACTTTCCGAGGCACATGTATGTCTAACACTACCAACTTCCTAATTACAGGATATTTTAACACACAACCCAATAACTGTTTGTTGTCCAGACCCGTGTTTCAAAACCTCACGCACAGCAGTCCCATCACTACCACTGCACCACGGAGGCACTTACTAAAATTTGTTCAATGTATATTTAATTTAACTGCTGGCGCTTACAAGGCCCATGGAGCTACTGACAAAAAGTCTCACTAATTCCATAGAACAAAATACCAATGGGACAAGTGTGCATAATCCAATGAGTTGATGGGACAAGAATTTGCACGATCAACTAAGCTATTCTTATAATAATATTATATGAAATAAATAAAATATGACGTAATCATACTAATATTAAGCCACTATAATTATTTTTCAGAACATAGGCTACCGACACTTTGCTGCATTTTGCCAAGCAACTTGTCTGACCTTCAATGAGTGGCAGCCATTGGAACGGGTACCTCAAAGAGAGGTCTCTCAAAAGGAGGTACCTCAAGGAGAGGTATCTCAAAGAGAGGTACCTCAAAGAGAGATATCTCAAAGAGAGGTATCTCAAAGAGAGGTATCTCAAAGACAGGTATCTCAAATAGAGGTATCTCAAAGAGAGGTATCTCAAAGAGAGATAGCTCAAAGAGAGGTACCTAAATTGACTGATCCGTCATAATACTGACAGCGAATAGTTACCACAAACGACGACCACACCACAAAAGAAACATTGTTATAATATTAAGAAACTTGGTTATTTTATAAAATGGACGTTTATTATTTCTGTACTATTTATTACTTTAGCACTAGTATTATATTATCTGTGCTTTACCTATTCATTACATTAAAAAAAACACTGGTGCTAATTCAGTGGTTATTTTGTTTTATTTTACAAGTTCAATTTTCTTGTAAAGACAATAAGTAAAATATTTTATTTGCTTCCCAAATTTGTATTTGGGAAGCAAATAAAATATTAATATAATTCACAAACTTAATTCTTATTTCGAAGTTATCAATTTTAAATGGTACCTACTCAATTAGGTAGGTATTTAATAAAATTTAAACTTTCTCGTTGCATGATATATATAAAAAGATTGGTGTTACTAGTGTTATTGCTAATTATACTGGATGTATGTACATAAGGTGTAAGTACCTTAATGATAATATCTCTAATTAGCCGGTTTCAAATATCACTTTTTAAACAAAACAATTATGAATCTATATTAGTGATGTTGTTTAATTCTTTGTGACCGATTGTAATTCGAATATTTAAAACATGTTTCTTTCTCTCTAACTCTTTCATAATATTTCAATAATCTCTGTTCTGTCATGCTGTCTTTTTTATAATGCACGTCATATCCTCTATCCTATGCCCCACGCCACGTAAATATTCCCCTTCGGCCGCCTACGAAACCAACGCTACGTAACCAGTTACGTGTGACAAATTATTTTTCTTGCCTCTCAAATACACACAGTGCACACTCGATTGTGTATTGTTTACGTTAGCATTACGTATTTGCGCTAACGTAAATAATAAACAATCGAGTGTGCTCGACGCCTTATCGCGTCACCGGGGTTTGACGTGTACAAATTTGAAGATGGCGATCGGACGCCGATCGGCGTCAGCGGTATTTGAGAGATGTAGTTTCGCACAGAAATCGGAATTATATATAAATTAAAGGTAATAATATATCTAGGATAAGTTCACCAGTAGTTAGTAATTTCAAAATATAAATACTACATATTATAGTCCTCTAATTTTGTTATACACAAACCTGCAAAAAATGCTCATGGCTGACTACTGGTGCATTTACCCTATAAATATCTCCTTGAAAGGTGTATCCATCATCCTAACGATTATGTTTTATCAGTTTTACCAAATTTTGGTGTCAGCAATATCTAGTAGCAGAAAAGAAAATTAAATCAGCGTTAAACTAAATTTACTTTTATTCATAAACCAATATTTACCATTGCTAAAACTAAATTTATTCTAATTACTATAACTTTTGATTAAAATCATAAATTAAAAAAAGAAGTACAAATAATTTCCAGACAATGTCTGACACTGATTTTGCCCACATTCAAGTCTTCAAGTGAATTTTTAATTTCATGGACGATCTCCATGTAATTTATGACTTCTTCGTATGAGATTTACTTTTGAAAATGTCAACAACTTTGTTTCTTTTCTCAAAACTTCTAATAGTTGACTCAGTGAAGGGTTAGTCCGTCCGATTTATTCTACTGTGCCATCCCTCAATATTATTAGTAGTCCTGATTTTCTCTTTATCGCAACTACATAATACTGGAAAGATTGATCTCTTAAGCCAATGAATCTGGAAGTATTTATTGATATAGTAAATTTTCTTGTTTGATGGGCTCTTAGACATAACATCCTCATATCCACATTCCAGATAATCAGGAGGCAATCGTGCTAAGCCAATACATCTCGATATGTGACGCGTTTGTGTATTTGATGTTATTTTTAATTGCTTTGCTTTCCGCAAGAGACATCTGTAGTGAAAATAACAACCCTTGACTTCAATATCACAGTACACATTTTTCACAGCTTTGATTACAGTTGACTCAAAATCAGTAGTTATCTTTGTTGGCATCCACTTTGGAAATGATGACTTAATGAGTTCAAATACAATCTCATAAGTTTTCATATTTTTGTCAGGTAACAAACAATAGATATATAATAGTATTATAGAGTTATTGCGTTTGTTAAATTGTTAACACCATGGACTGTATATAGTTGTTTGAAGTTAGAGGGGGTAGGACTTAAAAGTGCCATCCGCCAAGATATGTTTAAAATCGTCAATTAAATGTCATTCTTGGAGAACAAAACAAAATAATTCTCTTGTCGGTCGGTCTCATCATTAAAATAGTATAGAAAATTCTTATATTTTTCTGGTATTACTACTTCGCTTGTTGAGGAAAATCGCATTTTACTTGTACCTTAATCAATATTCAGTCGGTCATGATAAAAGTTAGTATTTAACATTTATGATAAATGATAATATTATAAATACGAAAGTACCTAACTATTTCTATCGGTCTATTAGTCTGTTTGTATGTTACCTTTTCAAGGTTGAATCCCTTTACCGATCTTGATGTCATTTGGTATGCCTGTAGTTGAAAGCCCGAAAAAGGATATAAGCTATTTTTATCTCGCTTTTCCCTCGGAAACCACGATAAAAGCAGCTGCTAGAAGCTTATTGCAAAAAATATTTTTCTTGCTACGTAACTACATAGTTTCGTAGCAAGGAAAATAATGAATTTCTTCACACGTAACTGGATACGTAGCTTTGGTTTCGTAGGCGGCCGAAGGTAAATATTCAAATGGCGGTATCGCATTCGTATTGTCGTAGGGCCAATTTGTTATGAAATAATCACACAGTTTAACATATTCAAATATTCGTTAAAGTATCGAAGCGTATCGAAGCTCTTTTTTTAAATCATTAGTTGCTCATCACTATTGACCCAAATAAATAATGATTTTCTATAGGAAACCACTGTCATAATACTTCAAATACTATGAAGTCCCATTGCAATTATCTCACTAGAGACAAATAATAAATGGCAATTTTAGAATAAAAAATCCTCATTCATAATTTTTAGGCATTAGAAATAAATCCTGAATTCATAGGTATTTACACAATGGACACAAAGAAAACACAAGTATTTGTGGATCACACAATATTTTGTCCTATGTGGAGATTGAACCCTCAACACTTGGCACAGTGGTAATGGTGAGGCAACCACTTAAACCACCATACCATAATATGGTTTAGTGATTATATGCAGTGAATTTATAAATTTGTTAGTTTGTTATAATAATAATATCATCCCTGTATTAAACTGTCCCACTGCTGGGCACGGGCCTCTTCTCACTGTGAGAAGGGTTAGGCCGTAGTCTACCACGCTGGCATAGTGCCGGTTGGTAGACATCATATATCTTCGAGAACATTATGGAGAACTCAGCAGGTTTCCTCATTATGTTTTCCTTCACCGTTAAAGCAAGGGATAATTAACTATTTAATACAAACATAGATTCGAAAAGTCAGAGATGCTTTGGGTTCAAACTCGAGACCTCTGGGTGGCAATGTAACGGTTTCCCACTATACACCACTTTAATATCCCTTGAGGGAAATTACAGATTAATTATCAAGAAAATTATTTATTACTGTTTTTATTTATTTGAATGCAAATAAATAAAAACAGTAATAAATAATTTGAAGCATTTAATTAAAGCATAAGAATTTGTAAAAAATAATGTGCAAGTTTATTGTTTAGAGCGGTTTGTAACAGAAGGGACAATCAAAAGATAATGTGAGTGGAGTGAAGACTATGGCTACATATAGATATGCATTACAGAGTTGTTTTGTACTGTGTACACCTGGCTAAGTCTATAATATTATCCATCCTTATTTTTCTATTACATGTCACATTCATATTTAATTTTGAATGATCTGCTTTGTTTACTTTATACTCAGCTGGCAACTGACTAAACTGGCATGCCCTCACAGATAAACTAACATTTTAACACATATGATTGAAAATAAGATGTTAAAATATAAAAATAAAATAAAAGCTACTTGGCCATATTTCTAACTAACTGATGGATGACAATCTAAAATAAATATTCATTTAGAATTATGAACTATGGAAGCACATCTAAGTATACTGTGACAATGAGTTTGTAATTATATACAGTATTTAAGATTTTGATGTTATCTGTGATAATCTCGCCCCTTTTTGTGATTTCTTCTCTCTCGCCAGTTATTTGAGTTTGAGTGTTTATTCCTGTTATTTCCTTTGTAGTTGTCATTATGTGATTCTCTAGAATCTCTCTGCCTATAGTCATCTCTATGCATCTTCTCCTTAGGCCTGTATGGATGATGCCGATGTTGCCAATTACCTTGCAAGCTTGCTATAACTAATCTATCAGGCATGTCTGGCGCTTGGCGAATCATATTCACAGTCCTCAAGTCGTCTTCTTTCAAATTCTCGGTCATGTCAACAAATTGCTTGGCAATATTATTTTGTGGAGAAAATTCCATAACAGTTTCTGGTCCAAAACATCTGATAGGCGGCGGTAACATTGACATTCGTCCTCTACATTGCAGAGAGATTGTTCTATGAAACAAGGAGGTCCCACGAAATAAGTTTATAGCGTACGCTACCGAAACTTCATGACAGAAAGTAATGAAAGCGAAGTTCTTCTGTCTTCCATCTCGATCTTTCGGTATCCTTACTTTTTCCAGTGGACCCGCCTGCAACCATAAAATAAAAGCGTTTATATATATTACATTTGGCAGTACATTTTCACTATCTACAACAAAATCCACCAAACAAACCTGTAAAAACAATTCGTAAAGCAGCTCTTCAGTGACTTGTTCTGGCAAGTTGCCACACCAAAGGGTTTTATTATCCTCTTCGATCATTATTATATGGATAATCTATTATGATTACAACTACCTACGTATAATAAACTACGTTCAAGAAAATTCGGGCATAACAAGCCAAATGCCAACAAAATGCAAATCAAATGTCAAAATTGACATTGATTGTTTCTGCGATTTAATAATTCATATTCGATGCTTGATTTGTAGATTAACAATTATAAATAGATTAGGACATTATGCTTTATAAAAAGTAAGTATTGATTCAAATCTTAGTGCAATAATAAAATTCAAGACCTAACTGGAAATCGATATTTTTCAACTTATACATATGTCGTACATATGTACATACTAAATCGCCAAAAAAGTAAAACACATTTGACGCAACTGTTTTCATAGTACTCGTTGCATGTAAGCATTGATTCTTGATTCAGTTCGGTCCTTTTTAACACTATTTATTTAATTATAAATTAATCAGTCCATTTGCGGCATAGTCACAAAACCGAATGATGTACTGATAAATGTTTATATAGTTTAGTGTCATTTGTGCCACTCTAATAGTGTCATTATGGTCATTATTGTCATTAATGCCATCGTGTTCGACAGTATACTACGCGGTTAAAATTATCGTCAAAAATTTATCTTCTTTATAAATAGTCCCCAAAATGTGCGGCTCTGTATGTATCAGAAGTATTTATAATTAGTGTGGCATAAATAACAATACTAGTTACTACGTAAACGTTCTGGGCTTCTTTTAAGGTTAAACAGCAAGCGGCGTCATGGACGACTCCACGAAATACCAGCAAATGCAAGATGAGATGTCCAGGTCAGCACTAGATTCTAATTTATAAGAGTTACTACAAAACAATGGCATGACTTTTTATATTCATTTATGCTTATTATAGTTACACTTCTTTACTCTGCTGATTGTCAAGTACAGTTCTGCAGATAGAATACTCAGAAACAATGGGCAGTTTAAATTCGATGACAATTACTGTATTTAAAAAATTGTGTGTATGGAAAAACCTTGCTCTTAATATGAAGCAGTATGCTACATCAAGTATTATTTGTTATTTGGGTAGTAACCTAAAATGAAAATATTGTACTACTAACGACTAATCAACGAAAGGGATGCTAAACAATCACCTTTTTAAACTGTATTCAATATGTCCTTTTCTCTATTATGTTAAATAAATTTGTAAGACTAAATACTTAACACTTAATATGTAATAGAATGAAAAATATGGTTTGTTTACATAAATGTTGAGTTTGATTATTTCGTCTTTTTGTTCAATAAACCACTCGATTTATATAAACTTAGATAGATAGGGAAATTTTTAGTTTGATTTAAATTTTTCAAGGGACAGAAATGTGACATTAAGTGAAAAATATTGTGTCTGGCTCGAGGCCAAGCTTCAGGCAAGTGATTACATAGTAAAGATACAATATTTTGGGTCAGACCCCTTGCTCACATTATCATATATTCAGACAGTAGGTAATGGCTGTTGTCATTTTAACATTTTAATATATTATAGTTTTAAAATTTTCAAACAGTGTAATCCAGTGATTTTAAAATTATTATGAATAGACATCTATTTTGACTACTCTGTATTCATGACAATCATAAGTGTCACTTTGTGACCTTTAAGAATAAACATATTTTTACTTTGTTTTTATGGGATGGGTAGGGTATGGGGATACATATTATTATACATTGCTTGTAGCCTTGTAATGTAATGTAATGGGACTCCCTTTTTCTTATTTGAACTCCAGGTTGGTCCATTATGCATGAGAGTCGGCCGGTTATAAAGATAGCCAGCCCAACTCTGCCCAGAAGCACAGAAGTTTCCTGGGGTCTTTGCAGGCTTCGCGGAGTGACCTCGGGTTGTTGAAGATTTCCTTATGTTGTGCTGTTACTCCCACACATTCCAAGACCATGTGGGCAGCTGATTCTTCTTCGGTCAGACATCCCCTACAGAGTGGGCTGTCTGTTGCTCCGATGTTGTACAGATGTTTGTTCAGGAGACAATGTCCTGTTAGGGTCCCCACGATGGTCCGAAGGTCCAATCTCTGTAGGTTGAGCAGGCTGTGTGTCAGACGTGGTGAGATGGCCGGCAGGGCTTCTCTCGACTGTCTGCAGTTCGTGTTCCGTGCCCAGCGTTTGTTGTGTTGGCTCTGAGTGCGAAGCCGCATCCATGTTCTTAGTTGTGAGAATGGTAAAGGGAGGAAAAGGGGTAGACCTTCCCTGGTGGTTCCCGATCCTATTATAGCCAACTCATCTGCAGCATCATTGTGCAGTGATTCAGTGTGCCCCTTTATCTATTGTAAAATCACAATGCTTTTCCTCGAAATTCTTTCAAGAGCAAGGTGGCATTCATAGACGAGCCTGGAGTTGCAGCTATTGCTCTCTTTGGCTCTAAGTATTGCAGTGTAGTCGGAGAGGATTCGTATCCTGTTGCCTTAAATCCGTCTCCTGTCGATTGCGGTAGCGGCCTCCGTAATGCCCACACATTCGCATTGGAAAATAGAACTGTGTGAGCCTAGTGTCATAGATATGTTAATATTGACATCCAGGGAGTGAACTCCAGCGCCCGTTCCCTGTATGGTTTTTGAACCATCAGTGTAGACTCGGACCTCGTTGATTCCCGATTGATCTCTCTGTTCCTCATGGAGTTGTATATGGTAGTTTTTCTGAAATAGATGTTGTTTGGGAATCTTGTCACACAGGGCGGCGAGTAGTGGATCGTGAGCTGTAGCTCGCTCTAAGATCGATGCATGTGGACTCCTGGTGGTTCCCCACAGGCCCTGGTGTTTCAGCCGTATTGTGGCTATAGTCGCTTCTTGCTGTATGTAGAGGTCTAAGGGGGCCAGCCCTAGGATGACTTCGAGGGCGGTTGTCGGTGTTGTTCTCATACACCCTGTTATTGCTGAGCATGCCATTCTCTGGAATCTCTGCAGCTTTGTGATGACGGTATTGAGTTCAGTCCTGGTCCACCATACGATAGCACTGTATGTTATTGTTGGTCTAATTACGACGGTATATAGCCACAGTATTATTTTTGGGGAGAGTCCCGATGTCTTTCCGAGCATTCTGCTGCATTGGAAGAAGCATGCGCATGCTCGTTGTAGTTTGTAGTCAAGGCGCTTGTTCCACAGCAGTTTGCTGTCTAGTATGACCCCTAGGTACTTGACTTCGTTAGTAAGTTTTAATTCGGTGTTGAATAATTTCGGTAGTCTGAGGTTGTTTGAGTTTCTCTTGCGAGTAAATAATATGAGTTCAGTTTTTGCCGGGTTGACCGATAGACCATGGCTTATGCACCATTCTTTAATTATTCTGAAGGCAGATCTCATGAGGTCACATAGTGTGTCCCCGAAGCATCCGGTCGCGAGAATAGCAAGGTCGTCTGGATAGCCCACTGTGAAGAGCCCTCTGCCGTTCAGTTTTCGTATTAAGTCATCTACCACTATGTTCCATAGGAGTGGCGAAAGTACACCACCTTGTGGGCAGCCTCTGGCCACAATTCCCCTAGTTGTTGTGTTAACTGAGAGTTGTATCGCTCTGTATTTCAGCATATTGTTTAACAGCCGGTTGGTTGTTGCTTGTAGCCGTTTTATAAGTAGTAAATATAACCATATGAACACAGTATCTATATATTAATACGTGAAGCAAAAACGTTGTACCCCTTTTTACGAAAATTGTGCAGACGGAGGAGTATGAAATTTAGCATACTTAAAGTTTATATGGAGAAGGAGGGGCGAATCCTAATATTTTTATAAAATATGCATTAGAAATATCTTAAATTAATGAAAAAGCACTACACGCACACAACCATGCTTTTGACACAAGCAGTCGAATCGTGTTCGTAGTATTTCGGCATTGTTCGGTTGACTTCGTAGAATGCTTCGTAACTATGGTTACATACATATGCATGTGGAGTAGGTGACTAAATGAAATGTGATTATAGACAATAAAACCTTAATAACAATCAAATTTAAAATTTAAATAATTTATGGGCGAATTTCGACCACTTGGCGACCGCTAGTATTTCTAAATACATTTAAGTAGTACCCAGTAATATTCATAACTTCATTGAATATCTGACTAAGACATAAGGTGGAATGGAAATCGAGAGTCTTTCATGGCACATTATGTCACATTGCCTTGCTGTGCTACACAATAAAAGTGACATGAAAGTGTTCATATTATCACAATGATGTGGGCTAACACAACATCTTTTTATTATTATTTTAATGACCTCAATATCTGTTTATCAAAATCGAAGGTGGTGTTATCATTATGCTGTATGTACCTCGGTATCATATCTGTGCATGAAGTTTGAGGTTTGATTCCAGAGCTATGTAAAGTTTTATTGGGTTTTATTTTAGATAGCAGCATGGAGTCCGGTTATCTGGGTGGTGAGATTTAGTACACTAACATGGATATAGGCGTATATGTACATGTGAGTGATATGCAGGTTCGAGGCGGAGATCTCGGGCGGCGACACGACGCTGGGCGCGCCGGCGCGCGCGGTGATCGGCGCGGCGACGTTCGGCGCCGTGCAGCAGCAGCTGGAGCGCGCCGCCGCGCCGCCCATGGTGCCGGCCTTCGAGTCCGCCATGGCGGCCGGCATCATGTACCCCACCGTGCCGCCGCCACCGCCACCGCCATCAATCATGGTGCCTTCGCAGGTATATAACGTTCTTTTTAAAACGTGTACATGTACACATGACGAAGCAAAATGTGTCTAGCACGCCACAGTCTTGACTACGTGACAAATTAAAGGATGAAATCGTAGCTTGGCGTCGAGAGCACGGTTTTGCTTTTTTGACGTGGCGATCAAAGGGTTAATTAAATACACAAAAGTACCAATTACACGAAGAACAGGCCAGAGATGTATCTTCTACAATTACATAAGTTTTAAGTAACTCATGGTAATTTATTATTAAGTGTAATGGATAGCAGCACAGTCCTTTCCAAGACTGTTGTAATGACATATGGAAGAGGTCTCTAGTTTGGTAATTATCAAAGCTTGAACCTAAAATGTTTGAATTTGCATGCTCTTTAAATTGTTACATACCATTCCTTTTTATGACAAAAAGGATATGCTTATATTTTAATGGATAAAATAGAATCTTACAACTAATTGAGAGTACTCTAAAATTATCTTCTGTAATCTAAGCAATATACAGATAGACACATATTGGACATTAAATGTGGTAACTTCTCTCAGAAGCTTAATAAGAAGGCAAATACAGTGATTAATAATAAATTGTCCTATCACACCACACCACATTTGTCAACTAATTACAATGAAACACATTTACTAGTAGGGCCATGAGATGGGTATTTTCTAGTCCTAAACAAGTGTCAACAATGGCAAAATAAACCTGGTAATGAATACATTAACAACACTTTGAACTATGTTACAGCTGATCAGAAGAACCAATGCTGCAGACTTCTAGGGACTCGCTATGTTACATTGTCACTGTACTTTTTATATTTAGCTATCTGTCATTTGGAACTGTGCACACCCTTTTAAAGCTGCCTAAGTCCTTCTCCAGGGATTCCAAACATCTTCCTACCAATAAGTATAGAGATTTAACTGTAAATAACAGACAGGGAGTTGCTCTTCGCAATTCTGGGTAATGTCAAAGTTCCTTATGTGGTAGATAGCCTGAAGGCAGATTGGTATTAATTATTTAAAGGTTGTATATTACTGGCATGTAATATATTTTTCTTTTACAACAAGCTTCTAGCTGTCGGCCACACAAGGAGTTTTGTATAAAGCCAGATTATGGCTTTCTGACACTAAAGAGGATCTTTGAAGATTCTGTTGTCCAATAGACAGGATTTAATGTTTATACAAGCATGTTATATAATATTACAGGTACGCATGCGGCCTGGCAGTGCTGGCGACCCGTTTGCCTCAGGGATGCCGTTCATGCGGCCAGGGTTACCGGGCCCGCAGCTCATACCACCGCCTCCGCCTAAACCACAACCTGTTGTGCTGTCAGCTGCGCCAAAGTTATATAAACAGCCTAAGGAAGACGAGGAGAAAAAAGAAAAAGAAAGCCGGAAACGAGTATGTTACCCTTGTCTTTTATTATTTAAGTCTACTGTTATATATTATAATAGAAGATTATTAATATTTAATAATAGTGGCCCAATTATGTGAAAAATTATGTCAAAATGTAATTCATTACAAAATATTACTTTAAACTAATTTTATGTTTTGCTTTTATACAAAAATTGCATAAAAGAAAACTTTAGCTATACCAAATCTCACTGTTTCGTGCTCGCAATATGCTTTTCAGGGTGTACACAGTTTTCCCTTCACATTTTTAATTTTGATTTATTTTCAACACAATTGTTTTTGAAAAGAAACCAATCAACCATACACACTGAGACAGAATTCTAAATATATTGTCCCATAAATATGGACGATTATTACGATGGATGCATCAAGGGCGATTTTTCAATCGTGCTTACGTTATTGTTATTTCTGACAGACATTCCATTACCGGAATTCACCTCCAAATAATATATATTTGTTTGTTGATACAGAAGCGCACCCCGCCGCCGCCGCCGCCGCGCCCCGAGCCCGTGGCGGAGCCCCCGGCGCCGGCGCCGCCGCCCCCGCCCGTCATCTCTGTTACTGACGTCGTCACCAAGCCTAAGAAAGAGAAAAAGAACAGGAAGGTCAGTATAATACTACATATCTTACAATAATTGCAGCAAACTGGATAGTTGTTAACATTATAATTCGTCACCATCCAAATATTAACCGTAATTCATTATTACGGTTAATATTGACGGCTTGACCTAAAACTTCATGATAATCAGATAAAACTTTGGTATTCAAGCTCACATTCTAACTAATACTATAAACACGAATGAGAGTTCATTTGTCTAATACGCTTTTACAACTTAACTACTCGACTAATCATCATGGATTTCCCATACATGTTGTAAGGAAAAAGTTACAGATAAAACAAAACTTACCTCTCATGTATAAAGAAAAGGACTGTCCACGAGGGAAGCGCGGGCAAAAGCTAGTTAATGTTTAAAACCTAATGTAATGAACTCCACACGTCACACGTAATTTCTTACCCTTGATTAAAGAAGTTCCTACTTCGGCAACATTTGATGCAAATAAATTATCTATAAATAATGTCACTCAACAACTTCACAGACAAATCAGCTTTTAAGACTATCTTATTGAACAAAATTAGTTTTTATTTTACTTTAATATACATATACAGTGTGTATAATAAACCCTGTCCGATCCATTAAGGGCTTATTTCTCTCCTAACAAACATACTAAGGAAAATAACAAAAAAATCTATATCATCGTAAAACGTCTTCATAATATTTTTAAGTATTGATTAGCATTTTACCCTTAAATTAATAAAATTTCGCTCAGTCTAGCAACACTCCACTAAACATGACAAGGACGCGGAGCGTGGCATACTTTTGGCGGCATTGTCTAAGGCGTAGGTAGGTAGGCGCGGCGTAGCGCGGCGCGGCATCGGTGAACCTTTATAAACTTTAGTGATACCTAGGTATTATAATAAATTGTCGATGTTACCATGGGTAATCTATTAACATATTATTTTAAATAAATTAAATTTACTGGGGTAATTTTATTGATCAATTTCTATAAAAGATGTCACTTACGTACTCATAATAAGCTACTGTATAACACCTTTAAGGATCGGACAGGGGTTATTATACACACTGTATATACGTTTCACAGGTGGTAAGGACAGCGGGTGGTCAGGTTTGGGAGGACGTCACTCTGCTGGACTGGCCCGACGATGACTTCCGCATGTTCTGTGGAGACCTCGGCAATGACGTCACAGACGAGTTGCTGGTAAGTTACGCTTCTATTGTTTTAAAAACGTTACCTTGTTGCGTGTTCCGAATGGCAAAGCCGCATTTGAGGGTTTGAAATGTAATTAATTTATTAGGAGTTTATTTCTGAAATATTTTTGATACACTGTAATCTAAGGCAAAAGTCCTTTTACTGCGTAAATATAGTGTTTCGACACTAGTTTTCGATCCGTAATGTTCATAGCAAAACTATAATTATATACCCTTTCACTTTATTGTAAAGTGTATTAAACACTACAATAAGGTATAAGTGTGAAAGTATAGGCCAAACAAATGTATTTGTATTACATTTACAAAGCTTCAAAATATGAAACTTATTTGCGACGTTACATTCTGAATAATCCATAAGGCATAACACTCTTAACTGACAGAGTTTGTCTCTAAAATCTTGAGAATCGAATTCATCTCTGGAGCTCTTACACTCACTACTACTATTTCTTAAATACTTTCGTGACGTCGCCAAAATTGTCATTAAGTATAAGTGCCGTAGTCGTAGCCGAAAGAGCTAGTCTGATTTACATTTTTATCAAGTTATATATTTCTTTTCACTGGTCTAAAAGCATATAGTGGCAATGCTGACACAGAATTCTAAGTACTATGTCGCATTGCATTGATTCTTACACTGCATTCATGTACAAACGAGTTGTTGTAAAGACCTTGTTACCTAAAGCCGTGCCAATTGTAATTTCTCTGAATAATAAACTTTATATTTGGTGGACATTTGACCTCTCATTTATCTACTGCACACAATAACTCGAACACGCAGATCTACTATATTAGTGCCAAAACTAAAAGCATATTGAAAATGTCAAATGTATGCATATGCTTTGGTTACAGACGCGGACATTTAGCAAATACAGCTCGTTCCAAAGAGCCAAGGTGATTAGAGACAAGCGGACCAACAAGAGTAAAGGGTTCGGCTTTGTCAGCTTCAAGGATCCCGGCGATTTTATCAAGGCTATGAAAGAAATGGATGGTGAGTACATTTTTAGATTCTGTAACAGTGAGTATACACCTATCGAGCGGTGAAGTAACCTCTTTATTGTGCATAAGCACTTATTATACTTATAAACAAACTATTTGTATATCTCGCATACATTGGTCTCATATTATGTGGAAGAATCTCACTAACTATTATCAAGACAACTCCAGTGCTACTGCCTATGCAAACAAAATCCTAATAGTTTTGTTTGCATAGGTCCCTGTGACAGAGAGCTTAATATAATGCCATCACAAAAACCATCACAATTATTTGTAAATCTCAGCTATTCAACTTATAGCACATATGGACAGTGGCGAGGCACCCACGTAAATCATTCTAACATCCATTCAAAGTACGTATACAGGGACTCGCTGTATTAAAAATAACTATTCTATTCACTTGCTTTGCTAAATGTGGCAACAGGTAAATGTAAATTCATATTATAGTTTAGTTAGTGTAACTTTAATGTTCATAATTGTTATTTTGTGACATAAATGAACAAAGAAATTTTTATGAAAATTAAAAAGTTGTATATCATTAGTACTCCATTTAAATAAACATTACCTATGTTAGGAGACCCCACTCTTCACATTACAGTATAACTACAAAATCTCCACAGTAAGTTTGTTTTAATTTAAACATTTTATTTGTACAATCACTTTTTTTATACCCGCAGGTCGTTACGTGGGCAGTCGACCGATCAAGTTAAGAAAGAGTACGTGGAAGAACCGCGCCCTCGACGTCGTGAGAAAGAAGGAGAAGGAAAAGGCGGCTCTGCTCTCTCTACTCATGTCCGGGAACAAAAGCTGACAATAAACGTTATAAATATTCGGTTAGTCGATTATTTTGGTGGCATATGTTTTTAATCCGGGTGATATCTGCTGCAATGTGTTATAATTTGTTGCTCCAAGGTAAGTTGAGAGCAATTGTCTGGCTATCTTAGTGTAACCAACAAGGATGGCATGATACTTGCTTTAACCTACCTTTTGTAAATCGGTTTTAAATATGTCGCAACTTATCACTTGCTGCATACCTTGTCGCAAGTTGTAGCTGACTCATAGTCATATACATTGACATTGTATATATTATGTCAATATAATTTAATCTTCGTTAGGTCAATTTGTTACAATAGGCGTGAATTTAGTCCACTGTTAATTTTGGCAGTCTTTTATTATTAGTTAATTGAATGACACCTTTTCTCAATAATGTCGTAAGACGTTGACGTGCTGCACGATTCTGTCACGTTTGGTGGCATTGCAGCAAGCCATGTTGCAGCACAATGTTGCCATGGTAGAAATACATGTTTAGCTCATGTCTCCTAGGCAAATATTTCGTATTTTAGTGTTTTTGTACATAGAGTCTCGGTAAAAGTGGCAAGTCAACTGCCAACAAAATATCTACAGTTTAACCTGTAAAGTCTTGAATTGCTAGACATAATAAAAAGCGTATTGTGTTTGGCCACTGCGACTTAATAGGTTATAAAGTTATTTTCCTATAACACACTAAATCCATACACGCCGTATTAATATTTAAGTACCAAAAACTCATGAAACTGACTGCAAAATGACTTTTGTTTACCATTTATATCTTGCAACCTGTATTATTTATAGAACTATGTATTTTTAATTCATCTATAAGCCTGCCCGATATTCCGTAAATGTAAGTCATACCATTACTGTATTTACTCACTTGTTTAGCCGTTTTCTCTGCGATATGGCAGTGCAGTGTGTTTAATGCGGAAGGAATTTTGTAACATTTCAAAATATTACAAAATAAAACCACATACCCATATACAAAGTTAATATATCAAGTTTTTGTGTGACTTTGCCATAATGCATAATATTGTCTATTCCTACAAATATAAATACCATTTTAATGTATATTTTAACATGTATTAAATTGTAACACGCCTTCAGGAGATTAAGGCGTGTCTCCCGATATTTCACCAGACCCATTTAATGTTACCCACTGTTTTGTTTGAATGTATATTTGGTATAACCTCTAAAACGGCAAAATTAATTTTGATGAAAATTAATCGATCATAAAGCAATTTTTATTTACAAAATTAGCTTGTTTAATTTCGTTTCTTTTTACATTTTCGTAGAATATAAAAAATACCAGAATGGATGTATACTCATTATGTTTAAATATATATGTTATTATTGTATAAATTATACAGAAGTATTTATTGACGTCACATTTAATAAATGTTATTGCAAATAATAAATTGGACCTAACTAGACCGAAAATAGAATGAACTTTGTAGCATTTCTAAACAAAATTCACTAGTTGAAATGTAAAACTCTGAATGTGATTTCGTTTTAACTATAAACTATAGAATAAATAGCTATATACAGTGATTCGTGTTTTATTTCCACACATATATGTTGACTCTCACAAAATGGCTTCAGTAAAGATGCACCTTTACTGATTTTACTAATACAACTTCGAGTCGATTGACATTAGTGTATCTTAGGAGGTTTTCCAGAAGAGGCCAGCCATTAGACAATTTTGAGTTGCACCCACACTGAGGTGGACAATGTGGACACCAGACAATTCTGGGATGGACAACACCTACTCTGTCTTCTTGTATACGCCAATGAGTATTAAGTTCCATCCCTGTAATAAAATTAGTTTGTTTCAATGTTTGTGTAATTCTCCTGCTACACAGATTTTCAGTGCTGATTAATATAAATTACTTACCCTTTTTGTGTATCCGATATTTGCCAGATAATACATATAAACAATAATAGTTATAGGTTGGATTTCAGCTACTTACCACGCGCAGAATAAATTATCAACCTTCGATGGTGCTTCCATTCCCGGGCCGAGCAAAGCGTTTATAGGTTTTTGTTTGGTTAGGACTCCTCAGAAAGTACAAGGAGACTCGCTATCCTCCTGACAACAAATAATTAACTCACTCCCTATTGCGTAAAGCATAAGGCTTCAAAATCAAGCTCTTGTCAAGTAATTTGATTGGATGTTGCTAAATCAGTCAGCTAATCTCAGCAGTTGACATGGGTTTGACCGTCTATCAACAAATAGGTATATAATCTTATATATAAAATTCTCGTGTCACAATGTTCGTTCCCGTACTCCTCCGAAACGGCTTGACCGATTCTCATGAAATTTTGTGAGCATATTGAGTAGGTCTGAGAATCGGCCAACATCAATTTTTTTTTTTTTTTTTTAATCTTTTGGTCAGAACATTTTTTATGGCAAAACAACGTTTGCCGGGTCAGCTAGTGTATTATATATTTACTCAATACAACTATCATCATAGGACTAACCTAACGCAATAGTGTAGCTATATTATATGTAGGTATATAAGTACGATTATATAATGAATATTGTATAATTATACCTATACCTACTAATTACTATAACAAATTAAAAACACTGCTACCTTTGTGAGTTCACTCGGAGCACAACCTTGTCTGTCCCTTGTCTGTCGCGTCAGTGGCGCTTCTCCCAACAGTTTGGTACGCCTTCGCGGCTCGACCAGTATGGTCGGTTTTCGGCGTCACCACACATAAGTAGGTACCTATCCGGTACACACAAACCCTGTTATCTTAGTATGTCTGCGTTATATACTTTCCCTCTAAATACTTCAAATAAGTATTTAGTCAGTGCTAGACTTCTCCTAACGTGAAGTTCAGTATATGCCACCATTCCTAAAAACTACGTCTCAACTATCGCTAGACTGACTAAGGACAGACTCGTCTTGTTCTTTGAGTTGTTCGAATATAATAATTTATCTGGAAAGAAATTCGTCTAGCTTATTATTAATATTCAAGACACATGTTTGAAACCTAAAGACATCTGAGTCAAATTAATTACCTTGTCATGAGATCCTGCAGTGCATTTTAAAAGCCCACTCTTGCCCGACCCTCAATACTGTTATTTGCCACTGCCCCAATCTTGAACGTTCGCAAACAATTAAATATCTTGGGGTCACTCTCAACAGCAACTTAACCTTCACAGCCCACATAGACCTACTTACTTCTAGGATCAGGAAAATGTTTTGTGTATTTAAAACTATTTACTACGCTCTCTGTCAATCGTTGTTAGCATATTGCGTTACTTCTAGGAGACGGAAGGACATAATTTGCCGACCATTCAAATGCAACTTCTCTTTCACCAAAAGATATATTTGCTTTCAAGGACCTCGTCTATACAATAAACTTAACAATACACACAATATTTATCCTTTGCACACAAACTCGCTTAAAAAACTCATTACCACATTTTTACTGCAACTTAACTATAGTGATACAGAGCAACTCCTTCTCTGACATACTCACTCAAACACACACACACACATACACACACTGCACAGCACTTATTGTAAGGGCTGCTGTTATATTACTGTTGATTGCTTAATTTATAATTTTAATTTTTTTGTTACTTTTTGTTTTAGTTTCATTTCTGCTAATTTGTATGTAACCGAACGCTTATAAGTCTTATAACGCTTGTACCACATCAAATGTTGTATGGGGACTGGTACTCTTCAGTTATTCTATAACTTAGCAAGGTGCCAGTTACGAGAAACATAAACATATTTGTCAACTAAAATATATATTGTGTAAACAAGTGAATATGTACATATTTATGTTTAAATAAGTGTTAATTGTGTTTATGCAAATAAATAAATAATAATAATTATTATTATTTAATATTTTATCTTGTGGTGGTAGCGGCAGTCATTTTGTGGGGCTGGCAACTAGTCAAAGAATAAGTGAGTAGGTAATGTAGGTACCAGGCAGGTCAATTTACGGGCACGCCACGATTGTGGCGGTAAGACCCGTGTTTGAGGAGTGGCTGGAGAGGCGGCATGGCGCCCTCACCTTCCGGCTGACACAGGTTCTAACTGGCCACGGTTGTTTTGGCCAGTTCCTGTGTCGTATACGCCGGCAAGAGACGCCCGGTTGTCACCACTGCGGCGACTGCCGCGACGTTGTAGAGGACACGGCGCTGCACACTTTGGCGGTTTGCCCCGCCTGGGCATCGCAGCGTCGTGAGTTGATCGCGGCAGTCGGATCGGTTGCCCTCTCGCTCCCGGCCGTAGTTCAGTCTATGGTCCGGAGTGAGAGGTCGTGGAGCGCCGTCGCCTCCTTCTGCGAGGAAGTAATCTCCACCAAGGAGGCGGCGGAGCGGGAGAGGGAGCGTTTGAACCCTCTCCCCAACCGCAGAGCCGGGCGCCGGAGGGCGCGCGATGACCTCCAGCCACCCTGAGGTTTGACCTGGGGGGTGGCGGGCTTTGTGGGCCTGCCCGCCATCCGTTCAGCACCAGGTCCGAGAGGCGGCGTGCGTGTTCCCACGCGCGCCTCTGTGTCGTGTCCGTCTCCCCTTTAGGGGGAGACAGTTGGGCTTTTATATTGTGTAGTGCCTATCTTGGGTAGGTCTTGTTGCGTAGTGGCCTGCCGTTTCATACGGCGGGCCGTAACCTCGGCGGGGTCGCGACCGCATGCGAAAGCGATTCGCGCGGCCCCGTCGATAGTGGTTTTGTCGAGGAACACCGTGGTAGGTTTAGTCGGTATTCCGGGAGGTACATTGTCTTTTAACATCTTTCTTTTACCCCGGCGAGTCCGACATAATCCCTCCGCCCGCCCCCGCGGAGGGATATGCGTCATAGCATTCCCCCACGTAAAAAAAAAAAAAAAAAAAAAAAAGGCAGGTCTATTTAGAAAAGACTGTCCACGTATTTTTACGTAAAGAAACTCTTAGTAGTTAGTAGTACGTATTTTAGATCTTTGCTCGGTAGATGTCACTTTAGTTCGCCGTCTATTAGTTGGGATCTAATACCATAGCAAGCGTAAAGATTTATTATATCCATTGTAATAAATCTTTACCAACCCACTTGGGGATACGGTAACTATTATTGTAATAAAACAATGGTTTTAAAATAATAATTTATTGTTAATATATTAGGTATCTAATTAATGGTAAGATTTTCTTTGGCTCAACTTCTCCAATCTATACACATTACACTTAAATATTATTTAAACATTTTTAGATACACGTATTTCAATATTTGTATGTCACCAAAGTTGCACAGTTTAAAATATTAAAATTACTAAATTGTACGTGTTTTGTACAAGAGCTTAAAGCTTTTAATTAACCTAAAGTAGGTAATTCGGACGACGGCATCCAGACAAAATGCTTTTATCATTATGCCTCAATATTTTTTTCATTTGACAAATTAAAACTCCCGCTTCAAAGCATGCCCCGAGTTGTATGGGGCATTCAAATATATTCAATCAACTTAGCTATAGTTACGTCTATAATAACTTCAGACAGGTCCCATTAATAGCTAAAGCGAAGCTTCAAATGTCTGTTCTGTTTTTAGCTGGCTCTCACCAATTAAAGAGAGGATCGCTGCTATGTCTCGAAATTATTGTCATGATTTTAGCTAGATGTACCAGTGTCACTCTAGACATAGTAACATAAAACATTATTTGTTGAGAAAGACACCAGAGCACCTATATGTTAATTATTTATTCACAGTTAGACTCGCAATGCATATGCAAATTATATCTTGCAGACATGTTAACAATTCCTAATTACAATCGATGACGTTGATGTCAAGAAAGTTCGTCTTCATAATCCATGACCTTAAAATAAAACAGTTTTATATCAAATCCACAAGAGCTATCTAATCTATCCACCTATTGCTATCTAATCGGTTGTATAGTCTTCATTGGCCGAGTATCCGGCGCGCGTGCCCTGCCTGCGGCGCGGCGTGCGCAGGCGCAGCGGGCGCGGCCTGTTGGGGCGGCGGCGCGGCGGCTCGGCCGTGGCGGCCGCCGCGTACAGCTCGTCCAGGCAACAGCGCTCGTCGCCTTCTAGGAGACCTGACGTGTGCGGGCAGAATGGCGTCGAGAAGTCTTCTAAACAGTATGCGCCTGATGCACTGTGTAGGAAAAGAGTTCTTTAGACTCACGCCTGTTTTGCGTATGAAAAGAGTTCTTTAAACACACGCCTGTTTTTCTTGAAGGAGTAACTACGGTTAACATTTCACTATCTATGATTAAGGTCCTTAACTATTTACCTTAGGATTTTCTGCCAAAAAATCTTAGTAGCCGAACTTGGGAAGTTGGCAATGTTACATGCCCTCGTACCTCGGAAAGCGCATAAAGTCGCTGATTTGTCGCCGGTCGTGTTAAATTGTCCTTCCATCGGACTTCGAGACTGAGGCTTCGATAAGACAAGCTGCTTTTGACCAAAATTAAGACTGGAGGACATTTTAGGTGCCGCGTATTACATAGATTCTAAAATATAGGTGACGAATACTGCGATTGCATATGTATTTGTACAAATAAGAGGAACGTGGTCTAATGTCCTTCCAACTCAAAGGTAGGATTCTCCGACAAGGCTGGGTGATCGTGCCTGGCGGGCCGTGGCCTGACTGTTAATGTCAGGGACTTGTATATATACTTAGTCTCTGTGTAAATGTTACTTGTGCGATTCAGCATTGTATGGAGAAAGTCATTTTAAGCGTCGGAACTTCTTTGTCTGTGAAGAGTCGTCACAGGGTGAGTATTTAGATATGTACAATGAGCTGCAAAAATGTATACCTAAGTACCCATATCAAAACTAAAATGGTATCAGCCGGTAATTGACGTCATCTAACGGAAATCGATACAAGACCTGTTAAGTAGTTTATTTATATCACAATAGATGGCGATGCACTACTATAAAATAAAAAGAAATAGATTTCTTAATAACTTAATTTTGATGAATTTACTTTAAACAATTTTTTAATCTCTATTCTTGTGAATAAAGGTAAGTAACTCTGAAATGTGTTCTTTTTTTAATAAATTATTGTTAATTTATTAAAAAAAAGAACACATTTCAGGGTAAAACAAGAAGCAAAGAATAACAAATGAATTTATAAATTTATAGTGGGTAGTTTATTTTATAGTCTATGCTTTCGATGA
Organism: Catocala nupta; assembly: GCA_963675205.1. Classification (NCBI taxonomy): domain Eukaryota; kingdom Metazoa; phylum Arthropoda; class Insecta; order Lepidoptera; family Erebidae; genus Catocala; species Catocala nupta. The sequence goes on along the minus strand of OY776086.1, from coordinate 25,612,979 downwards.
CTACTATGCTACCTATTCTGTTCGTACGCAAACATTATTCTGTCCCTGTGTTTGAATGCCTTTTAGGTAGACATAATAATTTCTTATAAATTTCACCTATTTGCTAAAATGATAACATTGCAATATTTATAAAACAACGCCATCTAGTTCATATTCATTCTAATTCGAGTATTGACAGGATTTTGGACCTTAAGGTATCCATGCACTATTACAGGTGACTGTACATGTGTCTAAAGTTGGTAAGGTTAGTTAGTTAGTTAGTTGGACGTGTGTTATCCGCACTTAGCCCCACAATTGGGTCATTGTGCGTAAGTAACCGACGTGAAAAATTGTTCGATTACTCATACCATCTCAGTAAGTCCAGAAAGATAATAGAGGACCTGTGTTGCGCAGTACCTCCTGCATCGTTTCTGGACTGTTTAGAAGTTTCACCCGTTGGTTGCACGCGCTTTTACAATATAGGAGCATGTGAGCCGGTGTCTGCTGGATCTCCATGCAGCCTCTACATAAGGGACTGTCAAGGATGCCGATGTCGAATAGGTGTTTGTTGAGTAAGCAGTGGCCTGTTATTATACCCACTAGGTAGCGTAGGCTTAGACAGAGAAGTCGGTAAGGTCAAGAATAGGTCGGGTACTGACGTCATGGGCGCGGGCTGTCCGATGGGCACGGGCAGCGCGGAGGCGCGCGCGGGCGGCACGCGCACGGAGCAGCGCCGGCCGCACGGCGCCGCCGCCCGCGCGCGGAACAGGCTCTCCGCCTGGTAGCACACCGACCAGATGTGGCTGCACAGCGCCTCGTCTGTACACACAACACAACTACTGATTATACCATACTCAAAAGTAAAGAGGCAAACTTACATAAGAATTGTCAGCCATATCACTACGGTTCAGGTACTACCGTGCATTTGGTCGTCTAACCAGCGCCGGCCCTAGATTAGAGCCAGAGAGCGATGGCTGTAGACGCCAGATGGCAGGGGGAAACCCAAATTCGAAAAACAATTTCCGTGCGGAGAGACTTAAAATATAATTTAAGTAATATGCACTGATATTTAGGCCTCTACAATTTCTTTAGAACTGTAAGGCAGGGTTTACTGTAGCTTGATATCCAGAGATGCAGAGTAAAGTAGGTAAGTTATAGGTATACAAAAGGAGCTAATATTTAGGTACAGTTGTCCAATCACAGGATAGTACAACACATTCAGCGAACGCGGCTCATATATAAACAAGTAAGCACGAACATTCCACTCGCTCAAGACAAAGCATACACGGCTCGGGAAGCCATACAAAGTCGTCCGCGGTTGCGCCCTCGCCGCAGAGGTCGGAATATGCGTCGCGTTAATGTTAATTCTGTGGATCACCCTAGATCCACGTTGCCGACAACGCCCCAAGCCGAGGTCCGTGGTAGTCCGCCCTTGGGGGCAAACGTTGTCTAGTTTATCTTATAACGGATTGGGAGCCTTCTGCGCTCACCCACAGTCCGCGTAATGTTGTCAAGGCCATCTGAGACCAACAACTAATTAACATACAAAAAAAAACATTCGCGTCTTTTATCGCTCCGCGCCGCAGTGTGTGGACGTGTATAAAACTTTATGTATTGCAGCTACAGAACCAAACCAATATCAATTTAAGCTTTGTTCAATCGAACTAATTTAATGATGGGAGAGCTCTCTTAATATAATTTGTGCATGATAACAATATTTAAATGGCTTTAATTAGAAAATCCATCACATTCCTTTGAGCAGAATGTACACTGACGGACTCATAAACTGCATCAAAGTTCAGAATTACTTTCAAATTAATATTTTTGAATAAGTATGTAAACTTTTTAGATTAAACTAAATGAAAATGTCGAGACTGTCCATTAATCATAAAAATAAAAACAAAATTTAAAATAGAATTTTAGTAAAAGATAAAATTATAGCCGGGAAAATAAAATTTATGCATAGTCTCAAATTCGTGTTATTAAAGTTTGAAATTAATTCTTTTTGTTTGTTTTTTCATTTGCGATTTAAATTATTGTTACCAATAGTATTGATTATTAGTCTTTCAAACTCAACAAAAGTTTCGTAACCATAAATATGGATTCTTCGTCCGAACAAGCCGCTCAAATTGTGGCATTGGTGCAGCAAGGCTTGGATCAACGAACGATTGCTAGAAATTTAAATTTTAACCAGTCTACGGTTTCAGAGTATACCGACGGTTTGTAGAGACAGGTTCTTATAAAAGGAGACCCGGTACCGACAGAACTCGAGCAACCACCCGTCGTGACGACCGATTTATTGTTTCAACTTCCCTACGAAATCGTTTCTCACGTCAGTAAACATCAAAATAGACCTGAATGAAGTGCGTGGAGTAAACGTGAGTGCACGAACAATAAGAAAGAGGCGTAAAGAAGCGGTAGTCACCTCTTTTAGACCAGTCAATGGTCTAAATCTGTCTGCAGCTCACAGACAAGCTCGTTTAAGATATGCGCGTGAACATCTTAATTGGACTGAAGAGCAATGGGCCTCCATATTGTTCACCGATGAGTGCAGGACATGTTTAAATGGTGCAGACAGTCGCAGAAGAGTCTATCGTCGACGTGGGGAGAGATATGCTCAAAGTTAAATTGAGGAACGTGTTCCTTTTGGAGGCGGTTCGTGTATGGTGTGGGGTGGCATTTCGATGATCGGGCGAACGGAATTTGTGTTCATCGACATGGTTCGTCAAAACGGTGGAAGAAGTGGTTTGACGGCACAACGCTATATAATAGAGCGGCCCTAAGCCGCTGCACAAGTTCGACAATATTGCGAAGAGGTTGGGATACGTACCATGAATTGGCCAGCACGCAGCCCGGATCTTAATCCCATTGAGCATGTTTGGGACAGTTTAAAAAAAGCTGTATATGCGAGAAATCCTATGCCCACAACAGTGGCAGCACTAAGAACAGCGATTTCACAAGAATATAATAATAATATAATAATAATATTCTACCACATACACACAACACCATCTAGCCCAAACTAAGCTGAGCTTGTACTATGGGTACTAGACAATGAATAAACATACATATACAGGGTGATTTTGAAATCGTGTAATTCCTTTTAACCACGCATTCTACTGGTGATATAGAATAACCCTGATCATATTTTTTCTTAATTAGAATAATGGTTTCGGCAGATTTAGAGTACAGATTTTTTTCATGAAATGATTTCAAATAGTCATATTTTAACCACCTTTTTCTTTCTTTTTTTTTTTTTTTACGTGGGGGAATGCAATGACGCATATCCCTCCGCGGGGGCGGGCGGAGGGATTATGTCGGACTCGCCGGGGTAAAAGAAAGATGTTAAAAGATAATGTACCTCCCGGAATACCGACTAAACCTACCACGGTGTTCCTCGACAAAACCACTATCGACGGGGCCGCGCGAATCGCTTTCGCATGCGGTCGCGACCCCGCCGAGGTTTCGGCCCGCCGTATGAAACGGCAGGCCACTACACGAAAGACCTACCCAAAATAGGCACTACTTCACCTACTGTCTCCCCCCTAGAGGGGAGACGGACTCGAAACAGAGGCGCGCGTGGGAACACGCACGCCGCCTCTCGGACCTGGTGCTGAACGGATGGCGGGCAGGCCCACAAAGCCCGCCACCCCCAGGTCAAACCTCAGGGTGGCTGGAGGTCGTCTCGCGCCCTCCGGCGCCCGGCTCTGCGGTTGGGGAGAGGGTTTAAACGCTCCCTCTCCCGCTCCGCCGCCTCCTTGATGGAAATTACTTCCTCACAAAAGGAGGCGACGGCGTTCCACGACCTCTCACTCCGGACCATAGACTGAACTACGGCCGGGAGCAAGAGGGCAACCGATCCGACTGCCGCGATCAATTCACGGCGCTGCGATGCCCAGGCGGGGCAAACCGCCAAAGTGTGCAGCGCCGTGTCCTCTACAACGTCGCGGCAGTCGCCGCAGTGGTGACAACCGGGCGTCTCTTGCCGGCGTATACGACACAGGAACCGGCCAAAACAACCGTGGCCAGTCAGAACCTGTGTCAGCCGGAAGGTGATATTTTAACCACCTGACACAATCTTAATATTTTACTAATTTAAAAATAATAACATAACAATAACTGATGTCGTAAATAATAAGGGGCAATAAAAAGGACCGCCCGTTATTATTTACGACATTAATTATTAATGTTTTTTTATCTTAATTAGTAAAAAATTAAAATTGCCTCGGTTGGTTAACATATGACTATCTCGGGCACGCCACGATCGTGGCGGTAAGTCCCGTTTTTGAGGAGTGGCTGGAGAGGCGGCATGGTGCCCTCACCTTCCGGCTGACACAGGTTCTGACTGGCCACGGTTGTTTTGGCCAGTTCCTGTGTCGTATACGCCGGCAAGAGACGCCCGGTTGTCACCACTGCGGCGACTGCCGCGACGTTGTTGAGGACACGGCGCTGCACACTTTGGCGGTTTGCCCCGCCTGGGCATCGCAGCGCCGTGAGTTGATCGCGGCAGTCGGATCGATTGCCCTCTCGCTCCCGGCCGTAGTTCAGTCTATGGTCCGGAGTGAGAGGTCGTGGAACGCCGTCGCCTCCTTTTGTGAGGAAGTAATTTCCATCAAGGAGGCGGCGGAGCGGGAGAGGGAGCGTTTAAACCCTCTCCCCAACCGCAGAGCCGGGCGCCGGAGGGCGCGCGATGACCTCCAGCCACCCTGAGGTTTGACCTGGGGGTGGCGGGCTTTGTGGGCCTGCCCGCCATCCGTTCAGCACCAGGTCCGAGAGGCGGCGTGCGTGTTCCCACGCGCGCCTCTGTTTCGAGTCCGTCTCCCACCTAGGGGGGGAGACAGTAGGGAATCTTATGAAGTGAGTCCTTTGGGTAGGTCTCTTGTGTAGTGGCCTGCCGTTTCATACGGCGGGCCGTAACCTCGGCGGGGTCGCGACCGCATGCGAAAGCGATTCGCGCGGCCCCGTCGATAGTGGTTTTGTCGAGGAACACCGTGGTAGGTTTAGTCGGTATTCCGGGAGGTACATTATCTTTTAACATCTTTCTTTTACCCCGGCGAGTCCGACATAATCCCTCCGCCCGCCCCCGCGGAGGGGTATGCGTCATAGCATTCCCCCACGTAAAAAAAAAAAAAAAAAAAAAAAAAAAAAAAAAAAAAAATGATTATCTGACACCATTTCACGAAAAAAAACGGAACAATAATTTTTCAAAAAAATAATTCTAATTAAATAAAAATATGGTCAGGGTTATTCTATATCACCAGTAGAATGCGTGGTTAAAAGGAATTACACGATTTCAAAATCAACCTGTATACGTTTTTATTGTAAATACTTACGTATTATACATAGAAACTCCCAGACCAAGACAAACATCCATATTCATGCACACAAATGTTTGACTTGTGCGGGAATCGAACCCGCGACCGCAGGCGTGGCAGTCGGTTACACTAACCACTACGCCATCGAGGCCGAATCGAATATTCCGCAAGACCGTTTAATAATCATAATCAGATCTATGCGGAACCGATTTGAATCTGTAATAAGGGCACGTGGAGGCAATACACCTTATTAAAAGAAAAACCTTTGCTTCAACTTTTTAAATTGTAAAATCCAATTTTTCTATAAACCAACCAAAACCAATTTTTGTTACATTTATAGTTTTTGTTAAAAAAATTTAATGGTCCTTTCCGGTATACAAACATACACTTAAGGATATGATACTACGCTGTTATGAAGTTAAAGAACCAAACTATAGGTTTCAATTTAAAGGAGAATGGGCGTTTTGGGCTATCGGCGGCCATTGATGAAGTTAGTGTCAAATGAAAGTACTGATACTTAAGAACAACTTTTGCTTTGAACGTTTTATTATATTCCATTTAGTTTAGCTAAGTAATTGCATAGCACATAATAATAATTTATTATTTGTATTTACCTAATGCTATTGTGTGTACCCAATAAAACCAGTTTGATGAGTTCGACTACCTGCTGAAGCGAGCGACCAATCAACGCCAAGCGATAACAAAGACATCGGACGGCTCGGCGCGTGCGTCGCTCTCTTTTTATTTGTGTGCCGCGCAGTCCTTCGATTACGCTTGCGTCGTTGAGTACTGTGCGATTTGTTTGTTTCTTGTGCGCTTCCCTTTGATCTGTTTTTCTTCCTGGACTTTGTTTACTCCTAATCTGATAACTTAGCATTCATTTTTAGACATTGATTCTCTTTGTGAAGTGGACTTTGTTGAGTATGGCACAAAATCGACCAATCTGTATTTTGTGCAATAGATCAGTGGTAAACAGAAGGAGGTGCGAGATAACTCACGCTCTTTTTGAGGAAAATGCCGCAATCGCTCAATATTTTATTGAAGCTATTGCTCCACAGCCAGTAAGTTTTTATTTTAATTAAGTACTTACTAATAAGAAGTGATGTAGTAAAGAAGCGTTTTTCGAACCTTTAGGTTATGCATCACATCACATCATATGTGCTTAACGTAATAAGGTCATTTTTATTTTATTATGCGTTTAGATAATAATGTGTCATGCTAACAAATGTATATTTTATTAGTTTACTATCTTCATTCACAAGTCAATATCTTCATTCCAGATTCAATACAACGCCTTGGAATACGTTTGTAGACCATGCTGGCAGCAAGGTCAACGAGCTGTATAGCCTAATCCAAACCCTGCCCCTCATGAATGTGTACTGCATATTGAAGAATATTCTCGAGTGCCTAATACCGCAGTGAGATGCATGTTTGATAGATGTACAAGAACTACACGTCATCGCATTCCAGAAAACATTCGGGTATCACTTTTGGTGGATTCCAACTTGTACATACCAGCAGAAGCCAAAATATGTGAAACACATTTATTATCCAATGACTGGGACGAGATTATCGATAGTCCAAATCTACTGCACGACTTCAATAGTACTCATTTCGTAGAGATGATGGGTCTTATGAAAGCAGCTGTGTCAAGAAGTGCTATTCTGAACTTTGAAAACATGGAGACGAATGAAATACATGTTCGGCTGGGTCTCAGTCGAGAACAATTCTCTGAGATCTTAGAACAGACGCCTACTTTGTCAGGTTCGAACTCAAAAACCGCTCTAGCCATTTATTTGATAAAGTTGCGTAGTGGCGAAAGCAATGAAAGGCTAGCAACGCTTTTTCAAATGAGCAGAAGAACTCTAGAGAGACACTTAAAAAGAGCAAGAGATTGTTTATCGGCCGACTTCGTGCCTAGACACCTAGGTTTTGATCACATAGACAGAAGACAGGTGATTGAACGTAACTTGTACGTGCCAAACGCCTTGTTTGGAAACCCAAACTCACCAATCGAAAATAGAAAAGCAATTTTAATAATGGACGGAACATACATCTATATCCAAAAAAGCTCCAATCACTCGTTCCAAAGAGAAACATATAGTTTACATAAGTTTTCAAACCTTTTAAAACCATTTTTAATTGTGAGCTGTGATGGTTATATATTAGATGTCTGTGGGCTATACGCGGCTACCGACTCAGATGCCTCAATCGTACAAAGAATGGTGTATGATGAGGAAGGTACATTCCATTGGTACTTTCGATCTAGTGATATTTTTATTTTAGATCGTGGGTTTAGAGACGTGTTGCCCGATTTAGCAAGTTTCAATTACTCTGCTTCGTCGCCGCGTCACCATATGCCGCTGGGTGGTAGAAGTAATAAATGGCAGATTCAAGCGGGATTTTAAGTTGTTCCGGCAGGATTATTTTAATCGGGCTTTAAACCATATATATGTTTGAGGACTTCAAAATAGCAGCATCATTGATTAATGCTTTCCAGGAGCCCATCCGGGACAGTGTGCATGCAGCCACATTTGTGGATATCATAAATGACCGCTTGAATCGACCATATCACCTGGCGGATTTTGTTGTTCGCAATAACATAAATAGACAAAGAGCAACGTTCGTAAGTATAACTGGTGATCAGACTATGTTTGAAGATTTACCAAATCTCTCAGAAGAAGACCTTATTATGTTTGCTCTTGGTACATACCAAATCAAGCTAGCCCGTAGTTATTATGCTGAGCATCTTGTACAGGGTTTGTATAATATTGAGGTGTACCGAGAGCAACAAATAAGAGGGCTTAGCGAGTATATTGAAGAGCAAGATGTTTCGTTCCTACGAGTCCGAATTCAGTCTAGACACGTGAGGTCCAGGGTTTATTATTCTTATATTGTCATTGACCGTCAAAGAAATGGACGAGAAGCGATCGCTCATTATTATTGTTCGTGTTTGAGTGGAAGGCGCACCAGACTACGCACATAATGTGTGTGCAGCATCCGACCGATGCTGCACACACATTATGTGCGTAGTCTGGTACCTCGGTTGGGCAAGAAATCAAGCCGAAGAGATACGACTACCAGCAGCGGAATTAAGTGCTATTATAGAACACGAATAGGTAATAATAAACCCTGGAACTCCTTATAAAACATAGTTTATATAATTATTGTTGTAATCATTAATAATACAATATGTGCTATGCTATATTATTAAGTAATAATTACATGTTGTTACTATCCAATATTTCTTATTTCACCTTTAGTTGCCATTTTTGCTCTAAACATAGGCTAGGATTATTCAATTATTCATATCATCCTCAAAAATGAAAATGTATTTTATCCACTTTTGTAGTACATTTGGGCGATGATACATCTCCACTGTAATGGTAGGACTACATAATATAAATACATACTAGAATTATTCTTGGCCGCGGATAGCCCACGCTCCATACAATATTGCCCATTCTCCTTTGTATAAAAAGTTTGCATACTTGGTTAAAATGTTTATTTCAAAGGCGTCTTGAACATTGATGCAGTTTATGAGTCCGTCAGTGTATAAACTTAAGAGTCAACTCAACATACAACATAAAGACCTAAAAAGCAAACTACCGTAGTAGGTACATACTATTTGATTTTGTGACTCTTGCAACCAATGATACTCCGTGACTCGACAACCAAAAATAATGTATGTTTGATTAGTATTACACAAAATAGCCTGTTATCCGCATTTGTATAGTTCTGCATTTATTACACAAGTAAAAAAAATATTGTCTCTTTGAGAAAGTAAACACTTAGCATGCTGTGTTTGCCTGCAATTGGTTGTGCAGCATTACAATTAGCAAACAACTGTTGGCAGACCTGAATAAAGAAATAAAATACCTTCAAGATTATATAACAGTCAATAAACTCACTAGGCGTATCCTCACAGTACGGCTGACTCCTGCCCCCGTTGAGACAGAAGTCAGCGTGTCCAAGTCTTGCTGCTTCTCCATATCGTCCCGCATTAGTATGCAGCACGTGCACAGCACGCGCATCGCCAGGGTCCAGACGAAGTGCTGGTGCTGAACGGATCAATGGACGTGCGGGGTCTAAGCCTGGAACATGAACAACATATTTGGAATAGTGGAAACACTTTAGAATCTATATTTACGCATTTACATGACGTAGTGGTTTAACTAGTTGTCTCGGCACTCGATTCCCACACGGAACAACAATTTGTGTGATCCAAAGTTGTTCCGAGTCGAAAATGTTAAAATTAGGCTTCTAATTTTTTCCATCATCAAACCAAATTTGTTTAGCGGCATGTATCCAGTTATAACGTATGTGCTGTACCTATAACTTTTCTTCTAACATTGGTAAACTACGGAATGCGAGAAGGGTGAACAGCAGTCATAGTCTTAAATAGTCATCAGAGTCACCTTTGGTCCTAAAACTTAACCGCTTACTGCTATCGTTTTTAAAATATGTAGGCCTATTTATAACATTATTTGGCTCTAAAGGATGAACGGGTCTACAGCCCCGCAGTGCTAGCTCTTAAGTTTTTTGTGAGGTATATTTTCTGAACACAATGTCATTGTAATAATTATATTGGAATTTTGATTTACCTACTGCGTACTTACCAATGATCCTATTAAGTCTAAAGGTCAAATAATTCGCGATGATGCCGCACATGTGAGCTCCTAGCGAATGTCCCACGCAGGTGAAGTTATCAGTCCTTAGGCCAGCTCGACGGAGCACGCCCAGCGCTTCAGCCACACAACGGGCCACGGGACGAAGATTGTGCACAGCAGCTACGTAGCAAGGAGGTTGGCATAGAGTGCCCCAGTCCAGCATAAACACGTTGTATCCACCACGGCGAATGTATGCTGATAAAAAGAGAAGATATTTATTAATTAACTAGTTTATCCGAAAAACGTACCTACTACTGCCTGAACGTTGGCTTGCCTGCAGCGCCACATATAGGCCCCAAACCATCTAGGGATTTGAAACACACACAAAACATTTGATCAAAATCAGTTTAACCAGTTTTAGGACAAGTTTAGTTAAGAAGAATTACATATTGAAATTAAACTACTATATACGGACTTTATTGCGTAATCCGTATATAATAGTTTAATTTCAATGAATAACATTCGCGTAAACAGAAGACAATATTAAGAATTACATAAATAGATATAAAAGTTTATGTTTTTAGTCAATAGAACGTGAACTTGCGTCGTATAATCCGCGGGACTAGAGTATGATTTACCTATAAGGGGAAGCGATTAATAAATATGTCGTGTCTGGAATTTGGATTTGACGTTACTAATGTTGCTGGTCTGCGTAATACGGAGAGAGCACTATAAAATATTCTGATAAATTGAGCTACAGTCAAGCCTTTCTACATGAAATCAAGCCTGCTTTCCTGAAAGGTATATGTACAGTACAGGTATAGGGATAGGTAGCAACTATGGTTTCATTTGCTACGATGTTGCCATATCGCGCTTGTTTCCTCCTTTCAAATTCTCTAAGTAGGTAGGTATGCACGTCGGTTTACTTCTCTATAATTTCTCTCATCTGATTAAAGAATATTAGCCTAGACCTATAAACTGTTTTTTTTTTTTTATCTTTACTTAAGTAGTTTAGTCAAACATGACAATGTCACTCCATTAGACCTTCATACAACTTTACAAATCAAATAATAAACATAAAACGAATATTATAATAGCGATTGAGAACGTCTTCTCATACCAATGACAACCATCTTATACAATAGCACAGCATTGATAGACAGTGGAAACGCTAATACAATGTTGCAACCTCCAGTTTCTTTAATATCTGCACAGTTAAACAAAAATTCTTGTCTAATATCTTCGTTCCGGACACATTTCACCACATTATGAAAGACATCTTCAATGATTCCACAAGCTGTACAAAGTGAGGATGGTACTTTCTTCGTTAAATAGGCAAACCTATTGAGTGGAATGTGACCTGACCTTAATCTAAATGCTGTAATTAACATATTTCTATTAAATTTAGACTCCTCAAACCACGGAGATTTCCATGGTTCATTCTGTAGTGTTTTATACCAAATGCCTTTCTTCACTGATCTTTCATCAAAATAAACTTTCCATAAATCTGCACAATATTCTTTGATTAGATAAATACAATCAGTGAAGTAAGGTAGTACATTTAGTGGAACACCATTAACAGAAACTTCTTTAGCCATTCTATCAACTATCTCATTCCCTACTAAACCAATATGTGAAGGTATCCACTGAAGTGTGACTTCTTTATAATTGGCCTTCAATTCAAGAATTGATTTAATAATAGTGTAAGCAATCGGGCTACCTCTTAAAAAAGAGGTGCACCGAGCCACATGTTGTAGGGCACTCTTAGAGTCGGTAAAAATAACAAATTTGTTGTACGCAACTGAATTAATATAGGACAGTGCCTCAGAAATAGCTAATAATTCCAAATGCATAATAGACATATTATTGCTAATTTTAAATTTCCTTGAACTATTCAATTGCGGGTCAAAAAAAGCAGCACCCATGCAACCAACTAATACGTCTTTTGAGCCATCAGTGAACACTTTATGATATGCTGAATATCTATTTTGTATGAACAAAGAACAAGTAGATTTGAGTATATTGACGTCATAATTTCTTTTAGCCTGATCAATGCCTTCAATTTTGAATTTAATTACGTTGCTAAGGTTGTACCAATTTATCCAATATTGCATTTTATACATATCCAAGCAATCCAACGAAACAACCTCAATGTTTTTGAATTTGCTAAAAATTTAAATTAAACATGGGATCTTTTTATGCCTCCAGTAACTACGTGAAATAAGGCTACTTAGCTCTCTTACGGTGTTTATTGTATTATTATTAGAAAACGACAAAGCTCTTAACCAAAATTTGCCAGCCAGCAATGTTCTACGGATTTGTAATGTTGTACACAGAGCTCACTCTCCATCACATGGATGGGAGTGCTTTTGACAAAACCTCCAATAATACGCATAATTTGGTTTTGAATCTTGTCCAATTTATATAAATTTGAATGGGCGCTACAGTCATATAAAAAACTACCAAAATCAATTCGACTTCTAATAGTGGCAATATAAAGCCTTCTTAAATGTGTAGGGTGCATACCCCACCCTGAACCAGCCAATACTTTAAAAATGCTTAAATATTTCTGAGACCACAACTCGTTTATATGTTTAGTCCACCGTAAAGAGCTGTCCAACCACATGCCTAAATACTTTACTTGAGACACTTCTTGTAATATTGTGTTATGTATTGTAATATTGGTAATTTTTCTATTCAAGCCCTTTTTGAACACACAAATTTTACTTTTACTAGATGAAATATTTAATCCTAAATTTTCTAACAGCAGCTTTACAATAATATCTAAAGAATTTTGAAGGGAGCCACATGCGTTATCTAAATCTTTATGACAAACATATATCACGAAATCATCGGCGTATTGAGATATAAATACATTTTGTACAAATTTACAGATATTGTGAGTCACAACATTGAATAATAACGGAGACAATGGGTCGCCTTGCGCCAAGCCTAGACCAGTACTACGTTCAATAAAATGATGTTCATAATTAATTTTTAGGTGTCGTAAACTAAGGTAATTCCAAAGGTAGCAACAAATTTTTGATCCAACACCGGTTTCATTCAAAATATCAAGTAAAGAACATATGTTTATATTATTGTACGCGCTATCGATATCCAGAAAGCATACTAAGGTAATCAAATTTTTTGAGAAGCCTGATTGAACTCTTGTCACTAGCCTGGTTAAACTATCCAAACATGATTTTGCTTTTCTGAAACCTACCGTCTCGGGTGAAAAAAATCCTTTATTTTCTAAGAACCATTCTAGGCGTCTATTTATAATCAAATGAAATACTTTACAGACACAAGACATTAAACTAATAGGACGAAGTGATGACGATAAAGAAGGGTCACGTCCAGGTTTAGGGATAGGGACCACGTTGATGTCACGCCATTGGATTGGAACAAAACCATTAGCTAGAATAATATTAAATATAACTACTAAAACAATTTTGGCATTTTTAGGTAACCATTTTATCATCGAAAATGTAATGTTATCGATTCCGGGTGCAGTGTCACTGGTCTTAATACAGGTCTCCATTTCATGTTCCGTTATGGGTAACTCTAATTTGAGATTCTGAACATTAAAACATGGTTTAGGTGGAGATACAAACGCGGGGCACAAATCATTTAAAAGCAAATTACATTTATTGCGATCTATATGAGAATTTTGCCATGTATTTCCCTTGAACCATATCATCTTCTTCCACATTTCACTAGAAGATGTAGTTTTATCCAAGGAGTTACAAAAATTATGCCAATTAACTGATGCTGCCGTGCGTATTAACTTTTGGGAATCTCTAACGCATTTTTTTAGAGTAATTAAGTTTGATGGAGTAGGATTTTTTCTGAACCTTGACAATGCTAACCTTCTTTTGGCAACTGAATGAGACAATATTGGGGACCAATATGATTTAGGAATAAATTTATTACTTGGATTCAAATTTACTTTAACCAATAGTATATATAAGTTTGCAGCTTCGTTGATGTGTTTGATAAAATTATTATATAAATGCTGAGGATCTCCAATTACATTAAAATTGTTAAAGCGTTCTTCTAGATAAGTTTTATATGCACTCCAGTTAGCTAATTTGTAATTACGTTTCTTTAGAAAATGAAGAGCTAATGAAACATTCACTGATATATGAATGACAAGGTGGTCACTACCTAAGCATTCATTTGTTACTTGCCAATTGAGAAGACATGCTATATCAACTGTCGCCAAAGATATATCAGGTGAGCTTCTCTGAATATTGCCGGCTACTAACTTAATACGAGTGTGACTGTTATCATTTAGCGAAATTACATTGCTCTCGGATATTGAGTCATATATTTGCGAGCCTCGAACATCAGTTTTGTATGACCATGTCGAATGATGCGCGTTGAAATCGCCTAAAAATAAAGTTTTATTATTAAATAGACAAAACAAGTATTCCCAATCGACACGACGAGTACGTACCCATTGAGGACAATAAACGGCAACAATATTTTCAATTATCCTACAATTAAATATCCTAACATGTATTAATTGAATATCTGCATTTGGATGAACTATATTACATAATTGAGCCCTAATTGATCTGTGAGTAAGAATGCAAATGCCTCCGTAACTGTCGTCTCGGTCATTTCTAAAGATATTATAATTATTCATCTTTAGACTGCATTCAGAGTCCAACCAGGTTTCACTTACTGCTCCTATATGAATTTTGTTTTGATTTAATAATTGTTCAAATATTAAACGTTTCGGTCTTAGACTTTGCGCATTCCACTGTAAAATATTGATTACAACAGATCCATTCACAATATTGTTAGCCATTATTTACTATATTAAATATTTGTTTTAGAAAGGACATATCAGCAAAATTTTCTATTATAAGCAGAAACACACCATTGAACAGAAATACTAACTATGGATTTAATTTTTTCATTAAGATTATATCTTTTAGAAAATATGATATCTTTAATTTTGTTTAATAGGTACTGAAATGATTGGTGATTTTCTATTGTATCTGTGCTAGATTGTTTTGGACGTTCATCGGAAACAGGATTGTTACTAATATTGTTTACATTAATACCCGGGTACACACTATCATTACGGCGGCGATGCGGTCGCGAGCTCGAGCGCCTGCGACGTTCAGTGGATGCGCGGTCCTCGACGGGTGCACTGATGTCAGCGTCAATGCTATGTGACTCCGTTGAAGATGAATCATTCATTTCGTATGCCAATTGTTCCGACGAGCTCCGTTGTTTACGTTTGCCAGCTTTTTGTACAACATCACTTGAAGTATTTTTCTCCTGGATACTTATTTGCTTCGATTTATCTGCTACTACTGCTGCATACGTCTTAGAGGTGGTCTGATGTTGAGGTGGCGAATATACGGGTATATTTGAGCTGTTACTAGTAGGCAGAACGCGGTCCGTGGGACGCGGTGAAAAAGGCGGAACATACATAGTTAGGGCTCGCCTGTATGTACAGTTAAACTCCGACATAAGACATCTGATTTTCTTTTCTTTTATGAATGCTGGACACGACCTTGCTAAGGACATATGATTCCCTCGGCAGTTGACGCACTTAAAAGAGGTAATTTCGCAGTTTGTGTGATGATCACCACATTTGGGACAAAAAAAATTGTGTGATGGGCATATTTTAGTTGGGTGACCAAAGCGCCAACAGCGCGAACATTGTGATATAGGGAACGCGTATGGTTCAACAGCAACTTTCAAATTGCAAATCTTTATAAATGGTGGGCGAGAATTTCCTTTAAAGCATATCCTTATAGTTTCACTTTGCACCCAACCTGTTTCGGAATGCCTACGATTTAGTCTTTTAACCGATATTATTTCCGATTCATTAGAACTTTTAATACATTCCAACAGCTCAGAATCAGATAAATCCAAATCTATGTCCCGTATAATGCTATACGATGAATTAACCTCCCATGTCTTCTGAATTCTCTATTCTTTGTCCTTAAAACTTTTACATGAAATTAACTTTTCTGCGTGTAATTCATCATCGAAACTAACTAAAACCTTAAAAGCATTAACATATTTTACTCGGTGAATTCCTAAAATGTTTTCCGAATCAAATA
The DNA here is from genome assembly GCA_963675205.1 of Catocala nupta. Taxonomy (NCBI): domain Eukaryota; kingdom Metazoa; phylum Arthropoda; class Insecta; order Lepidoptera; family Erebidae; genus Catocala; species Catocala nupta. The sequence continues at coordinate 25,596,986 of OY776086.1, read as the reverse complement.
GTTTGGCTAAGGCGAACTGTTTCGGTAACTTCTCTAAACTGGAAATGCATACGTCTATCTTTTCAATTCTTCTTCGTTTATCTCTTCTTACTAGCGTCCAACTTTCTTCTTCATTCAGATCACGTTCTTCAACATTGGATAAGTTCCTCTCTAATTGATTTTGCTGCAACTCAACACCGCTCATCACATCTTCTTCCATTGTGTGTTCATCCATACTCAAATTATCTGCTGCAGACTTGTCATCCTGAAGTGCACTTTCACTCATACTGTATAAAGTTGACAATCTAACAACGCGATAGCGGCGAACCGCGCCAAGCGCGTCGCCGATAACCGGTTATTTTATGTGGTAAACAACTGATTATAGTTAATAGATTATATTAAACACGTCCTAATCGCTCCGAGAGACAATGGACACTCACCTATTAACTGTTAAAATGTGCTATGACTTAATATAACAAGCGGTAGGTACTTAGAACTATTTGTTTAGAATATAGAAATGTGAAACCTATCAAGTTGGTATTTATTAAATCTTAGAATCATAACTGACCTGATTACATATATCAGAATAATAAGGTTTCATAAAAGATATTAGTGTAATATTTGTGTAGCCTGAAATATCGTGATTCGTGAGTGAGCAATTCACTTAGGCAATAATATGATTATTTAGCAAGACGCCGATCCGAGGATTTTTCTCGATAGATATGTTATATTTACAGTATTTTTGTTATAACGAAAATTAAGGTCAAATGCCACTTACAGCAGATTTAATCATGAATGTCCTATAACGAGCCATGTAAATGATAGATTTCTGCTGTAATGTGGCATACGTATCTATAGTAGGGTTAAAATTTAAATTAGAGGGGTTTAATGCTAGTAACTTATCCGGTACTAAATGGATTGCTCAGAAAGGTACAAATGATATTATTTTATTATTTATTTTATTCGTTGACTAAAAATCAATATCTACTATTACTTTTATCTGTCAAGTTGCTTAAGAAAATATCCTATTGCTACAATTTTCGCAAGGTGTCAACAGTAAGGTCGTTGAACTGGAGCGCAACAGTAACACTCAACATGTGGGAGAAAGCCGTGGGAGGCGCAGGTCGCGGGCGCGATTGTCATGCCGAGCGGCGCGTGCGCACCTCGTGCCGTTCCTGTTGTGCTGACTATACCGCGGCGGTACCGCACACTACATCACTTTCACCTTTCTTTGGCGACGCTCCAGAAGCTAATCAATGGTAATTGCCGGTAAAGATGCACTTGAGTGCGGTTTTCCAGAAACTTCCATTTGCAATTTACGTTAAACGGTTGAGAACTTGCACTTTCCATCTTTCAATGTAGCAAATAGTTGCTATATGGTTGCAACTATGTTTCAGTAAAGCGAAATTCAGATATAAAATATAGCCATAATGGGTAAAATTAAAATAAATTTATATTTATTAAATTTTGAAGCAGGGTAATGGGTTTTCAGCAAGGACTTGTTACTACTTCTGCCATTTCATCGATTCAACTTTTGTATTAAGTAATTAAGAAGATTGAATGTATTATGTTCGTATTATAATGCTGCACTTGCCCCAGTACTGCTTTGCATGTGATCTCGGGATTGATGACCGGGTCATGCAAAGTGATACTGGGTTTGCCAAGTAATTCTTAGTAGCAGGATGAAGTTTCCAACTGTGCCCAGTAGACGGCAATATGCTCGCGATCTATGACGTGGAACCTAACACTATAGCCGGTGAAATAGGATGTAAATATGGATGCCTTTGCCTACCTTTATATATAAGTTTAAGACACTGTATGTTTTTTACAATGGACACAATTTGACTCACGGTGTATTGGCTAACTTCGCGAATCGAACTATATGCGCTGGGATTCTATATTTAAATAAATTGGCTCACATGTAGATAACCTCGACAGACTAGGCAGAATTTCAATAAATTGGCTCTAATTTTTAGTCCTTGTAATTTTCTTTTTAATTAGAAAATTCTCAATAGCACTAATCATTGCCTGATTAACTAAGAAAATCACAATAGCACTCTGTCCGAGGTCAAGACTTCACGATCACACGCAAAGATAAGCGCGGTCGCGGTCGGTTATGCCTTGGGAATAACTAGGCATAACTTTGTGCTTACCTTTACGAATGTTTAAAGTTTATAATCTCCATAGCTAATATTTTTACTTATTTTAAGTTTATAATACAATATTGCGCTCACCATCCCTGAGTACGGTGATAGGCAGCGTGTCATCCCCACCCGCATAACCGTGAATCAGCAGGATTGTCTCGTGCGCCGGGTCCCAGCCACTCTGACGTAGCCAGTCCAGGCTGCTCAAGTCCACCTGTAAACAAACAACATTTCAAAATTACAGCATGCCCTGTTCAAAATATGACTTTGTCAATCTGCCAGTTGCCGCCGTTTTCTGTATTGAGCGCTAAAAGTTGCAGATTCAATGTTGACCGAACACCAACTTAGGGATAATGATTTTGAAATTGACCCCGTTATAAATGTGTTTCCGAAGTATTACTAAACTGTATGCTTAGTCACAACTACCTATATGTTTAAAACTTTCCATCTTTTTAAGCCTCGAACGTAAAACTTAGTAATATGGAGATTTGTTTCGACACCCATTCTGGCAACACTGCTCAACCTATTGTGAAAGCTGTTTACACTAGTAAAGTTAATGTGAGCCATTTATGGCATAGCAAGTCATTTACGTACTGAATAATAATAAATAATACTTCATAATACATTTCTGTTTCAATATTAATGTAGTTTTAATTACGAAAGCAACCCAGATAAAATTGTATCAACTATGCGGGTTAAAGTTGGCAATGGTGCCAATTCTGTTGTCAAAATTCTCTTATCTTAGCTAAAAATCTCTAAAATTTAGTTTAGTCCTGTCACTTTTAGCGATTTCAGAATACAAAATGTCGTTTGACAGGACTAATCTAAATTTTAGAGATTTTTAGCTAAGATAAGAGAATTTTGTGACAACAGAATTGGCACCATTGTCTCTAATAATTAGAAGAGTAATTAGCAATTTTTATCTATTCTGTTTGTTGCGTGGATGCGATTATTTATCTACGTTGTAAAATCTAAGCCATTGTTAGCTACCTAGATAATAGACAATGCCGCGATAACTACGTTTTATTTATTCTCCTAGGCGACGAACAAAAAAAAAATTAATTCTTGTTATTATCCGCGGTTGATAAGATAGGATTTATTTTTTTCGCAAAATATCAACAAAATGGATTTAGCTATTGTTTAGGTGCCCTATTAGTTTAGTCGGTCCATCAAAATAGACCGTGCACAATGCTGTATATAAAAATATTTTTAAGATGTTTCTACATCTTTTTTGTAAAAATTCCAACTTAGACCTCACTAGGACTAATTCCTGTGACGCGGGGGACTTTATAAACATTCAAGCAACGGATACAAAGAACATCCACGCTCAGAACAACGATGTGTGGATCACACAAACTTTTGTCGCGAGAGGGATTCGAACCCACAACACCCGGCGCAGTGGCAGTGGCGAGGTGACCGCTTAAACCACTATGCCATTCGTGCTGTCAAATTTACATTTGTTTATTTTGAAGGGTTATAATGTTATTACATTATAATTTATAACCCTTATATTATTATTTTATTATGTATATTACAGCCACAGTTTACCTGCTTTGATAAAGGTATCACTTAATAGGCTTACCCTAATTGCCGTCTACCGATCACATTGCCAGTTCTCATATTGCTACTGAGAACTCATTAACAGAAAACCGAATAGCAATGCCCGATCCGGGAATCAAACCTAGAACCTCACGGGTTTCGTTATCATTTTTGCGCACTCTAACGTCTAAGGACCGACGAGGCAGTATCAAAAGTGCTTTTTATACTTTATATTATTAATTACTTACATACAATTTTATTTATTTGCTGCTTGCTTTTTACGAGCATCAAAATGGCTGCACGAATGGTGTATGGAGTGAGATTTTTAAGTGGTTATCGTGCCCTTGCCCTTGCACTGATTGATGTGGGTTCGATCCCCACAGGGAACAAAAAGTTCTATAATCTGCAAATAGTGTAGATTTGCAGTTGTTTTGAGTTTGGATGTTTATTGTTTTAAATCTGTGTAAAGTTCCCCGCGACACAGGATTTATATCTAGTGCGGGAGTTATCATTAACACGCTTTTATTAGCTTCATACGTATGTATGTATGTTAGTATGGATGTAACGGAAACTTTGAACATGATTTTGACTTCCTTCAAAACGTCGGATTAACTCGAAATTTGGCATACTTATCAAGGACCGATGACAAAACAATAATTAAAAAAAAAAATAGTTTAAAAAACTAAAAAACACGCTTTATTAAAAAAGCAAACTAAGACGTAGAAAATAATTTAATAATTTTATGTAAAATATCGTGGGGTGGGGGGTTATCAAAATAGAAAGCACCCCACGCATTTTTACATAAAATTATTATAAACTATTATTTTTAAAACAAGCGACAGACATTTTAAACTTTATATAAACGTTAAAACTCTATAAGTACCTAAGTGCGTTTTGACGATTGAAACATACAAATACTACATCAAATATTCTTTATCAATAGAACGTGGTCTAAATCATCAAAAGTAGGTTTGTAACCCGATTCCTGAATAGTATCGAGCTTGTAAGTGGCTATGAATGGATGATATGTGTTCGTAATAATGTATGAGCGCCTGTCGCCACGGAAGGAGAGCGGTGTCGCCCCATGAGGACACCTAGCGGTATTTTGGACGCATTCTTGCACAACGCATCGCGCACTTGATATTAAAAAAAGTGAATCTTTTAACATTTCCTGGAGCTATATAATTGAATGCATAGTTATTTGGTACAATGCTAATAATAATGATAATATGAAAGTTTCGATCTTTGAATGTTACTTGAACAACAAACATATACTTAAGCTAATAGGGCGCACAGTCTAACCGCTGCACGCTGAACGGATTTTAATCAAATTTAGATGCTTGAATCAAGGGAAACGATTAATTTTAAAACGAATAAGTTTGATTTAACTGGACATAGCTAGTATTAAACTTGCTTATATTTAAATTTTTATTTAACCTCTTGAGAAATATTTATATGGTATTAAATTTATCCATAATCTGCATTAGTGCCTACATCTTCGATAACCTTATCAAATTAAATATCAATCTAATATTTCGGTCCCAATTAGTATGTCATTTGAGAAGAGATTCATGTCCGAGATTTTATTTAATCAGGTACTAGCGTTTCTTGCCAACCCCTGCAATCAAACTAAACGCTTGTGCTGGGAGTGGGAACACGTCACGAACTTGTAACCTTTCGAGCGCCAACCAGAAACATTATGCTTTCGCCGTTTCCAACACAGAGGTTACGTAACTCACTCATTACCTGAAGCAGAAAATTGATACCCAGGGTTATATTTATTAGGATACACTATACAGTAGATATTCCTATCTACATATTTAAAACTATTCAAAATCCTTTTTTCGTTGTTTTAAATAAAAGTTATACTTGTGTACCTACATGCATTTTTATTGCTCGGCAAGCAAAGATATTATATTACACACACATTTCACCAGGGATGATTAAGGTCCCACATAATACAGTACGAACCTACTGTTATTGACTTCTTTCCATAAAAACTTCTCAGTAGCAGCTATTGAGAATTTCCCAACGAATAAGTTATTCTGTTCTAGAGAAAAATCTAACCCCAAAAATCGAACTATTTCGATATGACGATCGGCCACAAAATTGGCACGGAACTAACGAAGCACAAGCTAATAATAAAATAAAGTAATATAATGCTAATTTCTGCTTAATAAGTTCATTAAAAAGTAATAGTTGGGAGTCCATATCCGATTGTAGTAGATTATAAATAGCGTGCGAATCATACGTACGAGCGAACACAATAAATTACACATTCGGTCATACTTCATATAGCACGAAGGCAAACTGCTTGTAAGTACTTTCTTTCATAATAATAGTTATTAATACTTGGCTAAAATATCGGTAAAGTATGAATTCCTTAAGAATCGCTCCCTTTTATTATTGTAAATGAATGTAGTAGCAAATAGGTATTGATTCTTCTGTGATGATTTTAATTGTAAGGTTCTTAGTCAACACTTCGTAGAGGTACCTCCTTATAAAGATAACATGACAAAAGATCCTATTGAAATTAAATTAGTTTATTCCGATTTTATCATTCAATAATTTTCAAGAATACTTACTTAAATTCAAAATTTCATCATTTAAAGTAGTTTAATTTTAATGTGTAACAATAAAAATTAAAATATAGGAATATATTTTTTCATACGCGCCCAAGAAAAGGCATGTTGCCCTAAACACAAGTTGAATCTTATTCTGGGTACTAGAGTTTATCGTAAATACTAAATATCGTGTTTGTGACGCTGTTATTGTATTTCTGTGCCAAGTTAAGAAAATAAATCTTATTAAAGAAAACTATATCTTGCTTGTTTTTATGTTTAGTTATACCAAAGATAGTACTCATTTATATTACTTTACTCTTTGATAGTACCTACTACAATATCTTTGACTTATACTATGTTAAAGTTGCCATATTACATAATTACATAATATTACCTAATCATACCTGACTGGCAATCAAATATTTATTAGGTATTTTATGGTAATGTTCTTCGGATCAATTTCTAATTTAGATATTACCGACGTAGTTTATGATAGAATATATTACATATGAATGATTATAGACACAATAATATTATGTCTTGTAAAATGTCATATTTCACATATTATTATGTAGATATACACGCATTGTGCGAACGGCTCATTAGATTTAGACACGTGGGAACTTTCGTCACAATACATCACCAGTAATTCTTTAATCTTTCTTTGAAATGTAGGTAAGCATGACATCACAATACACTCAATTATAGCCTAACGCATCGCGTGTCTAGAAAAAAGTTGTTTGTATTGCAATATAGAAGCGTGGAACATAAAATATTATTGACGATCGCACGAATTCAAGGTTTTATCTAGATTATTGCATCGATTCGACGCAGGCGGTATTTCGTCCATATTCGATCAGTAGCAATACATGGGTATCGTGGCGTTTATTGCCAGACGAGCATTTGGTATTACGACGTCTGGCTAAAAATAAAAGCTTTTTATTTAGGAATCTACCTAAAGATATTTTGTAGTCGTTTTCTATTTTAAATATACAATAATGCATATTATTAATATTAATCGATTCGAGCGACATTCATCTTATCACTAGTCTTTAGACAGTTCTCTATACTTATTTTTTATTTGCATTAAAATTTTGGGTCTTATTTCTCACGTGATATTTTAATCTTTTATTTTAAGTGTCAGTTGTATGTTGTTGTTTATTATTATCATGGCTTTTTGCGTTATAAAAATATCCAATCTTTTTAAAGGCTCACACGAAAATATACGTCTAAATAAAGCGCCTGCGCACATTTGGCTCATAATCCGATATGTCACCTTATAAGCTTTAGTGTGTAACTTAAAAGGGATGTTCTTGAGCTTTGACGCGAAAAGCTTTCACATATGCACTACCATTTAAGTAGGTATCTATCTACAGGATATATTCAATATTAAAATATATTTTAATTTAGGTATTTAAATCTATTTTTAAAAAGTTAGGCACTGCCTTGATCAACATATTTCATTGAAGGGTTAAAATTTCTGTCAGGTGTTAAGTATACTTAACCTATTAAGTGGCAGCGGCACATCGGCGGCCAGACACAATAGGTTTTTAATTATGTCTGGCATGCCAAGCAAAAGCAATAAATCTGTGTACTCACGACTTTCTTGTTGGGCTCCGACTCGGTGTACAGGTGAAGGTTTACGTCAGGGTCAGGGCACTCCTCCTTCTCCTTCCTCCACACGCAGTCCTCGAACGTGGCGTTACTGAACGTCTCGCTGTGGAGGAGTAAAGCCTCCTTTATCGGCTGCCGCTGACATAGTGTACCTGGCCAAATAAATACCGAAGATTAATTAACCTGTAAGCAGTGATAGCCAAGTGGACCGTTGGACTGCTACGCAGACGTCTCAAGTTCGATCCCAAGGCGCGCATCGCGTTAATTATCGCTTGCTTTAACGATAAAGGAAAATATCTTGAGGAAACCTGCGTGTCTAAGAGTTCTACATAATGTTCTCTAAGATATGTGAAGTCTGCCAACCAGCACTGGGCCAGCGTGAACCCATCTCAGAGTGAGAAGAGGCCCGTGCCCAGCAGTGGGACAGTTTAATATAGGGCTGATATTATTATAATTAATCTGTCAAGTCTTGAAATAACATTAATAATTAAAAACCTATTGTGTCTGACCCTCGCCGGTGTGCCGCTGCGACTCAGCAGGTTAAGAAGTAGAGCTGGATTTACGGGCAGACGACAGGGTTTCAGTCTTGATCCTCCACAATAAGGATGGTACATAGGGGATTATACTAATTATACTTAGTACACGGTCATTTCTAAGATCAAATCATGTTAAATTATAATAATCCGATTGTACAAAGCAATTTAATAAAGGATTAGATGCGGAGTTATTTTTAAATCGGATTTATTTATATATCTGGCTTAAAAATTATTCGAGGCAAACCAAGACAACCAATTTGTTGACCAAGCCTTCAAATTTGGCCCTATACATAGCATGAGTCTTATTTTACCGAAATTTCTTTTACAAGCACATTAAAATGTGATTACATTATTTTCTAAGAGTTATCAATTACTTGTTACGAGTTGTGACCGCTGGCATATCTTTCTATACATACTCAATACTTTATTGCATTTCACAATGTATACTTAGGTGGTAGTGCTTGAGTTAAATGAGTCATTGTGAACCCTGTCGGGCACAGCTAAGTAGGAGAGAGGATAATACATTCATATATTATGATGGCCTCGATGACGTAGTGGTTAGTGTAACCAACTGCCACGTCTGAGGTCGTGGGTTCGATTCCCGCCCAAGTCAAACATTTGTGTGCATGAACACGGATGTTTGTCTTGGTCTGGGTGTTTCTATGTATAATATGTATGTATTTAAAAAAAAAAATAAGTATCTATTTATGTTTATCCATTGTCTAGTACCCATAGTACAAGCTCTACTTAGTTTGGGCTAGATGGTGTTGTGTGTATATGGTAGAATATATTATATTATAATTTTTATGTTACATTATAAGTGTACCTATATCTGTTTTTATTCTAGAACTTTAGTGTAACCATTTTAATTGTCATAAATGTATGTGTACCAGTTCCTATTCTAAAAGTGACTAAGGAAAACGTTGGGTAACCAATCAAAATGTATGTAGGTGAAGAGCTCCGAAAAAATGCATAGTAAACCTCAGGTAGATCCAATTTGAAAATGGACTTAAATAAAAGAATATTGTTGATACTCTATTTCTGAATATTCCTGCATTGGATGTCCAGGAATCGATATGTAAATGGTGAAAGAAATCATAGTGAGGTAATTCGAGTAGGTTAGGCGTTTCTAATTATTAATAACTAGCACGTTCAGGTGGCATTATTAGTTCGTTGAAGTGCTTTTCCCGACATCTACTCCATTACTAGCCCTCTTCTAGAAAACTAGGTACCTTTACTAGACTCATTGAAACGACGGACATAAGGGAACCATGTTTCGTAACAAATGTTTGGGATTTTTAACGTATTTAACGTAACAACATAAAGAATTTTCATTATAATATTTAAGAAGTAATATGAATTACTAGGTAAACGTTTAAGTTCACTGTTTGTAACATGAAAAGGCAAAATTACTCAAGACTTTAATACTAGTCAGTATCATAGAAACTAAACATTATAGCACCGAGTGTAAAGTCGTTAGGTACAGTGCATTCCGGTAGCATCAGTATAATAAATAATATATTATTGCTAGTAGTGCCAAAAGCTTGGTAATTAATGTAAACCGGCTCGACCCGTTGCGATGTTTGAAGTCAAAGGTCTGCGATGTCAAGTTTACGCAGATTTCCTTAACGACACCAGCAAATCGGTTATGACATCCTTTGGCATAGGTATGTATGGACTTTTGTAATCAATTTGGCTGTTACCATGACTACCATAAAATTAAATTACATTATACGGATTTTGTCACGTTGTTTATTTAAAAAAACACTTTCATTACACTAATGTTATGTTCACGGGGAGGGGCTGCTGAAAAGCAACCGAAACTTCAAGGAAAGTAAATTATTATAGTTTTAATAAATTTAAAAAGCTTAAATTGTAGCAAAGTTTAATAATAGTGTATAACAATAGCGTAAATGTGAGACAATATTCTTCTCTGGATTGCATTTGACTGCACGGATGCCGCATCGGACAAGTCGGTCACCTCGCATGTTGTGCATTCATATCTCACGCGGGATAACTACCTATTTGTGAAAAGCACAAATGGTTGTTCTGAATCTAGTATTATATATCCTTTAATTTATTGTATCCTATATCCCTTAATTTAGGTCTTCTGGAATGCAGGGCTCGATAAATAAAGCGGGCGTTGTCGTTAAAAAATCAATAGGAGCAAATACTATGTCATACCTATTAAAATAACGCAAACTACCTTCAAAACTTTTTTATACTATCAAGGAGGTAATTAAGCTTACGGACCTGACGGTAAGCGGGTACAGTAGCCTATAAACGCTAGCAATACCATAGGTACCTATCATTTGCGCGATGCCAACCTTTTATTAAAGAAGTCGCAGAGCTATCTCTGCCCGAGACCAAGACTAACAGTGGTTGAGTGAGACACTGACTCTACTAATACTACAACGACTTCATAAGAAGCTAGGAAACCCCTTCTCAACGCAGAATCCCAACTAACATTAATATTTTCTTTTAAGGTGGTAAGTGGTCACCGTAGTCTGCAACACCAGACGCATCACTTGCGTGTTGCCGACTCTTTAGGAAAGGAAGAAGAGAAAAAAGAAGTGGGAAGGAGAACCCCTTCTCCTTCCCACTTCTTTTGTGTAGGGGGAAAGAGGGTGATTGGGACACTCTCACTCACTGAACGAAACACAACAGTAGGAATACTGCTATTTCACGTCGATATTCTGTGAGAGGATAGTCCTTCTCCGGTCGAGCCGGCCCATTCATGCTGAAATCAGCGAGGCTCTACTACTTGTTTGTTAATTACGCTTTCACGCCTGAAATAACCGACCGTTCAACATGACATTTGACATACAAATTGCCAGGGAGAAGCAGAAAAGGATGTACCTTTCATCCAAAAAAAATCACTGCGAAATTTATTGACGAAATCAAGCTTAATGCGAGCGCAGTTGCCGTCAAAATCTAGTCTCAACTTAAAATTAAAAGGGGTTACTTCCTTAATCCGTCCTGATTGAACAAAATCCTAAGATTTTAGGTTTGTCCCTGCGGCCTTCCCATAAGGTACAAAGCTATACTCCATTTGGTTAGGTACTTAACTAAAGGTAAACAATCTTGATGTGACTTTTTATCTTTTTATCTAAGTACTCAGTTAAAATTAAATGCTACTAAAGATCAATGGAAATAGAACAATAACGATTACTAAATCAATTGAACCGTTAGTTTAAGCATTAGTTTATTACATTATTAGTTTATTATGTGTTTGTGTAAAATGTCACTTCAAGATTGTTTACCTTTAGTTAACTACCTAACCAAATGGAGTATAGCTTATAAATCGGAAAGGATACAGCATACGAGTACAAGGCACGATCGAAGTCTGGTAGTATAACTATTTTACACTAAATATAAAATTACTGGACTGCAAGAATACGTATAAAGTAGAAACGCAAACGAAGTCGGGGCAAGTAGAATAATCACTTTCCACTTAATATTATTAAATTACTTGTTATTAACTGCAAGAAATTAAACTTTACGAAATACGAAGACTTTTGCGTTTAAGCAATTAATGTGTCTTAACGCTTTAGTTATGGCTAAACATAGACTATATAACTATTATTGCATAATGTATGGTATAATTATTTATAGTAAAATAGTCATTAAATTTTATGTAACTGGCAATTATTTGCATTCACATACCACTTCGTCTATGTGGACTACTATTTGCGCGCTAGTTTATTTACGTGGATCTCGCAATGCATCTTATCTTCGGTTCTATTAAACTAACAAATTGTGCAAGCTTTATCAAACTTCGTTCAGAGATTAATCCATGATAGATAAAAATAGAGAAAGAGACAAACAGAAATTAAAGAGGCCATGTTTTGTGTTCATATTAAGACCCTATAAATCGTAGACATCATTTGTTTTAAAAACTTCCTATCTCTAATTAGCTTCTATCCGCGATAAAAAATGTCATGTATGTACATCCGAAATGATTGACCTATCTATGTGGCTAACCTTTACTTAAATCCGTTCAATAGTTTATGCATAATTGAATTACAAACATCCAGGCAACTTCACACACTAAAATATTTGATATTAGTAAGGTGTACAGTACCGATTGATTTACAATAATTTTGATAAAAATAAAGTTTCAGTACAGAACATTAAAATGTTCTGTAAGCCAGAAAATTATAAAATCTTAGAATGTTATAGTGGTAATATGTGCGTCAAACGCAAGAATCATCGAGCTGTAAAAGTCTGAGAGGCGGACTGTCGCCAACTGCAATATTGCATTATAGTATATATATTTAAACTAATTTTATTTAAATTACTAGCATTATGGTTTTCGCAGCACTAACACTCTTGTTAGACAGTAGTAGTACGGTGAGGTATAGAAACTATCTTGGTTCGAATATTCGAATATTACTGCTGCTTTGCTGATATGGTATTACAGCTGAGCTCAAATGTAAGATCCCAGGCTCGATTATCAGTTCATTGATAGGGTTGTTGAATTTGCTTTTGGAGAATTATTAGGCGTGTGTTCATGACCCCGATTAAAGGCAATATGCCTTGTTGAAACGTATAACACACACCTTAGACTTAGACATATTTGCACTCCCGTATTCAAAATTTCGTAAACAAGCTATTGAATTGTTAAAATAATTATTGCTAGATTTTCCCTTTCTTATCGCTCTTTATTTTATTTTATTCCTATTTTTAATATTAATTTGCGGACATTGGTTTACACATTAACTCTTTTCTTTACATATATAAAGATTTTGCATTACATTTTATGTGTATGTGTTATATATGTGGTATATGTGTTGTCCCAATAAAGTATACATATAAATAAATAAATAAAGTTCGCTCACTGTTACCACGTACAAGGCATTATTCCTGTGTTGGAAGTTTACAAACATTCATACAACGGACACAAAGTATACCCAGACTAGGAATAACTATTTGTGGATTACACTAATTATGGGTATCGAACCTCGAGTGTTGGGCACTCGGCGTAATAGCAGTAGCGATGCGATCATTTAAACCATTCAGCTCTCCGTGCAGTCTGGCAAAAGGTGTGAATTTCTAACATAGCTATGTATTAAAAATTGCACCGCATACCGGAATGATTAAAAAATCTATTATAGGTTAAATACGTTGTCAGTGTCTATACTAATATTATAAAGCTGAAGAGTTTTTGTTTGTTTGTTTGGTTGAACGCGCTAATCTCAGAAACTACCGATTCGAATTGGAAAATTATTTTAGTGTCGGATAGCCCAATTATTGAGGAAGGCTATGGGCTATATAAAATCACGCTATGACTAATAGGAGCGTAGCAGCAATGAAACATGTTACAAAAACGGGAAAAATTCTCTTATGTGACGCAGACGAAGTTGCGCGGGTAGGCTAGTATACCTATTATATAATTAATTAATAATATGTTATGAAAACCTTTATCATCTACTGTATCGAATATCTTCATATTTCTGAAAAATTTATTCAAGTTATTATTTTAGAATTTTCTTATAAGCTCTTTTGTAAGTGTTATAAACAATATATAAAAGCATCCCTTTATATAAACTGCCCCGTCAGTCATGCAGGTTTCCCCAGGATGTTATCTTTCACACACTTTAACAAATTAATACGCACATAACTTCAAAAAGACAGAGATGCGTGCCTTTGTGATCGAACTCGGGACTTCTCCATGGCAGTTCTAGGCTATCGCTGCGAGAGTTATAAATTAATATAATATTGTCTTACGTTTATGCGAATGTTATGGTAATTTGTTTTAATAAATATTAATAATATATAAGTAGTTTGATAGTTCCAAATTATGTAAAGTAGTGTTTTCAAATAAAGAACGCGATAATCCATACAGAGTAGTTTAATTTCAATGTGTGGCCGTTCTTGTCGTTTAATCTTTAGTTATAATAGTTTTTAAACATAAAAATAACACTACATACGTAACATAACCCCTGTTTCTAAAACCGTAAAGGGACAGGTAGCAATTTCTTACTTTATCACACCCGCATTTAGGTAATATATTATAGGGGCGAGCCTACAATCATATACTGTGCTGAAACTGTAAATTTCCTGTCAAAGAAACTCTCTAACTGTTTACCAATCTCGGACTAAAACCTCACGACCAAGGTGCTTGTATTCACTGAATAGATATTGCACATATAAGATCGTGATTGGCACTAGCGGCAAGCTAATGAGGCAGTTATTAATTATAATATTTTCTAATATTTTAATATCGTCATTATACCATTCACCATGTTACCGCATTTCATAACTAGTTAAACAGGTCCATAATTAGCTACATATAAAATTAACAAAAATATTACCAAAAGCACAACGAATTAAATAAAAAGTGAAAACATATTAAAATGCAACGGTAAGTATTTTTAACCGACTTCTAAAAAGGAGCAAGTTCTTAATTCGTCGGATTCTTTTTTTTAATACTTAAATAGTACAAAGTAATTGCAATTTTAATACCTGCACATTACCGAAATAAGAACGCGGAATTAATATTATAACAACAATTTAAATTTTACAACGAAAATTTAATTAACTATATCAAATATCCAGGTCAAATTAACGTATATACCAAAATAAATAGACCTAAATAAAGTTTTGCACAACACGTACCTTGCATGAGCAAAACGGTCGCGAGGCAAGCGATATGCCCAAGCGCACGGACGCGCGCCATTCTTACCGAACGATCGAATAACAACTGCTGGTGGGTCGGAGGCACTCGAAGAGGGGGCACCAACGACCCCCGTATACGTAAACAACGCATTTTGCATATACTTGCCAAATTACATGATTCGAATTTAAATAAGCAGTGAAAAGCTTAGATTTGTAATGCATGACGTTTCCTCTATAGTGGAGTATCGATAGCCTATCAGGTGAGAAGTCTTGCGTTTGTATCCACTAATGACATTTTTAATTTTTGTGCAAAATAGAAACTAAAATTACTACTTGACATTCCTATTTTGAACACAACTTCGAAAAATGAAAGCCTTTCTTATAGTTATAACAAATGTAGAAGATATGCATATGGTAAGTGGTGACTGGTGACCGTACCTGCTTGTTTGGCATACATAACCGAGGTATTACTTACGCGTCATCGTGACACCGTAATAACCGCCCATCCTGAAAGTAGTTTGTTCAAAATTGGCTACTGAATCAATTCCATAAATTTTTAACATAGGTAATTTTTTATCCCTAAAATAATTAAAACGAATTAAATTATAGTCACCCATTTATTAAACAGCTTAAATAAACGAAAATGTATCATAATTCAAGGCAATAAGGTTTTTGATGCAGTAAAGGCAATAATGTTAGATTTATTGTAATACGAGCATACTATCCGCGCACAATAAGGAGAACTAATTTGTTAAGTACATAAAAGTAACATTTTAATGATTATTTTACTATAATGATTATATACAATTTAATAATCTAATTGGGGTGTTTGAGGTTGTGCGTTTATTATGTTACACGTTGTATAATCCAAACGCTAACTAATATTATAAATGTGAATGTGAATTTGTTTGTTTCTTACGCGTTCACGTCTTAACTACTTGACCGATCATCATGAAATTTCGCGTACACTTTGTCAGGGTTACAGAAAAGGACATAGGGTACCTTTTAATCAAGAAAAAGTTCTGTTACTAATCGAACCTAACGAATTAAACCTACTTACATTGACGCGAGCGAAGACGCGCTCAAGATCCAGTAAAATACATATAGTTCAGACTTTGGAATTTATATAATTAGGTAACCATAATTATCCATTGAATAGTAGGTAAACGAACACTGACGAATATAGTTATGATTTATGCATGTGTTAGAAATTTGGTGGGTTCAGTCATATCGATCGTGACATTGGAAAAGCTCGGGCATCCCTAAGCCTTATAGAGTTGGCGCCAGTGCATATCGTCATCAAATAATTGGTAATCAGTAAAGGGTAACATCATGACTTCACGTGTCGGTCTGAGATATCTTCATAACCACTACTGATCCATAGCGTCCTAGTAGCCGATTTTCTCCTATTTACTTGTGCATGTTTGGGGAGCGTAGAAGACTATGAATGAAGCCTAAATTTTCTGAGAATAAGTCTTTGCCAATAACATGTCTGCTTATGTATCAAAACTGACATTATTTATTGAGTAGAGTAATGGTTAAGTGATATTGTTGGTTAAGTAATGGGAAGCGCTATTGCTACCTGGAGGTGGTGGGCTTCGTGGGCCTGCCCGCCACCCGATCAGCACCGAGAGGCGGCGTGCGTGTTCCCACGCGCGCCTTTGTATCGTGTGTCCGTACCCGACAGTAGGGACACTAATTTTAAGTGGTAGTCTATTTGTGTAGTGGCCTGCCGTTTCATACGGCGCCGGGCCGAAACCCGGCGGGGTCGCGATTGCATGTGAAAGCGATTCGCGCGGCCCCGCCGATTGCGGTTATGTCGAGAAACACCATGGTAGGTTTAGTCGGTATTACGGGGATGTCACTCACCATCTTTCCCCCGGTGAGTCCGACATAACCTCTCCGTCGCCCCGCGGAGAAGTAAGAGTCAAAGCAATGAACCATGTTAAAAAGAAATGGGAAACGCTATTGCTAGTCGCAAGAATCGATTTCAGTCAGACAAACTATTATTGGCTTTTTGTGTAACATAACATGAACAGTCGTGTGTGATTTTTAAATTACCCTAGTAGATGGCAGTAGTATTTGTAAAGTCTCCCGCGACATAGGATTTATACCTATTGCGGGAGTTTTTTTTCTAGTATCTTTTATAGTAGAGCCTCGCTGATTACAGCATTATGGGCCGGCTCGAGCAGGTAAGGACTACCCTCTCACAGAATATCGACGTGAAAAAGCAGTATTGTTGTGTTTCGTTCGATGAGTGAGAGTGCCGGATGCCCAATCACCCTCTTGCCCCCTTCCCGCTACTTCTCCTTCTCACTTCCTTTTTCTCTTCTTCCATTCCTAAAGGTGATGCCTCTGGTGTTGCAGGCGTCCACAGGCTACGGTGACCACTTACCATCAGGTGGGCCGTATGCATGTTTGCCGTATAAGATTGAAAAAATAAAAATTATTTCATCATATGGACAGTTGTGAATTGTAAAATACTAAAAACAATGACATAAAAAGACTGGCCGTGAGTTTCTTGGTTTATTCTCATGACCCTTTGCCTGAACTTCGCAAGTCGCAACTAATCTAAATGTAATAGGTATTTGTAAATTTTGTAAAACACAACCATTTCTAACCATATATTTTTATCGTTTGTAAGTGTTATCTAATGACCTAATTGAAAAAAGTACATTCACTTTATATTAGGTATAAGCATAGACATATAAATAAGTGCCTAGACATAACTGAAGAAATATGGGCGTAATAAAGAATATTTAATTTATAAATATGTATATAATATGTTTAAATAATATCTTTAAAATTATTCCCCAATAACGATGTCTTTACACCCAACAGAATGAATGTATGTTGTATATATGCTTTATCACTCTATCCTAAGAATAAAATATCAAAGAATAATATTAATATTCTATACAAAAACTTATTTATGGTAAAGCCGTTGGTCCTGCGCCTGATCTCTCTCTCCGGTCGTGTCGGATTACTGTCCCATCAGATCATGAGATTGAGGGAACAGAAAGTGTACTTGTGTTGAATACATACTTGTGCACTATAAGTCCTGCGCAGATCGCCAGTCTCCTATAAGATTGGCCGCCGACGAAGTCACTGTGTCCGAAATTCGGTCTGGAGGACATTATAATTATTTTTTATTTAAAGTGCGCTAGAAAGCTCTCACAACTACTGAAATCTGACACATGGTTCAGGAACAGACTCCATTTATTATTTTTGGATATAAAGTATCATATGTTAATGGGAATAGATAGGCGAGTTAAGTACTTTCAATATATAAAAATTTCACAAATTTTATGCAGCTCTTGGGGTCTCTATTAGAGAACCCTGACAAAATACTCACGGCGACGTTTTGAATAGCCAGTATGTTACAAACTTATCTGCAGTAAAGTTGCAGGCGCTTTAGTAGGTACGCACAGTTGTGCCAGATTGCGAGTATTGCAATGCGGGTTCGTACCCATATGAAACATAAGATTGTGAGTTCCATAGATTATTCTTTGTTTCATAGTCCACGAAGAGAAGAGACTATTGGTAAATTAAACGTGATTTATAAAGCTGCTGTGAATTATATCCTATATTGAGATCAATCTCTATCGAAGTGATTTAGAAGTGTTAGTGAAATTTGTGGTCATGCTTATAATGCTCTTTACTCCTTTTTTTAAAGACTTCGCCCGCACTAGTCATGATCTGATACATTCTGACTGGAAACAACCATTTGTGGGTCACACAAAGTTTTGTCTCGTGTGGGATTCGAACCCACAACATTAGTGCATCGGCAGTTGCAAGGTACCACTGCACCGAGCCATTACTCACCACTATATTTTCAACAGCGCGAGGGGCAAAAATCACACCGATCTTCTATTTCCGGCTGGATTAACAATATTTTCACAGGGACACAGAACACGATTGTTTGGCTGCGATCCTCTGCAGTTTAAGCGTCAAAGGCTTTTCGAGATAAAGCATTGTTCCCGCTGTGTACTAATTACGAGTACCTACTGAGTCAAATTAAGCAAAGTTGCGTTAAACGTTGTGCTATTAAATTTTAGAAGGCGCTTTGTTCAGTTATATAATCTATTATATTAGAATAGAACTCCACTGTTTATAATTTTTTATTTGCTTCGTATGACCTTGAATGTTTCGCATTCTACATAAATATTGTATACATATAATTGTTTGGGGTTTTTGTAGTATTCTGTATTCGGTCGTTACTGTATGAGGTATCTAACTAACATAATGCTTAGCTTTGATTTAAGTGAACTCTGACGTAGAAATCAATGTGTAAAATTACCGTGGTTAAATGAAAAGATGATAATAATAACATAATGAAAAAATCTTCTTTTGTTATACTGGGAACTAAGTACAATATTTTTTATCCAA
Source organism: Catocala nupta (assembly GCA_963675205.1). NCBI lineage: Eukaryota > Metazoa > Arthropoda > Insecta > Lepidoptera > Erebidae > Catocala > Catocala nupta. The sequence goes on along the minus strand of OY776086.1, from coordinate 25,577,600 downwards.
CTGTAGGTAACAAGCCAATGTACAAACTTATAAAGTGAAACGGAAGGTCACTAGAAATTTCGCCTATTATTAATTGAGGTTGCTATTGTAGATCTTATGGTATGCGACACAATTAGGCGGATGAATAGACGAGAGCAATCCTAGCTTGTGCGCCTGCGCGGCGCCGTAAGCGACGCTGCGATGCGCGAGTGTGCGTGCGCGGGTGCGTCTTTGTGTGGCGAATCTTAGAGTCAATGATAGTTCGTTATTACAGGGTGGGCTGTGTCTGTGTGCGTGCGGGTAGCTACACACAGGTGAGGTGCGGTAGAGCGGGACGCGCGACAGCCTCCGCAGGTAGAGCGCCGCGCGCCGCCCGCGCCAGTCCGAGACACGCGCCCCGCGCGCGCCCGCGTTGTGCCGTCATACACACGGTCACGCATAACCTGCTCTTTAAAAACAACATCACATAAAACGATCGTTTCGCCAATCAAAATTTGAATAAATAACAGTTTACCACGTTCTCACACAGTGTTTGAAAAGTGCATTTGGTTATACAGAGAAACACGGTTAAGTTAATTGCGCGAATGCCACGCTCTACAGCCTACGCAGCCGGCGGCGTTCCCCACCTCCGTTCATTCAAGGACCAATCGTTGAACTCATGCCGTCTCAACTTTCGCATCGTCGTGATCTGCAGACTCGGAAATGAACTCCTCGAGTACAAAGCGATGCATTGACTGAGCTGGTCGCCGAAGACTTATCGGTTCCACGACAATGTCAATCAATCAGAACGCAGGTCAATTAAATAAACAGAAGCAGCAACTAGGTAAACAGGGTCCGGAACCGGTCAACTTTCCACCGCGTTATCACCCGCCTCCGTTGGCCGCAGGCGGCCCCAAGCTAGCCACTATTGACCCGTCCGTGAAAGAGTACAAACCGCCATACGCGGGCAAGCCTATCGATCCTAGTAAATTGCAATATCCTTTAGGTGCGCACGGGCCCCTACCTAGCTCGTACGGTGGTGCTCCCATTCATCAAGTGAAATATCCGCAAGGCTATCCAGGCTATCCGCAACCTTCGGGCACGAATCGCATGCCCCGACCCGCCGAAGTAGTGACCAAAGCTTTGATCCACGAGCCTGTAGAGCCCACAGCGAGAGCAAGAAGTGCTGACGACATACAGAGAGCTCAGCGAAATATTGAAGAAGAACAGATTCATAGAAGATCAGCGGATATGCTAAAGTTCACCAAACGCGTAGAACCCGAGGGACCACGAGGGTCAACAGATCAAAAGCGACAAATTCAAGCGCTTTTAGCTCAGATAAAAGCGTTGAAGGAAGCGAACCGCCGACTGAGTGAGGACAATCAAGAGCTTCGTGATTTGTGTTGCTTTTTAGACGACGATCGACAAAAGGGCAGGAAGTTGGCTCGCGAGTGGCAAAGGTTTGGTAGATATACTGCGTCCGTGATGCGTCAAGAAGTATCTGCTTATCAGAACAAGTTAAGGCAGCTAGATGATAAGCAACAAGAACTTATTCGTGATAATCTAGAGTTAAAAGAACTGTGTTTATATCTAGACGAGGAGCGCGAGAGGAGTACGTGTGTGAATTGTGGGCGAGCAGCAGGCAGGGAGAGGGATGATGGTGACGGCAGCAGTAGCGGAACGAATGCCGAGGAAGGTTCGCGAGCAGTGCCGACCATACCTATCACACATCCTCAACTAGCGGAACGAACTGTTCAATACGTGAGAGACTTAGAGCAGAAAGTTCGGAGATTGGAGGCCGAAAAGGGTCAGGGGAACACTGGTGCAGGCAACGAAAGACCAGAAGCTGTAGTACGAGCTCTTCAAGTATTAGAAGTAAGGGAGCGCGTCGAACGGGAGCGTAGAAGACCAGCACCAGACCTAGACTCTGGAGAGCAAGCATTAGTGCGAGAAATGTGCAACGTAGTTTGGGGCAAGTTAGAAGACGCACCTCCGCAAGCACCGCCGCGCTAATAATAATATAAACAATAAAATACTGTTTTCTAGTTTAGTGTCAAAGTGGGTTTATCGAAATAAGGTGAACGAGTGAGTAAAAAGTTGTTCAAAATAAACGCTGATGGAATTCGACTTGATCGAGGTCATCGGTGCGGCTGCGTCTGGTGACCTAAAGAAAAGAGTTATGTCCGACCTTATATAGATGTAAAAGTAATTGAATTTAGCTAGCGTAAGGCCCTTAGAGACAAGTGTGATGTATTACTTGCCACAACAAACTATGCCGTGCGGAACCGTAAAGTACAAAATTTCTAATATAAATCATAATTTTAAGGAATTAGATTTAGATTAAAAGTAACTTTCGCGTCTGTTGCTCCTTCGACGATCAAACGAAATTATGTTCTCTTGCTTTTTAATTGTTAAAAATAATATATTTAATGGTAAATATATGAAAATTGGTTATTATGAGGCTAAATAAATAATTATAATTGTCTGTGATCTTCTTGTGAGCTGGTATAATGATTTTAATAAATGCTCAATACCATAAAAATTAAATACAAGTAACACGAGAATTTATTGTTAATATTGAGAACACACTACCTAATTAGGGCCTTAATCTTTTATTTTTACTGCAGTTATGACTTCTAAATATTTTTAAAACTTTGTCACAGAAGCTCGACAATTCTCTACCTGTATAACTTATATATAAATTCCAACTTCTAGTGTACTTTATAAAGGAATGTCCACAGTCCAGCGTCTAGTCATTCATAGATTCCCACAGTTTTTTTTAGTTCTAAGTTATCCCAGCTCACTCGACTCGTTCATTTACATGCTTGCTTCACTTTGAGTATAATGTGTTATTAATTTATTCAGACATGGGTGTGTGAGAAATAAAGCTATTTCTGTTTATTTATTTTATTATTTATTTAACAAAGAGTTTATGACGGCCTTTGTGGTTCATTAAATTAAACCTTCTTGATTTTAGAAATATATTTAGTTTTTTGTAATTAGGTGTGTCAAATAATACTTGACAAATGTTGATCTTTGTAACAATAATATTATTATAGACTGTAGTGAAAGTTTGTGAAGATATTAATTTTACAATATGACTGCAGAGCCTGCTGCACCTAATCCCGAGCAAGGACCCGAAGATGAGGATACTATAGGGGTACCTCATATTTCCTAATTTAAATTACAAAAAATAACTCTAATGTGACTTGATTAGCAATAATTAGGACCTTTATGCTTTCTAACCTTGAGTAGGTTTACAGTAAGCGTAACGACTCTTCTATTTACTACAACGGACAATAATAATTAATATTCTATACTATTCTTTTATACACCTCCTCAGTGTCATAGGGTGTTTAGAAGGGCAACATAGTTGAACCTCGGTTCTCTGGTATTACATTTATTAGAGTGGTTCATTGCGTATAAAAAGGCTTAAAAATGTTGACCAGATCAAGTCATGACAAAGCTGGCTATAGATTATTTAATTTCACGATGTTTAAATTAAGGCAACTGGGTATATTATTTAATAGCAGTACCTATTATCGACAATCAAATAGACCATTTTTTACTAAAAAGTAAGGTTTATAGATTATTCACACAGAAAAACCACAACAGAAATATTTTGATTAATTTGCTACCTGTATGTTTTAGAACTCACCTAGGTATAAGTAATAATAATAATAATATTTTTTCATCGTTTTTCATCCATAGTTAGCAATATACCGGTCTACCAAACACCCATACCTATAGCCCATATATTAGAATCCATATGTAGCAATAGTCCTATGCCTGCTGCGGCAAGTGCCGCTGTAGGTGTTCCATCCCACCTTTGATTAAAACTCTCGAAGGGCCTATTCACGTTGGACCCATGTCTCCGTGTAAGCCTCCCAAAGGGCCAGGTATTTTCTAATATAATATGTTAGAAAGTACCTGTGATAAGAGAAACATAATAATAATATTCAACCACATACACACAACACCATCTAGCCCAAACTAAACAGAGCTTGTACTAGACAATGGATAAACATACATATATATTTTTTTTTTGTAAATACTTACATATTATACATAAAAACATCCAGACCAAGACAAACATCCATGTTCATGCACACAAATGTTTGACTTCGCGGGAATCGAACCCGCGACCTTAGGCGTTGCAATTGGTTACACTTACCACTACGCTACTAAGGCCGACTGTATAAAAGTAGGCATATAACTACCCATATCAAATAACGAAAGTCTTGGCTATGCCAACACTGCATTATTTACGACTAAATAGTTATTTACGTACAGATTTATAAAAACATTGTTACAAATTCTCTCCGAGGAAGTTTATGTAGTTAAGGCATCCGCTCAAATCACATGTACCTTCTTAGTTCTAGAAACCACAATATTATAATAATACTTACTAAAGTATACATCAATGTAACAAATAGTCACGTTTTGCCAATCGTGATATACGTAGTATTTTGCGGTTGCGTACAATTTTATACGCATAAACAAACAGCAAACGATTATCGTGTAAAAATACCTATCTACCGTGAATACCTAAGTATAATTATTATCTATATCTTCTTACATAATTATGTAATTCGAAGCGGCTATCTTTAATCCTAACTTCCTAACTAATAATAAAAATGCGAATGTGAGTTCGTTTATTTGTTACGCTTTCACGCCTTATCTACTCGACCGGTTAACATGAAATTTTGCACACATGTCAGGGGTACAGAAAAGGACATAGGGACTAGGATAGACATTCAGCCAGAAAAAAATACTGTTAGTAATCTAACCTAAACCACATTTATGCGAGCGAAGCCGCAGGAAAAATCTAGTATCAATATACGCGTGTTATTAGGCTTAGTAATTAGCATGGTGCAAAAACAATCAAATTAACAATATTTTTTAAGTAGTTAAAGAACTATGCAAAGAGTGAGCTACTAAGATTCATAAATTCACTAAAAGTTATTGTTAATATCATGATTTCATGATTGAATTCGAAGTTATGTGCGTATTGAATAAGTACTTAATTCACTCGCCTTTACGGTGAAGCAAAACATCGTGAAAAAATGTTACTCCATTTGGTTAGGTTAAGTACCAAACCAAATTAAGTATAAGTTTCTTCACGATGTTTACTAAAGGTAAACAATCTTGATGTGACTTTTTACACTAACATATATTAAATAATAAACTACTGCGACTACTAACGGTTCAATTGATTTAGTAATCGTTATTATTGTATTTACATTGATCTTTAGCAGCATTTTATTTTAAACTTAGTTTTTAGATAAAAAGACACATCAAGATTGTTTACCTGTAGTTAAGTACCTAACCAAATGGAGTATAGTGTATATGTCTGAGAGCTCTCCATAATACTCTCGAAGATATATTATGTGAAGTCTGCCAACCTGCACTGATATTGTTAACTTATTTAGCAGTGCAGATCTTCTCATACATAAATTCACGCCTGTTTCCCAGAGGGATAGGCAGAGACGACGGATTTCCATTTGCTACGATCCTGATACGCTTCCTTGGCTTCATTAATTTTAAGTTTTATTATTAGGTACATTATGTTTGGAATACCTATATCTCAGAAAATATACGTTGAAGGGAATACGAAGTATTTAAAAATAGTAATATAATTTAAAACCGCATTCGCAAAATGTGTGCGCCTAATGCACACATCGAGCATGCGTGCGTCCAGACAGCTGGCAGCGTGCGTGTCGATTAGGTAGTGGCGTAGGATCTATCTGACCTCGAAATAATCCTCACACTTGTTTAGGAATGCCTAACCCTAAAGGCTGTTTTGTTCATAACAGCTTTCAACAAAGAACATAATATGTTATCATGAAGGCCTAGATATATTTGCGATTTCGATACGGCGGAAATTATAAAAAGCGTTTGTCCTATATATATTTTTTAATAGAATGTGTTATACTTGCTTATACTATCGCTTTATTAACTTTAAAATGAAGGGATCAACGTAATGACATCTCAAATCTCGAAAAGCCGACTATTAATATACTTCATAATTGTTCAGTCCGCTAAATTTTATCTTAAAACTGTGTCATGTTGAGGATAGACTTCGTGTTCTTTTATATGCTAGGATGTTCTGTCAGCAGGATAGAACCAGTCATTGGCTTCAGCAATGCCTTTTTTTAAACAACAAAGGTGGTATGTAAGCATAGGGCCGGCGAGTGCTTTCCGTAGGCGTGATTACTGGCAATAATATGCGTATGCGTAAGAAAGCAATTGAGGGGTAGGTAACATAATAATATGATCTGCCTGAACTCTTACTTGCCGCGTGACATGCAGTAACATTGTTCTAGCTCTTGCGACAATTTCCTGTAGGAGTGCGAAACTATCAAACGGATCAGAGTGGGCTCATTCGTACCATCTACACTAATATTATAAAGCTGAAGGGTTTGTTTGTTTGTTTGCTTGAACGCGCTAATCTCAGGAACTACTGGTTCGAATTGAAAAATTATTTTAGTGTTAGATAGCCTATTTATCGAGGAAGGCTATATAACATCACGCTACGACTAGGAATAGGAGCGGAGCAGCAATGAAAAATGTTGCAAGAATGGTAAAATTCTCTTATGTGAAGCAGACGAAGTTGCTAGTAGTTGCTACGAGTCAGCTAGTAACTAAATAATTTGGTCACGCTGTGCTTTCTTTTTTTGTAACACGTATGTTTACTGTGTTTCGAAAAGAATGCCCAGCGTTGGGCAGCCCGACGAACTCTATGTTGTATTGGAAACCACATATAAAATGGGCCATTTAGGCCAAGGAGCTCGCTTGATAATCACATACATAGATAGTAACAATAGCTAGTTTACCACTCTATAATAAATGAAAACCGGTTGCGAGATTGTAAAGTAGATCAAGATACATCTAGATTCTAGATTGATATGTAATTTGTCCCTAATCTATAACGCAGCGAAAACCTCCTAAAAAGATCGTTGGTCTGCGACGCTCTCGCATTTAAACCTTCGGCATCAACATCTGTCTTTTAAGTTACATGCTTCTTAAAAAGGTTTTTATAGCTACTTTTAACAGTGAATGATAATATTGTAAGAAAACTTGCATATTTAACAGTGTTTTATAAGCAATGTTCTAGCAACGAAGTGTGAAGTCAGTCAACTTGCAACCAGCAATGTGGACTATGACCTAACCCCATCGGATATTTAGAATAGACCACCTTTCGCATATTAAGATGTGTAGCAGTATCCAGAGCCGTTTAAAATATGACTGATATTATCTATCAAGACGCATATTTTTGAAATCGTTTGATGTCTTTACCATCGAAAGCTTCATTATGCTTATTATATTATAATAATTGATGAATTTAAAACTTTTTAGACCTACGTGGGTAAACGGAACGCAGAAGGGGAGAGACATGGAGAAGGTTGGGCAGTGCTTCCAAACGGAGACTTCTATGAGGGCTGTTACTGTCGCGGCATGCGGAATGCCAAGGGATTGTACGTGTTCAAGAATGGAGCACGATATGACGGTAAGACTGAGTAAATATTCCAACACTTTGCTCTTGGCCAGGCTAATTAATACCTTACGTACACGTTCGTCCAGCACTAGATCTTTTTCGCGTCGTGTCTGATAGTCGTCCTTCGAGTAAGGGAATATTAAGTCCATTTTTGTTTGCGAACACACTTGTGCACTATATTATCTCCTGCGCAAAAGGCTAATCTTCATTATGGCTGGCCGCCGATTTATCGTGATCCATAGTTATATAGCATAGCTCAATTAAGTGGTTTATTCTCAACGAGTCACCCTGGATCGTGTTACTCCTTGACTGGTTGAGAAAATATTCGCATCGAGGAACAGTGTGACTCATCAAGTCACACTGTTCCTTCCTTTCCACATTTTTATTCAATTTCAAATTCATTATTCATAAACAATTTTCACATTGTGTTTGAATGCATAGTTATAAAAATATTTATACAGTAACATATTATTATAATTATTCTCAACTAGTAACGCTGGTTCGTGATCAGTTATGAGGAAAAAGGATGCAATGATGGAATGTTTTTAGATTATTATTTGCTGAAAGGTTGCTTGTGAGAGACCCGAGAGATCCGTTACACCTTGATGTTTTGTAAACATCTTTTAATAGGAATCTTTGCAATTTTTATTTCGTAAGTAATATCCATATCTTTACGGAATCTTTAGATAAAAACATGCAATTGATAGGTATGCAAATCTGAAACGAATCCGTGAGAATCGAAACAACATGGTCGATTAGTTCCAAGAGTTTTTGAAATAAACATCTATTATTTTATACTGGCGTCTCAGTGTATAAGTTAACGCTAGTTTGCAGTTGATCGTGAGGTACCAGTGTTCATTTTTGAGGGCGACAATGTGTTATTTGTCTTTTTCTGTGAGCCAATTCCTAGTTAGTAGCATGGACTCTAGTCGGAGACAGTATGGATCCAATTGACGTAGGTACTTATACCGAGCACATTTAGGCACCAGCTGAAAGTCTAACTGTTAGACGTCGATAAACTTTTGTGGATCTATAGCTGGCAAAATATGGGTGTAATACAGTCACGTCTACGCTTTTGGGCTTATACAGGAATCAGTCCAAAATGTAGCGATATGTTATTAATCTATGTACATTTCAATATTTACCTACCGTCCTATATTTTACATTTATGGCGTTGATTATGCCATAAATTAGTTTACATGAGTTTTGTTTTGATGATACATCATGGTAGGCACCTATCATTTACATAAAACGGTGCCATGAAGCTGCAAACCAATTATATTACCCAAATAGTCCCTCTTACCTTAAATAATAATAATATATTTGCACTAGTAAATTTTAGATGTGTAAACTATGCAAATTTTATGATTTAAGGCGAATGGCGCAAAGCAATGAAGTATGGAGTGGGACGTATGCTGTACCCAGACGGCTCGAAATATGAGGGCGACTGGAAACATGACCTTAAACAAGGATTTGGCGCTTACTACTATCCCAATGGAGATATATACGAAGGCGCCTGGTTTAAGGGCAAACGGCATGGTCTGGGAACATACTTTTTCGCTGAACACCAGATTAAGTTCATGGGAACTTGGCTGGAGGGGTCCATTCAGGGTCCAGGCCAGATTATATATCCCCGGTACCGTTATCACGGATCCTGGTTAAACGGGAAGCCTAAAGGCACTGGCTGTTTTGTCTTTGACACGAATTGTATGCAGCATGGGTTTTATTTGCTGATCAAGGATCCAGATGCAGCAGAGTTTGGAGAAGGCGAGGAGGAGAAAGAAGATAAAGAGGAGAAAGCGGGAGAGGAAGAGGAAGAAGCAGAGATTGATGAGACTTTAGGTAAAGCCGATGGCATTCGGATTTATTGTGATGTTATGAAGCGGGTTCAATTTTTGGGGCTGACAAGTTATTTTCTGTTAATTTCTCGTGTGGATTTTCTTTGTACTTTATATTTGTATTATCTTATTTTTACAACACACCACTCGTACACATATTGAATACCCGGAACCACTATTTGTGGATCACACAAAGTTTTGTCCCGTGTTGGGATCGAACCCACGACACTCGGCGCTGTTGCAGTGGCAAGGCGATCACTTTACCATTTGGTATACCTTTTATGCAGTTACGAGCAGATTCGTGTATTAGAGTTATTCGTAATGAATTCTCTATTACGCAAATGTTGAATTTTGATTAATAGTAGATAACTTTAACCCGTCAAGCCTTTTACCCATCGGTAGCCCAATAGTAGAGTGGATTGTTGATCTAAGATAAGTGGCTCATTGCAATATTGAAGTGAACCTATTCCCAACTCAAATATTTAAAATGAAATACAGGAATTAACAACAATAGGTACTTATTATTGATTTAAACCAGAACTCTACTTAGCAATTGAAAAAAATAACTTAGCATATCAAGCCTAATACTTACATCACTTCATAATGTCTATGTGACAACAGGGATAGGCAGTGATATATTAAACAACAACATCGAATCGTTTATATTTGAGGTAGGTATCACCTAATGGAGGCGATTCTGTTACCATCTACCGGGCACTCTTCCACGCTCCGTATTTCAATAAAGCGAAATTCTTAACAACACTACCCGCTCCGGTAGTTGGCCTCAGAATTCCACGATTATAAGTGTAAACATAATGCCTTGAAAGTAATACTCCTGTTACGTGAGACCTAAAATAATAGATATGTTATGGAATTGTAGATCTACTAATTTTTGATATTTATAGCTATGGATATTATAGACGTTCTTCAAGACTTTCGGTAATGTTAAGAGACATGCCTACAAACACGAGTGTACTTACTTCAAAATAATAATAATTTTACCATTTTATCTTTCAGGCAAGATATCAACTTGGCGAGCCCGCAACGTGACAGCTTATATGGCCGAGTTCCTTCCACCGGAGCCAGTACCTCTCCCCGTCCACGACTCAATACCTTCCCTAACCGACGAGAGTGTCGAGACTGACATCTTAGTCTTCGAACCACCCTCTGTGGTAGGAGAGCACGAAGGCGTCGATGACAATGACTCCTGGCTGATGCATAGAGAACAATTCTTTGAAGAAACTGAGATAAAGGAGAGTGTACCATGAATTGTTAAAGTTTTCATAGAATTGGCGCGATACATGGCAAATCGCAGCATTGAATATAACGCGCGAATATTATTATTATATTGTTTAGAGTGAGTAGAAACTAGAGAACAAAGTTATAATAATATTCACGCAGAGTATCAAATACCGGCAAAAACAAGCAGCATAGCCAGGCGTAACTTTGACAGTATGAATGTCATATTTGTTTTACTTTTGTAGTTGTCATTGTGACACGTTTGAAATATGACAATCAAGGCGTCTCTTGTAGGAAGCGTGTGTGTGTTTCGTGGTCTGTGTGGAACATGAAAAGAAGTACCTAATACCGAAATTTCTTTGTTTACTTATTTGATATGTACTATGAATACCTATGTAGTTGTTTTATACAATAAATAATTAAGTTGTGTTTTCAATTATTGAGATTTTATGACTATGATTTATTGAGGCAATAATGAATATATGCTTGAAAGAAATCTTTATTGTAAATATTAACAGCGCTTCTGGTGCTGATATTTTGCTTAAAAGTGTGGAATAGCAATGACATGCCAACGAGGCGCGGGTGTTCTTCAACATAGATAATCCCACTCTATGAACACATGGGACTGAAGTTGACTGTAACTATGTATGTAGGTCGCACTGAAAGATTTGTGTAACTTATGTAAAGAACACGTTATAACCAAAATATTATGTCTATTGTTTTTCAAAGTCCCTACTCTCCTTTACATTTTAAACATTTTTTCATTCGATCGAACCATTTATAAAACACGAGAATCACAGATCTGAAGGCATGTTTTCTACGTGCTAATTGAACGCCATCACTGCCTCTTCGGAGTTGGTAAAAGTGAAAACTTTCATCAAATCTTTGATTTTAGGGAAAATTAAGAAATCACAGGGTGCTAGATCCAGGCTATGTGCAGGATGGGTGACGAGTTTTACTTTTTCGAAAGCTAAAAATGACTTTGTTTCGTTGGTCGTGTGCGAAGAAGCGTTGTCATGGTGTAAGAGAATAATTCTTCTTGGTCATCTTTCGCGAACTTTTTCCAACACCCTGGTTAAGCAAATGGTAGAGTACCTACCACTCGGCATTAACACTCTTTTGATTCCGAAGTGGAATTGTGCAGATGGAACCCGAACCCGAGAAAAAAAACGCGATCATATTTTACCTACGTTTCTCGCCTGCCTTCACAAGATTTTTAATCGGGTTTGAACAATAAATCCACGTTTCGTCTCCTGTGACAATGTCATAAATAGCATCTGAATGTTCGAGTTCGTACTTCAGTAACATCTTTGAGCACCAATCGACACGAGCGCGCTTCTGCTCCGTCGTCAGTTCATGAGGGATCCAGCGACAACAAAGCTGCCTAACTTTTAATTCCTCACGGCAGATTTTCAGAATTTGGCTCATACCAATCTCCAATAGTCCTCGAGTCGTCTCATAGGTGATCCGTCGGCTTTCTTCAATTTGCCGCTTAATAGTAGCCACATTATTTTCGTTGGTGGCAGTTAAAGGACGACCTTTACGAACATCGTCATTCAAAGAAATTCGATCTCTCTCAAATTCAGCGAACCATCGCCTTACGGTGCTTCCCTCCCAACAATATTTTGAAGACGAGCGGCACAATCTAGGAGAGCTCTAAAATCTTTTTGAGGTAATTCAATTAGAAAATTGAATTAAGCACTTTAATGTGAAATAATAAATAATTGTCAAAGGATTTCCCGCCAATTTTCTTTTAAAATTATTTATATGCTGTAATGTTTCAAAAAATTTAACATTCTAAATTCAAATACTTACGAGAAGTATACTATTGGACATTACCTATTAAGTAGGTACATACACTGCAGGACAAAAGTTTAAGTCCAGTTAGTAGGAAAATGAAATAAAACTCAAAAATTAAGTGTTTTAAGTAGGTAGCCTGTTTAGTCATCTTATAAAATAGCGATTAATAGATAATATACTTTAGATACGTAAACAAATATCAATAATCCATGCTAAAAGGGCTATAGTTGGCTAAACAGAGTTTTCATCAAAAAATCCTCCTTTACATTGTAGGTATGACTTTTTTCACAAGTCTCGACATAAGAGCAATCAGTTTGTTGATGGTGTATTCTGATATATTGCTCCAACTTTCGCATAAAGCATTCCAAATGTCTTCTTGCGAGGATGGGCCACGATTATGGACGTTCCTATCAAGCTATTCCCACAAAAGTTCAATTGGATTGAGATCCGGGCTCTGAGGAGGCCACACCATGTTTTTTAAAATCCCTTATGTCTCTTTCTCTTCTAAATATCCCCTGCATAATTTTGAGCTATGCTTTGGATCATTATCTTATTGGAAAATCAATCCATCTCCAATTAATCGCAACCCGGAAGGAACGGCATTTTGTTCTAAAATTTGTTTGTATTGCTCCTTTTTCAAAATTCCTTCTATTCTGATCAAGTCGCCAGTTCCTTGGCTAGAGAAGCAACTCCAGACCATAATCGAACCACCACCATGCTTGAACGCTGGGACTACACAGTCTGGCATCATCTTTTCTTGGGAACTACGTCGAACATAAATTCTTTGTATTGAATCGAATAGTTCAAACATGGATTCATCAGTCCGGAGTACTTTTTTAAAATCTCCTTTTGTCCAATCTCGATGTACAAGAGCCCACTGCATCAGTTTTTTCTTGTTTTGTGCTCTTAACAGAGGTTTTCGAACGGCAACGTGACCATACAACTTCGCATCTCTCAATCGCCATTTTACTGTAGTCAATGATAAAGGTTTAACTCGGGTTTTGTTCACTTCAACGCGAATTTCTGGTGCTGTTAGGCGTCTATTCCGCTTGCTGGTAACAACGATGAAATTATCTTTACTAGAAGTGGTAGCTCTCGGCCTTCCCGAGCGTCATTGTACCATGAACACAAGTCTTCGATAAGTAGTGAAGCAATCTCACGTTCGGATTTGCCTTTGTTATGTAAAACAACGATGGCAGAACGTACTTCACTACTAATTTCGCGTGATTTTCCCATTTTAAGATGTCTTGACTGTAGAAACCTTAGACTAATTGAGATTGTTTGTGAACAAACCCAAGAAACCTCAGGTAATAATAAGTCGGAAACATCTGTTTTCGGAAACTAAATAATCCTTATTATTGACCAACGCGAAAGAAAAGCAAAGCAATTACTGTAATTAGTACCTAATGAGCACATCATAAAAATATTACCACGACTCTACCACATGGCTCTTGCGTAGCATTTGTCGGTGTTTGAAAACAATGATGAATGACAAGATGTTTACTGTCCAATAACTTGAAAGTAAACAAAATATTCGGTACTAACAATAGAATATGCAGATGTGCATTTTTTATTTATCTTACGGGCTTTTATTACGACATTACGTCGTTTAAGTGCGGTCTTAAACTTTTGGCCAGCAGCGTACCTATAGGTACTTATTAGGAATGTCCAATAACCTAACATAAGTACTTATTTAACATCTATCAAGCAGTGTGCTGCTAGATAGATGTAAAAATATTATGAGAAACTGATATCTCTCTGGTTTATTCAATTCAATTTCACTTTCATGGCGTAGAGGTAGTGAATTCTTCTACGCTGCATGAGTTGTCAGGTTCAAATCGCGGATGACGCCAACTAAATGTTTTTGGCTCTTTCTGCTAAGAAATCTCAATAGCAACCCGGAGTTGACGGAGCTAGACACCCCTGTGTTTCGGAAAGTGCCTATTCCACTATGTTCACCTGGGTGGAATAGACCTCGGAAAGCACGTAAACTTTGCGCAGATTTCTGCGAAATTCAGCCTGGAAGACATTAATATTACTCAATTAACTCTTAAGACTTTTTAACTTAGATAAACCATTCTATTGCGTCCCATATTACCTTATTAAGTTGCATTATATGTATTATCTGTTATTCTGGTACAACCAGTATTTCTTACTGAAGCTTTTCTGTTTTATATAAAACTGGGCTACCATAAAAAATATTTGATGTAAACGCAGGTACATTATTAATGCATTAAAAATATAGTAAGTAAAATGCTAAAAAACTTGGGAGATTTTTAATTGGCTAAGTACACACATAACAGTCGTCATAGTAATTATCAAATAAAATCAGCACCATTTGAACACAAGTGTCTGTGCTTCTTATTATAATTAGTTACATTTTGTTTTAGACAATTAAGTAGGTCTGCCCTTTGTTTGCAGATATTGAGGTACCTATAAAAAGTATAAGAACAGAGCCGCTACACTATGTACCTCTATTTACCAGCGGGCCCAGCGGCTCGAACTTTAACGCTTAAAACTGATTGTTTATCGGCTACGAATGGATGTTTTCGGCAAAAGAAATATCATAAGGTATTACGAAAATATAAACATACGATTTAACTGTGGTGCCCAAAAACTACTAATAGTACTTTTTTTGCAATATACCAAAAATAAATTTTAAAACAGGAATGTTTGTGGCACTTAATCTAAAAGTAAATAAACATGTTTTCCAGTTTCTGCCACCAGATATCATCACCATATAAATCATGTGGTACAAAATTTTGTCAATGCCTCTATTTGTAATTGATGAGGTAATCCTCTTATTGAATCTGTGAAACTTGCTAACAATGGGCTCAAAGCAAATAATCCTATTGTAATCACCGCAAACAATAACAAAATGCAAAGAAAGTTTCGTCTTAGATTTATTTTAAATAGCAAAATAAAATTACTTTTACATCCCAGTCATATTGTGCCACCATTGAGAACATTATGATTATCAATAGATACACTAATAAAGGCTCATGTATGTACATACATTGCTGTATCATAAGATTGTTAGCGAGTAATAACATGCATATAGTTTAGAAAACATTAACATATTTCTCTATGGATATAGGGGTATTAGTCACTTGAGAAAATAATGCTTCCAAACTATTGCTAAATAAAAACAAAGAGCCAATGTAAATACTGGTTAGTTGCAAATTGAGCAAGTAATTGACTAGTGTAATATACAAGCTTGCACATCAGTATGCCCCATGAAATAATGTAAAATTACAGTACCACAATATTACGATGAAATTGATGTAACTTAATTATTACATGGTCAATGGATACTTTCTTCGTGGCACATACTGTAAGAGCATTTAAAATGTTAAACTACATTATTGGCAGTAAATTTGAACACAGTTTTATTACTATCTATTATTTTCAAAACTTTTATTGTATTTTAATAACTACAATAATAACAATAGTTTGGAGCTCTACTCTAATCCAATATATTCTTAGAGTATATTTGTTATTTACATAACACCACAAATTAATAAATCCAATAATTCAATGCTATTAAAATATGCATATTATTACTGTACAAATAATAACTATGAGAGTATTATGGTTGAGGGGTGGAAGGGGGATTGTTATTGGAAGCGTTGCTAGTCTCGAAAGTGCTCTTGTTCTTCAGTAGATAGGCTGCTAGGTAGTTGATTGGGTCTGGTGGTCTCTCCTTCGCCAACGCCGAGAGTCCTTGTAACAAGATGGGTACCACGGTCTGGTCGAGGTACTGACGAGTAGGCAGTGCGTTGAGATCAATCCTAGATTTCCTATTAGCGTTTGTCTCATTCTCTTTTTCCATTGATATTATTTTCTGAAACATTAAAGAGAAACAAAATTTATAACTTATCACAAACTGTTAGTTAACTAGTGTAAAAATCTACATAAATAATAATGTTTTAATTAATAATTAAAGACGTATGAGCCTTTTAATAACAGTGCAAGCATACTAACCCTTACAGATTCAGGTATCTTGGACGGCGGTTGCTCTTCTTTAGAGGCTTGTGGTCCTTGTATTGATGAAGTATCTGACATCGGTTGCAACTATTAAATTGTTATTCGATTATTATCTAAGTTATTATTACTATTTTAAAAAGTTACGAGGAGAACACATACGTAGACACACGAAAAATAAATTGAAATGTTTATTTTCAGAATGATATGTCAAGCTTTTTTGCGAAGAGCTTCACTATCCGTTTGGGTAATAGTCTTTTAAGATTCATAAAGGTAAAATAAAATTATTGGTAATATGTACCTACCTACCTATTTTATTTGATATTTGCGTAATTAAAATACTTAGTGGTAGTGATCTCGTTATTATTTAAAATAATGTTTTAGCATTTAATCATTCAAAAATCTATATGCAGGTGAATATAACCCAGAAGGTGACTTTAACCCATGTAAATAAAAAAACAAACTTTAGATTCCTTGATCCTACTTTACCGCGATAATAATTTAAATATGGAATGCTGCCTGTGGGATTATATTTAAATATAATAAAATGCCTGTTTTACTTTTACTTGCTTGTAGAAGCATACAATTTTATTATAGAATTAAAAACCTCCCATAGTTGTACCTACATACTAATGTTAGAGCCATGACTTTAATGTTGGCTACACAACTCTCAAAATCAGTCAAATAATTAAACACTATACGGTTTTTGCCGCGTTGTTTATTTTACTTTAAACACTTTTATTACATAATTTTTCAAATGTATAACATTCGCGTAAACTTAAGACAGTATTAGTCAAATAATATAACATTCAGAGGTACAATTTATTGGGATTTTATAACTCGTAAATGTTCTTATAACGAGGTTAAGGTATTGGCCGAGAATCAAGAAAGATAGCGTATACTCCACCGACAAGAGAAAGCTCTAATAATATAATACAGAAATAAAAAAAAAAAATTCGTTCAATATGTAATTGCTGCTTTTTCCCCTATGTCTTTTATTTCTTGCACATCCAAAAATCTCGTGTGTATATCGTCAAAGCGCTACGTTAAGGTGTATTATGCTTCGTTTATTTTATTTACCAAGTAGGTACATTTGCATTGTGGCAAGCTGTGTTCGTCACGTTCTTTTTTATTTTATTTTTTATTTTGATTTTCATAATGATCACACTCCGCCTGATGGTAAGCAGTGTGGTCTAAGAGCAGTGGCATCCACATCATCCTCATAGCAGCCGAGGCGATGTTGAGGTCTCTACTTTGACGGCCTAAGAAGGTGGTTTTTCACGCCCAGCTTAAAGGACCCAGGATTGAAGGAAGAAGGAAACACGTGCCTTGGCAGAGAATCGATCGAAGATCGTTCGGCAGAGGTATGAGGACCCAAACTTGTTTGTACGCACTCTAGGCGACTCCATCGTGTAAGGATGGCATCTGAGCCCAGCAGGCGTTGTTCTGGATAGGAAAGGGGAGGGCGGGATAAGGTGGAATAACTCTTCAGTCGGTATTAGAGACAATTATCTAAATGAATTAAACACTAAGTTTAATCAGCTTTTAGGCTCTTATTTACCTACCATTTCTAATCATTGTTTAGGTATGTAAAAGACTGCCTCGGTGCCGCAGCGTTAGTGAATGCGACTTCTGTGCATGATGTGAGAGTCGGGATCCATTTCCGGTTTGGTTAACCTGGCCAATAAATGTCAATAGCAACACAACATCTGAATCTGTCCGCTAGACGGCAATAGGCTGGTCTCTTTTACGTGGCAGTATTATAAGTAGCATGAGTGAGTATAATTTTCATTGTGTAATTATTAAGCTTCAATTTGTAGACTTATAAACAATCCAAGTATACCCACAATTCTGTAAATCGCTAGTAGATAACAGTAAGTAAGTAGTTAGAATGAAAATATTAACTACTAGCTGTTATCTGCGACTTTCTCCACGTCTAATTTAAAGTACCTTTTTATTTCTAAAATGCTAGGTATACACCTTATAACATCAGCTTTCCGCCAGTGAGAGTCACGTCAAAATCGATTTAGCCATTTCAGAGATTAGCCAGAACAAACAGACAGAAAAGAATTTAAAAATATATATTTTGATAAAGGACAGGTTGCATTTATTAAAAAGCTGTTTCTCAAATGCCTTTAGTAAAATACAGACACTTAATTTTATTTATTTGTATAGACTAGCGAGTAGCGATTTTCAGCTACAAAAAAGATATTCAAATACTTGAAACTGAATCGCTGTCACTGTTAATAATTATTGGAATCTTAATCAAAAATACCTGTACGAACGCTAATGCTTAATTAATCGATATCAAAAATTAATGCATTTAGCTATATAACAAACAATTATTTGAACATGCTGATTTGTTTCATGACTCGTTTTTATAATCATACATTGCACATGGCCCCTGACTATATCATTGCTGTATCCTGTATCTTATTACTTATATACAAATTATAGCATATAAATGCACCCACTTTGATATGAACTTGAGCCTCTATTACATTCAATTTCATTTATCATTGCCTCCGAATTTGGCTACGTGGTATTATTGTACATACTATTGTCGTAAGTGTGCTGCGTTTAAGAATCTCCAAAGCCTTTCAATTATAAAGCCGTTAAATTATGCCCATTTAATACACCTTCGTGTAAATATGCCATATATAAGAAATGCAATAAATCTTTGACAAAAGATATCCATGATGTGTGTAGTATTATTTTTAGTGCCTGATCATGGCTCGTAAATGAGCAATTCCCACTATACATTGTTACCTAATTTGTTTATTTATTTTATTTTATTTTTCTTTAATTGGAAAACAAACAGTCTTACTATGACTAAATAATTTCTAATACTATAGCTACAGACCATGAACAGTTTTCGCATTATAAAACTATAGGTGCCCATGAGCTTAAACAACAACAAAAGAGATAATTAACGTTATGCTAGTAAAGTAAGTGTACATATAAGAGTATAAATTTTATTACATAATGCAGTTAAACCAGTCCCTTGATAACATCTGTCTTAATGTATTAGGAGAAGTATTAAACAGGTCACATTCAGGCAAGTCAATACTATTTAACTGTTTTGCAGTTCTAATGAAGAAAGAGTTTTGTCTATAATTGGTATTACAGCGGGGTGTATGTAGATAATTTAAGTTTGGGTGCCGATGGACTCTTGTTGGTACCGCAAGACTTATTTTGGAGAGGAGCTCTGGAGAATCAATTTGACACTGTGCGATTTTCATGAATGTAGATATATCTGCGATTCTACGCCGTTCGCTAAGAGGTAACATATGTTGTCTTTTACATCTTAATTTATAATTGTCATCCATAGTCCCACACTTGTATTGCAAATGTCTCAAGAATCTTTTCTGAACTAATTCAAGTCTATTTATGTAAACCTCGTATTGTGGGTTCCAAATTTGTGAACAATACTCAAGTATACTACGCACGTATGAACAATATAAGATTTTCACTACTTTTATATTACGGAACTGAGAGCTGGACCTAATAATAAATCCTAATGCTTTATTAGCTCTCGCAACAATATTATCTATGTGGCTCTCATAAGTCAGTTTGGAGTCGTGCAGTACGCCTAAGTCTCGTATCTCGTTTAATTTTCTAAGATGTTGTCCTTTGAGTGCATATACAAAGTTAGTAGGTTTTAACTTACGGGTAAAGGTGATTGAATAACATTTGGCCCCATTGATATCGAGTTTGTTAAGGTCGCAGTAGTTTTCGAATCTTATCAGGTCTTGTTGTAACAGAAAGCAGTCACTAGCACTAGTGATCTGCCTAAAAACTTTCATGTCGTCTGCGTACAGAACAAATTTCGAATGTAAGAAACATGATGTGACATCATTGATAAAAATATTAAAAAGTAGGGGACCCAGGAGGGAGCCTTGCGCCACACCTGAAGGCACTAAGTTCCATCTGGATGAATAACCATTGAGCACCACGGCCTGCGACCTGTTCTCAATATAGGACTTGAACCATCTGTATAAGTTTCCATGAATTCCAGCTTTGAGAAGTTTTTGCAATAGCAATGCATGATCAATACGATCAAAACATTTGCTGTAGTCTGTAAAAATTGCATCGACTTGGCCGCCTGAGTCCATATGAAAGGTTGTGTAGTCTATAAATGTTAGCAAATTAGATGTAGTGGAGCGATTTCGAAGAAAGCCATGTTGTTCAGGAATGAATGTTACTGAGAGACTTGCGTAAAGCTGGGTATAAATGTGTCACGTATTTAATCGCGCCACACGCGATCGTATTGGCTACGTCTGGGATGGTCGAACCAGGGCAGCGGGCCGAGAGAGTTGGTGTTTAAATTATAACTAATTGTGCCACCTAATGCCCTCTTCGTAAGCTCTGTTATGCACCTACAAATTTAAATTATCAGTGGAACATAGTTGAGGTTGTTGTTATAAAATATTTTCTTTTGAATAATCGTTTGAATATTTTGAAATGTCGTACACACAGTGACACATCAACCTAGACTGTTTGGACGTTGAACTATTAGAAGTTGAACGCGAATCTGCGAATCATGCGAGAGAGTGCGTTATATTTTTGTTACGCTCTATGCTTACCATTACATCAACACCACTATGCACTGTCCCTTTCTGACAATTCTCTATTTTGTATGTAGCGTAGTTATGCTTATAAAGGGTGTCTAACTTGATGTGTAGCCGCGTGTACAGTCGCCACTGTGACTAATGACAAGTTATAATGTCCAAAAACGAAAAAGCTATGAAAAATATGTCATAGTTAACCTGTCCGTAGCTAAACCGATTCGTTTTTATATACTGAGACCCAGCTTATGTGTGATGTTGACATATTGACTCCACGGATGGCGCACTGGCTTAAGTGGTCGTCTCGTCACTGCTACTGCGCCGAGTGTTGTGAGTTCGAATCCCACACGGGACAAACATTTGAGTGATCCACAAATGTTTGTTCCAAGTCTGGATGTTCTTTGTGTCCGTTCTTTGAATCTTTGTAAAGTCCCACTCGATACTGGAATTATTTCTGTGCGGAAGATGTCTTTAAAAATAAAATAAAGTGTATACATTTGTATGACACAAAATAATGTATTTCACAATTTTAAAACAGATAAGGCACAGCAGGATCCATCTTAAATCTGGGATTTCGGTTAAGGGATAGTTGCTAAACCGGGCCTACATCTTACAGTACCTACTAACGCACGGTTCCTATATTCAAGAAACAAGTATTTTTTCTTACGAACAAATAATGTTTAACACATATTCTATGAAAAATATATCAAAGTGTAATTGTCCGTAGCTAAAACGACTCATTTATTGATATTGGCACTTGGCACCGGGTCTGTGGCGCAGTCAAGCCGCTGTTGTAACCGAGTTATTTTATAACAGATTACTGGTTGGTGTATTGCTTTTGTGTATGACAATGTGGTCGATTGTGAGACCCCGGGTTTGATACCCGGTTCATGCAAAATTTAACTGGGCTTTTCTATAAAGAGATTCTCACTAACAGCACAAAGTCTGCCAGTGTGCCTGGGAGACAAGCTAATAAGCTATTTCTTGCGTCCTCTATTACGTAGAGCCTAATAGTGCTTGTAGTACTCTGCCTATCTTTATGAAGATATTAATGTGTAAGGCTTCTACATAGCAAAGCAGCGATAGCTCAGTGGGGAGACCAACAGACTGCAATGCAGAGGGTCTCGGTTTCGAACCCACGTCGCGCACCTCTGACTTTCGGAAGTTATATGACTTTTCGAAATTAGGTGCGTACTGATTGACAACTATCGCCTGCTCCGTGCCTCGGAGAGCACGTTAAGCCGTCGGTCCCGGCTGCCATGAACATCTATGGCAGTCGTTATTGGGGAAGTCGACACAAAAGATCCCACTGGGTCGAAGTGTCGCCAGTCTGTACTGACTGGCCCCCACACAAGGTAATAAGGCTTCTGTATCAGTAGTCGCTTGTCCGGATTATATGCCCTGCCCATTGACTTTGTAACTACAAGGTGACGAGTTCTCACGACGAGAACTCGCCGGTTCATCAATAAACATACATAACTTACGCAAGTGGTCTCAAGCCCACGAAAGTGTTCTAACATTTATGCCATAGATGGAACTACCTAACTATAAGATTGTGGAAACGAATATTTGATTCGTACGCCTAACATTTATTTAAATATTGGCTCAATAGGACTAGTGTTAAACAGATAGGAACCAATACACAGACGCGTACGTCCGTCGATTTCGGATTAATTCAATCGATTTATTTGATCGACTTGTTACAAAATCTTTTGTGTAGTTTGTGTCGTATTGCGAAATTTAATCTATACTAATACCTATTATAAAGCTGAAGAGTTTTTGTTTGTTTGGTTGAACGCGCTTATCTCAAGAACTACTGGTTCAAATCGAAAAATTATTTCAGTGTTAGATAGCCCATTTATCGAGGAAGGCTATAGGCTATATGAGATGGCTGAGCTCAGTAGCATACTAAACGCATGTTAGTTTTGCTTTCAGTACACTTAAGTATGATATATTCTGGATTGAGCATTTTAGTGAGGTATGCTAAACTTTTGAGCTTATATAAAAGTATCGTCATTGGCTTCATTACAGTTTATGTTGATTTACAATAATGATTATTGAATTTTCTTTATTTGTCCATTATCGCACGTGCTGTTACTATTATATCCAATATACCTCCATCTATCCTTCATCACGAAATATTGACTTATGTTAAAATGGGAAGTTTATACAACCAAAATAATAATAGATAATCAATCACAACAACAATTTATTTACAAGCTTTTATTAACTTAATAAATACAATGAATTAATTCAAATATCAACACAGTTAGTGTAAAAAGTTAAATCACTAGCTTTTTATTTGTCGATGGTTTGGGTTGCCATGTGTCTAAAACATGGTGTGTTATAGAGGTTATAGAGGTGTCACGCCTCACTGCCTAGTTATTTTTTAATTTAAACATAACAACTGATTTCTTAATAATTAGTTTTATGCGGACACTGTCCTTTTCAGTCATTTCATTATTATTCGATACTGAACTTCTTTTTGTTCTTGGTGCTTATGTTCTGAGGTAATGTGGGGGTGGCGGGGGCGGTGGTGCTGGACGGAGACGAGGTCCTCGTTCAAGCTGCCGTCGCCATGATGCCATCGCTTCACTCAGAGTCCACAGCTCCGAGAGTAGAGACAGGTCTAGTTGCCGTAGGCTCGCCTGAAATCAATAAATTAAATGATTAGTTTCTGTTTGTTCACAGCAGTTTAATTATTATTTATGGGTCTGTTCTATAATAGTTCTTTTAATTTGTTATTCCATTTAAAAATACACAGTTAGAAGTCCGAAACTATGCCATAACTTAGTCGACAATAAAATTATTGTCGATGTGGTTTGGTACATTAACGTATTATTGAAATACAAATTTTACATAACGCTAATCTATAGAAAGAAATCTTAATCCTGATTAATATCTAAATGGGAACGTGTATTTTCTACGATAATTCGCATTTTTTGAAAGACAGCCTACGCATTTGGTGTAAGTCTTGTGTGGCGGAGGGCTTTACAAACATTTTAACAACAGACACAAAGAAGACACTCATACATGATTTTGTGGATCAAACAAATTTTTGTCCTCTGTGAGCATCGAACCCACAACGCAATGATTGTTGCGAGGTAGCCGCTTAAACCAGTAGGCTATCCGTGCAGTCAGATATAACTTTTGTAACAGATATAATTGAACCAATGGGTAACATACGCTCTATACCGTTTAAATTATTACAAAATACCAGAAAATATGTCTAAAATAAACAAACGAAACGCTGCGAATACTCCGGTAACAGCTATAAAACAACAAATCTTAACCAAGCATTTACAATTTTATGTACAATTTAAGATATAGCGAACGCAAAAGTTCTCAGGTAATTACACGCAAACAAGACTCAGATAAAATTAAGCATGTAAAAACACAGTCAATTTAAGTCTAACAGTAAAAGCAATCTCGGCGAACAGCGTTAATATGGGAATCTATACAACAGTTATAAAAACTGGAAGTACTGAGAGTGTGTCAGTGGAGAAAGTAAAGAAATTATAAGGATACTAGTTTGCATACGCGTGCACGTGTACTTACTCAACAAGAACAAGATACTCTGATTGATACCTGTTTTATACTATTGTTAATATGCAAATGTGTGCGTGCCACATACGTGTGTAATATGTTATGGCAAATATGCGACGACTTTTTGTGGATTACTATCCACAAAAAGTCGTCGCATATTTCGTCGCATATTTCGTCGCATTGTTGATATATTATAAAACTCTTAACTAGCTTTTGTTCACAAATTCGTACGCGTTTATTTTGCAGTAGGTACCTATCTATATATTTTGTTTTTTAATACATGACTTTTAGGTGGCGTATCAAGATGCATGTCTCGGATTTGAAGTTAGACCTTTAGCATTGCAACTGTAAAACCGCTTTCAATTACGCGTAGTAGTGTTCACGTGATGCGAGTAGTCTTAATGGCGTGTTCAGGAAATGAAGATCTAGGCAAAAGTTTAGTTAAGAGAAGTAACGTTGTGGCGAGTGGAGTTACGCTGTAGTTTCAGCCCTAAATGATAACTAAAGAGAATCTGTGTCTTCCCCATAACTCCAATCGGCCCAATATCGCTGTGACAGTGGTAGTCCTTGATGTAGGTCTAGTTATCACAAATTATGTTGTATATAATTTGATGACGAGCTCAACGACGTTCGAGAACAGATGTAACATAGACGCCTTTGAAATGTGATATCGAATTAAAGTCAAGTTTAAAAAAAAAAAAACGTGTCACGTCTCTGTGACAAACAGTTACGAAAGCCTCTGTTCGCTTGCAATAATACCATGGTATAACTAAGCAACGCGTGAGCTGCCAGCCTAACAGAGGTTTAAAGTGCTGATATTTATATTAATCTTTGAATGATTTTAGATGTACCAGGTCCACATGAATCCGCAGGCGGTCACTAATTAAGAAAACCGGTGGGAATTATTCAACCACAACTATTTTCACGTTTGTTTTAAGAGTTTATTGCCATGACCTAATAAACACGTGTTTTTTATATATATGCTGTGAATACCGATAACGTAAACAGTTTTTAATTAACCCATCGAATCATCAAGACTTCGCATGTGGTCCAGTTTCATCATTCGCGGGTAATTATTTTTTTTTATTTCTACTTGGTATGCTATTTCTTTCTTCTTTCTTTAGTCGGCTTTCTCTACTAAGAATCATAATTACAGCAAATTCCAGGCAGTACTATCTGTAACTGTATAGGTATTATTGATTGAAAAAGCGCTAGTTTTAATACCTTTACTCAGGCTATTTTCCTACTTTTGCTACTCTGCGTGTAAATGGCAATGATTGTAGACATATGTCTACAATCATTGCCATAAATTAATCCATTTGTAATTATTATCGTTGGTATGCAACAACAATACAGTAGGTTGGGATTTGTCTTAACTACGGTCTGTAATACTGTCTTAATTACTTAATATTTACTACACGGTAGGTACTATGAGAGCAAACGCTTTGATTCTATAAAAAGCTACCTCTATGCAAACTCACATTGATCTACTTTTAGGTAACATAAGAACAAAGTAACTAGGACATAAAGAATAAAAATCGGAATCAGGAGGCAACAAGGTTCATTGGCAAGTAATACATAGTCCTCTATAAAAGATAAACAAAATTGATCATGAAATGCTAAACCATGTCTAATAGGTGCAATAAAAAACAACAATATATAAACGTCAATCGATCAATGCTAGCGAGTGTTAAACAATTTCCATAACAAACGAATGACAAGAGCGACCTTCCGCGGGTGTTCTGCTCGATTGCGTTAGCTAGGAATGCAGTACGATCACGACTGTATGTGGGCCGCAGAAATAACCGAACAACTTATTGATATTGCCTACACCACGCGCGCAACTCACATTTTGCGACGTGTCTACACGGATCTTGAGTGACCAGAACAACCAACTTTAGTTAGAAACCATAGTAGATATGTCTGAGAAAAATGTTTTATTGAACTAAAAGATTCTCGACACGTTTGATCTTTGGCCTGCCTTGTATTTTTAAAGTTATGACGATGAATTACTAATCAAACCATGATATTATATATAAAAAGACATAGATAGACGAGATTGGCCCGCATGCCAAAAATAAGACCCGAAATTTACCCAATTGTCAACATTTCAATCAGTTGCACAATATTATTAGGTATATTTATATATAATTTATAATGTAATCATATAATTTTAAGAAATTTTAATCTTAAGGCTTTTATTTTATGTTAGGCCTGCGAGAATACCAGCGTTGCAGTTACATTGCAACAATAGCTGACGCAGATGCCTATTTTACCACCTCTATTTAAATAATTTAATTGTTTGTGTACTGTATGTTTATGTTGGTAAATAAACTTTTTCATTTCATTTCATTTCATTTCAGTTGCGAGTAAAACGAACAAATATATGTTGCACTATTCAAATAGGTTAATTAAAACGGTATAGTTTATGCATAGTTACCACTTTTATTCTCATAGTTTTTGTATCTTCTTTCTTACTTAGATACTTGTACTGTTTTATGCAGCGAGTCTGAATTTTGCTCGCTATTTCATATGGACGTAACATGTCGACAGTTTATAATATCATTGATGCCAAGGGAACGTAGCGAAGTGTGTTTAAACCTATGGAAACATCATTGTAGACTCGGTACAGCAACATTAGTTAGAACCGATCGTACAGATAGATAAGTTATGGCCTGAGAAAAAGTTTAGGTTTTATAGAACAGTTAACGCGAAACAATTATTGTTTCAACGCTAATCATTTTATAGCGGGTTTATGGTTGTACTTCTATAAGCGATGTGCAATAGTTTCTGCGAAAGTAAATCTGTGCCTCTAGTGAAAAAGGATTTATGTATAAAGTAAAAATCTTTCTCTTCTCCAACATCTAAATTTAACAATATCGCTCATCGTATAATATACTAACAAATCGTATCACTTTTATTAGAGATACAGAAATCTAATTTATTCCACGCGATCAACGCGATAGATGAATTTATTAATTTATTAAATGACATCATACAATTATTTTCTAAGAGAAAATGTTACATGTCTGTATTATTTAACCGTGCATTCAATATACAACGAAATGCAATAACGTAAATCAGTAAACGCCTGCATGACATTGAACGCATCACAAGTGAAAATTAACGTCGCTCGCATTCCACGAGAGAATGGTTTAGGAAAAGAGGGAAAGTGGGTATTGACGGTTTCCACGCTCCGGTGGAGACTCGAACAAGATTCTAGTACATCCCAATCGTCTTATTTAATTAGCATGCTATCAGAATAAATCATACGCTTCGAGAGAAATTTGATTGGGCCGCGACGTTGGTCCTGGGGCGTTAGTTTGCGATCGATCTTTAGATGGTTGGTTTGATGCCAAGGTCGGTTAATGCTAGGGTTTTCAGCCAAGCAACCTTGTTAGTGTGACTCCTAAATACGTCTAGTAACATATCGCCATAGTGTATGTATAGGTTCCATAATTATTAAATGCATGCAGTGTTTGCTTATGGCGGGATGTAAGTTTTTATACATAGCCTGTTATGCTATGATTTTATTATGTGATTGTATTATTGTTACAATTGTTAGCAGACAGTAAATAAATAAGAATTTATAGACGTGATGTGTGAGATGTATCACTATTCGCACTTCATATATCGCTACTTGTATTAAGGTCATGTAATCGCGATTTTTTTATCGTCTTTCGAAATTATTTACAAATAAATTTCGCAGTAGCAACTGCAAATTTACTTACAGAAAAGCCCTATCACGCTACTTGGTTAGAGAATCAAACGCTTCACAGCTGTAAATGTTAAACTTACACCATAACAGCGACAATACAATTAGAACGATAGATATTTCTTCCCATTCTTTGATCACCTTGTAATGGTTACAGACACTAGAACAGTTCACAGTTGGTACGTGTTCAGTGACAAGTAATAAATTGATTATCTGTCCTCAGCGAGTGTATGAATGCCAGCCCGCGGCCAATTTCGACCACTTTGTATTCAGTTTGTAAAGTGCTCGACAAGTGGTACAATGAAATGCAATTTGGTATAGGAAATAAATAACTAACACGCTGAATTCTTCAACACAATTGCTAAATTCCATAGCGAAATTGGGTTGCGAACAATATTTATGCTAAGATAAAAAAGAAGGTATTTGTTTATAGTGGGATATCTCCAGAACTGCTTACCGATTGAAAAATGTTTTCACTAATAGAAATCTACAGTATTTCCGAATAGGCTCTGATACGATAACATACTACACGAGCTAGGTCGCAGGCAGAGGCAAGTCTTGTATGATTATAAAAATCAATGTAAGTCTGGGTATCACTCATACACTCGAACTATTTTAAATAAATTCGTAATACTGTAACTAGTAGATAGCAATAAGCTGTCTCTTCGTCGGACGAAGAAGACGTGAGGATGACGGCAAGATAAGCATATTCTTGTTTACCAGTAAAAAGCTTTTATATGGTATCTGAGCAAACGGCTCACTTAGTAATTACCCTAGTTTAGAGACGCTTGCGACACCAGAGGTATCAAACGCATATTACCAGTCCTTAAAAAAATAAGTCACTGTGTTGCCAGCGGTAGGTCAAACATTAATAGTCTCTTGCTGACAGCACAACGTCTTTTTATAGAAGCTTAAACCTATCGTAGGAACACAAGGTTGTCCAGCTGCCATCTTCTTTAAGAAGGCAGTATATTACCAGTAGGGTTGCTCCAGTTTTAACAAGCTTCGGTTGTGCTTAATATTGCTGACAAATGGATGTGGTATATCTCTGCCGAATCCCTCTAGGATATAAGAGCGTATCGCCATATTGATATCATAAAAAAATGTAGTAATGCAATTTTTTTTGTATTAACGTTATAATATGAAGAAGTAAGAAACATAAACAGTCATATGAATTTCAAAATGAATGTTCGTCGGAGACATACGGTTGAAAAGTACTGTAAATATTTATATCTGCCGGCTTTGCCAAATGGTTTTCATGTATGTGGATCAAATAAACAGCACGAAGGCTGAATAATTGTGCCAGACTCAGAGAAAATAATCAACTTCTTTATTGCTTTTGTAATTTATGATTCTCGAATATCAAAATATTGTGATCGCGTCTTTTTCGCTTGGAGGTGAGTAATAATCAGTATTTTTCGAGCTGTCCACGGGCCAAGCGGTACGCTCGCGTGCCGTTTTTGGTGTGCCAATGTTTTCGTTGATGATTGCATGATGCTATTGTTCTTTCTTTCTATCATGGTCTATAATCTTCAGGATATATCGAGTCTACTGATTTTCCATAGTGTATTAACTACAGTCTACGGGTTTACATATTCGCCGACGCAGGAAGTGGCTACATTACTCCGACGAGAAATTGTACTGCTACTTTTGCTGTGTTTAATTTTTATTAAACCCATAGGTACTGTCATTCTTTGCAATCGACAGTGGTATAAACGCTTACAGTTATACCAATGCAGAAGTTGTACAATATCGATCGCATAAAAATTTATACCTTTAGAAAACGTTCGTGACAAATCATAGTTAAACATTATCTACTTGCATATAATAGAGTACTACGATGGCCCTTTCGAATGAAAGCCGAGAACAGTAACGGGGGTGGCGAATGGTTAACTAATTGAATTACACTTTCCCCGCACGCTTGCCGGTCATTAAAAAAGGCTTTAGAAAATAGGGAACGGTTAATTTACTAAAGTACGTTGGTGGTAGTAAAATAAAATAACGTTGATGGATTATGAAACGTGAAACGTGAGGGGGCAATGATAGCATCAATCGCGATTGTTAATGGAAGGTTGCGATTGACAATCAATAATCTGAACTTTCTGAATTTCTGAAATCAAAATTAAAGTGACCAGTTGTACCGTATTGTATCAAGTTTATATGTTCTCATTTCGTTCAATCAGTTTTCATGTTTTTAAGTACCTCATATTTCTTAAATTGCTATGTATGACGTATTTGGATTATTTTAAGTCACAGTCCAGCATAAGGACTCTTGGGTTCAATTCAATCTTGGGTTGCGCGATGTTATTCGGATTTTTAGTTAGGAGCTTATTGGTAACAGCACAGCAATAGGCCTCTTATTACGTAGGACTTTTAACCATGCTTGCCAACAAACATGAGTTTAATACACATCTGCTTAGTCTTTCGAGGATATACATAGGCTTGATACATTGTATGTATGAACGCGAATACATACGCGTGGCGATCTGTTGCCTGAACTATACTTTTACAGATCTTATTAAAAATAAATATGCTATCAACTCAATATGTCATTGCCACTTAATTAACATGAAAGAAATATTTTCAAAGCGCTTTACGAAATAAAAAGTAAAGAAAGCTTAATAGTTTCTGCGAACACGATCGCTCAGTTACATCAACAATTGTGGCAAGTTGTTGTTGTTAGTAGTTCAAAGGAAACAACTATTACAACACGGCGTCCGGTCTATTGTACTGATCCGTCTATTACTGGAATTTATTTATTTTAAGCTGCTGCTTGTTACTAATTCGGAATTCAACGTTTAGTGAGGAACGATGTCTCGTTTTATAATTAGAGGAATTGATTGATTGTACTTGTAGCATTCCTGGATAGTATATGATTTCAGTAGCCTTGCCGGTGCTAAGTGTTAATTTTATTTGTATATTTGGCCAGCATAACATGGGTGTTACTAGATAAATAGTTTATGTCCGACGTATGCATCTCCACAGGAATACATACCAGAATAAAACGATACCATCTCATTACCAAATTTGATTCAGATCTGTTTAGCCGTTTAGGTGTGGCAAATAATAAACAGGTAGAATTACTTTAGAATAGAGTTATCTTAACTTAAATACGGGGGCCAGTCAGTGCAGGCCGGCGACACTTCGACCCAGTGGGATCTTTTGTGTCGGCCCCAAGATCTATCCTTTAGTTATCTCTTTATGAATGTACTGCATCAGCCGCAGTGTACACTTCAGAGGGAGAAGCCCCTTCGGGTTTGGATATGCCAATCCTATCAGACCCATTCTCAATCCAGACAACGCGTCACATTCACACAGTAGGTGCGATATGGACTCGACCTGTTCACCACAGATCTCTGCAGATCAGATTGTTTGTCAATCCCAATCTGCACAGGAAGTCGTTGGTGCCAAAATGGCCAGTGAATGCTCCTGTGAGCAGGCGTATTTGGCCCTTGTTGTACCCGCAGAGCTTGCGGGCGAAGCCCGTGGCTCTGTTTGCAATGAATTTCTTGGAGTGTTCCAGACCCCTGAGGGACATCCTAGAGCCTGTGTTTATCATTGCCATGTGCATTCAAAGCTGCTTTGACGGTGCTCTCAGAGAGTTACTTTAGCATTAGTAATATTAGTGTGGAATTATGAATTATATATGTATCAATAGTCGCAAAGCTATACATGTGAAAGCAACTTATATGTTTGATATGTTTCATACATATAAGTCTGAATAAATTTTGATGAAATTTGTAAAAGGGATAAAGCTCTAAAAGACTGGGAACAAAAATGAATGCTTAAGGGACTTTATTCGGTAAACTAGCTGTGCCCGCGGTTTCTCCCGCGTTTATAGTTTGCGCCTCCGTAGGTCGTAGCGTGATGTTATATAGCCTTCCTCGATAAATAAGCTATCCATCACTAAAATAATTTTTAAATTCGAACCAGTAGTTCCTGTGATTAGCGCGTTCAACCAAACAAACTCTTCAGCTTTATAATATTAGTATAGATAAAGTTTTGGGGGAACAGCAACTTGCAATATGTATATAAAAAAATATTAAGTTATTACGCAAGGCGCCGATAAATAATAGACAATTGCATCAGCCACAGTGAGTCGGTTAAATTCACTCAATGTCACTTGACAAAGTTGTTTAATACGTCACTGACTACACAGTGTCACATTTTCTCCTCGAAGTAACCTGTCTTACATTCAGTAGAATATTAAAGAATAATATCTTATTAAGTAGTATATTATTCTTATGGCCAAACAAGGAAGCAATTTCTTTCTTTCTTTATCTTTTACATATTTATGTTTTTATTATAACCTCTCTGCTTATTAAAACGACATTGTTCTTGGCAACGCTCTACCTACATAATATTTTTATTTTTAAAGTATTTATGTCGAAGAATGTATATTAGTAACCTTGTAGATGTTAATTTTGTCTTACTTATAGATGCACTGGTAAACAAATGATTTGATGTAATCCTTTATCCTGTGGTGGTTGTATGAGTTTGTGTTAACGACCGTGTTCCGTTTTCGATTCACGGGCTGACCATAATTCAAGTAGGGTTGTAAAGGAAATATTCAGTATTCTCACATAATTTGAAAACGTGCGCGGCAGACGGCAATAGGTTCAGTGCCTATTACATGTGGCTTAAAAAAGGCAGACGTTTCGCTTTTTAGGCGTCTGCCCACTACACCGTCTCATACCATGACCGTGCTAGGAACGTATTAGACACGAAAAGCAACACGATACGCCTTGCTATAGGAACTGCTGGTCGGTGACGGAACGGTCTAGTGGGCATAGTCTTATACATTTCCTCACAAAGAATATTTTTTTGCCTGACACGTTACTAGCACGGTCATGGTATGAGACGGGGTAGTGGGTAGACTCCTTTAGGCAAATGCCTAATCTTCAAGTAGTATGGTATAATCTATAAGTAATGTCATATTCATTTAAATAAAAGTAACTTACAAGAACCTACATGGTTTTATAGTATTGCTATTTTACAACACAATACGTAAAACAGCGCAAGTGAAATTATCCCACGCAGATAGTGTCGTGATCAAGTGTAACCTAATCGCAAGCGCTGGTTCGATTCCGGTACTGCGGTGCTTTCCGACACCGGCGGGCGTCAGTTTCGTTCGCGATAACTTTCTTCGCAACGTGTCATTTGATCTGAAGGCAAACCTGCGGTTAGTTAGGTAATAATATAAGCTTATTATTGGACACGTCCTATGTTAATGAAAGGGATAAGTAACTGCAACCTTACAGTAGGTTTTACGAAAGGCTCTAGGTCTATAGGCATGAAACTACTCCTATACCGATGTTTCAGCTATTTGTACCATGGCGATGAAAACATTACTTAATGTGTTCCATGGAACACATTAAGTAATGTTTTGATCGTCCTAAACACTACCATCAAGTTATCTGAACAGTGGTATAACGTCACTTTGAAAGTAAGATGTCCAGAGAAACTTCATGGTAGATATTCTTAATATATCAATTGCATCGAGATTGCGGATAAACATTTTCATGCTAGTCTTCTGACTTCTCATAATTTAAAGTCATCTACGACGTATCCATACAGTCATGATTAGATTTATATTTTTAAAATTAACGACGACATTCACCGCTTAACTCTAAACCTATAATAGCCTACAGCATATTGCAGTGAAATAATGTTATATAGCTTTTTTGCAGTGAGGAGAATTCCTTCTACAATATAGTAAAAACTGAGCTCCTAAAGGAATCGCTGTGTCGTCAACAGGAGGTCCGTGTTCTTGCGCTGACGACGAGGTACAACCACTAGTATTTATAGTCTGTAAACGCGCAAATTATACTAGCAAAGCGTCCATACGCTGCAGTAGTCTTTCTTTACGCTTATCAAATGAATAAAAGTGAAAAATATCGCTGAATACAGAAATCACTCTGTATACACTATGCATTTTGTTACCATGAAGTTACATTTTTAATAGTCGCCGAATGATATTCATGTATCACGTCCGGTAGTCGTTTTACAACCTTACGCTTATTAAATGTACAACAGTGAACAATGCACCTTATAGATAATGAATAATAAGGTATCATAGAAAACACTCTGCAACAGTCATACTCTATTCAGAAAATAAGAATTGCTTTTTAATACGACGAGACGGTTATTTAGGTTTATATGGCGGAGATAGTCACCAAATGCACGAATAATACTAACGAAGCATCCATAAGCTATAGTAATTATTTTACCTCACGTTTATTAAAAGTATAAATGTAAAAATGCTCCTGAACACAGAAAAACACTCAGTAGTACACATTTGCAACCAAAATATATGAAGTCACATTTTAACAAGAGGGTCATTTAAGCCTATATGATTGTAATAGTCACCAAATGTGCGAATGTTACTAACGAAACGTGCCCAAGCTAGTCTATTACTTTACGGATAATGTTTCTATGTATAATATGTATGTATTTACAAAAAACGTATATATATATATATATATATATATGTTTATCCATTGTCTACTACCCATAGTACAAGCTCTCCTTAGTTTGGGCTAGATGGTGTTGTGTGTATGTGATAGAATATTATTATTATTATATGAATAATAGGATAATACAGAAAACATTCTGTAACAGCCATTTTAGACAATAAGAGTTGATTTTAATAGAACAAGACTGTTATTTAGGCTTATGTAACCGTAAAAGTCACTAAACGTACGAATATCAGTAACGAAGCATCCCTATGCTACATCAGCATTATATACAGCATATACAGCACATATACATATGAACAAAAGTGAAAAATGCTTCTGCAAACATGATAGCAGTCATTAACTCTCCAGAAAATACCTGCCTACCTAATATTGCCTTTTAATACGAAAAGCCAGTCATTTAGTCTTATACGACGGTACTATATACAAATCTCAAGACTCTGGCTTTCAATCAAACAGTTATTTATTAAACCTATATATTGGTAATCTAATAAAACAGAGCAGAGGTAAAATATATTGGTTACGTTTGAACGTTAGTAGGTTGAGTGGCGGAAATTTATGCATCGGTTGGATGCAGCCAGATGATCCTTAATTGGCTCGGTTTCAATTTCGAAATGCTCATTCGTAAATATTTTATTTACAATATACATAAACGTATCACGAAAAACGTTAAAGATATAATAATGTTTAAATGCAGGTTGACTGTTTTATGATAAGTACGTGATAAATTGTTTTGCTGTTTGTGTATTTTGTTTTGTGGCATTATCCCGATTACTTGGACATTTTTGACTTTTATTATCTCATTAAGTGCAATTAATAATTTAATGTACTAGGTGGAAAATCATTCATCATCATCGCTTCCTATTTTTTTTATATTTATGGCAATTTGGGTTAGTAAGTCTTGTTAACGGCTCCAGGTAATCTAGAATGTTTGAGGTAGGAGTAATTTCACGTCAGATAGAAGGTTCCAGGTAATCGCACCTATTGACAGATAGAGACTTAGGTATAAACAAATTTTTCTTGTTAAATTTTTAAATAATTTATCAATACTTACAGCATTGATAAATTATTTTACTAATACGTACATTTTAAAATCATTTTTAGATTTATCTAGATAGTCTTACAAACCTATTCTTGTTGTTTAATCATATACTGTAAGTAAGATAAATTATTTTACCAATACGTACATTTTAAATGCTTCTTTTCGGCTTGACATACGTTGTTCATAGTTATACATTAAATCATTTTAAATACGGCAAAGCTTTAACTTCCATATGAAGTAAAGGTATGCAGATAAGAGGCTTAAACATGTCTCATTACGACCGCAATTAATAATCTAATCCCATATCTTTAGATCTAAGATTATGAAGTTGTTGCGTTGTGTGATTCAGATCGATCGATGTTGGACGTTGAGTATGATTTTCATATTACGAGTATAAAATTGACACCAAACGGATAACATACTAGACCGACGCGACGGATAATTTCCCGAATAGTATAAATACAAAGATTACGGATTTCTGCCACTATTCTCATAGATATTTTATTCCAAATCTAACATTCTTCAGGCTCATTCTGTAATACTTTACCTAACTCTTTGGGAATACAGGCTTGTAACTACGTATGCATTTATTTCGTGAACACTTTCCACATGCCTTAACATCTAAGCATACCTTTCTCAACTCTTACTACACAACCAGCAGATAGAGCACATATTATCCAACATACCGTTATAATACATGTCTCGTAAGCTTGTAGGCGTGTGAGGGACCGGGTTCGGCGCCGGCGCCGTGGAAGCACCCACGTGTCTCCAATGTCATTTGAATTCAATACACACCGAGATTCCTCTACGATAATAGAAGACCGGAAGATAGTGTTATTACCATACGTTACGACACCCGGTTAGCTGGCAACACTTGTTTTCTATTCATATTTCCAGAATGTTGTATTTGAAATTTTGAATTAATAGGTATATTACGTTTATATATTGCTAGGGATATACGTTCAGTTGTATAACATATAGCGTAATAAAATGCTTAAATATCAGTGCTTACTATCGATAACTAATATTATAAATGCAAATGTGAGTTTGTTTGTTTGTTACGATTTCACGCCTTAACTACTTAACCGACACTTTGTCAGGGGTATAAAAAGGGTATAGAGTATCTTTCATGATCAAATGCCCTGTTCCCGAGGGATAGAAACGTATTGACAAAATCTACATCAACGCGAGTGAAGTTGCGGGCATAATCTAGTATCTGACTATATAATAACACTGCTGTGTAATCTATAATAATATTATAAAGCTAAAGAGTTTGTTTGTTTGGTTGAACGCGCTAATCTCAGGAACTACTGGTTCGAATAGAAAAATTATTTTAGTGTTGGATAGCCTATTTATCGAGGAAGGTTATAGGCCATATAACATCACGCTACGGCTCACAGGAGCGACGGAGTAATCATAAACGCGGGTGAAATCGCGGGCACAGCTAGTTGTGTAATAAGACTGCTATATCAGATATATTAGCAGTTGGGTATATCTAAAATTCTCGATCAATGATTAACCTTTGATCAACGGTCCGCTGTTACTTAACTGTTATTCAATTAAAGCTCAGTTAGTTGAATAGTAGTTAAGTAATAGCGGCGTACGTTAAGTAATGTTTATAGATGTTGATTTGTGAGTAGTTGCTAATAAATCTTGTAAATATTTAAGATTGAGTTTATAAGGTTGGTTTTCCTCAGTAAATATATTATGGTTTCATACATCAGGGTGAACACTTAAATATTTTTTTTTTAAATTAAGCGTTATATTAGCGTCACGCCTGTTCCACCGAAAGGTTAACACAACCATGTCATACGTCCTTTTCTTGATATTTTAACCACGGAGCGAACAGGATCTATTGTAAAAACCGGGCATATACCAGACTTCAAGCTGCTCCTGAGAAATGATGTGTAAAATTTATCTTTTCACTATGGTCGGATAAGCGTACTTAGGAAACGTTTACTGACAATGAACAGTGTTTATGTGACCTTGAAAATGACATCGGTACCTGCTCGTATATAATTAATTTGAGCTACTGAACTTTGGGGGAATAAGAATGTTTGCATTCTGAACGCACTTAGTTCACAGCAAAAACTAAATTAATTGTAGGCTCGCATCAACGCCACTAAGCCTACGAGATATTAAACACGAGAGATTAGCATTACAATGAGACAAAAACCAGTTCAAAGCTGTGATTATATTATATAATAATTATACTAATAGGTATAACACCGATAGCTTTCTCGGCCATGCGAATTATTAACGTAATGATCTAATCCTGGCTCAGAACGAAATAGAAAGCGTTCCCTAGACTCAGTCTGACTGGATATACTACATGTAGATATAATATTGATAAGAATAATTGTATCGGTGTGACTGATGCAAATGCGATTGCTTATAGTGAGTTACTGGGGTTCGATTGCGCGCCAAGTCAATTAACTTTAAGATTTTATGGCATCACAAGGTGTTGTACATTTCTAAAGGTAAAATAATAAATATCTATGTGCCACGGGTTATATAATATATAAAAAAACAGTGCCTACATGGTAATATAGGCACTGTTTTTTATATATTATATAACCCGTGGCACATAGATAATTAGTCTTGTGTACAAGTTAGCTTAGCTCCAGGATCGAACTTACAATACTTGGGTGCTCATTTGAATTTAAAGATTTACCCTACGACATCCGTGCAATCATACATTTAAAGACACACATGCGTATAATATTAGTATGAACATTGTATTTTTTAATTATTCCGCACTAGGAATAAATTCTGTGCCGCTGGGGACTTTACAAACACTCAAACAACAGACACAAAGTATACTAGACTCGGAACAAAAATTCGTGGATCACACAAATTTATGTCCCGTGTCCCCGATCGACATCATATCGAACACGTAACACTTGGTACAGTGGCAGTGACGAGGTGACCACTTAAACTAATACTTTGCTTGTTTGTTACTTTTTATGGTTAAATAGCTAAACCAATTTCGATAACTTTTTGCATGGAAGATAGCTTCTTTTGAGGCAGATACTTAATAACGAAATTTTACTAAAGATACGCAAACGCGACACTCGTATGTACTGTAACTAAATATTCCAATACAACTTTATGTTAATGTCAGTAGCTTAGAAACATGAGGTCCAATATCCGCTGTCAAAGTACCTATCAAGTGTGTTTATGTATTGAGAACAGTTATATTACGAGGGCGTTAGAAAAACGCATCGGCCTCGGGGACCAGTCCTCCCACGGTCCATTCCAGTCGCAAGAATTTTTCACCACGTTTTGATTATACCAACGAAGTAATGCGGATAGTTTTGTTTAGTAATAAGTTGGAATTATTGTGTGGTTCGATTTTGTCATGTGGTTGCTGGTGTTTAATCTGCGCATCTCAAATATTATATCTTAGCACATTTGCAACGTATGCGTTCGGTAGCTAGTTTGAAAAGGGCAACATATTTCTAAATTCTAGTTTTCCTTGTCGCATTTAATATTTTCGGATTATATTATAAATAAGCCAAACAATATAAATTATGTAGGTATATACGATTCTGGCTCGTAGCTATAGCGTTAGCCTACGTTATAGTAATGAACATGAGTTATATGTATTTTTATAGTTATAACATGAAAAATTTAGGACATTATACCTAAATAACTTTGCCTTCGTTATCATTGTAAGACTCAATATATCTTGTATGATGCGATGGACGGCGTACGTTGATTATGTAAGTACATACATATATACCGTAAAAATTAAGCTGTGCATAAATGGCGGCCCTAAAGTCTTACCCTATCACGTTACTTATTGACTTAAATAATAAAAATACGATAAAATAACAAAATAGCGCGTAAAAGAAACGTACATTTAAGACGCTTATTTGATCTCATAAAACGTAATTTAGTATAGGCAGAAGCCCAAATTACATTACTAGCCATTCCCATCGCTATCGGTTGAAACATAACCTTGAATTTCTAAAGCAATATCAATCGTACTTCGCACTCGCCATTTCACGGATCCACAAACCCAAATCAGAGAGGTAAAAAGGATATTTTTAGCATTGTTTATTAATCGTCGCACAAACCTGCTCACCTTAATCGGATGAGTTGAATTACAACCTGTATACTCACACAGAGACATGAAGCTACAGTGCTGGATCCGGTTTTATTATAACATTTTACTTTATTAACTAATACGTGAGAATTAGACGCTTTTGCTAACAGCTGTAAAATGGAGTCATCTTTGTAGGACGCGAGCAGATGTTTCTGACCACGTGCTTATCGGGTTTTGCGTGAAAAGGATACGTTGAAAAAAGAAGACAGCGAAAAGAAACGGTCTGTTAAGTAGTTTTCCGGTGGCACGGATGGCATGAATCGAGTTGAATCCCTATAGGACAATAAATTGTATGATTCATGGTTGTTTCAGTGCTTTTGTGCCCACTGTTTCGTTATTCCTTCCGAGATATAGAGTAGACTTTAGTGAAAATGTGTATGAGGAGAGATAAAAAATATAGAAACAAATGCCTATGGTAGGTATATTAAGGGAGGAGGAAAGAAGGTAGCTAGGTGCTTTTATTAAAACGGAATCGTATAGGCAAAGCGTGTCCAAAAAAAAACCAGATGTCTTTGAAACACGTGCTGGATTAAGATTAAAAAAAACATGAAGTCTAAAAAACACACGAGATAAACGTGTAGATAAAGCAATTTTATTCAGTGTTATGTGTGTAATGGGTATGAAAGTCAAATCATTATTGGTTTGGGACATAAAATAATACTTATGAACGCCAAATTTAAAGTCTATGAAGTTGCATCAGCTGCAGATTTCGTCTATGATAAGAATACTAGCAAAAACAAGTCAGTTGCTTGCATAAAGGTTGCCACTGTTAAAGTGGTGAATGATTTTGGGTTCTAAATCTAAATATAAAAAGAAAACATTTATGTGATTTGTAACAGTTGTTATAAAATAAGTTATTTATGTGTCTATAGTTTCAATGTATATGATGTCCTTGCGATCAAAGAAGAACTGAAAAGATCAAAAGAAACAAAGTGCCAGTAGCTTCATTTAACTTCGCCGGCGTATCAAAGCTTTGCGAAAATTCTTATGGCATCTTCACATACAATCAACGCATAATACGGACAGTGAAACGACCCGGCTCTGAGTGCCTTTAGTTTTTTCAAACGATTCTCTTTAGTCCACCCATTTGCCCCGAGCGTCAACGCAGGTTGTGCGCGTGCCGGGGCAATTAAAAACATGTCTGCAGCTGCATCCATCCATGTTTTACAACATACGTTTCCTTTCTAAATACAAGTGTAGCACTTGGCTGTGACATTACAATCTTCAGGCCTTATATAATCCTATAATTGTAGGTTTATTTATTCAATCGGTGACGTCATGAAAGGCCTCTAAACAATAGCGAGGCACACGCCCCTTTTTTGCAATGTGGTTTGACCAGTTTTGGTCTCCTCGAGTGAGCAGACAGGTGCATTCAGG
Source organism: Catocala nupta (assembly GCA_963675205.1). Taxonomy (NCBI): domain Eukaryota; kingdom Metazoa; phylum Arthropoda; class Insecta; order Lepidoptera; family Erebidae; genus Catocala; species Catocala nupta. The sequence goes on along the minus strand of OY776086.1, from coordinate 25,536,448 downwards.
ACATTTTGAGGACTCAAGGTGTATTGTGAATGCAATATTATATTTTTTTTCGATTGACTGATTCGGAGCCTATCAGCGGTATAAGTGTTTCAGCCTGCACAATAAATTATCGTTAGGGTTCCGGTCCCGGGTCGTGTCAAGTGTTTTATTTGGTTCTTCTATAAAAATTATTAATTATTATTATTATTGTTATTATCTTTAGTTTTTTATAGTCAGTAGTATATGGCATAATGGCTGCAACACCTTGTTAATCTGAGTTGTAAAATACTGAAATTATATTTAATTGGCGATTTAAAAGAGTGGCTGTGAATTTCTTGCAGGTTTCTTCTCATAGGCTCAACCCTTTGCCTGAACCTAACAACTAACCTAAATGTAGCTTCAGTAACTTAGTAAACTCACTAACCTATATATTTTGACGTTCATAAGTCTTACTTTGTGACCTAAATGAATAAATGATTTTTGACTTTTGAAAATATTGTTAATAGTAGCATGGATTTTGAAAGAAATGGTAACAGTCTCCGCCTCGTATGGCACGTAAAAGCGTCGGTTTCGGGTATCCCGAACATCATATACAAGTATTCTGGTAGTTCCAAGTATTGTCCAAACTTTTGACTGGGCAGATGGCTGACAGACAAACACCTCGCCGCGCCTTTGCCGCCGTACCAAATTTCGAAAATTATTTGTGATCCGCAAAACTAATTTTCTGCGTCTGGATGTACTTTGTGTCCGTTATTTGTCTTTGTAAACGCCCTCACAGCATAAGGCATGATGCCTAAAACGGGCGTTGTCTCATGATAACAAAAACATAAGAAAGCCCAGCCAGCGTTCCGTGAGCGGCTCGCAAGAAAGAAAAAAGGCTAGAATATCAATGAAGGCTTATGCCCTAGGTACTGCAGTTCTTGAAACAGTGAGTGAGAGCCAGTCTCCTTACAAGGCCGGGAACGTGCAAGTAGTTGCGGAAGCGTATAGACCGTTAACATAATACGGAGCACCAATCAATAAGGCACGATATACCGTTCAAACGATTTATCTATTATACAAGTATCTCCGCCATTATATTCTCGTACCAAGTTACCCAACAAAGCGAGGGAAATAAACAACTTGTGAAGTACTACCAAGTTTTGCTCAAAGAGGATAATAATGTGAAACGTGTTTCTTCTCGTTTGATAAGCAAAATGACAGGACAATTAAGATAAAATCGTGGTGGTTGGTACTGGAAGTTATGCGCTGATAAACGTAATGACGCATTTTTCACTTGCAGTCGTATTTTTAAACGCGGCGGTGACGCCGTACCTTTATGACCGTTGGAAATAATACACAGAAATATTAAAGAGTAAAGTTATAAAAGAACATCAAATCAGACACATTTATAAACAGCCAGTACGTTTGACGCATTAACAGGGCTTTGTGTGATCCACAGATAGATGTTATGAGTCTGTGTGCACTTTGTATATAAGATTTCAATGTCTTTGCATCATCGGATTTTATTACTGTTAAAATATCAAACAAAAAGTCGCTGAAGTGCGACTAGGACGGAAAAGTCTGTGTGATCAGGGCTATTATTACGAAAAGAGAAAACGGCTGTTCGAAATTTGAATTGTGGCATGATTGCCTTTTTTAAATCTTTGTACTTGACATTGACTTCAGCTTGATATCATAAATGCCCCATTTACACATGTTATGTTCTGGATTTAGTTTTATTTTATTGTTGTATTTATATGTTATTGTTGTACTTTTCAACTAGTTAGATGAATATAGCACGAGTCCTGCTTCGAGAAACTTGTCCTGTGCAAAAGGGCCTTTAAAGTACCTGAAATAAAATACCTTGATCGACATATTCACAATTAGATAGAGCAAAACAAAAGAGGATTCAGGGTATGATTGGTCAAATCTGCAAATTGTTTCAACTGGTCAAGCGGATTTTTATCACCCTTTTATGTTGAAATTGGTCAGATACTAATTAAGTTTCGTTTCGTCAAAACATGTAAAGGTTCTGATTGGACAAGTCTAAGAAAAGTACTAACTCGTCAAGGATATTATTAGTTGTGATTTTACGGCCTTTAAACACACACTTTTAAAGGCTAGGTTACAAGAAGCCTACCTAGAAAAATACCCATAAAATATTGTTTTTAGGTTTCCGTACATTAAAACACATTTATTTGTATGGAAACCTAAAAACAACATTTTCCTTTTAATGTAACGTGACGTTTCTTAGTATACCTTATAATAACCTAACCTTTTAATAAGTACGTCAAGTATCGATCTATGTACCTATGTATATTGTATAAACATGTCAATGACAATAGCGGTCGGACCAGTCGAGAGCCGTTCCTGCTAGATAGCGTCGAAGGTCAATGCAGCCGTAACAAATAGAATAGATCTGCAAACCTAGCAAGAGTCAACGTGAGAAATATGTCACGGGTTGTTTTCAAATATTAAGTTTACGGTAAAGTCCGAATTGTTATCTTTATTTAATCTGCCTAGTTTTATAATACTGACATCATAAAAAAAATCTTTTGTGTTTGGCCACCGGTGTGCTGCTGCGCTGTTGCTACCTACTTGATAAATATCAAATTAACCTTTTCAGCGAAAGGGTGATTTTTATTTTTTATTCTTCTCGTCAAAATGATTTTGGGTTGTTCTACATATATAGTCTTTTATTAGTACAAAAAGTCCTAACAATAAACTCGAAATAATATATGGATAGGAGTACATATATTCTAGTTAGTTCTTTAAGAATATTCGTTATGTGATCATAATATCATTGACCTAGCAAGGACTAATGTGATAAAATATTGTATTTAATGTTAGTCTTTGCCAGACAATTCGATGTGTAAATGCAACTCATAGATGAACGTAATAGTTAAGAGGTCACCGGCGAGGATGTCTTTACATAATAGCAAAACACGAAATAATTTACATAATCCATAATGTTTCATATGCGAATGCGAGTTTGTTTGTTGGTTACACTTTCACGCCTTAACTACTCGACCGATCATCATGAAATTTCGCATACACGTTGCCAAGGGAACAAAAAAGGGCAAAGGATACTTTCATCCCGAAAAATTAATGTTTCTAACCTAATCTAAACTAAATTTACATGAGTAAAACCGCGCTCAATATCTAGTAATATAATTATAAAATGCAGAACAATTGCAACATTAAATCAATTAGATGCAAAAAGGGAAATCATTAGTTACTTGGCAGTGCATCAGCTTCTTTTTGCAAGGCTACATTTAATTCTTCCGAACCGAATGGACGGTAGGTACTAAAGGTGTTACATGTGACATTTGTTAAAGTCACTAGTCAAATTATAAGCTGTTTTACTTCATGAACTAAGTAAACAAATGATTATAACGCGACAAAATCAGTATAAAGTAGTTTAATTTCAATGTATGACATTCGAGTAAACGTAAGACAATATTAAATGATTATTATACAACGAACCTAGCATGAGCTCTAAAATCAACGAGTTTCAACCATTCGACATTCTTTCGAGTTGATTTAAGAGCCCATGCTAGGTTCGTTGTATAACCTGTTAATAGATCTATCAATTATCGACTAAGTGGTTCTATCAAGATTCCATTTTTCCATTACCGAACAGCAACATGAGCTCACGATATCATGTGCTAAATACATGAACTCACGATACTGAATATGCGACTTTCAAACTGACTTTTGTATGTCAAACTATATGTACTTTGACAGAGAAGGGATTTTTAATTAACATCTTAATAACCTATTAAGTAGCTAAGGCACACCGGTGGCTAGACACAATAGGTTTTCAATTATGTTTGTCATGCCAACAATGGATAGGTTAACATGTAATTCAATGTCGTTATAGTCATCTATGTATGCTTATAGAATATTATTATACCCTGTCTTCTACAAACGCAATTTTTACAGTCAAGCCCAGTTATGCCATTCTGGTAACCCACCGGTAATGTGCCTTACGAGTATTTTTAATAGAAATGGTAAGTGTTGCGGTAAAGTGACCACCAGATACCATCGACGTGGACCGATGTCGATGGACGGACGATTGTTAGTTGATGGATTTTAAACTGTTCAAAGCATACGGACTGATAAAATAATTCATTCTTCTTTAATCACTGTCGGAATGACCTGTGAGAAATACTTTATAGCGATCAGTCTACGATAGTTATAAATTTCGAGCAATTAGATCGATTTGATCACGAACTTGATCGACGTCGACTAATCTTATTCTTCTACGTTGGCACCGTTCAACGTTGACAGTGTGGGCGTGGTATTGCTTTTAGACCTGCTTCTGCTTGTAAATAAAACTATTAGTTTTTTAGGAAACCGAACATTGACGCATTAATAGTAATATTTAATTCGTTAGAAAAGTGTCAGTACTATCTAACATCTGACATCAATAGTGACGTCAGATAACTATTATTTTCACAATCACTAAAGTGAATACAAGTAACCTAATATTATATTGCAACATTTTATTGTACATAATTGGAATATTCAAATTAATGTAACAAAAACGATTGTTCTTCCCAATCAATTCTATTTATCATTGGTCTATACAAAAAAATATTGTCATGTTCAATCACAAAACTTTGGTCAAACGACGATGACTGGCCCTAGGATCTACACTAAGCTGTAGCAATGTCTACGTGATATTACTCTGTCTAAACCTTGCATGCCCTTTAGCACATACAAGCGTGATGCCATCTTACGTGTTTATTTATAAACATTCTGCCGATTTAATGCAAACACAGAGTATTGGGACTGCTACAATACTATACTGTAAACAGTTGCAGTCTGCCTAGGCTCTTAATATAAGGGTGGCTATCAAGCCTAATCAAATCAAGCAAAATCTGTTCTTGATATACAGGGTGATTTTGAAATCGTGTAATTCCTTTTAACCACGCATTCTACTGATGATATAGAATAACCCTGTCCATATATTTTTTAATTAGAATTATGCTTTTGGAAAAATATGTGTACCGATTTTTTTCGTGAAATGTTTTCAGATAGTCATATGTTAACCACCTGACACAATTTTAATATATTACTCATTTAAAAAAAATAACACGACAATTACTGATGTCGTAAATAATAAGGGGCAATGAAAAGGATCGCCCGTTATTATTTACGACATTAATTATTGATATGTTATTTTATATTAATTAGTAAGAAATTATTATCTCCTCGGTTAACATATGACTATCTGACACCATTTCACGAAAAAAACAGTACAATAATTTTTCAGAAATAATTATTCTAATAAAAAATAAATATGGTCAGGGTTATTCTATACCACCAGTAGAATGCGTGGTTAAACGGAATTACACGATTTCAAAATCACCCTGTATATCAAGAACAGATTTCCTGTTATACAGCATATGCTTTTTAACAGAAAATCTGTTCCTTTATTATTTTTTTAATATTATATGCATGTCGTAGATTAGCTGACCAAAGTGAATATACTCTAGTATAATTAGAAAATAATAAACTATTATACTTAGATATTTTCAACGCCGAAAGCATTTTAGTATAGGTACTGTAAACTGTATTAAGGTGGCGGTACGTTTATGTAAACCGTAAGACCCCGAACCAGTAGCGGTTAGGAAGCCAGTTAAACACTTGCGTCTCCCATGTAGTGTGCACTGTGAACGAGCCCATGAAGACCCATTTAAGAAACATTATGTAGAACAATATAACGTGGTACCTTTACAATAGTTCACAAATCGAGCTATCAAGCGTTGAATCACGCCGTTGGTCGCGAGGCTATTTAGTAAACAAACACGGAGCTCGTGAATCATCCGACATTCGCTCGCGAAATGTGCGAGCCACGATGGCATGCGAACGAACGTATACAAAAAACTATAATGAGGCATGTTACGTGGCCGGTCTCTCAATGACATTGTGTTTTATATACGGATTTTAGGAAATATATAGAAAAGGTAACTATTTATAAGACCAGTTATTACTACAAACTTAGTTTTGGCTACGCCTAAGTTTTTACTAAACTTAAAGGGGATCTAGGTATTAAACGCCTGGGTATCCTGGGTATATTACATACATAGTCCCACGCTTATATCCTCGAAGATGTAGGCAGGGGTAATACGACATTCCCTACCACTATGGCTATACCCACGACAGCTATACTTCTAGATCCTACATAATAGGGCTAGCCTTTTCTTTACCCTTCACTATTCTCCTTAAAGCCTTTGCCACCTAATAACTCTGATGTTAGTGGTCAAATGATGGCGTAGTGGTTAGTGTAACTGACTGCTACGCCTGAGGTCGCGGGTTCGATTCCCGCACAAGTCAAACATTTGTGTGTTGCATATGTTCATGGATGTTTGTCTTGATCTGGGTGTTTATATGTATAATATATATGTATGTTTATCCATTGTCTAGTACCCATAGTACAAGCTCTGCTTAGTTTGGGCTAGATGGTGTTGTGTGTATGTGGTAGAATATTTATTGTGGTAGAACTAAATGGCACTGATTCAATCCCATGATATGACATAGCACTTTGCAAAGCTTGACATTAGTTTTACCCTTTTACATACGAGTACATAATTATTTGTATACATAATATTTTCAACAAGTCTATGATACCGTTAAATAACAATACAAGCCTTGTAACAACCTCCTAAGAACTAATTAATTACTTTATATTCACGTGGGTAGTCACTAGTCAGGGAATTCATTTGTCGAACATCACTCGATACATTTATTATTGAATCAAATCTGTACAATATTCTCCGGTTCATGCACATGAATGATTCAATTGGGGATATGATTCAGGTGGCTATTTCAGTGGCTGGCCAATCACATAGGTAGCCGATTTCCAAGTCTACCTACCTGCCTTCCTATGTGGCGTGACTCAGCGAGCTAAGTGGTAAGCATGACGTGTTAAATAGGGAAACTATAACCATAGATAACGATGATATTGTTTTTTATGCCTTATATTGTAAGACTGCAAATTCGATGTTTCTTCTATGTTGAGTTAAAATATAATTATTAATTATCCTTATTAGTACCGGCTGTGTTGGTGGATGTTATGTTAAAGTGTCTATAATAATTATTTATAATTATACAGAATAATATACACCATTAGCTAATAAAATTTCAATACATCGTTAGCAAATGTGATCGTTACCAAATTAACTGTTGAGATAACTGGTAATCTCGTTATCATAACCATCATAATTTCTGTCAAACTATCTAATATCCGTCTTTAAGTGGAATCGATTTCATTCCCTATTAGGAGGAAACTTTCTTTCATATTAAAGAAAATATACATCCGTGTAGGAGGATTTTAAAGTTCCTAAACGCGTTATAATCACATAAACCAAAAACGATCAATAGCTTTTCAATTCCCACTCGAGTGAGAGTTACGACGTTTTCGGTATAACGAGACAACCGTACTAAATCTATGTGGAAAATTAACATACGCATTTGTCGTGTGTGAGCTGTGCGTAGGTTAGTGTAAAAAGTGCACCCACCCACGTCTCCCGTGTAGGAAATAAGACCCCAAATGAAAGAGTCAACGTCCGCGCCAAGGTGTGTTTACACGGCATATCGATCTAAAGGCGGGTACATCACCTTACCAAGTAATATTTTTGAGTACCTTCGACTTTAAAAACGGCGCGAAGATTTAAATGGTCAGCTCATCCGGTGGTGTATTGACAAACATTTGGAATGGACAGATCATTGTTTTGCGTCTGTGTGTGTTTTGGTTTGTTATTTGTCGCTATGGTTCCTGCGAGCAAATATGTTATTAGAGTACCTACAGTGTACAGAAGAAGCCAAAGAATCTTGTGTTGTGTTCCGACGGCATGCAAGCTATTAAAGGCGGCGATTAGCCTATAGAATTAAAAATGTATCTTCAGCCAGGCCGATGCTTCTTTGCTATTTTAGGTGTGTAGTAAACAACATTATAGTAGCGAAATATAATATAATATATATATATATATATATATATATATATATATATATATATATATATATATATTATATATTTTTTTATTTTTTATACGGCCCACCTGATGGTAAATGGTTACCGTAGCCTATCGACGCCTGCAATACCAGAGGCATCAATTGCGCGTTGCCGACCTTGTAAAAACCTTTTAACGCCCTTTTTGAAGAACCCCATACTGTTTTTAAAAGATATCTAACCATTTATAATCCCTTTGTCGGCAAAGCCTTTTATGACATGAGGGGCTCAGAGCAACTATCTATTGATAACGCAGATATTGTTATCATGTGTATCGAATAAGTACTAAACTACTTCAACTAAGCTGCCTTCCGTTTACAAATCCGAAACTAAGATCAAACAGACGCGTGAAAACACAAACATGTTGTAAGAGCTCTATTCTTTGACTTATATGATGGTGTCTTTTGTTTGTTGGGAGCATAGGACATCCGTACACACGAAGTAAAGAGCGTAACAAAGCATTGTGTCACCATTACGGCACATAAAGAGACACACTGTCTACAAAACAATGACATAGGCGCAGTAGATAGTGAACAATTCAATGGAACAGACACGCCGGTGCCAGGGGCATCGGACAATAGCCATGCGTGTCCAGTCAAATTACTTAATGACCAAAGATATAAAACGTATGAAACATCAATGATTGCTCAAGGCGATTGCAAAAACGGAACGTTACTACGATGCAATATTTAAAACTGCGTTCTAAAAGGATGTTTCAAATGCTATCAATAACACTAACATGTCTATGTGTGCGATCATCGCAACAATTACTGGAACGATCGTCATGTCAGAACATATTGTACCTATAAAACATTAATTCGACATTCGTATATGCAAATTGGCATAACTACGAAGAATACTCAATTTCTTTTCCAGAAATCTCTTTTAAGGTATGAAACCTTAAAAGAGATTTCTGTGTTAAAGTCTTGAACAGTTTGTATGACATTTGTGGGTCATGCAATGGTAGCGAGGAGAACAATAATGTTTTTTAGAAACTTCGTCGTCACGTGTCAAAGTTTGGACTGCATCGTATGAAAGCGTGTTGTGAATGGTGTACAAGAGCGGCATAAGTAAACAATCCCGATGATTGTGCATTCGGCACACGATCTTCTCCGATTCGGTCGGCTGTCGGTGCGAGTTGAGCCGACCTTAGCTAAGTAGCACAAGGTGTGCCGGCGCACTAGGGAGATTCACAACACTATAATAATATCTAATCAATATGGAAAGTTACTAATTAACCATTTTTAACGTTTATAGTGAAAATGGCAACGTTTCTGATATAACAAGGTCTTACGAAACCACCTTGACAGTAAAAGCGAAGACCATTTAGCAAGAATGTCGTGACCTTTCAATGAGGTCGTAACACTATTGGGAATTAGAAAAATCATTGCCGCTTCGTTTGTACAATGGCGTAAGCGAAATACAATATACAATCAGTTGATTGTGATCTTGTGTCCGATTCCAAGATGGAACTAAATACAACTTGGCCAATTTTTTACGACCTTACATGGGACTAAATTTATATCTGGTAAAATGAGCATTCTTGTTCCTGCATGGTTATTTTTATTTTATAATAATTTATTTCTTAATTTACAAGACACAAAACATGGTGAATAATAGTGGTAGTGTGTGTAACAATGCATAGTAAGCCGCTGGCACCCGAACTAGGTAGAACCTGTATCTCAGGCACCAGACACCTAAAAGATTCGATCGCTATGTGTTATTACATCTACATTCTACACATATTATTAACAAAATACCTATATATCAAAAAAGAAAGTCCTACCACATGAAACGACATTTCTAGTTGTATAATAATCTAATGGCGATCTAAAAAGGAAATGAAAGTTCCGAACACACAAATTAAATGATAGACGATAGTGAAATGTTCGTAGGGCTAACATAATCGAGTTAAATTAATGCGATCTTAATGATCAATTAGCGAGCGGCGCTGTGGATCCTGCGCGCGCGCCGGTCGTTGGCAGGGCGAATTTAGAAGCGGGAAAGGTCGCCAATGACTCACTTTATGATTCGTATATGCCAACACTCGGACACAGACGCGTAAAGAGCGCGGTTATTTAAAATAGAGGTATCAGTTACGTCATATGTTGCGAATATATCGTAATAGCCATTATCCTTAAGACTTGATAGACGTTGACTTAGTCCTACGTAATTGGAGTCTATTGCTATATAGCAGGGTCTCCAAACTAAGATCGAGCCAAGCGAACAAAAATTTAAATGATATATTAATTACTAGTCACTGTATTTAGATCGCGCTAAAATATGTCAACACTAAGTAGAGTGACCTCACACATTACATAGAGGAGGATAATGTAGAATTTTCAAGATGAATTAGGTTGGCAATACTATATTTATAATTCAGATATCATCTTGCCAATGTGTGTCACATGAGGATTTAGCGTCCAGAAAGGTGACCGTATTAATAGTAGTAGAGCAATTAATTTCAAACTTTGAAAGCGGATAACTGTTTACCTTTATGGGCAAGTCTACGTAAAAGAAGTAGTATTGCCATTAGAGCTCTATAGAATTTATACTGTAGTTCTGAAGGATACAGAAAAACACTTTGACCAATCCTGGAGTTGACCTCAAGACTCGCAATGGGCGGTTGCGTGACCATATTCGGTTTTAGGTATGATTAACAGTTATTGGCGTCATAATAACGAGGACTAGGGTAGTCCATAGGATTACTAAGTTTGTGTAAACGACGAATACCTACCTAACACCTCACGTATGCCAGATTAAGAAGTTTTGTCGACGATCTTCAAGATTGTGGTTATTCGTGTTGCGAATTGAGCAGATTACCGTGATCTTGTGAAACTTATATTAATATTTGTTTTGATATATGTAAAGTACTTCTAAGAGTACCGCAGTACAAAGCTGATCGTGTAAATATAATAACTGCACGAGTAGAATGGTTTAATTGGTATTCCACTGCCATTGCGCCGGGTTCGATCCCCACACGAGGCAATAATTTGTGTGGCAAATTGTTGTTCCCAACCAAACATCTAGATTGGAAACACAACTATTTGCCATCATTATGACGCCAATGTGTACATTGTTTAAATTTTATAAGGGCCACTAAACAGGAATTATTCCTAGTGTGGTTGTTGTTACAGTTGCCTTTTGAATTATAAAAAGGAACGATAAAATATGTAAAATTAACGTGTGTTATCGATAGATGAGTACCCATTTTAGACGTCACATTGCTTCGTGTCTCAAATTCTTCAGTCCAATATTTATTCCGATTTTTTAGAGCTCAGTATAAATTGGAGATTAATTTTGAATCATATTGTAAAGTATAAATAGAATACTCAGAATATTCGTAGCGGCTTTATACTTGGAACTGACAATAGGAAACTAATTTGATGTCTTTGTGTAATCAACTAGGGGAGTACCAGAGAAGATGGCAATAACATAATTTTGCAATTTGTTCTTAGGTGAGAAATGTTTTAGATATGTTTAAGGAGGCGCTGTTCTGTTAGCCGAGGATCCACTTATTTATGTCATTGCACTGGCAGCGCAACTAACCTTTTTATTGGCAACGACAACGCATGATACCTTTTTTATTATAGATTTGATTGATTGCTGTTTACTATCCAAATCCTTTCTTTCTATTTTAGCGATACAAAAAGATGATCAACCCTCTCCTTAAACATAAAAAATGCTTAATATGTTTTTATTGTATAATGAATTAGATGCAATGAACAAGAGTATTTGTAAAATTAATTTAATTGTCTGTTATCAATAAAACTTTTATGAACAGGCATGTTCAGCACATTTGGAATGCACAAATGTGCACATGGCTTTAGTAGCATTATAAGTATTATAACAGACGTAACTTTGATATGAACCAGTGTGACTTTGTGACTTACTTTTAGATTGCCATACATTCCATTCATTGATTCATGTATGTACAGCCCTGAAGGGTCCACTTCTTTAGGTAGAATTTTCCATATTTAACTGGCACGTTTCAAGTCCCATATAAACAGAACTTATTACTATTTACAGAGTATATTACCAGACTCCCATATAGTTATTGGCGATTTTCTTTACAACCATGGGAACACCCGATATCTCTACTGAGTATACAACTCTGTAAGCATTAGGCTGGTGTAAACATAATCACAAACGTATGCCAAAAGGTTAAAATTAATTAAGACTGTTTTATTAATACAGGATTAATAAATTTTTAATATTTTAATAAGTCGTTACAGTCCCACGATAGAAATATAGTTATTATCTGCAATTTGCTTGTCAATAAAGATCTACACGATACAGGGTATACGCCCAAGGTCAAGGAGATATTTCTTAATAAAGCAATTGTTCCACTAAAGGAAATATAGGACTTCTTGAAGGTCATTAAGTACAGTGTTTACAGGTCTTAGACGTCGACTTAAGCTCTATCGTGCTGAGACTGAGATATTACTTAAATTATTGTTCTTTTAACTCCGACCACAAGTAACGGCCAGGTCAAAAGGTTAAACATTTTATGAAAGAAATAATGACATGTCTTTTTATTGTTAGCGACTCAGTACCGTTAAGACAATTTGTATGAACATGTAGTCTGGCTTAATCGATTCTATGAAGCATAGCAGACGAAGCTTTAACTGTAAATCGACAGACATAGATTGATTTAGTTTACCTAGTGTTGCAAGTGTAGATGAACCAAGCGGCGCGCAGAATGATAATGACTTATGAGGTACTTGTGCGAGCAAGTGAATCTTATGATTAAATCGTGCATATAGACCACGCCAAAAGCTTAGACACCTAGTCTTCTTTAGAAGCCACGCAAGGGAGATAAGCGTAGAGCCCGCGCAAGTAGCTTTGTTACGTAGGTCGCGGGATAGACTTGATCATGTAGCTCGCGCGAGTATGTAGCTTCGTCATGTAGTCCTTAAAGTAGCTTGGGTATGTTGACCGCGGCAGTTACATGTGTCGCATCATTCAGTTACTTTCTAGAAAATACGTGTCCCCAAAATAACTTCTGCTTCACGTACATAAATATTTAGACTCGAAACACATATCTGAACGCTTAGTCAGTTTCGAAGTAACTGAACTTGTAAATAATAAGACAATGCTTATCAAGCGATTATGGTGAATAAAGGCACGGACTAAACGTGTCATTATGACACCTGTACGGTGAGCTATCTTTGCTTACGCACTGGACAAACGGCTATGACGTCTGGATGTTCCGATAGTTACTACTGTTAGTTTTCGACATCACGATGGCAACAATAATCTTTTTTATTACTAAGGTGGCAAGGCTATAAATTAACCACACGACCCGATATGCGACCTGATACGCTTAAACGGCTGCAAAACCAGCGATATTTATCAGCAATTATTGATGAATAAAAAAGCAGACGTTGATGATCACGTTTAAGAACAAAAGTCAGTAGAGAGAAATCTTTGAAGTATTAAGTAAAAAGACTTAAGTTGGATACACATAAAAAAAAACTATACATTTATTAAAAGGAAACTATCCCCTGCTGCAGGAGTAAAATAAAATGTTGTGACAAAAAATGTATGTCTGAAAATTCGTTATCGAATATATGTATATGCTGGCTACCAAGTCGCATTACGTCAGCATGGTGAACTATGGTTTAATTATTTTGAATCTGACGGCTTCGTCACATCCTTAATAATATTATAAATGTGGAAGTGAGTTTGTTTGTTAAGCTTTCACGCCTTAACTATTCGACCGATCATCATGAAATCGCATACACTTTGTCAGAGGATCAGAAAAGGACATAACGTACTTTTCACCCACAAAAATTACTGTTACTAACCTAACCTACATTTACGCGAGCGAAGCCGCGGGAAAAATCTAGTCCGTAATAAATTATAAAACTTTGTGAAATATAGCAAAATTTTAACTGAATCGTTTTGCTCGTGAGTTTCTTTTTATTCAAGAATACCGTATTGAACGCGGTGCTACCTCAATAGAGACCCTTGGCATACATAAGTAACTTCGCGACCTAAATGATATAAATCTTGAACTTAATGGAGTGGAACCACAGAACTATAAAACACTAGAGGACTTTTCAAATAAGTGCTGACCTGAAACTAGAACAGTACCGGCAAATGGAGTATTACTATCACATAGCGGCCTCAATACGTGCATTGGCGAGCTTTAACGTACGTTCGCACATAAAACCGTGTTTGCGTTTCAAAGAGCTTCGATGAGTCTGTGATATTTCAAGAACTGATGTTAAGAAATACAATTAAAATAATTTATACTATACCACAACATAAAAATCCAATAGCGCTAAGCTTTACGAGAACCATAAAGTATTCTTCTATACGATTGTCCAATTGATTGATCCGGCAATATCGCAACACTTCAATATCGACGAGGGAATCCAATTTAATAGCCGTACATTTGTTTTGATAAGATTTCGCGGGGATTATCTTACAGATATAAAACCAGTGTACTGATGAAACCAACCTGATGGAAATGGCTTTATACTTCATTAGTACAGAAATGTTTTGCAAGAACATATATTTCAATACAGTAATGTCGAAATTGAGCGGTAATCTGATTATCGTTCCAGTTTAATTAAATCTTGTCGCGGTTTTGGTACTGGTACATATGCGGTTGATACCGAACGAATCTTGTCTATATCTTTCATCAAGCAGATTAGCGTTACAACGGAAAGACAGAACAGCTGTTTTATTCCACATTCCTTTACGATAAGCAGCGACTTGCCTGTGTTTTCTTAGCAATGTTTCTACCATGTTAACAAACCATCAGCCGCTTATTACTATGTGGGCCATTGACAATACTGCAATCAACGCTTTAAAAATAATATTTACTTGTCATCCGCTTGCTATTTCTCCCTAGCCTTTATTATTCCCAATTCACTTAGGGTCGGCTTTTCTGGTCTAATCGGATTTGACTGGATATCAGTTTTTACACGGAGCGGCTGCCAACTGACCTCTGCAACCCGAATGCTAACGATACCCTAAGGCTAGACCAGTGTCAGGATATTATAGGGCACTGACTTCCCAATAACGACCGCCATAGATGTTCATGGCAGCCGCGACCGACGGCTTAACGTGCTCTCCGAGGCACGGAGCAGGCGATAATTGTCAATCAATACGCACATAATTTCGAAAAGTCGTACGACTTCCGAAAGTCAGAGGTGCGCGACGTAGGTTCGAACCCGAGACCCTTTGCATTGCAGTCTGTTGGTCTCCCCACTGAGCTATCGCTGCTGCTCGTCCGTTTGCTACATTACTCTTAATTACACTCATCAGGCACACAGAAATTTAGCACGCGTACTACTACCGTTTGCCACTTCCTTCTCATTAAGTGTACAAAAACAACACAAGCTCCATAATTCAGAAGAAAGAGACTTAAAAGACGATCTAAGCAACGGAACGACTCAAGAATATAATAGTCTTTGATGCATGAATAAATATGTTTGCCACAGGAAGCGATGTTTCCTCTCCAAAATGCGGCGATCTGTTCGTTTTCTATTACCTCAATTTATAATCCAGTTTTATAATATATCTTCACACCGTGTTTATATGAGGTGAACGTGTCGTGGTTTAGATGTGCGGACGAAATATGATCCGAGAAACGAGTTTGCAATGCGCTGTTGCTCGGGAACAATGCATCGTAAAAGTTATTGAGAACTTTTTATACTCTCAATATGCGGTTCAGTATAATATGATGTAAGGTTAGGAGAAACAACGTTTTTTGTTTATTTTTTGACTATATCAAATGTATAGACATACCATTGTTAAGCGGTCTAATTATCTTTTTGGGTTGTTGTTGAAGTACTAAAAGTACTTCACGGTAACTGTTTATTCCCATTTCGTATACAGTCGATAATGGTATAAAATAGTAGCAAGTATTTTAACTCATGTCAACAAATTTCGTACTACTTGTAATAATTTTATTAAAACCAATAATTGTATAATAAGAAAGCAAAGCTTGCTAGCGTGTATGTTAATATTACGTATACAAATTTTAGAGGATGGAATAACATAGATATCGGGATAAGTGAGATAAGGCAAATTAATCTGGTATAAGGCTGGATTTGTACCGAAAACGCGTGTCAGGCGGCTGTTTTGTTTAGTTCTATCTCTAACGATCCGTAGCATAATTATGTCAGTAGAAAATATAACGCCTCATTAGGTACATATAATTTACCATAGACAATGCTCTACAGAAGTAGTTTGATGTTTATTTTTGATTTAACAGTGACCGCTTAGTTTTTATACTTTACGACGTTTGTATATATATGGCGATAATATTACACGTACGGTATGATATTCCATTTAAAATTAACAATTACATTCAGTATTTTATATTCTGGTGTATTAATTAATAACATATTAATATTTTTCGCTGAAAAAGACTAATCGATCGGTCAGATAATTTTTGGAATGGAGCCTTGCTTTGATGGATGCATTTGTGTCAACGAAATTTAAGCAAAAATAAAGAGGGATAAGCACGTTTTGCATGCGATATGGTGTCTACTTAAGACGAATTGATTTAAATATAACATTTTAGTATTAGTTCACAGTCCTTCTGATGTTAAGCTGTTTCCGTAGCCTCACTGACAATAGAAGTGAGTGTGCAAAGGATACATACCAGTACTCCTTGGACGTTTAAGGAACTTACGCTAGGAATATAATTAAAAGTTGTGTTTCGTCTGCCTATTAAAGTATGTAGTTAACCAGCGAAAAATAACGTATCCAATATAGTGTATCTACCTTTTAATATCATATACTCGTCTCTACCCTGTGTCCAAGAGCCTTCAACCAAAACCTCTGTAATTTAGACTTTACAATAAAAAGCACCATGAATGGCTAACGGATGATGTGTCATTTATAATTGAGTACCAAAAAAAGCAGTAAAAAGTCGCGTATTGTGTTGAACTACCACACAATCGTCAGTACTGAGTCACAGACGTTTAAGGCCCGAAGGCCTTTAGTCGCGCTCTGGTGAGCTCTATGACGGAATAGAAACAATAGCCTTCTCACGGCGTACATTATATTTCACCATCTCGCAGACGACTTAACGTTGGATAACAGAGCAAAATATTATTTCCTGTACAATTTATATTAGATACACTAATACACCGTAAATTTTAAAGTACTGTATTTCTGTAAAGCAATGCGAAACTCTCTTTTGTTTAGATTGATTGCTTTGCGGATCCAATGGCATAAGCGTAAACAACTACTCATAGTATTATTCCAGGTAAAATTTCTGAGTGAGATAAGTTTTAATTAGAATTTTGTATCAGTGAATTCTTAGTAGCAGTCTTAGCCTAATGTTGTAACGTGCAATAAATTTCTACACTGTCCATTAGTTTGATATACATATATCTCTCATAAAAAAAGAAGTTTAAGCTTTGTACTGTGAATGTATTAACATGAACAGAAGACATTCAAATTCCACTCATTTAGACGCATTTGGAGATAGACCCGGCACGACTGTAGCTAAAGGGCTACATAAAGTACAGACATCTCAAAATCAGTTAGTTTAGATGTTGTAGAGCATAATCAGTAGGAAACGCGTATAAATTTACATCTCATGGTCGTTATTAGGCACGTAGAACGTAAACAAACGCGTCTCGGTCTACATTATATCGGTAACGGATATACATTCGGATACAAGCAATTACGTTTCCTTGGTCAGTGTAACGACCACGCGCATGCAGTGAGAACGCATCGTATAATTACTGAACTTTTAGGAAGCAGAATTGTTTTGTAACGCGGTTTTTCATAATTTTCATTCAGCCCGTTTTTATAGATGTCAGTGCTTTTTGTGCAGACATTACACCACGCACCATGAGAGAATTATATCACATTTCACGAATTGCATTTAAGGCGTCCCGTCTGGTGCCAAAATATCCCCAGGCTGAGTTTTACGATAGAGATATCTACTATCTGAATATTTATATTTACATAAAATGTACTATAAGTTCATCAATCCAAAAATAGCATGAAGATACCCAAATAATAAGTATAATAAAATAATAATAAACACAACTGATTTGAACTCTTCGATTAAAAGACTACATAGCATTATTGACTTGTGACGTAACAAGTTGGTACGCAGAGCACGTGACATTATTTTCAGGATAATTACATTTAGACAGCTTTACTTTTAGTATAGATTTACTCATTTTTTCAAACGAATAAAAAGCAAAATCACCTTTAAAGATCCGACATAAAAACATTGGCGCTGACACTTGTACCTTCGAACCAGCGAGACCCTTAGCTTTCATTTAATTAAATTTCCCTCCTTTGACTTTTTATTTCTCTCTTCCTCAAAGTTAGCAAGATTCAAGTTGGCCAATATCGCCGTGAGAATCGGCCACAAGTGGGCTTCGTCTTCTCGACCCGGTTTCGTTCACGTGCCGTCGAGTGCCTGAATGTGTAAGTGAACAAATTTTGTGCGCGCCATCAACCGCTGACATAGCACTTAACTTTCTCATGACCCGACTCACTGGCTCTATACTTGAGTAAGCAATACCGTGGATTTGACTATGTACAAGATATATATAATATAAATTTTGTGTTGACTGGTTGTAGGTATAATGTATAGATTTAAAATTAAATGCAGCCCGTTTCTTGGCAGTATTCTTTCTAAAATGTCACACAACAGATAGTATGTGTATCATAATGTTTTTGTGTGATTGAGAACATTCGTTGAATGATGTCTTATTTTAATGATCTCGGAAGTTTATGGAATCTAGGAATTAACACTGGACTGCCGATCTTAGATCAAGTTATAAAAGCATTAAGCACACTATTATTACGTTTTACATTTTAATATAACATAGTAAGAGTTTGGTATTGCTTTAAGGGACTACGCGTGCTTAGATAGACCTCTCAATCAGTACCATTGAAACAATTTACGCTTTACGTAATAAGGAACTGCGTTGGACCACCGTTTGCGCGATCTATATCCAAGTCAGGTAAAAGTAACTGGCGAACGTACTACTTATATACCTTTGCTTTTGGAAATATGTAATAGTCCATGTATAAACTCACATCCGTTTGCCCAATGGACAGTACACTGGGAGGATTTTGGCGGAACATTTCTTAATCCAATAACCCACTGCATAATCCGGGAATCAGAAATGTTCTTACTCTTACAGACAGTCGGTGTACATTTTCCAGATCCCATTAAACATTCTAGTCATTGTAAGCCAGTTAATCAAATACCCAGCTCGTTGTTATCAGCGGTATGTGCATATTTACAGTCTCACCAAATCGTGAGTCACGCCACGCTCGCATCAAAGAGTTCGTATGAATGGATCATTAGGGAGGCTCGCCTAAACGTTACCATGACGTATTGCAATCCACCTTACAGAATACGAATATAATTTAGTGCAGGAAATGAAAGAGCTTCGTTTTTAGTGTGCACTTCATCAGTAACCATTAATGTTCGTAAAACACGTTTCTGCGTTTAGCATGTTTTCCGCTTGTTGATAGCTGCTTACCGTAACTTATGTACGCTTACAACAGAAGGAAAGCCAGCTATTGCAAGCGTGAATGGCGCACTATCACACTGATACTGTATAAACAAGTGAATTTTTAGTGAAAGAAGAAAACAGCACAGTCTCCTTCGCTCACAACGGTCTGGAAACGCTCTTCACTAAAGGAACACAAGGTAACTTAGCTACAGTCTTTTGTGGGGCATAGGTACATATTTCTTCTACAAAGTTACGTTACTCCAAATAATTGCCTCATTCTTTAACATTCTGTCGCATATTAATCTTATGTTTCTGGAATGTCTCGTTTTTCGCGAGACTTTCTCGCGTCAATCACCGCTACCACGAATATAGCGCAGACTCATGCTTGTATTAAATTCACGTATATCTAAGGATTTACAGACATATAAATTATACACAGTGCCGTAGGTCCATCCAACATTGCTAAAAAAGCAGTCATTAGTTTGGCACATTGCCCGGCAGACGGCAATAGACTCACCCCTTATTGCGGTTAACTTTAACATAATGCGAAATGCGTCTGATATCTGAATTACACATCAACACCATCTGAATTTTACCGTACAGACAATCTGACTTTATCTAGAAGCTCTCCTCACATAACGTGAAATTTGAAATAATATGCGAAATATAGGTTAGATATTTCCAAAACTTGATGACATCATAGATAAAGACAACCAAAATAAAAACCTATTCTTCTAAATTTCGTTACGCTTGACTCTGGATGAAAATAAATCATTTCTTACATGCCGTTTTTTGTTAACAGCGAGTTTACCACTTAAACCACTAAATAATCACGCAATCAAATTGAGTTTTTATCGATTACTATGAAGGAGCAACAAGCCATCGTTAACTCCAATTTCATCGTTTAATTTGCATAAAGTATTTAAAGCGAATTAAGTAATGCTTATGTAACTAGTTTGACCGCTGTCATCTGAGAAAGAAAATAAGTTTTAATGCAAATGAACACGAATGATGAAATACATTTGAGTTTTGAATAGACCTTGTGCGTTTCTTAAATAGTAGAAGAAAGCGTATCGAAGCAGTAAAAGTGTTGCTAAATGACGAACCGACGTGGTGGACAACTGATTGATTATTTTCCAATTGTGGGAAAAAGAAAACGAAATCAACTTGTATTAAGAAGTTACTTTTTTATAACCATGGTGGCAGACAAGCATACGGGCTATCTGATAGTAAGCAAATACGATTAAGCTTCGAACACCAAGAGTCGATAGTGGTCCCAGGAACTGAGTAGGGAAAATTCTCTAGGTCAGTGCAGTGCAGGGGGCGCGGTGTTTAAGGAGAAACCGTTCTGACAGTAAGAACAGGATAGTAGGAACAGTAAACAGCCTGCGGCCGTCCACTACTCAAAAAATGTTTGTTCTAAAGCAAGCTGTCGAGACCCCACTTGTACTTTTTCGCCCACTGGATCTAATTGTGTAATTGGACAATCAATGGATCTAATTGTCAACAAAAACATTTTAGTAAATAATCGTACCTATATCTGCGGCAAATCGTATATATATAGGTGGCAAAGAACTGCTTGGTGTTATGATTCTCTCCTAATATTATGTTGCTATAAATGATTGGCTTTTGTTCAATATGTGACGTTATCGGTGAAACAACTATTTCTCAAGTGTTAGTCCGTGATTGAAAAGGCCTTGTACGATTTCAAATGCTTTGCAAATTTTGCACCTATCTTTTAAGAGTAATGTAATAATAGATTTAATCAATATTAATTGTTATATCGTGGCTACAATATCATCAGTTTAGCGAAACTTGGGTTTGGTAGATGTAATATCTATTCAAATTTTAAATGCAGCGTAATTGTTTGCCTCGTAATAGTTCACGGTGAGTGGAAATAGCCAAATCGAGACTACGAGAGGACTTCAATGATTATCCTAAATTACGAATAGCAGAGAGATTTGCTCCTCCAGACTTTTCTGCCCAGATAAAGCCATTAAGAAAAATTACATGTCGATATCTCCTCACATAACAGTCATATAACATATCAGATTTTGTCGAATTCTGTTTGTCTGAAATGAAAATGCTCTGATGCATAAAATGACTTATAAAATCATGTTAATGTACAGAAAAAGTCTCTTATATTTAATTTCTGAGAGAGGTCATTAATTTTGCTCCCTAAACCCGTATCCGTACTAAAATTCTGAATTCGGATTTTTCGGAATTTGGATTATAGTGTCCGAAAAATGTCGGTATACTAGCCCCTTATCACAATGAGCTTAACGCAGTAATCGGTGAATCGTAGGGTGTACGATAATAAACCTTTACCCACCTTTCGATGGCACTTAGGGACAGCATTTGATTGATTGCACCTTGTATAGGCGTGGCAGAAGCCATGTTAAATTTGGACAAGCGTGTTAAAGGTAAAATATTTAACTTTGTGTCGATAGGTAAATATAAAGTAACGGAAGCGCCATGGAATTTGTTGAAACAGCTTATATAAAAGTTTTGAAATCAGGTTTTTGGTTCTGTTTTTAAATATATTATAATTTGACATCACAAACAATAATAGCTCTTGATATTTGACCTTTTTACATATGTCTGATAACAAATTTTGGGATGTATTATTCATCTGCGCATCTAGTGCAAATTTGATGAATTAATCAGAATAAATTATGGTAGATAGTATATCTATCTGTGCTTCTAGTGCAAATTTGAGGAGTTATTCATAATGATTGTAGCTACGTACGTAAACTTGAGCTATGAAAATATAAAATGTGCGTATTAACAAAACAAATAGATATATGATCACTCTTAGATTAGATAATCTAAGGGTATTGGCAGAATAGAGAGAGAGAGAATGAGATATATTTTCGGCTTCTAAATCGACTTATCTGGGATCAACTACTGGCATTCGTAATCAAATGAAAAAATATGGATATTTATTGACAAAAGCAGTGGAGTTGTGTTCCCGCCACCTCGCCACAAGTGCCGGCTGGCTAGTAACTGGCACTGGCACTAAACACTCGGCTTCATAATTAGCTATCTGGCGGATATTTTGTGCCGGTACATATAAAAGCTTTCATGCTTACAGTCTGTAGACGTTTTAAATGTTAGCTAGAGTCCGATAACGTCATCACTTAAAATCTGTTGTGCGCAGATTGGCTGTCCCAAATACCTACTTGGTATTTTACTAATTAGGTCATGCTCTTACGTACTGAGCCTAATGGTATCACATTTAAGGGTGGGGCGTCATTACCCACCCTCAAGTATTCTGACATCTAGTCTAACCTTTGAATATCGTTATCCTCTTGCGACAGTTAGATAGCAATTGCTACATGGCAAAGTTGATATATTTAGGGACATAGTTAAATAAGAAACCTTGATAAAAATGGGAATACAAGACTAGGACTAGAAAACTAGGGACGATTTGTATCAGAAGATTTATAAGGACATAATGTCCAGTGCGATGATCGATAATGCATACCTAGTATATTAGCTGATTTCAGCATGAATGGGCCGACTCGACCGGGGCAGTTCTACCCTCTCACAGAATATCGACGTGAAATAGCAGTGTTCCTACTGTTGTGTTTCGTTTGGTGAGTGAGAGTGCCGGAGGCCTAATTACCCTCTTTCCCCCTTCCCGCTCCTTCTCCTTCCCACTTCCTTTTTTTCCTAAAGGGTCGGCATCGCGCATGTGATGCCTCTGGTGAGCCGTATGCTTGTTTGCCATCTTAATTGAATGAAAAAATAGAAATAAAAATATTACCTCATACGAATTTCATACATTTTATCCCCTCCCCGTCCTTATCACGGATAGTTTTACTTTTGCTGTATTTTCAGAATATGAAAATTAACCTAATGCAATGCTAGCCTAATATCATTGTATTAGTTATACTATGTCGCGAGATCTTCATAAATACTGATACAATAATATGAAGTGCACCCAAATATCCCAGCTTCTATCCGTAGATAACGTATTTTGGAGCATTAGTAGTAAGAAAATAGATCTTCACTTTACTCGTATAGCATACCTAACTAAAAATAACTGAGTACTAAAGTTACCTAATGTTATATTCTACGTATGTTACCATTACAACATTTTAGTGTTTGTGTTCACGCTGCGGACGGCCATTAAATGTAATGAGTTAATTACTTTACCGCCTCGACGCCTCACAGAACTGTACCGTATGTTATCTTGATATTAGTGCCACACTTGTAATGTCATATAACATGGGTTCACGACTGTATATACTCGAGAGAATAGGCAGAAGTATAATGAATATAGCTGGTTAAATAAACCTTAATTTTATCGGCTACTAGATTTTCTCTGTGACTTTGCTCGCGTAAATGTAGGTTAGGTTAGATAAGTAACAGTACTTCTTTCTGGATGAAAGGTGTTGTTCCCTTGACAACGTGTACGCGAAATTGCATGATGATCGGTCGAGTAGTTAAAAAGTGAAAGCGTAACAAACAAACGAACAAACAAACTACACGCATTTATAATATTAATTAGGACTAGTTAGAATATTCACTTCCTAAGCAGTAGTTGCTTAGTTGCTTTGTCTTACGGCTATAATACAGACTCTATGCTGCAGAAATGTATTAATAATTGCTCCACAATGAAATCGGACCAGAGACGTCAATATCGCATCTACACCACTGGATTAATAAAATAGTCCAACGTTAAAAAGTGGTTCATGAATGTTAGGTATGGCTATGTTAACATTTTTAGTAAGACTATAATCTTTTTGCCTTGATATTATTTGTGTTTGTGTATTATAAAATGCAATTTTGTAATTTACTATTTGAAACTTTAATCCATCAAGTCGATCGACGCAAGTCAATCGTGTAGAAAAATAAGGATAGGTTTTATCCCACGGGCTGCGCATCAGATATAGCACGAGCTAGCGTCCTGGAATTATTAGTTACCGAGGCATAAACTTAGGTAAAAATAACATCCAGGCTAGCCGAACCGCGACTGAATGGTTGGCTGTTCTCAATAAACTTACTTCATTAAAGCGGTACATATTTTTTTCTCAGAAATATGTCAAAATTGTTTTATTGAAATCCATAATTCCATTACGCCTGTTGGCGTTTCTCCAATAATTTAATCTAGGCAGACGGCGTGATTGTTGGAAGCTTGGATTTTCTACTACTATCTTTCAGCTTGGCACAAGTCGTGAATCTTTTTTGGATGACATGGTCGCTTTGAAGTAGAAATCTGACATTGAAATATGTGCCAGGAGTCTATGTTCGTATCAAACGGTTAGGCAGCATTCTGCTGACTTTGTTCTTCTTTAAATTAATTCACAAGAGAGCATTATTATCACTTACGGCAGCAGCTTGGCGAAGTCTATTAGTTTTATTAATAGACGCAGTGCTAGCTCAGATACAGAAAAAAAAGAAACAAAAAGAAAGAAAAGGAAACAAAGAAACACATTCTATCGATATTTTTCTGCGCTATGAACGTACATATCGAGTACAAACTAATAAACCATTCTAGTCTAGACATTTCGCAATAATTAAAGCATTTAATTTCTTTCGCCTTGAACGACAAAGCAACGCTTATGTTAAAGAAACAATCAGAAATCCTTGAAAATAACACGAATCTAATCTCTCACTTAAATATTTTTGACAACGTTAGACGTCATGTTCAGAATAGTTGCAAATGTTTGCCACTGGCTAGCTAATGCCTTTTCATAATCTGCCTACGATCGTTGACAGGTAATGTACGTAACGGTTGTATAAGGCCATAATACCTATATCATTGACTACATAAAGCTGAAAATATAAAAAATATACCTTTCAGGTCTGTAGTAATATTAATTAATATAATAATTTACAATAGAAAGCACCGGGGTATGAGATACAATTACACGTTGTGACAAATGTATGTAAAGGTAATTCGTGACTGAATCTTTACGGTATACACAAGTCTAAGCCCTCCCAAAAAGTTGGTAGAATAAACATATTGGGATACACGCGCCTCTCTTTAAGGCCCTTTGGAATGTACTAGGAATAAAGACAATATTCAATGTAACATGTTTCAATAGGGCACTTACATAATGGTTACAAAATGATAGAAAACAGAATGAATTATAACGACTGCAGCCGAGGCTGTAGATATTTATTTAGATTATGCAAGAAACCATAAGTATCACATCGTCCACAACACAAGAGATCTCCGCATAACATTAACCTGCAAACCTAGTGTCGTGCAACCGTTACTCATTATCACATCATCGCCTCTAATGGTAATGAAAAGTTATTAATAATCGATTTAGTAACTCGATGCAGACGAAATGCATTAATTTGCAAGAAACACATTCAATGATCATCGAATGAACATATTCCAACTACATTAACAACAATTTGCAATATAGTAATTGTGAAATCGGTTTAGAATTAGTCGCATGTGAATTGGAATATTTTTACAAATTGCGAGATGTCTGGTGTGGCTATTTTTATGCTTTTATGCAACGCTCGATTGTGAGGATTAATCCAAATGTAGGTGAAATTGTGTACGAATATGACATGTGAAAGTACTCTGTATCGTGCGCGTGCGTCGGTCGTCCGGCCGCCATGATGCGCGACCGCCACGCTCCATCGCGCATGCGCCGACACATACACAGATGCGCCACTTCATACAATCAGCTGTGCTTTATCACTCTGCCATGAGACGATTTCAAAACAAAATCACGATAATAACATCAGCCCTATTTATCAATGGTTTGTATGCTAAGTAATTGAGGATGCATCTTCTCTTAGAAAATAGGTCCTACTAGACCATATCACAAAACCCTGGCCCAGCATTTAACCGATTAGTCTTGGAGAAGGGTACAGAGGCCTGCAGGCTTATGCACCATGTTAGTATACGTTTACCTCTATTAAGTAGGATCTAAAAAATCGGGTGAAAGGTCAGTGTAATACGACATTATCTATGCCCTCGATATCTACATATTTACACGAACGACATGAATCTATGTATGTATAAAGACTCTCGTAATAAAACCTTTTGTCACCTACCAGAGTCCGTGCTGCTACGAATTTCTCATCATAAAAAGCCATAACACTGACCCACCGAGGTATCTAACCTGGGCGCGGTTATGATCGGATTGCGTCCGATCACACATATAACGGGATCGACGAGGCTCGAAAATAAAATATTATATTGGAAATATTATATGTATTTAGAAATCTAACGAACGTAGATTAAATATAATTTATAGCATCTGTATTTTGAAAAACAAGTGATCTGTGGTGGCTGATTTTTATTAAAATTCGTATCTGAATGGTCAATGATCTCAGCTGTGATACAATTTAGTAATACAAGAGCGATCATGCCAAATTGCTATTAAAATTAAAGTTTCTACTTTTCAAAGATTTCTCTTTTAGTCAACCAGACTCATATAAGAAAGGCTATAATTTCTTATTGAAAATTTGCCAAATAACGCCATTACACTTTATTATTAAAAACTTTAACTATCTACTTTCTCAAATCCAGCTTAAATCTTATTAAAATACGTACTTGTTTATTACGATTGAACTTTTTAACAGAAAAATGGTAGTTGTCATTGTTATGCATAGGTATCACTCCTATACTTCCGCGGTATTTTCGTGGGAGAGATCTAATATAGTAAAATTTCGCCAGTAATTGTTTTAGGTGCCACGTAAAAAGGCGACTATAGACTCCCTGTCTATAGTCGCTTAGTCAGCATAGTTGCAGAATACAAGGTGCTATTGAGAATTTCTTTACAGAAAACTCAAAAGCAGACACAGCTTGAATAGGTATTTAGAATACGAGAATAATATTTCACCGTGGCATTCGATTGGTTATCCGATAGCTCTGAATGCAGAACACACATTTAAAGCTAACGATATCGAACACAATGACAAAAAATTAGGTCAATTGAATCATATTCAGAACTCGAATGCGATGCGTGTATGTACCTATGTACATCGTCGGAACGAGTAAATATAGGCAAACACTTGTACAGAGTGTGCAAGTGATTTTCTGCTTGCAAGCCATTTGTTACGCTCTTATTAGTTTTAGTTCTTATGTTCCATTAGATTAACTTTTTATTGTGAATACTGATCATACTAAACAGCAATATTATTTTTATTAACTAGAATAGGAGAATACACAGAAGTGGCGAGAAATTGAAAATCCAGACTCTGAATAACTGCTATCAAGCATCCCTTGATAGTTATTCAGTCTGGATTTTATTCCAGGACGATGTTGTTTATGCTACTATTACAAATGAATAAATTTTGTTAATTTTATGTAGGAAGTGACATCTGGAACTACAAAACCGATTCTAAAAATTATATGCCTAATAGATAACTATGACATCCTTGAGCGACATAGGCAATGGTTTATTATCATACCACAAGAAAAACGCGCGGCGGCAAGGGCGGTAGCTAGTTCTATACATATATTTCAGTAAACTTAATGAATAAGACAACTTGATTAATAATGTAGATTTATCGGTATAATTTGATTTATTCTGTTCATCTACAGCCTCTAAAATACTTGACATTTTACCTTTAACAACTCTGGTGGTGTAGTAAACATCATACCAAAGTTTACGAACATAATTACTTGAATTCCGAATGTTTGAAAATTTGATGATCTAATATACTCACTGACGAGCCCACAAGGCTTGGAGCTAATCAATTCTACGAAAAGCAGTCTTGAAGATAAAGACAAGAAAATACAGTCACGAGTATACAAGAACGGCGATGCATTATGAGTATTATGACACGTGAGGTGCCTCGCTAATGGAACGGGCAAACACGTGGAGTGCAGACACAGGTGTGAACGGCACACTAGCTAACCCGACTATAGCGTGTGACGCAAGTTAAGGAGCGTTCGAACTGACGCGAATATTGAGCGGTGTGAGTACATAATAGGAGGGCTAAGGAAGTGGTTTCAATACGCCACTATATAGTGCAGATGACCATGTATGGAAGCTGATTCATTATACAAATATATATCTATTAGTAAGGAAATAAAGTACAATTTTGATAACATTCGACTATAGATTCGATATTGAATAGCTTACTTTGTCCATGGGCATTTATTATTTTAATGATACATTTTGAATCAGTTAGTAAGTAAGCCTGTAACTTCATTTCAAAACAAATTCTTACGGCATATTAAATGAGTATGCAAATGTCGTAGATGCGATTCTCATGACACAAAAATTGTGTGCTCCGTAGACAATAGACAGTTTACACAAGTGCAGTTAGTACCAATATAAACGCCACTTGCATCTCATGTCCCTTCACCTGATCGTTAACCGAGTCGTGGTTTTCTTTCTGTCCATTGATCTGTGTTAGTTGAATCATCACGCCACCGTTTATTACTAAGGATCATGGTTGAGTTTCATTTAAACGGTGGTAACCAATAACCGAACTAGGTAATTATGTAATGTCCAGTGGTTTTCTTAACTAGGCATCTGACAATTTGTATTAAGTTAATGTCAAAAATTTATCTCTAGATTATCGAACTACAGATAGATCGCCTATTGATAACTATTGCTAAATGAATCGCATTATAAGTTAAGCGAGCAAGCGAATCCCTTTTATCCGCGTACCATACGACTTTCGCACCAGTTCGAACAGACCTACAAGTACCCATTAACGAGGTGTAAGAGAGTGTAACAAAACCGGTAGCCAACAATTTACATGCCAAACAACATAACAAATACTCCTTACTTCAACAAAGAGTTGACGAAAGCGACCGACGAAAAACTAGCCCACTTTTGAAAATCGCTCAGGCGGTGCATGTACGAAAGAAATTCTTGTGAAAGGTATCGTAGAAATACTGTTAATATAAGGTAATAGATACAGGTGTGTTAAGCCAAATGTTACGTAGTCTGTTCTATGAAAGGATAGTGATGAATCAAGTACTCGTGTCTCGTTGAAAGGCAAAGGTCTTAGGTGTGATAGAACAGCTATATTTCGTTGGTTATATTTAAATCACAAGTAATCTGTAGATTTAAAGCTGTATCCTATAGACAATTCTTGACTTGCCCTGACAATTCAAGAGTTGTCTTCAGGATACAGCTCTAAATCCCGTATTGCCAGTGCAATTCTCTTTCTCTTTTTTAAAAAGAAAACTCCCGCACTAGGTAAAACTCCTGTGTCGCGGCAGACTTTACAAAGATTCAAACAACGGACACAAAGAACACCCAGACTCGGAACAACCATTTGTGGGTCACACAAAGTTTTATCCCGTGCGTTAACCACGGTTTGTCCCATCAGACTAGAAGCCTCGTCCTTACGATCACCAAATTCAATTACTTCACTAAAGCGCATAATAAAATTCTAATACTTAATTATTTATCATAACTACTGAATCAACTCATAAATCATCATATTTCCACTCATATTTGATGGAATTAATATATAATCAATCTCAATAAGTCTCCAAAAAGACAAGTCATCAAATATTTTGATGACTTGTCATGAATTTAAATCAATCTATTAAAAGCCATATAATCTTCAATGCTATTAATTTTATTATATTGATTGCAACGGTGATGCAACTGCCAAAAGCACAAAACAAGAACTGTATGTACCGCAGATAGTTATGCCGAGCCTGGGTGAACTTCGAATACTTTTTTTTTGTTATGAATGTATAAGACTACTGCGGCCATAATATATGTACAGGCATAATATATGGCAGCAGTAGCACATATGGCAGTAGTCTTTCTAAATAAACACACGATCTGATGATTTTTGGTCATGTTAAAAGACAACTCCAATAATCAAATAAGAGAGATAATCTTCTGTTCTAGGAATAATTAATGTCTCGCGGAGGATTTTACAAACATTCAAACAACGGACACAATCCAGGCTTGGTACAATTTGAGGACCACATAATTTTTTGGCCCAGGTGGAAATCGAACCCGCAACGCTGGATGTAGTGGCGAGGCTATCACTTAAATCACTATCGCCATCCGTGCTGTCAAATTTCATTTCAACATTTTGAAACGGATTGCCGAGAGAACGAACGAAAGCGACAGAACCACCGATCCAATTACGAAACTAATAGCTTAACCAGCAATAGCTCGTAGACGTCAGCAATTGATGCGTTGTTAAGTTGTCAGTAATCCAATCGAGTGTGGCTTTGTGTCACTGTTGCTGGAGGTCGATGTACTCTCATTCAGCTGACACTAACGCTGGCACGCGACCAATCACGTGAATTTTTATAATGCATTCTATAATGCAGTCTGGCTATTAGCCAATTCAGTTCAATTAAATCGTGTGGCCGAGATTTTTATTGTATTAGTTTTGATTTGGTTATAGAGTAGAACTAGTTTTGTGTGTTTGTATTACTAGTGGCTAGGGTTATTGGGATTTTCTTAGTAACAGCTCGGTGTATGGTGATGTGCCTGGTTAATGACAATAGCCTCCTAGAACGTGGCACCTAAAACCACAGCTGGTGAAATATGGGTATACTAATCTGACCTATATATAAGAATTTGTATTTGACCCGCGCAACTTCGTCTGCTTCATATAAGATAAGAGAATTTATCCCGTTTTTGCAACATTTTTCATTGCTGCTCCGCTCTAATTGGTCGTAGCGTGATGTTATATAGCCTATAGCCTTCCTCGATAAATGGGCTATCCAACACTAAAATATATATATCTATAATTTTTCAATTCGAACCAGTAGTTTCTGAGATTAGCGCGTTGAAACAAACAAACTCTTCAGCTTTATAATATTAGTATAGATATACACACATACTCTCATATATAGGTAAATCGTTGCACATATACAATACTAATACAATAAATTTGTATTACTATTTTATATGTGCAACGATTTAGGGATTATGATTACGCTTCTAATTGTTATTTATGAAGTTTGTAGTTCCGTTACGAATATAGAGGAAACGGATTATCGGGCAATAGGTTTTAAAAGACGGAAATTGAACAATACAAAAACTAATTAAAGACAGATACTTAAGCATTACAAGCAAAGAGTACTTATTAAATTTTTTTACAAATGTTTATAAAGTTATATGACTACAAGAATAGTAACATTTCAAAATCAGAAGGTTACATCTAGTTGAAGGCTAGTTAAATTACGATAAATACTAAAGTATGGCTAAAAAAGTAATAATTATAAGACATGAAAAAGACTTGGCCGAAGTTAGATTTGTTAACTCTTTAACATCTACATATGGTTTGGTATTAAGTCAGAAAACCTACTCATGACTCAGACAGCAAACATTTAATATGGAGTTTTGGCAACATAGCACTAACGTTACCAAAACGGCAGCGAAAAAGGTAACATGAATCCGAAAAAGAATCTTTTGATACAGTGTGACTGTGTATATTATTACAAATGTTTTTTAATTTCTTGTTTATTTGCCATTTATTTATTGAATACTTATAAATCGATAAACGAAAGATACAATTCACACGATGCACCGATTACCTACTAAACTTTGCATAGTTGCATATCATTAATATATTATAACTGTATGTTATCTACATTTAACGTTAACAAGACATCACAGACACTCGAAAGATTACAAAAACTAATTAATGTCATATTAATCTAAGATCTAATATTCAAAACAGCGATGCAAACGCGCGCGTGTAAACGAGGCACGACGTCTATATAAAACATAAGTTTGTTTTCCTTTATGCCCCGTTGAGTCTGTTATTTATAGAGTGTACCGTCAATTTTAGGGTCGTCCTAAATGTCCCCATGCGCTTACCAAGTCGTAGATAATCTGATAGGTTAATAAAGCTGGTGGGTGACATTTTATCACATATTTGTAGTGCGTCATCGGGGTTTATTGCGAGTGGAAGGCCGTTGTATCCACGAGGGGTTGAAGGCAGACTTAATTGGGCTTGTATTAAAGTTTCGGACTGACGGCTGAATTTGTTGATGAATTACTCGTGTTTAATTCTAGGTTGTAAACAAAAAAGATGGATGGTTTGTATTTGCCTGAAGCGACGGCGCGGCGGTGTAACACATTTGGCACTAATATTTAAGTTCCTTGGGGAGCGAGGCAGGTAATTGACGTCTACCGGGCATAGTTTTAGAGAGCGTACTGTGAACGTTCTGTTATAATATAATACATAGTTTCGACTAAATCTATGCGAATAGTAAATATAGGTTTATTATGCCCACTTTTCATCAGCAATATTTTAGATCCTTGAAATTATGGGTGAATTAAATGACGTAGGTCTTGCTATCACTTTCTCTTAGCCAAAATCAAGCGTTTGGTTGCAAACACAAGCACAATATATGTACCTATAGTTTCTAGGTCCTTTAAAGCATTCACGAATCATAATGTTTTGTTATCTTTGTTATCCCTATGCAGTTTGCGCTGGATCAAGCTCACAACAATATTAAGAAAGCTGACATTACAGATTGGTGCCAATAACATCCTCATGCCAACTTTGATTCTAGAACATCAGGATATAACCTTTACGATGCGATGACCAGTCGCGTTTAAAAATACATGTGTAAAAGGTCACGTCTAATTGCTTTTAAATGATATTTCGAAAATAGCAATGAGAACGTAGTATTAGATATTAAAAACAGTTTCATATCTAGTGAAAAAGGATTGATAGCCTAATGGTAGACCGCTGAAAGACCATGTTAGCAATAAGGTAGGTAGCAGGCCTCTGCGGTCTCAAGTCTAGTCTCAAGTCAAGAGCCTAAGGCACAAAACTCTGAGTTATCGAAGATATGTGCTTATTAACTGGTTTATCACTTGCATTAACGGTAAAGAAAAATATGTGACGAAACCTGCGAGCATGATGACGTTCTCCATAATGTGCTCAAATATATGCTAAGTCTGCGACCCGCACTTGGCCAGCGTAGTGTGCTATCGCCTTACCCTTCTCATACCGAGAAGAGGCATGTGCCATCAGTGGGACAGTTTGTATGCAGAGCTGATATTAAATTATTATCTTTCTCTTTCACGGGTATTTTCCTAATGCGTTAGGGAAAGCCCTTTGGGAGGCTAACCGGGAACATGGGTCCAACATGCAGAGGCCCTTCGAGAGTTTTAATTTAGAGTGAGATGGGACACTTACCGAGACACTAGCCGCGGCAAGTGTAGGAGACTATTGCTACATATGGAACCTAATAAATCTGGGCTATAGAGATGGGTGTTTGATGGGCTGGTATAATAAAAACTATGGCTAAAGAAACGGCGTCTGCCTGATATACTGTTTTAGTACAACTCGGAATGGCAGACGGTGACTCGACGATTCACTAGATGGGCCCTCTGAATAGCCACCATAGGCATATAAAGCCAGCAGCAGAAGGCAACACCGGCTAGGGGTGTCGAGCGGTGCGGCGCGGCGCCGGTTTCACCACCATGGGCCTCGTTACAACGTTATTATTATTATGTTTCTCTTATCACAGTTACTTTCTAACATATTATATTAGAAAATACCTGGCCCTTTGGGAGGCTTACACGGAGACATGGGTCCAACGTGAAGAGGCCCTTCGAGAGTTTTAATCAAAGGTGTGATGGAACACCTACAGCGGCACTAGCCACAGCAGGCGTAGGACTATTGCTACGTATGGAAACTAATATATGGGCTATAGGTATGGGTGTTTGGTGGACCGGTATATTGCTAACTATGGATGAAAAACGGCGTCTGCCCTGAATACTCTAATAGCATCAATGCAATGGGCAGACGGTGACTCGCCAACTCACTAGATGGGCCCTCTGATAAGCCACTATAGGCATACAAGCCAGCAGCAGAGGGCAACACCGGTGCGAGTGGCTAGGGCTGTCGAGCGGTGCGGCGCCGGTTTCACCATCACGGGTCTCGTGACAACGGAGACCCGGAGCGGGTTTCCCCGTAGTTATGCCCTTGAAAATGACACTTCCACCCCCAAGCATATAGCTCTAGCGGCCCCCCTCTGACCGGCCGACCAAGGCAAGCCAGAGTTGAGAGTTCTACGGACGCTCTTGAAGTTCCACCCCAGCCAACCAATAACGGCAAGCCGGGGACGAGGCCCTAACCAACTCTCTGAGGCATTTAGGACCGCAGTGTCGCCACTCACATTCAGCCCGCCACAAGCTGCCCTGCCTTAATTTAACCTGGTTATTATATTATTATATCTAGTGAAGCCCAGAAAGGTAGAGATACTCATTCGATTTCAAACACACAAACCAAATAAATTATATTAGCGATAAGGCTAAACTCATTTTATTTATTGCAATTCTAACTAAACAGAACAATCATTTAGCTGAGTTACATCCTACGCTTTTAATTATCTTTAAATAATAACTGTTTCACTTTACCCACATTTATACCTGGCTGGCACAATTTTGATGCAATTTCAACATAGATATACATACCATGTTGAAATTCTATCAAAATTGTACCACCAGTTTAGCCGTCAAAACGTAACACAGACGGTTATTTTTACATTCATATTATTATATAGTATGAATGTTTTAAAGCAACGTAGTATGTCAGTATGTTATGTTTTATTGGGGTGGAGAGATAACGCACGTCCTACGGTCACATGAGGCAAACTAGTCCCCCAGCGTCTGTACAACTGTAATGACGAAAACTTTAAAGAGCATCGTCACATTAACTATGTCTATGTGCTACTTATTTTAGTTAAGAGACAGGTAACTATACCATACGTACTAACGTGTGATGTCTAATATGCCTTTAATATGTGTTTATACGTGTATAAGTTTTATTTTATTTTGCAACTACTTACCCGTATAAATTTTGGATAATATTCGTTGCACGTTTCAAGACTGTTGTTTAACTTTTCTTGGGACTTCACTAAAGTCAGAGTCAGACAGTCTGGCTGTGTGTACGTTAATGTCAGCAGGCTGTAATACCTGTGTAGGTATTACAGCCTGCTGACTACATTAACGTAATTCTTTAAAGAACTAACAGCGCAAGGAGTTGCTACTAAAACATTCTTAACAGAAAATTCTAGCATTTGTTCGACAAGGCAATTAACCCTTGAACGTTAAGTTAAGCTAGTCGACGAAGAAATACTAATTTATCTGTAAAAATTTAAAAACAACTTTTTGTACCATAAAGTTTGTTAGAAACAAGAATTAATAAACAGACAATAGCATTAGTAAATATTCGTAATCCAAACAGAAAAAAAAGATATAGTAAAACAAACAGACCTTCAAAGGAAATTGAAACGTGTCAAAAAACAGCTGCGGACAACGGAAATAAACAAAACAAGTTTCCATATTTAAAAATACCTTTAATAGAATGACATCATCGTCCATGTAAAATATTCTCGTACAACATATTTCTTTCATCGTTAAAAACAGCACAACTTTCATCTAGTTTAAAAGCAATCAAAATAATTGAAGTTGATGTTTACAGCGCACTGTTGCTGTCCAATAGACAATAACAAATCTTTGAAAATAAACTACGTTGTACCGATTTTATTGCGGTTTGTTTTGTTTATAACTTAGTATAGTTATACTATGTACACTACGAAACATCGCGAGTTATGTATATATAATAAGCACATTATTTAGTCACTTTTTGCATCTTTTCAGTTGTGTTTAGCAGCCATAGACTCGAGAAGCATATGGTGCGGTTCGTATTAATGTCCTAAAGTGTATATAAATAAATAAATATACATATGTACATTACAAAGTTGTAACACGTCGTCACAGTGTTACAGTTGCCGAAGATAATACAAATCAAAAAATATTTAAACGCAAGCTGTCTATTTAGAATAAAAGCATTGGGCGACATCATTATTTAAATTGCATCACAAACATGATATCAAATGCACGATTTCTATTGGTTTAACCTAGATCCATCAATACAGGCCGTGTTTCATTTTAAATGTCGAACGTAACAGTTGTCTTAGAAAATTTAAATTATTCTTTAACTGGTTTTTGGTTTACAACGCGTTCTTGCGATCTAATAGAAAATGATATAATTATTTAATTACAATTAAAAAAACAAAAAAATGTCAGAGAGCTGGAACAAAACATTTAGTAAATGCAACCGACAGAGCAGTTAAATATTTACTATGCGCCTTTGAAAAATATTCTTGAGAAATCCATTCTTGCCACCCAGTAGACAAAACAACTTAACAACAAATATAAATTCATATGTATTAATAACAATGACAACATTGAAGATTCACAATAAACATTTAAAATCTTTTAGAGCGTTCAGACAGTAAAATAACTATAAACCATAGTATATCATACAATATAAATTCTAATACAATACAATCTATTCTGTGTAATCATATTAAATTCAATCGTTATTTCATCAGTATAGTTACATATGTTTTATTGTAATATTTTATTAGTTAATGCATATGTTGGTATATTAGTTATGTTGAAAATTAATAAAGTATCCTGTAACTGCAGAGAGTAACCATTAAACAATAACGTAATAATCCGAACCATACAACTACCGTGAAAACTGGCAACATTGCCATTTTTTCCAGGTTTTAGGAGTTTAAGACAATTTTTCTGACAAAAATTGTATGCAAGCTACATTATGTTCTTATGTGTTATAAACACAAATTTAATGTAGATTATACTGACACAAGTGTTTTTCAAGATAACCACTAATATATAAAGCAAAACGTCCAAAATAAAATGTGGCAAAGTTAACCCGTACTTGTGGTAAGTTTGCCAAATTAGTTTTAGAGAAGAAAAAAGGACGAAAACACACAGGGGCAAGTTTTTTCTTCTGCAAAACGCGGTTAGCAGTATGGAATTATCTATTGAGTGTAAAAAGGAGCAAACATGCGTGATTTATTTGTTGATTGGTAAAGTTGACCACCTTTTGTCGATTTATCCATACAAATCACAAATTAGGGTTAGGGTTGTCAAAAATAACGCATGATTGAAAATAATATTTATTATAACGTTTAGCTTATAAACGTAAATAAAATAAAATCAGTCATCTTTCCTCAATGAAAAATAAAATATTTTCGAAAAATTGCGTTTAACACTAATCAGTTATGATGTATATGTGATAGTACTAATTTTCTTCTGTCTCGGCGGCCTATTATCTAGAAAAGATATTATCTAGTTAAATTCCATACTACAAGTACAGGTTGTTAACGTGTAAAAAACTTTAACCTAGGTATATGCAGGAGTTATTCAAAACAAAAATAAAAAATAGCAGTGCGCAACGGCTGCGATCAGTGGACGCGTCACAGACCTCGAGCTTTAATTTTATTCTATATCACCAGCACATAAACATGGTTTAAGTTTTTTGACACCCGTATACGACAGACAGGTTGAATATTAACAACCGGCCTCAGTAATTATATGAGTCCAATCAACCGATTTTGATGAAATGTAGGTATAATAGGTACAATAAATAAAAAAACGTACCCACCTATCACCTAACATTCATTCAGTAGGTACGTATGTAAGACCAACAAATGAAAACCAGTCGAAAAAATCAATTTTGTTACAATTACTTTCAAGTAAGTACATAGGTAAGTACGTATTTTATTAGAGTCGAGAAAAAGGGACAACCCTAGGCATAACCAAAACATGGCAAAGAAACTGTCACATACCGGCGTCAGTGGAGTGGCAACATTACCAATTGACTTTTTAACGTAGATATTGCAATTAAACTGTTTCTAATTAATTATATCGGTTAACGGTTACAAATGACAAGTTCTATGAAAAATATACATATCTGCGATTAGTGTTCATCACCAAAATTTATGAATTTTCCGGAGCACTCAAAAAATACGTTGGTTCAGTGAAAACTTTTGGCGGCCAAATGAAGTATCAAAACATGTTTTAATGTTGCCAACACAAAAACAGTGTGGTCAACTAACTATTCAATATTCTACTAAAATTTTCAAAATGCTCAGATATGTGATACTTTTTTTGGTAGTCACAATTTTGTAAACGGAAACGGGGCATGGCAAAGATACTTGCCAAAGGTAAAGTTGCCAGTTTTCACGGTACTCAAATCATGGCAGCATTGAAGACGTAACAAAAAAAAATATAAATCAATGATTCAAAATATGAACAAGCTTTCGATTTTAAAAAAGAACCAATTTTCCGTGCTATTGCAGCGTATCGAGCGCAGTGCGGCTGTCGAATGCACGATTTGATAAGTTTTGGAGTAATCCGGTTAGTGATGTGATGTAACCCCCCGGGTGTCGCGCTCGTGCTAAAAATACCGGCACGTGCTCTCCCTCCAGCAGGGTGATACGACATAGTCTCGTTATAGTATGTCTCCTACTACATAATAATATTATTTAATGACTAAACGCGTTTCGATCGTGTTGAACGGCGAGACGCTTGCGTAAATGGGCGCTTTCGGGTTTTAGTCGATTAGTATGGAATGTAATTTTCCTAATATGTAACTCGCCATGGTTAACTAGATTTAGTTGATGTCTATGATGTGGAATTTTCATAACTGTTTTTATAGTAAGTAATTAAAAATGCACACAATTGATGAATGGAAGAACGTGATACACCTTACAAACTTAATGATGAAACAAATTAAAGCTGAAAGATGTAATATAGATTGGTATTTTTTTATTATATTTTGTTTGTAAATACAGAATACTGTTAACCAATTTGGATTTAATTAAATGATTATGTAGTTCATATTTTAAATAATAATAATTATTATGTAAACCATGACACATATTGGTATTTCTGAAACCAGATCGTAATTTTAACTTATATTTAGATAATCTAATTATAGAGAAATACATTACTCTGTGTTGTCTATAACTGTCTTCTAAATATTTAATGACTGTGTTCTAAAACAATTAGAAGCATGTCACCAGATAAATTAGTTTAGTCATCCGCAACATATTATTCTAGTTTTTAGTCTAACCACATGTGGGTCATTACAAACATTCACACATTTTATTGGTCGTATCCTCAAGAAACCGAGTCCTAAAAATTGCAGTACCTACTAATAAGACTTTTGTCATCATCAAACGAAGTTTCGGACGCGTGGCGACGAAAACATGAACGATTATAACCCGTGTCATTTATCGAGTTATTCTCGTAGTAGGGGTTAACATCCTGGCTTCCTAACGTTGGTTGCCAACGCGGATGCTCTTGCGCACAATGCGGGTGGAGGGTTAATCAATATGGCGGCTAGCCGACGTCAATCGTACTGGCATTCTGCAGGCGTATATAGAGGCTCGTAATGCTTTGAGTTACGTCGGTGCTGTTGATTAAATGATTTATTGTTGAGTGGACCTCGTACAACCAGTAGCGTAAGCGCACGCGAAATTGCTAGTCCTTACACCGTAGACCGTACTACTCCCGGATCGTTTGTTATGATTGGATTTCACTATCAAGAAATTTAATGCAGCAACACCAAGTAGTTGTACTCAAATAATAGATACTAATTTATAGAGAGTAGTAAATGGCAAAGTCACCTGCAAGAGGATAGTGAGGACTAGTGCGGCAGGAGTCAGAGGAATAAAAAAATATAACTGCGCCAATGTAGTCGAATTTCAATAAATAACGTTCATATAACGCAACACGATACTAAATCGACTAAACGACAACGCTAGATTGTCAAAACTCAATTTGTTTTGGGACTAATATCAATTGCCAACGTTTGGCTTCACTATCAATATATTGAAGCCAATATATTATTGGGTTACAGTCGTACAACATTTTACCGTCTATAAATGTCCCTCGTCCTCGTTTTCACAGTGTAATAGCTCAGTATCGCAAAGCTCAATTTTTCATGTAATTACTAGTTGATGATTGAATATTTCAAGCCGTCCGAAGACATCTGACCGGGCAGGTGTCCGATCGCTCTGCTATCCCATTTTACTTTTTTGGAAGCTTTTCAGCACACATGCTCTTCAGCCTCGTGACAATGGCTCCTGAAACGCAACCGAAACTTCGCCGCGTCGGATTTAGTGTAAATTTAAGAAATAGTTTAAATTAACTACAAGAAGTATTTTGCAAATAAACCACAAAGAAATCCATAAACTTTAGTTGAATTTCAATTTGCTCATACTACTTAATATGGTAACTGTTAAAGATATTTATGACATTCCAGATCAGGTTTTAAGTGTTCTCCACGACGAACGAGGCGATTAGTTTCTACTAAGTCGAAAAGTTTCTTCTGTTACCAAAAACAGTTTTATATAGATAATATCAGCCCTGTATTAAACTGCCCCACTACTGAGCAAGGGCTTCTTCTCATTGTGAAAAGGGTTAGGCCATAGTCCACCACGCTGACCTAGTGCGGGTTGGCAGACTTCACATATCTTCAAGAACATTATGGAGAACTCTCAGTCATAAGCGATAATTAACTATTTAATACGCACATAACTTTGAAATGTCAGAGATGCGTGCCATGGGATCGAACTCGAGACCACTGCGTAGCAGTCCAACGGTCTGCCACTAGACTATAGGTGCTGTTAAAACAGTTTTACTTCTACTAAAGAACCTACTTTCAGAAAAATATTCTGACAGTAAACTGAATAGTAAATATTTTACAGGATCATTTAACTAAAAACCATACATATAACCTTGCTATTTCCTGAATTGAGAGCTGTCAGATTCGTCTTTCTCGATATGATGTAGTGCCTTAAAGATATTGTGAGCTGCGCATGCGCCACTAGACCAGGGAGGCAGTTAAGTAAAAGCACGTCTTACTGTAGATGAGGGCGTACAAAATGAATGCGTGGGAAGACCACATGTTCGCACAAAAGACGTAGAAAGTCGTCTGTCTCATCCGATGTCCAGATAACAAGCTTTCGTAATATAATTACTATGTCTAAAATAAGAGAAAATCTTTTTAATTAACAAGCATACATACAATGATACCCAACTGTACTTCCTAATGGGGTAATATCTATATTCTTTCACCTGTTTTAAGACCGTCGTAAGAAGAACAAGCTTTTGTTGTCAAGATCAATAGTGATTTATGTATTCAGTTCACCATTGTATAATTGTGTCTTAAAATAAATTAGGAGGAATCTGCTCATTGATATTCCGGCTGACTTGGTCAAAAATAGTCTGATGTATATGTATTAGTGCGTCAGTTTTTTATTGAAAAGTTGTAATTTGAGGTGCGATTTTCATACGGAACAATAATTTGAGTGATTTTTTATTCAGAGCTTGTATGTTCAAAGACATTCTTGACAACCTTTAAATGAAGCTTATGAGATATGTCAGGATGTAACCATGCCGATATCCTTGATTTCTGCCTACCCTACCGTGAAACGCGTGATATGTATATTGGTTATTTTAAGGCTTCTGTACAAGATTAGAAACGCCTTTCCTGGTATTATCCCTTAAATGAATCCGTAAGACCGCGGGTTTCCTGTCGTTTCTTTTTAGGGGAATATTTAGCCTGTAAAGGAACGACAATGGCTTTAGCAGCGATTGCGGATTAACTGCTAAGCCTGATGTCTAAATTGCAACATCTCGGTATGTCAAAGGCAGGTTAACCAATTAGTCTTTTCGATCCACTAAACACAGGGCTCTCCCAATTTGAGCTACAATATACGGTCGATCGTCTTCCAAATTCACGCACGCAGGAAATGCATTTTATATTAAAAACACTAATTATCACTTCATTTTCCGGTGAAAACTATTATGTGAAATCGATTCATATACATATCATATACTTATAGTGCTTCATAGTGTCTTCAAACCTGTGTAAAGTTTGCGGTACTGGGGCACCCTGTTTTCCCCTTAATCCTCTAACTCTGAGAGAAGGCCCTTCTCCTATACATACAGTGTAATAAAACGACGCAATTTTTACCCTATATATGCGTACCTACTCCTTTTCTTTCTTGAAAAAGCCATTATTCTTCACAGATCAGACCCAGACTCAATACAACAATTTGGAGACCATGCATTTTTTTATCCAGTGTTGAAAACTATGAGGAGTCAGACAAAAATGTGTAAAGATAGCTTTTGAGTGAAAATATTGCGCTTGCATATGCCGCTTATAAACAACTAAAATATATCTGACATTTGCGCAGTTGGTTCTTATGCATAATTATCACTAAAAGTACTTTGTAAGTATGTTTTTGTACCTATCATAAATACTAAATACAAATTCTTAGCAGTTATTTTGTACGTTGTTATCGGCGGCAATCTAATGTACAAGGATATGGCATAAGCGACAGGTAATGCCGACGGCGTGTTTAATCAGTCGTTAAAGGAATCGCAACCATTTTGAAACCGGTTTAACGAAATATTAGATGTGAATTGTGAATGATTGCGGGTAAGCCACATGGTAATTTATAGCATAGCTTGACTGCCGTAACGTCGTTTAAGATGGCGCTTACTTTGTCCGACGACAGCGAGGATGAAGGTTTGAACAAAGTGGTGTTAGCTTCTAATCGTGTGATTGCTGCATGTTGTATGGTGGTTTTAAGTAGAAGCTTATTGCGGACTATAGCGAAATAGAGAATTTGAGTAGTGTTGTTAGCTTCTAATACCTTGACTGCCCCGCATGCCGTAACGTGGTTAGAAGTTGGCGCTTATGCTTTCTGACGATAGCGAGGTCGAGGGTTCAAGCAGTGTTGTTAGCTTCTTCACTAATTAGCATATCTGTAGCAGCACTAAGAATATTTCTGCGATAGACCACCATAAATTCGTATTACATAGACCTACTTCTGAGTAGTTCTCTCTACTTTATTGTCGTCAGCAGCAAAATGTAGAAAGAAGCCGCAATATTGGTGTGATACACCTTTGCTTATATACCCCTTATATACATAGTAGTCTACTTTAAACAGACGAGAGTCTATGTATATAAGACTACTCCACAGTAAATGACGGAATATTAGAGACACTTCATTTACATTTTTAATTTAGCTTTCGTCCGCTCTCAAGGTCTAAGCTATCACTCAAAGTTTAATTATAGGTTTAGCTGTGAAAATAGACTGCGTTACTTTCGCAATGATAATTAGAATGTATATAGTAGTGCCAAGTTATCCGAACCTTAACTAAGTTGCGTAATACACCTGTCCTCTGTTTGACTCTGACCCGAATATGGCAAACGTTTGTTTGCTAGACAAACATTTGGACCAAGTCTAGTTAGGTTTAATCGTGGTCTAGCCTTAACGGTAATAATATTTGCGTTCATTGTAGATTGTTGGTAATAAGCACGTATTACAAAGTACATTTGCTATAGAACAAAATTTTATGTTTAAATGAGATGCGCTTACAAAAACACGGTTACACAAATGTATAGAAGAAAATATATACCTAATGGGTATTTTTATTTTGATAGTCACGTTCAAATAAAACTGTTGTGAACATAATCCTCGCATCGCTGGTGACTATACTGGATGTTTCTTAATATAGTGGCAACCTCTCAGGGGGTGATTATACTTGTTATTATGAATAACTTTTGTTCTGGGACATTGCCGAAATCCCGGGGAAAACAGCTGTTCCATACAAAATTGGACTTTAATCTCGACAAAATGTATAAAACAGCTGATTTTTATTTTGTGATTTCGGCTATGTCCCAGAAAAGTTGTTCATAATAACAAGTATAAGCACCCCCTGAGAGGTTTTCACTATACTAAGAAACACCCAGTATAAACATAGAGAAACGGGCACAAGGAACGCACAAATAAATATGAGTCTTCATAGTGTTTTCTAATTCAAGGAATAACTTCGAACGCACAACATTCGGGGTTAGTGGTGAGGAGGCCATTTAAACTATTATGCAACAAATGTTTGTCCTG
Source organism: Catocala nupta (assembly GCA_963675205.1). NCBI lineage: Eukaryota > Metazoa > Arthropoda > Insecta > Lepidoptera > Erebidae > Catocala > Catocala nupta. Next base: position 25,492,317 of record OY776086.1, on the reverse strand, counting down.
TGACTATATGCATAGCGTAGTGCTTTAACTGGTCGCCCCGACATAGCCACTGCGCCGAGTGATGTGGGTTCGAATCCAACACGAGACAAAAAAATTGTGTGTTCAAAAATGGTTCTTTGTGTCCGTTGTTTGAATATTTGCCGCGATACATGAGATACTCCTAACGCAGAAGTTGTCTTTTTTAAAATAAAGGTATATAGAATATAGTGTGGGCATCGCAGCCACAATATTCAGCGTAGTGACGACGGTGTCAAGTCGACCACTATAACCACTACTTCGTCTCTGCTTACCCCTCTTATAACAGGCGTGAGTATCTTACATAAACAGTACAAGTTAAAGGCATGTAACGCCATGTGCTCACCTACGCAGCACAAATGGTAATACGAAGATTCATATAAATGCAAACAAGATTACAACACGCTTCAAGTAGCGCGGCGCTAAACCGGATCTATGAAAGATACAGTTATGTTATTAGCCTGTCTGTTTGTTTGTTTAGTTTACAATGCTAAACTGCTGGAGTGATTGCGATGAGGTTTGTGTACAGTTGGTTTTGATTGTAGTGTCGCATGTGTATAGTTATTTAATGGCGGAAGTCGGCAAATTTGTTCAGGCTTTGCGTAGTATGTAGTATAATAACCTTTTCGGGCACAACATTAAGCTCCATTCGTGACACATTTCTACTGTACCTACTTGGAATGTGTATATTCCGCTACACCAACTAGGAAATATTTCTGGTAATAAGGGGTAATATTATAACTAATAAAATGCCTCAGTGGAACAAACGTAGTAAATGCGACTGCTCCTATGCAAGCGGGTTCAGGTCCGATTTACGGATCGAGTAAAATTTTATTGGACTTTTCTATCAAAACATTTTCTGTAGAAGCAAGGAGTCTGAAACTTAATTTTTATACATCTAATGTGGCAAACTTGCCTACGGCACACCTGATGGTAAGCGGTCACCGTAGCCTATGGACGCCTGCAACACCAGAGGCATCATTGGGCGTTGCCCACCCTTTAGGAAAGGAAGAAGAGAAAAAGGAAGTGGGATGGAGAAGGAGCGGGAAGGAGGAAAGACGGTGATTGGGCTTCCGGCACTCTCATTCACCGAATGAAACACAACAGTAGGAATATGACTATGTCACGTCGATATTCTGTGAGAGGGTAGTCCTTTCCCGGTCGAGCCGGCCCATTCATGCTGAAAAAAACGAGGCCAGAGAACGACAGTTACCCTTATTGCATGAGACCTTAAACCATTGTTGGCGATATATGGCTATAACACATCTCTGCCTAACCTTTTAGTGATAAAATCATGAGACTACGTATATGATGTGAAAAGAAATCAAGATCCTTATATGTATAGACCCACGCCTTTTAATCCCAGTATCTGAGGAAGACAGGGGTGTGATATTACACCTTCATTCTCCCACCTATACTTTAAATCCCACGTAATTGTGAATAAGCCTTATGTCGTTCTGGATTTTTTCCCGCGGTTTCGCTAACGTTGGTATAGATTTTGTCAAATTCCTATTCATCGAAACAATATTTTTTCTGGATGAAAGTTACCCTATATGCTTTTCTGTACCCCTGATAATGTTTATGCGAAATTACACGATGGTCAGTCGAGTATTTAAGGCGTTAAAGCATAACAAACAACTCATATTCGCATTTATAATATTACTAGTAATCTGTCCCGGCTTGGCACGGGTAGTACAAAACCTTAACAAATTATACACCGAAAACGTACCTCATAAATCAGTCTGTCTTTTGGTGAAAACCACATGAAAATCAGTTCAGTAGTTTGTGAGTTTATGGCGAACAGACAGATAGACAGACGCGGCGGGGATTTTGTTTAATAATATGTAGTGAAGTATGAAGTTAGGATACCAAGCAGATTTCGAGACATGCGTCGCTCAGACAATTTCTAACAGAAGAATGCAACATTTGCAATAATAATATCAATAAATATTAAATCTAGAAACTAAGTCGTTGAATACAAAATGTTGAAGATATGTAACACGTGTTAATAATGGCCGCGAAAGATTTCTAGTTCCACTCTAATCAATATTCATTTATGTAAACGTAACATTCGATTGTGCTAATGTATTATCTCTTATGATTTCATAGAACATCACTAGTTTAACTTCAAGAAATATAGATAGTGGAGTCATAAATTCATACATAGATTGACGCTTGTATATCCTACTAGCTTATCCCCGCGGCTTTGCTCGCGTAAAAGTAGGTTAGGTTAGATCATGTTAATAAAAGTAACTTATTTTTTTTAATCTATGGTACCTGGTGATAATATATGATTTCTAATCGTGAAAGGATTTTTAAAATGGGTTGATTAGTTTTTGAGTTAAATCCTTACAAACAAAAAATCAAATCTTTCCTCTTTATGATATAAGTATGGATATATAATACAGATATAAGATAACCAGAAGAGCAGCGATAGCTCAGTGGGGAAACCAACAGAGTGCAATGCAGAGGATCTCGGGTTCGAACCCACGTCGCGCACCTCTGACTTTCGGAAGTTATATGACTTTTCGAAATTATGTGCGTATTGATTGACAATTATCACCTGCTCCGTGCCTCGGAGAGCACGTTAAGTCGTTATTGGGGAAGTCGACACAAAAGATACCACTGGTTCGAATTGTCGCCGGTCTGTACTGACTGGCCCCCACACACAAGGTAAGATAAGATAACCAGAGATGTATTACACCATTTCACCAGTTGTTTTAAGGTCCTACATATTTGACGACCTTATTAAGGTGTGCTGAAGACTTGGTGCTGTGGAAACATTTTCTAAATCCGAATTTTCTTGTATTTTTGCGATTGGTCGATATAAAAAGTAAAACGCATTCATTTTTTTTATATACGCTACTCTCGCACTAGTAATAATACCTGTATCGCGGGAGACTGTACAATCATTAACAAAAACGGATATTTATGGATCACAAACATTTTTATTCCGTGTGCGGATCGAACACACAACTCTTGGCGCAATAACTCGCATCATATTATAAAGAGTTTTTAATTAAACATGGTTACGATAAAGGTCAAGATTACATGTCAATATGTTATAAATATTTATCATAAAATATATACACCAAAATGATTCCGTCGAAGCAGTTAGTCGTGACGATATTTATAATTATTGTTATAATGGAAAAATCCTAATTAAAAACAACTTTTACACGAGTTTTCCCTCAACACCTATTATCGATGTATCGATCAATCACATCGTAAAAACATTCTCAAGCCAAGAGGCAAATCGGACAGGATAATTACGGTAGCAACTAGCAATGATGTAAACTTATATTACATATTAGCTGTTACCAGCGATTTCGTCCGCGTTGACAAAAAAAAGAGGTTGTTCAGTTTGCTGAGATTTTTTCTAAAATAAAAATTGCCTTAGTTACTCCTTATATCCTCAGTTATTTGCCAGTGAAAGTCGCGTTGAAATCTGTCCAGTCGCTTCAGAGATTAGCCAGCACAAACAGACATATAAAAATTATAAAAATTGTTATTTTATGTAAGTACCCTATTTATATATACTTTCATTATGCATTTAGTAAAAAGCTGTTATTTCAACATTACAAACATTTCAATTTTATTTATTTGTATAGATTTAGCTATTTGTCTCTATATCTTGTATTACACGTCACATCCACGATATATGCGAACCAAACTCACAAATCCTCGGACTTGCTTTATTGTTTTTAATGGAGAAAGTTATATTTTATATGGCAAGTAATTTTAGTTTTTATTGACTAAAACTCACTAACAAAAGTCTAATAAGACTTTTGTTAGTGAGTGGTGTAAACGCTCGCCTTTTTAAGTCTCCAAAGACAGTTTTTGGGATGCCATGCGAGGCATCTTAATACTTCTCCATTCATTTATTATAAGTCATCTCAGTACTATCTGTGGTACTATGCATTTTCTCTTAAATACGTGATATTGAGCAAAGGAGGTTTCAGCTCGTACATACTTAGCATTCGTTTAGCTGTGATCTTGTTTTCTAAATTGGACGTGGACGTGGATTTCGACAGTCGGTTAGCACTACATTGAAGCAAGGATTCCGCTATGCACAATGGCCTAATTGTGGGGCTAAGTGCGGAAAACACACGTCCAACTAACTAACTACGCCCTAACTCTCAAAATGCATAGCCTTTTAAATTAAATAACGTTTGTAGCTTTACGGAGAAATTAAATATTATGCCCGGTGGATGGCAATAACTTTATTACAATGGATAAGGATAGGTATGTGTAAGGAGTCTAAGTAATCCAGAATATGGACTTTCTGTAAGTCACGTTTAATCCAAATCCGTTCAACAGTTTATTCGTTATTGTATAACAAACATGCAAATTCACCAGAAACATACACATTTTTAATAAAGGTAAGGATTTATATAAGGCAAGCGACTGTGATAGGTTTGTCTTAATTAACTTAAGCTACACAGTAACGAATAGTACAGAAACCTATGCTTGTCAATACACTGAAGAACACAACAGAATATAGTAAGATACACCTGTGTCTAACCCTTTAAGTAAACAAGCGTGACGCTAAATTGACAACTTGAAACATTATCTAAACAATAAGACACTATGTGAACGTAAAGTGTAGGATGCAAATGATTACAAGGTCGTCAAGGTTGTGAGTTGTGAACGAACGATAATTGGCATTAGACCTGTTATTATACACCAGCTGTGCGAGCTCAGACTGCGCTATTAACATACTAGTTTTGTTTAATAAGATCAATATTAATAAAAGAAGGAAAACGATGAAGACAAGTAGGATACGTTTTCTTTTTGGTCTTATACGGGGGACTTCACAAACATTCAAACAACGTACAAAGAACACACAGTCTTGGTACAATTGTTTATGGTACAAATTGAACCCACAACACACGGCGTAGTAGGTATTTGAATCGCTACACCATCGCCATCCGTGTAGTCTGACGGTTTCGTATTAGTACAAGTTCTTATAGATCTCGATTGCGATGAACGTCAACGTATTTTTACATAGGTACATTTAGATTAGTTCGTCTTTTGTTTAAGAAAACGTCCCTTGTACATTCGTCAGGCGTCCACGAAAGACAAATTATTATTTGTACATAAGGATCGATAAGTTTAACGCAATAACGAATACTCATAGGCTGTTGTTACAAACAACTTTAGGCTGTGGTAACCGCTTACTTGCCATTTTAGTAAAGTATAAGCTTTTATATTCTCGTTTAACAGCAATACAACAAATCTCACCGCTTTAGTGATTATGAAAATACACTTTTGAAAACCGAAATAGCTATTGGAGGGCGCTCCTTTAGCTTCATATCTCCGCCTGTTATTCAGGAGTACGACATCCTAAAGTCGGTCACAAATAGTGTATAATCGCAAAAAACAATTGTTATTGTGTACAGAAAACATGGTACTTATTGTTTTTTGTGTATTGTTAAGAAAATCTTTATCATCCATAATATAAAATGAACAATTGTATGTCATCATAAGTACTTCATGGACTGTATTCATGTATTACCACTGTAATCAATGAATAAATTATTATTATATTATTATCATAATAAAGACGTAAAGACAAACTTAGTTCATCCATACATAGATTTACGCTTGTATGTACTTGCTTTGTGTTGCTTTGTGTGTATTCGTAAAGGGGAGTAAGATACATATCGCACAAATATTGTTGGCTATATTTTAAGTTCTACGGTTGCGTACAGCCATTCTCGTCCTTTATTAAAAGGACAACTATTTTGGTTTCTACCAGCACTACTGCTATTACTACTACTGCCACTTTTTCTTCGAATAAATCTCATAACACAATCTGGAATCGTATCCAACTTTCAATTCGACTTTATAATATAAGCTCACACTTATGAAGGAACAAAATTGCAAGCTATTTCAAAGATTATATCGAACTAGCTGACCCACGCAACTTCGTCTGCTTCACATAAGAGAATTTGACCCGTTTTTGCAACATTTTTCATTAATGCTCTGCTCCTATTCGTCGTAGATCGATAACTGGGCTATCCAACACTGAAAGAATTATTCGATTCGGACCAGTAGTTCCTGAGATTAGCGCGTTCAAGCAAACAAACAAACAAACTCTTCAGCTTATATTAGTATAGATAGATGAAGGAAAATCGATATCAATTTATAACAGAGACTTTTTAAGTATGGAAGAAAAATACTACGCCATCTTTTAATCATAGCCAACAGATTATGTCAGTTTTGTATTGTTATTGAATTTCTTAAGTAGTCTTTATTTTGCCTTTGTACTACAGACTGTTACTTTTAGGCAAGAGAGGGCCATGAGTTACTTGCCAATTCTTACTATGCATAAGTGTTACTTATTAATCTAAACGTATTGAAGAACCATCTGTGGTGTTTAGTTGCTAGCTCAGGATTTTTTATTCACATGAAACAAGCTATGTTCATAATTAGTTTGACTATAATATTTCATTATATTATCATAGTTTGACATAGATTGATTCGGAACCATTTGAGACTAATTAATATACAGTATCTAAGTTTTTATAGGGCCCACATACTTGTAATGTCAACGTCTGTATAACTAATTAAAATCTACCCACGCATCGTAACGTTATGGCTTTAAAGAATATCAAATGAGGTTTTTATCTTGCATTTCCATGCGGTATATCGGTTATTTAAGTCATAAAATTAGCCCTATTTATAAAAGCGTCATAGATTAGCCTTTTATATGTTAAATTTAAATCTATCTACCTACGTACTAAATTTCATACTATTTTGCTTAGCAGTTTAAGCGTGACAACGTAAGAAACAGTCAGAGATACTGTTCCAATTATAACCTGTCAATTGTTAGAGCGCCAGATATAATTATAATTGCAAACCTTTTGTGTCTGGCCGCCGGTGTGTAGATGAGACGCAATAGGTTAATATAAGAGTAGATATGAATTTCAAAGCAGTATACCTAGGAACTCACTCTTAAAATCGTAAAGATAATTCATACTGCAATTTTTTTAAATAAATATATTTTGCTTTTACATTTAATATGAATATTTAACTTTTACTGCGTTATTAGGTACTTCGTGTAGTGTGTGAGCCAATCCTCTAGGCAATAATTTCACATAAAGTGTCATAAAACGCCCTCCAAAAAGAATAGCGCATGGAAACAACACGAGTAGCCTAAGCAATAGACACAGCAATAACAATATCGTTAAGTCGAAATATCACCACGACTATATCAAATTGTCAGCGGTACAGTGTTATGAGGTATAAATATGACATTCTCTAACAAAATCTTTGTATTTTATATAAAAAAAACTCTGAGTTTAATGTTTTATGTATGTAGATAAAGGCGGGATATGAAAAAGAAAATATATTATTACCTATACCATCTTGGCGTAGCTCGTTCCTAGTTATCCGTATCCTTCTAGTAATTATGGATGCTCAAAGGTATGTTGCTTCATCCTTCTATCATGCATCAACGGAGGATAAAGTGTTTTTCAGATAGATAAAGTTTAAAGAAAGTGACATATTATGGTACTTTTTATGTCGATAAAATAGGGGATACCTCTGGGATAGATCTTCAGACCCAAAAGCAAAGCCCCGAGTAAAAGCTTTTCCAACTCAAACTCGAAACTTAAATAATATTTTAATAATGATTTATTTATATATTGAGGAACTCTGACAAATAATATACACAACATTGCTCCTTCAGTTATAGGACACCACAGTATGCACACGTGCATTTAGTAGGTAAAGTAATTAAAGATACATACATATGTATATAGTAACAAGAATTGGGCAAGATATGTTAAGAAATTTAGAAATATAGAAAGAATGGACGATAAAGATTAATATAAAAATTATACAAGGCGTGTATGTAACGAAGAAAGAATGTTATAAAACTTTACAAATAGTTGTTCAGTGTTCTTTGTGTCCAATATTTTAATGTTTTTAAGTCGTGATACAGGTATTTCCCACAGTGACAAATCATCTTTAAAAGCTACGTAGTTTGGAAGTGGCCTTGGCAAAGATTGTCCGGCCAAATCAAAGACATATAATGTAATAAGGTCCAGTAAAATCCAGCCTAAGTTAGTGACGTAAGACCTTAAATTCGACGTCCTACCCTACATAGGTAAGACCATTCATTGTCAAGACTAAGATATAACCCACATAGTGGTATTACTACATATTCTAAATCAAAGTCCCCCGCCGCGTCTGTCTGTCTGTTCGCGATAAACTCGAAATCTACTAAACGGATTTTCATGCGATTTTCACCAATTGAGTGATTCCTGAGGAAAGTTTTGGTGTATAATTTGTTTAGGTTTTGTACTACCCGTGCGAAGCCAGGGCGGTTCACTAGTTTAGGTATATAAAGAAAGTACATATGTGGCGTATATAATGTAAAACAATGTTACGAGTTTTTGCGTCACGAGCGAGTGCTGTGCAATGCGATAATGAGGTGTTATTATCTATGACTTCCATGTACCAGCTGTGGTTGAACACCTTTTTAGTTCGATTGCAGGTATAGACAAAATTGTTTATGCCTTCCTTTAGCTATAAAGTAGGTTGATTTTTAGTACCTACGCTACCTGGTCCTCTACGTTAATATGCAAATCCTATTTTTCGCAGTAGTCTGCGCAAAGTAGAATATGCTTGTAATTTACGAATTACTATTGCAAAAAAGAACCAAAAGTTATTTCTTACGGGTTTTTATCTTACAATAATTAGTTATACTAGTTTCAAGTCAATGAAATAAAACATTTTGATGAAAATTCTCTGAATACTAATTTTAAAAAATACAAGCAATTTGGATCCAAAATTAATCTCCTTGTCGAGCTTTTTACGACCAACAAAACAAATTGGCAACAGAAGAACCAGTAATAACTTGGCTAGTCCGGGGATAAAGTCAAGACCCCATGAACCATAAACGTATGTACAAATCTTTCTTACAAGACCGACTACACAGTACATAAACTCTGTCTACTTAAACGGTCAAATCTTAAAAAACAAGATGTTATTAAAAACCTATTGTGTCTGGCCACCGGTGTTCCGCTGCAATGCGTAACAGGAATATGAATGTCAAGCATAGTATTGTGTCTGAACATCCTTACTAATATTATAAATGTGAAAGTTTGTGAGGATGTATGGATGTTTGTTACTCTTTCACGCAAAAACTACTGGACCGATTGCGATGAAACTTGGTATGTAGATAGCTGGAGATCTGGATTCACACATAGGCTACTTTTTATTCCGTTATTCCCACGGACAGGACTTACGCGGGTGAAACCGCGGGGAAAAACTAGTATTACAATAAATTACAAGTCCGGGAATCCCATCTACTAGTCATTGTCACCACGTATACATAACTGTACCATAGCTCCTAATACAGCAAGCCGTCTGTACGTAAAATGGATGAGTAAACATATAGACAACAGGTATCGATTGCACGATTCATTGAAATAATTGTTTTACGCGCGACTGATAAGCCGTTATCATAATCAGTTCATATTATTTACCCAAATGACACATAAACACAGATAATAATCTATACAAAATGTATATTATGCGAAGGTATCTGTTTGTTGTGTTTTATCGGATAAACTACTTAATCGATTTTGATGAAATTTGTTATAGAGCTAATCGCAATCACAGATAAGAACAGTACATACATAGTTTTAGCTACACTCATGGTGTAATGGTTTAAATGATGGCCACTAACATTGCTCCGAGTGTTGTAGGTTCGATCCCCATACGGGACAAAAAAAATTGTGATCCAAAAACAGTTGTACTGAGTCTGTCTGTTCTTCGTCCTTCTGTGTTTATTGTTTAAATGTTTGTAAAGTCCCCGCAACACAGGAACTATTCCTAATGCAGGAGTTTTTTTTTTTAAAACAAACCAGTATATTTCTTTATGAACGGGAATAAATTCGCGGGTAACAGTTTGTATATTATAGATATTGCGGCAATTTTATTGGGATTTTTCTGTCCGGAGATTCTTAATAGCAGAACGGAATGCGGAACAGTATTCCGTTGACAGCAATAAGCTCACCTATGAGTTGAATTCCTTACGGATACAATTCTTACAAATAGTTTTATTACTGAGTTGGTTTATCTTTTTTTCAGGGTGTCGTGTCGGCGTGAGTTTTGGCACAGAGATAGTTTATAGACCGATGAGTGACACAGGATATTATTACGCTGAAATATGTACTGTCCTTGTGGTATATGTCTAGAAAACCTTGTGCAATAGTTAATTTAAAATATGAAAGTGAAATCTATGACAGGCGTATAATAATAATAATATTCTACCACATACACACAACACCATCTAGTCCAAACTAAGCAGAGCTTGTATTATGGGTACTAGACAATGGATAAACATACATATATACTTTATTTCTTGTAAATACATACATATTATACGTAGAAACACCCAGACCAAGACAAACATCCATGTTCATGCACATAAATGTTTGACTTGTGCGGGAATAGAACCATTATGCCATCGAGTTAACAAAAAAATTACAATAATACCTATCAGGATTTGTAGAAAAGTTACTTCAAATTTTAGGCTAACGCTGCATGCTCTTAAAAGAAAGTGTAACTACTTTCTGTCAAAACATAGACACGAAGACTATTCATTTATGTTTCATCATATCGAGAGCAAAAAAGGTCCGATGTTCCGATTTCAAACTTCCTATATTGCCAAACATCGTAAGAGTAAGTAAACGGGGCATTCCATTCCCCTACATAGCGTTGGCAACAGCGATAAGCCCAAATATATGAACAACATCTGTTTTTTAAACGCCTGTGTGTATATTATTTATTTCTCGCCATGTCTGTACTTACTGAACAGGGAGTTCTATTTTAAGTGTCTCCTAGTTTCTACAAAATTGCTGTCATTACGAAATCTAGTTCGACGCACGCCTGATAAAACTTTCGTAATATCTTATAACAAGTATCCTTATTAAGCGATGGAATGTTATAATTTTTCTTTGAGACTTTTATAACATCGTTGTTTATAAAGTAAACTACTGGTTTGTTACGCCAGAAAGCTTTTAGTTAATAAAGTTTATGATGTATTTAAACGTCTTTTTTATTAAACCGTAAAGAATTCTGCCTTATAAAGGAAAACGTTAAAGTTATTAATAGCTCAAACGGTTTTATATATAATCTATATTGAAACCTATAACAGGTAGAGTCGATTGCAATACAACTACTATTAAATAAAATTGATACAATTATATGGAAATATTCATAATACCGAGTCTTGATTGCGTAACATTGAGGAAATGTCTATAAAACTGTATAAGGGCATGAAGATTAAGAATATATATTGGTTATAGGAAAGTTGCAACTTACCATTTCTTTCTTCAAGTAAGCGAGTTGCGAGTCGAGATCTGTGGGGGGTTTGTCCGAAAGAGGTGTGGGTGTCTCCTGTAGTTCAGGCTCGCCGTCTGCGAACCCGCTTAGACTCTTCGGTAACGGAGGCATTCCTTGCAGAGACATGGTGCTGATTGCGCGGAACTGCTTACGAAGTCTGCCACCAAAAGACAAAAATTATGAATCATCTGGACTTCTAGCTTTTCAAAAGGTTTGACTGCACGGATGGCGTAGAGGTTTACGTGGTTGCCTCGCCGCTGCCACTGCCGAGTGTTGTGGGTTAGAATCCCAAATAGGACAAAAAATTGTGTGATCCACAAATGGCAAGTCTGGGTGATCTTTATGTTCGTTGTTTGAATGTTTATAAAGTCTCCCGCGACACAGAAATTGTTCCTAGTGCGGAAGCAGTCATTTTAAAAATAAAATGTAAATAATCCTAACTTGCATTCAGACGTATTAATTCTATCGTAATTATAATGACCTAGAAATAGCGCACTGTATTGACGACTATTGTATATAACCGGGTTTGTACAGTCGTATGACCTTTTAACAGAAGTACGCAGTTCAACAGACCGAAATCGCGGAAGTGACGAACAATATTGCGAATTACTTATAAGATAATGTTAAATTATGAATTCCTTAAACCTACCTAGACTTAAGGTCGTCGTCTAGTATGTAAGCGTAAGCCTGATCATCCGTATTCCCATCATCAGTGTTCCCGCTGGTCACTGAGGACATCGCGTAGTTTTGTTCCGAGTCCTCCGAATCACACTGTCCATTGGTCTCTGCATACTCAGGTGTTTCCAAACTCTCCGGTACGTTGGACTGTGACCGCATAGACTGCAGTTCATATATCAACATCTCATGGTTGTTCATATCCTTCATCATTTCCATCTCTGGATTGTCGTTCCCGTTAGTCATCTTCTCCGAACCTTTGCCTTTATCTATAACAATGTTCGCTTCGTCTTTATTGTTATTTCTGCTCGCAAGAATCTCTGAAATTAGCATTTCTGTGACTCTCGACGTTTTCCTTTCCAAAGAATTGTTGTTTGTGTTTACAATATCGTCCGGTTTCGGATTTACGAGTTCCTTTTGTGGTTCCACTGGTTTAGGAATTTTTGATGGACTATGCCGTAATCTGTCATCATACTCCTGTACTTCCTCCACCGAGGCATATGGCGCTTCCGAAACTGGACTTTGTGGCTTGGCATCAACGGGAGATGAATACAGACTGACATCCGGCGCATCCTTACGTGTAGGCGTGGTATTTACAGAACTTTTTGGTGAATATGTGGGCCCCACAGGACTTTTGGGCGAGTGCGGGAGATCGACAGGACTTTTAGGTGAATGTGAATTATTTACAGGCATAGGCTTCATTGGTTTTAACTTAGGTTTTGGTGATAATGGTGGCGGAGGTGCTTTTCGTAAAGGCAACGTCTTCTCTGCGAAACTAGAAGATTTCGTGACTTTACATTTTGAGTCTTGATCCAATTTATTCGATGTCGAAAGCGACCTCACTAGTATCTGTCTGCATGTTTTGACCGCTTTCGAATTTAACGATTCATTAGATTTTTTATTCGATCCCGGGGTGGGAATCGAATTACTGTCGCTGGAACTTCGTCTGGAGTTCTGACCGCTAGATTTCCTTTCATCCGATGAAGAGCTTCGATCACTGATCACATCTCTGATGAACGACTTAACTCGTGCCAAACCATTCTGTTTCGGGGACACTGTTGATTCGCTCAAAGTATTGGCTCTGTCCAAAGTTTTGGCTTTTGTGTAACTATTCTCTTGCTTGGAAAACGCACGATTTTTCGTAAAACTAGCCTTTGAATCTGCTACAGCCTTCCTCGTCTTGGCCAGTGCCTCCGCCACCACGCTCTGGTTAGGCCGCGGAGGCACAGGAGGTGGTCCTTTGATCTTGTTGTTCTTCATCGGTTGTGAGTTAGTTTGTACCATCAGCATGCTTAAACGAAGCGTCACTCGAACGATACTATAATATGCGTACTATAGTACAAAGAGCGCGTCAACACCAGCACCGCGTAAGACACACGCGAGAGCGCTCTATATGCAGGGTGACACGTCCGTCCCCGCGAGCGCGCGGCACCGACTGCCGGGCGCCGGTGAGTGTGCGACCACCGCCGGTGTTCCGAAGCCGGCACGCGCTACGTCATGCCTCCGATACTACAACGTGCAGGCTTCAGGCTTCGTCAGTTACCTCCGCGACTTGGAAATCACTTTGTCCGTAGCTTTTCCATAGCTGTTGCGTGTTTTAGGTACTTAATGCAGTCGGTACTAGCCAAACAATGAATTGACCTACACTTTTAATAATGTAAAAGTGATTGTTTACTATGAGAATGAATGCAACAGTGGCTACCGGTCCGCAGCGCATACATCATGGTTATTGTTAGTGATTTCGAAAGCACTCTCCGACCTATTGTTTTATAGCAATCAAATGATTACAGTACAGTTGTTGTTTACAAGTATTTAGGTTGGAAATCTCATTCATAAGTTACATATGCAAAGCTATAACATTTCCATATTACCTACCTTCTGTATAATTGAAATATTATATTCGCATTTTAAGTCATACTGAATAATAAGATTTGCTAACTTTTTATTAGGTACCTATAGCCTAATATGCTATGGTATTCCAAGCTTCAGAAATGATGACGCAAAAATAGTGGAGAAAGGGGAGTTTAACCCCATTTACGCCCATAAGGGTGGCTACTAACTATCAATTACGAAATATAGGTCAGACTAATATTAGAATTTAATTAATCGCATTCAGTTGGTAATGGTTTATTTTTTCATAACACATAGGTAACATCATTTTTTGTTTACTCATTTGAAATAATTAATGGAACTTTTCATTAAATTTCTTTTTTAAAGACATCTACCGTTCTTGTATTAGTAATCCTATGTCGCGAGGAATTTTACAAACAACGTAAATACTATTTATAAATCACACAAATTTTTGCTCCGTGTATGGTTTCAACCCACAACATTCGGCGCACTGGCAATGGCGAGACAACCACCTAAACCACCACGGCATCCGAGCAGTATTATCACATTTGGCCTTATTTAAACAAAGCATAATCTGCAATATCGTAAGCGATAAGTCATAGCTAAGTATACCAACTTGCGATGTCTATAAACTTAAATACAATTCCCATCCTACACTACAAATAAAGTATTTTTATGTAAGTAACTTATAAACAATATTCGAAACATATATGTATAAATAAATAATTTACCTTCTCTTTCTAACAAAACATTACTTTTAATTAATATCTATTATTATTATATAATAAAATATAATATCTTTATTATACAATTCAATACGTAATATCAATTCAAGGAGCATAATGAAATAAATTTTTATCACCTACCACTTTCACCTACAGCTGCTATGGAATACAATATAATAATTTAATTTTTATGGTAATATGTACGATGCTATCAAAATGCTGTTCTAGGCTATAATACCGTATTTATAGAAATACACTCACACCTGTAAATTCAAACAGGTGTAGGCAGATGTGCATAGTACATCCACATTTTGCATATTTATTGATCACTAGATTTTGCCCGCGCCTTCGCTCGTATTTAGACGTAGGTTAGTAACCCTATCAGCTGCTTTTCTGACAATGTGTATGTTTCATGA
Organism: Catocala nupta; assembly: GCA_963675205.1. Classification (NCBI taxonomy): domain Eukaryota; kingdom Metazoa; phylum Arthropoda; class Insecta; order Lepidoptera; family Erebidae; genus Catocala; species Catocala nupta. Next base: position 25,477,271 of record OY776086.1, on the reverse strand, counting down.
TCATGACGATCCGTCGAGTATAAGTACTCGCGTGATAGCGTAACAATCAAACTCACATTCGCATTTATAATATCAGTTAGGATTCGTATCAGGGGGTATTAAGTACCCCATTGGTGTGATTGGTCTTGGGTTTGATTGCCGCGTCAGGCATATTCAAGGTTACTATAAATTAAAAAAAAATCGATAGATGGCAATAGACTTGTCCATTATTCTGTGATATGTAAACACATCTGGCGCAATGTGATTACTATACATCTCTGTCTACCTCTGACTTAATGAAACAAAAAACCATGAAACCAAGGTACCTATCAAGTATAAGAGCCAAGCATTAGCAGTCTGAAAACCTATTTCATAGTAATGAGGCAATATTGTATTATAAATGTTTGCAATAATATGTCGTCATATAATTGCATCAATGAACATTTGGCACAAGTGCACCAAGTTATGTGTGAAATATATATGTTATATTTACCTATAACAATAGAGAAATTGCAAAATCTAGCCATGAATGTAATTAATTTTTTGTAGTGTATTGTTTTTTGGCTGTTAGATATCTACTAGATAATTTTGTTATACAGTGTGTATAATAAACCCTGTCCGATCCTTAAAGGTGTACGTAAGGTTACCAGTAGCTTATTATGAGTACGTAAGTGACATCTATTTATAAAATCGATCAAAAAAATTACCCCAGTAAATTTAATTTATTTAAAATATGTTAATAGATTACCCATGGCAACTTATTAATCATAATACTTAGGTGTCACTAAAGTTCATAAAGGTTTACCGATGCCGCGCCGCGCTACGCCGCGCCTACCTACCTACGCCTTAGAAAATGCCGCCAAAAGTATGCCACGGTCCGCGTCCTTGTCAAGTTTAGTGGATTGATGCTAGACTGTGCGAAATTTCAGTAATTTAAGGGTAAAAATGCTGATCAATTTTGTACTTAAAAATATTATGAAGACGTTTTACGATGATAAAGATTTTCTTTTTGTTATTTTTCTTAGCATGTTTGTTAAGAGAGAAGCAAGCGCTTAATGGATCGGTCAGGGTTTATTATACACACTGTATAACTAGCTTTTGCTCGCGGCTTCGCTCGCGTAAAAGTAGGTTAGGTCATGTTAGTAACAGTTCATTTTTTTATATAAAATATAGCCTATGTTCCTCGGCGATAATAAAGTTTTCTAATGGTAAAAGATTTTTTTAAATCGGTTGTATAGTTTTTGAGTTAAATCCAAACAAACAAACATACAAAAATTCATATCTTTCCTCTTTATAATATTAGTATAGATTAATTTAAGGTACAGGTTACCTTTTGTTATAATTTTATAATAAATACAAATTTGCGAGACAATAAAGTGAATAAACAATTGGCTGCAAAAATATGTACACAAACTACTTATATAACACTTACATTCATACAGTCTCTAAAAGTCAAGTAGAGTTTGTATTACACCCACAGTTTGCCAATTATGATATTACCTCTGATGTTATAGAGGGTAAGCCTATTGCCATCATACCTACGTAGCACAGTTCCAGACTCCAAGGTGCTACTAAGAATATCTTTATAAAAAAACCCAATAACACTTTACTTAACTCACGAATTGAACCCAAAATTTCATAGACAGCAGTCAGAGTTACTACTGTTGTACTACACTATATACAAAATTCCAAAATCACTTAGTTCGGAAATAATTTATGTGATATACACTGTTTAATCCTTACTATAATATTATAAACGAGAATGTGAGTTTGATTGTTACACTTTCACGCCTTAACTATGTGACCGTTCAACATGATATTTTTCATACACATTGTTGGGGATGCAGAGTAGGATAAAGGGTATCTTTCATCGAGAAAAATGTTGCAACTTGTTCCCGAGGGATAAGCGGAAGAGGAAATTTATTGACAAAATATAGAGTAACGAGGTCAAAACCACACGCAAAATCTAGTTTAAATATAAATTAAATACTACACATGATATACTTACTAAAGGTAAACAATTTTGATGAGTCTTTTTTATCATTTTATCAAAAAGCTCAATTTAAAAATAAAATGCTTCTAAAGATCAATGTAAATACAACAGCAATGATTACTTAATCAATTGAACCATTAGTTTAAGCAGTAGTTTATTTGTTTAATATAATAATATGTTGGTGTAAAAAGTCACATCAAGATTGTATACCTTTAGTTAAATACCTAACCAAATAGTGTGTAATATCTATTAATCATTATTTTACCTAAAAATTACATTAGCACTTTACAAAGTGATGACATAACTCAACAGACCCCATATTCAAACTGACAATATTTTTAAACATGTCACATAGTACAGAGGGATTGTTGATTCGTGCAGCTGACTGTACCAACAACTTAGTTTTGAATGCAAGAGCCTGATGACCAACAATTGATTGTTATGGAGAATTTTAGGAGGGATTGCAGTGAAACAGTATAGCTATGTAAAATTGGAAAGTTGATTATATATTTGGCTACAATGTATAATGTTCTTTTTATATCTCTGTCTAATTCTTCTATATCTCTGTCTCTATCTTTCTATAAAGTGATAGCTTACTAATCTAATGTTCAAATCCACATTAAATTTGGCTACTCCTATATCCAAAACAAAATATAAAAAAATGTTTTAATGCTTGTTATAGTTATCTCTAGGTCATCAGTACCAGTAGCTCAGTATTAAACCAAAGCCGTCAAGTCCTTCTAACACTAAACTATTATTATGCTCAATACAAGGCTAATGTGTTTCTTTACAAATCCGCACAAAATCTTTGTTCGCATAAAAATGATATCATGTAGGTACGTGATAGCAAGCAGCATTGTTTTCATCTCATTATATTATTTTATTGATGTGAATATGTGAATGCTGCAAAACAAAGCACTATTAAATAACAACCGAAACAATAGCACGGTCAATTACGAAATTTGGGTTGAATGAGATATACTTGACTAGCTGAATAAGATACTTACATATTTTTAAACTATTTGTTATTGAACTTCCAGTCTTGTCTGCACATAGGGCACTGTTGTTGGGGCTGTGAATGGAGCCACTTGACGATGCAGTGGATGTGGAAACAATGAGAACAAGCACCCCACACTAATGGACAGTCGTCACCAGGCAGCTTGCAGTCTGGGCAGCAGCTGTCGAAGGGCATACGACAAATACCGCAGTTATCGTCGTTTGCTACCCACCGCCAAGTTGCTACACCCGTCCAACCTTCAAAATAATCAAAATTGACATATACGTTAAGTTTTCGCCAAAATAACGAACGACATCAAAGTAATAAAAGGTTACTTACTTTTAACTGTCACTTTCATATCATAATATTTATTACCTAAATTAAATAAATAGTAAATAATAAGAATAAGAATGTAATTTCTATCAAAAAAGTTATATTTCAAACAATCGATCGGTTGTTTACTTTGTAATTATTTGACATTTTACTTTTTAATTCTGTCTTGGTTAGTTGGTTTCTCTATGATTAAATCGACACCATAGATAAGACACTATATACCAATCCTGCTGACTGCAAGGCACAACGTTTACACGCCATCCATTATTATTTAGATATTTTTATTTTTCATGTCTAAAATATAAACTCATAAATAACCGAAATATTCAGCTTTAATATTAATTATATACTTACTCTTTACTACAGCGCAGCGGATAAGCAGTCGCCTCTGCTTTAATACCAGCCACGTTGTGCTAGCCGTTCAGCGATTTGTGTGATTCATAAATATATTTATTTATTTTATTAATTGGACAATTCTGTGAGCCACAATCACACCATACGTAATTATTTATACATTATTAAATTATCGTAACATTGTATTTTGACTGATATGTACGACATATTAAACCTGACTTCTTCTTCTTCTCCCTAGCCTTTATTATTCCCAAGACACTTTTACACGGAGCGGATGCCACCTGACCGCCGCAACCCGAAGGCTATCGATACCCTAAGGCTAGACCAGTGTTAGGATATTATAGGGCACTGACTTACCAATAACGACTTGAAGGCAGCCGGGACCGACGGCTTAAGGCACGGAGTAAGCGATAATTGTCAATCAATACGCACATAATTTCGAAAAGTCATATAACTTCCGAAAATCAGAGGTGCGCGACGTGAGTTAGAACCCAAGACCTTCTACATTGCAGTTTGTTGGTCTCCCCACTGAGCTATCGCTGCTCTACATATCAAAACTGACTAACAACAAGAATTAAAGTTACCAATTGTAATTCTTGTTGTTAGTCAGGGTGTACGCTGTATGTATTGTATGTTCGTAAAGTAACTCGTGACACAGAGCGTGATCCGTAGTGCAGTATCTATTATATAACAATTGTATCTAAGTGTTCGCCGTAATAATTTTAGAGAAGGCTTCAAAGGCTCTAGATTGATAAAAATATCTAATTCTAATTAATTGCAACGAACTTGTTATAGAAAATCGATATTTTTTATGATAGGATAAACAAATAGTTTTCTCCTTGCAAAAATTCTGCTCTTGGACATGCCTTTCTGTGCTTATCTGGCCAACGCTAATACACTAAAGGCGCTTCCTCACTCTCGCGAAACTAGCACACGAGCCATGGCGTGGCAAGTGAAAGCTGAAAGAGAAAATATCGCTTACTATCTACGGCACATAAATGTAGTTTAATAATAAAAATGTAATTTGAGCTTTGCTACTATGATTAATCTATAAACAATCTTAATAGTGGTTGTTAGGGTGTATAGAGTTAGAAGCTTGGCTCTTCATGAGATCTGATAAGTTTTTGACAGAGCGAGCAATATGGTCGAGATCATCTTGGCAACATTTTACATGAAATCGTTCTTGGTGGGTGGGTTTTCATTTCTTTTTGTAAGTTGCTTAGGACAATATTTTTTATTTTGTTTCATATTCAAAACGACGAAGCGCTCAGAGAAAAGTTAAGTAGTGTCCTTGCACTTCGCTTCGCTCGTCTTGGTGGGGTCACTACCGTGCCCCCAGATGAATTACTACTATGAACTGCTATGGTTTAAGCTTGTAAAAAGCAAGAGCGTATTGGTCCCATAGACACATAAATTTGTCAGAGACTTAATAATCTGTTTTAAAATAATACAATGAAAATTTTAATTTTGTCGTGTGGCAAGTAAACAAAGAAATGTCACCGAAATCTTCGATGAGTGTTTGATGTGTTGGAGTTTATTTATTTTATCCATATTTTATTGTGTTAAAATAGTGTGCAGTTAAATAAATATGACTTCTTTTGATACTAAATACGATGTAAGTTCTGTATTTCACTATGAGCACACCATTTATTTATTTCACATATTATCATAATGGTTCAATTTTCATTAACTTTTGATAGTTACACACCTATAACATTATTTGGTCGTTCATAGCGCTGTAAAGTGTAAACAGTATATAAATCAAAAGAGGAAGAGCTATGGTTTCTATTTTCGTAATCTGTTACCTATACCTATTACAATTTAATCTTATTTATGTCATAAGCAATTACTTTATTTTCAGTATCATCTCTGTAGAAGGTCTACAATATAGGTTTTATTTTATATGAACATGCGAGGTAAAAATCGAACTACAATTGACAAAAAAAAATTGCATTGTTTACAATTTACAGATGATAAGTCTATTTTTAATATGTTTACATTGGGTTATTACTGTATGTTGTATTGTACTTATTATAGATGTACCCGGCGGGTGATGTGGGGGTCGTGGAGGGCGAAATGAACATACCCTCAAGAGGTGTGCCCTCGGGCGACAGTATGGAGTTCAATACACTTGATGAACCTATCAAAGAAACATTTGTAAGTAATACCAAGCTAAATAAATAAAAATATATTCCAATAAAGATTGTCTTTTAAATATATTGGTATTAATAATAGTTAGAATCCAGACATAATGACAAAAGCATTGCATTTGATCCATAGGGTCGGAAAGTTTGTCATGTAACTATATTATCTTAAAAAAGTTTTATATAAGCTTTCCACATTGAATTTTGCTTATGCCTAGTTGTAGAATTTGTATTGCATGCAGTGTAAGTATAGTATAGTTATAACTGTATTTATAGTTTAGACAAAACAACATAAACAAGGCTTTCTTGTTAGGCATGTGTAAGTAAACTCCACACTTCAAACTATTGTGAACCTAATATATAGAAGATAAGGTTCTAATTTATCTGAAGATAAAAATAATACATGACTAGAGAGTAGGATGCTATTATTTCTTGAGAAGATGCATTTCTATTTATTGAGGCAAGTGGCAATTTTATGATTGTGTTCTCTGGCTGAGATTGCTTGTGCGTAACTTGATTATTGATGGGATTGCTTTTTAACAAGGGAACATAATGTATGAAGATAATTTCAATCTACTGCATTATAGTCATGTATATCTGTCCATATTATGTAGAAATTATAAGCAACACATTATCAACATATTTGCTTTATAAAAATATGAATAAAAATGAAATAGGTTTCCTGTAATAGATTATCAATAGATTTTCTATTGTGTCTATCACCAGAGAGGGAAAGGGATAATTATAAATATTTAATGAGATAACTGACTCATTGGTAATCTGATGTAATGGCGAGGAGTGGGGCAATTGCATTACTATCTTGAGTATAGAACCTTTCTCAACTCTAGTGACACTGGTAATTTCTGGCAGGAATTTTTAAATTAAGGCATAGCATCTGGATCACAGATTCTCTGGCATTCAATTGTGAAGGCTCTGAATTTAGTTGTTGAATTAGTAGTTTAGCACTCCATGTACATCATATTATATTGTGTGTGCATATTAATTTAAATCTATACCATGTAGATTATTATAAAAACAAAGTAAGTTTGATTTTATTTAGTGAGTTCTTTGTAGAAGAGTATCTAAATGAGTTCTTTTTATAATTATTGTCTGTCTGTTTGTTACACAAGACCTACTAAATGAATTCTGAACATAATTATATTTTCAAGAGAAATTATAAAACAATAATGGCTCTTTTTAAATATATTTTCTTATTGTTTATTTGCCAATACCTATTGAACATTTGAAGGAAACTATTTGTTTATAGTAAATGTCTATAAATTATGTTTATTCTAGTTTGTAATTTAGTCTGTTAAACTGTAGTATTTTATTCTGAATGTTAATTATAAAATTATGTTTTAGATGCGAGATTTGAGAGCAGTGGGCAATAAGTTTTACCATGTACTCATACCTAGAGAGAAGACTAATTTGTTAAAAGAATGTGAGTTGTTTCTTTTTATTATTTTTATAATTTATTTGATGTATTGTATTTGATGATTTGTAGTAATAGTGTTTAATTTCTTTTTGGTTACTAGGATTAGGTACTAGCATCTTAAGTCCCATAGTGTATACTGCAATTGATAATTCAATGTAAACATTCTAAACCTATAATATAATGTTAATACTTAAATTTTTCTTGTAAAATCGACTGAAGTCTCTTGGTAAAGGTAAGCAATTGCTGAGATTATGCAAGTGGCATGTTAGTTTTCGTCTGTACAGCCCTAAGAAATAGGCAATTTCTGGTTTTTTACCATCATAAATAGTGGTAAAATATGTATCTAGTTTTATTCTATTCTAATAATATGCGGTACTACAATGGGCCTCGTACGTTTACATAGCAATCAGCCGCGTGATCATACTCATAAACTAGAATAACTATCTGAACTATGGCAGGAAAATGTATACTTTCATTAAGATCAGACTTGTGGAATAATTTGCATATTGAACAAATAATCACTGCTTAATCGTGACTATGTTTTGTCATTATGCTGTACCTACCTATGTGAATAATTTAATACACTGGGTACATGAAATTCATTTTATGGTAATTTTCAACATACATATTGTTATGATAATATTTTTCATTTATGTGACTGGTTCTTTATCATTTAGAAAAACTTCAAGCATAGCTTTTTCTTGAAGAAGCAGACTCCAAATAGCCCAATTTTTTTATTAAAACATTTGTTTATATTTTATTAGTTTTCCAAATTGATCATAAGTAACAACACTAGTTTAGTAAAGTGACATAATTCTCCACTTTCATTAATATTAGTAGATTTTCACCACATGTAATACAATGAGGAAATTGATTACCATTAAACGAAATGTTGTGCACTTAGTTTTATTGATAATCAATCTCGCCATTTTGTCCTGTATCTTGCCCCACATATATAATAAACAAAAGTAATATGTAATCTAAAATATGAGATAATGCTTTTTATCTTTTACTTCAATCAGAACAAATTCAGTCTGAAAGCTTACAGGTAAACAAGTCTGAGTAATCTGTCAGAGTTAAGCGTATTTCAGCTGCTTTTTTTATCCGAAGGCTACGAATCAGGCACTGCAAGTCCAAGCGGATATCAGTTTGGAGCTGAGCTGAGCATATACGCAACGAGCATAATATATGATCAGCGTCTTACATACACTGACGGACTCATATACTGCATCAATGCAAGACGCCTTTGAAATAAACATTTTAACCAAGTATTCAAACATTTTATACAAATTTAAATTTATACCTATAGTTTGGTTCGTTAACTTCATAACAGCATAGTATCATATTCTTAAGTGTGTATGTTTGTATACTGGAAAGGACCATAAAATTTTTTTTACAAGGTCTATAAATGTAACAATAGTTGGATTGGGTTAGTTTATTAAAAAAGGAATTTTACAATTTAAAAAAAATATATAATCAGGATTTTTCTTTTAATAAGGTGTATTGCCGCCACGTGCCCTTATTACAGATTCAAATCGGTTCCGAATAGATCTGATTAGGGTTATTAAACGGTCTTGCGGAATATTGTTGATTCCATTCTTGTGAAATCGCTGTTCTTAGTGCTGCCACTGTTGTGGGCACAGGATTTCTCGCATATACAGCTTTTTTTAAACTGTCCTAATCATGCTCAATCGGATTAAGATCCGGGCTGCGTGCTGGCCAATTCATGGTAACCCAACCTCTTCGCAATATTGTCGAACTTGTGCAGCGGCGAGGGGTCGGGCATTATCTTGCATTAGAATAAAATTTTCGCCTATTAATCCCATGTAAGGTGCCACGTGAGCTTCTAAAACCTCTGTTATATAGCGTTGTGCCGTCAAACCACCTCTTCTACCGTTTTGACGTACTATGTCGATGAATACAAGTTACGTTCGCCCGATCATCGAAATGCCACCCCACACCATAAACGAACCGCCTCCAAAAGGAACACGCTCTTCAATGCAAATTTGAGCATATCTCTTCCCACCTCGACGATAGACTCTTCTGCGACCGTCTGCACCATTTAAACATGTCCTAGAGTCATCGGTGAACAATATGGAGGCCCGTTGCTCTTCATTGAGATGTTCACGCGCAAATCTTAAATGAGCTTGTCTGTGAGTTGCAGATAGCTTTGGACCATTTGCAGGTCTGAAAGGGGTGATTGCCGCTTCTTCCTTCTTATTGTTCGTGCACTTACGCTTACTCCATGCACTTCATTCAGCTCCGTTTTGATGTTTACTGACGTGAGGAAACGATTTCGTAGGAAAGTTGAAACAATAAATCGGTCGTCACGACGGGTGGTTGCTCGAGTTCTGCCGGTACCGGGTCTCCTTTTGTAAGAACCTGTCTCTACAAATATTCGGTATACTCTAGAAACCGTAGACTGGTTTAAATTTAAATTTCTAGCAATCGTTCGTTGATCCATGTCTTCCGCACCAATGCCACAATTTGAGCGGCTTGTTCGGACGAAGTATCCATATTTATGGTTATGAAACTTTTGTTGAGTTTAACAGACTAATAATCATTATGTGCCGCATAGTCGCATTTGTGTGCTGGGTTGGTGGAGAATAAAAGGCAGAAGGATTCTTCCTTGTAGATCTTCTTTATTCGAAGTGTTCTTCTTATTACTGCTGCCCGCTGACTGTACCTAGCAATGCAAGAATATATCGAATATTCGATAATATAGCTAATACCGACCCTAAAAATATCGATATTTTTATCGATATCTAACCATCATCGATACGATATTATCATATCGACAAGAAATTAAATATCGATGTCGAATGATATATCGAATATTCGATAATATCTATAATATCGACCCTAAAATATACATATTTTTATCGATATCTAACTGTATATTATTTAACTACTTCTACTAGTAACTTGAAAGTTCTGAATTATCGATAATATCGCATTGAAACTGTCGATACTATCGATCATCGATATTTTCAGGCCTTCGATATAAATATCGATATTTATATATATTTTCGTCTCCTTGCAACCCTAACTGTACCGACACCGCAATCCGACCCGTCTTTTATACCAAATTTGCAAAAATATTAATGCCCTGTGATTGGTCAACAATTGGGGTTTCGAACAATGAGAGCAAAGGGGCAGAGTCGGTGCAGCGAGCAAGTACAACGAATCTTTACCGTAACGAGAGCCGCGTAGCAGCTTAAGTACAACAAATCTTTACCCTAACGAGAGCCGCATTAAAATTTTGCGTATTTTACAATAAATATCAATTTGTGCTACTACTACTACTACTAATTATATGTTCTTAGTTTCTGCGCATCATAAACTATACAGGGAAAAAATATAAAACATACAATAACAAGACATAATATGAAATGTTACTTCAAAATATAGGTCGTACTGCTTACCCCTACGTATTTTACACTATAAATTCTATACAAACATACTATTCTATACGAATAAATCAGATAAGATCAAAATAAACATGAATCAAATGAGAATATGATAATATAAATCTTATAAACTAAAAAAAATAAATAAAAAAAAACACATTATTTACGCACACACACACAGACACATACACACACACACACACACAGACACATACACACACACACACACACACACACACACACACACACACACACACACACACACACACACACACACACACACACACACAAATGCACTCAGGTACACGCTTTGCGCACTACCTATATTGTTTCCTCAATTTTTCTATGCCTTCTTATCTAATACTAACTTGCTTAAACTGTAATTTTAACTGTACTGTAATTTTAGTTTTTAACTTAGTACTGAAACCACTCAAGGACTCCACGAGACAGGCCTGACCTAGTGTGGAGTTCATGACCAATTTTTCCTTAATGTACAAACTATGTTTTGCTAATTTTAATACATAAGTACATTTTAAAGTCTATTGTATAAGGAAACCTCTGTATATATTTTTGGCAAATAAAAATCTTATCTTATCTAAACTAACATGTAAACACTATACTAACACGTATGTACTGTCTTATCAGTTCGCTATTCACTTTGTTCATTATAATTCACTGTCTGTTTACTTGTCCCACACACAATACTATTAGTAACCATAATTTAAATCGCAAATGAAAAAAATACAAAAAGTATTTATTTCAAGCTTTACTCTAATAACATACGAATTTGAGACTAGGCATAAATTTTATTTTCCCGGCTATAATTTTATCTTTTACTGCAGATCTATTATAAATTTTGTTTTTTTTTTATTATTATTAATGGACAGTCTCGACATTTTCATTTAGTTTAATCTAACAAGTTTGAATACGTATCAAAAAATAAATTCGAAAGTAATCCTGAACTATGATGCAGTTTATGTGTCCGTCAGTGTACATTTGTATTTGACGTTCGTCGCTTACCCTCGCTGCGCTGAATTTATTTCCCGGAAGCGCATTGTTCGTGGCCATCCAGGAGTTAAGTAATACCGATAGATAATAATCTACTAGACCATAGGATTTGGACAATGGTAGAAAAATAAACTCTATCGTTTTATACTATAATGCATGACGAACTTCTACGACGATAATTAGGTTGCCAGATGACAGAAAGTACTGGCTGATCGATCTTTAACTCCAAGACAAGGCCGGTACTCTCCTCACTTGTGTTATTTATTTATTTACATCATATAGAACGACTTGCGCCAATTACACTATTTAATGTGTTGCCATGTAACTAATATTTAAGTGCATTTGTTAGCAGACTGTATGAATTAGCTTTAACTAGACTGTGTATTATTATAATATAGTGTAGTTCCTGTGCCTCGACTACCGTTTGGACTAGCCACTCCTCTAAAAAGACGTATATTTTTGAGTACAATTTGTACCATTTTTCGCAGCGTTTGATATATTTCTAGTGTTTATATGACCATGTGCAATTCCAGGGGATCTATGGGGTCCACTTTTGCTGTGCACCTTAATGGCTACGATCCTGCAGGGTACTGAAAGGGCTGACAACACAAACGACGGTGGCCCGGAGTTTGCAGAAGTATTCGTTCTAGTCTGGATAGGAGCTGCCGTTGTCACGTTAAATTCTAAACTTCTTGGTGGTAACATGTAAGTATATTTTTTTTATTGTTCTCGCGGGCTTAATTAGATGCTAGGTAAAATGTGATGTGGATGGTCTACTGCCGAATCTGAAATTGAGGCTAGGATCGATCAAATGATAAAACTTGCATTGACTTTAACGTCACTTAAGCAGTGAGACAGAATATATATTTTTTTATATTAACTACGTGGCCAAGTAAGCACACGATCAGCCGAATTCTAAGCAGTTACGTAGTTTATGATCGCTTGTTTTACCAGGGCTATCAATTATTATCATTCGCCATTATCGATACTAAATACTAGGAAAAAGGAATTAAGGATGAATTGTAAAGAATGTAATGGGTGGCAGTATGTGAGTTTTCCGAACTCTTACTCACCAGGTAAAACTCAATAATAACAGTACTAATACACTATCGCCAGTTTCTTGTAAAAGCGTAGTACTTCGACGGGCAACCTAACTCGCAGAAGCTAATTGTTAGCAGAAGAAGTTTCACCAATTAAACAGCAGCGGCTCGCTGCCGGCCGAACACAATAAGTTTTGACATGCCGACAATCGACAATTTAATGTGTAATCATTTTATGAGAAAGTAGGTATCTAATATAAGCCCTGTATTAAACTGTACCATTGCTGGGCACGGGCCTCTTCTCAGTGTGAGAAGGATTATGCCATAGTCCACCACGCTGGCCCAGTGCGGATTGACAGACTTCTCGTATCTCTGAGAACATTATAGCAAATTCTCAGACGTGCAGGTTTCCTCGCGATATTTTCTTACATCGACAATTATCTATTTAATACCCACATAACTTCGAAAAGTCAGACATGCGTGCTTCGAGATCGGAATCGAGATCTCTGTGTGGCAGTCCGAAGGTCTTCCACTAGGCTTCCGCTGCTGCAGCAGCTGCTGTCAGTAAGTATTTGCTGTGTATTATATTAAAATTTATTTCTTTTTTCATATTTCCAGATCGTTCTTCCAGTCCGTATGCGTGCTGGGCTACTGCATGTTCCCAATCGCGCTCTCGCTGGTGATCTGCCGCGTCATACTGTTCACCACGCAGACCACTTTCCTGTTCTTCCTGAGGCTCGTCATATCAATGTCCGGCTTCGTCTGGGCTACTTTTGGTGAGTACTTTGTTACCATAGATGCACGGGATGATGGAATGTCCCAAACTGGGGTATCTTGGCTAAGGAAGTGAAGTAGCTTTACTCTACAGAAGATCGCAATTGAAAGACCTGGTGTAGCCTTCAATTCGAATAGGGTGTCCAAGCCTCTTAATCAGTATTAGTAGAAGAAATCTTTACCCCTTACGCTGGCTACTTTTTGAGGCCGGTGGCCAAACACAATAGATTTTTGACCTTTCGACGCCCATGCCTATAATACGCAATGTCTCGCCCAGCGCCACGCTACAAATGTATAACTACATACAGCTAAAACGTAGGTATGGGATGCGATTCAATCGATAAAAAAAGATTTTTGACCTTTCGACGCCCATGCCTATAATACGCAATGGCTCGCCCAGCGCCACGCTACAAATGTATAACTATATACAGCTAAAACGTAGGTATGGGATGCGATTCTATCGATAAAAAAAAAATCACATGTTTAAATTGAAGTTTAATCGTCAATTTACGAAGACAAATAAAATCTGATATGGTATTCTCATAAATTGTTCTATTTTATTAAAAAAATACATACATACCTACATAGTTAATATGTGTCAATTACTTTTCTTTTATAGTTCGATTAGCTGTTTATTATTTTAAGCTACAATATCATAAATTCATAACAGTATAAGAATAAGTAGTATTTAAGTATTAAATTAATTTAAACTTATCTTAGAATCACACGCCTCAGATTCATTGTCCTCTGTTTCGACATCAAATTCTGGTTCAAAATCCACGCCTTGTAGTATGCGCAATAATTCGTCAAAACTATAATATTCGCCACTCATTTTGTACTGTGAGGACACGTGCTCTACGTGCGATTACAACGCTGCACTACACTAAGTCACTTTGACCTTGAAACCTGCTCGCTTGTGACGTCACAGATTTACTTGTACACAAGCTCGTGGCGTTGAGGGCACTAATAATTCGCCATTTTTAAGGGATGGGTGTTTCAAACGGAGTTTCATTATCGACAATAGTTAAGTGATATAAAACGTACTCATAAATTTTGGTTTAGAGAGAAAATCTAGCTAAAATTATGCTGTTTATTATATTAATGTTATTTATTGACCTCATTTTTCTTTTCAATATTCGTATTTATGAATATTTCGAAGAGATGAATCATAACGTGGTAACTATTGTGTGAATTGTGTCCCATCACTAGCCTACTTTATATCAAGTGCTTGGCGCTAGGGCATACATTTTTTTTAAGGTGATTTTGTTTTCGTTAATAAAAAAAGCTAGAGCTTGTTATGTGTGAAAAATTTTAAATACGGCTGGCGACAAAGAGATCTTTTAAAAAACTAACAAAGAAACCTTTGAATATCGTAAGTTTATTTTATTACAGTAGTTCTAATAAAGTCGTGGCGCTAAGGTCACGAAAATCTCTTACTTCTATACAAGTCGTTGGCGTTGAAAAGGTTAATTATATCTGGCATTCTAGAGATGACAGATTAACACGCTGTTTTTTTTGTAAGATTTTGTATTATAAATTACTATAATTATAGTAGATTGACCTTAGCTGGTAGGATCAACAAGTATGTTAACATTTCTTTTCAGCTAAGCTAATACGGTTGTGTTAGAAATGGGTGGGGTTTATAGTCACAATTTCTCGATCGCAACTCTAATGCCTTACCATGAGTCGGGCTGAAGATTCTTTGCCATCTTAGACGCAAAATAGAAACATACAATTACTGAAAAACGTAAACAAACTCTGCGTGTTGTTAAAAACGCCCATACCAAACATCAATTAACCAAAATGAATTGAAAGACAAGTCACAAGTCGGTTTTTAACATATTTCGAAGTTATGTAATCTCATATTTGAGGTATTTGGTATTTAGATTCCATTTTATTCCTTTGTTCGATTGTTATACAATGTTCCACTTCGGTTGGACCGTACTATCCTTATATGCAATGATATCATAGTTAGGCCGAAGCATTGCAAGGCAAAATAAGGCCTTTGCTTTTAAGGCATGAGAGAGAGGTGCGTGCCTTACGGCCCGTTCACGACCTTGCCGCTGTGAGCGGCAGCTTAGCGCGGGGCGGCGAGCGGTAAGATGAAAGGTATAAAAATGTTTGAAGCACGCCACGAGACGCCGCTCATAGCGAAAACGCGCGCGGTTTTATCCGAGCGAATCGCACAGCGGCGCGCGGTGCGGGAAGCGGCAGGAATCAAAAGTACTTCTGAATGAGTGCGACGCCACGAATCAGAGCGGCGCGGACAGCGGTGTAGGAGTGACGTACTCGGCGGCGTAGCTTAATTCAAAATATTATAGACGATTTTGTGGCGGTAATGGATACCGAGGCATTTATTACCGAAATTTTAAATCGACCGCCTATTTGGATGTCAAAACATCCCCAACATAAATATAAAAATATTATAAAAAGGTTATGGGAAGAAATTAAACAATGTTTTCCGGAATATGATGGTAAGTTTTATTAAAACATAGTAGATACCTACCAAACGAAGCTACTAATATGTTGACAAAACTACTGTTTACTGATTATTGTTTATTGATATATTTTAACTACCTACCTACATTAATACGTAATTTTAAGATTACGTATTAATGTATGTAGGTAGTTGACAAATATTTACGATTTCTTTTTTATTTTTGTAAGTAGGTACTTACCTACTTGGTAAAACACATCGAAACATATCAGTAGTTACCTACAGACGAAACTAGTGTTATGTTTACGTAATGTAGATAGTGAATAAGTTTAGAATTTAGTGTTAGCTATATGCCAATTGGATTATTTACGAAATAATTTCTGTACTGATCGCGAATAGCGGTTGCGCGTAATGAAGCTCGATTATTCCTCCTCGATCTTGTTATTGTAATGTTGGCGCTTGATGAATTACTCATATACGTTCTGTAGTCTTTATCATTATTCCCTTCTTTTTCCCTTACAATGTTATGTAACAGACATGCGACTTTTATATTCTTTTATATATATTCCTTGGCTAATAGACTTATAAACTTATTTAAATCATTTAATTTAACGAATTTGTTTTTGGAACCAACAAGAATAACTGCCACGTCTTCCACTTGTTTAGATAACATTTTCAGTGATTGTAACGCTTCATACAAATTAGTTACCACTGACTTAACCTCAGATCACTGTGGACAATTAGCAATGTTTCCAAACATTAATAATAATAATATTAAACAAAAGATACTTGTTAGGCCTTTAACAAATAATCGCTTCAAACATTTTAGAAATAAAATTTCATGTAATATGTACTCTAATATAAGGGAAGATAAATCTCCTAATAAGGAGTATGACAGCTTTTTTGGTATTGTTAAGAAAGAATTTGATAATACGTTTAGGTTTAAAGTAAAAGTTATTAAAGGAACTAGGACATTTAACGAATGGGCAACCGTAGGTATTTATAAGAGCAGAGTAAAAATGTATGAGTTATATAGTATGAAGAAATATAATTTTAATCCTACTTTTACAGAATATGTTAAGAATTACTCCAAAATTTTTAAAAAGGTATGCAAATTAGCTAAGTCCAAGTTCGTCAGTAACAAAATCAAACAGTCCTCTAATAAAGTTAAGGCTACCTGGCGAGCTATTAACGAAGCTAGTGGCAAGATAACTCAAATAGACAATAGTATTAGTCTGATGGATAATAATAAAATGATCAAAAATAATGCCGATGTAGCATACGTGTTCAATAATTTCTTTGCTAGTGTACCGATTACCACCACGAGCGCATTAAATTCTTCATCTATAGACGCAGAGGGGTTATTACATTCCAGCGTAACAAAGTGTAGAGTATTATTTAGATTTGATTATGTTAACGCAACTGATATTATCAACGCTTTTCAATCTCTGGAATCTAAAAATACGGGGGATCTCTGGGGTATCTCCGTTAAGGTCGTAAAAAGTATAATAGATATAGTTGCTCCTTATTTAAGTGGGTTATTTAATAGGTGTGTAGATTCGGGAACTTTTCCAGATTTGATGAAAAATAGTAAAATCATACCTTTATTTAAATCCGGTAGTAAAACTGATCCTAGTAATTTTAGGCCAATATCAATTCTACCAGCTTTTAGCAAAATATTTGAAAAATTAATACTCAAGCAATTACTTAGACATTTTAATTTAAATAGCCTCTTTCATGACAACCAATATGGCTTTACTAAGGGTCGTTCAACAACGGATGCAGGAGTAGCTTTACTGAAACATATACAGGGTGTCCAAGAACCTGGCGTCCAACTGGATTCCCACGATGCCCCAAGTTCTAACAGTACTCAGAAAAATATTTTAAAAAATCCACCCCATGTACTTACAGAATTATACTGATTTCAAAAAAAAAGGGGAAATGAGCACCCTGTGACATACTTTTGAATGCTGTGACTGCTAATGCTGATAATTTCGATATTTCTTGGAGGTTTTGTAATCTAGGGTATTGCTGTGTCTAAATAGAATGTAAAAATAAAGTACTTATTGTACCATTTTAAAATAAAATATTATTTTAACTAAAGGTGATATGGAAAACTATTGAATTTCGCAACTTTGACCGACTGTAGTGTAAAAAAAATGTACCAAAATAGTATGGCAAGTGACGTCAAATTTTGACGCGTTTATTCCTCTTTTTAAAAAGGTATAATACTTACACATTAATTTGAAAAAAAAAATTTTGATAATATTTTTACTCAACAACCCAATTTTTACGAAGTGCCTACCTACTAACGGTAACTGTCGGACCCTTTCTTATCTTAGAAACTGTTATGTTACTACTATTATTTACTTCGGTTCCAAGAGTGAGCAAGAAGGAAATACACACAGGTAGATGGGTTCCCAGTAGAATAAAAGCAAAGAATGTTAGTTTAAAGATATTTTATTACAATAAATGTTCAAAATGTTGACCACCCGCGGCAATACAAGCTCTCACTCTCCTTAAAAAGGACCGCTTTATGTTTCGCGAGTAACTTTTTTGACGTATCACCTGCACTGCTTGTGTTATCTTCTCACGAAGGTCAGCGATGTCATTAATGGGCTTCGCATAAACGAGCTCCTTCATAGTTCCCCAGAAAAAAAAATCCAGCGGATTTAAGTCAGGTGAGCGGGCTGGCCACGGGATTGTTCCTGATCGCCCAATCCACCTGTTCGGGTATTGCTCGTCCAAAAACTCTCTAACGGATACGCGAAAATGTGCTGGACAGCCGTCGTGTTGGAACCACATATCTGGTGGGGTCTCTTCTAGTAAGTTTGGCAAATCATTTTGAAGAAAATTTAAATATGATTCGCCAGTCAAATTCTCGGGCATCTCAAATGGACCAATAATATTCCCACAGAGAATACCGGTCCACATGTTCACTTTGAACCGGTACTGGGATCTATCTTCTCGCATCAAGTGCGGATTTTCCACATGCCACTCGTGCAAGTTGTGTAGGTTCATGTAGCCATCCTTCTTAAATGTAGATTCATCTGACCACAAAATTTTGTCGATAAAGTTTTCGTCTTCTCGATGTTTTTGCAGGATTGTTTCACAAAACGCGACTCGGCTCGGATAGTCTCGAGGTAAAAGACTTTGCACTCGCTGTACGTGGTACGGATGATATTCTTCTTTTTGGAGAATACTGTGTGCTGTGCTCTTCGGTATCCCCGTATCAGCTTCTATTCCTCGCACAGAGATGCTTGGATTTGCCGACACCGCCTCTAAAACTTCATCGCGTATGAAGTCATTTACGGGTCGTCCTTCACCAGCTACTTGATTGGGGAACCGCCCGTCACATAGTGATCTGTGCACATTAATGAAAACTCGATGGTCGGGATATCGCGTAGCCCTCGGATACCTTTCTCTGTAAAGTCTCGCTGCAGCTCGTCCATTACCTCTACATTCTCCATAAATGTAGTGCATATTTGCGTATTCTTGCGGAGTGTAGGTCGCCATGGTAGCACACACAAAACACAAACTGTCCAAACACAGGCAAAGGTCGTCGTAAAGAGTTCGTTTCAAAGTCCAGAGCACAAAGAGTAATCGAGTCCAATAAACAAAGCTTTAAATCGTAGTACGTGATCAATGGTAACAATAAGAGAGAGGTGCGTAGTAACGGCAGGAGGCAGTGACGCGTACTGACCGTACTGTTATCCTAAATAGCACGATCCCAGATAGCGTCACTATCTATCTCACTCGCACCTCTAACCTTTTTCTCCCTCACTCTTACCTGAATAATGGGGTACCATAAAGAAGAACCAGCAAATCGCAAAGATAGTTTCTGTCTTGCTCCCTCCTGTTGTAATAACGAATCACTATGGTGAGATGCATGCACATACCGTCCCTTACGGTCTAACCTGTTTTTTGAGAGGCCTGTTGTTATTTTTATGAGCATACAACAGTAATTCTTTAGAGGTTAGATTCAATTCGTCGTAAATTTTTCTTTCTAAGAATTCTGTAAGACATCGTAAAAATTGGGTTGTTGAGTAAAAATATTATCAAAATTTTTTTTTTTCAAATTAATGTGTAAGTATTATACCTTTTTAAAAAGAGGAATAAACGCGTCAAAATTTGACGTCACTTGCCATACTATTTTGGTACATTTTTTTTACACTACAGTCGGTCAAAGTTGCGAAATTCAATAGTTTTCCATATCACCTTTAGTTAAAATAATATTTTATTTTAAAATGGTACAATAAGTACTTTATTTTTACATTCTATTTAGACACAGCAATACCCTAGATTACAAAACCTCCAAGAAATATCGAAATTATCAGCATTAGCAGTCACAGCATTCAAAAGTATGTCACAGGGTGCTCATTTCCCCTTTTTTTTTGAAATCAGTATAATTCTGTAAGTACATGGGGTGGATTTTTTAAAATATTTTTCTGAGTACTGTTAGAACTTGGGGCATCGTGGGAATCCAGTTGGACGCCAGGTTCTTGGACACCCTGTATACAGAGCGTGGGAAAACTCACAAAATGCTATTGGTGTTTTTTGCGACCTCTCAAAAGCATTTGACTGCGTCTGTCATGATACGCTCATACGGAAACTAAGGCATTACGGTGTTCAGAGTAATGCACTGGATGTAATTACGTCGTATTTGAATAACAGGATTCAGTGTGTAGATGTCAATGGTACAAAATCAAATAGCTTACCTGTAAAGCTAGGGGTGCCGCAAGGTTCGATTTTAGGCCCATTTTTATTTTTAATTTATATAAACGATTTACCTTTTTATTTGAACAATATTTGTGACGTTGTACTGTTTGCTGACGATACTTCCTTAATATTTAAAGTAAATAGGAATAGGGACCATTTTGACGAAGTAAACAGTGCATTGATTCAAGTAACAAAATGGTTTACTTTAAATAATTTAGTACTGAACCCCAAAAAAACAAAATGTGTTAAATTCATACTGCCTAATGTAAAACATCTTGGTCCTAGCATAACATTGAACGGTGAGGTACTGGAAGCAATAGAATCCACAGTATTCCTGGGCATTACACTTGATTCAAAGTTACAGTGGGGTGCGCAAATATCTTGTCTCTCAGCGAAACTTAGTTCGGCCGCTTACGCCATTAGAAAAGTCCGTGGATTAACTGACGTTGATACAGCTAGATTAGTTTACTTTAGTTACTTTCACAGCGTTATGTCATATGGAATATTATTATGGGGAAAAGCAGCTGATATACAAAGTATTTTTATATTGCAAAAAAGAGCTGTGCGTGCAATTTATCAATTAGGAACTAGAATCTCGCTCCGAGAAAAATTTAAGAATATAGGTATTTTAACTGTAGCATCACAATATATTTATTTTAATATCATGCATGTCCGTCAAAATATATATTTATACATAAAAAATAGTGACATACATAACATCAATACTAGAAATAAATATAAATTATGTGTTCCATTCTACCGTCTACATAAAGTTCATGGTTCCTTCATGGGTCTTGGTATACGTTTTTATAATAAAATCCCGAGTAATATTCTAGAATTACCAGAGAATAAATTTAAAGTTAAAATTAAAACTTGCTTAATTTCTAAAGCATATTATAATATAGATGATTATTTAAATGACAAACATCCATGGCACTAATATTTGCATTAGATCACAGGATATTAAATGACCAATACTAACACTTATGTTTTTTTTTTAATATATGTATATATATATATATATATATATATATTTTTTTGTAATATTACACCTTGCTTAAGCTGGAATTTGCATTACTGTTACATTCAGTCGTATTTTAATCAAGAAGAATGTGCAATGAAGACAACTCGTGATTATGGACAGTTCCGTTAAGCTTTCTTTTGAGTCTTATCCTGTATTCTGGTTTAGTGGAATTCGTTAATTTACTTCTACATTTTATTTAAACAATTAGATTAAACTACGGACTATAATCACGTCTTGTCTTGATTATTTATGTACATGTAAGTGGATGCTCCTATTTACCATACTGCTGCTTTAGAGGCTACCATCAATTTTTATCAAATGCTTGAGTATGTTGAGTAGTAGTTCATGGAGAAATGGTTGCAGCACCTTACAGTTATGATTTGTAAATGAAATATTATTGTACACTTGGCGATTAAAAAGAGTGGCTATGAGTTTCTTGCCCGTTCTTCTCATGAGCCCTACACACCCTAGCTTTGCTGAACGTGGCAGTAAATGTAAATTCACAGGAAAAAATTTACGTGTAACTTTGACATTCATAAGTGTTACCTTGTAACCTAATTTGAATAAATTTATTTTGATTTTGATTTTTTTGATTTTATAATCAACTTTGCATGTTTTGTATTCGTCTCAATAGATTTCATAAAAATACGCCATTTGTTTGTCAAGATACCAAAGGCACACTCAATAGTTACTCTCGCTCTCGATAATCTTTTATTGAAGATTTTTTTCTCTCTGTCTAAATTCCCAGACGGATAAGGACGCATTAAATAGGTCTTCAGTGGATAAGCTTCGTCTCCCACCAACACGTGCGGTAATATTACATTCGAGCTAGGCAGACTCTGAGGTGAAGGTACATTAAATCTATCGTTGGTTAGCAACTTATTCAACATAGAAAAATGAAAAGTGCCACCGTCGCTTTGACGTCCCTTGCCTCCAACTTCGATAGCAGTGAATTTATAGTCGGCGTCTGAAATAGCTTGGAGTACTAATGAAAAATACTTTTTGTAGTTGTAATATTCACTGCCACTGTGCGGGGGTTTCATTATCCGAAAATGCTTACCGTCAATCGACCCTATACAATTGGGAAATTGCCATTTCATAAAAAAAACATCAGATTTTTTTTTTAAGTCCTCTCGCGTTGGTTGCGGAATATGAACTTCACGTAAAGCTACCCATATGGCATTTAGTGTTTGATAGATGATTTTTCCAACTGTACTTCGACCAAGGCGATATGAATGCGACAGTAACTTGAAAGATGGAACTTGAAAGATGTGCAAGGTACCTGGAAAAAACCGATAAATTCTATAGTTTCTCTATTAAGGATAACTTTTATTTCAGTTACACAATTGAAAAATAAATGGAAAAATCTTAAAGATGCCTATAGAAAAGAATTGAGGAAGATTCCGACTTCACGCTCCGAGGACCCCGGCCCCGAGAACGAAAATTCTATGCCGCAGTGGAAATATTTCAGCTTAATGGCATTTCTAAAAGAAGAACTTATACCCGCAGAAAACGAGTCCAATCTTACTGAAAATGAGTATCAAGATTTAGATGCTTCTCGATCTGAATGTCAATCTACGTTTTCGCCGCCGTCACCTTTGGAAACAATACGGCCGAGTGTCGTATCAATATCACCCCAACCAAGTACTTCGTATTCAGAAATACCTAATTTTTCCCGTAAACGAAAAGTAACTGATATTCGGGCCGAATATTTAGAAATTGAAAAAAAAAACTGAAAATTTTGGAACAGGAAGTCAAAAGGAATCAAAATACACCAGATGTTGAAAAATTGGAGGATTATCATTATCTTATGAGCATTTTGCCTGAAATGCAAAAACTGACTGCCATTTAGAAAATGAGAGTGCGAAATAAAATAAATCAAATTCTGATGGACGAATTGATTTCAAACATGTATGAAGATACGTCACGCGGTTACTACACACAACCGCCTCCCGCTACTAACATCGGCAATGATTATAGTCATAGTAATATGTAGATAGGAAAATCCTTAAGGCTAATTATTCAATTACTTTTGATAGTTATAAGTGAAGGCTAATTATTATAAATAAATAAATAATACCTAGTGCCTAACTGACCAAACTATGATTACTATGAAGACTGATTATTCTAAATGAACAGATAGATAGGTACTTGAAGTACAAAATAAAACTCAATCTGTGATTATTGTATTATCAAAAATACTTATTATTACAATTACGAGTAGGTACATGTAGGTACACATATAAATAAATAATATTTGCGTGATTACATGATAATTACCTGTATTTTATTTACACTTACCTCAACGTGAGTAACAATTTTTCTGGATTGGTGACTACCCTTTTGGATCTGATGAGCTGTTTTAAATATACTTCTATGTGCTGCAGAATATAATCAAAAGTTTTCACACTCATTCTTGTATACTCATAAAACTTATCGGGATATTTTCTGTAATCTTCGTACAGGTCACGAAATTCGCCGCTTAAATACCGATCTTTATTCAGTTCGTGCACTCCTTCCCTCATACTTATAATATCTTGTTTTAAAAATGTACTGCTTTCTAAACAAAGAAAGGATAATTTTGATAACGCCATGATTTTGAGCACGCTTTGACTATCTAAATACGTCCACCGCGGCCGCTGCAACTAACCGCTACTGAGGGTAGGTGGCGTGCACAACGCTCCGCTTGCCGACGCCGCCCCGCACGCCGCGCCGCTCGCCGCTAAGACCGAAGTCGTGACCACACCGTTAGGATCAAACTTCCTAAAGTTTCCTTGGAATTGATGTACGTTTTATGAGGTTGCGCGCTTTAGCGGCGATAGAAATTTTATCTATTGCCGTTAAAGCGAGCAATAACTCCGTTAATGTAAAGAAACTTAACTGATAGTACTCGATAATATTTTAAAATGTGTAAAGTCTCCATACACGCACTGGTTCTGCATGGTGGACTATGGGCTAACATTGCAGTGGACTAGTTTTTAAACAGGACTGATATTATCATATACTATTTTCATATAAACCATCTATATGCCACATCCTTAAATTATTATTTTCTCGTCGAATGCACTATATTACGCGCCTATACTAATGCCAATTACAATTTTCGACTGACTTACTTCCTCGCTTTGTTATGTCCACCTGTGCCTTCATATTATTAACCCCCTTTTATTTAAAACGACGGGGTGTAATAAGTTTGACGTGTCTGTGCGTGTGCGTGTGGGTTTGCATGAGCGTGTGCGTGTGTGTGTGCGTGTGCGCGGCGTGTGCGTGTGCGTGTGCGTGCGCGTGCGCGTGTGCGTGTGCGTGCGTGCGTGTGCTTGTGCGTGCGTGTGTGTGTGTGTGTGCGTGCGTGCGTGAGTGTGTGTTTGTGTGTCTCAATATGGGTATCAAATGAATTTTGTGTCGGAGGTTCATTAAATTTTTAATTTAAATTATGTTAACTCTTGTTTCAGCCGCTACAAAGTTCCTGGGCGACAGTCAGCCGGACGGCAAGAAAGCGTTGGCGGTGTACCCAATATGTTTGTTCTACTTCATACTGTCGTGGCTGGTCGTATCGCACAGTAATGTTTAGGCGTGTTTACCGATTGTGTATTTATTATTGTGATAACAGACTATTTTAGTGTAATTTGTGAATATATGTTAGTTAAGTGGATCACTTTTGACTGTAACTATAATGTGGCAAGTATATTTAAAGGAATAAAGGCTCGTATTGACTTTGGCAAGATTGTTGCGTATATATGAGGAATTTAAGTGGTATTATGAGTTGAGCTAGGCGTCTGTCAGTGGCGAGTTTCAATGGCGCTGCGTTCAAAGGCTGATGGATCTTTCGCGCTTATTGTTCATGCAGTTATTCCCGTTGCTTCGCTGGGATCAGTATTTTTTCTAGCTGAAAAGTACTCTATGTCTTTTCTGTTCCCCATTCCTTAAGGAGTGAAAGCGTAACAATCAAATTCATATTCGCATTTATAATATTAGTTCCTCGAATTTTAAGTTGAAACGTGACATCCTAGAATGCGCGAAAGGATATGCTGGGTGTTTATACACGCCAATGATCATATATTAGTATCCATCTTCTAAACATTGCGTATGAAACTGTTGGACGCCTAAATCATCATCAGAACAGAGATGTACCTTAAATCTACACAAATACATGATTTGGTGTCATTCTTGTGATTGGTAGCGTTTTCTGAGCATATTAAGAGATGATGTGCAGCCAGCAGGGCAACCAGTAGATTTTGTCCCTTTTCTGGCGCGCTGACATCTTGATGGTCTGATGTAGAACTTGCGAATAAACTCACACTCGCATCAATTGACCCACAGTCTGTTATCGGACATAGCATGAAAATTCGTGTCTCTTGGCATTGCATACTTTGGAGATTAAACTTGTAATAGAGTTTTCTATACTTGTGTAATGCTGTAACGTTATATGAAGTCACGCGGCACCTGGCGTATGGTTACCCATGTCAGTGCTTTTATTTACTTGTATATTTTTCGAAATATTTTACTGAGATAAAGAGTAACAGACTAACTCTTAGGTTTACCTAATGGCGCAATTGCCACTGTTAATCGCAACGGCTTTATTTTCTGGTTTAAGCAGTATTATTGCGATGAAAATTTCTAAGAAACTGTCAACAGTAACATGGTACTTCGCACAGTGTAAGTCAAACTAAATTTCTTTGATCGAAATGTTGGTATTATACAGTTCTGTCTAACCCTTTTGGGAGATCCCGGCGTGATGAAAGTACGTAGTCGGTAGTGGCGAGGCTATATGTTGAGCAACAATCCTTCCTTCGTTGATACAAGTTTTAGAAAGATTCGATGTTCGGTTTTGATACACTTACTTCTCTATGGCACAATGTAAACATTCCAGTATAGCCGTGAGGTTAAGATTGTAGAATTTTTTGTATATATTATCAATTAAAAAGCTATTTTCCGTCTCATGTAATTTTTATTGAAATCCTTATAAAACATCTATATTTTTATAAAAATACACAGTGAAATTCGAGACATCAGTGCATTGACACTACTGCTATCTTGCAGCTCTTACGGCCACTGCTACCATAACAAGTAAAAGTTATCCGAAAGATAAATCGCATGCTGTCTCACTCATGTTAGGTTAAAGAAGAGAGATGGCGAGACTTTTATCTTATAGATAAATTCTATCTGGAGGTTGTAGTTCAAGCCTTTAGACTAGCACATTATATATTAAACTAACTATCAAGCACATTATTTACAACATATAGTTCTATCAATAATAAAGTGTGGAATACAATTTACGAATTCAAGTACAATATTAAAAACGTTCAATACACTTACACATATTTACGATAGTGAAGTTCGAGAAAAGATTTATATATTAAAATTATATTGCTCTATTATATAGCCAAACTACACAAATATATTTTTAATTATTACGTAAATTAAATATAACATACTCTTATGATGACTTATCACTATTTTCATCACATAAATAACAGGTAATTCTAACGGCCTTTTCTTGCGAGCGATTATGAAACGATTGACGCATAATCGCTTGTGTGCCCAAAGTTAAAGAGCCACGTTACGTCCACGGAAATCTTACTACAATAAGTGTGACATTCAACGTAACGACGTCCATTTTATGAAACTTTACAACATACAAAATGTTATACATGTAAATATGGCGAGACGAGTACATATATATTGTAACGCGGACCGTTCGTGTCTCAACGGCCCTTCGGCTTCTGCCCAGCGGCCGCGTATATAAACACGGCCACGCCCTGGTGGTCCTTTGTGCTCTTCGTACACGTATGAAGCCATACATTTAGAACCACGCCCTGTTTCTTTTTGTTTAAAATATTCTTTTACTCTTACCAATATTTGTAAACTCTAATTATAGATCTTCTAATTGCGCAGTATATTGTTTTAATTACCTCCGCTATATAGATTCCCCTGGTCGATCTCGTCCCTAAAACGTGATCGACTAGACTAGAACTACGTTTCAATATATGTATATATTATAATGTATACAAAATAATTTAGACAAAAATATAAATACTATTCAGTCATTTTTTATTACATTAAGATCTCAGGATAAAATAAACTGAATAAAAAAGATGAATAGTCGTTGGATTTATTGAATAAATTGGTTAAAGCGTTAGGAACGACTTAGTTTTAAATACTGATCTACTTCTGTTGAACATTATAGAATGGTCTAAGAAAAATAGCTCAAAAATTGTATTATAATTTATCACTTATTTTAAGCTTATTTTAGATGATTATGTAAAATCTTCAGTAGACATCTGAGACACTTTGGTAAAGACACTAATAAAATTTTTGCTTAAGACATTCTTGTAAAGAATACTATATAAACGTTATAAGGTTTATGTAATCGAAAGCCTTATCGGGGTCAAAGGAAGCTATCGTATTTATATAAAAACGTCTACTTTAACATTGAATTAAATAAGACGACTACGTTTAAGTATGGTTGTTACAGAATATCTAAGAAATAAATTAACTAGATTCTGAACCACTGGAGAACTTGTCTGGTGTACGTGGAGGCG
Organism: Catocala nupta; assembly: GCA_963675205.1. Taxonomy (NCBI): domain Eukaryota; kingdom Metazoa; phylum Arthropoda; class Insecta; order Lepidoptera; family Erebidae; genus Catocala; species Catocala nupta. The sequence continues at coordinate 25,449,082 of OY776086.1, read as the reverse complement.
TGGGACGTGGTGATCCTCGCGGTGGCATTTGATAAGACATGTGCATTTGTATCGTGTCTCTCGCTTTCCTAGCGTTCTTGTATGTGAGCGAATTAGCTCTGGGCTTGCGTCGAGAGAAGTGACGCTCTACCCATTTGAGCATCGCTAGCACTGAATCGGTAGACGATAGACGCCGTTCAGCTGATGTCTTGGTGATGTTGGATGAAGCGATACGGAAGGTAGCAGCCATACCTTTAAGTGCCTGAAATTATTAAAACGAACGTTAAAGACTAATGTAGTATTGCTTAATAAATAAAAAGTATTTACAGATGGAGCAAAATTGGATCCTGAGGGTACACCTGTTGTGTGCACTGATATGGTATATAAGGATAAAATTTTCTTTATCTTTAATAAAGCTTTGTAGCTAGCTGAAATATGTATATATATTCTAAATGGGCTGAAGTGATCTTGAAATCGTTACTTACCAACATAGCATCTTCATCAGTAACGTCGTCACCAGCGTAGATAATCCTGATTCTCTCGCTCCAGTCTAAGCCAAATGCTGTCCTCAAGATGTAAATGGAAGCACGACCTGTTAGCAAATGAGTTGGTTAGGATGTTTCTTTTTTATCATCAGGTTGGGAAGGCAATAAATTCAGTTAAAGAAACACAAAATCGTTAATTTTGCCCAGCTAGCAGCAGTAAGTTAGTTGCTCAGAAATTAATTGGGGTTGTCAATAATCTATATTTTATTATCATTTAATCAAAATTCAAATTCTTAAGCTACTGGAAATTGGAAACACAATAGTCTGTAATATTTACCTTTGTCCCACTTTACGGGCGGTCTAGCCTCGAGAGCACAATGTGCTGGCGCAGGCGTAAAACCGGCAGCAGTGATCAACTTGCTAGCTTGTTCAACTAATGCAGGCCGAAGTGCAGCTGGAGTCTCCCGGTAGTGGAATGTTAGTAACGCTCCTTTATTCTCCACCCAAGCGCCATCTTTGCATACCTAGTGTTAAAAATAATATAGTTATATGATGCCAATTGTTATCACATTATTAGTCTATTTTATTGAATCGTCTAAAGCATTCGATATGGTTAACTTAAACATATACATTCCATGTTATGAAATGTATAATTTCGTCTCTATTTTTGTGACTATTTGGGATATTATTATAAGTCTACTCAATTCATTTTTCGAGTTCGGTATGGTTGCTTAAAATCTTGTTAAGGGAGGTATATATTTCGAGGTCATGTACTTCTCGGTGTTCCTCGAGGATCACTTGAGGTCCATAGTTTATTTGCATGAAGTATCATTGCGACGGAAAAAGGATATTTGCCTCACCTGTTCCTGCAACGCCTTTAGAAGGTCAACAACAGATTCCAGCAGTTCTATGGGCATCGGATGTACAAACTTGCTGCCGTCGGGGTGAAGAATCTCTAGACCGTGGTTACCCGCGTAGGTGATGCCTTCAATGCCAACCTGGAAATTAAATTCAGTATCTATTATTATACTCACTATTTATTTATTTAGTGGTAATATGGTCAAGGTCAGGTGCCGCACCTGGGTTTAATTTCATTTGTGCAGAATATAGTCAACATCATATTGTCAGCCATTGCCAGTATTAGAATAACAATAGCAAACAATCTATAACGGTGGCCCCTATCCAAATATTACGTAACACGACCAATGACACAAAGTACCTACATACTACTAGGTACATAACCCGGTTGTAACAACATTATCACGACTGCTAGGTATACTACGTAAAATAATATAAATATTTTTGTTTTAAACAAAGATAATAGCGTCAAAGTTCACTGATAACCGACAGTTGGGACCTTGTTATTTATTTGCGAACCGGCTTGATAGTTTCAATAAACGCTTTCATGGGCCCAGCTGATTGTGATGCGATCGTTTGTGTAGAGAGAAGAAACCTTGGTGTTGGGTATGAGTACGTAACCAATAAATGGATGGCCCTTTATTTTGTCATATATAGCGTGGCAGAAAATTAAGTCAGTGCTGGTCAGACTTAGTGCGAAAGCACTAAGAAGCCCTCGACCCTCTTGCGAACATGTTCACTAACTACCGTTGAAAGGACTAAACCAGAGGTCTACAACTGCCACCAAAATCAAAATCTGCTGTAAGCAATTTTAGGAGGTTGGATCTTACAATGACAACGACTCTGAGGTAAACATTCTAAAACAAGTATTATAATTCTGATAACATAATAGAAGTCGAACTTGTTGTTCTTAAAAATGTTTTGGAAGTAGCATATGAGTGTTGCATCTATAATTCTTATTAAAGGAATGAGAATAACTTTATACTTTATTAGAAATATTTGTTACAACATATATACAACTATTTATATTTACAAACGTATTAAAAATGATAACATAATTACAAAAACACAAATAATTATAATACTAAATATTTACAAAAAAACTTTTTCAAAAGTTTTAGTCATCGTAGAATTCTTCAGCATCGCTGTCAACTGGTAACGTGCCCAGAAGACTGGCAGCATTGCCACGTTGAATGGCAATGCTGATTCTTTGGGCCAAGAAAAGACCAGCCTTCTGAATTTCTTTATACTTTGAAATAATATAGTCAGAGCAAAGACCTAAATATTGTTACTACGCACTGCGTGCCTAATTTTAATGTATGTATGAATCTAATAAGTAGGTACCTACTGCGTGTTATTTTAATAAGACCCGTTACTCAATCAATATGTTACTTTAGCGTCGTAATTTGATATCGCGTGAATTTGCATGTGACTGCGTGTTTCTTCTCATGCCGAAAGTAAGTAGTTTTTATTTATAAGCAAATAGTAATATTATTAAAACGTGACTGGTTATATATCTAAATATTATTATTGATAAATAAGTAAAAGTTTCAGATTTAAAATCAGTCATAATACTCATAACTTAATAGTTAATACATAGGATTCGCAATAAAATTGCAAGTTTGCTCATTATACACTAAAATACTATTTAAGTAAATAGGAATGAGTCCTTACCAATTGACAACAGATTCACGATAATCACAGTGGGCCGTAGATGAGTTAATAATTACAATATGTGAACGTAACCCAGTCACTTAATTAATAAGTAAATATTACTTATTTCTCGAAGTGCAGTCAATTCGTCAATAAGGAAAATGTAATGATAAACAACAGGGTTGCAACTCAGAACTGTATCGGTTTTCCTAGATTTCTTAATATGATTGAGTATTCATAAGTCGTTAATTGCGTCGTATCAATAAGATGCATTGTGCAATTGCTTGAAAAGCTACGGTTACTTTGAGTATTTAAACAACTTTTTCTGTAAAATTTTTGTGTTATTATATTGATTTCCTTGTATCGCTGTGTAGCCAAAATAGCTTGTAGATATATATACCTACAAGCCATTTTGTATACGTACATAAATAGTTATTGTTCGAAACGATTGTATAGGTATATTTTTAGAATAATTTTATATGAATGGCCACCACCCATTTATTTCTGATTTTGCAAACGAGTTTGTTGCTTGTTATTTAATAATTCTCCTTTTACAAAATTGGTTGACTTCCATTTTACTAAAAAGGCCTATTTATTTAGTAAAATACGTATTTAGTATCTGTCCAGATATTATATTATGTGTGTGTATTATAATAATTATATAAGCAAGATTCAGAAATATATTTAGAAGTAAGTAAGTATCAGAATTTTGTATTAAAACTCATAATATACACTCACCATGTTCTTGACATTATCGACGTTTCTTCCTGAAATGATGGCGATGTAAACGTCAGACATATTGGAGAGCCTCTGCAGCGTGTGCTTGGTCTCCAGCGGTAAGGTGGCCAGGTCTGGGTGTGGTGCGATCGGAGCTAGTGTACCGTCGTAATCGAGGAGGAGAGCCAGCTTCTGGGTATAGCCTATATATCTGGAAAGGAGATGGTATGACTAAATGAGAATTGAGAATAATCAAAATAGTCTCGGGTTATCTACATGAAAATATTAAATTGCGTCTTTCTTCTTGTATAATTAATGTCTTTGAACTTTGTGTGGTCTGAGATAAGAAATTTTGTTGTATTGCTCATTGGTTAAATACCAATGAGCAAAATTAATTAATATGTTTGCTACTTAAGTTACAAGAGGAATTTCAATGACTTAGTTTATATTAACAGTCAAGTCATTGCCAGGAACCATTTACTCAATCAATCATTACTTACTTGGAAAGATATTCATCGAAGTCATCAATAGTAACTGGCTGCATAGTCGTCGCTCCTAAATCATCGGCTTCTTCTTCCAGCGAGTCCATGGCTTTGAGGAAGGCCTTCATCCAGCTGTCCACGTCGTGCAGCTGCTCCCGTCGTCTAAGATGGTTCATACGAACCGTGCGGTCGTCCTCTGGCATAATCAAGGCCCTGCAACCAAGACATAATTGTTGAAATAAAATTTATGTCTATTTGTACATATAGGTCTAAGGAAAACACTAATGATATGTGGCAAAATAATTCAAAATTCTATGCCATTTATTTTTCAAAGATATTTTGATGAAATTAATCTGTAATTTAAATTACCTATAACAAATGCGAATGTGCGTTTGTTCATTTGTTACGCTTTCACGCCTTAACTACTCGACCGATCATCATGAAATTTTGCACATACATTGGCAGTGGTACAGAAAACGACATAGGATATACCACTTATTGGACTTATATTGTGTATTATATCCATTAAAACCTAAGCCTATAAGTTACCTATATTGGCAAACCTACTCACTTCAAATTACTCAATAGCGAAGATAACCAATGACCGGACATAAATCTCAGTTAACAAATGTCACAATAACATAATAAATATCCGACGTCATACCAATTCATATCATATTGTTACTATTGTAATGACTCTTGACGTCATTAGCTAAGAAACTGAAGCAGATAAAAGGTAGGTAGATAGGTACCTACTAAGTTCAGCTATAATACGTAAAATGTAGATGATAATTCTAATGAAAGCAGTATGAACTCTCCGTTTAATATGCAAAGATATGAGTTTTAACTCATGACAGACATTATTCTATCTTACGTTTACGCGAATGTACATACATTGAAATTAAACTGCTTTATACACTAGTTAACTTTAGATGTCCTGCCCTTATTTGTTTCAAGTTTAGCGATAAAATAAGTCTAGACTAAAGCTTGTAACGAAGCAGTAGGTTAGTAACTAAAACATTATATCTTTGTTTGAATATTATTTGGTGTCAGTGTCCTAAATATCTGACCGTATTTGTTATTCATTAAACTACGCAGAGACTCGATATGACCTAAATAAACGATAAAATCCGAATATTTGGTTTAAGATAACGATCCATAAAATAATTAACATTATTTATTACAATTTCCAGGAATGGGCTTCCCCAAGGTTATATTTTGGAGCCATAATTCTCTAGAGCTTAGCAAATAAATAAAAAATTTAAAGTAAATAAGAAATGTTAAGTAAATACATTGTCACTGATAATCAATATAATTATGCGGTTTAAATGTACAGGATAAAATAATATCCTTAATGATATTATTACATAATATGTAATGGGCACGGTACGTTACGATCCAAATCGCAACAAAAGAAGATTTTCAAAATGTACCTATGAATGACTTCAGCTGCATGCTCAAACTCGTACGGGTTACAAATAAGCGCTTCGTGCATCATTTCTCCAGCTCCAGCAAACGGTGACACAATCAGTACTCCTGGAGGCTTGTTGATCTGACACGCCACGAACTCCTTGGCTACGAGATTCATTCCGTCACGGAGAGGTGTGACTAGAGCAACTGCAGAATCGCGGTAAAACGCAGCTAGCTCATCTTGTCCGATACAGCCGAATATGTACCTGGGGATTGTACAAATATTTATCGAAATGTGCATTTACAACTATATTCGACCCAACTTGTATTTTGACATTACTGTATAGAAACCAAATTTATTTAACAGTAATGTTTAGTTGGCTATTATTCAAGTGGTGGAATCGGGTAAACTATTGATAGATTTCGAAACAATCTTTTGACTCATTGATACATACCTAATTGGTGACCAGTTGGGAGTTGTAAATCTTCCATTAATTCTTCCAACTAGTTGATCCATTTCTTCCTTTAGGTCTTGATATTCTTTCACATCTGTTCTCGACGGTACAGAAATCTGCAGTAATACTACTTTCTCTATATGTTCCGGATATTTCTCCAGCAGTCTCTCGAAGGCTTTCAGTCTATGTACTAATCCTTTGGTATAATCCAGTCTATCGACTCCTAATATTACTTGTGTGTCAGTAGAGAGCACTGGTTTAGCATTTTGAGCCAAAGTGACGAATCTGTCGAATGGTACCCCAATAGGTAAAGGTCGGATGCAAATTGTACGACCACCCAATTCGACCAAGAGATTCTTTCTGTCCACACGACAACCTAAGTTTCTTTGGCAACAGTCGATGAAGTTTAGACAATAATCAGTTATATGGAATCCAACCATATCACAACCTGCAGAGAAACAAGTAAATTATAACGAAGTTCTCCTAAAGAATTATGAATCTATTAAGTACAACTCTAAATAAATGCTTACCAAGTATGCCTTGCAGAACTTCATCAGACCATGGGAAAATTCTAAAAATGTCCCAAGGAGGGAAAGGAATATGTAAGAAGAACGCGAGCTTGCAATTAATTCCATCCTCTTCAGCGCGCTGTGGAATAAATTACTAAATTTAGTACGACGTAAAATACTTTCAAACGACTTCAAAATAAACCTAATGTTTTGAACTCACATCAATAAGATGTATTCTTTACTAACCTGTCTGATCCAGTTAGCAGCCAACATAAGATGGTAATCATGGACCCATACAATTGGCGGAGACCCATTCTTATTGTCCTTTTGTTGTTTCAGCATGTGTAACGCGCGAACAGTCTTTTCAGCGAATTCTTCATTGAGCTTGATGTACGCCTTCCAGTGGTCGGCTATGAATGTAGCTCGGTCAGGCATGGAGTGAAATAGCGGCCAGAAAGTTCCATTGCAGCATCCATTATAGTAGCTGTCAAAGAGTTTTGGCTCAGCGTGTATTGGGACGATCTGTAAAGTTAGAAATCGTGTAACTGTAATGTGCGTTTCTTTCTTTTTTACAAATTTCTGAAGTAATATTTTCTCTGAACCGTATTTAGACGACAATTGAAAGCATGTATCTGTAGGCTCAAAGCTCAATCTTATGAAGTTGCTGTTTTCTTAACAACTCGATAAGAGTAAGGTTGTTTAAGCAAATTCAAACGTTTACCCTAGCTATAAACAAAATAAAAATGTTCCAAGACCTAAATATACGAAGTGATTCATGTGTATATGACGTTATTAATAAATCACTTCACATCGCTTTTATCTATTATTGATATCTTCTGTGTGTATTTATTACGTTGTATTTAAGTCTTTTATGATCTGCTTATTTATATTTACATGTCAAGTGTACCTAAGCTTATGGTATCTAGGATTCACATTTAAATCTGATAATTGATAATATTATCGGATTGGAAAATAACTGGTCTTGCTTCATGAAATTTTCCTTAAATGACAATTTACTACTTCAGTTGTAACTGAATGTTTGGATAGCTTACTGATTATGATGTTGGGTTGTGACCTATCGTATTGACTTTTAATAAACCACAAACACATTTAACATGCGACGATCTACATGTTGAACGCAAACAAAAATGTATGAATAAGTGAAGGGTAAACTTGTTATTGTGGCTACTGTAGTTTGTGTAATCAAATGTCTAAATTTCAAGGTATAGGTGTGGATTATAGACGTCCGTGCAGTATTGACACACAAGAATACGTACCTACTACGTACCTAGGCAAAGAGTGTATTTATTTAACCCAAGTGGCAAGCAGGTATACCGTTCGTTTGGTGGTAAGAATTGAATGTTTTTAATACCTGCTGTTCATTTACATAGTAATTATTCAATTTAAATGTGCGTTTCCTAAAAAAAGAAGACTTTGTATTGCTTGCTAGTAATGAAATGTCTGGAAATGTACATCGTAAACTAAAGTAGGGTTTTTGTCTAACAAGCGACACATTTTTCCAGCTAAATAAGTATGTTGTAGGTGCATTCTGTACATGGTAATGGTACTTCAGATAATCCCTTCGTTGATATACAGGCGTCCGCGTCAGTTCGTTCCTAATCACCACAATGCTTTTATATTTTTATAGAATGGTGTAGTTATCTACTATAGCTACTGTATTATGTACACTGTGGTATAGTAAACAAATTCACTAACATTTGCCGACTCCTTCGGTCACATCAGTCATGCGCGACGCAAGGTCGTCATGATTGTGTTTGTATACTTTATGTTTATTTCTTTCAGAAGTCATGTAATTTGAAAGGTAAATACTGCTGCTGGTCTTGATGTATTTACTACCTACGTAAATTATGTAGTCTGTTAAACTACTGCGTCAAATTGTATAATGGCATATAAAAAGAATATAAAGATTACTATCATGGTTATAAGTGGACGAAATTTAGTAGTATCTTGGTTTTATGAAGAGGTCTTCAGCATTAAGAACAATTCCTATGTTGCAGAGGACTTACCGATCATGAAAAAAAAACGATCACAAGGTATACCTAGACTTGGAACTAATTCTAATCCGTATGGGGATCGTAACCATAATTACACTTGTCTTACGAGCAGTGACGAGGTGTTTAGTTTTACTTTGTTTATCAAGTGTATGAACAAAGAATAATAGTTTTATTTAAGTGCCTGTTGTTCCCGATTCCGTTTATACAGTACAAAGACTAAATATGTAATCAGTTTAAAGTGTCCGACCCAGGAAGATGATATTTGACAAGTTACCAATTGTGTTATTGACAAAATATGATTGATACGATTGATTTGTTGACTAAACAAATTCAGATTGAAAATTGACGTCTTAAATTTTTAACTATACGTACAGATAATGTGTGATACTTGCTACCAATTGACGAGAAACTGTCAAAATAGCTGTTAATCTGTACTAAGATTTTAAAGAGGTAATTAGTTTAATTTATTTGCTTGTAGGTATTTGAATGTTGAACCGATGCAATCTTTCGGGACACGATGTCTGAGTAACTTAAGTAATGTGTTAATAACATATCAAGCTAAGGCTGACCGTAAAGCATAACTGGCAAAATATGGGTCCATTCATCTTTGCTTACCCCTTCAGCGATATACGCTTAAATGTATGGATTTAATACTAAGTGTTTACGACATGTATTCAAAACGAATTCTTACCTTTTTAGACAACAGGCCAGCTGTAGGTGTCTTGTCCTGCGGGTCCGATTCTGGGATCATCTCAACGGGGTCCTCGAGATGGATGCCGGGCCAGCCTACCCAGATGCCGCCGCAGCGGATCACCACCGGAGCTACGGCGGTGACCAGGCCACCGGCACTGTTGGCAATGAACCAATATTTAGTAAAGAATTATTGTAAACTAATATCGTATAATTTAATCTGAGACAGCAAACTCGATGTACAATTTACAAAGATAAACAAAGAGTCAACACGTTGCATAGTATCATTTGAAGAAGATTTCAACGCTTGGGCTTATTGCCAGGGTATAGAAAATTTATAATTTGTATAAAACTTCAGTTAACAATTATTATACAAAGGCAAAATAAATGATCATAACAGATACTACGACATCGTTAATTTGGCCGAAGATAGCTGAACTAACAACTATGGTAGTTTTGTGACTGACTGTTTAAGTAGAGCATAGTTAAAATAACAATCACGCTGTTATTACTTTACAATCGCACTTCGAGTTGAGATTAAATCGGAATATACGAAGTTAGCAGGGGTAGCCCCATTGCCTTATATATTGGTAGATTGTATTTACTCGTATGACATCGCAAAATTGACTCTCATTGACTTATCCGGCTCACGAAGCATGCAATGTGTTGCCTACCTATCTAGACGTACTTCCTGAACAAATTATATCCCTGCACTTTGCACATCAATCACTCTAATAGAACGCAAAGTGTTGCTTGCAATTTATGTACATGTAATATTCTATTGGTATGTTACGAATACACTGCTAAGGCTCAGACCCATATACAGGGTGTCCGGTAATTAATGGATAACCTGGAAATGTCTTATAGAGGAATTGATGGCCGTTCAGAAAAAAAGAAAAAAAAAGCGTATCCTAACTACTACCTGAGATATGTGTTTTTTTGTTAATTTCCTTGTATAACTTTCTTGTATACTACGACCATAAATGAATGAAATACATCGGTTTTTTGTTGTTTTATTATTAAACACTAATTATGCTAATAGATAGACAGTCAAAAGTATGCTATGCTAATATAGCTTGCACTTTTTAAAATATATATTTTTTAATTTTTTTATTATTTTTTTTTGCATTTTTCTGAACGGCCTTCAGTTCTACTATAAGACATTTCAAGATTATACATTAATTACCGGACACCCTGTATAATAATATCAGCCCTGTATTAAACTGTCCCACTGCTGGGCACGAGCCTTTTCTCAGTGTGAGGGGGTTAGGCCATACTCCACCACGTTCATATCTTCGAGAACATTATGGAGAACTCTCAGACATTTAGGTTTCCTCACGATGTTTTTCTTTACCGTTAAAGCAAGCGATAATTAACTACTTAATACGCATATAACTTCGAAAAGTCAGAGATGCGTGCCTTGGGTTTGAAGTCGAGACCTCTGCGTGGCAGTTCAACAGTTGCCCACGAGGCTATCGCTGACGCATTAGTAACGAATAACATTTTTATTATTTCAATTAGCAACAAAGATATGTATCGAGTGCTAGATATGTAAAGTTGACAATATATCAAGAATGTAGACTATTCGAATGAAACTCAAACAAATTCATTATTATGATCGGTCACAAGACAAAACTTAATAATGTGTGAAAGTCAAATTTTGATTGTAGGTAATCCATTTATCTGTTAGGCACAGGCATTAAACCGTAAAAGAAGAGTAGTCTAGATAAATAATAGAAAGATAGCAAAGAACTGAGCCCTCAATAAGAGCTATTCCAACATTACCATTACGTCATCAATCATTAAAAAATATTTACTTTAAAGTTCAAGTCGCGATTACAGAACCTACAGATATCTAACGTTGTTGTTTTAACAAGTGTCGTAACCCGTGAAATTTCAGATCGACCTATTAATGTATATTATTGTTCATTGAAGTAGTACGAACTAAAATATAATTCAAAGGTTCATGAACTGATATCGGTTTTATTACTTTTAGGTTTAGGTACGTCTTATTGTTGTTTTTTTCACATAGACTTGATGTAATTTGTTGTCGAAGTTACCTCAGCCTCATTCTCCTCCAAATGTATTCCATTTTAGAATTGCTCTTGTCATGATGCTTAACATTAAATGATTAACCCGTGGTATATCGATACCTCATTTTCAAAGTGTCTCAATTCAGAATCAGGCATTTTATCAGATATCTAGCTGACCCGAACAACTTCGTCTGCTTCACATAAGAGAATTTTCCCCATTTTTGCAACATATTTCATTTATTCTCTGTTCCCATTGGTCGTAGCGTGATGATATATAGCCTATAGCCTTCCTCGATAAATGGGCTACCCAACACTGAAAGAACTTTTCAATTCAAACCAGTATTTCCTGAGATTAGCGCGTTCAACCTAACAAACCATTCAGCTTTATAATATTAGTATAGATGAGAAAATACGTGTCCTTTTCGAATTATTACTGCATCTGTATTTAATAAAATATTTAAGACCTATGAAAAATAAAAATAATTTATTTCTTTCGCCAATTCTGGTTAGAAATTACTGTGAGTTTTGTTTAATGGTCAAGCGTTGTGGGTACGATCCTCATACGGTACAAAAATTTGTGTAATCCATAAATATTTGTTCCGGGTGTGGGTGATATTATCCGGACCATTATTTGAAATTTTCTAACGTCCCGCACGACACAGGTTTGGTTTATATGCCGGGCGTTGTCATTTTAAACAAAGTAGAAACAAGCATAACCTGAACTGAACAGTTTTGCATGTTTTTTTGTCCTTTGGAGCCGAGCCAAATTGAAAGTGGAAATCAAAGTCAAAAATTATTCAATTAAGGCACAAAGTTCACTTATATATGATTAAGAGACTATTGAAGTTGATAATGAAATCTATACGCGATATTATTTCTAGCCTTCGTCTTTATATCGATCTAAGGCTCCCATCTTCACGAAGTGCAACACTGAGTAGTGAAGTAATCGCATCAATCACCAATGCAATCAAATTTAGCAAATTGTTACCTGGTGCTGGGAGCAATTTTATTAACTCCGATCGATACAGGTAGACTCCCTCCCGCTGAACGTACCGATATAATTTCATTGTCGTCTTCATTTATGGACTCGAATACTTGTATTAAATATGATGTTAGAAATACATTACATTGTAAAGTTAAGTTTGTAAAAATAACTGTCTGTTATTTAGGTGGAAATGATGAGTTAGAGTTACTGTTTTTTCATAATATTGTCTTCTGTTTACGCGAATGTTATTCATTGAAATTAAACTACTATATACGGATTTTATCGCGTTGTTTATTTATCACTGTATTACAAAATTTTGAAAATATTACACTACTACTACTATTGATTTTATTTTACTAATTTATAAGCTAATAAAATTATTTAAACTATTAAATCTATTTATTTTTGGTTTACACTTTCCCCGACGTTTCGGTTGCTTTTCAGCAGCCATCTCCTGTCTCCCCGTGACCATGGCTGCTGAAAAGCAACCGAAACGTCGGGGAAAGTGTAAACCAAAAATAAATAGATTTAATAGTTTAAATAATTTTATTAGCTTATAAATTAGTAAAATAAAATCAATAGTAGTAGTAGTGTAATATTTTCAAAATTTTGTAATACAGTGATAAATAAACAACGCGATAAAATCCGTATATAGTAGTTTAATTTTACTGTTTTTTCATTTTAAAGTAAAACGTTATTTATAGTGTTAAATGGCTTGACATATTATCTAATTTGTATAGTCATTTTGATTGGTATTTTATAAGTTTGCTGCATATAATATTTTGTGATTGATGGACCTTAATGATGAAATGATGATATGGATACAAAATGTTTAGATATGCTATATTTAAATTGTAAACTGCTGATTCTTTGTAGTTTATAGTTTTCGAGTCACACTGGCTTATTGGCGGTCAGACCAAATAGACTTTGAATTATATTTGGCATTCAAGCAATTAACAGATTAAATCTCAATGGAAAACATCGAGACCACAAAAGCGAAATTATACACATCGGATATGCTATCGATTCTATCCATCTTTATCATGTATTGACACCAAAGCATTTAGCTTGATTGTAAGTTAATCTGAATGGCACTTAACAAGAATATTGGTAATACTCTTGCAAAATTGTGTTGAAAGGGAGCTTTTATTTTAATGTTATTATCAGAATAAAATAAATATAAATATTTAGAAAACGTGACTAATCATAGTTTATGATTTAATATGCGGTATAGTGTAAGTACATGCAAGTGATTACATAACATTGATAAACTTAACGAAGTGATGATAGTTCGTGGTAAAATTACACAATACAACAACTTAATCATCTCATTTAGGTCATTGTCATTATCTTGGTTTGTTCGTTTACTTGTTTGAACCTTTGTTGATTTGCTTGTTTACATCTACATAATAATCCTGGTCAACTTTTTATGCGATTGCGTAGAAGATTTTTTATGTTATTTGTTCTATCTTAACATTAGGTACATATAAAGTTCATGGACCACTTATAGTATGAACAGATAAATAACAAAACGAAACCCATTTGTGTATTAAGAGTTTCACACCTTGAACGGATGTGATTGAATGCTATGTGATTAGTTCAATTCATTCATTTAAGTCAACATTCTCAAAGTTTTAATGTGCATGTAGATACACAAAACAAGCGTTTCAAACAATACATATCCTCTAAATAAAACAGATACGAAATTAAAATCCCTTAATTAGTTTATCTAAGTGTGTTTAATATCTTTTTAATAGATGTTAATGATTGTTTTGTGTACAATTACATCATGCACATTGTTGGCTGGTTGTTTAGACGAAGTGAAATTATACTTTTTTTGCACATGCCTGCTGCCACTGATTATAATTCGAAGTTAAATATGACATAGTTTTATACCTTTTACTTGTTTATGATATTTGGCACTTGAATTCGACAGATTTTCATGCAAATATTTTCTTTTTTAGAACTGTGGTTAGACTAAGCAGTGTTGTACCTGAATGTAGTTTGTTTTCAAAGACTGGCCAGTATTATTATATTGCATTGCACTATTAACTTAACGATTGTTATATCACAGAAAGTAGTTAGTAGTGATAATATGTAGGTTATCATCAGCATATGTCTTAGTTTAATTTTAGCCTCCAGTTGAAAGATTGATTGACGCTATCTCAAGACCTAATTAAACTATCTGTTCGTGCGTTATTTATTTATCGGAATTAAGTGAGGTATTGTATGTATAATTTATATTAAAATATTAAGTTATAATTGATATCTATATTAAATTATATATTCTCTATACGTAACTTTGTGTACAAATAGTCTTGGTTGCTAAAATGAGAACATTTTGGTTTTGGATATTTTATTTTGTATTTTAGTAGATATAATACCAGTTCTTAAATAAAAAAAAGAAGAATGTTTGATTTGCTTGCGTGTACAATTAAAATCCAAGCAAATTTAACCAATTAACGTCGACCTAAATAGCTAACTTGATTCCAACTTTGTTTATCTATACTAATATAATAAAGCTGAAGAGTTTGTTTGTTTGCTTGAACGTGCTAATCTCAGGAACTACTGATCCGAATTGAAAATTCTTTTAGTGTTGAATAGCTCATTTATCGAGGAAGGCTATAAGCTATATAACATCACGCTACGACCCGCGGGGACGGCGCAATAATCATAAATGCGGGTGAAACCGCGGCCACTTCTAGTTCTGAATATAGTTATGAATGAATTGAATTACCTACCGATCGTTTATTTGTATTATTGTTACGAGTTATTAAAAAGGTAATATTATTAACAATAACAATGGTGTTAAGCTATCAACCTAATATTCAAATAAATCTTATCTTCATAATAATTACAGTTCAACAAATTATAGAATTAAGTTGTTCATAAAAACTTATAAAATATAAAAACTTTTTTTTATATTAATAAGACGTGTGTGTTTGATCAGGTTAAAATAATTGTAGGAACATGAAGTAAGTTAGACTATTTATTTTTAAAAGTAAGGTGTTTTGTTCATTTCTGGAATTGGCTAACAAGTAATTGTAATATTATCTCCATATCCTGGGGGTGGCGGGCTTTGTAGGCCTGCCCGCCATCCGTTCAGCACCAGGTCCGAGAGGCGGCGTGCGTGTTCCCACGCGCGCCTCTGTGTCGAGTCCGTCTCCCCTCTAGGGGGGAGACAGTAGGGTTTTTTTATAATCCCTCCCGCCCCCGCGGAGGGATATGCGTCATTGCATACGTCCACGTAAAAAAAAAAAAAAAAAATTCATTGTTCTATCTTTATGGATTATATCAGGATTAACTAGATAAAAATATTGACAACTTCTATCCGGTTTGAAATTAGCTGTTAACTGTAACCGCTGTATATTTATTAAAATTTTGCTTTGCTAATTCCCAAAATTTAAGCTATAAGTATTCATATCAAGTGTTATCAAAACCGGTTTAGTACTTTATATTTGGTAAATATAAGAAGTAGTCCTGAGATAAATTAGCAGTTACAAAATAGTAGTTTGTATGTTTCTTTAGATTACTAGATGATATTTTTTAAAGGACTTTTAGTAATCTTTTGGGCCCGGCTTCGCACGCATCTTTTATTGAAAATAAAGATCTTGTTACAATAATTACATGAGAATTAATTGCGATATCTTCATTAGAACTAGTGCGTATAGAAAATAATTCTTTGTTTACTTGCGCTAAAAATAGATTCATTTATTATTTCTTTATATAACAGTTACATGTGAACACTCAACAGTTGTTACACCATGAGCAATCGCGGTGAATCAATTATCATAAAGTGACCTTGTATTATCATTCAAGTGCAAGGTATCCGTACATTTTTCTACATTCAGACGACAATTCCATTCACGTATATCAATACATAATATCATTGCCACAAAATAACGTTACACTCCATAAATCCTTGTAATCCTAATAATAGGCATACGTTTTCATTTAGTCGGCTTATTGTTAATTTAACGAAACCGGATAACAGCCGACTGCATCAGTATTTAACTTACTATACCGTGCCATCGACAAGATATTATAAGAAATTATATTTTATAATACATTCCCTAACATTGTTGTGTTTAGTAAATGCACAGGAAACCACAAAATGCCAATACTCGTAGAAACTTCCTAAATCGTACATCGCTCGAGAAGACTGGAGTTTTCTAGAAACGGTCGGTCATTAATATGTTGAATGAAAACATGTGCAAAACGCCAATAATTTAAAAAAATATATAAACTATGATTCTGTATACGAATCCGATTAACTGCACTTTTATTTCATAATTATTTTTCCTTTTTACTTTGCAACGTTAATCTACATTCAGCCTGTTAATTATTCACTAGTCATCAATGCAAATATTACTAAACACACCATCCTTTATAGATTTGTTATTATATTGATTAGTTACATACCTGGCTTTACGCTCCAGTTCACCGGTTTTATCATTTCTCTTCAAAATAAATGGCAATCTGTTCGAAACCACGATCATGGTCCCTTTGCTGTTGCACGCGGATCGGTTACTGTCGTCCAGTTTGCTCATGTTTTTGCTTACTTTGTGAACGTTCCTAATCACGGCCAATCACAAAGTCGACTGCACGCATGCGCAGACAAACGGAGGGAATTTTGAAATAAGAATTTATTATAATTATTATCACTGATTTTATGTTTTTGTCATCGCAAGATACTTGAATACTCTCGCGCCTGTTCAGAATGTCTAAATTGACATCATCGGCGGAGATCGAATGCGTACTGTTTCTTTTGTGTGCGCCAATCGCCTTTATAGACTTTACTGAGACGCGTCGCAGAAGGGCGAAGTTCTTGCTTGCGTCTGAATGCGTCGGAGGTCCGCAGTGTCGTTGTAGGAGGTTATCTCTTACAGTGACCTCTCAGTAATTGTCTCGCATCTTATCCGACTGAATTGCGAATTTAGTGTGCAATGATTACACGGAATATCGACAAGCACACTAACCAAATGTTAATTATAAATTAGGTACATATATTTTTTCTCTTAAATACTTTAACACTCCTAAGGTTTGGAAACTTGAAACTTTTATTTTCATTATTTTATGTAATAATTGTGCTCCAGTGACGTCATTGATACAATTTTATTTTTCGCAATGTTTTAAATTATCTTTTAGCCAGAATTAATTAGGTATATGCAGATATTTAAAATCTTTTGTTTGTTAACATCCAAAGATGCTAAATTTGTTTTTCTTAAAAGTTTGATTTGCAGTCACATGTCCACTTCAATTTATCATTTTGACTTCATAATATCAATACACATCTTTATCTTTTCTATCTTCACAGGGTCGCTGCAGAATAAAAAACACCCTGATCAATACATGTTTAAAAAAATGGGGTAGGAACATTAGGAATAGTATAGCAATAAATTTACAATTTAGGAAAATAATTAAGTATACAAGAGATCCTAAGAAATTACATTTAGTTATTTTACATACATAAGTACCTAACAATAACCATTGTATTCCTTAAATGCCAGTTGAAGTAGATGTCGCAGTTCGCTCGGTTATTGAAGAGGCAGATCAACATAAAAAATTGTTAATAGGCCGTCAAAAACATGTTGAGGTTGGCTGACTGAATTAGCAACGGCCAATCAAAACACTTGATACTTATGAGTTTAATTTGACAAGTGGTTGATTAGACTTTTAAAACTAGGTGTGTGATTCACTGATCACCAGGCAAGCAAGATTATAGCAAATTATATAGGATAAGAAAACTAAATCAATAAAAATAAATAAAGTAAAATAAATAAAATTAAATAACAATAAAAATAAATTATTATTATTGTTGGTGATAGTAAACGTGAAAACGTAGCCTGGATTGTCCAGTCCTCTCGACTGGACAATCCCGGCTGCATTTAAGTCCGTAGATAGTGATTAGCTGAATTTTAACTAAAGCGCCGAGACTCGAGGAAACTTTATATGATATTGTGTCTTATTGTGACTTAATGACGTCAAGTAACATCAGGAAGGAGTACCTCTTACTCAGAAACAAAACGAGTCGAATTTTTTGCAGATATCTTTTGACAGGCTCATCCTTTTGCCTGAACCTAAATGTAAATTACGTAAACTCACTAACTATTTTGAAGTCATAATCATAAGTGTTACTTCTTGACCTAAATGAATAAATTTGTTTTGATTTTGATTAACAATTTTCGTAGTTTCAAGTGTACCTTTGTTGTCTGACCTAGGTTTAAGGAAGAGTAAATTATGTTTAAGCACTTGGATACAGCGGCCTTCGTTCATGATCACATTATATAGCGATAATAAAGAAGTTATTGTCATACTCTGGGCCTTGAGTCGGTTGTTTACTTGCGTTAATAATATACAGATTATACAGACAGATTTTCTCACTTCGAATCTCACTTCTCAGCTTATGCTCGCGCTTTCGTTTGGTTAAACGTACCCTTTGTCCTTTTCTGTACCTTCGACAACGTGTATGCGAAATATCATGATGATCGGTCGAGTAGTTAAGGCGTGAAAGTGGAACAAACAAACTTACATTCGCGGTTATAATATTTGTTAGGATTAGTTAGTATTCATGGATTTGTCTATATGTCTCATTCAATAACTATGATAAGAGACATCAAGGAATCCTGCTTTAATTTATTTAAGTTATGCTGTGTGTCTTAAAGAGGGTAATGTTATGTTACATTTTAAATATAAATAATGCTTTTTCTGTCGTTATATGTGTCTCTTATTGTCGTCTTTATGGCCTGGGTGTAACAGCGGTAGTTAATGTGACAGCCACGCATCAACAACACAGCAACAAGAGACATTATCTTGTTCAATTTCTGAGTCGATCAAGGTATTACTCGGCTTTCATAATAAATTCTCAGTTGTTGTACGGAAAATGGAACAGTGCCCGGTAAACGCCAGTATTCTCGCTCTTTATTACTTCGTACCTATACCATGGCTGGCGAAATCTGGGTGTTATGAGCCTCTGCCTACATCTTCTATAAAGAAGTCACACGCTTATAGAGGCGTGTGATTCTATATGTATTGTACAATCTATACTAATATTATAAAGCTGAAGAGTTTGTTTGTTTGTTTGCTTGAACGCGCTAATCTCAGGAACTACTAGTCCGAATTGAAAAATTATTTTAGTGTTGGCTAGCCTATTTATCGAGAAAGGCTATAGGCTATATAACATCACGCTACAACCCACGGTGGCAGCGCAGTAACCATAAACGTAAGTGAAACTGTGGGCACATCTAGTATAATATAATCCTAAATAATATTATAAATGCTATTGTTAGTGTGTTTGTTACGCTTTCACGCCATAACTACTTGACCGATAATCATGAAATTTCGCATATGTACAGGTGGTCATCCCCTCTCTCTACGACTATCCCAGTTTATGATATAGCGTTCCCCTACACCAACCATATAGGTTATATTAGTCAGTGGTAAATTAAAGGACATGGACTTTAAAGCCAGAAAATGTACTATTCCCAAGGGATACAAAATTTACATAACTTACATTGCGAAGCCGTAGACAAAATCTAGTAAAAATAATTATACCAATATAAGTATTATGGTCCAGTACGACTATTAATTAAGTCCGCCAACTAAGTCTAATGTTTATGCTTGGAGTAGGGAACATACTAACCGGTTACAGATGCGGAGATGGGGGCGGCTGTCTTGCGGATCCGCTCCAAGACGAGCATTTCAGACAGCTCGCTCCGAAGCTTCTCGGCACTGCGTCCGCCCTTGGGCGGTTATTGCCAAATTTGGGCGGGCCCAGTGCTGGTTGCCGGCGACTCTACACGGGGGTTATCCGGTCGATGGCGCTTTACGGCGCACCGGTGTAGGCGGACTCCCTGACCGCTCAGTGCAGGACTCTCTTGCGGAGACCGCAGAGAGTCATAGCGGTCAGGGTAATACGTGGATACCGCACGGTGTCGGCCGACGCAGCTTGCGCGTTGGCCGGAGCACCCCCGTGGGATTTGGAGGCTGAAGTGCTCGCCGAAGTGTTTGCAGTGAGTGACGCGGTGCGGGAGGAGACGGGTTGTCGTCCCCTCCCGACAGCTATTGAGTGCGCGCGCAATCGAGCCCACCAGGGCATGATTTTAAAATGGAAGGCGCGGCTGGAGGCGCCCCTGGCCGGTTTCAGAACCGTTGGGGCCCGCCAGCCGGTATTGGAGCGGTGGGCAGGGCGGCAGCATGGGATCCTTTCCTTCCGGTTAGTGCAGGTGTTGTCAGGGCACGGTTGCTTTGGCAAATACTTGCACACGGTCGCTAGGAGGGAACCGAGTCCCATCTGCCACCACTGCGACTGTGAGGAGGACACGGCGCAGCACACGCTCGAGCAATGTCCTGCTTGGGCGGTGCAGCGCCGTGAACTCATTGAGGTTGTTGGTGAAAATCTCTCGCTGCCTCTCTGCGCGCTTACGCGCGCCTTATGCCGCCATAATGAAGGCTGCGGGCGGGAGAACGGGGATCTCCCGTCCGCCAGCCATTGAGTCGGTCCGACGCCCTATGTAGTGCCAGGGCGTCGCCGAAGAGCTGTAGACTGCTGGATGGGTCGCTGAGGTAGTAATTGTTGCCAGCGGCCCATCCACTATACAAGGCAGCGAGCGTGCACACCGTGGGGTTTTGGTCCGTAGGCCCGAAGTACGGGGGAGCCGGACATAACCCTCTCGCCTCCCCTTATGGCGAGAGAGTAGGCATCAGGCGCATTTCCCACGTAAAAAAAAAAAAAAAAAGGTAACATACTAACACAAACATTTGGCTTAGTAACATTAAGGCTGGGCGAATCACAGTAAGTACTAAGTTTTGATGGTTCCGGGAATTTAGCTATGCGAAACCCTAGTTGAAAAGCTGGTAGGCTTGTGCTGTTCTTGAGCGACTGACTTCAACCCTGTCCAAGAAATGGTATGTTAAAAGAGATAATGCTCCTGCTTATATTGAATAAAGTGGGTGATGAAATTCATTAGCTGTTGGCATTTGGTACACTTATTTAATAGAGCCTGACTGACACCCATATAATAATTCTATGATTTTCCTCTTTTCATCGTAAGTCTATATCATAAACACAAACTATTGCGAATTAGATTTAATGAGATTGCTTTATTCCTCGCACGACATCTTTTGCGTATCGTTATCATATTTATATTAAAGTAAATGCCCGAAAAAATACACTACATAGATTATTTGGTGAAAATTATTTACGGACGCAAATATCTTAATCTTCTAGAATATTACAAAATGTTGAATAAATGAATGTCATTAAATCTTTTGATCAACAAAATGCGTTGTTAATTAGATATGAGTTTTTGAACGATTAATTTATTTAAATTTTACGTCCATATCTTTATTGTGAGTTGAGTATTTTAATATCCGATCTTAATATTCAAATGAATAAATATAATATCAAACCTATTAAATATCAAGTAATTTTCGATATATTTACTTACTAATTATTATAACATGACATTACTAATTGTACCAAACAGAACTACACTACAACAACCATGAATCCACGCTAATAGGTACCTATAATTTGTTATTTATCTGGTTTTATAGAATCTTACACTAATCTCTAAAGAAATAAATATATTTAACTCTCAGGCTTTTATGTCAGGTGATTCAGGTCTCAGTCGTAAATACGGTTCTTCCTCATAATACTTTTACTAGTAAAGTCAATCGACAACAACCCTTTGAAATGTTATTTTAAGTAAGTACATACGAAGAAACACATTAAGCCAATAGACAATAATAATTATTATTATGTTATCTTTATTACATATGAATAGGCAAAACTTCGTATCTATAAACTTACATTACGTTCACGTTTTCTCGAATATCTGATACCGAAAGACCGTTTTGTCACAAACATTTGGTAAAAATGCACTGAATAATAATTATCGCACTTGGATATGACATTTATTTAATCTGTTTATTTGGCAACACACGCGTTATCGGGCTGTTGAGTTACAAAATATCCTAAAGGCAATAAAATGTTAGTTTAAATTTTCGGACGGGAATAGATTTCCCGCGTTTTCATGATGGCGGACGGCACGGTTTGCGTGGCGCGTGCGACGTGCGTGCTCGACACGCGAGAGGCGCGTGCTCAGCTGACTCGCGTAAACACGGACATCGACGGCGAATGAATGCCCCAATGACTAATAAACACAATTTGTGGTGTTTTTACTATGTTTTCGTCATGCTTTCAACACACGTGCTTGTGTTTAGGATGCGAGATGTTCGCCTCTGTACTTACCTACGTCCTACGTTACGAATGACCTTTCATATAATTATATCTACTGTGTTATGGTTATCTTATCAATGTTTCTCGAGATCCAATATGGCGAAGGCTTAGTATTGATTATAAAGCTTTCATGGAAAATATTTACTGTGAATATTTTATGACTAATTAATTACCACATTACAGCCAACAGTACCTAGCCTATCATAATGTAATAGGTGTTGTTATAGGAAGTTTTCCTTGCAGATCACGTTTTCTTCAAATAAATTTTCTAATAAAACTTTTTCGATGTTTGAACGACACCGTTGAACGATTAGGTTTTGCTGGCAGATCGAAAGACTTATTAAAAGTTTTAAATGGAAATCTATCAGAAGGGTTTTTACGAGTAAGGTTTAATCACTATTACATAGTCCAGAGCTGATTCAGTGATTCTGTTGGTACAATTATATTTACTATTATTAATGAATTCACAACACAACATAGGTAGGTACCCATCTAATGAGTCGAGTGGTTAAATCGTCATGGTAAATGGCTGCATAACAATCAACACATAGATTATACCTACCTGCATGTTTGAGCAGGCTGTACTATAATATTGCCATGTATAGCAATAATACACAAGAATTAGTCATATTTAAGATATTTGGCTTGTTGCAGTCCATCAAAATAGCAGATATAATTCAATGATATGAATAGAAAAAACAACGCATGTCATCTGTGTCATAAAACGCGTACATAGATTTAGTCAATGACGTTATTGGTTGCAAGAGGAAACATTAAAACATTATTCCACAATGGAAATGTATAAAGTTGAGCTCAACTATTATCAGATGCTAGTGGAAATTCTAATTGTTGTGTGCAGAACGACGTTTATCTTGATACGTATATGCAATGTTTATAGTACATGCAACCTATTTACATTGTTGTGTTACCAACTGCATTTTCTTCTTCCATTTCAGTCCTTGGTTGCTTACATTGACAGTTTTTACTTTTAAACATTAGAGTAGAACAAATTTAAAGTAAATATTGATCATTTAGTCAAACCTCTTTTGTAAATGTTAAAAGCACATTCGACAAAAAATATTTGCTCTTGCTATGTTGTTTTATATAGGTTGTCTCTGTGTTTTATTGATATCAGATATTTTGCAATATACGGCCAGTTTTTGTTTTACGACGGACACATATTGAAAATGTAACAGTACGAGGCTTTTGGGTTACTAAAAACAACCATTAAGTTATTATAATGCCGAATTGTGTGTACCATACGTGTAAATCACACATGAGACTACCGCCTAAAGGAATGTGCAATCTGTATCGAGTTAAATTATGAGGAGCCAAGTAGTGTTCAGTTAAAGCTTCAAATATAGACCATTTCAACTAAACTTCCACCTGCACTCATACGAGCTGGTGAGTAACTTGCTATTATATTCTGGCCCTAAGTTAGGCTTTTGGGGAGGGTAGAATTCTTCTTATGGCCTAAAAATGCCGTGTTGTCAGCAGAGAGATTAGTGCCACGTGTCTTCTGCGCTGGCATTGCAGTAGAACCTTAGATTTAAAACTTAATTTAGGAATTCATTGTCTCTGCCCTATCTATTTTTGTAAGGAGTTATAATTATCAGTCGTCATCTGCACATTTGACTGACTCCACAGCCATCTATGTTAGTGATCCCATTGGTGATTACGTTAACATATTACGAAACAGCCACACAGAACAGTCATGTCGCGGTTATCACTAGTTTGACACGGAAATATTGATAACTGACCACCTTAACCCAAATAATGAGGTTATCAATAAACTGATCTAAGGTTAAGCCGTTTGTCGGTGATGTTCTAACTTGGTACTACCTATTGTCACTGTCACGACTCTTAGGACTGATAGTGACACTTTAATACTATTGCTTCCATAGTCTTGTGTTGTAAGTACCTGCAATTTCTTTTGTAAGTTGTATTCTTGTGTAAGTTACATCTTAGGGGTAAGCACACAAGAGCAATCACCGTCTTTTAAAGAGTGTATGTGGGAGATTGAGATGGGGCGTTACACAGTGTACATATGTATATGTTTGTCGCACTCTCACACATGCAGTTGCTTTTAAAGAGCAGGTGGTAAGACGTCTTGTCTACTTACAGAGCTAGAACCATAGTGTATCAAATGAGATGAATGTGCTTGATTGGTCTGAGTTGGCACAAAATAGGAAGGAATTTAATGTCGGAGGCCAAGCTCCACTTTGGGTCGCTGAGCCAGTGAAGTAAGTAAGTATAGTGTATCGCATTGACCAATAGCGGGACTATCAGACTCAACACGCCTTCCA
This sequence comes from Catocala nupta, assembly GCA_963675205.1. Lineage (NCBI taxonomy): Eukaryota > Metazoa > Arthropoda > Insecta > Lepidoptera > Erebidae > Catocala > Catocala nupta. Next base: position 25,424,262 of record OY776086.1, on the reverse strand, counting down.
GAATATTAAGAAGATAAGACATATCTGTACACGTGAAATGCTTATGAATATAAATAAAAATAACGTAAGATTTTTACAGTTATCTATTTAAAATAAAATTGTATCTCCATCAAATACAGCCCCTTCTCACACTGAGAAAAGGGCCGTGCCCAGCAGTGCGACAGTTTATATATAGGCTTTTAATATTTAGGCTCAAATATGTATTTTAGAATTTTTGTCTGTCTCGACCAAAACAGATTTAGAAACAGCAGTATTTATTAGGTTTTAGTAAAGTAAGTATCAAAGGTGTATTCAATATGCAAACCCGTCTTCCTCGTTGCCATAAACTAAATTCAAAGTAAAATGTTAAAATCAAGTGTATTTATTTTTTATAGGCTATAATGAGACTACAAAATATAAAAAAATATAAGAACATTGTGTCTTTCATTTCATATCGATTTCTAAAAAAGGGCTTGTTAGGGTAAGTGTTTTTATAAAATTTGTATTTAGTTATTGCGGATGAGTTAGCATGCCGACTGTAATTAAAACATATTCATTAAATCCGTTAATACACAATATATTACGCAATTTGAATTCTCACAATTTGCACAATCTACATAAACAAAGACCAGCATATCGTTTTGGGCTGCCGATTAAATGAATGGACTCGTCGGTTAGGTAACAGTTTCAACAGTTTATCAATGAATATTACAACATACCCATCTGTTTGTATTCCTTATAGATATAATGTCCACGTGCCTGTGTTATGAATATGATACTAATGTTTACCACGAAGGTGTGTGTATGGAATGAATTATATATTTATCCTTGGAATCATTGATGGCGTTTGTTGTTCAGTCTGCGTACTATAAAGTTTATAGCGCAGGTGTATGTGTTCTAAACACATGTTTATCGTATAATATTGTGTTTAGAACTAATATCAATAGTTTAGAACACATTTGTTTTACGCTGATATTGTTTGTTTTGAGATTAATTTAATAAAGTTTAAGTACCTACATTAAGTTTCAATCTTTGTTTTATGAGAATATTTTATTAAATTAAATCATAATTGAGGATGTGCACAATTTTATTCGAATTATATATAAGTACAAAGGTGCGTAGAATGATAGTTAGGTAGTTTCTTGATAATGTAAAAGTAGGCATTGTGTTGTGCACAGCTGAATTCAAATATTATTTGAATGCAAATCTGCCCAGTCCTATTCATAATGTTACTATTAAGATGTTGTGTGTCTTAAAACATTTACCTACACATAGTGTGGGTACATTAGTGATTTACTTTAACAGTAATTAAAATTTAGTAGAGAATTATTATTTTTTTGCTTAGATAAGAGGTTGTGTCATTAGTTCTTATACTTAATCTTATTATATAACTTTGGAACAAGTGACTCATTTAGCTCTTCACTTAAATGGGTGGTTTTACTTCTTGCATTTTCGTATATTTTATGCGCATATTATTCATCTTGATTGACGTATATTCTTCGTCATAAGTCATGACATCTAATAGCGCTAGTGCTGTGATTAAATCGTAAACCATTACTAATAGCTTAGATAAAACCGCACTTAATTACCTAATAATTATACAAATAAATAGAGAACGAGCACCGAGACTTAGGTAGAAATGTCCAGAACCAGATAATGTACGAGACATGGCGTCGACACTTACAAGAGGCTCTTTGTAAGTGTGCCAATGAATGTTATCGAAACAATCATGTATAAACAAGCCCCGCGTGTGTTGGATCCAGATTTTTATTATATCTGCTAGTCTTTCCAGAATGTGTTGGATGTGTACAGAAAAACAAAGGACCTGTCTCTAAGTGATTTTAGATATTTGTGGTAAGCTCATCTATGTTACGATTGCTTCTTCAGGATTTTTGCTTTCTTGCTGTATTGTCGTATTAGTAGAAAAGTCATTTAACAGACCGGTGGCGTTCACGATTGTATGCTAACTTATAATATGTTATTGGACCAATGGGATGTGATTCTAATGTAATAGGGTACAAGTCTTAGTGCACCATGCTAGAAGGCTTTGAGAATATTGTGACGAAAACTTAGTGGTCAGCTTTTCTCGTGTTTTTTATTCCCTATCACAGTAAATTAATGAGAAGTAGTTTTTGATATCAAAAACTTAGCCAATTACTTAGTATAATGACTTCTGATTTCGCCGATGCTTCGTCAAATGGACCAGCGACATTAATATAATTATTAATTTATCTTATAAAATAATTATGTTATGGATATAATAATATCTAATAAATGAACTCCATTGAGGTCATAAAGGTAAATAAGGAATTATAACTATTATGCTTAGTTATTTATACGTCCGCTTAGCGGTCGATTAATATATTTCATTTATCCGTACCTATAGTGGACGACTTATATATGTTATTTGTCCGTTTAGTGGACGACTAGATACTTTGATTATCTATACTTAATATTATAAAGCTAAAGAGTTTGTTTGTGTGTTTGCTTGAACGAAAACTCTCAAACTCTCTCAGAAACGACTGGTTCGAATTGAAAAATTATTTCAATGTTGGATAGCTCATTTATCGAGGAAGGCTATAGGCTATATAACATCACACTACGACCAATAGGAGCGGAGCAGCAATTAAAAATGTTGCAGAAACGGTTTTTTTATATATATAGCAGACGAAGATGCGCAGGTCAGCTAGTAATTTATAAGTTACGTAAAGGAAAATATTTTATTTACTTAATAGATACTTTTATATCTATGAGGAATCAAATATCGGAAATGAAATGTCTTATTTATTAATTATCATGGTTAGAATATAACAGGTAAATGATAATTAATAATGACTGGTCTGATACCAGTCAATAAATTATAAGTAAGTGCCATTGCACATACCAGATTTTCTCCAAAAGGGTTTGCCAATATCCAATGGGAAAACATTGGCGACTATCTCCTAACATAATATAGCTGTTCTTATACAAACAGATTTCCTCACGACAGTTTCCTTACCGTTAACTCAGCTATAATTGACGTATAAGATGAAGACGGCGGTAACAATCAAAGGTTGTTGTATCCGACTCAATTACAGCAGAGTCCGGCGCAGGTAATCGCGACCTAGATGCCATCGCCTGACAATCATTACGGCTCACCGATAATCGTCCACGCGTCCAGCGCGTGCCGCGGCAAGCCATTAACTCTTATATACCTATAGATACATAACTATTTGTATATAATGTTTATTTGCGGAACTCAGATCAATACAAAGAACTGCATCGATCTGAGTTAGACTGGAGCATATTTTATTGGAATGGTATTTGCAATGTTTGTGATGGTATTTTTTCTAATAAAATGGGATATAAGTGCAGCTGATGGTAAGATGTCAATGTAGACTTTGTCTACTTACAATATCAGGGGTAACATTCCAGAATTGTCAACCTGAGGAAAAAGGCTGAAAAGGCAAGAAAAGCAACGGAAGGGGTAGGTTTGTGAGCGCTCGGTACTCTTGTCGACCTTATAAGGACCTTGCGGAACATAATGATAGTGGTACTATTCTTACGTTGATTATGAGGGTGGTAATTCCCCGGACGAAGCGGCTCATTGGTGTCGTCAAAAGATAATATATTAAATAACAAAAGAAGAAGTATGTAAAGAAACACGCTACAGAAAAAACCAGCATTGTGTAGTAGAAACAAAAACGAACGATAAATAAAACAAAGGACATCACCCATTTTGATCCAAATTTGAAAATGGTGGCCAAAGAAAAATACAGTATTCTGTTAGAATGTCTTATTCTCTTTAACAATTTTTATTATGGCACCAAAACTTTGGGAACACCAAAATAACACCAATGGAATATTTTCTTTCCCCTTCCTGTTATATCATTAATGGCAGTCATCAATCATAATTTCAGCCGAGTGACGTCCACTGCAGGACATAGGCCTCTAAGCCCAAGGCTTTCCATACCGTTCTTGAGCCTTCGCTTGCAACTGAACCTGACTTACCAGATTGTCGTTCCATCTTATGGGAGCCGTTCTACCACGCAGCAAAGATAAGACCCCCTCAAGGTGAGGGGGTTATTTTTACGTTTGCGGTCATAATGCTAGCGTCGTGCTACATAAGGATTGGTAATCAGTACTACCAATCCTTATGTAGCCGCCACGAGAAAATTCTCTTTGAATAGATTTGGTAAACATAATATCCGTTGCTGTTTAGTTAGATTGTTTGTCTATAATTTCAGTATATCGTGCCTGTGCCCTTGTATTTGTTATAAGGAATGATTCATAACCTCAAATTATTATTATCATTGAGGAAATTACCTGCAAGACACGTTAGTGCCTAGCAGTAAATTGATTTTCTTTCAAATGACTATTTTGCCCACTTTGTTGTGCGAAATTTAAAGTTAAAGAAGAAATAAAGTAGTGTCATGATTTCTTATTTTTGTTAATAATTCTGTTCGGGAGTTTTTTAATTTACCCAACTGGCGTGTTGCCAGCCAACCGTCATTTTTTAATAGTGGGGTTATTGTGGAAGGGGGAATAGTAACTCGGCTCTCGGCGAAAGATCACGTAGGAGTAAGGAACTAGCATACAACCGAGTAAGACGTTCTCAATAGTCCGAGTAATTGCTGTGAATTTGGTAATATAGCCACATAAAATTTTAAGTGAGTTTCATTACATTTCAGAAGTGGGATCAAGTAAGTACATGCAAATATTTTCGATAATCATCTTTTTGTAATGGCGTTATTTTTTCTTGTTCCTAATATTTTAATTAGTAGATACTTATTTCGATTGTTTATCAGTTATCTGTGAACGAACTGATGAGTATAATACTTTAAAATAACCTGTTGTCATTCGCTATCATGATGTGTCGACTTGTACAGTATACTTTACAATACACTAAACAAATTAAACTACCCACATAATTGCAGACAATGACATTATACGAATCATCACAACTTGGTGTATTTTCGAGTGATAAAACTGAACGGTTACCTTGAAATATACTAAGTAACTCTTTAACTGGAGTGCTGTTGGGGAATACCCACAGTGTATCCTACATAATCAGCTAATGAGTAAGGATTACTTTCTGGAGGCAATTATGCCGACAAACCAGAGGTCCGCCTGCCTACTGGTTGATAAAGTTCCATGCACGCGAGTAAATCATTTATTTCATTGCATATGTACCTACATTATAATTCTTTAGTAAAGAATTGAAATATTCATTGTAAACTAGCAGCGCTTAGATGATAAAATAAACTATGATTTTTTTGAAACATTTGCATTTACATTGGATCTGAAGAATACTTGGTCAGGGCTCCCTGATAGTGGTTTTTTTTAGGTCTAAGAGTACATTGTGCTCGTGCGGAAAATGCTTGGACGAGGCTACTCTTCGTCAGTATTTTTGCTGGAGCATAGTGCCGTTGTTTGCTTAATTATAGAACGCTTACTTACCTAGTCTGAGTGATTTGGACGAGTGATTGGGATAGGGATATCATGCGTCGTTATCTTTCAAAACTCATTATATTCCTGCCGGATACTTACTTGGTTAAGGCGACTCTTCAGCAGTGTTTGGCCGGGATATAGTGTTATTACGTAGTTTGACGGGTAAAAGCCTTGCAAAGGCTTTTGTACCTATTGAGGTAATTTCTTTGTTAAACAATCGCTGCTGGTTTATAAAGCTACGCGACTAGAGGCTATTGCCATTTGATTTGAAGGCTATTGGCACTTGACTTGGAGGTTGTATGCCTTGTACTATTTAGAGAGGTTATGTGTGCCTCGTGCTATTAAGAGAGGTTGTGAGCCTCGTAATATTTGGAGAGGTTATGTGTGCCTCGTAGTATTTGGAGAGGTTATGTGTGCTTCATACTATTCGGAGAGGTTGTGTGCGGTGTGCCTCATGTTTTATAGGCAAGTATGCTTTGATTAATATGCCTTTTTATATTTTTGACTTTTGCTTTTTAGCAGAGGTTGTGTGCCTCATGATTTAGCTAAATGTGCTTTAATTAAAATGAGGTTAGGTTCGCCTCATACATATACCATCTAGCTATGTGTGTTGACTAGCAGAGATTATGTGTGTCTCGTTAGTGAGCCAAGAGCATTCAAATTAAATAGTATACATCTTTAAAATGAACAGTGATCAGTTCATATGTGCGTAACATATATAAATTTTTGAAGTTGAAATATTAGAGGATAATTTGATACTTTATCTAATAGGCCGTGCTACTATGGTCTATTACTGACTTTTACAATGTTTAGTCATCTAAGCATGACAATATCGATTCAGTCCTGATGACATTATATTTTTATTTTGTGGCCATGAATTCGGACGACGCGATGACTCCTGATGGTGAATATGTGACAATATTTTTTTTATAAATTTTGCCTCGGACAATGACTATTATTTTTGTGCACATTAGAAATATTATAAAGTTTAATTTTAACTGAAACGTAATACTAGAAAATTGTATATGACATCAGTAACTTATGTAAACATTAAAGGTAATGAAATTTTACACAAAATCATGTGATTGAATATATTATGAAGTAGTACATCTTTTGAATGCATTTAGGTATCGTTTATTAAAAAAAGATTAAGGATATTGGACAGATATAGAGATGTGATAATAAGAGTGAAGTATGGGTATGAGTATTTTATTAGGATTGATACGAATGTTAGGAAATATGAAATACAAATGGAAATAATTGGTTGATATGTTTTTTACAGCAATATTTGGCTTGATCACCTGAAGGCGATGTTGGATTCGTAAAGACCATATTATTATTTGGAATTAAATAATGTACATGTTTTGATTATATATAAGGTTCTATTGTGAGATTATAAGTGATTTTTTTGTAGATACACACAAGTGATAATAAAAGAGTTCTGTTCCTTCAATTTGATCATGTTGCCATAGCCTTAAATAAAGACCCTTGATATAAAGAAATAATGAAACGATGGAATGAAATGATGGAATGAAATGATGGAATGAAATGATGGAATGAAATGATGGAATGAAATGGTGGAATGAAATGGTGGAATGAAATGGTGGAATGAAATGGTGGAATGAAATGGTGGAATGAAATGGTGGAATGAAATGGTGGAATGAAATGATTGATCGAATGAAATGAAAGTTTATTCTTATGAGACACAGTTACAGAGGATGTTACAAAGGTTAAGGTACATCATACCTCTCCTTTAGTAGGCGTACGTACGAATGTACATGGTACAACAATTTATTAAATATAATATTCATTATCAATAGACACAATAATTATAAACATGCGAAGGGAATAAATAATATCTTAACTGTATAAAGAATAATATAAATAATGTAAATTTCCAGTTTAAATTAATTACATAAGTGTCAAGATACATTTTAGAATTTTATACAGTATTTATTATTATATTGTTAATAGACATTTCGTTTTAAAGCATGTGTGAAATAGCAATTCTCCAATAGCCATTTTCTTAATTTTGTTTTAAATTGGATGATCTTGTTCTTGGATGTAATTGTTTATTTGGATGATCTTGGATTTATGTTATTCATAGGTCTATATACTTTTCATAGTTGCTACCACCATGTCTTTTTGATCGTGTGGTTATGGAAACTGAATAATTTTAGTTGAGGGTTGTGCTCCGGGTGTAGCACGGTATCGGATGGCCGAATGTCATGATTTCTTATTTTTGTTATTAATTGTTCGGGAGTTTTTATCCAACTGGCAACCGTATTTTTTTTAATAGTGGGGTTATTGTGGAAGGGGGAAAAATTAACTTGGCTCTCGGCGGATGATCACTCAGGAGTGAGGAACTAGCATTCAAACGAGTAAGACGTTCTCAATAGTCCGAGTAATTGCTGTGAATTTGGTAATATAGCCACATAATATTTTCGACAAGCGAGTTTCATTACAGTAGATAATCAAATCGACGTTAACTAGCGATTGACGTGAAAGTCAAGATCGCAGGTGTACCTTAATCAATCGAGTAATAAAATTTACCCAAAAATGTACCTAAATTGTACTATTTAGTACCTCAGTTAAAAGAAATTGTACCTCCTTTAGTTGGGTGGTTTCCTTCTAAAGGAGGTACAATTTCTTTTAACTGAGGTACTAAGTGTGTTATTACTCAATTGATTAAGGTACACCCGCGATCGACGATGAAAAGAAGTTGAAATTGAATTATATCTTCATTGCAGATATGATGCCATAACCACCACTTCTAATATTTAGATTAAAAATATATATTGATCCAGCTTATTAAATGTTATATAAAATAACGCGTAATGTAAGTTAAATTGCCGAATCTTTTTCTTAGAGAGTTATGTTAAGAAGATAACATCTTTTAATTGAAATTTTAGTCTCCCAGTTTTAGATCTTGCATATTTGCATTTCTGTTTTTAAGATTTCAGTTATCGTGGATAGTACATATACTTTTAGGATCCATGATAATCCATGATAGTTACTGTACGTAGACTTTTCTAACCTAGATATCTGCAAAATCTAAGAGTGTGTCAGGGACTAAAAGCGTTAGCGCCTCATTACATCTTGTACGAAAAACGTTAAAGTAATAATAATAATAATAGTATGTCAACATTGTAAAATTCAAAGAAAATATAGTTTATACATACTATTTAAATTTATAAATATTATTATTAGATATAGGTATTTATTAAAATATTATAATTTGTCATTAAGAAAATCATCTATAGTGTAATAACATTTTGCAGACAACAATTCTTTTAATGTATTTTTAAATTTATCTATACTTAATTGTTTAATGTAATCCGGAATTTTATTGAATATTACAGGCGCTTTACATACTACACTTTTATGTAGAAGTGCTGTTTTAGAAGGACGAACATGCAATCTGTTGACATCCCGGTGATTTCTCTTTACTTTGTTTGAGAGTCGAGGGAATAAATTACAGTTCTAACATAATTATGGAAGATCTGAAGACAATAGTATTTAATAGTTAATAACTTGCTTTAACGGTCAAGAATAACATCATGCGGAAACCTACAAGCCTTAGAGTTCTTCATAATGTTCTCGAAGATATGTGAAGTCTACCAACCTGCATTGGGCCAACGTGGTGGACTATAACCTTCACTTGGAATAGTTTATCAATAGGTCTGATAATATACTATTAAAATAATACTATGATTTTTAGTTCCGAAGGCTGACATATTCTTTACTTCTATATTACCTTGTTTCTCGCCCAACTTTAATTTTTATTCTAGTGACTATAGTCTACGGCCTCGCGTATGTGTGATTTATTTTGTCACAACGTTATGTACGCTGAAAATTTGAGGCAAAACGAGGTATCCACAAGTGAAACCTACAGCGGTGCGTCCGCTGAAGGCGTATGGCACTACCTGACGAGAACGAGACTACCTACTAGCTGGCTTGGGCTTGGCTTTGGCTTAAACTGAAGAAGCTTCCGCTCAGCTAAGATGCTTGAGTTAGGAGTGAGTTCACCGTGGTGATGGTTGCTTATGCTATACGCATAAGTGATAGAATTGGGTGGCTTAGTTCTAAAAGTCACTAAATCCAAATGGATTGAACAACGACAAACAAATATCGAGATAATGCCAGTTGAAGGACAAATTTTTTTTTAAAAGGCTTGTCTATAATTTTTTTTTTTTAAATAGAACATCACTTCTTTGTTAACCTTTAAATTGACGTTTTAAGAAAATATTTTATCACGCCGAATTCCAACATGGATTTTTTGCCAGGACGGTCTACGACGACTAATCTAGTTCTCTTTAGTGATTATCTTTCCGATGCTATGACACAACTTACCCAAGTAGATGTTATATACTCCGACTACAGCAAGTGTTTTGACCGTATACATTATGGAACGCTACTGAACAAATTATATGGCATGGGAATGGGATGGCATGGGCATCGGCTCTTGCTTTACACGCTCAAAGATATTTTTGTATGCCGATGATATGAAAATCGTGACGCAAATCAAAACTATCGAAGATGCTCATCTTTTGCAGGAGGATCTTGAAAGTTTCCAGGCATACTGTTGTCGCAACAGTCTTGATTTAAATATATCTAAGTGTTACGTATCATCTGACTTCAAAAGCATCAAGACTATTAAAATCTTATATTTTCTCTGGTTCGTAATGACTTTGAATACGCCTCACAACTATGGAATTCTATGAACGACGTGTACATTAATCGCTTAGAGAGCATTCAGAGAAAATTCGCAAGGCACATTCAATATTGCTCAAATTGCTATTTACCAAGTTATATAAGTCGCTGTATAGTCGCTGTATAGTCGCTTAATATCATGAATGATTCAATCGATTCGACGGAGTTAGTTGGCAAAATCGGACTACGAGTGCCCTCGGCGTTTCTACGCAGATCGCACCTTATACACACTCCCATGGTGAGTACAAACTACAAACAAAACTCTTACCTGATTAGGGCGAGCCGTACACACAACTCGACATGCAAGAATGTCGATTGACTTCTTTACCACCAGTGTTTCCAAAATGAAAAATATTTAGAGCACCCAATTCTTTTGGTGATGGATGCTGCTAAAGCGTTTTCATTGTTTAGAGTAATTTTAGTTATATTTTTTTTATTTAGAATTACTTTTTGTGTCAAAGTTACATTTTGTTTTATTTTTGGTAATTTCAATTTGTGTGGTATGTTAGTGTTTAAGTTTTATTCTACTTTTGTTAATTTATATATGTGTGCTCTAAGTATTAGTGTTTAGGTTACATTCTGTTTTGTTGATATTATTTTAAATGTGTGTTGTGCGTTTAAAATAATTTGTGTGGATTTTCCATTTTCATTATTGAACATAATTTACTTGTGGATGCTTTTAATTGGCCGTATCTATGTTATAAATGTGTATACTGTTCCATTTTAGCTGTAAGTTTTCCAAAAATAATAAAATAAAATAAAAGTTAAATTTTGGGACTTATCGCAAAAGACGTGGAGTAAGAGATTTCTTAACAAAATTCTTTGGAGTTAGTGACATATCATCTTAAATAATAATTTACAAAGAATCAAAAAATAAAATTGTATCTTAAATATTTAGTTTAGAATGACAAACAGTACTACCTACGAATATTATTACATGTATTTATTCGTAAATTTCTTCTTGCGTATCGTTATCTTCATTTTTCTGCTCTCTCTCTGAAGATGAAGATGATGACTGTGATGAAGCTGTTAACAGTATCTCATCATAAAATCGACGTTTTTCAACAGGGACAAATTCAAGAAGTTTCTTAATATCCTGAATTTTTGCTGGTTTTAATGATATCATCGCTTGATAGCAATCGCTGGGATCTGCCGTGATTTTACCACCCATGCCAACACGATATAATGACATCTTTTTAAAGTTTTATTCAGTCATAGAGTGATTAAACTCAGTGTCTTTGAAATCGTTCTCTTCGGCATACTGCTATACCATTAATTGATGTTTTAATATGAGTTTCATACAGGCTTTTTTTTGTAATTCTTAATTTCTAATACACGATCTTCAGGATTTTCTACATCTCTAAGATTCTTTTCTAAATATACAACTTAAATTTTTTTATTGCCTGCCTTTTATTTCATTTCTATGTAATAGCCCGGTGTATAAACTTTATCAGTTTTAATGCGCTTTCTTTCTGAGTGCAAAATCTCGATCAATTGGCATCATGATATTTCCAGAAATGGGGTACGAAATTGTTACTTTTTGAAAGATATCATATATATCATTGGTATATAATTGATCAAGGAATGGTTTTTCTTTTTATTTTGCTCGTCAAAATGACCACACTCCGCCTGATGGTAAGCAGTCGTATGGTCTAAGAGCAGTGGCCTCCACATCGTCCTCATAGCAGCCGAGGCGATGTTGAGGTCTCTACTTTGACGGCCTGAGAAGGTGCTTTTTCACGCCCCGCTTAAAGGACCCAAGATTGAAGGAAGAAGGAAACACGTGCCTTGGCAGACAATCGATCGAAGATCGTTCGGCAGAGGTATGAGGTCCCAAACTTGTTGGTACGCACTCTAGGCGACTCCACCGTGTAAGGATGACATCTGAGCCCAGCACGCGTTGTTCTGGATAGGAAAGGGGAGGGCGGGATAAGGTGGAATAACTATTCAGAGCACTCCCCGTGGTATATTCTGTAGAAACATGCCAATGAGGCAATGTCCCTACGGAGTTGCAGAGGTTCCAGTGAACTCGTGACCTCTGGATCGATTTATTATTCGATGATAAGGACAGCCCGCCGCTGTAACCTGTCAAGAGCGTCTAGTAAGTGCTGCGTAGAGCCATCCCAAAGATGAGAACAGTATTCCACGCAAGGGCGCACTTGCCTTATACAATAGGCACAGCTGCCCAGGCGCGAAGAACCGGCTCACCCTGTTCAGAACTCCGAGTTTTCGCGAAGCTTGCTTAATGACGCTCTCGATGTAGGTTTTGGGATTAAGGGAGTGGCAAAGATCCATACCTAAGATGGAGAGGCTGTCACGTATCATCAGTGGAGTGTTCTTCAGAGAAGGAAGGGGAAGGAACGGAGACTTTTTTGTTGAGAACGCGCATGTCTGGGTCTTCTTGGCGTTGAACTGGACCAAGTTCTTGGCACCCCACTCAGACATACTTTAACGATTAATTAATCAAAATGAATAGTTTCTTGAGAGAAAAAGTATCAACGAAGAGTAGAGAAAATGTACTATTATATAAATTGATTTATGGATAGTTAATATTAAATATTGCAAAATTAACTTGCTGCAGAGTATACCTTCCAGCCGGACCACACCCTACGACCAATAACTCCTTAACTAAAGGGGTTTATTTGACCATATTTGTCATATGCAAGGTACTCTATAGGTAGTTTTTTTCGGGATATTGATTTATTAATAGTTCATTATACTCTATTTAATTTGAGGTGGCGCGGCCAGGGAGCACTGCCTGGCGGCCGGACCACATAAATTGTTAATTAAAAAGATATCTCTTGAGGTACTTAAAATATATATATATTCCGATGAAAGTAGACTTTAGGTAGGTATTATTTCGAACTATAGCATCTGAGTACTAAACTGTGGTCCAGCCACAGAGGAACACACGGCAGCGAGGTCTGGCAGGTCAGGCAGAAGTTGGAATGCATGGCTTTGGCCAAGCGCCAATAGCTACGACTATCCCAATGCCAATAGCTATGACCCTATCTTCAGGACCCGAGTAGATAGGGTTTCGGGGGGAGAACTACGGGTCTCCCCCTTTGGACCAGGGTACTGCGGGGTCAGGAAGCCCACTGCGCCTCGAAAGGCGTGTTCTATCGACCGCTGACTAGAGTGCGCGGTGCCTGACATTGGAGTTGGACTCGCAGGGGTATGTGGTTGGCCGCTGAGGACGACATGTTCGTTTGCTCGGCAAGCACGTTGCGTTCGAGCGTTGGACTCAGACGCGGCCAGTGCGAACCAGTCGGTCGCATGAGGCACGGAGTTGCCTTTAGCGAAGTGGCAGTGTGGTTTCACTGCCGCAACGCATCTCGGGAGCTTGCCTGCTCAGCAAGTAAGAGTCATAGCTGGAGTGACTCGGGCCACACCCGGCTTGTAGGACTATTTGGGTAGGCATACGTATGTATGTCGGGAAGTGAGCGTGCCTTACACAGCTCCGGTACCATACTGGAGATATGGGAGGCGGCTTCTCCGTCGGCTTCAGCGAGGTTATCGTTAGCAACTCCTTTGAGTTGCGAGTAGTGAGTGGCTTTATTGCTCCGGTACCTATCTGGAGAATAGGTAGTGTCACTTGGGCACGAGGTAGCTCGCTTACGAGAACCGGATCTCTGAGGTTAGGGTGGAGAGTCGGGATTTGGGGACAAGACCTGTCTATAACTGGTCCCGGAAGGTGCTCTCGGGCACTGGAAGGTACAGCGGCTCCTCTATTATAGCCTAATTGGTTGGTGTAGAGGAACGCTATATCATAAACTGGGATAGTCGTAGAGGAAGGGATGCCCGTAGGATGGGCCATGAGCTCCTGGCCGAACCGTGCGACGCGCTGGGCATCCGCTCTTAAGTATGCCCTCTTGCAGACTTTTGTGGCTTTGTTGAACGCTGCCTTCAAGTGATCCACGTTAGAGTCGTGGAGATTGCGAGCCCTGGTCTAAGCGGTACGCTGTCTGTTTGCGTTCAACAGCATCAGCGCATTCACGACCGAACCAGGGCCTTTTCCTGCCACCGCTCGTGACATCACTGTATGGAATATAATACTCCATACTCAGGATGATTTCACCAGCGACAGCAGTAGCGCTCTCTGAAGTATCCCTGTTCTCAAAGCAGCGTTGAGCCCAAGGGATGGATGCGAAGTACTCCCGCATTCCATCCCAGTCTGCTGAGGAGTAGTGCCATAGTCGTCGTCTTGCCTCCTCAGGTCGTGGAGGCGTAACAACAACAGCTGTGGCACAAACCAGACAGTGGTCTGAGGTACCCAGAGGAGCACTAATCGACACACTGTACCGGTTCGGGTTACTTGTCAGCAGCAGATCGAGCAGAGAGGGCGCCTGACCTGCAATGTCCGGTATCAGGGTGGGCTGGAGTACCAGTTGAGACAGGTCATGCGTGAGAGCGAACGCATGAGCAATTCGTCCCGCGTGGTCTGTTTTGGGAGAACCCAACCAGGTCTCATGGTGGGCATTGAAATCTCCCAAGAACACCAACTCAGCGTTCGGAAACTGCTCCTGCGCGTCGTCTGCCGCCTGACTCAGGTAATCAAAGAGTCGAGTTGTCTCAGCGTCTCCTGAATGGGATCGGTAGAGGCACATATAGATTTGGCTGAAAGAGCCATGATCTACGTGTATCCAAAGTACGGAGAAGGAAGGGTCCTCTAGGCAGTGTAGACGGCGACAACAAATATCCGCCATAACAAACAAGCATACCCCGGCTTTCGCAAGAAAACACTCCACTAGCACGGGATATTGCAGGTAGGTCGTGTCTGCAGGACGGCGTATTTGTGTCTCCGTTAGAAAAAGCATTGCCAATTGAGCCGTCTCCAGGTGGTGATGGACGGCATTAAGGTTAGCGTGGAGTCCTCTAATGTTAATAAACTCCACGACACCGGAAGAGAAAGCAGCGGTGGGGTTACGGCGATTGGCTGCTGTTAAACGACAATGCTTTGTTCGTACTGCCATAGAGTGAAAGGAAGGGAAAGCGTGAAAAAAAAGAGGCGGCTATTCTCGCAGCAAAGTGGGGCAAGGCGCAGAGCAAGTTGCGTCATATTACTGTGTGGTATGGCGATAGCCGATCCGACGGACGGAAGGACCCCTGTACGGTTCCCGAAAGTGGTCGCCGGGACCCACCCTCCAGTCACCATCCGGCACGACGAGCCACCTCGAGATTATGCGCGGCATGATGAGGCAGCCAACCAAGTTGGTTAGACTCGGTTGGGCCTCTGGGCCTATACTATACCGCGGGCGGCCAGCAGAGCACCGTTTCTACGGCTCTCCCTGGCCGCCGAGTCGACTCGCGCCACCCACACAATGACTCTACGGATACTTTGCAGATCCCTCGTAAGCTGCGAGAATCGTCACCTCATGCTTAGGCCTCCGGCACTCTCATTCACCGAACGAAACACAGCAGTGAAACACTGCTATTTCACGTCGATTTTCTGTGAGAGGGTAGTACTTCCCCGGTCGAGCTGCATAAATTTGGAAGCGCGACCGTCGCAATGGACCTGAATAAGACATTTCTGCAGGAAACTTGCAATTCAGGTGCACAGTTGAGGGGGCAAGACATAGGCCGGAAGCTTGGAAAGAAGAGACCGGTGCCAGACTATCGAAAGCTTTGGCTATGTCTAGGCTGACAGCCAAAGACTCGCCGTGCTTGTCCAAAGCCTCACCCCAGAGATGCGTGACGAACGCTAGAAGATCACCCGTTGATCGTTTAGCCCGTTTAGAATGTAAACAGATAACGATTTTTATTTTGGCTAAAACAGTTTTCGCAAAAGAGCTCCAAGTGAGTATGCTCTGGAAGTTTGTTGCGCTCGATATAGTCTGTCAAGGCTGTAATAACTTCATTTGGCCTTTTTTGTCCATAGTTTTCAGTATATAAATACATGGAAGCTGTGTTGTTGGAAAGATTGTGAATACTGAAATTGTGTAACCAAAGTTGCCGTGAATAATATTCTATAGAGACTTTGGTAACAGGTAAGGGAAGATTCTTCTGGTAATCAAAAAATAGTGATAATTTATCGTTTTGCTTCTTAGTTTCACTTTTTGTGAAACTAAGAAGCAAAACGACTTTCAAAAAAGATTCAGCCTTTTGCAAATGAAGTTCTTCTTCTATTTTCAAAGAACTAATTGTTTGTAAGTCTTTGTTTACTGTTGCAAAATCAATCTGAGCTTTAATCCCTCTTTCTCCCGGACTCGAAAGCGAGCAGACGTGTGCAATTTGTTAAAATTATTTAATTTGAATTAATAAGTTATTTAAATTGTCTAAAACTACATAACTAATAGTACAGTACCAAGCGCGCATAACACAGCTGTGATTGCTGCGAGCGGCGCGCTGGAGCGACGCAGGAATAGGATAACAACTCCTACAGTGGCATTTGATGAGGGAGCTACTCTCCGTACGCCGTGCACCGAGCTTGCAAGTATGTCACAGCGAGTGTCGCTTGCCACGATATATATACGACAGCAGGTAGCGGACGATTCGACAGTCGATGTCAATTACTACTAAGGTAATCTACTCTAATTAGTTATGACGCTGAAACGGACACATCCAAGTACGCCTACTACGGATCAAATTGAAAGCGTTACTGCTGCTTCTGGCCGATATACGATACGATTTTTGCAAACTGGATCTTCTCCTTATCTCTCTACTGTGGGCCATGAAACCAATATCACTACTCGTTTGAAGCGTCAGCGCGAAGAGTGTGATTGCACGCCTCTATTAGATGAAATACGCTCTCTGCTATCGACATCTACTGTTCAATCAGACAGCAAGGTTGCGGCACTGCAAGCTGCCGTTTTCGAAATTATTACTAAAAATGCGGAGATAATGTATTCCATTAAATTTATAACTAAAGAATATGATGATATTAAAATTAAAATCACATATATGGAGTCCGAACGAGAGAACGACCACCGTTATATACGTGGACTAGAGGAGAAATTAGACCTTATGGAGCGTCAACTATTCGCCACGAAAATAGAGATAAGGTACGTACCTCAAAACCCGGAAGAGAGTAAGGATGACCTCTGTGCTATTGTGTATAAGACTGCAGACGTGATTGACCACACCTTAAAATCATCGGCAATAAGGGATGTCTACCGAGTGAAAACCAAAAATAATTATAATTATATTATAATTCTACCACGATAAATGTTGATTTTATAAGTCATGAATATGGATGGTTGTTTTGGTCTGGGTATTTCTATGTATAATACGAGTATGTATGTATTTACAAAAAAAAACGTATATATGTATGTTTATCCATTGTATGTGGTAGAATATTATATTATATTAACCAAAGATATTATTAAAAAACAAATAAAAAAGGTACGTATATTTAATAATAGCAACATACAAAATAAATTGAATACGACGCATCATAAAATATCCGGTCCCAGTAAGCCGTACTTGTACTTTTTAGCTCATGTGATGGCGGTAATAACTTTAAATATTGCTGGGCCTCTTACGGCAACGTCCTTATGCGAAAAACAGATGAAGAACGATATATTACTATAAAAACAGAATCAGATCTTAATAATCTCAGTAAAACCATTTGATTAGGGGCTAAAAGCAGATACCTATTAACGACCAGTAAATTATGTAACTTCTTATTGTGATTTTATTTTTTCATTTGAAATTTTGTGTCTTGGAAAACTAGCCCTTATATACACATACAAATAAAGCTCATTCTTACTACTTACACCACACCCTACATAACCTACTAATTTCTACAAAACAAATTTTACTACAACAATACAAACAAATACCCAAATACATCACATTCTTATCACATACACAGATTATCATTACTTCATCGAAATATAGTCCTAATTTTATTCCTTACGTGACTAATTAATCCTTGACCAAAACAATTTACAGTATTAACGTATCTATTGTTAGACTTATATTAATTAATATTATTATCTGCTGTGCATACGCTACATTCATTTCTTTTAGATATACTTGCATTTCTAGCATATACACACACGGACACACACACACGCACACACACACACACACGCACACACGCACGCACACGCACGCACACACACACATCCTCATACACACATACACTCATACGCACACATAAAATTAACAAAATCTATTGTTTAAATATGTTCTAAACTATGTTTGTTCCAAATGTTTTTTGTAACAATTTTGTATCATTTGTTTTTGGGAAGAAACTGATTGCCATTATACAGCTCACGCTATTTTGGGACACACTTACACTTTAATTGTATATACCTTTTTGTTACAATAAATTATTATGATTATTAATCTTATCGCAGGTTGCACAAATGTCTTTTCTAGGGTGTCCGAAAGCAATATTAAAATCTTCATTAAAATCTCGTTGAACTTACTGTACTTACTTAATATTTGTTTCAGGGTTATCTTGTTTAAATTTTCTATGTAGTTTAGCAACTGAAAAAATTTGAATCGATGTATTTTTATAGTATCTAATAGATTCTTTGGAGTAGTGCGACTCTCTTGCTGGAATAGCATCAATAAAATCGTGTACTTTCTTTATAACATCTTGGCTATAAATAGAATGAATTTGGTTTCCTCTGAAGTCGGTAATGTCATTATCTTTTTGTTACACTTTGCGCTGAAGCCTTTCTCTTTTAATGCCATGTATGGCCAAAAAAGCTTGCCGGCATAATATCACAGTTCTGTTTTTTAGGCTAACATGGTATTTAAAAACCTTTCACGGCCTTGCCTTTGACGGAGATTTTGTTAGGCGAAATCTCGCAGGATTGATTTCTTGTAGACAACCTTGCAGATATATGTTTTGCTTGGTATGTGAAGACAAATTAATGAATTTGTTGAAAATATTGTCCATCTCTTTTACTGAAAATTTTCTTTACACTTTTATCTACATTTTGGTATTTCGCGCCGAACATGGTTCTTGATGTTTTTATTTTTAGCAACATTTTCTTCCATTTTTGTGGCTTATGTGTTCTTTTTTAACTCGCCATTTTACTACTTCTTCGACTTCTTCATCAATTTCTTCTACCTCATGAAACTCGCCAGTTACCTCATTTAAAATATTTCTCGTTTTAGTATTTCCGACAGCTAGATATTCATTTTCACTATTTACTACATAATTAATTTATATTTCTTCTACACTACCATCCACATCATTGTCTGATTCAATATTTCTTGTTTTTCATTTAACTTGATCGCTTTTCGTTTATTTTCTGACTATATTTGTATGTGTATCAGTATCTTTATCACTATTATTTGCCGTAATACCACTGTCAAACTGTGAACTTATAAATATAAACCGACTTCAAAATAAAATTGGCTCAAAATTATGAAGACATTTTATTTTATTAAAACCGCAACGTTGGTACATTTTCGTCACATTTAAACGTATAAGGTTATATTTTAAAAACTACTGAACTGATTGCGATGAAACTTTGTATGTAGATAAACTTACGCGGGAGAAACCGCTGGGCGCTGCTAGTATGTTAATTTAGTGCAGTTCGGATTATATTACATAAAGTCGGTTAATAAAATAGAACGTGGATAATAACTCCAAACATTTATCAGATGTGGGTGGGTAAGGATAAAATTACTATACATACCACAACTGGCCGTTATCCACATTAATGATAGCGGAGGTTAATACATGTCTAAAACCTTTGTTTGTAGTTTCATTTGCCGGAGTCCATTCACTACTAGAGGAACAATAATCATCGATAGTCCCATACGAATACCAAAGTGTTAAAATTCCGAAGAACTTACTTACCATTTTAGTTTATCCTCGTCCATTTTGCAAATGAAATAAGTCTTTCTTCACAGTATTAATACATTTTAAACTATAAAATAATTTCAAAGTTAACTTTTTCATAAACTTGGTTCATTTCAAACAGTGAAAAAAAACCACCTTTGGGGTGACCAGAACACATAGCTTAAAAATACATGGACTTTGGATTTAGTTACTTACTGGATTTATTTGAGAGGATTTAGTGATTTTTAGAATTAGTAAAACTCTACTTAGCGTCATTTTATTGAAAAACAAATTAAGTCAATCCATTGAGGAAAAACGGAGAATTTTTTGACCTGGAAATCTTAACATCGATAAAAATGGACTTAGTGACTTTTAGAACTAAGCCATCCAATTGTAGGTCAATTACCTTAAGCGTTTAGGTTAATATGGATGTATCATGTGAGATCGTTAACCCCAAATTAAATAGGTATCGATCAGAGATGTAAAAAATATTAATTTACGAAGTGTTTTTTTTCCTTACTTTTAAAGATAAATATTTTTATTATTATGTATACGAAAGACATTGCGAGTTTTGTTACATTTTGTTTGGTTCTTAAACACTTTACTTTGGTGCTATAGCAAAATTGATTCTACATCCCCGATGGCTCCACTGTCGCCGTTGAGTGAGGAGGATGGCATGAATCAAGTATAACTTACCGCACTATTTAGTTTATTAAAAAATAATCTATGTCCACATATAATCTTTTTTAATAAACGTTCGGAGTCGGACAGCCATAGTCCGCTATGGCTGTCCGTCTGTGATCATTTTGCCACTCAAGAACTACTGGTATGACTTACATGATACTTCTTTAGTTTGGAAATACATTATTTGACTTAGTATACATTCGATTAGGATAGGTAGGTTTAATCTTTTAAGTCCTAGAATACCATTAATAATTAAATGTTTATTGTCTCTGGCCATCGGTGTGCCGCTGCGACTCAATGAATTAACAAAACCATTTTAGTGCATAATATCGGAAGAAAAATCGCAGCGCGGTGCAGGTTAGCTGTAGCAATAAGTAGGACATGGACGAGATCTGCTGCGGGCATAGTTAGTTAAAAGATATAATTCTTAGTTATTATCGCGGCTGTGCTCGTATTTGTTATGTTTATGCAGTGCATCGACTAGTGGCCATTAGGGTCGAGGTTGGTTCAAGAAGATCCTTTGTGAGCTGCCCTGGCTATCGTTTAATATAAATAATAGAATTACTACTAATTCTAGAAGCTTCTTATATGAATATATGTTCTTAGATAGACTCACGCTTGTTTTTCGGAGGGGTAGGTAGATATTGCATGATTGGTCACTTACTTAGACATAACAAATTTATTAGCAATATTATGGAACGAAAAATAGAGGCCAAGAGAAATAGAGGAAAACTAAGAAGAAAGTGTACGGATCAACTGAAAGTAAAAGAAAATGTAGACATATTGAGAATTAAAGGAATTGGCAACGAAATAAGAAAGATGGAATTACTACATCGACAAGTGCATAGCACTTAAATATTGGATGGATAGAGATAATTATTAAGGACTTCCACATGTTAATATCACATACACAGTATGCCATTAATAAAAAGATTCTATTCCATGATTGATTATTTGCTATCTTTCACATTTTCTTATGTTATATTCTAATGTTTATGTTACTTTTATTACAAGAAATCTTTATTTCATCGAAAATTTGTGTTTTTCCTGATCAGAGCAAAATTAACAAAGTATAGAAATTCGTTTCCTACCATTAAAATTATTTATTACTTTTGGCGGCCGCTCCATATAACCTAACGTACTGTAACAGGTGAGCAATCTTTGATAAAATCTAATCAAGCAAATCTAATTCGGGCTTCAAATTAATAAGGTTAAGGTAGATCGCCTAAAACCCTTGGTAAAACCTTAGGACTTCGTTCAAGAACAGCTTAAATGTATATATCTTCTTTAACTAACTTTAAAGAGTATCGCAAGCATACAATCATATGTATCCTTGTGTGTGTGTGCATTATTTTTTGCGTATATCATAATGAGTCGTTTTAGATGGTTCAGCAAAACATAGTAAATGCCTTGATTTGTCCTTGGGCTATGGGAAATTCATATCATTAAGGGTATTAGGTATATTTGTCCGTCAATTTAGTATTGAAACATAAAGGTAATAGCATTCTCTGAAGTAACTACTAGTTCTCTCAGCTCTTAAGTAAATAGAGTAGAGATCCACCCACACTCAATTACTTTGTGATAAACGGGGCCACTAAACCACCTTTAGAAGTACTACGATATCAGCGTAAAAGTATTGATACTGCCTTTCACCCAGTAAATAAAAGATGCTGTGCCCTACTTAATGGCCTTTTACATCCAATTACTTTGATCTCATCTTTATTTCTTTGCTATTGTGTCGGTAATGCATTAATAATATTTCTAACGATACCTGTCAACAGGCGAGCTGTAAGTTGGTTGGCCACTATATATGTATATAAAAAAGAATATAACCTAGTACGCCTGTCAGTCAACTTATTTTGAGGTGACACGTAAACCTACCACGTACTAACTTCCTACACAACTAACAATTACTCATTTTCAAGGAAAATTGACCGACAGGCTAGGTTATGAATACACCCTGACACCTATATTTACATACAGTAGTTACACGAGACTGGCCTAACGAGAGGGTGGCGATATTGATTTTCACCGTACACTTTATTGGCGTAACCAGCGAGTTATAAACGGCTCTAAAGTTTTTGTAATTGTCTTGTTTATACGATTGGTACATATACAAATGAAATGATTTATTCATTTGCAAACCTATCGTCCTATTTGTAACTAAATTCAATTGTTAAAGAGTTTTCTTTTATAATTAGTATGGTACATTATTTGCTTAGTTAATTCCTATTTATAATTATTTTTCCTATATATTTGAACACGTGGGACAAGGGACCAATCACTACTTGAGGCTTGACAAACAACAAATACTCACAAAAGAATACTGATTTCTACAAAGGATGCTTCGCGAGGCTATTGGAATCAAGAAATACCAAATTTACAATAGAGTTGATGGTCGGAATGTATCTCCAGCTTGGGATCCACTTATTCAGTTAGTCAAACCCAAGAAGAAGCAAAACACAGCTGGACTTTACGATAGTTTGAGGTCTTTGTAAATAGAAACATCAAAAATGCAATTATGTTCAGGTATTTTGACACAACAGCATTTCAAAGTTAAGTAATAATAGTTTTAAAAAAAATAAACATCCCGAAAAAATTGCTTTTTTAGTAGTTTAACTTCTATAAATAATGTAATATTTAAATAATACATTGCATTGTAATTAACACTTTCGCTGATAGTACGTCGCGTCGTTAGGCGGGCAATTAAAATATTGCGTTAGGACAGTACGTAGAAGGACGCGGTACTTCTTTTAATGAGCATTGGCAGTACGTCGTCAGACGACAATTTTTATTAGAAGTTTTATGAAGAATAATATCCATTGTCATAATTAACCGTTGCTAATTTTGCTCCTCTAAAGTGAAAAAGCTTGTGACCAGCTTGGAGAATTTATAGGTTGTTGATTGATTAAATAATTGCATAGAGAAAATGTCAAAAAAAACTTGTACGACGATTTTTCATCAAATTCAGCATCTGAAGCTGATCCTTAGCTGATTAGATAGCTGATATAAGCTGATGATTAGATCCCTTCGAAGTATATAATGAGAGTGATTATGGTTCTGACACAAACTATGAACCACAAAATATAGAAGAAACTGGTGCTTCTAGTTCAACAGAGGAAATATTTTCGATAAGACCTCGTCAAATTATCTCTGGAGGCCCTGTGGCTTCATTGGATCCAATATATTATAATTGGTAATTATTGTGTAATAATTGTTTATTTTATAAGTCACAAATTATTGTAGGAGGTCTCATATTTCAAAATAGATGATTATTTTAAGAAATAAGAATATGTGTTTTATTATTATTATTCCTCAGAAGAATGGTATACAAGATATTCTTCGATGTAGTGTCTCACTTAGGCAGACGAACATATGACCAACTTGACACTACATCAATATATGTTCACGTTTGTCAACGTTGTGACGCAAGTAAACAGGCAAACATATATCTAACACAATACTACGTCGTGAGACGTCTACGTCTGTAGACGTAGTGCCAGCTTTAGGCAGTTAAATATGTGGCCAATATGACACTAAGTTGAGAAACGTTCACGTCTGTCGACGTAGTGTCGCATTAAGATTAGCAAACATATATCTAACACGAGACTACGTCAAGAGACGTTTATCATTTGGTATGGAGAATTTTACTGCCTTTTTGTGACGTCAGGGAAAGTGCTCACTGTCAGCGAACGTGTTAAACTCTTTTACATAGATTTTACCGCGTTGTTAATTTAACATTTCTGTTGTTTATTTTTACAAACAACGCGTAGTAATCCGTATAAAGTAATTAAGAATAACAATCGCGTAAACGTAATACAGTATTATTACTTTACATCTCTCTAAAAGCAAGCAACTGAAAAACCATACCTCTCCCCATCTATCCGAGTCATAAGCTCGACACTATGTGGCTATCTGCCTATGTTTTTTCTAAAAGTAAAGGTACACACAGCGACACATCAACCTAGACTGTTTGGACTTTGAACTATTAGAAGTTGAACGCTGTAAATCGTGCGAGAGAGTGCGTTATATTTTTGTTACGCCCTATCCTTACCATTACATCGACACCACTATGCATTGTCCCTTTTCGACAATTCTCTATTTTGTATGTAGCGTAGTAGTGTACACACGTCTATAGCCCGAAAGCGTAGAGCAGAGGTTTTAATTTTCGCTGTATGATGATATGCGTGACAGTTCTCATTTTACGTGTCACGCATACTACTTTAAACTTATAAAAATAAATTGGCAAAAAAAACAATTATTTAAAAAAATGTCTATTAAAAAATTACAAAGTAAATTGTTACTAGTATGTCTCTCTCTATTTTTATAATTATTATTAACTGTAAATAAATTATGTAAATGTAATAAATTAAAATCCTTAAAATGTCAGATGCGTGAAACGGAACCTCTGTCAGTAGAGATTAACACCATTGAATCGACATGAACTCGATGAATAGGAGCGGCCATCTTGTGATCGAATACGTCAGTACGAGTGCATCTGCCTTATATGCGGTTTGTGTTTTTGTCTGTTTAGCGTGGTACGTACAATGCCGAAAACAACAAAAAAGATAGTTTTAAACTCTCAAAGTCGTGAGTTAGTGCTTCGTTTGAGGACCTTCTTTGAACGAGAGCGTGCAAACGGGGGCCCGGTAATACCGATCGACAGAGTCGTGGACAGAGTTGCGGCAGCTCTGGACATCGGCAAGGCAGTTTCTCGAATAACTAAAGAAAAATTCGCCGAAACTGGTTTTGAAGACAAGAAGTTGTCCACTCCGAAGAAACGTAAGCGTAAAGCTTCAATAACTGACATAGATAGTTTCGATGTGGTGGCAATCCGAAATCATATTTATGGGTATTATGACAGAAATGAGTTCCCTACATTGATAAAATTAATCAAATCATTAAAAGAGGCTGAGCTGTTTACTGGAGGTGTTACATCATTATGGCATGTATTGCACAAAGTGGGATTTAGCTGGAAAAAAGTTAATAAAAGGAAAATAATAATGGAGAGGGGAGACATTGCGCTTGCACGAGTTAGATTTTTAGAGGCTGCAAAACAAATCCAAAATTGGGACAATGTCATATTTCTCGATGAGACTTGGCTGAGCGCTAATCACACTGTGGGTAAAATGTGGACAAACGATACCGCTCATTCCTCTACCAAAGTACCAGAGGGAAAAGGCGAGAGGCTTATCATATGTCACGCCGGGAACGCAAAAGGGTTTATACCTCATGCCCTTCTTGCCTTTAAATCAAAGAAAACGGGAGACTATCATGAGGAGATGAATGGCGATAAATTTGAAGAATGGTTTGAAAATTTATTGAATAATTTAACGGAACCGAGTATCATAATAATGGACAACGCGAAATACCATTCCCGGCAGCTCAACAAACCACCTACTTCGCAAAATAACAAAGCTGTGCTCGTAGAATGGTTGAAAAAAAATAACGTGGATGCCGACATAACAATGTTAAAAGAAAAATTAGTACATTTACTTAAATTACATAAGCCTCCAATGCCCACCTACAAACTAGATGACATGGCCAAGGAACGTGGGCATCAAGTTTTAAGATTGCCGCCATATCATTGTCAATACAATGCCATAGAATTGATTTGGGCTCAAATAAAAGGTGCGTACTTACTTGTTCATGAATGAAAAAATAACAATGTTGACATTTACAGAGCCTGTTTGAGAAAAAAAGTATTTGCTCGGACACACCTAGTTAAAATTATTTTGAATGGCTGTGTAACCAATATCCTAGGCTACCGAAGATATAGTATTTTTTTTTTAAATATTCATTCATCAGTGTTTTTTTATTATTTTCAGGTTATGCGGCCAAAAACAACATGACTTCGCCGTTTACGGCTAATAAGATGTTAAAATTACTGGAAGAGGCCTGCCAACATGTAACCGCAGAAAATTGGAGAAAAGTCGTAGAAAAAACACAATCAACAATACTTAACGACTGGGATAAATATGTCCACCTCGACCGAATTCGAGATCAACAATTAATTATCTCAGTCGGAGAAGATTCCGATTCCGATACGAGTTTTGTTTCGAGTGACAGTGACGAATAATTATAAAAATATTTTAAAATGACTGCGTTTTATTTCTAAACGTATTTGCCAAAACACTTTTAATATGAATTTATTTCGAAGATCTAAAATCGATAACTCCGATTCCATTTCCTTTGCCAATTAATTCGATATTTTTAAATAATCGCTTCAATTTCCTTAGGTTACATCACTATAATTGTCAGTCATGAACTGTCACGTATATCATCATACAGCGAAAATTAACTGCACGAATGGCGGAGTGATTTAAGTGGTCGCCTCGCCACTGCCGCCGCGCCTAGTGTTGTGGGTTCGAATCCCACACGTGACAAAAATTTGTGTGATCCACAAATGATTGTTCCGAGTCTGGGTTTTATTCTTTGTGTGCATGTTTGTGACACAAAGGAAATATTCCTAATGCGGTTGTGGTTGCAGTAGCGGTTGCCATTTAAAAAGTGTATAGTTTGCTACCCCGTAATAGGACGTATTAAACAGCGCATCTTCGCTACTGAGGTAGTTATAAAGTATTTTGAATTTCCACAATTGCTTAGTTCGTTTATACAGTCATCAGCCATTAGGTCATTATATAAATTTAAAACAAACATTATTTGCGTAACAATTGTATTGTTTTGGATCTAGATAATTTGTTTTATTTGTTTAGACTACGATTTGAACCTCACCCCTCTATCGTTTCCTTGTTTAAGCCATTTATTGTTTACTTGTTTTGTCTGAAGTATGGTAAGTGCCGTTAAAGTTGCCGTTAGGCTACTGAACATTACGTGATCCTGCCAAAGATTATGATTGTTTTCAGAAGTAAGTATACAAGGTGGCGCAATGTGGCTAAACTACTGAATACATTTGGTTTATAATTTGTAAATCGTAAAAGAATATCATGTAGTATAAATGTGGTATCAATTAATGTAATAACATTTGCGCCACTTTGTATAATATATATTCTACCACATACACACAACACCATCTGCCCAAACTAAGCAGAGCTTGTACTATGGGTACTAGACAATGGATAAAATACATACTTACTTGTGTTTTTCTTTTTGGAAATACATACATTTTATTACATAGACCAGACCCAGACCAAGACAAACATCCATGTTCATGCACATAAATATTTGACTTGTTCGGGAATCGAACCCGCGACCTCAGGCGTGGCAGTCGGTAACACTAACCACTACGCTATCGAGGATATATATTTTGTTTTTATAATGGTAAATAAGTATATAGCCCTGATATTTAGCGTTACTGTAGTCTATAATCGCAACCGATACCACAGCTATCAGTAGTTCCTTGTAACCCTAGTTAAAACGAATAAAATTTAAAGGAAAGGAACGGGCGAGATAATATGTGGGATCACGGATCTCTTACCTACCGGGCAAATGGACTTACAGTGTAACTTTCTTATGCCAGTTGCCGTAAAGATAGTAGTTCAACTCTAGAACAGTCAGCTTTTTTATACCGTCGCGTCGCCACACAATTGGCTAAGATGGACAAAACACAAAGCCGAGAATATAGAAAATTGTCTAAAATGCTTCATTAAAACTGTTACAATAATGCTACAGGCAGACTGTAGCATTATAGGCAAGTGAGTAAAGAATACATAAAACGTAACGATGCATGACACTTACTTAATGTTTTGGAAAATATGTCTTTCGCGTTGACTGACTTAAGCATCACGATAAACTTATTTCTTCATGACTAGATGGTATAGAAACATTGCTGGTAGAGCTACCACTTATAACAGATATGTTTTTTAATCAGATTTTAATGAGATATGGCTGGCTAACTGAAGTTTGGTAAAGGTCACTACGGAATGTTAACTGAACTGTGCTTGTAGATATTTTTATTGTAGCCTGTCAAAATGACAACAGTTCGCTTGAGTGTAAGCTGTCATTTTCTTCTTTGACGTCCTCAGGAGGTGCTTTTTCACGCCCCGCTTGAAGGACCCAGGCTCGAAGGATAAAGGAAACACGTGACTCGTAGGGGGAGTGGCTACACCTTACAGAATCCCTACGACAAGGATCTTGGCAACTTTCCTTACCGCAGTAATATAAGATATGTTTGTGGTTGAGTCTGGCTGCAGTTTTTAAGGGTATAATGAAGGTTCATTAGGTACGCGAGTGATATACGCACCAGGTGGACGAATTTTTTGCGGAAACATCATAAATAAATTTTGTAATTCTCTGTAAGTATATTAAGCTCCTAATATTCGTTTATTAAACTGCATTTTTGCTTATCTCTTAGATACGAATAAAAATAAATACATTTTCTGGCTCTTACTAGGCATATAAGAGTGTTTACAATGTACATACCTGTGGTAAGCAGCTTATGTGTAATATTTGGATGTAGTTTGTGCGCTACGTAGTTTACTAGTGTACCATTCTAAGAGGACAGGATATCCCTAGCGGAACTGCTGCAGCCTCAGTAGTCTTTGACTTAACTGGAAGAGAAAATAGTTTTAATTACAAACTTTATATATTAGCAAGCATTTGAAAACTTCAGACAACATTTACAAGTTATGTGTTACAAGATATATTTAATACAAAACTCCACACGAATCGTACATAAAATCCACTCGTTTTCGTGTATTCTCCTTATTTTTCGCCTTAAGCGAGATTTTCTTACCTTCAAAGTAGAACAATTTGTGAGAATAAATAATCTTCTATTCACGTACAAGTATATTCTAAAAAAAATATAATTTTGGTATTCTATTTTACCAATATTTTACAAAAATATTGGTAAAATGGAATATCAATATTATATAATAAGATTTTATATATAATAATTATAGAATATAAATTATCTACATTATTATTTGATTGCTATGGCCAGATTATAATAAAGTGGATTATTTTACATATTTGAACTGAACTGAAGAATATTTTATAAACAGAGACATCAGTCTGAATTTAAATAAACAATAATTTTATATAGAATGTATAATATTAACATAAAAGTTATAAGTAAACCTCTGTAGTTTCGTGGCATTCGTTTAATAATAAGTGTACATTCGTTTATATTTACGTGTAAACGTAACGTCCCTTGTATAGGCCGCAAATAATATTGATATTATCTGTTTAGTTATTCTCAGTAACCGCAGGAAGTCTGAGTCTGGTAGAAGTAATAATACCGTTATATATTCCGACTAATCTTTATACAGGGTGTCCGGTAATTAATGGATAACCTTCAATGATGTTATCATTGATAACCTTGAAATGTCTTATAGTAGAACTGAAGGCCGTTCAGAAAAATGAAAAAAATAATAATAAAAAAATTAAAACCGATGAATTTCATTCATTTTTTTTAAGTATTTATGTTTATTACCATGTGGTAATAAAAAAAACACATATCTCAGGTAGTAGTTAGGATAGATTTTTTTTCATATCTTTTTCTTAACGGCCATCAGTTCCGCTATAAGCATTTCCAGGTTATCCATTAATTACCGGACACCCTGTATATAGAATTCAACGTCCCTATGTTGGTATCCTCAAAACACTAAATGTATATTTTCTTCTTTTAAAAAGATAACTCCTGCACTGGAAACAAATCCTGTGTCGCGAGGGAGTTTACAAACATTCAAACAACGGACACGAAGACACCCAGACTCGGAACAACCATTAGTGGATCACACAAAGTTTTGTCCCGTGTGGGATTGGGCGGGGCGACCACTTAAATCACAACGCCATCTGTGCAGTCATGTCATTACATCGACTTTAAATTATTTACATTTACACAACGTTGCATTTCGATATAGTAGTTTTAATATATTTTGACACCGAAGATCCCACCTATCTGATTAAGCCACAGTGAAACGTAGCCGGTTTTAGCTAGTATTATAATAAACTAGATGTGCCCGCAGTTTCACCCGCGTTTATGATTACTGCGCTGCCCCCATGGGTCGTAGCCTATAACCTTCCTAAATAAATAAGCTATACAACAATAAAAAGAAAAATTCTGTACGCAGACGACTTGGCGCTTACGACTCAATCTCAGACATTTGAAGAGGCCGAAAGAAACCTTGTGGCGGCTTACTACGACGAAAATGGCCTAAGACCTAACCCATTGAAAACTCAGTCCTGTGTATTCCACTTGCGAAACCATTGCGCTTACTGAATCCTTAACATTCAGTGGCAAGGATTGAGTATTGAACATTGTCCCTATCCGAGATATCTTGGGGTAGCACTGGACTGATCACTCTCTTTTAAAACACACTGTCAAAATACAAAGATGAAAGTGGCGTCACGAAACAATTTGCTCCGCCGTCTGACATCCACATCGTGGGGAGCCAAGCCAGATGTTCTCCGTACGACGGCATTGGCGCTGTGTTTCTCTGCTGGGGAATACGCTTGTCCAGTTTGGCATCGGTCTGCTCATGATGATCTTGTTACTGTGGCGTTAAATGAAACTTGTCGCACCATAACTGGCTGTTTAAAGCCTACACCACTAAATATGGTCTACTCGCTGGCAGGAATATCTCCGCCGGGTGTTCGACGTGATGTAGCCTGCTCCACAGAAAAACAGAAACAGGAACTCGACCGTCGACACCCCCTACACGGAAATCACATGCCACCACATCGGCTCAAAAGCCGTAAAAGTTTTCAACGCCACACTGAACCCTCGAGCGATGACCCTGCGACTGAAAGACATAGACTGTGAGCGAAAAAGAATCCACCACCCTCACATTATATCACACCACAGGAGTCTCTATCACCTGGTCACACCCTGCCATGGGTAGTATGGAAGCCCCTAAATAGGCTACACACCCAGGTTGGCCGCTGTAGAGCGAACTTCAGGTGGGTGGGTAGGTGGAGGTTCAGGGACCCCGGCCTTGCTCACTGTGACTGTGGTGAGCTGGAGCAGACAATGGTACATTTGTTGGTATGGCTCTTCTTGCCCGAGCACTTGCATAACATCAGAGCTTTGTGCTCCCCTCCTAACGCAATTAGAGTGGCCGAATATTATGCAAATAATATAATAATAAATATATAGTTTGGACTAAAACTAGAACCAATGACACGAAGAAGAAGAAGTCTTTCCTTGTTTTGTTTGTAGGAAAAAAGTAGAAGTGTCTGTTGTTTAAGGACAGTGTGCAGGATCAATAGTTGTCGGACACTTAAAATGTTAGTGGATTGGTACAGTTCATAGGTAGGAAACATGAAAGGGCGGAATGTGGCTATCTTTAAGATGGCTTTTTGCGCACGTTCTAATGGCAATAATATTGTTTTCGATGCTTCACCCCACGATGTTACACAATAGGTTATGATTAATTGGCATAATGCTAAATACACATGTCATGCTTTAGTCATATAAATTTTGCAACGCTACGAAGATTCTTGAAAATATGTATTAATTTGCGTACTCTATTGCATAATAAATAAATATGTTTGCTAAAATTAAGGTTAATGTCAACCGTAATGCCTAAGTATTATATACAATAGGTTGCTTCTAAAGTGGGGCAAGTGCATGCGGTGTCAGCAGATAGCAGACAATTATTATGATTGTGAGCATTATTGTTGTTTATGTAACATAGCGTGTTTTAGTTCCGCATTGAAAAGTGAATATATTTAGATTTTTGTGCATTTAGGGTTAAACAATTGTTTGAGAGCCATTTCCTGATAATACTGAAACCTTCTTAAGCTGGCTGATAGGCTTCGATGCGTGATTG
Source organism: Catocala nupta (assembly GCA_963675205.1). NCBI lineage: Eukaryota > Metazoa > Arthropoda > Insecta > Lepidoptera > Erebidae > Catocala > Catocala nupta. The sequence goes on along the minus strand of OY776086.1, from coordinate 25,391,973 downwards.
AGCGGTGAACAGTATTACTGTGTCATCCGCTTATGATATTGTAACCCTGTTCAAAATATAAAAATTATACAGATCATTTATGTAAATAAGGAAAGTATAGGACCGATAATACATCCCTGGGGAACTCCAAGGGAAGTATTTGGAATGTATCTACTGATAATTTCGTCTATTTTTACACATTGATATCGATTAGTTAGATAGTCAGCAAAAAGTTGTAGCTGTTTGACTCTTATATTACACATAGAAACACCCATACCAAGTCAAGCATCCATGTTCATGCACACAAATGTTTGACTTGTGCGAGAATTGAACCCGCAACCTCAGGCGTGGCCGGTTACGCTAACCATTACGCCATCGAGGCCGTTAAGTCGTTGTAGATGTATGCTAATTAGTAGATAATAACTACAAATTGCAGTTACATGGTTTGCCCAGTGTTTTGTAGATCGATACCATTTGTAGTATGGCGATTTCAAATTTCTCTTTCATGTATCCCTTAGCTAATTCAAGATTGAGAAGAACAAAAATATATTCCTAGCAACTGCAAGAATTTTGGAGAGCAATATATTGTAAATATTGCAAATAAAAACAAAAGCCTTTATTCAGAAATATATATTAAGTAGTTAATGTAGCGTATTTGAAAGACTAGATGATAAATATTCACCTTGTCAAATCTGTCGCATTACTTTGCATTCTCGTGTTGAATAAAGTGTTATTCGTTTTTTGTGATAGGCATTTCACAATAGTTCAATCGTATCGGGCAATATGCCAGATAGACGGCAGTAGGCTTGCTCCTGGAACATTCCAGGAGCGAGCTGGTTATACGTACATACATATAACCTAAAATCACAGTTCGACAAAATGTGGATGCAATTTTACCTACAATGACTCTCTATGACTATCAGTGGAGATACAGGGCTAAACTCTATGATAGCGGTAAGCAAAGTTGTAGATAACGTAAGGTCTCCTCATTAGCTCTTGCATTGCTTATGAATGACACAAGCCAGACGCGACCTCAGGGCTCTATCTGTACCCTCTAAAGTCACGTGTATGGCCCTCTAAAGATTATCTAAGCCTTGGTCTAAACATCTAATTATAACCTGAGATAAAGATTGACGTGCAGTATCACGAGCATAAGTATCGGCTGTTGCATGATACATCCATGTTTGATAATAAGCTAATAAAAACAGCTATCTATGTTTACGGGCTCCATGTTGTTTGTTTGATTAGGCAGCGTTCTAGTTTGCTTTTTATTTGTGTATTGTGGCAATACTAACTTTAAAACGTCAAACTTAGTCTCAATTTAACGTGCCACTTGGCTTAGAGTTCGCTTAAGTTCCATAATTATACCAGTTATCGATTTTCAAAAAAGGCAGTATTTATTACTGGGCGTCTTATTAATTTTTGTGAATGTTATTAAGTTCTGTTTTAAAATTAATTAGCGTAATAAATATAATGACTTCAGCCTTACATATACATAGATATATATAGGGCTGAAGAATTTGATTCCGACTCGGAATCAGTCCAATTCGACGTTCAAATCAGATTAAAATCGATTTTCTAAATTAATTCAGCGTTTCTGATTGATCTGGAGAATTGACTCCGTATCTCAAAAGAATCGATATTGTTTACTAAAGCATAGGAGGTCTACAATACTGCCCCCGTTGTTATAATTACAGTAAGTCGTATTACTGGTGTTATGACGATTTTTACAGTAATGTGATCCTCAAATCAAGTCCTATAAGAAACATTTTTCTTCTTTTTATATCTTAATTATTTACAAAGATACGATAAGCTTAATCACAGTAAATGATAAGAAGATTCATCCGTTCGTTAAAATAATTACAGCAAGTAGACTTACTGTATTAAAATTATGTTTTATATCATATTCCTTGTTTTTTTTTCATTTCTTGGCAATGTTTTTGTAACGGACCTGATGGAAAGCCCAATTACAGTCCAGAGACAGTGACGACGAGGAGAAGATAGATGTCTTCTAGTCGTCGTCAGTGTCAAGCCGGTCTAACCAGTTGCTTCTTCACACTACGTTTGAAGGACCCAATGCCATAGAAGGGAGCGAACACATGAGCCGGAAGACTGTTCCAAAGTTGTATGGTATAGCATAAAAAGGAATTGCTGAACCTTTTGGTGCGAGACGGGATTGTGCTAACGAACGAAGTCCATCGGTGGTTACGAAGACCGGCACGTGTGGTTCTCAAAAGGAAGGGGGAAGGTGTGACGAGGTCAAATAAAAAAATTCTATATCATATTTACAGTAACTAATGTTACGGTAGATTGACTTTATTTAAATATGAAATTTTCGCTACACATAGTCACAGTCAGTTTAGTTAGTGTATTTATAACTGGTGTAATTTACAAATAATAAAACCACATAGTAAGATTTTTTTTTGACGCATGCCTTTGACGCATACCTTTCCGCGGGGCGACGGAGAGGTTATGTCGGGCTCACCGAGGAAAAAGTACCCCGGTTATACCGACTAAAGGATACTTCAAGTAAGTGAGTGAGCTCATTACTTACTGTAACTATGCTAAGAAAAACGTCTCCATAGGCGAAATACACGTTTTACTTTTAACAAAGTTTAGACTATTTACTTTAAGTTTACTAAATACATGTTAATGGTGAAAATCAAGTTTATTAATCTAACAGTAAAGTCGTTAGTTACTGTAAATATGTTTTTGATCCATAAATATGGATTTGATGCGGGGGGTGCGGGGTAGGGAAACAATCTTTAAAAGAAAAACAATCTTAAAAACTGTTTCAATTTTATTTTTTTAATGTTTTTATGCGGTTCTCTTCTCATTTTTAATATTACATATTATTTGTAAGACTTTAAACTTTGTTTAACAATTAATGTGATTTTGCTTTTTAGACAAACATTGTATGTGTTAATTACTATTAAGGCGATTGCAATATTAGTATGATCTCAAATAAGTGAGAGATTTTAATTTAGATACAATTTAGTGTGACTAGACTTTTAATGATAGATAAGTACTATGTGATTGTTGGAATTTATAATAATTTTGAAATCTGTTTTAGTTGTTAATTTAACTATTGATAAATGAAGGTACAAGACTGTAACTGATAGTAATTCATACTTAGTTTTAAACATTATTTTTACGAGTAGTTTCAGTTAACTGTCAGTGTAATTTTGACTGCTCAATAAATATTTTTCTATTATACAAATTTATTATTATTTTTTATTGATATACCCTTTTAATAAATTGCCTAATAACTATTTACAAAGCTTAGTGCCCTGTCCAATAGACCCTAATGACCTAATCTACTTGACCATAATGGTTAAGTAAAGATAGTTGGATGAGTGTGCTGAATGATTCAGCACACTCATTCAACTATTTTTACTTATAAATGTCTCATGAACATACACGTAGGTGTAGATAAGAAAATCGTTAGTAAAAGATTCTCACGAGAGGAACGCGTTGTTTGTATCGTCGCGGCGACGCGCGACGTACCGAATTAGATTATTTAGATTATATTTAGATGCATTTATTTCCAAAATACGCGAAGTATGCGACAAAAGTCACTGGTTTTGTGGGATTGTTAAAGAAGTTACAGTAAACATAGTTACAGTAACATACATGGACAGAATATTTCGTTACCGACTTACTGTAAATATGTTTAAGAAAGTGTTAGTTTGGCTGATAAAAGTGGTAAACATACAATTTGTTAGATAAAATAAAAAACATTCATACTGAACAAAAACATTATATTCACGATTAATCTACGCAAATGTATTTTTTGTTATCCGTTTAAATATCTGAGTTATCTGCTATAATCATCAAGATACACCAATTTAAAAATGTTGAAACAAAAGTGCGATTTCCCACTACTTAAACTTTTTGACTTACTGTAATTATAATGGGAGCAGAATAACACAGCTCATTTTGAACACAGCGTTACTCAGATAATTCTGATTAAACCTGTTAGAGTCGGTGTGGAGCAGATTGATATCTATTTGTCGGTAGGATGCGTGGCACCCGGACTTACACAAGCACAACGCTTAGCTTCATTAATTAATTGATATTACTATAAATCATTAGCTTTGACGTCACCAAGTTAACGTAAATATTGTCGATATAACTCTATACCTACATGTGTTGTGTGTAAGGAATAACGCGTGAATGTCACACGAGCATATAATATAACTCATAGATTTATTTGTGTAAACGTGACCGTCGTATTGGGTATGATGCTTGGATCAGGGAACTGATGGAAATAGGATTCAACCAGAAAAGTATGGCGCAAACAAATATAATTTGTAATATCGATGTGAAATCTTTAGATACTCACTTACATACTGTAGCAGAAGATCACAGAGTACATTTATGTAGGAGTATCTAAGATTCTTACAGCTGCCTTGTGAAACATATTAACACTGGGCTGATCAAAGTGCTATTTGTAAATTCGAGTTTGCGTTCGTTTGGTTTGTTGATGTGCCGGTGTATGGCAATAGGTTTGCTGTCTATTACATGGGGTCAATAGTTATTCAAGCGGCGACCAGAGTGCTACGCAATAATTCAATATTGTAACCATCAAGGCTTTACAGCAGCGGTCGGCAACCTTTTAGCAGGCACGGGTCACATAGTGACAAAATTAAATAGAGGCGGGCCGGACATGTTCATAAGTTTGTATGCCTTTATCGATTATGTTAAAAATACAAAAAAACAATTACAAATATTGAGAAGTATTTTGTGGCCAGTGCCGGCATTCGCGGCTGGAGTTGATTTCAGTTTTGGCACGATTTTAAAATAATTCAAATTTTTACAAAAAAGTTGCGGGCCGCAAAGAGGAGTCACGGAGGCCGCGAGTTGCCGACCGCTACTTTACAGTGATATCGATAGCAGAAACGTCTGAAAGGATTCCTTTCAGTCATTTCATAGCAGTTGTTATCAGAGGAAACAAAGTTTTGGATCATCATTGTCACTCTTTTTATTATCATAAATTATTAAGAGGTCATAATATTGACTTACGTTTAAGCAAATGTTACACATTGAAATTAAAGAACCTTATGAAGATTTTAATCCGCTTATAATAATAATCTTTATTTGCTAGAATATGGTTCAGGTAAACACGTGGTCATTTTAAAATTTGCACTGCATATTCTGCCACATGTGAAATGCGAAATTTAAGTAAATACATTAATACAATTTTAAATAAATACATGCAAAATATTGAAATTACATATTGATATGAATTAATTAGTAATAAATAATCCAGGAAAAAAAAGACAATAAAATAAACAGCACCTTAAAACATTCATTTAAAATATTATATAAAAAAAATCGATCAAACACATAGCTTTCTAGAATTGTCTATATTTAAATACACAACAGTAATGTATTTATAATTACATATATTAATAATGTCATCTAGATTATGGATCTATCATTAAAATATTCAGTTACCGAATAATTCAATTTCAATTTAAATTTTATCTTCTCTAATTGATCTCTCAATGTTGAATTAAACTACTATTAGTTTCATTCAATATTGAGAGGTCAAATATAGAAGTTAAAATATTTAAAATAAATTTTATAATTATATAATATTGTAATTTATGTCTATGTTGTATCTCAGATACAGGCTCGCCCTAGTTTAGGTACCTACTTGTGTTCAATTGTATGTTTACATAATTAGTAACGGTTAATATAGTTCATAATTATAACTGCTTCTGCTTGCAACCTTCAATTAAATCTAACTAATGATAATGATATAAGTATTACCTGGGTCAATAAAGCAAAATTATGATATTATTATTTGAAATGAAACTACTTATACGGAATTTATTGCGTTATTTCTAAACACTTTTATTACATGAATTTGAGAATATAACACTACTTCAGATCCTTCATTATTATTTAAGCTACTTAAAATTATTAAAACTATTTACATTTAAATTAACACTTTCCCGGATGTTTCGAATGCTGTTCAGCAGCAATGTTTCCGGGTATTTCCCTATTACATTATTAAAATACCAGGCCCTTGGGAAGGCTTACACGGAGACAATGGTTTACTAGCCGCTGTGGGTTTTAGAGGTTCTTGCTACATATGAAACCTAATAAATCTGGGCTATGTAGATAGATATTCGATGGGCTGGTGTAATGTAAATTATGGATACAAAAACAACAGCTGTCAGATATACCTACTGTCAGCGGCCATTTTTGTTATCTGTTAATCGGATCGGTCGACGGTGTTCTCGATACACTAGGTGGAACTCCTGAATATCTACCATAGGCATGCACGCCTATAAAGCAGCAGAGGGGAATACCGGTGTGAGCGACTAGGGATGTCGGGTGAAAACGGAGACAGAGCGGACTTCTCCATATATGCACACTGCACGGATATAAGATCTGCATGGATGGTCGCATGATTTAAGGGCTACGAGCCCGTACGCCTTTTGACTTTCGCCCCTTTCATAGAAAGACTACTTTTGGGTGGATTTAAAAAGAAACCTAACAAATACCTAATATGGGGCGAAACTTGAGGGGCGAACGGGCTCGTAACTGATTTATGTGATCGCCTCGCTACTGCTACTACACCAAGTGTTTTGGGATGGAATCTCACACGGAATTTGTCCAGTTTGAAATTGTGTGAGTCGCAAATGGTTGGGTCGAATCTCGGTGTTCTTTGTGTCCGTTGTTTGAATGTTAGTAGTCCCCCCGCGATACAGGAATTATACATAGTGCGGGCGTTGTTTTTTTTTTAAATAGCAATAGTAAAAGAATATAGAAAAATAACTCCGGAATATCTGTACACTTCTTCAAGGCAGCAGAGGGCAACTCCGGTGTGAGTGACTAGGGGTGACGGAGCGGATTTGTTTTTTTGTCCTCCAATAGGACACTTCCACTCCGAGCATACAACTCTAGCGGACCCTCTCTGACCGGCCGACCTATGTACCTAATCTAGAGTAGAGTGGCGCTCTTGGAGTTCTACTATAGTCGCCTAATAAAGGCAAGCCAGAGCGAGGTCCAGACCGACTCTCTGAGCCATTCAGGACCGCAGTGTCGCTACTTACATTCAGCTCGTCATAAACAACCCAGCGGTTTGTGCGCTTTTTAATAAACCTGGTCATACAACTTCTTTTTTCGTGATATAAAATTGATATTTATTCATTATCAATACCACGTTCACGTGTATAAATTATTATCGCATCTTAATATAACATATTGTATTATAATAACAAGAAACAAAATAAACAAATCAAATCTGTAATCACCAAATTCCAGGAGTAGGTTATGTTTATCACAATTTCTGTGACATTTGACACTAAGAGACACTGACAGATTTTACATCTACAGTAGGCAGTCTTAACCTCATTCAGCCGTGGGATTGACGTCATAGCACAATCTATGGCGGTTTTAATCTTTTCACGTACTTGTCTTTTATTATCTGCCTCCGTGGCGCAGCGGTAGTGAATGCGACTGCTATGCATGATGTGTCGGGTTCGAATCCCGGGTCGGGCAACAACAAGCTATTGGGTTTTTCGGAGTTAGGAAGCTGGCGGTGTTAGACATCCCCGTGCCTCGGCAAGGACCTAAAGCCATCCTGTACTCAGGTACAGGATGGCTTTAGGTCTCTCTCTTTAGGCATGTCGGATTGCTAACCCACCGGATCATGAGAGTTGGGTAATAGAGAGTGGACTTGTGTTTGCGCACATACTTATGCACTATTATATCTCCTGCGCGGATGGTCAGTCTCCGTTAAGATTAGCCGCCGTGACCAAAATTTGGTCTGGAGGACATTATTATTATTTTATTATGTGGGCTCTAAACAGAGTTAGTGAGATGTGCGTGTAATTAACTCACCTATGTCTGCCTCTTTGGTATATTATTCATGTAATTCTAGGGTTAAATGTCATAATAAAAATTTATGTTGTAGGTCTCGGGTTCAATTTTCGCGTCAGGCAGAGTGTTACTAAGTTTTTCGTTACGAAAGTGTCACCAACAGATTGGAGTCTGTAAATGTGTCCGGTAGACGGCAATAGGATCAACGTAAGATATTAAGAAGAATTTAAAACCAATGTGGACAAAATGTTGACGAAAAACACTTCTGCTACCTCTTGAGAAGATACACGGATCTCTTCTCTTTATTAGTGTTAAACCATAGATAGATACTCAAGTCTCTTATCGACGGCAACATTTGGCGCACGACATGTTGCACAACATGTTGCTCAACGTGTTAAAAGTCAGCGCGGCTTTTTTGTTTAGCAACATTGCTTGTCTAAACAAAAGTGCCGCGCTGATTTCACTCGCATCAGTCGTCGACAACATGTCGTCAGAGGAACTAGTGTTGATTTCAGTGGCTTTTTCACGTCTCCACTTGTCAACATTTGATGCTCAACTGCATGTTGCACGGAAACTAACAACAAGCCGCGCGTCATGTTGGACGCCAGCTGGCAACGTCGCGCGATGTTGTGCAACGCTGCCGAACATCACGTGTTGCGCGTGAAATGTTGCCTGGATACGAGTGTTTAATAGTTACATCGAGTATTTATTTATTAACTATTTAAAACGCACATAACTTCGAAAAGTCAGCTCTGTGCAGGTCCCCACTTAGCTATCACTGTTTTTAAAATACCACGAAAACCCGTGGATGGAAAATAATTCAGCAGCCCAAAAACACTCTCATAAATATTTATGATCATTTATAATTATAATAAAATCGTTCATTATAGCAGTGCTTAATAGCGTATAACGCAGTAAAATGCAGTATAGGCGCTTGGACTATAAACATAACCTTATGTTAGTTTTCCTGAACAATAGTGGCAAAGCACATCACCAGCTTGGTGGTAAATATTTATCGTAGTCCATCGTGCGTGGGGTATCATACCAGTATTGTAGATTCTGCAAAAGACAAGACATCAGGCTATTGCCTCGGGTCAATGCGATTGGGTTATCATTGTTATCAATGACCACTAAAAAGAAAGAAGACCAAGAAAAATTCAAGTCTGCTTAACTAAAAGTCTGATTTTACCAAAGTTGCAGACATTGTAGTACCTACGTAGGATCGAATTCAAAGGCGGTTAATAAAGTAAAGAAACAGTGAAAGCCCGGGAAACATATAAATCAGATGAATAAGAAACTAGCTCTCGAAATTATTATGATATATTGCTCCTCTAAATAAGGGTCTGGGCTGATGCTCACATGGTAGACATTTTTTTTTAATAGAACTGTTTTAAAATTATATGGCATATTTCTTTTAAAATCATATAATTTTCTATTACAACAATCTAATTTGTAAATTTGCGTTTTGAATCAATATGGGTCTATTATACAAAAATATTTATATCGTGAAAATTAGCCTCTTGGCCTCAAACGTTAAAATCCAAATGATTTCTATAATATAATATCTAATAACAATATAAGTCATGTATATGTTTATACACACAGCGCCATTGCTTTTAGCCTTTTCTTTTGCTTGCATTTTCTCAGTGTAAGAGGGGTTCGCAGACTTTACATATCTTCGAGTACATTATAGAGAACTCTTAGGCATCTTAGGTTTCCTCAAGATATATTCCTTCACCGTTACTACGAAATATTTACTAGCAAAATTAAAAGATTAGTATTTGGCATATCATTAGTACTATTACTAATGTCATTGCAAGTTATCTATCTACGTTATGTTTATTTATTCAGGCGCTGAACGCTCATATATTAAAATAAAATAATGTGAATCCTTACTAATATAATTATAATATAATATAGTGTTGTGTCTATCACATACATACAACACCATCTAGCCTAAACTAAGCAGAGCTTGTACTATGAGTACTAGACAATGGATAAACATACATATTATTATATACTTCTTTTTGTAAGTACGTACATATGATACATAGAAACACCCAGACCAATACAAACATCCATGTTCATGCACACAATTGTTTGACTTGTGCGGGAATCGATCCCGCGACCTCAAGCGTGGCAGTCGGTTACACTAACCACTACGCCCATGGAGGCCGACATAAATGTAAAACATATCATATTATACAGATTTTTTTCCTTTGTTTGGTTTGTTGTCTATGGTAATTGATAAGGATAATGCAATAAGCAATAAATTAGCATGTTTTTTAATGCGTAATGAAGGACATTTGTTGCTGTCCCATTCTAACTTTCAGAGCTACGGTATCTTCTGTCTCAGACACAATAATTATAATTGTTTTTTAAATACGTTGTTTTATTTATGTTTACGTTAATGTCTTGAAGACAATATGGAAGTTATTGTTTTGGTTAGAGATCGCTTGCGCCCTTTCTTATGCGGTCTCTGGTTAGGAAATTACCCGCCTTTTCGGTAAATCATGAGGTTTCGATAGGCATCGCATGATGAGATCTTCCGAACTTTGAAGGACCAGTTCAAGCAATGATCATTGGGTTTGTGACATAAATATTAGTAAGCACAGCAAGACAAAGCAGAGATAGGCTCTCATAAGGTGGACCGACTACCTGGTAAGAGTCGAGGGAAGTTGTTCGATGCGGATGGCCCGAGACCGGTCTATTTGGAAAACCTTGGGAGAGGCCTATGTCCAACAGTGGTCGTCTTTCGGCTGAGATGATGAAGGGCAGAAAATCAGTCAGCTTATTAGTTATTAACACGTCGAGCATCTGATTAAAAAAGTGAAAGGAAGGCCTTGGCGGTTATGTACACTTGGTGTTCACACGACACCCGAGAGATTAAGATATTATATACGTGGTTGTGTCGCTCAGACAGGGTCAAACTGTGGTTTTATTTGATAATAGATGTGCCCGCGGTTTCAATCGCGTTTATGATTACTGCGCCGACCTTGATGTTTGTCTTGGTCTGGGTGTTTCTATGTATAATATGAATGTTTTTACAAAAAAGAGAAGTATATATGTATGTTTATCCATAGTCTAGTAACCATAGTACAAGTTCTGCTTAGTTTGCGCTAGATGGTGTTGTCTGTACGTGATAGAATATTATTATTATTATTAACTAGATTTTTCCCGCGGTTAGCTCGCGTTTATGTGGATTTTATTAATATATTTCTACCCCTCGAGAACGAGACTATTTTCTAGATGAAAGGTACCCTATGTCCAGTGGCGTAGGGTGGGTGTAAGCCGAGTCAGAACTTTTTTTTACCGACCTCTTCTTTAGTAATTTCAATTTAAAAGACTAAAATATACAATAATTCTAAAAATCTTTTCGGCAAGAACAGTCCTGTATTGTAGGTACGTCATTTCTTGCGTTCGTCATGAAATGGTTTAAATATTTACCAAATTATTATTTATTGTGCAATTTTACCGCTCCCTAAAAGTGCCGCCCCTGCCACCCCCATTACGCTACGCCACTTCCTATGTCTTTTTCTATACCCCTGAAAAGTGTATTTAAAATTTCATGACGATCGGTCGAGTAGTTAAGGCGTGAAAGCGTAACAGACGAAGAAACAAACTCACATCCGCATTTATAATATTAGTTAGGATAAGGATTGTGATATGTTTTTCTTTCTTATACACTGCATGTTTATAAATCAATAACAACAATAACTAACTATCAGCGGAGAACGCTGAGCAACTGATCTAAAAAATATTTTAAACAATTAGGCGCTAGATTTGAATAAGTAATTATAAAAATTAATATGTAATGAAAAATGATACGTGTGATTCTATTGCCATCTAACGGCCGTTTCCAATAACCTATCTATCTCTAGTTCAAGCTACTAGAGATAAACAAATCTATCCTTTTGCCTTTACTTGCTTTTCAATAACCTACTGTCGGATAGCATTTCCTACCGAAGTTGTCTATCTATCATTCGGAGGACGGATAGGTTACTAGAGATAGGAGCGCTCATACAAATCAGTCTTACTTGCATTTCAATAAGAGTTTCATGTTACTCTCCGGTAGGCGAAGCTAACTCTAGTAACATCATTTGTTTATCCGTCAACTTGGAGCGATTACGAATGCGGATAGCCGTTGGAAAATTAATTTTACTAATATTAAATTCTCTTTGTATTAGTAATAATGGAATATTATAGTAGCGATGACAGTGATATGGAATTATTTCAAATGATAAATGATTGTGATGAAGGCAGTGACCGAGATACTTCTGATATACCGTTAAATAAGGAATATAAGCCACGTGTGAATTATATGACAAAATTAAATGACTACGAGTTTGCATACAGATTTAGACTCAATAAAAGTACTGTGAATCAATTAAATACTTTGATACAACCAGATATAAGTGTGACATATAAAAGATAAGTTTAATTTTAACATAGATTCAATTGAATGCCTTTTGTTTTATGATAAATAAGACTCATTCATTTTATTTTAACAGGAATCATGGTATAAATTCAAAATACAAACAAACAAAGTATAGCGTCTACTCTCTGAGTATAAGTGTTCTGGGAGCGTCTAAGCGTCCTATTTCCTGAACCAAATGTCAGTTCAGCTACAAAACGTTTTATTTCGTGATAGATTTTGATTGAAAGCAAGTAATAGTTCGTGAAAACTGTTATAATGTTTTAATTCTTTGTTCTAAAGTAATATTTACACTTATAAACATTTCGAAATACACATATTAAAAATAACTTAATTAAAATGAAATATATTGAGTGTAATAGGAATTACGTAGTAGCAAAGAACGAAACGTTTGAAAAGGGTCGGATAGATGAGAGGACAAAGCTATCTCTTGTTCGCTAGGGATAGATAGTACTTATCCTTGATTGTGAAACGTAGACTATGGATAGATAACATCTTACTGGTAACAGAGGATAGTGATCTATCCGTAAACTTAGTTTGAATATTGGAAACGGCCGTAAGAGTATGTTGACAGAAAAACCCAGTAACACTTCGTACGACTGCGGCAACGAACCCATGCAAAGATGTTACATTTACCACCAAAATTTGTAAAGACGTTTAGATGTCTGTCACTCAATCAACGAACAGATCCGGATGAAACTTGGCATATGGATAGATAACATATCGGATCATTTCTGCCTCGCATGCTATCTCTTGTGAAGTGACTACCAGTATCGTAATACATTTTATAATAAACTAGCTTTTGCATGCGGCTTCGCTAGTTTAGCTAGTTAGTAGTTCGCTAGTTAGGCTATGTTAGTAAATAAAATATACCTTATGTTACTCAGCGATAATATAGCTTGCTAATAGTGAAAGAATTTTTGAAATTCGTTGAGTTGTTTTTGAGTTAAATCCTTACAAACAAAAAACAAAAATCAAATCGTTTCTCTTTATGATATAAGTATAGATGTTTTTATATACAACAAAGATAGTAAACTTGCCTGATTGTATGCAATGGCTTTCAATATCAGGGGAGGAGCTATCCCTCGGCTATTACCTACCCTAGGAAAATACTATAAAATATGAACATGGAACATAGAACTGTTACTTACCTGGTGACCGCAATAACAGCTCTTACGCTGTTTTCTGGTAGTAGATTCTTTCCTTCACTGCAGGCTAGCTCATTCATAGTATAATCATAAAATCAGCCCTGTAATAAGATGATAACCTTGCTCAAATCGCAAAAACACCTGAATTCAAAGAAAATTGTTGGGAAATCTTGAAGTATTATTATACTTAAGGTAATTAAAAACTATTTGTTTTGTTAAAATTATTTATAAAAATGGTGGAATATTTAAAAAAGCAGTGTCGTAAACAGACCCCTTGTAAATTTAATTGTAAATTGTCTCGATAACGACTTATTTGTTATAGGTACATAAATATTACATTGAAAGAAATGCAATGCCGTCCATAAAACATTTTATTTTTTGTTTTGTTATAATTAAGTGACTATCTATTTTTAAATAATCCGGTAACTATATAAACGCTTCGTATAGTTTTTACAGTATAATTTGATTCAAAAGTAACTAACAGGAGCTATCTCCCGAACCACTGTACCGATTGACTTGTAACTTGGTGTGCAGACACCTTGGGGTCATCCCTCGGTCGAGTTTGAATATGGTCCCTATGGGTCAAAAGTCCCCCGGGGAAAGGGGATATCCACCAACAGAGTGATTTGAAAGTCCAAGGGAGAGGCTTTTGTCCAGCAGTAGGAATTGGCGAGCGCCTTGGAAGACATCCTTCAGGGAGTCGTGCTTTTTGAGCGCTCGCAAAGAAATGTTTGCCAAGTCAGTCTCCCACCACTGCGTAAGTCTGATGCCAGTCTGGCCCATAGTGCAAAAGAGAAAGCCAATCTTTTGGTACAACTCTTTGCCTCAAACTCGATTTTGGATGATGAGGGAGTCACACCACCTACCATCCCAAGGTGTGAGAGCTCTTTACCTGAAATCCGCATCAAGTAGCAAGCGGTTAGGCGTGAGCTCGAACTCCTGGACATTCATAAGTCGAGTGGGCCTGCTGGCATCCCTGCTGTGATACTTAAGTCGTGCGGCCCTGTTTTTTTTTTTGATACGATTTAGGAAAAACGCTTGATGCACTACCTGCCGGCTAGGGGACGGCACCGGCGGGGTGTGTGGGACTCACCAGCCGAGCGCTGGTATGCCCACTAAAAATCCTGGGGTGTTCCCTCTCTCACCCAATGGGGGAGAGGGGGGGGGGCAGTTGGACACCGGTGCATTTTGTGGTAAATAAGGCAGAACATGCATTAGGTAACCGGGTAGTATACATTGCTGCATTCTTAGATATTGAGAGAGCTTTTGATCGGACCACCTTTGATGCCATTAGTGTGGCATTGACAAATTACGGCATAGACCTAACCATTTACAAGTGGATCGATTGTATGCTCAAAGGAAGAATTATTAGGTCTGAGTTGTTAGGAGATGAAATGATTGCACCGACCACCAAAGGCTGCCCTCAGGGTGGAGTACTCTCACCACCCTTATGGTGCTTGTAGTCACTGTGATCCAAAAGCGCTGGCAACGGTTTATGGTCTCCCGATGCTATCACTTTGCTAACGCTTGTAATAACTAAAATCTCACTTAACCCAATGTGTACTCCTGGGAGAATATATCCCACATTCGGAAAATCGCACTTCGTTAAAATAATAACTAAGTAATATTATACAGGGCTGTCAGGGTAACGCTTCCGAAAACGAAGACTGGTGGTAGTGCTGGCGATGGCCGATAGCATACCACAACATTTTTTTGCTGTTTTACGTGTGTATTATTGTTTGGACAGCCAAATAAAACGGATATCAAAAATAAATTAAATTTAATTCCTCTTTTAGAAGGAACTGCAATGTACATAATTAAATTGCACAGCTGACGCTAGGGGTCAATGAGTCGCACGCTACGTCACCAGTAGGCTTTAGTGCCTGCCGCTACCGACATGCACAGCCGTCGCTTGCGCCGCGCCGACTGCATTGTTGTTATTAGATTCTATCTCTCTTTCTCACTTTCTTATTTCATCTGTTGGAAGATTAATTAAAAGCTAGCTTAAATTTAGATACTTTGAAATAATCCCTGTGACCCATAAAGGACCACCCGATAATTTTAGTTATTCTAGATAATAAATTTTAATTCTTCGGCCGACTTGATGTAATATTGACGTGTATGTAAGTACGTAGGAGCGCAATAAAACGACTCGTCCTTGAGAACACTCGTTTATTACTAAAGTAAACTGTCGCGAGAGGCGCGGCCGCACGGAAGAGGCGCGCGCGCGTGTGCGTGTGCACGCACACAGCTGCATAGATGCATACATATCATTCCTCCACAATTAGTTTTGGAACCTGTTAACAACAGTTACATAATAAATACAATGTCATTATTTTTAAACATAATAAATTAACTTAGGTAATATAAATAGGTAGGTACATTTTGAAAGATTAAAAGAACTTCTTATAATCTATTATTTTCCTACTAAGTTTCTGGCATGAGTGAGTGGCTGATGAATCATTTCGAGTTGTAACATGTCGCGGTTGGTCATTGACCGATACTCTTGTCTCTGAGAGTTGCGGTGACGTCACTGGCGGCGTGTCGTCACTCACCGCAACCCTCCCATCATCCCGGTCAGCCTCGCAGTCACGCCATCCCTCTCCATCATCTGTGGCACATTCCACCTCAGATGCCACGGGTGTTCCATCAGTTACCGACGTCACGGCCGGATTAGGTTCCTGATTAGGTTGAAACTGACCACTTACAATATCTTTACGTGTAACCGCACCGTTCATACTCGGCAACTGATGAGGTACATCGGTACAAGTTATTGTAGGTTCTATATTACCTGTATATTTCACAATTTGGTCGACATGTCTTATACAGCAAGTGTTTAATTTATTTACAAAAATTTTATACATTTTGTTACCTATTCTATCCTTAATTATACCTAACTGCCAAGTTTCCCTTCGTTCACTGTACCATCGGGTCCAAACCACATCACCAATTTCTAAGTGTCTCCTCGCTGGCACTAAAGGTGAAGCAGCGTGCTCCTCGCTCGTTGGTACAATTAAATCGAGACGAGAACGCAGGTTTCGACCGAACATTAATTTAGCTGGCGTTTCACCGGTGGTACAATGCACGGAATTTCTATAACTAAATAAGTAGCCAAGTAACAATTCGTTGATTCGACAAAGAGAACCGTTTTCCTTTATGATACATTTTAACATTTTTTTGCATGTCTTAACTGTATTTTCAGCTTGACCATTACTAGGCGGGTGGTAAATCGGCGATGTCATATATTTAATACCATTGGATGAACAAAACGTTTTGAACTCATTGGAATTAATCTTGACATCGTTATCTGAGACCAATACATTCGGAATACCGAAGGTTGAAAATATTTCTTTAAGTTTCAATATTAGCGACCTTGTTGATGTACCATTATGCATATACACGCATTCTATCCACTTGCTAAAAGAATCTACAAGTACGAGATATACGTATACCCTCTGGCCTACAGCTAGATAGTCAATGTGCACGCGCTGCCAAGGGCCGGCGGCGCGAGGCCAAGGCGCGGGCGGGTCGCGCGGTGGTGCGGCGCGCACGCTAGCACACGTCGCGCATGAACCGATCCATCGTTCGATGTCGGCGTCGATACCTGGCCACCACATCCTACTGCGCGCATTACTTTTAGTTTTTATTATACCTAAATGCGTGTCATGTAATTCATGTAACATTTTCTCTCTTAATTTTAACGGAATAACTATTTTATGACCCCTAAAAAGGCAACCTTACTCGAATTGTAAGTCTAACTTACACAGAAAATAAGGTAAAATAGATTTACAAGTAATTTTGAGGCCAGCCTCCTACCATGTACTTGATAACCATTTGAATGACAGGATCGTTTTTCGTTGCCTCCGTTATTTGTTGTACTGTAGTCGCAGGTGACGCTTCATTCATAAACATAAGCGCGAAATAGGTGTCTACTGCGTTATCGTTCTCGGTTGACTTATCGACACTCTTTAAAAGCGCACGGGAAAAATAATCGGCCACAGTGTTGCTATCCCCCGATACGTACTGCACAACGTAATTATACGCTGATAATATTATCGCGTATCTTTGGAGCCTTAGTGCTGTCGTTACCGGAATACCCGTCTGATTATTAAAAATAGAAACCAAAGGCCTATGGTCGGTTTTTAAAATAAATGGCTCACTACGGCCGTATAGGTATTGATGAAATTTTTTTACACCAAATATGATAGCGGTAGCCTCCTTTTGTATCTGGCTATAGTTCCGCTCGCTGGCTGTGAGTGAGCGGGATGCGTACGCGAGAGGGCGCTAGCGCGCGTCGCGGCCGTCGCCGGCGCGCTGGGATAGCACGGCGCCGAGCCCAGCCGGGCCCGCGTCCACCGTTAGCACGAGCTGCGCCGCCGGTTCGAAGTGCGCCAGCACGCGCTCCGACGCCAGCTCGCGGCACACCGCCGCCATAGCTGCGCGCTGTCCACTTCCCCACTGCCACTGTGCATCTTTACGCAATAACTCGTGGAGAGGACTTAGTATGGACGCCGCGTTTGGTATAAAACTTCTGTAGAAATTAACTACACCTAGGAACCTTTTGACTTCCGTGACGTTTGTCGGCTCTGGTGCGTCTAATATGGCCTTGACCTTGTCCGGGCTGGTTGATAATCCCGCCTTACTTATTACGTACCCTAAATAACACACGCTTCGTTTGAAGAATTCGTATTTATCTTTCTCAAGACGCAGACCGGCGTCATGTAGTCTACGCAAGACTTCCGTTAATCTTCCTAGATGCGTTTTATTATTTACTCCCGTAATACATATATCGTCTAGCCAGACGCTGACACCGTCGATGCCGGCCAATAGTGTTTCCATAGATTTTTGAAAAATTGCCGGCGCGTTTGCTAGCCCGTAAACTAATCTCGTATACTTATATAGTCCTTTGTGCGTATTTATGGTCGCAAGTTCCTGAGATGACTCATCTAAACAAAACTGATTATATGCGTTTTTTAAATCGAGTTTACTATATAACTCACCGCCGCCAAGCTTAGCAAATACTTCCTCTATTCTGGGTAAAGGGTATTTTTCAATTATTAGATCTTTATTTAATGTAACGGAAAAATCGCCTGCAATTTTAACTTTACCATTCTCTTTTAAAACTGGTACTATCGGGGTTGCATAGTTTGAGTGATTTACAGACACTAAAATACCTAAATTAACTAATCGGTCCAATTCTTGTTCAACTTTTTGCCTCAGTGCAAACGGAACCGTTCGTGGCTTAAAAAACTTAGGAACTGAAGATTCTTTTACTTGCAAGGTTACTTTGAATTTATTGAATGTACCTAACTCATCTTTCCACAGATCCGGATACTTAGCCAATATTTCAGTAATATTATTATCAAACGTTTTTAGGGAATGTATATCGGTCGTTATAATTATATTGGGGGGGTCCTCCGTTTTGTACAACAAAAACTTTAATTATTCTTTGCTTATTATTATATTTTGCTTTAATGGTAAAAAAACCCAATGGAAATATTTTATGTCCATCATAAAGACACATCTTAACATTGCAATGTTGTAAAGAATATTGTGAAAACATTTCATTATATAATTTCTCTGATATTACACTACTACCAGATCCTGAGTCAAGCTCCATTACAATAGACTGATTACCTAACTCTAATTCAATCTGTATAGGTTTATCAGCAACATACCTTAAATTAAAATTGTTACACTCATCGCAAACCGTTTCTTGCAGTGAGCTGCTTGAACCGTCGTCGGTGGTATCAACGTGGTAAACGCCCGATAGTTTTTTAGAGTTACCGCACATTTTTTTAAATGACCTTTTTCACCACACTTAAGACACTTATAAGCTTTATAACGACACTTATCACTATTATGGTTTTTCATGCCGCAAACAGAACAGCGCTCGTCACTGTCCAGCCGCGCCCGCACCGCTGCATTAACGTGGCTGTTACCACGCCCACGTCCAGCTTGCCGCTGGAATTTGGCGCGAAACACCGGCTCCTCCTTAACTGCCACAAGCTCCTTGCTGGTACCAAATAGATCCTTTGCTTCTTTAGCACACGCTGCTTGCTCGGCAATTTCAATTGCCCGCGCCAGTGTAAGCGTTGATGGACTCTTCTCGAACAATTTGTCTCGTTCTGGACCCGCATTCAGGCCTAGGACGAAACGATCCCGCAGATTCGTTTCCAGAGCGGTGCCGAAGTCACAGTAAGTTGCCAGACCTCTTAATCGCGCCGCCCAGTCTCCTATTGATTCGCCCGATTCCCTGCTAGCACTGAAAAATGTTGCTTTGTCCACAAATGTACACTGTTTGGGCTTGAAATGATTGTCGAGTAATTCCACTAGGTCTCGGTAGCTCAGCGTATCCAACGTCTTCGGGAATGCGAGGTTGAGTGCCAAACGGTATGACTCATCTGTGAGATGGGTCAAGAGAATGCCACACTTTTTCTGTTCGTCCACATTATTTATGGTCAGGAACTGCGTCAATTTACCTTTGTAAATCATCCATTCGCTGGTTTTGTGATCGAAAACAGGCAAATTTCCGAAAAATGTGTTCATTTTCACAAAATGTGGGTTAACCGAAACTCGTCGCCAATGACGTGTATGTAAGTACGTAGGAGCGCAATAAAACGACTCGTCCTTGAGAACACTCGTTTATTACTAAAGTAAACTGTCGCGAGAGGCGCGGCCGCACGGAAAAGGCGCGCGCGCGTGTGCGTGTGCACGCACACAGCTGCATAGATGCATACATATCAAATATTCAAAAGTTATTCTAGTTAGATCCCTAGATAGGAGTCGATATACATACATAGGTAGGTTCTGAGAATCAATTTTTAATTTTGATTATAAGCGTAACTAACTCTAACACGGAGACATTAAAAGTTATTATCGCGCTTATTATTTTGTACTTCTATTAATTAATTCCAAATAATACATACTTGATGCCGACGAGCGCAAGCCAAGATCTAAAATCACACAAATAACTTTACACGTTTATGTTTAGGTACTTTGCAAGTTTTACCAGAATTGTGGACTGTTTATGATGACATTGATGACACATTTTAATTTAATTAAACCACTTCTGATTTTAAACACTACGCGATTATTAAAATAGTGTTAATAAACGAATTTACATGCCTATCGAATTTCACGGCGGCGGCGCGGCGCGGTGCCGCCGCAACGCGGTGACTCTCACAGTCACACCGCGCATGCGCAAAACGGATTGCGTCTGCGCCCTGCAGTGATTAGATTAAACAGATGTGTCGGTCAAAGAAAAGCAGTATTTGGCCTACAATCCATTTTATAAGTATGTACGTAAAATAATGTTATGTATGTCCACATTTTTAATGTAACTTTTCGATACTTCTACTTACTTATTAATAAGGACACATCGTCTTTTTATTCAGACGTCTAAATAATACATTTATTTTATTCTGACTGTTAAGTCTTCTTTCACAAAGGCCGAAATCTAAGAGAGTTTGAAGAATATCGGTTCTTAACTTGCCAGTAATAATTTGATGTCAATCATTTAATAATGTAGTTTTAAAAACCATTTATTAGGTACTATTGCTTTCGAATAGCCTTTACAGCGTAATTCATATTAATGCCTACATAAAGTTTATAATACATAACATACTGTCTACCTGTCTTAAATTTATCGTACACTGCTAATTATTATTTTAAATTATTAAACAGTACAAAAGTACAAGAGTACAAAATATTTTTACAATGTAGGTGCCTACCTAGCGCCTAACCTAACGTAGGTACAACATGTATTTTATTGATCTATGGTAACTTAATTTTCGAACGGTTTTCAATTCTTCGTTGCAATTTGGCCGCGCGGGAGTGAAACATTTGTTAGATTACGTTTTTGCTTGTAAAATTGTTATTGTTTGGTTTTTTGTTAAGTATTTTTATAATTCGTTACGTTTTTTGTTATTTACTTAGTTGTTAGTTTATTACTCCTAATCGTTTTAGTTTTGTGGACGTTGGCTGACAATAATGCCTGGGGCGTGTGTGTATAGTGCTCGTGAGTGCGGGAATATGTTGATGTGTTTGGGAGAAGCTCGAGGAAATGCTTCTCATGCTCCGAGGATTTACCGCCAAAGACATCCGACGGCAGTGTTTCGACGTGTGTTAGAGAATCAACCGATTACTCCAGCGGCGGTAGGTGGTGGCAAAGTGGATGTGCACACGGAACAACGCGTATTAAATATCATTCGTCGAAACCCACGCCTCGGCACGCGAAGTGCTGCGAAATTAATGCGGTGGCGGGACGAAATAACTATGTCGCACTGGTATATTCATAAGGTGCTGCGGGAAAATAGGATGCGCCCATACAAGGTACATAAAGTGCAAGCTTTGGTACCTGGTGACCATGAGCGCCGTCGTGCATATTGCCGTTGGCTTATAGACCAGCAACATCAAGCACCAAATTTCGTCGAGCACGCTATCTGAACGGACGAGGCCACATTCACAAGGAACGGATTGTGGAATAGAAGGAATACTCACGTGTGGTCAGACTAACCCACATACATACCTTCCAAGAGACCGGACACCAAACACGATGGTCAGTTAACGTTTGGGCTGGTGTTTATAATGATAGAATACTTGGACCAGTATTTCTACCGCAGCGACTCGACGGACCACGTTATCTTGATTTTATTAACGAGCATCTGAATGGCGTACTAGATGACTTGCCGCTGGCTTAGTATCGGCTAACGTGGTTCCAGCACGACGGTGCACCACCACACGTTGTAACTTGTAAGGTCCGTCCGTGAGCGTCTCACTAAATTATTCAGTAACCGATGGATTGGGAGGCTAGGACCGCACGCATGGCCACCTCGTTCCCCCGATCTCACCCCTTTAGACTATTTTTTATGGGGTTACGTAAAAGAAAGAGTGTTTGATCGGGAGTGTGACGGTGCTGACGAGATGCATCGACGAATAGTGAGCGTCTTCAAAATACTTCGTGCGGAATGGACTGAAGACCCCACATTAATGCCCCACCTTCACCAGGAGACGCTGCGACGAGCCCGAATTTGTCTGGAGCTGAATGGGGCGCAGTTTAAGCCGCATCTCATAAGAGCACAGCGGATTTAACTAGGTAAGTGGTATACCAAAACCTTCACCCTATTTAGCTACGAACTTGTATCGGCGAGCGCAGTGGCGAGCGGGCTAGAGCGGCCTTTCTGATTAATAATATTTATTATCGTGCGCGCTGATACGCGTGGCATTGAACCCGAGTTATGTTTCATGTACATTGCGGAGTTGCAAATTTCCAAATTCCAATAAAATTAAGTATAAGGCAAATTATTATCGGTATTCAATAATATTTAGGTAGTATAATATTAGCCTTTCGGCTTCGGAAGCGTTCCCCTTACACCCTGTGGCGTAGCGTATTGGGGATGGCAGCGGGGGCGGCCCCCCCTGGGCGGCTCTTTTAGGGAGCGGCAAAATTTCACATTCAATAATAATAGTATCTGGTAAATATTTGAACCATTTAATGACGGAGGAGAGGAATGGGTAGGTAGATGTACAATACAAGATAATGATGACTGTTATTGCAGAAAAGTTATTTAGAATTTCTGTATATTATAGACTTTTAAATTGAAATACCTAAATAAGAGGGCAGAAAAATTTTCCCCCGCCCCGGGCGGCTGACACCCACGCTACGCCACTGATCCTAACTAATATTATAAATGCGAATGTGAGTTCGTTTATTAAGCCATCACGTCTATTCTTTGTTTTTAGAAATTTATTAACACGAGCGAAGCCGTAAGCAGAATCTGGTAGGTTTATATGTAAGAACTATGTTATATTGTATGTTTTTAAATAATGTTGTATATGTATACTGTTGGCGTGTCAATAAATATATAAAGAAATGATATAATTGCGGAGTATTATTATAACTTATGTACTTAACTGTAACTTTGTTACGCTAACACGCCTTAAATAAATAATCGACCATGCAATTCCAGTACAGAAAAGGACATATCTTTCATATCTTTCAACCAAAATAAAAGTATTACGCCCGAGGGATAGATATTCTGAAACTGTCTCTACTAAGGTTGTGCCTGAACATAGAATTGCACATATTTCTACAATAAATCAACTATTTGGATACCTCTTAACCCAAAACAAAAGGATTTTAGAATTTTATATGTTTGTCTTAGCATCACGCGAAAACTACTGAACGGATTCTGGCGCGCTTTTTACAGTTTGGTTGGCCATTCAAATTCACTAAGTCACGTCTCATCATCTGATACCAGTAAAATATAGATAGATACATAATTATGGTGTATAGTGTGAATTACGTCAATGAAATCTCGGGAGAGTCAAAGTTCACTGGAGCGATGTGGTAATCATAACCAGTACACAATAGAGTTGCAATTGATATTTGATACGATGCGTTGTTGATGCTTGTATGCAAGTATCAAATCGCGGGTTATGTAGATCACATATCGCATTTTCTTTGTTAGGTACCTTTTTATATAGTCTTCAATGTAATCAAAGGTCATTATGATCTTATCGTTGTAAAAATATATTCGCAGACACGAAATTATTAATTATTCATAAATTTTATTTTTACAACCTTTTATCCTACATGATTCTATGATCCTAGCTTACATGATAAAAGGATCAGAAGCCATTATTTTTGCTGCTCACTCGCACTCACGTGTAGGACAACATTAGCACATTATTATGCATTGTTTTCACTATATTCGGGTTTTTCAAGCTGTGTCAAACTCGTTTACATTTCCACTGAGTTTGCGAATGAATTTGAATTTCTAAATTTGACTGCATGGTAGTCTAATTGGTCGCCTCGCCATTACCACTTCGCCGAGTGTTTTGGGCTCGAATCTCACACGGGACAACATTAATTTTGTGTTATCCACTAATAGTTGAGACTGGCTATTTTTTGTGCTCGTTGTTTCTATTTTTGTAGAGGCCCCCACTACACAGGATTTAGGACTAGCTTGGAAGCAGTCTTTTTAAAAATCAAGTTCAAATCATCTGTCAACCCTTCACATCCGTGCAAGCATTCGTACTTCGTACAAATGATTGCGCTCATGTGAGTACCCGGGGTTTATATACAGGATGTCCCAGAATTCGAAGTCAAGCCAGAATCAAGTAACAGGCTAAGTTATAATAGCTATCAGTAAAATAAAAATAAAAACTAAGTTCCGAATTCTAAAAACAAAAGGCATTTAAAAAAAATACTACAACTTTTGACGTTCTTTTCACTCCTGTTACTACAAATATTTACTTATTGAATTATTATTTTTGTTATGTGAGCTCGAATAATCGAAAAAAATCGAGAGCTTAAAGAAGAGATTCGAGATTACATAATAAAAAAGAAATTCTTCATTCTTCTAGGACATCCTGTCATATGTAGCATGAAGTCCCAATGGTGGATGAGTAAAGCTGTTATGGCCATAAACTACGATTCGAAAAATTCGCCGCCTTTGACGATTGTTTGGTGATAGTAAATATGAATCGGCTTGTCTGCAGAAATACCAATCCCTAGGTATTGATAACCAGCGCTAAAGTAGCGTCACTATCACTGCTCTTATAGATAGTCGGTTTAATATAAGATCACTGCTACCCTATTTCGCCCGGTGATTACAGTTTCGGAAGCGTACATGCCTACATAATTCAATACTTAACTTTTCATTTATTTTTCCTTTGGCTCGGTAGAATGCAAGTAATATGATACAAATAAACAGAGGCTATAGTAACTGGTTACCATCAGACAATCGGTTCGCTACCTTAGTAGTAGTAGTAGTTGACTTAACCCCATATAATGGGACCAGATTATGAGCAAGCATTAAAAAAATGATACATTAAAGATTCCAAAAAAATAACTGAATAAAAAAAAATACTTCAGCGTTATTCTATACCACCAGTAGAATGCGCGGTTAAAAGGAATTACACGATTTCAAAATCACACTGTATATTTTAGAATCGATGAAGTAGTTTTAGAAATTACACACTTAATATGATAAAAAAGTAGGTATATAGGTTCTAACAGGCAAAGTTCGATCCGTGTGACAAACACCTCATGATCGGTAGTTACGCGTATTCCACAGGACATATATCTCTTTGGCCATAGAAGGACTGAATGTCTTGTCTTGTTCGTTAAAAGAATAAATATGCATATTAGATGTGCGTCCCCTCACGGAACAAAGTCATTAGTTGAACTGTGCCTACCTATGTATCTAGTTGATAAGATATTGGCATTGTATTATTTTTAATTCATTCCTCTTCTAGACGCGTATAGTATAAGCCGAATTTATTTCATGTTTGTTGCTTTATTATTAATAATCAATTTTATATTCATTCGCGAGTAAAAAATGGATCAAGTATAAGAGAAATCTTGGCATTCAGTCATTTCCTTTGCCCAGTTAAAAAATCTGTTCAAAATGACAGTTGTCAAAGTGAAGTTTGTAAAGGTGAATGGCTACTCGCTGATAAATATAAGACTGTGGTGTTATAGTATGGCGTTGATGAATTTACTGGTCACGGCATTCGTGACCCTTTCGATTGACGTGACTGTCGAGGAAGACCCAAAAGTCAGGGCTTACTCGACAACTAGGTGGTTATTGGTGACTTGCTGGTTTAATGTAAGTATTAACAAGTGAGATAGAGATAAGATATATGAAACTCCAGCTTTCACCGGACCGGGATTAGTACTTTAGGTATCCTGGATAAAAAGAAACCTATGTCCTTTCTGTACACCTGACAATGCAATTTCATGATTATTGGTCGAGTAATTTAGGCGTGAAAGCATAACAAAGGAATAAACAAACTTACATTCGCATTTATAATATTAATAGTTAGGATTAGGATTTGTAAAGTTATAAATAAAAGCCAACGTAGGTTTGATTTTGACTGTTCGCTTGTCGGTTTTGATTTTTATTCTTGCCGCTTGGTATATTTAATTTAAAAGTACTTTCTTTGTTTGATCCGTGGCTTAAGTTAGCGTTTACGCTTAGAGCCGATCGTAATACACAGCGAATGAACTGTTATTGCGTTTTCTGCTAGGAAATTAATTTCCGTTCACTGTGAAGTTATCAGTAGTACAAATCCTGGCAAAATGTCAATAGGAAGCGAGCCAATTGCTGTCAACCGGACGCATTTCACATTTACTAAACTGGGACCAAAAACAGCTTTACATATTTAAAAATAAATATTGTTTATATACCTAGGATGGATTGCCATTTACATTTTCTGGATGAAGGGTACTCTAAGACCTTTTCTGTATCCATGACAACGTTTATGCGAAATTTCATGATGAATGACTCGACCCAGTAGCCAAGGCGTGAAAGAGTAACAAAACAAACTCATATTCAAATTTGTAATATTAGTTAGAATGATGATTAATTTGCATCTCACATAAATAATTTTTATTGCAAAAAATAACGTGATTACTCCTGGTTATTTAATAAAAATTAAAGTTTATTTAGTTACGGACTTTGGCGTTCGTATGACCATGATATAAGCTCTGTTCGTATGCATCTTTTTAAACAATGCTTAAACTGGATATATTGAAGTATTGGTAATAATTGTAGTTTGTAATGACGAGGGAACGTTGATGCTGTCTTTAAGTACTTTTCGTACTGATACCGCCCGATAGCTAGATACCCTATATCTACTGCCATTTTAATCATAACCTTTGTTATAAGAAACTGACAGAAATAGCTGTCTGCCAAGTAGCTAGTAGCCTTTTTTGTAGTAATTTCTCACTTAATATTGCGTCAAGCCAAAGAACTTGGCTGAGTTTGCATGTCGTATAGATAAGTAGGCTATTAAGAAACACGCGTAAAATTTTTTTTGTATGCTGACTTACCTTTATAAAGTTATATTTGTAATTTTTTGTCTAAGCACATGGTCCTTTTTGATTAGTATTAAGACCTGTTTTACTGATTCTTCATGCTTCACAGTATATACAGGGTGTCCAAGAACCTGGCGTCCAACTGGATTCCCACGATGCCCCAAGTTCTAACAGTACTCAGAAAAATATTTTAAAAAATCCACCCCATGTACTTACAGAATTATACTGATTTCAAAAAAAAAGGGGAAATGAGCACCCTGTGACATACTTTTGAATGCTGTGACTGCTAATGCTGATAATTTCGATATTTCTTGGAGGTTTTGTAATCTAGGGTATTGCTGTGTCTAAATAGAATGTAAAAATAAAGTACTTATTGTACCATTTTAAAATAAAATATTATTTTAACTAAAGGTGATATGGAAAACTATTGAATTTCGCAACTTTGACCGACTGTAGTGTAAAAAAAATGTACCAAAATAGTATGGCAAGTGACGTCAAATTTTGACGCGTTTATTCCTCTTTTTAAAAAGGTATAATACTTACACATTAATTTGAAAAAAAAAAATTTTGATAATATTTTTACTCAACAACCCAATTTTTACGATGTCTTACAGAATTCTTAGAAAGAAAAATTTACGACGAATTGAATCTAACCTCTAAAGAATTACTGTTGTATGCTCATAAAAATAACAACAGGCCTCTCAAAAAACAGGTTAGACCGTAAGGGACGGTATGTGCATGCATCTCACCATAGTGATTCGTTATTACAACAGGAGGGAGCAAGACAGAAACTATCTTTGCGATTTGCTGGTTCTTCTTTATGGTACCCCATTATTCAGGTAAGAGTGAGGGAGAAAAAGGTTAGAGGTGCGAGTGAGATAGATAGTGACGCTATCTGGGATCGTGCTATTTAGGATAACAGTACGGTCAGTACGCGTCACTGCCTCCTGCCGTTACTACGCACCTCTCTCTTATTGTTACCATTGATCACGTACTACGATTTAAAGCTTTGTTTATTGGACTCGATTACTCTTTGTGCTCTGGACTTTGAAACGAACTCTTTACGACGACCTTTGCCTGTGTTTGGACAGTTTGTGTTTTGTGTGTGCTACCATGGCGACCTACACTCCGCAAGAATACGCAAATATGCACTACATTTATGGAGAATGTAGAGGTAATGGACGAGCTGCAGCGAGACTTTACAGAGAAAGGTATCCGAGGGCTACGCGATATCCCGACCATCGAGTTTTCATTAATGTGCACAGATCACTATGTGACGGGCGGTTCCCCAATCAAGTAGCTGGTGAAGGACGACCCGTAAATGACTTCATACGCGATGAAGTTTTAGAGGCGGTGTCGGCAAATCCAAGCATCTCTGTGCGAGGAATAGAAGCTGATACGGGGATACCGAAGAGCACAGCACACAGTATTCTCCAAAAAGAAGAATATCATCCGTACCACGTACAGCGAGTGCAAAGTCTTTTACCTCGAGACTATCCGAGCCGAGTCGCGTTTTGTGAAACAATCCTGCAAAAACATCGAGAAGACGAAAACTTTATCGACAAAATTTTGTGGTCAGATGAATCTACATTTAAGAAGGATGGCTACATGAACCTACACAACTTGCACGAGTGGCATGTGGAAAATCCGCACTTGATGCGAGAAGATAGATCCCAGTACCGGTTCAAAGTGAACATGTGGACCGGTATTCTCTGTGGGAATATTATTGGTCCATTTGAGATGCCCGAGAATTTGACTGGCGAATCATATTTAAATTTTCTTCAAAATGATTTGCCAAACTTACTAGAAGAGACCCCACCAGATATGTGGTTCCAACACGACGGCTGTCCAGCACATTTTCGCGTATCCGTTAGAGAGTTTTTGGACGAGCAATACCCGAACAGGTGGATTGGGCGATCAGGAACAATCCCGTGGCCAGCCCGCTCACCTGACTTAAATCCGCTGGATTTTTTTTTCTGGGGAACTATGAAGGAGCTCGTTTATGCGAAGCCCATTAATGACATCGCTGACCTTCGTGAGAAGATAACACAAGCAGTGCAGGTGATACGTCAAAAAAGTTACTCGCGAAACATAAAGCGGTCCTTTTTAAGGAGAGTGAGAGCTTGTATTGCCGCGGGTGGTCAACATTTTGAACATTTATTGTAATAAAATATCTTTAAACTAACATTCTTTGCTTTTATTCTACTGGGAACCCATCTACCTGTGTGTATTTCCTTCTTGCTCACTCTTGGAACCGAAGTAAATAATAGTAGTAACATAACAGTTTCTAAGATAAGAAAGGGTCCGACAGTTACCGTTAGTAGGTAGGCACTTCGTAAAAATTGGGTTGTTGAGTAAAAATATTATCAAAATTTTTTTTTTCAAATTAATGTGTAAGTATTATACCTTTTTAAAAAGAGGAATAAACGCGTCAAAATTTGACGTCACTTGCCATACTATTTTGGTACATTTTTTTTACACTACAGTCGGTCAAAGTTGCGAAATTCAATAGTTTTCCATATCACCTTTAGTTAAAATAATATTTTATTTTAAAATGGTACAATAAGTACTTTATTTTTACATTCTATTTAGACACAGCAATACCCTAGATTACAAAACCTCCAAGAAATATCGAAATTATCAGCATTAGCAGTCACAGCATTCAAAAGTATGTCACAGGGTGCTCATTTCCCCTTTTTTTTTGAAATCAGTATAATTCTGTAAGTACATGGGGTGGATTTTTTAAAATATTTTTCTGAGTACTGTTAGAACTTGGGGCATCGTGGGAATCCAGTTGGACGCCAGGTTCTTGGACACCCTGTATAATATTTGAAATTATAATAACAATATTCAACACAGGTATAAAACTGTTAGAATAATAAGAGCGGGCCTAAAATATCTCCCTGAGGTACTCCAGCGCCAATTTGTCTCTATCACCACTTGCTACAGGCTGGCTTTCCGTCGTGTAACTATTTTTGACCTAGTTTTCCATTTTACCTCTCTGGGAGTAAGGTAAACGGCATCGTTTAATATAAACTGGTTCACTATTAGGTTGAATACGACCTGTTTTTCTATCGTTGATCGACCTAAATTTCTTTTTCTAGTCCAATCACATGAAATTCAGACAAAAAAGAAATCTGGACAATGTCCGACCATTGTTTGTTAGTTTACATTTCCATTTGCGCAACACCGAACCGAACAGGGTCGCTATAATATTAGTTAGAATTACGCCGTATAGCTCGCAATACCATCATTCACAAAAATAGGAATTAAAGATAAGATGAAAGCAAAGGCGTAGGAGAGGTTGGTATGTGAGAATCCTGAACTTCTTTATTGCCAGATAAAGAAACGACTTCGTGACTTTAATCCATCAAGATGATGAGCCAAACTTACAGGAGAGCCACTA
Organism: Catocala nupta; assembly: GCA_963675205.1. Lineage (NCBI taxonomy): Eukaryota > Metazoa > Arthropoda > Insecta > Lepidoptera > Erebidae > Catocala > Catocala nupta. Next base: position 25,361,338 of record OY776086.1, on the reverse strand, counting down.
ACAAGATGGCAATGTAACTGTAATACTAGCGAGACTATTAAATAATACATATCTCCTTACCAGTTACACAAAAAGATCGCGCAGTTTTACTTTGAAAACAACTACTAATGTTTGAGTCACTACTCTGATGCTCAAACCTCACGTGCTTGACGAGCAACGACTATGTCTTCCTCTGCGGTTAACCGTGTAGCCTCTACGAGCCCAAACCCCAATGTTAGGTGCGGTACTTATAATCAGCTGGCTAATGGGCTCGTATGATCTCATAGTACTCTGGTCCTAATGGGGATACACGCAGACTTCCCTACGAAACTCTATTAACTCGGATGCTACAGACTGGGACAGAAGCCGGTAATCGCACGCGATTTTTATTGTTTGGCTTTAAAGACGCCACCGTACAGCTTAACAATTAATATCGACGCCTGGACTTGGCAGGTTGTGGCATACATTTCACAGCGAGCGTTTCTAAGCGCGCTATCTAGCGGCGGTACTTCCTCAACAGATGTTACGCAGGAGTTTTATTAAAAAAACCAAAATAATAACTAGGTATTGCTAATTTCAGATGGCATCGATATTCTACATAACTCTCTGCATATACTGTGATTGGCAAGAGAAGAACGGACACGAAACACCACGAATAAACCAGTTAAGACAAATCCGGGATACCATCATGACAGCTATATTGTTCCCTGTCACAGCCGTATGTAAAATTTTATTAATCTGAATAGTACATAGCTCAATGGGGAGACCAACAGACTGCAATGCAGAGAGTCTCGATTTCGAACCCACGTCGCGCACCTCTGAATTTCGGAAGTTATATAACTTTTCGAAATTATGTGCGTATTGATTGACAATTATCGCCTGCTCCGTGCCTGGACAGCACATTAAGCCGTCGGATCCGGCTGCCATGAACATCTATGGCAGTCGTTATTGGGAAGTCATTGCCCTGTAATATCCTGACACTGGTCTAGCCTTAGGGTATCGTTAGCATTCGGGTTGCGGTGGTCAGGTGGCAGCCGTTCCGTGTAAAAACTGATATCCAGTCAAATCCGGTTAGACCAGAAAAGCCGACCCCAAGTGACTTGGGCATAATAAAGGCTAGGAAGAAGAGTACATAGATAAACAGTACATTATAAACACTAAGCAGCGGAAGCCTGGAAACCCGTTGGAAAGCCGCGCAGAGGTCTCTTGTTCAATCCCTAGACGCGCATCTCTGTCCTTTCGATGCGCTAAAACTGGAAAAGTCAGAGATGATGATGATGACGTTAGATTTTTGTGCGTACTGCATAGTTAATTATCGTTCGCTTTAATAGTGAAGGAAAACATCGTGAGGCAACCTGATGAATTAGAGTTCTTCATAATGTTCTCCAAAATATGTGAAGTCTGCCAATCGGCAGAGAGCCAGCGTGGTAGACTATGGCCTAACCCTTCTCGCACTGAGATGGGTTAGGCCATAGTCTACCACGTCCAGGCCCGTGCCAAACAGGCTGATATTATTACATACACTAAAGCTTTCTATGTGCTGTACGATTAATGTTTGATCGTTTGATTTTGATACCTGTACGATAAGATCAAATGGTCAAATATTAATCCTTCTGCAACCAATTATTTATTAATAATATTTGGCGAATTACATATCGTTTACTTATAATATGTAATATCAGCTCCGTTTTTAAACTGCTCCACTGCACTGCTGCACTGCACTGTGAAATAGTCCCTTCTCACCACCCTGGCCTGTTGTAGGTTGGCAGACTCCACACGACTTTAAGAATAATATGAAGAACTCTCAGACATACAGGTTAATTTCCTCCTCTTTCCTTTGCCGTTAAAGCGAGTGATGATGGACTATTTAATATGCACGTAGGTTGGAGCACGTAGGTTGTAGGTCGTAGCAAATGGAAATCCGTAGTCTCTGCCTACCCCTCTGGGAAACAGGCGTGAATTTATGTATGTATGTATGTAGGTTGGAAAAGTCAGAGGTGCGTTCTAAGAGACCGAACTTGTGACCCTTATTTGCCACAAAGATGTCTCGAATCCGACGTTCTGCAGCAGACTTTACTGTTGTCACTGGCATTTATTTACGTGTCTCTACGATCTTTATCCATACTCGATATAAAGTCGATAAGTAATATCTTCTATGCCTACTCCTAATTACCGAATTAATCCTATTAATCGATAGATTTACTTTCTATTGTGTTATCAGTTAATGTACTAAAAAGCCGATTAGTGCCGACTAGTGTATTTGCACTCCGGGCACGCCGCGATCGTGGCGGTAAGTCCCGTGTTTGAGGAGTGGCTGGAGAGGCGGCATGGTGCCCTTACCTTCCGGTTGACACAGGTAATCACTGGCCACGGTTGTTTTGGACAGTTCCTGTGTCGTATACGCCGGCAAGAGACGCCCGGTTGTCACCACTGCGGCGGCTGCCGCGACGTTGTTGAGGACATGACGCTGCCACTTTGGTGGTTTGCTCCGCCTGCGCATCGCAGCGCTGTGAGTTGATCGCGGCAGTCGGATCGGTTGCCCTCTCGCTCCCGGCCGTAGTTCAGTCTATGGTCCGGAGTGAGAGGTCGTGGAACGCCGTCGCTTCCTTCTGTGAGGAAGTGATTTCCATCAAGGAGGCGGCGAAGCGGGAGAGACCGCGCTTAAACCCTCTCCCCAACCGCAGAGCCGGGCGCCGGAGGGCGCGAGATGACCTCCAGCCACCCTGAGGTTTGACCTGGGGGTGGCGGGCTTTGTGGGCTTGCCTGCCATCCGCTCAGCACCAAGTCCGAGAGGCGGCGTGCGTGTTCCCATGCGCGCCTCTGTGTCGAGTCCGTCTCCCCTCTAAGGGGAGAGGGGACATCCCCTTTCTCTACAACTATCCCAGTTTATAATATAGCGTTCCCCGACACCAACCGTTAGGTTATATTAGAGGAGCCGCTGTACCTTCCAGCGCCCGAGAGCACCTTCCAGGACCAGTTATAGACAGGTCTTGTCCCCAAATCTCAACTCTCCACCCTAACCTCAGAGATCCGGTTCTCGTAAGCGAGCTACCTCGTGCCCAAGTGACACTACCTATTCTCCAGATAGGTACCGGAGCAATAAAGCCGCTCACCCCCCGCAACTCAGGGAGTTGCTAACGAAAACCTCGCTGAAGCCGACGGAGAAGCCGCCTTCCATATCTCCAGTATGGTACCGGAGCTGTGTAAGGCACGCTCACTTCCCGACATACATCCGTACGCCTACCCAAATAGGGCTACAAGCCGGGTGTGGCCCGAGTCACTCCAGCTATGACTCTTACTTGCTGAGCAGGCAAGCGCCCGAGATGCGTTGCGGCAGTGAAACCACAATGCCACTTCGCTAAAGGCAACTCCGTGCCTCATGTGACCGACTGGTTCGCACTAGCCGCGCCTGAGTCCGACGCTCGAACGCAACGTGCTTGCCGAGCAAACGAACATGTCGTCCTCAGCGGCCAACCACATACCCCTGCGAGTCCAACATCAAAGTCAGACACCGCGCACTCTAGTCAGCGGTTGATAGAACACGCCTTTCGAGGCGCAGTGGGCTTCCTGACCCCGCAGTACCCTAGTCCAAAGGTGGAGACCCGTAGTTCTCCCCCCCGAAACCCTATCTACTCAGGTCCTGAAGATAGGGAGGGGGGACAGTAGAGTATAATAGAGAGTGAGTCCTTTGGGTAGGTCTCTTCGCGTACTGGCCTGACGTTTCATACGGCGGGGTCGCGACCGCATGCGAAAGTGACTCGTGCGGCCCCGTCGATAGCGGTTTTGTCGAGGAACACCGTGGTAGGTTTAGTCGGTATTCCGGGAGGTACATTATTCTTCTTATTCCATCTTTTCTTTTACCCCGGCGAGTCCGACATAATCCCTTCGCCCGCCTCCGCGGAGGGGTATGCGTCAAAGCATTCCACAACGTAAAAAAAAAAAGTATCTGCACTCAGAAAAGTTGATAGCGTTTTCATTTTTGCGACCAAACACTCTGAGCGCTTTGCTGTGTCATTATAGGAAACTCCGAGCAGCCACTATTTAAAAATTCCTAAGGTCACCGAGTCAGCGAGAGAGTCAGCAGTTAGTGTTGTTTAAGTATCGACTAGAATTTGTTGTATAAGTAAAATCCTTTCTCTTAGTGAATAGAATGTATACGGCAATCCGTCATCAAATAAATATTTGTTGCGGTTTTTAGAGACTATTTTATGTGACGCTTTAATATGACCACACCTTTCTCTTATACGTCGTATACCAATGGCACTTTTCCTAATACATGATGGTATCTGTCGAGATGTAATGATTTTTGGTTCTTTACTTTCCAGTTTTCCGACATCTTATTCTGGATACTTTATAAATCGTACCCATGGATCATCGCTCCATCGCGAGTGTTAGACCTGGTGCCGCATTGGGCGCAGCATTCTTTACACACAGTATCTTTGGCTTTCGTCATCATGGACCTCGTGCTGACGCCTCGACGAAGACCCAAGAATGACAAGCACAATTTGGCTATACTTTATGGATTTTGTTTTATTTATACACTTGTGTAAGTATAATTCTTTATTAGCTGTTGGTACGGCCATATTTTGCTAGGCACCATATTCTCCTATAATTTATTTCGAGCATTTTAATGAAGAAATAGATGGAAGTACATATCTCGCAGTCGGATCCAAGACTATTACCTAATTTAACTATCTCGGTGGCGTAGGGACAATAAATTATTCGATTCGTCAGGAATCGAATAATTTATTGTCCCTACGCCACCTAAAAGACCTAAAAGACGCCTAAAAGACCTAAAATCCTTGGGCTCACAGTCGTACACCTCTGACGACTTTCAAGACTTTGGTCGGTTTCCAAATTGGCCAAAATGTTATTGCATTTTTCTGTCAAAGAAATCTTAATAGCAGCAAAACATATATTTTGAGGTAATTATATTGTACCATATTATAGTCGTAGGTATTGCCTAAGCTCAGATAATTTAATATCCTATAATAAAGCCGATGACTTTATTACCGAGGGTAGTAAAGTCAAATACAAAATAACGTGAAATTTTGATTATATTACAAGGAGGAGCACAATATTTTAAAGGTTGTAATATAATACAGTTATTTATATACATATGTGTGACTGCGTGCATGTGTGCATATGTTTGCAAATCACACAAAATAGACGCATTACAATAAGTAGCACCTCACTTAATGTTATGATTATTTATTTTATCTATTAATTTATCATCACTAATGCGGTGTTGATTTAATCTGCACTAGCGGTCGCCTAATGGTCAAAATTCGACCAAAATTTCTAAGCTTGCTACTTTGTTTTCTGTTTGTCTCTATTACATATAAATAAGGTATAAGTCATAGATAATACACTACAGACCAGTGAATATAGGTAACCATAGTTACAAAGAATTGTACGACGTCAGACGAAATACTACGAACGCGATTCGACTGCGAGTGTCAAATGCATGGTTGTGTGCGTGTAGTGTTTTTTCATTAATTTAATGTATTTCTAGTGCATATTTTATAAAAATATTAAGATTCGCCCCTCCTTCTCCATATAAACTATAACTGTATCAAATTTCATACTCCTTCGTCCGCGCAATTTTCTTAAAACGGGGTACAAAGTTTTTGATTCACGTATTAATATACAGGATGATTTTGAAATCGTGTAATTCCTTTTAACCACGCATTCTACTGGTGATATAGAATAACCCTGACCATATTTTTATTTAATTAGAATAATTTTTTTTTGAAAAATTATTGTACCGTTTTTTTCGTGAAATGGTGTCAGATAGTCATATGTTAACCAACCGAGGCAATTTTAATTTTTTACTAATTAAAATAAAAAAATATATTAATAATTAATGTCGTAAATAATAACGAGCGGTCCTTTTTATTGCCCCTTATTATTTACGACATCAGTTATTGTTATGTTATTATTTTTAAATTAGTAAAATATTAAGATTGTGTCAGGTGGTTAAAATATGACTATTTGAAATCATTTCATGAAAAAAATCTGTACTCTAATTTTGCCGAAACCATTATTCTAATTAAGAAAAAATATGGTCAGAGGGTTATTCTATATCACCAGTAGAATGCGTGGTTAAAAGGAATTACACGATTTCAAAATCACCCTGTATAGATTATCTTATTGACATTTTTGTTATTGCAATACGGTATTAGAGGTGCATCAAAGATTTTAATCCAATTTACATTGACATGACCCATGTGACATTAAAATTATGAATTGCTGCAAATTATCGGTTATTCCATAATTAAGTGTAATTACAGAAAATAATGTCTTTATCACAGTATACACATTTTACATATTATTACTTAAAATAGACCTAGTTATGGTATGGTCGCATTGGCACTAGTAATGTGGTTTCGAATCCAGCCAGTAAAGTCGTCTGTGACACATTTATTATTGTTCGTTTTTTCATTCCTATGTGCTGCCGCATACTGGCCCATCGGTAGCGGTCATAATATGCTGTGGACGAAATTTTGTATGCATTTGAAATGCCACAGACTTACACTGAGCATTCGAATGGCCGCTTTTGTGCCACTGGCTGCGAGAGTGGTTAGTGCTAGTGACATGTGTGCTGAATTTAGTCGTCTGCGCACATTCGGTCGCAGTCGCCGGCTTCAACTCACCTAGTCGACTACTGAGTGAAAATGTAGATATGTTAACCTACTAATCGCTGTGACTGATGGCAATCAATCTGGTGTTGCGACTGTTGGCACCCAATCCGTTGCTGTGACTGATGGTTACGTCTAATGAGTCTAGCGACCGAAAGCAGCTGCCACTGGTAGCCGCTACTTGTGACCCGGTGTATGACAGCAAGTCCTCATCCAGTTATAACACATGGAAGGCGTCAGTCTATATGTATAAATCAATTTATCATTTCCAGAATGTACGTGAGCTACACTCGCGGCATCATCGTCTACGCTTTTTTCGAAACTTCGTCCCCGGCTGTTTGCGTACAAACGATTTTAGGCTCTGTTTTTGTAGGAACTGTGTTGTACTACGCTCAATGGCTTCTTGTCGATTACATTTGGGGTCAAAAATCGTTAAAATTGGGCATTAAGTCTTTGAAATTAACGTAAATTATAAGTAAGTTGGTATTGTAGTTTCAGAATCGCCGAGCGATACGCCATGGTTAAGAAAAAAGTAAACGAATCGAAAATTATACAAAATCAAAAAATCATTGAATATTCGAATTCGTATAGCACAATAAATGTATTCTTCCACAGCGATTGAATGTCGGCGAATCATTCGAATTCCGATATGCTAGAATGTGGATATGCGTTTTATAAACCTAATGTTGCCGAAGAAATCTATATCTAAGTATACTTACTTACTAATATTATAAATACTTACTAATATTATAAATGTGAAAGTTTGTGAGGATGTATGGATGTTTGTTACTCTTTCACGTAAAATCTACTGAACTGATTGCGATGAAACTTGGCATGTACATAGCTGGAGACCTGGATTTTTATCCCGATATTCCCACAGAAACGGGACTTACGCGGGTGAAACCGCTGGGAAAAACTAGTTAATAATAATACCCAAAATAATTGATAATGAACAAATACACTGATTTACATTTGAATGTATTCGAATACTCCAGCTATTCGAATACATTTGAACGAAAGTAGTAAATCACTTCATTCACTTAAGTTCATTAGAAATTAAGGTGTTTGTGCTTAACAGCAGATCGTAGGTACTGGATTACAATTAAGAACTAGTCTAAAATTAGTATGTAAGCAGTTTCTGAGGGAAATTGTTATATTGCTTTTCTTTATATTATTGTTATTTTACTTATTACAGTATTAAACTTTAACACAGAGGTATACTAATTTGGGAATCAAATCTTACTTCTCTTTTATGTAAATAGTAAGGTTTAGGTAGGTGCTCATATATTCTGTAAAAAACATTGTATAATATCATATTTAATGTATATAAAATATACTTTAATGTAATATTGTCTTCGGTTTACGCGAATGTTATTAATTGAAATTAAACTACTATACACGGATTTTATCGCGTTGTTTATTTAACACTGTACTACATAATTTTGAAAGTGTAAACCTAAATATAAATAGTTTTAATAGTTTAAATAATTTTATTAGCTTATAAATTAGTAAAATTCAATAGTAGTAGTAATGTAATAGTTTCAAAATTATGTAATACAGTGTTAAATAAACAACGCGATAAAATCCGTATATAGTAGTTTAATTTCAATATATACTTTAATGACTAACATAATTATTTTATTAAATAATATAAAATGATAGTTTGTGTATACATTGCTTTCACGTCGTCGCGAGGCACGAGTGCAGTCCTCTAGTGATCAAATCGAATAGTATTTGTGATACATGGGTTATATACAAGTGTCATATAAGTAAGTATCCATTCCATGATCAGCCATTTGGGCATAGAAATAATTAAATAATATAAAAAGAAATATGATTACCTATATAAATTCTAACGATTTGATACTAGAAAATCCATTGAAGATTAAAAATATAATTCTACTATTACTATTAGTTAGGACAGACACAAGACGATCGGGCACGCCACGATCGTGGCGGTAAGTCCCGTGTTTGAGGAGTGGCTGGAGAGGCGGTATGGCGCCCTCACCTTCCGGCTGACACAGGTACTGACTGGCCACGGTTGTTTTGGCCAGTTCCTGTGTCGTATACGCCGGCAAGAGACGCCCGGTTGTCACCACTGCGGTGACTGCCGCGACGTTGTAGAGGACACGGCGCTGCACACTTTGGCGGTTTGCCCCGCCTGGGCATCGCAGCGCCGTGAGCTGATCGCGGCAGTCGGATCGATTGCCCTCTCGCTCCCGGCCGTAGTTCAGTCTATGGTCCGGAGTGAGAGGTCGTGGAACGCCGTCGCCTCCTTTTGCGAGGAAGTAATCTCCATCAAGGAGGCGGCGGAGCGGGAGAGGGAGCGTTTGAACCCTCTCCCCAACCGCAGAGCCGGGCGCCGGAGGGCGCGCGATGACCTCCAGCCACCCTGTGGTTTGACCTGGGGGTGGCGGGCTTTGTGGGCCTGCCCGCCATCCATTCAGCACTAGGTCCGAGAGGCGGCGTGCGTGTTCCCACGCGCGCCTCTGTGTCGAGTCCGTTTCCCCCCTAGGGGGGAGACAGTAGGGAATTTTTGAGCGTGAGTCCTTTGGGTAGGTCTCTTCGGGTAGTGGCCTGCCGTTTCACACGGCGGGCCGTAACCTCGGCGGGGTCGCGACCGCATGCGAAAGTGATTCGCGCGGCCCCGTCGATAGTGGTTTTGTCGAGGAACACCGTGGTAGGTTTAGTCGGTATTCCGGGAGGTACTTTACTATTATTCCATCTTTCTTTTACCCCGGCGAGTCTGACATAATCCCTCCGCCCGCCCCCGCGGAGGGATATGCGCCATAGCAATCCCCCACGTAAAAAAAAAAAAAAAAAAAAAAAGACAAGACGATCAACAACAATATTAAATAGTCAAGCGGACGCGAAACATTTAAAAATTTATTATATAAAAATTCATCTACAGAGTTAAATAACAATTTTCTATAAGAAATTAGAAAAAATTATTTTTGAAGACATGAATATGCGTAATATACAAGGTTGAATAAACAGTGAGGCTTTATTTCTATCTACATATATAGTATGTACCACATACAAGCTCTATACTAAATTTCAGTTCAATAGGAGCAGTAGTTTAGACACAGGATAGATTTTAGTTTTTGCTAGACTGCAACGGGTTGTATCTGTCCTAACAGCTGACCGAGAGTCTATGCATAGGTATATAAGGTTATGCACCTTAAAGCGACAAATATGTAGGAGATGTTGCCGCTCTGATACATACATAAGTAGTAGTATACATTATTACAGTAGCCAACAATCACGCCAAAGCTTATTTTCTTCTTTATTGCTTACACCATTAGTTTATAACACAAATAAGGAGCAATAAATAAACCCGTGACCACAATGAAACAATGAAAGAATAACAACAATGAAACAATGAAAGACAACAGATGTTCATAAAATATGATGTTTGCGTATTAAATTGATTTAATTTTTATAAAAAAGTGATTTTATATTTTTATCTTTATTAAGTTTTAAACCGTTTCGAATTAACACCGAGCCCATATGGAATACTCTGTCCATTTTAATGTGCATGGATCATAGCAACCTTGTATACTGTAAGGGTTATGTGCTTGTTTGCCACCAAACCGCCGATAGTTCTGTTGTAAACATAAATATTTTCTTAAAATAGATCTTCCGCATTAGCAATAATTTCTGTGTCGCGGAAGACTTTACAAACATCCAAACAAAGCACACAAAGGACACCCAGGTTCAGAACAAATATTTGTGGAGCACACAAATTTTTGTCCCGTTTTGGGATCGAACCTAAAATAATTGACACAGTTGAAGTGGTGACGCGACCACTTACACCACTAAAAGCCAGTGCAGTCATATTTTATCTCTTCTTGTATTAACTCAAAGTCCTCCTGCGTGTTGAGGTTGGTAACTTAAGGCTTTAAGTATAACCTACTATCAGCTTAATATTAGGAGAACGAATAACTTGCATTCTTAGAATAGGGATATTAAAAACACAAACACATAAGTACCAAAAATTAAAAATTTATTGTTTATAAAAACATATTTACAAAATATATCGTCATAACTATATACGTACATGAGAATTCAGTACGGCCTATACGAATATAATTGTAACACTAATTAATAAATAATTAATTGAGCAACTACGGTAAGGGATATGTCTAACACAAATAATTGTGTACAATATGTCCTACTTTACTGGTAGGTACTTTAGAGTCATAATAACACACACGTCAATGATATTGCTTTATTTGTAAAAAAATTAAGATCAGTTCAGATATAAGGCAGGTAAATTCTTGCTTGCAAATGTTAAAGGTATTCCTCAGATGTCTGATAATCGTTAACCATATGCTGTTTTGTTGGTTGCCTTGGTAGCAATTAAAAAAACTTGTAAGATGCTGGCATAATATATCTAGTTACGCCCGCGTGAAATTTAGTTTTATAATCATAGAAATAAACATGATAATGAAAATAGTATTATCATAAAAAAGACGCAGGTTTGTTTAAAATGTGAAATTAATGTTTATTTAAGCTGGCAAGACCATTTCATATATTTATGCATATTTGGCAACACTTTTCTTGCATTCCTACTTATACTGTAAGCTAGCTTGCAACAGATTTATGCAAAGTAATTGTTCTGTATGCGCGAACGACACTATATTATTTACTTTATCATGCGTTGTTGCGGTTTAGCATACGTATTAGTAATGCTATAAGGGATGAAAGTATGGCTCCAGGGGCAACCGTGGATAAATTGACATTATTTTGCTAGCTTCCTTAAAAGATACTGGCAAGAAAAAGAAGGTAACATTTTCTTTGCGTGAATATTTTCATAAAATCTCTTCATTTGGTAAAAATAATCACACTTTCTATTTTGATACCCAAATAGTCTTAAAATGTTATTAGTGGCAAGGACATAGTGGCTTAGTATTTTGAAGAAAATACACGCGCTAACTAATTTCTTGGATGGTTAAAGCAATTTAAACAAACCTGCGTCTTTTTTATGATAATACTATTTTCATTATCAATTAATTTTATAAGTGGTTACAGATTTAGCTTATATCTGAACAAGTCCTATTTAGTTGTTTTCCAAAATTCTATACTCTCAAATCGCTCTTTTCAACACATGGCACCAGTATTTATACTTAACAAGAATATATAATTTTGGAGGCCGTTAGTACAAAATTCGTTAAAAAGTCTATTCAAGCAATATTACTGTAGTTTCTCCACAATTTCTTCCAAAATTATAACATTTTAACATCATAAATTTTATTATAAATGTCAAAATCAATACCATTTTGTAGATACTTATTTTGACATTATCCAGCGCTCACAGCCTTGACTTTTTATTTGTTTATATTTTGTACCTATGTAATTAATTTTGATACAGTTTTTATTCTATACATAATTATACACATAATGAAAAAAAGGAAATAATAAGGCACAAAATAGCTCATGCATTCAAACCATAACAGAAATATCTTTGAAAGTTATCACAGTTTTACCTTTGGACCCCTAGAATATGTAAAAAAAATAATTATATAATAAGAATATTTCTATCATTATAGACTTCCCCATTTTCAATGCCATTTCTTTGAAAACTCAAAGAAATATTTGTACTAAGTTTAAACAATTCCAAATTCGTAAGTAAGTATATTCATATCCACACTACTTCATTGTTACACCTTGTCAAACACATATTAATTACTAACTTATTATCAAGTTATCAGTAATGTATTACTACGAAATCCATTCGAGTGAAGAATATGAACAGGAAACTAGCACTACATCACTGACAACATGCGCGATAATATCTAAACACTAGTAGTAAAGATGACGCAAGGGAGTTGACTATTCTATACTTCTCATTGACAACACTTATTTGAAATTACCATGGCTATCTTTAAAATTAAACTCACTTCTGAATTCAATTTTTTTTAGGCCGTAAAGGCACCCATCTCTAAATTTAACCGTCTGTTGCTAAAAAGATTTGATTCTTGATTTAGGACCCGGGTCTAAAATAAGCGTATTAAGTAGTACCAGTTACATCGAAGTGATGATTTAAGTTCGAGGTGAAAACTTTAACATGACAATAATTCGAAGGTGCTATACCTTCGAATTATTTGAGCTAGACTTGTCAAAATTTCGTAGCTGCGGTTACATGACATGTATATTAATTTAAATGTAATGTAGAAATGTATAATGGCTATTTAATTTGACGATATTTTTGCAATAGATATATTTAAACAGCCTAAATGGTTAAACAAGATAAAGGCCTCAAAACAGAAATTACTAAATGTAAAATGTAATAAAGAGGAACTTTGAATAGTAATTAAAAACTCGCTCTAAGCGATTAGAAGTCGAGAATAAATTTCACGAATATTTTAGACAAGTATTTGTAATATCTTCCTAAAACTGCATTTGAAAGTCTCTGAATATATTATCAGTATCCAAAATCCCTGCGTCATGTCTTAAATAAACCTACTTATCATTGGCGCTTTATCGTACGGCGTTGAGTTTCCATTTGAGGAGTAAGAAAGCAGCAATCCTGAGCACAAAGACGAATACGGTGAGAGCCAGCACGTCCCACCAGAACATGTCTGGAGACATCGCCACCTCCGCCAGGAACGTACGAGGGTGTCTGGAAAGTACAGTTTGATATAAATTAAAACTATAGACAGTATATGATATAGACCTGAAGTATAGTTATTTTTCTGAGATCTGCATTAATTTCCAGCTATAATAATAAGTTGATTAATCGTTGATTATAATTTAATCAATCTCATTTTTACATTTGTTTTACTCTTATAACTATGTGTTTTAAAAGTACTTGTAACGTAGGACGTAAAAGTTCTGTTAGTAAATTCACATCGTGGTAATCCTCAAAATAAGGATTTCGATAGTTACTCAGCCAACCAAAAAAACATGATTCGAACTTATCGTGAGTATTATTAGTATTTATTTCTATTCTATTCTATTTATTCTATTATTAATATATTATTATAGATGCTCATAGCCAGTTGCACTCACTGATCGGTAAATGATTAGCGAGGTTAAGCAACGTTGTGTGCGGTCAGTCTATAGATGGGTGACTGCTTAGTGGTATTTCATCTGAGCGTCTCCGTGCTTCGGAGGGCACGTAACAAGTCGGTCCCGGTTGTTGCCAAATTGCCAGCAGTCGTTAAGCCATGTCAGAGGCCTACGGACGGCTTGATCAACTCTTGACAACAGGTTGGCCATTAACTATTTTCTATTGTTATAAATATACAATATTATCTTTTCTGATATCAAAATAAATTCACATACGAAAGAGGAAAATAATTTTACAGCGAGTGAAGAATAGTCATCGAAATTAAACACACAGACATTGGCATAGATACTCACTTGTAATGGCAGTACAAAGCTTGGTTGCAGTCGAGGATAGGCCTCTCAAGGCCATATATCGCTCCGATAAAGCCCTCCAGGCCATACCGCAGGTATGACACGTAGGAGCCCCAGTAGAGATATGATGGTAGATCGCGGAGAGTCACACCGAAGCCGGCGAACATCATCATTGGTACTGATAGGGTTGGACCCAAGAAGGTGCCGTTCTGGAAAGAAAATAGGAGCGATTTTACTTAAAATGTCTTTAAAAGAATTTTAGGTTACAAATTCCTGATATCTTATTATCTCCTTTTAAGATGCTATGTTATGTGAGTTCACGTCCGTAGTGTAATGAGTGGCGTAAGTTATATTACCATACACACCAAATCATACAATATATAATTATAGTCAATCATATTCCAATAAGATAAGGTCATCATATATTTATGTGCATATTAAATAGTTAATTATCGCTCGCCTTATGTTAAAGAAAAATATCAACAATAAATCCTACATGTGTGAGTTTTCTCCATAAAGTTTTCAAAATGTCAAGTCTGCAATCTCGCACCAGGCTAGTTGGCCTAACCCTTTTCATACAAAGACGAGGCCCGTGTCCAGCCGTAGGATAATTTATAAACAGGGCTAATATTATATATTTATACTATGTAATCAATAAAGCTGAAGAATTTATTTTTGGACGCGTTACTCTTGGAACAATCAGGTGGATTTGAAATATTATTTCTGAATTTGATAGACAATTCTTGAGAAATGTTTTAGGCTATATTATATCACGTTACTTGGTTAGATCAGTAATCATAAAAGGGAATGAAAATGCGCGGTAGTTATATTATAATATACTATGACACACATGCTAATGTATGTCTGTGTGAGTGCTTACCACGACACTGAAGGCGGCGCCGATCATAAGTCCGAAGCTCTGCGCGACCAGCACGGTGTAGAGTGAGATGGCGAAGAACATGGCGAAGCGCGCGATGTCCAGCGGCTGAGCCGACATCGTGTACACTATCACACTGAATATCGCACATGCTGTTATCTGTAATATAAAACCCAACATTACAAAACTATAATCTTACAAATGTGCAAGTTTGATGATGTTTTTCTTGCTTAATCACACGTAAATCGCTGCAGAAATTTAGATGCAACTTGGCACACAGACACAATACATATATATCCAGGATTTATTTATTAACTTAAGTAAATAAATCCTGGTTATATATGTATTCTGTCTGTGTGCCAAGCCAGGTAAGGATCAATTCATAGGATTTTATTCTGATACGTAAATGGTGTAAGACCATTGCGAGACTAATGAATGAAATATAAAATTATGATGAATGCGTGCGATCGTTTAGTCTCGGATCCTATATTCGGATCCAGAAAGTGTTATTGGATTCAGCTTTTAGGTCATTCTCAGTAGCAGCACGGAGTCTGAAAATAAATTCGGCAGACTGTGATGATAACACTATAAATAAGGTCTAACAGGTAAGGAAAAGAAACACACAGATCCAACTAGAAATTGGAGCCAATCGCAGCTAAACAAATAAGGTTGTTTGGCTGTGGGATATCTTTCTGTCATAGGTGTTTCTGCCAACAATAGAAGATCTAATAATATCCAAGTATAAGATTATAGCAGGGATCACTGGGTTTTTTACTCTAGATAATGAGTCTTTTATTGGTAATGCGCGAGTAACACCGGGTGTCGAGAGCAGTGATAGCTCAGTGGGGAGACCAACAGTCTGCAATGCAGAGGGTCTCGGGTTCGAACCCACGTCGCGCACGTCTGACTTTCGGAAGTTATATGACTTTTCGAAATTATGTGCGTATTGATTGACAATTATCGCCTGCTCCGTGCCTCGGAGAGCACGTTAAGCCGTCGGTCCCGGCTGCCTTGAACATCTATGGCAGTCGTTATTGGGGAAGTCGACACAAAAGACAGGACCCGAGTAGATAGGGTTTCGGGGGGAGAACTACGGGTCTCCCCCTTTGGACCAGGGTACTGCGGGGTCAGGAAGCCCACTGCGCCTCGAAAGGCGTGTTCTATCGACCGCTGACTAGAGTGCGCGGTGCCTGACATTGGTGTTGGACTCGCAGGGGTATGTGGTTGGCCGCTGAGGACGACATGTTCGTTTGCTCGGCAAGCACGTTGCGTTCAAACGTCGGATTCAGGCGCGGCCAGTGCGAACCAGTCGGTCGCATGAGGCACGGAGTTGCCTTTAACGTAGTGGCAGTGTGGTTTCACTGCCGCAACGCATCTCGGGCGCTTGCCTGCTCAGCAAGTAAGAGTCATAGCTGGAGTGACTCGGGCTACACCCGGCTTGTAGGCCTATTTGGGGACGGCGCGGCGTACGGATGTATGTCGGGAAGTGAGCGTGCCCTACACAGCTCCGGTACCATACTGGCGATATGGGAGGCGGCTTCTCCGTCGGCTTCAGCGAGGTTTTCGTTAGCAACTCCTTGAGTTGCGGGTGGTGAGCGGCTTTATTGCTCCGGTATCTATCTGGAGAATAGGTAGTGTCACTTGGGCACGAGGTAGCTCGCTTACGAGGACCGGATCTCTGAGGTTAGGGTGGAGAGTCGGGATTTGGGGACAAGACCTGTCTATAACTGGTCCCGGAAGGTGCTCTCGGGCGCTGAAAGGTACAGCGGCTCTTCTAATATAACCTAACGGTTGGTGTAGGGGAACGCTATATCATAAACTGGGATAGTCGTAGAGAAAGGGGATGGCCCCCACACAAGATAAGAACGCCGGGTGTCTATATATAGCATATAGGCTACGGTAGATAGTATACTTCTTAGCCGCTTTAGTAGTTGATTGGGCGTATGATTACCACATTGAGCCTTGTAATTGGACCATTGTGCAAATATGACCAAAGTGAGATTGGTCGGTTACTGACACCAGATCAACTATGGCCAGAAAATATGTTGTAGGGATCCGATGTAATGAATAGAAAAATAAGTTAGTATAACTAATAATAATTGATACTAACCGACACTGGTAGATCGACGATCGTGATGGATATGTAGTATGAACCGAGTGAGTACCATCGGTTAAAGTGTTCTTTGGACAATATCGACATCTCATTTGGAACTGCAAACAAAATATTAAGTATTATAAATCGAGATTATTATATGACATTTTTAAGTAGACCTGCAAAGCTTATTCATTTTGTGTGCAATGTGGTATCGTTATTCATGTGACGATAATTGTACGCGTATTAGCATATTACCAGTGGCATGCCTGAAAGCTTCAGATAAGGCAAGAATCCCTTCCTTTTTTTTTAAATTGCATTTGCATGTCGCTGAAGAGTGTACTAAACCAGGCATGTTAATGATAGATTGAATATAATAAACCATTATTTAATTTTTGATGAAGCATTTTGCAAGGATATTGAATTTGTACCTATAAATGTATTAAAAACTTTTGATTTCATATAAAGTACTTCCACTGCCATGCACATAACGTACATAGTTACCAAAACTATTGTATTAATAAAAAATCTAACTTAAAGGAGAAGTCATCTTATTTAAATCTGCCTTGAAGTACTCGTAATTGAGATATTTTTAAGTACCTAATAAATATCAAAGTCAAATATCATTTATTCGTTTAGGTTAAAAAGTATAGTGGAACTCCAATTATTTGAATCAATTGGGACCAGACCCAATTCGGATAATATTGTTTTTTTCGAAAAATAAGTTATGTATAGGTATATATATACATATGTACATGTACAAACTTAAAAAATATTGGTCTTATTTTTGGCACGGTACGCATTTCTAATTTGATCATGTTCATGTTACACACATAATATTCTAGAACTGCATTATGGGACGGTGAGACATCTCCCAATAATGTTTCCCCGAAAGCGATTCCAATAATCAGCGATTCGGATAGATGCAGTTTGGATAATTGGAGATCTACTGTTACAAGCGTTACAGTAGCGCTTATGAACGTTAAACTAATAATAAACTTTATACTTGTACTGAATAGATTTTTGAATACCCACACGTAAGGATAGTCAGCATCATCGGTGACATCATGTGGTGCATCAGTATGGCGAACAGCAGGTTGTAGTTCTCCAACACCCTCGAGCCTTCATTACCCGCGTCGATGAACAGACCGCCCAGCATTATGCCGACCACCACGTTTACTATCAGACGCAAGTGAGTCATCGTCTGAAGTAGAAAATGTTTGATTAATGTTTCTGTGGTCATCAGTGTAGCATCATCGTTGACACGATTGTATTAAATATGGGAAAAAGGGCATCTCTAGTAGGAAATTAAGGATATTTGCAGTTCCCAGCTACTAAACAGCTGGAGTGATTACAATGACTTTTCATTGAAAGGTTTTTACACTTGATGAAAAATTGGCCAGCAATTTTACGAATGTAATAATCTAAGTTCTTTTAAAAACTAATATGAATAATGACATTTATTTAGTTGTTTGCTGAAAACTGCTAACTTACCGCATCTCTCTTAGCCTTCATAAAGCCTCTCTTGATAAGCACTGATCTTTGGTTGGACTGGCTGGTCTCCTCATCACCACCTGTGGGTTCAGTCTCACGGAGTACGCTTAGAGGGAACTGCTTTCGCAATCCCTCCATGCTGGGGATGACGTCAGGCTCGTCAAACCACTCTAGGGATCTGCCATTTTCTGACTTTGTGCTCATTATATCGATTTTGTCCTGTCCGTATTCACCACAGGACAACTCGATTACTGTAAAGAAAGTCATTGGTGGATAAATTGTATTTGGAATTAGTAGTTTTCTGTTACTTGTAGATGACATATTTTAAAAGGCAATAGCGCCAGACCTGCTTAGGGTTACCCCTAAGCAAACTAGCTTACAGTCTGACAGATGTCTGTAACTGGTTATGTTAATCGTACTTTGTAGACCAACCACAACCAATCAACCGGTAGTGGTTGGTTTGGTTACCGGTTAACTAAACTAGCCAACGATATAACGTGTCGAATTGCGTCAATACCCACAAAAATTAATGGTCCATAACCCTGCAGTGACGTCACGAATGACGCTTAAATTTTCTAAACGTGTGGGAAAACAATTATGTTTGAAATTATTCGCTTTGTAGATTAATACAACATAGTTTGGTAATTTTATCCCACGTTTTAAAAATAGCATTTAGAAAAGGTACCTATTATAAAACTAACAATTTGCTATTAATAACAATAAATTATTTCTACAATAGTTTAATTAATTTATGACTAGTGTACAGGTTAATATTTATTAAAGTAATTTTATGATCAGTGGTTTCATATTAAGATATGCATTATGCATTTATGCAAACAAACCTAAATTAGAACTATTTGAATTCTCAATCAACTATCGTCTTTACGAAAAAATCTTATAGGCCTCGGCACTTAGTTTTATTAGTATCACCAGCCGTCTCGCCCAGAGAATTTCTCCCAGTTAGTTAGTATTTAGAAGACTCATATACGTAATTCTTCCACTCCTTTCCTTCCATTCTGTCTTAAATGCCGTCTCCCTAACGTAATACTCTGAGTATTGTAAACTCAAACTCATAAACTTTAAAGTTACTCCTATAATAAATTTAGGTCACAAAGTTGTTTATGTCTGGTAATAAAATAAATAAATAATTGTTTACTTTGACTTTTAAAAGCGATCATTGTAACTGCTTAAATTTACGGATCGCATGTTACTTTATAATACGCGATGTGTATGCATGCTTGAGATCTTCGTTGAATAAAGAAAAGAACTTTAAAATCCCCTTCATAAGACGAACTCTTCATTAGAGGAGCCTCTGTCCCGCAGAGCGAGTCTAAATCTAAATTGGATATATCCTCACAATTTGAGCTGCGTTGTTCTGAATCAGTCTCGTCATATCTACGAATTGACGTTTTTACTACCGAAATACGTGTTAATGTAATTCCATTACATGGCCAACCGGAGTTAGAATAATCGACGCTTAAGTTCCTGATATATACATCTTATAATAGTGAGTATAGATGATTAGTGAGTGCAAAAATTATAACAGCAACGATAAGTAAGTCGTATAAATGCCTTTAGGCTATTTAATCGATGTCGTTACTTAATATTGTGAATTAAATATAATTTGAATTTTAAAAGTTTCGTCTCTTTTAATTACATGTAGGTAGTATGATTTGAGCTGTACCTGAATGAGACGTATTTAAAAAAAATAACACATTTTAGTAAATTAGTTTAAGAATCGTGTAATAATGGTTTAACGTCATGTCTTAAAATCAATTCAAATAAAGGTAGACTGAATGAATTGTCCGAATTTAATTATATTTAGTAACCATTTTTAGTCATCAGTTAGCTTAACTAAGAATTAACTTTGACAGATTTCAAATAAATTCAAACACCACATTTATTCGTCTACTAAGGATAATCTGGTAATTAAAAAATCGGGTTTTAATGACCAAAAGACTTAACTATCACATAATGAATGTATGTTACTAATATCTTCATTATAAAATGACGTATGTGCCAGGCTATATGAGACTAGTCACGAATACTTACTATAATCAGCAGGGTTATGGTAGATCGGACAGGGTATGCCTGCCTGGTCAAGATACGGCACTAGATTCTTGGTAGTACCCTGGTACATGCACTGGCCAGCTGCTAGGACATACACGTGGTCGAAGAGAGCGAACAGGGACGCGGAAGGCTGGTGGACTGTGCAGACGATGGTACGCCCCTGGTGCGCCAGGGTCCGGCAGAGCTGAACCACTTGCGTGCAGGAGGAACTGTCTAGACCACTGGAGCATAGAAGAAAATACATTAGAAGAAGGTCTGAAGGATAAGCATCACAATATATTATATTTCTCTACTATAAACTCAACAAATAAAAAAGCAGCGATAGCCTAGTGGGCAACCGTTGGACTGCCACGCAGAGGTCTCAAGTTCGATCCCAAGGCGCGCATCTCTGACTTTTCCAGGTTATGTGCGTATTAAATAGTTAATTATCGCTGGTTCTTCATAATGTTCTCGAAGATATGTGAAGTCTGCCAATCTGCACTAGGCCAGCGTGGTAGATTATGGCCTAACCTTTCTCACAGTGAGAAGAGGCCCGTGCCCAGCAGTGGGACTGTTTAATACAGGGCTGATATTATTATATATAAACTCAACATACAATGAAAATCTTAATTATCCTAACTAATTATTATAAATGCGAATGTGAGTTTGTTAAGCTTTCATGCCTCTACTACTGGTCCGATCATCACAAAATTTCATATACGCGTTGTCAGAGGTACTGGAAACGACATATGGTACTTTTCATCCAGAAAAAATTGCTGATCCCGAGTGAAGCCGCAGGCAAAAGCTAGTAAACAGTATTAGTATGAGTTGTTTCTTGGGATGAACTGTATTTCAGAACGCTAGTACTAGTAGGGTAATCGTGTACTGCTTCCAACGGAAGGCTAAGCAGATGAGTGTTAGCCAGAACTTTCTTGAAACATTATTATTGCGCATGCGACAACGAGACAAAGGTCGTGAACAGTTAACAGAATTACATTATACAATACAGTTTGCATCGCGCTCTAGCGTTTTGACGTACGAAAGAATATTTTTTTAAAAGATGGTGATCCTAAGTCGCCAAAGCGTAGCGTAGCAGAGGATGCCGATTGCCACTACAGACAAAGAATTCTCTAGATTGGGTTACACTTACGTCAATAAACCAACGAGATAGTTAGTTTCTAAGCTTATAGACAACAACAGATTAAATATTTTGAAGTGAAAACTTCTTAAGGCGCGTTGATCACTTTTTGGGTGAACAAAAATCATGCAATTCGCGTCATCGTCACCGAACGCTTTCCATGAGCTATATGTATACTGTGTAGGTATATATCTGTACTTTTTGGGTGAAAAAAACCGTGAAACTCGCGTTATCGTCACTGCACGCTAGTTACTTAGATTTCACTTCTATCGGCAGTCCCCAAAGTCTGCCCTGCATGTTTCTTTTTATCTAGATATTGTATGGAAATGAATGAGAATTTACATTAGAATTTTTGGTACTCTCACGCTATTTAAATTAATCGTTTTTATGTGTTTAGTGTTTACCTTGACGAATACTATACATATATCTGTACATTGATAAACATCAACTGTAGGATCTAGCTTAGATTCACATTTTCGTCTATAGTGAGTTGCCTTGAAGTGTTATGAGCATTAGCTAAGTGCAAGTCAATCTTTCATAAAGTTTAATACATATGTCTCATATATACGTATCTCTTCATATTATGAAACAAAGCCCCCCGTCTGTCTGTCTGTTCGCAATAAGCTTAAAAGCTACTAAACGGATTTTTATGCAGTTTTCACCAATAGACAGAGTGATTCATGAGGAAGGTTTAGGTGTATAATTTGTTTAGGTTTTGTTCTACCCGTGAGAAGCCGGAGCAGGTCGCTAGTATTTAGTATAATTAAACGTAAAATAACATAATAAACAATTTTAAATTAGTTGGTGGTAAAATTTTATAATAATATCTCATTTTAGTAATCAAAATTCACACGCCCAAATTAAAATATTATTAAATTACGAAGTTTATATATTTACATATAATCCATGTGAAAACGTATGTATCTATTTGACAGTCGTTCATTCAATCTTTCAAGCAAGCAAGCCATTCCTTTAAATAGTTCATATTAATTGGACATAAAATCAAACATCAAAAGTTGACGCTGTTTTCACTTTAAATACTTTATCATTATAAAGCATTTTTCTATTGGGTTTACACTACACACAAGCTCACAAAATAAATATGTACATATCTGTCTCGTGACTCTTTGTGAAACGAGCACAATGCACCTAACGACGTGACTAATTATATACATAAAAGTCGTATTGTCGTGTCTGTACACCAACACCGCGGTTTAATAGGTGTGTAGAATTTGGTAATGCTCATTAAACATTGAATAATGGCCTATTTGAGAATACGCTTACACTTTTGACATCTAACGATGCTGAGGCCCGTCGTTTTGGGTGCCATTCAAAGAATAACTTACATATTTACCAGTATATAACTCATCTTTTTTTTGTACTTACATCAATTGCAATTTGACTAATTTTGCACGGACTTCTTCTCAGTGTCAAAGTTATGCCAAAGGCCATTGTCTATTACGCTGGCCTAATGCGGGTTGGCAAACTGCACATATCTTCGAGAACGTTATGTAAAACTCTCAGACAGGCTCTTAATAAATTGAGTTGCAGTGGCACACCGGCGTCCAGACGCTATAGATTTTTAATTACGACTGATATTACAAGATGTGACTGTTTAAAGCGTGCGATAATATCTATTTAATACGCACATAACTTCGAAAGGACAGAGGTGCACGCCTTGAGATTGAATTTGACACTTCTAGCAGACCAACGGTCCCACGAAGCTATCGCTGTTGTTAGTTTGTTTGGTTCCGTAGTCAATGGTTAATCCATAAGCTGCACTTGCTCTTAATAAAATATGTGACTAAGATAATTATGTAATAGATGATACTCAGCCAGTTTACATTCCTATCACTAACAGTAGACTAATAAACATGATCGAATATAAACATAATATCTCGCTCACGTGCACTTCCAGCGTATACAAAGTTCCTATCTGTGCAAACAAGCCAGGGTGAAAGTTCAGTAAACGGTATTTAAACAGCGTTAAGTATTTGCTTGAGTCATGATACCCACTAACTGTCTGATGCGGTTTCACCCACGTTTATAATTACAGGTCTGCTCATGTGTGTCGTGATGTCGTATAGACTATAACCTCAAAAAGTGGTCTTTCATATGCAAATATAATACTGCAAATTGACTGGTAGTTCCAGAGATGAGCACGTTTAAACAAATAAACTGTTTGGCTTTATAATGTTACTAGACTTTTGCCCACGGCTTCGATCGCATTAATGTATATTTTGTTAAGAAATTTCAATACCTTTTAAACAATACTTTTGCTTGGATGAAAGATACCCTATATCCCTTTCTATCTACAGCACTCGAGTAGATATGGTTTCGGGGGGAGAACTACGGGTCTTCCCCTTAGGATCGGAATCTTAGGATGTGCTACGGGGTCAGGCTAGCCCACTGCGCCTTGAAAGGCGTGTTCTATCGGCCGCTGATTAGAGTGCGCGGTGTCTGACATTAAGGTCGGACTCGTAGAGGCTATGTGGCTAGCCGCAGAGGACGGCATGTTTGTTGCTCGGCAAGTACGTGGCGTTCGAGCGTCGGACTCATGCGCGGCTAGTGCGAACCAGTCGGTCGCGCGAGGCACGGAGTTGTCTTTAGCGAAGTGGCAGCGTGGTTTCACTGCCACAACGCATCTCGGGCGCTTGCCTGCTCAGCAAGGAGTCATAGCTAGAGGGACTCGGACAATACCCGGCTTGTAGGCCAGAAAGGGTAGACGTATAGATGTACGTTGGGAAGTGAGCGTGTCTTATACAACTGCGGCACCATACTGGAGATATGGGAGGCGGCTTCTCCTTCGGCCTTAGCGAGAATATCGTTAGCAACTTTCAAAGTTCGCGAGTGGTGAGGGGCTTTATTGCTGCGGTACCTATCTGAATAATAGGTAATGCCACTTGGGCACGAGGTAGCTCGCTTACGAGAACCGGGTCTCAGGATAAAAGGACAAGACCTGTCTATAACTGGTCCCTGAAGGTGCTTTCAGGCACTGGAAGGTACAGCGGCTCTCACTATATATCGAAAGGTTGGTGAGTGGGAACGCTATAACATAAACTCAAGTCGCCTGTAGAGGAAGGGTCCCTCCCTTTCTGTATCCCTGATAACGAGTATGCGAAATTTGATGATGATATTAACAAAAAACTCACATTCGCATTTATAATAATATTAAGGTAGGATTAGGGGTGTGATATATATTTGCCTGTTCTGGCAGAGGTGAGATTTTTAAATTGATGATTTTAGTTTGTAAGTAGTGACAAATCTATTGCTTATTACAGAACATAAGCTTCTGCCGAATAGTGCCACAACTGCAATTTATCTCATAAAATTATATATAATACATTCTCTTTGTAATTCACATATTAAGAACAATTTTATTCTAATTCTAACTAATTTTATAAATGCGAACGCACGTTTGTTTATTTGTTACGCTTTCACGCCATAACTACTTGAACAATCATCATGAAATTTCGCATACTCGATGTCAGGGGTACAGAAACGAACACCTTTCATTCAGATAAAGTACTGTTTCCGAGAGATGAATTTTTTGTGACAATATCTCCATTAACGCGAGCTAAGCCACAGGATAAAACTAATAATATATGTAATAATACTGACCTTCATAACGTTAAATTCTTTAACAATAAACACATGTGTAATTCTCATTATCGTTACTACACGAGATAGAACGCGATTAGGAAAGTAAACCAACAAAATACTACCGGATTTGATAATGGTGGATTACTTAATTTTAGATAAAACATCGGATATCTAAAAAAAATATAAATATATATGATAAATCATCTATCAATATAATTGCAACCTGATACATATTCGCAAAACTTTATAATTGTATCTTATATGATTAATAATTATAGCTTTGCATGATAAAATAACACGAAAGCACGTTCCTTATTTACTAAAAATAGGCGTTGCTGTGTACCTGAGCTCTCTTGAAGCTCTATTATAAAAAAACTAAAGAAAGAATACAGATGTACTAGATATACTTAGTCTCACAATTATATTGCCAAAGAGATAGGTGCTTTAGGTAGAGTAGGTCTTTTGCACTCACATTTTGACAGCCATGGCTTTACGTCCCAATTAATCGAACGTGAGTATTTTTTTTTGTATTACTATGCATTTCTCGATAGAACTCCTGATAAAACTCGATAAGACTTTGCCCGACCCGGCAATGGAACATAAATAGTATTTATGACGTACATTTTCGGTTTAGCTTGAGTGTATAAAAGAAACGTTATTAAACATAAATTAAACTAGCTGATTTACGCAACTTCGTCTGCTTCACGTAAGATATTTTTCTCGTTTTTTATATTTTTCATTGATTCTCTGCTCCTATTTGTCGTAGCGTGATGTTATATAGCCTACAGCCTTCCTCGATAAATGGGGTAACCAACACTAAAATAATTTTCAATTCGAACCAGTAGTTCCTGAGATTAGCGCGTTCAAACAAACAAACCTTTCAGCTTTATAATATTAGAATAGATTGGGTAGTGATCGTCTATATTTGAAACACTTGCATCTCATTTATTTCTGAGTAGATTTTGAACTATTTATTATTCGGGTAATATAATTATTTTACTTCAATAATGATAAAAAAGTGTTTAACTACTCTTTTGTCTGTATTAGACGTTGTGCTGTTGGAGCGTTAAAAGAAAAAGTACTTACGTAGTAGGCTCATCTAGGAACATGACGAGTGGATTGTTGATGAGCTCCAGAGCGATAGACAGCCTCTTCCTCTGACCACCAGACAGCTGGGAGCCTCGCGTGTTCATGTGCTCGTACAGGCCCAGGTTTGTGAGTATGTCTTCTATCTGGAGGGGAAAATATTAATTGAATAATTTGATACTTACATAGATATAAAGTCTTACGCTCATATTCCCTACAAGGTTGGCAGACGCGTATTATAACCTATATTTCACCAGCAACAGGTTTAAGTACCACATAATAGGGAGCAGTTTACTGACGGTTCAACAGACTCCGTGCTACTACAGGAATTTTATTAACAGAAAACTCAATAACATTGCACGGAAATTGAGCTCATGATTGTATATTACAACCTAAAGCAGTTGTATACACTTAATTTTACTGTTGAGAAACAAGCATGTCAGAATTCGACCTTAGTCCAACCAGATAGGGCTAAATACCAATTAGATTCTTTCGAATCCCAAATCATAACGACATACCTACTTTGATTCAACAAGTTATCAAAATATTTCACTTCGATTGACATAATCATAACGGAATTTTCCAAGACATGCCATGACATGCCGAAACATGCCAAAACGTGCTGTCATGCCGAAACATGCGACACCGAAATGCACTTCCTCAAAAGTTATTCTAAATTATTATTTACGAACATGTTTAAAAGAAAGTAGTCATAGTTTTCTCATGAGATATGTAAAGCTGCATATATCAAAGAATGCACCACCATATTGGTGTCACTAGCATACATGAAAGCCGAGATTGCAGTAACGGTACCTCATGAGTCTCATGCCACTTTTATCGACACTCACGCAAAACCACCAGCAAATTATTATAGGCTGGTCAACTTATTAATTTCTGCATAGGTAGTTTTTGAAACCTATATTTGTGCTAAGTAATATTAAATTGGTGAAAGCATATAATAACTAACGTGTAACTAAAGACCGGTACGAAAACAGTTTCATACTCGTTCTGTGTTTTATGAAGTAATTTATGTTGCTCGAGAATACAATATGCAGTTAAAATTATTTTAATTAGTTAAGTTATATGTAGTTAAATTATTTAATGAATATAAATTTGTTATTTATTTATTACAATACAACAAAAAAGGTAAATAGGTAACCAAATAACCTCCAACCAACATAACAAGTTTTTATTGGGTGTCTTTTGAAATATTAAAACATTCCTCGAAGTTGGTGGATAATTTTGAAACAACTTATACCTATCTGTAAACGCTGGGTATGGTAATGTTGTTAAAACATTTCTAATTGACAAAGTGCAATATGAATGTAATACAACCGTTTCAACAATAATATGAAACGCATTTAGTACTATGCATGTGCCTCTGTATAAAGGTTATTTTTATTCATTTTCCACGCAGCTGTGAAATATTTTTGGGTTATTCCACATATCCCCAATAACTTGCATCATCAATGGGGATCTGTGAACCTTTTGGCCACAACTGCCCAGGGAGGGACTAAATCTATATGTATATTATTATATACATATAGTAATAATCGTAGACCGGCCCCGGAAAATGTAACAAATTGTTAGATATAGAAGCTGACAAATGTAGGTTATCAATTACATTATACTTAATATAAATTATTATTATTTTATTTAAAATGTATATTCAATTAGGCGGCAAAGTTAAGCAATTATCATTATTTAGTATAAGAATGCCATGATACAGCTCAAATTCATACTAGTATAAAGCCTGCCATTACCTAACTTACTCAATTTATATAGCACTAGCTTTTGCCCGCGGCTTAAGGTCGACTACATTATTTATTTCTCGATGGCGTAGTGGTTAGTGTAACCGACTGCTACGCCTGAGGTCGCGGGTTCGATTCCCGCACAACTCAAACATTTGTGTGCATGAACATCGATGTTTGTCTTGGTCTGGGTGTTTCTATGTATAATATGTATGTATTTACAAAAAAAAAGTATATATGTATGTTCATCCATTGTCTAGTACCCATAGTACAAGCTCTGCCTAGTTTAGGCTAGATGGTGTTGTGTGTACCTATGTGGTAGAATATTTATAGAAAAAGAATATTTTCTTTACCTCTGACAACAAGTATGCGACATTTAAAGACGACCGGTCTCCACCAATCATCATTAAATTACGCACACTCCTATTTAAAGCGTGATTGCGTAACAAACACACTCATATTTGTATTTATAAATTTTATAATGTTAAGTGAGGTTCTCTTTGTATTACGTGTGTCATTCCCAAAAAGACAGGCAGACATATTGCATCTATCTCTTCAGCAATAAAAGACGTCGTAATATGCTAGAGTGTGTTACATCTCTAAATAAGGAAAGTTAAATCCTGTCTTATTTTATAAATGTTAATGTGAGTTTGTTTTTTACGCTTTCACGTCTTAACTACTCGACCAATCATATAAAACACATCTTGTCACGCGTACAGAAAAGGACATAAGTTAGCTTTCATCCAGAAAAGTACTTTTCTCAAGGGATAGAAAATTGACGTAAATTACGCGAGCAATCTTGTATCTAGTGAGGAATATAGTGTGGCAGTCTTTTCTTTTGCTCTTCTCCGTATTTATTAAACACTTTTTGTATTTAGACTTGTTTCAAGTGCTACAAGTACAATAAATAGGGATTAATTATAATGACCATCAAAAATACTAATTGCACAGCAAAATATGCTTACTAAAATATATAATAACGAGCACATATACGCCTCAAATCACTGCATTTCGTCTAGGAAAGGTTAGGATATGTTAGGTTCCTTCTTAAACCCACCTAAAAATAGGAGCCCCGTGAAGCGGGACTCCGTCAACTTAGTTTAATCTCATTAAATATATTTTGCTGTGCAATTAGTCTTTTTGGTGGAACAAAGGCAAAAAATTGAAGAACAGTTAAATACTACCCCAATAAATATACTTACAACTTCTCCCTTCTCGTATTTGTCAAGTTTGGTGGGTAGCTTGAGGTCGGCAGCCAGCACCATGTTCTCTCCGACTGTCAGCAGACCTTGTAGACGATCGTCTTGCTGGATGTAACATGACATCTTTTTGAAACGCTCTGTAACATGAAAGGTATTTGTAGAGCAAGTGGTGGATAGATGTACATATTTTTATATTTTCTATCTTCTGGATAGGTCAGATAAAGGTAGAACTTTGTTAATTATGTTTACTGTTTGGTGTGACTTACTGCTGGACAAATCCGCTTCCTACGACTTCCAAATGAATCTATTCGTAGATATCCCCTGCTATTATCTTGCTGGCAGTGGGACACAGCAGAAAGCTAATAAAGAAAAAGGTTACTCTTTTGATTACTAGCGGCCCATCCCGACTCAGACCGGGTTAAACATACTCGTAATATATATTAAACATAATGTATAGTTACCTCCCACCTAGAATAATATACCTATCAAACAGTGGAATAATTTACAAATAGGTGCTGTTTTTTTTAGGAAATTACCATCCTCATCCAATCGAACTAATAAAATTTGCATTTTGCTTTGATAATTTTATATATTAATACTAGCTGTCCCGACAGACGTTGTCCTGTTGCCCTGTAAAGGCGGAAAAAAAACTATCTAAACCATCCTCGAATCCACTTGAAACCACAAAAAAATTCATTCAAATCCGTCCAGCCATTTAGGAAGAGTTCACTGTCAACACACGTACAGAAGAATTATACATATATATAAAGATAGATTAGTGTCCTTCTTTATGTCAAACATAACCTTAGTTATTTAGTGTATGCATAGTATCGTTTTAAAAGATAAGAAAATAAAATAGATTCAGTAGTTCTAGAAGTAACTTCTACATAAACAAATATTATTACTTTAAAATAATATGTATCGAATATCAGTACAAACAAACTATTGCTTAATACACTTTTATATTTTGTACAGCATAGCTTATTATTCTGAATGTTTCGCAATATGTCTGCTTACAAATAAAAACATATTTATAAATGAATGAACTTCAGCTGACTTATCGTTTGTATAGAGACTAGTTACATAATCCTGTACAATAATACTGGTTTAACCAGTACGCTCGCCCTAACCGTGACCTTACAGTTCTTGCTCACTAAGCATCACAAAAGTTGTATTATAAGCATTTATTCCTTCGCGTTGCATATCGTCTTTATTTTGAACTTGATTTGCTGATGAATACAATAATTCAAGTTATTTTTTGATGAATAGCTTTTTGCGATCCCTAGCAATTTGAGTTGCGAATTTCTAGTATTATTGATAACCCGTTCAGCAAAGCTATATTGGGAGTATGTTCACGACGGTAGTGTACAGGGAGAGATTGAAATCCAAATACTCTGTCGATCACAAGTCCAATGACTTATCCATTAGGCCACTGCCCATTAGGTATATAATGTAAAAACCGGGCCAATTATCATATAATTAATAGTTGTTTGTACAAATGTCTAACATATTTATATATAGGTATGTTAGATCTTAATAAAGAAGATCCTATTGTACATTGCACGTTCCTATACTACGTAAATCGTGAGCAAAAGTGTAGTATTTAATATCCCGATTAGTAAAACATAGGTACCCATTTCCAGGTACACAATCTCTTGTTGGTAAGACGAACATTTGGAGTGTCACAGGGAACGATTCCAGAACCATTATCAGTCGTATCAACTCAATGGAAGAACCTAGACTTTACATAATTATACATGTGAATATCAGTAATAATTCTAGGCTACCCTAGTTTTATCTGAACACTAGAATCCGGGTCCGCGGTTCATAGCTAATTATTTTGCCGATAAACATGTAATACGCAAGTGTATGCAATCTAATCAATTTATTGATGTTATGTAGAACTGCTTGTTAAGGCATTTATTAATTATAGGTAAGCGAATTTCGTAATATTCATGGTTCGTTTATTTTATGTGTCTATTTTCCTAATAATGCATAATAGGTGCACGATCATGTGTTTTGTCGTGATATCAGACATGATATTGGTATAGTAAATTGGTTAAAGTAATAAATATTTAAAAGGAAAACTAGATTCAGACTGCTATGTCAAGTACATCAGATCATAAATTTCGTTAATAAACAAAATTTGTAGAATAATGCCCTCCGTATAGACGAAGTGATAATACACCCAAAACGACGTGGCGGTGGTGACAGCAGAGAAATTATCGTTGTAATTAGTAGCGTGTTATTCAATACTCTGAGGATAATATATGCGAAATGTAATAGAATAGCTTACTCATAATTCTTCCTCTGCCATTGATGAACACGGCTCCTCCAACGCCAGTGATGCGGTACCCTGAGAGCACATCAAGGAGTGTGGATTTGCCGGCACCGGAGGGACCCATGATGGCAATGAGCTGCCTCGGCCGAAGTCTGCCGTGGACGCCATGTAGGATTTGTTTGCTACCTGTAAATATGAAAATATTGTTTAGATACACCTAATAAATACAAATTGAAAGGTTATGTGTCATGGTGATTTTTTACTAAGTGATACATTTTAATGTACCAATATATTGCACCTAAGAAATGGGAATTAATTAGCATAGGCAGAACTGAGCGTAATTTGCTCTTATATCTGGAAAAATACAATAACAGCAGTACTTTGACCCTAAGGAACGTCGCAGCTACATACATGTCTATGTAGTATGGCGGTAAATACAGTTGCGAGAAATATTTAACGAATCGCTGTATATTCAGCAAATCTGTGATTATTTTTGATATGATTGCCGGCCTCGATGGTGTAGTGGTTAGTGTAATTGACTGACATGTCTGAGGTCGCAGGTTCGATTCCCGCACGAGTCAAATATTTGTGTGCATGAACATGGAGGTTTGTCTTGGTCTGGGTGTCTCTATGTATAATATGAATGTATTTACAAAAAAAAGCATATAATATGTATATTTACCCATAGTTCAAGCTCTGTTTAGCTTGGGCTAGATGGTGTTGTGTGTATGTGATAGAATATTATAGAATATTATTATTATAGCGCAATATCAGCAACGTACGAGCGACGAATTTAAGTGTATGTACATATACAGTGTGAGTCTTTATAAAGTGCACATATTAAAAAGGGTGAAAATATAAACAATTTTAACGACGGAAAAATGTTTAAAAAAATCTAAAAAAAAATTATGTACTTTTAATTTTTTTTACTCTCGTCTTGGTACCCCATGCAAACAAAGTGTTACTACTTTTAAACTAAAAGTGATATTAAAACAAAACAAAATTAATAATAATCTCGAATAATATGCCGAGCTAATAAAGCCATAATTTTTTGAAAAATAAACCTCATAAATTAGTTATTAATGATTTTTTGAAGAAAATTTTTGCAATAAATGTATGTTTTTGTGTTTACAACAGCGTGGCGGACATTTTGAGCAATTAATGCATTAGTTTTAAGTTTCATGTGAAATAATAAATGATTTTGATTAACCTAACCTACGCTTCTTTGTTTTATGAATCACATAGCCTTCATAAGAAAGTAATTTATCCTTTCGAATTAATAACACACCCGGTGAGCCTCTTTTTTAGTCTCTGATAGCAAATGTTGTGTTTTAGCTACAACCATGGGATTTTTACCAAAAACTAGCTAATACGATATAGAATAACATAAAATAAGAAAAAAGTAGGGTAAAGGGCACATTTTTTTGATAAATTTTACATTTATTGCAAAAATTGGTAGACAAATGGTAAATTTTCTTCAAAAAATCATTGATAACTAATTTATGAGGTTTATTTTTCAATAAATTAGGGCTTTATTAGCTTCGTCTATTATTAGAGATCATTATTAATTTTGTTTTGTTTTAATATCACATTTAGTTTAAAAGTAGTAACAGTTTGTTTACATGGGGTACCAAGACAAGAGGAAAAAAATAAAAAGCCCATAAAAAATTTAAAAATTTCTTTAGATTTTTTTTAACATTTTTTCCGTCGATAAAATTGTTTATATTTTCACCCTTTTTAATATGTGCACTTTATAAAGACTCACACTGTATTAATGATTGGTGACTAAGTATCCAGCTCAATTAACAGTAACGTTTTGGCACTATTTTGAACATTTCTTATCATTTATTGAAAATTTGTTGATGAATTTGCCAATATCCTTCATCATTTGCTAATATTTCCAGAGAAGAAATGTACTCGTCTTTTTATAACGTATACTAATTACTAGTTCAGATATGCAGTATTCAGGATATCTGATATATTTCCGTTCTTGTTGTTTTAGTATTGTTTTTGTAACCAACGGAGTTGATAAATTAGGCCAATGTAGTTTATTAATCAGTGTCATTTCATTAGATTGATTGCAAGGTTGAGATTGTGTGGTAAATAAACGAACGACATGTTATGGGGCCACTGGAATTTTCTATATGATAAAGATTAGCTGAAGGTGCTTGCTTATATTAGTTTATACGTATGTGTTAAAGTATCTGCAGCTCTTTAAATCTACTTGGTAGTGGACCAGATATAGTTAGTAAAAATATTTATTGGTTTATTATTCTACTATCCTTTGACCGCAATGTCGTCTGCGTAGCTTGATTAAGCTTGTGACGTTATTTAAGGGGTCAAACTTTTCACCGCCATATCGCCGGTTTTTCTCGAACAGACATATAAAAAACGTGGTTAAGATTTTAGGGTGAACGATGAAAAGCGCATCGAAATCTGTTTAGTAGCGTTTACGGATTGTTAGTACAGACGGACCGACAGCCATCATCAATAAAACAAAATCTTTATTTTTACATTTGGTCTTTTCTAAGTCTGTTCGGATACTGTTACGTTCAGTTTTATAATAATTACTATTTCGTACGTACTTTGTATAAGTATTTACAATTTAACACATAACAAAATGGCTGGTTTAGTCGTCGCAAAATTCTTTATCATCGTTGTCAAAACATAACTTATTAATTTGTTTTTATAGCAATTGACAATATTATATCGTTGATTGTTATTAAAACCTAAATTCTAATCTGAATTAAGTGTTTTAATGAAGATAATATCTCGCAAGAAATTGACCTCATGGCCTTTCGGTGCGGTGGTACAACAAACACCTATTTATATGTGAGTTTGACCTATATGGTCGCTAGCTGTGTTTCCGCGGTTCGTTTCAACCCCGATAACCTTAGTTGACGTCATTGATAGACCAACGCGTTCCGATGCACTTGAGAAATACTACTAACGTGTAATTTAAGACTTGCTATTACTGAATCTTTGAAGCCCTGTTACTTCTTAGCATACTGGGATCCACTGGAGTCTAACGAGTCTAGCTGTTTGAACCCAAACGAAATTCATACCAGATAAAAGGGTTCTGTGTTAATCCTCGTTCCGGTCTATCTGGGAGCCAAGTTTCACCGAAATACGTTCAATAGTTTACATATGATAGAAACACAGATATGCAAACATCTTCAGAAACTTTCATATTTAGTAGTAGGGTAGTGGGACCAGGCCTTACCACCATATTTTAAAGTACTGATATTGCATGCGCGAATATGAAACTTTATAACGCGCTAAATACTATGATATCTTCGGGGGTTAAAACGAGCAAGTCCGTTTTTGATGATTCTGGTAGCGCTGCAAATTGCAAATATAGGTCTATGTGAACTTTATACGCATAGTATCCCACAGAACCGATGCTTGTTAGTTGCCTCTTAGACATAAAGTTGCTTCTACGTGTGAGTTAGTCTGGTTTTCTGTTGTATTGGGCTGCTCTTCTATATCTGTATGTTTTGTGTCATAACTTCAGTTGCACTTGAGAAACACATTTAATCAGATGAATGTAGAGTGGCCTTGTACTTTGTCAATTTCGATAGCGTTATCTATGGAGCAATTTTTTATCAGAAGTAGAGATTATTAGCTTAATTTTTCTAAGCGCGTATTGATTTGGTTGTCAATGTGTTTAAAAGGGTCACAAATGCTAAAATACAAAAAAGAAATGTATCATTGAAACTTAGGTAGTTCAACATAGAATGCCTAATTATTGTTTTTAATAAATATGTACATATATAGTAGAAAAACATATAATACATACATACATAATAACATATTTATATTAATTAATTTCAAAGTTTAAGTAGCTTCTGCTCAAGATTTCGCCCACCACTACCATATAAAATTTTGTAAATATTTGTTTCTGACTACAACAAACGCATTTCTTAGATTAGTTTGGATTAATCAAAGGCTTTCTTTTCGTCTTTTAGAGAAATTATGTTGTATCTATACGTTATTTGTATGTCCTTGGAGGCATACAATACCTATGTATGTATATATTTTGTAATACTATAGTTGGGATATAAAGGTATTTAGGCAAACTAGCGGTCGCCAAGTGGTCGAAATTCGCCTATAATCTATTTAAATTTAAAGTTTTATCGTATATATATTAAGATTTTATTGTCTATAGCTATACCCTTATAATCACATTTCATTTAATCACCTGCTCCATATACATATGTTTGTAATCATAGTTACGAAGCATTCTACGAAGTCAAACGAACAATGCCGAAATACTACGAACGCGATTCGACTGTTTTTGTCAAATGCATGGTTGTGTGCGTGTAGTGATTTTTCATTAATTTAATGTATTTCTAATGCATATTTTATAAAAATATTAGGATTCGCCCCTCCTTCTCCATATAAATTTTAACTGTGCCAAATTTCATACTCCTCCATCCGCGCAATTTTCGACAAAAGAGGTACAAAGATTTTGCTTCACGTATTCACGTATTCATATATAGATTAATGTTTAACCAACTGATTTCATGTTAAAAAACAAAGATCAGTGACAATTATTTTATCAAAATAACTCTTATACATATGAGTAAGCATGTAAAGCTATCATACTTTATGTTTGCGCAATAACTTACCTAAGTTAACGTTAATTAATGTATCCAAGATTCTGATGTATTCGTAGGGTCACTGCGCATAACATTTTATAAGTAGATGTTACTGACTTATAAATAAAAACAAACACATATTCACACAAGCGAACAGAATAATACATCTTCAGTATGTATATAAAGTAACACAACATTTGCGTACGCGACGTAGATAACATTGTTTATAACAATAACGCTCTGGGCGTAATGTTACAATTGCAGCAACAAGAAATTATTGTACCTAATGAGATAATTTTATTGCTTTGAAGAAATTTTATGTAGAACGTTAACAATTAATACGCAGTAAATAAATCTGGTTCTGGTAACGAATCTAGGCTTCTTAGTATTATTAAAATGTACGGAGATCTATTAAAATGTAGGATCAATGGCTCACGTGATCTTGGGATCCAGACAAATCTAATACGTATCAAAAATGTTGTTTAGTAGACAGACGCTGTCGAGCAAATATAATATTTATAGACTGTGATCTTTCTGCTGGCACTACTTTGCCAGGACATATTACTAGTAAGTATAGATCTTCTGAGACTTTAACATCATCTTCTAAAACATTGTTTTTAGTTGTTTTCTTAATCTCAGAATATCTCGTGTTTCTTTTTTCGTACACAGTACCTAATTTGATTAATAATTCAGTTTACTATATTTCACACTAGCGATTTAACGCAGTTTTCTCAGTTCACACTTTACTACGCCTTCCTTCAATATGTCCTTACAAAGGATTCGCGTCAGTCTTATTTCAAGCTTTTTGACTAGATATCTGAGCGTGATCTTCATTCATTATAAGGGATACTGAAGTCTGTAATTTAAATAATATTTAGCTGTTGTCTGTTGAACCTAATTGTGCGTCTTGTTCTTGTGCTTGTTTTATAGATTTTCATAATTGAAATTGAAATATGTTTTGGTAACAACAAACGGTTATTTTTTTTGTCTATTTCATTTTGTAAATATGATTATTTTTTAACGGTGTTTATTAAAATTATTGTTACATATTGTGTTATTATTCTGCCAAATGCTGGCAAGCCAGACATTATTGTAAAAACATCTTGAATGGCTGTCGTTCGCCGCCGGCGGGCTACTGCGGTACAAAACAATAAATAATATTTTGTACTAGTTTTCCCCGCGGTTTCACCCGCGTAAGTCCCGTTCCCGCCGTTACATAAAAAGTAGCCTATGTGTGAATCCAGGTCTTCAGCTATCCACATGCTAAGTTTCATTGCAATCGGTCCAGTAGTTTTTGCGTGAAAGAGTAACAAACATCCATACATCCTCACAAACTTTCACATTTATAATATTAAGTAAGGATATTATAGTAAGGATAATATAACATGCGCGTTTTTCTTTATGTTTCTTTACAATTATCAACCACTCCTCTATGACTTTATTTTTCTCTCGTAATGATTAGTTTAAGTAGTTAAGCGACAAAGGCAATACATTTTTTTTTAATGTAAAATTTAATAAATATGAGTAATCTATTGCATCCTTACTTATAATATTATATATTCGAAAGTAACTCTGTCTGTCTGTTACCTTTCCACGGCTAAACCACTCAACCGATTTCGTTGAAATTTGGTACAGATATACGTTAAAACCTGGGGAAGGACATAGGCTATTTTATGTAGGTACTCGTACTACGCAGGCGGAGTAGCGCGGAAAAGCTTTTAAGCCATAAAGCAAAAATTGCCATTTTAATTATGGTTTATGTTATTGTATTTTATAATGAAGGCCATTTACCATGAGTACGATTTAATCATTCTTCAATTATGATATATCTTAGTAATCATTAAAATACCATAATTATAACTAACAGTTAATAATTGCGAACAATTAATTCAATTGACGTAAAACATTTAAGAACGTGACTGACAATAACTTAGTTTTAAATTTACATTCGTGTTGCTAAATTCAATTAAGTAGTAGGTATAATTGTAATGTATCTAGGATATATTTTGTGTTCTACCAAGATGGACGACAGGGCTTATCTGGTAAGCACCATAGTCTACGGAGGGTTGCAAAATTTAAGGTTTCTGGAGCGTTACTGACCTTGAGCTAAAAACTGAAATCACATCCAAAAAACATTACCCTTCAGTCGCGTGATAAGCACTTATGCCAATTTGTTTTGTTTGTTTGTTTTTAAAAGGCAACTCGGTATAATATCTGTTCCGCATAGGACTTTACGTTCAGACTCCAAACAACCATTTGCGGATTACATAAATTATTTGTCCCGTGTGGAGATCTAACCTACAATAGGAAGTGTCAAGACGACCTCCTAAATAATCCGTGCAGACGATACCTAGTAAAGAAGGTATTGCAACTGCTATTAAAAATCGATATGAATGAATGAATGATAGTTCAAAAGGACTATTGACATTTATGTTTATTGAGACATAAGTAAACAAGGATCATAAAGTCCTCGAAGATGTTCGATAACATCCACACACGCACCCACACATGCACAATACACGTGTAAGAACAAAAAGTTTACATGTGTGTATTGAAAACAAAGAGACGTGCATTTGCGCTAGGGTTACGACGCGCGACGTCGGAACTCTTGCAAAATTAGTACAGGCAGCGGTTCAAAATTTTGGCACTTATCTATAGAAATACATTTTGTAGACTATTGTGGGAGAATGCTGGTCTGAAAGACTGCCTTGTTGATGCTATTGCATAAGCTTATGTTTGAATACGATTGCGAGGTCCAGTCCGATTGATCATTGCGTTGAATTTAAACTATAAAGTTTAATTTTAGGAAAATACCCTGTATATCGCAATACACATCATTACTCAACAGCATACTTGCTTTGTATTACATGAAAAATACTAAAAAGGCTTTCATACACTTTAGACTCGTGAGTCATGTAAGGATGCCTTAGATAACAAATTGTTTTTTCGTTCTCTTATTCTTAGCTACCGAAGTCGTTTAATGTTACACCAAGAATTAAATCTATGTTCGAAGTAACCAAAAACAAAAAAAAATATTTTGATAATTTAGGGAGTGTGACACTTACAAGAAAGTGGTGGTGGTAAATTAAGCTACAGTATCTGGCAACCCTGTATTCTACCGATGTAAACACCTTTTGTTGGCGCATAATTGTTCGAACATTAACAGCTGATTCACGGAAATCAATGATGGCTTGTTTTGTGACGTTTTATGTCTCCGATAACGAACTGGTTTTCAAGCAATTTGTTAATTGCTTCGATTTTTGGTAGTTTAACGAGTCTTTGTGATACACGTAGCTATATACGAGAAGTGTTAGGCAGCAGGCTGCCTAAATTAAATGAGCTGTGTTTTCAGACTTATGTTTTAGCAGGCGAGCCTATTGGCGTATAAGGGCAGGACATATTTTGAGATATATGCAGAGTTTCTGAATAGATAAGTCCAATATATGTACATTACTTAAATTTGATTACCGGATAGAGCACAATCTTGATTTGCCCTACCTGGTTGCTAATCTGGCATCCATGACCGGTTGTAAATGTAGCATGTGGTCGAGATACTTCATGTATATTATTTATTTACCTTCGTACGGCATAATTATGTGACTATACGAAAGATATAGCGAGCGACTGGTCGCCTTGCAGTTGCCATCGCGCCAAATGTTGTCGGTTCGAATACCACACAAAACAATTATTTGTGTGCCCCATTGCTTATTGTTTTCATTTCCAAAAAAATGTATTACTTTCTCATTTTGCAAACAATTTTAATATTATTTTGGCAAAGTTTTCTTTTACAACATAACGTGAAAATTCACACTCTACTACTTAGCTCTATGTTGGCTCTGGCATCACGTGCAAGTTTAAAACGCATTATTAGACATGTGTAATAATATCCTTTACATTTTGAAAGCATCTTATAAATTAATTAGCAATATCTTATTACAATAAAGCACTAGGATTAGGGAGCAGTTTATAATGATAATCCGTCCTTTTATCTGAGCAAATTAATATATGTGAAACATTATCATTTCTGATGCAAACAACTGACAGAATTAAATAACTGACATGAAGAACACCTCGAAAAAATTATTAGTATATAATACAAAATGTTTTGTGTATTGAGGATTGAACCCGATACCAACAGCTCATTGAAAATATCGTCAAGGTAACTACTTAAATCATTGTACCATCGTTCGTGCATTCAAAATCGTTTAAATAAAGAATCTCGATATTCAAACAAAGGCGTTAATTCGACAAGTTGTTACGTCACGCGTCGATGGTTGTCGCGCTGATACCATGTGTGATACAACGACCCATATTCGCAATATCAGCTGTGTGTGACGTCAGAGGTTGCTGACACCGCCACCGATAATACCAACTGTCACTTGCCGAATATCATTCTCGGCTTTCTCTTTGTTTACTTTATGTACAGATTTCTTATGAATTCACATGATAATACAAAATATACGAAATATCTTGTATGAAAATTGTGAATTAAGATGGAACAACTTCTTTGTTTATTGGTTACTAACTGGTTATTATGTAATCAATAAGATCCTTCAGATCCAACTTCGATCACGGTGGCCGATTTTAACGGAAACTGGCCATCTGCGCAGGATATATTATACTGCACATGTCGCACTCTTAATAAAACAGCGTCTTAACTCGAAATTTGGAAGTAAGGCAATTTAAACTCTAATTGTGTGACTATACATTTTATATAATATATTTATCTTAAGTAAATCTAACAGCAGAGTTTAAATTTGTTTAATTCAAAATACTCAGATAAGTCTCTGTTTTTAACCCCCGACGCAAAAACGACGGGGTGTTATAAGTTTGACGTGTCTGTGTGTGTGTGTGTGTGTCTGTCTGTGGCATCGTAGCTCCCGAACGGATGAACCGATTTTTATTTTGTTTTTTTTATTTGAAAGGTGAATTAGTCGGGAGTGTTCTTAGCTACGTTTGATAAAAATCGGTCTAAGATGGCCGCCACCACAAAATGGCTGATTATATATTTTTTCACAACTCCCTCAATATGGGTATCAAATGAAAGGGCTTGACGAGTAGAATACTATACACTATGATAAATTTCAAATCCAAGGTGGCCGCCACCAGAAAATTACAAATTTCCACAAATTAAAATTGTTCAATATGGGTATCAAATGAATATTGTGTCGGGGATTTTTAAATTTTAAATTTATATTATGAGAGTTATGTGTATGTGCAAACATAAGTGCACTTACCATTCCTTCACTTTCACAGTCCTATGGGAGAGCAAACCGACACGACAGGAGATCAGGCGGTAAGTACGTTACATCATCCTGATCGCAACACAGGAACTATTCCAAAGCTGGGAGTTGTCTTTTAAAAGCAAAATAAAAAACAAAGAAAAGAAAAACTACTACTATTAAACTAGTAGTTTTATAGTACTACAAAACTACTGGATTATTTTTCATACTGTACATTGTGTACTACATATCTATACTATTATAATATAGCTGAAGAATTTGTTTGGTTCAACGCGCTAATCTCAGGAATTACTGGCCCAGATTTAAAATTCTTTTAGTGTTATATAGACCATTTATCGACGAAGGCTATAAACTATATACTATCACGCTACGACCAATAGGTGCGGAGCATCAAAGAAAAATGTTGCAAAACGGGAAAAACGGGTCTGTTCGCGATAAATTCAAAAACTACTGAACGGAAATTTACATGTCAGTTTTTACCAATAGACAGAGTGTTTCATGAATAGAAGAGAAGGGTATCTTATCTTGTGTGGGGGCCAGTCAGTATAGACCGGC
This sequence comes from Catocala nupta, assembly GCA_963675205.1. Classification (NCBI taxonomy): domain Eukaryota; kingdom Metazoa; phylum Arthropoda; class Insecta; order Lepidoptera; family Erebidae; genus Catocala; species Catocala nupta. The sequence continues at coordinate 25,319,381 of OY776086.1, read as the reverse complement.
GACACTTCGACCCAGTGGGATCTTTTGTGTCGACTTCCCCAATAACGACTACCATAGATGTTCATGGCAGCCGGGACCGACAGCTTAACGTGCTCTTCGAGGCACGGAGCAGGCGATAATTGTCAATCAATACGCACATAATTTCGAAAAGTCATATAACTTCCGAAAGTCAGGGGTGCGCGACGTGGGTTCGAACTCGAGACCCTCTGCATTGCAGTCTGTTGGTCTCCCCACTGAGCTATCGCTGCTGTTGAAGAGAAGGTTAAGGTGTATAATTTGTTAAGGTTACCCGTGCTTAACCGAAAATTATATACAACATCTTTTATTATCATAATATTGTCTTCTGTTTACGCGAATGTTATTTATTGAAATTAAACTACTATATACGGATTTTATCGCGTTGTTTATTTATCACTGTATTACAAAATTTTGAAAATATTACACTACTACTACTATTGATTTAATTTTATTAATTTGGGAGTCTCCCCGTGACCATGGCTGCTGAAAAGCAACCGAAACGTCGGGGAAAGTGTAAACCAAAAATAAAAAGATTTAATAGTTTAAATAATTTCATTAGCTTATAAATTAGTAAAATAAAATCAATAGTAGTAGTGTAATATTTTCAAAATTTAGTAATACAGTGATAAATAAACAACGCGATAAAATCCGTATATAGTAGTTTAATTTTATTATCATGTTAGACAGTAGCTGTGGGTAATAATTATACATGTTTCTAACCAACACTAAAAAACGAATTCTCAGATGTTTATTTCCTTTATTTATACACAATTGTATAAACATGATTATATTATCATGTGAATTCTTTATATATAAATATGTAACTAAACGCATCAGGGTTCAGAGTTCAAGATCAATTACATAATCTTGAAACACTTGTATGTAGATATTAAAATGTTTGTAATTTAGCTGGTTTCTGAACAAAAATATGGGCGCCAACTTTACTATTATATAAACGAAGCTTGTAGTTTGAATTCAAATCTATACTAATTTATATAATTATAAAGCTAAAGAGTTTTTGTTATGTTTATTTGATTGCACTAATCTCTAAAACCATCAGTCCCCATTTAATTATTATTTTTATATTAGGTAGTATGTTTATTGTTGTAGTATAAAAGATATATAACACACATCATAAACCACAGGAGTGATGCAGTAATCACAAACGAGGATAAAATCGCGGGGAAAAAGTAGTAACACATAAAAATTTACTGTTAACAGTTCTTTACTAAAATTCATAGATTCTGGTATAAGCAAAGATAGCTAAATATTTGAATTTAAACCTCTTTGGGTCAAAGTAATACTACATATAACCCAGTTTTGCTAACGAATGAAATCTCCTTGATCCAGAATGAGTCCCACTCTAAATGAGGTTTAAAGAAGTTAACTGTGACCTTAAGGTCCCTATTATTATGTCCCCTCTATTAAGTAGACTTAATCTTATTAATTTCAAAACGTTAATGGTCATTAAATAATTTATAGTCTCATTAGCACTGAACGCATCCGGTTCTTGGGAGCAATATGTATGCACTATATTATACGTCAGCGATTAAATCTAATGAGAGAAGCACGTCTAGATACGTGATTTTGCATGTTAGTGAGTAATGTTCATAGGTAACTAAGTGATATAGTAAAGAATAAAGTCCAGAACGTTGTATAACAATTACCGATTTTCGCAACACATTTTATAAAATATCATAATTTGTTATAAAATGTACCCATATATGGATAGTGTTATTTTTTATATACAGTGTGTCCCTGGATAAAGTGCAATCCCTAAAGGGGATGAAACGAGACCATGACTCATCGACAAAAGTAAAAGAAATAAAAAAATAAGATGTTGTAGATTTTTTACGCGTTTTAAGATTTTAATTTTTTATTAAGGTATATAATGTACAAAAGTATCGTATATATTCTTCCGAAGTAGAGGGTCCATTGAAATTAAATTTAAAAAAATATATGACTAGTACCTGACAAATACTATGAAATAACAAATAGCACGCAAAAAAGTACCTACTATAATATAATTTTCTTTTTTTTTATCGTTGGTTCATGTTCTAGTTTCACCCTCTTTCGGGATTGCACTTTATCCAGGGACACACTGTATAAAGTACAAGAGTGATTATTCCTTGTGTCAGGGGGGACTTTACATATGTTAATTCAAAACACGGACACGAAGAATACATAGAAATAGAACAGCTATTTCTGGATTACATAATTTTTTGTGCCGTATGGGGATTGAACCCACAATACAATTAGATATAAAGTACAAGAGGCTCTATGATTATTGCCTGTATTGCGGCAAAATTTACATATAATAAAACACACCTATTTGTGGATAACACAATTTTTTGTCTCGTTGGGCGATCGAACCCAAAACACTCGGCACTGTGACAGCGACAAGGCAACCACCGAAATCATTACGATAAGACTATCACTACTATAAGGTACACATTCGAGACCTTGCTTGGTGGTCAAACATTACCAACACTGTCCATAGCCGGTTTAAACACGCACAAACACATTAATTTGCTTACTTGCACATATTTTCATAAGTGCTCACACGAACACCTAAAATATTTTGCAACTTTTAACCAAATGCAAGTACCTGGTACCCAAAACACTGGTTAAATCTTACATTGGGTACCAGAGTTCAACAAATTCTGTATTAACTTGTCTCATACCTTCTTCTTCTTAGGACCTTAAGAAAAAAACACGCGCGTAACACAATGCATTGTTGCTTGCATTCATAGTATACAAATAACTGCTTGCAACAGACAGGTCATGTAAGAAGGCAAAACTTGTTGTATAAAACGAGACTTGGTATTGATATACACCGAAAATAATTGATAGACACTATTATTTTTAAATGCATGACTGAATTTAACAGTTTCGTGATAACTAATATTAAATGAAAATGTGAGTTACGCTTTCTTCCTTAACTACTCGATCGATCATCATGCAATTTTCCATACACCTTGTCAGGAGTACAGAAAAGGACATAGGGTAACTTTCATCCAGAAAGACAAGTGCTCCCAATGGATATAAATTGACATAACCTACCATTTACGCGAGTGAAGCCGCGGGCATAATCTAGTAATGTTATAAGGCTAAAAGTTTGTTTGTTTAAACGTGCTTATCTCTGAAACTACCAGTCAGATTTGCAAAATTCTTTTTGCAATTGATAGACCAATTCTTAAGAAAGGTTATAGGCTATATAACATCAAGATACGAGCCACATAAGCAAAGCAGACCTTTTAAGCAAAAAAAGTACTGTTGCCCAGCGAGTAAAGATGCGAGCAAAAGCTAGTCGATAATAAATAATTTACTACTTGATATATACAACTGACCTGGATTTTACCAAATTTCTAACGGATACGTGCTAGATAATAGTACTATTTTCGTCATAATTATTGTTAGAAGGACAATAAATAAGTAATATTGTGAATAATACTGAGATAGCGAAGTGTGTCGAATGTTGCAACGGCCGGATCTCACACGCGTAGCGAAATATGGATTAAAATGGCGATAACATTCGTTTCTAATGTTACAAAGTCTGAAAGGAAAATTACCGTTGTAGTCTTAAGTTATTTTATAATCATCTCTGAAAAAATTGGTTGACATTCCACGTCTACATTGAATTCCCAAATGGAGCCAAAAGTTATTGGCTTTTCTGTCAAGTAGCAGTACGAACTGCACGAAGGCAATATAACATAAAATCATAAATGGCGCAAAAATACACTGTAACATACAACTAATTGGTTGCTTTTACCTATACAACATGTAACATAACAAACGCCCATCCTGAAAGTAGATTGTTCAAAATGGGCTACTGAATCAATTCCAGCAATTTTAAATATAGGTAATTTTTTTCCCTAAAATACCACCCATTTATTATACAGCTGAAATAAACCAAAATGTATCATAATTCAAGGCAATAAGGTTTTTGATGCAATAAAGTAAATAATAATGTTAGATTTATTGTAATATACCCATACTATCCGCGCACAATAAGGAGAACTAATTCGTTAAATTAAAATATTTAATTACAAAAAAGTAATATTTTAATGATTATATTATTATTACGATTTAAAATCTAATTGGGGTGTTTCAGGTTGTGCGTTATATCTGTGACACGTTGTATATCTATTTGTTATATATAGTTACTAAGAGCTATCATCATTGTATATATATATTATATATATACAGGGTGATTTTGAAATCGTATAATTCCTTTTAACCACGCATTCTTCTAGGGTTATTCTATACCACCAGTAGAATGTGCGGTTAAAAGGAATTAAACGATTTCAAAATCATTCTGTATATAATTTTTTTTCGATGTTACAGGTTATGAAAGTCAAGGGTTATTGGGTCTTTCCGTTAGGCTCATCTAAATTACTGCGTAAGGTTCAGTGATTTATGTAAATAGATTCATGATTTCGTCAAAGCGAGTGTTTCTCGAAATTGTCTCAAAACAAGGCTTTGATTATTGAACTCTGTCTTATTTTAACTTTAGTTATGAGTTAAGATCGCCAATATTTAATATCCCTGTATCGGTCACGTAATTTATTATTCTGTGTATAAAACAAAATGAAGTGCGTTTGCCTCAAAGGGTCAGATTCGATAATAAAACATCGTAAACATGTATAAGGGCAAGGTCGGGCTTTGAATGACGAAATACAAACAATAATAATCAGCAATAATCATTGAGTTTTCACATATCGTTAGCACCATTATTAATAGTTATAAACTACCCCTTCGGCCCATTGCACGAATCAATAAATTATAAAATTGACGGCGTATGGAAAACTATGTTACTCAAATTCATTTAAGAACAGCAAAAAAAAACTTTTATTAGTGAATGACGACAGTTTAATTTGATAGTTCACATGTAATAACTGAACGGCACGAATGCGACTGCGCAATAATTTAAATGGTGGATTTTGAGGATTTTTGACACCTTAACTGTTTGTTAGCTTGATCCCATATTCAAAACTGAGACGTCATGCAACATCACTATATAGGATTGCATTCACTACCACTGCAACATTGTACTTTATGCAGATACCTACAAGCATTAGGTCAATAGGCAACAGGAAAATTTTCTCATAGAAAATCCCAATAACACTCTGCCCTTAAACCGCTACAAGCAACGGAGTTAATTAAATCACAAATAAAAGGTAATCATAAACTACACCATAAAAGTCAGCAAAAATTTTATTTTTAATAATATAATTGTAGTTTTGTTAGACGTATGGGTAGTAGTGGTAAAATGCTGGTATAATGATACAAATTACGCCATACTTATGGCCAGCAGTGGACTAAAAAAGGCTGATTGTATTCTGAATATTCAGAAATAGAAGAACATAGCATTATCTGAAAAATCTGCAAGACACGTTGCTATATAATTTTCATTATATTTAGAGGTTAGAAATAGATACATTTATACACGAAATAGCACCGTTCCCTTTTCCCCTTAAGCAAAATTACAAGAAAACTAGTGTTACGTATAAAAGTTACCTATCTCCCTACTGAGGTCTCTTCGCAACATGTATCAGTAGAAACGATTTACACGAGATAATTGCTAGTAAAAAATTAATGCAGTTATTATAATCATGGTTACACAATGACACAAAGTCCATGGACTAACCGAGAGTACAAAGTTCACGCCGGATGAAAACATAGATGTGCCAATACAGTTGAATCTAATCGGCTGCCACTTCGCATTAGCCGATGATTCATGAAATAATATTATAAATATTTTAACTAGTACAAGGTATTTAATATTCATTAAAGGATTTTGGATGTTAATAAAGAATTAGAGGTATGTACTTCTTTTGTTAGGACTAATTTAATAAAAAAAAACAATAGCAAAAAAATAATCATTGATAACTTCCGTGAAATCATATTTACGTTCCGGTCATGTCATGCGGATTACAATAAAAAATACGCTATTCCGATTTCAAACAGATTCTATCTCGTTATACATAGAATTGAAATTATATTTACCTAACTAGATTTTTGAGACATTGCTCGCGATGATCAAGATTTTGTCAATAAGTAATTATCCCTCGGGAACATAATTTTTCTTGATATGGGATACCATTATTCAAGAAAAATAAATTGTTCTCGAGACAAGGACATAGGGTAATAAACTTTATTTTTAAGTTAACTTGTTTCAGATAATTAAGTTATTACAGACAACTAGATTGTTGATAACAAGCGTTACAATGCATGGTCTCCAACTTAATAAGTCTGACCCATACAGACTACAATGACACGTATGAGTGCAAAATTAATTACTTCAATTCATGTGAAGGGATATTCTGAATATATTTTTTTGCACTTAAAAGTATTTTAATGCTAATGGTTCAAACTAAGGTTACCCTCAGTTTATGAGCTAAGAAAAGTAGTAAATTTCATTTGAGTATTGTCAAATATTTTTATCAGTATCGAACTTCATCAAACCGCTATCAACTGAGCATTTACTTAAGTATATGGTGTTCGAATACCTATTTAAATTGTGTTACAATTTTAGGAACCTTGATATTGAATCAAAATAAATGTTTATGTAATACTTGAAAAGAATTTGAGACGTTCTTAACATGAAATTCTCAATTAAAACCAGGTGTTAGGGAGCATGCACTCCAACATGTCTTACAAACAATCAAGTCGAGATGTCTCCTTTATAACGTAGTAGTATTACCTAAATGTATAACATTCTAAAATACAATTAGCGGCGTTTGTGACCTATTCCTATCTCATTGCTGTGACCACAATTTAAATGTGATGCAAAGAATATAAACCGCAATAAAATAGGACATTTGCTTTGTTTTAATAGTTGCAATGCACTTCGTATTATGGCGTAGTTAATTGTACAAATATTGGCCATACTTGCTCAAAGCAATACCAACGCGACGGGTATTATATAGTAGGTATCGTTGTTATTGCTGGTAACGTCGCCCGCATCAATAAAATCGTAGCCAGACATTGCAAGAAAGGAATCCTCGTTTATAAGCCTTTGAGGAAAAACTTTAGTACCAGGATGAAATCTAGTCACCTGCATGGTAAACGGCAGTAGGCTCGCTTCCTATTACATACAATCTAAAAGCATAAATATTGATATTTGAATGCTTAATATAATAATGCTTCTATGATAAGAATAAGTACAGTTAGGTCGAAGCACATTTGTAAATTTTAATTGTCTTTCAAAATTATAGCAAACGTTTTTGTTGCTTTTTTAGTTAATAAGTAGATATTTGATATAATTGCAGATCAAAAATATATAATAATAATTAGGACTACTATATTTTTTCTAAAAGTTAACAAGTTATGACAGTAGTCTTGTTAACCCCTCCAGCTAAACTAGAATGCTTTGTTAGGAAGGGTATAAATCAAATTGCCATTGGGCTACCGCCGTTTTTTACATCCAATTGGTCGAATACTTGAAAAACCGTTCAGCTATTTGTGTTGCCGACTGTACTCGTAAGCAATAGTTTACGATGTACTTCCATAAGTAAACTTTGACCGAATCCGAAGGCAATCAACTTCTCTGAGTCACATAATATTCGTGTTAAACCAATAAGGTCACTGGACTTACCTTTGCTCAATGGCGCCATTACGATATATTATATTAAATATATTAAACATTACTTGACTGTATAAATGGCGCATTAATTTAAGATTTAAGTTTCACGGTGTGAGTTTTGTGGTTTCGAGCCCCAAAATGTGTGTGATCCACAAATAATAATTTCTACTAGTCTAGGTATTTCTCCGTGTCCATTGTTTTAATTTTAAAAGTCTATCTCAATGCACAAGTAACTGTATGGTTAATTATAACCAAAGAGTTACTTGTGCATTGAGATCTCACCACTGACAGTACAAAAATGACCACACTCCGCCTGATGGGAAGCAGTCGTGTGGTCTAAGAGCAGTGGCCTCCACATCGTCCTCATAGCAGCCGAGGCGATGTTGAGGTCTCTACTTTGACGGCCTGAGAAGGTGCTTTTTCACGCCCCGCTTAAAGGATCCAGGATTGAAGGAAGAAGGAAACACGTGCCTTGGCAGAGAATTCCATGCCTTGATCGTTCGGCAAAGGTATGAGGACCCAAACTTGTTGGTACGCACTCTAGTCGACTCCACCGTGTAAGGATGGCATCTGAGCCCAGCACGCGTTGTTCTGGATAGGAAAGGGGAGGGCGGGATAAGGTGGAATAACTCTTCAGAGCACTCCCCGTGGTATATTCTATAGAAACATGCCAAAAAGGCAATATCCCTACGGAGTTGCAGAGGTTCCAGTGAACTCGTGACCTCTGGATCTCCGATGATACGGACAGCCCGCCGCTGTAACCTTTCAAGAGCGTCTAGCAAGTACTGCGCGGAGCCATCCCAAAGATGAGAACAGTACTCCACGCAAGGGCGCACTTGTGCCTTATACAATAGGCACAGCTGCCCAGGCGCGAAGAACCGCCTCACCCTGTTCAGAACTCCGAGTTTTCGCGAAGCTTGCCTAATGACGCTCTCGATGTAGGTTTTGGGATTATGGGAGCGGCAAAGATCCATACCTAAGATAGAGAGGCTGTCACGTATCACCAGTGGAGTGTTCTTCAGAGAAGGGAGGGGAAGGAACGGAGACTTTTTTGTTGAGAACGCGCATGCCTGGGTCTTCTTGGCGTTGAACTGGACCAAGTTCTTGGCACCCCATTCAGAGATGCGGTTCAAGGTCCGGTCAAGTTCAACGACAAGATCCTGCCTTTTCCCCTCAACCTCAGCCTGTTTGGCTCCAGGACGTCCGAGATATCGCCCATGCACGGTACTGTCGTCCGCATAACAATGTATGTTGCCGAGATTCAACATATCATTGATATGCAGAAGAAAGAGCGTAGGGGATAAGACGGAGCCCTGAGGCACTCCTGCATTGACCTGCATAAATTTGGAAGCGCGACCGTCGCAAAGGACCCGAATACGACGCTTCTGCAGGAAATTTGCAATCCAGGTGCACAGTTGAGGGGGCAAGCCATAGGCCGGAAGCTTGGAAAGAAGAGACCGGTGCCAGACTCTATCGAAAGCTTTGGCTATGTCTAGGCTGACAGCCAAAGACTCGCCGTGCTTGTCCATAGCCTCACCCCAGAGGTGCGTGACGAACGCTAGAAGATCACCCGTTGATCGTTTAGCCCGAAATCCGTATTGGCGATCATTGATCAACGAGTGATCCTCCAGGTAGCGGACAATTTGGGTGTTAATAATCCGCTCGAACACCTTGGAGAGCACTGAGGTGATAGCTATGGGTCGATAGTTGCCTGGCTCGGAACGGTCCCCCTTTTTGGGAATCGGTTGAACGTTAGCCTCCTTCCAAGCCTCAGGCACAATGCCTGCGGCGTAAGACGTCCGGTATAGGCGCGTAAGTGTGGGAGACAACTCCGCTGCACATTTTTTGAGGACCACAGCTGGGATGCCGTCAGGTCCACTGGCTTTCCGAACATCGAGAGACTGCAGTATCGCACGAACGTCACGTTGCCTGATACGTATATCAGGCATGTTGGGCAGTTGGCAATGTTAGGCGGCTGCGAACCGCAGTCATCGATTCGGGAGTTGGCTGCAAAGAGATTTGCAAGCAGATCTGCTTTCTCTTGCGGCCGATGAGCCAGTGATCCATTCGGATATCTCAGAGGGGGCAGCGAGGTCTGGCAGAAGTTGGACTGCACGGCTTTGGCCAGGCGCCAATAGCTACGACTGCCCGTAGGATGGGCCATGAGCTCCTGGCCGAATCGTGCGACTTGCTGGGCATCCGCTCTTAAGTATGCCCTCTTGCAGACCTTTGTGGCTTGGTTGAACGCTGCCTTCAGGTGATCCACGTTAGAGTCGTGGAGAGTGCGAGCCCTGGTCCAAGCGCGGTACGCTGTCTGTTTGCGTTCAACAGCATCAGCGCATTCACGACCGAACCAGGGCCTTTTCCTGCCACCGCTCGTGACATCACTGTATGGAATATAATATTCCATACCCAGGATGATTTCACCAGCGACAGCAGTAGCGCTCTCTGAAGGATCCCTGTTCTCAAAGCAGCGTTGAGCCCAAGGGATGGATGCGAAGTACTCCCGCATTCCATCCCAGTCTGCTGACGAGTAGTGCCACAGTCGTCGTCTTGCCTCCTCGGGTCGTGGGGGCGTAACAACAACAGCTGTGGTACAAAAACATTTTCCAGTACTGCGTGTTCTTTTGTTTCTTTATGCCTAGCCTATGCGAATAAAAAGAATACTTTGTGTTGCAGTTACCGTATGCAATAGGTGAGTGACAGTCTATGCCGAAGCTAGAGAAAAGGTATTAAGAATGATATGAAAGGAAAAGATTAGAACAATATACATGTCCCTCTAGAACTTTGCTTACCGGGCGAAGCGCAGTAAAATCATTGCTACTTTTCAACGGTTACAAGTACCGTTATCTACATATAGAAAATTATTTAAATAATAAATGCACCCTACAACCTTTGAATACGGTCACTTTTCTGGACGTTAAGTAGACTCACACATATTGAAAATTGTATAATATCGTTCTATATCTAATGAGTGAGCTCACTCTTCTCAGTGTAGACACCTTTCGTGCGGTCTAAGTACAGTTATTAGAATAGTTTATATTATCTATAGTACGGTGAAGGCCAATTATTTGACAACGGCGAACTCTACCGACTTTTAAGCATGTTTTATGTGCAATAAACTAAACCAGTCTTTTTATTAGTTTTCATTTCCTAAAAGACAGACACACGTTACGAGGACAACATGATTTTGCGCACTTCCTATTTTTAAATAATATTGATAGAATATTTTTTGGTTATTTATTCAATAAATGTGAAGAATACTTATATCAATAATTTTAATGAAACGTCTGAGATAACTCATTAGTGGTTGCAATTGAGAATGTCTAAACAGAAAAACCCAAGACTTTGCCGACCCATGAACCGGACCCGAGACTTCACGACCGCACGCAAATTTATGGCACAGCGTCAACTTATAACTTTAATAATATAAATTCGAATGTGAGTTTGTTTGTTAAGCGTTCACGCCTTAAATACTTGACCGATTTTCAAGAAATTTCACATGCACGTTGTCAGGGGCAAAAAAATATAAGGTACCTTTCATCCAGAAAAGAGTTCTGCTCCCGAGTGAGGCTGCAGGTTAAAGCAAGTAAATAATAATTATGACTAATGGTCGCAGTGGTCGAAATACTACAGTAATTAAAAACATGGCTTTTGGCTTTCCTTCTCCATTTAAACTATAACTAGGCCAAAATTCACATCCGTGTAATAGGCTTAAAAAGGATACAAAATTTTCTCTTCATCTATCATTTATAAATAAGTATAACTAGATGTGCCCGCGATTTCATCTGCGTTTATGGTTACTGCGCCGCCCCCGTAGGTCGTAGCTTAATGTTATATAGCCTATAGCCTGCCTCGATAAATAGGCTATCCAAAACTAAAAGGATTATTCAATTCGGACCAGTAGTTCCTGAGATTAGCGCGTTCAACCAAACAAACAAATTCTTTAGCTTTATATTAGTATAGATTAGTCCGCGGTGGAACAAACTTTGTTTATGAAGGAAATAACTTTATTAGATGCACATATGTATACATATGTTAATAAATAAATATAACGGACAAATTCCAAGGTTATCAAGGCTTCAATCTAGTTTTTACTTAAGAGCGTTCGTGGAATAACCGCAGACGTAATAGAATTTGTGGGGTCGAGGTTACTCGTATCGCGGGTAAGCGGACGTTTACCCGACCAATCACACGTATCCACTAATCATAGGTACAGGTAGTATGTATAGTTTAGCTACATAAGATCATGTTATATACTAATACTGTGGTCCGAGTGTACCAAAATTCACGTAATGTTATACGTATGTGATACAATACCAATGTAAGCGTAAAAAGGCACTGCTGCATCCGAAGATTCCCTTGACATTAAACTACTTTATATGGCTTTTATTGATACGTTTATTTATTAAAACACTTTTCAAAATTTTGAAAATATTAATCTACCTTTTCAAAATTATATAATCATAGTGCTTTTAAAATAAACAAACCGATAAAATTTGTATAAAGTAGTTTAATTTCAATGTATAACATTCGCGTAAATTAAGACAGTATTACGAAGATTCCCTTTTTACCACACTTTTATTAGCTTGGTATGTATGTATCTATGTATCTATGAATCTATGTAACGGTATCTTTGAACATGATTTTCACCCCTTTTAAACCGACGGATTGATTTGAATCTTTGAACACTTATCGAGGACTGATGACAATAAAATAATTTAGAAAGAAAAAAAAATGATCAAAAATAAAAATAAATAATAGTAATAAACAAGGAAGAAAGACGCTTTATTGCAAAAAAGCATACTAAAAAGTAGAAAATAATTTAATAATATTAATGTAAAAAAGGGGTGGAGGTTATCAAAATATCTTAGAAAGCACCCACGCTTATTTATTTATCTAAGGACCACGAATCAGGCATTTGAAATAAAAGCGTTCAACTCTGCGCTGACGCTATGTTTCTGCCTGCCCCTATTCACCTGGAGTTTCATTGCTCTCGATAAAAAATGTTAAACGTTAGGTTATAAATCTATACTTTCGTATAAGCTTCAGTTTTAATACGAAAATGAAAATAAAATCCTTAATATTAATATTATAAATGCGAATGTACTACTCGACCTATTATCCTGACATTTCGCGAACACGTCGTCACGTTTACAAAAAGGCATATAGGGTACCTTCCATCCAGAAAAAAATATTGTTCCGAAGGGATAAAACTTGCCATAATCTACATTTTCGGGAGTGAAGTCGCGGGCAAAATCTTATATGTGATACATCGATTTTGAAGTAAATTTGCGTAATATATTAAGCTTCACTATTTCTGAGGTACCTACTGCTTTTTATACATTAGTAACAACGATCGTTCACCGTTAGCTGTTATTAGGTCGTCTATGGACACACTACGCATCCGCTTGATGGAGACAACACAACAACGAATTCCTTATGACGAAGCAGTAAATGGGCGCTGCAACGTCATCTAAACTGTTAATGGTAGTATTGAGGTAAAATAAACTAATTAAAAATCTACTTAGAGATTATTATAACCTAATTATTATACGGCTTTTAATGATGATGAACATAACAAACAACATAAAAAATAAAGAGGACTTAAAACAAGTACATATTTAAATAATGTTTAACTTGAAATATTAAAAGAATGGGTCAGTACGCACTGGTCCCCTGAAATTCGTGCCCTGTGCCCACTCCTCCCCTCAAATGTTTGAAGTTCCCACTCGTCCCCTGATCTATTATTTATATTAAAATCATTTATATTTTCCATTCACTTTTCTAATGTATATATTTCCTTTGAAATTAAACACTTTATATGGATTTTATCGCGTTGTTTATTTTACTATAAACACTGTTATTACATAATTTTGAAAACTTTAACGCTACTATTATTGAATTTTACTACTATTTAAGCTATATATTTTCTAATTAAAGCTATATATTTTCGGTTCCTGTGGTTGTGGTACAGTCGCATACAGAGGGTAAAAATAAAAATATTGTAAATAGGTAGATATCATATGTATTTCAAATCGCAGATAATTAGTTTCAAAAATAAAGTTTTAGTAACAATCAGTCTTCTAGAAAGCAAACGATTCATTTTTTTTGTACTTTTGAAACTTATCTATAGTATAGATTATTAACAAATTAAAGATCATGCACATCTATAGATCCACAGTCACTTAGAAATGCTGTATGTTGTAGCGCGCAAATAACCTTTTTGTCTATTATTTTATTATTTTATTATTATATTATTATTATTATTATTTTTAACGATCTAATATAATTTTAATAATGTAATTGTGTTAATTAATTTCTTTAAAGTACTGTTCACAAATGTACAATGTCAACGCTTTTTTATTTAAAAATATGGCTGGTTTTCTATTAGGCAACCAAAAGGCACCTGAGCAGGTGCCGAATCCATAACTTTTATTCCAGGGGACGAGTTGGTACCTGAAAATCGGACCGATGGGCACCTATATAGGAGCCGAATCCACAACTGTTATTTCGGGGGACCAGTGAGTTCTGAGCCATGTTAACTAATGTGGTCCGTAATTTTTTGTAGTCGTTCAAAGAAAATCTCGACAGAACAACGAACGAACAATAGCTTAATATATCGGTCGTGTTTCCTCGAAGGAGCCGGCTATATTTAGGCATTAATAGTTGCTAAGTCTTTTGTCGTATACTGGGTGCAGTTTTAGATTCAATGTAGTTATTATAAATCTAGAATTTTCGAACAGAAAGGTTGGTTACGCAATCCAAACACAAAAGCAGGTCCTTGCAATCAGAACTGACTCTCGTGCTTGCTTGCACTGGCATGCCAAGCATTAACAATTAAGTTAGTAGCAAGCAAAAAAAAATAATGAAAAAGTCCTAAGCTTTTGCGTCTGGCCGCCGGTGTGCAGGTGCGACTCAATAGATTAAGACTAACTTGGTATCGAGCATTAATCTACGACAAGGGCCTGAATCATTACCTAACTTTGAAACTCCGTTCACTGAAGACCGAAGTTCAAGGACCGAACTGACCTCAAAGTATTCTTTATTTTTTGTTTATTATTGTAATTTACATAAAAAAACATAACAAAGAATACATATACATGACGAGGCAATTACTTATTTTAATCTATTGAATCGCAGTCGCACACCGGCGGATAGACACAATAGGTTTTCAATTATATCTGGCTGTATGTATAAATAAGAAAGTGAGTTTGTTTGTTACGCTTCCACGCCATAACTACTCGATCATCATAAAATTACGCATACACTTTGTCAAGGGTACAGAAAAAAGAAGTTTATCTCGAAAAAAGAACTTTTCTCGGTTGATAGATAATGTCTCTTTTCTAACCTTCAAGAACGGTACTTTTATAATCATGTTAAGTACTGATGATTATGGAATAGAAATCGCCATGAACCCGCGAATTGATACGCTTTCAATTCAGTCAATACTATCTGACTTTTGGCCGGCGTATTATTTCACCCTTTGCCCTCTGCCGGTGCCTGCTGGCAGCACTGCGCTTGCTGAGGGGTGAAACACAACTCTGAAGCATTCGGCCTGCTCGTCGCCATAGTAATCCGACTACACTGGTGTAACGCAAACTAACGATACCGTGAATATACCCTCCTGAAATCCCAGTGGTGAGACCCGCTTGTGGGAGACCACTGGAATGTGCAAATCACAAGCATTACTAGAAGGTGGTACGATCGTTACATTAGCCAGCAGGCAAGAACCGGGTCCATTGCTGGTAATCACGTCGGAGTGAAAACTACGATTGCGTGTTCAAAGTGCTTGTTTATTTGATCATTACGAGAGTATTTATAATACAATATTAAGCATGTGTAGGCATACACATTAACACATACACACATGGAAACAGAAACATGTATGACTAAGTAAAATATTAAATAATAATTCGGCACAATTGAGTTGTACAATTGAGGTCGCAAGTACGTCTAAAACATTGAAGTGACATAGCTGCTATATGCCTACAAATCAATAAACGAAAATGAAGAACCAAACAATGAAGAATTATTTTTATTATTAATGAGAAAAAACGACGTCTTAAGACATAACATCCTGGTGTAGAAAATAGCTGCCTTTGATTATTAATTATCGTCATTACAAGTAATTACAAAATGAAGTAGAGATCTGTCAAATCATCTTATTTAATTACAGTGAATCTTCATTTCCTTGTCAAGTCTTGAAATGCCAGACGTAATTAAAAACCTAAGTGTCAAGGCCAGTGTGCCGCTGTGACTCAATAGGTTATGGGGAAGGTGAAGTAGTAGCGGCAGACATAAATGCATATGTTTTCTTTGTTACTGATTATGAGTAGGTACTTACGAGTATATTTCACGCATAAACGTACATATATGTATTTACAAAGTGATTCAATCTTTAAACAGACTTCAAGTTCACTCACATAGTATGATTCAACAAGTTTTTTATATATACTTCCATCCAGAACTTAAATGATTTGCACTTGTCGGTGTAGCAATCTCCATCTTTCTCTTTCCGATGCCATCTCTTTCAGTTCCTTATAAGTTTCATCTTTCACAACTTCTTTCAGTTGATCGATGTACCTTCTTCTTGGTCATCCCCTCTTCCTTCTTTCTATCTTTACTTCCATTATGTTTGTGATAAAATTATCATGTTGAATTAGGTGTTACTTACGCCTTCTATTCGCTATGTGTTTCAAAATTTCACGTTTTTCATTTACCCTTTGTCAATATTTCTGTATTAGTAAATTTTTCTGTCCAGAGCATTTTCTCCATTCAACGCCAGCACCACATCTCAAAAGCTTCTAACCTTTTCCGGTCTCTCTGTCTTAAGGTCTATATATATACCTACTTAATGAGCAAATTATACTTTAAGGCAGACGCCAATCCACTATAAAACCAAATCAAATCCTAACTAACATAAATGCGAATGTGAGTTTGTTTGTTTGTTACGATTTCACGCCTTAATGACTTGACCGATCAATATGAAATTTCGCATACACGTTGTCAGACGTACAGAAAAGGATATAGCATACCATACATCTAAAAAAAAGGTAGTGTTCGCAAGAGATATTTACTGATAAAATAAATCTAGATTAAATCGAGCGAAGCCGAGGGCAAAATCTAGTCCATAAATAAAAATAATTAAAATTGAAGTGTCTGTTTGTAAAGTCAAAATAAAAGACTTTAACTAAATGCATATAAAAGTATAATTATACGGTACTTATAATTATGTATAAAACAAGTGAGAAACGGCAATGAATTGCCGTTAGTCTTAGAGTTCGAAAAAATGGTTCAAGTAATATGCAAAGGTCACGTGATACCACGTGACCTTGAGGTCAAAGGTCATTTCGGGGGTATATCGACTATGCTGAGTCGAATGGCGTTGACCGCGAGTCTCTAGCTCCTACGGTTCTTGAGTTGTATGTTGTATAACAGACAGACGGACAAAGCTGTTGTAAAAGAGATTTTTTATAAAAATAGCAACTTTTAAAATGTTTGTCTGTCTGTTCGTTCCGGTTAATCTCTGAAATGGCTGTACCGATTTTGACGATACTTTCACTGGCAGATAGCTGATGTTATAAGGAGTAACATAGGCTACTTTTATTTTAGATTTATTTTTGTTAAAATCCTCGCGTGCGAAGTCTCGGTTAACAGCTAGTGTTTTATAAATATGTTGTCGAGCTAATAAAACTAGTATCGACAAAAAACAGAAGTAGTATCACGTGAATAGAGCCTGTGATATAATTGCTTAGGACTTTGCTCCAACACGATGAAACCACAGATAATTATTTATAACTTGACAGGTCCTTGGGTTACGTACTATTGTGGTCTTCACGGAGGGTTGTCCAATGATTTAATAACGTTGTAGATATGAGGTAACTATTATAATTTTTGTTAATTTTTAATTTGCTGTGTTTTTGTGGTATGGTATACAGAGTGAATGAATGTTTTATTTATTTGCAGAAACATGGATACATTAAGTTCTTACATAAAATATTGTCCTTGCCACATTTAACCAATTTCGGCACATGTGAATATTATTTTCACAACAGGTACTTTTTTATGGATAAGTATCAATTTTATACATCATACATAAAGTTTACGTTGTAGTTATAGTCAGAACCTACCTAAACCTTTGACGTCACGGGCATTGAATTTTATTTTTTTAAACCATGTCATCTGAATGTCCGGTTGCAACTAACTAGACTTCAATATATTGAGATAATCGACATCTTAATGTCCCCGTGAACATGTTTGCTGAAAAGCAACTGACGTTGGGAAAAGTGTGAACTTAAATCTAAATAGTTTTCATAATTTAAGTAGCTTAAATATAAGTAAACAGTGTTTAACAATAGTAGTTCAAAAGCAAAATTATATAAATATGTTAAAAAATATGTACATTGCGGTAAAATTCTTATAAAGTAGATTAATTTCAATGTATAGTGTCTAAATAAATGTTAATAGATGACAGTAGTCGTCAATTCATTCGTTTTATAACTTGACAGGTCACATATGTTTTAATTGTGAACATGGCTGCTGTAAAGCAACCGAAACGTCTCGGGGCAAAGTGTAAACTTAAATATAAATAGTTTTAATTCAATTGAATAGCTTAAATAGTAGTAAAGTTCAATAATATTAGTGTAAGAATAGTAAGACCAAGTAAGACCCGTTGTCTAACATTATGTTAAGTATTAGTGTAAGAGTTTCAAAATTATGCACTAAAAGTGTTTTAAAGTAAAATAAACAACGTGATAAAATCCGTATAAAGTGTTCAATTTCAATGTTATAATCACTTATAGCAATGAAAGCCATGCTGCAAACCGTTTTTAATAAAATTTATTAATTAAAGAGACACACCAACGAGTTATTCACAAAATTTTAACAAAGATTATTATCACATGGATCAAGGAATATACAAGGTTATTTTTAGAATACTGCAAACCTCTTAGGTGGTGATTATACTCGTTATTATGAACAACTTTTGTTCTGGGACATTGGCGAAATCGCGAAAATAAAAATCAGTTTTAACCATACCTTTACAAAATGAATGGAACAGAAGATCTTTTTTCGTGATCTATCGCGAAAAATATCAACTGTTAATAATCACCACCTAAGAGGTTTGCACTACACTAAAAATAACCTTGTATATTGTTTAGTAATTTAATATTGTAAATATGCCAATAAAAAAAAATTGTGGATAATACATCAGATTTTTGTTAACAGATTCACTTTCATCACAACCAAAATCATCTGGATGTACTATGCTCTAGTCTGCGCAATCGATGTTATAATGCACTTGTGCACTCTCTATACCCCTCTCTGAGGTCTGGGACAGGTACGGTAGTCCGATACGATTGCGAGAGATCGGTCCAACTGCGCGACATATTTTGCCAAGCACAGGGGTGTGCAACACCGCCAAAGCGTGATAGAAAACACTAATATCTCTCTGTTGGCCCCACCCAAAAATTGTATCCGATATCTCACGTACAGCAGTTGTATTAACGCCGCTACCGTATCGTCATATAATTATTAACTCAATTATAAAGATTATCAGACCAACATTTCACAGAACGTAAAATATTATATGAACATTAAAAACAAAATAGAGATAATAAATTACTACGTATAGTCTATTTTTACTTACTTATATTATTTGGTCAACATATAATTCATTATAAAATCATTTAGTTGCTGCTATCGGACTATTCGTTTCTAATAAATAGACACGCCTAAAACAAACAATACATTATTATGCCATATTTGTTTACTAAAGATAACAAGTAAGAAAATGGGTTATAACAAATATAAAGTTACGAGCCCGTTCGCCCCTCAAGGTTCGCCCCCTAGTAGGTATTTGTTAGGTTTCTTCTTAAAATCCAACCAAAAATAGGAGCCACGCGAAGCGGGGCCTCGTCTTTCTATGAAAGGGGCGAAAGTCAAGGGGCGTACGGGCTCGTAGCCAAATATAATTCTGTTAGACAAAGCTACCTTGAAGTATTTCTTATATAATAATTCCACGCAACAAAGATTTTTTTAACTAGCCACCCACTTTTGACACATAAAAAACAAAGCCTAATCTTTTCTTACTGTCTGTTGTGCTAGCCCTGTTAACCACGTCAATCATCATTTCATACGATAAAGGTCTTGTCTCAAGTATCGTTTATAATATTGGTATCCGTTCATTAAAAGGTTTCTTATTTCACCGTAAGTAAATAGGTACGTGTTATGTTGTTTGTATGATTGACCTTCATCAATTGGTAACACTGATAATATATTATACCTACTAGTTGGTCATAAACTTTATAGAAACTTTAGAGCATGTGTTTATTTTTGTGTGAAGGATTAGAAAAGTTATAGGTTATAAGTATAAAGGACAAAGTAGGTCTATCAGTTTGTTACGTCTTAATGACTAAATTGCTAAATCAATTTTGATAAAATTTTGGGTGGAGATTTAAGACTTGGAAGTGGTGGTGAGCTAGTTGTGGAATTAATGCTAATAGAAACCGGGTTCAACTTATATATTATTATAAATTAGATGCTAAAACGAGCTCAGAGCAGCTGTTTAAAAATAAAATAAATTATATAAGATAAGATTGTTCGATAATTTACTATATGAATAACTGCTTTTGTTATTATATTAAGTATATTTTTACATTTTATTATATTATATTCTTTAAAAATAACAATTCTATATAATAATATAATAACTGTTTATGATATAATGTCGCTGATTGTGCGTACACGTTTCTCAAATTAAGGAAGACGTTTTCATTCACCTTTGTTCAATTAAGCTATTTATATTCATTGACCAAAACATACATAACAGTGATGCGATTGAAACGTGACTTAAAAAGTAACAAGCGCAATACTTCCTATAAGATTAAACAAATAAATTTTCTGAACAATAATATTCGGCTGAGATGTTGAAAGGCCTAAACCTAAGCGTAAGCAGTTACCGTACCTTAAGATCGCTTGCAATAGGAAGAATATTACGTCGGGCACGCCACGATCGTGGCGGTAAGTCCCGTGTTTGAGGAGTGGCTGGAGAGGCGGCATGGCGCCCTCACCTTCCGGCTGACACAGGTTCTGACTGGCCATGGATGTTTTGGCCGGTTCCTGTGTCGTATACGCCGGCAAGAGACGCCCGGTTGTCACCACTGCGGCGACTGCCGCGACGTTATTGAGGACACGGCGCTGCACACTTTGGTGGTTTGCCCCGCCTGGGCATCGCAGCGTCGTGATTTGATCGCGGCAGTCGGATCGGTTGCCCTCTCGCTCCCGGCCGTAGTTCAGTCTATGGTCCGGAGTGAGAGGTCGTGGAACGCCGTCGCCTCCTTTTGCGAGGAAGTGATTTCCATCAAGGAGGCGGCGGAGCGGGAGAGGGAGCGTTTAAACCCTCTCCCCAACCGCAGAACCGGGCGCCGGAGGGCGCGAGATGACCTCCAGCCACCCTGAGGTTTGACCTGGGGGTGGCGGGCTTTGTGGGCCTGCCCGCCATCCGTTCAGCACCAGGTCCGAGAGGCGGCGTGCGTGTTCCCACGCGCGCCTCTGTGTCGAGTCCGTCTTCCCTCTAGGGGGGAGACAGTAGGGTTTTATTTGAAGTAGTGCCTATTTTGGGTAGGTCTTTCGTGTAGTGGCCTGCCGTTTCATACGGCGCGCCGTAACCTCGGCGGGGTCGCGACCGCATGCGAAAGCGATTCGCGCGGCCCCGTCGGTAGTGGTTGTGTCGAGGAACACCGTGGTAGGTTTAGTCGGTATTCCGGGAGGTACATTATCTTTTTTTTAACATCTTTATTTTACCCCGGCGAGTCCGACATAATCCCTCCGCCCGCCCCCGCGGAGGGATATGCGCCATTGCATTCCCCCACGTAAAAAAAAAAAAAAAAAAAAAAAAGGAAGAATATTACGCGCACATTAAAACCCTAAAAAAGTTATTAAATATTACATGAACGGAAAGCCACATTAAAATTTTTGCGGACTTAGTGGTAATTTCGCACGAATCCATTCGCACTAATAGTGCGACGCGACACTTTTGTTTAAATAATATTTTTTAAATGTCAATTCGCGCACCTTACATTAATTTAAGTGCGAATCGGCTCCGTTTAATAGTAGATATGAGTTAGCCAGTTTAGGTGGTCGCCGGCAAACTCTTATGAGATTACTTAACATTATTATTTCAACAACTGTCTCAAAACAGTAATAAGAGCTTATTTTGTTGCGCAGGTCCAATGTCAAGGATCAATAATAATATTTAATATTCATTTGACCGGAAATGCATATTAAATATTATTTCTTGTCTTTAAGTATCAACAAAATATTATTGACCTTATAAATGTATTAACATATATGTTAAGTATTCGATGGTAATAACATTCGTCTATCGTCTATCTATATTATTTTATTTTATACATATTATATATTTCCTTCCTATATATAAAACGATTATAACATAATGCATTCCTACTAATATTACAAAGCGAGAATATTGTCTGTTTGGACGAGCTATTCTCTGAAACCACTGGTCACGTTTGCAAAATTCAGCATTTAATTATTTTATATACTTACTGCATATTATATATCATTTATTGAAAAAGTTTAAAGGCTACCTTACATTACATTACGACAAGCTATAAAATTATTATTAAAAATGTTGTGTAAGGAAAATTAATAACATGTTGCTGACCCGAGAATCGGACCCGATACCTCACGCATGACCAGTTGCATTAAAGCCACTTCGTCACAGAGTCTTATTCATTCAAATGATGTCTTATATTTTAAAGTAGATGAATGTATGTGGGACTTAGTACAACTTTAATTTTCATGGCAAATTTACACTTAAAATAACGGTGCTTATAATTATGCTATTTGTTAGTTGCGAAGCAAATCTGTGAAATTACATTTACAGTTAAATTAATTGAATAGGTTAACTACTATTGGAATTATGAATAATTGTGAGGCTGGTTGGCCAGTATTGTTTTATGTTGTGCCTAGGCAATTACTTATAATATTAAAATTCACATTCTTATTGAGTTTGGATATTTTATAACGCCGGAACTACTAAACGGATTTTGATACAAATCGGCATAGAGATAGCTCGAAGTATAGCAACAATAAACTATATAATATGTATTTCCAAGCCATGCAAACAAAGTCACGGCCAACGGCATATCCTATACAGATCACGTGTATGTTATAACATCTTCCGATAAGTCATACAGTTAATTAACTTAAGTACTTATGAATCGAGTGCCAATTATTTCCTAGATTAATAAAAACATTTCTATTCCTTATTGATAAAAGATGTTATCAAGTATCGATCCATAAACGCTTGCTTGCTTATCATACCGGTTCTAAGTTCAATACCAACAAAGCCAACTTAATTGGTTATTTAATAGGGACACAGTTTTATGATAATATTTATGTTATGTTAGCGCCAGTATGTAAATAAGGCTGACACCAGGGAGCATACAAAACATTTTGTACTGGGGCCTTACATCTTTGCAAGCGCGTATGAGATAACGCGTTACACAGTGGTGCCAATTCTGTTGTCACAAAATTCTCTTATCTTAGCTAAAAATCTCTAAAATTTAGTTTAGTCCTGTCAAACGACATTTCTTATTCTGAAATCGCCAAAAGTGACAGGACTAAACTAAATTTTAGAGATTTTTGGCTAAGATAAGAGAATTTTGTGACAACAGAATTGGCACCAGTGTATAACTTTATCTCGTTCTCTCATGCATTGGCTCTAAGTGATGGTGGTAAGGCTCCATATCAACCCATGCAGGTTGTAAGTGCCTACGGTAATGCATAGTGATAACAAAATGTACTTCTTGTTTTTATTTTTGCGGTTATTGTCCCAAACGGCAAGTGCATATTTAATATTATAATTCATATAATTTTTAAAATTATATATTATTAGGGCCATGCTCCATTATAAATATTAGCTATACTAACTCTTGCTTTTCTCCGCTTAAAACTTTTCTCTTTACATATTAATATACACTTGTGATCGCCCAGTAGCCGAAATTTGACCATAATCATTACAAAAATCGAATTTACATTGCTAAATTAAAAAAAACGAGATTTACTTCCATTTCTTTTTTAATAAATACACTAAACCTTGTCGATAGCTTCTAACCAGAAAGAAAACAAAATCGGTTGACAAAGGCGGAGAAAACGGCACGGAACTGTTTTGTCTTTGTCTATTTACCTATATATAGCTAGAAAAATCAGCATATATATACCTATTCACTCATGTTTGCAAATCCATAAAGTGGAATGTAGAAAAGTGTATTAATTTCAAATCACGACAGGTTTATTTTAAGACCTACGTAGAGGATTAAATCTATTTGAGTTTATTTTCAGACCACTACTTATAACCCAACAGCAAAAACTAATAACTTGCGCCCGACTCAGTACACAAACCCGATGGGAGCAAATACGGAAACCTAAACCACCAACAGGACAGTAACTAACATAATAATAACATAATATAATAATATTCTATTACAAACACACAACACCATCTAGCCCAAACTAAGCAGAGCTTGTACTATGCGTACTAGACAATGGATAAACATACATATATACTTTTTTTTGTAAATACATACATATTATACATAGAAACACCCAGACCAAGACAAACATCCATGTTCACGCACAGAAATGTTTGACTTGTGCGGGAATCGAACCCACGACCTCAGGCGTAGCAGTCGGTTACACTAACCACTACGCCATCGAGGCCGACATTGAATTGATTTAAATTTTATATTTAACTAGATTATGCCCGCGGCTCAACTCGCCTAAATTTAGCTTAAGTTAGACTAAACATTACTTTTTCTGGATAAAAGGTACCCTATCTCCTTTTCTATTCCCCTGACAACGTGTAGCGCGAAATTTCATGATGATCGGTTGAGTAGTTGAGGTGTAAAAACGTAACAAACAAACTTACATTCGCATGTAAAATATTAGTTAGGATTAAAGACACTAACAGGATCTGAACTCATATCCCATGTATGATGTAGAGTACAGAACAAAATTGACAACTTCCTATTATTTTGGAGGGGGCAACTCAAAAACTGGACGTGCCCGGCAATTGAGTTGAACGAACTTCACGACTACGAAGTGTGGACTACAAACAATACATCGGTTATTGTACAGTCAGTAACTAAAGTTGATACACAGTTTGTTTTTTATTACGATGATTGATTTTCTTTGATTTTATCACGGTTCCAAAATACAGAATGAAAATAAGGATTTTAATTTATAAAATACTAGCTGACCCGCGCAGCTTCGTCTGCTTCATATAAGATAAGAGAATTTACTCCGTTTTTGCAATATTTTTCATTACTGCTCCGCTTCAATTGATCGTAGCGTGATGTTATATAACCTATAGCCTTCCTCGATAAATGGACTATCCAACACTAAAAGATTTTTTCAATTCGAACCAGTAGTTCCTGAGATTAGCCCTTACAAACAAACAATCAAAGTTACAAACTTTACCTCTTTATAATATTAGTATAGACTTATGCAAATCTTTTAAATGTTTAGCTACTTATGTTGGTGGCTGTACAACGATCTGAGAGCCAGTGCTCGTAACAACCACTCTTTAAAATAGAAGTCCTAGTCTAATAAAAGACAAATGAGAACTGCAATGCAAAATGGGGCTTAGATCTGACGTTTCTTTTAAACCAGCTATTGACAGCAGCTTAGCTTGTGAAAGTATTTTTTGCGGATGCAGATGTCCAAATCGATGCGGAAGCTCCGCAATTACGATGTGGATGCGAATATTCACAATAGCCCTGTGAGACATGCAAGCCTAACGAAAAAACTCACATTCGCATTTATAATATTATTATTTGGCAGGATTAGGAGAATGCCATTTTGATGAATGAAATCTTGTAATATTAACGTTACTGAAACCAGATCGGCTCGCTATTTTGCACAGTTTTAAGTACGAGGTTTGGCCATATGTTTGAGTAGGTGCTGTTATCGTTTTATCACTCTTATTCCACTTATCTAGATAGCAGCATAATCGCATCCGGGAGTAAAGGGAGACAGCTTAGTAATCCGATAACACGTCGTGTTCAATTATATTTTGTCATAAACTTGTATAACTGTATGGCTTTGTTGAGGTAATGAGGAAAATATTTTGTAGAATGACTCTAACCTTAATATTATAAAGAGGAAAGATCTGTATTTTTTATTATAATGTGTGTAAACTCAAAAATTAAGAGAGTAATTTAAAAATTTCTTTCGTCATTGAATAGCTTCTTTAACTCGAAGTAGCACTGTATACATAACATCACGCTTCGAGTCAGGGGAGCGGAGCAGTTATCATAGACGTGGGTGAAACCGCAGCGGACATTAATAGTTTTAATATGAGTTAAGCCCTAGTTCTATGACAAAAGATATTATTGATAGTATTATCAACTACATCGTTTGTAATATAATTCAGTCTGTTTCTTTATATTTAATATTCTATGACATACACACAACATCATAAAGCCCAAGCTAAGCAGAGCTTGTACTATAGATACTAGACAATGGATAAACATACCTAGGTATATACCTTTTTTCTTTGTAAATACATACATATTATACATAGAAACACCCAGACCGAGACAAATATCACATTTTTGACTTGTGCGGGAATCGAATACGCGTGGTAGGCGTGGCAGTCCGTTACCCTAAACACTAAATATCGCGGCCGCGAAAAAAAAAAACTTTGGCAAGCGATCCTCTCGCCGCTGCTGCTGTGTGCTTAGTAATGTAGGCTCGATGCGCACATAGAGCTAATTTATTATTTCTGTGTTAATTTATCGTTTTGAGTCCGTTAATTTTATTTTTGAGCTTGAGATAAAGATACGGGCGTTGCTTTTAATAAAAATAAGCATTAAGTCAACGGTCACAAAATAGGTACCAGGTTTAAAATAATTATTTGAAGATTTTTGTGCAGACAGACATGTTGGAGACATAAGTGGTCACTTTGACCTTCAAACTGACCACTTATGCCACTATGCTACCTGTGTAACCTAATTAATTGAAATTATGTGCTATCTAAGTATTTATGACAGTTAATCTTTTCTTTTGTACAACCGAGGCCGTAATCAGTTAAACAGCAGCTATGAAAAAATACGGGCAACAATAAATTTAAAGAAAAGCTTTTAACAGATCTATTGCTCGCTAGAACGAAATATCGACTTGCAAAAGAAAGAAGTATATTTTGAAGAACGTTATACTACATAATCTTTTGGAGAAAACCGGATTTATATCAGTAATAACTTTAATATAACACGTCAATAGCTAACTTTGTACCCCTTTTTACGCACAGGACGCACGTGGGAATGTGCGAATTGACATATTTAAAACTTGTATGTTATGATATGCAAACAGCAAATATACATACACAAAGAAGAAATGATTTGTGGTCGAATTCTTAGCACTAGGTACCACTAGTCCTTTTAACTGTCGCTCGTCATTTCGTCCTACTACCAACTCGGCCCAAAATGACGCCATAGCGAAATCTAAAAATATATTACTCTCCATCGTCATTTCGACTACTAAAGACCGTAAATACTCTACTTGAACATATACTACTATTATAAGATATTTCCCACTATAATTTGTTTACTAAAGATATACTTAAAATGATAGTGAATGAAGAGAGATATAACCGGATCGTAATAAGTGGAAATCAGTATCTTCTGCCTACCCCGCCGGGAAACAGGGGTATGTATGTAGCAATAGTAGGAATAAAACGACACTACGGTCGTATTATTTCCCAGTTATACCTACATATAAAGAATGTTAAAATAAATAATTTATCAATACGACTTTTAGAATAGGTAAAACGTCAAAGTCAAACTAACTGGCTCATAGGTACACACAACGACGTATCAACCTAGACTGTTTGGACTTTGAACTATTAGAAGTTGAACGCTGCGAATCGTGCGAGAGAGTGCGTTATATGTTTGTGACGCTCTATCCTATACGTTTAATGGTAACATTACATCGACACCACTATGCAATGTCCCTTTCCGACAATTCTCTATTTTGTATGTAGCGTAGTTATGCGTATATAGGGTGTCTAACTTGATGTGTGGCCGTGTGTACATCATAATCAGATACAGAATATGAAATAAGACAATACAAATATAATATTAACAAATAGGTATTTGTTTTCATAATAAAATCTACATACACACACACACACGTACGCACACACACACACACACGCGCACACACATAGTCTCACGCCTTATTTTCAAAAAATGTGTTAGCTCTTCATGGATTTCACGTTTTCAGGTAGATGAAAGAACATCCTAAAAAAAATTTAAGAGCTTAATATTTTTTCATTACAGAAAGCCTGTTCGAAGACTAGAGTTCTCATGAGAAGAACCAAGCAAGAAACTCATGGCTACTCTTTTCAGGTGCTAACTGTTTACAATTTGTTTCTTAACAATACACAGCAATTTATTTACTTCTTATTCTTATCATTAAAATCTAGCACTAGATTTTGACCACGGCTTCGCTTGCTTAAATGTTGATTAGGTTAGTAACTGTACTTTTTTTAAGGTAAAAGGCACCCTTTGTCATTTTCTGTTCGCCTGACAACGTGTATGCGAAATGTCATGATGATTGGTCGGGTTGTTAAGGCGTGAAAGCGTAACAAACACACACACACACAGTCGCATCCTTACTATTGTTAGTAATATTATAAACGCGAAAGTTTGTATGGATGTATGAATATTTGTTACTCTTTCACGCAAAAACTACTAAACCGATTGCAATGAAACTTGGTATTTAGATAGCTGGAGACCTGGATTCACACATAAGCTACTTTTATCCCGATATTCCTATGGGAACAGGACTTACGCGGGTGAAACCACGGGGAAAAACTAGTTGATAATATTAGTTAGGATTAGGATCTTCAAAGTCAAATATTTCACCAGTTATGTTTTAACTCCCACATACCTACATGAATGGAGCGAGTCCATAGTCGTCTTCTGGGTACAGCTCCATACAACTGCTACCAAGAATTTTTTGACATAAATAACCTAATAACGCTGACATAAAAAGCCTTCATGAATAAGTACATTGTTATTTTTGACAACGCGTCATGTGTGAGCTATTCACACATTTAAATGATAGGATGTAACAGATAAGGTTTTAACTAAAGCCGACATTTATTAAAGTCACGTAAGGTTATGTACACAAAAACATGTGAGATAATCCTTAATTATTATTATTAAATAGCATTATTATACACAATATAAAGCCAAAAAACTCTACCTAACTTTATTTTATAATCTAAATGATTATATTTTGCCACGGCAATCATTTCTATGCTGCTATCATGATGACTTATAGTGTTGCAATTGTAGATTTTTAAAATATGAATTTCTAGATTTAACCCTCGGCTTCTCTAGTATAGTTAGTCGACCTCGATGACGTGGCGGTCAGTGTAACCGACTGCCACGCCTGAGGTCGCGGGATCGATTCCCGCACAAGTCAAACATTTGTGTGCATGAACATGGATGTTTGTCTTGGTCTGGGTGTTTCTATGTATAATATGTATGTATTTACAAAACAAGATGTATATATGTATGTTTACCCACTGTCTAGTACCCATAGTACAAGCTCTGCTTAGTTTGCGGTAGATGGTGTTGTGTGTATGTGATAGAATATTATATTTTTCGTTTCTCTTATCACAGGTACTTTCTAACATATTAGAAAATACCTGGCCCTTTGGGAGGCCTACACGGAGACATGGGTCCAACGTGAAGAGGCCCTTCGAGAGTTTTAATCAAAGGTGTGATGGAACACCTACAGCGGCACTAGCCGCAGCAGGCGTAAGACTATTGCTACGTATGGATACTAATATATGGGCTATAGGTATGGGTGTTTGGTGGACCGGTATATTGCTAACTATGGATGAAAAACGGCGTCTGCCCTGAAGAATATTATATTATTATTATAGTTTTTGTCAATTAATTTCTAACCCTAATTTCTTTTTAGATGGAAGTACCTTTTCTTTACCACAGTCAAAGGATATGCAAAATTTCACAATGATCAGTCAAGTAGATAAGGCGTAAAAGTATAACAAAAAGTATACATTGCCTTGTATAACGGTCACTTTAGGCGAACTAGTATAAAATATAAGCGTTTGGGTTATTCCATCACATATCTGCGATTACATTATGGAGAACTCTAAATCATGTGATACTACTCGATTCGATTCGATGCCTTGGCATCGATTCTGGCATTCATATAACTTTTGCATCAATGCATTATATTATATATGCATTCCAGAATTCGCTCTCTGCTAATCAGAGCCCTATTCCTCAGGAAAAGGACAGAGGAAACGTAACAAAAGGAGAATTGGATTGAAACAGCATATTTTACAAAGTCGGTTACGTTAAAATTGAGCGAAGGTTATTAGAAGTTTTAGTAAGCGCCCGAAATGTGTTTCACAATGATAGATAGGTACAAATTAACTCCTTATTATCTATTGTTAAGAAATTACAATGATAAAATATTTCACATATAAATTTTGTGTAAAATCCATTGTCGCGATAACGCTGATAATTATATTAACTAATCCATAATCATAGATATGGTATAACCAATATTTGGATACGTGTGGCGAAATATTGTGATATAATCATTAGAGATAAGATTTAACACAAATTCATTTCTTTCTTTTTGTTAAAGATAGCTCCCACGTTAAGAATAATGCCTGTGTTATGGACTTTACAAACATTCAAACAACGAACACAAACGACCCAGACTTGAATCAACTATTTGTGGATTGTCCCGTGTGGGTATCGAACCCACAGCTCTGAGCGCAGTCGCAGTGGCAAGGCGGCCACTTAAAACCACTTCTCCTTTTTCTTTTCTTCTTTTCGTGTGGTTAGTGGCTAACCTGTTGTCAAGAGTTATTCAAGCCGCCCGTAGCATAGGCCTCTGACATGGCTTAACGACTGCTTTCAATTTGGCAATAACCGGGACCGACTTTTTACGTGCCCTCCGAAGCACGGAGACGCTGAGATGAAATACCACTAAGCGGTCACCCATCTATAAACTGACCGCACCCAACGTTGCTTAACCTCGCTAATCGTTTCCCGATCAGTGACTGCAACTAGCTATGCTATCCCTGTATATCATCATCAATCAATAACTGCTCGGATGGCATAGGTGGTCGCCTCGCCACTGCGACTTCGCCAAGTGTTGTGGGTTCGAATCCCACGCGGGACAAAAGTTTGCGTCATCCGCAAATGGTTGTTCCGAGTCTGGGTGTTCTTTGTGCCCGTTGTTTGAATGTTTGTGAAGACCACCGCGACACTGAGAAAAATAGCATTTTATTTAGGTTAACAATGATTGAGGTCTTTAAAACTATCAGACATGATGACTGATTCATCTATAGATAAAGTAAAAAAAACAACTTCATTCAGGCTCTGTTCCATCTATTATTTTCTCTTTAGTATCGTTTGCTGTAAACTACACTTACTGACCTGGCTTTAAACGATGAAGTGGATAAGGCAAGTGGTACTTGTAAAAGCTTTAAGGGTAAGTAGAATTTAAAACAAGTTTTATGTAATTTATAATTATACTGGATGTTTCTTAGTACAGTGAAAACCTATCAGGGGGCGATTATACTTGTTATTATGAACAACTTTTGTTCTGGGACATTGCCGAAATCGCGAAAAAAAATCAGCTGTTCCATACAGAATTGGACTTTGACCTCGACAAAATGTATGGAACAGCTGTTTCGGCAATGTCCAAGAACAAAAGTTGTACATAATAGCAAGTATAATCGCCCCCTGAGAGGTTTTCACATAGTCACAATTTCTTGTAAGTCGTCATTTTATTATAAGCCGTTAAAATATTATAAAACTGCCTCGTTGCTTAGCAGGCTTTAATTCTTAGTTTGGAATAGTGTTACCTGCTTTTTCTGTCAAGAAGTTCTTTGTCTTACCACAGGGCCTAGAACTGTGTCCCATGATCGGCAAAAGGCTCGCATGGGATCTAACCCCATAGATGGCAAAATGAAAGCTTGATACAGCCTTGCGTACATCCTCGTTTATGTGCATAAAATGTTATAAAACATTAAGATGAGTATCCCTAGCAGGCATTTTAATGAGATTTGAACAGATTACTAAAACTCACAATTACATATATGTATACCTAAGTATTTATTTCTATTAATGTGGTTCTCGTTAATAGCAGTGTTATAAAACTTTTCCTAATGTAACCTGACGACCCGTCACTTTATTTGCTACCAAGCTGTAAAAAC
Organism: Catocala nupta; assembly: GCA_963675205.1. Classification (NCBI taxonomy): domain Eukaryota; kingdom Metazoa; phylum Arthropoda; class Insecta; order Lepidoptera; family Erebidae; genus Catocala; species Catocala nupta. The sequence continues at coordinate 25,287,471 of OY776086.1, read as the reverse complement.
TAATCGATCTCTTTTTGTAGTATTATGTAATTGAACTTTTGCATTATTTTGTTTAATAGCATATATGTTTTTATTCATACGATTATTATACGAAAATTTGTTTACAATAGATGTTTAATTTTATTTAAGGTTACGGTACAGAATATTGCATAAATTATTGGAAAGTGACAATAGTTTCTAAATAAGAAGAATACCTCTAGACACATCTTAATTAAATTATAAAGGAATAAGGTATTGGTATTATTTTAGACGCAAAAGATACGCATTCGGTTGTTAATAGAATAATGCGACGATTAGTAAATAAGGGTTTTATTGGAACAGCAAAGGTACTAGACGACAGTTGATAATTTATGCAGAGAGATAATTAATAGGTAGAAACTAGGGAGATAGAGATAAGAAATATAATAAGCGTATAGAAATTGACATTGAGAATCTATACATACATTAATACGTTAAGCAGAAACTTTGTACCCTCTTTTACGAAATTTGCGCGGAAGGAGGAGTATGAAATTTGGCAAAGTTAAAGTTTATATGGAGAAGGAGTGGCGAATCCTAATTTATTTATAAAATATGCATTAGAAATACATTAAATTAATGGAAAAACACTACACGCACACAACTATGCCCTTGACACACGCAGTCGAACCGCGTTCGTAGTATTTCGGCATTGTTCGTATGACGTCGTACCATTCTTTGTAACTATGGTTACCTATACCTTATTTATATGTTATAAAGAAAAAGAAAACAAAGTAGCAAGCTTAGTAATATCGACAATGAAAGAGTTTGGTTAAATAAATGATAATTTGTTTGAAAAAGTTAGGTAAATTAACCTGTACAGCCTTAGCTAAATCTAAATTAAATGTGATTATAAGGGTACAGTTATAGACAATGAAACCTTAATAATTATCAAACTTAAAATTTAAATCAATTATGGTCAAATATAGGCGACCGCTAGTATTAATTAATCTTCTCTCAATGTTTTGCATTTTAGATGTGCAAAATTATTTTAAGAATTTAAGTAGCATTGTGTGTATCTATGAGACGGAATTTGATTTAAACTGGTCAATTTTAATCTAATAATTTATTTCACAATAACTTCATTCATTTGTAGTATCTACGCATAGACTTAAATATTAGTACAGACAATATGTATACATAATCTTATCTTAAATGAAATTTGCATCTTATACTTAACGCATATTTGTTGTAAAAACAATATTTTCTAGACAAAATATGCATAGAGTCGGACTAATATTACAGCAGTAAAACCCATGAACATTCACATTTGTTGCCGTAGAGTTTGTAAGAGAAAAATATTTAATGGTATTCTACGTTACGGCACAATAATTATTTGCTTTTGATAATAATTACGTAAGTAAATATTGACATAAGGAATTAAATTATTTAATTAACTACACCACAAAACCACCATCATAAAGCAGTACTTTGAAACTTGAAAGTGTGTGAATGAAAAAGTGGGATTATTTGGAAGAAGAATATACTGCGCCGACCGCAATTGCATAGGAATCCAGGAAATATCATTTAATATCTTGATTATTATCTGAAAGCAACAAACCTTCATCTAATAATACAAAAACAACAAAAAGTGAACTTGATTTGTAAACAGTTATTAATGTAGCAACCATTTCAAGGTAAGTAATTGTACTTTGTATAGTTACACACAGATTACGTTTGGTCATACGTTACGTTGCTCGTGATCGATAAGATATTGTAAATGCGCTGCAGACGGAGATGTAGTGATAGGTTCTTGTAACCTTAAATTACAATCAAAACTAAATTGAATCCGCATTTAGGGAACCTGTGACTGACTGTTTTATAATCGCTTACATAGCGGCATACTATATATCGCTCTCATTGTTGAGGGTCTGAGTCGTAGTAACATAACGCAAGACTTAAGCGGTATATTGGGTAATGCGACAGCAGCAATGTAACTAGCATTACTGCTAGTAATGTGTTCGATTATATCTTTCATGTTAAGCAAGGAAATGACTATCGAGAAGAATATTGAGTTGTTAATAATAATCAAAATTTTAGTATGAGTTATTCTTTTTTTGTAGGGAATTTAAAGTAGGTTGACTCAGTAGTCAACCTGTCAACCTATTTTAAATAGCACTTCCTTTTTTATCGACTTAACATTATACATTTTAGTCTATGCTTAAACAATACTAATAGCGGACTCAGGTGATTTCCCTGGATCCGAAAATTACCATACGCAATTATGATAGTGATGAAATACTTTTTGTTCGATGTTTAAATAATTTATTTATTATACACAAGTAAAATTTTTCAAATTGACAATCTTTTTTTATCCAGCGATAGGGCACATATTTTATTTATCAGATATACCCCTAAAGTATGACTCACCTTTCTGTTACACGCTGTATATCCAAGACAAAAGTTTAAACGTACCAAAACTCAAGCTTACCCGAATTTTATTGATATTGATAAATGACAAGTAATGGAATATTTTATCCGATTGTTTAAGTAGGTATCTATGATGAGAGGAATGGGTGATAGATCAATAACAAGACCTAGCAATCATATTCCTCACCATTATCTATCATTAGTTCAATTAGATTAGAATGCTAATGATCTGCATAGTTAACTATAGATGTTAATAAGTAATTTAAATCAAACTAAATTATGTTCCAGGAATTAATTAGGTGATCGATTTTGAGCAATTTTGCTCTTTGGTACGCTTCTAATTAAGAAGTCTTCCCCACAATTCATAATTGAGAAAACTAGCAATCCTGAACTGATTGTTTACCAATAATTTTAGAGAATCGTATTGCATCTAGACTAAGCAATTACGTGTACGATGTTCAAATACCTACTCAAATATTCGTACAGTTTAAGGAAACTTGAAACAGAAACAAATATATATGTTTAAGTAATACTTAAGTAGAGTTTAAGATGTTCTCAACATGTAATTTTTAATTCAGAAACCGGGAGTTATTTAGATGTCAATAATTAACTACCTAATTATTATATAAATCAATGAACTCTACCGTTTCTGTGTTAGTTAAATATGTAATCACGTGTATGTAAAGTCATTATAATATTGACAATGTCATATTTCTCCACTCCTTTTATAGAAGTTTAACCCTTTTAATCAGCATAATTATTTATTAACTGAGAACAAATTTATGTTATTTATGCATTTGTGGCAATAGCGCGGCTTGATTTATGATGATGATTGTCACATGATTGTATACTCAGTAATATAAGTAAACATTGAACAAAATTATATAAGTATTTTATTAATTAAAAATCGTAATAATGATTTTTGAACTGTAAAGTAAAAAAAAATATATCAAGAAGAAAATATAAAGAAAGAAAGTCAGAGAAAGAAGAAAGAAAGATATAAAGAATTGCAGAATTGAACAATGGATGAAGAAAGACACTTTAATTCAAAGTCACATTTAAACATATTTACGATATTGAAGATAGGTTAAATAATTTAATATTCTCCAAAATCGTTGTTAGTATTGCTATAAGTAAACATTAAATGCACCAACAGGTTTTGATAGAGACGTGAGCTCAGCTACATAGATGAATGTTCCAGCTATGTTCATCTGACATTGAAAGAGTACAATAAGTATGGGTTATTAGTATTACACCTGTCTCCTGTGAGACATATAATTTGTCAAAATGGCTATCCTTCATAACGGAACACTGGCTAGAGCTAATAAGCTATTGTTTTACGAGTATAATGAATACCTAAAATCAATTATTGATTTCCGGTGTCTGTTTACCAATTCAAGAAGGAAAATTTGGCAATTTTCAGTGCGAGTGTAATTAAAAATGTCTACGTAATGAATGTCGTAACTAATGAGGGAGTAAGTATCTCAACAAAAACAAGGCGAGTTAAATAATCGATATAAGAAAGTTGCTATCTTTAACATTATGTAGTTATTTACAATAACAAGCTTATTTATATTGGTTTTTTGTTTATGTCCCGAAACTAATTTACATTACACTAATTTACTGTCACAAAGAGGTAAAACAATTATTTGACGACTATCATATTTGCTTATTAGTTTGTTTTTGAGTTTTTTACATTAATGAGAAGCAAATGGTAAATTCGACAAACTCAAGCCATACAATTCAAATTTTTTGAACATTTGTATGATAAATATCTTTTTGTTATTATTAGTTAGGTAGTAGTTAACCTATGTAGCAAAAACTCGGGCACGCCACGATCGTGGCGGGTAAGTCCCGTTTTTGAGGAGTAGCTGAAGAGGCGGCATGGCGCCCTCACCTTCCGGCTGACACAGATATTGACTGGCCACGGTTGTTTTGGCCGGTTCCTGTGTCGTATACGCCGGCAAGAGATGCCCGGTTGTCACCACTACGGCAACTGCCGCGACGTTGTTGAGAACACGGCGCTGCACACTTTGGCGGTTTGCCCCGCCTGGGCATCGCAGCCCCGTGAGTTGATCGCGGCAGTCGGATCAGTTGCCCTCTGCTCCTCCGTTCCTGGCCGTAGTTCAATCTATGGTCCGGAGCGAGAGGTCGTGTAACGCCGTGGCCTCCTTCTGTGAGGAAGTGATTTCTATCAAGGAGGTGGCGGAGAGGGAGTGGGAGCGTTTAAACCCTCTCCCCAACCGCAGAGCCGAGCGCTGGAGGGCGCGAGATGACCTCCAGCCACCCTTTTGACCTGGGGATGGTGGGCTTTGTGGGCCTGCCCGCCATCCGTTCAGCACCAGATCCGAGAGGCGGTGTGCGTGTTCCCACGCGCGCCTCTGTGTCGAGTCCGTCTCCCGTCTAGGGAGGGGACAGTAGGGATTACGTGAGAAGTGCCTATAGGTAGGTATATCGTGTAGTGGCCTGCCACTTCATACGGCAGGCCGAAACCTCGGCGGGGTCGCGACTGCATGCGAAAGTGATTCGCGCGGCCCCGTCGATTGTGGTTTTGTCGAGAAACACCGTGGTAGGTTTAGTCGGTATTCCGGGAGGTACATTATCTTTTCAATATCTTTCTTTTACCCCGGTGAGTCCAACATAACCCCTCCACGCGCCCCCGCGGAGGGGTATACGTCAAAGCACGCCTCACGCAAAAAAAAAAGATAAATGTAGCAAAAACAAAACTAATCTGACAGGTAATGCCTACACAGCTATATTCTATATGTCTGATTCTAACCAAAAAAAATTTCAACAAACCGAAAAACTAAACGTCTTTTAAAAACCTGCAACCAGTCTTAAGATATTGCAAGTATTCCGAGGATCCAAAAGTAAGTATCATGCTAGAATACAGATAAGGAAGCAGTAACTACAAAAAATATGCTTCCATCATATTAGACATGTCAATGAGTTTAAAAAGAAAAGAACCTGAATATAAAGAACTATCAAGATTAAAATTCTTATGTTTCTTATTCTTCTTATATTCTTTCCACTTGATCACGATTACACAAAGGTATAAATTTAATCATCATTTGAAATAAAATACCTATTCTACATTGTAGTTATTTCGTAGGTACTATTTGTGCCAATTGATAAGCAGCTGATACGTACAGTACAACACACGTATAAAGTTTTGTATATTATTACGCATTGTTGTGCTAACAAAGAAAGCATGTTTGTTAACAAGTATAAACAGAGACACGTGTCTGGTGAAGTACCAATTTGATAACATAAAAATATGTTTATTACGATGTGTTGACGTGTTAGGGCACGTCAACAAATAGTTGCGTTAGTAAAAATAGCAGAGTTTGCTACAGCATCAGCTACTGATCTGTTAACTTCTGTTTCAGTTACGTTTAATATGAAAACAATGCCTTGCTTCACTTTAAATTCACAGATGACACTAGTTTTATTACAGTTTAAACATACAAGGCACGTATTTATAAATTTTGGTTTACTATTTTAAGTTTTGATATCACAAACCAGTTAAATAAATTATTTATGTTTGATGATGGTCCTAAATGAACAGCATTAATGTTGTTGTCAACCACACAGCACAAGAACTTAATATTTATACTGTACGTTTATGTCTTTGTGCCTTTACTTAGTTACATTCACAGAGGTCGAAAACACTCTTCCTTTGTTCAGGAATTTTATTAACAACTTCTCTACCATTCTAGTATGTATTTAAAGGTAAATTACCTTTAAAGGCTACCAAAATCTCTGGCAAATATACCAATCAATCTAACCCAACATCAGCAGATTGAGAATTTGGTATTTCAAACAGAGTTCATGCTTGGATTTATGTATCGTCATGAAATCATATCACCGACATGGCCTTTATTGTGTGTCTACATTCAAATATTCTATTCCATTCAAAGATTTTATTAGACTGATTTTATGGCCATAAATACAAAGAGCCCAATCGGCTACATCTTTTGGTGGCGGTAGAAGAAATGTTACATTTCACTTAAGTCCTTTGTACTTTGCACAGTTGCTAAGCACGTTGGCATAAAGTCAAGATTATATTGATATTTATTATCATGATACTGACTAGTGTTATAATCATTGTAGTGGTACATATCTATTGTAGCAATAACATATCGGATAACATCACGATTCTTAACAGAAATACGTCGCAAACATTAATAAAGTCAACATAAACTGATTAGCATTTTACTTTGTTTGATTTGTACGTAGCTATCTGGGACAGTTCCTAACCTTAATTGTACCGGGATCATTAGGCAATCATACTACCATAGAGTTACATTCTCGTATAAATTTATTTATATTTTATTTATATTCACTGATAGCTAATCAATAAAAATTTCAAATTTCAAAAATATTTTGAATTCAAATAATACATCAGTTAATATTTTTGTTTATAAAATCGATGCCTGTGAAGGCAGCCTTCTTTGAGGTTACTTTGTATACATAAATAGAAAAATGTTTACCTTTAGTGATGCCCAGTTTGACAGTGCAAGTGATATTGCTAAAGTGAATATCGACCGGCTCCAGCTTTGGAGTCATCACCAGACCCTGCGAAGGAGCCTTCGGCTGCGCATCCTTCGAGCATCCCTGGGCGGGCGGGATCGCAACACTAGCCTCCACAGTCCCTGTACCCGCTGAGGAATACGCGACACTAGAATTGTCAACTATCTGAGCCCCGGCGAGCATCATTTTGCCGCGAACTAACACTTAATCAATTTTATATTTCCGCGCGTGCGCGACTGCTTGCGTCGCGCGGTGGAGTGCGCGCGCGCCTTGCCTCGTCTCGAAGTGGACTATTGAAACCCTTTGTCCGTAGCCGGTAAATAATTGCACGCGCATTTGTTTCATTGCACGTTAATTTGTAAATGAGTGTTGTACGACACTCTATTAGCGCTTGTGTGGGCGTACGTGTGCATGTGTGTGTGAGTGAACAATACCCTTTATTGTAATACACTACTGTTTGTGTATGTGCGGAGACAAAGATGTGCACTTCTGCCTAAATTTAACACCGAATGTTTTGTAAATGAGGAAATAAGTAAGAATATGAACATAGGCATCCGCGCTCGCACTCAAAGTGCTAAAATAATTACCTTTAATGTTAGTCCTTTACATAGAGCATCGAAAGTAGTACTGAAATGGTAAAAATGGCATCCTAATAGTACAATCAGTAAAATAAGTAGCTGAATATTTGTAAGATTTTGAATCCCTCTAGCATTCAAGGATACGATCGTTTTCATGTTTTACAACAGTAATAGTTGAAAGATATTTAACCAGTGGCACACCGGTGGCTAGACACAATAGATTATTAATTATGTTTGATAGTCTAAGGACCTGACATAATTAATTGACAGTTAAAAAGTATAAATACGTCATAATAATTAATAAACTAAGGTTAGAAACTAATTCAATTTTAAGCTACTTATGTTACTGACTGTACGACCTTGTCTATCAGTCCAGTTGCTTGCAAAAACACTTATCTATTCCTCATGGGGTAGAGATTTCGCCACAGAATTTTAAATTATATTAAGAAAAAAATATTAAGTTAGTTCTGTAGATAATTCTCTATAATAAAGTTTAATATTATTGATTTCCGAAAACAAAATCCTAATAACAATTTGTCCAACCCAAGCACCGAACCAGGGATCTTATGAGGGCAGAACTATATGCGTGAGTAAATCAAAAGGATTTATGCGACATAGCCAAGTTGTACCAAATAAACTACTCGCCATTCAAAGAAGGTTGCATAGTAATAAATTGGATAAATAGCATTTTTATAATGTTACCTACTTTTATTACCAAACAATAACAGAAAGTAAATATTATATGGTGATAATAATTATGATTGATAAACCGTAAATAGCAACATTATTTTTTAAAACAAGAAATTTCTTGTTATCCTCTCCGTCTACGAAGATGCTACCCATCATTACAATTCAATTTTAGTAACTTAACAGTAGCGACATCTATGAGAACAATGACGCATATTTAGATCTTTTTATTTGTCAATTACTACGTAGTTGGTATACATACCGCTAGATAGCAGTAGTGCGCTATTTAGTAATGGGATATTGGCGAAATCGTTTGGGCTATTCAGTATAGATGGCGCTACGAAATTAGTCATATAAATGTATGTATAATTATAATTTAGGTCGTACGGCGTGAAACGTGAATTCAAGCATTAAGATTCATTAATTATTTATTAGACTGGAGTTTTAAAATACATTTGGTAATAGTATCATATTAATGCCTCATTAGTCTCACGCTATATGTTTGCAGATGATTGTATGATATCGGGTCAAATTTTCGGCTCTAGGAATATGTTATATCTGGATCTATACGAAATACATCATCATCGCCGCCTTTTACGTGGGTTTGAAATAAAAATAGGAATAAGTAGAAAGTAAAATGTGGATTGAATAACCTACCTTTGCCTCCCCATTTACGAATAATGATTCTATGTCGACCCATCGAGGGCGAAATGTAGAAAAAGCCAAAATACTACTTTCTAGGAGAGCCAAAAACCAAAAACTCTGTTTGACTTTTCTTATTTCTTTGTTTAGCTCTTTATGTCTAATTATTATAAAATTATATATTTTACAGCATTTGTGGCTAGTTAAAGTATTATTTACGCAATTATTATTTAAATAAAAGATTTATGCCGCGGTATTTTCTGGGTAGTAAAACTAAATTTTGCAAATATCATCATTTTAAATATCTACACAGGTCGATGCAGCTCGGAATACTGAATAAGGTATATCAATAATAAATTTTCGCCAAATTGCTTTTATAAGATTTCATCCCCGAAGGGTCGATATGTTTAAAAAATATAAATATTTTAATATAGGTAGTTTTGCCATAACTTACAACATTATAAAACTTGAGCAAATTGTTTCTCGCTTTGATCAGTGTCGTTTCGTATGACTCTCTTTTATGTTTCTAACAAATCTAAATATATGCATAAACACACAACCCTTATAAAAATCAAAATTCATGAAAATTCATAGCAACCTCTACTAACCCAATTATAACCTGACTGGTTGCAATACAATTTTCGACGACGTTACCCGCACTAGAATTTTCCCCTTGTGAGTCAAAGCTCAAACCCACTTGACATAGTAGCAATGAGAAACGATTCATATATTATGATTCAATCCCACAACACTTGACAAGCGTGCAGTGGTCAGCGATATAAGCCACTATGATATTCGTGCAGTCCGTATAATAGAATCGGGTAAGGGACTCTAACAACTAAGTAATATTGATCTCGGTATTAATCTCCTACTTCTCTCCTCCCTTATAAGAGATGGCAGTCTTATGTAATTATAGGGCTTTCTCTCATACATACGTGTTGGTACGACAATTTTGCTTACTTCAGACCCCAAGTAACTTTATGTGGCGACTAAAGAACAGCTTAGACGTTCCTATTCTACTTTCATTTAAGGAAGGCAGCGGTTTGCTTCTGTTTTCTTGGAATTGCATACAATAATTATACCAATTAATGTAACAATTACAATTTATTGTTATAATTATAATAATTGTAATTGGCATTGGTATAATCAGCCACGATTACCGCTTACTGTCAGATAGAGTAACGGCTCTTCAACAAGAGAAAATAAAAACAAATCGTGTAGGTTACTATTACTGATAACGAAAGTTGACAGCTGACAGTAAGTAGTGTAGTACGCAGTGACAATTCTTCACAGATATTAACATATTATAATACATACTTAATTTCCGGATGTCCGGTAATTAATGGATAACCTGGAAATGTCTTATAGTGGAACTGAAGGACGTTCAGAAAAAAATGAAAAATATCTGTCCTAACTACTACCTGAGATATGTGTTTTTTTTAATTACCATGTATAATTTTCTTGTTTACTACGACCATAAATGAATGAAATCCATCGGTTTTTTGTTGTTTTATTATTAAACACTAATTATGCTAATAGATAGACAGTCAAAAGTATGCTATGCTAATATAGCTTGCACTTTTTAATAAACATATATTTTTTTTTGTTTTTCGTTTTTTCTGAACGGCCTTCAGTTCTACTATAAGACATTTCAAGGTTATCCATTAATTACCGGACACCCTGTATAGGTATTTTAAATGCAACATTGTGTTTGTTTGGCATGACCGGCTTTCACTTTTCACACGATTCATTGCATAGATATAGTATATAATGTCGAACTATCACAGAACTTAATTAACTTAACTCAGAAAAACGTAGCGATGCCGCGGATATAAGCCAGTATAAATAATTTTGTATGAAGTCACGAAAAAATAACAGTATTGTAAATAAGTAAAATTCAGTTCATTGAACCGTAAATAATATTTATGTAATAAAACTAAAGTTTAAAAGTCACTAATAAATCATCAGATACTTTTTTGAACTCTTCTTGACACTTGCTAGATGCTAGTTAGTTCTCTTTGGTAATCCTATCGAGAGGACACACAATCTGTAGGAAACTTTTATCGGTGGTGCGGTGGAAAATTTGTTGGATGTGTGCTATCCGCACTTAACCACACTATTGGGAAATTTCGCGTAAGCGACCGACACAAGTTGTTCGGATACTCATACCGCCTCAGCTCCGTCCAGAAAGATGGTGGGACACCGATATTGCATTAAATCCTTCATCGTTTCTGGATTGTTGACAAGCTTCGCTCGGTTGTTCCTTACACTTTTGCAGTGTAATAGCACGTGAGCCGGTTCCTATTCGGCCTCCATGCAGCCTCACGATATTGGTACGAAACCCTACACAACCTATATAAGGTTGCGTGTTTAAAATAAATATTTATATGTTTCAACACCTATTAAAAAAGCCACAAGCAGCGTTTAAAATTATAATGGAGTTGATTATTACTAAGAAACATAAATTAGAATAGCTACCAAGAATAATAACTGAGATCATTTACAGAGCTATTTACACCTGCCCCGCGCAACTTCGTCTGCGTCTTTCCCGTTTTTGCAACAATTAAACAATGATGCACCGCTACTTTTGGTCGTAGCATGATAATAAATAGGCTTCCTCGATAAATGGGCTATTAAACACTTCAATATTTTTTCAATTCGAACTGGTACTTCCTGAGATTAGCGCGTACAACCAAACAAACAAACTCTTTAGCTTTATAATATTAATATATAGTATAGATAATTATAATAATTATAGGAGGCTGTAACTACCAACGTAGTACTTAAGGTAGTTTGTCATAAGTTGGACAAAGTATTCTTGTGGTTCTCGGATAGAAACTGACAGCAGGAGAAAGATATATATATATGTGTGTCTAGTATTTGGTTATAATTCGACCTGGTAAGAATCGCGGGCAACGATCCTTGACGTGTCTGTGTGGAAACCTGCGTTGGAAGCCTATGTCCAGCAGTCAACGTCTTTCGGCAGAAATGATGATATTGATTTGGAAATAAGCTCTATTTCTGCAAAGCCGTACCCTTTTTTTGGTTCCCAGGAAAAATGCTTTATGCACTGTCCGCCGGCTAGGGGACGGCACCGGCGAGGTGGGACTCCCAGCATGAAGTGCTGGTATACCCACTAAAAAACCTGGAGTGTTTCCTCTCTCACCCAATGGGGGGTTGTCTCACCAGTTGGGAGCTTTTAAAAGATTCATCCATAGCAGGCCCCTCCGTGTGGGTGCGGGCCGGGTCAAACGGACCCGACCACCTCTCGTCCCCAGCGGTAAGGGTCTCCCCTTTCGACATTAGAAGGCGCGCGGAAACACCGCGCGCGCCCTCTCGGGGCTCTTAATTTACGGGTAGCAGAGTCCCCTGAGGCCCTGCTACCCGGAACCCCTAGGTGGGGGGCAGGAGAGCGTTTCAAGTCGAACCTGTAGTTCTTGAGATTAGCGCGTTCAACCAAACAAACAAACAAACTCTTCACCTTTATAATATTAGTATAGATAATTTGACGACGTGTACACATACATTTTGAGTAACAGGGTTATAGTACCAGCTTTAAAATTCCTTTTTACTACAGATATGTTTCCTCGTGCTATATCGTAAATCGATTTTAACCGAATGCTACTTAGAAGCAATGTTTAATAAAGATCGATTAACTGATATGTGAATCATTTCATTTTATCACAGTGCGCTTTGATTACCGACAAGCAGTTTGTAATTAAGCAAAACTCTTGCTTGTTTCTAAGACTACGATGTGTTCACAAGAATGTTTAAAAATACGGTTTCACAAATGAGTTCGATAATATGGTTCCTAGGGAATTTTTCTTTAAAGATTAGGAAAAAGCTCTGACGAGTTATTTCACCATATCCCACCCTCCCTTTTCCTACCCAGAATAATACATGCTGGGCTCAGATGCCATCCTTACACGGTAGACTCGATTAGAGCGCGCACCAACAAGTTTGGGTCCTCATACCTCTGTTGAACGATCAAGGCATGGAATTCTCTGCCAAGGCGCGTGTTTCTTTCTTCCTTTAATCCTGGGTGGTTTAAGCTAGTTGTGAAAAAGCTCCTTCTTAGGCCGTCAATGTAGGGACCTCAACATCGCCTCAGCTGGTATGAGGATGGTGTGGAGGCTACTGCTTAAGACCACATGATCCTTTACCATCAGGCGGCGTGTGGTCATTCTGACGAGCAAAATAAAAAATAAAAGAACAATAAAATAATCCCGCGCTAGGAATCATTCCTGTGTCGTGGGGGACTTTACAAACATTCAAACAACGGACACCAGCCTCGGTACAATCATTTGTGGATCACACAAAGTTTTGTCTCGTGTGGGATTCGAACCCATAACACTCGGCGCAATGGCAGTGGCGAGTCGATGACTTAAGCCACTACACTATCCGTGCCTTCAATGACGCCGTTTCTATACATATAGAAATGGCTAAATTCGCAGTAGCGGCACGGAGTCTGGTTCAGTCTCCGGTAGATGGCAGCAGACACCCTCTTATACGTTGGACTTAAAATCACAACTGGCAAAATATGGCTCTGATACCTTTGCCTACACTCTAAGGGTTCTAAATCCTTAGTTCCTAAAGTGGTCCAGGTGGACCCCCAAGGGTCCACGGGAGACTCGACGGGGATCTACGTTGGCGTGACAAAAAATAGGGGTTCACAATTCGTAAGCGGGAGTCCACGAAAATTTAATTGCTTTCGATAGTGAAGAACTAAAATATTGGCTTGACTTCATCTATCAATGTAGGCAGATAATATTTTAAGAAGCTCAGTGACCCACTAGACGAAGATCCGACAATTTCTTAAAAAAGGGTCAGCTCGTAGATATTTGATAATTTTTTAAAATTATAACCTAATTTACCTTTTTGGTCCGAATATACCGATTTTACTTGGTAGATTACATTTCTAGCTGCAGGGGGTCCACCGGAACCAGCAAAATTTTGAAAGTGGTCTTTGACAAAAAATGTGTAGGAACCTCTGTTCTAAATCGACTGCCTCGGTAGAACAGCAGTAGCAAATGCGACTACCCAGGAGACTTGGACAAAGCCTTATCAGGGCTTCTGTCTAGCAGTTTTCGGAACCGTGTTCTAAAGACGGTAATTGGTTAGTACTCCACATCACTTACATCTCATGAGAAGCATGTTAAAAAGTTGCCTATCTTCTTGTACATACGTCGTCACGTAACTTTTAACATAATAACATTTACATCATATTATGCCTAATAACTGTCCCAGCCTTTTTTTTTTTTTTTTTTTACCTGGGGGAATGCTATGACGCATATCCCTCCGCGGGGGCGGGCGGAGGGATTATGTCGGACTCGCCGGGGTAAAAGAAAGATGTTAAAAGACAATGTACCTCCCGGAATACCGACTAAACCTACCACGGTGTTCCTCGACAAAACCACTATCGACGGGGCCGCGCGAATCGCTTTCGCATGCGGTCGCAACCCCGCCGAGGTTACGGCCCGCTGTATGAAACGGCAGGCCACTACTCAATAAGACCTACCCAATATAGGCACTGCTCAATAAAAGCCCTACTGTCTCCACCCTAAAGGGGAGACGGACACGACACAGAGGCGCGCGTGGGAACACGCACGCCGCCTCTCGCACCTGGTGCTGAACGGATGGCGGGCAGGCCCACAAAGCGCGCCATCCCCAGGTCAAACCTCAGGGTGGCCGGAGGTCATCTCGCGCCCTCCGGCGCCCGGCTCTGCGGTACAGGCGTCCAAAGTAATGTATCCTATTTTAAGTATTTTTAAGACCTATTGTTATTCATATTTGTGCCAATTTAAACTTAATAAACAATTATTATTATATTACTATTATTATTTTGTCGATATATTAATCGATTATTTGTATCCTTCTAAGCACCAAACACACAGTAAATATTGTTATCTCAGTAATCAATTAACTTGCCCATTGGTTTTGTAAAAAGGGTATCTTTCAGCACTTATAAGCCTTAAGTGTCTTACAAACGTACTTACTATTACAGACATGAAAAGGGGAGAAGAGGAGTGAGGTCTGTTAGGCTATACCACCTCTCAGAATCTATATATTATACTTAATCCTAAACTATAGCTATTATAAATGCGAATGTATGTGTGTTTGTTTATTACCCTTTCACTCCTTAATTATTTTACCGATCGTCATGAAATTTTGTATACACGTTGTCGGTAGTACAGAATATATACGAAGTATTTGACATCAGTGATATAACAGGTTTACCAATAATTTTTACGATGTCTTGTTTGAGGGTACAAGAAGTAAGTAGGTAGGCATCAAACGTGTTTATTTTACCTGAATGTGGTTTGACCGTCATTAAATCCTAATTAATTTTATAATTGTATATAAATGTGAGTTTGTGTTTGTTACGCTTGAAATACTCAACCAAACATCATGAAATTACGGATACAGGTAGTGTCAGTGGTACAAAAAGGATACATTTTTCATTAGCGAGAGCGAACCACGATCAAAATCTAATTAAAAATAAAGGTACATGTAATTTAAATTTAAGATAATGTAACTAATACATCTGTCAAGAACTTAAATAGAAGTGTACATAAAGCAGATTCAGGTACACAATATTTATTGAATAGGTAATACTTGTGCATAATATTATATTCGACTTTCATTCGGCTTCTTATCAAAATTACTAGTGCTTGTTCGGCTAGAGAATGTATAGCATCCAAGGCATCTAAAACGCGGTGCAGTTTTATCTCTTCCCTTTTTCCTCCTGCTAACAGATAGAGAGGCCTTTTTGTACATGCACCATATCGACAATCCCGGCCAACCAATCAATCAGCCCACCGCAGTTCACTGCAGGACATAGGCCAACCAATGGCAAGTTAAATATGTATTACAGGAATCTACATATAGCTTAGTACAACACTTTATGTTTCTGACACAGCAGCCAGCAATACGTAAGGGTTACAGTTACTGCAACAACTACCACTAATAGTTAGGATGGCCGGATTGAATAATTATAATATCACAAGAATATCAACATAATATAACAATACACCGAGCATCATGAAGTAAGACTTAGGGTATTCCATCTATTGCACTACCGATGTGATCACACTCTTAACACAAGCAAGTTAACTTAGCTTGGGATTTTAACAAGAATACTAGTAATTTCCAACACAAAAAGCAAATAATCTTTAAATAAAATATATAAGAGCACGCTGCCTTCCTTCTTTGTTGCGTAAAATCTTGATCTGGTATATTTTAATAAGAAATGCAAATGCAAACAAATAAAAAAACAACAAATCTATAAAAACGTATACGAAAGACCTACCCAAAATAGGCACTACGTCAGATAAAACCCTACTGTCTCCCCTAGAGGGGAGACGGACTCGACACAGAGGCGCGCGTGGGAACACGCACGCCGCCTCTCGGACCTGGTGCTGAACGGATGGCGGGCAGGCCCACAAAGCCCGCCACCCCCAGGTCAAACCTCAGGGTGGCTGGAGGTCATCGCGCGCCCTCCGGCGCCCGGCTCTGCGGTTGGGGAGAGGGTTTAAACGCTCCCTCTCCCGCTCCGCCGCCTCCTTGATGGAAATTACTTCCTCACAGAAGGAGGCGACGGCGTTCCATGACCTCTCACTCCGGACCATAGACTGAACTACGGCCGGGAGCGAGAGGGCAACCGATCCGACTGCCGCGATCAAATCACGGCGCTGCGTTGCCCAGGCGGGGCAAACCGCCAAAGTGTGCAGCGCCGTGTCCTCAACAACGTCGCGGCAGTCGCCGCAGTGGTGACAACCGGGCGTCTCTTGCCGGCGTATACGACACAGGAACTGGCCAAAACAACCGTGGCCAGTTAGAACCTGTGTCAGCCGGAAGGTGAGGGCGCCATGCCGCCTCTCCAGCCACTCCTCAAAAACGGGACTTACCGCCACGATCGTGGCGTGCCCGAACTGTCCCAGCCTATTTCAACCTAATCTATACTATAATATCATAAAGTTATAGTTTTTGTTTGTAGTTTTGTTTAAATGCACTAATCTCTGAAACCACTAGACCAATTTGAAATTTCTTTGTCCATTTGATGGTCTAGCTATTAAGGAAGGTTATATGCTACATAACATCACGCTACGAGCTACAAAAGCGGAACTATACTCTTAAACATGGGTTATATCGCGGAGAACAACTAGTGTATAAATAAAATAAATAACGAAGTGAAATTATTCTTTTACAGGCACATAATCATAGTAAATAAATAACTATATTTAAATGAACATATTTAGCAACAAAATAACAGTTGAAAGAGAATATATTAAAACGGTATCGGTAATTTACGTCATAGCATTGCACCTAACTGTGTGTCGTGTGATTGTGTGTGTATGCTTATGATATATAGTGACGTCTACATATGATTTGACGGATGGTGTAGTTGTTAATGTAATGTCTTGCTACTGCTTCTACCTCAAGTGTTGCGGGTTCGAATCCCATATGGGTATCCAAATGTAAAACCAAGTTTAATTATTTAGTTGTAGCGACCCTGGGTGTTATTTTTGTCTGTAACTTAAATGGTTTTCAAGAGCCCGCAACGTCGGCTTAAATACTATTATAGAAAAAGTCTTAAAAAAGAAATCCTGTAGAAGTACTTAATTTATTCTCTTTAAACTCAATGTAATATGTCGATAATACATGGCCAGAGGGGTAGGCAGAGACTACGGATTTCCATTTGCTACGAACCTAACACTCTTCTCTGGCTTCCTTCACTTTCATCACATTCCTCATATGTACGATAATACTAATATTATTTAATATAATGTAATAATTAATAAATAGTAAATTAAGACTAGAATTTTTCTGAGTTAAGGAAGGCGCTGAAACTACACATTAGTCTGCACTAAACTGTTTGTGATCGACACAGAAATTGTGATATGTGCTCCTAATATTGTATTTCTCTTGTGTGATATAATTTTAATCGTAAAAGTTTAAAAAAGATGCCCATCCTAGATACAATCATTTGTGGATCACACAAAAAATTTTGTCCCGTGTGGGATTCGAACCCACAACACTCGGTGCAGTGGCAGTGGCGAGTCGACGGCTTAAAGCACTACGCTATCCGAGCCTTCAATGACGCCGTTTCTATACATATAGAAACGGCTATATTCACAGTACCAGCACGGAGTCTGGTTCAATCTCCGGTAGATGGCAACAGACACCCTCTTTTACGTTGAACATAAAACCATAACTGGCAATACGAGTATATGACTCTGATTCCTTTGCCTATACTCTTAGGGATATAGAAATGAAATTTTGTACACATGTTATCGTACGTACATATCATACGTTCTAAATCCTTAGTTCCCAAAGTGGTCCAGGTGGACCCCCAGGGGTAATAAAGTTATTAGTAAGATACTTTAAGATTAAACAGAATTTACACAGTGATGTTTTTATTAACTCAGCCTCTAGTAATCTAGATTTCATAGACTAGCTTCCGAGTGCGGCTTCACTCACGTTTTGCCTGCTATCCTTTAAGTTCCCACCTAATAAGGGACGACCCTATTGCTGTCTGATTGACTAATACCAAACCCTGCTGGGACTGAGAATTTCTAGGCAGAAAAACTCAATAAAATTTTACTCGACCTGGGATTGGACCTCGAGGTCTCATTCATGCACAGCAGTCGCTGTCACTACCGTTGTGCCACTGAGCCATGTACTTATTTATACATGCAATGTCTCAAACAAGTCTGAATTCCGTTCAATCGATTGCCATGAAGGTTTACAGAGTTACCTGCGATGGCATCTGAGAAAAAATTTAAGATGTATTGCAACGCGTTAGCTAATCTGAGATGAAATTATTTTTAAGTGGCAATTTAATCAGGGTCATTCGATTGTAACACGAGCCTAACATAGAATTGATGCAACTAACGACAAAAAATAGCAGAAATTAATCGTATAACTTTTTTGAATTCCACGTCATTGCAATATTGTTATGCGTGTGAATGTAATTCTTATTACTTGACATGTAAATGATTTTCTACAAAGAGAAATATAAAAATAGTTTCGTTAATAAAGACTTGCTTAATGGTACACCGGTAGTAAAGGTGTCCGTTGTTATTTCCTGGTAGGACAAAGTGTTGTTGGATTTTACTGTCAAGGAATTCTGAGTAACTATGCGAAACTGGAACTGATCTTGTAGACGACAATTAGCTACCTACTCTGTGGGATCTAAAAACCAAAGTTAACAAATTATAGATTGGTGTTCAGTCATTGTACACATAGCGACACATCAACCTAGACTGTTTGGACTTTGAACTATTAGAAGTTGAACGCTGAGCAGCGATAGCTCAGTGGGGAGACCAAAAAGACTGCAATGCAGAGGGTCTCGGGTTCGAACTCAAGTCGCGCACCTCGGACTTTCGGAAGTTATATGACTTTTCGAAATTATGTGCGTATTGATTGACAATTATCGCCTGCTCCGTGCCTCGGAGAGCATGTCAAGCCGTCGGTCTTGGCTGCCATGAACATCTATGGTAGTCGTTATTGTCAGTGCCCTATAATATCCTGATACTGGTCTAGCCTTAGGGTATCCTTAGCCTTCGGGTTGCGGATGTCAGCTGGCAGCCGCTCCGTGTAAAAATTGATATCCAGTCAAATCCGGTTTGATTACAAAAGCCGTCCCCAAGTGACTTGGGAATAATAAAGGCTAGAGAGAAGAAGAAGTTGAACACTGCGAATCGTGCGAGAGAGTGCGTTTTATTTTTGTTACGGTCTATCCTTACCATTACATCGACACCACTATGCACTGTCCCTTTCCAACAATTCTCTATTTTGTATGTAGCGTAGTTATGCGTATGTAGGGTGTCTAACTTCATGTGTAGCCGTATGTACCATAGACATTTTTAGCAGTAGTCTTAGTAAATAACTGCACCAGTGACGTAGTGGTTTAAGTGGCCGCCTCGCCGCCGACATTGCGCCAAGTGCTGGGGGTTCGAATCCCATACAGGACAAAAATTTCTGTAATCCACAAATGGTTGTGCCGAGTCTAGATGTTCGATGTGCCTGTTGGACGTTGGTTGCATATTTGTTAAGTCCCCCGAAACATATGAATTCTTCTTAGAGCGGCAAATGTATTCTCAAAAAAAAGAAAGAAAACGTAGTAGTTATAAGTAGAGATCACAACAGACACTGCTTCTAACAATCCCCTTACAGGACAAGTCAATAACACTCGTATGTAACAAGTTATGCCACGAGAGAGAGTTATAGAGTCCCGCAGATGAGCTATCTTTAAACATACTACAAAGAACAAAGATTCGGGAAAGATCCCATTACTCATCCAAGTTCCGTTATTATTAATAACTTCTAAGTAAACTATGATAAATTAATGTGCGTATCGATATGTGATGATTATGTCACACAATTCTCGTGGAACTTGGTATTCTGGAAGTAAACGTTTTGTTCGACAAATAAATAAACACAAGCATTGGTAAATAGGAATTCTTTTATAATTGTTATTATCAGTCGTATGTTTGTACGATAGATTTCTAGAACACGTCCAGTATTAGGCACTTAGGCGTTTTGTTGATACAGTGGCACCGAGCGATAGTGACTCGTAATCCTAACTAATATTATAAATGCGAATGTGAGTTTGTTTGTAACGCATTCACGCCTTAACTACCAGACCGATCACCATGAAGTTTCGCATACACGTTATTAGGGATACAGAAAATGACACTACGAACCTTTCATCCAGAAAAAATACTGTTCCCGAATGATACAATCATTAACTTACTGACAAAATCTACACTAACACGAGCAAAACCACAGGCAAAATCTAGTGCTTAATACGTTTTAAAATAGGTATCTAATATTTTTACATACTATATAGCCTAACGTCTAAGTAACTAAATGGTTGGCAGTATTATACCCACATATTGTACAACATTTTGCAAATAAACAATATTATTATTATTAAAAATTAAAAAAACATACTGCTAGATTTAATTCAGTGCCACGTAATAAGGACGAACCTATTGTCTTACAGGCACAGTTCCAGACATCTTGCTGCTACTGGGCATTTCATGGCAGTACAACCTAAAAACTGGTTAGCTGTTCCGTGAAACGGACCTCAGACATCCTCAACTGCTATTGAGAGAGTTATGCTACTGAGAGAGCAAAAGTGTTCGTATATATTACACCTTATTTGGTGGCTTTAGGTTTTTTACAGCTAGTAAATATACAAGGTTGCAGTTCATTGGCGGTTCAAAAGAGTATTCGTGGGTAAGATGTATCTTGTAGGCTCTTCCTTTCGCCTAAGCCTAGCAATTAACCTAAATGTGTAACGCTCGCAATCGTAAACGTCAGACAATCTTACGTAATTCTATGAACTCATACGACTGAACTTTGACGTTCATAAGTTTCACTCATTGGTTAGTGGCTAGTATATACTGCTGCGGAGCATTATTACAAATACACGAATGTAAATGGCTATACAAAAAAGTAGATCGGTAAGCCCAGACTGTTGGTCTGTCTCGAAATCGATCCCAAGGCCTTCTATGACTTTTCGAAGGTATGTGCGAATAAAAGAGTTGTGATATCTATCAACCCGTACTAGGTCAGTGTGGTTAACTTTGGCCTAACCTTTCACACAGAAGAAGCCTGTGCCTAGCAGCGAGACAGTTTAATACAGAGCTGATATTATTATTTCTGTGAAATAATTCTTATAAACAGCACTGTTACGTCAAGGCTTTGGTCCTCCGCTCGATCTCTCTCCGATAGTATCGTATTGCAGTACTATCGTACCATTCACTATAATATCTCTTAATCATTTTAGCGAGAGAATTTCGACCATGGCGGCTATTAGCCGTTCGGTCAAGACTGGCTGCGGTGACCGAGAATCAAACAATAATACTATGCTATTCGCAATTTTGTCGTAATATTTCTACACCTTTCTTTCGAGTAATGGCAGTATATTTTATTAGTTGTTTTAATGGCCGCTTTTCACTGCCACTGCGCTAAGTGATATGGACTCGACCCCACACAAGAGAAAATTAGTGTGATCCTCAAATATACAACGTGTCACAGATATAACGCACAACCTCAACACCACAATTAGATTATTAAATCGTAATAATAATATAATCATTAAAATGTTACATTTATGTACTTAAATATTTTAATCTAACGAATTAGTTTTCCTTATTGTACACGGATAGAATAGGTATATTACAATAAATCTAACATTATTGCTTTTATTGCATCAAAAACCTTATTGCCTTGAATTATGATACATTTTCGTTTATTTCGACTGTTCAAAGAAAAGGATGACTATAATTTACGTTTAATTATTTTAGGACAAAAATATAATACCTATACTTAATGTCAGAAATGGATTCATTAGCCGATTCTGAACAAAGTACTTTTAGGAAGTGCGTTTAATATGTTACATGTTGTAATGTACCTAGTCTCGGTGTTCTTTGTGTCCGTTGTTTGAATGTTTGGAAAGTCAACCACGACACAGAAATTATGGCCAGTACGGGAAAATTCTGTAAAAAAAAAAAAAATTGTGCGTTGCTTTGGTAACTTGTTCCTTGTACATACATGCCTACGTACATTTAGTCGATCGAAGAATAACTGTTCTTGGTCGTAAAACAAATATTATTTAAGTTTTATTTGTGTCCGTTGTTTTAATGTTTACATAATACTCCAACACATGCGTTGTCATATTAAATAATAGAACTCCATTTACAAACAAAAAATAACGTTTCAAGTAGGTATGTCGAGCATTATATTATTAGTATGTTTGCAATGGAGACCTTACTGTTTTTTGTATTTGAAGTAGGTAATAAGTATGTCATATTAAAAAAAAATAACAAACAGCGGAAGTTCGTACACCTGTGGTTGAGTCGTAACATTCGAGAACTTTCCATGTACTTTATTGTTTAGTTCTATTTTTACCCTCTCGTTGTTGTGCAGTCGTAATGGCTGGGTTCAGCGTTTCGAATACAAGCGCCTACCGTAATTGAGATGTAGCTTGAAACACAGGTCTAACGTAGATCAGGTAACAAATTAGTAAACTATGAAAATATTTTAAGAAAATTGAATAACTGGTCGTACATTTATAAGATCTAAGCATAGATTTTATTTTATTTCTAATGTAATTACTATTTAAACAATTATTATGTATCCAAGACAATTTTTATTTACAATCATGTATATTATAATTATTATGCCCAATTACCGATAAGAGCCCTGGGTACAAGTAGCATTGTGCATGATTGCATTCGGATTATACTTATTCGAATATACAGGCAATGAAATACTTAAACAAATAAATGCAAAGCAGGTATGACATTATGCACAAAGCGTATACCATTCAAATGCAATAGCTAAACCAACACCAGATATCCAAAGGACTAATCAATTACGTATCAAACCTATTTTTCCCAGCCTTTATTATTCCCAAGTCACTTGGGATCGGCTTTTCTAGTCTAACCGGATTTGACTGGATATCAGTTTTTACACGGAGCGGCTGCCAGCTGACCTCCGCAACCCGAAGGTTAAAGATACCCTAAGGCTAGACCAGTGTCAGGATATAATAGGGCACTGACTTCCCAATAACGACTGCCATAGATGTTAATGGCAGCCGGACCGACGGCTTAACGTGCTCTCCGAGGCACGGAGCAGGCGATAATTGTCAATCAATACGCACATAATTTCGAAAAGTCATATAATTTCCGAAAGTCAGAGGTGCGCGACGTGGGTTCGAACCCGAGACCCTGTGCATTGCAGTATGTTGGTCTCTCTACTGACCTATTGCTGCTCTTATCAACATCGAACCTATATCAAATAATTTTACGTGCTGTTGCTAACTCAATCAACTGATCCCAAAAACTTACGTCACCAGTTTAATCGTCTGTAAAGGCCTGTCTTTTGGTGTTGATTTTTCTTTTAGAAACCTATATTTTAATTAATTTCATTACTTTTATTAAATGGGTACATTACCCTAATTTTTAATATAAATTGATAGAACCATTGTGGAGAGCGCGTGCCATAGCAACACAGACAAAAACCCGTTAAGTAACTATTTTATTATAATTATGTCTGAATATGAATTATTCTACAGCAACAATAACACAAGTTCTGTTTTTAAATTGTCTGTCGACGAACTAAGACACAGTCTAAGATTTCCATTTCTGCTGCCAATAATGTTTGAAACTATTTCAATAATACTACTCTACTGACAAATTAATTCGCTGAAGCCACCACTGGGCTATAACATAAATAAACTTAGGTTTGTTGTATATGGAGACAGTTCTCATAAAATATTTTTTCATATTCTAGCATTAGCTAATAATTAATATACAGTAAAAAATAATAAATATATAAAACAGATAATTAATTAACATGCAAAATGGGATTTTTTGCATTGGCAAGCAATAAAAAGCTTTGCAAACAAAAAGGCTGTGTTTAGATAATTTTAAAATTTAGCAGAAGATTTAAGGATTAGAGACAAGTCAGGTAAAATTTAATACATAATATAAACCGCGAAATGGAGGTAAGTTAGACATGTTTACGTTATAATCAGTTGGCGCCATCTGCCCGCTACCTTCGTAAGATTCCTTATCGCTAGTAACTAAACATGAAAAAGCAAATGTATTAAAAGCAACCGCAGGCAAACCTTGACGCTTTGTGATCCACAGATAATTATTCTAAATCTGGATATTATTTTTATCTGTTGTTTTAATGTTTGCATAGTTCTTGGTGCTAAACCAACCACGTGTAAATGACTTCAAAAGCAATGGTTCCCAGTCAAAGTCGACAATGTTCGGCAACGACGGACACGGACGCTATGCAACAATCGACTCAACAGGTTGCCTCTGTCTAAGCAACGCTTCTAGCTGCTGAAGTTGACTGCTAAATCCAGCAGATGATCTAATATAAATGAGCTTACTGCTAATGAATGTAACACTCGGAGTTCTTATCGTCATCGCATACCTTCGCAAAACGAAGGCGCCGCTTTACTGAGACAGAGTGAGGAACAAAGACAACTACCTACATAGTTTCTAGTCGATTACACATATAAATCGCCTGCTGATAGCCCAGTAGCATAAAGGGCGTATGATATTCTAACTAATATTATAAATGCAAGTGTGGGTTTTTTTGTATGTTGGTTATGGTTACACTCGTTAAGTACTCGACCACTAATGAAATTTCGCTTACACGCCAGTATTACAAAAAAGACATACGGTACCTTTATAAACAACTTCAAAAAAAGGAGAAAGTTCTCAATTCTACTGTATTTTTTTTATGTGTATGTTACTACAGAACCTACCTTGGCTGACACCGACTCCAAAAATAACAATAATTGTAAATTACATTATCCTAATAATTTGATTGTCTTTAAAGCAAATTTTTAAATATATTTTGTGTAGGATAAGCATACCTAATATATTTTTTTTATATGCTTAGACTTTTGCTTGCTCTGTAAATAAATATTTTATTAATTGTTTATTAATAATAGGTGTGTAGTAGAGTTAGATGTGAAGTTTATGTGGGTACCTACTTTTTGCGTGGTAATCGCATAGATTATACTTTAGTAGAACATAAATTGATTGTAAGTTGTAGACACAAGAATACGCAATTATTTTTTAACTTTTTAGTGCATTTTGAAGTGTAAACTTCTTTAGGCGCGTTGAGCACTTTTTGGGTGAACAAAAATCATGGAATCCGCGTCATCGTCACCGAACGCTTTCCATGAGCTATATGTATACTGTATATATATGTGTACTTTTTGGGTGAACAAAAAGCGTGAAACTCGCGTCATCGTCACCGCACACTAGTTACTTAGTTTTCACTTCTATCGGCAGTCCCCAAAGACTGCCCCGCATGTTTTTTTTGTATGAGAATATTCTTTGCTGCTGTCGGTTTTTCTGAAAAGCACTGTCCCAGAGCAAGCCACGGCAAGCCACTGATAATGAAAAAGGACAACTCACCCAAAACTTGCTTTGTTCTTAACGTAGTTCTGTAGGCATGGTAAGGATAAATTTTGTTTTGGAATTTGGAATTGGTGATTGGTGCATTCGAAAAGTGTTTGGAGAGTGAGACTTTGGTATAGTTATACACTGGGACGAAGCAGAAAAGGGGTAAGAGGAATACTGGCAGAGAGCGACAGTAAGAAAGTCCATTAATAAGACTCTGCCACACTGTCATATAGCATCTTACGTGTGGTAATCTGATTTCGTGCTGCATGTTATTTGAGAAATACTACTTTCAAATAATTTTAAAACTATTAAACTACTACTCATATTAAACATTGACGCGCCTCCCTATTATTCCACCACCTCAAACCCCACCGCGCGGCAAGCATCTCGCGCCAAATGGTACCTGTCTCGCCTACTATCGGCTGGACTGCGATCGAAGCCTCTATAAGCCGCGTTCTGAGCATAGCTTTGTTCTAGTCCCCGCGAAATTATCCGATAGTTCAATTGTAATATTTGTACGCGAAATTCACGATCCCACTGTGTGTAATTTATCTCCGTCAATTAGTTCCCTTGGCCGACCGTATTGAACGACCGACCACCGAGAATAAGGCAGCCAAAGTACCACGTTACATGGTGCCCATGACTATATTTTGGCATATTGGACGTTCATACACTTTCATGGAACTTTATTCCGTGAGCATCTTTTTGATCATGACTGTACAAACTGCAACACACTCCTCGTTGTTTACTTACTCACCGTTTTACTTTAGTACGTCTAAACACAATTAGTAGTATTATTGTAGCTAATAATTAAGATGAACGTGACGATAATTAGCTTGGCTGACATTATAGCCTGTGATCCTGTTAGCTCGCTATTCGAGATAATTTCCGATACGCACACACTACATTCTAAGATCGAAGTGCAACTGCAAAATGCAGCGAATATTACTTAACACTATTTTATGTATAGGTATACAGTACCATATCTGAATATCACCGAAGACTTTGGATGGGAGTGTGGATTAGGTCTCAAAATCAAAATAGAAAATATGTTTACTGATATGGGTCACAAAGAAACATTTATGAACGTCAAAGTTCTCTATTAATGAGAATTTACAATGTAGAACCAATAGGAAGAACTGGCAGAAAACTAACGGACACTCTTTTTAATCTTTAAGTTTACAATATTGTTAATTTTACAAATATATTCTATGAGGAGCTGCAACCATTAAATCTTAATGTATGAATGAGGATCGCAGAGAATGATGTCTTCAAAAATATTTATTTTATTTTTTCAAAATAGCATTTTCAAGCTGATTTAAGAGAAATGGAATTAAATGAATGGAATTGGTTAGGTATGCAGAAATGTGATTCTCTAGATCTCTTACTTATCCAGCGAAATACAGCAACCGTGTTACTGCTTTATCGCCAGTCTCCTGTAAAAGAATGGGACTTCCTCGGTCGAGCCGCTCATTCGCTAGTTTCTAAATAATTGGCAACGATACACGGCGGACTTTTGACCTTATTTTCTACCAGCCGTCCCCCGCGGTTTCATCCACGTTTATTATATTGCTCATCTTCAATGGCTCTTAACGCAATGTTATATAGCCTATGTTACTTCTTTAGAATCAGCTTTGCCTGTGAAAGAATCGGTTCAGTAGTTTCTAAATTTATTCATTACAAACAAAAATATAAATCTTTCCTTATATAGCTGCAAAATTTACAATAACAAGTTTTAATTACGACATTCTTTGCTTTCCTACTCATTATAATAACTAGCATTCAAGTTATTCCAATGACGCTATAAGTTTTTATAGATTTGTTGTTCTTTTATTTGTTTGCATTTGCATTTCTTATTAAAATATACCAGATCAAGATTTTACGCATATTTTACGTAACAAAGAAGGAAGGCAGCGTGCTCTTATATATTTTATTTAAAGATTATTTGCTTTTTGTGTTGGAAATTACTAGTATTCTTGTTAAAATCCCAAGCTAAGTTAACTTGCTTGTGTTAAGAGTGTGATCACATCGGTAGTGCAATAGATGGAATACCCTAAGTCTTACTTCATAATGCTCGGTGTATTGTTATATTATGTTGATATTCTTGTGATATTATAATTATTCAATCCGGCCATCCTAACTATTAGTGGTAGTTGTTGCAGTAACTGTAACCCTTACGTATTGCTGGCTGCTGTGTCAGAAACAAAAAGTGTTGTACTAAGGGGTTAGGTGGCAACTGGGCTCTGGGCCGCGGCCCATATTACACGGTGTCGGAACAGCAGTGGAAAGTGGGCCGAATGTGTGGGCCAGAATACCACGGGAAAAAACTATCGTAGTTAAATCGACCCATTGGTATTTTTATTCAATTAAAATGAAAAAAAAACGTGAGAGATAAAACATAAGTATCGAAATGTGTATACTTTATTATATATATACCTATACCTATGTTCGTACAACTTATATGATTACTGTTATAAGGAAAATGACGGCTAAATCATCATTATTATTTTTAAGAGAATATAATTATTATTGTTATAAGGAAAATCAAATCATCATTATTATTTTTTAAAAGAATCATCAACAATATGGCGTGTGTGTGTGTCTAAAAAACGATTAACAGTTTACCAATTTTTCAATACAATGCCCGAGAGTAATATCTTGATCAATCATTTCACGTACAGTCTGTACCGTTTTCTCATGCGTTCTTATCGTATCAATTTGTTTTTGGCTTACAAATCCTTGTTTTTTATATAATCCAAAATAATAATTAGCGTCTTTGTATAATCTGTCTAATAAAAGTGCCATGTTCGGTTTGGACTGAATTTTCTTATTAAATCGTCCATTCCAAGACTCATTCGCATTATTTGTTCTATGATGAACATTATAAAAGCACCATTTATCAGAAAAATAAGAAGTTTCTTTTAACCAGGTTTTATAAAAATAGTTGTTAAATTTAAGTATACACTCCTCTTTGACGGATTCTCCACGGATATAAAGCCAGCCGTCCTGCACATACTCTTTAGGTAAAAAAGCCAATGCAATGCAACGCTTCACATGTGATCTCATAATTTTTGATTTTTTTATCGCCAACTGATCTGCTTTCCTCCATAAAGCTCTTATAAAATGGAATAAACATCCGAATAAAGTAGCATCGGGAAAAACATTTTTGATAACAGCCATAGCACTTACTTTATAATCCGTAGTAAATATCTCAGGCGAAAATTCTGGAATTTGGCTTTTAATTAGTTCAAATAGCACTGTATACGTATATTGTTTTTTATTAGGTAGTAAAACATAACATACTGGGATAATAGAATTTTTTTCGCTTGTGCTGCCCAAGTCGACTTGTATGCAATAAAGTTGAAGAAAAGGCGGAGATGCACACTTAAATGTACCGTCGCAAAATACATGTTTTGCTTGCCGTAAAGTTTCTTTGGCTTCAGGTGTTGCAAACAGCAGTATACGAGTTTTTTTTTTTCTGAAAAATCTGCCAATAGAAACGATTTAAACTTACCAGGTACAACCACTCTTTTTAATTTCGAGAAACGTGTTTTAGTAGTCTGCAATTGTTTATTCCTATGTTTATATAAAGTTTTTTTTATATTGTTGTACTTAGGTATTTCAGCTATTAAATCAAGCCCAGAATTGTTGTAATCTTCTAATACTTCTGCGTAAATTGAAGGTATTGGTGTCATTTAATTTTTTGCTTTATCTATGCATTCGTGGATTCGTACTTTAATTTCATTCCCTATTTCATTTTGCGGGCATTTATGGTTGTCCTCTTTGATAATTCCAGTATTAGTAGTAACTAGAGTAGCACTACAGATTTTCCTATTAACACAACGCCAAACCTTATGTTTATTTAAGTTTATACGTCTTATAGAATATCTGTCCATTTCTTAACAATAAACTGCCACTCTCTGCGACGATATAATTTTAAAATCTTCCATTTCTAAAAACAAACAACATTTATTATAATAACAAATAACTGCAATATGTTAGTATGTAATATTGTATATTCTTTAATATTTTTATTTGACCACATGACGGGTTTCTGTAGTAAAATGGAGCCCATATTTTAAGTTAGACTTATAGTAAAACATCGGTGAAAACTGCATTCAATTCCATAAAATAGGTAGATATTGAGTGATGCGCGTACAAACATACAGACAGACAATAATCCCAAAAACTGTCTTATTTTTTGGCTTCTGTTGTTCTAATGAAGACCCTCGTGTTAATTTTTTTCAATATCTACGTACAATGTAAATGTACAGGCATCGGCCTGTTATGATTTTATTATAATTATATAAAGATAAGCTTACCTTGTCGCTTTTTGGTTCTATGTTCCGTAAAAAACAGTAAGATGTTGCAGAATAACTTAATTCTTTTAATATTATAGCATTGCTTGCTTCCATGTCACAAATGTTATAAAATTTTAGATCTACCCTCAAAAATTCTACAACACCGACACTAATATACCTTAATGTTACCACATTAATTATTAATTTATCGCACTTTTAATTATATTTTATATTATTGTAATTTATGAACTCCATAAAATTCATGAAAGGAAAAATATTAGAGAATAACAACTTATTAATGATTTTCCTTAAAACATTAATGTACCCAGTCATAGGTATAGTACGAATCATATTAAGTATGCTATAATAATATTTATACAACGAATATATATAAATATATATAATAAAGTATACACATTTCGATTCTTATGTTTTATTTCTCACGTATTTTTTCCATTTTAATTGAATAAAAATCCCAATGGGTCGATTTAACTACGATAGTTTTTCCCGTGGTATTCTGGCCCACAGATTCGGCCCACTTTCCACTGCTGTTCCGACACCGTGTAATATGGGCCGCGGCCCAGAGCCCAGTTGCCACCTAACCCGTACTAAGCTATATGTAGATTTCTGTAATACATATTTAACTTGCCATTGGTTGGCCTATGTCCTGCAGTGGACTGCGGTGGGCTGATTGATTGGTTGGCCGGGATTGTCGATATGGTGCATGTACAAAAAGGCCTCTCTATCTGCTGGCAGGAGGAAAAAGGGAAGAGATAAAACTGCACCGCGTTTTAGATGCCTTGGATGCTATACATTCTCTAGCCGAACAAGCACTAGTAATTTTGATAAGAAGCCGAATGAAAGTCGAATATAATATTATGCACAAGTATTACCTATTCAATAAATATTGTGTACCTGAATCTGCTTTATGTACACTTCTATTTAAGTTCTTGACAGATGTATTAGTTACATTATCTTAAATTTAAATTACATGTACCTTTATTTTTAATTAGATTTTGATCGTGGTTCGCTCTCGCTAATGAAAAATGTATCCTTTTTGTACCACTGACACTACCTGTATCCGTAATTTCATGATGTTTGGTTGAGTATTTCAAGCGTAACAAACACAAACTCACATTTATATACAATTATAAAATTAATTAGGATTTAATGACGGTCAAACCACATTCAGGTAAAATAAACACGTTTAATGCCTACCTACTTACTTCTTGTACCCTCAAACAAGACATCGTAAAAATTATTGGTAAACCTGTTATATCACTGATGTCAAATACTTCGTATATATTCTGTACTACCGACAACGTGTATACAAAATTTCATGACGATCGGTAAAATAATTAAGGAGTGAAAGGGTAATAAACAAACACACATACATTCGCATTTATAATAGCTATAGTTTAGGATTAAGTATAATATATAGATTCTGAGAGGTGGTATAGCCTAACAGACCTCACCCCTCTTCTCCCCTTTTCATGTCTGTAATAGTAAGTACGTTTGTAAGACACTTAAGGCTTATAAGTGCTGAAAGATACCCTTTTTACAAAACCAATGGGCAAGTTAATTGATTACTGAGATAACAATATTTACTGTGTGTTTGGTGCTTAGAAGGATACAAATAATCGATTAATATATCGACAAAATAATAATAGTAATATAATAATAATTGTTTATTAAGTTTAAATTGGCACAAATATGAATAACAATAGGTCTTAAAAATACTTAAAATAGGATACATTACTTTGGTCGCCTGTACCGCAGAGCCGGGCGCCGGAGGGCGCGAGATGACCTCCAGCCACCCTGAGGTTTGACCTGGGGGTGGCGGGCTTTGTGGGCCTGCCCGCCATCCGTTCAGCACCAGGTCCGAGAGGCGGCGTGCGTGTTCCCACGCGCGCCTCTGTGTCGTGTCCGTCTCCCCTTTAGGGTGGAGACAGTAGGGCTTTTATTGAGCAGTGCCTATATTGGGTAGGTCTTATTGAGTAGTGGCCTGCCGTTTCATACGGCGGGCCGTTTCATACGGCGGGCCGTAACCTCGGCGGGGTCGCGATCGCATGCGAAAGCGATTCGCGCGGCCCCGTCGATAGTGGTTTTATCGAGGAACACCGTGGTAGGTTTAGTCGGTATTCCGGGAGGTACTTTACTATTATTCCATCTCTCTTTTATCCCGGCGAGTCCGACATAATCCCTCCGCCCGCCCCCGCGGAGGGATATGCGTCATTGCATTCCCCCAAGTAAAAAAAAAAAAAAACTTTGGACGCCTGTACTAGGTTATACCTGTATCACAGGCGATAATTACGTGCTATTATGGTGTTATAGGAAGGGCATTCTTAACAATATTTAATAAATATAGATTGTTCTATAATAAGTTACTATTACAATGAAAATAATATAACTTATTTGTATAATTTTGTATTTAAATATTAGTTGATTTATATAATGTTTATGAAATAAACAGGATAATTATGTCTAATAATGGGAATCTATGCTAACTAGTGTAAGTGATAAAAATATAAATAAACGGCGTTCTAGGCTCCCACATAATCTACTGAGTTTATTCAGCTTGTTTTCTAGCTGGACATTCAGTTTCATCCATCTTGTAGGCTTCCCAAACGAGAGCATGAAGCACATTTAGGGACATCTTCCTTCTTTGTACACTCGGTCATCGAATGTCCAGCTTTGGCACAATGTCCACACGTAGGGGTAACCTCTCTGCAAGATTTCGTTGCGTGACTATACTGATGCCATTTGTAACATCTTGTAAATCTCTCACGGGGGAGGACGTCCAATGTATAAAAAGTCTAGCCTGTGTGGCTAAGACTTTTTTTATGTTAACCGGAACCTCAATGATGTAGTAGCAGGTTGGAGCATATTTCTTGCCCGATATCTGGCTTAATTTTATTGAAGACAAAAATGAAATGGAAACTTATCGGCTATATTTTGTTCGAAGAGACAGCTGAATACTTCATTTTCGGACAGAGAGGCGGGTACACCAACTACCACAATCCGCGGTTTACGCTTGGCTTCATCAACTGTAAAACCGAAGAAAGAGAGATAGACTACCTGCTTTACTTTTTCTGCGTCTTGTTTAGTTTCTGAGCTGATAATAACTCCTCCATGTCTAGTTCTGCGAACCCCACGTACTTGCAGCTTCATTTCCTCCGGACTAATAATTTTCTGTACAAGAGTTTTCGTTTCATCACTGGTCCGGTAAAAATAGGCCGGTCGAAACTATTTGATCTCTTCTTAATCATGTCCGCATAAGAGACTTTTTCAGTAGTATAGGTATCCTGGATGGTCTGCTGGAGCTCCAAAAGATGTTCTGTTAGATCGCACTTCTCTTGTAGGGTATCTACTGTGCTTGAAACTTTAAGCGCTTTCTGTTGTAGCAATTGGTACAGGACTGCCATTTGCGAGGTGCTATGGCCAATTTTTCGACATAAATTTGAAATTCTCATCTTCTGGTCCGAATTGAGTTT
Organism: Catocala nupta; assembly: GCA_963675205.1. Taxonomy (NCBI): domain Eukaryota; kingdom Metazoa; phylum Arthropoda; class Insecta; order Lepidoptera; family Erebidae; genus Catocala; species Catocala nupta. Next base: position 25,253,902 of record OY776086.1, on the reverse strand, counting down.
ACTATTTACGGTAATGGAATAAACATTGTAATGTAGTTATATGTCGACCATGTATTTAGCGCGTGGTTGATCAGGGAAGTCCAAGTTGCGGAAATAAAACAAACACTGCACTTCGCAATTACAAGATCTTTAATTGAAAACTGAAATCAATACAAATAGAAGTAACTCAGGGCGTGGTTCTATTACAAAGGCTTCGGTGCGAGGTCCGGCTGGAGCACAGTTAAATCACTTAACTTAGGGAAGCATCGTCCGGCGAAAGAAGGACGATCCAGGCGTGGCCGAGTTTTTATTGGCGGCCGCTTGAAGAGGCGCTCCCACTCCGCCGCGAGCGCAGCTGCTGAGGCACGCCTGATCCGCGTGACAACATCCTTCAATTGCTGCTCGATGGATGGCATCCATTTTTGGATCTCGGATGTAGACGCGATATCTAATATGATGTCAGAGTTAGAGGTAGGCGAAGCCGCGGGGCGCACTAGCTCGCTCTTATTACACGGACTACTTTCCATTGTATAATATTATATCACTTCACATATACGAGTTCATTGTTAACGAAAATATGCACGAAGTAGGTAGGTTACAAAAATGCATCACTCAGCAATGTAACAACTAAAGGAGGTCACAATTTATAAATCGTAATTATTAAATACTAGATTTTGCCTGCGGTTTTACCTGCGTAAGTCCCGTTCCCGTGGGAATATCGGGATAAAAAGTAGCCTATGTGTGAATCCAGGTCTCCAGCTATCTACATACCAAGTTTTATCGCAATCGATTCAGTAGATTTTACGTGAAAGAGTAACATACAACCATACATCCATACATTCTCACAAACTTTCACATTTATATTATTAGTATAAATTGTTTACGAGCACGTGTATCTTTGTCAGCGCTTAGACATTGATTCTCAAATGTAGGTAATTAGATGGTTAAGCTGTTCGAACATCCTTATTTACCAATAATGTGAGTTTGTTTATTTGTTACGCTTTCACGCCTTAACTAATTTGACCAATCATCATGAAATTTTGCATACACGTTGTCAGGGGTACAGAAAAGTACATGGAGTAACTTAAGAAAAGGACATCCTGGAAAATTACTGTGCACGAGCGATTGATATTTATTAACAGAATCTAGATTAAGACGAGCGAAGCCACGGGAAAAACTAGTATGACAATATGACAGAGAACAAATACCATCATCAAAATTAAATCTATTTCTGTAAGATCACTCCTTGCCTTTTCGAATAAGTAGCACTTACCGTAACCAAGTACCTACTTGATACTACACTACACGCATGTTTGAGACTCTTATTAATTATACGATATTTAGAAGTGGCGAGTACTAAAAATATTTTGCCATCCTTCGACAAATAAAGTACTACATTATTATTCCGGTAAAATACAGCCTTGCGTTAAGTGCTGTCGCATTAAGAAGAAGAGATCATATTACTTTATACTGATATTCAGTGTGTTTGTGTAATCGGCTGCGATGGTTATGATGAGAACTACTTAAGGCAAAGAAAAACGATTATTCTCAATAGTTATTTCTATTTGCCAAGAATGTTAATATTATGTTTTCAATCCCTTCAATATTTTGTCGAGATATTACGAAAAAGTCTCAACTCAACGATAAAAGCTCTGAGTTCATCGACGAGCATTAATACGTTAATGAATACCATTGAAATGGCATTACAGTCTCGGTTGTTCGTAAAGTCTGGTTTCCATCAACGCAGAGATGAAAAAAGTGCGTGTGGGATGTTACCGCACATGTTCTCTCCTCTCTGCTTAGATAACACAACGATGATCTCGTCATTGCGTGCAGCGACGCAATTATATGAATTTAGGAGAATATTAACATAGCTATTTGTTATAAGGTTGATATTATCATTCGTACTTTCCTATATTGAAAACTAGCTGATCTGATTCTGATGAACGTTGATCAGGCGTTTTGCGATTTCCCTGTACAAGTAGTACAATACGAGCGCTCGGACCACATGAACCACCCCAAACGGCTCAAAAATGTAATTTCCGACTAAATTACTATATCTGCACCGTTTGAGGGATTCCGCGGTTGCAGCAACAGCGCTGGCACATCCCACAGTGCTTGGAAGATGTAATGGCGCAAGGGTGTCATCGCACGTTGCGTCCCACACCAAAGGCCTGCCCATCTTCCAAGGCAACAATGACATTCCGTCCGGTCTCTTCCCATCGTCGCGAACCAAGCCATTGGGTTCAAGTAAAGCTGGAACGCCAGCAGTAACAAGAGCACGACGTATTATGTCATTAAGATTAGCGTGGCGAGAAATTCGACCAGCGCTTCTGCTACAAGAGAGTCCATGGTGTCCGAGGCTATCGACAGCTTCTCCACAGTGACAGCAATGCGGAAAAACACACGAAACACTTAAACGGAGGCAAGTGGCGAAGCGGCAAGTGGTATCGTCTAACATGGTACCTATATTGGACGATGGAAGCGCCTGAAGCCAAAGACCAGATTCCCACTCTCCCACAGCCAGCAATCGAGCACGCTCAGCAACATTGGAAGATGTAGAAAAAAGCTTTTCTCTTACAGAGTTGCTAAGCGGCCCGTCTCACTGCCGCTGAGAGAATAGGTTGGTTGGCAAAACAGAATTCGGACAAGCCATTCTCGAGGAGTTCACAGCGACAGTTTTGCACAGCACTTCTAAATTAACCAGTGTGGGTACTAATATTTGCCTGGTTAATTCTTCCGTGCTGTGAACCGAAGACAGGAACGCCAGTAAACTAACATCGGAAATTTTGCGAACGCCGAGCCCACCAAGACGAACAGGCAGAGAAGCCTGTAACCAAGCTCGGTCGTTCAAATTTACATTTAAAATATTTTTAGAGTATTTTGAATAATTTAAAAAAAAATTCTAACGGTACAATTTTTTTAAAACTGTTAATCTTAGTGCATGCGTAAATTTGGGAACAAAAAGGCAATATCAAATAATTGTAAATGACGAATGAATATTAATTTTGAGGAGGCGATCTAAATTTTCACAATAATTTTGTATCTTCTCGTCTATGAAGTAATTAAAAGTTTCTTCAAAAACTGATGACCCAAGGAGCCGAAGAGAACTTTTATCCATAATTTTGATGTTTGGAGCCAAACAATTAAATTTTGAAGGTACCAAAAGTTTGTAATTGTTTCAATATTTTTTAAAAAAGTTCACATTTACTGGTTTTTAATTCCAAGCCAATAGATGCAAATTTATCTTTAAGAAGGGCCAAATCCTGTATTATTGTATCTGCATCGCCTCCGAGAATCCCATCGTCTAAATACCAGACATTAAATTTTGAATTTATCTGCCGAATAATAAGGTGTACTGCCAAACTGAAAATGACCGGTTCACCTTATTGACATCCAACTGCAGATTCTAAAAGATTATCCTTATACATTAATTTTGTTCTTTGTCAAAATAATAAGTAAGAATACCTATAGTTGTAAGGTTGTTAATAGCTACTATCATTAAATAAAACGTGAAATACAACAATATTTGAATTGATACACGTTTTTCACTCACTTATAATTCAATAGTAGTGAAAAGACTGTTGTGCACGAGGTCTAAAATTCGAATCTTGCCTAGTGCAAAGTGTCAATTAAATTTTCATAGATAATTGTTTTTATCGATGACTAGATTTTGCCTGCAGCTTTGCTCGTGTGTATGTCAATTATCTATCCCTTGGGAACAGTACTTTTTTTATTGCAAGCCTATATGTCCTTTTCTATACTCCAGACGACGTGTAAGCAAAATTTCATGATAATCGGACAAGTAGTTAAGGCTTAAAAGCGTAACAAACAAAGTCACATTCGCATTTATAATATTAATTAAGATTAAATGAAATGTTAGGGTTAATTTGTTTTTAAATAAATGAATTCCTTAAAAAGTCGTGGCATTTATCACCGAGCCTAGGAGGCGAGCGTTTTGTCGTCTTTTGTCATCGTCTTACGTGAGACATAAAATCGTAGCTAGCAAAATAATGGTGTCACTAACCTCTGCCTACCCTTTCATGGATATAAGCGAGAGCATATGTATGTATGTACTAACGATTCATCTGTGAAGGCTTCAATTAAGCTAGGGCGGGATGACCTTAATTGCAGGCGACTGTGCGTCGCGACAGCTTCCCGCCTTATACATATGTCTGATTTGCATTCCAAAGTTATTATGGTCAGAGTAAATCGATTGACGGAGAACTGAGACCTATCCTACAGTTCCAATGTTTAAATCGAAATACACGTTACTCGTCGGTAATCCGAGGAGAGTAACCCACCACATACCCTCTGATTACTCACCACAACTGACTGAAAAGATGGCGAAATGGTTAGTGGTCGCCTCGCCACTGCTCTTTCCCTAAGAGTGTGGGTTTGAACAAAAAATTGTGTCATCCACGAATGGTTGTTCTGAGTCTGATGGTTTTTTGTGTTTGTAACGTCCCCAGCGATACATAAGTTAATCCTAGGGCGGTAGTTGCCACCATGAAGAAACATCTATTGAACATCGTATAAGCTATTCGTGTCTATTGTCAGACATGAGTTCTGCTTAGTTTATCCAGGCGTATAAACTAAAGTATACACGTCAATGCGATGATTCATTATACTTGTCGTAGCTTACAATGTATACTTCTAAGAAACACAAGCGATGTTATCATAACTTAGAGCTCGGAAACATAAACAACGATAAAGCGTCTCAAGTGTCGTTCGAGTGGCACCCGCGCGACGGGTGTCGAATTACCGGCTTTTGTTTATTGTTTACATTAAGCGCGCGCGGCGTCTGAAAGGGTATACCCAGGTTTCAGCGGCTGTTCATCATTAGAGGAGTTCGGTATCAATAACTCTCTTACTATTGCAATGGTTAAGGTGGGTTTTCAGAGGATGCGTTGTCGGTTTTTCTTCAGCTAAGGCTCGAACAGGGAAAGATCGTGATATCCTATATTGTAGTCGATGAAGCGTTTAATTTTAATTTCCATTTCTTCCGCGTGATTATGTTGCAAGTATGAAACTGACAGAGAGGACGCTAATTATAAATATAATAAGCTAATTTACTTATGACGCTGCTATGCTCTGCCCTAGCTCTTTGATTCTCCAATTTAACCTATGGATAGGCTAGGTCACGGTATTCTCTAAGTACGAATTCCCGAGGAGTAAACCTGCCTCTATCTGCCTTTTCTTTCATACCATAATCATTACTGTATTAAGGGTTATATTTAAAGAGAAGCCGATCCTGTAACAGTCATGACCCACAAACAATCCTAGCATTTTGAGATAAAACCTAACATCCTGGGATGAGCACCAGAATTTTCTGGTGCGGCCGGCATGGCACAGCGGACCTTCTTTTATATACGCATATATAAAAATACATTTTCTCTTTGTTTTCTTAAAAGACAAAATTTCCCTCGATTAATTCCTGTTTCGTGTACTTTACAAACATTTACAACAACAACAAACAAATTTTTGATTTACCCAATTTTTTGCCCCGTGTATAGTAGATTAAACACTAAGCATTTTAAAGTTATGTTCAACCTCAATTGGTTAGGTCATACAAAAGTTACACAATCACCAAGCAAATACGACCAACAATTATAATAAAACTATATATTTAAAAAAAATCGTATCCACAACCTGAATACCTTTGCTTAGGTCACGTTGTAAGTATCTTTGTCTCAAAAAGAAATAAAAACCATCGAGGAAGATGACCGACAAAAATAAGGTGTTAAATTTGTGTTACTGCATTTCTTGTCTTTATAACCTGCGGTAGATATATGCAGCCATGATGTAGAAGTAATTGGTAATAAGTATATGAATAAGAAAAGATTAAAAGATATTTTTGGTACTCATATAATTAGTTTTATCATCAAATTAGTGATTTAAAGCTTTTCAATCAGTTACATCGTTATTAATAACGGTGTACCCATTATTATTTTATTTAAAACACGTGTTTCAAATTAAGACTTTAACGACACTTAAAACTACATTACAACTTTTATTAACTTGGATTTTTTTAAATCTTGTCTCTGTTTCGTTGCCTACTAAACTGCTTTTTTAGCAAAGCCGAAACATTTATTATTAGATGATTCGCTCGATTGCTACTTGAACATTTATTTTTCAATTATAGCGGGTATTTGAATACATTCGAATAACTAGTAATTTTCTTTGATTCCAGGTCGAATATCTATTTAGAACCCTTCCTTCGATTGTTATTACATAATTATACAGCGACGTCGAATACAACGCCATTTTAATAAAAGCCTGTTGAATCATTCGATTTCTTCGCCGGAACGAGCGTGTTATTAATTAAACGTTAGAATATTATTATCATTCTCTTTATTTAAATATTTTCAATATATTTTTCATTTTTAAATATACATATATCTATAAAAATACATATCATTTAAAAATATAAAATATATGGTACCCCACCGGCATCAGGAACAGGGTCCAAGCTGCCGGTGGTTAGGATTCCAGAGATAGGAACCTCCTCACAATGCGTGCTGTATCTAAAAGCACTGCCTTCTGCATCAAACCCTTGATCCAAGCACCCAACGCGAGCCTCTTTAGATGGTGATCGAGGCTCTTGGCTATTATACCATTGACAGATATGACTATCGGCACAATGATTGCCGAATCAACGTCCCACATGTCGACAACCTCGCGAGCCAAATCGAGATATTTAATTTGCTTATCTTTTTCAGCTTTCGCGAGATTGCCGTCATGCGGAATGGTGACATCGATAATCAATGCGCGGCGCTCTGATCGATCTATCACCACAATGTCAGGTTTGTTGGCCACAACAGTCCTGTCTGTGATGATAGTTCGATCCCAGTACAACGTGACATGACCATTTTCGAGAACTGATTCAGCTACATACCTGTAGTACGGCACTTCAACATCTACAAGTTTGTATTTCAGAGCAAGTTGCTGGTGAATAATCCTGGCTACTTGGTTATGTCTGTGCAAGTACTCGCCGTTAGCAAGACGAGAACAACCGGAAACTATATGCCTGAGGGACTCACCAGGTAGGTGGCACGCCCGACAAATGTCAACCGTACCATCCCTCAAGATATATCTCCGGTAGTTATTCGTCTTGATAACTTTGTCCGCAATAGCACAGACAAACCCTTCGGTTTCCCCAAAGAGGTCACCGAAACGTAGCCAGTTCACGGAGGCTAACAGGTCTACATCAGCTCCATATAGAGCCTTGTAGAACCTACCGTGAAGCTCCTTGCTCTGCCATACATCCCTGCGATCGTTAGTGCTAAGTACTACAGGCTTGCGCCAGTTCTCTTTAGCCAAACTGAGCGGGGTGAGTCCGATGTCTACAGCAACTACATCCCGATGCATACCCACGTCTGCCTGAAGAAAGTATTCTCTGAGGTTGCATACCTCGCGGTTATGAAGGGCCTAGGCATTCAGAAAGCCTCGGCCTCCACATTTCCGCGGGATATACAATCTCATCACAGACGAACGTGGGTGATGCATACGGTTTGCCGTCAAGAGTGTACGGACCCGCCGGTCCAGGGCATCCAGTTCAGTCTGAGTCCACTTAAGTATGCCAAAGGAGTACATGAGCACCGGCATGACCCAACCGTTACAAGCGCGCACCTTGTTGCCACCTGATAAGACTTTTTAAAACTTTTTTCAGGCGACCAAAGAAACGCTCCTGCAACGATTGCTTCATGTCAGCCTCATTGATACTTAACGCCTGTGACATACCCAAGTACTTGTAAGTATCGGTTACAAGAAGTGATCGTAGGTTAATGGAATCTGAAAGTTGTGTTCCTTCGGATTCCACTATCCTGCCTTGCTTTACATGGATGACAGCACATTTGTCCACACCAAAATCCATACTGATAGACTTACTAAAAGTTTCAGTTACTTTAAGTAAATCCATCAACTGTAATTTAGTGTGGGCAAACAACTTTAAGTCATCCATATACAACAAGTGGGATATCACTCCACCACCTCTATGTAACCTGTAACCTAGCCCTGAACCCTCTAGTAATGTACTAAGAGGATTCAATGCTAGGCAGAACCAAAGAGGACTCAGGCTGTCGCCTTGAAATATACCCCGCTCAATTTTTATCAATTCGCCATTCCCAGGGATCTGTCGACATCCTGGATAGCTAAGAACCGTTTTCCATTGCCCCATGCATGACTTCAAAAAGGTGCGCAGAGTTGCATTTACTTTATACAACTCTAACACCCTCAAAAGCCATGCATGAGGCACCGAATCATACGCTTTCTTATAATCTATCCAACATGCCGTCATATCCCTTTGTTTACGGCGAACCTGTTGGCTAATGGCCATATCAATGAGGAGGAGCTCCTTAGTACCACGAGCCCCCCTCTTACATCCATTCTGAGAAGCTGACATTATTGAATTTGTATCAATATGTTTAGATACCTTGGCTCTCAAAATAGATGTAAGAAGCTTATAGATCGATGGCAAACATGTTATCGATCTATAATTGCCGGGCTCGTTGGTACTACCTGTTTTATGGAGTAGGTGGGTTATTCCCGTGGTCATAAAATCTGGTAACGATCCAGATTCTAGGGCAGATTGAAATTGAGCAGCCAAACAAGCATGTGAGCTACGCAGCCATTTCAGCCAGAAATTGTGCATTCCGTCCGGTCCTGGCGATTTCCAATTTGATAAGGATCGGACCGCACTAATTACATCCTGGCTATCAATGACCACGTTTTCCATTTCTGGAATTAGCTCACTTGCTCGCTTGACCTCCCGCATCCATTCCCCCTCAGTGTGGCCGACGGGTACCGACCAGATGTTCCTCCAAAACGTATTTGTAGCATCAGCATCTGGTAGCCCCACATCGGCCACACATTGATCTGGTCGTTCCCAGGTTCTATAAACCCATCTTTGGTCACTTTGAAACGTGCGGTTGACGACATACCGGTGCACGCGTTTTTTGTATCTGCGCAGTCGATTTGCCCATGCATAGACTTTCTGCTTCAGGAAGTCAATGCGCTCTGTGGCCCGAGATACGTATTCATGAGGACTGACACCAGTCCCCAGAAAAGCCCGGCCCACATAGCGCATTACCCTGGGCCGTGTGTTCCCTGCCCTGAAGCAGATCAGCTTACCGATGAGTGTCCTTGCCTCAGCAATACGCCGTTCAATCCTGCACTGCCAGGCCGGGGTGACAGATGTTTGTCGTATAGCAGGGACATGTGTGGGTAACTTGATGCCCGCTATACGACTTGCCGCCACAGCAGCACAGTACAGGATCGAATGAGTATCGGCGAGATTCTCGCTATTATCTAAATAACTAGATAATAGCGAGTCCAGGACACTCACCAATGCTATATTTTTTCTATGCATAGGTAACCGAGGCAGACGGGGCCGAATCGTAAATTGCATGTACCGGTATTCCTGAATCGCACTTTCCAAAGCATCCTTTACCTCCTCCTTGTACTGAATACTTACATCATTTGTCATGTCATCCACCTCCATGCTGGCACTATTGCCCGTCCGCGTCGCACCAGGTGATAGTTGCGTAACTGCGGGTTGGATGCGAATGGCATGGCTCGTAGGCAAGTATTCTGAGCGTAGCCTATCAAGCACGGTATCATCCAACTGTCGACTGCGTTGGATAACCCGCACTTGATCCGATAATCGCTGTGCTGAAACGTTGACGCTTGGTTCAAAGGCCTGAAACAGAACAAGCATGCGGCTGCGATACGCAGTGAGGTTAGTTCCTCCCTCTGTAGCCCCAAAATATGCCCGCATGACGTTTTCATTAATGGATTGAGTCCATCGCATGCGGCGCACATCACCACCGGCAGCGGGGGCCCGGTTCGAGGTCGGTGGGCCTCGGGGTCCCAAGCGGGTCGGTGGCCGGCCTCTTCCCCGCCGACGTGCAGGTGACGGTGACGAAGGCGGAGAGAAATATTCGTCGCTCGAGCTCGACGCAACTGCAGCGGCCGGTGATTCTGATCGATGTACCGACGGCTGCGAGGCGGAGCTAAGCGACGAACCCGGAGGTGGTAGCGGTGCGGCTCTAGATCTGGCTCTTGTTAACATCTTGTATTTTAATAAACTTAAATTCAGTCTCTGTGAAAATTTTCATTTTTGACGTTGTCATATTATTTGTAATACTTAATACTGATGAATATTTGCTTTTATGCCTGTAATTTTTTATGTTTATTGTGCAAAGCGTCTTATTGTTTTAATATGATTTGAAAATAAATGGATTTATATCAAAAATAAAATTTAAACTGAAAATAAAATATTTTTCTCTAAAAATACATAGACGTTACTTAGTATTGCCAGAAGTTATTATTATTATTATTATTAACGCTTTAAAAAGAACTTTTATAATTCGACTCATAAATTTTTTTATGTATGTTACTTCATATCTCCGTAATTTCTCGACCGATTTATTTAAGCCACTCAGAGCCACGTTCCGAAAATTGGAAATAGTAACTTGCTATATTACATTTATATTGGTAACCTAGTTGATCCGCGCAACTTTGTCTGCTTTACATAAGAGAATATTCCCCGTTATTGCAACATTTTTCATTGATACTCTGCTCCTATTGGTCATAGCGTGATGTTATATAGTCTATAGCCTTCCTCTATGAATGAGCTATCTAACATTATAAGATTTTTTTTCAATTCGAACCAGTAGTTCCTGAGATTAGCGCGTTCAACCCAACAAATAAACAAACATTTTAGCTTAATAATATTAGTATTGATAGAATATTATTTAAAACATCACACGTCTTTAATATAATGATTATGAAGGCACCTAACATTTGTATTTATTATGGACTAGCTTATATCTTCGATTCTAACGAAATATGGCTAACGCACAGAAACCGTGCATTTTCATAAAATGAAATGATTTATGATGTACTAGCTATTGCTCACGGGTTCGCTCGCGTAAATGTCGACCCACCCACCATTCATGACAGCGAGTTGGCACACCGTGGTAGGTTTAGTCAGTAGTACCCGGGACATTCCATCTTATCCCGGGTGAGCCCGACATAACCTCTCCGCTCCCCTTTCTGCGAAGAGGTAAGCGTCATAACATTCTCCCGAGAACAAAAAAAATATTTATAACAGTTGTTTTTTCTGGATCAAAACCTGGTACCCTATTTCCTATTCCATACCACAGACAACGTGCATGCGAAATTTCGTGATGATCGGTTGAGTAGTTAGTTGGGGGAAACCGTAACAAACAAACAAACTCACTTTCGCATTTATAATATTAGTTAGGATAATTACGCTTAGTCCACGATCTTTATGAAAGTTAATATGACGCCAAACTGTAGCTCCATTGTTATAAAGATACAAATATATTAAAGATAAATATGCAAAAAACAAAACAACTCAAACGTATAAATAATTTTCGTATTTATAATCAAATATAGAATAATTGCATACAATATCATCAAATTATATCAGTAGGTATTTATGATTTAAAATGTTAAAATATTCTTGGCCAGTTATCTTAATTAGGTAATAACGTCCCAGTAAACGTGATCATATTACCTAATATATATTTAAATATGTATAAGTTTTCGTAATTTACACAAAGTTAATTAAAATAGCCATATTATTATTTATAGTCGTGCATGTTTTATAGAGTTCAAGCTAGAGTATTTTGTAAATAGACAAAGAACACGAAATACGCTAACTTATTTATAAGCGACGCCGATGGCGCCGTTTCCGTACTATATGGTTCTGTAGAGTATGACATAATAAAAATAATGTCCTCCAGACCGAATTTCGTTCACGGCGGCTAATCTTAAAGCCATGCAATACATGTTGGCCAAGCGTAGACCAACGCGAGCGAAGGCAAACTGATACAAGGCAAGTACTACCGTCTACACGTTCGGCAAGTTTAAAGAAAACCAATGCAAACGACCAATGTAGACGAGCTTTGTGGAGCTGTCCACACATTGGGCGCTGTCAGTCTTTATTGAGCATTGAAACAATATGGACTTCGTAAAGTTATTGCAGCTGCTGGTATTTATTTAATTATGGCACTCCAACGACTTATTCATGATTAATGAGCGCATATAATTATTATATCAGTGTATACTGTAGTAGACTTGTAAAAATAATACATTTTGTACGTATAACGGCGACGTTCGCCAAGCGCGAAATGGCAGCTGGACCAACATGTGGACGCTATTGGCCGAGCGCAGGCCAACGCCTTTGATTTATGCAGAAAAACCGACACCGCTCCGAAGTGAGACGAGTGGTCGCGAGCGACTACAAGTTGTTACAAGCAACGCCAATTGAGCTCTATACACGTTGGCGCTTGCCTTCACTCGTCCAGCTAGGCGAGTGATACCAAGCACTGGCAAGGCAAAGCAAATAAACCGTCTCACTGTGGTTCGTCTAGAACATGCTAGCTGGACAAAATTATTTATTGCGGTTTTTTAGTTCGTACGGCTTTCTATTCTAATGGGGTATTAGCGCATATAACACCAAAAAACAGGAGGTAGGCTCACGTGTGCCTACATAAAAAAATATAATAGCGATTAATCTTTTATTGTCAGACAGGTAAAAAATAACAATGAAAAAAATAACAATAGTCATAAAATATTGTGCTACTAAGGACTTGGCTTCTAATTACATAATAGGGCATTATTACTACCTACTCAATAACAATACTTTCTACTTAAAAAATATGCAGTTAAAAAACAATATGTTGACAACTAATAATAAAGTTAGATAAGGTACACAGCTTAAAAAAACATCAGTAAAATATTATTTACAACTTCTATTTATTCTGCATCACTAAATTCTTCTTCTGAAGAATCATCTACCATATAATCTGACATATTTTGATGAGAACTACAATGACTTACACTAGAGCTTACATTTACAGGAGGGGGTATAATTAATTCTAAAACCTCAGAAGGAAGTTTACTCGTCGGTTTTTTCGGCACTTCCCTAAGGCCATTTATTACAGGATCAGATGTAATTAGCAACATATTAAGTAAATCCCTATTCGTGGCAATACGTGAATATTTTCGAGTATTGTGCTTCCGGAACCTCCTATAATCCTTATTACGCGCTTCCTGAGCTTCTTCAGAAAGCTGCCCAATAGGTAAAAGAGCCGATCTCACAATTTCTACACTGTGCACAAGAATTTTGTGCACAGTAACAGGCATTTTATACCACGAATAGAGACTAAGATACAATTTTTTTGTGTCCTGTGTAAAAGAATTAAATTTAACAACATCAATATCGTAACCCGAAGCTAAAGTTCTAAGGATAGTGCCAAAGTTCTTAATTAGTGTCACATCTACACCTGTAATATCTGAAGCCTGTTCAGGATTCTCAAAAAACCGACGAGCAGTATTCCCATCATTCGTATTACCAAATCCTGGTTTTGGTTTATCTACAATTAAACCCATTTCAACCTTAAACCTTTCTTGGATACGAGCCGAACGTTGCGTCACATTTTCTTTGTCACTTTGACCTCGAAGTTGCCATTTCTTAACTTCAAGACGATAGCTTATGTGAAGCAAACATTCAAAAGACCGGATCCAAGCGTGAAGGGGAGATATACCAAAACCAAGAGTTTCCTTATTTACAACAAATTCCCTAGACTCATCATTCATAAATTTAGGAGTAGCTCCACAAATGTAACATTTAAGTGCTGACGAAGTTTCAGTCATAGCGTTGCACACTTTACCATCAATCATCGTGAACAGTAATTCGTGTTTGACCGATATCTCTTTACCATCTATATTACCTATTGTTGGCACCAATTGGTTTATTTCCTCCAAAATCTTATTGGTTTCTATTACAGTAAAATCTGTTGTTTCTTTGGAGAAAATAAACTTAATCGGTCGACAATACATGGTAAAAGATGGTCGAGGATTCTGCCAAGCAACTCTACCACTATTGTCACGTAACTGAAGTGGCACGAATGAGAACATAAACAAAAACTCATCTGTGTCTTCACTGTTTGAGAATTTTTGTTTGTAAGTGCTATGACCGGAACTTCCATCACACCCCCACTTGCTAACAAGGGAGAGTGATGAGCCAGAATCTACAGATTTTAAAACTTCACGCTGTGCACAAATTAGACGTTCAGCTGTTTTATTTAAAACCGCCTGAAGTTTAATTTCTGCACGCGTTTCGCTTATAAAAATCTGTTCCTCGGGAGGGTAGCATTCAATTTTTGCCTGCCTAACACTATAAAATGATGGGAATACCTGGTATCCTGCCTTGATGCTCCATTTTCTCGTTTGTTTATAAGAGTGGCTCGTGGATTTGCCATCCACATAATATGCCAAAGCCTCCTCTTTGGACAAACATCTTGGTTGTTCGCGTACCTTTTCACCCACATATCTTTTCATTTCTTGGCACTTTTCCGGACTATGGCTTGCTTCTTTAATCACAGTAGCCAAATTCCGATGTCCGGATAATCGTGCCGATATTTCAGCAGCGGCTACTAGCTGGTTTACATCTCGCGTGTGTATTAGGTCCTCCACGCGTCTCCTTTTCGTTTTTTCACTTGCTTCAGGAAAATCTATTGATGGACGTCCACGAATCGAACTCTTACTTGATGATGATGGTGTTGAGAGGTGGACAGATGCTTTGAATGTAAAATCCCCAGACAACCACTCAGAATTCTTAGTCAGGAAGCGATTACGGCATTTCCCACATTTTTCCCATTTTTCTGTGTATTTGGATGACAATATTCCAATTGTCATTTTAATTTCCCGCTCAGATGCTTCCGTGATATTAACAAGATCATGTTTCATCACTATAAACTCATACAGTCTACTGTTGCGGTTCTCTTTAGCATGTTTCTGCCATTCATCAAAAAACTCCATTTTCGAGACTGAGAATTCGTATTCTAGAAAACAGACAAAATGACAAAGTTGTACTCAAGTGTGCAGGCTAAGATGACTAAAATTTAAAAGCTAACAGATATGGCTATGCTATATATAAAATCTAGCCCGGGTACAAGAGGGTACAAGTAGTTTCTAGTCCAATGAATTCAGAAAATCATCAAAATTCGACAAACTTCTTTAAACTCGAGCTATTTAAAACAAATGGGGAAATGTAAACCTATTTTCTTATTAGAAATAAAAAGTACATACCTTTAACTTGAAGATCCATCACTAACACTTTTGAAAAAACTTAAACTCACTGACATAGGATGTTACTTCCGTACACGCAAAAATGCAATTAATAAGTGGTTTTCTTACCCTTTCCTTATATACTAACCTCATTACCTTATCAGTAGTTGACACGTGTCCAAAACAATTCTCAAAATTGGGGCACCTGGGTATCTGGTAAAAGGCTCAGGTAATAAATTTCAGGTAATTAGACAATGACTTTTGTCCAGCTAGCATGTTCTAGACGAAACACAGTGCGTCTTTACATTGTCATTGGCTGTCACTCGGCAACGTTGGCCCAACGTGTATTGCCGGCTTAACGGAGACTGGCCATCGGCGCAGGAGATATTATAGTGTACAAGTGTGTGCGCAAACACAAGTGCACTCTCTGATCCGTAACTCTCATGGTCCGATGGGTCGGATAATCCGACACGACCGGAGAGAAATCAGGCGCAGGACCAACGGCTTTACGTGCTTTCCGAGGCACGGGGGTGTCTAACACTGCCAACCTCCTAACTCCGGACTCGTATTGAGATTTCTTAACAGCAAAATCCAATTCCTTTTTGTTAGCCCGACCCGCGATTCGAATCTGAGACCTCAGGCACAAAAGTCGCATTCATTACCGCAGCGCCACGGAGGCAGAGACACGGAGGTAGAGTATGACATACTGTAGGAATAAAAATAATACTGTCCTCCAAACTAAGTCATGAAAATTTTTCAGTCATGTTGACCAATTTGAACGGAGACTGGCCTTCCGCGCAGAGGATATTATAGTGCATAAGTGTGTGCGCAATCTCAAATGCACTCTCTCTTATGGAGGGATACCACCGTGGGACAGCTAGTCTTCGGCACGAATGGGCCGGCTCGAGTGGAGTGATACCACGGCCTCACAGAAAACCGTCGTGAAATTGCGCTTGCCGTGTGTTTCGTCGAGTAAGTGAGGGGCAAATTTAAAACGCCGGCAACGCATTTGTTACTCCTCTGGTGTTGCGGATGTCCATGGGCAGTGGTAATCAGGTGATCCGTCTGCTCGTTTGCCACCTATACCATAACAAAATCAGGCGCCGGAGCAACGGCTATATGTGCTTCCTGAGGCAAAGGGCAAACACCGCTAACTTCCTAGTTCCGGGTTGCTATTGAAAATTCTATGGCAGAAAAACCCAATAAATTTTTGTTAGACTGACCCGGGATTCAACCTTATGTACCGCAGTAGCATTTCCTAAATGGTCAATTAATGAAAAATTATTTGACCAGTTTTCCAATTCTGCACCCGTAAGCCTGACATGAGCGTGGCTTGCTTAAAAAATGTCAAAATATGTATATATTTTGACATTGACATTTTAGATATGAAGTTATTTAGGTATATATATTATATATAGGTTACAGTCACGGTTCACCATCAGGTAGGTTATACTTTTGTTTGTGTCGTAAATAAAAGCATTTTATTAACACCATGTATTCATTATAGAAAGTTCCCGTACAAATTCTAGGAAAATTCTCTTGCGTGCATGTGCAATGGATATCGATTGCATTGTCATCGACCGGTGGCCTTCACGAAGGGTCATGTTTCAGTCTTTAATTCTCACGCTATTAATATTGTTGTACCTACACACTTGCACTATTAGGGCTATTATACAACACGAAACGAAGTCGCATCGAAAATAAACGGTCGCCGCAATCTTACTTTGAACTTGAAACCATGATGACTTCTTTTGCGTGAGATAGGTATACCAATAAACGTATGTATTCTACACGTGCTACTAATTTTATTTTATTTGTGAAGCTTACGGCTAAATCATACTTAACAGATATTGATACCACGAGCTAGATGCCAATAACAAGCTTCAACATATGGAAGGAAAACAGTGATACTACACTGACGGACTCATAAACTGCATCAAACTTCAGGATTACTTTCGAATTAATATTTTTGGTAACTATGCAAACTTTTTAAATTAAACTAAATGAAAATGTCGAGACTGTCCAATTAATGATTAAAAAAATAAACAAAATTTAAAACAGCACTGCAATATAAGATAATATTACAGCCGGGAAAATAAAATTGCATGGTCTCAAATTCGTGAGTTATACGAGTAAAGTTTGAAATTAATTATATTTGTTTTTTTTTTCATTTGCGATTTAATTATTGCTACCAATAGTATTGATTATTAGTCTTTTAAACTCAACAAAAGTTTCATAACCATAAATATGGATACTTTGTCTGAATAAGCCGCTCAAATTTTGGCATTGGTGCGAGAAGGCTTAGATCAACGAACGATTGCTAGAAATTTAAATTTAAACCAGTCTACGTTTTCTAGAGTATACCGAAGGTTTGTAGAGACAGGTTCTTACGAAAGGAGACCCGGTACCAGCAGAACTCGAGCAACCACGTGTCATGACGACCGATTTATTGTTTCAACTTCCCTACGGATCCTAATCACATTGAGCATGTTTGGGACAGTTTCAAAAAAGCTGTATATGCGAGAAATCCTGTGCCCACAACAGTGGCAGCACTAAGAACAGCGATTTCACAAGAATGTAACAATATTCCGCAAGACCGTTTAATAACCCTAATCAGATCTATGCGGGACCGATTAGAATCTGTAATAAGGGCACGTGGAGGCAATATCACCTTATTAAAAGAAAAGAAACCTGTGCTTCAGCTTTTTTTTTAAATTGTAGAAACCAATTTTCAATAAACCAACCAAAACCAATTTGTGTAACATTTATCGTTTTTGTTTAAAAATATTGAATGGTCCTTTCCAGTATACAAGCATACACTTAAGGATATGATACTACGCTGTTATGAAGTTAACGAACTAAACTATAGGTTTCAATTTAAATTTGTATAAAACGTTTGAATACTTGGTTAAAATGTTTATTTCAAAGGCGTCTTGAACATTGAAGCAGTTTATGAGTCCGTCAGTGTATATATGTATATCAAACAAAATAAAAATGTAAATATAATCAAGACAACAATTAAAGCTAATATAGAATATTAAATAAATGGCACATTAAAATAAATAAGAATTGGTTTATTGGATTCTAATTCAAAGGGAAATAGTTATTATGTATATAAGCGGCTTAAAAACTGGATGGGCCAAAATATTTATGTATTAAACATAGAATCAGCAAGTACCCATATCAAGTTTTGAAGGACTATGAAGCCTAATATATATATTTTTATACATAATTTGCACATTAGAATAATTGTAGGATTGAATAAGATCACCGACATAACTTCGGATCGTAGTTAGACTAATATTAAAATATGGAAGCACATCGTAAATTTACACGATGGTTTATCGTTTGACGTAGATTTATGCGATGTGTTATCGCATAAATCATTAATGCATCACGGCGATGTCTACGGCCGCTTAGTGCAAACGATTACCTCGTAATATTTGTTTATACTGATTACCAACCAGATAGTGCTAGGAGTTTCACTCGCTGAAAACTCGCGACGATATGGAACAACATATTTTTCAGCCAAGGCATAGGTACCTACATATTGCCTCTAATAGTCTAATATCCCAAAATTAGTCTTGTTATAACTAGTATGTAAAAGGTCTAAGTCAAAATTAGACTATTAAAATAGTTTGAGGCTCATCCTTGCTTGTTGGTAAATATTATATTTATATGATTTTATTCCTAAAATGTCAACAATAAGTAATTCAATTCAGCCGACGCAATCTAATTGCAGGAAATATACA
This sequence comes from Catocala nupta, assembly GCA_963675205.1. Taxonomy (NCBI): domain Eukaryota; kingdom Metazoa; phylum Arthropoda; class Insecta; order Lepidoptera; family Erebidae; genus Catocala; species Catocala nupta. Next base: position 25,235,066 of record OY776086.1, on the reverse strand, counting down.
TAAATAAAAATATATACTGTATATTATTCACACTTATAAAATAATAACGGTATTTAATTACACTTAGGTAATCATTTGGAAATTGAAACCAGACATAAAAAATTATACCTAATTAAATGTGTGTAGGTACTTAGTATCTAGGTGTTTATATTACTTAGTTTCTAAATATTATTACCGTAATGAAATCAGCTAAATCATCATCGCGTTTGATACGACGACGATTGCTCGAATGAAACTTGTATGAAACACCCGCGCAATGGCAGTCTGTTGACGACCTCGCGCTCTTTCGCACATTGCGCCGGACACGAGACTTTGTCGTAATAGTCTGTGGAACACGCAAATCGAAAACAATATTTAAAATATCTATATAAATCCCAACTTTAAAAATAAAACGATCAAAGATTTCTTGAATATCGAACAGTTTTTAGAAAAATAAAATTGTGTTGTCAGTTTCAGTGATTTTTAAATTGAGAAGTATCATTGGTGGTGTTATAGACAAATTAAAAATTGTGTATTTATTAAAATAAAAATATGGCGAAAGCAATGGCGGTGTTACAGGGTTTAGGGCAAAAGGTGAGCGGCAAGGATCATAATGAGTGCAGGACATTGCAGGTGAATATGCCGCCACCAAGACCTGTGGATATCGAGTTCAATAAAATTACACTCACAGTTTCCGAAGGATTTACCTCTAGAAGTAAGTTATTAATTAGATTTTTTATTATAATATGCTGTACTTTAGATCATAATCTAAGGCCACGAATGTGGGTCATTGATGTTGTTTTTATAACGAGAAACGATATTGTCTGCGTGGTCTTTAGAAAACATAGCGGTACTTAGAAATAACACAAGCCTACAAAAAACTTTGGTCATTATTACTTGGCGTTAAGATAAAATGATATAATTGAATTAAAAAATAATTTGTTCTGAATCTTATGCATTTAGTTAAAATGACATTATTTATATAATTACCTAGAGCAACAATATCTTAGATTACATTGATCACGTAGACCCTATTGATAACAATTAAAGGCTCATTAAAACTCGTTTAATTTGACATAAAATAAAAATAAAATAAAACCTTGATATGTATTCTAATTACATATTTTATTTGAATATTTACACTGAATGCATTCGGCGCGTTCCACATTTAAATTGCCATACCAAGTTTAAAAAGCGTAAAGAACACTTCAAAATGAATTTTGCAATGCTTACGTCTTGAAATGAAATTATAGAAAGTAGTTTGACTGCTTATATTATAAGAGAATATAGCAACTGACTGGTGGATATTTTAAAGTGTTGAAGCAAATGTAATATTCATCAAGTTTGTCGTTCAGTTTGAATAATAGTGAGGTCCGAACCTCATTATTAATAAGTCACAAACAAAATAATACATATTAAGTAGGTATACCAAAAATAGTTAAATGGAATTTTACCAAACTATATAAAATAACCACAATGTTAAAATTTAATAATGGCCAATTAATAATCACTCCGGACATATATTTTTATGATTTTATTATTCGTGTATCATAGATAAAGATGAGTCTGCGATTTCATACGCGCGAGCATGTGTTATTTACGTATCCAAACGAATTTAACATTGACATGATAATCGTTTCCGAAGAAACACTTAATGTGCCCCAAGCTAACCTGAATAAATTACTGAAAACTATTGTCAAAATGGCGCATTAATTATGTAGAAAATAGTTCACAGACGAACAAAAAATACCTACAGAAAATGTGTTTATGATTTAGTTATAATATGTAGATTACCGAAAACTTATATATTAAGAAATTTATTAGGTAAGTTGATTAGTATAATCTTCTTTCAATATTTGAGTTATTTTTAGTTTAATAATGTGGTCCCAATTTATTAAAAGTGTTATGATTAGATAGAAATTCTTATAATTTGTGTACCGTTTCAATATATGTTTGGGAAACTAGTTTTGAACCTAAGTAGGTTAATTTATTTTATTTTATTTTATTTTACAATTTTAGGAAAACTTACAGCTATATTAGTATTATAGACAGATTTGATACGAAAAAGAAGGCCAATTAAAAGATTTCACACATATGTAGCAGAATAAAGTGTAAATAATAGAAGAAGACATTTAAACAACAAGATAATAGCAAGTAATAGACACCATTACATCTGGTTTTTAGACACAAAGAAGAGTTACACAAAGATTTTTAATAGCCAAATAACTTGGTGCTATGGAGAGTTTATATCGTGTCTCCACCATGAAGTGTAGTCTATATTACTTAAAGAATTCTATTTGTCGATATACAATACATTCGAGCGATAAAGAGACAGAATATTCTATTGCATTTTACTTTCAATAGAGCTGCTTCACTATAATTTTCACTATAATTTACCTAGGGAATCGTTTTAATTTATTATTGTGCATTTGTTTAAGTTTCCTTGTTAGGCAATGATTAGTAGCAGCACGAAGTCTTGAAAATTATAATAAACTCGCTATTACGTAGTATACCTACGAAGTCTGTGGTCTGACAGCCTGAGGTACCATTTCAGAAACACGTTTAGTTCTATACCTAAAACATATATAAATTCACATCTGAATTTCCTTATATGGATTGGAAAAGGTATTTACATCCACATTTTACTAGCAATGTTTTAAAGACGCATATTATTACGAATCCTATTGCGAGCTAGTCTATTCTGCCTCCCAGGGCACTTGCCAGACGCCGTGCTGCTTATAAGAATTTTCATCTCATAAAATTAACCATAAACATACCTTAAACTTATGCTCTGAGAACTATGAGGTATATAGATACAATATCGTATAAAATGGACTTTGAAGCAGCAAATTATATACAAATTAAGTATTTGTTTAACTATTAACACAAAATAATAATCATCCAGGTTTATAGAACTGTAGGCTATCATAAACAATGCAAACGAATTGAAACACAAACAAAAACAGTGGCCGCTCTGTTGCGTCGTAAAATACCTCAAACCTAATCGTCGCTTCGTATTAAATCATATTGGTTACAACGCTGATATACACTTATGTGAATAGTGATGTTTGTTTGCTTGTTAGTTATATTTGTAAACTAATCTCGTAGTAGAACATAAATAATCCTTATATTACTGTTGTAAAGTCCGTTCTATACAAACAATAAAGCAACGGACCCAAAGATAACTAGCACGAAGTAAATGTTTGTAAATCGCGCAATTTTTTGTCCTGTGCGAAGATCGAGCCCGCAACTTAAACCATTGCGCCATCCGTCAGTCATATGCACCTAAGAACTGCTTATCCAATTGAAATTAATCCATCGTATCCGCTCAAATCTCTTACACGAGCTACTTGATAAGATAAGCTTGCGATCTATCATATTTAGAAGATAGTTTTAAATGTAGTTTTTCGGTGCCAGCTGTAGCGATTTTTATCATAAATTTATCATGACGTATACTTTCGTTATTTTTTGAATTCTTGTTTTAGTTATTTAAAAGTTTAATCTAATGTAAACTTACACGTATGTACTGCATATTGCAAATGTTGTGTACAAATGTGAAAACTAGATGTCAGATTTACTCATTGTGTACTATTATGACTGTTATTTTTAATATGCTAATCTGTTATCTGTTTTTGTACCAACTGAATAAAATAAAAAATATATATTTTTGTTTGATAGGTTGTTTTCGTGTGTCATATGTCATATTGTTCAAATAAAAATACTTTTCCAAATACCCACGTATTTGAACAATTATATACTATGTATATTCTGTCATGTGTCAAAACGTTCATGGCTTCACTCACTAGTTTCAAACGGAACAAAAAAAAATGGTTATTTCAGTCATTCTCTGACTAAAAAAGTAAAAAAGGATGGTTTATCCTTTTTTTTAAATCGCAATGATGCTTTGCACCGCTGCTTTTTGAAAGAACGACAAACTAGCTTACGAATTTATAAGTAGCAGTAAGTAGGAATTAACATTCAGTCGCACTATATCATTTTGGGTTCGTAGCTGAAGAATAAGTTTATCAGTCGTATTATTTTTAAATATGTACCTACAGATTATTATGCGCTGAAATCCAACAGATTTAAATAAGTATGAAATAAAAAATTACGCAGTAAAAATGCATTGTTTTTATACGATAGCCTTTATCGACATATGTATATAACAATTAAAGCAAGTACATTACTCACCATTTTCTCAGTTATATTAAGTTAAGGCATCTGTATAAGCGGGTAGACCTGTCGGTATCGCGGTGAATGCTAGCGCGAACCCCGTGGCACCGACACTAGGTACTGGAGGAACGTCGTCGTGGGTATGGGGCTGGCTTCTCTGGATCGAGTCCCACACACCCGCACCCCGCGCGGGCGCGGACGGTGCGTAAACGCATTCCCCTGAGGTTAAAAAACACAAAAAAAGGCTGTATAAGCGGGGATGTCTATAGTAAATTTCCATATTCCAAATCTGGGATTATCAATAGGATTTTCTGACATATATAACTAAACCAAGAGTAGGAAACCCTTGGACTGCAACGCATAGGTATCGAGTTCTTATTTAGTACTTACTCTGACTTTTCGAATTTATACGCGTATTAAACATTTAATTATCGCTCGCTTGAACGGTAAAGGAAAACATCGTAAGTAAAACATGCATATCTGCGAGTACTCTTTAGTATACTTGAAGATATGTGACGTCTTCCAAGCCGCACTGGGCTAGCGTGGTGGACTATGGCCTAACCTTTTCACAATGAGAAGAGGCCCGTGTCCAGCAATGTGACCGATTTTAATATACAGGGCTGATATTATTATTATTTATAAATAAAATATCTTAATCGGGCCCGTGTTTCAAACGCAGGACGGCGAAACAGCACCGAAATTGCTGATACTTGCTAAACTATCAGTAATTTTGCTAGCGTTACACTTACACAGCTTTATCAACATGATAGTGTTACTAATTATATAAATATTTAAATAAACCAAATCGTACGATGCATATCTAAGTATATTGAAATTTTGCATATTAACAATTCAGTCAACAACATTTGATATTCAATACATTAGGTACCTACCTACGTTAATACATTAATTCAGCAAATTCGTCGGTGATATGGTTCAATGTCTTTGTCACATTTAGAGTTTAATCGTACTTTAAAATTTACCTTCTCATAATAAAAGTACCTACTTTAATTTCAATTATACTCCCTCAATTCGACATTCAATATTTGCAATACATAATCAATACTATTAATTTTATAACTATGTTAATAATACTGCACTTATGGCTCAGTGGTTTCAATAGTTCAATAGTTTCAATAGGTATTTTAATTTTGGATTCGATTACACGGCGCACTTATTCTGTGATCTATGGTTAGTTGGTCCGTATCTAGTCTGTCCCACAACTAACAGGAACAAGTTATCCGAAAGATAAATCGCATGCTGTCTTACTCTTGTTAGGTTAAAGAACAGAGATGGCGAGATTTTTATCTTATAGATAAATGCTATTTGGAGGTGGCGGGAAAAGCCCTAAGTATTCTTTGTGTTCGTTATCTCTATGTCTATACTTGTAAAGTCCCTTGCGATCCAAGATTTATAAGTACACACAGCGACACATCAACCTAGACTGTTTGGACTTTGATCTATTAGAAGTTGAACGCTGCGAATCGTGCGAAAGAGTGCGTTATATTTTTGTTGTTTTGTCTCACTCACACTGAACGGGTCGCGATGCTCTATCCTTACCATTACATCGACACCACTATGCACTGGCCCTTTCCAACAATTCTCTATTTTGTATGTAGCGTAGTTATGCGTATATAGGGTGCCTAACTTGATGTGTAGCCGTGTTTACGAGGGTTGTATTTAAATAATGAATAATAAACAACATAACATATTTCATTATTATTAGTTAAAGCGTGAAAGAAAACAAATACTCGATGGCGTAGTGGTTAGTGTAACCGATTGCCACGCCCGAAGTCGCGGGTTCGATTCCCGCACAAGTCAAACATTTGTGTGCATGGACATTGATGTTTGTCTTTGTCTTGGTCTGGGTGTTTCTATGTATAATATGTAGTATTTACAAAAAAAAGTATACTATATGTATGTTTATCCATTGTCTAGTACCCATAGTACAGCTCTGCTTAGTTTCGGCTAGATAGTATTATGTGTATGTGATAGAATATATTATTATTAATTTGTGTATATGTTTGAATGTTTGTAAAGTCCCCCGCGCTATAGGAACTATTCCAAATACAGGAGAGTAAAATTAAAAAAAAACGCATTTCTTCATTCATATCTAACGGTAACGTAAAATATAACGGTTAAATTTGATGAAATTCTAAATATGTTGGCTTATTTATAATGAACATTCTTAAGTTGTTTTAGGTAGTGATAATAGACAAATGGCAAATAGTAACGCAACCCATCCAAAACCAACATGAAACTTAAAAAAATATTGTGAAGTAACGACACTAATCTTACTTCTGCCTCTGATTTGCAAACTTTAAGATTTTAAAAAGGATACTTAAATAACACGTTTATTGGGACAAGCCGAAGTAAGAAGCTTGTAACATATGTGGCAACACATCTACAGTGTTGCCATAATTTGGCATTTTAACGTTGCATGTAATATTTGTTAATATTAAAATCTCCGGTTATTTGTGAATATACAAGTCATGTGGTAGATTTGATCCTTCTATGGGTATATTTATGTAAACTAGCGGTCGCCAAGTGGTTAGAATTAGACCATAATTGTTTTAAATTTTAAGTTTAATCGTTATTAAGATCCTTATAATCACATTTCATTTAGATTTCGCCAAGGCTATACAAGTTAATTTACTTATCTTTTACAAACAAATTATTATTTACTTAATTATAGTCTTTCATTGACGATATTCCTAAGCTTGCTACTTTGTTTTCCTTTTCTCTTTATTACATATAAATACATACGTAAATATATTATAATATAAATAGTATATATCATTCCGATCCACCCAAAGGTTGCCTGTAAGATAATGCTGATATATGTACCTAATTATATCTTTATATATATACATCTTCTGTGCGTGTGATTGTAATTAAACTCCTCCTAAACGGCTGGACCGATAATGATGAAATTTTTTGTGTTTGTTCAAGTGGATTCGAGAATGGATTAGACATGTATTTTTTTTCGTGTGTTCAAGATAGCGTCTGTCGGGTCCGCTAGTATTGATATATGTAACCATAGTTACGAAGAATAGTACTAAATCAGCCGAACAATGCCGAAATACTACCTACGAACGCGTTTCGACTGCGTATCAAATGCATCGTTGTGTGCGTGTAGTGTATTTCCATTAATTTAATGCATTACTAATACATATTTTATATAAATATTACGATTGGCCATTCCTTCTCCATATAAATTATAACTGTGCCAAATTTTATACTCCTAAGTCCACGCAATATTCGTAAAAAGTGGTACAAAGATTTTGCTTCACGTATTCACGAAAAGTAGGTACTTAGTTGTACATGTATAGTCTTGCCATAAATATTGTCACAAGAAAAAATCTTAGTAAATCCTTACTAATATTGTAAATGTGAAAGTTTGTGAAGATGTATGGATGTATGGACGTTTGTTACTCTTTCACGCAAATACTACTGGACCGATTGCGATGAAACTTGATATGTAGATAGCTGGAGACCTACATTCACACATAGGCTACTTTATTCCGATATTCTCACGGGAACGCGACTTACGCGGGTGAAACCGCGGGGGAAAACTAGTATATAATATAAGTATACTGTTATAGTGCTCTCAAATATTTTAAAACTGTAAATACTGATGGCTGACTGCATGGATGGCATGTGCCTGATAATTCAATATTCCATTCAAATTGCCATTCAATCAACATACGTGTTTATATAAAGCAAACAAAGGTTAACAACAAATTCTCAAAGATTTAGTTATACCCTTGCTGAGGTCAAGTCTGACCTCTGAGATTTATTATTGTTTTTATATATTTTAAACATTATTCTAAATTGATCGACATGGTTTAACGCTCGCTTGCTTACCTTCATTAATTACATTGTCCTTGTCAAAACATCATTACCATAGATTAAATAATCGTTCGTATGCATAAGTATCGATATAAGATTGATCAATGTTTGTGAGATATCTGTGTGAGATATTTCTCGATATAAGAGTAGTAGTCAAGAAAAATGTTTACTTTATCACCGTTCATAGCTGCAAATAAAATAACTAGCTAACCCGCGCAAGTTCGTCTGCTTCATTATGTGACATTTTTCATTTATGCTCTGCTCCTGTTGGTCTTAGCGTGATGTTATATAGCCTATAGCCTTACTCGATAAATGGGCTATCCAACACTGAAATAATTTTTCAATTCGAACTAGTAGTTTTTAGATTAGCGCGTTCAACCAAACAAAGAAACAAACTCTTCAGCTTTATAATATTATAATAATAATAATATTCTACCACAAACACACAACACCATCTAGCCCAAACTAAGCAAGGCTTGTACTATGGGTACTAGACAATGGATAAACATACAAACATAATTTTTTTTTTTGTAAATACTTTCATATTATACATAGAAACACACAGACCAAGACAAACATCCATGTCCATGTACACAAATGTTTGACTTGTGCGGGAATCGAACCCGCGACCTCAGGCGTGGCAGTCGGTTACACTAACCACTACGCCATCGAGGCCTAAATTAAATTAGTATAGAAGTATAGATAATCATAAAATATTATTTGTAAATATATGTGGAACTCTGTTAGCTTAAGTCGTTGATGTTGGTATCTCCCACGTTGATGATTTGATTACTGCACCGTCCCTGTAGCTCATAGCGTGATGTTACACAGCCTAAATTGCTTTTGGATAAAGTGACTTCTAATAAAATCTAAAAAGTTAAACAATTTTATAATCGGTGTAGTAGTTTTTGAGTTTATCCATTACAAATAAATATACAAAATTATGTAGTTATTAGTAAACTCGTATATAATGTATTTTGAACGTTGTTTAATGTTACTTGTTAATTAAACGCGGACAAGGCGATTAAAAACCTAAGCTGTGTATAATTTAGATACTATTTATACGAATTAGTTGTCACTTGCTTCATACGAACATAAACTCCTTACCTATTACCCGAAGAGGTTAGGTAAACCATAGATTGCTACATGCTAGGTGAACACTTTTAACAGCTGAAATCGTTTATAACTTAAATACTATGCATAAGAATTTGTTATCACTTGCTTCATACGAACATAAACTCCTTGCCTATTGCCTGCAAAGGCAGACCATAGATTGCTAGGTCCATACTTTGTCATATTCACGCCATTTTCAATCTTACAATAAACTTATAAGATTCAGTTACATACATTAGTCACTGACCGTATTTACTTGTTTTATAAGCCTTTGCGTGTGTCCGTTAATCTCTCACTCCAAAAACTATCCTACCAAATGAATGGTAGATAGTAGTATTTTGACTTCCTCTCGAAGTAAATATACTCGTAAGTAATTTGTTATAAATAACACCCATACAAAGCATGTTCGGGGTCACGTTCGGGGTCATTCGATTTAAACCAGCTGTCTTCCCTTGACTTGTAAATCGTGTTAATTCTACGGAAAATCCCTGATTAGATCGTATCGTAAATAAACATAATAATATGATGAATATTAACATTAACACGATAAGATCAAGCCCTTAATTTATGCACCCGCTGTATATCTGATGATGAGATTTTATGTGTTCTGAACACTCCATTCGGTTAGGTATTTAACTAAAGGTAAACAATCTTGATGTGTCTTGTTATCTTAAAACTCAGTTGAAACATAAAATGCTGCTAATGATCAATGTAAATACAACAATAACGATTACTAAATCAAATGAACCGTTAGTTTAAGCAGGAGTTTATTTGTTTAATATGTGTTAGTGTAAAAAGTCACATCAAGATTGTTTACCTTTAGTTAAGTACCTAATCAAATGGAATATAGATTGCTAGAATGGCGTAGTGGTTCAGGTGATCGCCTCGCCACTGCCACTGTGCCGAGTGTTGTGGGTTCGGATCCCACACGGGACAAAAATTTGTGTGATCTACAAATCGCATTCTTAATAAAACAGAGACCTATCTGAGTATTTTGGATCAAACTAATTTGAACTCTGTTGCAATAATTTAATACGAATATATTATTAGAATTTATAGTCACAAGATTAGAGTTCGAATTGCCATACTCCCAAATTTCGAGTTAAGTCGCTGTTTTATTAAGCATGCGAAATGGTTGTTCCAAATCTGAGTATCCTTTGTGTCCATTGCTTGAATGTTTGTAAAGCCCCTGCGACACAGGATTGATTCCTAGTGCATTTGTCATTTAAAATCAAAACAGATGTATAGTTCTTTAAATTAGATACTTTGAAAATGATATGGAACGAGGTTATTCGTATCAAGTTCAAGGTGATTATTGCCACAATATGCAGTATCTGAATCTCGTGTTGCAAAACGATAGATACCATAAGTTCCTTATCGTTTGTTATCGGTCTCATATCGAGCATGTCGTATTTAGATGTGGTCGTATTTTGGAATCACATTACAATACAATAATATAGTAAAGAAAGTTTGCCCGTTCTGAAGAATATCGCGCGCACTAAGTGATGTTCAACTTGGTATATCCAAGTTAAACATTACTTAGTGCGCGTAGGATATCCAATTTAAAAAATAAAGTGGTTCACGGTTGACTCCGGTATGAATTTCAACCAATGGGCATACTAGTCACTAATAGGAACTTATATTTTTTTGTTTTTCTAGATTCTTTTTCTGTAGCTGTTAATGTTATAAAATTTTATGTTGTTTGCATAATTTTACTTTTATATGTTAAGTTACGTTTTGCAAACTATGGTTTTCTATAACTGAACAAGTAAGCATTCCTAAAATCACTCTTGTAATTTGTTTAAGTGTAGGTACCTATATTATTTATTGGAACCTCAATAAAATTAAATTCATTAGTAGTTTTCTTCTGGCATTGCCCTTATGGTATTAAGTATTAATATTTATAAAGTGCCACTTAGAAAACAAAGGCACGATCGGTGCCAAATTCCAAACAAATAATATTCAACACTTGATTTACTGACCCTGGATTACTATAATAAAAAAAGACTGCACAAACCTTTTTAAGAACGTAGGGTTAAAAAATATATTTTGGCTTTAGATGGTCACAAAGCAAAAGTCATCTCTTTAATCCTTAAATCCTTTACCATAAATCCTAATTAAAATGCAGGTTTTGGGATCTGCATTTAAACCCAAAAACCTGCATTTTATTGCATATGCATCAAAATGATTGAGCCTATATATAAATATTTGCCTGTGTTAGAAGCCACTGCACTTCCACGGCCAATTTTAGTTTTGTTTTATGTAAAATATGTGCGTAGCAATTTAATATGGAAGTAGACACCACTGCGTACATGAATAGGTTTAAACACCAAGAAATAAATGCAAACTCACTTTATGGCCCTGTTCTAATATCATGCGTAAGAGTGTTTGTGATGATTTTCTTAGGATAAGTCTATAGCCGACAGTCTACAGTTGGTTAGTCTGAATTCTAAATAGTACTCATGATATCTTTACTAATATTATGAAGGAAAATATATAGGAGAATATTTAATAACGACATTGTAACAGTGCTTTCTGCAAAAATAAAAAATTTGAATTTGAAGAGATTGTCTATTTAAACGCGTTCCTCTCTGGAGTTACCAGTCAAACCTGATTTATTGTTGCTATTTATTGTAAAAGATTGTATGTCTTACAACCCTTAGTAGCCAAGTGAAACTGCCAGATACAGCTAGTATAGCTATTTTATACATACATACATAATCTCCAAAATTAGCCAACAATGCTTATACGTTCCACGTAATAGGACCAACCCTTTTGCCGTTTACTGGGCACTTTTTCAGACTCCATGCTGCTACTGAAAATATATTTTCTGAAATACTAAATACATCTTACCCGACCGGGAAATCGAACCCGAGACTTCATACACAGCAGAAGCACGCACTATACACGAGGTATACGATGTATTTGACCAATATCCTCAATGGATACAAAAATCCTAATTAAATGCCATATGCTGCAGTCAAATATACACACGCTTTACCTTTAAAGCTTGTAGGTGAAGGACCTGCGGCAGTGCCAATATTTTGCCCGGTAATGATGCACTTCTACACCAGGGCTGTCGTCTTCATTACATAAAACTATCCGCATATTTAGAAAAGAGTAAACAGGTGTACCACAACCTCATATGAAGTTTCATTTTATTTTTACTTTTATTGTCGGACGTCCTTTTAATTCCAATGGTATAGTCAGAAATTATATATATGGTCCTACAAAATTCGTCTAATTGTCATCTATTGGGCACATTTCCACCAGATCTGTGCGGCTAATGAACACATCCTAACAGAAAAACTCAATGACACTTTTCATGGCTAAGAAATTGCAGCCAAAACCCGTGATCAACTGTTAACTTATGCATCCTTGTACTGTGAAACTAACGGGACAGGTGGTTTTCTAAAACGAGTAAAAAATAGTGTGTATATCAGAAGCTCTCAGATTATATTTATGAAACGAAAATCTTGGGTTGTATGACGCACTATAATTATTAATTAATTAATTAATAATGTTTCATGGATACCTATATATTCCTCATAAAAACCACTATTGTTCTGACTGCAGAACATATTCTAAATTGTTTATACATATATTGAGAATATTGCAATAATATTTGTTGGTAAGACTGTTTAAAGAATTATTGTGTAATTAATTATGTAATATTTTCTGATAATATTTATTATGCAAGGCAACTCTAAAACATAACAATGTTGTTGCTATCTATAGTAATGTATGACCTGGGATTTTTTTAACAGGATCAACTTTTCACCAGGATAATCTTATTAGTTAATAAATTTTCTAATATTCAAGAAATACTAAACTCTTTTTTAATTTTGCTTAATGGCTAATGGTCAGTGTTTGCGTAGCCAAACCATAACGATATGAATGTATTTCAAATGGGATCCCTCCTTTTCGCATAATGTTTTTTGTCCTAATATACTTCGGCATAACGATTTTGGCACAATTTGTTTTGGCATAATAATACTTTGGCATACTTTTTTTAGGCATACATTTTATGTTGGCATAATCATGTTAAAGACTAATTTGTTTTGGCATAAATTTGATTCCCATAACGTTAGTAGGCCTAATGACTATTAGCATAACGTTAGTAGGCCTAAAGACTTTTAGCATAATAGAAGTTAACTCAGATAGAAGTTAACTGATTGAAATAGTAGTCCTTAATTATTTATTTTAGGTGTATATTTTCAAAACCGACTTCACGTAGTCTTGTTTGTCCTACCCCTAGAGTGTTATTTAAAATCGCGTAGGCGTGTAGGGGCGAGGCGGCCCGCGGGCTGAGGAGCAGGCGGCTGCGAGCGAGCCGCCGCGGCTGAGGCTGGCCGGCGAAGCCGGCCAACAAGCCGAAGCTGCGGTGGTGAGCGAAAGCCGTCTGCGACGATTAGCACGCGTGGGGCCGCCGGAGGCCCGCAGCGCCGGAGCCGTGACAGAAACTCATTCAACACATCATCAATTTATGCTTTAGGATATTATGCTTAAAAAAGTTATGGTTTAGAACTTTATGCTTAATAAATTTATGCTTTACAATATTATGCTTAATCATTATTATGGTTAGAGAAATTATGCTTAAAAAATTATGCGTAAGCTGTTATGCGTAATTATATTATGCGAAAATATAATTATGCCAAACAACATTATGCTAAGTTATATTAGGTCTTAAAATTTTATGCTAATGGATAGGGAACCATTTCAAATAAACAAATAAAATAGCGGCAAAGCTTACTCTTAAGTAGCACATTCATAAGGATTGCTAAACAATTTAGAACACGTTTTTATACAAGACACTTAAATAATAACCGATTTAAATACTGATATTCTTCGCTGTTTATTTTGAAATGGCAACCCTTGCACTAATAAAAGCTTGTCAGCACATATAATTTATACGCGTGTTTTACGTGAAGTTACTTTTAAGTGATCTTTGAAACTGGTTTATCGCACTTTGGTTAACATGTCTCAATGTCACGGAGCCCCTTAGGGCTGGCCCGTACTTAAGTCACATACACGTGTGTTTATACATACCTAATACTTTGTTTTAGTCCATTAACGTTGTCAACATTATCAAAACATTAATTATAAGTAGTATGTGTATCAATTATTGATTATTATGAATATTTAATACATATAGGAAATAATAATACCTACCAAAATAGGTTCGTATATTTGTACATATTTTCTTCTAAAAACAACGTTTGATTTAATTACGTGCGTAATCTTAGCTCTGAAAAAAGATTATGCACGTAGTTATATAATTATTATATAATTAGTTATACTTAATGCTTATCAAGTTTATGAATGTATGTATATTTATACATAAATCTTTAATTGTAAATGATGTAATGTCGACGATATATTTATTTCGTCTTTGTATGTTGAATTATGATTACAAACAAGGGCATGGTGTATTTGGTACTAAGCATCTTGATGCCTGTTTGACTAAATTACAAAACATTGATATACACTAGCTCTCACTCAATGGTAGTAAATCTAACGTAATCCATTTTATACAGGTGTCCGGTAATTAATTGATAACCTAGAAATGTCTTATAGTGGAACTGATGGCCGTTCAGAAAAAAATATGAAAAAAATCTATCCTAACTACTACCTGAGGTAAGTGTTTTTTTTTTTAATTACCATGTATAACTTTCTTGTATACTACGACCATAAATGAATGAAATCCATCGGGTTTTTGTTGTTTTATTATTAAACACTAATTATGCTAATAGATAGACAGTCAAAAGTATCTCTAATATAGCTTGCACTTTTTAATATATATATATATTTTTAATTTTTAAATATTTTTTTCCATTTTTCTGAACTGCCTTCAGTTCTACTATAAGACATTTCAAGGTTATCCATTAATTACCGGATATCCTGTATATTATATACCTATACTAAGCATCCGCTGTCCATCCGTATATCTGTCAGTGGGCTTGTATCTCATAAACCGTAATAGGTAGAGAGATGAAATTTTCAGTGTGTATTTCTATTGCCGCTAAAACAACAAATAATATACATCTAAGATGGCGAATTTCAAAATCACTGCTGTGCAACAATGGTACGGTACTATTTGGTGTGAATCCGATTCGTACTTGACCGGTTGTTTTTTCTGCTCAGTTTTCTGCACTCTTTCTTCTTATCAACTTTAACTAAGACAAATATCATACCGCTTCGTATGCTTAATAAGCTTAAAATAAGTAAAAATTACTGCTCCGTCTGCGCATCATACTTAAAAGGGGTACAAAGCTTTGTCTTCACGTTTTAATAATACATAGATAATAATCTAAATGAATAATCATTATAAATACGTAATATTTGTTATTTGCAGCTGGCAGCATACATATGACATATTTAAATTATTTACATATGTAATGGATCCACATTCCAAATTTAATTTAAAACAAATGCATGTATGTATCCATTTATAATATTGATTTCTTTGTTACAAAGTTAATTGTCAAGGTTGACAGAATAAACGTAGCTATCCGGCAGAGTTCTTGTCAAAAATATCACTAGGTACATAATGTAAAATAAAGTCCCCCGCCGCTTCTGTTCGCTATAAACTCAAAAACTACCAAACGGATTTTTATGCGGTTTTCACTAATAGACAGAGTGATCCACAAGGAAGGGTTTAGGTGTATAACTTTTTAAGGTTATAAGAAACCTCGGCAGAGTTAATTACAAACACATTACAACAGAGACGTTATTAGGTCCTACGTATTAGAAAGCGACCTTATTATTATTTACCGAGCATATATTCTAGAATCCGTGTTAGTACTGACTTTTTTACAGACAGCTAATTAGCGCTTTATCAGATCAAGGAATCAAATGTAGGCATCTTTTTGTTCTTTTTTTTATGATTACTAGCAATTTGGCTTTCAAATTACTAGTATTCTTGTTAACCCTCCAGCTAAGCTAGAATGCTTGTGTTAGGAGTGGGTTCACGTCAGTAGTGCAATGGATGGGGTTCGAACCCGCGACCTCTCGATCGCAAGTCCAATGCCTTATCCATTGGGCTACCGGCGCTTCGCTTAGCTTTGATGATAAGTTGTAAAATTAAACCATTGGACCAACGACGCAACTACAGGCTTAAAATTCACGCAATTAGCGCTTTCTTAAAGTATTGTTTCGAGGCTCACCTTACATTTTGTATTGTTCTTTTTATTATCTTCATCATTAATGAGTCGAGTGTTTACAAACAATTAAACAATGTACAAATGGATAATAAACGTTTGTTGGCTTTTTGTCGCTATGGTTACAGCCGATTATGAAATCGATGATTGAACTATTATATTGGATATTTTGTCATAAAATCTTTAGTAGTAAAACGCAACCCATAAAATGCTTCGAAGACGACAATAGAGGGGCTATGCCGTCTTCGAGGCATTTTCCCAGGCATCCCTTTTACGTACAATCTCAAGCTTTGGTGGCGAAATCTGAACCCGTGACCAATTTCCACCGCGATGTTTATCAAGAATATTCTTAAGTCCTAGCAATAGCTGGGAATACCATACCCAAGCTAGGAGCCATTGCAGACATCAATTGGCTATTAGTTCTCCTTTAAGACCGTTATTACTATTCAATAAATATAATCCGTCAAGACAATTATTTAAACTGGTAACACTCAAAGCAATGGTAGCAGATAGCAAACTTCGCGATACTTGCAATAAGAAATATTCGATTCTTATTTAACTAACTTGCTTTTGCCCGTGACTCCGTCTGCATGGACTTTATTTATGAGGTGCCTTCTATCTATACAGGGTGTCCGGTAAATAATGGATAACCTTGAAATGTCGTATAGTAGAACTGAAGGGCGTTCAGAAAAATGAAAGAAAATTGTAGAAATAAAAATAAAAAATATATATTTAAAAGCGCAAGCTATATAGCATAGCATACTTTTGACTGTCTATCTATTAGCATAATTAGTGTTTAATAATAAAACAACAAAAAACCGATGGATTTCATTTATTTATGGTTGTAGTATACAAGAAAGTTATAAATGGTAATAAAAAAAAAACACTTACCTCAGGTAGTAGCTAGGATAGATTTTTTTCGGAACGGCCATCAGTTCCACTATAACACATTTCCAGGTTATCCATCAATTACCGGACACCCTGTATATTATGTATAATATTAATTATAATTACCAACGTAACTATTTAACATCGTTAAGGATTTAAAATTTAGCGTTCTAATTTCAAAAGCTTGGACTGGGTGTTCACGAGCCAATTAAAGAATAAGTCATCCATTATAAGTCGTAAATATTAAAATGTTAGGTATTTACTTAATAAAATAATATATATGCAACCGTCATTACATCGCACTATCTATTTTAATTTTAGAATTAATTAGCATTTAATGACAACATAATAATAGTATGTTGGGTTAATTTTAGATATATTAGCATTAAAGTAAATAAGACAAATAAAAACAAGATAGGTGTAAAAACCCAGGATTCAACCTCTTCGTCTTCAAGTGAAGTGAAAACTTCTTTAGGCGCGTTGAGCACTTTTTGGGTGAACAAAAATCATGGAAATCGCGCCATCATCACCGAACGCTTTCCATGAGCTATATGTATACTGTGTATATATGTGTACTTTTAGGGTGAACAAAAAGCGTGAAACTCGTGTCATCGTCACCGCACGCTAGTTACTTAGTTTTCACTTCTATCGGCAGTCCCCAAAGACTGCCCCGTATGTTTTTTTTTAACAGCCTTTTGTATTGTCCCACTGCAGGGCAAAAGCCTCTCCCTTGGACATTTAAATCACTCTGTTGGTGGATATCCCCTGACCTTATGATCTTGTGACCCCTATATCTCAGGAGTATTTTGACCCACGGGGCCCATATTAAACTCGACCGAGGGATGACCCCAAGATGTCTGTACACCAAATTACAATTCAATCGGTCTAGTGGTTCCGGAGCTACGCCTGTCACTAACAAACTGTCACTAATAGACAGACACACAGATCCATATAGTGTTTTCATTAACCTCTTCGAAGAAGAAAGAGGTTAAAAAGTAGGTGCGAGCCTTTTGCCATATATAATAATAATAATAATAATAACGTTTATTTTCTCGCCATAGTAACAGAATTAAGTACATAATTATCTTAATTGATAAACAATATAAATAATCGTAAAAATATACTATGGGGCTGATACCTGAACTAGGATGGTTCCTGTATCTCAGGTTACCAACCCTCCACTCCATATATCAGGCATAAGTTTAGACTCCGTGTCATCCGGTTAGCATTGCAACAATAAAGTATTGATATTCATATAAAAGAATACTACTAGATTATAATGGTACCTATTAAAAGAGTATTATTACCAAGTTAATACCAATAAATGCGACAAATGTGTATCCTTGATGTCTAATCCTTATTTATTAGGTAATGGCACAGGAAACGCTCAACTTAGTTAAAGCAGTCATATGTATATCATTATCGTCATTATATAGTCGTATGTACCTATGTATGTGTTGTCAGATCTGTCTTTGCTAAGGATAAGTATTTATGTGACCACGAAGAATATTTTTTTTAGTCTGGCTGGTGTCTGTGTACGAAACATGTTAGCTTTTTTATAAATCTTAACTGTTATCTATACTAATATTATAAGAGGAAAGATTTGATCTTTTGTTTGTTCATTTGTTTGTAAGGATTTACATCAAAAACTACTCAAACGTTTTTTTTCATTAGATAGCTATATTATCACTGAGTAACATAGGCACTATATTATTTTAAAAAGCACTATTACCAACATAACCAAATAACTTTTACGCGTAAAAGTACAAACTACTTTTACCCGAGCTAAGCCGCGGGCAAAAGGAAGTTATGAATACGAATGTAAATTTGTTTGTTTGTTTACGTTAACACGCCTTAACTACTAGACCGATTATCACGAAATTTCGCATACACGTTGTCATGGCTACAGAATAGGACATAAAGTCTTTCATCAAAAAACTAATGACTGTGCCTGAGGGATAGAAATACATCGATAAAATCGGAATTAACACGAGTGAAGTCACAGGCAAAATCTAATTAAATATAAAACAAACCCCGAAAGGAAGTAAAACTTTACAAAAATTATACAAAGAAATGCAAACACGCAATAAAATCTTAAGTAGAAACTAGTTTTATTAAAATTAACTCCTTAATAATAACAGGAAATAAGCAATAAGCAGGCAGCAATGAATGCCATAAAAGAATATGTCCGTATTATTATATAAAAAATCTTATACGCGTTAATTTCATCTCGTATTGTGGTTTGTACTAATTGACATGAAATTTGAAATAAATATATGTATGATGACATTGATGACTCCTAAGTTCGAAAGTTCGTTCGAAGAATCGAACAAAGTAAAGATCATAGCATTTATATGTTTACAATCATATTATGTTTGTTTTTTGTTCTATAAAAGGCAACTCTAGCACTATGAATAATGCCTGTGTCGCGTGGAACTGAACAAATATCTAAACAGCGGATACAAGGAACATTGAGACTGACAACAACTCTTTCTTGATCACACAATTTTCCAACGCACTGGCAAAGGTGAAGCGAATATATTTTAGAAAATCCTTTGTATCTAGGCACAACCAATACTCACCCCAGTTT
This sequence comes from Catocala nupta, assembly GCA_963675205.1. NCBI lineage: Eukaryota > Metazoa > Arthropoda > Insecta > Lepidoptera > Erebidae > Catocala > Catocala nupta. The sequence continues at coordinate 25,215,311 of OY776086.1, read as the reverse complement.
TCAAGAATATCTAATACATTATTAAATGTCATATATTTTGTTGTTTGGGTCCTTCAAACGTAGTGTGAAGAAGCATCTGGTCAGACCGGCCTGACACTGACGACGACTAGAAGACATCTATCTTCTCCTCGTCGTCACTGTCTCTGGACTATAATTGGGCTTACCATCAGGTCCGTTACAATCAACATGTAGGGTGACGCTAACAAAAAAAATTATATCTGGTTCGATTGGCAGGTATATTGTTATTGTACTTGTCTCTCAAGAAATTTACATTGGACGTAGTCTGTGCTTGGTAAACATTGATGGGCCGGTTTCTATTATTTGGGACCTCAAATAATAGCTGACGAACTAAGGGTATAATACTACCTACCTCTTCCGGTATATATAAACTATGACTATGTATATATTTGGAAATACCTATTTATGTATATAATCGCTACAGCATATCGCTTTAAAGAAAATAAAAAATGATTTACAGAAAATAAAACTTTATTTTCTGTAAATTATTTGTTGTAAATATAAAGAGAAGAGCTAATTAAATAACCGGTTTATACATAATATTGACTGGATCATACTTCAAGGTGTATATGACAACATAAAGCAAAGTGACGGTCATTAAAAGCAAATAAATAATTATGATTCTTAAGATTAGTGTTTCCGCACACAATATAATTGTACAGGCAAAGGCACTCGAAACGTTGTGCCAAGTGGTGCCCATATCAGCTTCCATGTTAGAATTTCTGGTTGAAGGTCCGCAGTGTCAAGAACCGCATGTTTACAATGAATCATGGCAGCATGTCTTTGTTTAATGCTTTTTGCATTCCACCATTTAAAAAGATAAGGTGATACATACAAATGGTTTCCCCCCAGTGTATTGACCCTTGGGTAATGAGTCAATGAAACTAAACAAATAAAGTTGCAATATTACCTAAACATAAATAATATCTCAAATTATATAGATATGAAAAACTAAAGAAAATAAACCTATAATCAACAAATACTATGTTCCGCCTATTTATAATAATTTAATTACTATTTATGTATTCCACATGCTTCTACTAATTATAGACAAAACACTTTTACTGTGCGAGCGAGTAGAACTTTTAATAAATTGTGTAAACAGCATAATCTTGATCCATTTGTAAATAGTATACCTGCAGCAAGAAGATGCTTGAATCTAAACTTTTTTTCTTGACTTAATTTCATATATAAGTAGTTTATTTTAGAATTGGCTTTGATAATGTTTAATTCTTTTATCACATTTTAGACTGTACTGTACGGTAAACTTAAACCAGTCACACTTAATTATTAATCAACTTTATATAAGCGAAGACCTGTAATTGGCTTTTTGTCACTATTCTACTGCTAATCTGTTAATTTAGCTATAAGTCTTCCATAGAACAAATAAATAAATAAATAAAAATAAATGAATAAGGAGTAGGGAACCTTCTAACCTTCATCCAGCAAACAAATTTAACGAAACTACTAAATAATATAAAATAAATTAATATACATATGTTTACTGACATAGCCAACATTCTTTCTCGTATATTAGAATTGGTTTGGTTTTGGAGGAGAAACAGGCGAATACCAGATGAGGATTTTGTAATGTTGCATAATCTAAATTATAATTATCTCTTTCACATATTGATATTCTGTTTAGACCTAGCTACCACTGCTTGATGCACTACCCGCCGGCTAGGGGACGGCACCGGCGGGGCGTGTGGGACTCACCAGCCGAGTGCTGGTATACCCACTAAAAAACCTGGGGTGTTCCCTCTCTCACCCAATGGGGGAGGGGCAGTTGGGAGTCTAAAAAGATTCATCCATAGCAGGCCCCCTTAGCGTCACCTACCTACCTAACAAATCTGTTATAAACGTATACTTTCAATGTTTTGTTGCCCGTATTTCTCTGAAACATTATTCATATCTTACTAATATTATAAAGCTGAAGAGTTTGTTTGTTTGAACGCGCTAATCACAGGAGCTACTGGTTCGAACTGAAAAATTATTTTAGTGTTAGATAGCCCATTTATTGAGGAAGGCTATAGGCTATATAACATCATGTTACGCCCAATAGGAGGGTTTCATAAATGACAAACGTTGCAAAAACGGGGCAATTTCTCTTATGTGAAGTATTAAGTATTCTGATGTATAAACAGTAACACTGTAAAGTTTCCTCAAAATCCCTTCAGCAGTTCTTGCCTGAAAGAGTAACAAACATCCATCCATCCATCCTCACAAACCTTCACATTTATAAAATTAGTAGGATATATTAAATCGAATTTTAGGCGTTACTTGGCGGCAAGTCATTCTTCTCCCTAGCCTTTATTATTCCCAAGTCACTTGGGGTCGGCCTTTCTGGTCTCACCGGATTTGACTGGATATCAGTTTTTACACGGAGCGGCTGCCACCTGACCTCCGTAACCCGAAGGCTAACGATACCCTAAGGCTAGATCAGTGTCAGGATATTATAGGGCACTGACTTCCCAATAACGACTGCCATAGATGATGGCAGCCGGGACCGACGGCTTAACGTGCTCTCCGAGGCTCGGAGCATGCGATAATTGTCAATCAATACGCACATAATTTCGAAAAGTCATATAACTGCCGAAAGTCAGAGGTGCGCGACGTGGATTCGAACGCAAGACCCTCTGCATTGCAGTCTGTTGGTCTCTCCACTGAGCTATCGCTGCTTTTGGCGGCAAGTCATTGTATAAAATAATTGGGAAGAGAGGAACCCGCCACGCACTCTCGGATTGCTCGCCTCAGCTATTGCAAAAATTGTGGTAGGCATTTTGAGGATACGTAGCGGGTTCCTCTATTCCTAATTATTTTAGTAGCAATAGTTGGGATAAGCAATTCGAGGATGCGTAGCGGGTTCCTCTCTTCCCAATTATTGTAGTAACAATAGTTAGGATGGGCAATCCGAGGTGCGTATCGGGTTCCCCTCTTCCCAATTATTTTGTTAAAGATAATATCCGTGGAAAAGTTTACATGAGCACAATCAATAATGACGACGTTTCTCAGTAAACTTTGTAGATAATGATGTGAATGAAGCACGTATGTAAACTAACTGTTTGTCATTGATGTTGACACGAACGAAAACAAAGATATTCATTGTACATTATTATGTGTCAACGAACCGTTTCAGACATTGCGTGATGCTTAATGACAGCTAAATGATCGTGATATAATTACACGTAAATGTGATATAATAAATGTATGCAACAATGTGATTAAGTCACTGGCGTAGTGCAATGCGATTGCTGTGTGTGAGGTCTCTTGTTCGATTCCCGAATCGAACAAATTGCTGTTTGGAGAAGTTCTGAATAGCAGCACGCAGTCTGAAACTATGTCCAGTCAAAGGCATTATGCTTGCGTCTTATAACATGGGGTCTAAAACCATAGCTTGAAAAAACTGGGTGTAATGCATAGGCAGAGTGATATCTCAATGGTAATATAGGCGTAAAACTATACAGTGTCCGGTAATTAATGGATAACCTTGAAATGTCTTATAGTAGAACAGATCAGAAAAAAATACGGAAACAAAAATTAAAAATGTGCTATTGCTAATCATACTTTTGACTGTCTATCTATTAGCATAATTAGTGTTTAATAATAAAACAACAAAAAAAAGATAGAATTCATTCATTCATGGTCGTAGTGTGCAAGAAAGTCAAATACGGTAATTAAAAAAAAAACAAATCTCAGGTAGTAGTTAGGATAGAATTTTTTCATATTCTTTCATGAAAGGCCCTCAATTCTACTATAAGACCTTTCAAGGTTATCCATTATTTACCGAACACCCTGTATATAAATAAGTGTATGCAAATTACTCTTCCAGGTCAAACCCTTGCTTTAAACATATAAACAGTGGCCACTCTTTATATAATTTTTACCTAAGCTCGACATATGCATATCTAGACAGATTTTATGAGAGACAGTAAAATCAGAGTAAAAATAATTTTTTATTAATAATTTAGGTCACAAAGTAACATTTATATAGGCCTAGTCAATTAGTAAACTCACTAACCAGTAGTATGATTAGTGAGTTTACTAATTGACTAAAGCTAAGATTCGTTGTTAGATTTAGACAATGAGTCTGGGCGCATAGGAGTAAACACTCACTATTAGAAGATGCCTCTGACCTGAAAGAAACTCACGGGCACTCTATTATAACTCTATAAACTCTAACTCACATCAAGATGGTGTTGCAGCTATTATACCATGTATTCCTAGTCTAAAAAGCCATGTATCCCAGAATATATAAGTCTATAAAGAATAACAATAATTACCAAATAATATTCCTCTTCTTTTTTTTTTCGTACGAAATAGAAGAAGAATAAGAATAATATTCAAGAGATTAATTTATTAAATGTTTATAACCCTATAAAAATGTGATTGTTGCTAATACATACTACTGAACTGCTTTTGAAACACTACTTTTCATACATAAACATGTTAACGTTTGTCTAAATGATATTCGTTTACCGTTAAAACTGGTGACGTTTAGTTAAGGCAGTCTTAGCAGGAACCCGAATCCTTTGACCTCGCAAAATAGATTCAACATTTAACATTGGCAACAACTTCGAAGTTAAATTGTTTCAACAGTATAAGGAACGTTAATTATTCTTATTTGTACTAACCTTTCACGCCTATAATAATTAATAAGACAAGAGAAAAAAAAAAAATTATTTCTGCGGCATTAATTTTGTTACTGGTAAACACATAAATACCTTCATCAGTCATACCCGAAATGTATTTACTTTGTATAGATTGACTCTGGTTCTTGAGATATTCAACTTAAAGAACGGTTCCATTAGGACATTAAAACAATGAATTATGATGGCAGACTAAAAACCAGAGATGTTGCGGATGCAGATTTTCTGACATCCGCGGATTCGGATACGGATATTCAAAGGCTCACATCCGCAAAAGCGGATATCCAAATCGATGCGGAAGCTCCACAATTGCGGATGCGGATGTTGATAAAAATTGTGTATCTTATTAAATAAAAAGTATCTAATATCACCTCTGAAAGTTCAAGCTTGTTTTGCAAAGGCTCATAAATGTAGCTATACCATTTTCTAGTGTTTCTTGATTCTCATCTTCACTTGAAGAATCATCGCGCCATTCATCGGCCCACACATTTTCTTTCTTTTCGCAACCTGCGCTATATCTAGATCCGCATTAACATCCGCACACTGGTGGCCGGAGACAATAGATTTTTAATTATGTCTAGTATTCCAAGACTTGACAGATAAATACGTAAAAATCCTTATTATCGGCAAGTAAAGCTCCCCTCTTTACCATTTTTAACTGTTGATATAAATGGTGCGAAAAACTAAGCTCATTGGATGGAATCAAGGCATCGGCATTGCGATCGTCACGTCCAACACCATCATTCTAGATTAGCTTTTAGCAAAAATACTAGTAATTTGCAACTTAAATTGATATTAACCTTTAAAAGAATTTGGTAACCAGTCAGTCCTGTCATTAGCAGCAAGGCACTGGGGATTTACTTTAAATACGTTAATTTATTTATTTTGCTCGCTCAACAAGTTACAATCAGAATAAGTGGTTGTGTTTGGTTTGGTAGTTTGGTTAGTGTAACCGACTGCCACGCCTGAGGTCGCGGGTTCGTTTTGTGTGCATGAACATGGATGTTTGTCTTAATCTGAGTGTTTCTATGTATAATATGTTTGTATTTACAAAAAAAGGTATATATGTAGGTATGTTTATCCATTGTCTAGTACCCATAGTATAAGCTCTGCTTAGTTTAGGCTAGATGGTATGTGTGTATGTGAAAATAAAATAAAAGTAAATAGATTAGGATCAAACAAAATTGTTTGTTAATATACGATTATACGTACTAACTACTAGGTATAAATTAAAAAGACGAAGCGCCATTTTTTTCGTATTATAATTAGGTATATAAAAATCAGTCCTGTAAATACACTTTCCCACTGCTGATCGCCGGCAGGGTGAGAAGGGTTAGGCCATAATCCACTTTACAGAACATGATGGTGAACTCTCTGACATGCAGGTTTCTTCACAATGTTTTCCTTCACCGTTAAAGCAAGCGACATAACTTCGAAAAGCCAGGGCCTTGGGAATGACTCGAGACCTCTGGGTGGCAGTAGAAAGGTTCCACAAGGCTACAATAAATTTTAACCTGACGTGGTTATAAGTAAAAGTACTTGAGCACTTTTCGTATATTGTGCTATTTAGGTCTCTGCATTAAGGAACCGGATACTTACCAGCCATAAATATATAAATAAACCTTATATTTCGTGACGTCAATATCTGCAATACTTATATTCTATTCTACCACATACACACAACACCATCTAGCCTAAACTAAGCAGAGCTTGTACTATGGGTACTAGACAATGGATAAACATACATATATACTTTTTTTTGTAAACATATATATTATACATAGAAACACCCAGACCAAGACAAACATCCATGTTCATGCACACAAATGTTTGACTTGTGCCGGAATCGAACCCGCGACCTTAGGCGTGGCAGTCGGTTACACTAACCACAACGCCACCGAGGTGCAAAAATGCATCATTTTAAAGTGAGTAAGCAGAAAAGTCAAGCAGACCTTTCTACTATGCCGAATTTGATATAGTTATGTAAAAGCAGTGATTATAATGTAATAAAGTATATGAAAATACTGTGGATGATATTGATGAATCACGGACCCATACAAAACAAATAAAAATAACTCAGATGAAATATCGCAGTCGGTATTGGTTAAACTCTGTATGCAAAACGCAATGTTATTTTTTTCTATAGTCTCTGAATGCATTGACAGTTGAGAAGGGTTAAGTACGAAAAAATACAATTGAACTGTGAAGCAAAAACTGTGTGTGCATTGTGGCATATAGATAAAAACTATCTTTGCACATGACTTAGGTGTATTACTAATTAATAACTATCCACTGGATTCATAAACCAATTTAAATTAATTTCCATAATTTTTTTTAAAAGATTACTGTCATATTGGATTTCTTACTTCTATTAGTCTTGTTTAGCTAATCTAGAACGAATATGCAAGGAAGTATATAAAATAGTTTTCGAACTTGGGTTTTTACGTATTTGAAATCAGTATAAAAAGACGCATCTGCCAGTATATTTATCTAATATTATAATTGTGAAAGTTTGTGAGGATGTATGGATGTTTGTTACTCTTTCACGTAAAATCCACTGAACCGATTGCGATGAAACTTGGTATGTAGATAGCTGGAGACCTGGATTCGCACATAGGCTTTTTATCCCAATATTTCCACGGCAACGGGACTTACGCGGGTGAAACCGCGGAAAAAATCTAGTATTAAATATAAAATAGGTAGTATCTTAGGAGTGGGTTCACATTGGTCGTGCAATGGATGGTGTTCGAACCCGCGATATTTCGATCGCAAGTCTAAATGCCTTATCCATTAGGCTCCAGCCGCGTCCAGTTTGATTTAATGTCTTTAAATGCAGCAACCAGATAGTTTTTCTTTTATGCCCACGCCCTCACTAGGAGTAATTCCTGTGTCGCAGTGGACTTTACAAACATTGACACAACGGACATAAAGAACATCCAGACTCGGTACAACCATTTGTGGATCACACAAAGTTTTGTCCCGTGTGGGATTCGAACCCACAACGTCATCCGTGCAGTTCAATTATGATAGGTATTTCAGCAATTGACAGATTACGTCTTGCCATATTGTATTTAAAAAAGAGTTTACCATGAAACCTATTTTAGCGATACGATAACAGACTTTTACCAAGCGTTTAACCAGTTCTTTAAATTCTACGACATCAGGAGAGTTCCTTTTAAGTTTACCTGTTAAATTCAATCATATGTCTGTTTACCAGTATCGGAGGCGTAAGAGGGGGGTGAAATATGGTTTTTTTATCGACAAATCACTATTTCTCTTCCCCCTCCATTATAAAATGGCAGCCATTTTGTATTTTTTTACTTTGAAGCTCAGGCGCCTGCACTGTTTTAATAATTGCTATCGATGTAGACGTCCTAGGAAGACGAAAGATGTCTCATTTCAAAGCTAACAATGTAGACAATCAACTAATGATACATTTTATTTAATATCTTTGTAATAGATTAACAAAAAAGAAAATTGAGATAGTGATTTGTCGATTACAAATACCATATTTCTGCACCATTAAGTCTCCGACACTGGTAAACAGACGTATCGTATAAATCCTAGGGTTGGCTGACCACTCCGCGTTAATGTAGATGTTGCCAATCAAATGCAATCCCTCGGGACTATTATTTTTTCTGAAAGAAACGTAGGGTATGTCCTTTGCGGTACCCCTGACAACGTGTATGCAAGTTCATGATGACTGATCGAATAGTTACAAACAAACTCACGTTCGTATCCTACTAATTTTATAAATGTGAAATTTTTATGGATGGATGGATGAATGGATATGGTTGTTTGTTAATCTTTCAGGCAAAAACTACTGAACAGATTTTGATAAAACTTTACAGTATTATTGTTTATACATCAGAATAACATATAAGCTAATAAAATCTATCATAACATAAATCTACATTAACGCAAGCGAAGCTGCGGACAAATGCTAGCTAAAATATAAGTCAGGATTTTGTTAAAAAAAATAAGGTAGAATAAACACGTTTAATACCTACCTACTTACTTTTTGTACCATAAAATAAGACATAATAAAAATGATTGGTAAACCAGTTTTATCACTGAGGTCAAACACTTCGTATTTTGTATTTTGAAGCGGTTTGTAGTTACATTAATAAAACAACGACGTCAGAACGAAAACATGAGGTAACGGAATATATCACAATAAGATTAGGTACATATAGCTATAGCTATCAAAATTGTGATGTAAATACGAGATTTCAACGAATTATTACGTAATTTATTTATAATTATTCAAGCTTAACTGTCACTTTGAAATATCAGTATAATTAAATATCTGAAGTCATTTAAGATAGTCTTTTTGGTATCGTCGATCCTAGCATATCGAGTACGATAACCCGTTCGGGTAAATGATCAGAAAATTCTGCACGGAATCTGGTTATATGCCTAAGAATCGTCATTGAACTTTCTTTTTATTACGTGAGACCTAAAACAAAGATGGCAAAATGTGGATGCATACAAAACACCCTTACCTACTAATTTTGAGATACAAAGAATTCTTGAAAGACAATCACTACATATTATGAAACAAACCTCCTCCGCGTCTGTTCGCGATATACTCAAAAACGACTGAACGGATTTTCATGCGGTTTTCACACATAGACAGAGTGATTCATGAGGAAGGGTTAGGTATATATTTTTTAAGATTTTGTACTACCTGTGCGAAGCCGAGGCAGGTCACTAGTTGATTATAATTAGATTGTTAACAGTCGACTTTATTTCAGTAGCTTTCGAGAGACAGATGTTTCAAATTTTCTCCATCTTTTCAACATCGTATATAGAAGTTTGAAACAAATAATCTATAAGCTTGTCTATATGTGTGTTGTGCTACTTATAGTATTCTCAGACCATAGCCGTCTCATAGACATTTTCATATACAGATTCACGCCTAAGTCTTGAAGAGGTACAGATTCACATTAGCTAAACACGTGCTTTGGCAGAGGATTCCATGCCTTGATCGTTTGGTAGAGGCTTGAAAACCCAGACTTGTCGGTGCGCGTTCTAATCGACTACCATTACCATTAGCAAATGCCTTGGCATGTGATGATCGCCATTCCATAACATAGTTTAATTAATCACGACCTGAATTATAGGTATGCTGTTAAGAATAAATATCATATGATTAGAGTTAATTGTTGGCGATTATTGATGGCAGTGTAAACGCAATAGGATTTTCCTCAATGGCAGAAATAGCAGAGTTTCAACGCTATGGATGGAATGTCACTTGGACTTGCAAAATGAAATTATATGGATTGTTACAATGTAGTTCTGTTACTAGGACAAGGACTAGAATAATTTTTTTTACTGTAGGATGTAGACGTACTTACGCAGAATGTTAAAGTATAGACATTTGTATAATCCACAAGTGGTTATGCCCAATCAATTATGATGAGTATTTAGGTGTGCTTTGGGCTATAATGTTTCAGACCCAGTTATTTATTATGTTCTGTTTTACTGTCAATAAAGTCTGCCGAGTCAAGTCCAAAATGAATTATGGTATTTTACATTATTATTATGAAGGCTCGATAAAAAAAAATATCTCTGTTTAACAGACAATCACTTGGTCATTAATTTTTGGCGTAATAACTTAGATTCTGTGAATTAGCCAGTAGACTTAATTCTTCTTACCGATAGGTAGAAGAAGTAGAAAATCACCGTTGAGTTTACCCTGCATTGCAACCTTTCGCATCTTTTTATTCTTTTTTTACTATCTTTGTTTGTTTGAGCCTGTATTTTTCTTTTAGTAGATAGAAAATATATAGCTGTTGGTCAATAAAGGCCGTTTGTACGATCCTTTAGTATCGATGTATTAAATAAATACTACAAGGAGATTATAAGTTCTTGAAATGCCTGCGATCTGTATTATCTATATATTATGTCTGCGAGATAACAGAACATAAACAACATGTAACAGATAGGTGTGGTCACATTAAAGCGTCATGTTTTGTATTTTACGACATCAGTAAGCCATATGATTAAATCTTTTCAATGGAAGAACCCAGTTTTGGCAGTTATTTGATGACGGCATGTATAAACCGGCTTATCCAAGAAGTACTTTTCCGGACAAGCCGATTCACACATATATCGTATTATAAGATAATAAAGTAAAAATAGTAATACTGTTAATACGTTTTGCCTTGGAAATATGAATTTTGAAGGCTTACGTACGCATGAGAGATATAGGAACCTTTAAATCCCTTTTATTCCATTCCTTTCCTTTCTTTATATCCTTAATTCTTGTTTCTTGTAAACAAGGCGCGAATGGTAAGTACTCGTCAGTAAAGCACGGCAACAGTTTACTATTAGACAGGCGATATACTTTTTGCCACATTTGTGATTGTGACTTTTAGTTTTTCAATGAGTACCACGAATAAGTCTTTGAAAATAACTGTGACTTAATGTAAATTCGAGGTCCGTTTAAGTTTAGTAATCGTACCACTTAGCGAATTGATGTATAAAAATAGCTTGAACAATTAGTAAAAGTAGGTACCTACTAAATAGAAAGAGCATTTTCTCACGGATTAGGGGGTACTAAAACGAATTCTATTAATACGAATGATAAAATATAATAATAATAGTTTATTGCCACATAAGATACATACAGTTGAAACATAATCAAATACAGTTATAAAGTTTGTACAATGTATGATGTTGAACACTGGTACCCAAAGTAAGATTCAACTTGTGTTATGGGTACCGGAGCTCTCGTACTTGATTGTTAAAGATTGATTCTAAGTGTTAATATATCTCGTCTTTACAGTGCAGAATGTCCTTATATGTAAGTAATAATGAAGTATATATATACATATTCTCATACAAATAAATAAATAAAAAAATTAAAACATAATGTGCATGTGCATGTGTGTGCAATATAGAAGTTTAGATAGAAAAAGTACTATTTCCGAGGGTTAGAAGTTTATTGGCAAAATGCACATTAATGCGAGCAAAGCCACAAGCAAAACCTAATATAAAAATATGGAGGTTATGCTTTTTGACTGATTGACCTTAAGTTCCATATTTATAACCATGCCTCACTGTTAAATATCATATAACCGTTAAAACATATTGTACACATTTCTCACCTACACACTAAATATTAGGTTTTTTTATAATAGGTACTGATAAAAATATAGCCTTACCTACTGTTAAAAGCTATTTATTATATTCTCAACAGTCCTTGACAACACACCGTTATTTTATGATATATGATTTATTGGCTAGTGACATCAAAATTATACACATGTTCGGCAATGGCGATAACGGTTTAGCTCATCAATTAGTTGGCAACCAGACATGATGAAAAAAGTATTGTATCTGGACTCCGATGTTCGAGAATTGGTTAATAATATTTGTAAAAATACAAAGTATAAAAATTATATCTGTCTATATAAATGAAATCCCAGATGGTGCTAAGCGGCAACGTGGTAGACCAAAACATCGATGGCGCGACGAATTACCTAGCTACAGGAGAGACTGATGCTATAAAAACTAGCGCATAATAGGGATATATGGAAAAGGCAGAGCTTGCCCTGCAGTGAGATAATACAGGCAGAAAATAATTATAATTAATAATATAAATGAGCAGGTTGCAAATTCGTGAACCGTTTCTGTATTATGAAGCTTCCAACACTAGTTTTTCATTGAACTCTAAAATCTAAACCTTATGCTGCCAGCGCCGTAGAATAAGATCAGCGATCATTTTCGTAACAAAGAAGTTTCTATCCATAAAACTGTAGTAAAAGTCATCCATCATAGCAAGAAAAAAGCATATTGCTCATATTGAACTGGATCTGCTCCTCTGGAGAACTAAAAACATTTAACCAAAATCTTTTAAAATCGTAGTTGACGAAATATAACTGTTATGCCTCTGACTACCATTTCGGAGATCGAGCAATGAGCGTGTGTATGTAGTAACACGAGAGATAAATGACGTTGTTTTTCTATTACCATGCTACAGTTATTTACGGTAATTGTTAAGGATATGATGTTCTAACTAAACAATGGTTTCCACGTGCATTCCTGCACGTGAACTGTATTAACCATCAGTACATGCCATCATTTTGTGATATTATCATAATAGCCATAATAATAGTACTTTAATATAATTGCCAATCATTATTATAATATTTTTTATAAATGGTTTGCAATTATAAAATATAATTGTCATTTTCCACGAGATTGGTTATTATTTTCTGTTATTATGAATCTAAACCTTTAATTAAATCGCAACCTAAACGCCATAGAAAATCCCGGTGACACTGTTCAGACCTGGATTTCGAATCTCTTGTCTTTCAGGACGTGATAAGAGATTTGATGGTCTTAAGAAATCTTTATTTATTAAATACGTTGCCGCAGCAAAGTTCATCCAATTTACGAGGAAGCGTTCCCGTCTAACATGGCTCATTTTAGCAATCCTTCCACGCACGTATAGACTCTGGGATGAACTATCTGCGGCGGTGTTTCCTAAACGCTATGACTTATCCTTCTTTAAACAAGGTTTAAAGGGAGTACTGCTATTACGATCGGCAGCGGTTTGGCTGTGTATACCCTTGACATTGCCGAAATCTATGTACGGTGGTTGACACTTACCATCAGGTGGGAAGTTAGCTCATATGCCACAAGGTGCAATAAAAAAATATTCTGTTTTAAAATTCTGTCTTTGACTAAAACTCCTTAAAATGTCACAATCTGTCAAATAATTATGACCAACTAATTTATATTCAACCAATGTCATATTTTAAACTATTTTTTTAAGAAGCGATAAACTATAAAATATTATTAACCTTGAACTGCGAAGAATTTCTATTACTGTACCAAGCGAAGAAAAAATTAATTTTGAATTAATTTTTAATAAAAACATCATATACCTACTTATTTCATTACTAGTTTTTGCTCGCGTCTTCGCTTGCGTAAAAGTAGGTTAGGTTATATTAGTACTAGTACTTTTTTGAAAAAAGAAAACAAAGTAGCAAGCTTAGGAATATTGTCAATGAAATAGTATAGTTAAGTAAATAATATAATTTGTTAGAAATATATATATAATATTATTACTTTTTTGAAATAAAAAATATAGCCTATGTTACTCAGTAATAATATAGGTTTCTAGGGCACGCCACAATAGTGGCGGTAAGTCCCGTGTTTGAGGAGTGGCTGGAGAGGTGGCATGACGTCCTCACCTTCCAGCTGACACAGGTAATGACTGGCCACGGTTATTTTGGCCAGTTCCTGTGTCGTATACGCCGGTAAGAGACGCCCGGTTGTCACCACTGCGGCGACTGCCGCGATGTTGTTGAGGACACGGCGCTGCACACGTTGGCGGTTTGCACCGCCTGGGCATCGCAGCGCCGTGAGTTGATCGCGGCCGTCGGATCGATTGCCCTCTCGCTCCCGGCCGTAGTTCAGTCTATGGTCCGGAGTGAGAGGTCGTGGAACGCCGTCGCCTCCTTCTATGAGGAAGTGATTTCCATCAAGGAGGCGGCGGAGCGGGAAAGGGAGCGATTAAACTCTCTCCACAACCGCAGAGCCGGGCGCCGGAGGGCGCGAGATAACCTCCAGCCACCCTAAGGTTTGACCTGGTGGGCTTCTTGGGCCTGCCCACCATCCGATCAGCACCAGGTCCGAGAGGCGGCGTGCGTGTTCCCACGCGCGCCTCTGTGTCGAGTCCGTCTCCCCTCTAGGGGGGGACAGTAGGGTTTTAATGAGAGGTGCCTATATTGGATACGTCTTATCGAGTAGTGACCTACCGTTTCATAAGGCGGCGGGCCGAAACCTCGGCGGGGTCGCGACCGCTTGCAAAAGTGTTTCGCGCGACTCCGTCAATAGCGGTTTTGTTGAGGAACACCGTGGTAGGTTTAGTCAGTATTCCGGGAGGTACATTATTTTTTCAACATCTTTCTTTTACCCCGGTGAGTCCGACATAACCTCTCCGCCCGCCCCCGCGGAGGGGTATGCGCCAATGGACTCAGGCCACGGATTTTTTTTTTTTATAATGGTAAAATAATTTTTAAAATCGATTGAATAGTTTTTGTGTTAAATCCTTACAAACAAAAAATCAAATCGTTCCTCTTTATGATATTAGTATAGATAGAACCATTTGTGAGTGGTTATAATAAAGTAAACTATATAACAGTTATCAAGTCGGGTATCTCCAAAATAACAAATTAGAATTTTGTCCCGTGTGGGATTCGAAAACTCGACGTAACCACATTGACGAGGCACTTATTTAAACACTACGGCCGTACATTCATATTTGCTAATAAATAACTACATATACTGTTTAGATGACCACAAAAGATGTGTAGAATAAGGATATTATGCAGACAGTTTAATTGCCGTGACCATGTTTAGAAATCACGTAACAAAAGGCTAATTTATCATCGTCAACCGAGCACAGCTTAATAGTCTATTCTGTGACTTAGATTAAACAAAACGCTTGGATTTTCCCTGACTAAGGTTTGAGACCCTAGCTTATCTACTGCTATTAGAGGAGAATGGATGTATAGGAATGCAAGAATGAAGCACCCTCTTGTCATTGTTCCACAAACTTCTATCGTTTAATCGAAACTAGCGGTCGCTTAGTGGTCGAAATTCGACCTTAATTGATTTAAATTTTAAGTTTGATAGTTATTATGGTTTTATTGTCTAGAACTATTATAATAGCCTTATAATCACATTTTATATTGATTTCTATCTATACAAGTTAGTTTACCTGTCTTTTTCAAACAAATTATATTATATACTATTTCATTGACGATATTTCTAAGCTTGCTACTTTGTTTATTTTTTTCTTTATTACATATAAATAAGTAAATATATTACAATATAAATACGTAGTATATATCATTCCAATTCACCCAAGGGTTGCCTGTAAAATATTGCTGATATATATAATTATATATTGATATATGTAATTATACATAATCAATAGTACTACATCAGCCGAACAATTCCGATATACTACGAACGCGATTCGTCTGCGTGTGTCAAACGCATGGTTGTGTGCGTGTAGTATATTTTCATTAATTTAATGTACTTTTAACGCATATTTTATATAAATATTGGGATTTGCCCCTCCTACACCATATAAACTTTAACTGTGCCAAATTTCATACGCCTGCATCCGCGCAATTTTCGTAAAAAGGGGTATAAAGTTTTTGCTTCACGTATTATTAATATATAGATATATATATAGATAACACAGCGTTAATCAAACGATGTAGTTTCTTAAATTTATAATATTTAAATACTGTATGTGTTATATGGGAGTAAGAATTGAATTTATTATAAACTAGCAACCCGCCCTGGCTTCGCACGGTTAGTACAAAACCTTAACAAATTATACACCTAAACCTTCCTCATGAATCACTCTGTTTACTGGTGAATACCGCATGAAAATCCGTTTAGTACTTTTTGAGTTTATCGCGTACAGACCGACAAACATACAGACGCGGCAGGGACTTTGTTTTGTAATACGTAGTGACTGGCTGCTGTTCTACACGGTTTCACCCACGTTCATGATTACTGCTCCGCACTCGAGGCTCGTAATGTGATGTCATACAGCCTATATAATTTCTGGATAAAGTAGCTTTCTAATGGCAAAAGAATTATTACAATCAGTCTAGTAGTTTCAGAGTTTATCGATTACAAACTAACAAATATTTATCGTTCATATTTTTAGTAAACATTGATATGACCTTCTACTGCGGCAGTTCGTCGACCGTACTTCCGTTAAATGTGGTAAAAGGTTCTCATTGTGAGGTTTTATATCATCTGCACAAGGCTACGTCAGTGCTGCAACACCTAGTTTGGGTTTGCAAATCAAGGCGCTAGGGATAAGGCCATGCAATCACCCGTGGAGGTCTTGTATACGATGTTTAACCTTCAAGAATATTTAATTGTTTTTTATTCTAATACTAGCGGACCCGATAGAAGCTGTCCTGCCCAAATGAAAAACAAATTTCTTATACCCGACCGCAGCACCACCTAACGGGTCCAAGAGGTCCAGCCGTTTAGGAAATAAAGAGGTAAACCTTGTAATGCAGGTAATCTCTGAAACTACTCACTACTTCCAGATAACTGAGATAATCTATGCGGTCATACATTATGTTGAATCCGGGCGAAACTCACTTTTAGTTAAAACTAATTGTACGTGACATAACTGTTATCCTGTTTAGGTATTGAATCTGTAATATTCGACACGCTGGCAGCGGCAAAATGACCATTAAAACAAATGCGCCCTCTTTGCAAACAAATAACGCCGGACGGTATGTACGTTCATCTTACTGCCAGCGTTTGCGTAACCTGCTTTCAGTGCACCCCATTTATGAAGAGATTACATACCGGCCGTGACCCACTTTCAGCCTGTTTATGCAAATAAATGCTGGGTTAAACCGAACTCAAGTAGTTTTCGGTTGGCCTTTATCGCTACGACACACATATGGAAAATTTAAAATGACACTTGATAACACATACTCGAAATTGTAAGACATTATGCTTATGTTTACTTTTATTCATGTTTCAACTAAAAAAAACAGCGATAGCTTAATGTGAGAACGTTGGACTGCCACGCAGAGGTCTCGAGTCCGATACCAAGGCACGCATCTCTAACTTTTTGGAATGATGTGCGTATTCGTATTAATAGTTAATTATCGCTATAACGGTGATGGAAAACATCGTGAGGAAACCTACATAGCTGAGAGTTCTCCCGAATGTTCTCTAAGATATGTGTAGTCTGCTAACCCGCACTATGACCTAATTTATGCCTTTCTCACTCTGAAGAGGTCCATACCCAGCAGTGGGACAGTTTAATACAGTGCTGATATTAAGATAAGTACAAGTATGAGATAATAAAATATATAATGACTCACAATTGATTGGCTTTTCCACAGTTAAAGTTTATATGGAGAAGGAGGGGCGAATCCTAATTTTCATATAAAATGTGCATAAGAAATACATTAAATTAATGAAAAAACACTAAACGCACACAACCATTCATTTGACACACGCAGTCGAATCGCGTTCGTTGTATTTCGGCATTATTCGGCTGATGTAGTACTATTTTTCGTAACTATGGTTACATGTATCAATATAAATTACATAATATATCAGAAATAACTTACAGGCAAACTTTGGGTGGATTGGAATGATATATACTATTCATATTATAATATATTTACGTATTTATATGTAGAAAAGAAAAAAGAAAACAAAATAGCAATCTTAGTAATACAGTCAATTAAAGAGTATAGTTAAGTAAATATTTTTGGTCGAATTTCGACCATTAGACGACCACTAGTATGTATAATTATACGATATGATAATCTAGGCGTCCATGTTGATATAATTATCAATCTAATTGCCATTAGAAAATTAATGTGTTGCATAAACACGTGTTCAGTGTATAGACAGTGTTATATACACTGAACACGTGTTATTAAATAAAAGTAAGCTGGTCTATGGTGCAACTCTTATCACACTAAAAAGAGGCCCGTGCCTTGTAGTGGAACAGTTTATATACATACAAAGCTGATATTATTATTAATATTATGCACCGCCTGTCAGTCTTTAAACAACTAACGTTAAAGACTGCTTCGGTA
This sequence comes from Catocala nupta, assembly GCA_963675205.1. Classification (NCBI taxonomy): domain Eukaryota; kingdom Metazoa; phylum Arthropoda; class Insecta; order Lepidoptera; family Erebidae; genus Catocala; species Catocala nupta. Next base: position 25,197,019 of record OY776086.1, on the reverse strand, counting down.
GTGTGGTAATGTTGTGCTTGCGGTATTGGCTGGATTTCTGAGTCAAGCATATGGTTATTGTATTGGTACCTTCAAAAAATTCTGAGTGCGAGCACGAAACCCGACTCTAGGAATCATCTAGAAGACAACTAGAAATCATTTATGTATCGCGGTGGACTTTAGAAACATTTGAACAACGGATACAAAGAACATCCAGACTTGGAACAACCATTTGTGGATCACACAAAGTTTTGTTCCGTGTGCGATTTGAACCCACTTTACTCGGCGCAATTGTAATGGCGCGGCGACCACTAAAACCACTACACCATTCATGCTGTCTCCCTCAGCTCTCGGCAATAAGCTCGCTTTCTATTACGTTTGACCTCTTAGCTGACAAAATATGGATGTATTACTCTGCCTACCCCCTCTAGAATATAGGCTTGAGGCTATGTATGTATTTACATTGTTAAAGATGATGCCTCTTGTATTTTGTTTTATATATCAACAGATGTGTTCAATCACCGGTTATCGTGTCAAGTTTAATGGTTCAAGTTCAAGTAATCTAAGTAACCTTTTTGAACTCGCCCTGTAATTGCCAGCTCGCAAATTATATATCGTTCAATCAATCCATCATTATATTAAAATGGTAAATAAGTAGTTATAGCTAGATACTTGAAATCATTATTGTGTTTTATGTAAATGTACATAATAAAATAATTTTAGGAGTATTTTAGTATTTTATAGCAAGGTAGTTGTTTCAACTACGTTTCGCTCCACGCTCTCCTAGCTCTAAGAGTGATTTTAGGTATACCTAAAATTGGACTGTCTAATTCAATAAGAATTTTCTAATCCAACTGGTAGTACCAGAGATTAGCGGGTTCATACGAACAAATAATAATAATATTAATAAAATACTTTATGTCGTTATCAACAGGTTAAAACACAAACGTTATTGAGGCCTTCTTTTAATTATAGAACCCGAACAATCTTCAGCTTAATTATCTTTATATATAATTATTTGGTACTTGTGTATGTCCCTACACTTTTCATAAACGGCTGGAGTGCAGTGAATATATACAATTGTGTAGATATATGGGTCCCTGAATAATTTATACTCAAAATTGGATATACCAACGGTCAGGCAAAACAACTACTACAAGACAACAAACAAAACTAGCCCCAAAAGCGTACAATTGAAGATCATCCCCCAATATTTTCTCCCACTGTATTTAGGTCACATGGTTCAAGTTTGAGAGAGTTCCACGACCAGAATCTACGAATTTTCTAACAAAAAGCCAAAGTTTATCGGTTGAGCTAATCTTCACGTTTACGCATGTTTTATTGCCTCTAACCACCGGTATCCACCGTCGCTTATCAGCTTCAATAATGTCAAGGATATAATAAATAGCTAAGGCAGTACTACTGTGATAATAATACTAGCGTTAGACCTTGATTAAAAAGGACATACTCTAGTGCCCTTGTGACTCGGCCGATTGCAACGAGGCGATATTATACTTAATAATATAATGTTAGACAACGAGTCTTACTCGCGATAAAGTATTTAAAAGGTAATAAATACCTATTGATTGCCCGACGTTTCGACCGACTTGCATCGATCGTGGTCACGGGTTGACTGTTGTAAGCTCAGCGGCGCCTTCGTGAAGTGCGGGTTTCGGCAACTACCCTCACTATTATATTCGAACTCCTATTTATATTCGAACTGTCGGTATTTCGACACACAACACTAACGACGTCTCCACACTGGCTACCTAAGTCACTACGGCGACGTTTACATTTGCTGGTGACTGAATTACAAGATATAGACAAACGGTATCCATCCTCCCGGTTGAAGTTGCGATATTTCTTAATTTCAACCGCTTCACGTACTATCCTGGAGTAATAGTGACGATCGGTGGATAAAACCTGTGGTTTATGTAACCCAATCTAGTGGTTTGGTCCAGACTCCAGCAAATGCTTGCCATGCAAACAAGTTCCATGATAATAATTATAATCTTGGCCTATTTTTGCATATATTTATATAATAAGTATGGTTAATTGTATATAATTTAGTTCCTAGTAGTATATTGTAAGTGCCCTTAACGCCTGTGGCACAGGTTTACCCTAGTACAGGCACCCATATTATATTACCTTTATTAAGTACTTTATGGACTGTATTCATGTTTTACCAGTGTAATCAATAAATAAATTATTATATTATATTATAATGCTCGGCTATAGCAGACTTGTTTACTAACCGGTTCTTGACAGCTGTGATATGTTCCTTGACTCTTTCAGCGATTGTACGTTTGGTCTATCCGATGTAAGAACTACCACAACTGCAATCCACCTTGTAGACGCCAGGTGTTTGAAAAGGGATAAAATACTTTGGAGTGCGTAGATAGTTTGTGGCGATATTAATGCACGGATAGCGTAGCAAGCAATCGGTCTTAAGACTGCGCCGAGCGAAATGTGCCAAAAAGGCGGTCACAGTTAAGTTGGAAAATCAACACTTTTTGTATAATACAAATATAAAGTATACATTTACCATAACAATGAATGTGTTTACAATGACTCTATGTAAAAACTTCCAAACTTAAAATAATTAATATGTGCGCCCACAAAATTACGTAAATTTGAACGAAAGATGCAAAAACGTAAGCTCGTGTCACGTGATTTTTAGATTATAACAGTAGAAATCTATCCTATTTTATAGCTAAAACGAAACATAAATATTTATATTACAATTTGTCCGTCCCAAATATTTAAGTTATTGGTTGACAATAAAGATACATATTTATCAAAAAAGCACTTCAAATCCTCCATACAATTTTACTATGGCGGCCGCGCGCCGATTTGAATATCGAGCTCTGCCATTCAGTCCAAACGCGTCTTACGCTCGGCGCAGTCTAAGTGAGTATGAATGCACGGCTGGCGTAGTGGTTCAAGTGGTCGCCTCGCCGCTGCCACCGCGCCAAGTGTGGGTTCGAATCCTACACGGGACCAAAAATTGTGTGATCCGTAAATAGTTGTTACGAGTATGAGTGTTCTTTGTGTCCGTTTTTTGAATATTTTTAAAGTCCCACGCGACCCAGGAATTATTTCTAGCGTGAGAGTTGACGTTTTTTTATAACAAAGCAAATAGAAAGTATTGTGTGTTCTAATGGTATAAGTTTGTGTTGTCAGCATGAGACTGTAATATCCGACAATTTGTTATTGGCTCTTTTCTGTCAAAAATTCTCTGCACCGGCACCATGGTATCTCAAAAAGAAGTGTGCTAGGTAAACGCCAATCGGGTGGCCTCCTATTTCGTGTGTAATTCATAGCTGCCTTACTCTTTAAAGACAAGCGTAAATCTGTGTAATATTGTCTTGTATTTACGCGAATGTTATACATTGAAATTAAACTACTTTATACGAATTTTGTCGCGTTGTTTATTTTAATTAAAACACTTTTATTACATAATTTTGAAAGCCTAACACTACTTTTATTAAACTTTATTGAATTTAAGCTATTTAAATCAATTTAAACTATTTATATTAAAGTTTACACTTTGCCCCGACGCGACGGTTGCTTTGCAGCAGCCATGTTAACGGGGAGACGTTAATGTTCAATGGAAAACTAGTTTACGACATGTTGTGTACGTTAATAGCTGCAGTAACTGTGTCACAGCCATTAACCACCTCCTAATAAGGAAAAACTAATTAGTTTGAGAAATAATTAACTAAGAACTACTAGGTAAATACATTCATACATAGTCTTACGCCTATATACTAGAAGGGATAAATTGAGGTTCATTACGCTCACATTTCGTCCACTATGTTAAGGTTTCACGTTATAGAGGGAAAGACTATTGCCGTCAACCAAGCACAGCTTCAGACTTCGTGCTTGAACCAAGATTTTTTGACAAAAATCTTCAATACTCTTTGCCAGACTAGGGCCATCGCACCCGAGATCTAATTCCACAGCAGTCGTATTAACTACCACTGTTTCACCAAGGCAATTTACGTGTTTAGTAATGAATAAGTATTATATTATATTAGGACAATAATATAATGTATTGGCATTGAGACGAAAATGCCAATAAATTTACATTATTTAAGAAAAATTATCTGTTTGTAAAATATCTCTTTATAAAAACTAAAGAAGCCAAAAGAGCACATAAAAATATAAGTGCATACGTTTGTATGTATGCACATAATACTGTATTAGCTTTTATTTGAGACAGGACCTATGTATGTATATCCTATTTCTCTTTCTTAATACTCGACTCCTAGGTAACATATCAGAATGAAACATGCACTAGATTTTAAGCTAGACCTCCAGGAACAACACAACTTTGAATACCACATTCAATTTCATGCAATAGTGTATGTTTTTGCGTGATACGACAGACAAGCATAGAGACAAAATTACTAAAACATTTGTTTTGACTTCCTAGTTCCTATAAAGACAGCTAAAATTTTTCTTCATAAATACCTCATGTAAATATGACCAGTATGTACAGATATCGGCCAGTTACCAATACATAATTTTACTATATGTACACCCTAGGTTTTTACCACATTGTATGTCGGTGATGGCAAGCAATCATGTGGTGTACCTTGTAAACGGCTCCCTTAGCCTAAGCCTCTTGACAGTTACCACATTATAAGTATCACTATCGTATCATTCCTCTTTCAGGCCTACCTTGAAAAAAAAAAAGAAAAGATCTTGAAGAACACTCTGCAGACAGATACCTATTACAGTAAGGTTTCCTGCAATTATACCCATTATAACAAACACACATTTACAAGATTACATAACTATATTATTGTACGATTGTATACACACATTACACAATATATTTCATACTAATCATTATCTTTATAGCTAAATGATGTTTATATTTTGCTTGTACTAATAAGACATTATTGCAACTGAGTGCATACTTTATCCTATGATTACATGACTTAGCATCTAATCACTTAGTCGGTCATAAACCTGTGTATACATTGAAACAGGTTTACAGAGTTGTCTTTTTAAATGCAAACTTTCTTTTTCTTTTAAAAAAACAACTCCCGCGCTAGGAATAATTCCTGTGTCGCGGGGACTTTACAAACATTCAAACAACGGACACAAAGAACAACCAGACTCGGAACAACCATTTGTGGATCACACAAAATTTTGTCCCGTTTGAGATTCGAACCCACTCGGCACAGTAACAGTGGTGAGGCGACCTCTTAAATCACTACTATGCAGCTAAAAACTCTAATTACTTTTTCTATGGTAAACCTTCCGGGAGACGTAACCGTGCTCAGCGGACGGTAAGAGGCGTGAGTTTTAATACGTATAGCCTTTACGAAAGTGACTGTCGTGCAGGCGCTTACTACTACATTTTTATTTAAACAGTTAGATTAAACTACGGACTATAATCATGCCTTGTCTTGATTATTTATGTACATGTAATTGAATGCTCCTATTTACCATACTGCTGCTTTAGAGGCTACCATCAAATTTGATTAAATGCTTGAGTATGTTCAGTAGTAGTTCATGGAGAAATGGTTGCAGCACCTTACAGTTATGATTTGTAAACAAAATATTATTGTAAACTTGGCGATTAAAAAGAGTGGCCATGTGTTTCTTGCCCGTTCTTCTCATGAGCACCCTTGTTTTGCTGAACGTGGCAGTAAATGTAAATTCACAGAAAAATTTAGTGTAACTTTGACATTCATAAGTTTTACCTTGTAAACTAACTTGAATAAATTTATTTTTGATTTTGGTTTTGATTCTTGCGCGCAAATATCAACACATCTGTCTGACCTTTATATTGTGAACAGATGTGTGATATTATGTTATGTTAGATTAAGTTATTGTTAGATAAAATCAGTATACTTCGTAGTAGTACTTGAATCACGCCTATAATCCAGAGTGGAAGGAAAGTTAATAACAGATTAATGTGTAGGTATGTAAGCATTTTGTCTGGGATCTAATGAAAATTTACCGACAGAAGGACAAAACCTCAAAACCGACTGAGCATGTGATCTAGTAGCTTAAATGGTCGCCTCCTCGCTGTCTCCGCGCCAAGTGTTGGATTTGGAGAGCTACGAGCCCGTACGCCCCATGACTTTCGCCCCTTTCATAGAAAAACGGAGCCCCGTTTCGCGGGGCTCCTATTTTTGGGTGGATTTAAGAAGAAACCCAACAAATACCTACTAGGGGGCGAAACTTGAGGGGCGAACGGGCTCGTAACTATTTAGAGTTAATTCCCCACACGGGAATAAAAATTGTCTGAACCACAAACACCTAATTGTTCCGAGTCTGGCTGTTCTTTGTGTCCATTGTTTCAATATTTATAATGTTCCTTGCGGCACATTAATTATTCCAAGGTCTCTTTTTTCAAAGCACAAAGTACACAATAAAATATTGATTAATTGCTACTAGTTAATTATAGTCATTTAAAATAATAAAACCAATAAATAATAATTAATCGGTCCCCTTTATGCGCCAGCGCAGTGCATTAGTCGGAGCAAAAAATCAAAGGAGGTGTCAACATGGCGATCGGATAAGCCACGCCTACAAACGATCTTACTTGTAATAATAAACGCAGACGCCTTCGAGATCATATGATACGACAATTGCTCAATGCCTTATATCTGTAACAAAATAGCAGTGCAGCTAGACCGTCAACAGTATCTAAGTTAAGGTAGGTGGATGAGCCAGATGAGTGCAGACTATGACGTCATAAAAAAATACATGATCTACTGGTTTTAAATTAGCTACAGGTAAATTTCGATAGGTTAGGCAGAATAACTGCAGCCATATTTTACCTGAAAGTTGATTCCAGGAACCATACCGCGACCTTTTAAAGCACTGCCATTGCATACGCAAGAATGACAAAGCTATAGGTACCTCCTATAACGCGCCATCCGTCGCTGTCCTATTGATATAAGAGTTACTAATAAGTTAACTAAAATTTAAGAACATCATAAGTAATGGTTTTGTACAACTATATTATCCTATATATTATATAATGTTAGGTATATTAAAGACTCCCTGTTATGAAAAAGGGATAATTTGACTCGTTATAATAAGACTTTTATAACTAGCTAGCTTTTGTCCGCGGCTCAGCTCAAAAACTGTATTTTCTCGCTTAAAGGCACCTTATGTCCTTTTATATGCCGCAGACAGTGTGAATGCGGAATTTAATAATCATCAGTTGAGGAGTTAAGGATTAAAATCGTAACAAACAAAGAAACTCACATTCACATTTATAATATTAGTCGAGATTACGTTGCTACATTATAAAGAAATATAATCAGTAACAGAGGAAATATAATTAATGCGCATTAATCGTGGGCGTGTGAACCCTACGCTTCGTGCGATAGGAATGCAGCACTCACATTGTACTGTGCGTGCTCCGCACTAAACAAATCTGATTGCGCGCACATCATAGTAAGTGAACAATCTCACTCCTATTCCACTACATATTGCCATACAGTATATTGTATGGCAATTTACTACGGCAGACTAACTTATTCTTCTTTCTTTGCATTTAAAATAGCGCTAGACTAACTTACTAGGAATAATTCTGTATCGCGGGGATCTTCAGAAACAGGCAAACAACGAACACAAAAAAGATTCAGACTTCCAACAATTTTTCCATATAGGATAGAGCTCACAACTTTTTGATGCGTGTGGTGATCGAACCCATGACACTCGACGCAGCGGCACTGGCGATCACTTACACCACTACCGTCCGTGCAGTCTAATCAACATTGCCGGCATAACTTAACTGCACGGTTACGCAGACATCATTTTTGTAGCAATATATCAATTAATTCATTGCAATACATTTGAGCAACTTTGCTTATCGTTTTTCCAGTTACACGACTTCTATCGTAATTGCGTGCATTGCACGTGCACTATGACTAAGTCTTGCCTTAATAAGTGATAACGTGGCGAGCGAAGGTTTTCTCGTATATACATATATATATATACATACATATATGTTGTTTATTATCGTTCGGCTTTAAATATATTTATTTTATACTGTCAAAGTGGTATCGATGCATATGGCCTGATGGTAAACGATAACTCGTAAGCAACGCTTCAAAAAGATATGATGTGGTGCTACCAACACAGCAATCAATTTACTAGTATATTATACAACATACCATCTTTTCTAAAAGCCTGCATATCATTGAAACACAACACAAATACGTTTGGCTGCAATTTTCTATTAGATTGGAGGTACTTCCACAGTCAGTTTGTAAGATTAAAGTCAATACCAGAATACACGGTATAAGAAATAATGATTTCTGCAGCTGAAAGCACTTCACCTTGATAAGGTACTCAAATAGTCCGCATAGCTCATGAAATGCAACCATAAAGCTGAAACCATCCGTAGGAAAGAGGTCATTATTATTTAATACTGTTCTAGATAAGTACAAGCATGTCACAGCACCCAACTGCTTTCGATATTACAGTTTTCGTATAAATATTATCCGGCCAGCTATAAAATTATGGCCTAATTCATCGCTTCTTTATAAGAATAAAATAAAAAACACTGCTAGCTGTCGCTAACAAAAAACCCGTTAGACCATATGCGTCCTGTTTTTTGCAACTGTAGTTGTATTATTGTAACTGTAGTATAAATACCTAAAATAATAAAATAACTACATATGTATATTCAAATTAGCTAAACTAAATACTTTATGGTGCTGCAGGTGGGGACAAACAATACTTTGTTACCTACGGGCAAATAAAGATCTACCAAAACTACGTTTGTCACCGCATGCGGCACCATAAAGTATTTAGTTCAGCTAATTTGAATATACATATGTAGTTATTTCATTATTTGATAAAATAAGCATACAAAACAATGCATTAGTCAATCGAATTTTATATAGGTAGATATTGTGATACTTGTTTTTCTCTTTTCAGTTCATTACTTTTAATTTTTAGTTAGTAGACGACAAATCAGTTAAGACATGCTCTGGTAACATTATAAACGTATCATATGGCCAAACATGCGTAACTAAATGTAACCATTCCTGTCCAAAGTATGCCGTTTGTTGTCTGTTTCACGAGAATGGGTGCTATTGTCGCACAATATGTTAACTGTGTTTTGGATCAATTGCAGCACAAAGTCTGACACTGTTCCTGGTAGACTAATACGCAAGACCAAAGCATAGCTTATCTATAGATATTTTTACAACGAACTATCACTAATGTATTTATATAACGCAGATCTAAATTAAGCTCTTTTACCTTTAATGTATATATATATTACATTTCGACAATAGTATTACACAAATTAATATTTTAATGTCCGACAAATGTTAATAATAATAACAGTTGAAGAAACAGGTTTTTGAGAAGAGTTATACATTTAATTTTAATTAATTACACAGTACATGGGTAACAATTGCAGGCAAAATAAAATTAAAAAGACAAAATTTTCAGATTTCTGGTTGGTAGTGTGAATTATAAAAATAATGACTGTAAAATTTATTATTATTATAATAATGCGAACGAATATTATAAATATAATAATAGATAATATCAGACCAGTATTAAACTGTCCCACTGCTGGGCACGGGCCTCTTCTCAGTGTGAGAAGGGTTAGGCGATAGTCTATCACGCTAGCACAATGCGATTGGCAGACTACACATATCTTTGACCATAATGAAGAACTCTCAGATATGAAGGTTTATTTTATGTTTTCCTTTATCGTTGAAGCAAGCGATATAGGATATATGTCTAATTATGCACGCTAGGTGTAAAGGAACGCTTCTGAAAACAAAGACAGGTGATACTGGTGGTAATTTCTAAATTCTCTTAGAAACTATGTGTAATTGGCTATCGGATACTTATTAAAATATATTGTCAAACTAGGATAAGCTATTGGACCTCCATAAATAAATAAATAGCTAATACCTTAAAAATAAGCAGCAATAGCTCAGTGGGGAGACCAACAGACTGCAATGCAGAGGGTCTCGGGTTCGAACCCAAGTCGCGCACCTCTGACTTTCGGAAGTTATATGACTCTTCGAAATTATGTGCGTATTAATTGACAATTATCGCCTGCTTCGTGCCTCGAAGAGCACTTTAAGCCGTCGGTCCCGGCTGCCATGAACATATATGGCAGTCGTTATTGGAGAAATCGACATAAAAGATCCCACTGGGTCGAAGTGTCGACGGTCTGTACTGACTGGCCCCCACACAAGATAAGAGAAGATAAGATAAAGCGAGCGATAATCAACTATTTTAATACACACTTAAATCAGAGTCAGAATCGCTGGTTTTAGCTGCATTCTAACAGTCATTATATAATATATAAATATAAATATAAATAATACTAACCTGCTTGTAAAATGCGTAAATATACTGTAAATAAAACTAAATATTATTTCATAAGCTGCGTTAAGATTCCGCATCCGCGTTGTTACACAATTCTACGCGTGAATAGCTTCTGAACATGCGAACTTTGTCTACATGCCGTAACCACTACATACCTACATAAGTGCATATATACTTAGCTCTGATAAACTCGTCAAGCCACATCTATTATATATAACTAAACGTATTTCATAACTTTCCCCTCTAGTTGTTAAAGATCAAATGTCAGATGATCTTAGTACTGCAATTATTCTAATGCCTAGAGAATATTTAGGTATATGACTGGTGAACTGAATGCAAAGCCTAGTTTTATATAAAATATTGATTGTATTTTCTAATATTATTCACAAGATTTTTCTCGCGGCTTCGCTTGCCTAAATGTAGCTTAGGTTAGGTAAGAATAATAACAGTACTTTTTTCTTAATAAAAGGTACCCTATGCTTTCACACTGACAACATGTACGTGAAATTTCATGATGATCGGTCGAACAGTTGTGAAACGTAACAAACAATCAAACGAGCAAACATACAAACAAACACACATCGCATTTCTAATTTTAGTTAAGAGTTAGAATAGCGAAAAGGAACCCACCAGAACCCTAATGCTTGTTCGCCTCAAAAATTACGTAGTGTGTGTCAGCCTCCCGGAGCGATATAATATTTTGCCGCCCTTTTATTTAGGTATATCAAATTAAAAAAAAACATACGGGAAAATCTTTGGGGACTGCCGATAGAAGTGAAAACTAAGTAACTAGCGTGCGTTGACGATGACACGAGTTTCACGCATTTTGTTCACCCACAAAGTACACATATATACACAGTATGCATATAGCTCATGGAAAGCGTTCGGTGACGATAACGCGAGTGCCATGATTTTTGCTCACCCAAAAAGTGCTCAACGCGCCTAAAGAAGTTTTCACTTCAACTATAATATAAATTAATTCTAAAGAACTTTTCGCAAAAACAGTCATCATCATCACATCTACCCATTTCTCTCTTTCGTGATTAAATGGTTCAAATATTTACAAGATATTATTATTAATTATTTTGTAATTTGGCCGCCCCCTAAATGTGCCGCCCGAGGCAGGCCGCCCCTGCCACCCTCACTACGCTACGCCACTGCATTAAACATATGACTAAGTATACTAAACTACGTTGACGTCTAGTCCGAATTATTCATAGCTGGATTTTAAATAGTTTTGAGTCTTGTCTAGCTTGTAATATGATTGCCTCGATGGTACATAAGTGAATGTGACTGCTATGCATGAGGAAAATTTATGAGGTTGTCTGCCAAAAAATGCTTAATAGTAGCCCGGCGTTAGATAGTTAGCAGAGTGCACATGTTCATGTAAGCATGCTTAGCCATATTGGTCTGTGCCTGATGTCCCTTCGGCCATTCGGACTGCCGTCCCATCGGATTATTAGTGTTAGGGAACAGAGATTGCATTTGTGTTTGGCAATATTATTATTGCTGCCTTGACCAAATTAGATCTGGAGAACATTAATATACGCTTCAACACGCAAATAACATACTTCTAAAGCAATATACGGAATTGATTATTAAATAAAAGGCTTCCTGTTCTAATACGTTCGTTTAATAAAAACAAAAAAATTATGTTTTATATGTCATTCAAATCCTTGGCCCTTCTTCTCCTATAGCCTCATACGGAACCATTGTCTCACCAGCCAATAGTTAACCAGCATGATTTGCTACTATTATTATTTATAATTATGGTCGCTTAATTAAATGAATGGGAATGAGGCTCGCTTCGCAAAATTTACATTTATTTGATTGAGCAATAATGATTGATCTGGAGATGGCTTTACTAGCAAGAAGAAAAAAAATTTTTTTGTATGTATTTGAAGTTAACCAAATCTTACTTGCTTTTTATTGTGATAGCTTTGCACCGCATTTGTCTAAAAATACATTCCTAAAATGTTTATGCACGTCATTGTGGATTAAATTTACAAAAGGTTTGCTGTTGTATTTTCTGTTAATATATTCCAAATATCGTCTTAATGTTAAGTTTACATAATTTATTTGTAAAATGTCATCTCAGTCGAAAGACGTCATCTGCTGGCCATAGGCCTCCCCCAAGGTTTTTCACACAGAGCAGTCTTGGGACACCCGTCTTGTAAAATATATGAATGAATAAATACATAAATTGGAAAAGCCCTGACTTTTCCAATAATCTCCGGTTTTCCAGTAATTTACCTTACTTATTAGCAATCTGAATTACCTTCAATACGATCACAATTAAATAATAGTCTATGTCTATCAGTAATATTGATCAGCAACGTAATTAATAGAATATTTATGGAAATTGGCCACGTCGATGTTTATGTCTAGCCACCTTGTACGGCAATATGCACCCACAAGTATGTAGTACATATGTATTGAATACATTTACTTGAATTTCCAGTTTATTCCACTATATGTCGTAATAAAAATATTGTTATTGCAGTTATTTGTATTGCTCTCCTACGTATGTGTATGAACAATATGTGTTAGTAATATAAAATTCAGTACATTGTATTATAATATAATTATAAGGTATAACACTATACAAATATTGTACACTAGATGTGGCCGCGGTGTCACCCGCATTTATGATTACTGCGCCGCCCCCGTGGGTCGTAGCGTGATGTTATATAGCCTATAGCCTTCCTCGATAAACGAGCTATCTAACACTAAAGAGAAGAAAGAAAGAAAGAAGAAAAAAAAATTCATTTCGGTTCAGTAGTTCCTGAGATTAGCGCGTTCAAGCAAACATACAAACAAACTCTTCAGCTTTATTATATTAGTATAGATTTGTGTGCAGCAGTGATAATCTTAGGACTATCTAAAACTAATTAGTAAAAGTGGCGGTAGCCTAATGGATAAGCTATTGGACTTGCGATCGAGGGGTCGCAGGTTCGAATCCCATCCGTTGCACTACCGACGTGAATCCACTCCTAATACAAGCATTCTAGCTTAGCTGGAGTGCCAGCCAGAATGCTTGTATTAGGAGTAATAACCACTGTTAATAAAAATATTAGTAATTTAATTATTACCAGTTCATAATAGTTATAGTTACCTGGAACTCACTCATAAAACTGTTTCGATATTTTATAAACACGTCATCGAAAATTAATCGGCAAGAAATTATAATAGAATATTGATAAAATTAGGTTCTAGGAGCTCAGGTGAGAAAAATTAGGTCTTCAGCCCTGTTTTTCTAGCGACCGATCGCCATAAAAAGCGAAATATATATCTTTTTTGTAGCGATACTGTTACTATTGAGAAGAAGCCCTCATAATATTAAAATGTTTTTTTTTTAAGACTTCTCCAGTATTAGATATAATTCCTGTGTCGTGGGGGACTTTACAAATTCAAACGACGGGCACAAAGATTACCCAGACTGGGAACAACTAATTGTGGATTACACAAAGTTTTGTCCCGTGTGGGATTCGAACCCACTCGGCGCAGTGGCAGAAGCGAGGCGAGCATTAAAACCACTACGTCATACGTGCAATCAAATTTATCTATAACTAGCTGACCCGCGCGAACTTCGCCTGCTTCATATAAGATAAGAAAATTTACCCCGATTTTGCAAAATTTTCTTTGCTGCTCCGCTCCAATTGGTCGCAGCGTAATTTTATATAGACTATAGCCATCCTTGATAAATGGGCTATCCAACACTAAAATAATTTTTCAATTCGAATCAGTAGTTCCTGAGATTAGCGCGTTCAAGCAAACAAACAAACAAACTCTTCTTCATATTAGTATAGATATAAATTTATATCCGTGCAATCAAATTTATCTATAATATAGTTTATCTTACCAAAATTAAAAATGCAGCGCTCGTTCATCTTAATCGTGCACAGACAACTTAGTTTATGATTTATGATGACTCTAATCTAAACATACGTCTTCATAAAAAGTTTATCTATGAAAAACACAACAGTCAACAACAGTTTTATTATACCCATATCTCATTTAGGATTATTAATATATCATAAATCTAGTATTATGTAAGATATTGATAATAAATGAGATTATAATTGTTTTGTAAATAATATGCTACGAAATTTGCGTCATTTTAATAATGACTGAGAAGACTTCCTGTATGAGTTAGTTTTCGATCTGTGCCTTGAGTAGATTGATTTATATCTTTACTAATATTATAAAGAGGAATGATTAGATTGTTTGTTTCTTTGTTTGTAAGGGTTTAACTCAAAAACTGCACAATCAATTAAAAATATTCTTTCACCGTTACAAAGCTTTATTATGAACATGTAACATAGGCTATATATTATATTAAAAAAGTATTGTTACTAACATAACCTAACCTACTTTTAAGCGAGCGAAACCGCGGTCTAAAACTCTAGTCCATAATAATTTGAATTGTTCTAATGTTCAAAATAGATATCGGTTATCTTTTACAAATTTAGAATGTGACTTTGATATTGATTGATTATTTGATCGTATTCGTATTACCAATCGAGTTACGAATATCCGATTATAATTTGAATCGCAATCAGTGACGGCTAATTGATCGCCATTCGGATTCGGGTTTAAATATATAAAATCCATTTTTATAGCGATTGCTCATCGTTTAGTTAAATACCAAAGCAAAACAATATATTATTAGCAAATAAGTTGTATATTTTTAACAATGTGTTTATTAGTTTAACGTAATGCGAATTTATTAGTAATATAACATTTACAATGTGTTTACATTTTTAATTTTAAAACTAATTAATCTAACAGAAATAAAAAAGAAAAAGAAACCTAAAACCCTCTAATAAGCATCATAGAATTCCTCCACATCACAGTCGACTTGTAGTGTGCCCAGAAGACTGGCAGCATTGCCATGTTGAATGGCAATCTTATATTCCGCGAAATAAAGGCTGGCCCTCTAGTCACGGGTAGCGTCGATTAAACTTTTTGCTATTTCTCTACAAAGAGCACGAGCACTGGGATCCCATGACTCTTGGGTGATGTTTCACGTTTCGACCCCAAACGGCTCAAAAACATAATCTCCTACCGGGTTTTTGTATTTGCGTCGATGAGTGTCTCCAAACTAAAGTCACCTGCATTTCAGATAAGATAAGGCGCAACAATGGCGTATTCGTTTAACTGCTCATCCCGCTACAGCCACTGCGCCGAGTGTTGTGGATTCGATTCTAGTCACGATATAGGTATTATGCTTGGTGCAGGAGAAGTATTTTATTTAAAGCCCTTTAACTATCTTACCGTTCATGTGATATTCTTATTATTTTTATTTACAACTTTATGTTTATCTATAACTTATATTCGTCCGGAATTCCGTATACTTTTTAATATACATAACTGGTAATTGTTATCTCAAGTTATAGGTATACTAGATTTTGCCCGCAGCTTTGCTCGTTAATCTAGATTTTGTCAATAATGTTCTATCTTTCGGGATCAGTGCTTTCTGGATGAATGGTACCCTATGTCCTTTTCTGTACCTCTAACAACGTGTATGCACAATTACATGATTATTGGTCGAGTAGTTAAGGCGTAAAAGCGTAACAAACAAACAAACTGACATTCACATTTATAATATTAGTTAAGATTTTAATTTTAACTAGCGATGACGTAAACGGTTGTTATTGTTTTGTTCAAAAGTAAATACAGTGTAATGAGCTGACCGTAAAGGAAAACCTTTCAAGACGCTGGTGTGTTTGACACATACAAATAAGGATCTATTGAAATAACACAACGTTATGATGTAACAAATTGCTTAGTGTTCGTAATAGAAAAAACTTATTCATACTTACAATTATGTTTATTGCTTTTTAACCGACTTCAAAAAAGGAGGAGGTTCTCAATTCGACTGTATGTTTTTTTATGTTTGTTACCTAATAACATTTTTTCTATTGGTATTATTTATTTTTCTATTGGTATCTAAACGTATTTTCTATCAATTCTATGTTCATCTATAAGTGACAAATTCACTTCATTCAGATTTCTAAGATATCAAATATCATCAATGTATTTGTGAATAAGACGTTGGAGTGGCATTATGAAGTAACACAAAAACTGTGGCTTGTTTGCTGCGATACGATCGAACACACATTTCGCTGATCCAACAGTACACACGGCTACACATCAAGTTAGACACCCTATATACGCATAACTACGCTACATACAAAATAGAGAATTGTCGGAAAGGGCCAGTGCATAGTGGTGTCGATGTAATAATAAGGACAGAGCGTCGCGTCCCGTTCAGTAGGAGTGAGACAAAATAAAAAAATATAACGCACTCTCTCGCACGATTCGCAGCGTTCAACTTCTAATAGTTCAAAGTCCTAACAGTCTAGGTTGATGCGTCGCTGTGCGTACTTAGTCTTACAAGGTGCGCAGTCAATTGTACAGCCAACCGGAATTACTCATATTAGCTAGCATTACATTATTCATCAGTCATTAGTATTTAAAATAATATCTGTAATGTCTTTCGGATATAAATGGTCTTAAGTTATCCTTGCGTTTATCTTAGGAAACGCCCCAACTATCTAAACAAATTAGGTACGCCGCACTTGATTTGTGAACTCATAAACTCATTTCGATCATGAAACTAACGCTCGACAGTAAAGATAGTATCTAACCAACTGTTACTGTAGAATAATCAAAATATAATAGCAGACTTGGATTTGCGAGTGGAAGTGAGATTTAACATAATAACACAGCTAAAGACTCTAAAGAGCCATTGCTACTATTTATATTATATTATTAAAACTGTGGTATGTATTGTAGATCATGTCAATTAAATTCTATCCCTCGAGAGAAGTATTCTTTCTTGGATGAAAGACACCCGATGTCCTTTTCTGTAACCCTGACAACGTATATGCGAAATTTCATGATGATTGGTCGAGTAGTGAAGGCGTGAAAGCGTAACAAACAAACATACTCACATTCGCATTCATAATTAGTTTTGATAGTTAGGATAATACAATTTTTTTTATCAAAACAATCATATTGTATATTATGAATGAGTTTATAAATACAATGATGATTGCTTGAACAACGTGGTATGAGATTGTATAAATAAACTGCCAAAGGTACTTCACCTTGAGTAGCGTAAAGTTTCAATAACAGATATATTGAGTATCATACATAATCAAAACACACACTAATATTAATATTAGTTCGTTAACTGACGACTAAATAATATGCGTGCGCGCACGGTTAGGGTTGCCCACATCAATAAATTTAATTCAATTTAATTTTTACATCAAACATAGCATCAATTAACGGCCATATTCACAAAACTAACATATAACGTCGTTAAAAGTAAAAATTCTAACTAGGATGTTGTGGAATGGATATATTATATACACATACATCATTAGTCATTCAGTAAAATATTTTTTTAGATTTTTAAGGCCGTAAGATGTTGCTGTTATTACATTGGTGTCACATATCTGGCTGTTTTACGGCTTGCAATATTGAGCATGATTCGTTCATAAAAGTAGTAGCCGCTCAATCACTACACGGTAACGATGCGTACAATTCAATTTGAATGATATTCGAATATATCAACAGCACTATACATAGACGCGCGGACTTTATCCCTTACATAGTACATACAGAAAATGCCGCGTTGTAACTAAATCTTCACATTAATCTCACATCAGAATCAGTTACAATTTTGCATTCCAATAATGATCCAGTGCAGGGGTTCTTAAACTTTTAAGATAACGGATCACTCACCTAATACCTTATATTTTATGGAACACTTTATCAAATGATTACAAATCAAAGACACTGTAATTTAAATAAGAACAAAAATTATACTTATTGTTAAATATTTTGCGCTATTTTAAAATAATATCTGTACTTAAATGTGGTATTATTTAACAGCCAATAATAAATGATTTCGTGGAACCCTGATAACTTGCCTACGGAACCCCTAGATTCCGCAAAAGCCACTTTAAGAATCGCTGATCTAGTGATCTAAGATTACCCAGTGCTGCTATAAGCTACGTCTTGTTCTTAAAACATGTTATTAAAATACAGTAAATAAAAAAACTGGCGCAGTTAGTTGATTTAAAATTTATATAAATGACAGACTCGTTTTTTACGAGCCTCTTTCCATTAATACTCTTCGTACAAACTGACAAATTTAGAAACGAAAAACTGTTTTAAAGAGGGAATAGCTTGATTTTTATTATCTTTGGGTGTTCTCAATGTTATGATCTTATATTTTAATTACTATGCATTTTAACCATGTTAACTGTTTATTATTAAATTTTGTGCTGTCCCGTTACATCCATGCGACATCAAAGGTTCGCACTGAAAATCAGGGCTCTATTGGGGGCCCCTATCGACCATAAAACAGCATATGCTGAGTGCCTACCAATTTTTCGGAGATTGATTTCATATAATAAATGCGTTATTTTTCTTTTTATTTCAAATAAATTGAATAGACAACTACGTGTTTGATTGTAAGCCCTACCGCAGGTTGTATTCAAAGTCACTGTTAGTATGTCATTATCAAGACCGGCATGCAATCGAAACCACTACTTAACTGTTAATTATCAAAAGTCAAGGAAATCTGAACAAACAAACGTTCAATTATGTTCGTTTTTGTCAATGTCATTCAATCAGAGGCTTTACGATTTGTAAACATAAACAATTTCAAACTAAATAAAATTTGTTCACGCCTGATGGACTTGATTAACATTAGTGATATATCTATATGTAACAATGTTTAAGAGATAAGCAAAAGTTTTCTTATCGGCCACTGTTTCATAAATAGCATTTATTTAAATTATTATTATTTTGAGCTTTTTTATTTATACTTTCCCTAACGTTTTGACTACATTTCGACTGTTTTAGAAGCCATGGTTACGTCAAACATAGTGTAAATTCATAATATACCCTTAAAGTTATTAGGCTTAAAAATTTAGAATATGACACAAATTAATTGATGTTTAAATCTGTGTTATTATGTTATATTATAATAATAATGTTTAAATTTATTTAAAGTTTTGCGCTGTTCTAAATAAGCAACAATTTATTCTTATTTTGTTATCAATTAACTCGCCACATATCATTTTTAAATTAAGAATTTTAATTTATCAGTATGGCTCACATAAAAATCTTCATTTATAAAAAAATAAAGCTTAAAATCTATAACCCGACTACGTAATAAATGGGTTTAAAAAGGAACAAGGAAATAAATCAGATAGAAATGCTCACAAAGTTTTATTAGGTTATCTGGTGTGACCATGAATATGCTGTGCAAGCATTCAAAACGTGACAACGAAATGACATGTGGTCTCGAAGAAATAAAAACAAACCCGATAAGATTTCTTTTTACTTATTGTGGAAACTTTATAATTAATAAATTCAGTCGATATTAAGTTGGCGGTATAATATAACTAAATTGTTGGCTGACTTAGGATCAAATTTTGAAACACTATATACCATGCTGTTGTAGTAGGTGAGATATTAAATGATGCAAGAACAAAGAAAAGCAATTAGGTATTTAGTCAAAAACAACGTTAGCAGGAAAAACTATATTATAAAATTTATTTTATAAAATTAAAAAATAACGACGATATGCAACGAACAGAAATAAATACGACAATTAAAAATAAACATATTGGTGTCATTTTGAGAATTATTAGTCTCTCTAACAATAATTGATCATTGCTCTATTGATAAAAAATGGGTGGAAAAAGAATTTGTTTACAAGAAGCTTTGTAATATTATTTCTATAAATAAAAACTGAAGGCCATGACGCCAAATAAAATACAAAGAACCCACAAAAAATACCGTACCACAGCTAACATTAGACTATGTTTCTATCTCTCACTCACTTTGACCCCTGTAACAACATTTATGAGGATCCCTATCCATTAGCATAAAATTTTAAGACCTAATATAACTTAGCATAATTTTGTTTGGCATAATTATATTTTCGCATAATATAATTACGCATAACAGCTTACGCATAATTTTTTAAGCATAATTTCTCTAACCTTAATAATGATTAAGCATAATATTCTAAAGCATAAATTTATTAATGTCACGGCTCCGGCGCTGCGGGCCTCCGGCGGCCCCACGCTTCTACACGATTTTAAATTACACTCTAGGGGTAGGACAAACAAGACTACGTAGAGTCGGTTTTGCAGCAATTCGGTTCTGTCACTAACTAACGTTATGCGAATCAAATTTATGCCAAAACAAATTAGTCTTTAAGATAATTATGCCAACATAAAATGTATGCCTAAAAAAATTATGCCGAAGTATTATTATGCCAAAACAAATTGTGCCAAAATCGTTATGCCGAAGTATATTAGGACAAAGAACATTATGCGAAAAGAAGGGATCCCCATTTATGAGTATTAAATGTTTTGACGTCACAAACTTATTTATTTAATAATATTAATAAAACACATACTTAATAATACACAGGTATTTCCAGCTGACATGACATTCAAATAAGCAAAAAAATAACAAGTTTGAACATAAGGCTACTTATGTTTCGCTACAGGTTCGTTAAACTTAACAGAAAATTATTAAGCATTAAATTGATAAAATAACTTTGAACTAATATTATAAATGGTTTTCACTTTTACATTTATGAAGCTTCACCATTATAAAATTATACAAAGTCTTCGAGTATAGTTTACATATTTTATCGCGCTTATCTCAGGAACATTTTGCGATTATTTATTGCTTTATCATTTGATTTTTTTTATTGCAGAGTATTTTATTGAGAAAGGCTTAATTACAATATCAGCCAATAACCCAATGTATTGACGCAGTAATCATAACATCATTTGTCGCAGATGAAATGTTGATAGCAGATGATAGTAAAAAATATGCTATAGAACCAGCATTTCATAACTGATGTATAAAAGCTATTTTTTGTATTTACATATCAAGATATATAGATACTTGTACATCAAAAAATACTTTTTTAACAACCCTATAATGAAATATAGGGTATTGGAAGCGCAAATCTCATGAACTACTTATTTAAAAAGTAATTATGTAAATCCTATATCGTTCTTGAAAATCTAGAGTTAAAGAACCAGTTTTTTTACTCTCACATTTAAACGAAAATTTATAATTGATGGACATGGACAAATAATATTTAATTAAGGGATAATTAAATATTTTTTGTTAATTTACTACACAATTGTACAGCGGCTCAAAGAATATACCTACCTTCTACATTTCAGCTTTATAAGTATAGTAAGTACTTATGCTGCGCATAGTTTCCGAATATGGGTCCTCATACCTTTGCCGAACGATCAAGGCATGGAATTCTCTGACGAGGCACGTGTTTACTTCTTCCTTCAATCCTGGGTCCTATAAGCAGGGCGTGAGCCCCTTCTTAGGCAGGCAAAGTAGAGACCTCAACATCGCCTCAGCTGCTATGAGGACGGTGTGGAGGCCACTGCTCTTAGACCATATGACTCCTTACCATCAGGCGGAGTGTGGTCGTTTTAACGAGCAACACAAAAAAAGGAAAGGCATTAACGATCTCAGGACGAAAGGTTATGGCTCACTTGATATAGAGGCCCGAAGAAAAAGTTGTATGATACTGTATTAAGAAATGACTTGCGCTTTTAATACTCCATACCAAATATAATCTAAATACTATAAATAGTTTATAGCCAGATGCAACAATGTATCATATGTAGCAGTGTACACAAATTATATTGACATTAAAACGATATAATTTCGAGTATTTCTATTTTTAAATTACTGATTACTGATTAGCTATAATAACGGGGAGTGATATCGGTGACGATAAAACAGTAGCAAATGCTAGATTTAAAATGTTAGAGAATAAAAATAACAAAGAAAATTGTATTTTAATATATGTATTCTTTGATTTCTTTCACTACGTATAAAACAAAGTCCCACGCCGAATCTGTCTGTCTGTTCGCGATAAACTCAAACACTACTGAATGGATTTTCATGCGGTTTTCACTTATAGCCAGAGTGATTCATGGGGAAGGCTTAAGTGTATAACTTTTAAGGTTTTGTGATACTCGTTTGAAACCGAGGCGGGTCACTAGTTCATGTTAAAATGATTTTAATCTTAATAATAGTGTTTGCGTTTGTTTTTCAATAATCTAACATAGAATAAGATAGACTTGTTTAGCCAGTATTTTTATACATACAGCCTATGTGTTAAGAATACGCAAATGGCTTATAATGCCTTTCAGTTCCAATATAACAATGCTTTCAGGGCCTTAATATGGTTTCCGACCTTATGGAGCGTCAGGCATGTTTGCAGACGCTAACGTACGTAGATGGTGGCATATTAGTGCAATATTGCCCTAATGGACAGCGTCTGCGACAATTTCTTCGTTGTTTCAACAGCGCAACCTCCAATTTTCACAGAGAGAATGGACTCAGATTATCATTTCATTCCGAAATAGATATAACTACGATTGTCGTGTGGTTTATGCATCTTAATAAAAATAATATTCCTCGGGAACAGTACTTTATTTGGATGAAACTTACGCTTTGCCCTTTTCTGTATACCTAATAATGTGTATACGAAATTTCGTGACGATCAGTCAAGAAGTTAAGTCTTGAATGCGTAACAAACAATCTCATATTTGCATTTAAAGTATTATTTAAGATGTCTGAAATAAATATAAATTATTGATTGCTTATTGTTAAAATATAGACTTTAGAAATAAGTTATTATTTTAAAACTAGCGGAATTGTCGACAGTCGACCGACACGCTAGCCTGAGTTAATTTACCGTTTTATTTATCACTTTTTCAATATTTAATACAAGTGATCGCCGGGACACAGTTATCTTTTCTATCCTGTACAGATAATATATTATGCAAGATCCTCATGCATGTTGATAGCATTATCTTACGATAACAATTATTGCATGCTATTTATATATATTTATTACAAGTAGGCATGTGTCATGTTTATTTATTTCTTCATATTTTGCCGCGTTTGAGTCCGTGTGTCGATACAGCCAAAAATAATAAAATAAACCAATTCGCATCTGTTATAAATAACATTTGTGAAATAAAATCACAACTTTCGACACAAATTTATCCAATAATATTTTAAACGATCTATTTCACGATTTAATCATGAACCAATCACAGTCTTGTCCTGTTCAGTATCTGTATCACGATGTTATTTTAACGACTTAATCGTAATATGAGAGAGCGTGACAATAAGTACTTAATTTATAATACAGATGTGAAGTTGACATTGATTGTGTCTCAAATGATAATTAACGTCCACAAAGGTATTTAAACGTAACAGAGCGCATTTATAATTTAAATCTGTGTTCATATGCACATCACTTCGAAAAGTCACAGATGCGTGCTGTTGGATCGGACTCGAGACCTCTACGTAACAGTGCAAGTGTCTTCAACTAAACTATCGTTGCTCTTATCTGTGCATATTATCATAATGTTATTCATGCCTTTGTTAAAAATGACGAGCACACTCGATGTCAACAAAAGGCCAGGCAAAAAAACAATCATGAGGTTTCCGCAGATTATCTAATTACAGGAAAAAGGTATATATAGTATCCAAGGATACACGCAGCGATGGTTCATGTTGAAATACTCGTCATGGTGAATGATTCAACGTGGCTATAGATAACAATTATTAACCTATATTTTAGCGTCTAATCGCAGTTATATACTAGACTGACACAATTTAGATTGTAATCGACATGCTAGGAGGATTAGAACTAATGATCGGACTGTTTCTGAAGACAAAGGACAGTAAACTAGACTATTATCTTACAACTTAGCAGTTTATCTACAATGCTTTTATTTATAACTGAATCGCAATAGTCATCTCTATTAAATAGAGGATATATTCATATTAAATTAATAACAATTAAAGATTTTGGTGTATATTTAATTTCTTACTACTGAAATCATTCCCTTGTATGTCCTGCGTTTTTTGTAGTTTGCCAGTTATGATTATATTTATATTTCTTGTCGATCTTCGTATATTAAGAATTTATAGATCATAGAGACACGAAATAATAAAACATATGTATAAGATACATGCCATAATTTTGCTGGGTTAGATGTATAGGAGATGCTTAAGCAATTACTAAGTACCTCTGGACTTCCGAGTGACACAACTTTTTGGAACAATCTATATGCACCTTGCCCTTGTTACAATTAATATTTAACAGGTACTATATAGCAACTCTTTTAGCCTTATCTTGTTAGGAATAAAATGAAATATTATTATTATAGTTCTTATAGGTACCAAATTTAAAAACACTAAATCCACAGTCAGTATTAAAAAACAACAGGCTGTTCAGTAAGGTAATTAATTAAGTAATAAAGCCTTGCCTTGTTATGGATACAAAAAGAAATATATTATCTATGCTAATTAGACTGTGTGACAACTGACACTAGAGTCACGATAAACCTGTTTTTTAATACGTGTATAAAGTGGTCAGAATAAATAAATGTTTTTTATAGTGTCACTTTAACTTTAGGAAGTGAAACGGCTAAAAAACACTACCTTGTTGCTAATTTATTTTTAGGACGTTATCTTTTCGCTCGTTCTTGTTTACAAAGCCCTGAACATAAACTATCACATTGTAGCAGCATCGGCCTCTTCTCAGTGTAAAATAAGTTAAGGCACTATTCACCACGTTGGCACAGTGTATGCTGGCAGACTTGATATACATAATTATCTTCAAGAACATTATAGAGAACTCTCAGATATGCAAAGTTAAAGTTAAAGCGAGGGATAATGAAATAATTAATACACATATAACTTCAAAAAGTATCAGACGTGTGCCTTGGGATCGAACTCGAGACCTGTGCATTGCAGTCTGATGGTCTCATACTGTCTACATCGCTGTTTTCTAAACATATGAATACAATCAAATATTTTATCTCATCACAAACACAATATACCACAAAAACTAATTCCATTATAGCTTACTAAAAGCATAAACAATACGATAAAAAATTTTTTTAAGGAAAAACGCATAAACCAAATTGATCTGAATGACTTTCACGATGACCTTCATTAAAACCCTAGGGACATAATCCCGCATGCCATCAGCTAGAACATTTTTTTCATAAAACGTATGAAGGGTAGGTACCTTAATCTAAATAAAACCAGCCTTAAAATTATTATTAATTTAGATTAGCTACAAGATCTACAAGCAAAAACTAGCTTGTTTAATAAGACAGTACTTAGTTTAAGTATATAAACGTGTAAGTAACATGATACAATCACAATTCTTGAATGACGTCACAAGGTCTCCAGCCGAAGGTCTGTTAAGGTATTAGTTGAACTTATAAAGAAACTTAACTTATGTACTTACCATTATTTAAATAAGTCTTCGAGTACATTGACCTACTTGAAGTGAAACAACTTCCTGGTTGAGCCTATTATAGTTTCATGTTCAACTCTTTCAACGAGTGTGGGATGTAATATATGGCCTCTATTCTTAGACGAGATCGGTGAGAATTAGGTACTTTATGTAACTACGTTCATGTGTACTGAGTATTAAAGAAACAGATCTCTGCTAGCTATGTGTTGTATAATATAATATACAGCCATGTTTATAAGCTCTCCCACTGTTGGGGACGGGCAGCTTGCCATTGTGAGAAAGGTTAGACATAGACCCCGCTGGCCCAATGGCCCAGTGCGAATTGACAGACTTTACATATCTTCAAAAACATTATAAAGCGAGAGATGTTTTTTACACAGTTAAAGCGATCGATAATAAATCATTTAATATACAAAAAATTGTGAAAGGTAAGAGATTTGTGAGCCTTGGGATCGAACTCGAAGCCTCTGCCTGGCAGTCCAACGCGACGGTCTTTCAGTAGGCTATCGCTGCACTGTAATTTAGTAAATATAGTTATTGTACCGTTTGATAGCTAGCTAGGAAATAAAAGGTATAATATACAAAATAGAGCACGGAAATAAAAGAAGCAGCTCTTTCCTACTAACAGTTTATTATTGACACCACAGTTAGTTGCACATTTCTATTACATAGAAATTGACGTTACTGTTAATGAGGCAAGATAGCTATTTCTTATCTTCTTATCTTGTGTGGGGGCCAGTCAGTACAGACCGGCGACACTTCGACCCAGTGGGATCTTTTGCGTCAACTTCCCCAATAACGACTGTTAAAGATGTTAATGGCAGCCGGGACCGACGGCTTAACGTGCTCTCCGAGGCACGGAGCAGGCGATAATTGTCAATCAATACGCACATAATTTCGAAAAGTTATATAGCGTCCGAAAGTCAGAGGTGCGTGACGTGGGTTCGAACCCGAGACCCTCTGCCTTGCAATCTGTTGGTCTCCCCACTGAGCTATCACTGCTCTAGATAGCTATTTACTTGGTATCTATGTCAAGAACTCAAACCCGTTGATATAATTATAAGATACTAGCTTTTGCACGCGGCTTCGCTCGCGTAAAATCAGGTTAGGTTATGTTAGTAACAGTACTTTATTTTTAAATAAAATATAGCCTATATTACTCAGTGATAATATAGCTTTCCAATTGTGAAATATTTTTTTAAATCTGTTGTGTCGTTTTTGAGTTATATTCTTACAAACAAACACAAAATGGAATCTCTCCTCTGTATAAATATTAGTATAGACTAGGACCTCTTAGTTTTACAAAACCTAATTTGTGTAGACTCCGTGGTGCCATTTTTAGCGATGACAATACTTCCATGATTTGTTTCTGATCACTGTAGTTTACAAAAGCTAACTCTGTGTACTACCAGAAACACAGGACAAGTCCTTCCCTTATTGCTGGTACAATACAGCAGCGCCTCGTTATCCACTTAATACGTTGTTCAAACGAACACAAAAAGCCATTCTATTGTTGACAAACAATTAGTAACTGCAGTCCCAAGTCACAGTGGGAACACAAAACAAGATAAATTGGCCACGACCTTCTGCTGAATATTGTTACATTTACCTCTAGTTTGCCGAAATTCCAGACGCTATAAAAAGCATTGTGTCATAGAGTGCAAACCAGTGGTTAATTTGTACAAATATTTAACTAGATTTTGCCCGCGGCTCCTGCCGCGTTAATCTAGATTATGCCTATAAATGTCTGCCCCTCAGGTACAGTACTTTTTTTCTAGATGTGAGCACTGGCGTAACTAAACAATCCGAGGTCTGTGGCAAATTCTTTGGATGGGGCCTTTCCAGTAAAAATTTTAAGTACAGCTCAACCTTAATGATTAGTTTGAATTTGCATATGGTCTTTAGTTATGTCTCACTTTAATTTTATTGATTTTAATTAGGAACTTAAAAAATAAAATTTTATTTACAAAAAAAAATATAATTTTAAGTACTTAGGTACCTGTACAAAATGTTGTTAAAAGTGTTAGGTTATTTCTGAGCTCGCGACCTCTTAGACCGGGGCCCTCTCGGGTCGGCGGCCCGTGGCATTTGCCAGCTTTATCCTCCTTTTTTGTATCTCTGACAACGTGTATGCGAAATTTCATGATAATCGGGCAAGTAGTTAAGCGTGAGAACGTAACAATCAAATGAACAAGCCCACTTTCACATTTATATAATAGGTATTACTTTGGATATGAAAGTAAGGATTTAGAAGATATAAAGTTCCAAAGTATTTCTATTCTCTATTCGATTTTCTGCAAAACGAATAGGTACCTCTACATTACTATTCATCAACAGTAGTTAAAAATATTAACGCGTTGCTGTACTTACTTACCCTATTATTTCCTAATTACAGTTTGAGATTAGTAGGCTAATGACTGGCCGCGGTAGTTAACAAGTGAAGTGAAAATAACAACAACACTAGAACAATTAAGTACATACTGATTTTTTTTCTATGCCTTCTGTTTTGTTTATTAACTTGTATTCAATATCTATTAACTTTTGCTTTATGCCCTGACTATTGAGTTCATTATCTATTAATAATACAAATAGAAAACAAGTCCTTTTAAGTGACTACATTCTTCAAGATTCTTATATCCCTCTTTAGGTATTAATAGCATTTCATGAATATCTCGTCTCTTTAATTTTTACTTATGGCAATACCAGAAGTCGCATTGTAATATATAATAAAATCCGGATGTAATCTATAAAATCGGATTTTACTATACTATGTTTTATTCACAAATATATAATAATAATATTAGCCCTTAATGCCCAGCAGTAGGAGCGTTTGCCCCTACTGCTGGGCACGGGCCTCTTATCAGTGTGAAAAGGGTTAAGCCATAGTCCACCACACTGGCCTGGTGCGGATTGGCAGACTTCACATATCTTCGAGAACATTATGGAGAACTCTCAGACATGCACGTTTCCTTACGATATTTTGCATTCACCGTGAAAGCGAACGATAATTAACTATTTAATACGCACATAACTTCGAAAAGTCAGAGGGGCGCGCCTTGGGATCGAACTCGAGACCTCTGCGTGGCAGTCCAACGGTTCCCACTAGGCTATCACTGCTCACATTCGCAAATATTTTACTATTCATAAATTATTTATGACTATTTAGGTGCTCATTCCATGGCGTTTCGGCTGCTATACTAGAAAATTGGAGTACTAACAGACATTAGCAAAACATACTTGACAGCACGCAAAGAACTACATAACTGTTACTTGCATCAAGCATTCCACCTTGTAATACCCATCTCGTCATTCCAAACAATTATATGACAACTCATACATAAACGGTCTTAATAATATTTATTAAGGTAAACAAGGTGTTGTTGCATTAGTCACTGCGGTACCAAAAGATCACACGTGAAGTCGCGCACGCATCAAATAGCCCACGTGTCAATCGTACACTCCACTTACTCAGCCATATTGCGTGCTTGTAATAATACCCTCTAGTACACCAACAGAACTAAATACAGTGTATTTATCTGTACTGTCACGTTGTATGAACGCATGCTTGTGGTTTTATTTTGTTCCCCACTGCATACATTGACTCACGCATCTGTACTCTCGAATGGGAACGCATAGATTATTGCATACACTTTTCACTTGCTGTGTTTGAGCTAGACTACTACCGCCTATTATACACAAAAAAACGTTGTTCCTTTGCCCGTTCTCTCTCCGGTCTTTTCGGGTTGCCATCCCATCGAATTAGAGTTAGGGAACAGAGAGTGCACTTATGTTTCCACACATACTAGTGCACTACAATATCTCCTGCGCATATGGCCACTCTCCTTTGAGATTGGCCGCCGTGACCTGAAAATCTGTCTAGAAAACATTATCGGACACATTACAAGATTTCGTGGTCCTACTGAGAATTTAGTACCTATTTATTCGAATAATGCCATTCATATTGTATTCGAATACAATTGTACACAATAAGATACTTACTTTCATGATATGGAATGCAGTGCAGCAGTTAGTAGTTATCGAATTCTAAAATTAGTTTTTAATTAAGACTTCAGACTAGCACCTATTCAACCAGTTCAACGGGTCATTAAAACTAGCTCTTCCTCGTCACCCGCGTCAAATTCCGTATAGGTACCTAAGTGGGCTCCAGTGGTTTTAACGTGATTTTATGTAAGCTATATTCTTCGTTACTAAAATTATAAAACGGAGGAATATTAAAATTTTTGTTTGTAATTAATAAATTCTGTAACTACTGAACCGATTTTAATCACGCTTTCACCATTACAAAGCTATTTTATCCAGATATAACATAGGCTATATACAAAACACTACGGGCCACAGGAGCAGCACAGAGCAGTGATCGTAAACATGTCTGTTACTGAAGGCCACAGGTACTTCTCAATACATCAACAAAGATTATCATCAACATAAGAGCAGCGATAGCTCAGTGGGGAGACCAACAGACTGCAATGCAGAGGGTCTCGGGTTCGAACCCACGGCGCGCACCTCTGACTTTCGAAATTTATATGACTTTTCGAAATTATGTGCGTATTGATTGACAATTATCGCCTGCTCCGTGCCTCGGAGACCACGTTAAGTCGTCGGTCCCAGCTGCCATGAACATCTATGGCAGTCGGTATTGGGGAAGTCGACACAAAAGATCCCGCTGGGTCGAAGTGTCGCCGGTCTGTACTGACTGGCCCCCACACAAGATAAGATAAGATCATCAACATAATCTACATATGTTGATGTAATGAGAAGAATTTTAAATCAGTACGATTTTTTAATTGTAGCGCGTTTAAACATTATATGCACAAGTTTCATAAAATGCTATACAGATTATAACAAAAATGCTATGCAGTTTATAAAAAAATGCTATGTAGATTGCCGTAATAAATATGTGATAGTTATTGCCTATTAAAATTTTTGAATATAAAATAACATGGCGATGCTAAGAACCAATATAAGCAAAAAAATAGCTTGAGGCCATGAACTTGGCAATAGCGATAGAGTATCGCGGCGATAGCACGGTCAAGCGTATTAGCCTCTAAATAACTAAATATTGAATGGCTGCAGTTTGATAATCATATAATAAGCCAGTTATTCAAAACGGCTATAATTATGACTCTTTGTGTGTGGATCTATCTATTATTTATCTCAGATAAGACTCTTAATCGGCCACATGTTTGACATTCTTGTAATAGAGCATTGAAGCATATTTGTTGACGAGTTGCAAACACAAAAATCACTTACTTAAAAACAATGTATGAGAGGATGGTACAACTGTATCTAATTCTTTAGAAAATCATCTTATTAACTAAGTTAGACATCATAGCTTATAGCCAATTCATATGAGTCCAGATAAGCAGATTGTGTAAACTTAATTGCCGCACTGCAATTGCGAGACAGTGGTTAGGGACTCTGACTGATTTTGATTTGTGTAGCAATGACACACAGCGTGACATCTTATTCCAAGTAATTCCTACCAGTAAGATCGAGCCGTGACAGTACAAATTTGCTGTCCACACTTGATAACAAACGTACATGTCACGCTACATCCAGGAAAAAATATACTGTTTTTCAAGAGAAGTTTCATCGTGTCAACTCCTGGAATACGAGACATAATTAAAAACCTATTGTGTCTGGCCGCCGCCGGCGTGCCGATGCGACTCAATAGGTTAATAATTTGCTTCAAGCACACATAATTATTTGTCACGCGTGATTGTCACGGCCTGAAATTATCGTCAATGACTTGTTACGGAGATTTATACCAACAATATTATTTATAAATTTTAACCCTGAACTAGATGTAACAATTGGATCATCCTCATCAGTCATCACACATCTCGGAAAATATACATTATTACAATAATAAAAGATAAGAAACGTTATAATTTATAATACTAATACCAAAATCTTACAGAATGTAAAACGTAATATAATAAAATAGTCTTCTTTGAAGACTGAAACCGTTCCTTGTATTGCAAAACTGTTTATCAATTCAATGTTCTAAATTCTAATACACAATTTACTAATTTGAAACATAGTAACGACTAGCTGTGACCGCCGTAAGTACTGATGCCGTGAGAATATTGGGATAAAAAGTAACCTATGTGTTATTCCAGATCTCCAGCTATCTACATACCAAGTTTCATCGCAATCGGTTCAGTAGTTTTTGCGTGAAAGAATAACAAACATCCATCCATTCATCCTCACAAACCTTTACATTTATAATATTAGTAGGATGTATACTAAGTACACTAGGTGTAAAGGAACGCTTCTGAAAACAAATACAGGTGATACTGATGGTAATTATTAAAATAATACCACAAAAATTAAAGCGATATTAAACAGTTTCTTAGAACTAGGTATTGGTATTAGGCAAAGAGTTCTTGGTATAAGATCGTATTCAGGTAGTATATTTTATTTTAACCTTCCGGTCTCGCGTCTCACTTACTTTTAGTATAGAACCCGTATTATTCGAGCTTATAGCTAACACGTGTAACTTGTGTATGTAGCTTTCGCCAGCTTTGCCCGGCTGCAAGTAGCTCGGGTAAATAGCCTTCGGTAGCTATGGCCCTGTTGCGAGTAGCTTACATGTAGCCTGCATGGATATAGCTTCCGCCAGCTTGTTCACGATCCAAGATTCGTACTTAAAAGGTCATAAAAGTAATTTTACGTTAGCAAAAACCCAAACGATAATAATGAAAAAGGTAAACTTGTTATTGTAATATAAAATCATGTCGTGCATTTTAAA
The DNA here is from genome assembly GCA_963675205.1 of Catocala nupta. Taxonomy (NCBI): domain Eukaryota; kingdom Metazoa; phylum Arthropoda; class Insecta; order Lepidoptera; family Erebidae; genus Catocala; species Catocala nupta. The sequence continues at coordinate 25,164,548 of OY776086.1, read as the reverse complement.
ATGGTCTGTCGTTTATAATAAAGGTATAATGCAACGTTCACGTCCACTTCTTATAAAACTAATGTAAGCTTTATAAAAATAAATTGGATGAATGCTTATTGTACAGTCAAACAACAAAATAAATACGCATGTTAGTTTTAAAATATTCACTTTTCATATATTCAATTTGATACTATATTTAGTAAGTACGTTTTTGTTTTAAATAATGTATAAATCTTGATGAAATAAGTGCTACCGTCCGGTTACTTTACTGATGCTCGATTAAATAGCTTAAAATTCTGCAGTATCTTATCTTATCTTGTGTGGGGGCCAGTCGGTACAGATCGGCGACGATTCGACCCAGTGGGATCTTTTGTGTCGACTTCCCCAATAACGACTGCCATAGATGTTCATTGCAGTCGGAACCGACGGCTTAACTTGCTCTTCGAGACACGGAGCAGGCTAATTGTCTATCAATACGCACATAATTTCTAAAAGTCATATAACTTCCGAAAGTCAGAGGTGCGCGACGTGGATTCGAACCTGAGAACCTCTGCATTGCAGTCTGTTGGTATACCGATAGAGCTACCGCTGCAATTTAAAAAAAATCTGCAGTAAGTGTCTGTATTAGTATTTTTGCTAGAGTAAAAATAAACGTAACAACCACTGGATGTCCAAGTCAATATATTTCTTTTCTCTTTAATTATAAGTGATAGAGGAAAGTACATATTCCGAGTTCATACTTTACAATCGTTTGATGATACCAGGCCCAGGGTACATAACGTATTTTTTGAACTCAAATAAGCGAGATACAGCCAGTATATCATAATAAGGTTTCACATGATCACCACATGTACATAAGATCTTTACCTGACAAACTCCAACAAACAAATACACTAACATATAAAAAAATATCCAACAAACCTTATAAACAAGATCCATTAAATTTTATTACTTCATAAATAGTAGGCATTGGCATAGACAAACTAATAACGGTGTTTTTATATATAAATTTTAAATTGTGCTTTTTAAAAGCACGTTTGAAACTTATGTAATTACAAGCACGTGTAAACTCAACTTAAATACACTGACCTTATATCTAATACCACTTCCTCCCACTGATAATCAGTTTGTAACATCAAATTACAGGTAAATTGGTACAAATCTGGTCACTGTCGACTCTGGCAGATCTATAATTATATCATCATTGTTCTTCAGCTTGTCATTGTCAGATTTAATGAAATACATTTTTGTGCGTTTTTCTAGTTTCCAATTACTCGTAATAATGTAATTAGGTTTGCCTATAATATGTGATAAGTGTGACGTAAGTGTAAATTTCTCACGTTTTTAACCCCCGACGCAAAAACGAAGGGGTGTTATAAGTTTAACGTGTCTAAGTGTGTGTGTCTGTCTGTGGCATCGTAACTCCCAAACGGATGCATCGATTTTAATTTTGTTTTTTTTGTTTGAAAGGTGAGTTAGTCGGCAGTGTTCTTAATTATGTTTGATGAAAATCGGTCCAAGATGGCCGCCGCCACAAAATGGCAGATTACATATTTTTCACAACTCCCTCAATATAGGTATCAAATGAATTTTGGGTCGGAGGTATTTAATTTTTTTTTAATTTATTACTACAAACAGTAACCATTTTGTTTTGCTTAGCACTGCTACTGATTGCATCGTCATAACCCTTTGCTTATTCTAATCCACACTAATATTACAAGATAGAAATGCGATAGTGAGTCTATACTAATATTATAAAGCTGAAGAGTTTGTTTGTTTGGTTGAACGCGTTAATCTCAACTACTGGTACGAATTGAAAAATTATTTTAGTGTTGGATAGCCTATTTAGCGAGAAAGGGTATAGGCTATATAACATCACGCTACGACGCAAAGTGGCGGTGTAGTAACGATAAATGCGGGTGAAACCGCGGTTACGTCTAGTATTAGATACAGCGAGGCTTGTACTCTAGAGAAGGATGTGAACAACTTGAAAAAGCTAAAGAGTTATCATAAATACAAATAATAGTTGCCTTTGTTTGCAAAAAAAAACTTTGTTAAAACGATATCAAAAATGGTTACAAAATAAGGCTTGCTTGATGTGCTTATGCCACGCATCCGAAATATCAGATGTTTCATCAAAGTGGCAAACAAGTTTATTAATATAACATTTACAATATAGTGACATTATTCATTTTAAAACTAATTAATCTAATATATATTTACAAACGTATTAAAAAAGATAACATAATTACAAAAACAGAAATAATTATAATACTAAATATTTACAAAAATGGTTTAGGCATCGTAGAACTCTTCAGCATCGCTGTCAACTGGTAACGTGCCCAGAAGAAACAAATAAACATGTATACAACATCCACTTAACGCCAGTAGAATTATAGGCAAGCTCCTGCTTTAAGAGCTTTGTAAATACAAAAACATTATGAGTACCTACGGGTAAATAATGTTCATCAGAGTCTCAAAGAGTTACGAAAACCGGTCAGGTCTCTTATTTTCAATCTTGATTATTTTTTTTATAAGAAAGGCCGGGTGAACCGGTCGGTACCACGGTCGGGCGACATTCCGGCCAGTATGTTGCACTTGTGTCATACGTGTAACGCATGTAAAAAGCACCCTATATACTACTATATTTTTCTCGTGGCATTGCTCGCATAGATGTAGATTAGGTTACTTTGGAGCAGCACTTTTTCTGGATGAAAGGTACGTCCTATTCTGTACCCGCGACAAAGTATATGCAAAATTTCATGTCGATCGATCGAGTAGTTAAGCGTAACAAACAAACTCACATGCTCATTTATAATATTAGTAAGGATATACGAATGAGTAGGTATATAGATAACCAACGTTATTAATAATTATATTAAAATTGAAGATAAATGATTAATATTAACGTTGTTATAATAACAATTTTTTTTTTTTTTTTATACGTGGGGGAATGCTATGACGCATATCCCTCCGCGGGGGCGGGCGGAGGGATTATGTCGGACTCGCCGGGGTAAAAGAAAGATTTTGAAAAGATAATGTACCTCCCGGAATACCGACTAAACCTACCACGGTGTTCCTCGACAAAAACCACTATCGACGGGGCCGCGCGAATCACTTTCGCATACGGTCGCGACCCCGCCGAGGTTTCGGCCCGCCGTATGAAACGGCAGGCCCCTACGCAATAAGACCTACCCAAATAGGTACTACAAAATAAAAGCCCTACTGTCTCCCCCTAAAGGGGGAGACGGACACGACACAGAGGCGCGCGTGGGAACACGCACGCCGCCTCTCGGACCTGGTGCTGAATGGATGGCGGACAGGCCCACAAAGCCCGCCACCCCCAGGTCAAACCTCAGGGTGGCTGGAGGTCGTCTCGCGCCCTCCGGCGCCCGGCTCTGCGGTTGGGGAGAGGGTTTATACGCTCCCTCTCCCGCCCCGCCGCCTCCTTGATGGAAATCACTTCCTCGCAGAAGGAGGCGACGGCGTTCCACGACCTCTCACTCCGGACCATAGACTGAACTACGGCCGGGAGCGAGAGGGCAACCGATCCGACTGCCGCGATCAAATCACGGCGCTGCGATGCCCAGGCGGGGCAAACCGCCAAAGTGTGCAGCGCCGTGTCCTCAGTAACGTCGCGGCAGTCGCCGCAGCGGTGACAACCGGGCGTCTCTTGCCGGCGTATACGACACAGGAACCGGCCAAAACATCCGTGGCCAGTCAGAACCTGTGTCAGCCGGAAGGTGAGGGCGCCATGCCGCCTCTCCAGCCACTCCTCAAACAAGGGACTTACCGCCACGATCGTGGCGTGCCCGAGCTGTTAGGACTAGAATAAACTAAACTATCTCCATACTTAAATGTGATTATAATTTTCGCATACAAGGCCAGTAGTAAAATAAATAAAATAATATATCACTAATTTATAAACTTCTTTTTCAAGAGTTTTGTTTTTATTTTACCTTAATTCTGAGAAAAATGTAACGTGGCTAAACTTTTTAGATTGCAAAGTATATGTCATAGTTTAAAATATGCTCTGACTATACGGTTGGGGTCCTTCCCTTGTATATTTTGCCCTTCCTTTGGCCGCAATTAACTCCTCTTACGTGTTCCCGCCACGCTAAGCATTTCGGCCGTCTTGCTGATAGATGATGATGACTTAGTCCGCTTTTCCTATAGCCATAATGATAGTGTAATGTCGTAACTTGACATTCCGAAGACGTCTTCCGTGTCTTTGTTTAACGCACACGCGAACTATATATTTTTACATCATCTAATCACTCATCATCAATCATTCAATTATGCAACAATGTCTGTCTACACCTTGATATCTTTGCATTGTTCAAAAATGCATTTAGAACACAATAAAATTGCTCAAGTTGACTTCAGTCAATAATGCATATAAGCTAAGCGGAAACAACTTACGATAATTTCGTAACAGATTAATTCAATAATAACTGATGTAATAGTAGTATATTTAATAATATGAATACAAGTGTCGTACATACACGAAAAACTATAAGTAAATTTTTAATTAAAAAGCTGATTTCTTGGCACGTATAGAATACAGCAATTTTAATAGCAATTCATGGCGTATGTCGCGGTTTATTACCATAAGCAGTTTCTATAAAATGTATTAATAGAGCTTACTCATATAATGTAATATCGTTTATTATCCCTAAAAAAACAAACAAGTACACAACCCTAATAGTAAGCAGCTATCATAGCCTACGAACGTTCGCAATATCAGGAGCTTCGCTCTCGCTTTGTTACCCTGGGTACGAGAAATGTTAAACGAAGATCACTTAATCGGGCAAGTAAGTATTTTAAACCACTAGAACTATTACTTCACGAGCAAAACGTAGAATTAGTGTTATTACTCTTACATCAGTTTCCTATAGGAGACTATTTTCTCGGCCATCATCACCAAATAATCAGCATTGATTGATTCTTACATTCATGACCTATACTATAATTTATTATTATTTTTGCTAGCCAGTATCCTCGGAACAATTACTAGTAAATACCTAATAACAATTGTAGTTACGACGGACGCGACGATTAAAATAGTCACGCGACCATTAACGCACGGTCTACGATTTGTTCGTAGCCAAGCGTCGTAGCACCGTAGCTATTTAATATTTCAGGTCATAGTTATCGATTGGCTTAATAAAGACAATAGGTATCGAAGCTCTAGGACATTTAAACGTACTAGTATAGTTGTCAACAAAATTCAAGTTCTAAATAAAGTTACAAATCTATCCCATTGTAAACCGTAACGAATTCGTGTTATATGTATGTATATTGGATATATTGTTGTATAGGAATTAAGATTACCTATTAGAAAAGGGACCAAGTCGCCGCAGTAGTAAGGAATTAGGTGCTATAGAATTTTCCTGACATGAAGTTATTAGCAACCGCCTGTGCCCGGTAATAGGCTCGCATATTTAGTTTCACGAGTCACAGCCCCGTTGCGAAAGAGAGGTGAGAGATTTGAGTCATGCTCGTTGCGAGAGAGAGATAAATCATTAAAATGTGGGTGATATACATCACTGCCTAACTCTTAAAGAATGCAGGCATAATACTCTGTATGTACGCCTGTATTTAAAAGGGTCTGAACCCAAAACAATGCTTTTACGCAGTGAGTCGGCAACATGCAAAACCTGATCGTATTTGACGCAGTTCATTTGTAGTTTAGTAGTTAGAAGTTCAATATAAAATCTGAGCTGCGTGTCATTGATTTTGAGTGCCTAGTGTGAGTTTGTTTTACGTTAACGCGATCGACACGTTTATGACGTTCGGCGCTCCGATTGGCCCGCTCCAAGCTCTTAACCAATCAGAGAGCCAAATGCGGTAAACGTTAGACAAGACATCCTGTTCTATAGTACTAAAGATATTGTGCACAGTGCAAAACACTTATATGAAACCATGGGCGAATTATAGTCCACGTGACTAGGTGTATAATTATTATAATGAATCGTTTGATTATTAATTTTAAACATGTTTGACGCACGTGAAATGAGCTTTAAGAAATTAGCATGAACTGGATCCTAGGAGAGGCCAAGTGGCATGCTCGAAGATCGTTATCAATAAACTTGTCTGTTAGAATTTAAAAAACACCGGTTAAGTGCGGGTCGGTCTCGGTCACTAATGTTTCCGTACAATGGAAGAAAATGTTATAAAATAATTTAAAAAGGGTTCAACATGTATACACAAACGTTGAGTACTAGTTAAATGCGATGTACAGTTAAGTTTGCAGGAAAAATATTTCTGCTGCCGTCAAAAATATAGACTACTTGGAAACATGATTTTTGTGTAATCTTTACATTTTCTATAAATACCTATATAGAATTATTCTAGATCGTTATCTTTTTAAACTTTCACGTTAGAATGGATGTCTTTGGTCATTGCTTATTATATGTCGGTAACACGGCTTGAGATTATATTTTATAAAATGCACAAATTCTCATTCTCTTCAAATTTTATGTTTCTCATTTATCTTCTGTGTTTGTGTTTTATATTTGCATTGTAGTTTGACAAGCATTATTAAAACTTACATTTTCAAGTTGACACACTAGTAGTTAGTGAGATACGAACTATAGCAGAGAGCCGGAGGACAGACAAACTGCAACGTAATGGTTCCGTTTATAATTCTGCTGCGGCACCCTAATAATTACGCAAGTCAGTCACTTGTGGCCTTTGACTAGCGTCTAATTAAAGAACTAATTCCTCAACAATATAATTACATATAACAGAAAATAAAAATAAAATAACACATTATTTTAAATTCTTCCTCATTATCTTAATTTTAATTAAGGCTATCTAGCATAATTTTTTTGTATACAGAGCTAGAATATAATTACCAGATTCCATCAAGACTATAATGCATATCATAAAAACTAATAAGTTTTGTTATAGTATAAAAAAAAGTAAGCAAAATTTTTAAGTGGTTTCGTTGCCACCACGAATACTCACGTATTACTAGGTTTATCAGTATCACACATAGAACCAGAATTTATACCAATAATTTATTAAGCCGTTAAAGATACCGTTATAGCCTCGTTCAAATGCCAAACTTCGGCAGACATACTTTGTTTCTAGTAAACAACTTTGTTAGCGTCACATAAAAGAATTGTCCCCTTTTTGCAACATGTTTCATTAATGTTCTGCTCCTATTGGTCGTAGTCTGATGTTGCAACGTTAAATTAATATTTCAACTCGAACCAGTAGTTCCTGAGATTAGCGCGTTCAACCAAACAAACAAACTCTTCAGCTTTATAATATTAGTATAGAAAATACGAGTATTGAACAACTATTGAAGGGACTAAGACTATATGTATGAGAAGCTTCTGCCCGCAGCTTCTCCTGATTATACGTCGGGAGAAGCTGCGGGCAGAAGCTTCCACGAAAATGCATACGGGGTTAAAAATATAATATATGTTAATATAGAAAATAGTCTACCTACAAAGATGCCAAGTTTTATAAAAAGCCATTCAATGGTTGACAATTGATTGAGTAATAAGCACATATCATATATTCCCATTTATAAATAGAAAGAAAGAAAGAAATGTAAAAAAGAAAGATAAATAAAGAAAGTGTACCATACACCAATTACAATACTAACAAACCAGCAGTTTAACCTTACATTACCAATTACTATTCATTCGATTTCAGTACTCTATAAGCGGTCATCGCTAGCTCTCTCGCTTCTTTTTATAATTCAACCGTTGCTCCAGTTACTAAATTAATTTTAACTTAAACCTTAAACTCCTAACTAAACTGTCCAACTTCTACAGAAAGACTAGTATTAACAGCAAAGATGATGTGACCGCGCCGGGTGTTGTGGGTTCGATCCCCAGACGGGAATTTGTGTGATCCACAAATATTTGTTCCAAGTCTGGATGTTCTTTGTGTCAGCTGTTTGAATGTTTGTAAGGTCCCCTGCGACACAAGAGATATTCCTAGTGCGGGAGATGTCTTTTTTAAAAACAAAAAAATAAAATACTCTACCACAAATATGTAAATTATTAAGAATCTTCATTCATATGGCAATGCAGTGACATCGATATTAGTTTAGTCGTTTAAGCAATTAATTATTCCTGTCCTATTTTATTTTGGCTAGCGGTCGCCAAGTGGTCGATATTCGACCATACTTGATTAAAATTTTAAGTTTGATCTTTATTATTATATATACCGGGAAATTGCAATAGGTACTTAAGGTATGTAACCAAAGTTACGAAGAATTGTACGACATCAACCGAACCATGCCGAAATACTGCGAACGCAATTCGACTGCGTGTGTCAAATGCATGGTTGTGTGCGTGTAGTGTTTTTTCATTAATTTAATGTATTTCTTATGCATATTTTATAAAAATACTAGGATTCGCCACTCCTTCTCCATATAAACTTTAACTGTGCCAAATTTTATATTCCTCCGACCTCGCAATTTTCGTAAAAAGTGATACAACGTTTTTGCTTCACGTATTAATATATAGATATTATTTACATTTTTATAGCTTGACAGCTTGTACGTATGTACGCCGGTTTTAAAGGTCGTAGAATATCAGATTCAGGCACTTAATTGCAGTGGTTATGCTAAATCACAATATGGATATGAATATAAATAGTCTTTGCGTTCAGAGGTGATTTAAACAATTTATTATTGCAAGCAATCAAGATTGAAGATTAATTGTCATATGATTAAACAGAGCTTAGATTAATAGTAATTGAGTAAAATAATTACTCTTACTTATAGTATTATTACGTATAGATTTTGGCCGCGGCTACGCTCGCGTAAATATACGTTAGGTTAGATTAGTAATAGAACTTTTTTCTAAATTAAAGATAGCCTTTGTTCTTTTCTGTATCCTTGACAACGTGTATGCGAAATTTCATGATCATCGGTCGAGTAGTTAAGGCATGAATGCGTAACAAACAAACTCACATTCGCATTTATAATATTAGTGAGGATTCTATGATGCTTTTATCTTATTAATAAGTAGATTTGCCCGCGGTTTCACCCGCGTTTATGATTACTGCGCCACCCCCGTGGGTCGTAGCGTGATGTTATATAGCCTTCCTCGATAAATGAGCTATCCAACACTAAAATAATTTTCCAATTCGGACCAGTAGTTCCTGAGATTGGCGCGTTCAAGCAAGCGAACAAACAAACTCTTCAGCTTTATAACATTAGTATAGAAGATAAGTAATTACAAGGTTATGGGGAAACATCACGTCCTCCTAACTTACCCTATTATTGTCCCATATGGGAAACGAACCCACATCACTTACTCTCTCACTCGCAGAAGCAGTGTCTAGGCCATCACTTAAACCACGACGCCATTCCTTTATTAAATATTAACCTACAAGGCAAGATTTCACCGATTTTAAAATTCTTTTATTTACGCTTATAGAAAGTCGCATTATCCCCGAGTGTCCTGACTCCTGGGGTACGTTTTAATAAGATAACAACGCAAGTAAAGCCACGTTTGAAAGATAAGTATTTTTGGTCATGTCACTAGAAATTATATACGGACAGTTTTTTTGGCGAGCCATGACAAATAAGTCATAATGATGGTATTATTGTGATACAATGCTATAATTCTATCAAAAACAGTCACCTTGGACTTCGTTTCTAGTTAACCGACAACGGAAACTTAGATTTATTTATAACGAGAACTAATTATATAAGATTGATTTAAAATTATGGCTGCCGTAACAACAAACAACAAGGCAGTCATCATTTTCTTTAAATCTTTTAAAACTTAAGCATTAGTTTGCGTGCGATTGTGAGGATGAGAGTTTGATTCTAGTGCCAGGCAAAATGGTATTGAGTTTTCTGTTACGAAAATCTCAGTGGCAGAACAAAGTTTGAAAATAATCACCGTCAATAGGCATGTTTTCTTTTCATGGTACCTAAAATAAAGATGGCGGAATATGAATGTTGTATACCTCTATACTACAGCCGTCACAAAATAAACACTTAAATAGTAAATACAAGCATAGCCGAGTGTAATATATTTCTTAAGTACCTACGTGATATTTTAAGTACGCGTTCGTCTTTTTTAAGTCAGGCAACAATTTTATTTACAGTTATTTCATACCCACATTATTCTAATTAATTTCCATGTAAATAACAGTAAACGTATCTACTTAAAATTTGTTTAACCTTTTGATTGGCAGCACCACATAGATGGCCAGATACAATAGGTTTTATTATCTGGCTTTCTAAAAACTGACAGGTTAATGAAAACTCCAATAGTACTTTGTCCGATACATGAATTTAATCCGGAAAATCACGAACAATACCTTCATAAGCAGAAGTCGAGTAAAACGTAACAAAAACTGAATTTAGTTGGTAAATAATTTATTGTAACATGATGCAACTGTTCCCGTGTCATTCATATTTATTAGCTGTGCAATTATCTAATTGAGTGCAATTGTTCCAGATAAGAAGACAATTCTAAAAGGCGTGTCTGGCTTGTTCAAATCTGGCCAACTGACCGCTATAATGGGGCCTTCCGGAGCCGGCAAATCTTCGCTCATGAACGCACTCACTGGATTCTCGTGAGTACATTTCTACCTGGACTTGCGCAATTTCTTCTGGATTATTATTGATTGCTGGTTCAATGTCTATCGCTGTAAGAGAAACTTCATAAAATAATGTCTGCTCATGCATACCTTAGTCACAGATAATATAATACTTTAGTGGATGAGGAAGGCTTATAAGTGCCACTCAGAATAACACCTTTTTTTAGTGAGGGAATGCATTTACGATCGATACGATCAGAAAGTCACGCTACAGTAATTAAGAAAAGTATATATAAAGTTATGATTAAAATGTTTTTAATATTTGGCAATTATTAACCCTGTATAAATTAAATAAAGAAAGATTAAATCATAATAATAGTCATCTATCTCTTAAGTTAAGCAATAGCTCAGACCAACAGACTGCAATGTAGAGGGTCTCGGGTTCGAACCCACGTCGCGCACCTCTGACTTTCGGATGTTATATGACTTTTCGAAATTATGTGCGTATTGATTGACAATTATCGCCTGCTCCGTGCCTCGGAGAGCACGTTAAGTCGTCGGTCCCGGCTGCCATCAACATCTATGGCAGTCGTTATTGGGAAGTCAGTGCCCTATAATATCCTGACACTGGTCTAGCCTTAGGGTATCGTTAGCCTTCGGGTTGCGAAGGTCAGGTGACAGCCGCTCCATGTAAAAACTGATATCCAGTCAAATCCGGTTAGACTAGAAAAGCCGACTCCAAGACACTTGGGAATAATAAAGGCTAGGGAGAAGTATCTCTTAAGTTAAATTAAATTAGTATAATTTATTTCCAATTTACATTACAATTGACAACCATAATTTATTTAATAATAAATAATAGATGTTGCCCTTTGTTGACCTTTAATCACGCCACTCATCTTAACGTAACTTCATTTTTTGTTTCAAATATTTATAGTCAAGCTTTGCCTTGAAACGCACGACAGCACGGATTACCTAGTAATTCAAGTGGTCACCTTGCTTTTGCCACTGCGCCAAGTATCGTAGGTTCGAATCTCACACAAAACAGAAAATTGTAAGATCAGATAAGTGGTTGTGCCGAATCTGGTTGTTGCTTGTTAACGTTGATCGAATGTTTTTAAGTCCCTCGTGATACAGGAATTATGCCAAATACGAGCATTGTCCTTTAAAAAAAACAAGGAAGAAAGTATAGAATAATTATAAAAAGAAAAACTGAACTGCTTAAAAGTAATTAACTGAAAAGAGAAAAACAAGTATCACAATGGTGCCAATTCTGTTGTCACAAAATTCTCTTATCTTAGCTAAAAATCTCTAAAATTTATTTTAGTCCTGTCACTTTTAGCGATTTCAGAATACAAAATATCGTTTAACAGGACTAAACTAAATTTTAGAGATTTTTAGCTAAGATAAGAGAATTTTGTGACAACAGAATTGGCACCAATGTCTATATAAAATTTGACTGACTAATGCATTGTTTTGTAAGTTTACTTTATCAAATAATGAAATAACTACATATGTTTATTCAAATTAGTTAAAATAAATACTTTATGGTGCATGCGGTGACAAACGTAGTTTTGGTAGATCTTCTTTGCCCGTAGGTAACAAAGTATACAGGCTGTAGGGCGTGCCAAAGAAATGGACATACAAACCACATACATACGCTCGAAAAACATTACCCTCCTTCTGACGCAGTCAGGTAAAAATAGAAACGCTTCCGTCTTTGTTTCCACCATGTACTTATCTAGATTAAAGATCAAAAAGAATTTATATATTAAAATGTAAATGTATGTATACTAGAAACAAGAAAGTCAGTTGGTTCTATTTATTTGACTGCTATTTAAAATGTAGTCAGCTTTGAGGCACGCACCTCTGACCTTTCGAAGTTATGTGCGTTATTGCTCGCTATAACAGTGAATAAAACACATCGTAAGAAAACCTGCATGTCTGAGAGTTCTCCATAATGTTCTCGATGACATGTGAAGTCTGCCAACTCGCACGGGCCAGTGTGATGGACTATGGTCTAAACCCTTCTCAGGCTGAGAAGAGGCCCGTGCTCAGCAGTAGGACAGTTTATATAAAGGGCTGTTATTATTATATACAAAGAGTAGTACTGAAAATAAACGGCATCGTTCACTGGGATAGTAAAGGCAAGCAATAAAAACCAAGCTTTTAATTTTACAAACGTTAAGCTAAACCATATTCTTCATCGTTCTCCTCATTCCTATCACCTGGTGGAAAGGCACTTACTGACTATACCCCTTGTTCCAGAACCCAAGGCGTCACAGGCAGCATACGCGCTGGCGACAGCGTGTGTGAACTGAACCCAAGAAGTAACATGCGGTCACTTAAATCCTATAGAAAGAAGTCTTGTTATATACTACAGGATGATAGACTGAACCCGCTGTTCAGTGTACTCGAGCTTATGAAGTTTGCAGCAGATATGAAGCTAGGCGATACGCTGACGGAGAAATTAAAGATGAGTGTGGTAAGTGGTAAATACCTTCTAATTATGCGTTAGATAATATGCATTTTATTTAAGTCAGCTAATGAATTGACACTTAAGAAGGTGGTAACTTCAGCTCAGTGATATACTCCTACTGCAGTAATAGCGCTTTTGTGTAACCAATTTTCAGTTGACTAAGATTGGATGTTCTTTGTGTTCATGGTTCAATATTTCGAAAACCTCCCGCGACACAAGTATTGTAGTACTTGGGTACAGGAGTTTCTTTAATTCAAAAGTTAAAATAAATCTTAGACATAAAGCGAACACGAATAGAACCTGCTATAAAGTGAACTACATAGATATCGTTACTTGTATTAGAACTAATATAATGGTAAGGTAGATTGTGGCCAGAATATGGTTTCTGTATGCTAGTATCTATATAACTGCCTTTGTTGTCTAAAATCCTTTATACTTTTGTAGTGAAAATCCTTCTCTGTTTTATTAGTATATAGTTTTTTTTCTACGATGTAAATTTTCTACATTTGTCATCAAATAGCAATACAATATTATTTAATTAAAGCATTTTTTTAGATAACGGAGATACTGAATACATTAGGGCTATCTGGATCAGAGCACACGAGATGTTGTAACCTTTCTGGTGGGCAGAAGAAGAGACTGTCCATTGGAGTGGAGTTAATCGACAACCCCCCAGTGTTATTTCTCGATGAACCAACCACGTAAGTTTACATTTAGTAAATTGATAAATAATTCTAGTAATCTGATTGGTGATCTTCTCTCTTCTTTTCTTCTCTTAACCTATCGCAGCTCAACTACATTTAGTGCTATGAAAGACTCTGTCTTGTAGAACTAATAATTTAGAATGTCCAACTCTTATCCAAATTATTGTGGTAATTATTAACTAACTGCTTTATGTATAAGTCACGAAGACATTAAAAGCATACACTTCCGTTTCTTTGCAGATACGTAAGACTTTTATTTTTCATAAACGAACAATAATCGCACTCTTGATAAAAAGAGACCTAACTCGAAATTTAAAAGTTAAGCAGTTTGAAATCTAATAGTGTGCTAATCAGAATTCAACTTGCCTCACTTCCGAATTTTGAGTTAAGTATCTATTTTATTAAGAGAACAAATTGTCTTTAGGTGATTATTACCACACTGAAATAAGTGATCATTATATAAAAAGTATACCGGTGTGAAAGTTTGTGAGTATGTTAAGACGTTTGTTACTCAACCACTGGTAAACTGTTGAACGCCTTCAGATAAAACGTGACAAACAGATAGATCAGGTGTTGGATTAACACATAGCATATTCTTTTCCTACCTTCTATACCTTCCAGTTGGGTTCAGGCAGATGAAGCCAGTTCTTTATATTAATAGTGAACTAATAGGCTACATAATATGTCTTGCTGTTAAACAGAGGTCTGGACAGCAGAACGTCGGGACAGTGCATGGAGATGCTCATGAACTTAGCTCGGAGTGGACGCACGATCGTCTGCACTATACATCAACCTCCTGCGTCAATATACACTATATTTGATCAGGTGAGTTTCTAAAAAGCAACACTACTTAATGTTTTAAATCTTATTGGCCAAATAGTATCGTTATTCTTTCCTAAGTTTCTTCCAAATTCCAACTCATGGTTTTATAAGCTAATTTTTTTTGATCGGTTTAGTCTAGAATAATCTACGGCGGAAAGAAGCCAGGTTCAATGGGATTTAGCCATGCAATAAATCTTTGTTCTTTACCGAAGTACGATGGCACCTAATTAAATATTTTCAAGTGTACCGTGAAAACAGGTGCTATAACGTTTAGTACGAATGTAGATGTTGGGTTGCCGCACGCCTGCGCTTTACGAGTAGGTTTGGTCCGTCGCCGCCGACGACAATAACGAAGCACCGGTTAGGTCGCATTATTATTTTCATCCTCACAAAACAATAACATAATGTTTAGATGAAAAATTTATATATTAAACTATCAATATATATTAAAGTACTAATACTAATACGTAATTTGAAGTAGCAGACTACTTTCCAGTGCTACACTTTGCATTCACTTATGGAACTCCATTCCTATTCCTTCTTAATTTGTCATGATATCAAGCAGCCACAAGTGCTGGCCCTTCATAAGCATACATATCTAAGAGCACCTAAAAGCTAGGGTTTTTGAGTGTTCTTATATATAGCACAGGATATTAGGATATTCTGTAGTATGCGACTCTATGAATTCTTTGGTTGCCTTTCGTTTATTTTGATTATTGGATTGGCTTGCCATTGGCTAACATACTCAATACTCTATAGGACTTAAGCGACATACAGGGCCATAAATATTTTTGATTGATCAACAACAGCTTGGCGTCCACTATAATGTTATCATTTATTTATTGTGATATTATAAACAAATAATTTTGCGGTCAATGAATTTGAACGAGTAGCACGTATTATTACGAAGGCGATCAAAGTTAACGGTACGATACTTAAATAGTAATTTACCGGTTTTTATTTAGTTGGTATTTTACACCAATTTAGTAAGATAAGATAAGATATAGCAGATGCTTGATTGAAGATAATTCTCGTAGTTTACCAGCAATATAACCACTAAACGTATCCGTCCGTGCCTCATACACCACGTAAAGCCATCTCGATCCTAGCTGCCATATATTCCGGTGATTGTCGATATAGGGAGCTATCATCACAGACATTTGTGGTCTACCCATAAGGTAATATATGAATTGATAGAAAGAAGAAAGAAAGAAGATGTTTTATTTGAATCTCCATACATACATAATTTAAAAGAAAACAATATTAAATACAATTTAACAGAAGGCGGTACATGGAGATCAAATTAGGCACTGCGTCAGCTATTGTTGCAGTATAGACTACAACGCTGGTATTCTTGCAGGCCTACTAAATAATAATTTACTATAAACCAATACATAATAAAATAAACATACAAAAAATGGACTAAAAATAATAAATATAACGTTTTGAAGGTAAACATTAGAATTGTAATGTTAAGCATCTGCGGTACTAGTATCGTATAGAAATGGGTATTTATTTACACATTATTAGTATTACTTAAACATAAATAGTACTAATTATACTGGATATACCTACTTCATAATATACCTACAATAATATTTTGTAAGACAGGAAAATTGCGCCCATATTGTGTATCAAACCATATTGCGGACTGTATATTTAGCATGTTTAAATGTTTTATTTGGTCAGATGGAAACTTTCATAATTTGTTGAAAAGTCAAGAATGCAATATTTTCAAAGTGTAAATGTTGTACTTATTGTTTGAGAACAAAAATACAGTACTATACCCCAACTAGTTAATAATATCAGTCCTGTAGATAATAATATATAAACTGTCACACTGCTGGGCACGGACCTGTTTTCACTGTGGGAAGGGTTAAGCCATAGTCCACTACGCTAGCCGCGTGCGGGTTGGACGTAGGCTACTAGGAAAAATAAATAAGTAGTTTGTAGGAATTAAATTACATTTTCTGATAGCAATAGAAGAAGTTGACCTACTCCATTGACTATATAACCTATCTGAATGGCGTACGCCATTATTTCGAATTAAAATAATAACCGATATCCGATATTATACACCATCTCAACAAGGAAAATCAGCTTCAACTTCCTTTTATTAATTTTATATGACGTGTTGATTTTATTAATCATTATGTAAATTTATTTATATTAACGCACTTTATTTATTAGTTAAAATAGTTATCTGCATTTTTAAATGAATACACAGATTTATGTAACAGATTCCATCGCCATTTAAGATAATGATTGTGTACAAGGCAAGTCAGTCGAGCTAATGGCTAATTATTGTATAAAATATTCACTAAAAGCAATTACTGCTTAATAATAGATATCATATTCTATAAAATGAGGCGATTTCTTTATATTAAGTATTTATCTGTTGTTATTATCTCAGCTCTATCGACATCGTTTTTATAATGTTACGCAAATAGAAATGACAAATAAGCATATCTTGCGGTTACACACTCAATCTAGCGTCATTTCAATCCGTAATATTGATTGAGTCTTCGCTTATGCTTTTTATAATATTATTATTGAGAGAGTCAATGCTTCGAAAATATGCATGCTCCTACGCTTACAAAGGAGAATGTCGGTGCGGACGTAACGTCCAACAATGTTAAATTCTGACTAATATTACAAATGCGAATTGTCAGGAGTACAGAAAATAACAGGCCTTTTATCAAAGAAAGGCGCCGTTTTTTGGGAATAGCTAGTAAATTAAGAAAATCATGTAACAGTTAACTATTGTAAAATAATTAATTGGCTATAATATATCAGTTACATTTCTTCAATAAACTTTAACATAATAAATATGTATAAACAATATCTTATATATAAAATTCTCGTGTCACAATGTTCGTTCCCGTACTCCTCCGAAACGGCTTGACCGATTCTCATGAAATTTTGTGAGCATATTGAGTAGGTCTGAGAATCGGCCAACATCTATTCCTTTTTTTTTTTTTTTTGGTCAAATCATTTTTTTATGGCAAAACAACGTTTGCCGGATTAGTTAGTAGTATATAGAAAATATTAAACCTATTAATGTAATGATATTTCCACAGGTATACATACTAGCTGAAGGAATGTGTATATACAACGGCCCGAGCGAAGAAACAGTTCCTTATTTAGCGTCGGTCGGTCTACAGTGCCCCATGTATCATAATCCAGCTGATTACAGTAAGTAGGAAATTACTATTCGCGACTTTATACTCACAGTCTAGCACGAAGGAATGTGGCAAGGAATATAGCGTACACTATTATCAGATTTATTATAATAGTTAGTATTTTTGACATCGTAAAGGGGCTTCTAAATCGTCATTGTTTCTTTAATGCAATATGTTGTGTGGCTTCAATATAGCCAGCTATATGTTGCCAGCAATAACACTCATACTATGTAGTACATGGCAGATTAGATAGCCCGTCTTTTTAGCCAAGTATGTTTGCCATGGCAGTCGCATTAAAATGTTGAGCTAGTCGGACTATAGTTACTTAACTTACTTAACTTGTATATACTTAAATTTTCTCACACGGACGCTTAGGTTTGGAATGAACTCCCTGCCCAGGTTTGCCGACAAGACTACAGTATGGGGTTCTTCAAAAAGGGCGTTAAAAGGTTTTTACAAGGTCGGCAACGCGCAAGTGATGCCTCTGGTTTTACAGGCGTCGATAGGCTAGACGATTTACAATCAGGTTTACGCTTGTTTGCTACTTTAGTAGAAATAAAAAATAATATTGATATAGCGTTCAGAAGCCCCTTATAAAACAGTTACCCAGTCTACTCTTGCACACCATTCGAGGATAAAGAATATGTTAGTGTTATGTAAATTCGAGAGAATTAGACATAGTACATTTTAAAATCTAATTGGAATAGGATTGATATTTGAAACAAAAGACAGACTGCGCTCAGATATTCTATGATAACATATTCCGCATAATTTTATTACTTTATTATGTACATATATCATGAAAATGGAGATAAATGAAACTAATATTATTCATTAACTAAAGAATTGTCGTATTCAAATTGGTGTAGGTATGCTTCTAGAGATAATGAATTTATTCACTTTTAAATAACGTTGTCAGTGGCGCGCGAGAAGACGAGTCGAACGCACACGTGTAGCCACATCGCATAATAACAATGCGTTATTTTATTTTTCTACCCACATTAAAATTATGATAATTGATTATCTTATGTTATTCATAAATGACTGACATACATGATGATGTGGACCTCAGTGACTCAAGTGGCAGTGTCAAAATGGAGCAGGAACCATTATTTGAGAGTGAGCAACAAGTTCATTTGACTTTAAATGAAAAGATGATGAATAAAGAGAGTGAGCTACGACTTCTGGAGATGAGAGGACGACAAGAGGATGAGGAAATAGTAGAAGATGATGGCTTTGTTACAGTTATTAGAAGTCATAAGCGATTGAATAGGAAAGATTTCATTAGTGACAATTTAGCAAAAGAACGGGATGAAAATTCTGGAGTTGAGAGTAAAATTTATATATGTGTAACAGAAAAAATATTTTACCGAAACAATTTGAATTGGCCAATCTTTTAAGAACATATTATATTAAAGACATAGTAAAAATGAAATTATATAAAATTGCCTTTAGGGTCCTTATCTATTTTGGATGGAAAGAAAGTGCTTTAGAGCTATTGAATTGCGAAAATTTTATTAAGTTACGATATACTCTGTATCCTAACTTAATAAAATTTTAGATAGCACAAGCGAGGCCATTTTGTGTTATGGAATACTAAGACAAACGCATGTGGAAGCTGAAGAGAAAGAAATGATTGAAAATGTTACATGTGAATTTGAAATAATATCAGTACGAAGGCTTAAGAGATTAGCTGACAATGTTGAGTGGGTAAATTCAGAGACAAACAGAATTTGCTTTATGGGCTTTAGGCTTTTTTCCACTTTGCCGCCGTATATGTATGGATACGGTTGCAGGTTTGTCCAATTTCTCCTATACTTTTCAATATAATAATAATATCAGCCCTGTATTAAACTGTCCCACTGCTGGGCACGGGCCTCTTCTCACTGTGAGAAGGGTTAGGCCATAGTACACCATGCTAGCCTAATGCGAGTTGGCAGAATTCACATATCTTCGAGAATATTAAGAAGAACTCTCAGATATGCAGGTTTCCTGACCATGTTTTCCTTCACCGTTTAAGCAACCAATAATTCATTATTTAATACGCATATAACTTCGAAAAGTCAGAGTCAACGGTTTCTCACTAGGCTATCGTTGCAATATAGTCACAACTAAATGTTGTAAAGTAATTAAAAATGTATGCATGTACCAATACGTAGATGATTGATGCTATACTCTTCGTCCAGAAAATTTAAGGGAAAGCCAAAATGAATTTCAAGCAGCATTAAATACATTTTGTTACACTTTAGACGAATTAGGATTAGAATTATCAGCTGCTAAATCTAAAGTGTGTATTTTTAATAAAGGTAGAAATCTCCAATTAGAACTCAAATTAGATACTATTTCTAAATTGGTATGTGGTTAGATAGATCCCTGAGATGGAGTAAACACATCAACATAACCGTAGAAAAGTAAAATAATATTAATTTACTTAGGGTAAAGGCTGATTCTTCCTGGGGTTTACATCCTAAACATTTGACATATATGTACATATATACATATCATTGATCAGAATTCGAATAGATTATTGTTGCTATCTGTATGATACTAGTACAAGGTGCCATTTAGATAAATTAAATTAAATTCAAAATCAGGCATTAAGAATTGTAGAAGGATTTATTAAATTTTCTCCGATTCACGTGATGGAGAATGAGCTTGGTGTGGTTCCACTGAACTCACGAAGAAGATATTTGCCTTACAAATTTTGGTAAAAATCTAAATGTAATAATTTTATTACACAATTGTTAAAAGATCTCCACAATCTCCGGCAAAATAGATTTTGGAAGAATAAAAAATATCTTTTATGTCATCAGTACATAATGAAATTAGTGAGTTACAAATATCGTCATCGTATCGTTTACTAATGTATACACTGCCAACGTGGGTAACTAATATTAATGTAGATGAGATAATAAAAATATATTTAGAATTAATTAAGTATAGCAAAAGGTCATATGAAAGTAATTTACTAAAGTATGAAGTTATTAAAGAGCTATATACGAAATATAATGATTGTAATATTATATATACAGATGGGTCGAAGAGTGTAGAAGGTCTTGGAGCTGCATACTATGTACCTCATATAGATATTCATAGTCAGGACAATTGTTTTAAAATATGTACATCTACATCCATTATGACGTTGGAACTTATTGCAATCTCAGAAACTTTATCTTATGTTAATAATAAATGTAATGTAAAATATGTTGTAATATGTATAGACAACAAAGCTCTTTACAACATATAGCTCGATGCGCCTCTGGTTTCAGATATGCATCGATAGCTTATGTTATTCTGTCTAAAATTCACGAATTAAATATAAAAGGGGTCCAACTGGGATTGCAATGGGTTCCATCGCACATTGGATTACAGGACAATAAAAAGGCTGATATATTGGCAAAATATGCCGCTAAGAACGGAAAGAAATATGACTTAATACTAGACTACTAGGAATATTTGCCGAAACATAAAAATAAATGCTACGTTGACTGAAAGAAACACTTTAATAAACGCTCATTAAAAAAGGGGATATGGTAAAAGACCATACATTGTCAGCCTCTTCGTGTGCCCTGGTGCATGAATAGTAGCTTAAATAGGAAATTAATTGTTATTGACCATAGACTCAGATCTGGATACTTTCCATGCAACAAATTTCTATACATGATGAAAAAACTGCTTCGCCTGCCTGTGAGGAAATGTGGAGTTGTGAAGGACTTACACCATTTGTTGATGGAGTGTGTCAAATATGAGTCTAGCAGAAATAGTTTAGTGTCCGACTTGAATTTGAATAGAGAGACATAGGGATGTTACATAAAATTTTATCGGATCCTAATAGCGATGTCGCGAAAGTTCTGTTCAAATTCATGTCGGATGTATTAAAATAGTTTGATATGTGGTTAGTAGCATTATGTTTAGGTAATGATGAAATGATGATGAAAACTTAAACGCTGTGATTAAAAGTTACAAAAAAACAAGAAGTATAAAAAACGTAACGTTGTCAAAAATGTCGAGGATTCGAGAGTTCTAAATCTATCCAGTATATTTATTAAATGTTTATTTTAAGTAAAAACATTGTATAAAACATTCCTTTTTGCTTACTATACATATGATGGAAAATCTACGTGATTGATTAAAGATTTTTTAAATCATTTCATTTGTAACACACTGATGTCCGATTAACATTATGGTATGAAAGCAATTATAACAATGATACTATTATTATTTATTAATAATATAATTCACTAAAATTAACTAATATAATTATCTATTCTGGTCCAACTCCTATAGATGGCCAATCCCTGTGTCTTGGAACAGACAGACAATAGGTACATAGGCCCAGGCCCGGTACCCATATTTAAGAAACATGTCGTTTTGCCTATGGACCGTTTAATTCGACATATATGCTATGAAAATATGTAAATATTTAACTGTCCATAGCTAAAACAACTCGAGGAGGCTAAGGTTCGTCGCCTTAGAAAATAATTATCTGTCAATCATTCAAATTCTATTGACTATATCGCGACACTCGAAGCTGGTGTATTTAGTTAATATTGGCAAAGGTCGTGTTACCAAATTAAAATATATCCATATGTATCACTGATAGGTATACAAATATTTAGCTTTTTATAAACGTCCCCTAAAACTAAACGCACTTTTGATAACCACAATAATTGCGTATTTTTTATTTAAACCTGAATTGGCGCGCCGCCAATAATAATTCAAGTTCTATGTACTATGCTATTGGCAAAAGTCAATCATTTGGCTTGTCGTAATACACAAAGCCTTTTTGTATTTTTATATATTTTGTGAAACTTACAAAATTTCAATATGAGTTTGTTTGTTTACTAATCCACCGATCATCATGAAATTTCGCATACTCGTTCAGGAAAAGTACTGTTTCCGAGGGATAGAATAATATAATATAACCTACCTTAACGCGGGCGACGTCGTGGGCATAATGTAGTAGTATATAAGTATATATTATTAATTGATGAACAGTTTACATCAAAAACAAAGGCAATATTTGAGTGGGTGTTGCACAGTTGATATTCAAAATGCGCACATTCCATGTTGTTTTTAAATATTTAGTATTATAATTATTAGTGTTTTTATAATTATGTTATCTTTTTTAATACGCTTGTAAATATGTATTTGATTAATTAGTTTTAAATTTTATAATGTAAACATATTGTAAATGTTATATTACGCTATAATAACTTGATTAATTTTGAATGTAATCAATAATGTTACGAAATTATTTTGTTTGTTGACTGTTACAAAAACAACAACTACAACTTTATAGAGCAGATCTTCGCATACGTGTTTAGTCCATTTGAATAATTAGATATGTCATTCTTTTGTTTAAATGTTTTGTCTAGATCCTTCGAGGACATTTGTTATGAACGTTTTATCAATTTTTTTTTTTTATTTTTTTTTTTTTTTATTAGGTCAACCAACAACTGTTTACACCAATACATCAATCAGAACTTACAGACTAAAGTAACATAGTTCAGTGCAACAATTAATTATAGGTTAACACCACATCCATTTGATACGGCTTTAGTTAAATAAAAGATAAAAATAATAATTGTTTTCAATAAAAGATATCGTATAAAAATAAACATCCAGAAAGTTCAAAAGTCAAACCAAGTGGGTATTTTAAAAGTGATATAATAGATGGTGATAGACCAACAGACAAACAACCCACAGCTTTACAATTTATTGAGTTTTTCTGAACCACTTACCTATTATTATAAAAAAGTTCGTGGTCGAGTTTGCATAGCTGTGTTGCCACAGCAAGAATCCCATATCATAGTAAAGGCCCATATCATTAGCTCACATAGCGAATACATGACGCACACAAATACTCTTTGAAGGTGTAAAATACTTTTCACATAGCATGTGAAAAGTATCGTGAAGATTCTAGAAACGAAGAGAGAGGACTTTGGTTTAGTTTATGGAAGGTACGGCAATCGGTAGTTTCACTGAGATTCTGACTTGACCAAGTGGTTCACTCGCCATTGTCAGGATGAGAAGTTGCGGGATCGATCTTCTGGGACTAAATTTCGAGTGATCCACATCACATTTTATATATTATGTAGTTTTTACGCTGGTACTCTTTGTGAACTTTGTTGAAACTTATAAAGTCCGCTTAAGCACAGGTTATCTCTAATGTAGAAAATAATTCTTATACCTACATCAAAACCTGGTATTTATAGAAACGTTTTTATATTACCTATTAACGTTTTTATTGAAATTAAAAATTACAAATCAATTAGAAGAGAAAGCTCCTCTAATTGATTTGTAATTTTTAATTTTACTAGGCCTGATCCAATAAAGCTTCCAAAATTATGATACTATAACATTTTAATGATTAACAATATTAAGCCGGTTAAACTTACCTTGCTCTAACACAAAAGTTAAAATACCAGTTTTTATTTACGATCTATATTTTATACAAATTGTCAAATATTTCCCGTCAAACATGTTTTTAAATCGTGGTAATCGTGTATTGAGTACCTATTAAGACTGTTTATATACGAATGAGGCAATCATAAACTTCAAACATAAAAATAAATAAAAATATGAAACATGTATGGAATAATAATATTTTAATTTTGATTATAGGTACTTTAATTTGATTTAGGTTTTAATTTGGAATTTTATTGTCTTTATACGATTTTACAATTTATATTTAATTAACTACCATCATTTGAATAGTATTCTAAATGTAATTACTATTGTATTTTTCTATGTAAGTACTATACTCATATGTACACCTATTCAGGTAGAACATGCTGAACTTTCAAATTGTGTAACATCAATGGTGCAATGCTCATATCACACATGTTTAATGCAAATAAATATTTTCATTTCATTTCATTACATATTAAAATATTGTAATTATATTTCGTAAGACTCGGTTAATAATCAAATAGTTATTACGGGAAGTCTTTCATGTTTCGTTGGATGATAATAAAAAGCTTTTCATTTAAACGATGCCGATTATATTTGCCTTAACATGTGTTGATCCCAGATCGGTTAAGAAGTACTTGGGATTTTAATATTAGGGAGTTTTTAGAAACGACCGCCGAAGCTGTCCCTGTAGACCTATGTGGATGTGTGGTAGAGATACTTAAAACTTTATGCCTACCCTAAATCCTCATACAGATCTATGCCAAATCCTTCAACGATTTACTGTGTAGTGTTATGTTATTATTAATTCTTCTTTTTGCACGCAATGACGATGTATTTATCTAATAAAAAAGAAATTGCTATCAGTATTTAGGTCACACACAAATGCAGTGTATATGTCTGCCACAATTTGAAACCCAGTCATGTTATTTGTAAATACAACTAACACTTCAATTTCATATATTTGTACAGATAATTGTTGTCGTAGTAATCCTTGACAGTAAACCCCAATAACACTAAGTAACCTTTGGCGCAAGCCACAATGAAGTGATTTCTGACTTTACTTTATATGGATACGTCACGATATATTAACTATTTCACGTCGCTCACATATGTTTTGTTCGAAATAAGATAGATAGCAAAAACCCCGCGCCACGTCACTGCCAAAGAAGAAGCAAAGCCGTGACGCCAATGACACTCGTGCAAAAACCACAAAGCCTATCAGACAAAAAAATTATTTTACAAATAACCCGTCACAAATTTACATATCAGTCACAAATACGTCAATCACCTGCCTCGTTTACACATAAACAATAACTCAGATATATACATAACTATTGTATATAATTGCTTAAGGTTTTCCTCAATCAATAATTATTTTTAACACGCTGTTATCCGCGATCACTTAATTTAAAAGTACAACAATTATGAGAATTGCTCAAGATACTTTTTTATCTTTCCATAATAGTGTAGAACATAATTTATACAGGGTGTCCGGTAATTAATGGATAACCTGGCAATGTCTTACAGTGGAACTGATGGCCGGTCAGAAAAATATGAAAAAAATCTATCCTAACTACTACCTGAGATATGTGTAAAATTTAATTACCATGTATAACTTTCTTGTATACTACGACCATAAATGAATGAAACTTAGACAGTCAAAAGTATGCTATGCTATAAATATAGCTTGCACTTTTTAATATATATATATATATATATATTTTAATTTCTTTGTGTTTTCTTTGTTATTTTTTTTCATTTTTTCTGAACGGCCTTTAGTTCTACTGTAAGACATTTTAAGGTTATACATTAATTACTGGACACCCTGTATAAGATATTGAATACTAAGATAGACATGTTTGTAACACATCGCTTTCTTATAGACTTCTAAAAGTATTAAATGTGTTCGAAATCTGTTCGATACTCAGACCGGAAAAACCTGTAAAACATTATCACACACAATCATACTAAATATAAAGTCAATTAACAGAAAAGTTTGGTGTAATCATGCCTTTTGATGTCCCATATCGTCTGTAATATTAACTTGTTCTCAATTTCTCAAGTCGGCCTCGATGGCGTAGCGGTCAGTGTAACCGACTGCCACGCCTGAGGTCGCGTGTTCGATTCTCGCACAAGTCAAACATTTGTGTGCATGAACATGGATGTTTGTCTTGGTCTGGGTGTTTCTATGCATAATATGTCCGTATTTACAAAAAAGTAGGGTACTAGACAATGGATATACATACATACATTTAGTATATATGTATGTATATCCATTGTCTAGTACCCATAGTACAAGCTCTGCTTAGTTTGGGCTAGATGGTGTTGTGTGTATGTGGTAGAATATTATTATTATTATTATTTCTACAGTATTGGAAATAGCGACGGGCGAATACGGACACTTCAACGAGTTCTTAGCAGAAAGATGTTTGAACAACGAGCCGATAGAGAAACCAACATTACCTCCTACGCCAGGGAAGAAATGTGAAGCGATATCCTTTGGGAAAACCTCCGTGATAGTAAATCCACCTGATGAGATATATAAGTTCGGGAAGCTATTCAAAAGATGTGTACTGCAGCAATACAGAGATTGGGTAAGTGTTTATATTACTTCTATACATAAGTACAGTCTAAATGATATACATGCAGGCACACAGACATATTTCATAAACATGTACCTATTCCTAAAAAGCCACACATAACTATATTATATAACGCCTAAGTCTTGTTATTATTTTACTAAATTTAACTCATTCGTATATACATTAATAATATAATATCAGCCCTGTATTAAACTGTCCCACAGCTGGGCACGGGCCTCTTCTCACTGTGAGAAGGGTTAGGCCATAGTCCACCTGCTGGCCTAATGCGGGTTGGCAGACTTCACATATCTTCGAGAACATTATGGAGAACTCTCAGATATGCAGGTTTCCTCACGATGTTTTCCTTCACCGTTAAAGCAAGCGATAATTAACTATTTAATACGCATATAACTTCGAAAAGTCAGAGATGCACGCCTTGGGTTCGAACTCGAGACCTCTGCGTGGCAGTTTATTGTAGGTATATATAGTTATATTATGTATGTGTATATACGTATAAACTTTTTGAATGTTACCCCATTTCTGACTATACTGAGGGTGACTTGCCATAAGTCTGTGATGTGTATACATATTTTTGCGTTATATTGCCCTATACAAAAAGCAGGTAAATAATAAATATCTAGGTGACAAATGCAATGTCTGTATACCCTGTAGGTTCTAATGCTTTCGAAAACTTATTTAAATCTGTCACAAAATCAACGAGACAATTTTTATCATAGTATAAGAAATAGTAATTAAATATTTAAGAAAATCACAGTTTATTGCGGATTATTTAGAGTTAGACTATAAACTTTTAGATATCTTAATATTATATTATAATTTCGCCGATATTTCAACTGAGCAGTCATGGTTACGTAGACTCTCCCTGTGACCATGGCTGCTGTAAAGCAGTTCAAACGTAAACGGCTATATGTAGAAATTAGTTTAATTTCAAATTATAAAACTCGTGCAAACGTAAGACTATTATTAAAGAAATAAGTGTATTCGATCTTACAGAGATTAAATTTATTAAGTTTTCATGAATTATTTATTTCTACACTATAGGTATAGATTTCGCTCAAACACTGTATAACAATTTGTTTGTATTACATATTTTCCCAAAGGTCAGCAGATATCGCGTTTTATAAACGAAAATATCACACTAGTCCAGAAGTGATTTGTAGTACGACTGCGACCGGTACTAATATCTATTTTATTACATACATTTACGATACCCAATCTAACTACATCTCATTCTTATGACGAATAAAGGAAAAGGATAGAACATTGTCAGATTAGTCCAATTATCTATAGTAATATTATAAACCTGAATAGTTTGTTTGTTTGGTTAAACGCGCCAATCTCAGGAACGACTGCGACTTTCTATAAGCGTAAATATAAGAATTTTAAAATCGGTGAAGTCTTGCCTTGTAGGTTAATATCTAATACAGGAATGGCGTCGTGGTTTAAGTGATGGCCTAGACACTGCTTCTGCGAGTGAGAGAGTAAGTGATGTGGGTTCGTTTCCCATACGGGACAATCATAGAGTAAGTTAGGAGGACGTGATGTTGCCCCATAACCTTGTAATTACTTATCTTCTATACTAATATTATAAAGCTGAAGAGTTTGTTTGTTTGTTTGCTTGAACGCGCTAATCTCAAGAACTACTGCTCCGAATTAAAAAAAAATATTTTGGTGTTGGTTAGCCCATTTATCGAGGAAGGCTATATAACATCACGCTACGACCAATAGGAGCGGAGCAGCAATGAAAAATGTTGCAAAAACGGGGAAAATTCTCGTATGTGAAGCAGACAAAGTTGCACGGGTCAGCTATTCATTAATAATAGGTATATTATGCATAATATACCTACTATATTATCACTATCTTTTTGCGTTGCTAAATTGACGTCAATGGCTGAGCTAATGTAAATTCAAATAGATATACTTAAATCGAACAAAATTAGACACAAAGCAAGACTATGTTTACATCGTTTTTGTAAGAATTAAAAGATATGAGATCATCCCAATTACTCGATCATCATGAAATTTTGCAAACACATTGTCGGATGAAAAGAAAAGGGCATAGGGTACCTTTCATCCAGATTTTTAACTTATGGGAATGTATTGACGCATTCCCCTGCGTGGGGGCGGGCGGAGCGGTTATTTCGGATTCACCCAGGGAAATATATGTAATATGTAACGGGTATTAACGCGATCATGCATAATGTCTACCTTTTATATTATGCTTGAAGTTTCGACCAGGTTACACCGGCCGTGGTCACAAGCTGACTGGTGCTACGATGTCATGTCTCCGTTTGTGAGGCAGAAGAAATTTGATTCACCCTCACTTTTGGCATATTTTTGTTTGTCCATGTACCGTCGCAAACTACACACACATGTATGCTTGCCGTCGTGCCGGATTCCGTAAATTACCTGACTGTGCAAAACAAGGAAAGATGACGACATCCCGGTTATGCTGACTAAATCTACCACGGTGTTTCTCAACATAACCAGAGTCGGTGAGGCCTCGCGAATCATTTTCACATGCAATTGCGACTCCACCGAGGTTTCGGCCCGCCGTGTGAACTGACAGACACGAAACACCTAAACGAAACTACCCTACCCAATAACAAAGTGTAGATATTGCCCTACTGTCCCCTTGTAGGGGGACGAAGAAAGTTACTTTTTTAATTTTCGTCGCTTAATGCTTTGTCGCATACCCTTCCGCGGGAGCTGGCGGAGAGGTTATGTCGGCTCACCCGGCGAAAGATGGAAAGCCTAAGCCCTACCGACTAAACCTACCACGGTGTTCCTTCACAAAATCTAACCTACATTTACTCGAGTGAAGACGCAGGCAAAATCTAGTAGATCATAAATCTAAATAACTGTAATTTCTGAGTAATTTAATACGAATAAACACTATATCAATTATATCTCAACATTTATAGTAGGTAATTTGTTTTTTGATCAGATGACGTAAAACGAATACCTAACGCATTTATATACTTAAATTAAAAAATTGTGTTCAAACTTAATGATCTAGCTGATCTATCAAGACTATAAAATTCGGATAAACAAATCAGGTGTTTTGTTTGCAGATTATTTGAATTAGTAATTAGTTTATTTGACTGTGGCAATATTAGAATCTATAATCGCGTCATTTGTAAACAAAGCACAGGCATTATCACATGAGTAATAGTAAGAGAGCGCGTTGAAAAGTATATCATAAGTTATCTTATCTTGTGTGGGGGCCAGTCAGTACAGACCGGCGATACTATATATATGTGATAGATGTTCATGGCAGCCGGGACCGACGGCTTAACGTGCTCTCCGAGGCACGGAGCAGGCGATAATTGTCAATCAATACGCACATAATTTCGAAAAGTCATATAGCTTCCGAAAGTCAGAGGTGCGCGACGTGGGTTCGAACCAGAGACCCTCTGCAATGCAGTCTATTGCTCTCCCCACTGAGCTACCGCTGCTCAACGACAAAATATATAGCTTTATATAATATTGTCTTATGTTTACGCGAATGTTTATACATTAAAATTAAACACTTTATACGGATTTTGTCGCGTTGCTTATTTTTCTTTAAAACACTGTTATTACATAATTTTAAAAACTCTAACACTACTATTATTTAACTTTACTACTATTTAAGCTATATATTTTTTAATTAAAACCGTTTATATTTAAGTTTACACTTTGCCCCGACGTTTAGGTTGCTTTACAGCAGCCATGTTCACGGGGAGACTAAGATGGTAGTTATATTTATTTCTTTATCGCCTCTGGGTTTTAATTGAAGTCAGTTACAAATGGCGGCAAATTTATCATTTTCAATCTGATAATACTTTCGCATTTGTTGTATTAATGGGTGTTTTATCACGAATAAAAAATGAACTATATCTGAAATTAATGCAAATACTGCAAGGATATTGTTGACATTTGGTATTTTACTTAAGTGCCTATAATTAATTGATATTGTAAGCTGGTAAACCTATATTTCGAAGTGGTTCTGGCTATATTATATTTACAATTAACTTATTAAAGTACGAGAATATTTAATCAGAAGGACAAATTATTAACTTGAATTAAAGTTATTACTTTTGATAAAGGCTCGAACAATGTACCAACTCAAAATAGTAGTGACGTTTTTAGACCTGTTTACGAATTCACGAATTTGAAGTTATACTACTATACTAATCCTGCATTTAAAGTTATCTTTTCAATAAAATATAATGGGTATGCAAACAAAGTTTGTATACGTAGACGAATACACTTTGTTTGCAAAACCGTTTTATTTTAGTGAATACATTTTAGCTTTCTAAGAAAAAATTTAAGTATACTTATTCGCTCTCTAAGTGAAACAGCGGTTTAACTCGAAATTTGGCAGTAAGGCAATTTTAACTCTAATTGCCTCACTATAAATTGTACTATTATATTTGTCTTAAGTTATTGCAACAGAGTTTAAATTTGTTTAATTCAATGTACTCAGATAAGTCTCTGATTTATTAAGAGTGCGACATACAAACAAAAGTGTATTTAGGTCATATGCAGCGTGCAAGAGGTTACGACCTCACAAACGATTTAAACTACAAATAAAAATGCTATTTTGTATATTGACATACTTATATATACCTACATTTGTATATAATGTATTACTTAAGTATATCCTAACAGTATTAGGTACTAATGTGAAAGTTTGTGAAGATGTTTGGTTAGATGTTTATTACTCAATGACACGTAATCTGTTGAACGGGTTTCTATAAAACTTGGCACGTAGATAAACTATGTGCTGGCTACTTCTCTTACAAATTATTAAGAATAATCAAAATAATCTTGGTACTGATCGATACCTCACATAACTCTATAATTATTATTATCCGTTATCTAGATGGAAAATACATAGATGTTCATTAAGTTGTTAAATTGAGTTATTAGAATTTTCAATGTAAAATTTATTTGTTATGGCGTTTTACATTATACATATATAGCAGCTTTATCTATTGATTTTGAGAACAGAATAGTACTTGAACTGATACGTATTTAAGTCATCACTCATCATTGTTGATTTAAAAAAGCTTAGTGTTTGATAATCTTATAAGATTTCTATTTCATATTTTAAAATACACTTGTCATCATAATCTATAAAAGACATTAATAGATTTCCAAATCTGATTTTACTGAGTGTTTTTAAATACTCGCGACACGCTACATATTATGATATCCTCGAGCAAATTCTTAGCAACAAGAATACCGATTGAATACTGTTCAATAAAAGATAATGTAGGTAAATACCTAGTCACAAGCAATATACCAAAATAATGCATAACATTTTTACACTTTTATTATGACTTAAATTGTTATCAGTAGCTTCAAAAACTAATTATTAGTATACACACCGGTGACCAGACACAATAGGTTTTTGATTATGTCTGATATTCTAAGACTTTTGAATTTGAATTTTTAAAGCTTTACGATGTCTCAGCTCTATTTACCTACTCTACGTATCAAATAAAATCAATATTTTCCTTTTATTCCACAGACAGTATCACATCTGAAGCTGATCATGCATATTGCAATTGGTGTGTTACTCGGTCTTCTCTACGAGCAAGCCGGCAGCGACCCCTCCAAAACTTTCAGTAACCTGAGCTTCTTGCTTGTCTCCACGGTCTACCTTTGCTACACGTCACTTATGCCCGCCGTATTAAAAAGTAAGTTCTCCTTTTTAAAGTTCGAAAAAACTTTACAACTTTCAACTCAAGAACCGTAAGGGCTAGAGACTCGCGGTCAAAGCAATTCTACTCAGCATAGTCGATATAACCCGAAATTACTAAGAGCTTTGACCTCTGACCTGGTCACGTGATACCATTTTTCGAACTCTAAGATTTACCACAATTCATTACCGTTTCTCACTTGTTTTTGTGTATTAGTTGTTAGCCTCAGGTAGTAGTTCGCATAAGCTCGACCGTTTGTCTATAACTAGGAACGAATATAAATGTAAATTCACTAAACTCGTTGTGTCAGACGCTATGACGTTCATAAGTGTTACTATGTGACTTAAATTAATAAATGATTTTAAACTTGACTCAACTGACTTGACTGACAAGACAAGTTTGCCTGTATAATTTACGCCTTTTGCACTTATTATTTATTTAAACTGTAGGCTCTGAATAGTCTAAATACGCATTGATTGAAATTTGAACATTCAAAACCTCAAACATGCGTGCAATATGTTTAAAATGCTATCCATTTTTCTTCGCTTATTAATGTATATACATATACATATATAGATAATAAATATTGATTTCATTAGCCCATACTAAAAATAAAACGCTCGCCTTGAACTCCATTTATTTCAGTGTCAACTAAGAGATAAAGTTCATTTCAACTATATTAATAATAATGATGTTATATTCTGTAACCTATATTTAAGACCCATTTAATTGGATCCTTATTGTTGTTTACGGAGCATATTTCCAGACTGCCCATGCTTTGATTATACAGTGTAAAAAATAACCCAAATACTAATAGCCCGAACGTGTGACTCCGGCACATAATTCGCAATATAAGTAGCAAAAAATGGCGCTTGTCTCAGTTTGACTAGAACTTGTTATTTCTTTGTAACTATTACTTAAAAATATGCCCATGTAGACATATTTACTGACACGATGCCGCAGCGGTAGTGTACCGACTGTTGTGCATAAGGTCTAAGGTTCGATTTCTGGGGTCAGGCTAATGTGTTTTTCTGTCAAGACATTTTCAATACCAGAATGAAGTCTTGGATCTTGTTTAATAAAAGGGGATTAGGCTCGCCCCTACGTTAGACCTAAAACAATAGCTGCTGAAATGTGGGTGTAAAACAGGTGCTTACCCTTTCGGACATATAGATGCACTATGTATGTGTACTATATATATAGGTATGTACATACATAGTATACGTGATGAATTACGTAAATACATAGTCCATCGCGTGTATTATATATTATAACAAGGCAAACGCTTGTATTAAAGCTTTGACGACAGCGTCGTATACGCAGTCTGATTATGTTGTGAATATGTAGGTTCTTTATGGCCGCATCACGGACACACCTGTCAGTTTTCAATTACTGAAAATTATGCCAAGCCTTTTATGGCTCTGTATTTATTATTTCCGTGCATAAGCAGACAGTATCACAGTACGTTTCATGTACCTATTAATCCATGATCCATCTTGATCATCGTCAGTCGTTTGGCTGAGAGTAAATAAAAAGTTAAAGTGTTCGAGATCAATTTTCAAACTTACTTCAAACAAGATCTTGTCTTTTACCAAAGACAACAGACTTTTATAATATATACAGTCAGGTTGTCGACACCAGACATAATTATGTCTATTCTGTGAATTATAATTTTGATATCTCATTATAAATATAGTTTTGCATACAAACCTAGTACACGTTTTGTGGATTAAATATATTTTAAATATACTTCATTCAATTTTATTTTATTAATGATCTTAATAGCACAACCACAACCACATACATATTAAAACAATATAATATTTTTGTTACACAGTACGGTGTACATAAAATGTATTTCCGATGTCAGTCGTAATGGAGTAGTTGCCTATGTTTGGTTTTCGTTGCAAAATATGAGAGTAGGTAATTAATATTTTGATTCGGATGTAAAAAGTGGAGGTGTAGTAATGTCTCGCTATCTGCCTCGCACAACTGTGTTTAAATAGCAGTTCCGTCAAAGTTTGTATCTTACATCCTTTTTCTATTGACAGTTCATCTTGGCCGTCGAAGTTTCAGTACCCAACTCGAAATATTTATATCGGCTCCTACAACATAATTAATTTAATATAAAAAATAATAGATTAAATGTCACCTAAATAAAATTCTGCAAAGAAAATAAAATGACCGCCATTAACACCATTTTCAAACAACCGAAAAGGAGATTGTATACCTGGAAAATGCCGGGCTATATTGCCAGATACCAATTAGACTATATTCTAGTGAAAACAAAATACCGATATCAAGTAATGTCTTGCAAGACGTTACCAGAAGCAGATCTAAACACAGATCATAATTTATTGATTGGTTCCTTTAATCTACAAGTAAAGATGGCGTAAGATGAAACCAAAGATTATTGATCGCAG
Organism: Catocala nupta; assembly: GCA_963675205.1. Classification (NCBI taxonomy): domain Eukaryota; kingdom Metazoa; phylum Arthropoda; class Insecta; order Lepidoptera; family Erebidae; genus Catocala; species Catocala nupta. The sequence goes on along the minus strand of OY776086.1, from coordinate 25,129,716 downwards.
TACAATTAAGGATGAAAAAGTAGTTATAGTGGGCAATATAGTAATAAAATAGGTATTAAATTAGTCATATAAACATAAGAGAGAGATTTAAGTTTAGAAGAACGATGGTGCAACATTAGAGATATCATACAAAATAGTGCACAAGAATGTATAACAAAGAAAAAAATACTCCTAGAAAAAAAATGGATGACTAGCGACATCATAAACATAATGATAGAAAGAAGGAAGCTTAGAAACAAGAGCGATAAAGACAGTATAAAAGAGTATAAAAGACTTACAAACAGAATAACCACGCAACGTAGAGGAGCAAAGAAAAAGGCTATAGAAAAAGATTGCAAGACAATAGAATATTTTATTAAAAAAGGGTAAAATGGATAGCGTATACAACATTGTTAGAAATTTAGATAAATGACATAAAACTAAAAGTACAGCTGTATTAGATGAACAAGGAAAATTTTGTTAGATCACATAGACGTTGTTAAAAGATGGAAGAGATACATAAAAAGTTTATATGAAGGACAAGGATTAGACAATATGTATATATTATATAGAGAACCAATCACAAATTAAAAATGATAACTTAGCTTCACCGATTATAAGAAAAGAATTTGATATAGCCTTGCAAGGTATCCAGAATGGCAAAGCGACAAGGATAGATGAGGTTGACATCGAATTAATTAAGTACGCACGCTGTCCTTTACTACTGGATAAAATATTCCTACTAAAACAATCCATTTATTTAACCGGCAAAGTTCCCAAAGACTTCCAAATCAATAAAATAGTCATGTTACCGAAAAAAATAAATACACTAAAATGTGAAGAGTACAGAACGCTTTTTCTCATATACATCGCATACATCAACAATTTTACTTAAAATATTACAGCCAAGAATAAGGAAAAAAATCAGAGGAATGTATAGGTGTAGATCAGTATGGGTTTAGGCAAGGTAAAGGAACCAGGGAGGCAATATTAGCCTTCAAAATTAGTTACTAATAGAAGATTGGAACTAGGCCTAAGCACACACATCGCCTTTGTTGATTTAGAAAAGGCTTTTGATAAAGCTAATTGGAAGAAATTGATGAAAGTCTTGAAGAATGCTGGGTTTGATTACAGGGATAGGAAGATAATTTTTGAACTTTACAAGCGTCAGAAGGCTGTGATAGCAGTGGGAAAAGAAAGGGAAAGAGCAAAGATCAGACAAGGCGTTAGGCAGGGATGTCGACTGTCCCCAATGATTTTTAAGATTTTCATAGAGTGCGCAATAAAGGAAATTATAGAAGAAGACCAAGAGGGAGTAAATATTAATGGGCAAAATATACATTTTATAAGATACGCAGATGACATAGCTACTTTAGCAGAAAGTATAGAACAGCTAGAAATTTTACTAAACTGAATGAACGAGGTTTTCTACAAATTGGATTAAAAATAAATAGTTCTAAAACCAAAACAATGATCATATCTAAATTTCCTTATAACAATATTGAACCCATAAAACTAAATAACTTTCAAATAGACAATGTTAATAAGTTCAGATATCTGGGAACATTACCAGTAACTCCAGATGCACTCCAGATTTAGTGGTAAGAATAGGAATGGCGAAAGGAGCATTTAACTCCAAAAAACAGCTACTTACGACCAAAAATATTTCATGACCAAGAAACGCTTGATTAAAATCTATATATAGAGTATAGCACTGTATGGCTCAGAGACATGGACATTGATACAAAGGGACAGAGAGAGATTGGAAGCGTTTGAAATGTGGTGTTGGTTTTAGGAGGAAAGAATAAGTTGGATTGAAAGAAAAACAAATAAGGAAGTTCTAAATATGGTAAAGGAAAATAGAAATATTCTAAAAACAATAGAGAACATAAGAGGGAAAATGTTGAGCCACTTGATACGACATGACACTTTTATAAGAAACATCTTAAAAGGAAGAATAGAAGGGAAAGAGGAAGGCAAAAGAGGACGTTCATAGATCAAGTGAAAGAAAAGGTAAAAGTTAAGTCGTATCAAGAAGTCAAAGCGCTGGCTGAAGATAGGACATTATGGAAGAGACTCCACTGACAAGAGCTTGGCTCTTAATTTTAAGAAGAAAATAAAATTCATAGACGTTATACAGATCGACCTGTGAACCTTTTTTTAGAACTCAGTAAAAGTTAATATAACTTTTCTGCATTTTTGGAACGCCGAGAGTTATGAATGTTATAAGTGTTATGACGCATAGAGTATTATTATCATAAATGATTACTTAGTTTATGGTTTTAATACTTGTTTGTACTTCTTAGAACAGTGACTAACTTGGTTAAATTACGTCCTATGTAACAATATGACTAAAGCTTTATTTTAAATGAATTTTCAATTATAGTTTTTGCGTTGTTGTGGTGTTTATTTTACAATTAATGTAATTTTATTTTATTTATTAGTACTTATTTGTGTCTCTTAATAAAGTGATTATGTAATAAACGTAAATGAATATGGTACACACAGCGACACATCAACCTAGACTATTTGGACTTTGGACTATTAGAAGTTGAACGCTGCGAATCGTGCGAGAGAGTGCGTTATATTTTTGTTACGCTCTATCCTTACCATTACATCGACACCACTATGCACTGTCCCTTTCCGACAATTCTCTATTTTGTATGTAGCGTAGTTATGCGTATATAGGGTGTCTAATTTGATGTGTAGCCGTGTGTACAACCTAGTGAAGTTATACAAATCACGGTGTTATATTCCAATGTAATATACTTATTGCAATAACATCCCTCTCACCTATGAATAAAAGTAATATAGTAGTTTTAGATCAGCTACTCATATATCATAAAACCTGGATTGGTTAAGTTGTTATAGAACACTTAATCAATTCAGCCTTTTTTTACAAAACTCCTAGTCCTGATGCGTAAATCAAGTCCGTTAAGCGCATGGCCCATTGCATTGCCTTGGCATGTCTTCCTTAGTTTCCAAAAAAAAGTCAATGTAGAATATGTGTGTGTCCGGACAGATTTTGTCACAAAGGGTTACCTGATTAGTAGGAAGATCTTATTATGTGCCGAATATAATTTCAATTCGAAATACTAACACTATACCTAAGTATGAGCGAAGTGAATTTATAGCTCGCGAATTGATTCTTGTTAATTAAGTACAGACCTCGAGACGCTTTCAGTTGAAATAAGGACGTAGTGTGGAGGGCTCTGCTCGTGGACTACGCGACTGATATCTAACAATAAAAAAAGTACGGGCTATTCCACGAGCCAAAAACATCCATTGCAATCAGTCTTGACAGTTTAATAATAAATAATGTTAAATGCGAATCAATTTCATTATTACTGAGTTTACGTAATACATAATTGGTATATTTTCCGAATCATAATATAAGAAATATAAAAGCCTAGATGTGCCCGCGGTTTCACCCGCGTTTATCGTTACTGCGCCGCCCCCGTAGGTCGTACCGTAATGTTATATAGCCTTTCTCGATATATCGGCTATCCAACACTAAAATAATTTTTCAATTCGAACCAGTAGTTCCTGAGATTAGCGCATTCAACCAAACAAACAAACAAAATCTTCAGCTTTATAATATTAGTATAGATACAGTAAAATAAACTATATTTTTTATATTTCATAAATTATGATGAATTTGGAATTTTCAACTCGACAGCACAGAACAGCTGTCAAAAAGACGTATGTGTTCTGAGCCATCTCAGTGTTTATCAAGTTGATGAATTCATTTCACTTGATGACTGAAGGCAGCTGATTCAAACAACAGGCCAACTATTTCCGTATTGTTATATTTTTTAGTATCACTGATATCCAATATGTCTGTCAAAGAAGGTATGCAATAGCACCGCAGGAATAAACTTTAAACTAGACGTTATATTAGCAGCCAGTCACATATGTATACTTACATACATATATGTATGTTACGCCACGATCGGGCAGCAATGCATAAAAACGCGATAAGGCAATGTCAGCTGTCAGACATAATATTGCTTAATATAATATACATACGAACATGATTGTACCTTTGACTTTTTATGGTAAGAACTTAAAACGAGTCGTGCTTATCTCATATAAGCAAGAAATCCTGATCACGAGCGTTGATATAACAAAATACTTAGTTATAATTAAACTGAGAATCGTTTGTAATCGTTCACACGAAAACTGAATCACGCAACGGACAAGTGTTATAAGATCTGGTAAATGGAATAGCCTGGATAGCAACGATAGGCTAGTGGGAGACCTTTGGGCTGCCGCGCTGACGTCTCCAGTTCGATCCCAAGGCACGCACCACTGACTTTTTCGAAGCTGTGCGTATTAAATAGTTAATTATCATTTACTTTAACTGTGAAGGAAAACGTCATCATGGTATGTCTGTTCTCCATAATGTTCTCGAAGATATGTGAAGTCGGCCAACATGCACTGGGCCAGCGTGGTGGGCTATGGCCTAACCCTTCTCTCACTGACATAAGGCCCGTGCCTAGCAGTTGTATTATTATTTTTGAAATGCAATAGTCTCGCCCCTATGGCAATTACAACATACCCATAAAAATATAGTTGTAATATACTTCTGCCCGTGAGGATGTAAAGTTATTAAACTATGTTTGAGAGTTATTAAAAAAAGCGGTGCAATTATTATGCTCGAAATTAAACAGATAATTATTTGCCTCTAATGAAATATAATTATTCTCGCTTATCTGTTTTTCTAATACTACCTACTTTGGCCTCACACGCAAAACACGTGAGTGAGAACATAATGACGGGTATAAACATGAATACCATTTTTTATTTTGATTTAATTACCTATATACAAGTGTGTATCTCATAATTAAAAATGGTATTCAAAATCAAGTATTCAGAAAACCTCTTCAAGAAACAAGTTTTAAAATCAAGCATAAATAATGTACTTATAGGATTAACAAAATAGCGCTCATAACGTTTTTGTTTACAGCCTTTTACCTGTTCATCATATGAATATATGACATACAATAACCTTCCATATCTAAAAAACACTATCACATTAAAATAATAAAAGCAGCGCTCAGTGACGTCACTACTCAAACGGAGAAACTTATTTGAAGAAGTACCTCTTAAGGACAGCTATGAGAAAAGCGCGGGAAAAGAGGATGATTCAACGCAGCAATATATTTTCTATTGGACATAAGCAACATAAGTCCATAGACAACGATAACTGTTAAATAACAGACGTTACCGATGCTTCTTCGTGTCAAAACACGTAACACGTTTTTGTATATCTATTGCCACACTGGTTCTTTCCAACTCGTATTGGTCAATCGATCAAACAAGATTTTTTTGTCAGACTCGTAAACTATTTCACTACTGTATTGAACGATGTATGAAACATCATTAATCTTTAGATTATCGACTGTTAAAGAACTTGATTAATAAACATGTTACAGACTCACGTGCGACAATCTTGAGCCTACAAAATAAAGCAGTAAAATAATAATATAAGTATTTTAGCCTTTTTTAGTATTTGAAACTAACACAGCAAAAAATTATAACAGGTTTGTAAGAATAGTTTTACTTGTCGCTTAAACAGTTTAATGGATGATTGAGTATCTTTGAGATTGAGGTTCAATGGTTCTTCAATTCTTTATTTTATTTATTTAGTGGCCACTATAATGCTTTTTTGGCATTGCAAAACAAGTGATGCTTCGTTCAAATGTCAGTTGAGCGCTCTATTGAGGACTATCGAAAGACACACATGACAGCTTATGACATATGTGAAATATAGGCAGGAACATAAGCGCTTTTTGCTAAAGATGAGCGATTAAATATTTGAACTTATCGACTGTTGAAACAATTGAAAACATTCAAAACTTTGATAAAATTCAGATGCATTAAATGTCACAGATTTTTTAAATTAAAGTTTGAAATAGTTCAGTATTTATTGATTTATTATTTGATTCATATCACAGTAGGTACATAATGTACCTACTGTGTTCGTATTAGCCTGACGTTAATACAAATATATTATTGATGATATCGCGATTCTTGGTTCGCGTGGTAAGAAGGCAGAAGACTTTCCAGATTGTTCATGACCTATCCAATCCAGTTAAAATAGTCGTTTATTATTCGAATCGTAGTCAGTTACAACGATATGATCGACATTTAGATGCGGGTTTAGAATATCAAATATCGAATATTTTTATAGCAATTGCAATCGATACTTTTAGCATGCTACGATACTGAAACAGACGTCTATTATTGCAACTATAATAAAGCAACGGCGTTTATAACTACAGTAATATTATTTTCAACAAAACATATTATGTAATTTAATAGATCTTTAAACAGAATGATATTCCAGGATGAATATCCCGGCGTTGAATTTCTTCAAATTTTCTTCAGTGATTCCAAATCTACAAAGTTTAGAAACTTTGTAGATTTAGAATCGCTGAAGGAAATAATATTTTAGAAGATATACATAGATACTACGGACACATTAATTTCTCAGTTATATAGTGTCTCATCTATACTTGAAATTAAACTTTATTTCACAAATATTAGTGGCGTGTGGACATCGAGTTCACAACACTCGGTGCAGTGTCAATAGCAAGGCAGCTATTTAAACCACTGCGCCGACCGTTTCAAGCTAGTCAAGTCATCATATTTGAAGATCAAGATTACTTACCTTCTTAATTTTTATTTGTACAAATATGCTTTAGTTAGAATAACAGTCCACACCACATCATCACCACATTAATAAGTGATGGCCATCTTGCAGAGACTAATTATTCAAAGTGTATAAAAATAGTGAGCAACAATAATAACTTCTACGTAGCCTGAGCATACTTGACATGCCGAAATCTACAACAACACTCAAACAAAAAGCCGTTGTTCTTAACACATGTCGCCTCACACGTAAATTTCTTGCATCATCTACTTCTTAACTTTTTCAGGTTTTTACCCCTTTGAAATAAAAGGGAGACGAAATAGAAAATAAAAATAAATAATATTAATAATAGTTTATCACATGCACACAACACCATCTAGCCCAAACTAAGCAGAGCTTGTGCTATGGGTGTACGCTGCTATGGGTCTAAGCTTCTTCTAAATATACAGCCTGTTATTGTAGAGGAGGTACAAAGGAGACTTATAATAACATAGTAAACAAAGTTATTAATTGTGACGAGCCACATTTAAAATTGCTGTTTTCCCCACAAACAGCCAGAGATAAGTAATAGGTCACTAATTATAAGTTAGTTTGTAATTAAGACATTCATTTGCATGTCATGGATTGTAAATGGAACACCTAACCTGTGTCACATAATTGGCACCTATCTGTCGAGATAGTACTTATTGAAGAGTGGTTATTAGTTACTTTGTTGTTTAGGTATACTGTGGTGTACACTCCAGTTTATTTACTACATACGCTTAATACCAATCACCAATTCAATTGAAATTAAAACTCTTTACAACAGTCTCAATGTCATATTATATATCACAAATTTAAAATAAATTATATTTCACTTCATATTGTCGTTTAGTAGACCAGATCGAAACGCTATTTTGTACAACTATTAAATTGGGTATTTATTAACAGATATTTAATCGCATGCTAAATATCTGTGCGTTAAGCGATATTTGTCTCAAGATATTACACTGGTCCCATGGTTGGTTCCGGAGTTATTGCATTGGTTCCATGCAAAAGGGACGAATGCTAGCTCCCGGTACATTGTCAAAATCTGACCTATTACTGAGAGTGTTATTATAGAGAACAATGACAATTATTTTTTTAATTGTACGATCGTGAATCGCCGCGTATCTTACATGCCTTTATTAAGACACAAAGAACAGATTCAGAACAATAATTTGCGATTCACACATATTTTTGTTCCGTGTGGGAGTGGCAACATTTAAATTTCTACGCCATCCGTGCAATCATATATCAATATCATATTATATTGAAACCAATAAACTGTACTGGAATGTGTCTTAAATTTTTACTTCTTTTATTGTTTTTTTGTTTGCTTTGCGAGTGACCATAATTACATATGCATAGAAATATTTAATAACTGTATAAATTAACAATGCCTTATTATCATAATAATTAAGCATTAACAAAAACATAAGTACTAGGAGAGACTAGTTAATTAGCTAGCTGCTAGACAATTAAAAAATAACGTGATGAAAAAATTTAAATTCTTTGTTATAAAACGCGAATCTATTTTAAGGTTAACTAAAATGTGAATGATGTCTTTGATCCTTGCAAATAAACGACTCGGGCGTGGCTTGGGTTCAGATAATATAATACTAAACTAATAAAGATACTACTATCCCAAAGAAGTTTGCAAGCGTCCATAGTCTTCTTTTACGTGATTGGCAGGCCTACGACGCCTGCCACCCCAATCGTCCATAGTCTACGACAGTAGTTCCCAAAGTGGTTCAGGTGGACCCCCAGGGGTCCACAGAAGACTCGACAGGGGTCTACGTTGGCGTGACAAAAAATGGGTTTCACAATTCGTAAGCTTGGGGTCCACGAAAATTATTTTAAGGAATACCAAAAGCCGAAGAAACGAGATTTCTAAAAAAAAATTTTCAGCCCGCCTACCGTGGTAGGTTTAGACCCGAGAATATAAAAAAAAGGTCTGCCCACCTACCGTGATGGGTTTAGTCCCGAGAATTTCAAAAAGCAAAAAATAATGTCGGCTCTTAGAGATTTGATCAAATTTTTTAATTTTAGTCAAGGTATATGGTAGAAATGCAGCTGCAGGGGGTCCACCGGAACCAGCTAAATTTTGAAAGTGGTCTATGGGAAATAAAGTCTGGGTACCTCTGGTCTTCGATAACCACTTACTACCAAACAGGGTAAAGCTCATAGCTTGTTTGCCACTCCCGTTATAGCTAAATTCGAAATAATAATTAATAAAAATAGCTTTACAGTATTTCGTTATAAAAGGGCACCAAAAAGAACCCTATCACTAAGCTTCCGTGGTGAGCACGACTAAACTTTAAAAGCTTTATCTTGAAAACTATAATAGGGAGCCAGATGAAAGTTTCACAAAATATTTGTAATTATGGTCACTCGTCAATCAAACAATGAAAAATTAGAGAAGTAAAAATTTAAGACACTTTCCAGTACAGGAAACTTCCAATTCCAGAGTCTCTTTATTTGTATCTAGTATTTCGTATCCACTTTATTTACTTATATTCCTAATGATTTAAATGTTATTTTTATTGGTATCAATATAATATGATATTGATATATGATTGCACGGATGGCGTAGAAGTTTAAATGTTGCCAGTCCCACACGGAACAAAATTATGTGTGATTCGTAAATTATTGTTCGGAATCTGTTCTTTGTGTCTTAATAAAGGCATGTAAGATACGCGGCGATTCACGATCGTACAATTGAAAAAATAATTGTCAGTGTTTTCGATAATAACACTCTCAGTAATAGGTCAGATTTTGGCAATGTTCCGGGAGCTAGCATTCATCCCTTTTGCATGGAACCAATGCAATAACTCCGGAACCAACCATGGGACCAGTGTAATATCTTGAGACAAATATCGCTTAACGCACAGATATTTAGCATGCGATTAAATATCTGTTAAGAAAGACACAATTTAAAAGTTGTACATAATAGCGTTTCGATCTGGTCTAATAAACGACAATATGAAGTGAAATTAAATTTATTTTAAATTTGTGATATGTAATATGTCATTTAGACTGTTGTAAAGTTTTAATTTCAATTGAATTGTTGATTGGTATTAAGCGTATGTAGTAAATAAACTGGAGTGTACACCACAGTATACTTAAACAACAAAGTAACTAATAACCACTCTTCAATAAGTACTATCTCGACAGATAGGTGCCAATTATGTGACACAGGTTAGGTGTTCCATTTACAATCCATGACATGCAAATGAATGTCTTAATTACAAACTAACTTATAATTAGTGACCTATTACTTATCTCTGGCTGTTTGTGGGGAAAACAGCAATTTTAAATGTGGCTCGTCACAATTAATAACTTTGTTTACTATGTTATTATAAGTCTCCTTTGTACCTCCTCTACAATAACAGGCTGTATATTTAGAAGAAGCTTCTATTGTCTAGTACCCATAGCACAAGCTCTGCTTAGTTTGGGCTAGATGGTGTTGTGTGTATGTGATAGACTATTATTAATATTATTTATTTTTATTTTCTATTTAGTCTCCCTTTTATTTCAAAGGGGTAAAAACCTGACCTTAGCCAAGTGTGCCAGAGGAGAAAAAGTTAAGAAGTAGATGATGCAAGAAATTTACGTGTAAGGCGACATGTGATATGAAGAACGGCTTTATGTTTAAGTGTTTTTGTAGATTTCGGCATGTCAAGTATGCTCAGGCTATGTAGAAGTTATTATTATTGCTCACTATTTTTATACACTTTAAATAATTAGTCTCTGCGAGATGGCCATCACTTATTAATGTGGTGATAGGACTGTTATTCTAACTAAAGCATATTTTTGCATATAAAAATTAAGTAAGTAATCTTGATCTTGAAATATGATGACTTGACTAGCTTGAAATGGATGGTGCAGTGATTTAAATAGCTGCCTTGCTATTGACACTGCACCGAGTGTTGTGAACTCCAATTATAGCAGTCCCAAGTCTGGGTGGTCTTTGTATTCGTTATTTGAATACTTAATATAATCCTAGACAACGGGTCTTACTCGCGATAAAGTATTTAAAATGTAATAAATACCTATTGATTGCCCGTCGTTTCAACCGACTTGCACCGATCGTGGTCACGGCTTGACTGATGCATAGATAATATACTATATAGGGACTGATGTGAGCACAGCGGCGCCTTTGTGAAGTGTGGGTTTCGGCAACTAGGTACCGTGACTTGGTCACTATTATTTATATTCACCCTGTCGGTATTTCGACACACGACAAGTCGGTCGAAACGTCGGGCAACCAATAGGTTTTTATTACCTTTTAAATACTTTATAGCGCGTAAGACCCGTTGTCTAGCATTATATTAAGTATATGTACAAATCGCGATAGTCTAAAAACCGTTATTTGAATGTTTGGAAAATACGCCGCATCACAAATGTATTCCTTGTGCGAGCGAGAGTTGTATTAAGAAAAACAAAAATAAATAGAAATGTATATTACCTCAAACATTATTTGAATATTCGAAAGCTTCGAAATCATCTCATCAATTCAATAGATATCGCCGATTATTATTAGTATCATTACAAAATATTTGAAACTTGACTTGAAGATTATACGTTGATAAACATGGTCGATCGCGCTGACAATCTTCTTAAGCCTGGCCCTGACGGATGACGTTCATGACCTTATTTTTTGTTATCACACGTGAATCATATTTCCATGTTTTTGAACTTCTCATGGGCAACACAATATCCCATATTTATTTGGTTAAGCCGACTGTGTGCATTTGTGTTTGCGTATTGCTGGCACGTAGGTACTTAATCAAATAATCAATCAACACCTACCTACTAATAACCCTTTTATGTACCTACTTGTCAATACTTCACATCACTTAAAAATTCAAATGATTCAAATTTTAATCTATTATTTTACATCGCTTAAAGTCATTCTGTAACAGTTCTACTAAATAGGCACTTAGGAGATAGATTAAATAAAGTCATTCTGTAACAGTTAAAGTCATTCTGTAACAGTTTTACTAAATAGGCACTTAGCAGATAGATTAAATTAGAATCTACGTTACCTAATTAAGTTAATATTTTCGAATTTTGCAAAGAAAACTATCTAGATGTACGTCCAACGGACCAATTTACTTCACAAAATGACAGGTTTTAATTTCAGCCAAACTAAACAACAACAACAAAATATGTAAAAAAAAAAATCATTATAGTCTATGCTGTTATCAATTTTATCATCACATCTGACTAAAAGGCTTAGTTATATTGATTTTCTAAATACTAAAATATATTATTTGCATATCTGATTTGCTTCATTTATAATTTATTTAAAATCCCATCATATTGCAATTTAAATGTAATCAAATCATAACATGGAATTTCTTGACTGGGACTTAAAGTATTGACCCGTTTTTATCGAGTTAAATGTTTTTATTCAAGGACATAAAAAATATAAATTATACATTGTTTTTATTATAAATCTGTATGTACCATACAAAACAATATATTTCGTCTACCTATATCTTAAATACTTTCAACAATCTCATATTAATAAAATACATGAAATGACATTAATTTATTACATACCTACATAAGTTTTATAGTGTTTTAATGACACTGCTATAAATTACTTTGCCTGTATGAGTTTATTCTCCTCTTACCTATATTATAGATTACGTAACTGACAAAAGACCTTAACTACCTATTTAAATCTATAACTTTATCGTACTGGGTGTAAGACACAATTTTATTAGTTAGCCATTAAAGACACTATTGTCATATGAATAGGGCTGCTATCTATATAGCAATCACTCTAGGTATATTGCAATCTAGAACTTCTTAACATACCAATGCATGTGAAGTAACGAGTATTGTCGTTGTCGAGTATCTTATGTTCGATCCCCACATGCCACAAAAATTTTATCCACAAACACGCTGTGCCGAGTCTGAATGATATTTATATCCGATTTTTAATACTTTCAAGATCCCCGCTGGACAGAAGTTGTTCCTAGTTCGTAACTTATCTTTCTTAATACGCTGCATGAAAATGACTAGCCAACAGTCAACGCTGACATTTCAGATTATTAAATGGAGCTTTAAAACATGCAATTTTTCTAACGAGGTTATCCTTTGCCATCAAAGCAACCGATAATACATTATTTAATACGTACATAACTTTAAAAAGAACTACGGGATGTGTGACTAAACTTAAGATTTTGGCTAGGTAGTCCAACATCCTTCCACTACGATATGGATATTTATTCTCATTCTCTTTTCCAGTTCCCCTGGAGATGTCAGTCCTGAAGAAGGAGAACTTCAACAACTGGTACAATCTAAAGACATATTACGCTGCGATCCTCGTCACTGGCATGCCGATGCAGGTAAACCGGTGCAACTTGTGCAATTACTTTTAATTAGTTCTACAAGGTCAAAATGTCGAAAGGCTAAACAACTGACAAGTAATTAAATATTTCTATAAACATAATTAGTATAATCATTTCGATTATCATTCATTATTTCCATAAAAACGTTGAATTGTTTTGCTTGTTTGAGCTCAACTATAAGACAAATCGTGCAGCCACAATTTATGTTAAAAATCGAGCCAATTTCAGGCTTCACGGGCCAATTCTAACGTACATACGTAGTAAATTAAATTACTATAGGCATACCTAACTCCATATTCAGATGTAGGCGCAGACATCTACAAGAATATAAATCGGTGATGGCTAAATATATTACAGCAGCGATCTTATGACCAGCTAAGTTTTTGATCCGATTAAGTATGCAACTGCATTACAATAAATATTTTGCTTATCAAGAACACGCAAAATGCGTGAGCAATTAATTATCTGCCAGGTTGCAGCGGTTGAAGTAATCTCTTCCCTACTGACAATGCGCCTTGAGCTGCTGGTTCTTTTAAGTATACAGAACAAAAGCTTACGTGGTCAATACATTCTTGCTATCGAGTCCAATTATGTATTCTTTGTAGTAATCGATTAATTTACTGAAAGCCCCTTGCCATAAAGGGTTACAATACTTCAGGGCTTGGTATAACGAAAGATCTATATCTAAAGTATTCTAACGGCAGTGATCAATAATATTATTATTATTAAATCTGATAATGACTAGATAATTTAATTGTTAGAATAGGTAACTGTGCAGCTATCTTAACCATAAGGCCTGTAAATTAAGTCATAGTTTCAAGTTAAGTTAAGTTAAGTAGTCAAGTTCAAAGTAACCTATGTTCTTACCTAGATCAATAGGTTGCCATTTCCATACCAAATTAGAACAAAGTTCACTGGTTAAATTGCGATAACATTGCAACATACTGAGTTACATTAGCGTGATATTTGTACGGCTTAGTCGACATTTCTAAATGTAATTCAATTTATGTTTGGGCTGGTATTTTCTTTGCACAAAGAATAAGTATTGCCATTCAACATGGCAATGCTGCTAGTCTTCTGGGCACGTTGTCAATTGACGAAAATGCGGAGAAATATGACGCTTTTTAATTTTGAAGTGTTATTTTCTCTTTAATTTATATTTCTTGTAAATAATTTATGTGTATATGATATTAATTATTTAATTATGTCATTAAAATAAATATACATGGTACATTGGATCTAAAAACTAATTAACATTTATGTTTTATATTACAGATTGTCTACAGTTTTGTTTATTCTGTACCGTCGTACTTTCTGTCGGGCCAGCCGGCTGAATCCTATCGGTTCATCATGTTCGTGTTAACTCTTGCGAATGTCACGCTGCTCGCTGAAGCTATGGGCAACGTCATTGGAACCTGCTTTAATCCTGTGGTAAGTGTACATATACCGTTATAAACTATTCTCTTGAGCAATGTGAAATAATTTAATAATTTGTTTGTTACGCTTTCACTCCTTAAGTGCTCAACTGATTATCATAACATAAAAAAGTACTAAAACTAACCTAACATAATCTACATTTACGCGAGCGAAGCCGCGTGTAGTCTCATCTAGTAATAAATAAATTACTTTTATTACTATTATTATAATTTAATGCCAAGGCCTCGCATTCAACAATAACCTAAGGTTCTAGTGCACACGTGCTCGGCATGATTCTATTTTCTTGGTCAAGGACGCAACTCATGCATCTAAATTAACAATTAATCAATAAACAATACTTATTGTTATTCGTATATATTAACATAACTGGAGACGCGCATCGAATATTAGTATGTGTTAAAGATTTATATACAACTAGATGTGCCCGCGGTTTCACCCGCGTTTATAGTTACTGCGCCGCCGCCGTGGGTCGTAGCGTGATGTTATATAGCCTATAGTTAATAAACACCTTCTTCAATAAATAGGCTATCCAACACTAAAATAATTTTTCAATTCGAACCAGTAGTTCCTGAGATTAGCGCGTTCAACCAAACAAACAAACGCTTCAGCTTTATAATATTAGTTCAATCGTACAGTTACTATTACTACTTTACTATTACACCTTTTTTTTTTTTTTTTTTTTTTTTTACGTGGGGAAATGCGCCTGATGCATACCCTCCAAGGGGAGCATACGCCACAAGGGGAGGCGAGAGGGTTATGTCCGGCTCTCCCGTACTTCGGGCCTACGGACCAAAACCCCACGGTGTGCACGCTCGCTGCCTTGTATAGTGGATGGGCCGCTGGCAACAATTACTACCTCAGCGACCCATCCAGCAGTCTACAGCTCCTCGGCGACGCCCCGGCACTACATAGGGCGTCGGACCGACTCAATGGCTGGCGGACGGGAGATCCCCGTTCTCCCGCCCGCAGCCTTCATTATGGCGTCATAAGGCGCGCGTAAGCGCGCCTGCGCCGCCCGGTTCGCCGGCGACGGCTCGGATCCGCAAGGATACTTTCTTCACGGATCCGCTCCGCCGCCTCCTTCTGCGAGATGACGTCCTCGCAGAAGGACGCGACCGCTGCCCACTTCCTCTCGCTGTCGACCATGGCTTTGATCACGGCCGGCAGCGAGAGATTTTCACCAACAACCTCAATGAGTTCACGGCGCTGCACCGCCCAAGCAGGACATTGCTCGAGCGTGTGCTGCGCCGTGTCCTCCTCACAGTCGCAATGGTGGCAGATGGGACTCGGTTCCCTCCTAGCGACCGTGTGCAGGTATTTGCCAAAGCAACCGTGCCCTGACAACACCTGCACTAGCCGGAAGGAAAGGGTCCCATGCTGCCGCCCTGCCCACCGCTCCAATACCGGCTGGAGGGCCCCAACGGTTCTGAAACCGGCCAGGGGCGCCTCCAGCCGCGCCTTCCATTTTAAAATCATGCCCTGGTGGGCTCGATTGCGCGCGCACTCAATAGCTGTCGGGAGGGGACGACAACCCGTCTCCTCCCGCACCGCCTCACTCACTGCAAACACTTCGGCGAGCACTTCAGCCTCCAAATCCCACGGGGGTGTCCCGGCCAACGCGCAAGCTGCGTCGGCCGACACCGTGCGGTATCCACGTATTACCCTGACCGCTATGACTCTCTGCGGTCTCCGCAAGAGAGTCCTGCACTGAGCGGTCAGGGAGTCCGCCCACACCGGTGCGCCGTAAAGCGCCATCGACCGGATAACCCCCGCGTAGAGTCGCCGGCAACCAGCACTGGGCCCGCCCAAATTTGGCAATAACCGCCCAAGGGCGGACGCAGTGCCGAGAAGCTTCGGAGCGAGCTGTCTGAAATACTCGCCGAAGTGCCACCTTCCGTCCAGCACCAAGCCCAGATATTTCATGTGGGCCTGGACGGGAACGCGCGTCGAGCCCACCATTATCGAGGCGCCGCGGGGTGGACTGCGACGAGGCCCATGAAAGACCAGGGCCTCCGTCTTGTTAATAGCCACCCGTAAACCCAGCGCCTCGATACGCCCGACCACCTGGGAAACCCCCACGGTAGCCAAACGGGCCGCCTCCTCGAAGTTACCCCCACGGGCTGTGACGAGGGTATCGTCAGCGTAACTGATGACGCTCAGCCCGGGGGGTAGGACAGCACGTAGGACCCAGTCGTACCCCATGTCCCACAGGAGCGGACCAAGAACCGATCCCTGCGGGACACCGCACGACATGGGCCGCCGCCAAACCTCGCCTCGAACCTCGAGGAGGATACTCCTGCCTCTCAGATAGTCTGCCACCAGCCGCTCCAGGTAAAAAGGTACCCCGTGACATCGGAGCGCCCCCTGGACACAGCTGTATGGCAGACTATTAAACGCGTTGGCGATGTCTAAAGACACCGCCAACAGAACACCGCCGCCGGCGACCGCCTCCTCGGCCGCGGCCCTCAGGCGCATAATGGCCCCGACCGTCGAACGACCTTCCCGGAATCCGAACTGAGCGTCCGACAGGTCGGGACCGACCGTGCTCAGGTGCCGGACGATGCGGGTGGCGAGAATTTTCTCAAACATCTTCCCCGCCTCCTCCAGCAGCACTATGGGCCTGTACGCCGCGGCCGACTCTGGAGGCCGTCCCGGCTTGGCCAGCAACACCAACTTCCCCTCCTTCCAGCACTCAGGGAATCGTCCCGACACCAGGCTCGCGTCGAAAAGTTCCCTGAGGCGGACATCCAGGTGATCGAGGGCCAGCGCGAGAGCTCGCGCCGGCACACCGTCAGGTCCAGGGGCGGTCGTCTTGGAGCGGATCCGCAAGACAGCCGCCCCCATCTCCGCATCTGTAACCGGGGTAGCACTGAGTTCCGCCTCCCGATGTCGGCCTCCCGATGGGGCCATTGCCGGGGGCACGTGCTCTGCCCGGTCAGGAAATAACTCCTCGACCACCTCGGAGAGGAAGTTGGGCTGGAGGGTCTCCGTAAGGGGGGGGCCCCGCGCACGGAGCTTGTTCAGCGCCGCGCGATATGGGCGCCCCCAGGGGTCATGGTCTAGACCCTCCAACATTTCACTTTTCGCCCGTTCCTTGGCGCGGCAGATTGCCGACTGCAGAGACACCTTCGCTTCGCGATACGCGTCATACAGTCGGCTCTCCTCTCGCTCATCGCGGTGGCGACGGCTTCGGCAGCGTGTGTATAACCTCCGGGCACGAATGCAGGCCGCACGGAGGTCCGCCAGCTCCTGGGACCACCAGTAGACCCCCTTCGGGGTCCAGTGTCGCACTCGGGGCATGGCCGCGTCGCAAACAGCTTGGATGCTGTCGCGAAAGCGGACAGCCCCGGCGTCTACCTCCCCAGACGGGGGTGCAGGAGACAGCCAAGCTTGAACTATGGCTGCCTCTTCCAGTAGGTCCCGGTTCAGCCTCTTAACAGCCCACCGCGGAAAGCGAGGAGTTCTGCCCGCCGACGGGCGATGACCCCTGCTAGGGTCCCGGAGCAGGGAGACATCCAGACGGATATACCGATGGTCCGAAAGGGTCTCTACCTCCTCCAGGACACGCCATCCCCTTACGCGTGCGGCGAAGGCAGGGGTAGCAAACGAGAGGTCCACTATCGACCCCCCCTGTCGTCGCACGCACGTGTTGACGGCGCCTCTGTTCAACAAACAGAGGCCCGCCGCATCGGCCCACTCTTCGACCGCCCTTCCTCGGACATCCGTGTGGGGGGACCCCCACGCAGTAGACTTTGCGTTAAAGTCCCCCATCACAAGGATGCGGCTAGGTGATATCCGCCGTATCGAGGCCTCTAAGTTGTTGAGAAAGGTCTCGAAGTCTGCCAGACTCCTGTTGGGGGAGAAGTACACACCAATGACTGTGACCTCTCCCCACGCGGCCGCAACGTATCCCGCACCCCTCTCCTTTACTGAGAGGGAGGGTGAACGAGGCGCCGTGGAGACGACGACTGTCACGGAGCTGTCCCAGTCACCTGCCCAATTGGGGCTGGGAGGAACGTAATATGGCTCCGCGGCTACGGCTACACCGATCGACCACTCCGCCATAGACTGCAGAAAAAGGTCCTGCGCTCGGGCGGAGTGGTTGAGATTCGCCTGGAGGAGGAGATAGTCACGGTCTTGGTCCATGACTAGGTCGACATCTCCTCCTCCACCGCTGAAGGCGGTCTTACTTCAATTGATAGGGCGGCAGCCGGGGCCGATGAGCTGCCCCCCTCAACGCGTTTTATGGGCGGGGATTTGCACCCTCTGTCGCCACGGAAATGGGCAGCTGCTCGACCAGCTGCCGCACACGCCGGGCAGTGCGGGGTTGTCTTGCACGCTCCAATGACGTACCCAGGCTGGCCGCAGCGATAACAGGCGTCGCTGCGGTCCTCGGGGCTAGGGCACTTAACACGAGCGTGCCCAGCTCCCCCACACCTAAAACATCTCATGGGCCGAGCGGCCAGGATATGGACCCTGGCCGAACTCCAGCCCACGAGTAGACGCCCGGCGTCAGCCAGCAGCTTGGCCGCGGCGACAGGGCATTGCGCCCACACGGCGCCGACCCCCCCTGGGCCGGGACGGATGGTGCCAATCCGTATGGCGTCCGCAGCACAACCAGTTCTGGCGCTAATGGCGCCAGAGACATCCTCCGCGGACACCGAGTCATCAAGGCCGGTGATGCGCATCTCTGCACACTTCACCGGCCTCGCAATCTTCACACCATCCGTCTCAGGAAACAGACTCCTGAGCCTAGCGGCAATGGTGTCTGCCGCTTCGCCTCCGTCAGCTCCGGGGAACTCCAGGATGCGGCCTCCTGTGTGGGCTTGGCGGACCCTGGCTCCGAGGTGTGTAATATCCCCGGTGTTCCGCCTCGCCGTGGAAAGCACGGCCTGATAAGTCAGGCCGCGCTCAGCCGCCTCCGGTAGCACCGTTATAACCACGGCAGCTGACTTTGGCGCTCGGAGTCTGTTTCGCCGCCGCCTCTTTTTCTTGGCCCCGCCTTGGTTAACGGGGCCAGGTCTTACTGCGGCTGCGGTCGTCGCAGAGGCAGCCGCAGCAGCAGCTGCAGCAGCAGCCGCAGCAGCAGCGGCTCTCTTGGCCTTCCCGCGGCGAGTCCTGCCTTTATTCCTCACCGTCTGCCAGCCCTCACCCTGAGGGATGGCAGGCGCGGGAGCGGGCGGTGCAGTGGGCGCAAGTCCACTAGGGCCTCGCCGCATGGTCTGGGGCAGAGGAGCCCTGGGTGCTGGAAGAGGTGGGAAGTCTTTGATAGGCTTCTGCCGTCCTCCCTTCCCAGCCTTATTGCGACCTACTGAGGGCGCAGGAGTGGCCTCCGGTGCTGGCATCGATGGTGCCGACGGGGCCTTAGCAGCCACAGAGGCGGCAGTGGCGGCGGCCGTAGGCGGCGTGGCTTGCAGCCGCGACCGATAACTTGGTGCCGGTAGCAGTCGGTCACCGAGACCTGCTATGCGGGCGTCTACGTACTTAAACATCGTCGCCTGCAGGTCCAGTTCTTGCCCCGATGGTTGGGGCGCCTGCTTCGATGCCCGCCCTTGGGTCTCAGCCCTGAGCCGTACCATCTCCCGGCGTAGCTCAGCCACTTCCGCCTCCAGCCGCGCGAATTTGTCGGCCAGGTACTCGACCGACTCCTTTGTTGCAGCTGCCGCCTCCTTTAGGTGCTTCTGGAAGGTACCCTTGAGGTTCCGAGACCTGGACGCTACCTTCGTCACAATCTCGGAACCATCAAGGACCCTCTGCACCGCTTCTGCCACCGACTTCGGGGTGGCGCTGCTCCCCTGGGGACATATTTTCTGAGCGAGCAGTGCCACCTCCTCCTCCGCGCACAGCTCAGCGGCTGCACGCTTTGCAGCAGCCGTCTCGGCCGCCTTCGCCCGACCGTATGGCCCCGGTGTACTCGGCCGTTCTCTCCCTCTTCGGGAAGTCCCGACCTTGGGTACGGGCGCCGCACTCGATTCCCCGTCGGTTCCCGAATTGGTTCGACAAGGGCGGCGTTTGCGCTTTCGCGCTAGAGTCGCCTTGCCCGGGACTAGCCCCAAGGCGACATTCATCATGGAATCGGTGTCCGACTCCGCGGCTGTTTCGGTGCCGGTAGTTTCGCGCGGCACGGCGCTGTGATGTGGGTTGCCCCCCCCAGAATACGAGGGGCAGACGGAGCCAGAAGGCTCCGTGAGGGATTCTCCAGGCGCGGAGCACCTGGTACCCTCCTGGGGTAGTTCATAACCTTTATCCGACATCTTTCATGATAATTTGGGGTGGCCCTAATGACTGGGTTCCCCCCAGCCATACAGCCCCTCGCCGGGCCACAAAGCTTGAGCTTTGGGTTATTTTTATAGAGGTTTTCTTCCTCGCAGCCCGAAGGCCCCCGGTCCTGTCAGTTCAGGATTACGGGTTGGGCCGGATGGGGGTCCATACTGGACCGATCCACCCGCCCCAAGACCGCCCAACTGGGCAAGGAATCTAGACCCCTCACCCGGCCAAATGGCCCTCACTAGTAATTTTTTAGAGAGGTTGTCTTCCTCTATTCCCCCGTATTGAGCCGGATGGGGGTCCACGCGGGACCGATCCACCCGCCCCAAAACCGTCCGGCTGGGCAGGACGCCTATGCAACCGGCCCTGGCCTTACGGCCCCCACTGGTGATTTTTTAAAGAGGTTTTCTTCCTCTATTCCCCCCCGTCTCTAATCCACGTTTCCTCTGCTAATCAGAGCAACACGTGGAGAGACCCCCGAACGCGGCCCTCGCGGGCCGATAACCCCGAGACAAACTGCCTCGGGTTCCCTACGCGCGTGCCAGAGTATTAGCCACGAGTAATAATGCCCCCGAAAGGACATTATTACCCGTGTTGCCCGGGGTGTACCGGCCCAACGACTGCCGTTCCCATCCACGAAAAGTGTAGAAGGGACCAGCAGGCGCTAGGCACACTAGGAGGTTCTCTGGCCACACACCCCACTTTACTATTACACCTACTTTAACATCGGCTATTTTTAACAGCAGTTGAAATGAATCCAACCTTAAATAAGGACCTATTCTCTGTTTTGAATCTTTTTTAATAATGAGTTAGCCTTAGTGTTCTACGTAGATTAAATTAGATTTTTTTTATAAGATAAAATCTAAGAATAGGTTTCTATATTAACATTAAATATGTGAAAGTAAATCTATTTGTTTGTTAGTTTCACGATTAATCGGAAACTCTGCAAGGAGACACATTGTATTCTGGGGATGGATATAGGCCAACTTTTGTCCCGGTATGTGTTTCCGTGGGCAAGCTGTCAGGATAAACAAGACCCAAACGCGCATTATACTAAATATCCATCGCGCATATGCGACGTAATTTATCTGATTAATAGTCCAGTCGATAGACAATACAACAAATGATCTACTTAATGCATTCATAATGTGTATTATGCAATAAAGATGTAAAAGGTCGCTACCCCACGCATAACAAAACTTTGGGATGTTATCTATTGAATAACGTGACTTGTTTATCGAGGACCTGATGCACACGTGCTCTGGCAGCACGTGGATAACACGAATATCATTGTAGCCCGATAAGAAACGACTGGCCTATATAATTCATTTTAATTATTTTGCTTTAGATTATACACAATGTTTCGCACATTTAAAACACTAACAAACATTTTACCTAATATTGTATTACGTTTACGCGAATTTTATAGAGTTATACACTTTGAAATAACTACAATTAGAACATTGCGACAATCACCGTCTTAGGAGCTCCACATACAGAACGCGGCGCGGTGCGGTTAGAAACCGCGTCCGTTGTGCATTGCCCAGCAGAGACGGGTGTAGCGCGGTTTATCGGCAATGCTTACTGGCGCTTCGTGTTAACATTAGTACTACTTCAAGCATTATACGCAATGGACGAAGAAGTAGTTGCTATATTTATTGAAATACCAGATATTTAAAAAAAACAGTAAAATAAGATAAGAAAATCTATTGGGCGCGGTGCGAGTGGCAACCGCTCCGCCTCACGCCGCGCCGCGCCGCGCCTTTCTACCGCACCGCGCCGCGTTCGGTGTGTGGTAGTCCATATACACGCATACAAAATTCGACAGCCGCGGTCGCCACGCCGCACCGCACCGCGTTCGATGTGTGGAAGCTCCTTAGTCTCCCCGTAAACATGGCTGCTGAAAAGCAACCGAAACGTCGGAGAATGTATAAAATTAAATCTAAATAGTTGTTATAATTTAAATAGCTTAAATAGAAGTAAGCAGTAACTAGTAAAAGTGTTTAACAGTAGTTGTTTAAAGTTTCAAAATTATGTAATAATAGAGTTTTATAAAAAAATTACATCGCGAGAAATTGCGTATAAAGTTGTTTAATTTCAAGACATCTTACCTATACCACATAATTTACGGCATGTTATGCGTTAGATACTCGTAATCATAATTTTCAATAAATAATTATTTTGAGCCTAGATATATTACGTATGATGGTAATTGATAAGTCTCAAGTCTACAGGAATGATTTCCTAATAAGATATATATGCTTTATTATTATATACTAGTTTCAGCCCGTGGCTTAGCTCGTTTGAATGCTACGATAACGTATACCTAACTTTACACTAGAACATGGTATCTGTACACCAAGTTATATAGTGCAACTTTTACATCACTACATATTATTATAATAAAATCTCCTGCCGCGTCTGTCTGTCTCTCTGTTCGCGATAAACTCAAAAATTACTGAACGGAATTTTCATGCGGTTTTCACCAATAGACAGAATGATTTATGAGGAGTAAGTGTATAACTTGTTAAGATTTTGTACTACGCATGCTAAGCCAAAGCGGGTCGTTAGTTTATAATATAAGAATTTCCCTTTTTACACTGGTGAGCATACAACGATCCTTATGAATAATAATAATTTATCATCTTAATGGTATAAGTTATATAACCAGTGTATTCTGTTCGCCACGCTTGCGCGTAAGTCAGTATGTATCAGTATGTAATCGTTAATGTTATCTAACAGTATTGTAACTCGGCTCCGTCCTTAAAATAATTACCTACAGCCGAGCGCTCCGCAAATACGCGAGAGGACTACATTATTTTAATTTCATCTACCTATTTAAGTTTCTTTCTAATTTAGTGATTGTAAATATTATATTAATTATTTATTTATATGATTAGAAGATTTAATAAAACAACAACCTTAAATAATTGAGGCTGGAAAATATGTGCGCCTCGACTGAGACGTACGAAAAACTTTATTGTTAAATATATTAGTATAAAAAATCCGCATTCGGAATAAAACTAATTAAAAATACTTTTGTTTACAATAATTGTACTTTGCTATAATTATTATGTAAGTCCTTGTACTTTTATTTCAATCAAATATTAACAAGTCTCACGCTTACTGCATACAAACCCATCACACCATCACGTTCATCGCTGCGGCGCATTCGCAATTGGTTGCGAACCAAGTGCCTACCGACCTCGACGCGCGTAGGTATGACGTATGACTCGCGTTCCAACCGTTTGTATGAAGATATAATACTGTTAGATAACATTACCGTATCAGTACTAACTTACGCTATACATTTATATAATGTGCATATATTTATATATTATACACATAGAGAACTACACAGTTCTTTTAGCGTGTAATGTTTCTGTATGTTTAGCAGATGTTCTGTTTGTGTGTCTTATTCTGCATAAATTCAAAAATATATTAGAAGAAACGATTAAAAAGCTTTGACATCAGAAATACATACCTACTATTAGAGAGATCTCACCTAGACGCTATTTTTTTGGATTGTAAATATCTATTACGCTTAAGATTGCAAATAGCAATTGTGTATTTTGAATGTACCTTAATATAATAGTTTCATTCTAGCTGTGAAACTATTATCCACTCGATGTAATTTTAGAGCAACTGCGTCTTATTTTCAAAACAAATGGACTGCATTATACAACTCATAATATAATATCTATGCATTATATAAAATGCTTAAAAAATATCAGAACAATTTTTGTCAGGTACTGTCGTTCGCGTAATAATTTACTAAGTGGTTTACTCACACGGAGTTACAGTAAAAGTATTAACAACAGGCCATTAAATATGTAACAGCTCACAGTTCACTAACAATTACATAACATACATACCAATATGTAAAAAAGAAACTTGCGGCGCTCTAGACATTAACGAAATATTATCTTAACTTTCTAGAATGGAACTTTCCTTGGCGCTGTATGGACATGCGCGATGATCGTCTACGCTGGCTTCCTTGTACTGTTTGCACACATGTCTCCGTTAATGCGCGTCGTATCTTACGGATCTTTCTTAAGATACGCTTTCGAAGCGCTAGTACTAGCGATGTACTCAAACGGACGGCAGCCTCTCGTTTGTCCTGAATCCGTTACTTATTGTCATTTGAGGTAAGAGAAATCTATTTACTCAGTTTCTAGAATATATATTAGGTTGAAGAAAAATTACTTATACTAAAATCTCATACAGGAGAACTTTGACAAATTTTAAAATAATTGATTGTAGCGTTGATTAGTAGACTAGTGTTGTAAGTAATTATATTAATTCGATGCAATTCACTCAATCGACTTACTATAAAACGTTAATTAGAATATTTTGTATGTAATTAAACGTGGCTTCTTGTTTTTTACAGACATCCTTCAGAAGTTATAAAGGAGTTCAGCTTAACGGCAGACAACTTCTGGACAGACATAACCATCCTTGTCACAGAAATTATTATCGTTAGAATTTTAGCTTACTTCACATTAAAACGAAGTGTGAAAAAATCAAGTTGATCATTAAGTTAGCGGTTTTGGATTGAATCAACTCATTGTTTTAAAATGAGTTTTTATTTTATTTTCGGAGATGGGTATATCAGAAATGGGGAGTAAAATAAATATGAAGTAAGTATCTTTAATTAGTAAAATGTTATGTAGTAATAAATCTACAGAACAAACTGCAGTAAAATACGTCGACGAGGTCGCCGGGTGCGCTGCCGTGCACACGATACTGATAGTTCATAGAAATTACAGAAAGTGAGAACTACAGAAATGGTATAATATGGTTTTAGCCACATGCCACAATGTTAACCATAATTATAAAGATCTACATATGAAACTGCACGCATATAATTAACTATTACGCACAAAATAAAGCAGAATTAAAAAAAATCTCCACACTAAAAAATATATGGTGTCAGTATATTTAGTGTATAGAGATTTTTACTCAAAAATACAAGGTGGCAGTATTTTTTTAAAAGTCGTTCTGTATTTTAGTTGGTGGTGAACTGGTGATATTGTGTGGTGCCCGTACTTATGAAGGTTACCGCCACGTCCATTGGTTAGGTCTAGAACTACACTATTCCGTTGTAGAAACAATGAAAGCACCGAAGTTTTCTAACGTATCAATATAGCAGGCTTTATAGTGAAAAATACGTTTTAGTTAGTTTTGTCGAATACACTCAATATACATATCTATTATGTAATAATACGAATACCTTAAGTATTATTTTATTTTATGTATTTTTATACATTAGATATCATTGATATACTTAAAATCATATGAAACTGGCCCCAACAATGTTGTTCGGCTCTTGCCAAATAACTTGCCTGCAGAGCCTCTTACCGGGTGTTGCATAATATGAACCATCGTATATCTTCTCGAACAAACATATGGTGTGAATATAACCTCATTCGCTTAGACGTTCGAAAGTTACACGAACACAAACATCCGGTCAAACGGTAATTGTTTTTTTAAAGATTTTATGCGAATTAGTACATAAGTACTAATTCGGTATATATTCGGTATATATTCATAGTGGCATGCTTGTTGTACCTACATTATTATTAATAATTTGTACCCCTTTTGATTTTATGAAGAACCGACCGACTATCCGTAGACGTAGCCTGGAGACCTTCTAGGAAAGCCCTAACAGAGGCCATAAAACTACATTGTTTTATTAAAACGAACTTTATAAGTATGTGAATAAACATATTTTATTTATAAAATTGGAATACATGTGTTTTTAGGAGAAGTATAGTTATCAAAGTTTCGTGGTATAGGCTTACCCGCCCGGCCCTTGCCTAGCTACGCCAATGTATCGATATACTTACTTTAAAACTAGTGATGCTACATTTAAAGTAAGTTCATTAGATCTTTACAATAAGATTTATAAATTAAGAAATATAATGCATTTATGGATCCTTAGCCAATTAATCTTTCAAAATCCAAAGATATATGATTGCAGATTTAATATTATATTCCTACGCAAGTATTATGTTGAATTACTGATATTTAAATATAAGTAAATACTTGTACAATCATATTGTATGGGTTTTGATAGATATGGATAATGAATTCACCTATAAGAAATGCCGTATTTTTCATCACTATAATTTAATATATAATTAAAAATAGGTACCGTAAGTTTGTCAAATTGCATCAGAGCTAAATGTCATATTTTTGTTTGTAATATTTGATTGTATAGCAATTTACTACAAAAACGTCATCTACTTTGTAATATAATTCTAGACAACGGGTCTTACTCGCGATAAAGTAATAATATTACCTCTACACACAACACCATCTAGTCCCAAACTAAGCAGAGCTTGTACTATGGGTAGGTACTAGACAATGGATAAACATACATATATACTTTTTTTTTGTAAATACATACATATTATACATAGAAACACCCAGACCAAGACATGTTCATGCACACAAATGTTTGACTTGTGCGGGAATCGAACCCGCGACCTTAGGCGTGGCAGTCGGTTACACTAACCACTACGCCACCGAGGCCGACAATTTAAAAGTTAATAAATACCTATTGATTGCCCGACGTTTCGACCGACTTGCATCGATAGTGGTCACGGGTTGACTGATGTGAGCTCAGCGGCGCCTTCGTAAAATGCAGGTTTCGGCAACTACCCTCATTTGGTCACTATTAGGTATTTATATTCGCACTGTTGGTATTTCAACACACATCACTAACGACGTCTACACACTGGCTACTTAAGTCACTACGGCGACGTTTACATTTGCTGATGACTGGATTCCAAGATGTAGACAAACTGTATCCATCCTCCCGGTTGAAATTGCGGTATTTCTTAATTTCAATCGCTTCACTTACTATCCTGAAGTAATAGTGACGATCGGTGGATAAAACCTGTGGTTTATGTAACTCAATCCACTGGTTTGGTCCAGACTCCAGTACATGCTCGGCTACATCAGACTTGTTTACTAACCGGTTCTTAACATCTGTGATATGTTCCTTGACCCTTTCAGCGATTGTACGTTTGGTCTGTCCGATATATGAACTACCACAACTGCAATCCACCTTGTAGACGCCAGATGTTTGAAAAGGGATAACATGCTTTAGAGTGTGTATATAACTTTTAAATACTTTATCGCGAGTAAGATCTGTTGTCTAGCATTATATTAAGTATGTGTACAAATCGCGAAAGTCTAAAAACTTTTGAAACGTCATCTGATTCAATTTGTCTCCTGAGCAAACTAAATACTGTAGGTACCTAGCTTTCAATTTCTACAAATACCCAGGTCAACATGCGTTATCTAGTGTCAGTATTTGTGGTTAAATTAAGTTTAATTCAATTAACATCAAGAACAGTTTTAAATACATATAAATAGTAGAATAAATATTACTTATGCAAAGCACAACATTTTTAAGACTGTTAATAGAAAACATACGGCTGGACCGTTGCCATGTATAAGTTCGAAATGCTACTATTTTAGTAGAAACAAAAGTATAATCATGTGCAATTAGGTATGTTGATATCGTATGTAATAAAATATTATTCAATATAATAATAAGTATTTAATTTTTTTTATTAAATTTGCCTGTAGATATAAGCAAGGTGTGTGATCAAAATAATCTGGTTAGGTTTATTAATTTATAGATTAAACTAAGGCTAGTTACCACTGAAATTGTCAATAAGTAAATAATGCCTAGTATATTGTATTTCCTGTGATAAGCTTTTGTTAGTTATTAAGTACTTAATAATATAATAAGTGTACATTTAAATATTTTCCAAGTGAATGTTAATACCAGCATATTAACAGCTTTATAATTAAATGTCACAAACTCATTGTTTGTAGCAGTGTAATATAATACTTTTAACTTATTTAAAAAATAAACGTTGTTTTTGGAATGTCCCTTATTGTATTTTAATATTATATTCTAACTAGATGTGCCCGCAGTTTTAACCGCGTTTATCGTTACTGCGCCGCCCCCGTGGGTCGTAGCGTGATGTTATATAGGCTATAGCCTTCCTCGATAAATAGGCTATCCAGACTAAAATAAGTTTTCAATTCGAACCAGTAGTTCCTGAGATTAGCGCGTTTAACCGAAGAAACAAACTCTTCAGCTTTATAATATTAGTTTTGATTGGGCGAATAATAAAAAAGATAATGTGTATTTTTTCAGTAATGCAAATATATTTTTTCATATTTACATTTGAAGTTATTATTTGACATTTATAATTTATATTATTTATTTCTAAAAAAGAATCTCCCACACTAGGAATAATTTGTGTGTCGCGAGGTCTTTACAAACATTCAAGAAAAGAACACCCAGACTCGGAACAACTAATGGGGGATCACACAAAGATTTGGTTTGGTTGTATGAGGTAGATATCTATTGTACACACAGCTAAATATCAAATTAGACACCCTATATACGCATAACTACGCTCCATACCAAATAGAGAATTGTCGGAAAGGGACTGTGCATAGTGTGTTGATGTAATGGTAAGGATACAGCGTCGCTTCCCGTTCAGCGTGAATAAGACAAAATAACAAAAATATAACGCACTCTCTCGCACGATTCGCAACGTTCAACTTCTAATAGATCAAAGTCCAAACAGTCTAAATTGATGTGTCGTAGTGTGTACTTTCAAAATATGTAATATCTCATACAAGCAAAGTATCATAGAACGCGATGAAAATTTAGTATTTCATCGATAGCATCTAACATGGCATGGAACTACAGAACATGTAGCATGTAGTTTACTTTAGAGATAGTCTGAGCAGAGGGTAAGTTAATGGATCTCCAGGCAACTCGCCATGTTTGATCGTTGTTATATCTCTCGATAAAACTTATATTTCTGAAAGCGCTTATAGCAGAATCTTCATTTAAGAATCCCTGCTGATGATCAAAAGTACCAAGTTGAGTCAAAAACTATGAACGCTCTTGGTAGACACTCGGTTTTATCTTTGTTTAAGGTAGAGTTGGTAGACTTTTAAATACTTATATGAATGAATGAATCTATGTACCTCACCAATAAATTAACTTACCTGTACTCTCCTACAGATCACTATTTATAATAATTATAATATCAGCACTGTATATAAACTGGTCCCTAGCTGGGTACGGGCCTCTTCTCAATATATGAAGGGCTAGGTGAAAGTCCACTACGCGAGCCCAGTGCGGGTTGGCAGACATTCGAAATATTTTATTTTAAAGAATTATATGGATAACTATTAGAGCAGGTTTCCTGACAAAGCTTGCCTACGCCGTTAACAAAAGAAATAATTATCTATATAAACATCGAGAAAGTTCGAGAAGTTAGTGTAGCCTTATGATCGAAGCCGAGACGTTAGCTATATTATTTTTACCTCTCTAAAGAAAAATGCCTACTAATGTCGACGCCCCACTTGACCTAGATACAAAATCCTGTGGTATTTTCCTCATACATGGGTTCAATTTAAGGCTGCCTGTCCTTTGAAGCGGAGCGAGGCTGCGGAGCGAAGAAACGGAGAAATATTAACCAATAGGATTGCATAAAATCGCATGGACAGGCAGCTTTAAGTAGTTACCCTCACACTGATGACAACTGACTATCCCAGTCAGTGTATTACCTCCACATTTCGATGGACGTAATAATAGGCAAGCCTGTTGTGGTCTACTGGGCGCATCTCCAGACTTCGTGTTGCTACTGAGAATTTCTTGACAGAAATGCCAATAGCATTTTGCCCGACCCGGGTATCGAACCCAAACCTGTGCATGAGCACAGCGGTTGCATTCATTACCGCTTACATACCGCGCCACCAAGCCAGTCATGTACACACGGTTACACATCAAGTTAGACACCCTATATATGCATAAACTATGCTACATACAAAATAGAGAATTGTCGGAAAGGGACAGTGCATAGTGGTGTCGATGTAATGGTAAGGATAGAGCGTCGCGTCCCGTTCAGCGTGAGTGAGACAAAATAACAAAAATATAACGCACTCTCTCGCACGATTCGCAACGTTCAAATTCTAATAGTTCAAAGTCCAAACAGTCTAGGTTGATGTGTCGCTGTGTGTACACGGCGTTTGTACCTGCCAATAAAACCTACTAAGGCGGGTAACCAAGAAAGAAAAATGTGTTCACGGCAGTAGTGATATAATTGCATTTTTAACCGACTTCAAAAAAAGGAGATACTCATTACGGTTATACATATGTTTTTTTTTTGGAAATAACCTATATTGGTTAAATTCCATTAGTAACTTAGTAAAGACTAAAAAGATAATATTAATTTCTTACTTTTGTTTATTAATTGAGGTATTATTTTTTATAGTTATTATTATTAAATTCGAATGTACTGATAGAATTACACATCATTGCGTTATGACGTTATGATTAACCGTATTTGAATATCACTTGAACGCAGCTTACCGCATTACTACCGTTACACTCTTTCTGTATGATACACGCTACTATCATAATAATTATGTCATCCATAACGAATTTTGGTCACGGCGGCCAATCTTAACGAAGATGGGCCATCTGCGCAGGAGATATTATAATGCACAAGAGTGTGCGCAAACACAAGTGCTCTCACTGTTCCATAACACCCATGATCCGATAGGACGGCAATCCTACACAACCTGTGAGAAATCAGGCGCAGGACCAATGGCTTAACGTGCTCGTCGAGACACAGAGGTGTCTAACACCGCCAACTTCCTAACTCCATTTCTTAACTTAACTCCAGATTTCTTAACAGAAGAATCAAATGAGTGTTTGTTGGTCTGACCCGGGATTCGAACTTAGGACCTCATGTACAGCCGTCACATTCACTACCGCTGCGCCACGGAGGCAGTCTACTACGCTACTATAAACAGAGGTAGTAAAGCGTATATAGTTAAAACTCTTATTCAAATTCAAAGAGCATACCTATTTGCACAAACGTAATTGATGATATGATACAAAGTATAGTGGTGTAGTTTTATAAACAAACAACACGATCTAACAAAAAGACGTAGGTATGTATATTTAGATAACATTGCTTGTCATGCGATACAAGATTGTGATAGACTGCTAAGGGAAATGAACAATTGGCGAGTTCGTAGGCGACGGAAAAATAATTTAAGCTATCACATTGATCCTGCTCTACAACGTGGGATATTTAATCAGTGTGTAGGCGCCTACATACTTTGTATAAGCAATGTTGATTACAGACGCTGTACATTATTTTGGCGCCAGGAACTCGGCACGGGATACGATAGACCTAGGTAATTATAAACCAGTCCCGTCAAAAATATGTTATTACACCTAATGCTTGCGAATGAGACAGTTATATTGAAAGGTCAAAGATCTCAAGCCCAATCCTATAGCACACATCTAACGACCTTTTAAAACCTAAGTATGTGTCATGCACGTATAATAATTCATGTTTTATGAAACCGTTACAAGGGAACTTGTATCCATAGACATAAGTATTCCTAGATTATACGTCGTCAACATATTTCATAATACAACTATAATTAAATAAAAAATATACCTACATTCATAAAATTTTGTGACTAAACACGCAATTAGGTAACATGATCTTTGATAAAGAGTTACATGATTTTTCTTAACCCGGCTTTCTTTTAGAGGCAGCCCTAAAGAATTTGATTTTTGCTAAGTGAGGACAATGTCAGCTGTCTATCATCGACCTCACCTTTGTTAGCCTAGCCAAGCAATAGCATGGAAGACTTGGGATTATTGCAGTCTAGATCTATATTTAGACTGGAATAATCCCTAATGTAGAATTGTACCTGGCGGCCATAAGCGGACGAGCCTATTGATATATATTACGTTAACGTTGGACTTAAAAGCATAGCTGGTGAAAAGTAGCTGCAAAATATTTATAGTTACGCGGACAATTGAATACCTACTCTTCAAAAATGTAGGTGTTAAACTATATATGTAAAAACATTATCCTAGAAATGCAATAATAGCTTTAAAACTTTCTGTATTTGATGACGTATCTACTTGTGCATATTTGTTAATCGTAAATAATATAATGTAAGTACAATTATTTTTAATATTACATCGATAGATTGTCTATCTCTCAAATCGATACTACTTTTCTCCGCCAGTACCATCACTAGTTCTAGTTTTATTACGTCATGTTTGACATTTATAAGCTCAATTCTGAACAGATAGTGATGTGGTAGTTCATTATACTTTACCGACACCTACACAAAAAGTAAACAATTCAGTTTTATCTTTTTTCTCGTTTAAATTGTGTTATCTAACGCCACCTAATTATTTCATGAGTAATTTATTAGCCTATCAAGTGATAGTGAGCGGTACCGGTACTAACTTCCTACATTAAAAACTTTAATACGAATTTAAAAATGTAAGTTTATGATCCGTAAAACTTTTCTTTTATAATTTAAAATTTATAGTTGTAGCTACATTTCGATTATTATTGTTTTAGGTGGAAACTCATAGTTATTAGTTGCTTCCTATTTGGTACTGTTAACCTAACAGATGTTACGTACTACGAGATATTGGGGGTATCCAAAAAAGCCACTGTTCAGGAAATAAGACAAGCTTACAAGAAGTTAGCTGTGAAATTTCATCCAGATAAAAATCCTGTGAGTACGTTATATATATTAACTTAGAAAATACAATAAAACGTCCAGTGATTGTGTTACTATGCAAATATATTATGGTTTTACTTTAGTAGGTACAACTAGAAGCTCCTCAATTGCAAATTATAATTATCTATTAACAATAAAAAAAAACTTTTAATTTTGTATAATATATATAGATAATCAGCCAATGATATTATTATTTAATAAAATCTACAAACATTTTGAACAGATGTTTCTATTAAGTATCCAATTACTATGTCTACAATACACCACATGTGCCATTTCAACCTCTACAACAGTTGCTATATGAATTTTACTAACAATACTGTAGCTATTAGCTACTCACTGTAATTGTATTTATTCATAAAAATCGGAAAAGCCCAGGCATTAAAAAAACCATTATGTCTCTGCCCTAAAGACTGAAGTCGAAAGATATAGCCCACTTTACTTAACCTTTTGAGCCACAGGACACACCAACAGCCAGAAAATAGGTTTTCAATTATATCTTGACAGTCCAAGAATCTACAGATTATAATTTAAATAATTTCTTATTCATTATATTTTAGAATTTTTCTTCGCATTTTGAAGATATTGTGCTTGCAAACTTCTAGGAAGGAAAAGACTAATACAGAGCTTTGGTTTCCAGGGTGCAGATGAACAAGAAAAATTCCTTAAAATTACAGAAGCATATGAAACACTGAAGGACCCGGACAAGAGACAGAACTATGACATTTACGGTTCACACTCATACTCAAGGAAGTATGACTACCGGTCACAAGCGGAGTATGATAATTTATTTTATAATGGCTTATATCACAATGATCCGTTTGTGGACACACTGTCTAGTGCTACATTTTGTGAGTATAATTTAGATATGTGTAATATGTAAAATGTGATATTATAAACACAAAAGTAACTCCTTTTTAAAACTATCTTGAGCTGTTAATTGCTAGTATACCAGACATAATTAAAAATAATTGTGGCTGGCCAATGGTGTGCCAATGTGATTAAAACATTAATTTAATGTTTAAACCATCACCTTCATATAGGTGTTTTATCAAATTAGAATCCTCTCCTTTTTTAACTTGTTGACTCAATTGAATGTATGGGTGACATATGAAAAATGCCCTATTTTATGATTATGAATTGTCTGACCAATTCTCAACACTGTATTCATTACTCAATTTAATTTCCTGGTCTACTCCTAAGTTGAAATGTGTACTATTTTTGAAGTCATCACCTGATTACATGTTTCGTAAATTAATTATAGATTTATTAATGTTTCAGACAGCTATTTGAAAGATGGTTTCCACTTTATAAACTTCTATTCGCCTTTCTGCCCTCCCTGCCAAAATGTGGCTGATGATTGGAAGAAACTAGCTGAAATGTATAAAGGCATTGTAAGTAAAATTGTCCATAAACTATTTATAAATAAGAATTCATTCATTCATATGCGAGTGTTCAGACAACTACATGATGACAGCTATATTTTTGGGCATCACATGTTGTGAGCGTATTGCTTTCTACAAGGCATGATTCAAGATGATAAAGAAGTAGACAATTTTAATACTCTATGCGGTGTCTGGAGATGTGCCTTATTATGTCTGGATAGCATACATATACTACCAGGCAGATTGCAATAATCTGTAGATACCGATACCTTACATGGTACATACAAACACAGTGAATTGTATATAATGCTTTCCTCCATTGGAGATATACATGTGTTAGTTTATGTGTGTAGTTATACTTTTATTACTGTTGCATGGTTTAGTCATTGTCAGCTAATATACGGCTTTTATAATTACTGTCCTTCATTCCTCCTTGGTTATTATGCTGATACAAAACATGCCTATAATAATATTATGATTTAATTAGTATTACTATACGATAGCTCAGTGGGGAGACCAACAGATTGCAATGCAGAGGGTCTCGGGTTCGAACCCACGTCGCGCATCTCTGACCTTCGGAAGTTATATGACTTTTCGAAATTATGCGCGTATTGATTGACTGATCTATCACCTGCTCCGTGCCTCGGAGAGCACGTTAAGCCGTCGGTCCCGGCTGCCATGAACATCTATGACAGTCGTTATTGGGAAGTCAGTGCCCTATAATATCCTGACACTGGTCTAGCCTTAGGGTATCGTTAGCCTTCGGGTTGCGGAGGTCAGGCGGCAGTCGCTCCGTGTAAAAACCGATATCCACTCAAATCCGGTTAGATCAGAAAAGGCGACCCCAAGTGACTTGGGAATAATAAAGGCTAGGGAGAAGAAGTATTATTATTATATTGGCAAAATTTGTTAGTACGATACTCTAGGTATTATATTACGTTGCTGAGACTGCCTTCTCAGTCCAGTGGGGCAAGATTGCGAATCGAACCGGTAATTTCACAATAGATGGTGGGCGATGGTGAGCGGGTAAATGTTATCGCCAACCGTGACGTTCCCGGTTTAGTTTTAAGTTTACCTATTACCAAAACCTTTAATTAATAGACGTGCCTACGCCTTGGCTCGTTGAAGATCTTGGTAGTTAAACAATTGAGTTTACGTAACAACTATATTCTATTATCTATCCATTATTATGAAATAGGAATTTAATATGCAACCTCGATACACCATGTTGTCGATTAACCAAAATTTGCTTCTATATTGCACCGTGGTGGTGCCTATAGTTAAAAATAAGACTGGCGATCTCGCTGATGTCTCCAACTATAGGCCTATAGCTTTAGCCACAGTGATCTCGAAGGTGTTGGACAGCATGCTTAATACACGGTTGAACAAATACATCCATCTCCATGATAACCAATTCGGTTTTCGTGCTGGATTATCTACGGAAAGTGCGATACTGTGTCTTAAGCATGCTGTGAACTACTACACAAAGCGTAACACTTCAGTGTATTGCTGCTTTCTCGACCTTTCCAAGGCATTTGACTTGGTCTCGTATGACATTCTATGGAAAAAGCTGGAAGAATGTGAGCTTCCAGTCCCCGTCATAAACATTCTTAAATACTGGTACGGTAATACTGTTAATAATGTGCGCTGGGCAGGTACTTTGTCGCAGCCGTATGGGTTGGAATGCGGGGTGAGGCAAGGGGGCTTGACCTCACCAACGCTTTTTAACCTTTATATAAACGAACTGATCGGTGAGCTAAATAAAGTCAAAGTCGGATGTTATATTGACAATATATGTGTAAACAATATCAGTTACGCGGACGACATGGCGTTGCTGAGCGCATCGCCGTGTGGTCTGAGAAAATTAATTCATATATGCGAAAAGTACGCCGAAAGTCATGGCTTGGTGTATAATGCACATAAAAGCGTAGTCATGGTCTTTGAGACGGGGGGAAAAAGACCTAGAAGTATACCCGAAATACCTTTGAATGGGCAGCCATTAAAAAGGGTATACCAATTTAAATACTTAGGGCATATTTTGACTCCTAGTCTCAAGGACAATGAAGACGTGGAAAGGGAACGGAGGGCGTTGTCGGTGAGAGCAAACATGCTGGCACGCAGGTTTGCACATTGCTCTGAGAGTGTTAAAATTACCCTGTTTAGAGCATACTGCACATCTTTTTATACATGCAGCCTGTGGGCTACATACACTCGAAAAGCCTACAACACCCTCCGTATCCAATATAACAATGCGTTTAGAGTGCTGTTGGGGCTACCCCGCTTCTGTAGCGCATCTGGGATGTTCGCAGAAGCTAGTGTGGACTGTTTCCACACCACTATGCGGAAGCGTTGTGCAGCCTTGGTGCGCAGAGTGCGGGCTAGCTCTAACAGCATTCTAGACATGATCAGTGAGAGGCCAGATTGCAGGTACATTGGTCACTGCTGCGCCATCTCCCATGGGATGGCGAGGCAGTGATTAATGTGCCTTATTGTATAAGTATTTTAAATGTAAGATTTGTATTTACTAACATAGGATAAGTTTTATGTATTACTAACAATTATGAGTCTAAAGGTTACTCGAATAAATGAATATTATATTATATATTATATATTATATTTGGCATCTAAGGCGACGTAGTGTCGTATAGCTTTATAAATTATTAGATGCGCCCGCAGTTTTACCCACGTTTATATTTACTGCGCCGCCTCCGTGGTCGTGCCGTGATGTTATATAACCTATAACCTTCCTCGATAAATAGTCTATCCAACACTAAAATAATTTTTCAATTCGATTCAGTAGTTCCTGAGATTAGCGCGTTCAACCGAACACACAAACTCTTCAGCTTTATAATATTTGTATAGATAACAATCTGTGTTCAATTCCAGGTTAAAGTTGGTGCCGTCAATTGTAAATATCACAATTCATTTTGTTACAATAACATGCGGATAAGCAGCTATCCTTCTCTACTGTTCTACCCAAATGTAAGTATACATATATAACACTTTATATTCCTCAGACTAGCCTTGTTATTCCCAAGTTAACGAAGATGACATAAGTCTAACGGCTTTATTAGTCTAGATAGCTGTATCTAATCTAATAGAACAAGGGCATAGTTGTTAGACCTACACCATTTTAACAAGGTCGAGTTGCCCTCTACTATGTGATGTAATTTTTGCCATATTATACACCAACATAGGTCGATATACTTTAACCCGATTTTGAAGGGGCCTTGCTTTCAAAATTACAACAAATGTTAGTTTTTATATTTAACAGTTAAAAGATAGTTGATTTAATCATAGTCCAAATATACAGAATATTTATTAGATAATAGATTAATATTTAGTCGGCCTCGATGGCGTAGTGGTTAGTGTAACCGACTGCCACTCCTGAGGTCGCGGGTTCGATTCCCGCTCAAGTCAAAAATTTGTGTGCATGAACATGGATATTGGTCTTGGTCTGGGTGTTTCTATGTATAATAATATGTATGTATTTACAAAACTAAAGTATATAATATGTATGTTTATCCATTGTCTAGTACCCATAGTACAAGCTGTGCTTAGTTTGGGCTAGTAGGTGTTGTGTGTATGTGGTAGAATATTATTATTATATTAATCTTTTTATTCAGAAAATTTGCTATTTACAAAATAAATGTTCTGCTAGTTATGTTGCTCTCTGTACCACGTTGACTCAATAGGTACGGATGTGCAGACTTCACATATCTTAGACAACATTTTTAGAACGCTCAGATATGCAATATGTTACCTTTGCAACCTTTTCCTTCACTCTTGTGTATACATATACTTATAAAATTTATTTTAATACTTTTAAGTTATTTTAACTTTTAAGCAGCGATAGCCTAGTGGGAAACCGTTGGACTGCCATACAGAGGTCTCGAGTTAGATCCCAAAGCGCGCATCTCTGACTTTTTGAAGTTATGTGCGTATTAAATAGTTAATTATTGCTCGCTTTAACGGCGAAGGAAAACATCGCGAGGAATCCTGCATGTCTGAGAGATCTCCATAATGTTCTCGAAGATATGTGAAGTCTGCCAACCCGCACTAAACCAGCGTGGTGAATTATGGGCTAGTCCTTCTCACACTGAGAGTGGGCCTGTGCCCAACAGTAGGACAGATTAATACAGGGCTGATATTATAGTGGTCAAAATTCGAACAAAATTCCTAAGCTATTATGTTTTTTGTTTTTCTCTATTACATATAAATAAGGTATAGGTAACCATAGTTACAAAGAATTGTACGACGTCAGACAAACAATGTCAAAATACTACGAACGCGATTCGACTGCGTGTGTCAAATGCATGGATGTGTGCGTGTAGTGATTTTCCATTAATTTAATGTATTTCTCAAGCATATTTTATAAAAATATTAGGATTCGGCCCTCCTTCTCCATAATTATAAACTTTAACTGTGCCAAATTTCATACTCCTCCGTCCGCGCAATTTTCGTAAAAAGGGGTACAAAGTTTTTGCTTCACGTATTAATATATAGATAGTATGAATTGCTATATAAACACTAGTAGTATATTTCAACTCTTTAAGTCAATAGTAAACTTAAGGCATGTATTAAACGAACATAAGTACCGTTACGATAATACCATTAGTAACGTTCATTTAAAATATCGTTACAATACCGTGAACAAATAGTTAATAAACTAACTAAGGCCTTATCGAATGAATTATTACTATTACTTTAGGTTTTTATTGATATTAGTTGGAATAGCTTTTGTAGAACACTGATATGGTAGTGCCTTGGTAGGGCAGCGGTAGTGTGGCGTCAGGTTTGATACCCGGGTCGTGCGTAGTGTTATTTGATTTTCTGACTAGAAATTTGTATTTATCTACGACCAGTTGCCAGCAAAACCCTATTACATTTAGTCCGGTCCAAGTCACGGCTATCTCGTGAGTCTACGCATATAGTCTAACTAACATTATAAATGCGAATGTGAATGTTTTAAAATGTTACACTTTCATGTTTTAACTAATTAACCGACTATCAAAAAATTTTGCATACACGTTGTCAGGGGTTCAGAAAAGGACATAGGGTACCTTTCATCCAGAAAAAAAGTATTGTTACTAATCTAACCTAACCCGAACCCGAGCAAAACCGCGGTTAAAATCTAGAACTTTACTCATTCTTATGCATCTTATATTTCCTAAACAGAATTATAAATCATATTATATATTCAGGGTAAAAACGGTAACTATGTATACTACCGAGGCGATCGTACCCTGGAGGCTCTTGAAGAGTTCGTGCTTCAGTTCCTGCGCGGCCAAGTGCACGTGCCCACTGTACACCAGCTCAGGGGCACGGACCGGCCGATGGCGTACGTCATGGGGGCCAACAGGATCGAGAAGAATGCGCTCACTAGGATCGCTTTTCATTTGGTAAGTTGTTCACTATCAATATCATGAAATAAAACACCTTCACAAACAAAAATATGATTATTATTAACATATATTATTATTATTACGTTGTTAATAATCGTCACAAAACTTATACTAAACGAATTATCATTTATTTATTTTTTGGCTTAAGTTAAAATAATGTAATCATATTGTTAAATTATAATTTATAATACAAATTTTTGATTTGCGACCCAAAAGAACTGGTTTTAGACTTATTTATATTTGGGCCATATTCCGTTCCGCTGAGCGTATTTACATACCAATAAAAACACGTGTCAATATAGCAATATCTACATAAAAGAGTATCGTATTTGA
Source organism: Catocala nupta (assembly GCA_963675205.1). Lineage (NCBI taxonomy): Eukaryota > Metazoa > Arthropoda > Insecta > Lepidoptera > Erebidae > Catocala > Catocala nupta. The sequence goes on along the minus strand of OY776086.1, from coordinate 25,089,248 downwards.
TGTACAGTTTTTAAAAATGGTACAATAGATGGCGTTCGCTGTGACTCGAGCTGGTTACGAAAATTCTGAGTATTTAATACAACTAGTTATATTGTTAAATAGGTTAATTGATAGTGACTGCATACTCCTTTAATCATTCTAAACGAGCTCTATAATTGCCGTCTGAATGACCACTGCATACAGTACTGTATGCAGCGGTCGACTTGATCCCTTTTAAATATACCACAGAATTCACACCTATAGGTACTACATACTTATACGCATATATCTATAGTTTATATATCTGTAGAGGAACCTGACGTGATGACCCTCCAACACAAAGGGAGGATGCTCCGGTCAGGCTGGGTAACCGTGCCTTATTGATGCCAAGAACTTGCATAGACATAATTATAGTAGCTCGTAGTGCGAACTTTGCTTGCGAGATTCAGGAATATATGGAGAAGTGTCTTATTGTATACGGCGCCACCTATTATCGTGTGTCGTAACTTCTTGGCCTGTGTGGACTTACTACATACTTAATATTTTAATTTGTTGCAGCATGGCTTAATCCAAGTAGTGTTAGTCGAAGACGACGACATTCGCAAGAAACTGGCCAGCGATGACTATACGACTGTTGTGTTCAGATACAATAAGATAAATAGGGAAATTGAGAGTACAGATGAAAAGGAAATATTGAAGGAGATTGTGGAGTCTTTACCAAAGATCGAACAGATCGGACCGGAGAAATTAAAGGTACAGTCAATTTATATACGCCTACCATGAAACGTAAATGCCGAAGTTTTTAGCTGACTGTTCGTACCGCAAAATAATTTATTACGAAATTCTTACTAAATTTACGGTACCTACCCTTATGATCCTAAACGCTTTCATAAGGTAGCCTGAAAAATTAAAAATTTCCGAAGAAACTTGTAAGATTTTGGCCCGAAGTTTCGGATAGACATTTCAAGGAAGAAACACAAAAAAAAATTGTGTGATTCACAAACAGTTGCTCCGAGTTCTTAATGTCCGTTGTATAAATGTTTGTAAAGTCCCTCGCGATACAGGCATAATAACTACTGCGGAAGTAGTTCTGCTTTAAAAAAGAGTTCGTTTTAAAAACAATAATCACATAACAATTTTTATAAAATGTTATTTTTATTTATAGGAGATAAGAAACAGTCTTCGTACTGGTTCACATAAAACCTGGGTGTTATTTTTCTCAAGAAAGGATGAGAACCGATTGCAGCTACATCAAATGAAAATTGCGTTCCCTCATATGAACTTTGGTAAGTTGTAATTTATATACTTTTACTTCTATATCTCTGAAGGGTTAGGCAGTGGTGTAGTGACGTAGCGTGGATCTTAGCCGCCCGGGGCGGAACAATTATTTGCCCTCTTATTTAGGTATTTCAAATTAAAAGACTATAATTTTCAGCAATTCTAAAGAACATTTTGGCAAGAACAGTCATGAATATTGTGTATTGGACAGTTCAAATATTTACAAGATATTATTGTTATTTATTATGAAATTTTGCCGCCCCCTTAAAATGCCGCATATTACCAGCTATGATTTTAGGTTTCACGTCATACGGGATGAGCTTATTGCTGTTTACCGGGCACAGTTTCAGATCCCATATTGCTATTGACTTTTTTTAAAGGCAATCTTTGTAGATAATTTTTTGACAGGAATATCTAATTTTATCGACTCTGCAATTGAACGTAAGACTTAATGGGCAGTATTTATTCTTTATTTATTTAACATTCATAATTAGTTTCTTTGAAATTTAACTACTATATACGGTTCTTATCTCGTTGTTTATTTGAAAATACTACATTTATATAATTTTGTATTACAAAGATAAATTTTACTACTTTTTAAGTTATTCAAATTATGATTATATTGACACTTTCTCACCGTTTCGGTTCCTTTCAACAGCGATAGTTACGGGGAGAATAAGACGGTGATCTTAATGTCTAGAAGTGTAGTTATATGTAGTATATGTATTACTGGCTCAAATAATATTGCGTGCTAAACATTTAGATGGCATAATTTGCCATCTAAATATTTATAAATTTCGCTGTATACAATGTGTATAATAAACCCTGTCCGATCCTTTAAGGTGTTATTTATACAGTAGCTTATTACGAGTACGTACCTAAGTGACATCCATTTATAAAAATCGATCAAAAAAATTACCTACCACAGTAAATTTAATTAATTTAAAATAATATAAATAGATTACCCATTGCAACACCGACAATTTATTAATCATAATCTAGGTATTATATCACAAAATGTAAATATATATCACTAAAGTTCATAAAGGTTCACCGATGCCGCGCCGCGCTACGCCGCGCCTACCTACCTACGCCTTAGAAAAAATGCCGTCTAAAGTATGCCATGCTCCGCGTCCTTGTCAAGTTTAGTGGAGTGTTGCTAGACTGTGCGAAATTTCAGTATTTTAAGGGTATAAAAGTTGATCAATACTGTACTTAATAATATTATGAAGACGTTTTACGATGATAGAGTATTTTTAATATTTTTCTTAGCATGTTTGTTAAGAGAGAAACAAGGCCTTAATGGATCGAACAGGGTTTATTATACACACTGTATATCTAAATAAATAAATAAATTTGTCAACCAGTCTCTCCTGTAGCTAAATGATTCATCCCGCCATCGACGCTTCGACCTACTACGTTCCCGCTGAATAATTAGCAAATTAATATTTAATTTTATTTGCTTGCACGTACACGAGCCGGCATCATTGAATAATATTGTTTGCTTAATAAATTAAATATGTTTTTTTTTTTCGTTTTTTGTATTTTTACATATAGTAGGTAAGCTACGTTGCTTATACCATGAACTTTTGTATTCTCCAGGTGAAATAGATTGCGATAAGTGGGACCAGCTATGCGCGTCCCTGCACGTGCACGAACCGGCCTCGACGCGCCGGGGGCAGTGGGGACTGCTGAAGCGTGGCGGCGCCTACCAGCGCGCGGCGCCATCCGACAATGTTAAAAACTTCATACAGACAGCTTCAGAAGCGCTCAACTTGCAGACTCTCTCAGCTTCTGATTTGCTTCGGATACTTGATGGCGGTGAGTATTTTTCAAACTCAGAATCAAAATATCTTTATTCATATAAGTCACAAAGTTACACTTATGAACTTCAAAGTGTTTTTAAAGTTATATTCCGCACTAGAAATCATTCCTGCATCGCAGGGGACTTTACAAACATTCAAACAATGGACACAAGAACACCCAGACTCGGAACAACCATTTGTGGATCACACAATATTATGTTCCGTGTGGGAGTCGAACCCACAATACTCGGCACAGTCGCAGTAGCGAGGCGACTATACTTAAACCATTACGTCATCCGTACAGTTAAAGTTACACTAACTAAAACTATAATATGAATTTACATTTACATCTTTGTCACGTTCACCAAAGCCTCCTAGAACCAATGAAAAAAACAGGCAAGAAACCTACGACCACTCTTTTTAATCGCCAATTATACAAATATTTGTGAGAAACTGCAAAAATTATACCATTTGCCTACAACTAAATTGAACACACATAAGATTAAATATTAAAAAAGTACATAATTATTTTCTTATTCTTTATATAATCTCCGGCATAAAACCCCAAAAGCGCCCATATAAACTTCAACTGTGCCGAATCATGAGATCTCGGCTTTGACACATGTTGGCAGCATTACCACCAATTTATATTTTTAGAGGTTGACAACACTGTTATTTCTCTTGGAACGCCTGTACACCACTGTAACAACGTGTATTCGTGATGTACAAAATAAATAATAATAATAATAATAATTTATTCAATTTAAATTGGTACAAAAAGATACAGAGCTTAGGTTACATCGTAAATCTAATATATAAGGGGTGCCTGTATTAGGGTAAACCTGTGCCACAGGCATTAAGGGCACATACTGTATAATATAGATATAAATTCTAAAACAATACTTACTTATAAAACATTATTATTTGTATATAAAAACTTACGAATTACATTATAAACTAAGTGATTACTATGACTACTTAAAGAGCTATTTTATTGCGTAACACTTATTGAACAACAGTCATGAAATTTTTAGTTTGATCGTAGTTCAAGGTTTGTAAATATTGTTGAACTAATTGTTTAGTGTTAGCATAATTTTTGTCATTAATCGCATTTATTTTGTTTATATTATTATAAAGAAAATACCTATTGGTAAAAATATACTTAGATTGAGAATGAGTAGTACAAACGATATCTTTCCGTCGCTTAGTGTTAGTTAATTCCGGTTTATAATCAAGAGTAGTATGTTGTTTTAGTACGATGTGCATTATAAAAAGCTGCCCGACTGTTAGTACTTTATAATTTTGCTACAAAAGGCATGTGGGATAGCGAAAAGGTCGATGTGTAGCTACTTTTAGGAGTCCTCTTTGTGCTCTTTCAATTGGAAGAATAACCGATTTTGCAATGCCTCCCTATGCAACATATAGTAACACACACCTGGTTGTAAAAATATTATTGAACTATTCTATAAATAAATCTCAATAGCAGACAAGAACTATCAAACCCATAACTACATAATACTTTAAAGTTAGCCGATGAAATATAAATATAAGGCACCATTGTATACCAAGTTTATATCGATGTGGTGCTATTTATCTCTCACTGTATCACACTCTTAATGAAACAGTGGCTTAACTTAAAATTTGGATGTAAGGCAATTTGAACTCTAAATGTCTGAATATAAATTATAATATTATATTTGTGTTAAGTAATTGTAACAGGGTTCAAATTTGTTTAATCCATAATAATCAGAGACGTTTCTATTTTATAAAGAGTATAATATTGTTATATTACCGACTAAAACGTTTTATTCTATCACACAAATAAATTTAAAACACTACAAACACTATACTACACTTTTCCACTGTAACTGCTTCAAACTCCGTAGTATTTTCGCTTCCGTTCGCTTCGATGAACACTTTACCGCTTACGATAGTAAACTGACTCGGCGGTGCGCGTGCGCTCTATTTATACGCGGGTAAAGCGCTTCTGGAGTTTTCCAGAAAACGTCACACACGGCACGCAACAGCGCGATGGTTCGAGAATGTGCCAGCGCTTTCTCCACTGAACTCGTACCGACAAATACGTAGTTCCGTAAGATGTCAATAGATGGTGCTGTAATAAATTATTATTAGAAACCGCCGACACTTCCCCACAGTGCCGACAGAGGGCATTAGCCGTAACAATATAATATACTTAATATAATGTTAGACAACGGGTCTCACTCGCGGTAAAGTATTTAAAACATACAATCGCTGAAAGGGTCAAGGAACATATCACAGCTGTCAAGAACCGGTTAGTAAACAAGTCTACTATAGCCGAGCATTTGCTGGAGTCTGAACCAAACCACTGGATTGAGTTACATAAACCACAGGTTTTATCCACCGATCGTCACTATTACTCCAGAATAGTACGTGAAGCGGTTGAAATTAAGAAATACCGTAATTTCAACCGGGAGGATGGATGCCGTTTGTCTACATCTTGGAATCCAGTCATCAGCAAATGTAAACGTCGTCCTAGTGACTTAGGTAGCCAGTGTGTAGACGTCGTTAGTGTTGTGAGTCGAAATACCGACAGTGCGAATATAAATAATAGTGACCAAGTGAGGGTAGTTGCCGAAACCCGCTCTTCACGAAGGCGCCGCTGAGTTCACATCAGTCAACCCGTGACCACGATCGATGCAAGTCGGTCGAAACGTCGGGCAATCAATAGGTATTTATTACCTTTTAAATACTTTATCGCGAGTAAGACCCGTTGTCCCACATTATATTAAGTATGTGTACAAATCGCGATAGTTTAAAAACTTTTATAATATAATAATCGTATTACACATTCCAGGAGACGTGGGCACGTGGGTGGTCCTGGTGGCGCCGCACGAGTCCACGTGGCAGCACATCGCCGACTCCTTCACGCGCGTCAGCCAACACTTCCGCGATAGAGAGAATATTAATGTAAGCAAAACCTTTACTAACCCTAACTTAATAATATAAATGTGAATGTCAATTTGTTTGTTTATTACGCTTGACTATTTGACCGATAATCATGATGTTTCGCATATATGTTGTCAGGGGCACAGAAAAAGACATAAGGTATATTCCATCCAGAAAAAAATACTGCTCCCGAGGGAACGCAGTGACTAATCTTGTAATAAATATATCTAATAAGTTTTATTCGAAAATTCGATTAATGTATGCAGTTTTATCTACGTTTGCTTATTTGCAGTCTTCACTAATCCAAGAAGTATGAAACATAAAGCTTCATACCCTTCGGGATAGAGCAGTGACAGACTAATGTTTAAAAAAAATTCTAACAGCAAAATACGTTGCCCAACCTGGAATTCAAACTTGAGACTTATCAATAGCACGCATGCTATGAGGCCAACGAGGCAGGCACTTTAAGATATTCTAAATTATACTTTTACTAGCTTTGTCCGCGGCTGCGCTCGCGTAAAAGTAGGCTACGTTATATTAGTAACAATATTTTTCTTAATTAAAAGATAGCCAATGTTGCTCGGTGATAATATAGCTTACAAATAGTGAAAGAATTTTTAAAATCAGTTGAGTTGTTTTGTAGTTAAATCCTTACAAAGAAACAAATAAAAATAAAATCTTCCCACTTTATAATATTGATATACATGATAAAATATAACTATTATTGTTACAGTTTGGCATAATGGCGTGCACATTAAACACAGACAAATACTGTCGTCAAGTGGCATACAACCAACCCGTGGTGTTAGTACAGACAAGGGATAAGCAGAACGTGTATAATGGGAAGGATTATGAGCAACAGCTTGAAGACTTCATCGATATGGTTATTGATAGCGAAGGTACGTATGCTCATACCTGTTTGACAGAGGGGTAAGCAGAGACCACGAACTGCCACTTACTACTACAGTCGACTCTCGATAATTTGAAACTCGAGGGACCAGAGATAAATTTCAAATTACAAAGAGTTCAAAATAAGAAGCGTTTAATAACCGCGAGAGGGAGGGAAGACTCAAATAAGAGTTTTATCAAAATTCGCGATTTATTATTTCTAGGTATATTATTATTATGTATTAACAATTAAATAAAATAATACAATTATTCACAAATTTTTATTTCGAAAAGAAGTCCGTAATATTTTTGAGTGAGCGACTTCAGTCTATCATTGTCCAAAGAATTCGCGATAGTGGTGAGAGCTGCGAAGTAATCGTCATTCGTGTCGGTTCCGAGGGCGTAGAAGCGTAGGGTAGTAAGACAGGTCTGTACATGTATGTAAACAAATGACTGGTCTGTGGATGATAAACACTTCAAATTATAGAGAGTAGGGAAGAGCGAGCAAGATACTATTCAACCTCAAATAAACGAGGGGACCAATTAACATTGATTTTATTCAATTCATCGAGTAATTTTCAAAATGATCTAGTTTCAAATTAACGAGTGTCAAATTATCGAGAGTCAACTGTACTACCAACTTAAATCATTGTTGACATATTAAACTTGAAGTGATCTTGTAACTTGAATTTAAACTGATTTTATCGCTTTGTTTATTGAACACTATTACATAACTTTGATTAAGGAGTCTCCTCGTAAATATAGCTGCTGAAAAGCAACCGAAACGTCGGGGAAAGTGTTATCTTAAATATAAATAATTTAACTCGTTTTAAATATAGTAGTGTTACAGTTTCAAAATTATGTGATTAAGTGTTAAATAATTTTAATGAATAACATTCGTGTAAACATAAGAGGGTATTATGATCTTGTAAGAACATTGCCAATTCTCGCGTCCTTGGTTTCTTGGTGTAAGTGTGCACTATGTTTGCGTACGATGTTGAGGACACAGGTTCGATACCCGGAGAACTTCATAGGTGAATGAGGATATGTGTTCGGTAGATAACAGTAGGCCACACCCCTAAGTGAAATTGCCTTTATTCCTTACTTGACTTAACGTTCTCCATTTTTCTTTCTGCGTTATTATAGCAGGCTAGGATCTATCTGTCATCAAAATCATATCGATAGCTCAGTGGGGAGACCAACAGACTGCAATGCAGAGGGTCTCGGGTTCGAACCCACGTCGCGCACCTCTAGACTTTCGGAAGTTATATGACTTTTCGAAATGATGTGCGTATTGATTGACAATTATCGCCTGCTCCGTGCCTCGGAGAGCACGTTAAGCCGTCGGTCCCGGCTGCCATGAACATCTATGGCAGTCGTTACTGGGAAGTCAGTGCCCCAAAATATCCTGATACTGGTCTAGCCTTTAGGATATCGTTAACCTTCGGGTTGCGGAGGTCAGGTGGCAGCCGCTCTGTGTAAAAACTGATATCCAGTCAAATCCGGTTAGACTAGAAAAGCCGACCCCAAGTGACTTGGGAATGATAAAGGACAGGGAGAAAAAAAAATCAATTAAATATGTTTGTGTATAAACAGATCTGGAGTTAAACGAGAAACAGATCCTGGAGATCCTAGACGCGTCGAGCCGCGAGCACTCGTGGCTGGTCGCGTTCCTGCCGCCGCGCTGCGGGAACCTCTGCGAACATCTCGCATACGAGTGGATGATTGTCGCTAAAAAGGTACTATGGCATCCTTTTATTATTTTTATTTTGCCTTATTAATTCAAAATATTAAGTCAAAATGACCACAAGCCGCCTGATGGTAAACGATCATGTGGTCCAAGAGCAGTGGTCTTCACACCATCCTCATATCGGCTGAGGTGATGTTGAGGTCTCTAGTTTGACGGCCTGAGAAGGTGCCTTTTCACGCCCCGCTTAAAAGACCCAGGATTCAAGGAAGAACACGTGCCTTGGCAGAGAATTTCATGCCTTGATCTTTCGGCAGAGGTATGAAGCTTGCTTGATGACGCTCTCGATGTAGGTTACTTTTCTTACTTACTTTACTTTCTTTTTATTGCTCATAGATCTTAAGCTTTACTTGTGGAGAGCTGTTTTACTAGTCATATAGTAACAGTCCCCATATTTATTTATTTATTTATTCTATATATTAATACGTGAAGCAAAAACTTTATACCCCTTTTTATGAAAATTGCGCGGACGGAGGAGTATGAAACTTGGCACAGTTGAACTTTATATGGAGAAGGAGTGGCGAATCCTAATATTTTTATAAAATATGCATTAGAAATACACTAAATTAATTAAAAAAACACTACACGCACACAACCATGCATTTGACACACACAGTCAAATCGCATTCGTAGTATATCGGCATTGTTCGTCTGACGTCGTACAATTCTTCGTAACTATGGTTACATATACCTTATTTATATGTAATAAAGAAAAGAGAAGATAAAGAGAAGATAATAATAAAGAAAAAAGAATAAAGTAGCATGCTTGGGAATATCGTATCAATGAAAGACTATAGTTAAATAATAATTTGTTTGAAAAAGAAAAGTAAATTGACTTGTATAGCCTTGGTGAAATCTAAATGAAATGTGATTATATGGATAAAACTATATACAATAAAACATTAATAACGATCAAAATTAAAATTCAATTCAATTATGGTCGAATTTTACCAGTTGGCGACCGCTAGTATATATAAATCTATAATTAATCTGTTAAGTCTTAGAATACTAGACATAATTAAAAATCTATTGTCTGGCAACCGGTGTGCCGCTGCGACTCAATAGTTTAACGAAAACAATGTACACAAATACTTTTGACATTAGTATTACTTTGTGACCTAAACGCATGAATGATTTTCGACTTTGACCTTAAACAATGATTTTTTAATAATCCAAATGATGTCGAATCATACAGAATTAAATTTTTTGGTTCCGCTATGCTTGTTACTTGTTGTTGTACTATTTAATATGACAATTGTTATATTTTTAATGAAACGCCCGTATTAACCAAATCGAACCCTTTGTTGCGAATGTTTCCAAACATAAAATCAACAGACTTAGTACCTACACCAAAATTCAAAACAATAAATTATAGATTACTATTATATTAAAATGTAAAATTATTATTATATAATGATAGTCAAATAGTAGATGGTCTAACCCTTCTTACACTAAAAAGGGGCACGTGCCTAGCAGCAAGACAATTTATATACATACCCCATTTTTTTATTCACTACATAAATAATAAAAGTTACAATTAATATTTTTTTTGTGATGCAAACACAAACTCGTTCGTGTTTTACCGTGCATCATATCAACGACGGCGACATAACTACGTCAATTCATGCATAGTAAAATACCTTATAGTTCAATGAACAAAAATTTTTATACACTACATAATATAAATTTTTCTTACATATTAAAGGTAGATTCCGCATACGAACGTTGAATCAAGCATCGCACACGTCAACGCGTTGGCTGTCTCTTGTATGAAGTCAGTGTTCATATTACGTATATACAGAATGTTCCATCGTGAGAGTGTTAAATTAATTAAAAGATAGCCAAACCCTGTATTACATTATCATGGGATTCGAATCCACAATACTCGATGCAACAACAGTGGTGAGGCGACCGCTTGCTTGCTATGCCAACCTTAGCCAACATAATAAAGTAAAATAAATCAAGACTACATAATAATATTTTAATTAATTTATTATTCCAGTTGCGGCCGCTAGAATTCGTTCGTGTCGGAGTATTGAACTGCGCGCAGAAGTCCGGCGGATTCTGTCACAACATCAGATCGCCCACCGCGAGACTATATCCCATCGCTTCTGGACACCACTTCAGGCTAGTGCACACTAACTTTTACCTACAATAAAAGATGGAAACACTTTCATCTAGGTATGTGATAGTATTTCCATCTTCTATATGAAATATACCTATATATATTGTTAGCGAAACCCCTCTCCCCAAGATCCGGGCCGAGCTGTGCGCTATAAAAGGCGGCGCGCTGAGCAACAGTTAGATTCAGTTGTCGGTCGGCAACGTGTGAACATCTCTACCCTCGCTTTTACATTGTTACTCGGTTGCAATATAATTATTTCGTAAGTCATTAAATCGTTTGCAGTAATTAAAGTTTTGAATGTAATAGTTCTAAATGATCATCTATGGTTATTTTGGTTATTGAATTTTGTTTGTTAAATAAACAACTTTAGGAATACTCGTAGGTATTTTTGTTAAAATCTGTCCTCTCTTCTGGTTCTCAAGAATATACAGAAATTGTTACGTAATAGCGAGAGATAGCTTTCCATGGTGAAAATTCTAATAATACTGCCCGTCTGAGAAATCGAATTCCTAATCGCATAAATAAAAGGTACCTATACTTATAAAGGTATATTTGTGACCAAGAGAAAAATCTTATATCAATGCCCCCGTTTAGCAAATCAAATTCTTAGTAGCATTTATAATATGCTTAGATTTCCGACCAATAGAACATTGTTATATCAATTATCCCGTGCTGAATATCTAATTTCTGTCTGCATACATAGTTAAGTATATTATGTTTGCAGTAAAAAATCTGAATCTTGTGTCTTTGGACCGTCGAGTTAGTGATCATCCGTTACACTTATAATTAAAATATGTTTTATTTTTGCTTTTCAGCGTGAGTCTTCAACATCTATCGCAAGCGCCTTACATGTTAGAGTGGGCCCTGGAATACATCGACGATTCTATTGTGAAGCTTAACTGGCAAACATTCTCGAAAAAAGTTGTTGCCGAAGAGCTTAACGTATCGAGGTAAGAAAAAGCTTGTCTATTTATACCCATAAACAATATACCAAATGTCTATCTAACTTTCTTACTCGACATAGAGCGCGTGTGCCGCTATGGCCGAGTATATTATCGCAACTCAAATTCTAACTGATATTATAAATGCGAAAGTGAGTTTGTTTGTTATGCTTCTGAGCCTTAACTACTCGACCACTCATCATGAAATTTCGCATACACGTTGTCACAGAATAGGACATAGACATAGACTAACCTAACCTACATTTACGCGAGCGAAGCCGCAGGCAATATCAAGTAAAAGTATTACAAAGGAGAAGGAGGATTTTTAAAAGCCGCGCTGCTATCAAATACTGCCTAGCAGAAAAATCTAATAACACTGACTTTGTCATACCAAAGAAGGGCCGCTTGTTTAAGCGCAAACTTATAACAAAGGAGATGGGTGTAAAAACCGAGGATTCAACCGCTTTGTTTTTTTTTCTTCCATCAGCTTTTTTTGCCCACTGCTGGGTAGAAGCTTCTACCTTGGACTTCCAAATCACTATGTTGGTGGATATCCCCTGAACTTATGACCTTGTGATCCCTATATCTCGGGGGTATTTTAACCCATAGAGCCCATATTCAAATTCGACCGAGGTATGACCCCAAGGTGTCTGCACACTAAGTTACAAGTCAATCGGTCCAGTGGTTCCGGAGCTATGCCTGTCACTAACAAACTGTCACTAACAGACAGACACACAGACCCACATAGTGTTTTCATTAATCTCTTCGAAGAAGACTCGAGAGGTTAACAAGGACTATTTCCTATTATAAAAACAGTAGATTTTGCTATTTAGCGCTTCAGTTTTCAATCCCTCGCAAACAGTACTTTTTGTATGAACAGTACTATATGTCTTTTTCTGTTCCCCTGACAACGTGTACGCGAAATTTCACGATAATCGGTCAAGTAGGTCAGGCGTGAAAGTATAACAAACGAACAAACTCATATTCGCCTTTATAATATTATTTAGGATTATGTCTGGCCATCGGTATGGCGCTGCGACTTAATAGATTAAACGCAAACTTAGGTATAACATGCAAGGCAGTTTATATTATTTACTTTTAAAAAGCATGACCATATTTAATTTGTTTTATTTATTTTTTTGCAGTGGCAAGAAACCTTGGCTGGTATATTACCATTCTCCAAGGTGTTACCGATGTTACGAGATGTTTTCGGATTTCGCGATAGCAGGCATTGTAAGTATTCTTCACTATGTTTGTTATTATTAATATTATCTATAAGTGTAGTTTTTATAAATCTCGACTTAGATGAATGCCGGTATTACGTATTTTTTTATTAACACATTATAACATAATTATTAGTAAGGAAAACTGTTACACTACATCCTACTACTATTAAACTTTATTAATTTTTAAGCTATTTAAATTAATAAAACTATTCGTATTTAAGTTTTAATTTTCCCCGACGTTTCGGTTCCAGCAGCCATGGTCACGGGGGAGTCTCCCCGTGACCATGGCTGCTGGAATGGAATTTTTAATAATTTAATAAGCTTAATATTTAGTAAATTTTAATAGTAGTAGTATTAATAAACAACGCGATAAAATCAGTATAAAGTAGTTTAATTTCAATGAATAACATTCGCGTAAACAGAAGACAATATTACGTATTTTTTAACTAAGATGTAGTACAATTATTTACTTATCTAACTAACTACTTTCAGTACAAAATCATCAGTCATTAGAAGGGTAGGTCAATTGAACAGAAATGGATAGGTTTTAGGTTAGGTTAGAACTGCGACCACGGCGAAGAACCGAATTCTACCTATTTTACTTGGTTAGGTGGTTAGGGCAGTGGTCGGCAACCCGCGGCTCTTTAACTCCTCGGCTGTAGCTCTTCCACGAAATGTTTAGTGTAGGCACGGAATATTACTTCTTATCTTGCCTTATAAGTATGATAGCGAATTTTATTAACCTCTGAGTTTTCTTCGAAGAGGTTAACGAAAACACTATGTGGGTCTGTGTATCTGTCTGTTAGTGACAGTTTGTTAGTGACAGGCATATCACTGGACCGATTGACTTGTAACTTGGTGTGCAAACACTTGAGCTCATCCCTCTGTCCAGTTTGAATATGGGCCTTGTGGGTCAAAAGACCCGGGAGATATAGGGATCACAAGGTCATAAGGTCAGAGGATATCCACCAACAGAGTGATTTGGAAGTCCAAGGGAGAGGCTTCTGCCCAGCAGTGGGTCATTACAAAAACCTTAAGAAAAAAAATAGTTCTTACACCCATCTCGTTTAATTTACTATTAGTTAAACTAAGACTTATTTGACAAAGACAAGCTCGAGAGTGTACTTTAATCCTAATTATTTCTTTAATAATGTCTCCTGCTAAAGTAAAGCTTAAGTTAAACAATGGCTCCCTGAATAGATTTCAGTTGTGAAAAAAAAACACACGTTCTTGTCGTCAAAAAGAGCCAACTATAGACAATCTATAGTTGGCTCTTTTTGACGACAAGAACGTGTGTTTTTTTTAAATCGACTATAAATCAAATGTTATAAGTAGGTAACAATTTATACACCGTAATTTTGTCAAAATCGCAAACTTTTTGACAAACAAAGTACTTGTTCAAATTAATATTTTTAGAAAGATATTTTAACATTTGAAATATTTGTAAAGTAAACATTTGCGAAATTTGTATTTTGTCAAATTATTACTTATAATGTTTGCGAAATGAGATGTTTGTCAAATCATTGGTTTATACAGGATGTCCCAGAAATCGACGTCAAGCCGAAATCAGGTAACAGGCTAAGTTATAATAGTCGACTTCTGTGTCATCCCTGTATAAAGTTATTTTTAAAATGATCATTTATCGTTCCTATTTCGTCAAACGTCATAGAACCTTACGTAATACATGAATGATCCCTAAAGTTATATTATTCATTCCAGCAACTTAACAACGCCGTGCAACTCGGCAAAGTCAACTGCGTCAACGAACGAAGCCTTTGCCAACACGAACAAATCATGAGCTACCCATCACTCCGGCTTTACCTCAATAGGAACCAACACCAAAGATTCAGTTCAGTCATAACTATACAAGTGAGGGACTATGAGAGCATTCTGCAAGAGATCAGACCACATTTAATGAAGTATGATGAAAATTTGTTAGCAGGCTTTGAGGGTAGTAAGACTTTTGGTATAAAGCATGATGAGTTTTAGTTAGAACATGGAATATCACACAAGATTTTTGCTAGATACCCGATTGTTATTTTGTAAACTAGTTTATGTACAAGCATTGTCGCAATTCCGGACAGAAAAGGGTAGCCAAATGGACAAGGCATTGGATTTGTGATGATTGGTCGCGGGTTCGAATCTCAGCCATTGCACTAACGACGTGAAACTCACTTTTAACACAAGCGTTTTAGCATTGCCGGGCAAAGCGAAGAAAATAGAATATGAAATAACGCGCTTTAAAAAAACACATTATTAGCTGGTATGGCATGGTATTTCTGTTAACCATAACCATGGTTAACAGAAATACTAATAATTTGGAAACCAAATAGCTATAATGTGTATTTTAGAACGCGTTATTACAAATTCTATAATATGTGTCTGTGTGCGTCCCAAAAATCATATGTGTCTGTGTGTTAATCTAGAAAATGTTTAATCCAAAAAAAAACTCAGTGGTTTACGTGCAATTGAATAACGAACTATTCAAACCTCACATTTATAAAAATTATAGTTGGAGCGTGTCAGTAGGAGTTACACACGACACAAATATGATACTTATGTATATTATCGAATGAAAGATGATCTCTGCATTCGGGGCTTATTGTAACACGGTTCGAAAATTTTATTAATTTCGTCTTTCGATGTCGGTCTTGGCATGTCCCGTGCTCTTTGATTTTAGTTTTGATCTGAACCGTTTCTACAGGTTTTCCTAGGTTACAATAAAAATTGTAGTGTGGAATAACGATTTTCTAAACAGTGTCTTCACTGCTATGATTATCTGATCAAAATGAAATTGAGACCGACGCACTATTTATTATACCTAGCATTATAATTGTATGCCCGGGAATGAGACAATAGACGCTGTAACACGCTATCTCGCTCTCATGCATCGTGTACTAGCTTTTGCCTGCGCTTCGCTCAAGAACAGAATCTTTTTCCTTGATAAGGTACTTTGTGTCTTTTTCTATACCGCTGACTACGTAGATGCGAAATTTTATGATGATCGGTCGAGTAATTAAGGCGTGAAAGCGGGAAACGATGAATACATTGTGTCGCTGAGTTCTAATTGTACTCATCAAGTAATCTCAACTATAGATATATAGATATATGACTAAAACTCCTAAGACCTATAACTACCTACGATTGTTTTACTAACATTCCTAACTAACGCAGAAGCGCTCCTTCCATTCCTGATTAGCATTTTTATTCATAACATGTATTATAGTTATTTTCACGTTTGCAATTTGAAAGAAAGAACACATTGTTTTACATTTTAAGATGTATGCTTTAGAGTTACGGTTTTTATATTTATCTTAAATCTTATGATTCCTTTCCAATTTTATTCCTACTAAGTTAATTATTTTAGGTAAATCTTATCTATCTTATTTTATATATTAATTATTCCACACCAGGATTTTGAAAACGTTGCTTGCACATTATTTATACTTACTTTCAACCAATACAATTATTGAAAATAGGAAATTGCAATCAAGTTGTTCGAACAAAAAGTGGGCGTTTATCATAACAAAATTTACCTTTTAAAGTGGTCTGGTTGCGCATAGTGTTGGTTGAGAGGCACTCTAGAAAAACGCAAAGAAATATACGCGAGCATAATAATGCAAGAAAGACGGTTATTGCGGTGTGGTTTAATTATAGCCATTACTATCGAGATATCGTAGAATCGAACTCCATAAGCTACCGACGTGATAATAAAAAAGAAGAGTAATTTGTATCACAAATAGAAAGATTTCCAGAAACGGTCCTTATAATGATAACAACCTATATGTACACTGTAACTCAGGTTAGTTAGGGGCTACTATGAATTTGTTTTACTCACGATGCACTTTGTAACTATTGATCTATGGGCAAGACATTTAATATTTTTCGCTTAGTCCTTCGACGTTGCCGCCGAGACTTACAAATTGCATATGCAGAGATACCTACGTCGTGAACTATGAAAGCTAAAGACAGACCCTCAGATTATGGCAATAAGCTACTTAAAGCGTTTACTTTTGGTGCATATGTAAAAGATTTTACAGTAATATTTATTTGGAAGATTCAAGTACGTTAAAGTTTGCTCTTCATTTTATTATTTATATGGATTGTTAATCTCTAACATTGGGCTCGGAATGGAATTCGACCGGCTTTTACTAATGTTATAAAATTAGCTAACGCAATTGATGAAAGAAATACAGTAAAGTTTTTATGCGAGCAATGAAAATACGAATAAAACGAATTACTGAATTCTATGTATGATAATATATTCGAATTTACTTGAATTGATAATCAGAAGAAACACTGTAAAAGTTAGAAGAGCTATAAAAATATAGACCTACAAATTTTTATAGCTCTGGTCACCCAGCCCTGAATAAAAAGCTAATATTTTTACATTTTCATTTTTGTACTTTAATATGTATAAGGTTTAGTTAATTTTATATAATGAATCAGCATTTGTGATATTAATTTTATTAGTGTAATTAGACCCAGTTTATGTCAATGTAGGAATAATACCAGAGTTCAGAGGCTAATTACTACCCATAACTGTTTGATAATTATTATGATAAATATAGCTTAATAGTTTTCATAAAATTCTGAAATATATTTTCTCAAATATCTGACTAAAATATATAAATAATAATTGAGTAGTCACTATTATTTTATTTAAAGTTCACGTGTAACATGTTGTGACTGATATACATTACATTATAATTATCATACCTAATAATTAATAATAAAGAAAGTAAAATATTGTTTGATTTAACGGTGAAGCAAAACATCGTGAGGAAATCAGCATGTCTTAAAGTTCTCCACAATATTCTCGAAGATAGGTATGTGAAATCTGCCAACCCACACTGGGCTGGCGTGGTGGACTATGGCCTAACCGTTTTCACACGGAGAAGAGGCCCGTGCCCAACAGTGGGACAGTTCAATACAGCTGATATTATTATATGGGTAGTATTTAACTGTTCCTCAATTTTTTACCTTTGTTCCACCAAAAATACTAATTGCACAGCAAAATATATTTAAAGAGATCAAACTAAGTCGACGGAGCTCCGCTTCGCGGGGCTCCTATTTTTGGATGGGTTTCCCTTCCCAGACGGAATGCAGTGATTTGATGCATTATGATATACTTTAATAAGCATAATTTGCTGTGAGATTAGTATTTTTGATGGTCATTATATTTAGTCTCTTATTATATTATTTATCAAATATCAGGGAGAATATTAGCCTCGATAATTTCGAACTCTGCAGAACACAGATTAAATATGTATAATGTCAATTAGTTGCAGTATAAATTATGTAGCCATAGATCCAATTGCAGTTTTAAAGATCAAAATATTATGTTTTATATTTATATATGTATAACTAGTCAAACAACAGTGTTATTCTATAAGCAATTTATTGTAATGCCTTCACTGACAATAAACTGATAACACAAACAGTCTTAACTCCTTTTTATTTACCTTTCACAATCACTGAGAAACAGAATCTAATGGATAGCTGGCATCTTCACAAACAGCATCTGTAACAGTGTGATAATATTACAAACTTACATAGACACAATAGGTGTCTATCTCTGATAGACTAGACAGACACACCCACATATGTTAAATGGTTCCATGTAAAAATGGGTGACCAAAATACAGCTGGTTGCTGTCCATCAGGCACATCTTCAAACTGAGCTACTACTGGTAATTTTTTAACAGTAGACCCTCTTTGCCTGACTTAGACTTAGAACTTCAAGATTGGCTGCTTTTTTTTATTTTTATAGCAATCTTACTGAGCAACTTTATACTAAGAACTCCATTTCTAAGAATTGAATGTATAAAGCAGCCTATATTCCATAATAATAATGGAGCTTTTGTAATTATATGGTAATGTGAATAGTGGAAACCCCTAACACAGGTAATGTTTACTTAAAAGGAGTACATCCCCCTACTACCGATTATAAAATAGCATGTAGGAAAACGATAATAAACTGTTTTATTTTAACCTCTCAGCCAATGCTAGGATGTCAGCATCCGAGCTTAACTGGACTATTTAAAATGTAAATTTTGTTGTGATAGTCTTCTTTTATTTGTATTTTTGGTAACTGGATGGGTTGAAAGGTTTAATTAAACCATAGTTGGTGTAACTTACATTAATATTTCTATTCAACTGGGCATCAATAGTGTCCTGATCAACACTGCATGGAAGGAAGAAATCAACCAGTTCAGTCAACCCTTTGGAGTCTAGCACCAGGCGATCTTCACCCACTTCCAAATTCAGATCTTTCATTTCTATCTGTAATTATATACATGACATTTAGGTAACCAAATACCCTATGACTGAATAATTATTAAAATTTTAATAACATGGTATGTAGCTATATTATATATTTTTTTTATTTTAATAATTCTCCCTATCATACTAAATATAATCCCTTGTGTCAAGGAACTTTAGAATCTTTAAAATCAAGAACATTCGGACTTCAAGCAATTAATTGTGACTCTCACAATTTATGTTGCCATGCATGAATTTAAACCACAACACTCTGCATAGTAACAAGGTTATGGTGATTATTTATTACATATTTCTTTCATTTTTATTTTCAGTTAAAGAAGATTACATTATAAACAAGTTACTTTATATAAGTACTATAGCAATATCTCATATGTTTATCTTTGGAACTTACATTAGGAGGTATCTTAAATTCAGCTAACAAGTATTCAATCTCCCCAGTAGGTGGCTCACGCCGCAGCCTGTACTCTAATTCCTTCTTCTTACTCACTGGAACATTGACCTTCTGCCCACCTGACTTATCATCTAACTCCTCAATCAGAGGTGTCTTAATCTTACTCTCACAAGTTTTTATATCTCTGATTTGTATTCTATGAGATTGCAAAGTACCAATAGATTTCCTATTCTTCAATATGGTGTATTTATGCATGTCAATTTCAAATTGGTATTTGTCTTGCAACCCCTCAAAGACAACAGTTAGAAAAAATATTTGAAACAAGTCATCCTTTTCAATCTTCTTGAAGAAATCAGGGTTAACAGCAACATCATATACTGTAACAGGTGCTCCAGAGTTGTCTGGCTCAGTTCTACCTTCTCCAATGCTCATAGGCACTCTATAACTAGAAGGATCCTCAGAACTAAGAATTTGCATAAGCTCCTCATTACTGATGTCTCTAGGACATGGAATGGCATCAGTAAGACAAATATTCACAAAAAGTTTCTTATTATCCGGCTTCGTGAAAGTTTTCACACAAAATCCTGCAATATTACACTCGTGAATAAGTAGGCATAAAAATAATGCTTGTATTGAATGTAATATACCTAATATACTTATGTTTATTACGCACCTGGTTTTGGTTTCACAAGCTTCGAAGGTACCGGGTCTACTGTAGCTAGAAGCTTGTTAAATTCATCTTCAACAGGATTATCCTACAAACAAAAGATAAATGTTATATTCTAAAAGTATGTAGTGTCTCTGTTTGGAAACAGACAACATTATTATATAGTTACTTTTATGATTCTCATATTGTTCTCCATTATAGTTGGGTCCACGTCTAACGTTATTGATTTTTTCGTCATATTGCTTTATCCTAAGTTTGTTATATAGCAACGAAATCAACAAAATAGAATCTACAAATTCTCAAATTCAATTTTAAATGTCACTGACTTGCTGTTTTTGACATTCATTGTACAATGACAGTCTTATCTTTTTGACAGTGTTATAGGAACTTGCCAGTAATTGTAAAATCTGCGAAATCAATTTAACTTAGATAATAAATAGTCGAATAATTATCATCAAAGGACATGCGTTAAAAAAAATAAAATGATAAAGACTCAGATACCTGTTGAGGCTATTAGGCTGTGTATTAAAATAAACACGTGCAATTTTAATAAAAATAACTTTTCTAACAGGTCCTTCCCTCTACAGACTACTCAAGTTTATGATATAGCGTTCCCACTTTCCCACCTGTTAGGTATATTAGTGAGAGCCGCTGTACCTTCCATAGCCCGAGAGCATCTTCGGAGACCAGTTATAGACAGGTCTTGTCCCCAAATCCTAAGACCTAGTTCAAATAAGCGAGCTACCTTGTGCCCAAGTGGCACTACCTATTGTCCAGATAGGTGCCGGAGCAATAAAGCCGCTCACCATTCGCGAACTCTGAGAGTTGCTAACGATATCCTCGATAATGCCGACGGAGAAGCCGCCTCCCATATTTCCAGTATGGTGCCGGAGCTGTAAGGCACGCTCACTTCCCGACGTACATCCATACGTCTGTCCTTTCTGGCCTACAAGCGGAGTATTGCTCGAGTCACCTAGCTATGACTCTTACTTGCTGAGCAGGCAAGCACTCGAGATGCGTCGTGGCAGTGAAACCATACTGCCACTTCGCTATAGGCAACTCCGTGCCTTGCGCGACCAACTGGTTCGCACTAGCCGCGCATGATTCCGACGCGCGAACGCCACGTGCTTGCCGAGCAACAAACATGCCATCCTCTGCGGCTACCCACATAGCCACTACGAGTCCAACCTCAATGTCAGGCACCGTGCACTCTAATCAACGGCTGATAGAGCATGTCTTTCGAGGCGCGGTAGGCTAGCCTGACCCCGTAGTACCCTGATCCTAAGGGGACGACCCGTAGTTCTTCCCCCGAAACCCTATCTACTCGGCTGCTGTAAGATAGGGAAAACTTCTAACACACGGCCTGTTTTTAGTTGCGGCTTAATAATAATTAATTGCAGATGAAATAACACTACTGTATCACGTCAGTATACATTTATTTTGATTTTATGCCGTGGATCATAGGAAATACATACGCACAAAGGAGATGTTTCATTTTTGTATAGGACTCCGGCTATAACTTGTATATACTCAGGAAACCTGGGAAATGTACCCCTAAATACATTTAGTTATGCAATTTATTATAAATTTCTAGTATTTTCGTTGCGCAATATAAAATATAAAATGTTTGACGTTTGTCGTACGGACTATCGATGACAAGGTGGTAGATGACATTTATACATAATCTAGAATGCTAGAATTGTCAGAAGTAAAAGAACTCTTGCTGGAATAATATTCACCAAAGAATTGATAATTCTTATAAAAATGAAAGGAAAACGTATGAATTCAGGCAAGTGTATTAGGAAACAATATGACATTGACAGTTAATGTCAAACATAAACAAAATGTTTCGTTCCGGAGTGCACCCTGAAAAATCAATATTATATTATATGAATATATTTCTTATGTTGATTGTTTGTTGAAAAGATGTTTATGATAGTTAAAATAATTAAATGATACTCTAAAACATATTTATTGTTGACATATATCGGCCTCGGTGGCGTAGTGGTTAGTGTAACTGACTGCCACGCCTAAGGTCGCGGGTTCGATTCCCGCACAAGTCAAACATTTTGTGTGCATGAACATGGATGTTTGTCTTGGTCTGGGTGTTTATATGTATAATATGTATGTATTTACAAAAGAAAAAGTATATATGTATGTTTATCCATTGTCTAGTACCCATAGTACAAGCTCTGCTTAGTTTGGGCTAGATGGTGTTGTGTGTATGTGGTAGAATATTATTGTGTATGTGGTAGAATATTATTATATTATTATTATGTTTCTCTTATCACAGGTACTTTCTAACATATTATATTAGAAAATACCTGGCCCTTTGGGAGGCTTACACGGAGACATGAGTCCAACGTGAAGAGGCCCTTCGAGAGTTTTAATCAAACGTGGGGGGGAACACCGACAGCGGTACTAGCCGCAGCAGGCGTAGGACTATTGCTACGTATGGATTCTAATATATGGGCTATAGGTATGGGTGTTTGGTGGACCGGTATATTGCTAACTATGGATGAAAAACGGCGTCTGCCCTGAATACTCTAATAGCATCAATGCAATGGGCAGACGGTGACTCGCCAACTCACTAGATGGGCCCCCTGATAAGCCACTATAGGCATACAAGCCAGCAGCTGAGGGCAACACCGGTGCGAGTGGCTAGGGGTGTCGAGCGGTGCGGCGCCGGTTTCACCATCACGGGTCTCGTGACAACGGAGACCCGGAGCGGGTTTCCCCGTAGTTATGCCCTTGAAAATGACACTTCCACCCCCAAGCATATAGCTCTAGCGGCCTCACTCTGACCGGCCGACCAAGGCAAACCAGAGTTGAGAGTCCTACGGGCGCTTTTGAAGTTCCACCCCAGCCAACCAGTAACGGCAAGCCGGGGACGAGGCCCTAACCAACTCTCTGAGGCATTCAGGACCGCAGTGTCGCCACTCACATTCAGCTCGCCACAAGCTGCCCTGCGGTTTGTGCGCTTTTATTTAACCTGGTGATACATTTTTTGTTTATATCACAAGGCGAAGGTGATAGTTTTAAAGCTAGTGTACTGTGCCCTCCGACATCGCGTTAGTCTCATGATGAGATAACGACTGTCCCAGAGGGGTTTATTATTATTATTATTATTATATATTATTTACATTATTATATAGTACCTACTTTCGTACAGCTTTCGATATGATTTATGAACGCATACAAAATTATATGACCGAGAACCACCACCATATTGAATATATTGGCAATAATATAAAAACTATTATTTTTAAGCGCAAATGTAATTCGACTTAAATGCCGGAAATAATCTTTTTCCCGATTGCTGGTATATTTTGCTATTATTTGGCTGATAGTACATTTCATAGCCGAAAATGAAACATCTCCTTTGTATTAAAGAACTGAATCTGAAGATGATGTTGTGTCAATTAGAATTAGATCTAATGATGTTAATTTCACTGTAATACTATCTTATCTTATATATATATTATATCTTACCATCCCCTCTCTCTACGACTAGACCAGTTTATGATATAGCGTTCCCCTACACCAACCGTAAAGGTTATATTAGGTGGAGCCGCTGTACCTTCCAGTGCCTGAGAGCACCTTCCGGGACCAGTTATAGACAGGTCTCCTCAGAGATTCGGTTCTCGTAAGCGAGCTACCTCGTGCCCAAGTGACACTACCTATTCCCCAGATAGGTACCGGAGCAATAAAGCCGCTCACCACCTGCAACTCAGGGAGTTGCTAATGAGAACCTCGCTGAAGCTGACGGAGAAGCTGCCTCCCATATCGCCAGTATGGTCCGGAGCTGTGTAAGGCACGCTCTGTATGGGGGGCCATCCCCTTTTCTCTACGACTATCCCAGTTTATGATATAGCGTTCCCCTACACCAACCGTTAGGTTATATTAGAGGAGCCGCTGTACCTTCCAGTGCCCGAGAGCACCTTCCGGGACCAGGTATAGACAGGTCTTGTCCCCAAATCCCGACTCTCCACCCTAACCTTAGAGATCCGGTTCTCGTAAGCGAGCTACCTCGTGCCCAAGTGTCACTACCTATTCTCCAGATAGGTACCGCAGCAATAAAGACGCTCACTACTCGCAACTCAAGGAGTTGCTAACGATAACCTCGCTGAAGCCGACAGAGAAGCCGCCTCCCATATCTCCAGTATGGTACCGGAGCTGTGTAAGGCACGCTCACTTCCCGACATACATCCGTACGCCTACCCAAATAGGCCTACAAGCCGGGTGTGGCCCGAGTCACTCCAGCTATGACTCTTACTTGCTGAGCAGGCAAGCTCCCGAGATGCGTTGCGACAGTGAAACCACACTGCCACTTCGCTAAAGGCAACTCCGTGTCTCATGCGACCGACTGGTTCGCACTGGCCGCGCATGAGTCCGACGCTCGAACGCAACGTGCTTGCCGAGCAAACGAACATGTCGTCCTCAGCGGCCAACCACATACCCCTGCGAGTCCAACACCAATGTCAGGCACCGCGCACTCTAGTCAGCAGTCGATACAACACGCCTTTCGAGGCGCAGTGGGCTTCCTGACCCCGCAGTACTCTGGTCCAAAGGGGGAGACAGTCAGTACAGACCAGTGACACTTCGAACCAGTGGGATCTTTTGTGTCGACTTCCCCAATAACGACTGCCATAGATGTTCATGGCAGCCGGGACCGACGGCTTAACGTGCTCTCCGAACCACGGAGCAGGCGATATTTGTCAATCAATACGCACATAATTTCGAAAAGTCATATAACTTCCGAATGTCAGAGGTGCGCGATATGGGTTCGAACCCGAGACCTTCTGCATTGCAGTCTGGTGGTCTCCCCACTGAGCTATCGCTGCTCTTCACAGTAATACTAAATAACTCTGCATTAGTCAGATGAACATCAATAACTTTTGACAGGATGACTTGTACAGAACAGAAAATATATTTTCATCATAACAGAAAAATAGTATCTGAACATATGAGGTAAAACAACATAATATGATAGAACAGCTGATAGCAATCTGTAACATATATGGGATCTAGCATTGACCCCTTTCATAACTAACTATTCTGCTACATAATAATTTTATGAACAGAACTTACAATTTAAATGAAATAACTAACTTACACAAGATTTTATAATGTAGAAATGTTATTTATAGATAAAGATAAATTTATTTGACTCAACATGTGTACAATCAGGTGTTGGGCACGCCACGATCGTGGCGGTAAGTCCCGTGTTTGAGGAGTGGCTGGAGAGGCGGCATGGCGCCCTCACCTTCCGGCTGACACAGGTATTGACTGGCCACGGTAGTTTTGGCCGGTTCCTGTGTCGTATACGCCGGCAAGAGACGCCCGGTTGTCACCACTGCGGCGACTGCCGTGACGTTGTAGAGGACACGGCGCTGCACACTTTGGCGGTTTGCCCCGCCTGGGCATCGCAGCGCCGTGATTTGATCGCGGCAGTCGGATCGGTTGCCCTCTTGCTCCCGGCCGTAGTTCAGTCTATGGTCCGGAGTGAGAGGTCGTGGAACGCCGTCGCCTCCTTTTGCGAGGAAGTGATTTCCATCAAGGAGGCGGCGGAGCGGGAGAGAGAGCGTTTAAACCCTCTCCCCAACCGCAGAGCCGGGCGCCGGAGGGCGCGCGATGACCTCCAGCCACCCTGAGATTTGACCTGGGGGTGGCGGGCTTTGTGGGCCTGCCCGCCATCCGTTCAGCACCAGGTCCGAGAGGCGGCGTGCGTGTTCCCACGCGCGCCTCTGTGTCGAATCCGTCTCGTCCCTCTAGGGGGGAGACAGTAGGGAATTTTTGAGGGAGCCTGCCGTTTCATACGGCGGGCAGAAACCTCGGCGGGGTCGCGACCGCATGCGAAAGCGATTCGCGCGGCCCCGCCGATAGTGGTTTTGTCGAGGAACACCGTGATAGGTTTAGTCGGTATTCCGGGAGGTACATTATTTCTTTTCCATCTTTCTTTTACCCCGGCGAGTCCAACATAATCCCTCCGCCCGCCCCCGCGGAGGGATATGAGTCATTGCATTCCACCATGTAAAAAAAAAAAAAGAAAAAAAGGTGTTATGGATATTTTTTTTTGTCTCAACATGCTCTGTCTGGTCAGACATGCAAATGTATGTGCTTAATAAGAATTTTAAAATTATGCTGGATCTAATATAATAATTAACATGTCAATTAAGCGTCTCTTAACAATGAAGTGAGATATATTATAAATAGGTAGGCTTATATACATACTTCGTCTTTTGTAAATAGTAACATAGTGTTACGCTACTCTAGCTGATTAGTATTAGTGATAACATGCCATCTCTAAATTAAACGTCATGGGAACTAGGTCGAAGGAATAGTCTATGTCTAACTTATTGGACTATTTTATTACTTTAGCAAGCCCTTCTCCATGAGATTATTATCTAATTAGTGCACCTAAAAATCGTATTGACGATGACATTTATTTCGAAGACATAGCAGGCTTTCTTATAACATCAGTGGAGAATCAATCGAAGGTAAGGGTATCACTCAGTCTTTATAATTGTTTGCCATATTTTATCTATTTGAACTTTCTTTTATGAGTATATGTTGCAATTAACTTTATAATTTTGCTGTTGTAGTAGTAGTAGTGCAGGTGACATTAATTTCTTATCTTTAATATTACGAGAATTATTTTGTGTTGTGGCGAAAAAAAATTAGACCTAGTTTGTCAGCTGTGTTAGTGAATGTAGAGATACGTATGCATAATAGGTACCTACCTGTGCGGTGTATTTACACTATTTACTTGTATTATAGGCATTTATTATTTTTCGTCTGTAGTTGATCAATATTTTATATTTTGTGTAAATGTGGCTAGTATATTTTTATTTCCATGACATATAAATACTGCTAGAATATCAATTTATGTATACAAAACTTATCATGTAATCTATTACAATAGTATTATAGTATAAATTATTCACAAGTCATTAATCAATATTATGATAATTTTATAGAATATTTAAATCTTTACAAAAAATGTAAATGTCATTTAAAAATTACTTTGGATTGTGTAATTGTCAGAATCAATTAATAATTCCATTATGTATATTTAAAATCTATGATAAGCTATATAAGAATATTATATAATTTTTTTAATTGCCATCTATAACTTTTTAATTTAAATATTACTGGTTTAAAAGAATCATGTAGGTATACTATATCAATTCTTAAAACTAATTATATTTATTTTTATCAACCAGAGAAATATTTCAGTAGGCTCATACTATAAAAAGTTAAAATAGAGTTTATTGACCTCTGCCACACCCAAAACTAAGTTCATAAATTTATTCAATAAACCTAGGTAAAAGAACTAGTCCTTAACTAGCTTTTCTATCACTTAATAAATAAAGCTTAATTGGAAAATATCAGATTTCAATGAAAAGAGAAAGGTTAATGACTTTTCAAACAAATCTTCAAGGATTGACTGTAATTATTTAAATATAAATTTATTTGATCCTGATGTCTCTAAAGAAATTAATCTATTAAGTTTTAGAGTGATAATTTATTTTGTTTAAACTTTTTGAGAAGCATCCTAATTGCTATAATGTTTTCTTAAATGAACTATATCCATTCCTTAGTTTGTTTATACAAGCAGATAACTTTAAAATTGCTTTAATATAAAATAATATATTTATGAAAAAGTTTGAAAGATAATTGTCAAGTAAAACATGATATAAAATAAAATGACAAATAAAAACAATATCTATGCCAATGTTATAACTGCATAAGTATTGTTTGATCCTTGATTAATTTCATAATCTAAACCTACACTGCTGTGATCAATATAGTTTGAGGAATGGACAGTAACATATACACATTTTGTTGTAGGTGTGTTATATTAACAATATTAAATGATTATGATGGTGTTCTACTGTGTTTTAACATATTGAGTCACGGCAGCACACTGGCAGTCAGACACAATAAGTTTTTAATTATGTCTGGCATACCAAATGTTCACAGGTTAAATTTAATATTTACTGTATGTATCTGATATCCATATAATTATTTAACTCTGGAACCCAGGTAATAAAGAAAAGAGTTGTTTCTGAGACCCAGTATCTCAGCAATGACCGTGAGATTTATATGAACTGTTATTCGCTTTTACTCAAAGTAATCAAGTCCAAAGTATTTCGATTTGAAATACCATGTTCTTGTATCATGTTCAAAATATCTGTAAAACAAGTTTAATCAAAATTGATTAAGTAGTTCAGCTACAAATTAAACACCAACTGAATTACTTTTCCATTTATAATTAGTATGGCACAGGTACTGTAATTACACATTCTTTTTGTCTGTATAATATGTATTTCATAATGTATGTTCGTTGTTTCTAGGAAATTATTATATATGGCATAATCAGCGGGTCATAATGGCCGATAAACACAGCCTAAACTATGATGATGTGAGAGAGTTAAAGTTGGGAGCTAGTTTCACTAATAATAAGGCGTCCCAGTACCACACAATCAAATGTATGTATCTCATTATTTTTACTTTTATAATATGTTATATGATATAATACTATGCAGTATACTGTTTTTATAAGTATACTAGCTGAAGAGACAAACGTAAGGACGTCCCTATCTAGTATATTTTTAAAGGCCTTTAAAAATATACTAGATAGGGACATCCTAATCACCTAGTGGTATGAAATATACTTTAGGACCTCTATTCTGATACCTACCAAATATACATAAAAATCGGCCAAGCCGTTTTGGAGGAATGTGACCACAGACACTGTGACGCAAGATTGTTATATATATAGATTAGTTTTATACTATTGTGTCAGACTGCTTACCTTAGTTTGTAGATCTTCAGATGATATTAATATGTAAATGCAATTATTCTTAACAATTTGCACTCCTCAAAGGCAGAATGTACATGGATTCTATGAAGTTGTAACATGTTATTGTATTATCTACATACTTGGCAAATTAAGACTTCTATTCTATATGAATAAAGGCATGATGTGCCTGTATAGCATAATATGACATAGCTACATGCCTTATTTAGCCAATAGTGTAGGCAAAAGTGAATTACACCTAAATTTCAACACCAATGTATTTATTTTGATATGTAGTATTGTAGTATGAGGTGAACTTATTGCTCTATACAGGGCTATATGCTAGATTCTGTGCTGCTACTGAGAATTTTCAAACAGGAAACACTATGCATGAGCCAGGAATTAAATTAAAAATCCTGTGTCAGGTCTTAAAAATGTATTAGGATTTTCCATCAGAACAGTCAAAAATTCACAGTTAGTAAGTTATGCCACACTTAGAGCAGCGATAGCTCAGTGGGGAGACCAACAGACTGCAATGCGTCTCGGGTTCGAACCCACGTCGCGCATCTCTGTCTTTCGGAAGTTATATTATGACTTTTCGAAATTATGTGCATATTGATTGACAATTATCGCCTGCTCCGTGCCTCGGAGAGCACGTTAAGCCGTCGGTCCCGGCTGCCATGAACATATATGGCAGTCGTTATTGGGGAAGTCGACACAAAAGATCCCACTGGGTCGAAGTGTCGCCGGTCTGTACTGACTGGCCCCCACACAAGATAAGATAAGATATGCCACACTTAAGTCACCCAAACTTAATAAGTTGGCAATGGTTCATCCCAGTGCACCAAAACGTGA
Source organism: Catocala nupta (assembly GCA_963675205.1). NCBI lineage: Eukaryota > Metazoa > Arthropoda > Insecta > Lepidoptera > Erebidae > Catocala > Catocala nupta. Next base: position 25,059,327 of record OY776086.1, on the reverse strand, counting down.
TTTCTCTTGAGGAAATAGATTGCATTTGTGCTTGCGCACATACTTGTGTGCTATAATATCTCTGTTGACATGGTTGTAGATATATAAAATCGGCCTGGAGAACATTTTAGCTGGTTTAGTTTGCATTATGCAATTTAAAATGGACTTTCTTTAATGATTTGTATTGTTCTGCTCTAGACGCTATATTAGTATGTGAATGTTTCAGATGATTTCAAACCGGCGTCAGTTGACGTTAACAAAATGGCAACGGTGGATGTTGGAACAAATAATCAAGTGACCGTCACCGTACCACATTTGGGTTAGTATACAGTTCTATTCTACGAGATTATTAAGTTGGCAGGTTGACTGAAATTATGGCCTGAAGATGCTATAGCGTACTGAACGAAATAAATGTAGTCAATGGACTACGCTTATTTAGTTGAGGTATTTGTTGTATCATTCTTGTGAAATTAGATATTTTCAACAAAATCATTATACTTTGTTCAGTTCAGTACTACAGTACAGTGATGCATTGACGTAAGGTGGATGTGGCCAGTTGCGCCACACCCAGAATTGTGTGGTGAAAATCAAAACAAAATTTTCGGCTTGTATGTATGTAGGCTGGCATCGCTGTTTAAGGACCAGACTCGTACTGGAAAATAGCGGTAATCCAGGCTGCAGGTCCAGTCTTTAATGGACCAAATGCTAAGAGATTCTTTCACCAGCCACATTACTATTCACTGAATGAACATTCGTGTGCCGAATCTAGTCGATGATAACTGTACAAGCATATTCGCACGCTATACGTATTTTTATTTACCACGTAAACGAATGTTGGTTTGTTTAAAACTATTCGGAAAAAGCTCGACAGTCGATTTTACCGCGAAAAGACGATTAATAAATTTACAACCGAACTAATGTATCCACAATTGTGAGGTAGGATGTTAATATTTCAAAAATGAATCAGCCAAAGCCCAGATCAGAATCTATTTTAGAGTGTAATGTCTCAATGTAGGTCATATTTCTATCATCCTGAGAGCTAGCACACAAAAATCCAGCCAAACGAAATAAACATAGCATCTAATAAAACACCTGCATCTTCGAAACTTTGTTATAAATTGCGAAGTGATGCACAGAATATAAATATTTTCTGTAGCTAAAGCAAAATTTTTTGTACATAGCCAGCAGATGTATTTTTGTAACATAGCATAATGTTAAGAAAAATTGAGACCCGCGTTTGTAAAATTCACAAAATTTGTCAGGTGAGGTAGATGGGCTGATCGCTTTTTTACCATTCAGGCTAGCAGGTATGTTACAACATCTTGGATTGCTACCACAATAAATTGCGTTGCTCTCGGCACAAAGGATAACCCAATGGTTATTCCTTTGTGCTGTCAGCACCACATTTAAGAGCTCTGGCCATTCTACTCACCGTAAAAACAGATAGCTAGTTATCAGTTAAATATATAGTTATCAGAACTGCTAGATACGGTGGAGATATCTTAAAGAAATGAAAGATTTCTTACTATTTTAGCATCCACCTTGTAATCTAGTAATATAGAATTATAGACATTCAGTTATATTCTGAGAATCAATTTAAATAATTTAATTATGGGTTTCGCTTCGGACATCTTACTAAAATTCGAAAAATAGAAATCAAAAGCAACGGGCTGGTATAGCATTCAAACTATGTAAACATACCTATTCTCAAATTGTGTGTGTGCAAACACAATTGCGCTCTCCAAATGTGTTTGCGCGCACACTTGTGCACTATAATGTCTCCTGCGCAGATGGACAGTCTCCGTTAAGACTGGCCGCCGTGACCGAAAATTCGGTCTGGAGGACATTATTATTATTATTTCCATCAAACCAAATAAGGTAGACCGAGAATAGGTATGTTTACATAGTCTAAATGCTATTCAAGTCCGTTGCTATTGATTTCAATTTTTCGAATTTTAGTAAGATGTCCGAATCGAAATCCATAATTAACCGATGAAACGGTAATCCGACACGACCGGAGAGAGATCAAGCGCAGGACCAACGGCTTTACGTGCTTTTCGAGGCACGTGCTTATCTAACACTGCCAACTGCCTAACTCCAGGCTGCTATTGAGATTTCTTAACAGAAAAACCCAACAACTTTTTCTTGGCCCGACCCGGGATTCGAACCCGAGACCTCATGCACAGCAGTCACATTCACACACCGCTGCGCCACGGAGGCACTCATGTCATGTCAGTAGTAGCAAGTGACTAAAATAAATGTATACCGGTTTGGGAATACCCCAACTCTGCGTTGGTTTTACCATTAAAACAGTCATCTATAACGTTCTTTCTAGTTTGAAAATGTAGTAAACTATTCAAGATTATTATTATTATTGTATAGAGAAGACCAATTTAATCGAACGGATGGCAGAGATAGACGCCTTTGATTGGGACTGGCAGAGAATGCCTGAAAAGATAGTGATTTGAAAATTCAAAGGAGTGGTTGTTGCCTAGCAGTAGGATATACCGAAAGGTAAAACTTAATAGAGTTTTAGTTATACTAATTCACAATAATTTATTTGTGTACCATAGGTTAGTATTAATCGCATAGATCACATTCTAAGATGACTTTAGGCAAGAAAACTATTTTGGGAGCAGACCATGCACAGCTTAGTTCGTAAAGCTGATTTAGGGTTTGTTGAGGTCGCAGGTTCAGTGTTTGCTAGCTATAATTAACATCAAATTGATCAGCTAGCTGAATTTCTATTCTTACATTTACTCCTAATAACTACTTCAAAATATAATTTCAAGTTTTAATTATAAAAAGGATTGTCACATTCTAAGTATATGTTTTCCTGAAATTCAAATTATTTTGAAACATTATACTAATTAAAAAACACATGAACGACGTAGTAACTATGGAGCATATATCGCATTTATGCAGCAAGGTACCTATTTGCTCTGAATATGCTAAGCAGCAACATAAACCGAGGAGTCAGGTTAAGCTTATCCAAATTCCACATACCTATAATTGAAATACAACTAGATTATAGAAATAATTCTGCTGCATTAGTCAATCAATGTATCATAAAACATCGTTTTTTTAATGTACGATGCTAGCGTACCTAAATATTTAATAAAACGTCTCGTTTGTGTCGACAGATGGTGCTGGCGTCCCACAGACTGTATTCAAAGGCAACCAGAGGCCTTACGCGAAGGAATGTGTACTCATCATTGACAGGGTTACCGGCGAGATTACACTGGAGAAGCTCTCTAGTAATATACAAGTTAAAAAGACTAGGTGAGTATAAGTACTATAGACACCGTTTTATAAAAGAGAAAATAGAAGAGATTTTTTTTATTTAAATGAAACATGTTGTAATATCATAAAAATAGCCACACACTGAAAAAAAAGACAGCGCAAAACACACGAGATGAATAGCAAAAAGAAAAATTTGTCATAGCATGGTCAATGAAGGATCTAGTTTAGCATGTCAAATAGAAGTGCGTAACGCTTTTCTATTATTGACTTCCATATAAAAAACCAGTAAATTTTCTCTGTAGTTGTAGATGGTAGTTATTTAAACGATTTATTGACTGCCTTGCTGGTCTTGTGACAAACGATTGCCCTTACGTTTGATGTCCGAATCAGATAAGGTCATTGGATTTTTTGTTGAGCCGTTCTTAGTAAAAGCACGGGTCCAAAAAAATTCCCGATAGACGCCAATAGGTCCTGCCTATTACGTGATACCCAAAAAAACGTACCCGGCTGAATACGATGCTTATATTTTTCTATACACATTACTCATAAGGAAATGTCGCATTAACACCACTTGACTGCTTACCCCGAAAAAGAGAAAGCCATTATATTAAAACATAAAGTATTTTTTTAGAAAGTAGGTGTACGGTAATTATAATAGGTATTCTATGAGTCACCACTTTCTAAAGTATGTTTCAGTAATGGTGGAATGGAAATACAATTTAACTGTCATTGTAATTATCTTTTATCTAAATTGTAACTTAAAAGCAGCGGTAATGGTAAACCGCTGGACTGCCACGCAGTGGTCTAGGCTTCGATCCCAAGGCTGAGTTCTGACTTTTCAAAGTTATGTTCGTATTAAATAGTTAATTATCCGCTCGCTTTAATGGTGAAAGAAAACATCGTAAATAAACCTATGTCTGAGAGTTCTATACAATGTTCTCGAAGATATGTGAAGTCTGCCAACCCGCACTTGGTCAGCGTGGTGGACTAAGGGCTAAGGGTTCTCACACTGAGAATAGGCCTGTGCCCAGCAGTGGGACAGTATATAACCAGAGATGATATTATTCTTAGTATCTTTCAAAAAATTCGAGGATAAAACTCGAGATCTTAAGGACAGCAGTCAAATTCACAATGGCTGCGCTATCGAGGCAGTCTGTATACAATATGATTTTAATATCAGCCATCTTTATAACTTTAATGGGCCTCTTCTCAGTATGAGAATCGTTCTCAGAAAGTAATAGTCCAGTATCAAACGGGTTCAGTGGCGGTTGGCAGACTCTTGAAAACACTATAGAAAGGTTTTAGACAGGTTTTCTCACGATGTTTTCCTTCACAGTTAAAGCAACGTTGGGTGCGGTCAGTCTATAGATGGGTGACCGCTTAGTGGTATTTTATCTGAGCGTCTCCGTGCTTCGGAGAGCACGTAAAAAGTCGTTAAGCCATGTCAGAGCCCTACTGGCGGCTTGAACAACTCTAAAAAAAAAGAAGTCTTCGAAAAGTCAGAGGTTCTGTCAGAGGCCTTGGAATCGAAATCGAAACTTCTGCGTGACCGTCCAACGGTTTTCCACTATACTCCATTTGGTTAGGTACTTAACTAAAAGTAAACAATTTTGATGTGTCTTTTTATCTTAAAACTCAGTTTAAAATAAAATGCTGCTAATGATCAATGTAAATACAAAAATAACGATTACTAAATCAAATGAACCGTTAGTTTAAGCAGGAGTTTATTTGTTTAATATGTGTTAGTGTAAATAGTCACATCGAGATTGTTTACCTTTAGTTAAGTACCTAATCAAATGGAGTATAGGTATCATTTTAAAATTGTTTTATGTGGTCGCGTGATTCCTTTACGACTAAAGCTGGCCTCTATTAAGTAAACCCTAAAACATATCCGTCCAACTATAGGTCCAATACATCTCCGTTTACTCTTTTGACAACATACAGGCGTGAGTATAATATGTCTTTGTATGTTTTACCAGACAAGAAACGAGTCAGAAGCCACGGCCGCTGACGCCTGTGACGAGTGACTTCACCAATACTACTCAGAGGTCCACCTCGCGCACGCGCGTCACCACCAATCGACGTAGCAACCCTAACACAGGTACTTTACCTTACCGACCTCTCCCTCTATGCATATATCCAGTATTGGTATATTTACAGGGACTGAGGCAATCAGTGTAGATGTACTATTTAGGCTAATCTTTTGCGGAGACGGGCCGCCAGAATGCGTTCTTGACGTTGACCGTACATATTTTAGTTTGTATACAAATCACGCGCCATGCAACTGGCACCGACTCACAGCGCGGCGAAGCAACGTGATTTAGGCATGCTGCACTTCGGTTTGGCATTGAGGTATGAAACACTGAGATCTGTAGTACCGCACGGATTTCGATGATTAAAGGATATGGGCATATCATGGAGTTATTTTGACGCGCAATAATATAAAAGAGAAATCCTCAAAACATGACACTTATTTACGATGTTGCCATTCGAAAAAGGCCACAAGGCATAAACGCTTTTAATCACCAACCAAAGCGGTCGTTGTATACTGCAGCTCAAGGGCAATCTGGACAGTAAGGTCCATGCCCCAGTGTAGGTTCGCCTTAGCCGCCTATATTCGCGTGCGTCTGTTCAGTGGTTCTGTGCTGGTATAACAGAAAAAGCGTACGGCGTCCATCGACAAAACTGAATGACTCGTCCGTTTGCGCTCACCTCCGGTCTCTTAGGCGGTTACTCTCCCTCTCTCTAAGATATTCAGTATCTTGATACTTAAGAAACGGTATAATTTTTTTTCTGTTAGGCAATACTCAATATTATGCTGCTGAGGGTGGCGAAAAAACAAGTTTTCAGTTTTCAAGTCGTCACTGTACCCAAGAACCAAGATAAACTTGGCACACTCTGGCCCCATGAAGTAGCGGCGCTAGTAGTACCGTTACAAAAGGTGAACATAATTATATATATTTTCAGTACCTGGAGCAGCTCAACCTAACCCTCAAGCCAGGTTTAACGGCGCGCCCAGCATGGCGAAACCTACCAATATGGTGCGGTCCCCGCCCAGACAGAAGACTTCCCCGCCACAGGCTGCGCCGTAAGTACAACACTCAATATATTCTTCGAGAGGGTTGCGCTATCAGCTATATTTCGTATTTTAATTATCTATTCGAATTATGATTGACTTTTGGTAGCGCAAGACACGTGAAAAAATCACCAAATCAATAGATCATATTTTTCGATTCTTTCGTAGTGTTGCCAATGCTGTCCGTTAGCCTTTTTTTAGCATTATTTATATTTAGTGTCTAATTTATATAACTTCACAACAATTGTTATAAATTGTATTGATGTCGATTTCGAAAATCGATATGAGATGATGATGTATACGCAGAACTCGTACAATGCTCTCCGGGTTCAATACAACAACGCGTTCCGGGTGCTGGTGGGGCTGCCTCGTTTCTGCAGCGTATCAGGGATGTTCGCGGACGCTCAAGTAAATTGTTTCTATACAATTATGCGAAAGTGGTGTGCGTCTCTGGTGTGCAGGGTGCGGGGTAGCCCCAATAGCATTCTAAACATGATTGCTGGTCGGTTGGACTGTATATACGTGAATCGGTGCGGTGCCATCTCTCACGGAATGGTACAGAGGTGAGTCGCGTGTATGCGGTCCAGCCGAAAAGATTACTAAAAGTGATTTAGTAATCATAATAATAATTAGTTTATAGTTTGTTTATTATTGTCACACTAACGTAGTTTGTAAGTTAAACTAACAATTTAATTATTATTTTATTATGAGTCCTAGTTACTTGAATAAATGAAATTTATTATTATTATTAAATAGACTAATGTAAACCATTTTTTTTTACTTGCTTTTATGCAATGACGCATAGCCCTTCGCGGGGGCGGGTGGAGGGATTATGTCGGACTCGCCGGGGTAAACGAAATAATGTGGAAAAGAAATAATGTACCTTCCGGAATACCGACTAAACCTACCACGGTGTTCCTCGACAAAACCACTATCAGCGGGGCCGCGCGAATCGCTTTCGCATGCGGTCGCGACCCCACTGATTGGGGAGAGGGTTTAAACGCTCCCTCTCCCGCTCCGCCGCCTCCTTGATGGAAATCCCTTCCTCAAAGAAGGAGGCGACGGCCTTCCACAACCTCTCACTCCGGACCATAGACCTGCAGCGCCCCGATGAATGGGGGCCAAACGACGAAAATGGGCTATAAAGTCCCATCGGCTGTCGAGCAAGAGACCTAAATACTTGACTTGGGTTGACTCGACGCCGATGCGGACGGATCCCTCCTACCATAATATGGGCCCCTGGAGGTGGCCGTTTCCGAGGGCCGTGGAAACAAACGGTCTCGGACTTGGACAGGGCCACCTCGAAGCCCAACCGCCGGATACGACCAACGACTTGTGCGACCCCAGCGGTCGCCAGTATGGCCGCCGCCCGGTGCGACTTATCCCTCGCTGTGACAAGTGTGTCGTCGGCCTAACAAATGACGCCGACGCCACGGAGGAGCGCACCTCACAGCACCCAGTCGTAACCGATGTTCCACAGGAGCGGACCCAGAACCGATCCCTGTGGAACACCGCACAACATCTGTCGCCGACTCCAACCGTCGTGACCCGGGTAGACGACTACCCTTTCCGATAAATATGCCCCGACTATGCGGCGGAGGTAGGTCGGCACTCGATGAAAGATGAGTGCCTCCCTAATACAACTTCAGGACAAGGTATTGAAGGCATTCGCGATGTCCAAAAACACCGCGAAGACGACCTCGCCCCGGGACACCGCATCCTCCACCAGGCTCCTCACACGCATGACTGCGTCTATAGTTGAGCGCCCGCGGCGGAAACCATACTGATTCTCCGCCAGATCCGGACCCATAGAAGACAGATGCTGGACGAGGCGCTCCGCGATGATAAACTCAAACAGTTTAGCTACCTCGTCCAGCAACACGATGGGCCGGTAGGTGGACGGAGAGTCCGCCGGGCGCCCTTCCTTCCTAATCAGGACCAGTTTCCCCATCTTCCACTGGCGCGGAAACTGGCCCTGCACTAGACACTCGCTGAGGAGCCCCCTCAGTCGGGGCGCTAGCTCCTCGAGGACCAGGGCCAAAGCACGACCTGGAATGCCGGCGGGCCCTGGGGCGGTGTTTTTCGAGCGAAGTCTCGACACCGCCGCTCGCAACTCTACCTGGGTCACTTCGGGGACCACGTCGTCGTCAAAATCCGCGCTGGGTGTCATGGAAGGCAGAACCATCTGCGGAGGAGTGTGCTCCGCCCATGAAGGGAACAGAGCGGCCACCACCTCCTCCACCAGCTGTGGCCGGAGACTCTGGGACAAGGGGGGCGCCCAGGGGCGAAGCTTGCCCCTGACCATAAGATATGGACGCACCCAAGGATTACGGTCCAGAGTCCCCAGCAGCTCTTGGCGGGCCTGATCCTTGGCCCGCTTTATAGTAATTTTAAAAATCTTCTTGGCCGCTCTACCGCCTCATACAATTCCGCCTCCCTGACGTCAAAATCGGGAGGGCGGCGACGCCTCCTACGAAGACGGACGTACTGGCGTCTGGCCACTACGCAAGAGGGGCGCAGGTCGGCTATATGGTCCGACCACCAGTACACCCGACGACGCGCTGTAAGATTATGAGGCACTCTAGGCATCGCCGCATCGCAAACTTGAGTTATGGCCTCCCGGAACCACTCGGCCTCCAATTCGATGTTGTCAGGCCTGGCCGGTGCTGGCACCCAGGCCTGAACGATGGAGGCTTCCAGGAGGACCTCTCGATTTAGCTTGTTCAGAGCCCAACGCGGACCGCCCCCAATCGGGGCCCTTGAGGCTGGGGAGTCGGAGGTCTGGGCGGAGACGTCGAACCGTATGTAACGATGGTCCGACAACGTCTCCACCTCCTCTACGACGCGCCAGCCTTGGACACGGCGTGCTAGTGCGGGGCTAGCAAAAAAAACATCTACGATGGAACCACCCCGCTGACGCACACACGTGTGCACTGACCCACGATTGAGGACTTGCAGGCCGTTCTCTACGGCCCACTCCTCGAGCAATTCACCCCTCGCGTCTGTGGTCGCTAAACCCCAAGCCGCGGATTTGGCGTTGAGGTGCCCGACGACGAGCACGGACCGAGGGTGACTATGAGCGACGACGACGTTTAGTTCGAGGAGATAGTCCTCGTAGTCGGCGAGAGATCGGTTGGGTGAGAAGTAGCCACCCACCACAACCGCTTCTCTTATGAGTGCTGCGACGAAGCCCCGTCCTCGGATGATGTTCTCGAAGGACGGGGTGCCGGCGGCGGCCAATGAAATTAGCGTCACCAAGCCATCGAGGTCCCCTACCCAGTCAGCCCTGGAGGGGACAAAATAGGGCTCGGCGACGATGGCGATATTAATAGACCACTGCGCCATGCTCTGGAGGAGAAGGTCCTGAGCCCTGGCGCAGTGGTTTAGATTACATTGGAGGAGACGGAGGCGTGGAGGCATTACGTCTCCATACTGACCTCTGTTCCCCTAACCGCGGGAGCGGCGACCTTAGCGGCAACCCCAGCTGCGACCAGCGACGACGATGTAAAGGACCTTGGGGTGTTTTTTGGATAGCGACGCAGCCCTTGCCACCCGCCCGGTGCTCTGGAGGTTTGCCCGCCGCCACACACAAGATACAGTGCGGCGTGGCCGGGTTGACCGCGACGGAACTAATGTAAACCATTTGTTAACGTTTAACGTAATAAAATGATGAATTAATTATCAATAGTTCGAATAAACTTTATCATTCGAATAATTCGATCGATTTCAGCAACTGGATGTTTATTCAGTCCTAGTGGATAAAATGTGTTATTATGTATATGGTAAAATTATTTAAACTGTACTAAGATCTAAATAATGAAGAAAATGTGTAACGATGTAATATATTTTACAGTTGGTCAGGCGGCGGCAACAGCACGCTCGCGTCATTGCCGATGATCGGCCTGGACGACGCGCTGGGCGGGCTGTCGGCGGCCGCGCCCACGCCCGCCCCCGCGCCGGCGCCCGCCCCCGCGCCCGCCCCGCTGCACAACGGCTACGCGCCGCGCCCCGCCTACCAGGAGCGCGCCGCGCCGCCTGCGCCCGCGCCCGCACCACCGCCCGCCGAGCGCGCGCACCACAACTCCTACGCGCCCGCGCAACATCCCCCGCAGGTACAACAGGTCACCTGTAATAGTGCATGGATACCTTAAGGTCCAAAATCCTGTGAACACTCGAATTAGAATGAATATGAATGAACTAGATGGCGTTATTTTATAAATATTACCACGCGTACTCATTTTAGCAAATAGGTAAAAGAAAGAAATTATAACCTCAACTGAAAAGATACTCGAATACAGGGACAGAATAATGTTTGCGTACGAACAGAATAGTGAGTCATCGAAAGTATCCATACAATATTAACCCACTATAAATTTATAAATTCATTTGTAATTCTTTGCTTCTTGTTTTACCCTAAAATGAGTTTTTAAATAAACTATTGTGAATAGAGATTAAAAAAATTATCAAAATTGAGTTAGGTATTAATAAATCTACGTCTATTTTATTACGATATAAATAAACTATTAACAGTTCTTGTTTCGATTTCCGTTAGATGGCGTCAATTACCGGCTTATACCATTTTAGTTTTGACATGGGTATGCATTTTTGCTGCTCACTATATGGCATACACAGTAGTTGCATTGGCAGTGCAGTGACTCTTTCGTGATCTTTACTCTTTGTGGTAGTGACGCCATGACTCTTTTGTGATCTTTGCTCTTTGCGGTAGCAACATCATGACTCTTCTATGATCTTTCTTTGTGGTAGCAACGCCATGACTCTTCTGTGATCTTAGCTCTCTGTGGTAGCAATGCCATGACTCTTCTGTGAACTTTGCTCTCTGTGGTAGCAACGCCATGACTCTTCCGTGATCTTTGCTCCTTGTGGTAGTAACGCCGTAACTCTTTTGTGATCTTTGCTCTTTGTGGTAGCAATGCCGTGACTCTTATGTGATCTTTGTTCTTTGCGGTAGCAACGCGGTGACTCTTATGTGAGCTTTGCTTTTTGCGGTAGCAACACCATGACTCTTCTGGGATCTTTGCTCTTTGTGGTAGCAACGCCATGACTCTTCTGCGATATTTGCTCTCTGTGGTAGCAACGCCGTGATTCTTTTGTGAAATTTGCTCTTTGTGATAGCAACGCCGTGACTCTTTTGTGATCTTTGCTCTATGTGGTAGCAACGCAGTCACTCTTTCGTAAACTTTGTTCTTTGCGGTAACAACGCTGTGACTCTTTTGTGCTGTTAGTGGAAGCAACGCCGTGATTCTTTTGTGATCTTGGCTTTTTGCGGTAGCGACGGCTTGACTCTTTTATAGTTTTTGCTTTTTACGGTAGCAACGCAGTGATTATTGGAACGAAGTTCCTTATCGCGCGTTGTGAAAGGGGGCTAGACGGAAAAAATTCTTACGAAAAGTTGTCACGACACTTTTTGCTATAGTAAGCTATTGTAAGCTGTGCGGCGTGCGTAAGTAGTTACGCTATCTCGCTCGCACTGTTCATTCATGCGCCAGCAGATTACTTCATTAGGGAAAAAACGCGTGACCTTGTGGCCAGCTGCGAGCTAACAGACTTCTTATTATTATGCACGCGCCATGTAGGGTGTGTATCTATTACGGATTTTTTTAGATTTTCGGAAATTTATAAATTAATTAATTAAAATTTTTTTATTACAATTCCTTCACTAATTAATCGAAAGGAACTTCGTTCCATCCGGGTGTCCCTTGACACCTTTCAAGTTTTTTGTTATCTTTGTTCTTTGCGGTAGCAACGTAGTCCCTCCTCTGTAAACTTTGCTCTTTGCGGAAACAACGCTGTGATTCTTTTGTGATCTTTGCTCATTGCGGTAGCAACGCCGTGATTCTTTATTATCTTGTGCACACAGTCCCGACGTTGCTACCGCAATGAGCAAAGATCAGAGATGATTTATAGCCTTATGCAAACAGAGTACTATCTTCGATAATGCCTTTATAAGAGAAAAGAATCAATGTCCTGTTAGCAGAAAAGCATTAGCAACTCACAGGTTCTCTTAGTACTGCTCTAAGGCTTTAGTAACCGCTTAACATCAGATGAGCCTTATACTCATCTGCCACCTAGATAAATAATAATAATGTTTATGTCAGTTAAGTTACACATAAATATAACATTTACTGTGACAGGCACAGCCTGTGTCGCTGCCGTTAAACTGTATGGATTGTCTTATACCTAGAACTTAACTATAATATATAAATATATACATATAAATAGTTTGATGTGAGAGTGGTGTGAATAATGTAATGATTGTACAAAAATATAAAAAAAAATTAGTATTGATATTTAAAAGAATATGGTGTATTGTTACAGCCAGCGCCACAAGAAGACAGCTCATCCAGTTCGTCGAGTGAGAGCGGCAGCGACTCAGACAGCGGTAGTGATAGCGACGACAACGACTCCAGCGCACACCATCCTATACCTAATGGTCAGTATACCTTATATAACTTAGCAAACCCCAAACACAGTATAGCAAAAAATATATACAGAATGTCCGGTAATTAATGGATAACCTTGAAATGTCTTATAGTAGAACTGATGGCAGTTCAGAAAAAAAATATGAAAATAAAAACAATCCTAATACTCATACCTGAGAAATGTTTTTTTTTTATTACCATATTGTTTAACTTTCTTGTACACTACGACCATAAATGAATTCATTCCCTCGGTTTTTTGGTGTTTTATTAAAAATCAAACACTAATTATGCTAATAGATAGACAGTCAAAACTATGACTAGCTATTGCACTTCTCTAATATATTTTATCTTACTTTTCTGTATGGCCATCATTTCTACTATAAGACATTTCAAAGTTATCCATTAATTACCGGACACCCTGTATATGATTGCATGTAAGTAAATGCTTCTGTAAATAAATGTCTGTCAATTACTATTTAGATGTAAGAAATGTGTATCATTTGTTGGCAATCCAAATAAATAAATAAAATAAATGTTTATATTGCCAGGAATGGTTCACATCTAATGTCTATTCGTACAAAAAATCCTAAATAATACAAAATAATAACTTATTATATGATCGTATATGAATTTACATGATTATCGATGTACTATCGACAGCAGCCACGGATGACCAGTCCTAAGGTTAAAATCGCATAGCAGGCCAACATGGCACGTGACACGCCCCTTTTTTTGTTTGAGTTTTTTTACACTTTACATTTGTATTATATATATTATGTATATATTTGTGTACTGCCAGGATTGATTATTTATACTTAGTATAAATATTCTCAAATAGAAATCAGCAATTTAACATTGGTTATGTTCTGAAGCCGCTATGATCAAGCAATCAAAACGACTGGATGGTATCAAATATATTTTATTACCTATTTATTTGTACAACAATGTTAATATTTGAATAGGCCGTAGGTCGGCTACAAAATAGTTTATTTAGTTTTATTGATGTGCTCGTATAATAGACTTCTTTGATGCAGATACGTTTTTAAATATTTCAGACTTCATTAATATAATAATTATAAATGTTAAATGAATAAAGCTACCTTGAAATAAATAAATAAATCAACAATATACTTACTATCTCAGTAAAATTGAAATTTAAAAGTTACCTACTAGTACTAATTTAACAACTAGGTAGCTATGTTTCATCAAACTAAACAAAAAAAAAGAAAGTAACAAATAAAACCTATTTCAATGATTAAGTATAACAATGCTTAAATTTATATTTACATTCCATAGGTACCATTATTTTTAATCCTAAGAGACAACATTTTTATTTATTTTGATACAAGAGCATATTATCTTAAAAATTGTAAATAAATTATACTACTAATACTAAATGTATAAAGCAAAAACAAAAGTTAATACAAAAAGCTACAATTAAATTAACTATTAGAAGAGTAGAGTATTAAAGTTCTTGTGGGGGAGCTCATGGTTAGAAGTTCGGTATTGTGTCAACGCAACAACTGTTCAAATATGATACCATCTGGCAAAAGTAAGAAAAGTCATAAAACCAAACTGTTAGTACATTTTTTTGTTCGAAGATTCTTTTTTGATTGGTTAACAAAATTAAGGGCGGAGTCACTTAAAGTCAACATGCGTAAGCGAAATTTTTACTGAAATGGTCATCCGTCGCTGCTGTCGATAGTACCTCACATTTTGATAACTTCATAAACTTTTCCGTTAGAGTTGCGTTAACAGGAATGTCCGATGAATCACATATGACACATAACAATAAAATTTTCAGCGAAAGAAAATGTATGAATAGGCACGTCGATGAATAAAGTGCGTTTGAAGGTTTTGAGAGCTTGTGGTAAACCTCTGATAGGATATATTACACGCCACGATAGATAAAATTCACATATTTTACATAGTACAATTAGTGAGATTTTTTATTAGTACCAATTGTAGCCATCAATGTAAAATGAAATTATTCGAAAATTCTACGATATCTCATTCGAATGTAGTTTTTTGTTTTGCCCAAACTAAAAATTGACAATACAATTATCAATTCTTAGTTTAGGCAAAGTTTTATTAGGAAATTTTTAAGGTTATTCTTATTAAAATTTGCTGTAACGACAGTGATAGGCTATCAAGGTCTCCTTCAACTACGTGGGGCTTAGAACGATTAGTATGTCTGGCTACCCTTCGAATCGAATATGAAGGCGTTAATTCTTATAGATGATAATATTACACACTCATTTCTTCAACCTTTATAGACTAGGTCAGTGAATTACCTCCAAACTTGTTTTCATTGAGCTATCTGCGAAATTGCCTTGACAAGTATAATTTATGTAATTATTGACACGTTATTCACACATATATAATTATTTATTACGTAAAATTAGTGACATTCTTTTAAGAAAACGTGTTTCATATGTCAATTGGTAATGAGATAATAAGTTGTTTGCACACTTTCATTGTAATGACACTACAATCCATATTTTATTACAAATGAGAAAGTTACTTTAGATTGATTGGTACATTTATCACAGTTTTACCAATGAGCAAATGTTTATGACATTAGGTATAACAACAGTCTCTCTTCTCAAAAACTAATTTAATAAAACTATATTGGTCAAATAAACAAATATCGCAGAATGTTAAGAATTAATTGTTTATAAAGAATGCCTAAAAGAGTAACGAACATTTTTATTACTGAATGTATATTGTAACGACTTTGAAAATTAGATCTTGAATAGAAGATAAGCTTTTAGAGTTTGGTTGGTCAAGTACATTGGCGATGCAATTATCAGTGTAATAAAGTGACTGAAATGAAGCTAGCTTATACGGATTTTAGCGCGTCGATAAAATCTATATAAAGTAATTTAATTTCAATGTATAACATTTGCGTTAACGTAAGACAATATTATATAATAAAGTGGAAAACTAAGTATATTAATTGTTCAGCTGCAAACTGCTGAGCAATCGAACTCGCTCCGTCTTTTAAACCCAATAATAGTTGCTCGATTTGAAGCATAACCCTCGTAAGCATTTGCCGAACGTAGCAATACTGACGTACTCGAACTGAAATCAAACTAAAGCAGTACTGCTCCAGCAATACTGATGTATGAATATTGTGTTTGTTATAGGTACCGCGCCTGCGAACCCCGCGCTCCCCAGCGACGTGCTCAACGATGATCTCTGCCTCTCCGAGTCTGGCAGCGACTCAGACTGACCACACGACACTTTCTTTCTTTACTCGGGTTTGGGTGTCTTACTTTCTAAACGTTGTTACTCTACACGCCCTACAACACAGATTACTCGTCAAACTTGGCAAGTGACGTTATCAATCCTTTTTACTCTATGATATTTACTCATGCCAGGGAGTATGCTAGCGATACGCGATTGTTACTATAAATTATAATAGAATTCATTCGAATTCAATCGGTGTCTTCGATTGTTATTCGAATACGAGTTGATATTGAATCAAAATGCGAATGTGTCGATTTATTCTATTCTTTTAGTAACAATCGCGTGTTTCTAGATTGTACACATTATTTCTTATAGAGGACTTAAGAAAGTCCCCTTCGAACAAGTACATCTCCCGTCTAGTGTTACATGTTGACTTGCCATGTTTTGAAATATTTTTATAATGTAAGAGATGGTACATTAAAGTATAATATTTTTATGTCAGATTTATTTTATTCATAATTTTTAAGTAAAGTGAACTTAATTGTTATGTATTGTTGACATAATGAAAAGAATAATCGTAACGTGCCTCATGTGAACATAGATATTTTTTTTATTTTATGCCAATATTTGTAAAACATAGGTTGTAAGTACGTAATGATTGGTAATGATATTTTATCGCGTCGTTCATTTATTTAAATTTAGTTGTTATCGTGAAATTGCAATAAATCCTTGTACAGGAAGTTTCTGAGATAGATGAATATTGTAATATAATGATGAACTGGTGTTTGTCAGAGATATAAAATGTTTTGTATATAAATAGATGAGAAGTATATAATAAATAAATATGGTTGTTGTGATTGTTAACTCGCAAAACCAGGAATTGTGTGCCTTCAGCAAACTGCATTGCTTATTTATTCTGGATCATTACGTTTAATATAAATAGACGTTACCTACCCAATTATGTCCACATGCTCTTTTTACTTATGAGAATATAAACAATTATAAGAATTTAAATTGCTTTTTATTCCACTTATTACGGAATCAGCCACCTCTATTGCGGTCGAGTACTGAACGGTGCGTCATATTTAATGACTACTTTTACAATGTGCAACCGTCGATCGCGAAATACAACATTTAACCTGCATCCCGAGCGAATCGGACGTCATGCTTCTACCATTGCATTTAGCAAGATGTTTGCCGACCCGACTGAACTACTGTATAATTTCCTTTACCGCATTAAAAAATATCTCCGCCCAGTGATATACTATCTAACGTTACTATCACAATATCAGACATTGGAGAAAATATTTTTTGGATACTGCCCTATCAATTGCATTTGTATAGCTTACATATTTATTGTATTTCTTTTGGCATTAAAGACAAAATGGGAGTGATATATTGAGCAAATGGGCGAAAGGAGAATGGTAAAGTGTGTAGACTGACAGTGCGTCAGTGACAGTGCGGGATATTGGAATATTGGAAGAGTAGGAGAACGAGAGTGTGCAAAGTGGATAAAAAATAGGAGAAAGGAAGAGCAGGAGTATGCGAAGGTGAGTAGGAAAAACATAATGATATTTATAATTTTATTGTGACGTTTGTATACACATAGCCTAATCCTTCTCACACTGAGAAGAGGCCCGTGCCGCAGCAGTAAGACAGTTTAATACTGGGCTGATAGTATTATTATTTACTGTATACACAAAAAGTGGAATGAAATATGTAAGTTTATTTATGTGCTTGCAAGTATATTGTTTTTAAAAACTGGTGCCGCACTATGGACCACGCTCTGGGTCACCAAGGGTTTTCCAAAAGATTAACGGGCACGAAGAGATTGGGAACAATAATCAGTGGATTATGCAAATAGTTATCCACTGTTGGATATGATCTCACAACCCTCAGCAAGGCGATAACGGGTACGCAAACGCTTGCCTGCTGTGCTATTCGTGCAGTCTAATTATTATAGGTACACCTACTTAGTTGTATGTTAGAATATATTAATTCCATGGAGTACCTACACACGAAGATACGTAACAGAAAATATGTAAGTAAGTTGTTGCCTGCCAATTGTTTTACGAATAAATGTTTAGAGTAGGTATCTGTATATCTAAGTGATTATAGTTATACCGATACCTACTCCAAAAATTTTTTTGCCCGAAAGTATAAGAGCTTTGAATTTAAGCCTACGCAAATTCTCTAATTTATATCTAAATTTATCACATAATCTGACGAGTTAGTCGTTTACTAATAAACTACAAATAAACTAGTTATATCATGTCGGCAAAATCTTTAGGCACGAATTAGCACTACCCATTAAAATGTTAAATAGGTAGTTGAAGTTTGTTTATGGATTTTAACAAAAACTATTCGATGTGACAAATTGCTACGGCGCACATAATTCTCATATTTTAAGATTTTAAAATGTAATTAACAAATTTTCAAAAACTAATGCAAACGTGTAAATTAATGTACTTAAATATTATTATAATTGTAATTTTGCTACTATACACATTACGCATCCAAAACAGACCTAATATTTTTTTTTATTTAATAATAAAGCCCTGATAAATACATTTTATTTTAAAAACCTCAAAATATGACAATCATTATTTGCGGCGTAGCAATTTGTAAAAGGCCACAATTTTGGGCCACACACAAGGCAGAAACGATAAGACAATTTTTATTACGGTGTTAATCATAATAATGACTTGTATAATGTTCAATTATAATGAAAGCACAAAACGTTTGAAATAAATTGTTTATTTGAATAATATTGTTAAAATATAAAGTAAAAAATTTAATTACAAAAGGTAAATCATGCTGCACCTTTTTTACATTAACATCGGTAAGCTGTAACGAATGTCAAGGTTATCGAAACAAGTTTATTATTATTGTCTTTGGTTGCGTAGCTTATGGTTTGAGGACTTGTCAAAGTAGTGTCACTTTACGGGGAAATAGCGGAGAGCGCTTTACAGTTTTCGTTCGTTCGTTACGGTGTTTCATAAATTTTGTTTGAGCGTTTGTGTACGAGATTGTTTTATGAAATTGTGTATTTAGATATATTTAAATAAGTATCAAATATTACTGTTAACATTAATAATAGAAACCATGTTGTGAGTATCAAAAGATACGTGATTTAATATAACAATGTCTAACTCACTTTCGAGTAATAAAAGTCACACGAAAAAAGCGAATAGTAGCAGAGAACGTGATAGAAATAAGTCGGTAGCTTCAGAATCTGGTGGTTCCAGCCAGTGCGATACGCCTCCACTCACAGAAAAGGTAAATAGAGAACATTATTATAGGTTATTATTATAAAACTTTCCCTACAAACTAGTTTTTAGTTGGACACATGAACTTGACATTAAATAATTTCATAACAACATAAAAGTTCCAAAATATTGAGGTATTATTTAAAAATTACTGTGTATTTTTGCACATAATACAATAAAAATTGTGCTCCAGTAACACAAATTAAAAAGTATAGTAATATAGTAAGTATAGGTACATATATCTTTTGTTCAGTAATAACATGACTTTTAATTTTGCAAGACACTTATAACATACCTGTGTTTAAAAAATTTAACTCTATTTTTTTTATATTATCCAAATTAATTGTACATCAGACATAATATTTGCATTTGATTTTATATTGACAGTATGACATGGTAGTATTTTTACATTTTTTATACTGCTGTTGTAGAAATAAAACATATCTTTGGTCAGTATAATATTACTGGTTTACAATATCATGAATTTCTTGTCTATGTTGAATGAAAGTTATTACATTAAACTCCAATTTTTCACTGTTTATGTAAAAAAACTGCACTAAAGCAAAATAAACCACAGAAGGCACAATAAAAATCAATTATTCATTTAGGTCATAAAGCAATACTTATGAATGTCAAAATTTATTGGTAAGTAAATTTTCCTAAGTTACTGAAGTCATATTTAAGTTTGGTACTAGGTTAATGTAGAAGGCCTATGATACCTGCAAGAAACTCATCCATTCTTTTCTATAATAGTTGCAAAGGGTGTCTAAGAAAGTTATAGATTTGTGTATGTTTTTAATTTTAGGATGGCAGCTCATCACAAGGAAGATTTGCAGGCATTGGAGCTGACTCAGTACAATGTATGGCAGAACAGTGCGGGGCAGAAATCAATGCAGAAGCATGTACTAACCTGGCAGAGGATGTCAGCTATAAGCTCAGACAAATTATCAGTGTGAGTGTGTAATGTTTTGTATTCTCAAATTAGCAATCTTGCATTACCTTGCATCATACACTATACATAGGTACTCATTGTATGAAGTGTATGATGCAAGATAATAAAGAAAATATGTGGGTTCTGACAACCATAGGTGGTGAATACCCATATTTTTTGCCAACTTCTCTCAGAAGTGGGTGGTATGTTTGTTTGAACATAAGTTACTAGTTAGTTGGTTTATTATTTATTTATGAGGTAATCTTTTCACTTATACAATCTAGCAAAGAGATTTATAGACAGGATATTCTTCTTTATGAGAGAAAACTGTGTAAGACTTGAGGCATTCAGCCATGGTAGAAACCACTATGGTGCTTGCTTAATAGTGGCTGCCTATAGATTAAACAACAAAATCATAACTAAAAAATATTGGCTTTTATAAATACAAATGCTTTAATTGCAAAAAAATACAATATATACCAATGCACTAAATTATAATGAAAGCTTAAGTGCCCAAACCACTTGAGAATCTATGAAGATTCCAAAATTTTGCAGTACTTACTGATTATAAAAATAGTATGAAACATTTTGCACAGTAATATACTGTGCTTAATGTTTCTATTGCATTAAAAACGTGTAAATAATTAGTGTCTGATTGTGTATCCCAGTATCCCAAATTGAGTATGAAGAGATTACCATGCCATAGCATGTGCTCTAAAATGCGCAGGAATAAATATTGACAGATATAATAAATATCATGCCATTTCAACAAAGTATATCCAAAAAAGAAAACACGGGAATAAAAATTGAGTGGTCTAATAGATAAGACGCGGGAATATAAACTGCGTGCTTTCAAATGCGCGGACATAAATATTACATTATGCGTTCTAAAAAGCGCGGGAATAAATATCGATGTACTTACATAAAGCATACGAAAAAGCGCAGTAATAAATATTGATACATCCCCAACTCCCAGGGGTCCACGGGAGACTCGACGGGGGTCTACGTTGGCGTGACAAAAAAATTGGGGTTCATAATTCGTAAGAGCGGGGGTCCACGAAAATTTATTTGCTTTCGATAGTGGAACTAAAATGTTGGCTTGACTTCACCGACGGATAATTTGAGGACTACCACCCGCTGAAGACCCGAGAATTTCTAAAAAAAAGAAAGCTCAGCCCGTAGTTACTTGATCAAATTTTTCAATTTTAACCCAATTTAATTTTTTGGCCCGAATATACCGATTTTACTTGGCGGATTAAATTTCTAGCCACCGGAACTAACAAAATTTTGAAAGTGATCTATGACAAAAAAGTCTGGGAAGCTCTGATCTACATCATGCATTCTAAAAAGCGCGACAGTAAATATTGATAAAGCTTTATTAATCATTCTAAAAGGCGCGGAAATAAATGTTGATATGAAATTATGTAAACTTGAAAGCGCGCAAATAAATATTGATATACCTAAATTATGCAATTCAGAAAGCGCGGGGATAAATATTGATATACCTACGTTAAGCGTTCTAAAAAGCGCGGTGATAAATAATAATATACCTTTATTAGGCATTCTAAAAAGCGCGGGAGTAAATATTGAAATATTAACAACAAGCATTCTAAAAAGGGCGGCAATAAATATTGGTATATCTACAACAAGCGTTCTAAAAAGCGCGGGTATAAATATTTTTATATCTACATTAAGCGTTTTAACAAGCGCTGGCAGAATATTAATAAATTTAATTATCAACCTCTGAGTCTTCTTCGAAGAGGGTAATGAAAACACTATTTGTGTGTGTCTGTCTGTTACTGACAGTTTGTTAGTGACAGGCATAACTCCGGAACCACTGGACCGATTGACTTGTAACTAGGTGTGCCTGTATATTGGCCCTGTGGGTCAAAAGACCCCCGAGATATAGGTGGCATTTCTTTTCATTACTTTTTCGAAGAGGTTGAATCGCGGTTATAATGTTGACACATAACTATTGTTATGTATACTAATTAAATGTATCTCAAATGTGTGCTCTTTAAATCTCAGGAACATAAAATAAGACCTATAAAGCGCGGAAAAGTATATTGAGTGCTCTAAAAAGCGCGGCAATATTAATTCAGTGCTTTAAAATGCGCAGAAATATAAATTGAATGCTCTAAAATGCGCAGGAATATAAATTGAGTGCTCTAAAATGCGCAGGAATATAAATTGAGTGCTCTAAAATGCGCGGCAATGTAAGTGGAGTGCTCTTAGAAACCCGTGATTTAATTAAATTATATTATTAACTTAAAAAGGCTGGTAACCAATATTAGCAATATTGTGCAGTATGTAGTGATCCTAGGAATGGATTCTGGATACTATAATAAGCGACATCCCAAAGGTGGGATGGGTGTGAGGCACTATAAAGGTACTTATTAATCGTAAATTATTTTAAATATATGATTGTAAACACAAATTTTAAAATTTCAGACACTTGCTCTACACAGTGAGATGATGAAGAAGTCCTGTGTCGAAAGCTGGGATATGAACTCTGTTCTCATGCTGTCTGACACTAGTCCGGTCGTAGGTGCATATTCCACTCAGTATGCAACATTTAGTGAAGAGAAGCTGTGTGTTCCTCTTGTAAGTATTTTTACATAATATTATGAAGCCCTCATACACGTAAGAATTCATAGACGGACATAGAAATTGGCCTCTCTCATACATACACACTCACAATATTGCAATGGGCCGGAAAACCGACATTACGCGATAAGACGGCGTCATAATAACAACAATTGTGTTACGTAAGAACATAAAAATTAAGTATTCTTACGTGATAAAGTCAGTCACATGTATAGTTACTAAAATACTTTATTCACTAACACATACTTACGTTCCCTCCATATTTGCACGTAAAAATTTTGCTAACGATATGGTTTCCGTAAATTCCTATGTCTATGAGTCTGCAACCCAATTGTAAAATAATTATTTTTAAGATAGGCCTCTTCAGATCTTATTCTTTTTGAATGCATAGAGCTCTTACTTCAGGTTATATTGTTCCCTTGTCCAATGTTTTGGGGTCTGCTTTCTAGTCTAACCAGATATGCCAATTACATCATAAGTGATGTCTTCGGGATCCCTCCTTTTCGCATAATGTTTTTTGTCCTAATATACTTCGGCATAACGATTTTGGCACAATTTGTTTTGGCATAATAATACTTTGGCATACTTTTTTAGGCATACATTTTATGTTGGCATAATCATGTTAAAGACTAATTTGTTTTGGCATAAATTTGATTCCCATAACGTTAGTAGGCCTAATGACTATTAGCATAACGTTAGTAGGCCTAAAGACTTTTAGCATAATAGAAGTTAACTCAGATAGAAGTTAACTGATTGAAATAGTAGTCCTTAATTATTTATTTTAGGTGTATATTTTCAAAACCGACTTCACGTAGTCTTGTTTGTCCTACCCCTAGAGTGTTATTTAAAATCGCGTAGGCGTGTAGGGGCGAGGCGGCCCGCGGGCTGAGGAGCAGGCGGCTGCGAGCGAGCCGCCGCGGCTGAGGCTGCAACAAGCCGAAGCTGCGATGGTGAGCGAAAGCCGTCTGCGACGATTAGCACGCGTGGGGCCGCCGGAGGCCCGCAGCGCCGGAGCCGTGACAGAAACTCATTCAACACATCATCAATTTATGCTTTAGGATATTATGCTTAAAAAAGTTATGGTTTAGAACTTTATGCTTAATAAATTTATGCTTTACAATATTATGCTTAATCATTATTATGGTTAGAGAAATTATGCTTAAAAAATTATGCGTAAGCTGTTATGCGTAATTATATTATGCGAAAATATAATTATGCCAAACAACATTATGCTAAGTTATATTAGGTCTTAAAATTTTATGCTAATGGATAGGGAACCGATGTCTTCAAACTAAAATATATTCATTTTAACATACATACTTACGCTTTCGCTATATTTGTACCTTAAAAGTTCTTTAACTCCTTAAATTCCTAAGTCAATGTAATTAGGCTATATTTTTTGTTCTTGTAAATTAGTATGCTTATGAAAGTTTTGTTGTTTTCCAGGATACATTAGTAAACGTGACAGATTCAGCCACAAACACGCACAGCCATGTGTTTAGTTCAGTGCCAACGGTATCTGTGGAGTGGATCACAGACGATAAAAGTCTTAATAACGCAAGCAATATTAGTGTTAATCTCCAGAATTATTACACAAAAGTTGCCAGAGGTGAGAAGACAATTTCTTTTCCATTTTTCTCTTTTTATTATCGAAATACACATAGGGTTTTTGATGGAAGGGCATGTGATGTTTCTCCAGTACAAAGGATCCACCTTT
Organism: Catocala nupta; assembly: GCA_963675205.1. Classification (NCBI taxonomy): domain Eukaryota; kingdom Metazoa; phylum Arthropoda; class Insecta; order Lepidoptera; family Erebidae; genus Catocala; species Catocala nupta. The sequence continues at coordinate 25,034,873 of OY776086.1, read as the reverse complement.
TGACCAGCAGGGTGGGATTTGGCCTGGCGAGTAACTTATTATATATTATGCTTACTAGTTAGTGAGCATATATAAGCGAAGTTCGCATTGTTAGGCGAACTTCCTTAGCGTGACTCAGGATTTAATACGATTTGTATAAATACAGTGCCATCTGTTGCCGTTAGCTTGAACTTCGTTGTGCATAATATGTAGTTTCCACCAACACAAACACGTACGATTCACTGCACTGCCAGGGTAAAAAAAACAAATAAGGAAGATGGCTGATCTTTTTGATAAAGGCCCCATCACCGTCATTTTATCCATCCTCAATTTATACTAGATTCTCATTTCTTAGTTTTTGACAAAACAAGGTCTGCCGCTTTATACTTTAAAAATATTCGAATAATCAACACAAAGACAGCCAGACTCGAAACAACTACTTTTGAATCACACGAATTTTAGGCTGGGGATCGACCTCACAATACTCGGTGCAATGACAGTGTCGGATCGACCATTTAAACCACTAATGCTTATGCTGACCGTTATTATTATCTACTACAACTACATTTTATTAAAAGCCATATATTATTATTATAGCAATACTGAACCTTAGAAAGAAACCGAAGGTGATAGCAGTCGAGGATCTGACAACAAACACGCGCATTGGGCCGATCTTCCCGAATCTCTTTAACCTGGCCGTGCTGGTGCTCAACGATGATAACCTGAATGCTCTGAACGTGCCTGCCAAGAAGCCGCTGCAATCCAACGTACTGGATATGGTGGACGCTCTCTGTTCCAACCCATGTAGCTTGGATACTAATATACAACAGCAGGTGAGTTTTCTTTGTTATGCTTAGACCGGCTTTTCGAATTTTGTCTACCAGCAAGTGTATGACTTGCCTGATGGTAGTTATTGTAGCCTACGGAGGACTGCAAGTCGTACATTTACCCAACCCTTTAAGAGTACAACAGCTGTATGCTATACCGCTTTCAGTTTGTCAAGATTGGTGACGTTCTTAGTGATGACGCAGTGATTGAGTATGGTGTACCCCAGGGCAGTGTCTTTGGCCCGACATTGTTTCTTCTATATATCAACGATTTCTGCCTTCTTTCCCTTAGGAACTGTTCAATCTATACGTATGCTGATGACACCGCTCTTTTGGTTCACGGACACGATTGGAAAGAAGTAACACAACTTGCAGATACTAGCTTAAATACAGTCCTCCATTGGCTTTCACAGAACTGACTGAGGCTGTTTAGCCTCAGTAAGTTCTGTGTTCTAGTGTTTACAGACAAGACAAAAGTTCTCCATTCTCAATTTCACGCATCATACAACCAAAATCACCACTTCAGATCAGAGTTCATTCCTGTGATAATACCACTTCTCACTGTTCTTGTTCACCTCTCAAAGTAGTATGTAGTGCTCGATATCTGGGAGTTGATATTGACAAGCACTTGAATTGACATTCACACGTAGCGAACTTGGGTACTAGATTGAGAAATCTGATACACATATTTAAAAATCTTAGGCACTCAGCAGACATTGATACTTTAAGGATGATATACTTTACTCTATGCCAATCACTCCTTACTTACTGTATAGCATGCTGGGGCGGCGCTGATAAGATCAATTTTCTTAGGCTGGAAAGAACACAGAGAGGCCCTTCTGTGTCCTTAAAGTAATATATTCCAAACCCTTTAGATACCCAACTTCACAACTTTATGTAGATAGCGCAGTACTAATAGTCCGCCAATTATTCGTGCACCAATGTTTCCTAAGAAGGCACCGTCATTTACCTATTAGTAATTTCAAACGACGAACCGACATCGTTTGCCCAATTGAACGTCATAATACCACATTTGCACACAATCAATTTTCTTTCGTTAGTGCCAGACTATACAAAAGGTTAAACAACATTTTACAAATACATTCACTAAGCCACTTGGCATGTAAGATTAAGGTGAGAAATTGGCTTCTCACTCTACATTATAATGACACAGAAAAGTTAAAGGTCTTTATACATTCATCTGTCCCCAATAACTCACGAGTACACACACTTAAACTCATACATACACATGTTTGTACGCGCAGTCACACACACTCACTCACGCACACTCACATACACACACATAAACAAACACAATTTTAATACTTTAAAAATTCTATTTCTCCTGATTAGTACATAGTCATATTATTGTTCAATGTTAGACGTAATGTGATAAATATTGTAAGCTAACTTAAATAATGTAAATCGTCTGTGCAGCTTATAACATTGGTAAACACGGTTTGTACATAGATCTGCACATTTATAAAATATTGTCTCCCAAGATACAGGTTTACCTAGTTTGGGAGACAACTTGTTGTACAGCTTACCTGTAATAATATGTACCGAATTTTAAACATAAGTTGTAACATGTAAACAGAGAGCATTTAGCAAATAAATAATTATTATATTATTATGTAAGGGACTACGATTATTGATCTCCTACATGCATAGCGCCTCGAAGGAGCCTGAAAACACAACTCGCGACAAGATTACAACATATCTCGGTGGTTTGGTTGCAAAAAAATAGATAAGCAAAAATTCTCCACTAAGAAGGACTTGACTCTATTGCATGGATAGACAAAGCATGGCTGATCAATGTAACATTGTACTTGTTGATCGCATAGTACTATATAACTATGAGATGACGCGTAGCATACGAGTAGATAGCACCTTCAATGGTAAATATAGAGGCATATATAAATCTTTTAATCTCTGATCTATGAATAGCTTACTTGGTTAAGCGACGTTCCAAAAAACTGCTGCTGGTTTAAATTTGCTTTTATGTTACTACTTAATAACTTGGCCAAAGTTCGGCTCCAGAGGGGCACAGTGACAAACACAAAGCATTGTCCATTGTGTCTTGAAGGGTAACATATTGTTCCCTGGTCTAATAATGCTACAGATTAAGCTGTGTCAGTGCATAGTCGTCATGCATAATGTTCTTAAATTGTAATTTTGTTGTTTCAGTTTCAAAGGTTATTTCCTGTGATGGTGTCGAACATTCTGGGCAACGGATCACTTGCCGAGAAAATGGTCGCCATACTTACAAAAATTACACGTACCTGGCCTTCGTTTATTACCATAGGTAAATGTATATTTTAAAACCTGATAGAGACCTAATTCTAGAAAAAAAACTGTATTAGTGTGTATCTGCGCAAGCAATGAAAGTATCCGAGATTGAAATTAAACTATTTTATACGAATTTTGAGGCGTTGTTTAATTTAAAACATTTTTATTACATAATTTTGAAACTGTAACACTACTATTATTGAACTTTACTACAATTTAGGCTATTTAAATTAATTATAACTTAAGTTTACACTTTGCCTCGAATGTTCAATAATAGTAGTGTTAGAGTTTCAAAATTATGTAATAAAAGTGTTTTAAAAATAAACAACGCAATAAAATCCATATACAGTACTTTAATTTTAATGTATAACATTCGCGTAAACATAAGACAATATTAAGTATCTGATATATTTACATTAATTACGTAATATGCTTTCCTGTAACATAAGTAATTGCATATCTCACATGCTTCTGCGTTCCTTTCACTTATTTTCCTGATCGACTATTCGCCAAATCTCCTACCCTAGTTGGTATGTTAAACAGTGGGTGCACCCATATGATAGGCTAACTTACCCATTGTTTATCTCCGTATCGCCTAATAGAACTGAATATGGGCGAAAGGGAAAGCACAATGGCAAAGGCGTGATGGATACCTTTATTAAAAAGATAAATTGTATGTATTACACATAAATATTCAAATATAATTATAAAATAAATCAATTATTAAAAATTCTTATGTATCATCGTTAAGACGTTAATATACAATATAACAAGTGAAAACATTCAAGGGCCGCCTCTGATTCTCACTCTCCCATAGTCCTAATTCCTAATCGCCTAGTCTCCTAATTCCTATACTCATTTACGATTTTATAATACCTATATTGCAAATGTATGTGATAACTAATATTTACTCTTACATCATATTAAGAGGAAATACCGACACCAAAATATAAAAAAAGGTTTCTATCAAATGTTACTTTTCCGCGCCAGGCTTGAACGAAATAATAATGTGTATACTACAGCTCTGACTGATTGTGAAATCATCATTTTGTAGTCCCGTGTTTCTATACAGTGTGTATAATAAACCCTGTCCGATCCTTAAAGTTGTTATACAGTAGCTTATTATGAGTACGTAAGTGACATCCATATATAAAAATCGATCAAGAAAATTACCCCAAGTACATTTAAATGATTTTAAATAATATGTTAATAGATTACTCATGGCAACACCGACAACTTATTATTAATAATATCTACGTATAACTAAAGTTCATAAAGGTTCACCGATGCTCCGCCGCGCTACGCCGCGCCTACCTACCTACCTACGCCTTATAAAATGCCGCCAAAAGTATGCCACGCTCCTCGTCCTTAACAAGTTTAGTGGAGTGTTGCTAGACTGTGTGAAATTTCAGTAATTTAAAGGTAAAAATGCTGATCAATACTGTACTTAATAATATGATGAAGACGTTTTACGATGATATAGATATTTTTTATTACTTTTCTTAGCATGTTTGAAGAGAGAAACAAGACCTTTATGGATCGGACAGGGTTTATTATACACACTCTATATGTAACTGAATCGATTTTTAATATATTTTTCATAAACAATATGAGAAGCATACATAACGATATGTCTACATGTTTTATTTATTTAATAAGTGAAGTTAAATTTCTTTAACAATATAATTGAGCTAATTGTGTAAGTTTTTAACGTTTCTAGTACATATTATACTTATACTATGAAAAAAAAAGTGAAACTATGGCTAGATATAGACTATATCACAAATGTTTGAATGCTAGTATTATTATTCAGCAAGAAAACAGGTAAATAGGTATATGCCTAAAGACTTCCCGCATTTCCTTTTATGAATATTTTTGTATTGTAGGAAAGGGTATCCTTTTCGACTACCTGGCTCAGGGAACGAAGGAACGTCTGACGGCGCCCATGCTCAAGTGTGTCACAGCGCTGGGCCGTCGCGCACTCGTCGAGTGTCTCGCTGACCACCTCGACCACATCGACTACTGCATACACGCGCCGCGCCGGACACACCTGCACACCGACCTCAGGGAGACTATACTTGTGAGTGTTACTTGTACAGCATGTGATCGACCACCTCGACCACATCGACTACTGCATACACGCGCCGCGCCGGACACACCTGCACACCGACCTCAGGGAGACTATACTTGTGAGTGTTACTTGTACAGCATGTGATCGACCACCTCGACCACATCGACTACTGCATACACGCGCCGCGCCGGACACACCTGCACACCGACCTCAGGGAGACTATACTTGTGAGTGTTACTTGTACAGCATGTGACCGACCACCTCGACCACATCGACTACTGCATACACGCGCCGCGCCGGACACACCTGCACACCGACATCAGGGAGACTATACTTGTGAGTGTTACTTGTACAGCATGTGACCGACCACCTCGACCACATCGACTACTGCATACACGCGCCGCGCCGGACACACCTGCACACCGACCTCAGGGAGACTATACTTGTGAGTGTTACTTGTACAGCATGTGACCGACCACCTCGACCACATGGACTACTGCATACACGCGCCGCACCGGACACACCTGCACACTGACCTCAGGGAGACTATACTTGTGAGTGTTACTTGTACAGCATGTGACCGACCACCTCGACCACATCGACTACTGCATACACGCGCCGCGCCGGACACACCTGCACACCGACCTCAGGGAGACTATACTTGTGAGTGTTACTTGTACAGCATGTGACCGACCACCTCGACCACATCGACTACTGCATACACGCGCCGCGCCGGACACACCTGCACACCGACCTCAGGGAGACTATACTTGTGAGTGTTACTTGTACAGCATGTGATCGACCACCTCGACCACATCGACTACTGCATACACGCGCCGCGCCGGAAACACCTGCACACCGACCTCAGGGAGACTATACTTGTGAGTGTTACTTGTACAGCATGTGACCGACCACCTCGACCACATCGACTACTGCATACACGCGCCGCGCCGGACACACCTGCACACCGACCTCAGGGAGACTATACTTGTGAGTGTTACTTGTACAGCATGTGACCGACCACCTCGACCACATCGACTACTGCATACACGCGCCGCGCCGGACACACCTGCACACCGACCTCAGGGAGACTATACTTGTGAGTGTTACTTGTACAGCATGTGATCGACCACCTCGACCACATCGACTACTGCATACACGCGCCGCGCCGGACACACCTGCACACCGACCTCAGGGAGACTATACTTGTGAGTGTTACTTGTACAGCATGTGACCGACCACCTCGACCACATCGACTACTGCATACACGCGCCGCGCCGGACACACCTGCACACCGACCTCAGGGAGACTATACTTGTGAGTGTTACTTGTACAGCATGTGACCGACCACCTCGACCACATCGACTACTGCACACGCGCCGCGCCGGACACACCTGCACACCGACCTCAGGGAGACTATACTTGTGAGTGTTACTTGTACAGCATGTGACCGACCACCTCGACCACATCGACTACTGCATACACGCGCCGCGCCGGACACACCTGCACACCGACCTCAGGGAGACTATACTTGTGAGTGTTACTTGTACAGCATGTGACCGACCACCTCGACCACATCGACTACTGCATACACGCGCCGCGCCGGACACAATTGCACACCGACCTCAGGGAGACTATACTTGTGAGTGTTACTTGTACAGCATGTGACCGACCACCTCGACCACATCGACTACTGCATACACGCGCCGCGCCGGACACACCTGCACACCGACCTCAGGGAGACTATACTTGTGAGTGTTACTTGTACAGCATGTGACCGACCACCTCGACCACATAGACTACTGCATACACGCGCCGCGCCGGACACACCTGCACACCGACCTCAGGGAGACTATACTTGTGAGTGTTACTTGTACAGCATGTGACCGACCACCTCGACCACATCGACTACTGCATACACGCGCCGCGCCGGACACACCTGCACACCGACCTCAGGGAGACTATACTTGTGAGTGTTACTTGTACAGCATGTGACCGACCACCTCGACCACATCGACTACTGCATACACGCGCCGCGCCGGACACACCTGCACACCGACCTCAGGGAGACTATACTTGTGAGTGTTACTTTTACAGCAAGTGACCGACCACCTCGACCACATCGACTACTGCATACACGCGCCGCGCCGGACACACCTGCACACCGACCTCAGGGAGACTATACTTGTGAGTGTTACTTGTACAGCATGTGACCGACCACCTCGACCACATCGACTACTGCATACACGCGCCGCGCCGGACACACCTGCACACCGACCTCAGGGAGACTATACTTGTACAGCGTGTAACCGATTACCTCGACTACAGCATGCACGCGCCGTGCTGTACCGATATCTTCTATTTATATTTATTCTGTGAAAAATTCTCCATAGCCATAGTAAAGAAGTCGACGGTATTGTGTGCCTCGGAAATCACGTACGGTGTCTCATTGGACTATGAGAACGAGGGAATTTTGAGTGCATAAATATTTTCATACAAATTTATGCACTATACTATCTTCTGTTCTGCATTATAATGAATGTTTTCAATCATCCTTTACAAAATATTTTGGACCTAGAGATGGTTTTTGTAGAACGGATGTTAACTCTATTGTTTCAACATTTATAAAGCCTAAGTTATTAATCTTAATAAATTATATTTAAAACAGGCTTGATCAAAATACGGCCCGCTGGCCATCAAGCATTACCAATTCGACCCGCGGTCGCCTAGTTTGACCACCCCTGATGTAAATGAATGTTTTGAATCAACAGGACGCATCGACCTGCCTACTTAGATCTGAACCGACGACGTATTTAGAAGACTACGTGATGACTGACTACACGTTGTACGAGATGTTGGGAGACTCGATACTGCCGCGGCGAACTTTGTTCCCTTATACAGGTATAATTATATCTTTACTTATAAATATTTCTTTTACAATAACTTTGAGTAAGATGATGATTGTTGAGGACTCATCTCTCCACAGCAACAGTACGCGTAAACAAAAACAACGTAAACACCCAAGGTTATCTGCCTAGGCAAATAGATACCCAAGTTAAGTCCTTCAATTATTCTTTTTTATTTGTAATATATTATACTTATCCGTAGAGGTCAAATAAAAATTTGAACAAAAAAAGAGGAAAGCACAATTATTTTCATATTAATGTATTTTTGCTTGTGAAAACTTAAGGTCTTAACTGGATTGGTTTTAATAAAACTTATATGTAACGTACAGTTAGTTTATCGCGTGTTTTGGTGGCCTAGCACGGTTTTTCTTCAGTAGACATTCAATTTCGTTGCATGTGGAAGATTGAAATCATATCATATCAAAATCTAAATAAATAAATGTAAATTTTAAAGAGTACAATACGATCATCGCTTAAATCAGAGACTTCCTATCTTCAAAATTATCGCAACCAAGGCAACCTTGTGTTCCTGCGGTGAGAAGGGGTTTTTCAGTGTCCATAATGAGGCACTGTGCTGACAACCAGGTACCAGCAATGAAAATTTCAGAGTGCCTTTATACTTTAAGGTTTGCGCGAGTGGTACTTTCTGGTGTTGGAAATAAAGATATGCTAAGAAACTTCATAGTAACTTTTTTCGTTCGACCCGAAGTTTCGGATATACGTTTTCATAATAGACCCACTGGTATCGTATTCTTGTTCGTCACCTTGTAATATCATCTCTGTATTAAATGCCCACTGCTGGGCATGGGCCTCCACTCAATGTAAGGAGGGTTAGGCAATAGTCCACCACGCTGGCCCAGTGCGGGTTGGCAGACTTAACATTTCTTCGGGAACTTATGGAGAACTTTCAGACATGCAAGCAAAACATCGTGAGGCAACATGCCTCACGATGTTTTGCTTCAACGTTAAAGCAAGCGATAATTAACTATTTAATACGCACATATTATACGTATTATGATTAATGGAGAACAAGTGGAGCAAGTGAAAGAATTTGTATATTTGGGTACTTTGTTTACAAGGGATGGTACACATGGGGAAGATATTGAAAAGAGAACGATTGCCGGCAATAAAGTGAATGGCGCTCTATGCGCTTTTATGAACAGTCGAAATGTATCCGAAAAGGCACGTTTGGCTGTTCATAGAGGACTATTAGTACCTACACTTATGCATGGAAAAGTTGGTTATGGCAAAAGAAGCATGAGAGCAGAATAAATGCTGTAGAAATGAGAGCGCTGTGAAAAATATGTGGTGTGACTAAAAGATAGAAATGCCGCATGAAAGTGGATATCGTCACGAGGATAGAAAAGAGTATGTTAAGCTGGTTTGGACATGTTGAAAGAATGGACGAGAAAAGACTAAGAAAGTTTATAAGGCTAGTGTGAATGTAACACTCGCATAGGGAAGACCTAGGCGAACGTTTCTTGATCAGATCGGAGACATTCTGGATAAAGGCCAGGTTAAGAGCACCTTTAACCGGCGAGCGTGCATGAGGAATGTTATGAAAGTTAATGAAGCCAGAAAAGTGTGTCGGGATCGTAGCAAATGCAAATTCGTAGTCTCGGCCTACCCCTCTGGGAAACAGGCGTGAACCTATGTATGTTTGTATAACTTTGAAAAGTTGGAGATGCTCGCCTTGGGCTCGATCTCGAGACCTTTGCGTAAATATAAACTGTCTATCAACCCAACTACTTGGGTAGCTTTACTGACGGTTGATATTCACTGTCTTTTTTGGCGATACTATGCTGTCGATTTTTGTTGCTATAATTTTGTTCCAACTTAACATGTTATCTTTTGTTTCCAGACGTGGTAACAAATGGCAACTCGAGCCCCGAAAAGTCTTCCGAAGAAGAATTTTCCTACATGCCCCTCCGGCCTCTTATGAAAAGGGCCAAGCTTCGTCTCGTCCCCAACTGTATGCCATCAAGAAACGGCGTACATAGAGAAATAGTCTTCGAACCGACCAAGTTCAAAAGTGATAAGTGTTTGAGAATAAAGATAAAAAATTGTAGGACTCAAGTGACAAGACCAAGTAGACCTTTAGTGAGAAATCAAGTGAATAATTCTATCTCTAGTCGGGGCGGCGTGGTCGTCGCTAGCGGCATCCTCAATAGATTTAGGTACAAATTAAATAAATCTAGTAGTAACGAATTTCCAATATTTGGAACCCTTATGTTGTAAGCTTTACTTTATCATATATAAATTATTACGTTTTTAATTGTATTGTTTTATTTCACACGTCATAACTACTTATTAAAAAACAAAGTCTCCCGCCGCTTCAGTCTGTCTGTTCGCGATAAACTCAAAAACTATTAAATGATGTTCATGCAGTTCCCACCAATAGACAGAGTGATTCATGAGGAACGTTTAGGTGTATAATTTGTTAAGGTTTTGTACTACCCTTGCGAAGCCGGGGCGGGTCGCTAGTCCTAGTAGATGGCGTATTGACACTGGGACAATTCTTGTGGACCACAAATTGTTATTTTAAGTCCGGGTGTGCTTTGTAACCCTTGTTTGAATATTTGTAATATCCTTCGCGACGCAGGAATTATTCCTAAAACAAATACGATATACTGGTAAGTGAACATCTTTATATATATAAATCTTCTGTGCGTGTGCTTGTTATTAAACTCCTCCTAAACGGCTGGACCGATTTTGATGAAATTTTTTGTGTGTTCAAGTGAATTCGAGAATGGTTTAGATATGACTTTTTTTTCGTGTTTACCCGACAACGTCTTTCGGGTCCGCTAGTAATATATACAGAAAGACAATATATAGGGATTCATCTCTTTGTATTATATTATTTTTGGTTAGCTCTATTCATTTGATAACGAATAGTCTGAAATAAGTAACTTATTGATTTTTATTATAATAATATTTAACCATTTTTTTTTTTTTTTTTACGTGGGGGAATGCAATGACGCATATCCCTCCGCGGGGGCGGGCGGAGGGATTATGTCGGACTCGCCGGGGTAAAATAAAGATGTTGAAAAGATAATGTACCTCCCGGAATACCGACTAAACCTACCACGGTGTTCCTCGACAAAACCACTATCGACGGGGCCGCGCGAATCACTTTCGCATACGGTCGCGACCCCGCCGAGGTTTCGGCCCGCCGTATGAAACGGCAGGCCACTACACGAAAGACCTACCCAAAAATAGGCACTACTTCACCTACTGTCTCCCCCCTAGAGGGGAGACGGACTCGAAACAGAGGCGCGCGTGGGAACACGCACGCCGCCTCTCGGACCTGGTGCTGAACGGATGGCGGGCAGGCCCACAAAGCCCGCCACCCCCAGGTCAAACCTCAGGGTGGCTGGAGGTCGTCTCGCGCCCTCCGGCGCCCGGCTCTGCGGTTGGGGAGAGGGTTTAAACGCTCCCTCTCCCGCTCCGCCACCTCCTTGATGGAAATTACTTCCTCACAAAAGGAGGCGACGGCGTTCCACGACCTCTCACTCCGGACCATAGACTGAACTACGGCCGGGAGCGAGAGGGCAACCGATCCGACTGCCGCGATCAATTCACGGCGCTGCGATGCCCAGGCGGGGCAAACCGCCAAAGTGTGCAGCGCCGTGTCCTCTACAACGTCGCGGCAGTCGCCGCAGTGGTGACAACCGGGCGTCTCTTGCCGGCGTATACGACACAGGAACTGGCCAAAACAACCGTGGCCAGTTAGAACCTGTGTCAGCCGGAAGGTGAGGGCGCCATGCCGCCTCTCCAGCCACTCCTCAAAAACGGGACTTACCGCCACGATCGTGGCGTGCCCGGACCACATACAACACCATCTAGCCCAAACTAAGCAGAGCTTGTACTATGGGTACTAGACAATGGATAAATATACATATATACTTTTTTTTTGTAAATACATTCATATTATACATAGATATAATATCTATATACAACAATTTTAGACGCACCTAACTAGCAACTGGTTATTCCTGTTATCTAACTTTGTATACTAGATGGCGGTACAAAACTAACGCTAGTGCTGCCCTCTAGCTACTGAGAGTAAACATGCCACCTATTTGTTACCAGTTGATAAGAGATGGCGTTGTTGACATTAAATTTTGTTATTTTTTTTTTAATATCACCAAACATTAATCTTTATTCAGATGTTATTAACTAATAACAATACAAATTATTAATTATATACATAATAAATATAAACAATTCTTTAAAACTAACTTATACCTAAAATATTATGAAACAGAGAAATAAAAAAGAAAACTAAAACCCTCTAATAGGCGTCATAGAATTCCTCCGCATCACAGTCAACTGGTAGTGTGCCCAGAAGACTGGCAGCATTGCTACGTTGAATGGCAATGCTTATCCTTTCCGCGAAATAAAGGCCAGCCCTCTGGTCACGGGAAGCGTCGATTAACCTTTTCGCTATGTCTCTATAAAGAGCACGAGCACTGGGACCCCATGACCCTAGCGTTTTGACCCCAAACGGCTCAAAAACATAATCCAATGCCAGGTTTTTGTATTTGCGCCGTTTGAGAGTCTCCGCGGATGCAGCAGCAGCACCAGCACAACCTGCCGTACTGGGAAGATGTGATGGCGCAAGGGTGTCTACACACGTTGCGTCCCACACCAAGGGCCTACCCATCTTCCTCGGCATCAATGACATACCGTCTGGTCTCTTTCCATCGTCACGTGCCAAAGCATTAGGTTCAAGATGAGCTGGAACGCCGGCGGTGACAAGAGCACGACGGATAATGTCATTAAGGTTGGCGTGCCGCGAAAAACGACCGGCACTCCTGCTACATGATAGGCCATGGTGGCCAATGCCATCGACGGCTTCACCACAGTGACATCGATGCGGAGAAACACATGGAGCACCTAAACGAAGGCAAGAAGCGATGCGGAACGTTGTATCATCCAACATAGTGCCTATGTTAGACGATGGGAGTGCTTTAAGCCAAAGACCCGATTCCCATTCCCCCACAGCCAATAAACGGGCACGCTCAGCAACATTAGGAGATGTGTTCATGAGATGTTCTCTCACCATGTTGCAGAGCGGCCCGTCCCACCGACTCTGAGAGAATAGATCGGATGGCAAATCAGAGCTTGGACAGATCATTTTCCAAGCGTTCACTGCGTCGGACTTGCACGACACTTCCGAATTAACCAGTGTGGGAGCTAAAATTTTCCTGGTCAATTCTTCAGTGCAGTGGACCGAAGACAGGAACGCCGGTAAACTGACATCACTAATTTTGCGAACGCCGAGGCCACCCAAGCGAACTGGTAGGGTTGCCTGGAGCCACACTCGGTCGTTCATGGCCAAATTTAAAATTTTGCTAGGTGTATGCCGAATAGTATTGTCAATTTTATCCAAAAGTATTAAATGCTTCCAAAATTGAGAGGATCGGCGGGCATGTGTGAATTTAGGAACGAAGAGGCAATAACGAATGATTGTATAAGCCGAATGAATATTAATTTTGAGTAGTCGGCCAGAAATTTCACAAAAATTTTGGATCTTCTCATCTATGAACGACTCGAATACCTCCTCCAATACGGGAGACCCGAGAAGGCGAAAAGAAACTTTTTTAATAATTTTTATGTTTGGAGCCAAAGAATTGAATTTTGATAAAGCCAAAGATTTATCAACTTTATCGTTAATAAAAATTTCATATTTATTGGAATTTAGTTCTAAACCAATTGAATTAAATTTATTTTTTTAAAGTTTCAAGTCTTGTAAAACCGTTTCCATGTCGCCTCCTAGGGTCCTATCATCCAGGTTAAATTTTGAGTTTAATTTTTCAATAATTGGGTGAATGACTAAACTAAAAATGACTGGTCCAAGAGGGTCACCTTGTTGACACCCAACTGCAGATTCTAAATGGTCTTTATAAATTAATTTTGATGGGTGTCCATAACACTGCCACAAAAAATTTATAATTTTATTATTATTATTAATTAATTATATTGTTATTTATTAGCTACCTAGACAATTCATTCGGTCGGATTTTTTAAATATTTCATGTTACTGTTTTGCTTTGTTTATTAGTTTTATATACAATTTTAATAAATGGGTTTTAAAAGTATTTGTTCAGTAATATATTTGAATAAGTACGTTAGTAATACAGCCTCGATTTAGGAGCGGAACTGTACGCGCTTGCAATGCATGAGGTTTACAAACACCAAAGAATAAATAATGCTTTGAAATTACTACATTCATAGGCGTATATAATTCTGGTCATAGTTTACAATACTGTTATAGAAAGGCAACTGGAGCCTCGCTAGAGGTCTGTATAAGTGCTGCCGTCAAGTAGCAGTATCCTGAACTAAACTGAAGTCGTCAAAGCAACGTATACATGCATACGTGTATATACGTATATAGACACCTGCATTATTCCTTTAGAATTTTTAAATTAAATTTATTGTAATTTATATGCTGCCTATATTTGTATGCATAAAAAATATAGGCAGCATATTAATCAAGTTACAAAATGGGATTATATGGGGAGCATGAAAAAAATAAACAAAAAATAATGTCTACGTTTTTTATTTTCTATTGTGAGTCCTATAATAATTATGCGCTGCGACTTTAACAGCATCATCACAGTCCGTTTACCGTCTCCAAGCTTCACCAAACATCCTGGTACACAACATGATCTTTGAGTCATGATGACAAAATTGATCAACCACAAAATAGAAGTCCTTAGCGTTTTTAAGTACTCTCGATGCCTGGCCGGAGGAACTAAGTTTATCTCAACGTACTAGGTTGTAGAAAACCACAAGAAAACACAGGAGAACAAGAAATAAACTTTGAACAAACGCAAAAATCGAAAATTTTGTTAGAAATCGTCGAACATGGAGTGTCAAAAACAGAGTGTTGCTAGATGATCTCAATATTTCCACTAAATCTTATTCAGTTAAATATTTTAATCTGCATTCATATTACCTGTTTAGCTCTATTGTACTTTTATATGGCATTATTGCTGAGGGGGGTGGAGTGGTTCGCGTCCGTTGCTGAGATTTTAGATATTATTTATACAAATTATCATCTTCATTAATTTAAGTTGTTTTAGACTAATACAAAATATCTCACTGAATTTTTACTTTGCAACACTAAAGCACTGGCACTGCACTTGGCACTGTCATAATATTATTGCAAGGGGAAATCGACCTTGTTGTTTCATTAGGGTACGTTCTAATGAACCTCAACCTTAGGGTGGTTAACCACATTTTTTGCCGACTGTACTTAACTCATCGATTTACTGCAAGCAATTTTAAAATTCACGTATTGTTTTTTACAGAGCTTCAACAATAATTTAAAGCCGTGTTTCGCAAGGAACAATTAATTCGTGGAAACCACAGTCCGTTTCAACGATCCATAGTTTGTATACTTCGGTCATTATAACTTATAAGCCGATGTTATGTAGCATTTTTATTAAAATAAAATATATTTAGTAAATAATGATTTATTAAAATAAACAATTTATTAAAATAATACAATATTCAGCAATACGTTAATTCGTTTTAAAATGAGTTACGAAATAAAATAACATAGTGTCACGACCACGTATCCCATAGCAGCGACCAAGCAGAAGGACAAGCCACCTATCCTAGTTTTCCAGTAGATATCCGACT
Organism: Catocala nupta; assembly: GCA_963675205.1. NCBI lineage: Eukaryota > Metazoa > Arthropoda > Insecta > Lepidoptera > Erebidae > Catocala > Catocala nupta. Next base: position 25,019,148 of record OY776086.1, on the reverse strand, counting down.
CAATAACTTCAGAGAACACAAATACCTAACATATTGCGACTCTCTACGTAATTTTCAATTCACTTGCTATTGTTAAATAATCTGAGAAACAAAGGTGCACGCACGAGTGCATTCATTAAAATCATACTAGGTATATCGGACAAGAAAAGTTTACCTACTCCGCATCACTGCCATCGAATTTTACGAAACATGTGTAGGTACGTGTCTCCACGCGGTGATAATCTGTCATCCTGGTAAGGTTGTACCTCAATAACACTTCAAAAACTATGTCGTAGCATCATAGCTTTCGAAGGTTTTCGGCAATAGCATGTATTTACCTTTTGTTGTTTACAAAGATGTCAAACACAGGCATCAAGTTGTCTCTATTTTTGTTTAATGACAGTACCTATAGGCTAAAACTATACCAAATAGTGAACATGGAATTCAAATTCTTTGTAAAATGAATACAAATTACTCATTGAATTTCGATGAGGTGGGCACTAGCAGCTCACCATTATCCATCACGTGTGCCGCTCCGGTTATACTGTGGGCCACATCACTTGCAACAAATGCTATCAGATCAGCAATCTCTTCAGAACTACAAATCTTTCCTAAAGGTGCAGATTTTACAAAGTTCTCAAAGAATTCGTGCACTTCTTCCTTGTTCATCTGGCCTGTATTCTGAGCAATTTCTGTTCGAACTAGTCCAGGATTGACGGTATTAACTCGAACTCCTTTAGGCCCAAGTTCTAATGCACAACATCTCGAGAAATGGGACAACGCAGCTTTCGATGTGATGTATGCAAAACTTTTTTGTAACACTAATCCAATGGCTACGATACTGGAGATATTTACGATATTACCTTTCGACGCGATCAGGTAAGGTGCACATATGTGAGTTAGATAATACGGTGCGCGGAGATTCACATTTATTACTTTGTCGTAACTATCCATGGCAGTGTCGTCTAAAATGCCCTCTGGTCTCAGGATACCGGCATTGTTGACCAGGACGTCGAGTTTGCAAAATTGTTTGATGGTGTTACAAAGAACGTTATTCATTTGATTTTCGTTTGTCACATCAGCTGTATAGCAAAGAATCTTGGCGCCATGTGACTGGCATTTCTTTGAGACATTGCACATATCTTCTTCTCCTAAGCCTACAATCACAAGATTCGCTTTCTCTTTAGCAAACTTTATTGCAGCTGCTGCACCGATCCCCGTACTAGCGCCAGTCAATAGTACCGTTTTATTTGCAAAACTCATTTTGTTACCAAAACGTATAAAGTTATGCAGTGTTATTCTAAAAACATTTTTTAAACAATACAACGATCAAAAAGTAAACGCTTAAAATTATTTGATGTAAAATAGCTCTGATGCATCCGTCATTACCATAGATAAACAGATTTCGGCGAATGCCAACGACGTATCGCGCAGTTTTAATACAACAGAATTAATCTATGGTTTTTATTATCACCTTTATGTTTGGAGCATAGATTACAATACTGTATAGATAGCCAAATCGAGCCTGGCTAGAGGTCTGCATAAGTGTTGCCGCCAAGTAGCAGTATCATGAACTAAACTGAAGTCGTCAAAGCAACCTATACATACATACGTGTATATATGTAATATAGACACCTGCATTATTCCCTTAAATTTTTTATAATTTTATTGTATTTTATATGCTGCCTATATTTATTTATTTATTTATTTATTTATTTATTTATAAAACAATATAAGCTTACAGTCTAGACCAAGGCACTTATATGTTAGGTGAACACAATTAAAAACATAGAATAATGTACACACAAATGAAATACATAAAAAAGAAACATTACAAAAATTATTACAAAAACAGAAGATACTTAGAATTAAACAGGTAACATTATATTAAATTATTTAAATACATTATTGCACTTACTCTTACATTACCCGGTTGAGTGAAATAAATATCCACGTCCGGGAACCTTTCCAAAAAGTTATTTAACATGTTAATTGCACAAGCCGTAGGACAATTCTTGGCGCGTGCTGTTCGCCATGAAGTAGGATAGGCTAAAAGTCTGTGTTGCCTACGGCCGCAACCGCGCAAATAGTTATCCGGCACATAGAAATAAATAGACTCACGCACAGACGGATTATCTATCCTATTGAGTAAAAGCATATAATAATGCATTAACAAAGCAAGTTTCCGCCTTAGTTCCAAGGTGTCAAGACCTACCATTCCGGAGACAAATAATGATGGATACAGAAAGGGGTAAAAGCCATACGTACGTTTGTATAAATACCGGGTGAATTTACGTTGAACTTTTTCTATCATGAGAGTGTAAAGTTTTTCCTGAGGATTCCAAACTATAGCGTGCATACAAATATAGGCAGCATATTAATCAAGTTACAAAATGTGATTTTATGGGTTACAAAATGGGTTTCCTGGTACACAACGTGATCTTTAAGTCATGATGACAAAATTGACCAAATTCACCACAAAATAGGAGTCTTTAGCATTTTTAGGTACTCTCGATGCCTGGCCGTAGGAACTAAGTTTATCTTAACGTCTAGGTTGTAGAAAAACCACAAAAAAACAAGAAATTAACTTTGAGCAAACGCATAAATCGAAAATTTTCTTGTTAGAAATCGTCGAACATAACGTGCCAAAAACAGAGTGTTGCTAGAAGATCTCTCAATATTTCCACTAAATCTTATTTAGTTAAATATTTTAATCTGCATTGATATTACCTGTTTAGCTCTATTGTACTTTTATATGGCATTATTGCTGAGGGGGGTTAAGTGGTTCGCGTCCGTAGGAAGAAATACCTGAATAAAACCCTACACGTGCCCCCGGGTGGTGCTAAACGAACCTCAACGCCGAGTCTCGGGCGGCGGTTAACTAACCCGAGAATACTGGCTTAACCAGCCAGTCAACAGTGGGTGTTAGGAAATGAATACCCACGCCCGCAACCGCGATTCAGCGATCGGGAATCTTGGCTTAATTGCCCGGGCTGAGAGGAAGAAAACCTATTTAAAATAATCACCCGAATTCCACGGTGGGCCACGTGCCAATGGAATGCATGACTGGTAGGAGATCAGTATCGAGCGCCAACCTCGGCGGACATGGCAAACGTCATTGAAGATCGCCTTCTTGGAGGAATGGGCGTCACCCTTTAAGTAACCTTTTATGTCGACCCTACTCGTGGGAACAAAATTAATACGAACAATGAAAAAGAAAACCAATACAAACCAAAGATGACACAACAATTACTTCAAAAAAGTATGTTTGCACGTGCAAGGAGCCACTCAATTGGAACTTTACCAATTGAAACATCTAAACAAACAAGTCCAAATGATAAGATGTATGTAGAATCGAATACATCTGACACGAATAATGAACAAGCTAAAAATAATCAACCTTGGCAAAACGATCAGATGCCTATGAAAAGGAAAGCGGAATTTAGTCCTGAATGGACAAAGAAAATTAGTAAAGTATATAAGACAACATATTCAGTAACAACAGAAAACAGATTTCAAATCTTAGAATCAGCCAGTAACGACGAACTCAGTCAACAACCTAAGGAGCCTAAACCGCCAAAGCCAGAACCCATATTTGTCACGGGAGTCATTGACATAACGAAATTAAAGGAACTCCTCTCCTCATTTGTAAACACCAACAAATATACTATGACAACTCTGAGGGCAGGACACATAGTTAAAATAATGCCTGGTGACATAGATACGTATAAAAACATAAGAGCTAACTTTATAGAGAATAATGTTAGCCATTATACATACAAACTTAAAAGCGAAAGAGCCTATAGAGTAGTTTTACGAGGGTTACACTCATCAGAAGACACAGAACTTATAAAAAAAGAGTCATTCGAACTTGGGCATGAAGTACGGCAGATCACAAATGTAAAACATAAAAACACAAAACAACCGCTACCCTTATTCTATGTAGATCTGGAACCCAAACATAACAATAAAGAAATCTTCAAAATCAACAGAATGAACTACGTTAAAGGTTCATTTGAAGCACCATACAAAAAGCTAGACACTTTACAGTGTAAAAGATGTTAAAGATTCGGACATGCAAAAACACTCAACAACAAGCTGTTTAAAAAGACCGGATACCGAGGCAACCTGTGCCAACTGGCAAGAAAAACACCCAGCAAGTTACAAAGGCTGCACGAAATACAAGCAATTCAAAAACCTACTTACGAAAAACAAGACTGGAAAGGGCAAAGAAACCAATGAAAACACAAACAACATAACACAAAATCAATACCGCAAAAACCCAACACAAACTGTACAAGAAAACTATCAAACTAAGAACTATAATGTTTTTAATCACTCGAAACCAAATATCACTTATGCACAAGCAACAAAACAAGAAAACAGATCAGTATCAATAACCGATATCAAGGGCCCAAATAATTTCGGGGAAGTACTAGACGCCATGTTCAATAAATTTCAAAACATAATAAACATTATGTTAGACAACATGATGGATCGTATGATCCAATTATTCACAAGCCTTATATAAAACACCTCTAAACCTTAGAATAATCATCTGGAATGCCAACGGGCAGACAGAACGTCGACAGGAACTTGAACTCTTCTTGAAACTCGAAAGAGTTGACGTGGCTTTAATCTCAGAAACAAGGTTCACACCAAAAACTCATTTTCGACTTAAAATTATATGGTGTACACTACAAACCACCCTTCTGGTAATTCACATGGAGGAACTGCAATCATAATAAAAGAGAACATCAAACATTATTTCTTTGGAGTAAACAAAACTGAAAAGATACAGGCAACTTCGCTCAGGATCCAGGATAACAAAACAGAAACAACAGTGTCTGCTATTTACTGCCCACCTAGGCACGTCATTTCAAGTGATGAGTTCAAGACTTACTTCAACACACTAGGAAACAGATTTATTTGCGGTGGTGATTGGAACGCAAAACACGCTTTCTAGGGCTCCACACTAACCTCGCCGCGGGGTCGACAACTCTATGTAGCAACGAACGACCTTAACCTTCATTGCGCTTCGCATGGTGTTCCTACATACTGGCCTGCGGAACCACAAAAGGTACCAGACCTGTTGGATTTTTTCATTACCAAAAATATCCCGCTTAGACAAATAAACGTAGAAGAATGTACTGACCTGTCGTCAGACCATACACCAGTAATTATCAATGTTCACTGTAGGGCCATTCTAACTGAATACCAACAGAGAATATATAACCACACAACAGATTGGGACAGATACAGAACTAAAATATCAGAATCCATTAATTTTAACTTACCACTAAATAATGTAGATAGAGTTGAAACAGCTATCGAAACGCTCAGTAAGCTTATACACCTAGCGAGCAAAGAATCTACGCCTTGTATAAGACCGAAAACAACGCAAATTGCCCACTACCCTAAACTAATAAAGGATAAAGTAAATGAAAGAAGGCTACTGCGAAAAAAATGGCATTGTACTAAATATCCTTGTGACAAAAAAGCTTTCAACAAGGCCTCTGAGGAACTTAAACACATGATCTGCCAAGCAGGAAACGAGCGTCTGGAAAACCAATTAGCTGACCTTACTCCTAATAAGGACACCAACTACTCTCTATGGAAGATAACAAAAAGGCTAAAACGACCAAAAGAACTCTCATCGCCTTTACCGCAATGCTTGAAGACCAAAGTCTTTGACCAGTGCGTCCTACCTGTTATGACCTACGGTGCCGAAACGTGGACACTCACGGTAGGGCTAGTCCAAAAATTTAAAGTCACTCAGCGGGCTATGGAGCAAGCTATGCTAGGAGTTACTTTGAGGGATAAACTTAGAAATGAGGTTATCCGTCAAAGAACCAAGGTTACCGACATAGCTTGCAGAATAAGCAAGCTGAAGTGGCAATGGACTGGCCATATCTGTAGAAGGACCGATGGCCGTTGGAGCAAGCGAGTCCTAGAGTGGAGACCGCGACTTGGTAAACGTAAGGTAGGACGCCCCCCGGCCAGGTGGACCGATGACCTGAAAAAGGTAGCTGGGTCAGACTGGATGCGGAAGGCGGAAGACCGGATGTTGTGGCGTAAAATGGGAGAGGCCTATGTCCAGCAGTGGACTGCGGTGGGCTGATTGATTGATTGATTGACCAAAAGAACACATACCACCCATAAAAGCTTCTGATGGCAAGTGGGCAAAACAGAACTTGAAAAGGCACAAATATTCGCGGATTACCTAAAAACTATTTTCAATCACTTAATAAGCAAAAATCCTGAACACGACAAGGAAATCTCCAAATGTCTGGATGCACCACTGCAAATGAGCCTACCACTAAAAAGTGCTAGCCCTAACGAACTATGGAGAGAAATCCTAAAACTACAGAAGGGTAAAACCAGGCTACGATTTAATCGACGCACAACTACTAAAACATATGCCTAGAAAGGGCATAATTCACATCGCGGTCATCTACAATGCCTGCCTAAGACTAGCAATTTACCCCGCCCAGTGGAAAATTGCGCAAGTTATAATGATACCCAAACCAGGCGAACCGCTCCACGAAGCAAGCTCCTACAGACCAATAAGCCTACTCCCTGTGTTGGGTAAACTCTTCGAAAAAATATTGCTGAACAGGATGCGCCCCTATCTACCGGAAGTTATTCCTCTTCACCAGTTTGGCTTCCGAGAGAAACATGGAACTATTGAACAGATACATCGTATTACGGATACTATAAGTTCTGCTCTGCTGTCTTTCTTGATATCAGCCAGGCGTTCGACAGAGTGTGGCATGAAGGACTTCTCTTCAAACTTAAAAAGCTGCTGCCTCATTCTTTCTTTCCGATTCTACGTTCGTACCTACACAATAGATGCTTTGAGGTGAAATTTAACAACGAAGTTGCTCCTTTAAACGAAATTCTCTCATGAGTACCACAAGGAAGTATACTAGGACCCATCCTATACTTGCTTTTTACCGCAGGTCTTCCGACGCACGCTGATACTATAACTGCCACCTATGCGGATGATACAGCCCTTTTGTCGGTACACGAGGATCCCGCGATAGCATCGGCCAACGTACAAAAACACATCCATGAAGTGGAAAAGTAGCTAGATAAATGGCGTATTAGAGTTAATCAAGGAAAATCTGTCCATGTGACCTTTACCCTGAGAAGATAGACTTGTCCCCCAATCAGACTTTATAATTAAGAAATTCCTCAAGCTGACGATGCTAGATATTTCGGTATGCATCTGGATCGAAGACTCACCTGGAGAAAGCATATCTGGACCAAGCGTAAACAGCTGGATACGAAAGTCAGATCAATGTACTGGCTGATAGGTCGCAATAGCAACATAGAGATTCTCGAAAGATTTCAAAGCAAGACACTGAGAGCCATGCTAGATATACCCTACTACGTGAGAAACAAATATATTCACGAGGACCTAAAGATCACTACCGTCAAACAAGAAATCGCTAGATATAGTGCCATCAGACGAGAATATCAAATCGCGTCAATGACGTATTCCCGATTGAAACGGCATAGTGTCTCCACACTTACCGTGAGATTTGGTGACAATAGATGAAAGGAATTCATAGGAATTCCTTCTGTTGAGAAGACATTGTTCGAGATACCCGATCTGAATGGCTTATTGTGTTAACACAGATTGCCAAGTTACAGAAAGTATAAGAAAAAAAAAAAATTGCTGGGATTTTAGATATTATTTATACAGATTATCATCTTCATCGATTTAAGTTGTTGTAGACTAAAACAAAATATCCCACAGAATTTTTACTTTGCAACACTGAAGTAGACGCTACCTTATTGTAATCTATGGCTACCGCAGCAAAATTTTGTAATATCGCCATCCATTGAAAACTATATAGTAACAAAATTATAACACAATTAATTCATGATACTGCTTATAGAGGCGCTCTTGTCGAAAAACGTACCCGTATATTTGTTCGTAGTTACCATAGCATAGTTCGGAGAGTCATGAGTAAAAGCAAGTCGTACCGGCTGCAACTGTCATAATCCATATTAACTTATATATGTAAGCAGACAGGTCCTATCTATATACTACCACGCTATGTACTACCAGGATTGTTACTGATGGATTCTTTTTCATAACTCCCCGTGCTGATATAATAATACTAACAACAGTGGAAGCTGATTATTTCCATAAAATACAGGAAAAATGTATATTCCAAAGTAGTTTTTATTGTAACTTATCACAAAATAAAAAAATCTACATCCTACTAGTTTTGTAAATAGTTAAGACTAGTTCAGGCCTTACTGATTAGGTATCTAGTGATGCAGTACCTACCTATCACGTGTATTATTAGTATTTGTAGCGTGTGTACTTTACTATTGGAGTAGTTTACACCCACTGCCGCATTGCGGCGTGTGGTGTGCGTGTGCGCACATGGCGCGGCAGTCTGCGGTCGACCGGCAAGCAGCTGTGGTAGCAGCCACTACACACCCAACGTATAGGAATCCTATTTAAGGCAGATGCCTTGAACTATAGATATAGTCACTGTGCTGCTTTTTGGATTTCAGGTAAGAATTGTAAATTATTCCAGCAATGCTGAATTAGGCAGCCTGATCGGACATGATGTCACTTTTGAATCAAGGTTAAAAGGGCGCAGTCTCTATATAAAACGCTATATAATTGTCGTAATATAAAATGAGCAGGCAATTTTGTGTTTTTTAATAAGCACTATCGCTACGGACGGATACATGATTAGTCACAGCTTGTAAGCGAAAATAACAAGTTATTAGCGCGGCCACTCTGCGGACACGTCACGACTCGAATTTAGCAATAATAAACAGCGTCTTTCAATGCGGATGTTGATGCTGATGAAGTAGTAATATAAGGCACAGTAGAATCGCTGCTCAAACTTGAAGCAGTCTGATTGCAAGCATATCTACAAATCGAAGTCAAGTTACCGTGCGTACTTAAGCTGTGCTTCAGAGAAGGTAGATAGTAGTAGTAGTTAATGAGGCTATAAAAATGGAACGAGTTGTCTCTTTAAAGAGGTGAATGAAGAATCACTGGCACATTACATACATACTGTGCCTGTAACAAAGTACAAAAACAAAAATACAACTTATTTATTTCTAAAATAATTTATTCTATAAGCAATTTGTATTTTTAGACAAATTTTGACGATGTAGGCACCAACAGCTCGCCATTATCAATAACATGCGACGAACCGGTAATACTTTGTGCCAAGTCGCTCGCTAGAAAAGCTATGAGGTCTGCAATCTCTTCAGAATCACAGATTTTACCCAAGGGTGCAGATTTCACAAAGCCTTCGAAGAAGTCGTGTACTGCCTGCTTGTCCATAGATCCCGTATTATCCGCAATCTCTGTTCGAACTAGCCCGGGATTGACATTATTAACCCGAACACCCTTAGGTCCAAGTTCTAAAGCACAGCATCTTGTAAAGTGAGACAGTCCAGCTTTCGATGTGATGTACGAAATACTTTTTTGTAGCACTATTCCAATAGCTACAATACTCGAAATATTCACGATGTTACCTTTGGACTTAATCAGGTGAGGTGCGCATATATGGGTCAGGAAAATAGGTGCGCGAAGGTTTACAGCTATTACTTTGTCGTAACTATTCATAATATTGTTATCTAAAATGCCTTCTGGTCGTAGGATTCCTGCATTATTTATTAGGACGTCGAGTTTACAGAATTGTTTGAGTGTATCACAGAGAATGGATTTCATCAGTTTCTCGTTTGTCACATCAGCTATATAGCAAAGAAGCTTGGCGCCTTCTGACTTGCATTTCTGTGCGACGTTGCACATGTCTTTATCTCCTAAGCCCACAATCACAAGATTTGCTTTCGCTTTAGCGAACTTTATTGCAGTTGCTGCACCGATCCCCGTGCTTGCGCCAGTTAGTAGAACAGTTTTATTTGCAAAATTCATTTTTGTTTAAAAATCTAGTCGAAGGCGCAAGGTATTTGAGACGTGTTAATTGAAAAACGTATAGCAAAAAATAAAACAATCAAAAATGTAAAAACATTTTAGTAGTACTTTCAGCGGTGATTTCAACTGAATGACATTGTCATGAAGTAGGATAGAATCAGACAACAGAACAAGAACCGGCGACTTCTACCTGCCAGTATGTCATTTATATAAAGTGTTTATAGTTGTTTCACCTGGTTTCATCGCTTGTTTTTAGATATGCCATATTTGATATTTAATTGATACCTATCGAAATAATATACATATTTTGTGTCTAATATACTGTTATTTGATCAAGTTGTAAGGTCACTAATAATAATCGTATAAATAGAGAAGCCAGATAAATTTGACTTGACATTTAATTAGACTGGCGGTAAGATGATATGAATAGCCCACGTGTTTTATTCATAATTACAAGTCATTCGTTGCATATTTCAAGAGCTAAGCAGCAGAGAGTTTGATATGGAATGTCTATGTTATTACATTAAAACTTTATTTATAATTATAACAAACACTTTACAAACATTCAAACAACGGATACGAAGAACACTCAGACTCAGAACAGCTATTTGAGGACCACATACATTTTTGTCCTGTGGGTTGGAGATAGAACCAGTAACACTCGACTTATTAAAAAATATTTACTTTACATTTGTCTAAGAGACACTCCGTGCATAGTTACCTATAGGATACAAAAATGCCTCTTAATGGCTCTTTACGAAAATAAATCTTCTCACTGAAGGCGGGATGGACACATTTATTAAAAAAAAAATTGTATTGTTACACATAAATATTCAAATATAATTTGAAAATAAATCAAATATTAAAAACTTCTTATGTGGCATCGTAAAGACGTTAATATAGAATATAACAAGTGAAAACATTCACGAGCCGCCTCTGATTCTCGTACTCCCATAGTCCTACATTATTCCTAATCGTCTACTCTCCCAATTCCTACACTTATTTAAGATTTTATAATAAATTACAAATGTTATGACGTGATACCTGATAACTAATATTTACTCTTATTTCATAATATTACGAGGTCACTGTCAACATCGAACTACGTATTTATTTCAAATATAAAATTAAATAATATACTTAAATGTAATAAATAATAAATAAATCATATATGAACAGTAATATAACGAATATTAGCGATTGTATATGGCAAAAACCACGAAAGCGGAAATAGATACATATACTGTGTTAAGGATTCCAGCATCCCAGCTAAACAAGTTATACATATATTATGTTAATTATGTCATTGATTAAACTGAGCCCTTAATTATGAGGAAATACGGTCATCGAAATATATGACGGCGCCTAGCGTCGTTGGATAATAATTATTTAGTTATTCGCCACTTAATTTAGTTTTGGTGGACTAGAGATGGAAGTGGCGCCATCTCTGGTGTAACACTGGTAACTTGCGTTGCTTGCCGATTATTCGTAGGCTGGTGACGCGTCACGGCGACAGCCAATCAGCGCTCAGTATTAGATTGCATAGCGTCCGCTAGAGGCGCTAGGTAGGGGCGCGCGGACGGGCAGCGTGTGAGTTGTTAGTTCAGATACCTTGTCCCCGTGCTATTGTGTATTAGTGTGATAGTGTGATTAAATTATAACGAATTATTGTGTGAAATAAAATTATTTATTGTACGAGTGGTGTCTCAATCTCCCCGCCCGCTATACCCACGCCGTAAAACCCTTTCTGACTCGGACTACCCTCACGTTCCGACATCAGAAGTGGGATGCGAAGGGCACAATAATGAGGAGGAATGACAAGGCCAGCGTAATTTAACGGCTGCTTCGGAAGTTATTCTTACTGGAACGGAGACGCTTTTTCCTCGATTATTAGCGGCTACGCAAACTCCGATGGTGAAGCAGAACTCTACCAAGTTTATCAAGTTTGACCCTGATGGCAGCGATAATGATACGATTGCTAAATATTTCATATTACTGTTAACATTTTGCTTTGTTAATTAGTTTTTACATAACATTTTAATGAATGTGTTTTTAAATTATGTATTCGTTTAGAAAATATATTTCAATACATTAATAATACAGACTCGATTTAGCAGCGATAATATATGCAATTGCTATGCATGAGGTCTCGAAGACGAAATATTTAATTATGTTCGGATCCTTTGAAATAACTATACTCATTGATAAATCAATAAATATGTATAATTCTGGTAGGGTAGGTGGAATGTGCTCATCCCAGAATATTGTCTGGTACCCTAGAATGTTAGATTTCATCTCAAAATTCTAGGGTTTTGTGTAGGCCAGTGCTGAAAAATAATCCTAGATGTACGCCAACTACTACACTTCAAGATAATTAATCTACCGGTATTTTAGTCTTCCCGTGAACATGAATGCTTAAAAGCAACCGAAACATCGGAGTATAAATATAATTTAAATTGTTTAAAAATAGTACAATAGTTGTATTTTTGAGTATAAATCTAGAAAAAAATGTCAAAATCAGCAGTTTGTATGGCACATAGTTGGTACATTACACATTGCTTTATTGCAAGCAATTTTTCAAATCAACTGAATGAGTTTTATTATTATAACTTAAAGCCGTGTTTCGCAAGGAACACAATCATCATTTATTTTTTAAAACAACGGTTCATAGTAAGATGGTAGGAATACGAGTACAATATTGGTAACAGCCTGATTCGTGGAGACCACAGTCCGTTTCAGAAATCCTTAGTTTCTTTGGCACTTGGCAGTATACTTCAATCATTATAAGTTATATTCCGATGTAATGATTGCATTTTTATTTAAATAAAACATATTTAGAAAATAAATATTTATTAAAATATACAATTTATAAATATAATACCAAATCCAGCAATATTCTAATTCGTTTTACAATGAGTTACGAAACAAAATATCATGAATCCTCATGGTCGTGACTCATAGCAGCGACCAAGCAGAAGGACATGACTGCCTAGAGGCCAAATTTGACTGTTGAAGGATGCTAGATTTCCAGTATGTATCCGACTCAATGACTTCAGAGAACACAAATACCTAACACATTGCGACGCCCCTACTTAATTTTCACTTCACTTGCCATGGCTTTATAGTATGTACGAGTATGGCCATAAAATTATATAAGAATCAAACGTGCACGTATAAATGTTTTTAATACAATAATGCTATATCAGACTAGAAAAATTGACTCCGCATCACTGCCATCGAATTTTACGAAACAATGTGTTCGTGATTTCGCGCTGCAGTAATCTGCCATCCAGGAAAGGTTGTACGGTCAAAGGCAAAAGTTGAGTAGCATCATAAAGTAAAGAATCGCATACAGTTCCGAGCAAATATCTTTGATAATATCTTTTTTGTGTGTGTGATGTTTCAACGCAAACAATAAAACATTATTCTATGTAAATGATAGTAGGTGAAGTTCGTCATGTGCACGTGTGCAATGCGAGACAAAAACGAGTTCTTGTATTTATAACTATAATAATTACTATCCCGTATATTTAACAACAGTGTCCGTATTTCCATTAATGCTTAAATTTGCAAAATGTATCACAAGTTCCGATAGCGGAGCGGATAACGAGTCTAATCACATTATCACTAATACCTATATTAAGGATGGTTCGAATCCTGGGGTCCTCTTCTTTCGGTTTTTGTTTTTTTATTACTGAAATGTTAGAAAATATAAATCAACATTATTTTTGTCTGCTTATTACCCAAATTTAGAGTATAAAAAACAAAGGAAGTTTTTTTAGGAATCAAAATTAAATTAAATTATTAATTTATTATAATCAAATTTACTAAAATTAGTTTGATTATTAACATTACGTTGTTTTTATTAAATTCATAAATGAATAATGCAAATTATAATTCAAATATAAATTTTTACATTCAATAATATTTCACTATAAAAAAACAATTTCAAAATATAATTACTGAAAATGAACTTTTATTTAATTTTTCCTAAATATTTCCATACTAAGTATATAATAAAAAAACATCTTTAGTCTACTATTTAATCTAAATAGTAAAGACTAAAGATGTAATGACGAAATGATGATGTAAGACTAAAGATGATTTTACTTACAAATAATATTTTACAATAATTATAATGACAATTGATGTTATAGCTTAATTATTCTTTTTCATAAGGAAAATCGGATTGAAACTTAACCTCAATTCTAACATCGTCAACAAGCACGTTCCTTATCCAAGTTTTTTATTATTTAGTGTGACCTTCAATATTCTTAATACAGCTGAAAAAAGGTCTACGCGTGGAGGTCACAATATAAGCACATATATCTGTGCCACGTAAACTGTCCCACAACTGCATGCAATGGGATATGAGCTGATCAGGACACCGCTCATCCCGCGCATCCTATATTTGCAATGCCCAAACATTGACCAACGAAGTATTGAATTGGTTCGCAAAGTGTCTCGTCGGTATGAAACCATTTGATTCATAAGCATTCACAATTAATCTTCGCTGAGTTTGGTTAATTAGAAGCGGTCTTCCACTTCTCGCCCGACTTATTAAGCCATCGACTCACAGTATTTCTCTGAAATAAAATTAAAAATCTTTTGACATAATCGTAAATAATAATTCGTTAACAACCAAATCATAAATCAACATACCGTAACATAATATTTAAAGAATAACTTACACTTATTCCAGTTTCGTAGGCAATATAAAAAATAACTAATTGCAATAATAATGACACAAATACTCGTAACAAAAGTCACCAACCAACAACATCACATAATTCAATTCAAGAGAGAAATTAATTGAAATTAAACTACTATATACGGATTTTATCGCGTTGTTTATTTATCACTGTATTACAAAATTTTGAAAATATTACTCTACTACTACTATTGATCACGGGGTCCCCGTGACCATGGCTGCTGAAAAGCACCCGAAACGTCGGGGAAAGTGTAAACCAAAAATAAATAGATTTAATAGTTTAAATAATTTTATTAGCTTATAAATTAGTCAAATAAAATCAATAGTAGTAGTAGAGTAATATTTTCAAAATTTTGTAATACAGTGATAAATAAACAACGCGATAAAATCCGTATATAGTAGTTTAATTTCAACGAATAACATTCGCGTAAACAGAAGACAATATTATAGAGAAATTAATATTTTTGAATCCACCCTCATCTTTTAAATAACTACGGTTCCAATAAGTCATATTAGGAAAAAACTACAAAAAGATTATCACTTCTGCTAGAGATCGAACCAACAAGCGTTCAGATTTAGATCGCACTATTACCAATAGTAGCTTTAACATGACTTGTGTATTAACTTGAAATTAATAGTTACAATCATAATAAGAACAGGCGAATAAGTGAGGCGGGTTTATGTGTGTCTGCGATGATTTTATTGAAAAAGGTCGTAAGTACAACTCGTTGTAATTCTATCGCTTTGTAAAATTGCTACTCGACTATTGCACCTGACCGTACCACAATAACAATAACACAAAAACTATGTTGTAAGCATAGTTTTCAAAAGTTTTTGTCAAAAGCACGTATTTACATTTTGTTGCTCATAAAAATTTCAGACATAGGCATCGAGATGTCCCTATTTTTGTTTAATGACAGTATAGGCTAAAACTATACAAAATAGTGAACAGTGAATTAGAATTCCTTGTAAAATGAATACAAATTACTCATTGAATTTCGATGAGGTGGGCACTAGCAGCTCACCATTATCCATCACGTGTGCCGCTCCGGTTATACTGTGGGCCACATCACTTGCAACAAATGCTATCAGATCAGCAATCTCTTCAGAACTACAAATCTTTCCTAAAGGTGCAGATTTTACAAAGTTCTCAAAGAATTCGTGCACTTCTTCCTTGTTCATCTGGCCTGTATTCTGAGCAATTTCTGTTCGAACTAGTCCAGGATTGACGGTATTAACTCGAACTCCTTTAGGCCCAAGTTCTAATGCACAACATCTCGAGAAATGGGACAACGCAGCTTTCGATGTGATGTATGCAAAACTTTTTTGTAACACTAATCCAATGGCTACGATACTGGAGATATTTACGATATTACCTTTCGACGCGATCAGGTAAGGTGCACATATGTGAGTTAGATAATACGGTGCGCGGAGATTCACATTTATTACTTTGTCGTAACTATCCATGGCAGTGTCGTCTAAAATGCCCTCTGGTCTCAGGATACCGGCATTGTTGACCAGGACGTCGAGTTTGCAAAATTGTTTGATGGTGTTACAAAGAACGTTATTCATTTGATTTTCGTTTGTCACATCAGCTGTATAGCAAAGAATCTTGGCGCCATGTGACTGGCATTTCTTTGCGACATTGCACATATCTTCTTCTCCTAAGCCTACAATCACAAGATTCGCTTTCTCTTTAGCGAACTTTATTGCAGCTGCTGCACCGATCCCCGTACTAGCGCCAGTTAATAGAACCGTTTTATTTGCGAAACTCATTTTGTTTCATAAAAGCGTATAAAGTAATGCAGTGTTATTTCAAAAACTTTTTCAAACAATAAAACAATCAAAATATAAACGTATCGAAATTCTCTGATGCAAGGATATTCCTCTGATGCATCAGAAGTCATTGCCATAGATAATTAGACATCAGTGAATGTCAACGACGTATCGCGCAGTCTTGATACAACAGTGTTAATCTATGGTTTTTAATATCGAATCTCCGAATATAATTCGAAGATTGACTGGCTCTCTATGACTCTCCGAATACAAAGGCAACAATGTCGTTGACATTCACTGATAAACATGGACTATGACAATTGCAGCCGATACCTATGTATCGGCTGTATATTCCATGTTTACTTAAATATATAAGCAAGCACAACCTATCTATATACTACCATGATTGCTACTGATGCATTTTTTTTTCACAACTCTCGATGTAGATATCTTAATAATATTAATTTAATACAAATCAATACTCCACAAACTAGTTTTATTCGTAATTTGTAACAAAATAAAACAATCAATGTTATTGTAACCTTGTGGGTATGCCTACTAGTTTTGTACATAGTTCAAACTAGCACAGGACCTACTGATTAGAAAGAAATTGAGTATATAATTTGCTACTTATCAATTGTAAAGCGTGTGTACTTTACAAGTGTAAGTAGTTTACACCCACTGCCGCATTGCGGCGTGTGGTGTGCATGTGCGCACATGGCGCGACAGTCTGCGGTCGACCGGCAAGCAGCCGTGGTAGCAGCCACTACACACCTAACATACAGGAATCCTATTTAAGGTATTTATAGTTACTGTGCTGCTTTTTGGGTTTCAGGTAAGAATTGTATATTACTGTGGTCGAATACATGATTAGTTACAACTTGTAAGCGAAAATAACATGTCATAAGTCAAGCCCTTCTGCGGTCAGGTCACGACTCAAATATAGCATTAATAAACAGCGTCTTTCAAGGCGGATGTTGATGCTGATGAAGTAGTAAGATAAGGCACAGTAGAATCGCTGCTCACACTTGAAGCAGACTGTTTGCAAGCACATCTACAAATCGAAGTCAAGTTACCGTGCGTACTTAAGCAGTGCTTCAATGAACTACCTTCTTTGAAGCACAGCTTAAGACTATGTTAATGAGGCTATAAAAATGGAACGAGTTGTCTCTTTAAAGAGGTGAATGAAGAATCACTGGCACATTACATACATACTGTGCCTGTAACAAAGTACAAAAACAAAAATACAACTTATTTATTTCTAAAATAATTTATTCTATAAGCAATTTGTATTTTTAGACAAATTTTGACGATGTAGGCACCAACAGCTCGCCATTATCAATAACATGCGACGAACCGGTAATACTTTGTGCCAAGTCGCTCGCTAGAAAAGCTATGAGGTCTGCAATCTCTTCAGAATCACAGATTTTACCCAAGGGTGCAGATTTCACAAAGCCTTCGAAGAAGTCGTGTACTGCCTGCTTGTCCATAGATCCCGTATTATCCGCAATCTCTGTTCGAACTAGCCCGGGATTGACATTATTAACCCGAACACCCTTAGGTCCAAGTTCTAAAGCACAGCATCTTGTAAAGTGAGACAGTCCAGCTTTTGATGTGATGTACGAAATACTTTTTTGTAGCACTATTCCAATAGCTACAATACTCGAAATATTCACGATGTTACCTTTGGACTTAATCAGGTGAGGTGCGCATATATGGGTCAGGAAAATAGGTGCGCGAAGGTTTACAGCTATTACTTTGTCGTAACTATTCATAATATTTTTATCTAAAATGCCTTCTGGTCGTAGGATTCCTGCATTATTTATTAGGACGTCGAGTTTACAGAATTGTTTGAGTGTATCACAGAGAATGGATTTCATCAGTTTCTCGTTTGTCACATCAGCTATATAGCAAAGAAGCTTGGCGCCTTCTGACTTGCATTTCTGTGCGACGTTGCACATGTCTTTATCTCCTAAGCCCACAATCACAAGATTTGCTTTTGCTTTAGCGAACTTTATTGCAGTTGCTGCACCGATCCCCGTGCTTGCGCCAGTTAGTAGAACAGTTTTATTTGCAAAATTCATTTTTGTTTATAAATCTAGTCGAAGGCGCAAGGTATTTGAGTCGTGTTAATTGAAAAACGTATAGCAAAAAATAAAACAATCAAAAATGTAAAAATATTTTAGTAGTACTTTCAGCGGTGATTTCAACTGAATGACATTGTCATGAAGTAGGATAGAATCAGACAACAGAACAAGAACCGGCGACTTCTACCTGCCAGTATGTCATTTATATAAAGTGTTTATAGTTGTTTCACCTGGTTTCACAACTTGTTTTTAGATATGCCATATTTGATATTTATTTGATATCGAAATAATATTCAATATAAATCAAATAAGGTAAAAGCACCTATTACGGAGGTATTTCACAACATTTGAAAGTAAGAAACAAAAATAAGCATCCGTAAGTATTTTTAAAGGTGCAAAAAAATTTTATCGTCAAAAGTGGAATTTACATTTTGTATTACTGTTAAGTCTATGTTTCTTTTCATGATATTTCTTATTTTACTTTATTTTATTTAAATAAAGTAAAATAAGAAATATTAAAATATTATTTAAAATTATTATTATTTATTTTTTAAAATATTTAAATAGTCGGGTCGATTTTCCCTAATACGGAGGTATGATTTTGGTCAGAGCCTATTACTGCGGTAGACGGCTCCTAGTACGGAGGGTCAGAAATTATATTCATTGAAGTGCCGTACAAATAATATTTATTAAATAATATAAATGTGTTGGTAAAGTAAATTGTAAGTTTTTCATTAATTGACCATTGATTTGATTACATTGATTCAATTTTAATGAAATTTACAAATATAGCATAACCGTGCATTCACACACACGTTTTAAAAAGAGTTTTGTGTTATTAAAATAAGGTAGATTTTCTTTCATTCAGTAAAATAAAAAAAAATGAGCGAAGTGAAATCGGTCTGTATAGAAAGATCTTTCCGTACAGACCGACTTCGCTTAGCTCATTTTTTTTAGTATTGTATTTTAACATGAGAATTCCCTAGCATTCTCTCATGTTAATATACAATACATTTTATTCCTGAATTCCAACGGATTCCGAAGAAATTAAAGAATAAAAAAGTAGTACTCAGTGTATTTTTACACGCGTGTGTATAGCGTTCACTGATTTTATAGAATTAAAAAAAAGTTTATTTAGGAATCAACTAGTTATATTATTTAAGAAATAATGATGAATAATAATTAATAACAGACATCTAAAATCTTTCAAAAATCAACAGTTCACAGAGAAACAAAAGGTTAAATAATTAATGACGTATTTATAACATCATTATAAATCTCAATTTTTCAAAAATTAACAATCCGTAGAGGATAGTAAAAACTAACTAAAGGTAACTGAAGTTTTACACATTATGTACTTACCTTAAAAAAAGATCAAAAAAACATCTAAATAACACAATAAAAAGGAACTGAAATAATTACTTCAGTAATGGTAAGTAAACTTAAGGTAAGTGAAGTTTTAGGCTCAATTCAAGCAGTGGTGGCAGCGGCCGGCAGCATCTCGAAGAGCACTTTCAGCTTTGGAAGAATTTTAAACGTTATCAACATTATTTTAAAGACTAGTATCGCTGATACTGATAAAAACTGCCAGCTGCCGTCAACGGCCACCGCATCGGTCACCGACAGTTTTATCTTTTCAAGCGATACTCGTCTATAAAATAATGAAGATAAAGTTTAAAACTCTTTCAAAGCTGAAAGTCCTTCGCGCCGCTGCTGGCCGCTGCCACCGCTACCTGAATTGAGCTATACATGATATTTTACATGAACTTAAAATATAATTTTAAGTTCATGTAAAAAAAAAAAATTCATGTAAAGGCCTCAATGGCGTAGTGGTTAGTGTAACAGACTGCCACGCCTGAGGTCGCGGGTTCGATTCCCGCACAAGTCAAACATTTGTGTGCATGAACATGGATGTTTGTCTTGGTCTGGGTGTTTCTATGTATAAAATGTATGTATTTACAAAAAAAAAGTATATATGTATGTTTATCCATTGTCTAGTACCCATAGTACAAGCTCTGCTTAGTTTGGGCTAGATGGTGTTGTGTATATGTTGTAGAATATTATTAGAATATTATTATTAATTATTTATTGAGCACTTTGTGAATAAATATTTAAACAGAATCATCTGAATCAAAGTAGCAACGGCGTTTTATTTGCTTTATCCTTGAAGGAATATTAAAAACAAAATCATTGTCACTGTTAGAAGAGTTTTGGATTGAAATATTATTATCTATGGTGTTGACGTGATGCATCTCTATCTCCATATATACATTTTTTAATTTCTTCATTACATTGAAATTAAACTACTATATACGGATTTTATCGCGTTGTTTATTTAACACTCTATTACATAATTTAGAAACTGTTACACTACTATACTGTACTATTAAACTTTACTAATTTTAAGCTAATTAAATTATTAAAACTATCAAATCTATTTGTTTTTAAGTTTACACTTTCCCCGACGTTTCGGTTGCTTTTCAGCAGCCATGGTCCCCGTGACCATGACCAGTGTAACAGTTTCTAAATTATGTAATAGAGTGTTAAATAAACAACGCGATAAAATCCGTATATAGTAGTTTAATTTCAATGAATAACATTCTTCATTACACTTTTTTTTCGATTTTTCTTTTTTCTGTTCAGTCTGTGCTTGTTTTATCTTTTTATTGTTTTCTTTTCTAATGCCTCGCATTTGCTCAGTTTTTCTTTTTCTTCTTTCTCTTTGTCTAATCTTCTTTGTTGTTCAATAAATTCTGCTGCAGTAGCTACAGTGGAAGTAACCTTTTTAGTGACCTTTTTGGTTTTGGGAGTATTCTAAGATTTAGGAAAAAAATGCATTCTTGAAAAGCGTAGGTATTCCTTTGAACGGGGTCGGCGTGGCATTTTCAATAACTATTGGCGTTGGAGTTTTGCTTGTACTAGGCATTATTAAAGATTTTTGAAGGGTATCTATTTCTTCCGAATACTTGTTGTCTGTCAGCGGTTCTTTTGCATTCTGTTTGGACGTAGACTTAAGGAAGTAGAGCAACTAACTTCATGATTGGCATTTTCTATTTCAGATAGTGATGGAGCGGTACTAGAACACTTGCTTAATTCAGGAGTCGATGAACGTAATATTTGTGGAGCATTTTCTTCTGTCAATAATCGTATTTTCTGTGGTGGGATAACTTCTGATACTAACCTCAGATCAATAATCTCTATCAATATAGGTGAATCAACCATTGGTGTCAGTAGAAGAGAATTTGCTTTAAATGTGTTTTCTTCGATTGTTGGGATCGCATTAATTGATGACAGTGACACTTGCGTTGACTCTAGTATAGTATTTCCTATATTGTTAGCTTCTTTATCATTAAGTGGGGTTAGAATACCATCCGATCTAATATCAAAGTTTAAAACGAAATCATAAACATTTTCTACGTTGACATTATTTGTAAACGTTGTCTCCCCAATCTCTAGAGCAGAATCTGCAAATCTTCGAAGATCAAAGCAGATCTTCAAATATGCTTTCCGATTATGTAAGACTTTGCCAGAATAAAAATAGTTTTTCATAAGTGGGGTCACTAGTCCACTGGTTGCCTGCCTCTTTAAATGATTTTAATGTATCTTGTGATAATCGGCTTTCAAATTGTTTCTTGAACTGCTCATTGCTATCTATATTGCTCATTTGTTGAGTATCTAATAGGGTATTTTGATTGGCTTCAGATAGTTGGCTTGGTGTTTCTTCACTTTTGACAAAAGTTTATCATAATCAATATTTTGGTTATCAAACGGGTAAAGACTGCAGCATTTGAATCCGCTCATTATTGTTTCAGGCTTGAGGCTTCTGTCAAAACATTTTTGCATTTCTCTAGAAAAGTCTGTGCGCTTAAGCTTCGCATAATTATGTTTAACCCTGAATTCCCTCACAATATCCCTTGAAGTCCCCTTAACGGGCCTGAAAACGGCGACATCAAGAGGCCGCAAGACGTGCGTTGAATTTGGGAGCAAAGCAACTAGCACGATCCCTTTTTCCTTCTAAAAAGTTGTTAAAGGCAGAGATATATGTGAACTATGGCCATCTAAAAATAAAACAACGTGCAGTGTTATTTCTTGTTGTCGAAGCCATGGGTAAAACACATTTGCAACATATTCGTAGAATGACTCCATATTCATCCAGATTCTGTGTTACCAAGTCCCCACCACGAAGGAACCGTTGACTTGATATTGTTAGGTAACCTCTTGTAAGGGAAAAGTACCATTGGCGGAGCCACATTACCATCTGCTGACACATTGACTAATACGGTCAATCATTCTTTTTCGTCATTTGCAACGCGATTATATACTCGTTTACAACCCTTTTTTACCAAAACTTGCTTGTCTTTTGGACAAAGAAAAAACCCAGTTTCATCACAGTTGAATTTACGTTTTGGGCCTTGAAAAAGTTGTAGCAAATCGTTTTCTTTTAAATATGATCCTACTCGATCAAACCACGTTCGCAATGCAACTTCCGTGATTTGGTTTCTACTTGTTGGAAGATTTTGTGACACACGTTTTGACACTGCTGGATGTCGTAGCATAAAACCTAAAAACCATTTTTCTCAGGAACTCCATCTTTAAACGGATTAGGGCGCTGCAGGTTTTTAACTAACTTAGAGAAAGTGTGTAATTATTGATCTTTAGTCACTGGAAAGTCATATTTACCAAGGTAATGGATCCAATCAATGATTTGTCTCTCTTCGTTTAGGTTAAGTACTGGTTGCTTACCAAAATGTTCATTCTCGTAAAGCTCATCTCGTTTACTCCGTAACGTAGTCTCTGGTACATTATATTGTCTCGAGGTTTTGTAAATACTCATACCTTGTCGAATTGATGAAAGTGCTTCAGCCACTTGCGCATGAGTATAACACTTGCGTTTTTTTCTGTCCATATTGTCTATAAAAACAGAAATAAAAATTACGTAGATTGCATAAATTTAAATATTTACATAAATTTAAAAGTTTTTATCGCTTTTGGTTTTATCAAAAAAAACATGCATATCGAATAAGAATCCACAAAAAAAAGATACAAAACTTTTTATTTATGTACGGAACCCTAAAACATTTAATTTTATGTTCTATGAATAGGGCCGTAATAGGAGATCATAGAACCTAACACAGAGTTACCTGGAAATAACTACCACCGTAATAGGAAAACTACTAGTGTTTTTAATAATCCTAATTCTAACCCATCAAAAATTTCGTTAAACAAAAGAGCGTAAATGCTTAATCAAACGATAACAGTTTTTTGGCTCAGATGTGTAAAACTCAAGTCAACAGTTATACAAAATAAATGATTTGTGATAAATTAAAATACACCTTCCTATTTTTACCCCTTCTAAGAAGCCAACATTTTGTTTTCAACAGTTTTCATATTTAACTAGATTTCTAATTAAGAACACATACCACAGAGTATGGTTTCTAATTTATGAGATTAATAATTATTTCAACTAAACTTGGAACTAATTCAATAAGTTAAGAAATTGAAAGTTATATGCTTCAGAGAAGTCTGCTGTGTGTGAACATGTACAACAGGGGACCATCCACTGAATCTGTGGTTTGTCAAATCTCAGGTAGTGGTTGGTCCCCTGTTGCTTCAGAGAAGTCTGCTGTGTGTGAACATGTACAACAGGGGACCAACCACTACCTGAGATTTGACAAACCACAGATTCTCGCTAAAGAACACCGATTCCTACCCAGGATGCTTCGCGAGGCTATTGAAATCAAAAACATCCCAATTTGAATAGAGAAGGTGGTTGAAATGTACCACCAGCTTGAGATCCAGTAATTCAAATAGTGAAACCCAAGAAGAAGCAAACCACAGCCAGACTTTATGATACTTTGAGTTCATTCTGCGTAAATAGAAACACCAAAGATTAAATTATGTTCGGGTACTTTGAAATAACTACACTGGAACATTGAGACAACTATCATCTTAGTCTCCCCGTGACCATGGCTGCTGAAAAGCAACCGAAACGTCGGGGAACGTGTAAAATTAAATCAAAACAGATATAATAGTTTTAATAATTTAATTAGCTTCAAAATTAGTAAAGATTAATAGTAATAGTATGTAGTGTAACAGTTTCTTAATTATGTAAAAGAGTGTCAAATAAACAACGCGATAAAATCCGTATATATTAGTTTAATTTCAATTAGTTTATAAATATTAGTGTACTTACTTTTGTTGTTCCACGTTTGTATGGAAACCCCTCTCACGTCGATGCCGTTACACAGACTGATTGATCTTGTTGTGTTGTCTATGTGCTATACTTGCAAACGTCAGTTAAGTCATGAATTAATAGATTTAGAATAAATAGTTTACGTTTTGGTGTACTTGAACTGAATAAAACAGGAATAAAACTCGAAAATAGAAATACCACCGTGATAGGAAACGATTTTGACTACCTCCGTATTAGGAGCTTTTATCTTAGTATTTGTTTTGTTTTTAATAGATTGTGTGACTGACTGGCTTTTTCTAAGTATCTTTAATGGCGTCATTTAAACAACATTTATGATTGTCTAACATGTCAATCATAAATGTTGTTTATTTCTTCTATCTATAATATTGTATGTGGAAGCTTTCGTGTTATATAGAAATAAAAATATGTTTCCTTTCTTTCTTTCATTTATGATAGTTTCTTAATTAATTATTTTCGAACCGAAAACACTCGACGCAATTCCCGTGCAGTCCTGTAATGGTGCTCATAGCCAGTTGCACTCACTGATCGGTAAACGATTAGCGAGGTTAAGCAACGTTGGGTGTGGTCAGTCTATAGATTGGTGACTGCTTAGTGGTATTACATCTGAGCGTCTCCGTGCTTCGGAGGCCACGTAAAAGTCGGTCCCGGTTGTTGCCAAATTGACAGCTGTCGTTAAGCCATGTCAGAGGCCTACGGGCGGCTTGAACAACTCTTGACAACAGGTTGGCCACTAACCACACGAAAAGAAGAAGAAGAACACAAAAATATTTACTTTACATTTGGCTAGGAGACAGTCCGTGCATAGTAAACTGCCTCTTAATGGCTCTACACGAAAATAAATCGCATTCTTAATAAAACAGCGACTTAACTCGAAAGTAAGTTTTGCAATTTCAACTGTAATTGTGTGACTATAAATTCTAATATTATTAGAGTTTAAAATTGTTAAATCAAAAATTTTCAGTTACGTCTCTGTTTTATGTGCGAAATGTCATTCTTGATGCTTCATGTGATCGATAAAACAGCACTAGTTGATAATGACAAGTGACGATAAAAGGTGTTGTATTAGTGGCGGTGTGACTAACAAGAAAAAAACTCCTGATAGTCACACTGGTGTGATAACCTGGTGTGACCACGAGTCTGGAGCGGTGAATTCTATGTTCGGTTATGTGATAGTATGTTGCTATCTAAATAATAAAAAATTACAAATGCTGCTTCAATATCATAGAGATAGAGATATCAACATAGCGTTCCTATCTTTATATATATACATATAAATCTTCTGTGCGTGTGTTTGTAATTAATCTCCTCCTAAACGGCTGGACCGATTTTTGTGCGTGTTCAAGTGGATTCGAGAAGGATATAGAATAGTTTTATTTTTCGTTTTACAGGACTTCGTCTGTCGGGTCCGCTAGTATTTAATATGCTGGTATTACGCCGCTGCTGGCATTGCGCCGTGTGTTGTGGGTTCAAATTCCACACGGGACAAATCTTTGTGATCCACAAATGGTTGTTCCGAGTCTGGGTGTTCTTTGTGACCATTGTTTGAATGTTTGTAAAGTCCTCCGCGACACAACAACAATAATAAGTAAAGGAGTTGTCTTTTTTAAAAGAAAGGAAAGAAAAGTATACTGTGTAGTTACTATGAACTACAAATGGCTATTGATTTCCCGAATTCTCGACCGACTTGTATTGTAAAAAAGTCTATAGGTATTTATTACCTTTTACATACTTCATCGTGAGTACCTAAGATCCGTTACTTGGTATTTTATAAAGTACTCTCCCCGACCGAAGAGCCGGGCGCCGGGGGTAGCGAGATGACATCCAGCGGCTCTGAGGTTTGACCTGGGTGTGGTGGGCTTCGTGGGCCTACCCGCCATCCGTCCAGCACCAGTTGCGAGAGGCGGCGTGCGTGTTCCCACGCGCGCCTCTGTGGCGTGTCTGTCTCTCCTCTAGAGGGGAGGGGAAGGGTAAAAGGGTAGGTCTTATCTTATATATATCTTATTATTGTAGTGTCCTGTCGTTTCATACGGCGGGCCGAAACCTCGGCGGAGCCGCGACTGCATATAAAAGTGATTCACGCGGCCCCGCCGTTTGCGGTTTTGTCGAGGAACACCGTGGTAGATTAGTCGGTATTCCGGGAGGTCCATTATTATCACCATAACCATCTTTCTCTTTTACCCCGGTGATACCGACATAACCTCTCCGCCCGCCCTCGCGGAGGGTTATATGTCAATGCACTACCCCACGTAAAAAAAAGGTTATGTTAGAAACAGTATTTTTTTAAATAAAATAGTGTCATGTTACTTGGTGATAATAGACTTTTATAAAGGTGAAATATTTTTTTAATCGGTTGAGTAGTTTTTGAGAGAAATCCTTACAAATAAATAAACAAAAAATCAAATCTTTCCTCTTTTTAATTTATTAGTAATTTATTAGTATAGATGTGTACAAATCGCGATTAGACTTTCGCGATTTGTACAAACGCTTAAAATGTTCCTAAGTCAATGAGCTGCTCACGATCTCGACCTAGTACATGAAGTACTGTGTCCTACGGTGTCCTCGGTGGATTCGTTCGCGAGTGGTGTGCGCATGCTCTATGTTTAGGTATAATAAGTTTGTATGCGTCAAGACGACTCTGAGCACGTCAAAGGATTTCGTTTTATACAATACATTACTGCTTTAATTGTCCAGTGATGTAAATATGCTTACCTACGTTTATTAGCGACTAGATGTTCCCGCGGTTTCACCCACGTTTATCGTTACTGCGCCGCCCCTGTGGGTCGTAGCGTGATGTTATATAGCCTATAGCCTTTCTCGATAAATAGGCTATCCAAAACTAAAAGAATTTTTCAATTCGAACCAGTAGTTCCTGAGATTAGCGCGTTCAAGCAAACAAACAAACAAACTCTTCAGCTTTATAACATTAGTATAGAAGTATAGATTGTGGGTTTGGGTTCCGGTCACAGACGATCTACGGTCAAAGACCCGAGGCTTTGAGACTGTTGAGACTACTTAAACCCTAGTGAGGTTCTGAGGTTGATACATGGATCGGAAAAAGTGTGTATGGTAGATGTTAACAAGGTTGCCCCCTGTCCTGTGTAAAATAATTGGCGAAATGAGGGTACCTTAGCCTAATCCTACAGGGATATGAACTCGCTAGGCTAGGGGAGCTTGTGATTGCAAGAGTCGATGGAGATGTCTACTGGTTATATATCCTAACTTAATATTATAAAAACGAATGTGAGTTTGTTTATTTGATTGTTAAGTTTTCACGCCTTATCTATTCGAACGATCATCACGAAATTTCGCATACACGTTGTCAGAGGTACAGAAAAGGATAGGGTAGCTTTCATCTAGACTATTGTAACTAACTTAACCTAACCTACATATAAGCGAGCGAGGCGATTAAAAACTAGTGTTTAATAAATATTTCGGTAACCCTCTGTACTGGTTGAAGAAATCTACATAAAAGAAAGTAACAATAATCTGTAGGTATTTAATATGTATTTTAAAGTAAAAACAATTATCGTTCATATACTAAAAATGTTATTGTTACAATTTATAGTATGTAGTATTTAAACATATAATCAATTCAAAACATATCAAGGTAATTGATTGGTTATATACATTATACAAAATTGATTTTAGGATAAGAAAGTAAACGTTATTGTTATTGATTGTGTTTACAGTTCTTATACAAACACATTTAGACAAGTTTAGTTGCCATGTATCTTGTATGACGAAGGTACTAATAGCTCACCATTGTCCAAAACAAACGAGGATCCGGTAATACTTCTTGCTTTATCACTCGCAACGAACGCTATCAAGTCAGCAGTCTCTTCAGGATCAGCGATCTTACCTAAAGGAGCAGATTTTTCGAAACCAGACCAGAAATCTTTTGCCGCAGTTTTATCCATGTTCATATTTATGGCAATATCTGTTCGTACTAGTCCGGGATTGATATTATTAACCCGAACTCCTTTAGGCCCAAGCTCCAATGCTACAGTTCTGGAGAAGTGGTCGAGTCCAGCTTTGGAGGTGTTGTAAGCGAAGCTGTTTTCTAACACCACCTGCTTAGCAACTATACTAGAGATGTTGACGATGTTACCTTTCGTCTTAATGAGGTAAGGCGCAGCTAGATGCGTCAGATACACAGCCGATCGAAGGTTCGTAGCTATTATTTTGTCGAAACATGCCATTGCATTTTTAGATAAAATGCCGTCTAAATTTAAAAATCCTGCGTTGTTGACTAAGACGTCGAGTTTGCCGAAGTGTTCGATGGTGTTGCTAATTATTCGTTTCAGGTCTTCGTCTTTTGTCACATCAGCTACGATTACAAGACACATGGATCCTGCTGCTTCGCATTTTGCAGCGACGTTGCGGAGTTTCTCTTGTTGTCTGCCAGTGATTGCAACATTGGCACCTTCTTGGGCAAACTTTATTGCTGCTGCCGCGCCGATACCCGAACTAGCTCCAGTAACAAGCACTACTTTATTGTTAAAACTCATTTTGGTGTTAACACAGCGAGAGCCAAATGTTAAATGTGTAGTAATTACGATTTTTATCCTTTTTATACATGTAGTGTTGACAGGAAAACATCGTTACATTAGTATGTCAGCAACGTTTGTTTGTTAATGCATGAGCATTCAAGAATATAATAAGCTAAGATGAAGTTAAGATGCCGAGTGCATCGTTGATTCAGGGGTTTCAAGTGCATTTTTTGCTTGAATCACATGGTTGGCCAATGTGTTAAACGATATATGACTCGAAAAAAATTAAATGCTAAACATACCCTCGGAGGTGAGGTTTGATTGCTGAGGCAAATCTCTCTAACGTAATATAAAATACCTTTGGAGAAGATAAATTATCTTATTAAAATTATTATAAGTCTATGGTTATAATGCTTATGTGTAAGTAAGGGCAATGAGTCGATAGAAAGAATGTAAACAAACGGTCAGCGGCTTTTAATTTTTTTAATTATCGCTAGGTCAAAAAATAGGTTATAACACGAAAGAAATGTTGACTGATATCCGATCAGTCAACATTTATTTCCTGTACTTAGGATGACATGAAGTCAGCCACTTTTGTGTCTTCTCTCACTTCATTGCGTGTGAGCGAAAAGGATACACATAATTATAGTTTGCTGTCGTAACATGCCGTAACAGGTCACCAAGCGAAGGCAAAATCCACGGAATAGAGATTCTTTTTTGTATGATGGAATGAATATATCTACTATCGTGATCGGAATGACTTTATTAAAATAAATTTATGATAACGTAACGTTCTTATTAACATCCATAACCGTACTAATATTATTAATGCGCACGTGAGTTTGTTTGTTTGTTATGCTTTAACGACGCAAGTACTTGACATTCATTCCGACAAAAAGGACTGTTCTTGTACTATAAAAATGTATTGTCAAAAATCTAGATTAACGCAAAGTGACCTGCGAGCAAAATTCTAGGTTTATATATTTTCATCGTTAATAAGACAGGTTATACATATTGGTACTCCCTTTCTTCTCCAAAAATTGTTTGTCCGAAAATCATTATCCATAACACATTTGCTAATAAACTTCAGTAACCACAATGTTCAATAATTCGAAATTTTGTTGTATTGACTAGGGTGACAGGAAAATGAGCTAAATGTAAAGCATGCGAGCTAAATTCGCGGCAGATAACTTCTTGTTGCTGTTGCATCAGAATTTGAGAATGTTTGCTGACACAATGTATGTATTGCTCGTTTGCAATAAAATCGGCGACGTCCTTTATATGTCTTTATTTAAAAGTAGCTTTTCTCCGCGGTTTCACTCGCATAAAAGTAGGTAAGGTTTGGTTATGTTAATTCAATTCAATTCAATTTATTTGCATAATATGAGTTTAACAATAAGTATTACAACATGAATAGTATCGCCATATTCAGCAGTTCAGCATGCAAAAATTTGCTATATTAAAATTTTATCACAATATCAATAATAAATGCATATACAAAGTTAGAAAAATAAAAATAAAAATCTATTCAATCAATCTAAATTGTGAATAAGTAATAAAATTATGTTAAAATTACATAATATTGTCTTCTGTTTACGCGAATGTTATTCACTGAAATTAAACTACTATATACGGATTTCATCGCGTTGTTTATTTATCACTGTATTACAAAATTTTGAAAATATTACTCTACTACTACTTTAGCAGAGGTGAGTGACACCTCTGCTAAAGTCACTGTCAAATGTAAATTCGAAACAAAACAGGATGTCTGTCTCGTTGGCATTGCGGTATTGACTCGTATTTCTGTGCATGTGTAGGTCTTTCGGGTTTGCCCAGTGCGGGTTGGCGGACTTCACCTATCTTCGCGAACATTATGAAGAACTCTCAGATGTGGTTTTCAGGTTTGGGTTTCTGGCCTACTAGTGAAACAGTTTAATTATATTTCAAGGTTATCCATTAATTACTGGACACCTGTAGTGTCCAGTAATTAATGGATAACCTTGAAATGTCTTATAGTAGAACTGAAGGCCGTTCAGAAAAAATTAAAAAATAAAATAATAAAGAAAGGAATATGCCCATTTCTGGGCCCACGTGTTATAGCCAAAATTTTTACTGCAAAAATAGCGTAAATTCAATTTACAATGGTTAATTGGAGAAATATCTAATCTTAATTTATAGTTAAAGTCATGTGCTACAATCAACATTTTTACTGTAAAGTGTTTGTTATTTTATCAATACACAAAATTACAAAGAACTATATTCAATTAAAGATGATAAAATAATATTTTATGTTAATTAATGACACTGCATTAATTATATCCAGCTAATAAGACATGGTGTCAGATTTTTTAACTTTAAACTTCAAGTTTGATAATGGCGTTTAACGTCATAAAACCAAAAGTACATTCTTTCAAGTTTCGGTTGTGCTTGCGCCGGTGATGTGTTCTGTTGTATTATTCGCCTTTTCTGTTGTTTAACCATTGCCAAATAATAAACAATAAACAAACAAACAAAAATAAACAATTATATTGACAAACTATGATTTTTTTCTTCTGCACGCCTATCGGTATTCTGCTTTAGATTGAGCTTGCCCCTGGTACAGGCCGCTGAAATAAACAGCCCTCTGTTTCACAAGCATTCGATTGAACCGCGTTCGATAAGCGTAATATTATCGAAACAAAATGCTATTGATATTGACGATAATGGAACTGAACTGATCCATCCCTGTTCTATCCCAATATTGTAATAAAAGTTCTGTAAAAGGCTGTTCCCCCAATGTTTTACTTATCGAATGAAGTCCCTGTTCTGTCAACTTATAAGTATCTAAATCGAACAAAACATGAGGTAAGTATTGGTGCTATTTGGTCCCTGTTTAATTTCTTTATTACAAATAATAATAATAATAATATAATAATAATAATATTCTATTGCATACACACAAAACCATCTAGCCCAAACTAAGCAGAGCTTGTACTATGGGTACTAGACAATGGATAAACATACATATATACTTTATTTTTTGTAAATACCTACATATTATACATAGAAAAATCCAGACCAAAACAAACATCCATGTTGATGCACACAAATGTTTGACTCGTGCGAGAATTGAACCCGCGACTTCAGGCGTGGCAGTCGATTACACTAACTACTACGCCATCGAGTCGACAAATCAGCTGAAAGAATAATTATTTTTAGTGTACCGTGACTTGTAACCTTATCCACATCCTAACATTTTCTTTTTACGTTGTAATTCATTGACGCCTACCCCTCCGCGTTGGCGGGCGGAGGGATTATATCGGACTCACCGGGTTAGAAGAAAGATGTTGAAAAGATAATAATGTACCTCCCGGAATACTGACTATTCCAGCCTACCACGGTGTTCCTCGACAAAACCGCTATCGACGGGCCACGCGAATCACTTTCGCATGCGGTCGCGACCCCGCCGAGGTGTCGGCCCTCCGTATGAAACGGCAGGCCACTCTATGATAAACCCTACTGTCCCCCCCCTAGAGAGGAGACGGACTCGACACAGAGGCGCGCGTGGGAACACGCACGCCGCCTCTCGGACCTGGTGC
Source organism: Catocala nupta (assembly GCA_963675205.1). Classification (NCBI taxonomy): domain Eukaryota; kingdom Metazoa; phylum Arthropoda; class Insecta; order Lepidoptera; family Erebidae; genus Catocala; species Catocala nupta. Next base: position 24,986,391 of record OY776086.1, on the reverse strand, counting down.
TGATTGGATGGCGGGCAGCCCCACAAAGCCCGCCACTCCCAGGCCAAACCTCAGGGTGGCTGGAGGTCATCTCGCGCCCTCCGGCGCCCGGCTCTGCGGTTGGGGAGAGGGTTTAAGCGCTCCCTCTCCCGCTCCACCACCTCCTTTATGGAAATCACTTCCTCGCAAAAGGAGGCGACGGCGTTCCACGACCTCTCACTCCGGACCATAGACTGAACTACGGCCGGGAGCGAGAGGGCAACCGATCCGACTGCCGCGATCAACTCACGGCGCTGCGATGCCTAAGCGGGGCAATCCGCCAAAGTGTGCAGCGCTGTGTCCTCTACAATGTCGCGGCAGTCACCGCAGTGGTGACAGCCGGGCGTCTCTTGCCGGCGTATACGACACAGAAACTGGTCAAAACAACCGTGGCCAGTCATTACCTGTGTCAGCCGGAAGGTGAGGTCGCCATGCCGCATCTCCAGCCACTCCTCAAACACGGGACTTACCGCCACGATCGTGGCGTGCCCGATCCATTTCCTAACCTTTTTTTTTTTTTGATACCTAGGAAAAAATGCTTGATGCACTACCCGCCGGCTAGGGGACGGCACCGGCGGGGCGTGTGGGACTCACCAGCCGAGTGCTGGTATACCCACAAAAAATCCTGGGGTGTTCCCTCTCTCACCCAATGGGGGGGGGGGGCAGTTGGGAGTCTGAAAAGATTCATCCATAGCAGGCCCCCCCGTGTGGGTGCCGGCCGGGTCCATCGGACCCGACCTCCTCTCGTCCCCGGGGGAGAGCAATTCACTGCTCTCCCCTTTGCGACGTTACAAGGCGCGCGGGAACACCGCGCGCGCCCTCTATGGGTTCTTACTCACGGGTGGCAGGGTCCCCTGAGGCCTTGCCACCCAGAACCCTTAGGTGGGGGGCAGGAGAGCGACATAAGCGCGTCTCCTGCGCCCCCGCTCCGCCGCCTCCAGAAGGACCTCATTGCACAGCAGCACCTGTCGTCGCCGACCATCATGGATACGACGGTCGGCCACGAGAGGTTGGGGCCAATCACAGCGACCAGGGCACAGCGCTCCTCTGCCCACGCCGGACACTCCTCCAGCGTGTGCTGCGCCGTGTCCCGGTCGCACTCCTCGCAGTGGTGACACCTGGTTGTCGGCACCCTACCGGCTATCTTGCACAGGTACTCTCCGAAACAGCCGTGTCCGGAGAGCACCTGAGTAAGCCGGTAGGTGAGCGGTCCGCGCCGTCTGTCCATCCATTGCCTTAGCACCGGACGGACAGCCTCGACGGTCCTCACCCCGTAGCGGGGCTGGGCCAGCCTTTCCTCCCACTTGGCCTCGAGGACCAGTCGAGCCTGGGACCTTCGCGTCTCCACCGCCCCGTGAGTGGGTTCCTCACCATGGAGCCGGAGGTCCACGCGCCAGTGATACACCGACGCTTGGACCTCCGCCTCCAAATCCCAGGGCGGCGATGCCGCCAGGACGCACGCCGCCTCAAAGGAGACGGTGCGGTACGCCCGCGACACCCTGATCGCCATCGCCCTCTGAGGTTTCCTCAGGAGGGCGATGTTTCGGCGATCGAGGGCGCCGGCCCAAATGGGCGACCCGTAGAGGGCCATCGACCGCACCACCCCCAGATAGAGGCGGCGGCAGACGACACTTGGCCCCTCGATATTCGGCAGCAGAGAGCTAAGCGCTCCCGCCGCCGACATCAACCGGGGGGCCAGGCGGCTAAAATGGACGCGAAAGTTCCAGCGGCCGTCGAGGTGGAGCCCCAAGTATTTCATACTCGGCTCCACCCCGATGCGGACCCCTCCAACTATGATGTGGGCATCTGGTGGTGGCGCCCGCCGAGGCCCATGAAATAACAGGGCCTCGGACTTTTCCAGCGCCACCTCCAGTCCCAACATCCTAATTCTACCGACAACCAGGGCCACCCCTGCCGTGGCAAGACGGGCAGCTGCCCCGTAATCCTCTCCCCGGGCCGTGACCAGCGTGTCGTCGGCGTAACAAGTTACGCCGACGCCCGGGGGCAGGGCGCCCCGCAGCACCCAGTCGTAGCCGATATTCCACAGCGTCGGTCCAAGAACGGAACCCTGCGGAACACCGCACGACACTTCCCTCCGGAACGTCTCTCCGTTCCGCCCCACACAGAATACACTCCTCTGGTGCAGGTAGTCCCCGACTATTAAACTGTTAAACCTAGGAGTTTTTCCAGACGCATATAAATCAGCCAGCGTACATCCAATCCATAAGAGTGGGGACAGAGACCGTTCAGACAATTATAGGCCAATAGCCATTCTACCTACACTCTCGAAAGTGCTTGAAAGGCTAATGAACAACAGTGAGTCTGTTGTTCATTAGCCTTTCAAGCACTTTAAACACTTAGAACAATATAAACTTCTTTCGTCAAATCAGTATGGTTTCCGCTCGGGGATTTCAACAGAAAATGCTCTGTTAGATCTAACTAATAACGTTATTACCAACCTTGACAATAAAGAAAAAGTGCTAGGCATATTTTTAGACCTCGCAAAGGCTTTTGATACGGTCTCTGTCCCACTGTTACTGGCTAAACTGGAGAAACTAGGAATAAGAGGTGCCCAACTCTCACTTTTCTCTGGCTACCTTATAGACAGACGACAATGTGTGAGGATCGGAGAGTGGCTGAGTGATGAACTCCCAGTGGCTTACGGGGTGCCTCAGGGTAGTATTATCGGCCCTATGCTATTTCTTATTTATATAGATGGCCTCTGTCGTCTAAAGCTACAAAATGGCTCCATCTTCACTTACGCCGATGATACTGCCCTGATATTCCACGATTCTACGTGGGAATCGGTAATTACAGATGCACAAGCGGGTCTTAACCAGATCACAAATTGGCTTACACAAAACCTGCTTACTTTGAATCCCAGCAAAACGCTTTACCTCTATTTTCACTTACATCCGCCGGTAAACCAGATCCCTCCCCTGGCCCCTTGTTTACTCACTCTTGTGGTGCACGACCTCGCGCAAATTGCAAATGCTCTTCACTCCAACAAACTAACCGTATTAAATATCTAGGCATACTTATTGACGACAGACTCCAGCTCCTTCCAGCTCCACGTAGAGGCACTTGCATCCAGGTTACGGAAGCTCATCTTCGTTTTTAAGAACCTGCGACATTCTGCAGACACGAATGTTCTGAAATTGGTCTATTTAGCACTGGTCCAGTCTCTCATCCAATACTGTGTTATTGCATGGGGCGGCACCACAAAAACCAACCTCTTAAGATTTGAGCGAGGCCAAAGAGCTCTACTAAAAGTTGGTTGGCAGCTGCCTTATCAATTTCCCACCACCGAATTATATAAAATTTATGATGTTCTCTCCGTCCGTAAATTGTTTATTCTCAAACTGATCCTAAATACTCACGCCCAATCCCCCCATGATCCTTCCAAATATAACTCCTCTCGCCGTAGATTCAATGTCTCTCAAGTAAACCCCGTAAAAACAACCGCTGCGCAACGCTGCTTCCATTTCTTAGGTGGCTACGTATATAACAAAGACAACAAAAAATTAAACATCTATCCTTAGAACACATTTAAATGCAAAACAACAGTGACAAAATGGCCTATTTCCCTAGATTATATGGAAACAGAAAATATTTTGACTATTTTAAAATAACTACTATCACATACACACACACACATACACACAAATACACACTCACACACACTCACACACACACATACACGCACACACACGCACGCACACTGTGCATCCACACACACACAGACACACTGTGCATGCATATATTAAATATTTATAACCTCAAATTGCTCCAATATGTACTAATTACCTTTAAATACTAATCAATAAAGGAGAGAGCCTGGAGATCTGTCACACAGGTCGTAGAACCTACTATGGACTCCAGCTCTCACAAGGTTCCTAATTACCTAAGCTGTACTCATTTTGTAAAAACTTGTAACCTTTTGAGAGAAATAAATAAATCTATTATTATTATTATCTATTATGTATTTATCTAACAAAATGCCATCAATTTTATGACTATAACAAGTGGGCCCAAAGATGTAGGAAAAATAGGGGATCTTCTTTAAAAAAATATATATTAAAAAGTGCAAGCTATATATAGCATAGCATACTTTTGACTGTCTATCTATTAGCATAATTAGTGTTTAATAATAAAACAACAAAAAACCGATGGATTTCATTCATTTATGGTCGTAGTATACAAGAAAGTTACATGGTAATTAAAAAAAAAAACACATGTCTCAGGTAGTAGTTACGATAGTTTTTCTTTCATATTTTTTTCTGAACGGCCATCAGTTCCAGGTTATCCATTCGTCCATTACCGGACACCCTGTATACAGGGCTGGTATTATTATTATTTTTATAAATCCGTCTCATCAACCCTACTTGATCTATTAATCTAACTTTAAATACTTTTACCGTCTTATCGATCTCTTTCGTAAATGATAGACTTCTTTTTAAATTAAAATACAATTAGGGAACTATTTTAAATTATTCCTCGTTTTATTACTATGTATGTATATACAATCATTAGTATTTGTTACTATGAAAGGCACACGAACAGACGAAGGTACAATCAAATTATTGAAATTGTAATATTATTTTATGAACTAATAATGTTAATTATAATCCAGTATTTTTGAACTATATTTAAAACAAATATCTTTTAACTATTAATTTCGAAAGATAGAGGCATTTCAAGACTTGTATTTATTTACTAAATACTACACGATTGGTTTTTACTATTTTACTACAGTATCTTAAAAGTACATAAAGAGATATAACGTATAACTAAAATAAATAATAAAAAACTTTTACATCTTGTACAACGGTACGGAACCCTTTGTATGTGAGTCCGACTCGGACTGGTCAAGTGCGAGTTCATCTTCGGTTTTAATATATTTAAAGTTCTTGCTGGTTGCTAGTTGGAATACACAAAATATTTGCAAACATTATATAATATAATATTGTCTTCTGTTTACGCGAATGTTATTCATTGAAATTAAACTACTATATACGGATTTTATCGCGTTGTTTATTTAACACTGTATCTATTACATAATTTTGAAACTGTTACATTACTATACAACTATTAAATTTTATTTAATTAGCTTAAAATTTGTAAAGTTTAATAGTAGTATAGTAGTGTAACAGTTTCTAAATTATGTAATGGAGTGTTAAATAAACAATGTGATGAAATCCGTATATAGTAGAATTATATAATATGTTTTATTTTAATAAAGAGCGGGTGCTAATCATTTCCATAATTATTTATAAGGCCAGGTGATGTTTATGAATTAGAAATTCTAATTCTAATTCACAAAATATTTGCAAAGAATATATAATTTTGTGTATTAGTTTAAGAAGCGGGGTCTAGTCAATCGCGTATATAAGAGTAGGCATAATGGTATTTATGAATTAGAAATCCTAATTATAATTTACAATATATTTGCAAAGATTATATAATTATTAGTTTCATAAAGAGCCGGCGGTAGTATTTCTTATAAAAGAAAGCCGGATGGTGCTTATGAGTTAGAATCCTTATTATAATTTACAAAATATTTGCAATGATTAGATATACAGCGTGTAGCAAAAAGATGTGGTCATATTTCTAGACATTATTTGTATATTTGAAAAATTACCTAAGCGCCCTATTCTCGAAAGCTAATTATTTTAAAATGACAAATTCAATTATTAATAACTTTTAAACAACGTCAAGCATGAAAAAGGTAACTTGCATGTTCATCTTAATACCCGTTACGCGTTATAATTATATAAATTTAATACTTTTTTATTTTTATTATTTTTACATCAAAACAAACGCATTACATCGCTATCAAAATTGCGAAATTTTGACCTGAAAAATGAACCCCGTGGTCGTCCGAAAACTTTGGTCGACAATGACGAATTAAAGGCGATTGTGGAAGCTGATGATACTCAATCTGCGGCTGAATTAGCAGCAGCTTTAGACATTGGCATCAAAACAATATTGATCCATTTGCGTCAAATTGGCAAGATAAAAAAGCTTGACAAATGGGTACCCCACGGAGTCAATGATCGCCAGCGCGAAGTACGCGCCGAGACGTGCCTTGCTCTGCTCAACAGGCATACAAATGAAGGAATTTTAAACCGCATTGTTGAGGAATGGATCCTGTTTGACAATCGTAAGCGCTCAGCAAGTTGGTTGGATCCTGGTTCAGCACCCAAACAATGCCGAAATGAAAACTTACCCCTAGAAAAGTGATGGTCACTGTTTGGTGGTCTAACACCGGTGTAATTCATCACAGCTTCTTACCAAACGGGACGAGCATTACTGCAGATGTGTACTGTGAAGAACTGAACACAATGATGGAGAAGCTCGCACGTCTCACACCAGCTTTGGTCAATCGTTCGGCTCCACTGCTCCTGCACGACAACGCGCGACCTTATACTGCACAGCAGACGGTCTCCAAGCTACAAGAGCTAGGGTTGGAAGTTCTCCGTCATCCGCCGTACTCAGCAGACCATGCGCCTACAGACTTCTACTTTTTCCAGAATTTGGATAATTTCTTGGCGGGAAAAAATTGAATACCCGAGAGGCAGTACAAAATGCCTTTGAAGAATTTGTTGCCTCCCGTCCAGCTGATTTCTTCAGAAAGGCATCAATAAGCTACCAATGCGTTGGCAAAGATGCATTGATTGCATGGGTGATTACTTTGATTAATAGAAGTAAAAAATATAGAAAAGAAATAAGCTTAATTTATTTCATGAAAAACGTCAATTTCATAGGTAAAGACCTAATATAAAAGACGGCCAAATGATATTTATAAATTAGATATATCAAAATATTTTTAGTTTTGATTATACATATAATATTTGCAAATATTTTGAATATTTTGGAGCGGGCGGTATTTATTCACCTACATAAGGAAAGGCTAGGTTGTGTTGATGAATTAGAAATCCTAATTAAAATTCAGTATTTTTGACCTATGATTAAATCAAGTATCTTTGAAATATTACGGTGATAAAAACTAACATTCTACTTCCTAACTAATATTATAAAAGCGCATGTGAGTTTGTTAGGTATACCGAAAAGGACATACGATATCTTTCTTCCAGAATAAAGTAGAGTTCGCAAGAGATAGAAATTTATTGTCAGATTCTACATAAACGCGAAAACGCGGTCATAATCTAGGTAGTTATAATTTTTAAAGATAGAGGCGATTAAAGTCTCTCAAATGTGTATTGACTTAATATTACACCATTGGTTTTTACTATTTTGCTACAGCACCCTAAAAATACATACCCTATAATGACACTTAATGACTAGACATAATTATATAAAGATAGATTACTACTGGGTTACAATTGCATTGAATAACAAATCGGTTTCGTGTCAGTCGTGACAGCCATCACTCAAGACAAGAGGCCGCGGACAATAATAACTGATTTAATGAAAATAAATTTCCTAGAGAACATTACATTTAGGAGAGCTAGAACACATTCAGATTCGAATAATTTAAATGAACAAATAAATACTATTCTTGAGGAAACAGACTTTGACGAAAGCTTATCTAATAGTTTGCCAGATCTATCAAAACATCAAGAAACTGATTAAGTTATTAACTTGAAAGAGCAAATTGCAAAATTACAATAAAATAAACAGATAAGTTTTCATGCAACTGAATAGTTGCTTGATGAAAATTCTACCAATTTAATCACTAATAAAGCACTGCCCTCCAACAAAGATCGTAAACAATGAAACTTATTAATAGGACTCAAATCAGGATTATCGTGAATAAGTGACGAGTATGTATCTCGAAACTCGAGCCAAGAACCGTAAGTTCTGTTAAACTTGGCGAGTTGTATTATAGGAAGCTTGACACTTGCTTTGTTGTGCTGCACCACACTGCCTACCTCCGAACTGCAACATACATGCTCGCGTATTACATCTAACTTTGACTTTGCAAGCGCTAATGTCTTATAGTACGTACACTCGAATGAATCGCGCTCTTTAAATTGTTCGGTCGAATTGGATGCAATACATTCTATTTCGGTTTGAATCTCGTTGTAACTATCCAATAATAGCTCTAATTTTGATACCCGTAATTCAAGTTCTAACTTATCTTCGTTACTTAAAGTTTCTGGTATGTTATTCATGAAATTACTGAACACCGTTAAACGACCTTTTATACTGGCTCGTTTCTTTACCAAAAGCTGCTCGTCAGACATTATTTACAAAATAATTAAACGCTAGTAAACAAGATTAATGTTATTAAATAAAATGAATACAAATGTTCTATCTTTTAAAATAACGCACTGTGATGTAGCGCGCGACTATTCGCTGAAATGCGAGCCGATACCGAGCTGCAGCAATGTATAGTCTCACTACTACCTCCTTTATTTTATTTTTAGGTGATAATAACTTTATATTATTTAAGTTAATGATTTGAATGAACGTTAATCCGTCTACTTTATGGAATTACTCATATAACGATATGATATAATTAGGTCCAAAAATGTGGTCTACCACCCTACGGTTGAGGTCCATTTGAACGTCATGAAACAACAAAATCAATTTTCTCTTGCAATAATATTACGATAGTGACCATTGCTCTCTTTATCATGTATTTATACACTTAGCGGCACAAAATGTGGCCTAAATATAAATAAGTCTCTTCAGTGTATCGAACTGGCATTAGTTAACACTTAGCTCTCACTAACTCGGAACTTCACCTGCTTAAACTATGAAAGACCCTCTATGGAAATTAACGGTTTGCCGAGTTTTTTTTGGAAGAAACCGCTGACTATGCTTTTTTGCACACACTCACGGTAACGACTCAATCATCATGAATTTTGCGGACACTTTGTCAGTAATTTTCAACCACAAAAAAGTACCTACTACCTGCGGGGTGGTAAATTGACATAACCTTACGCGAGCTGAGTCGCGAGCGGATTTTAGTGTATTTATATAATGTGCCCGGTAGACGGCAATCAGCTATACTTAAACATAGATTGAAATGTGTTTTGGTTTGAAATGGCCGTCCTAAAAGATATTTATATTTGGCTATTTAAGCTATGATATTTTATTTTGTTTTATTAACCCTAGCCTAAGCCTTTACTAACACAATATGGATTCTATGTTATCTGAAATAAAGAAATTTAATTTAATTTAATTTAAGCGCCTGTAGCAATTGTCGTTGCAATTTTGGATATAACTACAACAGTCCTTACTCATTTTATCGTGATTGTTATGTCCTAAAATAATAAAATTAATCATGTATACACTTAAATTCATTATTTTGCTCAATACACATGATGCCAAAATAAAGTGCCATATCCTTACTAATATTATAAATGCGAATGTATCTTTCTTTGTTACGTTTTCACGCCTTAACTTCTCGACCGATCATCATGATATTTCGCATACACGTTATCAGAGGTACAGAAAAGGACATAGGGTACCCTTCATCCAGAAAAAAGTTATGTTACTAATCTAACTTAACCTTACCTACATTTACGCGAGTAAAGTCGTGGGCAAAATCTAATAGCGTAATAAAGTATGCTATGATTATTTCTTGAACTTTTATTACGCTTTAAGTTCATTATTTAACAAATTCGAGCGCCTACTAAAATGTTCATAGCAATTGTGGCTATTCGTGTATTATGTATCATTTGTGTAATATTAATTTTACTGCTTACTATCTTGTTGGTCCGTTGCTCTTATGTGTGATGTGGCGGAACGTAAGGACCGATGTTCGATTGTCGGATCGTGCAGTGTTAATAGGTTATTCTGTAAGGTATTTTTCTTATAGCACGAAAAGGGGGAAAGTGCCCGGTAGACGGCAATCAGTTCAATATTATAAGCGATGTGGGTGTCATATATATCTGCCTACATGTATATTATAATCATTATAATAACAATTTATGTCTAGACAAAACAATGAGCGAAAATATTAAGAATATTGAATTTACAAAAAACTATATTTGCCTGTAAGTTATTGCTAATAAATATCATTATATATAACCATAGTTACGCGCTTCGACTGCGTGTGTCAAATGCATGGTTGTGTGCGCGTAGTGTTTTTTAATTAATTTAGTGTATTTCTAATACATTTTTTATATAAATATTAGGATTCGACCCCCCTTTTCCATATAAACTTTAATTGTGCCAAATATCATACTCCTCCATTCGAGCAATTTTCATAAAAAGAGGTACAAATATTTTGCTTCACTTATTAATATATAGATTTATACAAACGTGCGTCTGTGTGTGTAAGAAAAAAAATTAAGAATATTGCAGTTAGTTTTTTGTAAATTCAATATTCTTAATTTTTCCATTAATTTAATGTATTTCTCATGCATATTTTACAAAAATATTAGGATTCGTCCCTCCTTCTTCATATAAACTTTAACTGTGTCAAATTTCATACTTCTACGTCCACGCAATTTTCGTAAAAAGGGGTACAAAGTTTTTGCTTCACGTATTAAAATATAGATAAAAATGAATCCCTATTTCCCTTGGTGACGGCATCACGCATAAACGGCTGGATCAATTTTGCTAACTCTTTTTTTGTTGTGTTTGTTATAGTCAGGAGAAGGTTTTTATTAAAGAAAAAATTAAGAAAGATGCGCCGAAAATTAGAAAATTTAAGAAAACTTAATGACGGCGACGACTTTCGATACTTGGTATGTTGATAGCTGGAGACCTGAATTAACTATATGAGTAGTAGGCTACTTTATCTTTATCCCGATATTCCCACGGCATCGGGATATACGCGTGTGAAACCGCAGGGCGCAGCTAGTATCTTATGTTTATATAAATAAATAAACTATTAACTAACTATTTTCGGCCCAAGTAGATCGAAAAATACAGACCACTTGCTTTGAAAAACAACTCTAATACTCGTGAAGTCAGTGCAAGTTCTAAAGTTATTGCAGTTTCCTGTACAGCCAAGTGTCATGGACGTTTGTTATACGATTTCCCACTGAGAGCACAATAACACGAAATGTCTGATCCCAAAAGCTTATTCTATAAATCTGTTTTATTGCTTTTGGGGCCAATGTGTCGTTGGAAAATAATTTAAGCGTCAATTTAGATGACAACTTTGTTTTCTACATTATGAAACTGCAATGTGGGGTGTTAGGTTCGACAAATAAAAGATGTTGTTTAGTCTAATGATTGGTGTATAATGAATGATCTTACTTACTACAGTACAATTGTATATGAGGTGCGATGAGTCACACACTACAAAACGGCAATGAGCGGTTATCTTGAACGTTTGCTTTTTGCAGTTTTACAAATTAGAAGCGTGTTACATACATAATATATTACAATCACTTGTAACACTGGTGGTATATGACAAAATTACATGCAAATTATTTTCAATGATCATCAATCTTTCTATGTTGTGCTATGAAAGTAACTATCTACCGATCGCATCGTGAACAGGGGCGCTGAGTTAGTGAATGCTCCAGCACCCACGAAAGGTAAAATGTGGGTGCGGATTGTGAGCAATTTTTATGTATTTATGACTACAGACATAAAAATTGTTCAGTAATATGTAGGTTTAGAGCAATATATCTATAACCTTAGACGGCCGCAAAGCAAAACGTGTATTACTTACGTATCACGCAAAACTGAATGTCTACTGACCAGCTGAATGTGTTGGATTCGATTTCAAGCAAAGCAAAAATTTGTGTGGTTCACGAATAGTTCTATCGATTCTGAGTGCACATTGTCCGATTTTCCGTTCTTTGAAAATTCTCCTGTGACAGATTTACTTTGTTATTAAAAGTAAATACACGTAATTACAGTATACACCAGATCGTTATACAGTTAAAAATATATCTAACATTATGTTACATTAATATATTAACATACATAACATTCAAAATATTTATAAATTATTATTGCATCTGCTTACACTAGAACAATTAAATATTCACAGCATAAATAATTAACCAAACATCTATCATTTCATAAAATCTCAAATAACTACGACACACAATAATTTATCCATGTCCAAGCAAATAGAGTACACTCTGATTTAGATGTCAAAATATGTGTAATATACAAGTCAAAATTACTATTTTGCCTACTTTGATTGATCAGCTCAATCAAATTGAGCAAAGCCCACATGATCTTTTAGGCGGGTATCAAAATAATTAATGTCATTGCGTATAGAAGCTATTTTATTTAAGTCATAAAATTGTATGAATGATAAAGTTTGGACCTCGCTCCGTCCTAAAATCTACCTCAAACTGGTACTGCTTATTACTATCTGAAACTGGCACAAAAGCCCACTAATCTTCATACAATTGGAGTCCAATTTACAACGACATTGTCATCTTAGTCCAATTTCGATAGCGGGTTCTTGGAGCATGTTTACAAGAGAAGCAATGGCGACGACTCGAGGCGCCTGCCGCGCCGCGCACCTGCCGGCGACGCGACGGCGGGACGCGTCCGGCGTCGTGTTACACCGTAGCGTAACGTGGGAAGCATAACTTATCTCTAATATATGTACTTGTTGACGAAAAGATTTAGATGTTTGGTACAGGCGACAGTGAGACGCGTGGGATGATTAAACCGTTGCGCGCCGTGGTGTGAATAATTTATTAACGAAAACGTTGAACATATCTGTTTTTTGGTTTAGGCGACGGAGGGACGGCGATCGACGACGTCTCTCATTGTTATGTGACACGTGCTGCATATTTTATTTTTGCAAGTTTTGGTGAATTTAATTGTTTTGTAGTTTAATATTCTTAGCAAGTGGGTTCGTTCGGTGATTAATGTTAACCGTATATCGTTAATTTTTAGGATTGATTTTTATGTTTTTACTCGTAATCGCGGCATTTTACAATAGATATAAAATATAGACATGGCATATCAGTAAATATATTCTTGTCTGAATTTTTGTTTGTCTTAATATGTTCGAGCTGTGGTTTAGGTCACCGCGACACAGAGATTATAACTAATGCAAAGCATTAAGCATTTAGTGTTATTCTATATATACATAAAGTATATACATATCTCCCTGAAGAGGTGGACAGAGGTGTATTACACACCAACATTTCGACGGAGATGTTTTCAATTCTCATGGAGGTGAGACTGTGCATACCAGGCACATTCACTACTGCTGTGCCACCGAGATAGATTTTTGGAATCTATAGTGAAAATACTATTTCGCGTCTTTATCATTGTCATTACATGCAGCCCTCGTTGGGCCTAAAGTATTTGTGTATGGAGAATGTAGGCAATATAGATTTCATGTTTATAGCGACAAAAACTGAACGCTTGTATAATATTATATGTTTAATATGGCACCAACAGATCGAAAAGAAATGACTAAGCATGGCCATCTACTGCCTTTAAGTCTTACATGCCTATAGTGGCTATTCCAGAGGCCTATCTAGTGAATTGGCGAATTACCTACCATCTGTCCATCCGACTTGATGCTATTAGTGTATCCAGGCTGATGCTGATAATCATTCATAGGTACCATTATACTCGGCCATCGAACATCCATTAACAAAGCCCAGATCAATCCATTTTAGGTTAAAACTGTCCAAACACTCCTTTACAAGGACCTATATATGTCCTCTGAAAGTATACCAAAGAGCCGGTATTATTCTATCATAAAATTGATTTATATATTATTATTATTTATCTTACAATATAGACAGAAATACAAAATACCTAATGACAGCTGTATTATAAACTGTCATACTGCATAAAATATTGGAAAATTCCAGTGAAAAGTGACATAATAACATAACATGGAAGCATATATTAATACGCGTTCAGTCGCAATTTTTAAACTTTCATATTTTCGGACTATCGCCTAGTGTATCTAGAATTAAACCCGTAAGCTGTACTTCAATTTATTAATATGGACTTTAATGATAAACCCGGAAGCAAAAAGCAGAGTACCCATCAAAATTTATAGTATTTGTTGGGCAATAAACACACTCGTAATAGTTCGCGAACGATCTAGGCGTACAAACTATTACTTAATGTAAACTTTGGTTATTTGAAACTCCTTAAGTGCTTTATTTCATAGACTATCTTGTATCGCATAGTTATCTTGTGGTGAGCTAAATCAACAGTTGCATTCATCGTGCGCTACAAAATTATGGGTAATGGAAAATGATTGTTTATTGTTTAAATACTTTAGGATCTACTATATCAGTAGACATAAAAGAGAGAGTACAATAGAGAACAGTAAGTAGAGGAAATGCGTGCACTGCGTAGAGTGAATTTTATACTATTTTTTTATAATGTAAAGCTTTAAATACTGTTAGTACAGCTTTGATAGCAAGCAGGGTGGCAGTATAAAGGTCTCAAATTAATTCCCAATGACCCCTGCCTTTTCGAAGTCATGTTAATTGTCTTAATTATTATCGCTTCCTTTAGGAGAAACTGTAAACATTTTTAAGAAGCACACGAATTCTCTGTAATGTTGGTTAAGATGAATTATAGGCTAATACATCACATACTGACAAGAAGCCCGTTCGTCCAGCAGTTTGAAAATTTATAAATAGGTCCGATATAATTAGTGAGTTCGGTGTAAGCAGCGGCCGATACTTTTCTCTATGTCTGTTCCCCAACTTAGTTGTCTATAAAACTGTTGGAACATTGCCTACGTTGCTTGATGTAGGATGTCGAGTGCTTTCGCTTGCCCATTTAATCCGGGCGCCACCATAAAAATATTTTAAAAACCATTACACTAGTAAGTATTCGTTATCCGAAAGTATGTTCTAAGAGACGTCGGAGTTATTTCTGGAGTATAACTGTAAACATATTATAAATAAATCATTTTAGCTGGCGTTTCGATTTGTATGTTAACGTCCATACAATGTTGATTGGCGATTTTAAAGGCGTTGATTGAAGTTGTTATTTATATTGACAGATCCGTCTATAGTATGATGCAAAAAGTTGTGTTGAAGAATTGTGACCATGTTCCATGTAAATAAAGTGAAGATTGAAAGTGCTGAAATAATTTGTAAAATAGAAATGGTAAATTGTAATTTTAAGTTTGATAAGAAGACTACTGTAGTGAGAGCAGTGTTTGATCTTATTATGTGCCTGCTTTTTATGCTCTGATCAGCTTTATTTGAATGGATCGTACTGTCATTTAATTGGTAGCATTGTCATTGCCGAGTATAGTGTGGGCATACTCGCGCGAGACAAAGAATAGTGTAATTCACAAATATGTTTCGACTCTCGATGATCTTTATTTTAGTGTTTGTAATGTGCTCTGTGATATAGGGTGTATTCCTAGAATGGGACACAAAACACTGGCACAGTTGATAGTGGATAAAATATTTAGAAATGTGGAAATAGGCGTATTTTAAAGATGAACATTTTTATTTAAACAAATCTTGCAGGTTTATTGGATTCACTTTTGTGTTCAACATGTATGTCAAAAAAACATGGATATTTAGAATATTTTAAGGTAAGGATTTTATTTAGTTGAAAGAGCTAAATATAAAATTAAAGCATGTTGCTTATAAAGGCAATACATAAATGAAGGGAGTAGCATAGTTATAAGTAGAGTCGTTTTCTTAATTAATAAAAAAAAGGATATCGGGTAATATATTTTTACCTCTATTTAAAAAAATATATAGGCAACTAATTCAACAACATTGGTAAAAGATAAGTCATATTTTGCCAATAGGCGTATGTATATCCTACGTGAGTTCAATGTCAATATTGTGTACTGATACATCACCTGAATCGGCCCACGTGAGCTCTGACGTCATCATCAACTACTATGGCCAGCTCTTCAGTTCCTGATATCGAGACATCCTTAAATTCATATTTGTGTATTGTCTGTCCGTTTGTTACGTTTTGCGGGCTAAATGATAGGTCAAATTAAATCCTGGAGATGGACATGACCGACTTTAAAAGCTGCGGCACCAGAGATATATTAATAAATTATTAAGATTTGTGACCGACGCTCATGTTTTGTCTCTTAAAATATGTTGGGCTGTAACAGATTTTATTAGACAAGACTTGAGACTTGCTTTTAAGATAGAATACCTTACATCGATTGTTTTGAGTCTGACGCTATTCGAAAGCAAGGGTTGTTACTACTACTACTATTTAGCTTAACACAAACATAAATCCATTCTGAGAGACCCTCAACCGAGCTGGTGAAATTTGAGTGTAACACATCTCTATCTACCACGCGGGCGACATTCAGCCGTGAATCTATGTGATGTATGTATAACCAATATGTAAATTGACAATAAAATCTATAATTCAGGAACGGGTCAAGTATTCCTATTCATTTTGGAAAGTTTGGTTACATTACTGATAAATCAGTCGCGAGGAAGCGAACCAAATTATTGTGACATATTGCTGAATATTTATGAGAACAATGACGAAAGGGTATTTGTATTTAAAATTTTGACAACGCACATTTGGTGCAGTTGTTGTGCACTCAGTATACCAGTTTTGAAGTGTCTCTTGTTTAACTGATTTTAAAATGATTACACTAAAACGTTTATTTAGTAATTGTCTGCTATAGCTCGTCTTGTACAGTTTAGTTTACTGTCAAGTCGAGTAATGTGGTATTTAATTTTTGTTACGAAGCTTCTTAACAGAAAACTAAACAATAATTTACTAACTAAAGCTCTAAGCTCTGAGTTCTAAGAATATGTATGACAGAAAACTACGCTAGTAGATAGAGTTCTCTATAGTGGCAAAGCACCTGGAAGTGTGTCCGCTAAAGAATTATACGAAGAACTCACGTATTCAAACTTTCGATTTATCTGTTAATATTGAATGTACCTGATATTATTTAGTATAACGAATTGCTGCTAATTATTTAATAGGCGTATAGAAAATTATATTATTTTTGAGGCCTCAGCCTCTCCAGGTAGAACACAGAGCTTGGAACCAAATCATGCTCGCTTCCCGGCACGTAGATGTGTATGGCGCTAAAGCTCTATACCTCGTGGCCATTTTCGGAGTAGGTATTATAAATCTGATGCGTAGTTTGCCATTTTGTTGGGTTTAAAAATAATAATATTATGTTTTTGGTACAATTGCTGAAATTTCTTTTTTTTTAAGTGGTATTTTTTGTTTCACGTTAAATAGGTTCTTGATCGACAGATCATTTCACCCACTAAATATGTTTTAGTTTGCTTTATTTCCTTAACTTAGTGTATTCTATATAGTTTTTGTAGCTTAAGTTTTTGTGGATATATCCACAAAAACTAAACTAACTTAAGTGACTGCTTTTATAAATTCACATAAATTAAACGGCGCCAATAAAAACGTATTCTACAGTTTTAGTCTGTACTCGGCATGCATAATTTATTAAAGAATTTGTACAAATTTAAAATACTACGGCCGTGGCTTAGTTCGCAGGATGTGCCATGAATATTCATCTCTTGTTTCCATCAGCTATTCCCATTAAAAATCTCGTCCTACCATACCCTTTCTTTATGAAGAGAAGATAAACAAATTCAGACACTTGTTTTTTTTAAAACAGCTCTATGTCATCTTTTATCCTGGAAGACTTTACAAACATTGTAATTACGAAGGCAACCAATTTATAAACTACATACGCGAGACAAGTCTTATGTATCATACGATGTATTTTCCATTTGAGTAAACATCCATGCGGTCATATTTTGTTTTCCCGTGTTGAAATAATTTTAGTGATCGAGCCCACAATACTGGGCTGGAGCGACTACATAAATTCCTGCGAGAATCCTGCAGCTTCGTATTGATGTAATATATTAGTGGCTGAAATCCTAGCATTGTCTGTCATATGCTGAACTAGATCCTAAAGTACCTGTAAAGCGACAGCTACCGCACTACGAATAAATTCCGTGTCCCGTTTTTTTGGTAGATACATAATTATCATAATATAAATATTTAAACGTATGTCTATTTTCCGTTAATTACATAGCGTGCAATTAGTACTATTTGTTTTCAGTAAGTAGATATTACTGGTTTCTGAATTTCTATGCCAAGTGACCACAGTCATTAGACTGTGACTACACTAGACACTTGACATAGAAAAGAAATTATATCGCAAGCTTAGTTGGAATGTGCGGATTAAGTGTAGCAAATAACGAGTTCTTTTTTCATCATCTCATCACACTGATGATGAGTTTGGGTGTTTCTACTGATGCTGTTAGTTCGCTAATTCTAAATCTACCTAATATTTATTATATGTATTGGACAAATTGTTTTCAATATCAATATCATCTTGTATTTTATCTCTACATATGTATTATATAATTAGAAATAATTTGATTGTCCACGTTATTAGTTCTGCCTTTGTCCTCTACAAAGGCAGAACTAATAACGTGGACAATAATGGTGGACTAATTTGGATTGGATTAACATTCATGTCTTAATTGCGCTAAAATCGGTTGGTAAATAAAGAAATGAGACTATTGAAATTAAACTACTTTCTACGGATTTTATTGTGTTGAAAACCGTATAAAGTAGTTTAATTTTAATTTATAACAGTAACGTAAACATAACTAAGACAAATGTGACCATCTTAAAGTGAATTTGAATGCGTAGATATAAATAATTGTTACTAACATTATGGACTCTGTCTGAATGAATAAATAAATATATTATTATTATTCTCTTTATTAGCACATTTATCAATAATAATTATATTTTTAAATATATAAAAAAATATTTAAAAATATAAAAGCTATGAAGACCCACCGGCATCGGGAACTGGGTCCAAGCTACCGGTGGTTAGGGCTTCAGCGAGAGGAACCTCCTCATGATGCGTGCCGTGTCAAGCAATACGGCTTTCTGCATCAGAGACTTAATCGAGCCGTCTAACGCGAGCCTCTATAGATAGTGATCGAGACTCTTGGCAATCAGTCCATGGACTGATACGACTATCGGTACAATGATCGCTGAATCCACAACCCACATGTCGACAATCTCGTGCGCAGATCCAGATATTTAACTTGTTTATCTTTTTCAGCCTTCACGAGATTCCCGTCATGAGGAATGGTAATATCTACGATCATTGCAAATGTCTATTGGCTACAACAGTCCTGTCAGTAATGATGGACCGATCCCAGTACAACATTGCTTGACCATTTTCGAGAACGGGGTCGGGCACATACCTGTAGTACAGTACTTCTAAGCCCACGAGATCGTATTTTAAAGCAAGTTGCTCATGTATAATCCTGGCCACTTGGTTGTGTCTATGCAAGAACTCGCCATTAGCAAGACGATAACATCCAGAGATAATATGTCTGAGAGATTCTCTGGGTTGGTGACACGCCCGACATATGTCAACCGTGCCATCCTTCAGGATATATATCCGGTAGTTATTCGTCATCACTACTTCGTCCATAATTGCACAGACAAAACCTTCGGTTTCTCCAAACAGATCACCGAATCGTAACCAGGATACGGACGGTATTAAATCTACGTCGAGCCCATATAGAGCCCGATTAAACCTCGCACCCTATTGCCACCTGTTAAAAGACTTCTTAGTACCTTCTTCAGGCGGCCAAAGAAACGCTCCTGTAACGCTTGTTTCATTCCAGCCACGGATATATTTAATGCCTGCGACATACCCAGATATTTGTAGGTTTCGGTTCCAGACAGAGATCTAAGTTGTATGGAATCTGAGAGTTGCACCCCAACAGATTCCATAATCTTGCCTCGCTTCACATGCATAACTGCACATTTATCCACTCCAAATTCCATCCTGATAGAGTTACTAAAGGTTTCGGTTACCTTAAGTAACGCTGCGAGTTGCAAATTGCTGGGGGCAAACAATTTTAAGTCATCTATGTAAAGGAGGTGGGATATAACCTGACCATCTCTCCGCAACCGATAGCCCAGCTCTGAACTCTCTAAAAGAGTGCTTAAAGGGTTCAGAGCTAGACAAAACCACAACGGATATCACCCTGGAATATACCTCGCTCGATCTTTATCGGTACACCATAACCCTGAATTTCTCGACATCCTGGATAGCCAAGAACAGTCCGCCATTGCCTCATACATGTCTTCAGGAAGGTGCATAGGGTTGTATCAATCTTATACAACTCCAGCACCCTCATAAGCCATGTATGTGGCACGGAATCATAGGTCTTCTTATAATCTATCCATCATGTCGACAAACCCTTTCGATTACGGTGAACCTGTTGGCTAATGGCCATATCAATAATAAGGAGCTCTTTAGTACCACGGGCCCCATTCCTACATCCATTCTGAGAAACAGATATAATGGAATTATCACTAATATGTTTAGATAATTTTGTTCTCCAAATGGATGTAAGAAGTTTATAGACCGTTGGTAGACATGTAATTGGTCTATAGTTTTTGGGATCCAGGGTACTACCAGACTTATGAAGTAGGTGGGTGAAGTCAGTTGTAAAAAAATGTGGTAGCGATCCTGATTCTAAGGATGATTGGAATTGAGATACCAAATGAGCATGTGAGCTATGGAGTCATTTTAGACAAAATTTGTGCAGTCCATCCGGACCCGCTGATTTCCAATTTGGTAACGAACGGACTGCACTGGCTACGTCATCTGTTGTTATTATAATTGGCTCCATTATAGGTAATTGCTCGACCAGATGCTACGCTAAAAAGTATTAGTGGCATCATCATCCGGCCGACATCCATTACCCACGTCAGAATCAGATCGCTCCCACTTTCTATACACCCACCTGTCATCCCTTTGGAATGTGCGGTTCTGTCGGTATCGATCCACCCGTTTTTTATAGCGACTCTGTGACTCGAGACGTATAATCTTGCGTACTGATCCCAGTACCCGCAAACGCCCGAACCACAAAGTGCATGACTCTCGGACGTGTATTGCCTGACCTGAAACATATGAGCTTTCCGATGAGTGCTCTAGCCTCAGCAATACGACACTTAATCCTGCACTGCCAAGCCGGCACAACAGAGTTCAGTCGTGTAGCAGTTTCATTTGATGGAATTTAACACCAGCTACACGACATACTGCTACGGCCGCACAATACAGGATTGAGTGTGTATCACCGAGATTCTCACTACTGTCTAAATAACTAGACAATAGTGAATCCAGAGCACTCACCAGTGCTATATTCTTTTTATACGTAGGCAAACGTGGCAAACGAGGTCTTAAGTTTCGTTCGATGGATCGATATACCGTAATGGCACACTCCAAAGCGCTCCGTAATTGGCTGTTGCACTGGGTACTTACATGAACAGCCTCTCCATCTGCCACTCCATCAGCAGAATTAAACTGTGGCTGTGGTGCAATTGTTACTACCTGTGCCACAGTTTGCGACGAAGAAGTGATGGGAAGGCTACCCTGCACGTCAGAGCGCAGCCTCTCAAGTACAGTGTCATCCAACAGGTGGCATCGTTGGATTGCCCGTACTTGATCCGACAGTCGCTGTGCCGAAACGTTGACAGCTGGCTCAAGAACCTGAAACAAAGGCAGCATGCGATCACGATACGCACTTAGGTTGGTTCCCCTCTCTGTAGCCACAAAATATGCATAACGTTCTCATTCATTGAGTTTGTCCATTTTATGCGGCGCACATTACCACCAATAGCGGGGACCACTCCCGAGGCCGGTTGGCCTCTGGGTCCCAAGCAAGTCGGTGGCCGGCCTCTTCCCCGCCGACGTACAGGTTTTGGCGACGACGGCGGAGAGAAGTACTCATCGCTGCTCGATGCCTCTGCAGTGTCCGGTGGCGCTGGTGCGTATCCTGTTGACTGGGAGGCGGAGCTACGCGACGAGTCCGGGGATGGAAGGCGTGCTGTAAGTTCTTTGACCTTAGTCCTGGTCAACATCTGGATTTATTTGCACATGTTATTACCGAATGAAATTGTTTTAAAATTTTCTTTTGTGACATGCCTGTCACACATGTCATTTTGTACAAATTCTATTAAATACCAGATTTATCAAAGCGTTTTATTAAAAATATAATTTTCACTGCGATCTTAGATGTTTTATACTCATTTACATAAATTTTAGTTCCAAAATGTTGTAAAATATATGTAAAAATTCATTAAATAAAGAACTTGATTTTTCGATGTTGTTTGTCTGGGTTGCCAGTTTATTATTATTATTCTCTTTATTTAAATATTTTCAATATATTTATCTATAAAAATACATATCATTTAAAAATATAAAATATATGGTACCCCACCGGCATCGGGAACAGGGTCCAAGCTGCCGGTGGTTAGGATTCCAGAGATAGGAACCTCCTCACAATGCGTGCTGTATCTAAAAGCACTGCCTTCTGCATCAAACCCTTGATCCAAGCACCCAACGCGAGCCTCTTTAGATGGTGATCGAGGCTCTTGGCTATTAGACCATTGACAGATATGACTATCGGCACAATGATTGCTGAATCAACGTCCCACATGTCGACAACCTTGCGAGCCAAATCGAGATATTTAATTTGTTTATCTTTTTCAGCTTTCGCGAGATTGCCGTCATGCGGAATGGTGACATCGATAATCAATGCGCGGCGCTCTGATCGATCTATCACTACAATGTCAGGTTTGTTGGCCACAACAGTCCTGTCTGTGATGATAGTTCGATCCCAGTACAACGTGACATGACCATTTTCGAGAACTGATTCAGCTACATACCTGTAGTACGGCACTTCAACATCTACAAGTTTGTATTTCAGAGCAAGTTGCTGGTGAATAATCCTGGCTACTTGGTTATGTCTGTGCAAGTACTCGCCGTTAGAAAGACGAGAACAACCGGAAACTATATGCCTGAGGAACTCACCAGGTAGGTGGCACGCCCGACAAATGTCAACCGTACCATCCCTCAAGATATATCTCCGGTAGTTATTCGTCTTGATAACTTCGTCCGCAATAGCACAGACAAACCCTTCGGTTTCCCCAAAGAGGTCACCGAAACGTAGCCAGTTCACGGAGGCTAACAGGTCTACATCAGCTCCATATAGAGCCTTGTAGAACCTACCGTGAAGCTCCTTGCTCTGCCATACATCCCTGCGATCGTTAGTGCTAAGTACTACAGGCTTGCGCCAGTTCTCTTTAGCCAAACTGAGCGGGGTGAGTCCGATGTCTACAGCAACTACATCCCGATGCATACTCACGTCTGCCTGAAGAAAGTATTCTCTGAGGTTGCATACCTCGCGGTTATGAAGGGCCTTGGCATTCAGAAAGCCTCGGCCTCCACATTTCCGCGGGATATACAATCTCATCACAGACGAACGTGGGTGATGCATACGGTATGCCGTCAAGAGTGTACGGACCCTCCGGTCCAGGGCATCCAGTTCAGTCTGAGTCCACTTAAGTATGCCAAAGGAGTACATGAGCACCGGCATGACCCAACCGTTACAAGCGCACACCTTGTTGCCACCTGATAAAAGACTTTTTAAAACTTTTTTCAGGCGACCAAAGAAACGCTCCTGCAACGATTGCTTCATGTCAGCCTCATTGATACTTGACGCCTGTGACATACCCAAGTACTTGTAAGTATCGGTTACAAGAAGTGATCGTAGGTTAATGGAATCCGAAAGTTGTGTTCCTTCGGATTCCACTATCCTGCCTTGCTTTACATGGATGACAGCACATTTGTCCACACCAAAATCCATACTGATAGACTTACTAAAAGTTTCAGTTACTTTAAGTAAATCCATCAACTGTAATTTAGTGTGGGCAAACAACTTTAAGTCATCCATATACAATAAGTGGGATATCACTCCACCACCTCTATGTAACCTGTAAGCTAGCCCTGAACCCTCTAGTAATGTACTAAGAGGATTCAATGCTAGGCAGAACCAAAGAGGACTTAGGCTGTCGCCCTGAAATATACCCCGCTCAATTTTTATCAATTCGCCATTCCCAGGGATCTGTCGACATCCTGGATAGCTAAGAACCGTTTTCCATTATTATTATTATTATTATAAATGTTCACAATTAAGGGACAATCGTGCTACGTTCCGTAATCACTGCTAGTAGTCTAGCCGTTCGCAGCATGCGACCATTGGACACACTGCAATTACTCCACTGTGGCAGGATTGTGTACTCAGCTTACTGACACAGGGGAAATAAAATAATCGTAGTCGTTGATATAACTTTTGCACCTTGGCAAAACATGTTTTTTTCTGTCCCCCTATACCTTACTAAGTACGTACTATAATTTTATGGTCAGATAACGCGTATACTTAAGTCTTGAAGTATTTTCCTTGTGGCGAAAATCTCACTCTTTATTGTCTCTTAAATTGTTATAGGTATAATGTCGTAAAAACATTCAGTAGACAGACATATCTGCGAATTATATTTATATTACATTGTAGTCAGAGTTTCACGCATTTTACGTTACATGACGCAAGTAACAGACGCAGGTTGCATGCGCAAGCTACTTGCGAGATTCGTGCGCGAGTTAATCATACGAGTTATAACGGGTTCCATGCGCGAGTGACTCGCGGTTATCGTTTACACACAGCATGTGATACTGCTTTAGTGTGCACTTTCGCATGTTATCGGTTTTGTTTAGGAGAACTTTTTGAATAAATTAATTGTAGTATATTGTTACATAATTAGGACTTAAGAAATTTAGAGAGATATTAAATTGATAATACGGTTGATAGTAGGTACTATAGTTGATAATATGATAGAATTGTATGCTCCAATTAGAGTAGGATGGGGACATGGTAAATTAAATTTCGTAGTCTCTGCCTATTCAAGCAGAAAACAGGTAGCTTTAGGAATAGGAGTGATAGAAATTAAGTCTATTGTACACATAGCGACACATCAACCTAGACTGTTTGGACTTTGAACTATTAGAAGTTGAACACTGTGAATCGTGCGAGAGAGTGCGTTATATTTTTGTTATTTTGTCTCATTCACGCTGAATGGGACGCGGCGCTTGATCCTTGCCATGTATCGTATCCTATATTATTATGTATATTATTTTCGGAGCAAATTTAGCTCGGCGCGAATATTATATTTTACAAGTTTGGTTTTCGATTAGCGCTAGCGTCTGAGCGTTAATACGCCCATTACCTATTATCAATTATTATTATTACTGGTGCAAATGTTACAAAAGAATAAAAAGAGTCAAGAAGAGTGAAAATAATAAGATTTACATTTACTCATGAAATTAATAATAATGTTAAAACATTAAGTTTAATAAGTAAGCGATAAAAATGTATATCATTATTTACGTTCATAACTATGCACTGGAAAATATAATAATATTCATTAAATCATTAAGTAGAGCGGCAGCCGCTCTTGTAGAGATAATTGTGGCGCCATAATAGATATATATTTACGCTTAGTATTTGTTTGACTGACGACCGGCGAAAAACAACAATAGCAAAATAACGTGCGTCGGTGTGTGTAAGCACAACGTCGCTGCACGCGTTAGTGCACCGTGATTGGTCGACACCACTATGCATGGTCCCTTTCCGACAATTCTCTATTTTGTGTCTAACTTGATGTGTAGCCATGTATGTGTGTATACATATATATAAAATGAGTTTTTACTTTAAACCAACGTTTACAATCAGTTAACGTAGAAAGTGCATAATAACAAAGTTGCTTATTATTTACTTTGTTATTATTTACCTAAAATAATAAGTTTATTTTGCCATTAACTAAATGCAGTAGGAAAATTGCAAGAATCATTTGCATCTGCCGTTTTATAATAAAACCACACGACCTTTCAGGGTATTTATGTAAATGTCACTAGCAGTCCATGTAACAAATGACTAAAACACTTCTTAACCACTTCAGCTAAGCCAAAATGCTTGTGTAAGGTTTAAAGGCGGCAGCGCAATAGATGGAACTCGAACCTACAACATCTCGATCGTAAGTCTAATACCTTATTCATTGGGCTACTGATATTTAAAGTTATGCTTATAAGTAGCTACTTAGAAGTTACCGCTCACAATGTCATAATCCCTAAAGTATCTTATCTTATCTTGTGTGGGGGCCAGTCAGTATAGACCGGCGACACTTCGACCCAGTGGGATCTTTTGTGTCGACTTCCCCAATAACGACTGCCATAGATGTTCATGGCAGTCGGGACCGACGGCTTAACGTGCTCTCCGAGGCACGGAGCAGGCGATAATTGTCAATCAATACGCACATAATTTAGAAAAGTCATATAACTTCCAAAAGTCAGAGGTGCGCGACGTGGGTTCGAACCCGAGACCCTCTGCATTGCAGTCTGTTGGTCTCCCCACTGAGCTATCGCTGCTCTAATCCCAAAAGTAACTTATTTGCATCTATTTGAAACTTAACACAGCGTAAAACATAAAACAATTATCTCATTGCACTACTGACTACACAGGCTTATGACTTCATTTTATTAGTGGGTGTAATACTGACAGTTTTTTGATTCCCCGGTCGTCGACAGAGACGTATGAGCTCATTGTGGATGTGCAGATGTACACCAAATCCACACATGCTTACGTATCAGTAATAAGCCTCACCAATTGTTTAAAGTATTATGAGTAATTTGTATATTAACAAACGTTAGGAAGGCGTGTTTGAAAGTTTAGAATAATGAAGATTAATGCGTTTGTCTCGTAGCTAATGTTTGCGTACAATTGTTAGGTCTCTGGTTCAATAACCAGGTTTTTGAAATTTTCCTGTTGGAAGTTTTTGTGTCGTATGAAAATGTGTTTGGTAGGCAGTGTACGCGGGCAGAGCGATACAATTTTTTTTAATTTTTTCTGTGACAGACTAATCGCATAGATAAATGTCCTCACAAGCCTTAAATTTCTAAATTATATAATTAATTTTCATACGGCGCCTTACACATCATAACTTGATAAATTACTAATACGGTTCTTTTTGCCATCGATATTTTAATATCTGATCTGGGATTTGAACCCGGTCCCTTATAAGATTAGCAGTTGTATAGGCTACCAAGTGGAACAACATAAACGAGCGGCTAAGTCGACAACTTAAAATATTGCTTATTTCACACATAATTTGTACAAAGCTCTGCAATCATTACATCATTATCCTATTCACCATATTAACCTACTGCTAAACAATTCAAAATGTATTAAAAGGCCCAATTAAGTTAACGTTAGCTTCTAACAGCAGATATTTTTAAATTAGAGCATTTACTTATATCTATGTACAGAAAATAATAAAAATCATCGCGGGACCATATTGTAGCCCGGGTTGAAATTTGGATTGATTAATTAATAACAATAAATATCCGAAAACCAGAAAACCAACATTAATATGCATTGATTTAATAAGTAAGTAGGTACTTGTTGTAAGTAAGAACTTATTATAAACCTATTTAATTGCAGCGGCACACATGCACCCGAGCTCAAAAGGTTTTTAATGATGTTTGGCATTCGAAGCATTGTTAAAAGTTTTTAAAAAGCAACATATCATCCATTTTCATTAGTGTATAAAACCAAATACTCAAGCCCACGAATACATGCCAAACGGTTTCCGATGCGTCTCAAATTTTGCTTACGTCCTGACAAACTTAATGAAATTTGGTCGCCTTTTAGATTCAGAACGTGACTAGATGTCTGCGATATCAGATTTGCTGGTTATTTCGTAGAAAGGTTGAACGCCGGATTAGATTTACGATGGAATCGAATTATGCCGTCTTGGCTGAGAAATATCCTACAAAAGGAAATAGATTTTTCGCTTCGCCTTGCTCTGTTGAGTGCCAAGTTAAAGCATAGCAAATAAACGACCTTATATTTTTATTTTCAGGTTATATAAGTATTCGGTAGGTAGTACATGGACTTATTATGCCTGTATATTTATATTCACGAATGCATAGTCAGTGGTGTTTTTTTATTAACGTTTCGTTGTTTTAACTCCCAAGTAAGACAGGTCAAGACTACTGTCGATTAACACACTTCTCCAAAATTAAAAGCAGCTGCTGAAAATTTCGTAAATAGTTGTCTTACCTACGAATCAAAACCAGAATCGGCTGCAAATACTGCGCAAAACTTTATCACGAGTCAAAAAGCAGTCTTTATTAGTTAATTATATACCTTGCTTTCATTCTAGACTTTAGATGGCCGCTTATTTCCGTATTTAAAATCTTTATCTGACTTAAGTGCCGAACCTGGAATCGGCTGCAAGCACAGCGCTAAATCTTATCACAGACCAAATGGCAGTCTTTATTCGTTAATTATATGCCTTGCTTTAATTATAGACTAGAGTATTTCGCGTGGTTGGGAAGAGGGGGAGAGGTTGAAAAGTGAGGGGGAAAGGAATCAAAAATCATTTAATATGGATTCATCATAATAATATGGATTCAGTGACCTTGAAAACTCCCGAAGCCATAAATGACCGATGACCCCCGGTGATCTTGAAAATGACCTTTTCTGGAAAGATCTCGTCTATCTCTATGACATTTGTTCGAACACACTCCGCCTATCTCTAATCTTTTCGTAGATATTAGAGGTCAAAGTTTGTATGGTGGTCACGTTTTTATATATGGAAGCCATTTTTTTTTCCGCTCCCGCTATTAAGTTGCCAGGGTTTTAGGAAAATTTTGTTTGAGAACGACTCCCGTAGATATCACCGTTTCCGAGATCCGATGGGATACCAGCACCAAGAGATGACCTTTCGAAGCTCAGGCATTTTTTCGTGCCTTCTGAACGATTCTCTATACGACGCTATATTTACTTTTTTCCTACGACTCCGCCTTGTATGACTTCTATTTCTCTAAGTCAGTCAGTGAGTGAGTGGTAATTTAAGTTTCATACTAAGTGTCACGCCTATGTGTCCGAAGGGGTAGGCAGAGGTTTAATACATGTATATGCCTATGGTTTAAAGTGGGACAGCCCCTCGAACAAAGCCCAATACTTGTATTAAGAGTGGGTTCTCGTTTCGTGTATTGGGTAGGGATCGAATCTACGCTTGTAAATCGCGAGCCCAATGTCAAAATCGATATTAAAAAAATTAACAGCAGCAGCGTGCTACAGCAAAGAATTTATTTACCACCTACTTTGCATTGCCTCAATTCTATTAGAAGCTTAGTTAAGTCTGAAAAGATTACCTTTTAAGTCTTAACTAAGCTCCTAATTGAATTTTATCCAAATTAGATGCTTGCTTTTCAGTGGTTTGAAGTCGGTTTATAGTACATCGGTTGACAAATAAAAAGTCATATCAATAATTTTTTTAAACCGCGCACTATGTCGCGATTTGTTGGTTTTTGTTTTATAACAACAAATGGTAGAGAATCATCGAGTCGTATGTAACCAGGTCTATTTCTGTAATTTCCTCGAACGGCGCCAAAATGATGACGGACGGTATATTTCTTTTTATTCTGACATAATCAGAAATGGGTTTTGATTCGGAAGGTTATTTCGTAGATCTATCATTGTTAATGTAAACATAATCGATTATGAAAAAACATACGTCTTTGTCAATTCGTTTATGCCATTCTTTTATAACGTATTTGCTGTTTGGCTGTAGGACGGGTTCACATTAAGCCAAACGATTGTGCAGAAATTTGGTTTCAGCTTATAATAAAAATTTTGGAAGAATATTTATGCTTAGCGTTTATGTTTACTAGTTTCTGTGCCGTTTCGCTTGTGTCAATTTCCTGGGGAAAGCATAAGGAGATAAAGAGTATATGAATTAATCCAGGATAGGGTTTATCTGAATGCCAAGTTTGGTCTTATTCTGTTCAACGGTTTAGCGTGATTGGCGGTGAAGCATTCAAATTATTTTATTTAGTATACATGCATAGTTCTACTTTTATTTAAAAGGTGTGAGTCCGTCTTTGTTGTTCAAGCTACAAACATACTAAATACTCAGCTAAGCTGATAGTCCTGACATCCATACCAAATTTCAAAAAGCGTTTATTTATTTCGAGTGTAGTTTAGTATTAAGCATTTAAGAATCGAAACTTTTAGTAGTATTGTTTAGCAAGCAGGCTTGGTTAGTAAAGATTAATTGTATGCTTTGTTGGTCTAGTGGCCTAAGTTTGTGCTTATGCTTACTGCTGATCGTGTGATACCGGGTTTGATTCCAATGTTACCAGGGTAGGTACCAGTACGTCGTCGTTTGAATGTACGCTAGAAAGCCGATTACTTATGAGCCGCTTTCGAAAAGAGTTGTGGTTTATCCATGTGAGATTTATAATTAGCTGATGAAAAACATTATGAGTGCTACATACCTTTGCTTAATTTTACTAGGTAATATAGGTGAGCAATCTGTACAATCTTAATGTCAACCATTGAGATACAATGAAGACATGGTAGGTTAGTAGAGTTGGCTACAGAGACACACATTTGCTCGGGAGGGTTAACCTGTTATCGAAACCAGGTAGTCTACAGACAGATATGAACTTCGTTTAAGCAGTTTCAGATAAGCATTTAATCGCCATTTTAGCACTTACAGTTACACGGTTAGCGCACTCAAAAGCCGATGATGAAAGTCTACAAGGCAATGACTTTGTGTTAAGTTAAGAATCTTAAGACTAAAGCTTTTTATTTCAAACAACTGAGATGGCTGACAAGCTAATAGCTCTTCTGATGGTAAGCGGTAACCACTACTCATGGACTCTTGGCATCACAGAAGCAAGTTCATGAAAATACAATCAAGCAACGTCAAAGTAAAGACCTCAACATCGCCTCGATGAGGACGATATGGAGGCCACTGCTCTTAGACCACACGACTGCTTACCATCAGGCGGAGTATGGTCATTTTGACGAGCAAAAAAAAAAGAAAACACTAAGGAGACAGGAGGAGATAGGATAAAGTAGTGCAGTGTAGGATGGACCTTCTCTGTTGTTGTCTCTTGTTGTTTCTTTTGCACGTCTTCACTGTAGGATACCGGTTAACTCTCGTCCATCTAACGAAATGTAACATGTAGTTATGGCTGATTAACGTTCTTAATTTAATACTAGAGTCTTACGCTCTACTATCATAAAATAGATTTTGTAGTTTTCTTTTTATGTGCTATAGGACGCAAACGAGCGGACGGGTAGCCTGATCGTAAGCGATTACCGCCGCCCATGGACACCCGCAACACCAGAGGAGTCACAAGTGCGTTGCGTTCCATTTAAATTTGCCCACACCGGAAGGGGTGGAGGACGGTTGGGCCTCCAGTAACTAACTACTAACCTAACTCACTCAACGAAACACAACGCAAGCGTTATTTCATGCCGGGTTTCTGTGAGGCCGTGAAAAAAGAAAACAAAGATCTTGTGTAATCTTGATTGCACGGATGGTCTTGGTCGCCTAGCCACTGTCGCCGCGCCGAGTGTTGTAGGTTCGATCCCCACACGAGACAAAAATTTGTGTGATTCACAAATATTTGTTCCGTGTCTGGGTGTTTTTTGTATCCATTGTTTGTATGTTTGTAAAGTCACCGCGGTACAGGAATTACTCCTAATGCGGGAGAGTCTCTATGTATGCGAAAGTTGTTTTTTAAAAACAAATAAGCAAAGCCGGTGCTCTCGCTCACCTTACAGAATGTAACAGTACATGTAGCTATAACTGCTTAATGTCCCTAATGTAGTAGTAGAGCCTTACTATAATAAAAACGTTTTTTATAGTCCATCAGAATTCATGATCAGAATCTTTACCAATTATTCAAAGAAATGCAGCGTTTTAACAATGCTTAAGTAATGTTAAGTAGTATTTAAGTAGTGTTTAACTAATTAGTGCCACGAGCACGTATAATTGAGGCCTATAAACATCCGTATGCTAAATATGTAAGTAATTCGCGGATCTATCCATTATTCGGACCGCGTTTTAGTCCACATGTGCGCATACGCACAAAACATAGAACTTTTCCATGGGTTATGATGCGAGTTTCTAACTATTGACGTCAATTCACACGATCGCGCTGACACAAAACTGTTTTTTATTAGTCGTATTTTTATTATCTGCACAATATCTTAGTGATGTTCCGTCTTTTTGGAATGTCTATTGAGAGTTCCTTTATACGTTATTTTTATAAAGATAAGAACACCACCCCCTTGCTTTGCTTAATAAGGGAACTGAGGTTACTCTATTATTGAAATTAAACAATTATTTTAGGTATATGGGTTTTATAGCGTTTTTTATTATGACATAATTTTGGAATTTTAAAATATGTACTATTGTTGAACACTGTTACTAGTTATAGCTTACTTCTATTTAAGCTATTTAAATTATAAATTTAATGTCACACCTTTTCCTTCAGTTGCTCCAAGGAGAGAAGAATATGGCTATAAAAAAATTAAAATGCGATATAGCCATATAAAGTAGTTTAATTACATTTGCGTAAACATAAGGCAATATTAACGATTTATAATTTTGTATTGTATACACCCACCAGTTTCTGCTCGCCGCTTCGGTCGAGGGAAAATCACATACCTACTGGGATATTAAATCTTATGAGTTACTTTAAGCTATTACATCCAAATCGGCTAAACGTCTTGTATAATTATGTTTGTGTAACTACATTCAAACATCTTTCTCATCTTTGTATAACGTTAATAAATTTGCAAATAATGAGCCACTTATTGTTAGCGTAATGAATACACGAAGAACGTTTTAGTTCGCAGTTAAATTGTTTATCCATCGATATGTGGGGCGACTGCGCGTATGAACGTATGTTAGTAATACCTATAGGGAGTTTATAGGCACTGAAATTTTCGTATTGCCTCGAACATTGACGACTGTGCGTCATACCGCAAACCATTTTATACGGTTCCCTCAGACAGCACTCGATTGATGTTGTTATGCAGAACTGTAATATGCAGTTTTATTAGTATAAAAGTCGTTATGATTATATTTTAGTATAATGGCATTATTACAGCGTACAGATCAGGGTTGATAGGATTGTTACTTTTTTTTATTCTTTAAATGATGGCACACGCACTGGGGCGGTAGTCTTTATATCGCCTGTGTGTATGCGATAATGCGTTTAGTAGATGGTATGAGGCTCTGCCCTACTATGTGAGACCTGGTGAAATGTTAGAGGAATACATGGTAATAAAATATGTGGTTGTATATTTTATACGTTTGTATCGCTGATCTCTTAGCATAGATTGATTACGCTTGTAGCCTGGCGGGTCCCAGATTAGATTCCCTAGCAATTGGTTCTTCTGTTAAGAAATTCTCATTGAAACCACGAGCCTGGCAAGGTTATCTTTAACTCTCTATGTGACAGAAATGGTTTACATCCTAAAATGCTTCATCTTTTGAAAAGGTAAAGCATGTTTCAAAAGTCTCTAGGAATAATATCAGTGTGGTAGAGAATACACACTTAATTTTTAGGCGTAAGTCCTGTCTATCTCACTAGTACCATTGAGTTATCGCATGATCTTTTAAACGGGCATCGCAGCGCCGTGAGTTGATCACGGCAGTCGGATCGGTTGCCCTCTCGCTCCCGGCCGTAGTTCAGTCTATGGTCCGGAGTGAGAGGTTGTGGAACGCCGTCGCCTCCTTCTGTGAGGAAGTAATTTCCATCAAGGAGGCGGCGGAGCGGGAGAGGGTGCGTCTAAACCCTCTCCCCAACCGCACAGCCGGGCGCCGGAGGGCGTGCGATGACCTCCAGCCACCCTAAGGTTTGACCTGGGGGTGGCGGGCTTTGTGGGCCTGCCCGCCATCCGTTCAGCACCAGGTCCGAGAAGCGGCGTGCGTGTTCCCACGCGCGCCTCTGTTTCGAGTCCGTCTCTCCCCTAGGGAGGAGACAGTAGGGTTTAATTAGAAGTGAGTGCCTTTGGGTAGGCCTCTTTGTGTAGTGGCCTGCCGTTTCATACGGCTGGCCGTAACCTCGGTGGGGTCGCGACTGCATGCGAAAGCGATTCGCGCGGCCCCGTCGATAGTGGTTGTGTCGAGGAACACCGTGGTAGGTTTAGTCGGTATTCTGGGAGGTACATTATTTATTTTCCATCTTTCTTTTACCCCGGCGCCGACATAATCCCTCCGTCCGCCCCCGCGGAGGGATAGGCGTCATTGCATTCCCTAAAGTAAAAAAAAATAAAAAAAATTTATACGAGCTAGCGATCGTCCATTAATTGATTTAAATTTTAAATTTGATAATTATTAAGGTTTTAATGTCTATAACTTTAATCTTATAATCACATTTCATTTAGATTTCACCAAGGCTATACAGATTAAATTACCTATCTTTTTCAAACAAATTATTATTTACTTAATTATACTCTTTCATTGACAATATTCCTAAATTCCTAAATTCCTAATAATGAAAAAAAGAAAACAAAGTAGTAAGCTTTACTACTTTGTTTTATTTTTTTCATTATTTCATATAAATAAGATATATGTAACCATAGTTACGAAGAATTGTACGACGTCAGATGAACAATGACGAAATACTACGAACGCGATTCGACTGCGTGTGTCAAATACATGGTTGTGTGCGTGTAGTGTTTTTTCATTAATTTAATATATTTCTAATGCATATTTTATAAAAATTATAGGTTTCGCCACTCCTTCTCCATAAAAACTTTAACTGTGCTAAATTTCATACTCCTCCGTCCGCGCAATTTTCGTAAAAAGGGGTACAAAGTTTTTGCTCCACGTATTAATATATAGATATAATATGTATGTAGCAATTGGTATTATTTATATATTTGTATTAGATAATATAACTAGTATTTTACAAGTTAATACGTCTTTCTAAGTATCTTTCAAGTAAGCGGGAATTAGACCCTCAACTGCCCGCGCATGATTTAAGTCATCCATGTGCGGAACTTGAGAGTCCAACTCACGCCTTTTCGTTTGTAGTCCATCAGTTAACTGATAAGCTGTTAATGCTTTAATAAAGCATTTTATAAATGAGTTAAAACGGTGTGTTTATTTGGAAATATTAAATTAAATTTATTTCTAGCTAGCTAGCTTGCAATAAATTTATGAATATTGTTTCGTGCTAACGTACACCGAATAAACAATATTATATGTGATCATAATAATTGAGGACATAGTCTAACTGTGTATCGAACGTTACTTGACGTAACACTCGATCCGTATAACGATTTACATGTGATTAAATAATATCATGCAAACATTTTCACAAACGTTTACATTTATAATATTAGTTGGAGTGATAAAGTATTGTAACAATATAATGTATTTGTAGGTCGTTTGGTCCCTTATAGTTTAAACTCATCCGCGGCGAGACTAGTCGGGTGGAGATGATATTTTGCGGTCAGAGTAAAAATAGAGAAAGTACCGTGCGAACGCTCAACTTGAATGACAATCAGATACGGCATCAGTGTTCTTGGGCGATACATATCCATATATGTTTACTAATAATTATATTTAGGTGTTTTAATAGGCGACAGGACTTCTTCTGCGTCCTTGTCGCGTAAGCTAAGTAAATTAAGTGTGTATGTCGGATTCATAAATCGGGCAAATTGGGCTTTGCTGTTAGGAAATTCTCAATTCTTGTACAGACTCTGGAAATGTATGAGGTAAATGCCAATTGTCTTGGACTTTACAACATGGCGAATAATTTGCTGGTGACATGTACTAAATATCTGCCTACACTTTCGTGGTTGGATTGTTGTGTATATAAAAAAAAAAGTTATTGTGAAAGGCTTCTTATAAATATTTAGCAGGATATTACGTGTATTTACCAGAAATGTTTGATTTTATATTTTATGGATCTAAGCTGAGATCTCAGCATAGATTGCTTATGCTTGTAGCCTGGTGAGTACCAGGTTCGGCACGCAAAATGGTTGATTCAAAAATAAAAAATAAGAACATTTATTTCGGGTTGCATAGGCCCAAAGATAAATATAACTTAACGCAGATTTACATATTATAAAATTTTGTAATACATACACACAACACCATCTAGCGCAAACTAAGCAGAGCTTGTACTATGGGTACTAGACATTGGATAAACATACAGATACATATATTTTTTTTTTTAATAATTACCTTCTTATTATAGATAGAAACACCCAGACTAAGACAAACATCCATGTTCATGCACACAAATGTTTGACTTGTGCGGGAATCAAACCTGCGACCTCAGGTATGGCAGTCGGTTACGTTAACCATTACGCCATCGAGGCCGATTTGATGTTAGTAAATACACCTTAATAACATGTTAGTGAAACTTCACTTCGCACACTTAATACTAGTGCGCTCAGCTGTACTTGTCCGTGGAAGCGACGGAATACCACGTCTTGCGGCCAAAAGCTTTCGTCCAACACCTTGTGCAGGTAACAGTCAGGTACGCGCACGACGAACGCTTTAAAGTTGACGTTGCGGCGCGACTTCAGCAGCTGCACTCGCTGCACTTGGACGGAAAGAAATTCTTATTAGAAATACAAGTCTGGCAGAATGGTTACTTTTTCTATAACATAAATGGTTTATATTTGAAAAGTACTTCATCTTTTTCTTTGAAAAGGTAAAGGCTATTTTAAAAAGCATAGAAATGATATTTATGTGTCAAAAACAAGTCGCATAACACCTAGACTACAAAATAATATTTGTGAATCACTCAACTTTTTGTCCAGTGTGATGATCGAATTCACAACGCTCAGCACACTGACAGTGGCGATGCGACCATTTAAACAATTGCACTTCCCAAGAAGTAATCAATATATAAAATAGTCTCAATTTTTTTCAGTCTTTAAATCTTGGCCTGATAAGCAGGCTTATTCGTCTTATATTACGTGGATCTTTAATATATTACTATTACAACTAAATCTTTTGAACATATCATAATAATCTCCTCCACATCAAATTTCGGTCGCGGCGGCAAATTTATCGGAGGCTGGCCATCTGCGTAGAAGATATTATATTGCATAAGTGTGCGTGCTAACATAAGTGCACTGTTTTTCCCTCACTCCAATAGTCCGATAACACGGCCATCCGATGCAAACAAAAAGTGATCAGGCGGGGAACCAACAACGTTTTTTGTTTTCCAAGGCGTGCAGATGAAACACAGTCGATTTCCTAAATCGGCTGCTACTGACAGTCGATTTGCTAAATCGTCTATTTGACAGAAAAATACAATATATTTTTTTGGACCGATCCAAGTATTAATTGCCGGATCTTGTGACCTGCACACTAGTCACCAAAGACCATGGGGCATGTATACATACTGTTTACTCGCGACATCACTCGCGTGAATCATACAGGAACACAGACCAAGATAAAAAAATATTATATGTATCAATGAAAGTAAGCATAACAATTAACAATAACCTGGTTATTGTTAATTTCTATGCTTAATTTCAGTATTTGGGAGGTACATTAAATACATTACCACGTATAGGTCTCGAGTCCGATCTTAATACATACAACTCTGAGTTTTTAAGTTATGTACGTTAAATATCGCTCGTTGTAACGGTGTAGCAAATATCGTTAGGGAACCTATACGTCTAATAGTACATCATAATGTTATCTTAAGATGTGTAATGTCGCCTTATCCATATTGAGTCAGCGTAGTGCAATATGTTTACAAATAATAAACGTTAAACTTTCTCATTTTGTAATACAGCAATATTATAAATACGAATAGGTTGCCAAGCAAGTATGTTGTAGCAAATGCAAAGAAATCGCAATTATTTTCATAATTATTGTGGTACCGGAATACTAATAGTGCAATACCAAGATAGTCTAACCAGATCTGTACACCTTTATATATCAATTTTAGAAAGATAGCCTCCTTTTTTTTTGTCGTGGGGAGATGCTCCTTTTTCATACCCCCTCACAGCAACGGGGGGCCAGAAGGTTATGTCGAACTCTCTCGAGACTTCGGGCCTACCGACTAAAACAAACACGGTGTGCCACCACTTTACCAGGAGGTCGCTGGAATTGAAACTACATCAGTGACTAGAAAGATTGTCCCTGCGCCAAGTATCTTAGTGAGTTAAGTCACCCCAGTAATTATGAAATAGATTGACCGAGAGTTCGTTCTAAATTAGTTTGAACACATTATGAGTAACTGAGCTATTCTATTTATAACTAACTAGCGGTCGCGTAGTGGTCAAAATTCGACCAAAATTCCTAAGCTTGCTACTTTGTTTTATTATTTCTTTATTACATATAAATAAGGTATAGGTAACCATAGTTACAAAGAATTGTACGACGTCAGACGAACAATGCCGAAATACTACGAACGCGATTCGACTGCGTGTGTCAAATGCATGGATGTGTGCGTGTAGTATTTCTCATTAATTTAATGTTTTTCTAATGCATATTTTATTAAAATATTAGGATTCGCCCCTCCTTCTCCATATAAACTTTATTTTCATAAAAAGAGGTACAAAGTTTTCGCTTCACGTATTAATATATAGATTAAAAATCATTGTTTACTATGCTAAACAAAATTAACTACGGCCATTGTAGTATTAATCTATATTTAAAATGTTTGAATATTTTAATGACTTGTAAGATCTATAAAATAAGATTGTTATTTTTATTATAATGGTCAAAAAAACTGTTAAGTGACTATAAAAGCATGACCTATAAATAGCCGGTACTTAAAAATAGTTTCAACTATTGAATCTGAGGTTAATTATAATGTTGATGTGGTGACGTCACGGCGCCATAGCGCCATCATAGAGTGAATTGTCTATGTTACATAATTTGGCGGGAGGCGCCACACGTGGGACGGGCCGGCGCGCGCGCAGACGGCGCCTGCTCGGTGTTGCTAGCAACAAATACATTTCTGATTCGTCATTTAACTGGGATTGTAAAGGGGACTTAATGATCTTTCGTGGAATTGTTGTTATTTTCACCAAGGTGTTTTGGAAATATACGTTTGGAATTTCTTACTGACTCTTTAAAATGACGCTTTAAAATGTTTTAAGCTAGATTTTAAACGAGGCTTTGCTTATAATATTTCATTAATTAATAAAACATATCTTATGCTACAAAGGAAAGTGCTTTCTATTACAAATTGTTTTTAAGATGTTAGTTGTAGTTTTATTTTAAACATAATTTACCTTTTAAATATATTTGCAGATTGTTGTCTAGTCTTTCCAGGAATTTATTTCAGGTCATTATAGGAAAATATATTTCTTGATAAAATTTAATACCGCAATTGCCAAATAAATTATTGTCTACATGCTTGCAATGATTAACTATGCAATCATATACGAGTCGACCACAAAGTAAAATTATATTATGTTGAACTCCAATATTTTATCAGGTATATTAAACATACATAGCTGGGGAAATATTAGAGGTCTATAAAGGCGCGATTATTGGCGCATCTACATATATTTACTAGGAAAGGTCCAGTCCATATGGTCCATATACAACCCTAGAAAATTATGAGTTGACACCTAACATCCTTAGACGAGCGACTTGGCCCTTTCTTATGTACGCCAATAGGTGTGATGTTATATTAATACCATCGTCACATTAAACTAAGGGACTAAGAGAGGGTTCTTTAGTATTTACCCCACAACATGGCGAAATAATTTCACCCTGGCAACATTTTCCAACGATGTAGCTAATAGGCAGTGAAATATATCCGTTACCACGATAAACTTGAGTTAACTACTGTCATACAACACTACACGAGCGTTAAAATAGATAACTCATTGTGTAAACAAAGTGCATGAGGACAGATCAAAAGTTCTTTAATGCTTTCATGACTTGTGGTAATATGAAAGCATGTCAGCATTTTGC
This sequence comes from Catocala nupta, assembly GCA_963675205.1. Lineage (NCBI taxonomy): Eukaryota > Metazoa > Arthropoda > Insecta > Lepidoptera > Erebidae > Catocala > Catocala nupta. The sequence goes on along the minus strand of OY776086.1, from coordinate 24,946,839 downwards.
GGTCGTTTTGTATAGCAGAAATATATATGCAGTATGTGTTTGCGTACTTTTACACACATTACAGTTCATTAATGTTATAAACTAGTATATCCCTGAATAGGTAGGATATTATTATTAAATATATAGCTCTTGCACATGACGAGTGTAACATGCACAAGTTGGGGCACTTGCGCGAGTTGTGTGTATCATGCGATTGGTCAGTGCGAGACACCAGTGCATGTAACCCGTATGATTAACTCGCGTCCGCGCGAATAACTTGCGCATATAACAAGTACCAGCTACTTGCATCCTTGATTTCATAGATGCAATTCTAGTAATAGTAGTCATGTTTATATTATGAGGGTACCATACAAAGGTACCGTACCAATCTAGAGAATTCTATTCTCTTGGACAAATTGGACGAGAGTCATGCGCGTACTCAAAAGCCAGCTAAATGGAGAATAGTAGAATATGTTTCTGGTGTAATGACCACCGATCACTAAAAAAGTATAAGACTAGGGACCTTGATTCAATTTCATATAACCGTAACCATAGCGAGGGCTTGGTCCACGAGTTTTGACATTGAGGATATTTTTCAAGGAGAAATGAGGTGAACTGGTATAGGCGACTTGTAGTGCGATTCTTGTAGCAGTTCATTGGAGTGATACGTTAGAGTTCTTTGGTGACGTATAAAAATATATACGGCTTCGTTGTTCCAATAATGTTATATATACTCTAATGGTTCTTGCTGATTATGAGGTCCGGTCGATCAAATCGATTTCATGTATATCATAACATAGCATTACGACTGCATATTTTTGCGATAGTACTAGCTATACATAAACTAGCGGGACCAGGTTTTGACTCCGAGCTACTACTTAAAATTTCCTTTACTGCAAAATGCCAGTAACTCTTTACCTTACCTAAAATGGAATTCTGACCTAACAATTGACAGTTTTGAGTATGCTCATTGCCTACTGGTCGAACAGCCAATCTAATCAAAACAAAACAAATAAACATTGAATAATAATCAGACAAAAAGAAAACAGAAACATTTTTCATTACACAGTTACACACCGTTCACACTTACAACAACATTACATGGAACAAAACAGAAACTAACTCGAAGCAAGGGCCGTTTGCTCCAACAAATCTTTACTTATCGTTATCCAACTTCAGCAATATATACGTACTGAAACTTTCACGGCAGGAAATGTGAGGCGTCCGCCAAAAGAGCTCGACTCTTGTCCCGGGCGAACGCGTTCTTCTCCTACATATTATATTTTTCCTGAGAACCGTCTTGATTAGATAAAAGACTTTTGAAGACATATACTATGATTGCAATAAGTTCGTGTATTATGTGTGGTGTTGTGTGATCGCTGATGCTTCGGAGGTGAGTTTTTAGATGTTTAATTTTCATATTTACGATGAGAAAGCTTTTAACTTAATGGTAAATGTTGGACGTAAAGAAAGTACATTATAGTAGGGTGTATAATGATGGATTGGTTATATCGTTAAGGAAATAATCATGAAATTTATAGAAGAAGAAATGGTTTAAATATTTTTTGATTTAATGAATATCTTTGTTACTTTCTTTATATTGTGCGAAAAAGTTAAGGTAAAAGTGTATCTTTAAGTATTGTGTCGTAGAGAATGGTTACTTATTTTTAAATGTATTTACTGTGAAATGGTACGCCTAGGGGGTTTTCTTAGTCGTACTATAGCGGAATGTTTGATACAACTTGATCTTACGACAGTTAAGATGTCCTCTCAAGGACAATAAGGTCATTCAAAACTTTTTAGTCGTGAAGTACTATAAACAGTGCTCAATATTCATATGTAAATATTCTTCTCTTATATACAGGGTGATTTTGAAATCGTGTAATTCCTTTTAACCACGCATTCTACTGGTGATATAGAATAACCCTGACCATATTTTTTCTTAATTAGAATAATGGTTTCGGCAAAATTAGAGTATAGATTTTTTTCATGAAATGATTTCATATAGTCATATTTTAACCACCTGACACAATCTTAATATTTTTTTAATTTAAAAATAATAACATAACAATAACTGATGTCGTAAATAATAAGGGGCAATAAAAAAGACCGCCCGTTATTAGTTACGACATTAATTATTAATATGATTTTTTATTTGAATTAGTAAAAAATTAAAATTGCCTCGGTTGGTTAACATATGACTATCTGACACCATTTCACGAAAAAAACGAAATAATAATTTTTCAAAAAAAATAAATCTAATTAAATAAAAATATGGTCAGGGTTATTCTATATCACCAGTAGAATGCGTGGTTAAAAGGAATTACACGATTTCAAAATCACCCTGTATATTAAGTAAATAGAGAGATGCAATATTTTTTGTATTCATTAGTAGGTTCTGCTTAACTTAGCGCATCAACAAACTGATTATCGTAATTATTAAGGATACGTGTAAAATGATAATATTAGAATGCTTGATTTACTACATGCACTACAATTAGTTGTACATATATGTACGTAGATACTAATACTAGTTAGTTACTAGTAGTTCGTTATTGACTAATTATTAATAGAGTGCATACAAGTGTTTTCAAACGATCTGCTATTATGATATTGCGTTGAATGTATGTACCTAGGTTGATATTAGAAACGAACTTTTATGTTTTTAATGTCGTTACAGACGAATCGGCTCATTCGATGATAAGCCATAACTGCCGCTGTTAGATATAGCTTTCTATCGCAAAAGTTATAGCAAACGGCTAAGGTAACAACAATTATGTATATAAATGACCTTTTGTGGTAGACAGTGGTTTGGTGTTCCCAGGAACGACATCCCTAAAAGTTTCATCGACATATAATTTTGTTTGCAGAATGTAACAATGAGTTCAGGAAGTCCATTAAGTGAGAGATTACAATTAATATAGTACCTACCCTGTTACCTGTAGTGGATAGGTGAGGAGGTGATAAGCAGGACATCTATTAAATAATCTCTTTAAAAAAAAACCAACTTTTTTGATCCGACCGGTGTTCGAACCCACAACAAGTAGCGCAGTAGCAGTGGCAAGGCGATCACTTTACCCACTACGCCACCCGTCCAGTCAATATCAAAACCATTTTATAATTAATGTTTTGGGCGGCAGCGATCCACCAGCGGCCAGACAAAATTGTTTGTGAATTATTGTTTACTTATTAGTTGCAGAAATTGACATATAGATATTATTAAAATAGATTAGCATAAAGCAAATTATAAATAATCCAAAACAATTCCAATAAAAAAATTGTTTACACTATTCAATAATTCTGAATCAATTAAATTCCCTACACTAAGCTAAGTCTGTCCTGTAGGAAATTGTCGGATAAGGCCGATTCATTCAAAGGCAAATTTTACATATAGTGGTTTTGATCTAAAAATACTAGGTCGGTAAAATCAAAATGTTTATTTTAGTGTTATATTGATTAAATAAGAACATTTTCTGCTTGACGTAAGTAATAACAAGACAAAATTAAAATAAACTACATAAAATATTATACAATTGTACCTGTTTTTCTTTAAATATAAAAATATTAATAAAAGCATCTTTATAAGAGCAATCGAGCAAGCAAGCCATAACCAAAAGTTTGAGCTTTTCTACACGCATCAATCAAAATCTACAGCATAAAATTGAATGCGTTTTTTACTGTTGTATTGCTGGTCTAACTTAAAATCCAGTGCATGTTTCATCTTGATGCACCGCCCAGAAGTAGAAGAATATTAAGAAAGGAAACATAGGTACCTATTTCAATAGTCGAGAAATTCGTATGAAATCGTGGACAAAATAAATAATATATATGCTAGTCTAATAATATTTATAAAAGACTAAATTTTGTCAGTAAATTTATTACTCCGGGAAGTACTTTTTTCGAATGAAATGTAAGAAAAGAAAGAAGAAAGAAATCATGTTTATTTCGTACAGAGCACACACCATTAATTAAAACAAAATAAACAAAAAAATATTATACATATTAAAACAAAATGTGTATGCCCTCGCCGAAAAGGGTCATCATCTCAGCGTTCGCTGGGCACCCAAATTGAGAGCACCAGCGCTGGTTTTCAGTTGGTCACCCGATACAAGTGTTGCACGGACGGAGGCAAATGCTTAACATTACAACAAATATAATTGTATTTTTGTTGTAATGTTAAGCATTTGCCACATTTTATGAAATGTGGTTACACAAGCAAAACGTATAGGGCATATAAAATTAACTTACCTTGGTATTTTGATTCCTGTTCTATATACGAAAGCTGGCAATGCGTAATTTCATGTTGATCGGTAAAGTAGTGCAGGCGTGAAAGCGTAACATATAAACAAGTTCACATTCGCATTAATATTATTAGTTATTATTATATACTAATTCTCCATAGAAGTGTGTCTAATAAAAACTTTAATGTGTCTGTAATTACATAAAGTAGGCGTTTAGTTGATACTAACAAATTATTACATGTAATAATGAAAACGATAAACATTTCCTTTTGTGTAATCCACTCATATTGTAATGTGGGTAGATTTTGTCGTAAAACTCAACCAGCGTGGCTCAGTGATAAAATTACTTATTGGTTTATGTGAATACGAAATTGTTATCGAAAAAGCACTTCTGAATGAATTGGCACTCTAGAGTTTATTGTTTTACGGTTTGTGTTTTGCATGTTCCTTTATATCGTCTGAGAACATATATTTGCCCCTTAGTTACTCATACTTAAAAACAACTTTGAATAACTAGGACAAAATAAGACGAAATTCAATTTATATTAGTGTAAAGTAGCTGTTTGTACATTAATGATATTTAAAAACGAACAAAGTCAACATATAATATATATACATATATATCTTCTTTGTATATATAATTCTTTTGTACGTGTGTTGACAGTGAACTCCTCCTAAACGGCTGGACCGATTTGAATAAATTTTTTTGTGTGTGTTCAAGTGGTCTCGAGAATGCTTTTTCTTTTTTGCCTGACTACGTCTGTCGGGACAGCTAGCATATATATATATTGTTTTCTGGATCCGATACAAACCATTGTATCGGATCCAGAAAACAATATATATGTAGGTATATATTTTAGAAAGAGATCAAACAAAAAGGCATGACGAAAAATACCAATTTGACTTCATGATTATTTGTTTGATCTCTCCAGTCGATTGATTTCACATAATATCAAATACATAATTCATTAAAACTGTTAAAAGACAGTGTGTGTCTCGCGTAAATGATATTGCATTAAACTGTAGTCCATTCGGAAGAAGCTGCGGGCAAATTAATGCTAGTATAATATTGCACTATCCATTATCTAATAACAAACATATTTTGAACATTTGGCGTTATATCATAATCTGCTTTGTAATTTACGATGTTTACACACTTAGATTTAACGTAGGTATTCCATCTTCTTCTACGTCTAATTGCATTCAGGTTTAAAAAGTATCGTACTCTAGCGCAGTTAAAACAAACAAATCAAACTGTCAGACATTGCTTTCAAAAGAATGTTTAAAGTGATGTAAATCTTAAAATATAGCATACTGGATAACCATAGACTTCAACGGTTTTAATTTATCTGTCAAAATCAAGGTCGCCATTATCAATTCTATTTTACTATGATTGGATGCTGTCAAAAGTGGCGCGCAAATTTTGACAGTAGGTTTAAACATGTAGCATTTGCTACTAAAACATAAGTGGCTTGACCTTTGCCATACGTTTAGAAATTTAACAAATCGTATTACTTCAAGGTAACCTTGACATATTACGATGAAAATATTTTTGATGTAATATCGGTATACTTATATTACACTGTGTGTTATCCATCTTATAAGTGATAGCAATGCAGCAATATTATTATTTATCCATATAAGCTTACGTGTTCAATGTATCGAGTCGCAGCGCACACTGGCGGCCAGATACAATAGATTTTAGATGTCGTGTAGCATTCTAATAATTTACAGGTTAATTATTTTTTAAACCTATAAAGCCAAATTGGACATGGCAAAGTTTTTAAAATTATGCGAGAACTTTAGCCTTATGATACGCACCTACGACTTTTTAACAGAGGTTTATTACATCTATTTGCCAGCTAAGTTCTATGGAGGTTAGCTTATTGCTCTATACCAGGCTAAGTATCAGAATTTCAGACTCAGTGCCACTACTGCGAATTTTAAGAAAATATTATAACACTGCTCGAACCACATTCAGTACAATTTCGCCACCAAGGCCGTTGATGGCACGTGCGTATTAAATAGTTTATTATCACTCGATTTTATACTGATAGAAAGTACTAACGAATTTGCCAACGTAATGAACTATGGTCTAACGTTACTCATACTAAATAAAGCTCCATGCCCAGCAGTGGAACGGCTTATATACAGTATTAATATAATTACTTATCATATAAGTAGACGTACGTACGCTGTTTAAATGTTACCATATTCCAGAGCAAAGTACCGTGGCAAAATATACTTTAGTCGCATGTCATTCCTCCGAATAATAGAAGCTGATCTTGAATGGCTATTGTATCGACATTCAAATCTATACACAACTTATAACCACCTTCACATGAGTAGAATAGGGTAGTCACATATGTTTCGTTAAGTTTGTTATTATATACGCCATATCAAATCAATTTCGGTATGAAGAAAGCTAAAGAACACCGATTCCTACCAAGGATGCTTCGCGAGGCTATTGAAATCAAAAAACATCCTAATGTCAATAGAGAAGATAGTTGGAATGTACAACCAGCTTGGGATCCAGTAATTCAAATAGTCAAACCCAAGAAGAAGCAGACCACAGCTAGACTTCATGATACTTTGAGCTCATTCTGCGTAAATAGAAACACCAATAACTATATTATGTTCGGGTACTTTGAAATAACTACACTGGAACATTGAGACAGCTACCATCTTAGTCTCCCTGTGACCATAGCTGCTGAAAAGCAACCGAAACGTCGGGGAAAGTGTAAACCTAAATATAAAAAAGTTTTAATAGTTTTAATAATTTTATTAGCTTAAAAATTAGTAAAGTTCAATAGTAGTAGTAGTGTAACAGTTTCAAAATGATGTAATACAGTGTTAAATAAACAACGCGATAAAATCCGTTTAAATGAGTTTAATTTCAATGAATAACATTCGCGTAAACAGAAGACAATATTAAGTATGTCTATTGTTATTTTCCTCAGACGACTACATTTAAATATCGATTATGACATAATAGTATAAAAGGTTTTTCTCAGAGTTTACTAAGTTTTGCCGTCACGTGGCTTGTTTTTTCTTCTAGAAAGTATCTTATTTTATTAACAGTGTAGATAGTCGAAAAATGCTCACAAAATATATGGCCAATCGCCTTGCAAATAATAAAAAAACGTGAGAAGTTTTAATACAAAAATGTGTACTTTTGTGGGTTTTATTTTACATCGTCTATAGTCAATTCCCTCTTTTAACAGTACAAAACGGCGTGCAACTGATTTGTTTATGAGATATATTTAAAAAATCTTTGTATTTTAGACTCAGAGTAATGATAACGCCACATTCTAATTTATAAAAAAAATTAGATCAAATAGCCTATTGGTTCATATTGTCAAAATAGCAATAACGAACGCCGAATTGGTATCGTGTTATGATTAATGTCTAGGATTGCGTCCAGGAATTTGACGATCGTTCTATTTCTGCTACCAGTTTAAACGTAGTTCCCACCCGATGGCGCCAAACCAATCAACTTTCAACGATTCCCGCCATTATTGTCTCATTTCAATAAACATAATAATTAGCTGAATAAGTTTTATCTGGCGTTCTAGTCATAAAATCAGTGCTCGTGACTAAATGATTTCGCCTTGGTAATTAATATGAGCGTTTTATTTATCTTTTCTTGATTGTTGTCATACATCGCTGTCAGTGACCGTACAGCTTTTATAGTAGGACATAGTTGTTCAACAGATTAATTAAGCTTTTATTATCCTGTTTAGTATCTATATTAGAGCCTATTAAGACTGTCTTGTTGCTAATTAATAATATTGTTCTGATTTTGTTGTTGATGTTCTTGTTATTGTGATTTTAACCTTTGGAGTTGTGACTTTTAAGAGAAAATGTCATAGGTTATTACATTACATACATACATACTCACATTTTTCCATCTATGGTCTCCAATCCCACTTAATGGCTGCGAGCCTGCGGCCAAAATTGATCAGATAATGTCAAATTTTGACAGTAAAACTCAATTACACTTTGTCCGATCCGGAAAACGAATCCTCATGCACAGCAGTTGCATAAACTACTGTTGCGCCATCAAGGAATTAATGTTTTCATACGAGTATGAAATACAAGTGTGTCTAAAATCACAGGTGATGGCTAAAATTTTCAGCCAATGAATAGAGGCTCAAAAACTTTTTAAGAAAATACTGTGTCATCTTTGAAACAGTAGTGTAGAAATTCCTGAAGGGTCGGCAGTCAAGCCTCTCGTTTTCAGCTCTCAATGACCGCTTACTATCAGAAGGGCCATATGCTTGTTTACTACCTTGGCAATATGACAAAATAATTACGTTAGATTCAAATGAACTACCTAGACTTAATTTACAGAAAGTCGGCATAGTATATAAATAGATAAGACTAGATACTACCCGTGACTTTACTCGCATTAATATAGATTCTATCAATAAATTTCTGTTCCTCAAGAATAGTAATTTTTCTGAATGATAGGTGCCTTATGTTCTTTTCTGTAAGCCTGACAACGTCTATGCAAAATTTCATAATGATCGATTGAGTCGCTAAGGCGTGAAAGAGTAACAAACAAACAAGCCCCTATCATCACGGTATCACAGTATATCCCAACTAATATTATATATCTGTTCCTTCTCCTTCCCACTTCCTTTTTCTATTCTTCTTTTCCTAAAGGGTCGGCAAGGCGCAAGTGATACCTCTGGTGTTGCAGGCGTCCATAGGCTACGGAGACCACTTACCATCAGGTGGACCGTAAGCTTGTTTGCGACCTTAGATGTAGAAAAAAAATATAATTGAGAATGTGAGTTTCACATATCGTGGTCTGATCTCTTTCAATATTCCAGGCGATTAAATCAACACCTTTTATTAAGTTGTGGTATACCATTTATGAGTTTCATTACTATAAAAGTACTATATATACTCACCAGGATTATAATACTGGTGAGTCTAGTCTCAATCATAAAGGAAGTTTTATTGCAGGCGTTAATTACATGATTGACTGTAATAATGATGATAGACTTGACGATCACGATAATTTGTCCATCAGATTAATCACGTAACGATTACTCAATCAAATACTTTGAATTATATGATGAGTTTGTGACAATCGCACTGGTCTTTTAGTTGGTTGAGCGACGGATAATTTGTAGCCACAAATCCCTAAAATTATCCGTCAACACCACATTGTTTTAAAAAAACACACAGACAGCTGCCGCACTAGAAATTAATCCTGTGTTGCGAGGGACAACGGACCCAAAGAACATCTAAAATCGAAACAACTATTTGTGGATTACACAAAGTTTTGTCCCGTCTGGGAATCGAACCTACAACACTCGGCACGGCGGCAGTATCAAGGTGACCGCTTATATCATTACACCATCCATGCAGTATGCAGGTTATATATGCATCCCTCTTTTAAAGGGCTTTATATTTTGATCTCTAATAAAAAGCTGACTAACAGAATTAATGTTATTATAGCGGATATCATAGCGACTAATAAAAAAGCAAGATGTCTATAGTGGCGTTTTCATATAGGAAACAAACTGATTTTATGCTTTTTGTTTTTGTTCTATCGTAACAACGGTAAGATATACGAGCTTCAAACTTGAAGTAATTATGGTGCAAACTTTATAGTATTAAATTTAAAATTTAAAAAACCCCCGACACTATATTCATTTGATACCCATATTGAACAATTTTAATTTGTGGAAATATGTAATATTCTGGTGGCGGCCATCTTGGATTTGAAATTTACCATTGTGTATAGTATTCTACTAGTCAAGCCCTTTCATTTGATACCCATATTGATGGAGTTGTGAACAAATATGTAATCCGCCATTTTGTGGTGGCGGCCATCTTGGACCGATTTTTATCAAACATAACTAAGAACACTCCCGACTAATTCATCTTTCAAACAAAAAAAAACAAAATTAAAATCGGTTCATCCGTTCGGGAGCTACGATGCCACAGACAGACACACACACACACACACACACACACACACACAGACAGACACGTCAAACTTATAACACCCCGTCGTTTTTGCGTCGGGGGTTAAAAACCAAATATAATAAAAAATGTGTGAGTTAGGCGCCATTGCGGTAAACTCAGTCACAACAATTTTTTTCTGATCTTTACCCTCAGTACATGAGAGCAGTTTGTACTTGGCTGGTTTTAATGTAGATTTAGATTAAAGAAAATATTTAAATGTATATCCTTAACAAAAGAAAACTTAGCTTAGCACGTAAAGTCATCATTATCACCATAATATTAGCCTTTCTTTCTTTCTTTTCGTGTGGTTAGTGGTCAACCTGTTGTCCAGCGTTGTTCAAGCCGCTCGTAGGCCTCTGACATGGCTTAACGACTGCTGTCAATTTGGTAATAACCGGGATCGACTTTTTACGTGCCCTTCAAAGCACGGAGACGCTCAGATGAAATACCACTAAGTGGTCACCCATCTATAGACTGGCTACACCCGACGTTACTTAACCTCGCTAATCGTTTACCGATCAGTGAGTGCAACTGGCTATGAGCGTAGCTAGATATAATGTTAGTTATTTGAAGTAACATCAAATCATTGACAATTGGTTTATATAAAGGTAAAGGAAGTAGGCATGTGAAAAATATAACAAAACTAGATCATGCCCGTGACTTCACTCGCGTAAATGTGGGTTAGGTTAAGTTAGATTAACGAGATGGGTGTAAAAACCCAGGATTCAACCCCTTCGTCTTTATGTGACCGTATTGTTATTTTTGTTTTTCTTTAGCCTTTTGTAATGTCCCACTGCTGGGCAAAAGCCTCTCCCTTGGACTTCCAAATCACTCTGTTGGTGGATATTCCCTGACCTTATGACCTTGTGACTCCTATATCTCGGGGGTCTTTTGACCCACAGGGCCCGTATTCAAACTCGACCGAGGGATGACCCCAAAGTGTGCACACCAAGTCCACCGGTCCAGTGGGTTCGGAGCTATGCCTGTCACTAACAAACAGACACACAGACCCACATAGTGTTTTCATTAACCTCTTCGAAGAAGACTCATAGGTTAATAACAGTTCTTATGTCCTTTTCTGTTCCTCTGAAAACGTGTATGCGAAATTTTATAAGGATTAATCAAGTAGTTAAGGTGTTTAAGCGTAACAAACAAACTAACTCACATTCGCATTCATAGCATTAGTTAAGATACAAGCAGCCTGACTGTTCAAGACTTGTTTTTTTAATAGAATCATGTTAGTACACTGTTGTATGACGAGTCCAAAAATGTATCAAAATATGATTTAAATTTATTGAGTGAATCTCTATGATAATATTTATTTCTAAACAGTATACTATGTATATGATCTTGAATAAGGGAAGTAGGAATAATTCCTCTTATCATCATCACTGCAGCCCACAGCCGTCGACTGCTGGGCATAGGCCTCTCGTCGGTCCGCCTACCTCTGCTGCGTAATAAAAATAATTTCTTTATCGCGGGTAAATTAATAAACATTAACAAATAACACAAAGGATACTTAGGCTCCAAATAATTCTTTCAGTTCACGCGATTTTTGTCGTTTGTGTGGTTTGGTGTTTTCTGTTCTTACATTTGATTTAATATCAGATTTTTAACATTAAAGATAGACGTTATATTGTCTTCTGTTTACGCGAATGTTATTCATTGAAATTAAACTACTATATACGGATTTTATCGCGTTGTTTATTTAACACTCTATTACATAATTTTGAAGCTGTTACACTATTATACTTCTATTACAAGTACAAGCTCTGCTTAGTTTGGGCTAGATGGTGTTGTGTGTATGTGGTAGAATATTATTATTATTATTATTATTATTATTAAACTTTACTAATTTTAAGCTAATTAAATTATTGAAACTATTAAAACTATTTGTATTTAAGTCTACACTTTCCCCGACGTTTCGGTTGCTTTTCAGCAGCCATGGTCACGGGAAGATTCTAGAATTAGCTTAAAATTTGTAAAGTTTATTAGTAGTATAGTAGTGTAACAGTTTCTAAATTATGTAATAAAGTGTTAAATAAACAACGTGATAAAATCCGTATATACTAGTTTAATTTCAATTAAAGATTAAATGCTCTAAAATTCTGGAACCAATTTCCATCTCACCAACGAAACCTGGAAGTTTAATTCCGTAGACTGCTTACGGCAGACTGCAATAACTCATTCCGTTGATTCGTCTGTCTATTAATCTTTTAACGTTGAAACTTTAACCAGACGATGTTTTGTTAAAATGAGAATAATATTCTGAAAGGTAATCAAATTAGTTAGAGTCTTCTAGTACCTTATAAATAAAGCAAAATTTATTGGAAGAAATTTATACTTACTAGGCAATCATTTTAATAATGAAAATGTATGTTTCTATCATTGCCTTATTAAGATAACTCTAAGGCATGCAGGCTTTTATTGATGATTATCTTACAGGCACATTTCAATCGCCAAAATATCTACAGAATATAAAATACTTGAAAAATGGTCCTGCTTTTTATTTCCTGTTGTAGTTTTCCAGCCACTTTATGTATAAAACAAGCTGGTTTTTACTTGGTTAATACGTCTGTTAACACAGTAATACCTCTTTTGTATTCAGTTTCTTACATATTATGATGAAATTAAGAATATGCAAACAACTAGTACTTTCTGGATTAGATGTGCGAGTCAAGCAAATTGTTATTTACTATTTCTGTCAAGATATTCCCAGCAGATTTTATGTAAATGTGTCCGGTCAATAGTGCTATTCACGGTTGGTTACGTGTGGATTAAGCCTAGCTGAAGAAATGTGGGTGCAATACTACCCTACTCTTTCGGTGGGCTATCTATAGGCAGACTTTATATGTATTCGGATAATTTAATCCACTTTCAGAGATGTTCAAGCCTTCTGAAGTCTTGCAACTGTTTATAACACTAGTCATGACTTTAATTGTGTTTGGTACTTACACTAATCCGTTGAGTTTTGCACCCACACGGAAATCTTCACGGCTATTGTACTAAGTATATCTAAGATTAGAGAAGTTTTTTAGCACAGTACAAATACCATTTGCCCACTGACCTAATGCTGGTAATACCAATGAATCATTTAATGTAAATAATTGTTGGCTACAGGTTATTTTATTGGAATTATACAGCTTACAAAAAGCATTTAATCTCACCTATAGTTATTGTTCTAAGAATAATTGAATACGTACCTGTGCTCTTGGGTTTTATCTCATGCGGTTTATTTGAAGCATAAGTACTTTTAAAATAAATCAATGGTTAAAGTTAAAGCAATGGATATAAGAACTTAAAAGGACTCTGATAAAGGTGAAGCATCCCTTTAAAGTCCATCACTATCACTACATATTATAAAACAAAGTCCTCACCGCTTCTGTCTGTTTTTTTTTTTATATACTACTAAGATGGCAAACAAGCATACGGCCCACCTGATGGTAAGTGGTCACCGTAGCCTATAGACGCCCGCAACACCAGAGGCATCACATGCGCGTTGCCGACCTTTTAGGAAAGGAAATGGGAAGGAGAAGGAGCGGGAAGGGGGAAAGAGGGTGATTGGGCCTCCGGCACTCTCACTCACCGAACGAAACACAACAGTAGAAGTACTGCTATTTCACGTCGATATTCTGTGAGAGGGTAGTCCTTTCCCGGTCGAGCCGGCCCATTCATGCTGAAAAACTACTCAAAAACTACTCAACGGATTTTAATGCGGAGTGATTCATGAGGAAGGTATAGATGTATAATTTGTTATGGTTTTGTATCACCCGTGTTATATTTAAGTATAATTATGACAACAATAACAAGAAGTATGTCTTCAAATTATATTTGAAGATATTTATTTACATAACTTATACTTAGGCCTATATATATATATATATATATATAGGCTCAGTTCAGGCACGTTCAGGCCATGCAGTGGTGTCTTACAGCCACATGTGCCAGCTATATTTTGTAGATTCCATGTAATAGGAGGCCAGTATATAACCTTACCGAAAATTCCTATTTGAAAAATACAATAAAACTATCCGTCACGGCTATCAAATTTGGAAAATCACGATCGACCGCAAACATATGCGGAAACCCGCGTAATCTCACTCTATTAAGTACTATTCTGTTTACGTATTATTAGGTATGTTTACGTTAAATTTCAAACATGTAAGTTCCTTCTACCATAGTAAAGCATACACAATGCCTATACCTACTTTTTTCTGTTAGTGTACTTTTTGCGTTCCATACTCAAAGGGTGCCAACGGAATCTTATTACTCTGCCCATCTCTCTGTCTACCATCAGCGGGTCGTAGCTCATAAACCTGAACAGGCAGAGACTTGAAATTTTCACAAGGTGTGTTTTCTTTTTATTACATATTCTGTCATATAACTTGGTTCGGCTGGCGTAACTAAGCTATAAATGTCGATTACATACTATATATTACGTTTATCATACTATATATTAGGTATATATTTGCTCCAATACCTACTATATAGTTTTGCTAATGTTTTCCTTCCTGTTACTATCGGGGAGGAAATAGCCTCGTATTGTATACGCGTCATCGTGATAGCTGTCAACAGCTGAATAATTATGACGATCTATCATCATTCAAATCTTTCCTAATACTATAAACTAGAGTATGCCAGCGGCTTCGCTTGGTTAAAAGTAGGTTAGGTTAGTAACAAAATCAAACAAAGTGATACCTCGGCCTCACAGAAAATCGGCGTGAAATAGCCAAGTGCTATTTCACGCCGATTTTCTTCGTTGTGTTTCGTCGAGTGAATGAGGGTACCGGAAGCCCAACCCTCTGCCCTCCCTTCTGGGGGAGAGGCAAAAAAAGGCTGGCAACGCACTTGCGACTCCTCTGGTGTTGCGGGTGTCCATGGGCGGCGGTAATCGTTTACCATCAGGCGATCCGTAGGCTCGTTTGCCTACTATGTCATAAAAAAATCAAGCATACTCATATTCGCATAATCTCATTCTTACGACGCTCTACGCGGCTGATAGAAGCAGAACTGCTTAAGTGTGACCAAAATCTTTCAGCAAAACACAAATGGACCTGAATAAGTTTAATTGGTCCCTTATGGTATTAGTTAGGATGTGAATGTGAGTTTGTGTGTTTGTTGCGCTTTCACGCCTTAACTACTCGACCGATCATCATTAAATTTCGCAAACGCGTTATTAGGGGTACAGAAAAGGATATAGGATACCTTTCATCCAGAAAAGTACGGTTAGCAAAAGCTAGTAAGCAAATAAAGAGAGCGTAATGGCACAAATTAAATGCATACAGTTGGGCGACTTGATATAATATGCTGAAGCGGACCCACGTGTGCGTACACCGGTTTTAGACATAGTCAGGTTATATGCATAATTAAAATTTGTGTGAACTAGTAGTTGTTCTGTGTCTGTGTTTTTAATGTCTGTTGTTTGAATATTTATAAGGTCTCTCGCGAAATAGTTTTTAATAGATAAGAAGCGGCGTTT
The DNA here is from genome assembly GCA_963675205.1 of Catocala nupta. Taxonomy (NCBI): domain Eukaryota; kingdom Metazoa; phylum Arthropoda; class Insecta; order Lepidoptera; family Erebidae; genus Catocala; species Catocala nupta. The sequence continues at coordinate 24,931,155 of OY776086.1, read as the reverse complement.
TAAAAATATACAAATAGAATAGTATTTTAGATACTCCTGTCAGGCGTTATCATCACTTCTTGCATATTATTTCTCACATACTCTGGTTTTCTTTGGTGGTAATTTTTTCTCTTATTTGCGTTCTAGCTAGACCTTTTAAAACACGGCAAAGATCGCTTTAAATAATGGGCCAATTCCGCAGTAGACTTTAGTATAGTAAGTCGTTAAACTATGATGTTGGTAACTTGTTTGTGTTGCCGTATGAATGATTTCTGAACGAAAAAGTATCTGTCAAAAACAAGGAAACTTTTTATTTATTTTCGCCAGTGAATGTTATAAAGTGCTAACTTAAAGTTATAGTATATTGAAATAAACGGAGCTTAAATAGCACTTTGTACGTCCTAGAGTTTATTTACTGGAAATATATTTTTGTAATTTTTCCAAAGAATATAATAGCTCGTCTTATTTACGGTTAAGTTATGAGTCAAAATCAAAATTCATTTATTCGTTGTGTTAAAAAGTATTACTTATAAACGTCAAAGATTTGTGGTTAGTGAGTTACTAAAGTTACATTTAGGTTCGTGGTTAGGTTCAGGCAAAGATTTGAGCCTATGAAAAGATAGCTGCATAACTCCCGGCCACTCTTTTCGATTTTGTAAATTGTTCTATAAGCTCTTATTTTATTATTAATATAGCTAGCTATATTGATAATAAAATAAATATAATGCTTTATTTATTTTATTTTATTAAACAGTACACAAAGAGACAGATTTACAATCCTCCATTATAATAATAATGTAAGGTTTTGCTCACATTAAAAAAATATTAAAATGGATTTTACTATTCATGTGTATTGCATAGGTATGTGTTAATGCATGCCGTGGCAGCCTGTTATTAAGGCAACACTACATTATGTATCAACATTTATGTTTCAATTAGTGTATGCTTTGTTGGTTGTCCATAAATAAATAAATATATATATTTTTTTATATATGTATCCGTAATGGTAAGATTTCCTAGGAACATAAACGTGGTCGCCAAACAAATAATCTATAATATGATTTAATGAACCTATTGTTGCCTATATTTGTGTGATTATGAGATCCCAGGTTCGACACCAGATCATGCAAAATGTATTGTATTGCCTGCTAGGAATTTCTCAGTAGCAAATGTTGCGCATTCTATCCTTTCAATTATGTTATTTTAAGAAAAAGTTACTAAGTTTACGTCACGCCTATACGACCACGTCTTTCTGTTACACGCAGTAGATAATACATAATATAAAGTTCATTATATTTATAATTGAAACCTGGTCACGACAAGAAGGATAAGAGTGCAAATCATTCGCACTAAGGGTCACGATTGTTTATAATAAGGAACCAGACTAAGAAATAATATTAATTTAATATGTATCAGTGAACTCAGAATTGTATAATATGCTATTATTAATTATTATGTAATATTTATTTGATTCTATTATAAGTTACATACATACATAATCTTACACCTACATATTTATATTCCCGAAAAGGTAGGTAAAGGTATATTAAAAGCGGTGGTAGCCCAGTGGATAATGTATAGACTTGCGATCGAGAGGTCGCGGGTTCGAATCACACTCATTGCACTACTGACGTGAACCAAATCCTCATACAAGTATTCAAGCTTAGCTATAAATTGATAGTAATCTTTTTAATATAGGGCAAGACTGTGTATTGCCGTTTACCGGACACAAATCTGAAACTGTGCCCGGTAAACGGCAATACATAAAACACTAGTAGTCGGCGACTATATGCTGCTACTCAGAATCACTAGACAGAAAAATCCAATAACAATTTGTGCAACCCGAGAATCGAATCCGAGACCTCATGGACAGCTGTTGAATATCCTACCGCTGCGCCACTGAGGCAATTTTTACCTTTGCAAGGTAGAGACCAAACACAGGCTAGTGTGACTTGGGAATGCAACTCAAGCTTATCGAATTGTTAATTCCGTATAGCCTGTCTTATGAGCAGTATAAGTATTCTATTTTCTCTTCCATTTTACTTTTATGAAGAATTTTATTGCCTTGTTTGGTTACCCGCTACTATGTGTCTATTAGCAGAGCAGAAAAAACAGCATGATATATACATAATTTTGCTTGGGTACCAAAGTAACCCAGATCAGTGCAAATATATTATATAGAGAAAAGAAACAGATATTTTATAAGTACATGTAAAGTACGGACTCAAAAACAATTCAATTAAAAAGATTTTCTATTAATTGTTCTTAAAACAAAATCGTTCTAAACGTTGATTGTTCTAATGATAGCTATCTCGTACACGTAAGCTTTTTCCATATCTATTGCGCTTATTATTGGTTCGAATTATCAAAACAAGTGCAGTTGTTAATGAGAAAATAGTTTAGGCACCAGATTTTTGACATCCATTTCTATGAAAGGAAAGCAACTAGTTTTATTTTTGCTTAATGAGACTGTCGCGAGGGACTTTGCAGAAATTCGATAATTTGTTTGAATTTTTGCAAAGAACAACCAAAAACGGAACAACTATTTATAGAGTCGGGATGTTACACAACAATTTGTCACGTGCAGGGATCGAACTCACAGTACTCGTATCGGCTACAGAGATGAGGCGATCACTTAAACCACTACGTAACCCACTCAATCCAACATTTTATTACTAAAATATAAAAATATAATACAATATTTTATTACTAAAAATATAATATAATATTTTATTACTAAAAATATAATATAATATTTTATTACTAAAAATATAAATAAAAACACGATTGACACAGCAAGAACATACCAACAACAACAGTGAAAAGGGAAAGTAAAATACCTAAGCCTTCTACAATAGTTAGCTCATAACGTGATCACCATAAATAAATATGACATCATGCGCCATTTTTCCTCGTCCACTTTTTAGTACGCATTTTACTGTCTATAGATAAGAAGTACTAGTCAAGCATCACGACCAGTATTTGTTACATATTTTTTATCGCATCAGCTACGTCATCGGGATCGTAATGAGAGGCGTGAGGTGACGTAATGGTAGGGACAATATGCATCTATAGAGTATGTTAGGACAGTACTTTCTACACAGATGGTTGTTGTCTTTGACAAAGTGACAATCGCCATTCATGTACTGTAGTATCCTTTCAGTGAAATTGGCATCTACTGATGAAGAATACTGAAATTTCGCTGGCCTTGATCACAATCTCCAAAAATAAGATCCAAGTAAGTTAATGCTATTCTAGTTCGGATAAGTGTGCATTTATAATTAACTCATCAATTAGTCGATAACCAGTCACAATGAAAAAAGCTCTTATAAGGATCAAGAGTAAATACATTGAAATTAAAAGGGTAGTGTCCCTGTGACCATGGCTGCTGAAAAGCAATCGAAACGTCGGGCAAAGTGTAAACCTAAATATAAATAGATTAAATTGTTTTAATATTTTCATTAAATTAAAAATTAGTAAAGTTCAGTAGTAGTAGTAGTGTAACAGTTTCAAAATGATGTAATACAGTGTTAAATAAACAACGCGATAAAATCCGTATAAATGAGTTTAATTTCAATGAATAACATTCGCGTAAACAGAAGACAATATTAAGAGTCAAATACAGTTAAATGCTGATATCATTAATAATTTACATTTATCTGTCTTTAATTAAGATTTGTTTTTTTTTTATTCAACTACGTTGGCAAGCTAGCATACGGCACACCTGATGGTAAGTGGTCACCGTAGCCTATGGACGCATGCAACACCGGGGGCATCACTTGCGCGTTGCCGACCCTTTAGGAAAGGAAGTGGGAAGGAGAAGGAGCGGGTAGGCGGAAAGGGGGTGTTTGGGCCTCCGGAACTCTCACTCACCGAACGAAACACAACAGTAGGAATACTGCTATTTCACGTCGATATTCTGTGAGAGGGTAGTCCTTCCCCGGTCGAGCACTGTGACACAAATGACTTTACAATCATTCAATTAACAAATACAAAGAACACTCAGATTTAAAACAAATATTTGATGGCCAAACAAATAATTGCTCACTCAGCTCGCTAGCATTATTTCCAAATGTAGCTTATTAATAAAATTTTGCAATAGATGCAGCTCCAGAGCTAAGTGATCATAAAGGCTACAAGAATACAAATGCTTGGTCACCCTATCGCGATCGTATCGGCGTAAGCGCATGCCATCAAACACGGCCGCCTAATATGTCGCGCGTCGTAATTACAGTGTCTAATGTAATGTATGTGCTCATTCATTATACGCTGATTATTAGTCTTAATAATTGGTTATTTTGTGCGAGAATAATAATTTCATTATGTCATGATGTTAGTGGGGCGATCTCGTCATTTTTAAATAAGAAATAATGATGGTAATTTGACTTCCTTTACTTGATTAGTTTAAACTTTAAATGGTTAATAGTGATGTGAGTTTAATTCTTGTAAGCTACGTGACAAAAATTATGTTACCGAAATCTTTAACAGACGTGTTATTGTGTTTGTTGTTTCAATGTTTTTTAAATTCCATATTTATTGTATTATGATCTTAGATCAATTCAAGTAGTCGTTCCAGTGCATGTATTTTAAACTTAACTCAAATTATGGCCAGAATCGGTGTATAAAATTAAACTATAATATTAATTTTTATTTTATGATGTTGCAAATTAGTCATAACGAAGTCGCAATTATTATCTTATCTTATCTTATCTTGTGTGGGGGCCAGTCAGTACAGACCGGCGACAATTCGACACAGTGGCATCTTTTGTGTCGACTTCCCCAATAACGACTGCCATAGATGTTCATGGCAGCCGGGACTGATGGCTTAACGTGCTCTCCGAGGCACTGAGCAGGCGATAATTGTCAATCAATACGTACATAATTTGGAAAAGTCATATAACTTCCGAAAGTCAGAGGTGCGCGACGTAGGTTCGAACCCGAGACCCTCTGCATTATTTATTATTATTAAATATTGTACTCTTTTGGTAATAAATATTTTTTATTTTATTTATTTATTTATTTATTGCAGTCTGTTGGTCTCCCCACTGAGCTATCGCTGCTCTCCGCAATTATTATACTTCATTGTATAAGTGATTACACCATTAAGTTCTATATTTTAATTAAATATTAATTTTACCATCTCCAATCAATTAAAACATTGCTTTGCTGTGTGAAAAAAGATTAACCACCGATTACACTTTTGCGTTTACAATATTAGGAAGGATTATTCATGAAAAAAAAGAATCGTCGCAACGAAATTAAAATAAAAGAACAAGGCAAAGAAACCTATCTAACTCGACTACAAAAGAAGGATAAAGAAAAGAGAAACAAGGCAAGAATTACGCATAAAGTCTAAATCAGAGTTAAGAAGTAATGAATGTAAAATTCTCAGTCTGATCATTTGAGAAACATACCGTCAATGTATGACATATACGAATGATCATGAATTTACTTAAACATTACATTATTACTGTGGTATTTTCCAGTTTTATCGCAAAATACCAATCATATTAATTAATAATGGTTTATTGCAAATGGCCCCAAGCAATCACGAATTAAAATGACGCCACTAAGTAAATGCGGCGACACGTAATTTGTATTTACAGCGTTCGTATCGAAATATTCAATATATTGAACGTTGCTAACGGATAATTATAAGCGGTTAGGCTTAATATTAACGTGTGCCTACGTTCTGCCTTTTAACATTTCAAATATAGAGTTAAAAGGCTAGACAGATTAGGCAATATGTTTATACATTTACGCCTGACTCTTTCCTGTTGAAGCGGTAGTGAGTCCGACAGACAGTGCAGATTGCTACACAAGCAATCTTGATAAGCCTATCTTCTTCTTCTCTCTAGCCTTTATCATTCCCAAGTCACTTGGGGTCGGCTGACCTGACTGATAAGCCTATATTTACGTTATTTTCGAACTGCCGTTTTTGGTATAATTCCTGTATTGCGAAGGACTTTACAAACGATTACCAACGTATATGAAGAACATCTTATCTCTCAACAACTACATAATATGTAGTTGTTGAGAGACACGATGTTCTTCACATATTATGTGTGCTTCACATATATCTCGTGTGGGCATCGAGTCCACAACCCTCGACGCAATGACAGTAGCGAGATGACCACTTAAGCCGCTATGCCTTTCATGCAGCCTATTGTTGTTAATATATAAGATCCCTTTGTTGAAGTGTTGTATTTTTCTACTCTGGACCAGTTGTACTATTTTCCTAATTTTTACTTAGTTAAACTAAATACTTTATGGTGCCGCCTGCGGTGACAAACGTAGTTTAGGTAGGTCTTTCTTTGCCCGTAGGTAACAAAGTATTGTTTGTCCCCGCCTGCAGCACCATAAAGTATTTAGTTTAACTAATTTGAATATACATATGTAGTTATTTCATTATTTGATCAAGTGAGCTTACAAAACAATGCATTAGTCAGTCGAATTTTATATAGATATTGTGATACTTGTTTTTCTCTTTTCAGTTCAATACTTTTAAATAGTCGGGTTTTTTGTTTTATAATAATAATTTTATTTCAGACTTTTTAGTTTTATTAACCGAATTTTATTTTAAGTAGTAAGTTTTATATAACTAAGTACAGGCAATGTAATTCCTGAGTTCCTGACTTGAATAGATTCTTGCTAGAAAATGATACTTCGGGCGTCCCGATATATAATCGGTACGCTTTTTGACAATTTGTGTTAAAACTGTAATATAAACGTGATATGATATATATATTTATGAAAGGTTCTTTTTACGATCTTTCATTTGATACCCATATTGCTAATGTAAGACAAAAAACAAACTTCCTCCCCATTTTTCTTCATTAGCGGGCGCTATTTTGAAAATTTATATAGCCTATGTCACTACCACAATTCTGATGAATTCAACGACACCTCATATGTCAAAAACCGTCCAGCCGTTTGGGCTGTAGGGCGTGCCAAAGAAATGAACATACATAACCACATACATACATACATATGTACATACATACGCTCGAAAAACATTACCCTCCTTCTGACGCAGTCGGGTATAAAAAAAGAAGCGGCAGGGATCATTCCGAACAATTCATCGGAGCACTCCCCATAATAAAAGCGATAGAAGATGCATAACGAAGCCACATTTCTAAGCAGCGCCAAGGGGTCTAGCTGATTTGAAACAACCTGGTAGTCGACGATTCGAGTCAGTCTCTGTTGAATGCCGTCCAGAGGGAGAAGCTGGAACTGGGGTGCCCCTGCCCACAGATGAGAACAGTATTCCATGTGAGGCCGAACCTGCGCCTTATAAAGTAGTAGGCGGTGGGCCGGCGTGAAATACTGTCTCGATCTGTTGATCACACCAAGATATTATTTCAAGAGCTTTATATCTGCTGGAGTGTGTATATGCGCTTCGGTGGTCTTTACACCTAAAGATAGCAGTCTAGCTACGTCTATTTCGCGAAAACAACAATGTTTAAATGTTGATCCCAGCGTTAGAAGTGTTCATAGCCTACAAGAACCACTTGACATAAACTCTGCATGACAGTAAACGAATACCACAGTAGCAAATAATAATGTGCATAACGTATACGTGCAAAGATATATTACTTTTTGTTCTACGCAAGGTACGTCACATTCAGATGAATAAAAAGTTTTAGCGCAATGGGGTGTGAACACATAATCCACTCAATCTGTTCATTGTGCTATGTTGGCAAAACAACCACTTTGTGTACGAAGAGTAGCTTTAATCTAGTTAAACGGTCTAGTATACAGTCATATATCTAATTTTTCATAATATTTAATATACATAACGGAATTAAGGCTTCTTGCTAATTATACAGAGTATTAGATAAATTCACAAAGTTTCGTCATAGATCTTAAGCTAAATCTGATTACAAAGCACTAAGAATAAATTGATAAGAATCTATATCTAAAGATGTTTTCAAGATAAAACTCATTTGATTCCGATTAGCTTTAGTTATTGAAAGTCTAAGAAAATGCTGACACAGCAAAGCTCTAGGATTTATTACTCTATTCTAGAATAAAATCAGTAAGTTTCACGACGACAAATATATTTTGTGGAAAGACAAAATCTTTATGTAATCTCCGTTGTGTAGCAAAAATAATAGAAACTACGATGCCTTAGTAGTAATAGGTATCGAGCTTGCGAGCTTGTTGAAGAAATAATAATATAATTAAAATGTCTTGATAATGTAAATGGCTCTATAAACGGTTTTAATAAAATAAATATAAATGAAGTAAATTTACTTAGTTGGATTTATCACCTAGATACTAGTAATAAAACAAATTACTATTGTATGTATTTTAAAATGTTTTTTAAATGCTTAGTCAATTAAACGATGTCGCTTACTAAAGAAAATAATCTTATGCAGTGACCACTTCAACTTTTTGTTTTTATAATAATACTTTAACCGACACGGGAATCGAACTTGAGACCTTTACGATGCGTAAACGTATGCCACAAGACCAACAGGGCAATCTATGAGGCAGGTATCGCTGAAATATTACCTAAATCAGGGTAATAAAACTACAATAAGGTTGGCAACACACTGTTGGTACGAAATGTCATCGTAAACCTAATTTAATGGGAAATTCCAAGTTACGATAGAGATCAGTGCAGTATGCGTAATGAGTTCAGGTGGCAATTTAAGTGATTGTCGAGCAAAGTGCATAGTAATGTACAAGCGACAAGCGTTCACTGCTAACTGCACGGCAATTTGTAACATGATTCAATTCTATAGAAGCTTGTAGAAATTGATTTAAATTAGTTGTTACCGATATAAATTTGCACGAGATTATTGACAAGTACTAAAACATCAACGCGACCTATAAAAATTGCTCACAAATTTTTACAGTTAGTATTCGGTGGAATTTTACCTATATATTTAATATCAATTGATCGAGTGATATTTGAGTATAATAATATACCCCAGACATATAAGAGTGCTACATATGTAGCAATAGTCCTACGCCTGCTGCGGCTAGTGCCGCCGTAGGTGTTCCATCCCACTTTAGATTAAACCTCTCCAAAGGCCTCTTCACGTTGGACCCATGTCTCCGTGTAAGCCTCCCAAAGGGCCAGATATTTTTATAATATGATAGAAAAACATCTGTGATATAAGAAACATAATAAGTAATTTTATTGCCAACAAATATATAACCTCTATATATTTTTTGGCTTTGCCTTAAACAATAGACCTTAGAATGCACATATAGTATTGAATTTACCGAAACAAAATTTGTAGATTATCGAAAAATTGCTCATGATCTCCACACTAGGTCAGACCTGTCTGTCTGTCCGTGGAGACGAGAGAGAGTTTCAATACTAAGTTAAAAATTTACGGTTTGGGCAAGTATTAGTAAGCAGGCAGGCAAGGCATAGAAAAATTTTGATGACAATATGGAATTATTACATACAGACAGTACACAGTATGTATGTGATGTAAATACTAATATTGATATTTATATGTATTAAATAAAGTTATTAGATATAGATAGATATTATATAAAGAAGGCTAGCGGGGCAAAAGTTTCTTCGAGAATACCATAAAAGTTTTAAAAAGAAATTGCTTGTTTCGTTACTTTGCACGCAATCAAATTAGAATGGATTTCTTATTATAACAGTCATATTTGGGGAACATAAGTTGCGTTTCTGCGTAATATATAGATACTTAATATCAAGCTATATTATGCTGTTTGCAGAGAGATCAGGGATCTATGGCCTTGAGCTGTCATAGTAGAAACATTTTTCACACTATAGTTGCTTTCATCAATGCCAGCAGTCAGATTTTTCAGAACCCAAACTGACATCGCCTTCCTTAGATACAAAGATTTAGATTTGTGACTGCTTTGATAGCATAGCAGTAGTAAATGTGACTGCTTAAAATGAGGTTTAGGGTTCAAATCTCGACTGGAGCCAAGAAATTTTCAGTAGCACTCCGGAGTTAGAAAGTTGGAGGTGTCGCACATTCTCTGTGCCTCGGCAAGCATTGGTTTACGCCAGGTCTTCCTTCGGTCGTGTCAGATTGCTGTCCCATCGGATTAAAAGAGTTAGGAAATAAAGAGTGCACTAGGGTTTGCGTACACATTTGTGCACTGTAATATCTCCTTCACAGATGGATAGCCTCCGTTAAGGTTGGCCACCATGACTGAAATTTGGCTTGGAGGGCTTTAATATTTGAGGCTGAGTATTGAGTCAGCATGTCAACTGCCATGACGCTCAACACACGATTAATTGTTCTCATATTTCATTGCTAGTTCACCTCTATTGATTCCATCGATAATTATTCGTATATGGGATGGGATTATGCCGTCACAAATATAATGGTCTGCGATTAATTATATCCTAGTAGGTATCGATGTTTTGATATGAATCATAATTCATTATAAACATAAATGTATACGTTTCTAAATAGCATTGATGTCAATGCAATTTAGAAATGAATACATTTTAGCTATAACACTATGTTTATTATACTTTAAATATGGGTAGTATTTCTATATTATGTTTCTGACACTACAACCGCACCAGGCTGCCGTTGTTATACAACTTGTTTATAAACAACTAGCTATTCTGTCTGTTATCTGTATGTCCGTCTGTTATATAGTCTATAAGCTACTATCATTTAGCTCAATTCTTGGGGAATACTCCGCAAGTAGTAAAAGAGATCAGCGCTCTTCAGTTTTATTATATTAGTAATAGGTATATCATAACAGAGCAGAGTCAGTCTAGTTGGAGAACATTGGACTGCCTGCAGAGTCTTGAGTTCAATCCCAAGGTGCGCATCTCTCAGTTTTCGAAGTGCCGTGCGTATCAAATAGTTAATTATCGCTTGCTGTAACGGTGAAGGAAAAAATTGTGAGGAATCCAGCATTTCTGAGAGATCTCCATAATGTTCTCGAAGATATGTGAAGTCTGCCAAACTTAACCCTTCTCACACTAAAAAGAGGCCCCTGCCCAGCAGTGGGACAATTTAATACAGGGCTGATATTATTATATTATAATATATATTAATCGAGACCTCTAGCAACACAATCTGTCGTTGGCACTCATACAGATTTTATTATAACAAGCCTTTAAAGAAAAATCTAATGATAACCAGTCGTGGTGGGTTTTACAATGTTTTAAATAACAAACGCATTGTGGATAATGTTTTGTCTCGTTTAGTCACGGAGTAGATTCTCATAATCTCTTACTTGCGTTTGGTGATCGAAGCTACAACTGACGACCACAGAAAAATGTGCCATCCAATCCAAGCCAGAAAATTATAAAAATTAAATGTATGTTTAAAATATATAGGTATTTTACAGAGATAATATTATAATATACTTATGTATATTATAATATAATAATATTATATAATATAATATGATAGTATTATAATATAATTATGTATATTATAATATTATCTCATATATTATTATATAAATGGCAGATTAATGCGCCGTTAGCACTGTGTTAATTAAATAGGCAACTAGGTCACAATAATAAGCTTCACATCAATTAAATTAAAATAATGCCATTAAGTTATCTCAAATATGAATTACTTATGTTATGAATGTAAATATTCAAGTTTGAGTGCCAATAAATAACATATTTTGCGTAGTAAACTAAGTTATATAATTGAGCAAATTATATTGGATACTTGATACATTTAGCTTGTCAATCAGACTGGCATGTACTGTCCATAGTGACAAATGTTGTAATCGTTGACGATTATTAAGATTGATTGAGCTGTACAGTGTAGTCATCACGCGAAGTAATGTTATTGTAATATTGTTAACGTTTACGCGGATGTATTACACGGAAGTTTAACTATACGGCTTTTATCGGGTTTGATAAAGTAGTTACTAATTTTGACTTTTTATAAGCTTTGAGACCATAATAACCATGATTTTGACCATGACATTGCTGATGAAAGGAAACCAAAATATTGGATAAATGTATTTATATATTTTTTGTGAATATAAAATATGATATCTTATATTTATAAAATAAATATTTTGCTGTTCTGGAATTCGATTCTGAGCCTCTAGCGCGCCGAATTATATGAGTATTAAATATAAATTCACGCTCATTTTAACGACGAAGGAAAACATCGTCAGTTAAACCTGCATGGTGGATGGAGAGTTTGCCACAATGTTCTTCAAAATGTGTGAATTCTGCCAACCCGCTGGGTCGACGTGGTGGATTATGGCCTAACCCTTCTCAAAGTGAGAAAAGCCTTTACCTAGCAGTGTGGCAGTTTATTTATAGGAATGACGCTATTATAATTTTATAAACTTAGAACTCCTTATAAAGTGTTTGAATATAAATAATTTAGTTATTGTTTTTACCCGTTTCTGTCAGAGGAATATTTGTGTGTAGGTGAATCTATTTCTTTGGCACGTTTTGTGGTCTATATTACGTGCTTGATTGTGATATATGATGTGTTGTTATAGTGGCAGTGATATTGTGTATAACTTGTATGAGAATAAATACGGCTACCGTGCACAGTATTTTTTGCCGTAACCATTTACTTGAAGTTGTTGTGATTAAGATAGAGCGTGATTTCGTAGCACATTTATTCGAGGTAACTTCTTTCTTTTTTCTTTCTAACGTTTCTGTTCTTATTTAACACAAAAGAGTTTTCATTCCATGAAAAAAAATTACTTGATTATATAGCTGGCAGTTTGGCCATTACAGTAATAAGCGAAAATTCAAAATTAGAATTTCATTTGTTTATCCTATAAATGAAATGATTCACTGTTTTGAGACAAATGTGTGTTTAGAGTTGGAGTACATTTCACCTTTGAAAACTAAAAATTTGCGCCTATCTTAAAACATTTTGTTCTATGTTCTGTATACTGTGTGTGTACTGTGACTTTGAGACGTCTGTAAAAGTTTTTCTAAAACATATACTTCACCCGCAGAAGCCGCCCAAGTGATGGCATTCCTGGATTCTGGACTTAGTGCGTCAGAGACTCAGCGTGTTGTGGCTGAAAGATTGCATCTAAGCCTGTCGTCTGTTCATAGAGTCTACAAACGCTATCGGGAGACTTGTTTGTTCACGCGCCGTTCAGGATCTGGCAGGAATCGGATCACTTCTGAACGAGATGATCGATTTATTGTAATGACTTCCTTACGAAATCAATGCCTTAATGCTTTTCAACTGTAGCAGCAGCTTCATGTTGTACGTAGGGTGGCTGTAAGTGACTCTACAATTAGAAAAAGGTTGAAGGAACGTGGACTGGTACCGCACAAGCCAGCAAATGGGCCGAAATTAACTGCAGACCATCGAAGAGTGCGCCTTAACTTTGCACGTGAGCACCTAAATTGGTCATACCTCCAGTGGAACAAAGTCCTCTCTCCTGATGAGTGTAAAATTATGCTGTATGGTAACGACGAAAGGAACAAGGTCTACAGAAGAGATGGAGAATGCTTAGCATAATGCTGCATTGAAGAAAAGGTCAGCTATGGTGGCGGTTCGTGGACGATTTGGGGAGGAATCAGCACCGACGGTAAGACAGAGCTTGTCTTTGTGTCTGAGCCACGTCTGCCTGCACTAAACAGTCATCGGTACATCGAACAGTGTCTTAAGCCTCATGTGATGCCCTATGCACATTTTATTGGCATCGGTTTCATATTCCTGCACGACAATGCTAGGGCTCACACCGCGAGCGTCTTACGAGATTATGTTACTGAAGTCGGTTTCTCCATTATGGAATGGCCAGCAAGAAGCCCAGACATGAATCCGATTGAACTTCTATGGGATGAAATAAAGAGACGAATTCGTGCAAGAGATCCTGCCCCAGAACCACTTAGCCAGCTGCAAAATGCAATCCAAGAGGAATGGAATGGAATGCCACAACATTTGATCGTGACTCTCATCCAATCGATGAAGAACCGTATGAGAGCAGTAATAAGAGCTCGGGGAGGGAATACAAGTTATCAAATAAACGTTACTTAGCTTTTTTTTTCATTTACGTGTGTTGTTTTATCAATTTCCTTCATAATCCATACAGGGTAAAATGACTTGTTAAACAAAATACGAAACCTATGAAAATTTAATTTGAATTTAGAACATTAGCATTAGGATTTGAAAACCTCATATTATTCAATATAAAACGACATTTGACATTTATTCCTAAATATACACATTTTTCTGATAATCCTTACAAAACATAAACGTGCAAGGTGTTTCGATTTTTCTGATGAGAAGTGTATTTTCCGATTTTTATTATTCAATTAAACCTGAACCGCTGCACAAATTTTATTCATATTTAGGGTGCGGATTAAATATGATTTGTTTAAGCATTTGCAATGCTTTTGAATTATATATGACTCAGAAATTTAGAAGATTTATTTATAAAACTTTCAATTTTCTGAGGCATATATAAAGTTATATAAAAAGGAAAGTTAATAGTCGAATAAAATATCTCAGCAACAAACCTCTATCTGTAGAAGAAATAACATAGAATAGAGGAGGTAGAAGATAATTAAAAAAACTATGACAGCAATTAGTATATACAAAACTAAATGGTACCGAAAGGAGATCAAAACAAACTTAGCTTATGCAATATCACAAACCACAGCATCAAATAATAATGCAATGTTGCCAACCAAACGCAGACCACATCGATGCAATGCGTCCTTTTGATCCCGAACCACCAAACCGTAAAGCATTGTCGCGTGACTATTGTGTGTGACGTCATCAGGCTCCCATTCAGCGCAGGATGACTGATTGTGATTGGCTTTTAATGATTATCTGACAATGTCTGGCCGCAAGTCACCTCGTCATTGTCGTGAATAGATAACTGACGCAGATAACGCAATGAGATCATAAAGCAGATTATATTGATAGGCCGCTTTCCGATCATTGAAGTTCTTTAAGGATTTGTTGCCAAGTAACGCTGTGGTTTAGATTTTGTTAGAGCTAAGAAATGTAACGTCGCTCTTTTTAAGAGTAAGAGAAAAACATCGTTAGGAGACCTGCAAATCAAAGAGGTCTCTCTAATGCTTTTCTATATTGTGCTATGTGAAGTCTGCCAATACGCACTGGGTCAGCGTGGTGGACAATAGCCTAATCCTTCTCACATTGAGAACTGTCCCATTCCTGGGCCCATGCCTAGGAGTGGGACAGTTTAATACAGGGCTGGTATGTACTACACTATATAGTATTACGCCAGTTTCTTGAAATGTATAATTGACATTTATGAGGATCAAATTTCGCCAGTCGCTGTCTAGAGGAGACATAAAAATCTTAACTACTTGAAAGTTACCGCATATTTATATGTAAGAAAATTTCTCTCATATGTATCAACATATAACAGAACATATATGACCGTAGACACATTACACAATGTTATACGGTTGCAATTTTCTGTAACTGTTGATACCCATGTTACAGTAAGGTGTAATGTTTCTACGGTCAATAGGGTTTCCTGCTAAAAGAGATGTTCTGCTGTACCTACTGGTGGCGTGGTACCCACCAAGTCATTATATTTTTAAGATAGGAACGCAATAATCTCTTTTGTTTGTTTAATGAATTACGAATGGTAACCTTAAGTTGCAGTCAAAGAACAATGGTAGCGACATACTATGCTTGATTGTGAATTTAGTACATGCATAGTCACACGCCTGCTCAAACTTCGCCATTTATATTTTTAAGTCTCACGCAATAAAGTATACTGGGTATATTTCTGTTTTCATGTGACTTTGATATTACCTAAAAGAAAACAATAATATTGGCTTTAACTGTAAATAAAATTTAGGCTAAACTTTAACTTCTGCATTAACTTACAGTTAGTTTACCTCGATAGTGCAGCAGTAGGGTAAGCGACTGCTATCCACGGGCTACGGCTAACTCTCGGGTACGATTGCCAGGTCAAGCAAATTGTAATTAAGTTTATCCGTCTAGTAATTATCTGCAGCAGCACGAAGCCCGGAACTGTGTCCTATAAACGGCAATAGGCTCTCTCCCTATTACATGAGGCTTTAAACCGTAGTTGTTAAAAAGCTTTTTCTATCCCTTTGAAATGTGAGCGTTTACCTTTGAAACTGATCCCAAGCGTGAGACTTTGGATGTATGTTTTTTGCACGTGAACAGGCTGTAATTTAAAACAATTTGTATCTAAGTACTAACGTAATGATCATCAATGAACGTCTCATTATTGGACACAAATCGTCTCCAGTCATTGTTTATAACGAATAGAGGAATTTATTTTCTACCGGTCGCTTGTTAGTAAGGACAAATAGATGTCAAACGGTTGTTAGGAGACATTAGTTATGTTAATTTTAAACATATGTTAGCCTGTTTCAGGAAGGAGATTTATTGATCAATCACTCTTTTGCAAACTGAAACTCGGACGTAATAAGTTCAATCATCCTTGCAAGCCTTAAAGGTTTAAGATGATTAACGCCAGTCATCATTATTATTAATATTTAAATCGATGATATTTAATCAATATTAATATTATGTAATGTCAGCGCAGTTTATAAACTGTTTCACTGTTAGAGATGGCCCTCATAGTATGAAAAGGATTAGGCTATGGTCCAGCATGCTGGACTATAGCCTAACCCTTAATGCGAGTTGGCAAACTTCACATATCTTTGAGAACATTATGGAGATCGAGAGGTAATTTATAATTGAATACACAGATAATTTCAAATGTCAGAATTTAGTGCTTTCATTTAAACTTACACGCACGCGCACGTAGCATTATGACTGGCAGTAATACAATACCAGTATCACTGCTATTTGGTTTTCACCGCTCTTGCGCAAATGGGAGATCCTTATATTATTACGTTGATTACGCGTAGCGTTGTCCTTGTTTCACTCGATATACTCAGCACTACGATTTAGTAGTCTTCCGTAAAAGAAGTAGGTGATTCCGTAGTGAAGTATCAAAGAGTTGCTACTGCTATTTCTGAAGTAGCCGTTTAGACCAAATTTGCCTCACTTAGAGCCAATATTGTTATAATAAAAAGTTTATATAAATTTGTTATAACGGCAAGCTTATTTCTTAGTTAAGGAAAGAAAAATCACCCGTTTGTTTGTAAGGGCCAGTTGTCCGATATTAATTCGAGGAATTAAAGACTCTTTAGGTCGAAAGAAGCACGAAGTTTCTCTTTTTATTTGATAGCAACTGAGTGTTGACTTCTTCGTGTTAGAATCTCATTAAAATAAAACTAGTAGAAGCATGTGGGTGTGTTCGTGCGTATCTCGTCTGCGTATCAGTAGATCAACACATAAATATAACTATTTATGCGTTCGTACTTCAATTAATAATGAATAAAATTATCGGTTACATTGTGGCGATTAAATAATTTACACGTCAATCGTTTACGTGTTATTCAGTTGTTTAGGTTTGTGAAGTTTGCGACTTTGACCTACAGTTACTTAGTCTTGATCAGATCCTGGGTCAAAAGTACGGTTCTAAGTTTAAGACTTTCGCGTTGTAAAGTAGCAAAGAGTTTTACGACACATCTTAAAAAAAAAAGGTGAAAGGTTACTGTGACCTTATTAATAAGCAAACACTGTAGGTCGATTGTTCAATCACCAGATAAACCATGACTGCTAAATTATTATTTGTTTTATCAGTTTTCATAAGAGAAAACTCATACGTGTATTCCTTAGGAAAGCTGAAATACCTAATATTGTCTTCTGTTGTTTACGCAAATGTTATTCATTGAAATTAAAATACTATATACGGATTTTATCGCGTTGTTTATTTAACACTGTATTACATAATTATGAAACTGTTACACTACTACTACTATTGAATTTTACTAATTTTTAAGCTAATAAAATTATTTAAACTATTAATATTTACGTTTACATTTTCCCCGACGTTTCGGTTGCTTTTCAGCAGCCATGGTCACCTATCTATCCTCTACCGGTCTATCAAAGTGATACGTCATCGATCAATAATAGGGTTTTTTCATATTACGTGTTAAGCCAAAAATATTTAACGCGATGTAATATGTAGAGTTGTCTATTGTGTTTTAGGACATCAAACCTACCAAAAGAGCTATGCTCTTTTTTAACCTGATCAGTGATTCGTGATTACGTCCATCATGAATCAAATCCTGAACGTCACCTTTAAAAATCCTTGTGTCTTTAAGAGAGCTACGCAATTTAATTCTGTATGATCCTGATTAGGTGTTGTACTATTAGCAGTGCGGATAGTGTATACAGGGTGTCCGGTAATTAATGAATAACCTGGAAATGTCTTAGAGTGGAACTGACGGCCGTTCAGGAAAAATATGAAAAAAAAATCTATCCTAACTACTAAGATATGTGTTTTTTTTTTAATTACCATGTATTACTTTCTTGTATACTACGACCATAAATGAATGAAATCCATCGGTTTTTTGTTGTTTTATTATTAAACACTAATTATGCTAATAGATAGACAGTCAAAAGTATGCTATGCTAATATAGCTTGCACTTTTAATATATTTTTTTATTTTAAATTTCTTAATAATTTTTTTTCATTTTTCTGCACGTCCTTCAGTTCTACTATAAGACATTTCAAGGTTATCCATTAATTACCGGACAACCTGTATATCTATAACGAGGGCAGTGAAGTGTTTTACTGTCTGAGGTCCGGTTCATATATTCAAGAAACGAGTCGTTTTAGCTACGGACAGTTACATTTTGACATATTTTTCATAGGATATGTGTCAAAAATTAACTGTCCGTAGGTATTACGACTTTTTCTTGAATATTGAAACCGGGAATATGTAGGTACCGGCTTATACGACAAATGTTTATCATTAAATTAATGCTTGTTGGCGTCGATAGCGTAGTGGTTAGTGTAACCGACTGCCACGAGGTTGCGGGTTCGATTCACACACAAGTCAAACATTTGTGTGCATGAACATAGATGTTTGTCATGGTCTGAGTGTATAACTATGTATAATATGTATGTATTTAAAAAAAGTATACTTATACGTATGTTTATTGTTTATCCATTGTCTAGTACCCATAGTACTAGCTCTGCTTAGTTTGGGCTAAATGATGTTGTGTATGATAATAATTATTATAAAGCTAATTGTAGAATTGTTTGATATTATAAGGCGTGATTAAAAAAGAGGTTATAATTAAAATTTAAGAGTAATATGTTAGGCTATTATCGCAAATATGTTTCACACTTTAGTGCTGTTGCCTAAACTGACAGAACGTCTGAAAAATTACGAAAGAACGAAGTAACGGAACGGAGTATTTATTTAAGTATAGACGGTATAGTTGAAAAGGGGAATACCTAATCGGGCGAACGTTGTCTAACAATTTATTTATTTATTCATAAGCAATTGTCATTGTGTTTGAAATACTTACACAATGACTTGCACACATTTTAATCAATGCTTACAATAATACAATCTTAGTCTGACAGTTAGTGCAAATTCAATGCTAATATATTAATAAAGCCTTGCTGGTTTCAGCATGAATGGGCCTTACGGAGAAGTATCACTCTGTTACGGTATATCGACGTAAAGCGCATGCACTAATTCGTCTCGATTGTGTAGCGAGGGCATCCAATCTCCTCCATAGATCCTTTTCTTCCCTTCCTTTTCCTACGTTTCCTTCATATAGGCTATGGAACTGCTCACACAAAGTCTGCTTGATGATAAGTCATCAGGCAGATTGTGTGCTTGTCAGCCATTTATGTAGTTTACGGTAAACAGTGGTTTGTTAGCATCGCCAAGGAGTGCCACTTGCCCGTCTGTGCAATAAAATGAGGATTATAATTTGATATGACTCTTTGCGATATTAGAATGCTATTCTGTAAGATCCCAAACATCGAACTCATTTTCGAATTAGCAGTAAGCACTATCCGATATTTTATGTCAAATTAAAGGACGTCGAAACTAGTAGGACTAAAGGATTAATACGTATAGAAAAAGATTCTATACAGATTTATAAAAAGTATAGTTGTCACTTATATGTATAACTAATAATTTCATTGGATTTTATGTATAATACCTACTAAGTTCAATAGTAAACTGGAAAATAAATTGTAACAAAAACGATGTTTCCGACTCGGGCACGCAACGGACAGTTGCATAAGTGCTCCTTCTTAAACCACCGAACAGTTAAAGTAGATGTATGACACATTAAAATCAAAGACCTTGTCCTACTAATTTACTTTAGTTTATCACGATGAGGTAACATATTCCGTTAAATCAATACATTTATCTTTCGTTCTTCTGACGAAACCAACGCCAGTAGTTTTCCCGCGTTGACTCATAGCCGTACAACCACATTCGATTATTTTTTGTGTCCCAACAAATTATTACCTCATAAAAACGTCGACAAAAACCTTAAAGTGCTCTCTTTTAGATTGTGTACACGTGTTAATTTAATATGTCGTCATTTATGGTGAAAAACAGTACTATGATGTCACTATCTAAAATGGTCGGTCAGCGTTGTTAAGGATTACAAAAGTATGGATAAGAATGTATGATATTTTTGTTTGATTTTATTCAGATTCATTTTTACTTTGTGAATTGATCAGATAGTGTTGGCTATGTTATACTGACGTATAATCTGAACTGTCAATAAAGATAAGAGAATGTACTAAACGTCCAAAACTTTTTTCCACACATCATACAAAAACATCCCGATGTTATGATATGACATAAATACATAATTATAAATTTTGGAGTAACTTAATATATTAGATAATAGTATATGTGTAAAACTAACAGAACTTGCTTGCTCCTCATAAGTAAGTATAATATAATAAGTGGCAATTTTAAATTACGTTTTTTTAGCGAGATAAATATTAATATTTTGATATTATAATTACTTTCACTTTTACACTATCAAGTTGATAAAAGATTTTCTTTTTAATGTTGCGTCTAAAAATGTCAATCACTTGTACCCATATTATTAATACTAAGCCGAAATACACTTTCAGTGATAGACATACAGTAATTAAACTCTTCTACACGAGTCGGATAACAAACGCAAGTAGAGGCACTTAGCGCTACCTAAGCATATAGCTCCTATGATTAACTCACGAATGTAATTTTGAGACAGGTGATGTTTTTGAAAATAAAATACAAATCGGCTAGACCCCTTGGCGCTGCGTAGAGATGTGGCCTCGCTATGCATCTTCTATCGCTTTTACTATGAGGAGTGCTCCGAGGAATTGTTCGGACTGATCCCTGTCGCCTCTTTTCGCCATCGTCCTACGCGACAGAATTTCCATTCCCATCATTTAGATGGTTGGCAGTCCACAACTGTGAGCTTTTCCAGAAATTTCGCACAACTGAACTGTGGAATGAACTGTCGCTTGCGGTATTTCCCGACCAATACGACCTACAAACCTTCAAGAAAAGAGCGTACTCCTTTTTAAAAGGCGGGCAACGCATTTGTAACTCTTCTGGTGTTGCGGGTGTCCATGGGCGGCGGTAATCGCTTACCATCAGGTGATCCGTCGGTTCGTTTGCCAGCTATACCATAAAAAAAAACTATTTAACATATAAGTTAATATTATTTTCTTTTCTAACAAAAGACAATTCCCGCACTAAGAGTAAATCCTGTGTCGTGGGGGACTTTACAAACATTCAAATAACGGACACAAAGAACACACAGACTCGGAACAACCATTTGTAGATCACACCAAGTTTTGTCACGTGTGGGATTCGAACCCACAACACTCGGCGCAGTGGCAGTTGCGAGGCGATTACCTAAACTAATACCTTCTAATATGCGTCACAGAATACCCCTACATCATAAGGACTTGCGTCACAACTTGCAGCTATAGCTCAGTGGGGAGACCAACAGACTGCAATGCAGTGGGTCACGGGTTCGAACCCACATCGCGCACCTCTGACTTTATTTAAGTTATATGACTTTTCGAAATTATGTGCGTATTGATTGACAATAATCGCCTGCTCCTTGCCTCGGAGAGCACGTTAAGCCGTCAGTCACGGCTGCCATGAACATCTATGGCAGTCGTTTTTGGGAAGTCAGTGCAATATCCTGACACTGGTCTAGCCTTAGGGTATCTTTAGCCTTCGGGTTGCGGAGGTCAGGTGGCAGCCGCTCCGTGTAAAAACTGATATCCAGTCAAATCCGGTTAGACTAGAAAAGCTGACCCCAAGTGACTTGGGAATAATGAAGGCTAGGGAGAAGAATAAGACTTATCAGTTATATTTAGTAACCAGCTTTTGCCCGCGGCTTCACTCGTGTAAAAGTAGGTTAGGTTAGTAACAGTGATTTTTGCTAGATGAAAGGTATCTTATGTCCTTTTCTGTTCCCCAGACAACGTGTATGCGAAGTTAGGATGTTACTTGGTTATAATATAGCTGTCTAATAGTGAAAGAATTGTTAAAATTGGTTGTCGGCAAAGAAGGACAGCATTACTACATTGAATAGCAACCTATATTTTGCTACGAAATAACGACCAGTCTTCAGGTCACAGGCAGCATCAATCAGCCTTTTCTCTATTTCTCGCTATAGAGACTGGCCACTGGGAACCACGATCCCAAAAGTTTATTACGTGATCTCAAACCAAGCTTTGTGCTTATTCATTTGTGTTACCAAATCCCATTAATATTGGATTAAGGAACACATACTTATTTGTAAGCTAAGCGAAAAACAGAAAAATAACGAGAAAATAGCTGACACCAAAAATTGACAAATCTACGATTAATAGTTCCTTAATGAAGTTTCTTATCTAACGTGTTTACTTGTTTGGCTTAAAGTCGGTGATTGTGAACCATGTAGGTCGATAGTGGGTTCGATCCCAGCTGATAGTAGGCGGATTTGTAACATGTTGATGCATAGTGGGTAGATAATTTTAATTTATCATATATTCTGTATGTAAACATTGGCTCCAATTCTGACGCTCTGCTAAACTAATATTTTAGGCGAAAGACAAGAACCACACATGTTATAGAATCCTATATTGTATTTGATTTGACACATTCGTACCTGTGCTGTCAAAATACATCCATTACTTTTTAATAAATCATAATTAGAGGAGTTCATTTCATATAATATATAGTGTTACTATATTATATATACTATCTACTACGTAACAGTGGCCGAACCTATTGTTGTATTATTGTGAGGAATGTATATTTACAGACCCTGAGTTAGTACTGAGATTTTTTTAATAGAAAGGCCCATCAATAATTTCCAGGCAGACTCAAATATTATAATATCTCACGAGTGAATGGATGAAGATTAATCAATATTATCCTGTCAACTTTACCCTACCTACCCTACCCAAGACAATGATAAACAAAAATTGTGTCTAGACCGTACGCGTAAGACATCACGTTATCGATATTTCTGTGCTTAGCTATATATTTAATTGGCTAGAACTTAAAACCTTATATCCTTTTCATAAGACCACTATTAGAAAGAGAAGTAATCTGACTAAAAGTTAGCTAGAATCAGAATCAGTCCCTTTAGATTGTTAGCGTAATTAGTATATAGATTTCAATTTACGCCACGATGTTCTTTTGGCACGAAAGATCTACAATCACGATAGTAAATGTTTGGCATACGCATTGAATTGCTGCAAGAATTGGAAAATGTCGATTTAATCTTGAAATACGACACACTTACAATATTTTATTAGATAGCGCTCAAGTTTCTAGTGCCAAATTAACAGATAAATCTGTTTCAGCTCGATACCGCTTCCACTTCTTGATTGTATCTTAGATATTGTCGGTGGAGCAATCGTGGTCTCTCTCTTTTGTCTGTTTCGATCTTAATTTCTTAATATGACATAAATCGAATCTTTCATTAGTTGTGTAATACTTACGCAGCCTCCGTTGATCAACTCAACTACTACTATTGAAAAATATTGAAATTCCGAGTAAAGGATTTCATTACTGTCAAACTACGGAGGATGCCTTCGCAAGAGGTGAAGCATGTATTTTGTGTGCGATTCGAAATTCTGCTAGTTCAAGTACGCTTGGATCTCATTCTGTCTACCAATAGAGGATTTTAGTAATAATATATTCAATCTAGTCTCAATTGCCGTTAACTAACGTTAATTTAGATTATATGATTCCCCTTTATCTCCTGGATTGTAATCTTAATCCTGCATTATACAGTAGCAAAGTAGGTATCTATCTAATTTTATATAAAGTTTTAATTTGGAAACAAATCACCACATATACAGGATAATTTTGAAATCTTGTAATTCCTTTTAACCACGCATTCTACTGGTAATATAGAATACCTAACTTTGACCATATTTTTCTTTATAAGAATTATCATCATCATCATCATTTCAGCCTATTGCAGTCCACTGCTGGACATAAGCCTCCCCCAGGGTGCGCCACAAGGCCCGATCTCCCGTTTTCGCCATCCAGTCACCACCAGCCACTTTTTTCAGGTCGTCGGTCCATCTGGCCGGAGGGCGTCCTACACTACGCTTGCCGAGTCGTGGTCTCCACTCGAGAACCCGTCTGCTCCAACGCTCATCGGTTCTGCGACAGATGTGACCGGCCCACTGCCACTTCAGCCTGCTACACTTCTGAACTACGTCAGTAGCTTTGGTTTTTTGTCGGATAATCTCGTTCCGGACTTTGTCCCTTAACGAGATTCCGAGCATACACCTTTCCATAGCTCGCTGAGTGACATGCAATCGGTGGGCTAGTTTCACTGTTAGGTTCCACGTCTCGGCTCCGTATGTCATGACCGGCAGGACGCATTGATTGAATACCTTGGTCTTCAGGCATTGTGGCAAGGGTGACTCGAAGATGTGACGCAACTTTCCAAACGCTGCCCAGCCAAGCTGCACTCTTCTGGTGATTTCACCCTCAAAGTTGTCTCTACCCAGCTGTAACTTTTGTCCTAGGTAGACGTACCCCTGGACAACTTCAAGGGCTACACCTTCGACGAAAACGGGCTCAGGGACGATGTGCTCGTTGAACATGACCTTAGTCTTGTCCAAGTTCATCCCGAGCCCAACGCGTCTCGAGGCAGCATTAAGACCGGACAGCATTGTCTGCAGGTCTTGCAGCGATTCTGCCATTACAACTATGTCGTCAGCAAAGCGGAGGTGTGTGAGATATTCACCATTGACATTGATGCCCATTCCATTCCACCGCAGGGTCTTGAAGACATCCTCCAGAGCATTGGTGAAGAGTTTCGGGGAAATAACGTCACCCTGTCTTACACCTCTGAGCAACTGGATGGGTCTTGTTTGGTGGTTCTGCACTTGGACGGACATCGTCGCCATTTGGTGGAGATTTCTCAGCACCTCCACGTACCGCCAGTCGACTTGGCATCGCTGCAAAGACTCCAGAACAGCCCAGGTTTCGATGGAGTCGAAGGCCTTCTCGTAGTCCACAAACGCCAGACACAGCGGTTGGTTATACTCTTCGGACTTCTGTATAACCTGCCGAACAGTATGGATGTGATCTACGGTGCTATAGCCTTTACGAAACCCAGCCTGTTCCGGTGGCTGAAAGGCGTCAAATCTTGATGCCAGACGATTCGTGACGACTCTCGAGAACAGCTTATAGACGTGGCTCAGAAGCGTGATCGGCCTATAATTTTTAAGGAGCGTTTTGTCTCCTTTCTTGAAAAACAATGCCACTACACCTCTGTTCCACGCCTTCGGGGTAGCCCCATTGGTTATTACAGAGTTGAAGAGCCTCCTCAACTCCCCAAGAACAGGTTTACCCCCAGCCTTGAGGAGCTCAGAGGCTACTCCATCTTCACCGGGAGCCTTCCCATTACTAAGCTGTTTGAGAGCCGCCTCGATTTCGTCGACATCTACGTCTGGGAGATCGTCAGTGAAGTGGCGGGTAAGTGGGGCTCTAGGGTCTCTCGCGTCTGGTGGAGGCTTCGGTGCGTGCGAAGCATACAGAGTTCCGTAGAAGTCCTCAATTTCAGCGAGTATCCCCGGGACTGATGTGACGGTTTCACCATTCGAGGTAGCTAACTTTGTCAGATGACTCCTCCCCAGTATCTTGGTGAAGACCTTCGACCCCCGATTTCGCTCGATCGCCTCGTGTACTAGGCGAGTGTTCCAGCTGCGAAGGTCGCGTCTTACCAAGTTCCTGATTTTCTTGTGGAGTGACTGGGGATCTGACAAAGATTCCTCTGGTGTCTCACGTCTAAATCGCATCAGATCCAGGGTCTCGCTAGAAAGTTTGGACTTCCTATCTGATCGCCTTTTCCGAAAGTGCCTCGTTCCCACTTCGCGTATCACCCCAATTATGCCGTCCAGGTCCTCGTCAACATTGGCCGGGGTCTCCAGTGCGGCGAATCTATTTTGCAATTCTCGTTGGAACGCATCATGTCCAGCTTGGGGCACACTTGGACGAAGAACAGACCTCACCATGCGACTACGTTCGAGCTTAAAATTGATATTTAGGGTGCCTCGTACAAGCCGGTGATCGCTACCGGTATTAAACCTGCTGATCACCGAGACATCCCTAAAAATGTGCTTCTTGTCGGCTATGATGAAGTCAATCTCGTTCTTCGTCACACCGTCGGGGCTCTTCCAGGTCCACTTCCGTTGGGGCTTTTTCTGATAAAATGTGTTCATACAGAACAGCCCCTGCATGCTAAGGAA
This sequence comes from Catocala nupta, assembly GCA_963675205.1. NCBI lineage: Eukaryota > Metazoa > Arthropoda > Insecta > Lepidoptera > Erebidae > Catocala > Catocala nupta. The sequence goes on along the minus strand of OY776086.1, from coordinate 24,904,623 downwards.
GTTGACCAGCATTTGGCCCCTATGGTTTCTGCGCCCATAGCTATGCTGTCCCAAACAAGATTCACCGCATTCTTTTCCCACTTTGGCGTTGAAGTCCCCCATGACAACTGTATAATGGGTTTTGGTGGTACGATGCATGGCCTTTGACACATCGTCGTAAACGGCCTCCACCTCTTCGTCTGAGCTGCTCGACGTCGGCGCATATACCTGTATGACCTTGAGAGAGTATCTCTCGGTCAGTTTCAGTACAAGGTACGCAACCCGGGTCGAGACGCTGCAGATCTCCACCACGTTGTCACGAAGGGCTTTGTTGACGAGAAATTCCACGCCACCTTGGAATTTTTGGCTCCCTTCCCTGAAGTAGAATAGATGGCCTGACTCAAGGGTTACCGTGTCCTCTCCCTCTCTACGAACTTCCGATAGCCCGAGAACATGCCATCGTATCTTCTCTAATTCTTCTTCAAGGATCTGGAGGCTTTCGTCCAGCCGTAGACTGCGTCTATTAAATGTAGCCAGGGTCAATTGTTGGCAGCCGTCCGTAGCCCGGGGATTCCTAGCACCCCCTACCCTACCGTAACCAAGGCCGCTGCCGTGACCTGGAATAGTAGGGCGGCCGGGAACTGGGGGCCGTTTCTTTTTTGGACTCATCATGGGGGGTTTTGCCCGTAGTCACCACGCTGGGCAGGCGGGTTGGTGACCGCAGTGTATTGGTATGGACTGTGTTGTCTACGCAAGAAGCGCTGCTGCCCACCTCTCGGATGGTCCCTTAATCGCCTTCTACGATACCCACGGGAAGAAATGGGGTGGTGCTATTCTACTCTGCCGGCACCACACGGCAAAGATAAGAATTATATTTTTGGAAAATTAATGTATAATTTTTTTTCGTGAATGGTGTCAGATAGTCATATGTTAACTACCCGAGGCAAATTTAATATTATACTAATTAAAATAAATAACATATCAATAATTAATGTCGTAAATAATAACAGGCGGTCCCTTTTATTGCCCCTTATTATTTACGACATCGGTTATTGTTATGTTATTATTTTTAAATTAGTAAAATATTAAGATTGTGTCGGGTGGTTAATTTATGACTATCTGAAACCATTTCATAAAAATATCGGTACATTAATTTTACAAAAATATAATTCTTATTCTTAATCTTTTAATTTTTCTTCTGTATATCAATGATATGTTGAATCTCGGCAACATACATTGTTATGCAGACGACAGTACCGTGCATGGGTGATATCTCGGACGTCCTGGGGCCAAAGAGGCTGAGGTTGAGGGGAAAAGGCAGGATCTTGTCGTTGAACTTGACCAGACCTTGACCCGCATCTCTGAATGGGGTGCCAAGAACTTAGTCCAGTTCAACGCCAAGAAGACCCAGGCATGCGCGTTCTAAACAAAAAATTCTCCGTTCCTTCCCCTCCCTTCTCTCAAGAACACTCCACTGGTGATATGTGACAGCCTCTCCATCTTAGGTATGGATCTTTGCCGCTCCCTTAATCCCAAAACCTACATCGAGGGCGTCATTAAGCAAGCTTCGCGAAAACTCGGAGTTCTGAACACAACAAAAAAAAAAAACAACTATATCGCCAGTACAATGCGTAGTTACAAGGAATTACAAAATTTTAAAATCATTCTGTATTAAAAAAAAAAAATTGCAATAAATTTTTATCCATTTCCCCTTCGAGCAAGATTTTGGTCGTATTAAGAAGCCAATAATCGTCATGTCATTTGCGACAACACACGTAAAAAAACGTGTATATCTAATTCTGAGTCATCAAGAGATATTTGACCATATTACTATTTATTTACGCTTCTCATTTTGCAGTTCATGATCGTTCCAAATTTTTCATTTTCGTCTTACTAAATAATGACGTATATATTCAAAGTAATGAGGAGCTAACACATAATAAATGTTTGCAAAGGTGATTCAAGTTACTCACAGATACACGACAGATTTCTCTACAGTGTAAATATCATATTATGTGAATAAGTGATAAAAGGCTTGTTGCTATACAATAACTTTTATTGAAGTAAGGTCGTAAACTATCGTACGAAGGCGTCAAATGCATGTTCAGCGGATGGTGTTTAACTGTACACCTGGAGTTTCACTAGCTTTTGATTGAAACAGAATTGATGATCGCACTGAGTTCCCGTTGACAGCTCATTGCCTTATTCAAGAGTTTAGAAATTCCATTCAACATAAAGTTATTTGGCTGAGAGTTATTTACCTGATATCTGACCACGGCAATTACTTTATCATACAAAATATGCAGCCTGTATCGCCAAGGATTTCAGAAATACTTGTGATAACCGGATTGAGTTTATTACAAATGCGGTAAGTGGGACTTCTGCCAACCTCAAAGGTAGACCCGAAAACTTGATTACTGTAGTTCAACAAATATTCGTAACTAGCTGACTCACGCAGCTTCGTCTGCTTCACATAAGAGAATTTGCCCCGTTTTTGCAATATTTTTCATTGATGCTCTGCTCCTATTGGTCATAGCGTGATGTTATATAGCCTATTGCCTTCCTCGATAAATGGGCTATCCTACACTGAAAGAATTTCTCAATTCAGATTAGTAGTTCCTGAGATTAGCGTGTTCAAGCAAACAAACAAACTCTTCAGCTTTATAATATTAGTATAGATTAAACTAGTTGCATGCGGATAATTAATTTAGATGACTACTTAACACTTCGCTCTCAATCTTAGCACTTAATATTGACTTGTAGTCTCAACTATATTTAAAACCTTGCTAAATGCTCTTGCAGTACAAAAATGTACTATATAGAGCTTACATTTCAGATCTTACGACAGTGATACCGATACTCCAAGCTATCAATGCGCTCACGGCTAAGTGGCATAAACGGGGACATAAGAAAGGGCTTTAATGTACCATGGATGTGCTACTAAACTGGGTATATGACCAGCTTGGTAACCTTAAATAACAAGCAAATAGAATAGGTATTATCTGGAATAAAATAGAATATATTTCAAATAGGAGCATATATATATATATGTGCCAAGCTCTTCTAATATCTTTGGCGCTTAGCTTAGTTTTTTAGAATAATATAATGTTAGGGCATATCGACATTTTATAGAATAAAGATAACAATTGGCATATAGTCCACCTAGCGGCAAACGGTGACCAAAACCCACGATTACTTGCAACACCAAAAATATGACTCGCGAGTCGCTGCCGCTAGAAAAGTATTAAAGATAGGATGAAAAGAAATGGATGGAAGTTAGTTAGTTAGTTGGACGTGTGTTATCTGCACTTAGCCACAAAATCGGGCCATTGTGCGTAAGTGACCGACGCGAAAAGTTGTTCGGTTACTCATACCACCTCAGCTACGCCCAGAAAGACAATAGGGGACCGGTGTTGCGCAGTACTAAAATGGATGGAGGTAATTGGAACTCTTGTTAATTGGAATGCAATGTCAATATTTCTACTTTCACACTGGTTGCCAGTAAGAGGGTGATACTTCTCTAGGCGATCTGGCTTATTCATATTGTCACTAAATAGTCAGTAACGGCGTGCTGTTCCTTTTATCTTCAACTAGAATAATTTTATAACAAAGCTTCGATACTGGCTTTACTGTTTAGTGATACACTTTAAGGAACATTAGGTATTGCTAAAATATGATCGTTAATACCACCTCCATACGTATACTTTTACTATTCCGGCGCACGAGTTGCAATTAATTATTATTACTAGTTGTTATAGTTGCAATTAAGGAAAATGTGATGATCTATTGATTTATGTTATGGTATATTTTATAGCCTGAAGCTATTGAGACTGCGGCTATTACTGAGAATAGATGTTTATTATCTATTTACTATTATAAAACTGTTAAGATGCTGTATGTACATAAAATGTATTAATAAAGCTAACTCAGATCAACCAGCAAAGTGTTACCAAATCCGAAACTATGTTAGTCATGTCTGTTTGTTTTGTTGGGTGAGTTTTACGCAAAAACTATTTAACAGATTTTGACGCTGTGATGAACAGTTAAGTAATTTGGAGATAAACTTAAAATCTAAGCTATGTCCTATAAAAATATATTCAGTACAACTGGAGTTATGGTGCATAATGTGATCTGCATAAAATTGACAATGCGGTCTATCTGTAGTCCACGCGGATTAGCCCGCTTTCTGAATAATCTTGTCGAACGAATTTCTATACGACTATGACTCTGTTTTACTATACTATTTTAGTGCATCATTTGTATATATTTTATTGAGTGTTAAATTATATTCATTGTGTGATGAACAAATACTTGATATGTCATGTGTTTTATTGAATATATTTATTGACAAATTATTGGTGTATGCTTTTTTATAAGTAATTATTCTAATGTTATATTTTGAAAATATAGTTTAACGTTTTGTTATTAGTTTTATTGGATTTTATGTCGAGATAAGCATTCAAGACGTTATATTAAGTAGCTTTAAGCCCTATCTTAGAAATCAGAAGTAATATAGGGTTTAGACTTTAAAGTAATATACATACATTGACAATTTACATAAGTATTTCATTTTATACGATTACCTTGTCTATTTGTGTGGTGTGCAATTATTAACTTAATTCTGAGATTTGGGTCATATACAGAATATTAACGACCAACAACATTGTGTTGTGTTTCTGCGACGTGAAAGGTTTTTGGCATATTAAACAAGGTGTGATATCAGGCAGGGGATTAGAACATCTTTTGCACAGGGAGCATTTATTTCATGTAGTTGGTAATGCGCAAGTAATACCTGCTATTCCAAGCGTATAGCTTACGGTAACCGTTTACCATAAAACAGTTCGTATGCTCATTGCCACGGTGGTACTGTAATAACACTCTTCACAATGAAATACTTTTTGGTTTCTAAATCAATATCTGTGTTATTGCACGCGTCCATAGCTTACGATAACTGCTTACCATTAGGCAGATCGTATGCTTCTTTGCCAGAATGTTTGTAAAACTACTCTATATAATGAAGAACTCCTTAGTTTGAAAAGCGCGTGTGATATTCTTGCTATTGCAAGCATCCATAGTCAAGAGTAACCGCTTACCATTAGGCAGACTGTGAGCTTCACTGCCAAGACGCTTCTATAGAAAAAAAACGCTATAGGTAAAATGAAACACTCTGTAGTTTGAAAATTGATACTTGCGCTATTGCAAGCGTCCATAGCTTACGGTAACCGCTTACCATAAAACAGACCGTTTGCTTTTTTACCACAATGGTTCTGTAAAAATACTCTTTAATGAAATACTATTTAATTTGGAAACGCGAGTAATATCTGTACTATTGCAAGTGTCCGCAGCTAACGGTAACGGCTTACCATAAAACGGACCGTATGCTTTTTTGCCAGGATGGTTCTATAAAAAACTCAATAAATTTAAATTCTCTTCAATTTTAAAAGTTCTATTGCAAGCGTCCATAGCTTACGGTAACCGCTTACCATAAAACAGACCGTTTGCTTTTTTACCACAATGGTTCTGTAAAAATACTCTTTAATGAAATACTATTTAATTTGGAAACGCGAGTAATATCTGTATTATTGCAAGTGTCCGCAGCTAACGGTAACGGCTTACCATAAAACGGACCGTATGCTTTTTTGCCAGGATGGTTCTATAAAAAACTCAATAAATTTAAATTCTCTTCAATTTTAAAAGTTCTATTACAAGCGGTCATAGCCAACAGTAACCGCTTACCACTAAGCAGATGGTAAGTTCCTTGGCTGGGTTGAATGTAAATAAAACATTGCGCAACCTATGACTATTCCTGTCACAAGCTACTCTAAGAATTTTCCAACAAAAAATGATCAAATATATATAAAGTAAAATGAAGCATGTCAAAATATAGAACGCGTTTTATTTGTCATTATAGTTGTGAGGTAATCTATAATGTTTTATGTCGGTAAGGTGTGACAGACATTCACGAGCAGTGCGAACCAGGCCTTATCTACATCTATCGGTAATTATTATTGACTGGCTACTATCATTTAACTGTAGTGTTAGGGGAACCAGTTTTGTTTAAGGCCTAGTTTGTATGATGGTTTGGAAATGTTTGGGAGATGTCTATCTGTAATAAATGGTTGAGCAGTGGTCGAAATTTTACCATAATTGTTATTGCACAAGGGTAAACATATATATATTTACATTTGCTATGGTTTTAGGTCGTCCACCATGCTGGCCCAGTGCGGGTTGGCAGACTTCACATATTATAGAAAATAATGGCGATCTTTCAAACATGCAGGTTGCCTCGCGATACAATATTATAAAGATAGAGTTTGAAACCGAAACCCATAATATTGTCTTCTGTTTACGCGAATGGTATTCATTGAAATTAAACTACTATATACGGATTTTATCGCGATATTTATTTAACTACACTGGAACATTGAGACAACTACCATCTTAGTCTCCCCGTGACCATGGCTGCTGAAAAGCAACCGAAACGTCGGAGAAAGTGTAAACCTAAATATAAATAGATTAATAGTTTCAATAATTTTATTAGCTTATAAATTAGTAAAATTCAATAGTAGTAGTAGTGTAACAGTGTAAAATTATATAATACAGTGTTAAATAAACAACTCGATAAAATCCGTATATAGTAGTTTAATTTCACCGAAACCCATGTCATTTGTTAGAATGTAAGGTTATCTCTGGACCTTTTGGACGGATTCTAAAAGTCTTTCACTAATAGCAATCAACACTATTTCCGAACAATTAAGTCTATATTTAATGACATAACACGAGAGCGAAGCCACAGCCGCAAACTAATTATGTATATTTTTACTACACAGATAATGTTGCGGTTGGGGTCGACTCAAAATAAGTTACTTGCATTTGTTCCGGAACTTAGTTCTTACGAGAGTTTACGCCTTGTGGATTGTTCCGTCGCAAATGAGTTTCATATTTCGAGATGGTTAAAAGTAATTAATTTATATGAGCTTATTTTAAAAATCCTTTCTTTCGTCTTCTTAGTGTGAGAATAATTAGGCTATAGTCCACTACGCTGGCCCAGTTTGAGTTGGCAGACTTCACTTAATTTTAAGAATATTATGGAAATCTAGACTTGCTGGTTTTAATATGAAAAGAAAATGATTACATATAAAACAAAACCAAAATAAATAAAATAGAGAAACTAGGATTGTAGCATGCGGAAATCCGTAGTCGTTGCTTACTTGCCGTGCAACAGTTAGCCTACGTATGTATGTATTAAAAACAGTATCTATATCACATCAATCTGAACTATACAACCTGCAATTAGACAATACAGAAGCCGCATATAGCAATGAACACACCGAACAAAAGCGAAAAGTCATTATGAGAGAACGAGAAAACCGCACAATCATAGTGTTGTGTGTCAGACAATAAATATCAGCTACCCGTGATAGTTAAGGATAATTATAAACTCAGTATACCTCTTAACAAGGACGATATTACGGGTTATGACTTCATTGGACAAAAACTTGCGGCAAACGTGCCGAACGTTCAACGATCGAGTTTGAATGACAGATATGTCGCAATCGATTTATCAGATCGATTGAATAATCGACTAATGATACCTTTGTTGACCACCGAGCTCGGATTCCTTTTTTAATTGCGCTTAATCGAATGAACGCTTGTTTGTCGTTTTAATATTTTAAATTACAGATTATGTCGATATAATGGTAAATAAACGGTTTTATTGAATCTATATGGCTTTAAGTTGCATTCACGTAGTAGCTTTTTGTATGCGATTTATAATCGCAATATTATTTAAATCAGAATCATAATGCTTGTTATATATATTTTATATTTCTGTTATTCTTATATTATTGCCCAAAATAAATCTTTTATTTTTATGCAGTAAAATAATACAAATTAATCATAATATAATTTTTAATAAAATCTGTAATAGTATCAATAATTATTTATACTGATTCCTTTTTACAATATTTTATCGCGTGATTCAAGCTGTGTGTGAACGAGCCGTAGTGTCGTAACATGATTTTTTTAGTAGAATATCCTGTCGTCGTTACATTTTGATACAATATTACAACAATTATAAATAAGGTTTATTTCTTTGGGACAGTTTGACGGTAGCGATTTTTATATTAGTCCGGCCAAGCAAAAATGCAGAGATATTTAAAATTGCCATTGGTGTTAGAATTGGACATATAAAAAACATTTGGCTGAACAACATGTGAAAAATGGACTCGATTTGAATTTAAAAAAAAAATATATATTGTCACCCTTGAAAACAAACAGCCTAAAGAAGTAAGTCTCTTCAGCGATATTTGGCTATTGTGAAAACAATGCTCTCTATATTAAAGAACTTACTCCGTTTCATAAATCTAACTTCGTTGTGTCGAACAGTTTGTATACGGCTTCATGTTGTACATTAATTTGCAACATAGCTCCCGTTTCACTCGAGAGGTGAAACTGTCAATCGCATCGCAAAAAAAAAACCATAATGACAGAAGGAGAAATAAAATAATATAAACCATTTTTAGTTATTTTCAGTAGTTTTATGAAATGTAAATGCCAAAGTAACGAGCCGATTGTTCGTATCGTGAAACACTTACTTTGAAATATGTCTTACATTTCGGTACGTAACTTCTTGATTTGAAGTGCGAACAATACAGTAATGTCATTTTGAAAGAAAGAAATCAGAAACACTTCATTTTAGGATTTTTCGTTCAATACCTAATTTCGGATAGACATTTTCATAGTCAGACATACTTATAGTCTTAACTATGTAATCGATTACAAAAATCTTTTCCATAATACCTCCATTATAAAAGAAAGAGGCGAGTACAATTATTGTTTTTAAATTACTATATTGGATAGTTTATTGGCGACGTTTATGACAAACGAATTGGCAAACAAAGCTGTCTGTACAAAGCCTTCAAAACCGTTTTTTTTAATGAGATTCGTAAAACTAAGCTAAACACTGAACAATTTTTAAGACACTGTATGAGTACTTATAAGACACAAAAATCTTCTTGAAGTAAATACAGCAGTTATTTAAAACAGAGCTTGAGTATGTTTACCACAATTACTTAAAATTATAATCTAAATCTAAAGTCTGAATTTTTAACTTGTAATCAAGGAATGCAACACTTTTAGTGAAATAATGGTTTAAAGAACCGTATTGTTATATTGGTACTTTAAATGGTGAGTAGGCTAAAACAGAACTGGCGCATAAGTTCCATGCATTATATCATGCCTCATCAGGCATAATACAATTCCACCTGAGGCTTCGGGGATATACAACAGTCATGCTATGGCACGTTACAAAAAAGAAGAGGAAAACTAATAACATGTCTTTGATGTAATTTTCCTGTACCTATTCCTTTGTGAACAGAACATAATCAAAATTCAATCACATTCAATACAATTAGTAATAAAAGTAATGTCATGAATAAATACATCCTTCATGTGCCGCCGCAGACAAGTTATGATTTAAATGAAAATGTAATTAAATTAATTATTTATAAATTGAAATAATCGACCTCAGCTATATAGTTGTAATTCATAAATAGTTTATGAAGTACAAGGAATTACTTTCAATTATATAGTACTGGTTGTTTGTGGAATAATTTGCGCTTTTTTGCCGTCGATATTGATATCCAAGATTCTGTATTTAAAATTCAACATCTTTATTTTCTATAAAATTGTTTTATATACTATTGAGCATGGCAGCGATAGCCTAGTGGAAAACCATTGGACTGCCATGCAGAGGTCTCGAATTCGGTCCTAGGACTTGTATCTCTGACTTATCGAAGTTACATGTGTGCATATTAAATAATTAACTATTGTTCGATTTAACGGTGAAGGGAAAACATCGTGAGGAAACCTGCATGTCCTGTCCATGTCCAAGAGTCCTCCATAATGTTCTCTAATCTAATTGAATATTTTAAAAACGTAATATATGTACATAAACTCATGTAGTCGAACTTTTGTGAGATCAATTATGTATGAACCCAAATCGGAAAGTTCGTATCCAGTACATGAAAGTTTAATTTTTTTTCTATTACAAGGTCCTTAAAAGAAGTTCGCAAAAGAGTCGCATGTATTACGTAAAACTTTAAATTTAACGTAACACGAAGCTAAATGTGTAATAATCTCTTTTACTTACGCTTTTGGTAAGGTGGCGTGAGACTATGTATACATATATCAGTGGTGTTTTGTATTTTTCAAGGCAAGGTAGAGATCTTACGAACATTAAAATTATTGTAGCCTTTTAAAAAAATTTAATCAACCCACCACGAGCGCGGTTCAGATTCTCACGATAACTCAACTATCGAAAGTTCAACATTGACATATGGTATCAAAAGTAGACTTCATACCAAATAATAATAACTATAATTATGTAAAGAAATGCCAGTTACTCACGTAACAATAAGACTAGCAGTGCTGCAGTGCCATCGTTATTCGGCTGTTCACAACCAAATAATTTATTCAAATCTCTTGATAAAAACATCCACTACAATGTGATTCTTACATATAAATATAACACATAATTTTTATGCTTTTGCACGCGACCTCGCTAGTAGAACAGTAATTTTATCTGAATAAAGGTATGTGCTTAATATTGTCTTCTGTTTACGCGAATGTTATTCATTGAAATTAAACTACTATATACGGATTTTATCCCGTTGTTTATTTAACACTCTATTATATAATTTAGAAACTGTTACACTACTATACTATACTATTAAACTTTACTAATTTTAAGCTAATTAAATTATTAAAACTATCAAATCTATTTGTATTTAAGTTTACACGTTCCCCGACGTTTCGGTTGCTTTTTAGCAGCAGTGGTCACGGGGAGACTGAGATGGTAGTTGTCTCAATGTTCCAGTGTAGTTATTTCAAAGTACCCGAACATAATTTAGTTATTGGTGTTTCTATTTACGCAGAATGAACTCAAAGTATCATGAAGTCTAGCTGTGGTTTGTTTCTTCTTAGATTTGACTATTTAAAGTACTGGATCCCAAGCTGGTGGTACATTCCAACCATCTTCTCTATTGAAATTTGGATGTTTTTTGATTTCAATAGCCTCGCGAAGCATCCTTGGTAGGAATCGGTGTTCTTTAGCGAGAATCTGTGGTTTGTCAAATCTCAGGTAGTGGTTGGTCCCCTTTTCTGTACCTCAGACAATTAGTATGCCAAATTTCATGATGATCGTTCAAGCAACTAAGGTGGAGAGCGTAACAGACTCACATTCGCAATTCGCATTTATAATATTAGTTAGGATGTATAATGACTTTAAGTTGAAATTTAAACAAATTACTACTTTTTATTACTCTCCATTACTGCGACTATTTATGATATTTTTCTTATTTTATTTATCTTCTCGTATTTCTGATGATCTTTGGTTCGATCGTAAGCAGATGCTATTAAGTCTTGCTTAAATTTACTTAAATTCAAACAACCGAATCGCCCTGCAAGTTAAAATATAAAGTAGTGAATAAAATATCCATTATTTTTTATTATTTATTTGTTTTAAGTTACGATATGTTTTACATATTTTCATTGGATAGACACCACATAATAAATATATAAAAATAAACCTCATTATAACCCTTACACAGTAATTCAATTGCAATGCGTAACATTCGCCTAAACATAGTACAATACTAAACGTTTGGCCAGTTATATTTACGTTCCTCATGTACCATGAACTCTCTGTGTGATCAGCAGAGAGGCCAGTGTTCTTTGTACCCATCGGTCGGCACTCCCATATTCTCCTGGCGCTAGCTAGTTTTATTCCATCTATGACTAATAGTAGTTCAGATGCAAGGGGATTTTCTAAATGAAACATTGTTGCGTCTTATGGTGCAATAGCATCCGAGATGATGATAATTAATACGTAATAAAAATGTTCCACTTTGATCTCTTCTTACAACCTTTGGACGAACGTAAAACCGAGTGATATAAATAGCTTAAGTGTAGTCACTAAAGAATTTATGTTCATGTGGGTATAATTAATGGGTACAATAGAATGACGTCGATGCTCCCGTGTCATCTTGCGCTTACGTCTGTGATTAAATGATTGTTAGGGTCCGGGTTCGATTACCGGATCTATATCATGGAGTATAATAAATTGATCGTCCTCATAAATATATGTGAGTACATAGAACCTCATATATAGCTGCGGCTCGATATCTATATTGTCATGGAGTATAGTAAAGTGTTCGATAGACGGCTTGACCTCATAAATGTTTGGAAGTGTAAATAACTTGCAATATAGCTAGTATAATAACTCATTTATGTCTAATCCTTTAGTGATATGCAGAACAATCAAACCATAGAAATAAAGCAATGTCGAAATGGAATATGAATCGTAGCAGTCCAGAAAATTTTAACTCAAATATACTATATGAAACAGAATGTAAATCTGTTTCTTTCTTACTGGAAGTCCAGCCGAGATTGGCGATAGCCTATCATAATAACCTCCACAAATATAACATCATAATCATTACAATAATAACATCATAATCGCCAGATTTAATTTGTTATACTGCCAAGGTATCAAATGAGCGTACGATTATCCCAAAATTAAGCATTTATCATAACATTATGATCGCGTGAAATAGCCGGAGTATCACTAATGCTTTAAAAATCATAAAAAAATTACTTGTAAATGAGATGATAGAAAAAGAATAGAAGAGTTAAGTATGTGAGTCTACAGTAATCTTCTTCAACAGGCGAAAGGCAGCAACAGTGTTATTACCCATACACTGGTTTCCTTTAAGATGATGGTACTCATCCGAGTGGAGTAGTCGTGGCGTTGCCAAATAATCGGGAACGGTGAAATAACAAGTATGCTGAAGCATGTCCACCTGATGGTAAGGGTACTACGGGCACCTGAGGGTAAGCGGGTATTACAGTACATTTGGTGGGCAAAATGCTTGCTTGCCACATTTGTTGTATGGAACAATTAGTCGGTTACGCATACACTAAAACCCTACTACTATAAAATGGTTAAATTATTGGTTATTATCGTACGGCTAATTAATTAAGTGCTAGTATTTGATTTTTATTATTCGAAGAATTAGCTACTTCGCCTTGATCTATTGGCGTCTTTGTTGTTTTCCTAGTTAGATATAGCTAGCAGCTTTTGAATGTCGTTTCATTTTGAGTAGTAGAAGTAATGGATTTTCTGTGAAGAAATATAGCAGCCCGGAGTTACGTAGTTAGCGGTATTGCAGTCCCGTGCCTCGCTAAACACGTAAAGCATTTGGTCCCACTTCTGATCTCTTGCCGGTTGTGTTTGATTGCTGTCTTATTGGATTATGAGAGTTAGGGAAGAGAGACTGCACTTGTGTAAGAATATCTCGTGCGCAGATGGCCAGTCTTTGTTAAACCGCCATGACCGAAATTCGATATGGAGGACATTGCGTAGGTATAAAATAAATAAATAAATAATGCATCTAGGCTGCATTTATAAGTAAATTCTGGCAATATTTAAAGCCTTTTCCAAATGTCATGGTTTAAAATATATTACCTTATTCACAATAGTGCCTGCACAAATGCATAGCTTAGATGGTAGTACATCGAATTGGAAAAGATGGCGGACTTTATTTGAATAAGGCATTAGATATCCGTGCCAACTCCTTTACTGCAATTTGATCTAATTTGAAATTATTTTGTCGACCGCAAGCGAGTGTTGGTGGCATTGATAGTCGTGCGACACAAAGGACCCGGGTTCAAACCCAAGGCGCGCTCCTCTGACTTTACGAAATGATTTGCGTATTAAGTAGTTAATGGTTAATAATTGCTATAAGGGGGAAGGAATGACATCTTGGAATGGGCCAGCTATAAAAGCCTAATATTTTTATGTATTTAGTTAACTATTAATCATTATGATATTAATTTTTGACGGCACGGATGGCGTAGTAATTTAAGCGGTTATCTCGCCGCTGCCACTGCTTCGAGTGTTGTAGGTTTGAATCCTACTCGGAACAAAATTAGTCCACAAATGATTGTTCCGAGTGTAGATGTTCTTTGTGTCCATTGTTTGAATGTTTGTAAAGTGAAATACTTTTACTTGTTAAGCAGAGAGCGGGAGGAGAATCTTAAAAAAAATATACATTTAAATAATAGTAACGATATCAGCCCTGTATTAAACTATTCCACTGATAGGCAAAGGACTCTTCTAGACATGAGACGACTAGTCCAGTGCGGAATGGCCGAGTTTACATATCTTTACAAATAATAAAAGGTATAATATATAAGTGACGCGTCTGTCTCCTACTCTATGTACACCTCTGCGCTAACGGGGTGTATTCGGAAACGTAGATTAGTGCTATAAATCGTTCGCGCGTCTCTGATAACAGCCGCTCTCCTGCCAAATTTCACTGCGCGCATTATGACGTCCGTCTGCCCTGTGTCCAATATGCCACGATTATAAGACGATTATATATTTTCCATTACGTTTTTTTTCTGGTGTCGCTTGCCTAGTGGGTAACTATTAGATTTTCATGAATTCGATCCAAAAGTACCTTTGACATTTTGAAATTATGTGCGTATTAAATAGTTAATTATCGCTTACTTTTACGGTAAAAGAAAACATCACGAGAATACTTGCTTGTCTCAGAGTTCTCCTTAATTTTCTGAAAGAAACTTGAAGGTAGTTACCTTCAAGTTCGTAATTTTTACCTTAATATTATGTGTCTTCTCATCATTTTAATCAAAAATGTGTCACATCTCTACTTTAAGTAAATAAGTCTAAGGTAACTTAGGTGATATTTACATTCTAAAAGTAATATTTTGGCCTTTATGAGGCTAAAAATAATAATATTTATATACAATTTTTTTAAATACATACCATACATAGTCTAATGCCTTTACTAAAGGAGTAATTACTTGATTTACATACACAATTCACCAGCTATGGTTTTAGGATCCTATTTAAGAGGGAGTAAGCCTATTGTTGTTTGCCGGATACAGATCCAGATTCTGTGCTGCTATTGAACATATTTCGACAGAAAACCCAAAACACTTTGTTCGATCCGGGAATCGAACCCGTGATTTCAGGCACAGCAGTCGCAAACAGTATAACAGTGCCAGTGAGGCATTGAGGCAGCTTACTTTAACAAAGTTAAAATTCCTACAGTAAATTTGTTACATAGTACAAATTAACGTAAGTAATAGTAAATAGTACATATTAAATGTAGGAATTTTAACTTTTATAAAACAATATTTGTGCATACTCACTAGTATCAAAAAGTGGTCGCATTAATTCCCGTTACGTATATAATAAAACCAAGCTATATAATCGTAGTTTCATTCCTACCTTGCGATGACACAGTACAATGTTGGCATGATTGCATTCAGATGCAAATCGTTTGGCAAGACGCGTCAAAGGCGTCCAAACTCAATAGCCCACAAACCTATCAATAACACAAACGTTAAAACGAGCCCAGTCTTTCTTCATTGTTACTTGCCAAAAGGCAAGCATCAAGAACTTTCATCTTTGCAGACGTGAAACTTATGCTTCATGTCCGGAATGAGGGAAGTTTCGTCCTGCCTGTGCCAAATTTGAGTCTAAAATTAAAAAGAATCTACATTAGGGATGATTTAATTCTAGTTTCTTTGGCGTTGTCTTTTCCAACTTGGATAAATTGAAAAGGAAGCCGCAAAGAAAGTGAGATCTGTATTCAAATTTTAATGAAATGTGGCTATAGTTGAAGTTTATTTTAGATATGTTTTTTCGTCTGTTTTTTATTGTTGAAAGTGTATATAGACTACAATTACCGCTTATTAGGTTGGCTATATGATTGTTTTACATCTAAACAGTTTATAAATAAGCTATAAAATACTAATTTACTTATAAAATCAAAGAGGTTCATATGAATGTTAGAAAAGTAGATAGACAGCTCTCATGTCTTAAGTAAAGAGAAACATGAAAAAGTTTTGATGATAATGGTAACTTATTTTTCTTTAACTATTTATTAGGAAGTGTACATTTTGCTATTGGGGGAAGGGAGGGTCTGATTATATTAGTCTGTAATAAAGAAGATTCGGGTTGACAACGTCGGCTCTTAGAGCTTTCAAAGCCGCGCTATCCTATCCGTAGTATTAGTATCCTATTTTTTTCTCTCTCTATCAATAATTGTTGAATTTTGTATTAATTGGAATTCGAAACTTAATGCTGGCGATTGCGTTGGTTCATTCTGTCTATGGCAAGGGAACACAATTATTTCAAGGAGCAGTTGTTACCATTTACTATAAAGTAGGCCGCTACCGTCCGCCGGTATGTCACCAAATAATGTAAAAAATAAACGCTTGGTTACGACGTATAATAACTAAGTAGTCATATCATATAGCTCAGTTGGAAGGGTTAACAAGAATAATAGCAAATTATAAGCCAAATTTTTAAATATTACCAGCATACTTTGTTACATATCTAATCACGACCTCGCGCAAGTGCATACCCCATTTCGAAATTAATATAAAATTAGCTCCAAAAGACACAATGGAGCTACTTCCCACACACCGCCATCTCACCTATGATGTAAGTATTAAAATGCAGTTTTCCTCAAACCTAAATTCATCTGAACACTCATCAATTCATTACTGCATTACTTTTTGCAGACGCTGTCTAGAGCGGATCTAGACAGTAAATTCACCAATAAAAACAATTATAACTTCTCAAGTGCAATGGAGCCGGTGTTTCTCATATAATAGCATATCGATATCAATACATGAATATATGGATGGTATGACTCAATGTTTATTTGGTTATCAGCTATCAGGTTTTAGTACGATCTCACACAGACTGATGGATAGTAAATTGTAAATAGACGGTGGATTACCTACCTCATACGATAGGGATACGTGGTAACTATAGTATGAGCAATCGTTGCGCGTTCTCTGGCGTTTATATTGAACAACTGGAAGTTTGGCTCGGCGCTTATTACTAATTGCACTTATAATAATAGCTTGGTTGATTAATAGTTTTACTATGGAAGTTGTGTTTTCTTTCTGGTGTTAGCAGACCGTACACAGTTAACTACACAGATCGTACAGTGGTATAAATGGTCATATCGCCCTTGCCAGTGAATACGGAATAAAAAATTGTGTGATCCAGAATATGTTGTGCTAAGTTTGAGTAGTGTTTCAATGTAGTTTAAAGCCTCCGTTATACAGGCATTACACATACATACATATATAGCATGGCACCTGCAGAAATTATATGGGATGCCGGTATGTTTTCTTTGCTATTAAAGCAAGTTATAAAGAACACTAGCGTATTTCCGAAAGATTAGCGATATATGATTTTGCGATATCTCTGTGTTTTTGTACTTTCATACTGATCGATATAAAGATATTTTATTCCTGCATTTGATACTATTGTAAATTAATATTAGTAAATTTAAACTAAAACTGGCACATATAAAATATCAGTTTTAGGAAGCTTTCAAATGTTTAACTGCTTGCCCACGAAGTGAACATATAGCTGGGCAAGAAGCGCGCTTTTATTGGCCATAGATTTTCGCCACCACATAATAATAGGCTATCCTGTTATTTACCTCTGAGTCTTCTTCGAAGAGACTTTGTGTGTCTGTCTGTTAGTGACAGTTTGTTAGTGACAGGCATAGCTCCGGAATCACTCGATCGATTGACTTGTAACTTGGTGTACAGACACTGGGGTCATCTCTCGGTCGAGTTTGAATATGGGACCTGTGGGTCAAAATACCCCCGAGATATAGGGGTCACAAGGTCATAAGGTCAGGGGATATCCATCAACAGAGTGATTTGGAAGTCCAAGGGAGAGGCTTTTGCCCAGAAGCGAGACATTACAAAAAGCTGGTGAAATAAAAAAAGGTTGAATCCTGGGTTTTTACACCCATCTCGTTTATATCGATGTTGCCTTTTATACGCATGGAATTTATAGTAAGACTAGCTTTTGCCTGCGGATTCACTCGAGCAGGAACTGTACTTCTTTTCAGGCTGCAAGGTACTATGTCCTTTTTCTGTACTCCTGACAACGTGCATGCGTAATTTCATGATGATCAATCGCGTAGTTAGGGCGTGAAAGCAGAACAAACAAGCTTAAATTCGTATTTATAATATCAGTTACGATTTTTTACGAGTTAATATTATAAGAGTAACTAGAATTATAATAATGTGTAGACGTCAGAGATGCTTCTGTTTGTCCAGTGCAGTAATATTCGTATACTTGCATTAAGATGCACTCATTATGATACACTGAAGGGATTTTAGTGCTGAATTAAACATAATAATAACCTATTCTAATAATATAATATTGTTTTAAGTTTGAGCGAACGTTATACATTGACAGTAAAGTTATACTTTATACGGCTTTTATCGCAGTTTACTTTCAAAACCGCAACTGTTATGTTATTTTTATATTATTAAAATTATTTAATTTTATGTTTGTTGGCCTCGATGGCGTAGTGCATAATGTAACCGACTGCCACGCCTGAGTTCGCGGGTTCGATTCCCGCGCAAGTCAAACATTTGTGTGCATGAACATGGATGTTGGTCTTGGTCTGGGTGTTTCTATGTATAATATGTATGTATTTACAAAAAAAAAGTATATATGTATGTTTATCCATTATTTTACCATTATGTTATGTTTATCTGATAGACTATATTATTATATGTATTTTTCTTTTATATTATTATTATGTTTCTCTTATCACAGGTATTTTCTAACATAGTTTATTAGAAAATACCTGGCCTTTTGGGAGGTTTACACGGAGACATGGGTCCAACGTGAAGAGGCCCGTCGAGAGTTTTAATCAAAGGTGGGATGGAACACCGACAGCGGCACTAGCCGCAGCAGGCGTAGGACTATTGCTACGTATTGATTCTAATATATTATGGGCTATGGGTATGAGTGTTTGGTGGACCGGTATATTGGTAACTATAGATGAAAAATGGCGTTTGCCCTGAATACTCTAATAGCATCAATGCAATGGGCAGACGGTGACTCGCCAACTCAATTATTATAATTATTATTATTTACCATTGCCTGGATGTATGTTTTGTTTTGTTGTGTATGTATGTTTTGTTGTATGTTTTGGATGCTCTTCAGAAGCCATGTTTCTCCCCGTGTGCGAGTGAAAGATGAATAAGCCGCGATATAATTTTGTATAAAGTAAAAAAAATAAACTACTGTTTACGGTTTTTATTGCGGTTTATTTTAAAACTCTCTTCTTGTTCTGATTCAATTTAAGATCATATCAGAAGAGCAGTCGTCACATATTATTATGTCTGTATTCTGCTTTCCTTTTAATCACTCTCTTACTTTCTCTCACACTTTTTGCCTATTTTACTTTTATATAATTTACTCACGCGCAGTAGATTTATAGCGTATACAATAAAGGTACAGTCATCGCGAATTTCGTTCACATCCCTTAATAGAATATTATTGATCTGTTTATTTCCAGAATTACCATAATGTATATTATTTGGAGTATGGAGAGGATATTAATGTTTATTCATGTTTCGGTTTTCCCTTGAACGTAAGTGAGATAAATGTATCATGAATATATTTATAGGTATACTTCGCTATTTTGTTGCGTTTACGCGATTCTATATTAAACATTAAAGTTCATAATTCGTAAAAGTAGTTAGAATTGCTCGTGGAAGATAGACAGATATTTATACTTGGTTATGTTTGACAAAGATTTTTAAAGTTTAGTATGATGTAAGATAAGTTGTTAATTACATATTAAGGCGATTCATAGACGACAGTTTTCTTCCAACAGACCGAAAGTTTAGCTCTATCAGTTGTCACCCGCGGCTGCTCGCTAATGAGTCGGAGGGCTTTTGGGACCGGGACCGCGGTCCAATTCCACCTATAAATTAAATGATTATTTTTAGTGGTATTTCGGGACCACAAGAAAAAGAAGTTAAAATATAGTTAGCAAAAAAGCTGATATAATATTGTTATCAACAATTATATGAATTATCAGTACCAGTAAAAAATAAAGGGTAATATTATTTAGGTGTAGTATAAGTGCAACTAAATAATATATGTACTTATATAAAGGATAGTTGTTGATATAAAATAAAATAACCATATATCCAATCATGTATGAGAGAAGTGAGAGAAAGAAGTATGAAGAATATGGTTTGCGTGCACGTAGCGCAGTCTAACTATCTATCACGACGACAGCAGTCGCAGTTTGTTTTCTCATCCGACGTCCGTCGGACTTGGCCGGATAGCATAAGACTTTTTATCCTTGTGCGTTGTTGCATAGGATTTCAAATTTTATATAATGGCGGTCAAATTACTTGGCCGCCGCTATCTGTCAGAACATTATTACCGAGCACTCAGCCAAATCCTACCAATATTGCAAATGAGAAAATAAGTAAAGATCTTTGAGTTTGTTATCGGTTCACGCGTAAACCGCCGAATGACTTGAAATCTTTCAACACACAGATCGACAATGTCGTGGCTTAATATAATGTATTATTTTTTATCCCGGTAATTTGTTGCCGCGGAATTCACAGCGTCGAAGCCGAGTTCTTATACGTACTGTGCGTACTCTATGCAATCTGAGCGTGCCAGTGACAACTATACATATCGGTAGAAGTATGACTTTTTTTAAAGGTTTTTAGACTATCGCGATTTGTACACATACTTAATATAATGCCACGATCGAAGCAAGTCGGTTGAAACGTCGGGCGATCAATAGGTATTTATTACCTTTTCAATACTTTATAACGAGTAAGATCCGTTGTCTAGCATTATATTAAGTATGACTCCTTTTGTCGAACTGAAGGCGCTGCCTGCTCTCGGCGTCGTCCGTCATTCGGCACGAATGTTAATATTGCTTTCGTCTATAGTATCAGACCTGAATACTCTATGATTACTTATTACTGTGATTTTCATTGTATTTTTTTTTATGAGAAACCGACTGCTCTGTGTATGAAGTATGAATAATTCCTGTATGGGGACTTTACACTCAAACTGTGGATACAGAGAACACCCAGGCTCGGCACAACCATTTGCGGATTACACAAATTATTGACCCGTGTGGGAATCGAACCCACAACACTCGGCGCAGTGGCAGTGCCGAGGCGACCACTTCAAACACTACACTATCCATGTAGTTACGTTACTATGTAACAAAAAATACATATCCTCTCTTTCTTTTGTTATCAACGTATTGTATTATCTCCTTGGCTGTATGCTCGTTTACAAAACTCGACTAATCCTCTCCGTGACGTAACTGACGACGTCAGTATACGTTGAATATCTCAAGGAAAACAAATATAATAATAGTACATATGTTATACCTACATATCACTAATTATGGTTTTAGGTCTCACGTAATAGTGGGCCAGCCTTTTGCCTCTTACCGGGCACAGTTCCAGCATTTATTTTTCTTGGCAGCATACTTAATGACAATTTAACCGATCTGTTTCCAAAAAACATTTATTTCAGTTGTAAAACCTTCATAATGTATAATAGGCACTCAGAGAAAGAGTGCGTGATGAGTGGGTGCGATGATTCAAAGAAAACAAAGGAAGATAAATGTGTAATACTTCTCAAATTTACGTAATTTTATAGTCTTTGGCGTTTAGAATTATATTCAAGGAAGGCCAAGAAATCCTAAATTATGGAAAATTATGGATGGCCTACATTCAACCCTAGAAATTTTGTATTGAAGGCCAATATTCTAGGATACGGACCATCCGGCATCCACTCCTGTTATATACGCCAATAATTATAGTAAGTTTTTTTTATAGTAAGTAATTTAGAGTTTTGAGTAGTAAAGCCTGGCTGGTTTCAGCATTCCGGCTCTCACAGAATATCGACGTGAAATATCAGTTTTCTTACTGTTGTGTTTCGTTACGTGACTGAGAGTGCCGGAGGCACAATCACTTCCCCCTTCCCGCTCCTTCTCCTTCCCACTTCTTCCTTTCCTAAAGGATCAGCAACGCGCAAGTGATGCCTCTGGTATCGCAGGCGTCCATAGACCATGGTGACCACTTACCATCAAGTGGGCTGTATGCTTGTTTGCCACCGTAGTTGTATAAAAAAAGTCATTTTAATAAGTTGATCAGCTTGGTTGAATCATAAAATGTTTGCAGATTACCACTTTGGATAAATAATGCTTGCCGCGAACACAAGCTTATTCTACAACCACTTTATTGGAATTTATTATTATTGGGATTTTGTTGTTACGGAATTCCATGTAATAAATACTGTAAAAATGACAGCAATAGACGCATTCTTTATAACGGAGAATCTAAAAATATAGTTGGCGCCTTTAAGGAAATACAGCCGTGAATCAAGGTGGTTATGATTCCTATGGGTTGTTGTTGGACATAAACAACTTATGTTTTACATATTTTAACATGTGTCTGTTTACCTACATTGTCATGTCAATTCTTATGCAAATCCTTATAGTACATAATAAATAAATAACTTAATTAGAGGTGCATTTATTGAGACATTATTTCATTATATCACCTATTTATAAAGTAAACAAGACAAAATGTAGAGGCTTTTGCAATCTCGTTTGATCGCAAAGATTCTAAGAGGCCATGGTATCTTGCATAGTTAGTACATACATTTTTGTTCGTGTAAGTACTCTAATACTTATAATAGGCTTCTTCACTTGAGTTCTATTGGTAATGTAAATGTAAAAAAACATTTATGTGTACTGTGGTATTGGTATCTACACGTTATTAAAAATGTTTTACTTAAATGAGATCAATAAAATTATTTTAATTACAGCGTAAGGAAGTCAAGTTCTTAAAAGGCTAGCTCATTGGAGATGATCGGGTATCAGGAATCATCACCTTAGTTACAGCTAAACGGTGCCTGGTTTCTTGTCCTTAACATGCTAAAAATTAGCATACATAATATATATTTTTTATTTTGACGGCTTTAGCTAAGGTAAAGAGCAGGTGCAAGTTATCGTTACAGGTAGTTTGTCGTAATATTATTTGTTTTACTGTCAAAATTAATAATAATCAATCGAGTACATAATAAATGACGTCATTCTCATAATATACGGTCGACCTAAATTGGTCAAGAAGAATTTAAGCAAGGCGATATACAAATTAACATTTATTTATTATTTAAAAACTTACAACTATCATAACAGGTTACTACCTAATGCAATAGTGTAATTACATAAAATAAAAATGAAAAATGACACATGACTTAAACGAAACTACTAGAGAATTTACAATAGGCTACATTTTTTTTTTAGTGAACAACTTCTATTTTGATACCAGCTATCCCACGAGTACAGTACTTTTTCTGGATGAAAGGTATGCTACGTCCTTTTCCGTACCCCTGATAACGTGTTTTCAAAATTTCATGAGGGTCGGTCGAGTAGTTCAGGCGTGAAAGCGTAAAAACAAACTGACATATTATATTAGCTAGGATTTTAACATGGCTTACTATCTAAACTATAAAAACAAAAGCAACAAAATTTCATACCTTTTTTTTTTTTTTTTTTTTTTTTCTCGCAGGGGAATGCTCTTACGCACACCCACTCCTGTCGATGCGGTCGGAAAACTGCACCGGCAACAGTGGGTAGTGTCGGACTCACCGGATGTTACGGAATACCGACTAAACCTAACTGCGGCGCTCTTCCCGTCTATCATGGAGCGCCGGAGGATCTCCGTTCCGGACTCTCTCCAGCGCTCAGACGTTAGCCTGGCAGGGCTACGACCCAAGACACAACCATCTAAGGCGGGGGGAGGAGGTGAGCGTAGCGGCGTCGCCTCCTCCCTGGCCTTGCTCGGCGGAGTGGGTCCGCACTGACGTCGGCCTCCCGTTCCCGCTCCGCAGCCTCCTTCAGGAGCATTACTGCCTCACTGAAGTCGGCAACAGCTTGCCAGCACCTGTCGCTGGCCAGCATGGTGCTCACTGTTCGTCCCAGCGACAGGTCCCCGCCAATGACGGCGGTCAGGTCGCTCCGTTGTGTCTGCCAGGCAGCGCAACTTTCTACTGTATGGCGCGCCGTATCAATGTGCGCGCCGCACGACTTACAGGAGGGTGAGGTCTCCCTCCTGGCAATCTGATGCAGGTACTTACCAAAGCAGCCATGTCCGGTAAGCACCTGCGTCAATCTGAAAGTCAGCACTCCGTGCCGACGATTCAGCCACTCCTCAAGGTGAGGCCGGATAGCCTCCACTATTTCGACTCCGGCGGTGGGGGTCCTCAGTTCACTTTTCCACCGCCGGATGAGGGCACTTTGAGCCTCAGCCCGCATTTCACCCACGACCGATTCCTCGCCCCGAGACCGCGCCACCGAGCGGTGTCGGTAGACCTCTGCAAGAACTTCCGCCTCCAGTTCCCAAGGCGGGTCGCTCGCCAGGACGGTAGCAGCCGTCCACGACACTGTACGATACCCCCTGATGGCTCTTACCGCGATGACCCGCTGAGCTCTCCTTAGCAGAGCCTTATTACGCGCAGTGAGAGCGTCGACCCAGATTGGGGCGCCGTACAGCGCCATGGACCTCACGATCCCGCTGTACAACCTCCGGCAAGACGACCCCGGACCACCAGTGTTGGGCAGAAGTCTACCCAGCGCTGCAGCTACATTTACTAGCTTCGGGGCGAGTTGGGCGAAATGAGGTCCAAAGCACCATTTTCCATCTAGGTGCAGGCCCAAATATTTCATTTGGGCCCGCACCGGCACGTCCTCGTTTAAAATCTTTAATTTCGCCCCTCGGGGGGCACCGCGACGCGGGCCATGAAATAGGAGGACCTCCGTTTTGCTAACGGAGACCCTCAGGCCCAGCATTTCAATCCGCTCTATGACGAGCGCCGCTCCGACCTCGGCCAATCGGGCCGCCGCCTCAAAGCTCCTCCCTCTCGCCATGACGAGGGTGTCGTCAGCATAACAAATCACCCCCATCCCGGGGAGGAGTTCACCGCGCAACAGCCAGTCAAAGCCGATGTTCCACAGGGTCGGACCCAGAACCGAACCCTGTGGAACACCGCGCTCCATACGACGCCGGAGCAGACGCCCGTCGGTGCCCTCCCAAACGACGTATCTCTCATCAAGGTACGCCTCCAGCAGCCTCCGGAGGTACAGGGGCACTCCATGGTATCGGAGCGCCTCCTTCAACGTCTCGAACGGCAGGCTGCCGAAGGCGTTCTCAATGTCGAGCGAGACTGCCAGAACCACATCTCCCTGGTTTACGGCCTCCGTGGAGAAGGCCTTTAGGGCGACCAGCGCATCCGTGGTCGATCGGCCCCCTCTGAAGCCGTATTGTGCCTCTGACAGTCCCGGTCCCACTTCCTCAAGGTGTTGAACGAGACGGCCCGCGAGGACCCTCTCAGCAGTTTTGGCCGTCTCGTTCAGCAGCACCAGCGGTCTGTATGCGGAAGGCGAGTCTAACGGGCGTCCCTCCTTCTGCAACAGACAAAGACGGCCGGTTTTCCAGTCCTTCGGGAATCGCCCGGACCTCAAACACATATCGAGCAGTTCCCGATATGACTCCCGCAGTACCCTCAGTGCAATGCTTAAGACACGGCCCGGAACGCCATCCGGGCCAGGCGCCTTTCTGTTCGTCGACAGCCGGGCCAAGGCCCGGTCCAATTCCCCCTCGGTGACAAGGGGGACATCCATGATATCCCCCGTCTCACCTCGAGGAGCCATAGTTGGGGGAGCATGCCCCCCAGACTGGGGGAGCAGGCTCTCCACGACCCTCAACAGGACATCCTCTCGGAGAGTCTCGATGATGGGGGCGCTGCGGGCGCGGAGTTTGTTCCGCGCCGCAAGGTAAGGGCGCCCCCATGGATCCCTGTTGAGGCCTTCCAACATCTCCTCTCGGGCCTCGGCCTTCGCCTGGCTAATGGCCCGCTGCAGGCTTTTCTTGGCCGCTCGGTAGTCATCCCGCAGCTGGCCCTCGACGAACTCGGCGCCGTAGCGACGTCGACGCCTCATAAGGGCCCGCCGCGCTCTCATGCAAGCCGCCCGAAGCTCCGCAATTTCGGGCGACCACCAGTATACTTGGCAACGCGGCGGGCTCCTCCGGGCCCTCGGCATCGCAGCATCGCACACTTCCTTGAGGGCACTGCTTAACCGTCCTGCGGCCGCGTCCACATCCTCCTCAGTGCGGTTCTGCAAACCAGCGGATCCCCAGCGCTGGACTATAGCCGCCTCCAGGGCCATTTCTCGGTCGAGCTGGCCGAGAGCCCATCGTGGGAAGCGACTACAGCTCCGAAAGCGCTCCGCGGGTGTTGACGGGGTGGAGACGCTGAAGCGGATGTAACGGTGATCCGACAGCGTCTCCACCTCCGTTACTACTCTCCAGTCGTTCACTCGGCGCGCGACAGCAGGGCTCGCTAACGAGAGATCCACAATGGAACCACCATTCTGCCGCACGCACGTCCAGGTGTTGCCCGTGTTTAGGAGCGAAAGACCGGAGAGAAGCGACCATATTTGTGTGGTCCTCCCCTTGACATTCGTGACGGGGCTACCCCACGCCCTGGACTTTGCGTTGAAGTCGCCGAGAACGAAGGTTGGTCTCGGCGACTGACGTCGAACCGCAGCTCCGACGCCGTCCAAAAAGTCTTCAAACTCCGCCAGGCTGCGGTTGGGGGAGAAATACACCCCCACGACGACACAGTCTCTGAACCCCGCCTCGACAAAACCACTACCTCTTTCTATGATTGAAAGGGGAGGACCAGAACTTCCTCTCGACAGAACCGCAACCGAGTTATTCCTGTCGCCAGCCCAATTGGGCTGGCTGGGGACGAAATATGGTTCGCAGACCACCGCAACGTCTACTTCCCACTCCGCCATGGACTGTATCAACAGGTCCTGAGCACCGGCGGAGTGGTTGACGTTCGCCTGGAGGAATCCACAAGGCCGACTGGTCATGTTTCCATTGCGGATCCCTCTCCCACCCTGGCGGTGTTCGCCCTTGGCGTGATCTGCGAGCCTTGGCCAGCGCCTCCTCTGATCTTCGGGGGCTTACACGCCCGCGTCCCCATGACGTGATCCGACGGCCTTCCAGCCGCGGCACACACAACACACCTGGGTACTTTGTCACACTGCGCGGCTTTGTGACCCTCGCAACCACACCTGAAACAGAGGCGCGACCGATCCACCCCCGCAGGGCAGACAGGGCGCGTATGCCCCAGCGCCTGGCACCCGAAACAGCGCAGGGGCATCTGTTCTAGGGGCCGCACCCTAGCTGAGCTCCACCCAACGAGGAGCCGACCCGACTCAACCAATATTTTGGCGGCATCGACCGGGCACCTCAGCTTGAGCATGCCCATGCCCATAGGGCCCGGCCGGATTTCCGCGGGCTTGACTGTAGATTCGGGACATTTAGTTGCCCGAACCACTGCTGCCACTACCTTTTCGGGTGTGACGGAATCGTCGAGCCCGGTGAGCCGGATATCAGCAGTCTCTGTGGGGACCGCGACTTTCGCCACTCCGTCGAGAGCGACCCGAATCTTTTCAGCCAGACGGCTTGTCAGCTCTGGGGTCTGCGTCTTCGGCAGCTGTAGGACCCTTGAGCCAGTGGCCCCCTTTCGGACACGGAGTCCCTCGCCGATGCCAAACTCCGATAAGTTTATGGCATTTTCGGCCCGCGTCAATATGTCGGCGTAAGTGACGCCTTTGCGCTCCGCTTCTG
Organism: Catocala nupta; assembly: GCA_963675205.1. Classification (NCBI taxonomy): domain Eukaryota; kingdom Metazoa; phylum Arthropoda; class Insecta; order Lepidoptera; family Erebidae; genus Catocala; species Catocala nupta. The sequence goes on along the minus strand of OY776086.1, from coordinate 24,877,017 downwards.
AGTCCAGTGACAGAATTACCGCCGCCGTCTTCTGCCCCTTAGGTACTTTCAGTACCGACGTATTCTTTTTGGCCACAGGGACCACTGCAGGAGCAGCAGTGGCTTGGCCGCTCTTCTTCTTGGGCTTCTTCCGGACGACTGTGGCCCACGTTTCTGCCTGAGTAGTGGGTCCGGTTACATCCGTCGGGCGTGATGGCCCGGCCTCTGGCTGCCTATTAGCCGCTGGCACCGGCCCTTGCGCTTTTTTCTTCTGGCCCGTTGCTGGCTGGGCCTTTTGCGCCACCTTTTTCCTATCGGCAGCCAGCGGCGGGCGGATGGTCTCCTCAGGCAAGAGACGGTGTTCAATGCCCTCAAAGAGGGCATTCACCATCGTCCCCACCGAACGCATCAGAGAGGCCTCAAGCCTCCCGAAGTGCTGCTCCAGGTCTGTCACGGGGACCTGAGTCGGCGGCACTTTCACCGCAGCAGCCTTCTCCTGGAACTGCGTTTTGAGGGATTTGTTTTCCCTCTGGAGGGTCCCCACGAGGCGCAGAAGCCTCGTGTTGTCGGCCCGGAGGCGTTTTGCCGTCTCCGGTTCCGGCCGCGCTGCCAAGTCCTCCACAATGTTGAGGAGGCCCTTTGCGTCTTCCTTTAGCTTTTTTACTAAACTGCCTTTCAGGTGGCCGGATTTGGTGGCGACCTCGATGATGCCCCCAGCATAGAGACCCGCTTTGGACCTTAAGTGCTCCAAATCCCTGCTGCTGAGATCTGCGATCTCCTCAGCCGTGACCGCATTGTCAGAGTCGTCAAAGACTGTGGTTTCTGACGGGGAGTCGTCCACTCCCATTGACGACTGGCAACTAAGTGACCTCTCGAACTCCTGCTCTCTCGCGTCACTATTTCTACGCCTAAACTCCTGCCGGGCCTTACTCAACCCAGCTCGGTGAGCCACTGGTGCGGCTCGACCACGCACTGCGGTGTTGATCTTCCGTGTGGGCTCCGTATCAGTCTCTGACTCGGTAACCGCACTCGCATTCTTGCGCGTTTTTAGCGCTCTTTTCCGGGTCGAAGGAACTCTAAAGATTCCCTCGCTCCCTGACTCCGCCTCCACGTCTTGAGGCATCGAGCTCCCTTCTTGTACGTCGTTTTTATTTTTGGTTTTATTCAATTCCATTATAGTTCCCACGAGTATGGGATAAATACTCGTCTGCCCGGGCAGTGATCCCTGTACCCGAGTAAGCGTAAATTTGTAACCCAACACAGGGGGTCCGCAGGTACCCTGGCTGGGAGCGTGCTCACGGCTGAACTACCCATCAACCATGCATCCCCTCGCCGCACGCCAGAACTTAGGATTCGGGTAATTTTTGAAGAGGTTTTTTCCTCGCGGTCCGGGCGATTAAGCCAAGACCCTCGTTCCTGATTTGGGCTGCGAGACGTGACCACAGACGCCCAGTGCAAGTCAGGATTACGATTTGGCGTGGTTGGCATAAAGCCTGTCTAGCCCTCAAATGAATGAGTGACTAGACCCACGGCGCCCACTGGTAATTTTTTAAAGAGGTTGTCTTCCTCTATCCTCCGCGGGTTGGGCCGGATGGGGGTCCATGTTGGACCAATCCACCCGCCCCAAAATACGCCCGACTGTGCAGGAAACCTATGCTTCCCACACCGCCCCGGCCTAACGGCCCCTACTGGTAATTTTTTAAAGAGGTTTTCTTCCTCTATCCCCCCGACTCATCCACGTGTCCTCTGATAATCAAAGAAACACGTGGAGAGACCCCCAAACGCGGCCCTCGCGGGCCGATAACCCCGAGACAAGATGCCTCGGGTTCCCTACGCGCGTGCCAGAGTATTAGCCACGAGTAATAATGCCCCCGAAAGGACATTATTACCCGTGTTGCCCGGGATGTACCGGCCCAACGACTGCCGTTCCAATCCACTAAAAATGTAGAAAGGACCAGCAGCCGTCGGGCACACGGGGAGGTTCTCTGGCCACACACCCCAACAAAATTTCATACCTACAACAACTTTCAACATCAACAACTTTCGGACAAACCAATAACAAACATACATACAACAAACAAACATTATTCCGTTAGTATAATGAACACACACACACACACACACACACACACACACACACACAAACAAACACACACACACCAATTTTATTTCTAATTCAAAATATTATGCATAGGTAGTTTAAGTACATGGCATAATAAACCAAAATCACCACTAAGACTTGTTCAGGAGGTAGGGTAGGAGCCTGGTGATCTGTAACACAGGTTTTTACCTACTATAGACACCAGCCTCTCACAAAGGAATGAGAATTTTTCAACATGTATGTATGTATTGTATAAACACAACAATCATACAACTTTCGGCAGATATCTTTGAAACATTTCCCTTCGAATTCATAGCTCAGTGCATCCGGAAACATGCAAAATGTGCACGTCGTTATAGAAGAATGTGACGTGCCTATTATTTGTTATGCTAAGTCGTGTGTTGTCGCATTAAATGTCATGACATAATGACACCGAGGCGTGTTAACGCTCGACTGAACATACAAATTACAGTACAATTTGCAGAGAATTGTTTATAATGAATTAATGCGTGCATAGACGGCAGGTGGTTATTATGCAGATATTATTACGCCCGTATGCGCGGTGTCTTATTCTCATCACTAGTGAGTAAGCATTTGCGATTTGCGGTTATCAATTAAAAATCGAATGATTCAACAAGCCAATATTCGAAAAATTGATAATTATTCGAATGCAATAATAAATTATATATACTGATTTATTATTTACTTATATAGTCGTACACAAATTCCAATGTAGTGAAAATAGTAGGAAAAGAAATAAGAAAATCCCTTTCGTCCGTCACCACGCTTGACTACGTCATTAGTTCATGTACTTATCAATCGTCACGTCATTAAATCAAGTTTCGAATATTTGATAACAATTTTATATTTATATAGAATTTTAGTCAGTACATGCAAAGAATTGATTAACATGCATGGTAAGATACTGGTGACACGTGTACACTCTGATCAGGACTCGCTGATCAGAGTGCACACGTGTCACCAGTATGCGCACTTAGCATATTTTTGTTCCCGTGAAAGTATAGGTAAAACCTAATTAAATAAATCTCTTGGTGTATTTATATGTCGGCCTCGATGGCGTAGTGGTTAGTGTAACCGACTGCCACGCCTGAGGTCGCGGGTTCGATTCCCGCACAAGACAAATATTTGTGTGCATGAACATGGATGTTTGGCTTGGTCTGGGTGTTTCTATGTATAATATGCATGTATTTACAAAAAAAAAGTATATATGTATGTTTATCCATTGTCTAGTATCCATAGTACAAGCTCTGCTTAGTTTGGGCTAGATGGTGTTGTGTGTATGTGGTAGAATATTATATTATTATATTATATTATAGATAAATACCTCTTATTTTAAAGGTTCCGGGAGTGGAATAGAAACACGTGGTCAAATTCCTTATTTATATTTATAACAATTTCCCTTATTAACATACTACTGCTGATTTTAGACTTAGGAGTGTTAGTGACATTATACAGGTAAAATATATACGGAGCATTACGCGAGACCTTGTATATTACAAAGGCCGGGAAACAGATCCTTCATCCTAAATTGAATGGCTTATAATTTTATATCTCTATGACGTATGTGGTATTTACCTAATTATTTTACAGGAAATTGCCACCAAATAGGTAGCCGTTTCCTTTCCTATCCTATTTTTTTCGCTTGCATGAATTAATTTAATTGATTGAATTTTACGAGTGGCAGAGTTTGTTGTTGGCAAATTATTTGGTGATGATACCGGTAGGAGTCATTTCTCAGCCTGTTTACTAAAGTGTAGTACAAAACATTATTCCTGCGTTATTTTTGGTAAGAGTGTTATTGTTCCTGCGTTATTTTTGGTAAGAGTAAGACCTACGAGGACTAAATAAAAATAAAATTAAAAACTATATCGGCATTGTTTTCCGTTAATGTCGTCTTTAATTTCTTTTCTATAAATCAGCAACGCGCCCGTGGTACCCTTCCCCTGGCATTACTAGCGATCATAAGTTACGGTAACCTCTTAGCAACAAACGGATTGTATGTATGACACCTTACCCTCTCTACAAATAAAATATGTACAAATGTACTATACACTACCACAATAAATTAGTATAGATATAAAAAAAATTAATGTAAAGAAATGTTTACGCATTTATATTGGAAAAGATAGGTAAATTTTTAGAGGTAGAGGCTTACCTCTTAAAGCTATAGCATATAGGAAGACCCGCTCAAACTTAGGATATCCGAATCAGTCCGACCGGTGATGTAGTACTTCCACCATACAGAAGATAGATTTCTATGTATATTGTCACTTGTATAAGTCCATTATATTAAAAATAAACTTCATGATACGGATTTTATCGCGGTGCCTCGGAAATGCATGTAATGCATGTAGGTACCACGCCCGATCTCTATCCAGTCGTGTCACATTGCCGTCCTATTCGACAAGGAGTGTTAGGGAACAGAAAGTGCTCTTGTGTTTGTGCACACACTTGTGCATTATATCTCCTACGCAGATGCACATACGCAGATATTACCAGGCCAGATGGCCAGTCTCCGTTAAGTTCAGCCTTCGTAACCGAAATTCGGTCTGGAGGATATTATCACTAGAAATTTAAATTAAGGTAAAGTGTAGATTATTATATTATGTATATGACGTAAATAAATTAATTCCAACTGGATTTACCGTTGGCTACGTGTGCGATAACCATAAATAGCCACCGGTTCAATTAAGGCTTTTTTAGTTAGGATTCCAATAAACTGTAAATGTTTAGTTTATGTAGGTCGCTAGCATCAGGTGTTGGATTGGTACAAATATTTGCAATATTTGGCGATTATTTATTTAACCATTTTTATAAAACACCAAGGTTTAGCCAAATCGTGATTGATACTAATTAGGAATTAGCGTTATCAATAAAAAAATCGAATGATTCGTCAAGTATCGTCAAATATTCGAAACATTGATAATAATTATTCGAATGCAATGCAATTATGTGACTAACTTATATAGTTATAAACAAATTCCAATGTAGATACCGTTAGGTGAAGGAAAAAATAATATTATAATAATATTTTTAAAAACAAGCCTTTATTGAAATGCTTTTAAAAAGATAAAAATAATATTACCCACATCAATCACATAATTTTATTACATTATACGATTTATATATTATAAAAGTTTATCCCAAGATTTTCCTGTGTAAAAGAAATAGATCTAGATGGATTGGTACAAATATTTGGCATACATTTATTTAACCATCTGCATAACACACCAAGGTTTGGCCGAATCACATAAATATTTTTACATTTACGCTATGTAAAGTGCCGTGAGAATGAAATCGTCAAAAGTATGATTGATACTAATTAACCTTGTAGTTCGATAAAGAAAATAATGACGTATGTTCCAGCGCAGTTTGACCAATAAGATAAAAACAGTGTATATAGTTTAAAAACTGGTTATATTGGCTTTTTAAATAATTGTCAGATTACAATATTCTTTGTGTTCCATGGCGCTATTATTGATACTTTTTATATATCAAAGGTGAAAATTAAAAATAATGTCAGCTTGACAGTATGTGGCTATCGTAACTTGATTGCTTCTAATATTAAGGGTATCGCTCGCGCTTTGCTAACGCCAGGATAAGGAATTAAAGATCGGATAAAAGCAAATAGAGGGAGGTCGATAAGTCTTGGGAACTCTTACCCACCTGATAAATCGTCTTAATAGTGTTATTATCCTTAAGTCGGTTTTCTTTAGGAAGGTAATTTTCTAAGATAAGCCTGCCAATTCATACTACCTCTACATAGCAAAACCTCTGTAACTCGGTAATAACCTAGAAATCCAGGTCCACACAAACTGATGTATAGGACAACCTGCACGAAACTAGTATCCGTGGCTCCCACAAATTTTAGGTCCCAGTCATCATCAAAGTCTTTGAGAACTTAGCTGATTCACTATTTGGGTACCGAATCTAAGAATACTGCCTAGATGATGAATGACGGGTACACTTGACCTGTAATCAAAACATTCATCTCTTAAAAAGTAATATATCTTAGTTATTCAAAACACAGACTAATTTGTGGTCAAACCGTATCAAATGTATGACATAAACTTTGAACATCAACCACAAATATATTTTTAACAGACGAAATACATCATAATTTAGATTTCTTTGTATATTTTTATATAATTCCATGAATTCGATATGTTGAATTCAAGTCATATCCGCTGGTATTCATTAGCTAGCCCATTCATCTGATTTTCAGACCCACTTCAATTCTTTTGAGAATTCATGTCGGCATTTCCGCAATGTTCAACGGTTACGTGGTGAAATATTTGTGATTTCTTAGTGTCTGGAATATAAATACTTATTATATTATATACCAGACATTTTTTGGCAGACCGTGCGTTAGCCATTGACAAACGAATTGGTGAACTAAATATATTAATAATACCTCGCGCTTTGATTGCCTGCGACAGTGTTTGAAAGTGTAGAGGGTATAATAATTAAAGTGGCAATAATAGTTTTTTTTTTTATTTCCTATAGTGATTGTCTTGTACTTATTTACCCCCGTTACGTTCAGGTATTACGTAAAGCCTGCGAAGGCAGTTATGGCAAGTGTTTAATCTACGCGAGACGACCTCCAGCCACCCTGAGGTTTGACTTGAAGGTGGTGGGCTTCGTGGGCCTGCCCGGCACCCGATCAGCACCAGGTCCGAGAGGCCGCGTGCGTATTCCCACGCGCGCCTCTGTATCATGTGTCCGTCCGTGACAGTAGGGATAAAATTAGTGGTGCACGTATTCATTCCAGAAGACAATAAAAAAAAAATGTTTTGATCTGCCAACACTGTATACATTGTAAAAGCGAGTTATTCATACTTACTTGGCCACTGGCTCACGATGCAAGCTACCAACACAAGTAGTTCAACTTACGCATGTCACCTAGGTCACACGACCTAGGTAACATGCGCAAGTTGAACCACTTGTACACACAAGAGCCATAAAGCTAAGATAAACTTCTTTTCGATTAACTATATTTACTTAAAACTAGAAGTTGATAAAGCAATTAAAATGTAATTAAGACTGAAACGAAAACAAAAGTTCGAATCACAAAGTCATCCGTCACACCGTAAAAATGTAACAAATGAGCTTCAAACAAACAATTGGACAGTATCGGACAAATAATTAATTATCAGATAACATGTATCATTTATTTTGGGTGCTAAATGCGGCCATATTAATTATCCATGACCTCACACCAACCTTTACCATCCAAGTGTCAAGAATCCCATACTATTCAATGTCAGAATCGGTCAGTTGAATTTTATAAGTAGATGACAAGCGATGAGCATCAATATTGTTATCCTTCTGGATTATTGATGGCGGATGACAGCTTTGGACATAAATAGCTGATTAAACGAATAATACGTTTGTTTAAGTGCCTTTTAGTTTACGTTTTTATTTGTTTTTTTTTAAAAGCATCTGCTTGCCTATTAGTAATTCTTGCATCGTCGGTGACTTTACTAGGATTTAAATAACGAAGACATCGAACATCCAGACATTTAACTGAAAATACTCAGTGACAGTGGCCAAGTGACCTCTTACATCACAACGCTACTGCCAGTGCTCGGTAGTGTTGTGAGCTCGATCGACTTCCATACAGAACAAAATTACAATTTAATCCACAGAAATAATTGTGTCGAGTCTGGATGTTCTTTCTATCAATGCAAACGAGGATCTTACCACCACTCACTTATAAGTGACTACTTTTGAATTAGGGATAATACCTAGAGGTATTAAAGAGTAGTGGTTATTGATGTTGAATGCGTACCAACAGACCTATGGACGCTTGTTTCCAACAATAGTTATTAAAAAGATACGCTGAAAAGTAGGCAATTTCATTCAGTTTGACATTTAGGTTAAATAGATACAAGGATTAGGCAGTGCCGTACGAAAGTAGGCTAGCTTCTGCAGTTACTTCCTCAATACCAAATAATTCAGCTAATATAATTCTCAGCAACTGGAGAACTAGCGTACGATGGTATCTCCAGTCAGATATTTAGACGAATGCAAGACGAAAACTAATGCGTATATTTACTGATCTCATGTGTATTCTCGAAGGGTTAGGCAGAGGTGTAATAAACACCCAAATTTCGGCAGGAAAAATTCTGCCCCACGCAATAGAAGCTAGTTATAAGTTATCGCTATTAAATAGTTAATTATCGTTCACTCTGACGGTAAAGGAAAACATCGCGAGGAAACCGGCATGTCTGAGAGTTCTTCATAATGTTCTCGAAGATATGTGAATTCTGCCACCCTGCACTGGGCCAACGTGGTGGACTATAGAATAATGCTTCTCACACTGAAAAGAAACCCATGCGCAGCAGTGGGGCAGTTTCATACAGTGCTGATATTATTATTATCAAGCGTAGAATCGAATGACATTATGTCAAATATGAGACCTTACGGTCGACCACTAAGATTGACTTAAACTAGTGGCAGTTTACCTGTAATTAATGTTACTAACGGCCACTCCTATCACCAACAAGTAAAAGTTATCCTAAAGATAAATCGCATGCTGTCTCACTCATGTTAGGTTAAAGAAGAGAGATAACGAGACTTTTATCTTATAGATAAATTCTATCTGAAGGTGGTACAAGCCCTAACCCTTTAAAAATATCAATTGGATTTTAATTTAGCCAATGATGTATTCTCTACGTGATGACTGAAGATGACAAATAGCCGATTTAATTACGAGTGTTGAATAATAATCACCAATGTGGGTGACGTCATTGTACCATGTTCAGAGTTAGCGCCCACCGCAGCTTGCGTCACTTGTTTTTCGTCACACCATCCGTGGTTATCTGGCTCTCTGCTTATTCAGGATAAAGTACCCATTGTAGGTAAAATCTGCTTCGGTAGTTCCGGATAGGGTTCGGATTTAGTTTGCGTGTGATCGTAAGGTTTCAGGATCTGTTTCGAGGACAACCTGTTATTGGGATAGGAAATGAGCCCGGTAGACGACAATAGGTGCATCGTTTATTATGCAGGATTAAAATACAGCCAGTATAATGTGGCTGTAGGTGTACCTCTTTATCTCTTCTTACCGTGTTTGTGAACTGTCACACTTCTGGACTGACTTTTATCAATGTTATAAAGGTTAGTTTGCCACGCCGGCCACTCGGCGGGATAGAATGTACACTCGTACATTCTCGAAGTTTTAATCTCGAGAATATTGTGTGTAGAAGTCACAGACATATGGCTTCCCTGACGATGATTTTCTTCAAATATTGATTCTTTTGTTTTCGCTTAAACGATACATAATGAATGATTTAATATGTAAGTAAGTAGTATAAAAAAGCAGAAGTACGTCATATAGGAATGAACTCGAGATATCTATGTAGCGATCAATTGGTTTTCACATGAGGCTTTTGCTGCCTACTTACAGAAGGTTTTATAACCATTTAAATCTCGGATAAAAGTTATATATTTATATATTCTTAAGTTAAATAATGGGAATCATAACATTGGGCCAGCGATTATTGAAAGTACAAACTAATGTATAAGTAGGTCTAGGAATCGAGCCTTTGTGCGAACATCTAGACTTCATCTACATATCTTAAGAAACTTTAAATACATACATTTTTATTTCTCAACTGATTATAGCCCGAGTTAAGTTGCATACACAAAACTAGTCTGTCAAGTCTTAGAATATAGTATATAATATAATATTCTACCACACACACAGCACCATCCAGCCCAAACTAAGCAGAGCTTGTACTATGGGTACTAGACAATGGATAAACATACATATATACCTTTTTTTTTTGTAAATACATACATATTATACATAGAAACACCCAGACCAACACAAACATACATGTTTATGAACAAAAATGTTTTAGTTGTGCGGGAATCGCACCCGCGACCTCAGGCGTGGCAGTCAGTTACACTGACCACTACTCCATCGACGCCGACAATATAAGAGATACACACGGCTACATATCAAGTTAGACACCCTATATACGCATAACTACACTACATGTAAAATAGAGAATTGTCGGAAAGGGCCAGTGCATAGTGGTGTTTATGTAATGGTAAGGATAGAGCGTCACAAAAATATAACGCACTCTCTCGCACGATTCGCAGCTTTCAACTTCTAATAATTCAAAGTCCAAACAGTCTAGGTTGACGTGTCGCTGTGTGTACATAATTATAAATCTATTGTCTAAGCATCGGTGTGCCGCTGTGACTCACCCGGTTAAAAGCCACATACAAATTAGTTCAGTAATAGCCATGGTCATAAGTACCAAAAACGCACCAAAAAACAGACAAGAAGTTTGTCTATATCTGTGTTTGCCTGTATAGACGTAGGCACATATATCTCTATGACTATTTACTTTAACGCAGCATGACAAATTATTTAATTAATTTGTACAATTTAGTCGGTCACGTCTTACGGTCAAAACTATCAAGAACCGTTGATCGCACGACTACCAAATACACAATCAACCATTGGTCGTGGACAGTACGTCAATTATTGTGCAAGACATCACAGTTACGTACACTTACTAACAAGCTAGATGTTATGTCAGTTTGTTCTAACTTTCAAACTATAAATAATTTTGAAATTTTGTTATATATCGACCCGTTATACATTTTTGGTTGGCCCTCAGTATATAGTGTCTTATCTATGGTTGACCCTTTATGTATTCCTCTTCTATCCCTATTTAATTTGTTTTTTTTAACATAACGAAAGGTGACTGTATCGAATATAGTTTTTAAAAAGATACGTCATCATTACTGACAGCACGAAAATATCACATACTTCTAAAAACGCACTTTTCACGATTTTACATCTATATTAACCCCGATAACGTGAAAACGTACTCAATATTACTTAATTATAACACAGATAAATGTAAGCCGTTCGTGATTGTCATATAAAAAGCAGGTCAGACAGTATCTGCCATCGATAAATTGAAAATAACAGTTACGCGCACGGCAATACATGCTTGTTACGGAATTAGAATTGGAATCACAATGATTTATTTTCTACGTTAACTTGATTATAGCGAATCGTCCTCAAGCTTTAAATCTCGTTACATAATTCGACGTATACATATTTATATTCGTCGTTAGAGCAAACGAGTCCTAGAATGAAAACCGCCTCTTGGCAAGCATAAAAGTGGGCTTTTCCAGTCAGGTACCGATGGATGTACTGACGTAAAAAAGAAAGCCTGGATAGGGCGCTAGACCGTTCTTGTGGGCGTTACTTGGGCTAGGCCTACATCCAGCAGAACCCATAGAGGGCGCGCGCGGTGTTCCCGCGCGCCTTCTAACGTCGAAAGGGGAGAGCGGTGAAATGCTCTCCCCCGGGGACGAGAGGAGGTCGGGTCCGATTGACCCGGCCGGCACCCACACGGGGGGGCCTGCTATGGATGAATCTTTTTAGACTCCCAACTGGCCCCCCCATTGGGTGGGAGAGGGAACACCCCAGGTTTTTTTAGTGGGTATACCAGCAATAGGCTGGTGAGTCCCACACGCCCCGCCGGTGCCGTCCCCTAGCCGGCGGGTAGTGCATCAAGCATTTTTTCCTGGGTATCAAAAAAAAAAAAAAAAAAAAAAAAGGCCTACATCCAGCAGTGACCTTTAACACCTTCGGCGCCAGTGTATCAATTTTGCACACGATTTAAGCTACACACGATGCAATGTGTATCAAAAATGATACACCGTGCCCATAGTGTTCAAGGCATTGTGTATCACTAATGCACACGACTTTCATAAAAACACCACTAAAAGCTAAAATATTATGTGTATCACAAATGATACACACGGCCCTGGACATATGAGAACACACAAAAGTATTTGGTAGGCCAGTGTATTATTTTTGATACACACTCTGAAAAAGCTGAAAAAAGAAGGGAAAGGGAAGAGGGAAGTTTAACACACATTAATACAACAAATTAAACAATATAAAAAAAAAAATACAAAAAAATAAGTGTGATTTTGCAATGCAAATCATGCTTGGCGCCGAACGTGTTAAAAACATGCTTGATTCATTGATATTGATTTCATTATGCTAAGATAGCTAGTGTCGTATACGCCAGCAAGAGACGCCCGGTTGTCACCACTGCACTGCGGTGACTGCCGCGACGTTGTAGAGGACACGGCGCTGCACACTTTGGCGGTTTGCCCCGCCTGGGCTTCGCAGCGCCATGAGCTGATCGCGGCAGTCGGATCAATTGCCCTCTCGCTCCCGGCCGTAGTTCAGTCTATGGTCCGGAGTGAGAGGTCGTGGAACGCCGTCGCCTCCTTTTGCGAGGAAGTAATCTCCATCAAGGAGGCGGCGGAGTGGGAGAGGGAGCATTTGAACCCTCTCCCCAACCGCAGAGCCGGGCGCCGGAGGGCGCGCGATGACCTTCAGCCACCCTGAGGTTTGACTTGGGGGTGGCGGGCTTTGTGGGCCTGCCCGCCATCCATTCAGCACCAGGTCCGAGAGGCGGCGTGCGTGTTCCCACGCGCGCCTCTGTGTCGAGTCCGTCTCCCCCCTAGGGGGGAAACAGTAGGGAATTTTTGAGCGTGAGTCCTTTGGGTAGGTCTCTTCGGGTAGTGGCCCGCCGTGTGAAACGGCAGGCCACTACCCGAAGAGACCTACCCAAAGGACTCACGCTCACCGTAACTTCGGCGGGGTCGCGACCGCATGCGAAAGCGATTCGCGCGGCTCCGTCGATAGTGGTTTTGTCGAGGAACACCGTGGTAGGTTTAGTCGGTATTCCGGGAGGTACTTTACTATTATTCCATCTTTCTTTTACCCCGGCGAGTTTTAGCCCCCGCGGAGGGATATGCGTCATAGCATTCACCCTCGTAAAAAAAAAAAAAGAAAAAAAAATGCTAAGATAGCTAAAATTAATTGTCATTATATTTCACTATTGATTTCATTTGACGATAGAGTTTGATAGATACGTTAAAGTGATAATTTTCTTATATTCTGGACTAGCTCTTTACTTGAAGTAGTAGGTTATAATCTGCCCAGCTGGCCAACTGTAAATTGTTGCACTATATACAATATTCAGGCATGTATATCGTTTTAAAAGTTCAGAGCGAGGATTAAAATACATACATATAACTTCCAAAAGTCACAAATGTATGTCGTTTGAACTAAAATTTTTGTCAGTCATCTAACTGGTATTGTAAAGTTAGAAACAATAGATATTTTTCATATGAATAGTGTGTATACATACACATAAATGGTACTTACTGTAGGCAAGATAATAAACATAGGATTTATATTGCTATAACTTGTAGTCCTTGGAGAAGTTAGAAGTGAATTCTTCGCAAGCAAAGCTGCAGGCACATCTTAATATGTAATAAAACAAACAGGAAAAGTTTGTTTGTGTTGTCTCGACAAAAATATTACACATCGAAAACTTGTTCATAAACACAGTCGTATTTTGTCACGTCTACAAGTTATTTGCAAAGTTTATGTGCTGTCGTATTATTTTTCTTTCTAAAGTAGTGTTTGCCACGCTACCAAAGCTAGGTACAACCATAAATTTGTCAGATTTGGAGACAATATTTCTGATTCTATATGCCTTTATATTTAGCATTAAAACCATGATGTATCAATTAAATGCTCCAGTTAGCTGACAAATAAACAACGATCGCGGTGTTCGATTATTGGTTGCTTGATGACGCGATTGAATTCTTTAGCTCATCGCCAAATCGTCCCAATCATCGATTTTTACAAATGCGCGATTTTGTTAATGTGGTCTAACGCAAAGCAAACACGCGATAGACGACGATAATAAAGCAGACGCTAAATTGCGCGATAACGAATCACGTGATGCAGTCTCATAGCCGTTAATACTAAAAGTAGCAAGTTACCTTAGGCTCTTATTAGCATGGATGGGTCGCTAAGGTAGTAATTTTTGCCAGCGGCCCATCCACTATATAAGGCAGGAAGCGTGCACACCGTGGGGTTTTGGTCCGTAGGCCCGAAGTACGGGAGAGCCGGACATAACCCTCTCGCCTCCCCTTGTGGCGAGAGGGTATGCACCAGGTGCATATACCCACGTAAAAAAAAAAGCCTCTTATTAGCATGCTAGTAAAATAAGAAACTAGTTTCGTTTATAGGGCCGTTTATAGTATATTAATATACAACAAGCTTATATCACAAATATTTGATTGCATTGAGCATGCTTGTTGGGTGTCCAATATGACAATTACGTAAACATAATTGAAGGAGAGAAAAATATGCGAGATTCCAACTGAAGCCGGGTCGACTTGCAATGTATATTTTTATCAGTTATGTTCTAATTGGTGTGTTCACACGTAACTAAAAATAAACGAAGCTTAGTGTAAACGGTAGGTATCGTTCTATTGTCTAGATGATGGCAAGTCTAGCCCAATCTGCTTGCCTCCATAACAAATTGTGAACACACTAGTGTGTATAATTGCTTTATAGACATTTTAATCCAGCGTTGCCATCCATAGATAATTAACATCGAGACATAGCTAATTGATTCTTGAGAGAATCAAATAAATAAATTATAATTTTATTCTGTTAATTATAGTCCTACTTACCCCAATAAAAATGTTGTTTAAGAAGTTACTGGTATGAGAGGGATAATCATTTTACCCTAGGCAACCTTACTTGATGAAACAACGGATACTAAGAACATCCAGGTTAGGAGTATTCTTAGGAACACACGATTCGAAATCGTTAAAAATTCGTCAAATTGACATTGGCGTGACATCTTGTACTATTGAGCCATCGATACAATTAAATGTCAAAATATCCAAATAATGTTCTGACAATAAATTCTTTGATTGGGATATAAATTACTTAACGGATTATATTTATCGATATACACGTATACAATAACTTTCGATTAATTATAATAATCGATTCCATCGCATAACTTAACAAAGTATTCCAAATAAAAGACATTTCGCGCATCACCTAATCCAATTTCTCAGAAACATATTTTAGGCACCCGCATAGCAGGCGTGTAAAGCTGATCCTTTATAAAAGCAAAATGTTTAATATATTTTTTGTCACACCTATCACGTTCGTCTCTAATTGTTCCATTCAAAAAGAAACCAAGAGTGTTCTTAATCCTATAATGTTATTCGATGCGTGGCCCGCCGTCCGCCGGACGGCTATTCACCATCGATTCTTTTTTATTCGATTCCGTGTGAATAATAAAGGATTTTATGTCATAAGTTGTTAGAACCCACGGTTTGATTTATACGTCTGCTCGTATTAAACGTATATACCTGGCGTTTGAAGAACCTTACCTTTTTTCTGTGTTCCCGTTTTTTGTTGTGGCATTATGCGGGCGGTGCGCCGGCGCCGCGATACAGCGCTGATCAAAGCGATTGGAGGCGATTAAACTTAGTTGATATATAGATGGTCAACAATACACCGAGGCGCCTTCCAGTCGCGGTACACATTTCAAATGACGAATAATGCTCCTACACTGATTAAATGGTTTTCTTGTAATGCATTCTTGTTGTGCATCGAACCGCATGAAGAGTTATTTATTTGTTTGCAGCGTCCGTGTATTTTTATCTAAATTTGAACTTAGAACAATCATGTCAGATGACGTCACGATCGTCCGAATGGAATCAATTAATGTGTAGTGCTGTTAACAAGTTGGTTCACTTTAGTGCTTCGTCTGAGACAAAGAACGCAAAATTTCGTAGTGTGTTCGAAATATGAACATTCTTGACGTCATAAGCCAATTCAATATTGCTTGTCTGGCGTGCGTTATTTGAATACGACTATTTCGTTAGTCGACAGCTGACGTATGTGGTACGCATGACTGTCTATCAACAGGTATTGGGTTCGATTTTCAGTACTGGCTGAGTGTGTATGTGTGAAACAATTAGGTCAGAATAATCTCAACAACGGCACGGTGTTTAAAAATAAATAATGACACCTAATTATAGCATATATTTAGGTGTCACGTAGATCTTATAACAAGTTTCAACAGTCTACTTATATCAAATATGCAAAGGGAAGATAATTAATCCTAACAAAAAATATAGGTAGTAAAACTGTAACAAATCTAACTTTTAATGCAGTTACAAAAAATAAAATAAGTAGGTATTCTAACTGGCAACATAGCATGGAATAGGTAAAAAATTAACGTATTCTAGTTGGCAACATGACATAAAATAATTTATATTTTTAAAGACTAATCTCGCAATAGGAATAATTCCTGTGTTTCGGGGTACTAACATTTAAGCAATGGACTCAAGGAACACCTGGGTGTTGTGAAGTAGTTGTTCCGAGTCTGGACTCAGAACAACTATTTGTAGATCACACAAACTCTTGTCCCGTATGGGTATTGAACCCACAACACTCGGCATGGCGGCAGTGGCGAGGCGACCGTTTAAACCACTACGTCATATGTGCAGGCACACAATAAAAATAGATGGCAGAACATAATAAATCTAAGTATTCTAACTATTACTCGCACGAGCACACATATGTATTTCAGTAACTTGTTATATGAAGCTATTACCTGATCGAAGAAAAGTTTTCTAAACATAATTAAGGCTACTTTTAAATAAAGTTATTTCGATATCACACCATGTTCAATTTACCGTATGGAGAACGAGCTGATCCCATGGAGTAGAAACGTATCAGGAACGTCAGGTGCGCGAAAACACGATAAGCAGCGTAATCACATTCTGCGTGCTGTGTGGCTGCTATTAGAATTACTCCATTGCTACTGGAACACAGCGGCTTTGAACCATAACAGCATTTGACTGAAAAATGTCCTGGGTCTTTATCTCCAGGTCATCTAGGATTAGAAAGAATCATGGTTGTTTCATTTAATTTCATTTATTCATTAACAATTTATAATAGTGTTTGAATGTTTATACATAAAATAACATAATGTAACTTAATTCGTATAGGAACAATATTTTTTCACAATACACAACAAAATAACATAAAATTAGGTAGGATCATTTTCAAATTACAATAATTTAAAACATTACAATAGTTGTATAAATTCACATCATGTCAATTTATATGATAATATTAATAAAAATAAAGATATTTAAAAAAAATATAATTTATAATAAGAAATTACAGTAACAGTTATAAATAAAATTAATAATAACTAACCACTGTCATGATTATAAAATTAATAATAATGAAAGAAAGTAACAATTATAAATAAAATTAATGATAACTAACCAATGTCATGTTTATAAAATTAATAATAATGAATGAAAGTAACAATTATAAATAAAATTGATGACAATTTACCAATATCATGTCTATAAAAATTCAAGTCATGTTAATAAATTCATCAACAGAATAGAAACATAACGTATTATATTGTTATATAAATTATAGTTGAATGTAATTCATTTATTTAATTCTAATTGGCAACATGGCATCCTAATAATATTTTTTTTGTAGTCGTCTATAGGGTTGTTCCCGATTACATAAACCTCGTCATAGCAACCACAGGCATTATACGACATTACGATATAGGAATGATGTTTTGTATGAATAACACATTTCATTACCTAATTGTATGAATAATTAATAAAATATTTGCCATTGCTACATTACTTACAATCATACTTATTTATAAAATAATTACCTACACGGAAAGTTTACAATAACATCCGGGATGTCATATTTATTTACCATAGACAATAAAATAGTAGCGAGTTAAAAAAAATACGTTGAATATTTTTGAGTTTAGATTTTGAGCCAACAATGTTAAAATAATAATTTGTGTCTGTTTGTCTGTCTATCTAGTTAAAAATCAGAAGTCAGAAATATCTTTATATTTCTTGGTAGCACCATACATTCTTATTTAATGTAATATCTTTATCACAATAAATAAAAATAAAACAATTAATGAATATTTTTCAATTCCATAATAAAAAAAAATTTAGAATCTTTAAGCATTCTATAATTATAAACTCATATATAACGCGAACGAAGTAGCGCGCGTAGCTAGTATAAAATATTACGATTGAACAATATTGATGTATGACATCATTTGAAACACTAAAATGCTGTAATTCCTGAGATTCTTCTTAGAAGTCGGCATTCACAAACACCTAAAGGTGCGCTACCCATACATCACAGGGCCCGATATATACAGGCTGATGTTTATCCAAGCTAAAATGTTTATTTATCAATTTATCGTATCTTAAATTTTATAATATTATCTAATGCCTTTCTAACAATAATATTTTTTATTCTTTTATGTGATTTTAATGGATCCTTTTAAGTTTTTGTCAATTGACAATTCTCTTGCTGTCTCTTAGAATAGAACGATCAATCACGCTCGTTTCAGTCAGGAGTGGCGGCCAAACAATTGTATCGAATAAATTCGTTTCAATCGATTAACCCACATGTTCTCGGTTAAATGTTTTTGTGTCCTACTAATATTACAATGTGAAAGATTTTGAAGATGTTTAGATGTATGTATGTATGTTACTTAATTACGCGTAAACCGTGAAACGGATTGACATGATAATTGGCACAAAGTCATATTATATTTTTTTACGTGGGGAAATACTCTTGATGCATACTTCCTCACCACAAGGGGAGGCGAGAGGGTAATGTCGGGCTCTCCCGAGACTTCGGACCTACCGAATAAAAGCACCACGGTCTGTCACCTCGCTGCTTTGTATGGTGGGTGGGTCGCTGGAACTAAAACTACATCAACGACATATAGATTATATCCTATATTAACATATGGATGTAAGCAGCTGAAGCCGCGGGCAGAAGATGTGAATTAAAATATTTAATTTGATGTTAAGTTGCAATTATGAGAAATAACCTATTTTGATGTCGGTGCAATTTTATTCATTACGTTTAATATAATGTATGCGTATACTTATTAAACGCCGTCGCCACGGCGCCGCTGCAGTCATCAGAGACCACTAACAATAGATTATTATTGCATCTGCTGTCTGGCTTTTAATGTTATGTTTATATGTACTTAAAAAGTATATCGATAAACTCCCTATCCAGATAATTTTAAGAGACTGCAGCACAAATATTTTTAAGAAATACATTTCACAATTTTACTGTTTCGGCATCGGAGTAGTGTATTAATTCATAGGTTACGGCATCCGCTTACCATCAAAAGGACTGTGTCATTGTTTGCCATCTTATCAGTAAAAAAACCAAAGCATTTACGGCAGGTAAACAATTTTTATTGAAATAGTTCTCTCGCATTATGGTTCAAGCCCTATTGTACAAAGTACACACAAACTCAAAACACTAGTTTGTAGATTATACAAATATTTGTCCTGAGTTAGATTCACACCTACACCACTTAATGCATGCATACGATACTTAGACACCATGAACCTCTTGAATAGCAGCAAATCAGATAGTGGTTTTTTTCAGAATTTCTGGTGTAGCAGACAACTAGAAGCTGGTTGGAAAAGAAACAAAATATTACATGGCAGTAATATAATAATATCAGCCCTATAATAAATTGTCCCATTGCTGGAAATTGTGAGAACTCTCTTAGTGTGAGACGAGTTAGGCCATAGGCCATCACACCGGTCCAGTGCGCTTTGGCAGACTTCACATATCTTCGAGAACATTATGGAGAACACCCAGACATGCAGGTTTCCTTACAATGTTTTCTTTTACCGCTTAGGCGAGCGATAATAAACTATTTAATACGCACATAACTTCGTAAAGTCAGAGGTGCACGCTTTGGTAACGAACTTGAGACCTCAGTGTGGCAGTCCAACGATCTCCCACTAGGCTATCGTGGCTAAAGCCAGAGGTATGTAACCCCTAAATAATTAATACCGTACCTGCTTACTGCGCGATTGGTATATATAATAGTGAGACATGAGTATTACGTTTGTTTGTCATTTGTCAATAATAGTGTGCAGTATATTTATTGCTGTAGTTATTTATTGTAATACGATTCATCTACATAAAAACGTGTAATCATCTGTCGTAAAACTGCGCAATAATGATCAATAAAAATGTAAAATATATGTCATAATGTTTAATGTTATTTGTTTGATGAAACATTGTTTTTTTATGTACAATATTAATTAATTGAATCTGATACAAGTTTTCTTCTTTTAATTTCCCTGAACAAACCTGTAGATTTGTAATGGAAAATGTATAAAACTTGTTGAAGAATTACATTTTACCCAAGTTTGTACACTCCCAGGGGATAAATAAAACGTAATTCTTAGCTTTAGACAAAGAGACGGGACTAATCCCATACGCACTCCCACCACTGTAATACCTGTGTACCCAGGATCAGCAGTAGCGACCATGAAAAATACCAATTGTTGAAACCCGTGAAGTTCTACGGAAAGTTAAGCTATCTTGAACCTATAGGTAATAAAATTAACCGGAGAGTTAATTTTCGTAGTAATACGTTTGAAATAGTGTCCCGATCTAGTCTCAGTTTCATAAATATCACAAATATTATTCTACTTAATTCAAATAAACGTTAAATAATTAAATTTACTTTTGACGTTTACTACTAGCTCTTACTTTACGACTAGATCGGAAATATATATTGTAGGTACATGTTAATTACGAGAATACGGCTTTAGAAGTATACAGGATTTAGATTAAAGAATGTAATAAATTAATATAAAAATACTTTCTTTACTTATTGATAATACAATTTGGAGCGTGCTGTATATGCGTGGGCGATGTAGACGGCCTGTCGCTAAAGGGTCGTTGTTTGACGCCTATTATGGTCTCATTTTTTTTGACATCCCTCCGTGAACAAAACGATCAGTTGAATGAATGAATGAATGAAATTCCTTAGCCGAGCCATCCTAAGCGCCTCTATAGTAATAGAAAAAACAAAGTAACGTTTTAAAAAGGACTTCCTTTTGTCGTAAAATTATTCCTTTGCGAGCTGAGGAATTTGAAATTCTTTAGAATTAATAGCTTTAACTTAATTTATTATAATAATGGAATAGTTCTACAATATGGTCGGGTATATTTTTAAGTATGTAACATAACTTAGTATTAAGCCTATACAATACTTGGAGGGATAAGCATATTCATCTTCTGAGATTAAGGACAATCAGGTTATTTTAAAGTGTACAGACGGTTTGATTTCCAGTTCAGGTAAGGTATCATTGGCTTTTTCTGCCACGAAATTTTCAGTGGCATCACGGTGTTTAAAACTGTGTTTAGAACTAGTTTTACGAAAGGTTCGCCCCAGTTATGCAGGATCTTAAATCATAGTAAATGAATTGTGGGTGATCTCTGCATCGTTTTTTAGGAATATCGGCTTTTAAGTATGCAGGCAAAAAATCATTTTTTTTATAATATTGTCTTATGTTTACGCGAATGTTATACATTTAAATTAAACACTTTATACGGTATTGTCTTCTGTTTACGCGAATGTTATTCATTGAAATTAAACTACTATATACGGATTTTATCGCGTTGTTTATTTATCACTGTATTACAAAATTCTCCCCGTGACCATGGCTGCTGAAAAGCAACCGAAACGTCGGGGAAAGTGTAAACCAAAAATAAATAGATTTAATAGTTTAAATAATTTTGTTAGCTTATAAATTAGTAAAATAAAATCAATAGTAGTAGTAGTGTAATATTTTCAAAATTTTGTAATACAGTGATAAATAAACAACGCGATAAAATCCGTATATATTAGTTTAACTTTATACGGTCTTTTTTTATATAAAATTATATTTATCTTTATACATCTAAAAAATCGGTAAGACGGTTTTCTAAATAGATAATAATTAATTAATAATACACTCGTACAACAAGTAATTGAAAGAAAATATTAAATATTACCTGCCTACACTTTATTGGTTTCTGTGAAGGCTTTAATTAGAGGTTTGATTTATAATCAAGGCAATCAATCCATTATATTAACATATAACTTGTGCAAATTGCTCCGGTGATTTTAACATAAATACATGATAAACGCTACATGTGAGAATACTATTATTACATACATACTAATACTATAAATACTCGGTCTGTTTGTTGTGATTTACGTCTAAACTGCTGAACAGGATTTGGATAAATTTCGTTTATGCATAGGATGATTTCGATTAAGGACAAAGGCTACTTAGAAAAAAGCAAATACAAGCTAAGTCGCCAGTAATGTTAACTTCTTCTTCTCCCTAGCCTTTATTATTCCCAAGTCACTTGGAGTCGGCTTTTCTGGTCTAATCGGATTTGACTAGATATCAGTTTTTAAATGGAGCGGCTGCCACCTGTCCTCCTCAACCCGAAGGCTAACGATACCCTAAGGCTAGACCAATATCAGGATATTATAGGGCACTGACTTCCCAATAACGACTGCCATAGATGTTCATGGCAGCCGAGACCGACGGCTTAACGTGCTCTTCGGGGCATGGAGCAGGCGATAATTGTCAGTCAATACGCACATAATTTCGAAAAGTCATATAATTTTCGAAAGTCAGAGGTGCGCGACGTGGGTTCGAACCCGAGACTCTCTGCATTGCAGTCTGTTGGTCTCCCCACTGAGCTATCGCTGCTAGTTAACCGCTTAGTACAATTGGATTCCAAAATATCTGGCATTCTACCAATTGGCTGGTTTAACAGTGTTTGACGGCTAATTAAAATATTATCAACAAAGGATAGCTTATCCAGCCAGTCGTTGTATTATTAATACATCGGTCGTAAATTCGATCCTATGCAGCTCTGACTTTTCAAAATGAGTAAATAGCTCGCGGTAATAGTGATTGAAATTGTGATTAAGAAACCTACTTATTTGAGGTAATATTTAATGCATAATGTTTAAAATCACATGTCAAACCTTTTTAAGAATTATCCTATTGGTTGATACAGCTCTCCTCTCTATAATAATAGTTTTATTCCATAGTATTAATGCTTAATGCTTGCCCATTGTAGGTTGACAGACTTCACACATCTTTGCTATATTTAAAATGAGCGTGAATTCTAGCAACTGGTAGTGAACTAAGGCTTATTTCCTCTCGTTCTGACAGCAAGTCCATGCCCAGCAGTGGAATGCTCGTCTGAATTATACTTATCTACAAAGACATTATAAGTTATTCATGCTTGATGTATAAGCTGCTCGTATAATCGCGCAACATATAAAATTATTTTTATGGGAATTATTTTCTATACTCAGTTGATTTAAAACTACACTACTAACATATTTAAGTATACAAAAATATCAAAATCCT
This sequence comes from Catocala nupta, assembly GCA_963675205.1. Classification (NCBI taxonomy): domain Eukaryota; kingdom Metazoa; phylum Arthropoda; class Insecta; order Lepidoptera; family Erebidae; genus Catocala; species Catocala nupta. Next base: position 24,853,751 of record OY776086.1, on the reverse strand, counting down.
AAGCCTTGCTATGAATATTATTTTACTTTAATAATAAATAAAATAAAATAATGTTCATATCAAGGCTATCATTGAAAATATTTATTATAAACAATCTTATAAACACGGCGTAGAAGAGCATTTTAATTTTAAATATATATTTAAAAAAACATGCGGCTAATCTACCAGTCTTCTGGGCACTTTTCCGGTCAACAGCGATGCTGAGGAATTTTACGACAGTACCATCAATGTATATAATAAACCAGCTATTTTATTTATTTACTCTCGTATATTTTGTGTCATTCCTTTTTATTATGTTTTATTAATCAGTAGTTATATTTCTTGAATGTTATGATATTGTAAATAAAACATCGATACAAAAAGTATTGATATATATTTATTTGAGTTGCAAAAATTTACCTATTATACTGAATGCGCATTCTTTATATATTTTTTTACAACAGGTTAAAATATAATGAGCACATAGGTAAACTTCCTGTGCCAAACTCCACGTACTTTAGTAAAAAAATATATTGTTAAAAATGTAATTGAAAGAGCTTGCACCCACATGTCGCCTACATTTCGCAGAAGGCTACGATCGTTCAGTTTGTATGGGCATTGTGGGCACAAATGGGCGGAAGCGAAGCACCGTGTGCGCCGGCGCTTGCAACCTCTGCCTGGCGCCGTGTGACGATAGGTGAGAAAATCTCACCGTGCCGCGAACTGTTGTACTACTAACCAAAAATATTCTGCCTACAAAGTACCGTCCTCAGAGAGAGATATATATATATAATTCTAACTAATATTATAAATACGAATGTGCGTTTGTTTGTTACGCCTTATCTACGCGACCAATCATCATGAAATTTCGCATACACGTTATCAGTGGAACAGAAAAGGGCATATGGTACCTTTTATCCAGAAAAAGTACTGTTGCCAATCTAACCTATATTTACGCGAGCGAAGCCGCGGGAAAAATCTAGTTAAGTATATTTTTCTAGCATCGGATATACTAAATAAATCCCTAGGTAAAAAAAATATACTTTGATGTATTTTTTATTTATTATATCTGCTTATAGATTTGGGTAGCGTATTAGGTATAAGTTAATCCAATGCAGCTGTAACATTTTAACTCTAATCGGCTTAACCAAAAATAGAATTTGCCGTAATATTACTGATTACTGCGAAGGTGCCGTTTTACAATTGTTTGTTGTTGTTAACATCTGGCCGTGTTATCTGAAAGAGAGAATTGTAAACAATTGTCGTCGTAGTAATCCGAAACACATGCGGTGTCGCGTCTGCGCAGTGCGGTCGGTAGTAACGGTTCTATGGTGGAGGCGCGGTGCGTGACTCATCTCTCGTTCATTGAGCGGTGGTCCATTGAGGCGCGCTTGCGCTCATTACCTCTCCGCCGGCCGAGCCCGCGTACACGCACACAGCGCGCCGCTCGCGGACCGACAACACCGACGCACTGCCTACGACATGTTGCCTCCCATCTCTAGATACAACGTGAGTTTAGCCTACGACATCCGCTCCGGCGAAACCTACTCTAACATTATCACGACGCCTTATTTGAGCAGCAATTTAATTGCTGTGAATTATATATAATTTATTAATAACTTTGCTTTTTGTTGCAGATGGAGAATTTATCTAAGTCGCATATTTGGCTGGCGGCTGCGGCGCTCCTCGCGACCTGCGGGGTATGCGCCGGAGCCGGCGTCGGCAGGAAACCATTCACCCCTACTGACTCCGTGATGGATATTATCAATATCAAACAAGTGGAGTCGTTCCTTGCGGAGAGACGGCGAGCCGAGCAGGCCACTGCTTCATCGTCGACATCTTTCGTGCAAAGAACGAACGAACTGGGTGACGGCAGCTCGGAGACCGGCATGGTCGTCTCAGTACCCGAGCAAGAAGACACGACGGAACTCCCTCCAGGAGTAGAATTCAGGAATATTCTAAAATCATCAAAGAATGCTCTCGTTGTAACGAAGAAAGATTATCTCAAGGAAGACTGGTGTAAAACCGAGCCTCTAGTTCAAAAAATCCGAGAGCCAGGCTGTCTACCCACAACAGTAATAAATAAGTTTTGTTACGGACAGTGCAACTCGTTTTACATACCGAAGGGCCCGCGGCGACGCGACAACACGGACCGGCCGCAGCCCGCGTTCAAGTCCTGCTCGTTTTGCAGGCCTAAAAAGTTCACCTGGGTGACAGTGACGCTACGTTGTCCAGGTCAGAATCCGCCGTTTAGACGCAAGCGGTTGCAGAAGGTGAAACAGTGCAAGTGTTTACCAGTGGGAGTGAATTGACGCTGAAGGTGTGACAGATCCTCAAGTTAGAGGCGGTGCGACCGTCGAGGCTTGCGACTGCGCCCTCAAAGTGCACAAATCCACCCGGGATAGCGTAGAGAGCGGGAGCCAGCGGGCAGAAGCTCGGATGTGGAACATCGTTACCGTTGATTGTTTTCGATCGCGTCCCAGCGTATAGACTGTGTGTGTATGAACTGGTCAAATAAATTGAGATGCCGTGCTCTCATACGTCAATGCGGATGACGTAATGTGATGCATAGATTAGATGCCTATTTAGAGTTACATTGTAATAGAGCGGCTTCGACTGCAAGTCGTCGAGCAAAAGCTTTAATTGTTCGTAGCGAAACTAATTAGCTAGTGTATTAGAATAGCGGTGGCCTTCCAATCGATTAAGGATTTGTTTTGGTACAAAACTTGTGAATTATGCCCGTTTATCGAAAAGTGATTATTCTGAGAATATTGTGTTTATAATACGTCTGCAGAATAATGTGTGATACTAGTTTATAGTTGACGGTTTGTGTTTCTAGGCGTATCGGTGAGTCAGACGAAAATTAAACGATATTTTGGAATAGCGATTTAATTCACATCACGTCTCTTGTGTGGTTTTTATTTATTATGTTGTAATAATGATACTGTAGCTAAACAGAATACGCTTATAACTAAGTTGATTATTTAATGTTTATCGTAGTTTCATCTTGTTATCTCGCAGTAAATGTGTAGGTCGTGGTATACGATATGTATTTAAATATATTTCAAAGCAGTATAAAGGTGAACGCGCTCTCGTTCATACAGCACGCACAGATTTTAATTACTTGTCTTATACTAGGTGAGATTTATTGCAACTATGTAATATTATATACACGATACTTCTCGCAATGTAGAAGAGCGACCCATGCAGATGATATAACTAAGCTATTAGTATTTTAGATTATTTGTTTAAAATTCTAGAAATTTTCTGCCTATACCGATTTAATCCATCGTAAATGTTAATCTGTTTAACGCCTGTATCAAGTTAAATTAGGCTCTAGGCAAAGACTAAGCAAAAATTATAGCACTTGCCTACCACTCCGGGCAATAAATGTAAGTCTATGTATATATGAGATATTAATCGTCGCCAGAGAATAGTGTGTGAAGTCTAACAAATCGATGCGTTTAGATTATGCGTTCGCGTACAGTGCGTGCGGTATGAACAAGTGCATGTTCACGTTAAAGTAACGTTAGGTTTTATGATAATTCGAAACAAAATTATGATCTCTGTTTGCTCTCAAGACATGTGCATTTGTTATATTGTATTTCTGCTAACAAAAAATATATTTGATCTGACATAAGTAGACATATATCCGCGTATACAGGTTTATTATGATGTATTTAATAATATGTACTTATTATAGTAGATGTTGTAACAAGTAGAGTCTAAATTAGCCGATGGAGGAACTGTTCATAGTTAGCGTGTAGTGAACCATCGTTTATCTTTGTTATATCGGAACTTTGAACCAAATAGGTATATTAAACCAACTTAATCTTGTCATCACAAGTTTGCACGGACATTTAACTGACAATCTAAGCTCTAAGTAAATGTCGACACCATTTTTCTTATATCTATCAGCTTGAAATATGACGAAAATCGATACATTATGTTAAGAATATGACTTTCTTAATGTGCGAATTGCAGTCATATTTCGGTAGATAGATTTTGCTATACTCTTTGACTGCGAACAATATCTAAGATTGAACTGTCACACATTAATCATAACCTTCTGTACGGGCCGTTATCTCAGTTTATATTATTTAGATCGTGTGTTTACTTTTATACCTACGTGTTGAATTCATCAGGTCACGGAGACACTGACTTGTTCAATATCACTATGTAGTAATGTTTGGACAACAGAGAAATATTTTAAATTATTATCATAGTAATCTTGGTGATTACTATAACATAATTACTAGGTAGACAATAGTAAAGGGCTAGTGTGCCCCAAGCGATATTATCAGGCATTTTGAAACCCAAAGTTTCGATATAAAAACAGAATTGTATGTAAGATTACAGTCGATAGGTTGAGTAGACGCTAAATACGGCCAATGTCTTAAAAGTTCTAAGCTGTTATGTACTTACTGTAGTTATTTAGTGTTGTTGAAGTCGCTGATTGATACTAAAAGAGATTTTAACTCTAATATTGTATAGAAATAGATATTATTGCTGTAGGTTGTAGAAAATCTTGCCATTGCATTTCATTCTACTGGATACATTCTATAAAATATGAATTATGAAAACGTATCTAGGCGTTGAATTTATAATAAGTAATTTGTACTGCAGACAGCTGTAGATTGAATAAATTATTAAAACAAAAAATTGTAGCTTGCATATATTTAATATTAGTATTTAGAACTCAGAGGTTATACTCATGATTATTGTTATAATTTATTTAATATCATGTTGTCAGTTCATTCATCATGTGTGTAATCAGTTGAAAATAATGTTTGACTTTATATAGTTGTACATGTATTTATAGACTTTAGACCAAGCAAAATAATTATTTATGTTTTACAGATGATTATGAAATAATTAGATGGATGTAAATCTGTTTAACCTTTATAAGTCAAAGGTTTTGTAGTTGTACTTAAGAATTGTTTGAAGAATAAGCGTGACCGTACTGTTGTTGCTTATTGCCGCAAAACCTCTCGAGTCACTGTAAAGCGGTCAATTCGATCAAAACGTAAAATAATCAAGTAATAGATAATAATGTTCTGTAATTTAAAAAGAAAAGTACATAATACCTACATATGTACGTGTTTCTCCTTGAAGGGTTAAGTAAATATTCATTCATATGCATATTTATTTGACTAAATGTTTAATAATAACATCCTGCCATTTTTATCTGTTCTGTACCTAACCCAGTTGGCATAGATCAAATGTGTGTGATCACTATCAGGCATACAGTCTCCTAAGTCGGTCTATAAACTGACTCGAGCCCAATGGTAGTTAGAGTGTATGCATTTTATTATTCTACTAAAGTAGTTAATACTTTAGTAGAATAATTTATTTATTAAATTATAAGACTTCAACTGATTCCACGTCTTGATTAAATAAAAACCTGTTTTTCCATTTGATAAACTACATGTTATAATTCTATTTGTCCAAATTATGCAGGCATTTATCGACGCTATCACAATTAAAATAGTGACTATAATTGCATAAATATTTTCTTGTATTACCATGTATGTGTATGTACATGTTGTGATAATTTTATGATGTTGTAAATCCATATACACGTCCTCTTTGTTTTTACTATTATTTTGTAATACAAAATATTAAACCGATGTTGAGATTGTCAAAATTGTCCTTTGCAAAAATAAACAATAGTTCGTTTCAGTTTGTAGTTTTTGTTATACCAATTCTAATAATAATAATAATCCTCCAGACCGATTTTCGGTCACGGCGACCAATCTTAACGGAGACTGGCTATCTGCGCAGGAGATATTATAGTGCACAAGTATGTGCGCAAACACAAGTGCACTCTCTGTTCCCTTACCCTCATGATCCGATGGGACGGATAATCCGACACGACCGGAGAGAGATCAGGCGCAGGACCAACGGCTTTACGTGCTTTCCGAGGCACAGGGGTGTCTAACACCGCCAACTTCCTAACTCCGGGCTCGTATTGAGATTTCTTAACAGAAAACCCCAATAGCTTTATGTTGGCCCGACCCGGGATTCGAGACCTCATGCACAGCAGTCGCATTCACTTCCGCTGCGCTACAGATTTCTCAGATCATCAGATTTATCAGATTTCTACTATTATACATATAACTGAATGTAACGTGTCATGTAATTAAGAATTACTAATAATGTCAAAATGAAATTGCTGTCTGCGGTTGGCGCCGACCGTCGCTGGCCATGGATATGATAATAATTCAAACCAGGATTTCTCTCAAATTGGAAAACTCCAGCAGCAGCAGTACTTGTTTCCTACAGAAGATCGAAGTCAGGAGTATTCAGGCTTTCCATGCAACGAGCAAGTAATAGTAGATCCTGTTGCTAGTGACCATAAGCTACCACTTATCATCAAGCGGATCGTATCCTTGTATGCCATCTTGCCAGAGTATAAATATATAGGTATTTCCATATGTCTACGTAACAGGAAAATAATATGTGGTAGTCAAATCCATTAATACCTTCCTCCATTGTTTTATCCTGTGCGTAAGATGCAATAGACCCATTTATGTAACAGGGAAGCCCAATGCATAATTGTTGTATATTATGTTATATGATAATGTATATTGTGTTTATTTCCTTATATTATGTCTGCAGTGATAACCTAGTAGGAAACACGTGGAATGCACGCAGAGGTCTCAAGTTCAATCCCTAAGACAAGCAACTCTGATTATTCGAAAGTACATATGTGCGTAGTAAACACTTAAACATCGCTCGCTTCAATGGTAAAAGAAAACATCACGAGGAAACCTGCATGTCTAAGAAATCGCTATGTAGTTCTCCAAAATATGTGAAGCTTGCCAATCCGCATTGGACCAACATGGTGGACCAAGGCCTAACCTTCCTCACACTGAGAAAAAACCCGTTCCAAGTAATAGGAGAGCTTATATTGAATTAATATATTATATAGTTTTTTATTTCTTAGAAAAATATCTGTGATTCTTATCACAGATATTTTTCTAAGAAAAGCTAAGCTGCAATGAAGAAATGATTGCGTCTAGATTTAGTGATTTAATGATTGAGTCCAAACGAAGAGCCTTAGAGATTAATTAGTAATTGGTGACAATAGAGGTAGTATGGCTATGCCCATTTGTTTAGTATTATAAGCCTTGGTTCACGTCAACTGTTGAAAGAAAATGACTGCACAAATAGCACAATTTCTTGCGGTCACCTCGACAAACATTTGTCTGTTTGGCTTATATCATTGTTTCGAGTCTGAAGTTTTTTGTGATCGTGGTAAGTTTATAAAGCTCGCGCTACAGATATGATTCCTAGTGAGACAGTTTGTAGTAGATCTCAAAGAGAGAGAACTATCATTGGTTTCTATCTATTTTCTAGTTCTAATTCTGCTTCGTCTTTGGAAACTTGGTCTTGTAGCACATGTTTGCGTTTATTTGCTAATATTCTCGTAAGAGCCTGGGCATAGCATGGCCGAGTCAAAGCGTTTTTAGGTTGTCTGTTAGAAACTTTACATTAGTATATCCTAATTCTGCCTGTTTTTTTAGACCTTTTCTAATAGATTGGAAAATGATTGCCTCGGTGGTGCAACGGATTACCGTTTAACATTAGTTTACCAATGTTGTGCACAAGATCTTGGGTTCGATTCTCGGATCAAGCATCGTATTCTATAGGTTATTTCTAGCAAGAAGTTCTAAGTAACAGGCCAGAATCAGGAACAGTAAACGATAATTGGCTCCTCCTATTATGTGAGTTTCTATGGTTTTAACGTTGACGTACGTCGAACGACGTGGTATACGCCACCTCTGCCTGCCTCTTCAGGTATAAAGGCTTGCGCATATAGTCTTGCGACTATGTGTGTATGTATAATATCACCCTCAATGTCCGCATGGACAGAAGCATATTGGAACTGCCACGTTTCAAAGCAAAACGCAAAGTTACAAAAGTTCCTTTTGCTGAGGTTCAGTATGCTGACGATGTCTGCCTCATGGCTGATAACCTAGCTGATCTTTAGGAATGCTCGATAACCTAGACGAATCGTATCGCAAGGATTGGTAATCAGCGTATCGAAGACCCAGATTCTTAAACAGCCCGCAAGAGGCTGATCTGCGGACGATGTGCCTGTACTCCTGAACAATAAAGCCTTAGAGGCAGGCACATCCTGTTACCTTGGCAGCCTTGTGCGTACTGACAATCGTCTCGAGGCTGAAATATCCGCAAGGATTGCAAGGGGTGCGGCAGCTTTTGGTGGAGTTAGCCCCCGTATTTGGGAATCCCACGACCTCGCATTGCATACCAAGTTAGCTGTCTACAAAGCTGTTACCATTACAATTACCAACGCTTATGCTTATGCTTCAATTCCCGCACAAGTTAAACATTTGTGTGCATGAATATGGATGTTTGTCTTAGTCTGGGTGTTTCTATGTATAATATGTAAGTATTTACAAAAAAAAGAAGTATATATTTATGTTTATCCATTGCCTAGTACCCATAGTACAAGCTCTGCTTAGTTTAGGCTAGATGGTGTTGTGTGTAAGTAGTAGAATATTATAATTATTATATGAATCAGAGGCATGGTGCCTTTATAAATGTAATATAAAATGCTTAGACACTTTCCACCTGAAATGTCTCTGTTCAATTCTTTACATAGTCTGGCAAGATCGATTTCCAAACACGTAGGTTCTACGTCGGACGGACATGGTACCCACCATGTCCGTCCGACGTAGAACCTCCGTGTTTGGGGAGAGAGATGTAATCAAGCGTCATTTAACTGCAGCTGGTTTGTCACCTGATACATGGGAAAATCTAGCGACAGAAAGATCTAAGAGGCACAAAGTTGTCGACGATGGCATAAAAACTTTTGAACGCAGCCGTATCGAAGACCTTGAAGACAAACCTTCATTCTCCCTGTAGACGTTATGAAACACACTCAGTTGCCATACGATCCAAAAAAAAGACAAACGTAGAAATGGCAATGTTTGTGTACAACGGGCTCTTTTCACACCAGACTATCACAAAGATTTTACTGTTTTCTTGGAGGATATCTGTTTAATAAAATAAACACATCTCTTTCAATATACCCAATGCGTAAATCAGCGAGTAAACTAACTGTATGCAAATGGCTCAAAACTCTTGACTATAATACAACTGAGAGATTATTTATACCTATCAGCTGATCGCTAACACATACGCCCACACACAATCACTCACACTCACACCCTAAATGTATACCCAATATCCAATTAATTCACTCCAATAGAATTAAAGGAATTTTAGGATTGTTAAAATTGTTCCTCATCGTACACTGGGTTTATACTAAATCTTATAATAGTCTACTATTAGGTCTTGGGGGCCTGTTGACTTGTAACACAGGTATTCCTATACCTATTTCGGGCACCAGTCTCTCACAAATGTCTTTTTATATTGATGTTAGATTAAGTCATATTACTGTTCAAACATTTGTGATGAGAAAATAAATTATTATTTTTATTATTAACTAAGAAAAAATCGTCCGAAGCCCTCTTACTCCTACATTGCGTAAGGAGATCTCCACTGCCCTATCTGTAACCGTCTCTTTAAAGAAACATTGGTTTCGCAAGTCACGTAAGGCCACATGCACGACAACAGAGTTCCTACAATTGACAGGTTGTCGCCGTCAACGGACACGTCTGGGAGTACATCATCATTATAATAAGAAGACCCATGGTATTTTTCCACCTAAGCTATATAACTTCATCAGTGCTTTCATACGACACCACTACTAGACAATGTATAGGTTTGAATAAGAAATGCTTAAAGTCCTAGTTTTTGCGAAATGTTTATCTCGTTGGCTACATCGTTGATCCAGTAGCAAGTGTTACTGTTTCTGCAGACGTCGATCCTCAAATTCACTACCGTCTGAGGTAGTGTGTGAATGGCGCAATGGGGAAGTAATCACCTCGCCACTAGCGCCGAGTGTTGCCGGTGCGTTGAGTGTCGCTGGTGCGCCGAGTGATGCTGGTACGCCGAGTGTTGCTGGTTTAGAACCTCTGGATGTTGTTCTTTGTATTAGTTATATCTATATATGTAAAGATCCCCGCGCCACAGAAATATTTTAGGGCGTGTAAAGTCTTTTCAAACCAATTAGATTTTTCAAGCAGAAAATTCTCAGTACGAAGTGTGAAAAGTAAAGTTGCATTTGTATAATTTGTACATACGTATGTATGAAGAATTGTGAAATTACGCAATTGCATAAATTTTCATACAAAATATGTATCTATGAGGAATTATGCAATTGTACGGATCTAGTATCCGTGCAATCACTTTTCATGCCGTGCTCTCTAATATCGCCATTAAAAACGGAGCTCAAAATACGCTAGATTCTTACTAGAGACGTATAGCGTGACAGTGATAACTACACAAGTCATGCAAATATGTGACTTATATTGTCGACCTTAAAGTACTTTTCGCGTTCATCGAAGACCGTTACTTACTACGGATACGATTATTACATTTGCATCTAGTTGAGACGCAGCGCAATATTCCGTGCTCTGTACTATCATCCCAAATCCCGTGTCAAGCCACAAAAGTCTATTAGGTTTTTCGGATAAGAAACTTCAAAAGCAGCCGGAGTTCGGAAGTTGGCGGTGTTAGACACCCTGTGCCTCCGGTCGTGTCAGATTGCTGTCCCATCGGTTCATGAGAGTTAGCGAATAGAGTAAGCACCTGTGACTGCGCACACACTTGTGCACTATAATATCTCCTGCGCAGTGGCCAGTCTCCGTTAAGATTCTGGAGAAATTCATTCTGGAGGACATTATTATTACTATTATCTAAGGATTGGATAAAATTAAACACGTTTATATTATTATTATAGTATATTTGTAGCACTGTTTATATGTAGCAAGACGTGGAGCTATCATTCATCTTATACTATACATTTATTACAACTAACTTAACACTTATGTTATAACCTCTTCTGTAGTAAATACATCGCTGACATGATGAAGCCAGTCCCAAAGAGCTAGAGCCCATGATCAAACCCTTTGGGAGTGCGTACTATAACTAATATAATAAGATATATTTCCTAGGTCACTTTTCAGATAGTTTGATAGAAAAGTTGTAAAAAGACAAAGGATATGAGGAATTTAAAGGTACTTGCACACTTGTCAAAGTGATATTGATGTAACTATATCTCATATGTGCTATAGCCTATCCAGTTTCACTAGATGAGTTCAGTTGGTAGTTTCGGAAAGATTGACAGGAACAATTAATAAAGTCAACTAACAGATTGACTTAACTAATTATATCGGAATCCCATCTCGTTTTTCTGTTGGAGTAATATTTCCTACACCAATGAACGATCAAATAGAATAAGAAAATAATCAGATTTTTGATTCCGAAATGAAGAAGATTTATTTTAGATCCAATGAAAGTCGATGACTGAGTCGGATATCTGAGAGGAGGCAGTGTTTACTTATAGGCAATGCCACATGCAGTCTGATGTAACTAGTCTATATAGATGTTATGACAAGCAGATCAAAGTTCTTAAACACTGAATCGTAATATACCCCTTCAGAGAACGCACATCGATATATTGTAGTGAAGGTTGATGATTGAATCGAATATCTGAGAGGAGGCAATGTTTAGTATATGCAATGCTACGAGGAGTCTGATGTGACATGCCTATATAGATATTATAAGAAGCAGTTCTACGCTCTTAAACACTGAATCGTAATATACTCCTTCAGACCGTTGTACGTTCACATCGATATATTGTAAAATAAGAAGATTGGCCATCACTATCTGCCGAGGTGTATGACAACGAGATATAGATTTTTATTTTAGAGACCTAAATCGGCAGAAGTGAAGGTGTATCAAATACATAAGGTACCTAATGACGTAACGTAAAAATATCTAGTACAATGCGCTGGTACGATATTCACGTACTAAATTAGTTACTACATTTAATATTACCTATTGTAGAAGAAATAAGGTCGTCGTTGATAATAGGAAAATATATATATCTTAATAGCATTTACGCCTTCTGGTCAATTTTAAATGGCAGCATCGCAAATAAATGTCATCTTAAATAAACTGACATTTGTTTGCTAGGTTGCCGTTTGGAATGGGCCATAAGCCGTGAACGTTCTTAAGATACAGTCAAAAAGTCGTTCTTAAGCAACACAAAACCGGACACAGCTTACTGTGTACATCTTAATGTACCTTAGTAATTTAGTATGCCATTAGGAACAGGCCACAAGGCTTAAACGACCGTAATGTACAGTTGGTTAGTATTAGTACAAAACCCGGGCACACTGAGATGTTCGATCGTAATTAAGTAAGTCATTGAAACCGGATAAGTGTTAGGCTGTTAATATTTTCAAAGGACTTAAGAGTTGGTAAGTGCAAGAGCCTAACAAAATACAGCTGATGCTTATCAATATCACTTCATTAAGTATCATAGTGAAGATATTGAAATAAATTTAAAAAGACTTAGTTTGATAGGCGAAGGTTTGATAGGGTGAAAAGTAACCAAGAAATTATATTTGAACCACCACTCCAAGACGTTGGTGACAGCAGTAGATGGTAAATACTCAGGTAGGCGCTGCTGCCCTCTACCTTGAAGTTTACCTTAGTCGCCTTTTACGACACCCTGGGGACGATAGGGGTGGTCCTATTCTTACGCCGGGCACCACACGGCCATGCGAGGTCATAACAACAACGTGTTAAGTAAAAATAAATTTTGATGAACGAAATGTATATTGGGCTCATAATTATACGACTTTGTTTTTGATTGGAAATACAATTACATGTGTGTACAATGCCCCAAATTAGTGTAATCATCTATAGGCTTCAACACATACAGGGTGCGACGAGGTCGGAGTAGTAATTTCTCGATTATAAGGTGTAGTATGATACTACTGAATACCAATTATTAGGCTAGAAGCCTTGGTTTGACGGAAAGCCGCAAGGTAGCAAAGTAGTTTGCAAATAAAGTTCACTTTATAATAAGGTGCCTATCGTCGCCACCCTCAAGGATAAAACCTTAACGTATATTGGTAGCGCATTGTCGATTCGGTAATTCTGCCACCGGTACTCTTACTAAACTATTTTAAATATTATAATTATTATATAATAAAAAGTTGAACAGTCTACATTACAACATCAAAGTGATCAAGTTATAGAATTATAACACTGTGTTTGCATTCACCTAAGATTCATCAATTAACAGCAGCCAAACCGACAATGCTGATGGTCTTATATATTAGTACAACATTTGAATTGTTTTCCTATTTATTGAGATCCGATACAATACTAAAAGTCGTATAATATACTGAATATTTTTTGCACATAATATCTAAATCATTCATAATCACGCACCACGGTGACAACAATAAAATATTCTGTTACAACCTCATTTTATCAACTTTTTCATTTCTGCACTCTTATACCTTGCGTCATGTTTTCTGCTCAGGTTTAATACTTCAGAAGATGTTAAAAAGATAGGTGATAGAAATTTTGTTTATACTGCTAACTCTATTAATTTTAGATTCTAATATTACTTATATGTGCCTAGTTATTATAATAGAAGTTATTGAATTTTGTTGTTTGCTTTATTAATTTTGGCTGCACATTGGCATTTGTAACTACCCGATTTGTTTACTTTTACGAGTGCTTCAAAATCAGTCAGTTCCAATTATGATGTTTCATTCCATCCGGTATTTGGATATTAATTTATTTAAGTATATTTATTTAGTAGTTTTGCGGGAATTTAACAATTGAAGTCATGCGAAGTCAATATAGGACCGTCTTTAAATATGGTTTACATTGTCTAGTATCTATACATTTGCCACAATTAAATATAATCAGATGGTCGGCAAAATACATCGCGCTGAATTGGACGTACATAAATATAGACGTACGTACCGCAGGTTGCCGATTTAAGCGTCGTCTCAGTTCGTTTATGCGTTAGACGCTTGCAACAAAAGCACTCCTTTTGCCACGTATCGCTTACGAAGACATGCGTCTCACGCTTCGATTGACGCTGTATTCAACGTAAAAACTAAAGCGTGGTAGTAGTTTGTATGTAATAAAATAGTACGCGGCAATCGCAACGTATTTAACGCATCGTATGACGCATAAACGCACCAAGCGCCTAAGTCAGGCTATATTCGGCTTAATGTAGCTTAACTTCACCCGAAATCGCTTCATGACGCGTCGTTGTGTGAGAGCGTTATACTGAACCTACCATCTGTTTCTATCTAATTTGTGGATATAACATATTTGTTTGACATACACACGTTGTACAACTCCGCATATCTCTCAAGACAAAATTTTAAAGGTGTTATTGTTTGCCATATTTTGACTATAGTCTTTGATTTACAATGTCTTGGAGGCAAAGAGATCGTGTAGATTAGGATGCGTGCTCGAGCTCGTGCCACTGATGGCGGTGCGGTGGCGTGGCGGTCGCGTCGCATTTACATAGTTACACAACGACGTGGCGTAGGCATGGTTGCATCGTCGTCTACACGAGCCATTTTTGTTTGATCAAACCATATCTTCTTAGATGAAGAGTTATTAAATTTTTAGAGCGAATACATCCGGATAAGCCGTATTAATTTTGTTTAAAATAGTTTTCATATTGTAAATGACTAGATATTTAATTTAAACGCTACATTTGAGTGTCATTTTTGTCGTTTGTGTAGTATATATGTACAAGTTATTAGAATCCAAATTCATCAAAATCTTGCACTTAATTATAATTACAGGCAAATTCTATTTACAACTACTTCTCTTGCTGTGTCATAGTCGCTTCCTGATGTACAATTCACTTAAATATAATATTATACTAAAACCTACAGTTATCACGTTTTACGTAATAGTTGCCTACTGTTTTCAAACGACTTCTCAAGCCTATCTAACAAGTGGATGTGACTGCCCCAACGTATTTTAAAATGTACAACTTATGAATAAGTTAGAATCTAAATTTAAGCACACGATTGGACAACAGTAATAGTTGGGTGTTAAGTTAATGTTGATAGTGAAGGAGCATCATGCAGGTACAAACACATACAAGTATTTATATAACTCTTTAAAGAAGGCTACTCAGCAAAACTTGAAAAAGCCCCTTTAGTAACAAACAATTATTTTTTTAAATAGCAGTTAGTATTTACAAATCAAAAAAGTGTTCCTTATTGAGCACGTTACAAGTATATATTTTTTTAAATTGGGATTCCATCAACTGCTACAGGAATTAAGTGGCACAATTTACTTATTCTTTTTAAAAATTCAACGCCCATTCTAGGAGTATAGTACATCACAGTATGTCTGTGTCGCGGGGAATTTTACAATCATTCAAACGACGGACACAAATAAAAACAAGACTGGGAACAACCATTTGTGAATCACACAAATTTTTGTACCGTATTCAACCCACAACACTCAAGGCAGTGGCAGAGGCAGGACTTAAAACCATTACGCCATCCGTCCAGTTAAATGCTCTTTTGGCAGAATTATCATTAATGTGCGCATTATCATAAGCTACAATTTCAATTAAGTAATAGAATAAATGTTTATTTCGAATTTTAAAACTTTAGATACTTACTAATCACCCCAATTATTTTTTACATTTCATGAGGTATATTTTTCAAGTTTTACAGAATATGATAAATGAACTGAGTTCAGTAGTAAGCTCAAAATATATCTTACATATAAGTTCCGAATAATAAATTGTTTGGCAAAGTTTCAGGTGAGCGACAAAGGCGACAAAGGCGACTGCGCGACGCAACATGTAGCATAAATTTTAATAATGAGTGTCTAGTTCTTATTTCGACCTATATTGTCGCGTATCAGTTTGCGACATGACGTGTAATTACATTTACGTTGTGTGGTGCTTAAAGCATGTAAAGTCGTTAGTCCTGCGCCTGATCTCTCTCGTGTCGTGACAGATTTTCGTCTAATCTTGTGAGAGTTAGGGATCAGAGAGTGCACTGGTAGCCAGTCTCCGTTAAGATTGTCCTCCATGGCCGAAATTTGGTCTAAAGAGAGAATTATGGTGGTAGTAGTATGGTTCTTTTTGTTAAACTAGATATCAAGAAACATTGTGCCGTTAACATGACCAAAAATTAAATATCTCGCCAGCTCGGTTTCTGTCACTCACCTAGGTCGATGCGCCTTTACGTTTTTTAGACATAATAGGGACGAATTGATTTTTCAGGGTTAGCCACACGCATAGGATTGAGATTATCATTATTGGGGACTTTACAAACATTCAAACAATGGACATAAAGAAAAAACAGACTCTGAACAACTATTTATGGACCACACCATTTCTTGTTTCGTGTGGAGATCTAATCCACAATGGTCGGTGCAGTAGCAGTTAAACCACGCCATCCGTGCTGTCAATAATAATTATTATTAGATATAATACTGAACTCTAGACGCGTATACCTTAGACATTGTTTTTTTAGTTATTAAAATTATGCGGCAGATGAGACCTTCATACTATTATTAGCTTTAGATCGAAATGAAACAGTGCTTGTAGACTTTAGAAATTATTGGCATAATATCTAAAGTGACACATATTATTTTAAACGTTAATATTAATTAGGTAAATGTTGTTTCTGGTAGCGCGCGTGTTACTTTGATCTTTGTAACATTTTCTTTATTATACATTTGTGGATTACAGTGTTATTTATATTGAGATGTCCACCTTTTTAGCTTTCAAAATCATATGTATGATACATTTTAGAGCTCTCTAATTATTATTATGACTATGTCACTGTTCTTATTGTAATAACAAGCTATTTAATATACTACTCCATTATTTCGTATTTTAACTATGCAATCATGGCTTAGCTTCCATACTTCATATATATACTAATCAGCATACAGCAGAGATTATGCACGTTTGATTATATTAATTTACATATTAATGCTAAGATTACATTATCTTACTTATTAATAATTTTAACTCTAAGTTAAGGATTTTTTAAATTATACATTTACCTTTAACTATCATTCTTATTACTAATGACTTCTTTACTGCCTGCGATTGTTTTGTATATTTACAATATTATTACTTTCCTTATCTATTAATTGCAATTTTAAGTATGCTCGTATATTTACAAATCAGTGTAATCGATGACTATTATAATATTGCATAGTTACTGAATGTACATATGCTTTATTGAGGTACGACCTTTACTAACTTACAGAAATTAAACCCCGTGTTTATATATGCTTAATATTTGCAAACTGCGTTGCATTTTATGTTTTATGAGGACAGTGTTGCAATGTACTTCTATATTTTTATGTTTAAGGACACAAAAGACTTATTAGTCGTTTCTATCTGCCATAATTTATTTAGAAGTAAGTGCCTGTATGCGAAGACGATGTTAATGTATCTATGGGCTTGTTTAGACTGATACTGATTGCTATACCTTGAGAGTAAACTTCCTATATTTTTCTTTTAACATAAATTTTATTTGTAATTTATTATATTTGACATTTTTAAGAGGTTTTTATTATTTTATGGCATATTGCAATAGGAATATTATCAAAACATCAAAATAAATTTGATAATAATTGAAGTCACTGCGGCACATGTTCAGGCAAACATAGTTTTTCAATTATATCTGCCATTCTAACAATTGACAGTTAAAGTCGGTCTATTTGCGTAGGAGGTAGGCAGGCGTCCATATTTCCTAGTGCCGCGATCTTAAGCTTTTGCTTAACTCGATTTACACCACGTCTATGCATTGTCATCTTTTCAGGGTTCTCTTAAACAGGTATTTTTTTAAAACGTCTCTAGTCTATTTGAAAACGAAGGTCGAGGTATTGGTGATGTATGTATATATGCATTTGCGGTGGCACTGCCCTTCTCTATCTATTAACCTATTGAGTTACAGCGGCACACCAGTGGCCAGGCACAATAGATATTACATTACGTCTGGTATTCTAAGACTTGACAGATTAGGAGGATCTTCATTTGTATGCAAGGTATCTGGCATTGTCAGATACTAGAATGATAGTATTGGATCTTAAATATATATTTTTTATACAACTATGGTGGCAAACAAGCGTATTTTTATTTAACATCAGGTGGGCCACCTGATGGTAAATGGTCACCGTAGCCTATGGACGCCTGCTACACCAGAGGCATCACTTGCGCATTGCCGACCTTTTAAGAAAGGAAGTGGGAAGGAGAAGGAGCGGTAAGGAGGAAAGAGGGTGATTGGGCTTCCGGCACTCTCACTCACCGAACGAAACATAACAGTAGGAATACTGCTATTTCACGTCGATATTCTGTGAGAGGGTAGTTCTTCCCCGGTCGAGCCGGCCCATTCAGGCTGAAATCAGCGAGGCTCTACTACACATACATATGTCAGAACGGCGCCTTTTCAGTCGAGTCATGATTTAATAGTATACGTTATTACGCTCTTTAAAAGCTTTGATCATAACAAAAACTGAAATATTTTTTAAGGAATTTCCTTAGCGCTGCCTGCTTGTATTTAAGGACTAAGATCTCGCAACAATTTATGGTACGTAGTTTGCACTTACTTAGGAATTAATTTTACCATAGTTGTAAAATATTATAAAACTTACTAGATTAATAATAGACTCAGCAAAATTTACAGCACATTACGACTAATTAAACCTAAAAAATATTATATAACAACGAGGGATGAAAGATAGCCTTACAAAAAGCACAGCTCTTATTATAAATTTTAAATGTAAATTATTTTCAAGAACGCACCACGGACACACGTTATATATTGTTTAAACATATAAGAGAACACAATAAACAAATAACAACAATGTAATACTCCATGCCTTTGGCACCCTCTCGTACCTCCTTTCGTTTTTGCGAAACCTCTAAAATTATGATTAGGGATTATTAAATAGGTACATAACGCATTAGGTTACACAAATAAAATAATTACAGGACGTAATTATAAAGCGTAAGCTTTTAGTTTAATTACAAATTGTTATAATTAAAACACACAATATAAATATTTAGATTTAGGCATACCTACAGTCCTACATGTGCCAAAAACGCTTTCTGAGTTAGGTTTAATATTTTTTCATAGAATGATTTTACTATTGTCTTTTTACTCGACTGTGTGGCGCAAAGGAGGGCAATGTGTTTTGTAATAATAAGATAGATTTAAAATTGCGAGTTGTTTTCAGCCAACGTTATTTCTATTTTATTTACAAACAGTTTTATCCAGCAAGTACTGTTCAGACAGTTCACAGTTGCAGTTACAGTTCGCTATTGGCCTAATTTGTACCCTACCTGACTAGGCTGAATATAATATTATACCTTTACTAGTAATGCCGCTATAAAGTTCTGATTTATTAGTTGTTGTTAATTTTAAGAATGTTGTTGAACGATATAGTTTTCAGTTTATATATTTAAATACATTGATGATGAAAAATTGTATGAAGAGAAATACTTCAGATTTTGATGGAGTCAATTGTGTTTTGTACCAAGAATTAATATTCTGTGTAGCGGAATGTCTCCTTTAAGATGCATTTGAGAAAATAAGTAATTTTTTTGTGAAAAGATATGCCGACATACGCAGAATATTATTTCTGTATTCTGAAATATATGTTTCTTACTACAATTATTAGTAGTTTAGTGAAATTCAACTTAAAATGTATTTATTCATTAAGTACTGGAATCGAACGCATTTGTGATTCAAAAATATTGACCGTGTGTTTGATTTGACATTCTTTAGACAAATGGTTTATTCACATATCGTTTTATTTTGTTCTCGCTAGAAAGAAATCTCATATTATAACTAAGTCAGGTAAGGCATGGTCTTGAGTAACTCAGAATGCGTTTGGTGTTTAGGTACTGTTTACACAGTCATTACATAAAAATATACAAATATTATTGCTACAAGACAATGAAAAAAGAAAAGTGAATTCATAAGAATTTAAAAGATTACAATAATTACAGTAGCAGAGAGCCCTAAACCAAGTTAAGCAATATGATAAATTAGAATTCGCGGGGACACTGAAATAACCCTTGAAAATATTATTACAATTTAATACACAGTTACAATAATATACACGTTCTCAAGCATTTATTTGTTCCCAAATCCTCTAAATAATACTAAGTAGAGCTTAAATAATAGCTAATACGCACATCAATAAAGGTGAGGATGGAACAAAGTGTAATCATGTGACTGATAGATCAGTTGTCGTATACTACAGCGGTATGTAATGGATGCAATCAATTGTTTTACACGCCGCTTGTTGAGGAAAATCCTGGCAATTAACGCCCATTGCAATATTGTCTGACACCAAGTGACATCAACTAAACGCTTCGCAAATTGATATAAATCCCCGTATTTGTCTGTTATTTGGACATCTGTTTTTGTTGTTATACCGTCCTCATCAATTCTTACTTTCCCCTTTTTACTTCAGACTCATTTCTATATTCATTGCAGTCATTGCATATATTTAAAATTTTGAATTAGGCATTTTTTAATCCTACTCTAAAACTCAATCTCTGGTAATCATAAGAGACATACTTTCGTTCGTTCAACCCTCGCAAATAATAAAATCTTTGGTATATACTGCTTTCTTTGCCGATTGGGCCTTAAATCTAATATTAATCCTATGTCTTTGAGACCGCTAGTTTCGCCTTTTCTATACTAGGTAATATTTTACACCTTAATGCATAGTACTATATTACTTAATAATTATACAGAACGATTTTATATGTCTAAATCTATAAAAAATGTCGTCTGATCCCGCACCGTTCTTTAACGGATACTGCCAAATGATTAGTTCGGTCATGCCTCGCGTTTTTATATGTACATGTATTATTATTACTAGTTAGTCACATTTAAGTACTATAAGAAATACATTACTTGAGTATTATATAAGTGATAAACATTAAACCCTATCCACATTTCGACATTATGCGTATAATCGCAAGAAGTCCACGACCTGTCCAGTTTTAAAAATTGTCGGGTACAATTATATCTTTAGAATGTGTGATTCATATATGTATATTTTTTTTGTTGTATACACGCTATGAACGATGTCGTGTTTGGAATATCCAGCACATAACACCCCACACCTACTGTTCTATTAGACTGCCCAGGAGACGAATAGAATAATCTTGCTCTAATATCAGAAGTGAAAATCTATCAAAAATTTTTGCCGTGTGTCAATAGCAACAAGAAATACCTCTCAGAATTCTGTATTTGCCTCTAGGAGTAGCGATAGGTAGCGCACAGACAAGGATTATGTTCCAATATTAGTGCTCACACTCCTCGAATATTGATAAAATAATGACGAAACTGTAGATTAATTATGAAATATATATAGAGATTATTTTTGACTTACGAACTTTATTATTTATTAGACTTGCGTTAGTTTTTGAGTGGTTTGTTTTGTGTTTGACCACCGACTCATACATTCAATAAATAGAAGTATCAGATGTTCGTGACGTATCTTCGATGTTAACTGTTCACCCTTATCAAGCACTAGGCGAGATGAAGTAAGCGCGGGTGTGTAGTTGGTGTACGCCCGTGACGTGTTCTCGTCGCAACAGCGACGGCAGACAGACTTTCTCTCATCGTTTAAAAGGCTTGAAGCGAGTAAAGAGCTAGCATTAGAATCTTCTATCCTCTCGTACCAATACATCCAACTTCGCACAAACAATTTGGATTGAAGCGAGTGTCATACCTCTTGCATTAAATAGCCTGGAAAGTCCAGCCCGGTTAACTTCTCGGGTTCTAGGAAACTTTTTAAAGCGTTTGTCTTGGGAGAGTACCCGGACAACACTTCACTTAGTTAGTAAACATGACTGTTTGTAGACGCTTTGACCATCGCTGCTCAAGAAGTAACATGCGCCTGAGTGAACATTTTCGTTGTCAAAAAAAAAAACCATCTGTAGGCGAGTATGAATGTGATGTGCACTATAAAGTATATTTTTGGTAATTAGACGTTCTTTTCTGATACAAGATGGGTGGAATAAGGTGGTTATCTTAGATACAGCTGCAGATTTTTGTGTAGCATAAATCCATGTTGTTAGTTGAGTTATATTATTGCTAGTTTATTTTCGTCTTTTGATCACAATCATCGCTACGTTATCAGCACGTTTCCATCAATGTCGATTGAACTGCACTACTCAGGAAAAATTAAGTACGGCTCTCTTGACTGAAGCAGTTCAAAATATTCTTTTTTTACACAACTTAGGTGGCAAACAAGCATACGGTCCACCGGTAAGTGGTCACCGTAGGCTATAGACGCCTGCAACACCAGAGGCATCACTTGCCCGTTGCCGACCCGGAAAGCAAAAGG
Organism: Catocala nupta; assembly: GCA_963675205.1. NCBI lineage: Eukaryota > Metazoa > Arthropoda > Insecta > Lepidoptera > Erebidae > Catocala > Catocala nupta. The sequence goes on along the minus strand of OY776086.1, from coordinate 24,831,482 downwards.
AAGTGGGAAGGAGAAGGAGCGGGAAGGGGGCAAGAGGGTGATTGGGCCTCCGGCACTATCACTCACCGAACGAAACGCAACAGTAGGAATACTGCTACTTCACGTCGATATTCTGTGAGAGGGTAGTCCTTCCCCGGTCGAGCCGACCCATTTATGCTGAAATCAGCGAGGCTCTACTACCTTCAAAAATTACTTCTTATATCCCTCTATTCAATCATGTGAAGTTAATAGTGTTGTTTACACGGTAGGTAATATAATCTTTTGATATCATTTTGTTTTCTGTTGTAATAAAACTGACCTCATTTTCTTCACCAGTTCTGTCTAGGAGATGTTTCCTATTTCTTGTCAAATATATTAAGTAGATCTTTTAAGGTCACAGTGGTGTCCACATACATATATAACCAAGGGCAAGTTTTGTCCAGGTTTCGTTCCAGATACGGCAAGATATTATTTATACATAGATACCATAATAATCGATGTTCGGCTGGTTGCTTATCTGATTCTATCCTGTTATATCTGCTTTTCTAGTAGAGAAACTAACGCCGTAATTATATTTTTTTATATTTTGCAATCCTTGGTAATCCTAACTGATATTATAAATGCGAATGTGAGTTGGTTTGGTACGCTTTAACTACTCCACCAATCATCATGCAATTTCGCATACACGTCAAGGGTATAGAGAAGGCCATAAAGTATCTTTTATCCAGTAAACATACTATTCCTGAGATATAGAAATTTGTAGAGATTTCTAGAGTAATGCAAGCGATACCACGGGCAATATCTAAGACTCTATTATATTTTATGCCTTTCCTTCTTTTATTCGATGCCTATTATCCTGGTTGGATTTGATATAAGTCAAAGTGGGTCATCTACTTATTTAGTAGATAAACGTAGCAGATCGTCGTTATATTTTGGACCAAATAGCCTCAGAAGTTTTAGACTTAGTAGATTTATAGACGATCACTATTGTCCTGGTTACACATAACGGCTTCACAAGTTTGGTCGATCAATTCCAGTCGTCTACCCCACTTTGTGAGCGGACAACCCACATGGTTCACCATTATTGCGTATAGGTGATAGTGATCGTCATAAAAATTATTAGATTGGGAAACTGTATCTCTCATGCGTTTCAGGACTATTGATAATTATATTTATCATCTGGTATCTTTTTTATGGTATAGGAGGCAAACGAACAGTCGGATCGCCTGGTGGTAAGCAATTACCGCCGCCCATGCAACACCAGAGGAGTCGCAAGTGCGTTGCCAGCCTTTTTAATTTGCTCACTCCTCAGAGGAGGGAGGAAGGGATTGGGCCTTCGGTACCTCACTCACTCGATGAATCACAACACCAGGCGCTATTTCGCGTCAGTTTTTTGTGAGGCCGTGGTATCAATCAATCCGGTCGAGCAGGCCCATTTGTACCGAAGTGTGGCTCTCACTATCTAGACGATCTTTCCATATTTCTTGGTGATACCTAAATAAACCCCACTCTAATCTCGTTCTTTTGTGTACCATAAATGTGACTAACTATATAATAATCCTTAACACTTAAGTTCTATGTTTAAATATATTAAAAATAATGAATTTCATAGGTACATATACATAGATACATTATCTATGTCTTGTTTACATTCTTCGCGTTCGAAATTTCAATTTACATCTTATAAATAAACTATTATAAGTATTATAATAATGTTTGGTATATTATTATATTCGTATTATCATTCACGAGTACATAATTATATGATTTAATCTATGTAATTAGACTCGAGTGAGAGGGGTAAAATAAATGCTACTATTATATATTTCTTCCATGGATTGTTTATCCACAATTTCTTCGTTTTCATTATTTACATTCTTATAACTATTGTACACTTATATTTTTTTCTCACGAACAAAACGTAATTTATAAAATTTAATATTTGAATAATTTTTTTAGACCAAATATATTATCTAAATAAATCTTAATTAAAAATATAGTTTTAGTTTTAACAGAATATTTATATAAATATTTATTTCATTATGGTTTTATTTTTGTATGTGTGTCATCAAACGATATTTACGAAACGTTGTTAATCAAAGAATTTAGTATAATAATTATACTCGTTTGATCATTTCAACTATTACGTGTATTATACATTGTAGTAGAAGTATTAAATTATAAAAGGAAGGCGCTTTTTAATTTTTTTCTGTTTTCATTTTTCTTACTGCACATCTTATATCCTAGACCTTATGATAATTATTATTATACTATAAGTACAATCGAGACTATAATTATTACTATTACAATACCTAGATCTGTTCCAGCATTATCACCCACGATTTTATATTATTATTATATAGAGTACTATTCATAATATTCATGATACATCTTACGATCCAATGTGCACTTATCAAGTATTCTAGACAAATAATAATTAAGGTAAAATATTAATTAAGAGAATATAAAGACAAGGTCGGTGTTTTTAAGATTCCTTCAATTCAAACATATTAAACTTATTCTCAATGTCGCTGTAATGTCAATAGTGTTTTAAGAAATTGAAGTTACAAATCATAAATCTCATCAACATTTTAGGATATTCAGAATTTAATTCGAATAGTATATATAATAAACGAAGAAAAAATAATCATTTTTTTTGTTTTTTTATTTTTTGTTTTCTTATTTATTAGTTATTTAGTAGTAGTAGCTTATTCATATGACGTTCTCCCGTTCATTTCTTAAATATTGCAATTTAAAATTAAATAAAAGAACGAGCGACTTATTAAAAATATAACAGAGACGTTGCAGCTCTCCAGTTAAACATATTATAATACAGTTCTTATAATTATTCTATATTACAAAAGAACCAGTAAAATAATTTCAATCATTTTGCACCATCACAGACTAAGCGTGTTACTTTTGACTATAATTGTTTTTAATAAAATTTAATGGAACTTTATATTTATCAAAAATCTGTTAAAGTGAATTTCAGTAATCACTGAATATAGTTAAATTTATTGATGACTATTCTTTTATAGCTTATTATGGTATGTTAATTAGTTCAGTTACACCCAGATACAAGTAGTAATATAGTAATTAATATTTACATTTACAATTTACGCGTCTGTTCGAGCTTCTAGTGCTTTACTGTCTCGAAGAGATAAATCCTTGTAGAGCCTATTCCTAGACCACAATGGACTTTAGTAAGCGAATTAGAAATCAGATTTTGTTTGCTTTACTGAATTGCCTGTATATTTTGGATGTTGCTGATATTTCTTTGGTTTGAGTTAAACTGGTCATGAGGCTGTGCGGACTGAAAGTCCGGGCTCATTTCGGATACTTTACGGTAGTTATCACGAAATACCAGTTGTAATTGATTGCATTTCATGATTGTTTCTTGAGAATAATTTCAACATTTTCCCTTTTTTTAGCCTGGTCTTCGGCTTGAATAAACGTGAAACTAATCAAATTACTACGTTGACAGTATTGATTGACTTTAACTGTCTCGCGAAGGGTTTTGCAAGTATCTGAGGCGGAAAAGACGTATTTTTAAAAATTTACATTTGGTAAACAAATAGCTGAAATTTTTTTACGGTCTTAGTATAAATAGCTTAATATCTAATATGACTATTTTACCAGCACGGGTGCTTAGTTTAAGTGAGAGGCAATTGGCTTCTGACAATCCAGATTTTACAAATTGTTATCCTTATTTATATTTACAATTATATTATATTATTATGACTAGAAATTATTTTTCAAAAATGAAAATTTTATTATTTTAAATAAATTATAGTAATTTGAGAGCTGCCTTAATTACCAGGGGCTGTCTTAGTTGTCAGGATAAAGCGCGATAAATTTACACAGATTAAAACTGTGCTCGTTAAAAATGATGATATGACCGTTATTGCCTGTGAGGATGACATAGATTTTGTATTGCCTCTGCTGAAAAGTGTTGTAATTTGTACTGTTTATAATGTCAATGAAACTACCGTATTACAATCCGCTATCTTACGCTTTTCAAGTTATTTTCTTTTATGTCAGAGCATGTTTTTATTGAAATTAGTATTTTTATTAACCGCGTTTTTTATTATAACAAACAAAATAACCATATGTCAAATAATTTGGAATAAATTAGAAATAGGTAATGAAATAAACTTACATTATTTTTGGTTTTACATTTTTTGTTATTTTTTTTTGGTTTTACATATTTTGTTTTGTTTTTGGATTTTATACTTTTATGATTTTTTTGGGATTTTTATCTTTTTTGCTTTTTTTGTAGTTATTGTTATGAACTTCTATTGTTCTGAGGTTGAGTTATGGTATCTATTCTATACTTATAGCAATACATTATATGCCTATCACGTAAAATACACGTAGTCACACAGGTATGATACCAGAAATTATTTATATTCTAGTGGGTTTATAGAATTGGTGAGATCATGTTTCAATTAATTAAAAATACGAAGTTATGGATGTTTTGTACTAAAGTCAATTAATACTTACAAATATTCTTAATGGAAATGATAAGGTTCAACTTATTAAAGAATTAACGCAATGATTATTCAAATTAAAATATAATGCAATATTTACTCTTAACTTAATTTACAAAAATATAACAAACGTAATTGTTTACATTATTATTTAAATACACATTTAAACATGCTATGTATGTATATAAATAATGCGCATGAAACATTTATTTTTGAGTCGCGGTGTGGTATATTTATGTACTAGATATACTCGTCATTACAATGTATAATCGGGTTTGTATCCGTGCAAGTAATCCGTTTGATGCTCACACGGATGCGCACGCGCAAGAAGTTTGCACACATAGGCTGCGTCAGCTACTTGTGTCGCGTGTAACCAAACCTATGCAATTTTTGTTTACTTTAATAAATAAAACTTGCGTCGATGTTTTTCTTTTTATTACTTAAAGTTGTATGAAATTTAAAATATATTAAATTAAATAAGAATATATTGCAATAAAACTAAAATACCCTAGGATAATGGCTGCTGAAAAGCAACCGAAACATCGGGGAAAGTATAAATTGTGTAGTAATGTTATGAAGATAAAAACAATTAAAGTGGAAGCACAAAAATGCACATTCATTAAATTAAGTTATTGTTGATTTCAAAATTTTTAAGAAAATAAATCTATTATGTTTTATAGAGTTTCAATGAGTGTCAAAGGGGAGTGTCCATTACCCATAGTGAATTTGGCCACGAGTACTTATATTTAAAACCATATTGGAATGTTAGTATGTAATGTCATTAAACGATTAATCAAGGAATTTAATTCAATAAAAGTTTATTGAGACGATATATTTTTGTTTTCCCCGATGACAAGATTGTTATATGTTTTTCACACACACTCTCGTCATATATCATAATTATTATCATACACGATTAAAATATTGTCTAGAAACTGAGCATTATCAAACTTGCTTGTAAATAAAATAACAAAATCGCAACGAAAGAAACACAATCACGCAAATCGAGTAAGCAAGGAAGCCGATTTGTGTTATGACAATTAGTTTCGGTATTGCACGTTAAAAACAAAAAAATCACTGATCAATAATAATAATAATACTAACCATCTGCCCATTGCATTGATGCTATTAGAGTATTCAGGGCAGACGCCGTTTTCATCCATTGCTACCAATATACCGGTCCACCAAACATCCATACCCATAGCCCATATATTAGAATCCATACGTAGCAATAGTCCTACGTCTACTGCGGCTAGTGCCGCTGTCGGTGTTCCATCCCAACTTTGATTAAAACTCTAGAAAGGCCTCTTCACGTTGAACTCATCTCTCCGTGTAAGCCTCCCAACGGGCCAGATATTTTTATAATATGATAGAAAAATTTCTGTGATAAGAGAAACATAATAGTAAAATTCTATCACATACACACAATACCATCAATATTTAATCGATATTATTATTTTGCTTATTACAACTGCTGCTATATACTGTATATACTGCTTATAATAACATAAAATAATATCTTTGCTTTGTTATTTGTGGATTGTTAACATATAATAATACCACTATGCTATTTCTTTATCACTTCTAATATTTTTATTCAATAATATTAGTCTTTTTTTACGTTGAAATTATAACGTGGCAATACTGGTGATTATAAAAAGACTTATTTCCGTTACTATACTTTTTTATTATATAGATTTTGCTATCTTTTTTCGGTAAATGAATAGTACGAAACATTATTAGAAATTATAATATATTTTTTATCATACGTGTAATCTTGGGCGACTAAAAATTACTCGTTAGCCAAAAATGGGCACGCCCCTTTTCGGTTCGGTTCGGTAAAAACGAGGGTTAGCGTCGTTTTCACATTTTATTCTTTGAATTTTTAGAATATTTTTACAAATGAATACATTTTAACGGCAAGTATATATAGAATTAAAATAATCCACAGACTCGTGCCATAGACCCATTTGGAATATTATTTCAGATGGGTAAGCAGCGACTATGGATTCCCACTTCCTACGATCAAAAGCAAAACATTAAACGAAATAATATTATTTTATTTGATGCTGTATTGTAATTAAATAAATGATGTATGTACGCTTAATATTTTACTACGAGAGGTATCGCGGTTATAACTATTGCTGTTCGTACATACGATGCTTATACACGACGCAAGCAGCTGGCGTGGGCGACATGCACACACTTTTCGCGTGGGCTACATGCTAGTTAATCATGCTTGAGAGGCCTGCGTCGCCATCGGTCGTTAGGCGACGCTCAAGTTCGCATAATATCCACGTCGTGTACAAGGGCCATTATTGATATTGCTTCTTAACAATACTATCCATACTGTCTATATGCATAACTATTGTCTGTTCATGATTACATTCGCCGAAACTTATTCCCCTAATTTGCTTGTTTTGAGGTAGTATTTGAGTCTCCCTATATTTAAAAATAAAACTCCGTATTACAGAGTAAATTAGATTAAAACATGAATTATCCCAAAACAGCTAAAACATATTTTAGTAAATTCTTAGCGCCATCAGAACGAAGAATATTTTTTATTACTTTATACTTATTGCAAAAATCGTGACAATTATTTTACTTAAATTACTAATTAGCGTTTGCTTTTTAGATATACTAATAATCAGAATAAATTTTAATAATGCGAAACAACTACCTAATAGATTTAATATGAAGCCGCGTTTCATAATAATATTTACATTTTTAGACTTTTCGTGAACTTATGTGGTTATTTTCTCGCCAGTTGACTTGCAACTAGGAACTAGGTGACTCTGAGTAATGTCATTCCGTGTTTTGAGGACATTTTGTTAAGATGTTTTCTTACAAATACTACTTATTTATAACTTCGGCTTCAAAGTGAGACCAAATATTATGCGCTCCTATTAGATGTCATTAAACGAGGTATTATTCGTCATATATGGAAAAATATATTTATTTATTAAAAAAATATAAACTTTTATATGTGTTTGGCTTTTTGTTTTTTTATACAAAAATATATTCTCATAAATATATAATTACATAATTTTATTCAATGGAAATAATATAAAATTTCATAATAGCCATCATTCCGCCGTCCGACATACTCTAATAAATATTCTCCGTAATGATGTTGTACTAGCTTTCTTCTCCTGCGCGGTGTGTGACCAGAGAACCTCCTAGTGTGCCTAACGGATGCTGCTCCCTTCTACACTTTTCGTGGGATGGAATAGCAGACGTTGGGCCGGTATACCCCGGGCAACTCGGGTAATAATGACCTTTCGAGGGCATTATTACTCGTGGCTAATACTCTGGCACGCATAGGGAACCCGAGGCATTATGTCTCGGGGTTAACGGCCCGCGAGGGCCGCGTTTGAGGGTCTCTCCACGTCTTCCTCTGATTGGCAGAGGATACGTGGATGTTAGAAGGGGGGATAGAGGAAGAAAACCTCTTTATAAATCACCAGGGGGAGCCGTAAGGCCGGGGCGGATTGCGTAGGCGTCCTGCCCAGTTTAATGCGGGTGGATCGGTCCAGCATGGATAGAGGCAGACAACCTCTCTAAAAATCACTAGTGAGAGCTATTAAACCGGGTGGGAAGCTTAGGTTTCCTGCCCAGTTGGGCGCTCTTGGGGCGGGTGGTTCGGTCCAGCATGGACCACCATTCGGCCCAATCCGTAATCCTGAACTGATAGGACCGGAGGCCTTCGGGCTCCGAGGAAGAAAACCTCTATAAAAATAAACCAAAGCTAAAGTTTTGTGGCCCGGCGAGGGACTGGGGGGAACCCAGTCATTAAGGCCATCCAAACTTAAAAACTATGAAGATGTCGGACATTTGTGAAATACTACCCCAGAGGGGTACCGGGCGCCCAGCGTCCGGAGAATCCCCCACGGCGCCATCTGGCTCCGTCTGCTCCTCGTATTCTGAGGGGGGGTACCCAAAATCTTTTCAGCGCCGTGTCGCGTGAAATTTCCGGCACTGAAACCCCTGCAGAGTCGGACACTGACTCTGCGATGAGAGTCGCCTTGGGGTCAGCCCCGGACAAGGCGACTCTAACGCGAAAGCGCAAGCGTCACCCCCGTCGGAATAACTCAGCGTCCGACGGGGAGTCGAGCGCAACGCCGATCCCAAAGGTCGAAACTTCCCGAAGAGGCAGAGATCGACCCGGCACACCGAGGCCTTACGGCCCGGCGAAGGTGGCCGAGGTGACCGCAGCTAAACGCACAGCGGCAGAGCTGTGCGTGGAAGAGGAGGTGGCGCTGCTCGCGTCTAAAATCCGTCCACCGGGGAGCAGCCCCACCCCGAAGTCGGTGGCAGAGGCAGTTCAAAGGGTCCTTGACGGTTCCGAGATTGTGACGAAAGTGGCGTCTAAGTCTCGGAGCCTCGTGAATGCGACGAAGGATTCAGTCGAATTTTTGACTGGAAAATTCTCGCGACTGGAGGCGGAAGTGGCAAAGCTGCATCAGGAGATGGCGCGGCTCAGAGCCGAGACCCGGTCAGGGCAGACACCTGAAGAGGTGCCTCAGCCGTCCGGCAAACAGTTGAACATGCAGGCGTCAATTCTGAAGTATGTAGACGCCCGCATAGAGGGTCTTGGCGACCGGCTGCTGCCGGCGCCCAGTTACCGGTCGCGGCTGCCAGCCTCACCCCCTGTGGCTGTCACCACTGCCGCCGCTGCGCATGCTAAGGCGCCGCCAGCACCATCGACATCGGCCCCGGGAGTCCGTCCCACGCCACCCGGCAGGCCGCAACAATGCTGGGAAGGGAGGATGGCAGAAGTCTGCCAACAAGTTCCCGCCCCTTCCAGCACCCAGGGCTCCCCCGCCCCCGAGCTTGCGGTGAGGCCCCACTCGATCCGCGCCCCCTGCGCAGCCAACCTCTGCGCCTGTCATCTCTCAGGGTGAGGGTGTGCAGACGGTGGAGATCATGGGTAAGGCTCGCCACAAAAAGGCCAAGAAGGCTGCTGCGGCTGCTGCTGCGGCTGCTGCTGCGACTGCCGCAGCCATAGTAAGATCTGGCCCTGTGAACCAAGGCCCCGCCTTGGTTCAAGAAAAAGAGGCGGAGGAGAAACAGATTCCGAGCGCCAAAGTCAGCTGCCGTGGTTGTCATGGTGCTACCGGAAGCGGCTGAGCGCGGCCTGACTTATCAGGCCATGCTCTCCACGGCAAGCCGGAACACCGGGGATGTTACGTACTCCGGAGTCAGGGTCCGACAAGCTCATACAGGAGGCCGCATCCTGGAGTTCCCCGGAGCTGACGGAGGTGAAGCAGCAGACAACATTGCTTTGCATTGATGGTGTAAAGATTACGAGGCTGGTAAAGTGTGCAGAGATGCACATCACCGGCCTCGATGACTCGGTGTCCGCGGAGAACTGGTTGTGCTACGGACGCTATACGGATTGGCACTATCCGTCTCGGCCCTGGGGGCGCCTCGTTTACCCTCCCTCTCAGTCAAGGACCGGGGACCGAGGGGACCGGGATTCATGGCAGCCGCGTGGGGAGAGGTCGCAGTCCTTGGTGTGTACTTCTCCCCTAACAGGATGCCTGGCAGATTTCGAGGCCTTTCTTAACAACTTGGAGGCCTCGATACGTCGGATATCATCTAACCGCATCCTGGGGTCGATAGTGGACCTCTCGTTTGCTACTCCTGTCCTAGCCGCACGCGTAAGGGGATGGCGTGTCCTGGAGGAGGTAGAGACACTTTCGGACCATCTGTATATCCATCTGGATGTCTTTCCCCTCCGGGACCCTATCAAGGGTCAGCGTTCGATGGCGGGCAGAGCTCCACGCTTTCCATGGTGGACTGTGAAGTGACTAAACCGGGACCTACTGGAAGACGCAGTCATAGTTCAAGCTTGGCTGTCTTCTGCAGCCCCGTCTGGGGAGGTAGACGGCGGGGCTGTGCACTTTCGCGACAGCATCCAAGCTGTTTGCGACGCGGCCATCCCTCGAGTGCGGCACCGGATCCCGACGGGGGTCTACTGGTGGTCCCAGGAGCTGGCGGACCTCCGTGCGGCCTGCATTCGTGCCCGGATGTTATATACACGCAGTCGAAGCCGTCGTCACAGCAATGAGCAAGAGGAGGGCCGACTGTATGACGCATATAACGAAACGAGAGCATCTCTGCAGTCGGCTATCTGCCGCACCAAGGAAAGGGCGAAAAATGAGATGTTGGAGGGTCTAGACTATGACCCCTGGCGGCGCCCATATCGCGCGGTGCTGAACAAGCCCCGTGCGCGGCTCCACCACCTTCCAACCCAACTACCTCTCCGAGGTGGTTGAGGAGCTATTTCCTGACCGGGCAGAGCACGTGCTCCCGACTATGGCTCCATCGAGAGGCCAACATCGGGAGGCGGAACTCAGAGCTTTTTTGCACACATGCATTTTAATTTCTATTTTTTTTAAGAATAGTGTGCGTCTTTCTTTTCCGACGATCTTAGTGTACTTAAATGAGTCTAGAAAAATAGCAGTATAGCTGTATTATATAAAGACGTTTTCTCAACATGACTGCGATGCTTTTGAAAAACACAAACACGTCTTTGATTTCGAACTTTATTGCTAATTTTAAAATGTTTCCTTGAATGTGGTGGTTTTGTTTTACATTTAAGTGTTATTTAAATAGAACCATAGTGTTCTTGCGTCTTGCTAATACCTGTCAATTGTTGGAATACTAGATTTAAAGACAAGAGACGTCTTGTTTTTAAATCTGGTATTTCAACAATTGATAGGTTCAAGATATTTGAATCTTATGTTATGCATAATTTGATCTGTCACGTTAGTGGTAATGGTATCATTGAAACTGGAGGTTGCTGATTATTTCAAGTTTAAAATTGTAAATCAAACGTCTTTGAACTTTGTGTGAGATGTTTGGTGACTTATAATAAATGCATTTTAGTCTGGTTGGTAAAATTGTTGACGATTGAGGTATATTTATATACAGGGTGATTTTGAAATCGTGTAATTCCTTTTAACCACGCATTCTACTGGTGATATAGAATAACCCTGACCATATTTTTATTTAATTAGATTTATTTTTTTTGAAAAAATATTATTCCGTTTTTTTCGTGAAATGGTGTCAGATAGTCATAGTTAACCAACCGAGGCAATTTTAATTTTTTACTAATTAAAATAAAAAAATCATATTAATAATTAATGTCGTAAATAATAACGGGCGGTCCTTTTTATTGCTCCTTATTATTTACGACATCAGTTATTGTTATGTTATTATTTTTAAATTAGTAAAATATTAAGATTGTGTCAGGTGGTTAAAATATGACTATTTGAAATCATTTCATGAAAAAAATCTGTACTCTAATTTTGCCGAAACCATTATTCTAATTAAGAAAAAATATGGTCAGGGTTATTCTATATCACCAGTAGAATGCGTGGCTAAAAGGAATTACACGATTTCAAAATCACCCTGTATAGGGCATCTTGTCAGATGATAGCGTTGCCACACAGAATGATTACTTTAATTTTGAAGTTTTGTTACCAGCTTTATACAATCTCGTTTTGTGGATGTTGGTTAAGCATGTTTTTGAGTTTAAGCTTTGAGGTAGGTAATATGTCTTTGTATGAGTGTGATAGTTTTGCGGAACAAAAGCACGTCGATAATTCTTTGAGGTAGAAGTATGGTTGTCTTGTCATACAAAAAGTCTTTCGTATAATTTGAGGTAAAAGAGCTTTCGTAATAATTAGTTGAGAATAGTGTGAGGTTGCAGGTAACCAACCTGATTTCTATCTTTGAACATTGAGGTAGTGATACGGTTTCTATAGATTGAAAATCTCATCTAAATCATCGTTTTGAGAGCTTTTGCAGAGACAGATGGTTGTATCATTAAGACTTAATCTAATTATTTTCCAAATTATTTACTTTACTCTCGATTTTTATATTATTCCCATTGAAATAAAATATATCTCTTTATACTACGTATGTACACACTACGGTTTTGACTAGACTGACTCCTTTACTGCCATGGCTGACCGCATGGCAGGATAATTACATAACTAGTTACATATAAACGCACTTATTTATACTACTCATACCAATTAACTATATTCGTACTTATTTTAGTCTTAACAGTAATTAATTTCTAGATACTATATAACTTGGATGCTAATATGTGCGTCGGATCTTTAAGCAAAAATTAAGCGTCTTTCGAATTTGTTTATTATATTTTATTGTTATAAGTAGATATTCTAAATGCTGGTTTCACAATTTAATGTCTGTTATTTTGTAGAAGAGCTTAGCTATAATGTCATATAATTATAGAATATCTTGTATTATTGGTAATGTTATCATGAACCTATTGATATATTAAGAATTAGACCGAAGAATTATTTGAAAATAACGGGTGTCGAAAGCTTCAATCGATTTTTTTATTATTAAAAATTTTAGCAGAATTTATTATATTATATGACACACTTAGAAGTTTCTAGCAAAATAACAATTAGTTCAACCCGAAAGTTATTTATCATTTTCAAAAACGCCTCAAACCAGATTTGGTAATTGTTATATATGCATAATATCGAAAAGGATAATTCTGTAGTTTTCTGAATATTAAATTGCTGGTATCAATATTATATTAACATGAGATCTATTTTTTGCTTGCACGTACATACTTAAGCATGCGGCGTAGAATTAAAATAAATGTTTGAAAGACGCTTGCTGTGCGATTATAATCTTAAATATTTAGTTTTATATTAATTATATTATTATATATAAGCTAATAATAATTTATCACGTATTGAAATAATGTGCGTACATAATGTGCGTACACAATACATACTTTTAAATATTATATTCTATTGTATTTATTATATTATAATTATCTGTACTATGGAAAATTATATTCGAATATATTATTATTTATATTGCGAAGGTAGAGAATTTGGTAGAGACTGGTTGACATATAATTAATATATATTAATGTTTATAGTTATAACGTTATGCTTCAAATTAATATTTTAATATATAAATACTAAGGAAGACGTTTATTGCAATAAAACCTATAGTTGCCCATTTGTTTCTGTACAATGTCGAAAATAACCCTTTACAACTGCCAAGTATTAAATAATAAAATAATAATAAATATTTTGCAGATGTTTTTAAATAAACATAAATATGTTTTACAATAAAATAATTTGAATACATTTTGTGTAAGTAAACGGATTGGTATGGTTTTTATTTAATATCCTTCAGTTGTAAAGGGTACAAATATCGCAACCATCCTAATATTTAACGTAAGCTACTTGGTTTGATGATCGTTCCACGCAAATCGTTCGTTTTATATTTACATTTAATAACGAACTTATATTTTAAGCCTAATGTTCGACCGTACCTTAATATAAATAACCTTTATATACATGACTTAGAGTACTCGATGACTTACATATATATTATTATGATCATACCAAGTTAGGATTTTGCTGTATAAATACATTTCCTAAATAATTTAGTAATATGCTGGCTACATTTGCTTGAATCCTATCCGTTCGTCCTTTTTATCTTATTTATATTTACACGCTATTTTTAAAAGCAACATTATTTGTTGTACTTATATGTACAAAACTTAAGCAGTGTTAATTAGCGTTATATAATAGGGTGGAACAATAACGTATGATCACAATGTCGAAGCGATTTTGTTATACATAAGATTGTGAACATACAAATATTTAAGGCAAAGCAATAAAACAGCGATTGGCAAGTGGGAGACATTTACACTGCTACGAAGAAGTCTTGAGATTTTCCCAAGACACGCACTTTTGACTTTTTGAAGTAATGTTATGTTATCCATACATGTTTTTGTATATCAAGAACTTTCGTCTATCTAAAACATTTTGTATAACTTGTAAACATGCAGGTTCCACACGACATTTATTTTCACCGTTAAATCAGGAAATAATTAGCTCGCTTTAACGGTAAACGAGAATGTTGTGCTGAATCTACCGGTCTTTAAGTTCTTCATAATGTTCTCCAAGCTAATATGAACAGCCAATCCGCACTGCGTCAGTGTGGTGGAGTATGGCTTAACTATTCTCACACAGAGAGGAGGGCCATACCCAGCAGTAGGATATTTTATATTTTGGGCTGATTTCATTATTTGTTTGCCATTCACCGGTATTTCTCTAGTAAGTTAGGCAAACAAATGGGTTTTTGGGAGGTTTATACGAGGACATAAGTCCAACGTATTATAGTGCCAATATTCATTTCAAAATGTCAATTTTCTAGTCTTATATGCTATTCTAAACGTTTGCATGTTTGTTGTTTTACTCGAACATTTTTGGACAAATTGGTACATGGCATTGGCGATTAACATATAACCACTGTTGCTCTCTAGAACAGCAGTGGTTTATATTTTAGGGCCATTAAGTATTTGTGACAAGCAAGACAGTTTTTTTGTATGGAGATACACAATTTTAGTCAGTGACATGTCTTTTATCATTTCTGGACAAAGTTGGATATGCCATCAGATCTCTCGACAATTATTGCTTACTCTTGATTCATATTAGCTCCTATGTCTGTTGAAAATCCTAAGCTAATAGTATAAGTGCGAAAGTGAGTTTGTTTGTATGTTACTCTTTCACACCTTACCTACTTGACCGATCATCATGAAAATTTGCATATTGTCTGGGGAACAGAAAAGCTTTATCCAGAAAAAAGACTGTTCCCGAGGGATAGAAAATTATTGATAAAATCCAGAATAACGCGAGTGAAGCCGCGGGCATAAGCTAGTTTATTATATTTTATCCGACTCTGGTATTAAAATAAAATGTATTATTACAGAATTTAAAGAAATACATTTCTTTATCTTCAGGATATTAAGTTTAGCAGCGATAGCTCAGTGGGGAGACCAACAGACTGCAATGCAGAGGGTCTCGGGTTTGAACCCACGTCGCGCACCTCTGACTTTCGGAAGTTATATGACTTTTCGAAATTATGTGCGTATTGATTGACAATTATCGCCTGCTCCGTGCCTCGAAGAGCACGTTAAGCCGTCGGTCCCGACTGCCATGAACATCTATGGCAGTCATTATTGGGGAAGTCGACACAAAAGATCCCACTGGGTCGAAGTGTCGCCGGTCTGTACTGACTGGCCCCCACACAAGATAAGATAAGATATTAAGTTTCCTAAAGTTCCTGAACATAATTTCCTTTAAGTTTTTAAATTATTGAACTTAATAGCTATTGAAGCTATTGTGATTTAATAACTGCTTTCCTCAAAAGTTCATTGTTTTTGTTTTTTTCTTTATATTTACATTAGTTCTTATCTTCCTTAATATTAATCAAAGAGAATTGTTGGAGACCTAACTTAGCAAAATGTTGGAGACCTAACTTAGGGCTATAAATAAAATCCAGTGGACTGTAAAACTGGTATAATAATTGGTAGTTAAAAACAATAAAAAATGCGCGTGCGTCGGTAACTGAATATGGTAGCGAAGTGAAGTGCGCGGGTGAGATGTCCAACCCGCACCACCGCGCGCCGCGCCGGCGTAGGCAGCCGACGAGGGACGGAAAGGCCCGAACAAGAATTGTTTTATTAATTTTTTATGTATGTACATTGTATTTCTTTACTTAGCACGAAACTAGGTTAAATAAATTATAAATTATTTGTCAGTATCCTAATTTAGTCTATAGTAAATTGAATGTATTGAATAGACAATTAAAATTATATATAATCATTCAAAAATATTACAAGAAAACGATTATAATGAAGAAATGTCACAAAATAAATTTTTTGGTGCCACATATTTTAATGATATTGACCTAAATTATAATAATAAATTATAAACAGGTAAACATAACAGCGAACAAACAACATAAATAATGATAACACGCCTAATTAAAGACAGCAAAATATTATTTATGTACAACTAACGAAATTCACAGCTTCATCGTTTATAATTATAATTTTCACAAATTATAATTTAAGAATTACAAATTTATTCACATTCTACTTAGAGAGCATTTACGTGGCACTATTAGCATACCTTGGTATCAGGTATATGCCCATGTTATTAAATTGAGTTTTGCTTGTTTTACTCCAAAATGTTTCGTAGTAAGGGCAAATTAAAAAAATAGAGGACTAGATTTCATTTGGTTTACAAAAATATATAGCTGCCGTATTTATACCTTATTCACTATCTTTATCCTTTCTAATTCCGTATCAAAGTATTGTTTGTTACTATTAATATTTGGTAGTAATCCAAATAAGACGCCTTAGATGTATTTTGGCTTCAAGTGTTTAGACTTTTGATAAAAAGTCTTCTTCATTCAATTGTTTGTAACGCACAATTTACCCTAAATGAGGTTGTAACAGCGATATTTTGAAGACGACAATAAATCCGCTAAGTGGGCAAAAGATGACGTCATGCCCACTTTCGTCGCGGTAAAAATAGACACTAACTAATATAGTATAATCTATTTGATGCTTAGAGTTAGATTCTTAGTAGACATTTACATCGAAACCTTTTTTAGCAGCGATCGGTAATCGTTCACCCGTCAAAAAGGGATTTTCTCCCTGTAAAAGGAAACAGTCATTGCCTAAATATTATAGATAAAACAGACGTCTTAAAAAATAAATGATTCTTCCATTTGTATTTTAGAATTTCCGGTTCTGTTGATTCGGACCTTCCGAATAATTTGAATGGTATAAATGTTGAATTATTCAAATATACTCACAGTGGGCTTATACTTCTTCGCAACCAGATTCTTGTGGTGTTCGGGAAAGCGAAGGTCAAGGTCGGAGCCGGCGTCAGGTGGGCAGCTGAACATGTGTTCTCCGTCACACATGCAGCGCTGCGCCAGCTGATACTCACGACTGAAGGCAGCCGTGTTCTCGAACTCGCTGATACATCCTTGATCCTCTGATAAAGACATTGGAATGTAAGACTACATGTAGAACTCTAATATTTTATCTATATGACAGATAAATCGATCGCGTACCAGGGGTGTTTAAGATTTTCTCGCAATTGCTTTAATTTTGAAATGGAAGCAATGGTTTCCCAAGAGAGTCCAAGGGCTCTTCGGAGCTTGCTTTATGACTTAGAATTGTTTTTGCAAAATTGGCAACTGGCTATTGATATGATACAAACGTCCATGGGTACGGCAACCACTTACTATAAGATAGAGCGTATACGTAAGGTATATTAAAAAAAAGATAATATTACACTTCAACTACCGTATTGATCTGAAAAGTAATTCTTTCCGCTTGATCTTGAAGCAGCGTTACTGATACAGTACCTTCACTATAAAGATAAAGATAAAAAAATACTAGAAGATTTTACTAGTATTCAGTCTCCAAACGCAATTCAGGACTGGTATTCATTCATCACAATCACTCATTCGTCGTCGTACGAGTCCAAAGCTAGATACAGACTTCCAAGCAAGTATTCGTATTTTGCAGCCAATATAAATAGAGCATCGTTTTCAGATCACCAGTTCATTTGTCCTGGGCCGACCTGCCTTATCTTACTAATTCGTATTTTATGTGATAAGTAGTCAACAAAAACGAGACACATAATACTGCATCATGAAGACTGGCATCTAAAATAAGGAAACAAATAAAAGAGGGCCTTACCTGTATATCCAACGGGACAAGGATTAGGCGGGTTGCAATAGGCCGGCAAGACTGCATCAGTCTTTACCATCTGGCGGTTAGGCACGACGCCGGAGGGCTGCAAGCGCTGTTCACCTTCGCCGGCCCCACCAGTCACATACTGGTGGCCCCAAAGCGAACTATAGAAGAAACATATATTTAAGACTTTATTTACAACAGCGACTCTTAAAGGTAGTGGTAGCCAAATGGCATAACTTTTTATTTGCTACGGCAGTATTGGTTTTATTGCTAATGTACTTCTGTGGGTACAAATTTTGATTTCAAGTTAATATATAAGCAGTATAGGCAGTACCAAATATAAGAGGAGCATAGGATGGCGTGTGTGTTCCCGTATATGCCTGAAATCTGTCCCTATTGTTAAGATTTTCCCTCTAAGATGTTTCTGAGTCTGGAAGAAGGCAATATGCTCACCCGCTATGACTTATTTAATCTAGTCTTTAATTAATAACTTTGATAAAATCCTACATGTACATTTAGGGTTCAGGAAAAATCATTTAAACAATCCGATACGTTACGGTTTAAATTTAGTAAATCCACTTCAATTGTTTGTGGACCAGAAATAATATACTATTAATATAAAGTCGAATCTTCATATTGTCATAGCTATATGGTTATATAGGCATCCTTTGTATTTAAGAGCCAGCGTGACAATTAAATTAGTTTCGTCAGAGAAATGAGGGCACCGGACCGAGAAGAGGATCTTGTTCCAGTAACAATTAAGATATGGCAGGAAGACAAGGCTCCTGTCAAAAGAACTAGTCATGAAAATAAGAAATGTCTCGTTTTACGGTCCACGGCATTAATTTTTATTTATAGTAAGCGATTGTACCAACTGGTACGATTTAGGCAAAGTGCCTTAGGTTTCCTTTATGTTAGAAAATTCTACTACGTGGAATCTTAAGCTAAATCTGTCGAAAGATGGATACAATAAACTTCTGTTTATCTTTTCGGCGATATATACTTGATATATATACGTAAGCCATTATATTTTATGAACAAAAATTAAGCATACATTTATATGGAGCAAAATCTGGCGAATTTTGCTGTGCAAAGCTCTTTCTCGCTTATCTGACTACGCGTCATACGCGATAAAGTCTAATGTGTATGAACTAGTTGCCAATGTAATAAATGGAGGTAAGCTATAAATAGCGTAGCTTGTGGCAGAGCCACGCCTTTATGGTATTGTCTAATCGTGTTATACGTCAATCTCAATGTTGTTAATTCGTCCTAATTTATTGTCTAGACTTGATTTGTCTTTTGCAATTAGAACTATTGTAACAATAGATTATTTCTATTGTTGTTTATTAATTTATTGGTGGTGTTATTTCTACTGTTTTATAGAAAATAAAATTGTCCAAAATTACGACGCTAATTATAATGGCAATAAGATATTTGTCGACTGCCATAAGTAATGATGAAATGATAGCAGTGAAAATTCATATTTAATATTATAAATGCCGATGTAAATTTGTTTCTTTATTCACGACAGATCATCATGATATTTCGCATACTCGTTGTCAAGGAGAAAAGCACATACCATACATTTACCTTTCATCCAGAAAACAAATAGGTACTATTCCTGAGGCAAAATCTACATAAACTCGGACGAAGCCGCGGGCAAAAGCTAGTAATTTTTAATTTGCAATCATTAGCGATTTCTAAAGAAAATATTTACCACCAATAATATAATGTTTTCATCACTACTTTGACGTACCAACCACAAAAATCGCTGTACTCTTTAGAGCTAATGACTTATTTTCATTTTTCTCATATTGAATGGCGAACGAAAATTCTGGGAGAAATCAGTAATTCTTACATACCTGTGCTGCAGATACTCCTGGTCGCGCAGGCTGGGGTTCGGGTTTCCATCGATAAGTGAATCGTAGTCTAGTTGCTCATTTTCCAGTTCTTTGTTAGCACGGGCCATCAGAGCAAGGTGACGGTCGCTTGAGGGGAATTCAAGGTAGCTAGAGGCAGCGTCGTTGAATTCCTTCCCCATCCGTTCAACCACTTCACGTAGTAAAGCCTCCGTTAGCATATGATCCTAGGACAGGCAGTAATAGGTTAAGATTTTTTAAATTACGTCTTTTAAATTTTCATATGAGATATGCAATTAAATTTTTCGACTTTGGATGTCATAAAGTTCTTTAAGTTAAATGAGACACGATTTCACACAAAAAATTTCAAGACTGGATCCAGCTTTTAATTTGAAAAATTTTAGTTACGTATTGTGGCTTTATTGTTATTTTTTATTGTCTTTTCCAACTAATAACATTATTTACCGTTACTATTTTGCTTTCAATAATGTGTGGCAGGCACTAAATGTGAGTGCGTAAGGGAAGGCCAAAGTTTTAGTAACTTCTGATCCATTTTACAAATTGGTGGCATTGTTCTATTGACATTTCTCATAACGAATGTATTTTGATATGTAGAACGTTGTTACTGACATATTTTAAAATTTAAATCCTATAAAAGCTTTAAGAAATTCTGAAAATAAAATTAAATTCAAGAAAGTCTGGCTGAATGCATATTTGGCTGATAGAAGATATCTTGTAATTTTTAGCAATATAAACCTAAAATTCACAACAAAATTTGATTTGGAGATTTAGTATTAATAGTAATTGTATGTTGAGTTTGTTAAGCTTCAAGTTCTTGATGTTCAGCTACTGTGGTTATACTTTACTGTATGTGTTTCCATGGGATGATATTACGGTGGTAAGTACATAACAGCCGCCTGTCGTCTGGATAACCCCTAGATTATCATAACTTCACTAAGGGATTCTCCAGGCGACATGCAGCAGCCGTTACCATTGCCTCGCTGCAGGTTTCTTCTTTGACGTCACTGTGATAACCTAACACTTAATAAGTGACAACAAGTTTAAGTGTATGCATTATAGTTTCATTGCCTCTATCTCTTACCTCCATAAAGACAACGATATAAGTTTCTTTCACAGTAAATCATATGAATAAAAATTGCGTTTAGGATTTGGAGCATTTTGTCGTTACTTATTTCCATTCATTCGATTTTCATTTATATTTTATTACAATAGTGTTAGTATTGCCTTATTATTAATATAATTTACTATAAATCAAAAGGAAAATGAGACACGGAATGTCACATATACGAAATCAGGTATCTCAAAATCCATATAACAAAATTTGGTAACATTTCTTCCATCTAAAAATTACGATTGTCACTGTTAATTCTGTTATTAAAATTGTTCTCTTTTGCAGTCCTCATCAAAAGCTTGTTTAACTGTTTGCATGTATAACAAGGTATCAAAAACTGTTCCTAAAACTCCACTTTGCCATGATATATTGAAAAGATACAAGTGAACACGTTAAATAGAAATATTAAAATAAATGCAGTTTTAATATAATGCAAACCTTTTCCCCAATAGAACCATGGGGGATAAAGCCCATGGCTCCGACGACGCTTATCACCAAAATTACAACTTCGTGCAGGCCCATTTCGTATCTGCAAAGAAAAGAAAACGTATCAAGTAAAACTGTCAGTCACTTGATAAGAGAATTGTGACGAGCCTGAGTTACGTGAAGATGATAATAATCCGTTCAGAATTTGCTTGTTTCTTCTTTGCGGTGCCATCGTGTCGAAACGTATAAATAGTACATGCTGCAATACCTCTTGATATTAGGTGCCTTAAACTTATTCCAATTTACAGTGGGTTTGTGAGCAAATGACGAATATTTGTAGCAGAATGTGTGAGGTTCTATAATGACGGGTTGACGTACAGGTTATTTTATATACTTAAAATTAGGTAATTGTGATTAGTGTTAGTGGATTTTTACGTGCTGTTTGAAAGATGATACATGACATCAGTAGATGTCTGACCAAAACCATACCGAAAATATATCAATTTTCAGCAGAATTAAGATACATGTCAGATTTAAGAGTTGGTTTAAGTTTACTAAAGCAGTTGGCTAGATGATAATTGACGACCATTGTTACATAACAATCTTAAGACACGCACTAAACGACTGGACCGATTTTGGTAAACTTTTTTTATGTGTTTGATTGGGTCTCTGGATGGTTTAGATTCACATTTGGAACCGGTAAGTGGCGCTGCAGGTAAACTAACGTTGGGACAGGAGAACGTCAGTCAGATCTTCTAGTTAAATATAAAACCTCCATTCATGAACTCATCAATGTTAGCAATTACTCATCATATATTGTAAGTTAGGAAGATTTTTTCTGTGATTTGCCATCGGTGTAGTACAATTCATATCAATCAAACTATACATGACATAACATCATTGTCTGGTGTTTTTGTGGGTAAAAAACGAGCTTCGCCCCATTGTCTGAGTAGATGTGGGCGATGATTAAGATGCTATCAAAATGTTTATGTCGGTGTTCTTTGATCCGCTTAGCGTAAAATACATAATTGATTTAATTATGTTTTAATTAAATGCAGATAAGGCAGCAACCCTTGCTGCCATGCCAACTAAATAATGAATCAGATTTTGTTAGTACTTATTTTGAACGTACTGGTAGCGCTGTGGTTTTATTAGTCACTTTGCTATTGCCAAAGCTATGATTGTTATGTGTTTGATTCAGATTTATATTTAATTTGTATATGATTTTTTATTGGTGAAAAGAAATGAGTTCTAGTTAGAAATGTTTGCTCTGAGTCTAGTAAGAAACATGTCTAGAATTATTCCTTGTCTCTAAATCTTTGTATTATATAAGAAGCAAATCCTTTTCCATATCCTATTGGCTTCTAATACATAAAATAGTAAACTTATCGGTCTGTCTATGTATCTACGTAACCGTTTTATTGGACCGATCGACTTGATTTTAATTCAGGTTTCGTATTCCGACAATATATCTAGTTGATTAACTTAATGAATCTAACTTTGTAGTTTATGCTTCTTATTCTGTGGCATAAGTTAGCGTATGGTAGTGGGAGGTATCGCGGGTTCGATATTCAGATCTGGCAAATGTTATTGGGTTTTTCTGTACGAACATTTTAGAAGTACCTACTGGAAATGTGTCTGGAAACAGGCTCGCTTTCTATTATGTGGGACCCAAAAAGACAGTTGGTGAATTATGGTGTAATGTGCCACTGCTTATCTCTTCAAAGATATACAGCCTAAGTCAGTGTTATATTTGACATTATTTTCTATGACAAAGATAAATTCTCATAGACGTATCCATTCTCAACAAACTGAATATGAATATCATAGATGCAAATCAAAGTTTATCAGCACACAGATTGCTACATGAATTCGCATCCGAGCGCAAGAAAGCATGGCGATATCAATGTGTATGGTAAGTGCAGATAATGTACCGGTCTGGACAAGCGAGCATGGTCCAGACGTGGCCTAGGATCGAATCAGGGCTATACTCAATATCCATTCAACAATGTTCATTCAAGCTTTCTACTGCCATAGATTAACTTTTATTCAAGTGTAGAGGCGTCTACCTCGTCATATAGTAAAAATTTACTATCATGTTTGTAATTGTCTGGAGGTTAGATATCTACGTCTGTTTCTATTGTTTTCTCGTAGCATTGAGTAATGAAATAGATCAACTAAGTGGCAATATGACGCTATTTAGAAAGAGAGATACTCTATTGAGACTCTGAAATTGCTATTTATTGTGCCAAACCTTGTTATTAGTATGCTCATATTCTTATATTTGAACTGGCAAAAATAAATGTTTAGTTCGCTTCGCTTTTTCTTCTTACGCAAGAAAATTATCAATGGCAGCGTACTGCTACTGTATATTTGTCCTATAGACAGACATTTTCTTATCAGTGGCATATTAAATAGGCGGTGAAAACTAGTTGTGATGCACTGTGTTCTGCCTATCCATTTACGGATACATGCGAGAATCTCTGTATTGGAGAGGTAAGTTATTGTAAAAGAAGCAATAT
The DNA here is from genome assembly GCA_963675205.1 of Catocala nupta. NCBI lineage: Eukaryota > Metazoa > Arthropoda > Insecta > Lepidoptera > Erebidae > Catocala > Catocala nupta. The sequence goes on along the minus strand of OY776086.1, from coordinate 24,807,498 downwards.
GTCTGCGACTAGTATAGTCTGTGCGTACGGCGGGTGTGCGGGGCGGGGCACCTGCGCGGGCGCCGCTCGTGGGCGGACGATCTGTCGGCGCGTCCACAGTTCTCCCACCCCCGCAAGTCTTGCACCTCCGTCATTGTCAACTTATACTGGCTTTACATATGCAAATATGAAATGACCTGGTGCGGTCAAATTAGATTAATATATGGGATTGGAAACTTTCTAGCAAGTATATGTATGCGAAAGTGTTTGTCCATTCTAGTAGAAGATAAGTTATGATGCAATGTAATATCTTGAATGAATGGCACTGCGCTTTAAGTGGACGACTAGCCACTGATAGTATCTTGCAGATTCGATACGTTAATTTTAATCCGAGCCTGTGAGGCTTTGTGTCCGATTATTGAATGTTTATAAAGTTTCTTCTTTTAAATATTGTTAAAATAATCAATGCATTCAAATATCAGCTAATCATTCGAATAAAATTAAATCATTCGACATTTGAAACAATTGATATCTTCATCGATAACCGTACCCTACTGCTACAGCCTTTTAAGACGTGAAGTGAGATGATTATTTGTGAAGTTACACAGGAACCTCTGCCTGAATTCTCGATAAAATGAACGTGTGATATTATCTTATGACAATTATGTCGACGCCTACATAATTTTGACTATGTCAGTTTATCAGGACGGTTAGAAAGTACTGCCTAACCATATAATAGTATGAGTCAACCATTTATGACCACCGTATCAGTTGCTTTCCCTTATAAAAGTCGTCAGGAAGTATATGGACCATTAAAATGGTCTTAAGTACCAACAACTGCGTCACCTATGAGGACTGCGGTCACGGAATAGAGAAGACAATGGATATGACGTGCGCGTGTTCTGATTCTGGGCAGCTGACCATAACTGACGAAACTGACCAAATTGGGTTATATACTGACTGCTTGATGGCAGTGAATGCAATTGCTATGCATAAGATCTCGGCTTCGAATCTCGTATCAAGCATGTTATCCCTTTTTTCTGAGAACCACTTTAGAAACTTTTACTAGCACCACGAAATTTAGACTTGTATCCCGTACTATACTGCCGCCCAATAACGACTGCCATACAAGTTTATGGCAGCCGGGACCGACGGCTTAAGGTGCTCTCCCAGGCACGGAGCAGGCGATAATTTTCAATCAATACGCACATAATTTCGAAAAGTCATATAACTTCCGAAAGTCAGAGGTGCGCGACGTGGTTTCGAACCCGAGACCCTCTGCATTGCAGACTGTTGGTCTCCCCACTAAAAACAGCAGCTCAAAAAAAAAACTTTTTCCCTAATTGGGACCTAAAACCATTGCTGGCGAAATGTGAGAGGTAATACATAGCCTATCTCTTTTTAATTATAGGCTTTGTTTAAATACTGGTATTTAATTCCAATATCGTTTTGCATACCCACTACTGTGTCCTCTATTAGCGAATAGAAAAAACTTTATAGTAAATTTTACTTCGATGGCAATACTCACATATACAATATGTACGAGCATTATACTCAAGCCTTTACGGAGGGGTAGTACTTCAATTTTATCACCTATATTTAAGATTCTAATAGATACCCTAGAATTGCCATGTAGCGGTCACATGTTTAGACTCACTGTTATTACTAACATTTCCCTAATGACTAGCCGCCTCAACTATCTAATCCGTAACGTCACAATTTATGGCGTCACACAATCGACAACTACCGTAAGTGCAAAACTTATACCACTAGGCCAAAAATCCCTTTCTCTATTACTTATTATTTCATGACAAAGACCATAACATCGCCATGAGAACTATTTACATAATAGATAATAATGTTATATCAAATACTTAATGGTTATAATATACCGTGCTTTATTACGATATTCTAACAGAAAATTTATGATCATTATTATTTAGCCTAGCCTTATTATTCTGAAATGTATTAAGGTTAACTTTCTAGCCTAAGTAGATTCGGCTGAATACCAGTTTTCTGGTACGACTGGCATTTTAACTTCGCAATTGAAAGGCCTAGGGTAAAGACATTTTCAAGGTAGAAAGATAATACGTAAATATATGGTCTTAAGGATGTAGATCCCTGAAAGGTTGGCAGTAATCTATTATTGACAAAATTTGTTAGCTATTCTATTCTACCACATACACACAGTACCATCCAGCCCAAACTAAGCAGAGCTTGTACTATGGGTACTAGACAATGGATAAACATACATATATACTTTTTTTTTGTAAATACTTACATATTATACATAGAAACACCCAGACCAAGGCAAACATCCATGTTCCATGTCCCGGTCTGATCAGTATCACTCAAACAGCCATATACTCTATATATGGAGTTTTGTCAATTGCTTTTGACATTACGTTATAGGAGACAGGTTTATTGCCGGGTATGTCACAATCCGTGCTCCAACAAATAATTTCCGAAGATAAAATCCCAATAACACTTTACCCGTACCAGGGAATCTAGCCCGAGACCTTTTGCAGTAGCATCTAATACAGCTGCGCCATCAATGTACTTAAAGAGTAAACCATATTTTATATTCTCATTTACCCAAAATAGCGGCAAGAATTAACATATTTTAATTTATTTAATTCTTTCTCTCCTTATTCGGATGCATAAATCCAATTAATTAAAATGTTGTTAATTTTAATTATTTGTTTAGAGTTCTTTATGGCATTGTCGGACGAATATACAATTCGGATGGGCTAATCAGATTGTATTGGGGTCAGGGCTTTTTGTGAGATTAGTTTACTTTGTGCGTTATTATAATAATGATAATAATAAAGCCTTTTATTCCGAAACCAGACAATTACACTAACAATAATGGTTAAAATAAAAATCACAAGATGTCTCGAATTTCGGTGTGCCTAGGCCTCCTCTAACATTTTCCATTGACGTCTGTCATGGGGTACTTTCCTCCAGTTTGGACCTGCTGTCAGCTTTATTTCATTCTCCCAGCGGGTAGGCTGCCCCGATTTCTTTTGTTTGTGCGTTATTAGCATAATATAAATAGTTATTAGAATTTCCATGACAACGTAACATACATACATACATTGTCGGCCTCGATGGCGTAGTGGTTAGTGTAACCGACTGCCACGCCTGAGGTCGCGGGTTCGATTCCCGCACAAGACAAACATTTGTGTGCATGAACATGGATGTTTGTCTTGGTCTGGGTGTTTCTATGTATAATATGTATGTATTTACAAAAAAAGAAGTATATATGTATGTTTATCCATTGTCTAGTACCCATAGTACAAGCTCTGCTTAGTTTGGGCTAGATAGTGTTGTGTGTATGTGGTAGAATATTATTATTATTATTATTATACATAGGCTCGCTTACATCCTTGAAGGGGTAGAGTGTATTACACACATACTTTACCAATTATGATTTAAAGTCTCTCGTTGTAGGAGGTGAGCTTACTATTGTATACAAACCACATTACTCTGCTACTAAAAATCCCTCGACAGACTTTACATGTAATCAAAATCGAAGTCAAAGTCAAAAATCATTTATTCATTTAGGTCACAAAGTAACACTTATGAACGTCAAAATATATAGGTTAGTGAGTTTACTAAGTTACTGAAGCTACATTTAGGTTAGTTGCTAGTCATCAGTCATACTGCCTATAATCGGTTAGTTTCGAAAGTTATACTATAAATATAAGTATTCTTGTCATACCACGATTTTAACAAAACTTGACATGGACACAGTATAAATTCTGGGCAATGACTACTTGAAATACGAACTAACCGTGATTATCAGTTATATATAATAACTAGCTGACCCGGCAAACGTTGTTTTGCCATGAAAAAAATATTTGGCCTATAAATTAAAAAAAAAATGTTAGTGGTGGACAACCTTTACCACTAAGGGGTATGAAAAATAGATAGTAGCCGATTCTCAGACCTATTGAGTATGCATATAAAATTTCATAAAAATCGGTCAAGCCGTTTCGGAGGAGTATGGTAACTAACATTGTGACACGAGAATTTTATATACAGGTTGTCCGGTAATTAATGGATAACCTTGAAATGTCTTATAGTAGAACTGAAGTCATAGTATACAAGAAAGTTATACATGGTAATTAAAAAAAAACACATATCTCAGGTATGCGGAACTGTGTACTGAAGAAATATGTGTTTTTTTATTAAATAAAAAATATGAAATAAAATCTATCCTAACTACTGTTAGGATAGATTTTTTTTTCATATTTTTTTCTGAACGGCCATCAGTTCCACTATAAGACATTTCCAGGTTATCCATTAATTACCGGACACCCTGTATAAGATGAACCTTTAATACTAGCACAGATTGTTATCTTCTCAAACACGTCATAAATATTTTTTATGATGTCTAATTACAACTATCATTAAATATACAACGACTTTATTAATTAATATTGACATGTTAACTATGGTATAAGTTCTTGCATGACCTCGGGGTTCCCATAAAGATCAATTAATTAACACACTCGTTAAGAACACGTATGTACAATTATAATATTGAATAACTAAGGTGTATTAAGACAGTAAAATATTTTTTTGTACTAACTGCCAAGATGGTCAAGACCAAGAATATGGTTTGTTTATATAATATTCAATCTATCACATGTACACAACACCATCTAGCCCAAACTAAGCAGAGCTTGTACTATGGGTACTAGACAATGGATAAACATATATATGTACTTTTTTTGTACATACATACATAATATACATAGAAACATTCAGGCCAAGACAAACATCCATGTTCATGCGCACAAATGTTTGACTTGTGCGGGAATCGAACCCGTGACCTCAGGCGTGGCAGTCAGTTACACTAACCACTACGCCATCGAGAGCGTCTATTGGTATATGGTTACTGTGGTATCTAAGGATTCTTGCAATACTAAGGCGGTGTTCCATGTGGGTCACTTTAGAATGGCAGATTTTAAAAGTGATCATTGATTCTTTCAAAAACGGTTTGCTGTTAGCGACTAATCCCATCTGTATTCCACTTCACTTTTAAAGTTTGTATCCACACTAGATATAATTTCAGTATCGCGGTAAACTTTACTTTCAATCAAGAATACAAAGACCACCAGGCAAGGAAAATCAATTTGTTAATATCACATTTTGTTTGTGTGGGATTCAAAGCCACAACACTAGTCGCACTGGCAATAGTGAGGCGACCGCGTAAACCAGTGCACTATCCGTGCACCAGACCTAAAATTTGATTTCTTACTTCAATGGCAAATGTTTTTACGGTTGAGCGTAATATCCCTAGTCCAATGATACTAGTTTTATCTGTTAAGAAATGTTGCCAAGAAGCAGCCTCCGTTCCTAAAACATGGCGAAGTATTTTATGTCTCTACCTACCGCTTTAGCGTAATCAGAATTAAGTACGTAAACTTAAGTAAAGATAATCGTATTTCCAACTAACAAACAAGTTTATTAACGTCATATTTGTTTATTTTCTTTAATATAACCAGGATTTTACTGTCGTACGTTTCAAAGCTACCGATTGCAATACGTAGGCGTTAAGTTATCATAGCCTTTTTACTTTGTAATGTTTGTATGTTTTAATGATCAAATATTCGATTTGTTGGTCAGATAACTAAAGATTTTATAGCGGGTACATTGTTAAGATTTTCTTGTTTTAAGGATGTTTATGTTGATGTTATCTTGTGTGTTTAAGCAGATTTTTTATGAGTGGTGATAGAGGTGTCTCTAACAAACTTGCCTGATTAGCTAAGTATATCCTAAAGACGATCCCAGATAAATAGGTCTGTATTATGTTTCTGATGAAGGCTAGATTAAGAGTAGCCTAATACGAAAAGCGTATGTGAAGAATGAGATGAGAGTGAATAAAGTGATATCCCTGAAATGGAATGGATGAAAATGAAGAACTTTTAGCTTTTTTCACCGTTTAAGCGAGCGATAGTTAATTATATATAACTTCAAAAAGTCAGAGGTGCGAACCTTGGGATTGAATTTAATACTTCCCCGTAACAGTTCAATGCTTTCTAAGTGATTGTTGCTTGTCAAAGCACCTAACTTGAAGGCCTAATGAAGTGTTCTGAGCACAGTCCCGAAATTCGTGCTGCTAAGAATTTCCAAACAGAAAAAAATTATATCACTTAGCTCAATCTGGGAATTGAACCCTTGTCCTAGCTCTACAACCAGCCTACACACTAAGGACAGACAGCTGGTTATCGATTTAATTCCATAAAGCATCGAATCGAGGTCGATAAAGCAAACAGTGACAAATCAATAAATCGGTTGAAGCTCCCAGTTCGATTAATGTGGAGATTAAGTACAACAACTGGTTAGCGAGCGCTCGGTTGTAGTAATTGAAACTTGAATATACGTGTAGTGTGTACAGACTTATTTGCATTGAAGAAGAGTTCAATAGAAACGGTATCGCTTGTTTATGAGTCCGAATTCAAATATAGAAGGAACATTTTCAAAAATGTTGGCAGTTTTTTTAAGAATAAGGGTCTTACTTTGGTAGTTCTGTTTTTAAATTTTTAACACGGCAAATATTACGTTCTTATAGTTCTTGCAGGCGTTTGGTTTTTTGTAAATTATGTAAATCTATGCCCATTGTTTTTCAAATGACAATAGAAAAATGATAAAAGGAGCATTATGTTGAAAAATGCGATGTGTACGCTTTTTGATGTTTGCTTGATGGTCAAGTACGTTCTGCAATATTGTAAGGTTCTGTTGGAACGCTATGAGTTGGTACATTTCTTATGTAAACCTCAGCGTAGGACCGTAATATTAATCATAGTTTTAACCCATAAGTTTAAAGTGGCTTATATATCTAAACTTTATTAAATATTTAAAGTGGCTTATATGCCTTTTTTATAATACTGTCAAATAAAATGTTATAAATCATCGTGAATAAAAATATTTTAATCTTAAAATCAAGGCGGCTTAATTTTTTATGATTTATTTTGTGATTGATAAACTTCGGAACTTTAAGCAAAAAAACATATTAAGAAATAAAAAAACTAGCATTAAAAGTAAAATAATAAAATAAAACTTACAGTTATCGAGTCAAACCTGTAAAAGAAATAAAGAAAAATCAAAAAAGAAAATAATATTAACACATGAATACATTAAAAACAAAATACAGGTGCATCAAAAAGTATGAATACAAGGATAAAAAAAGAACGAAATTTCGATATTCAAAAGTCGAACCTTATCGGACATCACTCAAGTAAAAATAGAAATGACAAATTAAATTAAACAATTGATCCCGGATCCCGGATCAATGGCTGAACATGCCTAAACGTGGCCCACGAGACCAGAATAGTGATGAGATCGCGTCGCCCGATACAGTATCGTACGATTCGATTACAAACAATGTGTGTATGCTTACGCATGCTTACTTACATAAAATTTAAGCCAATATATCGGTATTTGCGAATGACGTATCTGGTATTACATACATGCCAATCTGGGTGTGTATACCAAAGGGGCGTGGAATATATCATTAAAAAAATTGCTTAGCTATGTTAGCAGAGAGTTCAGGTGGCAAGGCATTGTAATCGACCACTAATCTAATACTTTTTAATTGAACTACCTCGTCTTTATTTTTTTATAGCTTCGGTAATATTAATACCGCGGCATGGACAGGGTGTGCTACATTGATGACTTTAGGTGTTACGGTTGCATACCCGAGTAAAGGCTCCATCCGTCTAAATTTGTCCGGACATGCCCGAATTATTGGCCTTTTGTTGGCTTTATATTTTGTCCGGACTTTGGCTTGCTTTATATTTGGTCTGGATTTTTTGACTGACATGGTTAACATAATATTGTCTTCTGTTTACGCGGATGTTATTCATTGAAATTAAACTACTATATACGGATTTTATCGCGTTGTAAGTTGTAAGGTATATAAGTTTAAATAATTTTATTAGCTTATAAATTAGTAAAATAAAATCAATAGTAGTAGTAGTGTAATATTTTCAAAATTTTGTAATACAGTGATAAATAAACAACGCGATAAAATCCGTATATAGTAGTTTAATTTCAATGACATGGTTAAGTTCAAATTAAGTTAATATATGAAATAAAGTTCTCGTATTCCTCATGCCACTTTAAAAAGTTAGGCTTCTTGTGGGATTATTCATTTATATTGATGGTTAATATTCCTGGACTGAGATGTCCGGATTTTTCGTTAGAGCTAGCCTATTGTAGGGATTTTATGTATTTTAGAATGGTATTCCTATTAGTCACCTATGTTTCATTTGACAAAATTACAAGATAAACCCGTTATATGATAATCTTGCTATAATATATTTCATAGCTGCTTGTCTGATGTGCCACATTCTTGGTCAATGCATTTTATATTATTCGTCACATCAACTAGGAACGATTACATGAATAAGTGGGAGGGTCTATCTTGATCATGTTTATTGTGATTTATATATTCTGCAAAGTCCGTTGTACTATTTATTTTAATTTGTATCATCTTAGAACAAAGAATGTGGTCACGAGACTTTGAGCTAGTTAACAATAAGGTAATAATAATTAAGGTTCTAATTACACCCTCGATGTGTCAACCCTAAGGCCACGTTTAGAATTCATTTGCGACTTAAACTTATTGTAGACATTTGGCGAATGAAAATTTTCCATTATTTTCTCGCCTGCTTCTTTTCATGAGAGCTCTTCTCCTCGAACAAGCTTTTCCAATGATATATTTGCATTTCGTTTTAATTTATTTATTTTTATTATTTTTTACAATACTATATTAGTTAATTGACGAGTCCAAGAAGTGTTTTATGGAAATAAGGATTTTTGACTTTGACTTTGACAGACCCGTTCTGAGCGAGCGAGATTTTACAGAGTAATGAGAACTTAGATATATTTTTGTTTGATCAATACATTTTGTTCGTAAGAGAATTATACGGTCATCGTGTGAACGTAGCTCAAATAATAATTGTTTTAATTAATCACGTAAGCGAGTTGAATTTACTTGTGTGAAGATTATATCTAACTGCGTATGTCCACTATAACCATTAAAAGCAGTGATATCCAATAGGATACCATTACATACATATTGGACTATTGTCCAAGACGCTGTATTGCTACGCAGTAGTTTCAAGTTTGATTTCATGTCATGCAATCCGGACTTTTTGGAGTTATATGCATATAAAACAGTTAAACACTTTGGCGATCAAGACAAAAATCGTGAAGAAAGTTTTCAAAATTTTCTGTGATTTGTAAAGTTAGTTAATACAAGGCTGCCAAAATAGACCACTCAAGCCACTCGTAATCCAAATCAATTATTATATTTGATTGTCTTATTTTCTAATAACCATTATTATTTTACTGGTACGGACTACTTAATTGTTTTATTAGCACGTGCTATCCAGTAAGTAGGTATTGCGAATTGTGTAGACGTACAAATACGTTTAACTAGTTAAATCCAATTATTAATTCCATAAAAAAAAATGTATATACTAAACATTGATGGATCAGCCCTTACATTTATTTAATATTAGTAAAAGGCCTATTTGATTTTGTTAATTGGTTGATAATTAAGATAAGAACAGTTATTGCTATATCTTATTTTTAATTTAAACATTTTAATTATTTGGACATAAGCACGGTCACTAATACGCAGTGAATCGTTCAATATAAATAATTCATAAATTCCCAATTATTAAACACCTACATAACAATACAATTACCTCAAATCAAATAAATATAACCAAATAAAAACTAAAAATGATAGACAAAATTTTCGGAAACCATCGTAAGACGTAATTGAAAACAAAGAGCGAACGTCATCAATCAAAATGGTGGCGGCGCTTACCTTTCGACGCGGCTGAAGGTAAAGTATCCACTTAAGTAACAGGTTGTATGAAATAGATAAATAACGTTTAGGCACACTTACTTAAGTTTACTTGTTTGCCCTTCGTGTAAATCACAATCCAAACACACGCAAATTAATTGAGATTTTATCGACTCCGGGGTGGCGACCATTCGCGGAGGGCGAGAGAGGAGCGGCGGCGGGTAGTGGGGGCACGTGTTACTTCCGCGCACCCTGTTCCTAGGTAACTCGCAAAAGCTCTTTTTGAAGCTGCGCACATCAATAACGAGGCCGGAACTGCGCAGGTCTAGAATATTAATAAAATCTAGGCACCAAACAGCTCTATCGATCGCCACCTAGACGCCCCTACCCACATTATGTATATGAAGGCATATAATAATAGGTTATACGTGCGTAAACTGCACATAAAATTGTCATTATTCGCCCAGTGATTAAGCTATTAAGTTTAGAACATGTCACAAGGATACTTTGATACATTATAATTGAATTGCTATAATTAAATAATTCTGTTTGATTACGGATACGATGTGAAAAAGCACTATATAAACATGTTATGATTTTGCAAGACCTAGACTTAATTAATATTGTTTAAGAATATTGACGTGATTGCAGGTATAAATCAAATATTGAATTTATTATAAATCAGATAACTTGACTAGTTGATTGTGTGAATCAACTTACCTATCCAAGGTAGTTAATTATAGTATAAAATATAATGGTAGCATGTCATAAAGCTCTCTGGACTACTTAACTTCTTACTTAACAACCAAAATTAGACACTTAAGCAATCACATAAAGCTCTTCAGACTTGTTGCGCATCAAGATGTGGTACCGGCTCAAAGATGGAGGCTTCAACGCGTATTGATCGAGTTCTATTTTGGACCTTAACTCCGTTGAATAGAATTCGATGTTGTGCGGCACAACGCCCAAAAGCTGGACTCACGCATGCGCGGTAAGCATAGATGGTTCCAGACTAAATGTCTGGTATTAACATTTTTATGAAAATATATGTCTTTAATGTATATAAAAATATGAGAATTAGGTGATTGTAACTTACGCGCAGCTTCAATAAACTGGCGATTATTATGATTAGTGCAACCGCAAGGTACATGCCCGCATCAGTACTTTTCACTCCGTATTCCAAGCTAATTCAAGTCCGCTAAGAAACTATTCCAAAAGTCTTTGTAAGCTTTATCACACTTGAAGACGTGACACGCGCCGTATAAGATTAATGTTCAATCGTAATAAATCATTTCTTAATAACAATGCACATAAAACTGTGTTCCCACTGAATAGAGTTCTTTTCTGCTAAATGCAGCGTCATCTGCGTTCGGGGCTCGACCCGGGACTGTTGCACCGATGCGCGGTGCACAAGCTTCTTTCAGGGGAAGCGCATCCAGTTATTGATTGACGCCATATTGAAATTAATTGCTATTGGATAGAGTCCTATATCGCGTATTGGTGGTTTGTGGAAGTGCGCAAGCGTGTAGATGTATCTGGAAATTTCCTCTTAGGCTAAAAGTCGATGACGATGTAAGTTTAACCGGGAAAGTTTATCCAAAAATAAACTACTTAGACAAATGATTGTTCAAATGAAGCCTGGGTTTAAAAGCTTTTTTTTTAAATGGATAGCTTTTCTAAGAGACTAGAGTTAGTTTTAAGACTTATCTAATACAAATACATTTCCGAAAGGCTTACCCATACTAAGCTGTATTAATTTGTCCAAAGTATATATTTTGTAGGTACTCACACATTTTAATATACATACAACTGATTTGCATTAATATTAAAAAGTATTTAAGACGGAAGTAATGCTACTGATATCACAAATAATACTCTAAAGCATGTAATTAAAGACGTGACACGCGTCGTATATGTTTTAAACCGTGAGATTTATTGTTATTTACTTTGAACTTATTGTTATTTAATAAAATAGTTTATTTATTAAATCAACTGTATTTAATAAATAAACTTTTAGATAGTTACATAAAGCATAATATTTTCTTATGTGAAGCAAGAAGAATTCTGTTATCGATTAATCCCATTTTGAACTTTATTGCGTCTAAAAGAGCTCTATATTGTATACTGGGTAGTGGCTCAGCGTGATAGAATCCTGTTGAAAGGCGCAGGTGCGTGACATCTAGTAGAATTTTCCAGTCTTTAAAGAATATTTTGCAATTAATTATTTATGGTTTTTATCAGTTAGATGTTTTGAACAAAACCTATTTGTATATAACATAGTAATATAAAATTAGGTATAAAAAGTTTTAATGCTAATATTATTATTACGATCAATTTGATGATACTTACTAACATTAAATTGGTAATTTTATATTTGAAGTTCCGTATTTCCATATGTAGAAGTAAAATTTCAACAGATAAATCATACAACCTCCACCTCTATTAAGAATGTAGTTAGAAAAGTGTCAAAGACATTCTGATTGAAGTTATATTGATAAATTATGGTAATTATTAATTGAAAAAAAAACACAATAAATTAAGTAATATTAATATTTGTACAACATATATAGAAAAGAAATAAATATTTTAGACCATTAAAAATATTAAGTTAATAAAATAAGCTATTAAAATAATATAAATGCATATATTAAGAACAACATTGTGACGCGTTTATTTTATTTGAGACGTGATACGCGCCGTAAATCTGATCGTACTAAATAGACGGCATACTACATTTTCATATTAAGAGTATTCGTTCGAATTCAAGTTCACCCTTCTTGAGCGGAACTGTTGCATCATCGTCAAGGCCACGGGGCGTCGTACAGTAGTGCAATTTGTTATTGTGTGACGCCCTTTTAACTTTATTCCTGGTAATTTGGATTAAATCAAATTAATTAAGGAACCAATATGAAATATAGTAAAATAATATAGAAACAAAACCAACGTCAAACAAAATATATGCAAATATAAATGTATAAAACATACCCTTGACGGCGGCGTAAAATCATCGGTAAGTTCCATAGTCCAACATTCATCAAGACCATCATCATGCCAAAGGTACTGAATTCACTCCATGTTTGAAAGCAATTGAAAATTTTAGAGTCCACTGCTTTCAATTGCTCTAAGCAACCGTCTTTAAAGAACATTTTAAATTATTAAGATTGAAGTATATATTAAGCAAATCTCAGCTCCAGTTTCAAACCAAAAAGATCACAATTTCTCTTTTTGTTTGATATTGTAAGAAATATGACTTTATTCCCACTGAATAAGATTCTTTATCAAATGCAACGTCATTCAAGTTCGGAGCTCGGCCCGGGACTGTTGCATCGACGCACGGTGCACAGGCTTCTTTCACGAGAGGCGCATCTCGTTATCGATTGACGCCATTTTGACCTTTAGTGTTATGTTCTATATCGCTTATAAGATTTGAAAAGCATATATTTATAATATAATACTAAAATCTTGTATGTTACAAAACATTCCACACTATAAATCAACAGTGGAACAGCAAATAAATTCAGAAAAATTATATTTTTTAATATTTTGAACTAAATATATTATCTGTTTTGTGTTGCAATTCCTAACGTAACACGCGCCGTATAACTTGTTTTACCCGCCTAAAACATCTGTGAACGATGATAGCATTTTATATTAAACTCTATTCCGAAAGTATAAAGACCTTTTTAAGACAACGTTATCAGAGATCGACGTTTGGTTCGCAACTATCACATAAATTCGCAACTCGCTATCAACAGGCTTCTATCACGGGAAGCACATCCAGTTATTGATTGGCGCCATATTGAACCTTATTTTCATTGAACGAAGTACTATCCTGACATGTGTAGGTTGTAAGAAGCCTATAGCCAACACGCAGGCGCGTGGTAAGGGCTGTAATATTTTGTATTTTTCCGCGATCAAGGTAACCAAGGTTTTAATTTATTTTTAAGTAATTCGCATTTCATATCAATATTACTTCCACCTATTCTAAGTAATACCTTATGTACTTAGGATTTTGTTGATCAATTTCGAGAAATATTAAGTATATTTACGTGTAAATAAGTTTAGTTTTACGGTAAGTATCATTTGAACTCCGAGTACAATAACCATCTCGTAACTGTAGCATCAATGCGTGATATATTCAAGGAAAGCGCGTCCTGTTATTGATTGACGCCATTTTGGACTTTGTTGTTATTAGATAGAGTCTTTATTATATGGGCGTAAGGTTGACCATGTAAGTAGCTTGTTCTCATCGCGCAGGCGCGTGAAATTAACTGGCATTTTCCTGTTATGATGCTGAAAATGTTTATTGTCCTTTTAATATTCTTATATAATTATATTCGATAAGAAACCTGCGAGCTGTAAGTGCATTATTTTAATTATCTTGAGTGTGCCTTGTATTCTAATTGTGATACAAATATAAGCATGATGCGTACGCCAGAAAAATCAACATCGTCTCCGGACATGCGTAATTTAAACGATTTATCACCGCCAAGCTTTATTACTGCTCGTAATAATCGGAAGAAAGAAAGTGAATGTGATTTCGCCGAGGTAAAAGATATGGAATGATAAAGAAATTAAATAAACAATATGATTGGAAGCTGCTAAATAAAGCTGGAAACTGTAATAAAACATTATGAATTTGTATCAAAACCCTAACATACACAAATAAAGATAAAAGTACCAATTAGGCATCAATTCTTTTTAAGAATAATCCTATCCTAACGATTCTGCAAATTATGTCAACAATCATTTTAATAGTGTGGATAAATTGCTGGCCGAACAAATAACTGATAAAGAACCAGAAATTGTTTAAATTACTTTCACTGCCCAAGTCCATAGGTATAGTAGATCCAGACCAGTCGGAAATTGTGTCAATAATAACTAACCTAAAGAATGATTCAGCTGCAGGATGGGACAATATCCCCACAAAATTTATAAAACTTGCTAAATAAATAAAAAAAGATTATAAAAAAAAATCCTATTATAACATACTTGTGCACTCTATGTTTACACAAAGGAATCTTTCCTTAAGAATTGAAATGTTCTATAATACATCCAATACATAAGGGCGGGGATAGAGATGATATGTTAATATATATAATATCTCTAATTTACAAAGTAGTTTAGGGACAGAGACGGTATCAAATGCCTTTTTTAGGTCAAGGAAGATGCACAGAGACTTCTTCTTATTTAATATACTAACATTATTAAACATTTAGATAACAAGAAGAAGTCTCTGTGCATCTTCCTTGACCTCAAAAAGGCATTTGATACCGTCTTTGTCCCTAAACTACTTTGTAAATTAGAGAAGATAGGTATTCTAGGTAACTTCCTTTCCATGCTCGCTAACTACTTACAAGATCGTACACAGCGGGTTAAATTAGATAGTGACACGTTAAGTGCCGATCAGATGACATCAAGCTATGGAGTGCCCCAATTATACCGACTAAACCTGTCATGGTGTTCCTCGACAAAACCGCTATCGACGGGGCCACGCGAATCACTTGTACATGCGGTAGCGACCCCGCCGAGATATCAGCCCGCCGTATGACACGGCAGGCCACTACAGAAGAGAGGGAGAGAGAGGGGGAGATGGACACGACACAGAGGCGCGCGTGTTTCCACGTGCGCCGCCTCTCGGACCTGGTGCTGATCGGATGGCGGGCAGGCCCACGAAGCATGCCACGCCCAAGTCAAACCTCAGAGTGGCTGGAGGTCAGCCCGCGCCCTCCGGCGCCCGGTTCTGCGGCTGGGGAGAAGGCTTAAACGCTCCCTCTCCCGCTCCACCGCCTCCTTGATGGAAGTCATTTCCTCACAGAAGGAGGCGACGTTGTTCCACAACCTCTCACTCCGGACCATAGACTAAACTACGGCCGGGAGCGAGAGGCAACCATTCCGACTGCCGCGATCAACTTACGCGCTGCGATGCCCGGGTGGGGCAATCTGCCAAAGTGTGCAGCGCCGTGTCCTCCATAACGTCGCGGCAGTCGCCGCAGTGGTGACAACCGGGCGTCTTTTGCCGGCCTATACGAGACAGGAACTGGCCAAAACAACCGTGGCCAGTCATTACCTGTGTCAGCGCCATGCCGACTCTCCAGCCACTCCTCAAACATGGGACTTACCGCCACGATCTTTTAACACAGGTTTTTTAACTTAACAAAAGAGTTTCCAAACCCTATTAATATTACCTTGTAATACATAGTTGAAAATAAAGAAATTTTGATTTTTTTAAATATATAGCCAACCCATTGTTTCTAATCAAATAACGAATTATTTTTACATAAATACATGTATACAAAAATAAATGTCAACGACTAAGATGTTTTGCCTAGAAAACTGTGACGCTAAGTCATAAAGAGTATAATATTTATACTAACTGAATACAAAGACGTTGCCAGGTTTCTAATTACTCATCAATAAGTTAATTTTAAGGCGGCAGAACAGACGTTGTGGCGAAAAATGGCAGAGGCCTATGTCCAGCAGTGGACTGCGGTGGGCTGATTGGCTGATTGGAGTCAGTTTTAATTTTAAAAATCACAGTGAAATACCTATATTAAAGAAAATTAAATCAAGTAATGGTTGTTAAAATGGCAAATTTTCAAAATAGGCAGTGTATATTTGTGTTGTGACTCGCGTCATGATTAAAAGAAAATGCGTATGAATATTTTTAAAAGGTCTAAATTAGATATCTTTGCATTCACTGAGATTGAAAATTATCACCAATATAATTTTAGTATAGTTACTAAAAAGCTTGGTCAAGTGCAAACGAGCTAGTGCTCGTTTGCACTTGACCGAGCATTTCACGCTATGTCAGGACATTTTACACGTAAGCGCATTTTGACGTGACCTCAACAGTTTATTTATATTAGGTAGGTACGTAGAGCTACGTTTGTTTTCTAGACGATTAGGTAAAAAGTATTTTAAATAATAACTTGCTACGATCCTGGCATATTTCTCAAACTCCATTCACTATCATCCCATTCCTTGCTCCCTCATCAAACGAGGTGAATACTTCTAAGCCCAATAAATATGTACACGGTAGATACGCATCGCCATTATAAAAAGTCTTATATGACAGAATAAGCCACAAATACTTGACTGTGCAAAAAACTCTAAAAACATAATACACATTAATGTTGTTGTACAAAATTACATACCTTCGACGATGAGGTATCATAATCGGCATATTCCACAATACAGCATTCATGAAAAGCATTATTACTCCAACGGCACTAAATTCATTCCAGGTTGAAAGACAATTTAAAATTTGTGCTTCCATTGTTTGTGATTTTTGGACGCACGCGTCGTTGAAATACATGACTTTAAAATATTCAAATTATGACCGTAAGCGTAAGACTAAATCACACATCCACTACGAAACTAAAAACAAAATACGCGGTACCGCCGTATTATTTGAAAATATGATATTCGTTTCTTAATTTTCCAAGCTTTGAATGACTCTGTACTCAATGATATGAATAAAAGACTTTATTACCACTGTATAAAGTTCTTTATTATGTACAACAACCACTAAGCTCGAGTCTCGACACAAGACTGTTGCATGGATGCGCGTTGCACAGGCTTCTTTCACGAGAGGCGCGTCCCGTTATTGATTGACACCATTTTAAACTTTATTACTGATCTATAGGGTTCTATATCGTTTGTGATTGCAATATATATTTAGAATTTACATACGCGCGTGAATACGCCCAAAATGTTTGGCAAATTATGGATACATAAATTATAAAGAAACAATATATGTTGCGATTTTAAGCTCTAAAATAGTTGTTGTAAACAGGCATTCAACCTTTTGTACCTTTTTTATTATACCTTTTAATTTTATAGCTTCAAAAAAGTATAACGCACTATATTCAAAAAAGTGGCTTAATTACTATAGCAGTTAATTTAAAAATATTTACTTTGGTTACTTGTTGCACTTGAAAGCTTAAAATAAACTTTTAACCACCGTATGTTTAATCACGTGACGTCCCTATATTCAGTTAGTCTTTATTGTTAACCGATATTATACTTAACGATTAAAGACCTTTGTTATTTGCACCGTTATCAGAGATCACATAACGACTTGTTACTATGGCACCAAAGCATCGGTGAACAGGCTTCTTTCACGGGAAGCACACCCTGTCTCTGATTGGTGCCATATTGAACTTTATTCCTGTTAGATAAGGTCCTTTTCTATCGGGTGAGGATTGTTAGAAGCTTGTACGCAAGGCGCAAGCGCGGGGAAGCCGTGGAATATTATGGATGTTGCTATTATGCCGCTAAACTGCATTATATATAATAAAATATATATCAAGTGCGTAATAAAAAATCTAAGAACAATATAATATAAGTAAACTATTTAAAAAAATATTAGTGGTAAGGAAAATCGCAAACTAAATTTGAAATAAATTCAACGAATACAAAATACGCCTTGCTTACTAACAATGTACTTATTTTGTATCGCGGCGTGGTACGCGGCGTATATCTTAACTTATAACTATGACTTATTAAGAACAAATTCAATTGTATTTTAATTACACAAAATTTAAGTTATGTGTATTATGAATTTGATTCAAACATTTATATTATCGTGTAAGTGCAACTTGTTATTAAATGATGCCATGTTGAATTATTGTGCCATTCAATCGCATTTTGAGCAAAGTCGTAAAGTGAATATATAAATATGAATAATAAAAAAATAATAAAAATAAGATACAAATAAAATTGATTTGAATTAGAGCCTTGTTTTTTTCCTGCTACTACAACTTATAAAATAGTAGCAAACCAAAATAAAAGTTTTAAATTAAGTATATATTAATTTGCATAAAAACATACCCTCGGCGGCGTCGTAATATTCTTGGCAAGCTCAGCATCCCAACATTTATAAAGATCATTAGCAATCCAGAAACACAGAATTCAGTGCAAGTTTGAAAGCAACAAAACTGTATTGTCCACTGATTTTCCATAAAAAAATCTTATCTCAATGTTAGCTCACATTTAAGAACGTACTATATTCCCACAGAGAAAAGTCCTATCTCACGTACAACGTCATCTAGACTGAGGGCGCCGCCCAGGACTGTTGCATCGATTCACAATGCACAGGCTTCTTTCACGAAAAGCGTATCTAGTTTTTTAATGCCGCCATTTTGAAATTTCCAGCTATTAAATTGAGTCCTATATTGCCTATGGGACATCTGTAGAAAGACGCAGGCTTGAGCATTGCCTAAATATTTTTATATTTACAGGGTAGTTTAGGGATAATACAAACAAAGAAGTCATTTTTGGTGGTAATTTAAGACCTTGATATTTAAGATATAATAAATAGTGACAGCATTACAATGCAATATTATACAACATTTAACATAAATATATTGTCCAATTACAGGGTTGTAAACTTTTAAGAATATAAGTTCCAAAATTCAAAATATATTTTTTTGGTTGGATGTTTCAAAATAATATTTATCCATATTTGCTTTTACTCGGACAAGATCAGACTAAATCGGACTTTAAATTAGCAACCTTGTCATTACCAACATTTCAAAGCAGATCATCTATCTGATAAAAAATTTACTGTAGTCATATTTTCAAGTCCACATCCTGATTTATTATTTTTAGTCCATATATTAAGATTTTCAGTTTAATCATAGGTCTAACTATATACCTTATAATATGCCTACATGTTATTGCTACCCGCTGTATAATAGCCAAGCACTAAAATATCCTAACCAGTGTCAAAAAATTATTTAATTTAAAAAAACTACTTTTGTTTATTGCTTGGTGAGAAATATAAAAAACACGATAAAAAACATAAGATCAAAAAGACCAAATGCGTAAAAGCTGTTAAATGCTGGAATAAAACAGTTGCAATATCGTGGCAATTTCAGCTAATTTCCAAAGCCCTTTGCGAGTTACTACACTTCAAGACGTAACACGCGGCGTATTTTGCTAAGCATAATAATCTTTATGCACGTCAATAACATTATAAAATAAGCCTTATTAACAGTGAGTAAAGATCTTTATTTTCAATTAACGTTGCTGAGCTAAGTTTGTAATTATCGTTCAAATCCGCGACGCACATTCAAGAGGCATCACTCGTGAGAAGTTATTTTTCCTTGTGTACTTAGATATTAAGATAACATCGACTAACCGAGTCGAGAACTATTTAATTTTGAAATACTAATAATGGAAACTTGGATGGTAAATGCATATCATACGTGATCTGAGCGTCCATGTCAATAAAGAGTCATATTTCAAAGATTTTGAAAGAAATAGATTAATTTGGGATTTATTTTAAAAACGTTTTTAACAATCACTAAAAGGCTACTACTGTTGCATCGAGACGTAGAGTATAGGCTTCTTTCACGGGAAGCGCATCCCGTTATCGATCGGCGCCATTTTGAAAATTATTGGTATTGAATTAACCTTTAACTCGCATCTACGCAATGCTTCAACACATTTAAGCGAGCTATATTTTGTAATAATAACCCTCCTATGTAGGAAATAAATTTAGTGAACTTGCTGATATTGGTCGAACCATTTCGAAGAAACAACAACAAACAACGCAAACAACAACAAACGTAGTTACTTGTAGTTTTTAGTTATATACTAGCTGACCCGACGGACGTCGCCCTGTCTTAGACGAACTATCAAACTCGCGAGGTTAAAGTAGTCGTTAAGTTTTCTGAAATTATCCAATTTACTGCCCAATTTTCTTAACATTTCTTTCCGTTAGAACCTTCTACAAAGTATGAGAAACTTAAAAAAATATATATATGAGATCGGTGAAGGCCGCTTAAATTATGGTGTGGCCAAGGGAAACAGGATTTTTTTTTTAATTATTTAGATAGAACTACAAATAAAACAATACAACGCGTTAAATGAAAATTTAAAAGAAAGTTGTAAGTACTGCAAATAATTATATAAAATTAAAATAATTTTCATTAGGTTGCATGCATACGGCATTACATATTTACGGTTGTAATATACTATTGAATTACTATAGAAGTAAAAATACTTTATTGACAAAGAATAGACAAAAGCCTTTGTTATCAATAAAATCATCAGAGATCAGCGTTCAGATGCAACGTAACGCTACGCGTACTACAATTGAGTCGAATGCGTTGCGTTGGGATAACACTCGTGTTCAGCAAGGTTCACAGATAGCACGTCTAGTTATTGATTAGCGCCATCTTGAACTTGATTTTAGATGGATGAAGTCAGGTACAGGTACCATGAGGTGTAGTTTGTTAGAAGCCTATAGGAAGCGCGCATGCGCGAGGTATGATTTAATTTTAGATTTTGTCTACTGAGAAGCAATTAAAATACAGCTCTTGTTAATGTGCAGGTTATATGAATATATTTCAAAAGTAATACTGAACGGTCCCAAAGAATTTTGTGTAATTTAATTCACATTTGTGTTTTACTTAACGCCGAAACTTTAGCTAAGCGAAACGTCAATATACGTATGAATTATTTTTCCTATATTTAGGGATAATAGACGTAAGATTCTGTATAATGAGACACTGCTTCAAAATTGTAGTTTTTGCAGTATCGTAAAATTAAATAAGTTCAATTATAATAGATTCAAAATCAGGAAACTAAAACAATGCTATCTATCTCGCTATGGAGGGAATGTACATATTTAGACCTGGTACGTACTTTTTAATATAACTATGTTCACCGGGTTTTTTTCAGGCAGTACTCTCATTAATGAGCGTCATTTTTAAGCTTTGTAAATGTTGTGCTACCCTGTGTGGTAGTTAAAAGTCAACACATAACTCGCAGGTGTTCTGATGATTTATGGGTTTAATTATTAAATATTAAACATTAAATATTAAATCACCATTAAGTCGTCTTTAAGTCTTAATAGTTATCTGTATCAGACGTATAGACTTGTTTAAGAATATTTAAATTTAAGAACTCTTAGTACTCAGTGTTGACAATGCATATACCCAGCTATAAGTTTTGATACAACATATTGGAATTACAATACATTTGGAACATAATAATAAACAAATATTACCCACATCGAACCCTATCCATAAAAAATTTCAAGAAAATGTTGTCATGTAAATGGTATATTGTGTATTTATACAGTTCCATGAAGTTCCTTCTAACAGAAATAGCTTGATAGAAGCCTATTGCTAACGCGCAGGTGCGGTATCTGGAATATTCCTCTTGGAAACTAAACATATAAATAAGACAAAAGGTACAAAGAGCCACAGGTTTAAGTCCGAAAGCTTTAATTTAGCTACGGATGTCTTTGAAGATAAGTCTCGCCTTCTGTATAATTCCTGTGTCACGGGGTACTTTACACAGAAAACACCCAAACTCGGGCAAAATATCTCTAACTTACACAATATCCGTTTTACGTGGGTTACGTATTTCGTGTCGACATAGTACATAACAAAAAAAAGAAAACACGTACCTATTTTATTGTTGAAAATCGCGTGTTAGATGTAGACGCAAGAATTTCAGAGCCACTAAAAGAACCATCATTCCGAATGCAACATATTGACTCGTTCCTATCTTGTTTTCTTCAACAGTAACTGTTTTTTCCGCAGGTGTGTTACAAAGCCCTTTATAACTATACATTGTTATGGTTTCTGCATCACATTGAATTTAAGACGTAACACGCGCCGTATTACTCGACGTAGGAGCTCTACCTATTAAGTACCTCTTTATCAGTAACCTGAATGTCGTACACAGTTCAATGTCAATTGCTACGTCATTTGAGGTTGGAGCTCTGCTCGCGACTGTTGCATCGACGCCCTGTGCACAGGCTTCTTTCACGAGAAACCTATGTCGATTGACGCCATTTTGAACCTTATTGTTACCGCATAAAGTCGCATATGAGGTATGACTGTCGAGTATAAACTCTATTTATACCTAGAGCCTACGTCTGGCGAACGTGGCAGTGTTCTGTGTACTATTTAACACAATTTTATTGACATATCTCACAATTCAGTTAAATTAACGAAACGACCAAAATATTTCAGAGCTAACTATTTTTGCAACAAGCTGGTATCTTTTAGAGATTTGATATTGACCTTGAACATAGAGGTCACTGTCGAATCTTTAAGTAGCCAGAGAAATATTGCGATAAGAGGTCCTTCACAAAATAACTGTAATAATAATAATAATACTAATAATGTTTATTTCAGTTAAGTTACACACATATTAACATTTACTGTGACAGCCACACTAGGCACAGCCTGTGTCGTGGCCATCAAACTATTACGGATTTTCATATACCTAGAACTTAACTATTACAAATAATTAATATGCATGAATAAATAGATGTGAGAGTGGTGTGAGTGAGTGGATGTTTGAGTTAGTTATGGTGAGTATGTATGAATCTTGAAAACTCTTGCACTTAACGTATCCTGATAATCTGAGGAATTTAGGACCGACTTATGCATCTGGATGACCGCATTTTGAACGTATAACTGTCGTATGCTTAACAAGTCAGCAGCTTTGTAGAGGTCAACTGTTGGGAAAGTTAATAAAATTCTTTTTTAAATTCTATATTAATTAAAAATTTATTATTTCAATGCGGCTTGAACCAGTGAATTTTTTTTTTTGGTATCTATAAATATACATAGACTTATATCCGTAAAACAGTCAGACTTCACTCAATGTTAATTGGATTCATTTATTTTTATCAGCAAGATAATTTTTATGTAAAGGCTTAAGAAAGAGCTTACTATTTAAATTAGCTTTTCTATAGAGTGAAAATGTTCTTACTTAATATTTTTCAGTTACGTAAATAATTTTGTAGCTAGCCAACTTAAGAACATTTTTATTGTATTTGATAATATAATTCTGATACGCATTTTGTTGATATATTTTTGTAGTAAAAGCATTCACAATATTAATTACTCATAGCATGAGTAAACCCCTCTTAGTTCGTGTTACTTTATTCGACAGATAACAATATAAAGACTATATCGCTAATAAAGTTTTAAATAATACGTCATTGGAAGTCTGATCTGGGCACTATTGCACAGGCGCATTAGCTACAGGCTTCTTTCACGGGAAGCGCATCCTGTTATTGATTGATGCCGCTATGAACATTATTGCAACCAGATAGAGCTATGTAACGTGTGTTGACTTGTTAGCATTCGGAATATAACGCGCAGGCGCGAACACCTGGAAATTTCCATTTGGCAACAGGAAATAATTTCTCCATCACTTCCATTATTTTGTTCTATCTGTCCTATATATATCTTTTCAATCGTTAGATAATTAGTGTCTGGGGAATATGTTTGACGCTTTTACAGCTTTTGTATAAAAAATATGTCAATCTGTCATATATATCCCTCAGGTAAAAGTTACCTGACGATTGAAAAATTGGCCCTAAATAGATTACAGTTCTCGCGAATCATTGAATATTGTGATTAAATAGCTGCTGACAATCAAAAATTTATATTTAAAATATAAATATAAATTTTTGATTGTCTATGTAAAAGTAATTTCAGCACCTAAATATGGCATACCTATGTAAAATATGGCATCGGAATAGTACGCATTTAATTATTTTCCTATTATACGTACATTATTATCATGTTTGTTACGATCTACATTAATTTGGCAGAAAAACCTTATAACATTGTGCGAACCGTGTATCAAACCCAAGACCTCAGGCAGAGCAGTCGCATTCATTACCGCTGCGCCATCGACCCTAGCATATCCTACCTACCCATACGTACAATAAAATATAATTCAGATTAACATATTAAAGCTTAAAACAAAATACGTTGCATCACTTTGTATTTAAAAGCGTGACACGCGCCGTCTAAAATAAACTTAACATATAACTAAACCTAAAATCATTTTTTTTTAATGAGGTTACATACATGCTCAAATATGAATCTAGTGAAAACAGTGATATGAACAAACTCTTACAAACAATAAAAAATGTATTATACAACGATTTAAAATAAAATTAACAAATTTAAACGAATATCAATAAAGCTTAAGTTCTATTTTGTATAAAGTACTAAACCACTTAATAAATTTATGCTAGGTCTCATTAAATAAAAAATAAACTTTCCTTTACTTTTTTTATCCAGGCTCGCCTGTTTTATATGTAGTAGTTCCATTAATGCGTAAGACTGTTTATTAGCAACTGGTAGGAACATAAACATGCATACATAGAAAATTCATTAAACTACTGTATGTATTTGAGTGTCAAGAAATGAAAAGATTTATTTAGGTAATCGCTTTAAGTATGTGCATCGTTTAAGATGAAATTAGAAGCAATGTCGCATTAATATCAACCCAGTATAAATGAGCATAGTCAAATTGACGAGTTTTCTTTTAAAAATCGCATGTGCTTTAAAGGGAGGTGGTGTTAATTAGTGCTAGTAGGTTGTATTATATAGCCTGTAACGACAGAAAGTCTTTTAGAAAATATGGGCATGTGTCCATGTTTATTTCGGATACGCATTTCACAATGTCTTTCTTTACGTATTTATTACCTTACTAGATTTTGCTCACGGCTTCGCTCAATGTAGGTTAAATTGGTAACAGAACTTTTTTCAGGATAATAGGTACCCTATGTCCTATTCTGTATCCCTGATACCGTGTATGCGAAATTTCATAATAATCCATCGAGTCGTTAAGTCGTAAAAGCGTAACAAAGAAACACATTCGCATTCAAAATATTAGTTGATTGTGGAGTAAAGTAAAGTTTGTTACACTGTGTAAACATAGCATTTATTTGGAAATAAACCCATAATGTATGTATGTTTTTAACACTAGCTGCTAAATTAAGAAATTATAGTAATAGTCTATTTTAATATAAATTAAGAAATACTTAAACGTCGTTTAGTTATAAGATTGTTGATAAGAAATTTAAATAATTAATGTACTTTAGGCACTTTTGCCAGTGCCCAGTATACAACAAAGGGCTAAACTCCTATTAACTCAAAAACCGTAGCTGGTCAATTATGAAAGTAATTCATCCTACCCCTTTGCAGTTATACTTATAACTGGGAGGGGAGGAGGATATGTATGTGTATACATATAATTTTAAAGGTACTTTTATTAATAGGCAAGTAATAATAAATCTATAATTAAAAAGTTAAAATGTATTATAGGGACAAAACTGACCCCATGACTACGCATGTATTTCAAAGCTTTATCTATGGTATTGCTTTATTAAGAATCATTACTTGAAAATAACCTTTAATCTGGCCGAGATAATCTCATATTCTTTTAGGCAACGGCCTTGTTTACAATCAACGGATTGTAGAATAATGAAGAATGAAGTAAGAAGAAGAAAGGTAGATCGCGCAATAGCATGAAAGATCACGAAGAAAGAAGCAGGTTTTGATTGATATTGAACTTTATTTCTATTTGATGAAGTTATTCCTGATTGTAGTAGGTTGAAAGAAGCCTATAGTTAACAAGCGTGGTATTAAATATTATAAAGTAAATGTTTAATGCGTACGTATAAATGTAAAGAATCTGCGTTTTATTCTATACAAAATCAAAAAGTACTACCGGCTTATGGCCAACTTGATAACAAGCTTGATATGAGTATAGCCAAGCTCGTTATCAAGTTTTAGTGCAACAAGCTTAAGAACTAAATAGTTATAAAGTTGACATATACAAAAAAAATTAAAGCACACGTACCTATTTTAATTATTATTTTGTATTTGGATTAGTTGTGCACGAACCACTTTCAGAACCAGTATAAGAAATATCAATGCAAACATAAGATATGGGTTCAAAATATAGTACCGCTTGTCTTCAAGATATTCTATTCTTCTTTTTGGTGCTTTTCGAAATTCTTTTTTAGAGCGTATTTTTTCAACGGCATTATTAAGTTGCATTAAATTTCCTGACGTACGACGCGCCGTATTCGCAGGCGTAGCAGCTCCAATCACTAGACTACTAGTACTACACTTCACTATGATATTAAATTTATATTTTTTTAGTAAACTAAATGTTGTTAAATATTAATGTTTTAATTTCAACGTCATCTGAGGTTGGAGCACCGCCCGCGACTGTTGCATCGGCGCGAGGTGCACAAGTCTCTGTCGCGAGGGACGCATATCGTTGTCATTTGACGCCTTGTTTTGAACTGTATTAGTGCTGTATAAAGTACAGTTTCGTATGGCACTCGTTTAGGTTTAGTTTGGATAAGTAAACTCACGCAGAGATTTACAAAGGAAAATGGATCTAACTTATCTTTGCCTACAGCAATTGTGACAGCAATTTGTGTGTATTTAAGGCAACCGTATTTATATATAGCATATGCTATAAAGTAAGCAAATACAATATTTTCAAAGTTACACGTCTTTACAATAAGTTAAATATTAATAGAAACTTTGCTTAAGGTTTAACAATCTCTATTGTGAGTGAGTACGCACTTTGTAATTATTGGAGATAACATGTAGCCAGAGTATTTACTTTTAACTTGTGCTGTTACAAATATTAAAAGCTTAAATATCAAAGTTCTGGGCTCCGAAATCCGGCACAAGCTCGCAGGCTTCTTTCACGGGAAGCATATACTGTTATTGATCGAAGCTATTATAACCATTATTGCAATGACATAGGGTTGTATAACGCATGTTGGGGTTGTTAGAAGCCTGACGGAAATGCGCAGGCGTGAATGTTTCAGGAAATTTCCTATTAAGTGTGGAAATGCTTTGGACATGGCATCGAGTTACGCGTTTATTTATATAAGTTACCTTTAATTTTATGATTAAGTATTATGGTTCAGATAAGCTATTGTAAAATAGAGCAATAATATAAATAGTGGTAACTATACTTCATATATAGTCAAAAGCTTCAGTTTTAAATGAATTCAATAATTTTCATTTTGTGTTTATAATATCAGCGCAAGTTATCGTAGGTTTACGATTTTTATATAAATAACCTCAAAATATGCGGCTTAATTTGTAATCGAATATTCAACGATCAAAATATTTCGACTTTGATATGATATGATGACAATGACTCATATAATTTATACATTTTCGAGATATTGTGTAATTATTAGGTTGATTAATAAATTATACATAATTAAATAAACATTAGGAATTAACTTGAGGAGAATGGGTTCATGGATCATTATACTAAAAATTGTGTATATATTATTATTATATACATATTTATGTACAACCCATATCATACTGAAAGAAGCCCTAAATATCATGTCACTTCGACAAAGGAATAATTTATAAACTGGGCTGATGTACATTATTATCATCAGAACTATGTCAAAGTTCAGTTCAGGGCGCAGCTCGGACCCATCGCACTAATGTTACGATCAACAGATCACATTTATTCATTGACGCCATTTTGAACTTTATTTATATTTCGATAAGTGAACTTGTGGTTTACTTAAGAGAGCACGGATGCGTGTAGCTATTCCAGCAAATTTTCTTTCTCGTTTACAGCTCAATTGAAAACAAATACTTTTGGGATAAAATGATAATGAAAGAAGAAATTTCTTGACACTCAAACAGAAGATAACTGATATGAAAGTTTTGTGTAAACGTCGTAAATTTTTATATTAACAAACTAAAAAGGACTGTCTATATACTGACCTAATTATTTGGCGTTGTGGCTGTTGCGTAACGAACGTGCGTGGATGGTCATCATAATTATCATGATAATCAGCATAATCACCGTGAGATATGGTATAATCTCAATTAAGTCATCAATAAACGATTTTCCTCTCGATTGTTTTCGGCAATACTCGTTCTTAGAGAACATTCGCATTATGATGTTCACAAAACTGTTCAAAGTCAAATCAAGTCATATGATCATTGCGGATTGCACTTATTAAGCCCAAGGCGTGACACGCACCGTATTTTCACTTATTGTTCGAGCTTAACGTTGATTAACAATATTAAACTGTTCTTCCAATGAATAAAGTTCTTTTTTAAATGCAACGTCACTCAAGCTTAGGGCTCGGCCAGGGACTGTTGCATCGACGCACGGTGCACAGGCTTCTTTCACGGGAGTAGCATACAGATATTGACTAACACAATATTGAACTTTATTTCCTATGGAATAAAGTTGTTTTATGCAGGATGCCCGGGACCTAGGTAAAGCGCAGACGCGTACGTGCATCTAGAATTATCCTATTTATTTAGAGCTCGACAAGGTGAACAAAGGCTGCTGAAATAATGTACCTGTACTAATTGTAATATTTTAATGATCACGTAATATAAAATCGTAAAGTGTGAAATCTATTGTGAGTTCCGATGGCCAGTCTCCGTTAAGATTGGCCGCCGTGACCGAAATTCGGTCAGGAGGACATTATTATTAGTGCTACCCTTGACATTGACAGTATTCTTATATATATTAATATTATAAAGAGGAAATATTTGATTTAGTGTTTGTTTTTAAGGATTTGAAGAAAATCTAAACAACTGATTTACAAAATTCTTGCACCATTAGAAAGCTGTATTATCATCGAGTAAAATAGGTAATTTTTTTTTTATAGTACTGTTACTAACATAACCTAACCTACTTTTAATGCAAGCGAAACCGCGAGCAAAAGCTATACTTAATATATGTAATAAAGATAAACGGGTGCGACACCGCGGGAGACAGCTAATACTTAACACGTTTCGAACTTTATGTTTGCTGTTGATAGTTTTGTTAGTTCCATGGACCTGGAGGAGAAACCTACGTGACCTGTGCGTGCCTCAAGAGTCTCATATTTTATATTGTCTTATAATAAAAAAATACCGGTCAGGTGCGAATCAGACTCGCATATCGATGGTTCCGTACCTTAGAAGAAAACTAGTCTTTTACTTTACATAGTCTTTCGAGTGTGTATTCCAATACGGTAGATAGAAGTGTGTTTGTCCTCAGTTTATCTGCTATTGTTTAAAGTTCCATATAAGAGGTAGTGGGCCTATTGCCAGAAGCATTTTCAAATTCAGAGGTTTTTGTCAGAAAATCCTAAACTCCTCGGATACCTTCAAAATTACTAGGCACGATAGTCACGTTCACTAACGGTGCGCTACCTGGTCCGTATCAACTCACAGTGCTTGAATACCGACCATAATAAGCCTTCTAAGATGCTGATGGTGATTTAAAGTAAAGTAACGCCAGGCAAGGCAATCACAATACTAATTACAATTCTTTGATTCTTTGCTCATTGAGAAATCTTATTAGTAGTTAAGACAAAAACTACTGCAATATTGCACTTGTACTTTCTCGAAATTGAAATAAATATGCGTCTATTAATCGACTATTAGAAATGTCATAAGCATCTACAAAAGATCACACTGACAAGCAGGTTTCCTTATAATATTAACCTCCATCAGTAAAGCAAGCAGTAATTTGTTTACCGGCAGTTAATCTTTTTGTAGATCTAATATTATTGTGAAAATAGAGTAATTCATATGCACAGTGAACATTTTATTAACAGTTCAAACTATAAAGCATAACATTTAGATTATGCTTGTGGTATCTACTACTTGATGGAGATTATCTATCTGTCAAACCACAGAACATTAAGAGTGTCAAACAAACGTCCTTGCAATACCTGATACAGTTACGTATACGAAAAAGATAGGCAGAATATTTATTCATTAAGTTGTGAGTATTGCGAACTACTGGTTCATACAATAAAGTGATTTTTGGTAGAACAATATTTTTGAATAAACCAAAGTAAACAAAAATATATAGTACATATATCTTTTTAGTTTTATACTCTTAATTGTTTAGTTTTCACTTTTTACACTTTTTACACTTAATGACCCGATGAGTTGAGTAGTCATCGGGTCCTCTATACGACCATTGAATTTTACCACGCCTAACTGTTAACACGCCGTATGACCTTATTGAAGCATTTAAGAAAACTAGCGGTCGCCAGGTGGTCGAAATTCACCCATAATTTATTTAAATTTTGAATATGATCATTATTAAAATTTTATTGTATATAACTTAATACCTTTATAATCACATTTCATTTAGTCACCTACTCCACATGCATATTATGTATGCAACCATAGTTACGAAGCATTCTACGAAGTCAACCGAAAAATGCCGAAATACTACGAACTAAACTTATAAATATGACGATGATAAACTTTAACTGTGCCAAATTTCATACTCGCGCAATTTTCGTAAAAAGGGGTACAAAGTAAAGTTTTTGCTTCACGTATTAATATATAGATTACTATTACGTCCTCATAACAAGGTTTAAGAAACAGAGGCTTTTGCGGGAATAAAGGAAAGGGGCATGCCAAGACGTCATAGTAATTCGGGCCCACAGTGCACACCTATAAAGGCTAATGATAATAATAGTAAACAATGCCAATAATTAATTAGCATAAGAAATTATTTACAAAAACTTGGCATTTTAAAATTATCAAATCTTATATCTCATCACTACAATTTATATTAAATATGTGCTATATCATTTTACACGTTATTTTAATTTATTTATGAGTACAATCTATTAGGAATGAAATAAAACAGAATATGTACATTGCAATTTTATAGCTTATAGGTAAAAGTCGTCGATATTAACCTCAATAAATAAACACTAACCGTCACAATGGAGTTGCAAAACAAAGAATGATATTGACATTTACATTTTCTGGCGTTATAGAAGTTAGAGATGGTGTTGCCGTAATAAACACAAAACCTCGATACATCAATAATAGATATTATTGTTATTATGATTACATTATTGTTGTACTTTAAGTTTATCAAAGTAATCTTGCAAAGATAAAACTAATAATTATTATTAGTTTTTATATTACTTTTGTATAAAAAATTTATAATATTTATAATATTAATTTGTATAATAATTATATAATATACCAATGGTAAATTATTATTTCGATTAATTACCTGTCAACATATTTTGTGTAAAGGCAACATTTTCACGTTAATGTACTTGCTTCCAAGTTCTATTACATAGTTTAGTCGTTTTCTTGTTTAATAGTTTTAGAAAACATTACCGACTTGTACAGAATAATAAATACAAGGAAAAACTATAATAAATATTAATATATTTTTTTAGTATAGCCAATTTCTTGTGCACCTCTGGGCCTAATACTGGCATGACCCTTTCGAGTATGTATTGACCGCAAAGCCTATTGAACTTTATGTGTATTGTTTAGAATTCTTTATTGAACAGAGTTATTTTGGCAATCGCGCATGCCTATTCCCGATGAACATTTCGACATAAGAAAATTGTGTTTCTAATTTAGAATTTGTAGCCACATTCAGTGTTTTTTTTTGTCTCTAATAATAGTATAAATTTGCCATCGACCTTGCTACAATAAGTATCTTATATTGCTCTAATACTAAAATAATAATATGCATATTTTATTATATTTTTTTTTATATATTATATTATTGCATATTTAATTCTCAATGACATGCAGCAGAAGGTAGGTATTGAGTTTGTATTTCTTCAGCATATCTTTAGAACCCTCAAAACGGAAAAATATGTCGATCAGCATACGTGTCCAGATAAGTGAAAAATTTGGATTTTTTTTAGTAAATTGTCACCCACAAACTACAACGCTCATTTCGTAATCTACACATAGAGTTAAATCCAAGTTATCGCATCTACGTAATAAAAAAGGAAGTTTTAATAGATTGATGTGGATGTGTCCATAGTTATGAGCACGTCTCAATGCAGGGTTTGGAGTCCAGAATTGTCCGGTATTGCACAAAGGGTTTTCCCATCCATTTAGAAGGGTTTTTTATATATTCGGGTTTCATTCTTTATATTTGTCCTCCAAGAGGGATTGATGTCTTCCTTATTTGTATAAAGAACAATTTTGAATGGTTCTGTTAAGTTCATATTATAAAATAATATTTAAACGCAAATTTTATATTACAATTTTACTTCTACTAAAATAATAAACAGGTTTTCACATGGGGTACAGTGTATTTTAATCTCAAGCGCGGTTGCAGGCGTAATATACATACTGTAAATATATAAGATAATGATTATAAGAAATACTTATAAGATAATGATTTGTTATATACTTTAAAAGAAAAATAGTCGTAAATTATTTCAAATTAGTTGATAGAGTACTTACAGCAAACTTACAGCAACACCATATGATTCAAGACTCAAGACATTTAACGTAACACGAAACTTTCTAGCTGAATTCATGCGCACATTTCCAGCTTATTTCAAGCTTGTTGAATACCTCCTTACAAGCTAATACAGACTTTATTGGTAGTAAAGATAGCAGCGACTTCACAAAACGGTAGCCAACACATCACTATTGCCTTTCTAAGCTTAATGCACAGGCGTATTTTATGAGATGAATCTCGATATTGATCGTGTTTTATTTTGAGCTCTATTGCAATTGGATAAGGTTTTGTTTTGGGCAGTTTTAAGTATATAGATTTAGTGACCGCTGTGCGCGCAAGCGCGCAAGGGGTTGTAATGTATGTCTCGAGAATACTCGAGAACTTCGGTCAAGGGGTAATAATGCAATTTCTCGGGTATTTATATCTTTTGTTCTACAACAGACTACATTTTTTGGAAATTAATTGAATTTGGATATTATATTAAAATAGTTATAAGGCCCACGAAAGAATAATTAAATTTTGTAACGTGTCGCTGTAGACGCTGCGTCACAATGCGTAACAGGCATTATTTTTGCGAATTAATTTCATGTTTATTATATTTAGTTCAAGTCTTCCGCATTATAATTATTTGTTACAAAAATTCTAATTCTTTTTGGATATCTTGGATTTAAAAAAGACATCTCTCGCACTAGAAATTATTCCTGTGTCGCGGGGACTTTACGATCAATTAAACAACGGACATAAACAACACCCAAACTTGGAAAATGGATCACACAATTTTTTGTCTCGTGTAGGATTCGAACCCACAACACTCGGCGAGGTGACCGCTTAATCCACTACGCCATCCATTAGTTCAAGTCTAATTACTTGTTGCAAAAATAGATCTATTATAGTATTTTAACTACAGAATACCCAAATCTCTAATTACTATTGGATGACTAATTTTCCATGTTAATCCTGCAACGATTATTAGTAACGTATTCTAAAAATAAGACGTCGTAAAGTATTGGTGATATAACATATATAACAATGTGGCCTAAAATATTGTTTCAAGTGAAGAAATTAAGAAGAAAAGCCTAAAAGCAATGGCTGAACAAATGTTTTATAAATATTTGTTTTTATGCGTGAGGATAATATTCTAAACAAAGTTTATATTTCCACGTTTGTGATAAATAATAATTTGTGATCTAAATCAATCAATCAAAATATAATTCATCTTATTTTAGTTTTTTCAGAACTACATTTTGTAACGAAAGTAAAATTGGATGATAGTTTGTTTGTTTGTTATGTTATTATTTTATTTTAATTCCCAAACCATATAATTATTACTCAAGAATTTAAATAATTAAGAAAAATATTTAAGATTGCGTCGTTGGTCTTATGATGCCGTGATATCATTGGTCCCGAGTTCAATATTAGGTCGCGCAATGTGGTATTTGGTTCTTTTATTAGGCAATTCCCAATAGCAGCACAGAGTCCCTATTTTGTAGAACCTAAAAAGGCGAGCCATATCCTTACTAATGTAGTATGGATGTATGGATGTTTGTTACTCTTTCACGCAAAAACTACTTGACCGATTGCGATGAAACTTGGTATGTGGATAGCTGGAGACCTGAATACACAAATAGGCTACTTTATTATCCCGATATTCCCACGGGAACAGGACTTACGCGGGTGAAACCGCGGGAAAAAGCTAGTATTCATATAGTAAAATTCCATTATTGCTATTTTTACGAGTTCCCTGTCTGACGAGTCGCATATACACTACGATAGATTTTCCATTATATCTATCACGGGACAGTTAAAAGGCAAGGAATCATTTACTGTACAGAGAAGTTTATTTTAAAATCGCGAACTTATTACTAGAACATTAAAGTACGTTTTCGTTTGAAACGGACGTGTCATGTTCTACGCCGCTGTCAAAAGCATTTCAAGGGCGTAGACTTTTCGTTTATCGATCGTGCTCTTTGTACTTTGTACTATAAGAGTACCTATTGCAGAAAAAAGTATAGAATGTGTTAAATACATATAGTAAACATCCAAGCTTAGGAACAAGTCCGAATACTTAATCCTTACTAAAGACACACATAAATGACAGAAGAATCGTAATGAAGAATATGTCCTATGAATATATTTAAATGCTAGTTATAGAGCCCGGCTAGGTGGCCTCCTTATTTCTGAATAAAGGGTAGTCTTAGCCCTTCTTATCTTCTTATCTTGTGTGGGGGCCAGTCAGTACAGACCGGCGACACTTCGACCCAGTGGGATCTTTTGTGTCGACTTTCGCAATAACGACTGCCATAGATGTTCATGGCAGCCGGGACCGACGGCTTAATGTGCTCTCCGAGGCACGGAGCAGGCGATAATTGTCAATCAATACGCACATAATTTCGAAAAGTCATATAACTTCCGAAAGTCAGACGTGCGCGACGTGGGTTCGAACCCGAGACCCTCTGCATTGCAGTCTGTTGGTTTCCCCACTGAGCTATTGATAGACAGACAACAATTTTTATATTGATTTTTCGCATAAGTGCCTTATATATTTTCGTAATTATGCATTTAGTAAAAAGCTGCTTTTTTGACATTACAAACAGACACTTAAATTTTATTTATTTGTATACCTAGATATTAAGATGGAATATTTTAATATCTATATATCAAAGTCATAAATTAGTTCCTCAAATTCGTAGGTAGTTAGCATCGTGACGCGTGCCATTAATGCAAGAAGTAATCATTATCTTGCGTATGTAGCCCGAGCGAACTTTACCTACTCTTATAGCCTACGTTGGCTACTTGCATCGCGTCATATAAAAACACAATCACTCAAATGTAATACACATAAAGAAGTTCGTTGTTCGTTTTGAAAGTACATTATATAAGTTTTTATTATACAGATGATATGAATATCTATAATTTTATAACACTTTTGGTTTAATCTAATTATGGTTATTTTTCGAGGTGTACAGTAAAAGTCAAAATCTTGTACATATTTATTTCAAACCCAGTATTTTTACGAATATAAATATTCTACTCGCATTAGCGAGTAAAAGTAAATCAGGTGCAATAAACCTCTGCCTATTCAATCACATCACACAATCATTGCACCTATTTTTCAATCAAATATATCAATCCAACATTATGATGCACATTTCCAGACTCCGTGCTGTTAAAGAATATCCTTACAGACAAACCTAAAAACCTATTAAATCCGGGTCTCCACGATCGCATTCAAACATATGCCACATCATCAACAATGTAGATTTTTTGACCGGAGGCGCATACTGATTCCAAAAAGATATTTAATGTTCGGCTGTCTCTACTTCGTATACAGGGTGATTTTGAAATCGTGTAATTCCTTTTAACCACGCATTCTACTGGTGATATAGAATAACCCTGACCATATTTTTATTTAATTAGATTAATTTTTTTTGAAAAATTATTATTCCGTTTTTTTCGTGAAATGGTGTCAGATAGTCATATGTTAACCAACCGAGGCAATTTTAATTTTTTACTAATTAAAATAAAAAATCATATTAATAATTAATGTTGTAACTAATAACGGGCGGTCCTTTTTATTGCCCCTTATTATTTACGACATCAGTTATTGTTATGTTATTATTTTTAAATTAAAAAAATATTAAGATTGTGTCAGGTGGTTAAAATATGACTATATGAAATCATTTCATGAAAAAAATCTGTACTCTAATTTTGCCGAAACCATTATTTTAATTAAGAAAAAATATGGTCAGGGTTATTCTATATCACCAGTAGAATGCGTGGTTAAAAGGAATTACACGATTTCAAAATCACCCTGTATACTTAGTATTCGCATTTACAACAAACCCAATAAAAAACTAAACATCAAAAGCCTGTCAAGGTATAATCTAAAAAATAAAATGAGTACTTGGCTTCAAAGTCTTTCGTACTTCATAGAGGAATTAATTAAATAGAGAGTATATAAACACACACACACACACACACACACATATATACACACACACATATACACACAAAACTAACACATATGTATATAGATCTGAATTATTTGTCTTTGTCTTTCTCATTTCAAGATTTAAGGTTTTACTTATTCTATTGCATATTTTTATACATTTAAAATAAATTTAAAATACAACTGTTTACGAAGAAGTACTAAGCAAGCTGCCTGTGTAATTGTATGGAGGGCGCTGAGAACTGTCACACAATATGTACATATACTAGTTCAGTTGTGAACGTGAACTAAATGGATTACAAAATATATATATTTTTTTAATCTTTGTCTAGATCCATTGTAAAACTGTTATTTTGAACCAAAAAATATTATACTATTACTTCTTCTTGTCTCTGTCTACAAACATAAGAGCAACAGATGGAGGGTGGCAATGCTCGCCTTGACCTAGAGTTTGAACGTTTGTTTTATGAGGGTGAACATTAACTTGACTTTAGTGTCGCTTAAAACTGAGCTCTGTTGCTTCTGAATAAGGTTCTGTATTGCTAGTCGCTATTTTAGACACGTATACAATATGGCCGCGCGCATGCGTAGGTTAAAAGGGTTTGAAGATATTTAATTTAGTTTTTGTAGCCCTATATGTATGTATATGCAAAAATTGCTCAATTTACTATCCCCAAATTGCCACAAGATTGCCTCGCTTATATAATTCAGCTGCGTTTTTCTATAAAATCTTATTATAGAACTTGCTTTTCAATGTTTAAAGAAGACTATTTAGTATTCTGTAAATTGAGGGTTATTTAGACGCGCTAACAGCTAACTAAATAAACGCTCCAAGCGAATGCTTTGAATAATTTACTCCTCACAGTTTTGTTTTATTTGAATTAATACGCTGAGCGTATACGCTTTGAGCGAGCGCTTTGTGGCCCACTGGTAACATATAGTGAACTTATATAGTAAACCAATACGACGTATTGGTAACCAGAGACAGAAAACAAAGATGAGAAATATTTTACTGATTAAACGCAGTAGCTGAATGATTTTTATAATGATCACGATAAAGAAATTAAATAGAAATAATACGACGAGCTGTTTGAAATATTATTGCTTCACATTGGAAACACTGAACGAATCAACGTTACCTAACACTTTGTACACACAGCGACACATCAACCTTGACTGTTTGGACTTTGAACTATTAGAAGTTGAACGCTGCGAATCGTGCGAGAGAGTGCGTTATATTTTTGTTACGCTCTATCCTTACAATTACATCGATATCACTATGCGCTGTCCCTTTCCGACAATTTTCTATTTTGTATGTATCATAGTTATGCGTATATAGGGTGTCTAACTTGATATGTAGCCATGTGTACTTATAATAAAACTGAAGGTAGGCTTAATCCGTCAAGTTACACAATTATACCTATCTTCCTATTTCTTACGTATGCAATACTTTCTTAAAGAGACCGTACCAATTTGCCTTGAAACTTTCTTAAATGCAGCCATTTTAAAACTTTTGTCGGCCTTTATGGCGTAGTGGTTAGTGTAACCAACTGTCACGCCTGAGGTCGCGGGTTCGATTCCCGCACAAGTCAAACATTTGTTTGCATGAACATGAATGGTTGTCTTGGTCTGGGTGTTTTTATGTATAATATGTAGGTATTTACAAAAAACAGTATATATATGTATGTTTATTTATTGTCTAGCACCCATAGTACAAGCTCTGCTTAGTTTGGGCTAGATGGTGTTGTGTGTATGTGATAGAATATTATTATTATATTTGTTATTTACGACTTTGGACGTTATATGCATTTCGAATTTGGACACTCAATTGATAACTCCTTTAAATTTCAATCAATAAGAAGTTTTAATACAACATTAAAACTTTTAGAAATGATGATACTTTTAATAGTATGGTAGAAGCATAAGTAAGAGTCCTTTTGTAATTACCGTTCGTAAGGTCCCTTATTTCCCCTATTCCTGTACAAACATAGATAGACTTACTACTATATATCCCTAAAGGAATACGTAGAAGCATTTTATCCACATCAATTTAGCTAGCTGATTGCCATCCAACGGGCGGCATATTAAATAATCTACAGGAAAAATAATTACCGACGTAAAATCTGAGTCGTAGTATGCTAACGAAATTCTCGTTTCTGTATTAAATAATTTACCTAAGTATGTATACCTATATTATAAAATCAAAAGGCTTTTCAAGCTATATATTACCCGACTGTTATCTTATTTCATGGACCTAATAATTAAAAATTAATTAAAAGTATATGCGTAAAATTATTTATATAACTGAAATTATAAATATTGTTCAATTTGCCAATAATATACGTGCTCCGAGTCAAAAATTATAGTAACTTCACTACAGTTTGTAAGAACAGTGTTTTTAAAACCCTTCGGTTTACTACTATTGTATGAGCGATATTGGATCTTTATTGGTGTTTTATAGAGTTCTTTATTACTAGAAAATAAGAAACACTTTGTATACAAAATATCCATTAATAAAATTTCACGTAAAATGTACAAGTATTTGTTTTCATGAAAAATTATAAATCCATGCTATAACGTACTTAATCACTGTAGCAATAGAGTCTTTTTTATATTTAAAGCAAACATAAACTGAAATATAACTTAGGCAGCTGTTGCGTGGCGTGACGTGGCACGTAGTTCACGGCCTTCCACTTTCGCCCCATACTAAAATGATCTTAATTCGAGTGGAATAAAGTTGTTTATTGATTACAGTGTCTCGGAAAGGCCGTGGCATAGCACGAAACTAACATTTCTAATTCAAGAGCTTTTACATGACCTTTAATATCAATAAACTTTTCTACTTATATTGTTAAGTTGGCAACTAAGGCCGAGGCCGAGGCCGCAACGGCGGGCGGCGTCAAGAAACAAAAACATATCATCATCTAATTCTTCGGATATATTATCATACATTAGATAATATAATTACAATAATAAACACGGTGGCCACGCATAATTATTTTTAGTATATTATCTTGCAAAAAACGGCTACGCCTGGACTATGTATTGCAGGGAACTTCACAAACATTCAAAAAACTAAGACATAACACATCCAAACTTGAAATAACTAATTTTGGATCTAACAATGTTTCCTCTGTGTGGCGATCTATTCCTCAAAACTTGGCTCAAGGCCATCACATAAACACTATATCCATGAAGTCGTTTATGAGCTTATTTTCATGGATAGGCGCCATGCCAGTCCGATCCTGCCTAAGCATAGATATACCTCATTTGATGGCAAGCAGACATGGATACCCAGAGACGCTTGCAAATGTAAGTCTTACGGTTTATCAACATTGCAAAAAGGTTTACGGTAAACTAACAACCCCACGCACAATTGTTATCCGGCCACCTGTTGGTAGCACATCGTATCTTTAAGGAGTTCTAAAATAAAGCCAAAGGTAGCTATTACAAAATTTTACTTTTGCGTTATATGGTTTTTGTAATATGAACGAAAAGTAATGCAATCTACGGGCCTTACCGATGTTTGCATTCGTATAGACAGTTTGTTATATGAAAAACTATAAAATAACAAGACCCAATGATCTTTGCCTATGAAATTGCCATCACATATTATAAAGAAAATCGGTAACGTTATTATTTCCGTATAATAAATGATTTCATCGATATTTTTTATGGCAAAGCATAATTTAATATTTTGCATTTATATTTGCTTAACCTTAGGTCAAGTTTGTCTGTCTTGTTCATTTTAAATTATCAGAAATTGCCAAGCTCATGAAATAACTATAAATTAATACAATGAATCTGAATAGACACTAACCGATTTAACTTTAAACAACCATTGCATAAAAATTTTGATGATAAAAATAACGAGTGTAGTCTATTCTCAAAATAGAAATAGATTTTCAAAATAAGTATTGGCTTTTGTATAGAAATCATAAAATTAGATGACAAACAAAACGGCAATTTCATAGGTAAACCTAATAGATATGATATAAGATATAGTTACAGACAATAAAAGTATATTGATACCTCTATTTGGCATACGGCAGCATCATTTAAGTACCATCCAAATCTTTGACAATAGATTGATAAAAACCTCCACGTTTCAAAAATTGTCGCTGGATAGCTTAATATTGTTTACTAGTGTGATGTGCGTTAAGCCACTTTATATTTGCATTTGCATGTTTGTAAATTATTATTTTTCTGTTTCCAAAGTCTATACAAAAGACTAACAAAGTTTGTTTATTTATAAGGTACAAGTGCAACATGTGGTTATTAAATCAAAACTAACACATCATCTTAAGGATGATTAACTGTTTTTATAAATTTATATAACAATTAAAT
The DNA here is from genome assembly GCA_963675205.1 of Catocala nupta. NCBI lineage: Eukaryota > Metazoa > Arthropoda > Insecta > Lepidoptera > Erebidae > Catocala > Catocala nupta. Next base: position 24,766,348 of record OY776086.1, on the reverse strand, counting down.
TGTCATATATCATTTCACTAATCAGTCAGACTTCAGAAAAGCAGGATGTTCTAAATTCAAAGGGTGTGAACGTTTAATTTAAAGCTTATGAAAAACATTTATATATTTTAAAGTATAAAGAAGAATAAACAAAGATGCATCTTAATCCCAAACCGAAATAATATAATTTTTACGTTAAGTTAAAGACAACTATGTCATGATCACTATACAAATTATGGTCTTTACTATTGAGGAGTAACAGTAGTTTTGTATATGAACCTATTTCATTTGAAACTTTTAATTCTTGGCATCTCTAAATAATATTTTATTAAATTTGAAATATAAATTTGGAAACCGAACCTGCTTACCACCAGACAGATTTAATAATTTTGAAAAGTTGTCCTAATATATTAATCGCAGCAAAAATAAAATTTTGAATTTGCGCAATATGACAATAATATTTGCCAAAAATTACAATAGTTTTCTCTTCTGTAGTTCTGTCTTCTTACTAGGCTAGCTACATGCCAATTGCATATGCTCTTCTTGACACATTTCAAGGAGACCATATGCAATTGGCTTATATCCTTCATCTGCATTAACTTAGTCATGTAAAAATCGGAAACTATAACTAGCAAACATTCAAAGTGCTTTGCACACCTTTATCGACAAAAAGCTTTCCAGAGCTTTCAGATGATGGAACCGCGTTGTCAAGGCCGACCAGTTATCTCTAATGCCTTGTATTAATAACGCTTTGTAAATTTCAGATCGCAAGTATGTTGCAAGTGTCTATAAACTACGTCCTGCGTATCTCAAAGCCAACGAAAAAAAAAAATTAAAACGAAAGACACGTGGCACGTAAGGTTATAAGTAGAAAGTGGAAAGCCGTCGTCTCTGCCAACCCTCTGGGAAACAGGTGTCAGTCTATGAATGTATGCACAAATCAATGAGACCAATTAATCAGTCAAATTTGCTTAGAATATCAGACATATGTAATTAAACTTTATCGTGTCAGCACTGGCGGTTTAAAAGTGTTTAAAACGATAAATAAAATCCCAAACTATATTGATAAGACAGTATTAATATAAAGAATTATGATATAACCATCATAATGTTAAATTTTAATACATATTAATACATCGTCATTGTGACGCTTACATTTCGAAAAAAAATATTATCTTAAATAAAAATACGTAAGCAAAATTCGACTCTCAATATTTGTTTACATACAAGTTAAGCCAATTGACGTGTCAAATATGTCTTTAGAATCATTACCAGTCCAATAAATTCAGCTGTTACCTATAAAATAACAGTAACGTCATATCAATTGGAAAAGTATTCATTCATATATTGGCGCAATTGGGATATGCAACAGGCTGGTTGACTGATTTAAGGTATATAACACTTCAATAACGTTATAGATATATCTCGAAGTATACACAGAAGTAAATAGTTAGTTTATGCCTCTTAATATATTCAAAACAAAGCTACGTTTAAAACCGCCGAAAATGCTATCAACGTTTGTTTGCGTGGCTTAATCTTTTCAATGTGTGCGTACTGTAAACACGATAAGCGGAAATCAATACAGATACCTGTGGATAAGAAGACAATGCGTGCTGTTAGGGAACGATAGATACTGGAATAAGCAGAAGATACACCTACTGAGGTTATAATTCAAAAATGACTTACGTGTAGCCTGACCAAACTTGCTATTATTATGATTAGCGCCACCGCAAGATACATGCACACGATTTTAAACAACTTTTTAATGGAATTCGATCATATAGCCCGTACACGAGTAAATTTTGTACTCACCAATTGGGTAGAACCGGTCGAATGAGCGACAGGCTAGCAACGTCGCCGGTCGATCGAAACGCGCACGCGCCCTACGATTTTCTACGCAGGCCTTTTTGCCTACGACTGTTCTTGTTGATAGGGGAGATGCTGGTACGATTGTGCTTTTACATACGCGCCGGTTATCCGACTCCGATTCGCCGGTTCACAATGAGATAAATGTTAGGTAATTGTTATCGTTTTGTATGAAATTAATATGCGTATATAAATAATTGGAATAGTGATCTTCACATTTAGAAAAAAGCATGAGTAGTAGGTCCATTATTATAACTTATTAAATAAAGTTTACTATTCGTTTGCGGGACTCAGTATTTATTTATATAAATCATCCTTTGATGTAATATGTAACTTTAACAACTTCAGTAAAAGTTTACAGACTTTAAATAAACGCGCGGGCGATAATTTGATCGCGCGCCATCTATGCAGGGGCGCGTTTACAAATATGTCCTGAAAACGTCTGCAGAACCTTTAATTATGAGAACATATTATGTAGCTTTTACATTTAGAGTCCTAATTTTTTATTAGTATTCCAATATATAACATAAGAAAAGTACAAAATACCGTTTTTAATAGTTTTATTACAAATTGTATTGAATAGCTAATATTAGGAACCTACCTATATTAATTTCAAAGTGCCAGGTGGTTTGCCGAAGAAACGTGAATAAAAGCACCACGTTTACACCCACTTGCCTTAAATCAGTCGTCAAAAGCAGAAAAGAAGATTTTATCTGAGTAATGAGATTTTCCAGTCGATAAACAATATATACCTTGAATGAATAAATAATATTTAAAAAAGAAAACAATCCTATTTATAAAATGTCAACCTGTTAGGCTTCCTTTTAATATGAGAAGGGTTAGTATACTCGTAATATAATCTAGCACGCTGGCCTTTGGCGGGGTCGCGATTCGAATGCGAGAGCGATCCGCGTGGCCTCGCCATAAAGGTGTGAGGAACACCGCGGTGGTTTTAGTCGGTTCAGCCCAAATCCATCTTAGGGGCTGGATCCCGACATATGACCATCACCCGCCCCAATACCGGCGATGGGGAACAAGATTTGCACAATTCACGTTGTTAAAAAAAAAGAGGACGCTGGCCTCGTGCGGTTTGACAGATTCGAAGGTGTGTTTGAAACATCTTCGAGATATCAATGGCGTAGTGGTTAGTGTAACCGACTGCAACGCCTGAGGTCACGGTTTCGATTTCCGCACAAGTCAAATATTTGTGTGCATGAACATGGATGTTTGATTTGGTCTGGGTGTATCTATGTAAAGGTTGTCCCAAAATTAACGCAAGATTTGAAGTTGTCGCCATTTATGCAACAAGTGTTGGCAACCCTAAAAAAAAACAATTCGACAGCTGACAGTTTAGGGTTAGTAAAAATGAAGTGTTACACGATAGAACAACGTGTCTTCATTAGACTGGTCAAGCAGTGACTGTTACTGGTGCTCGATATCGCGACATGATAACACAGTTCTTTTTGCCGAAATTGGATGATATTGATGTGGCCAATATGTGGTTTCAACAAGACGGTGCGGTGCCACATGCTATACAGCCCGTGAAACAATTCAAATACTGCATGAGACATTTCCAGGTCGCGTACTCTCTCGTTTCTGTGATCAGAATTGGCCCCGTAGATCGTGTGACCATTAGATTTCTTTTTATGGGGTTATTTGAAATCACAGATCTATGTCAACAACCCCACAACCACCCGTGCATTAAAGGAGGAGATTCAAAGCTGCATCAACGAAATTCAGCCACATTTATGCAAAATGGTCATGGAAAATTTCGACAAACGAGTGCGTATGTGCATGCAAAGTCATGGGGGCCTTTTGCCCGATGTGTTATTCCATAAAAACCCTATCCTATGTACTTTATGATTCAATAAAAAAATAACAATCAAAATACTAAAACTGTGTTTTCTATATAATTTAAATCTTGCGTTAATTTTGGGACATCCTTTATAATATGTACCGAGACATATAAAAAAAAAAATTGTGTGTAATATGTATGTTTATCCATTGTCTTGTACCCATAGTACAAGCTCTGCTGGTATGTGATAAAATATTATTATTATTATATTATTTATATATATAGAAAACTCTCAGAGATGTTTTCTTACGATATTTTTCTTATGTAAGCGATAATAAATGATTTAATAGGGACTTGGGCACGCCACGATCGTGGCGGTAAGTCCCGTTTTTGAGGAGTGGCTGGAGAGGCGGCATGGCGCCCTCACCTTCCGGCTGACACAGGTTTTAACTGGCCACGGTTGTTTTGGCCAGTTCCTGTGTCGTATACGCCGGCAAGAGACGCCCGGTTGTCACCACTGCGGCGACTGCCGCGACGTTGTTGAGGACACGGCGCTGCACACTTTGGCGGTTTGCCCTGCCTGGGCATCGCAGCGCCGTGATTTGATCGCGGCAGTCGGATCGGTTGCCCTCTCGCTCCCGGCCGTAGTTCAGTCTATGGTCCGGAGTGAGAGGTCGTGGAACGCCGTCGCCTCCTTCTGTGAGGAAGTAATTTCCATCAAGGAGGCGGCGGAGCGGGAGAGGGAGCGTTTAAACCCTCTCCCCAACCGCAGAGCCGGGCGCCGGAGGGCGCGAGACGACCTTCAGCCACCCTGAGGTTTGACCTGGGGATGGCGGGCTTTGTGGGCCTGCCCGCCATCCGTTCAGCACCAGGTCCGAGAGGCGGCGTGCGTGTTCCCACGCGCGCCTCTGTGTCGAGTCCGTCTCCCCTCTAGGGGAGACAGTAGGATTTTATGCGACGTAGTGCCTATTTTGGGTAGGTCTTTCGTGTAGTGGCCTGCCGTTTCATACGGCGGGCCGTAACCGCGGCGGGGTCGCGACCGCATGCGAAAGCGATTCGCGCGGCCCCGTCGATAGTGGTTTTGTCGAGGAACACCGTGGTAGGTTTAGTCGGTATTCCGGGAGGTACTTTGCTATTATTTCCATCTTTCTTTTACCCCGGCGAGTCCGACATAATCCCTCCGCCCGCCCCCGCGGAGGGATATGCGTCACAGCATTCCCCCACGTAAAAAAAAAAAAAAAAAAAAAAAAAAAAAAAAAAAAAAAAAAGGGACTTAAATTCGAAAAGTCAGAGGTGCATATCATGGCATTTAACCCAAGACATCTGTGTGGCAATCCAACTGTTTCTCACTAGGTTTTTAAAATAAATGTTATAAAATAATATACTTGTCATGGCGGCTGAAAGACTTATTCATGTTTAAATACCGTACATAAAGTTAGGTTATGTTCATATTTAATTTTATCAAGATCGGTGCAATGACTTAGGCAGTTTACAAATTACAAACAGACTAAATTAATTTTAACATTAATATACTCACATAATGGGGTTGGCTTACTGATATGTTACCCTTGGAATAAACACTGGTTAAGTGCGAGTTGGAAGAAAACGTGTAGCAACTTATATACATACAACGTCTCATGCCTTTATTCCCAAAAGGGTTGGCAGAGGTGTATCAAAGCTTTTAATAAGCTATGGTTTCAAGTCTCATGTTTTCATTTGCAATTAAGTCGAACACATATAACTTATTACTATTTTAATAACTGCAATAAGCAACTGTTATTGACGGACTACACCAGGTTAGGTTTTTTCGTAAAGAACAATTAATAATATTACATACTATATCTATTAATTATCATTATAAACAAGCTTGTTGCTACATTGTTCAGATTAGTTGCAAGAAAAGAATAAATAAAGATTAAAGTTTTAAAGTAACAGCGAGAATTAATGTAATAAACATGAACTATCACAGTCATTTCGAATTACACCTTCATAAAATATTTTTTTAGGTAAAACATATTCTTAACTATATATATATATATATATATATATATATATATATATACTAGTCCACCACGCTGGCCAAGTGTGGGGTTGGCAGACTTCATATATCTTCGAGAACATTACGTAGAACTCTCAGACATGCAGCTTTCCTCACGATGTTTTCCTTCACCGTTAAAGCAAGCGATAATAAAACTATTTAATACGGATATAACTTCGAAAAGTCAGAGATGCGTGCCTTAGGTTCGAACTCGAGACCTCTTCGTGGCAGTCCAACGGTTTCCCGCTAGGCTATCGCTGCTAATTAATTCTTAACTAGTTTACATTATTGTGTAATCAATTACGCATTGATGTAATCGAATTTATTAATTACAATTAAAATACAAATTAAACAATTAAAGTAAAATGATTACATACATATATACTTCACCTATTTTAATGTGGTAAATTAAGTGGTAACACGCCTTGTACTTATTTCAATTGCTTTAAAAAAAAATCTTATACCTACCTACTACCAGTATAGTATAATATTTTTTAAAAGAATACAAATAAGAAAAATTGCCTGAATAAACAATGTATTATTATTATTATGTCGGCCTCGATGGCCTAGTGGTTAGTGTAACCGGCTGCCACGCCTGAGGTCGCGGGTTCGATTCCCGCACAAGTCAAACTTTTGTGTTCATGAAAATGGATGTTTGTCTTAGTCTGGGTGTTTCTATGTATAATATGTATGTATTTACAAAAAAAAAGTATATATGTATGTTTATCCATTGTCTAGTACCCATAGTACAAGCTCTGCTTAGTTTGGGCTAGATAGTGTTGTGTGTATGTGGTAGAATATTATTATTATATTATTATTTCTCAACGTTTTAGGCTAACATCACATTTCATAAAATTATAACCTGTATATAATGTACCGTATATTACGTTTAATAAAAATAACTTATTTTATCCACTGCTAAATACAATTTACAATTTTATACGCACAGTCATAACTTTTGTGTTAATCAAATATAAAAGCTATTTCTAATAACAGTCAACGTGATCGTACAACGTGTTTGTATATAAGATATTGAGCAAGGAACGACAACGTGACCAGACTTGAAGCGTGTCTTTCTATACGTTTTCTGTAAGCGCCTCTAGCGACAACATCAAGAGGATTGCCACGTGCCTCGCTACTGGCATCTCTCTTGCTTCATTTATTCTCATTATTTATTTGACTACTACCTAGACTAATACACTTCTCTTTTAAATAAAAGACAACATAATTGTATTGTAGCCTTTTACAGGCAAGCATAGCATGCACAAGTTTTATAAAGTTAATAAAGCAAAATTAACACAATTAAGAATGAACGTATATAATTATGTAGGATATAGGTAGCAATATAAAGTTAGCATTATAATGCTAATATGCAATCCAATAATATAATAGTACTATTTATATTTACAAACGTATTAAAAAAGATAACATAATTACAAAAACACAAATAATTATAATACTAAATATTTACAAAAATGGTTTAGGCATCGTAGAATTCTTTAGCATCGCTGTCAACTGGTAACGTGCTAAGAAGACTGGCAGCATTGCCACGTTGAATGGCAATGCTGATTCTTTGGGCCAAGAAAAAACCAGCCTTCTGATCACGCGAAACGTCGATCAGGCATTTTGCGATCTCCCTGTACAAAATACGAGCGCTCGGGCCCCATGAACCTTTTATTTAGGGTTTCCACCCCAAACGGCGCAAAAATGTAATTTCCGACTAAATTACTATATTTGCGCCGTTTGAGGGTTTCCGCGGTTGCAGCAGCAGCGCCGGCATATCCCGCAGTGCTTGGAAGATGTGATGGCGCAAGGGTGTCAACGCACGTTGCGTCCACACCAAAGGCCTACCCATCTTATAATATAATATAATATAATTCCATTTTTAAACCACAAAATTGCAATGCTCACCTCTAAAACTAAAGAGCAGTAAGCACAGTAGGTAGACCCACCATGAAAATGTTTACACGAAACTTCGGGATGAATGAAATAATAGGGGTTTAATATGAAGTTGGCGCTTTGTACGAAGGAAAATTGTTAACGTTGTGGTTTGCATGCTAACTATCACAGTAATATTTTTTTAATGACTTATTCGATTTTCTTTTGTTTGTAGTATGAGAAGCAGAAGCAACCATATTGCATATATGGTTGCTTCTGCTTCTCATACTAAGAAGATTCCCTTGCCCAGGTTTAGGAAGATTTAACTGGGCTGATATTATTATTATCATTTAACACATACAAGCAATAGCAATTTCACATATCGATGGCTTATAGTGAAATCTCGTAACTGCAAAATACGTAACTTTTCAGGAGGCACAAAAACTGCACCCTTTAAAATGTTGTTCCAAAAACCAAATCAGACCTTTATTATCATCTAATTTAAATGTGCTTCTACGTATTTTATTCAAATATTTAAATTATTAATTAAAAATATTGTATTTGTATTTTTGGACAAATTTTGATGCTCCGTCGCGAGGTTATCACACCAAACTGACTCGAGCGAGTATACAGGGTGATTTTGAAATCGTGTAATTCCTTTTAACCACGCATTCTACTGGTGACATAGAATAACCCTGACCATATTTTTATTTAATTAGATTTATTTCTTTTGAAAAATTATTATTCCGTTTTTTTCGTGAAATGGTGTCAGATAGTCATATGTAAACCAACCGAGGCAATTTTAATTTTTTACTAATTAAAATAAAAAATCATATTAATAATTAATGTCGTAACTAATAACGGGCGGTCCTTTTTATTGCCCCTTATTATTTACGACATCAGTTATTGTTGTTATTATTTTTAAATTAAAAAAATATTAAGATTGTGTCAGGTGGTTAAAATATGACTTTATGAAATCATTTCATGAAAAAAATCTGTACTCTAATTTTGCCGAAACCATTATTCTAATTAAGAAAAAATATGGTCAGGGTTATTCTATATCACCAGTAGAATGCGTGGTTAAAAGGAATTACACGATTTCAAAATCATCCTGTATACAAGGTATGCATTCAAGATCATAGATGACGCTACAAGAATCGAATCAAATTTTGCGTGAAACAAGATTGTGCGTCAAGAGGTTTTGTTTCCAGAAATAATTATATTACAATAAATTAACCTAAAATTGCATACCCGTGGTTTTCCCTTTAAGCCATCGATATGCAGCCCTTATATGACTACATGTTATTGTTACGCGTTGTATACTTACTTGGATACCTTTAGTACATCAATGGATAATACATCATTATGTTTTCGTCCATTGTTTGTAAAGCATTTTACGTTTCTATTTATTGTCGCTATTTAGTTTTCACGCTACAGCGTTCTCCTATCATACGACGCGATGTCTAATATCTACTAACTTTTAAAAACACACCATACATCAAATCCCGTATCAATTTTACAATAACATCATAAAAGCATAAAATGTTTTATTGGCCACAGTCTTAGGAAAATAGATATTCAGGTATGTATCTATTAAAACCAAACAAAAGTAAGCTAAGTAGTAAGTAAGTAGTTTTAGAAGAATTTTAATATTATTTAAGAGTTTTTTTTTAGAATCTGGATGTATAACATTCGCCATTTCTTTCTAAAAAATAAAGAAATAAAAATCTATATATTAATATGTGAAGCAAAAACTGTACCCCTTTTTACAAAAATTGCGCAGACGGAGGAGTATGAAATTTGGCACAGTTAAAGTTTATATGGAGAAGGAGGGGCGAATCCTAATATTTTTATAAAATATGCATTAGAAATACATTAAATTAAAAAAAAGGCACTACACGCACATAGCCTTGCATTTGACACACGCAGTCGAAGTGCGTAACTATGGTTATATATATCAATATATAATGACATATTATTATTATATCTACCCCTATGGGAAACAGGCGTGAATTTATGTATGTATGTATGTATTATATCAGCAATATCTTACAGGCAAACTTTGGTCGAATTTCGAGCACTAAGCGATCGTTAGTACTAATAGACAGTCCTCAATATCGTTTCCCTTTACTGTTTTATTTTAATAACGCCATCTGTGTAAATTTTCTTACACTATATTCAACAATAAAACTCTTCCTACGTTTAAAGATTTTGCTAAGTTTTCATAGATGGCGTTAGTTGATTCATTCGGGGTTGAAAGTTTTTGGTTAGTGTTACATTGCTTAATAGGGAGAACAGATTAGAATTTTGGTGTAGCAGTTTCGAGATTAATCGTTTAGATGGCGTAAGGACTTTATTTAAGAAAATAAATATTCTCGATAGTAAATAGGACTTGTTGATTTAGTTATTAAGTATTCATAACTTTTGAATGCATCTGAGTTAAAGTCAATGAATAATAAGTAAACATTTTTATAATTATCATATCAACTTTCATAAAAATAACACGAGAAAAACAGTATGGGCCATTCTTCTGAATTCATCTAACGTAGTTAAATGCTGCTTATTAAACATATTTAGTCCAATGGGCAGGATTAGACCCCACAATCTTTTAATTAATAGTCACATATCTTAGTCAAAAGGATTATTACCAATTACGTACTTTATGTCAAGCTGTATTGTTTGTTTACTAACTTTGATGCCAAAGAAACAGCTTTCACTTTTAAAACTTACAAGAAAACACTCAAAACCGCTATGAAGTCAACGTTTTTGTAGCAGGAATCCTCTAATACACGAACACAGCGTCGTTCCAGTATAGAACATAAATTATCGTCGCCAAGTGTCGTGCAGCCATTGCATATTACTAGACTAACTTCCTATAATATATTGCTCGGCAAAAACGAGATTAAACTCAGAGAATTGAGCACGGACGCCTTTAGCAAGCGAGCTCAAGTCGCTGCCGCTATCAAATAAGTATTTATGCTTTTCAGCATGTGTTTGTGTAATTAAATTCTGTTTTACTTTAAGGCCGGTAGCGCAGCGGTAGCGAATGCGATTGCTGTAATGATACTATGATTGGTATAAAATACTTACAAATAATAAAGGAATTTGAAACTATAGTAAATAGACTTTTCTTAGTATTAAAGACACTTCTCTACATGCTAAAGTTATTGGTGTTCCTGAGAAGGATAGCGTCATATTACTAAACTATTCTTTAGAAAATTTCGCCACCACGTTCTTTGTAATTAAATAAGCCATTTAATTACGAAGAGCGTGGTGGCGAAATTTTGTGATTGAAATGTGATTTTCAATTTGGTATTGGTTATTAGTGGAGAGAAATTAGGCGCAGGACCAACAGCTTTATGTGATTTTCGAGGCACGAGGGTGTCTTACACCGCCAAATTCCTAACTCCGGGCTGCTATTGAGATTTCATAACAGAAAAACCCAATAACTTTTTTTGGCCCAACCCGGGATTCGAACCCGAGACCTCATGCACAGTAGTCGCATTCACTACCGCTGCGCAACGGAGATATTCCAATCTTATAAAATAAAAAGTTACACAAACGGTTCATTGACATGACCATAGATATTTTAGTGATGTCCAATTGTAGCTTCAATTAATTACATAATCGAACGATTCGATTTGATGCGGCGAAAGAATTAAAACGATAATTATTATTTTTTATCGTGCAGCCAAAAAATATAATTATTAAATATAATATAATATTAAATATTGCTATGCAATCAGAAATTATAGATATTTTTTCATCTGTCAAATAACCTCAGTTTTCGACTAAGGTTTTTCAAATTAAATAATCATTTATTAATCAATCGACTTTAAAATGCCTTGTGGTATAATGTGAAAACCTTGAAAATACGGATAAACATACTAAACTTATTCCATTAAGTAAGTAATTATGATAAATTAAACAAAATTTGGTTTGTGTATATTTTCATTCGAATGGATTGAAAGGACTATACTATCTTGATAGTATAACCCATTATCACTTTGCCCGACCTACTAACATATAGTCACTATTGCTGACCACATAGAAGCTATAAATACATAATAATATATTGTTGCACAAACAATATGCGTATAATTGGGTTGTTGTTATTCGCCTCCCTTAAGGGAAGGGACATGTCGTAACATATTAATGGAATACTTATTTATATTGAACACGAAACAATGTCTCATATTTACCTATATATTATTAATACGTGAAGCAAAATCTTTGTAGCCCTTTTTACGAAAAATGCGCTGACGGAAGAGTATGAAATTTGGCACAGTTAAAGTTTATATGGAGGAGTGGCGAATTCTAATATTTATATAAAATATGCATTAGAAATACATTAAATTTATGAAAAAGCACTACATGCACACAACTATGCATTTTACACACGCCGTGTAATTGCGTTCGTAGTATTTTGGCATTGTTCGGCTGATGAAGTACCTATTTTTCGTAAATATGGTTACATATTTTTTTTTTTTTTTTGTTTTTTGTTTTTCATGTGGGAATGCTATGACGCATATCCCTCCGCGGGGGCGGGCGGAGGGATTATGTCGGACTCGCCGAGGTAAAAGAAAGATGTTAAAAGATAATGTACCTCCCGGAATACCGACTAAACCTACCACGGTGTTCCTCGACAAAACCACTATCGACGGGGTCGCGCGAATCACTTTCGCATACGGTCGCGACCCCGCCGAGGTTTCGGCCCGCCGTATGAAACGGCAGGCCACTACACGAGAGACCTACCCAAAGGACTCACTTCATAAAAAATACCCTACTGTCTCCCCCCTAAAGGGGAGACGGACACGACACAGAGGTGCGCGTGGGAACACGCACGCCGCCTCTCGGACCTGGTGCTGAACGGATGGCGGGCAGGCCCACAAAGCCCACCACCCCCAGGATGGTTACATATTATATCAATATTTAATAACATATATCAACAATATCATACAGGCAAACTTTGGGTGGATTGGTATGATATAATATACTATTTATATTATAATATATTTACGTATTTATATGTAATAAAGAAAAAGAAAACAAAGTAGCAAGCTTAGGAATATCGTCAATGAAAAAGTATAGTTAAGTAAATAATAATTTGTTTGAAAAAGATAGGTAAATTAACCTGTATAACCTTGGCGAAATCTAAATGAAATGTGATTTTATGGGTATAGTTCTAGACAATAAAACCTTTAAAACTATCAAACTTAAAATTTAAATCAATTATGGTCGAATTTCGATCACTGGGCGACCGCTAGTTATTATAAATGTGTGTATGTCTACCATTGTGGTGTAGGTGCCGATCGGTAATTTACATGGCAAAAACAAACCAGAGGTGTATTTACACCCAGTTTTACTAAAATCTTTAGGTTTGTTTATTGGAGCGTATAATTAATGTGAAAATATTACTCTAAATGTTATAAAACGTCTAGATCATGTTTTTTTTTTAAATAATGACATGAACTTAGCCATGTCACTATTCGTAAAATCCTTTATCTTGAAATTAGCGGTATATAGCAAGATTCAGCTAATTTCTTACAATGTACACGAATGAAATGATTAAAATGATCAGTAGGTAATTACTTTGGGGCGTGCTGAAGGCATATCTGAATCTTAAAGCCAAGTTAAAAAATTTAAGATATTTATATCAGTAATTTAGCTTGTTAAAATATCTTTACTCGGACTTATGATATGCAAAGATACTTTAGTTATAAACTAAATATACACGCACAATTCTATTGTATACCGTCTAACGAATAAAATATATTTATTTTAGAAAATGTGACACAGTCGATTGAAACAATAATCGAAATTAAGACTGCGCCGAGCGAAATGTGCCAAAACAGACACACGGTCACAGTTAAGTTGATAAAATCAACACTTTTTGTTTACTACAAATATAAAATATACATTTACCATAACAATGAATGTGTTTACAATTACTTCAGTAAAAATCTTAAAATTATTAATATTTTCGCCTACAAAATTACGTAAATTTGCACGAAAAATGCAAAAACGTAAGCTCGTAATTACTATTACGTGATTTTTAGATTATATCAGCAGAAATCTATCCTATTGTACAGCTTAAACGAAACATACTCGTAAATAGTTATATTAAAATTTTTCCGTCCCAAATATTTAAAATATTGGTTGAAGATAAAGTTACATATTTATCAAAAAAGCACTTCAAATCCTCCATACAATTTTACTATGGCGGCCGCGCACCGATTTGAATATCGAGCTCTGTCATTCAGTCCAACCGCGTCTTACGCTCGGCGCAGTCTTAAGGCAGCAGTGTCCGGAATGACCCTGTTGCAAATCTCTTTAGAAGTCTTGCGGCGTAACTAGAAATGCATAGGCACAATGATACTACCCCACTTGTTAATAACCCCTCCCCTATCAATAGGTAGGCAGTAATAACTGCCGCTACCTGTTACATTCCCTTTATATATTATTTAGCAACAGAGAAATTCTATAAACAGGCTTTATCATGCTCGTTGTATAGACATTTGTTATCGATACTGAATGGAGATGATAAATGAGTCGACAGCACTTTTGTGTTCGTTCGACACTGATGCTGGAGCAACGGCTACGGAATAATTGTTTTGTTAAGGAAATAAATGGTTCTTGTTATAAATCTGGAAAGCAGATCATGGAATTACTTGATCTGATTTTTCATTTCGTAATCATACTATGGTGATATATAAACAGAATTTACTTGTGGTTGGTGGTCATCGAAGCTCATAATTGCTGTAACACTATAAAAATTTGACGCGCGTTGCCAACCTTAGTGAAAAGGAATTACAGATGAGGTGAAAAGAACGGAATGAAAGCTAGAATACGTATTCAATCTTTTGCCCGGACGGGGCAGCCTAAACGAGCGGTCAACGAAAAATCTTAAAAGATACTTAGTATGTAAAAGCTGTCATGGATAATGGTTAATTTGTTGGCTTATGTATAATTATTATTGTATCTAGCAGTTTTCAAAATATATTTATTTCAAGTAAGATACACAACGCTTAAATCTTTAAACAGGTAATCAGAAATATACCCATTTTTCTAGACTGTTTGTATTAGGCCTCCACGTAATTAGGGTTACTAAGCGCATTTCCAGAGACCATTCTTAAATTTACCAGAATTAGGTACCTAACGGAGAAATCTCGTTCTGCTCTTTCCGAGAATTAAAATCGGGACCTTGTAATAAGGCAGTAAAATAATAGAATGTTATACCAATTGTGTGCGAATGTTATACTAATATTATAAATGTGAAAGTTTGTGAAGATATTTGGATATTAGTTACATAATTTCGCAAAATCTGTTAATATTTGCTACTAAATCTCGCGTAAACCATTATGGATTTAGACAAATTCAAAAAGGATCCTCGATTAACACAAAGGGCCTTTTTATCCTAATGAAGCCAGCGTAGCCGCTAGCAATAACTAGTGGGTAAAAACGCAGGATACTGACGAGACATTTAAATTGACAGATTTTTATTCGATACATGAACACTTATGGACAAATTGTTTATGTAACATCATTTAATAGTTCAGTGAGGAGAATGAATACACATTTTTGCTAATATAAAGTTGTATTTCAAATATACTATAACCTTTACGTACTCTACAGCTGACATAATTTAGAGATTTACGCACTCCGACCTTTTAAGCTTGGCCATCTATGACGAGAATTCTACCTGTTATGAACATAGTTCGCTGAGTTCTAACTGTATGTTTAACCTTCTATGCATTGTAGTACCGAAGTTTGAGTACAGGCTTTTTGCAGGGTTAACAGCATATGCGTTATTGGCGACTGCTACTTACAGTAAAATCGGCAAAATAGTTTTATGTAGTGGGCAGGCAAGACCCCTAATGTAATGTATAAAGCGCATGACATTGATATTTTCAACGCAAAACAGGCGGCAGTGAGGCGGTTGCTTAGCCAAGATTTGTCCAAAATTATTGCCAAATGTAATGTATAAATTAATTTTAAGCTATTTCTAATATTGTGTTCCACATTTTTTATATGAAGTATATAGCTTGTAAGTGGGGCCCTGTTAATGGCTGTATGCTACGTAATATTTTTGTTCCAGAGAGTTTGCCGCAAAAATCGGATATACAGGTTGTCCGGTAATTAATGGATAACCTGGAAATGTCTTATAGAGGAACTGATGGCTGCTCAGAAAAAAAAATGAAAAAACCTTTCCTAACTACTACCTGAGATATGTATTCTTTTTTAATTACCATGTATATCTTTCTTGTATGCTACGACCATAAATGAATGAAATCCATCGGTTTTTTGTTGTTTTATTATTCAACACTAATTATGCTAAAAGATAGACAGTCAAAAGTATGCTATGCTATAATAGCTTGCACTTTTTAATATATATATGTATATGTATATATATATTTTTTATTTTTTTCTGAACGGCCTTCAGTTCTACTATAAGAGATTTCAAGGTTATCCATTAATTACCGTACAACCTGTATAAGTCATCTTCGTTGACTAGGAGTCGAAGCAGTCGCCATGGCCGAAAACGGTCGGATCGATCATCATCATCATCAATATTTTTGTATAAAATTTGTGATAATACTGTTGGTCTTCCATGAAAAATAAATAAATAAAACATTAATCACGCTCGTGTTTGGAGTCCTAGCTGATAGATAGGAACATTTTAAAGTCGTATGTATGATTGCATTTCACTCAAGTATTTACCATAGAGTAATCGTAACTGGCAACCGTAATCGACAATATGTAAATGTTACGATTAAAACGGTCGATATGTTAAGGTTTCACCAGCCTTCAGTTTGGATTACGCTCTTTGTTTTTTAAAGACATCTCTCTTACACAGCTGTCCTCATCGATTTCTGTAAAAATGGTGATTTTAGAAACAACGGACCCAGGGAACATCCAGACTTAACCCTTTGCCTAAACTCAGCAACTAACCTAAATGTAGCTTCGGTAACTTAGTAAACTCACTAACCTACATATTTAATATAAATAATTGCTGTACCGCATTTAAAGTACCCAACTTTACAAACATTTAAACAACGTATGCAAAGTTCACCCAGACTCGGTACGACCATTCGTTGAATCGACCACAATAGCCCCTATTATTGCCCCTATAATGGCGAAATGACATGACACAAAACCTAATGGCTTACCTTGGATTTCTAAATATCTTTCTAGCTATCGCCAGTCAGTTCGACGGTCTAAATTAACTCACTGTGTCCTGTATTTTTTGAAGTTCTTTAAGCGCGTTGAGCACTTTTTGGGTGAACAAAAATCATAGAACTCGCGTCATCGTCACCGAACGCTTTCCATGAGCTATATGTATACTGTGTATATGTGTACTTTTTGGGTGAACAAAAAGCGTGAAACTCGCGTCATCGTCACCGCATGCTAGTTACTTAGTTTTCACTTCTATCAGCAGACCCCAAAGACTGCACCGCGTGTTTTTTTAAATCTCGTCACTGTAGTCTGTAAAAAAATTTGTAACAATGAGTATTGGCTGAGCTGACAGATGTGTATAAGAAACGCGCTTTTAATGGTCATGAAATATTTCCATCAACTTTCAACGAGTTAAAAATAAACTTTCGCTTTAAATTGAAATACATTAAATTAAAATTACTATAAATTAAATACCTAGTTATTATTCTAATAAATCATAACGACAGCACACATTTTGTCTATTAAGTATTGTGTCACACCAATAAATGCAGACATAGGCAATGGAACCACCCTTCGTCCGCGCTGTCAAATCTGTTTTGACGTTTAAGAACACATCCAAAGTAAAATAACTTCTCCAACTTTCAGCACTCTAAGTGCTATCGATGTCACTGTCACAAGTGTTTGTTTTACAAATGAGATGATACCCTAACATGCTTCCTAAAATGGAGAGGGTCCCCTGCAGTAAATGCGACATATCATTATTTTTCTTTGCTTAAAAGACAGGTACTGTATTAGGTATTAAGTCGTGTGTAATGGTAGACTTTATAAACATACAATTAAAGGACGCAAGTACACGCAAGAGTCAGGACAATTATTTGTGGATACATACATACATTCACGTCCGTTTCCCAGAGGGGTAGGCAGAGACTACGGATTTCCATTTGCTACGATTCTGACATACTTCTCTGGCTGCATTCACTTTCATCACATTCCTCATACACACTTGCTGGTTTAAGATGCTCTTAACCTGGCTTTTGTCCAGGACGTCTCCGGTCTTCCTCCTTCTTATTTGTGGATACCAATAATAATTGTCTCATTTGTAAATGGAACCTACAACAGCATACGTTTACCTGCTGCATCATCCGAGCAGTCGAATTTATCTAAAGTAATATTATAAAGACAATAAAGAAGATGTATTTTTTTTTTAGTATAAATTATCTCCAATGCTTCTAAATTAATTTTAATGATTATTTTACCATTAGAATGTTACTTTATCTAGAAATAACATAGGTTTTATAACATTACGCTACGAGCTTTAGGAGTGGAGCAGTAATCGTAAACGTGGGTTAACCGCGGGGGACAGATAGTCTTTAAATATATTGGCTATTATCAGAGTATAGTGAAAAATTTTGCCATTATTATATATACATAATATGTTTCCATAAGAAATTTTGTAGTCGTTATATGTATATATGCATGCTTAAGAGTTTTGTAAAACAGTTTTAATACACAGATTTTATTTGTTAGCTCCATCGTTAATATTGAGTCCTATAATGTGTGTTTAACGAACACAGTTATAAACGTGCACTTAATCATCAAGTACTTTAGAATAATTAAATATTATAACAGTTAAATAGCCAAAAGTCATTTGATGAATAAGCGAAAATGCCGTTCAAAAATGAAATCAACACATGTCTGAAACCGGGACTGAATTGAAATAAAATTCAGTAGTAATTTCAGCTATTTTAATTAACGGTGTTTTTATGCACAATATTAAGTTCGGTGGTTTAAACAACGCTTTTATTGTTTAATTTAAATGTTTAACTGCAATATTATACTGATGACGCAGTGGCGTATGTGGTCACACTGCTACTAGTCCTGATTTCGAATACTGAGTTCCACAATCTGAGCTGGCTCTATAGGGACTGCAATTAACAAAAAGTCTGACGAAAAGTACTGAACGAGTAAAAACAGTTTTTTATGGGAAAAGTAACCAGTTTTACTCGACAAATCATGAAAATTTTCAGGCAAGTGATAAAAATTTCCAAGCTTTCTTAGTCACCTGTACCTATTCATTAAATATTTAATAAAATAATTCAATCAATCGATATTATTCAGTGATAATCGCACTTCCCTAACTGCTGCCCACATACATAGTCTGACGCCTATATCTGCGAAGGAACAAATAATAGAAAGTGGTGTATTATAGGTCCCTCATAATAATTGTGGACAAGGCCATTGCCGTATCAAGCACAATTTGAAAATCCGCGTATTTATATTATATTGTAAACTTCTTGACAAAAAACCAATAAAAAATATATGAAGAGCTTAGTTCAATTTAATTACAAAGTGTAAGCTTCTTTATCTTAATCACTCGTTTACACAAATACGATTACTATCGATATATTTACTTCTCGAACATCAATTCATAGAATTGGCCCACGTATCGATACAATGACGAATGAATGACTGAATGAACGGTAAATGTAAGCAGGCGCTATTAAATAGCCTCTTTTATCGAATCGTTTTATATGCCTTCTCGTTTTACATGGAACGCTTAATGGGCAGTATATTAAAGTGATGTCTTTATTTTATTAATTGGTCTTTTGTGTGATACTTCGGGATAATGTTTTTGTTTTTACAAACAGTATTCACACGCATGTATGTCCAGTATGTCGCGGTAGATAAGAATGTGCTCGCCTCTAGTACTCTCTCTAGGCTCGTTACACCGCTTCCTAATTATGTAACTTTTTTTTAAAGACGTTTTTCCCGCTAGGACCGATTCCTGTGTCGGGCACGGGACCTTACAAACATTCAAACAAAGAACACCTGGGTGTTCTTTGTGTCGGTTGTTTAAATGTTTGTTAAGTGGTTTGAATGTTTGTCAGACTCGAAACAACCATTTGTGTATCACACAAAGGGATCCAGGGTCCATTATTGGCTTAGCGTGAACAGAATTAACGACGATTATAAAAACAATTAACGACGATCCTACGGTCGACGGACAGTAGGTTGCTGCGCCCATGACAACGCAATGACAATTATTTGGTTTTTGAGTTTGAGTTGGGCAAGATATCAAATAATTTAAATCCACCAGCCCAATTCCTAGATAATATTTTAGTTACATATGAGAGAGTAAATTTTTTTTTTATATATTATCAATGATTTTTTATTTTAAATATCTTTATATAAACTACCACAACAAACGAATTAGGAACACCTGGACACAAAACTTTGTTATTTTCTAATTCCTACTGGTTAATGCTTCTAAATTAATATATAATTATTATTCTCAGTGGCTGTCCATTCCAAGCCAAAACCCCCATGCAAAGTGGACAGTTCCCTTTTTGTATCGTATAGGATTTGAACAACACTTGGCATAGTGGCAGCGGTGAGGCCAATACTTAAAATACTGCACCATCCGTGAAGTCTATTCAAGCCAATTACAACTGAAGTGGTGCCGAGGTCCCTATCTAAAAAAATATCTGCAGAAAAGTAGATCTCTAAATTTTCGTGTGCATGCATACTTTTTCCGGAAAGGGCGTAATAATATATACATATGCGTAATAATATATACCAAGCGGTCGAAATTCCACCGTAATATCTTTTTTTATTCAGCTTTCTGTATTCTTTTACCACATACACTTTAGCTTTGTCAAATCGCACATTCTACTCGTACAGAGAGGAGTGTGAAGGGTTCGGTGATAAATATGTCGTTTTATAAAATGAAGATGTAAGTTAGTCTAATAGGGAAATAATAAAGTATTTTCCTTTTATTATTATGAGCACAACTTCTTATTACACGCAGTAGATAGGTGACATAGAATACAGAATAACCGAGCATCACGACTGTTTATTGAATTTGATCCTTCTTGGGTCTTTCCTTATAAGCAAATTATTAAAGCTTATATCCAAATAAAATTTTGATGTGTTCTTCTGGTTATTATAGATTGTCAGTCCTTTCATAACACACTAGTCTATGCAAAAAAGGGTATGTAAATAATTCCTACAAAAACGTAGATTTGGGTGTCGATAATATAAATATTTTTAAATCTCCCATGTGCTTTTTTATTTTTTATATGCAATATTAAATGACGTTAAAGATATAAATCATATACGTTAATCACTTTTCTGGACATTGAAGTTATCATCCGAAACACAATGCCAACACGAGATTTGAACTGTTAAAATTAAACTACTTAATACGGATAATTTCGGTTTTTATTGCGTTGTTTATTTTAAAACACTTTTACTTCATCATTTGAAACTATGACACGGCTATTATTAAATTTTATTTCAATGCTATCATGCTCACGGGAAGACTGGATCCCTGTGAACGTGGCTGCTGAAAAGCAACCGAAATGACGGAGAAAGTGTAAACTTAAACATGAATAGTTTCAATTATTTAAATACCTTAAATAATTTTGAAACAATGACGCTGTTATTATTAATCAAAAATTAAATCAAAATCAAATCAGTTTATTTGCAAATACAGGTACTGTCGACGCCAGATTTGACCATCGTCGACCCTAACGCCTTGAGCACAAGGCGCATTTTTATTTTTATTATATCGAGCCATACTCTACACCAATCCCATTGCACCACGACACCCACGTCATTCATCACGTCAGCTACACAGCACCAATTACACAACACTACGTACTCACTCTCTCTCGTACCTGAGAAGCACACTACACACAATAAAATTAAAAGGCAATCAAGTTTTGGACAATATAAGATTCAAAAATCTAGCCGAATTTTTCTTTTGTTCATCACGAACAAAAATTGGCGACCGTGACAGGACACCTGCTACAAAAGGATCGTTTGCGGGTCTGCGGATTGAAGGACACTATAAGGTCAAGCGCCACGTCGTAAATTGCAGCACCAAGTCAGGCCTACGCTGCTCGCCGTGAACGAGATCGTCTTTCGTCTAGCCGCGCCTGAGCCTATTTCGCTAAGAAGCCTACGCCTAATTGTACTACAAGGAGACTCACGCACATTTTGGCAGTTAACACCCAGCGGTTGGAGCTACGTTACTTCGTCGCCTCAGCAACGCCTGCCTGCCTACCTAATTGTGAGCCCGTTCCATTTATTTCCTAGT
This sequence comes from Catocala nupta, assembly GCA_963675205.1. Taxonomy (NCBI): domain Eukaryota; kingdom Metazoa; phylum Arthropoda; class Insecta; order Lepidoptera; family Erebidae; genus Catocala; species Catocala nupta. The sequence continues at coordinate 24,744,514 of OY776086.1, read as the reverse complement.
TCATTCCACTCAATTTGTGCAATTGCTGTCGCTAATTCCTTCTAAAATGCAAGCTATCATCGCCTAAATTCATTTGCCTAATACCTATACCAGCCTACTTCTGTGTAAATTCCACGCCTAGTTCTTCTAAACGCTTAAACCTAGCTTTGCATTATAGTGTACTTACAGTAAAATAAAGTAACATCCGTTTGTGCAAATTATAAGTGCTTCACACACTACGTAATTTCATTACGCCATTACGCTACATCACAAATTAGCTCGCTGTAAGTTCACATAGTCACAGTTCATTAAAAACACTTCGCTAATATTCATTATACAAATAAAACTATAGTTTTTAAAAAACATTTAACTATTCAACTTAGTCTTTTACGCGATGTACGCCCATTTTTACTAGATTTTCATTTTTTAACTTTCTAAACTATAAATCCTAATTGCCCCTCGCTGCTAATAATTAATAACTGTTATTTACAAGATATTTAGCATACTTATAAATCGATTCCAGTGTAACGGTGCAGTGCGAGCGCGAGGACCCTTGTTGACGTCATCCTTTGTCTACGCGGCTACCTGAGTTACGTGTGGCCGGCCCGTCGCTCGTGCGCCGATCAGCTGGTGTGAACCGGTTCATCACAGCTATTTATCAAGATAACAACTAGCGAGGAGCGTACCGTATTGTTATTCTTTATTTACTTGTTTCAATTAATTAACTGAATTTAACTAACTTAAACCTACTTGACTAGATAGTTTCATCTAATGGCGTCTAAAGAGGAAGACGTTAAGGTTTTAAAGGACCTCAGTGTTAAACGTAGTAACCTTAAAGGTCGATTAACAAGATTTAAAAAATATTTAGACGAGATTCAAAGCCAAGACAGTTTATCCGATTTAGACTTACAAAAGTTAGACATGAAACTGTCTCGATCTAAAGAATTATTCAAAGAGTTCGACGAGTTGCAGGCACAAATTGAGTCGTTGCAGGTTTCCTCTATAGAATCCGAGTTAGCTATATGCGAAGCTATTGAACAGGATTTTGTTCACTACATTGCTCTTGCCAAAACTATTTTAGCCAATCATTCCTCATCTCACAATCTTAATGAATCTAATTATACTAATGCAACAGATCACACTTCTTGTTGTGGTGAACCTCAGGGTTTCATGGGGTTCAAATTGCCTGTCATTAAAATATCTAATTTTAACGGTGATTATAGCAAATGGCTTGAGTTTAAAGAAACTTTTAATTCACTAATTCATAGTAACAATAAAATCAAAAATATTTACAAATTTCATTACCTTAGTTCATATTTAGAGGGGGAAGCTGCACGCGTTATCAGTAATTTAGAAGTTACAGATAAAAACTATATTGAAGCCTGGAAACTCTTATGCGAACGATACGACAATAAACGTCAACTAATAAATAACCACATAAAGGCTTTATTTAAATTTGAAAGCGTGCGAGAGCCTGATAAGTCGTTGCGTTATATTATAGATCACATCACTAAAAAATTTACGGGCTCTCGGCACTCTTGGATTGCCCACTGACAAGTGGGACGTCATAATTATTTATATGGTCACAGCAAAATTGGACAACAGTACTATTTACAAATGGGAAGAACATAAGAATTCTTTGTCCGAGATTCCTACTCTTGATGAATTTTTTACATTCTTGAAAAATCGTGCTGATGTTTTAGAGACTGTTAACCGTAGCAAACAAGATAAAACTTCTTCTACTTATCATAAACATATTGCCTCTAGTAGTGGTTCAAACAAGCCTCAAACGAAAACTTTTTTATTAGCAACAGATAGCGATTCTAAACGTAAATCCCAGTGCCTAGTCTGTAAAGACAATCATCGCTTATTTGAGTGTGCCACGTTTAAGGCTAAGTCACCTGAAGACAGGCTACTCACAGTTAAATCACTAAGTTTGTGCGTCAATTGTTTGAGACCCGGGCATGATGTTAAGAAATGTAATCTTCCAGGGCATTGCCGTTCTTGTAAAGAACGCCACAATACTTTAGTACATATTGTTCACAAACCCGAATCAAATAAGTCTAGCCAGACACCAATTGTTATGTCCGCTTTGGCTGATTCGTCTCAAGTTTTGCTGTGTACTGCCAGTATTCTTGTAACAAACCCAACAAGTAATGAAACTATAAAGGTTCGCGCTCTGCTCGATAGTGGGAGCCAGTGTTCCTTCATAACTGAGTCACTGAAACAGCGGCTCAACCTATCTAGTCATCCATCTAATGTCGATATTTATGCCATTGGCAATACTCAACTTAACCTAAATACAAAACGTTGCATGATACGGCTACAGTCTAGTGATTGCCTATTCAGTGTCACAATGTTTTGCTTAGTACTACCTAAAATATCTGATAACATTCCCAAATTAACCTTTGATATAAAAGGTCTAGACCTATCTAACTTTACCTTAGCAGATCCTAACTTCTACGAATCATCCCCTATTGATGTGCTTATTGGAGGTGATCTATTCTGGGATGTGATAGGTTCTCAACAGCAGTCCTTAAATACTAAGGGCCCTATACTGCGCAATTCTAAATTTGGATGGCTCGTAGGAGGTTCTGTGTTTATTCAACCAAGGCAAAGAAAGTTGCCGCCTAAAATCCCTATTCATGCTTGTCATGCTCACCTAAAGGAATGTGACTTTCCTAACCTAGAGCATCAGGTAGCCAGATTTTGGGAACTGGAAAGTTTTCCCCAATCCATACCCTACAGTGAGGAAGAAAAGCTTTGTGAAAAGCACTTCATATCAACTACTGTTCGTCTAGATAATGGTCGTTTCTGTGTAAGTCTCCCTCTTCGTGATGATAGAGAGTGCTTGGGTGACTCCTATCAGCTAGCTAAGAAAAGGTTTTTGAACCTAGAATCACGCTTTAAAAAACAACCTGACCTAAAATTAGCCTATACTGAATTTATTCAAGAATATGCCGCTCTCGGACATCTGTCTGAAGCATTTATCCAGAGACCTACAAATGTCTACTTTCTACCTCATCATCCTGTGATTAGGGAAAAAAGCGAGTCGACTAAACTTCGTGTTGTGTTTGACGCATCAGCTCGCACTACTTCCGGAATTTCAGTTAATGATCTCCAAATGGTAGGGCCTACTATACAAGATTCATTGTTTAACATTTTGCTAAGATTTCGTCTTTACAAATATGTAATTTCAGGCGACGTAGAGAAGATGTTTCGCCAAGTATTAATGAAGGAGGCTGATCGCGATCTGCAGCTAATATTGTGGCGCGACAGTGAAAATGAACCTCTGCGATCTCTACGTCTCAACACAGTTACTTATGGTTTTTCGTCTGCTACTTTCCTCACCACTAGGTGTATTTGGCAAATCGGTGAAGAATGTGCAGATTCTAAAATAAAAACTATATTACAGAATGACACCTACTGTGACGATATTTTAACAGGATGTGATTCGCCACAAGAATTGCGCTATATTCAACGCTCTGTATCCAATGAGCTAGCTAAAGGTTGTTTTCATCTTAGGAAATACAGGTCTAATCAGTCTGATCTTTTCCCAGATAAAAATAATTCTGAAGAGGGCAATCTAATTATCAGCAATTCTACTAGCACTCTAGGAATAGGTTGGTGTCCTACTTCAGATAATTTACACTTCCCTTTTCAATCAGCAACAGACACAATTACTACTAAACGATCCATTCTTTCTTCAATTAGTAAAATTTTTGATCCTCTAGGACTGTTGTCACTATATGTTATTAAATTCAAAATTATTTTACAACAGTTATGGGTTTTAAGGTTAGGCTGGGACGAACCAGTACCTAATGATATCTGCAAAATTTGGCAATCTTTTTCTAACAATATTAACAATTTTTCACAATTAAAAATACCTAGACTGACTCTAATTAATAATCCAGTTCTAATTGAAATGCATTGTTTCTGTGATGCCTCCCAACAAGCTTATGGTACTTGCATTTATCTAAGGTCTATAGACTCAAGTGGATCAATTGAAGTTCATTTATTATGCGCTAAGGCACGTGTGGCGCCTTTAAAGGCCACCACTATACCTAGGCTCGAGTTATGCGCTGCACTACTGGGTGCACAATTAAGCTCAGCCGTATCCAAAGCTCTACGGCGACCTATCAATCGTTACGTGTACTGGACAGACTCGCGTGTAGTGCTAGGTTGGATTTATACACCTAACAAAACTAAAACATTTGTGGCTAATCGTATTGCTGCATTATCTGATCTTACAGAGCCTACATCATGGCGGTACGTGCCCACTGCTCTAAACCCAGCAGACCCCGCTTCACGAGGCGTAGATTTAAAAGACGTGTCCTCTAAACAATCGTCTTTGTGGTGGCACGGGCCTCCATTTTTACTAGAACCAGAATCTTCGTGGCCTTCAATGACTACACCTAATGTTTCTGATCTACCTGAATTAAAAACGTGCTCCGTTTTGGTGGCGGAGGTTGTGTTCTCAGTACCCTTTATAGATTTCACAAAATTTTCAAAATTTTATAAGTTTCAAAGGTTCTATGCTTTAGTTTTAAGATTTGTATATAATTGTCGTAATCATAACAAGTTAACCGGAGCTCTACGAGTTGAAGAACTCGATCGTTCAACTAAGTTACTTGCCAAATTTGCTCAAAAGGAATCTTTTCCTGGCGAATTAGATCGTCTTCAAACTAAGAAAGGCCTACCAGCAAAAGCAACTCTAGTTTCCCTTAATCCATTCATAGACTCAGAAGGACTGCTTAGAGTCGGGGGTCGTATACCTCACTCAAGCTACTCCTACGATAAAAAACATCCCATTTTACTCAAGTCTGACCACCCATTAACTAAATTAATATTTCAGGCAGAGCATGATCGTCTCCTGCATGCTGGACCCCAGCAGTTACTGGCGTCTGTTAGAGACCGATACTGGCCTATCGGGGGTAGGCAACTAGCTAGGACAATCTTTCGTAATTGCTTTACTTGTCGAAGATTTGGGGGCCAAACTCTATCTAATATTATGGGCAACCTACCAAATGATCGCGTAGAAGCTAATTTTCCTTTCGCTACTGTTGCTACTGATTTTGCTGGACCATTTTTTATTACGGACCGTAAGGGGAGAGGGTGCAAGATCACAAAATGTTATTTATGTATTTTCGTATGCTTTCGATATAAGTGCATCCACCTTGAAGCGGTAAGCGAACTGTCCAAGGACGCATTCATTCTTACACTTAAAAGATTTATCGCTCGTAGAGGAGTTCCTAAATTAATCTACTGCGATAATGGACGCAACTTTGTTGCTTCTGCAAAGGAAATATCTTCCTTCCTACAAGCAGAACGTGACTCTATTTGTGAATTTGCAGCTCGTCGCGGTATAGAGTTCAAATTTTCTCCCGTGTACGCTCCTCACTATAACGGGCTGGCCGAGAGTGGGGTAAAGTCGGCGAAATATCATATTAAGCGTGTTCTAGGCAATACGCACCTAACTTTTGAGGAACTATCGTCCTTATTTGCACAAATTGAGGCTATCCTCAACAGCCGGCCCCTTTGTCCTCTCAGTCCATTTCCTAATGATCTACAGCCTCTCACTCCGGCTCACTTTTTAATTGGCAGGCCACTTACGTCGCTACCATCACCGGATTTCATGGACTGCAACACCAATCGTCTCGACCGATACCAGCGTCTGGAGCAGGCTAGACAACATTTCTGGCAACGATGGGCCAGTGAATACATCGCCGAACTGCAGCAGCGGTCTAAGTGGCGCACCAAGAGCAGAGACCTAGAGCTCAATGATCTTGTTTTGATTAAAGAGGACAACCTGCCCCCTCTGTGCTGGCGCCTGGGTCGTGTCACCAAATTGTTCCCGGGCAACGACGGTGTTCCGCGAGTTGCGGACGTCTCTACTTCCCAGGGAATAATAAGGAGAGCCCTCAACAAAATTTGTCTTCTGCCAAAACCAACGGAGGAAACTTCTTGAAAGCGATAGAGCTTTCAACGGCCGGGAGGATGTCGACGCCAGATTTGACCATCGTCGACCCTAACGCCTTGAGCACAAGGCGCATTTTTATTTTTATTATATCGAGCCATACTCTACACCAATCCCATTGCACCACGACACCCACGTCATTCATCACGTCAGCTACACAGCACCAATTACACAACACTACGTACTCACTCTCTCTCGTACCTGAGAAGCACACTACACACAATAAAATTAAAAGGCAATCAAGTTTTGGACAATATAAGATTCAAAAATCTAGCCGAATTTTTCTTTTGTTCATCACGAACAGGTACATATATAGGTGTTACAAAAAATATAGTGTAATCCGCTGCATTTTACCACATAATTGGTGTGCAAATTATCATGTCATGAATTAATTATAATGAGGTACTTTATATGTCAAAATTTATAAAATTTTCCGAATATTACAATTTAATAATTATATTGTTAAGTTATATTAAACATTTATAAACCTCAGTCAAAAGCTAGCATAAAGTTGTACATAGTATAAATTACCTATATTCATTAAACATTGTTGTCGGTTAAGAATTCTCTTATAGAATAGTAGGCCTTTTCAATCAGAAAATTACGGAGATTAGTTTTAAAGCTGTTTTCATTCAGTGAATCTTTTATACTTGTCGGTACTTTATTGTATACTAAAAGGTAGTACATCTTAATAATAACAGCGACATTGCTTTATAATTTTGTAATAACAGTGTTTTAAAATAAACAACGCGATAAAATCCTTGTAAAGTAGTTTAATTTTAATGTATAACATTCGGGTGTACGTAATGCAATATGACATTTGAATTATAAATATAGTATTATCTCGTTCACTTATATTATAAAATTGTATCTTTTTTTATCACTATCTTTTTCTATCATGTGAATGTTATATGTGAGGTCACTCTTTTTAATGTGGACTCGTATGATCTAAGTACAGTTAAGACACATTTACGATGTAAATCTTTAGTTATAATATAAGCGCTTAAGTCTGTATGCAATGCAACGATACATTAATTTAGGTCGTATTATACAGGCAGCTTTCTACTAATCTAGCTTAATGAATCTTGCATAGCACATGAGCGAATAAATTAAACGCTTTTAAGTAACGAAGTGGTTCACTCCACACAACTTGGAGTTCTCTCGTACTATGAAAATGGTAAAGCTATCTTATAAACATGTCACATTAACAATAAATTATTGTCGTAAGTGATTAAATATATGAGTTTGTGGTTGACTGAAATGGTTTTTACATTTATTAATATAACTTGATAATATTTAAACAGAATATACAACCTTTGTTGACTTACAAATCTTAAGCTCAAAGCCAGAATAACTAAATATGGATCATATAAATATGTATTTGATCCGGGATTATTCTTATGTGTGTGTTTGATATTGCGCACTGGTGTTTTTTTGAATACCTATATGTTTACATAGATACATGCCAGTTTTAAGTAGCACATGGTTGGTGTAGACATATGTACATATGTGGGGATACATGGAGGAATCAGGTGCAGGTGGATTATGAACATCTATCTCACAAAACGGAAGCCGGACTTCACCGCATCAGTCTACTTGTGTCAAAGGTCAGTGTAACTTGACTGAAACGTCAAAACTATAAGGCTTGACGTTTACGAAAGGTATGTTAATATGATCATTAATACCCGTTTTTCATCATATATAAGAACTACTCTTTAAAAAGTGTTTGTTTAATATTTACATCGCTATAAAATGTTCTAAAGATTGTTATCTAAATTCTATATACAGACTTTCATTTTTGGTAAAAAAAAAATTAAGAATTTAATTACATCTATGACGTAATATTGCAAGTTTGCCACCATATACATGTGGACACATTTAAGCAGTAAATAAAGAATGAGACTCTTCATGTATGTAGTTTATTCTGCAGACGTTGAGAAAAACAGAACCAACCGCTTACATTCATATGAAAGAGTAAAGGCAACACGTACGTTTTACGAGCTCCTAATAGTTGAAAATATTAAGGCATGTTTACAACAAGCCTATTTCAAGCTAACATTGAATCTTTGTTATAAGTTATTTAAGCCTCAGACATACGACAAAGCCGCGCATAGCTATTGTACAAGTGTCCGTTTTATCGTACAAAAAGTTTTGCATTTGTAAAGGCGTTTATTCTAACATGTTTTTGTCAATTTTATTTATGAGAAATGTGATAAGAGACTGTTCTTTTATCACTTTTCTCATGGAGATTATCTTGTAATTCGTGAACAAGCAAATTATTTACACAGGACTCTGTATGGTTAATAAGATTAACAAAAAATCTTTACTGCACCATTGTGATTTATTAATTAATATAATATCAGCCATGTTTATAAACTGTCCCACTGCTGGGCACGGGTCGCTTCTGTATAAGAAGGGTTAGGTCATAATCCACCACGCTGACCTTTGAGTTGGTAAACTTCACATACCTTCGAGAGAATTATGGAGAACTCTCAGACATGCACGTTTCGTCACAGTGTTTTCCTTCACCGTTATGGCAAGCGATAATAATTAACTAACTAATACGCAACTGAAGTCGGAAACTCAGAGACGCGTGTCTTGAAATCGAACCTTTGCGTCTCAGTTTTCAGTCTAACGGTCTCCCGCCAGGTTATATTATTAATTTTACTAAATTATATAATGCCAGCAATTTGATAATAAGATGATTTAATATAAGAGTTAATAACAATATTTGCTTAAGACTATTATGTTTCACGAACTTATGGATAACTTGATTTTTCCCGCGGCTTTGCTCGCCTAAATCTAGGTAAGTAACAGTATGTTTTTATGAATGAGAGCTACCATATTTTCTTTCATGTTCTCCTGATAACGTGTATACAAAATTTTATGATGATTTGTCAGGCAGTAAAGGCATGAAAGCGTAGCAGTTTGTTACGCAACACATATTTGCATTTACAATATAATTAATTATTCTATTTCATTATAATGATATATATATATATATTCTAGAATTTCAGCCGTAATTCTGTCGCATTGATTCATAATGCTATAGTCCAGCCTATCTGCAATCATGTCCAGGATGCTATTGCTAATGAATGATAATACTCAATTTATGATGAGAATTTGTGTATTGCATTTATGCGCTGCGTATACTAATGGCTGCTGTATGCACGACGCAGATAACATGCCCAATATAAGACCAAGTGCCTAGTGACGTGGTTTATATGCATCCGCATGACTCGAGCCAGCCGTAGAAGTAACCCATTATGATGACAAAAGATCCCAATGGGTCGAAGTGTCGCCGGTCTGTACTGATGATACTGACTTATGTATGGGGGCCAGCCCCATACATAAGATAACCCATATAATTATTTCGAGCACATTACACAAAATTGTGTGATCCCCAAATAGTTGTTCTTAGACTGGGTGTTCCTTATGTTCATTGTTTGAATATTTGTCAAGTTCTACGCGACACAAGAATTAGTCCAAATGTAGGAGTTGGCTGTTTACAATCACCTTTAGGCCGTCCGCTGCGTTAAGCGGGTGCACGGAGCGCTTTGCGTGCTGTTTTCTATTATCGTGGACTTCCCGCCGCACGTGGCGCGGGCGACGGGGCTCGCCCCGCCGACAACGTGTCCCCGCGACGAAGCAAGCGAGCGGGAGCTGTTTCTAAGAAATCAGTGAGCGCTGCTTCGTTACTGCCGGTGCTGCCAGAGGCGGGAGTCCGTCGCGGGTGCCTGGGAGTCCGTGACGGAGCACGGCGCGGATCTCCGCGGCGGGCGCCCGCTCTGTGCACCCGCTTAACGCAGCGGACGACCTTAGGAACTAATATTTTTATTTATCAGTTCAAACATTCAATTGACTTACTTAAATTAGATGTATTAAAGTTTAGTATAGTTATTTAATTTTGTCCTTTTCATCGCACGTTTTTCGAATAAAATATTGTGTGTTAATACCTTATTTTCAGCTTAACTTTATCTTTAGGGTTGTTTAAAGTAAGTGTCAAGTTTTGTATTGGGATTTAGTGTTTACAAACCAAAGAATTTTGGGTATTGTCAATGTTCCCGAGTTCTTGATGTACTGTGTATCTTGTCAAAACTTGAGACGGGTCAGAAATGTTCATAATAGTCCAGTCCAGTCCGTTCGCAAGTATCTGACTGTCTGCATTATCAAATAGTTTGTAGTTTCAAATCTATTTTGTATTATGTAAGCAAGCTTGAGCAATTTAGTAATTGCAGATATTTTCAGCATTGTATAGCGTGTGATTCACTTATAGCTTAGTTGCCTATGTTTGATTTTGTACATTATTTTACACACGCGAGCAACAACACTCAAAACAGTATTTTTGTGCAAACAGACAACAAACACAATTGGTTGCAAAATAAGGAAGGAATTAATATTTTAATGTAAATATATGAAAAATGAGAATGTAGTGAAGATATCTCGCTATATCCCCCAGATAATTGTATTTGCATAGCAGTTACTTCACAGTGTGTATCGTGAATCCTTTTTCCGACTTTACCCGATTTTAAACGCTTGTATCATATTTATATATAAATTTATTTAATCATGCTCTTTTTTACAACAAAAGGTAACCTTTGTCTTTTCCCAACGTTTAGTCTATGTCTGTACCAAATTTCGTCAAAATCGGTTGTGATTTAGGTGTGAAACTTTCATCCCTTATTACAACCCCTTCATGCCCTTTTTTACATCAAAAGGTAACCTATGTCCTTGCCCAAAGTCTAGTATCTCTCTGTACAAAATTTTATTAAAATCGGTTCAGTATTTAAGGTGCGAAAGCGTAACAGATAGACAGAGTTATTTTCGCATTTATATTAGTTAGGACAAGTTAGGATTTAAAAATCTAAATCAGTAATTTTTGAACTCAGTATCTGTGAATTATTTTATTTTGTAAGACTAAACCTTTTTTTTTATATTTATTGACTAAAAATTTATAATACCATGGCTTAGACCACTCGCTTAAACCACTAGGGTTTTGCGAGTAGGAGTCCATATGTTATATAAATTGAAATTACAAATTATACTACAATAATTTACAATGACATTACGAATCTATCAATATTATTTAACAAATATCTTTTCAGCGCGGTTTTATACGGCTGCTTTGTTACATTTATTTACTATATCTTCGGGTAAACTATTCAAGATCTTGGGAGGTATGTATCGACATATTTTAGTTCCATACAAATTATTAAATTTTGCCAAAACATATTTCTTTGAATTTGGCAACTCTCTAAAATTACTGTTACGGCTATGCATACAAAGTTGGTCCGTGTTTACAAGTTCTTCTTTCATTACGGCGTTCTTTTATTGATACTAATTTCTAAAGGGCTTATGTGCTTCTGACCTGATTCCTTTACTCAAGTTAGTTATTTTTGTTAGTTTGTAAGGGCTTTAATTACTTTCTGACGTTACGGATGTCAGAATACTCTTGCAGAAAATATTAGTTTAATTCTGATATCTTATGAAATTTGCATAATAAGCACTTAAATTTACGGCGTTTGAACACGACGCAAGTAGGCGGCGTGGGCTACACGCACCTATGCAAGTAGCTTAAGCTACATTTGTGTGTTAATTATACTGATTACTTGCACGGGTTGTATGCATCTTGAAAACAGTCGTTGTATACTACTAGTGCATACAAAAGCCATTATGCCACAAAATCAACATGGTGGATAATATGCACTATTGGTAAAAAAGAGTCTTTGAAATAATTTATCAAAACCACCATTACCAAAACCAGATCCGTTCCGATTTCTTTCATTACTTTGTTTCTGATTATTCATTACGGGCCTCTGTAATGGGGACAGTGGAAAGATAGCTCAGGCTAAGGCGAGGGATATCGATAATTAGTAATTAATGGAATGGAACGACACCCGACACCATTACACTAATTTTCAAGATAACGATGAAGATTAGAAATAACGTAGCCGTCTGTTATATCGAACAGGGAGTTTTAGATCTAGAAATGTTATTTGAGTGGCTACTACGGAATTAATGCTATATATTTATGTTATATATATGAATAATTTTGTGGTTTATTTAGATAAATAGCTTTAGGGTTTGTGTCGAGTATGTTTGTTCGTAGTGTAAGTAGCAAAGCGGCATCTGGAATAGGCTGATTATGATTAGGAAAGTGAAAGTTACCTTACCTTATATATGTAGTTGATTTTGCCCGCGACATTCTCGGCGTGAAATTTGAACTAGGTAATTTCTTCTAGGCTGCGTGTCAAGATGAAATATACACTAGATTTTAAGTTAGACTGCCAGTAACACATTTGTGGAAACTGACTTCCATTTCCTGCAGTAGTTTTTGCGTGATGGGCTTACAAACGTAAAGACAGACACACTTTCTATTAATAATTGTTGTGATTTCTATAGCTCTATAAAATTATTTTTCTTCAATATCTCGTATGTGCAGACCAATTACAATTTTATTATTATTCATAGATTACACCCAAATTATTTAGCGTTAGCTCTGTTCTAGAGCTTTTTAAGGAGCAGTTCTGTTTGCAAAGAGATCATTAGTCTCTGTGCTATGTGCCAGCATTGAAACTTGTATTTTGCAGGATTGGTTTTAAATTATATTCCTAGTATTTGAATTACTAGGAATATAGCGTTATATTCCTAGTATTTGGATTACTAGCAATATGACGTTACTTCCCGTGCGTCGAAAAGCACGTAAAACTGTTAGTTCTACGCCCGATCTCTTTCCGGTCATGACGATTGTCGTCCTATCTGACCATGCAAGTTAAGGAACAGAAAATCCACTTGTGTTTGCGTACACACTATATTTCCTGCGCAGATGGCCAGTATCTGCTAAGTTCAGTCACCGTAAACGAGAGTCGGTCAGGAGCATTATTAGTATTATTTAAATTACTATTATATACAAAAGACACATATTTGTGTCCCAGCGATATGGATGTGAGCTATTAGTATTTATTATAATCATAAATATATATTCGGCATGAGTCTTCTCTCGTCTTTTTTTGGGAAAATTCTATTAACCAGGTCATTCAGTCATTAATTAATAAGTAACGATAATATCCCAAAAAGGAAGCTAGATTTAATCGAATGTTCTGAAGTAATTTTCACGTCCATGAATATTAGTAGAATCTGAATACTACGAACATTAATTTAATCTATTCACAACAATCCTTTAGGCTCGCATAAAATTAATAGATATAGATCGTCGGTATCTTGGGTCACGGATCTCTGAATAACCCTGTATATAGAATAGTACTAGGGTTGTCCCTACTACAAAGTATTGAATAAATAAAATACTTACAGGTATTTATTAAAGAGATTGCGGGTGATATACGTAAATAGGTCAATTATTGAAGGGGTGAAGTAACGTGATGATTTTAAAGTTATATATGTTCATCGTACGTAAGTTATTTGCTCCTATAGCGCAGTGATTTAAATGGCTGTTTGGCCACCACCAGCATGCTGAGTTCTTGATGGTTTGTCCTTTCTTTTACGTAGAATTGGAAGTATGCATCATCATGATATAGCGATAGTTTATGGGTGTACTTTAGAACCACGTCAGCAAAGTTGTGGTTAAAAGGTAGTTCTATTTAAAATAGTTACAATTTTCTTTATAAACTGGCTCTGGTCAGATTTGTGATACTGGAAAAATCTCATTACCAAACTCACTTATATATCGACAGTGAAAATTAGAGTTAGTTAAAATAGCAATAATAAATGGTTACTATATGTTCTGACGAAGGGGGTAATCAAGATGCAGATGATATTATTTTACTAAATAGTTAGGGACTCTCAGTAATAAAAAGGCTTTGGTCCACTGTCCTTCACACTGATTAAAATCAGATAGACCTGCTTCACACCTTCATAAATCTCTCTGAGAGAATGTATAAAAAAATATCTTTATCGTTAATGTATACATTTATGTCACTTTTCAATACGAACGGTAACCCAATTATATTATAGTATTAACGTAACTTACTCCTAACACAAGCATTTTGTTTAACTGGAGGGTTGAAAATCATTGTATACATAGTATAAAGCCTCGCACCTCTATTTCCGAAGGACTTGGTGTTCCACATTTCGCCAACAATAATTTTAGGTGTATTAGGGGTCTCTATCTTACTTTCGTCTAATAGATTCATTTCTAGTCTACATGCTGCTTTTGAATTTCATAGCAGAAAATCCAGTAATACTTTGCTGACCCCAAATTCGAAAGACCTTATGCACAGCAATCACATTCTATTCATTACTAGTCCAGTCACAAGTCACTAGTCATTTGCAAAACAGATTGCCAATAAACATGTAAAAATAAAGTTAGAAGTTTAATCAGGAATTTTCGAACATGGCTGTCAAACGATCCTTCCATTTGGCAATGACAGCTTTTTTAGGTTTATCTTGAATGTTATTGCATAACATCGGCATATCGCAAAATCCAATATCAGCGGGCCGGACACACTACGGTTATTTCGGCAAGTTTTCGTGTCGGAATTAAAAACTTCACAGGCTATAGCCAATACAGCACACTGCTACGAGTTATGGTCGCATAGATTTTGATACTTGGAATCGTGTGATTACGATAGTCAACAGCAATGTTTCATAATCAAATATGAAAAAAAAAAATTGTCTTACGTTTACGCGAATGTTATGAATTGCAATTTAAATGCTTTATACGGATTTTATCGCGTTGTCTCCCCAACCTCGTGAACATGAGTGCTGAAAAGCAAAATACTTTAAAAATTTTTTAAATCGCCTATAATAGTAGTAAATGTTCAATAGTAATGTAATATTTTAAAAATAATGTAATGTAATTTATGTATTTAAGTGTTAATTAAAGCAGCAATAGCTCAGTGGGATGAATACAACAATAACAACATAATATCTGTCTTTATTGTTTAAACATCCAACAGACGCAATGCAGAGGGCTATCTCGAAGGGCCCCATCATGTTGGACCTATGTCTCCGTGTAAGCCTCCCAAAGGGCCAGGTATTTTCTAATATAATATGCTAGAAAATACCTGTAATAAGAGAAACATAAGAATAATAATAATAATGTCATCCAGACCATCTGCGCAGGAGATATTATAGTGCACAGGTGTAGCGCACAGTGCACCATAAGACTGCAATGCTCGTCAAAGTCTCGGGTTCGAATCCACGTCACGCACCTCTGACTTTCAGAAGTTATATGATTTTTCGAAATTATGTGCGTATTGATCGGCAATTACCGCCTGCTCCGTGCCTCGAAGAGCACGTTAAGCCGTCAGTCCCGGCTGCCATGAACATCTATGGCAGTCGTTATTGGGCAGACAGTCCCCTATAATATCCTGACACTGGTCTAGCCTTAGGGTATCGTTAGCCTTCGGGTTGCGAAGGTCAGGCGGCAGACGCTTCGTGTAAAAACTGATATTCAGTCTAATCCGGTTAGACCAGAAAAGCCGATCCCAAGTGACTTGGGAATAATAAAGCCTAGGGAGAAGAATTAAAGTGTTAATAAACAAAGCGTTCTATCGCTTTGTTTATTAACACTTTCCATATAAAGTAGTTTAATTTCAATATTAAAAAAGTGTAATATTTTTCTTGTGGTTCTTGTTGTATGTTTACCGGTTATCATGAGGTCTGAAGGCGATTATTAGTATACGCACAGCATCTGGCACTGGCTTACAGCAAACTGCACTCTTATTATTGTATTACCGAAACCATAGCTGGTGATTTGTAATAAATTGTGAATATTGAGATACAACTATTGTGTTTCTAAAGAACACGAACAGTCTTCCTTTTTAAAATATCTTTATCAGTGCAAATTACAAGTTTCTAGTATTTTTGTTAACTCCCGTCAAATAAGAATTCCTGGCCTAGGAGTGGGTTTAGGTTGATAGTGAAGTAGGCAATATTCAAAGCCTTGATCTCTCGGTCGCACATGTAATGGCAAATCCGTAGGATTATTGCCACTTATAAAATAACTAGATTCTGCCCGTGGTTTCGCTCGCTCGGAAATAGTACTTTTTCCTGGATGAAAGGTAAAATGTCTTTTCTGTACCTCTAACAACGTGTACGCGAGTTTCACGAGAATAGGCATGATGACAAAAATAAAATGAACGAAAAAACGAAACAAAAAATATTGGACACGTATTTTTCTTTTGTCCCACAAACTAATAACAACGAAGATACAACGCGTTTTAATTTCGTGTTACGTCACTTGTAGGTACAAATTTTACAAAAGAATGACGTCACAAGCCCTCTCCTAATCTTTAATGCGTTATATCTTAATAAATTTTTATTGTTTTGTCAAAACAAAAAATAGGTGTCCAATATTATCTGCTAATCTAAAAGATGGACAAATAAGTATCACTTATTTTTACCCCGTCATCATGCCTATTGATCGAATAGTTAAGGCATGAGAGCGTAACTAACAAAAAACTCCCATTCGCATTTACAATATTAGTAAGCATTAAGTTTATTTAACACAACTGTTTCACTTTTATCAGCTGACTTGACTCCCTTGTCTTTCATTGATGTAACCAAGTGTAATCCGCTTAAACCTGAGGTGTAACGTTTGATATATTAGGTCACAGGTTTAAGAGCGGTTTGACCAATATTATTGCGTAATTACTGAACTCTACGTACTGTAGATGACCGAGCGCAGCTGTAAAACTATACTTTCCGTGTGATAAACTTGCGAAATTAGAGTATAAATCCGCTATACCCTTTGACAAGATATATTTGTGATTAAATATATGTATATTGGCTGTTCCACGATCAATACGTATTTCAATACCATCTTAAAATAACGCAGATAGGCACAAATCTTGATTACTACAAGGTTCACGGATGTTGTAACTCGTCCACGGCTCCTCTGACTTGAATGTTAAATGAGATCGTAAAGTGCCCCCCGCAACGGCGACGCTCCGTCGGATTCGAAATAAATAAAATGCTAATCCGTTCCCCGTTTTACTGTCGAACTTCGACCAATAACGTTGATCTCATACCTATAAGAGGCAACGCGAGGTGCCCTTAACTGATATTGTTTAAGTTTCGACAACATCTCCTCTAAGTTCTTTTGGAAACGCTTTTGTTATAAAACTATCTCATTATTTCTGCAACATATGTTTGCTTAGCAACTATTTATCCAACTGATTATAACGTTTGGTACATACAGGCAAAGTGTAATTTAGTTTCTGTATCAGTTGATTTATACAGGGTGATTTTGAAATCGTGTAATTCCTTTTAACCACGCATTCTACTGGTGATATAGAATAACCCTGACCATATTTTTATTTAATTAGAATTATTTTTTTGAAAAATTATCGTTCCGTTTTTTTTCGTGAAATGGTGTCAGATAGTCATATGTTAACCAACCGAGGCAATTTTAATATTTTACTAATTAAAATAAAAAAACATATTAATAATTAATGTCGTAAATAATAACGGGCGGTCCTTTTTTTTGCCCCTTATTATTTACGACATCAGTTATTGTTATGTTATTATTTTTAAATTAGTAAAATATTAAGATTGTGTCAGGTGGTTAAAATATGACTATTTGAAATCATTTCATGAAAAAAATCTGTACTCTAATTTTGCCGAAACCATTATTCTAATTGAGAAAAAATATGGTCAGGGTTATTCTATATCACCAGTAGAATGCGTGGTTAAAAGGAATTACACGATTTCAAAATCACCCTGTATATTCATGTTCATTGAGTTGGTTAGGATACTATTGTATATACATTTTGCTACCGTTAACAGTGGTTTATATATTGTTTCTCTTATCACAGGTACTTTCTAACATATTATATTAGAAAATACCTGGCCCTTTGGGAGGCTTACACGGAGACATGGGTCCAACGTGAAGAGGCCCTTCGAGAGTTTTAATCAAAGGTGTGATGGAACACCTACAGCGGCACTAGCCGCAGCAGGCGTAGGACTATTGCTACGTATAGATTCTAATATATGGGCTATAGGTATGGGTGTTTGGTGGACCGGTATATTGCTAACTATGGATGAAAAACGGCGTCTGCCCTGAATACTCTAATAGCATCAATGCAATGGGCAGACGGTGACTCGCCAACCCACTAGATGGGCCCCCTGATAAGCCACTATAGGCATACAAGCCAGCAGCAGAGGGCAACACCGGTGCGAGTGGCTAGGGGTGTCGAGCAGTGCGGCGCCGGTTTCACCATCACGGTTCTCGTGACAACGGAGACCCGAAGCGGGTTTCCCCTTAGTTATGCCCTTGAAAATGACACTTCCACCCCCAAGCATATAGCTCTAGCGGCCCCCCTCTGACCGGCCAACCAAGGCAAGCCAGAGTTAAGAGTCCTACGGGCGCTCTTGAAGTTCCACCCCAGCCAACCAGTAACGGCAAGCCGGGGACGAGGCCCTAACCAACTCTCTGAGGCATTCAGGACCGCAGTGTCGCCACTCACATTCAGCCCGCCACAAGCTGCCCTGCGGTTGTGCGCTTTAATTTAACCTGGTGATACATTTTTTGTTTATATCACAAGGCGAAGGTGATAGTTTTAAAGCTAGTGTACTGTGCCCTCCGATATCGCGTTAGTCTCATGATGAGATAACGACTGTCCCAGAGGGGTATATTGTTTTATTGTTATTACGTTGTATTAATACTAACACTGTATTTTCCGTATTGATGGCTATATTCTTAGTTATAGCGCCACGGTAGCTCTGTGTCGTGGATTCGCCACCTTCTCCACCCACAAGATGCAATGAATCTACTCGAAATATGTGTGCATTTAGTTTAGCATGAGTAGTCCACAAAAAGACTAATTTTATTCACAAATTGCTTTTTCAATCTTAAAACAAGTAAAGCATACTCTAGCAATGTGTTATAGGCTCGCTTTCATATAAGGAGGCCTTTTAACTAGCTGAATAACGTAGAACTCACGTAACAGAGAAATAAGTTGGCACCTAAAATGTAGACACCAAAATCTGAATGTAACACGTGCCTACCTATTAATATGTATATTTGTTGTAAATACCAAAGTTATAATAGCAAACCGCTTGACCCGGTTTTTGTTTAACATAAAATGAAGATCAGCGTAAAGGACCATTAACTTGGTAATTGTGTCGGACATTATGCAAAAAATGGGGTAAAGGGTTTGATTATGCAAATGCTACTGAAGATTGTTAAAAATGTCTTGAAATAATTCTTTGTGTTTTATTTGTTGTGGCTGTAATCATACTTCCAGGTCGTGTAGAGAATATTAAAAGCTAATGCTTTAGTGGCAGATGAGCTAGCAGTCCTAACCGATGGTAAACGGCAACCTCTACTTATGACCTTTGGCAACGAGCAGGATATATACTCGTAGCTAAGGCACCGTCTACCATGACACAGCAATATTCTGTTTAAACTACGTTTATAAAAGGATAAGTCATAGCGTTTGAAAAACAGTGTGCAGGTAGTTCATTCCAAAGCCTTACTCAACTGGGAAAATTTATCAAGTTATATAGGCATAAACATGGGACGAATAAACCAAACAATGATGGTTGAAAAGTTAAGTGGTACCAAGTCAAATCGCTCCTCGAAGCACTTTCCCTGAAAAAGATTATAGAACACGTAAAAATACTTGAAATGTATTAATAAAAAGGTTTGGCTTGTCTTCGTAACAGCTATAGAATTGTTTTCTATACAACAGGATTTATATAAAACTGGCTGCCTAGCTCTTCAGCGAGGTTTATGCGTGATTATCTTTATGTAAATTCTTTTGTAATCGTTTTTTCGGAGTGTAGTTTTAAGGTAGCAGTCATGGTATTAAATATAGATAATTAATTATGTAATAACAATCAAAGCGGATAAGGAGACCTTATAGATGTGTGCTACATTGGTATCAGATCAAAAATATTATGCCGCATCTCCAAAGGAATAGGCAGATGTATAAAACACCAACATTTTGCCAGGTATGTGTCGCTTTCCAGGCAGGAATGCCATGATTCCTTGCCGTCAACCAGACACATTGACTCCAGACAGTGCTGCTACTGATTAATTCACAGCAATTTTATTTGGCTGCAATCTTCTGTATGGTGGAGAGTATATCTAAACCAGACTTCACCAGAAACAAGATATGAATTTGCTATACTCAACCTCTCCCAAATAAGGTTGAAGGATTCGCAGGAAATACGGACACTATTTAATGTTTAAAACGCATATTGACAATCGCAAACGGATGTCGCTTACAGCTTTTCACAATACAAAAGCTTTCCTATAAAGAATACCATAGAATTTCACAGCAGTGGTACTAGACGTCTCATACAAAATTTTGAATACATCATTTCCGCACCGCGTGCACAAACGCAGTGCGTAGTTATTGTAAGTGCTCGTATTGTCATTTTGTACAAAGCTCGAGGAAGTGTCCATGTGCTAGGAAACGGCTCGGTCATACTGACAGCGATTTACATACGCAATAGCATATTTTGTAACCTTAAAATGCATATCTACATAGACATACTATGACTTAATTTTGCCCGCGGCTTTGCTCGTATAAATGTAGGTTAGATTTGTAACAGTACCTTTTTTCTACGTGAAAGGTACCCTATGTCCTTTTCTGTTCCCCTGACAACGTTTAAGCGGCATTTCATTATGATTGGTCGAGTAGTTAAGGCGTGAAAGCGAAACAAACAAACAAACTAACATTCGCATTTATAATATTGAATTAGGATTATCAAGCTGTTCAGTTGGTCGACATAAGATAAAAGAATTTTGGATTATTATCAGTATGCTCCTTTACTCCTAAAAATACGCTATTAGTATATTGTCAAGCTCTTAAGTGTACAGGTTCCCTTAATATTAATTTAAAAATCATAACATCTTTTTATTTGAAAAAAGAGATCTGTCATATCAATCCAACATTTTAACTAAAAAGACTTTAGTCACGCAGAAACTTAAGATAACTTAATTATTGACGGTAGTGATATATTGCTTTCCTGTACAATAATTAACCTGTTAATTGTTGGAATGCCAGACATAATTGAAAAGCTATTGTGTATAGCCGCTGACTCTCTAAAGGTAATCATCTACCTAAGTAGATGATTACCTTCATAGATAGAGTTCAATATCTTCTCAACAAGCTTATCAACCCTACTCACCGCAATACAATACAATATTGTTTTGGAGGTGAGCTATTTCACTTTGGTCGAAATCTTAGGATTAAGATAGAGCCAGTTCCTCTTCAAAAACTTAGGATAAGAGTAAGAGGATTATAATGATTTTAATACCACCTACCACCAATTAGATTATACTTTAATGATTATGCGGAATTAAATCACACCAACAACCACCGAATTTTTTGTTCTCACAACATTGTTACTATGTATTATCATTTAATGGGCAGAGTTTCAGACTCAGTTTTGTAATTAAGAACAGCACAATAAAACCATTTAATGAATCTTTAATTTAGCCTGCGAATCAAACAGTTTCGGCCGTATCCGTAAGAACATACTGATAACGTTTAATCAACCACGCAGTAATGTTTTAGTTGATTTTAATACCTCCCGAGGGCAGTAATACACTGTTTTTGTTTCTGATATACGTGGGTAATATTTTGTTGATCATTAATCAAAGTTAACGTGTATTAGTACAAAGTTAGTATTAACAACGCCGGATAATTATCAACTAGGCCAAAACTTTGCGCATTACTGATGAATAATTTAACTTGAAAATAAACGTTAAATCATAGTATAAATTATACCCACATAATACCTTTGTTATTAAGTAACCGTAAGAATGATTGCCATCAAACTTGTGTTGGGTTCCGCAAATGAAGAGGATTACCAATACTCTTGCTTAGAGAAGAAGAACCATTAATAACCATAAATAATTTTACTTCACGTGTGACTAGGAGCGAGTCTTGTTGCCTCTGATCTGGTGCTGCATGCACCTATACGTTACGTAACAGGCTTCTTAATTCCCCCTTTGTACGTAACGCACCGTAACGTTTTATTAGATCCCCTATCCATACCATTAGATGAGCCATATGCTAATTTGCCTGCGAAGAAGCTTAAAACATACAAACATGATCTTACATTTTTATATCCCCCAATATGTATTACAACCACTATATTAAAAATATTGACTATATCAATATTTTTATGCATCCCGGACAGAACACCCCACTCGTGTTGACGTGCAACTATAAAAACCTTTTAAAAGAAGAAACCAATTACACTTTGCCCGATGCGAATATCGAACCCGATAGCTGATGCACAGCAGTGGCATACACACACACCTTTACAAAATATAGTACACACCTTTTATAAATTATTATAAAAACAAAAAACAACGTAGTTTTGTTAGATCTTTCTTTGCCCGTAGGTAACAAAGTATTGTTTGTCCCCGCCTGCAGCACCATAAAGTATTTAGTTTAACTAATTTGAATATACATAATATGTAGTTATTTCATTATTTGACAAAGTAAGCTTACAAAACAATGCTTTAGTCAGTCGAATTTTATATAGCTATTGTGATACTTGGTTTTCTCTTTTCAGTTCATTACTTTTAAGCAGTCGGGTTTTTTGTTTTCAAAATAATAATTTTATTTCAGACTTTTTAGTTTTATTAACAGAGTTTTATTTTAATATATAACTAAGTACAGGTAATGTAACTTCTGAGTTCCTGACTTGAATAGATTCTTGCTAGAAAATGATACTTCGGGCGTCCCGATATATAATTGGTACGCTATTTGACAATTTGTGTTAAAACAGTAATATAAACGTGATATTATGATATATATATATTTTTTTTTTGAAAGGTTCTTTAATCTTTCATTTGATACTCATATTGCTAAGGTAAGACAAAAAAACAAACACCATCCCCTTTTTTCTTCATTTGAGGGCGCCATTTTGAAAATGTATATATTATATAGCCTATGACACTACCACAATTCTGATGAAATGAACGACACCTCATATGTCAAAAACCGTCTAGCCATTTGGGCTGTAGGGCGTGCCAAAGAAATGGACATACATAACCACATACATACATACATACATACACTCGAAAAACATTACCCTCCTTCTGACGCAGTCGGGTAAAAAGTAATTTACCTACACAATAAAAATGGTAATTTCTGTGTGTAATAGCTTTTTGGTTCTTAAATAAACCAAATCCAGATATATTACGTGGAACGTAATGTAACGTAAAACGTCGTTTGATATTGAGATTTAATCCTGATCCCACAATTGTAGCTTTATGCTGTAAAAAGGTTCCCAAGGCAGCTAATTAGGATATACTTTTTATTTCCCGAATCGCTGCCACAGAGGCCTTGCCTATAAGTACAAAGACTGTCTTTCACTTTGCTAGCGTGTTTTTCATTTGCGAGAAAAGCGTTGTATTGTCTGAACGTAACTATTCACTTACAGTGAGGATGATTTTATAAAGTCGTTCATAATATATGATCGGCAGATGTACCATAAAGTCTTCAAAACGTTACTTACATGATGACGGGATATGTACACAAGTACTATTTGAAACATGTCATGAGTAGTTTTCGTTGACAAAGTGATATTACGTTTTGCCGATGACATTCTTAGTAGCAGCCTGGAGTTAGGAAGTTGGCGACGTTTCATCTCCGCACCTCGGTTAATACGTAAAGCCTCGGATAATATATAAAGATATAATTTGCTATCCCATTGCGCACCTGTATTGTTTTATTTTCTTTCTTAAAGGTGACATTCTATATATTGGCCTTGTCATCTATATAAATTGTTTAGGCAGCGCGTGATTGTTTTAAACACTTCTTGAAGTGACTATTTAGTCCAATTACAAAATTAAAATAACAGGCAAAAAGAAAACCCAAATTTGGAACTAGTAATTGTCGATATATATAGAGGTTTAGGTGATCGCCTCGCCACTGTCACTGCGCCGAATGTTGTG
This sequence comes from Catocala nupta, assembly GCA_963675205.1. NCBI lineage: Eukaryota > Metazoa > Arthropoda > Insecta > Lepidoptera > Erebidae > Catocala > Catocala nupta. The sequence continues at coordinate 24,720,671 of OY776086.1, read as the reverse complement.
AGTTCAATTCCCAAACGAGACAAAACATTGTATGATCTTCAAATAGTTCAGAATAAAATTGTCCATTTTTTAGAATATTTGCCTAGTGGGAAACCGTTGGACTGCCACGCAGAGGTCTCGAGTTCGAATCCAAGGCGCGCATCTCTGACTTTTCGAAGTTATATGCGTATTAAATGGGTAATTATCGCTTGATTTAACGGTGAAGGAAAACATCGTGAGGAAACCTGCATGTCTGAGAGTTCTCATAATGTTTTCGAAGATATGTGAAGTCTGCCAACCCGCACTAGGCCAGCGTGGTGGACTATGGCCTAACCCTTCTCACAGTGAGAAGAGGCCCGTGCCAAGCAGTGGGACAGTTTAATACAGGGCTGATATTATTATTATTATTGCAAGGCCCATAGGAATCTTAAAGCGGAAATAGCCTTTTTAAAAGATGGAAATATATATGACTAGCTTTTGCCCGCAGCTTCGTTCCCTCGGGAACAGTGCATATTTCTGGATGGAAGATTTACCTTATGTCCTTTTTCGTGCCCCAAACTACGTGTAGGTATTATGATAAGCGGTCGAGTAGTTAAAGCGTGAAAGCATAACAAATAACAAAGTCAATTCGCATTTATAAGTTAGGATTCTTAAAATCCGCAGGCTCGTTTTATATTTTTTATACTAGAGCCGGTCAAGGACTACATGTAAAGTCACATGTGCAATGCTTGCATTTACGCCTTTGAATCAATAAAGCAATTTTACATTGCTTTTTGTATTGTCGTCACATAATATATACTTTCACAAGCATCAATGGTAGTAGATCCTCGCTGGTTTCAGCATGAATGGGCCGGATCGACCGGGGTAGTACTACCCTCTCACAGAATGCCGGCGTGAAGTAATGGTACCCGTACTGTTGCGTTTCGTATTGGTGAGTGAGAGAGCCGGAGGCCCAGTTACCCCGATCTTTTTTCTATCCTTTCCTTTGTCCTTTCCCTCTTTCATTCCTTCTTAAAGGGCTGGCAACGCACTTGTATCTCCTTTGGGGTTGCGGGTGTCCATGGGCGGCGGTAATCGCTTACCATCAGGCGATCCGTCTGCTCGTTTGCCAAAGTATACCATAAAAAAAAAAAAAACTTCAAATATACCAATAGTTTCGCTTATTACATATTATTATAGTTTGTAGGAAATTACAGGTCATGTTAATAAAACCGTATTAAAAAGACGAACAAAAGCGATAAGGACTACCGCATCTAAGGTCCTGTACATTGTGGTAAAAAAAACACTGGGTGATTCTTCAAAGGTGAGTATAAAACGGTATCAGCCGGTATGCCGCTTACTAATATAACTAAACTACAGGAAAATCTATTATTTTATCCTTTTACCGCTAATTCAAGTATCCAAATACAAAAGAAAATATTTAATATAATAATAGAATCCATACGTAGCAATAGTTTTACGCCTGCTGCAGCTAGTGCCGCTGTCGGTATTCCATCCCACCTTTGATTAAAATTCTCGAAGGGCCTCATCATGTTGGACCTATGTCTCCGTGTAAGCCTCCCAAAGGGCCAGGTATTTTCTAATATAATATGTTAGAAAATACCTGTAATAAGAGAAACATAATAATAATAATAATAATGTCATCCAGACCATTTGCGCAGGAGATCTGCGCAGATGGTCTGTATTATAGTGCACAGGTGTAGCGCACAGTGCACCAACAGACTGCAATGCTCGTCAAAGTCTCGGGTTCGAACCCACGTCGCGCACCTCTGACTTTTGGAAGTTGTATGACTTTTCGAAATTATGTGCGTATTGATTGACAATTACCGCCTGTTCTGTGCCTCGGAGAGCACGTTAAGCCGTCGGTCCCGGCTGCCATGAACATCTATGGCAGTCGTTATTGGGAAGTCAGTGCCCTATAATATCCTGACACTGGTCTAGCCTTAGGGTATCGCTAGCCTTCGGGTTGCGGAGGTCAGATGGCAACCGCTCCGTGTAAAAACTGATATCCAGTCAAATCCGGTTAGACCAGAAAAGCCGACCCCAAGTGAATTAGGAATAATAAAGGCTAGGGAGAAGAGGTGTGTGCGCAAACACAATTACACTCTCTCTCCCCTAACTTTCATGATCCGATGGGACGGTAATCCGACACGACCGGAGAGAGATCGGGCGCAGGACCAACGGCTTTTACGTGCTTGCCGAGTCATGGGGGTGTCTAACACCGCCAACTTCCTAACAGAAAATCCAATAATGGTTCGCCCGACCCGGGATTTGAACCCGAGACCTCATGCACAGCAGTCGCATTCACTACCGCTGCGCCACGGAGGCAGTTATATAATTAAATCACAAAAAAATACGAAAATTTTCTCGATGCGTCATTATCTTGTGTGATGTTGCAAGTGCGACGGACACACAAAATATGATTTTCCTTTAGTTTAGTTATAATAGTAAGCAGCAAAAAACAGTAACATCATCAATTTTTAAGAATCTGCTGATGCTAGATTTAATCTTTGTACTCGTAAACAAATTCGTATAGTGGATTTTATCCCCATACGGGACAGAAATTGGTGTAATCTACAAAAAGATACAGAGACAAAAGAGGAAAAAGGACGTTGTCTTGTTGCTCAAGACCGAATATACATGTGTATTGTTCCTGCAGTAATTAGGATTAGTAACATTCTTTATAGTGATATTGTAATGACATCGGGATCAGGATTAGTAATATTCCTTAAGGTAATATCGTAGTAACGTCAGGATTCCTTGTTTGTTGAGTTGGCTGCGACGGGTCATGAAACTTTAACTATTCACGTATGGCATAGTAGGAAAAAGGTTTAAAAGGTGGTCTCGCTACTACCACTTCGTCGAGTCGTGGCGTCAGTGTCGCGTGTGGTACGATTCCCACACAACACACAACAACATTTGTGGGATACACAAATAGTTGTACCGACTCTAGGTATTTCTTGTGTACGTTATCTGAAAGATTTTGAAGCCTGTGACACTGGGATTATAACTAGAGCGGGTGAAGTCCCTGTAAAAAGGAAATGTGATCTTTATGGTGTTAGCTTCATTTATTGCTGCGGCGGGTTGTAAGCTTATTGTCGGCCTGGGAATATAAAAAAGTTAATGAACATTTATATAAGTATAATATTACAGAGTTATGAAATAAAAAAAAAATATTTTTTGATCCTCTGAGTTTATTTAGCTTTTGCTCGCGGCTTCGTTTAGGTTATGTAAGTAACAGTACTTACTTATTTAAAAATAAAATGCCTATGTTACTCGGTGATTGTATAGCTTTCTAATGGTGAGGGAATTTTATAAATAGGTTGAAGAGTTTTTGAGATAAACAAACAAACAATCCAGAAATAAAATCCTTCCTCTTTATCACATTAGTATAGACAAGTCAATATAATAATAATATATAGATACAATGGAGAAGCATTGTATTGAGGCCTCTGGATCTGAATGTAGACGATAAAGATCTATAAATTTATACAGAACACCTTTACTAAATACAAATAGAATTTTATTCTCAACAAATACCAGTAACGTGAAAAGCTGTCTGATCTATAAAACTCTTTCTGAGAACAATCTGTAATTAAAACATCAGGTTTCAGGTACCCGATCCTCAATTGATATTGCGAAAATGGCTTTTGACAGACAGGCAGATGGATGGGGTACAAAGTAATCTTCTTAACTACGATAACGTAAATCAACATTTATTTTCATTAAAATCCTTCTTTATTAATCTTTACTATTGGGAGCTTTGGGATCTTATAATTTTCAATTGACTTGCTTTCTTAAAGAATACCAACTAATATCATAAATGCGAATGTATTGAGTGTTTATTTTTACGCTTTCACGCCCTAACTATTCTATCGATCATCATGAAATATTGCATACACTTTGTCAGGGGTACGGAAAAGGACAAAGGGTACCTTTTAACCAGAAAAGTAGGTACTGTTTTCAAGTAAAGCTCTGGGCAAGAACTAGTCATAAATAAAAAGGCTTGATTCGCAAGACAGTGGACGTTTATGCGATTATGCATTCGTTGTAACGTGTTGTATTAGCCGACTATCTGTTTCTCTTAGATTTATCTTAGATTGTCTGTTTGTAATAATATCAGCTCTGTATACAGGATGTCCGGTAATTAATGGATAACCTTGAAATGTCTTATAGTAGAACAGAAGGCCGTTAAAAAAATATATTTAAAAGTGCAAGCTATATTAGCATAGCATACTTTCGACTGTCTATCTATTAGCATAATTAGTGTTTAATTATAAAACAACAAAAAACAGATGGAATTCATTCATTTATGGTCGTAGTATACAAGAAAGTTATACATGGTAATTAAAAAAAAACAAATATCTCAGGTAGTAGTAAGGATAGATGTTTTTTCATATTTTTTTCTGAACGGCCGTCAGTGCCACTATCTGACATTTCCAGGTTATCCATTAATTACCGGACACCCTGTATAAATAATCCTACTGCTGGATACGGGCCTCGTCTCAGTGTGAGAATGATTGGACCATGTGATACCACGTTGGCCCATTAGGCAGGCTCCATATACCATTAAGAAAAATAATGACATGCAGGTTTCCATACGACGTTTTCCTTCATCGTTAAATTGACTAAGAAGATAGGTAATCTATCTTTTTTATAACTCCTGTTGTAGGCTATAGTTATTCGACGATCCTTTAAAAGTTGGATGTTTAGCGTTAGTAATACAGAACCCTAGAAAGTAATAAAACAATAGTTGTATACAACCCACAAGCAATTTCTTTAAAACTTTACTACACGAAGGACCCTGGTATACAATGGCAATATAATACTGAAAGTTCTAGAAGGCACATAGTTTGTTTTGGAACATAACTCTATGAATGTATTTTGAACAATGTCGTTTGCAAAATGTTTGGGTCGTCTGAAAGACTAATGTTGTTGGCTTTTAGCAATTGTTATTTTTCGTTTGCCTAGTCAGTATGGTATTGGGTTTTCCTTTTAAGAAATACATAGGAACGGCACAAAGCCTAAGAATTTCGGCGAACGGTTACCACCATTACGCGGGATCTAAAAACCTGACTTCACGGATGATGCAGTGGTTTAAGCGCCTCGCCACTAACACTGCGTCTGTTGTGGGATCGAATTCCACAAGGGACTAAAATTTGTGTGATCGGAAAATGGTTGTTCCGAGCCTGGATGTTCTTTGTGTTCGTATTTTAAACGTTGGTAATATTGTCCAGTCCTTATAAATAAAACTAACCTATCGGGCGAAATTCGGATGCAATAATACAGTTGCACTCACTGATCGGTAAACGATTAGCGAGGTTAAGCAACGTTGGGTGCGGTCAGTCTATATATGGGTGACCCAGGCACGCCACGATCGTGGCGGTAAGTCCCGTGTTTGAGGAGTGGCTGAAGAGGCGGCATGGCACCCTCACCTTCCAGCTGACACAGGTATTGACTGGCCACGGTTGTTTTGGCCAGTTCCTGTGTCGTATACGCCGGCAAGAGACGCCTGGTTGTCACCACTGCGGCGACTGCCGTGACGTTGTTGAGGACACGGCGCTGCACACTTTGGTGGTTTGTCCCGCCTGGGCATCGCAGCGCCGTGAGTTAATCGCGGCAGTCGGATCGATTGCCCTCTCGCTCCCGGTCGTAGTTCAGTCTATGGTCCGGAGTTAGAGGTCGTGGAACGCCGTCGCCTCCTTCTGTGAGGAAGTGATTTCCATCAAGGAGGTGGCGGAGCAGGAGAGGAAGCATTTAAACCCTCTCCCCAACCGCAGAGCCGGGCGCCGGAGGGCGCGGGATGACCTCCAGCCACCCTGAGGTTTGACCTGGGGGTGGCGGGCTTTGTGGGCCTGCCCGCCATCCGTTCAGCACCAGGTCCGAGAGGCGGCGTGCGTGTTCCCACGCGCGCCTCTGTGTCGAGTCCGTCTTCCTCTCTAGGGGGGAGACAGTAGGGTTTTTAAGCGTGTAATGCCTATAGGGTAGGCTTGTTGTGTAGTGGCCTGCCGTTACATACGGCGGGCCGAAACCTCGGCGGGGTCGCGACCGCATGCGAAAGTGATTCGCGCGGCCTCGTCGATAGCGGTTTTGACGCTCAGATGAAATACCACTAAGCGGCTTGTTTGCAAGGCTTTAATCAAATTCATTCAGTGGTTTCGCGTAACAAATACATGACAAACATGTACTATTAGAAGGATGTATTAAAATGTTAAAGCAAATTCATTTATATTTTTACTTAATCCACTACCTACCAGTTCAACAAATAAGAGATTTATAGACTTTAAAAATACGTAGGATTTTAAATAGATGTCCAAACATCAAAGGTCCAAAAGTGTTGACAAGTACACGGGCTTCGGAGAGCACGTAAAAAGTCAGTCTCGGTTGTTGCTAAATTGACAGCAGTTGTTAAGCCATTTCAGAGGCCTATGGGCTTGAACAGCTCTTGACAACAGGTTGGCCACTAACCACATGAAAAGAAAAAAGAAGACCTTCTTATTTAAGGATGCACTGTTGCAAACTACGTACATACATATGTATATGCTGCTGCTATGAACAAAAATAACTCGCAAAATAAAAAATAATCTTGCGCAACTGAGATCAGTGTACAAGTTTACAATTCTGACACAGTGGTTGACCACTACTAGTTTTACAGCGAAAGATATATTTTAATCATTAAAATATATATTAAAATTAATAATTTTATACGTATTTCATTACGGTTTATTTATAAACACTATTTTAACTTATGTTGAAATAAGTTAAAATAGTGTAGTGTAATATTCAAGCCATATTTTACATATTGGTGAAGTTCAATTATAATTAACAACTATAAATATAGTTATAATGATTAAATGGTGACACTTTTTTACGTGCAGAATTTCCAGGTAATACACAAGTTTGCAAAAAAGTTATAAAAACATTTGATTTATCTCTGACCATGGTTACAGAAAAGCAACATTTTTAATAGTTTTAAATAGTATACAGGTTTTTGTTTAAATTAACGTATATAAAAGCCTTATAAAGTTAGTAACTTCAACCGATTACAATTTCAAGATATCTGCTACCTACATTTGGTACATAGAATTTTATGGGAAGCTTTGGCCGACAACGGCCGACTAAATGGCTAAAGACGAGTGGCAACCCAAGGATCGATTGAATGGCTATCGCAATGTCATGAGAACAGACCTCATTGAACTATTCAAGTGACCCACATTAAGTACATTTACGAAAATGTTATTGTAGCCAAGGACTTCGTCTTTAATAGATACCTACGTAACAAACAGTTACATGTACAATCTAATAAAATTGGAGCAAAGGTTAGCCTTGAGAGAAGTACATATCGCACTCTTAATAAAACAGAGACCTATCTGAGTATTTTGGATCAAACTAATTTGAACTCTGTTGCAACAATTTAACACGAATATATTATTAGAATTTATAGTCACAAGATTAGAGTTTGAATTGCCATACTCCCAAATTTCGAGTTAAGTCGCTGTTTTATTAAGCATGTGATATGTGCGATATATTTTAACTTTAAAGGTTTGCGTATGTTAGTTTATTATTTTCTATTATCTTTTAAAAAGATGACTCCGCACTAGGAATTATTCCTGTGTCACGAAGGACTTTAATAAAATTCAACAACGGACACAAAGAACATCCAAACTCTGAACAACCATTTGTAGAGCACACAATGTTGTGTCTCGTGTGGGATTTGAACCCACAATACTCGGTGCAATGGCAGCGGTGAGGGGTCTACTTAAAGCACTAAGCCTAATGCTTTCAGGTCTAAATCATTAAATCGCATTTAATGGGGTATGTCGATATAGTTTAAGGCCTAGAGAAGGGATATACAGGAAGTCCGGTAATTAATGGATAACCTTGAAATGTCTTATAGTAGAAATGAAGGACGATCAGAAAAAATGAAAAAAGCTATAATAAAAAAAAAGGGAATATTATAAAGTGCAAGCTATATTAGTATAGCATACGTTTGACTGTCTATCTATTAGCATAATTAGTGTTTAATAATAAAACAACAAAAAACCGATGGAATTCATTCATTTATGGTCGTAGTATACAAGAAAGTTATACATGGTAATTAAAAAAAAAACATATATCTCTGGTAGTAGTAAGGATAGATTTTTTTTCATATTTTTTTCTGATCGGTCTCAGTTCCACTATGAGACATTTCCAGGTTATCCATTAATTACCGGACAACCTGTATATGGGACCTTTGAAATGCGAATGAAGCTGTGAATAGTATGTAGCGGTCTTTTTATTAGTGTTATAAATTGGCAAAAGAAGCATGAGAGCAGAATAAATGCTGTAGAAATGAGAGCGCTGAGAAATATATGTGGTGTGAATCTGAAGGATAGAATAAGGATTAGTGTGATTAGAGAGAGATGCGGCATGAAAGTGGATATAGTGACGATAATAGAAAAGGGTATGTTAAGCTGGTTTGGGCACGTAGAAAGAATGGACGAGAAAAGACTGACTAAGAAAGTTTAAAGGCTAGTGTGAATGGAACAGCCGCAAGGGGAAGACCTAGGCGAACGTTTCTTGATTAGATCGGAGACGTTCTGAATAAAGGCCAGGTTAAGAGCACCTTAAACCAGCGAGCGTGAATGAGGAATGTTATGAAAGTGAATGAAGCCAGAGAAGTGTGTCAGGATCGTAGCAAATGGAAATCCGTAGTCTCTGCCTACCCCTCTGGGAAACAGGCGTGAATCTATGTATGTAAATTGCATAATTAATGTAGTAACAGAATTAAGAAATATATGCGTAATTTTTTTTATTCTATTTGGATACTTTACAGTTTTTGTAAGAAAACAAAAACCTTAACAGTAATAGAGTAACATGTGAAGGACTTAGCCAGAAAAAAAATAGCATATGGGGCTCGTCCATTATTCTGACATTTCGTTGAACCTTTGAATTATGTTATCTCTTCAGACTGCGAAAATCAGATGGCAGATGTACGTGCAAAAAAATTTGAAAACCGAATAAAATTGTAATTCCTTGTTGTTAATCAGTAAGATATTCTGCTCATTTTAGTTGTGTGGTATATTTTCAGTATCAGTTGTTTTTAAAGTAGGAACATATGAGTAACTAGCTGACCCGCGCAACTTTGTCTGCGTCACATAAGAGAATTTTCACCGTTCTTGCAACATTTTTCATCTATAATCCGCTCCTATTGGTCGTAGCGTCATTTTATATAGCCTTTCTCGGTAAATAGGCTATTCTGAAATAAAATATATTTTCAATTTGAACCAGTGGTTTCTAATATTACCGCGTTCAACCAAATAAACACCTGGTTCCAGTCTGGTCCAGGTTTATAATAAATATTAGTATAGATGACACATTGCGGGTAGCGGTTAGCAGATAACACGCCTTTAAAAACTCTCAGAGATGCAAATTTCTTCATGATATAACATCGTAACAATTAACTATTTTATAGGTACATGACTTTAAAAAGTTTGATGTGCGGTTCATTGGATCGATCTTAAAGTGGCAATCTAATACTATAACCACTAACCGACGAAAACAATGCCACGGTTTGATATAGAAATCCTATCATTTATTTGTAATATTTACATTTGCCGCTCTGATAAATTCGAGTTGTCCCAGTAAATTGTAAAATACGATTAATGAATATGCTATCTCGTATTCCCGCTCCTCATTCGATTCCCGCGTTTTCGCCGAGCACAATTGTAATTTTTTTTATTTCTATTCCAAATGCAAATTGAGTTTGAAACTTCGTTTGGGAATTTTTGTGAGGAAAGTGCTGACATCTTTCGAGACTCCTTTGTGATGTTGTAGCTGATGAAACTGGCTATGTCTCTTTTTTATTTTATTTTTCGGCCAGCGGATTAGAGTTTGAGAATTAAATTTTGTTTCGCTCAGTTTTGATGTACTGCCCAGAACGGTATTTGGTGAAAAGGCGTTAAGTTTACAGAGAGTTTATAGCAACCTGTTGCAATCCAATTTCGTCGTAATACGATGAGAATTATTTTTGGGGTGACAGGATTATGGCGAGTCCATGAAATAACAAAACAAAGCAGTGGGTACACTCCAGCTTATTTTGCGAGGGTAGGTATTAGGCGTGAACTACGAATTATTCCTTGCCATAATACTTCATTTGCTTAATTGATATTTATTGCATTAATAACGTATTATTTTTAAATATTTGCATATTAATATTAAGATAACTGCGTTAGTCCTGTATTATGTTTGTCTATAAATTCTGGTCAATCGTGGTTCTTTTTTGCAAGGTAATTTTAGTAAAAGTTCGCAGTTTTTGCTCTCTATTACGTTGAACCTATCGGAACAAATGGATTAACGTGGGTGTAATTCTTCTGCTTACCTCTTTGGGAATATATGAGTATAATAAACGCATATATATTCTCACACCCATATCTACGAAAGGGATGGCAGAGAAGTAATATACTCACATTTTATCAGGTATTTATCGTCCTACGTAGTAAACTTATTGCCGTAATCTTATTCTAGATTCCCCGCTGCTACTGAAAACTTCTAGGCTGAAAATTCCAATATCGCCATGACGGCATTGTCTGACTTGGTAATCGATCCCGAGCACTCATGACCAGTGTATACAAGTATAGCTCCAACAATAGTGGAATGAGCTTATGTGACTACAAGCTCATTCCATTGTGGTCAGTAATACGGTCATTTAAAAGGATAATTAAAAAGAAAAATAAACGTTAAACTAAACGACATAAAACGGACTAATCCAACAAACGAATAAGTCAGGGTTGTCAAACGTAAAACAAACTGACAACAGCGTTATAATTTATTTTCCATCAAATTCTTTTATTCTTTTGAACAAAAAGCAAAGATGACCATGGCTGCTGAAAAGGAACAGAAACGTCGGGAAAAGTGTGTACTTAAATATAAATAGCTTTAATAATTAATTAAGTTTAAAAAGTAGTAAAGCTTAATAGTAGTACTGTAACAGTTTAAAAATTATGTAATAAAGTGTTAAATAAACAACGTGACAAGTTCCGTATAAAATAGTTTAATTTCGAAAATTGTCCTCTGTTTTACCTTTCTAAAATATAATATAGTCATGATAATACACGTGAAATAAGATAAGATAACAATTATCATTATTGTACACCATTTCAATTTAGTTGACGTAAGTACGGTATATGATAATGTATAAAGGGCAACCTTATCGTTGAAAGTAATCTCTTAAGCGCTTCGCAGACGATGGACACCGACGGACCGGACAATTTGACCGGTATTATAATAAGTTTTGCTCACGGCTTCGCTCTGGTAAAGATAGGTTAGGTTAAGTTATGCTAGTAACCCTCTAGCTCCCGGCCGTGGTTCAGTCTATGGTCTGGAGTGAGAGGTCGTGAAAGGCCGTCGCCTCCTTCTGTGAGGAAGTAATTTACATTAAGGAGACAGCGCAGCGGGAGAGGTAGCACGGAGGGCGTGAGATGACCTCCAGCCACCCTGAGGTTTGACCTGGGGGTGGAGAGCTTCGTGGGCCTGCTTGCCACCCGATCAGCGCCAGGTTCGAGAGCTGGCGTGTTTGTTCCCACGCGCGCCTCTATGTCATGTGTCCGTCATGTGTGTCAAGGGGACAGTAGGGTTAAAATTTAGAAGTGACCATAGGTTAGGTCATTCCTGTTTATAATATTGGTATAGATATAGATGTTTGTTGAAGATTTAAAGGTTTGAATTTTGTCAAGTAAAGAAAGTCCGTTGACGCCCGGCTGAGTCTGATCTGAGTAGCTACCGACGACGGCGATTGCCTGGTGTAGCGACCGTATCTACATGTAGCCATGGACGAGAGCGTAGCGGGCATTTCAGCACGTTGGTAAAATGACCATCGTCTGCGAAACCTCTTACAGGCAACTTTTGGATGGCCAAATACTTAGTTAGATATTAGGACATTTATTGAGGGGTTGTAGTGGCGTACATATTTACAATGATAACAATGAATTAAACATAATTTCTATTAATATTATAATTGTGGATGTTTGTGAAGATGCTTGCGCCGAGTGTTGTGGGTTCGAATCCCATACGGGACAAAATTTTGTGTGATCCACAAATGGTTGTTCCGAGTCTGGAGTTTCTACGTGTCCGTTATTTGAATGTTTGTAAAGTCCCTCGCGACACAGGATTTATTACGAGCGCGGGAGAAGTCTTTTCTAAAAAAAAAAACATTAGTCAAGGTGTTTGTATATCTGTTACTCAATCTCGTGTTAGGCGTTGAAAGTATAACTTGACAAACAAATAAAATATGTCATGGATGACCAAATAAGACTTTTGACCCCGAGATGCGCATCTCGGGATCATCCCGTGGGATTGACGCGGATGAAGTCGCATTAGAAGCTAAGTATGTAATAAATTATCAAAAAAGAAAAGCAGGAACACTTGTAGAACTACTAGAAATACAGCTGACTGCAGTCGTGATTGACTGCACGGATGACGTAGCCGTTTATGTGGCTGCTTCGCCACATCTATGTACTACACAAAGCGTTGTGGGTTTATATCCCACATGATACAAAAAAATGTGTTGTCGACATATGGTTGTTCCGAGTCTGAATGTTCTTTGTGTCCGTTGTTTGAATGTTTAGTCCCTCGCGATATCTTTATATATTTTAAACTACATGTGCCCGCGGTTTCACCTGCGTTTATGATTACTGCGCCGCTCCTGTGGGTCGTAGCGTGATGTTATGTAGCCTATAACCTTCCTTGGTAAATAGGCTATCCAACACTACGAATTTTTCAAATCGAACCATTAGTTCCTAAGATTAGCTCGTTTATAATATTCGTATAGATAATAACATTTTGCGTACCTTATGTCACTAGTATAACTAAAATTATTATAACAATTGTTGGAATGCCAGACATAATTCAAAACCTATTGTATATAGCCGCCGGTGTTCCACTGCGGCTCAATAGGTGAAGGTCTAGTAAAATACCACCATAAAAAGAGAGGTGTTATAAGATGGATTACACTTCTGTACAATCGATCTAAGAAGAAAGGTTGGTTTAAGATAACCCTTAGTTGAGAAGCAAGCACACAAAAGTGAGTGAACTAAAACAGATATGCCCGGATCGGATGCTGGCGCAGCGGTAGTGAACACGATTGCTGTGCATGAGGCCTTGGGTGAATTCTCGGCTCAAGCAATGTGCTAATGGGTTTTCATTACATCAGACTTACGAATTTTGAAAATTTTCTTACATACAAACCTTGTCCCGACAATTAAAAACACAACAAAAAAAAACAGCTAAATTGGTCGAACCGTTCTTAAGTAATACTACGTTATACAAGTGGCAATCGATTTTCATTTATATAGATATCAAGAGTAGTATACACAAGCTATAGGTAAACCTTGTATAAAAAGTTCTTAGCAGTAGCACACAGTCTGGAACAGTTCGCGATAGAGTTGACCGCTATTAAGCGAAACCTAAAATCATATCTAGGAAAATGTGGTTTTAATAAAAATCTCTATACTTCTTCGGGGTTGTAGATGAGACTATGAATTATAATAACACTTTTGTATTTCCAAAGAACTATGCTTGTTATATATTTATATGTCTTTTTAATTTTCTTCCGTGGTTTGACAACCCTACTTAATACAGACGAATGCTTAGCTACGATCGACTCACTTAAGTCACACTTGACCGGCTCTGCTCTGACTGTACGGCTCACTGACTGCCAACCTATCAAAAGTTATCCGTCGGCCACACCCGGAACTTACCGCCCCTCATGCAAATTATGTTATTTTAAGTTAATGTTATGTTTAGCCAATGTACCCTTTACTTAATGTTATGTTACACTCTTGAGCTAATAATGTATTCAACATTGTATGTGAGGTGTTTGGTGATACTGTTGTGAAGGTTTACAGTATACTTGTTAGGAATAGGAACTAGGAATGGTTAGGAACTAGATTTTGACCGCGGCTCTGCATTGGCATTTTGTAAATAAATTTCAATCTCTGGGTGATAGCACCTTTTTTGAATCTGGGTCTGGATTACATCCAAGTTCAGTATGTCCTTTTCCTTACCCTCGAAAACATGTATCTATGCAAAATTTCATGGTGATCGAATAAGTAGATGAGGCGTGAAAGCGTTACAAACCAATAAACAAAGTCACGTTCACATATTTAAAATATTAGTTCAGGACTTATTAGGAATAAACTTAAACAAACAAACAAAATCTTTCCTTTTAATAATATTAGTATAGATTATTATCATACATATTTAGTCTGGCTCCTATATGCCGGAAGATATTGACAGAAGTGTACAAACATTTCACCTGCTATGAATTAGGTCCTACGTCGTTATGCGGACACAGTTCTAGACTACATATGTGCATTTATTGAGAGAAATTAAAATTAAAAAATATAATTGTTTATTATCATTTTCTTATATGCTATTTTATAATCAGTAGTTGGGGTACTCCTTTTAAGTAAACATTACATGTGCTACGAGACCCCGCTATTCACATTAGAGTAATAACATAATTGCACAAGTTTCACAATATTTAAACAAATGGGTGATAAATATAAACTTAGGTGTATAACTAAATTTGTTGAGTAAATAAGTGTATGTGTGTAAATATGTCTGTGGGTGCGTGAATGTGTATACGTGTGCATGTGTGTGCGTGTATATGTGTGTATGTTGTGCGTGGGTGCATGTGAGAATGTGTGTGTATTTGTGAGTGTGTACGTGTATATGCAATATTATTAAGACAACAATTATTATGAAATGATATACAATAATTCCTCAGTAGGTACTATTAAAATTTAAGTTTTTAAGCCAAAGCATTAATGTTTGTCGCCGTATGTACTGGCTGGCCCCCACACAAGATAAGATAAGGTACCAGTTCCTACGTACTCATTTCGTCTTGTACTACTTACTCACTCAGTTTTCTTTAAAGAACTGATGATCTTACTTCCAAACTTCAAACAAATAATCAAAATATTTAATTAGATATCCTTACAGACCTTCACAAAACTTTTTCAGGTTTTAATAAAAGGTAATAATTCGTGAGTTTCATGTTATTAGCTTCTTGGGACGTTGATGAGGCAATCAGTCAGGGAGGATATTTTCTTTTCTATTTTATTTCGACTTTCGACACGGAAGCGGTGGCCAAAGTTTAATGAAGTTATTTTGTTCAGTCGGCGGAACGGTATTATGATGGGTATTCACAGAGCACGAAACTATAATAGAAGCGGGATAATCGATAGTTTCAGTTGACCATTAGCTTAATGCGCTTGTTATCGTCAGGTAACTGTTATCGTTTACGTTGTCTAAGAAAATGTTGATTGCCTAGTTCCGTGGTATAAGTATGCGTTTGATCGTAAGATCCTGGATAGGACAAACAAGATAAAAAGCGATTGGCTTTTCCTGTTGGGAAATTTTCAGTAGAGATGATCAAAATAAAAATAGATCACAGGGTCAGTTGCTGAACTACGTTACGTTAGTGTATGTAATGCTGGTTCGATTCCCGCACAAGTCAAACATTTGTGTGCATGAACATGGATGTTTGTCTTGGTCTGGGTGTTTCTATATATAATATGTATGTATTTACAAAAAAAAAAGTATATAATTATGTATGTTTATCCATTGTCTAGTACCCATAGTACAAGCTGTGCTTAGTTTGGGCTAGATGGTGTTGTGTGTATGTGGTAGAATATTATTATTATATTATTATTATTCGTTTCACATTTTATTTATTTATTTGCCTACAGGAGCGAAGTTTGTAGATGAAATACAAAAGTGACATTTAATGCAATTTCTAAATATCTACCATTCGATCAATCGTTTTTTTATAAGGACATGAAACTGTTTGGCGAATCAGTAGTGTCAACTCTTGACTAACATTATGAATGTTAAAGTTTGTAAATGTTTGGATTTTTGTTACTCTATCTTACTTTAAGGCGCTCATAGCCAGTTGCACTTACTGATCGTTAAACGATTAGCGAGGTTAAGCAACGTTGGGTGCAGTCAGTCCGTCATGGGTGACCGCTTAGTGGTATTTCATCTGAGCGTCTCCATGCTTCGGAGGGTACGTAAATAGTCGGTCCCAGTTGTTGCCAAATTGACAGCAGTCGTTAAGCCATGTCAGAGGTCTACGGGCGGCTTGAACAAATCTTGACAACAGATTGGCTAGGTAGGACCCCCCACAGTGCTTGCGTCCTCGTCGCGTCCCCTGGTAACGACCCGGTTCTGTCACCGTAACGGAGTGTCAGACCGGTGTTCGGCTAAAGAGCACTTGTGTGCCGGTTCATATTGTTTTGAGGGTGTTACTGTTACTCGAGTCTGTGTGCTTGTTTGTTTGTCCCTGTCTGTTCGCTTGCGGCCATGTCCAAGCAACAGTTTGAAAAAGGCCCTTCTCAGGGCCACCAAAAAGGCCCTTCTCAGGGCCCCTCCGAGCAGGAGAGTGCTCCGGAGGATGTTTTGGACGTGGAGTCTTTTAACT
The DNA here is from genome assembly GCA_963675205.1 of Catocala nupta. Taxonomy (NCBI): domain Eukaryota; kingdom Metazoa; phylum Arthropoda; class Insecta; order Lepidoptera; family Erebidae; genus Catocala; species Catocala nupta. The sequence goes on along the minus strand of OY776086.1, from coordinate 24,704,230 downwards.
CGCGTGCCGACATGGTGGCGGTGGCCACCTCTGGGGAGGTAGGCAGCCGAAAGCGGCCGTCCGCTCTGTTCTCCGTGCCTGGGTATTCAGGCTCGGACACGGAGACTGAGTGGACGGCGGCCGCCAAGGTGCCCACTACCAGAAGAGGGCGGGGGAGAGTGGTGAAGGGGGCACCCTCCAGGGAGGAGTTCCTCAGGCCCGCTTCGGTGCAGCAGAACGCGGAGTTTGAGGCGGCGCTGCACAAGAGGCGCCTTAGGAAGGGGCCGGCTGCTGTCGCTGCCGACCTAGGGATGGAGATCGGCAATGAGTCGGATTCCACCCCATTGGTCGGTGACTTGAGCGACCTAAATGCCCAAGAACTGAGGGCGCGGGCGGGCGAGAAGCTCGCCTGCATCCTAGAGGTGGCCCGAAAGTCGGGCAACTTAAAGGGCGAGTTTGTTGGTCGCCTGAAGCGGTCGGCGTCACTGCTAAGGGAGGTGGTGGACACCCTGGCAGGCCGCAGCGAGGCGGAGGAGACGCGGCGGCTGAGGGCCGAAAACTCCCGCCTGCGTTTAGACGCGGAGGCGCTTAAGGCGGAGGTAAAGGCGCTCCGTCGGGGCTTCGCTGAGGCGAAGACGGAGGCCGCCGCGGCGACGACTGCCGCCGCTACTGCCGCCGCTGCCGCCGCCGCTACCGCCACTGCGGAGACGCGGGCAGCCCCTGCCGCTGCCGTTACCGCCACTGCGGAGACGCGGGCGGCCCTTGCCACCCCCCAGTTGGGTCCCGAGCTGGTGGAGGAGCTTAAGCGCTCCCTTACCATCACGCTCGGGACGATGTTGAGCGCCCGGCTTGCGGGGCTTGAGGACCGGCTTCTGCCGGCTCCGACGGTCCGCCCGCCGCTGAAAGCGGATGCCAGGAGGACGAGGGCAGGCGCCACGCCACCCACACTGACGTCTCAGCCGGTTGCCCTCAAGGTGGGCAAGGGGGCCAAGCAGGCCCCCAGAGCTGCCATCGCTCCTGCAGTGGCACCGACCGCGGGTCCCTCTGGCTCTAAAGGGACCCAAAACGTCAGCGGGATTGCCCCTGCCACCACCGTCCCTCAGGAAACCTGGGCGACGGTGGTAGGGAAGGGAAAGGGGAAGGGCAAGGGGAAGGGCCATGGGAAGGGAAAGTCCTCCTTCCCATCTACTGCATCTGAGCCTGTTCAGGTGGCCCGTGCTCCCGCCGCCAAAGCCCGGCCTGCTGCCCCTGTTGCCCCCAAGAATGTGGTGACAGCACTGAGGTCCCCGAAATCCGCGGCAGTCGTGCTATCGTTGCAGCCCGATGCAGCGGCAAAGGGGATCACGTACGCTGCCGCCATCAGGGCGGCACAGGAAAAGGTCGACCTGAAGGAGCTGGGTATCGACCAGCTCCGCTTCCGCCAGACGGCTACGGGAGCCAGGATCTTAGAAATTCCTGGCTCACAAAGCGGAGAAAAGGCGGATAGGCTCGCGGAGAAACTCCGTGATGCCCTATCCGCAGTGGCCAGCGTCACCAGGCCCGTAAAATCCACAGACTTGCGGATTGCGGGCTTGGACGATGCTGCCACAAAGGAGAAGGTGGCGGCGGCGGTCGCAGCGGCAGGCGAGTGCGAGGTGCGGCTCGTCAAGGTTGGGGAGATCCGCCCCGGCTTTGATGGCGCCGGCTCCGCCCTTGTGTCCTGCCCTGTCTCGGCAGCCAAAGTGCTGCTAAGCAGGGGCAGGCTTCTCATCGGGTGGAGCTCGGTGAAAGTGGTGGCGTTGGGGGAGCGCCCCATGCGCTGCTTCAGGTGCATGGGGTTAGGGCACACGCGCCCTCAGTGTCCCGCCGCGGCCGACAGGGGTGACCTGTGCTTCCGTTGTGGAGACGCAGGTCACCGGGCGGCCAACTGTGGCAAGGCCGGGCTGCGCTGCGCTATTTGCGCAGAAGCAGGAAAGCCCTCGGGGCACGTTATGGGGGGGCGCAGCTGCATCCCCCCGAAGACGAAGGGAAAGGCCCCTGGGACCCGAGCCATCCCTGCGGCCACTAGTCAGGCCGCCCCTGAGTTAGCGCGCCGTGAAGCACTGTGCGGGGAGGTTGTGATGTCTGATTAGTATGGATCAAGTCAGACATCACAACTTTCTCCAGGCGAACCTGAACCACAAGACCTGCTCATGCAGAGCCTGGCGCAGTGGGAAATCGGTGTGGCTGTCGCCGCGGAGCCGTATTTTGTCTCCCCCAGTCCCTACTGGGCTGGGGACTTGAACGGCTCCGTGGCCATCATTGGGAGGGTTGGCGGCCCCCTCCTCTCAGTCAAAGAGAGAGGAGCGGGGTATGTGGTGGCCAGGTGGGAGAGGTATGCGATCGTCGGCGCATACTTTTCCCCCAACAGAACCGCCGCGGAGCTGGAGGTCTTCATGGACCTCCTGGCCGCGGTGGTGAGAAGGCAGGCGCCACATCAGGTCGTCCTAATGGGGGACCTGAACGCCAAGGCCCGGGAATGGGGCAACCGCTCCACTGACACTCGAGGGGAGATAGTCAGGGAGTGGGCGGTTGCCACAGGACTGACACTCCTCAATAGAGGGTCGGTCCACACGTGCGTGCGATGGTGTGGAGGGTCCGTGGTGGACCTAACGTTCACCAGCCCCGCTGTCGCGGCACGTGCCCGGGCCTGGAGGGTGATGTCGGAGGTGGAGACGCTCTCGGACCACAAATATATAAGGTTCGAGATCTCCGCCTCCGACAGTCGGGAAGGGTCCCGGTGCGTGGTGCGAGCGGCTTTTCCGCGCTGGTCGGTGAGTCGCCTCGACGCCAAGCTGGCGGAAGAGGCGGCCATCGTCCAAGCGTGGCTTGCCGCCCCCACACACTCAGTGGAGAGGGGGACGGCGGAGTTAGACGTCGCGGCCGGCCGTTTTCGCGAAGCGGTCACGGCCGTCTGCGACGCGGCCATGCCAAAGGCCCGCCGCCGCCCCGGCCACCGAGAAGTGTACTGGTGGAGCTCGGAGATCGAAGATCTCCGAGCCGCCTGCTCGGCGGCGCGACGTCCCTACACGCGGTGTAGGCGGCGGCGGCATGGACGGACGAATGACCAGCTGTCGGCTGAAGAATTACAGGCCGAGCTCCGGCTGTACGATGGGTACCGTGCAGCCAAAAAGGAGTTGCAGCTGGTCGTCGGCCAGGCCAAGTCCCGGGCCTGGGGTGAGGCCCTGGAGGGCCTGAATAGGGACCCATGGGGGCGTCCGTACAGGGCTGCCCGGAACAAGTTTCGGAGCCTGACGACCCCCGTCGCGGAGTCCCTGGAGCCGGAGCTCCTGGGCAGGGTACTGGTGGGGCTCTTTCCCGAACAGAACCCCCACCACACCCCTCCGATGATGGCGCCGTCCTTCCCGGAGGAACTGGATCCGGCCTCCATCCCGCTTATATCAGAGGCGGAGATGGATGCAGCCGTCAGCCGCTTATGTGGCAAGAGGACGGCACCGGGTCCTGACGGAATCCCGGGGCGGGTCCTCCGGATTGCCCTCAGAGAGATGGGCGATCCGCTTCGGGAGCTGTTCGACGCATGCCTCACGTCTGGACGGTTCCCAAAGCTGTGGAAGGACGGCCGATTGTGCCTGTTGCGGAAGGAGGGGCGAGACACAACCTCGCCTTCCGCATACAGACCAATCGTGTTGCTGGATGACACGGGAAAGCTGCTAGAGAGAGTGGTGGCTTCCCGTGTCATCCAGCACTTGGAGGGGACTGGGCCGGCTTTATCGCAGGCCCAGTATGGGTTCAGAGCGGGGCGGTCCACAATAGACGCCCTGCTCTGGCTCAAAGAATGGACGCAGGAAGCGGTCGGTGGGGGGAACAAGGCGTTGGCTGTCTCGCTGGACATTGCCAACGCCTTCAACAGCCTCCCGCATGGAACAGTACAGGAGGCGCTCCGGTACCACGGAGTGCCCCTGTATTTGCGGAGGCTGTTGGCCGACTACCTCCAGGACCGCGAGGTCCTGGTGGAGGGACGCGATGGTCTGAGGCGCCGTCGCGTATCCTGCGGGGTTCCACAGGGGTCGGTACTGGGACCGCTCCTGTGGAACGTTGGCTACGACTGGGTGCTTCGGGGCACGCTTCCCGCGAGTATGCGGGTGGCGTGCTACGCTGATGACACCCTGGTCGTAGTCAAGGGGAGGAACCTCGGGGAGGCGGTGCGGTTGGCCGAGGTGGGAGCTGCCCTAGTGGTTGACCGTATCCGCGCCCTGGGATTGGAGGTTGCTCTCTCCAAAACTGAGGCCCTATTGTTTCATGGGCCTCGGGGGGGACCTCCTCCAGGTACGCGAGTGGCCCTGGACGGGGTCCTGGTCCGGCTTGGGACCCAAATGAGGTATTTGGGTCTCATCCTGGACGGGAGGTGGACTTTTGGGGTACACTTCACCCAGTTGGCTCCAAAAGTCCTGGGAGCGGCGGCCGCCCTGGGGAGGCTGCTGCCCAACGTGGGTGGCCCGAGCGCCACATGTCGCCGACTGTACTCCGGAGTGATCCGGAGTATGGCCCTTTACGGGGCACCGGTCTGGGCGGACGCCCTCAGTCGCGACAATAAGACCCTGCTGCGACGTCCGCAGCGGGTCGTCGCGACGAGGGCCATACGTGGTTACCGGACGGTGTCCTGGACAGCTGCGTGCGTGCTGGCCAGTGACCCCCCCTGGGAGCTACAAGCGGAGATCCTCGCCGAAGTTTACCACTTTGTGACGGCGAGGAGGTCCCGCGGGGAGCCCCCGGGGTGGGAGGAGATCGCACGCATGCGGCGACAGGCGCGGGCCGCCCTGATGAGGCGGTGGACGGAGGACCTGGCTCCACCGGTCCCGGGCCAGTGGACGGTGGAGGCCATTCGCCCGGTCCTTCGGGGGTGGCTAGGGCGGCGATTCGGGTCGCTGACCTTCCGACTGGTGCAGGTGCTTTCCGGGCACGGATGCTTCGGAAAGTATTTGTACCAGATCGCGAGACGGGAGGCGACCCCGGTCTGCCACGAGTGTGGGGCGCCGGAAGACACGGCGTTCCACACGTTGGAGGCGTGTGCCGCGTGGGGGCCTCAGCGGCACACGCTTTCGGCCGTAATAGGCGGGGATCTCTCCCTGCCGAGCGTGATCAACGCCATGCTCGGCGGCGAGAGGTCGTGGCAGGCAGTGGTCTCCTTCTGTGAGGCTGTCATGGCGCAGAAGGAGGCCGCGGAGAGGGTCAGGGAGAACAATCCCCTCGCTGACCCTCTCCGGCGCAGACGGACGGGAGCGAGGAGGAGGCGATTTGCCCGCCTTCTCGCTCCTGTATAGTGGGGTCACTGGTACACAGTCGGGGGACTCTCTACCGGCTTGCACGGCCCCACACGTCTGAGGAGTGGCCTTGGTGAGCAAGGCCACCCCTCCACAGGTGCTGAGGCCCGGTTACCATCAGCCGGGCCAACCGCCGGGGCGGGATGGTGACTGCTAACGCGACCCCATCTCGCCCTACCCCGTCGGCGGAGGGACTGCTCACCCCAGGTTTTTAGTGTGTATACCGACCCCCTTCAGGGGCGGAGAGTCGCACATAACTTCCTTCCCCCCCCCCGGGGGAGGGGGTATCCATAAAGGATTTTCCTGGGTCAAAAAAAAAAAAAAAAAAAAAAGGTACTAACCACAGGAAAAAAGAATTACTTGCGGTTCAGTCTTTGGGGATTGCCGATAGAAGTGAAAACTAAGTAACAAGCGTGCGGTGACGATGACGCGAGTTTCACGCTTTTTGTTTACCCAAAAAATACACATATATACACAGTATACATATAGCTCATGGAAAGCGTTCGGTGACGATGACGCGAGTTCCATGATTTTTGTTCACCCAAAAAGTGCTCAATGCGCCTAAAGAAGTTTTCACTTCAAAACACTTAACTGTTTATTTATTTGCATCAACTGCTCACTGCATTAACAGTTGCCCAACACGTGCAGTGAGCCATAATATATACATAATATATTATTATTATTATTTATAACTTAAAAATAATGAACAGTATTCAACAAACTTATTAATTTTATCAAAATATATGTCAACTTCTGGATATTGAGCAACCAGAGAGTTGAGAAACCTCATAGCCTGATTGGTCGGAGCAAACTGAGCAGTACAAGTACGCACCCTCAGCACCGCCAGCAACCGACGCGATCGCAGTCTCGTGTACTGGTCGGGCACGGATAGAGCACAGCGACACAACGCGGGTGGGTTGTCAACCCTAATGTGCAACATCAAATAGAGATGTACCATGAGGGCACATTTATGTCGCAATTCAAGCGTATCTATTCTACCATGCCCGATACGAAGAGGCAAGGATATAAATACGGGTAATACCCATACATTTTCGAAAACAGATGTCTAGCGAACTTACGCTGCACACGTTCTAACATAGGGTACACTTTTGTTCGTGCGGATCCCAGACAATAGAGTTAAACTCTAAAATACTGCGAAAAAAAGGAAAGTATAGTACCACAATGGCCTGTCCTGAAAACGTGCTGATTGTCTCATGACAAAACCTAGCTATTTAAAATGTTGAATGGATTTGGATAAATCTTATACAGATAAATCATATTTTAAAAGGATTTTATCCTGATGTGCGTGCCCGTGTGTTTTATATGTGCTAAGGTATAGCGGCTACAAAGACTATTTATTCCTCCAGAAAAATATATTTTGCTTGATTATAACAATTAACTACATTTTCAACAGCCGGATGTTTTAAATCCTTTTAATCTTTGATCCACTTATTATGTTGTTTATTCATTAAAATATTGTATACATTCCACGTCTATTATGTTTTACAGTCTGTGTAAGTAACGAACTTTTTGGGGCAACTCCATTGGGTGTACACGTGTCACACCTATGTTAGTCATTAAAACATGCTTTACATACGTTATGTTTCATTACTTTTTCATCTGTTCAACCTGACAGGTACGACATCGAATTAAACAAAACTCATTGCTTTGTTTATGTTAACATTTTTATGTTTACGTTTGTTTCAAAATTGTTAGTAATGAAACTGATTTTGGAAAGTATTATTCTTATATATTACGATGCTATGTTATGCTATGCTAGCATGTCGTTAACTTAGTTCGTATTTCATAACTACGCTACACATTAATCTGCGTCTTGTCAAAAAGCGACAGCATCTAATTTAGATAGTGTCTTACTTTAGTCTCCGGTTTTACACATAGTAGTTTATGTCATTTAGAGAAATAAAATAAAACAAATAGTTTTAGGTTTGGACAGTTCTGTTATAAATTACTTTCTACCGGGAACTTTTCTGCTGAAAGTATTAAAACATGAAGATAAAAAGTTGTAAGCAATATCAATTAAATAAAAAATAACCGCGAATAAATTATTAATTATTATATTAAAATATTAAAATTGTCCGACATCTTTGTCCTATTGCACCATGAGATTAGGACCTGACTCAAACCCAAACTGACAATTTGAAGAGTTTTTATATACATTGACTTTGCGGAAACGAATCACAGTTACCTACAACTTTTCTCAGTAGCGGGTATTAACGACATTTTACACAAGTTATAGCGCGAAACTTTTTACTTAATGTAAGCCACGGTACAGTAATTGAAGGGGCTTGGCTCTAGAAAATCTTTGAAAGCAAAACCGACCACTTGAACGAACTATTAATGTTAGGAAAATAAATGAATAAAACTCGACTACCCCGCGTGGTTGATAATCGCGTGTGTAACTTGTAACATAATCCTGATTGGCAACTTGAATAGATAGAATTAAACCCGAACAGAGCAATTCTGCAGTATGTGAGAAATGCATAATAATTATTTAAGATTCTTGCTTCGTATAGGTAGCAGCGAAGATGATGAAATGAAAAGGCAAGAGAAGGGACAAGAGTGTAGTTATAGTTCGTAGAACTTAAAGATACCCTTTACTCCAGTTAGAGATTATTTGTTGATTTTCCAGTCTGAAAAACAGGATAGACTGGAAAAATAATTTCAAGTAAAACTGAAAAGGACGAAAAATAGTAAAGCTTAAAATTAATTACTTCTTTCTATTTGAGTTCTCCTTTCAGATAAATACAGGCGCAACTCTAAGTAAATATATTTTACTTTTAATCTATATTCATTTAACAACTTCTAACAATAGAAAACGAAATAAACTATTCAGAGAGGACTCGGTTCTCTCAACAAAAAATAAAAGTAAAACCTTTGTAGAAGTAAATTACTAGAGGAACTAATGATTGCGAATCTAAGGGCTTGCTTCGAACTAATCACCTTAATTGAACGACTCTACTTGAATATTACTATTTCAATTTTGTTCTACAAAGAGATCATTGACGTGGACCTTATTGGCGGTTTCCTAATCGCTACCCGAGGTCTTGTTTTAATGAAACGTTAGATTAAAAATAATTTTATTAAGACTATGGACACAAACAAGCGCGATAACCTGACGATGAAACATTAATTTTGACAGACTGGCAGATCGAAGCTCTAAATAGGGACCGTTGGAAAAATATAGGGGAGACCTTTGCCCCACAATGAGACAGGACGGATAAGACCAAAAAATACTATGACTTGAATTAATATATGTTACTTTGTAATGCTGGAACATTAATTTTCTGCATAATCTGTTATTGTTATGTTTTGTTTTATTAGTACTGTAGTTATTCTTACGTCCAAACATAAGGTGTCCGGTTTGATTCTCGAGAACTCTTCATTCGAAGAGTTATTGAGTTATTATAAAACATTTGCAGTGAAAATAAATGACAATAGACTTAACGACTATTTCGTCAATGTTACATATATAATTTTGCCTAACGGTTAGATAATATAGAGGTGAATGGTGCTTTATAATATGTAGTACTTGTACACGATGCAAGTAGATGGCGTGGGCTACGTGCGCGAGTTACACGCATGGGTCATATAACAAAAGACATCAGGCGTTGACGACTGATGTCTTTTGTTTGATATTGGTGTCGAGCCCTGATAAGATATTTATTCTCAGTAGTAGCAGATCGCGTAAACAATATCTATGAACGGTGTTAATACAATTTACGTTTTTTAAACAATGATGGCAATGTTTTCCATTTGTATTTTGTTACAGATCGTTTTAATAAAATCCCTTCACAAAATTCTTTTGTCCTGGTTTATCAAAAGGGATAAAAGCATTCAAATTAATGGAGGAAAAGGATTATTAACGCGCAAAGGAAAACTGGTGAGCCAAATTGTGAACCCGGCGTTCAGCTGTTTGATTGATTAAATAATAACTCAATGTTATTATAGTATCGTGTTTCTTAAATAAAATCATTTTTCATTTAAGAGTTTGGTCTTAATCTTAACTATGAATATATTGTTGTGCGAATCGACATATTTTTTTAAATTATCTACACTCATATAATAAAGGGCGTGCATTTTTGTCTTTTCGAAGTAATGTGCGTGTGAATTAGTTAATTATCGCTTTAACGGTGAGGGAACCTGCATGTCTGAGAGTTCTCCATAATGTACTCGACGATATGTGAAGTCTGCCAACCCGCACTGAGCCAGCGTGGTGGACAATGGCTTAACCCTTCCCACATTAAGAAGAGGCCCGTACCTAGTAGTGGGGCAGTTAAATAAGGGGCTAATATTATTATTATTATTATTATTATAATATTGCTTGACATGTTGTTTGTATTTTGATTAAAAGGGCTAACCTCTGAAACTATTAGTCGTATTTGAAATTATCTTCTGCCTTTGATAGTCCAATTTCTAAGGAAGTTGTAGGAAGCTGTATAACATGATGCTACGAACCAAGGGAGTGGAGCAGTAATTAACCTGGTGTTATAAAATTGAGCCATGTGAAACTTCAGTGTAAAATTTTAAATACAGAAAATTATGAACTAAAATGCAAATTTATACTTTGTAATGTTCACTGGCTAACCTGGCCTTTGTTACGATCATTTAGATGATAAAGAACAGTCACTGTGGCGAACAAAGGACAGGCAAAACGATTACCATAAAATAAAACTATGTTTGTAACAATAGAAATGTTTCGTATGCGCTAGCATTAAATAAGTTTTCAACACAAACTCTTTCATTTGTATAATAAATTAACAATCCTTTGCTGGGCATGATAATGACCATATATGTATTTTATCTTATATACATTAACATAAAATTAGAAATAAAAAAATCTTAAGTTAATCCTATCTAATATTATTAATGCTAATGAGATTTTGTTGGTTTGTTAGGCATTTGCACCTTAATTAATCGACCAATCGAAAATGCATGATATTTTCGCATACACGTTGTCAGAGGTTCAGAATTATTAGCATACGCGGGCAAACGCATGTCAACTGTTTGTATTAGCTGACTGAATTAGCAAAAGCTAATCAAATCGCCTTTAAGAAAACGAGTGATTATCTCACATCTATGCACTATCCACATAGGTGGCACCCTCAAATTCTTTTCCTTATTCTTAGAATACCATGTAATTTTAAAAAATATATAATTTTTGTATTGCTATTTTGATTTGCAGCTCTTAGTCAATAAGGAATTTGGTATACGACCAAAGCCCTATTATGAGGATGCCAACACAGCCGGCGTAACTTGGTTGTAATACACCATCTGCCTATCCTCTCGGAGATAATCAAGCGTAAGTCTGTATATAGATAAATGAACATTATAAGGCATTTTAATTCAAGATTGTAGCCTCGACACCTAGACCGTTTTAACTTCATTAGTGGCCTTCACCCAATTTCTGGGGCGCCCCTCAAAAGCGTGGTACTAATTGTAATTTGATTACGCACGTAATCAAATTCGGTTAGTTGGATTATATTTCTATCGCTTTGTCAACCTGTTTGCTGTTGTTTGTGGAATTGTTTTTTATTTTGTTACTAGAATTTATTATTTTACTCAAGTATAGATCAGATATTATATTCCATAGATATTTCCATATTTCACACGCCATTTAGCGCGAAATAAATAGTCTGTCTGCATGATATTATATCAGCTCTGTACTATACTGTCCCACTGCTGGGTACGGGCTTCTTCTCAATGCGACAAAGGGCCAGGCCACAGAACACCACGCTGACCTAGTGTGGGTTGGCAGGCTTTACATATCTTCAAGAAAATTATGGAGAGCTCTCAGATATGCAAGTTTCCTCATGGTGATTTCTTCATCGTTAGCCAGCGATAATTGACTATTTAATAGGCATAGAAATTCGAAAAGTCTTTCGAAAAGTTTAGAATTTCCCGTTTTCTAATTATCCCGAGTACGGCAATCCAACGGTCTCCTATTAGTTTGTCGCTACTATCCATACTAATCAATGATATAATATACCATAGACATTTCCATACTGAATCTGGCTGCATGTAACCTCTAAAACTGCATTATATTTCACTTATGTATATACCACTACCTATGTGGGAAGAAAGCAGATACAAGAAAATACGAGAAAAAAAGAGACAGATATTTGATATATTATAATTCACTTCTTTTGCTTAGATTACTCAACGCATGTGCATACTTCTAGTATATAGTATCGTAGTGGTCGGGATTAGCCGAGACAACTGGCGCGATATGCTGGATATATTTTAGAAAGTCTATCAGACTAAAGCTGGAGACAGGGAGCTGGATAGAAGTGTAGGGTACACTTATATCCAAAAAAAAGACAGTAAGGGTAAAGAAAAATATAGCATCTCACACAGTAGATTTATATCCCTGTCCCGCTGGATATATTAAATTAATGAACACGAAAACACCCAGACACCGAACATCTGTTGCGTGTACCCATTTACAATTTATTCTGTGCAATTTGGAAGTAGAAAGGTGACTACTTAAAACCCCTTACGCCTATTTTGCAGTCAAAACTTTAGAAGCAAAGCTTTAAATGAAAACTGGCACGAATAATTAGTACTCTTATTAACGGGCAGAAATAAAATGAAAATTATAAATTTGCGGTTGCAACTTCATTAGGTGACGAGAGCAAATTGCTTTTCTCATAGAAATGCTGGCGCTGACATCAGATTAGTTGTAATTTTATAATATTCCTCTTGTTTTATAGCACTCTCGTTCTGAGCTGTACATGGATTGATGTTGGTTATCGCGACAAAAGTATAACAACACAGTGTTGTGACAGTTTTTGACGGCGTAAAAACATTGATAGATTGATGGGATAAAAGTGCAGATCGTAGTCTACATGCGTGGGGAATTTTATACGCATACATTTACCGGTTCTGTTATTTAACCCTAGAAAGATAATCATATTGTGATGTACGTTGAAGATAGTCATGCGTCAAAATAACGCATGAGTTTGAATTAGCTGTAATGACAGTTGTTATCTTTTATTAGAATTAACCAATCGTTATTTTATATTTAAATACCTATGAAATTATAAATACCATAATTTAATATTTTATATTTATTTGTTTATACCTATAGAAAAATAACAAAATCTTAGAACCTCTTCTATAATTAATAAAACTTAGGCATATTTTCCTTTATCACAAATCACATTATTTTTCAATATTGCTAGCCATTTTCACATATACACTAAATAATTAGGACATGATATATATAATAACAACATAATATAGTCGTATAAAAATTAGTCAGAGCTTTGGCACATATCAATGTTATGCTCACGAAAAATAACTTTTTTGAAATAATTGCACATCGCATTAGATCGGCGCCAGCTCCTCTTCTCTGTCCTCATCTATAAAAGCTTTTCCTAATCTGCGCGTCATATTCATTTTCATGGGTTTCTAAACCACTATCAGTGTCCGCACAGACAAGCTCGTCATCTTTTCCTACAAGTGCGTCAAGGATATGGTCTTTGTCAAAATTTCTACTACCCATTTCCTTTCATTAATTCATTCATTCATTCCATTATAACGGTTTTGTCGCAATACCTACACACGGATAAGAACAATATAAAAATAAGGTACATAGTATAATAAGATGAAAACAATAAAATTATGCATTTAAGTTTAAGCTTAAAAGTCACTTAAAAGATAATCGTGCGTCATTTTGACTCACGCGGTCGTTATATTACAAAATCGGTAACACTTACCTCAGTGACGCAGTCATGCGCCTCACGGAAGTACCAAGCGACGATTGAAATTACCTGAACTACTTAGCAACGGATTCGCACTATTTAAGAAGAGAGAGCAATATTTCGAACACGTATGTGTCAATTTTACGTAGATTATCTTTCTAGGGTTTAGTAGAAAATATTCAAACATCTGTTTAGATAAAGATTTAATCTTTTATATTTGAAACTAACTTTTGCCCGCGACTTCATACGCGTGGAATTTAAAAGTAGGTAATTAAAAGCAGCCGCCTCCTAAAAGTCAAGTGTTAATAACACTTGACTTTTAGGCGGCAAACCAAGATGAAACATGCTTCAGATTTTAAGTTAAACCTCTAAAAATACAATTGTGAAAATTACATTCAATTTTGTGCAGAAGATTTTGCGTGATGCGCGTTTATCCATACATACAGGCAGACAAAAATTCTAAACTAATTGTTTTGATTTCTATAGCTCTTAAGTCCTCTCACATATGTTCAAACAAGCATTTCTACGTTTGTCGAATCCGTGATGATTCGAAAATGTCGGTAGTCTGAAATCAGTCCTATATTGCATCGATGAAACGTGAATGTAATACAACTCTGCCTACCCCTTTCTACGTATACAGACGTGAATCTAGCAGCAAACACGTGTGTTTTTCATAGGAAAATCTTGTTTATTTGAAGCCGTATTTTTACTAGGCTATTCTGCGGCCTGTCATGTAATCATTCCACTGGTGTGCATTCAATTGTGGTCTTATTTCACGCTACATGTGCATTTTCCTCGTCGCTTTTCATGCTAATAAAGGAATAAAAGGAAAAAAGATAATGAAGGTACGCTTCCACGTGGATTGTAAAGATAAGTGGAGTGTAAAGATCGTTCGTTTATGTATTGTGTTGTAAAATTATAATATAGTTACGGTATGTTGTGTAGCGCATATTGAAGACTGCCTTCTTGGTCTCGTAGTATACGTTTGCCAGCTATCGTGAGGTCTTTAGTTCGATGCTCGGGTCGGCCGACTTGGTAAGAACTTTTCTTTTAGAATTTTTTTTGTTGCTTTATAACCGCCGGTACTGTTCGTTCTAAAATACAGCTGGAAAATATAGCAACACCACATTCTTACTTACTTTTTAAAAGACATTCATGAGTATCTAAAATGATGTATGGTTGAAGTGAAAGGAGTAAGTCTTCAGATATGTTTAGAAATATTATGGAGAATTTTCGTACATACTGCTTCCTTCACGAATTTTGAGGATATTCAGCCACTGTCATATTAAACTTTATACTTGCGCGTTGCATGATTTATATACCTTAAGTCTTTCATTAAACGTATGTAAATACCAAGCATGATCAAATAAATACCTGTTTTCACTTATATAAAACATTGTTACATAATTGTCTTCAACATATTTAAATTCATAAAAAAATGACATTATATTTCTCTGTTACTATAAATTAGCAACGTGCCAAGGACTGTATATTATTTATTAATAGGTTATGTTTATTTTAATTATTAATTAATCCATTTTTATGTTATAGATACATAGCATTATGTAATTATAATAACTTAGTGGACTAATGACTGGCTCCTACATTTAAAAAAATAACTTTGTGGATACTGTCTACGGGTAATATAAATGCTAATTTCAGCAGTTGGTAGTTCATATTTTTGTGTTAATTATTTTAAAAGTCAACTATTACAGCAATAGCTTAGTGGGAGACCGTTGGACTGCAACGCAGAGGTCTCGAGTTCGATCCCAAGGCTCGCGTCCCTGACTTGCCGAAATAATGTACGTATTAAACAGTTAATTATTGTTAGCTTTAACGGTGAAGGAAAACATCGTGAGGAAACTGAGAGTTTCCATAATGTTCCCGAAGATATGTGAAGTCTGCTAACCCGCACAGGGCCAGCGTGGTGGAAGAAAGAATAAGAAGAGGCCCGTGCCCAGCAGTGGAACAGTTTAATACAGGGCTTATATTAATATATTATTAATATTACATTAATTATAACAACTAAGCAATTATCAAATTACAACAATTCAAACAAAGACCACTCACACCCTTTTACTATTTGTGGACCACATTCATTTTTCGAGTCGAACTATACACACTTGGCGCCCAGACAGTGACTAGGCAAATACTAAAACCAATGCGTCACACAATCAAATCATTTTTAGGTCAAATAAATTGACGCTCAATCCTTAATCGTATATAGTACTCATCAAATTTTCGACTCTTCGCCCCCTCGGCACTTGACAAAGGCTGCCATGTATTTCAGGTTATCATAAAAGTTTGTGAAGTATGTTTTAACGACTATTCCTTAGGACCCTCCTGTTTGAGCCTCGTGAGGCTTTTAGTGACGTTTATATTTATATCTTCGTAGCTATTACGGCTTTGTATGAATATAATTATGTATAAAAACTACTTTAAGTAGATAAAGTAAAGATAAAGATGTTAATAATGACTCCGTCGTATGAATAATTGTAAGTATATGGGTCCTTACGTAGAGGCAGAATTGAAATCTCTAGGACTTTTCATAGAAATTTCAATCTGCATCGTACGTAAGACAACTATATGTCACTGAATAGAAATATTGCAGCAAATCTATCCTGGTTATGTATACCTATATAGAAGAGTGTTTTATTTTGGACGCCAATTTCCCGAAGGTAAGGCAAGCAAAGATGACAGCATAAAACATGAACATTCTACCAGTTTTATATAAGGTACACATAAAGGACGTGAGAGGCGAGTAATTTGCCATTACTATACCTATGAACCTATTGTATCTACACGTTTAAATAATAGCCAGGAATTGTGGTCACTCCTTCCATTTCATATTTAAGATAACTAGTTATTGTTTAATATTTATTATTATCTTCAACATTACGATTCAGCGATGTTGCTCCAGGATCAGAGACACACTCATTAATTCATTATAATTATTGGAAATATACAATATTACTATAACAAGACCGTACGTATTAGGGAAATTAAAAAGAAACTAAATGGGTAGATCACTTAGAGGCGTTTGAACTTAAAACAATGGCTTTTTGAATCTTTGTCTGTTTGCCCCTTCGTGCCGGCATCACGCAAAATCAAATAAATGGATATAAATGCGATTTACTAAGTTTAACAACTTGGACCTCAACTGAAATTCTAAACTCTGTTTTATCTGATGCCTTTTTATACAACTGGAGATATATACATATGTAGATAATATGAACCATGCAAGCGACCGTAGCTGTTATTTTTAAAAATGTTTTTTTCTGTTCCTGTTTTATATCCTGTGTTGCAGAGGATTTTACAAGCATTCAAACTACACACCTAGACTCGATATAACTATTTTTGGATTACAAAATGTTTTGTTCCGTGAGGGGATCGACTCTATAAAACTCGACGCAGTGCAGCAAACTAACAAGTGGTAACTGAAAGGCTAATCGTGTGACGTGTCAATATAAAACTCATATCAAGAGATTTGATTGGTTATTCCTAATTCAGTCAGTTTATCTTATATAATCTTGTGTGGGGGCCAGTCAGTACAGACCGGTGACACTTCGACCCAGTGGGATCTTTTGTGTCGACTTCCCCAATAACGACTGCCATAGATGTTCATGGCAGCCGGGACCGACGGCTTAACGTGCTCTCCGAGGCACGGAGCAAGCGATAATTGTCAATCAATACGCACATAATTTCGAAAAGTCATAGGTGCGCGACGTGGGTGTAAACCTGAGACCCTCTGCATTGCAGTCTCCCCACTGAGCTATCGCTGCTCAATTCAGTCTGTTAATCCTAGTATTTGACATAAGCTTAAATGTTCTGTAGTCTGTCAAGTCTTAGAATACCATAAATAATTAAAATATATAGTGTCTGGACGCCGGTGTGCCGCTGCAACACAATAGATTAATTTATTGTTGTGTTGTTCTACTTTTCAGAAACAGTTGTGTCAGACAGATACTAGTAAAGCAATATTTATAGTCAGCATAAGCATCCGTAGGCTTTGTATAATCAAGGTTTGTTAATAATCGTTATTTATGCTTGCTAGGTGCCCTTGAAAAACATCTCCAGGAATCTGATATCCCAAAACCCCTTGCATGAATACAAGTTGCCGCCAGGGAGGCTTAAGAATCGTAATAGCTTTTTGAGATTTACAAAGTCCAATCAAGATCCGCCAGAGACAACTAGACTCAAAACTTGGCAGGAAAAAATTTCTCCGCCAATCTACTATTTAAAAGTTAGCGAAACCCTACCTACTACCTGAGTCGAAATTACCATGGCCAATATGGAAATCTCTAAATCAACTTCGTACTCAAGTCAGCCGCTGCGGTTGCAACCTGGTAAAATGGAGAATCAGGGAGCCTCACAATGCACAGTGTAAATGTGGTGATCCCAATCAAACCATATCACATCTTTTAAAATGTCTAAATTATCTCTGTAGGTGCACCATGGAGGACTTGATGGACGCAACTGCTGATGCGATTGCCGTGGCTAGACATTGGGCAGGACATATTTAAAATAATTGTACCATCGACTCGATATGAAGAAGGTCGGTGGTATAATAGAAAGAAATCACTTGCATCTTATCAATAAAAAATACAGGCACATTTATTTTACGTTCGCTATTCAAAAGAATATCCCTTGTTTATTTACAAAAGTTTGTTTGACAAAATACAAATATTAAAAACCAATAACACAACAACACTGTTAAGGAAAAACAAGGCATTTTTAAAAACATTCTCGAATTCCGATACACAGTACAATACTGAACACTCTAAAGCAATAGGAAACCTTACGTTATACTTTTTTGAAGCAGTACTTTGATATTTAATACTATTGTTTGTTACGGAAAATTAACACAATAGTCTTTAGACCGAATTACACGAGGCAAGTTGTTTGATGATTGATTGTTATCCCTGTTCTTAACGTGAAGTAAAATAAGAGAGACACAGAGACAAGTGTCGTGCACTTCCTTCAAGAATCTGATTTAATGTCTCTTAAGCCCAATACAGCCACTTGATATTAAATCAGCTTAATGCCACCATTAAGATGGTATCTACAGTACTCAGACTGGAGTCCGAAATCCAAGTCGGCAAAAGTGCTATAGAGTTTTCCAGTCACGAAACTCTCAGTGAAAAGTAGCAGCACGGAGTCTGGCACTGTACCCGTTCCCTCTTGTACGAGGAACCTTAAACCATGGGCCCAGAAACGGCATGGGACTTAAACCATAGGACCAACTATATAGTTCTGCCTCAATTATAAGCTGTACGACATAACAAAAAATAAAATACTTATAATCTGTGCTCGTGTGTAATAAAATTAATAAATGATAAAATAGTTATATGAGTAATTACATTCATCAAATGTGCAAACATATTATAATGCCGTTAAAATAACAAAACTAATATTAAATGAAAAGAAACTGATGCACAATGTTAACATATAAATAATATTAAAAGGCAATTCAATTTAAAAATATCGATTATAAATTAATATAACATTGAAAATGTCCAAAACAGTAAATTATTAATAAAAATTATAAAATTATTATTATTGCAATAAAATAAACTAGATAAGTAATTAAATTAATTTGAATAATGAATGAATTACATGAATTTATCGATCAATAATGATTTGAACTTGGGCAAGGTGTAGGATAAGGGACTAATTACACTTATTCAGCTCCATTCGCGTTTTGCTGAACGATTTTGGTCACACTTATGCTTTTCTGCTTCTATCAGCCGCGTACATCATCGTAAGAATGAGAAAAGCCGTCGGAAACCATCTGCGTACAGCGCTGTTCCACCGCGTTCGACTCTGAACGCGGACGTCCTGGTCGACAAGTTGCGACCGCGTACAGAGCCGTACAGCCTTGAACCCGGCAGAACAGCGCTGAACGCGGTAGAACAGCGCTGAATTCTATTTATAGCATTCGCATGATAAAAACACATTTGTCCTCATTTTATGCCTATTCGCCGCGAAAGGTGAATAGACGCGGAAAGCTATGGATGCGTACGCGTCTCCATACAAAATCGTTGTTTTCTATGGACAAAAGCTAAACAGAGCTGAATAAGTGTGTGTAGTCCTTAAGTCGATATTGTGACCACGTAAGCGTGACAGGTGACTATATATATTGTACTTGTAGTCTGCTAATGGTTGAGAAATGCCTAGATTCGTTTTAGAGGTTTTGTCGTTGAAAGTCTAGACGACCGAGCAAGTTTATATGTCACATTAATATTTATTTGTTCAAATTTATAATAGCCATAACTATTATAAATTTTGTGTAAGAAAAAATGATCCAAAATCAGTTGACGATTCTCTAAGGTCAGGTTTCAAACGAGTACTGTAGGACGGTAATACATTAGCCATGTTGTACTGGTAAGACAAATAACACAGGAATCTTTTTTGAACGGATTCCAAACGGCATTTAAGGAGTCACAACTACGCTGCAATATTCTAAGCCTGATCTGATAAGAGAGTTAAAGATAGATATTTTACTAGAGGCATGTTTGACAACTCCCTACTGTTACGCAATACGAATTCAAGTAACTTAAAACCCTTTGAGACTATCTTCTCGATATGAATGTGAAAACGTAGCCTGTTATGGATATAAATGCCCAAATCATGAATAACATCTCTTTCCTCAATTTTGCGATTGTTAACTATGTAATTTTGAAAATAAGGTCCATTTTCCTACAAAAGTGAATATAGTAACACTTGTCAACTTCATCATCTTGTTGTCGGGCACCATTGGGATATAAATTCTGTATTTTGTATATTAATATAAAATAATATAATTATACCAAAAATCAAGTGCAATGTTTAAAACAAACACACCCAGAGGACTGTTTCGTAGAGATACGAAACGTAGGTATATTATAATGTGCGTAATTTCCAACGTTTACCCGCACGCGAGTTGTTCCTACAAATTTACCTACACCACCAATTACGTGTAAGCAGTCCCCTGTGTGTAGCGTGCCTAATTTTAAATAATGACAGAACAGTTTTTGTAACCACAGATGCTGGAAGTTTACACCTGCGTCGTTTAAACAAAGCACCTAAACCCTTTTGATGTGCGAAATTTTGTCTTCCGGACCAGAAGTGGTTTGTCTTTAGTGTTAAAGTTGTTATGTGACGTTTCATACAGGTAAATAGCAATGTAGTATCGTTATGAGCAGAAAAATCTGGTTGTATTAAATGGAATATATTTTAAGAAGAGTACTGGCATAATATGTGTAATTTATACCTTTGATCTAGTCACTCGTAAAACTATTTGTGAAAAAGCAAGTATTTTTTATTCATTTGAAATCGAATCCACATCACTCAGTGCGTGATAAGTGCGTCATCTGCTTGCTTATAAAGAAAGCATTTCTCTATAATTGATTAGATTGTGATTAAGTTTTTGTAATATTGTAGCAAATTATTTCCGAGAAAAACATGTGCATAACGTTTTTTTTTGTTTAGTGACTGCGACACATGCATGGCATTACCTAATGCATAATAATACATCATTCATTCCAGTTTTCTCATCATTCATTTTTATTTGTCATCTGGTTTTCCAGACATTTTTCGTGTCCTATAATCAACCTATAATCACCACCTTAACTTGTATTGACATAATTAATTATATGTATTTAAGAACAATATGAATAACTGACAGTTATTGCAATACAGGGCACCATAGCTCTGTAATACGACTAAAGAATGTACATATATTTCGGTAATTACCTTTTTTAGGATATAGCAGAGACTGCTTTGGGTTTGCGGTTATCCCAGCGTGCTCTATCTTCGTTGGAAGAAAGTATATGCATATTTACTGCCGATAAAAAACAAAGGTGAAACAAAATGAAGCTGGGTTCTCTCATACGCTTGTATGCAGTCTTTCAGTTTACTCTCATAAATATTTATGTAATATACGCATATAACTATAGTGGCGGTAACATATAAGTGGCTCGTATATAGCAGAAAGATGTCAGGTGTAGTTATGTTGTTTCGACGATTCGTAATAATAATCCTAAACTTGTTCTTCTTTCTATTCTTTTTAAAAAGACAATTCCCGCACTAAGAATAAATCCTTTGTCGTAGGAAACTTTACAAACATTCATATAAAGGACATAAAGAACATCCAAACTAGAACCAATTATTTGTGGACTACACAATTTTTTGTCTCGTGTGGAGATCGAATACACAACAAACAGCGCCGTGTCAAAGATGAGCACTTAAACCACAACGCCATCAATGCGGTCAATGGTTGAGTATTTAAAGCATCCAAGTAATTCATTGAAATTAAACTACTATATACGGATTGTATCGCGTTGTTTATTTATCACTGTATTACAAAATTTTGAAAATATTACCCTACTACTACTATTGATTTTATTTGACTAATTTATAAGCTAATAAAATTATTTAAACTATTAAATCTATTTATTTTTGGTTTACACTTTCCCCGACGTTTCGGTTGCTTTTCAGCAGCCATGGTCACGGCTCCCCGTGACCATGGCTGCTGAATTTCAATGAATAACATTCGCGTAAACAGAAGACAATATTATGTGCATCCAAGTAAATTAGGATTTGCAGGGGGAACTACATGACCTCACTTAGAATTAGGATACGAATACGAAACCGAAGTCGAAGATTTGGAGACAAGTCCTGTTTATCTGATCCCAAAAGGTATTTTCAGGGACAAGATGGTACAGGTAAGGTATTGTTTATGCGTATAGTTTTTTTTAGATTGGTATATGTGTATAGTTTTCCTGTACGGCAATTCTCATATGAACACATCTAAAAGTGAGATTTGTAGACTATAATAGACTCGGCACGTATGTATCGCATTGGATTGAAACATAGCTGGTAACTTATAGATGTAAATACATGTCGACCTAACGTTTCAGACAAATACAAGTTTATATATGCTACATGATATACTCAAAAAATACACATGCATAGAAAATACTTTTAGCCGTTCATAGCTAAACTCAAAACATAGGTAAAGTGCGCCGCATTGGGTTGGTAGCTTTACGGGCTGAATATTCAAGTAATGTTCTAAGTTTCTCAGTACCTCTTCCTTGTGGCATAACAGTCATATAAAGTTACTATATTATGACGTCATCAGCTTTGGAACTTTCATTTATTTTGCTTCTGTTTATTTTTCTCTTTTCGTAACTTGTTTGTTGGGACTAGATATAAGTGTTATTATATTAATAAGATCTACATATTCATTTTAATTAAGATTTTTGTAATTATATATTCTTGTCTTTAAATAGGACTAAATTATTTACTAATAAACATTATAATCTAGGTCCATGCCAGTGGAATGGACAAGTCCAGCTTCAAAAAATTTGTATACCTATACCGATAGAATTGATTTCACAAAAAGTATTCTATAAAATAATTTATCGTTTGATTGTATTAGCATGACTGAAACAGAAATTTTAGATATTACTTCTTTTTGTCCGCGGCTTCGGTCTATCTAGAACAGTACTATTTTTTTGATGAAAGATCCTTTTCTGCACCTCAGACAATGTGTAAACGAAATTTAATGATGATAGGCCGAGTAGTTAAGGCGTGACAGCTTAACAAACAACGAAATTCAAATTCGCGTGTATAACTTTAGTTAGGATTATCGGTAATCATATTCACCTTCAAAGCCTTTCACGTTCACTCACATGCTACTTTAGTTTCTGCAAAACGTTATAATAATTTACCGAGTCTAGAGAAATTTATAGATTAAAAGAATGAAGCGAAAATAAATAAGCTTGAATGGTTTTTTTACTGTCATTGTTTGAACTTTAGGTTTATAATACACAGATTTATATTCAGTAGATAATATAATGGATCGTTCTTTCTCATAACTTCAGAAACTATTTTTACGTTAAGAAGTGAATAAATAATGTTTATATTTCAATAACTTTGATGTTGTATCGTCTGTTCTAAATTATATGAAAATAAATCCACGTTTTTACATATTAAAGCTTACCTTTACACTTAAGAAGCTTTTTAACAAATTTGCTACTTTGTTATATTAGAAAAAGTCTTGCAAAGTTAAAAGTGACTTACGAATAATCTTTGGTTGATATTGATTTACGAGAAAAGTTGGTGAAACCGATTTGCTGGAAGAGGGTGTGGCGGGTACAGCGACCAAAAGTTTATAAAATTTGTGGTCATAGAAAGTTAGGAATAGGAAATGTCATTTATGCTATACTCAATTTAATTAATTGAAATAAATCGCGATGAAATTCACCAAAAATAGTTTAATATGAATGCTTTTTAATTTTGTTTCTTAGATCTTTCTTCTTTTTTTTTTAAAAGGCTGCTCAGACAACGCCAGAGCAGCAGGCAGACTAACGCCTGCACGCAAATAAAAAAATAACGATTCATTAAAGTTCTTTCCTAAAATGATGGTACTTTCCTTGTCTGCTATATATCTGAGCAGAATTTTAGATTTGAGGCGAGGTTGCGTTGTGCTTGACCCTCAAATGACGTGCGTAGATTGGATACGATTTGTCATAACGATGTTATATAATTACCAGTTTTGTAAATGCGACTGCTGTGCTTAGGTTCTAGGTTTCCATTGCCGAGGCGGGCAAAGTGTTATCCATTTTGGTTTTGCTGTCAAGAAATTTGCTGTAGCAGTACGAAGTTTGGTACTGTCCTGATTCACCTCCGATTATGTAGAGCCTAGAATGATAGCTAGTGAATATGAGTGTAATATAATACTTCTGCTTACAGAGGTACACATAGACATGTATATAAAAATAAATATGTAAAATTAGAAGCAGTTAGATTTCAAATTAAATGAATATTTTAATCAAACAGAATCCAAAAAATATTATAAATGCGAATGTAAATTTATTTGGTACGATTTTACGCTTAACTACTTTTTAACTACTCGACCGATCATTATGAAGTTTTGCTTACACTTTGTCAGGGGTACAGCGAAGAAAAAAACAAGTACTGTTCTCGACAATAGCTAGTTTTAAAATGAATAAAGTGGTTTGCCCACAGCAACACAAAAGACGCTCATAACATTTTTCCATAAATGCAATACAAGAGATTGTCGAGAACGAAGTGTGATATATTTCAGACGAAACAGCGCTTTGCTCTTATAGTTCAATATACATTACGACATGTAGCGATACATGTATGTCACATTAGCTTTGTCAGCCTTATTTAAGAACAAGTCGTAAAAGAAAAACGATGTACACGTTCGAGCTTGACACCTCATTATCAAATAAAATGGCGGATGCTCCAAAGACTTGTAGGTATTCGAATATTGTGTAAGGAAAAATGTTTCGCAGTTGAACTTAATTTTTCGTTCTTCGTATATTACATATTTTCGAAGAGGTAGCGGAGATGTATAACATCAATTTTGACTGCTTTGTTTTTAGGTTCAAATAATAAGGGATTAGCTAATTACTGTCCTTGCATTTATAGACTCCGTGGCACTATTCAAAATTTTCTAGCAGAAGAATTGGTAGACCCGGAAAGACCCGACCCAGAATTCAAATCCAGGAATTTACGATCACAGGTTAACTTATCTCATGAGAACAACGAGGCAGTTAGCAGTAGTAGACTACTAGTGAAATTGGTCGTACAAGCGCACAGTGGGCGTGGCGAAAATATTCTAAGTCTGTGTCCGAAGATGAATTTTTGGTATACATACATACCAAATAATCACCTTACGTTTTACGTAATAAGACATGCAGACGATTAAGATAAATACTTACATACATCTGGGGTTGAAAATATGAATATTCTTGAGGCGTCTGGAAAGCTTACCTTTAAGTATTTTAATTGTTTTGTTTAGAGTAGCTTCACTTCGGTACAAAAATAAGTGGCAATTAGCGATGTGTAATTTCATGAACAAGGAAATTCGAATATTCGAAATTGTATGATTCCACATTCGAAAGTTGTTGAATTCGTTGTATATACATATATAATTCACATCATGATCGGATTTTCTAAGCTTGATTTGACAATGACACGATTGATATGGGTCGACTTCGATCGATATCGTGCTCGACGATGTTTCGTATTGCCTCAGATGTCATTCTCAGAGGATTGATAGGCCTTCCACCTCATATTTATATGCCATGTCCTCATACTTAATGCGTATTGATATTTATATTTAGATTGAACTATGTATTGAAATTAACTACACTTCAGAACGATGGGACAACTACCATCTTAGTCTCCCCGTGAACATGGCTGCTGTAAAGCAACCGAAACGTCGGGGCAAAGTGTAAACTCAAATATAAATTGTTTTCATTAGAAAATATATAGCTTATATAAATAAATAGTAGTAAAATTTCAATAATAGTAGTGTTAGAGTTTTCAAAATTATGTAATACCAGTGTTTAAAGTAAAATAAACAACGCGATAAAATCCGTATAAAGTGTTTAATTTCAATGTATAACATTCGCGTAAACATAAGACAATATTATTAAACTATGTAATGAAATAATCAATTATTATCAAACATTCACGAATTCAGATATTTGTCCGAGTCGAGATGACGAGTGTGGTGGATTCGACCCCACGCGGGACAAAAAATTGGACATACATAGATTCACGCCTGTTTCCCAGAGGTGTAGGCAGAGACTACGGATTTCCATTTGCTACGATCCTGACACACTTCTCTAGCTTCGTTCACTTTCATCGCATTCCTCATACACGCCCGTCAGTTCAAGGTGCTCTTAACCTGGCCTTTGTCCAGAACGCCTCTGATCTGATCAAGAAATGTTCGCCTAGGTCCTTCCTCTTGCGACTGTTCCATTCACACTCGCCTTATAAACTTTCTTAGTCAGTCTTTCCTCGTCCATTCTTTTTACATGCTTAAACCAGCTTAACATACCCTTATCTATTCTTTTATACACTATATCAACTTTCATGCCGCATCTCTCTCTAATCACACTATTCCTTATTCTATCTTTCAGAGTCACAACACATAATTATGTTTCTCAGCGCTCTCACTTCTACAGCATTTATTCTGCTCTCATGCTTCTTTTGCCATACCCATCGTTCACTTCCATACATAAGTGTGAGTACTAATAGTTCACTATGAACAGCCAACCGTGCCTTTTCGGATACATTTCGACTGTTCATAAAAGCGCGTAGAGGTTCATTCACTTTGTTGCCAGCAATAGTTCTCCTTTTAATATCATCATGTTTACCATCCCTTGTATACAAGGTACCCAAATATACTAACTCTTTTACTTGCTCTACTTTTTCTCCATCAATCATCAAATACCATTACTTTCGTCTTGCTTACATTTATTTTCATGTCTTTACTCTCAAAAGCACCATGCTTAATAGTTACCATCGCCTGCAACTCTTCCGCTGATGACGCAAATATTACTTGGTCATCGGCATAAAGAAAACATTTGACAAGTAACTCATTCATGCTTAATCCCCATTCACAATTCTTTAAATCTTTCAAAGAATTGTCCATGTATAGGTTAAACAGCCAAGGCGACGCTACACATCCTTATCTAACACCTTTTTCGATGAGAATTCATTCTGTGTAGGTCCCATTTATCCTAACACAAACTCTGGAATCATCATAAAGAAAAAGCTCAAAGATCACATGAGGTTGCTATTCACTCCATACATGAACAATACCAACCAAAGTTCATTCCTCACCACTTTATCATAAGCCGTTTCTAGATCCACGAATGCGCAATAGACCTTTTGATATTTGGCCAAAACTTTCTCGGCTATGCTCCGTAAGAAAAATACCTGATCCATACATCCCATACCCTTTTGAAATCCCGTTTGCGCATCCCATATTTTTTACAAAAAATGATCCACAATCGTTGTTCCGGGTCTGAGTGTTATTTGTGTCAGTTGTACGAATGCTTGTAAAATCCTCCGCAAGACTGGCATTATTCCTAGTGCATGAAATACATTATATTAAAACGATTTGTGTAAAGAATCGATGAATTAGCTTTTTATCGATAGTCGACTAACGCGAATGGCAAGATAAAGCTGAGCACTTGATTACTAGTATTATACCCTAACTGTTGCAACAGTCGCCTGGAACATGTTTTCAAATAATTTGAGGGAAAAGTTTTAAATGTCGACTAAAGTAAAATTTAATCAAAATCCGGCCTTCATAAATGTACACAGATCTAGGAATTGGACCAAAAACGATTAAAACGTGAAACATTAAATCTAGTTAAATGCTTTTCAAGTGATAAGTGTTACATTAACTATCCGAGGACCCGCCAAATTGCCCACAATTTATTTAAACATCTGAAATGAAATTACGAGGGACAATTGGGATGGATCCATTAACTTAAAAGATTGCTATAAAAACTTTTGAAACGTTTTTGAAGATAGAAAAGAGAAGTTAGAAATTTAAGGAATTTTAATCGTTCGTTCTATAAGTTGGTTTTGTGTTTTCTAAACGATGATGTCCTAGAAAGTCCTAACGGAGCTATAATACTTAACAAAGATATTCATATAAAGGGTATAAATTGATTTTAATGTAAATACTCAGCTTGCACCAAAATCCTGACAGGAAAGCTTAAGCAACGTTTTAGGGTCTGGACCACGGATTGGTGACCATTTACAAAATATGATTCTAGACCTTCGTGACTCAAGAGCATCAGCTGACCTATGGACCTGCGGTTTCAATTGGCCAAACTGCATATTAACTCCAATGCAACTCATCATGCTAGGCTTTTTATGCGGGTAGAAATTGTAAAACGTAAAATAATAACTTTTTGCTTTTGAAAACTCAACCCTATACAAATAGTTAAAAGTAAAATATTATACCAAACATCGCATCCAGCATCGAGTGATATACATTTCTCTAAAAATTGTCATGTAAATTACAATTGTTTGTGATATGTAGGTATGTATGTAATTTATTACTAACATCTCATCATCTGAAGAGTTATTCCACGTTATCCCGCCCTCCCCTTTTCTATTCAGAACAACGCGTGCTGGGCTCAGATGCCATCCTTACACGGTAGAGTCAACATGGAATTCTTCGCTAAGGCACGTGTTTCCTTCTTCCTTCAATCCTGGGTCCTATAAGCGGGGCGTGAAAAAGTACCTTTTCAGGCCGTCAAAGTAGAGACCTCAACATCGCCTCGGCTGCTATGAGGACGATGTGGAGGTCACTGCTCTTAGACCACACGACTGCTTACCACCAGGCGGAGTGTGGTCATTTTGACGAGCAAAAAAAAAAAACAAACGTATTTACCAGAGACTGACTTGATGGCGCATTTGATACGCTTAAGGGCTCGCGTTCGATTACCGACTCAGGCGCAGTATTACTAGGCTTTTGCATGCCCAGGAAACGGCAATAGACTTGCCCTCAATTTCGTGAGACTTAAAACCATATCTGTCAAAAATTATGTGCGTTATGCAAATAAAATGACTCTAATTCTGCAGATATGGTTTTGCCCATCTCCTCGAGAATATAGGCGAGGGTACATATGTATTTACTAATTCTTATCAAGAATAGCATCATCGCTGCTTGCTGGTAAAGAAAAACAAGCAAATAAACACTTTTATAATTACTAATTAGCAACATAGGATTTTCAAGATTATATCTATATGTAACCAGTGATCTTAAGTTGTACTTACCATAATTATCTTTGCATTACCCCAAGATTAACTCCGGATTATGCCTAAGGCGTTACTTTGCCTTTGTATCGCTTTGTGCAAGTTTATACACAAGTAAATTAATTTAATAATTATTTTGATTAGACTTAACTACTGCTCGCTTCTTTGTACGATAGTTAGAAGAAAGAATATTTTTTTTATAAATGAATCATTTTTATTTTTATATACTACTGTAGTAGCGATAACTTAGTGGACCAATGAACTGCTACGCGGTGGTCTCGAGTTTGGTTCGTTCCCTAGGCGCGCATCTCTATATTTTCGAAGTTATGTGCGTAGTAAATAGTTAATTGACGCTCGCGTTAACGGTGAAGGAAAACATGGTGAGAAACCCTGCAAATCTGCAAGTTCTTCATAATATTCTCAAAAGCATGTGGCCAAATAGGATCTCACACTGAAAAGAGGCAGGTAGTAGAGGCCGGCCATACTCAGTAGTATAATAATAATAACGCCCATTGCATTGATGTTATTAGAGTATTCAGGGCAGTTACCGTTTTTCATCCATAGTTACCAATATACCGGTCAACCAAACACTAATATAGAGCCCATTAGAATCCATACGTAGCAGTAATCCTATGCCTGCTGTGGCTAGTGCCGCTATCGGTGTTCCATCCCACCTTTGATTAAAACTCTCGAAGTGCCCCTTACGTTGGACGCATGTCTCCGTGTAAGCATCCCAAAGGGCCAGGTATTTTTTAATATAATATGTTAGAAAATACCTGTGATAAGAGAAACATAATAATATCAGCCCTGTATTAACTGGCCCACTACTAATAAATTAAATAATAAAAGGAACAACAACCTGAGTCGTGACATATAAGCAAAACGTATCTTATTGTTATAACTTTAAATAAATTAATATAAAAAAAACATAAAGATAAAAAAAATATATAGATCTACTAACATCGGGAACTGGGTTCAAGCTTCTGGCGATTACTGCTGTAAAGAAAGGAACCTCCTCGCGATGCGTCAAGCAATATGGGCTTATGCATCAGAGACTTAATTAAATATCTTGGAGATGTGTAGTATATTATACTTAATGTTAGCGATAGCCTAGTGGGAAACCGTTGGACTGCCACGCAGAGGTCTCGAGTTCGAACCCAAGGTGATCTCTGACTGAAGTTATATGCGTATTAAATAGTTAATTATCGCTTGCTTTAACTGTGAAGCAAAACATCGTGAGGAAACCTGCGTGTCTGAGAGTTCTCCATAATATTCTCGAATATATGTGAAGTCTGCCAACCCGCACTAGGCCAGCGTGGTGGACTACGGCCTAACCCTTCTCACAGTGAGAAGAGGCCCGTGCCCAGCAGTGGGACAGTTTAATACAGGGCTGATATTATTATTATTATAACTGTTTTAGCAGTTCAGATAATAATAATTTTGATGGCCAGCGATTTCTTAAAACTTCGTTATGCCCGTTAAAACCGTTAATAGACTTTTAGAAGAATTGTATGCTATACTTTCTTGGGAATCCTAAACATATCAAATCAATTCACGAACTAAGCGTCCGTCCGAAATTGCTCTAAAACTTTCAACCTGTTTGGTTTTAAGGTGTGAAGGTGAATTCCTGGTCGATGGCGGGCGCTGAGGTATTAAACATAGCCTGTAAGCACAGTCCATAATACAAGAAGTATCATATATGATCATAATCTTCGTTTTAAATATTATGTCAGTTTGAGATCGGAGTATGGTGTACGAAACGTCCACCATTTTTTTTTCATAATTTTACTGCAACAGTGTAGCAGTAGTATAAGTTTGCATTAGTCTTCGAGTACGACAGTTGCTAGATACATACAGGAGTTAATTATAACTATTTCATTCTAGCCGTATTAGCTACATAACCACAAAAAGGTATTTATGTATATATTGTTTAGGTAGTTTTTGAGTGGAAAGTTACCAAGTATAGTAAGAGTGCGAATGAGCCATTTTTTTCTGGGAATGATGATTATAGATAAAAGTTACTGCTTTTATGCAGGTTATGTTACAATATTACTGCATTTTACCCAGTGAGTATGAGTTCTGGAGCTTATAAATCTATCTATCTATTTTATTCCTTTCATTCCTTTTTTCTATTATACCTCAACTCCCCCACCATTGGTTCGTCAACATGCAATTATACCCGTGTTAATATCAACAACCATACCTGCTTACGAAGAGGCTGACAACTCACCCCCAGTGGAACAAAGGCGTAAGTAAAAACACCCAACTTTACAGTACGGCAGAAAAACAGTTTAACAATCTATACATTTTTTGTTTTCGATCCTACAATCTTCTTTTATGTATCAAAAAATAGTAAAAAAATCAAGCTTTTATTTGGCTTATACTTTGAATGTGACATGTTTATTGTTTATGATGTACATGTACATTGTAAAAAAAATACAGATGTTTTCGTTAAATAATATCGACATTCGTTTAGACGTAATAGTTTTTACTCTCTTTACTGCTTTTAACATAGATATTTTACTCGACTTATACACACTTACATCTTTTATGAATTTAAAAACAGTGTTTACATCCTGAGCGTAAATACTGTTTACGTGCGTTTTTAATTTATCCTTTTTATAAATTAATTAAATAAGATGTTGTTATAGCTTTCTTTCGTAAATAATAAAATAATCATATAATTTTAAAACGTAATACACACTTTTTTACTGTATATTCATAAACATTCTAAAATGTAAACAATATTAGGTAACTTTTAGGGCAAAATGTTTAGGTGGTGTAATGAAACAGATTATTACTTAATGCACTTTATTTATAAAAAATACTTTAAAAGGTTTAACATATAATTAAAATTTAAAGTCTATGGGCGTTGAATAGTAACATATTAAATTATTTACAGATAAAATAACATAATTTGCAAAACAAATTAACAAAAACAATTATTCCTGTATTATTTACCTATAAGCTAATTACAGTAAAGATAATTACAATTAGTAACATAAAATTTTAATTACCGTAGCTATAAATAAACAAAACGAGATCTCAAAATAAAATAAAAAGACATAACATATTTTTTTGTCTGTGTCCAAATTATTGCTAGGTAACAAATTATTTACATTCCTGTATAATTTACCTATAATATGCTAATCGCAGTAAAGATACTAACAATAAGTAACAGCTATGATAATTAAAATGGGTAAATAAATGTGAGGAACATTGAATTACCTACCCATTTAAATTATCGTAGCTATGAATGAACAAAAATGTCTCAAAATAAAATAACAAAACATAACAAATTCTTAGGCTTCGTCCGAATTATCACTAGGTAGGTAACAAATTGTTTGTATCATTTTCAGCCACCAAATTCTTATAGAAACCTTGATAATGTAAAGGAATTACATTCAAGTAGCAAAAACTTTTCAAGTCTTTGAATAACGCACTTGACACAGGTAACAAACGGTCATAAGCTGATTTGAGTTCAGAGTCAGCTCGATTTAATTTACTTTTTCGCGTTTTAGAGGAACAATAAGTAGTGTCTAATATAAAATAATCGTTTTGCTCCAAATTATATTTGTATAATAGCTTACCGGAAGCTTCAGCAGTAGTTCTAACTTCTTTTATCTTTGAGAAGTATATTTTTCACTTTTTGTATTCGTAAGCCAGTTTTACTTTATTTATTTATTTATTTTATTTTTATTTATTTATTTATATCCAATTTACAACACTACCATTACAAGAAAAAACTTAATGCGATAGTGTGGTTCACTTTAACGTAATTAATTAATTATAACTAATAATATTCTATCTATTTACACATTTTAATTTTATACATTTATATCTAGATTACCCGTTTCCATAACAAATTATAAACAACGTTATCCTTGTAAATTCACTGATAGTGCAACAGAACAGATCTATTTTATACGCGACCCGGTTGATGGTTCTGTGTGCGCGCGTCAGAGGCGCCTCCTGCAGCAGGTTGGTGCGTGCGCGGGGCACTCGCAACAACTGCGGCTTTTTGCCATCAATTTAAAATCATAAAAATAATCCTGAGACATTTTACTCATAACAAACTTTTTATTAACTTTAGCATTCATGATGATCTCATACAATTGGTCCGGTGTATACACAATTTTATTTTCAAACTTTTTCTACACAAGCGTGCATAGTCTCCTTCATTTTGTGTGTGTCCTGTTTGTAAAAATCTGTGACTTACATCTAAGTTTAGCGTACGAGATACGTAAATGTACATTGCAAATACAAAGCGATTTCTGATTTGTCCCAAACAATTATCGAAATATAACGATACAGATTTGATACCATGTTGAACCTCTTTTTTGAAAAAGTCAAAGAGACAGCTTGAAATTTCGTTAGCCCTTCTTTTGCCAATCTGTACGTGCCACAAATAGCAATACCCTTGTAAAGATAGTAAATTGTAAATCGTAAAATTATATACAGGCTATTTCCTTTTATAATGAAATATACCGACGTTAGACTGAGGTAAATTTAATACCTTTTCCAAATCAAATACAACGACAGTTTTAATTTCAGGGTTCTATGAAGATTTTTCTTCATCTTTAATTTTGCGCACTAGAAATTTATTCTCTAAATGGCTTTCATAATTTTCCTGCAAGTCTTTTTTACGATCATTATCTGCATTTTCGTATAAGCTACATATGTGACACAAGTCCTTTTTTGGTTTAAAAGAAGATAGGTTAAATTGACTATTAAAAATATTACTATATTGATAAAACCTCGCCACTTTTACGCCGCTAAAGTGTTCCGATGCCCAAGATAAGTACAACCTGTGCATTTTTGCTAAACTTAAATCAGAAGCGAGATATTGTCAACTAGTTTGTTTCCGCAAATAGTGAGACTCGATGCACGGAAATGACTTTATGTGTTGAATTACGCTTTGCTTAGTTTCATTGCTAGTTTTGTGAGGTCGGTTAGTGTGTCTGCCGCGTAAATCCGTTATTTGTAATTTTTTTTTAAGTTTGTTTGTTCATAGCCGAGTATACGCTTTTCTCTTTTATACCTAAAGTATTTTAAAACATCACTTTGCATACTCTAACTTTTGTAACTAGATCGTCCTTTTTAACGGCAAATAATAAAGTAATGTACGTGATCTATCCAGCTTTCTTTGCACCTTAATAACTTTGGGTTGTTCAACTTCTAAATTGTTTAAAATATATAGCCATTGTTTTTCATGGTCTCCTATATTCCAGTAATATTAGAATAACTCAGAACGAATATCTTGTGTTAATTGTTTAGAGCACTGCATCTTACAGTCGCAAGAGATGCTAAGTCTATACGTTGTTGAACTTTTTTAGTTTTGCCACTTTCAAATACAAGACCATTGTTATTAAATATTTTATTTTTCAGAAATCACTATTCAATTTGTTAATTTCGTAGTCGTAGTTGGAAGTAATATATTTTTATTTTAAAAATTGTTTCTATTTATTATGTAATCACCATAATCACCTTTTATGTCTGTCTATTTTATTTCGTCATAGGACGTACTCGTTAATACTGTAACAGTTTTGTTTTTATACTAGACTAAAAAAGTCATAACAAGAAATGTGATTATAATTTTTTTTATTCACTATGGGGAAAAAAGACGTATAGCTGATTATGTTTTTATTAGTATAATTTTATTTACATAAGTTGTTTTATTGACTTTTTGATTTAAAAAAATATTCAATATGTGTGAAGTATCTTCATCATTTTTTATGCGTAAGTCGTTCATTTTAAGTCAGATTTGCATGAAAAAAATTGAGCTTATGTATCTTTACACAAACTATTCAATATTGTAAAAAAAGAAAATTGACGTAAGTTCACTTACGCCTTTGTTGAACTGGGGGTGCGGACATCTTCATCATAATAAAAAAATATGTGTGTCACAGACCATCTAATAGATGAATAGGTCAAAAGGTTTCGGTCACGGCCGTTTTGGTTACAGAAGGGCACAAAGTGATTTAGATTATTAATATGACTCAGCTCATATTTCAGTTCGTATAACCTCAAAATAATTATTTGAGCCTACATTTCTATTACACGACATTTTGGCGAACTCTTAAACAAATATATTCCCCTTAACATTTCACCCTCTTGTAATGATTACGTTAATAACATGAAGAAAAACTTGTAAGTAGCTACAAGTACAAAGGTAGGTAAACATTATGTTATCGGGACGCACTCGAAGAACTTGTACAAGAAAGTTATCTCATTAGACGGAGTTCCGTAATTCAGTATACCTACTTATCTTGGAATAAAGTAATTGATGTTAGGTGGATTAAGAATGTAAGTACATACTATGTTTGTATGTAAGGTTTTGCTATACTCGACTGTACCCGTGGCGTAATAAAGAAGAGTTTTATAATGGTGGTTGGTAACTATGCAAGTAGCTGGTGCGTCTTACATGCGTTAGCTAGCGTGGGTTACATGCGCAAGCTAGCGCGGACTACAGACGCAACTGGCGCGAGTTTTATGCGCAAGCTACTCGCTTGGGTTACATGCACTAGTCAATCATACGGGTTATTGCGCGAGTGGCTCGCGTTGGTCGTTTACATGATGCTTCGGTTTTTACAGTTTAATGGCTTGAGTCAACTTATAATATAGGACGTGATTCTTCTAATACCTCCTAGAATCCAAATAACTGGAGTTATGGTATACAGTGTAACCATGTAAATGGCATTGTTGGTGAAATTTATTGTAATCTAATAATCTAGTAACCAAATCAAACAGAACTAAAATCGTAGTCATTTGAAAAATAACAGTACGTGGGAGTAATCACAGAACATGTTTACTTTTATAATGTTCTGTGGGAGTAGGAACGAAAACGTCCTTTTAAGTAGAATGGATATTTATTACTGTCGAACACATTACATAAACATAGCATACTCGATATAGCTTATTAGATGCAATATTGCCTATGTCACAACCCAGACTCAGGACTTTGTAGTAGTAAACTTAGTAGTGGGTTTAAAGTCCGATCCTCAGTCACTTCAATACGTAGTTTTTAAATTATTGGGTAGGTTTTTTGACGGGACAGTCAATGTGCATATTCTTACAGCCCATATAGTAGCGCGCCTATTGGCGTCTACCTGACAAGTATCCAGAATCCGTGCTACCATTAAACATTTCTTAGCAGAAGAACCTAAAAACATTTTGCCGACCCGCAAATCGAATCCAATACATTATGTATATACATATATTGTGTACTAATGTACGATATATAATAATATGTGATACTACTAATTTGCTATCTATTTTAGTATTAAATGTACATACTTACATATAATATTATTTAACCTTATAATATTCCTCTTAGAGCCCAGTGTAAGGAAAAACAACCAAAAACATACGATAACAAAGGAAGAACAAAACTGTGTTTTTTATTCTAATGAATAAAAAACGCCTACAGCAAAAAATGGTCTACATAGCCTTTGTTGTTCACATGTTTGTCCGATTTAAACAGGGTGTATTTAAAATAAGGAATTTTCTTAGTTCTCCTAAGGGTTTTATATACACAAAGAATTACGCATTTACGGTTAAGAGCACCTTAAACCGGCGAGCGTGTATAAGGAATGTTATGAAAGTTAATGAAGCCAGAGAAGTGTGTCAGGATCGTAGCAAATGGAAATCCGTAGTCTCTGCCTACCCCTCTGGGAAACAGGTGTGAATTTATGTATGTATGTATGTAAAGAATTACGCAGAAGAAGCAGATAAAGATAATTTTAATATTTACATTCTGACAACATGGTTGGCGTAATGGTTTAATAGGTCCCCTCGTCACTGTCAGTGCATTTAGTCAAATAGTAACAACTATCACTACGTGAAGAAATTACATATATTGATGTAGCAGTACGACTGGCAGTACTGCAGTGCCAGCGTCGTTCGGTTGGCATCGCTCGCACGTGAACGAGAAGTACTTATACTTTGCTTATCCTTTATTGTTTGCTTATCCGTGATCTCATATAGGATGATATCCTTGTCACGCTTGATATATCATAACTTACAATTAAGTAAGTTATGAAATCATTTTACCTGTGTGAACTGTCAGGATTAAGGTTTAGTGTTGTGGACCCGTATTTCCACACGAAAAAAATTGTGCGATCTTTAAAAGCTGAGTCGTTCCGCGTCTGAATGTTCTTTGTGTGGATTGTTTAAATGTTGTAAATTTCTTCGTGTTATACATAGCTAGTCTATATATAGCACGAAAAAATTTACAAACAAGATGTCAGGAGGTGTCCTAAAATATATAAAAAGGTATCTTATCTTCATCACCTATATTTTGTCAGACTAAAACTTTTAAGGCACTTCGCCCGACCCAGGATTTAAACCAATAACCTCATAATCGATTGTGAATTTACTCACAAACTTATACCACGGAATGCCATTTAGCCATGGAAGAAACATATTGTGGTACATATATTTCGATCTAAGTCTATAAAAACCAAACAAAATGTTTATAAAATATTGAAAACTTTTATTTTAATTAATATCAGCACATTATAAGCGAACACATAATAAGCGTAACATACTACTTAAAGACAAAAATACGTATTCATTTTCATACAACAGTGTAAACTTAACTCAAAGAAAACTCAACTGTTTAGTGCAAAGATCTAGCATATTAGCTCCAAGCTTCTTAAACTCACTTTACAAATTGAAATAGGTAAATTATAAATCAACACAACGCCTGCAAGCAGCGCTCGAAGGTTCCCACTCACGCAAAACGCGCGACACATACATTTCCTTGCAAAGTGGTAATTTAGCGAAATTGACGGAGCCCACATTACACACCCCTACAGACTCCAATAAATTATGTGTAAATTGTATTGTAAACACCGCCCCTGGGACCGATTTAATAGAATAAAATTTACATTTCGTTACGCGGAATCGCTTCGAGTGGCGTCGCCGTCATTCTCATATTAAAGGTAATATCGATGAATGTACAACGAAATACATCAATTTGTTGTGATAAAGCGTGTTAATAAGTATTTTTGTCTGTAGAATTTATGTGATTTCTTATTTGATTTAAATGGTATACGATAATGTTTTGAGTGCCTTGTTTTTCAATGATATATGAATGAGTCGAAAAATACAATACATAGATTGACGACTCTATATCCCGGGATAGGTAGAGATGTATTATACCCAAATTTCTATATATATTCTAGAAAAAGTGCCGTTTTTTGTGTTTTTACTAAGAATTTCATGATATCATAATCAATACTGCCCGACCCACAAAACATACTATAGAGACGCCACCCTTAAATATAGCCATCATTAAGATACGTGTTTAATTTGATTAAGTTTATATGTCTTAGATTGGATATTATCAATGTTCCTTCATCTAGGTAGCCTGGTTGCCAGCAGATAGCTGAAATAAGCAATTTACCAACGAGAAATTGCTTTAATGGCAACCGTGGTGAGATAAGATACAACTAGGTAGGAGTAGTCACGAACTGGCTGTACTCTATATCTCATGGCAATAATAAAATATCTGGTTATGGCACTCGTGGGAACGAAAAATTATTGGTAGAAGTTTTAATATTCTGTGGTTCACTGTCCAATCTTTCAAATGCCTCGTATAAGTACAGTTAAAAATGATCTGCAGAGCATGGGAATTTCTAATAGATCGGTAATCCTTATAATATATTTATTTGATTTATTTGTGCCTATGGTTATAGTTATATGTTTTGATTTCCGAACACATTAAACTCTTTATAGAAACGAAGATTCTACATTTACAAGATTCAACATAGCGCTTTGCGTGTTTGCGTTGATTACAGGGATAAATAAAAAAAACTACATAAGTAATAAGCCACTATAATATTTTTGTTTCATTTTTTGTACTTTCTTTCTTTTTTGACTCATAGCACAATGCATAGCCGAAAAAAGCATCTCATTCTTGGTAAATTTATTTTTATTCAATTAGATAAAATAAATAATAAATATTCTATCACATACACACAACACCATCTAGCCCAAACTAAGCAGAGCTTGTACTATGGGTAGTAGACAACGGATAAACATACATATATACAATTTTTTTTTTAATACCTACATATTATACATAGAAACACCCAGACCAAGACAAACATCCATGTTTATGCACACAAATGTTTGACTTGTGCGGGAATCGAACCCGCGACCTCAGGTGTAGCAGTCGGTTACACTAACCACTACGCCATCGAGGCTGACACAAAACGAGGTATTGTTGAATAAAAATGTGCTTGGTAGACGACAGCAGGTTTTCTATTTAATACGTGTGATTTAAATTTCTTGGTAGGAAAATGTTTATACTTCTTTGAGGCCCAGTATGTTATTTGGGAGATATTCCCAAAGAAGGTGTAAGATCAATATCTATTTTTATTACGATTACAATTTCTGTTCAAATAATTGAACTAATAATTAATTTACTTCAACTAAACAATCGTCACATTTTTCGAATCAATGGACTCGATTAACTATTGCGCTCGTATACTATGCACTCAACGCTTCCAGTTGACTAACCAGTCGATTGAGCCGCACTTAGTTAATGATTTTCAACCGAGCTTGTCGATCGATGAGTAATAGAGTTTAAGTTCTGAACTACAGACGGCGAGTGCAATACAGTATTCGAGCGTTTTCGATGTTAAATCGAATTGGATCCGTTGAATTTGAAATATAATTAAATTTAAGTTTTAATCATAAAAGTAGTCAGCTAAATCGATCAATTTGAAGAACATACAATGGCTGTGTATGGAAAACAGCGACTTCATTTCTTAGTAATACAATGAGTGAGTCTGTTAGAAAATTCTCTGTAACAGTACGAAGTCTGAAAAATGTTTCTAGTAGAGGTCAATATCAATCCCGTATAATAGAGGCCCTCTATCATAATACATATAAAATATACATAGCATCGTTATAATATGCGTAAGTATTGTGTAAATAAAGTGAACGTACTACTCAATATAAATTTTTTTATGAACACAAAATCGACTTGTTATTGGCCTCTAAGTTATTTGGCATCTTCAGCGGGTCGCCACATGTGAGCTCATCCGACATTATTCGGCTACCAATCAGTGTACGTGTGAGTAGTCGGGCAGGAGCAGCGATAGCTCAGTGGTGAGACCAACAGACTGCAGTGCAGAGGGTCTCGGGTTCGAACCCACGTCGCGCTCCTCTGACTTTCAGAAGTTATATGACTTTTCGAAATTATGTGCGATAGTAGAGAGTATTGATTGACAATTATCGCCTGCTCCATGCCTCAGAGAGCACGTTAAGCCGTCGGTCCCGGCTGCCATGAACATCTATGGCAGTCATTATTGGGGAAGTTGACACAAAAGATCCCACTGGATCGAAGTGTCGCCGGTCTGTACTGACTGGCTCCCACACAAGATAAGATAAGAGTAGTCGGGCATACCGAACTGCATTTTTGTTTAGCTTTCATACCAGGACTCTATCACTCGGCTATGCCCATCCTCACATATGTATGGCAACCCTAGGATCTCATTTCAAATTTATGTTTAAGTTTAAACGCAAAATAAAAATGGTATATTTTTTCATTTGCTACACACACGCCACCTGTCTAAACCACTTGCATTAAATTTAAAGCCGAGTTTTAAGAGATAATGCCACAAAATTGAGCTCTCAGCTTCCAAACTTTATTTTAGGATTAACTTAAATTTTTAACATGTCGCTTTCAACATAAAACTACCACAGGTTGATTTAACAATGCCTTTTGGCTCATAATATATAAGGATAAATAAATAAATTCTAGACTTTTTTGTTTTTGTGGCAGATGAACTACAAGCCAATTATATAGTATGTGGGAACCGTTATTCAGAACAAACTTCAGCAACGTCAGCATTATACTGCACGGATGGCATTGGGGTAACCTCCCCACTTTTTGGTGGGGTTGGTTGCCTCGCGACTGCCACTGGGCCGAGTGTTTATATCCATACAGGACAAATATTTGTGCGATCGACAAATAGTTATTCTGAGTCTGGATGTTCTTTGTTTGAATGTTTGTAACCTTCTTCGCGACACCACAGAAACTATAAGAGTCACTGACTACTATGATAGAAATAATAGCTATAATTATCATTAGTCTTGGGTGTACCAAGACCGGTCTGAGTGGAAACTTTGGGGGAGGCCTATGTCCAGCAGTGAACGTCTTTCGGCTGAAATGATGATGATGAAAGTAAGTTGCCCGCCGCCGCGCCGTGACCGAAATTCATTCT
Source organism: Catocala nupta (assembly GCA_963675205.1). NCBI lineage: Eukaryota > Metazoa > Arthropoda > Insecta > Lepidoptera > Erebidae > Catocala > Catocala nupta. The sequence goes on along the minus strand of OY776086.1, from coordinate 24,663,403 downwards.
GGAGGATATTATTGCGTTGTTCTTTTCTCGCTCCATGGGCCCAGCCCTAGTATGATGAATCCGATGCTTTCGTAATAATAGTAGATAGTAAATTCAATTCACTTGTATGAAGTATCAGGGGTGTGGTTTTCTCTTTAAAATATTACATGTTCACCTTGCTATTCAACTATCGATTTATCATAAAATTCTATGATGCCATAGCTCTTTAATAAATCAGTTTTTTAACATTGGCGATAAAAATACATACCTTTTAAACTCGTTTTTCATACATAGAGGCACTTTCAGTTAATTAGTTTTCTAGTTTTACGATGTAGCATTTTCTCTATCAATAATAAGTTAGGTTTTAAAGTATAAAGTTATAATGTTTAAGAATACAGAAATAAATTTTATTATTTTATACAGTCAACAACCTAAATAGATTTTAACATGTAAATGTAATTGTATTTTCTACTAATATTAAATCAACTATCTTTTAACTATTAGTGCTATAAAACTAACATTTGTTATAATTTTGAGAGATTCGTAATCGCACAAGTGTGTATCGACTTGTATTGCTGACTGTACTTTTTCGGAACTAAGCCAGCAAAGTAATTGTACGTAACAGTTTGAAACTCCCCAAATTATTTATTGGCAGATGAACCAAATAGCATTTTCTTCAGAACCTCACTATTTTTCGCTTTTTTAATTCAGAATAAATGTAATTGATGACAATCAATAATATTATTCACGTTGTATTCATTAGATAAGCTTCATTAAGATACCTTATCCAATCCTAACTAATATTATTAAAACTATGTGAGTTTGTTCGTTTGTTTGGTATGCTTTCCCGCCTTAACTACTAAACGGATCATCATAAAATTGCGTTGTCAGAGATTAAGAAAAGGGCATAGGGTACACTTTATTCAGACAAAAATACTATTCCCGAAGGAAGCTGCGCGCAAAAGATAGGGCTTTATAAAAATAATAATGTCTCCCACATCCATTTTCAATAACGGCGGCCAATCATAACAGGGATTAACTATTTGCAAGAGATATTAAAGCGAACAAATGTATGTGCAAATATAAGTTTAATTTCTATTACCTAACACTCATAGTCACTGTCATAGAGAAATTAAATACAGTACTTGACGTGGTTTTCAAGGCATGGAGGTAAGTAATGCATATAACATTTTCTTAAACTTTGTCATTTTTTTGTCGTTTCTATGCACAGCAACTGCGTTCACAATATCTGCATCGCTGAGGTGTTCGTATCGCGACGTCTGTAATTTGAAAGAACTCTATCAACGATATTGTGTGCAAATAATATACACAAATCGTATATTCACCAATTTGTCCCACAAATCTAAGTACAGATGGAACTTATGACTTCATTTAGTTAATCTACCCCGTAGCACGCAATTTCCGAGGGAATCTTTACCGAAAACAACCTTAATAAACATAATGTTTGTAGATTTTAATGTTCACTCCCTTGTATATTGGAATTATGAAAGTTAAATTAAAATATCGGGGAAGTTTCGCCCGGGTGGTAATTGGATTAGAGGCATCTGTGTCAAACTGGCTTGTATATACTTTTGATAGTTAGATTATGAATGTTCGGAGGGTAAAGATGTTTTCACCACAGAGATTTCAGCCGTTATTGTTTTTCGGCTTTCTACGAGGGACTATGCAGGGGTTTATCACGTTTACATTTTGTCAGTAATTTTTAATTCTAACTAAAATATAAACTTATTGCTATGCATCAGGTGCTGGTACTGGGACTCTATTGGAAATTGTCCAAAAAAAGCCATTATAACGTTACTCGGACTTAAACCCAGCACATTGCATTCGGTCACAAATCAAAGATTCTGGCACATTCAAACTCTCTAAATGACTATGGACTAGCTATGTGAACTTTTGCCAAACTCATCTCCTCAGACAAACGTAGTCATAGTAATTCTTTTCAATCGCCAATTGTTTATAATAATATGATTTTTATCAAAAATGTTTTCTTTATTTCAATGTTTTATATGAGCTGCAGTATGTGATGATGTAATTAGAAGAAAAATAAACCCAGTTTCTGTAGTAGCATGCTGTTAATCACGTGTCTTCCATAAGACTGTCTAAGTTCAAGATGGCACACTTTACATGTCTTCAAAAATGTTATGGAGAAAACGTGAATAAGACTATAATATTCTACCACATACACACAGCACCGTCTAGCCCAAACTAAGCAGAGCTTGTAGGTACTATGGGTACTAGACAATGGGTAAACATACATATATAATAAATTTTTTTGTATTTACATACATATTATACATAGAAACATCCAGACCAAGACAAACATCCATGTTCATGCACACAAATGTTTGACTTGTGCGGGAATCGAACCCGCGACCTCAGGCGTGGCAGTCGGTTACACTAACCACTACGCCATCGAGGCCGACAATATGCACTCACGACATTTTCCTTCACCGTAAAAACAAACAATAAATAACTTTTTAACGCGACATTAATAAAGCTCTAATATATTTTTATACGTGGTTAGGTAATAAAGCAAGCCATTATAATTAAAAATAAGTATAAGATTAAAAGTTTGCTGCGTATCTGCTCCCGCAAACTTTGCCATTATGCTTTGCGAGGTGTAAACTCTAAAGATGACGATGGAATGCATAATGACTGTTAAAGACGGTGGTTTGCATAAAACCATAGAATTATGAGCTGTAACAACGTTTCCGTTTCTTTTACATAATTATATACATAAGTAATTTTATATCAACAGGTACCAAAAAGAATATTATGCCATAGTAAAAATCTGTAAAGTTCTGTGTATGCCACTGTGGCGGGAAAAGAGTAACCGTTCCAATTCCAAAGATTTAACTTATTTAAAAGCTTAATTGATTCGGACGTATTCCAATAATACCTATGATTATGTTTTTTAATTATTTTTTGTACCGTACCATCAGTAGTAATACTAAATTTAGTAAAATAATTCAAATATAGGAAGGATGGAACTGGAGAGGTAAGATATGTAAGCGTCAAGTATCTACTCTTAATGCCCGGGCGAAACGCAGTAACACTGTTGGTAAGAGAGTGGTATTTCTCGGTGGTGAATAATTGACAACAGTGTGATATTTTTATATATTATGCTTTTATTAATCAAAATTTAAAATAGCATTATAATCAAAGAGTCTGTTAACGTCGCCTAACGCCTTCGCCAAATGTTTGCCTGAGATTTTGTATAGCCTGTCAATATTCGTGATTGACATTCGAATTATATTCAAAAGCAGCTGTTCACATCACGATATCTAATTTGCGTCGTGATGGACGCAGCACATTCATTTATGTATAAGTCTTGTTATACGTTCAATATAATTCGAATACAGTTTTGCATATCGCTAGTCCTACATGTCCAAACACCTTTTCTGTTATCATTCATGTTATTAGTTCAATGTTTACTGCTTAACATACCTCGCTCAAAAATATGTAAACCGATCGATATTACGTCGCTTATATTCATGTCACACTATTTTTATTACGTCGACTATCTTTCAGCAGAAGACGTGCATGCAAATAAATAATTTGATTCCTGTGTCAGGTATAGCAGCGAAAAGTTGATATCCATACATAATAAATAAAGCGTGTAACATAAAAGCATCGTCATATTTTAGGAATGAAAAGTATTAGTGTTAATAGCATCATAGACTAATAAAGCAACGATAGCCTAGTGGGAAACCGTTGGACTGCCACGCAGAGGTCTCGAGTTCGATCCCATGGCGCATCTCTGACTTTTCGAAGTTATGTGCGTATTAAATATTTAATTATCACTCGCTTTAACGGTGAATGAAAACATCGTGAGGAAACCTGCATGTCTGAGAGTTCTCCATAGTGTTCTTGAAGATATTATTATGTGATGTCTGCCAATCAACCAGCACTGGGGCAGCGTAGTGGTCGTAGTGGACTATGGCCTTACCCTTCTCACACTCTTCTCACTCTTCTCCTCACACTGAGAAGAGGCCCGTGCCCAGCAGTGGGACAGTTTAATACAGGGCTAGTAGCTACAATACCAGAAACTTACTTTGACATTTTCATACAAATTTGGTCATGACAATCAGCACCCTCTACAGTCATAACTTAGAGTTCATACCATTTAGATCATCAATCTGATGAGAAATTTACTGTATAATAATTATATTATGTTCAATCTTTGAAAAGGATTTTAAAGATATTACTATTGTTTTAAAAAGTTAGTTTTATAATGTTTATTTTTTCCCTTAGTCATCTATTTTACGTCTCTAAGATACAGCCACATCTTATTATTACACGCTGTCTAAAGTACATACACGGAGGTGTATGGGCTTGAAGTGCGTTTTGTTATTATCAAGTGATATGTAGACTTCGATTCCATACAGCGACGCTGTCAAATATCCTGCCGAAAGCTTTATGGAAAATGAGATGCGTAGGTATAAAAGGGTAGATGGGAAACATGCGCGATGTTCAAAAGGTAATGGTTTGTTGTGGGTTCGTAGCAATTTTTATAAAACATCAGTTCATGTTATACATACGAAAACTGTACTATTGTAAGATTGTAGTAATGTTTTCTGGTAGCTTAAATATAGACCAGTAAAGTTGAGTCAGATCATACAGAGGTTTATGTGGTGGCACTGCCATTGATAGGCGCGTCAAGTATTGTGGATACCATCCCTCATGGGGCAAACATTTGTATTTTATACAAATATGTCTTCCGTGTCATGGTTTACTTTGTGTCCGTCTTTACAATTACTAAAGGGATTCTTGTCTATTCATACTATTTTCTCATTATAGATGCAATGAAGTCCGTCGCCAAACATCCACTAGTATCTCAGTGCTTGTTTCAAACCATATTTTTTATTTTTGGAAATGCCTACTCACTTACTGGTTATAATTCCTGTGTCACTAAGGACTTTACAAACATCCAACAACGGACTCAAAGATTCGGCACAACTATTTGTAGATCCAAAAAATATTCGTTGCATGTGCGGATCGAACCCTCAACTCTCAGTACAAAGGCAACGATGCGAGGCGATCACTTAAATCACTTTAATCCATGCCATCCATCCAAACAATCCATAATTATGTCGGAAACATAAAAGAAGGTACATATATACATAGACAGAGATAGATATATCAGAGTACTAGCATATTCTCAAGGGTGTTTGAGATAGTCAAGAGAGTTCAGCTATCACAAACACTTTTAGCTGATACAATTTTAGATCCTTTGATAAAGGAGAGCGAGCCTAGTGTCGTTTACCGAATACAATTTTATCCTCAGAAACGGCTGAAAAATCATAATAACTTTTTTGACTGCACTTATGGAATAGTGGTAAAGTGGTTGTCGGCCTCGATGGCGTAGTGGTTAGTGTAATCGACTGCCACGCCACTGAGGTCGCGGGTTCGATTCCCACACAAGTCAAACATTTGTGTGCATGAATATGGATTTTTGTCTTAGTCTGGGTATTTCTATGTATAATATGTATGTATTTACAAAAAAAAGTATGTATGTATGTTTATCCATTGTCTAGTACCCATAGTACAAGCTCTGCTTAGTTTGGGCTAGATGGTGTTGTGTGTATGTAGTAGAATATTATTATTATTATTAGTGGTTTAAGTGGCCACTGCACCCGTGCCGAGTGTTGTGGGTTCGATTCCCACACCGGACAAAAATTGTGTGATACACAAATGTTTGTTCCGAGTCTGGATGTTCTTTGTGTCTGTAGTATTCCTAGACTTTTTTAAGAAAATAACACTTTACTCGACCTGGAAATCGAACGTATTGAGTCGCAGCGGCAAACCGGCGGCTATACACAGTAAGATTTCAATTATGTCTGGCATTGAACAGTTAACAAACACAAGCGAAAGAAGTACCCCATTAATAGTAGTTAGCTGATAATGAATACAGATGAGTGCATACACCATAGATCTATCTAAACACTCTCTTGGCTATAATTAGTTACGAGGCGACGCTATTACGATGACTGATATCGTCTTGGGGCCTTTTCCTTTTGTACAGACAATGTCATGTGTCTTAGTCCTCGAAGGAGCTGTCAAATAGATACGTGAATGAACTCTGAAATGTCATTGTCAAGGTGATAATAAAATATGTATAAATAAAGAGCACGTGCTTCACTTTCGGTCTATAGCACCGAGTGTGAGTCTTAACCTTTGTTAATGTGCACCAAAAGAGTCGAAATTTTCTATTTGGTTTACTGCTATAATCGTTTTTAATACACTAGACCGTATGTTTGATTGGTGTTTCTTGAATACAAATGATAATAAGAGATTGTATAAGAGTTTTACAAGTTTTACAAGGTTGACATCTGTACTAAGCTGATTAGGGTACATATTGGAGTACACGAACGATGTACATATATGCTTTGCTTGGCCCAATGGATAAGGTATTGGACTTGCGATCGAGAGGTGGCGGGTTTTACTCCAGCCCATTGCAGTACCGTAGTGAACCCACTTCTAGGCAATCATTCTAGCGTAGGTAGAAAGGTTAACAAACTAACTAGGCATTTGTAAAACAAAATGCTAGTAATCATTAAAAAATCTCTAAGAAGGTTATTGTTTTTAAGTATATATGACAATCTTATATTATAGTTTTGTATTAATAAACTATCACTCATTCGGTGGTGCAGTATTGATATTGGTTAGAACTACTTTATCGAATATAGTATCCTATCCTATCTTGTGTGAGGGCCAGTCAGTACAGACCGGCGACACTTCGACCCAGTGGGATCTTTTGTGTCGACTTCCCCAATAACGACTGCCATAGATGTTCATGGCAGCCGGAATCGACAGCTTAACGTGCTCTCCGAGGCACGGAGCAGGCGATAATTGTCAAACAATACGCACATAATTTCGAAAAGTCATATAACTTCCGAAAGTCAGAGGTGCGCAACGTGGGTTCGAATCCGAGACCCTCTGCATTGCAGTCTGTTGGTATCCCCACTGAGCTATCGCTGCTCGAATATAGTATGATGTACCATGTAATAAAGAGCAAGCCTACCAGCACCAGGATACAGAAATTCTAGACATCGTACTGCCACTGAAAAATAAAATAATTAGAAAATCTGTTCCACGCATACAATTGTCATATATCGTAGAAGGTATCCATATACTTTTCACATATAAAATTCTTGTTAAAATGTATTTTTTATTATGCGATTTTGACTTTACTGCGCCAATTATTTTTTTTATCAGTAGCTGCGCGTGACTACCCTTGCGTGAGCGATATATCAAATATGAAATTAAAAAAGATACGTAATGACATCATTATTTATTTTCCCATAATTTGTTGATACATTTTCCCTGGGGGAAGTGCTATACGAACCTTATTTTGTTTCTACTCAGTTTGAACAAAACAAGCTCATTCTAATATATATGTATATATACGTATATAATAAAGCTAAAGAGTTACATAATATTGTCTTACGTTTATGCGAATTTTATACATTGAAATTAAAGTTCTTTATATCTTTTTTATCGCGTTGTTTATTTTAAAAGACTTTTATAACATAATTTACAAATTATTAAACTACTACTGTTAAACTTTATTACTATTTAAGATTTTTAAATTATTAAAACTATTTAGTTTGTTTGGTATTTTTTGTTTAACCTCCCTAATCTCTGAATTACCAGTTGGATTTGAAAAATACTACGAACGCGATTCGACTGCGTGTGTCAAATGCATGGTTGTGTGCGTGTAGCGTTTTTCATTAATTTAATGTATTTATAATGCATATTTTATAAAAATATTAGGATTCGCCTCTCTTTCTCCATATACACTTTAACTGTGTGTGCAATTTTCGTAAAAAGGGGTACAATATTTTTGCTTCAGGTATTAATATATAGATTAGCTGGCGTGGGTATCCTATTACTAACTGCTTCAGTTTGTGTGCTTCATAAAAGTTGCGTTGTCTAAACATAAAAGTACTTTAAAACATGGTAAACATATTCACTGTAATTTTAACGTAGCGTATTTTATAATTAGGCTGATTATATTTACAGAACAAAGAGTTACTTTCATAATTATGTTTTAACCTCGTAGATTAGGATAAAATTCGTTTTAAACATTTTAAGTGTTTCGTGATTTGTACATACATTCAATATAGTAATAGATCACAGGCTTTAATAGCATTTAAAGATCATAAATACTTATTTATTTAGCGACGTTTCGACTGAATTGCTTCGATTGTGGTCACAAGGTGACTGTTGTGAGGTTGTGAGTTTAGTGACGCCTTTGAGATAATTCTTTCAAACTAGCGAGTATGCATAGATACTGTGCGGGACAGCAGCGCCACTGGCGGAGACCATATAAACTAACGCGAATAATTATTAACTTTGTAAATAGTATTAAGATATTGATAAGTTGTATATTTTATATTAGAATACGTTATAACAAGTGTAAATATGTATAGTTTGTAAGGATTTCACGTAAAGTTACAGTTTTTTTGACAAAATACTATAAGCGGTTCTCGCTATGGTAAAGAATCGTTGTACTTAAGCTTGTGACACAAAATATAAGTAGATTCTGATTGGTTATAATTCTTAAGTTCTAATTGATTGTCCAATTAAAAAACTTGTATTTTTGAATGAGAAATCATATAAAAGACGGTGCCAAAATGTATGTCGACACAGTCCACCGCCAACAGTACAACAGTGAACATCAAGATTAGCCAAATAAAGGAACACAAGAAGACCCATACTTCAGACTTTCATTATTCACCAAGCCAGCACAATTAATGTACACAGTCCGGTACATTAAATGGTCCTTCGAGCCGGATCCCAGTGAAGACTGAAATCTGAAGACTACAAGTTTTACAAGCAAGTTAGAAGCTCAAGCCATCAGGAAATCGAAGAATAGAACATGCCGGTGACACGCTCTGAAGGAAGAGGACGCAAGATGGTCTCGGACCAAACTCCCTCGTCGTCTGAGGATACGAGCACCTCAACGACAGGAATTACGACCGAAGCAAGTTCAGCCTTTACAGCAACGGACGCTACCATCACATCAGATAGCAACGCCGCATCTGTCGCCGCGACGCTAGCGCCCTTAGTCGGACTCGCCTCGGGAATTGAAGCGCCCTCCGCTGCCGCCCCTTCAGTAGCACCCTCCACAGCGACGACGCTGCCGATCGACGCTGTATTTATGAAGCCACCTGGTACGAGGGGTGCCGAACCCCCCCTCACCTGCCCCGAAGTCCTGATGCGGAGTGAAACTACGACTGTCAAGAGAAGATTGAAGAACACCGGTGGCCTGCCAGAGCCGTGCAGACCACAAGGACCTTCCGCCCCCAGCAAGAAGGGGTCAAATGAAAGGTCCTCAGCAAGTCGAGTCAAAACACAGAAGATAGCGAAGGCACGGGAGGAGCTGCTTCGACTGCAAGTGGAGTTAGCCACCGCTCGCCTTAACGCCTTAATAACAGAAGACTCCGATGAAGATGAAATACCAGAAGACGTCTCCGTTTGCACCGAACGCAACGAACGAGTCGACGACTGGTTAGAAAAGCAGAATCCTCAACCCATATTAGCAATCACCAACGAGCCGCGCCTGTCAGAGGATCTGCCGAACAAAAGAACAACAGACGAGCACTGTCAGCCGACAGCCACAATGCAACGAACACCGGCGGGAATATCAGAAGAGCACCATCAATCACCGTCTACCACACCAGCGGGAGCTCAAGACTTCAAGACGCTAGCTGAAGCCATCACACTCGCCGTTAGATCGGGTCAACGCCCCAAGTTCATTGACCTACCCGTGTTCAGTGGATTGCATCAAGAATGGTTACCCTTTCGCGCCGCCTATTATGAAACTGAAGAAATGTATACCGGCGTTGAAAATACGAACAGATTGAGAAGAAACCTCAAGAGGAAAGCGAAAGAAGCAGTCGAAGGACTACTCATCACAAACGGTCACCCATCCGAGATCATGAAGACCCTCGAAAACCGTTTTGGAAGACCAGAAGCGATCGCGATGATGCAGATGGAAGCGCTACGAGGATTGCCGCGCCTCACCGAGTCGCCGCGCGACATCTGCATCTATGCCACAAAGATCTCAAACATAGTGGCAACTCTGAAAACTTTGAAATGTGTTAACTACATGTACAATCCGGAAGTGAGCAAGACCATAGTTGACAAGTTAACACCCACGCTACGCTACAGATTCTTCGACTTCTCCGCTGCCGAGCCGAAAGAAGATCCAGATCTTATTAAGCTAGAGAAGTTTATGAGAAGAGAGGCGACGCTATGTAGCCCCTACGCGTTACCCGAGCAAACACCGACTCAGCCATCATTCGTCACACCAAGAAGGCCGCAGAAGGTCCACAATGTTACAGAGAAGCCGTATACGCCGAAATGTCCAGCCTGTGAAGAGAAAATTCTTCACGCTTCAAGAAAATGACTGAGAACGAACGTTGGGACATAGCCAAGTTGAAACGCCTATGCTTCCGATGCCTAAAGTTTAGGAACAGCATGCATCGTTGTCAGACTAAGCCGTGTGGGATAGACGACTGTAAGAAACCTCATCACAAGCTGCTACATTACGTCAAGAAAGCCGAGAAGACAGAACCAGAGGCAACAGAAGTCATCACCTCTACATGGACCTTGAAAAGGAAGGCATTCTTGAAGATTGTACCGATACAGGTGGAAGGCGCAAGCGGACCGATCGACACCTACGCACTAATGGACGACGGTTCAACAGTCACCCTGATAGATGAACACCTGGCTCAGCAGATAGGAGCTAAGGGACCCGTTGACCCACTCAGGATCCAGACAATCAGTGACGTCAAGACATCGGAAGTGGCTTCAAGAAGAGTAACGTTTACATTAAAAAGTCACAACGGTTTCGCCGGCAAGATACAAGCGCGCACAGTGAGAAATCTTCAAGTGTCATACCAAAGTGTCCTAAGGGAACATCTGAAAGGATGCAAACATATACGTGAAATTGAAGATCAACTAACATATGATAACGTGAAGCCAAGGGTTCTAATCGGCCAAGACAATTGGCATCTGCTGCTGGCGTCAAAAGTGAAAAAAGGAAACAAAGATCAACCGGTGGCATCTCTTACGCCGCTAGGTTGGGTGCTTCATGGCAGCCTTACGAAACCCAAAGCATGCAGTACTGATTTCGTATCACACGTAATTAAAGAAAGTGAAGATCGCATTGAAAGCCTCGTTAAACAGTACTTCGAGATGGACGCGATCTGCCTGAACCCCAGAAGACCCAAGTCAGATCCTGAAGAACAAGCCCTTCGCATATTGGAGAATAACACCAGAAAGACAGAAGATGACAGATACGAGACAAGTCTCCTGTGGCGTAAAGAAGATTACAGCTTACCCGATAACTATGAAAACTCCGTGAAACGACTGCACAATATAGAAAAGAAGCTGGACCGAGACGAAGAATTGAAAGCCAAGTACACAGAACAGATGACAGCTCTCATTAAGAAAGGGTACGCCGAACCTGCACCGCCGCAGGCGACACTCGGGAAGACGTGGTACTTACCACACTTCGCAGTGGTCAACCCTATGAAGCCGGAGAAGCTGAGAGTGGTACACGACGCTGCAGCCAAGACTAAAGGCGTATCACTCAACGACATGTTACTTAAGGGCCCAGATTTACTTCAGTCACTGCCGGGAGTTGTCATGAAGTTCCGACAACACGCGATAGCAGTTACAGCCGATATCAAGGAAATGTTCATGCAAGTTAAGCTGCGAGAACAAGATCGAGACGCACTCCGTTACCTATGGCGCGGAGACAGGAGAGATGACAAGCCGCCCGAAGAATTCAGGATGACGTCATTAATATTCGGCGCGTCAAGCTCCCCATCCACAGCGATATATGTAAAAGATTTAAACGCGAAACAGTACGAAGCTACACATCCGGAAGCAGCGTTAGCAATAAGAAGTAAACACTACGTCGATGATTATCTAGACAGCTTCGAGACATTGGAAGATGCCATACGCATAGCAAAGGACGTGCGAGATGTGCATAAACGGGCAAGCTTCGAGCTAAAACAGTGGAAGTCAAATTCACCCTCACTACTGGCGGCGTTAGGTGAACAAGAGCGAAAAGAAGACATCGAGCTGTACACATCAGAAGAAACGACGGATCGCGTGCTAGGAGTCATATGGAAGATCACTACCGACGAGCTGACCTTCAATCTCAACCTGACCAGAGTCGAACCGAAGCTGCTGGAGGGAGAGACACCGACGAAGAGAGAGGCCCTCAAGACCGTCATGTCTTTGTTCGACCCACTCGGCTTCGCATCCCCGGTCACCATCAAGGCGAAGCAATTACTTCAAGAAGTATGGCGCAGAGGAACGGACTGGGATGCCGAGATTGAAGAGGACCTAGCCGAAGAGTGGAAAGTGTGGATGACCCATCTACAAAGACTCCGAGACGTGACCATACCGAGGAGATATCTTCACTACAGCAACGCGACAGAACTACAGCTTCACATATTCACCGACGCGAGTGAGTCTGCCTACTCAACAGTGCTGTATTGGCGTGCAGTGACACCGAATGGGGACACAGCCGTATTCCTCATTATGGCTAAGGCAAAGGTGGCACCGTTGAAACTCACGTCAATACCCAGGCTAGAACTCCAGGCCGCAGTAATGGGCACAAGATTAGCCGAGGCCGTCACAGAAGCTCACGAGAGGAAGCCCGATAACAGAACGTTCTGGACAGACAGCAGGACGGTGCTGACATGGATAAAGACAGGCTCCAGATCATATAAGCCCTTCGTGGCACATCGTCTAGCAGCGATAGAGGAGAGCACGAAAGTGAACGAATGGCGTTGGGTGCCGACCAAGCTAAACGTAGCCGACGACGCCACCCGCGACGTTCCTATCGAGTTCAACAAACACCATAGATGGTACAAAGGTCCCGACTTCCTATACGAAGATGAAAACCTCTGGCCGACCGAGACATCAACCACGAAAACAGAAGAGGAATCGTCAGAAGAAAAGGTACACCTCATTCAAGTTCGAAGAAAAACAAAGCTAAGTGAAAGCCTGCCGGAAGTGTCACGTTTTTCCGACTGGACGCGCCTCCGTTTCGCCACAGCGAGGGTGCTACAATTCCTTCAGTTGTGTCAACGTCCAACAGAAAAGGTCAATTATAGAAGAACCATCAGAAACAAGGAAGCGGACCCGATATGGAACCGATCGAGCGAAAAGAAAATAGTGAAAAAGATATCCCCGTCAACCCGTAGTAATAAGTTCATTCCGCTAACGGCAGACCTGATAAGAAGAGCAGAAGAACTTCTGATGCGTGCGTCACAAGAACAGGCGTTCGCAACTGAAATTGAAGAATTGAGATACGACAAGCCGGTCAACAGTGAAAGCCGTCTTCGACACCTGAGTATTGAACTGATCAACGGCGTTATCAAACTGAGAAGCCGCATCCGCGCCGTCAAAGAGGTGGGCGAACAGATTACGAGCCCTATGATACTGGACGGAAATCATGCGACAGTGAAGCTATGGATACGAGCAGTACACCGAGAGTTACATCACGCCGGTGTCGAGACAACAGTGAATGAGTGCAGACAACATTATTGGGTACTACGGTTACGCCCGATAACACGAACAGTGATAAGAGCGTGTTTGTTTTGCCGAATGAAAACGCAAACACCTCCATACCCGAGGACTGGGGATTTGCCAGCGTGTCGTTTAGCACACCACAAGCGACCATTCACTTACACCGGAATAGATTACTTCGGGCCCTTATCTGTAGCAGTGGGAAGGACGCGGCAAAAGAGATACGTAGCGATATTCACCTGTTTAACGACACGCGCCGTACATTTAGAGATAGCGGAGTCATTAACCTCCGATTCTGCTATCATGGCATTAAGGAGGATGATCGCACGACGTGGATGCCCCACAGAGATATGGTCGGACAACGGGACCAATTTGAAGGCTGCGGACAAAGAGCTTCGAGAGGCGATCGCCGGAATGGAGCAGGAGGCATCAAAGAAAACCATCTCCTGGCGTTACATACCGCCCGGGGCCCCATTCATGGGCGGGGCATGGGAACGACTAGTGAGGTCGGTCAAAACCGCGCTCACAGCTACGCTACACGAAAAGTGTCCGACGGAGGAAGTTCTGACGACCCTGCTCAGCGAAGCCGAATACACCGTGAACAGCCGACCCCTCACACACGTGGGTGGACAAGGGAGAGTGCCACTGCCAGGGACGTTTACCGACCGCGACGAGACCTCGAGATCGAAGTGGAGAGCAGCGCAGTGCCTAGCCGACGTTTTTTGGACTCGTTGGCTCCGAGAGTACCTGCCCGAGCTTCAACACCGGCGGGAGCCCCACGGACGAGGACCTGCTGTTAAGGTCAACGACCTAGTGCAGGTCGTCGACCCCAATTCGCCACGAAACATATGGGTACGAGGACGAGTGATGGCGACCTACCCTGGACCGGACGACGTGGTGAGGACAGTGGACCTCCGGACCAAAGGCGGCATTCTACGTAGACCTGTACGCAAGCTGGTGGTACTCCCTGTGAACATGGACAACGTGCCCGCACCGACTGAAGATGCGAAGACTTCGCACGGCGGGAGAGATGTGCGGGACAGCAGCGCCACTGGCGGAGACCATATAAACTAACGCGAATAATTATTAACGTTGTAAATAGTATTAAGATATTGATAAGTTGTATATTTTATATTGGAATACGTTATAACAAGTGTAAATATGTATAGTTTGTAAGGATTTCATGTAAAGTTACAGTTTTTTTGACAAAATACTATAAGCGGTTCTCGCTATGGTAAAGAATCGTTGTACTTAAGCTTGTGACACAAAATATAAGTAGATTCTGATTGGTTATAATTCTTAAGTTCTAATTGATTGTCCAATTAAAAAACTTGTATTTTTGAATGAGAAATCATATAAAAGACGGTGCCAAAATGTATGTCGACACAGTCCACCGCCAACAGTACAACAGTGAACATCAAGATTAGCCAAATAAAGGAACACAAGAAGACCCATACTTCAGACTTTCATTATTCACCAAGCCAGCACAATTAATGTACACAGTCCGGTACAGATACGTTCTTTACCTACAAATCAGAATTTTATTTTAGCTAAAGCCAGAACAGTTGGAACAAGTACTACGAGTAAGTCCACGATAGTACTACAAAAGATGGGTTTTGTACCCAGGAACTCGCGATTGGCCAACTCCATCCTACAATATACATATTATTTCTTCACGGAAACCGCAATGACTCACGCATGTCCCCGAATAATCCCTCGGGGAGATATCACGTAAAGTTTAAATCGTAAACATAATTATGTCTTTAATATTTTACTATGTGCAAGCACCTCTCCCTCTTTCTAAGTGATTATTCACGACATAATGCAAGCCTACCAAAGGAGACATAAAACATAAATGCTAGAATTAAATAAAACGACATATGATACTCTACCTAACCTTACAAAATACAGCTTTGTAGTTACGTAACCCTCTAAGCGGAAGAGTTAATAAATTAATGTTTTGCGCTTTTAGCTAAATCACACGAGATGAATAGTTAATTTTATTTAAAGCGGGCTCGGGCGGAACTCATCTAACTTGGAATGAGGAGGCGTCAGCATTCTGTCTTCTGGCGCTCTTATAGCTATAAATTTTAATCCGAGTTCGCTGCGTGTCACTTTAGAGTTCACTTTGTGCATATAGTGGAAACTGAACACTTGTGGAATCCTTGCCAACCATTGCTCGTATTCTAAATGCAAATATTTGTTGCACATATCTAGTGATCTCCCTTTCAATTTAAAAGTAGACTCAAGTCATGGCTACTAGAAAATAGTTTGTACCATGTAAAAGAACTTACTTTTACTGTCAGGACCTAAAGCTAAGAACCCTAACTGTAAAATTTAGATATTATATAGCTCTGTTGATGCCATCGAGGATAAAGAAGCGGGACTGTGTGTGTATAACGAAAAAAGGAAATGGTACCCTATATCGATTCCTATACCACTGACAACATTTATGCGAAATTTCATGACGATCTGTCGAGTAGTTAAGGCGTAAATGGTAACAAACAAACAAACTCATGTTCACATTTATAATTTTGGTTAGGATGATAGTAAACTTTGTGATCTCTACAATTACATCAGTCAGAAGCACTAAAGGGAGTTTACGTCGTTAAATGATTGCATAAATAGTCACTACCAATAAAACACCGCCAATTAACAGTTAGATGAACAGTAAAAGATCCTATGACATAAGATTTAAAACTAAATCGTATTTTGTCTCGCCGTGCTCAAGCAACCCTGATGTCTGCGTCTTCAAGTTTAATATGCAGTATGCATACTTCAGATGACTTATTTACATGCAGATATTGGTAGTTTACATGCAGAGCTCTTGCAAACATAATAGCAGGAAAAATGATCAGAGACTAATGCAAATGTATTGTGTTGTTATATAATAAATAATATCAGCCCTGTATAAAAACCTGTATATCTTTGAAAACATTACAGAGAACTCATCAGACATTATATTAATATTGGATTCAAGATTAAGTAAATGTTTCAAAAATATAACTAAAGCAATATGTAACATTTTTTACAGTTATTTATTTATTTACGAAGCAATATGTCCTAAAAACATATAATTATTTAGTAGAAATGATTCCGTATTTACTTTAATAATTTCATGTTAATGACTTTTTTATGTAAGGTACGCAGGATTTGATTAAGCACTACAAAATTAACTATTTCATAACTTTTATTTAAATATTTAATTTATGAATTTACTTTTGTATATATTGTTACGTAATGCCAGTCTATTATTAAAAATGCACAGATAGCAATGTTTGTTTTGCTCGTAATATTAAAATTGAAAATTAAGCACGTGTTAGGAAACCTTCATAGTTTATCTTACCTAATTTTTATACATATTTAGTTTAAATCTTTGCTTTCTCTGTTCATTAATTCATATTGTAGTTGCCTGTTATTAAAGCAATTATCGTATTATATATTGTAAAATAAATCAAGTAATTTTATTGGTAATCGTTAAAATAAATAAACATTGCCATAGTTCACCGGTGTCCTACATTTTGCCAACTATGTTTTAAAGCCAGGACGCTAGCTATTCTTGTTATCTACTAAACAAATTTCTGAACTGCATGCTGTTTAGAATCATCCAGCAGAAACATTTAAAAACACTTCACAGACGCGGGTACCAAACTCGAACGCCACATGATCGCAGAGGCAATTTATCCCCTCACGATAAAATCTCTTATTTATATTCAATTAATTTATTACTTAAGCTTTAGAAATACTTGTTAATTAGATATGAAGTAATTTAAGACTGTAACAATTAATTAACTTAACCAAATGAAGCCTGTAAAGGTTAATGGTTTAGTATTTAATATGATAACGGCGTCATCTAAAATTAAATAACTGTAATTATAACTACATCGACGGTCAATAGAATACTCTGTGACATGTTATTATGTATCGCAAAGATTTTAATTATTCATAAGTAATTGGTACTAGAAATTTAATAATTGAATTTCTGTACTAAGCGAGCGTCTAAAATGTCATTGCATTATATTTTAGGTATAGGTATTTAATCAACTTTGGTATAATATTATCTTACGTTAAAGTTAAATGCTAATAGCTTTTTTAATTTTAAATATCTGCGTCCCGCGGTTTCAACCGCGTAAGTACCGGGACGCCGAGAATATCGAAATAAAAAGTAGTCTATATGTTAATCCAGGTCTCCAACTATCCACATACCAAGATTCATCGCAATCGGTTCAGTAGTTTTTGCGTGAAAGAGTAACAGACCTTCGTGCATCCATCCATCCATCCTCACAAATTTTCACATCTATAATATTAGTAAGATAGCTTTGATAGAAGTTAACAGTCACTAGTAACAGTGTTTAGCAAGAGTAGTTTAAAGTTTTAAAATTATGTAATCACAAATAAACAACGCAATAAAATCCGTATAAAATTGTTTAATTTCAACTTTAGGATTAGTCGAACCATGTTTTGGGTACGTTAAGTCACTTTTCGGGGATAAGCCGAGGCACTTTTCAGTGCAAAGACAAGTCACAAGCAACTTTTCTAAGACAAGTCCGGCCACTTTTCGATAACAAGTCAGGCATGCATAAGTCAAACCTCTTTTCGGCGTTAAGTTGTGTTTTTTCGGGGATAGGGCAAGCAAATTTTTGGATGAGCAAAGGTAGTAAGTAATCAATTAAACAAGATGATGATGGTGGTGTTTCTGTGTCAAATATTTACCCTTACGTTTACTGCATAGTGTAAGGTTCATGGTTCCATTCCCGATATTCCAATATTATGTATATTTCGATTCTTGTACCACATAATAAAAATAAATTATATCTCCAATAAATAGTTGATAATAGGATGCCTCACCAAACAAAGTTGCGGGTAGTAAGCAAGCGATTTGGTGAACATTTTCTTATTAAACGTGCACATTTGAAGTCTTTATGTAACAGCTGAGCATTTCTTGCTAGAAACTAAAAAAACTTTGCTTAATCCAGGAATCGAACCCTAAATCTTAACGATCAGCCTCAAACATAAACGTAAGCTTATACCACGCAATCACCAAAACAGTCTTCCAAATTCGTTTGATTATAAACTTCTCCAAATGTTGATGACGAAACTTTTGCCGAAATAACTTGAAAACGAATTTATTTTAACTAAATAAATATAACTTGAATTAATTGAAGTCTACTTGCTCAAGTTATTACATCTAATAGGGTGACAAACATTTTATAATTGTATTATACGAACGCGTTTATCTTAAGAGCTATATCCTTAAGACTATAAAGCTTGTAGTTATCAATTAATGTTCAGTGACAGTCGGTTCATTTTCTGTAACGTTAACTTTCATTGATAGTCTAAAGATTCTTTCCAGAAAGGTTGACAGAATTGTATTACTCTTATATTTCGCCAACTACTGCGTTCCGTCACAGGTAATAGCAGTCAACCTTATTGCCCCCTACCGGGCACTTTTCCAAAGTAGGTGTGGCTACTAAATTCAAAGTGAAACTAACTTGGTTAAAAAAAAATGGTTATGGAAATGCTCCTGATGCATGCTGCCTCCGCCACAAGGGGTGGCGAGAAGCTTATGTCGGGCTCTCCCGAGACTTCGAGCCTATCGACTAAATCCACCACGGTGTGCAGACTCACTGCTTTGTACGTTGTGTGGGGCGTTGGAACTGAAACTAGATTAGTTACCTACCCAGCAGTGCCCAATGCAGACAGGGAAAGTCTGCGGGTGACGATTCCTGGGCAACGCCCCGGTAACACAATCTACCACAAATGTTAGCGCATTAGAAAAGATCAGAACAGTCATAACCTGAACAAAATAAAAGCCGAGATCTATATCTTAAGACTTTTTACTTCATAATATTAACTTTACGCATTATATCGCGGTTCATATAAAAATACAAATTTTATATACCTAATTTTGACATTTTCCTCGTCTTTTGTAGTGTCCCTATTATCATGGCTGCTGAAAAGTAATCGAAACGTCGGGAAAGTGTAAATCTAAATAATTCTAAGCATCTAAGTAGTTTGATAGTTATTGTAAAAATAAAGAAAAATTATTGTAAGTAGTCTTTGTCAAATAAAGCGCGATAAAATCCGTGTAAAATATTTTATTTTCTACATTTTACTTCAGTTTATTGTCGCTGTGTAGTTAGTAGACCTACACATAACAGTTAACATTTTAGTTTATGTTTATTATACTCATTAACAAACATGAATTTCAAGGATTTTTAACATTACAAGCGTAAATATTCAGCGAACGACGGAACCATTTAAACCATATCTGGGAGCAACTAAAATAATTTCACTCGCTTGACGGGCTATAAAGAGTGTTTACGGGTTGCCCTTGGTTATAAATATGTCGGCTAGAGGGGAAGGAAAGATTGTCTGTGTCAGCAGATATATATGCCTGCTGTGCTGATGCTAGGCCCCGATAGTGATGGGTACAAGCAGTGATTGATGGCGTTTCGGGTTGTAGACGTTGTGATAAGGTTTTGTTTCCTATACTTATATAGCACTAATATTATAAAGAGGAAAGATTTGATTTTTTGTTTGTTTGTTTGTAAGGATTTACCTCAAAAACTACTCAAACGATTTTAAAAATTATTTCCCTATAAAGCTATATTATCACTGAGTAACTTTTGCTATATATTTTGTTTTTAAGTACTTTTACTAATATAACTGAACCTAATTTTACGCGAGCGAAGCTACGGAACAAGCTAGTCTAAAATATTTCTACTAATACCATACGCATTATATCGATTGATCGTTTTAAAAATGTATTATTGGCGTACGTAGGCAAACGCCTAAATCTATCCCTAAAAGGGCAAACAGAAACGTATTACACGTAAATTGTTCTAGTTATGGTTTTATGTTCTACGTAATAGAAGGCCTATTGTCGGCGTCTACCAGGCAATAGTACTAAAAACCGTGCTGCTACTAACAATCTTAGATATAAAACTCTCGTTCGTCTTTGATTATGCCAAGTAAATATCATTGAAATTAAACTACTATATACGGATTTTATCGCGTTGTTTATTTTATAATTTAATAAGCTTCAAAATTAGTAAAGTTTAATCGTAGCAGTATGTAGTGTAACAGTTTCTTAATTATGTAAAAGAGTGTCAAATAAACAACGCGATAAAATCCATATATAGTAGTTTAATTTAATGAATAACATTCGCGTAAACAGAAGACAATATTAAGTATATATCACTATGTACAAAATATTCGAATAGTTGAACAGTTGTCGGCCTCGATGGCGTAGTGGTTAGTGTAACCGACTGCCACGCCTGAGGTCGCGGGTTCGATTCCCGCACAAGACAAATATTTGTGTGCATGAACATGGATGTTTGTCTTGGTCTGGGTGTTTCTATGTATAATATGTATGTATTTACAAAAAAAAAAGTATATATGTATGTTTATCCATTGTCTAGTAACCATAGTACAAGCTCTGCTTAGTTTGGGCTAGATGGTGTTGTGTGTATGTGGTAGAATATTATTATTATTATTATTATTTATGCGTATCACTAATCATCGGGAATTATACAGCTATATGTGTATCATAGTGTCCTGTATAGGATTCGAAGATCTAATTCACAACACACAGTGCAGTGGCGAGGTGACCTCTTAAATCATTCTACCTAGTCTACGAGGTAAACCTATTACAGTCTTGAGAGCATTTTTATTATTGCTTTGTCTGTAATGAAAACCTGTTTTTCAAATAAGTAATAGTATTTGAAATTCGAGTGGCTGTCAAAGTCAAAATTACTGTTAAATTAGTCAAAATGGCTTTGTGCTGATCCAAGAAAACGTGTACAACGGCATAATTTTATACCTTTTTGGTCAATTTAAAACAAAGGTCTTCTAATCTTTCATTAAATAGACAATGAAAGATTAGAAGACCTAACATTTCCTAGCCGCATTCAGCTTATTCGACCAAATTACGGCAGAATTAGAAAATGGTCCCTTGTATGAGTGCACCAGAATGGCAAAGATGTGTGAAGAGTGGCGACGGATTGTCAAACATGCTACACTACCTTAAAGATGACCACGACCACTCTGTCAAGAGTGAAACGACGTAGAAGAAGAATTCGCCTCAGTCTTAACTAATATTGTTTATTTGTTTGTTACCCTTTCACGACTTAACTACACAACCGATCATCATGAAATTTCGCATACACGTTGTCAGGTGTACAGAAAAAGACAATGTCCGGTTCATTAAAAAAAATACTGTGACCGAAGGATAGAAAATTGTCATATTTTATATTTACGCCAATGGATCTATCAAATATCTAGTTTATATTAAAGCAATAACATTTTAAGTTCAATGAAATCCCGGGCTCGGCTTTTTATGATTAACATTATTCATTAAATTAACTACTTATACGAACCCTAACAAATTTTGTACACCTGTTTGTTACACGCATGAGCAGTATTCCCCAAATTTATCGAACTACCATCGAATCCAGGAAGTAATTATGATGTACGTACATATGTACTCATTTCCGATAGTCCACTGAAGCGTTTAATGGGAGACGCTTAGGGGCCGGCAATTATACGATATTTGATTTTATAATGGAATATGTATGGGTATAAGACCTTTGCCCAATTTATGTTTTCTTTTTGTTTAATTGTATGGCTTGTTTTTTGTACTCTACTAGCTTGTAGCACTCTACTATCTTGGTGAATGACGTGAAAAAGTTTAGAAGCGCTATCTGGTAACACTTTCAAGGTGAAAGATATATTAATTAAGATATTCTACAAGATGACGAAATAAATTTATATGAAAATTTTTAATCAGCTTTTTAGAACTAAAATACATCTATTATGTCTGCAGAGACATTATGAGTATTTTAGTTTTTACAAATTTAGTAAGTCTAGTAATAATGTCATGGAATAAATTATTAGAAAAATATAATCATCAATTACCAAATTTAATTTCACGCAAAGATAGCAAATTAAATCACAGATCATTAAATAGTCTTTTAGTAACTACGACCCACAGTTCTACTTGAAGCTCAATTTAGTAGCGACTCGACCCAATAGTTTTAGATCAGAATTTAATGTCTTAGAATAATATTAGGCAATTTAGTGATTATACAAGCTGAGATAAGATATATTTTATTGTCTTTGTTTTGAGCCCTCAGTCTAGTTTAATACGTAGACATTGATCTAGATAAAAAGGGACACAACGAATTGTCTTGAACTCGAAGTTGCACGTAAAAATATTTGCCGTTTGTGACACACGGATACTTATTAAAGATAGCTGCTACACAAGATGTCATTTATGTGTTGCAATGGACTTAACATATACTTTTATTACCAAGAGACAGTTATAATATATTATAGATACTTTATTCATTATAACACTAATTAATCTAATGTATATTTACAAACTGAAAAGCTGGTTTGGGCATGTAGAAAGAATGGACGAGAAAAGACTGACTAAGAAAGTTTATAAGGTTAGTGTGAATGGAACAGTAGACCTAGGCGAACGTTTATTGATCAGATCGGAGACGTTCTGGATAAAAGCCAGGTTAAGAGCACCTTAAACCGGCGAGCGTGTATGAGGAATGTTATGAAAGTGAATGAAGCCAGAGAAGTGTGTAAGGATCGTAGCAAATGGAAATCCGTAGTCTCTGCCTACCCCTCTGGGAAACAGGTGTGAATCTATGTATGTATGTATATTTACAAACGTTTTAATAAGGACAAAGTAATTATAAAAATATTGATATTATTATAATAAATATTTACAAAAACTTATAACTGCTTGTGAATCACAAAAATGTTTAACTCGTGTGGGTATCGAACCCACACTCGGAGCACTGCCAGTGGCGATGCGACCACTTGAAAACAACATCGTCATCCGTGAAATCAAAATTTGATAAATAAACACAAATCACAAACATTTACATTTAATACCAGTCCTTGTTGTCAAAACAGAAAATTAGCAACATCAAATAAGTTATTTACAACACTAATACAGGAACACCCGAATGGTTCCGAATGGTTCCGAATGGTCCCGAACGGTCAAATAACCATCGTTATGTATTCAATTAAATAATTTTCCCGTAACCTCATCTGTTTGGGCGTGTGCCGCACCTCGTAGCTCCATGTAATCGCCAATTAATTTACTGAAACCTTTCCTATATGTGGAATAAAGCGTGAACCGTAATAAATACTGTTCACGGTATCCTTTTCGTGGAAAATTCTGGATAGAAAACTGTTAAACACGATCCCTTTGTTGTCTAATTTGATTTTTTATAATGCTATTAAAAGGATCATCGTAATTCTTATAGAATAAATAGATGCAGTCATAGGAAATAGATTGGTTTTATATTTATTAAAGGTTTTATCTCATCGTGTGTCCGAGTGATAGTCTTCATTGAGTTAAACTTTATTTGCACTGGCCATGTTTCTAGCGAATGCGAAATGTTAATATTGTAATTTTAATTATCTATACTAATATTATAAAAAAAACGATTTGCTATTTTGTTTGCTTGTTTGAAACGATTTAACTCGAAAACTACTCAAGCGGTTTAAAAAATAATCTTTCACCGTTAGAAAGTTATATCACCACTGAGTAAGATAGGCTATATTTAATTTAAAAATAGTACTGTGACTAACATACCCTAACCTAGTTTTATGCGAGCAAAGCCACAGGCAAAAGTTATTATAAAAATAAAGAAATCAAATAAAGAGATTTAGATTGTCGGATCGGGTAGTGTATGTAGTGTTATTAAAGTTTTCTCCAAAACAATTTGCAGTGGCAACAAATTGTCTAAAAAAGTGCTCGGTAGGTGCAGCAATAAGCACGATTCTATTACGCGTGACTTTAGACACACTGATGACGAAGTTCAGGTTTAATACACCTTCAACTTCAGGTTTAATCTACGTTATATTTTTATCAAATGCGCGATTTTCATACTGCGCTTTATTGCAATGACTGAATAGAAGCATGATGCATCACATTAAAATATTTTTAATTTCCAATATTAAATCCTGGCTAATATTATAAATGCGAATGTGAGTTTGTTTGTTACGCTTTCAAGCCTTAACTACTCGATCGATTATAATAGAATTATGCATATACGTCGTCAGGGGTACAAAGAAGGACGTTGACTATCCTTTACCTATAAAAAAGGACTGATCCTGAGGAATAGGGGTTTATTGACATACTCTATACGCGAGCGAAACCGCGGGCAAAATCAAGTGAAAAAAATTACTAAAAATAAATAATAAATAAAATAAGAATAATAATAATATATATTATATTAAAATATTATAACGTATCTCTATTTTTGTTTTTATTAATATAATAGAACAATTTTATTCTGTGGTGTTTACTTTTAGAGTTTATAGTCGATATCGTAACTAATAACGAGATCCAAGATAATAACGAAACATGTTTGTTATTATTATGTACCTTGTCAATAGTACAACTTAATGGATTGTCTTGTATTGTATACATCTAAGAAATATAGCACTGTGTACCTAATATTCTATCTTTAATAGTTCGCCGATCGTCAATATTGAAATTAAAATATTAATAAAGGCTTTTGCATAACGCGCGGGTAACATACGCAAGTTAAAACTTTTGTATGCGTCATGTATACGATTAACGTGTGAAGCCTATGCGGCAACTTCGTGCATGCAAAGGTTTAGCTTGCGTATGTAACTTGCGTAGTGGAAAAGAGCTTTTACAATTTTAGCAATCGGAATAACATCATGTCGTATATTATTACCTATTAGTACCTATTTATATATATGATGTAGGATAAGATAAAATAGGGTAGGGTAAAATCGGATAGGATAAAAGCGCTACGCGTGCTTTAATTTCAAATCAATTTTATAACCCATTAAGTTATATTAAGCAGGATTCTAAGATGCATGCCACTCTTACTAATTAAATTGTAACATGTACTTTATAATAAGACCATGAGGTATACTTTGTCATCATACTAAGGGTAACCTTAGTAATATTATAAATGCGAATAAAATATTTTATATTGTTGTCTTTTGTGGGCCGGCAAGCAATAAATGCTTTTCATTCCGAAAACAATTGACGTAGCCTATGGGATAGTTTAGTGGAAACAAGAAAGCGAAGCAGCAGTAAATTTTTTTTTTATGGCTTTGCTTGGCTAACTTGCATACGGATCGCCTGATGGTAAGCGATTACCGCCGCCCATGGATACCCGCAATCCCAAAGGAGTTACAAGTGCGTTGCTAGCCCTTTAAAAAGAAATGAAGGAGGGAAAAGACAAAGGAAAGGATAGGAAAAGGATCGGGGTAACTGGCCCTCCGGCTCTCTCACTCATCGATACGAAACGCAACAGTACTGGTACCGTTACTTCACGCCGGTATTCTGTGAGAGGGTAGTACTACCCCGATCGATCCGGCCCATTAATAATCTAGTAGCTTATTTAAGACGAGAGGACAAATACTGGAATTACTGATTTGTAGACGGGCAAACTGATACTTTGCAATATTGTTTATGTAAACCTATTGAAATTATCACATTAACCTACACAAAGACTACATGACTAGCAAAATGATAAGAAATCATTGTTTATTTTTACCAATCTGTTGCAGTTAGTGGTACAGTTAGTTAATAGTTACAGTAAAGTGTGAGTTTTGGCCAAACCCGCATAGACTAAAAACGAAGTTGTGACCACACTCAATTGACTGGAAATAGCTAAGTTCTACTAGTCTCGCCTTGGATGAACGTAGAGTATTTAGCTCTGAAGACTGGTGGAAACATTCTCCGTATATACTCGTAATTTTAAACGGAAATATTTAGTATAAGACCCTGTTTTAAATAAAATATAGATAATAGAGTATATTGAATGGAAATAAATAAGCCTCATTTATTGCTAAACGTTCTTGAAGATACCTCGCGCTGAGGCGAAACACGTGTCGACACATATTTTGTATTCGAAGCGGAATACTGTAAGTTATATATACCCGAATAACCACGACGCGGTTGTCCCTGTCCAGAGGAGTTTGGTGATTATCAACCTTTTTCTAATACAATAATTGGGTGGTCAATCCAATAATTTTATTAGTTATTATAGTAGTCATTTTACACTTATAATTATGACTATTATATTTCGATCATTAAATATTTCGCCTTCACATAATTAAAACAGCTAATTTAAAGTTCACTTAAACTAGCAGAAACTATCATAATTCGATCACAAAATATTAACTCACACAGGAACTAAACCCACGTCATTCAGAGCCAGAAAGAAAGAGTGTAGTAGCTAGGTGACCACCAATTATGCAATCAAAAACTTAGAACCGATTTTATCCGCTCAATACTTCAATAGTTGAAGAATACAAAAACAAATCGTAAAATGCTTCTATTATGATGTACTAAGAACCTTTGTATAAAGGTCTTTATACAGTCGCTTGGCTTAGACGATAAGTACTCAACTTAGTAAGCTAACCGAAAACCGCAAGCTTGCATTAGCACTGTCTCAAGCAAGTACAATATCCAATTTCAGTTATTGGCGCTGACAATTTTGACCACATTTCGAGTTCCATTTTCTAATCAACTAGCACAGCTTGTTAGAATATAAATTCGTAAAACGGGATCCACAATATTGTTTTATATGCATAGCTTAGTAGGTACCTATTTTCTGCAGAGAGAGGTGGAAACTATAGTTTATCAGTCGCTACGAACCTGATATAATTATGTTTTTGTCAAAATATTTTCAATTTCCTAATCGGTTTAAGATACTTTCAACCTTTTTTTTAAGTTAGATAAAATTAGACTTTATTTGATTGTCTATAAAATAGCAATATTATGTAAGTAGATTTAAGTGCATGTACAGCGGAGTGGTTAAAATGGCCGCCTCGTCATTGCACGATGCTGAGTGGTGTAGGTCTACAAAAATTATTATCCCATTGGATGGATATGTATTTATTCCTAGTACTCCTGTACTGTATTGTCTTTTTAAAACTCTAATATATTTTTATATTTTAATATTAAAAAAATTCCATACAAACTTACATCCCTTATTTTACCACCTTCCAGTTAAATTTAAACCAATGTAATATTTTTCTTAATGGTCAAATGTCAAGTCTTATATACATAAGATTATTTCATATTAATGGTATGACAACCCAACTCTTTGACATAGTAATCAATATCGTTCACTCTGTTTGTTCTGCGGTGTTGTAGTCCTACTCATTTTCCATTTCTGCTGTAAGATATTAAATAAGATTTCCACAAAATAATACTCCCGAATTTCGAGCAGGGTGTCTCAAACTATGGTCTGTGATGTGCATGCCATTGCGGGATTTAAAACATGGTTGATTAAGTGTGGATGCTAGCCATCTCTGCTTACCCTGTATGTATATTTAATCCTTAATAATCCATTCAAAACTTGCAATAAACAATGCTTACAGCTTCATAACAGTTCATATAATGAATAAACAATAAGGAAATACAAATTGTATAAATGTTGGAACAATAAGGGCACGTTCCCATTTTGCAAACAGTTTGTTTACATTCGACCATGTTTGTGGAACGTTAAAAAAGTTTGTTGGCTGACTCAGAGCTACGTATTGTTGACTGGCATTACGTCATTAAGTAAATGTTTAAATGTTGATAGGACAGAGAAATTTTGATACAAAATTAATATAGACTGTATATCACTGATGAGGTAATCAAGTATTCTCTTTATAAGAGCTCATGTAATAGATGTGGGTCTGTTACGTGATCGCCTAAAGAACACATTTCCTTATCTCGTCCTCTTACTTAAAATTCTCAGAATATATGATAATACTTTTTACGACCGTGAACGTCGGCGTCACGATCAACAGACTATACTATAATTAAAATTAAATTTAATTAGTCTATAGTTAAGGCGTGACGTATATTACAGAATGAAGAAAGCAACTCATTGTCAACTTATAACTATGTAAAACTATAATTTTTCCGCGAATTTCTCCAAATTTGTCTAGATCGCACTGTGCATATCGATATATTTCTGGTTCAAATAAAATTAACTAAATTAATGAATTATTAAAATACTTAAAATGTTTCTTTCTTGATGCTAAAGTAAACGGTCTGACAAAGATTCTAAATGAAATATTTTGTGTATTCCTAGTGCTTTTATAAATATGTCCAGCGTTTAGACCTCGTTACAATTCTCTAATGGTGTCTTTTATTATGTTGTTTTGGAGATCTTTTTATTTTATTTATTTAGGTTCATCCACAGCAAATGTATTATACATGGTTAAAAAAGAATATATATAGTCGACAATAATTAGGCTGGTACACTTGCTAATTACGGATAAACCAACATGCACATAATGACAGTACTATACATACAAATTTAAATTAGAAACTTAAATTAATATAAAAAAATTAAATAAATCGTTTACCCATAGTACAGTTTAGTTGACCGGTCAATCGGACTACAGAAAATATTCTTATTCCGTGGATATTATTTGACATGAATATGATGGACTATGAGGGTCAGCGTTGTCGATAGAATTTCGGCAAATAAAAATGATTTTATAATAGCTAACCTTTGCTTAGGTTTGTCAAGAGAGTAAACACCCTTAATTTGTAAAAGTATCCCAGTGAAGCGAACGGTTACGATTCTCCACTTACTTTACTTACTTTGCCTAAAAGAAAACAATAACAAAGGCGTTTATATTCAAATATTTAATTAATATAAACAGAGGGGAGCTAATTATCACTTATAGCTAATTATATTTCGGTGTTGTTCGTGTCTTATGAAGTGAAGTGACTCGGAGACGACATTGGGCTGCGTTTTGTTATGATTCTAACTTCCAAATTGTAAGGTCATATATATATATATCATCATAAACATACATACGTATTAAATTATATAAGAAAATATATTGAAATAAGAAAGCGTAGCATACGCTTCGCGACGAACGTGTTTAGGCTGTGATTGAAATAGAAGAAGCAATCAAAATTAATTTGATTATTGGTATGCTGCGTCATAAAAAAATTCTATACATTATCTTAATGGTTGTTCAATACTTGGATTATGAAGGTCTTGAAATAATAAAAAAATGCTGTTAAATAATGTAAGCTAAATAGTCAGGGTTATTGTGTAATGTGTATGTTGTAGTGCTAAGAATGGCGGCCAGCAGATATACTGACGGTAAGCGGTTCTACAATCACTTGCAATGCTAGGGATAACGCACGCGCGTTTTCTACCCTAAGAAAAAGGTAAAGTTATAAATTGTATATTGTTGTACAAAAATAGAAGATAGTATGAAATAAAAGGAAAAGCATATTAGTACTACTATGAGCTTCTGAGACCCTTACAAGGTGACCTTTCTTTTTTTAAATGACAACTCCCGCACTCGGAATAATTCCTGTACCGCGAGGGACTTTACAAACATTCAAACAACGGACACGAGAACAACTAGACTCGGAACGACCATTTGTGGATTATACAAAGTTTTGTCCCATGTGAGATTCGAACCCACAACATTCGGCGCGGCGGCACTGGCGAGGCAACCACTTAAACCACTCCGCCATCCGTGCAGTCCTTTGTCATCTACTACATTTACGCCAGTTTCAAGTAAAATTATAAAAACAATTTTTGGGCGAGTCACTTCACTCATACCTTCACCCAAATCTCATTTAAGGTCATCAACTATGAAATGTGTGTAAAGCTCCCTTTACGTAATGTATGAAACTCCCTTCTGCAAAGCACACTAATCCGAATCGTAACGTAATCGCCTCGCCTCGGGACAAGCTTGCAGTCCTCGCGCTTAAGGCTCGTCGTCCCCGCGCTTACGGCTAGTCGTCCCCGCGCTTACGGCTAGTCGTCCCCGCGCTTACGTCTCTCCGTGCACTACTGTTGTCGAACGTGCTGTCATTCACAAGATAATTAACTGTTGTGTTGCGCGCGTATTTTATTGAATTTGTAGGTTAGATTTCAAACAAAAATAACGATGAAAAGGGTTCATTGAAGAAGTGAGAAAATATCCATATTAATATGATTTAAGTGAGCGCAGCGTAAGCGCGGCGTCGCCTAGCCGTAGCCGAGTCGACGTACCGTAGCTGTTGATCCGCTTTGGTTACGTTAGGTTGACGTCTGAGGAGTGGCCTTGGTGAGCA
The DNA here is from genome assembly GCA_963675205.1 of Catocala nupta. NCBI lineage: Eukaryota > Metazoa > Arthropoda > Insecta > Lepidoptera > Erebidae > Catocala > Catocala nupta. The sequence goes on along the minus strand of OY776086.1, from coordinate 24,632,736 downwards.
AGGCCACCCCTCCACAGGTGCTGAGGCCCGGTTACCATCAGCCGGGCCAACCGCCGGGGCGGGATGGTGACTGCTAACGCGACCCCATCTCGCCCTACCCCGTCGGCGGAGGGACTGCTCACCCCAGGTTTTTAGTGTGTATACCGACCCCCTTCAGGGGCGGAGAGTCGCACATAACTTCCTTCCCCCCCCCGGAAAAAAAAAAGGTTGACGCCTGTTTGAGGGCGAGGCGAAAGGCGATACGGTGACGATCCTTTTCCGAGTTGATATGTGTGATATGACCTTTAGACAACGTACTACAAGCAAATTGTAGGTATATATTTAAAGAGGAAGTAAATTAACCGTAGTATTCCCAGCCAGGGGAACCAACAGTCTGTTACATTAGGTTAGATGTGAAAGATGGCAGACTTACAGAACAGAGATACTATATTTTCTAACTGGGCAGACTGCCTGTGGGACGCGAATTAGGAGAAGCATTAATGACTAATATCCACTAAATTTGTGTACCTTTTGTAAAGTAAGTGAAATTTAAATGTCCTTTATAGGACATTGAGCTAATCGCCACAGTAAATTATAGTTGAAGTCTTTTGAGTAACAATTTAAATGAATACAACATCCCTGACAGGACAAACAAATAAATATAAAAGAACAACCACTATGACAGCCCTTTCGCATTCAATCGGAAACGTTTCGAACAAAATCGCGAGGGAATAAGTATTGAAACTTTTAGATTCGTGAGGAAGCCGTCAAATGCAATACAGACTTTCAAAAGATCAAATCTAGAACGTGGCGACTAACGGATGGGGATTGCAATTTCACGAATTCTTATCTAACACGTTCCTTTTCTACTATATGTACGTATAAGTAATAGGTGTACTTGTATTTAAAATAAGATTTGTCATTCCTGTAAGCTAGATATATAATTCTTTATGGTTTACATTTTTTTAATGTAACTCTCTTACAGCCGCCGTCTATCGAGTATGGTTCCAGAATCCATGCTACTATGTACTTAAAGAACGTTGATGGAAAATCCTAAAAATACTTCTCCATTCATTGAACCCGAGACCTCGTGTATCGTAGTCGCATACACTGCCGTTGCACCACCGAGGCTTCCATAACTAATTGTTAATTTACTTCTCATTATGTTGTCACGAGAGAATAATTTGTCTACTGCCATTCATCGCCTAGACTTCATTTAGTATCATTAAGAAGACCATTAATCTCTTGGGGACGTCCCACAGATTGAAAAGATTACACTCCTGGACGAAGCGATAAACACTTTTATTAAAATGCTACTTGAAATTTATATTTTCTACGCATTTTTTTCAATGTCACTTTAATAGACGTAGATGAAAGGTTAATTCATTATCGTCAATTTATTAAACTCTGCGTCTTTTTCGAAGAGGTTAATGAAAACACTATGTGGGTCTGTGTGTCTGTCTGTAAGTGAAAGTTTGTTAGTGACAGGCATAGCTCCGGAACCACTGGACCGATTGACTTGTAACTTGGTGTACAGATACCCTCGGTCGAGTTTGAATATGGGTCCTGTGGGTTAAAAGACCTCCGAGATATAGGGGTCACAAGGTCATAAGGTCAGGAGATATCCACCAACAGAGTGATTGGGACATTACAAATAGCTGATAAAATAAAAAAAACGTCACATGAAGACGAAGAGGTTGAATCCTGGGTTTTTACACCCATCTCGTTATTGTTGCATGTGCTTTCGTCCAATGATCTCCCATTAGCCTAAGGCTGCTATGTTATATTCGGTTTAAATTAACAAACTTTAAATAAATTCGAATTGGTGCCATGTTCGTCGAAACTCGTTACTCAGACCGTGTACACGTCATTGTTTAAACATAAATGTTGATTGATTAAACTCGGACTCGAATCGACGGTGTGTAAACAGAGTGCGGCATGGGAATGTTCCCATGGCTGTGTTTTCCCCTTACAACAGGCATTTTCGCATTCAAAACGTAGCATGGAAGTTTTCGTATAGATATGGGTATGTCATATAAATAATGGGCACATTGTATAGAGTGAGCGCTTTGTATTTTTGTTTTGTGGACAATAAAAATGTGCGTAATAGAGCGCGCTCTTTAGCATCTACTGGGAAAATTCGACCAGGTGTCATGCAGATATTTTTACAATGGATTTTCTCACATAAAAATATACTTTCTCAACACGGGACTTAACCTTAAAGTCACATGGTAGGCAGATGTAGGCTTTTTTCTTATTATTTCTTTTGGAAAAGGCAACTGTCACACTAGTTGATACCATTGTCGAGGGAACTTTACAAATATTTAAACAATGGACACACATAAGACCTCAACTAAGAACAACAATTATTTGTGGAGCACACAATTTTTTGTCTCGTATTGGTATAGATCCTTAGATTTCTTACTTAGCGCAGTGGCGAAGTGATCCCTTAATAATAGGCCATCCGTACAATCACCATAAATAAAAACATATATTATATGCAGTTCTTTTACATTATCATAATAGTGTCGTAAAGAATAGTACTATGAACAGTGAATTTCCAATGCTAAAATATCATGACGATGTTGGATCCATTACCAGTAATAGTCCTGTCCGCAGTAAAACATAATTTGTTTCCGTAAAATATACATTGTCTCTTTGGTTACACAGTAGTGCCAAACTAGGTAAACGTATTTTCCGAGTTGTTGAACTGTTGTAGTATGTAATGCGGATTGTACGGGAGTCTCTTCAAACAAAGTAATTTAAAATATGTGTAGGGTATCTATATTCTGTCATTTTTAAAGTCTATTTAGATTTATTTTATAAGCAGTTTCCATCCTAAGGTTGAATGTTAATTTTCTTATGTCTTTTTTCTTAAAGAAATACAACCCCTCTATGTATATGTTTAGTTATAGAATTAGCTGATCATTTGGCAGAGTAACGACACGGTTGGTACAAATCGCAGGTTCAAATTCTGCTCCGTGGGTTGTCTTTTTTCTCTGTTATAAATTATAATCTACATAACAAGTCTGTTATGCTTACGTATTTTATACAGAAATTTTTTATAACTGTATACACTATAATATACCTTAATTAGTAATCGACTTTAATAAAGTACCTATATAAAGCAAAACTAGATTATATTATAAATAGTACTCATGAACTCAGAAAGAGGCAATTATGCCGACTACATCGATGACGTAGCGGACAAGCGATCACCTTATCACTCCCGTTAAGCTGAATATTGCCGGTTCAAAATACATAAATAATTTTTGAGATTTGTTGTACGAGTACTATGTATCCGTTCAAGGGAAGATAATATAGAGTTTAAAATAATCCAGTAGTTATTACACTACTGGTATAACCTGTGTTATAGCTAAACAATTTAACATAAATTGTTCCTGCTGCATAATTTGTTGGCAACCTCTAAACGTTTCACCACAAAGTCTGTTCTACATGCAAAACAAAAAGTATTAAACTAAATTGCATGTCAACGAAACTAAAAATAACTACATTCCTCTCTTTGTTTCACAAAATACACGGTTTAAAATAACGTGGACTAACGTTTTAGTTGTTACTCGGAGCGTATTCCGGAGTTGTGGCACTCGGTGTTTACTTTTATGTAATAAAGCTAGGAATCCCTTAGGATTCTCTTTTGCATGTTGTATTTAAAATTTAAGTCATGTTCTGCGGCGCTAAGGAGCGGTCTAAAGACTAATATAAATCTTGTACACTCATTGTTGTGTCGGAACCGGAATAGTCCGACAAATAAATATTTTTATTTTTAAGTAGAGTGGAGTTTTCGTCGTTTTCTTCATTACTGAAGGTCGTGTCCGTCCTGAAATGCTTTCACGGAGTCGGAGACCAGCTGTTTCCACACCACTAGATCTTCGGCTTCTCTAAGGACAATAGCAACTGTAAGTCCCGTTATTGTCTTGATTTGATCAGACCAGCTGGTAGTTGATCGCCCACGTGGTCTTTTACCGTCGGATTTTCCTACTACAACCAGTTTGTCAAGGCTATCTGATTGCCTTCGGGTGGCATGGTCAAAGTAACCCAGGACTCGTTTGTAGCATATTGTGGAGAGCCTGGTTCTTATCTTCTTATTCTATGTAAGTAGAATGAGTAAAGTTACAGTATCCATCGCTTTAAATATTTTTAAGCATTCAGCTTTATATTTAATCTTTAGTTATGTTTAAGCCACGTAATGAACATCGCTATTAATCTATTAAGTCACAGCTTATTGAGTACACCGGCGGCCTCTCAAAATTGACAGATTAATAATGTAATTGCCAAAGTACTTCAGTTCTTTCACGTTGTAATAGAGTTGTAGGTCAATGTCATTATATTAATCTGCTGTCATAAGAAAAAAAGACGTATATGACAAAAATAAATAATTTAAGTATACTAGTGGATGTCTTTTTGACTGATTTTAAATATGTAGGTAAGTAAAAATAATATTTTCTTACGTTTACGCGAATGTTATACATTGAAATTAAACAAATTTATACCGATTTTATCGCGTTGTTTATTTTTTATAAAACACTATTATTACATAATTTTGAAACTTTAAACTACTATTATTAAAAACCTTCACTAGTTACTATTTACTTCTATTTAAGCTATTTAAATTATAAAACTTTATAACTTTATTAAATTTTACACTTTCCTCGACGTTTCGGTTGCTTTTTAGCAGCCATGTTCACGAGGAGTATCCCTGATGGTATTTGTCTCAATGTTCTAAGTGTAATTAGTTGGTGTTTCCATTTACGCAGAATGAGCTGAAAGTATCATGAAGTCTGGCTGTGTTTCTGCTTCTTGTGTTTGACTATTTGAATTACTGGACCCCAAGCTGGTGGTACATTCCAACCATCTTTTCTATTGAAATTAGAATGTTTTTTAATTTCAATAGTCTCGCGAAGCATCCTTGGTAATCGTTGTTCTTTTGCGAGTACCTGTGGTTAGTCAAATCGAAGATAATGGTTGGTCGCCTGTTGCACAATGTTTACAAAAAAAGGTAGAAACCGACATTTCACAAAAAAAAATTTGGTACTTCTTTTTTCCTTATGATGGCAGTAATTATTATCCTGCAGAAATGCAAGTTTCTTGTGGTGTCTTTATTATTTTGAAGAAGGAGGTGAAGCAGGAGCTGCGTTAAAATTCTATTAGCCTATAATCATTTGCAACAGGAGATGTATAACTCGTGTATCGCCTTTTGAAGAATGTACTCGCAATGCCATGAGATCTTGGAAGCACTGCTGATAGCACAGGGCCCTCTCAACCAACGCTACGATGGAAAATAAATGTTACTATGATGGAGTCTACCTATGTCTGAACAGCTTTTGTGCATTTGCCTAATATTGACAATTGCATTGTTTGAGAGAAAGGTGCTTAGGAACCCTACTTACCGTAATACCATAACACAAAGTTTTTCGGCAGCAATCTTCTTTAGAATGACTAGCGATAGTTTGTGCGAAATCCCAGGTTTAAGCGACGCTCCTTCATTAAGATGTACAACATACTCGTAGCTACACAAATTATTGTTCTGGGTCTAGGTGTAGCATCCGTTACTTGCATATTCGTAAAATCTACGACTGAGGGAGTCACTTCTGTGAGAGATTTTGCTATAAAAGAAAAGATAAAAAGTGGCCCCCTTCTAACCAGTATTATTTAACTTTTTACCTTCCCTACTCATGGCTAATTGACGACATGGAATCCAACCGGTGTAAACGACTAAGTGAGGTCACTCCGCTCAAGTTACTGAGTGATGTCTGTTTGCTTAATTTGTTAGCTTTTGGTCAAACATAATGCCGTTAAAGGTATTACAATACTGATGTCGCAAACCGCGGTAGTATAATACATATGTAGACTTATCCATGTTTATCCCTGAAAGAGTAAGAAAAGGCGAAATGTTTATATTATAATCACATTCAGTCAGCAATATTTAAAGTCCTTCGTAAAAGAGAGTAAAGCTAATGTGTTATATAAAGTACTACTCCAATATATAAAACAACGAAATGGTTAATCTTTATGTGGAATTAAAAGGATCATAAAACTCAATTTAATTAAGTTACTGATAAAAACCAACTGTGTGGGCTCATCTCAGACAACATTTATTTTAAAAGTCTTGTTAGAGAAATTTACTTTATACAGGTGGGTGGAAAAAGGTTATTATAAGACAAATAAAATACTTAGTTTCTGTTTTGTTTCTTTAAATTATTACGGTTACCGTTCAGTGCTGATATTATTTTTTGCTTTTACTTATAAAATGTTTTAATATGAATTCTTATTAACTAAATTGGTTTCCTTTTAAATATCATTTTGTATTTAATTTTGTTTTAATGGTTCAAGCGGTCGCCTCGCCACTGTCTCTAAATGGTAAAGATGGTAAAAACAAAAATTTGGTTATCCAAAAGAAGTCACACCCAATCTGGGTGTTTTTTGATTAATTATTTTTATACTATCCCGTGATACAAGAATAATAATTAATAGTGAGGAAATTGTTGTCATAAAATAACGTCCTCATAATATGTTCGTAAGTGGCACAAACATGATCTTTACAAAAAGTAACTTTTAAACTTTGTTAAGTATTTCCAGTTATCGTGAACGCCGTTCTCACTGCCATAATGTACACGCATATGTGCAACTCGTGAATAAGTAGTTGTTATGCCTACAAATTTGATTTGAACTTAGATTTTTTCAGTATTGGTGCAGCTTATTATTGGACGGTATAGGTAACGCAGATTTCCCGGAAAACTACCACTGTTTTGCAAGCAACTGACATATGATCACTCACACTGACATATGATCACTCACACTGACATATGACATGGTGCGTAAGACTTTTGGACTCGCTTACCTATCTCGTCCATTATTTACCTGTTAATCATTCTTCTTAGGGTTGGTAATGTACCAGTGATATACATAATTGCAGGCGATTATAAGCTACCGTAACCACTTGTCATCAGTTAATTTGTAAGATTATATGCCATCCTTGTAGTAAAAACACCTGATGAACCAAGACTGACTGAAACCGACACTGGATTTAAAATGAATGCTTACATCTTAAGGTACTTATATCAATGTATTAGTCTTGCTTCTCTTATTCTGGACAAATATATGTATGTATTTGTGAGACAGTCTTTATGCTAACAGTAATGTATCCCCCCAGAAAAAACTTATTTCCTTGTGTTGTTCTATAGCCATTCTATGCCCTAATTCTTTTAAAACAATCCTTTGTATTACATTTTTATTTTTGTGATTAAAATACTCTCGTAAAAATGTTAATAAACACAAGTTTGTGGCCCCATATACAAATAAAAGGGGTTAAACTTATTTAATTAGTTCAAGAAGTTTTCGTTTAATTGTCGCAGCTAATAATTTAGAAGGCCATAACTCTGATTTTATGTTTGTGTACGCACTAAATCATAATGTTTCTACTGTTATAAATTCAACAATTACATCGCTACGTCAAAGCTGGGTTACACTGTGAAGAATATAATTATGCGATAAAAGCTAATTAACAAATAAATGAAAGCCTCCAGCATGTCGTGCTGGACGCACTTAACTTGACTTATTTTCATGTTTGAATATATGTATTTGATAAGGAAAATTTTTATGGTCATCAATTTGTCATATTGCATAGCGTGTCTTGGACTTTTATAAAGAACACTAGTTTTTGTTCGCTGTACGTTTAGTCAATTTTTATCCCTTGAAACCGGACCTTTTTATGGATGAAAGGAATACGAAACTTCATGATGATCGATCGATTAATTAAGGCATGAAAACGTAAAAATCAAAGTTACAATCGCATTTATAATATTAACTAGGATTTTAAGATAATCGTTTACCGGGCACCAACTAAAATCTAATTGTATGTAAGGTGGTAATCCAATTATATTTTTTTGGTTGGCAAACTATTAGTATTGGTATTTACAGTACATTATAATCTACTAAAAATATGTAGCCGTAGATGAGTGTGATCAACTTGCCGTGAATAGTATTGACGTTTATGTTCAATATTTTATTGGCGAGGTACAGAAAAGAATTAAGAATTTTATATAAGATACTATTTTTAGTGGGAGACTATCCTTGTCAATTTAGTAATGATACGAATATGCCGTCCCTTTCGGAGTAGTAACATTGGTACTATGTTTCGCCTGAGCAAGAGTGTAAGAAGCTCACAACAATGAGGGGTAATTCACATACCTACTAAGGTATGTGAGCAACCAAACATTTATTTACTTACACTCCAACTTATAATTTCCATTCGCTAAAGTATTACGCGTGTGATAACCGTGATATTGCAAGCGAGATATTTTTAACTGCCTCCGTGGCGCAACGGAAATGAATGCGACTGATGTGCATGACGTCTTCGGTTTGAATCCCGGGTCGGGCCAAATAGGTTTTTTGGTTTTTCTGTTACGAAATCTCAATACGAGCCCGGAGTTAGGAAGTTGGCAGTGTTAAGCACCACAGTGCCTCGGAAAGCATGTAAAGCCTTTGGTCCTGCTCCTGATCTTTCTGCGGTCGTGTCGGATTATCCGTCCCATTGGATCATGAGGGTTAGGGAACAGAGAGTGCATTTGTGTTTGCGCACACACTTGTGCACTATAATATCTCCCGCGCAGATGGCCAGTCTCCGTTAAGATTGGCCACCGTGACCGAAATTTGGTCTGGAGGACGTTATTATTATTATTCCAAGCGAGCATAGGTATAGGAATTTGATATGTTTGTTTTTTTTAAGGCACCTTTCGCACTAAATATAATTTATTTATATTTATTTCTGTATCGTGGAGAACTTTTCATTTGTATAGTTACGTGCATTGATATGTTAACGTTGACAGATTTGCAAATATACATATGTTAACAACTGATATTTTAAAAATAAGTATCTCGTTTTGTATTCAAAATTATATATTCTTCAAACTAGGTCAAAATTAGATATACTTTTTCTTCATACTAAAGTAAACAAAACACTATTAGAGAATACGACATACTCCCAAAGTTATATTTATGTAGGTATATGTGACAATTTCTTTAACATGTATACAGAGCAATATCAGAACAATATATACACATTATTTGAAATTATTAATTAGTAAGAAGTATACCGTTTGTGAGGGATTGATGCGTATGTAATAAAATATTTTATAGAATCAAAATGTGTCATTTATTAGGTTTAATCAAATAATCTAACAAAGGTGGGTTGAACGAGCCCTGCAAATATTTTGAATTTTCAAAAACACATTGATTTTTAAATATCGATATATTTTCAACATGGGGTCTAATCTAATCATTTTGATTTTAATTACTTTTATTTTATTAGTTCTGCTAATCATTAGAAAATTGTAGAATCTAAAATCTTACGTAACCACCGTGAGCATCAATGACATCTTGCAATCTTTGTTGCACTGATGAAATCATGTTAATGCATACATTACTGCCTCTAAAGCTGTCTCATATTTCATAGACATGATTAATTAGGGCTTCGCGTGTTCTAGCTCGGTCGCTGTCCCGCTGCTGGACCATTAAACCCCATAGATTCTCTATGGGGTTTAGGTTACTGGACTTTTAAGGCGGCCACGGCAACAAATCAAGCTCACTGCAATGGCGATTGTACCATGCTTGGCGCAACCGCGAATTATGAACCGCGGAATTATCGGAACAGGACCATAATCAGAAAAATATATCTTCAAACTAGGTAGTAAAACTTCTTCTAATATACTATTATATTGTTGGCTGTTCATTCTGCCACTTATCTCGGCCAATTCACCGAGGCCACTGGCTGCTATCCATCCCCAAACACCAACCATTAGTCGATCACTTCTTCTCGATGATCGTATATTTCTTTCTAAATACCGGGTATTATCAGATCGCCATAAAGATATACGTCCATCAGCAGACGAAACAAACACATTTTTGTCAGAAAAAATAGTTCTCCTGAAATCCTAGTTTATATATTAACGAGCAAACTGCAGACGCTGAGTTTATGGCTATCAGATAAGACTGGTTTACGCGCCGGAGTTCTGTAATGTAAGCCAGCTGAGTGTGGGCGACGTCGAATGGTTGAAGACGATACTTGTAATGAAGTTGATAAACCTTGTATTCGAACGAATACTTCACATTGGACTCTGCTCACGAGCTCCCTATCCTGCACTTCGGTAGTTTTACGTGAACGGCCTCTGTTCTTACGAAAAACTACGTCGCTATCCTCTTCCCACCGTTTGAGCCAAAGATATACGGTCTTTCTCTGAATACAAAAATAAAAAAAGGTAAATATTCATTGAAATTAAACTACTAAATATGCATTTTATCACGTTGTTTATATAACACTGTATCTATTACATAATTTTGAAAACTGTTACACTACTACTACTATTGAATTTTACTAATTTTTATGCTAATAAAATTACTAAAACTATTAAAACTATTTATATTTAGGTTTACACTTTCCCCAACGTTTTGGTTGCTTTTCAGCAGCCGTGGTCACGGGGAGACTACCGTATATAGTAGTTTAATTTCAATGAATAACATAAACGCGTAAACAGAAGACAATATAAGGTAAATGTTCTTTTGCATCATTATTTGCATCTATAAGTAAATAAATATCAATAAAACAATTAAAATTAATACCTATATAATCAAATAATTTCTTAATAAATAAATAAATTTTATATTTACACACAGATTTGATTTATTTATCACAACATCTGACTTCCTTATTAAATTATACACATACACATATGTTCATTAAAATTAATCAAATATTGCGGTCACCGAATAAGCTAGTAAAATTTAAACAGTTATTTAAATAGAGAATACTCACTGAGATTCCTATTTGATTTGCAACATCGGTAACAGAGTGCTCCTGCTCTTTTAAAACAATAATTTTATGTTTTTGTGTATGTAAGAAATCCGATACGGCACATTGTTGTTATTCATTCTGAACGACACAATAAAAACAAACACCAACAACAATAATGCTGTAAACGATTATCTGAATTACGGTAGCACTGCTCAAACTTGCTAGTAATTCCCAATACATAGTTTGAGGGTAGATAGGAAAAGCACGCCCGCCAACGCGCCTTGGCTACCTTCATAACATTATTAAAAACACAAAAAATAATTAATGTTTACAATATATTGCAAACAACATTGCGTACATGTTTATTGAAATTTATACATCTTTGTCAGAATAGTGAAAACTGCTACAGTTTTATAAGTGTATACATATCAATGATAAAAAATCACAGTTATAATTGTTAACATTATAATGAAATTGTATTGTTTAGATTTTCGGCAAATTATATTGTTATTTATGGCTACATAATTTTGCATGTGAAAGTGTATGCAAATGTGTGAAAACTATACGTGTAAATATTTTTGTCAAAAATGTGCACATTATTGTGGCGTACTCTGATAGTTATATATGGTTATGATGCTTATTTGTTTTTGAATTTTTTTGTGCAAACATTTATTTCAAATTCTTTCCATGTATACATTTCATTGCTCATGACTGTACATTAAAACACTAGACACAAAGAACACCCAAACTCGTAACAACCATTTGTGGATCACACAATTTTTTTCGCCAATTGGGAATCGTACCCATAACACTTGGCGCGATGGCAGTGGCGAGGCGCAGGCTTATTATCAGCATTAGATATAAAAACTTCTTAATAAGCACAAACGAATTCAGCAGCAGCTAGTCAATTATAAATATAAAAAGCCGTTCAGTAAATCTTTGTGTGACGTTTCGATAATTACACAGATCTTGGGAAGTCCCTATTACACAAACATTTCAAAGGATTTTCTTTGAGTTGTCGTAAATTTCTTTCCGTCTGACCTTTTCTGTCCCTACAGCTTCACCTTTAAGTTGGAAAGTCGAAACTTTGCATAATTATAGCCCAAGGCTCAAGACATCTTCAGATGGACTTTCACTGGAGACGCTACTTCGTCTTACTAAATATTTTTGGTAATTTACATATATATATAATACAAATGTAACGACCAAAAAAAAAGTATTCATATTTAACATAAATATATATAACAAGGATCGATATTGTCGATCATTGCAATTTTAAAATGTTGGCTAAAATATGTTAATATTCAAAGTTCGAAAGCACATATTTTTTATTTTAGATGGACTTATATGTATAAAATATTAGATTTTAGACGCGGAACATTTTATTATTTATTCATATATTGGAGCTCAACTCTGAAACTATGCACCCGATTTAAAAAAGAGTTTTTATCAATAGTAAGCTTAAACATTAATTGCAACGAAAGAAACCCTTAATTCTTGAATTGCTTACTGCAACTCTGATGGTAGACAGCCACGTCATAGAATTCGGGCGTATTCCAAATACAATTTGGTATTTGGATTATACCGAAATAAGTAATCATTTGGAACAGAGGAATTTTAGTAAATTCCTTTATTTCTAATTATTTCTTAATATATTATAATGAAGCGGCAATCCATTGTAATTTATTGGAGTAGCGCCAAACTTAAATGAATAGGTATAATAAAAAATGACATGTTCTCCAATATGTCGTTTTTTATTTTATTCATTCAAAGGCTATGTGTTCATGATATACTCAAAGTATACTATATACATATATGTATAACTAGTTACATAACTAATATATACAACTTGCTTAACTGAAAATAAGAAATAAGTCCTTAAGGTAATATTTAATTGTTTTAAATAGCGATGGATAGTTAAACCAATGAAGCATGTAAATAAAGTGTCAGGTACAGCTGTATCCGTTTTCATCGGTTAAAAGTCATAATTTTTTTAATATCTTTAGTAAATCATCACTATCTCAGCCGAGAGACGTCCATTGCTGGACATAGGCTTTCCACACAGACTGGTCTTTGTATATAGCTATTTTAGTTAAAGTAAGTAAGTAAGTTAAGTTTCTAGTTTACTTAAAGTATTTAATTGCTATTATTTAACATCAATTTCGTTACTTATATAGAATCATGAAGAAGTTTCAATTGCCATTGTAGGTAGTAAGACTGCTTCACAGTTATAAAAGTTTGGTAATTGAAGGAGCGTAGGGAGCGATTTTTCTAGAACCTAATTTTACGCCTTAGAAACTTGTAGGTAATTTTGACGAGAGTTGACTTTGCGATTTTATTATAGACTTCATTTCTTCGTAGTAACTTCATTGTGAAACATTCTTATTTTGCTACCTTTCATTATGTTTCATTTATAAGTAGTTATGTTTATTAATATTAGTTAAGTTATAAATTATGATTGTTGCTTGTGCATATGTAAATAATATATTGGAATACAATTGTACATTCAATTTATGATTCTTATTCAAATTACTTTAAGACTTCGTTAAGTTGTTTTTTACATAGATCTAAATACTTTCATCTAATATTTGAAATAATATTCACCTCCGTGACGCAGCGGTAGTGGATGCGATTGCTAAATATAAGGTCTCCAGTTCGATTCCCGGATTGGGCATAGTGTTATAGGATTTTTCTTTCAACAAATTCTTGGTAGTAAGACGGAGTCAGGAACTGTGCACGGTAAATGTCAAAATGCTCGCCCTGTATTATGTGGATGTCATGTACCCACCTCTTCGGCGATATAAATATAAGACTATATCAGTTAAATACAATACGTATTAAATGACTTTACACATGTTTAAAAATAGTCAAGGGATTTACATATAGCAATTATAATAGCTGTCTCTATTTGTCAGCATTGTTAACACTGCCTGCTATCGACTGTAGACAGATTATATAGGAACCAGTAAATCGCTTAATTAGCTGGATCCTACACAGTCTGTCAACTTACTTGCTCTGTAATTTACCACGTGATTGCTTCAGTGCGATGGTTAACAAGCTGTGTGGGTTATACTATAGTTAAACATCATGTATGTTTAATTATGATGTCTGGTTGGTAAACGTTACGACTACATAATATGCACATATTATGTGGGATGTTAATATTCCAGATTATAAAAGGTGAACCTAGTAATTTCTATTGAAGTTCCTACCAGTAAACTTTAAACTACCAGCAAAACCCTGAAACTACCAGCAGCACTGGTAAAACCATTAGATCAAGTCACATCGAAAGAAATAAGAGCTTTTAAATTACATACTAGTTTATATACGTGGCTTTGCACGCGTTTTACAAGAGTCTCTATAGCTCCGGCCATTGAATCATCCTTCTCCCTAGTCTTTATTATTCCCAAGTCACTTGGGGTCGGCTTTTCTAGTCTAACCGGATTTGATTGGATATCAGTTTTTAGACGGAGCGGCTGCCACCTGACCTCCGCAACCCGAAGGCTAAACGATATCCCAAGGCTAGACCAGTGTCAGGATATTATAGGGCACTGACTTCCCAATAACGATTGCCATAGTTGTTCATGGCAGCCGGGACCGACGGCTTAACGTGCTCTCCGAGGCACGGAGCAGGCGATAATTGTCGATCAATACGCACATAATTCCGAAAAGTCATATAAATTCCGAAAGTCAGAGGTGCGCGACGTGGGCTCGAACCCAAGACCCTTTGCATTGCAGTCTGTTGGTCTCTCCACTGAGCTATCATGCCTATGTAAAACTTCGTACTGATCCGATACTCTGTTGCTGCGTGAAAGAGTGACAAATCACCTACACATTTATAGTATTAGTGTAGATTTTATGTCACTGCTAAGCACAGGCCTCTTTTCTGTTTAAGGATGAGGAAATGCACCACGGCCAATCCACCACGCTGAGCAGGTACTGGTGAGCAGACTTCACACATCTTCGAACCGTAAACCACATATGTAGCAAACAAGTACACGGTCTATTTATAATACCTGTTTCAATACTCCTCCATATTGTTATTTATGTTTTCTTTAAATTCTTTCTTATTTTTAAAATAAAATAATAAAGTATTATCATGGTATAATACAAAATGTGAAAACAATATGTCAACTTTTGATTTCTATGAGTAAATGATATGGCCGTTTAATTGTCACAAAAATAGAAACATATAGAAATAAACTGCTGGGCACGGGCCTCTTCTCAGTGTAAGAAGGACTAATCTATAGTCCACCAGGCTGGCCCCGTGCGGGTTGGCAGACTTGAAATATCTTCGAGAACGTTTTGTAGAACTGTCAGACATGCTAGTGTTTCACAATGTTTTCCCTCACTGTTGAAGCGAGCGATAATTAACTATTAAATACACACATACAATTAAAAAGGCAGGCTTAGAGGTCTAATTCGAGTCCTCTGTATGGCAGTCCAACGGTCTCCCGCAATCGATGCTAAATTAAAACATGTAAACAGGAAACATAGAAACATAGCGTTTATACAAAACATGAAATATTAACTAAATATTTGAAGTGGAAGTAATATTGCTCAACAGACATTCGGCTCACACCTGTTGGGCCCGGGATTATTTCGTCCCCAGAATGCAAACAAGTTCATAACTTCGGAATAACAAGGTTAGTAACATTTGAACTAAAACCGGATAAAAACAGCGAACGCTGGAGCAGGGCCGTTTCCGTACCCTCCACTTCAATTCATTTCACCGGAACCGTTATTGAGACCAACTATAGTTGGATTTTGTTTTGCCACCGATGGTACAAGTTGATATTATACAGTACTAATTTTAGCAATGTTATATATTATATAAACAAAATAAATAATATAGAAAAGAAAACATATTTTCCGTTTTTAATTTCGTATAGTAAGACATGTCGTACACTTTTATCGGGCTTTCTCCTAATTAATTTTTTTTAGTTGCAGCACGATGTTTGAAACAGAACCTGGTGAGCGGCAATAGGGTCGCCATCCATTATGTGGGATTTAAAACTAACGCCTACTGAATGTGAATAAATTGAAATGTACGTGTAGTACGTGCATTACTGGTATATTATTTTGGTGATACAAGCAAGAGTGCATGTCTTAATTTAACTTTAATATTTTTACCTGACATTAGTTCAAGTTTATATTTTAACTTATCAGTGTATAGTAGGTACGATACCCAGGTTATGCGAAGTGGCGACTTCTATTGAAGAATTGATAGAATCCAGTTAGTAGAAAACATGGAGTCTAGCAATGTTTCTGGTAGCCGGCAGTAAGATTACAAATTATTATGTCTTCTTTGTTAACAAAATAAGGATTTGCATAGAAACTTATTGATTCGGTCTCTCATATCGGTACAATTAATAATATCCTTCTTCTTTTTCTTCTTCTACATCACATCTTAAATAACGTGAGACTTTAGCATGTGTATCTTATCTTATCTTATATGGGGGCTAGTCAGTATAGACCGGCGACACTTCGACCCAGTGGGATCTTTTGTGTCGACTTCCCCAATAACGACTGCCATAGATGTTCATGGCAGCCGGGACCGACGGCTTAACGTGCTCTCCGAGGCACGGAGCAGGCGATAATTGTCAATCACGCACATAATTTCGAAAAGTCATATAACTTCCTAAAGTCAGAGGTGCGCGAAGTGGGTTCAAACCCGAGACCCTCTGCATTGCAGTCTGTTGGTCTGGTCTCCCCACTGAGACCGAAGCACTGAGAGAGAAGCTATCGCTGCTCTTAGCATGTATATAATAAATATGACAGAATATCGCGTCGCATCAAATTTAGCGCTTATTATTATATTTTCAGAATCATCTGGACATAGCAAAAATACAATTAGATTTGCCTCGCCTCGCGTCATGTTTCATAGGTCGCATCACGTTTCAAAACTATGTTTTGGCTCTACGTACCTGTGGGAGTGATCTTATGCCCATGTTAAGTCTATGTATGTATTTATATTAGGATATCTACAGGATTTGGTGCCTCATTTATATCAATGTTGCTTACGGGTGTAAAAATATTAAATCGCCTTGAAATTATTTTTGTTCGTGAACAAGTAAATGTGTTTGTTCAATACATATCTGCAATATGATGTTATTCTTTCAAGTTATACTTGAACGTAAAGTAATGATGTGCGGTTATCGATAAAAAGTTTACATTATTCGAATATTTATGAACGTCATTCGAATGCACTAATAGTTGAATACTGTCAAATATCAAATCGTAAACAGGCGTAAGTATATAAATAAAGATCATCAAGTTCTGCACGTGGTACGAGAAGACTAAAAAATTGGCTAAATATGTATAGACAGCTATGGTAAACATGGGTAAGCAGACGTGTATATTATCAATATTATGAAGTGATTCTATTGTCGTTATATATACAATATATCAGGGCTTCATGTTGTTACTGAGAATTCTTTTGCCAATTGATCCAGGATCGAACTGTGGACCAAGATATGTGCCCATTACATGTATCGCTTTATTCGTTCCGGTGCCAGTGACTATTACACTGTCTTATTGCTTCCGTGATTTAAGTATAATATGCCATGGTACTAACAAGGCAGAAAAATTGTCAAACCTAGAGTTATGACAAAAAAGGCTATTACCACAATCAGTTATAATAAATAATAAATAGATCCTATTAAAGTCTTAAGAAATGGTTTCTCATCACACATTCGGATCATAATTAGTGACAACAATTATGCCAATCATCGAATTCATCGCATACAATTTTATCATACAATCATTCGATACTTTTCGCACATCCCTAGTTTACACATGTATATTTTGTTGTATCAATAGCTTCGATGTATTTATGGATGCCATTTTGAATCCATTCCAAAACCGGATCCGTGCTCCATCGTATTGTTAGATACAAATGAGCGTGGTTTGGATCCGAATCTTACCTTTCCGCGGGCGTATAGTTCGGGTTTTATTTAACCCTTATACAAGGAAGATGTATTTCTGGTAATATTGGTGTTTATTCTTAGTGTGTTTTGTTGGGTAGCTGAGTCTGTGACATTTGCTAATAGTGAGGTTTTAGGTAAGGCCTTCGGAAATGGAGAGCAGTTTAGGTTTTTTGTGAAGAAGTTTTATTATTAGCAATAGTCAACAGTCGACGACTGGAATTGAGTAGCGCTAAGTAACTGGTATCGCAATATGAAACTTTTTAAGTGCGGACATGTAAGCGTGATACGTCAATAGTAACACATCGGCATTTGATTATATCAGGCTAGAATTATGAATTACGTAGTTATAAAGATTGAAAAGGGTCAGATCATGCTGTAATTATTTTTTATATATGTCTGTAAGTAAGTTTGGACTAAAATTAGTCAAGATGTACTAGCTAATTTATATGCTTATAGTTAGTAATGTTTGCTGATTTTATTGCTGTTAACTGGACATAGTCCAAGGCTCCATAAATTCACTGTTTTTTTTTTAAATTGAATCTAAATTTTTATTTGACCCGTGAATCAAACTAAGGATCTTGTGGTCAGTAATAAACGTCAGCATTATTCAGATAGTGTAATGTATTTATTAATTTTTGTATACACTTAAACCACAAATCAAATATACGTATATGCTGTGAATGTACTGCTTTTTTATTTTCAATAAAGAACCTTTTTAGATATGAAAATGTACTCTAGCATCTAAATATCATAGAATATTTATGATCTTGTTAGTGTCAATAAACTTTGCTGGATTAACAGAAGCGTAAATCAAATATATCGTATCATTAGTAGGTATATATTTTTATTCTGTTGTTGCGATCGCAGACAGTGCATCTGTTTAAAAACTAGATGTAATAATGACGCCAGGGCTAACCACTTTTATGTACTAGACCTGGTTTAGGCTATAACACCAATGGATATGAACATCAGCCCATGAGATCGTTATAAATATTAGAACCTTAGGGTCAGGACATTTTTTTAAATTAGGTTGTTGTTCCTGGTGTATACATCAGGATCATCTCCCTAATTTAAAAAAGTGACAGGGGTACACCTCCACCACAAAATGAGGCGAGAGTTTTATGTCGAGCTCTCTCGAAACATCGGGCTTACCGACTAAAACCGCCGCGGTGTGCCACCCTACTACTTTGTATGGTGGGTCACTGGAACTAGAACTACATCAGCGACCCACTCAGCATTAAGGTTTGGCCTAACCTAAATTTACCATACTATACCTTCTGGTTTAACTATTATGTGTGCATGATTTTAAAGTTTGCTTATTTATATTTTAGTAGTAAAGTAGACAGCAGAAGCCAGACACAAAATAAATGTTTTGGTTTTAGGCCTGGTTTACGATTTATAGCTTTGGTCTAGAGATTAAGAAGGTTGTGGAAAGCTATTGGTATAATTTTTATTAATTATGCCTAAACTATACGGTTATATAGTATACCAAATATAACCGTTTCTGCAAGATAATTTACCTCTGTTTTATACATGTGTAAAAATTTAAGCCCATCCTTTTATTTAGCTAAATAATAGACAGTAGGGTTGCTTCTTATGCCGTGAAACCTTACATCATATCAAGTGACATGTTGCTGTCCTATATCTCTGCTTACATCTTTGAGGCTCGAGGCGTAAAGCTATGTATGTATTACTTATTTATAAATATTTAATAATATTTAATAATTTATAAAGCTATTTTAAGGAATCATACTAGTAACAATAAATGCAACAAAAGCCTCCTCGAGAAAACATGTGATATTAAACTGTATGTATTAATTTATAAGACTACTATGTATTTCATAAAAATATTTAAGTAAAGAATAACTTTTGAAGTGGTTTTCTCAGATATATTTTTTCGTCGCCAAATAAGCAACAAATTGCCATTCAACAAACACTTGCCTTCGACAAGTCATAGCATCGGCAAATGGTTTCAGTGTGAGTGGAATGAGCACAAATAGCCTAGAGAACTGTTAGACTAACTGTGATTGCTTTTAAACATTGCTCGGCAATGAACACTGACTCATTAAAAGTTAAGCGTAAGTACTCCTAGAAAGTATATGTTCTGTGATACCATAAGAAGCCATTCTTATGTAGCAATGTTACATTTATTTGTAAACTAGTTCGTGACCGCAGCTTTCCACGCGTGAATCTTATGGGAACGCATTCTGGGATAAGTAGATATCATATCAGACTCTCCGTGGCCATGGCTCAAAAGCAACCAAATCGACGAAGAAAATGTGAACTTAAATCTAAATAGTTTTAAACATTTTAATAAATTAATTAGTAGTAAAGTTTAACGTACGTAGTAATAGTTTAATAGTTTTAAAATTATGTAATGAAAGTAATTATTAAAAATAAACAAAGTGGTAAAATTCGTATAAAGTAGTTTAATTTCATAGTATGTTAATTCAGTACATGATCTGCCTTTCCGACAATTTCATCTAAATTCTTTTATCGGTTCAAACAGAAATGGAAAAATTGTTTTGATTTATTGATTTGTCGGCCTCGATGGCGTAGTGGTCAGTGTAACCAACTGTCACGCCTAAGGTCGCGGGTTCGATTCCCACACATGTCAAACATTTGTGTGCATGAACATGGATGCTTGTCTTGGTCTGGGTGTTTCTATGCATAACATGTAAGTATTTACAAAAAAATAAGTATATATGTATGTTTATCCATTGTCTAGTACCCACAGTACAAGCTCTGCTTAGTTTGGGCTAGATGGTGTTGTGTGTATGTGATAGAATATTATGTTTTAGGTTTACACGTGTACTTCTGTCAAACTCAAGTCAAGTGATTCGATTGGATTGAATTACAGTCAGCCAATCACAGCAGTTGGCGTACGTTTCTTTGTCTGTCAGCAAATTTTTCAGTTACCGGGAGTGGTTCTGCTAAACAAAAACTTATTTACTATTGAGTATTGGTTAGTATTTTTGTTACCCAATGTAAAATCCAAAAGCATTTATTTAGTTGCGGTTTTATTATTAATTGTGCAGTGCAGAAGCTATTCTCACCATCAACATTATAGATACCTGATTCTGGACACATTTAGGGCTACCTCCAGATACCGTTTATGTATATGATAAAAGTCTCGCCATCTCTCTTCTTTAACGTAACATGAGTGAGACAGCATGCGATTTATCTTTCAGATAACTTTTCCTTGTTAGTGTGTTAGTTTACTGATATTGTGTGCTGTTTGTTTAAATGTATTTAATGTTCAGGAATAAGACTCTTAACTTAAGCCTGTTTTATTTGCAATGTATATATGTATTCTTTTTTCATATTCTCTTTTTAAAAAGAGAACTCTTGCACTAGGTACAGAGTGTTGGGTGTATGTGATAGAATATTATTATTATTAATTTCTGTGCTGCAGGGGATTATACAAATATTTAACCAACGGTCACAAAGAAGATCCAGGCACGGCACAACTGTTTGTGGATTACATATTTTTTGTGTGGTGTGGGAATCGAACCCACAGAACTCGACATAGTGGCAGTCATAGTCATAGTGATCACTTAAAATATATTTTTCTAACTGAAATTAAAACCTCTTGCTTTTTACTGTTAATTGTTGTGTCTGTTATGGAAGTCTACTTTCTGCAACAGATGTATGTAAAAGCCTATACAAATAATTCTGCATTTCGATGTCGAAATATCAGAATAACAGACTTGGAACAACAATTAATGTATCAAATATTTTTCTCCGCGCGGCTATGGAATTAGAAACACAAAACTTCATTTTTTAAAATTACCCCGTGCGCTAGGAATTATTCTTGTTTTGTAGAGGAGTTTACTGATATGCGGAGAAGGTATAGAAAAATATCCTGACCCATGGATTTTTGAACTTTACCTTATTTGAGAATCGAACCCACAACACTCCACAGACTGGCTATGGCAAGATGGTCATTTAAATAGTTTTGAATCAAGACGTCTGGACTGTTATTCTTTCTTATTATTGTCTGTCACGTTATGTCTAATATCTCTTCTTTTTTACATTACTTTCCAATAATATGAAGTATCATTTTTAATTTTTTGACGTCTTACAAGTCTTGTCTTTCGCAAAGCTTATTTCAAAGTAAGGGGCTGTCCTCAGTTTGAAGTAAACGTCACGAAATGTTTATCGCCGGTTTGCGGCAATTACTCCTTGTATGAGTTGCACATAAAGTATAATATATTGCAGCCAGAAGACTTACTTTATTATATCTTGTCATATGACTTCGGTCGTGACAGTTTCTATATACCCTGTTCTATTAACGATTTGTGCTACTATATCTCCTTTCTTCTGCTATTACAAGTTCTGCAGGATTGGGGTAGTCCGGTTATCTATTTAGCGGGTCTTTTTAATTTTTTTAATTCACTACTAGCACTTGCTAGCAAAAATAGATATTTATAGGGCTTAAATGTATTTTTTTCGTTCTGCTTTCATTTATTTTAAAGTAGTAAGAAATCACGCCTCTCTAGTTTAACCTTGGAATTTTCTCGTTTCGATACTGGAAAGAATTGGCTTTATTTGCGTTACGCCTTGAAGGTAGATTAGCTCTTCTTACATGGTAGGCAGTGGCTCGACTGTGTTCTTATGCATTTGTTTTCTTTCGATCTCCATGTCTATGAGCTGCTGTTACCATTTACCAGATATCGGGTTACTGGTTTGTATGCCACCAAGGCATAATCAGACTGCATACATTCTTACCAGGGCCATTTGATTGAAATTCAAATGTCTAAATATAAAATATTATTTACTCTCTCATTTTGGCACCAATTTCAATTCTGTTTTTACAAAAGCTTTCCTTTGAATGCAATTTGCTGTGTATATATCTGCTGGTGCTCTATATTATATCGTACCACATCAAACATAGGCAACTGCCCTACTAAGTAAGACATTGATATTATTGTTGAACAAAGTCATAGCAATAAATATATTTTATTAGATTGCATAATTTATAAGGTAAATATCCGAAATGATCATAACGTTCTGAGGAGAAGAAAGTAGGTTGCCGTAGTATAATAAATTCAGGGGAGATAAATTGTTAACGAGAGCCTTTCGCCACGGCAGGTAATGCTAAGGATGTATTCCAAGGCCGAGGCTCGAGAGGGTACTCCTTAGACTTCGATAAACACAAATCTTTGTATAAGGAGCAGAACGAATTTATATTTATTAATACGTTGTTACTAATGGTTTATCAATTGGTCTGACAATACAAAAATCGTTTGTCAATTTTATCAGTTTCCTTATTATTTAATTTTGTCATGTCCTGAACTACGCATGATTTCTGAATCCCGGTGGAGTTAACACTTTGAAACAACGGAGACAGGGAAAAGAAGACTGTAGACATTTTTGTGTATGGGATCTATCCACAATTTAAGCAATACAATACAAAGTAGCAAAGTGTCTTTGAATATTGCGCCATCGGTGCAACCAAAAATTCATTAACTATATATTAATAGGTCAGTAGAAAAGTTCTTACTATTTATACCCGGACGGAAGGGTGTTGGTGAAATGAAATCTAAGAAGAAGTTGTGCAGAAAGATAAATTATATTAAAAGAAAAGATACAGTCGAGTTTAGACTGGGCTGTTGACTGTTATAAAATGTTTAATGTAACTGATGTTAACCAAACAAACTTTGTTTTATTTACGTATTTTACATTGCAAATAGTTTGGAGGGCAAAATAGGTAATATAAATACCTTGTGGCAAGCTGAATCTGTGAAGCGACAATGTCTTGAATGCCTCAGGGATTCGTTTAGGACGTCGTCTACGACTTGCCTTTGCCTTTATTGGTTGATGTAGATTGGAATCTCAACAACAGGACTCTGATCTTTAACTTCACTTAGGTGGTCGGTCAGAAGAGGACGATGTGGAAAGTCTAGGTTTCCTTATCTAACACCAGACAAAAGGCCCGAAATATTCCTATCATTATTAGGTTTGAAGATGAGTTTTGATTCAAAAGCGCAGCGGTATGCTTGCAGCATGCGACTGCTGTTTGAGCATGTTGTACAAAGTGTTATTAGGTGTCTCTGCTATGAAATTCTGGAAGCTAGGAATCTGGATATGTGGCCAGCTATTAGCAATGGGCTCATACGTGGGACTTTAAACCACAGTTGGCGAAATGTTCGTGTGTAATGTGTTTCTGCCTACTACTAAGACGATCTAGGCATGCGATCATGTATGTATGTAAATATAAAAGTATATTTATAGGTTTCGGCAGTTTTACTATGTAATATAATAAATCAGCCCTGTATTAAACTGTCCCACTACTGGGTATGGGCCTCTTCTCAGTGTGAGAATGGTTAGGCCAGCCCACCACGCTGGCCTAGTGGGACTTGACAAACTTAACATATCTTCGAAAACATTATGGATAATTCTCAGAGATGCAGGTTCCCTCACGATGTTTTCCTTCATCGGTAAAGCAAGCGATAATTAACTATTTAATTCACATATAACTTCGAAAAGTCAGTGATGTGCATCTAGGGTTCGAAATCGAGACCTCTGCGTGGCAGTCCAAAGGTTTCCCACTAGGCTATCGCTCCTACTACGTAAAGGTTACTATGTAAAAGCTTTTATATTATGAATTGCCAATAACGATAGCAGATTTTTAATTAATATTGTAAATTAACAATATCATGTATAATTAATTAACTTGAAATTCACCTTTTTGCAACGCGCTTCGAACAAAGGAACGTACCTTTTTATATTAAATTTTGTTATGGTATGGTAAGTGTGGGTTTATAATTATTATAGACTTAAAATTTAATAGCAAATAAAACATTAAATATTGTTTAGTTAATTACAGACTTTCAACGGTAGTTATCATTAAAATAATATGATCATGTTTTGTTTATAACAACTATTTTAATATAATATAATATTCTATCACATACACACAACACCATCTAGCCAAACCAAGCAGAGCTTGTACTATGGGTACTATACAAGACTAGGATAAACATACATATATACTTTTCTTTTGTAAGTAGGTACGTACATATTATACATAGAAACACCCAGGTCAAGACAAACATCCATGTTCATGCACACAAATGTTTGACTTGTACGGGAATCGAACCCGCGACCTCAGGCGTGGCAGTCGGTTACACTAACAACTTATGGCAGTTTCATCTGATACAATTTTTAATCGTAATTCCTTTTATTTCCACAGTCAACGGTTTAATATTTTTGTTTTATATTTTATTAAATATCAGGTAGTAACAGAGAACTGTGATAATAATTGTTTATGTCGTACTAACTGAAATTATTCAAAGTCCATTTTAGTTATTACAAAATAGCGTGATGGTAGCTAGAGACGTGGATACTCACCTCTATCGATTAACCTTTATTATTCCCGCAATTAGGATAATCTATTTGCTAGAATTTATATGATGAATTTTTTTTTATGCTTTCGATAAACCATCTCTCGTTTTAAAATTGATCACACTATTTAGGTCAAGATATCAGCTGGACATGTTTTAATAATAATTAAATAATG
The DNA here is from genome assembly GCA_963675205.1 of Catocala nupta. NCBI lineage: Eukaryota > Metazoa > Arthropoda > Insecta > Lepidoptera > Erebidae > Catocala > Catocala nupta. The sequence goes on along the minus strand of OY776086.1, from coordinate 24,607,496 downwards.
AAGCAAGAATCATTCCTAACATAAACCGAATGTATTTAAAAAAGAAAATCAATATTCTTTTAAGAAGAAGAGATAATGTCTCAGAACGTCATAGTCCTCAAACATAAGTTAATTCAAAAGTAACACTTGTACTCTACTAAAAACGTTATATAATATCCTTTGGTTTAGTCAGGCTATTACAAAATGCAGTTACAAAACAACCGCAGTAGATAAACCAATAATTTACATTAATTTGCCGACGTGTTTAACATCCAACAAGTTTTCTCTGAAATTGCTAGCCGAGTATTTATACAAGAAGTCGTATTGGTGGAAGCTCGAGTTGCATCGTTTTAATCTAGCTCAGTTCACATAATATTGACTTTGCAGTAAGCGACTGAGAAATGTTTCTCGCTTTATTTCAATGATTGCGGCCGTATATTGCCTGACTTCGTGGCGCAGTGTTGATGCATACGTCATATACAGTCATCTACAGTTACAGTACATCATCATCACGTACAGTTTTTGTACTTACTTAATGGGTTTTTTTGCCAAGAAATTTTCAATAGCAGTACAGAGTTAGAAACCGAGTCACGGTGGTGCCTCAGCAAGCATATAAAGCCGTTGGTTTTACGCCTAAACTCTCTTCGGTCGTGTCAGATTACCATCCTATCAGGTTGAGATATAGGAAGCAGAGAGTGTGTTTATGTTTGCGCACACTCTTATGTGCTGTAAATTATCTGCTGCGCAGATAGTCACTCTACATTAAGGTTGGCAGTCGAAAATTTGGTCTGGAGTATATTATTTTTATCATTAAAAAATAGATTATAATTTCTTCACATAGATGTTTTACAAGACGAGGGATGAAGTACTTTAGGTAGGTCATATTATAATCCAGTGAATCGGTATCCATATGTATTATTATAGCCATAGTACTTGAAGCTGAGTTTTTGTATTGCTACCAGTCCAATAGATTTGGGATCACAACTATAATGAGGAACCGTTCTTAAGATTAAGATATTACGCATGTCAGGCCTAACTATTATGTATTTGTTTGTTCGAGTGGCTTGTTACCTCACACAATTACCGTCGGTCGTAGTACTAGCACTAAAGATACCAGATTATATTAAATATGACTAAAGCAAATGCTGTTATTACTTAAAATCCCTGCACAACAATATCTACTATAAAAAGTTGACATTTTCGACAAAGCAATATTGAAACACCTAAAAGTGTAATCTGAACTGGAATATCAACAGCCCTGCGAAAACTCTTGCAAAAAACTTTTGTTATTCGAACCTAAGCGAGGGATCGCAATGGGTATATGTACCGCAGAATGTCAATAAATGATCTGAGGCGTGAGATTGAAGCGATACAGCTCGATTCCAACGTACCCGTAGATAAAGCAGTCAGGCAAATAACTGTTTTCCAAACATGAAGAGCGATTACATCTATGAGCATAGGATTGGCGTGTCTGAAGTGTTTTAGGGACATTTATTAGTTTGGGCCTTGCTGTATTATGAATAAAACTGAATGATTAAATAAATTATTGGATAAAAAACTTGTATGATTTCTCGATGGTATTATATACATATCTTTATTCAAGCTTATATAAGCGCAGGTTAATTAAAAGGGTAAGCTCAGGATGGCGAAATGTGGATATGGAATTATGGTATATTATTGGAGTTGGCAAATATTGCTACGGCTTGTCAGATGGTAATCGGCCACTCTAGAACGTAAATTCTTGTGGTAGTAGAAATATCACTCGCGTGTTGCACTCTTTGTAATTGCCTTAGTATATTTTCTAGTTACACTGAATACATGGCGACGCTATTGTCGACTACTACCGAGCAAGACAGAGGTGACTTGGATATATACGCTTCACTTCTTAAGCCTAGGAAGCCTCACCCTGACCTATTAGAGGTATTGGTATTCTACCTCCTTTCTTCTTTCTCCTGGGGTCTGCTTGGGACACTTTCTAGATTAAAAGCGTTGATGCCACCACTCTGCCTATTCTGCTGTCAAGCAGATTGCCGTTGACTTTGCAACTAAAGTGTAATAGTTTTACGTCCTTATTCCTACTATTTTAGCCCCTTTTTCCTTTTCATTAGAAAAAACATTATCGACGCATAGATTATTTCTTGGACTTGCCATTATTTTTTATGAAGCTGACCATTGATGAGCAACAACTTTCAACCCATTTGCAACATTACGGTTGCAAATGGGTTGGATGTTATATAAAATAAGCCAATAATTTTTTTAATACCGACTTCGCAGAATGTGTTTATATACAGTAAGCCACCAGTGTATTTATTTATGCTACCTAAACTTATTCTTCTAATATCGGTGAGAAGAGATGACTCATTTAAGCAACATATGACACCTATCACAAATAAGTGAACCTTATTCTACCTTATCACCACCTATCAAAAAAAAAACAACTGTGAACAAGACAAGAAGAATACCTACATACAATAATGTTTTGAATAAAATGAAATGTAAGCTAAATATTCGTATCAGCTTTTTGTTCTCAAAACCGCCAATTTTATCTATTCCAATCAACAGAAACCACTAGATAAAATCGCACTTACGTTACACACTCAACATTTTGCAATTTCTAAATATTAATACAGCCCCACATCGATGCGTAGTGGATATAAAAAGTCCATAACAGTGGGTAACAAGATCTTCGCCGAGACGAGGCAAGGGATCAAAACAGAAGGCGCAATTTGGCCTTCGAACGGCGCTTGACTGATCCCAGCATTATCCTATAGACCAAATCTCACAAAATACGAGTGTTTATATCAGTTCAAATCTGCCGGGACGATTTGATGAAGGTCAGAGTTAACGACGCGATGTTACAACTTTACTGACTCAATTGTTTTGGATTTATTTGTTTCCAACATCTCGAGTGAAAGGGCCATTACGAAAACTATTAATGTAGGACGTCCAACTTTGGTTATAAACGTTTTTTTTCCAGAATCAAATAGGGTTGTCCTTGTAACCTGAGTACCATTTTTAAAACTTGGGTAATGAGTTAAGCCCTCGGGTGTTGTAAATGGGCGTCGAGCAACAAACGTTTTTCATCAAATGGTTCGCGGAACTTTTTACCTATTTTATTTTATTAACTTCTTTTGAAATACTTTTTATTCTCTGCATTTAAGAGGCTATTTAGAGAGTACCTAAGTCGCCTTCTGCTTTTGTCATTTTTATGTTTAACGTTTATACTGTAAAAGTGTAATTAAATCTGTGTACTGTAGAAAAGTTAATTTAGTAATTTAAAAATATGTTACCGTTTTTATAATTATGTAGTAACAAAATGCTGAACACGAACATAAATTGAGCATTAATCATTGTGAAGGATGGCCCTAAAAGGCTTAATATCAATCAATCAAACTAGCCTGAAACTATATTTTACTAAAACTAACTTCGTCCGTGAAAAGGTTCCGAAAATAAATATATAATTTAAATAATGGATTTGGCACTATTGTGTTAAGGCAATATTGTCATTATTTTGTAAGTGTTTTATTGTAGTAAATATAAGACGGAGCGTCGGGACTTAATGCGAGTGTTGAACATTAGGTTTCGGGTTCAATTCCTCGGTCGTGCAAGTGTGTTGGGTTATTCAGTCAGAAAATTCTCAGTATCAGCGTGGAGTTTAGAAGTGTGTCTGGAGTGGGCAATAGGCTGATCCTTAAAAACATTTTTTTTTTACCACCTACACACTACATCATCTAGCCCAAACTAAGCAGAGCTTGTACTATGGGTACTAGACAAGACTAGGATAAACATACATATATACTTTTCTTTTGTAAGTAGGTACGTACATATTATACATAGAAACACCCAGGTCAAGACAAACATCCATGTTCATGCACACAAATGTTTGACTTGTACGGGAATCGAACCCGCGACCTCAGGCATGGCAGTCGGTTACACTAACCACTACGCCATCGAGTGGGAGTTATCGAGTTACGTGGGAGCTATAAGAATAATTGGGAAAGTGTAGCTGTAATACATCTGCGTGAGTAAATATATATGTGCATGCACTAAAGTGCACTTTAATGTTATCAACAATTACTATTAGCAATACAAAACACCTTTTTGTTTTTCTTTATGTGAATTTGAAATGTGAATTAGAAATTCTTTAAGTTAATGTTAGGAAAACATATAAGATGATTCCTTATTATTTTCTTTTTAAGACAAATTTGTTCTAATATATGAAATAAAACAAATAACAGTATGTGTAAACCAACGTGTAATACATTTATATTATAAAGAGATAAAATTTCACATCTTGTAAATATTAGACATTATTTTCCTTACAAATCCAGCGCAACAGATTGTTACACGATGAAACACACGATATAATAACATTTATTCATTATTCTACTATCAGCTCAGCTGTCTCTTTGTGTCTCTTCAACTTAATTGAATAAGGGTTTGGACATACTACGTGGCCGAGAGGGAATACGTAATATTCTCATGTGGTAAAATGGCTTTCATATTATATGAATGATAAGTAGCTCTACTTCACTTTATCTTTTTATTAATAAAGCTACTTACTATTCATAACAAAAAATGACATTTTATAAACGTAATATATCCAAACTCTAAAACAAATCTTCATTAGGAAGTTTTATGTAAGTAGAGAGTATCGATTTAAAATATCATCGTCAATAAATTGCCTTCAAAATCTCACATTTATATACAATTATATATCATAGGGAGGGTAAATGATATGAATAATAAAATCTATTAATACGCACTTATTATTTTTTACAATTATGCGTAATTGACAACACTCAATAGTCTTATACACGGCGAAAATTAGGCTGGTTTACTTTGATCCAGTTAGCTGGGCGATCCAGTGGCATTGAAGTCAAACGCTCGATAGAAATTAAACCAATAGATGGACGTGTTAACTTCTCTAGCATACGACGCGAGAATAAAGCGCCAGTTAAAGCACTTGCGCCGGCTGAAACATATTGTAAACGATCAACAGGGCCGATCGTGCAGGTAACTCTTTTACTTGCGCATGCAAGTTATACGCTTGAGCATGTAGTTCACATAAGTAATTGCGCGAATAGCTTACGCATATAGCCCGTGTGAAATTGCGAATACCTGCGTCGTGTATAAGCACTATTACTGCAAGTTAATGTTTGGGTAGTTATTACTTAAAAACTATTAGGCTGGCAAATCAAGTCGATTTTATTCTGATTTTGTTTGATTGTTAATGAAATTAAGAGTTTAATACTAGTCACAAATCAAACCCAAGATTATACCGAATGAAAAGTAATCTAAATATTGTGACAACATATATTTTAAAGGCTGTTTTGAAATGAACTCCCGCCTGACCAGCGCACTGAAATAACACGTTTCTATCGCTTCAATATCTATAGAGCGTTAAAACCGAATGCCAATTGGTAGTTACAGGCTGTATAGAAATATATTTAAATCAACAGTAAAGCAAGTATAAGTGTTGATTAAATTAAAGAAATTCGGCCGAGTCATCTGTAGTTCACATTACAACTATTACAATATAAAATCTAACTTACAATAAGACTTAAGGTTTATATAAAGAGTGTATAGCAACAAGGAAGACATCAATAGCCTGCATGAATTACATCGTCAATATAGAAAATACAGTAAATTATATTTTGATTTCAATGCAGTTTTTATTTATAAAATCACAGGAGTAAATATTATCGACCATAAATACAAGTTCTTTACATCGCTTCTCTTTTGGCGAAATGTTGTTAAAAAGCTGCGACGAGCAAAAAAAGTTACTGGAAACATTCGAATGCAAAAATAAATATACAGCAATAAAACTGGTGCTAAGCCATTTTTTTTTATCTTTTTCAGTTTAGAGGCTTTTATTTCAGAATAATATGTTAGCCCCATCGTGGCTTCCTATTTTAAACTCAATACATTTGTAGTGTACATACTGAGGTTCTATTTAGCGGTTGTGTATTCAACTGTACAAGGAAGACGGCAAATCGGGTAACGTAGGGCAATTTGGGCAAGATACCCTTGAAAATTATACTATTACATAAAAAAAAACTAGCATATATTGTCTAAACAGTTAACACAAATTACATCATTTCAATCATGAGTAATAAACTAAAGGTTTTCATAGAAACGACTAACGGTTCTTCTGACATCCATGTAGGTTACAATAGACTCATGTCTGTGTATCTTTAAGGAAACACGGGGCTGACATTAAGTAAATTCATATTTCGCTAGTTGTCAGTAAGTTTAAGTCTTATGTAATTGGAAACGAGATATGTCTGGTAGACGGAAATACTCTATCGAACACGGTGCTACAGTCCGTGGTGATATTGTTGATGCTGATTACTTACGCAGTATGGAGTCTGCAAATGTGTCTGATGGCCATCAATAGGCTCGACTCTATTATGCGTGACCTACAAGCCTTAGCATACGATATGTGGATAATATATCTCTCCAGGGGCATACGTGAGTTTATTATATGTAGACTCTCTCCACCTAGTTAGGTATCCATCATGGTGGTGGGGTCAGCCTTCTTTATATTAGATCTCCACTTCTCTCTATCTTTGATATCGTCATCAAACAGCTTCCATTCCTTGTTATATGTACACTACGTCCTCTAAATATGACCATACTAATCGGTCAATTTGTATAGAGATTTAAGATACTTTGGGGCTAACTAAAGCTAAACGCGTAGGCGTTTAATACTTTTAACGTGTGTCTAATTTTGATGTGTTGGCGGTATAAGCAATACAGTCTAGTAATATTTACTCCTATGGCACATCGCTCTACACTTTATATCTAAGTTACATTTACGTAGCGAAAGGGAGGTGAGTAATATTACGCGATTTCTACTTAACACCAAAAGAATAGTAAAGGATACTACTCGTATTAACAAAATATTTTACTTTTTGATTGGTAGAACTAAATGAAATATCACTATGTCTCTTTCCATTTATTTTCTTTGATAGTCTAGGCATGTTGAAAGAAGAATAAGAAGATTTACAAAGAAAGAATATAAAGCTAATACAGCCGGAAGACCAAAGTGACGTTGTCTGATAAGTTCGGAGACATCATGGAGAAAGATTAAGTTCTTGTCGTCTTAGAGTACACCATAAAACAAACGTTCATAATAAATCTATATAATTGCCTACCGCTCGGTAAAATTGCGGTAAGTCTATGTATGTAGGTCCATCTTATTTCAAATATAAGTTTAAGAAGATGTAAGAAGTTGCAAATTATCCATTATCTATATAGCCTTATGGACAAATTAAATTGAGTCACGTGGTCGGCTCAATAAAAAGAAAGAAAAGAGATGCAGAAACGTATTACTTTTTCAAAGTAATACGTTTCGAAAGGGCAGACAGACATTCAGTGATATTCAATTTAGTAATTTATTTTAGTAAAAAGTAATTAACGTAAATGCGGTAGTTACAGTGGTACTTTTTCCTGATTTGTGAAATTACATGGTCAATGTAATATCTTATATAAATAGAATGCATTTCAGTAATTATGGACATGATTCTGACGTTTATGCAAACACACAAGGTATATTTATTTTTAGTTTCATTTTGTCTAGTAAAGAAAAATTTTTCATTCACATTTAATTTTTAAAAATGTTTCTCTCACTTTTAATTTACATTTGTTTGTTTTTTAACATTCAAAAATTTTTCTGGGTAATCATAGTAGTTATTTGTTATATTATTTATATTGTTAGCAGCAAAACGCATAAAATTTTTATTTTGTAAATTATTGTTTCGTTTTTATTACATTACCTATTTCAACTGTGTATGTATGGTTGGGTTTAACAATATTCTATTCAAGATCATTCTCACATTATACGCGCTAAACGTAGCAACTGATCAAACAAATCTGTTTTCTTCATAAAATGATACATGCGAAAAACATCTAACAATGTTTTTTGCAGGTATCATTTTATTTTTTATAAATTTACATTCAACGAATATTCTCAGAATACATTTATTAATCTAATTTACATATTTACTTAAGTTACAAAAAATTACACACATTATATTTACCTACTTAATTTACGCTTTAAGCCCTTCTAATTACGAGATTACAATAAAAAATTAAGTCATTCAGATTATTTTTACAATATTTTTAAATTATGCAGCTTTGATTACCTTTATATTCCGATAGAAAACAGTGAATTACATTTTTTTCAAACATTTAGGCATATAGGGTATTTCTAAATTAAATTCATACTTTTAGGAATAAAACCAAAATTTGACTTACTAAATGGCTTTGGATTATTGTTTCGAAATTACCGCTGCAAGTGCAAGTTGTAGGTAAAATGAAAGACTGCATATTATTTTTAAAACGTTTGAAGAAATACTCCAACCAAATACGCTCAGCGTGCTCCCTTTTATTAGTTGCACATAATTATGTATCTGACGGTCGACGCTTACCCTTGCCGCCCGAAACGTATTCACGTGAAGGGTCTGTCTCATGGCTTTTGGATTAGACAGTAATTAAACGGTGGGTACTACGTTATCACAAGAAACCACTACGGTATCTTGTCATCGTCCATCGTCACCCCTATATACCAAAGACATCATGTTCAAAACCACACGTGGCATTTATTTTACGATCTATATCTGTCTAATCTGTATGTCGCTGGCTGAGATGGTTCTAGCACGTTGCTTATTATCTCTGAGATGTAAACATAGGTGGGTGACGATACAAATAAATTGTTCCTAACGTTAACTCTTGCAACCATCTTAAAAAACATTAAAAGTAACATGTTTATTTACTATTAAAAAGTACGAAAATTTAATTTAGAAACACCAATGTGTATAATACAAACAGAACGGTAAGAAAGCCTCTCCTTTCGACAACACTTATAAAATTGTTTATAAATACTCACTCCTAATCATGATATGTTTTTGTTACACAATTGCTCCTAACATTTCTCATCAACAAAATATAACAACGCGCAATGTGCTCTTAATGGGGCCATATGCAGCACTCTTGTAAATGTTCTGTAAAAAAAGCGTCAAAATTACCATAGCAAGTGATAAGCACCTGTAGATATGAGTGCGAAAGGTATTTTACGCACTTAAAGGGTGGGTGAGGGAGATACGAACGTAATATGTTCACATTCAAACACGAAATTACACACAAACTGATATTTACTCAAACAGAGCCAGACTGTGTGGAAATATACAGCCGTGCTATTTTTTGTAGTCATCGTTGAACGGTGCTTTTGACAGGCTCGATTCGATCGCCCAACGTCATTCATCGTCGCGCGACACTTCAGGTCTCGGTATAGTCTGTTCCATAACTATAACACCATAATATGCACTATAACTAGTGGTTGTTGTTTACAATACTTAATTTGGGAGACTTGCACGAGTTGTACACATCGTGTAAACGACCGATGTGAGGCGCCCACATATGTTAATCGGTATAATTAACCCGCGCATGTAACCCGTATGAATAACTTGCACATGTAGATCCCGCCTCCTACTTGCGTTATATACAAGCACCATTAACGTAAGCTATAAAGCTTAGTAAGATGTCTTTGTCTTCACTTATAAATTCTGATTAAATTATATTCACGATTATTCTACTCAACTTAATGTATATTTCCACGCAGCAGTTCAAATAAAAGTATGAATAGGGAACCTCCCAATTAAAAAGTATCGCTAAAGATAGAAACTTTACGGCAGCACAAATCGTTTGGTATAGACGTTGCTCTAGTTTTGCGAATGCAATGATTGCTAGGTCATTAAGCGTCGTGTAGCGTGCAAAGCAACACGAACGTAGTCGAGAATACGCCAGAGATCCCACAGAGATCACACCGCATTGTCTTTACAAACATGCAGACCCATCAGCATTCTATACGTACATTCCTTTTGAGAAGCATTCTGATGTATAGCGATTGACGTATTATGGAAATTAAATTTTCCTTAGAATGAATTCAGCTAAAGAACGAAACGACCTTTCAAGTAAAATCTTGTTAAATAAATGATTGAAAAGGTATAAACTAAATTTCAAAGGAGCTTATTTTTTAAATCAGTGCGTAGGCGGGCTAGATCCGACGCCTACATTCCAGTTAGTCTAGACATTTTGTCAAAGTAAATGAGTGCTATGTACCTAGACTGCTTCGTACTCAAATAACTAGGGCGCATAGTAACACATTGCGCGATGTTTCACATCATATCATGAAACAAGCAATACACGTTCAACGCATTTATCATTTTATTAGAAAATTTATTACAAAAATGAATTGACTTGGTCGCAATTATGTACGAAAAATATAAATAGCAAATATGATAGTAATATTTTGAAATACGTAAGTAGTTTATACCTATGCCCAATATATTTTGAAGTTTTGACTGCTGGACTTGCCTGTCCATACATACCTATCTTTCCATATTTATTTAAATTTTTTAATGTAGCAATTGTATTGAAATTTTTGAGAAATTAAATTCCCTACTTAGCTCTATAATTTAGTTATACTTTTTAGTGTTGCCGTCTTTAACATTTCATTTCTTAACCTACATCGCAAGTTGCTTTACATGAATTATGATTACAATAACAAAAGTATTGTAGAGCAACTTACAATGGATATCATTTTTCTACCGTACGAATATCTCACTACACTAAAAGCATTACATAAATAGAATTCAGATGTTAAAATGAGTCTTTATATAGAATTTGGTTATCTAAATTTTGATTTATTATAAAGTTTATTTACACAGTTCCTCACGAGATCGTTCAAGTTTAGTCCGTCCTAATTATAGAAATTTAAATCATTAAAGAGTTACAATAATTCCATAATATAATTGAATGTTTATCCAATGATATGTAAAAGCCGACGCACTTTTTAAGTCACGCATTTAATCATAATTTTGCTGACATCAAAACCATTATTTCGTTATTGGCTAAGCCAAAACATTATATAATACAAAATGGACATGTTATGCTCTCTAGTATTGATAGGTTGGGTCAAATCGGGTCAAATACATTTCTAATTTCCTAATAGGTGGGTCAAATCGGATCAATTACATCTCTAACTTTCTAATTCAGTCTCATAATTGCGCATACATAAGTTAAAAGGTTAATATACAAAGGATACCAAGAAGCGCCGAGAAGCTTTTATAAAACAGTAAAACAAAATGCATGAGAATCATCCACAATATCGGATAAATGAAAATAGACGGTAACATTGTTTGATGGTAGATTGCATTCGGGTAAAATGAACAGGAAAACAACATAAAACAAAAGAGCTTACGGTTATTCAACATTAAATAATTTTGTTGACAGAATATCGTTATTTTATATGCTTTATTGCAGCGAATTAAATAATTATGCTGTATAAATAAAACCAATAATTCAATATTAGTTTTAGGAGATGCGTTCGTTTTAAATAATGTGAAAATAAATAGTGTTCAATTTGTGCGTGACAAAATAACAAAGTTTCAACTGTGCTTTAACGTTGACGAGCAATTTCATGTTCGCGACCAAAATTAATAATGTAGGCTGTGCTAGGTCCTTTATTTTAAAAGGGATTTTCTTCAACTTCCATAATAAGATTATAACCAGCTTTAATTAAATAATATTTGTTTGGAAAGAAATCGCGTCATTTCAAGTTACTTGAACAGATTTGAGTAGCGATTAACCGTTACTTGGTCGAATAACGTTGGTAATAGAGTTGTCACACAACTTTATTTTTTGGGACATCAGGGCAGATTTGTTGACCTTATGTATAAAAGTTCAGCATGCTTGATTGATTATCAGTAATGTTATAGAATTATTTTAATACATCTGTATACAATACATTATAAAAGCTAAAAATTTAAACTATTATACACACGAATATCACGTTAAAATTATTTCACAAGAAATTGTTATGCGGCATTTACATCAATTAAAATAAATTATATCAAGATTTTTCTTCGCTATAATATTGGAACACCTGTCAAAATTGTACCATGTAATCCAGATATTAACCGCACGCGACCGGGCCAGCTATATTAAACTGTCAATGCCAAAGGAAGAATAATATTAATATCAAAGCCTATGAAATCAACACTGATATTACGTAATAATAATGGATTTATAATGTCATTGAACCTGGCTGATTTATTCATTATAACCATAACTATAGTTCATACATATTATGACGTAATAAAAAAGAAATAAGCCACACCACATATACCTCACATGACACCACATACCATCCAGCTGTTATATACAACATAGTACATAAGTGCTAAGCTCGTAGTACCTAGTAGTATTCGCCGTGATTTTCATTTTAAAATAGACTATGTAATATAAGAGAGTTGATGTACAAAGGCTGCCACATATTACCGGAGCAGGTTGAATGCAGCGAAATCTGTAGCAAATTGAAGCCATTTCAAACAGGAGCCGTTGTTCCCCCCGGTAATAATATGGATCAACCTTTATCAAACATTCCCACAGTGGCATGTTACAAGACCGATGTTACTGTTAATAGGAAACATACATTACACATGAGGACAAATTTGACAGATGTTATGATACAATGATTACTAACCCGAGTTTAGGAGTAGACATGGCACACGAATATGACTAAAACAAATAGTATACGCTCTACTTGACATCGGGCCGATAAATTCAGTTCGGAACTAACGATTTTGACAGGCAGCTGAGTCGGTGCCGGTTCGATGCGAACCACGTTAACTGAAAAAGAAAATATTTTTTAGAAACTAAAATAACTAACTCAAATTCGCTTTGCTTTAAAACGAGGAGAATTATGCGAGGCTGAGATTTCGCTTGCCTTTGCTCAAGATTTAATTTTAAGAGATATTCTGGCTGTAAATTTTAAGGGCAGCTAGATTTTAAAAGGGAAGTGTTTATGAAACTTTTATATGTAGTAGGTAACATCTACTTTAATTACGATCTGTAAGATATGTAGTATAGTAAAGGTGCATCTTGTGCTTCACTTAACTAGTTTTGAGTATACATATTTCAGAGTAATCTAAATTTAAATAGGATGTGTTTCGTCGTAACATTACACTGAGTGGCGGGTTTAATTTGATTCCGTCGCACGTGATCGAATTTTGATTACATCTCGAATTAGGACTGATGTAAAGCGATTAACGCACATACTTTTATTTCCCAAGCGGCAAAGACACAGCTATTGGAACGTATACAAAGGTGGTATTTGTTTTGTCAGTCTGAACTGCGTTGGATTACACGATTTATTTGCGGTAGTAAAACATTTATAGTAGCATGGTTGTATTTCAAGGCCTACCGCACTTTTAAAGAATGTTTAGGACAGGCATTCCGAAATTAAATTGTCTATAAACACATTTATGCACTCTGCATTAAATATTATTTATGCGTACTCTTGAGTCACCCTTTAACAAGTTCACTACAATGCATCTGTTTTTCATCGACATAATTTTAGTCCTTTAGTCTCTTCTACATAAACTACTTTTAGAGATTTCCACAGCAGTCTTTATTGCCTGTGCTTTTAAAATTATGAATTGTTATTTATTCATCGGTATATGAAAGATTTATTGAGATATTCACGTATTCCAAATAATATTTCAAAAGTTTGAGCTTAAGGAGAGTGTTCAATCATCATATAAAAAGCAACGGCTTTTGCTATGGAAACTAACCTAAAAGCCATAAACAACATCTAAGAGGTGGCATAAAAGTTTTGTACAAAATAAGGCGATCTTGTTGTATTAAAGGTGGTCTTAAAATAAAAGTTGATCATTTTTGTATGTAAAGTAGTACTTAAAAACGTTAGGCTTAAATAGACTGGTTTGCCAATGTTTACAAAGAAAATGGACTCGTCGGCTCAAAGGGATTTGATAACTTACAAGGTTCTGATGTCTGAGCATATTTTGATTACTCGACCGAATGTTATGTTTTAAACGGATTTGATGACTGTACTGGAATTGTTGACCTAAACGGATTTATAACAAGAACGGATTTAATAACTTTAATGAAAAATTATTAAATGACTTACCAGTGACAGTATGATTCTGGACATCAGCAAACCCCTCACCGATGCTTGCATAGCTCGGTATCGTGCTTAGACAGGTGATCTCCACCGTCTGGTTGGGGTACAGCTGCAAGCTGGTCAGTGGGAACGCCAGCGAAGAGTTGGTCATCGAAAGCGGCATCCCATGGTGGTGGCGATGCACACTCACCGCCCCGTGAGGAGTTGTTAATCTTTCGTCTACCTGTTGAAGGACACTTGCAATGTAAAATTGATGTAAAATTTATGTAAAATTGATGTAAAATTGATGTAAAATTGATGTAAAATTTATGTAAAATTGATGTAAAATTGATGTAAAATTGATGTAAAATTGATGTAAAAATGATGCCTGTAAAATTGAACAAGGTAGATCAGACGATGAACTACGGATATCAGCAAAAGCAGTGCTTATTAATTTTCCAAGACGCTGTTAATCATGATATTATCACACACAGAAGACAACCTATGAAGATCATACGGTCGGTTGCGTGCGGTCAGACTGCAATAATCCTTACTAATATTAAATAAACGGGAAAGTTTGTATGGATGTATAGATGTTTGTTACTCTTTCACGCAAAAGCTACTGGACCGATTGCGATGAAACTTAGTATGAAGATAGCTGGAGACCTGGATTCACACATAGGCTTTTTATCTCGATATTTCCACGGGCACGGGACTTACGCGGGTGAAACAGCGGGGAAAACTTGTACAAAATAATGTACATTTAGATGCGCATCTTACAGGGTCCGTTAAGGCAAATATCTAGTGATTTTAGCGATAGAATTATGAACATGAATGTGAGTTTGTTTGTTTGTAACGCTTTCACGCCTTAACTACTCGACCAATCATCATGACATTTCTTTAGGGGTACAGAATAGGACATAGAGTACTTTTCATCTACAAAAAAGTAATGTTACTAACTTACTTTAAACTATATTTACGCGAGTGAAGCCTCGGCAAAATCTAGTGATGTTATATGTATTAGCCAAACCAGTACTATACTATACTGGAGTATTAATGCAGGTGATTAAATCGGCATCTTGTGTATTGGAACTTTGAAAGAAGAATATTTAATTTTCGGTCTCAAACTGAAGGGTCATGTCCATTCCTATCAGTTACAACTTATATCTCGAACCCAAAAGTCCGGTAGCTTCTATCTGTATATAATATTCAGCTCATTTCTAGCGTACATAACTATTACTTTCAATCCTAGGTAAACAGTTGATAAAGATTTAATATAACTTCTTTTGAAGCTCAGTTAAAATTAATTTCGGTATATAAAAGTCAACATCCTAATGTTTGTTCAGTAGGCTAAAAGAGATTGAATCACTTCGGTATGATGAATTTTGTTATAGAATTCTTGTGTGTGCTTATTATTTTAAGGGACTGGAGTCCAATTGACGGAATTAAAGAAAAATTCAGGATTTAACTCAAAACGAAATAACCGATTTAAAAAATTCGCTCTCTCTCCCTCGCCCTCCTTTAGAAAGCTGTACTATCAACAAGTAACATAGGGTATATTTTCTTAAATAATGTACTGTTACTAACATGGAAAGACCATGTAGCTGAGCTATGCAAAAAGGTTAGCAGTTCTGCTTACGCTCTCTACAAATTATCTTCAATTGTTAATACTGATGCTGTCCTTACTGATCATGGTCTTGTGGCCTCAATATTACGATATGGTATATTTTTTTGGGGCAATTCCCCAAACAGCATAATGGTTTTTAAAATCCAGAAGCGGTGCGTACGAGCCATGTATGGTCTGAAGTCATCAGATAGTTGTAAGACTTATTTTATCAGAAACAACATCCTGACACTTCCGTCTCTATACATACTGGAGGTAGCTTCGTTTGTCCATAAAAATCCTCAATTATTTCAGCGCATATCAGATGTTGTGAAGCGAAACAGGCGCAACAATAACAGATTATGTTTACATAGCGCAAAAACAAGTCTGATGGCCAAAAGCCTGTTATGTATGGCGCCAAAAATTTATAATAAAATACCATGTAACATAAAGCTGTATAATATAGAAATATTTAAAAATAAATTAAAAAAGATCTTGACGGAGAAGTGCTATTATAGTATTAATGATTTTTTGAATGACAATAATCTTAAATAAATGAAGCTTTGATTTTTTAAATTTGTATTAACATTTACATTTTGACATTTAATTTATTTTGACTCTTACCCAATGACATTTTTAATTTATTTTTATAATTTATTTTAACTTTTTCTTTTGACATACAAATGTATTTATCTAAATGTAGTTAGTTAGGCATGAGATTTTAACTTAATTGCTTACATTTTATTGATTTATTATCTAAATATGTAATTTGATAATTTAATGTTTTTATAATTTTTTTTATACTCGACCCGTTCATACGCCTCCACAGGCAGATTTTGGTGGTACTAATTTAATAACCTTTTGTAATCATGTAATACCCAAAATGGATTGAATGAATAAATGATTTGATTTGATTTAACATTTTTTTTTTTTTTTTTTTTTTTACGTGGGGGAATGCAATGACGCATATCCCTCCGCGGGGCCGGGCGGAGGGATTATGTCGGACTCGCCGGGGTAAACTAAGATGTTAAAAAGATAATGTACCTCCCGGAATACCGACTAAACCTACCACGGTGTACCACCTAACCTAACTACTTTTACGCGAGTGCAGCCGCGGGCAAAATCTAGTTGAAAATAAAATTAATAAACATGAATTATTCTGCTGCACATAAGCACGCTGGGCATGATATGTCACGAAGACAGTATTCTTTACACATATATGGCGTAGTGGTTAGTATAACCGATTACCACGCCTGAGGTCGCGGGTTCGATTCCCGCACAAGTAAACATTTGTGTGCATGAACATGGATGTTTGTCTTGGTCGGGGTATTTCTATGTATAATATATAAGTATTTACAAAAAAGTATATATGTATTGATATGTATTGAAATTAAACTACTATATACGGATTTTATCGCGTTGTTTATTTAACACTATTACATATTTTTCAAAACTGTTACACTACTATACTACTATTAAACTTTACTAATTTTAAGATTGCTAATGAATTATTTGCCTCTAATTCCATAGTAAATTGGATGTTGTTATTGATGGAATAAAGATGCTCTAGGAATACACTTAGATGTACTTGTCATCAGAATCCTGATCATACTTTGAGCCACACTGTGTATAGGAAAAAGACCCATACCAATATGTACTTAATCGGTGAATCCACTCATCTCACCGTGGGTATGTCTTTGTTTCAGAGAGCCCACGGGTTCTGTAACAAGAAACACCTGGACGCCGAGCTTCAGCATGTCAAGCAAGTACTGCAAGACAACAAGCTCAAACAGCCGCGCCGCTGTCACAGATCCCGAGAAAAGCCAGCCACAGTCGAGCGCCAGCCTGCTATACTGCCTGGTGTCACTGACAAGATTGGCTACATCTTGAAGCGAGCTTCAATCAACACATACTTCAAGCCGCCAACGAAGATAAGTCAATTTTCACCATCCGTCAAGTGCCGATTACATTTACAAGATACAGGGGTCTTTAAAATAAATTGTGACTGCGGACTCTCATACATTGGTCAATCCAAGAGAAACATAGGCACCCGCATAAAAGAACATATAGCTGACGTAAAACACAAACGCTCGTTGAAGTCTGCTGTGTGTGAACATGTACAACAGGGGACCAACCACTACCTGAGATTTGACAAACCACAGATTTTCGCTAAAGACTACCGATTCCTACCAAGGATGCTTCGCGAGGCTATTGAAATCAAAAAACATCCTAATTTCAATAGGGAAGATGGTTGGAATGTACCACCAGTTTGGGATCCAGTACTTCAAATAGTCAAACCCAAGAAGAAACAAACCACAGCTAGACTACATGATACTTTGAGCTCATTCTGCGTACATAGAAACACCAATGACTAAATTATGTTCGGGTACTTTGAAATAACTACACTGGAACATTGAGACAACTACCATCTTAGTCTCCCCGTGACCATGGCTGCTGAAAAGCAACCGAAACGTCGGGAAAAGTGTAAACTTAAATACAAATAGTTTTAATAGTTTTAATAATTTACTTAGCTTAAAATTAGTAAAGTTTAATAGTATAGTATAGTAGTATAACAGTTTCAAAATTATGTAATAGAGTGTTAAATGAACAACGCGATAAAATCCGTATATAGTAGTTTAATTTCAATGAATAATATTCGCGTAAACAGAAGACAATATTAAGTATATATGTATGTTTATCCATTGTCTAGTACCAGTACAAGCTCTGCTTAGTTTAGGCTAGATGCTGTTGTGTGTATGAGGAACTACCTACACATTGCAACAATGATTTTATTGGAAAGTCGATCCTAGTAAGTAATAATCTGTATTACAATCTCTACTGGATTTATGCGTGAGCTTATTGATGCATGGAAAGTAAATTATAACATAATTAACTCTATAGTTATATTTTTATATCTATATATAACAATACATAATATGCGTTCAACTAGACTATTATATTATTAATCACTTCTATAATCACTTTTGATAACTACCCAGAGCAATATCAACTTACCTTAAAACAAAAGTACCAAAAACAAGCCCGATTAGTGACTTTTACAAAATATTTTCATGCCTATAATCTATAAATAAACTGTCACAAGCGAGGTAGAGTTTCTCACCGGATTTAAGTAGCCAGGTAATAAACCTATTTCTATAAGTAAACATTCAGTATTAAGTAACATTAATGTAAACTATTATTAGAGGTATACGGTTAGCTGACCTTGTAACATTCATCTACAAATTGAACTAACAATTATAAATATTTTAGTCCGTAAATGCTAATTATAAACTCAAATAGGTATTTTGTTGATGTAAGTTAATTATAGTTGGCGAAACGTGGGTGAAGAATACCTTTGCGTATCTCTTTGGGGCTAGAGGTCTGAGACTATCTATATTTAAAAGAGCGACGGTAGCGTAATGGTTAAGGTATTGGTTTGCAGATCGAGAGGTCGTTCAGGTCCGGTCATTACACTAATGATATGAATCCACTCCTAACATATGTATATAGCTTATCTATTAATCATCCTATTTACTATTCAAAACACGAATGTAAGTTTGTTTGTTTCTTACGTTTCTTCATCATGAAATTTCGTTTACACATTGTTAGGAGCACAGGACATATACCTTTTTATCCAGAAAAAAAAGAACTGTTACCAGGCGAAGCCGCGGGCAAAAGCTAGTTATAAGTATATTATACAAGTGATCACAGGATTCGTAATAGCTAAACAACAGTGTTCTAAGTAGAAGAAATGTGGCGTTTTCAATTATTTGCTGATTAACTAATGAACCGGCTCGCCCAGGCCGATACCGCTCTCTCGGCGGCGCAGGCGCACTTATGCTCGCCTTATGCAACCGTAGTGAAGGCCGCGGGTGTGAGAACGGGTATCTCCCGCCCGTCAGGAGTAGAGTTGGAGCTACGTCCTTAGTCGTGTTGGGGCGTCAACCAGGAGTCATCGCTCGCAGATATTCCTGTCTGTATTGGGCACTGCTAGGTGGGTCGCTGATGCAATTGCAGTTCCAGCGACCCATCCATCACACAAAGCAGCGAGTTGGCAGACCGTGGGGTTTCAGTCGTTAGGCCCAAAGTTTCGAGAGAGAGACATAACCCTCTCGCTTGCCCTTGGGGTATGCATAAGGAGCACGCAATTTCACAACGAAAAAAGAAGTTTGGCCAATACCACTATCTAACCGAAATCTCTTACCTTAGAACCAGCTACTACACTCTACCATCTAAGTACTCTTACTTGATGCGGAACGTAGTTTGGTGAGTCTCCAGAACTCTTTCTGGAGACTCACAAAACTACGTTCCGCATTCATCTATACCACAGACTTACTTTGAGCGTCCACGCGCTACGAAAAAATATAGAAAATAAAGTTGCTGAACATATCACACTAAGTCTATTAATAGAAGAACTGTTGCTATCACTAAAAGTCACTTAATATAGAAGTTCTTTCATCTTAAAATATATTTTATTTCCCAGATGGTCGTAGTAGGCTTTGACACGAAATATCTATCTTCCCACTTCAGTTTAAGTGCGACGAAGTCAAAAGAAATGTCATGGATTTAAACATGGATGTTCTAACTAGATATTCATGATGATATAAATGTGTGAAAGACTTCGTATAAATCGTACATAGCTTGGTTGTTGACTACAGTAGTTCATAGCCCTTGTACACAACGCAAGTTACATGCGCAAGTAAACATTTTTCCCGTCATGGGCTACAATGAAAGGTGTATTATTATGTATCATAAATCATAATAAATGTTATTCATTGAAAAGAGAATCAATTTGAGCAAAAGCGCAAGGTACATGCATCGTATAAACGAACAACGCGAGAGCTATGCAAGTAGCATGCGCAAGTTAGGGTACTTGTGCGGGTTATATGCATCGTGTAATCAAGGTACGCGAGTTACCTGCGCAAGTAACCAGTATGATTAACACGCACTTAAAACCGTGCGAGTGGTTTACGCATGTCTCCTACGCCCTCTAATTGCGTCCTTTACAAGCACAATTAGTTAATATATAATAGACCATTCTGTTACTAAAACTTAAGTTGTAGTATAATATAAGTTCCAATCCATTTTTACACAATTATGATAATATATATCCATACTAATATTATATATCCGAAAATAATTATGTTTGTTTGTTACCTTTTCACGACTAAACGACGATGGGTCTTAATGATGATTCATATAAAACTGAAATTTAAAAAATGAATTTATCGTTTGCGTTACAGTTAAATATTTAAATGCAAGTAAACTGGGTCCAATTTATTTTTATTGATGCTGTACTAAAAAAAAAAAAAAAAGTTATAAATAAAATTTCCTTCCGATTATTATTAAAATAATATGAATATTTGAGTGAATTTTCTTATAAATAATTTTGCAACATGAAATTTATATACAAGCTCGGCGATACCAACACAATTTAAATTTTAATGTAACGTTGACTTAATATTTACATTTTTATTTTTTTATTTCCGTTGGTGGTAGACGAGCGAGTGGCCCACCTGATGGAAAGTGGTAACCGCTGCTAATGGACTTCAGCAGTGTCAGGACACAGCAAAGCTGCTGCGTACCGTGAAAGAAGAACTCTCTTTAAACCTCGTTTGAAGAAGGATATATCATAGCGCTCGGGAATCACCGAAAAAAGGCAGTTCATTCCAGAGCTTGCACGCACGTAGGAGAAATGATCACTAAAAGCGTACCGTCTTGGATTTGAACGCTTCCAGGTGATATGGATGAATCCTGCTTCGTTGTTGAGTGTGGTGATAGAAAGGGGCCGCTGGTACTAAATCAAACAGTTCCTCAGAGCACTCCCCGTGAAAGAGTCACTAGAACACACAGAGAGACCCAAAGTCTCTCCGTTGCTCCAACGACTCCAATCTATCTGTGAGATTGGGATCATCGACGATTCAAACTGCCCGTCTTTATGGCTGGTATTTGGGGGCACCTGCCCAGAGATGTGAAGAGTAGTCCACGTGCGGCCGGATCTGTGCTTTGTAGAGCACAAGACGTTGACCTGGTGTGAAGTACCGTCTTGCCCTGTCCAGTACACCCACCTTTTTGCTTGCTAATTTAGATTTGTCCTCCAAGTGACTCTCAAACTGGACTTAATTCGAGATTTCCACGCCGAGGATCCTAATGCTTTCGGAAATACGGAGAGTAACTCCTTGGAACTGTGGTGCCATGATAAAAGGGTCTTTCTTGGCAGTAAACGTGCACAGTTGTATCTTCGAGCGTTGAATTGAACTAAGTTTTGTTCACCCCATTTGGAAGCCCGCCCAAGAGAATCTTCGACTTCAGACACAAGTTGTGTTCGTCTTTCCTGTATCATGCTCCAAGGGACATTCTGATAGCTGGTATAATGCGCATCACCCGTGCTGTCATTCGCATAGCAATGTATGTTCTCGATTGACAACAAGTCATTGATATGCAGGATGAACAGCGTTGGAACACCAGCGGTAATGGTTTTGGTTTCGGAGCTACAGCCATCAACTATAATGCTTCAACCATCCAGAAAGCTGGCAATCCATTTGCAGAGTCCCTCGGGAATTCCATAAGATGGTAGCTTCGATGGAAGAGCCCTATGCCAGGCCCTGTCTGCCTGCCTTAGCGATATCGAGGCTAACGGCCATAACGTCTCCCCCTCGCTTCAAAGACTCCGTCCAGCGGTGTGTGAGGTACGCTAGAAAATCACCAGCCAAATGACCTTGGAGGAAGCCATACTGGCGGTCACTAATCCGCTCATGATCTTCAAGGTACCGCAGCAGAAGGCGGTTTATTAACCGCTTCATAACTTTGGAGAGCAAGGAAGTAATCGCTATCGGCCTATATTTTAAAGGATCTGGCCGGTTATGATGGTAGGTGGTGTGGCTTCCTCATCATCCAAAGTCGAATTTGAGGCACAGAGTTGAACCAAAAGATTGCCCTTCTTTTTTGCACTATGGGCCCGACTGGCATTAGACTTACGCAGTGGCAAACTAACCTGAAAAAAATTTCCTTGCGCAGACTTGGCGAGCGCCCAAAAAGCACGACTCATTGAAGGATGTCTTCCAAGGCGCTCGCCAATTCTGGCAATGTGTTCCACCTTAGACTTGGCAATAGCCTTCTTGCTGGCTTCAGAAGCGGCATTAATTTCTCGCTTTCTCTCCTCGACATTAGGATCCAGACACTTCCTATTCCAGGCTAATTATGCCGACTGCTTCTGGTGTGCAGCAGGTATTTTGGTAGAAGGGATGAATAATTCCATCCCTTCTACCAAAATCTGTGATGCAGTCAGCACAAGTGCCAGGATATACAATGACAACCTAAGTTTTGGGTTCACAACAACTTATCATCCGAGACTTACACTGAAGTGTATTGGACGTTTGCTTTCTAGTTGAGCAGGAGTTTAGTGCAGAATACTATTTTCTATGAAACTTATTTAAACCTTTGTATCGTGGCATTCAAGGGATAGTCCCTTGAATGCCACGATACAAAGGTTTAAATTAGTTAAACTAAATAATTTATGATGCTGCAGGCGGGGACAAACAATACTTTGTTACCTACGGGAAAAGAAAGATCTACTAAAACTACGTTTGTCACCGCGTGCGGCACCATAAAGTATTTCTTTAACTAATTTGAATACATATGTAGTTATTTCATTATTTGATAAAGTACGCTTACAAAACAATGCATTAGTCAGTAAATTTTTTTAAGATATTGTGATAAGTGTTCTGTGTTTAACTACTTACGCTGTTAATTATACCTGTTAAAAAATTCAAATACAAAATGCTCATCAGTAATTTTCATCTTAAGCATGGCTTTTGTTCCAGCTTTATGTTTAAGAACTACACTCATTTAAATTTAAATTTGTTATCTTACGATAACATTTAATTTGAAATGAGTGTGCTCCTTGAAAAATATTTCAACCTGTGTTAAAGCAAAACCATAACCAAATATAATAGGCCTGGGGTATATTTCTCCATTTGGTCAATAGTTTCCTAAATTTAGTTGTTTTATGCGCACAAGCGTTTCCTTTCGAAATGGTTATCAAGGTTAATAATACTGGGCACGCGATCGTCGTAGCTTTCCTTGTATAGCCTGCAGTTATTAAGTTATATAAATAAATTATACGTTTGTAATGACTATTGACCCCTACTGCATAGTAGGTGAGGTTATAAGTTTGGTGATTGATACACTGTAGTGATATGAAACCGCTGAGGTTTTTTTTTGAATTTCGATTTTTACTTGTTACTGATAATTATTCGAATAATTTGCGAATTAGAATCACGATTTTATGTCACATTGTATAAAGTTTCATATTTTGTTGTGATTGATTACATGGTCAACAAGTCACTTAATTACTTGTTATAAAGTATTTTTATGCAAATGCAAAAAGGAGTGGTATAAATTTAACGTATGTATCTGTCGGTGGTATCCTAGCTTCCAAAGGATTAACTGATTCTAAATTAGTTTGGAAAGTGTTTTGTTCGAGATTTTTCTTAGTTATTCAAGAAAAATTGTCCAGTCCTATAACAATCAGTTGCTCTTTTCTTGTTAATTAAGGGTTGGAAGCAAATTTAATAGGTCTGAACTTTAAATATATCGAGAGTTTCAATGTCATACCAGTA
The DNA here is from genome assembly GCA_963675205.1 of Catocala nupta. Taxonomy (NCBI): domain Eukaryota; kingdom Metazoa; phylum Arthropoda; class Insecta; order Lepidoptera; family Erebidae; genus Catocala; species Catocala nupta. Next base: position 24,583,324 of record OY776086.1, on the reverse strand, counting down.
GTGGCAGTAGGTAAACTTAAATTCTTGTAAAGTAATTAGACAGACCATAATTTAGGAATTAAATACAAAATCGTTACGTCGTAGAAACCACAGGCGATTCATGAGTTCCGCACAACTTAAGGAACTTATGGCTCTTGCAGACGAGGGGGGAACATGCGCATGTTCAGGCTTAATTAACTCAGCATGTAACTTGCGCAAGTAGCAAGCGCATGTATCTTGTGCTAGTTACTAAAGTCATGTACCAATATTATAGGTTTAGAACGCTATGAGAGAGAAAAGGACTGAAATATTGACCTACAAAGATGACGGTGTAAAAATAAGTGTACGTAGATAAAATAATAATATGGTTATTGAGTTAAGTGTGTTGCAGATAAGAAATTTGATGCCAGTTTAAAGAACGACCAAAGTTAATTAATTATTGTATGAATCTGCTATAAAAAGAGATTCGTGTGGTATAGGGGGTGAGAGAGAGATTCACTTAAATTCATATTATACTTGTATCTTGAGGGCTTGTCACACATCGTCATTCCATAACGTGATACTTACTTTCGTGACCTCCAGTCGTGACAAACATGTGAAGCATATAAGTATGTGTGAATTCACCGAACCATCCAATATTCTCCAAAATACAAAAAAGGGTTCTCTCATAAATCAATCGCGTGACTTTTGCCACTCTCTGTGACTCGAGCGTGGACGGTAATTTTCAAATGCACCGTTCACCCTTATGACAAGTGTGGACGGTGCATTTGAAATTTCACTCGCTGCCAAAATCCGATATACGAACGGTATGTAGTGGGTTTTCATTAAAGGAATTTCGAGACAGATACCACGCATGATAACCTTATGCCAAGAAGAATAAATGTTTGAAATTAGACATATTTGTTCGATTGTTACATTTCAATATTGAAATGTTACGTGTCATGTAGTTTATTCATATAAACTCTTACAATTACTATGTGTAATAAATCAGAGTAGTTCCCTTTATTTGATTAATTATTTACGTTGTTTATACGTAACAGCAAATCGCATTAAAAATAATCCTTTTTGTGAACAGCATCTGTCAACAAAATTGGTTGCATAAACACATGGTTTGTTTTCTTTGAAATAGCTGATTAAATAAAATAACTGGTTAACTAATAAACGAGTGCACATTGACCCATATAAAAGTATTAAGCAGGTGAAATAATTAAATATAGTTATAAAAGATCTTTATTTTAGTTTATTATTTTGTACCTCATGGTTAAAATACTCAAGTTTTTAAATATTAAAACCTTCTTAATATTTGTTATCAGGAGAAAGATCGTATTATTGACGTATCAAAGAAATCGCATAAAAACATGATTTTATTTTCTGAATAAAACAAACAACCATGCATTCAAGACAAAGCACTTTAAACCTATCATCATAAATTAATTTCAAAATAAACTTACAGTAGAAACGAGAAAGTAAAACATCTACAATTTCTCGGAAAATGGAGGCGTTCAGATGAATTTATCATAGCTTTATTACACAACAAAACAAGCATTAGTCTACGGTTAAAATAACTTGGAAGATTTCAATTCTTTTCCTCTAAATAGTATATCTAGCGTAATCTCACAACCTGCACTTATTTTTCTAACGGGGTAGGTTTTATTGCAAGTGCTTTTGATGTCTACCGGTTACATTACCAGAATTCTTGCTGTTACTAAGTATTTGGTGAAGCTAAAGCTCCGTAACACTTGGTCCCACTCAGTAGTCTGACTTGGTACATAAAGGCTTCGAGCGAAAGAGTAATCTTAAGCCGCTTGTTAACCTAGGTAGTCTCTATTTTTAGCATTTGTCGTAAACTTTTTCTTACACCGTGTATTACTTCATATATTATATACTATTAAACTTTTATGTATTTCCATCTTATTTATATAATAGTGTTATATTAATTTGATATTTAATAACTTTTAATAAGTACGTCTAATGATTAACAATAGTCGGATGTAATATTTTATTTAATTTATGATTTATTCTAGCGTAACCGAGTATCTCAATTGACCGAGGAATGAACACAGTGTGCGCCATTTTGAGATTTGCGGCATTCATTCTTTGCTTATTCTCGGAGCTGTAAGCATCTCTGATAACATACTTTATACTGTGTGAATACATTGTGTGTCAGTGTGATTTAGCAATAAATTGTGTATTTAGTCTCAGTGTGAGTTTCCTTGTCTCCCTGACTTCTGATTTATTATAGTTCAGAAGTGGGATACTAAAGTATAAAATTCCTTCCACGCCTACAAGTGACCGTTACGGTAACGGCTGTTTATCAAATCGGCTGAAAACCAAGGTGAGGTGTAGTTAGAATTATTTTATACATAAATCTTAAAAGCTTTTTTTTCTCGTTCCTGAAGAGCGCAATTGACTCTGTTGTATACAGATTCAAATAATTGCTGTTTTGAAAAATAATTAGGTTAAATGCGCAATGTGTATATAATTTTATCCTTTATTTAAAATGTTACTGCGTCAAACGATTGGTAAAACGAAACGAATTTAAAGTGTAACGCTCTATAGTGAAACAAAACATTTTTCATTCATTTATTTATTTGCAAGAAATAAAGTACCTACATAAGATGTTTTAGTGTGAAAGTTTTATTTTTGATTATTTTGTAGTTGATTAGTAGGTATTTATTGTTGAGTTGTTCTACGCCATATGAATAGTATGATTTTATGAGCCGCTTTTATGAGCATCGTATTTGGGTTATTTTATCATGATCTAATGCAAACAATGTCAAGTTTCAGAGCATTAGGAATATGTCTGGAGATGAGGAACAGATTGCATATATGAGGACGCCGCCGTTTCCCGAAAATCGCCATCCTCGTTCCAAAAGACGAAATCGTCGTGAGCAGAGGAGCCTATCCGAATCGTCCTCATCCTCACAAAGGAGCCGAAGACAACGACGACCGCGAAGGTCGCGGAGTCGGAGGAGGTCACGGAGCCGTCGTGATAGTCGTCATAAGCGTTCGTCGGAGCGTCGGCGTGAGCCTAAGCGCAGTAAAAAGCGTTTATCAGCTGTGAGTAATTTATCTTCTACCTCTGATGGCGATTCTTCTAGCGACCATTCCGCTATGGGCCGTCGTAGTCAAAGTCGGAATAAAAAAATGTCTAGTTTAAAACGAACAAAGAGACAAAAATTTGATAATCAGTGTAATACCGATAGTAAGTTAACTAATGTATCTGCTAGAGAATTGTTGAATTTGATTAAGTTATTGCCTGGTACAACTTCTCAGAATCATTTTTCAATGAATAATAATGCCGTCCCTGAATTTGATCCATCTAATAAAGAACAAACTGTTGATACATGGATAAAGAAAGTAGAAGAATGTGCAAAATTGTATGATTGGAATGAAACGCAATTGTTGCATTATGCATTACCAAAACTAATGGGTGTAGCTAAAGTGTGGTACCAAGGCCTACCCTCTGTTAATTTTACATGGACCGAATGGAAAGAAAAGTTTACTAAAATTTTCCCTACTGTGCAAAATTATGCTCACTTGTTGCAAGAAATGTTAGATAGGAAAGTTAAACCTGATGAATCATTAGAAACCTATTTTTATCATAAGATAAATTTACTGAATAGATGTGAAATATATAATAAGAAAGCAATAGATTGTATTATAAATGGGTTAGAGGATAGAAGTATGCGCTTAGGTGCTCAGGCAGGTAATTATACAGAGCCTGAACAGTTGTTAGCCTACTTTAAAACCATAAAATCCGAAGATGTTAAAAATAATAAAAAGCTCTTTTATAATAATAAAAAGCGTTCAGATACCCAAAGTGAAAATAATAAAACGGCACCAAACTCTATTAAATGTTTTAATTGCAGTGAATTAGGCCACCCTAGTTTTAAATGCCCCAAACCATTAGTTACCTGTAATATATGTAAACGCCTTGGACATCAAACCACTTCATGTAGACGTTTACAAAAAAATACTAACGATAAGACAGGAGTATCGGAAGTAAAGTTAGCAGGTACTTTGGATGGTAAATACATTTTGAATATTAGCGTTAATGGTAAATCTATGATGTGTTATGTTGACCTTGGTAGCCAATGTACCTTAATGAGGCAAAGTAACTTTGAAGCATTAAATATACCCTATACTACTGAAGGTAATTTGCCATCACTTAAAGGATTTGGAGATTCTCTAATAGATCCGATAGGTAAATCTGTTGTCAATTTAACTGTTCAAGGGGTTTCTGCACCTACAGAAGTTTTAATAGTTAAGGATGATTTGCTTAGATATCCGATACTGTTAGGACATACATTTACCGAACAGGCAGGTATTATTATTATAAAAACTGATGAGCATTTGATACTACAGAAACAACCTGAGAATAATAACTTTGATAAATTAAAATTAATTATTCGTGACGATACGACGATAAATTCTATGACAGCTGTACCTATAAAAACTGATAGCAATGTTACTTACACCGTTTATGTACGGGGGTCTATACGGGATGAAAATGAAGATAAATATTATGTGATGCCGGGGAGCTATACAATTACAAATGGCTTAGGATGTATTGTACTAGTAAATTTAGAACCAGAACCCTTTATGATTAAAAATGACGTTCTATTAACAAGGGCTCAAATAATTAAGGATAAAAGATTGTTTGATGTAAATAAATTAGAGACTGAACAGTCGAACAATTTTTTAGAACAGGTATCAGTAGGAGATATGTTAAACAACACTGATATTCTAAGATTATACACTTTATTACAGAAATATAAGGATTGTTTCTCGTTTGGTCTTACCGATTTAGGGTTAACAAATTTAATGGAAATGACTATAACTTTACACGATGCGACGCCTGTTGTATATAGGCCATATAGGCTGGCACATGTTGAAAGGGAAAAAGTTAAAGATATGGTACAAGAGATGTTACACAGCGGTATCATTACTGAATCTACTTCATCTTATGCAAGCCCAATATTACTAGTACAAAAGAAAACTGGTGATCAACGCCTATGCGTAGATTATAGAGCACTGAACTCCAAGACTGTCAAAGAGCATTATCCATTGCCGAGGGTCGAGGACCAAATTGACAGCCTTGGAGGGTACAATTACTTTATCACTTTAGACTTGGCATCTGGGTACTACCAGATTCCGATCGCTCCTTCCTCACAAGATAAAACTGCTTTCGTTACACCCGATGGTCAGTATCAATTTACGCGAATGCCTTTCGGGTTGGCAAATGCGCCGTCTGTCTTTCAAAAAACTATAAATAAAATGTTGAAATCCTCGAGAAATAATGAAGCTTATGCTTTTATGGATGATATTATTATACCGAGTCAAAGTGTAGAACAAGGAATGGAGCGTTTGGAAACTATACTCAAATTATTAAGGGATGCGGGATTAACATTAAAAGTTACTAAATGTAAATTCTTTTACACTATAATCGATTATTTAGGGTTCGATATTTCTAAAGAGGGAGTTAGACCCGGTGCCAAGAAATCTGAAGCTGTACAACTGTATAAAAGGCCTGAAAACCAGCATGAAGTGCGTCAGTTTATAGGACTTGTTAGTTTTTTTCGACGATTTGTTAAGGATTTTGCAATAATAGCCTCGCCATTAACAAAACTATTAAAAAAGGATAGTAAATGATACTGGGGCGAAGAACAAAATCGAGCATTTTTCACTCTGAAGTCTAAATTAGTCAAACGACCCATACTCACTATTTATAATCCTTCAGTTAAGACCCAAATTCATACTGACGCATGTAAGACGGGTATAGCAGGTATGCTTTTGCAGGAAGATGATTCTGGTAGATGGAGAGCGGTAGCTTACTATAGTTGCCAGACGAATCTCGAAGAGCAAAAGTATCATTCTTTCGAGCTTGAAACATTAGCAGTTGTAGCGTCATTAAATAGGTTTCGAGTTTATGTTTTGGGTCTGAAATTTACTATAATTACCGACTGTAATGCGTTGCGTACAACCCTATCAAAAAGAGACATTATACCTAGAATAGCTAGATGGTGGTTGCAACTACAGGAGTACGATTGTAATATAGAGTATCGACCTGGATCTCGAATGAACCACGTAGATGCTCTCAGTAGGAATGCGATAGAAGAAACTAGTCGTGAAACAGAACCCATATTTGATATATGTTAATATATTTTGAACACTGACACTGAAGATTGGTTAACTACAATGCAAAATGTTGATGACGAAATTTTAAAAATAAAACAAATTTTAGAGGATCCGAACGCTAAAGATGTGATAGATATTTATCAAAACTATAAAATAAAGAATGGAAGGGTTTATCGCGTAGTTAATGGTCAATTAAAATGGATGGTTCCGAAGGGAGTTAGATGGCAACTACTTCAGAAAAATCACGATGAGTTAGGCCATTTTGGGGTCGAAAAGACCTTAGATAAACTGAAGGATCTTTATTGGTTTCCCAAAATGAGAAAATTTGTTAAGAAATATATACAATCTTGTTTGGACTGTTCTTATCATAAAACCCCTGGAGGTAAAAAGCAGGGACTGCTTCATCCTATCCCAAAAATAGACGAGCCTTTCCACACAATCCATTTAGATCATTTAGGGCCATTTATTAAAAGTAAATCTAATAATTCTTACATATTAGTATTAATTGATGCTTACACGAAATATATAAGTTCATACGGAGTCAAAAACACTAAAACTAAGACAACCTTGAAAGTTTTAAATAATTACGTTAGTTTATTTGGGGTACCAAGTAGATCCTACTTGGCGATATAAGCGATCGGGGTACATCCTTCACCAGTAAGGGTTTTAAAGATTTCATAAATAAATTAGGTATACGTCACGTTTTAAACGCAGTAGCTACTCCAAGGGCCAATGGCCAAGTGGAGAGATATAATCGCACGATCTTAGCTTCACTTGCCACTAAAAATCGTAATTGCCCAGAAAATGAATGGGATAAACATTTAGAAGAAATACAATTAGGTTTGAATACAACAGTTAATAAAACTACTGGTAAAAGCCCGTCAGAAATATTATTTGGATTGAGATTACGAACTAAGGGTGATAGTAATATAGTTTCTTTACTAGATTCTGATAAAGAGACCCCAAAATCATTAACTGAGATCAGGGATGAGGTTAATTTAAGGGTAGCAAAAGAACAGACAAAACAGAAGGAAAGATTCGATAAGAATAGAAAGGAAGCTAAAAAGTATAAAGTAGGTGACTTAGTAAGGATAGAAAGGGAAATAGCGAGCAACAGTGGCAAATCTAAGAAACTTTTACCTAAGGTTCAAGGTCCATATAGAATCATTAAAATCCTAGACAATGATAGATACATTGTAGAAGATACCCCCTTAACCCGTAAACAAAATAGACGAAATGAAGCTGTTATTTCCATAGATAAAATATATCCATGGTTGACATACACTCAAGAGTATTTAAATGATACCGACGCGAGTTCAAATGAAAGTAATACAGATTCTGATAAAGAAGTTGAACTAGATAATGATATCGATCAGGATATTAATAAGCGTAACAACGAAATTGCTGGTAAAATTAATGATGATAAAATTAGCAATGAAACTGATGATAAAATTGATGATGAAATTAATAATGAATTAGGTATGTAATGAAAACGACATTTAAAAAGACAATGTAATTATTAAATAAGAATAATTAAGAGTTCTATTGAACATATTGTCATATCAATTTATTGTTACTCGTTCACTAGATTATTTATTAAAATAAGTGTCAAGTCGAATTATGTTTATTGTGAATTGCGTGATCTTGAATAGTTAGTTGGGTAAAGGATGCACATGAGGCCGAGAAGCCAACTTTGGGAGCATCTATTTACCTAGTTGCAATACCTGCATACAGGAGGCCGATAAGCCAAATTGCGGAGTATGCTAGGTACATTGAGCATATATTTGCGCACAAATGAGGCCGATAAGCCAACTGAGGAGTGTGCAAATATTTTTGACTTACCTGATAATTAAATAATTTTGAATTGATTATGATTTTGAATTGACACTGATAGATGATATTGAACATTGAGAGAGACAAATGTAACATTAAACTTTAAGCTAGTTAAGAAATTGATGGAACAATTTTGCTTTGAGAGATGGCCGAGGCAAGGAATGATATTACAAAATTCTATGAATTATTTTAGGGTAATAATTAGTTGTATAAATAAGACATGTATAATTATAATATACTTATATTTTCTTTTTCTATGGTGTAATAATTGATTTATCGGATTGATTGTTATTATTAAAATAAATAAATTACTTACATGAGGACATGTAAATCTCAGAACGGCCGACTGTTATATTAATTTGATATTTAATAACTTTTAGTAAGTACGTCTAATGATTAACAATAGTCGGATGTAATATTTTATTTAATTTATGATTTATTCTAGCGTAACCGAGTATCTCAATTGACCGAGGAATGAACACAGTGTGCGCCATTTTGAGATTTGCGGCATTCATTCTTTGCTTATTCTCGGAGCTGTAAGCATCTCTGATAACATACTTTATACTGTGTGAATACATTGTGTGTCAGTGTGATTTAGCAATAAATTGTGTATTTAGTCTCAGTGTGAGTTTCCTTGTCTCCCTGACTTCTGATTTATTACAATAGCTTCCGTATGTTCGTCTCTGTAGAGCTTAAACATTTTTATACAATGATGAATTTTTATATAGCAGTGTTTTATATCCTATTTATTCAAACTCTTATAGGAATGAGATATCAAAAAAATATTGTATGACAGCTAAGTGCCTTAGGTTTATACTCAATATATTTATTGCATTCCACACTATTGATTAGCTTAGGTGGTAACAAAGGTAAGTTTTGATCATCGTGGGTACAGACACAGTAATTTAGAAGAAAGTAAAAAGATTTGCTTTTATACCTACTTGTGCTTAAATAACAGGACTAGTATTAATTCGTGTAAACTTATCAAACATTGAAATAACAATCATATAGATCAGTCAAACTGTGACTCGAAACAATGATTGTAGACTACACTATATACATATACGTCATGTAGAGGTGGTGTAACCACTTAGGAGACCAAACATAATCATCCGTGCATTTAAAACACAACACATATATACATACATATATGTACGTTTCCACCTAATCCCGCCCTCCCCTTTCCTATCCAGAACAACGCGTGATGGGCTCAGATGCCATCCTTACACGGTGGAGTCGAGTAGAGTGCGTACCAACAAGTTTGGGTCCTCATATCTCTGCCGAACAATCAAGGCATGGAATTCGTTGCCAAGGCACGTGTTTCCTTCTTCCTTCAATCCTGGGTCCTTTAAGCGGGGCGTGAAAAAGTACCTTCTCAGGCCGTCAAAGTAGAGACCTCAACATCGCTTCGGCTGCTATGAGGACGATGTGGAGGCCACTGCTCTTAGACCACACGACTGCTTACCATCAGGCGGAGTGTGGTCATATTGACGAGCAAAATAAAAAAATAAAAATAAAACTGGGTCTCTCCACTAAATCTTCTAAATAATATCCGTCCGTAGATAGAATTCCAGACTTGCTATTTCTCCCAGATCTAATGCTATGATAGTACTCCGTTCTTGTTGATTTGAGGCAATATGTGGTTACACGAGGCGAAGCGAAATACTATTTGTGTTTATTGTAACTTTATAAGTAATACAGCTACTTTCACACTGTTCTGGTTCTACAGATCATTTTATTGATACAGTATATGACAGAAATGCAGAGGATTTAAATTAAACATACAGTGTTTTGAAGGCGGTTTACTGATACGGTTAAAAATATTTGATCGAGGCTTGCGTTCGCCTTGAATTACTATGTAAACATAGAACTTTATGACATCAACGACAAAGCGACAAATAATGATGTGTGTCATGTCATTAGGTAGAATCCTCGTAATAGGCTTGGTGTAATCACCAAGTCAAGTGGTAATTCCAAGGCTGCTGTGTAAAGACTGGGTAATCCTAATCTACTACGAGGATTCTTCCTCATTATTCTCTTCCTCTAGGTAAATAAAGAAAAATATAAAGATATAATTTAGTACCTATACGTGTTTTTGGGATTTTATGTTAGGAGAACCTCAGTAGCAGCGCGGTGTTAAAAATATGTACTTAAAATACGCTAACTCCCTATTATGTAACATAACGGAGTATCAGGCGTGAGTTTATAATATATTATTTACTATAAAATATACCTAAGAGTAAGAGAATGATATAACAACAAACAACAATACTGGCAGCGTACCATTTGTATTTCTACTAAAAATATTTATTCACGTGAAAAAGTAATCCGATAATCTACCCGTCTGTGAAGTTAGAACAAATCGACAATGAAATTCAAAACGCAAGTGGTACTCGCGGTTTGATTTCATAAATATTCATAAGTTCTTCTGATATACAGGTACGATGATTTGAGTTTTTGAATATTAATAAACCAAATTCAGTTCAGTAGAAAAGAATAGATTTATCTTTTGTAGTATTGGTTAGGATGGTTCTTTACATTAATAACTGAGTTTAGTACTAAGCGTTTATTTAAATCATACGCTTAAAATTGTAACTCTACATGGTTGTCTTCTCCCTAGCCTTTATTATTCCCAAGTCACTTGGGATCGGCTTTTCTACTCTAACCGGATTTGACTGGATATTAGTTTTTACACGGAGCGGCTGCCACCTGACCTCCGCAACCCGAAGCCTAACGATACCCTGATGCTAGACCAGTGTCAGGATATTATAGGACACTGACTTCCAAATAACGACTGCAATAGATGTTCATGTCAGCCGGGACCGACGGCTTAACGTGCACTCCGAGGCACGGAGCAGGCGATAATTGTCAATCAATACGCACATAATTTTGAAAAGTCATATAACTTTCGAAAGTCAGAGGTGCGCGACGTGGGTTCGAACCCGAGACCTTCTGCATTGCAGTCTGTTGGTCTGCCCACTGAGCTATCGCTGCTAACTCTACATGGTTGTTACCTCGTATTAAGTCAGCGCTTGATAAATACCTATGTCTTCCACTTTAGGGCGGCTACGCAAGTTTTATCGCTTCCTGAAATGTGTTTTCTTATAAATAGTGTCTACCCTTGGCTTAACAAGAGAATAAAAGTGTCACTTGTCCAGGACATAATCTATCTGTGTGCCAAGTTTTATCTAAATCCGCTCAACAGTTTACGCGTGATCGAGTAACAAATATCGAAACATCTTCGCAAAATTGTTATTTAAAAGATGTACGTATTGTTATGATGTATATTTATTTTCAGTATAGTAGTCATTTAGTTTAATCTGTTATAAAATCAAATTCCTCTGTTTTTAGAATTAGAAATCAAAATGCATGTTATGAAAACTTTTAAGACGCCATGTTAACAAAACACGCATTAGTGGCGTCTATTTTGTACTTCTGAATTACCAGTTCACAGTCTACTACCTTACTTTAGTAAGGGTTAGTGGTAATTGTTTTTTACTTACTTAATGTACTTCTAGAGATATACATTAAAGAAGGTACATATTATAATATATAAGTGAGAAATATCTATATATTAATACGTGAAGCGAATATTTTGTACCCCATTTTACGAAAATTGCGCGGACGGAGCCGTATAAAATTTGGCACAGTTATAATTTCTATGGAGAAGGAGGGGTGAAACCTAATATTTTTATAAAATATGCCTTAGAAATAAATTAAATTAATGAAAAACACGATACGCACACAACCATGCATTTAACACACACAGTCTAATCGCGTTCGTAGTATTTCGGCATTGTTCGTCTGACTATGGTTACTTAAACCTTATTAATACGTAATAAAGAAATAAGGAAAACAAAGTAGCAAGCTTAGGAATATCGTCAATGAAAGAATATAGTTAAGTAAATAATAATTTGTTTGAAAAAGATAGGTAAATTAACCTATATAGCTTTAACGAAATCTAAATAAAATGTGATTATAAGGGTGAAGTTATGGACAGTAAAACTTTAATAACGATCAAACTTAAAATTTTATTCAATTATGGTCGAATTTTGACCACTAGGTGACCGCTAGTACAAATAAAAGCTTGATGAGACTTCTCTTAAAAATCTTAAATATTAAAAAGTGCAAGCTATATTAGCATAGCATACTTTTGACTGTCTCTCTACTAGCATAATTAGTGTTTAATAATAAAACAACAAAAATCCGATGGATTTCATTCATTTATGGTCGTAGTATACAAGAAAGTTATACATGGTAATTAAAAAAAAACACATATCTCAGGTAGTAGTTAGGACAGATTTTTTTTAATTTTTTTTTCTGAACGGCCATCAGTTTCACTATAAGACATTTCCAGGTTATCCATAAATTACCGGACACCCTGTATATTAAGAAAAATATCATGTCATCTTATAACTCGTTTCTAATAAAGAAACATATTCCTAATCTAGACGTTCCATCAATCTCTTAGGTGGCTATTACGTAGAGTTAATTAGTGACGTAATGAACGGGAGGCCCATGATACTTGGCACTGGATACATGCCTATCTAGTGCCCGTAGGCTTGTTAGTTGGATAGCTGTAATAATAGTTTGTAAGCCTATTAGGGTAACGAATGGCTCAAACCTCAATGAAGTAACGATGTGAAATTCATTTTAGGGCCATACCAAACATACGTAGGCCTATTTCAACAAAGGTATGTTTACCCACAATTCACCAGGTATGGTTTTTGGTTACACGGAATAGATTGACCTATTCGCATCTATCGGCCACATTTCCAGACATCTATTACTCAATTTTTTTAAGAGGTAAACCCATTACTCTTCCTGATTGCGAGACGTATGCACTATCACTGTGCCGCCAAGTCGGTCTATCCATTGTAGACATTTCATAGACGTTTTCGTAATGATCAAAGTTCTACTGTTTGTTTGTTTCCAAGACTCTTTGCAACTTTGATTTGGTCGTCTATCAATCTAGTAGAGAGAGGGCTGCACGTCGGTCGTCGGACATTCGAAAACCTTTTTTATCCATCTGGTGAAGCGGTTTGCTAGACTTTATGTCATGCTTACTTATTCTTCATCTTGCTAACTACAAAAACCATGTCGTATGCCACATACGTACATATTATAATAACAATTTTTAAAGCTAGAATATTATCTGAAAATTCTCTGAATACTTGTTTTCAGCGTCTTCAAGTAATAAAAGCTACTATAAAATGCGTTTAATTATGCAATCAATTTTACTTACCTTCATATTATTTATAAACCAGGTGAGATGAGGTGCGGGGTGTGCGGGGGCACTCTGGCATGTCGCTTCAAGATTATCATTCGACGACAACTTTTTGTACTTGATTTTTATCTTTGGACGGAATTTCTGCCGAACTGGAAAATATTTATAAAATTAATTATTGACTCTTTAAATTTTAACATTCTAAAATGCATTACATTTCTAACATAGCAAAACTTTATCAGTAGTCATCTTATAAATGATGTTTTATATATTGGTAAATTTAATGATGTACAAGTTGATAAGTTATTTTGTTTTTCATTATCGTGAACGTAAAATTAGGTCATATTGATGGACTAAATAATTTAATTGAAAATATAAAGATTATTTTTGAACACTACTACTACCATAGAATACATAAATACAGACCGGCAGGAAAACGGTAAATCACATATAGCCAACATAGACAAGCGCATACTGCTACATCGGAGCAAGTAAGTCGAATGTCAATTACCAACAGCATTCAGCCTACTTGATCCGAAATCGTTGTACACACGCCAGACAATATCAGAATCAACCCACAGAACATTGATGTGTATACATTTCTAACACTTATTTATCGTAGAAGAAATTAACAAATATATTAGTCGTATTCAATGTCACAAAATGGATTTGTTAAAATAATAATAATATTCTATAATATTCTACCACATACACACAACACCATCTAGCCCAAACTAAGCAGAGCTTGTACTATGGGTACTAGACAATGGATAAACATACATATATACTTTTTTTTTGTAAATACTTACATATTATACATAGTAACACCCAGACCGAGAGAAACATCCATGTTCATGCACACAAAAATTTGACTTGTGCGGGAATCGAACCCGCGACCTTAGGCGTGGCAGTCGGTTACACTAATAACTCTGCAGCTTAGAAAATACTTACCAATGACATTAAGTTCATGTATTTTCGATACTTTCGAGTATAATGGTGTTTCTAGTGCGATCTCACAAGCATATGGACCAGATGCAGTAAAATCCAACTTGTCCAACGTGATCGAAGTGGCTGACAATGTTTTTAGCTGCGAACAAAGTGAGGCAAAATGAGTGTGGTATACAGTACTATATATAATATATCTCAGACTATGGCCCACAATAATATTTATAGCGCTGTATGTAAACTGTTCCAGTACTGGGCATGGGCTTTATTTCAGTGTAAGAAGAATTAGGCCATAGTCCAGCACGCTGGCTTTATGCCGGGTTGGCAGACTTTATACATATTCGAAAATATTATGGAGAACTGTCAGGCATGCTTTCTCACAATGTTTTCCTTAACCGCTAAAGCGAGCGATAATTAACTATTTAATACGCACATAACTTCGAAAAGTCAGAGTAGGTGAGTGCCTTGAGATTGAACTCGAGACCATTGCGTAACATTCAACGGTCTCTTACTGGGCTATCGCTGTAAGTAAGTCTATGGTCATAATGCTTATTCTTAGAAAGAGCTGCTATGAATATTGAATAAGCTTTTAGTTGCCGTATGCTGCTAACTGCATTACAATAACCAGATTTGCAGCAAAGCGGCTATACTAACCTGTAAAATATTTTTTGTTTAACTGTAATCAATAAATTGGCAACTGAATTATATTACACATATTTCCAGTATTTTTGATATCAGATACAAAATAGATGTGATAAGTTTGATACCCAAGTCGATATAGATCACGGAAAGGAGAAGATCTAATCACATTGTACCACAGTATAAGGAATACTATGTAACATGTTTCCAATAGAACGAAAGTGATAAACATATTCGAGCAGAATAACGGACGGCGCTGAACGCAGACAACACCGTCAAATCTTCAATACTAATACCATATTTGTACAACCTATGTAATTGCCTCTGACCCACATTGCTTGTATAGAATTGAGGTACAATTTTTTTTGACAAGTGCCTCTAATAAGAAGCGTCTTTCTTATTTTGTGGTATAAACATATAAGGGTCCTCTATGCCTAAATTGTTTATTTTGCAGATAAATACCTTTTGTCCATCAAACATTCAAACGGAATCTGATCATAGATTTAATGGACAAAAATAACCAGTTTTAAGGATTTACTTTCTGGTTCTAAAAACCGAAAAGTAAAACTTTTTGTAAATCTTTAATCTAGGTAAAAGTCTTATAAAACCTAGCTTGCATTGTTCCCTTGTTACTAATAGTTAAAAATAAATCTATAGGTTGTAACATTACGTCTTAGTGCATTAGACGTAAGACATAACACTGTTTAAAAATATTTTTGTTTATGCTACGTATAAAATTATTATTTTTTATTGGTATGACGTTCAAATGAGTATAACAGATAGGTTCGTTCGTTCGTCGTTACATCATCGTTTACGTCAATACTTTTATTTTCATTACTAAACTAGTTATGCAATTTTGAATCTTACTGACACTATTTATAATTTTATACTGCTGAAAATTGCCTGATGATTCTTCGACGAACAATATCTATAGTAGATAATCTTCTCATCCTTTAAAATTATTTTGATCTTGTCAGGAATCTTTATCAGTCTAAATTCGTATGGATATGCCAGATTTTAGCTTTAGTTGCGAGTAAAATAGCGAACAATTTCCATAATAACCGCCGGTTCGGTAAATTTACCGATCCTCAATTTCGGATATCCAGTTAATCATAAATTCCACCTGAAACTGCCCAATTAAAATAACTATGTAGATTACCTTAATAAGAATTATATTATTTGTCTAGACTGGTTTATTGCTTATGATTTTTTTTTATATATCGTTTATTATCTTAAATATGGTTATACTCACTAATAACAAGAGAGTTTTTTTTATTTTTCTGTCTTTAACCTCTCGTGTGTGGTGTGAACACCAAGTGTACATAACCGCCAAGACCTTCCTTTCACTTTTTTAATCAGACGCTCGATTTTATGGATTCCTAATATATAAATTCCTAAATATTATAAATGCGAATGTGAGTTTGTTCGTTACGCTTTCATGCCTTAACAACTTAATCAGTCATCACTAAATATCGCACACAAATTGCCAGGGGTACAAAAACCTTTTATCAACCTTAGAGTACATCCAGTAAAACACTACTGTTCCCGAGCAAAAGAAGCCGCGGGCAAATACTAGTATTAAAATAAATAATAGCAAAAAAGAACTAAAAAACACGCTTTATTAAAAAGAACATTATTGTATTGTCATCGGTCCTCGATAAGTGTGCAAAGTTTCCAATCAATCCGTCAGTTTGAAAAGGGTGAAAATCACATTGAAAGTTACATACCAAGCTAATAAAGCGTGTAAGTAAAAATGTTTTGCTGCTAATTCCAGAATCTGGATATGTAATCCATTTTATTGTGCATTCGGAATACTATGATGAGATGAATACTATGTATGTATGTATTTATTAGTAGCTTAGATATGTTGCCTGTTTTAGTTACTTGATAATAAGAGTCTCAGAGCCACTGATTTACGGTTCTGATACAAAATTTATTGCATCCACCATTTTGCCAGCTATGTTTTAGGTTCGTCTACTGTTTCAGTTCGTTTAATTTTGCATCCACATTGCACCAGCTAAGCTAGAATGCTTGTATTAGGTATGGGTTCACGACGCTAGTGGAATGGGTGGCGACCTTTCGATCGCAGTTGCCTTATACATTGGGTTACCGCCGCAATTATCATACTTTATGTTATATTGTAGTTTCAATTATACAGACGAAAACAACAAAGCCGCTTTTCAAAGTGTGTATTTTTACAAATGAATCACCGCTATATAAATTAAACCAACAATTCTCGTAAATAAACAAGTTTAAGGATTTCAAATTATTGTCTGGCTCAGTCGCTGTGTCCGCATCGCTTGCGGTCGACCCCAGTGTACGCCCATAAAGGATCCGATGTCCTACCGCAATAACATTACCTCCTATTTTACAAAATGTATAATTGAAAATGTTGCTCTGATTATTCCGTTTTGTTTCCCCAATGTAATCTGTTACCGATGTTTTACTTTATACTTAGCTCTTTTGCTGTCGTCTTATTCTAAGTAAGCATAACAGGTTAAGAGTATAATTAAACAAGAATTTTAATGCCACTTGCAAGGTTTCGTTTTAGTTAGTGACTAGGTTTCCCTGTGGTTTCACCCATGTTTATGATAACATTACTGCCGTGGCTTATAGCATGCTGTTATTATTTTTGGTTATAGTACCTTTCTAACGGTGAAGGAATGATTTAAATGGGTTCAATATTTTTAAAGTCATCGATAGCAAACGAACAAATCTTTTCTTTATCTATACTTACTAATATTATAAAGAGGAAATATTAGATTTTTCTTTGTTTGTGTGTTTGTAAAGATTTAACTCAATAACTACTCAAACGATTTTAAAATAATTTCACCTTTAGAAATCTATACAATCACTGAATAAGATAGGCTATATTATATTTAAAAATAAGTACTGTTACATAACTTTAACCTACATTTACGCAAACAAAGCTGCAGGCAAGAGCTAGTATTCTAATCTAATCTAATCTTGTGTGGGGGCCAGTCAGTACAGACCGGCGACACTTCGACCAAGTGGGATCTTTTGTGTCGACTTCCCCAATACCGACTGCCATAGATGTTCATGGCAGCTGGGACCGACGGCTTAACGTGCTCTCCGAGGCACGGAGCAGGCGATAATTGTCAATCAATACGCACATAATTTCGAAAAGTCATATAACTTCCGAAAGTCAGAGGTGCGCGACGTGGGTTCGAACCCGAGACCCTCTGCATTGCAGTCTGTTGGTCTTCCCACTGAGCTATCTCTGCTCAAGAGCTAGTATTACTATAAATGTAATATTTCTACGAAAAAATAATCATCACTCATTCGAATCAATTCGTTATAAGGGATCATAATTCGAACCAAAATGGCATTGGAAATTTGATTTCATGATGGTACATTTTATTGATAAATAGGGCGTGTCGATCAAGGCTCGATGTTGTTTCGTATGCTGTAGGATAGCGATGACTGTAAATCTTAATCAATGTTTAATTTATTCGAATATTCATAAAAAAAAGAACTTTTTCGACCTGTATATTACCACGACCTAAAGATGTGAAGAAAGCCAAATGTGTCCTGCACTTTACAATCACGACTGGATGACATCCTCTTCAAAATGAATAAAATATTATTTAAGCGTTTGCACGTACATTAGATTTTGTGATCATACGTTAGATTTTGTGTTGCTTTACTGTCCGATTAATTGTTATTGAGGTCTGCTTTTCAGCAATACACAGCAACGGCATGAAATATAGAAATGTGCGCGGGAAATGGCTTTCGCTTTGCCCACTATCATATGGAAACTTAACTTAGTTGGCGAAATATGGCGTGGGAGAACTTTGTTTAAACTGTTACACATACACCGCAATGACTATGTTTGTATTAACCCGTCGAGCGTCTGATTAAAAAAGTGAAAGGAAGGCCTTGGAGGTTATGTACACTTGGTGTTCACACGACACACGAGAGGTTTAGAAACATACTTACTAAATTTTGACACTCATATCGAATAATATAAGTATATCATCTAACCTCATAGTAACTTGATTATTGAAATTAATCAACAGATTTAAACAGGGCTTAAAAGAAAATACAGTACCTTTCAACAAATTTCAAAACTACTTAAAGTTATATTTCTCCCATTGTCGGTTACTCTTTAGCAACTATTTTCAGACTAAAATCTCTACTATAGATAACCCGATTAAAGGAGGAGGTTTTTTTAAAATAAACCGCGGTTTAATCCGTTAAAAGTATTTTAATTGTATACACATGTATACAGACTACTTTATATGGGTTATATTTGCGTAAAAGTAAGACATAATTAACGTTTATCACTTTATCACATAATTATTGTCATTATTAGACATTGTTTGCATCTCAAAAAATCGTCCAATTTAACAGTAAGAAATTAAAGACGACTTTTTCTTCATCGGCTCTTTTACAGATCTGTCTACGTAAACAAAGTCGTCCTCCGAATACCGATTTTTCTTTTTTAAAGGAAACTCCAATCATCCTTTTGTTTTATCCCTTAAATGGGTCCGGAAACTCAGCATCATTAGTAGGCCGAAGTGCTTTTGAAAAACTAAAAAGGGCTACATTATTGTGCTAGCTCTTTCAACAAAAATACCTACTTCCTTACCTATTTTTTTTACCGAAAATGCTGGCATATCAAAAGGAAACCGGATAACTATTTATCAAGAAAAACTAAAATAAGCAAACATATATAAAGAAAAGGCATATAACTTTTATAAGGTTTTATTTCAGTGATATCAATAACTCTGTGATGTTTCAATAAAATAAAAGGAATATATACTCGTATTTTGGTAAGTTTTTTGATCTTCTTTTATTATTTATGAAGTGACAAGATGAAGGGTATCAAGTGACAGTTTTGGTGAAAGGAAAATAAGTATAAGCTAACACTCAAGTTGCTGAAGCGAACAAGATTGGTTACTTTGATCTCGATAAAAATAGTTCGTGTTTTAACGTATGACGTTTATTTTAATTTATGTATTCAATTGGTTGTGTCGAAGAGTACAAAGGAAGTTGGTAGAAAGGTTTCTTATTAGTTGAGTACGTGGAACATCATATTTGATTGACAAGGCATCTAGTGTTTTTGATTTCGCATGCAATCAATTTTCATTAGCTGTTGTTGTTCTGTTCGTTTTACAGTAGAACGCTCGTGTCTTCTGACTGAGGACGCCTCATGCAAAATTTGGGGTGTTTTCTTACAAAATGAAACTTTCAGTACTGTCATGGAGTCTAAAATGTTCCTGATAGATGGCAATAGGATCACCCTAGGGAGAAATTTAGATTATGTTTTAAATATTGGAGTTATAGGTTACACGAATCTTTAAAACATACCTATCTAAATGTAGGTATGATAGACATACCTACTTAAGGCTTCAGTCGTAATATACAGACGTAAACTAGCGCAATATGGGTCTATTACACCACTGCCTACTCCTTCAGCCATATAGGCGAGAGACTATGTATGTAATTTTCCAACAAATTAATATAGCGATGATATAGAAACGCAAGCAAACCAAACATGAATCTACAATACCTCTCGCAGTGCATCTATTTGTAAAGCAACAATGTCAAATAATTTCTAGTCTAGTTATTTAGTCTTGAGGCTGTCCTTGTGTTTAATCAGGCAACCCAGAGCGCTGGTGAGCAATTTGATATTCAAATCCGCAGTGAGTCGAGTACGTCCAACCATGAAGGTGTTTAAAGTGAGTAGTGCGCCAGCAGCACGTGAGAACTTTGGCTAACATGCACCACATACGTCTAGACAATGTGAAACCTCTTGGCATTTTAATGGGGATAAATTTAGTTAAAAGCTAAATCCTATTGGGTAGAGTAGTATTTTAACTATTTGCATCAGTACTATATTACTGACCTACTCTTTAGTTTTATTGTTGGGAAATAGCTTCACAGATGACGTAGTGGTTCCAGTAGTTGCCTCGCCACTGCCATTATGTTGAATGTTGAGGCTTTAATCCCCACACGGAACAAAAATGTGTGTGATTCACAGATCGTTGATCCTAGTTAAATCCCTCAGGAACTATCCTAGAACGGGAGCCTTCTGTTTTACAAGTAATTTTAGCGCCACTCTTTAATTTTCCCGACGGGAAGGCCATCGGTAGATAGCAAAATCGGTAGTTAACACAAACTTAGGACACTGAGCTAACAAGCTTTTTTGCTTCCAGATCCCCGATAGGATATAATTATATCACACCCAAATTTTGGTTGCTTGTTTTATGTAGAATCTATGTTATAAGAAAATCAGTAACATATGACGCCTATTGATTAGGTTGCCAGATTATTCATCATAAACATTTTTTAACCCAATAACGCATGTATTGGAAAGCAATCTTTACAATTGACCACACATATAAGATGAAACTTATAACGAATCTAAAATAGCATTAGTTTTTATTTACTCTTGTATATATTATATACACATATCTTGAAATAGATATATCATACCGTGTATATCGCAATATCCAAACAATCGCGATGCAGCCACACTACGCGATTTTCATTCTATGTATTTTATAATAAAGCGTTGTACTATGCTGTCCGCTGGGTATTCGAGCTCATTCGGACAGGGCTGTGTTATTGAATTCCACTGTCATTAAGAATCCTCCGGGAATAAGGACTGGTACGGTTAATAGTTTTGTGTTGTACAAATTTACACGAGTATTATTTGAATATAAAATATGTTTGCACATGGATTACATTTCAGTTGTTAGAAATAAAGCATGGGTAAAAAAATATGTTGGTTTTAAGAGATAATATAATAATATCAGACATGTATATAAACTGTCTTACTGCTCAGCTCGGGCTTCTTCTTCCACCAGTCCGGTAGGCATATTTCATGTATGTTTCAAAACATTGTGGAGAACTTTAGACATGCAGATTTCCGCGCAAGTTTTTATACCGTTAAAGCCAGTGATATTAATTATTTAATATACAAATAACTTTGAAAAGTTAGAGGTGTTTGCTTTGTGACCGAAATCAAGACTTCTACGTGGCAGTCCAATTGTCTATCACTAGGCTATCGCTGCTTTTTTAAAGTGGTAAAACTGGATAATATCATAAGTATCTGTGAGTTTTTTGACAGTTTCTCTCATTGATTTTACAGCCTTGCTTTGCTGTGATATATTTCAGACAACTGCAGCTATATGACTTTTTATTATGTGCCTGCGGTGAGATAAGAACGTAACCCTTTTCTGGTACTCATAGATCATATTACCTTGCGATGACAAAGCATTGTTATGCTATGCTAGTCGGCTACCATCTGATGGACCGTCCGCTTATTTTCGCTATTTAAATATGTAAAACAACATATAGTTCCTGAATTCGATGCGATGGGACGCACATCTGCGTTTTCAAATATGAGGCGGTGAACAAAAAATTTGAGTAACATACTAAACTAGCTTTTAGCGGTAAAAGCTTCGTTAGTGTGCAGTATTTTTTTCTAGATGAAAGATACTTGATGTTTTTTTCTGTACTCCTAACAACGTGTACGCGAAATTTCAAACGTGAAACTCACATTCGCATGAATAAATAATATTAGTTAGGATATATAAATATAAGTATTCTCAAGAAAAAGCATCTGCAAATATACACTTGTCTACCGTACTGGCTGCCCGTGGCCATGAGTGTAATAGTAATTAAAAAATAAATTAAAAATTTAAAAACCCCCGACACATATTGAAGTAGTTGTGAAAAAAAATGTAATTCGCCATTTTATGGTGGCGGCCATCTTGGATTTGCAATTTATCATAGTGTATAGTATTCTACTAGTCAAGCCCTTTCATTTGATACCCATATTGAGGGAGTTGTGAAAAAATATGTATTTCGCCATTTTGTGGCGACGGCCATCTTGGACCGATCTTCATCGAACATAACTAAGAACACTCCCCACTAATCCACCTATCAAATAAAAAAAACAAAATCAAAATCGGTTCATTCGTTCGGGAGCTACGATGCCACAGACAGACACACACACACACACACACACACACAGACACGTCAAACTTATAACACCCCGTCGTTTTTGCGTCGGGGGTTAAAAATAAGACTGACATTTTCTCCCAACCTTCTAACGAAAAGAAATATCTGAAATATCGTGCCCACCAGAACAGTCAGTACATCTTTTGCAAGAAGACAATTCGACCGACAGTCATCATATTTATAGAAAAAAAAAAACATTAAAATGTACCCTATGAGTAATCATGATTGCAAAAAAGCGTTAGGTACTTTTTTGGTTGAGATCCCTAAATTATAGTATTACAGAAGATCTGATGAATGTAGTATCGTAGTAATATAATTGGTACTTATAACTTATTTTTTGTTTACCTTTTTTTGTTTTTTTTTTGTTTCCTCTCTTGTTTTATTTTTTTGTAACGTGAAGAGCGGGGGCTCCTAACACAAGTATTTTGTTACTTAAAAGGAGTACCTCAATTAATTTATTGTGAACTAGCTCGTAAGTCAATGAAAATAAACAATTTTAATTTAATTTAATTTAATATTTACAGATAATTATAACAAAGAAACATTGTATTACCTCGCCTTAGACATATGAGTTACCTACTATTTTCGAATATGGCTTCTTGTTATTATCATGATGAGTTGAATACAAAAATCTTCCTTGACGAGAAAACTTACACGTGTAGCTTAATTAACGTGTAAGATATTACACAACCTTAAAACTTCTTGAAATACAAACAGCTTCAAATATTTAGTTAATACTATTAAGGCTCATTTTAGAATTTAAGCAAGGCAGACTAACATTTTAATTCGGTGTAGATTAGTAAATGCGGAACGTAGGACAAGTTCCAAGAATTAATTGCTTTAACCTAGACAGAGTGACTGGGGTGGTAGCCTAGCCTCTTTACAGTCGCACTCTAGCAGTTCCTAAATTTACGCTTAATAAAATTTCAAGTAGTCTAGCCTTTGAATAGACTTTATTGCTACTCTGACAAGTAAGACAAATGCAAAGGTAGCCAGCACCGTCTGAAAAGGCATCGAATTGTTATGTTAAAGTAGTCATCGGCAAATGCGACGATTTTTATGGAACTGATTGATCCAACTCGAGACACAATTGAGACCGTCCATATTCGGCTTGAATGTGGACAATCATCTTATAAACAAAGTCAAATATTAAAAGTTTTGTTTTAATATTTATAATAAACATTGGTTACTATCCAGTCGTTTGAAATTGACGTATAATAAAAATATTTCTAAAATATTTTCATTTGGTTTAAAACGTGGAACTGAAATGGACAATCCAAATGGTTTGTTTGTGTTGCCTTGTAAAAAGAGTGGAAAATCGGAACAGTGTTTAAAAAAATCACATTTAGAAATATTAACGAAATCTGAGACTACGTTGATATACTATATTCATATTTTGAATTCGACAATAATAATAATTAATGTAAAAATTATATGATATTTGATAAAATATAACAAAATTGTAAAGTGTCTTAGGTAATTTATAGCAACACTTGACTTATCGGTCAATTCTGTTTCCGTCATTCACTTTGCGTTTGTTCGGTCGTATAGTGGATATTTTAGGGACGTGATTTTGAGTTTGCTATTTTGTGTTTTATTTTATTATTTAACGAACTTGATACTAAGCTTCATAGAATAATGTTTTCTACTTAGTTTAGGCTACTGAAAATATAAAATTGTTCACGCCCAGGCCAGGATCCCATACAAGGTGGTCGGTCTCCTTTGTGTGATCTAAAAATAACTCGTGCTGGACTCAGATGCCATCCTTACACGGTGGAGTCGACTAGAGTGCGTACCAATAAGTTTGGGTCCTCATACCTCTGCCAAACGATCAAGGCATGGAATTCTCTGCCAAGGCACGTGTTTCCTACTTCCTTAAATCCTGGGTCCTTTAAGCGGGGCGTGAAAAAGTACCTTCTCAGGCCACAGTAGTAGTTCTCACAGTAGAGACCTCAACATCGCCTCGGCTGCTATGAGGACGATGTGGAGGCCACTGCTCTTAGACCACACGAGTGCTTATCATGAGGCGGAGTGTGGTTATTTTGACGAGCAAAATAAAAAATAATAAAATTTCTGGGTCTTCGTTGTATTCGTTGTTTCAGTATTCGAAAATGCCCCGCGATTTCTCAGTCACGCGGTATGTGTATAAAAGGAACTTTTAAAACTAAACGAAATACGTCCATACATATTAGGTATTATGCAGTTCTAATTTAATTAAATCATTTAATTTAAAAATATTATGTAGTTTCTAACTCTCTCTCTCTTTGTTTGTTATATTTCATTGATGCAGCTTAGCCTTGCCTAAGCTGCTAAACTCTTATTTTACTAAAGTCAAAGGGAGCGGTAGGATACGCTAGGAAGATGGAACTTGTTCAAATGAATATACGCGATGCAAGAAAAATAGCACTGTTCAGCCGCTTACATCTTTTGCTCGTCATCCATCCATCGTGCATCCTTCACTCACATCCCCATAGGTAAACTATGAAAATTAAATGATCTTATTGGCGCGTATCAAACACATAATTCATTACGCATCCTCGCACATCCCTGGTGAACAAAAAGACGCTCTGTACAGTAAGGGCTTTTCCTCCTTTTGGTTCGAAGTGTTTCGCAAAAAGTATTTTTTAGTACTTTTGTCACTTGACGTTCAATAACAGTACCACAGAGACCTATAGCGGTGAAAACAAACCGTTTATTTATAAACTTAGAGATATTTCGACGTATAATTTTGTTTTATTTTTGTTATCTTACAAACAACTGTTTATAGCACAAGTTGAGTAAGCCGTGTTTGTGTTTACTTTCAAAGTAATGAGCAAATTTTTCGACGTTTTCTATAAAGTTATGGAGTATGTATCAGATATATCTATTTTATAGAAGCTAAGAAGTTTATTATTACCACGTTATGTGTAGCTATGGAATAGGTATCAATACATTGAGGGTACCGTTGTAGAAGAGGAAGGCCTGTTTCTACTGTAGAAGCAGCCCGCTTATGTGATTTTGCCCCTTCTTCAGAATGGTTAATAAGGTTTTTGGGGCGTCACTCTAGAAGCTTGCCGAGTGCTATCAGCACGGTGAGCATTGTTCTGTGGCCTCTAAATTAACAGCGTAGTTACAGGTTTATTACAGAAATAGTAAAGGAGTATGTTCAGCTCATCTTGAGTTATATTTATACAAACAATTTAAATATATACATGCAATGTCTCACGCTTATATAGGCATATATACATGATGGGATATACAATGTGTATAATAAACCCTGTCCGATCCATTAAGGGCTTGTTTCTCACTTAAAAAACATTCTAAAAAAAATAATGGAAAAATCTAAAACGTCTTCATAATATTTTTAAGTACAGTATTGATCAGCATTTTTACCCTTAAATTACTGAAATTTCGCACAGTCTAGCAACACTCCACTAAACTTGACAAGGACGCGGAGCGCGGCAAACTTTTGGCGGCATTTTTCTAAGGCGTAGCGCGATATCTAGGTATTATGATTAATAAATTTTTGGTGTTGCCAAGGGTAATCTGTTAACATATTATTTTAAATAAATTAAATTTACTAAGGTTATTTTTGATCGATTTTTATAAAAGGATATCACTTACGTCATAATAAGCTACTGTATAACACCTTTAAGGATCGGACAGGGTTTATTATACACACTGTATAAAGGCTACTAAACCCACATTTCACCAGCTGTGCTTTTAGCTCTCACTAATAGGGAATGAGCCTATTGCCGTCTTCCGGGCATAGTCCCAGACTTCGTGCTGCTAATTAAAAACTATTGACAAAAATCAAAAAACTTTTTCCTGATCCGGTAATCTATTCTTTGACTTCAAGCACAATTCTGTACGTTCAGTGAAAAGTATCTTGAAAATCATGATTTTGAGATATTTAGAGTTAAAATTTAATTAAATAAATCTTACTCTTTTCTACTTCACTAAAATAGGAACTGATTAATGTCAGTGATACCATTGAACATGTTTCAGTGCAAGAAAAATATTAATTTATATGGTTCTTTTATAATTTAAAGAAACATCAAGTTGTATCAGTTAACACAACAAATATTAACGTCGTTTTATGTGTCAATTAATTTAAACTAGCGGCCGCCTAGTGCTCGAAATTCGACCAAAGTTTGCCTGTAAGATATTGCTGATATATGTCATTATAATTGATATATGTAACCATAGTTACGCGCTTCGACTGCGTGTGTCAAATGCATGGTTGTGTGCGTGTAGTGTTTTTTTTTACACATCGTATATTGGTTTGGTGTCAGAAAATCTATGATTTGTATTTTTGGAGGTTTATAATTTAAGGGCTTAATAAAACAAAAACATGTAAAATAAATGTACTTCATTTGTGTATTATAAATTCAAATGTATATGTAATATACATTTGAATTTACCAGGAATTTGTAAACCAAATTGAATTTGAATCTTTATACACTTGTATCGTATTTAAGATAAAATGTGAGTAATAATACAAACTGTTGTGTAATTTGATACAATTTGAAAATACTAAAGTATTTATTGATATAAGTTCCGTACAGATACAATGAAATAGTAAGTATTTTGTTAACTATAAGGAATATGTAAGTGACAATATTTTATTTTTTATAAATAGCCGCCATAGTAAATTAAACTATCCAAGTTAAACTTTTCTTCGTAATGGGAATCTTATGAAATCAGTATATTTTTTTTTTATATATACGCAATAGTGTAGCATATTCTATAAACTAATAAATCAGGTCTTATTAACAATTCAGTTTTAGACGCTGTACTGCTTATTATGCTTAAATTTTCTTCAATATTTTGTTTATCTTGATCCTCTTTTTCTAGTGCGCTTAATTTCACTGCCATCCTTTGATCATTCTTGTCCTCTTCCTCTATCATGCTTACTTCCCATTGTACTTGATCTTCTTTCTGCATCATGCTTATGATTTTGTCCATTTTCTCTTCATCCTGATTCTATTTTCTGGTTATGGTAACAATAACTAATTCTACCATCCAGTTCATACCATTTTAATCTTATCAATTTGATTCCTTCACATTTTTAGAAACCTCTTCAAAATTTTAATAATCCTCGTTTTCATTTTTGTCTATAGAATAAATTATTAATATACGAAATCAAATAAACAATACCGGTAATTGAAACTAAACAACTTTATTCGGATTTTATCGCGTTGTTTATTTAACATTTATATTATTAAACTTGTCTACATTTTAATTGCATTAAATTAATTATTTATATTTGAGTTTACATTTTCCCCGACGTTTCGGTTGCTTTTCAGCAGCCATGTTTACGGGGAGGCTAAGATGGTAGTAGTCTCAATGTTCCATAGTGTGGATATTTTAAAGCACCCGAACACAATTTAATCATTAGTGTTTCTATTTACGCAGAATGAGCACAAAGTATCATGAAGTCTAGCTGTGTTTTGCTTCTTATTGGGTTTGACTTTTTGAATTACTGGATTCCAAGCTTGTGGTATATTCCAACCATCTTATATAATACAATTAGGATGTTTTTGATTACAATAACCTCGCGAAGATTTCTTGGTAGGAATCGGTGTTGTAATGAAATATTTACTTATCTTCGTTTGCGGCTTGAAGTATGTGTTGATTAAAGCTCTTTTTGTTAGTGTTTACCATCCATCAAGTGCCAATTATCTTTACAAGATGCAGGGGTCTATAACATGGATTACGACTGTAGACTCTCATACGTTGGTCAAACCAAGAGAAGCATAGGCATAAGCAATTCTTTGAAAGTAATCAGAATAAATTAACAGAATATTTATTTTTAATCGTGAAATATATTCTTATGTATGTTTTAAAAATACAAATAACATATTCATTTTAATTTATAGTTAGCAAGAAAATAAAATGCGGTATTGTGTGGAATTCGCCACTAACAAATGTATAACAAGATTGTTATCGCCTCAATTCTTTGTTTAGGATGCAGATAGAAAGCTATGCGAATAGGTACTAAAGTTAAGTAATGTATATGGTACATAAAATACCTCTTAAAATGTATAATAAATTAAGTTATGAATAAATAAATCATATTACAAGATATTTTAATCGTTGCAACAAATGCAACTTAATTTGTTTAAAACGATATAAGTCAGTTATCTTATGTATCGATTTACTATAAAATACACGACGCTACAGCTTGAATGCAGTCGCAAATCTTACTACAACATTCACTCGTTCTAATTTCCAATATAAGCATCTTCCTCTGCACGGAGAAGTCGCGATTCACTGGTTGCACTTATTTTATGAGTTATGTAACTTAAATTAAAATTGATGATTTTTGCTTTGAATATATTTATATTATTAAACATTGCAGCCAAAAGTATATTAATATTAATACAGATTAAATATTAATCAGATATCACGATGAATTTGATTTGAAAAATAATGTAAATTGATATATTAAGAGTTGCATTATTATACACATTTTTTTCATAATAACATCTACCTTTTTTATAATATAAATATAATTGTGCCGGTTTTCACAAAAATGAATAGGAGTACTGATAAATGTTTACTAATAAAAGTGTAATTATATCAGTTTGTACTAATTTACGTTTCAATATTTCGTGTAATAGGATTTACTTACATTCGTATTAATTTACACTAAAGAAACAAAAATATTTGTTTATTTCACTTTGATATTAATAAAAATGTATCTTAATACACATTGATAAATGTAAAAAATCCTTAGTTTAAGCATTATACACCAAAATTATGTTGCTCAATTTCCTCCTTAGAGGGACGTCAATTAGACCAAAAAATTGCTAATTTTAATGTTTCATATAGTGTGAAAACATTAAAACAAGATGTATCACGTTTCACTGAAGGTACAGAATTACGCTGGCAGTCGTTTTACATAATAATTTATTTTTAGCCTAGAATCTGGGCCATTAAACCTGGCAGCTAGGTATTAAGTTAGTAGTAAGTATAAATGTATTGCTAGCATATGCGAGGCAGTCAAAGAACATCTTATATCTTCTGTGGAGGCAATAGATTGAAGATTACAAAACACATCCACGTCTAAGTTTTTGCCTCAATGTGGACTTATACTATCGAAGATATAGAAAGTTATATATTAGTAAATAAACGATAAGGTAAACTTACATTAATTTCTGCTCCGGTGATGTTGTAGAGTTCGTACTGCGGATCTCTTTCACGAACAAACTTCATGAGACGTTGACCATTCTTGAAGAAGACGACCTGTAAACAAAAGCATTTATATATAAACAAAGCTACATGACTAAAAATAAGGATGGGCTTCCATTTTAAATGTATATTATAAATATGTTGGTATAAAAATTACTTATTAAAAATGACTAGCAATTTGACAGTCCAATTAAAAATACGCTTGTTAAGCCTTTCAGCTAGAAATGGGTACACATCGATATGGGTAGGATTCAAACCCACAACCACTCGATTGTAAGCCCGAAGCTAAAGCCGCTGCCGCTATTTCATTCACTAGTTTAAAACAGGTTTAAAAATGTTATGTATGTACATATGAATACATATTTGTACAGAGATTTTTATGAAAAGATTACCGTCAGGTAACGTGATATTAAATTCATTATACGCACATTCAGTATTGATGATCGTAAAATATACAATAAGTTGTAAAGGTTTCCTAGGTGAAACATGGAAAATTGATCGAAAAAACTGTTTAAATTCCTAACGACATAATTATGCAGCTTACCGACCAAAATAAAATCATCATCGATCAAAATATGTATGTATACCGAAATTTATTTAATATCTGCTTTGATCTATATGCTTTACCATTTTTAGATAACTGATCTATTAAATGCCTCAACTTAGACATTCACTACCAGGTAAGAGAGAAGTACAGCAATCAAACTCTATTAAAATGCCATGAAATTTCATTTTAAGTCAGAAAAAATTCGGTGTTCCACAAGTCCCAGTTCGCAATAAAATACATCGACAACTGTGCCTTCATAACAATGTAGTACTTTAACAATTTCTTACGATACAACAAAGTATTAAGTACTCGCTTCTAAGTTCACATGACAATAGCAGGTGCTCAATGTTCTACTGGCTCAATTTTACTTATATCAAGTCCCTCACCACATGGCACTATATTTCTTTACCTTATTTCCTTATTTTAGTACTAAGTTTTGCTAACGTACTAAGTCTAGTATTCTAAAATTACTTTGAACAGACGAATAAACTATTTAGATCGCACTAAGTCTGAAACTTAAAAGTGTCGGCAGTAAGTTGTGAAAGTTTATTTTTGTTACACCGCCAATCAAATTTTAAGCTTATATTTTTGTTTAGAAAAATCAATTCAATTCTATTACATGTACACACAACACCATCTAGCCCAAACTAAGCAGAGCTTGTACTATGGTTACTAAACAATGGATAAACATATATATATACTTTTTTTTTGTAAATACGTACATATTATACATAGAAACACCCAGACCAAGACAAACATCCGTGTTCATGCACACAAATGTTTGAGTTGTGCGGGAATCGAACCCGCCACCTCAGGCGAGGCAGACGGTTACAATTTTATTCTTCGTCTTTTATTCTTTCTACTATCTGGACAAACGTGTATCGGTTTTTATTTATACAACAATTATTATATTATTACTTTATTTATTACTCCAGTGTAATAAGATCGTTGATCCGCCATGTACTCTCGGGTACGATCTCATGGCGCGCACATCTGATTTTTTTAAGTTATGTGCGTATTATATTTTAATCCTAAGTATTATTATAAATGTGGATGTGACTTCGTTTGTTTGTTTATTTGTTTGTTATGCTTTCATGCCTTAACTACTCGACCGTTCATCATTAATATTTCACATACACGTTATTGGGGGACCAGAAAAGGATATAGGGTAGGTACGTTTCATCCAGAAAAAATACAGTTTCTAATCTAACCTAACCTATAGGTATTTAAACGAGCGAAACCGCGAGCAAGGTGTAGTAGTAAATAAACGCTCATTTCAACTATGCCGGAAAATAAATATTGCGAGGAAACCTGCATGCCTGAAAGTTCTGCATAATTTTCTTAAAGACACGTAAATTTATATATTTATTAGCGGTCCCGAAAGACGTTATCCTGAACAAACGAAAAAAAAGAATAACAATAAACCTAATCTAAACCATTCTCGAAACACATACAAAAAATTCATTCAAGTCGGTTCAGCCGTTTAGGAGTAGTTTAATTACAAACACAGAAGATTTATATATATAAAGATTTTACGTTAAATAGAATTACTTGCGTCAATTCCACTATTTCATCACACATAATATATAGCATAAACTTAAAATATAACATTAATGCGTTATCCTCACAATATGTTGTGTGAATGTTTGTAAGTTGCACTTTACTAACTGTCAAACAATGGACAAAAATAATACCCAGACAACAACTATTTGCGGGTCACACAAATATTTGTCCCCTGCGGGAACCGAAACCAAAACACTCAGAGCGGCGGCAATGGCGAGGCGATCTCTATGACGCCATCTTTGCAGTTATTCATAGTGCAGCCATTATTTCATGATACACTGGCGCTATTAACATCTATGTATGCTTAATTAAAAGCAACGAGCCGAAGGGATTACACCAGTCGATAGGATCGTAAAACCAGATCATAATTATTCTGGGCTCAGTTTTAGTTTATTGGCAATCGATGTATGACCTGTGGCATAGAAAGGTTTATTTGAGCTAGTGTGTTGATGTCTAGACTTAAAAATGTAGGCGAGCTTTAATAAACAACCTATATGCTAGCAATAAAATGTTGAAATTTTATAAGATCTTTTTATTTTGTCTCCATTCACTGACTGGCAACCAATATATAGCTTAGACGGTAAGCGATTTCTGTAAGTAATTGATCTTGTGAAGTGATTTTTAGAGCAGGAACAACACACGAAATTATTTTTCTGCTAGCTTTTGCCGGCGGCTTCGCTCGCGTTTATAAAGAATATTAATTTTATCCCTCGGGAACAGTACCTTTTCTTGGATGATATGAACCCTATGTTCCTTTCTGTGCCCCTGACAAGAAGTATGCGAATTTTCGTCATAATCGATCGAGAAGTTAAGGTGTGAAAGCGTAGCAAAGAACCTCATATTAGCAAGTATAACTTAGTCGACAACAGTTCCTGTGGCCGATTGACTTCGTGAAGTCATATAGGTACATAAAAAAATACCATACGAAATTATTTGTTATGGTAGTGGTAGTAATTCCTTGGTCAGGCTGATGTAAGGTTACGTTTGAGCAGTATATAGGGTTAATTGAAAATTACTAATAACCTTTACCTGCGACTTATGTATATCTGACTTTAATATCTTTTGTTTAACAATATAATTAAATAATTGATAATTTCATAAAAATACAAATATTTAAATTGGTTGCTTTAAACGTACGAATAAGACACAAGACTACACGCAGTTAAACCGAAGTGTAACCGAACAACATTATATCAAGTATTTCGTAAAAAGCGGTAGAACAGCAATTGTTATGTTATACTAGATTTTGCCTGCAGTTTCACCAGCGTAAGTCCCGTTCCCGTGAGAATATCGAGATAAAAATAGCCTATGTGTGAATGTAGTTCTCCAGCTATCTACATATCAAGTTTCATCGTAATCGGTCCAGTAGTTTTTGCGTGAAAGTCTAACAAACATCCATACAAACTTTCACGTTTATAATCACTAATAAGTAAGGATGAAGTCACATGTTAAGGATATAAAGATAGAATATATGATTTATTTTTATAAAAAGTTAAACAAGGTTATATTCCACTTCTCATTCACAATACGATTCTCATTTAGTGTTTGTTTATAAAATCTGTATGCTATTTGTAGGTGTGCAAACCTTAACCTTAATGAAATATATAAAATATATCACAGTGACATCACTTATTCATAAACTACCTTTGAATAAATAATGTCGCTGTGATTTTTTTTTTATACAAACTAATATTACAAGTTTAGTTTCCAATTAAACTCTAAACAAAATCATCCCATCATCCTTTGACATACAAATATACAGGTCCCATATCAAATACATAGATGTTAATGAAAATAGGCTACAAAGATTCGCCACACACGCATCTAATTTATTTTCCATCAAGGCTTCACCAACAGACTACCGTGTGGCTCTATAGGTGTTTGCCGAAATTTAGCATTCGAATTTCAAATGCGATTTGGAATTTCGATTCGGAACGGGCGTATGTTCAAATCCTTCTCGAACAATCCGGTCTAGGCCGATTTAACCAGTGTACTGCCTTCAGTGTACTTGCTGAAGGTTCCTCAATTAGCAAGTGGACTATGGCGTGTGTATTCAATGGTCTCTATCTCTTTAAATGCTTTGAATGATATTTGAAATTTCCTAGAAATATCTTTTAAGTAAATTGAATTTGTTGAGTACATTAATACTTCGAGTAAGCTCTAAAGTACTGATATTCAAGTGGTTATCAGGAGATTGAGCGATACAAGTGGCTCAATAATATAGATTGTGAGTATTATCGAGTTGAACAACAGGCCATTTATATCGTGACGATATTAAGGAAACTTTATTTTACTTACAATCCTCTTTTGAGCAAACAAAGTACTTATTCTGTTACTGTTTTGTTCGGAGAATAAGACTACCAGAGGCTTACATACTTTATTGTAATTCTGTCTTTAATTCCTTTTCCAAAGGTGTTACCCCTAGTATACAAGCACGTTTCTCCATTGGTCCTGCGCCTGGCTCCCCCGGTCGTGTTGGATTGCCGTTCCATCGGATTATGAACGTTAGAGACCAGAGAGTGCACTTGTATTTGCGTACACACTTGTGCACTATAGCATCTCCTGCGTTAATAGCCAGTCTGCGGTAAGACTGGCCACCGTGGCCGAAATTCGGTCTGGAGGGCCTTAATTAGTTAATGATATGTAGATTACAGTAACTGCTTAGTAGCAGGAAGGTCGAATACTTGTTTGCCTACTTTGTTGCATATAATAATAAAATATATATGGATAGCCTCATAGGTGGCAATTGGAAACGTTGTCCAGGTTATATACTGTGGGAAGTAATTCAGCTGTGCGATACTATAGGCAGTATTGGTCAGCCGTTTTGTGTTGCTATATGGTTTTAGTTTCAGTTTTGCAAAGCCTGCGAGATATATATTTATAGCAAAATTGTTGCAACAAATTTGCCTGCTATGCATGAGGTCTCGAGTTCGACACCAGGCGTGGGAAAATGCTATTAAGTTTTCCAGTCAACAAATAACCACGATGTCTGACATGGAACCGAGTAATCTGCAATACAGGCCTCTATAACGTTGGATGTAATAAAACATAGCTGGCAAAATTTGGCCCACCCAAATTTCGCCACTCGTACTTCTTTGCTATAAGTTACTTGGTAACTAGAGAAAAATGTAGACTGACTGACTGCTTTTAATTACATTCTTGGGCCATCTGACGTCATAGAAAGTTAACTGACAAAATGATTGTACGCATCTTCATAAACACAAGTGCTATCTCTCTATTCCCCTATTCTCATAGATCGATGGGTTGGTAACCTAACACGACCGGAGAGAGATCAGGCGCAACGACTTTACTTGTTTGCAGAGTCACGCGTCTATGAATCATCATCAACTACCTTACTCAAATACAAATTAATTGTCAGAAAAAAAAAGTTTGATTTTGTAGGATTGGCGCGAGATTAGATTCTAAAATATCATATGCCGTAGCCATATACAACCGTACAGTACTTACTAAGCTAACAGTCTCGAACAACACTTTATTACCTTAAAGCTCAACGTAGTATTTAATTAAGATTGTAATCGTTAATCGCTCCAGCTCCATACAGCTTACGTCTATTCAGCCGCTTAAGCACGGTATCTTAAAGCCACAGCCTATCGGCTTCAACGTCCCGTCATACTACTATAATAGGCAACTATATCTTAATGTAATTACTTCTTACATTAGAGTATAAAAATACAGCACATGTATTCACGTAAGTTCATATTTTGGGCTTGATTTTCAGCGATAAAAGACGTCTTACTTTCATGGAATAACGTATGCTTGTTTTCTGTGAACTTTACAATCAATAAAAAAGTGGACACAAAGAAAACCAACACTGGAAACAACTATATATTTGGAGATCAAACAATTTTTGTTTCTTATGTAGATTGAAGCCAAAATTCTCGAAGCTGGCAGTGGAAGACAACCAAAGCGTCATCCATGTAGTTCCATCTCGAGCTTCTTAATATTAATAGTCAAATTTTACTATACCTATAATATTCTGAATAGTCATCGCTTGCATTTTGATAAGTTTTTTAGCATCAGTTGACATATCTTAGCAAACCTGCTGTTACTGGATCGAGTAACGTGTTGTTAAGTTTTACTTTAAATAAATTCTCTGTAGCAGAACTGAACTAAACTGAACTAATTGAACTGGAAGCGTATCTAGTAAACTAAAATAGGCTCATTTCCCATTACGTGGGCCATAGCTGACGATATATGGATGTAATACATCTTTGTTTACTCCGTATAGGATATAGAAGCGTGAGACAAAATTATATTCTCAGTTCTAATATTAAGTAATTTCGTGAGGTTTTTTTTGACTGAAATTGTTGGTATACACTACTGACTAGTGATATAAATAAAGTTGGAAATTTGGTTCTATTTTAATTAAAGAATTTATTACTAAAGGTTAAAGGTTAAGGAATAGCGTGCTACATTGTACAATAGGTTGTAGGTACCTATGTGGGCGACCATTTTGTTCCAAGTCACGATAAGTTTGGATGTTTTAATTTGGGGGTTCTAAGTTTTGAAGTAAAAAAATCTGGACTGAAGCTATTAATTATGTTTTACTTTTAAAAGAATGAAAATGTATACACGAAACAGGTGTTCCTTAAATTAAGGTTACGGCTGACTTGATTTAATAAGGTAATTAAAGGTATTTTAGTGAAATGTTTTGACGACATTGTACTGAAATAATTTTTATATATTTACAGCAGCAGCTGCCTTGGTGACGCAGCGGTAATGAATGCAACTGATGTCTAAGAAATCTCGGCTTTGATGCCCAGGTCTGGTAAAGTGTTATTAATTTTTTTGACTCGATATTCTCAGTCGCACTACGGAGTCTGGACCGCCAATACACTCGCACCTATTACGTGGGAAACTCTGGTAAAACTTAATTATATATCCAAAAATATAATTTGATTTTGAAATTATTCAAGGCTAAATGTTATTAACATTAATGAACTTTATTTATTTAGTGTAACAGATACTGTATTTATCATTTTATTTCATTTATTTGTAAAAATGCAGATGCAAATATTTTTAATATGAACTTTCATTATAAATCTGTTGTCGTGACCATGCCTTTCTTTATTTCAAACAAGTAAAGTTTTTCTTGTGTCGCCTAAGTAATGCTAAATAAGATTTTATATATTATATTTTCAGAGCTTCGTAAGAAGGTAGTGTATTGTCAGTAGGAAGGTCAACTCGTATTTACCAACTGCGCTAGTGCACAGTGGTATAAATGATCAAGATTAGTTAGTACCGTGAGGTCAATCGCCACGCGGAACAAACATTTACGTGATCCACAAATACTTGTATCAAATTTCTTGTTTCAATGTTTATAAAGTTCTCAATGACAGAGAGATTGCTGGAAAGCTGTCCTTCTAAGCAACAAAATACAGCTATTTCAAAAGAAAATAGCTCAATTGATGTAGTGGATTATTAAGGGACATTTCTACAGGCAACAAGCATGAAGACAATTTTCTACTATATAATAGCTTACTTCTTTTATTCTAAGAAAAGATTACCGCCTCACAAGGCGACTCTACCACAAACTTTTATCCTATAAGCTCGCTAACCAGAAATTAAACACATATTTATGACAAGTAACACAGCATTTATGAGATTTTAATTACGCTATTATTGTCAGCATGACAATTTTACATTTCTAACCTAAAACAGATTGAAATGTATATTTCTATAATAGATTGTTCCATGATAACTCGTTGTCAAAATAAGCGGAATTCCCTATGATATCAATTTGCGTTAACGCTTATAATTACGATATCAGTTATCACGCATGGATGACTGCAAGGATGGTAGGTATATAGTGATTTAAGTTTGCTACTGCTGCTACGCCATAGTGCTATAGGTTCGAATCCCATGTGGGACAAGTGCGATCCACATATGGTTGTTTCGAGTTTGGGTGTTATTCGTGCCCAGTAATTGAATGTTTATAGAATCTCTCCGATTCAGAAATTATTATTATTGTAGTAGTTATATTTCTACATTTTAAAAATAAATCTCCGGTTAAAAACGGGTTTAAAGCCAGCGTGTTATTGTTTTTCTGTTAAGGCGTCTCATTATCAGTATGGCGTTTTTAAATCTACCCGGCAAAATGCAATAAGCTCTTTATTCTAACAATAACAAATTTTCCATCATAAGTAACTAGTTAGTGGTATATAAAACTTCCAACAACGCAGATGAAAGAGCACCGCACTGAATCGAAAGGACGTGGATCTAAACCACACTCATTATACTACTGACGTAAACTGTTTTTTTTCTTAGACCTAGTTAATAACTCCTGAAATATCAACACCATAGGTTCAGGTCAGTCCATACTTTACACTAATTATTATTTATATTACTATAATAACGTGCTAGAATCGGACTAAAAAAGCCTCTAACTCTAAAAAAGCTCACAGTAATGTAAGCGTAAACCGAACGAATGAGGCGATCTCTTTCAGACCTCTGCCTACCCCTTCATTGACATACAGTCTATGTATGAGGTCAATAAGATGCATATACAGAACACACTCATTTTATATGATGAGTCTACATCTTTATGGGCACACGTCCTGTCTAAATGAGGTCAAAAAGATGTTAATACAGAAACACACTCACCTTATAAAGTGAATCAGGATCGACATTGTGCTCACATCTCAGTACTGCGCTATGTCGATGCACCACGAACCGAGGCGCGCGGAGCTCCACCCATACCTCGGACATGCCCGCCACTGTTGACAAAACAAATATAATTAATTAGATAAGCGTTATAACGAGCAGATGTGCATTCGTGTGTGACTTAATACCGCTAATAAACTGTTAAAATAATTTCTTTCATTGTAATATTCTCTTGGCCAACGCTCAGATCCGAGGATTACATTTTTCATTGAGTAGATATAATTCCGGCTATCGAAGTGATATTTTTGCATGCACTCTTAGCAAGAATTCCATAATTTTAAAGCTCTTTGTTTTAAGGCATTTTCATGGGCTATGCATCACGTAAATCGAAGTGATTTATCTGCGCAAGTAGCCCTGTTATGTAGCCTGCGTGAGTAGCGTGTGCATGTAGCACACTCCAGGTACATGCATCATATACAAGCACCATAAAACAAAGTGAAATTATAATAGTTTTAAATCTTACTAGAACTTACTATTACAGTTTCTGTACGAGTCGATTGACTGGTCCGACTTAGCAGGATACTGCATTCCGGATTTTGTAGAATAGTAGATATACTACCCTACTTGTTATTCTTTTAGCTCAAATAATTAGGGAAAAATGGCTGAAGACGTAACACTGCATCTCCTTTTTTCTCTACACCAGAACATTATACAGAAAACGCTTTTTATTATACAAAAAATAGTTCGTACAAATATTCTATAACCATGAAAGGAAAAGCTGACTGGTACACGTACAGCTCAACCCGTAGCCTAGGGTGTTGAAACTTGATATGTTATACAACCGGTCAATTTTCAATATATCGTCTAGCTACCGTGTCGGTTTTTTTAACGCAAACCATTTTCTGTATAAAGCATCGGTAGCAGAATCTATAACTTTTTGCAGTATTCGTTTTTGTTGTATAGTGAATAACAAGCATATTAATATGCTTGCTTACGTTATCGTAGGTAGAAATCGATAGCTTATTGGTAGACCGTTGGACTACCACACAGAGA
This sequence comes from Catocala nupta, assembly GCA_963675205.1. NCBI lineage: Eukaryota > Metazoa > Arthropoda > Insecta > Lepidoptera > Erebidae > Catocala > Catocala nupta. The sequence goes on along the minus strand of OY776086.1, from coordinate 24,543,602 downwards.
TCTCGAGTTCAATCCCAAGGCGCGTATCGCTGACTTTTCGAAGTTATGTGCGTAATAATGGAAGGAAAACATCGTAAGGAAACCTGCATATCTGAGAGTTCTTCATAATATTCTCGAAGATATGCGAAGTCTTCCAAACCACATTTGGCCAGCGTGGTAGACTACGGCCTAAACCTTCTCATACTGAGAAGAGTCTCGTGCCTAGCAGTGCAACAATTTAAACAGGGCTGATATTATACGTTACGTTAGACGAAATAAAAAATCCGCTTAGGCAGACTGCAACGCTTGAAATAGAATTCTAATAGCGGTTGATACCAAATGAAATCCTATTTAAATTATAAAAACAGATTTGCATACTCTCAGCTTGTCTGTATTGTATTAATTAAACATCGAATGAAAACCGATTGTTAAACCATATAGTCATTTTATTATTAGAATGATTTAGTAAGCTTTTACTCGCATGGTTTTTATTTATTTTACAATAATAATTATTACTAGCCCTTTTTTAAGCTGCTCTTTGTTGGAAACAAAGTTTAGCAATAGTCCACCAAGATGGCTCAAAGCTAATAAATAGACTTCATACACCTTCGAAAACATTATGGAAAGTTCACGAAAATATTGGTTACTTAACAATATATTCCTTCGCTCCTAAAACGAACAATGATAATTATTTAAATAGCACATAGATCAAAGGTGGCTTCCAAAATGTCGAAGACGGCATCTCTTTGGCAATCAAACTTTATCGGTTATCGCTGTTACTTTACTTTTATTTCTATAATACAAAGAGTGAATACCATCTATAGATTAACAGCAAAAGGAACGCAGAGTGATCCCATTTTGAACTACAGCACAACGAGCTAAGCTTGGCTCGCTCTAATGAGCTGAGCCTCACGTCTGCGTTACGATCAGCTCATTGCCTGGCTACTATAATTAGACGGAAGATAGATGTTGATAGATCTAAGATAGTATTAAGAGGCTTTCCCGGGCCCGTAATTACGGCGAAGAGATCGGCTAATGTGTCTTAAATGAAAGGGAGAAACATCTATTTTTCCGTAACATGACACATATGAATGATGAGTATTGTTATTGCAGCAAAGTAGGAAAAACATTAGGGAAATACCTTAAAATACTTGCATTATTTGTTTACACGTGCAAATTTAGAATTATTATTTTATTGTCATACCACAAATGGTTTATTTTGATCGTAAAAGGGATAGCTATTTTCGTATGTGTATTAGGAATAGCTGTTGTTTCACGACACACTATTTAAGAGACAAAATATGAGAAAATTAAACAGAGGACGGAATGAATATCCAGGCTCAGAAGAACTATTTATGAAACAAAGAAATATGTATTCTGGGCAAAGATTGTGTCCTCAACACTTAGTGTAGCATATTGGCGAGATGTCACATATCCCGTTGCACCAACCGTGCAGTGTATAAAAGTTATTAGCTTAGCTACTTACAAAGCATTAATGATGAAGAATTATTAATCTCGCAAAAAATCACTTGTTAAATCTCGGCACATATAGTTACATTTTTGCTTCTCTTTACCAAGGTCTAGCAGTATAAAAATACTGTATTTTACCTATTGAGTCGCAGTGGAACACCGGTGACTAGACACTATAGATTTTTACTTATGTCTGGTATGCTAAGACTTGACAGACTACAACAATGTATAATTTAATAGCCTTTTTATTAGGTTGTAACGTCTTGATGGCACCTTTCCCTAACCTACTAATATTACAAATCTGAAAGGTTGTGCAAATGTTTAAATGCGTGTAACTCAATCGTGCGTAAAGTGCAGAGTGGTTTGGCATGAAATTTGCAGAAAAATAAACAATATCCTATAACACTAGTTAGTAAGTTACAAATTTGAAATAACGATTTTCCATATAATTTATAAAGACTTGAATTCTTATTATATACAATCATTGTTAAGACTTACTGTCGGTTTTGGATCAAAACCAGTACAATATGGCCGTTCTAAAAAGCACGTATATACCTAACACGATCGCTTTCTTACCAATTAGTATTATACTCTCTTCAAACCAAAACCTTGGCAGTTCCATATTTTTGAATTTAGATCTACATAATCAGCGTTAATATATGTAAGCCTTATTCTTTCATATTACGTTCTTCAAACCAAATTCTTGGCAATCCTACTTTTGAATTCAGAATAACTTCACCAACATTTTTATAAGCCTTATTCTCTTTCCAATTACAAGGCTAGTAAACCTAGACTATCCTATATAAATATTATAGAACGACGTGCACTCTCAGACGGGGCCGACAATGAGGCCCTTCTTATAACGAGTCGCTTGCAAGCATTAGAACGAGTCTACATGCCAAGTTTACGATGATCATCTCTACCCGGCCTACTGGCTAAATGACGCCGTATTTTACAACTACCCTCGCGATTCTACGTCGTAAACGTGCCGTGTAAATTTAATCTTCTACATAAATTTCTTCTTTGTGATTCGGAGATTATTTTGCAGGTAATTTTGAAGAGATATTCGTTATGTTACGTAGATATGAAGATTTGATTATGTCGTAGGAATGTTCCTATGGTCCCGCGGTGTATGTTTGCATGCAAACCTAAGGTTTCGGGTTCAGTTTCCGAGTAAGGTAAATATGATATCGAGTTTTTCGCTAAGGAAATTCTTTGTAGCATCACTTAATGTTACATTTTACGTAGGCACTAAATACATAGCTGGTAAAAATTGGGTGTAATACAAACATGATCTCACGCATATATCCTTGAAATAGGAGGTAAGCAGAGGTGTATAAAACTCACTTTTTGCGAGCTGTAGTTTAAAGACCAACGTAATAGCGCTTAGCCCATTGTCGTGTATCGAACACAGCGCCAGACTCCGTGCTCCTACTGAAAACTTCATGATTGACAAACCCTATAACACTTTGTCCGCTAGGAATCGAACTTGAAACCTCACATCACCTCTGTTCACTTCGTGTAAAAAAGACATGAGCCTGTATATAACTGACGTGGCTATAAACAAATGACTAACACTCCTAGCAGCATCCAAAACATGCACTAGAGTTCAACCAGTATCTATATGATTTGTCATCGGTGCTATTACAAACACAAATCGTACGAGCAAATACCCAGGCTCAATACAAACATTTGCGTACAATTGTTTGTTCCAACACTGGTATCGAATCTGTGTTTCTGCTAACAAAACAGAGTGCATTTAATAACCGGAATTTATAACAACTATTCACTAAAACTTGCATTTTAGAATTTTATAGCACTTCAAGAGGAACTGTAAATTCTGGATTAGGTAATTATGATATACATTGACTCCTATGTATATATCTCAAAGGGTAAGTAGATATGTATTACCATGACATTTTAGGTTTATTATATTAGAACGATTTATGTATTTAATTTCTATGTATAATATGTATGTATTTACAAAAATAAATATATATGTATGTTTATCCACTGTCTAGTAAGTGTACTAGACAGTGGATAAACATACATATATATTTATTTTTACTAAGTGTAGTACAAGCTCTGCTTAGTTTAGGCTAGATGGTGTTGTATGTGTTAAAATAATATTATTATTATTGGCGTCTAAATTTGCTAATACCCGTGCTACGAACTGGTGTACCAATCTTAATAAAACGGATGCACAGCTGATTTATTGGTATTAGTCGCTTCGCCACTGCCAAAAATCCGCACCCGACTCACTAATTCTCTGGCTCAATAGGGAATCATAGGGGACGAAAAATTGTCTGATACAATAATACTTGTTCCAAATCTGGGTGTTTTTGTGTCCTTTGTTTAAATGTTCCTAAAGTCCTTCATGGCACAGTAATAAGTTATGTAGTTTAAAATATATGAGCATAGATTGATGTCAATCTCACTTACATAGACCAGTTAAAAATGCTCAACGTTTATAACAATACTAGCTTTCACTCACCACTTCGCACCCGTGGCTATAAAGATCTATCCCAAAGAAGGAGGTTTTCCGTATGCATATGTAACCTATGTTTATCTACAGCCGATAAACAATATAGAGGGTGTCCGGTAATTAATGGATAACCTTGAAATGTCTTATAGTAAAACTGAGGCCGTTCAGAAAAATGAAAAAAAAACATAATAAAAAAATTTAAAATACAAAATATTATAAAAAGTGCAAGCTATATATAGCATAGCATACTTTTGACTTTTGTCTATCTATTAGCATGATTAGTGTTTAATAATAAAACAACAAAAAACCGATGGATTTCATTCATTTATGGTCGTAGTATACAAGAAAGTTACACATGGTAATTAAAAAAAAACACATATCTCAGGTAGTTAGGTTAGGATAGATTTATTTTTCATATTTTTTCCTGAACGGCCATCAGTTCCACTATAAGAAATTTCCAGGTTATCCATTAATTACCGGACACCCTGTATAAGCAAAATATCACATCAATCTGTGACGCAGTTTTTGCGTGAAAGAAGAACGAATTAACACACACTCTTTTGCATTTTATGCATTTATAATATTAGGATGGAATGATGAATTAATACCCTATTCATCAATCCATACTAATAATATAAATGCAAAAGTGTGGGTTAACTAAATATAGGCCTACCATAATCCAAAATACATAGTGTTTTTTAAATGTACTCAATAACTAACGTGTTTATTTTGCCTTTTTAATCTGCTAGAAGGAGTAATTTTCGGTGAAAAGAAAAAATAAACGCGGCTCACTATTATGAGACGTAACCGCTATATAAATGCAAGCGTTAGAGGAAAATAGCAATACACCTCACTGCACCCGCTTTCTCATACCGAAATTTAAAATATCAATTACTTCTTTATTTGTCAATTTTGATGCCGCTTTCACAAAAGGATCTCTTCTTTATATTATTTGTTCTTACATACAAAATCAAAAACAGGAAACTGCCTTACGCAGGCCCTATTAGCGGTAATCCTACGCCGCATTTGTCCTTCTTTTTTATTTACAGCCTGACCTACTTATCTGTACAGTCGTTAGGAGTGCCACCACCTATTAGCATTAAGTTACCGGTGTTAAGATTCATTATATACCCTCTTTTTGTCCATTTCACGAATTAGTTGGACGTTTTGTACAAAGATTTTAGATGACATATATGAAAATAATATATTTTCTTATTTCACGTAGAAAAATCCCTTTTGTTTTGTCAATCGTAGTACATACCATAGAACATAATTATAGAACTATCCACTTATACATGTAACAGTAGAGAGAAATAAAATAATAATTAGAGAAGGATGAACCTGTCAGGTAATCGCCAAATTACGCCCAGTTAAAGGAAGCAGCGTCATGGGATCTGGACGTACGATCAATCAAATCGGACTATTCAAATTGGAATTAAACTAATTTATATGCCTTAAATCATGGCTAATCATAAATTTCTAAATATTTTTTTCTACTTAATTCACAATTTATAAATTACTAGCGATCCGACCCTGCTTCGGACGGATACTACAACTTAAACAAATTATACATCTAAACCTTCCTCATGAATAATTCTGTCTATTGGTAAAAGCCGCATGGAAATCCGTTCAGTAGTTTTTGAGTTTATCGCGAACAGACAAACAGACGCGGCGGGGGACTTTGTTTTATAATATGTAGTGACTGTAATGAAAATTTGTTACGAAATAAGGTATAACATATTACATTAAAATTTACTATACACATTGATATAAGTATAAATTATAACAAGTACGCGGCTGTCAGTTAAAATTCTCATCATAAATTGTATTCAGTTTATACACAAAATAGTCAAATTATGTGTTTACTTGGCATTAAAATTCACTTGAGGGTAATCTATAATCAATAATCATGTTTATAATCCGATATAATACTAGTTTGTAATCCGATATTATTTTTATGTATCTACCTGACATAATAGAATAATCTTTGTAAAACGGTGTATACGTATGGATGGAAGAAAGTAGCATCTAAAATACAAGATCGGTCTAGTTTAAGTGCTATGTTCATTTGTGGAACTTACTTATGTCCAGATGTGCTGTTAAATATATTTAAGAATTAATAAAAGTTCGTGAGAGTGAAAACTTGGCCGTAATACCCTAATACAATGTGTTTCTTTTGTCAATAATTTTAATATTATTTTATTATAAATTGCTTCGACGATTCGATTGCTCTTCATCTTCTCTTCTCGTTACGGGGAGACGGTTACAACACATGTAGAATTGGCATATATACAGCAAAATAAATAGTTTGTATCTTGCAGTATTTCTTTTTCAACACAAAATATGCTTCGCACATGGCACCCGCAGGATAGTTTGTCAAACTCTCTATATAGAAATAATAGATATAAAACTTTTTCTGTTCGGCAATCTGAGAGTGGGTGGTGCGTTTAACTTGCCCTAATGATTACATTATTGTCTTCATGCCATTACGATGTCAATCAAATAAAGTTCCTTAATAAGCCCGCCTTATTCCAATCAGAGTTAAACGTAATTACCTAACTAACAGAATATATCTTTCGACTGTCAAAAGAATATAGGACAAACGTATTACAAAATCCATTATAGACTCAATAAGTAGCGTAGAAACGACAATGCGTTCAAAACTTTGCCGTTGTTATGGAAAAGTAATGAATTTAACATTTGGCAGGGTATAATGCAATTTCTTTATTTTGTTTTCGAAATATCGATTCTGCCTTTCTTGACTTTCTTTAAACCATTATAGTGCAAGATTCCAGAGCCTTACCAGAGGCTTACGTGATTTTAGCACAGCTGATTTTTCTACAGAAAATATAGTAGTAATATGTAAGTAATCAATGTATGCATACTCACTGGTTTGAAAGTGGCTATATTCTTTTTTACTTGGGGTTGATAGGACTTTCGGATTGATCTATCCATAGTTTGACAATTTAAACTAATATTAAAGAAATAGTCTAAACCTAAATAGGACCTAGGAAAATATATTTAAGCGATTTAGTTAGATTAGAACCCTCTCTATCAGCCAAACCCCGTTAGAACACTATTTCTAGGACATGCTGTATATAAAATTTATGCTTACTACGATAACGTAGGCTAAGGTATTTAAGCACAAAGTCTAAACTGTTTTCATGGCATACTAAGGTATATTAGGGTATACCCTGACAAAAGTATAAATTGTTAATCTACATATTACAAATGTACTGTAAAATATTAATCTGTGCAAATTGACGTAGGCCTGGCGGATCTAGCATCCCGTATCCTAGTTTTGTAAAACCAAACGTTAGAAGGAGGCACTTTGAATAGCTCGAGTTTCTAGTTATTATAATTATTTATATAACAACTTCTTGCAAACAGTTTGCAAAAGGCGGAATTAATGCCTCAGGCATTTGCTGCCAGTCAACCTTGTTTACAATTTGAATGTTACTAATTACATTCTAATTGAAAACAACCATTAAAACAGTTATATATTATATTTTAGTGCTGGCTTCTCACCATCTATAACTGATAGCCAGTTGCACTCACTGATCGGTAAACGATAAGCGAGGTTAAGCAACGTTGGATGCGGTCAGTCTATAGATGGGTGACCGCTTAGTGGTATTTTATCTGAGCGTCTCCGTGCTTCAGAGGGCACGTAAAAAGTTGGTCCCGGTTGTTGCCAAATTGACAGCAGTCGTTAAGCCATGTCAGAGGCCTACGCGCGGTTTAATCAATTCTTCCCCATCTGTATTGAACTTAAACGTATCATAAAACGCATTACGTTTAGGTTATTTAGACAACTGAGTGGGTCACTATTGTAGTCACAGATCCAACGATCCATCTACCAGCAAAGCAAAGAGTTGACTCGCCGTATATGGTCAGTCGGACTCGGAGCTTTCCCCAGGCGAGCCCAACATTACAAAGGTTACATTACTCCATGGCATAAGTCTGTTCTTATCTTTGCGGCATCTAGTTAAACCCTGGATCATACAGTGTTTTTCAGATTTTTTTATTGGGATATACTGTTTCTAAAGCACAAAGTCTTGAAATGTATCTAAGAGGTAGCAATAAACTTGCCATGTTTCTAGCAAAACCTAAAGACACTACTAGCGAAAAGTAGGTGTTAGATACAGCTTTGCGTACTCTTACAGAGATATCAAGCCGGGGTTCTTGAATTCTAGAAAAAAAAGTTAAAATTATGCTGTCTGAGACACTACCGAATGAATGAATGATTCTTGAGCTTAACCTAAGCTTAAGTACAAACAAACTAAACCATCAAAGTGGTACAAATTAACGGACAAATTTCACAAAATTTGTTTCCAAACATGACAAACGAAATTACTTATAGATTCGTGTCCAACCCGCTGCCTAACACGCAAACTTAAACCATTACTCATAAACAATCAACTAAAAAAATAATACGAACCTCTCATTAGCCTTATAAATATCCGTAAATAATTATTTACAAGTATTTTGTTTCTAATATTGCGTTCACGGTGCTCTTACTAAACGTATTACGACAAAGTTATGTGAGAAAATCATGCGATTAAGTCGCGTGAGTGAAAAGACTTAGTGAAACGTGAAAATTACTGTGTTAATAACATTCACTGCATTAGTGGCGCAATGGTTGTAAACTTCACTACTGTGCATGAGATCTTAGTTATGATACCCGGGTCAGGCAAAACGTTTTTGGGTATTATGTACTAGTTTTTCCCCGTGGTTCCAGAATCTGAATTTGAATCCAGGTCTCCAGCTATCTACATACCAAGTATCATCGCAATCGGTGCAGTAGTTTTTGCGTGAAAGAGTAACAAACATCCACAAAAACTTTCTCGTTTATAATATTAGTAAGGATGTAATAACATTCAAGCTTATAGCGTAGTACTACGCAGTCTAAAAAAAATTAAAGTTGTATAAACCATTTTTGTCTTGATTTATTCGGTAAACAAACAAACTCATTAGAAAAATATAGACATGTACTCTACTTTCAAATCGTACGAAGCATACGAAGTCTCGGCCAAAAGAAAGTATAAGAATATTATATTTATATAAATAAATTGATAGCAAGGATGTGTCCCGGACAAAATGCGGTAGCAGTGTTACTATTCGTACATTAACTTCTTGTAAAAGGATGTTACTTCTTCTAGTAAGTTGGTTCTTTCGTAGTGTCAACAAATAATTGTCAACGGCATGGAAGGGTTGGAAGAGTCTTCATAAATGAAATTAAACTGTTGGTCCTGTGATATAAGTTTGTGTTTATATTTATGTCAAATCGACTCCGAGTCAAACAATTTATCATCGTTACTTTCTTTTTAACTGCACATCAGCTAAAAATGTGCCATCATTTTATTATATGGCACCTTAAATTAGTTGCCGGAATGTCACCTAATTTAAAACTGAATACTATAAAAATTACAATATACATATTTGTATTAGTTTGACACAATGCTCTGTGATAATACATACAAACATATACACACGCCTGTATCCCCGAAGGGATGAGCAGAGATGTATTGAACAAACATCTCGCCAACTATACTATTGATTCTACGTAATAGGGAGCCAGCCTATGCGATACATCTGGTATAGTTCAAGATATCGTACTGTTACTGTTAAAGTCTTAACAGAAAGACCCAAAAATCCGATATCGCGATTCCATCGCGGCGAGTGTTGTAGGTTAGTAGTAGTAGGGACAAAACTTTGTGTGACCCACAAATAGTTGTTCCGAGTCCTGGAGTTCTTTGTGTCCGTTGTTTGTAAAGTCTCCTGCAATACAGGAATTATTCAAAATCGAGAATAATAGTGATCGCATACACAAAGGTGACACTCACACCAAGGTGACACTCACAGTCTCTGCCAATATAAGGCTATTTAAGGCGACCTTAAGACAGCTTAGTGGAAAATGAGCAATCTTTATTACGTTGTGGTAAGAGTCACCGTTCCATAATTGCATTGCAAACACATAAAAGCCGCAGCTTAATACGTATTAATTGCCCGTGTTCCGTCCAAATTATGTCATGGCGAACGCACACCCTTACCCTTGAGTGAGTCCAATTAATTATGTTTATGGCGAAATAATTTGGATATGCAAACTACTTACGAGTAAGCACTTTGCATTTGTCGGTTGATTTCACTTCCGCAAATGTTCTTAGAGTAATCTAGTAAACTACGGAATTACTACCAGAAGAAAGTTTATGAGAATTTTATTAGAGTTCTTTGATAATTATTTTATTAGTTTTATTAGGTAGCTAATTTGAAATGATTTTTATCAAAAAACAAAATAACATGAATATTTAATATACTTAGTCCAGCCATAAAAACTGTTACAATTAAAAACATATATAGTATTACAGAGTACAACGTGGACATTATCCAACTTTAGTGATGGTTTGGTGGGGTGTTAGCTATCACGGAGAGACTGACATTTTTTTGTGAAAAAGGTCTAGAAACATTGCCACAAGTGTAACAAGATACGATTCTTGTGAAGGTGGTTAAGACTCACAGCAACACCATGTTCCATAACCATGAATGGTCCTTTCAGCAATACTCAGCACCGGGTCATAAACCTCGTTCCACCCAAGCGTGTTTGTGGTTGGTTGAAGACTGGACGTCATCTAATACCGATCTTAATCTACTGGATTATGATTTATGGTCAGTTTTAAAGAGTATGGCATGTTCTAAACGCCATGATAATTTGGAGTTCCTAAAACAATCCATAAAATTGCCAGTAAAGAATTTTACCATAGAGAGCGCGTAAGTGATACGCTTCTGTTCGAGTGCGTGTTTCTATTGATAACTGGCCTCAACGTTTAAAGGACTGTATTAAATCCAATGGAGATCGTTTTGATTGAGCTCCATATATTTTTAATGTTATTATATTAATTATAATTTAATATAATAACATAAGAAAGTATATGAAAATCCAACACACATTACAGTAATAACTGTTTTATGCAATAGAAAAATAGAGATTTATCACATAAGACTTAAAGGAATATCAAATACAAAAGCTATTCATTAAGCAAACACACAATTTACAACAACTTTGTTGCTCCCAATTTAATTTTAATAGCTCTATTCGTACATGTTGATAAAATATTATTTCTTAATTACATAGTGGTTGTCCCAAGTGCCCTACGGCGGTAAAAGGGTTAAGTAAAAGCTAACAATGAACCCTTAGAAGTAGAGTTTTCTAAATCCCTTTTAAGCTGATGTAAAAAGGGTAATAGTATGGATAATTTCATATATGGTATGTAATTACATTCTAGATTATACTAAACTAGTGACCCGCCCCGGCGTCGCACGGGTAGTACAAAGCCTTAACTAATTATACACTTAAAACTTCTTCATGAATCACTCTATCTATTGGTAAAAACCGCATGAAAATCGGCTCAGTGGTTTTTAAGTTTATCGCGAACACACAGATAGACGCAGCGGAAGACTTTGTTTTATAATATGTAGTGATATTAGAAGTTTTGTTTTAGGATAAACTATCTGCCTGTACTGGTACTGGGATACGTACAACGCGGTAGGTCCATGTAAGAATTCCTGGACCGGGAAAGCGGATATTTCTTTTCTTTTTAAAAGCCAGCTCTTACTTTATAAATATTTGATTTATCGATAGGACTGCATATTCAAATAAGGGACAAAAAGAACATTCAGACTCGGAACAACGATTTGTGGAACGCCGCTATGGTTTTTAAATTCAAATTGGAAATATTTCCCAACAGAAAAACCATGGATGGCGTAATGATTTAAGTGGTCACCTCACCACTGCTAATAAGCCTGGTGTCAAAAATATCCAAGCAAGGATTCTTAAATTTTCTTCTATTAGTGACCTAAAAAGATAGTTGGCTCAATGCAGGACGCCCTTACTACGTAAAGGGCGTCAGTCTATGAAATATAATATATAATATAATATAATATTCTACCACATACACACAACACTATCTAGCCCAAACTAAGCAGAGCTTGTACTATGGGTACTAGACAATGGATAAACATACATATATACTTTTTTTTTTGTAAATACATACATATTATACATAGAAACACCCAGACCAAGACAAACATCCATGTTCATGCACACAAATATTTGTCTTGTGCGGGAATCGAACCCGCGACCTCAGGCGTGGCAGTCCGTTACTCTAACCACTACGCCATCGAGGCCATAAATACAATGTTACATTTCATTAACGAAGTTTCACAGCTTCAAGGCTTGAACATCCTTTTTCATGAAAACCACATTACAAGACATTATGTCTAAACCTGATTATTTACGCGTTCCTAATTAACAACAAACTGTGTATGACGAGCTCATTTTTAATTAACGCAAGCACACGAGTTATACTTGCGAGTTATTCTCTATCGCGTCACCTACGTATTAAAGGTTAATGGTCCTGAATACTCAAGTGGCACTACCCGCAATGGTTGCCTCGAGTAAGTAATACACGGTTTATTATTGTGTACATAATTCTTGAACGCGTCTTGTAGATCTGTAATTACGCGTTGGTATTCGGAGTGTTCGTGTATTAAGTCAACACGTTTCATAATGGTTTTGACTTTAGCATTCGGTATTATTTAGTGCTTGTGTTTATGAGCTAAGTTTGTTTGAGCTGTAGTGTGTAATTGATGGATTTTTCTGCTGCTGTTGGCAAGTGGTAACTCTCATAAACATACGTAGCTGTTTTTTGGCATACGACAGTACTGAAAGTGTCCTTGCCGTCAACATATAAATACGTTGCCTAGGTACTACTATTTATACTCTTACTCGAAACAGAAATATCATATACATATACATACCCACCCTCTCACCCACACATACCCTAACATACACACGCATGCACGCACGCACACTAGACATGCACACACAAACAAGAAGTATACTTCCACAGTCCATACAATATTAACATTGAATATATTATAATTATATTAATATACCTATGTACAAAATCTAGACTTAGTGTCTCGGGGTGGAGACCTGGTGTCCTATAACTCAGGCTTCGGCCTCGCTTAGGCTCCAGTCTCCCACAATGTTCTTTGTGTTTTATTTTAACATTAAGCAATTTGTATCCTTTTTCAACATTGTAAATATTGTGGAGAGAAAATAAACATTATTATTATTATGTTTCTCTTATCACCGGTACTTTCTAACATATTATATTAGAAAATACCTGGCCCTTTGGGAGTTATTATTTGGCATTATAAAAGTTATTGCAAGGACACAAACAAGTCAGCATATCACATCTTGTGGTTAGTACCTACTAAGTTTTCTTAACAGACTTTTATGGCTTTTTAGTAATTAGTCCTTTAGTGGCAATAGAGCACGTATAGTCAGAAACATAAGTAGCTGAACATTAAACAAATTTGAAACTATATTTTATAAAATATTTCTTCTTAATGTTGTTCTATTATGATCTCAGGATTAAAATAACGATTCTTTAAATGTAGCTGCAGTTAAAGATAAGGAATACCATGATACTGTGTGATAAAATAATTTTAAATCTTGCAAAAGTTCATTTACTTATCGCTCATTGTGCCTTTTCATTGTATGCGGTTTCCGTAGCCTTTTCTAACACTAGGAGTTATTTTTACTCATTGCCGATCTTGCTCACTTGGACTCCACGTTGTGACGTACAGGCAACGGTAAAATAGATTTTTTTTTTAAATAGTATCATTTGGTTGCCGTTTAGCCTGATACTGGCTGGCCATAGCTAGTAGTAATGTATGCGCTGAAATATATGGTATACATTTCCACACATACGTTATTTTATCCACCAAATAACCAGCATCAAGCTATGAAATTCCTTAAGAATCATTTTACTCTTCACATAAAACATATTTGTAAACGTTAACTTAATATGCTGTGTTGTTTGAAATACCTTACCTAACACGCCCAATAGTTCTAGAATTCTAAAGTTCTAGCATTAAAAAGTATTTTTAATATTTTCTGTTCCACACTGCATGCAAAGCAAAAGTCATATTGCCAGCAGATGAAATAAAAGAACATTTTAAAACTTATCAAACGCAAGGATTTCGATGACACTATCGGAAATCGAAATGAAATCTTTCGCTGGATACTTCCATTAAAGTGCAGACGACATGATAAGGTATTCGAAATTGGACAGGATTTACCAAAAAGATTATTTTCCAGTGTGTGTTTGAAATCGACGTTACAAAAATATAATTTGGAATATAACTTGAATATAATTTGACTGCACGAAAATTTTATAGATTTAAGTGATCAAATCATCACTGTCGTTACGCCAAGGGTTCGATATTTTTTGTAAAACAGTACGTATATTTGAGTATTCCCCAAATTGTTGTTACAAGTCTGTGCGTTTCTTGTGTTCCCCGCGACTTTGCAATATATACAAGTTCGGATTTTGACTTCTTAAACAAATAATTGAAATTGAATAAAAGGTATTCTGATTCCCGATAAAAATTAAGTAAATATTTGAAAGAAATACATTATTTGGGCTCGTCTAAAATTCGCAAATATTTTAGTTGTTATCTTTCTTCTTTGGCTGCTTTTTTAACCTTTTATATTATTTATACCTTTTGTAAAGTAGTTTCTAAAACTAGATATTCAATAAAAGGTATCTGATGTCTTAAATTATTTAGACATAACAAGTTTTGTAGAATATAAAATTAATTAAAGGTGTCAATTATTACTCATTGCGATACTTCATTGGCAAACCAGTTTATTATTACTGATGCAAAATAAATATCTTTACTGGAGATATGCAGTATATTGTTCCATTCAAATATAATTTGCCTAGATAAATTCTTCCACTCTGTAGGATTTGCTCTCCAACCAACAAATGTAGATCACTCAGAGCGCCACTTGTATCACGCGCTAGCATCACAATGCATCTTATTTACAAGGACTCGAGTGAAGCTTATGACATCTGGTATTGCAAATTTAGCGTACTATGCTTGCTAACTTATTAGAATAAAAAGGATACCAGTGTAACCAAACCTTCACAAACTAGGAACTAAGTTGAAGTATTAGGTCAGTGTACATGATATAATATAATATGTAAGTAATTACTGCGTGACTTCCTTGATTTGAAGTTTGATGCTTCGATTTTTATGCTAAATCCACTTTGGTCTTCTCTCTCACCCATTTTTTATTACACCAAGATGACGGTCACGGCTAAAAGTAAGTTATAGTCGCATATATTCGCTTGTAATGTCGAGATACACTCCTGCAGTGAACCAATGGCGTAATGATGTACCTTCGCCAACCTTGTCACCGAGCGCAGCGTATTTTTCCACTCCAAGGTTTTATTTAGGTCGTGACTTTCTTGCTTTTACTTAATTTCGCACCAGGAATAATGCCTGTATCGCGGGTGACTTTACAAACATTCAAACAAAACCATTTATGGCTAACATAATTTTTTGTCTCGTGTGGGATTCGAACCCACAACACTCAGCGCAGGCGACCACTTAAACCACAACGCCACCAGAGCAGTCAAATGTTTTGATAAGGTTAAGTTAATAGCAACGATAGCCTAGTGGTAAACCGTTGGACTGCCACGCATAGGTCTCAAGTTCAAATCCAAGGCGCGCATCTCCGACTTTTCGTATTAAATAGATAATTATCGCTTGCTTTAACGGTGAAGGAAAACATCGTGAGGAAACCTGCATGTCTGAGAGTTCTCCATACTGTTCTCTAAGATATGGATAATCTGCCAACCCGCACTAGGCCAGCGCGGTGGACTATGGCCTAACCCTTCTCGCACTGAGAAGAGGCCCGTGCCCTGCAGTGGGACAATTTAATACTGATATTATAAGCTAAAAGGAAAAATTATAGAATAACTGAATATTGCTGTTACTATGCTTCGAGAACATTTTGCTTTACGTCACCTATCAAGATTTGATTTAATTTTAACTATATATCCTTGGAGATACGTAAATGAACGGACGTTAAAGTTATCGTCCATCAAACAGACCTCACCATTAAAGTGTACACGTTTAAATAATGTTCTTGTTCATTAATTAAATGCAAGGCAACTTTATAGTGACTATTAGTCACTGTCCTATGTTTTATGTTTGAATATATAGCTCTACAAAGTATCCCTAAAATTTACTTAACAAAATATACCACTTCTTTGCTTTATGCTGATAGTTAGTTACATAGTTTAAAAAAATATGATTTTCTTTCGTTTCTATAAAATAGATTATGGTATTACGGAATGATATCAAGCTAAATTTAATGGTGAAAGTATGAAAATAAAATAATAGTTTAATATTGTGCCTAATGGCATGCTTTTAATATTTTATATGTGAAGTTAGTGCATACTTATCTTAGTTATTTATGATAACGATAAAGATCATAGGTCGGGCACGCCACAATCATGGCGGTAAGTCCCGTGTTTAAGGAGTGGCTGGAGAGGCGGCATGGCGCCCTCACCTGCCGGCTGACACAGGTATTGACTGGCCATGGTTGTTTTCGCCAGTTCCTGTGTCGTATACGCCGGCAAGAGACGCCCGGTTGTTACCACTGCGGCGACTGCCGCGACGTTGTTGAGGACACGGCGCTGCACACGTTGGCGGTTTGCCCCGCCTGGGCATCGCAGCGCCGTGAGTTGATCGCGGCAGTCGGATCAGTTGCCCTCTCGCTCCCGGCCGTAGTTCAGTCTATGGTCCGGAGCGAGAGGTCGTGGAACGCCGTCGCTTCCTTCTGTAAGGAAGTGATTTCTATCAAGGAGGCGGCGGAGCGGGAGAGGGAGCGTTTGAACCCTCTCCCCAACCGCAGAGCCGGGCGCCGGAGGGCGCGAAATGACCTCCAGCCACCCTGAGGATTGACCTGGGGGTGGTGGGCTTTCTGGGCCTGCCCGCCATCCGTTCAGCACCAGGTCTGAGAGGCGTCGTGCGTGTTCTCACGCGCGCCTCTGTGTCGTGTCCGTCTCCCCTTTATGGGGGAGACAGTAGGGCTTTTAAATGAGTAAAGTGCACTCCAAGGTGTTCGAGCGGATTATTAACACCCAAATTGTCCGCTACCTGGAGGATCACTCGTTGATCAATGATCGCCAATACGGCTTTCGGGCTAAACGATCAACGGGTGATCTTCTAGCGTTCGTTACGCACCTCTGGGGTGAGGCTATGGACAAGCACGGCGAGTCTTTGGCTGTCAGCCTAGACATAGCCAAAGCTTTCGATAGAGTCTGGCACCGGTCTCTTCTTTCCAAGCTTCCGGCCTATGGCTTGCCCCCTCAACTGTGCACCTGGATTGCAAATTTCCTGCAGAAGCGTCGTATTCGGGTCCTTTGCGACGGTCGCGCTTCCAAATTTATGCAGGTCAATGCAGGAGTGCCTCAGGGGTCCGTCTTATCCCCTACGCTCTTTCTTCTGCATATCAATGATATGTTGAATCTCGGCAACATACATTGTTATGTAGACGACAGTACCGTGCATGGGCGATATCTCGGACGTCCTGGAGCCAAACAGGCTGAGGTTGTGGGGAAAAGGCAGGATCTTGTCGTTGAACTTGACCAGACCTTGAACCGCATCTCTGAATGGGGTGCCAAGAACTTGGTCCAGTTCAACGCCAAGAAGACCCAGGCATGCGCGTTCTCAACAAAAAAGTCTCCGTTCCTTCCCCTCCCTTCTCTGAAGAACACTCCACTGGTGATACGTGACAGCCTCTCCATCTTAGGTATGGATCTTTGCCGCTCCCTTAATCCCAAAACCTACATCGAGAACGTCATTAGGCAAGCTTCACGAAAACTCGGAGTTCTGAACAGGGTGAGGCGGTTCTTCGCGCCTGGGCAGCTGTGCCTATTGTATAAGGCACAAGTGCGCCCTTGCATGGAGTACTGTTCTCATCTTTGGGATGGCTCCGCGCAGTACTTGCTAGACGCTCTTGACAGGTTACAGCGGCGGGCTGTCCGTATCATCGGAGATCCAGAGGTCACGAGTTCACTGGAACCTCTGCAACTCCGTAGGGATATTGCCTCTTTGGCTGGAGTGCTCTGAAGAGTTATTCCACCTTATCCCGCCCTCCCCTTTCCTTTCCAGAATAACGCGTGCTGGGCTCAGATGCCATCCTTACACGGTGGAGTCGACTAGAGTGCGTACCAACAAGTTTGGGTCCTCATACCTCTGCCGAACGATCAAGGCATGGAATTCTCTGCCAAGGCACGTGTTTCCTTCTGCCTTCAATCTTGGGTCCTTTAAGCGGGGCGTGAAAAAGCACCTTCTCAGGCCGTCAAAGTAGAGACCTCAACATCGCCTCGGCTGCTATGAGGACGATGTGGAGGCCACTGCTCTTAGACCACACGACTGCTTACCATCAGGCGGAGTGTGGTCATTTTGACGAGCAAAATAAAAAAAAAAAAAAAAAAAAAAGAGTAGTGTCTATATTGGGTAGGTCTTATTGTGTAGTGGCCTGCAGTTTCACACGGCGGGCTGAAACCTCAGCGGGGTCGCGACCGTATGTGAAAGTGATTCGCGCGGCCCCGTCGATAGTGGTTTTTTCGAGGAACACCGTGGTAGGTTTAGTCGGTATTCCGGGAGGTACATTATTCTTATTCCATCTTTCTTTTATCCTAGCAAGTCCGACATAACCCCTCCGCCTGCCCCCACGGAGGGGTGTGCGCCAATTAAACCAGGTAAAAAAAAAATCATAGGTAAGTATATACATATATGTATAGATCTTGTTATAGTGATTTTATATTTTTTTATATAGCAAGTCTTTTAACTGTATGTATTTACATTCATCTGAATTTAAATACATTTTAACCCACGTCGCGCAACTCTGACTTTCGGAAGTTATATGACTTTTCAAAATTATGTGCGTATTGATTGACAATTATCGCCTGCTCTGTGCCTCGGTGAGCACGTTAAGCTGTCGGTCCCGACTGCCATGAACATCTATGGCAGTCGTTATTGAGAAGTCAGTGCCCTATAATATCCTGACACTGGTCTAACCTTAGGGAGCGGCTGCCACCTGACCTCCGCAATCCGAAGGCTAACGATAGTTAGCCTTCGGATTGCGGAGGTCAGGTGGCAGCCGCTCCGTGTAAAAACTGATATCCAGTCAAATCCGGTTAGACTAAAAAAGCCGACCCCAAGTGACTTGGGAATAATAAAGGCTAGGGAGAAGAAGTATCTCATTATAACAGATTTGAAGTATACAAATATACACGGTTAGATGAATGATGAATAAACTTAAAACTAATTATATTTTAGCAAAGTGCTTATATCTACGCAACTGTTTCAACGCCCAAACTTCAGGATAAAATAAATAATCCCACGATCACTTGAACTGAAAGGCCTCTTCGAAAAACACAGCCAAGTGGAACAGTTAATAAAAATGTTGACTTAGTTTCAAGCTGTTTGTTCAGAAGAGTGGACGTTCGTCCGTAAACCGACAGAATGTAAATTCAGTTCCTGCCTTCTTTATACGCCAGATGGAGATTCCGACTCGTCTTACGGAAACGAGAAATTGCTTCGGCGGACAATTCTATTCCCGATAGTTTTATTTATACTCCACGATACCGGGCCCCAGGTTTCGTTTTATCATTTTCATTCCAGTTGCTACGATTCTTGATTTGATTACTAGTTGAATTGGATGCATCCGTATTTCATTGTGCTCTATTTTAAAATGAATGGCTGCTTCCGATAATATAGAAATTCAAGTATATTACGTCGATAAGACTTAAGTTGAAGTATTGAATGTGGTACAGATATTTTATATATGAAATATTTCTATCAGTTTCTGTCCCTCGATCTATGGACGTACCTGATATTGTAGAAACCAATTTGAACGCTGCACTGGCGAGCGCCGGCAATCAAATTATAGATATAAAGATTTGATTTTCCTTACTTCGCACAGTGCTTTACAATTATTACGTTAGTAGTTTAAGTTATTTTAGTTATATTTTTGGTGAAATCTTTATAATAATATAATAATATTTTATCACATACACACAACACCATCTAGCCCAAACTAAGCAGAGCTTGTACTATGGGTACTAGATAATGAATAAACATACATATATACATAGAAACACCCAGACCAAGAAAAACATTCATGTCCATGCACATATATGTTTGACTTGTGCGGGAATCGAACACGCGACCTCAGGCGTGGCAGTCTGTTTCACTAACCAATTCGCCATCGAGGCCGTCGAATAGAAAATCTAAAAAAATAAAATTAACTCGCCGTGGGGTTATTAATACATCGTTTACCCAGCTGCAAACTACTATCGAAATAAAGGCAATTACACTTAAATAAAGGCTGACCAACACCGTACACGCACATATAAAGATGTAGGTATATTAAGAATATGATTGTTTCATGTATGTCAACAAAACTCGACAACATGTATTATAGTAGAAGAATACGTTGCTAATTATTTGGTGATAGCACGAATGTACCTCTGGTACTATAAGCGATCATAGGCTATACATATATAGGTAATCGCTTACCGTCCGTGTTGGTAGCTTACTACCAACACGGACCACACCATTACGAACCACAAATACAGTTAAATTTTGACTGTTACCTAATAATGAAGCCTTTTTGATTGGGTTAAATTTTTCGCTGTGGTTGAAAGTTACTGCGAAAACGGAATTATTAATACGAAATATTGGAAGGAAATTAATAATAATAACATTAAAAAACGTGGATCTCTAACATAATCAGCAAAATGTAGACGTGAAATCTGTTTATTCCTTTACAAATTCAAACTTTATGTTTTTAAATCAAATACTAAGCGTACTACAGATCATATCGATCTGTCTGCATTGAAATGAAAGGTTGCAACATAAGCCAATTTAAAATTTACTTTGAAGAGTTTACCTCGGTATAACAGTAGCCTGGGTTAGGCATATTGCGAGCTTCATGCACATGAAACTTTATTGAATTTTAGCCATTTTCCATAACGCGACTTCCAGCGTACGCACTTTTCAATTTTACACCATCTATCTGAAGCATTTCATTTTAAAACCAACTCGCTTGAAGAATATAATAGCGAGTGCGATCATAAAAGTCAATTTTTTTTAGTCTTTTAATTTTTTATCCGCGTAGGTAGCCTAGTGGGAGACTGTTGGACTGTTGGATAGTCCAATAGTCTCCGTCTAGGAAGAACATTATGGAGAACAACTCGAGACCTCTAGACCTCTCGAGGTCTCGAGTTGTTCCATAATGTTCTTGAAGACATTTGAAGTCTGCTAGCCCGCACTGAGCCAGCGTGGTGGACTATGGCCTAACCCTTGTCACACTGAGAAGAGGCTTACAACCAATACTGTGCACTTTCATGGGAGCAGTTAACTTCAATTAACATTAATCTATTAATTGAATGAAAACATTTGATTAAGATTTATTTTGTTATCTTTATAGAATTTTTCTATTGGTTATTGTGTCTGGCCGCCAGTGGGCCGCTGTAACTCAAAAAGTTAAGCAGTAAATAGTTATGAGAGATATTTATGAAATAGAAGAATATTTTTATGCGACTGTCGCGTCTACCGCCATTGTGCTGAGTGTCGTGAATTAGATTCCAATAAATATATTTATGTGTTTCACAAACAGATTTTTTTGAGTCTGAGTATTCGGTCCGCTCTTTTAATATGTATAAGTTCCTCTAAGTCCTCTTGTAAAGGAGGTTTTCCATATCATCCCAATGATGTACTTATGATCCTACGTAATAGTGGCGTACCTGTTGCCTACCGGGTATTTAGTATATCACGTACATTTGCAGACAAGAAGTCTGCAAAGAAAACAAATCCAAATTAAAAAAACGCTTTGGCCCTAATAGGAAACTCAACTTGATATATCACGATCGTACATTAACATGCATAAGTTAGCATGCAAGCTTTTGCTATATAAGTTACGCGGCAGTCATTAATATCATGCTAACATGTATCAAAATCCATCAAACTATTAATAGATAGGGATATGTAGAACATATTCTAATTTGCGACTCATCAACATGAGCAGGAGTTAATTAAAAACATGTAAGCCCGTGGTTCTAATTATTGAGCCTCGATTGTAACGGTTTGTAATGCCAAACCTCGGTGGCGCAGCGAGTGTTTGCTTAAACTTGTTTACTTGTTTAATGCTTACTGAAAAATGATTTTACATGTTCGTCAAAAAACAAACTAGCAGAATCGAGCCATGAGAATCGAGTCTGAATTTTTGAAAATTGCGGTTTCTTATATATATATATGTAACCTCACAAGATGAAAACACAGAGTAAAGTAGTTTCTGCGGTTAAAATTTATGAAACATATTTTGCATGCCAGCAACTGACAGATTAAATTTAAATTCTTGCCTTTTCTAAAATTGTTTTTATAGAAGACAATCTCAAGTACATGAGTAAATCCTATGTCGCAGGTGACTTTATAATCATTTAAACAAAGGACACAAATGATACTCTGTATCAGAGCAACTATTTGAAGATCATGCAATTTTTTATCCCGTGTGGGACTCAAGTCTACGACACTCGGAGCATTGGCGGTGGTAAAGCAACAACTTAAATTGCTACATCATCCATGCAGTCATATTCTATCAATTGCTGGAATGTCAGATATAATTAATAAACAGTTGTTACCAGCCTCCGGCGGGCAGCTGCAGATTTAGACGTTAAATAACATTGTCAGGATATTTAATATTGAGGTCTCCAAATAGTAATTTCGACCATAATACTGAAATCAATTTTATTAATTATGTTTTGTCTACCTGAAAACAGTTAATAACCTTTCGTTGCTCCATCTCCTTTACACCTACGGGAGCCGACAGTGAGCGCTATGTTGAAGGTCATTGACAGCATAAAGCTTTAATCGTTGTTTTTATGTTAACGAGGAATGGTTATTTTTTGTAAAACGATTAGCATCAACTATTAGCGAAACATAATTTAGAGGTAACGTGAATAATTTGATTATTATTATTGTTGTTTTATAGGTGAAATCATTTTATTAGACATAGTAATAATATAATAACGTTCTAAACGTAACTGACAAAATGTTAATATTGTTCGAAAATAAACAGGTATTCCAATAGGAGGATCATGGTAAACAAAATAACTGCTGACCATCTGAAAAGATCTTCTCTCTTCAAAAACCCACTAAAAAGTTAGATAAGTGTGATTTTCTGTAGAGCCATTGCCATCTGGGCAATAAATAATCTGGGAATTGTAGAATTGTTTGCTATTTTCAAGATAATTAAAAAATCTTTTACTACTTTGACTGTAAAAATAAACACAATACATTTTCTAAGCGCCGAGCAAACCATTTAGCAATATATACAATTTAATACATACATATAAATTATAGGCAACCAAGAAATAACGAAATTTTATTTTTTTATTCCCCTGCAACCCGCAATGCCATTACACCGGAAAAAAACAATTATACCTTTTTGCTCATAGTTGAGAATTCAGCATAAAGAAATCCAACAAGTGTTTTGTTACATTATTTCTAGAAAGCTTTTCTTTGTTCACTAATAGAGACACAAATAACACTAAAGGTAATCTGGCCTAAGCTTGATTAGAGCTTATAAATCTTTCTGACTGAACAACTGCTCGTAAAATTTTTTGTTCGTATTCTGTCTACAAATACCAGTATGGTTGTAAAAGTAAGTAACGTTTTATTGATTACATAATAATTAAAACTGTGGGCACAATTATAATTAATTGGAAGAAGGAGTGTAATTTTGAATTGAACATTTTTCAAATTTAATGCCCTATTGACACTTGCCCATTCCTAATAGAAGTATTTATTTCAGCTACCAAGCTCAACATTTCAATGATATTGACTGTGCGGATGGCACAGCATGTTCTAATGGTCATCTCACCACTGTCAGAGTGCTAGATATTGTGAGTTTGATCCTTACATGTAGATTTTTTTTTGTTGATTGTAGGTGATTTTTTCATAGATGTGAAATGTCATAGGTGCCATACCCATAGTATATTATATATATCCCTGTGGCATTCATATAATTGTTTTAAAAAACATCTTCCTCGTAGATTATTTTACCGAGGCTGCGGGCGTTTTTACAAGCATCTAAAATTCCGGACTCAAAGAATACTTCAACCACTATTTGTAAGTCATAGATATTTTTTCGCGAATTGTGTGACAAGTGTTTAGGGTTCGATCCAGGAGATTGGACCCTCAACACTCGGCACACTGGCAATGGTGACTTGACCACATAAATATCTTTATCCATTGACGACTGAGCAAAATACGTATGCATCTAAGATAATATAAGCAAAAAGTAATTTTATCTGTACAGTAAGGCTTATTGTTAAGCAGTGAGCGTGAGCTCTTTTGTTTTATCGGGCGTTTTATCCAATACCTAGTGTTTTTACTGTAGACGAGTTTATTTTTAAAACAAACAAAACTTCAACCAGTCTTTACTTTTAACTTTATTTACTAAGGCATGGTATCTATAATTATTCTGAACTGATCAGATAGTCAGATTCAATATTGATCTTTAGTGGTAGAGTTCGTCTATTACGCTTCTGTTTGTATACTCACTATTTCAGGGAAGATATAATAATAAAAATAATGCTGTGAGTCCAAACAGGCCTGCGACGTCACGAGTGACAACCACAAATATGCTACAGAACTTGTTGAACAAAGGCTGGTAGGCACTGGCTGGTCACGTCATGTAAAATATTATCTATTTGTAAAAAGTTTAAAAATAAAACGTATTATAAATTGCCAATCCCCAACTGTATTAGAAATAGAGCTTTTCTAAAATATTGTACAATATTTCAAGAACTACGTATTTCTTGCTGCAAAAATGCTGATATTGAATTTTGTATCTACTTTTTTAATAAAAATGTTGTTTCATATTTTAGAAAGTTATTTCGTTAAAATAGTTGCAGTGTTCGTCACGTACAATGGAAATCACCAGTCTGGCGTGGATTTTAGAGTAGTATGCAAAAAGTTTAGCTACGCTCTTTGGATGTAAACAGTTATTTTTTTCTGTCTGCACGTATGATGCAATAGTGTAGGTAAATAGTCTGTCGTCTGTATCTATGACCTAAGTGTTGTCAGTTTAATTTCTTTATGATAAATGTTATTGTACTGAGTGTGAGTAGTATTTGGGTTCATTGGTATTTATGACAAATTGATTTCTGTATTGCACCTATTAGTTTTTTAACAACAAAATAGTTTATATTTGTAACAATTTTAGTGCCACATCAAGTCCGAATGACTCCCACAATAAAATCTATTATTAGGTCACTAAGTCTAATTTTTAATCTAATTAAAGCATTTTTTTACAAAATTCTATTTACTATAAATACACGAAATTATAAAACAAAAACTGTATAAATAGATACAAAACTTAACTTAGAAATAAACAGAAATTGATATAAAATGAAACGTTTAGTCATACAACTTTTGGTCATCATATAACACTTTTAAAGAAAAAACTTATAATTTTTTAAAAAGTAAGTCCCTGTTGTTATTTGTACACTGACATTACATCATCTTTACTGATATGGCGTTCCCTTGTGTGACCCTGTAGTGAGCTACCGGACATAATTCTATAATATGAGGCAAGAACTATCCAAATATTTTCGTTTTTGATCTATTCAAGATAATCATTATAAGTAAACATTGCCAACAATTTAAGTCATGTAAATATACATATAAGACGACAATCAAATCATGGGTATGATCTTTTATATAAGATAAATTCAAATTTTATTTAAAGTAACGTGTAACTCAAAATTACTCAATCATAAATAAAAATGCTAAAGCAGTCGTAGACGTTCTACGACAGGTGTCTACGACACGCTGCGCTAAGCTACGAGTGTAGCCGAGCGTCTACGACGCGCGCTGATGCACACATGCTCAGCGCAAACGTCACATCACAAGGATTACGCCTCGTTTGTTAGGGCACTATTACAGCCCTCCCGATTACGTATTTAACTTATTGCGTTTGAAATTAAGAAAGAAGGGTAATGTAGGGTAACGTCATTATAACGGTAACTTGAGTTTGTTTTGCTCAGCTGTTTTCTTTTTCTACTTTATTGTTGTGATTATATTATGAATATCATCACAAAAATTAAGTTTTTAATTAAATTGACTGTTTTATATAATATATATATTATAACGCTAGGCCACTAACCACTTTTTCCCGGGTTGTACACAATACATATACTAATTATGTCCACCTGGAATGAAGTACCTTTTAAATAGTGAGAGTATTTTTAAAGCAGTCGCAGTAGTTCCAAAGATTACCTTATGGTACGTACAAAAACTTACAAAAATCGCACTCTCTATTTGTAATATTATTAAAAATAGTAGCTCATTGCTTCGATTTCTAAATGAGATGACACTGTGCTTTTCTACTTGTAATCCAATTTGCCTGCTGGCTACTACGAATAGAATTTATTTCTTAATAGAACAAATTTCAAGCACAGTTACTTCTAAGAAAAGAGTCGCCTAGACGAACAACGTTAAGAAACCTACGTCATAGAGCCTTAAGGGTTTTTAGAGAATGCGGAAAATGGACTCAGTTTTTGTACAAATCTTTTAAGTAATATAAAAACAAAAAAAAATGTTTTATTTAACACATACAATATACACGAATAATGAATTAACATATTAACGCCTATTAAATCATACACGCTAGTAAAAAGAGGGTTATTCACAAAAAAGTTTCCACTCTAAGTTAGGGCTAGTAAAAGGGCGGGCGGGTGATTCTCATTATCTCTGGGTACCTACCCTTCTCGTTTCCTAAGTAGCTTATAAGTGACAAATGGCTTTAAGCTTTGTGGGTAGAGCCCTTTGTGAGGCGAGTACTTCTGGACCATAATATTGGCTTTCAATAATATTTTGAGTCTGATTCTTGTGATTACTTTTGTGGTTAATAGGTTGAACCTACTAATACTCTAAATCCTACTAATATTATAATTGTGTAAGAGTGTGTAAATGTTAGAGGTTTGGATGTTTGTTACTGAATAATGAATAGTCAGTTCGACCGATTCCTGGATTACCACATAGAACACTTTCTATTTCGGAATATTTTTCAGTATCATCGATGCAGGCGGGCAGGCGGCCTGCATTAATGAGACTGAAAAATACATATTATATGCAGGCAGTACCTAGAAAATGTTTGGATAGTCAAAATCTTTGGATCGTTAATTATTCAAGGCCAAACAACTTATCAGAATTTTATTAAATTTGTCACGTACATGGATAGGCTGGCTACAACTTAGATTAATATAATAAAAGGACAATTCGCTTTCCGGGTTTTTTGTCGCTGTAAATACTGCGAAATTTCTAAAACATATTTGTACCTGAAATAATGCGACTGAAGTCACGATTAAACGTAATAGTAAAAGAAATATAATGGAATGATACTTTATAAGTACCTAGTTTATATTGGGCATACATTCAGACAAAGACTCAAGCTTACAGCTTATTCAAAGCAATATGAACCTAATAACATTGTTGCACAGCCTAGATTATAGTGTTCTTATCTTAACACTGCTTTATTTCGGATTCTTGAGTAACAACATACTTTTGTGCAAGCTTTGCAGTGAATCGTTGAGAGAATACTGCCTTTCGTCTCTATTTATAAATAAAAAGATTACGTGCCGAGTGCTGCAGCAATGATATTCTGGCAATTTGTTGTATTCATGTTATGCATTAATGGAATGTTATAGGCATCATATTTCTTAACTAGTGCTACTAGCAATTGTCCATATTCACTTGCGTGAATGAACTGCAGATAAGGAATTAGTGCTAGGGTCAACTTCGTTAAAAGATTTCAAGATATGTCAAAAAATTCTTGTTTATTAAAAGCAGTCTTTTTCATACGATCATAGTACAAACAAGTACACAGGTCTTCTGATGGTAAACGGATACTATATACTAAATTATAGTTTACACTACTAGGGATAGAAAGAAAAAGCATAGAAGAGTGATATGTGAGTTTCTGGCACTCTTACTAACCGGAAGAAACGCAGTAATAGTTACTCTTGTTCTGTAAGACAATGGCAATACTACATGGCGCAAGCTGAATCATTCGTGCCGTTATCAAGTAATTGACGACGGTGGATTCGTCCACTTGTACTCGTTAATTAAGTATATCTTGTTACCTCTTAAAGTAATAATAATAATAATAATTTATTTTCATTATTTGATTTTAACAAATTTTCTCTTAATCTAATACATACATTTTTATTTTTATTTTGTAAAGCGTTTTAAATATTAAAAGAGAATTCGATGACGACCGTACTAGTATAAACTGTGCTACAGTCGCCAGCGCCTTCCACCCTGAGATTGTTACAAAAAATTTAATTGTTTAGGCACATCAACAAAAGAAAGAAATGGAAATAAAATCTAAAACATTTTAGTAGTATAATATTTAAAAAGATATAGTTGAAAACTGTTACCACTCGAGTGATCAAGATCATCAATAAAGGTAATTACAAATAATTGTCAATGTGAGTAAGTGTGATGTGTGTGAATGTATGTATGTGTGTGAATGGAAGGTGTGAGTGCGTGATGTGTGAGGAATGAATATGTTACTAATATATGGTTTAAGTATTAAGTATAGGAATTTAATAGGTCCTCTGTTTGACTATAGTTCAAGCCTAACAACCACTTACGTAGAGTATCCTTATCTTATTAAAGTGTTAGCTGTACGGTCGGCTACTGTCAGTAAATTAAATAGTGGCTAATATATAAAATAACGCAAAAGACTTTAGCGCAGCACTAATGCATTAGACAAATTTATGTTATGTATTTATCGTCTATTTATTATGGTACAATGCGCTGGTTTGAGCTTAATTTTTTTTGTAACTTTGCATGCGCTTTGTTTTTTTTTTATACGACTAAAGTGGCAAACAAGCATACGGCCTACCTAATAGTAAGTGGTCACTGTAGCCTACGGACGCCTGTAACACCAAAGTCATCACTTGCGCGTTACTTACGCTTTAGGAAAGGAAGAAGAGAAAAAGGAAGTGAGAAGGACCTTTTCTTTACCACTTCCTTTTTCTCTTCTTCGGGAAGAAGGAAAGAGGGTGATTAGGCTCCCGGCACTCTCGCTCACCGAACGAAACACAACAGTAGGAATACTGGTATTTTACGTCGATTTTCTGTGAGATGGTAGTCCTTCCCCGGTCGAGCCGGCCCATTCATGCTGAAATCAGCGAGGCTCTACTACTCTAAAAATCAAAAATTGTGCGACAAAGATAGCTAATAATGTAGATGGGATATTACTATATTTTCTGAATTATTGATATCCTACTCTTTTATGCCTTACCTATTATTAACAAATCATTACCATAGAACAGCTTGAATTAAAGAAAGCGTATGCTGGTTGGATTCGAATGGGTTCGAACCACTTTTCGCTTTGTTTTAGACTAGCGTTCTGCGTAAAGGGCAGAATAGCTATATCTCTTCCGTATGCCTTAACGGTCATTTGCAGTTTAGGTGTTTTTTTCGTATTGCTTCTGCATTGATAACCTTAATATATATTACCTATACTTATCAATACTCGAAGGATACCGCTTACAAATTGATACGCCAATACAGCAAAGTGGCAGACAAATTGCGTGCCTTATAAAAATAAATAAAATATCGTCAGGTTTTAGTACCATTTGTAAAACAATTTAAAAAAAAAACATCAACAACGGCACAGTAACATGTAAAACTATTATAGGTTAAAAAGTGATTAACATTTTTACGATGCCAAGTGATCTGTGACACAAATCACGTTGGAACAATAAAACGAAGCTGAAATACTATAAATGTACGCAGAATATCAAATGTTTTCGGCTATAAATGAAAATGAAACCGTAACAATCGTATTTACATAGGGCCTAAATTAGGTACAGTATAATTTTTTTGCTGTGACGACATTACTTTCGTCTTGGATAGTAAATATTTTAACTACTGAGATGAAAAAGCAGTAAGGAATAAATGAGCGCTAACGGTTATCGAAATAAAACTTGTTAACCGTGTTTACAATCAATTGGTCTACTTTTAACACCAAGTGAAAATTTTACAAGACTGCTAACACTGCCGTTCAATTTTACAAATAAAATATTAAAGATCGCGATTGGATCTGCCTTCTAACGATCCGTTTCTGAGGTACTGTTCCTGGTAAATCTTCCTGCGCCAACATAAAATAAGGTTGTCTTATTCTCATATTCCGTAGAGTGAATGTACTTTCCTAGCAAGACTGCTCTAGTTTTGTGAGGGTGCACCTCCAACATCTCTCCTCTGATGCATAGAGATAACCTCAATATACATCGAGCGTCGAGTCGGTCGATGTCTCTACTGTTTGATGATCCACCTATATCAAAGTATGAGTATGCACAATGTGGGGTTTTATTTAAAGGCAACTTTACAAATATTCAAACAACGGACACAAAGCACACATAGACTCGAAACGACCATTAGTGGATCACACATTTTTTTGTCCCGTTTAGGGATCGAACCCCAACACTCAAAGCGGCGGCACTGGTGAGACAGCCACTTAAACCACTACATCAACATACAACATCAACCGTTCACTCTCATCAATTTTAGTTGGTAAGCCCATGCCAGCAGTATAACACAAGCCCTTTGTCCGAAACGAAAGGATTATGCTTGTTAAAGGTTAGTAACCTTTCAAATTGCTCCACCCTCCAGTGCCTCAATTATACGAAACAACATTATACGTAAATATAGCATATTCATTATATTTTAAATCTAAATCCCTATCGTAACACTTGATTAGCTAACACGCACGTAACACATTTATATGAAAAACTCTCAGCGAGATTATTTCGTTCCGTAGGTCATTACATATTCAGGTCGTTCCGGAGGCCACGCAAAAATGTCATCTTCGTTTCTTGTTTATTTCGTTTGCCCAAGTTGGTCGGTTGAGCCGCGATTTTAATAATTCTTATATCCGGACATGTGAGTGGAGTTTTTATGCATGTTGGATGTGGAAAAATTAGGTGTATGAATGTTAAAATGGTTTTGTTTGCCTTTGTTCTGTGTTATTTTCGTCGTCGTAAATCACGTTATATCTACGTTCGAATTGGTATAATTTATACCAATATTATAAAGTCTTCTTGGCACGTTGTCAATTGACGACGATGCGGAGGAATATTATGACGCTTTTTAATTTTGTCTTGTAAATAATTTGTGTATATTTTATGTTAATTATTTGTTTAATTGATGTGCAATAAATAATATCTACTAATATTATAAAGCTGAAGAGTTTGTTTGTTTGGTTTAACGCGCTAATCTCAGGAACTACTAGTTCGAATTGAAAATTACTTTTAGTGTTGGATAGCCTATTTATCGAGGAAGGCTATTGGTTATATAATATCATGCTATGACCCACGGCGGCGGCGCAATAACTATAAACGCGGGTGAAACCGCGGGCATATCTAGTGTGCATATAAATAGGCAAAGACAAAACAATTCAGTATCCTTTCTCATCGGTTTATAAACTAATGTCTTAAAAAAAATGAATACGGTTAATTCTGTTAGGAATATCTTATAGATAGATAAAAAAAAAACAGCTCATTACCTTTTTCTCGTTTGTTTGTCAGCTTGTTAAGTACTAACTAACAATGCTTTCCTTTATTAACGAGTATTTGGAGTAGTTTAGTTTACAAATCAGGTATAGATATACAAGAATTGTAAACTCTATCATATAGTCGAAGCAAAAGCCAATCAAAGGAAAACTCATGATCTTTTACTTCATGTAACTTGAATATCTACTAGGTATTTTTTTAAATACAAATGCCTCTACTCACATCCGATGTAAAGTCGCTAACATAATTTAAAGACGTTATCTTATCGCGGCGGTAGTAAAGCTAGTAAACTTATTGATTTTCACGAAATAAACAGCGGCTCGCTCCGAATCCCTATAATTATGCTTTCCTTGGATCGCTCAGAAGTTTATGTTGCTTTAGATACCGTTCGTTTTGTTTTTATTTGTAGAAAATCAAAGTGATTCTGGTTAAGTAAGCTTGCTTTTTCTTTATCAAAATGTTTATGCAGCTTTTGGGTAGCATTTACTAAAATAAACTAGGCTTTCTTGTGAGGTTTTATAATAATATTCTAAAAGATAAGCAGATACTGCTCACTAGTTTAATAGCTTTGTAAATGATTTGAAGAAAGATTAAAAGTGGAAATAGAAAGATTATAGTAATCCATAATCTTTATTTTTCCACCAAACCAAGCGGCAAGCGCTCGCGGTACCGATGCCGCTGCGCTGAGCCTCGTGGGTTCAAATCCAACATGAGACATTATTAGTCTCCAAACAATTGTCCTGAGTCCGGGTTTACATTATGTTCATTTATAGTATGTGTATTAATTCTTCCGTGACACAGGGCTTGATGCTTAGAGCGGTTTGTCTTTTAATACTTAGTCTATTATAATAAAAATGGTTTAAGATAGTTTAAAACAACATCGATTTCATACTTAACTAATAATACTAGTGGACGCCAAGTGGTCGAAATTCGACCATAATTGATTTAAATTTTAAGTTTGATCGTTATTATGGTTTTTTGTCTATAACTATACCCTTATACTAACATTTCATGGTACTTAATATATGTAACCATAGTTACGAAGAATTCTACGACATCAGCCGAACAATGGCGAAATACTACAAACGTGATTCGACTATGTGTGTCAAATGCATGGTTGTGTGCGTGAAGTGTTTTTTTTTTATTAATTTAATGTATTTCAAAAGAATATTTTATAAAAAAATTAGGATTCGCCACTCCTTCTCCATATAAACTTTAACTGTGCCAAATTTCGTACCCCTCCGTCCGCGTAATTTTCGTAAAAAGGGGTACAATGGTTTTGCTTCACGTATTAATATATAGAAGATTTCGCGTTACATGCGACCACGGCCGGTGTTACCTAGTCGAAACCTCAAGCATCAACGGTAATAATTATGCATGATCACGTTAATACCTGTTACGCATTATATAGATCTCATATTTGTTAAGAATATCCGTCTTGGAATCAATATTACATATAAATAGCTACGAGCTAGTTTAATTGATTGTGAGCCGTGAGCGCGATTGTTTTATAGTCGTTCCAAAGTTATCAATATCGGTGAGCAGCAGCATAAGGCTTTTTTGTTTAGAATACCGGGGTTATCACTTGCGCGTTAGCCCTTTCGAACATGTGCTAAACAAATTATTTTCAATAACATTATGAAGCTTATATATCGTAGAAAATTCATTAATATTATAAGTGTGAATATTTGGAAAGTTCTTAGATGCTAATGACTCAAACATACGCGTGTTTGAGTCATTAGCATCTAAGAACTTACCAAATAATCGTAAAATTTTGGAATTGTAGTTTCATTTAAATTTGTTTAAAGATTTGAGCGATACACGTAAATATACCATGTCCTGAATTAACATATAGGATGCTCTTACGCGGGCTAAGCCGTAGCAGAACCGACGACACAGCAATCATACCTTTCAAGTATTATTATGCTCAGTAGACAAAAGAAAGGACAGAAGTGCGAAACATTTTCCATTATAATTCAAAGATGTTTCTCAGCAACCTCAAGCTAACTTCAAGCCCGCAATGGTAGTATATCAAAGTTGATTATAACGTGACATAAAACATAGAAGCCCAACACATTAATATGCGCCGACAAATACCAAATATCGCGTGTGGGGGAACATTAAGTTATATCCGTGTATTTACATAAACACAGCATACTGATGTTTCGCTAAAATCTTCACGAGTTTCTGAGTTTGTTCGCCAAACTTCGTTAAAAGTTTTAATTATATTAACTTTGCGTTTTTCTGTTGCTTGTATTTTATTATGTATTTACGATCCGCTGTGCACATAAGTCTTCATATTTTGCACTGTTAAGATTTCCTGGACCTGTAGTCTATCTAACACTTCGTAAAACAGGCGTAAGTCTATGTACGTGTGCATTCATTTTAAAGATTATTTTACTAGCTGTTATCAACATCTTGCTTCGTGCTTCTTAAGAACATAACAGATCAATACGTCTAAATATCCAAACTTTCATATCCTTAGTAATTACTCAAATAAGAAAGCGAATACATCACTGCTATACATGTATTTCCCTCAACATTTTTAAATGTAATTAACTTTAGTTGTCCCCATATCAAATGTCAGTACATTCAAGCGATAAAAACTTCGGTTAAAGTCGCAGCTAAGAGCCAATTTTAATATTAGTTGGATCTCTCATCACCTCAGCACTTCCATTTATTCGAGTGTTGTTTGTGGTGTATTTTTATACAAAGGAAGTAAACAAGTATGTGACTTGACTAAAAAAAAGCGAATACATCTTATGATCGCTTGCAACCAACAAACCAGGAATATCATTCGCTCGTTGCTAACTGTAGAAAATAGAAATTAAAGATAGAATGTGTAATGATAAAAATGGGATAATAAAAAAGTCAGAACAGCGTGCACGAACACCGTCTATGATCATTCCTTGTCTTTCACCGCTTCTATGTGGTAGACACTTTAGACTTTAGAAACTAATCAAGCAAACTCGAATAATATATAATATACTAATATCGGTCCTGTATTAAACTGTCCCACTGCTGGATACAGGTCCCTTATCAGTGTGAGAAGGGTTAGGCCATAGTCCATCACGCTGGCCTACTGTGGTTTGGCAGATTTTACATATCTTGGAGAACAAACATTATTTAGAACTCTAAGACAGGTTGCCTCACGATGGTTTCCGACACCGTTAAGGCGAGCTATAATTAGATATTTAATACGCACATAAGTTCGAAAAGTCAGAGATGCGCGCCTTGGGATCGAACTCGAAACGACTGCGTGATTATCCAACGGTCTCCCACTAGGCTACAGTTGCTGAACTATTTTAATAAAAATAAAAATACTACATGGCGAGTAGTATCATACAATTTAAGCCACAAAAGACACCTTCATATCAAGTCGTCAGTAATAATATAAATAAGTCGGACCTATTCACATTTAGTCTCTCGTCAAACTAATTCAAAAACCTAATTACAGGTACAAATGACTTACAAAGGAGACTCTTTATGTATTTATTATGAATCTAGATATGTTATCAAGAAAATGGTATTAAAAAACTTAATATACGGCTATGATAACTGTCTCACTTGCTGTCCTTGAGGTCTGGGGATTAACTCTTGGGTCGAGCCAACATAAAGTTTCTATTTATAACCATCGTAGCCTTATGGCTACGATGGATTGATGAAGATTGGCTTATTTTGATGGACATTATTATTAATGTCCATCAAAATAAGCCAATCTTCACGGTGTCTAGTCAGCTACGCGGAAAATATTATAGTCCACGTGGGGACAAACACAACTGCGCTTTCTATACACAGCGGCTATACAACGGCTTTACGTGCGTTCCGAGGAACGGAAGGCGGCAACTCCGCTTCAAACTCGCTTACTTTGATCAACTTTTGAGAATACCTTGAGAGAAAAACTCAGCAGCTTTTTGGTGTGCCAACCCAGAAATCGCATCTGAAACCACTAGCTCTGTAGTCGTGATAACTACCCCCTGCACTAGCGAGGCTATAAAGCAACACATTTTAGTAGACTTAATTATCATTAAAACATTTTAATTACAAAAGCCCTTAGTAAGTAGTAAACACAATAAAAAATAATGGAAACCATTTTGAAATGCCAACATTTCAGAATGAAACAATGAGTGCATTTTATGAAAATTAAAATTTCCCCTCGATAAAACAATTTAAGTCATGCAAACTGAAAATAAAAGGTATCTCCTAATTGAAAAGAAATAATTAAGTGTATGTCGTTCATTCAAACAATGGGTCCGTTCAAAATAGGTACCCAATTTCCTTGACGCCACAGACAATTAAAACTCTGGCCAGTGTCTTTTCACTTTAATTGAAAAGAGGATACGGGAGATACCGATTAAAAAAGATTTCTATCTAACTGTCTGAAATATTAACACTTTATCCAGTTCTTTAAAAGAAACGTATAATGCGGCAAAATGAATTGGAAATTAAAGCATTAACAGCAGCTTCTACTGCGAGTTGGATAAAAGTTGTAGAGAATATAATATGAAGCGGGTAATAAGATAAAAACGGATTTTATTTAATAATAAGCGTCGGTGGAGGTAAAAGGATTTGAAACAGCAAGAGAAAATTTTATGCATGCTTCCGGTCTATTTAGTAATATATATATATATATATATATATATTTTAGGTATAATATGAATAACTCGGTGGTGTACTGAATGCAACTGCTGTGCATGATTTGAGTATGATACCTGTCAAAATCTCAGTGACAGCACTGATTTTGATCACCTAAACCTGATAGACATCACACAGTTCCTGACAGACTGACATCACACTCTAGCTAATAGGCTATATCGAACATTATTGACGAAATGTGGCTGAATTACACCTCTACCTGTCCCTTCGGAGATATAGGTGTGCCACATAGTCTCATACGTCTCATATTTAGCTAGAAAGACCCCACAATTATGGTTTTGAACACATGTTAATATGAGAAGTCTTATAGGTTTGCATAAATACTACTGATAAAAGCAGAAACGTTGCTTTGGCAATTGTCTTTCGGAAACAATATTGGACATGGATGGCGTAGTGGTTTACGTGGTCGCGTCACCAAGACTACGCTACTACTAGCGCCAAGCATTGTGGATACGAATTCAACACGAGACTAAAATTTGTTGAAATTAAACTCATTTATACGGATTTTTAACACTGTATTACATAATTTTGAAACTGTTACACTACTACTACTATTAAACTTTTTAAGCTAATAAAATTATTAAAACTATTTATATTTAGGTTTACACTTTCCCCAACGTTTCGGTTGCTTTTCAGCAGCCATGGTCACAGGGAGACTAAGATGGTAGTTGTCTCAATGTTCCAGTGCAGTTATTTCAAAGTACCCGAACATAATCTAATCATTGGTGTTTTTATTTACGCAGAATGAGCTCAAATTACCATGAAGTCTAGCTGTGACAGAAGACAATATTACTAAAATTTGTGTAATCCAGAAATGGTTGTTCCGGGTCTAAATATTCTTTATGCCCGTTGTTTGAAAGTTTGTAAAGTCCCCTGCGATACAGTGTTATGTGCAGGTGTTGTGGCTAGCGGCAAAATAAAGAAAAAAACTTGAGAGGTGTCAAGGGACACCCGGATGGAACGAAGTTCCTTTCGATTAATTAGTGAAGGAATTGCAATAAAAAAATTTTAATTAATTAATTTATAAATTTCCGAAAATCTAAAAAAAACCATAAAAGATACACACCCTACATGGCGCGTGCATAATAATAAGAAGTCTGTTAGCTCGCAGCTGGCCACAAGGTCACGCGTTTTTTCCATAATGAAGTAATCTGCTGGCGCATGAATGAACAGTGCGAGCGAGATAGCGTAACTACTTACGCACACCGCACAGCTTACAATAGCTTACTATAGCAAAAAGTGTCGTGACAACTTTTCGTAAGAATTTTTTCCGTCTAGCCCCCTTTCACAACGCGAGATAAGGAACTTCGTTCCAAAAAAAAGAATGTAGCTAGATCTTATAGTTTTCTTTAAAGACTATGCCCGCACTAGGCTCCTCTTTTCTACTGTATTGATACCGTTGACGAGTAGTTTCATCCATTTGGTTTAGTCCATCAAAATGTCCGATAGAGGCGATGATAGACAATAAATAAACACGCTGACAATAATTATCGAAGAGAGGCAACTAGTAATTACTCTTACTACGAAAGTACACGGCAGTACTTTACACAATTGTAAGAAAATTTTCTGATATATCAATCTTATTTAACAACCTCTTAAATAGATTTTAATAAATGAAATTATATTTATCATCACCTTAAATTATACACACAGTTAAATAATAAAATATAAAAAGTTAATAAAATAATAAATAAACAAAATTTAAACTGTAGAAAAGAATGCTGGTTTCTTCTCAAACGTCCAGTTCGACCGGACTCACAGAATCGACGTGAAATAGCAGTATTCCTTCTGTTTTGTTTCGTTCGGTGAGTCAGAGTGCCGGAGGCCCAATCACCCTCTTTCCCCCTTCCCGCTCCTTCTCCTTCCCATTTCCTTTCCTAAAAGGACGGCAACGCGCAAGTGATGCTTCTGGTGTTGCATTACTATCAGGTGGGGGGCCGTATGCGTGTTTGCTACCTCAGCTGTATAAAAACAAAAGTTTGTATGTTAAGATTTTTCCTTGCATATATTTTTATTTTGTACAGTTTAGATTTTATTTACCTATTATTTTGTTTACTTTCAGGCTTTTAGTTTAACTGTGTAATTAAAGGTACTGATAAATACAATTTATTTCTATCTATCAGCGCCTCTATTGGACATGATGATGTTTATATTTTTCGGCATATAGACAACCTATTAAAGCGTATTGAAGTATTAAAATAGTAAAAAGGATTATATATTTATGAGGCTAGATTTGCAACCCACTGTTCGCCGGTGTGCCGCTACTATTTGATAGGTCAAGAAATCCACCAAGTTGTAAACATTGTTTGATTTATATTCTTATTAGAATTTTCATTTGATCGGGCTTTTGAAGAGCTTATATGCGCGCCTATGTACTTCAATGTAAAAATACAAACTCAGATTTTATACGAAATAATTTTCACGGCATTAGTCATAAATTAAATTTATTTAGCTATCCGCGTAACAATTGTACATTTTCCAGCCGTTGAGCTATCGTAATTGTCGAATCGATAGTCACTATTGACGTTCAATTTGTTTCAAGAGTTTTGCGACAGGACATCAACGGTCCCTGTATTTTATATAATTGAACAGCACACTACCAGTCGACTGCGATGCTGAGGAATTCTATAATGCCTATAGAGGGTTTTAGTTTTTCTTTTTTGTTTCTGTTTAATAATATTTTAAGTATACCTGTATAAGTTAGTTTTAAATATGTACTTGTGTAAATTGATAATATTTATTGAACAGTTAATACTTAACAAATTCGTTATTCATAGAATATAATTTATTATAGTTTCTCATACTAATTGTTTAGTTTTTTACCTACATATACGTTTGATTTTGTACAATGTTTTATACGCAAATAGCATTCAAGAGGAACCTTTTTGTGAAATCGGCATAAAAATTAGTTGCAAATGAAGGCATAATAATCTAATATTTAAAAATTCGGTATGCCTAAAAATGTGGACAATAGAGTATTACTCATTTTCTTACTATTTACATCAATAAGTTATCTACTTCATAAAAATTCAAAGAATATTTAAAATCGTTTCACGGTGTTGTCCAACAATAATTAGCATTCAAAAAAAACGTTTTATAATTACGTACGAAATTGAACATAGGAAACTTCCATATCGGCTATCATACATTACCAACGAAACTTAAGCGATTTAACCTAAAAGCGATGTTTTTATATATTATGTTAGAATATGCTCAAGTTCTCGCGAAGTTTAACAATCGGTGACACCTGGCACTGACTGCAGTATGCACGACAGAACTTATACTATCTTGCTAATATCAGTGCGATAACTTGCAACAATGTAACCTCTAGCTAACACGTTTTAGTAGCATTGATAATGTGCTAAGTTTTCTTAAGCACACAGACTTAAAGGATCTCATTATCTTTAAGCAAATTTATCTCAAAGTTTGTCATACGTTCTATTTTCAAATGGAAAGAATGGTTTGAATTACAAGGTGGCTTTAGACATTTAGGATGTGTTTAAATTATAATTTTTGTTTGCAATATACGGGCCGCCAATAATAGCCAATACACGTATATTTTGCAAATGGCTATATATATAATGATTTTTGAATTGAGAACTGCATTCAAATGTTTTGGCCAGTTTAAAATTGAAAACATTGCAGGCACATATTGCAATTGAAATATTTATAATACGTATGTATTTACAAAAAAAAAGTATATATATGTATGTTTATCCATTGTACTATAGGTACTAGACCTATAGTACAAGCTCTGCTTAGTTTGGGCTAGATAGTGTTGTGTGTATCTGATAGAATATTATTATGTTTCTCTTATCATAATATTTTCTATTAGAAAAATACCTGGCCCTTTGGGAGGCTTACACGGAGACATGGGTCCAACGTAAAGAGGCCCTTAGAGAGTTTTAATTAAAGGTGGGATGGAACACTTACAGTGGCACTAGCCACAAAATCTTCTAATTTAACACCTTAACTTAGCACCTTCCGTCCAACAGGTTCTTATAGAATTTATTTTTATTATTATTATTCAGTAAAACGTAGATCTCAAAATAATTTATATATTATCAATAAAAATATATACAACATTTATTTTGACAACATACCAGATTTCGCGGATATAGTCCTTTGCAGGTTTTCATATTTTCTATGTTTTGTTTATTATGTATGAAGGCATACTACACAAAAACGGGATTCTGAACTGCCATACCGACTAACTTAGATATTCGAGACATCTTCACAGCTTACTGTGCTCTCTTAACGTCACCCATTTATGGAATTATCAGACTGTACGATGCTTAACCACGCGCTTCGATCAAACTCCACCTCATATAGCAATGAGATAGTACATCATAAATCAAATAGTTCCAATTGCTTCCCTGGACAGCAAGTACGTAAATTAGAAAATCCATAAAAAATAGTCTATACTATTTATTCTTATAAACAAATATCGTTTTGAAATTGATGGTCCTCCCAAGGGAAAATAGTTCTATTTCAACATTGGAAACAATAAATGATTACTAGAGTGGCAGAACCCAATTGCCAATAGTTGGTGACTATTCGAATGAGCCAGCGTGCCTAATATTGCGTAGAGTAGTACCACCCTTTAACACGTAACTGGCGAAAGTGTATGTAGTAAGTAGCGCTGCATGTCGATCAAGGACAAAGTCGCAGGCTCACATACTTTCATATCCCTTCCTCTCCTTTCCTCTCATCTAATTTTAATTTTCTTTACCCATGTTTAGCATACGCAAATGAGACGTCTGTTTTGCTTGCACTCATAAGTGCTTGCAACCAAGTGAGTCGTTTGCTTGATTGCCAGCTTTTCTAGATGAAAGTATCTCTCGAACAACACATACTCGGCGCGTTCATATAGCCGAGGTGGTTATCAGTTTGCTTATTAACGGATTCACTGTCCGATGTATCACATATAAACATAATTATTGTTATTTATTGTGGCGGTTCAGGAAAATGGTTAAAATATTAAAGTAAAATAATTCTAGACTGTACAGATTCTACATTAGGTCAATAATTCAACGATAATACAAACCATACGGTGTAATATATAGCCACCTTAGTTGTATATATTATATAACAACAATGAGTCAATGGATAACAAAGTTTAAACTTAAAGGGTAAAGTTTGGTGTGTAATGTTCTTAATTTTAATGTGTGACGTGAGCGGAACGAGCTTTCTGGAACTTAGCACCTTCCGTCCAACAGGTTCTTATAGAATTAAATGCTGGAACTTGTCGGATATCTGTTGAATATTTTGATGACTGACTTTGTAAGTCGTAGACTATTAAGAGGTTTGAGTGAGCCGTGTAACCTTGGTGGCGCAATAGTGGTGTTTGCGGCTGCTATGCATGAGATTTTGAGTCCGCTTCTCTATAATAGCATGGAGCCCAAAACTGTGCCCGGTAAAAGGCAACACGCTCCCCCATTTGAATACTTATGGACATCAATGGTCTATATAGACCTTGAAGTGACAGGTTCCTTCAAGGTATATATGGACCTGAGACTATGTATGTATGTATATAAATATATATATGTATATTTGTAGCCTCAGGCCTATACACTAGAATAATAGATTCACATCTGTGTATTCTTAAAGGCGTTGGCA
This sequence comes from Catocala nupta, assembly GCA_963675205.1. Taxonomy (NCBI): domain Eukaryota; kingdom Metazoa; phylum Arthropoda; class Insecta; order Lepidoptera; family Erebidae; genus Catocala; species Catocala nupta. The sequence goes on along the minus strand of OY776086.1, from coordinate 24,501,869 downwards.
GTCCAATATGCTAGCCTACGACTTCACACATCTGAAAGAGATTGATCAGCCATACAGGTTTTCTTATGACTGTCTCTCTAACGGTCTAATAGTCTTTTCATTAGGATTTATCTTGGGTAATTTTGAGACCACCCGGGTCCGGGACTCCCTGGGAATCTACTCTGGGTACTATTGCGATCAGTGGTAACAAATACCAAAAAGCAAACAATGTTATAAACAGCCTAAAAATCATATGTAATGATATTATTCTGTTTGTCCAGCCCTTTCTCAGATAATTGCATCATCAGCTGATGATAATCATAATAATTATATCCTATTTTACTTCGTTACGTTACAAAAATTTTACTTTGATATCCATATTCTTAATATTGTATCACAAATAGTACGTATTAGACAGGGTTACGGGCCTGGCGTCTTTAATACAAATTGTTTAATAACAATTTAGCAAAGGGACCGGTCACCACCTAATGTGTGTCAGTAATACAATATTATTTTACTTATTATGTCATTATGTCTGTGTACTCATAAAGAATAATTATGTACAAGTGTTATAATACTGTGCTGAAAAGAAACATTATTATGTAGCTAAAAAAATACGTGTCTACGCTAATATACGTTGAGGACGTCATTCGCAGTTCAAGTAGAGAATTGCAGCTGCAGTATTAGATCATACCAATAATAAAATTGAATCTCACCAGAGCACAAAAATGTGAAAATATATATTCTATTCTATTCTATTGTATTGGGGAAATCGGGTTTACAATGCAGCTGCAAGTCTTGTCCAAAGTACGTTAACTAAAATAGCATAAAAAAATTATCTTAGTAAAAAAACTTATTTTAAAATTTAATTCAAATAAAAATTGTAACGATACCGATACAAATGATCAAAAATAAAAGCTGTTGAAACTTTTAAATCTCATTTCTCATAGAATGGATTTACGAAAACCTCTTCTTGAAGGCTTGTGCGCGGGTGTTGCAAATGGCCGGTCCCGGGGAATAAATCGAGCATAATTTTATCATCCTTCCCTCCCCTTTACAAATGAACTTTTACTAGTGAATGCATAGGAAGATAAAATTTGGTAAGCAGGTAGACTATTATTAAAGTAATATTTCTTTTTCTTTAAAAAAAGATTAACGTAATGACACTCCATTATATTTAATTGTAAGTCATTTTAGTGAAATACAAATTAATATATTTTTATATTATATATAGTTGTAATGTTTTTAAAGTGAAAGCCTAGTCGGAAGCCATTGGACTACCACGCATAGGTCTCAAGTTCAATCCCAAGGCGCGCATCTCTGATTTTTCGAAGTTATGTGCGTATTAAATAATTAACCATCGCTTGTCTTAACAGTGAACGATAACATTGTGAGGAAACCTGCATGTCTAAGAGTTCTCCATAATGTTCTCGAAGATATGATGTGAAGTCTGCCAACCCACACTGGCCAGCATGCTGGGCTATGGCCTAAGCCTTCTCACATTGAGAAGAGACCAATGCCCAGCAGTGGGACAGTCTAATACAGGGCTAATATTATTATATTATTAAAACGTTAAAATCAAAACTACCGTATGTTGTGCGGTGTTTTAAAATAATGGCTATTACAATTATTTATATTTACACCGAATAGTCTATATTTAAATTGTAATAACCGTTTTATAGTTCTTCATTTCGAAAACGATCAATGTAAAAGCAATTTAAGTAAATGTAATTAATTGGTTTATTGTAATAAAGGGTTATTCACACGCCAAGACCCTACACAGCTAATAACCAGCTTATAGTAAATGAACGCTGTTGAACTAAAAAATACGATACGTTAAGTACCCCAAATTATCGCGCCTGTTATTTAAAACGGTTCTTCCTCTCCCTAGCCGTTATTATTTCTAAGTCACTTAGGGTCGGCTTTTCTAATCTAACCGGATTTGACTGGATATCAGTTTGGTATCGGAGCGGCTGCCACCTAACCTCCGCAACCCGAAGACTAACGATACCCTAAGGCTAGACCAGTGTCAGGATATTATAGGGCACTGACTTCCCAATAACGACTGCCATAGATGTTCATGGCAGCCGGGACCGATAGCTTAACGTGCTCACCGAGGCACGGAGCAGGCGATAATTGTCAATCAATACGCACATAATTTCGAAAAGTCATATTACTTCCGAAATTTAGTGTTTCGCGACGTGGATTCGATCTCGAGACCCTCTGCATTGCAGTCTGCTGGTCTCCCCACTGAGCTATCGCTGCTTAAAATTTCAAACAGTTCATTGTGCAAAAAACCTAGTAATTTATTCATGCAAGAATCGTAAATTACAAATGTTATTTTAATCATTTCTTTCTAGGCTGATAAGAAAAATAAAATTTATTTTCAATGTCGTCTGTTTCTTACAGGACAAGTAACAAAAATAAATAGTATTCAGATGTAGTATGATCGATGCTTGCACTAGGCAAAACAATGTGTGATGCACTAATACGAGTAGTTGTGCCGAGTGTAGATGTGTTGTTTCCATTATTTCAATGTTAGTAATCTACTTCACAGCTCAAGTAATCCTTATGTTACTAGGTACCTTAGTCTAATAGCCTGAGTTTTATCTACACAGAAAAATAAAAAATGGTTTTGCGTAATATTATCTTACGTTAGCATATTAAACACACTGCTGTCGCTAAAGTTGGAGGAGTTTACGTACATTCAAACAATTTACACCCAACCTCAGAACAACTATTTATGCTTCACACAATATTTTGTCTCACATAGGGTACAAACCCACAACACTCGGTGCGGCGGCAGTGCGTTTAATATGATAACGTAAGATAATATTACGACAAATAAATTTTTATTCTTTACACTCAGAATATATTCCCAGTGAGGATGCTGTCCTAAAAATATATTTTGAAAAGAGTCACATCGTTTTATCTTTACTAGCCGCAAGACTTCCTCCATGTAATCATGGCTTTAACAGTCCGAAAATATATAAAGTAGTTTAAATTTTTGTTTTAACTCTCACTCTAGAAATATTGTACGCAACGGGTATACTTGAACAATCAATATCAACAATATGTTCGCTTAGTTATTAAACCTAGTTGCTATGTAAACACAATATATGTATATCTGCCTAACCCCCATGGGATAAACAAACAATCCTTACATTGGTCAATACAGACATAATAGTAATAATACAGACATAATAGTAATAATAGTATGTCTTGTTATGTTCGATTTAGGCAATCATCCTGTTAGTTTAGGATACTAATGTGCGTGGTTAATTTCATTTATTACTTTGCCTATACGCTATATAATATATTATAAAAGATTTTGTTTTTTTATGTCAAGTGTAAAATTTAAAATCATTTAATCTAATCTCGATGATAAAAACACTTCATTTAAATAAATAATTATATCGCCATTGTTTTTATTTAAAAGGAAAACCTTTCAAATTGATGTAAAATATTTTTTATACAGGTATTAATGGTATGAAAAATTTACCGATGAACCGTTAAAGGAAAGCGTTTATTGTTGTCTATGAATGCTTGCCATAACACACGTGCTTTGCCGAACTTCGAACAAGGAACTGATCACATTAGATGCTAATAATTAATTTATGATGGACTGCCCAGAATCGTAGCTCGCTAACGGCATTTTTTTCATTTATCCTATTACTTGATAAATACTTACAGAATAAATAGATTGTGAGACAAACAAAAGAACATTGCCAATGTGTTCACGTTTGCCGATCGGCAAACTTCACACTCACGTACATTTGCTCATGCAAACTTCGACGAGGGAGGGACTCTAATAAAATTTATTCGTGCGTCTCAACCATTAGCAACTTCTGCGACTTTCTGCTTTGGAAGATGCCTAATCTTCCTAATTTGTACTGACTCTATATTTCTCTTATTGCAATTGAAAGACAAATCGGCTAATTTGTATTTGAGTCATTGTTAATCTATTGAGTCGCAGGCCGCAGCGGCACACAGGTGGCTAGACATTAGGTTTTCATTTATATTTGCCATTCCCAGGATTGCCAAGTTAAATCTCTTGGCCAATGCATAAACCCCGGGGACCAGACATCATGCTATTTCCATTGAGTCTGATTACTGGCTAGTTGTTAAATTAATGATGCTATGCAAAAATGTAAATCCTAACAGAATATGATGTGTTAAAGAGAACAAATGAGATCATATATAGAGGTAAACTACACTAAAGCAGGTGAAGACTTAAAAGTCTTATAGAAGCAGCTCTAAGGAACTGTGATAGCTTTATTGCATAACAGTTATAAAATTTCGCTTGCGTTATTACTGTATCAACTGCCTTTTTTCATGGTAGGCTACTTTAGAACAACATTCTTTACAGTCTTAGGCGTCGCAAGATACTTTGAAACGTTGGTTGGAGGCGTTTATAAGTATAAGAGAACGTTATTATATACTTGAGTCACAATAACGTTTTGCCAGATTTTGCGAGAGTTGAGAGTAAAAGATAAAATAACATAACTCTTTTATACCGAATGTTTTCACTTCGGAATATTAGCGTTATATTATTTTATGTTTTACCAAAATAATATAATGCTAATATTTATTTATAGCTGTTATAATTATCTCGTAAGCATTTGTACGAAAGGCCTGAGGATTGGAAAGTAAAAATAAACATTTATATTATGTAGTATTTATTAAGGCTTACCTAATTATTCTCGTTGCTAATATAATATTCGGAGGTTTAAGACTTAACTTTATTCCAATTAAATGTTCTTATTGTTTTAGTAATAACTACTTCTGCTCCCGTGTATAGTCAACGGAAATGTATAAAGAGGAAATAATATCCTAACTAAGTACTATTATAAAAGTGAAACGAATATGACTTTGTTAGCGACGTTTTCATGCCTTAACTATTCGGCCTACCATTATGATATTTTGCATAGACGTCGTCAGGGCAACCGAAAAGGACATATGGTTTTATCCAGAAAAAAATACTGTTCCCGATGATAGAAAATTGACATAACCTACATTTACGCCAGCGGATTTGCGAGCAAAATCTAGTATTTAATAAAGTAAAAATCGAGTTGTGTGAACCAGCTCTCTACAGAACCTACCACCATCTTTCCCGAGAAATCGGCGTAAGAGTACTATTACTGTTACCCCGTTACACTCGATAACGACTGCAGATTAACGTAACTACCTTTCCCATTCTTTGTCTTACAACCTATCTCTAAACGACGTATAAATATCATGTCTATCAGAACCGAAATAGCGCATCATTTTGTATAGTAGCATTAAGTAACAATGCAATCTAGCGCTGAATATCAACATTTTATAATGAACAAGCTGTCCCTACATACGTTGTCCTGTAAACAAAAAAAAACCAAATCTAAACCATTCTCGAATCCACTTGCACACACAAAAAATTTCATCAAAATCAGTCCATCCGTTTAGGAGGAGTTTAATTACAAACACACGCACAGAAGATTTATATATATAAAGATTAGAATATACATAATTATATGTTATGTTAATTGCGACATTTTGTAATTTTTTTATAGATAATCCTAATAATGTTATTAATGCGAATGTGTGTTTGTTTGTTACGCCTTAACAACTCGACCGATCATCATGAAATTTCGCATAAACGTTTTCAAGGTAACAGAAAAGGACATGGGGTACCTGTCATCCAGAAAAAGTATCTTTCTGTTTTTAACCCAACCTAACCTACATTTACGTGAGTGAATCCGCGGGCAATTCTAGTTAAATGATATTTAGACTTACGACTTATCCCCGAAATGGAAGGATGCCATAATGTTTTTAGGTCTAGCGCAATAGGGACGTAAAGTTAATGCCTTTTCCATGGACATTGTAAGACTTCGGCAAATAAATAAAAAACTGAATGACGATTGCAAGAGCAAAGAATCTGAGCTGGGATCTAATGATCACTTCGTTTTCCTTATATACCACTCGCGACATATCAAACAATGCGAATTGAACTCTGAGGCATATTAATTAGTGTGCTGTTGTCGTTGCAATAAATACTGTTAACAACATAATTATGATACCATAATTGAACATTGTACCACATAAAATCAAATCAATTTCATTTTGCGGTAATCCAATAATGGCGGTGGTATACAAAAAGTAATTCCACGCTTAACTGCACTTAATAGTTGGTGTTCTTTTTCCTTTTTGGCTCGCAAACTTGATAATAAAACGTATTTTGTGTACTGGCACTATTTAACTGTTGATAGTAATCTATAATAATATTATGAATAGTAATGCTTGTTTGCTGCTAAATTTGTAGAAATTCCACATCCGAATATCGTAATCGATTATTGGAAAGTCAGGTTACACGATAAATTTCTGTCGAGATAAATCGTATGGGTGTCCTTTTTTGACGGTGAATATAAACAAAGAAGTTGGGATTCTTTGCACTGTAATTTAATATTGTTTTGTTGTAGTCGATTTCACTGTATATTCATGTTTATTTATTCGTGATCAATTAATCAATCAATATCAACAAATTCATTTGAATAATTATATCAATGTTTTGAATACGTGAAGACAAAACTTTACACACGTTGCATATGCACGCATGAGTGTAATATTTGGCATACTTGAAAGTTAATATGGAGGTTACTCCTTCTCCAGACGCTGCTAACTGAATTAATTATTTTATGAATTCAACATGTTACTCGATTTTATTTTTATAAATTATAGGACTAGTTCGAATAATACGAGATTTCTATCAATAACTGCATTCCGCTAATGGATTATATACTTTCACTTATAAAAACCTTCCATTATTACTATTGACTTAATTTTAAAGTGTTTAAATTTAAGTTTATTTAATAGGATTACTAATTTCACTTATAAAAACCTTCCATTATCACCACTGATTTAATTTTACAGTGTTTAAATTTAAGTTTATTTAATAGTCGGTTATAATGATGCAGATTTATTGTTCTTCTTCCTAAATTCATTATTTCAAGTATAATGGGTCGACTTTCAATATCAATTTTAATAAGAAGCGTATGCCATCTGACTCTTGTTAGACAAAGGTACACGTATAATTAAGAAATCCGCTTGGCATGAGACTGCTGTCAAACTTGTGATCATGCACAGCAGTTATATTCAATACAGCTAGCCAACGAGGCAATCAGTAAGCTAACTAAAACCTTTCTATTATTTAGAGTTCTACTGACTTGTGTACCACCAAAAGCAATAAAAAATACATATAATTTTAAAACAGAAAGTCATTACATTTTCAGACGATTACCAACACACAAACACGTACATTTCAAAACACTACTTAAATACTAGACTTTAGTGCTATGTGTAGTAATTATTTTCTAAATAACAACATTTATGAACTAGTTAAAACACTTTCGAACTTATTAAGAATATAGTTATAGCTTCAGTCATCACGCAACAAATACATAAAAGTTTTAAAAAGCTAACGAAATTTCTAAAGGTACTAATTAAAATCATGTTTTCAGTATTTACTGGCAAATAAACCGGTGTATTGAACTATTTATTAGATTTCTTAATGATCTCGCACTTCTACCACTGTTAACAACCATATAGCCCTTTCAGTACAAGTTCAATTTCCAACGGCTTCAAACAAATTTGTACGACTACTTTGGTTGCGCAGAAGTGGTGTATGCGACTGCTGTGCATTAGGTTTTGGGTTCAATTCCCGGGTCGGGTAACGTGCTCGAAGCTGTGTCCGATAAGCGGCAAGAGTCTTACCTGGTCTGTGGGACCTAAAACTAGAGATGACAGGCTATAGATGTAATGTGTGTCTACCCATTCAAGGATACAGACATTTACATTACATTACATAAATTCACGCCTGTTTCCCAGAGGGGTAGGCAGAGACTACGGATTTCCATTTGCTACGATCCTGACACACTTCTCTGGCTTCATTCACTTTCATAACATTCCTCATACACGCACGCCGGATTAAGGTGCTCTTAAAGGATACAGACATTATTTTGTATTCGATACAACAATGTGTGCCGGGCCAGATAGATTTACGTAATTTGCATATTTGATTATTTTTTCAGCTAAACTAAAGTTTATCATGCATTGTTACCGCAGCTATCAATAATAAATTTTCAATAAAATTTTATAGCACGCCGAAGTTTGTTTTGGGGCGACGCTTCATTCATGCGGAGATGAGTGGAGTTAAGAATCAATAGGATGTCATTATTTTCCCATCTCCGCCGCAATCAAATTCAAATTGGGATGATGGAACCGCACTTTTGTGCCGCTGTTTAAAATAATGTTTAAGCCTAGTCGAAAGACTGTCAAACAACCAAGGCAGGAGGCTATTTTGTATTGAATTAATTATTATAAATAACTGGTCCATAAAAACTATTACTTAACTGAACTTTTTATAAGAGTGATATTGTCGCCTGTAATGCATTTCATACTATATATATATATATATATATATAATATATATATATATATATATATACATATATATATGTACATAGAATATTAGGCAAGGTTCTGAACATTCATTAAACTATTTTAAGTTTAATGCATATTATTGGTGAAACATTACATCGCCTGAATAACTACATTATTCAAGTTGAAATAAAAAAAGTAAAATCTTAAATATCTAGGGGTTTTTGTGCTACGACGTAATTAAAAACACCACAAGGTTTCACATGTTAATCAAGATTTGAATTATGTACTATATTTAGATACAATAAAAGAATTGGACATTCATATAATAAAAATAAGAAAACACAACGAATATTCATATAAGAATGACAGATTCCAAATTCAAATGTAATATTGTTTTTTTTTATGTGACAGTATTTATGGCCAGATTAAGTATATTCCTTTAAGCCATTATGAAACCCATTTCTTATAAGTTAAATATAATTAAAATTTGTTATTTCAAAAGTTGTTAATTTATTATATAAAGTCACTCCATTTTAATTTCAGTTTGCTTAATTTATTTAATTTCAATTTGCTTAATTAAATTAAATTAAATTTTTTATTTCGTATTATTCGTGCATTATTTTTAATTAAAATGTTTATTTATGCAAATTTTAAATTAAATACCATAAGAACGCATAAACAAAAATAAAAATTAAGACATTGAACTCTTAAGCTTGGTTATGAATAATTCAACTTGAAATTCTTTATTTGTAGAACATAGGTTAAGTCGTCGTCATAGTCGATTCAAGTTCACAATAATCTTTATCCTATTTATGACTTATATATTAGGCTAACTTTAACGTAAACCAAAGCTACCAGCCATATACTCTACAAAATTTGTGACAGAATAACCTTAGTAACACTTTACGTGACCTAGGATTCAAACCCTTACTATCAGCATTACATCTACGCTGACGCTTAAACAAATTCACAACAAAATAGTTACAAGGACTGTTATTACCCAAACGTTTATAATCCACAGTACAATATGTAAATGACACATCATTATTTTCAAACACATGTAATTTCCATTCAAATTTAGGCACATTTCGAGAGCCCTATTATATTCAATATCGTTTGATTAATAAATAATTCAAACAAACCAGTGGGTTTGGACATTATCATAATGCATTTATTTGCGTATCAACAATTGTTTTGATGCGGTCACGATTAATAACACTTCTAGAATGATTGATATTTATTTATATTTTCTCTATACAGGGTGTCCGGTAATTAATGGATAACCTGGAAATGTCTTATAGTGGAACAGATGGCCGTTCAGAAAAATATAAAAAGAAATCTATCCTAACTACTACCTGAGATATGTTTTTTTTTTAATTACCATGTATAACTTTCCTGTATACTACGACCATAAATGAATGAAATCCATCGATTTTTTGTTGTTTTATTATTAAACACTAATTATGCTAATAAATAGACAGTCAAAAGTATATGTTTTCCTAATAAAATTAATTGCGACATGTAATTTTCTTTACTCTGCTGACATTTTATCTCAACGCTCTGGACTACGGCCAGATTATGAATATTCTAAATTGATGAGCGTGCATGTTGCAAGTTAAATAATAAATTTATATAGATATGCTATTAATGTATCGTGTAAAGTAGAGCAGGAACCGTATTCTCTACGCATCTCTCTGGGAAGCAGACATGAGACTACGATATATGTATGTGAAGGATAAAACACAGGAAAGCTGTTTTATTCCATTATCTAACATATTTGCACACACAAAACCAAACGCTTGTTGAAATAAAAATGCATGCGTATCAAAAGAATTTGTTTTCTGGTATTTATGGTTATCCGCTTTTGTAAGTAAGTCGTATCAAACCAAGCATTTCTTTTTCCATTTTAGTGTATATTCCACGTGGTTTTCCAACTAAAATACGTTCTCTTTCCCCATGGGTATGTATCTTACAAAGAGACTAATGGATTACACAGAGATCGACGAACATCCCCTACCTCTGTTTTTTATTTACTGACGTCACCAATCCTCTTTTTGCAAAGATGGTTACTTTATATCGTTTGGGAAAATACTGAAGCTAACCATGTTCATGGTATTTTCGATCAAACTATAATCTCGAAAAATATATAGTCTTAAAATTTCTACTGAACGCTAACACGTGTATGACATAGTGGTTAAGGGTTCGCCTTGTCACTGCATTCTTGCTACCTACGCGCCGGGTGTGTAACAAAATAAAAATTAAAAAAATATATTAAAAAGTGCAAGCTATATTAGCATAGCATACTTTTGACTGTCTATCTATTAGCATAATTAGTGTTTAATAATAAAACAACAAAAAACCGATGGATTTCATTCATTTATGGTCATAGTATACAGGAAAGTTATACATGGTAATTAAAAAAAAACACATATCTCAGGTAGTAGTTAGGATAGATTTTTTTTCATATTTTTTTCTGAACGGCCATTTGTTCCACTATAAGACATTTCCAGGTTATCCATTAATTACCGGACACCCTGTATATGAATTTACATTAAAATATATTAATAACTCTGAAAACTTGTCAATAGTAGTAGTTACAAACAAAACAGAAATAAAAATGGGGAAAAAGGTATTGAACTATTTTGGATTTGTACAATTTATTTATAGATTTATAATGATTATTACACTATTTTTTATATTTTTTATTTTCTTTTCGCTCTAGATAATTTCAATATATAGTATGCTCTTTAACATACAATTAAACAATTCTGTCAACTACATTCAACAATTCGCTAAACGATGAACAAAAAACTAAAACTCACCCCTATTAATCAGGCAACTAATTGAAAGTGGTTTCTGCTAAATAAATCATGACTGTGTTCGCTCGTCTGAACTCAGAACAGATTTATCGTGAGTATAGATTACGTCCGTTCGGCTTAGTGGCGATTAATTATGTTATAGCGTTCAATGTGTACGACTATCGCCACTCTATATACCAGTAGGGCCATACAATAGCGATTTATATTACTAGCTTTTACCCGCGGCTTCACTCACATTAAAGTAGGGCAGGTTAAGGTAAAAAAAAAAATTGGTTAAAATCGCTTGAATAGTTTTTGAATTAAATATAATAATATATATAATAATAATATTCTATCACATACACACAACACCATCTAGCCTAAACTAAGCAGAGCTTGTACTATGGGTACTAGATAATGGATAAACATACATATGTATATACTTTATTTTGTAAATACATACACATTAGATATAGAAACACCCAGACCAAGACAAACATCCATGTTCATGCACACAAATGTTTGACTTGTGCGAGAATCGAACCCGTGACCTCAGGCGTGGCAGTTGGTTACACTAATCACTACGCCATCGAGGCCAAACATACAAAAATTCAAATCTTTCCTCTTTATAATATTATTATATATGACAGCTTCTGCTCGGTCGGGCACATTTCTTATTTCTGGAGAAAAGGTATTTCAGCAAGTGAGTAAAGCCACAGGCGTAATGTCATTTTCCCCTGACAACGTGTATGCCAAATTTCATGACGATCGGCCGAGTAGTGAAGGCGTGAAACCGTCACAAACAAACTCACTTTGGCCTTTATCTATCTATAAATTAAAACGTGAAGCAAAAACTTTGTAAACTTTTTACGAAAATTGCGCGGATGAGTATGAAATTTGGCACAGTTAAAGTTTATATGGAGAAGGAGGGGTGAATCTTAATAATTTTATAAAATATGCATAAGAAATACATTAAATTAATGAAAATACACTACACGCACACAACCATGCATTTTATACAAGTCGAATCGCGTTCGTAGTATTTCGGCATTGTTTAGTTGACTTCGTAGAATGCTTCGTAACTATGGTTACATATATATGTATGTGGAGTAGGTGACTAAATGAAATGTTATTTTATGTGTATTAAGTTATAGACAATACAACGTTAATAACAATCAAATTTAAAATTTAAATAAATTTTGGGCTAATTTCGCCCACTTGGCAACCGCTAGTTTAAGCTATATTAAAGTTGCGTGTTGTAATAAGGTTGTATGCATAAGGTGCAATTCCCCGTAAAATATGAATGTTATACTACTATTTAAAACGTTCAATTATTATCCAAATGCAATTATTCGCATATCATTTGAGCTAGCTATAGCTCAAATGATATGTTTTTATCTAATAATTAACGAATTGCCACGTCCACAATGGCGGTAATGAGAGATATCGTATCTCTATCAATTTTAAACTAATTGAGTATTTGTTATGTTATACTGTACTAACCATTGCCTCCGATTTTACCCGCATGGACTTTAGTTTTAAAATAATTTTTATCCTAGTTCAAAGAAGAAGGAATTAAGAAATCTGCCACGCTGTGACACGTGCCACGCGAGTACGATCTCGAGGCACAGTTGACTTTTCAAAGTTACGAGAAAATGGGTAAGTAATTTAAGTAAGCAATCAGAGAGTTCTTACTAATGTTCTCGAATATGTGTAAAGTCTGCCAACCCGCACTGAGCCAGCATGGTGGCCTGTAGCCTCACATTTAGAATCCTGATGATCCCGTCTATATACAGGGCTGATATTACATAATACACCAGATGATACAATTTTATTTACCACATCCGCTATCAATTTTCATATTTTTCCCTAGCCTGTTTGATAGATAAACATGAAATTGAAACGTGAGTAAGTAGTATTTATTAGTACGTACGTACGCCACATGTGTATTTTATCTGTATTCATGTTGAGTAATTCAATCACAACACGAGAAAATAATTGTGTAACAGCACATTATATTTATTTTCATTAGAATATAATTGTTGTAGTAAAATTTATTGATATTCGAAAACTTATATAAATGAAAGCAGTATGTACTACATTGATTAATTATTATCGAAATAATATAAAAATTTAAACACTGTTTTCGTATTCAATTATGTCCGAATTTTTAAACAGATTTGATTTTATGATCAGGATTAACACATAAAATATCTTCAGCCAACAAATTTAATATTTGGAATTTTCAGTAGATCCCCGTTGAGCTGCCCTATCAATGGGGCTCAGTGGTCATGTTTTTCTACAAATCTCAGGCACTTTTAGACATAAAGTTCATAAGTCTACATTAGCTTTTCTAAAGTATAAAACTTATTCGTAATAATTACGTTAGGCGAAAAAATTATAATGGATATAGGCATATTACTATATTTTGCCTAGGGCCTAGGGCATCGCTAACGTTAATGTAGATTTTGTCGATAAATTTTAATCCCTCGGGAACAATCTTTTTTTCTGGATACATCCTGTCCTTTTCTATTTATCTGACAACATGTATGCAAAATTTCATGATCAGTCGAGTAGTTAAGCTATGAAAGCGTAACAAACAAACTTACATTAGATTTATATTATTAGTTAGTATTAGGATTCAAATTCAAATTCAATTAAAATTATTTATTTCGTTTTAACAATAAATATCATTAAGTTAGTTTGTGGAGTCTCCTTTTAAGCATTTAATGTCTGTGTTAAGGGGCTCCGCTATTCTATACCGAAAAATTACATATTTAAAATAAAAATAATCTTATACTTTTTGTCAGGATTAACCATATCCACCTGAGACACTCATGGTGAAAGCTAATCAATAGATTTGATGCTTACATAGAATATCTTGTATTAAACATGAAATATGTTTTTCATACAAAACTATAATTATAAATAATTTAAACAAAGATTGGTTTTATCGTTAAAAGTAATTGTTCATTGTTGTAATGAAATCATAGGATCGACATTTTAGAAACGAACTGTAATCAGTACAAACCGGGGAAATAATAATTAATTTATGCAAAAGGTACCTACAACTACTGGACTGATAAAGGGTATTCAAAGGGAGCTCATATGTACATATGTATATGAGCTTCTTTGAATACCCTTTATCAATCCATTTTGGAATCCAGTAATCAGCAAATGTAAACTTCGTCGCAGTGAATCGGTTAGTGTTGTGTGTCGAAGTATAGATAGTGTGTATGTACATAAAATTTGCTAAGTGAGGGTAGTCGCCGAAACCCACACTTTACGAAGGCACCGCTGAATCACGTTAGTCAACCCACGTTTAGTCAAAGCACGTGGCAAACGTGCTCCACGGTCGATGCAAGTCGGTCTGAACGTTGTCATATAAATAAATATTTGTAACTTTTAATTACTATTAAAAGTCATTATAGTTAGGTTATTAGGTTTTACATGACGTTAGTTTGTCATTAAGAACCTTTATCTAATATTCGAAATCGCACATTTCAGCTCTATTATATACTAGATTTTGCCCGCGGCTTCGCTCGCGTAAAAGTACATAGATTAGATTATGTTAGTAATAGTACTTTTATTAACCTCTGAGTCTTCTTTGAAGAGGTTAATGAAAACACTATGTGGGTCTGTGTGTCTGTCTGTTAGTGACAGACATAGCTCCGGAACCACTGGAGCGATTGACTTGTAACTTGGTATACAGAAAACTTGAAGTCATCTCTCGGTCGAGTTTGTATAATATGGGCCCTGTGTATCAAAAGACCGCCGAGATTTAGGGGTTACAAGGTCATAAGGTCAGGGGATATCCACCAACAGAGTTATTTGGAAGTCCAAGGGAGAGGCAGCAGTGGGACATTACAAAAAGCTGATGGAAAAAAAAGGTCACATGAAGACGAAGAGTTGAATCCCGGGCTTTTACACCCATCTCATCTCATAGCCATGTTACTCGGTGATAATATAGCTTTCGAATAGAGAACAAATTTTTGAAATCGGTTGCATAGTTTTTGAGTTCAATTCTTACAAACAAACAAAAAATCGAATCTTTCCTCTTTATAATATTAGTATATAGGTAGATATATAAGATGAACTAACCCTACATACTACTAATTATAAACAAAGTTCATACTCTCTGCAGATAGGAACACGTTTCCTGTAATAAGAATACATATATTGATTTAGCCAGTCATTGTATCGAAGAGAACAAGTTAATCTAAAATAGACAAGAATTTCTCATCGCAATTTTGGAATTGTTTTCATCTAATCAGACTCCGGCTGCGCTGTACATGTTGTAGGTATGCCAAATTTTCCACCAAAACCTTTGTATTAAAGCGTTGTTCACGAATGCATTCTATTTACATACGATGCGTTTGGTCCACTGATATTATCTGACCAAAGTTTAATCAAAAGATGAGCTAGTCAGAAATCACGGATGAAAAGAACAATAAAAGAGTAGTAGAGAAACTGACTAGCTCTACTGCAAAATTTTATTCATATATCAAAAAAAAAAAAATAATAAAATGCAATATGAAAGGGACATATAGTAAAAATGACATTTATTAAATCTAGAAGAACTTTAAGGTCGTGAAACCTTGATACGAAAATCAAGAGATCAAGATAAAGGATAAAGGAATGGTGAATGGTTTACCGGCACGAGCGGTGATAAAAGAAAGAAAAATATAATTTAATTTGTGCATGCATGTCATAGTTATAACTTTAAGTCTAATGAGGCAATTTTTTCCTTCTTTTTAAATGACAGTTCCCGCACTAGTAATAATAGGGTAGTTGACACATATTATTTCCTATATAAGTCAAATACATTTTTCAATTAGATATACACAAAGAATTTTTGAAATCTACTTAATTATGAATAAGATACAAGCGCGCCAAATCTATTAGAAGGGGTAATGGTCAAATGACAAAAAAGGATGCATACAATTTGTAACCGCTATTAGATTGCAGCTGTGCGAAGGAAATAGCGATATATCCTAACTACGAACTCACTTTTATATCCAAATAAAATGTTAATTGCTTCCCTATTTTGCAACCAATTTTGATACTGTTGTATTTTAATTGCTTTTTGTTCTTGTGTATAAAATGACAAGTACAAAATCTAATATAGTTAACTACTCTATCACTATGTCGCAGAGCATTTAACAAACATTCAAACAACGGACACGAAGAATAATTAACTGGGAACAACAGCTATTTTGCATCATACAAATTAAAATGATTGAAATTGGGATAACCTTGAATATTTCTATAATATTCTATGTGACACACAACACCATCTAGCCCAAACTAAGCAGAGCTTGTACTATGTGTACTAGACAATGGATAAACATACATATATCCCTTTTTTTGTAAATATATTCATATTATATATAAAAACACACCCAGACTAAGACAAACATCCATGTTCATGCACACAAATGTTTGACTTATGGAATCGAACCCGCGACCTCAGGCGTGGCAGTCGGTTACACTAACCACTACGCCATATTTTGTCCCATGTGGGGATCGAACCCATAAAACTCGTTGCAGTGGCAAAGACAAGACGACCACTTAAACCACATCATGTCATCCGTGCAGTCAAAGTTTTTTGGTGACATCAGTCTATCGAAAAGGAATTATAGACTCCAGATTATATCTGGACTCTATAATTCCTTTTCCTGAACTTCGGCTGTACGAGTGCCAATTAATAAGGTATTTGTGATGTATGCAAAACGATATCTAGTTTGCATGCTTACCACATGTTCTAAATATGTATAGCGTTGCAATAAATCCGAATGTAATTTTAATGCAATGCCGCATATCTGAAATTATATTCAAAAACCATACATAATATGTAAGAGCAATATGATGACCATTCTAAACCAACATATAGGTCAACTTATCAGTATTAGAAACCCTTGTTTATGAAGCTACACATATTTAAAAATCTAAAACATACGTTGCCTATTATATATGAGATCATTCACATTAAAACGTCGCGCGACCTTTCAAATGGTATCAATTAACTGAGCTGGCATTATTAAAACAAATATGAGCCGATGCGATGGCTGGTTCAGCGTCTATTCTTAATGTTTTTCTGGCTATTATGGCCCCTATATATTGCGAGTGATTAGGCATTTATACGTCAAAATCTAACGCAGTATGTATTAATTTTTCTTATACCGCAATCTCCTTTTGTAAACCGATTCTTAAAATCGCAAAGGCTCTTGTACATATTGTTGGCAACACGCACACGCACAAGTTAAGGTACAGCGAACAACATAAACAACAGAATACATAAAAAATGCATAAGATTTTAATAATTAAAATTTCAATTATGGCTTTGTATTTTTGAATTTTGATTGAATCAACTATCTTCTAATTATTACTGCTATAAAAACTAAATTATGTTAATTTTTAAAGATGGAAGCAATTGAAACCTCGCAAGTGTCTATCAATATATGTTGCTAGCTGTAATTGAACGAATTGTATGTATTTTGTAACAATTAGCCCGCTGCACGCGCATATAATTCGATTGATTATCTCGCGTACGGAGCCCACGCGTGTAGCTTGCGCATGTAATCCACGCCAGCTACTTGCGTCGTAAATAGTATTCATTACGTAGCAAACAAACGAAAGACGAGAAAAGTTTTCATTCATAATCTTATTTATATTACAGTTTTAAGCGTTTCAAAATTCGTGTCCAGTAAGCTGGCAAAATTGCCACGTTAATTGGCAATGCTGATTCTTGTGACCTAAAAATACCAATTTTCTAATCACACGATGCGCCGATCAGGCATTTTGTGACTTTATTATGGTATATTTTAACTACCTCCGTGGCGCAGCGGTAATGAATGCGACTGCTGTGCACGAGGGGTTCGAATCCTGGGTCGAGCCAACCCATCGGATCACGAGAGTTAAGGAACAGAGAGTGCACTTGTGTTTGCGCACACACTTGTGCACTATAATATCTCCTGGGCCGTTATATATATATATATATATATATATATATATATATATATATATATATATATATATATATATATATATATATGTCGGAGGAAGCTATGAGTCGGGTTAATTGTTGTTTGCACGTATAATTCACAATATAAACTGTCTACATTTTAAATACTTTTAACATTTTTCATTTTATTTTATTTGATTTGTTAAATTATTCTATAGCTCAAAAATCTTATTAATCTAAGGCGCCATCTTTACTTTAAGAAGGCGGACAGTTATTGAGACACATTTAAGTGATAGCGACTGATCAAGTCGGAACGTTGAGTTGTGAGTTGTGTAAAAAAAAGTAAGATCAGTGCCCTGAACCCACTGCTCGGTCTTAACAATTAATTTTCATTCGACATTATTGTGAAGTAAAAATATTGCTTATTCTAAATAAAAATAATGTGAAACCGTCATCGTTGTGTTTTGTGCTCGCATATTACCCAGATGACGCCCACTAAACCCGCAACCACTAATGACGTTGCCATAGAGAACAATACTTCTCTGACATATATGTATATTATTATATTTGTAAATCTTATTATATATAATTAGTATAATTATTCTATTACGTAGTAAATTGACAGAAACAAGATATATCTGTGTAGATTCATATCACTTACCTAATATAATCCCAGACAAGTGGGTGAAAAGTAGCAAAAGTTGAATACTGCGCCGCCAATGCATCGCGTCGTCTCACAACCACTTCACAATACAAAATAATCGAATATAATCACTACGATGCTAAAGTAACACATGGCTTTGGTATTCACAGGACCTGAAACAAGAAGAAAATATATTTAAAACATATTGTTGGAAAAGACAACGGTGGTGTCGGGGGTTTTACAAACATTTAAAGAACGGACATAAAGAGCATTGAGAGTCGGAATAATTATTTGTAGATCACACGATTTTTTGTCCCGTGTGCTATACATATATACGAGTATATTGTCCATAGAGTGTTGGTAATACACTGAAACTTAAGAACTACGTTAGTGTAGCTATAAACATAGTTACAGCTATGTTTTTAAATCCCACGTCATAGGCGTTGAGCCTTGCCGTCTGCTAAGATTTTCATGATAAAAATCCTAATAAATCTTGGCCTTTCTGTAAATTGTCAGTAGTTGAGCCTCGCTGATTTCAGCATGAATAGGCTGGCTCGACCGGGGAAGGACTACCCTTACTTGTTCTCACAGAATATCAACGTGAAATAGCATTTCGTTCGGTTTCGCTCCTTCTCCTTCTCACTTCCTTTTTCTCTTCTACCTTTCCTAAAGGGTCGGCAACGCGCAATTGATGCCTCTGGTGTTGCAGGCGTCCATAGGCTATGGTGACCACTTACCATTATATGGGCCATTTGCTTGTTTGCCATAATAGTTGTATAAAAATATTTAAATTGAAGACGTAATACACAGCGTTCATTACCACTGAGCTACCAAAGCGCAATTAATAAAGCTCTTACATAAATCCAAATTAATCTAATACAAACTAATAAATCGTATCAGCTCTATTGACACATATCAGTATCCTAAACCAACATGATAATAGTCCATATCGATCTTAAGCTGCCTAAATAATCTCAGAGGACCAAACTTCATAATGACCTGCGAGTCATAAAACGATGTTATACCAAATACGTAACTCTGTTTATGCAGGTTTAGTAGCGTTTATGTCTTGGAAATTCTTTCCGAATGCCAAAGTCGCAAATTAGTGTCATATTATTGTAAGGTTTTTAAATGTAATTAATTATTTTGACTTTTATTTTCAAAAAAACATTTAAACTAATTAAATTATTTGATTTTTATTATCAAAATGTTTTAATACACTTTATAGATTAAGATTATAATACACTTTTATCTAAATCTATAGAGTGTATTAAAACATTTCGAAAATAAGAATTAAATAAATTAATTACATTATATTTTTTTTAAAATAGTAATCAAATAAATGTTATATAATTATATTTGTTATTCTTTTACTATATAGATATTGGTTCGGCAAGTCGCAATGCATAATGTACATATACTATGTTTTAGGTCCTACGTAACAGAGGACCAGACTCGGTGCTACTACTAAGAATTCTTTAGTAGAAAAGCCCAAAAACGCTTTGCCCAACTCGGAAAACGAACAGTAGTCAGTGTTATATTATGTTAATAGGCTATTTGGCAGTATGGAAAATAATGACTCATTTATTCCCATCTGGGTAGACTACGGATGATAACAATAAATTGAAAAAAAAAATATTCTTATCTAAAAAAAAAAAAAATCATATAGAATAGAAGAACTACTATAATATAGAACCACGTGATTGCAAACGGTTTTAATTAGCTAAATTTACTATGATGTCACACGTTTGTAAACGTCTTCTGTAATTTCTTGCTCTCCATTGTTGACTAACAAAACTGTTATATCACTTAAAAAATTTGACACTACATTGCCGGAAAAGGCATTTTGGCAGTTTAAATAATTGGTGCATTTTGAAACAAGATATATTCTTTAATAAAATTCTTGAAATAATTAAATATAAACATTATTTGTTGTGATACATAGACTAAATAATGTAAGAAAAACTTGTCAAAAAAAGGAATCTTCTGCAAATTTCTAATAATACCTTTTTAAACATCGGTTCAGTCCAAAAAGCCAACACTATATTCATAAATTATTTGATCAATTAATCTCTCATCCTACGCACTTGTTAAGAAATAACTAAGGGAACCGGGAATCAGCTTTTTGGGGTTCCGTAGACGTAACCTCATTATTGTCCATAATTAAGACCTCAATCTTAATCCATTTACTTTATTCTAGTAATTTAATTTATATTCCATTTAATCACCGTCTTCGTAAACCAAATTATTATTGGCTTATTAATAAATATTTTAACGGCTTATTGAAGTTTGAACAGAAACTCTTTCAAAGAATATTAAGACGTGCTCAATAAACAGTTCATTGCTGTTTTACTTTAGAGAGTTTAAGTTTGCGTGTTAAAATATTTAATGTGTATTATATGGATAATTTGTGGGTACTCTCAGAACTTTTCTTACTTAGCTGACCCGTGCAACTTCGGCTGCTTTATAATTATAAGATAAGAGAATTTACCCCGTTTTTGCAACATTTTTCATTGCTGCTCCGCTCCTATTGGTCGTAGCGTGATGTTATATAGCCTATAGCCTTCCTCAATAAGTAGGCTATCCAACACTATGAACGAACACATTAATTTTTCAATTCGAACCAGTAGTTCTTGAGATTAGCGCGTTCAATCAAACAAACAAACTCTTCAGCTTTATAATATCCCGTCACGCGATTGCCTTAAAAAAACAAAAATCAAGTCAAGTGTCGTCATTTGACCGAACTGGTCATTGGGCGACATTTGACGCCAAAATTTTCTGCGCCCAGCGTTTGGGCGCATGTCGCGTGACAGGATATTACGAGTAGTACAGATTTATACTCCCAAAAGGGTAGACAAAAGTGTAGAACGTCCACTTCTCGCTAGCTGTGTTTTAGATCCCTAGCTATAGAGAGCAAGTATTTTGCCATCTTCAGATTCCATGGGCTACTAAGAATTTCTCAACAAAAACAATGCAATAATTTATGAGTAAATTTTTTTTTAGTCCTATGTAATGACGGGCGAGTCTATTGTGTTCTTTTGCGCATAGTTGCAGATTCCGTAATGCTACTGACGATTCCTTCTATAAAGGACCCCATTAACGCTTTGTTAGATCCAGCATTCAAACCTGAGACCTGCACAACAGCTGCAATCACTACCGCTGTCCTATCGAGGCAGTAAGTTTATTAATTGTTGACTTTTAATTTTAAACTTAAAAAGTAACAACATTACTTTATTTATTTAATAGTGTTGGAAAAAGTATTGCTTCCAATTTTATTATAGACGATATATATGTAGGTATGTAACAACGTTGCTAATGACAAGCTTTCACGATTTTTCCAACAAAACTTTATCACGACTAAATATAGAAGTGAAACAATTGAACAATAGTACTCATATAACCGTCATTTTTAATTTGTGTATGTTGCACTTTATACTATCCTTGAGTTTTATACTCTATCTAGCATGTCATTCGCTGTTGGAAAGTTATAACAATGCTGTCGATATAACTTTGCACTATCATCTAACAATTTATACTCCATACAAAATAATACGTTCTAATAAGCATTACTTCTTTACAAGTTTATGTCAAGCGAATAATAGTGGAGGTATATCAGAACATACAAAATTCATTTATAGCTTACCAAGCTGTAAATCCGTTACGCCAATTTTAACAAGTTAATAATATAAGATCGAATATTGAATTTAATACAAGATATATATATATATATATATATATATCTTATCCTGGGACTTGTTCACTATCTTAAAGATACTTCTTACAAGTCGCGAACTAATTCCAGCGGGAAATGGCTTATAACACGAAGAATAAAACAGGTACTACAATACAGATACTACTGTATAATTTTTCGTGATGTCAGCTATTGTCATATGAAAAAGCCTAACTCCTTCAGCTATTCGACAATGGACAGCAAATTTTTAAATAGGCAAACTATTACAATATTTTTAAACGCTTGCAGCTTGGAATCTTGTCTTACTGTTATTTTTAAATTGTGTTTCTTATTGCTTTGTTTCTATTTTTCTCCCATACTGCAATTGATTCCTAACAACTTAGCTAATATAATGATTATAGTCTACTATGTACGCCCAAAACACAAAAACTCAAACTAAAATTTTGATAAAACAAAATCAATCTTAGACAAATTTGTAAATTTTAGAATTCTTAAGCGACTCATAAGGTTTTTAATTAAGCTCGTCTTTTGACAGGCCTCTAAAACATGATAAACTAACATATTTTTAACTAGAGATGAGAAGAGAATTTACCCCGTTTTTGCAACATTTTTCATTGCTGCTCCGCTCCTATTGGTCGTAGCGTGATGTTATATAGCCTTTTGGGCCACACTAGTAACCTGATGTGCATAATAATAACATAACATAATATATGTACATACATATGTTATGTTTATGTTATGCACATCAGACCAAATACTATTCAAATTTGTGTAGCGATAAATTATAATATATGTATGTGACGTAGCCGTACTTAATATAAATAAGAAACATATTCTAAAAGTGCCTACTTTAAAATAATCCTATACAACATACAAAAAACATTATAAAACACACTCTCAAAAATGAAATTGGAAAACCGTTATAATATTATAGTATTAACAAAGCAACAACTTATTTTAAACAGAATAAATTCTTATCCCATTCGTTGGCAAGCACATGTTCCGCAGTTAGTTCTGATAGAGATCAGCGGCTACCAGGAACACAAGATATATTAAGAGATTAAAGTGACGGATGTTGCGAATGATACATCTGAGGAAGGAACAGGTGCGAGCAAGGTTCTATGTGTGCGTATATTATGTATATGTGTGTGTTTGCGAATGTATACTGATTTTGTAAGTCAGGAGGCGTGTATCGCTTTATAGCGGCGCCACATGTGGCTTCAGAAAAAGAGGTTTCTCTTTAAGATTTATTTAGGTATATATGCATTTTCACTCCTATATTCTCGAGGCTATGGGCTGTGAAGTATAAGTCTTACATGTTTCTCAACGTTCATGTCTCATGTTTCATATCTCTTTGGTTTTGAATCGCATAGTTGGAATTGGACCAATCCGGAGGAGGGGAATACCCTCGACTATTTTAGTCTACGAATCAAAATTAGAGAAATCATGAGGCAACTGAGTTCCTTGATAGCAAAATCTAATAAGACTTTGCCCGTCAAGCGAATCCGAGACCACCAGCACAACATTGCTTTCACTACTATTTCAACAGGTAAATATTAGCGTCAATTTAATATATATTTTTACGTTCATAAAATATTAAAAAGAATATTAGCTCATTGTATAGTTAATGTTTTTTATACTTTCTTTCAACATGCCAAGCCAATCAAGGCTGAACCAAAATTATGATGAAATATTAATATCGAAACCACTTATTTTGATTTGACTTTCGAGCTTTAATTGTGGGAACTAAACAAGCTTCAACTCCGCTACCGAAAAAATAACACTCAGTAATCATACTCGAAACTTCAGTAACAGCAGCCGCGTCCCAATAGAGCAGTCAATCGAAACCACTTTAATGAAAAACTGCAATTTGCTAGTCACACAACGTGTAATAACCGAAAAGGGATATATGTTACTTTTAACGGGTAAAATCGGACGGCTTCCCTGTTAAAAGCTGCGTGAAACAGCTATTTTATGATACAATATTGAGCATTTACTGGCTGCAATATTCGTTTGTTAATGAGGCCGACAGGGCTTTTGTTCATGCACTTTGCTCGAATATCCGATTATCGAGTACAACCTAGGTGAATTTTACTGAACTCGAGAAACTGTTACTTTATTGTTCGGTATAAATGCAGATTTTTGATTTTTAGGAACCGTTTTGTTTGCTGACGTAGATTTTTGATGTATACTAATCAAAAGGATCATATTCAGTCGTAGTATATCCCAAAAATAAATTTCAAGACATTTTCATGTATGTGTTGCGAATTCCATTTTTTTTACTTATTTTGCCTGCACTAGGAATAATTCCTGTATTACGGGGGACTTCACAAATATTCAAACAATGGACACAAAGAACACCCAGAATCAAGACAAACATTACCATTCTTTAAGACTAAAAAGTAAAGTTAGTGTTATATCTGTGAGCTGGGCACTCATCTAAATTACACAATATATTTCTTAATATATATTTATCCGAAGCTATAGGCATAGGTGCACTACACCCACATTCTGCCAGTTATATTTAATGGTCTTATGTCATGATGCCGTTTACCAGTAACAGTTTCAGACTGCTTGCTGCTGGCAAGATAAGTAGATGATCCGGTTCAAAGCCCGGGTTTGGCAAAGAATTAGCACAGCAGTCAAGTTTTCTTTTTATACTCCTAAAAGTAAGATAGCTGTTTTGGCTATACTATCGGTATTAGTTATTTTTTGGTAGTTCAATTGCAAGTATAAAAACAACAATAGCCTAGTGAGTAGACCGTCGTTGGACTGCCACGTAGTGGTCTCGAGTTCAATCCCAAGACGCACACCTCTGATTTTTCGAAGCTATGTGCGTATTAAATAATTACTCGTTCACTTTAACGGTGAAAAAAAAAACCATGGTAAGGAAACCTGCACGTCTGAAAGTTCTCCGTAATGTTTTCGAAGATATGTCAAGCTTGCCAACCCGCACTGGGTCAGCGTGGTGGATTATGAGTTTGTCACACTGAGGCTCCTGCATATCAGAGGGACAGTTTCATACAGGGCTAATATTATTGATATTATAAGTATGAAAATTTCCATATAAATTGGACATCGTTAGAAAAATTTAAAGACTATATATCATGAGTGCTTATTGTCAGGGAAGACCATTACAAATATACCACATTAGTTCACCTTAAAAACAAGCCTTTCCATCAATCACTACTAATCTACTCTACTTTTCTTTAAATAACAGGTTTTGGAAAGTGAAAATCAATAGAACAAACAAGACTACTTCTAGAACATACTAGACACGAGTAAGGTACTTATTATTTTACCTCTATAAGCAAGAGCAAAATAATATCGTCCAGTTGTAATTGCATAGTAAGGAGAAGCCTACCGTGCTAGATAAATCTAAATTTAGTAAATAACAGTAATTAAACTAGTGGATGAAAACACCACTAAATAATCATTGAGAAATTATAAAAGAAATGGCTATATTTGGTTATGGTAGCCATAGGCTGTAAATAAGTAAATTTAGTTGTTAGAGCTATTTTGAGTACATTTAGTCTCACACCTATATCCTGGATGGGTCAGGCAGAGGTATTTAATACCCACCAGCTATTATTATATATTTCGCTATTATTATTATAGGGACCGAGCCTATAGCCGAATACCAAGAGAAGGTCCAGACTCCGAGGTAGAATAACACAATAATACTTTAACCGACCTAGAAATCGAACCCCACATCTCATGCTCAGTTAGTCGCATACATCACCACTGCACCACCGAGGCAGTGATTAATAGTTTATGTTGGTAAATTGTATCATTTCATTTTCCTACTTACCTTATTTGAAGGCTGAATTTACTTGAGATCAATTTACTCGACGCAAGTTTGGCGCTACCTTTGTCTAGTTCAGTTCAACGAGAAAACAAATACAGTCAGTGACTTGCTTCGAGAAACTATTCTCGTGGGAGACTTTATAATATACAGTTTGAATAGGTAAGGTGAGAGACAGATAGTCACATACGTACGGTTCATTTAAATTGCGATCACGCATCCCATGTCTAGGAAGAATATTTACTCCTGCAATGGAAGTTTTCCATTTTATATGAATTCGCATTCGTGTTTATAAACAAGGTACCTATAGTTACTATTACGTTTCAATAGTTTCGGGAAATTATGTGAAAACAACAGCTCAGCGCTGTTACAAAAATACATTTATTGTTGCCGCTGTTGCGTATTATTATTACAGCTTCGGGGTACAGCGGTAATTAATGCGATTCCTGTGCATGACATCGCGGTTTGGATTTCCGGGTAAGGTGTTATTTAGAATCTTCGTTAAGTAATTCTCATCAACAGTGAAGTCTGGCATTATGCCCGATAGACGACAATAAGCTCGCCCAGTACAGAGTGGTACCAAAACCCATAGATGGCGAAAAGTGAGTGTAATACACTCATATCTACCGATGATGATGATTTACATATGTATATGTTATTATGTACACACAGTGACACATCAATCTAGTCTGTTTGGACTTTGAACTATTAGAAAGAAAGAAAAAGAAAGAAAGAAAGAAAGAAAAATATTTATTTTGGCACACAAGGGCACACGCAAAACACTAAGAAATCAAAAAAAACAAAATCTAAGAATAAAAACCAAAAGTATACAAAATAAAAATAAAATATAACAATAATAAAAAAAAAAAAGGAATATATATACACTGTAAATTAAAATCTCTGCTCACTATCCGACTCCGGGAAGGACAACCGACCATCCGTATAGACTGCGAAGATGATATTGCTTACCTAGACACGCAAAAATGACTAGACCATGTACCAATTACTGCAAATTGCATTTCATTTACTATTTGTAATTATATTATTTTTGTTACATGTACACACTCAAACTCTATTCATAAACCACAAATCACTCACTCTAAAATACCCACACAAGATACACCTACCTTAAACACAAACACATTTCTTAACCACACAACATACTTACACGGAATTAAAAACAATGGACACCCCAATACCAACTTAAAATTCTTTAAAATGTATATAATACTATCATTCAAACATATCACATTTATATCTACGCAATATTACCTACCTGCCTTATGCACCCCCACTGTCAGCAACATAGCTTACTATACTAAAACAAATAATGCTCTGCTCCACAAACGTTTGTATCAGGTTAACATTATACGCAACAACATTCGACCTTAATAACACTCATATCAATAATGATTTAGACAATCTAACGCTGGCTCATAGTACCACCTGCAATATAGAGGATATGTGTGCTGACATGCTCTACCCAACCAACAAATCTCTTAATTTAATTGTTCAAAATATTCGAAGTATTCATTGTAATATGCCTCATTTTCAAACATTATTACATAGCTCTAACATCTACTGGGACTTGATTATATTGACTGAATGTTGGCTTCACAATAATGATCGTATACCAGTATTAGATGGCTATAACTATGCATCTACAACAAACAATAAAACCCAAAATGAGGGGGTAGTGGTATACTATAAGTCTACTCATCGTTACAATGTAACTGAACCTCTACTTGCTGATGCCAACTGCCTTATGATAAAGGTGGATAGGAAAACTGTTATCCTTGCTATTTACCGTCGCCCGGGAGAAAAAAACATCACACATTTTTTAGAATCCATAGACAGCCTACTAGTCAAACTTGCATCCTTTACGACTATCATTATAACTGGGGATATTAATCTGGATATTACAGTTACCTCAAAGGATAGTAGAGCGGAAACCTACTTAAATCTCTTGGCGGCACATGGCATGCTACCTGCTCATTGTATTCCAACGCATACACACACCTGTCTCGATCATGCTATCCTCAAAACTAAATTGCTTGCGAAATGTTTTGTTGCACACACCACCATTACCGACCACTATAGTGTCATACTCAGCCTTGAGATGTGTTATAGTCATCCTAAGGCTACCAGGCTAATTAAAAGAGTGGATTACACTTCGCTCGATATGATTTTTACTAATTTGGACCTTGACCCGATTCTAACGATGACAGATGTCAACGAGGCAGTCAATTTTCTCATTACCACTATAAATAACAAGCTAGAAATTTGTACCACAATTTCACCTACTCCCAAACGCCAGCATATTCTTAAGCCTTGGATTACAAAGGGTATGTTAAGGTGTATAAGAAATAGGGATAAATTACACATTAAATCAAAAAAAGACCCGAAAAATGAAACCCTTAAATTAACATACTGCCGCTACCGTAATTTTTGCAATTCAATTATCAAAAATGCTAAAAGAGATTATGAAAAATCTGAAATCTGCAATGCAAAACATGATAACAGAAAGCTGTGGAAGATCATCAAAAAGATTACATACACAAATAAAACAAAAACCCCAGCATCCGACTTAATAACTAACAATGAACCTACGGCGTCAGCAAACGCAGTTAATCAATATTTTGTAAACATCGGCAAGGTATTGTCAGGAAGCTTGCATAGATTTAACTCGCCAGCCTCTTCTTTTATCTCTAATACTCCAACCTCGCTGAAGTCATTCTTTCTCTTTCCAACGAATGCTGACGAAATCGAGTCCACTATATCTAAACTGAAAAATGATTGCGCTATTGGCTTAGATAGTATTTCTAACATGTTTATAAAACGGTATAAAAGTATTCTGGCTGAACCACTTGCGTGCATTTGTAATTTGGCGTTCACAACGGGAATCTTCCCAAATGCATTCAAAAGAGCTCTTGTCCACCCTATCCATAAAGGTGGTGACAGAGATTCTGTCAGCAACTACCGACCAATATCTATCCTTCCAGCCTTCTCTAAAATTATGGAAAAGATCGTTAATAAAGGACTTGTCAACTACCTAGAACGGAATAATCTTCTATCCAAATCACAATTCGGTTTCCGCAAGAACATGTCAACAGATGATGCGGTTCATGAACTAACCAATACTATAGTTACTAGTATGAACGAAAAAAATAAAGTCATCGCGATATTTCTAGATTTGGCTAAGGCGTTTGATACGGTCTCTGTCCCACTTCTGCTCGATAAGCTGGAACGATTAGGTATTCGTGGCATTCAAAGGCAATTTTTCGCCAGTTATCTCACAGATCGCACGCAGTGTGTTCAGCTGGATGGCGTGCGTAGTGATGACCTACCAATTGACGTCGGCGTGCCACAGGGCAGTATTCTTGGTCCTACGCTATTTTTAATATTCATCAACGATCTTTGCCAACTAGACTTGAGAAATGGGAAGGTTATTACTTTTGCAGACGATACTGCACTTGTTTTTCACGGTGATTCCTGGGATGCCACAACTCAATGTGCACAACAAGGTATAAACCGTGTAACTAACTGGCTCAATACCAATCAGCTTACGTTGAATGTCAATAAAACGAAATATATAGCATTCACCTTAAAAAATAATAAAGCAAATGGGAGAGCCCCGATCCCCATCTTTGCGCATTCTTGTTATAACCAGGACGCTACACATACTCAATGCACGTGTAAGGATCTGGAATCAGTGGATACCATTAAATATCTAGGAATCATAGTAGATAAAAATCTGAATTTTCAAGCGCACGTAGATTTACTGACATCTAGAACTAGAAAGCTAATATACATCTTCAAAAACTTACGCCATGTTTCGGACAAAGAAGTGCTTAAAATGACTTACCTTGCATTATGTCAATCTATATTGTCGTACTGCATTACGTCTTGGGGAGGAGCAACCAAAACGACCCTGATAAAACTTGAACGCGCCCAAAGGGCTGTCCTAAAGGTGGCTCTCTTTCTGCCTTTTTTACACCCTACGGTTGACCTATATCAGAAATTGAATGTCCTGACAGTTCGACAGCTCTTTATTTTTCGCATGGTCCTTAAGGCTCACTCAATGTGTAGCTATCATCCTTTAATAAAATCAACAAAACGCCGTAAACATAAAATCTATCAAACAGACACTATATATAAATCAGCGCTATCACATAGATTCTATTGTTTTTTAGGGCCATATCTATATAATAAAATTAATTCCCTCCTTTCTATATACCGCTTAAATAAATTCAAATTAAAAATTACATTGACACCATGGTTGCAAAATTTATCATATACGGAGACCGAAAATCTACTTATTCCCTTAGTATAACCTATATTAAACACGAGTAGTATTTAGTAGGTATATATGTTTATTTCAACCCAAACACACACACACATACACACTCACACACACACACACACACACACACACATGCACCTCCTTACCTAGTATTACTACGTTAGTTTGAATTTTTGTTTCTTAATTTCTTTCTTATGATTGATATTTTTGATTTAGTAAGTACATTCTACAACTAGTTTAAATTACAATCAATATGCGTCCAAGAGGTGGGAGCCTGGTGATCTGTAACACAGGTTCTACCTACCATAGACACCAGTCTCTCACAAAGGAATGAAAATTGTTCTATCTGTATTGTGATATCTAATGTATAACTTTGTGAAAAGAGAGAAATAAATACTTATTATTATTATTATTATTATTATTACTGGCAACACCACACCTTCCGCTTAATCAAACGGAAACTGCCTACATTCAGGTCAAGGTTACGTCAAATTGTCAGTGTGCAGCGATATAAACAATAATAAAATAAAAGTATTAAAATTATAGTTCAACACAAATTGAAACAAATGCAAAAATGTGTGTCCCATCAGTGCCAAAATTTGGACATCGCTCAGCGTACGTTGCGATTGTAAAATCGCAACACTGGTATTCTGCGAAATCCAATTTGGTGACGCCAGCGCCTAGTGTCTAAACATATAAAATAAAATATACTTAAATAAGTAAATATACGTGTAAATAATATATAAACATAATTACTAAATATTGTGTTTGTTAATAAGTGTGGAGTAAGATAATATAACATGAACATTTGAGTGTATTTTTTAAAGCAAGCGTCAGTGTGATATAGGTACCTATGTCGCATCCGCCCTATTGTACGCGCGATGCCAGCAATTCTAGGAATTGTGAACAAAACTAATGCGCAGTGACATAAGCAACCAGATCACAGAGCATGTCAACAATGAAAGGTAATCAGAACAGTCATCTTATTTGAACACTTAACAAAGTGTACATATTTAAATTGTCAATTGAATAATATATATGGGTAATAAAAATGCAAGAATTGAAATTAAAAAACAAAGAAAAACAATATAAGATAAGTTTAAAGTAGGTAATCAAAAACAAACCTGTTTTGTTATAGGACTAAGGAATATAATATAAATACAAAGCAGGACCTCAAGATGCCTGCAGTGTTGAAATACACCGCAATAACACAGACTGGAAACCCTTCCATCCAATACCTGACGGCCAAACCCAAGAAGGTGAGTAGGTGTTTGTGAGGATTAGATATAGAAATTAAAAGTGTTATAATATTAACGCATTGAACTGAAATAAAATGTTCAGTATCACTAAATAAAATAATAATATTTAGTAATTGGAATGGTGTGATTTTATATATATTTAAGTAAATAGATTTATAATTATGTAGCTTTTTGTGTTTGTAGCAAAAACTTTTTTAGATGAAAAACAAAGGAATTTTTAGATTTCAGGCTGCGGACTGGTGGTGGAAGGTTATTCCAGCAGTGTGATGCGGCATACTTGAAACTACCTCTAAAGGCAGCCGTCCTGTGCTCAGGAATGGATAGTGGATTTGTGACTGATCTCACCGTATATTTGGATTGAGTTTCTCTCCAACAAAGTTTGTCATACAAGTATGTAGGTGTTTTTGTTTCTATAACTCCAAAAAGTAAAGAGGCTAGGTGTAACTTCCTTCTGGCAGCCATCTTAAGGATGTTATGTTCATTTAGATAGGGAGTGACATGGCTGCACTTGGGTATATTTACACAAAATCTTGCACATGCATGTTGTATGCGTTGTATAAGCCGTGTAGTGCGTGATAACAGGCATGGCCCATACACAGTATCACAGTTATTCAACTTGGACAATACTAGACTATCTACCAGCTGTTTCCTGATTGGTATACTGAGGAAGTTTCTAATATTATACAATATTTTAAGCCGGTAAAAACAGTTACTTAGGGTCTTGCCTATGTGGGCCTCAAAATGCAATTCTGGGTCCATAGTTAAACCCAGATTGCAAACACAATCTGCTCTAAGAGTTGCCTCATTCATGACAATTATTTCAGGCTTAGCAGAGAGTATGTCCCTGATTTGTTGTCTGCTACCCAGTACCATAAACTTTGATTTATGGGGGTTCAGAACCAGGGAGTTTTGCCTTGACCACTCAGTAACTCTTTGTAGGTCTTCATTAAGTTTCTGAACAGCTGATGATATTTTGTTAGGTTTAAAAGAGAGATAAACTTGCAAGTCATCAGCATACATGTGGTATTTACAGTTCATGAAGGACTGAGCTACATCAGCACTGTAAATTTTATATAATAGAGGCCCAAGTATTAATTGTTAAGTAAGATGAACGCTGCGAATCGTGCGTGAGAATGCGTTATATTTTTGTTATTTTGTCTCATGCGTGCTGAACAGGACGCGACGCTCTATCCTTACCATTACATCAACACCACTATGCACCGCCCTTTTTTAACAATTCTCTATTTTGTATGTAGCGTATGCGTATATAGGGTGTCTATCTTGATGTGTAGCCGTGTGTACATTACACAATAGATATGTCAAGATTAATTGATAATAACATACTTTTCACAATATATTAAGGTGGGTCTACGCTAGATGAACCGAGCACGAGCTGAGCACAAGCCGAGCCGCATACTCGCGGTGTCAAGTGTGGACGTACAACGAGCCTAGAACAATCACTGTCCTCGAACGTAGTTTTCCGCAGTGTGCTCGCGGTTCGTGGCGGATATGGACGAGTTTGCTATTGCAGCAACCGCTGCTGCTGCTGCAGCGATTATTATAGCCCAAGTCAGTAAAAAAACTAAAAGGCCAAGACGATGGGGATCTACAAATTGATATAATTCAATTAATTGCAAACAAACATCTTCTGTCCACGTTTCCATGTACTCGAGCGAAACGTCTGTCACTTAACACGTCCACGAGCGCACTGCGAGCGCGATGCGAATCCCTTTGTGTTCGTCAAAAAACTAAACAGTAGGTGGAGCACAGTTGAGCACGAACCAAACGCTTGAAGCGCGCTTCTTCGGCTTGTAAGTTGGTCCACACTACACGAATGTGTGCTCGGCTCATGCTCCGCTTGTGCTCGGTTCGTCTAGCGTAGACCCACCTTTATGGTTGAAAATCGACAAGTTCGTCACATCAATACTTATAACTTATTACTCTAAATTTACACTGCTTGCATCTTAATAAGCGGTTTGATTAAGGTGCAAACAGTAAAGTGTTTCATAAGTGATTTTACAGATCAAGATATTTTTATTCAGAAATCGAAGTATTCCTGAGATTGGTTAATCCTGAGACATAAGACTAAAGTAGCCATTCTATATGAAAAGCTCAACAGTACTCTTGTTACAACGAATTTAAAGCAAAAGATTCATGCCTTTTTACTACGTATTTGATTACAGTCATAATAGTTGAGTGCAGACTGTTCAACAGTACGCTTTAGAGCACAACAAAATAAAAACAAGGGTATTTCAATTAGCAACAATGTTGATAACTTCAAATTGCTACACTGAAAGAGAGACATGATTACTTGGCACTTTACCAGACCCGCTCGATACTATCAACAAGTTGCAGCTTAAACACACAGATTTCAAGCCAGATCTGAAGCTTTATTGCACTTTAAACGCCCCAGTACTTTGGATACGAACAATAAAAGTAGAAAATATTTCATGAAGCTCTCTCGCTTTAAAGAACACTTCGCAAGTATTTTTCATCCGAACTGGTAAAAACGGGGACTATGTTTACTTTTTTATAAATTGAAAGCCGTCGTTCAAATTTCCATCTGTAGTTGACTAAAGTCATGTTATTGGCAGTTATTTTTCAAAACTGCGTTCGAAATCGTTTTAAGTTTCAAAACAGATCTGCAGATTTTTGAAATAATTTCTAGTTGATCTAATGACGTAAACGTCTATACATAAATAATTATGTAAGTAATCATATAAATGATTACTTACACGTATGTACAATAATCATACATTTTTGTTTGTGAGCTTTATTGCTATCTACAGACAACATTTATACACAGTCGCCAAGAATTTCTTAACAACATTTATTTTCGGTCAAGGATAGACATCTCAACATTGTTAATTAAAATCACTCGTAAAATTAATTTATAGAAGTGGTAATCAAATGTAGGTAATTATCTTAATGCGATATTTCTTTATTACATACATATGTATATATGCATATTTTATTAAAATATTTAGTCCGATCTCAACTTGTGTGGTATTTATATATTAATACGTGAAGCAAAAACTTTGTACCCCTTTTTACGAAAATTGGCACAGTTAAAGTTTATATAGAAAAGGAGGGGCGATCCTAATATTTTTATAAAGTATGCATTAAAATACATTAAATTAATGAAAAACACTACACGCACACAACCATGCATTTGACACACGCAGTCGAATCGCGTTCCTAGTATTTCGACATTGTTCGTCTGACGTCGCGTCGTATGTTCTTTGTAACTATGGTTATCTATACCTTATTTATATGTAATAGAGAAAAACAGAAAACAATGTAGCAAGATTAGGAATATCGTCAATGAAAGAGTATAGTTAAATAAATATTAATTTGTTTAAAAAAGATAGGTAAATTAACCTCTATAGCCTTGGCGAAATCTAAATTAAATGTGATATAAGGGAGTTATAGATAGTAAAATCTTAATAACGATCAACCTTAAAATTTAAATCAATTATGGTCGAATTTCGACCACTGGGCGACCGCTAGTAATTATTATTATCAAAAGAAATAAGAATAACAACAACAAAACTCTCATATATTTAAACTTATATAATTTGAAAACAAGGTAATTAACCCAAGTAAATTAAATACTTAGGTTTATTACCTTAACAAATAGAATTTTCAATACCTATTTATCGTTTAATTAAATACTTATGTAAACTTGCTAGTTATATTTACACATAAATAAACGGTAAGTATACATTATAACTTTTAGCACTTTTGAACACTTCACGAATACATTAGCATGCACTTATAAAGAGAAGGATATAAAGAACTTTGCCCGTAAACAAAATGCGGCAGCTAACTTGAAATTGCATGAAAGTAGAAGTATGAATATGCACTTGTTTTTAATATTTGTTGGCGCAACAAAGTATGAAGGAAAGGGGAATTATATTCAAGATAATGCAAGATTGAGGGAAGGAGATGAAATAGCGTTAAGCTTGTCTCACTTCGAACGGTGGGCAGAAGCATTAAGAAACTATTCAAAGAGCTACTCTGGGTCTACTGATTATGCAGTGCTTCGTAGGCTTTAATCAGGAGGAATCGATTTTAAGTATGGGCTGAACGTTTTTGGATTTTTGTAAGGCAATTTTTATAAGCATCTCGGATTCTGGTACTGTGCTTTGTAGACAGCAATAATCCATTTATCTATAAAATGAGACAAAAAAAATGTCGGCAGAATAAGGATGTATTCAGACAGATTTATAACTAATATACTTTTAATGTCTTTAGACATAATAAAATACAGACACACCACAACAAAATACAAAGTATGTAAGTAATTCCTTTTTTCTGAGGTGATTGCAAAGCTATGTACATTTGGCGGCATTAACAAGATAGTATTGTATATGTCGCCTTAGTCTACGATCCTTTTCTTTACCAGTCAATACAAATAAAGCGCCACAAACTATCTCTAATGACTTCAAACCAACCAACCAACATACTTCTGCAAAGATTGTTTACGTAAGAAGTTAATTTGGGTCTAGTACATTTAGTATAGAGCGGGAAAGGGAGGCCTTGTTAAGGGTAGCAAATATGTCGAGTATTACCATGATTCCGTATCAGAAATAAGCAAAGTCTGATTAAATGACCTGCAAATACATAGAGGTAGCCGAGCGTAGAATAGTGATGTAACTACATTTCTTTTTTCGATGCCCTTCGAAAATTAGTATTGCATATTGTATTGCAAATTTGGTTGCCTTTTTCCCGAAAAGCCTTTCAGGCTTGGTTGTGTTTGTTTTTATGGTCTTGCCCAATGTTTTGGTTTACCTGCTATGCACGTAATATACAGTTACATTTACAGCTACCAAACAAAAAACAGTGACCCAAAAAATACGATTCGATAAAGAACAAACCAAATATTTATACCAATACAGATCAATAACGTGACAGTCTCACGCGACTTAGTACTTAAAGGGTCTGGTAAAACACAATGACTAATGAAAAGTAATGGACTATTTATATTTATTTCACCTTGTTTTATAATTGGTCTGCACAGTACCTATATAAAGGACTCGTTATTCTTCCAAAGAAAAATGTTATATAGTAACCGAAATAAGCATTATTAGATTATTAGTTGAAAGGATATGAAACCGATCATATAATTTAAAAAAACCACTGGCGACCCCAATTGGACGGACAATACTTAATTGTCGACCGCAAAGCACATATTAATTTTGTTTTGACCTCATCACATGTTTTTCCTAGAATGGTAGTTAACGGGAGGTGGCGAGGACAAAGAAGGTAGTTATTAAAAAAAAGGGAATCACATTAAATCAGTTAAAAATACACGCACACAAATTAACGTGAGATCTGTCTACACTACAAAGTGCTGAAAATAAACAAATGTATTCGAAATTATATCTCTCATAGCTAAAATATTGATCAGTAATTGTGTTATAAAATAACACAGCTCTATAAACAAACGTTGATATAAAATAATACCTAAATGTTATTTTAATACCCCTAATACAATCATTGTTTCGTACAACGATTCACAAACACATTTTGTCGACATTAAATAGAAATATAAAATCGACGGCATATCAGATCCAAGGACATTCTTGTACAAACATTTTATTGTACTGATTACGATGAAAAATAAATAAGGCCACAATTTTAATTGTAAAATACCTTGGGTGCGGTGGTTCGTTAGCCGCGCCCAAAACGAAAAGAGTTGGTAGTTTTTTACTATATTTAACTATGGAAGCAATTATAGGTGAGTGGTGTTTATGACTAAGATAACAACTTCACTGCCTGTTTAATGTCCTGCAAATTAGAGTAATGGCGACGCCGAATACTTGCTAATGTAACTGAAACAAGTATTAACATAAATTACAGACCCTTAAAAGAGTGAACAAGGCACAATGATCAAACTGAGGAACTCCTACTGACACCACAACGCCAAAGGACCTTATCACAGCCACAACACAAGGTAAGGCTTTGATTTTCCATTGAGTTAGTTCCAGTTCAAGCATTTTTTTTTTTATATTACTAATGTGGTAAACAAGCATACGACCCACCTGATGGTAAGTGGTCACCGTAGCCTATAAACGCCTGCGACACCAGAGGCATCACTTGAGCGTTGCCGACCTTGTAAAACCTTTAAACACCCTTTTTGAAGAACCCCATACTATAGTCTTGTGGAAAAACCTGGGCAGGGAATTCAGTCCACAACTTGAGCGTCCGCGGGAGAAAATTCCTTTGGAACCGCTTGGTGCGGCACCAATTAGGCTGTAAGGTGTGAGAATAAAATTCCTGCCGATGGCAAGCAGTGCGTTGATAAAAAGTAGCTGAGGGCATCCCAAACAACTTATCTGAACACAATCCATTATATAAGCGGTAGAATATACAAAGGGAGGTAAAGACCCTTCTGAGACTTAGTGGCTCAATACCGTCTGTGAGTTTGGGCTCATCGACATTTCTCAAGGCTCGTCTTTCTTCTCTCAAAGATGACTACAGTACTCCGTGTGAGGCCGGACTTACGACTTATATAGAAACAGTCTTTGCCCCGCAGTGACGTACCGCTTAGCTCTATTGAGTACACCAAGCTTTTTGGCAGCCAGCTTGACCTTGCTCTCTAAATGACTGCGGTACTGTACATATACACTTGAGATATAGAGGCCAAGGATACAAATACTCTTGGAAATGGTGAGAAACGTGTTCTGGAGTTGTGGAGACACAGCCAATGGTGTTTTCTTAGTGGTGACCGCGCAGGCTTGTATCTTAGCTGGGTTAAACACGACCATATTTAGTCTTCCCCATTCAGATACTCTATCCAGAGTATTCCCGATTACGATTTCAGACACAAGCCGTTCGCGGCTTTCCGCCACTGTGGACCGCGAGATATTAGCGCGGCCCGTGTAATAAGTATCCCCAGTACTGTCATCCGCATAGCAATGAATGCCGTCAATTGACAATATATCATTAACATGCAGCAAGAACAGT
Source organism: Catocala nupta (assembly GCA_963675205.1). Classification (NCBI taxonomy): domain Eukaryota; kingdom Metazoa; phylum Arthropoda; class Insecta; order Lepidoptera; family Erebidae; genus Catocala; species Catocala nupta. The sequence continues at coordinate 24,463,040 of OY776086.1, read as the reverse complement.
ATCGGGAACAACAGTTGCGGGACGTTAGCATTATGTCCATGCGTTTAGAGCAATCGCCGTCAATCACAGTTTGGATGCATCTGCCGTACAAAAAGCTGGTAACTCATTCGCATAATCCCTTGGGCAGTCCGTACGATGGTATGGATGGATGATAAAAGACCTTTGGCCAAACCTGATCGAAGGCCTTCGCCATGTTCAGGCTGACAGGCTATGACTCAACTTGGCTCTCAATGGCTAGTGCCCATCGCTGTGTGACATATACGAGAAGGTCGCCAGTTGAGCGAAGATGGTGGAAGCTGTTTTGTCGGTCACTCAACAAATCGTCGCTCAACTCATGTAGAACTCTCGCAACCCATTCCAGTCTGTTGATTTATAGTGCCACACTCGACGCCACGTGGTGTACGGAGTAGATCTGCTTGCGCAAGAGGGTGGAGTATCCATCCGAGCGCGTAGTTAGCAGAAGGTCCAATACGAAGCTGGTGTGGGTCTCTACGTCTGGTATTCTGGTAAGACTATGTACCAGTTGAGAAAAACCCATAGGCCAGAGCAAAGTCATGAGCAGACCTTCCCGCAAAGTCAGTGGACCGAGAACCAAGACACTCTACGTGGTGGGCGTTAAAGTCTCCTAAGATCACTTATTCTGCAGAAGAGTACTGCTCAATTTTCATGTCTAAGCAAGGATTCCGTTAAGCTATAACATTCTTTGCTGTCCCTGCGATGAGTAGTGTTTCCAAAGCCTATGTGCTAGCAGTAGTGTCATTTCCCACTGGCAACGAAGTTACTCTTTTGATGAGTCGGTAATGCGGTTAGTATTTTAGCTACCTATGGTTTACCATCAGGGGCTTCATTTGGTTGTCGTGTTGTATGTGTTTGTCACTTGAATATATTTTTTATTAAACCAAGAGAGCGTATTTGCCCAATAGTGCAACATATCAATGGCCTAAAAATATTAATGTCCAGCTAAATGTATTTAAAAATAAATTAAACCAAAACAATGATAATAATTACTACGAACTGAGTAATTAGCCACGACGGATATTATTATACGTCAGTTTTAACCCAATTACAAATGATTTGCGTGACAGCTACGCGACGTTTTATCTATTGTACACAGTTTGTTTAAGCCATAGCAAAATATATTTTGTTTTAGTTGTTTAATCACGTTTATTCGTGTCAACCTGATTGATCTATGTCATACTGTCATTTATGGACAGTGTAATTACAATTCATAAACTAAAAGGAATAGATAAGATTTTATAGATTTAGGTAACATCTGTAATTTTCGAAAATTTCCGTTTCGGGTGCTTTTCAGCAGCCATGGTCACGGGGAGAGGCTACGAGAAATGTCGGGGAAAGTGTAAACCAAAAATAAATAGATTTAATAGTTTAAATAATTGTATTAGCTTATAAATTAGTAAAATAAAATCAATAGTAGTAGTAGTGTAATATTTTCAAAATTTTGTAAGACAGTGATTAATAAACAACGCGATAAAATCCGTATATAGTAGTTTAATTTCAATGAATAACATTCGCGTAAACAGAAGACAAAGTTACAACACTATCCCTATCAGTAATGAAATTATAAATATATTTCAAGCCCCTCTGAAGTGGGCAATATAAAAAAAAAAACGAACTATGTGCTCTAGAATTCCAGGTTACACCTACAACACAAGTTAGAGCCACTGCAAAGCTCTTGCTCAGAACAAGTGTCCTTCGTCCCATTGTAGGGAAAATTAATATTTTCTATTGTAAGTGAAACAAATTTTCCGCTTAGTAGCGCAGTGAAAACACGGCTTAATAAAAATACCTTTTAATTAGCTTTACTTACCCTGCTAGGTTAAACGCGTAAGTTACTCGTGTTGACTACATGTGAGAATTAACCATCTTTTTCTTTTCGTGTGGCTAGTGGCCAACCTGTTGTCAAGAGTTGTTTAAGCCGCCCGTAGGCCTCTGACATGGCTTAACGACTGCTGTCAATTTGGCAACAACCGGGACCGACCTTTTACGTGCCCTCCGAAGCACGGAGACGCTCAGATGAAATACCACTAAGCGGTCACCCATCTATAGACTGACCGCAACCAACGTTGTTTAACCTCGCTAATCGTTTACCGATCAGTGAGTGCAACTGGCTATGAGCGCCTCCCAAGAGTTAACTATGTACATATACCATACTTGCGCGAGTGGGTCGCGGCATTCTTTTACACAATGCATACAACTTACACATGCTACCGCACCGCGGTGCCGTGTGATTCACAAATTGTCTGGATGTTCTTTGTGTCCGTTGTTCGAATATTTGTCAAGTCCTCTGCGACATAGTAATTATTCCTAGTGTGGGAGTAGTGGGTGTAGTTGTCTTTTATGAAGATAAAGATAAAGATCCTTAGAAATAACAATAAATATAAAATAAAATTTTATTTCACAACACAACATGTTTTTTTATATTGGAACTTTTTAAAATTTATTAGTTTATATATTTTTAGAAGGCATAGTTTCGACTCAACTACTCGGGATGTAAATATATCTAACGAAATATGGCTGTGATAATAGGATAGATTAATATTGTTTATTGTGCCTGGACAGTTAAAATAAATGACAATAATTTAAAAATGTTCTCCCAGAAAATACTTATTACACTTTTAGCTTTTCTCGAATTTCGTGAAGTTCTCGAAACTTCCAACACTTTTCAGCGTGCAATTCGAGGAGAAATTCAATAAACTTTCCCAAGGGAAATTTACCATTAGACCTTGCAGGTTAGGGTGCGTGAAGGATCCCTCTTTTACAACGTAATATATATTATATATACTTTAAGACGCTAATGCTGCTGAATAAACATAGGGTTCATTGTGGTCTTCGCATAGGTGCATAAAAAATGCTGTAATTAACTGAGTCTAGTATATTTTGAGTCCTTTAATTGTACGTTAGTAAAATTTACCACGCCACGGAGTGTAAACCTAAATAAAAACTGGAATTTAAAATTTACTCTTAAATTATTACTTTCTACTCACATATCAGATTTATTTCGTACATGTCAGTAGACAAGTGTTTTCTTTTTATATAAATGTTTAAAACTATAACCCGACTACATAAAAGAGGGGTCTAAAAGGATGAATTTAAAATGTAAATAGCCTATGTTACCTGGGCCATTATTACGAATCTATTGACACCTCATTCATTAAAATCGGTTTAGTAGTTTAGGCGCTACGGTGGAACATACAAACATACATACCCAGACTGTCAAAATCATTACCCTTTCTTTTGGCTTCACCGTAGTCGGGTAAAAAGTGATGTAAGATTTTTCTTTGCACTGTTTTCCAGCTGAATTATTAAAAATATTTTGGAATGTTCGATGATTTTCATAATATTATGTCGAAGAACCAATCAGAATGTTGTTTTTCATGATGTTCGTTACATACAATTCTGGACTAACACGGAAGATTTTTAATTTAATATATTAATTTCTTATCGTAAACAGACTTTACGAATCATAGAAAGACATTTATTTTTAAATATTCTGTGAAAATATATAATAGCTCGCCTTTTTCTAGATGAAAGATATCCTGTCCTTTTTTGTGACCCTGACAACTTGTATGCGTAATTTAACAAACAAACAGTAACAAACAAACACATTTACATTCGCATTAATAATATATAGTTATGATGATTGCAATAAATTGTCGTTTTACTTTAAAGTTTACATTATTTTCACACCAGTTTTTATGCTTGTGCGTCTTGCACAAGTACCTGAGTATGTGTACCTAATTACGTACACATAGTACTTTCTGTACCTTGTCTCAATTATTAAATAAATATAGCATACTATAAGCTAGAGACAATACATAAACCCATATCTATGTTATGTCATCTCTATTTTTAGATAACATTTTACATAGTTGAAAAGCAGTAACCGTAAAACTGTAAATTATTTTATAATAAATTTGATATCTTTACTTATATTATAAAGCTGACGAGTTTGATTGTTTGTTTGTTTGGTTGAACGCGCTAATTTCAGGAACTGCTGGATCGAATTGAAAAATGATTTTTGTGTTGGATAGCCCATTTATCGAGGAAGGCTGTAGGCTATATAACATAACGCTACGACCAATAGGAGCCGAGCATCAACGTGAAATGTTTCAAAAACGGGGAAAATTCTCTTATATTAAGCAGACAAAGCTGTGCGGGTCAGCTAGTCTTCCATATAAGACATGTAATAAAATATGTTCTACTAGATTTTGCCCGTGGCGTCGCTCGTGTGTAGATGTAGATTTCGTTAACAATAATTTTCTATTCCTCGGGAACAGTACTTTTTTCATGGCGAAAATGTATAAGGTGTATGCGATATTACATAAAGATCGGTTGAGGTAGTTAACGCGTCAAAACGTAACAAACACTTAAACAAACTCACATACTCATTTGTAATTCTAGTTTGGAAGTTACGATTACTTACATACACTTAAACAACCATTTTTTTGCTGTCGGTCCAGCACCTGGTCTCTCTTCAGTCGTGTCGGATAGCCGTCCCATAGGATTATAAGAATGAGGGACGCCGTATTTAGAAAAAGATCTGCCTAATATCTACAAAGCCCAAAGGCTTTAGCCTAGAATCTTTTGAAATTCGAAGATACCAACAGCATAAGCATATTTCTGGCAACTGTTAGGTACGGACCCCAAAAGGCAACAGATGTTACCTTCTATACAATCGATTCGAAGCCATTTAAAATTAATAATTTGATGAAAAGTTTTCATCGCAAAACTTTACCTGCCCAAAGTTGTCCATAAAGTTTGGTAAGCTATACCTATTACTTTTAAAACATGGCTTCAGTAATATTTGATGTGAAGTCCAGTTTATAAGAATTGTTAACTAGTTGATTTCTTTGACTGAACAGGAACTGAATTAGATTGGTCAATGAAAATATTTTTTAGTTTTGTGATTTGGGTTACAAATTACTAGATAGTATTCTTGTTAGCCCATCCGGCTAAGTTAATATTGCGTCTGTAGTGCAATAGATGAATCTTAAACGTACTGGGCTATAACCGCTCCATTAAGTATATTAACAAATTTGCCAGTATTGTAAGATTATCTTTCTATATTAATTATTATAAAAAATATATAAACAACAGTGGCTACCTAATTATAATCATAGCAGTGGTTCAGTTATTGGACTCAATAGGTATACAAAATTACAAACAATAGACATAAGGAACCCCGAATTCAACCATTTGTTAATCGCTTAATTTTTGTCCGATGCGCCGATAAAAACCACTCATGAGAAGGCCTCCACAAAAACAATGCACCATCTGTTTATAATAATATTAGTTGATGGTTGGATGAAAATATGCCAAAAATAACTTTAGGTGATACGTTTATCATGATTGGGTACAGCAGCGATAGCTCAGTGGGGAGATCAACAGACTGCAATGCAGAGGGTCGCAGGTTCGAACCCACGTCGAGCACCTCTGACTTTCGGAAGTTATATGACATTTCGAAATTATGTGCGTATTGATTGACAATTATCGCCTACTCCGTGCCTCAGAGAGCACGTTAAGCCGTCGGTCCCGGCTGCCATGAACATCTATGACAGTTGTTATTGGGAGAGTCAGTACCCCCTAATATCCTGACACTGAACTAGCCTTAGGGTATCGTTAGCCTTCGGGTTGCGGAGGTCAGGTGGCAGCCGTTCCGTGTAAAAACTGATATCCAGGCAAATTCGGTTAGACTAGAAAAAGCCGACTCCAAGTGTCTTGCGAATAATAAAGACTAATGAGAAGAAGAAGATACGTTTATCATTGAGTGCTTACGACCAGAAACAGTAGCGCTTGTGAACACTAACTTTTATGTTATTAACGCGGTAAGTTCATTTCATTTATGCGCATGTTACACCAAGGCTGTAACTATCGTAATATTATACAGCAAAAGTTTGCTAACTAGTGAGCTAATGAACTTTTGCTGCGAAGTGGCCCAGACAATGCAAAAGACAAAGATCATTAAGATTAAAGTGCATAGGGTAGCAGCTTTGATATTATTAGGCTAAAGGTGCATAGGGCAGCTGCTCCATAATTAAGCATCACTGACACTAAGTAATCCAGAATATCTAAAACAGAATTAAATAGTAAGTCAGATCATACATACATACACACAGATCGTATAGAGAAAGGTATACAAAGAGTATAAGAACGAACACATAGGTTAAAGAGTTACACTCACATTTCGACTGGTGTGTTATCATGTCCTACATAATAGCGATCGAACCTGTTGCCGTTTTTGTTAACAGAAAATTCCATCAACGCTTTATCCGAGGTAACCCAATCCCAAACTTATGTCACGAAATCATCAAGGCAGTCAGATACATCAATATAATAACATAAACTTAATAAATAACGCTATCAAAACATTTTGTAAGTTTATCATATAAATTATTAATATATAAATATTAATATGTAATACTTCTTTATTGAAAATGCGTCAGTGTTAAATACGAGTATTAAGCGTAGACATAGATTTTAGTCAAGATACCTACCTAGCTTTATTGAAATTAACCTAAACCTATCATTTTATTGAAAATGAGCCACTGTTAGATATTAAGCGGAGACACATTTTAGTCAAGGTAAGTACTTAGCTATCGATCCATTTAAATATTAAAATGGTATCCTTGGAATAATATTTTAGTAATTATTTTAGAGTTTGCCAGGTGATACATAGATATAGTGTAATATAGATACTTTGTTGTAAATAAGGTCGTCTAATTATTTGAAAACTTAGCTCTTCATCGTAGTTTTATTACTCCCAGTTATAATTGGAGTTGATTTTCTAGTCCAATTATGAGGCGAAGTATTTTTTAGCTCACGGTTATTAGTTGTTTATCGTCTTTATTTGATGTTATACATATATAATCACAAACCTCTATCTTTGAAGAAGTGGCCAATGGTGTATAATTATGCTAAGTACGATTTTAGTTCCCACGTTTTAGGTAGCGAGCCTATCGGCACCTACCCGATACATTTAGGACTATGTGCTTCTATAGAGAAGAAATCTTAATAAATATAACACGTGGGTATTCAACCCGATAGCCCACTTCTTATATTATAATAAGTTGATAAGCAAGTGTACGACCTGATTCAATAGTAAGCGGCTACCGTAGCTTGAGATCGCTTGTCTTATGAAGACTGTCATTTGCACTTGCACGTTACCAATCTTAGGAAAATGGAATAGAAAAGGAACGGTATGAGCCTTCGGTACAAGATTAATAGGGATAATACAACAGTGTTACTTCAAAAAACTGACTAACCAAACCTAACTATCGATTGTTTTTGTGACGCTAAATGCCTGTTATACCACCTCCAAATAGCATTTATCTATAAGGTAAAACTCTCGCCAATCTCTTCTTTAATCTAACAAGAGTGAGACAGCGATTTATCTTTCGGATGGCATTTACTTGATAGTTGTGTAACTGGCCATAAGTAAGTAGACTGGCAAAACAGCACCTTTATATCGATATTGACTATACTTTATATTTTAATTACCTTGGAGTAATACTTGATCATCGTTTACCATGGCATGTGCACACAGAACTGATGAAGAATAGATTAAGGAAATTAATTAGGATTTTTAAAACTCTACGCCACGTAACCACTTCAGATCTCCTAAAACAAATTTACATCTCGTTAGCTCAGTCAGTGTTAACATATTGTGTAACATTTTGGGGTGATGGATACGAAAACAAAATTCTTAGATTTAGAAAGGGCTCAAATAGCTATGCTAAAGGTTATGTTTTTTAAGCCTTTTAGGTTTTCTACTCATAATCTATACCTGACCGCAGGTCTCTTGTCAATAAGAATATTATAAATACTGCAACTTATTTAAAAAAAGTATAAATCTCTGCCATAGAATTCTTCAAGTCCGAATGTTAGAAGGAACTATGTAGTAGCACCCTCAGTCGTAGTCAAATCGACATTTGCATTACGTCATTACCCACGGCAGTCTTCACATCTACATCATGTACATATATAACCTGATAAACAAGGACTTAAAAATATACCCCATGACATACGCAGAATGTAAGAAAACATTAACACTTTGGCTGAAAACATTGAGCTATGAGCAAAGTGAAAATGTGTTACAGTAGGCCTTATCAACTCACTCATAGACACACTCACACACACATAAACACACACATAAACACACACACATACACTCACACACGTACACGCGCACATACACATCGTACACGCATCTGGTACAGTGTACCATTGATACATACTTCTGTATTTGTTGCTAAATAGTTTTTTTATTTTAATTATTTATCTATTATAAATAATAAAGCTAATTATACAAGTACCCGTCGTCAGTTATTCTGAGGAGCGGAGCCACCTATCACAAGCATATTGTTTGCTTAACAAGTGACTCCAATTACCTAAACTGTAAAATGTACTTTTTTGTTACTGAAAATATACATTTTTATTTTATTATTTTTTATTGACTAAGCATTATCAGTTTTGCCTACAGTTCGCTTTGGCAGATGCATATGGACATACGAGAACGTACCGTCTATGCTTAGAACTCGAAGTCTACGTGTATATGGCTTTCGGAACGATAGAAGCGATTCGATAATCGTTTAAACCTGATGAGATTGTATCGCGTATGTGCACGCAGCCATTTCGTTCCTCAGAACAAAGAGAACACGGTTTGCCGTTTCAAGAGCCATACCATAATTACTAAAAGGATTTTTATCGCATGCATGAGCACGAGACCAAGTTATAATAGATACTAGCTGTGCCCGCGGTTTCATCTGCGTGGGTGATGTTATATAGTCTATAGCCTTCCTCGATATAATATAAACTATCCAAGACTACAAGATTTTTACATTTAAAACCAGTAGTTCCTGAGATTAGCGCGTTCAACTAAACAAACAAACAAACTCTTCAGCTTTATGATATTAGTACAGATATCGCGGTGTCCTAGTCTCGCATATGCAATGACAATAGTTTAAGTGGTGGCACCAAGGCACCATGTGGAATGTATTTTACAGTATTCTAGCTATAGCCCGCGGCTTTTCTCGCGTAAATGTAGATTTTATATGCCTCGGGAACAGTACTTTTTTCTGAATTAAAGTTGTCCTTTTGTATGCCCCTGACAACGTGTACTCGAAATTTAATGATGATCGATCGAGTAATGTCCTCCAGACCGAATTTCGGTTACGACGGCCAGTCTTAACGGAGACTGGCCATCTGCGCAGGAGATATTTGTATTGTTGGCCGTATCAATACAATATTATAGTGCACAAGTGTGTGCGCAAACACAATTGCACTATCTGTTCCTTAACTCTCATGATTCGATGGGACGGTAATCCGACACGACTGGAGATAGATCAGGCGCAGTACCAACAGCTTTACGTGCTTTCCGAGGCACGGGGGTGTCTAACACCGCCAACTTCCTAACTCCGGGGTGCTATTGAGATTTCTTAACAGAAAACTCAACAACTTTTTCTTGGCCCGACCCGGGATTGGAACTCGAGACCTCATGTACAGCAGTCGCATTCACTACCGCTGCGCCACGGAGGCAGTTAAATACGTTTGATAATGAAAGTACGTTTTTACGCTTAAGTACAAACATACAAACTCACGTACGCATTTATAATATTAGGTTGGGAAGTTTGGATTAGGATTTAAGTTTATCTTCAAGAGACGTTTATAAAAGAAAGAGAATTTTACAAATAGACGGCACCTTGCATTAGCTGAGCAAAGATAATTTGCGGTTGCAATGACTACCTTTGTTGTCATTCATGAAGTACGTTAATATACGTAGAGTTAATATACATACCTGTGTCGCGAGGCAGAGATTATGGATTTTTACTTGCCATGACCCTGGCATACCTCTCATGCTTCATCTATGTTCATTATATTCTTCAATCACGCTTGTTGGTTTCGGCTACTCTTAACCTTGACTTCTTCAGAATGCCTTTGATGTTACCAGAGAACGACCGATAAGATTTTCCTCATCCGGCTATCACATTCACATTTCCCCCGTATACTTTCTTGGTCAGTCTTGTCACTGCCATTATACCGCGACAAAAGAAATGTGAAGTCGAATAACGCCGGTCTATTATATTAAACCGAACCACTCTGATCGAATCAGGGTATTGACTAGGTAATAACCTGCGATTGATTCTTATCACAGACCACGTAACTATGTCACCGTCGCATCGCAGTGATCCGTGCTCTGAGCTACTAACGAAATTCACGCCTGAACCGCCAAAACTCGATCCTTAAATCGAGCAACATATTATTAGTTTAAGAGTTTTCAAGGGCTTAGGCTCGGCCCCTATATCCTTGGGGACCAATACCGTCATCGGTGAACTATACACGTACAATGGTACCTACATTTACGTTTACCCCTTCGAGATTTCAACTTTGGAGAAAAGGTGTGGCAGTTTCTTTTTTATTGCTGTAGTTATTGTGTCGATATTGTCGCCAAAAATCGACGTGTAAACATGTTAAAAGTCGATTTAGAATAATCTATTATTTAATTGAAATTAAATGTGACGTATTTTATACCGTTTTTAATATTTTAAAATACATAATTTTGAAACTTTAAACTACTGTTTTTAAACGCTGTTACTAGTTTTATTATTTAATTTGATGTATTAGAATTTTTTGATTAACATACTATGAAAATATATAGATGCTTAAATATGTTAGAAGTAAAAGAATTTCCATATTTTAATATTATTGTTAAACATCTTTCTATAATACTGTATCGCTTTTATTTGTTAACTGTCATGCTGTGTATACTTGCTTTGAATTGCAATTCAATATTAAATTTAAAATGTATTTATTAACTGCTTGCTGTTTTGTATGCCAAATAAAAATAATAATAAATTAAATAAATTTGAAATTTAATTACGACGCGACGTTGGATAGTTACGCTTAAAATGTTTGTAGGTATGTAATGTCCACATTACTATTACATTTACGTTTTAACATTTATGTTCCAACATACATTTTCGATCATACGTAAAGCTCATAACATACATAGTATATTAACAGAGTGTATAATCCCAAAGGATTCGGCAGAAATGCATCACTTTCAAAATACTTTAAATATTTTATACTGAAAGTGCATTGGTGCTCTTTATGTAGAGGTAATAATATGATGAAATTAAACTAATTTATACGGCTTTTAACGCGTTGTTTATTTAACACTTTATTACATAATTTTAAAAACTGTTACACTACTACTACTATTAAAGTTTACTAATTTTTAAGCTAATTAAATAATTAAAACTATTTATATTTAAGTTTACACTTTCACCGACGTTTCGGTTGCTTTTCGTCAGCCATGGTCGACGCGATAAAATCCGTATATAGTAGTTTAATTTCAATGAATAACATTCGGGTAAAAATAATACAATATTATAGATATAATATTTCCAGTTGTCCTATCAATTATACCTAGTTGTTATTTAGTACTTTGGTACTTTAAAGGTACTAAAACTACTTTCTTTGGACCTGGTACAACGGTAAAAAAAAATTAAATGCATAATGTTCTACTAGCTTGACATTAGCCCGCCAAAGGCAAGAACAACCCATCTTTGTAAGTATCAGTACTAAAACTGATTGAAACCCTGATAATCCTAACTAAAATTCTAAATGCAAATGTAAGTTTGTTTGTCTGTTACGCATTAACGCCTTAACTACTCGACCGATCATTATGCAATTTCGCATATACATTGTCATTCAAAAAAAGTACTGTTCTTCTTCGGGTAGAGTGCTTTATTCTTCGATAGAAAATTGACATAACCTACATTTACGCGAAGCCGAGGGCAAAATCTAGTAACAAATGAACTCGCGATTGATTTTAAAATTGGGATTCGACATTTACATGGTGACTCCTTATTTATTAGTGTTTGTTTCTAGACTATTGAGGATAGGGAGAAGAACCTCTAACGTGGCTTGTTCACTACAGATAAGGATCTTGAATTCAATCCGAAACCTCAAAGCACTCACGACCTCTAGATATCTAGACAGGTGTTATACGTGTATCTCGACTAGAAATGTATTAACATACGATTTCTGTGAGTGTCTGTGGGTAAAATTTCAATCTGTTTAAGTGTGATTACTATAAGTGCCGATAATGTAGATGCTGGTTAGTATATTTGAGAGTTCTCTACGTTTCATTAGATTTAAATACCTGGCTTTATGTGAATAAAAAAAAAATTCTTTCAAATTCTAACTAATATTATAAATGTGAATGCAAATTTGCTTGTTTGTTTTATACATTTTCACACTTTAACTACTCGCCAAATCATCATGAAATTTCGCATACACATTGTCATGGGAACAGAAAAGGACATAGGATACCTTTCACCCAGAAAAAATACTGTAAATAAGTAAGTACTTATCCTACATTTACGCGAACGAAGTCGCGTGAAAATCTAATACACGATATTAGAGTATAGAACAAGTTGTGTAAAAGACGCAATATAGCGTGGAGTAGCTCGCCGTTACCAATTAATCTGGAATGGTATTATTGAACCGGTTTGCTTGGGGATATACCATCTAAATATAGAAAAGTGATGCCATTGCAGTAATGCTATTATAACGTTTCGTTTGGCGTATAATAGTTCAATTGGGTCACGTCTCTAGCTCTGCCTCTTTCGTTCTTTATATCCCAATTTTATTTTTTCATCCTAGAGTTGACAACACCGTGAGTCATTTAGGTATTTTCTGCGATTATAGGCTTATATAGTCATTCTAATATTTTCTACATTATCATTGCAGAAAAGCCTATGATTGCAGAAAATACGAGAATGAATATTTATATTGCCATACTGTAGGTAACCGCTTAGGAATAAGCGTGACGCATGCTGGTTCACCATCAATAATAATAAAAATGACTATAATGTTATCCTTCTCATACTGAGAATACACTATAGCGACGTGCCTAGCATGTACACAGTCAAAGAAGCAACCGAGTATAATAATTTTAAAAATAACACTTCTCATAAATAATGACAATACTACGTGTGTAAGGCGCTACGTGCCAGTTCAATTTCATTTTCTATATATCATGCGCGCGAAACGGCTGCGGCTGATAGTAAATTACACAACATAATTACTTATCTATAATATTAAAAAACACATAGAGAGATTATTTCTGTTAACCCTGGAAGGAAGGCAGAGTGCTATGTGATATATCTACATTTTACCAGATACAAGTATGTCGCACGTAATCTTCTTTATGTATAAAATTAAGCTATCATATGTTTGTGTCCGCAAAACTCGAAAATACGTCGATGATTTTACCCGAATTTTTCATACAAGGTTGCATTACTATGTAAGATTGTTTTAATTTACTAGTTATGCTGAAGTTCCCTTGAACTTCTTACCTATTAATTAATATCACACTAATCTACAACGAACCGTGGCCAAGTCTAGCTAATTATAACAATCAGCTGCCGTATATATTCGTCCATAAAAATCGAAAAGTAGTCAATGGATTCGTTTGGTATTCTTACACAATGTTACATTTCTATATTTTTTATAAAACTGTTTTATATACTTTTATACCAAAATGCCTAGTGGAACGTGATATTAAAATATCAGACTAAGTCACATCGAAACGTGGCTGTGGTTAGCTGGTAATAATATTCAAACAACAGCATCAAAATCAGTTTAGCGATTCATATAAGATCTAAAAAACAGTCACATAAATACAAATACTAAAAAGCCACTAGGTTTTAACTTACAGTACACATACAATTTTATAATAGACTAGCTGTCCCGACAGACGTAGTCCTGTAAGGGCGAAAAAAAAAAACCGAATCCGATCCTGCCGTTTAGGAGGAGTTCACTGTCAACACACGTACAGAAGAATTATATATATAAAGATTATGCCTATAGCAAAGTATATGGAACATATTATGTTTGTGAAACATAACTAGACGTTCAAAAGATAAAGATCAGATCGCAACACAAAGCAATATCCTCTTTATTAATAAGCCACCAACTACACCACGCAGTATTTTATGTATTTTAGTATAAGGAAGTTTGTTCGCAACTTGTATGCGGCACAAAATATAAACTCACCTACCTCTGATATAAGTTAGCTAATTAACTAGCTTGTTAGAGTTTAGCACTGCATCAGGATATGTTTTAGACGGGTGTAAAGCCAAGGATATCTTGAGTTGCTTTAATGTTTATCCTTATTATTACTTTAACTGTATAACTGGATATATAATTATTTAATAGTTATTTCAGTAAGAAAGGTACTTTCAAAATCCACAATATATTTTACGTAAGTACTTTTAAAAATTATCGAGGTAGTAGATTCAAATCTGGTAGAAGGTTGAAATTAAACTACTATATACGGATTTTATCGCGTTGTTTATTTAGCACTGTATTACAACATTTTGAAAATATTACACTACTACTACTATTGATTTTATTTTACTAATTTATAAGCTAATAAAATTATTTAAACTAGTCAAACCCAAGAAGAAACAAACCACAGCTAGACTTCATGATACTTTGAGCTCATTCTGCGTAAATAGAAACACCAATAATTAAATTATGTTCGGGTACTTTGAAATAACTACACTGGAACATTGAGACAACTACCATCTTAGTCTCCCCGTGACCATGGCTGCTGGAAAGCAAACGAAACGTCGGGGAAAGTGTAAACCAAAAATAAATAGATTTAATAGTTTAAATAATTTTATTAGCTTATAAATTTGTAAAATAAAATCAATAGTAGTAGGTAGTAGTGTAATATTTTCAAAATTTGGTAATACAGTGCTAAATAAACAACGCGATAAAATCCGTATATAGTAGTTTAATTTCAATGAATAAAATTCGCGTAAATAGAAGACAATAATACTGGTAGAAGGTGTAATTTTCAAATGAAAACAAGGACGAACGATACTAGTATGTGACGTTACTGCTATTTTAATACACGTGTGCGGAAGAAATAGCGAGATAACGCTCCTACTTTTAATTTAATTAAATTTAAAATATGTTTTGCTCTTTCATTTTGCTACCAATGTTAATGCTGTAAACGATTTCTCTTAAATGCTATTTGCTGTTGCGTATAAAATAACATACAAATTGAAACAAAGGCAAAAACCCTTTTGGGTGTAGAGGTACAGTAGGGCCTGCGATAACCGGTTACTATCAGGCCTTTAAGTATTTAATACTTTGATAATATAAAAAATAAAACTGTCACGAGCCGTTTACTTGCATTCATTAATTACTAGCATTCCAGTTTCACCCATGTTTATGATTACTGCTCCGTTTTTGAGTTTTGAAGTTCTATAAATAGCATATGTTACTTTTAGACAAAGGAGCTTTTTATTGAATAAAGTGTTATTAAAATCGGGTCAGCAGTTTTAAAGTTTATCGATTATAAACAATTCTTTCCTCTCTCTAATATGACTATATATTAATAAGATACTCATATCGTTTTATTATTATATATTCACATTTGTAAAATACCTCAACACCTTTATTTAATTGTACTAGTTACTCCATCTAACTATATGTACGCACCTTCATTTGTCTTTCTATGGTGTGACATCCCACTTAATAGTCAAGCCTACTGCAGTAGTACCGGTGGAACGCATTCCAACGGACACAGTTCTATACTCCGTACTCCTATTGAGAACTTCTTTACAGGAAAATACATTAAGATTTTACCGCGATCCTGGGATTTCAACTGCTCAGTGGCATTCTCTATAACTGGTCGATAATATTTCATATTAGATTTAGAAAGAAAAAGGAATAATTATTTGGGTTCACTTATATGTAGTATTGTATTAGAATTTATATCTACGTATATTAAGCAGTATGTGCCCTTAATGCCTGTGGCACAGGTTTACCCTAGTACAGGCACCTCTTATATTATACCTTTACAATGTAACCTAAGCTCTGTATCATTTTGTACCAATTTAAGCTGAATAAATGATTATTATTATATGCGAGGTAAAAGTCATAAATATTAGCAATTTTCTAAAGAGTTTTCATATGATTTTACTCTTTTTCTCTCTATTTCTATCTCTTGTATTTCTATTTATACTTTTATTGTTTTGGTAAGTATTTTTGTTTGTTTTTTATATGTATATATTTTTAGGACATTTCGATTTTCCATTAAACTAATGTTAAATATAAACTCAACTAAATTGACTTAATACAAAGGACATTTTTGTTGATGCTTGAATATCAATGCCCCCTTACTGAACCCTACTAATACATATTACAAATGTGAAAGTTTGTGAAGACGTTTGGATATTTGTCCCTCAATCGCGCCTTAACTGTTGAATGAAATTGGATCAAATGTGGCACACAGATAGACCATGCCCAGGATTAATACATAGATACGCTCTTTATATTGCTATCATTAGCATTACTTATTAATGATATATTATATCGCACCTTTAAAGTAAAACCGTTACTAAACGAAAATTTTCATGAATTGAGGTATCAATGCCATCTATCTAAAATACACGTAAACTACAAGATAAACTTGTTCTTTTTGTAAAATTTTGTGTTTTGCGCCATCTAGCGGTAAATCAAAGCGTTACTAAACCAAGTTATGATCGGCTCGCTAAATACAATATTGTGTCTATACCAGTAAGAACATGATCGTGGTAGAGTGATGACGGAAGTTGAAAACAACAGTGTTATTATTTGGATAAACACGGCTTGAAGTCACAAAAAGGTAAGTTGTTGATTTTTTTTTAAAGATATAGTGTTTCAATTTGTTTAGACACAGTTTTCGTGTTATGAAATTACGCAATTTACTATTCCATTTCATTGATAAAATGTTACAGTTTGTATAGTCACAGTTTGCCTTTATATTTTTAGAGATTAATCCATTAACGTTTATCTCTAGAGTGTAACAATTTCTTTAGTCACAGTTTTTTGATGACTTATGAGTAAATTAAATCATACACTTAATTACAATAGTGGGACATTTATGTTAGTCACGGTTTATTTCTTTAAGCAACGTACCTTTTGTATTAACATTTAAGAAGTAAAATATTACATTTTGTTTAAACTCCATTTAATATTTAAATTAACTCCATAATGTATGAAACTGTTAATGTTACATTACACATTTTGTTTTAGTATCACTTTACTACTAACATAAATAAAAGTTATTCATAATAGTAACTAAATGTATTTCTGTTAAAATGTCTTTTATGTTAATAAGTTGATAAAAATAATAAAACTATTTGTTTCAGGTCATGGCGCATTTCCGAAACCCACGTTTGTCACGCATTTTAGAGGCTATGGAATCTAAAAAAGATTCTGTAAACACTGAAAACCCCAAGCAAATATCCATGGACGATCTGGATAATAATTTTTCACGCGATGTAAATTCGATAACTATCGATACTTGTAGATCTCCTTCTTTATTGCAAGAGCAAACGCTACCATTGTCCTCAGTCTACGCTAGTCAGACTATGGAAGCTGAATGTTATGCTCATCCAATTGATGACGAAATGACAAACCCATATTTGAGCGGTACTGGTTTTCCAGAAGTAGCTCCAGAAGATGTTATTGTACCAGGTCCTAGCAGTAGAGCAAGATCCCATTCAACTAGCTCAGAATCATCTTCGAGTTCATCATCAACAAGCGCAAGCTCATCATCTTCATCTGCGTCTGAATCGGGTAAGGATTTTTCCCCTGATGAAGCAGATTGTGATCCTGATTACGTACCGGAAACCCCACCACGACATGTATCATTTAGCCCAACGCCTCAAAGTAATATTCCTGCGCCACTGGTTGAAGAAATTAATTTGAGTCCTCCAGAAGAAAACAGAACTCCGATCAAACGAAGGCGTAAAGGTTTTAGAAATCTATCCGTGAGGCAAGATGCTAAAAGACTTCGTAATAGTGGTCAGCAATATAAAACTGTGTCTAAGTCTAAAAAAGTCATGCCAAAGAAGCAGATAGGACCACCATGTGGGGAAAAATGTAGACTAAAGTGCAGCGAAATAATCAAACAGGAAGACAGAGAAATTATTTTTGACAATTATTGGAAAATGGGAGATTTATCTAGACAAAGAGATTATATTGCAAAGTGTATTGATGTTATTAAACCTAAATATCAATATAAAGTTCATAATAGTAATAGAGGACCTAAACATTCATTTTCATTCGAGATTAACAATTTTAAGCATCGTATCTGTAAATTTTTCTTTAGGAACACATTGGCCATTAATAATCGACCTATTGCAACTGTTATAGCAAAAAAAAACCAAGCAGGAACGGTTGAAGAAGAAAAAAGGGGTAAACATGGGAAACAATACAAAATAAGTTCAGATATCATTACAGGAATAAAAAACCATATAGACACAATACCAAGAATAGATTCACATTACCTAAGACAGCAAACGACTCGTGAATTCATTGATGGGGGTAAAAGCATTACAGATCTTTATACCGACTACCAAACGAAATGCTTGAATGATGGTGTTGAAGCTGCTAAAATTCATATCTACAGGAGAGTATTCAATGAAGATTACAACATCGGCTTTCACACACCTAAAAAAGACCAGTGCGAACTATGCGTCAGCTTTAAAAATGCTGTTAATAAAACAGTAGAGTTAAAGACCAGATACGACCAACACCAACTTGAAAAAGAATTATGTCGCCAGGAAAAATCAAACGATAAAACAATGGTTCAGGAAAACTACATTGTTGCCTGTTATGACCTCCAGGCAGTACTGCCTCTTCCGAAAGGAGATGTATCTACTTTATATTACAAATGTAAGCTCAATGTTTGTAATTTTACAATAAGTGAATTAGCAAAAGACTATTGTGATTGTTTTGTTTGGAGCGAGGTCGAGGCTCTAAGAGGAGCTAACGAAATAGCAACGTGTGTCTGGAGATATCTGACAAAGAAGGCGTCAGAAATAAATGATAATAATTTGCAAATCACATTTTATTCTGATAATTGCTGTGGCCAGCAAAAGAACAAGTTTATGTTTTCTATGTATGTATATGCCTTAACTGTTCTTAAAATAAAGTCCATTACGCATAAATTTTTAATTAGTGGCCATACACAAAACGAAAATGACTCTGTTCACTCTGTGATAGAAAAAGCCGTCACAAAGTGCTTACGTTCTGGTCCTGTGTACACACCAGATCAATACGTAACCATAATCAGAACTGCACGGAAGAAAGGCAATCCCTACAATGTTACCGAAATGTGCTATTCAGATTTCGTTGATATAAAAAATCTTACAGAGACATGCGGTGGTCAATTTTCAAAAAATACTGATGGAGAAACAGTTAAAACGAGTGACATTAAGATAATTAAATTTGAAAAACTTCAAGATTCGAACCACGTTAGCATTTATTATAAAACTTCCTATTTAGATACAGATTTCAAAGAAATAAAATTCCATAATAATCGTTCGTCGCGAACACGTACTAGCACTAATCTTCAAAATTTCCAGCTCAAGCCTTTATATCAGTCAAGATTAAAATTAAGTGACAGAAAAAACAGCGATTTAAAAAGCTTAATTGACAGTAATATCATACCACAAAGTTACGCATTGTCTTATTATAATAACATCTTGTTTTAGCATTGCTACCTAATATTAATATTTATATTGATGATTATTGATTTATAAACACAATTTTATGAGAATGTCATTATTTTAAAGTTTTTTTAAAGAGATTTTGTTTATTTTTGATACAAAAAAATAATATTATGTCAATAGGTTTGACTCATTATTATAATTAAGTGATAGAAGTGAACATTACTTTTGTTAGTTCAAAGTACCTTTTGTGGATAGAGAAATGAGGCTGTGATTGTTACTATGTTTATTTTTTTATATATTTTTTTTATATTGCTATAATTTCCAGTTGATTTATTTTTAGTCGAAGTGTAGTAAAATGTTATAGGATAAGATAATTAAAAGTTAAGACAGTAAGATACGTACCAGCTGTGATTTAAAGGTACAAAATCAAGACTGATTGATAAATAATTAAGTATTCCAAGGGATTGTATGGATCTCTATTTTGTAATAAAACATTATTAATTTCGAAAGTTTTTTATTTATTTAGTAATATTATAACATCGCAATAATAAAAAAAATATGATTTTTAATTTAATTGTATAATAATATTATTAAATTATTAGGTTTCAGTAGTTTTCTATTTAGTAACATTATTTGCACTGTAATTTCATAGTAATATACAATAATGAACAAATAAAATTAATGGTAAAGTGTTACTATAATAATATAAATCAAAATAAATAAAGCTGTAATTATTAAAAATAACTTTATTAAATGGCATGTCATAATGTAAATAGAGGTCTATCATATAAACTCATTAAAAATATTAAAAAACCTTGAACTCAGATTTTATTTAAAAAAAAACAGTGACTATTTTCTAATATTGGCTCCCCTATAAAATTTCATAATTTCGTTTAGTAACGGTTTTACTTTAAAGGTGCGATATATTTCCGTGATAAGAAATTAGAACGTTATACCAACCTGGATGGCGATGCAATATCTCGGTCTCACTTTTGTGAGAAATCTTTACAGATGTGCTAAACAACTTGCCAAAGTTTAACCGGTCAATTGTTGAAATGCCAGAAATATTTTGTGTCTAGCCGCCGGTGTGCCGCTGCGACTCAATAGTTTATTCGAAATCAAATAAGCAGCACATAAACCCATACGTTATACACAAACAAATAGATATTAATTTATGTATAATCATATATCATAATAATATCAGCCCTGTGTTAAACTGTCCCTCTCCTGGGCACGGGCCTTCTTCAAAAGTTACACCACGCTGGCCCAGTGCGGGTTGGCAGACATCACATGTCTTGAAGAACATTATGGAGAATTCTCTGATTTACTCACAATGTTTGCCTTCGCCGTCATATTCTGAAACAATAATATTGCGGCATATGTTTTCACAATAACTATCTTAAGACTCCACTTTAAGTAAACAAACACAATTTATACCTATTTAATTAGCTGAGGCGACTCACATTCGCTTGAATGGGCTATAAAGCGTATAATGTTCTTTGAGTCGACATTTTATATCGGAAGGGCGTGTTCTGATGTAGGTCGCAATACCTACCTGTTGCTTGAACACAGACTAGAAGATTACTAGACTCGATATTGATAGAAAATCGAGATAATTATAGAGTGGATGTCGCGCAGATCAATGGGTTTATTAATCATCATTGCATCCTTTGAAATTAAACACTTTATACGGATTTTATCGCGTTGTTTATTTTACTTTAAACACTGTTATTACATAATTTTGAAAACTCTAACACTACTATTATTGAATTTTACTACTATTTAAGCTATATATTATTTCTAATTAAAACTATTTGTATTTAAATTTACACTTTGCCCCGACGTTTCGGTTGCTTTACAGCAGCCATGTTCACGGGGAGACTAAGATGGTAGTTGTCCCAACGTTCTTGGGACAACTACCATCTTAGTCTCCCCGTATATAGCTTAAATAGTAGTAAAATTCAATAATAGTAGTGTTAGAGTTTTCAAAATTATGTAATAACAGTGTTTAAAGTAAAATAAACAACGCGATAAAATCCGTATAAAGAGTTTAATTTCAAAGTATAACATTCGCGTAAACATAAGACAATATTATGTAAATCATTGCATCCTACTAATATTATAAATGTAAGAGTTTGTCAGGATGGATGGATGGATGCTTGTTATTCCTTCACGCATAAACTACTAAACGGATTTTGATGAAACTTTACAGCATTATTACTTATACATCAGCATAATATATAGACTACTAAAAAGTTTATCTAAACATAAATCTACATATTATACATATGGCAAAATCTAGTCTGTTATATTCATCGATTGGTAAACATTTATTTGGAGAGTAAATATAGCCGTCAACTGATAAGTAAGTCGTGCGAACAGTGCAACCGAGATTTAATCATTGAAACCCAGTGGTCGGTCTTGTCAGTGTCTCTAGTCCGCTGTAGGTATTTGCTATCTTTTGTGATCCTACTAATCAATACTGAAATAACAATGAGATAATATCAATATGGAGTGCATAAATGATTATTATAAAAATTCTAATATTATAAAATGCGTATGTGAGTTTATTTGTTACGCTTCATGCCTTCACTACTCAAATAATCATCATGAAATTTTGCATACACGTTGTCAGAGGTATAGAAAAGGATATAGGGATCCCTTCAGCCAGAAAAAAGTATTGTTCTCAAGGGATAGAAATCTATTGGCAAAATCTAGAGAAACACGAGCGAAGCCGAGGGCTAAATATAGTAAAACCTAAAACAAAGAAAACATGTAAAGTTTTATTTGCCGTTGTTTGGAGTTCAGAACTGTACAATTAGTTTCCATGAAAGATAAAGTACAATTTTATTGTCATTGGTACCTACTTATCAATAAAAATAAAATTGAACTTGTCTGAATACTTATTTGGTCTGTATGTTTGAGTAAACCCTTTACAGTATGGTCGCATTGAGCATTGGTTATTACTATGTTGATATTTGATCCCGTGAGGAATGTTTTTGCAACAGTATCATGTCAACGTGATGGTAAAACATCGATATTTCAATTTTCTATATCATGATAGGTTTGGGACTTCTTTGCTCAAATCTAGAACAGATAGAATAAGGTAGTACTTTTACTTAATTGCCTCCGTGGCGCAGCGGTAGTGAATGCGACTGCTGTGCAAGAGGTCTCGGGATCGAATCCCGGATCGGGCCAACAAACAATAATTGGATTTTTCTGTTAAGAAATCTCAATACGAGCCCGGAGTTAGGAAGTTGGAGGTGTTAGACACCCCCGTGCCTCGGAAAGCACTTAAAGCCGTTGATCCTGCGCCTAATCTCTCTCCAGTCGTGTCGGATGATTCGTCCCATCGGATCATGAGAGTTAGGGAATAGAGAGTGCACTTGTGTTTGCGCACACACTTGTGCACTATAATATCTCCTACGCAGATGGCCAGTCTCCGTTAAGACTGGCCGCCGTGGCCGAAATTCGGTCTGGAGGACACTATTATTATTATTATTACTTTTACCTAGCATTAGATTGCAGCCAAAATTTTAAGTGTTGTATTTAAGTGGTGGATATGGCTATTGACTTACTTATACTTAAATAAAAATAAATACTATGACTAGGTGCCAAAAAGCATACAGCTGCTTAATGATAAGCGGTTCGTGTAGCTCATGATTGCAATGACGGGGATATTAGGAAAAGATAGGAATGGGGAAGTAAGAATTGTGATCCTCCAGAATTATTTCTTACCGACCGATATACCGATATGCCGTCACTACTTCTACGCTGATTTTTTAAAAGAGGGTGCTCATCTCGCAAGTCGCTCTAAGCAATCGTTCCGGCAAATAATAATAAACAATTACATCTTTCATTCGTCTTCACACATCAGGAAAATGTCGAAAAAATGCCAAAAGACTCTTAAATATATTGGTATGTACATTTCATATAAACAGACACATAATTGTCAGTCTCGTGTCAGCGTAAGCGCCCACGCCCGCGCCGATACCCTAACGTATGCCTGTCAATATATTAAGCCTTTAACTTTTTCAAAACAATGTAAACGATGAACGAATAAGCATGTTATATCAGCAATATGTGTGAGTGAAAAGCAACTACTGGGATCGACAGCACGGCTTCGCCACGACCACATCGCAAATGTTTGTAAGCTAGACATACGATATAATATATGTACGTCAATCAGATGTCTACCTAAAAGTCTACAGGACTAGTAACAGTATATGTATATCTTATTTACATAGCTGAGCTGATAGCTGATTGAAATATTGTGCTGTTTCTCATGTCCAGGTCAGAGAATGCTTGCTCTGTCTTCTGCCATATCGTAAATACAATGGATCAATAACAAATAATCTCGTATGCGGCACCTCGAAAGGTAAGCACAGATGACAAGCCCTAATATTTCGCAAGTTAAGGTTCTACACTCTCTGCCTCGATGGCGTAGTGGTTAGTGTAACCGACTGCCGCGCCTGAGGTTGCGGGATCGATTCCCGCTCAAGTCAAACATTTGTGTGCATGGATGTTTGTCTTGGTCTGGGTGTTTTAAGTATAATACGTATGTATTTACAAAAAAATATATATATTTATGTATGTTTATCCATTATCTAGTACCCATAGTACAAGTTGTGCTTAGTTTGGGCTAGATGCTGTTGTGTGTATGTGATAGAATAGAATATTATTATAATATGAGCAATGTTTATAAAGCAAGGGTGCTACTATGTACTTGGAACACCAAGGATAATGCGTACATTGTCAATCCTTGAACGATTGCTGTACAGTTAGCACAAGAGGCAAAGATACACAAATCTTCTGCTACCAGCATGCTAATCAGATAACAAAAGTAATTTACATTTAACCTAAATTACAACTCTTCTGTCTAAACCATTAATCCACATACAGCATTCTATAAAATATTCTGTCTACATAAATCCTCAATCTAGTTTTCCAACCATGATTCTAGTTTTATTTACAAAATCAGTATGCACTAAGTCAAATTGAATTCGCGTAGTGAAAAAATATTGAACGCAAATATGAAAGAGCGTTGCTTAGAATCAGAATTGAACTGATTCTGCATAATTTTAACATTCGTTACATTTTTATGGAAGTGGAATAAGGAAATTTTACAGGCAGGCGACCGTTAAATTTTAAAATTCTGTCTTTGTTTCAGAACACGCCAGCCGGCGGCTAACATTCTAAGAATCAGTGATGCATACGTGCCTACTTTTACCCGTCTACGACAGAAGAAGGACTATATATTTTGAGTTTATGTTTGTCTTTAGCACATTATGTAGCCTAAACGGATAAAAGGATTTATACTCCATGTTTTCTTGCTTGTCATATTTTGTAAACAAACTATTCATTAAGCAATCATTCAATTACTATTTTCTACACTATGCGTTCTAGAATAAATAGAGACGACCAAAAAAAGACAATACATAAAAATGGGTAACTCTATGCGTAGTCTCCAGTTACCATTACAAAATATGTATTTACTAAATCAATAGACTATATGTAAATTATGTGTTGCTTTCTTTTAATTATCTATTCATAATAGTGGAAGAGACATTACAGGGAAAATTATATAGGCCCTGTCGTCAGCGGTACTTTTTGGCACAATCATTTTTCCAGAAGGTAATTTTTTAAGTATGTAGCATGCATGAGGCATTGAAGTTGTGATCGAGGTTCGAATTTGAAAATACACTATCAACGTGGAACTAATCTCAACACAAGCATTCTATCTTCGCTGGAGTGAGAAAAGGAATATAAGTAATTTGTTAACTGAATTACTAGTAATGCCAAACAAATAATACTTTTACAATGATACTGCCTACTGAATTCCTACGCTTCGACGGTATTTAGTTTTAATTTCTGTGATTATTACAGCAAGTTATTAACGTATAACGTGTTAAAAACTTTAACATAAAGTTTGCTTACAATCTAACATAATATACTGTAAATAGAATAGTCGTTAGGAGACGGGGAGCGATTGATGCAAATCAAATGAAAATCTTTGGAGGATATCTATTTCCAGCTGCCGTCTTACGACTAAGATATTCATGTTGATAATAATAGAAATAGATGAACAATAAGCTGATAGATGTAGATAGTTGAATTACTAATTGTTATGATCCCGAAACTGAATACATATTACGAGATCGAATGGAGAAATAGATAATAATAGCAACGACTAAGGAATTAAATTATTACCTGGATATTGTGAACCCTATTCTCAAACAAGCGTCGTATTTAGCTAAACCATTGTCTGCGCAGCAGTGATTATAGATGCTGTGCATGAGGTTCTCGAGTTCAATTTCCGATTCGGGCAAACTGTTATTGACTTTTTCTGTTTAAGGTTCCTCTATAGCAGCACGCAGTTTAAAACAATGCCCATTAAGACGCCATAGACTCACTTCATATAATGTCGGAACTAAAACTATAGCTGAGATAAAAAAAGTTTAAAACTATAACCCGACTACGTAAAAAAGTGGGTCTAAAAAGGACGAATTCAAAATGTATATAGCCTATGTCACCCGGGCCATTATTACGAATTTATTGACACCTCATTCATTAAAATCGGTTCAGTAGTTTAGGCACTCCAGTGGAACATACAAACATACATACCCAGACTGCCAAAATCAATACCCTTCCTTTTGGCTTCGCCGTAGTCGGGTAAAAATGAGAGTATGTAGTTATACATCTCTGTTTAAACTTTAGAGGATATAATATAGTGCACTATGTAGTAATATTAATATGATTAGTTTAGTTAATCGATTACATCACAGCGGCACGCCTGCGGACACACACGATAGGTTTTCAATTATGTTTGGCATTCCAACTATTGACAGGTTAATAAACTTGTGTGAGAACTGTAATATATCGAGGTGATTGAATTGAAGTGGTTACGTGAATCTAAAATGATAGATATAAGTTTAATAATGTTGGTGATATCACTGCTCGAATAGAGCTGTGGTTTAAGTGATCGCAATGCCACTGATAGTACGTCGAACGTTGTAGGTTCGTATTCCACACGGGACAAAAATTTTGGGATCCATAATTGGTTGTTCTGAGTCCAGGTCTTTTTGTGCCCGGTTGTCTGAACGTGTCTAAGTCTTTCGCTATATTTAACCCTATTGACTTGCCGTTCAAAAACTTACAGTCAATTTATTGGTATTAATAATTTAATTGTAAGTATTTTACTAATCTAGCAATGATACATCATGTATGTTATATTAAATTAAACGAACATATAAGATAGTTTCGTGGTATCATTTTGCAGTTAGATATGTCTGCGTACGATCACAATGCCCAGGTTCAGATTCCGGGATGGAACGTGTTACGAGAGTCAGATTTTGCTGAAATTCTGCTTAATATATGGCATTATATACAATCTAAAGGCCAAAGATGGAAGATATGGGTATGACAGGCAGAGAGCTTTCAAACCCATCAGCAAGATCAAGGCGTGGCTGTGAGTTACGTAATTAAAAATTATAACAATTATTTTAGGGGACCTGTTTACCTCCCCTAAAATTATTGTTATAATTTTTTTTTACCACAAACATTTAACTTAGCGGTTAACAGAAATACTAGTCATTTGCAACGCAAATTGCTAGTAATCTTATTTTTTATATGTATTCCTATACGCACGACAAATATTAAAAAGCCACTTCTGTATTTAACAGATCTTTAAACAATTCAACCATTACCATTGTACATGTATCCTAGATTCCCATCTATCTATGCAAAACGTCGATGTTAGGAGTGATGTTTCTATCAATCAATCGGTCTAATTAGCTTATTGGAGTGCCTTAGTGGATATACACTCGACCAATATGCATACCTACATAGCCTTGTGGAACTATAATTGAAAATAGGGACTGCAGTCTGGCATAGTGACGTAAGTGGCCGCTTTGTCTTTGCCATTGTGACGAGTATTGTAGGTACGCGACACGGGATACGAATTTGTGTGATCCAGAAAAGTTATTTCAAACCTGGGTGTCATTTATGTTCGTTGTTTGCTTGTAAAGATTCCTGGAAAAAGAGAATTTTCTAGCGCTGAAGTTTTCTTTTAACAGAATTAGAAAATTGTTGACTGCAATTTGTTCTTGAAATGTATATTTTTAAACATTCGCTTTACCCGAAGGGGTAAGCAGAGGACACTGAGGATGCTTCTGCAGAGGCATCTTCAGTGCTAAACTATCATGAGAAGTTCGTTATAGTTAATTGTTTTCTATTATATACAATGGTTGGCGTGTGTAATCCGAAAGTGCGTGACGTTCCTCTATTCAAAATCATTATTTTAATATTACAAATCAAGTTACCCAATACAAAAATGAAATATACGTAGTAAGTTCCATTTTCGTCATATTTTCAGAAAATATAATGAAAGAAATTTGGATTTCCAAACAGTCTCAAATTCAATACCATAGTACATAATTATCATATATGTCGACGCAAGTCCATGGTAAATCAATCATTGTGTCGAATAAATTGGTTGTTTTTAGTTATTAATTAGTGTTATGATTTTTGAAATGTACTGACTGTATTTTGCGTTAGAATAAAACCTAAAATTATTATGAGTTGTTTAACAGTAGAAACATTCACCGCCATTTGTAGACCGGTTTATTTTTTATTTTTTTACTTGGGGTAATGCAATGACGCATCTCCCTCCGCGGGGGCGGGCGGAGGGATTATGTCGGACTTGCCGGGGTAAACGAACGAAAGATGGAAAAGAAATAATGTACCTCCCGGAATACCGACTAAACCTACCACGGTGTTCCTCGACAAAACCACTATCGACGGGGCCGCGCGAACCGCTTTCGCATGCGGTCGCGACCCCGCCGAGGTTACGGCCCGCCGTATGAAACGGCAGGCCACTACGCGAAGAGACCTACCCAAAGGACTCACTTCTATAAATACCCTACTGTCTCCCCGCTAGAGGGGAGACGGACACGAAACAGAGGCGCGCGTGGGAACACGCACGCCGCCTCTCGGACCTGGTGCTGAACGGATGGCGGACAGGCCCACAAAGCCCACCACCCCCAGGTCAAACCTCAGGGTGGCTGGAGGTTATCTCGCGCCCTCCGGCGCCCGGCTCTGCGGTTGGGGAGAGGGTTTAAACGCTCCCTCTCCCGCTCCGCCGCCTCCTTGATGGAAATCACTTCCTCGCAGAAGGAGGCGACGGCCTTCCACGACCTCTCACTCCGGACCATAGACTGAACTACAGCCGGGAGCGAGAGGGCAACCGATCCGACTGCCGCGATCAACTCACGACGCTGCGATGCCCAGGCGGGGCAAACCGCCAAAGTGTGCAGCGCCGTGTCCTCTACAACGTCACGGCAGTCGCCGCAGTGGTGACAACCGGGCGTCTCTTGCCGGCGTATACGACACAGGAACCGGCCAAAACAACCGTGGCCAGTCAGTACCTATGTCAGCCGGAAGGTGAGGGCGCCATGCCGCCTCTCTAGCCACTCCTCAAACACGGGACATAACGCCACGATCGTGGCGTGCCCGGAGACCGGATGTTTCAACTGAGATTAAGATTTAAAAATTAATTCAATTGTTCATAATTACTTTCGAAATGTTTAATTAAGTTACGAATTATTTTTGTAATTAAAATTAATCATTTAAAGAAGTTGCAATTTAAATGATGCGTTGACGTTTTCCCGGCCGACGCCATCTTTTTGTTTTAATTTCGCTGGTGCGCGAAACTACGATAGACTGAATGTAAAATCACTTTTTGTTCGAGCGCCGGGTGGTTAAGACGTGGTGAGCTGGTATATCTTAACTTGTGAGTACCTATCTATTGTTTTATTATAATTGTAATTATAAAACTATTACTTGGATAACCCTCTGGTGTCTTGTAAAATAAATCGTTTAGTGTGTTTCTGGTTGTGTTTTATTGTTTGCGATGAGTGCGCCGAATAGTGAAGGTAGTGACGTTAGCAACGCTGACGTCACTGCTTTTAAGGATTTCTCTGGACCTAACCCCTCGTCATATAAAATTATGGAAATAAATTTTTGAAGTCATGTATATATTACATAGTTAATTGACACTTAGTATATCGGTTAAAGAAAACATTTATAATAATATTCTTGACGATGTATGATGTTTTCGAACCTATGATGACCACCATGGTACATTAAGATCTAAAATGTAATACAGTAATATCATTTTATTATATTATTAAATTAAAAACTTAATAAAAGTTCAAGAAGTTACCAGATAAATATCTAAAATATTATACCTAGCTATCTTTTCGTACAATTAATACGTGAAACTAATTGGAAGGAACATCTACACCAGTCGCTCCTTAGAAAATTCACGTTTTAATTAAGTAAACATCTTAACTACCGCTATTGAAATAAAAAATATGTATAAAGGTTTTTTTTTGAAACACTAATAAGACATTTTCATGCCTTTTCATTAAATAGATATTTAATGAGGAACATATTTTGTAGAGGAAAATATTATCAAAGGCTTTTTGCTAACAAATTAATTGCAAAAAACATATTTACCTACGTAACTCTATGTATTTGTTCGGTAAACACATTGACAAGATATAGTCGGTGAAGCAAAATTGGCCGAACAACTTTTAATAAGTTTTTGAAGCCGTGCTTAGCTATCGCGACGTCTAACGGCCACCATATTGAATTTTCTGTGACGTTATATGGCTAGAGATAAATATTTTAATATGCCATCATATTTTGTAGATTCTGTCAGTGGAACCGATAAGATACGTGAAATTTATGTATACTGTTTTCCATTCCATATTTCTTTGGTTGTTTAAAAGGAATTAGCTGTCGCTTAGTGGTCAAAATTCGACCATAATTATAATAATTGATTTAATTTTTAAGCTTGATCGTTATTAAGGTTTTATTGTCTATAACTTTATTGCCTATTTATATACTATATTGCCGTTTCTTCATTGAGAACAGACGCGTTGAACAATTATTTAGTAATTAATAAGTTATAAATTGTGATTTCGTTTTAGCGATAGCTGGCGCAACGCAAACTGTGTCATACTTACGCTTCCGTACAATAAATATGTGCATTTTATTAGTGAAAATGTTTACTGTATGAAGATAAGGTAACTAATAACATGGAGGGCAGTCCCTTTAATAGAAGTAGCAGGACCACTCGCACGTCACCTCCTATGGTTGATAAGGCACCTGTGACCTCACCAAGACCCGAAGGCTCAGGTCAAGAAGATGACCTTGAAATAATAACAACACCTGAAATCCAGTCATGGATGACGTCCATTGTCCATTTAAGTGTGTTCTATTGTACCAGAAGAAAAAATGAACTCAGAGCAAAAATTAAGAGTCAACACTCTATGCCATAAAGTTGGACACGGGACTTCGCAGCTGCCAGTATAATACCAATCACTAAAGATGAAAGCCGTACATGCATATTTTTCTGTGAAAAGCCTAAAAGACCAGCTTGGTGTATCACGGTGACTTCAGGACCTGAAGCAGACTGTAGAAGAATCGACAAAACCTACCACAGGGCCTTCTTTCGCAGACATGGTGAAGACTGGTACCAATACTTTTATACAAACATCAAATGTTAGTTCAGTGGCGATCTATTCCAGCGATAAATCAAAGTCCAGTGAGGAGACAAAGTCTATTGTCCAGAAGATAGTCCGACCTGAACATATGAATCTGCACGTCCGAGGACTACAAAAGACAAGAGACGGTGGTATAATTATTAGTACTGATACTAAGGATGACATGGAGAGGCTTAAAAAGCAGGTCCAGATCATGAACATGCGTCTTACAATAGACGAGCCCTTTAAACGTAAGCCTAGAGTGGAGCTTATGCAGGATACTGAAGTTTACACTTTCCTCTACAATCGAAATATTGCCGGTAAACTTCAAGATATCAATCTCGAGACGTTCCTTAGGTCATAGCATAAATCAGGCAAAAAGAACGCCGAAACCTGTAATTATGTCCTTGAAGTTTCTGGAGCAATACGAAAAGCTCTCATCGCTAATGACAGAGTCTTTATAAATTGGTCATTCTGTCCTGTGAGGGATTTTACTCTGGTAACGCGCTGCTACAAGTGACAGCAGTATGGGCACGTGGCAAAGACATGTCGCAAAAGCTGTTATACTTGCGGCCATTGTGGTGATCAAGGCCATTCTATAGAGTACTGCGCGAAGCGAGAGGGACTTAAATGCGCAACATGCTTGCATTTTAAGAAGACTACTAATCACATTACAGGCACTGCTGATTGCCCGTCGAGAGTCATGGCCGAAAAAAGGTACATAAACTCGATCAATTATGGAGGCGCCATAAGGATATATGTATTTATATCATATTATTTTTGCTACACTTAGTGAATGATTCGAACACTATATTAAAAAATAATTACTTATATATTCAATACGAGTGTTACATAACTGACAATGACGCAATGTTGCGATTTGCTGATGCGCGGTTTTCTGTCGCTAACACACAGAAATGCACACCTACAATTATTATTACAACACGGACAATATGTACCTATGTTTTTAATTATAAATAAGATAATAACCTAGATTCTTACCTATACATTATTTATGAATATTGTTATATCGGCGACGTGTTTAATTTAATTTAATATTTAAGTTTTTATATATGTTAATATATACATAAATAGCAATATACTTGAATATATCTTAAGTCTGCGTTAGTTTACTGAATTTGTTGTATTGGAAGGCCCCGTCACATGGTATACAGTTCTTAACTAGTACAGGGATGGGTAACCTTTCTTCATTTTAAACTTATAATTTAATATGTATACCTTTACACAATATTTGGAACTATTGGTTTTGGAAATAAATAATAATAATAAAGTAATCAATAAAAATTACAATTACAATAATTTTTAAATATATTTATAAAAAAAAAACATTTAAAAATATAACAATTATGGAGACCGAGACGGAGAGCATCAAGACAAAATCCAAGCTGTCGGTGGTTAGGGTTCCAGAGAGAGGAAACTCTTCACTGTGCGTACAGTATCGAGGAGGACTGCCTTCTACATCTGACCCCTGATCCAAGCACCTAACGCCAGCCTCTTAAGATGTTGGTCGAGGCTCTATTATTATTATTATTAATTTTACCCTTATAATAACATTTCATTTAGATTTTGCCAAGACTATACAGGTTAATTAACCTATCTTTTTCAAACAAGTTATTATTTACTTAACCAAACCCTTTCACTGACGATATTCCTAAGCTTGTTACTTTATTTTCTTTTTTCTTTATTACATATAGGCAACAGTAGTTACAAAGAATTGTACGACGTCAGACGAACAATGCCGAAATACTGCGAACGCGGTTCGACTGCGTGTATCAAAGACATGGTTGTGTGCGTGTAGTGTTTTTTCATTAATACAAGTATAATGTATTTCTAATGCATATTTTATAAAAATATTAGGATTGGACACTCCTTCTCCACATAAACTTTAGCTTTGCCAAATTTTATAGTTCTTCGTTCGCGCAATTTTCGTAAAAAGGGATACGAAGTTTTTGCTTTACGTGTTAATATACTGAGTGTCCGATAATTAATGGATAACCTGGAAATGTCTTATAGTGAAACTGATGGCAGTTCAGAAAAAAATATGGAAAAAATCTATCCTAACTACTATCTGAGATATGTGTTTTTTTTCAATTGCCATTTATAACTTTCTTGTATACTACGACCATAAATAAATGAAATCCATCGGTTTTTTATTGTTTTATTATTAAACACTAATTATGCTAATAGATAGACAGTCAAAAGTATGCTATGCTAATATAGCTTGCACTTTTTAATATATATATATTTTTTATTTTTTCATTTTTCTGAACGGCCTTCAGTTCTACTATAAGACGTTTTAAGGTTATCCATTAATTACCGGACAACCTGTATAGATAATAATAATAATATCAGCTCTGTATTATACTGTCCTACTGCTGGGCACGGGCCTCTTCTCAGTGTGAAAAGGGTTAAGCCATTGTCCACCACGATGGCATAGTGCGGGTTGGCAGACTTCACATGTCTTCGAGAACATTATGGAGCACTCTCAGACATACAGGTTTCCTCACAATGTTTGCCTTCACCGTTAAAGTAAGTGAAATTTAACTATATAATACGCACATAACTTTGAAAAGCCAGAGATGCGCGCTTTGGTCTCAAACTTGAGACCAAATATGTATTTAAAAATTACAAGTAGGTACTTCAAGAATGGTACAACAATAATCCAATATGTTTATACCAATATATATTGTACATATTTATGTCAATATAGTTTCTACAAGGGTAATTGGTGTATTTTTATTGTGCCTGAAAATAAAGCACAGCTAGAGCTAAAATCACCAGACTTTCGACCCAAACTATTTTGTGAAATTTTAAAGTTTATTTAATATAACAGATAAAGGCACAAAAAATTAATTGTGTATCTCGAACTTAATTCCATTTTTCCCTCTATGTTTCTCTCAAAATACTACCAAACATGGTTTGAAACAAAAAGTTTTGTTTCATTTTATAACAATAAAGCTAAGCTACAATGTTTTTAGTAAAAAATATTTTTGTCAGTTACAATTGAACTGGTGAGCGACACTGCATGCAGACGAATTTGTAAAAAATCGGTTTGTTTACTAAAAATGCTATAAGTTCGACAAAAGTTATTGGAGCTTATAACCACATACAAGGGGCGCGTTGCTTATTATACAAGGCACGCTGGTTGCATAAGAGATAAGGTTCAATGTCCAGCTACTCATGGCATAAACACTTTTTAAAAAGCTCTGGGTTCCTGGTTTAGGTTTTTTATCATTGTAACGTGGGAGAATGCTTTTACGCATACCCTTCCGCGGGGTGGGCGAAGGGGTTATGTCGGACTCACTCGGCAAAAGATGAAAAGTCCGGAGTCCTACCGCTTAAACCTACCACGGTGTTCCTTCTCACAGATCTATGGCCGAGGCGCAGGGACTGCTCATGCATTCATCCTGCTTCTTTAAAAAGTTAATTTATTGTAAAGTTATACAGAAGTATAATTATACAAACCAACCTACCTAACAACTGGCTATTAATAGAAACTTGAAAGATGGCATGGAGAAAAGAATTTATAAATTCAACTTTGCTTTACAATATTTTTCTGCAGACGCACAGGATATTAATCCTAACCGCCATTGTATTTCTTTTATTCTGCTCATGTTTTATTTTTCAATTATGGCATTGACTGAAACCACACACTGAACCACAACTGTGAAAGAACCGCTAGACTAGATTCAATATACATGTATATTCTTAATTCAAAATACAATTCAAAACAAAGGACTCAATTATTCAGCACAGATAACTTATTATACTGCAGTAGCTTCTTTTTAATCTGTGCAGTGCAAGTTCCCATTCCATAGAGGCGCGGGTAAGAGCATGAATATACTTTACATACGTTATCTTTGTTTGCCAACGTATTCAACAAGTAAGCTAAGTGTGTTAATGTTCTTTTTTTCGACATACTTCGTTGAATAATGTTTACTGATGTGAGATTTAGTAAATGTGAATGTACTTTCTTATTTACAAAGTTACACCGCTTTACTTATCTTGCTGTAAAAGTTCTTTTAAAAAGATAATGGAAGATTTAAAGACGAGTTTGTATTAACTTTACAATTGCCAAGATTCTGGTTTGTGGTTAACAATATTGTGAATGGTAATGAGATACATATGTAATAAGGAATGGTTAATATTATTTCAATAATATGCGCTGTTCAATGTGTGTTAATCTCTAAGATTTGATGTTTTAGTAGTTATATCACTGCTATGTAACGTTTAGCTGTTTAACCAGGCTGATAAAATTAAGGTAAAGAAGATTTTTAGATATCGATCGAGAAGCAAGTATGATTAGTGTGCATAAAACCAACGACTATCCGGTAGCCATAAAAAAATCTGGTGTTAATTATTCAAATGAATTTGTAGGGACACTGCTGACGCTTTAGTTTATAATAATCAGGCGCTAGTATCCCGTAGCGCTGCGCAGCAGTCGTCTCCCCGCCATCACTCAGTTTGGTAACTATAATAACTGGTAAATAACTGGTACTAGAAACTAACCAGGAAGTATTTTTTTTACTCAACACAACTATTATTTCATTTGACTATACACAACAAAAACACTTCTGATTACAAGTTAATAATTGATGTCGATTTTAAGTCACTATGTACAGATGAAGTATCTACTTTACTTTACTTATTTAAGTCACTATGTACAGATGAAGTATCTACTTTTATCACGCCCTTACAGTTGTTCTGCTTGGCGCCTACTCCAAATATTACCCCCTTGCATGCTTGATGAGGAAAGCCTAATCTTTGTGCGGCATTTTCCGATATAAGCGACGTTTGTGATCCTTAGTCAATTAATGCTCGCATGTGCTGATATGAGCCATTTGCGGCCTTGATTTTGATTTGAGCTGTAGCTAATAATGTCTCTAGAATATTCTCATTGGACACGTGTGTAACATTTTTGCGTAATTCCCTTTTATTTGATGAGCCAGCTGCGGTATTTGCGCTACAGTAATTTGAGGTAAAACTATCGTGCAACAAAGAATTATGATTCCCATTGCACTGCTTACATTTTTCTCGGAAAAACATGCCTTATTTCTGTGGTCATAAAGACAGTTTTTACACGAATTAAGTTTACTGCCGGTCTCAAGTTTCGTTTTCGCCGGCGATTCTAGAAATATGTTGCAATTAAATAAGCGATGATTTTCATTGCAAAGTGGACAATTTAGTAGCCCCGATTGATATTTTTAGTTGTAGAGTTATTGCTAAAAGATTAATTGAATGAGTTATTCTTGTAGAAATGCTTTTTAGGGTATTCTTGTGCCAATTTGCTCTGATCTTGCTTTGAAGTGTCTTGCTTACGCCGAGAAGACTCTAAAGATGTAAATTTACTTTCTAAAAACTCCATAAAATCACCAAGTTTAGGCAAATCTCGAGGATTCTTTAATGAGTCAATATAATCGTTATGATTCTGCGCATCTAGCTTCTGGGCCAGAATGTAAACAACCAACGGATCCCATTTTGATATGTCAACGCCTAGGTTTTTGATTGCATTCAGGCATTCGTTTATGGTATCATACTTTTTTTTTTATAGGTGCTGCGGACTGTTGATGTAATGTGGGCAACGAAAAAAGGTTATTCATATGCGAGCTAAAGATTAATTTCATATTGTTATATCTGTGATTTAATATATCCCAGCATACTTGATAGTTTTCGGTACTGATATTTAAATGCTGAATTAATCTCTCAGCCTCTCCTCTAAGTTTACTTTTCAAAAACTATAGTTTTAGAGCGTTGGATAGCGCTTTGTTGCTATGAATGGATTCTATAAACAAATCCTTGAAGGGGACCCATTGATGGTAGTTGCCGCTAAATGTGGGAATGTCCAATTTGGGCGTGCTCTTTTCACGATATTTGTCTGACCACATTTTGCTATTTAGTGACCTTTTCATGTCGTTGTAGGCCATTTCGTATGTTGAAAATGTCACCTCGTACCAGTCGTCTTTACCATCAAGCTCTCTTTCTAAGTCCCAGTGAAGAAAGTCTATGACCGACCAGCGAGCTTCTAACTTCTTTAAAGTATCTTCGAATTCCCACTTTTCGGATATGGCAATGACGTCAATGTTGTTGATGGTTCGAGAAAATGCTTTAAAGTTCATAGCTTGTTTCTTCATTAGTTCATCCGTTTTGCTATCGGTATTATGGCATTTCAGTTTGGGCAGCTGAACAGACGACGACATCTCGGTGTCATCCCGTGATTGGCTTTCGGCGCCTGCGCTGGATACGCCTGCTAAAGGCGTTGCTGGTCTCAGGATTGGTGTAGGCGTTACTTGCTTCATAGCCTCACACGTTGAAACGTAAAAATCTTTTGCTTGCTGATGGTAGTTTAAAATAAAGTATTCATGAGATTGATCACTAAAACCACTCAATATTATATGATTATTCTGGAACTCTTGCCAGTAAGCGTCGAGATTTTCGACGCGCCGCTTAATATAATCAGAAGTCCTGCGCTCGTGCCCAGTCTTCTTAAAGTTAACTAATAGCTGCTTCATGGCAACCATGATTTGATTTTGGTTCGCCAAAAGGTCTTCTATTTTCAGACTCATATTGATATAAGTAATAAAAAGGAAAGATCTTACTTCAATCAACTGCTTACTGCTGCTAATATGCTGCACTTAGGGGTGATATGCTGCTGTGCTCTTCCCTAAACTACACTGACAAGTCTGATAGTATGATAAAGTCCACAGATGCTAGTCTTAGAACCACTCACGCGAAATCGCACAATGTTTAATTAAAATTCATTCGAAATTCACAATGTATAACTAACACTCGCGAAAATGGTCCCGCTTTTGCGATGCTCGAAGGACCATAAAGTTGTACGGGACAACTTTATTTGTTAGAATTGATTGATTATAAAAAGGTTTATTGATAAAATAATGATTTACAAGATGATTAATAATAATTGATAATGATACAATGAGTACACGCAGCGATGAGCGAACGCGAACTAACCTAAGTTTTAATGTAATTAATAATTATGCACGCGGTACAAAAATGCTGACAAAATGGAAAATTGTACGGTTGCACCGTACACTACTGATTCCGAATATGTAAAAGCATAATTTAGAAAAAGAAAATGTTTGATAGTTCTTTTTGCCTTATGACGTAAATATAGTCGACCTTGCTATTCGGCTAACAAAGATAAGCACTTCGTTGCACAATATACAAGAACATAGCGTGGATTACGTATCCAAGCTATACACTCATACTAAATAAGTAAGTTACTTGCGCTGACTACTTGTGCAAGTTATTCGTGCGAGTTATTTTCGCGAGCTAAAAGAGCATTCTTCTCACGTAGGCTACATCGTTGCTTTACATACAACACACATTGCCTTAAGTAGCGCATGTCATCCGTCATGGTGTACAAATAGTCAGCAGATATAATTTACTAACTAGCAATAACACTAAGAATAAGTAATAATAATAATTTATTCAACAATTAATAGATTTACAAATTTCTCTGAAACTGATTCTAAATAAAATCGAACAATGGTACATTAGTTAAGAGGTTGTCGTTGACGACCGTGCTAATATTAAATTGTATTACAGTCGTCAGCGCCTTTCGCCCAGAAATAGGATATTTCTTGGTATTTGTTTTACAATGCAAAACATATTCCTAAAAATCATTAAAACAATCAATTGCAGTGAAAGTCATTAAATAATAGTATTCAACACAATTTATATAAAATAAAAACAGTAATAAAAATATAAATTAATAATACAATTAGGATGCATTACCATTGAATAATCACAAAATTAAAAATTAAAAATATGTAAATATAATAATAAAAATCAATTAAACATTAAATGGAATTGAAAGATTATAGTATCTATTATATACAAAATATAAAATGCGACACATACATACAACCAATGAATTACTTATATTTAAAAAATACTAATCAAATATAAATAATAAAAAAAATAACAACAGTATGTCTATTTACCACGTGTGAGAATGATATCATTGGATTGTATATATGTATGTATTTGAGTGAATATGTGTGTCTGTGTGCGTGTGTGTGAGTATATGTGTGTGTGGCATATCGAAATCGATATGCCTGAAATATTACAAAATTTTCCTTCATAGATATACATGTAAATGACGTCAATACGTATAAAGACGCGCCTAGACCTTTTTATTTACATGCATAGTGTCACGAATCTATCCCGAAGAGGTATTACACCCACATGCCACCAACTATGATAATTTAGGCCATACATAAAAGAAGGCGAGCGTCTTGTCTACCTTGTGTTCCGGATTTCGTGCTGGTACTAAGAAATTCGAAATACCTAATAACACTGAACGCATGCTCAGAAGCTGTATTTACGGCGCACCACTAGGCCAGTATTTTATATAAATTCTATTTATTACATACGTAATAATTTGGGCTATCATATCCATATTTCATAAGATTTGCCTTTTACGATCCACTTAATTGCCTATTATCATCTATTGTGCACATATTAAAACTACATGCTGCTCAGTCAAGCAGGAATATTTTAAAACATTGATAAGACAGTAAGATGACGTGGTTTAGTAGTTTTTGTTGTGAGCAAAAATAAAGCACTTTTTATTGAAATCACACTTGGCATTCTATATGCCCACTACGATATCAACACTGAAAATCATAACAAACATTCCAAGTAGGTGTGTCCACAAGACCGTGAGCACAATACCAATAGTAAACACGGTAAAAGCGTTGAAATATTTTTTTATTGAATACCCCTGGGCATCCCTTCCCGTAGTGCCTTTAGCCTTCGACATTCTGAACACTTGAGCTATTCGATAAGAAACGTTTTCAATAAATACGATTAAATATATTGTTGTTTGTGTCGCAGACGACTGAATTATTTTGTTTATATTTGACCACACATTGGTTATAAAAAGTATTTTATTGTAAAGCGTTTATTAGTTACTATTGCTTTAGTAAATATAGAAAAAAAAATATTTTTCTTTTTTAAGTTATCCTTCTAATATTATACACGTGAAAGTTTGTGAAGATGGATGGATGTTTGTTACTCTTTCACTCAAAAACTACTGAATGATTTTTTATGAAACTTCAAAGTATTTTTGTTTATACATCAGATCTTAAAAATCTGTCTTAACTTATATATATACATTAGCGCGAACGAAGTCGCAGGCAAAATCTCAGTATTAAATATATGTGTATGCTCTTTTATAAGAATGTATTTATTAAATGTTTCTTTTATAGGTAGATTTAAAACGATTTACAACCAAAAATATTGTATAAGAATCATATACAATATCTTTATTTGCAACTATCAGGAGCATTCAGTCAATTTATTTGCAAAATAAAAGATTTACATTGCCGGCAACTATAGAGAATGAATTCTGAGATCTGAAATCGACATTTTAATATTAATAATATTTATTTGTAACCACTAAAAGACCTGTCACCTGTGGTAACTCATAACGACATTAAGAAGCCTGAACAGTGAATAATACATTTTTTTACGGAATGATAATAACCAATTCTCATTTGCGAAATTTATCCGTATATTTTCTAAATGACAAGGGTGGCACTCTTCATTAAGAATGCGTCCCAAATACATAAATTGCACGAGCCGTCCCAGTTTTAACGTCTAAAAAATTTACACTTCTTTACCTAACTCAAATCGAATATGTAAACCCTGAAACGTCGAGATTTAAATAGAAGCACGCGACCTAATCCAGTAAACAGTGATACGAGAGCCAGGCGTACGCATTCGTAAACGATTTAAATTTGTAATCAGTTTCAAACTGCAATGGTAAACATTGAGTGGGACTCACAGATTTCATCATGAAAGATGCAAAACGTTTATTTGATTCGACGAGGAAAACACTCACGTATCCTTTTTTATGTGGAATTCACGGGAAGTGTCGCGGCTCTATTCAAATATTAAAACAACGCACTCCAAAGCACATCCAGACTCGGTAAATCTGGCAAACCCCGCATCGCTCGCATTAAAAGCAGAGATTATATGGGCTTGATATGAATAATTGACAGACATTGAATTGAATTTGCACACGCTGAAGACATAAACCTCGTATACCAAATTCCACCTTTTACAACAAGTAAAAAAAAAATATTAATAATGTCCTCCAGACCGAATTTCGGCCACGGCGGCCAATTTTAACAGAGACTGGCCATCTGCGCAGGCGATATTATAGTGCACAAGTATGTGCGCAAACACAAGTGCACTCTCTGTTCCCTAACCCTCATGATCCGACTGGACGGTGATCTGACACGACCGGAGAGTGATCAGGCGCAGGACCAACGGCTTTACGTGCTTTTCGAGGCACGGGAGTGTCTAACACCGCTAACTTCCTAACTCCGGGCACGTATTGAAATTTATAAACAGAAAAACCCAATATCTTTTTGTTGGCCCGACCCGGGATTTGAACCCGAGAACTCATGCACAGCAGTTACATTCCCTATAGCTGCGCTACATTAACGAAAAAAGCAAACCAAAAATATTATGAGTTCGATCCCACACTATACAAACATTAAAGGCATTAAAAAATAGTTGTACCGAATCTGAGTGCTACTTGAATACAGTGTTAAAATTTTTGTAAAGTCAGATAATCGAAGTACGGGAGACGTCTTAAAATTCTAAGTAGACCATTTGAACAACTACACCGTCCCTAAAGTCCCTTTCCGCAATTAGTTTAAGCGTTATTTGATTTCTCGCCCTGCGTGACACCAATACTTAATGAGGTATTAATACCCATACGACCGTTTTGACTTATGAAGTAAGCTTCGGTTTCACGACTAGAGGGTATTGTTTTCTAACGACGAAGCTAATTAAAAGGCGTGTATTCTGAATACTAATAGCGAACGCCTGTACCACACTATACCAATATTTGTCGTACAATTACGTTCAACTAATTATGATTATGTTACACCACATAAAATATGGCTAAGTTGTAGGATAGCCATAGATCAACCTAAATTGTTTGTCAGTTTTCTATGGCCATCCTAAATCTCTATAGACATAGACTACCCCTATGTTTATATAAAGTCATGTCTGTTTCTCGAGGAGGTAAGCAGAGTCTGCGGTTTTTCATTTACCTTCTACATTCACTTACATTTCATTCTTCATGCACTCCAATCGGCTCTAGGCAGCCTACGGCAGTAC
Source organism: Catocala nupta (assembly GCA_963675205.1). Taxonomy (NCBI): domain Eukaryota; kingdom Metazoa; phylum Arthropoda; class Insecta; order Lepidoptera; family Erebidae; genus Catocala; species Catocala nupta. The sequence goes on along the minus strand of OY776086.1, from coordinate 24,420,766 downwards.
GGTCGCCTAGGTGTTGCCTTTTCACCTAAGCCATTTACACTTGCTTTATATGCAATTGTATAACATGATATTTTCTGTCAATAAGTAACTCAAACGTTAGTTTTTATTAAATGGTACAGATATTTTGCACTGGAGACACCTATGATTTTGTTTGGTTACCAGCAACGTGAGTATTACCAGCGGAGTGTAGTAAATTCGAACCCTGTACTTTTTGTCGTGGTCCACAGAAAATTGTTCAGAGTCTAAATGAATTATGTTCCCTTATGTAATAATAATAATAATAATAATATTCTACCACATACACACAACACTATCTAGCCCAAACTAAGCAGAGCTTGTACTATGGATACTAGACAATGGATAAACATACATATATACTTTTTTTTTGTAAATACATACATATTATACATAGAAACACTCAGACCAAGACAAACATCCATGTTCATGCACACAAATATTTGTCTTGTGCGGGAATCGAACCCGCGACCTCAGGCGTGGCAGTCGGTTACACTAACCACTACGCCATCGAGGCCGACATTATGTGTTTTCAATGTTGCAATTGTACCATTAAACAAACCACAAAACAAAGAGGGATAATCCTTCAGCAATGCTAGAGTTGTTTATAAACAGATTAGTATTTAAATTGTAGTCTATCACAAGAGTATAATATTGTTAATTTAATATATAATATGTAAATTACATATGACAATAGCTAAATTACCAGGTTTAAAAAAATATCACTTTGAATTTAACGCCATTTAGCTCACAACGTAACACACGGTCAAAATAAAATTGATAACATTGGTATTCAAAAAAGTTATGCACTTCAAAAACATCAGTACATGTCGTTGTGTTAAAAATAAGCCAATCTGTTATTGCCACACAGATTTATTTTCTTTTAACGTGCACTACCACATAAAAAGAGATATATATTGAAGTGCACAGTAAGAAATATTACTTACCGCTAACAACTTGACAGGGACTGTAGTGATACAAAAACAATACAAAGTCTAACGCTTTGGAAATAATAAATGCTCATTTTCTCCCTAGACGGTTACTGAAACATTTATAAAATAACTCAAAGGTAGAGATAAATTAATTATGATTATAATCCTTCTAAATTGAATATACTTCAATGTGTTAAGGTGAGATTTCAGCACCAATATTGGCCGAATATCAGCTTAACCACCAACTTGCTACTATCCAAAGCGAGTTATCTTAATTCAAAGGGAAAACAATACTCGAAGGAATATTGGACCCTTGATCGATGGCTTAACGTGCTTGCCAAGGCGCGAAGGGACAGTTTTATAAACGTTCACCCATCTACGTTGGCAATGTTGTCAACGTTGGCTCCACTCATGGGTCGACCGATATGCTCCGCTATCATTGCGTCACAGGCCCTAATTTAAATGTAAGTCAAATTTATCTCTCATCCGATTCTGAGGCTCATTTACTTAATTTAAGTTAATATTAGCGTAGTGCTCAAAGTAATTAATATGTAAGGAGACGCCTTAAACGCTCACCCAGTAAGTTGCGAAAGTTAATCCAATGTCTTGTGGTCCGTACATGTTTGAATGTCAAGTACATATATATATATATATTTCTACTACATTTTACCCGCGGCTTTGCTCGCGAAAAAGTAGGTAAGATTATGTTAGTATCAGTCCTTCTTTAATATATCCTATATTACTCGGTGATAATAAGCCTTTCTAATGGTGAAATAATTTTTAAAGTCGGTTGATTAGTTATTGAGTTAAATCCTTACAAAAATACAAACAAACAAAGCTTTCTTTTTTATAATATATGTAAGTATATATAGTTATACATAGGTAAGATTTCTATAAGGGTGTTATTTAACTATAGACAATCTTACGATTGCCAAAGTGGCTTTGTATGAATATATACCACGGTTAATAATAAACCTTAACTGCTAATTAGCAGTAGAAATAAAAGTATGCAAGATTTTCAATAAATTTCTCGACGTTTATTTAATTATGAAGTCTTTTTAGATATCAGTAATCACTTTTCTTTTACCGAAATGTCACCCAGACTTGAAATATCGAAGCAATACAAACATGGAAAGAACACACGGATGGACACAATAGAATATCACTGAAACTCTAAATATAGCTGGAATACAAATATTGTAACAACATATACAAATATCGTCCGAACTTGGAATATCGCGATATTCCAAGTTCGGACGATATTTGTATCTGAATGTACCCAAATATTCAAGCAATGCACAGAAAATAATTATCACCCAGAAATATTTAATATTTATAAAACAGTGGACATCCTAGGAATACATTTATAATAAAAAAAATTAAAATAAAATATAAATATCACCTAAACCTAAAACGACTATTGAAATTAAGCTACTAAAAATTTAATTGAAAAAATCTCTGCATCTAAGAATCATAAAATAATTAAACAATGTAAACTGGCTTCGCACTGTCTTATTATTGCGAAGTGTTACATTTTAATAAAATAAGATGACTGCCATCTCTCATCTCTTAGTTTCCCCGTGAAAAGCAAACGAAACAATGGTGAAAGCATTATTTAAAATCCTTACTAATATTATAAACGCGAAAGTTTGTATGGATGTTACTCTTTCACGCAAAAACTACTAGACCGATTGCAATGAAACTTGGTATGCAGATAGCTGAAGACCTGGATTCACACATAGGCTACAGTTTATTCCGATATTCCCACAGGAACGGGACTTACGCGCGTGAAATCGCGGGGAAAACTAGTAAGTTAATAGTCTTAAAAATAGTTGACAATGGAGTTTTCAATAGTTTTAGTGTTTTTAAAATAAATGCATGGATAGCGTTGTGATATAAGTAGTCGCCCCGCCACTGCCATTGCTTCAAGTATTGTCGAATCACACACGGGACAAAACTTTGTGTGATCCGCAAATGGTTGTCCCGAGTCTGGGTATTCTTTTTAGCCGTTCTTTGAATGTTTTTAAAGTTTCCCGCGACACAGGAATTATTCCTAGAGCGGAAAGTTGAATTTATAAAAAAGCAAAATATGTTAAATATATTTGTATGTATATCTAGTAGTATAACTTCAAAGTATAATATTCGCGTCAACGTAAGACAATTAATTACAGAAACAACTATCTGCAAACTACACACAGACAGGGTATCAACTAAAACTAATACGCGTCATATACATAAGGTATATGATTTAATTAAAAGATACTGAATTTAATTTCGTTCATCCAACATCAAGAATGTACTAGAATTTTAACAGCAATGATTGCGTTTATAAAGCTCTAGATTCTACCCGCGGTTTCCCTCGAGTTAATGTAAATTTATGTTACCTAAGATACATTTTTAAGAAGCTTTTATGTTAGTCTGATGTATAAATAACAATACTGTAAAGTTTCATCAAAATCTGTTCAGTAGTTATTGCGTAAAAGAGTAACAAACATCCATCTATCCATCCATCCATCCATCCGTCTATCCACCCAGCCATTCATTGTCACAAACTTTCACATTTATAATATTAGTAGGACTTGTATTACCAACATCGATTTGCGAAGAGCAAGTTGAACTAGAAATTATGACGAGTTGGCGAGTAACGAGAACTGAGTGTGTAGATAGCTTTGTCGCTTCTAGCTTAGAGCGACGGGCGAGTGCGTAGGGCAATTATTCTCGCTTGCCATAGTTTACCCATCTACTTGCATGCGTATTGTATCAATCGAGTATCGCGGAGCGTGTGTTGCTAATAACACACGCTCAAGTATTGCTGAATGACAAAATATTGTACCGAGTTTTTAGCGGTAATGTGAATCCCAACTCTATATTATAAATGCGAATGTGAGTGCGTTTGTTTGTTACGCTTTCTCGTCTTAACTACTAGACCGATCCGCATGAAATTTTGCATACCCGTTGTCAGGGGTAAAGAATAGGACATAGAGTGCCTTTCATCCAGAAAAAGTACTATTTCCGAGGGATAGAAATTTATTGAGAAAATCTTGATTAACGTCAGCGAAGCTGCGGACAATATCGAGAAGGATAAATAACAGTATGCGTTTTTCTTAATATCGTATTTCTATTATGTGAAAGTCTTAAAACCTTTTGGTGTTCGTTATTTGTAACCAACTTAGCATTAACCATAAAACATATTTCGATAAATTTTGGTACACATCTATCTGTGTTTGTGAAATAAAATATAGAATACTTTTATCCCGGTATGTGTTCCTGTTCAATTCAAGGACCAAGCCGTTGACAGATGCTTATTAAATATCTCTTTCATTGATACGGAATCTCATACCAATTATACGTTTCGTAAGCAATAAAGTAGTAGATTGTCAGTCGCTTACTCGCCAACAGTGGAGAATATGCCTAAAAGCGTTCATTTACATAGAATGACTCATTTACTAACTCATTCACCTAGACCACCCCTAATCACAAAGGCTGCTTTTATTACAAGAATAGATACGAGTGATAGAGTACTAAATCTGGCTATCTCACCGCTATAACCTATTCTGAGAAGGATAACGACAACTTAATCTTGCTTAGACTAGCTTCAGGCTGTATAATCAAGCAAGGGTTTTGGTACGTAGACCTTATGAGCACTGGAGGTCTAGACCGAATAACAATTTAGAATAGTTGATTTGAAATGCTAGCTATATATAGAACTGTTATTACAGTTTGGTTTAATCAACGTCTAACTAATAGTCGCAATGGTAATATAATGTTAATATCAGATTTAAAAATAAGTGTGTTGAATATAAAATTACTGCTTGGATGGTGTAATGGTTTTGATATTCACACGGGAGAAAGATATTTTATGCGATCCACTATTAGTAGTTCTGAGTCTGGGTAATCGTTGTGTCTGTTTTTTCAAATGTTTCTAAATTCCCCTGCATCGATCTTGGATTAAAAATATGTATAAATAATCTACAATTAAAAACTATCACTGTTATAACTATGCTGATAGTTATTATTAATGATAGCGATAGTTTTAAATTGTAGATTATTTATATAATGTATTTATACACACTAGGTATTTTAATTGATAATGCTCATGTTAAGCTTTTGAGAATACGTGGCTTCACAAGTATGCTTATAAAACATTTTATAAAACATCATTTCTTTTCTGTTACACTAAGCTATAGCCAAATATATGCGTTATATGGCTCCAAAAAATATTCTACTGGTTGGTGGATGCCTACAATTTTTTATAACCAACTGTTGCCTTCGTTGCCAAAAAGGATAACGATATTCATGGGTCAGACGGTATGATGGAATATTTAAACGAATTGACAGCTCATATGGAATGTCATACGTGTGACCTTGACAAGCATTAACTGAAATATTTATAAGCTACTAGTTTTTGCCCGCGACTTTGCACGCGTAAAAGTACGTAAGGTTATGTAAGAAACCGTACTTTTTAATAAAATATAGCCCATGTTACTCGGTGATAATATAGCTTTTTAATGGTGAAATAATTTTTAAATCGGTTCAGTAGTTTTAGAGTGAAATCCTTACAAATAAACAAACAAAAATCAAATCCTTTCCTCTTTATAATATTAATATAGATAAAGAATACTATAGTCAGTTATAGTTATAATATAAAGTTATAGATAGACAAACTATACCGTTGCTTAAACCCGCCTGACACTTAGTTGAAGTTAATGAATAGATACTGAAAATAAATAAAGAAATCTTGTGAAACTACTCAAAGGTAAAAACAATTGCAAACTTTTGAAGTTTGCAATTGTTTTTACCTTTGATTAGTTTAGTACAATTGCAAACTTCAAATAAAGAAATGTATCACATAATATTAACATTACGTTCTGATTCTTAATTAAAGTTAATTATATATTAGATGTATTAATTAATATGGCTTCTGCAGTGTTCATTATGATTATTATTAAAAAAGAAACATATATTTTCTATTTCATCAATTAATTTATTAAAGAGCACTCCCACTTTAGGGATCGTGCACTATGTCGCGAGGGACTTTTCAAACATACAATGAACGATACAAAGTAGACCCAGAATCAAAATAATCATCCGGGCACGCCACGATCATGGCGGTAAGTCCCGTGTTTGAGGAGTGGCTGGAGAGGCGGCATGGCGCCCTCACCTTCCGGCTGATACAGGTAATGACTGGTCACGGTTGTTTTGGCCAGTTCCTGTGTCGTATACGCCGGCAAGAGACGCCCAGTTGTCACCACTGCGGTGACTGCCGCGACGTTGTTGAGGATACGGCGCTGCACACTTTGGCGGTTTGCCCCGCCTGGGCATCGCAGCGCCGCCGTGAGTTGATCGCGGCAGTCGTATCAGTTGCTCTCTAGCTCCCGGCCGTAGTTCAGTCTATGGTCCGGAGAGAGAGTCGTGGAACGCCGTGGCCTCCTTCTGTGAGGAAGTGATTTCCATCAAGGAGGCGGCGGAGCGGGAGAGGGACCGTTTAAGCCCTCTCCCCAACCGCAGAGCCGGGCGCCGGAGGGCGCGAAATGACCTCCAGCCACCCTGAGGATTGACCTGGGGGTGGTGGGCTTTCTGGGCCTGCCCGCCATCCGTTCAGCACCAGGTCCGAGAGGCGGCGTGCGTGTTCTCACGCGCGCCTCTGTGTCGTGTCCGTCTCCCCTTTATGGGGGAGACAGTAGGGCTTTTAAATGAGTAGTGCCTATATTGGGTAGGTCTTATTGTGTAGTGGCCTGCCGTTTCATACGGCGGGCCGAAACCTCGGCGGGGTCGCGACCGTATGCGAAAATGATTCGCGCGGCCCTGTCGATAGCGGATTTGTCGAGGAACACCGTGGTAGGTTTAGTCGGTATTCCGGGAGGTACATTATTCTTCTTATTCCATCTTTTCTTTTACCCCGGTGAGTCCGACATAATCCCTCCGCCCGCCCCCGCGGAGGGGTATGCGTCAATGCATTCCCCAAGGTAAAAAAAATGCCGTTGGAAATTACACTATTAAAGAAAAATCTATAATAAATAGTGGAATGAGACACGACTGAGTCCACACGCAACCTGTTCAAAACAGTTTTGTAAAACTAAAGTAAGAATATTTTTTTCGTGTTTGTAATAATAAATAAAAAATAATAATAACATTGATTGCGACAGCAGTGTCGTGATGACCACTTGCCTGATGAATCGTCTATGCAAATTCTATAGAATTAAAGAATAATGAGGTATAATTGAGCGGCCGACGATAGCGCACATACTCAAGATATCGCAATTTTCATACTTATTACTACACCATTAACTTATACCCAATCCCATACCCACAAAAGTATTCAACTTACCTAGAGGACTGAACAAAAATACTTGTCAATTGTTACATTTTATATTATGTTCATAGAATCACATTTATAACCAGAAGATGTTATGCAGCTGAGTATTATATTTCCTGAACTATATTGCTGCAGATTTCATGTAATAGGGTGGCCAATTATTTTACCGTTTACCTATATATTATATTATATTCCCAGATTGCTTCCTGTTACTGAGAAAATTTTAATAGAAATATTCCATAATTCTTTACAGAACAAACTTGTGTGTGTGTGATGTGTTTATCTATCGAAAACTTATGCTTTACTCCGAACCTATATACATATACAATATACAATTAAAAATAATCTTTAAAAATAATTAGCTTCAATGAAATCACTGAGCATCCTATTCGATACTAAACGATTAGTAAGTGACATTTCGAAGCGTCTAACAGTCTGACTGTAATTGTACGCAACGCTACAATTGTAGGCTACATAGGTAACATACAAGGGCAAGCGGTACGCGCGGGATTCATGCGCTAGCTATGACCCGGGCTACATGCGCAAGCTAATTATACGGGCTACTTACGCGGGTGACTCACATCATTCGTATAAACGATGCATACAACCTAAACCTATCCTTCAACACGCGCATGTTACTTACGTCGTATGAGAGCCTTAAAGTTTATCCCACTATTTCCCAAAAAGGTAATAAGATTCACTTCGACGTGTCTTCACAAATATGTTTTCAGTAACCGAATTAGACTTATTGGGAAACCGTTTTCGTTTCATTATCATTTGATAATCAATTTTATTGCGTGACGCACGATAACTTACAATCAATATTATAATTACTTTGTAGTTTGAAATAACTATTATAAGTAATAATTGTAGCAATATTCCGTCTATAAATTAGAAAGAGGATCAAATTTTACAGCGAGTACTAGAAAGGTGTGGTCATACTTTATGATCGTATAGTGGACTCTGTAGTCAAAGTCCATCATCTCAATATGACCACTGCTAGACATAGGCCTCCCCCAAGGATTACACCACACAGAACGATCTTAGGCCGCTCTCATCGAACTGCTACCCGCAACCCTTGCTAGGTAATCCGTTTAGCCCAAAGCTTTTCTTCTCGGTCTAATTCTAACTTTCAACATTTTACGAACTTTATGAGAAAACATAGTATTTATTTCAGAAAAATTACAATACGTTTTATCAGACACAAGAATCGTACCTGGACTTGAATATAGACGTACTTATGAGTGCAATCTCAATCACGAGACCTACGAAACAAAATCGCGAAAAAATAATCTTATTTTTTAACGGTATCTAGAATGCAACTAAGTATACCTAAATTTAGTCAGCTAAAACGAAAGGTGTATCAAATTAAGCGCGCCGAAACTAAATATAAATACATTCGACACGATATGTTAGATTCAACGTCGATATTATAATACATTAAAATAGGACTATTAGTACATTATTACATTGTTAGCTTTTAACCAAATATAACAAGCAATTGCGTTTTTAAATTACCTCCTTTACCAAGAGCTCAAATGGTTTCTCAACAAATTTTCAGTGGGATCAGTGGGTTCGTTTTGAATACGTTATACATAGGCAGCATTACTTTCGCGTTATTTACCCAGTCAGAACAATATATATCGCAGATAATTAATTGATAAACATTAATACAACAGACACAAAGAACTCAAAGTCTGTAAAGTACGATCTGTGGTACTTAAAAGTCACTTTCAACTATTTCTTCAAACTGCATTTAAATCGTACTCCATTTACTTCTTAATGTATCCACTAATACTAACAAAAAGGTTTTACACCACCGTACGTGCTTCAACTACTGTTAATAGCGCTATGGCCTTTATTGAATAGATCGCGTAGAACTGCTACAGAAATGTAGACTCTCGTAGCGCTTTCGTAGAGCCACGTAGCTACTGATTTATTGGTCACTTTTTGTACGTTGAGATTTTCCAAAGGCTTTTGATTAATCTATCTTTGCTATTAATAGACTAAAACGAGCCTTTAAACTAGATATTTTTAGAAATATCTATTTGTGAATCCCTTTTTTGAGGTTTACATTGAACCAACCAAGAAAAATGTTTTAGGTATTTTCTGTATATCTGGCTGTTTGTTTGTTTCGGCATCAAGCAAAAATTTCTGAATGTATTTTGACGCAGGTTTTTACAGTTCAGTATATCGGCATTTAACTTAAAATCTCAGAGACATAGTACTCATTGTAATCCAAGCAAATGAAAACAAAATAAGTACCTACAAATAAAATGTACGATCAATCCTATTTAATTTACCATATCATTATGCGTACTAAATTGGACAGATTGTATATCATTAGTGATTAATGATTGGCAAATACAAATATATAACAAAGTCACGCGTGTATCCAAACACCTATGCGTACTATAAAATAATATAAAGTTAAGCCATAAAGTTCAAACTTATATAAAAATGCATCTCACAAAAATACTTTTGTAGGGTCAGTCGAAATGTATGTTCAGATAGAGAATCAAGCTGATCAAAAAAAAATGGTATCTATTGCAGCAAGATTTTCTTCGTAATCTGTGTTTTGTAACTAATCCTACAAAAATGAATGTGAAACTATGTGATATTTTTTAATATTTCTTTTGACGCCCGTTGAACAGGTTTGAATTAAACTTAGCTCATAAATATACACTTTTTAGCATATAAAATACTATTTAACGTGCTTGTGTTACCGTTCGACTCATGCGAGTAAAACCGGCACAAACTATTCATATATAACACTAGTTTCTACTCGTAGGTTCACCTCAATGAATCCCACGGGAACGCACACTGGAATCAAAGTGAATAAATAAAGCGGTAGTAGCCCAATGGATAAGGTATTGGACTTGCGATCGAGGGGTCGTGGGTTTGAATCCCGCCCATTGCACTACTGATAGGAACCCACTCCTAACATAAGCATTCTAGCTTAGCTGGAGGGGTTAACAAGAATACTAGTATTGAAATTAAACTACTATATACGGATTTTATCGCGTTGTTTATTTAGCACTGTATTACAAAATTTTGAAAATATTACACCACTACTACTATTGATTTTATTTTACTAATTTATAAGCTAATAAAAACGTCGGGGAAAGTGTAAAACAAAAAAAAAACAAAAAAAAAATAGATTTAATAGTTTAAATAATTTTATTAGCTTATAAATTAGTAAAATAAAATCAATAGTAGTAGTAGAGTAATATTTTCAAAATTTTGTAATACAGTGCCAAATAAACAACGCGATAAAATGCGTATATAGTAGTTTAATTTCAATGAATAATATTCGCGTAAATAGAAGACAATATTATAAGAATACTAGTAATTTGGAACACACATTGCTAATAAACTTTACCAGAGAAAAAAAAGAATCTACGCAAGATATAATCTATTTGTGTGTCAAGTTTTACCGCAATATGGCCAAAGACATTTTTTAAAGACTACGCCATCTACAAATATTTGAACACTGGACACTAAGAATATCCAGACTCGGCACAACCATTTGTCGAACACACAAATTTTTGTCCTGTATGGAAGTCAAACCCATAACAATCGGCACTATCCAAACAGTTTATAACGTCCGAGATATTTAGTAACAAACGTTCGTTATTTTTTACAGTTATAACATTACTAGCTTTTGTCCTATCTATTTTTCTCTCATACCTACTTAACTATATATTTCATTATTTGTACGTAAGAAAAAGCTGATCTACACACAATACTTTTAGACGGTATGGCAAGATGAAACGTTCACCAGCTTTTAAGTTAAGCCTCAAGCAAAAGAATTGTGAAAACCGCATTCAATATCGTGCAATAGTTTTTGCGTGATGTGTTTATAAACATACAGACAGGAAAAAAAATCCAAACATAATTGTTAACGTTTATATAGCTGACCCGCGTCACTTCGTCTGCTTGGCATGAGATAATTTGCCCGTTTTTGCAACATTTTTTATTTATGCTATGTTCCAATTAGTTGTAGCGTAATGTTATATAGCCTATAGCCTTCCTCGATAAATGGGTTATCCAACACTGAAAGAATTTTCAATTCGAACCAGTAGTTCTTGAGATTAGCGCGTTCAACCAAACAAACAAACTCTTCATATTTATAATATTAGTATAGAAGTATAAATTATAAAAACCACTCACATAATTTTTCTTTAAGAGCTCTTATGTATAGACATCGAATAGTTAAAATTTCATTATAATGATGTATAGATTTTGATAACTATGTGAACAAAAGTAAATTATATCGATTTGGGACATAAACAGAGAACACAGTTCACTGTATGCCGATGTCATTCACCTCTGACTATCCCCTTAGGGAATTTACGGACATAATGCTGCGAATGTAATTTATTTTGTATCTAGATATTTACTATGTATATAATAAATTATTATTTGTTTAGTAAATAAAATATAACTTCTATGAAATACAACCTTATCAATTTTCTTACATCATATTTAGTTAGTTTGTTTTCGTTTGTATCTATCCTGAATTAGGTAAACTAAGGATAGATACAAATTAAATTATTTTTATTGTTAGGCGGTACATACATCACTATCACTATATATTATAAAAGAAAGTCCCCCGTCACGTCTGTCTGTCTGTTCGCGATAAACTCAAAAACTACTAAACGGATTTTCATTCGGCTTTCATTAATAGAGAGAGTGATTCGCGAGAAATATTAAGTTGTATAATTTATTGAGAGTAGAAAATCTATTGTTATGTTCATATGTGACACATCGGACGAGGTAGATTCCATATCCGATTAACAATATTTCCCATTTCACCTTGGTGGCGCAGCGATATTAAATACGACTGCTGTGCATGGGGTCTCGAGTTTGATCCTCAATTTCCCAGATCGGGCAAAATATTAATGTGGTGTACTGTACAAAAGAATCTCAATAACAACACATACTGTGTCCAGTAACAGCAATGAACTCGTCACGTATACCCATAAATGGCGAAGTTTGGGTGTAAACCATTTCTATTTAAACTCCTCAGAACTATAATAGGCGTGACTTCGAGTTGCTTCTGAGCATAATTCAACAGCAAAAGACAACAACATTATGCCTAGTCCGGGAATCGAACGCGAGTCCTTTAACACAGCAGTCGCATTCAGTACCGCTGCGCCACCGACGCAATCAAAAGCTCCCAAAACATGAAACACTTTTATCGTCGGCTTCTGATTTCAACCTCTTTCTTAAAACATTACACGAATAAAACCAAGAGCATTTGTTAACTCACTATAAATTTTACGAACACTATTTAACTATTATGAAATTTTTACACTGGCAATATAATTAAAAGGTATATAAAAGTTGAGTTAAAACTGTGGAATAAATCTTGGTCATTTTTATGAGTGGCAAAAGCTACCGTAAAGTGGAATTCTCTTTGTGCTACCCATTATAATTCTAAGATGCTCTTTTATGAGCTGCAATTTGAAACCATAAGCGATTCACGTAATGTCGGCTCAAAATTTAGTGCACTTTTAATATTAACGTTTTTAGTATTCATAATAATATTTAAAGTACGTCTTGAATAGCTTTTGCGGTAGATGCAAATAAAGCAAGATGATTCGGTTTGTATGACTTACATGTAAATTGTTTTATATAAGATTGATTGTATAAAAATATAAAATTAAAATAAAACTAATGTATATATTTAATTAGTTTAAACCGCTTTAATATTTGTATATTATTTTCAAACACTACTTAACTTTTTCTTTTTATTCGATTTTCACCTTCGTTTAATTTTAATATATAGCATACGCGTAAACGTAAAACGATATTAAACAGATTCATACATATTAAAAGCAATGATTTTTATTTAATTTTCCAACTATTAAACAACATAATAATAGTACCAAAATGGAAATGTAAGACAACATAATATTGAAATGTAATCATCTAATTATATTTCCAACTAGCTATGACGGTTATTTTATCTACCTACTTCAAATGTAATGTATATTTTATTCCTCAATCGTTTTAAATGAAACAATCACTAATGTGAACGCAAACTTATCTCAATACATCACCTAAGACCGAAGAAGACACAGGCAGAAATTCATTTACAATTTTGTTATATATGATGTAGAGATAACCAAAAAAAGTCTAAATTAAAGTCACCAGATTTTAACAAAGCACGCATAGATTTTTACTATATAGTGTAAAAATCTCAAAAACCCGTTACATTCAATTCACATTTCATAAATCTGTAATCCAGTACCGACAGCATACTGAAATATTCAGTAATATTTAAAAACCACAAAAATACGTACAAAAGTCAAATGGAATTGGATAAAAATGAAATGAAATTTGTTATATTTGCAATTGTTATCCGAATGTGAAACAGTATTACTTTAAAAGTTTATTTTGTTGAAATTTTGATTAAATACGGATACAATAAATATTTTTTTCAAAACGACATTTATTGGGTATTATCTTATTGACTTATTAAAAATAAAACGTTAGAATATAGAAAGTAGAAATAATACCTATGATTGCAAATATAAACCCTTGTCATGGTTTATATAATTAAATCATTTATAAGTACTCATCATAAATAAAGCTTATTAATATAATAATCTGCAAATTTGGATGAGTGTTTTGCACTGATACCTGAACTAGGTACAAAACCCATTTAAATGACATGTAGAACAGATATAGTTTTAACCACAGTAATGAACGTTGGCTACAATGTAAAGAAGTCTAACAAATATAATTATAACTACTTCGTTTATCATTATTTATAGGATTAAAACTATTTTCATTGATCAGTATGATAGTGCATTTCATGTATTTCTGTAATTATTTATATTTAAAGCAGCGTTGCATTAAGTTTTAATACAAATTGTTTCCTCGAAACCGTACTTCGAATTGTACGCCGATTACAACAGACAACCGGACCCAAAGTTGTCCTATTCAACTAGTTATATCACCACTGTTATAACACAAACAACAGGCATCGTGACGCATCAATATTTCCGTACCAATGTATCAATTTCTTTCAAACAGGCCACAATAGGAAATAGGTCAGTTTGGCCTCGCAAAGAATTCTTAGTCCGCAAGATGGTTTCACGCGACACCGACAGAATCCACAAGTATGCACATCAACTATGTTCAGACCCTCATTTATCACGCATTTTTGAGGAAACGGGCCTTAGATTTCACTCAACAATAAAATAAAGGTAGGCACTAACAAGGATATACGTCAGAATTGCTGCTTCATTGATATAAATGGAGGACGGCGACCACATATCATCAGGTGGGCGGACGTCGTGGACACCTAATGTTCACTGCGAGCTCCTAAAGGACTGTTTACAGCCACACGATGTTCCAGATTATTCTTCTTTTATCCCCGATAACTTTAACAGATATGCTTTATATTTTTTCACTGTTACTTTTATACAAGGTTTATTTAAAAAGTTTTACGTCTTATTACTTTTTAATAACACACTAAGCGACAACTTGGACAACAATAATAAACACAAAACCGTACGAAAATCAAATAATAATAAAATTTGTTAGCAAAGTAACTTCAAAAGCTCCATAACTGCACGAAGCTCATAAAAGTTTAAGCGAACGATTTAATAAAAGTACAACAAAAGTAGGAATTATTGCACGGAATCACCATTTAGTGGAAGTTACAATAACGACCTGTTGAAAACGGAGCTGGTCGTAGTGTCTCTGTCTAACCCTGATGAGTACGTATGTGTGTCTCGTTTTGTGTTTCGCAGGGCAGAGCGCGAGGCGTCCGCACGAGCCGGCACGTCGGTACTCACTGGTCGCGCGCTCGCGATCCATAAGCGTGGGGAGTTACGCCCCCACAGCGTACGGCACTTGAATAAGTAGGGCGGTAAATAGCTGCGGACACCTGGCCTACAATGACGCACGCACAGATATTACTGCGTCTTATCTTTGGGCATAAATCGAACCTTAAACGTCGAGACATTAAACGCTCCCCTTATTCAATGCACTGATAACTTGGGATGTTTCCGACACCCTTATTTCAAAGGTGTTTCGAGATATGTTGAGGAAAAACTTTTTGTAAATAAAAGATGTAAAATCTGACGCCTATGTCTTCGAAGGTTTTGGAGACGTGTATAACACCTTTTCCCCGCTGTTTATGGTTTTAGGTCTCATTTACATATTACGTGGCTAGCCTATTGTCGTCTAAATAGTTCCACAGGTCATGCAGGCTATTGATAATTGTTTGCTCACAGCAATTTGTCTGACACGAAAATCGAACCTGAGTTCTCAAGCATAGCAGTCACATTTACTACCAGTGCACCGCCGCGTAAATTAGACCTTTAAAATATGAAATAAATGTAGTAACGCTCGGTTTATGAAAACAACAATTTTCAAATATAATTACACTTTTGCAAGAAAAATTATTTAAATTATGGAATCCAAGACTCCTAATTAAGCCTCCTGTCCAACTGTTCTGAAAACTTTTAAATCATTTGTAATAAAAGTTATGAAAGAACTAAAATAATTAATTCCGATTTCAACCCTTCAGAAACCAAAGACAATGGAATGAAATTTTCTTATTTGACAGGCTGAAACTTCTTTTAACTATGCTGTAACTATTATCTCTGGATAAAACGGCATTTATCCAATAACTAGCTGACCCGCGCATATTCGTCTGCTTTATATAAGAGAAATTACCCCGTTTTTGCAACACTTTTCATTGATGCTCCGCTCCTATTGGTTGCAGCATGATGTTATATAGCCTATAGCCTTCCTCGATAAATGGGCTATCTAACACTAAAATAATTTTTCAATTCGAATCTGTAGTTCCTGAGACTAGCGCGTTCAACCAAACAAACAAACTCTTCAGCTGTATAACATTAATATAGATAGCATAGATAAAAGCATCGGACTGCTATCGTGAGATTGTAGGTTCGATTCACATTGCATTTAGCTTACCTGGAGAGGTAATAAGAACACTAGCAATTTTGAATGCAAATGATCTGCTACATTTATTTCTGCCGTCTTTTGTCGCTATCAATATAATATTATTCTTTTTCTTCAAAATGACAACTGCCGCATCCTGTATCACATTATATATATTATATATTAACAGATACACATAACACCCAGACGTAGAACAATTATTATTTGAGGATCTCACAAATAATTGTGTCGATTGAAAACCGAACCCACAATACTCGGCGGCGCGCTTTACCTTCTTCTCCCTAGCCTTTATTATTCCCAAGTCACTTGGGGTCAGCTTTTCTGGTCTAACCGGATTTGACTGGATATCAATTTTTACACGGCGCAGCTGCCACCTGACATCCGCAACCAAGGCTAACGATATCCTAAGGCTAGATTAGTGTCAGGATATTAAAAGGCACTGACTTCCCAATAACGACTACCATAGATATTCATGGCTGCCGGCACCGACGACTTAACGTGCTCTCCGAGGCACGGAGCAGACGATAATTGTCAATCAATATGCACATAATTTTGAAAAGTCATATAACTTCCGAAAGTCAGAGGTGCGCGACGTGGGTTCGAACCCGAGACCCTCTACTTTGCAGTCTGTTGGTCTACCCACTGAGCTAGCGCGCTTTACCATTCCGTGCCATGTCCTTTCTTTCATTATTTCATTCCTTCTTGAATTACCGATTGACAATCTTATAAAATTAACATGCGCACATTCAATATATTGCTACAATAAATGATTGAAGATAGAGTCAATATACATTTATTTTCTCGCCTTATGAATCTTAACGGTAATGCTACAACCAAAAAATATTTACAATACTGAAAATCGTTGCTGTTAATTATTGTTGATTAATCGTGTATCTCTTCACATTTTACCCAATTCGCAATATGCGAAACATGCTATAATTTATCAGCACGTGTTGCGCGTCGACGCAAATTATTTACCCCTAATTATTACAATTGTTGAGTGGAGTTAGCAAGGGGTGTGTTATGAGGTCGCCATCGTTATTTAGCTTTTGATTTTGGACCTCCGAGTTTACGCTTATGTCTGCGGCTGATTGGAAAGTGCCAGGTTAATACCTCCGTCAGGTGATATGATAGAGCGTTTTTCTGTTTTAATTTTTTTTGTAACAGCGCGTAGTTTGGCTTTGTACCCGGTGATGGCAATAGGGTTGTATCCTATTACATAGGATGGGAAATATGGTTGGGCACATGTTAATGTAATATAATATATATGTCTGCCTACTTTTTATGGATAACATACATAAGTTCTACTTCTATGCACTTTCTTAAGTCAATGTTATAATCACACGAAAGGTTACAATTGATAATCATTTATGTCGCCAAAAACAATGTTTTTGGTAAAATAAATAAATACATTATGATTGTTTATTTTCGTAAAAGACTCATCCTATATCTGAATATGATCTAGTTTCAAATAAATCACCTTCTCTCTGAATATGATCTAGTTGTTTCACGTCCCAGATTCGATAATATAGGTTAATAAAGGAATAAACAAATTTGTAAGTAAATTGTAGTAGATATTTACACAGGGTGTCCGGTAATTAATGGATAACCTTGAAAAGTCCTATAGTAGAACAGAAGGCCGTTCAGTAAAAATTAAAAAAAAAAATACAGAATAAAGTATATTAAAAAGTGCAAGCTATATTAGCATAGCATACTTTTGACTGTATATCTATTAGCATAATTAGTGTTTAATAATAAAACAACAAAAAACCGATGGAATACATTCATTTATGGTCGTAGTATACAAGAAAATTAAAAAAAAAACTCATATCTCAGGTAGTAGTTAGGATAGATTTTTTTTCATATTTTTTTCTGAACGGCCATCAGTTCCACTATAAGACATTTCCAGGTTATCCATTAATTACCGGACACTATGTATATAAGTATTCTTCGTATTGATTTTCTTCAGGACAAAAAGCCCTAACAAAACAATGTGGTGCTTTGACCAGATTCTAGAAAGAACGGAAAATAAAATGGACGTTTGTTTGTTGGTGCAGGTGAAGCCTTGTTGTAAAACAATCACAACAAACGGCTCAGCTGTCTGCGAGATTAGCTTTTGAAGCTTTTGCCACATAAAATTGCATTTAAAATGTTTTACTAATGGAAAGGCCTTCGCGTTACACGGTCACTTGGTGCTTAAATTTAAATTTAAACTTGATTAAATCTGCTGTTCATTTTTAAATAATATACATTTAATGACAACAGGGATAATCTAGTAGAAAATTGTTGAACTGCCGTGCAGAAGTCTTAAGTTCTATTCTAAAGCCAATTCCATCTTTGACTTTTCGAAGCTATATACCAATAAAAAATAAATATCGCTCGCTATATCGGTGACGGAAAACATTTTTAAGGCAACCTGCATGTCTGAAAGGTTCTACATAATGTTCTCAAATACTATAATAATAATATCTACACGATATACAATATTTTTGTAGACTCTTTAGAATTTTTAAGATAGTATCCTTTAGACTGCATTTCGGTAACAGCGGCTAATCTTAACGGAAACTAGCCATTTGCGCAGGCGATATTAGAGTTCGCAAGTATATGAAACACCGCCATCTTTCTTACTCCGGGCTATTACTAAAAAATTCTGGACATAAAACCCAATTACGTTTTGTTGGCTTCATCCGGGATCTAAACCCTGAACCTCATGATCGGCAGCCGTATATACCAGTTACTAACGACGATTAACTGCAGTCAACGATGGGATATTTTTATAGACAGCGGATCATCTTGGTTGATGCCTATCTAGTAACAGAAGAAAGTACTCAGATTTGGGGTTGATGGCTCGCTCGCTATGCCATCCGTGGTATTAGTGTCCTGATTTTTCAACCATATTACTAGCGGCAGGTTCTTGTACTAAATTAATAAAACATTGAATAGTTCTAGAATTCATTGAAATTAAACTACTATATACGGATTTTATCGCGTTGTTTATTTAACACTCTATTACATAATTTAGTCACTGTACACTACTATACTATACTATTAAACTTTACTAATTTTAAGCTAATTAAATTATTAAAACTATCAAATCTATTTGTATTTAAGTTTACACTTTCCCCGACGTTTCGGTTGCTTAGTTGGTAGTTCTAGAATGTTATCAAAATCACCGCAGTCAGATTACCTTATCGGACTATTTCTCTTTATAGTAATATTGTATACATTAACTAACAGAAGCAGAAACGAACACTCATATAATATTTAAATCTACAATCAATAGCAACCGCACTCGGTTTCAAATTTAATTATTTATTGATATTATGAATCAAAATTATTAACTCTGGTGGTCATGAACATACAACGAGAATTAAGTGTTCTTGTATAATCTGATGCAAATGCAACTGATCTATTGCAGTGTTCGAGGTGCCTAAACAAATGCACTTAAAGCAAGTCTTCTATAAGACCAATGGTAATTGAAAGACTTGACCGACACAATCACATGCTTAACTGTTTATGCGTCATTTATCACAATTTGTAATGACGTGATCTATTGTAAATGGCGGCGTCGATCCTGTAGTGGTTAGTGTATCCGACTGCCACGCCCGAGGTCGCGGGTTCGATTCCCGCACAAGTCAAACATTTGTATGCATGAACATGGATGTTTGTCTTGGTCTGGGTGTTTCTAAGTATAATATGTACGTATTTACAAAAAAAGTATATATGTATGTTTATCCATTGTCTAGTACCCATAGTACCAGCTCTGCTTAGTTTGGGCTAGATGGTGATGTGTGTATGTGATAGAATATTGTAATTGCTTGCGTTTTGGTAGAGATGTGTGCATAAGAAAAGGACTTGTTTATTAATATTTTCTATAGGACAGGTGATGTTTAGTGTAGGCTGCATATACAATCTTTGTAATGAGCAATAATGGCTAGTCTGTTACATTAAATATTTCATTATGTAAATTAACATATTGAGTGACAACGGCACCCCAGCGGCCAAACAAAATAAAATATATTTATTTGCACCTTAAAATATAATTCATAAACAATAATAGGTTTTAAGTTATGTCTAGCATTTCAACCATGGACAGGTTAAGTGTTATTGTTATGTGAACCTTTTTGGGATGAGTAATAAAATCAATAAATTAAAAAATATTGTTCGAATTCTTTATTAGAGAAATAGAGTGCGAGTGAGACTTATGAAGATAGTTGGAGCAATTCGCGTTTAATATACACGCCTTTAATAATAATTATGAACAGGTCTACATATGTCGTTTATAAAATGCGCCTGTATATCCTACACCTGTTGTCATTTTTTAGTAAGATACATGTTATTAAACACATATACACTTAATTCCACTATTTACAATGACGATCACTCGAATCACTTCGCGTATTTGAGTAATTTTTGGAATACCACGGGCATTTTATTCAATGGTATATAATTTTCCACTTAAAAAGGGTCTACTTTGTATGTTTAGATAAATTTTATTTATACTAGTTTTAAGTACTTCGTATTTGGTGGATGATGCTCCCTATTAAATCTTCTTCCTAGCATTTATTATTCTTAAGTCACTTGGGGCGGCTTTTTTGGTCTAGCCAGATTTGACTGGATATCAGTTTTTAGACAAGTGTCAGGATATTATAGGGCACTGACTTCCCAATAACGACTGCCATAGATGTTCATGGCAGCCGGGACCGACGGCTTAACGTGCTCTCCGAGACACAGAGCAGGCGATAATTGTCAATCAATACGCATATAATTTCGAAAAGTCATATAACTTCCGAAAGTCAGAGGTGCGCGATGTGGGTTCGAACCCGAAACCCTCTGCATTGCAGTCTGTTAAATAAGATCTAAAAATATAGCTGGCAAAATGTGGCTGTAATAATAATGCAAAATATATCTTCGACGTAAGTTTATGCTACTTAAGTATTAAAAATGATTAGCAGTCCTGTTCTTTGCATAAATAAGTTAAATTAAAAAAAACTAGCAGGACGCCTGTATTGCCAAAAGGCTAGACAGATATTATGTATAAAACACAAACACACACGCACGCACGCAGATACGCACACATACAAACAAACACATCTCATAAAGTATATTCAGTTCTCTTGTTCTAACGGACCTGCATTCTATGTATTTACAACGCATAGTGCCAAATTTGACGAAAATGCTAATAATTTTTCGTGTCAGGTTACCAGATTCGGTTCTTGTTTGCCTTGAGCTTTCAATAGTCATTCCATTGAATCCGCTATCATTGGAAGCAGCACATAAATCTTGTCTTTAGAGTAATCTAAGCCTGATAAATATTTTCAAGAATATTCAGTCTAACATAAAAATATACGAACAAAATTTCTTGGCCACGATAAATCAGATAAAAACGTTTATGAAGGCTCACTTCCAAAATCCTAATACACGATGTTTATCAACTCCCTGACGTTTCCTATCATCTAGCCTTATCTGCTACATACTTTGATACTGAAATGAAATCGTATTAGTGATGTGAATTTATCGATTTAAAAATTCGAAACCCTTTACTAAATCGATTTTTGTATCTGCTTTAATAATATAACTTCAGCACTAGGTAGCGGTGAACTTAAGAAAAAAAAAACAAAAATATTCTAATAACAGACACAAAGTACCTATACCCAGATACGGAAC
This sequence comes from Catocala nupta, assembly GCA_963675205.1. Classification (NCBI taxonomy): domain Eukaryota; kingdom Metazoa; phylum Arthropoda; class Insecta; order Lepidoptera; family Erebidae; genus Catocala; species Catocala nupta. The sequence continues at coordinate 24,398,887 of OY776086.1, read as the reverse complement.
GACTGTTTATGAATCATATATATTATTTTTGTCTCATGTGAATCGAACTCACAACACTCGGCGTAATGGCAGTAGCGAGGTGACCACTTTAACAAATATGCCATCCGTGCCTTATATGAAAGGTTCGGAATTATTTGGTATATTGATATTTATTCAGGCCAGCAGCACGGCGTCTCGAACAGCGTTCAGTAAGAGATAATTGACCCAGCACCCTATTAGGAGGACTTAGGTTCTTATAGCTTACCATACTTGCTGAAATGGGGGTGGAATAAACTTCTGCCTACTCACTACATGATATAGGCGTCAGGCAATAAAATTATAATTATGTAGGTACTAGCTTTTGTGTGTGGTTTTGTTTTAGGAACAGTACCATATGTCCTTTTTGTATCTCTGACGACGTGTATGTGAAATTTCATGATGATCGGTCAAGTAGTAAAAGCGTAACAAACAAAAAAACATGTTCACATTTATAATATTAATTAGGTTGCAAGCAGTTGATTCTGGTTTATGCAAATTATGTTAGTAATTGCTTAATGACCTCTGGATGCTTAATACTCGGCGGTCTAAAGTGTCTGTTCAGATATCTGTGTTATATAATTCGCGAACACAGTCGGCGTTTCTTAGACAACTGTTGCTTGCTGACAGTGATAACGTGACATCATTTATCTTACTCTGAACGTTTTCTACAAAGTAAGTCTACACAGTCTACAAAGTCTGTCTCTGTAGGACAGCGATAGTTAATATTGTATAGCTGTTCACGATAATTTGGATTCGACTTTCGGGTTAGACGGTTTATAGGCATTTTCTGGGAAAATTATTAGAGCAGCAAGGAGTCGAAAGCAGTTCCCGGTTGATATCACACACTAGGTTTTCCACCTACTCTTTAGTCGAACATTATAGGTAATGTTATACTAAACAGTAGATGGAAAATTTTAAACCCAAGCATATTCATTTGCTTGGGTTGAAGTAAGACAAGTAAGTGTTCAGTTGTTTATTCATTATCACTTAGCAGAGATAACCTAGTGGGGAACCGTTGGACTAACAGGTAGAGGTCTCAAGTTTGATTTCAAGCCTTAGACCTCTGACTTTCGAAGTTATGTACGTATTGAACAGTCAAACATCGCTATAAGTGTGAAGGATCATGACGAAACTAATGCAGGTTAACTCTCAGTCTGAGAGTTCTCCATAATGTTCTCAAAGACATGTGAAGTCTACCAACATGCACTGGGCTAACGTGGTAGACTACGGCCTAACCCTTCCCACAGTAAGAACTGCCCCGTACCCAGCAGTGGATCCATTTATATACAGGGCTGACATTATATTATTTATTACACAGTCTCAGCGTCTCCAGTACATAATAAATCTGCTTCGAGTTTAATATATTATGTGAACATAACACTGCGCATAGTACATATTGAAAATTCATTAGTGTTACAGCGAAGTTTGATAAAGCCGAAACGTTCGATAGCACTTAGCCCGTTTAGTGTATCAGGTTTAAGATTGGCCAAACTGCAGGTAGTTTTAGGTTGTTAACTTATCGGCTCCCATATACATACACACTGAACTATCTGGAAAATATATTTTTAACCCTGTAGGGTAAGGTTGGTGTAGTGGTTTAAGTACCAAGTCTCGATTGTTTGATCCTCACAAGGGATAAAACATTGTGTTATCCACAAACGCCAATATGGTGTCTTTTTTTAATTACCTTGGTTGTCGTCGAGCAGGTGGCCCACCTGATGGAAAGTAGTAACCGCTGCTCATGGACTTCAGCAATATCAGGACACAGCAAAGCCGCTGCCTATCGTGTAATAAAAACTCTCTTTAAGATCCTCGATCAAAGCAAGACATATCATAGCGCTCGGAAAACACCGAAGCAGGCAGTTCATTCCAGAGCTTGCTCGTACGTGGTAGAAATGATCGCTGAAAGCGTAAGTACCGTCTTAGATTTGACCGCTTCCAGGTGATATGGATATGGTGTCTTGTGGGTTCGATACACACAAGACAAAATATTGTGACAGTTGAATAAATAGTTGTTCTGAAGCTAGTGCTTGGTCCTTGTGACTGGTGTTCGAATGTTTAAAAAGAACCCGCGACACCGGAATTATTCCTAGTGTTAAAGTTGTCCATATTTACTGACTTAAAATAAAAAAGAGCAATAGTTTAGTACAGGATACTTGTATTATGTACCATTAAATTAGTTAATTAATTAACGGTTAGCAAATTGCCAAAGAGCTCTTATCGCATTAGATTCTGCTAATCCTCTTGTGGAAAGTATGTGTGATCATTCTTATGCTGCACGAATAATGCATTGATTTGAATAGCCAGCTTACTTCTGGTAGTAAGAGGATTGTTGCATGCTGCAAAATATCCAGATTAGTTATATATAGTACTGCTAAATTAGTTTACTAAATGTTCAGAACGCTGTCGGTTTAGTACCAGTTTAGACTAATAAAGAGCTTAACAGATTAGGTTAATTGTAATTATATTGGCATTTAGTGGAATCGAAACTGGCTCAAAGCTCAAACCTCAGTCACGACGTAAATTATTAAATTATATTTGCTGTTTCGTTATACGTACCAATATAACATTCATTAAAGGATCAGCATTCTTATAGAATATTTTATACATATACGTATAAAATATTCCAAAAGAATATTTTATATTATTCTCTCTCTCTCTCTCTCTCTCTCTGTCTCTTCCTATTATTTAAACTAATATTATAAAGCTGAAGAGTTTGTTTGTTTGTTTATTTGGTTGAACTCGCTAATCTCAGGAACTACTGGTTTGAATTGAAAATTATTTAAGTTTTGGATAGCCCATTTATCAAGGAAGGCTAGAGGCTATATAACATCACGTTATGGCCAATAAGAGCAGCGCATCAATAAAAAATGTTGCACAAACGGGGAAAATTTTCTTATGTTAAGCAGACGAAGTTCCGCGGGTCAGCTAGTAAGAGCATATACTCTTGCGCCTATTTCTTCGAAAGAATTGGTGGAGGTGTGATATATATTATAAGATCCTGCGTAATGAAGTGCGACCCAATTGCCATCTACCAAGCATAGCTGAAGACGCCATGCTTTCATCTATAATTTCTTAATAGAGAACCCACTAGCACTTTGCCTTTTCCGTAATCAAACCATCTAAAGTTTGCTATTAAGTAATTAATCATTCATTCTCATGCACAGAAGTCGCATTCACTACCGCGCACCTAATATAGTTAAACAAATCATATGCATATGAAATTGAATATCAGTCTGTCGCCAATAATAGACTCGAATACCTATCAATCGATTACGCTCATACTTTACGGTTACGTTCAGTATATTACTAAAAAGCATAAGGAACTATTTTAATTGCTTGGACAGCGTTTCGCACTCGAAATCCAGACACGATGCTTTGCCATCATGTTTCGATTCCGGCTCTTGAACGATTAAGCAATTTGCGATTAGTAGGACATGGATCACTTCTAAATGAGTGCGTTTAAATCAAATCAATCAATCGCAAGTCATTCATTAATAGTGGAAATATCCTGCTCTATTTGATACGAGACTTAAAATATACTTAACGTCATCTACATTTTAATTTAATGATACGTTATGCTGAGCTATTCTAGGGTTATTACCACTGAACATGACTTAGCTGAGGGCCACTAGTGGACACTGGATGTGTCGTTTAGTTAGGTATGTGTATAGGAAAATCCTAGATTCGTAGGGTGTTTACGTAAATTAGCGAACTCACAAGGACACATTAATATTGCCAAAGTAAATTAAAGTAATATAAATACATGTTCTGTGATAAATATTATGTCATGAAATGAACAGATAACGCTTCGTCATGAAGTATTTAATATCTATGACTTCTTATATTTAATGTTTCGAGCAATTTGGCTTAACTTTTTGTCTCAACTTTACGCAAAGTTACACACTTAAATTAAATTCCTTTATACGGATTTTATTGTCGTTTAACTAACAAAAATAAAATAAAATTTCCTTTACCTACTTAAATTCGGCTAACCATTTTACGTGTAAGTATGACAATCTTTAAAGGGCGAGGATTAAACTCACGACCTTTCGATCGCAAGTCGAAAACCTTAACCTCTGGGCTACTGCCACTTCATCTTACCATTACGTACCATTTCAAACAATAAACTTCATATCAACTTACAACTAAACAACTCACCCAAACTTGCCACCTATGTACAGATAGGCGACCACATAGGACAATTTTATATGGGATTTAAGGTTACAGCACAGTGTAAGATCCTCGTATAAACCATCTCTCAAGACAGCGTATATAGCAACAGGTCGGTAATACAGAAACAGGGACTGCGCTTGGAGAAATACAATACATGTTTACGAGCTGGGTTTAGTGTGTATTTTGACGGGAGGTTTACAGTGCGAGCTGAAATAAATAGACGCCGAAGGGTTCCTTGTTTCCTAATTCAGCCAAAATATCGTGATAATCTCGAATAAGTAATGGGTAAAGAGAGCGTCGTAATATATAATACCTATCGCTTTTAATTTTTGTACGTGTGCCATATACCTGTGCTAAATTTTTTAAGTGACCATATTATCTTGCTTTATTGAAGTCTATAGATTATTTTCTTCCTCGTAGGTACCAGCTGTAGTATGTGACGCCCCGTCCCTACTATATAATATTAGGGCTCTTTGTTTTGAATCTATTAGACAATAGTTTACTGCTAACGCAACACCTTTTATTTTGACACCTAACACCCAACACTGAACAGCAATAAAAGTCATTAAGATTGTTTTAACTACGTTTTAAATCTTTCATAATGTGTCAAATATTTTGTCTTGCTAATATAACAGATGAGTAAGATTGTGAAGCATTTTGCATATTTGTTATTTAATCACGCGTGAGTAGCCTAACGAGTTTGGACCAAGTTTGGTACACAGTGAAAACTTGACCTGAAACACATAATAGTTTTTATCCTAGGATATGTTTCCTAATACCGAAAATAATGGTCTTGAATAACATAAAGTTAGATATAATGTAAAGGAAGAATGGAATATTCACTAAACCCAAACCGAGATTATAACCCGAGACATTTACTGCGCGTCATCGAGGTAGTTATTGTATGAATCAAAAATAAACAGGAAAATATAATTAAGAAAGGAAATATCATAAAAGGATCCGAGTTTGAACCGGTCAAAGAGAGAGAATAATGCCTTTAAGCTATTATTACATGATCATCTCGTTAGCATTATAGTAAAAAACAACGCTGAACCGCTTGAGAGACCCTTAGACGATCTGATTTCTCCAAGTAAAGGAAAAACTTAAAAATATAAACGTAATTTATAAACATCTGGCTTCTGGCATTTAAAGTATGTACAATTCAACGGCGAAAATATGAACCTGTAGCGGCTGCTGACGCTTCAAATTTATATACAAAGAGCGCCATTGTGTGTGCGCACTGCGCAGCAGTCGTCTCCCCACACCCGCTCAGTTAGGTCGCGTAATTATGTAGTTTATTTTTGTATATCAATTATAAGTTTCTGGTATATATCAATGTGACTATCATTTCTTCTACCTCACATCATTAATATTACCCCTTCGTTGGTGACCCACGACATCAAACACACAATCTTCGGAAATGTAGCATCGACGCTCGTGCACATGGTCAACGGAATCGGACAGCCGCATGTGCAGTGTGGCAACAGCGGATGTATACCTATAGCTGCAGGCGGCGGCACTCTACAGGACAGTGCGTACGTCAAGGCAAGCGTAAGGTGAGTTGACCTTGGGAGCGAGGCAGCATTCTGTTCCAGGACTACAACTCGCAGCGTACTCCGAGGACAGTGAACGACATGGAACCGGCGGTAGCACTCTATGGAACAGTGCATGCGTCGAAGCGGCTGATCACATTTGAAGGCAAGGATGGATACCGCATCAATGTTAGATTGTGCACCAAGACATATATCTGAAACACGGCCCAAGCAACTCGTCGCTGGCAGGATTGACAATATATTTGCTTTTTTGTACGACCAGCTCTCGACAAGGCTTACGAAGAGCAAGAGAAGTTTGACGGACATGTTATTCTTGTGTCATACATAAATTGTATTTTTTTTATGTTTCTGTTGTGTCTTTGTATACTTATTTCATATCGTCATACTGTTAATCGTAATAATTCCACGTATTGAATCGGTGCAGTGCATAAATAGTAATTTATGCATACGTAGCTTTCATTGTTATTAGATCTAGCGCTCGCTAACAGGATGCGATTGTTTACGTTATGATATGAGACGAGCGCCAGTTTTGTTGTTCTAATATGTACCTATGTATGTTATAAATTATAACATTTGGTTTTTTGGTTTGTTAGATATTTAGTAAAATTATAAAGATTTCTTAAAAAAAAAAAGGGTGAATATTGTAGCGGCTGCTGACGCTACACATTTACACAGGTTGTCCGGTAATTAATGGATAACCTGGAAATGTCTTATAGTGGAACTGATGGCCGTTTAGAAAAAATATGAAAAATATCTATCCTAACTACTACCTGAGATATACGTTTTTTTTTTAATTACCATGTATAACTTTCTTGTATACTACGACCATAAATAAATAAAATCCATCGGTTTTTTGTTGTTTTATTATTAAACACTAATTATGCTAATAGATAGACAGTCAAAAGTATGCTATGCTAATATAGCTTGCACTTTGTAATATGTTTTTTGTTTTTAATTGTTTTTTTTCTGAACGGCCTTCAGTTCTACTATAAGACATTTCAAGGTTATCCATTAATTACCGGACAACCTGTGTAAATGTGTAGCGTCATTGTGTGTGCGCAGCGCAGCAGTCGTCTCCCCATACCCGCTCAGCTAGGTCGCGTAATTATGTAGTTTATTTTTGTTTATCTATTATAAGTTTCTGGTACCGGTAAAGAAAGTATATATCAATGTGACCATCATTTCTTCCACCTCATCATTTCACATCACTTATATCGCTCCCTACAAACTCGTTATTTACCTTTACAGCTAAACGAGTGATTAAAAGCACTTCAGGTTGTGTACGTCTGCGAGACTTAATTCATTGGTACCGTGATATGTTGCTACTATGTTTACGTTCGCCTGAGGCGTTATGCGTATTATGGCGTATGCTTTGTCTAAATTTTCACTAGCCTTTGCCAGCGGCTTCGCTCGCGTAAAAGTAGGTTAGCTTACATTATGTTAGTAAGAGTACTTGTTTTAAATAAAATATAGCCTTTGTTACTCGGTGATAATATAGCTAACTAATGGCGAAAGAATTTAAGAAATTGTTTGTGCAGTTTTTACGTTAAATCCTTACAAACAAAAAATCTAATCTTTCTTCTTTATAATATTAGTATGCCATGAGGAAGGTCCAGCAGTCGTCAGAACGTCTGTCGGCTGAGATGATGATAATGTTAGCTTATTTGTATTGGGTTAAATATTTTCACGGAGAAAAATCTCGCCGTAACCAAGTGTTTGGTGGTAATACGAATGCGTTGACTCTTCAGGAAAGTACCACCCTCTTACAGGATCCTAGCGTTAAAAAGATGATGATGATTTAGAAGAAAGGAAGCGAGACATAGAACATAAACTTCCTTGTGTTCTATGCTTATGTTTTTCTATTAGAAAATTCTCACTAGCGGCACTTTATCTAAAAACAATGGTAATATTATGCTCGCCTCTTATTACAAGGGGAATTATAATTCTTAATTGTTTTCTAAGCAATTGCCCTTGGTTTTGTATTTGTTATATCGGAATAGATAACTATATAGTTTGTTTTCATTTCATAATATTTCTGAATCTATACTGACTAACTCTAGACTGTGGATTGAGGGTTTACGATTAAGGCTGCATAAATGTATTTGAATATTAAATCGCCTTTAATTTTAATTTTATTACTAACAGTTCATCTAACTAAGCGTTTAATTACTCATTTTCGTGAGAAGAAATCAAATTAAATAACACATTTTACGCAATAACATTTGCTGAAATCCAAATTTTACTGTGCAGATGTTGTTTCAACATACCCTCACATATAAAAGTGCTATACGTGATTTATGAAAAGCTCCTTCATGCTTTTGTGTGAAGTTATTTTTAATGCACCTACACTTATTCCATTAGGAGGGGCTTCGAAACTCGTTAATGACAGCCAGAGGGCTCGCTTTGAAAGTCCGAGTTTCAGATTTCATTTTGTGTTCCATTATATTTTGCGTTGTAAGACTATTCTGATTCCTTTTAGGCTTTATAAAACTCTGCGTTAGCTTACCTTTTAAAGCAATTCCTTTATAAAATTATACACTACTAGATATTGTTCGCGGCCTCGCTCATATGTTTGTAGATTTTATCAATAAATTTACATCTCCTGGGAACGGTACTTTATTTCTGAATGAAGCTTCTCAGTCTTTATCTGTACCCTTGACAATGTGTATGTGAAATTTCATGATGATCGATAGGTAAAGTAGTCGAAGCATGAATACCCACAATCGCATATATATTATACTAGTGGTCGCCATACCCATATAATCACATTTCATTTAGTCACTTACTCCACATATGTACATATGTAACCATAGTTACGAAGAATTGTACAACATTAGCCGAGCAATGCCTTAATTTAATGTATTTCTAAAGCATATTTTATAAAAGTATTAGGATTCGCCAATCCTTCTCCATATAAACTGTACCAATTTCATACTCCTCCGTCCGCGCAATTTTCGTAAAAAGGGGTACAAAGTTTTTGCTTCACGTATTAATCTATAGATAATATTAAGTATCTCTCTTGGCTAAAGAAATCAAGAACATTCTAATTTACTTTTAGTATTTGTTTTAACATTACACGCTTAAACTACGGTAAAGTCTTTGTTATGCGGACTCAGAACAAATATATTATGTGGACCATTGTGAATTAACTCTATCCCTTTTTCCCCTGAATAGTATGTGATGTCATGGCTAAGCCAAGCCTAATCAAAATAAGTATAATTGGGTCACGTAATTTCTAGGTGAAAATCCGCCGTCACCAAATTTTTGGTGATGATATGAAAGCGTCAACACTCCCAGGAAATATAATAATATAATAATAATATTCTACTACATACACACATCACCATCTAGCCCAAACTAAGCAGAGCTTGTACTATGGGTACTAGACAATGGATAAACATACATATATACTTTTTTTTTTTTTTTTTGTAAATACATACATATTATACATAGAAACACCCAGACCAAGACAAACATCCATGTTCATGCACACAAATGTTTGACTTGAGCGGGAATCGAACCCGCGACCTCAGGCGTGGCAGTCGGTTACACTACCCACTACGCCACCGAGGAAATGACCATCCCCTTACTTCAGGTAACCGGCGTTAGAATGACTTTATGATTTATAATTTTACACTATAAATAAAAGGTCTAGATGTTCTCTTACCAACCTTTCCCATTATTTTCCTTCTATCTCATCTTTTTTTCTTCTCTGAAATCGGGAAGAGTTGTACCCCTGGCAAATTAATAAAATACCTACTAACTATTCACTACTACTATTAGGAAATCATTATAGGATTTCAGTAGTGGTTTGTCAACAAATTGATTGTATGCTATTGTATGTTGAGTCCTTTATGCTATATTATGCTCTAATTTCAAAGGACAATCAAAACAAATACGAATAACCGAAGAGACTTACTTGTGAAAGACGCGCCAGTGGTCCAATCTCGTGGGATATCTTTATATTATATACATATATAGTAAGAAAATAGCCTTGTATGCCTACAAAATACATTGAATACGACGTACGGATAGATTTCAAGTTGATCTTACTTTTACATAAAGTTATGTACGTCTTTATAACTTTGGGAGCTCAAGAGTATCGTATATTCGACGCAAAGATAAAATGCCTTCTCTTCGTGTATTTTAGTAATAAGATATTTATCAAGAAAATATTTTCTTTTCGAATAAAAGTGCTAGATAGTGGTAATAAGATCAATCAAGTGATCAATATTGTATAACTCAATAAAATTTGTGAGAGATTTTTTATTATTTGGGTTATAAAAGAAAATAAAAGCTTGTGAGCTCGAAGTTTATTCTAGGTCTGTATAAGCAACGTGATTGGCTCGTTATATATAATACAATCAGTCTACTTATAACAAAATACATTCTATGACTTTGACGTATCAAAAGAAGTCATCTTTATATTTGTGTTATTGAACGAATTCTTTATTTACTTGTTAGGCTTTGCATTTAATATTACTGGTGCGTTTTTCTATACAGTTGATGGAATAACATCTTCAGTTTTTAACCAGGATATGATCGCCATAGTTAAATTGAAGTATACACATTTATTGTTTTCGGGTAAGCGTTTTTGTGTTATTCGATAAGAAATTCTTTACGATGCACCTAGTTGGGGAAAGACATTTTGCTTCAGGGCCTTGAAGTGCAAATAAAACAATCACTCCTAGTTATTATGAATATCAATAACAGTAAATATAAAGAGTAATAGCCAGACTTGACAACCTATTCCAATTGTTACCTTCTAAATATAAAGAGCAGGTAACTGACGAACTTTTCAGTGATACATAACCATGGGATTATGTTCCTACACCTAAGTATCTATCGTATCTATGTAACCTTGAAAATAAAAACAACATCTGCTAATTGTGTACTATATTTATGCTAACAGTTATTCAGTATATAACAGTTAGTTGTGGCATAGCAGCGATAATAAATAGAGTACAATATGATGTGTAATGACTTTGGTAGATGTTGTTTCCATATCTAAAACTTATGAGTTAGTGGTTACGTTTGCGTTTGATCGTGTGATTTGGTATAGGGTCAGACAACAAAGAATTTGGTTTTCAGATCGAAATTTTCTAGACAATTGATCTGCCCCAATTCGGCAGTAGGCCCTACAGAGCTAGCGATATGCGTAGGTAGCATATTATTATGTTTGCCTGCCATTTGGGTAATATATACGTTTTATATATGCGTAAAGACACGCGCATAAGTAGAAAATTAAAAACATGTAATAAAAAGGTGTTATCATAATTTAACCCTTTCGCTGTCTGGTGATAGACACAGTAGAAAATCTATTGTTATGTATCATATTTGATTTATTGGACAGGAGACCTGTTAAAGTTGTATTTTTACCCTGTGACTAAAGAGATACTTAAAATGTTATGAATATGTTCAATATTTAGATGCAGAAATAAAAAAAATCTGAATGTTGACTTGAAATAAAAATGGATTCAGTGAATATCTTACCAGATAGATGAACTTGTTGAGATCAATTATTGTATGTATATAGGGTACTGATGGCTTGTTCAAATTTGTCTGGATATGTCCGAGTAAAATAAATTGAAAGCAAAATTACTGATATTGGCCTGCAAACTCTTAGAATTGTGTATCTCCAAAGAATCAGAAAATATTAGAATTTTGAATGAATGAATTGCCAGGTCATGTCAAGCATTTTTGTTAAGTTGCTCGCGACGCAAGGTTCGATAGCTAAAGCAAAATATATCATTAAAAAAATTATGAACGTACTCACCAGTACATTATGATCCAAAAATAAGATCTGAGACCTTTGTTACACGCTGCAAGTACATATAAATAGTCAAGTTAATATGTATATATACAGTAAATACCAATCACGCACGCCAGCTAAACTCAATTCCAGAAATTCACTCAGCACAAAGAACTTTCGCATCTGCCTATTACTCTTATATCTCGTATCTGCTTATAATGTACGAATAGTTATGGCAAGTACAGGCACGTACAGTACGGACAGACGCACGCCTGTGCTACGTGAACGGAATATCTACCTTCCCCTTTGAATTTGAAGATTATCATCGCCATCTCGAAATCTACCAGTTTTCCAATATAAATTCGCCTTTTATTACTCTGGACTTCAGGTGTTTGGTTTTCTTGGGAATATAGCTTACTAGATTTTGTACGCGGCTTTGCTCGTGTAAATGTAGGTTAGGTTAGGTTAGTAATAGTATCTTTTTCTGGATGAAAAGTACTGAAAACGTGTATGGGAAATTTCATTATGATTGGTTGAGTTGTTAAGGTGTGAAACCGCAACAAACAAAGTTACATTCGCATTTATAATAAACTAATATTATTAGTTAGGATAAAAGATTTTGTGCAACAGTCTACCTGGTTGATCCTATAGTATTGTTACAGCCAGTACCACCACTCGGCACTGTGGGGAAGCGCCCGGCCTTCTAATAATTTATTACAGCGCCGTCTATTGACTGCTTACTGAACTACGTAGCCTGTCAGTACGCGAAGAGTAGATAGAGCACTGGAACTTTCTCGTACTGTAATACGCCGGGTATAACGCTTCTAGAAAATTTCAGAAACGCTAATTATCACTTATAAATGGAGCGCATACGCTACGCCAAGGCAGTTTACAATCGTGAGCGGTCAAATATTCATCGAAGAGAATGGAAGCGAAAATATCACAGAGTTTAAAGCAGTTAGAGTGGGAAAATGTTTAAGTAGTGTTTGTTGTATTTTAAATTTAATTGTGTGTTAGAATAACGTGGTTTAGTAGGTGATATTGTTTAAATTCTTATCCCTCGTACCCAGCACGTAATATGATATATCTGCACTTCCTTTTGGGACATTTCGGTTCCATTTTTAGGTCACACACGGTCTTGGATTTTTCTGTTAGGAAATTTGCTGAAGGGTAGATGGCAATAGTCTTGCTCGGTCAATATAATACACTCACACCCCAATGAGTGTGAGTGTAGAATGCGGGTATAAACATTTCTGCCTATCCTTTCAGAGACATACTAACGGGTGTGACTATGTATGTATATTTTCATACACTGTCGTTATTAGGTATTTCAATATGCGTTACAATATTACATCAATTAATGTGAAGTTATTAGACTAACAGACGACACATTTTTACTTTTGGGCCGCGAATAGTTTTATGTAATTGAGGAAGTTTTATCTAGTAAACATGCACTTCTGATCGGATGCTTTACCTTAACTGATACCTTGAACCTGACAAAAAGTAATTAACAATAAATGTAACTTTAGCACAGATAATATAATACTATACTAGACTTTAGTAAACTCACTCATCACAAAACTTTGACGGTCATAAATATTGCGTTATTAACCTAGAATATTGTATAAAATTAAAGCGTGCTTATATGCTTCAATGAAAACGTAAATTATACTAGATTTGTGCCCTATTGCTGGACTAACTGGCGAAGTAAACACATTCAAGTATTAAGCTATATCAAGTGATTATTTCTTTTAATTGAACTGTAAAGAAATAAATTAGCCTATCTAAGATTTTAAACGCGAATGTTAGCGCTTTTGCTTGTTTCTTACGATTTCACGCCTTAACTACTCGACTGATTATCGTTAAATTTCACATACACGTTTCAGGGGTACAGAAAAAGACGTTGGATACATTGGATATTTCTTAGATAAGAAAAAGTAATCTTTTAGCATTCGAAGCCGCGGGCAAAGCCAGTTAGTTATAAAATATATATTCATATTCATGATTTTATGTTTTATAACCAATTTATTAACTTATACAGTAGGTATATGTCGGCGACACGCCAGGATGTGGAATATTCGGAGTCCATTATAATGAAAATACACAGTCAACAACACTTAGTTTATTTTCGCACCATCGATTTTACAGAAATCAGCCTATAACAGTTTGTTCCTGCTTTTTATATCTGGCTCACAACGCCTTCAAACGGTTATAACAACTACAAATTCTCTTATGACAGACTAACGAATTTAGTACAAAATAAGTCTTAAAATATAGCTTAATATTCGAAATAATTATTTTAATGAATTTTACATAGCTCCAAATTATTTATTTTACATGAATTACATTTATTTAATATAAACAAATAATATAGTTACAAACATTCTCAACAGATGGCGCTGTGACATAAATGAATCGTTCAATAAATTAACTTATTGTTAATAATTAAATTCAATACTTAAATTGGGATAATTATACAGATTCTATTTTTAACGATTACACATTAAATTGAGAGTTTGAACAATACATTAAATCTCAATAATCTTCGAAACATTCAAACAGTCAACAATGCGTCTATTAAATATTAGAGCTTGATACATAACGAATTTATGTTTACAAATAACTATTTGAATATCAATCGAATATATTTCAGGCATTTTTAAAATAATATAATCATTTAAATGAAAAGCTAAAACTTAAAGATCAATATTTGATAATTACTGTGAATGATTGCCGATAGATGGCGATTTGCGCCCATATATACTTACTTATACATTCGTATATTTTACTACACTGTCGGTATATTACCAATCTACTGGCTGTGAAAGGAGCTACTTTGGTGTCCTTTTCAGGCTTGTGCCTCGGGCGGTCCAACCCACTCGCACCGCGACTGTAAACATACCATTACATACTTTGAACGCAATTTTATCATATTAAATTTAATAGATTTTCAAAATGCAAAGTACTAGGTTATATCACAGTCTAAAAATAGTTCATAAATGATTGTATTTATAACTTTATTTAGACTTTATCATCTTTAAGAAATAGCCCAGCTGAGTGAAACAAAAATGTTATACTCCACATATCCTTACGAATGGAAAGAAGGATCCCTAAGGCTATAATTGTCAAAATAGCGATGTCTCTGTCACGACTAGACGTGTTTAGATACAAAATATATAGAGATAGCTAAGCTGAGTAAAATAGTTCCTATAGTTAACTTTTCTTAATATATGCCGTAGCTGTACTTTATATTTAATATGGCTGCTATACAACGAATGCTTCTTATAATAACAACTCGTATGTATTAATTCATCAAACAACTTATGCTTGAAGTATTCTTTACACTAAATCGGTTATGTGTAATAGTAAGTTAAAACATATAAAAAAATTACAATATTTTAATGAACATGTGTACTTACTCCAATTTACACGAACATAATATGCGTTGTAAAGTAACTATATCTAAAAACAACATGTATGTAGGTAATTTTATTATATATTTTACCTACATACATGTTGACAGACTTCATAAACAAGTCTTTTTGTGTCCAATATTTAAATTGTAAATGTTTTCCTTTAGATTAAATATAGTTTTAATGTGAATTTAATACAATAAGTAGCTTGTAATGTGTTTTGTAAAGACTTTTATTTATTAAATAAAAATTTATTTATTATTTATTTATTTTACCAAAGAATATTGATTTTGAGGACTACAGACGAGAGTTCTCTAATTTGCCTTTCAAAGTCATACTACCCTTTGCACATATCTAAGCAAGCAAAAATTATTTACAAATTAGGTTAATAGAAAAAAAGCAGTGTTTTCACCAAACTTCGACCACTGAAAATAAGGGTTGGTTATGTTTTTGCCTCTCAAAGAATAATGTGTGCGCTTAGAGTGATCTAATGTTTCCCTCCATTGAACGCAAAAAACTGACTAGCTTGATAAATTGAGCAATTTTATCTCACTTTAGCAAATACCTTCGTTATGAGAGTCTCAAGCGGCGTGAATAACTTGCAGATTTTACTATTGAGCTTATATCAAAGTAACTAAGTATATTGATTAGATAATTTTACTATGTTTTTTATATAGGTACCTACTTTTATTTGGTGACGCTGCTGTTGTGAATGCGATTGCCGTACTTCAAGTCACAGGATCGATTGGAGGTCGGTGAAATTATCATTGGGTTTTTCTGTCAAGAAAATCTTATTGTTAGCACGGAGTTTGAAACTGTGCCCGGCTAACGGCAATTGTAAGACTGTACGGAGGGCGAAGAGGTTTAAGTAGTCACTGCGCCAAGTGTGAGGGTTCGATCCCCACACGCGACAAAAAGGAATTATTCCTAGTGCTGGAGATGTCTTTAGAAAAGAAAAAGAAAACCGCTAGTTGGCACATTGTGTATGTAATATACATCTGCTTACCGCTTCGAAGATATTATATGTAGGTATGCCGTATGCGTGAGATTATGTGTAAAGACTAGGTAGACTCGCACCTGTTCGCCGGAGGTGCATACAGTAGGGACAATCCTATTAACACCTATAACGATCTTATTCCTTTTGCTTCGTGCATTTACATCACATTCTTCATACAGGTTCGTCGGCTTTGAGCACTTTTAATTTAGCCTTTCTCTGAAACATCACCGATCTGTAACTTGAATCATAAGTAGGTAAGTACTTACCTATGTTAGATATATTATCTATCTAATAATTACGTAGGTACGTAGGTACTTTCTTGTATTTTCAGTTTTTCGATAACTATGTCGCTATACAATAATGTCTTTGTTTCTTTTTACTTATATGAAAATCACACAAGAAAGCTTCAATCGTTTACAACTATAATTTCATTGTGAGTCCAAGTGACGACGATTAGTCACGAAAATTAGATAGATTGTACCATTTGGTCAACGTTGGTCTACCCTCGATCTGGTGTACCTACCTAATTATATGTACCTACATATTATAATACCTATTATGCCCGTGTATAACTGTCCATGAATATTTAACTCGTTTGCAACGTTATTTACGCGGATAATGGATCATGTACATTGACACTTGGTATTATTGAACAGAATTACATGATATAACCAGTCCACATTTGTATGCTGTTCCCAAAGAACAAACGAACTCGGTAAATTTTGTAGAATATGTAATAAATATGTACTTTCGAGTATGATAAATGGTTGCTTGATATAAATTAGTACCTTTAGGGGCTGTTCCACAACCTCCAAATAACATTTTATCTGTAAGATAAAAGTCTCGCCATCTCTATTCTTTAACCTAACAAAAGTAAGACAGCTTGCGATTTATATTTCGGATAACATTTACTTATTAGTGGTAAAACTGGCCGTTAATCTATAATGACATACCTATCTTCTTTGTGTTAATACTGATTGCAGAGATTTATTTTGAAAAATTCCAAAGTAAAATGGAACGCATATTATTTGACGTATATTTTCATTCATAATACCAGCAGCCAATTACAAGCTATGATTGTGTACACCGGCAGAGATCTGATTGGCCAAGCACTTAAGTAAATAAGTAGTTGTTTTGAGTTTTTGACATTAGTGTTTGACGTTCGACACCAACAAACAGTGTTTTGTTCGATGTACATAATTCTAAGATTTTGGAAATATTATGTCTATTGCGCATAATAGTGATAAAACATTTAATCTGCGATCTTGTCGCGTATGTTTAGATTCGAAGTATGCAAATTTTATTACATTAGACGAGGAAAATGGATGGTTGCAACTTTTTGAATATTGTTTTGATTTACTTGTAAGTAAATTCTATTTTATTATAATAAAATACTAGTATTCAAAGGAGCTGAGTACCTATGAGTAAGATAGGAAGAAAAATAATCACGTACAGCTATTACAATTTAAAATTTGAAACTATTTAAGGTTATGAAGTTCATTAAATAATAGACAATTGCCTGAAAATTAATTTTGTTTTATTATGTACGATCCTTTTATTACAACAAGATCAAAGGAGTACATTAGAATAATAACTTAACCATATACTTAATAGTACAATATTTTCTTTAACATTCGTAGTAAAATGTCTAGAGCAAATTCAAGCTATCACAATTTTCTTTCTTTTAACCATAAATATAGAAACTCAATTTGTAGTTATATGTATGATTCGACAATACTTAACAATACATTAAGTCTTATTTGTCAAATAAATACTCTTTGTTTCTTCTTCTATTGCTATCAATAATATATCTACTTATCGTATTGCAATATACAATATATGAAGTATTTTAATATTTTAGTTGACAAGTCAAGATGAACCTCGAGTCTTGTGTGAGCAGTGTGCCTGTAATGTTAAAAACTACTCTAAGTTTAAAAAACAATGCCACAAATCTGATAAACTTTGGAAATCTTTACATAATGCGGTGAGTAAATCATACTTTACATAGATTTTGTATTAGAAAATGATCCTTTTATACTAATTATTGCTGGCAGGCTAGTATAATTTGTCCAACTACATATGGATGCAAGCAGACACAATGATGAAGTTTACAGGCCAATAAGAATTTTCAAATTGGAATCACACCACCATTCTGATGTATATTCCATTTACCAAACAAATTTTCATTTTAATTGAAGGGAAGTAAAGCCTGACTTCCTTTGCTGGAGTCTAACCACATCAATAACAGGGTTAAAGAACAGCAATATCCATGAGTGGTTGTTGCCACCAAAGGCCATAACAGAAATGAAAGAGCGACTGGCCTTTCTAATATATTGCTTCTATATGCCATTTCTTTAAACAGTGGTGTTATTAACTAAGATTTTGTTATAGTGTCAATTATCCCTTCCAGTCCACTGTAGGGCATAATAGACCCTAGAGTTTGTTTCAAAAAATCTGGTCTTTAATCTCAGCTATCTTCTTGATATTGATACTTCAGTTTGCTCATTCTTTGCTTCTGAGCTATGCCACACATTGTTTCTTTGTCTTATAAACTTATTATTCAAAGATAAATTGATTATTTCGAGAAATAAATAAATGCTGTTTTGGTAGTTGGTACATAGGAGACATTTATGATAAGCAATTCTCAATAGCCACACAAGTCTGAAAGTGTGGCCAGTTTTCTTATACATCTGATGTTTTTAGAAATGCACTGATGAGAAAATTGGATGTAACAAAATTGATGAACTATTAAACAAAGAACAGAATATTGAATATTCTAATAATGATAATTGCAGTAATGATATAAAACCATTCCATAATGATCTCATTATCAATGAGAATTCTATGCATGATGTTATTAATGATGAAATTATAAATGAAAATGATAGAAATGAAAATTCTTCTGACATTGTTCAGTGTGATATTAAAAACAGTCATATATTATTAAATGGTGAAGAACCACAGGATATATGTATTCGCACAATAAATGAAGAGAAGCATACCAATCAAAGTATTATTACTAAGGTAAAAGATATATTTAAATGTGAAAGTTGTGAGAAGAACTATGGTAAGTACTGAATTAAGGTAACTTTTATTTATAATTTATCTGCTTGAGAACTTAATTCCTCCATACTAAGAATCACAAATAATTTATTTAGACCTTGAAGTGGATCAGCTTGTGAATTCAAAGCCAAAGGGAACCCCCATGCATTTATCGTATTTCTTAATATTTTGTCATATTATATATTATTGAAATAATGGATTTTACTAATATAGTTCCGTACCCAGGTTGTAGCAAATCCCATTTTTTCTAATTGTTGGTCTTAAGATATATTTGTTTAAAACAATATTTATATACACATGCACTGGTACATGCCCCTTTGGACATGTGTAAGCGTGAGTCTATGCACGTATGTAATATGTTAAATATTTCAGCATCACAATTATGGTACCAAAGACATAAGAAGTTATGTAGAGTTAAGGTACAAAGACTAAGTCCAATTAGTCATAATCAAGTTTATATTTTAGGTAAGAATAAAACATAATATTTTCTGGAAAACACATATAACTTGATTGATAGAACTGCATACGCTAATTTTTTTTTAAATGTTCGATGTAATTTATTTTACAGTTCTTGCAACTCACGAAGGCAAGCGGGCTTTATATTTGTGCGTGTGCGTGTGCGTGTGCGTGTGCGTGTGCGTGAGCGTGTGTCTGTGTCTGTGTGTGTCTGTTTGTGTCTGTGTGTGTCTGTGCGTGTGCGTGTGTCTGTGTGTGTGTCTGTGTGTGTCTGTGTGTGTCTGTGTGTGCGTGTGCGTGTGCGTCTGCGTGTGCGTGTGCGTGTGTCTGTGTGTGTGTCTGTGTGTGTCTGTTTGTGTCTGTGTGTGTCTGTGCGTGTGCGTGTGCGTGTGCGTGTGTGTGTGTGTGTGTGTGTGTGTGTGTGTGTGTGTGTGTGTGTGTGTGTGTAAGTGTCGCTCGTAACTGACCGCCCGCACTATGCATGTACACGTTTACCACAAATAAAGCCGGCCGGCCTTCATGAGTTGCAAGAACTGTACCTACGATTTATTGCTTTAAAAAGTCAAGTCGCTTTTATATCGAATTTGTTATAAATTGGTTCATTGCTTTTATAATGAAAACATAACTACCTATATAATATTGGCTTATGTTTACGCGAATGTTATATATTAAAATTAAACACTTTATGCGTAAATAGAATCACCAAAGATTAAATTTTGTTCGGGTACTTTGAAATAACTAGGTACACTTCAGAATATTGAGACAACTACCATCTTAGTCCTCCCGTGAACATGGCTGCTGTAAAGCTACCGAAACGTCGGGGCAAAGTGTAAACTTAAATATAAATAGTTTTAATTAAATTAAATAGCTTAATTAGTTGTAAAGTTTAATAATAGTTGTGTTAGAGTTTTCAAAATTATGTAGGTAATAAAAGTGTTTTAAAGTAAAATAAACAACGCGACAAAATCAGTATATAGTGTTTAATTTCAATATAACTACCTATAGATAATAATTGTAATACCTTTAGTTTCTTTAGATTATTAACATTTTTCTCATATAAACAACTTTATTCTAAGACTAAGTCTGTCTCTTAAAGGTAAAAAAATAGCGTCGCCGTGCATTCCTGAAATAACTAAGATTAATGATATTAAAAATCAACCAGAGAGTCAGTTACATTTTTGTGGTGAGGAGATTTTCTTAATATCTATATGCATAATTTTATGTTTTAATAAAACAATTGATATTATTGGCTAAGCATTATTTACATTAATATTGTAGGTGTTTGTAAATATTCTTCAAACAGAAAAGAAGAAGTAAATAAGCATTTGGATGAACATTGGACTAATAATGATTTACAATGCAGATTGTGCGAGTTTATTGGCAAAGACCAGGCGTCTATAGCTGCACATAGGTGAGTTTCTCATAATGTTTTAAATTCATTAAAACTAGGTGTACATCGTTGACCGCAGTAAATGTAATAATGAGTAGCATTTGCCCGCGGCTTCGCTAGCTTAAAAGTATGTTCGGTTAGTAGGGTAGATTAGGTTAGTAACAGTATTTTTTATAATAATGTAGCATTCTAAGAGGGAACGAATTTTTAAAATCAGTTCATTGGTTTTTGTGTTAAATCCTTACAAACAAACAAAATGTCAAATATTTTCTCCTTATAATATTATTAGTACCTATATATTAATTCAAGCAAAGGTAGATGTCTTTTCATCTTTTTTGTGTAAATTGTCTTAGAATCAGCAATATCTCTCTAAATAGGCTATTATGTATCTGTACATAAAAATATGTTGATTCATTCTATGGGTCCCTTGGCTTCTGTTCTCTTTCCGTTCGTAGATCACGTCTGCACTGTTTGTATCTATCACCTCGCTTTAACGTGTATAGCAGTCCGTGATTACCAGAAAACAGAACTGCCCACACTACGCTATTGCACGGATTGTCATGCACGGGCTCGGACGGTCGGACGCTTCCATTTTGGAAGCTCTAGGGTCATTTGTAGCAGCTAAGACGTGTTGACAACTAGCTTTAAAATGCTTGGCAGTTCGTGGTTAACGTGACTTCTCACGTACTTGGCTTTACGGATACGCACGCACGAAATCTTGGATTCAAGCCAGCTGAATATATTGTTTAAAGAAAATTCTTAATTGTATGTATACGGTAAGTAATTTGCATATTTCTTTTCAGATATGTCCATTACACAGTTAAAAATTCTCGTTTCTGGTGTCATATTTGTCACGAGAGAACCAGATCTTTGCTCACATTACAATTTCACTACAGAAAAGTTCATTTGAATAAAAGCGGAGGACTTTGCTCGCAGCCACAATGTAACAAAGTATATAATAGTTGGAGGCTCTGGAAGTCCCATGAGAAACTGCACAATCATCCCGGATATGTATGTGATATTTGTGGACAGAAGTAAGTTACTCAATAGTTAATAGCTAGTTGAACAGTAAATAGGTAGTCAGTAATAGTAATTGACTCGCTTTTTTGTTATTATTTATGTCAAATAATGACATTAGCCAAACTCTAAAATACAAATAAATTATATAATCTACTCAAAAATATATAAGATACAAGCATTTTAAATCTGATAGTAGGGGTGGGGTAATCGTCAAATGAGAGAAAATGGATACACGATACAAACTGTGACGTAACCGCTACTTAAATGCAGTTGTCCGAAGGAGATCGCGAGATATAAATTACTTGTTTCCTTATTTTGCAACCAATTTTGTATTGTTCAGTAATCAAAAAGATTTATATTGATTACTATTTGATATGTATAAAATAAAAAGTAAAGAGAAGGTTACAAAGGTTACATTTTTGAAAACATTCCTTTTAAATTTTATTTTATTCATGTGGCATAGTACCCTTACTCGATCGAATATTAAGACTGTAGCTCAAAGTAACTAAGTACGTACTAATATATATAATATATATATATAATAATAGTAATACCAGTATCCGATGGGACGGATAATCCGACACGACCGGAGAGAGATCAGGCGCAGGACCAACGGCTTTACGTGCTTTCCAAGGCACGGGGGTGTCTAACACCGCCAACTTCCTAACTCCGGGCTCGTATTGAGATTTCTTAACAGAAAAACCCAATACCTTTATGTTGGCCCGACCCGGGATTCGAACCCGAGACCTCATGCACAGCAGTCGCATTCACTACCGCTGCGCCACAGAGGCAGTTACAGCTACAGTAGTTTATTTGTAAGTGTTGTTGTTTGCAGTTGGCTACGTGCATATCTCACAGCACGCTGCAGTCAGCTCTTGTCCAATGTGATCACTTCCATTCGTCTACTGTTGCAAATTATGAAGCACTTTTCTTTTGCTATTCTTTATTTTATTTTTATTTTACTGACCCCTCATGCAAATGTTATCGATGGCACATACCGTTCCAAACGAGGTAATGCTTTTATTATGAGTCTGTCAAAAGACGTGGAAGCATTATTCAGTAGATGCCGTCATTCTTCGAGTCCTGCTACGTTCTCATTTAGAAGGATGCGGTCGTATGCCAACATACGAGCGCATATCATCCGATGTGCGCTTTTAGGTGCGAATCATCCTCTACAGTTATTATCGTTTAAGAATTAATTGAATTGCCTAGTTAGTTTTGTGACCTATAGGTACATATACCTATTCATTATTATCAGCAGTAGCAGGAACCTCTTCATACGTGTTATGACGAAAATTCGTGTTTGTTTTCCATATGTTTTACCTATATATAACACTAGCTGCCCCGCTCACTTTCGCCTGCTTCATATAAGATAATTTTCCCCGTATGTGTAACATTTTTCATTGATGCTCTGCTCCTATTGGTCGTAGTGCGATATTATATAGCCTATAGCCTTCCTCGAAAAATGGGCTATCCAAAAATAAAATATGTTTTTAATTTGAACCGGTAGTTCCTGAGATTAGCGCGTTCAACTAAACAATCAAACAAACTCTTCAGCTTTATAATATTAGTATAGACGGACTTTTTCTTTTTTTACTACCAAGCTGGTAAACCAGCATAAGGCGCATCTGATGTTTAACGGTTACTGTACCAGTACCAAGAGTGGCACTCACATCTCATTCGCGCTTAAGACTGCGCCGAGCGTAAGACTCGGTTGGACTGAGTGACAGAGATCGATATTCAAATATCACGCACATCACAAATCGCGGCCGCCATAGTATAATTGTATTGAGGATTTGAAGTGCTTTTTTGATAAATATGTATCTTTGTTGTCAACCAATAACTTAAATATTTGGGACGGACAACTTGTAATATAACTATTTATGTTTCGTTTAAGTTGTAAAATAGGATGGATTTCAACTGTTATAATCTAAAATCACGTAACACGAGCTTACGGTTTTGCATTTTTCGTGCAAATTCACGTAATTTTGTAAGCGAAAATATTAATTATTTTTAGTTTTTTACATGGTGTAATTGTAAACACATTCATTGTTTATCGTAAATGTATATTTTATATTTGTATTAAACAAAAGTGTTGATCTTATCAGCTTAATTATGACCGCCTGTTTTGGCACATTTCGCTCGGCGCAATCTTAAGCTAATAACACACTGCCTCTTCGAGTACTCCATAAGCTGGACTACTTACCCAACTTAAGAAACACGACACAGTGTAATTTGGCTGTGATCTTCTGAGCGGCTAAGGTCGGTTTAAATTGGAGCCGAGATGGTGGCGCGTTGTGTTCCCACTCGCCACTTCCGTACTTGTCTGGCTTATCTTGTCTTGGCTCAGCTAATTAGTTGAGCCTGCCATTGCACATAGCGGACCTGTTCCTGCTCGCGGATCGCAAAGCAATCCGATAGGAGTTCTGCGACCCTGCAAAACATGATATAGCTCTCGGCGGTATAGAAGCGAAATTTTGTGAATACATTCATCTAAAATTAAGTGCAGGCATATAAGTCAGTTGCCTCTTGGCGTCTTGGATTGTTGTTTCATAACTTCCTTTTTTTTGAAGGTATAGGCACAGGCACCTAATTATAGAGCATCTGATGAACCATACTAATCCCCCAACATACGTATGTGACGTCTGCGGTAAAACCTTCTTGCGATTGCGAAATTTAAGGGTGAGTGTTCTTTTATATTATCTCTTACTTGCTAGTTCATTCGTGTTTGTCCTTTATGTAGCCAATGCCTTGCTAGGATTCCAGTTGTCTTCATGCCATATTAAATTGAATACTGTTCACACATTTGCAATGTAGTATTTTTAAATTATGTATCCTTTTTCAGCTAAATAAACGTTGACTTGATTTGATTCATTTCATATTTTTAATGTGTGATTGGAAAATATTCCCTAGTATTGCTACAGTTTACTGACTATGCATCAACGCGGCCGGTCAACCGCTATGGCGCGAAATTCGGAGCACGAAGTGACAGCAAACCGATGTGTAAAAATAGGACACTATATTTTGATAAATAAGTGACAGCTATAACAATAGCTATCCAGCTTCCACAGACATACTGTAATTTTATTAAAATCATTGCGTATATTAACCTATTTAGTGGCAGCGGCCAACTGGTGGCCAGAGACCTTACATTTTTAATAATGTCTGGTATTCTGAGACTTGACAGAGTAACGACATTAAATTCAATGCAGTGTAGTGGCTAAGTAGCCTAAATGAATGCTAGTTCGGTAGCCCAGCTGTATTTTAATGGGAGTGCATGAGATCCCGATTCCGGGATCGGGTGAATTATGATTGTGTTTTTCTATTAGGAAATTGATAGTATCAGCTCGGCGTTCCAACGTGAGTGCTAGTGTACAATAAGATCGCGAGCTATCAAGTGGACCCAAAATATTCTAAAAGCATTTTTACTATGTAAAAACATAGCAAACGAAATATCAGTTTTTTTGTGTGTGTGTGTTAGTTGATGCTTGAACTTAACTTACGCGGACTGTGGGTGAGCGCAGAAGGTTACCAACCCGTGAAATTTCAGTATTAATCACATCTGTTTCAAATTATACTAGCTTTTGCCCGTGGCTTAGCTCGTGCAAGTACTTTTTTGTGGACGAAATGTACCGTATGTTCTATTCAGTATACCTGGCAAGGATTATACGAAATTTCATGATGATCAGTTCCAAGCTCATACTCGCACTTATAATATTAGTTAGGATACAGGAGTGAGCCTATGAAACAAACATGACACATTAAGCTAGTTTAGAAAAAAAATTTGATACACGACCCCTGCATAACCCTTCGGGCATACGGCTTTGAATCGCTTCATATAAATAATACGATTTTTCAGGTGCACGTAGAAAACGTACATGCTAAACCAGAACCAATAAAATGCTCTCATTGCAACCGTATGTTCAAAAATCAACACTATTTACGAGTTCATCAGAGACGCGAGCGTATGGATAAAGTGTGGAAATGTGAGTTCTGTCCTATGGAGTATCCAATGCTGAGCGCGTTGAACGTGCATATGAAGAAACATAGTGAGGAAAGACCGTACTGCTGTCATGTGTGTGGATCGAGGTAATGTGCAATTTTATTTTGCAGGTTGGTCATATTCGTTGTACAGTCGAGTTTGTTAGTATGTTGTCACAACCAGGGTTCCAACATGTGTAATCTAAGAATAAATACATCCTTACTTATAAATTTTAAAGCCTGGTTATGGAAGAAAGGGTGACGTCATTAGTTAGAGGTGGTAGACGTGACCCCTTCCAGAAAAGGATTTAAGATTATTGGTTCCTAATAACCATACGCATAAAATTAGAAAAACTACTACGACAAACGTATAAAAATTATGATTTACTGCATAATGTATAAGTTACGTTAAGATTGGTACATCAATTCCTAATATGAAAAAGGCTTCTAAATATGAAAAGCTTCTCTCCTTAATCTTCGGCATGAACATAAATCAGATACCAAAAAAGGTTACTTGTTGAGTGTGTAAATATCTGCTGAAATTGGTGAGTATAGACCACTACGATGAACCTTGTTCACCATTTTTAATAGGTGTAGTACCTATACCTATAAAATAAGTAGGGCCAGTAATTACACGTTAACACCTTCATACTACAGCCTAACACTAAAAAAATACTAATGACAGGTAAATTTGGGCCTTATTATGATTGAAATAATATGGATACAACATGAATATTTAAATAATGGCAGCATAAAAAGGGTATTTAGATGTTGATTTTGTGATTTGTTCTCAGCGACTACAAAAAACATGTGCACGGCTTTCAATACGCTAATCTATTTTATGTATATCAATGCATCTTCACTAAGATCTAAGTAAATCAATACCCAAGCTCTAGTATACAATTTCTATTCCAGGTACAAAATGAAAGGCCAACTGAATGTCCATATGCGTATTCACACAGGTTGCAGGCCTTTCAAATGTGTGCATTGCGCCAAATCGTTCACCTCAAGCGCGCAACTGAAGACACACAGCATCATTCATACGGGGATCCTGCCATACAAATGTATACACTGCGAAAAATCTTTCCGATTGAAAAAGCGTTTGACGAAACACTGTGCTATTAGCCATAAGCTGCCAGAAAAGAAATAACGCATTCTAATAAACGTATCATATATGTATATATACCCGTTACCGAGCATTATATTTAGTATAACGCATTCTATTTTTGAATAAAGTGATTGTGTTGATTTTGTCACTTATTTTTTTTAGTAAGCCTAGATGCTGCACATCTGGCGCATAAAATATAGGCTCAGAGAGAATACACTAAGGTCAGGGCCGAATTCAAGGAAATTCCCGGTAGCCCTTTAGTGGCTTTAGTCTCAGGGTCTAAAAAAAGAGGATTCTACAGGCGGTTTCACTGAAATTACGTCAAGAATATGATTTTCAAAAATTATTCATTTCTCCAAATATTCGGGCTTCTAAGCATTTTCATACTTTTTGAATTTGAAGCTCGACGTTCACACTTACCGAACTAAGCGTAGGTATTCGTTTTGAGCGTATGGTTTGAGGCTTCCGGTTTATTAAATAAATATTACCCTTTATTAATCAAGTTCGGTGCCTAATTAACTACGATGAATTTGAAAACAATAGAAGTAGCTCATTTACATTATATTAAACGTTTACGTATGTTCGAGCTAGTTTATTAAATACTAAACCGATTTTAATAAATAAAGTTTTGGGTCATGTTGAGCAACCATTTTTTACGTGGCAGAATGCCTTGACGAATACCCCTCCTCAGGGCGGAGGAGTCGGACTCACCGGGGCAAAGAAAAATCGTAATGATGGTAATTATGGATATCCCAATAATAACGACTAAACCTACTACGGTGTTCCTCGACAAAACCGCAATCGGTGGGACCGTGCGAATTGCTTTCACATGCAATCGCGACTCCGCCGAAGTTTCGGCTCGCCGAATGACCGGCCGCTACCCGAAAATACCTACCCCTTGGTCACTGCTACTTTAATCCCTATTGTCTCCCTGAGGGGGGACGGGCACAGACACGCGCGTTCGCACACGCACGCCGCCTCTCGGACCTGGTGCTGATCGAGTGGTGGGCAGGCCAAAGAAGCCCACCACCCCCAGGTCAAACCTCAGGGTGGCTGGAGGTCATCTCGTGCCCTCCGGCGCCCGGTTCTGCGTCCTGCGTCTGCGTCTGCCCTGGTCCCTCACCCGCTCCGCCGCCTCCCTGATGGAAAATACTTCCTCACATAAGGAGGCGACGGCGTTCCTTGACTTTCACTCGTGACCATGGACTGAACCACGGCCGGGAGCGAGAGGCTAACCATACCGACTGCTGTGATCAACTCACGGCGCTGTGATGCCCAGGCAAGGCAATCCGCCAAAGTGTTGAGGACACGGCGCTGCCGTGTCCTCAACCTCGCGGCAGTCGCCGCAGTGGTGAAAACCGGGCGGCTCTCCACGGCCTATGCGACACAGGAACTGACCAAAATAACCGTGTCAGCCAGAAGGTGAGAGCTCCATACTGCTTGTCCAGCCACTCCTGAAAAATGGGACTTACCGCCACGATCGTGCCGTGTCTGGCACTGGTGTGCACAAGTCGTTTATTCCATTTTTCCACTAGGACTTGGCGGAGCTCGGATCTTGCCCCGTCGAGAGCGGGAAGATCAGGTCCTTCGCATGTTGAGCAGAAATGAAGTATGCCACTTTAATACCCATATAAAATTGATAACATGTTTGCCAAAAAATATAACTAAAATACCGACTATATAATTTTTGTGGTTTGTTTTCCTCAATTTTACTAAATTTTGGATGAAACTATAAAAAAGTTTTTATGGCTATCGATTTTATTATTCACTTCAGGCAATCTATATATTAGTTTATGACATAATAAAAGAAGGAAAGCAGTGTGGTCAGATTTGGCAATACATGACTGAAAGCAGTTTAACAAACTACGCTATAAAATTCATCTTTAAAATAAAAATGTACGAATTTAGATGTCGCAAATAATTACGAATACCCGTTAAGAAATTGGCATACATAATCCCGTCCTTGAAATCCTTTATGGTACAAGAAAAGGAAACATTGGAGCTATAAAAATGAATTGCGCAGATAGCTGGAAGTTTAAATGGTCTCGCCACTGTCTCTGCGCCAAGTATTCTGGATTCGATCTCTACAATGGACATCATTTTTGTGATGAAGAAATAGTTGTACCGCGTCTGGGTGTCCTTTGTGGCTGTTTGAATGCTGGTAAGTTTCACCCGATATATGAATGACTAGATGTGGCCGCGGTTTCACCCGCATTTATGATTACTGTCCCCCGCCCCTCCTCCGTGGGTCGTAGCGTGATGTTATATAGCCTATAGTCTTCCTCGATAAATGAGCTATTCAACACTAAAATAATTTTTCAATTTGGATCAGTAGTTCCTGAGATTAGCGCGTTCAAGCAAACAAACAAACTCTTCAGCTTTATTATATTAGTATAGATTCCAAATGCCTTTTATGTTGTATTATTTTTATACAAATATCATCAATCTTTTGGCTTTTCAGTTAGCTATACTTAAACGTAGATCAATGTTTAGATTTAGGTACAGTTGACTGAGTAGGTAGTTATTTTCAAAATGCAATTTCAATAGAATAATTACAAACATAAATAATAATAATATGTATTAAATGGTCTGAGTGTACTTTCTGTCCGTTGTTTGAATCTTTGTTCGTCCCCCGCGACACAGGAATTATTCCAGAGGCAAGGCTTTGTCCTTAAAAAAAAATTGTACGTCCACCGCCGTCGCCTCTTTCTGTGAGGATGTTATTTCTATCAAAGAGGCGGCGGAGCGGGAAAGTGAGCGAGGGAGATGACCTCCTGTCACCCTGAGGTAGGCTTCGTGGGCTTGCCCGCCACCCGTTCGCACCAGGTCCGAGAGGCGGCGTGCGTGTTCCCATGCGCGCCCATCGTGTGTCCGTCGCCGTTCAAGGGGACAGTAGGGTTAAGTGACCAAAGTGTAGGTCTTTTCGTGTAGTGGCCTGCCGTTTCATACGACGGGTCGAAACCTTGGCGGGGTCGCGATTGCAAGTGAAAGTGATTCGCGCGACCCCACCGACTCTGGTTATGTCGAGGAACACCGTGGTAGGTTTAGTCGGTATTACCGGGGTATCTTTCCCCCGGTGAGCCCGACATAACCTCTCCGTCTCCCCGCGGAGAGGTATGCGTCAAAGTATTAAAGCAGGTAAAAAAAAAGACATGAATAAAAACGAAAATGATAATGACTATTACAAACACCAAATATGATGTTTATGATAATAAACGGATAGTAAAAAATATTGCCAATTATTATTAATAATTATATACTATAAATAAATAGTTATATATAAATATAATTATTGATTTATAGTAACATTCTACTTTTGTAATTAGACAAAATGTAGAATGTTTCTATAAATAAAAAATCTTAGTATGTATTATATACATAAATAATAATTCTCGTATTCCCATTAGTGTGATTCATAATTAGCAAGTATATACAAATAAAGAAATATATTTTAGTTCACATAACTGCATTAGGTACTTGAAAATCTACCCGAAAACAAAAAGAAAGCACATAACTCACAGCATTTCTCTAAGATCTCCAACAGAAAACTCGCAGAGTTCCAGAAAACCATTTTAATTCGCTTCTATTTTAGTAAACGTCGCATACCTAGTAACAGCGAAATGCTATTTTCACTACGTAAGAACGAGCCGTGTTAGCAGTCTCGTCTGCTTCGGTCCACGGGTCTGGAAAATTTCAATAACCTAATATTTTACGTCGGGAGAACGCCCAACTTTTGCATACACTGTTATTGGTCCATTTTTTACGTATTTCCTTGCGTTCTTCGCGTTTATACGTAGGGGAAAGACTAATCCATCACCGTCG
Organism: Catocala nupta; assembly: GCA_963675205.1. Taxonomy (NCBI): domain Eukaryota; kingdom Metazoa; phylum Arthropoda; class Insecta; order Lepidoptera; family Erebidae; genus Catocala; species Catocala nupta. Next base: position 24,368,138 of record OY776086.1, on the reverse strand, counting down.
TAGCCAAATCTCGTTATCATAATGAATTAGAAGTTGTGTCTGTTTGGTGGAGCATCACTAATTATGGCGTGACGTCACATTCGAATATATGTTGATGGATTAATTTATTAAAAGACTGATTCGTTGACCCCATGGCATAAGTTTGTTGTAGTTTCTGGATGACCATTCGGCTGTGATTCAATTTCCGGTTAGGAAAAGTGCAATTAAGTTTTCCTAATAGGAAATTCTCACGGTATATGACATTGTTAACGATAATAGACGGTAATAGGAACGGTTCGAATATACGAGTTCAGTATATTCGAAGCGTTCGAATGATTTTTGATTAGTCATACATAGCTGACCAAATATTGTCTACACCTGAACAAAACCGTTCGGGTTAGTATAAATATCGCTACGATATTAAATAAGCTAATATTATAAAGAGATAAAGCTCCTGGTTTGTACGTTCCCTACATCTAAACCAGAGAATTTATTATTATATTCCATGGAAATGTTCTAAAACTGATTCTGAAAATTCTTTCACTATAAGAAAACTGCATTGTCTTTGATATGTATGTAGGTACCCATAAGCAGTTGTTAATGTTTGTAAAGCCTCCCGCGATACAGGGCTTAACTATAGAGCAGAAGAAGCCTTAAAAATACTGATATAGTAAAATTAAACAACTTTATACGGATTTCATCGCGTTATTTATTTTTTTATAATAATATTAATATTATATAATTTTGAAACTTAAAACGTGAGTCAACATTAAAACGAATATAGCTTAATCAAATGATGAAAAACGCGGGTAGAAGCTAGCATCATAATACAAAAGAAATAAATACATTTACCATAGTGTCTGTTAAATCAATTGAAAATGTACTACCTATCTACTTCATATTTAGGCCAAGTAACTCACACCTTCCCCCCAGTTTATTACATTTTGGAACAAATGATATCACGCAACGCAGCCGCGACGCTCCTGTGAATTTCTAATGCCCACGTAACTTTAAGAGTAGGCGTAGTATTTATGATAGCGAAGAGAAGCACCTGGCCGATGTTTTGGCTATAAATATGTCGAATGTTGCAGATTTAGAACGATACTTAGAATATTTAGCTAAGATTAGAAACACTTCATGTTTAAGTCGGATATTTGCGTCGGATCCTTAGTAGTGTCTTTCTGAACGCACACTCATAATCACGTGAATTTCTCTTTTGAATGAATACTCATAGTCTCACACATTGTAATAGGTACCTACACCTGTAGGTAACCCTTCGGGGACCTACATCTTTTTAGTGGTAGCATTGCCACAACGCCGAGTGTTGTGTGTCCGATCCCCACATTTTTTTTATTTTTATGGTTTAGATTGGCAAACGAGCAGATGGATCGCCTGATGGTAAGCGATTACCGCCGCCCATGGACACCCGCAACCCCAAAGTAGATAAAAGTGCGTTGCCAGCCCTTTAAAAAGGAATGAAGGAGGGAAAGGACAAAGGAAAGGATAGGAAAAGAATCGGGGTAACTGGGCCTCCGGCTCTCTCATTCACCAATACGAAACGCAACAGTACGGGTACCGTTACTTCACACCGGTATTCTGTGAGAGGGTAGTATTACCCCGGTCGATCCTGCCCATTCATGCTGAAACCAGCGAGGATCTACTACCAACTACCTACAACAAAAAACCTACAAATAACTACATGAGTCTGGGTGTATTTTGTGTTCGTTGTTTGAATGTTTGTAAAGATCCATAAGACACAGAAAAAACGAAAGGTGGAAATAGTACTACTACTAAAAAAAAACTATTGACGACGTTGTTTTAGGTAACGCAAAAAAAAAACTAGACTACGGGCCCATTGCCATCTGCCAGGCACGATTGCAGACGTTGTGCTGTTACTACGAATTCATGACGTAACGTCACATAGGACTTGAAACCTTGCTGTCAAAATGTGAGTATAATAAAGGAATATAGTTACAGGGCATCTATGCAGAATTGCTTAAGAAATATTTAGTTTAAATAACTACTTGTAACTACATAGCACATCATTACTATATACGCCACTACTATATAGGTATGTGCGTTGTCTTCGACTCATTCTAAATGTCAAAGCAATCGTAACTCATTGTGTAGGTACACTACCCATTATTTGTAATATATCGTGACATCGAGCAAGTCGATTGAATCACGAGGCTAAGTGACGTCATGTCATGCATAGTTATCCATGCATGTATGCATTGCTACTCTTGTCATGCTTATATAGCTGGCAATGTACCTACAAAAAGTCACACCCATTCGTATCTTGAAAAGTACGCAAAGCTTAATAAAAAATATCTGTCTTTATAATCTATAGGTATATATACATTTGGATTATAAAGAATTTTTATTTTTCCTTTTTGTAATATTAGTATAGACTAATATTATACAGAGAAAAGATAAGATATTTTCTTAAAAGAATTTAAGCTCAAAAAATAGTCAACCGATCTAAAAAATTCTTTAACCATTAGAAAGCTATATTTTCACCAAGAAGCATAGGCTACTTTTTTTTAAAGTACTTTTTGTAACATAATCTAAGCAACCCTACTTTTACGCGAGCGAAGCGACGTGCAAAAGCTAGTCTGGTATTACTTTAAGCCTGCAATACATGTTGGTCAAGCGTAGGCCAACGCGAGTTAAGGCAAACTGATACAAGGCAAGTACTACCGTCTAGCTACACGTACGGCAAGCCTGACGAAAACCAATGCAAACGGCCAACGTAGATGAGCTTTGTAAAGCTGTCCACACGTTGCGCGCTGTCAGTCTTTATTGATCATTGAAACAATATGGACGTCGAAAAAGTTATGGCAGCTGCTGGAATTTTTTTAATTAGTGCACTCCGTCGATTTATTCACGATTAAAGAGCGCATATAATTATTATATCAGTGTATACCGTAGTAGACTTGTAAAAAAAGTACATTTTGTACGTGTAACGGGTAAAAAAATGTTCGCCAAGCGTGAAATGGCAGACGGACCAACATGTGAATGCTATTGATCAACGTCTTTGATTTGTGTAGAAAAATCGACACTGCGTCGAAGTGAGACGAGTGGTCGCGAGCGACTGCGAGTTGTTACAAGCTATGCAAATTAAGCTCTATAAATACACGTTGGCGCTTGCCTTCACTCGGCCAGCTAGGCGATTGATACCAAGCATTGGCAAGTTAAAGCAAATTTACCCCCTATACGTTGGTATTGGCTGCCACTCGGCAACGTTGGGCCAACATCTAATGCCGGCTTTAGAATATCGTTCTCGCCTTAGAGTTTAAAGAGTGTCAGATTGTAATAGCTCGCTCTCTTTCACTCTCTCTCGGTGGAATCAGCCTTCTATGTTTAGCTTTGTCAAGAACATTATTCAATCGAATCTGATTAGACTAGATTCGCTGATTTAGCCGATCTTAATACAAATGCGACTGCACGAATGACACTGTGATTTAAACCGTCACCTCAATTCTACCACTGCGTTGTACGATACGCTACGGATTTTTGGATCCCTAGCAAAGTGTCTTTCAAAATACATTTAGTCATATGCGGTGTTTACATGGTGTCCGGTAATTAATGGATAACCTTGAAATGTCTTATAGTAGAACTGAAGACCGTTCAGAAAAATAAATATATATATTAAAAAGTGCAAGCTATATTAGCATAACATACTTTTGACTGTCTATCTATTAGCATAATTAGTGTTTAATAATAAAACAACAAAAAACCGATGGATTTCATTCATTTATGGTCGTAGTATACAAGAAAGTTAAACATGGTAATTAAAAAAACCACATATCTCAGGTAGTAGTTAGGATAGTTTTTTTTTCATATTTTTTTCTGAACGGCCATCAGTTCCACTATAAGACATTTCCAGGTTATCCATTAATTACCGGACATCCTGTATATACCTATTCCTTTGGGGTACTATTATCTCTTAAGTGATCGCCTCGTCATTACCATTGCGCCGAGTATTTTTACCATACATATATCATGCCGAGTCCCGATATTCTTAGAATACAAATGTATAAAGTCTCTTGCTATACAGGGATTATTCCTGGTGCAAGAGAACCGTCTTCATAAAAAAATCGTATTATTAGGCTTGGATGATGAGGCTACTAATTCATTGTTATTAATGTCATATAATATATTTTCTTTGTTTTAGTAATTACCTATCTAATTTCACTGACATGATTGTAATTGTTGACCTGATTTAGTCTATAACTAATATTATTGGAATAATAATCATTATATAATATTCAATCACATTCACACAACACCATCTAGCCCATACTAAGCAGAGCTTGTACTATGGGTACTAGACAATGGATATACATACATAATTATATACTTTTTTTTTGTAAATCCATACATATTATACATAGAACCACCCAGACCAAGACAAACATCCATGTTCATGCACTCAAATGTTTGACTTGTGCGGGAATCGAACTCGCGACCTCAGGCGTGGCAGTCGGTTACACTAACCACTACGTCATTGAAGCTGCCTATATATAAATTAATTATTATTTTCTTTACTGTATGGATATTAATTATTGACTGATTTATTATATTAATAACTAAGAGAAGCGTAATTGACATGATAATACTTATATTGGATCCGAGATAATATTAAAAATTATATTAATTAGAATGCACATCCATTTACATGTTTGACCAGATAGAGCATAGTTTTTCTTTATTAAAATTTACAGCCTTTAAATCTAAACAAGATTCTGCTAACCCCAACGTAGCCTAAAATACAAGCGCCAAATAAGATATAGCATGTAGAGACAACAATACTGCAACATCTGATTGATAAAGTGTTGTAAACCAGACCATATTTGCCAGATAAACAAGCATTCTTTCAATACAATATTAATAAAAACACAAAATCCCTCAAGAGCTATGGAAACACATGTCAAACGTCATGTCACTCGCTTTAATACAAAAAGTAATATTCTACCCGCTCAATTTAATGATAATCCTGACATTATAAATAATACTTTTCTCAATAATCAAGTTACAATTTCAGATCTTATATATTTTGAATATAACCGATTTAATTCGTCATCTTTCAGTCTTCAAACTGTGGATGAAACAACTATCTCGAATATAATACTTAGTTTTAGTACAAATGCAATAAGTATCGACGGAATTTTTCGTGAAATTATCATGCTGACACTACTACGTACGTTGGAGATAATTAAAAATTTAATTTAATTCAAACAGGCATCGTTCCAGACATTTGGAAAGAGTATATTGTAAAACCTATTCCTAAAAACAGCAATCCAATGCAATTCTTCGACCAATCAGCATTTTACCTTTCCTGTCAAAAATAATTGAACGGGTTATTTTTCAACAAATGACAGACTACTTATTTACCAATAATATTCTACCGCGTAAACAATCCGGTTTTAGGGCAGGTCACAGCACATCAACTGCGTTGATGGATATTGTCGACGATATACTTGCAGGAATAGACATAGGTGAAGGAGACATACTGGTGCTGCTTGATTTTTCTCGTGCCTTTAATGCCATAAACCATAATTTACTTATGTCTAAGCTACTAAGGCTTTGACTGTAAATCATTAAACTGGTTCTCTAGTTACCTTAGTGGATGCTCTCAACGAGTTAATATTACCAGCGAAACAGGATATGAAGTATTATGCTACGCCCGATACTCTTTAATTTATGTAGTCCAGATATCTATCATTAGCAGCATTCAGCACTGCAATTTTCACAAGTGTGCCGATGATCTCCAAATTTACACATCTTTCAAACCGAATGCAACTTCTATGGCAGTAAATAGGTTCAATCAAGATCTAGACAGAATAATAGAGTGGTCAAATAAAAATAGTTTAGTTCTAAATCCAATAAAATCAAAATTTCTGATCTTAAGTTCTAAAATTCAAGTAGATAAGATTAGCAGCTGTGATCCTGTGGTAAAAAGTTGTAATCAACCTATTGAACTAGTAGAGGAAGCCAGAAATTTGGAAGTTCTTATGGATAACAAACTAAAATTTAACAATCACGTTCTAGCAGTAGTAAAAAATTGTTTCTATAGACTAAGAGTTTTGTATCGTTGCGCAAATTTCTAAGCGCAGATGTTAGAATTAAACTATGCGAGACATTAATTCTTTCAAAACTGAATTATGGCGACACTACTATTGGTGAATGTCTTCTTGACCAAACCAAAAAACTAATTCAGCGCACCCAGAACGCATGTACCCGTTTTTGTTTCCTCATACCTCGCCGAGCTCATGTCATTCCTTATTTATGCCGTGGGAACCTTATGACCATGGAGTCTCGACGTTATTATCACTTTTGCTGTCTTTTATTTGGTATTATAAAGACGAGATCTCCGCCATACCTTTATGAAAAATTAGGTTTCTCATTACGCCCGCTTAGAATTACCACTCAAATGACGTGCCAAAAATACAACACACCATATTTCATGGTTGTTTTCTGTATGCAACCATAAAGTGTTGGAATAATCTGCCGCTTTAGTGGCTGAATGGCATGTTATATTATACTGTCTTTATCGCTTTTAATTTTTCGTTTTTCTTTTTTATGTATGTTGCGCATGCACATGCTTTCTTGATTTGTATTCACATATCTCTACAAAATGTAAAATCAATGTAATGATTTATATTTGTATCAGCTATATTGCCATTAGTTGAACCCTCTGTCAACAAATAGGTATTATCGGAAGACCAGCGTCGTCACACTTTTGAGGTGTTACGATTAATGCTGAAATAATACCTTTTTAACGACACCCTTATATGTTTTATTTTTCTTTTTTGATTTGTTTTATTTTGTATTCGCATGAGTATGTCGTTAAATAAACTTATATCTTTCTTTTTTCTTTCTTATATATAACACGAGAAGAGTAAAAGAAAAATGCATCTTTAATCTTGTAAACATATTACACTGATAGATAACCTACCATTACCTAACTAATTGCCTCGTCCATGGTTGGGTAAAAGCAACGTTAAAATCCAACCAGAAAATGAAATAATTACTATTAGATTAGCACTAAAGCGGAGTTCAATTTCATTAGATACGTTTTGGGTGTACCTAGATTAGATAGATATTCAATTTGAACAGTTGTGTGGGTGTGAGCCGGCTACATCGAATCTCGCCCGGGGCTCGTACCAATTAACTTAGAAATGTGTAGGGTATTAAATTAATTGTATCTTGAAGCTTGGAATCTAAGGAGTTATTTGTGTTGTTGTATTTAGCAGGATTAGAAGCAATGACTTCACTGGCATTATTTACATTGTAAAATTGTCTTAAGTGTAGTCTAGAAACGTTGAAAGAGATTCCAGGACCTAACCTCCATCTCCTTATGTATTGTTATTACTTGCGCGGGAGACACAAGAACAGCCAGACCTGGAGCAACTGTTTGTGGATCACACGAATTTTTATTCCATGTGGGGATCGAACCGACGATACTCGGCGCAGCGGCAGTAGCGAGGCGAACACTTAGACCTACACTTAGACTACAACATCCGTGCAGTCTCGTTGTCTCGTTTTAGCGTAAGCATTATACGGCGATAAAGCCCCTGGTAAGAGCTAAGGTGGTATGAACAACTAAGTGCGGAAAACATACGTCTTACCAACTAGTAGACTCGCCTCCAAATCTATGAACGGGCACGTTGTATTGTACAAGGCCATACGTAGAATGAAACAGTAGATGTTGATACATCTACCGGGTACATTGCCCGTACTTTGTGTCAATATTGAGAGACATAAAGTATGGGTGAATGGCTTAAGAGAAGAACCTACGCATTACCTGTCTCCAATTTCTGTAAATCGTCAACAAGTTGAATTTCTCTGAGCTTATTCCAAGAAATACATGTTTATCATGATTTGTTTCTTTCAGTTCTAAGTGTAAGTCAATTAAGAGCAGCGGAGGCTTTTGGAAATTAATACCTCCTATCGAATTCAATATGGGTACAAATAAACAATGTCAAATAGCAAGATGTGATCATATTAATTAAGTACTATCATTCGTCCACGATTTCCACGTAAATATTTTTTCGTTCGATTTCATTTGCGTAGATTACACTATGCAGAATATCTTCAGTTTTACGAAATGGAATCATATAAAACATGACTTTGAATGTAGGTTAAATTCCACGCTAGTGAATGGTAGAAAACGCATCCAAATTTGGTAAGTGATTTTTGCGTGATGCCGACACGAACAAACAGACAGACAAAAACCTATGTTTTGATTTCATACGATACTAACTAGTCGATACAAATAAGTTTTAAAATATATTTTATGTACAGATACAGCTTTATTACAAATAGATAATGCCATTTAGGAATGCAATTCTACGATAGATGGTAGTGGTGCCGCCTGGAGCGTTTCTTAAAAAAGTTTTATACAGATTAATTTTGAAGAAACCTCTATTCATGACACTTTGGCTATGAATAGTTTACGCTATAAAAACTATTTTCTACGTCAAAAAAATTTTATAGATTTAAAAAGAAAGCTTGCTTTATTACAAAGATGAAGATGTAACGTAACTAAAACATGTAATCACAGTGCTGTTAATTTGTCAATAGATTGCTAATTAAGGTTTGAAACCTTACAAAAAGAAAATCTTAGTTTACTTAGTCATTCTAAGAGAGAATGATACCTACATAAATAAAATGGTACCATTAGTGTGTGAGATGTATGATGTATGATAATATCCAGTATAGACGTAAATAAATTTATCTTGTAGCTAATAATTTTATGTAGCCACCTTCTGAGATATAAGTTGTGACTCTTTAGTTACGCGGTATCATTATCCAAGGCACGTGTTTCCTTCTTCTTTCAATCCTGGATCCTTTAAGCGGGGCGTGTAAAAGCACCTTATCAGGCCGTCAATGTAGAGAACTCAACATCGCCTCAGCTGCTATTAGGACGGTGTGGAGGCCACTGCTCTTAGACCACATGACTGCTCACCATCAGGCGGAGTGTGATCATATTGACGAGCAACATAAAAAACATTTATTACAAAAGAAATAAAAATATCTCAAGTAATTCTATATTATTTCATGTAATTTTTGTTTCATTACAATATGTTTAACCTGATCTAGGCACAGAAGTAATTCTGTTAATTTGACCAATGATTTAATACGTTGAATACTATTGATTTAAACCTTATTGGTGAGTACATACCTATTTGAGCCGTTTTGTGTCGAAACGCTGGGGCCATGGGGTCTAAGTGCTAGGTCTGTTTATAGAGACCTAGCTAAGCGGCTCATTGACGCTTTGCGTGACCAGAGGGCTGGTATTTTCTTTGCACAAAGAATAAGTATTGCCATTCAACGTGGCAATGCTGCCAGTCTTTTGGGCACGTTGCCAATTGACGACGATGCGGAGGAATATGACGCTTTTTAATTTTGAAGTGTTATTTTTCTCTTTAGTTTATATTTCTTGTAAATAATTTATGTATATATTATGTTTATTAACTAATATTATAAATGTGAATGTGAGTTTGTTTGTAACGCTTTCACGCCTTAATTACTCGACCGATTATCATGAAACTTCGCACACACGTTTTCAGGGGATTAGAAAGGGTCATAGAGGGTAAGTTTTATATAGAAAAAAAGCTGTTACTAATCTAATAAAGACAAAATTAGCATTAAATTATTAGTCTAAAATTATTAGTCTGCTGTATCAATTTTCGTAAAGTAACAGGAAATATTTCCCTGTTACTTTACGAAAATTTATACAGCAGACTCAAATAACACGCAGAATGAGAGCACCTATTTGTGAAGTACAGCAATTATTTGATACCCACACGGGACCGTGTGGGTATCAAATCCACAACATGCGGCAAGGCGGCAAGGCGCCCTTAAACCACACCTCTATCCGTGCAGTGAAATACAAACTCACATAAAATAACATAGACCCACGCCTTGATATCCTCCAAGGTGTATTAGGCATATATTTACACTCACATCCCGTCAGCTATATTTAAGAGCCCACGTAATAGAGGTCAAGCTTATTGGCATCTACCGGACAATATCGTCCCACACAAGGAAAACTCAAACAAGATTTAATTCGCCATCAGATTTGGGTTGCTCATATATAACATGAAATGCAAGTATCTACTTATGTTATTTTACATAAATAACATGAGTAGATAATAATTATTATAATAATATTCTATCACATACACAGCCCAAACTAAGAGCTTGTACTATGGGTACCTACTAGACAATGGATAAACATACATAATATCATTTTTATTTTTATTTTATACCTGGAAACACCCAGACCAAGACAAACATCCATGTTTGACTTGTGCAGGAATCGAACCCACGACCTCAGGCGTGGCAGTCGGTTACACTAACCACTACGCCATCGAGGCCGCCAAATATTAATTTATCTTTAATTTATACTTGTGTTTCTTACAGCTCCCGAATTTGCCCCCTTGTATCACATGGGACGTATCGGGATAAAAGGTATCCTATGTTCTTTCTCTGGATATAATGCTTGTAAATTTTTTTTTGAGATGGCTCAGTTTTTGGCCATACATAAAAAAACTACAGAGGCAGACTGAGTTACTTTAACATTTATAATGTTAGAATAGATACATCTTAAATGTTCAGTATCAATGTTTAGTTTGTTTGTAATCGATAAACTATGAAACTACAGAACCAATTTGAACCATTCTTTCACCATTAATAAGCTACTTTATCCGGAAGTAACAAAGGATAACATCACGTTACGAGCCATGAGAGCGAAGCAGTAATCATAAACGTGGATAAAGCCGCCGGGACACCTGGTAACCTATAGTAAAAAGAATATTTGTATCTACTATGAACTATATTATCTACATATTATAAAACAAAGCTCGCCCCGTCTACCTGTCTGTACGCGATAAACTCAAAAACAACTGAATGAATTTTTATGCGATTTCCACCAATAGACAGAGCGATTCATGGGGAAGGTTTCGGTGTATAATTTGTTAAGGTTTCTTACTACCTGTGCGAAGGCAGGGCGGGTCGCTAGTAAACCATAAGACTAATAAATGTTTTCAAATTAGTTTACCACAATCGTTGATGGTCTCCAAATTGTGTTTATAGCTAATTGGGCTTGCAGACGTACCGGGGTATTATGTAGTCGGCCACTGCAGCTCCTTAAATTAAAAAGTAGATGTACCAAATAAATTCCGCTGAAACTGCGACAACAGTGGCATCAAACTAGATTTTAATTATTTGTATTAATAGTATTGTAAACTGATAAAGAAAATTGCATTGACAATTGTGTGGGTTACCAGACGTGTAGAAATGTGCTACAGATATTTAAATTATTACGTGCACTTTTAATCTTTTAGGATGGCATAAATAATGCTTTGTTCGCTTTATTTAATATGGTATACGCATACCCATGGAAGTAATATTGGCCACTGAAATCTTTATAACTACGCGCCTGCCAACTCAAAATATTAAAAGTTCTTGGCAAAATATCAAGTCAGCGAAAAGTTTGAAAGCAAAGCGTTATGATCCATACAATATCGGACGCAGATACAAAACAGGGCCGTCTCACAGGGCATAACAATTCAATAGAAAAGGTAGCAAACCCCTAGTGGGGTATAAAGCCTTCAAGCTTTTGCTGTACAAAGGTCAGCCTCAGAACGACGTCGTGGCATCCCTAATATTGTGAACATAAATATAATTTTTGTATGGTAGTGAATATAGATGTTGGGTATCTTTTATCGACCGTTCGTTTCAAGTAGATGCGGACTATGTGAATGTTAGTTGAGCACGTTGCTTAGAAAGAGTCGAAAACGACAGAGAATTGAGCAGTTTGTGTAGATGTCTATCTAATGATGTTTAGCTTGTCAATATTATGATATTCATGCTATATTTTGAGGTTATAAATTTGAAAAATGTATATATAATATATATTGCAATATATATTTGCCTACCCCTCTGGGAAACAGGCGTGAATTTATGTATGTATGTATGTATAAATTTGAAAATTACCAAAATTAATAACGTTGAAATGTAGTTGTGGTTGCCACTTCTGATTATGCGATTCAGAGCTGTCTATGATTCGCATCAAGAAGGAGGAACCAAGGCAAATGTATTCTGATCAGTTTGGAGACAGTCTTAGCAGAACCTTAACCGACAAGCGTGCATAGAGCATGTCAAGTTTGTAAGTAAGGAGAATTCGCTAAGTTTCTACCTACCCCTCCGGTAAACAAGCGTGCTAAAACTATGCCTGTGTTTTACGCTCTTATAACTAATACGCAGAACCGGTTTAACAGAATTTTCGCATGAGGATATTTATTTGTATTCTAGAAAAAGATGCAGCCGGCGTAAAAGCGTTGGATATAATGACTATTTTGATTCATAAAGGAAAATAATTTTATTTAAGCATTTTATTGTAAATCACTTAGGTGGCCACAATCATAATATACAATCTTGTAGAAATGCATATGTCAATTCAATTCAATTTATTGCATTCCATAATGTACATTTAAAGGTGATAGGCTTAAAAATAGGTAACAATAATGGACCCTGTCGGGCACAGCACTATTAGGAGTGAGGAGATGCTGTACACCTATATATTTTTAAAGTTTTACAAATATTACATAATAATATTTTCTTAATATAGACCACCTTATTTACATCATTTGAAAGTAACATTGCATTTAAATTAAGAATATTTACAAATAAAAAAGAAAGATGGCCTAATTTTACGTATCAGAAATGGTTCCAGATTTCATGCGGGTCGAGAGCTTGTTCTTACAGAAACAGACTAAAGTTTCACCTTGCAATCGGTAATACACTTAAGAGATTCATTTTACCCTATAAAATCATTACATTTATATATCCAAATTCTATTTTTAAATTTACATGTTGCGGTTTAGCACCAGTACGTAATCCAGAGGCGTAAAATATTATACAAGGACTATGGCTGACGAATCGCACATTCACGGCTATCTTATGTCGTCACATTCAACACACGTGCTACGAACACCATAGTCCTTTTTATGAACGTTGAAGAATCGGCGCCATTGTGCATTTCAATATGGCCGCTCTATTGATCTCGTATAAACGAGATCTATGGGACGCCCGCTTGATTTGAATAGAAATGATCAACTTGAGTGCTACCATATGACGCACCCAAACACATTTACGCATGCGTTTTCACCTATAAAATGTTAAGGGGATATTATTCGTTGCGCTTTGGGCCTGTTTACTATCGAATCATGCCTGTTGAAGGAATTACCATTTACTGCCTCAAAGCTTAGCATAGTACACACATAGCTTTAACGTGAACCCAGAAAAGAGTTAAGTTTGTAAGTCGGTCGGGATAGTTAGGTAGGCCTTATTTTAGTTTTCCAGGTGCGCTTGTTGTTTTTATACAATAATTAGATTGGTATTTTATTTAGCTGTCTTTAAGAAAGCAGCCTCGGAGCAGCTAAACAATTAAAATTTTTCGTAATTGTATCGGTGTTGCTAATAGAATTATAAGCTTAGCAACTTGACGTGAGGAATTGAGCCTGGTTGACGACACTTGCTAATTTCCATGTAAAGTGAACCATGTACATGCACGAATAGTGCAATGGTTTAATGTGATTGCCTTATAAGTGCGCTAAATGATGTGGATTCGGTATGGAAACGGTACAAAAACCTTGTTTTTTTGTTTTATTTATATCTTCTTATTTAAAGCTGTCCCCTAAATAGATTTCTCGTAACTTGAGATTCTTAGAAGTTACGTAAAGTTAAAATCTCCCTATCAAAGTTCTTTTACGAACTGATTGTTACGAAACAGTAATAATAAAAAAGCGATGGTAGCTCAAATCCATTCCTAGCACTACCGACCTGTACATATTTCTAACACCAGAGCTTCAGCTTAGCTAGAGAATACCAGGGTTTTACAACCTCTAAATAGCATTTATCTATACGATTAAAGTCTCGTCATCTCTCTTTTTTAACCCTACAAGAGTGAGATGGTATGCGATTGATCTTTCGGATAACTCTAACTTAATAGTTGTGAAACTGGCCATAAAAACAGCAACCAACGATTAAATATAAGTACATTACATTAGAAAACATAATATAATCGTCTATCAGACGAGTCCAGTATTTTAGGTTTTCCTTAATATACTCAAAACCAGGATCATCATCAATATTCAAAATATATGCATCGAAGCAAAGAACAATTAATTCTTTATGAAAACATACAGGTGCTGTGGTTTTGACAACGTCAGTGGAATTAATTAATTGAATTAAAACAAAGGCTCATTATAATGTACAAAAGTAACTATATATGATACAGGCTGTTTGTGACAGGTTTCTACATATATCAGGTTTCATTTAAAATTATCGCTTCGATGCAGATCATCCTCGAATGATTATAATAATATTAAATCACATACAAACAACACCATCTAGCCCAAACTAAGCAGAGCTTGTTGTACTATGGGTACTAGACGATGGATAAACATACTTATATACTTGTTTTTGTAAATATACGCATATTATACATAGAAACAGACTAAGACAAACATCAATGTTCATGAACACAAATGTTTGATTGAAATTAAACACTTTAGACGGATTTTGTCGAGTTATTTATTTACTTAAAAACACTTTACTTACATAACTTTGAAAACTAACTACTAACACTACTATTATTGAACTTTACTACTATTAAGCTATTTAATTTAATAACATCTATTTATATTTAAAATTACACTGCAGAAATGTTTGACTTTTGCGGGAATCGAACCCGCAGCCTCAGACGTGGCAGTCGGTTACACTAACCACCACGCCATCGAGGTATCATATATCATAATTATATCAAACAACTATACTTGCTTAGATATTTCGTAATTTTTGTATTGCATATGCGATTGTATATTATTAGTTAATGTCGGCAACAATATAAATATTCAGGCTTTACTTAAACGACATCCTTTTACTTATAATTGCTAATATGAACTGGCAACTGGAAAAGACATGAATATACTATATGTGAGTAATGTTGTTGGAATGTCCAGATTTTAATAATAATATATGATATTGCCTGTGGCTTCGATCGCTCGGGAACATATCGCACTAATAATACAATAGTGTTGTAACTCAAAATCGATCATTTTTCAGAATCAACGAAAAACGCATTACTCACTTCCTATTAAAGATACAAATAAAATAAAAGCTTTATGAGATTTTAAAGTGAAAGAAAAGATATTATATTTTAACTAATATTAAAAAAATATTGTAATAGTGAAGTTATTTAGGAATTTTGAGTTAAGACAGTATTACTCCAAGCACAGTTTTCAAAGTAAAATTTTATTTTTAGTTACATCGTTATTGATGAAATATTTTGTGTTACGACAGTTTGAATTATAAATTTTCTCTACGATTTTAGGTGCTTTTTTGTACTTACAACAAAATAAATACAACAAAACTGATTCTTGGTATTTCGTCTATAGGTAGCTCCTTTGTTTAAATAAAACCAGATTATTCTTATTAGTGTTTATAATAGAAAATTGACATTTGGACCTTGCCTTATACTTACTACTAAGGAGTTAAACATTTGAAAAATTAATAAAATTAAACCTTCTTTAACAAAAACAGTAATTTCTAATACTGGTCACAAAATAAGTGGTAAAGGTACACTTTATTCTTCAACATTTTGTACTTAATCTACAAAATAAACCTTCCAAAACAAAATACTTATTTATTTTACATTTATTCTGTCAATATAACCAAAACGAATTTAAACATTTCCTCAAAAATAAAACAAATCTTCTAAAACAAAAACAGTCGTTCCTAATACTAGTAGCAATTTAAGTACACTTTCTACTTAACATTTAACAAAATAAAACTACGAAAACTAAGAAAAAAATAGTTTAACGAAATAGAGTACACTATTATTAATATTTATTCTTATATATTTTAATTATTCAGTTACTGAAGTATTTGCACAGTAGTATTCGTATTAAAAAAACCATTTTTCTTACTTAGTTATAATCAGTCTGAATATCACAATGTATTTTTAACGAGTACTTAAATAGTAATACTATTTATTTATTTTTAATCAGTCAAATCTTTATAATACGTTTCACGATAATTTCTGGGTATTATATTTTTGTCGAGCAATTCTTTTATGTCCCTTTTCTTATTTTGAGTTAAAGGTATCTTGCTTGTGTATTCTCGTGTCAAACCATGAGAGAATAATAAGGCTTGATTTCTAATTCGTCGTATGTTACGTACGAAAACTTTTTGGTAATCTTCATCTTCGTAAGAATTTTTGTAAAAAAAACACAATGGGTGTTCTTTTTCAAGACGAAACATCTTAACGTCGTGCCATTTTACTTGGTTTCTATCCTCATTTACATTAAAATTGTTACCCCATTCATCCTGCAGTAATTTAAGATTATAAAATTTCTCGTGACTCATTTCAGTCACTCTATAGGGTTTGCCTGTCTTTTTAGCGGCCTGAATTAATGTAATGTATTGAGCCGGGACATACACTGGACCAGATTTAACGAAACGTCTTACTTGCTTTTCAATTACGCTGTGAACATTGTCACCCTCGTTTTGCGAATGACCGCGAATCAAAAATTTATGGGTAATACTGTTTACATTCATTTTTTGTACAGCATACGCATAAGCTGTGAGGAGATACTTATTTTTCTGCTGCCCGCAACAATTATCCGAGTAAAATATAAAATCTAATTCTTTACCGGGATTAGCCTGTATAGTTAGTTCAATATAATTCAGAATACAACTTCCGATCTCATTTGCACCACGTTTCCCTTCGGTTTCGTCCCAAAAAAAACATTCAACATTTTTAGCGTATAAGTCGCTCACAGTGAAATTATAGCAGTTAATTCTACTTTTGTAATAAAATAAAGAAACTTGGCCCTTTGGTATTGGCATCACAGCTTGTAAATCATATACAGCAACTATTGTGGAATCTATTTTAGCCTGTTTGTCTTTTTCTTTTTCCTTTCTGGACAATTCTTTTTCTTTCAAATGTTTTTCGTATGCCTCAATAGTACTTTGCTTTTCATCTTCATTTGCATTTTTGAATGTTTCACAAAGATCACACTGATCTTTTTTTGGTATGTGGAAGGAAATATTAAATTCTTTATTAAAAATACGGTTGAAAGTAGACGCAGATGCAAATGGTAAGTTTTGTTCTGTACATTTATCTTTGTAGTCTCGGTATAAATCGGCTAAAGACTTGTCACACTGGATATATTCTCGTGACGTCTGGGCTCTAAGGTAATGTGATTCGACGCGTGGTATAGCATTTATAAAATTTTTGACACCTTTA
Organism: Catocala nupta; assembly: GCA_963675205.1. Taxonomy (NCBI): domain Eukaryota; kingdom Metazoa; phylum Arthropoda; class Insecta; order Lepidoptera; family Erebidae; genus Catocala; species Catocala nupta. The sequence goes on along the minus strand of OY776086.1, from coordinate 24,350,833 downwards.
TAAATCTCAGAATCCACAGTACGTTGTTTGCCATGTTTGCCACGTAATTCTTTCTGTATGAAACCGCACTCTGTTTTTTTTGATAACGCTGTAGCAATGGGTCTGTCGTTTATTGCAAGAGTATTTTTAAAAAACGTCTTACAAACTCTAATTTTAACGTCATTTACTACAAAATGAAATGCAGTGTTTAATTTACGAAAATTTTGAGTGGACGAGTACCTGTATTTTGGTTTGATGTCTGTAGCATGTCTAATTATGAATTGTCTTTGTTTTGCTATGTCTCCTAAATTCCAATAATTCTTGAAAATTTCCTGTCTTGATGTCTCGTTTATTTTTGAACTACATTTTAACCTGCATTTTTCGCCACATGTCGGACCAATTTTTCTTGCTGGTACTTGTTTTTTGTTTGCCGATTCATACGCTTTGCCAGTATTCCGAAGTCGTTTGGCTACCTGGTGTTTCCAGACTTCGACGTTACGTACCCTCTTCCTGCCCCTACTATTATAGTTTTGGTCTACCGACGAAATATTTGATTCAGTAGACAACCCACTGGTTCCAGCAACGGGACTTAAATTATCCAGAATTCCTTCATCTGAACTACTTGATGAAGAGCCCCTTGACGAAGAACTATTTGAAGAAGAGCTACTTGAAGAAGAGCTACTTGAAGAAGAACTACTTCTAGATTTTGTTGTTCGACCTCGGAGTAGACTGGGAGCTTTACTTTGCGAATCGAGAACGAAATGTGGATCATGGTCGGAATCATCAAAGTCACTCTGATCTGAATGAATGGGTGAAATGTAATATTTCCTTTGGTTGCATTCAGTTATCGGATTAACATTACTAATCATAACTGAACTGTTTACGTCAATTTCTTGAAGTACTTGATGAATTGTAGATGATGATGGCACCGAAAGTGTCGATTGTTCTTTCGTAACGTCGTTGCCTTCTCTCTGGGTAGTAGATTCATCGATTGTACTCACCGATGACAATAATGACGGTGACGAATTCCTGACAAGTTCATCATTTTCTTTTTCATGGGGACAACTTGTAGTATTTGTTGCCATACCAACAAGTAAACGTCCACGATGCATATTGAACCTACAAAGATAATTATTATCAATTATTTATTTAGTCCAATACATACTCGTACTTGATGCGTGTCTGTCACAAAGACTGTAGTAACTCGAAATTTATGAAATTATAATACTTAGTAGGTATTTTTCTCATAACACTGCTAAACATTCGATTGAGTTTTAAATAATACTGTAATTCACAAATAGATATCATCATTAATTATTTAATAAACCATCCAAAAAATTGCTTCAAGTTATGATTCAACAAAACTGTATTATATCAAAAATTACTAACTGAATCAATAATAGTGTTATAAGTAAAAATATTATTTTAAATATTGCTTGTGTAAATCAGTAATAGTGTAATAACTCGAATAACAACACAGTCATGTTTAGGCTTAAATCAACAATAGTGTATTAATTCAAAATAGAGATATAAATTTTACATACCTGATTCAGTAATAACGTTGCAACTTGAAATATTGCGCTAAGCAGCGCGGGCTTCCTCGATCACTGTTGGTCGCAACTGAAGATGACGCAATATTGCGGGTGGGGGGTAGGCGACCAGTCAGTCATTAATAATGTTTTATAGCGCCATCTCTTATTCATTTTTTGCAGTATTTTTACGACAGTTTTAATGACTTGTGAGGAATTAAATTTTACGTAAGATTATAATGTTATGTCAAGTTCGATGTATTTTGAGTTACAACACTATTGTATTATTAGTGCGATATGTCCTTTTCTGTACCCCTGACAACATGTATGCAAAATTTTATGACGATCAGTCGAGTAGTTAAGGCGTGAAAGCGTAACCAACATAAACCTCATTCACCATTCACATATGATTAGTTAGGATTTGAAATAGACTTTATGTATTTCCATTACAAAACATTCATTAACGGTAGAACGTGATCATGAACGAACAAGGCACATCCATTCGGAAAACTATTTGTGCCACAAATTTTGCCTCATATGGGAGCCGAACACTCAGCGCACTGACATTGGCGCGGCGATCACTTAAGCCGCTACGCCATCCGCGTACTCGAAACCAGAAACCCTAATGTTAAACATATACCCTAACTATCAGTTGTTGATTCCATGTTCGTGTATACATAACATATTAAATTATTTTCCCACTATTAGCTGCACCTAATTTTCCGATATGCACACATTTATGAAAGCCATTAAACAGACGGTAAATGAACCCTCATTACGGATGCGCACGCCTGACGAGCTTCGAATAAATTGCCAACAAATGCCACCGCCAGGGCCTCCCACGCGTCATTTCTGAACGTATACGATTCGATCTATATTCTAAATATAGAATGTAGTTGAAAGGCATATGAGATCATTCCTAAATGAATTACCATGTCGTGCTTTTATTCCGAATATAGAAGTAAAACGTGTGTTCTTTGTGTATTGTTATGCGAAGCCTTCCTATTTATAAAGAACTTTAGTACGTAAATGTATGTTCTTGTAAGATTTATGCGATGTTTTCGCTTAATACTTTTTGGCTATATGAGTAGTGTAGTGTAGTGATGGACTCACGTAGCCGCTACCAATGTACAGAGTGTTTGTCGACAGCATCGTTTGTGATCCGAGTGTCTCTTTTCTTCTCTAGGGAGCAGACCGGTGAATAGAAAGTAATGAATTTTTTTTATTACCATAGGCGTTTCAAGGGTCCTCCATAAAGTCCATAGGCAACAAACAAACATGCTGCAATGCCTGATAGTAAGAGGTTACCGTAGCATAAGTGAAGTGATAGGGAAAAGTGTCTAGGATAAGAAAGGGAAGGCATAGCAGTGAGCGTCGAACGTCAAATATATATTCTTTGGCCACCAACGAAATATTAAGGTAACTGTTTGCATTAAAGCATGAATTGAAATTAAACTACTATATACGGATTTTATCGCGTTGTTTATTTATCACTCTACTACAAAATTTTGAAAATATTACTCTACTACTACTATTGATTTTATTTGACTAATTTATAAGCTAATAAAATTATTTAAACTATTAAATCTATTTATTTTTGGTTTACACTTTCCCCGACGTTTCGGGTGCTTTTCAGCAGCCATGGTCACGGGGAGACTAAGATGGTAGTTGTCTCAATGTTCCAGTGTAGTTAATCAATAGTAGTAGTAGAGTAATATTTTCAAAATTTTGTAATACAGTGATAAATAAACAACGCGATAAAATCCGTATATAGTAGTTTAATTTCAATGAATAACATTCGCGTAAACAGAAGACAATATTATGTTAAAGCATGAAGTTAATTGTGGTAAAAAAACGTGAATTGATTATTGATCTATTTAGGTAATAAATACATTTTTGTAATAAAATGTTGTACTTATTGAATCTAGTCTTGATGGATTTTTTTGTCACAATTTACGTAAGCTTTAGCAGGCTAGCCGTCGCGTGGTCATATACGATTTTCACAGTCCGTGCTAGAAGTCGAAATCCTACAGTAAAACGGAATAGCTGTCGTTTTGAGAGCCTTACGGGAAAGTTGGCTATTACAGCTTTGATTGTTAACCCAGCCACTGCTGTGGATGAACTTATACTTCTAGAATTTTTAGAAGGGTAAAAGTTTAATAAGTTTAGTTGTACTAGTAGTTGAATTGTTTCTTGTGTTAACGGTAATGACTTATATTATTTTGATAGATTTCATAAATAAAAAGGAGGCAAGGGTACAACCCTAAAGCTGCCAGGCTTATGCCATTTTACATAGTTTTTTTTTTTGTAGTATATGTGTAATGTGTAGATATGCCTAGTATGCGTACTTGTTAGTTTGGAAGTGAAGCCAAATGTTTTTCCTGACATATGGTAGGCCTGTCGGAACGATCCTCTTGCATGAAAATAAGTTTAAATTCTCTCGGGGCTAATTTTATGTCGAATACGATTCCTATCATTCGGTACAGTGGATTTCTTTCATCGCTATAAAAGGAAAAATTGCTGTGGTAGAGTGCTAAAGGAAAAAGTACCTATTAGTGGTAAAATAAGGAAGCAGAAGAAGGATCAGGATAACCATTTAATTATCATTCTTATATCTAGTCCTAGTTGACAATAGAAACAGATTTTTTATATTCCTTTAAATATGCTGGCAAATGTGTATGCTTTGGATTTATATATTATTTAGTTATTGGTTATCTCCAGGTAAATTCTTAAAAAGGTGTCCAAATTATTACTCCATCTCCGCTTAGTCTTCTCAGTCATCGTGAGCTATCTTATGGCCTCAGTAGGTCAAGATCTGAGTCCACATCTCTGGGTGCATGAGGCAAATGTGTCTGGGGCCCACTAAAGTCAGGCGGATTTAACAACAATTTAGAGCGAAATGTAGTTTTCGGACGTTATCCAAGCTTTTCACTCCGAAAATACTACGCTCGCGCTTCGCGAACAGATTCGGTTATAAAATATTTCCCTTTGTAACTGAAAGCATAATTCGGTTTAAATAAGCGTTCCATAGTTCCACAAATTTTTCTTTTCTCTGAAAATGATGTTGAAAAATGACACTGAAATGTTTACCACTACTCCGACGACATTCACAGTTATCCGCATTCATACGTACATAATATATTTATAACTTTAGTTGAGCCTCAAATAAGCACATTTGGAGGCATTAGGTATGGCTAAGGCGTTTTTATGTCGAGCAAATCGTGTCCGGAATCTTAAAGGAATATTGGCTGAAAGTTTTCGAGCTTACATAAAACTTCTTTGTATCCATAAACGATATCGCTTACGGGGAAGACATCTAAAATAATATCTATCGGAAAGAAAGCAGTAGTGGGAAGGTTCGAGTGTGTGGAGTTTGCGGTTTGTCGTTAAGCATTTTAGTAGCAAGCTGTGACTGTATGCTCTGCCCCTGCTATCGGCCGATGCGCGTTTTCCTTGTATTGGTCACTGAATAAAACTCTGTGCATTATAAAGACTGACTCGAATTGAGGAAACTACGTATCCCAAATACGGTATTGGACAATTTCTTTGTTAGGTGGTTCTTTGCAGTATGGAAGATTGTAAAGGCAAACAAAGACTGCAGAACGGATGTTATTAAAAAGGATCTTTGTTTTGCTGCGAAATCTTAAAAGCTAAACTGAATTCTTGTATTTTGAGTAGGTTGATATTGGCAGGGTAAAGATTGGAAAACGGATAAAGCAGACTTAAGATTACTCATTTGCAATTCTGATGATCTCTGAGTTCCTGCGCTTATATTTTTAGCATTACTGATAATAATTATTTTTCTCAAAAAGATAACTTTTGCATTAGCTATAAATGCTGTGTCGCGAAGGATTTTACGAACATTCAAACAATGGATACAAGAAACAAACAACAACAAAACAAACCAAAACAAACCTAGACTCGGAACAACTATATGCGGGCACATAAATTTGTCCCCTGTACCTATTGCCTCTGCGCTGAGTATTGTGGACTACCTAACCTACAAAACTAGGTGCAGAGGCAATGATGACGTGAACATTCAAATAACTACGCCATACGCGCAGTCAAGTCCTCAGTCGACAGGCCTAGTCATAGTTATATATATTTCCAAGTGTAAGAAAGAAAAAATATGCTATAGCTAACTTACTCATATACAATGATTATTATTAATGAAGTGTTACAATTCCCTAGCGGTGCAGAATTCCGATATATAATTTGCGTATCTATTTCCAAGCTTTTGAGGCGGATAATATATTCTAAACATGAATTAATTGCCTTTCATCCTTTAGGGGCTGATCTTAAACTTAAAACAAACGTTTTTGTTTGATCTTTCTTTACATTAGCATTAAATTAATTAACATACACATACATCCTGAAAGGTTACACACGTAATGTGATTCGGCGTAATTTGCAAAGCAAAGTTCGATAGAAGGGTAGAAAAAAAAGTTTCTAGAAGGTCTTTCGGCAAAAACCAATAACCAATCTATCTTAGTATATCTGTGGTTTGTCATAACGTTTTACGAATTTTACATATCTGGTTTGTTAAATTTGTACACCACCACCATAAATTGAAGATATATTGGTGATTTTGAACCTCTACTCAATACCTCCATTAATTCTTTAAATTAACCTATGTTATATCATAACTCATCGATTCAGCGGTTTAGATAGACACAAACATACCTTTTTTATATATTATGAATAAAGAATTGCCGACGTCATCACCATGTTTACATTACGCCAGAGCTATCATCGTGTTCAAGAAATTGTTCGATATGCTGTATTTACAATTTACATAATAATATTATATATTAATTTTTATATGTTCCTTTTTCCTCGCGATCAGTTTCTGAAACGACAATAGCTTAGCGATTAAAGAAATCGTTGTCGATTAGGTGTTAGTCTGATGTCGAAAGCTTTTAAGTTGAAGCTTTTTAGGGATATTCAAATTGTAACTGTTTTTATACAAACTGATATAGGCTCAAAAACGACTTTTATCTTCTATGTTTTTTTATAATTTCCTTAAGGAACAGATACTTGTGAATATTTATAAGACTTAGTAAAATAATTAACCATTTTATAGTCTACAAACTAAGGTCAACAAAGAATTATCACCAGTTCTTATCGAGCCAGCAAAAATCTATAGTTCAAGTTCAATATCTACATCCGTAACTTAAAGGTCAGCTTAGTTTAGTCTGTTTGGTTCGCCGCTTTAAGTAATTACATAGATTTAAATCTAGCCGACGGCGTATTCCGGCAAGCATGAGAGATGTTGAAATATCGATAACCATATCGTATCGATACTTTAGTATTGGTCTGTATGTCCAAGTCTTTTACGATATCAAATAAATACTACTAACGTGAAAATATTACATTGTTGTCAAATCTTTCCTAAATGTGAATACGTATGCATCATGTTACTTTCTAAAATAATATTATATTAATATGTATGTATCTAAATTTATCTCTACTGATGCTTTAATTAAAATATTGTGGACCTGTTTTGAAATCTCGGTCTATGGAAAATGCCTAATATACTTTGTTCCTGAATAGGTCATGGATATATGGGGTAGTTTCTGCCACAAATACCTATGACAGCTAAAGCAGAGGAAAGTGAGTCATGAAATTTATCGATATCGATAAAGTATGGAAATACATTATATTCTACTATTCAAATAAATATCCTCCTATCTCAAAAGATCACGGCAGCTACTAAAGATATACCTATTGTAGAAAATAAATGTAAAATGTGTCAATATTTCTGTACCTATCATAGGATAGGAGGCAAAATTGAATATATTTGATTGTTAATTAAATATTTAAATATGTAAGACAGATGCTCATTAACTAAAAACTAAAATAATTGTTTTAAGATACTGTCTTATTTTTCTTTAAATTACTTAATATTTTATATTTTTGAAAACCGTTGGAAAATATTGGAAAGCGAATAAGATTTTTAAGAGCCTTTGCATTGGCTTTCTATTACAATATTATGTTACTAGACACATTCTAGTCTCACAGAAAATAAGAATGTTTTGTAACTAACTGTTACTAACATAATATTTAATAATTACTGGCACCGACATAAAAATATCGATATTTATTTTATAAATCGATGTATCCCTACATTCTGGTGCGGTTCAATTTCCTCAGGAGACAATCGGGGGCGTAACGGCTGAAGTTTCATCCGACTGCCCACTGATCGTACCTATAATAAACTTTATATAACGCAATTATTGCCTCTTGTTGTTTGCATTTTGGATGGTACACTTAAAGGAAATTAAAAAGCCTGCAGTCTGGTCTATTTTTATTGAAACATGTGTTTATTGATATTTGTCATGGAGCTTGTCTACGTTAGATGTTGCTTAAAAACTTAACTTAATAGACAATAACCTTAAAGCCCAGCTTCCACCAGCTGATAATTTTGTTTTATACAACATAGATGGTTTCTTTCCCACCATTTTTGTATACGGCCTGCCTGATTGTAATGTAACCTAATAATTGTTAATAAATTAGAGGTATCACCCGCATTGATGGAAGGAAAGAGATAGGAGAGATAGGTGTAACAGTTACCGAAATTCCTATTCATGGAGCAGTTTCTTCTTTCAATTTCCAGGAGAGACTGCTCACCTAAAAGTTGAAGACTGTACGAATGAGCTGGCTTGGCCAAATAGGTACTAACTTATTTAGACGAGCCAGCCCATTTGTACAGTCTCCGAATAATAATTGGTAACGTGGGACTCTTAAATTCAAATGAAATATAATATACAGACCTTTTTTTATATTCTGAAAGGGTATGAAAAGTTGTATTACACCCATATTTCGCCAGCTGTGGCTTTTTAACATACACATACATCCTGAAAGGTTACACACGTAATGTGATTCGGCGTAATTTGCAAAGCAAAGTTCGATAGAAGGGTAATTTCTAGAAGGTCTTTCGGCAAAAATCCATCTAGCAAATGATTCCTAACCCGGGAATCGGACCCAAAACCTAATACTCTATAGTATGTAGTCTTGTATGATGCATCCAGTACCACATTGGACCCATTTATCTACTGGAGTAGATAAATAGGTCCAATAGGTAAATAATTGTGTTAAGTATTTGTTACTAAAATAGATTTGACCTTTATTGAATATTTCTATCGGTGTTTACCTGTTTATTTCAGTATTGCCAGAATAAATTAATTGAGTCAAACAACATTCTTGTGAAGTTCAAAAATATATTTGTTATTTTGATATTTATAATTTTATTTTACCTTGATATTACAGACATATTTAGTGTTATTTACTGATTGAAAATATGGATTTTAATAAGAATATTACGAATATAATTATACTTAATTACATCATAAATGATTTAAAAATAAATTGTCTATTTTGCTTACAGCTTATAATACGATTTTAGCTGTCGCATAATCCAATGCGATCTACCAGGCATGATCCCGCAGTGCCCAGTCCCCAGTGAACACACTTTGCGCAGCCAGGGATTCGAACCCGAAGATTGTCTTGAAGCTACAATTACTATCATGGCGCCGTGAATGCAGATAATCTCTCTATAAAATACTCCGTTACTAGCAATATCGAAGTTAGAATATAGAAACCTGTATAACATATTACTTATTGCTTATATTTTGGTGCTTATTTCCTATCTCAAAGAGCTTTCGGACTGTATTGAAGTTTCTCAAATATATTGACTAGGAGGTAATAGTTGCATCCCGGTACGATGTTTAATATTGTCGCTACATTGTTATCTGTATTGTGCAGTAAAGGACTAAGTATGGTGTGATTAATATAGTCTAATATCTTGCAGGATTTGCAACTTTGTATCGTTGTATTGTTACTTGAATTAATTATGCAATAGTCCTGTACTCGCAATAGAGTTGTGGATTATAGTACCTTTTTTTTTTTTTTTAACGTTGTGGATTGCATTTACGCATACCTCTCCGTTGAAAAGGGGGAACGGAGAGGTTATGTCGGGCTCACCCGGGTAAAGATGGAACGTCCCGGGTACTACCGACTAAACCTACCACGGTGTGCCAAATCGCTGCCTTGAATGGTGGGTGGGTCGCTGGAACTGAAACTACATCAGCGATCCACCCAGCAGTGTCCAACACAGGCAAGAAATGCCTGCGGACGACGACTCCTGGGTGACACCCCGGCACGACAAAGGGCGTCACTCCGACTCAATGGCTGGCGGACGAGAGATCCCCGTTCTCCCGTCCGCGGTCAACGCTATGGCGGCATCTGCGTCGCCCGGTTCGCCGGCGGTGGCTCGGATCCGCAAGGATACTTTCCTCACGGATCCGCTCCGCCGCCTCCTTCCGCGAGATAACGTCCTCGCAGAAGGATGCGACCGCTGTCCAGTTCCTCTCGCTGTCGACCATGGCTTTGATCACGGCCGGCAGCGAGAGGTCGACACCCACAACGCCTATGAGTTCACGGCGCTGCACCGCCCAGGCAGGACATGGCTCAAGCGTATGCTGCGCCGTGTCCTCAATACACCCGCAGTGGTGGCAGACGGGACTCGGTTCCCTCCTAGCGACCGTGTGCAAGTATTTGCCAAAACAACCGTGCCCTGACAACACCTGCACCAGTCGGAAGGAAAGAGTCCTATGCTGCCGCCCTGCCCACCGCTCTAACACCGGCTGGAGGGCCTCAACGTTTCTGAATCCCGCTGAAGGCACCTCCAGCCGCGCTTTCCATTTTAGGAATACGCCCTGGCGGGCTCGGTTCCTTGTACCAGTTATTAACTCCGGGAGCGGACGAACACCCGTCTCCTCCCATACCGACAACATCACTTTAAACGTTTCGGCAAGCACTTCCGCTTCCAAGTCCCACGGGGGAGTTCCGGCCAAAGCGCAGGCTGCGTCAGCCGATACCGTGCGGTATCCGCGTATGACCCTGACCGCCATGACTCTCTGCGGTCTCCGCAAGAGAGCCCTACACTGGGCGGTCAGGGAGTCCACCCACACCGGTGCGCCGTAAAGCGCCATCGACCGGACAACCCCCGTGTAGAGCCGACGACAACAGACGCTGGGCCCGCCCAAGTTAGGCAAGAACCGCCCAAGAGCGGACGCAGCGCCGATGAGCCTCGGAACGAGATGGCTGAAGTGCTCGTCGAAACGCCACCGCCCGTCTAGTACCAGGCCCAAGTACCTCATATGGGCCTGGATTGGTACATGAACCGAGCCCACCACTATCGAGGCGCCGCTGGGTGGCTTGCGACGGGGCCCATGAAAAACTAGGGCCTCCGTTTTGGACATTGCAACCCTCAAACCTAGCGCCTCGATACGCACGACCACCTGGGACACCCCCACGGTGGCCAGGCGGGCTGCCTCCTCGAAGTTACCCCCGCGGGCTGTGACAAGAGTGTCGTCAGCATAGCTGATGACATTCAGCCCGTAGGGTAGGACACCGCGTAGGGCCCAGTCAAACCCGATGTCCCACAGGAGCGGACCAAGAACAGAGCTCTGCGGGACACCGCACGACATGGGCCGCCGCCAAACTTCGCCACCAACTTCGAGGACGACTCTTCTTCCTCTTAGATAGTCTGCCACCAGCTGCTCCAGGTACAAGGGCACTCTGTGATATCGGAGCGCCTCCCGGATACAGCTAAATGGTAGACTGTTAAAAGCGTTGGCGATGTCCAAAGACACCGCCAACAGCAAGCCGCCACCAGCAACGGCCTCCTCGGCCGCGGCTTTCAGACGCATAATAACCCCGACCGTCGAACGCCCCGGACGAAATCCAAACTGGGCATCCGACAAGTCGGGTCCCATCGTACTCATATGCTGGACGATGCGGGTAGCTAGGATCTTCTCTAGCATCTTCCCTGCCTCGTCCAGCAGCATAATAGGCCTGTAAGCCGCGACCGATTCCGGAGGCCGCCCCGGTTTGGCCAGTAGCACCAACTTTCCCTCCTTCCAGCACTCAGGGAACCGTCCCGACACCAGGCTCGTGTCGAAAAGGCCCCTGAGCTGGGGACCCAGGTGGTCGAGGGCCAGCGCGAGGGCTCGCGCTGGTACACCATCGGGTCCGGGTGCAGTCCTCTTGGAGCGGATCCGCAAGAGAACCGCCCCCATCTCTGCATCTGTCCGGGGACACAATGGAATCCACCTCCCGATATCGGCCTCCCACTGGTGCCATCACCGGGGGCATGTGCTCTTCCCGGCCAGGAAAAAGTGCCTCGACCACTTCAGAGAGAAAGTTGGGCTGGAGGGTCTCCGTAAGAGGGGGGCCCCGCGCGCGAAGCTTATTCAGCACTGCGCGGTAAGGGCGCCCCCAGGGGTCACGGTCAAGACCTTCCAGCATCTGCTCCCTCGCCTGCTCCTTAGCACGGCAGATGGCCAATGGTAGGGACGCTTTCGCATCGCGATACGCCTCGTACAGTCGGCCCTCTTCTATCTCATCGCGGTGGCGACGGCCACGGCTGTGAGTGTAAGACCTCCGGGCACGAATGCAAGCCGCACGGAAGTCTGCCAGCTCCTGGGACCACCAGTAGACCCCCATCCTTGGGGACTGGTATCGTACACGGGGCATGCCCGCGTCACAAACAACTTGTAGACTGTTGCGAAAGCGGACAACCCCAGCATCTACCTCCCCCGATGGGGGTGCAGGAGACAGCCAGGCTTGTACAATGGCTGCCTCTTTCAACAGGTCCCTATTCAGCCGTCCCAAGGCCCACCGCGGAAAGCGAGGAGCTCCACCCGCCAGCGGGCGATGACCCCTACTGACTCTCCGGAGGGGGAGACATCTAAGCGGATGTACAAATGATCCGACAGAGTCTCAACCCCCTCTAAGACGCGCCAACCCCTTACGCGTGCGGCGAGGGCAGGGGTAGTGAACGTAAGGTCCACAATCGACCTCCCCTGCTGTCGCACGCACGTATAAGCGGTGCCTCTGTTTAGTAAACAGAGGCCCGCCGCATAAGCCCACTCCTGGACCGCCTCTCTTCGGACATCCGTGCGGGGGGACCCCCACGCAGTCGACTTCGCGTTAAAGTCCCCCATCACAAGGATGCGGCTAGATGACACCCGCCGTATCGAGGCCTCCAAGTTATTAAGGTAGGCCTCGAAGTCTGCCAGACTCCGATTGGGGGAGAAGTACTGTACACACCAAAAATTGTGACCTCTCCCCACGCGACCGCAACATATCCCGGTCCTCTCTCTTTGACAGAGAGGGGAGGGGAGCGCGGTGACGTGGAGCTGACGACTGCCACGGAGCTGTCCCGGTCACTAACCCAATTAGGGCAGGGAGGAACGTAATACGGCTCCGCAGCTACGGCTACACCAATCGACCACTCCGCCATGGACTGCAGGAATAAGTCTTGCGCTCGGGCGGAGTGGTTGAGGTTCGCCTGGAGGAAGTGGTAGTCATGGTCTAGGTCCATGACTACGATGACATGTCCACCTCCACCGTTGAGGGCGGTCGATCGATAATGAGAGCAGCCGGGGTCGCTTGGCTGCTCACACCCATTATAGGCTTTGTGGCCGGGGTCTTACATGCCCAACCACCTCTAAGGTGGTCGGCAGGGCGATTAGCCTCCGCGCACGTGGGACAATGCGGTGTAGCCTCACAGGTTCTCGCGATGTGCCCCTTTTGACCGCAGCGATAACAAGCATCGCTGCAGTCGATGGTACTGAAATATGGAAGGTCGCTAGTGTTAGACCGATACCTAAAGTGTCAAATCCTAGGGATGTCAAAGACCTCCGACCTATTAGCATACTGCCTTGTTTATCTAAGGTGATGGAGAAGGTAGTATGCCAACAGTTGACCGCTTATTTGGAAAAAAATAACATGCTACCCGTATATCAATCCGGTTTTAGAAAGAAACGTGGCACCTGCACGGCACTTATAGATGTTACAGATAACATCCTATCGGCCCAGGATCAAGGCATGTGTACATTGCTGGTATTATTGGACTATTCCCGGGCATTTGACGGTATTAATTTGCAGCTCCTTTTATCCAAATTAAGATTCTATGGGTTCGATCAAGGAGCATTCGGACACAGAGTCGTCTAGGCCGGAGACACGCATATCCGCGCACTTCACCGGCCTGGCGACTCGGATTCCATCCGCTTCGGGGAACAAGCCTCGCAGCTTCGCGGCTATAACATCAGCCGCCTCTTCACCCTTAGCGCCCGGGATTTCAAGGATCCTTGCTCCCGTATGGGCGAGACGTATCCTAGCGCCTCCGGTGGCAATTTCGGAGACGCACAGGTCACGCCTGGCGGCTGACAAGACCTCCTTGTACGTAAGGCCGCGTTCTGCCGCCGTAATGACTACAGCGGCAGCACTGTAATGACTACAGCGGCTGCCTTCGGGGTGCGAAGCTTATTTCGCCTCCGTTGCTTCCTCTTTTTCGACCTGCTATTTGCAGCGGGGACGGTCTGGCTGATAGAGGCCGCAGCAGCAGTCGCCCTAACTGTAGCATTCCTGGCCTTGTGCCGAGCTTTTCTTTTCCCCACAGTCTGCCACTCTTGGGAGGCAGACGTTGAGGGCCCGGGTGCTTGGGCCAGCGCAGCTGCCTTCTGGGTCGCTGCAGGTTGGCGGCGCTGCGGCGCCGTCTGTGTGGGTGGAGGCATCCTGGTCGCCGGAAGCGGCGGGAACTCCTGGACTCTAGCCCGGGCCTTCGCCGGTGGCAGCGCTGGCGCAGCCTTAGCGGTTGCAGAGGTAGTGGCGATGGCGACAGTCGCGGGCGGCGCAAGTCCCAATCGTGACCGGTAGCTTGGCGCCGGAAGAAGGCGATCGTTGAGACCCTCGAATCGGGCGTCTATGTATCTAAACATAGACGCCAGGAAGTCCAGCTGTTCGTTCGAGGGCTCCTGCGCTTGTCTGAGCACCTGCGCCTGTTTCGGCGCCTGCCTCCTCCGGGTTTCAGCTTTGAGTTGCACCATTTTTTTGCGCAGCTCCGCTACCTCAGCCTGGAGCCGCTGTAGCGCGCCGGCGAGGAACTCAACCGACTCCATTGAAGCAGCCGCCGCCTCTTTAAGGTGGCGCTTAAAGGTGCCCTTTAGGTTGCGCGATTTCACCGCCACCTTGGCGACGATCTCGGCACCGTCACGGGCACGCTGGACTGCATCCGCCACCGATTTAGCCGGTGAGCGGATTTTCAGCACCAGCTGCGCCACCTCATCCTCTGCACAAACTTCTGCAGCCGCGCGTTTTTCAGCAGCCAGCTCGGCTACTCTTGCCGGTCCGATGAACGGGACCAGAGTGCTAGGTCGGCCTCGGCCTCTTCGGGCTGTGCCGATTTTGGCAGTGGGCGCGGCACTCGACTCTGCGTCAGTGTCGGACTCGACCCGACGTAGCAGATGCTTGCGCTTCCCTCCTAAAGGAACCGTCTTTACCGGCTCAGGGCCCAAGACGGCTCGCATCGCAGAGTCAGTATCTGACTCCGCGGAATACTCCGTGCCCGATATGTCGCGCGGCACAACACTGGGATGCTGGTTGCCCCCCCCAGAATACGAGGGGCAGACAGAGCTGGAAGGCTCCGTGAGGGATTCTCCGGGCGCCGAACGCCTGGTACCCTCCTGGTGTAGTTTTCCATTTTTAACCGACATCATTTTAGGTTTTTGGTGGCCCTAATGGCTGGGTTCCCTCCAACCATACAGCCCCTCGCCGGGCCACCATAAACTTGGGCTTTGGGTAATTTTTATAGAGGTTTTCTTCCTCGCAGCCCGAAGGCTCCCGGTCCTGTCAATTCAGGATTACGGGTTGGGCCGGATGGAGGTCCATGCTGGACCGATCCACCCGCCCCAAGACCGCCCGACTGGGCAGGATGCCTAAGCAACCGCCCCGGCCTAACGACTATTGCCACGTTAGCCACGCCAGTAAATTCTCAATCGTGTGTCCACCCCCAAGTGATCAGTTTTTCGAAAATAAGAAACCTAAATTAATTTTTCAAGTGTGTTGTGTGTTGATTGTTAATTGATAGGTTGTTGTTGCTTGTTGGAGTACACTTGAAAACATTTCACCGTAATAGCTATAAAGTTTAAAAACTATAACCCAACTACGTAAAAAAGGGGTATAAAAAGGATGGATTTAAAATTTATATAACCTATATCACCCGGGCCATTATTACGAATCTATTGACACCTCATTCATTAAAATCGGTCAGTAGTTTAGGCGCTATGGTAGAACATACAAACACACATACCCAGACTGCCAAAGTCATTACCTTTCCTTTTGGCTTCGCCATAGTCGGGTAAAAATTGTTAATACCTGCCGCCTCTTTTCGCCATTGTTCTACGCGACAGAATTTCCATTCCCATCATTTAGATGGTTGGCAGTCCACAACTGTGCGTTTTCCCAGAAATTTTCTGCGTTGCACAACTAAACTGTGGAATGAACTGTCGCCTGCGGTATTTCCAGACCAATACAACCTACAAACCTTCAAGAAAAGAGCGTACTCCTTTTTAAAAGGCCAGCAACACATTTGTAACTCCTCTGGTGTTGCGGGTGTCCATAGGTGGCGGTAATCACTTACCATCAGGCGATCCGTCTGCTGGTTTGCCACTTATCTCATAAAAAAGAAAAAATATATCCAAGTAAAAAAAAATGAAATAGTGGTGAGTCTTTCACTTATTGGCAGTAAACAACGTACTGGTCATAGTAATTAAATGTAATGAATATATAAAATAAAATAAAAAATATATAAGTATAGTAAGAACGCAATTCGCGTTGCCACGTATGTTGCTAACTTGCTGAAATATATGTATACGTATGTACGGTGGTGAGACCATACATGTATCCTGTTTGCCTAATCTATCTCTCTGTTTGTTATTACATACCATTTTCTCAGAACCACGTACATTATTAAATGCTATCATAATGCTTTTTTATAATAAACCATTCCCTAGGCAAGTTAAAGATTTTAGGTTTCTCTAAAAAGCGCTGCGTCCCCTGCGCAAAGAATGTAATGCAGTATGTCAACATAGCAGTCTTTGTTTAAAAAGAGTAGAGATCTGCCCCTTCTCTCTCTTATCTCTACATTTGGATCCATTTCCTTTTTCTTTCTTGTTCTTTATATTCATACTTAACCATAATCGTAACGCGTAATTGTAACCAATTGCTTCTACTACCATGCCAAGAAATGTTTCACCTCAAGGCTAATTTAAAGCAAAGCTACTCTAATACCTCACCAGTAATAACGTTTTCAAAGATTACACTAGTACAAAGTTTCTTTAAATAACATAGAGCGTAGCTACTTTTAGCTCCAATCGTCCTCAAAATGCGTTGGTACTAAAACCCATTTCGATTTATCTTGTACTAGATCTGGTCGCAAAGTAGGTAAGTATCTTTAAATATTCTTATCTTAGTATTAAAACAGGCCTTGATACTTAAATGTAGCTTCGTAAATGTACTATAAGTCTTCGTGTCACCTTATCAAGATCTTTCAGCAGCCTTATATTCAGCCACTTTAGATTTAGAAAATATGCTCGGTGCGAGCTTAATAAGTTTCAGTAGGTATACGCCTGATTGGAAAAAGATAGCTGTTCAGTTTGGAAAATGTTTTTGAAAGTCATTTTAAGCTTGCTAAGTGCACGCCGTTTAGTAAATGTCATTGAAGATGTTTAGATTAGGAAGGCTGCCTATAATAATAGTTCGTTGTTTTATCTGTTCGGTCTGTAGTCAATATGACAATGAAAGGTTTAAAGCCGTTCTAAAGAGATTCGAGATTATCGATTCCCCTTATTTATTGCTGGAGCCATACGTTTTCACTGGTTCTCTAAGGCAACTCGAGTAAAAAAGAACTTTGATTTTGAAGATCTGCCACCATTTACATACCTTCCAGTTACATTTCTAGTAGTTGTCTAAACGAAATGATCGGTATATTAAGCAGCCATTTTAAAAACTAATAAAGTACATTACCAGCTTAAAACGTATAGCTATAGTTATATAACTAGAGATACAAAACCTCTTATAATAATTATTATTATAAAAGATTCCGTGTTTTCAACACACACTCTTTTGCTACTTACTCAAACCGCAACCCAGCAAAATTATTTCTGCACACCATATTCATATATTTTACACAAAGTTTTCGTGTTGAGCGCATAAGTGTTTCATCATTATTTTAATAATGTCTCAGCATGAAAACTCCCCTCAAAGATATAAATTACACAGTCAATAGATTGCTCACGCAAGTGCCGCTACTTCCGCCGCTTATATGAGAGTAGATGGAATGAAACGGGTTGCCATGTTCAGTTCTGATTTTGTATTTCTACGAAAACTTTGAGCATATTATTTTGACGATGTGAATATAATTGTGTAAAGCTGATTTTGTTTTATACTTCGTGTATTATTTTAACATTTGTCTGTTAGTTATTCAACTTTATATATATAAAAATTCATATTTTGCCCTCTGTATTTGACTACGTTTCTCGACGACGTTAATACATTAAAATTGTTACTATTTGTCAGTTTTAATGTGTTTCATTATCTAGCCCCTGTATTTTGTTATGACTTTCTACCAATAGTTTGTAAAGCATCTTAATAAAAATACAATTTTTAAAATTTACTAGATGCGATTACCGTATTGACATCGCTTCGCCGTTAGTTATTTTGGTTATAATAACAATAATAAAAACGTTTATTTTCAGATTTTAAATCCATACATAATAAATAAGTAACGTCAATAGAGTCAGCATTAGGAAAACGTATTTATCACATACACATATCAAAATATATTGAAATACGTTTAACAACAAAATAACTAAGAAGAAATAATTAGAAAGTATAGCTTAGTTATTGTTATGCAATATCAAGAAGTTATTATAAGCTAAATTTACAATGTTTAGTTTTTATACAAATATATAGTCTCCAAAACTAAAAACTTAATATAAAATATCAAAAGTACACCTTAAATATTGGATTCATATTTAATCTAAAATAAAGGCTGTATTTATATTAAAAATCCGGGGTTTAATTTATTCCAATCAAAGTTACAATTTATACCAAAACTAAATCGTATGCGTATAAATGTTGACTTTAATTAAAGTTCAAATTACTTTTTAGATTTACCTCGTAGACAAGAGACTTAATTTATAAAGTAAATCTAAAAAACTCAATCTAAAGATTAAAATAAAAATATATTTGTACAAAAAATGCTGATGAACTTGCTTTTATCTACGAAAAGTATCTTGCAATGGCAACACAGAATTTACGTAAGTATATATCGATACACTTAAGTAAAAACGAGAAATATATTTACGAAAGAGATAGCCTTAAGGTGCGTATGAACCGAAGTTTTTAAGATCAGTTTGATTTTTTTGCAAGGGTTTTCCATGATATTATTTTGTAGTCCTAATATATTCCAGTATAGCAAACAGATGTTTTTAGAAACTGCCATTGTGTTTGTGTGTGCGTGTATATGTATGTATGTACGTTTAGGTATTGTCTAATTTAATATACGGATCAGGCTAAATGTTAAGCCATTTTTAGTTACATAATTTAAATATGATGGCGTTAAAAATATTTATATACATATCAATAAAAATAATCTACAATACCAACACAATCAAATAACACAATTATTAACTGACATTTATAAATTAAAATAAGATTTATAACGTGTGACTTTTGAGAAGGTGTCTTATAAATATATTAATTCATATTCCACTTGAGTAATATACATATATTAATTTATGATTCGGCGTAAGTTTCATAACCACTGCTTAATATCAAAGTATAAGAATTTTGTACGCCACGTTAAAAAAATCTGTAAGATCTCACACACTTTTATTAAGAACCCGAACTATGTTTACAATAAAGTATATTCTTTAACAACAAACGAAGCGTATCACTCTTGCCAGTCCTTACACGTTCCAGTAAAAATATTCAGTTCATCAATAATTCAATTTTAGAACACATTAATAGCCCGTGTTGTGGCAACACTGCATGCCTAAGTATCGACGTAGGTACGCGAACCCTTTTCTCGAATAGATTTGCCCGAAGGTGTACCTATCCAAATGCGTTAAAGCAACATCTTTATTACCCTCAGAAGCGTTTTTATGTAGCTTGCAAATTAACGCCTTTTATAGCAATTTGAGCAAGCAAATAAAAAATGTACCGAATCATTTTTAGGAGCATGGTTGTATTTGTATGCCTCGTTTTATTCGTAATTATTTTGTCTTACTAAAGGATTAGGTGTTGTTCATTGCTTTACTCATATTTAAGACAGATCGAAAAAAAAAGTAATAAACAACGTTATGGTTATCTTATAAGCAATGGTCGGAGTAGGTAGAGCTATTTTTTGTACTTGCCGGGATTGCATCCCGGGATTTGAAATATATATTATTAAATAAGTTATAAATTACCTACTTTGTTAAAAGCTATTCATGTCTTAAGGAATTATGAACGAACACATATCCCTCTCTACCCCTCCAATGGGTAAGTATAAGGTGGACACGTTTCAGGATAATTAAATTAAAAACTTTATTTTAATTATTTTATTTTAATTTTCTGTAACAATTTTGTATATACAAGTATCAATAGGCGTTACAAAGTTATTCTAACATTCTACACGATCATTTTATCTTACAAATTGTTTGTTCCTATGATATTTAAGATATGTTAGAAAGGAAAAACTTTTTGTAAAATTTACAATTAAATCGGTAGGTACTAAGACGCATAAATAAATAATCTTCCTTTCAGACCTGTCTTTCAGTCAAGCCGCAGACTAAAAATATTTTAATATGAATATATACTTTAATATGAATATTTCGACGTGTATTTCAATTAGAATACATTAGAAAAACGTGTATTCGGACGGCACACAAGAAACATAGCCAATACACTGAGATATACTGGCAACAAGAACAAATGAACAAACTAGGTTGATGTCTATCAACATTGTTCATTGTTGACCTTTCTTTTTTGTTAAACAAGCAAAGGTCAAAATAAATCACCTCAGAAAAAACAACAGAAAGCAAACAAGCCCACACTATGAACCTAAGTAATGGAGTGAGTCAACAAGTAATTGTCGAAAAACAATTTAAATATTATAGAAAGAGACAAAAACAGGTGCGTTCCTCTAGAGGCGCAGACCGCTATCCTGCTCTTTTGTTTCCACAAGTCATGTAATCCGTTAAACTTAAGCGGCACAACATCGCACACCTGAGCAGCAGCATCGCGTGCGTGCGTTGTGCATTGCAAATTAAATTAGTTTGGCAACGTCATGCGTTCATTTACATACATAAGAAGTTTTCTTTTATTATTGTTAAGAAATCAATTAATGTTTTAGAATCCCGGGGTATGTCCATATTAACATCAACGTTTGCGGTCATTGAACCAAAATAGCTCTACCTCCGATCACTGCTTATAAGACTGCACAGGTGCCGTAGTGGTTTAAGTGGTCGCCTCATCGCTGTAACTGGTTGCTGGTTCGATCCTTACTCAGGTAAACGGTTTGTCCCCTGCAATATGCGATTTAGCCTTAATGCGGAAGCTGACTTATTTAAAAAAGTTACTCTTCATTTTTATAAATATCTGCATTCTACTTGGCCAATGAAGAGAAATTTAACATTCTGTTGTCCATTTTGCTAATAGCATAGGTGAATGGGAAAGTCAGTAGGATCTATCCTACTGACTTTCTCATTCGCCTACACCTAGATCTATCTAGGCGTATCTTTTCTGACCAGATCGACACATTCTGGCAAAAGAACAACCTGGCTTATCCAAAATGTTATTAGGTCAGAGTTGCTGGAGTGGGAAAACTGGCGAAAAGTCGTTTTATTTCTTGCATTGACTATACATACGTATCTAATTATATTAAGTAATATAGAATACAATGATTCGTAGCGAATGGTTTGTAAGAACTACTTTATTACCCACTACTAAGGAAATATTTTGATTTAATTAATAATTTATACATGATATTGGAATGTGACATTCTTAACGATAATTAATTACAGTGCGTAGGATGCAAGAGGAAATCTATTACCCGCTGATATCCGTGACCGCAATGTCACATAAAGGATTATCTAAAAGTTTTCTATTAATTAAAGTTGTAATTTGCAGTGTTTTATTAATATTGTCGCTTATTGCTTATATCTGTAGTAGGTCGCAATCGCAATCCTAACTAAGTATAATGATAAATGTAAAAATGAGCTTGTTTGTTTGTTTATTTGTTTGTTACGGTTTCTCGCCTTAACTACTAGATTGATCGTCATGAAATTTCGTACACTCGTTGTCAGGGGTACAGAAAAAGACATAAGGTTCTGTTCATTCAGAAAAAAAGTGCTGTTACTAATTTAACCTAACCTAAGCTACATTTACGCGAGCAAAGCTGTTTGCAAAATTTTGTAGTTTATAAAACTAGCACGCTTTCTTTATCAAGGTTCATGCTATTTCCATGCCAAATATCACCAAAACGTTGCAGTGGTTTTGTCGTGAAATATAACAGACGAACCGAGTTACAATCGCTTTTATTACAAAAGATAGCAGCATAAGATAGATAAGCATTTCAATCTTAAACCATATTTCTTAGCCTTTGAAATACTGCTGCTAATAATAGATACCTCTATATAGAATAATAGAATCTTCTGTTATCTGTCAGAACTGTCATAGATCTCTGAGTTAGTTTCAATTTATAGAATGTCGCTTCATATATAAATATAAAGTATCGGCACGTGTTTTCTCCTTACACGAGGCGTAATAAGAAAGTCTTGGAACGACTAGACACAGTGACCCACGCGTCATATTATAAATTTACAAAGTAATGTCATCACTTGTTGTTTTTATTTTTGTGATACTGATTCTATTATTCGTTATAAAGCAATCGTATCAATAATGAATAAGTTTTCGACCATTAGTGCATTAAAAAAAATGACCATCAGTTTATCTTTTGTTCTAAAGCAAGGTCACTTCCAGTGTATTTAGTTTTCTATCCCAGGATTTGAAGTTATGCTATGAGTCGTAAACGTATATAGCATACTCGTTGACTACGCTTACTCGTTTGTGTCAAGCATAGTCATTGACTACGCTTAGTCATTGACTATGCTTAGTTGTGTTTGTCAAGCATAGTCATTGACTATGCTTCGTTGTGTATGACACACACAACTAAGTATAGTCAATGACTATGCTTGATACAATTGACTAAGCGTAGTCAATGACTATGCTTTATACAAACTACTAAGCATAGTCAATGACTATGCTTGACACAGACAACTAAGCATAGTCATTGACTATGCTTGACACACACAACTAAGCTTAGTCAATGACTACGCATGATACAATTGACTAAGCGTAGTCAATGACTATGCTTTATACAAACTACTAAGCATAGTCAATGACTATGCTTGATACACACAACTAAGCATAGTCAATGACTATGCTGATACAATTGACTAAGCGTAGTCAATGAATATACTTGAAACAAACAACTAAGCATAGTCAATGACTATGTTTGATACAATTGACTAAGCGTAGTCAATGACTATGCTTTATACAAACTACTAAGCATAGTCAATGACTATTCTTGACACAGTCAATGGTGAAACACACTAAGCATAGTCAATGACTATGCTTGAAACACGCAACTAACCATAGTCGATGAATATGTTTAACACAAATGACTAAACATAGTCAATGACTATGCTTGACACAAAGGAATAAGCGTAGGCAATGTCTATATTTGATCAATTCAAGCTAATTAAATCGTTTCACGCAAATGTTAATACACATTCTATAAAAATATTGTTTCTAGTAGATTATATCCTTCTTCTCCCTAGCCTTTATTTTTCCCAAGTCACTTGGGGTCGGCTTTTCTGGTCTAACCGTATTTGGCTGGATATCAGTTTTTACACGGAGCGGCTGCCACCAGACCTCCGCAACCCGAAGGCTAATTGTAAAAACCTATTTATTTAACGAAATTTAGTTTGAGGTTCATGACTTTCAGATATACTTTTAGTTTATAATTAAGGTTGATATTATATATACGAAACGTAATATCGAACATTTTAGTGGATAGTTTTATCTTCAAGACTGGAAGTCTGCTTCTACTGTTACCTAACGCAATGTGTGTAGGTATTATCATTATTTTGTCTTTTGCAATTAATCCGAGTACGTTTATTAATCCATAAAATGCTCAATATTATCAGTGTCGTGTGACACAAGATGTTGTTGTTAATATCCTCGCTTTTATGAGAAAGATGTGTATTAGCTGAATCTGTCACACACGGCCTTTTAGTGACATCGTTATGTACCTTTTATTGCATACATAAACTTTTATTTTAAGCTATTGTATTGATAGTTTAGGTCATTTTTATGTCGTCAAAGTATTATTGTACATAATAAAAATGGCACTAGTTTGAACTATATCAAACCCTGATTTCGTTTGACGTGTTTAGTACGTGAGAGGTATGTGACTAGCCTTTTGCTGTTTTAAATCGACAACCCCACTCTCCCCGTTGCTGCTCAGAATATTTTACCAGAATAATTTAATTCGACTACTGAATATTGGCATTGAATCCGTTAACCTGGCATTAACGATGAGCATTAAGCGTAAAACTTATGCCATCGATCGATATATTTTTTGTTGGTGATCTTTGTGGTGGTAGTTACAATTCATGAGTAGAGTATTCTAAAGTTATACGTTAATTTTTATTATTATTTCTTTTGTTATAAGCCAGCGATAGCTCAGTGGGGAGACCAACAGACTGCAACGCAGAACTCACGTCACGTATCTCTGACTTTCGGAAGTTATATGACTTTTAGAAATTATGTGCGTATTGATTGACAATTATCGCCTGCTCCGTGCCTCGGAGAGCACGTCAAGCCGTCGGTCCCGGCTGCTATGAACATCTATGGCAGCCATTATTGGGAAGTCTGTGCCCTATAATATCCTGATACTGGTCTAGCCTTAGGGTATCGTTAGCCTTCAGGTTGCGGAGGTCAGGTGGCAGCCGCTCCGTGTAAAAACTGATATCCAGTCAAATACGGTAAGACCAGAAAAGCCGACCCAAGTGACTTGGGAATAATAAAGGCTAGGGAGAAGAAGTATTTCTTTTGTTAGAATAATCATTCATGTTATAACTACTGGTTGGCCAAGTTAGTAAATAATAAATTAATGAAAAAGATTTTTAAGGTACCTACTATCAATAAATACAATTCTTTAAAACTTACTTATACCTAAAATAATAAAAAACAGATATAAAAAAGAAAAAGCAAATTTAAAACCTAATAGGCGTTATAGAATTCCTCCGCATCACAGTCGACTGGTAGTGTGCTCAGAAGACATGGCAGACATGAAAGAATAAGCATTGCCATTCGACATGGCAATGCTTATTCTTTCCGAGAAATAAAGGCCAGGTCTCTGGTCACGGAAAGCGTCGAGTAACCTTTTTGCTATTTGTCCATAGACACACGAGCACTGGGACACCATTTTTTCGACCCCAAACGACTCAAAAATATAATCCTCTACCAGGGGAAAAAGTAAATTCAAAGAATAATACTTATATTATAATGAGCGACAGCAATTTTCTAACATTCAGTAAAATTATGACGTATGTTATCTACCAACCACATAAAACAAATTCAACTAGTTCAGACCAAATGATTCAATCAAACTCAAATTTCATTTCCAATGTAGAGAACATTACCGCCTGGAGCTTAGTCAAATTATTATTTCGATGAAGTTTAAAATGTGTGGGACGATGACCTTTTGCTAAAACTGTTATTATATGAACTTTGTTTTAAGTATATCATAACATTCTACGATTGAAATAACATCTGCCTCGAATATTGCATTATCAGAATTTCCCACACTGAATAAATGCCAAGTATAATATTTTGTAAGAAAACAGTTGTATGTAGTCTATTAAACAAACGCTTAAGTAATTTTACCCATTACATCTGACTGTGTCATTCAACTGTATGTCTGGCAACTTTTAAGGAATTGCCATCGAAAAGTAGTATACTAATTGAAATTTACATCCCCTTTTTTTGAAATAAAGGAATTTATTTACTTTTATTTCAAATAAACAATGACATTATTAAATAATTAACATATTGTACACAAATTATTTACAAGAAATATAAAATAAAGAGAAAAATAAAACAACAAAATTAAAAGGCATCATAATATAATTATAAGATAAGATAAGATAAGATAATTTGGGGTGCGTGTCAGAAAACCTCCCCGTGGTGCACCCTGGGCACCAGCATCAATGCCTTTCATTGTTGCTGGTGGCTAATATTCTGACAACCGGTGCCATTTGTCGTGTTTGGCACCGGAGGCGGGGGGATGGACGCGAGTCCCATCCCCAAGCCGGAGGCCCTATTCTGGGCCCGGCTCTCCCAGTACCGCTCTGTTTTAGAGTGGACATGGGAGAGCCCCTTTGACGGGTTCGGCGTGCACTCACCCTGCCGCTGAACAGACAACGGGGTCTCTTCTCGTCGTTCTGACGATTCTTTCCCCCTTTTGTCCCCCTTTTGTTTTGTCCCCTGTTTTGGTTTTGTCCCCCCTTTTTGGTTTGGTTCTGCGTCCAAATTTGTTTCTTGTCCCCCTTTTGTTTGTTTTGCCCGTTTTGTTCTTGTTGTATCCCCCCCCCCTTTTTTCTGACTTTTGTCCCCGTTGTCACCGTCTGGCGCATATCGTAACCCCGTATTGTGCAGTGTCGTGGATCACGTCTCGCGGCTGCTGACGGGACCGAGGGTCTTGGCTTCACCGCCCGGACTGCGAGGGAGTGGCCCTCTATAAAAACCACCCCGAATCTCAAGTTGCTGCCGCACGGCGAGGAGATGCATGGCTGATGGGTAGTTCAGTCACTAGTGCGGCCCCTCAGGGTACCTGCCGTCCCCCTGTAGTATTAGGCTTGCCCGGGTATCGGGATCTCTGCCCGGGTCGACGTTTATTTCTCCCAAACTCGTGGGTCTAAATATGGATACATCACTTAAATCAATTTTAAAAACAACTGTAAGAGTGAGTAGGTCGCGCACGCCCAGTATTGCGCGTTCCGAAGAGGAGGAGGAGATCGTGCGATCGGAGCACGATAGTGACGTTGTGGAGATTACTCCGGAGGCAACTTCGGAGAAAGCTCCACGCAAACGGTTGCGGTCAGCGCAGGAGTCGGAGTCAGACGGCTCCAGCGAGGACGCGGTATCGGCTGCGAAAGTGCCGACAGTGCGACGTGGACGCGGTCGTCCACCCACCCACGGTCGTTACGTGGGTCTGGGTCGGGCCAAGGCCGAACTTGCCGCTGCATTGCGGAAGGCTGATGTGGAGCGTACGTCCGATGAGGACACCCTCATTGCTGCGGCGGCCCGGCGAGTCGCTGCGGGACGAAAGCAGCCGGTGGTGGAGCTGGATGCCGAGGACCTGCCGGTATCGCACCTCAAGACTCGGCTCAGTGACGCATTAGAGGCCATTCGGCTGGTCTCGAGGAAGTCCAAGGGTCTAAAGGGCACGTGCCAGTAGACCCTTAAAGACTCCATCGAGGCCATTCGGGACATCGCGGAAGCCTTCTTCAGCCGCACAGCCAGCGAGGAAGTGCAAAAGCTGCAGGCGGAAAATTCTCGCATGGCGCAAGAGCTATCCGAGCTTAAGAGAAGGCAGGAGGACTTCGAGAGGAGGCAAGACCAGGGCGCGAACAAGACCGAGTCGGAGCTTGTGGCTCTGGTCCGGCAAGAGCTTGGCGAATTCCGCGCCAAGCTCTCCGTTATGGAGGGTCGACTGTTGCGCCCTCCTCTGGCCGCAGACAGGGTCAGAGTGCCTCCCCCTCCTTCTCCCCCGAAGCCTGCGCCGCCAACGTATGCGGCGAAAGCAAGGTCCTCGAGGCCTCCTGCGGTCGCTCCAGCAGCCGAATCAACGGCTCCTAGCAAGCCAAAGGGTAGGAAAAGGCAGGCTAATCGCGCACCTGTAGCTGCCCAACGTCCTGCCGTTCCCGGGATACAACCCGCTGCTGCCGCGCGCAAGCCCGACGACTGGGAGGTCGTAGGCCAAAAGAAAGAGGCAGCCAAACAAAGAAAGAAGGCGGCCAGGAAGGCAAGGCAGGCGGCCAAAAAGGCCTCGAGGAAGCTCCAGGCCCCTCGCTCCACTGCAGTTGTTATTACGTTGCAGCCGGCTGCCATCGAGCGAGGTGCCACATACGCCGAGCTCCTCAAGAAGGCGCGGACGGCGATCGACCCCGGCAAGCTGGGAATAACATCGGGTTTACGGTGCCGGACTACTCAGACCGGTGCCCGCCTGATAGAAGTGCCGGGAGTCGCAAGCGGCGACCAGGCGGACCGCCTGGCGGAAAGTCTCCGCCAGGTTCTGGAATCGGAGGAAGTCCGCGTCTCCAGGCCCCAAAAGTGCGTCGATTTGCGCATCACGGGCCTGGATGACTCTATAACAAAGGAAGAGGTCGTCGCGGCCGTCGCCAAGACCGGAGGGTGCCCTGCGGAACAGATCAAGTGCGGTGAAATTAAGCAGGGCCGCTCCGGAATGGGGACGGCCATTATTAGCTGTCCTGTCGCCGCCGCCAAGAAATTGGCCGATGGCCGGCGTCTTTTGGTGGGGTGGGTGTCGGCGCAAATTAAAGCGCTGGAGCCCAGGCTCGCCCGGTGCTACCGCTGCCTATCCAGCGGCCACGTGGGTGTCACGTGCCCCTCACGGGTTGACTGCAGCGGCCGCTGTTTCCGTTGCGGTCAGCCCGGTCACGTGGCCGCAACGTGTGGGTCCACGCCGCACTGTGTTCTGTGTGCGGCGGTGGGCAAACCAGCGGAGCACCGGGCGGGTGCCAAGGGGTGCGCCGCCACCCAGAAAAGACTACCGCCAAGGCCGCCTGCCTCTTCGTCGACGACGTCGAAGGTCGACGTTCCCGCGGCTGGAGGGACGGAGGTTAGCATGGAGACGTAATGCCTCCACGCCTCCGTCTCCTCCAGGCTAATATAAACCACTGCGCCAGGGCTCAGGACCTTCTCCTCCAGAGCATGGCGCAGTGGTCAATTCATGTCGCCATCGTAGCCGAGCCCTATTTCGTCCCTCCCAGGGCTGACTGGGTAGGGGACCTCGATGGCTTGGTTGCGTTAATTTCGCCGGCCGCCGCCGGCGCCCCGTCCTTCGAGAACATCGTCCGAGGACGGGGCTGCGTCGCAGCACTCGTAGGAGAAGCGGTTGTGGTGGGCTGTTACTTCTCTCCCAACCGACCTCTCGCCGACTTCGAGGAGTATCTCCTCGAACTGAACGTCGTCGTCGCTCGAAGCCACCCTCGGCCCGTGCTCGTCGTCGGAGACCTCAATGCCAAATCCTCGGCTTGGGGTTCCGCGACCACGGACGCGAGGGGTGAATTGCTCGAGGAGTGGGCCGTAGAAAACGGCCTGCTAGTCCTCAATCGTGGGTCAGTGCACACGTGCGTGCGTCAGCGGGGCGGGTCAGTTATTGACGTCTCTTTTGCCAGCCCCGCACTAGCACGCCGTGTCCAAGGCTGGCGCGTCGTCGAGGAGGTGGAGACGCTGTCGGACCACCGCTATATTCGGTTCGACGTCTCCGCCCAGACCTCCGACCCCCCAGCCACAAGGGCCCCGATTGGGGGCGGTCCGCGTTGGGCTTTAAAGAAGCTGAATCGGGAGGTCCTCCTGGAAGCCTCCATTGTTCGGGCCTGGGTGCCAGCACCGGCCAGGCCTGACAATGTTGAGATGGAGGCCGAGTGGTTCCGGGAGGCCGTAACTCAAATTTGTGATGCGGCGATGCCTAGAGTGCCTTTAAATCCTCCAGCTAGGCGCCGGGTGTACTGGTGGTCTGACCACATCGGCGAACTACGCCATTCCTGCGTGGTGGCCCGACGCCAGTACATCCGGCTTCGTAGGCGGCGTCGCCGCTCTCCCGATTTTGACGCCAGGGAGGCGGAATTGTACGAGGCCTACAGAGCGGCCAAAAGTACGTTGAAGATCTCCATCAAGCGGGCCAAGGATGAGGCCCGCCAAGAGCTGCTGGGGACTCTGGACCGTGATCCCTGGGGGCGTCCATACCTTATGGTGAGGGGCAAGCTTCGCCCCTGGGCGCCCCCCTTGTCCCAGAGTCTCCGGCCACAGTTGGTGGAGGAGGTGGTGGCCGCTCTGTTCCCCTCACGGGCGGAGCACACTCCTCCGTCGATGGTTCCGCCTTCCATGGCGTCCAGCGCGGACTTTGACGACGACGTGGTTCCCGAAGTGACCCAGGTAGAGCTGCGAGCGGCGGTGTCGAGACTTCGCTCGAAAAACACCGCCCCAGGGCCCGACGGCATTCCAGGTCGTGCTTTGGCCCTGGTCCTCGAGGAGCTCGCGCCCCGACTGACGGGGCTCCTCAGTGAGTGTCTAGTTCAGGGCCAGTTTCCGCGCCAGTGGAAGGTGGGGAAACTGGTCCTGATCAGGAAGGAGGGGCGCCCGGCGGACTCTCCGTCCGCCTACCGGCCCATTGTGTTGCTGGGCGAGGTGGCTAAACTCTTCGAGTTTATTATCGCGGAGCGCCTCGTCCAGCATCTTACTTCTGTGGGCCCGGATCTGGCGGAGAACCAATTTGGTTTCCGCCGCGGGCGCTCCACTATTGACGCTGTCCAGCGGGTGAGGACCCTGGCGGAGGATGCGGTCTCCCAGGGCGAGGTCGTCTTCGCGGTGTCTTTGGACATCGCGAATGCCTTTAATACCTTGCCCTGGAGTTGCATTAGGGAGGCACTCGTTTTCCATCGAGTGCCGACCTACCTCCGCCGCATAGTCGGGGCATACTTATCAGAGAGGGTAGTCGTCTACCCGGGTCACGACGGTTGGAGTCGGCGAGAGATGTCGTGCGGTGTTCCACAGGGATCGGTTCTGGGTCCGCTCCTGTGGAACATCGGTTACGACTGGGTGCTGCGAGGTGCGCTCCTCCGTGGCGTCGGCGTCATTTGTTACGCCGACGACACGCTTGTCACGGCGAGGGGTAAGTCGCACCGGGCGGCGGCCATACTGGCGACCGCTGGGGTCGCACAAGTCGTTGGTCGTATCCGGCGGTTGGGCCTCGAGGTGGCCCTGTCGAAATCCGAGGCTGTATGTTTTCACGGCCCTCGGAAGCGGCCACCTCCAGGGGCCCATATCATGGTAGGAGGGGTCCGCATCGGCGTCGAGCCAACCCTTAAGTATCTGGGTCTCCTGCTCGACAGCCGATGGGACTTTACAGCCCATTTCCGTCGTTTGGCCCCCATTCTTCGGGGCGCTGCAGGCGCGCTCTCGCGCCTGCTGCCCAACCTTGGGGGGCCAAACACCTCCTGCCGGAGGCTCTACGAAGGGGTCGTGCGGTCCATGGCCCTATATGGGGCCCCAGTTTGGGGCTACAACCTGGCGGCCCGTAACATCTCGGCGCTTCGTGCTCCACAGCGCGCCATGGCCGTCAGGTTGATTAGAGGGTACCGCACGATCTCGTTCGAGGCTGCGAGCCTCCTCGCCGGATCGATGCCATGGGACCTGGAAGCGGCGCTCCTGGCGTCGCTCTATCGTTGGCGCCAGGAGGCGCTAGCTCGAGGCGAAGGACCGGGTCTTGCCGCAATCAAGGCGGCGAGGTCCGAGCTCCGCCAGGTCCTAGTGGCCAATTGGAAGGAACGACTTGTGCACCCCAGTGCCGGGCACGCCACGATCGTGGCGGTAAGTCCCGTTTTTGAGGAGTGGCTGGAGAGGCGGCATGGCGCTCTCACCTTCCGGCTGACACAGGTTCTAACTGGCCACGGTTGTTTTGGCCAGTTCCTGTGTCGTATACGCCGGCAAGAGACGCCCGGTTGTCACCACTGCGGCGACTGCCGCGACGTTGTTGAGGACACGGCGCTGCACACTTTGGCGGTTTGCCCCGCATGGGCATCGCAGCGCCGTGATTTGATCGCGGCAGTCGGATCGGTTGCCCTCTCGCTCCCGGCCGTAGTTCAGTCTATGGTCCGGAGTGAGAGGTCGTGGAACGCCGTCGCCTCCTTCTGCGAGGAAGTAATCTCCACCAAGGAGGCGGCGGAGCGGGAGAGGGAGCGTTTGAACCCTCTCCCCAACCGCAGAGCTGGGCGCCGGAGGGCGCGCGATGACCTCCAGCCACCCTGAGGTTTGACCTGGGGGTGGCGGGCTTTGTGGGCCTGCCCGCCATCCGTTCAGCACCAGGTCCGAGAGGCGGCGTGCGTGTTCCCACGCGCGCCTCTGTGTCGTGTCCGTCTCCCCTTTGGGGGAGACAGTAGGGCTTTTATATTGTGTAGTGCCTATCTTGGGTAGGTCTTGTTGCGTAGTGGCCTGCCGTTTCATACGGCGGGCCGTAACCTCGGCGGGGTCGCGACCGCATGCGAAAGCGATTCGCGCGGCCCCGTCGATAGTGGTTTTGTCGAGGAACACCGTGGTAGGTTTAGTCGGTATTCCGGGAGGTACATTGTCTTTTAACATCTTTCTTTTACCCCGGCGAGTCCGACATAATCCTTCCGCCCGCCCCCGCGGAGGGATATGCGTCATAGCATTCCCCCACGTAAAAAAAAAAAAAAAAAAAAAGAAGATAATTTATTTGTGTAAACATGTGTATACATACAGAAATATAAATGCATGAAAGATGTAACATGAATTTTGTCCCAACATGTTTGCCATATTGTATGACGTACAAATATTTATGAAGTTAAATGTCAAAATTAGCATGCATAGTAAAATATAATTTAAAAATAACACTATTCATAGTTTTAATTGAAAATTGTCAAAAGAATAATTATATTTGTAATAATGATAAAATATAAACAAAATTCGCCTTTTCTCTTCGCCAATTTCAAGTAATAGTCATAATAGTGAAATAAAATAATAAAAATAATAAATAATTCAATTTGAAATAAAAAAATTAATAAATATTTAGACACCGGGATTATATTCTTAATAAGTATTTAATTTAATTTATTATATTATGAGCTAAAAAGTCATTGACATTATAGTAAGCCATCAGCACAAGGTATGTCCGCAGTTTTTTTTTAAAGGCTTCATTTTTTTATATTTTCCATTCTTTAGGCAGTTTGTTAAATATGACGGATGCCATGCAGAAGACACTTCTGCGCATAAGTGCAGTCCTAGAAGTATGTATACAGAGCTTGCTGTTGTCGGGTCTATTTCTAGGAACTCGGTCATTCAAACGAGGGAATAAAGTAGGATTTGATTTAACGAACATAGCTGTCTCTAAAATATATATGCATGGCAATGTCAGTATTCCATATTTAACGAAGTAAGGCCTGCAACTATCTGTATTTTTTAGGTTAAACATCGATCTGATACATCTCTTTTGTATTTTAAAAGCCATTTCTTTACCAGTCGAGTATCCCCAGAACATGACGCCGTATCTTAAAACAGATTCTACCATTCCATAGTACGCCGTTAATATTGCTTCTACGTTAGTAACTCGCGAAAGTTTGTATAGGGCATAAGAACTACTACTTATTCTTTTACATAAGGCTTCAATATGAGCCTTCCAATTTAAATTTCGGTCAATCGTTAAACCTAAGAATTTCGTAATATTAACTGCATCAATCGTATTATTATTGTAATTTATGTCAAGATTATTA
This sequence comes from Catocala nupta, assembly GCA_963675205.1. NCBI lineage: Eukaryota > Metazoa > Arthropoda > Insecta > Lepidoptera > Erebidae > Catocala > Catocala nupta. The sequence continues at coordinate 24,317,832 of OY776086.1, read as the reverse complement.
TTATATGTCAAAGAACGTTGGGAGAAGTGTATTATAAAGGTTTTTTTATATTAATTTTTAAATTATTATTATCTAACCAAGTAATAATATTATTTAGCGTATTATTGATGTCGGTTTGGTAGTAGTACTTAGATTTACAAGGTATAGTTACGGTACTATAATCCGCAAAAAGCGTCATTGGATGATCTGTACATGTAGGAAGGTCATTAATGTAAAGTGTAAAGAGAAGAGGTCCCAATACACTTCCCTGAGGAACACCGTGAATAACTTTACGCTCTCCTGATACATATATATTTTTCCGTTTAGTATGAGCATCAATTTTGCTTATTTCAGTTTTTTGTATTCTATCATTCAGATAAAATTTAAAGAGGTTTTGAACGTTTCCTCTTATTCCACAGGCATCTAACTTTTTTAATAAAGTTTTATGTTGGACATAATCAAATGCCTGGGTCATGTCGCAGAATATTGCACAAATGGGAATATTTTTATCCATATTTGTCATAACTGGGTATAAAAAATTAAATATAGCCATATTTATGGTTTTGCCTCGCCTAAAGCCCTTCTATTCTTTACATATTATATGATTTTTTTCTAAGTATTGATTAGTCTCTTTGTATATATATTTTTCTATTATTTTTGAAAGTATTGGTATTAGTGATATAGGCCTATAATTTTCCATTAATTCCTTATCCTGTTTCTTGAATACAGGTTTTAATATAGAAATTTTTAGCGCGTTAGGAAATACCCCTTGAGATATACTTAAATTTATTATGTGACTTAACGGTTTACATATTGCATCACCAACAGATTTAATTATTTTTGTACAAATACCATCGTATCCAACGCTATTTGTATTTTTAAAGAAAGAATAGAATATAAGAAGAATTAGAAGAAAAGAAGAGAATAGAAGAATTATCCTAAATACCTCATGCGGAACGCTTGGGGACATAAACATAGAGCTTTTTTTGGTTTTGATGTTTTGTATGGCAGATGTATGTAAAGGTTTAATCTTATCTATAAAGAAGTTATTGAATGAGTTGGCAATAAGTTTTTGGTCCTTGACGATATTATTATTTATATTTAGTTTATTAATGGTATGGGGAAGTTTAAGTTTATCATTATTTATTATTTGCCAAATTGTTTTAGACTTGTTGCCTGAGGTTTTTATTTTGTAGCAATTTTGAGCGCGTTTTGTGAGATTAATAATTTTTTTGAATAGCCTATTATTATTTAGAAATCTGTTTTTGTTCTGTATATTAGGTTTACATCTGTATTGCCACAGCAAGTATCGTCTCTGTTTACTGCACGTTTTTATGCCTCGAGATACCCATTTTTGTCTTTTTTATTATTTAATTTAACAGAGATCATTTTCTCTGGAAAACATTGTTGATACAGTAGCATAAATATTTCTATAAATGCATTGAAAGCGATATTTGAATCCATTGCTATATAAACATCTGAGAATTTTAAGCTATTCATATACGATTTAAATTTTATTATATTTTGTTTGTCATAATCCCGTCTAACCATGTGCCAATGATTAATTGCATATACTGTGTTCGTAGGGCATTTAATTAATTGTGCCGTATATATTATGTATATACTATTTTAATATTATGATGTTATGGCGAAAGCCATAGTATATCATAGTATAGTATAGTACATGCAAACGTGATATATATAACTTGTTATATAGGTCCGTACTACGTATGTATAATAACTTAGTATATAAGCCTTAATTAAATAACAATAAACCAGTCAATATTCAATCACCACATCGTCGTTTTAATTGGTTCATAGAGCAACACGCAATAATGTCCTTAACATTTACATTAGGCACTAGTTTTTGCACAGAACTCCTGGCGTTTATGTGATAAATAAAAACTAGGTACTGTAAATTGCTAACGATTCGGTTATATAATTAAGAAGTTCATAAATAAAAATCTTCTAGTACGTTTTATAAGGTCGGTTGTTTTATGTATTATGTAGTATTAAAACTTATTGCGAGATAGTTAAGATATATCTAGACGTCCTCTCCTATTTATGTCATTGAACCCGATCCGGCTCCTTTTTTTTCCATACTTCTGCCAGCCATTAGGCGTTATTATTATTTGACATAAAAATATGGTGGAGGTTTTTTATACGATTAAACAGACTATTTAAATTAAGCTCTTTTTATATTAGAGCTTTGCATGAGTAAGGATAACTCTTCAAATATATAACCTGCAAACAACAAAACCCGTAATGTGTTTGTAACACCAGAGGAATAACCCACACGCTGCCGGTACTGCAATTTTATTGGTGTCTGAACCCTATTAAAAAATCTCTATACTGTAATCTTTTAGGAAAACGACTATCGACAGTGAGCTTCTCATTTCCCTAAGCATTCGTGTGCGGAAATTTATCTATAACTGCAAGGTCTAGATTATTCTGGGTCAACGCCAAAAAGCATCGGAGGGAAGACAAGAATTGGTAAAAAGATTAAATATAAACAAATATGACCAAGTAATATTTTAAAGTTTATTTGTACAGCCGTCATCTGATGCTCCAAAATGAACTGCTGGCCACAATAAATTTAGATTTAGCAACAATAAAACATTGGTCCTTTTTTAAATAACTAATTTATTGTTAAGTTTAAAGAAGAAAATATCACCTTTATGTAATGCTGGAGTATCAATTATCTTAGGAGACACATGTCCCTAAATAAATATAGAGAACAAAAATAAAAAAGATAAATAATAAAAAAGATTTAACCTGCCTCTGGTCAAAATCATATCGTAATGGAGCTACCTGTATAACATATCCTTGAAAAGTGCGAAAGGTAATAGACTCTTCTACTGCGAAAAGACATTTCAACAGCGATACTCTCAGTCTGGGACCTGAACATTGAAGCAAGTGCACAACACTCGCTTAACCCCCCACGATATACAAACATAATGCTTCACAAAATAAATGTATTCCAAATCCAGGTACGTTTTCTTTGTGTCCGTTGCTTTATTTTTGTAAGGTCTCCACTTTAAAAGTTTGTTATTTGTAGGAGCATTTTCCAAAACAAAAGAAAATATACAAATACCAAAAGTTATATAAATGCCACTTTACTCTCTTAATTATTATTACTATATTTATTAATATTTCTGTCAAGTTTGACTGAAATAATAATCATTTGGTGCCCCAAAGTTATTCAGCTGTGAAAACTCTTGAAGGATTATGCGATTCACGAAGGAATACTCAGATTACTTAAGTCTTTATTAAAACTAAACGATGTTGTCAGACATTAATTTAAATATAAACAACTTGATCTTGAGTTAAAATTCTTTTAGTATATTCATTTTCAGCTTTGGAAGTAATGATTTTAAAATGAATAGGATTCGTTTTTTGAGAACTAATTACGTTCAAAACTAATATTAAATACAGTAATTTGTAATGTTTTATTGTGTTATCGCCCCGCAAAGGTTTACTTGCTGTACTGCCACGTATAGGACGAAAAAGCTGTGTCGATGTTAGAGGCACAACGGCAACAACCCCTTTTTGGAATTTTTAAACCAGTGGGCTGCTACAAGTTTAAGCGATATTCCGGATAAGCCTGACCTTATTTAAAATATAAAATCTTTTGTCTGCAGTGCTTACATGTTTATTAGAATCTAATAAAGACTGCAGACAAAAGTTTTATATTTTCTATAGATATTACTTCTGCAAGTCTGTCAATTAGAACAAACTTACGTCATTAAAACCCGAAATATTCTATAAATCTGGATAGGTTTTTTCGCGATGAAAGCCCTGAAAACATGTATGCGAAATTGCATGATATTGCGAATAATTAATCGAGTAGTTGGCTTGAAAGACTTATAACTCACATTCGCATTTATAATATTAGTAAGGATTATACTATAATATTTTTATTATAATTAATTTTATACAAGGTTTACCTACATGGGTTCCTAAAACTCACATATCATTAATTCACGATATTTTATTTATACACCGTATACGCTTACCATTACGTGGGCTGAATCCTTGTTTGCTTCCTTGCAGTATAAAAAATACTTGGTATATTATAAAAATACTCCTCAGATCCCGAGTTATCGTCACATTTCCTTGTCCAGATTTCAAATCGAGTAAATCTGAAAGATTTTTATAGCAATATTGATAGTGATAAAATTCGATTTGTCCAGATTCAATTTCGCGAACTAAAAGCCCTAAACTGTACCCACCTGACGGCCTGAAGGCCAAGTATTCAGCCATTGGTATTGTAAAGATATTTCTTTGCCTGTATTTGATAGTGATTGATTGCGCGTCGCTTATTGAAAGGCATTCAGATTGAGAGCGAGCACTTGACGCGGAATAATGTCCCTTTCTTAAAGTTTTGTCGTCTGTATTAAGGGAAATAATTGTAGTTGCAGATGTGATCTCGTTGATTGTTATTTTAACGAAACACTAGGTAGGTATATAACTAAAGCTAATGAATTATAAATATATATTCTTTATATAACTTATAACAAATTAAAAATAAACTATAATAGAATATCTTAATAATCTATGCATTTTATTTTATTTATTTTTCATTTTTTTTTTCTTTATATATATAATTCTTATGTACGTGTGTTGACAGTGAACTCCTCCTAAACGGCTGGACCGATTTGAATGAATTTTTTTGTGTGTGTTCAAGTGGACTCGAGGATGGTGTAGATTTGGTATTTTTTTTTTTTTCGCCTTTACAGGGCAACGTCTGTCGGGACAGCTAGTATATATATATATTGTCTGCCAAATGTCTAAAAGTAAGACGGGTTATATCACAACAAACTACATAAATTGAGTTCTATTTCGATGTATATATGTCTATACCTACGAATGACGTAGTGGTTCAAGTAACTGCCTGGCCTTCACCAAGACGCTGAGAGCTTTGGGTTCGATAAACGTACGAGATACACATTTGATTTGTGATCCACATGTAGTTATTTCGGGTGTGGCTGTTCTTTGCGATCGTAACGTCGTCGTTTCAATGCTTGTAAAATTAATTCTACTGATAGTTGTTCCAAGTTTGTGTGGTCTTTGTGTACGTTATTTAAATGTTTGTTTTTTACTCTATGACACAGGATTGATACCAGGATTGGTTCCTTTTACATAAAACAATCAAATATATATTTTCTCTAAATTGTATATCTCTTACCTGATTTCAAGCGATATATGTATACTAACCGCATAATATTAAGCGTGTCTTACGCGGTTAGCGAACAATGATATTATTCACAAGATATGTTACATTAATTGTAACTGACGTTTAATATCTGGCCACGCAATCTATACATACTATAAACTGCAAACAAGGTCAAGTTGCATTAAGGAGTAGTATCATAGATAGGCAAACACTTCACGTGTGTTTAGTGGTAGATATTATTGAAACGCTAATGCTAAATATGATTTGTATAAAAATATACTAATAAATCAAAATAATATAATCCATAACTATATTTGATATGATATTTTTTGTCTTTACTAATCTTAGAATAATAATTAGTAAACTCTTTTAATACGCACGGAGGTATTTTTGTTGCTTTTCATATTTATGTATTTGACAGTGTCCCTGATGTCTGCTCCTCCACTTGCATACAATTTGGACGTTTTCAAGTCTTCATAATGCGCGTGGTACAAATACACTTCTTTGTAAAAAATATAATGTCATTTTGTGCCAACATGTTTATAACATCAAACATTTTGGTATAAAAGTTAAATTCTTTACCAGTGCTCTATGTTTTATCTGTAAAAGAAAATTGTCTAAGGACAGGTACAAATAGTTTAGATAGAAAAACCTTTCGCAAATTGAGTCTCGAAAAGTTTATGATACACTCGTAGGAATATATTGCATTTATTCAAAGAACAGATTATATAGTCTGACTAAACTAGAATCTTAACTCGTTATTATCAAAAAAGTTTAAAGTGCTTGTTAAGTTAAAGTAAATGTAAGTTGTAATATCTATTATATTTCTTTATAAATCCTTAATATTCTTTGGTTATTAATTTTCCAAATATCAAAGCTACAATGTAAGCAGCAGTAAAAACACTTAAGTCAGTATCAATACTGCTTTTAATAGCCGCGTAAAATTCTTCGAGTGCTAAAATCCTTCGATTCTCAATATCGTAAACTTTATATCTGTTAATAGACAATTTAATTGAATTCGGTGATAAGTCCACTTGAAAAGCGTAAAGCCACTCGCAAAGCCGTAAATTTCTACCAAGAAATGACAGTAACTTGCTTAATATTAAATCAATATCGCTATTTTTATCTTCATTGATCTGAAGCTGAGCTAAAGCCAGCCTTCTGCTGCTAAGTTAACCTTTTACTTCACTTCGTAAAGAATAAATACCTACACTGTAGATAATACTAATTTAGGCCAAAATTTAAATGTAATATTTTGTGCGCCGCGATAGTCTAGTGAGAGACCATTGGACTGCCTCACTGGTGCCCGAGTTTGACCTCAAGGCACGCAAATCGGACTCTTCAAAATTATATGCGTATTTAATAGTTTATAATAATTATAACTTGTTGTAACGGTGAAGGAAAACACCGTAAAGAAACCTGCATATCTGAGAGTTCTCCATAACGTTCTCGAAGTTGTGTGAAGTCTACCAACTCGCAGAAGGCTGGCCTTCTGCGAGTTGGTAGACTTGGCGACGACGACGTGGCGAACTATGGTCTAAACCTTATCAAACTGTTTGATTAAACAGATTGAAATTATAATAAGGCAGCATTCCAAAAAAAAAATGTAGGATTTAATCCAAATAGTCAGTTTTATCAACAAAAGCAGTTTTGCATTCAAAACCACACATAAATAATATTAATAATGATAATAAAATATTTATTGAGTCCTAAACATCAATTTAAACTTTTAAATCCCACCAAACTGCTTAACAGTTTGTCGGCAGGAACACTCATTTATAATAACTAACATACACTTTAATATTAAAATAATAAAATAAAAAACATATTGCATTAGGTACCATTACACACATTACAGCAACTTTAGGATCTAAACGCAATAGTTATCTGTGATTTCAGCAAGTAGCAGTTTCTTTAGCTTGTATTTTAGAAGTAATTTAAGGTTTAAAGACATTTATTCTCATAAAGACAAAAGTCACTTACATGAGAACATGTTTACAATAAAAAGACATAGGTAACATTCATTGCCGCACGTTATTAAAAAGAGAGTACTTACTTAAATAAATTATTAAAAGTACAATCATATACACAAAAACATTTATATTTATTTACTTATTCTAATATTCATGTCTCTTAAGCCATCTACGTTTGTTATATATTGTAGGGATTAAATACTTGTTGTTTCTACTACCGAAGTAGTTTTTTACTGGTGCTCGGACTAGCTTGTGTTCTCGTATGCTTTTAGTATTATAGATATTTTTCATATGAACTTTATATTGATCGCTATAGTATTGTTCTAAAACCACCAAGTATTCGATCTTTATAATATGAACAGGAAGTATTTTACAGGTTACAATTAATAGCCTTTCATAATTTCGTTTACATTCCAGTTTTTGTAAGGGTTCACAAGGTACTTCATAAATCTAATTTGCAATGCTTTATACGGATTGAGTGTGTGTGGCCGTACATTCAAAACATATTTAGATAGTAATCTAAATATGTTTTGAATGTACGGCCATACACACTCAATCCGTAACTGAGCAGTGATCGGCGAGGGCAAAATAAATAACCCACAGTGTTTTTCTACTTAACGAACTAAAAGCCCTAAACTGTACCCACCTGACGGCCTGAAGGCCAAGTATTCAGCCATTGGTATAGTGAAGATATTTCTTTGCCTGTATTTGATAGTGATTGATTGCGCGTCGCTTATTGAAAGGCATTCAGATTGAGAGCGAGCGCTTGACGCGGAATAATGTCCCTTTCTTGAAGTTTTGTCGTCTGTATAAAGGGAAATAATTGTAGTTGCAGATGTGATCTCGTTGATTGTTATTTTAACGAAACACTAGGTAGGTATATAACTGAAGCTAATGAATTATACATATATATTCTTTATATAACTTATAACAAATTAATAATAAACTATAATAGAATATCTTAATAATCTATTCATATTTTTTTTTCTTTATATGTATAATTCTTCTGTACGTGTGTTGACAGTGAACTCCTCCTAAACGGCTGGACCGATTTGAATGAATTTTTTTGTGTGTGTTCAAGTGGACTCGAGGATGGTGTAGATATGGTTTTTTTTTTTCGCCTGTACAGGACAACGTATGTCGGGACAGCTAGTATATATATATATTGTCTGCCAAATGTCTAAAAGTAAGACGGACCTGAGGTCGCGGGTTCGATTCCCGCACAAGTCAAACATTTGTGTGCATGAACATGAATGTTTGTCTTGGTCTGGGTGTTTCTATATATAATATGTATGTATTTACGAAAAAAAAAGTATGTAAGTATCTTTATCCATTGTCTAGTACCCATAGTACAAGCTCTGCTTAGTTTGGGCTAGATGGTGTTGTGTGTATGTGATAGAATATTATATTATTATTATATTATTATTATTATACCTACGAATGACGTAGTGGTTCAAGTAACTGCCTGGCCTTCACCAAGACGCTGAGAGCTTTGGGTTCGAGAAACGTACGAGATACACATTTGATTTGTGATCCACATGTAGTTATTTCGGGTCTGGCTGTTCTTTGCGATCGTAACGTCGTTTCAATGCTTGTAAAATTAATTCTACTGATAGTTGTTCTAAGTTTGTGTGGTCTTTGTGTGCGTTGTTTAAATGTTTGTTTTTTACCCTATGACACAGGATTGATTCCAGGATTGGTTCCTTTTACATAAAACAATCAAATATATATTTTCTCTAAATTGTATTTCTCTTACCTGATTTTAAGCGATATATGTATACTAACCGCATAATATTAAGCGCGTCTTACGCGGTTAGCGAACAATGATATTATTCACAAGATATGTTACATTAATTGTAACTGACGTTTAATATCTGGCCACGCTATTTATACATACCATAAACTTCAAACATATTGTCAAGTTGCATTAAGGAGTAGTATCATAGATAGGCAAACACTTCACGTGTGTTTAGTGGTAGATATTATTGAAACGCTAATGCTAAATATGATTTGTATAAAAATATTCTAATAAATCAAAATAATATAATCCATAACTATATTTGATATGATATGTTTTGTCTTTACTAATCTTAGAATAATAATTAGTAAACTCTTTTAATACGCACGGAGGTATTTTTGTTGCTTTTCATATTTATTTAACAGAGTCCCTGATGTCTGCTCCTCCACTTGCTTACAATTCGGACGTTTTCAAGTCTTCATAATGCGCGTGGTACAAATACACTTCTTTTTAAAAAATATAATGTTATTTTGTGCCAACATGTTTATAACATCAAACATTTTAGTTTAAAAGTTAAATTCTTTACCAGTGCTCTATGTTTTATCTGTAAAAGTAAATTGTCTAAGGACAGGTACAAATAGTTTAGATAGAAAAACCTTTCGCAAATTGAGTCTCGAAAAGTTCATGATACACTCGTAGGAATAAATTGCATTTATTCAAAGAACAGATTATATAGTCTGACTAAACTAGAATCTTAACTCGTTATTATCAAAAAGTTTAAAGTGCTTGTTAAGTTAAAGTAAATGTAAGTTGTAATATCTATTATATTTCTTTATTAATCCTTAATATTCTTTGGTTATTAATTTTCTAAATATCAAAGCTACAATGTAAGCAGCAGTAAAAACACTTAAGTCAGTATCAATACTGCTTTTAATAGCCGCGTAAAATTCTTTCAGTGCTAAAATCCTTCGATTCTCAATATCGTAAACTTTATATCTGTTAATAGACAATTTAATTGAATTCGGTGATAAGTCCACTTGAAAAGCGTAAAGCCACTCGCAAAGCCGTAAATTTCTACCAAGAGATGACAGTAACTTGCTTAATATTAAATCAATATCGCTATTTTTATCTTCATTGATCTGAAGCTGAGCTAAAGCCAGCCTTCTGCTGCTAAGTTAACCTTTAACTTCACTTCGTAAAGAATAAATACCTACATTGTAGATAATACTAATTTAGGCCGAAATTTAAATGTAATATTTTGTGCGCCGCGATAGTCTAGTGAGAGACCATTGGACTGCCTCACTGGTGTCCCGAGTTTGACCTCAAGGCACGCAAATCGGACTCTTCAAAATTATATGCGTATTTAATAGTTTATAATAATTATAACTTGTTGTAACGGTGAAGGAAAACACCGTAAAGAAACCTGCATATCTGAGAGTTCTCCATAACGTTCTCGAAGTTGTGTGAAGTGGCGAACTATGGTCTAAACCTTATCAAACTGTTTGATTAAACAGATTGAAATTATAATAAGGCAGCATTCCAAAAAAAAAATGTAGGATTTAATCCAAATAGTCAGTTTTATCAACAAAAGCAGTTTTGCATTCAAAACCGCACATAACAAATATTAATAATGATAATAAAATATTTATTGAGTCCTAAACATGAATTTAAACTTTTAAATCCCACCAAACTGCTTAACAGTTTGTCGGCAGGAACACTCATTTATAATAACTAACATACACTTAGCTTAATATTAAAATAATAAAATAAAAAACATATTGCGTTAGGTACCATTACACACATTACAGCAACTTTAGGATCTAAACGTAATAGTTATCTGTGATTTCAGCAAGTAGCAGTTTCTTTAGCTTGTGTTTTAGAAGTAATTTAAGGTTTAAAGACATTTATTCTCATAAAGACAAAAGTCACTTACATGAGAACATGTTTACAATAAAAAGACATAGGTAACATTCATTGCCGCACGTTATTAAAAAGAGAGTACTTACTTAAATAAATTATTAAAAGTACAATCATATACACAAAAACATTTATATTTATTTACTTATTCTAATATTCATGTCTCTTAAGCCATCTACGTTTGTTATATATTGTAGGGATTAAATACTTGTTGTTTCTACTACCGAAGTAGTTTTTTACTGGTGCTCGGACTAGCTTGTGTTCTCGTATGCTTTTAGTATTATAGATATTTTTCATATGAACTTTATATTGATCGCTATAGTATTGTTCTAAAACCACCAAGTATTCGATCTTTATAATATGAACAGGAAGTATTTTACAGGTTACAATTAATAGCCTTTCATAATTTTGTTTACATTCCAGTTTTTTTTAAGGGTTCGCAAGGTACTTCATAAATCTAATTTGCAATGCTTTATACGGATTGAGTGTGTATGGCCGTACATTCAAAACATATTTAGATTACTATCTAAATATGTTTTGAATGTACGGCCATACACACTCAATCCGTAACTGAGCAGTGATCGGCGAGGGCAAAATAAATAACCCACAGTGTTTTTCTACTTAACGGTGTGCGGAGTGCGTAGAATTTGCTTAGTATAGTCCTGAGTTTAGTGCAGACTGAATAAACCTGGAACCTACAATTCATATTACTATCCACAAACCTAGAGATAAAATTATAAATGCGTGCGAAGCGAGTTATTAATTACTAGCTGACTCGCGCAACTTCGTCTGCTTCACATAAGAAAATTTTTCCGTTCTTGCAACATTTTTCATTGCTGCTCCGGTCCTATTGGTCGTAGCGTGATGTTATATGGTTTTAAGCTTTCCTCGATAAATGAGCTATTTAATACTACGAGAATTATTCAATTCGAACCAGTAGTTCCTGAGATTAGCGCGTTCAAGCAAACAAACAAACAAACTCTGCAGCTTTATAATATTAGTATAGATATAGATTTGTGTGATTATTTTGAAACCTATATGCGGCCACACGGCGTAGGGCCTATCAACACTAATACAAAAAGCAAATATTATGCTACTGTTGTTCGGTTGTATATTACACATTTGCTGTAAGCATCTAGGCTTTGCTAATGATTTAGATGGATTCGGTGCGCGCGCGGTCATGTCTACATGAAAAATCTAAAAGAAAACGTTTTTTGAAGACAACTACTCCCACACTAAGAATACATCCTGTGCCACAGGGGTCTTTACAAATATTTAAACAATGGACACAAAAAACATCCAGACTCGGTTTAACTATTTATGGATTATTACTATGATATTGATAATTAATTTGATAATTTTATTATGATATGGTAATTTACAATTCAATAAATATTTACATATGTATAGTTAATAATTTATATATAATTTATTTGTACGCCCCACAGGGCGAAACGTAGTGATACTTTTTTTAATATATTGTAACTTGTACCTCAACCACCTACGTTTCACTAATAAAACAATTTGAATTTGAATTTGGATCACACAATAATTTCACCTGTGTGGGAATCGAACCAACAACACGCGGCGCAGTGGCAATGGCAAATCGGAAACTTAAATCTTTTACGCAAACCGTACATATTGAAACCAATACTTAACATTAGTATGGGCGTTACTCCCATAAATATAAACAGGCAGCTTTTAGCATTGTGAGATTTCCACGGCTAAACCCTAAACAGATTTCATTGAAATTGTCTAAAAGCTAAATTTGAAGGTAGCTGAAAAGCTAGAGTTGGATTAGGTTAGGAAGAGGGCTGCGTAATGTAAAGTAACTTGCGTTTACCAATAAACCAGTATTTCTACAAAACAATTTTTGTATCAGCTGCAAAAGTTGGTAAACCGTTCATAAAAACCCCGCCATTTTTGCAATATCGCATTCAACTAACATTAAATAGAGTTTTACTGCTCAAAATACTAGTAACAAAATTAAAGTGGAGTTATAAAACAGAGTATTAATAGCCGCTGTTTTTTTTGGATACTCGTTCATAAAAGGCTTGTTGCGTAAAAAGTTTTCTGTTAAATTGAGAACATGTAAGGTAAAAATCATCAATCAAAAATTCTTTTAGAGGTTTAAATAACTTTAGTTTAGTGAACTTTGGCTCGTTGATTGATTTAAAACTAATCGTTTTTGTAAAAGCTCATTTTCTTGCCCTATAATAATATAGGCATATGTTAGTTTTTATCGGTATAGAAGTTTAAATATGCTGCTTCTATAACATTTAAAAGGAAAATGTTTTTTTTTCTCCAAGCCATTTATTTGCTCCAAACTATAACAGTAACTGAACATTCGTTAAGGCAATAAGTTTTCTTAGCTAAATCCAAGTTTCGAACCAGGGATCCTATAATCCACAGTTCAATACACAAGCCATACCTATGTACTTTGTTATTCAGTTTGCTGTATTAACAAAAGTGGAGGCAAGCAACAATACGATCGATCTAAAATGGTTACCGTTGTCTTTGGAGAGTTGTTAAGCACATCTCCAAACTTTGGTTTTCAAACTTAGCTCCGATATAATCTACTTGTTCATCCAATTTTGCCCTAGGATAGTCTAGACGAAATATTAAAATATATAAAGATAAACATAGCATATTACTTTTTAAAACTGTAGAGACTTTTGAAACATATTTGTAAACGAAAATAGTAATAGAGGCTTTATGAAAAAAATGTCATAACTATGACTTTATTACTGTCAGAAATCAAATTTAAAACAAAACATTAAATTGGCTTTCAGTTTAATTTAAAGTTTTTATTACTCACAGAGCAAATGAATTAATATTTTTATTCTCGACCTTTAACCTGTATAAGCGTCAAGTTAAAAGATTCTCTAACATTATTTGAAGCAGCAGCTGTTCACTTTATTCTGTACTGTAGTTTAAAAATAAATTAAAAGGCACCTCGCGCACTTATCGGCCCGCAGAGTACAATAAGTGTCAATTTAAATGGCCAACCCGAAAGCTACTTTTCCGTACAACAATTTTCTATGTGCACGGATATATCAGTTTATCAAATTTACTACTAATGAGGATGGTTGGTTTTATTAAGATCGATTTAGAGTATCACAGTTATTTTCCAGGAAGGTATGCAGAGGCCACTTATTTGTTCTCATCGAATTCTGCAAAGCGTTAAGATTGTTTTTAGAATATCTATAATTTACTTCATTCTGTTTTTAGTTGCCTATTGATTCCTTATCTACTTCTTTCTTTTCGTGTGGTTAGTGGCCAACCTGTTGTCAAGAGTTGTTTAAGCCACCCGTGGTCTACGGGTCTGACATAGCTTAACTACTGCTGTCAATTTGGTAATAACCGGGGCCGACTTTTTACGTGCCCTCCGAAGCACGGAGATACTCAGATGAAATACCACTAAGCGGTCACCAATCTATTGACTGATCGCACTCAACGTTACTTAACCTCGCTAATCGTTTACTGATCAGTGAGTGCTACTGGCTATGAGCGTCTCATTGATTCCTTATTACACAATTATATCCATAAAACAATTCATTAAGTTTTAAAATTAACTTGCCAATATATTTTCTGTAGATCCTATCGAATATGATTCTAAAAAGGTCATCAATTAATTCAACATCAGGTATGTCGTAAATATGTTTACCACCTGAGAAGTATAAGGTAACTGTTCGAAGTCTTGATCTATCAGGCACACTTACTTTATTTTATGTAGCACGTTGAGGTCTGTTTTTTTAAATACCTAAATCATCTTGGTAAACCCTATTCACCTCTTTTCCTTTAAAAGTTTTAGTGTCCCCTTCATTCAACCACATGATACAAAAAGTCATGAATAACTATGCCCATGTTAATACTTACTGTTTCCGTAAAAGCTTAAACGTTTTTAGTTTTGTTAAAGTACTAAGCGTACGAGTTTGGAAATAAGTCAGCACCCCTGTCCTTTATAAGGACAGGACAGGACTCAAAAGTTACGTTCAAATAACGCTCATTATTCTTTATAGGTGAAACTATTGTTGGTGCAAGAGTTTAAAAAATGTTTCATAAAATGCAGCACACAACGTTAGGCCACCTTTAAAAGGTTCTACACTGTCTTATTGTCAATTGTCTTTTTCTTCCAAGGTCTGACTTACAGTGATACTACACCTACTGTTTGCGAATTGAACAAGGCAATATTTAAAAAGCAACAGTTATTATATAAATATAATAACATTGCATTTCAAATATTTTTACATATTTAAGATTATACAGGCTGAAAAGATTAAGAGATTTTAAGATTACTTAGTAGTAATAATAAATTATGTATATGTTGGAGAGTGAAGCTCGGAACCTCAAGCCTGAATCATCTTGGACGTATTCGGAAAGCGGAGGCTGGCAACATCATGCGAGCTGTCATACTTATCAAATGTCAATATAAAAATGCTTTCAAACACGTGGAGCGATTACTTGTTGGAGAGACCTTGTGGCCGAACGCATGTAGAGCCACACTCTGTCCGACGTCGCCGCATTCCGAAAAGTAATCCGTTTCCACGCGGGCCAAGTGTGCTTATTTTAGTGTAATTTTGCATTAATACGTTGTGATTAAACCTATTGATTGTATTATTTCCGACAATTACGATGGATGAAGAGCTGATATATGTATATAATATGTGTATATATTTAATTTTGAAAAATAAACATAGTTCATGCAAATCAAGAATTTTAATTTGGGACGTAGATAAATACAATCGGGCATTATTGTCCAAAAATATGTTAAATTTGAATATAGTACAGTCACAAAGACCGTGGCATATATCGTAAGCTGCGTAAAGATGTCAAAATTACGGTATTAATGTAAAGTATTTGTTTATTTATTACTAGATTTTGCCCGCAGTTACCCGCGTAAGTCCTGTTGCAGTGGGAATATCGGGATAAAAAGTTAGTGTGAATCCAGGTCTCCAGATATCTACATACTAAGTTTCATCGCAATTGGTTTAGTAGATTTTACGTGAAAGAGTAACAAACATCCATACATACTCACAAACTTTCACATTTATAATATTAGTATATATTAAGCACACCAACAAAATGATTACCACACAATACATTATAATGACATTTTACAAATAAATATAATATAATTTTAATAATTTTTACTACCCAATAAAAGCATGCATGACAATTGAATAATAATTTTACAAAGTGAAACCATACTATATATACAGTGAACAACATAAAGAAAAAGAATACTAAATTAAATTACAATTTACTCATGATCCAGTTGACTACTCAGTAGGGATTCCCTGTATGATATAATATCCTTTGCAAATATGTCAATGGGAACATTTATTTTAGTGGACTATTCATTATAGTCTTGTCCTCTTATCACATTGACAGTGTGTTTATCAAATACGTGTATAGCTAACGAAAATATTCTTTTAACAGGCAATTCTACATAAAGTGTTATCAATACGGCTTCAGAAAATACAGAAGTGAATATTCGGTAAATGGTTTGAGCTTTTGTGTGAGTAAATGTTATTATAAAAGTAAGCACTCAAAGTCGGTGTCCACCTTTACACGTTTTCAATAAAAACGTCAGTGTAGCGTGTAGTATATGCTACGTAACAAGCTATCAGCTACGCGAGTCGTAGCGCCGTAGCAGTCGTAGCGGAAGCTGACAGCTGTTTCTATGCCAGTAGTGTCTTGTATGCCGAATATTACCGTTCATTGTGCAACAGAACAGAACCGTTTAGAATGTACGAGAATTTACACTCTTTAGTCGAGTCAATAAAATACGTTATTTCTTATCGGTGATCAATATTTGTAGTCAGGTTTTGAGATTGGAGGGACATGAGTTTTTGTAAGTAAAGAGCACTAATTACAAAATGTTGAAAAGAAAATATTAAACATCAATTTACGAACTACGTAAAGTGTAACGTGGTCACTTTCGTATGAGACTCAGGTATACAAACTAGTTTTATTGGTAGGAGCTTGCATTTAATGCAACCTCGTTGAATTTTTAAGTAAATATCTATAGCGAATTTGGAACTGCTTTAACATTACATGCAAAAATTAATAATAACTGATATATTGTTTTCTGTTTACGCGAATGTTATTCATTGAAATTAAACTATTTTATACGAATTCTTCATGATATTTTGAGCTCATTCTGCGTAAATAGAAACACCAATGATTAAATTATGTTCGGGTTCTTTGAAATAACTACACTGAAACATTGAGACAACTACCATCTTAGTCTCCCCATGACCATGGCTGCTGAAAAGCAACCGAAACGTCGGGAAAAGTGTAAAATTAAATACAAATAGTTTTAATAGTTTCAATAATTTATTTAGCTTAAAAATTAGTAAAGTTTAATTGTAGTAATAATGTAATAGTTTCAAAATTTTGTAATATAGTGTTAAATAAACAACGCGATAAAATCCGTATAAAATAGTTTAATTTCAATTAATAACTGATATAGATACGTGAGTAGAAAAGTCACGCCTTTTTGAACATACTTTTAGTCACTAAAAATATTCTTGATGATGAGTTGTGATTCGAATGTTTAATATTTCGATTACAGAATTAACTGAACTATGGATAGTCTACTTTTATTTGACAAAATATTTATTTCGGCATCAAATAACTCTAAGGAATTATAAAATAATTATTTAAAGCATATATTTGCACCTACTATTATTTTCTCGCGTGAAACACTTAATGTTTATGTAAACTTCTGCCGTACTAAAATTATCGATGTAAAAGATTTAGATATTTGGATGATGACGCGTAAACCATTGAAAGTACTTGAATGAAACTTAGCATATAGATAAATTATGTCCTGGATTGATACATAGGATTTACTTTTTACCATGATATAAACTATTTATCTATTCACATTTTCTCGAAGATCTGGTTGCTTTTCAGCAGTCATGGTGACAAAGATGATGGTCGTCTTCTAAGTAATCTCCTATAAAAATTTATGTTATTATAACAACGCTTTAGTTCCGACCATTCAAGAAGACGAAGCTCTGAGCAAAAGCTATTTAAATGTTTTGACAGGACAATATTTTAACGATCTAATAGGTGCTTTTATTGTGCAATTAAACAAATTTAATTGGTTTCAAGTTCAAGCAATATGTCTGCTAAACCAAAGGCTGTAAAATTCATTTCCGAACTCACGATCTCAGTATTCAAGTTTCACAATAAATCAATTTTGAACACACCCTCGCCGATATTTCACGTTACCTATTAATACAAAAGTTTTGTTTAGGTAAACTAAGCGAAGTTCGTCCTAACAACTCGAAATTTCCTTGGTAGTCCTCTTCATGTGAACGTTAACTTAAATTGGTTGGTTGTGAACTATAATTATGTACGTATAAAAAAAACGTTAGCAAAAAAAAATCCACATGTATATGTGGAATTTTAAAATATAGCCTAGCTAAATTTTGCCCACGGCTTCGCTTATGATGATCAGTCAAGCAGTTCAGGGGTGAAAGCTTAACAAACAAACAAGTAGACAAACTCATATTTGCATTTATAATATCAGTACTTCTGATTTCTTTAAGAGTTAATAACATGCACATCTCGTAAGATTGATACGATTTTTCATAATATAATAACCACGGATCGCTAAGAAGGTCGCGAATAATTCATTCGTCGCGAAGATTCAGGCCGCTATATCGAATTCTTAAAGAGATTTACTGCTACAGCCAGCCACGCATAAATATCATACACGATTTGTATTAATGCAATATGGGATGTACTGATATATACTATGGAAAGTACTGCAGATATATGTATGTATTACTAACTTTGGTATGTAGCTCCGCACCCGTAGCTTTGACATTGAAACTATTCTTATTATTGCCAATCTCGTGTTTTTACCGAGCGAGAGATTTTACTAACTCATCCAAATTTCACCACGCATGTTTTTAAATTTAATGTAATTGCATTTCCAGACTCCGAGCTGCTACCTACTAGGATCATTCTAATGACATGAAAACCATTAACCGTTTACTAGAACCGGGAAATGAAACCGGGAACTTATTATCACAAGCTTATGTAACCGCAAACTTTCGCCACGTTACCAACGAGGCGGCCACAAGAACTGTAAATAATAAATCAGTTGAATAGAATTCACCACAAACAGCATAGAACTGTTAGTTAGTCCTCGCAAAACAAATGATATTATTCCACCAGTATTCATCTTTAATTTGTAGCTAGTACGTTAAAATCACTGCTCTATGGGAACTATCAGGAATCATAAGCATGCATTTCACTACGAGGCCGTCACGAACATTCCTATTTCGTGAATGCATTACACACGTATAAACAGTTCGGACTCAATCTCTGGAAACGGTTCCGGCTATGCATTTGATCATTTTAGGTTTAGTTATGTGCACAATCACATTCAAATGTTATTCGAATATCACGCATTTATGTATTGTATATTAACAGCATTATACATGAATGCGTGCGCTACGTCCTTAATTATGAAAAGTAGGAATCGTTGTACGCATTTGTCAAGTGAAAGTGACTGCACGGTTGGCGTAGATTTTTAAGTGGTCGGGTCGCCACTGTTGCCGCACCGAGTGTTGTGTGTTCGATCCCCACACGGATCAAAAATTTGTGTGATCCACAAATGGTTGTGCCGAGTGGATGGGTGTTCTTTGTGTCTGTTGATTGAATGTTTGTAAAGTCGCAACAACAACGACAACAACGCCCGCACAGGAATTATTCCTAGTGCGGGCGTTGTATTTGAAAAAAAGACAAATTTAATTTATTTATGTAGATCACTAAGCACTTATGAAGCCAGGAAGGGCTCGGAGCAACTGTTTGTGGGCCTTGAGCCATTCGTGTGACTCTCTGAGAGCACCGTCAAGGCAGCTTTGAATGCATATGGCAATGATAAACACAGGCTAGAGTGGACGGACCTTAGAGGTCTGGAACACTCCAAGAAATTCATTGCAAACAGAGCCACAGGCTTCACCTGGAAGTTCGGCGGGTATAACAAGAGCCAAATACGCCTGCTCACAGGAGCGTTCACTGGCCATTTTGGCACCAACGACTTCCTGTGCAGATTGAAATTGGCACACAATTCGATCTGCAGAGCCTGTGGTGAACAGGACGATATCTCCATATCGCACCTACTATGTGAATGCGACGCGTTGGCTGGATTGGGGATGGATCTGATAGGATTGGCATATCTAAACCCTGAGGACTTCAGGTTTCTCCCTCTGAAGTGTACGCAACGACTGATGCAGTACATTCATAGGAAGATAGCTAAGGGATAAACCTTGGGGCCGACACAAAAGATCCCAATGGGTCGAAGTGTCGTCGGTCTGTACTGACTGGCCCCCACACATAAGATAAGATAACACTCATGAACGTCAAATTTGAAGGATTGGTGAATTTACCTAATTTAGGTAAGTTACATGTGGTTTAATAGCTGGATTATCTAAAGTTACATTTAGATAAGTTGCTGGGTTATTCGACAATCATTCGAATGAAATTGCGCGTATCATCATTTAAGAGACATTAAATGTTCAGGCTACATTTAACTAAATCTTCATTAAAGAAGATTTATTTAATGTTGCCTGCAAATGGTCAATGAACGTCATATTAAACTGAAGTCGTTAACTCGATTGATAAATTGATCGATTGCTCGTAATCGGTTGAGCGAATTTCGAATGCTATGGTGTTACTGATAGTTGGTAAAAATTATTGATGTCTATAGAGTGACATGTCTGGAATTTTACAAAGGCTTTTGTATTCTACTAAGGTAAAAAACATACGGCATCTCTTTATCTAGAAACATATGGCGTACATGACCTAATACGAATACATTCAAAAGGTTTATTATAAATTTCATGCGTGTTGAAATTTTGTATTATTTATTTTTATTATTTCCTACTTGTCCTAGGTTCTTGTCTCACGGGGTGTGTGTCAGAAAACCTCTCCGTGGTACACCCTGGGCGCCAGCAACAATGTTTTTCATTGTTGCTGGCGGCTAATATTCTGACAACCGGTGCCTTTTGCCGTCGCGTTTGGCACCGGAGGCGGGGGGATGGACGCTAGTCCCATCCCCAGGCCGGAGGCCCTATCTTTGGGCCCGGCTCTCCCAGTACCGCTCTGTTTTAGAGTAGACATGGGAGAGCTTCTTTGACGGGTTCGGCGTGCACTCACCCTGCCGCTGAACAGACAACGGGGTCTCTTCTCGTCACTCTGGCGATTCTTCCCCTCTCTTTGTCGTCCCCCTTGTTTTTGTTCCCCCTTTTTGGTTTTGCATCCAATTTTGTTTCTTGCCCCCTTTTGTTTTTTGCCCCGTTTTTGTGTTTGTTTTTGTTGTCCCTCCCTTTTTTGCCTTTTGTCCCCGTTGTCACCGTCTAGAACATATCGTAACCCCGTATTGTGCAGCGTCGTGGATCACGTCTCGCGGCTGCTGACGGGACCGAGGGTCTCGGCTTCACCGCCCGGACTGCGAGGGAGTGGCCCTCTATAAAAACCACCCCGAATCTCAAGCTGCTGCCGCACGGCGAGGAGATGCATGGCTGATGGGCAGTTCAGTCACTAGAGCGGCCCCCTCAGGGCACCGGCCGACCCCCTGAGTGTAATAGGCTTGCCCAGGTATCGGGATCTCTGCCTGGGTCGACCACCCTTTCTCCCATACTCGTGGGATTCGTTATGCAACAACCTATTAAAACAATTTTAAAGAAAAAGACGTTGAGAGAGTCGCGCACGCCCAGTTCTGCGCGTTCTGAGGAGGACGTGCCATCGGAGCACGACGTTGAAGTTTTGCCTTCGGCGGCTAGTGTGGAGAGAGCTCCACGCAAACGGTCGCGATCTGCGCAGCAGTCTGAGTCAGATGGCTCAAGCGAGGACGTGGTACCGGCGCCGAAAGTTGCGACAGCGCGACGTGGACGCGGTCGTCCGCCCACCCACGGAAGATACGTGAGTCTGGGCCAGGCGAAGGCCGCGCTTGCCGCTGCACTGCGGAAGACCCAGGATGAGGAGCGCACAACCGATGAGGATACCCTCATTGCTGCGGCAGCCCGGCGAGTCGCTGCGGGACGGAAGCAGCCGGTGGTGGTGCTGGATGCCGAGGACCTGCCGGTGTCACACCTCAAGACTCGGCTCAGTGATGCCCTGGAAGCCATACGACTGGTTTCGAGGAAGTCGAAGGGACTGAAGGGCACATGCCAGAAGACCCTCAAAGAGTCCCTCGAGGCCATTTGGAAGATTACGGAGGCTGTCTTCAGTCGAACAGCGAACGAAGAGGTTGAAACGTTGCAATCTGAGAATGCTCGTTTAGCTAAGCAATTATCCGAGCTCAAGAGAAGACAGGAGGAATTCGAGAAGCGACACGACCTGGGCGCGAACAAGACCGAATCGGAGCTTGTGGCTCTGGTCCGGCAAGAGCTTGGAGAGTTTCGCGCTAAGCTCTCAGTTATGGAGGGCCGGCTGCTGCGCCCTCCTCTGGCCGCAGACAGAGTCAGAGTGCCTCCCTCTCCTTCTCCCTCGATGCCTGCGCCGCCAGCGTACGCGCCTAAAGTAAGGTCCTCGCGGCCGCCTGCAAATTCTCCAGCAGCCGACACAACAGCTCCTGTCAACCGAAAGAGCAGAAAAAGGTCGCAGGCTAAGCGCGCACCTGTAGCTGCCAAGGAGCGCCTCCCCGCTTCCGTGGAAATACAAGCTGCTACTGCGCACAAAGCCGACAACTGGGAGATTGCCGGCCAGAAGGGAAAAGCAGCCAAACAGAAAAAGAAGGCGCCCAAGAAGGCTAGACAGGCAGCTAGAAAGGCGGCAAGGAAGCTCCACGCCCCCTTGCTCCACTGCAGTTGTTCTAACACTGCAGCCGGCTGCTATCGAGCGAGGGACAACATATGCGGAGCTCCTTAAGAAAGCGCGGACAGCAATAGACCCCGGCAAACTGGGAATAACGGCAGGCTTGCGGTGCGGGACTATCCAGACCGGTGCCCGCCTTATTGAAGTGCCGGGAGTCGCTAGCGGCGACCAGGCGGACCGTCTGGCGGAAAGCCTCCGCCAGGTTTTAGAGGCAGAAGAGGTCCGCGTCTCCAGGCCCCAAAAGTGCGTTGATTTGCGCATCACGGGCCTGGATGACTCTTTAACAAAAGATGAGGTCGTCGCTGCCGTCGCCAAGACCGGAGGGTGCCCTGCGGAACAAATAAAGTGTGGAGAAATTAAGCAGGGTCGCTCCGGAATGGGGACGGCCATTATTAGCTGTCCCGTTGCCGCCGCCAAGAAACTGGCCGATGGCCGACGTGTTTTAGTGGGGTGGGTGTCGGCGCAAGTAAAAGTGCCGGAGCCCAGGCTTGCCCGGTGCTACCGCTGCCTATCCAGCGGCCATGTGGGCGTCAAGTGCCCCTCACAGGCTGACTGCACTGGCCGCTGTTTCCGTTGCGGTCAGCCTGGTCACATGGCCGCTACATGCGAGGCCACGCCACACTATATTTTGTGTGTGGCGGCGGGAAAACCATCGAAGCACCGGGCGGGTGGGAAGGAGTGCGCCGCCACCCATAAGAAATTACCCCCGAAGTCCCCTGCCTCATCGTCGGCAGCAACTAAGGTCGCCGCTCCCGTGGTCGGAGGGGCGGAGGTCAGTATGGAGACGTAATGCCTCCACGCCTCCGTCTCCTCCAATGCAACATAAACCACTATGCCAGAGCTCAGGACCTTCTCCTCCAGAGCATGGCGCAGTGGTCAATTCATGTCGCCGTAGTAGCCGAACCATATTTCGTCCCTCCCAGGGCTGACTGGGTAGGGGACCTCGATGGCTTGGTGGCATTAACTTCGCCGGCCGCCGCCGGCACCCCGTCCTTCGAGAACATCGTCCGAAGACGGGGCTGCGTCGCAGCACTTGTAGGAGAAGCGGTTGTGGTGGGCGGTTACTTCTCACCCAACCGACCTCTCGCCGACTTCGAGGAGTATCTCCTCGAACTGAACGTCGTCGTCGCTCGAAGCCACCCTCGGCCCGTGCTCTTAGTCGGGGACCTCAATGCCAAATCCTCGGCTTGGGGTTCCGCGACCACGGACGCGAGGGGTGAATTGCTCGAGGAGTGGGCCGTAGAAAACGGCCTGCTAATCCTCAATCGTGGGTCAGTGCACACGTGCGTGCGTCAGCGGGGCGGGTCAGTTATTGATGTCTCTTTTGCCAGCCCCGCACTAGCACGCCGAGTCCAAGGCTGGCGCGTCGTTGAGGAGGTGGAGACGCTGTCGGACCACCGCTATATTCGGTTCGACGTCTCCGCCCAGACCTCCAACCCCCCAGCCTCAAGGGACCCGATTGGGGGCGGTCCGCGTTGGGCTTTAAAGAAGCTAAATCGGGAAAGCCTCCTGGAAGCCTCCATCGTTCAGGCCTGGGTGCCAGCACCGGCCAGGCCTGACAATGTTGAGATGGAGGCCGAGTGGTTCCGGGAGGCTATAACTCACATCTGTGATGCGGCGATGCCTAGAGTGCCTCAAACTTTTATAGCTAGGCGCCGGGTGTACTGGTGGTCGGAACATATTGCCGAGCTGCGCCACTCCTGCGTGGTGGCCAGACGCCAGTACATCCGGCTTCGTAGGAGGCGTCGCCGCCCTCCCGATTTTGTCGCCAGGGAGGTGGAACTGTACGAGGCCTACAGAGCGGCCAAGAAGACTTTGAAGATCTTCATCAAGCGGGCTAAAGATGATGTCCGCCAAGAGCTGCTGGGGACTCTGGACCGTAATCCTTGGGGGCGTCCATACCTCATGATAAGGGGCAAGCTTCGCCCCTGGGCGCCCCCCTTGTCCCAAAATCTCCGGCGCCACAGTTGGTGGAGGAGGTGGTGGCCGCTCTGTTTCCATCACGGGCGGAGCACACTCCTCCGTCGATGGTTCCGCCTTCCATGGCGTCCAGCGTGGACTTTGACGACGATGAGGTTCCCAAAGTGACCCAGGTAGAGTTGCGAGCGGCGGTGTCGAAACTTCGCTCGAAAAACACCGCCCCAGGGCCCGACGGCATTCCAGGTCTTGCTTTGGCCCTGGTCCTAGAGGAGTTCGCGCCCCGACTGAGGGGGCTCCTCAGCGAGTGTCTAGTGCGGGGCCAGTTTCCGCGCCAGTGGAAGGTGGGGAAACTGGTCCTGATCAGGAAGGAGGGGCGCCCGGCGGACTCTCCGTCCGCATACCGGCCCATTGTGTTGCTGGACGAGGTGGCTAAACTCTTTGAGTTTATTATCGCGGAGCGCCTCGTCCAGCATTTGTCTTCAGTGGGTCCGGATCTGGCGGAGAACCAATATGGTTTCCGCCGCGGGCGCTCCACTATAGACGCAGTCATGCGTGTGAGGAGCCTGGCGGAGGATGCGGTGTCCCGGGGCGAGGTCGTCTTCGCGGTGTCTTTGGACATCGCGAGTGCCTTCAACACCTTGCCCTGGAGTTGCATCAGGGAGGCACTCATTTTCCATCGAGTGCCGACCTACCTCCGCCGCATAGTCGGGGCATATCTTTCAGAGAGGGTAGTCGTCTACCCGGGTCACGACGGTTGGAGTCGGCGAGAGATGTCGTGCGGTGTTCCACAGGGATCGGTTCTGGGTCCGCTCCTGTGGAACATCGGTTACGACTGGGTGCTGCGAGGTGCGCTCCTCCGTGGCGTCGGCGTCATTTGTTACGCCGACGACACGCTTGTCACGGCGAGGGGTAAGTCGCACCGGGCGGCGGCCATACTGGCGACCGCTGGGGTCGCACAAGTCGTTGGTCATATCTGGCGGTTGGGCCTCGAGGTAGCTCTGTCCAAGTCCGAGGCCGTTTGTTTCCACGGCCCTCGGAAACGGCCACCTCCGGGGGCCCATATTATGGTAGGAGGGGTCCGCATCGGCGTCGAGTCAACCCTAAAGTATTTAGGTCTCTTGCTCGACAGCCGGTGGGACTTTATAGCCCATTTTCGTCGTTTGGCCCCCATTCTTCGGAGTGCTGCAGGCGCGCTCTCGCGCCTTCTGCCCAACCTTAGGGGGCCAAACTCCTCCTACCGGAGGCTCTACGAGGGGGTCGTGCGGTCCATGGCCCTATATGGGGCCCCAGTTTGGACGGACAACCTAACGGCCCGCAACTTCTCGGCGCTTCGTGCTCCACAGCGCGCCATGGCCGTCAGGTTGATTAGGGGATACCGCACGATCTCGTTCGAGGCTGCGAGCCTCCTCGCCGGATCGATGCCATGGGACCTGGAAGCAGCGCTCCTGGCGTCGCTCTATCGTTGGCGCCAGGAGGCTCTAGCTCGCGGCGAAGGACCGGATCCTCCCGCTATAAAGGTGGCGAGGTCCGAGCTCCGCCAGGTCCTAGTGACGAATTGGAAGGAGCGACTTGTGCACCCCAGTGCCGGGCACGCCACGATCGTGGCGGTAAGTCCCGTGTTTCAGGAGTGACAGTAGGGTATATTATAGAAGTGAGTCCTTTGGGTAGGTCTCTTCGCGTAGTGGCCTGCCGTTTTACACGGCGGGCCGTAACCTCGGCGGGGTCGCGACCGCATGCGAAAGCGATTCGCGCGGCCCCGCCGATAGTGGTTTTGTCGAGGAACACCGTGGTAGGTTTAGTCGGTATTCCGGGAGGTACATTATCTTTTCAACATCTTTCTTTTACCCCGGCGTGTCCGACATAATCCCTCCGCCCGCCCCCGCGATATGCGTCATTGCATTCCCCCACGTAAAACAAAAAAAAAAAAAGAAAAGGTTCTTGTCTCACAGGTTTATTTAATAGGATGGGCAAAGTATAACAATTTTTATATTAATAAATTATTTCGTATGAATAAAATTTAATTATAATATTTTGCGTATCAATATCAATAAATACTGAATTTTATTACTGCTCGGTCACCTAAATTAATATTTAGGTTGATATTGTCATTATAATTTTTTTTCTTGCAAGTAAAATAATTATAAAATTTATAGAATTTTAAATTAAAACAGAACCCAAATAAAACCTTAAAATATGACCACGCCTTACTGTTACACATCGATGCGATATGCGATATAACAAATATATCAAGACCACCTTGCTTCATATAAAATAAATGTCATAAACCATGTCCGTTCCTCAATTAGTGCCACCATGGACCGAAACTTATAAGATTTCGCAATATTTTCCTCAATTAAACCCTACTTCAGTAGAGACACGTCCAGTGTCCGTGCCACAAGTATTAATAAATACGCCTGACGCTACCACGAGCTACCATGGTTTACAAATCGACTGATTAATAATAAATAACATTCTCCTTGTTCATAGTAGTTTGCAAAGCGTAAAATTCGCGGTAATTATAATTGAACGTAAAGATTAGAGAAGATGTCTATCAGCATTTTTTAATAATGCTTATAGGCTCAACCCTTTGCCTAAACTTAGAAACTAAACTAAAAGCTCTCTAAACTCATTTACTCAATAGTCTTTGATATTTTTTTCATAAGCGTTATTCTGTGAATGAATGGACACACTCGGACACACTTATTCATGTTTGATTGTGTCTGGATGCCACCTAATTGCATTTTTAAGTAATTGGCTATCTATTTCAAAACCTAAGTAGTAATGTCATATAATAATATGCGACAATTATTGTCTCCGATGCAATCAGAGACTTTCTTTTAAAAGGCAGCTTACAACTACTTTAAACCGATGAGTGTGCATATAGAAAGTGATAAGACAAATTGAAGCAAGAGGGATATGCCAGGTGCCAATTTATAGTTTTCTCTAGTCTATCCTTTATTTTTTGCTAGTGCGGGACTGTCTTCCCCACTAGGAAAAATCCCTGCATAGCAGAGAATTTTACCTAATATTCAAACAATTGACACAATTTTTTTCCACAATACTCAGTACAGTCGCAATGGCGAAGCAACCACTTAAATTTAGTGGTTTAAGTGGTCGCTTACTATACTTGTACATCTTGACCGAAGCCAGCACTATAGTTTACGCTCTGACTGTAGTACGTAAACTACAGTAGAGCGCTCATAGTACGGGTTTTGCAGTGTGTTACAGTTTCGCCACCACGCTTCTTGCGATTAATGATTCAGGAACATGAACTCGATCCCGGTTGAGTCTTGACTCTTGCTTACTGAGTTTGTTCTTGCATTTAATGTAATACAGATTAGTAAGCGTCAAATTTCATGAATAAATTTGTTGGTTTAAACTAAGCTGATATTCTATAGTTATATATCTAATATCGTAGGATGTTAACTGATATATTTTAGATAGAACTACTTGTTTTAATTATGATGGTTGGGTACATGCCACAGATGGGCCCATTGTTTCTGTGCAGGTGAAGAGGACAATGACGACGAGTCTCTTAATATTTGCTCCTTTTGTGCTCCAGTTTAGCCAAATATATTTTATGCTAAATAAATAAATGGTAATGCCCATTATGCCCCATATATGACCATATTACCCCGGACATGGGGCAAAGCAGGCAACTTTTCCTCTTGCTTTTATGTTTTATTCATGCCAAAGACTGATTGTCTAAGATAATTATATTGATAACAATAATGACACTAATAAATGCCAGTTGTTTTTTAAATCTATTATTTCTAACGATTTATCCACGATTTCCCTTAAGAGGCCCGCATTGCCCCGGGTTCCCCTACGTATAGTGTCGGGAGGTTTTCCGTATTGAATAGAGTTTCTGTAGCGTTCACTGATATTTGCGCGCGTCTATACTATTATTAATGCGGTAAGTATGAGTATTAATCATATGAATTTGTTAATTACACGATCTTATATTAAGTGTTGCTTTATCTCACTAAAGAAATTATGATCATAGAACTAAATAACACATCACGGAAAATGAAATATAGTTATTCTTTGTTTAATTTTTATACATTGTAACATTAATAGTATGAGGCTGTATTGAGGATTAAATGTGTTTATTTTATATTATTTATTTATTGTTAAATGCATTTATATGGCAGTTCCGGATTGAATGGTTCTTGTTTGTAATGAGTGCAAGTAAAAACATTTCTGCGGCTTGTACGATCGACGCGAGCACGCATGTAAGTAACCTACCAGATTGACTCGCGCATGTAACCCGCTCGTTTAGCATGTATTAATATATGCATACAGTAAGTACTTAGAACGACATAATTTATGGTATCAGCGCAATACTCAATATAAATATTTAGTAAACCAATAGATAATTAATTTTCTTATGGCCGTCCCACAACTAAAAAGAGAAAGTTATCCGAGAGATAAATCGCATGCTGTCTCACTCTTTTAGGTTAAAGAAGAGATATGGCGAGACTTTTATCTTATAGATAAATGCTATTTGGAGGTGGTGCGACAAGCCGTCAGAGGCAACAGCTTTTTAATTATGTATGGAATTCCAAAACATGAAAGGTTAAAAAACTACATATGTCATTAATCAACATCTTTGATATCAGCACTATTTATAAACTATTCTGTTTCACTGCTCAGTAGGGATTGGCATACTTAGCTACGCTTAAAAAACATTATGTAAAACTCTCAGGCATGCCAGTTTTCTCACGATGTTTTCCTTCACCGTCAAAGTGAGCGGTAATTAACTATTTAATAAGGACATAACTTCGAAATGTCAAAGAGCCTGCAGCTGCCTGTGCTATGGCTGCTAATGTTTTGTACTAAAAGCTAAAATAACAATTCAGTAGCATAAAATTATTTCAGAACTGGACTTAAAGAGTCGACCGTCGTCATATTGTTTGAAAAACTCAACAGAAAGATAATAAAGAACTTGTAATTCAATAAATTTTTACAACCAATGTTTTAGCGTACACCCGGAGCAATGAATGAAATAAAACAAAGTTTTGGGCAAAGAGCAAATATAACTGTTGTTAAGATATCAAAACATGTCGAGATAAAACAATAACTGTAGTGGAATACTTTGCATAAGTTGACTTTTAAAGTAGGGATGGAACACAGTCGTCCTAATATAAATCTGTACAAAAGTACTTTCGTGTTCCGCTCTTACATTAAGTAATGAGCTTTTGTCAGTTTGTTTAAAATGTTTTGTTTTTATTTTAAGATGTCGTTTGTCGCTATCATTGCGATGAGTGTTGAGAGTTCGATTCCCATACAGGACCAATGTAATTCACAATCAATTGTTCCGAGTCTGGGAGGACTTAGTGTCCGTTAATAGTATATCGGTAAAGTTTCTTGCGACACATGACTTGAATGGTAGGGCGGGCGATGGCTTCTATTAAAAATAAAATGCAGTGCCAACTACTACTGTATCACATATAACCCGGCACGGATGGTGTAGAGATGTAAGTGGTTGCTTCACTATTGTAACCTGTTATGTGTTTATTAACTTGGGATCTGATTGATTCAGAAATAGGACAGGCCACGCCGTAAGAGCATAGTGTCTTAAGGTAAAATTGTGCAGAGATTAATTAAAGATGGATCAACAGTTAACACTTTTAATTGTCTAGTAATGAAAAAGTTATATGTATTTAACAATATTCACTATCCTACGCGTACAGTAAATAGGGCGTGGTTCGTAGAAACGGCTTGCTCCGTGGTTCTTCAGTAGCAAGAACACTTAGCTTGATGTTGAAGCCAGCCGGAAAAGGTCACGATCCAGGACGTGATCGGCTTATATATCCGCTACCGCCGGGCAGGAGGGGAAGAGGGGACCCACCACTCCGACTCGCGCGCAGCTGTCATGGCGCGAGCGGTCCGCGTGACACTACTGCCATGCCGCGAGTGT
This sequence comes from Catocala nupta, assembly GCA_963675205.1. NCBI lineage: Eukaryota > Metazoa > Arthropoda > Insecta > Lepidoptera > Erebidae > Catocala > Catocala nupta. Next base: position 24,287,362 of record OY776086.1, on the reverse strand, counting down.
TGTGGGTTGGATAGCCACACATAACAAAAAAATGTGTTATCCACAAATAAAGTAACTCTTTAAAGTCCTCACTAACATTTGGTGGAGGGAATTATAATCTAGAAATAATTAATAATAATAAATATTAATTAGTACTTCTACGTTAGATTGCCGGGTTGGGATAAATTTTATTAAATAATAATGCCTAATCTGGCAACGTGCCTGGTACATGGCATAATTTCGCCCCTTATTACATGATATATAATAGTGCTGGCAATGTAATAACATGGATGTAATAGGCTCTCACTCTTATACGCCTCTATTTCTTACTTTATATTGTTTGTACGAGTTTATAAGAAGAAAGAAATAAACATTAATTGCTGCAGACACAAAAAAATACAAAATATATACCAAGGACTTTTCAACTAAATTAAGCTTGATCAAATGAAATTTAAAATAGTACAAAATACCTACATTTATGCCTCCCTTCAGCATTAGCCAGGCTGTTAGGTTAGGGCGCTGGCGCTGGTTTTGTAAATTGACTTTAAATTAATACGCGAATGTCACACTAGTCAACTAATTTACAAACTAAACACGTATTTATTTACCACAAGAAAAAAGAAAATATCCGAGCAGATCCGGCAGCAATGCTTGTTTTTGAATAAATGATTTAATTTAGTACAAAAGATTCTGTTTCTGCATAATTAAATCCGAGCACGGCTCCTTTGGTCTAATATTATAAGTATATTTTGTGCCTAGGCTTATCCCGGCACCCATTTTCCACAAAAAAGTTGAAAGTTATGAATAATTGCCTAGTATTATCGTGAAAAATTTTTTGGAAGCTGTTTTCTACTTTTTTACTTTCTCGTAACTAGATTGTGATGGTCACGACTACCAAGTTGTATTATATTTACAAGCTTATTGCTGACGATCCATTTAAGTTTAGATATTTGAAATTTGTTTTCTTAAGGCGCTGTTCAAAGCTTTTTGTTTAAGCTATTTTGAAGGATTTTCAAAGGATTTTTATGAATCACTCGCGGCTTGACTCGCATAAAAGTGGGTTAGGTTATTTTAGTACCATTATAATATTTTTAACTTAAATAAAACCTGTGTTACTTGGTGATAATATAGCTTTCTAATGACGAAAGAATTTAAAAAATCGGTTATTCAGTTTTCTGTTAAGTACTTACAAACAAAAAAAAACAAACAAGAAATCAATCTTTTTTCCTCTTTATAATATTAGTATAGATAGATTATACAATACTACTATAACACTATTATTGCGTTTCACCCCGTAAGTTGTAATCCCACATACATAGGTACATACCTTATTATACATACCTTATATGTCTTCTAACACGATACAGGGATTGATTGGTTCCTGTTTAATTATTTACTTTTCATCTAATATGATTTCTTTTCTTTTTTCTATAATGGAAATCACACTAGTGACACTCTTGGACCAAGTGATCAAAGGCTTGGTAAACCAGCGATAGCCTAGTGGGAGATCATTGGATTGCCATGCAGAGGATCCCATCGATCCCAAGCGGCGCATCTCTGACGTTTCGAAATACTTATTAAATAATTGAAGTGAAGGGAAAACAACGTAAAGAAACCTGCATCTCTGAGAGTCCTCCATAATCTTCTCGAAGGCATGTGTAGTCTGCCAACCCGCACTCGACCAGCGTGATGGACTATCACCTAATTCTTCTCACACTGAGAAGAGGACGGTGCCCAGTAGTGGCATGGCATGGCAATACAGGGCTGTTATTATACTTAGGCTACGGTAACCGTTAACCATCAGGTGGACCGTTTGTTTATTTTCCATAATTAGTCATTAGCATAGACTACTGACTGAGAGATTCCACGCATAGCAAACAAGTTCTGATGTTTTTAGTGAATCATGTATAAGCATCAAACAGATTTGGACGCAGCTTGGCATATAAACATAAACAGCATTGGCAATACTATTAAGACAAATCCGCGAGAATTTTGGAGACATAACTCAAACTTGCGAAAGGTGGCTTTGAACCAACAGCTATTGTTACAGTAGCGAGATATTTATCGGTATTCAAGCAGCAGAAACATTTGCTAATAAATTTTCTTCATCTTATTTTTACCTGATGTATTCCAATTAGATACGGCGTGAGTGGCTAAACATGAACACATTAGTAACAGTAACTATATAAATATTGTTGATATCGGACTAACTGACGTTCTCTTCGGTATTTACTAACTGAAACCAAATAGCTCCATAGGTCCCGATGGAATCCCTCCTTTAATGCTCAAACGAGGCAAAACATATTTATGCCGTGTGCATTAAAGATCGGTGTTTATCCACCATAATGGAAACAGTCCAGAGTAGTTCCAATCCCAAAGTCTGCACATAGGGTTTCAGCTGAAGACTACCGATCCACAGCGGTTTTGTCATCCTCGGCGAAAGTCTTTGGGACAATCCTCCATCAATATATATATTCATTCTTCAATAAATATCTGAGTGAGGTTCAACATGGTTTCAGACCCAAGAGAGCCATTAACTCCAACTAATTGACTCTTGTTGAGTTTATATCCATGACACTTGATAGAGGTGGTCAGGTAGATGTAGTTTACTTTGAATTCAAAAAGGCTTTTTAGAGGGTTAACAACGATATTTTATTGTTGAAGCTTAGAGCTATTGGAATTGCTCCAGGACTTCTTAAATTATTTGTAGACTATCTGCAGGACCAACAGCAGTTATTTAAGCTAGGTATATATGTACGTATCCAAACCCTACCATACGCGCTTGATAGATTTTATTAAAATACATTTAAATTTGTATATGTTTACTGTGCCAAAATACGCAATGTCTTTGAACAATTATAGGTTATAAATAACCAAGTGTGGTTTTTGTAGCAAATATTGTATAGTTATCTACTAAATTAATCCTCTTAGAATTATTGATAACCTTTACAACTAAATATTCATGTTAAAAACGTTAAAATGTGTACACGTGGTCTCTCGATGTTGTTTGTCTGACAGTATAAAAGCGGACGTAATCGGACGACAGATTCATTCTGTGTTCGACCGCCGAAGTGAACGGAGCTCTGTTCTATATTTATTTGTGATCCTGTATAAATACGACAGTTGAAGTGTATTTATAACAAGTTAAGTATCTACCAATTATTGTAAAATATTATGTTGAATTATAAAAACTAATGTGCTATCTTTAGTGTTTTATTTATAAATACAGTTAATATGATTATTCTAAATACATTTGGATGGATTGAAATCTAGCTATTTCTACTATGTTACCTATATAAAACAAGTCGCAATTAATTCTTTTATAAAACGTATTTGATATAATATACCATAAAATAATTTACCATCAGAAGTGGGATGCATCCCGAGCCATTACTAATTGCTGTTTTATTTTAAGGACTTGTGAACGTGCATCCTGATGGATTCTACAGTGATAGAAGGACTACTCAAGGCAATCCGGGATGCAGTAGCCGGTACTCAACGAGGAGATGATGTGGTGCTGCCTCCTTTTGACCCCGATAAAAATGAAAATGGTGCCGAGAAGTGGTGCAGCAACATCAACTCTATAGCCGTGGACCTAGGATGGGGTAGCGTCACTACTGTCGCTAAAGCAGGTAAAGCCCTGAAGGGTTCTGCTTTACTTTGGTACGAAACTTGGGAACCTGATGAAGGTAGAACCTGGGAAAACTTTCAGATTACTATTAAAGAACTATACCCAGAGAAACGTAATTTATCTGACAAACTATCAAAAGCTGTATTGTTGACGTCTGAAACATGTGAATCATAATGCGAGTACGCTAGAGAAAAACTTAGATTGTTTAAAATTACAAAGATAGCTTTTACGGAGGAGCAGTTGGTCGAACTGATATGTGGAGGCATACATGATATTAATGTACGAATGGCTTCCCATAACAGTCGTGTTAAAACAACTGCTGAATTATTGTCTCTATTTACAACGTATGTCAAAACATCAAGAAAGCGACCCTTTGATTCAAATAATAAGATTGATGGAACTACAAACAATACTGTTAGTAAACAACCAAGACTAGGAATTCCTCAGGAGAAGCGTTGCTTTACATGTGGCAAATTAGGTCATCTTAGGACCCAATGTTTCAAAAATCGTGTTGCTGAGGACAATAGTAGTACTACCCCTAGAACGTCAATATCATCCGACGCAGCTAAAAACCCAAGTGTAGTTCAATGTAGTTATTGCAAAAAATATGGTCATACTGATTCTATTTGTTACTTTAAAAAACGTGTCGACACTAAATCCTCTACGACAGAGAATAATAATGTCAATTGTTTAACTAAAGTAAATCTGACATTAACTAAAATAACAATCAAAGATGTGATAGTTATGGCTCTTATTGACACTGGTGCTAGTTGTAGTGTATTGAAAGATTCATTAGCCAGGCAAGCAGGTTGTAATCTTGATCCATGTTCATTAACTCTGGAAGGAATAGGCAAAGGGAAATTACACATATTCGCTAAGGCAACGCTGCCTGTAAGATTTGATGAAGTGTGTTTAGAAATTGAATTTCACATAGCTAGAGATAAGGATTTTGCTTATGATTGTATTATTGGTAGAAACGCCATCAGATTTCCTGATATTGCTATCATAATGGACTCCGAGGGTTGTAGGTTGCAGCGTACTCCTTACCCTGAACCATCTGTAATAGTTAACCAGGCCTCGTGCAGTAATAGTTTTCAATTAAGCGAATTATTAAGTCGTGTAGATACGGCATTGCAAACAAAAATATTAAATATTTTTGAAAAATATCCAACTATTTTACCAACTGAAAATAATATTGGTACTGTTACCACAGGTGAAATGAGCCTACGCTTAAGAAATAATGAAGTTATTTATTATAGGCCATACCGACTGGCTCCTGTTGAGAGAGAGAAGGTTAACATTATGATCAAAGACTTGTTACAAAAAAATATAATACGTGAAAGTGACTCCACATTTGCTAGCCCTGTCCTACTGGTAAAAAAGAAAGACGGCAGTGACCGTATGTCTGTGGACTTCAGGGTATTAAATAAAATTATAGAAAAAGAAAGATACCCTCTCCCTCTCATTGAGGACCAAATCGACAAACTAGGCAAGGCAAAATTTTTTATATCGATAGATATGAAAAATGGTTTTTACCAAATTCCCATAGCGAGTGATTCTGTAAAATATACTGCTTTCGTGACACCAGATGGGCATTACGAGTTTTTAAAAATGCCTTTCGGGATTTGCAATGGTCCGTCAGTTTTTCAAAAAGCTATTAGTAAGGCTGTTGGCCATTTACATTTTTTATTAGTATACATGGATGATATTTTAATTCCATTTGAGACCGAGCAGCAGGGCTTACATTATCTAGAACAGACCCTTAAAGCCCTTTGTTTGGCAGGATTTACTATCAATTTAAATAAATCTAAGTTTTTTGTTAAAGAGATCGAATATTTAGGTAGACAGATTTCAGAAGAGGGTGTAAGGCCAAGTAATAACAAAATTTCAGCTCTCGTTAACTCATCAGTACCTAGTAATGTTAAGGAAGTTCGCCAATTCATGGGGTTAGCTAGCTACTTTAGAAAGTTCATCCCCGAGTTTGCCTCACGAACCAGCTGTATAACTAAACTAACAAAAAGCAACCAAAAATGGGAATGGGGATACGAACAAGATCAGGCCAGAAAATATGTGATAGAACGTTTAGTATCAAAACCTTTGTTAGCTATTTTTGATCCAAATTTAATTACAGAATTGCATACCGATGCTAGCTCTATAGGCTATGGTGCCATTTTGATACAAAAAATTGAAAATACTATTAGAGTGGTAGCATATTTTAGTAAACGCACCTCCCCAGCTGAGTCACGATATTGCTCATATGATTTAGAGACGTTAGCAGTTTATAATGCTCTTAGACATTTTAGAGTATATTTATTAGGTATTAATTTCACTATAGTGACAGATTGCAACGCCATAAAATCTACGATGAACAAGAAGGATCTGTCTCCACGTGTTGCTAGGTGGTGGACCTTCATGCAGGATTTTAGGTTCGATATTCTTTATAAAAAGGGTAAATTTGTAGGGCACGTAGATTTCTTAAGCCGCAACCCAGTTTCAACGACCGATACCCCTTTAAAAATAAATGCAATTAATGAAAACTTACAAATAACATCATCATGGTTAGAGACTGCACAGCATAATGATAATGAGACTCAAAATTTAATAAGTAAAGTTCAAAATGGCGAAATGGATGCCAATCAATACGTTATTATCAATAACCTTCTTCATTATAAAAGTGAACCTGAAGGGACTCCTAAGTTATATGTACCCAGGGGCTATAGGCTAAGTCTGTTGCGACTTTACCATGATGACCACTGCCATATCGGATACGATAAAACTCTTGATAAAATCAAACAATACTTCTGGTTCCCGGGCATTGCTGCTTTCACTAAAAAATATATTTCACATTGTCTTATCTGTACTTCGCGAAAAAATCATACAGGACCCAAACAAGGTCAACTATATCCAATAGACAAATCGATACCTTTTCACACGTTGCACCTGGATTGCACTGGTCCCTTTAGACAATCTAGTGAGGGTTACAAACACATTCTCATAATTATAGACGGTTTTACGAAATTTTGTATACTTAAACCACTAAAGAGTTTGAATGGTCAGGAATTGCTTTTTGCTTTACGAGAAACTATTACTACATTTGGTACGCCAAGTCTCGTCGTTACAGATAGAGGAACCAATTTTACGTTTAGCCAAGTTCAATCGTTGTTTAGAGATATGCAAATTGAACATCACATGATATCTACGGGTACACCTCGCAGCAACGGGCAGGTAGAACGTTACGTAGCCACAGTTACAAATATGCTTACGACTACAGTTCATGATTCTTCAGAATGGCCGAACGTTCTTTGGAAAGTTCAACAGTCCTTAAATACTACTGTCCAAAAATCTACAGGTTTTCCGCCTCTTAGACTATTAATTGGTAAAGAATGTAACATACCGTCCGTACAGGCTCGACTGACTGATGTAGTAGATGATTCATTACAACCTATTATACATACACAAGCTGATCGTGAATTAGCAAAACAACGTCTCAAAGATGTTGCTGACAAATATAAGGAGCGTTTTGATATAACTAGGCGTACTAATAAAACTTTTAATATAGGCGATACAGTATATGTGAATCAAGATCATAGGCGCCACGATAAACTAAGCCCAAAATACAAAGGTCCTTATGAAATTATTGAAATATTACCTAGTGATAGATTTTCATTACGAGGTCGCAACAACTTGAGAAATATAACTATAGCTAAGGATAAATTGCGAATATGGCCAGGCGAATGGGTAGAGCAAAACGTATCTTTTGAGGAATCGGTATAATTATTTATTACTTTTTGTTATGTGGACCTAGGCCGTGATAGAGTAAAAATTTGTTATTTTTCATATATGTGCTAAAATGTGAACTCTGTAGCTATTTTGATATATTCTCAAATGTGTAATTGATTATAAATATTATGTTAATACTTACTATTTAAATTATTTTCTCTATTAGATAATAATAAATACAAAAGTGTTTGTAGAGTACTACTTACCTAACAAATACTTAAATTACGTTGGTGTTAGTGGATAATGTATTATCTATTGTGTTGATTATGACATGTTGTGATGTTTAAGTGATTATAAAGTGTTAAAAAAGCGTAATTTTGACTCAGTAAAATCGTATGATTCAGTATCCTTATATATATCCGCTGGTCGGTCACTGCCCTGATGTTAGTCTGAAATATCACTGGCAGCGGGTGATAGGACTAATATGCCAAGGCCAGAGGCTAATATTAAAGTTATGTAATATCTGCTGGTCGGTCACTGCCCTGATGCTATACTGAAATTCATGTGCAGCAGATGATAGGTATAGCATGTCAAGGCCAGAGACTATTATATACATTATATACTGCTGGTCGGTTACTGCCCTTATGTTGGTCAAGATTTCATGTGCAGCAGGTGAAAAGACCAACATGTCCAGGCCAGAAACCAATGTGATTTTATAATACTGTTGTACTTCGAGAGCAAAGTACAAGTCAGTATGGCCGTGATAGATTTTATTAAAATACATTTAAATTTGTATATGTTTACTGTGCCAAAATACGCAATGTCTTTGAACAATTATAGGTTATAAATAACCAAGTGTGGTTTTTGTAGCAAATATTGTATAGTTATGTACTAAAATCCTCTTAGAATTATTGATAACCTTTACAACTAAATATTCATGTTAAAAACGTTAAAATGTGTACACGTGGTCTCTCGATGTTGTTTGTCTGACAGTATAAAAGCGGACGTAATCGGACGACAGATTCATTCTGTGTTCGACCGCCGAAGTGAACGGAGCTCTGTTCTATATTTATTTGTGATCCTGTATAAATACGACAGTTGAAGTGTATTTATAACAAGTTAAGTATCTACCAATTATTGTAAAATATTATGTTGAATTATAAAAACTAATGTGCTATCTTTAGTGTTTTATTTATAAATACAGTTAATATAATTATTCTAAATACATTTGGATGGATTGAAATCTAGCTATTTCTACTATGTTACCTATATAAAACAAGTCGCAATTAATTCTTTTATAAAACGTATTTGATATAATATACCATAAAATAATTTACCATCAGAAGTGGGATGCATCCCGAGCCATTACTAATTGCTGTTTTATTTTAAGGACTTGTGAACGTGCATCCTGATGGATTCTACAGTGATAGAAGGACTACTCAAGGCAATCCGGGATGCAGTAGCCGGTACTCAACGAGGAGATGATGTGGTGCTGCCTCCTTTTGACCCCGATAAAAATGAAAATGGTGCCGAGAAGTGGTGCAGCAACATCAACTCTATAGCCGTGGACCTAGGATGGGGTAGCGTCACTACTGTCGCTAAAGCAGGTAAAGCCCTGAAGGGTTCTGCTTTACTTTGGTACGAAACTTGGGAACCTGATGAAGGTAGAACCTGGGAAAACTTTCAGATTACTATTAAAGAACTATACCCAGAGAAACGTAATTTATCTGACAAACTATCAAAAGCTGTATTGTTGACGTCTGAAACATGTGAATCATAATGCGAGTACGCTAGAGAAAAACTTAGATTGTTTAAAATTACAAAGATAGCTTTTACGGAGGAGCAGTTGGTCGAACTGATATGTGGAGGCATACATGATATTAATGTACGAATGGCTTCCCATAACAGTCGTGTTAAAACAACTGCTGAATTATTGTCTCTATTTACAACGTATGTCAAAACATCAAGAAAGCGACCCTTTGATTCAAATAATAAGATTGATGGAACTACAAACAATACTGTTAGTAAACAACCAAGACTAGGAATTCCTCAGGAGAAGCGTTGCTTTACATGTGGCAAATTAGGTCATCTTAGGACCCAATGTTTCAAAAATCGTGTTGCTGAGGACAATAGTAGTACTACCCCTAGAACGTCAATATCATCCGACGCAGCTAAAAACCCAAGTGTAGTTCAATGTAGTTATTGCAAAAAATATGGTCATACTGATTCTATTTGTTACTTTAAAAAACGTGTCGACACTAAATCCTCTACGACAGAGAATAATAATGTCAATTGTTTAACTAAAGTAAATCTGACATTAACTAAAATAACAATCAAAGATGTGATAGTTATGGCTCTTATTGACACTGGTGCTAGTTGTAGTGTATTGAAAGATTCATTAGCCAGGCAAGCAGGTTGTAATCTTGATCCATGTTCATTAACTCTGGAAGGAATAGGCAAAGGGAAATTACACATATTCGCTAAGGCAACGCTGCCTGTAAGATTTGATGAAGTGTGTTTAGAAATTGAATTTCACATAGCTAGAGATAAGGATTTTGCTTATGATTGTATTATTGGTAGAAACGCCATCAGATTTCCTGATATTGCTATCATAATGGACTCCGAGGGTTGTAGGTTGCAGCGTACTCCTTACCCTGAACCATCTGTAATAGTTAACCAGGCCTCGTGCAGTAATAGTTTTCAATTAAGCGAATTATTAAGTCGTGTAGATACGGCATTGCAAACAAAAATATTAAATATTTTTGAAAAATATCCAACTATTTTACCAACTGAAAATAATATTGGTACTGTTACCACAGGTGAAATGAGCCTACGCTTAAGAAATAATGAAGTTATTTATTATAGGCCATACCGACTGGCTCCTGTTGAGAGAGAGAAGGTTAACATTATGATCAAAGACTTGTTACAAAAAAATATAATACGTGAAAGTGACTCCACATTTGCTAGCCCTGTCCTACTGGTAAAAAAGAAAGACGGCAGTGACCGTATGTCTGTGGACTTCAGGGTATTAAATAAAATTATAGAAAAAGAAAGATACCCTCTCCCTCTCATTGAGGACCAAATCGACAAACTAGGCAAGGCAAAATTTTTTATATCGATAGATATGAAAAATGGTTTTTACCAAATTCCCATAGCGAGTGATTCTGTAAAATATACTGCTTTCGTGACACCAGATGGGCATTACGAGTTTTTAAAAATGCCTTTCGGGATTTGCAATGGTCCGTCAGTTTTTCAAAAAGCTATTAGTAAGGCTGTTGGCCATTTACATTTTTTATTAGTATACATGGATGATATTTTAATTCCATTTGAGACCGAGCAGCAGGGCTTACATTATCTAGAACAGACCCTTAAAGCCCTTTGTTTGGCAGGATTTACTATCAATTTAAATAAATCTAAGTTTTTTGTTAAAGAGATCGAATATTTAGGTAGACAGATTTCAGAAGAGGGTGTAAGGCCAAGTAATAACAAAATTTCAGCTCTCGTTAACTCATCAGTACCTAGTAATGTTAAGGAAGTTCGCCAATTCATGGGGTTAGCTAGCTACTTTAGAAAGTTCATCCCCGAGTTTGCCTCACGAACCAGCTGTATAACTAAACTAACAAAAAGCAACCAAAAATGGGAATGGGGATACGAACAAGATCAGGCCAGAAAATATGTGATAGAACGTTTAGTATCAAAACCTTTGTTAGCTATTTTTGATCCAAATTTAATTACAGAATTGCATACCGATGCTAGCTCTATAGGCTATGGTGCCATTTTGATACAAAAAATTGAAAATACTATTAGAGTGGTAGCATATTTTAGTAAACGCACCTCCCCAGCTGAGTCACGATATTGCTCATATGATTTAGAGACGTTAGCAGTTTATAATGCTCTTAGACATTTTAGAGTATATTTATTAGGTATTAATTTCACTATAGTGACAGATTGCAACGCCATAAAATCTACGATGAACAAGAAGGATCTGTCTCCACGTGTTGCTAGGTGGTGGACCTTCATGCAGGATTTTAGGTTCGATATTCTTTATAAAAAGGGTAAATTTGTAGGGCACGTAGATTTCTTAAGCCGCAACCCAGTTTCAACGACCGATACCCCTTTAAAAATAAATGCAATTAATGAAAACTTACAAATAACATCATCATGGTTAGAGACTGCACAGCATAATGATAATGAGACTCAAAATTTAATAAGTAAAGTTCAAAATGGCGAAATGGATGCCAATCAATACGTTATTATCAATAACCTTCTTCATTATAAAAGTGAACCTGAAGGGACTCCTAAGTTATATGTACCCAGGGGCTATAGGCTAAGTCTGTTGCGACTTTACCATGATGACCACTGCCATATCGGATACGATAAAACTCTTGATAAAATCAAACAATACTTCTGGTTCCCGGGCATTGCTGCTTTCACTAAAAAATATATTTCACATTGTCTTATCTGTACTTCGCGAAAAAATCATACAGGACCCAAACAAGGTCAACTATATCCAATAGACAAATCGATACCTTTTCACACGTTGCACCTGGATTGCACTGGTCCCTTTAGACAATCTAGTGAGGGTTACAAACACATTCTCATAATTATAGACGGTTTTACGAAATTTTGTATACTTAAACCACTAAAGAGTTTGAATGGTCAGGAATTGCTTTTTGCTTTACGAGAAACTATTACTACATTTGGTACGCCAAGTCTCGTCGTTACAGATAGAGGAACCAATTTTACGTTTAGCCAAGTTCAATCGTTGTTTAGAGATATGCAAATTGAACATCACATGATATCTACGGGTACACCTCGCAGCAACGGGCAGGTAGAACGTTACGTAGCCACAGTTACAAATATGCTTACGACTACAGTTCATGATTCTTCAGAATGGCCGAACGTTCTTTGGAAAGTTCAACAGTCCTTAAATACTACTGTCCAAAAATCTACAGGTTTTCCGCCTCTTAGACTATTAATTGGTAAAGAATGTAACATACCGTCCGTACAGGCTCGACTGACTGATGTAGTAGATGATTCATTACAACCTATTATACATACACAAGCTGATCGTGAATTAGCAAAACAACGTCTCAAAGATGTTGCTGACAAATATAAGGAGCGTTTTGATATAACTAGGCGTACTAATAAAACTTTTAATATAGGCGATACAGTATATGTGAATCAAGATCATAGGCGCCACGATAAACTAAGCCCAAAATACAAAGGTCCTTATGAAATTATTGAAATATTACCTAGTGATAGATTTTCATTACGAGGTCGCAACAACTTGAGAAATATAACTATAGCTAAGGATAAATTGCGAATATGGCCAGGCGAATGGGTAGAGCAAAACGTATCTTTTGAGGAATCGGTATAATTATTTATTACTTTTTGTTATGTGGACCTAGGCCGTGATAGAGTAAAAATTTGTTATTTTTCATATATGTGCTAAAATGTGAACTCTGTAGCTATTTTGATATATTCTCAAATGTGTAATTGATTATAAATATTATGTTAATACTTACTATTTAAATTATTTTCTCTATTAGATAATAATAAATACAAAAGTGTTTGTAGAGTACTACTTACCTAACAAATACTTAAATTACGTTGGTGTTAGTGGATAATGTATTATCTATTGTGTTGATTATGACATGTTGTGATGTTTAAGTGATTATAAAGTGTTAAAAAAGCGTAATTTTGACTCAGTAAAATCGTATGATTCAGTATCCTTATATATATCCGCTGGTCGGTCACTGCCCTGATGTTAGTCTGAAATATCACTGGCAGCGGGTGATAGGACTAATATGCCAAGGCCAGAGGCTAATATTAAAGTTATGTAATATCTGCTGGTCGGTCACTGCCCTGATGCTATACTGAAATTCATGTGCAGCAGATGATAGGTATAGCATGTCAAGGCCAGAGACTATTATATACATTATATACTGCTGGTCGGTTACTGCCCTTATGTTGGTCAAGATTTCATGTGCAGCAGGTGAAAAGACCAACATGTCCAGGCCAGAAACCAATGTGATTTTATAATACTGTTGTACTTCGAGAGCAAAGTACAAGTCAGTATGGCCGTGATAGATTTTATTAAAATACATTTAAATTTGTATATGTTTACTGTGCCAAAATACGCAATGTCTTTGAACAATTATAGGTTATAAATAACCAAGTGTGGTTTTTGTAGCAAATATTGTATAGTTATGTACTAAAATCCTCTTAGAATTATTGATAACCTTTACAACTAAATATTCATGTTAAAAACGTTAAAATGTGTACACGTGGTCTCTCGATGTTGTTTGTCTGACAGTATAAAAGCGGACGTAATCGGACGACAGATTCATTCTGTGTTCGACCGCCGAAGTGAACGGAGCTCTGTTCTATATTTATTTGTGATCCTGTATAAATACGACAGTTGAAGTGTATTTATAACAAGTTAAGTATCTACCAATTATTGTAAAATATTATGTTGAATTATAAAAACTAATGTGCTATCTTTAGTGTTTTATTTATAAATACAGTTAATATAATTATTCTAAATACATTTGGATGGATTGAAATCTAGCTATTTCTACTATGTTACCTATATAAAACAAGTCGCAATTAATTCTTTTATAAAACGTATTTGATATAATATACCATAAAATAATTTACCACGCTCGGGGAAAATCTAAGGTTCTATACTGGTACTACTTCAGAGTGACATCGACGCCTTACATAAGTGGACTCTTGATAACAAAATGGAATTCCATTTCTCCAAGTACCTAGCGATGACTTTTGGACGTGTCAGAAGTCCAATCAACTTTAACTATCAGTTAAACGATGTTGCCGTTTCTAGATGTACCCGTATCAAAGATTTGGGTGTAGTGTGTGATCCTAGCCTCACTTTTCACGACCATATTATTGCAACGACGAAGGACTCTTTTAGTCGGCTTGCATTCATTTTGAGTAATGTGAATGACTTCTGCACTAACGATGTAGTCAGGATTATCTATAATTCACTTGTACGCAGCAATATCGAGACAAGTGCTTGTGTATGGAATCCTCATGAAAAAATATACATGTTGCTATTAGAAAAGGTTCAAAAAGCTTTCTTGAGATTCCTTTATAAGCGCTTATAATTATGGTTATTACCCATTTCTGTATCCGACAAAATTCCTGTTGGGTACCCTAAGATATAATTCTCTGGAGGTCAGAAGGCAGTTAAATCAGATTGAAACTATGTGCAAAATCCTTCGTGGCATAATTGAGGCATCAGAACTTCATGACGTGCTAGTAAGGATATTTGTTCCTGATAATAACCGCCGCGGCAGAAAGCACAAACTGTTTACCTTACCAGCTTGTCGCACAGTACCCCGCACTAATTAGTCTATATCTCCGTCTCTCGCCACAATCAACGCTCTCCTTGTAGACAACTCTCTCTATGGTCGGTTCCTCATGTCTGAGGATCGTGATCATCGTTGGATAATCCACACTTGGATCGTACGATTTGCCTCCATCGGTTCCTGTTGATGGCACTTCTGACCACCGAGCTAAGTTTGGTTAAAGGTTTATATTTTGATTTGATAATATACAAGAGCCTCGATCACCATCTAAAGAGGCTCGCGTTAGGTGCTTGGATTAAGGGTTTGATGCAGAAGGCAGTGCTATTAGATACGGCACGCATTGTGAGCAGGTTCCTATCTCTGGAATCCTAACCACCGGCAGCTTGGACCCTGTTCCCGATGCCGGTGGGGTACCATATATTTTATATTTTAAATGTATTTTTTATATATGTATATTTAAAAATGAAAAATATATTGTAAAGATTTAAATAAAGAATATAATCATTAAAATGTTACTTTTAGGTCCTTAAATATTTTAATTTACCGAATTACTTCTCCTTAATGTGCGCGGATAGTATGGGTATATTATAATAAATCTAACATTATTGCCTTTATTTCATCAAAAACCTTATTGTCTTGAATAATGATACATTTTCGTTTATTTCAGCTGTTTAATAAATGGGTGAGTATAGTTTAATTCTTTTTAATTATTTTAGGGATAAATAATTACCTATATTAAAATTGCTGGAATTGATTCAGTACCCAATTTTGAACAAACTACTTTCAGGATGTGCGTTTATTATGTTACATGTTGTACATATACAGGTTGTCCGGTAATTAATGGATAACCTGGAAATGTCTCATAATGCAACTAATGGCCGTTCAGAAAAAAATATGAAAAAAAGTCTAACCTATCTACTACCTGAGATATGTGTTTTTTTTTAATTACCATGTATAACTTTCTTGTATACTACGACCATAAATGAATGAAATCCATCGGTATTTTGTTGTTTTATTATTAAACACTAATTATGCTAATAGATAGACAGTCAAAAGTATGCTGTGCTAATATAGCTTGCACTTTTTAATATAAATATGTATTGTTTTTTCCTTTTTTTCTTAACGGCCTTCAGTTCTACTATAAGACATTTCAAGGTTATCCATTAATTACCAGACACCCTGTATATTAGTGAGACTCACGCAAGTAAAATCGCGTAAAGAAAGAAGATTCCAGCTAATAAGCCATCTCTGCATCCGCCTCTCTTTTACACTTACGTAACTACTTTTTTAAAATCGTTTCCACTGTGTAAACAGCTACACAGCATATTAAAGCTTTAACCAGCATTCCACGACTTAAGATTCGTTTGAAGAAAGTGGGTGTACGCGCCTCTATTGTTCATTAATTATGTGTTCTGTAAACGTAATTATGGTAATGTTAAGCTTGTTTCTTCTAAGTTGTACCCACTTAAAATTAATTTTATATTTCTATTAAGTAATGTTTTTGTAGAGGAAAATAACTCTGTTTTACTAGAGACACGGCTTGTGTGGGAAGGTAGTAAATGTAGCAATGTTTCTTCTTAGTTCTGTTTATTTAAAACTAATTTCTAACTTCTATTTCGGTAATGTTATTGCTGTATAATATATTTTAAATACTGTTAATGAACTACGAATTATCTTTATATAGACTAAAGCAAATTTGTGTGGAACTTAGTTCTACTCTAAAATAAATTATCTTACATCTAAAATCAAAATTGTATACCTAATCAAGTAGGGTACGGCGGGGCTGGTTAACCATTTTTCACTAGTGCGGTCATAGCACCTCAACAATAGGTCTCAATGTCTTGTTATGCATACTGATGGATTATTAGTTTATCCTTTTGCAAAAATGTCCATAGTAATTTATTTCTAACAAATCGTATTTAAGAGCTACAATCATTTAAGTAAAGAAAGTCAGAGATGCTCAATGTACCCCATTGGTGAGTCAAGTTAAGCAAGAGTATGGGATTAATCGAGCAGTTAGGAATTCTAGCCAAACCATTGGTTCATTGTTTACTAGGCATGAAATGAAACTTCTATTTTACAATCAATGTTTCATTTATAGTATTTTAGTGCTTTAACAGTGAAACTAAAAGAACTCTTCTATTAATTTAAACAAAAAATTTAATCAAGAAAATCTCAACATAATTATTTTAAGCTTAATTTTTGTATTGGAACTTAGTTACTTCTTATTTAATTATCAATGTTTTTCTTTGGCTCTTTTAATTCTTAGTTGTTTTATTTTATTCCTCTTGCAATGCGTTTTCTTCGGGAGTGACTGTGAGAATAGCTGCTTTCCTCTTCCTCTCGAGAAATAGATAGAAAGTAGTTTATTTAGTGAATATTTTCACGTGGCAGGGTATTGTTTCCTCGGTGTTGCATAACCCATTGATGAAACACCATCTTCAGAGCCAAATTTGTTCAAAAATCTAGTCAGTGATTTAGTTAATACCGAATTCTTTGGCAGCATCTTTCACATTTTCTTCATCATTGACACCTTTAACCGAAAACGTTTGCAGCATCATTTAAGTCTTGTATAGAGTAAGAACCTCTTGAAGTCTTCTATGTATCAGACGGCGTCCTAAAGTAAAATAAAAAAACATATATTACTTTCGTTCTAAATGGAGGGGTTAAGTAAGCAATTATTGCTCAACTAACACCAAACCCAAAAAATTGTAACAAAGGGTTACAATTTTTTGGGTTCAAAGTTCTAACAAACCTTTAAGAATTACATCCATATCCTTTATACATACCGAAAATATACTAAATTTATAAAAGTTTAACACTTACCTGATTGGCATCGGATAATATTTGACTCCTACAGAAGAAATATTCCCAAGCACAAATTTTTACTTTTTGGTTGTTAAATAAACAAAGCGTGCTTATACTTTACTCGATCGACAATTCGTCACTGGCGGTCACGCCATGAGTTCCCTATCCACGTCTTTTCGCAATTTGAAGTGTTAGGGTGCGATGTATAGTTTCTGAGATATTTCGATTGCTTAATTTACCCGTATGCTCAACCAGCCCATCTCTACCCTACCACGTTCTTGGTTTCTATGTTTGCAGCCGATCGTGAGTACTTACTTTGATGCCCAGATAAGGCAAAATGTTATTAGTTATATCAGAAAAGTTTTAATGGCAACACGCAGTCTGCAAATTTGGCCGGTAGAAAACAATAGGACCGTCTTTAAGTTTTTGAGTAAGTAGCAGCGTGCATCCATGTATATATTACACATCACATATTTATTATTTACCATTCATTAACATAAATATAATATGCACATAACATTGTGAGGTCACAAGCGCGTGCCGTGGCAAACATCTGCCTAATAGACCAACAGTTTCCTCTATCTGACTGTTGCTGCTATAGATCATAGTATGAAAAGGGACAATCAAATGAAACCAACTTATAATTTATTTAGATGCTTGTACCCATAATCATTGTTAGAATAAATTACGGTCTGGAACTACAAACAATTTCTTAAGCTCCAAAACATTAAGTATATAAATACGACATTTTTAAACTGTCCTAACTAACTTTTTTGTTATTGTTTAAGTTTTCTTTTTAATAAACTCTTTATTAATCTGACATTTGCTGGAATTTCAGATATAGAATATGGGCACGGGCCTCTTCTCAGTGTGAAAAGTTAGGTCATAGTCTTCCACGCTGGCCCAGTGCCGGTTTGCCGACTTCACATGTCTTCGAGAATATTATGGAGAACTCTCTGACATGCAGGTTGCCTCACGACGTCCTACTTAACCGTTATAGATATAATTAAAACTCAATTGTTGCTGGCCGGTGGATGGTTTTAGCAGATCAAGATGTTAAGAACTAGAGTTTTAATACTTTATTTTATTCTTTATATTTCGATCACTATACCTGATTTTGATATCATGTATTATTCAATCTTCTACTCACGTCTTTATCGCATTCTAAATAGGTGTGGGCTATTTAGAATGCGATAAATGAATAATCTAATCAAATTCTATATCTTTGTGCGAACATTAATTATAGCCGGTTTAGACATTCTAAAGATTCCGTACAAAAACAAAATATTGGCACAACTATTTGTGGATTACTCACTGGGTGTTCTTTGTGTCCGTTATTTGAACGTTTTTTAAGTCCCCTACGACACATAGTGTTAAAAACGGAACAACTATCTGTGAATCTTATACATTTTTGTCCCGTGTGGGTATCAAGCCCACAACACTCGGTTTAGTAGCAGAGGCGAGGCGACCACCTAAACCACTTCAGCCAGTGTAGTCACCCACACTTCGACACGCTTTCATAGCTACCCTGCTACCGATTTCAGGAGTTTTATTTTTTAAATAAAATTCTATCACTTACACACAACACCATCTAGCTCAAACTAAGTAGAGCTTGTACACTCGGCTACACATCAAGTTAGATAAGCTATATAGGCATAACTACGCTACATACAAAAATAGAAAATTGTCGGCAAGTGACAGTGCAGAGTGGTGTCGACGTAATGGTATGGATTGAGCGTAAAAAAATTGTAACGCACTGTCTCGTACGATTCGCAGCGTTCAACTTATAATAGTTCAAAGTCCAAACAGTCTAGGTTGTTGTGTCGCTGTGTGTACTATGGGTACTAGACAATAGATAAACATATATATATACTTGTTTTGTGTAAATACATACATATTACACATAGAATCACCCAGACCAAGACAAACATCAATGTTCATGCACACAAATGTTTGATTTGTGCGGGAATCGAACCCGCGACCTCAGGCGTGGCAGTCGGTTACACTGACCATTATGCCATCGAGGCCGACTTTCCAGACATCGTGTTGATAAACTCTTCACACAAAACTGTAGTGACACTTTGCCCAATCCAGGCAGTCAAGGCTTTAGGAGTGAATTTGTGTTCTCTTATGCTACGCAATTATTCTGACATTCCAATTAGTTACAGTAAAGAAAATGCATTTCAGTCTCCTAAATCTCTATAACATTAAGAATTATATTACTTGATAGGCATAGATAGGTAGAAATAGTATCAAGATTAAACTGCCCAGTTATCTCGAAATTAAATCTTGAGACAAAGATCGTGCTCGCTATTGTTCTACAATGTACTATGAAGATATAATAGAAATGTTACGTCTTGTAAAATAATTATACCCATTAATTTACTTGACAGAGATAACAATTTTCTTTGAATTGAATATACTTACCTGTTGAGGTACATACATTGAGTCATACTATCTATATCAATATTACAAAGAGGAAAAATTAGATTTTATTTTTTGTTTGTTTGTAAGGATTTAACTCAATAACTACTCAATCGATTTTAATAATTCGTTTACCATTACAAAGCTATATTATTACCGAGTAACATAGGCTACATTTTATTTTTAAAAAGTACTGCTTCTAACATAACCTAACCTACTTTTACATGGGTGAAGCCGCGGGCACAAGCTAGTTAAAATAATAAAGACTGAAGAAAATTTCGCTAGATTTCTTTATACTTGGTACTGAAAATATAGTTGTAGTAATTAACGATAACCAGACGAAATAAATACGTATGTAAATAGTATCAGGTTTATTATATACAAGCGATTAGCAGGATTAGAATATGTAAACAAGTATACGCGTATTTATTTGTAGGGTATTACACCTTTGTTTAACCCTTTGAAATGTATTACATCCACATTTTGCCAGTTAAGATTTTAAGTCCTATATAATAAGATTCCAGTTTCTACGGACCAGACATTATGCTGCTATTAAGAATTTTTTGACAGTTAAAGCTAATGACAGTTTGTCTAACTCAAACACACAAGACAGTTCGTCCAAATCAGTTGCAGTAAAAGCCGCTGCATCACGAAAACATTGTTAATAAAATAAGGTGAAATAAATATAAATCTACATAGCCGAAATAATTTTCACAAATACAAGGTACATTTTATTGAATTGCTTGCAAAGTTTATTAAAAAGTAATGAGCAGGAAATTAATTTGAAGAAACGAAAAGTACAAGGAATTCTTAAGTAGCATCTTAATCAATAATTTAATTATAAGTTGTGTATACTTTGTAAAAGGTATTATAAAAATTGTTAAAAACGTATTCTTTGTAAAAATAAATTAAATATACTCTACTGGCCAAAAGTTTAAGACCGCACTTAAACGACGTAATCATCTATCAACTGTAATAAAAGCCCGTAAGATAAATAAAAAAATGCACATCTGTATTTTCTATTGTTAATACCCAATATCTTAAGAAGTCATTCTTTTGTTCACTTTTAAGTTATTGGACAGTAAACATCTGTTGTTTTCAAACACCGACAAATGCTACGCAAGAGCCAGGTGGTAGAGTCGTGGTAATATTTGTATGATGTGCTCATTACTAATTAATTTGCTTTTCTTTCGCATTGTTCAATAATAAGGATTATTTAGTTTCCGAAAACACATGTTGCCGACTTATTATTACGACCTGAGGTTTCTTGGGTTTGTTCACAAATAATCTTAATTAGTCTAAACTTGTGGTTTAAACATCTTAAAATGGGAAAAGCACGCAAAATTAGTAGTGAAGTGCCTTCTGTCATCGTTGTTTTACATAACGAAGGCAAATCCGAACGCGAGATTGCCTCACAACTGAAGTTATCGAAGACTTGTGTTCACGGTACAATACCTCGATACAGGGAGACAGGCAGTAATCAAGATTGTCTACGCTCGGGAAAGCCGAGAGCTACCACTTCTAGTGTAGATAATTTCATCGTTGTTACCAGCAAGCGAAATAGACGCCTAACAGCACTAGAAATCCGCGTTGAAGTGAACAAAACCCGAGTTAAACCTTTATCATTGACTACAGTAAAACGGTGGTTAAGAGATGCGAAGTTGTATGGTCGGGTTGCCGTCCGAAAACCACTTTTAAGACCACAAGCTAAGAATAAACGGATGCAGTGGGCTCTTTACCATCAAGTTTGGACTGAAGAAGATTTTAAAAAGTTCTCTGGTCTGATGAATCCATGTTTGAACTATTTGGTTCAAAACGAAGAATTTATATTCAACGTGGTGCCCAAGAAAAGATGATGCCAGACTGTGTAGTTCCAACAGTCAAGCATGGTGGTGATTCAATTATGGTCTGTGGTTGCTTCACTAGCCAAGGAACTGGCGACTTGATCAGAATAGAAGGAATTTTGAAAAAGGAACAGTACACACAAATTATAGAACAAAATGCCGTTCCATCCGAGTTGCGATTAATTGGAGATGGATTCATTTTCCAACAAGATAATGATTCAAAGCATAGCTCAAAATTATGCAGGGGATATTTAGAAGAGAAAGAGGCACAAGCGGTATTAAAAAACATGGTGTGGCCACCTCAGAGGCCGGATGTCAATCCAATTGAACTTTTATGGGAAGAGCTTGATAGGAACGTCTGTAATCGTGGCCCATCCTCGCAAGAAGACATGTGGAATGCTTTATGTGAAAGTTGGAGCAATATATCAGAAGACACTATCAATAAATGAATTGCTCGTATGCCGAGACTTGTGAAAAAAGTCATACAATGTTAAGGAGGATTTTTTGATGAAAAATCAATTATTTTAAATATAAATTATCCATGCTAAAAGGGCTATACCAACTGTAGCCCTTTTATATTTCTTCACGGATTTAAAGAATACTGTCTATTAATTACTGTTTTATAAGATGACTAAACAGGTTACCTACTTAAAACACTTAATTTTTTAGATTTATTTCATTTTTCTATTTTAATTAAGCTGGTCTTAGACTTTTGTCCTGCAGGTACATGTACAATCACGCCTGCTTATTCCTGACAGGCTAGACAGACATGTATTATACCAAGGATTTAAATCATCTTTGTTTTACACATTCAATTTGTGATTAAAATTAGGTGACTGAATGTAGAATTAATTGATGTTGTAGTGGTTTAAATAGACAACTAGCTACTTTCGCTGAGTTTGAATCTCACATAAGGCAATTATTTGTGAGATCTACAAATTCGAATGGACTGAATTTTGTGTTTGTAATGTCCTTGTTATCTTTAGTGAAAAAGAAAACGGGTTATCCATAATATTTAATCTTGGGATTATTTACTCTGAAAGCTAACAAATAGTTAATTTTCAAAATAAATATATGTAAAAACATATAAAATCTTTGGATATTAAACATATTGTATTTTTTTTATTTTCGACGTTACTGTATATTGTTATATTATTATAGGTATACATTTGCATTCTCCTGTTCATTTAGCTACTGCTATAGCAGTGAAAGCGCACAGAGAATATAAATAACTTATAACGTACGAGAAAGCTAAGTGCGGTTGCCTGTAGTAACAGCTGGACTTGAGGTCGACACCCGCCGCCTTCAGCATCTGACCCTACGACTTATTGATTGCCCTTGCTACGTTTACTTTCACGGGGATATGTGTGCTCCTAAACTGAAAATGATTGACTATGACTATCTCATTCGTTCTCTATCATTCATAAGATTCGTAGATCACATTTCACGTGTGTTTTTCTGAAGGAAAAGATGACACCTACGTCATCGTAACTTAATTAATTCGAATGAGAGTTTGTGTATATTTCAATAAAAAATAGACAAACTATATATTTCATCACTAAACAAGTACCGTACTAACTAAGTTACATTTACGCGAGTGAAGCCGCAATATATGCGCGCAAATCAGCAGAGTGACGATTACAGAATTCTACTAGCTTGTTTTGTAATCGCAATTAAACGTGAAATAATATGACCACAAGCATATAATGTGTTATATGTGAGTACGTTTGTTTTGGTATAGTGTAATGAAATAGCCATCTGTATCTGTGTAATTTATGTAAAAACTTTGGCGATCCAGTTGTCATCTCATTGATGGTTCTTGAACACGATGAACTAGTGCAGTTCATAATTATGCAATTGGCGCAAGTTACTCGTATGGTAAACTCACGGATGTAGTCCACGCGAGGAGATATTTTTATTTCTTCATTTAAAAAGACGACACGACAGCACTACAAATCATTTATGTGTCGTGGGGGATTTTACATAGGTACATTTAAACAACGGACAAAATCGGGTGCATATAGCCCGCATAAGGTCATCTACAAGCACTAGGTGTTAGTCCATTTAACTGTATCATGGATAATTTATTGAATCTATAGTCCGGTTGACCAGACAACTGAACTGTACTACGGGTATAAGATCTACTTATCACCAATCTATATTAATAAAATTTTAAAATAAATATGGATAGAAAAGCCAGGATCTGTCACAGCTTCTGAGATTAATTTCACTGAAGTAGATTGGAATATCGACTTAAAACGCGGTACGAAGTATCATTATCGTGATTGGAAAAACGATGTTCATAGACCCAAATACCACTTCTTTATTTTTAATATAAGGCAGAATGTTTCTGGTTGTAGCACTTTTAAGGATTAAAATGTCAACTTGTTCTCGATTCTCAATGTGATATTTTTTATTGGCGGTCTGTATTCTGGTCCCTGGCAACTTCATTTAGTACCATTTTAAGAATAACTTCAAAAGTGTCTTGTTATATTAAAACTGGATCTTTGCATTATATTTGCTCATGTTAAAGATATAAAGCATTTAATTGTCGATTGGTTGCAGAGCGTTTTAAATCTTCAATAAACTTTTTAAGCGCTTACATTACAATAGTTCACGTATCGTTTTATAAATATTGGAAATGGATAACATATAGAAATAGAAGCAACCGTTTAATTAGTTAATTTTATTCCACAACCTTATATTTAGACAAAGTTTCTGAATGGACGAAGGAATGGAAGATAAAAGCCAGCGCCAATATATCTATGCATGTGACATTTACTCTCATGAAATGTGACTGCTCACCTGTTAAATTCGGAGATAACACACTTCCACACGGGACAGTACCTAAGTACCTGGGTGTCCACCTCGATAGGAAACAAACGTGGAAATGCCACATAGAGAAAAAACGTGATGAGCTTAACGTCCTGCTTCGAAAACTGACGTGGCTCCTAAGAAAAACATCAAATGTTTCACTTGAAAATAAAGTTCTTATCTACACTAAAACACGTCTGGACATATGCAATTCAGCTTTGGAGCTCTGCGAAGAACTCAAATTGGCAAATTCTCCAGAGATTCCAAAATAAAACTCTCAGAATTATATCAAATTCTCCTTGGTTTATAAAGACATCTGAATTGCATGAACACCTACAAATGAGAACCATAAAAGAGGAAGTAGAACACCGACTGCAAACTTACAAGTCTCGAATAAAGTCACATACCAACACATTAGCCGCAGCCTTAAGTGAACTAACAACCATAAAAAGGCTTAAACGCCATCACATATGGGACTTGACTGACTAAAGCCAAGTAGTGATTTTGAAAGGCAGATTCTTAGCTGAAAGAATGAACCTCAGCAGTCAATATCCGCACAAAACATCTGCTAAAGGTTTCTAACCGATTGCAAGATACGCAAAAAAAAACAGCTTTATATTCAAAATTAGAAAACTAGACTCGACTAACATTCTTCGTAGCATTTATTATTATACGTTTACACAAAAGTTACGCATTGAAAAATGAAATAATCGTAAATATAATCAATTCGTAAAAGTTTAAACAACTTTGACTTTCTTTTTCATTTTAAATAGCATACAGCAATAAAAAAACGTTCAATCTTAATAAAATCCTTACTTTTAAATTTTCTATTCCCGTCTATCCAAATAAAGAAACATCCAAACAGATTTGATGCCTCCTTCACCTGATACAGGCAAATCGTTATAATCTCATTAGCTTGTCTTGTCGAAGGACTGTCGATCAGACTGACGGCACCTGCTTTACTTTGTTTAAATTAAATTTCCAATATTACGAGTGTTGCCAACTGCGAATAAGTTTATGATTCACAGTTGACGTAGCTGATTTTATTTTGAAATCCTGTCTCTTGTGTTGATCAATAAGGCCAGACAGTGCAATAGCAGTGCACCTTTATTATAATTATATGTACCTACAGCTGTAGAAGAATATCATTTAATGCACCACTGAAGAGATACATAAGAGTGTATTACACGTACGTTTTACCAGTCGTGGCTTTAGATTCCAAGTAACAGAAGTCTATTCCTCTATAGAGCTCTTAGATCTAGACCCCATACAGCAACAGAGTATTTTTTTATATAAAACAAATCCCAATAGCACTTTGCCTGACCCGGGCAATTAACACGAGGTCTCCTACACATCTAAGGTATACGTTGCCGCTGCACCACTGACGCAGTTGCCGTCAGTTCTCCTGATTTGCTAAAATAATTTAAGTTCTAACATTGACTGCCAGTACGAAAATAATTGTGGGTAAAATCTCCATACGGAATAAAAAATTGCTGATCCATGATTGTTGTTTTAAACCTTTTTTTTATATTGTGTTCTTTGGTTTGAGTGTTCGGGAAGTCTTGTGGTATAGGAAGAATACATAGGGCGGAATTGCGTCTTACAAAAAATGTGAAAGCAGTATGCGTTTCATTATGTATATGTTATGTACATACACATGCATACAATATGAATAACATTACATGTTAAAAATGTACACTATTTTACATACTTGTTTAAACACCGTATCATATTGTTTTCCGTCTGAATAATATTCATCTTTTATATAACGAGTGCGGCTACACAAAATATTTACATTTTGAATGAAAGCCGCAGCAATGAAAGTAGCATTAATTCATAAACCACATAAAATTGTTTTACAATCATATTTGTAAAAGGACAACTACAGTTTAATTATTACATTCATTGTGTTATAGCATCTTTTACATACTTATATCATAATTTTATATCGAAAGGGGTAGGCACAAATGTATTACATTACTCTTTTATTTCGTACGTAACGTAGAAATGTACTCTCTGCAATAAGTTAGGATACCATCTCATAACAATAATTTGTTAGTTCTTATTAGAATATCGTATCCTAACCCAAGTTAAAGTACCTTAATCTAAGTTTAGCCGCAGTTAGCTTATTTGGTTAAACACTAACTGCGTTTGTTAATTTGCATGGTAACCGAAAACATCCGACTAACTGTATGTAAAGCTACGTCGCCTCTACGAACTCCTACGAGATGGTCATTACGTGCTACGATATTGCTACGATGCTACGAATATTCAAGTACTTGTATACAAACTGCAATCCTGTTCAACGACGTCATACGTAGAATAATATTCGCATAATAATTAAGTTAGGACCTAATAAATATATAGAAGTTTTGCTAAGCCAGCCAAAGGTGTGTCTCATTAATTTATTCTAGAAACTCAGCAGAAATCTAAATTACGGGATTCATTATTTCTGTGAACATGTATGATAGTCGACCTCAATTGATCAGTAGAGACAGTGCTTTTGACTTACAGACTCCAGCAACCAGAAGCTAATCAAATGCAAAACTTGGTTGTGATAATATTTGCAATAATACAACTTTAATGGTCGTTTGTGACAACGTACCAACAGCTTTTTGTGTGTTTTAAGATATTAAGGGTAAAGCTACATAGATTTTTGCTAGCATTTTTGACTAACAGTAGGGAGAGATCGAAACTGTGTTTAGTAGACCATATTTGTTCCGTTTGAAGAACCTAGATTGCATAAACCTTCGGTTAACAGATTAGGAACTCTTCTAGTAAAATCAATGAATTTTTATTAACCTATTGAGTCACCATGGCACAACGGCGGCCAGACAAAAAGATTTTTAATTATGTCTGTTATTTTAAATCTTAACTTGGTAAGAAGATCTTATATAGTTGGTTAAAAATGAACCGAACACATTACTACTTATCACTATAATACAGACTCAATTTAATTAATCAATTACTGTCTATCACCTGCACTCGGTCTTCTACCTTTCGTATCTAGTCTATCCTAGCTTTTTTTATCAGGTCCTCAATCTGTCTGCCTTAACAATATACAGAACGCTATCGGCCGCAGTCAGCCTATGACTGGTACCTTATTTAAACCATCAGATTATTTATCAAATTTACTCTTCTCTATGTCTGAAATGGTATATTACACTTAGATACAGATTTTTTTAAAGTCCCATATAACAGTGGTCAATATAATCAACTTATAAAAATGTCAGTCGTCTGCACAATCCACGTATTATTTTTAATTCATGCATCAAAATAATACTGAATTCCTTCGAATATTAAAGCTCGAAGTAAATATATCTTAATTATAATAATAATATTCTATCATATATACACAACACCATCTAGCTCAAACTAAGTGAGCTTGTACTATGGGTACTAGACAATAGATAAACATACAATAAAATACATACATATTGAAATTCAATTTAGTGAGCACGAATGTAACGTGTACTGGGTACTGCCTATTAATCAAAAGCCAAGGTGATGTTTACTTGACAACGAAATTGAATAAAGCTTGCCATTCAACAAAATTTAATGTTAAGAAATGTTGCTTTACTTTTTGTGGTATAGGCCTAACCAGTATACGGCTATTGGCTGGCATGCAGCCTGCTTGATTATCGGGCCATAGCAATGTGCGAATATACGTAGTTAGGCATGTACATATATTATGAGCACTAAAAGGAATGTTTGATTTTTACCTCATTTAAGTTATCTCTACTGGAAAAGGGGACATAGTCACCGAAGCAGTAAATCCGACTGAGGGATGTATCCTAGGAATATAGGTGACATAGTAATGCGAAGCAGGAGCAGAGCTTAGTAGACTTAGCGTCCTACTGCTTCACTGCACTGCATATCATAGTTTACGCCTTACTGTAGCACAGCCAGCTCGCGCAAATTGTATGTTACACCTGCTCCGCTATGACTACTTTTGATGGAATGAACATTTTTACCTCATTATTTTTACCTCATTATTTTTACCTCATTTAAGTTATCTCTACTGGAAAAGGGGACATAGTCACCGAAGCAGTAAATCCGACTGAGGGATGTATCCTAGGAATATGGGTGACATAGTAATGCGAAGCAGGAGCAGAGCTTAGTAGTTTTAGCGTCCTACTGCTTCACTGCACTGCATAGCATAGTTTACGCCTTACTGTAGTACAGCCAGCTCGCGCAAATTTTATGTTACACCTGCTCCGCTATGATTACCTTTGATGGAATGAACATTTTTACCTCATTATTTTTACCTCATTTAAGTTATCTCTACTGGAAAGACATAGTCACCGAAGCAGTAAATCCGACTGAGGGATGTATCCTAGGAATATGGGTGAAATAGTAATGCGAAGCAGGAGCAGAGCTTAGTAGACTTAGCGTACTACTGCTTCACTGCACTGCATAGCATAGTTTACGCCTTACTGTAGTACAGCCAGCTCGCGCAAATTGTATGTTACACCTGCTCCGCTATGACTACCTTTGATGGAATGAACATTTTTCAGTTCTGCAATGGTAAGGTACCTAGTACAACTTTGGTAGAAAGACGTACATGGGTTTATAACATAACTGGCGAAATTTGCGTAGTAGGGATATTATACTCACATTATGTGGTTGTTTTTGAAACAGGTTTAAGTGCCTACCCCTTATGCAACGTATACATAGGATAAGTTTGCGTTGCTTAGTGAATACCCGTCTTTACTTGATAACGGGGAAGGTTAAGCTACCTTCGTGTTTCAAGATCTTTCGTGCTATCATCAATCTTGAACCCAAACTCGAGTTACTACGAGCCTCCGCAATAACTTAAATTTATTTTCACAGTTTTGTCAATCTGTCGACGCTTCGGGTGTGGGCTGCAGTTTATTTTGGGTTAGAACTGTTGAAACGGGCGGTAAATGACCTTGGCTATTTTTGTGGTAGACATGAATGAACTTTTGTCAACATAGCTTACAGTCATAGCATTTTACTAGAGCATATTAATGTAATGTGTCCAATATAAATCAGCAATCAATTTAATGTATCCTTTAGACAAAAATTAATTTGTTATTATTTTTAAATTGTTATGCTTTTAGTAGATTCAATTTTCATAAAAATATGAATAAATGTGCTAAGTTAACGACTATTGAAGCAGTCGGTTCTGTGGCATAGAATTTTGCTTATTCTTACGTCAGATCATAAGTGTCTGTGCTCGATTTCTTAGTATTCTCAGTAGCAGCACGAGATCTGGAGACCTCGAGCCTCGACCTACGTAATTGGGGGCAAGAAGGCTTGCCCACAATTACATAGAATTAAAAACATATCTAGTAAAATGCGAATACAGTATCACTAATGTAATAATACATATGTACTAGGAACATTAAACTCCAGCCAAGGCCCACCAGACATGATCACATAGTCTGGTCAGAGGATCCTCCTTTTGTGTTATAGGAACATCATCATACCTTTATCTGCAGACTATTTATCATGGATAGTCACAACTCTGACATATAACCAGACAATTGCATGACATGCTGTATTTTTTTATTTTTAGAATCGCTCGTGGGCGTGAATTCTTGGTAAAGGTACACATTATCCTATTGAATAATGACATCGCACGACTAACGACGATATCAATTTACTGGAAATGTAAATAACAAGCAAGTTAGTCAACGTTTCTCATTAGAACATTTACAGCAGCATTTGTTATTAGGCTCCAGGGTACATTACTTCAAAACGAAACAAGCGGAGTATGGCCTTGTTGTTTTTCCCGAAAGCGTTTATTTATCGCGTTTCGATAGATATAATAGTCAAACAAACCGCTGGACTGATCCGCAAACTTGTTGCAGAAAAGCCGATCAAAATAGACGCAATGGATATATTTATAGAAAACGTGATCGATTGGAACCATGTGATCATCGTAAGACAACAACGTAACGTTTGGTGACCATAAACTGTAATAGATCTACTTGTGGCTAGAGTAAATATTACAAATTAACAAAAAACATAATTTGTACAAATACAAAATACAAAAAGTTTATTTCATCAACAGTACATGTGTTCTTTAAATTGTGATTGAAGCCTCCTTTTAGACTAAAAAATTGTCTGTGTTAGGAGACTCCGCACTTCCATAACTTCAGTACAATGTTAATATTAATTAATTACAATACTTAATAATCTAATAAAACAATCAACATATCTATATATTTGTATTTGTGGGTGTATGGGTGTGGTGTGTATGTGGTGTGGTGTGTATATGGTGTGATGTGTATGTGGTGTGGTGTGTGTGTGTGTGTGTGTGTGTGTGTGTGTGTGTGTGTGTGTGTGTGTGTGTGTGTGTGTGTGTGTGTGTGTGTGTGTGTGTGTGTGTGTGGTTTTTATTATATTTTTAGTAATAGTTCAGTATCATCATAAGTAACAGGTTTAATCCAACTTATAAGTGTTTTCTTGCATTCATGAAGATGTTTGTCATGTATATGTAATTTATTATTTATCTTATTATATAATATTGCAGAAAGTTTGTTATATTGTCTGTTTGCAAATTTTGTTTTTGTTTGTGGTATTTTAGCAACGTTATCCTTGCGTCTTTTTAAAGTTGTCTCTTTGTTATACGGTAGATTTTTATGCTTTTTCAGAACAGTAGATGTTATATATAGTTTTCTGACAGACAACAAATCACAAATTCTATAAAGATCTTCTGTAGAATGCCTCCTATTTTTAAAGTACATAACTTTGATTAAGGCACGCTGCGCTCGTTCTAGATCTATAAACTTGGATTTAACTGCACCTCCCCATACGGGGATGCAGTACGTCAGTACAGATTGAGCGAGAGCAACGTAAATTTCATTCAAAACGTTTCTTTGTGAACCATCATTTTTGATTAGGTTAGTTGGAGCTACATGTCTCAGTGTCTTAAATATCCAAATTAGTTTTCTAATTCTTCCATTCATGTACTCCAGATGGGGAAACCAAGATAATCGATGATCAATTATAACTCCTAAATACTTAGTGTTTGTGAGTTTATTGATAGTAGGACAAGAACAGCTATTATTTGGTATCATGTCACATGAGTGCACTCTGATGCTAAAATCGTCAGTAGGTTGTGATCGTTTAGTGATGCTAAAGCAAAGATAATTAGTTTTTGATGAATTTAATGTGAGTAGGTTGCCACCAAGCCAATCAGCAATTTTAGCCAAGCCACGTTCAGTATTGCGTCTGACATCAGACCAATTATCTCCATGGAAGACAACAGCTGTGTCATCCGCATAAGAAAAAATATCTCCATTATTAACTTTAAGGTTGCAGAGGTCGTTTATATATGCCAAGAACAGCGTTGGACCCAAGACACTGCCTTGTGGAACACCAAACAACACTTCCACCTCTTCACTAGTGTAAGAATCTATTTTAACCCTTTGTGTTCTACCAGAAAGGTAATTTTTAAGAAATGCTAGTGGGATTCCTCTTATTCCTAGATTTTCTAGCTTGGTGACAAGAATTGGAACAGAGACGGTGTCAAAAGCTTTTTTTAAATCAATAAAAACAGTTAGGCATTTAGTTCCTTGATCCAGCTTAGAAGTTATTAAAGTGCTTAAGGCAGAAACGGCATCTTCTGTAGACATACCCCGTCTAAAACCATATTGATTATGTGAGATTATGTTATATTTGTTGAAGAATTTTATGAGTCTATTATTTGTTACTTTCTCAAGGATTTTAGACAGGGCAGGCAATACAGAGATGGGCCTATAGTTATTGACATCGTCTCTGCTCCCACCCTTGTGCACCGGGGTTATTAAAGATTTTTTTAAAGACGTAGGAAAAATGCCTTGTTTAAAACATAGATTAATAAGGTGGGTAATAATAGGGACGGCTTCAGTGCTAATAAACTTTAGGAATTTAGTAGTGATATTATCCCACCCTGGGGCACTAGTTGATTTTAAATTCATTAAGATATTAAGAACTTCCTTAGTATCAGTGTCTAGGAGGACAAAAGTGTTGAGTGTCGGAGATGTAGTTTTGACATTAGAGAGTGTACGATTAAGATTTGATTGAATATGCTCTGCTAATTCTCTGCCAATTTTTACAAAAAAATCGTTAACAAAATTTACTGATTCATGATTAGATGACTTTATATTTAGTAGTTCAGTGTTTGTGGTTTTTTGTTTGTTTGTAAAAGTTATAGATTTTACGTTTTTCCAAAGTAGTTTTGTATCTAATGTTGAGTTTTCAAGTAACTCTCTTTCATATTTTAACTTAAGTTTTTTTATTAGTTTGTTACAATAATTCCTGTACCTACAATAGGATATTTTTAAGATTGTGTTATTTGGATCCCTCCGGGCTGTTTTCTGTAATTTATTACGGTTCCTTATACACCTCAGTATGCCTGGGGTAATCCAAGGCTTAATTATTCTTGTATTATTTGGTATATTGAAGACTGTGGTGCTATGTTTAATAGCGTCAACCAAGTTATTAATAATTAAATCAGCTAGTAAATTAGGGTCGTCGCAAAATAACAATTTTGAAAAGTTCTTTTCTTGGAGGTACTTTAGGGCTTGTTCAAAGTTTATTTTAGTAGTAGTTCTAGTTGCTAAATTTTCGTTTTTTATTTTAGAAATTGATATAACGGTAGTATAATGATCGGTAATTGTCGTATGTAAAATTGCAATTGAAGCTCGGGTTTTCTTATTATTAATCCTTAACATAAAATGATCCAAACAATTCCGTTCTCGCGTAGGTAATATATGGCCAGTCAATATACCATGTGTTGACAACATGTTAAGGTAATTTATTCTATTTTTTTGATCGTACGACGTTTCTATTTCTTTTGGTCGAATATTAATATTTATATCGCCTGCAATTATTAAGTTTTTATTTGAGGCTACAGAGTCAATATGAAGGCTGAGAGAGTCTAGGAAGCTATCATGATTTGTATTAGATGGTGAGCGATAGATACATAAAACAACATAATTAAATATTTCTAGTTGAAGACAAGTGGCTTGAGCTAGTTTTATTTCTCTAACTTGTGATATTAATGATTTTTTAACGTATAAGACAACACCGTCGTTTTGGTTGATCTGATGCGAACTGACAAAGGAATGATAATTGTGAAGCTGTGGAATAGGTTTTTCCACATTTAATCTACTTTCTGTCAATATTAATATGTCGCTTTCAAACTTAAGAGTGGATAACATAACAGTAAAATCGTCAAAGTTAGAATAAATGCTTCTGATATTTTGTGAGATAATAGTTAAGTCGTTTTTTTTTACATTAATGTGTTCATGTAAATTCACGCTGTCACATTCAATAGAAGTCGCAATTTCAATGTTGTCAATTTCATTAATTGTTTGTAATGTATTCATAAATTATTATTAATAGTAGAATTATAGTTGTCTATTCGAACACAGTTACTATGTAGTATATATATGTGTAGTTTATTTAGATATTCATTTTGAAATATTGTAAAAACCAATTCCGTGTAGTTGATTAGAAAATTACTCGTATTATAATAAAATAATTGGTGATGTTTGTAATTATAGTTTACAATATTAAATATGAAGTATGTGGAATGTAACAAAGTATGAGTGGAGTGACGAAAAATAATATTACGGACAGCTTGATTTATACAACTAAAGTTAGACTGTATATAGTTTACTGCAATTAGTTCTATACATAAACAATAAACATCTTTTATTATTTTACTAATTTCTGGAAAAAACACATTTAAACAAGGTAAGTGGATTAGTAAAATTAATTTTAAAAATGTTGTGTACAGTGTGTTTATATATGTGATAGTGTAATAGTGTGTGTTTGTAACAAGGTATGTGTGTATTATATTAATTTGTGTATAAATATTTGTGAGTGTTAGGTAAGTGAAGTTTTTAATTTCTAGTCATTTACTCGTATTTACCATCAGTTTTTGAACCTGCTGCTCGGATGTGATGTTTATTCTAGGTGATTGTTCGTCTTTTCTTAGATATATTTTGCCATAGGCAGTCCAGCAAAATTTGTAGGCACCAGATTTGTTAAGGTCCCGTGCCAAGAAATACAGACGAGACCCTTTGGGTGTCAGGTGCTCCGAGAGGAATATAGGCGTATCTTCCTGTGTGGTATATCCCAAATGTTTGCAGCATAACTTTGACTGATGTTTTACGTTATATGCCTTGCCCATCTTCATAATTTCAGCCTTCAGTAATGTTGAGCAAGTTTCAACTATTATGGGTGGTTTCTGATTTTCTCCATTTTTCCCTCGTACCCTATAAATGTCTTTAATATCGTATTTGTTCATAGTGCAGTTTATATTTTTAGATAGACACACAACCATATTTAAAAGGTCTTCTTTGGACTCATTATTTTTTCTAGGTGCATTTTTTATCACAAAGTTGGGTTTGCGACAGCCCAATTGCAAGTCTTCAATTTTATTCTCAAGAACGGTAATGTATTTTTGATCCTCCTTAGCCTGATTTTCCAACTTATCAATCTTTTTTTGCAGCTCTTCATTCTGGGCTGATATATACGAGATAGTTTGTTCAATGTTAAGGTTGGATTGTTGTATAGAGTGTAATGTGAGATTAATCTCGTGTATCTCCTGTTCTCGTTTGTCTGAGAACAGAGTCATCATTTCTCTAATTTCTTTTTTAAAGTTATCAAGTTGCTCACTGATTGAAACTTCTTCTCTACTTCTTTTTAATCTTTGAAACACATAGTTCGGAGGAGTGCTGTTTTCCTTTTCTAATTGGTTAATTTCTGTATCTGATATAGATTTATTCAATGCCGAATTCATAATTCAATAATATTACGTAAATGAAATGACAATAACCAGGTTGCGGCCGGCCAGATGTTGCAAAGGAATGTATAAGAATAAAATATTGCAGAAAAATAAGCAGCTATTTCTGGTGCGAAATAATTATTGGAGCGTAAGTTGAAGGGCGGATCCGTATGTGTGTCAAGGTAACGAATCAGCTAGTCGGGTGGGTGTGGCCGTAGTGTCCCTGGGTAGGAGGGGGAGGTGCGCCCGCGCAGTAATTAATGATTATTGGCTATCTTCTTACTTGGTGCTTCTGTTAGTCAACGTCTTAGTAGGGGTGAGCGCCGTTCGAGTACCAGGCGCACAGTGCGCGCTGGAGGTTATTTGCAGGCTGGCTGGTTCACGGAGATTGCTCCTTGTTTGTTATGCACTCCTAATATTTATGTTGAATTAATTAACTTTAAATTTAGCAAATCTTTTAAAATTATTTTTGTAAACGTATTGTAAGCACGTCAACACCTTGCGGTGATCCGGGGGGAAGAGGCTGTTAATATATTATATTATAATGTACATATATAACAAATTATATTGTTGTTTGTTTATTATAATTATATTGTTATCATACACATAAGTAACTGTAATGTATTTCTGAGAATAAATGCTTTAAGCCTAATAGATGTAAGTTACCATTGTAAAGAAGCTAAATTAAAAAACAGACAGGTTTTGATCTGTATATGTCATATTTCAGTTATATTACGCCTATAATAATCTTATTTTTGAGAATCTTGTGTAAATACATACATATATACTCTATAGCTTGCTCAGAGGCGTACAATCCAAGGTCGTATATATCACGTGAGTATTTATTTCATTGACAAAAACATACTTGTTTTCGTCCATGAGAAGCTTATCATGATGAATAAATAAAGCCTTTAACGTAAGAACATTAAATACTTTATTCGTCAAATAATTGTATACCTTTTTTTAGAATATATATTTATTACAGTACAACAAATAAAACGTAAGCACAAAATATGAGAAGGTATATAATAACTTTTCAATATACAATAAACCAGATTGCAGTCTACAGCTTATTCAAGAAATATAGTAGGTAGGAGCAGATGTGAGTATAAGTAATAAAAAAATTTAATTGTTGGTTAGCTTTGCCTTTTATAAAGTTGTATGTTTGCTATATTGTGCATTGAATAGAAAAAGGATTCAGTAGCAACCGATTCTATAATTAATATAATAATAATGAAATATTCTATCACATGTACACAACACCATCTAGCCCAAACTAAGCAGAGCTTGTACTATGGGTACTAGACAATGGATAAACATACGTATATACTTCTTTTTGGTAGATACATAAGTGTACATTGTACACAGTAATGTCAAATATTCACATGAACAGAATAATATATCACATCGTTCATGCCTGTGTGACGTAAATAAATAAATTAAAGAAATATATGAAATACATATACGTCCAATATAGAAACACACATATATATATATATATAGAACCTCCTTGCGTTTAAACTCAAAAATATATTGAAGCAGTAAACTGGATGTGACAAAAACGAGTATCTTTATATTAATACGTGAAGCAAAAACTTATTACCCCTTTTTACGAAAATTGCGCGGTCGGAGGTGTATAAAATTTGGCACAGTTAAAGTTTATATGGAGAAGGAGTGGCGAATCTTAATATTTTTATAAAATATGCATATGAAATATGTACATTAAATTAATGAAAAATCACTACACGCACACAACCATGCATTTGACATACACCGTCGAATCGTGTTCGTAGTATTTCGGCATTGTTCGTCTGAAGTCGTACAATTCTTCGTAACTATGGTTACATATACCTTATTTACATGTAATAAAGAAAAAAAAGGAAACCAAGTAAGAAGCTTAGGAATATCTACAATGAATAATAATTTATTTGGTAAAGATAGGTAAATTAACCTGTATAGCCTTGGCGAAAGCTTAATTAAATATGATTATAAGGCTAGAGTTATAGACAATAAAACCTTAATAACGATCAAACTAAAAATTTAAATAAATTATGGTCGAATTTTGTTCTCTAGGCGACCGCTAGTTTTATTAAATGTAAGACTCTGTTCACTATTTAAAATAAAATAAATGTTTTTCGTTTCGAAACAACACGACGCTTGTTTTGTTTCTCCATTTAAAAGAATGCATTTAATTTTCATGTCAATGCATGTGATTATTATACGAAAAAGAAGCTCTTCTTCTGGTTATATACTAACCCAACGAGGTAATCAAAAGTCATAAGAATTTCCTACACTAATATTATAAATGTGAAAGTTTGAAGATGTTCGGGGTGTTTGCTACTCAATCACGCGTAAAATTTTGAACAGATTTGGGTAAGACTTCGGACGCAGAGAAAACAATATGTCTTGTATACTAACTAGCACTTGTGATACTTTTTATCCAAATATCTGTTGCTGTGAGCCGCGGGCGAAGCTGTGTGCAGTGGTTAGTATTAACTGTTTTAGCTTTTTATCCGCTTGTAAAATTTATTGTATAGTAATTGCTGAGACGATTAAATCTATTTGAAAATCTAATCATCTAATATTGTATTCTGTTTACGCGAATGTTATTCATTGAAATTAAACTTCTTTATACGGATTTTATGGCGTTGTTTATTTAGCACTGTATTGCATAATTTTGAAACTGTTACACAACTACTATAATTGAATTTTACTAATTTATAAGCTAATAAAATTATTAAAACCATTAAATCTATTTATATTTAGGTTTACACTTTCCCCGACATTTCGGTTGCTTTTCAGCAACCATGGTCACGGGGAGAGTCTCCCCGTATAGGAATTAAGATAAACTTGATGTAACATTTTCAGTGGACAAATAAAAATATGTTTTATCCATACGCTTCTTAAATTAAGCACTGCTAGTATGTACTTAATATACTTTTTCTAAAATCAGATTACACGGAGGAATTTGAATATAGTTCCAATTCGTAATAACAAACTCAGCTGTACTGACAACTAAATTAAATTCTTTAAAGGCAACTGAATGCGTAAACTATTCGCTACTGGTAACAACTTTAACGTTGTACATATAACAACTAAAATATAATGCGCTACTCGTTACTTAGTATAACTTGTAGAATATGTGCTACACATGCGCCAGCTAGTAAACATTGCTGCATTTTATGCTTCATTAAATAATTTGGTAAAGTTGCCAATTTAGTTTTATATACATTGTACAATATAAAAATGTATATTCTAAAGCTGCGGCGTATTTATCCTGATACCCTTTTCGTAAAAAACCGGGATCTTTTGACGAACATAAAAATATTATTGGTGTAGCGACAATCCAATAAGGCAGGTTGTATGCCATCTTAATGTTTATTCATAGCCATCGTTTGGATGCCAGCGTCCGATTCCAACGGTTTTAGTTTTAATCTTTAATGGTTTAGATAAAACAATTAAAAACTTACCAATTTTAGATTGTAATATTTGTTGTTCGTTTAATGTTAAAATATGATAATACTTTTCAAAATAAATTTAAGTCTCCCTTTCTCTTTTAATTATTACCTTACAACATTAAAAACGGGCTGTTAAATTGTTAAATAGCTTATCAAAAGGAATATATTTGACAGATACAGATTAACAGAAAAGCAAAAAATGTCAGAATGCCAAATTAGTACTCATTTTAAGGTTTATTTGGTGGCTGGTAATTTATCACCAAACAGGATAAAAAAGAAGGATTGAAAAAGTAAATGTTGCACGGTGACAATTCAGAGTGCAAGTTTTAGCCCCTGCATTATGCTCATCGTAGAGTATCTAAACGGTGAAATTACGATGTTAGCCACAGCAATAGACTCACCCTTATTACATGTTATCGATATATAGCTGACATTTTGCTGACGTAATGTAGGTGTGATACAATGCTGTTCATATTCCTTTCCTATACACGTCGTCATTGTCTATACATATCGTCATGAAATGCTTTAATCGTATTAAATAATTTCTATACTAATAACCTAACACACTATAAATTAACACTATACATTTGATTATAAATCAATCTATTTAAGAGCCTTTTTCTTGTCAGTGGAGCCTTTCGTGTTTCTTTATTCTTCTGGTTTACACTTTTTCCTTCAACTGATCTATGTAACTTCTCCTTGGTCTTTCTTTTACTCTTCTTCCTTTTATTTTTCCTTCTGAGATGGTCTTTGTAAAGTTGTCATGTCGTATTAAGTGTCCAACATATTTCCTCTTTGTTACTCCATAACTTCAAAAATACATATTAAATTTAGAAATAAATCTGTAGGAGATTGTTTAGCCTTTTTAAATTTAAATACCATGCGAACAAACTCCAAAGTAATGGTCGTAAGCCAACGGTAAAATAATCGCAACAGGTACACTAGTGCGGATATTAATATAACATTTTACACGCGACTCAGTGATCGCAGCCGACCCTCTAATTTATATTCCAAAGCCTTCGCTTAGTTTCGAAAACATTTATAACCTAAACAAAGATATTTTATTGGTATACGCTGCCTATTTTACAGTTAGTTTGTATACGTATTTTGTATTGAATTTCTTATTGGGTGAAAATAGTTTTTGGCGTTTTGAATTGGCAATATTTCATTTTGTTTTCTTAGTTTTGCTCTAATACTGAGGTTTTTATTTAAACTATATACTTTTACGCAAAATATAGTCAAACTATGAAGGGATATAAAAGTCTGCAAAAATAAACATTAAATTGTCGTCCTTTAGTGGTAAAAATACGTATACAAATTTTTATTGGTTCATAAATATAGGCGTCATAAAAGTGTCAAAATCAATAACACTTAACCATTCGATATCCAAATAAAAAACTTGTAAAAGCAAACTTGAAGGAGAACTTACGAAAAAAGCTCAATCGTATTAATTGTCCCGCGAATAACAAGGCTTTTTGTGAGTCGGAGAGCGGGGTCGGTAGCGCTGCGCGACGGTCGATCGCGAACGGGAGGGGTAGGGTAGTGGGTAGTCAGTGTCTCGCCCTCGCGACGGCAGTACCGCGCGCTTGGCGCTCCGCGGCCCGTAGCACGCGGCATGTAGCAAAAAACATTCAGCACTCTACAGGTGCCGCGATCGCCTGCCACATGATAAATGACAGTGTTATTTCGAGCAGACAGCCGCGCCCGACGAGTTGAGTGGTAGGAAATAGGCAATACGTATAAATAAACAACTTTTCTTTTTTATTTGTTACCGTCTCGTCTTCGCTAGTGCGTTTTGTTGACCGTTACGTAAGTGAAATATTTTTCTAGTATTTCTACTATTTATACCGTAATCCTTTTGTTCATAGAAAACTTTGTTCTTCATACTTCATGTAACAAAGCACATTATGTTTCAGTACAAAGTTGTAAGATGTTTAATTACGTATTAAACTTTGACGTTTAACATTATACTCATTACAAAAGTTGAATGAAAAGTTTCATGTCGTTACGGTTGAAATTCGCGCAGTTACCCACTGCGCATGACCTGCGCAGGAG
Source organism: Catocala nupta (assembly GCA_963675205.1). NCBI lineage: Eukaryota > Metazoa > Arthropoda > Insecta > Lepidoptera > Erebidae > Catocala > Catocala nupta. The sequence continues at coordinate 24,246,545 of OY776086.1, read as the reverse complement.
GTACTGAAAGTACCTATCTATAAACTATATCACCTGTATTGATATAGGTAACAGGGTTAAAGCAAAATTTCCTGTGACCTAGATTTTATTTTACGATGTTGCACCTCTAAGAAGGAAGTCATATATCAAGATGCGGTGGTACTTTCATATTATACTTGAAGATTTTGGCATTTTAGTCTTTAATCAAAATGTTTCTATTTTATGAATTTAAAATTGTTGCAGTTTTATAAATATTTTCAGTGGAACTATAAGTACCAATCATTGTTACATTGATTCGATAAATGGAGAAGATTTAGAAGAATAATATTACACATTGAAATATAAATATCATTGTTTAAATTTATAGCAGCTTCAGTTTTTTTATCCTCAATTATCTAATTAGCTAATTTTTCGTAAATAATAATACAATACACGCTAATTTGTATAGTAATCCAAAATATTGATAGTTTTAATTAACATTGCAAAATTATTTCATATAAATACTAGTACAATGACAAAATTAAAAAATCTTTAGCTATTATATCACTTCGATTCCAGGGTCAACTTTACCTATACATATGAGATATTATTTTATGAAAGTAATGGCCTTAAATGGATAATACACGTTCTAAAATGTATTAAAAGCATTTCGCCACGGTTATCAAAGTTTAGGAACTAAAGTTTAATTGCCCGCGGTTAATATGACGTCGTTAACGTTTTTACTCGACCACAGCGGACGCAAAAAGAACAATGAGCTGCTAACAATATTAAAGATTTTATACAGATATTATATACTTTGTCTAGAAGTAAAACTTACTAGATTCCATTTGAATAATATTATATCTGAAACATTATGGTAGCTTTGCGGCGAATCTCTTCAAATTTCCAAGAGAAGCGGCAAATTTTAATATAAATTTGAGTTGAAAACTTTTATCTAGCTCGTTTTGAGTTTGTTCCTTTTTGACCAACTAGCGTATAACGTGCGGGAGTATTATTTGTCGGGCTATTCAGAGATATAAATTATGTTTTGAGTGACATTTTGTAGCTAACTCCTTGTAGCTTTAATGAGAAGTAGTTTGTTATAAATGATGGCGTGGAATGTGAGGCATTTATACTTTATAGCTAGCTGTCTTTATCGACTTTATTTGAGCATTCATTACGTTTATATTATATGAATGAGTGACCAATTTGTAGTTCTTATATTATGGATCTTGCTATTTAAAGAGAACAAGAATTTCATAATCTTTTTAATTAAATTTCTCTTAAAAACAATTATATTGGACAAAGGCGGTCTTAATGCTTTAATCATTCACTTTCAGGTCAAACGGTGGAGTGTACATCACTCTTTAGTTTGACCACTCATGAAAGGAGTACAAATTATTTCCAAGCAATTATAATATTAATTAACCTATTAATTAGATAGGTATACTAGATTATGCTCATGACTTCATCTGCGTGTATCACAGTTCGCCTTTAACCTCATTTACGCGTATTACACTGTGAACCACGACTGCGCTTCTATTAAATGGAATTAAATATCTCAGATTTTATATTATTCAATTATAATATAATATAATAATAATATAATATTCTATCACATACACACAACGCCATATAGCCCAAACTAAGCAGAGCTTGTATAATGGGTACTAGACAATAAATAAACATACATATATACTTTTTTTAGTAAATACATACATATTATACATAGAAACACCCAGACCAAGACAAACATTCATGTTCATGCACACAAATGTTTGACTTGTGCGGGAATCAAACCCGCGACTACAGGCGTGGCAGTCGGTTATACTAACCACTACGCCATCGAGGCCAAATATATTTATAATTATAATTATAAATTAATTGTACCAAATTATGCTGAATCATTTTTGAATTATGCTGGATCAAATAGACAGATAGACAAACAAAGGATGGACGGGCACAAAACATCTAAAATCCGTAATTAAAATTCAGAGCTCACGAAATAGCTAGATAGTCGCAGAGGTATTCAGAAATACTAATTTCTATTAGCTACAAGCACAGTGTGGATAAAGTTTAGCAAAGCATTTATTTATTATGTTACTGAACTGCATAGAAACAAAACATTTCTCAATGTAACTTATAACATCTGGCTTCGTCGAGCTAGGTGTTTTAGCTGCTCGTGCGTGTACGAGTTCATAAGCGTGACTCCGTCCGTACGTAGTGCCCTGTTGCCGACGCGCATTCACGAATGTGGAAAACGAGCTCATATGTGCGGCAAATACGACCAATCTGTAGTAGCTCTTATGTATGAGTTTCTACTGTGTGAAGTATCTTTTACGAAATCGTAAAAGCGTAACGACCTAAATACCTATTGTCTTACGTTTTAGCGAATATTTTATTATGTAAAATATTTTACATGGATTTTATCGCGGTTTAAAAAACAGACAATTTCTAAATGTACTTTTTCAACATTTCGAATGCCTTGCTATGGCTGTTGAGAACAACAGCCGAAGAAGATTAAGATGGTGGTTGTCTCACTGTCTTAAAATGAAGTATTGTGTATATATATTTGCAAATATATCCGTATCTTTTGAATGACTAAATCTTGTATAGACTATATATTAATTTGTCATATCTTTACTTTCTCTTAGCATGATGTGATCTTTTGTTATTAATAAAACATGAGTACTTTTTAATTATCGAGATTTATTGATTGATACATTGTATTTCTTGACGCTAAATAAATTTAAATGTACCCAAAGATAATTATATCAGTTTGAATGTAATGGCTTTCTTTAGTTCGAACCAAGATAGTTAAAATAAATTAGTTTTCAAACAAGGTAAATGATTTTAGTTAAAGCTTATTACATTTGTATTCCACCACGCCCTCGCCCAATAACCTTCCTAAAGAAAAACAAGCTTAGCATTTTTGCAAACGACCCTTTCCATAATTACTTCCAAATGGTAATTAGGTGAATGAACTTTGACAGGAGGTTTTCCGTTAATTACAACAGCACGAAACAGTTAAACGTGAGTTTTTTTTTCTTACGTAAATAGCGACAACGATGAGCGGAAAATAGGTCGCTTTTACGCTTCACATTTCCTTCGTACTAGGTGTTTACTTGTCATTCATATAAACCGTTTTTTTTTTAAGAAATGTTGTTATTTATTGATGATGCCGTTGTATTTAGCCTGAATGACTGACTGTCTTGGTGGTGCAGCAGTAGTAAATGCGACTGCTGTGCATCTGGGTTCGGTACCAGGGTGAAGCAAAGTTTTATTGAATTAGTAAATTTTGCCCGTAGCTTTGCAAAATGTAAGTTAGGTTAGGTTAGTATCAGTACTTTTTCTGGATGAATATGTCCTTTTATGTTCTCCTGACAACGTGTATGCGAAATTGCATGATGATCGGTCGGTGAAAGCGTAACAAACAAACAAACTGACATTCGTTTTTATATTATTAGTTACGTTATAATATATAAGGTATTGCGGGTTCTGACTGACTGCCATGACTGAGGTCGCGGGTTCGATTCCCGAACAAGTCAAACATTTGTGTGCATGAACACGGATGTTTGTCTTGGTCTGGGTTATTCTATGTATAATATGTAAGTATTTATAAAAAGAAGTATATATATGTTTATCCACCCATAGTACAAGCTCTGCTTAGTTTGGGCTAGACGGTGTTGTGTGCATGTGATAGAATACTAGTCTTATGGTACATCACTTCGAGCTTTTACACTCTTATCAAGCTAGTTTCTGAACGTACGTATGAGATATTCCAGCTATCCGCAGATTTAAGGGCTCTGTCCGAAAATAAATCTGTAATATACCTATAAAAAAAAGATATAGGTATTCTGTTGTAAATATATAATTATAATACACAAATAAATAAATTATTTAAATTATAAGGCAGTGCAGGCGTCATGGTTGATCTTTTTATACTACTAATATCTATGGAGAAACTTCGCATACGGAGGGGTGTGTTATTTGCCATAGTTTAAGTTTATATAATATGTATGAAGTATAAATGCAGAACAATTAAAATAATAAAATTGATGACGTTTAAATTTCGAACACTGGGCTATCATTAGTTTAAATCATTTAATGACGTCACTGTATACGGTAATTAAAGTAATAAGTTTTTCTGGTAATTCTACTATAAAATATTGGGGCGATAATTTACGGGTCCCGTCACGACCAATTTATGTCTGACGGTGTATAAGCTAGTAATGATGACACATTGAAATTACATGGCATCGAGTTAATTTGCCAGTCGTTATGATGGAATAAATTTATCTGTATTTATTTAGCAAACTTATATTTAAAATATATTAGGTACTCTGTTCTTTTTTGTATTTATGACAACGTGTATGCGAAATTTCATAACGATCGGTCGAGTAGTTCAGGCGTTAAAGCGTAACAAATACACAAACTCAAAATGGTATAATTTTCTTCTTTTTCCTTTTAAAAGACAGCTCCATGCATTAGGAACAATTCTTTTGTCACGGGGGAATTTACAAACATTCAAACAATAGGCTGTTGACAGCGGTAAAAATAAGTGATTCGAATTATTCCCTCTTTTAGATTAGCAAAAAATATATGACACCTATTTTTTGTTTTAACAAAACATGAAATATTCACTAAGATATAACGCATTAATGTTCGAGAGTGGGGGCTTGTGACTGTCCTATAAAATTTGTACCGATAAGTGACATTACACGAAATTTAAACCCACTGTATCTTCGTTATTATTAGTTTGTGTGACAAAAGAAACAATACGTGTCCATTACTAGTCTTAAAGACGGACTAAAATCTTTTTTAGTCAACATGCCTATTATATGTGGATCACACAAACTTTTGCAGTAGCGAGGCTATTACTTTAACCCCTCCGTCGTCTGTGCCGTTAGTAGTCATAATCATATCATGACTACTGACGGCACGGCCGGCGGCCGTATATCTGTTAATTTCTTTTTCATGCTTTCAATATACATTCAATATACAGCATGTATATTGTTTTTCGATAGAAAGATTGCTTTGCATAGAATGATGTTTTTGATAGAGCAGTCAATTATTTGATGAGCTATTAATTGATAAGTACATCGTATTGCTTTCAGGTTTCTGTTTTATAAGCTTTTATTTGTGTACCCCTATATCATAAATTGAGTCACAAATATGTTCTTCGGATAACATTAAGGAGATAGCTGCACTATTATTTATCATGCAAGTTTACATACTCGTGTATATTTCGGTGCTTGTAGAATACGAGTACAATGGAATAGAGAGGTTAAGTATTGCATGAATATGAATAATATTATGATGGACAAATTCAAGGACATTTAAGTATAGTTTAACAACAGTTTAAACTGTCATTATATTATGAAACGTATTGTAATTAGCTTTAAAATAGACCTTGACAAAATTACTAACAACAACACGCATATGTATATGGCAATATTTTTCGTAATTATTTATATATTTGGCATGGCTGACGCATTAAAATATTATTGTGGTGGTCGGAGTGTAGTGAATATTACAGCCACATATTGCAGTAAAATATCACCTGCTAAGAAGCACCTTTATTGCGAGGAAAATCTAGTAATATATACAATTATTTATCACTAGCTGATCCGTGAAGCTTCGTCTGCTTAACATAAGAGAATTTACCCCATTTTTGCAATTTTTTTCTTTGATGCTTCGCTCCTATTGGTCGTAGCGCGATGTTATATAGTAACCTTCCTAGATAAACGGTCTATCCAAGAATAAAAGAACTTTTCATTTCGAACCAGTCGTTCCTGAGATTAGCGCGTTCAACCAACCAAACAAACAAACTTTTTAGCTTTATAATATTAGTATAGATAATAAATACTACTAGATTTTTTCCACGGCTTCGCTCGCATAAATGTAGGTCAGATTAGATTAGTAAAATTACTTTTTCTGGAGCAAAGGTAACCTATGTCCTTTTTAACACGCTTTTATTAGCTTGGTATGTATCTACTTATATATCTATGAATCTATGTAACGGAATCTTTAAACGTGATTTTCACCCCTTTCAAACCAACGGATTGATTTAAAACTTTGCACACTTATCGAAGACTGATGACAATACATTAATTTAGAGGGGTGCTTTCTAAGATATTTTGATAACCACCCCATGCTTTCTTACATTAAAATTTTCTACTTTTTAGTTTAGTTTTTTTAATAAAGCGTGTTTTTTAGTTTTTCTAACCTATTATTTACACACCTGACAACGTGTATACGAAATTTCATGTTGATCGTGTATATAGTAATTAAGGTGTGAAAGTGTAACAAACAAAAAAACACACATTCGCATTTATAATATTAGTAAGAAAATAGATATACCACGTTTACTTCACATTTGTTCAAATGTTTTAACTAAAATCTTTGTACATTTAATATAGCTTGACATCTTCAAGAAACAGAAAATATTCACAGTACAGTATGTGTCGCGGTATATTTAAACACGTGCTGCTCCCATTTGTTAGCTTAGACATGTCCTCGCAATGTGTCATGAACAAACTTGCATTTGAACGCCATTTGAGGTGGAAGGGTGGTGGGAGGCGCGGTCGATGCAAGACATGCCGGATATGTCACGACTCGCCGACGTGCTGGGTGTATTTCGAAATAGTATTCTTGTTAATAAACTGTCATATTGCTGGACTAGACTTCTAGTTACCTGTGCCAATACGTTAGATATGTGGGCCAGTAAAATGTATGTAGGGTCAGTTTTGGAAAGGAAAATAGAGGAATGGTATACTTGGAGTTAGTATGATTAGTCGTTGATAATCTTTCAAATACGCTGGAATTCATGAATATTTTTGATTGATCCTTGTTTTTTAATTAAGCAAAAGGCAGATAATAACGACTTTGCAAATTGGGATACCATCGAAAATTCGAGAAGTCCAAATTGTAGTTAAGCTTCCGTCTTATAGATGCTCGCAGCTAAATCATGACTCATCAATTCAAATTTCCAAAGCTTCTTAATGAGGCACTGTGCTATCTGCAGGGACACAGGCGTTTGCCCATTGCGTTGCCAGCGTAACTACTCTTTTGTTATAAGATCGGCTGCTTGCATGAGATACCTCTGCGTTTGTATGGTACGCTAGTTGCATAAAGTGCTGAATCGTAAGAAGACCTTTAAAATGGGTTACATTATAGGTATGTACGTCTTACAACTATCATTTTTTTATCTTTTCCAATATGGTATTTAACGCTTTCTTGTATCAAAGAATGATAATTATTATTACGTTAAGTTTTCTATATTACGTCAATAAATCACGTAGCAGTACGACTGGCAGTGCCGGCGTCATTCGGCTGTCACACTCAAACTCGAACCAAAAGCATTTATAATATCCCTAAAGTATATAAATACCTAAAGTACAGCGTTATCCTTGTCCTACTTGATGACCTCCAGTCGCGCGCTTTCAGTGCTTCTGTAATAGTAATAGTTGCTTCCGTAATGCAGTGTGGGGGGTATGCGCTTGTACACTGTTTTGAAATAGTGAGATACCAAATAGCTCGAGGTCGTGTTTCCTCTTTAAATATACCGCCAGCGTGTTTGCTCAGCGTGTTTCAACCGACGCTCACCGTGAACGTTCGCTTTGTACCATTTTGCAATTTACAACTTGATGAGTGCACCGATGGCGTAGCGTGCAAACGGTCGCCTAGGTGATTCCGCCACGTCTTATGTTGTAGGTTCAAATTCTACACTGGAAATCAATTTGTGTGGACCACAATTAACTGATTTTAGTCTTACTTTTGTGTTCGTTAATTGTATGTTTGTAAAGTCCCTCGCGACACAGGACTTGAACCTTATGCGTGAGAAGCCTTAAAAAAAGAACCATACTGTGGTACACATTGAAAACTGAATGAATAGATACTGCTAAAGAAATGGTCTATGTAGCTATTGTAGTACTTAGGTAAAACCTTCACAGTATTATAAAATATTTCATGAAGGTATCTCTGTTATGAAGAGTAAAATAAAGGAATTTACTACATATGAAAGTTAGCAGCCACTCGCCACTACACCAAACAATATATTATGTAAGTCCTCGTGATGTAGATATTTGGTCTTGTACAACATTTATTTTTTGAACAATATTATTACGGCTAGGACAAACCTATAGATTGAAGATCATAGCAGCCTTATCTTTTTATTTTGGGTGACCTGGCGTAGTAATGGGATTTCTATTGTTTTGCATCTGCCTACTGTGCACCATAATAATAAATTCTGTGTAGATTTTTACCAATGCTGTGGCTTTGGCTATAATGGCAGATGTCAGAACTCACTGATGACTACTGCAGCAGCAGTATTTAATTCTATTAAATAAAAATATCGTCGTATGCGGTTTGCCATCTGGCTACATTTGACTTCTGCTATATTTGAATTAGGCAACAATTAATTTTGGCTACATTTGTGTCCGCAAGTATCCGCGTGTGAATCGTTATTCTACAGAATTACTCGTTGATGTACATTCCTTTTATCAAAAGGCAGTCAATAAGTAAGAATATGTAATAGCACACATACACACCAAACAGATACTTTACCATTTTGTGCTTATGTAAATGAATATATATTATGTAATTTTATCACTCATACAAAATTCATCTGCCTTCACCCTAAACCATTACTTTATTAAAAGCGAATTTATTTTTGGAATGGCAGCAACCCTGGTAAGGTCGTGTTTACATTAGCTTTTCCGATGAATAACGAAACATCTGAGTGTTGTTTATTTAGGCAATGTTGGGCCTACTACTAGTTATGTTTACTAACTTTCGAAGAACAAACCGCTTTATTAACTTTAAGTGGATTGATTGATGTTGTTATAAATGTTGGAGGTTCGTGAGTTTCGATGTTGAACTTTAAAATGTTTAAGCGGAGGCGCAGTAAAGACAGCTGATCTCGTTAAAGTTTCATGCTGATGGTGCCGAAGACATTTGTTTTTTGTGACAGAGAATTCATTGTCTATAATAGAGTATGATAAACAGTAAAAACGTAACATATTGTCAGAGACACAATGCAATATAATGCATCTTCTTATCAAACAACCTTGCATTTTGCATAACGATGTGCATGATTGCAAAATTCCTTGAAAATGATAAATCAAAAAATCAAAATCAAAAATAAATTTATTCAAGTTAGGTTACAAGGTAACACTTATGAATGTCAAAGTTACCCGTAATTTTTTTTCTATGAATTTACGTTTACTGCCACGTTTAGCAAAGCAAGGGTGTAGGGCTCATGAGATGAACGGGCAAGAAACTCATAGCCACTCTTTTTAATCGCCAAGTCTACAATAATATTTCGTTTACAAATCATAACTGTGCTATACATAAAAACATGCGCTGGGTCATTGTTATTCACAATTGTATTATTATATTGAATGCACAATTACTTCGTTATGAATATATTAAAAAAACTTGAGAGGTGTCAAGGGACACCCGGATGGAACGAAGTTCCTTTCGATTAATTAGTGAAGGAATTGTAATAAAAAAATTTTAATTAATTAATTTATATATTTCCGAAAATCTAAAAAAATCCATAAAAGATACACACCCTACATGGCGCGTGCATAATAATAAGAAGTCTGTTAGCTCGCAGCTGGCCACAAGGTCACGCGTTTTTTCCATAATGAAGTAATCTGCTGGCGCATGAATGAACAGTGCGAGCGAGATAGCGTAACTACTTACACACGCCGCACAGCTTACAATAGCTTACTATAGCAAAAAGTGTCGTGACAACTTTTCGTAAGAATTTTTCCGTCTAGCCCCCTTTCACAACGCGCGATAAGGAACTTCGTTCCAAAAAGTACAAAAATCAATTATGTGCATGCAGTATTCTCGCACAGAACTCAGTTCTAATTGCAGCGTGTCTTGCGGAAATATTTGACAGGAATAAGGAAATTCATGACAATCGGTCAAGTAATTGCTATTGCGAGTCAAAGCCCAACAATATGCCATTATTTATTCTTACAAATTCAGATCTGAGGGCAATGGCTCAAATTTATAATACCAAAAATTTATAGTACCTTGCTTATGTTTAGGCAATATTATTTATTAATCTTGTAAGACTTTTGGATACATACACTTGGTACGCTGAGTACTTACTTAGTTTATATGGCCTGACATTAAATCATTGCTATTGGCCAGTCCAGGTCCAGCAGATGGCTTACACCTAGTTAGTACCTATTTAGGAGCTAACTAGGTGTTAACCTTAAACTACCAGCAAACATTTTTGCTGGTAATTTATTGGATATGATACGTCTCTGCCTAAACTTCAGAGAAAATACAAAGTATTACACATAATATTTATATATTTATACAGCGTTTGTTTGAATAAACAATACAGCTATATAAATATACATTTACAGAACTTTTCCAAAAACAGCACCTACCTTCACAAATTAACGTAACAAAATCGGTTCGTTATCGCTACTCTACATAAAGCGGTACATAGCGCTCGTGTCGAAGTAGCGCAGGTGTGGTAACGTTCATAATTATTACACACTGACACATCTAATTACAGTTACACTCTATTTTCTGCTTTGTTCTGCTGTATTTATTCACGTAGTGTTGGACTCTATGTGAATAAATGCGGACGTATTTATTTCTATGTAGCTCTACGTCAGAATTGGAATGTAAATAATGACTAAATAATATAAACAATTATATATTTTATAAAGCTTATACTCAGCAGTGGACAGCAAAAGACTTATTAATTGATTGAAACATTTGCTTATCAAAATATGTACATACATATTATATATGAGTTCTTAGTTGATTGTTCTTATTTGAACATAATACACATAACACAAATGGTGGATGTATTTGATGCCGGCTTTTACTGGTAAGAAATTTTCGGTTGCAGCTCGGGGTCTGAAGCTCGATAAACGGCAAAAGACTCGCTTTCTATCACAAAAGACCTAAAACTATGACGGACAAAATTTGGGTGTTATGCGCCTATGCCTACCACTTCAGAAATATAGGCGTGAGACTACGAATGTATGACAAATCTAAGTTTATCATTCACGCGTTACAAACTCTTTGAAACAGAGATCAACACTAGGATATATATATATATATATATATATATATATATATATATATATATATATATGTTTGTGTGTGTGTGTGTGTAACTTAACTATGTAGTTTACATTTTAGTTAATTGGATTTTTCTAGAAAACTTAAGCAATGGCGTAGCAAATAGCTACGACGTAGCTGAAGATATTCTTTAAAGAATAGGCGTGGGGCTTAGGCTGACAATTAATTGGGATTTCGTTAGAAAACATATTCCAATAAATATATCTACGTCATAACAGTTTTATCTACGACGTAGACGAAACTGTATTCAATTATAGGAAAATTTCTTGTTAGTAGGGGACGTTAACTGTAAATATGTAATTGTTAGTTTATTAAAAAAAATATACCTATAGGTAACAGACTAGATATATTCGATTTTGGTTGCCAAGATTATAATATAAGTTATATGTTAGTATACTAATGACATTCATAAATTGTATCTATATCAAGCATAATGTCTCTCAAATGCTTTAAAGCTGTGTTTAATTGTAACTTTACTTTGAAGCATTAATAATGGGCAACGACAAAGCCACAGGTTTATTAGATTAGCTCGATTTCTACTATACATATTATATGTTATTGCTGTAGACAGAAATTATAATGTATAAGGAGAAAGCTTTTGCTGTGCATTGAAAGCATCATACATACATAGATCACGTCTGTTTTACGGAGGGCTAGACAAAGACTTCGTTGTCTAACACGAGAATATCAATAGCTTCATAATCATGAATAGCCGGGCTCTACATTCTCACCTGTTAAATGGCTTTAGTACATCACTCGTGCAACATACTAAGACTAGGTTTTATGCATAGGTATTTATTATTATGTTTAACTCGCGCAGTCTCGTGCGAGTAGTTTGCGAATGCAACCTGACCCAGCTTAGGGTTCTTGCATCGTGTCGCTATTTTTAGATTCCATATTATTGATAGTCAGTGTATTTACTGCATGTTGTCTATGGTGATGGTACTGAGAATTACCTTGTTTCCTAACTGAATATCTTAATGGAACTATCTGCCTTGGAAACCAAACTCAAGGTCTCACGATCAGCGAAAATCGTAAGCGCAAATGTATATATACCACGGAAGTAGGCAAGTTAATATATTTATGGAAATAAATATTCTATCAGGAGCTGTGCGTTATTATGAGGTAGCTATGTACTATTATTAGATTGTGAATAATTTATAACACAGGCTGGTTATGAGTTTTTTTCTGACACAATATCGAGGAGTGTCTTAGATTGGATCTAGTTTTATGGTGCAGGCAAGCCTATTAATGTACATTCATATAATGATGTAGTCTCTTGCAAGGGGGTAGGCAGAGGCTTATTATATTCTCATTTCGGCAAATGTGTTTTTAGGGTCTATGAAATTATGATATATTTATAGGTTTGCCCCTTAGGGCGAGCATGTTTCTAGACTGCATACTATTACTGGGAATTTTTTGACAGAGTAATCTAAAAACTCTTCCAAGTACCTGACGAGGTAAATTAAGCCTCATGCCTCAGTCTGTACTCGTAGCTAATATTATAAATGCGAATTTGAGTTTGTTTGTTATGCTCTCACGTCTTAACTATTTTCCTGATCATCATGAAATTTCGCATACACGTTGTCAGGAAAACAGAAAAGGACATAGGGTACCTTTCATCGGAAAAAATGTACCGTTGGTAAACTAACCTAACCTTCATTCACGCGAGTGAAGCCGCGGGCAAATTATAGTGAATGTATATATTACATATTTAATACCGATATGAATGTAAAATATACAGCTATTGTACGCCACAAAGTTTGATCTTCGCGTATTAATATACATATATGTAAGTATGTTATATTGAATATTCTGATATATGAAGGATTTTCATTTTTTCTTTTAAGCATATTGCTCGCTTGAGATATATAGTAGATAGAGTAAACTATAAAGTATATTTAATTAAATTAAAGAGTGGCCATGAGTTTCTTGCCCGTTCTTCTCATGAGCCCTACACCTTTGCGTTGCTGAACGTGATAGTAAATGTAAACCCACAGGAAAAATTTAGTGTAACTTTGACATTTATAAGTGTTACCTTGTAACCTATCTTGAATAAATTTATTTTTGACTATTTAAAATAGAGAAGGAGTACGGTTCACTGACTGTTAAATTTATAAAATAAATCTGCTACGAATATTTAAAAAAAATCCTTATTATATATATTTGGTATAACTTATAAACCATAAAGTTCATATGTATAATAATATAGTAAATAAAATTTAATTAATATATTCACACATTTGTTATCTGGCGCAATTTAATGAATGGTGATCTGTAATACAGGTTTTACCTACAACCGACAACTGTCTTTATATCCTGTGTGAAATATTTTGAGACCAGGCGTCACTAAATGACAATATAATGTTTCAAAACATTACCTTACTCTATCAAAACTAGAATGATTCTTTTCTATATATGATCATAACATATCGTTAGTTTGACATTTCGCTCTAGTTACCAGACATCTGAGGAAATATAGGTTGTTTTGATTTACTACGAGATATGCCAGCCGCTCGCCATTATTATCCGTCCCATATTCATGATACATAGCATTTGCATTTATGACGTACATTAACAAAATTGTCTTGTATTGTCACAATTATTATTTGGATTATTATATAAAAGGATTTTGCTATGTTATACATGTGTATAAGTATATCTTGTACTTGCGTAATGTATGGGTACGTAGAGGTGTATTTTATTAAAACCTCCATTATGCTAACTCTGTTTTAGGTGTCATACAGTAGAAAGCAACACTTATTTACACAATTACCGGGTATTGATCAGATTTCTAAATTCCTTAAGATTTCAAAAACATTTTACTTGGTCAGAAACTGGAACTAGGATCTCACTATCAGATAGGATAAACACAACCGTATGCTATGGACCAACGTGGCAGACGGTAAGCAGTTATCAGTATGTTTATATAAAATCAAAGAAAGACAATATTTATTAACGGGAGGATTTAGTAACGGGAGGCATGCCAATTGCCACGTCCAGACTCTATACTTCTATTGAAAATTTCTTGACAGAAAAACCCAATAACACTTTACCAGTCCTGGGAATCAAGTAGACGTAAAAATAAACTGTTCCACTGTTTGGTTTTTACCTGCCTGTTAGCTTATATAGGTGTAGTGTGTCACACTAGACAAACTTGTTCTTCACATTATACTCGTATAATTATCGTCTACAACATAATTGAGAACCACAACTACATGTAGGTTTTCTCTCACGGTTCCCTTTTACATTGAAGCGAGCGATAGTTTACTACTTATTAGAAACAAAGCTTGGTGTATGTTACGGTATAAAACTCGATACTTCCGACATGTTAGGCCAAGGTCTCTTCAGTAGGAAAAGCAAAAATAAATCGAATCTAAAATAGAAACACTAATAATTAAAATGTTAAGTCGAAATGACTAGATATTAAAAATTACTGCACTTAAACAGGACGCCATCGTAGTGATCCCATGTGGGTTTGGACCCCACCAAAATTTGTATGATCTATTAATAGGTGCTTTTTGTATCCGTTTCTTGATTATTTATAAAGTCCAACGCGACACAGGATGAACTCCTACTGCAGGAGAAATATTTTAAAGAAAAAAAGAAAATATTTAATTATATAGGTATGTACCACAGTCAAGTTTGGTCTGCCCATGATTAATATTTTTAGAAACGTGTCAAAGAAAATTGCGTTAAAAACGTCAAACGCAGTTTTCATTCGAATAATATATAATGCTATCGCCCTTTGAAAACACTGTATCAAGAGGAGTAACATGTCCACATAGTCCCATTTACTTTATTCTTTTATTTACTTTATTCATATTTTGAATTCGACAATAATAATTAATGTAAAAATAAATAATAATAATAATTGTTTATTAAGTTTAAGTTGGCACAAATATGAATAACAATAGGTCTTAAAAATACTTAAAATAGGATACATTACTTTGGACGCCTGTACTAGGTTATACCTGTATCACAGGCGATAATTATGTGCTATGATAGTGTAATAGAAAGAGCATTCATAACAATGTTTAACAAATTTAGATTGTTCTATAATAAGTTACAATTACAATGATACATTATAAGCCCACTTACGTGCTTCAGAGATTTTAATAGAAAAACGCAACCACATTTTGCCCGATTCGGAAACCGTACTCGTCACTTCATGCACAGCAGTCGCATTTACTATTGCTACGCGAGCGAGACCTACATATATTTATTAACGCCATCAAAATCCTTTGTTTAGCTTTACATACATACATATATAGATAGACCCCTGTTTCCCAGAGAGGTAGGCAGAGGCAACGGATTTCCATTTGCTACTTGCATCTTGACATACTTCTCTGGCTTTATTCACTTTCATCACATTTCTCATACACGCTCGCCGGTTTAAGGTGCTCTTAAACTGGCCTTTGTCCAGAACGTCTTCAATTTGATCGAGAAACGTTCGCCGAGGTCTTCCCTAGGACTTTCTTAGTCAGTCTTTTCTCGTCGCTTATTGCTTGCATGCCCAAACCAGCTTAATATAGATACCCTTTTCTATTCTTGTCACTATATCCACATTCATGCCGTTTCTCTCTCTAATCATGTAAATCTATCATGTTTTACATCTAAGACCCTACATTTAAATGGTTTATAGCTGAGAAAACGTTCACAATAAACATGCGTCTTGATATCAGACATCCTTAACATCACAGTTATAATTTAAAAAAGCGCTGACGGCGAACACTTCAAATGTTTCATCACTGAAGTAATAACAAGGTCGGTATTCACATTCATTTTCTTGAAATTTCTTCCACGTGTCTCCTCGCTAAATTATACTCCTTACAAGACAGGTATGCATAAAAACGCTCGGTGACATTAGAAAAAAAGTATATTGCCTCTCCAGCCAGTTTGTCCAGGCATAATTTTACGGATGACAACCCTAGGTAAAAATAAATTTTGCCGGCGAGGCATAGGCGTGGAACCGTAGAGTCGTGTTAGGCACGTAACACGCAAAAACTGCGTCATCACTTCCAAGTTGAGAACGTTCTAAAAGCCACTGTATACGACAAACGGTTGTTAAGTACATCACACGTCTGTTCGTCTGTTCACACTCACCGCCTTTTGATTCTCTAGTGCTCTCCATGACATGAATTTGTCGCACCCAATCCCTGATGCAGAATCCAGTGACTAGTGCCACGACCGGTTGATAGAGTTTGCTTTTGAACTAAAAGGTTTCAAATTCCACGTTTCACTTTTTATTTCTATTTCTAAAGCTTACTCGTATCGTTTACCTATCGATGGAGCTTTGGATTGAATAGTGAATATTTAGGGTTAATATTTAGGCGGTAGGAATATGTTTTGACAGGCTTGCTTATCATATTTACGTTGTCCTATCTACGTCTTGACCATGAAAATTGGCAGCTGCACGTAATTTCATTTAAATCGTTAACTGCTATTCGAATATGGTGTGCCATACTTGTCGACCTGAGGTCGCGGGTTCGATTCCCGCACAAGTCAAACATTTGTGTGCATGAACATGGATTTCTTTTTGTTTTTTTTATCGTGACGCGGCAAAGTAATTGTAACGGACCTGATGGAAAGCCCAATTACAGTCCAGAGACAGTGGCGAAGAGGGGAAGATGTCTTCTAGTCGTCGTCAGTGTCATGCCGGTCTGACTAGATGCTTCTTCACACTATGTTTAAAGAACACATGAGCCGGAAGACTGTTCCAAAGTTGTATGGTACGGCATAAAAAGGAATTGCTGAACCTTTTGGTGCGAGACGGGATTGTGCTAACCGTCAATCGGTGATTACGAAGACCGGCACGTGTGGTTCTCAAAAGGAAGGGGGAAGGTGGGATGAGGTCAAATAACTCTTCGGAGCATTCGCCATGATAGAGGCGATAGAAAACGCTAAGGGACGCAATGTTTCTACGAAGTTGTAGCGGTTCGATGTCCTTCGTAACCTCCTGGCTGTTGATTATACGTACGGCATGACGCTGCAGTTTATCTAAGGCATCGAGTAGGTACTTAGCGGAACCATTCCAAAGGTGCGAACAGTACTCCATGCTGCTACGGACTTGGGCCTTATACAGCAGATACCGCTGTTCAGGAGTAAAGAAACGCCGCACCTTGTTTAGAATCCCGAGTTTGCGTGCAGTTGTGGCTATTACACTCTCGATGTAATCCCTAGAGTTAAGGTCGTGGCGGATGTCTATGCCTAGGATGTTAAGACTATCCTGCAGTGGCAGCGTGGTGCCCCGAAGAGTGGGAAGTGGAGAGAATAGGGTTTTTTTTGAGCTGAACGCACACACCTGAGTTTTCTTAGCACTGAACTCAACCAGGTTAGATGAACCCCAAGCGGATATGTCATCATCAGTGACAAGTTTTACCCGCCTCCTCTTAGTATCCTGCCGGTTGCTAGGTGGTTTTGGATGGTAACAACCATGAACCATGCTATCGTCTACATAGCAATGAATGCCACCAAGAGATAACATGTCATTTATATGCAGAAGAAATAGAGTGGGAGAGAGCACGGTACCTAGTGGGACTCCAGCATTTACACTTACGAAACGTGAAGTCTGGGTGTTTCTATTTATAATATGTACGTATTTACAAAAAAAAGTATATATGTATGTTTATTCAATATCTAGTAACCATAGTACAAGCTCTGTTTAGTTTGGGCTAGATGGTGTTGTGTGTACATCTGATAGAATATTATTATATAATTATTATTATAATGATTTTTGAACTTCCGTTTTTTATTCTTGGTAACAAGTTTGAAAACTGGAATAATAAAAACCGACCGAGACGGTATCGCGCCGTATTGTGCGGAAATGCTCGGTGCAAAACTCGAACTTGGTAGCCATTTTAATTCATAACTATGATAAGAATATTTATGATTTACCTTAATTGTGGTTTTACTTTTCCATTACACGTTCTATTTAGGCTATATACCTAGATATATAAAAACAACTATATAGGTATAATACTTTTTTTCTAACGTGTCCTATTTAGTCTACAGATATGGCGTATTGGTAGCTAGAGACAATCCATCGAGACACATCCATTTCCATTATATATTGTCTTTATTGTCTTCTTTATTTATTATAGAAGAATTTAATAGTACCTGAATCATTTCCCGCGGCTTTACTCGCGTAAAAGTATGTAGGTTAGGTTATGTTAGTTACAGTACTTTTTTAAATTAAATATAGCCTGTGTTACTCGGTGATAATCTAGCTTTCTAATGGTGAAGTAATTCGGTTAAGTAGTTTTTGAATTAAATCCTCACAAATAAACAAACCAAATATTATTTATAAAATTAAGTATAGAAAAATTTAATATTGTCTGAAGTCAGTCAGTAAATGAATTATTTCATAACGAATTGATTATCAAATAAGACAATTAATAAAGATAATAGTCTATATTTATTAATTGTCTTATTTGATAAACAATTCGTACACAACGAATATACTGTAACCAATTAGGTACAAAAACAAAATACCTAGGTCATTAGTGGCACTTTTAAATTGGATCTGAGTTACGTAATTGGTCTTTATACCTTCACCCGCTAGCTATTGTCTGGCCTTTTATTTCATTTCTCACGATTCTCTCTCGAGAGAGAATTAAATACTTATCGGTTTTCGAGTCATCGAGATAACTGCTTCGATTATTGTTTAAAATAGACGTTTATAGTATTTAACTATTGCTTTTATGAAACGAATCAGTATTTGGTTTAAATAGTTATTCATTGTTTTAATTTTAATATCAGCAGATTGCCTTAGTGCAGTGATTAAATATTTTATGTATGATATGTTCAGTAATAGTAGCCTTTTGAAATGTGCTAGAGAGAAATAAGTTTATATTGTGATTACATAATCAAGTCACTACTTTTAAATAATAGCGGGTTTGACGGCGGTCAAACCCGCTATTATTTAAAAGTACGTCCGGCGGGACGAGAACAAAAACTATCTATTTTGTAAATCAGGCAAATCAAGAAATCTTAAAACATAAAATAAGGGTACAAATGCTAAACCAAATTTATAGTCAACAAACCAGCTAAACACAAGATACACTCATTTAAATAAACCGCTTCAGCAACACGATATTTCGGGTAAATATCGAGCCTCAATCTCATATATAGGTAGTCGTCTAGACGGATACTAGCCGAATGCAACAGCGATGCAGTCAACAAATATTTCAACCTTCCAATTTCCCTGTTAGTGACATGACGTAGTCTCACCCATTTGTCATGTGAGCATCTATGGCAGCGTAAAATGATAAACAAGACTGATGGCTTAATGTGCTCTACGAGCTATGAAAGTGTAAGCCACTGTAAGTTCACCTCTTAGATCGATTGAATGGCGTGTTGTGTATCTTATATACTGAGCTTATGTAAGTGCCTTGATGTAGTTCCTGCATTGTGGTGATGCTAATATTCGATATAAGTATGACATTTTTGTATTGCCATAGTGGCAAAAAACTTTAGTACAAGTGGTAATGTATTCATACATAGTTTATGAATAAATCTAGCACATATTTAATTATGAACTGGCAAACAAAATCACGTTACAAGTGTTATTATAAAAATAATAATTAAAGAATTTAGCGTAATATATTGAAGTCCATAACAACCACAAATTTAAAAGTGGTTTTTTCTGTTTTTAATTTTTGAATATAAAAACAATACAACAATGTTGTAATTTTGTCTTGAAACTTGTTAGCAAGTTATGATTCAGGAGTATAAAACTTTGTTGGATTATTTTAAATTTCCATTGACCTTTTCTAAAAGTTTTGTATATTAATCTTTCATTGAGGACTTCAACAAAGAGTTGTCAGTTCCAAGGTTAAGGCTTTAGAGTTTAGACTTTGTACAATATTATAAAGGGAATGTTTTATTTTTAACTTATAATATATTAAGTACACGTTAGTACTTATTGTAGCTATTAAATTTTCTTTAAGGAATGTATATTTTTGTGAGATAATTGTTGTTACTATATGGCACAGTATAACAGCGAAATTTCAGATAAAATTGTCTAAAATCGTACATGTGTGTTATAAATGCCACAATCATGTTAGAGCAGAAAGTAATGCTAAGGCTGGAATAATAGAATACCATGTTTATAAACATACCTAGACTACTGTCTGTAAAAGTATTATCTAGGACGTAAAGCGTTTGCATTAACAATAGATAATTGATGCATTATTAGTTCATCAAAGTTGCTAACAACCTAACAACCTAACAACTTTACTGCACTGGAAAATATAGTAATGAACTGTTGCGCGAGTTTCTGAACTATAGTTGACATTACTCTCTTACTTTTGATTGTTAAATGCGCTTCACGTTTCAGGACGTTAAATTATTTTCCGCTGTTTAGTAATTCTCATACAATTTACAGCTATGTTGTGCAGTGTAGACGGCTTTTAAAAACCCATGGATGCTCGTGCCCTTTAGAGTCTTTCAATTGACATGAGCACCCAAGAAGACTCATAGTTTATACTTACTCGTACATAACCAATGCGCAATCATGCTACAATTTTAACTTAGCCATTCAGTTTTAACTGATAAGTAAGCAGTAGTAGTATCGCCTCGCGAGTGAGGTTATACAGATATTGCACAAAATCGATTACTGGATAATTTGGATGACCATGGTCGTAGGTGCAACCACTATTCTTCTTCGCGTCAATAGTTTTTCTTGACTGAATGATTATTTGCATAAAATTCGACCATTCTAATTTCGTTAGTAGTGGCCGCACAAAGCTCAGATATTGTGTAAGTGCACAACCACTAATAAATATAATATACATATGTATACTAACTTTGACGTTCATAATGAATTACTTTGTGACCTAAATAAACAAATATTTACGTTTGACTTCGACTTTTACTTTGCTATTAATAGATGCTGGTGCCCCGAGCAACCACGAAGTCGGCACCCCTGATGATGTGTCCGTTTATGTTTGTGTTACATTAACTAAACTATCACTATCTGTTTTCTCTTATGTGAGCGAAGAGTGAGTTCCAATGAATGATAAATGGTTCGAGGCCGTTAGTAGTATTCATCCCCTTAAGCTAGTTGATTATAAATGTATTAACGCTTTCAAATATTTATGGGTTTTCATTCACATCCACAGATGAAGTTGAATCATTATCGTCGAAGTGCTAGGCAGTTGTATTACACTCACGTTTTGCTAGCTATGCTATGGTCCTATAATAATAGGGGTCTATCGGGCTTATTGCCAGTCTCTGTGATGTAACTAAGATTCTCCTAAGAGAAAATCCGATAAGACTTGCCCCAACCCCGGATCTGTAAACGTAAGCGTATACTTACGTCACGCCACATATGCAATCTTTATCGAACACTAGCTTTCACCCGTAACATGAATCTTCGTAAATTTTCCCATTTATAATATCAGTAAGATTGTGGTAGTGAAGAGAATAGAAGTGGAAGAACGTTGAACTAGCACGTAGAGGTGGCAAATTCGATCCCAAGGCGCGCATTTCTGACTTAGTAACTTTTTAATAATTAAACATCGTTTGCTTTAACGGCGAACAAAAATATTGTGAGAAAACCTGCATGTCTGAGAGTTCTCCATAATGTCCACGAAGGTATGTGAAGTCTGCCAAATTGCACTGGGCCAGCGTGGCGGACTATTGCCTAACACTTTACTCAGTGAACAGAAACCCGTGCCCAGAAGTGGAACAGTTTAATACAGGGCTGGTATTATTAGTTTCCTACCGTGGCATTTCCCATGTAAAATATAATACCCAGAAAAAGTCACCTATATATGATTGCAGGACTATTTGTGTACCAAGTTTCATCTAAATCCTACAATTTACGCGTGATTGATTAACAAACACCTCACGAACTTTTGCATTTATTATATAGATTACGTCACAACTTACAAATTGACTTCGTGAACGATTTTATACTAATTTATCAAGCTTCGTATTTGAAGTAGAAATGGCACATTTAACTTGAAATACCTGTCCATTCACTAATAGGAACGTCTCTGATTGCTCAATTTTATCCTGTTCGCCTTTAAGAGAATATCCAATGAAGCAACTAGCAATGGTTAAAAGAGCTTCGGAGATAATATCCTAGGATTACGCAAGGGTTAATCTTAACAAAGAGCTCGTGGTTTTCACAAACCTCCTAAATGTTTGATGAAGTAAATGTTGGAATTAAATGGATTCTATGTTACCTAATTAAATGTTTTTGAATGCTTGTAACTTTAATTCATTGATAATATGCAAACAACGTGCATGTGTGTATAATATCAATTAAGAAGAGTTACACCTATACTACATGCATTCTGAAACATAATTATAATAAATTTTGTTACGTAGTATCCATTTAATTCAAACATTTACTGATTATATCCTCAAAGTGTTGGCAGAAGTCTGTTACAGCTACATTTCGCTGTCTATGTTTTATTTTACCTTTTCGGATTTCTTTCGGTCAATAAAAACTGTTCTCTAAAAAAACAATTAATCAACCGAAATACCATTCAAGTTACCAGCTGCACAATTAAAAAGTCCAGAAGTAAAAAGTAAACAAACGCCAAAGTTTGGCCAAGATGGTCGAAAGTGTACTTTCGCAAACGTCTTCTTAACCGTGCTTAATGACCCGGGGGTAGACAAATGACTCTATCTTTGAAAGAGTCAAGCGAGAAATGAGCTAAACTGACGACGTTATACGACTTCTCGTTGGGTTTTGACCAACAGTACTTATGGAAAGCTAAGCGAGAGATGTGCTAGGTTCCCGAGGGCTTGTTGTTTAAGAATTTAAAGAGCGAAGCAGGTGAGCGAGAAATGACCTAGGTTAGGAGTTAAGCTTAGCGATGAATCTAGATTGCCTCACATTTTTCAGCGGTTACGTGTATAGTAGCACTCGCTTTTTAATGTCGACACAAAATATACGGCATAAGAGATAAAAATAGTAGTTTGTTTTTACACAGACAATGTTAGCTTTAGACAGGTTATTAATATGTTAAGTGCATTGCTCTCTACTGAACGACAGTGTAAAGAGAAAATAAAGTTGTTATGGGAAATAATTATGCTGTGCCGAGGAAGAAGAACTATCAGTGCCGTGGTTGACAGTCAAAAAGAAAATAAAATTACCTTTGGATATGTATTTATTCTTGGTAGAAAGGCGATTTGATGGAAACTAATAATTAGTTATTATTAATATGACTACAAGGCGTCTATCAATAAGCTTAACGTCAAAACAAATTTAGTGTAAAATAATATTGTTCATTAAATTGTAAGGCTTATTTGTAATACTGTATTAATTAGTTATAATGTAAATTAATTATTAATTTTAGTAAGTCCCAGTAGTAAAAGAATATTTTCATATAAGTATTATATAAAGGAACATCAAAGTAAATGTTTTATACAAATTAGAATACTAGTTATGAAAATATATCATATTATCTATAAAATATATATCCAAATTTTCACTTACTGAAACAGCAGTTTTTCCTGGATGAAAGATACCTTATGTTTTTCTGTACCCCTGACAACGTATACTCGAAATTTCAATATGATCAGCCGAAATTTCACGATGATAGCGTAACGAGCAAACAAACACACATCCGCATTTATAATAATAATTACGATATCACATTTATAGAAGTATAATATATTAAAGTCGTTTGGTTTGTTTAAGTTGCTAAATATAACAATCTCAATATATTGCCACACTGTTGGGCAAAATGCCAGACTTGAGAGATTCCCGCTGCTACTGAGATTTTTCTGTCAGAAAAGTTTTATAAATGGCTGGTAACAATAAACCTGGACCAATGATACATGATGATTCAATGAAGAATAATAAAGTTAATATATTTGTATAATATATTGACTGAGCGGATAGCGTACTTGTTTAAGTGGTCGCCTCGCCACTGCCGCCGCGCGGATTATTGTGGGTTCGAATCCCATATGGCACAAAAATTTGTGTGATCCACAAATGGTTGTTCCGAGTCTCAATGCTCTTTATGTCCGTTGTTGAATGTTAGTAAAAGCCTCTCTTGACACAGGAATTATAACTAGCGCGGGAATTGTTTATATACAAATAAAAATTAATTGGGCAAAATGCCAGACTAGAGAGATTCCTGGTGCTACTGAGATTATTCAGACAAAAAGCCTTATAAAAGGCTGTCAACAATAAACCTCGACCAATGGATACATGGTGATCCAATGAAGTATCATAAAGTAAATATAATGTAACTATACTTTGAATATATTTCAATACATTATTAACGATATATGTATTGGCATAAATACCGCGTGAAAGCTGCTATCATGATCCGGCTGTTGCGAGGCTTAATATCTATTCAATTCGCTAATGCGATGCTAATCTTCGACGTGGGAATTAATACAATACCCATTGTACTCTGTGGATTAGTCACCATTTTCGAATTTATTTACCGGTGTGCAATTAGCCACAATATATTAATTAATATATAAATGCAAAGAGCAATTATTAATAATTACTAGCAACCCATCCCGGCTTCAAGCGGGCAGTACAAAACCTTAACAAATTATACACCTGAACCTTCCTCATCAATCACTCTGCCTATTGGTGAACACCGCATGAAAATCCGTTTAGTAGTTTTTGAGAATATCGTAAACAGACAGACAGACAGATGCGGCGCGCGGAGGACTTTATTTTATAATATGTAGTGATATTTCTTATCTTATCTTATCTTGTGTGGGGGCCAGTCAGTACAGACCGGCGACACTTCGACCCAGTGGGATCTTTTGTGTCGACTTCCCCAATAACGTCTGCCATAGATGTTCATGGCAGCCGGGACCGACGGCTTAACGTGCTCTCCGAGGCACAGAGCAGGCAATAATTATCAATCAATACGCACATAATTTCGAAAAGTCATATAGGTATCTTCCGAAAGTCAGAGGTGCGCGACGTGGGTTTGAATCCGAGACCCTCTGCATTCCAGTCTATTGGTCTCCCCACTGAGCTATCGCTGCTATATTGTAATGATATTTAGTGATAGCTATATTTTTCCGACTATCCGGAAAAAAAAAACCAATACTAGAAACTATAAATGCCTTTGATGGGGAAGTAAGATCCTAAAGGCTTTATTAGACATGCAGAAGTTGTTTTTATTGCTTGTCAAAGTGACTAATCCTCCGCTTGATGGTAAGCAGTCTTGTAGTCCACGAGCAAAGGCCTCTATATGAGCATTATACAGAGGCCTCTGCTTGTCAAGTGAAGTAAAATTTTTATATGGCATAAATATTTTAGACATTGAGTAAAAATAATTTATACACTTTCTGCCTACCGCTAAATATATGCTAGTGCTTACTTGACAAAACGAGGGAATAGCACGCTAAGACTACAGCATCATATTCTGCTTTAAAGCTGGTTTTTTATTACTTTCTATTATAAAAGTAGGACGCAGCAGTATCTCTACGTAACAGACGATAAGAAAACTTTGCGTCGTATTTCTGCGGTGATTAGGGTTTCCAGATACCTTTGATGTTAGCTATTACTAGTCTTTATCTCTAAAGCTGGTCACGTAACGTCCTATATATGTAACAAGTCTCCATTCTAACTAAAAATTTAAATGCGAATGTAAGTTTGTTTATTGTAACGTTTGGAAGCCTTAACTACTCGACCGATCATCATAAAATTTTGCATACACGTTGTCGGGGGTACAAAAAAGGGCATAGGATCTCTTTCATCCAGAAAAAAGTACTGTTGACGAGCCAGCAAAGTCGCGAGATAAACTAGATATGTCAATATCATAGTAATGGACGATGAAAATCTGATCCTTAAATTTATGTTATAAACAACTGAAAATTTTATAAAATGTAGGTAGCGCAATTGATAACAAAACAGTTTAGAGCTGAAGGAAATTGCTAATTTATTGTGGCTTGACTGTTGCAAGGGATTATATTAAACTGATTTTCTTTGAAGAACAATAGAAAGAGACCGATTCGGATCGATTTAAATCTTTACATTCTTTGCGCTATTATTATCATTGACAAAGCGGTTATCTGTTTGATATTTTATAGGCATAAATATTAAACATTGAATCCGTTTAGTTGCTACATCTTTATTTAATTTAATAGAAATAAATAAAATAACAACTATATTAAAATAACTATCAACAAAACGTCGCAAACTACTGGTTGCGTTCACACATTTCATTTAAATTTACATACCAACCTTACACAGGTATGCAGATAATACTATTTACTACTCTATGCAAATCATGTTTGTAGTCATGAATATACACGGATTTACGTCCGGTACGCATGCAACTCACGGTGACCTCAATTATACATATAAAATAATCTACCTATGTGTAAATTCATAGCCAACTTCGCCGATGTCCGTTAGGACGTGACAAGTTCGTTCAGAGTGTAATATGCATGTGTATGGTTTGCGAGGGCGTATTTATTTTGTGAAGTTGATTGCTCCATTCTATGTTGTAGTGTTACTTTTTAAACTGCTCATTAGCTGCTGGAATGCCATGTAAACAGAGGCTTTAAAATTCTCGTCGACTAGTGTCAACTGAATGTATATATTAAGGAACATGTCATAGCATAGTAAACGCGCTGCGCTTAGTAATGGAATTTTCGTAGGCATTAAATGGGTCAGCCATTAAAGGTGCATACAAGCGTATATGATATAGCTTGTATGTTTCACAGCCGATGCATTACAGATATGTTCTAAACCTGTCGCTAATTTAGTTACAAAATCCTCACTAATATTATACATTCGAAAGTAAATCTGTCTGTCTGTTACCTTTTCACGTCTAAACCACTTAACCGATTTAGATGAAATTTTGTACAGATATAGTTTAAAACCTGGGAAAGGACATAGGCTACTTTTATTGATGTAGGTACAACGCGGGTGGAACCGCGCGCAAAAGCTCGTTCGATATATAATTTAATATACAAACAAATACTTTTTTTACATTAGGGCAATAAAAAATCATAGGTGTATTTTGTAAGATACATACTTTATTTATTTATTTATTTTTGGAGCAACAGACTGCAACGCAGAGGGTCTCGGATTCGAACTCACGTCGCGCACCTCTGACTCTCGGAAGTTATATGAATTTTCGAAATTATGTGCGTATTGATTGACAATTATTGCCTGCTCCGTGCCTCGGAGAGCACGTTAAGCCGTCGGTCCGACAGCCATGAACATCTACGGCCGTCGTTATTGGGAAGTCTGTGCCCTATCATATCCTGACACTGGTCTAGCCTTAGGGTATCGTTAACCTTCGAGTTGCGGAGGTCAGGTGGCAGCCGCTCCGTATAAAAACTGATATCCAGTCAAATCCGGTTACACTAGAAAAGCCGACCCCAAGTGACTTGCGAATAATAAAGGCTAGGTAGAAGAAGAATTATTTTTGGAATACCAATAGTTTGAAATACAAACGATAAAAATTAAAACAAATAGCATCATAGCTATTGACAGGTATTCGCAAATAGAGTATATACCTATATCTCCATAAACATTCTAATAATTGACGAATGGCGTTCAAGATTTAAGTGATCGCCTGGTTATAGCCAGTGTCATGTGAGCCGAGTCTTGTAAGTACGATCACCAATGGGACTGAAGTTTGTGTCATCCATAAATAGTTCTTTAGAGCCTAGATGATTTTTTGGTCGTTGTTTAAATGTTTGTAAAGTCCCCCGTGACACTTATTTATTCTTGGCGCGGGGTCTCTAACCTGTACACATTTTGAATACCAAACGTAATTTAAAACCTTACCTGCCACAGCGATTTAATAAATTAAAAACAAAAGTATAAGTATGTCAGTGACAACCAAATATTATATCGAGAATACTATAATATATAATAGTTTGTTGCACATAGTCAAAAATATTCAAGAATATAAGACTAAATGCATTTTTAATTGCACTCGCTTCGCTGTGCAATATGCAAATATTTTGTATCGTTAAATATTTCGCTTCACTTCGTGTCTCAGTTCACATTGTCACATTTTTATGCAGCGCTCTGAAAAAGAAACGTTGCTACGTTGGTTGAATAAAATCCACGAGTGAGAAATCAGTGTAAAAACAAAGTAACACGGACATTTATTTAACTATGCGTACATATTTACTATTATAGAAACTCTTCTGAGTAGTGATCATAAAGTAATCTATAAAATGGGTAAACTCATAATATGTATTATTCGGATTAACTGTGGGCTTACTCGACTAGTTTCAAACCCAATCAAAGTTATTAATCATGAGCGCAGTGTACCAGGTATAATACATGTAAGTTTAACTGTGAAAATAATATTGTTGGTTGCGGAATGCCACGTAAACAAGTAACGTCACGAATCATCCGATCGAGTGGGCTATAAAAGTGCGCTCGGCGCGCAAACGGCGCAATGACTCACTTCGACATCGAGCGGCGGACGGAACAGACGTGCTATGTGATCGCTGTTGGATGATATCAATTACCTCTTACTTTATTTGTTAATACATTTCTTGAATAATTAAATGATTATATAAAGGTGAAAGTGCGTCTGTTATTTTTTTAAGCTTGCACATCTGATTCCTAACAATATATTATTAACGTGTTGTGTTGCAGCCGCAGACCAGTGGCCAGAAATAATAGATTTTTTAATTATGTCTGGTATTCTAAGACACGACAGATTAATCAACTAAACTAAGGGCTTGTAATACCATCTCCAGATAACATTTATCTATATTTTATAATATAAACGTCTCGCCATCTCTCTTTTTTAACCTAACATGAGTGAGACAGCATGCGATTTATCTTTCGGATAACTTTTACTTGTTAGTTGTAGGAGTGGCCATAACACTAATAGTTATATAACTAACTAGTAACTAAAATCCTAAATAATATTATAAATGCGAATGTGAATTCGTTTGTTCGTTACGCTTTCACGCCTTTTAAATAATCAATCAGTCAATATGAAATTTTGTAAACATGTTGTCAGGGGTACAGAAAGGGTACCTTTCATCTAGAAAAAGTACTGTTAATCTAACCTAATCTTACCAATATGTACGCGAACGACGCCGCAGGCAAAATTTGAAATGTCTTATAGTAGAACTGAAGGTCGTAAAGAAAAATAAAAAAAAATATATAAAATAAAAATATATATATATATATTAAAAAGTGCAAGCTATTATAGCATAGCATACTTTTGACTGTCTATCTATTAGCATAATTAGTGTTTAATAATAAAACAACAAAAAACCGATGGATTTCATTCATTTATAGTTATAGTGTACAAGAAACTTATAGATGGTAATTAAAAAAAACACATCTCAGGTAGTATTAGGATAGATTGTTTTTCATATTTTTTCCTGAACGGCCATCAGGTTCACTTTAAAACATTTCCAGGTTATCTAATAATTACAGGACACCCTGTACATAAACGCCTATAAAAAAAAAATAGTAAGAACAAAAAAATTCAACCGTTTATAAATAAAATAATTAGTGACGCATGTGATCATTAAATATTTGTTGTGTTACATTACCTGTTACACCTTCTATGTGCTTGACTAAGCAGTCGCCTTGACTTTCAATCTATTGATAGTATGGCCGATAAAATTAGATTAACCTAAATTCGTGCAAATCCCATTCGTAATCATTGACCACTTGCCTAATGATTACATTTGCAATGATACAAAGCTCATTATCAAATCGAATTTGGTGTGGGTACAAATTTAGATTAGTCTAATTTTGTAGGTCGTATCAATAAATTAAAATTAAACGTGATAAATACAGTTTCAAGTGTCTGCATGTGCAATTTATATGAACAGAATATATTGAATTGTCCAAGAGAGTAAAACAAAGTTTCCCTTGCCACATGCCAACACATCTTACTAACGATACAGGGCCAAAGGAGCGATGTAAGAACTCATTTCCGTTATCCTTCCTCTTCTCCATCCTTTGTAAAGGATTTGTTACTTGATCATATGTTGAGACAAGTCAAGACAGAGCACTTCTTTTTTAAATGTAGTTACTGGTTTCGTGAATAATTGAACTTTATTTTATTCTGGCTTTATCTTTAAGCAAAGCTAAAAGGATTTAGCCCTTTCCATTTATGTTAATGGACATAATAGAAAATCTATTCTTACGTATTATACGTGATTTATTAGACAGGGAATCTGTAATGTTTGCAGGAGATTAGTTGTACGTGCCTTTACGCTCTTAGCGCTGCGGATTGTATTTGGAACATCGCCAGAGTGTCAGTGATACCCTTGATGTAGCAAGAGTCTTTAAATTATGATGCCTGCTTACCAGCAGGCGTACTATGTACTTGTATGCTACCTAAGTTGTATAAAAATGGTTGAGGTAGGAGCGAGTTCAGAAGCTTAGGAGAAGAAACATTAAGCGGGTTTTTGAATTTTGTAGTTTAATTTATAATCTTTGTTTATTAGTATTTTTTTTTCTTTTTCACTTTTTCGCTCTTAGCCAGTTGCACTCACTGATCGGTAAACAGATTAGCGGGGTTAAGCAACGTTGGGTGCGGTCAGTCTATAGATGGGTGACAGCTTTGCGGTATTTCATCTGAGTGTCTCCGTGCTTCGGAGGCACGTGAAAAGTCGGTCCCGGTTGTTGCCAAATTGACAGCAGTCATTAAACCATGTCAGAGACCTACGGGTGGCTTGATCAACTCTTGACAACAGGTTGGCCACTAACCACACGAAAAGAAGAAGAAGATATTAGCCCTGAGCATACAATATTTGTTTTTAATCGTACAAAGCTTTAGTATCAGCAATATCCAGAATTCACATGTATTTAAAATGATCATCTACTAATCCATACAGCATGTTAACCACAATACAAATACCTTGATATTTGCTTGTCTGATTGTCTGTTTGCAACATGCAAATGCAATTAGAAGCTGTCGCCGAATATGTACAATGTAAATACATACTGCTGGCTTTTCATCGCAGTTTTGATTGCCAAATTTATTCACCTAATGACTTCAGAACTAACTGGTTCGAGATGTTAAAAACTAGACAATACTAATGAATATATGCGCAATTGAACGTTTTGCTTGTCGGTTCTTTAGAAAATATCTTCCCAAGAGGTCACATTGGCGTTGAATAATTATTTTCTTTGCTAGAACTATCGCTCTGATAATCCGTTATATTGTGTCGCAATGAATTCACACAATACAATAAATTACTAATGTAGCATTCACATGTACAATCTAAAACAATGTAAGTATGGCCTTTACCAAGCTGTAAGACTCAGTCAAGAGCAATAAAAATAAATGTCATCTACTCAAAGGAAGCTCTTAAAACATCACAATAATAAATGTTTCTGTAATGACATAGATATAGCTTTGCCAAACTGTTGTCGTGACGTTGTCTAAAGCCAAAATCTCTCGTTTATCTTTATAACCAAAATTTGAATGTTCTGTGGAATCGTTCATAGTGTCTTCTATTTCCTTATATTTGAACACTGCACTTCTTAAGATTTTAGGTATTGTCTCCTTCAGTGGCATTGTGTGCAGCTGCCACTTATTAGTCATTCCATTTTATCTACGAGATTATCCTGAATCCATCTCTGTAGCAAGAAATCCGTTAACTCTTTAGTTTGGCTGCGCACAGCTGGTGCGAGAACATGTATTTTGTTAGCAGGTGCTCTATAGAAAATGACCCCATTCTCAGTAACGACATTTGTTGCTCAGCGGACACAAGCGTACCAGCTTGTTTCAAGTCTCGGGCTCAATTCCAGCGTCCGGAATTACGATTTTTGTCAATAATGTATTATATTTTTTCATGCTCAGTTGTAGTATTAGTTTCTATATTGTTTGGCTGTTTGTATTGTAAGCGGTTTTTACCAACCATTCTAAACTTTGGTGAGAAGTCAATGTATTTTCAGATGTATAAGAATCTTAAAAGTAACATCCACCTTAAAAATACATTGCAGCGCTTTTCGGGCATTAGCTAATTAAAATAGATACCTGTCTTATGCGGTGATGGACCCAAAAAGGACGAAAATTTTAAGGCCATTACCGCACAGGCCGCGTAAAAGTATCTCAATTTATTTGTCACAATTTACAATATATGACCGTACCTTTCTGTTACACGTTGTGCTTTTGTAGACATTGTTGAAACAAACGCTGGTTTTTTATCAAGCCTCTTGTAATAACCGCAGCCTTAAAGGAACGGAACAAGAAAGCAATGAGAGGAAATAATCTAGCAGCTCCATTTTTGTTTCACGTTGCAACGTAATCACGGATTAAATGAGGAATGATTTACAAAAGATGTTTTACTCGGTTCGTTACTTAGCTCGAATAATTTATTGTGACTATTCATCCAGACAATACAGAAATATTGTTTAGTGTTTTCCATTTATAGCTTTTTGATGATTCTTAATGGTGTAGAATAGAATAGAAATAAATAGAATATTTATTTGTCGAACATAGGTACGTAAATTATGTACGTAGTAGTTGGTTATGAATATTAAAAGCCTTCACATGTTTTACAATTTAAGTATAGCTGTGTACATAATTAGATAACATATCTGATATTGTTCTAAAATTATGAAGATTTTATACTATTTTAATTTATTATTTTTTGTCATCTACATAATATTTATTTACACGTATGTTCAAAACAGGATAGTATCAAGCTGGATATTTCCAAAAAAGTGTAGACTGATAGTAAATATACCTATAAACCTTTTCTTAACAGTCATGTAATATGGGTTCCATTGAGAAGTTTGAATATAAAGTCAGACATTGTGCTTCTACTGAAACTATTCTTTAGGTCATAAAAAAATAACTCAAATATATTTAACCTACTTACAAGACAAGATTGACATCACACAATCATTAGTTAATGTTAATTACAAGGATTAAAAGGATACACGTCACTAGAACAACGCTACAGTTTAGTTATGAAGAGTAGTTGGTGTGTAATTGAAGAAATAAATTATGGAGTAGCATTTGCTTTGTAAATTGTTCTTTGCAGTTAATTTTTTACGCAGTGTGGTTTTTTAAACCGCAGCATTTTATTGTGGTTGCACTTGCTTTTCATGTTTTTCGCATTTTCGCTTCAGTTTTTATCATAACATTTGTAATGATTTAAAATTGTTGTTTTTCTATAAAGAGCAAAGCTCACTAAATTATGAAGCTGTATTTTAATTTAAAAAGTAAATACATGAAAGCTTTTGTTTGGGTTTTGTTGATTCTTTAAGTAAGTACCTTAAGTTTTATGAAATATTTGAACATACTTATTATACCTACTAATAAATCACCTTTTAAAAAAAAAAGCTGGGTTATACTTCTCTATTTAACTTATTTTAAATATTATACTTATTGTGTTTAATTTTGCAGTCATATTTATGCTAAATTAAGGCACAATCAACGACTATACTTGATGAGAAATTTAGGGATACTCGGACTAATAAAAATCAACAGTTGTAGTAAGTCTGGGACAGTGCCCAGCATACGACAATTGGCTAGATAACTATTACGTGACTCTTAGAAAATTACCATAGATGCCAAATGTAGGTGTAATAGCACGTGTGCTTACCTGCTCGAGAACATAGACATGTGAGATGTGTTGCCACTGAGGCGTTCCTATCTATTGCATTGAATCGAATTACTCGGCGGAAATCCATTGTAATAAAATAATTGGGAAGAGAGGATCCTCCTGGCACCCACGGATTGCCCACCTCAACAATTGCAATAGAAAATAGGTTCGCCATACTTACTTTGTCATTGTTATTATCTATTATTAGCTTATCCTAATCAGCTACAGAGGTATCGAGTACTAACTGTCCAGAGTACAAATTGGCCCATTACTTCTAAATCAACACATCCTTAACGAGCCTTGTGAACACACCGCATGCAATCAATATTTCCCATCATTCATCAACATGGAATAAAAAGCTGCAGGTATCTAATTACATTTTCTCTTTACAGCCATAAATATTCTAAGTAACATTATGTCTTCATGTAAGTCGTTCATCAATAGACCATCGACGTAAGAAGATTGATGTGAAACTCGGCGCAAATTGATGTACACGGGAAGGATTGAATATGATAACATTAATAAAAATACGCACCACGTACAACAGATAATCTGAAAATATGAGCGTCAGCATTCAGCATTAATAAATCAGTGCAATGTTGATGTGGCTTAAAATTTGGCATACCATAAGGGAGTGTTCTTTCTTCGCTTCTGGTTTGTTTATTAACGATTTTATTATCAGTCATTTGCCGAGTACATATTATTTGTATGTCGATGAAATCA
Organism: Catocala nupta; assembly: GCA_963675205.1. Classification (NCBI taxonomy): domain Eukaryota; kingdom Metazoa; phylum Arthropoda; class Insecta; order Lepidoptera; family Erebidae; genus Catocala; species Catocala nupta. The sequence goes on along the minus strand of OY776086.1, from coordinate 24,212,231 downwards.
TATTGACTGATAATATAACTACAACTGCAGTTGTATTATTAGGCATAGGCATGTGCATTGTGTAGTTATTTAATACAAAACAAGATAAAACTTACGATAGTATGTATGAGATACTTCATAAAGATGACAACCATTTGATTTTTTGGATTTTCTTACGTATGAGAAACGGTATACCATTATTTGTCGGCAAAAATATATTTACTAAAGATATAATCAAGTAGGTTTGCACCAGGCGACCAGGATACATTTTGAGTATAAGTTGTACTTTCATCAAAGGACAAATTCAAATTCAGTTCTACAGCTAACACAAGTCACTGTTAAAATAAACAGTGACTTAAATTTACAAAGTTACGAGTTTATACTACATCCTTTGCAGCAGCAGTTCGGTTTCAAAATCACCTTTTTGCTGAGAACACAATTTTTAGACGGACCACGTCTTAATTGTACGTTAACGTAATTTGTAATAATAACGTAATTGTTTGGAGAAGTGTCGTTCTAGAAACAAGCATAGAAACCTATTTCGTTTTTCTGTTTTTGAAAACAAACGTACATTGTTTTTCTACATTGTCATTGTTTGTGTTCCTTTGAAACATTTTTATGTACCTATAATAATTGGCTCGTATTGTTTGCTCGTCTCTTTATGTTTTTTGCTTGTTGATTTTGCTTTTCAGTGTAAACAAAACATTCTTTTGACGACTCATCAAGGTGGGCCCGTAAACACGAATGCCCGAATAAGTTCGTTCGCTACAAATTGTAAATCAGAGACATAAAAGTCCGAAGGTTTGAAGTTATGTGAGACAGATGTTTAGGTTCTCGAGGTCATTAAACTACGTACACTGATATTGAAACCTCATACCGTATTATTTTCTTGAGTATCAGGCAGTTACATAGTTAATAATAATTTATTTTTGTTGTATGATTCAAGTGCTTGCAGACCATTAAGCAGATTTATCGATATTATTAGCATAAGGCAACTACACTGAAATTAAACACTTTATACGGATTTTGTCGCGTTGTTTATTTTACTTTATAACACTGTTATTACATAATTTTGAAAACTCTAACACTACTATTATTGAACTTTACTACTATTTAAGCTATATATTTTTAATTAAAACTGCTACAAACAAATACTCTAAAACCTTTACACCAATAAATTCATTATCATTGCAGTCAGTAAGTACTATTTATAATTTTGAAATTATAAATCAAAAGCAATCTTATCATCTTAATGAAGTATTTATCGATATTATTGGCAAAAGGCTACACTGCAACAAACAAATACTCTAAAATCTATACACTAATAAATTCAGTGATGTAAAATTTCATTTAGGAATAGATTCTGATACGTTGCCAGTGCCATAAGCATTAAACTAACAATGGCATAAGGCAATGATTATAAAGGATTTTCTTTAAATTATTTATACCGTTCGCTCTGCGTATAATTACTGTATCACTGGGGACTTTTGAAACATTGGAACAACAAACACAAAGAACATCCAAATTAAGCACAACCATTTGTGGATGCCACAAATTTTAGTCCCGTGCGGGATTCGAACCCACAACACTTAAACCACTACATTATTCGTGCAGTCATTATTTTATTACCATAAAATCTTTTGATATCGCTTTAGCTCGCAGCTGTTGAATGTCATAATAAAAGCGACATTCAAGGGTATATATTTCAATGTTAACGCAACCCATGTCAGCCGCTATCTAGAGTATGGCTTCACCCCTACAATACGCATAGTTTTATATATGAGTTACAATTAAAGCTCTTTACAGACTAGCGCGAGCAAAGACCAATGTATGTTTTGTATGAGCCATTATTATTAGTGGCTATTACACAGCATGGGTTGTATAGCTATATTACAGCATATTGCTGCCTCGTCTGCCAGCCATTTGTTACAGAGTATAGTCATTACAAAATATAAAAACGGGACGTGTTGTTGTTACACGGAGTTTTAACAGCCCATTCGCTTTTAAGCATGTGTATTGTGAACCCGAATTTTGTTGTTTAAATGATAAAATTGTAAGCTGAACATGCTTTTATGTTTGTAACCTGAAATATATTATAGAGACTTGACTTTGTTAAACATCTACATATATACATATAAATATTCTACTAGCATATGCTATGAAAAAAGCCCACAGTACCCAAGTACTCGTTAATGTACCCTTTAAGTTCAATTTCATAGTTGTGCTTGCCTCCAAGATATATATATATATATAGTAAAATAAATTATCCCTAGGTAGATAGCCATATATATTACGTCATACATACATACAGTAAGTCATACAGATATAGCCTCACGCCTATATATCTACGCAGGAATAAAAACAGGTATATATAATCAATATTTCGCCAGCTATGATTTTAACTCTCACTTAAAATAGGGCGAGCTTATATACTGGGAAAATTTTCAGTGTGTTGCAATTAGGAAGTTTCTAACAGAAATAACAAAAATCTTTGCTTAAAGTGGCAATCTAACCAATTCTGTCCTGATCATCAACAAACATAATCGCAAACTTATGTCTCAGGACCAATGAGGTAGTCCAATAAATAATAATAAAAAGCAACCAGTTTAACTTATGCTTGACTTCACGTAATCATAACCACGTACACAAGTTGAAAAGGGGAGCGCTGTCCATATTTGCGTTTTCCGTACATTGCACCTGAGTGTATGCTTACCTTTGCAATACTCATGGTTATATATCCAGGGTTACAATTTAGTCATCACCCTAAAACAAAATTGCGATGGTGAACTTTATGGGGATCGTTAAATGCTTTATCTTGACGTAAATTTGTCAAACTACTTCATACCGAACTTCGATTTTTCAGGTGTTTGTTTTACGTCCGAGATGTTAAAGTTTTTATCACAGGGTGAATCAGCTCAATCCTAAAATAAATAATTGGATAAGAACTCTGGAAACTTTAACAGGGTTAGCTACGCGTGGGCGTCATAGGCTACGGACAACGATTACTATAAGTCGTTTTGCTTGCCGTTTGGATGGTATTTATGCGAGCTGTAATAATTATTTTCAAATTTTTATCTGTATATCTGTATGCTTGTACGCCGTAACGCAAAAACGATTGCACAAAATTGGATGCGATTACCACAGTTATATTATTATTTTAGTTATATTATTTAAACCGGCGAGCGTGTATGAGGAATGTTATGAAAGTGAATGAAGCCAGAGAAGTGTGTCAGGATCGTAGCAAATGGAAATCCGTAGTCTCTGCCTACCCCTCTGCTAAACTGGCGTGAATTTATGTATGTATGTATGTATGTATATATTAACTTAAACCTCCTAGAAGTCTAGTATTTTGTGTGTAGATCAGTTCTTCTTATATGCTAGGAAAAAATATATAGATAAGTCACCTACCAACCCATTTCTAAATTCCATGCGTACGAATTCGCGAGCAAAAGTTAGTAAAAACCAAAAATACAACTAAACAAATACACGTGATCATCATCCAACAGTATATTTATCATGATATGATTTAGCGAAAGCATCTTTAAGTAGACCATTATATTATGCCACGTATGAATAATACGTATGAATAAAAAATAGATCTCCTACAATTTTGACTAAGCGTTATTTAACCAGTGGGCCATTCCTACAGTTCAATTGTTTTATCATTCGAAAAGTAATTTCTGAAATAACTATCGACACACATTCTATTATCTTTGATCTTTGGGATAGTAAATTGTGTGATCAAGAAATATTTGCTGAATCTTTAAGTGAACTTTGTATCCGAGACGCTAGGAAAGTCACCCGTAAATACAGAACTTACTATCGATAAGGATTAACGTTGGATATTCGTCAATAGATATTACCCGAATAAAACAATTGAAACAGATTTCTAACATTCTATTTTTGCGATTCATAGGTTATAAATAGACATGTCACATACGAAATCGGGTCAATTTACATCTCACAAAAATCAGTTACCGCCAATATTTTTTCGAATACTGTTCAAAACTGCATACAGTTTCAATACCTTTAAAAAGCTGCAGATGCAAAGGAACACCTGTCCCGATCTTAAAGACTACAGTGTCAACTAATAAGATCCTTGTTAAAAGACAAGACTTATACCCTATATCGAAATTATGATCATCATTTTAGTCAAAGTATAACAAAACGATCTTGTGCGGTTTTTCTGATAAACATACGCTTCGTAAATTTCGAAGCGTATGTTTATCAGAAAAACCGCACAAGACCGTGACTCTACATTGTGACAGATAATTTCTACGGGAAACCTCGATAAGCTGTTTCGTTTATTTAATCCATATTAACAAATAGTGAATTTGGCAGTAGGCGTAAGCGCAATCTTATGCTAACTGTTATAAAGGCGTTTCATAGCTTCATAATATTGAAATAGGTAAATTTATCAAGAATGCTTCAACTGAATGCGACGGCATTAAATTTAATTCCGAAGCATCAAAATAAAATGGATAGTTTCATACATTTGAGAACGTTCAACCCAAATTCAATTAAAAGTACAAACATTTTGAACTCGTTTTTGTGTACATTGAAAGTAATTTAATGTACTCCAGTTTCGCATTATAATTCGTGAATATGAATATATTTTAATACTAAGTGTAATGAAATGTAATTTTAAGTTATTTGTAACAGTACTGGTAAAATATTAAACATGTCAATGATCTTTTTTTAAACATGGGCAATAGTATTTTAATCAGATTTACATTGAATTAAACCTGCATCATTGCGTGCTCTTTGAAATTAAATTATTGCTATTATTAAACTATATTTATACCATAATCATGGGGCCCTGTGACTTTAGCTCTTGAAAAGCAACAGAAATATCGAGGAACGTGTTAAACTAATTCAGAGGATCTAAGACGTTTTTCTCATTGACCATTTTCAAAATTTTGCTGGTTCCGGTATACCCCTGCAGCTAGAAATTGAATCCGCCAAGTAAAATCGGTATATTCGGACCAAAAAGATTTATAGGTCTTCACTACCGAAAGCAAATAAATTGTCGTGGACCCCTGCTTACGAATTGTGAACCCCCATTTTATTGTCACGCCGCCCCGTAGACCCCCGTCAAGTCTCCCGTAGACTCCTGAGGGTCCACTTAGACCACTTTACGGAACTAAGGAACTAAATTAACAAATAGTCGTGAAGTTTAAATAAAATCCGTATAAATAATAATGTATATCTCGCGTAAACGTTAAAAAATATTAATCTAGTTCTTTCATATGATTTCGTTTGGAAGAACTATGTGCTACTCTGTGAGGAACATAGTTTGTAGCTCGAGGATATTTTTATAATAATAATGACGGTAGAAAATGCATGTGGTAGGCCTAATGACTAGCGTTTCAGAACCCGCACCGATTGAATCACATTAATGTGTTAAATATGTTTACTTACCCGGGCTCATACGTACTACACGACCAAATAATAAAATAATAATTAAAACAAGGCATTCGAAATATGCAATTGTACCAAATTTTATTATGATTTTTCTACTTAAATTTTAATTAGTATAGCTGAATAACTACAGCTTCACTAGTATTTTGTGTATTTTTTATGCAAGTTAGGGTATTTGTTTGAAACTACAATGCGTAGTTGACGTGAGTTGTTGACATTTCGGCTGGTTGCAGAAAGTATATTTTGAATAGAAAAATATTTAATTAACAAATAAGTAGTGTATTCAAATCAAACTACCTTATACGCATTTAATTAATAATTTATATTTAATTATATATAATAAACCGTGATAAAACACTTACATATAAAGTAGTATGATTTGAATACAATGCATAATATCTTGAATATGACGGCCACAATCGTAAATAAAGTAAAGCCAAGATAAAAAAAAGCACACCTTATCTTTAAAAGGAAAATATATCCAAGCGTAGGCTATCTGCATAAACAGCGGCTGAAGCCTCGAATCGAACAGATTAATAAAGGGAAACAAACCGAATTATCGAAGGCAAATATTTTTGAGATACCGCCGCACCTAATTGGAAACCTCTCGAAGAAACGCTTTAACATTTTAACTTCATTGGATACCAGGCGATTGTTTTAACGTGTCTAGCACAGACGCGGTACTCGTTCAATTAACCATCCCTTATTGCTTTTTGTTTAAAGAGTAAGCGTCTATCTTAAGAAATAATTACGCGGGAGTCTCAAGTATTTAGCTTAGCAGAAGTTAATTAGTTCGGGCAACAGCTGTGTCGGAGCTCAAGGTATCTGCTGTAGGTAGTGTATCATCTTGCGCTTTGTTTACTCGTTCTGCAATGAGGAATTGAACTATTCTTTTTTCATTTTGTTTTCTCACAACAATGTTGTTCTCTAAGATTCCAACACAAAAGATTGTCCTGGGATTTTGTCTAAATCATTGTATCTGAATTTTATTTTTCTCTTTAAATAAACCAACAATGTCTGTTACAATTTAGTAGTATTCTTTCTTGTTAGTTCTGCCAATTCAGCTATTTTTGTGCAATGTTTCGTATTCTTTACCATGAAGATATTCTTATTGAAGAGTTTGAAGTTTTATTAAAAGATCTATTGCTTAGAGGAGCTGGCCTCTTTATAAAAGCTACTCATAATACGTATAACATTTTAATATAGTATATATAATATATAATTTATACATATATATTATGAATTTACATTACATAATAATAGGTCTGAATTCTTTCAATCCAAAGTCCAGACAGCTTTATGGGACAGTTGCCATGAAGTTATCTGGACTTGGATTGTTCTCATAAAGCTATTTGGTTAAAGTCCAGATAGCTTCATGGGACATTTCCCATGAAGCTATTTGGACTTTAACCAATTACTGAATTGGTTGACCTGGTACGTAAATACTCTTTACCATTCGCGTGACAAGGTTTTCGCATATTAAAGTTTATAATTAGTAATATTGACTATAAAATATAAATAGGTATTACTTCCGAAAAAGTACTTACTGTTATTGTGAATAATTTTTAGTTAATAGTAATAACAACCGTAATTTGATATACCTAAAACTTGAATAAAATTATAAGAATATTACGTAACATAGTCAAGGCAATTTTGGTTTTCTGTTGAGGCTTGTAAAGGGAAAAGAGTTTCTTTTATATTTTCTTTGACTGATTTTAATACATCATATGTAAAAATTACGCTCAATACGTTTAAATTTACTTATACTATTTTGTAGACATTATAGGTATAAACTATTTGTATCAATAAACTTCAGGACCTTGATTAGATTAAACAAAAAGCTGAACAGATCGATCTCTTTTGTTTACTATGTCTCAAGGGATGTCAGCGTCGTCTAGATGCTGGGCAAAGTAACGTAACGTAAATGCAAAGACAGCGCTTGGGTCAACGGGACTCATTTATCATTGTTATTTAGCCGTCGGCTTCAACTACTTGATGGATTACCATTCAACTATCACATTCTTGCATTCATGAATATTTTTATTTAAAATCGTGTAGGCATTGCGGAAAGCAGTTTTCTTAGATTTATAAATTTGTCCCTTGCTATAACTGACTCTTCGATGTAGTGGTTTAATAGATTATTGGATGTGTGAAGTTCTATTTATGTTTAGCTAAACATACTAGTGGTAGGGCAGTCTGAAACTGTTACAGATAAAAACAGGTTCTCGTATTAATGCGATTTAAATACTATGTTTTAACCGATCGACCGATTAGCCGTTAAAAAAAGTAAGACTACGTACTTTAATGTTACCATCTTCGAAATCCTGCGCCCGTCTACCTCAGCCTGAGCTCCTAATAAACTTTAAATTAGATCATCCAATTTACTTTTTCAATAAAATTCTCACTGAGGTCTATTTGTATGCCTAATTCTATTTTTATTGCTTGCACTTGACGACGAGATGGGAGAAAATACAGCACCTCTGACTACTATACGTACACCTGGATGGAAAGACAGGAATGTTTTATTTATTTCAACGATAAGCAATTTGAGAACTTGACTGTAGTAATGTTACTTAGGATAGTTATTCAAAGTAAAGATAGAAACACATAGAAGAGCAGCATAATGACCTGGTGCAATCACCAAAATGGAGAGAAGATTCACATTTAAGTTCTTTCATTGACACTGTAAGCCCCTACAAATATTACAATATTAAGCAAGATTACTTTACAATTGAAATACTATTACGATGCAATACATCATAATAGTGCATTCTTGAATACTAAACAAGGTTCACATATTTGTATCTTATAAAGTCGGTACACAACGACTTAGACAGGCAGCTAAACTCGGTCTAGTTAATGTCTGTGGAAGAACGTGTGTTTGTTACTATGCATACATAGATGTGAACTAAGTAAAGCCGCTGTATTTATTTGCTTTCCACTTGCAGTATACCACACATAGTCGTACATCTCCACTGCAATCGGCGTAAGAAAATAAAACTTCCTAGTACATCCTGTTTGCTTGAACGATTTCCTCTAACGTTTAATATAATGGAGTAACGGTATTCAATAAGATAGTTTCTCTTATTTTCGTCTATCTCTATTTACTTCACGCGTCTGAATAAATAAATCTACAGTTGCCATTACATCTAATAACTTTGTTTATGCGTATATAGTGCGTTAAAGCCATTGTAATTCAATCAATCACGCAGCCCATTGCATTCCCCCGCTGGACATAGGCTTCTCCCATTTTACGCCACAACATTCGGTATTCCGCCCTTCGCATCCAGTCTATCCCCGCTACGTTCTCCAGATAGGTCCATTTAGCCGGGGATCGTTCTACCGTACATTACCGCATACTATTTCATAACATAAAATGCGCGTTAAACGCAGCGTCAGCGTGTCATCTTGAGATAGGTAGACGTGTAAAAAACACAATGTATCTTTTCCTTATGTGCTTTACGCACCAAATGACGTATAAACGAACGTGCATAACGAACTAAAAGTTTTAACACAAAACAAAATACAATTACGTCCGCAAAGGTTGATATTTTAATCATAGGAACCATTAATTCAATTAAGATTCTAAATAGTCGTAAAATTGAAATAGTGTGGACCCTTTCATGTTTTATCTAAGACAAATGGGCAACGAGATAAATGGTGGCAGCGGTTCAATACATTGTAAAGTTATAAAGTGGTTGTTACGCAGATGGCGCGCCGTATTGTGGTTACTGGAACAAAACATGTAAATGTACGTTCAATAGTTGTTTTAAGTCGAGGTATACTTTGAACTTTAATCTTTTGCATAGCAATCTGTATGTACACACTTGTGCCTGCCGCAACAAATTATTTTAAAAAGCTTACTTAAGAATCTACGTATTTTGAAAACCTTTTCTAATTTGTACATGACTAGCTGCGCAGGTAGTATAAGTTTACGGATTATTGTGAGTTAGCCAGATTTGATTGATAGATTTATAAGTTAGTGTTAAAGTGTTTTTCTGTGAGATAATTCTCAGTAGACAATAACAGAGATCCTCTCGGTTTGAAATTGTACCCGGTTGACGGAAATAGCCTCACCCTTATAACATGATAAATGTAGGTGTATTATAATATATTTGCCTACACTTTAGGGGATGTTCAGGCGTCTATAGAACTACTATAAAGTATCAATAACTACGCTGGGCTATAATTAGATAAGTAATTGGTTAGGTTCTTTAGAAAGTAAATTGAATGCCTTGCTACAGGACCTGATCTAGCCTTTTTATTTGTATAAAGCTTTGTTATAAGTCTTATTATACCTATACACAGGTTATTCAACAACTATCTATTGAATTCATAAGTAAATAATATCAGTACAATAGGTAACCCAATACAATCAATAAAAAATATCCCGTTTTATTTCCCAACGGCCACAATACGGACGTAATATCTCGATAACAATATCCTTTTGATTTACATGCATTTGTATGTTTGATAACAAGCAAATATCCTTCGGCGAATCGAATCAGTCAACCGGACTGTGAACAATAAATATTTTAGTAGAAGAAGCGACCTGTGGACACAGCTACGGAGATATATTAAAGGTTCATTGAATAAAATGTTGGCCAGTCGGGAAGGGTGCGGCCAAACCCTTTATTATCATGTTGGGACCGATGTAGAACGATAAGGGAACCCTCCTCGTACATTAGACAAATATCTAGGAGTTTGGACGCCTTGCCGTCCTTTGAGTAAGCATTTTGTTGATATTGCTGACGTCTGACCTTTGAAAAGATTGGTGATGACAAATTTAGAAGGGTAGGCTTGCTGAAGATTCTATACTGTTTATGTAATTTATCAGATTCATTATCTTAGGATTAAAACCATTGCTCACGATTTCTTTCTCAATTCGTAAGTTACATTTACGTAACAGATTTACTAATTTATAATATAATAAATGAGTAGAAATATTTTTACGGTTTTATCTATATAACTGCCACTACTATTGTTATAGTTTGATAACTGAACTACCTACAGAATTTATTGGTTATTCCTATTATGGTAGTTGTTGCTCGCGGATCGCCCGCGTAAAGCCCACAGGAACACCTACAGGAATAAATGAAAATCCTTAAGCCAACGCATGAACTATCTGGGTGTCAAATTTCATCGTAGCATTGTTCGATAATAACTGTGCGTAGCTGTAAGGCTACATCACTTTTCAACATAGGTATCACCCATACAAATGTACGGGATCCGGATTTAATTTAATTTGCGATCTTTCTTGTTGTTATACACTACGCGTTGTATGTTGAATGTACACATGTTTATGACAGACGCGATCACCACGAGAAAGTTAGACTTCCTCTAGCATGTAGCACATACTAAATACTGCGGCCCGCGATGGTAACCCGTGCGTGTAGCTGGCGCATGTAGCTCAAACGATCATCAACATGCGCAAGTGATCTGCGAGAGTAGCTGGCGCATGTAATCCGCGCTAGAAGCTTGCGCTCGTATTCAGCGCCACCTTCTTGCATCTTTTTTATACACCAATAGGTTTAACAAAATATGTTATTTGATAGCAACGACTATTGCCGATCTTTAACATTCGGGGTTGAGTTATTAAGTTCGCGTTTTAATGAAAAATGTTAGTAGTGACGACTGAACCCATGGTCATAGACGATAATTTACTTGCTTTTAATTACATCGTTCCGAAACATAGGTATAGAAATATAAGCGTAGCCTTTGTCATTTAAATAAATAATATAAAGCTTGATACTATATTACTATGCGTAATTATCAAAATTTAATTTTAATATTATTGCTACATTGTGCTTTATTATGATCGCATTTTAACAACAGGTTTTGTGATATTTTTAATGTATCCATGTCCTTGTATACGAGTGAATTTTAATAAAAAATAACAGTAAAATGTTTACTTTACTGGTATTACTCTACTTTTATATTTTACTAGATTATCCCACGACTTCGCTCGTGTAAATGTACGAGCAGTACAATAGTACTGAAATATAATGGGTGAATTATATACCTAATAATAAAATACCTTTCATATCATCCATGAAATAGTACTGTTCGTAAAATAGTACGTTGTCAGGGGAACATAATAGGACATAGAGTATATCCCTATGTTCTTTTTTATTGCTTTAACAAAATGTATGGGAAATTTCATCATGATCGGTCAAGTAGTTAAGGTGTGAAACCGTAACAAACAAACAAACACATTAATAATAATAATAATAATCGATGTCACCATTCCGCATGACGGCAATCTCGCGAAAGCTGAAAAAGATAAGCAAATTAAATATCTCGATTTGGCTCGCGAGGTTGTCGACATGTAGAATGTTGATTCGGCAATCATTGTGCCGATAGTCATATCTGTCAATGGTCTAATAGCCAAGAGCCTCGATCACCATCTAAAGAGGCTCGCGTTGGGTGCTTGGATCAAGGGTTTGATACAGAAGGCAGTGCTTTTAGATACAGCACGCATTGTGAGGAGGTTCCTATCTCTGGAATCCTAATCACCGGCAGCTCGGACCCTGATCCCGATGCCGGTGGGGTATCATATATTTTATATTTTTAAATGTATTTTTATAGATATATGTATATTTAAAAATGAAAAATATATTGAAAATATTTAAATAAAGAGAATAATAATAATAAAGATTATTTATTTTCTTTCACAAAGGTTAGGTACTTATACTAGGTATATGTTATTATAACATTAATTAACAAAATAAACATTCGCATTTATAACATTAATATTAACTAGGACTAGAATTATAGGTCCATACAATAGTTTTAATGTAAAATATTCGTATATAGACAATGGGGTAAAAATACATGTATCTATTAGTAAAAAAATGTGTTCTTATTTAAAAAATACAAATAGTAAACAGGCGTTCTTTTTCCCCATTACCAAGTCCCATTATTTAACTGTTACGATGTAACTGTGCTTGATGCTTATAAAAATAGAAACTGAAATACAAAATTCTATTTTGTAGTCACTTAAATCTCAGTATTGAAATCTTATTTTGAGTTCAAGAGGAAGCCAAAAGTCCACTGTGGCCTAATAAATTTTTATCTCAGCTTGTAAATCCCGCAGGACTGTATCAAGATTTTACCAAAGACGATCTTAAAACCCACTTGGGCCAAGTCTATTGCTATTTAGTGGACATACTGCCGATTCCACTCTGTTACTGGAATTTTTATCAGAAAAATAAACATCATTCATTTTTGCTTGAGGAGAGCAGCAAATTGATTTTTCGATAGTTTAGGACTAAGAAATCTATATGTGTGTTGTAACGTAACGTGGAAGAACGTATTCTAGGTTTTATCAACTACACACACAATACCTAATATTACACGAAAATCGATAAAAATGGATGTTCAGCGACGTGACTGCACGGGTGGCTAAAGTGGTCGCCTCGCTATTGCCGAGTGTTGTTGGGTTCGAATTCCACTCGGTACAAAATTTTGTGTGATCCACAGATGGTTGTACCGCATCTGGGTGTTCTTTTTGTCCGTGGATTATCTTTTTAAAAATATAATTCAGCCAGTAGCTCTAATTTTCTGGTTACATATTTATTCGTGATAATTCTCTCTTTAATATTCTATGATGATTGATTACTGCGTTGACCCCATGACATAGTTTTCGGATAAGACCCATCGAGGTTCGAACCGAGAATCGAGATGGTTAGACTATGAGAACAATGTTTATAAATATTTATGGTTGAAATACTCAGCAGTAGTAGTATACCACCTATCCTTATATTCCCACCAAAACCTACTTACGATAATGCCCGAAGTCGCAGCCAGAGTCATTTTAAATTTATATTTTGTTCAGCGATATTTTAGGATCCCTGTTAATAATAAACGGAATATTAATATATTGTTTCATATTGCCAAACTTAAACCAATACTTAAAACAAAATTTTAATTTTCGGTCTAAGAACGCAGTCTTAAAGATCCCAAAGTCAATTTTCTTTAAGCTTCATTATCAGTGATACCACGTGCCTAATTACAGGAGGTAATAGAAAATTTAATATTTCCTAAAGCAGTTTCCTTAAGCTGAGACAATTTGAACGTGATCTGTTTTTCTATCTTTGATTTGGGTTGCGGCCGTCAAGTTCAGTCGTGCTAATGGCTCGTGCATATTTAAACCTGTTAATAACTCCACTAAGAAGTTTCTTTAGTAAATAATAAATAATTTAATTAATTATACCCTTCGAAAATTTTAGATGTAGAAATAGTTATACACTTAAAAAAAGTAAGAGGCTCTCAATTCATCTGCCTATATTTTTATGAATGTTCGGGTATACCTTTTTTGCTTATAAGACGATTTTAATTCCATAGTATAGCGTCGAGATGGTTCCATATAATTTTATTAGTTCGCAAGAACTACTGGGTCACCCATCTGCCTTTTAATATACGTAAAAGTCATTAAATATTGTAAAATAATATTTTACAATGTTTAGTGACGTAAAATATATACCGACTTTAAAACACTTAACATTAAGAAATAAACGAAGCTATAAATTGAATCTGATCAATTTGATGTCGATGCCAAACTAACTGCCAAGATAATCCAATAACTTGGCACCAAATACATTTAAGTTAGATACCATTCATGGCCTTTTTTTAAACCTTTTAGTTAAGAAATATGGCCTACTGGTACCTAGTTAGAGACAATACATAGAAAGCCATATCCATGTATTATCTTTTTTTATCAACTCTGTTCATTAAAGAACAAATATTGCCTGAAAGCAGAAACTGGATAATTTTATAATGAGTTTGCTTGTTAACCAAATAGGACAAGAAAGAAATACAGACGGTTTATACATATTTTATTCCCTATAACTACTTTGTGTTTTACAGATTCGTAAGGCGAGCAAATTTCAATCGAGTTTTACGGTAGTAAATTCTTAGTAACAGTATATACTAGTAGTAGTCTGGAAACAAACTGCAATGCAGAGAGTCTCGGGTTCGAACCCACGTCGCGCACCTCTGACTTTCGGCGGTTATATGACTTTTCAAAATTATGTGCGTATTGATTGACAATTATCGCTTGCTCCGTGCCTCGGAGAGCACGTTAAGCCGTCGGTCCCGACTGCCATGAACTTCTATGGTAGTCATTATTGGGGAAGTCGATACAAAAGATCCCACTGGGTCGAAGTGTCGCCGGTCTGTACTGACTGGCCCCCACACAAGATAAGATAAGTTAAGTAGTAGTCTGGCAATGTTTTCAGTACACGGTCTTTTATATGCGACCTAAAATCATACCTGATAAAATATGAGTGTAATACCTATATCTCTGCCTACCTCTTGATTTCAAGAAGATAATCAATAATATCCATGTATATCATACCCATACTACAGAGAGAGATGTATAGCACAGAGATTATAGACCTCGCCGCAATCAATGTGCTCAGATTTGCAGTTCAAAAGCTTTTGTCATCCACGGACAGTTGCTTCAAATCTAGATATCTAACATTTCAATGTGAATTAATTTCACAAAACAAATATTACTTCTAAAGCTAGATGAGTTATAAATAATTCAAACCAACAGATTTTTTATGATGTTTATTTATTGGACTATTTATAACTCCCCTTTGCTCCCGAAATACTCAACAAGTACCACCGTATTTATAAAAGAAAACAAAACAAAAATAACTCTGAACCCCGCATCTGTATATTATTTGCGTAAATAAAAGCAACATTACGAGTAATTTTAATAAAATCTCCTGAAAAAATAAGCGTAATGAATAATTCTGTTTCTTATGAGGCAATTTTTCATTTAGTTGGATTCCGTAAATTAATGTTCAAAACCAACTTAACGTTAATTTGTCAATTTGTAGATTAAACTTCCATCCCATACATTGTATTACTGACTTATCGAAGTTTGATACGTATTGAAACGTTAATCTAATGAAAGAAAATCATGTCAGATACTACCTCTAAAGATTCTTTGTAAGGTTTTCATTGATGTGACAATGTATATAATTTCAATGATTACCCGCACTTGGCTCTCAATGTAGATGACAGGTCTGCATAGGGCCTACGTATTATATAGGTTTGCATAGGACCTTCGTACGCACGCCATATGCTACGTACCCGTAGCATAGAGCTTTCTGGTGGTAAGCTATTAACGTAGCCTTTAAATATTGCAAAAGGGCGCTAATCAGGCAATTGAATAAAAAGATACGTGTAGCGCAAGAGGCAACAATTAAACTTCTGTCTATATCAGAGGCTAAATAGCTTCATAGCCTTTCATTCACACTAGAAGAGTGTATTATCTTAGAAGCTGCTATTTTAAAAGCTATTATAGTATTATTATAAATACTAATTCATAATTTTTGTTCGCAGAGGCAGCCATGACAATAATCTAGTTAACGTGGAAGTACTTTTAACATGTTTACTGAAATGAAATTGTGATATTAATGTGCTTATAAGTGATAGAGATACATTGAGTGATGGTGTTATAAGTAGAGAACATTTGGGCGATGGTGCAGTCCCCGATGACGTCATGGCTTTCACTACTCCTCCTGTTCTACGTTTTAAAGTCAGGTAAGTGGTTTATAGTACTGTTGTTGTTATTTGGAATATGGCGTACAACGTCACAATGAGAAATTCATAAACATTTTAAATTTAATAATTATATGCGTTCTTTAAGCATTGAAGCTACAATTCAAGAGAGGATTAGATCTCTACACTTTTGCCTGTGTTGCCAACGTGAACATTGCTAGCAAAAAAAAGGCCTAGCAAAGACGCTATTTAGAAATTTTCCACCCAAATAACCAGTAACAGTTAAGTAGTAATAATTAATAATAATGCAAGCATGACAAATTGTTTCTTAAATATAAATTGACGAACTTGCATTATAGATGGCAAGCAAAAATAGCGTTCACCTGATGGTAGAAGCTTTGCATGCTTAAGTTAATTATATTTATGATTAACTTAAGCATGTACATACATAGTTCATATGAATATCTTGCGCATGTAATTGGCGCTAGTTACTTGCGCCATGTATAAACAGTTGTAGTTAAAGCGCAAATATCTAAATCGAGAACAACGGGGTGGTTTTTAATTTTCTTATCGCTAATAAAGCAGATGTTATTGTTTAATATTCAATTACCTGAATAAAGACTACAGAGAGGGCTTGAATATAGCTCATTATATAAATCATTAAAATAGCTATGTAATAAAGTATTCAAGTTATGACCCATTTGCAAGGTATTACCATTTTCTTAAGGCTTTTAGAGCTCACTTGATCTTTGAATAGATTATTGGAGAAAGAAACATTCATTTCTGTTTGCTATAAAAATAATCAAATATGCGAACGGTACAATTATATTACTAATATTAATAATATTTGTATTTCTGATTGCCATGTAATCATAATATCCTAATTTACATTATTTATATGAACAAAATCAACAAATTTGTTTCTAATTGACAAACTTAGAAAAATATCAAACCGAATTTACAATTATTTCACTAGTAGAAAGTTAGTTTATCCAATAGTAAAATAGGCTATATAATTTATTATACGCTAAGAACCACGGGAACGATGCAGTCATCATAAAAGTGAGTGAAAACACGGGTAACAGCTTATAGTGTATACACAAATTCGAGGGTTGAGTTCTTGATTATACGAAATAAGTATTGCTCTATGCACAATAAAATTGTATTTAAATATGATCGAAATGCAGTTATGTGCAATGCTAGTCTATAATAGATAATATGTCAATATAAATAATAATACGAAAAAATTGAATATTGCGAAAAATGTTCTAGACCTTAGACCTGCAGAATAACATAGATATACAATATTCGTGGTACGTTAAGAATTTAAGATATTTAAGTATATATGTACATATATTATTACAACATGGCTGATTAGTATTAACAATAATTTTAAAATCAATTATTCTAATAGACATTTAAAGAAATTTACTTTCTTTGACCAATGTCAATGAAAGTAAATTGAATGAAAGTGAACAAGATTAAACACATTGACGTATTGATCAAAACTACTAAATGACGTCGAAAGGTCTGCATTAAAACAGAATTAGGAGAATCCTGGTGGCATTAAATCAAATCGACGCCGTCAGAATGTGAAGACGAAAGCGATTAGAGCCACAATGGGTCAGTCTCCCCTACACCGTAATTGTTGGACCCACGAGTACAATTTGCAATGTCTATTTACCCAGCGACAGATTCGGGTTTTGATTTTACGGGTACCGAAATCAGATTGTCGGTAAATTGTTTTATTTTTGGATGTGAACGTGGCGGTGTTGTGAATGACATTTGGACCTGAAGTGTGAATTATTTACAGAAATGAGGGTTCTAGATTTAGGCTCTGACGTATTATTTTTACTTTTAGTAGTAGAGTGTCGTTTTTTTAACGGTGTAAATGGTTATATTTGGTGGGTGGTAAAGGTATACATTTTTTGTCTAATATTATAAAGGGATGTTAGATACTCGCAAAACCAGAAGCAGTAACCGTGACATCCACGTTTTGCCAACTATTCAAGAAAGACGTTGGCCTTTATTAGATTTGCTTTTTTGTTTGTTTGTTTATACGGCTTTAACTAAAACACTACTAAACTGATTTAAAAATTCTTTCACTATCCGAAAGCTATATTATCACCGAGTAACATAAGCTATATTTGATTTATATATGATACTATTGTAAAAGAAAAGAAAAAGCAAAACAATAATAAAAACTAGAAAAATAAAATCAAATACTAACACTATAATAAAAAAATTATCATTTCATTTCTGCTCACTGGCAACACCGCATCTTCCGATTAACTAAATGGAAGCTAGTGAACTAATAAAAGTAAAACAGAATATTTGAAGTGGCCCATTTACTTACACAAACCTTTATACAGGATCAAACATAATATATACATATATCCTTGATGGCATATGACCGAAGAATTAAATACAGATGTATTACAAAATCCACATTTCGTCACGTATTTATGTGTCTATATGTTTTTATCACGTAATAGACTCCTATTACTATCGAGCCTATTACCGATCAGTGGATATATTTCTTGGTTGCGTGCTAATATTGAGAATTTTCAAATAGAAAATACCCTTAGTACTATGCTTGACCGAACTAGAATGATGCATGTTTTAGTACGACATTCTATTCAGTATTTTAAATTTAATAGATGTTAAACTTGATTTTGCTGCTGTGCTATTCGTAGCGTAGAATTATTTGTAATAATAACCTACTTATCTTTATAATAATATTTTAATACTATCGTACATATTAATAATTGGTACACAAAACAGTAGTCATTAAACCTTTAGGTGAATATCTGTTTTTTATATATCTCCACCTTGAAATCGGGATATGAGAGATTATTTAATAATTTAATTAGGTTAAAATTAGTAAATTTTAATAGTAGTATAGTAGTGTAACAGTTTCTAAATTATGTAATAAAGTGTTAAATAAACAACGCGATAAAGTCCGTATATAGTAGTTTAATTTCAATAATATATTTTATTAATATAATCCAAAAAAAACTAAACACTAATAAGCCGATGAAACACTTTGTTACAAACTCGTAACGTGTTATCACACACCCGTAAATTATTCTACTAATGATTTCCGGATGAGCAGTCAGTAAAGTGAATAAGTTTCTATAACCCGTTATACCTGGCAAAGTTAAGAATTATAAAAGCCAAATTATTCGAAACGTTGATAATTGTGCAAAAAGTGGAAAGAAACACAATATCTAATAAGATACTCAGTCGTTGTTCATTCATCTGTAATAATCCTATACGCGTCTCTTACGACATCGCCCTTATAGATAGATCAGCTATTTCTATATCAATTTATCTTTACACAAGACAATACATGTTAAAGGAATATACATAATTTATGTGGGAGAACCTCTGTTCTCTTGAAACCAATTCCAATTGCGAAACATAAATAAGTTCCCAATATCAGCTATCGATGCATGGTCCACTAAGCATAATAACCTATCAAGCTGTAAGTATTTCCTTTTCAAGAGAAACTTATTGCTTTTATTTTGGTGCGTAAGTTTCTCTTTTTGAATCAGTACTAGATAATATTGTTTTTAGTTTTTTATCTGATAGATTTAACATTTATTTTGCACCAATATTTGGTCGTAGGTAGTTCTCTCATGGTAGATGTACTATTTGCTATCGACGAGGTACATTTCAGTCAAAAAATTCGATACAATGATTGTTTCCTGTACTAGAAATCGAATTGAAAACCTTATCGATACCTAAATATATATTAGTTTTAGGAATATGCTTCAATGGTTTGAGCACTCAAATCAATACAAGGATTACAATAGGTAGCGGTTACGATTATAATGAAACGACTACCTATCTATCTACATAACCAGGTCTCACGTGTTGGCATGGGATATAAATAATAAATCAAGAGAATGTAAAGAAATTGAATATTAGGAAACTTCAAAGAAGTTTTCTCTGTCATCTCACGAAAGAGCGAGCTCACATTTATTATTTAAAAACGATTTATCCATGCCTGTAGTATATTAGATGAGACCTAATGTTCCATGTCTGAGCTAAACCTAGCAGAAGGTAGCCAATATAGTAGCGGGGTTGCGTGTCAGTTGCAGTGCATCTACCGGACCGCGAGCCATATCGGCCGGCCGCAATCGACCGTTTGACGGAAAAAATATATTGCGCTGCCAGTTACTCGATATAAGACGGCTACTTATAATACTAAGGCGAAATGTTGGCAATTTGTTTGTGGGTGTTGCCCCTGCCTAAACCTGTGAATTGATTGTTCTCGATATTTCGTTCCTTGTATCGGTTACGGTTTTATTTGATAAGGGATAAGGAAACTCAATTCAACATGATCTTGTTGTGCAATAAATTATGTTGTTTTCGTTTGAAACAATTGAATGGTGGATTTTATGCCGAAGTAGAATTTTCTTCAGTTACTAGCTTAATCAATTACTTACTCTGGCTTTATTACTGGCTCTTTATCCTACAAACGACAAACAAGCATACAGTTCTACTCATCTCATCATCATCAACAAAAAGGAATGGTTGACGTATGTTTGATAGCAAATCTTCGGCCCCAACTCACCAGGCGAAATGCAGTAATAGCTAATTTTATAAGAGTTCTATCAATTTTAAGAACAAATTACTAGTATTCTCGTTCACCCCTCTAGCCAAGCTAGAATTATTGTTTTAGGAGTGGGTTCACGACGGTAGTATATACAATGGATGGGATTCGAACTCGAGACCTCTCGATTGCAATTTTAATGCCTTATTCATTCGGGCTGCCGCCGCTTTATGTTATTAGTTTTACACTGCGAGCTGACTCATTTGTATTGTCTTCGAATACTGGACTACGGCGAGCTCTCTACCCAGAACATCACTATAAAACCATAGCTTAGCTCCCTCATTCATGTACATATTCTATAAGGGTCAGCAGAAACTAATAATTTCTACTTTTATCGATCGTGATACTCACGTTTTTAGTATATTTATAACTATCAAATTATTTTTGTTAGGTTTTGCTTGTATGTATTTTAATTAACCTTACAATAATTGGTTCTTCGGTTGTACTTCTATAAATTTGACAGTTTATTAGCCAACATAAATACCTAATACTCACGCTTATTTTAAAAAAACATTAGGCAACAAACAAAACCTCGCTCAGGGTGACTGTCTGAAACAAATAAAATATCAATATTTTCACCCTTATTACCAAAATAAGACTCAAGAAATAAATGATTCATTTGGTATACTTTTAATTACATTCAACGTCATTATTTTTGGGCGTCCAATATACTCGTATAATTTGTAACCATTAAATATGGAACAGCAACAGCAATGAATTATTTGAATGGATACACGAATTTGCTTTCAAACAAATTGAATTTCGGTCAAGTTATTAGAAGCGGCCAAGTTTCCTACACTATTTGACAATTTAACGACGTTCTGCTGTTTCAATAAATATTAGCATTGTTTTGTAGAAAACTAGAAATTGGAATTTTATTTAACTTTATGAAACATAAATCATATTAATTATCTATTATTAAAAAATGATTTTATCCTGAAATCCTTTTAGCGTCCTGTATCCTAAATTCGTTTCCCGATGGGCACGAAACATGTTATTATGCTCTAATTTCACGTATTCGAGCGTATCTTGTGGTCGTCGGCTAAAACTATAAATTAGTTATATTTATTTCAATTGAAATTACATAATATATAGTATAAGTAATGTACACTAATCCAACTTTGTATATGTATAACTATATACTCGTATATATATTTCTATCGAAGTGATTACTCTCTATGCTTTTGTTAGTGATAAGAAGTATAGCAGTAGGTATCATAAGATCGACTGAGCAATAGTGGCATCAATGAATTCTTTTCTTAAAATTTGCCTTAAAGACTTTCTTCTCTTTGGAGTCATGGAATCTTTTAGTTTACCCTTAAGCTATATGCCTGGGTCAAAGGCTTTTTCGTTAGGTAATTAAGTACTACCATGAAGTCCAGATTATATACTACAACGAAATATTCTTCAAAAATGTGTCGGCTGAATACGTTCGCCTCTTTTTCTCGAGACCTAAAAGATCGCTCACAAAATGCGGTTGCGTAATACGCCAATGCCTTTTCTTCAGCAGATATACTAACGTTAATCGATATTTTATAGCACACATACATATAAATACGAATGCGTGCTTTAAAAATATATTTAGGAAAGGACAAATCTTTTTGGTTTTAAATTCAAACTTGTCATTATGTCGTTTGGTAATGGTAAAGGAATAAAGAGCTTTTGAACGTTACAAGCGAGCCTTTTAGCTACCGGCTCAGATTCTTGAACGATCAAAAGCCGTTCAGTAGTGTACGTTTCATCATGATTGTATGCCATTCATGCGATCCAGATTACATTTCACGATACATTACCTAAGACGTTACATACACTTCTAAGCACCCTTAAGTTTTTTCTTAAAGTAGGTACGGTATACAAATGGGTTGCTTTCGTTTTTTCGTTCCAAATCGATTTCTAATTTCTGACTCGAGTGGAATTCGATTTTGAGATAGAAATGCTATGTGATCGCGTTTATTTAAATCTATGCTTTTACAAAACTGTAACAAGGGTCTATCTGTACATTCGAGGTATTTCTTTGAACTAATTAAGGTAGACTACTGAAAGAAACCTAACTATACTAAGTATTTTTGGAATTGTTGAGTGCTTGAACGTCTTTCTGTATCTCTGCTTATTTGTTCCTTCACGTAAACGAATTTTTGTAGGTGTTTGTTACCTTGTGTTCATTTAAAAACTGAACCACGTTGTGGTGATCTTATTACATAACGTCCTAATAATCTGAGGTTTTGTCTTCATTGTTTGTTAGGATTTCCACGACATGACAAATAATAATTACAAGTGCCGGGAGCTGTTTTTAAAAATTGTATCTATATATTCCTAGATTGACTAGATTGACGAAGTTATATAATGATCTCGCTCGTCTGCTTAAGTTAGACATTTTTTGTGACATTATGCCTAAATTTTAAAAAGGAATATTAGAGTATCTCAAAAATACAAGTTAATTAACTTGTATTTTTACACTGTTAACCATTTTTTAAACACATAGGTACTATCGTTTTTCTCATTTTCATATTTTTATTATTTTAATATTATAGTTTATTTTTAAGTTTATTGTACTGGTACTTCCTGTGTTAGCTGTGGTTGCCTATAACAGAATGAGCACAAGGCATATATTTTTGTATCATCTTTTTTATTATGTAAGAATTGTGTATCATTTGTTGGCGATCCTTATAAATAAATAAATAAATTCCTAATTCTTATAAATTGATAATGGTGTATTTACTTTAACGAAGAAAACTTAACTCTTGGGTCTTATTTATAGGAAAATGGCGCACGTAATGTTTTCTATGAACTATTTTCATACAAGATATTAATAAAACTTTAATTGTGAAGTATACTAGTAAATTCATGCTTATATACCCCTAAATGGGTTGACAGACAGGCTGTACAGGCTATCGACGTTTGCATAGAAATAGCTTATTGTTCGGCTAGTGTTACTTTTTATCCCGGTATAATGCACGGGTTCTATGGGACAGTTATCTTTCCCTATAACAAAGGGAGGAGCCGAGGTTTAAAGCTAGTTAAATATATTTGAGCAATCAGTTCAATATTCTCTGAGGAAATGTTCAAATTAGATCAAATGAAGTGTATTATTAGATTTAAAGACATTTATTCTTCCATAGGAACATGGATTTTCAATTCAATGAACATGATAATTCTTTGTTTATTTATTTAGGAGACAGTGTAACTTAACTGAAAACCCTAAAGTTTAATTTTCAACATCAAAGCTTAGCGGTCAAGAAGTTTACTGAAGTAACAGTTATGTTAATTGCTGGGTTCAGGCAAAGGGTTTAGCCTATGAAGCCGCCATTTAATTGCAATTTTAATATTTTAACAAGTCATGTCTACAAGGATCCTCATGAAAAGATTAAGATAAGATTAATGCTGGGAATCCTCATCCTAACTAATATTATAAATGCGAATCTAGATTTTTTGTTTGCTAATCTTTCACGCCATAACTACTCGACCGCTCATCATGAAACAGAAAAGGACACAGCGTACCTTTCATAGAAAAAATAAATGCGTACGTCGAACGTATGAACATATGAGCATCAAGCTAAAGCACTATCTAAACCAAATCATTATGTACAGACAGCTAATTAAATAATAATCTAGTTAAAATGTCGAAGTTACCATTTGATTTTTATTAGTGTTAATGAAAAAATGATGAATATAATATATACAGTGTGAATCTTCATAAAGTGCACATATGAAAATGAGTGAAACTAGACAACATTTTATCGGTAGGAAAAATAATAAAAATAATGTAAAGAAATATTCTTCGATTTAAACTTATTACATTGTTTTTTAATAGTTGTGGCCCTTGTCCGCCTTGTCCATTTTGATAAATATAAGAGTAAAACAGATATATCAAATATAAAATCAATGCGGCTATATGTGTCTTGAATCCACCACCCGTGTCAATTATTTAGCGACGGCTGGAATGAGATAACTAGAGAAACCCAGAATAGCTAGATGGCAGCTCTGGACAACATAACAGCACGACTTCGTTACAACCGGTGATAGACACATAACACTGTTAGGTACTTGTCTATAACTGGTCCCGGGAGGTGCTCTCGGGCACTGGAAGGTACAGCGGCCCCACCTAATATAACTTGACGGTTGGTGTAGGGGAACGCTATATCATAAACTGGACTAGTCGAAGAGAGGGGATGTTAGGTACTGCGTTTCGCTAGGTGTGTTAGAAGTGTTCTAGAGAAGCAGGACGCAGGTGAATATATGCAAGTTTAGTCATCTGCGTTGCTGAATAATCATCACAAGCCATTTAAGAAGTTTTATTATACTAGTTTTATTTATGTTCCTTGTGCACAATGCAAGTAGCTACTTGCGTTGTGTACAAGTACCATAAATAAAACTAGGTCAGTATTTAACTTTAACTATTCTTTACTGCGTACCTCTCATAAAGTTTTAGTGCACTAGAAACAGCCAGAACTCACAAATGAAATCTTAAGTTTTCTAGTTATTACGGGCTGAATTATTGTGACATTATTCCAATTATCATCAGTACAAAACGAATTATTGGGCAAAACACACATTTGTCGGCTGTGTTTAAGCTATGGCAATACTAATTATACCCATAGCTTAAACCTTGTGCAAAATATGTATATGGTATATTTCTACCCAATATTTGATATTGCACAGATGATTTCAAATCATTTACAATGACAGACATTACTACCGTACTCCCATTCGTTTGGTTATAAATGAAGGCCGGAGAGTGTCCATACACTCACCGGCCTTGTTTTGTTGCCAATATTTTGGTACCATATACTACTTTCTGATAGGAAATATTACGGGTCATATTGTCCCATGTATAATATAAGACGAGAGTTTTACTATTTACCAAATTTCCAGACACTGTACTACCAAAAATTATCTAAAACAAAAAACATTGCTCGAATGATCAATCGAACCCTGGATTGCACTTTTACACGCAAAAATTAGCGCAATTTTTCCCTGTGGGACCAACAAGACAGGCTATATAAGTCATTAAACTATAAATAAAAGTAGGTCACTATTTAAGCCTTTATAAAACATAAAGCTGAACACCGAAAACATTTACGAACATCTTGAAAGTTTCCAAGTAATTATAGTATAAACAGATATAACGTATGTATATTTACGCCCGTGTCATCCAATTGGAGTTAGACAGAAGTGTATAATATTCACATTTAACCAGCTACTTTGTGAATGTATGTCCGAATATTAAGCATACTTTTAGATTCAGGTACAGGAACCAAACTCAGAACTTTATATCAAGGCGAAAGTGTAAAAATCCTAACTAATTTTATAAAAGCGACTGTAAGTTTGTTTGTTTGTTATGTTTTCACGCCTTAACTACTGAACCGATCATCATAAAATTTCGTATACACCGGTACCTTTTATCCAGAAAAAAGTACTATTCCCGAGGGATACAAAATTGATATAACCTACATTTAAGTGAGCGAAGCCACGCTCATAACCTAGTATGCTATAAATAAATAAAACCAGGTCAATATTCTTCATATAAGCATTAAAATAGTGAAAGATTATTGACTCACACTTTACAAACAACTTAAAAGTCTCCAAGTAATTGTGGAATAAATTCTAATAAAAACTTATTGACATTTATTGCTCCCCGGCACACTACCTTTATTAACTTCAGAACTATTTCGTTTATTACACTTTATTACTGCGAAATCTTATGTTGGGGCTATAAAACGAACGATTCTACTGCAATTGTAGGCGATTGATGACGAAACATGAAACTTTGTAAACTTCTATATTTAGAAATAACTTTCCTATTTTACTTTTGTTTCCGTGCATATTGACTGCACAGAGAACTTGGCGATATATGTAAGTGGTAATTTTACTTCAACTAATATAAACGTTTTTGCACAGAAAAAAGTGTGATCCAGTAATAGTTCTACCAAGTTAAGAAATATCAGAAGCCTCCATTAGCATATTTACAGAAATATCTGTGAATATGCTGATGGAGAGTGTATGTAATAAAAATGAACGCAAATCGCTGTTGAACGAAGTTATTTAGGTTGGATGTAGGTCTAATTCAAAGCATTTTATCTAGAAAAATATAGAAAGCGGCTAAAAAAATATAACATTTAGTAACTGAGGCTTAGCAGTGATTCGTGTCATTTAAAATAGTTAATTTCAGAGTATTATTTTGATTGTTATAAATTATGTATTTACTCTGTAATAAGTTATGATGGGGTTGACATATCCATATAGGTAAAAGGCCAAAATAAAATAAAATTAAAAAATAATAGTGTAACGAGCGTGTATGAGGAATGTTATGAAACTGAATGAACCCAGAGAAGTGTGTCAAGACCGTAGCAAATGGAAATCCATAGTGTCTGCCTACTCCTCTGGGAAACAAGCGTGATTCTATGTATGAATGTATGTAACAGGTATATGTAATAAGCGTTACACATGATCATACTTTTCTACTGCAAGTTTTAAGAAGAACTATTAAAGTACATATATACGATTTATGACATACCAGTAGAGTTTATCCGTACCACCCAGATACATACTCGTGCAGTACAGCGCATTTCTAGCGATTAACTCACGTTGACGCAAGGTTTGATAAAACGACCTACCGCAATATTTCCAGAGTGCTATGACTCATTCCTTTTTTTACACGACATTTTAAAATAGCTCTGCTTACACGGTGTGACTGTATTGACTATGCTCTAGGCATCGACGTTTTCTATGAGCGGCTACTGACTGCCTCGTTCGGCCGTTTGACAAGTTTTCGCTTATGTCTGTGTGCGATGGTAAAGCATTAGCTTCGAGTACCAAATCGGGTTAAGTTTTAATGCATTTTTCTGTCAAGGAATCTTCATAAGCATCCCTATGAAGCTGGGAATCTGATCGGCAGATGCTCAATAGGTTCACTCTTGTTACGTAGGATCTAAAACAATACCTGGAGAAATATAGGTGTTGTTGTTAATCTATAGATCTTGAAAAGACAACTGCCGCACTATTAATAATTTCTGTGTCACGAGGGACTTTACAAACATTCAATCAAACAACGGACACAAAGAACAGACAGACACGGAACAATTATTTGTGGACCATAAATTTTTTTGTCTCGTCTGGTTATCGAATCCACAACATTCGGCGCGGAGGTAATAGCGAGGCGACCATTGCACCATCCATGCAGTACATATACCTATGCCTACTCTTTCTGGACTACCTATGTATAAATGTCGATTACCATTAGCAAACGATAGCCCAGTGAAGTCCTTCAATACCAAAAGCAATAAAAATATTTCTCAACTATTTCACATAGGTACACACACACACACACACACACACACACACACACACACACACACACACACACACACACACACACACACACACACACACACACACACACACACACACACACACACACACACACACACACACACAAACACACACACACAAACGCGTACGCTTGTTTGCGCGCGCACACACACATTATTATTAGGCATGTTCATATATCCATCCCTATTTTACTTTGTTACGTTGCACAAATTTTACTTTGATATCCATATTCTTAATATTGTATCACAAATAGTACGTATTAGATAGGGTTACGGGCCTGGCGTCTTTAATACAAGTTGTATAATAACAAATTAGCAAAGTTTATTTGTTATGTCATTATGTCCGTGTACTCGTAAATATAGAATAATTATGTACAAGTGTTATACTGTGGTGAAATAAACATTATTATTATTATTATTTCAACTAAATCGCTGCTCTAAGGGACGTGTTTCCATGTAGACTTATTTTACTTCTGAGAACGCCTGATGCATGGGCCATGTCAAACAGTGCGTACCTAGGTAGATACTCTAGGGACTTGAGCGAGTATGTAGCATAATGATGATGTTATCGTCTTATTACCCAGACGAGCACAGTATATGGTAGAATAAATTATAATAAGTATGTTTATTTTAGGATATATCATAGTGTAGATATTTAGCCTTTAAATTTTCTAACACATGACATTGGTTTAACACAAGGATTTAAGAGAATATTCAACTTTTTAAAAGATTAACTTAGAACCTATAAGTATTGATTGCATAATCAATAATTAGGTTTAGGTTTAAAGTACTTTATTTCCTCAAGAACATTACAATTTACTTATGAGCATAGTTTAGGTATAGATACTTATTAAACGCGATATAACAATAGTTTGACCGTAGGTAAGTAAAGAGATGGGTAATTACTCAGAAAAGAAATGGTGGCTAGTAGTATTAAAATTTGTTTAACATTTTCACTATTAGTGAAACAGTATTCTCGAATGGTTTTTCTATTTATATATTTAATTTCAGCTTTGTGGATAGTTCGGTAAGATAAGATGTAAGTTTATATGGAGCTGTCGTGTTTGTGTTTTATATTGGTTTTGTTTTGAATTGTGTTACTTTTATATGTTTATTTATATATTATATTTCAAATACATATTGTTTTAATTTTGCTTTGAATAGAGACATATTTAATTTCATTCTTTATTCGAATACAATGTGTGTTCATCAATTATAAAGTTCTCTTTGTATTCACTGCTATTCCGTCACTGTAACGTACGTCTATTTATATAATTAGCCGACAGTACATTTTGTGACATCCAGCCCTAAATGGCACTCTATTTATAAAGATGTCGGAATCAGGAACTCCCACCCATTGCCGTGATTACGTATTCAGGGTATATTTGTAAAAAATCTGAGTTTGTCTAAAAAGGGTCTTCATAAATTTTTAGTAGGTCCTGTTATAAAAAATAACATTTTGTCGCTCAAGGAAGTGTATTTAAAATTTGCGAAAGAGAATTTTACAATTCTTTACATTTATTTCCGTAAGCTATAATATTTTAAAATTTAACGTTTAGTATTATATTATTTCTGTAGAAAATCTTTCATCTTTTTATTACTTTACTTACTATTCCACATGCTTAACACAACACCTACATCGTTTATTATTCGAAAAACAAACATGACAGGCGTCAAAAACGTTTTATCTAATACCTAGTCTAAAATATTGTAAACATTATTCTCAGACTATTTCAGTTACACTTATAAACACACGTAACATTAAATAACGTAGAAAATGGACTGTCATGTGTTGAAATCCTTCGAACACTTAAAAATCCATTAGGTTCGGCGCGGGTCTGAGGGACCTTACGCACGTGTACCGAAGCTTTTCGCCCCGACCACGGCACGCTTCTTTTATTTAATTTACTGGCTCTTGACTAAAGGCATGCGTGGCTTCTCACCGAGATTAGGGGCAAAACTATTTGTATGCAGAACAAGTATCGCTTTTGTGCCGAGTAAAAAAGGTCTTGAATAAAATTTCCGTATTTAAAGTGGTTATGTGACAAAATAAGATCGCTCCTTCGTTTTCTTGTAACTATTGGCAGGTCTGTACAAAAGCTGATGTCTTAAATATCTAATAGTTTGATTCACTAACAATTATTTAAAGTGAGAGAGGTTTCTTTTCTGTATTGGTAGTGTTTAAACTAGATAATTAAAACACCAGCTAATTTTAAAATATACATTTAGTCCCAATATAGAAATTTTGCTCCATTGGCACGGGTAGAGATGTTCAGTACACGTTTATACCATTATGTTTAGTGTGGGAGGTTCTAGAAGATAATCCATAAAATATATATTGTACTATTCAGAATATTTCTGGAAGGTATATTTTATTTCTACGTATGCAATAACAATGCGAAAACAGTGTCTTTTCAAAAAATAAAACGCATCTGAAAATATTTCATTGTATGATTTTATATTGTGTGTTCATAACATTCTATTGTTCTCATAAACTCCAGAGTTCAACGCCCTCATTACTGCAAAGGTAGGATACGGAAACGTTTAGAAACACCTATATTATATCAGCCTTTATGTGAACAAATAATAGTCAAAAGTTTACTATCGCTGGCACTACTTGGTGCCCTATATCGAAATGTTGCCCTGTAATCAAATTTGCACAATCTAGCAACCCTACGACACGTTCATTGTCCGGTGCCGGTGATGCGTACACCGGAAGCACGTTCCCGGATGTCACCCCCTCTACAGGGAGGCTGTATGGCTGTATGCTCCATACGTCTTCAACCCTCAAGACATTTGCCGCTATCTAACCCCAGTATGTAACAGTATCGCAACAAGTCATGACAACACGGATGTTCGTGTGTTACGTTGGAAATGATACTACAAATCGGTATATTCTATTCAATATTCAATTTTGAACTTTATGTTAAATACAATAGAGTATATTTAATAAAATGCCGTGTTCCAAGAGACCTAATTTGCTTCTGTGAAAAATAAACGCCTTTTGTGAATTTCGGTTGAATGACAACGGTAACGTTCTCATTAGCAGACTCACCTGCGTTCTTGTTTTAATACAAAGAGCTCAGAGAAAGTTTATATCTACAGCAGTTTGATATTAAATATTCAAAAAAACTTACATTAAGTACCATTAATCAATAAATGTCGGGCTCAGCCGTATGCAAATTTTTCCACGCTATATTTAACTAAGTGCTTAAGCGATTTGCCAAGAAAGTTTTCTATAGCGTTATAACAAGACAACGTATTTATAAGGATTTTTTCTGCTCAGAGGTGGTAAATGCGATTGCTGTGCATGAAGTATCGGGTTCAACTATCGGATTGGGCAAATGTTTTGCAAAGAATTTTCGGTTGCAGCATGGAATTTGGCATTGTGGCTTGTAGACGGCATTATGCTTGTCATTTTAATGCGAGACCTAATAAACGTAAACCGAAGTGAAAGATAGATGTAATGGATCTGTGCTTTTTGGGGATAAGACTATCTTTGTAAGAAATTCTTATATTTGGTGTCTCAAAAAATCCCTTAACTAAACATAACGTTAAGTTTGTTAAAGAAAACCTTTATACTTTAGTTTGCACAAACAAACAACGTGAGACACGTTTGAGTCGTATGTTAATAACATTAGGGTGAGAGACCTTATTATGTACACACGCCTTGTACTTTCTAAGGGAATTGAATTTGCCCCTAAATCTACAAGAAATAAGGAAAATGTAAAAGACTCGAGCTAAATAGGTAAACAACTAACTAACGCTTGTACAAGTTGGCAAACAATTCTGTTTAGTTTTTACCTTTGGGGACTATTCAGATGTAATTGACCTGGAGACATTGTGCAGCTCAAAGGCTTTTAGACGCGTTATTGTTTTCGTGGACATTTTTCTTTGCTCGCCTTTACAGTGCTGTTACAAAGAATGGCTGATAATAGTTACCTTTAGCTGGATAAAGGTTTCTGTGCTGTCTTTTTTGAATATTTAATTCGCAGTACAGTGGTATATAGACAAGGTACAAGTGTGTTCGTTATTAAAGTCATAAAACTTACCGACCTAGTTAAGTCTAGAATTAAAATAATGATAATAATTCTTTAAGATAACTGATTAAAAAGAAAATGTTTATATCAAAATTAAAAATGTCAATGAAAAACAAATTAAAAGAATAAAGTAAGTTGTAACCTTCTTTGTATTATTACCGCTGTACATATTTAGAAATCCACATGTACAGAAATGTTCATATCTGGCATGATCACACATTATTTTACTATAGTGATACTATATAATATAATTTATTAAGTTATATCATTTCCCGGTTGAAATTGTTCTGTTTGTATAAATAACAGATATGAAAATAAATGAGCCAGGCAACTATGACGATTTATGAAATAAAACTCTTTAATCGCTTAAATTTACTGACTGTATATCCAAATATACAGCCAAATAGACAGAATACTAGGGTACAACCTTGAAACCTCTTTACAGCGTCATCAGTACTTCATTTGACAACAAAAATTATATAATACTTAATGCAACATTCATATATTTCACTACGGTGTATTTATAATTTAATTTTTTAGTACGTTAAACTTAACCTAACTTTGAGATAATTTTAGCATTAAATCAGGAAACCGAATATAGTACCTTGTGACCTTGTATAATACCGAATGACTTATAATAAGCATATACAAGTAGTTTTAGGCCAATATTAATTAGGAATTGCTGTATTTTTAACCCCCGACGCAAAAACGACGGGGTGTTATAAGTTTGACGTGTCTGTGTGTGTGTGTGTGTGTGTGTGTGTGTGTGTGTGTGTGTGTGTGTGTGTGTGTGTGTGTGTGTGTGTGTGTGTGTGTGTGTGTGTGTGTGTGTGTGTGTGTGTGTGTGTGTGTGTGTGTGTGTGTGTGTGTGTGTGTGTGTGTGTGTGTGTGTGTCTGTGGCATCGTAGCTCCCGAACAGATAAACCGATTTTAATTTAGTTTTTTTTGTGTGAAAGGTGAATTACTCGGGAGTGTTCTTAGCTACGTTTGATAAAAATCGGTCCAAGATGGCCGCCGCCACAAAATGGCGATGTACATATTTTTTCACAACTCCCTCAATATGGGTATCAAATGAAAGGGCTTGACTAGTAGAATACTATACACTATGATAAATTTCAAATCCAAGATGGCCGCCACCACAAAATTACATATTTTCACAAATTACAATTTTTCAATATGGGTATCAAATGAATATTGTGTCGGGGGTTTTTAAATTTTAAATTTTAATACATTAACAGTTTAACTTAACCGCTCAAACCCCGTTGACGCCTTAAGGCGTCATCACTTTTGTACCCGTCAAACCCCGTTGACGCCTTAAGGCGTCAAGCAACAAAAAAAAGAGGGTCGCGCGCTAGTTTTTGCCGTTTTTGTATTGAAAGGCCTGTATTTAAAGTCTTGTATTGTATATCATTGTACTCGGAATGAACTGAGCTTTTCGAACGAACCATTTACTAACTGAATAATAATTGTCTAATATTGTTATTGTTATGTCACGTGACTTCGCGCCGAGCGTTCGTTCGTCGATGTTATTTGTGCCGCTGTTTACTGTCGTTTTTTGTAGGGCAAGTATATAAGTGTAATACATTATTGAAAAGCTTATTCTTTCTATTTTTAGAGACAATAAAAACAATACTGACTTACGTTATTTTTGTATAACAAACTGAAGCCCAAAGTAACCTATTATCATTTATCAGTTTTCCCGCGCTTTTTTATATTTGTTGTTTTTTAGTACAGTATTATATCGTATTTCAGGTTTCAATCACTATAATAGTGTTATTTATTAGTGTTTCTATAGAAATATCTGAATACAACGCACAAAGTTACGACGAATATTTTTTAACAAAAATTTCAATATTTACTTTTGCCGCGCTCTAAATGTCCATGACACGCACGGTAGTGCCACTTTCAAATGTCAATATCTTAATTTTTTCTCACAGACATATATAAAAAAAAATGTTTAACTATAAAGAGCATATTTCTATTTTTAGACACAATAAAAACAATACTGACTAATGATAATTTTGTTTGTCAAACTGAAGCCCAAAGTAACCTATTATCATTTATCAGTTTTCCCGCGCTTTTTTATATTTGTTGTTTTTTAGTACAGTATTATATCGTATTTCAGGTTTCAATCACTATAATAGTGTTATTTATTAGTGTTTCTATAGAAATATCTGAATACAACGCACAAAGTTACGACGAATATTTTTTAACAAAAATTTCAATATTTACTTTTGCCGCGCTCTAAATGTCCATGACACGCACGGTAGTGCCACTTTCAAATGTCAATATCTTAATTTTTTCTCACAGCCATATATAAATACTTCGTTTTACTATAAAGAGTATTTATCTAGAAAATAGAAAAAGTAAAAACTCTTCTTATAGCATTTATATTTCTTTAGAAACAAATATTTTCAATAACGAACAATTTGTACAGTTCTGCTTTGTTTATCCAGGCGTATAAACTCAAGTATACACTTCAATGCGATGATTCATAATACTTGTCGTAGCTTACAATGTGTATTTCTAAGAAACACGAGCGATGTTATCATAACTCAGAGCTCAAAAACATAAACATCGATAGGGCGTGTCAAGTGGCGCTTTAAGTGCCGACCGCGCGACGGGTGTCCGATTACCGGGTAATCTGTTATTGTTTACATTAAGTGCGCGCGGGGCCGGAAAGGTTAAACTTGCATTTTGTTTACCAGGAAGCGGCCAGGCGACGGACGTAGACGTCCGTTTAGTAGCCCCAGCATGGGTAGCTCGGGGTGGCTCCGCAACTCTTCGCTGCTTGCACCAGGTTCCTCCTCAGTTGCTGTACAAGGTGGAGTTTCTGAGAACTGGGACCAAGCTCCTTCAATATGTGAGGGAGAGGACCCCGCCATTCACCAGCTATACCTTCGCAGGAGGACGGCTTAATGTGAGTTTGAGTCTTTGTTATGCTTAACTTGTGTAACCCTTTTAGGCATGAGTTGCAATACCTCTTTCAATACATCGCCAGATAGGAACCGTAGAAACTGTTTGCAAAACATCTGACCAAATTCTAATCGCAATTGGATAAATGTTCATAATTTCTTATACATTCATATAGATAGTGAGCATGAAACCTTCTACTTCGGACATTTTATCAGTTTTTTAATTATATGCAAATCATATTGTACATAATGTCAGTATAATAAAAGTAATTCTAATTAGAATTATTTACTCACAGCTAGACAAAGTTTTTCTTTAGGATCTGATCAAAATCCTGCTCCAAAAGTATTCAGCACCTTAGTTATAGCCTTTATATCAAGTCTAATTCTAACAAACCCCTGCAAAGCTTAAATAATTATGAATCAAATAAAGAAGTTTGAGAATCGAAGTTGTTTAAAAGTTAAGTAGTTACCTCGGCTATATTTTTCTTCCGATCGAGACTTCAAAAGCTTTGTTTTGATCTTTCTTATATTAGTGCCATTGACTTTTGTAACTTACTAAGCATTTTGCGACGACGATCTAATTGATGCGATATTTTTAATATAGTAGCAATTAGACTTCGTCAAATAAGGAAAAATTATTATGTTTGCTCGTCTTATTAAAAATTGGAAGATCATTATTAACATCGGAAAATATTTACTTTTATCTAAATTATATTGAATTTGATTAATGAGATGGATAAAATATGAAGATTGATGTTAGAATAATACGTTGACTTTATTTGGAATAAAGATATTGGTGACTCGCTGAAGAGCTCCAACTAAACGTGGGCGCACAATACTTAATAGTTTTCATCTTTGGTCCCGCTGTGTCGTAGTTAATTACCATGTTGATCAAACTGACATTGCGTAGGCTTTCAACTAAGAATTGCTCATAATTTGGAAAAACAATTCCCGCACACTAGTGCGGGAGTTATTTAAATTCCACACGGGGCAAAAATTTCTATGATTCTTCGTAGTCTGAGTGATTTTTATGTCCGTTGTTAAACTGTTTGATTAGCCCCACGCGATATACAAATTGTATGGGGGGGGGGAGGGTTTCATTATATCGACCCAGTGCGATCTTTTGTGTCGACTTCCCCAATAATGACTGCCGTAGATGTTCTTGACAGCCGAGACAGACGGCTTACCGTGCTCTCCGAGGCATGGAGCAGGCGATAATTGTCAATCAATACGCACATAATGTCATATAACTTCCGAAAGTCAGAGGTGCGCGACGTGGGTTCGAACCCGAGACCCTCTGCATTGCAGTCTGTTGGTTTCCCCACTGAGCTATCACTGCTCTTTAGAAAAAATTGTTTAGTGACAATTTGTAACAATTTGTATATCGCGTGGACCTAATCATACAGTTTAACATTTTTGCCTCGTGTGGAATTTATACTCACAAAACTCGACGTAGTGGCACTGAAGAGGTGACTACTTAAATCACTGCCCCATTTACATTAGTGCAGTCAAAACAATGCGGCCGTTAGATAGTTTCGACAACTATAGGTAGGGAGTTAACAGATTGCCAGTCAAATATGAGAGTAAACATCTCTGAAACTCCTGGAAGCATCAACAAGCATAAGTTTATATTACATATGTGAGCAATGCGAGCATTTCTGTTACGTAGCAGCTTGCTTGAGTATATCTTGGTTTCAGAATATCGTAAAAAAAGGACAATTTAAGATAAATATGATAAAACTTCTGCACCAAGAAATATTCAATTCATACTTAAATCAAATGTTTGCCGTATTCAAAGATTTACAGAACTTGGGTTTGAGATTTACGAATATACCCAAGACAAACGTCCTTGTTTGTAAGGCTTTGTTGATTAGGTAGGCATGTAATCTCCATAACAATAGAACTAGTTTATGAACGAAATAGGATTGAGCAGCCCTTTTTATTCGTTTGATATGATGTATGGGATATATGTTGTCTACAGTCTTTTGTGTTGTGACAGATTCTTGAAATATATTATCTCGTTGAGATTTATGATGTTTTTTCTGGGTATGGCTACAGGTAAATTTAGTTGTATTTCATTATTTTTTTAGCTTGATCTCATTCTTTGCTCAAATATAGCAAAGTCGCCAGCGATACAAGAAATATATATATAAAATAAAGCGCATTAATTAAAAAATGAATTGTATAATAATTATACTAAAATTATACTGCTGTTGCTGCTTTAAACAAATTACTTATGTCATTAAGTGCAGAGGAATGTGATAATTTGTTATCCAATTATACATAATATAAAATGTTGGGCATTTAAATAATTCTCTATAAAATTCTTGAGTTGTAATAAAACTGTTTAATCTCAATGTAACGTAACATTCCCGAGAATGTAAGACAATATTATATAGATATATATTTTTTATCAAGCCTTCTCTTTTACAAACGCCACTTGGCATTGACAAGCAACTTTATTAAACGAATTTATTAAGCAACAAATAAATATTTTTATTCTTTGTTGCAGATGACTCTATCGACAGAAAATTCCATTACGATCGATAATTTGGATCCATCGGCGTCTGGAATGTACTGGTGTGAGGTGTCTTTAGAGACGCCCATCTTCACCGCAGCGTCACATGAACATCTACTAACTGTTGTGTGTAAGTAAAATTTTTATATGATAGATGATCATAGCATATCTTACCCATTGACGGTCACTGACAGACTGGGTCCAATGATCCCGTGCCTCTTCGTGTCGGTTGTCAATACAATACGTTAATAGTAGTGATAACGTTCTATTCGCCAATATTTGCTTCAGATTCATTTAGAGTCTAAAATAAGCGTCGAGGACTTTGACTGAAATCCTGAATTGTAATGATAATTTAGGATCTCAACCAAAATTCTTGGCGCTTGTTTTTAATGGCTTTTGCACAAGACGCACGCGCAATTCAAGATACTTGCACGGGTATGCATCGTGTAAACAACCAACACGAGCCACCTCCGCAAATAACCCGTAACATGTAGGTAATTCGTGCATATAGACCGCATAAATAGCTTGCGCATGTAGAGTAGGACGTGAAGGGTACCTCACGTCAGCTATACCATTTTATTAAGAAACAGTGTACTTTTTTACAATATTTTACAAGGTATATGTAAAATGTTATGTCCATATTATAAATTAATAAAAATGTTGTATACGAGAATAGTTATTAATTTTCACGTGACTTCCACAGCGGTGAAATATGAGCCATGTTTGCTGTATAATATAAATAGCTGACATCCTGACATATTGGTTTACTAAAAATGACAAACCGCTGTCACTATAAATATGCCATTTGGTCAATAATTTGACGTAAAAGCTTACGTGGAAGATAGTATAACCGAAAATGTGTGATCATTATTAATGACTTATTTATATAATAATAATACCGTTTATTAATTAAACAGATTATAGATCAAGGACTTAGATCTACATTTAGATTATAAAGAATTTTCTAAACCTATTAATAATGGACAATATTCCCAAGGAAGTGGTCCATGATAATGCGTGAAGTGGGTCAAGCGATGAATGCCCAAAACACTAGTTATTTATGCCTAACTTTTTAATGAGACGTTTGCACCGGAAACTATTTTTAGAATTGTATCTCGGCCGTATTTAGTTTATTCACAATATATGATATTTTAATAAGTTAATGTTACAAGTCCAATCTCTCCCAAAATATTTAGCCAGTCAAGGTTACCCAGATTTACGTTATCTACTAGAACTACTATAAGCCTTAAACATGCCATATCATACTAGATGTCGCTCTGAGCTCCGCCCAGGTGGATGTCAGTCGCGAAAACGCTTGTAACAGCGCCGGTTAGTGACACACTTTACAGCGAAAGAGTATACATATATTATTGATAACCAAATGATTTTACGGGATGAGAAAGTACCCTATATGCTGATCTATGTTATCGCTAGGATAGCATATAGGTATATGTTATCGTATCAAATTTCATCAAAATCCGATCTTCCATTTGGACTTAACTAAGTAACAAGCATCCATATATTGAAACTTCCACGTTTATAATATGAGTGGGATAATAATATAAGTTTAAAGTTTGCGTAACGCGTGCTATGCGGGTGGTAGAGAGTGTAAACTCTGTGTTTAGTATGTAGACAAACTTGCGTCTATTCACAGAACTGGTTCAAGGCGTCATTCAAGTTTCCCATCTTTACGGGCTCACGGCCTCACTACCTTAGTGTGTCTTAGCGTGTCGTAAGTTGAAACTATCATTCAAAAGAGGCCTGGAGTTTTCAAAGGACATTAAGTATTATCAAAAAATATAAACATATTATGTACCTATGCAAAATGAAATCCTTTTCAAAATTAGAAAGAAGCGATGGCAATTCTATCAATAATTATGCAAAGATGCGTTCCATTCACATTTGCTTTCATTTCTGGCGATAATAATTTCTCGAAACTATTTATTTTGTCGTTTGTGGAAATACTAGATCGTGCTTGCGGCTTCACTTGTGTAAATGTAGGTTAGTTTAGGCGTAGTTATAGTTTGGTTAGGTTCGGTTAGTAACAGTACTTTCGGGCACGCCACGATCGTGGCGGTAAGTCCCGTGTTTGAGGAGTGGCTGGAGAGGCGGCATGGCGCCCTCACCTTCCGGCTGACACAGGTACTGACTGAGCATGGTTGTTTTGGCTAGTTCCTGTGTCGTATACGCCGGCAAGAGATGGGAGAGAGGCCCGGTTGTCACCACTGCGGCGACTGCCGCGACGTTGTAGAGGACACGGCGCTGCACACTTTGGCGGTTTGTCCCGCTTGGGCATCGCAGTGCCGTGAGTTGATCGCGGCAGTCGGATTGGTTGCCCTCTCGCTCCCGGCCGTAGTTCAGTCTATGGTCTGGAGTGAGAGGTCGTGGAACGCCGTCGCCTCTTTTTGCGAGGAAGTGATTCCCATCAAGGAGGCGGCGGAGCGGGAGAGGGAACGCTTAAACCCTCTCCCCAACCGCAGAGCCGGGCGCCGGAGGGCGCGAGATGACCTCCAGCCACCCTGAGGTTTGACCTGGGGGTGGCGGGCTTTGTGGGCCTGCCCACCATCCGTTCAGCACCAGATCCGAGAGACGGCGTGCGTGTTCCCACGCGCGCCTCTGTTTCGAGTCCGTCTCCCCTCTAGGGGGAAGACAGTAGGGTTTTATAGTGTGAAGAAATGCCTATTTTAGGTAGGTCTTGTTGTGCAGTGGCCTGCCATTTCATACGGCGGGCCGAAACCTCGGCATGGTCGCGTCCGCATGCAAAAGTGATTCTCGCGGCCACGCTGCTAGTGGTTTTGTCGATGAACACCGTGGTAGGTTTAGTCAGTATTCCGGGAGGTACATTATTCTTATTCCATCTTTCTTTTACCCCGGCGAGTCCGACATAATCTCTCCGCCCGACCCCGCGGACGGGTATGCGTCAAAGCATTAACCAAGTAAAAAAAAAAAGTAACAGTACTTTAGCCTGGATGAATAGTACCCCTAGTCCTTTTCTGTTCCCTGACAAAGTGTATGCGAAATTTTATGATGATCAGTCGAGTAGATAAGGTTAGAAGCAAATGGATTCACATTTGCATTTATGATATTATAGTTAGAAGTTAGGATATCCACATTATTATATGACATATATTTATACAGTATAACTAGATAACAACTAACCAATTATTTTGACGCTACCAACGAGAAAACGAACCGGAAAATACGCTGTGAAAAATTTATGGAATATCACCTTATTAGGCTATCAACATCAGTACGCTTAAGCCGTACTGCGTAAAATTTAGGATGATACGAAAGATAAAGGGAATTTTCTATGTTAATATTGGAGAAAAGGCCTTTTGTGTTTTAATATATTCATTTGTTCAAAATTCATATTTACAATTTATATCGCATGAGAATTTTAAACAGAATTCCTGATCTTATCCATTAAAGATTAAAATATGTTTTTTTATAAATCCATTCAGAGCTACTCAAAATATTAAATTTGCATATTACAGCATTATTTTGAAACAATAGCTTTTAATAACTATCATTTTAATGTTGACTACCTCCGCCTCCGTGGCGTAGCGGTAGTGTATGCGATTATCATGCGTGAGGTATCGAATTCGATTCCTGGGTCGGGCAGGTTTTATTTTGACAAGATATTTTTAGTAACTGCATGAAATCTAGAATGGTGGTCGGTAAACAGTTATTCTAATTGTACGTAGGACCTTAAATATATTTGGCAAAATGTGGGTGTAATACACATATCCTTACCTCTTCACGAAAATAAATATGTCTATGTGTTTATGTATGTAACATTCAAATTTAGTTAATGGTCATCAATCGCTAAGCTAACCTTGAGAAAGGTGCCTTCACTTTGCTAATCACATATGTACCTACTAGTGGTTAAACATCGCTGATAATATACCAGGCAATTTCAACATATTATGAGCACTCTAATTGACGTCATCAGAAGGAATATCAATTAGAAACTTAGTGACAAGTGTGACACGTATCTAATTAAACGAGAAGATAGAATTATATCATCTAATTGTCTAGTTACCGTTAATATCTAGAACGTGTTTGACACGTAGAGAACTAATGCTGGGTACAAACTAGCGATGCGCACAATTATATTTACTATTAAATGTAGGTATAGCATTGTTAACAACTGTATTCAAATACAGTATGTTCGAATACGCATTACTAGTATAGGCCAAACGAATAGAATCGATAGCTAAGTCGTACACGAATTAGTGTTTATGTGATCCTTTAGCGAAAGTTAACAAAATTAACAGTTTCTCTTATAAAAATATCGTTAACTAATACTTAAATAACTAGAATATTAAAACATGTACTTTTAGGATAGACTGTGAGACACAATAGAACAAACAAAATAAACACAATAAAAACAAGTGGCTTAGCTAACTTACGATTAAATAAATTTATTAAAAAGAAAGATCACTTCTTAACTAAATACCTCTTAAGTTATTGATCAATTGAGCTTTGAACAAACCCGCCTTTACTTACTTACAAAGTTGAGACATTTTTGTAACTGATTATTTGCTGATTAGTCGCTTATTAATACTTAGCTAACTCTTAAATATTTGAGATTAATTTATTAGTAATGGTGTAAATGTATACGTTGGTCTTTGTACTTGTCTGTGCATCACCGCGTATTGGTACACAAATTGTTTTAAACGGACACAACAATGAAAACGACCGAAGACAAACGAACATACAGGCTATTTGTCTTACTTGTCTTTTGTACCAAACAAACAACTCATTATACCTACCATTCCTTTACTTTTTCCAGCCATACTCATTCTCCAAATAAAAAGAAAGACTCTATTTGTTTACCAAATAAAACAAGAAAATGTGATTTTGCGGTATTCATCGACGAATCGTATTTGCTCGCCTACGTCACTTGGTCTATACTCGGCATTACATATAATAGTAATAACAAAATTATTATATCACTTAAGCACAATTCCTATTCAAAGCCATATAGACACATACCTACCTGCCTTAGATTGGCATTAGAGTAGAATTTCAAAACATAAATGGTTACATGGATCTAGAAACAAGAATAGTGTTAACTGATTTCTGGCAGCTGCCGCGTGTCATTGGGCAATATAATTACACAGAATAAGTTTCATGAGAATCTTTTATTTGTTTTTTTCTGTATAATATGTAACGGGTATTAACGCGATCATGTATAATGTTTACCTTTTATATGCTTGACGTTTCGACCAGGTTACACCGGCCGTGGTCACAAGCTGACTGGTGCTGCGATGTCATGTCTCCAATTGTTAGGCTGGAGAATCTTAATTCACCCTCACTTTTGTCATATTTTTGTTTGTCCATGTACGGTCACAAACTACACTCACGGTATCCCTATTACGAATGCTAGCCGACGTGTCCGTATTCCGTGAATTACCTAACTGTGCAAAACAGCGAAGTTGCGTATTATTAATCACGGAATTCCACGTCGCGGATAATTTAAAACCATCTTCCCTATTGAAATTTCTATGTTTTTTGATTTCAATAGCTTCTCGCACTACTCTTGGATAAAAGTGGCGATCGGTGGAGAGAACTTCCGGACGATAAAATTCTATCCAATGATTAGTACTCGATTCCAGTATATGTTCTGCAATTGCTGATTTGCTAGTCTGCCGGTTTTTCACAGCGGCGATGTGTTCTTTGACCCTCTGAGCAATAGTACGCTTGGTTTGGCCTATGTAGGAACTCCCGCAGCTGCAATTTATTTTGTAGACACCTGGCGTTTGTAAAGGCAAAACGTCCTTTGGTGTGCCCACCATGCTGGTTACTTTGGCCCCCGGTGTATAAATAGTGTTGATGGAATATTTGTTTAACACCGTTCCGATCTTATCCGTAATTCCTTATACATAAGGCATATAGGCGGGTTGTCTGTTCACCTCAGGATGCTTGCCTCTTTTAGTCGGCTGCCTCTGTCATCCATTCACTACATATCCATTATTATTTAGTACCTCCTAACATGATTGAGTTCAGACTCTAAATGCTCGGGGTCACAAAGATCATGAGCTCTGTTTTTTAATGATGTTATAACGGATTGTAAGTGACGAGGGTGGTGGTTTGACGTTGCGTGCAGGTATCTATCCGTGTGTGTAGGTTTACGGTACACACAGTGTGACAAGGACCCATTCGTTTTCGCGGTGATTTTGACATCAAGAAATGACAACGATCTGTCAGATCTCCATTTCATAAGTAAACCTAATTTTTGGGTGAATGGAATTAAGGTGTTGTACACAGAGCAGCGATAGCTCGTTGGGGAGACCAACAGACTGCAATGCAGCGGGTCTCGGGTTCGAACCCACGTCGCGCACCTCTGACTTTCGGAAGTTATATGACTTTTCGAAATTATATGCGTATTGATTGACAATTATCGCCTGCTCCGTGCCTCGGATAGCACGTTAAGCCGTCGGTCCCGGCTGCCATGAACATCTATGGCAGTCGTTATTGGGGTAGTCGACACAAAAGATCCCACTGGGTTGAACTGTCACCGGTCTGTACTGACTGGCCCCCCACACAAGATAAGTAAGTAAGATAAGTAAGGTGTTGTACATATTGTTCCACGTCTTGCTTTATACCCTTAACACTACTGAAGATATCATCAACATATCTTTTCCACAGTCGTATGGTCTTTGGGCCAAGGCTCAATGCCTTCTCTTCAAAATGTTCCATCCAGAGATTAGCAATTATTATTGTTTTTTCTGGTCAAATAAAATATTTAATCAATGACATAATTAAATAATTAACATAATATATACACAATTATTTACAAAAAAAATATAAACTAAAGAAAAAAATAAAACTGCAAAATCAAAAAGCGTCATAATATTCCTCCGCATCATCGTCAATTGGCAACGTGCCCAGAAGACTGTCAGCATTGTCACGTTGAATGGCAATGCTTAGTTTTTGTGCAAAGAAAATACCAGCTCTCTGGTCACGCGAAGCGTCGATGAGCCGCTTAGCTAGTTTGATGAGAAAAAAAACGAGATATATTATAACATATGCCGTAGACCAGGTGTGTATTTATAGCAACTTTATTTAATTAGTGTGGCAAAAATTGTCGTCATATTTAATGGTAATTTATATAATCCCACATAGTTAATATCCAAATTCTACCAGCTTTACTTATCACCACTTCACTCCCCCCACACCATTATTTAAGAGATAACTAATTATTAACTAGCGATTAATCAAAGAAAATCTTACGAATTAACATTACTCAGCATTGAGTGTTTATCGAACAATATTTCAGTAAGAGCACTCGGTTGTTGACTAAATGTAATCATCGATTAAGGACTTGAGAGATAGCTAAGTATTTACAATAATTTTATGAGGAAGGTTAACGTTGTAAGAACAAAATATAAATTATAAAACCAAGTTATATTTAATACCTTTATTTGTTCATATAATAATATTTATGTTAGAATAAAATTGATATGACTTTAATAT
Organism: Catocala nupta; assembly: GCA_963675205.1. Lineage (NCBI taxonomy): Eukaryota > Metazoa > Arthropoda > Insecta > Lepidoptera > Erebidae > Catocala > Catocala nupta. The sequence goes on along the minus strand of OY776086.1, from coordinate 24,167,412 downwards.
TAATATATAATCTGATAGCCATAATATTAAATATCACATTACCTTTGCTTGTAAATAATAAATTTATCTTACATATCAACTCTTGTTACGAAAATAATCATGCTAGGCAAAAGTTTATTTCATAATTTGCATATGAAGTAAAATTCACATTTGTTGTTTATATTTCAATCCTAAGTTGTTAAAGCAATACTATATATACGAATGAGTATTTGTTTTATATGACGTTTAACAAAACGAATAAATATAAGAACACTGATATCCTACTTAATATAATAAATATGGAAGTGAAGTCAAAGTTTGTGAAGATGGATGGCTGGATGTTTGTTACTCTTTCACGCAAAACTACTGAACCGATTGCGATGAAACTTGGTATGTAAATAGCTGGATACCTGAATAAACACAAAAGCCTTTTACCCTGATATTCCCAAGGCATCGGGATTTACGCAGGTGAAACCGTGGAGAGCAACTAGTCTAGAATAAATACAAAACATTGAGCGCAGACAAGCCGTGCCCGACCATTTTCGTGCGGTCACTTTTTTAATCAAAACTTTTACACTCGTACAAAATTTGGAGATTTTTGAATTTAGTTTTAAACTTGCTGCTACCTTCGGCACGTGCGTGGGTACTAGAACGTGATTCGACATCCTATTTTCAATAATGTGGATTCAATAAGGCAGTATATATATATATATATATATATATATATATATATATATATAGCATAGGCTATATATAGTATAATATTCTACCACATACACACAACACCATCTAGCCCAAACTAAGCAGAGCTTGTACTATTGGTACTAGACAATTAATAACATACATATATATTTTTTTTGTATGTACCTACATATTATAGATAGAAAAACCCAGACCAAGACAAACATCCATGTTCTTGCACACAAATGTTTGACTTGTGCGGGAATCGAACCCGCCATCTCAGGCGTGGCAGTCGGTTACACTAACGACTACGCCATCGAGGATTTACCTACATACAATATAATATAATAATAATAACCTTTTATACATTTTTTATTTACAGTTATATCGCTTAGTGTCTGCTTATATTCGTTGTTTCAATTCATGATGGTTGATGATTTTGTTAATTTAAGTTAAACCATAGTGGCTTAAATACAAGCAACTGTACATTAAAAAACAAAGAATTTCGAATTGGTCATTAAAAAAATATGGATTAAATAGTTATATGGATATAATAATATAGTTTATTATAGATTAAAACCACAACGTTACCGTTTTTATTCATACAAAGAGACGAATTAATTTTTTGACCCCTATTAGTAAACACCTTCAATAATTTAAAAGCAGAGGTAGTGAGAACAATTGTATGCTATTTAGCCAACTATACTTTTAGCAAATGAGCAAAAGTTCGGGTGCAATAATGTATTGATGACTTAACGAATTTGAATATATATAAGACTCAATATTTATTATTTTGAATTGATTACTACATTGAAGAAATAATAAACTATCTGGTTAGTTCTAACACGTTTTAGGATTTCTCTGCTTTAAATAATATGATTCTAAAGTGTTCAAGTGTTTTTTACCTTAGGTCGGTAAGTAAACATCCTAACTAATATTATAAATGCGAATATGACTTTATTTGTTTGCTATGCTTTCACACCTTAACTACTCGACCGATTATCATGAAATTTCGCATATATATTTTTTTTAATTATGGCTTAAGTTGGCAAGCGAGCCGACGGATCGCCTGATGGTAAGCGATTACCGCCGCCCATGGACACCCGCAACCCTAAAAGAGATACAAGTGCGTTGCCAGCCCTTTAAAAAGGAATGAAGGAGGGAAAGGACCAAGGAAAGGATAGGAAAAGGATCGGGGTAACTAGGCCTCCAGCTCTCTCACTCACCGATATGAAACGCAACAGTACGGGTACCGTTACCTCACGCCGGTATTCTGTGATATACCTTGTCGCGAATATAAAATAGTAAGTTGGGTACTTTTCACCCAAAAAAAATTACTGCTCTCGAGGGATTTAAATTTATTGACAAAATATAGATTAATGCGAATGAAGCCACAGGAATTATTTTTATATATTTTCATAACAGTATTCATAACTATGTTTCAATATTGTTGTGAGTGTATATTAAGAGCCACACTCACAGATATTTAATGAATACTTAAGTTAGTGATGTAAATGACTCATTAGCAATAATTTATATAGTAAACCTGTAATAAGACGTCACTTAAATAACCATTAAATATTTCTCAGAGTGGCAACAGGATGATATGATACCTTCACTAACTAAAGTTTCTTAATCTATTTCGCGCACTTTAGAACACCTGCATGTATTTGCTTATAATTAATGTGGTGTTTGTTCATAATTAAAAGGTCACAAGTCTAGAGGGCACAAACGTCTGAGTAATAGTTAGGTTGAAGGATCAAATCCAAGGTCAAAGCGGGTATGTGTTAGATAATATTTATCCGAATTTTAAAGTTTTAGAACGGTATTTAAAACTCTACATTGTTCGTGATGATATTGAATATAAGCCTTTTCTGATTTAGATTAATAAAGCATATTATATTGTTAATATCGGTTGTTATGCACTACGAAGATAATTGATTTGAGGGATTGATTTTCACGGAGTGGCGTACCAGCTAGTTTTGTTATCGATGTTTCCAGCAAATAAACACATTACTTATAAACCAATCGCAAATATTTCAGAGGTAACTAAGTACTAATTAGCAATTAAACAGAACATATCTTTCTTTTATACATTTTTATCATAATATTTGACGACAACGCCAATTTGTATTCCTAGTATACATTTACTACTTATAAGTGGAAGCTTGTAATTAGCAACATATCAATATATTTTTATTTTAACTATATTTTTATTAGTCTGTAAGCTTTCTTAAAATTAAATAAATAAATATATCATACATAATATTACAAACATTACTGAACGTGTGTATTACTTTCTTTTTTTTTGTGTATTAATTGAATAACATTTGAGCAAGAGTAGCGGTCCGTTGATTAAAGGTTAATAATAAATATGTCGTTTCATTTGGCGGGCCGAAACCTCGGCGGGGTCGCGACCGCATGCGAAAGTGATTCGCGCGGCCCCATCGATAGCGGTTTTGTCGAGGAACACCGTGGTAGGTTTAGTTGGTATTCCAGGAGGTACATTTCATATTTTTAACATCTTTCTTTTACCCCGGCGAGTCCGACATAATCCCTCCGCCCTCCCCCGCGGAGGGGTATGCGCCAATGCATTCCCCAAAGTAAAAAAAAAAGTTTAATTATAAATTAAATAACTCTCAAGAGACTTGAGAATTATTCGCTAGAAGGTAGCTGCATAAATAGTTATATATTTATAAGTAAGGATGTTAAACATTTTTAGAGTTGAATCTATAACATATTAAACGTAATGATGATCATGATTATAAATTTAATCACTATCACAAAATTAATGCTTTGCAAGATCATCTTAAAACTAAAATCAGTGCCATTTATTTCTTAAAATAATCCATAGGCAACATTGTAATCCGTTTGTATTATAGGTTATATATATGTAGACAATCCAATTTTGATAACGTCTACTCCAGTCTACTAGTCATGAATATAAATTGTTCAATCTTCAACGCTTCGGAAATTATAGTTATTTTCTAAGACGCCGTTAAAATGATTACACTGCTGGTATATAAAATTACATGGAATAATGGAGAAAACTAAACGGTTAGGTACGAATGAAATATACCTATCCAACAAATTGTTCATGTGGGTTCAATGATACTTCGTAAGAAGCAACATGAATCGTGATACAATTTTATATTGTTATATATATTGTTGTTGTACTTTTCAATACATTGCGACGAAAAGATAAGCACCACGTATTTTCTGTGAGTACGGATATAGATGTCAATAGAATAATAGATTTTAACTAAATATAAATCGCTTACTAAACACTCTTTAGTAGCCTTTGCCTATGCGCCCAATAGAATCTAACCATTGTAATCAAAAAGTTTTCAAAATGGATTATTTATTCCTGATAAATTGATAAACACACTTTTAACGTCCTTCTTTTATGTGTCCGATAAAAGTTAATCGATAGATTGATTTAATATTATTAATCTTATATTTTAAACTAGTAACCCTTCGCATGGGCGTAATTCTGTACGCAGGCTATCTAACATAGGTGGCAAACCCCTTTTTTTTTTAATAATAAATTTTTAATCTATATTACTCGGTGATAATATAGCTGTCTAATGGTGAAATATTTTTTAAATCGGTTAAGTATTTTTTAAATTAAATCCTTATAAACAAACAAAAAATCTAATCTTTACTCTTTATAATATTAGTATAGATACCTATGTAATATTCATCATAAAGAGTTTTATTTAAATGTGTTACATTGTAATAAATACAAGATTGTACTACTAAGGAAATATTATTAGGCATAATAGGCGATTACAAGTGTTTTTTTTTTATTGCCTTTGGTGGCAGAAGAGCAAGTGACCCACCTGATGGAAAGTGGTAACCGCTGGTCATGGACTTCAGCAATGTCAGCTGCCTACCGTGAAAGAAGAACTCTCTTTAAACCTCGTTTGAAGAAGGACGTATCATAGCGCTCGGGAACCACCGAAGCAGGCAGTTCATTCCAGAGCTTGCACGTACGTGGGAGAAATGATCGCTGAAAGCGTACCGTCTTGGATTTGGACGCCTCCAGGTGATATGGATGAACCTTGCTTCGTTGTCGAGTGGTACGGTGATAGAAAGGGGCCGCTGGTACCAAATCAAACGGTTCTTCAGAGCACTCCCCGTGAAAGAGTCGGTGGAACACGCAGAGAGACCCAAAGTCTCTCCGTTGCGCCAATGACTCCAATCTATCCGTGAGATTGGGATCATCAACGTATTATTATCATATCATTCAAATACATAAACTATAATTACTCGTATTATAAGATATACGAGTACACATACTACGTAATTCTTATTCTACGTGATCACATAGTCACAGACGGTCGTGACTGTGAATGTCGTCCGAAGTCCCCTTCCGAACTAGTGGCGTATCGATAACCTAATTTTCTCTAGTTGTCAGAACTTTTCAAACTTCTGGCTGCACATAACCCGGTTATAACCCGAAAGCTATGACAGATAGTTGCCCGCAGTAGTTCGTTTACACGATTCAACGAAAGTTGTAATAGGAAGCTACTTTTAAAATAAGTTACCTATTGATAAAGTGTCTGGTAGCCTATTGGTAGATAAAATCGTTTATGGAGACATCTTTGACTGTGTTCTATATGATTGTGCGATCGTTATGTTGCAGTATTGTTTGCTACTTTGAGCTATGTTGTTGATTTTACATACATGCAACATAGCCGGCATAATATATATATATATATATATATATATATAACGTTAATAATAATATGACCAGTGGCATAGGCATATAATAAATACCAACTATTTTCATGAAATAAAACGAAGAAAATATTTTTTGTGAAAACTACAAAAGATATTTAGGTCTTTCCCACGTTGTTTACGAATTTATTATTAAGAATTTAGTAAGCTTCTAGTTTACCTTTATTACATTCTTAACAATCTACTCTACACACCAAAATACACTACACTTTTTATTTTTCACCCATTGTCCAAGCTCACATTCAGTTCGGTCATTATCATAAAAGGTCTACAGTAAAATGTTAACTCTATTTATAATAGAGGTAACATTTCACTGTCTGATACGTCGAAACATAAAGGAGGTTGGGGAGTTTTACCCCTTTATGTAAAGAGGTACTTCAATTAAAAGCAGAGAACGCGTGAGATATTGAACCCGTTATTCCTATGTTATTTCTGACGACATCATTGTACTAACGATGATGAATTCGTTAATTAATTTATTGCGTTTAGCTCCTCTAGTGTTTGGATATGGAACTTCGTCTGTTCTGATTTCTACTCAACTATTAGATGAAGGGTATATATTCGGTATAACGGTATATATTTTATGTATTATATGTTTTAGGTGTATGTATGTATGAGTATTCGGTTAACAAGCTCAGAAAGTTGAATGTCTTGTTGCGTATCAGAGAGAGATATGAGAAGTCATAATATTGTCTTCTGTTTACGCGAATGTTATTCATTGAAATTAAACTACTATATACGGATTTTATCGCGTTGTTTATTTAACACTCTATTACATAATTTAGAAACTGTTACACTACTAAACTACTACTAAAGTGTTAACTTAAATACAAATAGTTTTAATAGTTTTATAATTTAATCAGCTTAAAATTATTAAGTTTAATAGTAACATAGTAGTGTAACAGTTTCTAAATTATGTAATAGAGTGTTAAATAAACAACGCAATAAAATCCATATATAGTAGTTTAATTTCAATATGAGAGGTCGTTAGATTTGTTCTAACCATCTGTAGTTCTAACAGTGTCACACAACCGTTAGAACAGAAAAGTACAGATGGTTAAATTATTAGTGTTTCTGACATATTCGTTTGTCGTTAGTAGTCCAATTCCATTCACACTTCGTTATTATAGACCCTTGTCTTTAATATAATATAACGTAACAGAATGTTTTGCTAGTACTAAAAAATCACTGATACACCTCCTTATCTTTTCACGAACATGCATACGTAAAAATGGTACTAACATAACTTCTGATATTTTTCTCTTAACTTACTTCAGCAACATAATCTTGGCATATCCTTCAGTATCTAGTGTACATAATATTCTCTTCATAATAAAGAAACCCATTAAGAAGCGATGGGATCATCAGGAAACCAATTTAGCTTACCAAAAGCTATCTAAAGCAGCTTTAATTACCATTAAGTCAACAGGCCACCCAAAACCACATTTAACGGGTCAATGGATACTAGGCTAATGACCACAATCATGTTATCACGCAAATCGTTATCAGCTTCTGTACGATTTCCTCTGAGAATCAACATAACTTGTTTTCATTCAGTATGACGTAACAATTACATAAGCCGTCTATTCTCTATACGGTCGGGTTTTTGTCTCTTTAACACATTTCACTATATACCTTATATATTATACACATTATACCTTTTTAAATAAATGCTATATGCACTATACTTTCTTGTCGTAAGTAAATTGCGGTAGAATTTAATTCTTAAGATGCGATTATTGTCTTTAGATATATTTTGTTGGCACACAAACCTTCTCTGGTCTGATGGTAAATCTTTCGCCAGGTGCGGATCCCGGCAAGAAAGTATCAAAGATGGGATGAAATTAAAAGAAATGGTATGCTTTCGCATTCCTTTCAATTTCACCCTATCCTTTGTTGCTCACTTGCATCTCTATGCAAGTGAACAAGCGGCATTCTTTCTTACCAAGTGAAACTCTGCAATAGTGTTACGAGATTTCTTTTAATAATCAAGTAAGACGACTCATTCGACGCAAAATTATATTATAACAGATATTACCCCCATCTTCGCTCGCGTAAATTTAGGTTAGGTTAAATAAGTAACAGTACTTTTTTCTGGGTTAAAGTTAGCCTATGTCCCTTTCTGTTCTCCTATCAACGTGTATGCGTCAATTTCATGATGATCGGTTGAAGAGTTAAGGCGTGAAAGCGTATCAAACAAACTCACATTAGCATTTATAATATTAGTTAGGACTACAATTTAACAATAATTATTAACTTAAAATATGTATTGATAAAAGATTCCTATGCAATAAACTAAAATACGACTTTGCAGTATTAATTAGTCATATTTCAGTTATTAAATACGCTGTGAAATAAATATAAATAAAAATTACCAAACATTCAGTGCAAGATATTCATAGCCAGTAATCAGCGCCCAAGTTTATAAATTGGCATTTACTTTCAAAAGCACTTAAACTTGTTTATAATAGTAAATTTCCATTCTTAGGTCCTAAATAACTATCACAGACGGTTTCATTTATAAGATGAGCATCTTGTAAATAAGTTTGTTACGATTTTACGCTTTAACTAGTCGACCGATCTTCATGAAATTTTGCATACAATTTGTCAGAGGTACAGACAGAGACATAGAGTACTGTGTCCCAGGGATAGAAATGCATTAAAAAAATCTAGATTATCTTGAGCGAAACTGCGAGCAAATTTTAATAGTATATACACAAGACTTGTTTAAAAAAACGTTCGATTAAGTTCCTTAAATTATTATGTAGGTATTTACTTAATGTTACCTTATCCAATTCAAGCTTACCTTATATTTATTTTATAATATTAACCAAATGTTGTGTGATTACCAGATGCCCAGAAACACCCACCGATCATAACGTTCGGCAAGCCCGACGTGGTCGTGGGTGGGTTGCTTCGTGCAAACTGTACGAGCGCACCGGCTGCGCCCGCTCCTAAACTCACATGGTACATTGACAATGAGAAGGTAATTATTATTCCTGAGAGATTTTTTGCTTGTTTGGTTTCTCCAAGCAACTATATTTTTCGTGAGTGTTGTATAAATTGACTTAAAGTAAGTGAGGTAATAAGATTTCTTTTGGGGTTTCCTTCAACTTAACCCGATTACCTATTTGTTTAAGAAGCATGTTGATATTAAATACCTTTTCTTTTTTATACTTGACTGTTCAGTACTTATAACAGTATACAAAAGAGTTATCATTATATTTTTCTCATGAAAAAAGGCTTAGGTTAACTAATAACCCGACAACATCTTTGTTTTAATGATAAAATGCTTTGATAGCGCTGCAGTTTTGTACACGACTGATGTGCTTAAAATGTCGGGTTTGATTCCCAGGTCGGTGTTTTTTTCTGTCGTGAAATTCTCAGTCTGAAATTGTGCCCGGTAAACGACAATAGCCAAATCCCGTTTTATGCTGAACCTAAAACCATATATCGTCCAATGGGGGTCATCTCTGCCTACTCCTTCGGGGATAAAGACGTAGTTTATGTATGTATACATTTGATAAAAAGCAAATGATTTCTTTCCATGTTTAGGTTGATGAAGAATCTGTACGATACTTTTCCTATCGCGTATCAAGTTCCACGCGTACAAAAGGAGGAGGTGGATATCGTCACAGAAAACATCAGCATCGTTACATAGCTCCTGAGTTCAACTACACGGCAAAGTATTGGGCGTTAGTGAGCGAAACTACTCAAGCGCCACCTGTGAACAACACCAAGCATCATAAGTGCACTTTAAAAGAGGCACAAAGTGAAGAAATGGCAAAGGTTTGTGCTTCAGACTTAAAATTTCGACTTGCTTTAATTTCCAGCAGAATTTTCATTGCACCTTTAAAATAACTTTTTTAATAATTTTATTGTGTCCCAATTTTGCGTTGCAATTTAATAAACGATACTCAGCTTGCAGTTTGATTTTATCATGGTACCGTTATTTAATTATACTCGGTCGCTTTTAAAATGTTCTTTCAAAAGCCATGCGTATCACGAACAACGCGGTGCTCACATAATTTTAAAGGTTTTCTTTGCCCAAGCATTAATTAACATTCAGGAAATATGAAACTGAAAATTTAAATTAACTACGTAGAATTTGAGTACTCCCTGTTTGGAACACCTACAGCGTTTAATTAAGTGGCCTGTTATTTTGCTTCTGCGTGGAGGTTAAAATATAAAACGACAACCAAAATATTGCCGGCAACCTCACTTCGTCGGATGTCATCTGAAAATAAGTAACACATATTTTGCAGAAACTATTGATAGTAGAAGCAATTTTTAATCTTGCTATTGAAAAGAATGAAATTGAAAGATCTCTTACTGAATGTAGTAGATAAAAAACAAATCAAAGCAGGCGTCTTGCAACAAATAACGAAAGACAATCTCAATTCAAACACGATTGGGCTCGAGCACAACTTATTTTGTATCACAATATTACTTTTTTCCTATTTCCCCTTTAAATTGACAACCATCTCTGTTCATTCGCAATCCAAATGCTCCGCAGACGTAACCAACTCGAACATTTTCACCGTGGGAACATTTATTGTGATGTTGGGTAAATTTTTGAAACCATCCCAGAACTCTGTTTCTGTCCAATTTCATATTTGTTACTTTGTTTTATATTGTACGATATGCGGGTGTTTATTAAATATACCTCAATTTATGAGAGTTGTATTTTTGGAGGAGTTTTGTTATGGTAATAAAGTTTAGGGATATTTGCTTAATTGCCTAGATATATGTAAATATGATTTTATTTGACTTTTTTGGATATCAGTCATAAAGTACAACAATCACTGATCATCAATCAATCATCTACCAACATCATGATACTTATTCACTGATAGTTGCTCCTAGCCTTGATTCTTTGTTGTTTTAAAGTATAGTGTGTGTGTTTTCAAGTGCAATATTTTAAATTATTACTTAAACGAATTGTGCGTTTTTGGGTAATCGAATTCACGTTAACGTCGACATTTTTATATTTAATTTTCTTTCTATTTGTTTTATTCATTCAATATCTATCATAATTAATTTTTTTTTTTCGTGAATTTGGATTTTACATTATTTGACATCCATTACGTGCTTGATATTAGGGAAAATTTGCCAAGTTTGCTAGCTCAGCAGAGATTACGTTAATAATTTCCTTCACGTTAAGCGAGTTGAGGAATATTTAATTGTTTAGGAACCTTCTTAAGAAATGCTTTCAAAGTTACATGCCTTATTTAAGTATGCTTTACCTTAGAACTTCGCTTAGAATACGATAATAAGCATTCTTATGTTAATTTTATGGTCTTCATTGATTGTTCTGGTTTTACAAATTATATATAGTCGTTCCATTTAAATATTTTTTTTATTTTATAAATGAAACAATTGAAATATATCAAACATTAGCTCAATCTTTATTCAAATTTATTAAATTCTTTCTAGGAACTAGGCAGCACCTAGTTGCTGTTGAAATTAGAATATCTAAAACTTTAGGCTAATATTATAATATCTAATCTATATATACACAACACCATAAATTTTAATAGACCGTTCTAGTATATGTTGTTAATAATGTTGATAATAATTTTGCCCTGAAATAACAGATTCAAGAAAGACCACGGACACCACCAGTCATACCTATATCGTTATGGGTATCTATAGCTGAATTGAAGGCACCGGCGCACGGCAGACTTCAATTGACATGCACTGCCACCATTCCTGACGAAGTAGGTCCGGGGGAAAAGTATGCTGATATCAAGAAACAAACTGTTACTGGTAAGAAATCTAACTAAAATATTAATTTTGAATCATATCTCACCAAATATTATTATTATTTCATAACGCTATTTACTTTTATAAACATAGTAGTAAAGGAAGAACCATTTGAAACATCAAAATGGCTAAAATGACACTGAAGAAAAGTTTGTTATATAATGATGATTATAAATTCTAGTACCAAGCACCTTACCAAAATTATTAACGTTGATAATAATACAAAATTATTATTTAAAAGAAAGAAAGAAAGAAGAATTATTTAAAATCAGAAAAGTTATACATATCACATACAAAGCATTTATAAAACGATGACAATATTATTTCTCTTTCTATACCTATATTTCTTTAATATTTCAACCGAATTTAAACTTACTGGTGGTGAGCATGTGATCTTTTTAAGTTTCCACTAAATTATATTTCCTTTGCCTTGCCAAGAACTAAAATGTGTCATTTATTCTGTTTTAAAGAAGTTGACAAACTTAAAAACGAACTGAGAAACAAACTTTCACTTACATTAATGCAAATCCCGCAAAACTTAACGAGTAAATGAAGTTTCAGCTCAAAATGAGTAAAAGCCCCATTTTAGTGCGGTCTGTGAAATTAAGGCCAGCAAACTGTACGACGTAGATTTTTTATTAAGTAATGCGTAACGTAGACAGTAGTCAGCTGTCATTATTTTTATTTACTTTTAAATTCATATGAATATAATATAGTATACGCGGCAGAATCATTGGAATTATAATAAATAAGAAACGCTTAAAGTACGTTTAGCATTGTAATTTTTGTTTTATTATAGGCTTATGTTCATAATTTAAAATCTTTACAGTGGCAGTAAACGAACTAAGTTTGAAGAAACCACACTCTGAGACGAGCCAAGCGAATGCGACTTCGACTTGCCTTCAACCACACCCGATCTGGATCCTGGGTTGCGGACTCATTCTCCGCGAATTTACACTCCAATTACATTAAACGACGCTATGAATCTCGCCTATCCTCGATCAAATATTTTACCCATCAAGGCGCTTATAGCTCGTAGTTTCAATAATTCTTAGGTACCCTTTAATTATACTATACAATATTGGTGTACCTTTAAGCTTTCTCGTCTCACTTTCAAGGTAAATGGTTGTCCTATGAAATTTTCTTTTGCTAGATTTTTACAATTTATACATGATTTTACCCTTTTATTATAAATCTATTCACGTATAAAAATAAATTCAAAAGCATCTTGCTTCAGATTTAATATTTTGAATGAAATAAATAATATAAATATAATTTTACTGTGTTCATACATTAATGTTAACATGTAACTAGAGTATAAAAAAGTGTTACTGTATTTTATAATTTTAAGATGATGACGTTATTATTGACTTTTCTATCTACCTTCAGATGTGTCCTGTTTCTTCCTGAGCTTTTGTATGTCAATTAAATGTACCTATCTGATCTAGTTACTACAGGGTACCGAGGATTAACCAAACTATCGCTATTTTATTACGCAAATGATGCTATTTCTGGTCTACTTCCCTAAAATAGATAATGATGTAATTATTAATCACATTAAACAATAAATTTATAAGATACATAGGTATTGAATTTACTATCAGCATATTACTAATGACTGGTAAGGCTCTTCAAAATCTATTTGATGTACGTCATCACAAATAACAATAGACTTTTAAAAGACAATCGTGGAATAAAATCCTTTCTCGCTACTGCTTTAAGTGTTGTCTTGCCCTTCTAGATTAAAGGTCATCATGAAATATTCAGAACTAAGTTCCCCGTAGAATACATACCAATATCTATCTACCATTCTTGTTTATTGCTGTTATACAAACAAATACCTACATAGAAAATAAGATGTTTAGCAAAATAGATTACATCGTCTCATGATTCTTTTTTCATACGTAAACAGAATATTTCATGTTGGTAGGTGATTTTCAAAGTGAGAACGTATTTTGAGAAATTAAATTATTGTCTAATATATTTCAGCAGAATATTTTCGATATGATTAGTGTTACGCTGTAAAGCAGAGGTTATGATATTTAATCGTAATTGCCATGGGGGACTCGTCTTGTTTGGGAAATAATTCGATTAGCTCCGTTGGGTAAACTTGGAGCAAAATTAAATGAAGTTATACATTTGGGATAAATTAACTAGATATTATTATATGATTTCGTTAGCCTGAAGAAAACATGTTTGGGGCAAATGGAATAACGTTTTCGCAGATGAGATTGAGTCCTCCGCTATTGGCGTTGAAAGTCTTCCTGCAGCTCTTTACACTGACTATTGTAGAAAGTTTATTTGTTAGGCTAAAGGATGTGATAAGTTAAGAAAATGTGTATATTGAAGCGAAATATATTTTAAAATAGATTAATTATTTATGTGCTATTGTATAGATGAAAGTATATGGATAATGTAAAATAGATACATTTAGGCGTATTAGGTAACATCCGTAATAAAGCTGACAACCGCTTCAAATATATAAACTTAATCAAAATAAATTATTTCAATTTTAACGATTTAAATAGTTATTTTTACATTACTGTTACTATTAACACAGGACAATATTATGACTATGTAAATTTTCTTTCTATCATACCTATAATATAAAGAAATTTCGTTTTTAACCTTATTATTTATCAGGCGTATACTAAGATTTAGTATTGTTAACCATGGTTCTCAAATATGTGTAGTTTAATATTTTCTTATGTGCCTGTTTCCACCAATCCGGCAACAAAAATGTGGTGAGTATTGTGTATATTTATTTGATGTATTATGCAACAGAGTGCTAATCCGCCTTAAATTTTTTGAAAAGCAAACACTGTGTGGGAAACAAAACAAAGTTACTAATAATTATATCCAGTTCAGTTATTCAGTATTGCCAGCTGCAAAAGTTATTCAATGCGACCGCAAATAATACTCATGTAGCTTATTTGTTAACATTTGTGTCCAAGTTATTACCGTTTCTAAACTTCAACTGCTATGTGTGATTATTTATGTAATTGTCTTTAGGGCTGTTGTTTGTGGCAAAACTGGTATGTTCAGTTTGAATATGACCTATGTAACTTTAGGGATTTGTTACTAGGTATTAATATTCAAGTCAAACATTTGGATATTCTACTCATTAAACTAACTTATGAATTGTATGTATGTTATTTGCTTGTTCAGCTCTCAAAAACTATTTGTAATTGTGTTTAGTGTTTCAGTGTTGTAGTACATGTTTGATTAGGGTCAGTCTAGGTTAAATTTTATTGTTAAAACATTGTTCTGCTTTCGGTAAATTGAATTCAGTGTTTTAATTTTGCTCCTTGATTCACTTATTATATAAAGTATCTTATACGTCAATTTACCCTTCACTGAACTTATTTTCTTCTTCTTTGTATATTTTTACTTTCAATTGCTGGAATAAATATAGAGATTGTTTATCACAAATATTTTTAAGAAATCTGTACAAATCTTTATTTAATTTGAAGAAGCGATTGTCGGCATTAATAATTTTCGTTAGTCCTCTGGCCATTTTAAATTAAAAATATTTATGTACATGGTCGTACAATGTGAATGATTAATAAAAAGCTTAATTTAAGCCTCTATTGTGTTTTATATTTCACACCCAATCTCCTTTCGAAAGCCCCAGCAATATTTACAAAACACGACAAGTACTCATGAAGTCAGTAAATAATAGAAATACTAACATAGCATCTAATCCTAATCCATGGACTCTTCCCATTGTATTAAGTACTATGTTAAGAGACGTACCTATGATAGAAGAAAACTTTATTACAAACCTGTTGCAGCTTAACTGCCCAAGTACCTGCATCTTACAATTTTTTTTTATTCTAGACCAAGGAATGTTTTCAGAGCTACATATTTTAATTTTTATACGAGTATTGCATACAATCTGTCTCGAGGTTTTGGAGTTTTTGAGTCTCAATTTGAGTGCAGTATTCGAGCTATTTAGGACATTACTCATAAAAAAATACGGCACATAATTATATGCTTTGTAAATTCACTATGTGTATAAAACCTGGAGCAATTAGGTACATATTTAGTTCAAATAAATAGGACGATACAAAAAAAAATTGTAATGGAAGCATAATTCATGAGTAGTTACAACATCTCAACAAAATACATAATATAGAAAAACAACATCATACATTTGCCATAAACGAGAATTTTGTACAAATATTCATGCGAAGTTTAACGCGGAGGGTGAATAATTACACTCCGAATTCTTGTGGCGTAAGACAATAATGCAAACATTTCAAGACGACATCTACATTTTACAAATTAATGAAAAAAGGTACCTGTCAACGTTGCATAAAATAAAAATATTGTGTAATCACTCATAAAATTGAAATTATTATTATTATTAGAATAATATTTAAGGAGTGTTTGCATGTAATCGTGACAGTACCTACTAGATGTATCTATACTCATTCTTTTAGAAAAGGGATCTTTATTGCGTACTTTCAGACTTTGTTCAACTTTTGCCTCTTACAAAATCTCATGAACACATTAAATTTGGCCGAAACTGGAATCGTTCATCTAAGATTAACATCGAGCTTATAAAGCGCATAACAATAATTACAGAGCAAATGTGTAATTAATATTAAATGGGGTTATTATTACTGAAAGTTTTGAATGTAGCTATATTACCGAGACATTTTAAAGGCGCTAAATGTAACTGATAAATCTGTAAGGCGCTTACTACCAGATTATATGGTGTAAAACAGATGCAAAGATAAAAGCTATTTACAAGTAAAAAAGTAATTATAGATGCTTGCTATTATACCTATATTTAACCTGTCAATTGTTGGAATGTCAGACATAATTATAAATAATAAATAAAATAAATAAATATTCCATCACATACACACAACACCATCTTGCCCAAACTAAGCAGAGCTTGTACTATGGGTACTAGACAATGGATAAACATACATATATATATTTTTTTGTAAATACATACATATTATACATAGAAACACCCAGACCAAGACAAACATCCATGTTCATGCACACAAATGTTTGACTTGTGCGGGAATCGAACCCGCAACCTCAGGCGTAGCAGTCGGTGACACTAACCACTACGCCATCGAGGCTGACCGAATTATTACAAGCCTGTTGTGTTTGGCCACCGGTGTGCCGCTGCCAGTCAATAGATTCATAACACCCGTACGTTAACAAGTCTATGAAAAGAGTCACTTGCTATATGCTGGTCTTGAGGCAGATTCTATGAAGATACCCGAATACCCTTTTCAGTACAGGACACAAAACATTGGTCTTGGGCTGAGATCTTCTGTTAGGTGTATGTACTTATCCAGACATTCTGCAACAGGCTTGCAATAAAGATTTTTCTATAACAGGAACGTCCCTTAACATAGTACGTAATACAATAGGAGAAGCCGAAGAATCAGAACCAGATACTACCTGGAAAAATCTTATCCAGAATTATAACCTACAAACCAGATACCGTTATGATCAAGGATACTACTCCTATAGCGTACAAGTGATGATCTATTCTCATATAATTCTGATGAGACGGCAATCTATCATCACTGGAGAGAGACAAAGCGTAAGACCAATAGCTTTGTGGGCCTACCAAGTACTTTACTGTTAGTTTCGTTACGTCGGACTGCTATAGAGATTTTCTGGACAACTTAAATACTTTTGTTGGTCCAACCCGGAATTCATACCCGGATTCTTATGAATTATATCGATATAGGTTGTTAACAAAGTCACAAGTAAAACATTAAATCAACATCCATCCATTGACCATATCATGTTCACAAAAGAGCTTAAATATACAAATATTAATTTGTATCAATTGTTCATTTACTGTCGGGTAGATTAACAAAATGTTTGTTATCTGTGGAACAACTGGCAGATCGCCGAAAGGTATTTCAATTTATGAGAACGGAACTCGAATGGTCACTAGAAAAACACATTGTTTCGCGAATGGGCAGCGCTGGTAAATTAAATAAATTGAAATCCCCGTGTAACGCAGAAGGGGATATAAATTTATTTTGTAAAATAAAGAAATAAAATGCTTGAAATTGGACAAGATGGACTTGTACTTGATTGCTCAAATGGCGTAGGAATGGTTTATGTGGTTTATAATTGAGTAACAAGACATCCGGATGTATAGCAAGGAAAAAAATTTGTCCAATTGTAAGCAGTTACAACATCTTCCATGGCTTGCATGACATGCATTGCTTCCATGACAGCAGAGAAATTACTCGCGCGTTGCTGACCTGCTGCCAGAGGAACAGTCATTTTTAATGGTAAGTACTCCGTCTACACTGATAACATGGTGCCTATTAAAATCGTCTGGTAACGTAACCACTGGAAACAGCACAAGACTGTTTTACTGTGGTATTCTGTAGGAAGCACCGATAGCCTAGAGGAAAACATCGTGAGGAAACCTGAATGAGAGTGAGAGTGAGAGTTCTCCATAATGTTCTTAGAGATATGTGAAGTCTACCAAACCGCACTGGGCCAGCGTGGTAGACTATGGCCTAATCCTTATCACACTGAGAAGAGGCCCGTGCCTAGCAATGGGACAGTTTAATACAGGGCTCATATTATATATTATTATATTATATTCTGTAGGGTCAGTTTTGGTGAACCAGTACCAATTGGAGTGAAATCCAAAACTTTAGCATTGATCCCTTGCTTCCAAAGCACTGTGTCGCGAGAGACATTTACAAAAATACAGTTATCGAACACAAACTACAACCAGACTTAGAACATGAACGTGGATCCCAGAAGTAAATGTTCCAAGTGGGATTTGAACCCACGTTTCTCGGCGCGGTGGCTGTTATGCGACAGCAAGCCCGCTGCGCCATTCGTCTATAAATTTCTTAATAAAAGGTACTCGTATACGTCATTGATAAACATTAATTACACCGCCACCTTTCCTAATATATTCTCAAAACTTCTCAAATCTTTTCGTGGTAATTATACCTACCTAATTGCAAAAGCTTACATAAAAATTTTGTGAAAATGGTGACCCGATTAATAACAGCGAGCTGCAAATTGTAACTGTAAACGTTAAAACCTTTCAGTTCTTAGCTCGTAACTTACAAAACTTTTATAGCATCGAGAAAGTTCTACTAAAGGGGCCAAGATAAAATCTGCCAGCATTTATAACACGAACAACTGCATAAGACTTTCAAAGACACAATGCTGCTGTCATCTTCTATAAATGTTATGGTCACAAGTTTTCACTATTAAATTGTCAGTTTTCTTTTACCTTAAAGTAAATGTTTTTATCAAAGCGATAAAGGGAATGGGAGCTTCATTTTATATGTGTGATTATCGTATTTGTTTTTTTATTTGTGACATATATTGACGTCTGTATAACCCCGAAAGGACAGGTGGTGGTGTATATTACATTAACGTTTCTTTTTCCAGTAATATTTTGGTTTCAAGGAATAAAGAGCGATCCTATTATAGTTTACCGGCCATAGTACCAGATTTCTTGCTGCTACTGAGAATCTTCTAACATAGTAACCGAATGAAACTCAATACGATCAAGGATTTGAGCCCATCTAACGGTTGCGCTTAAGAAGCCTCTAGTAGAAGAGTCCACCACTGCATATTATTTGGCCATGGAACGAATGAACTGTTTCAACTGGGAAAGTACTTTTCGCTTACAGAAAACCTATTTATGAATGGAAGTACGTTTACTACGTCGGTACTCGGTTAGTAGCGGAGGCTCTCATACCTCCCACATTTCTCACATGACGGCTGCTGTAACCGCTCACCATAACGCCGAACGCGTGCTGGTTTGCCGCCGCTGTTGTATAGAAAGACATAAGCCTAAGCTTGTATCAAAATATTCTAAAAGGTAATAATGCCAGACATAATTGAAAACCTATTGTATCTGGCAGCCGGTGTGCCGCTGCGACTTAGTATCTTAATTCGTTGTTTCATTCCCAGGAGGGTAGCATAAAGTATATTCCACCCATATCACCATATAAACGAGGAGTATATACATATTTCTAAAAGCATCTTACACAATTTCCAATTTTTGACGAACTTCCATTATTATAACACGAATAATAAAATTTGAGTATAACTTATTTCATTTTCATGTAAAACAAATTTAAATATTCCAACGCCGGATATCCTTTCAAAAGCACACTCGGATTTGTTGGAATTAATACGAAAAGTCAAGATTACTACCGACTCCCGCGACATATCGATCGTCGAGGGAATGAATAATTCATTCTACTCACACTGACTTGTTATCGCTCATAATTCGAAGCGCGCCTACAATAATACCCGCCTCATTCGTCGATAAATTTTATTATGAAGAAAAAGAAAATATATATTGTAAATATCTATTTCAAGTTTATCGCCTTTTGTGGAAAACATTATTCTTTTTTATTTCTTCCTGGATAGTACAGTTAAGTACACATGTTTTACTTGTATGAGTACCTAGTACGTGTAGACGAGTGGGACGCTGTAGATTAAGCGGCATTATAAATAGGATAGTCGTAAGGGGAAGACCTTCTTTGACATACGATTTACGATACGATTTTTTTACCTTTCTAGAAATAGCAAATAATAACTATATAATTTAAAAATTATTTGTAGTGATTATATTTTTTTTTTTACTTGAAACTCTTTTTTTTTTATTTTATAAAGTATACCATATCTTACTCCGGTTTTCTTTTTTGTTCTTCAAAAAGACATCTCCCGCTTTAGAAATAATTTCGGTGTCGTGAGTCGTAAGGGACTTTTCAAACATGCAAACAATGGACACAGATAAACAAAAACTTTAACAAAAAAGAAAACTGATCAATAATAATTGCGTATTCTTGAAAATAATTAAATTATTGTTATTAATGGAGTCGGTGTCAGCCAAGGTAGGTTTGGAACTACTTAAAAATGAGATGTCTTATCTTGTCTATAATCATAACATAACATTGGCATGCACAATTAGGTACACACATAAACGCAGCACACGGCGCGGGGGGTGGCTGACACCGACTCTAAAAATAACAATAATTTTACTATTTACAAGAATACGCAATTATTTTTTAACTGTTTAGTGCATTTTTGTTTTAGAATATTCATTCTGGAAGTCGGTTTCATTTTTTGTTAAATTTTTTCTTTATTTCTCGGTTTTTAGTGAATCTGAAGTTCGATTACTGATTTTGTCTGAATATAGATATAATTTTGTGTATACCTTGTTGAGTTTAACAGTTGCACATAAACTTATACTATTAAATGCTATCTAAAATCTATTTGTAGTTGTGTAAAAAATACATACACATGTGATACATGTGATTATACCAATCACGGCAGATTTGCTGTCATTTATTAAAGAATTCCGTTGTATAAAACCGTAGATCTTTATCAGAACATCGCCAAATTAGAATGGGGCTGTCTCGAAACGCTACGAGGGGCTTCCAAACCATCCTACACAGTTGTTTATTTTGTTATTGCCAAAAATTTTAACATTGTCAATGTAGCCGAAGGCAACCAAATACGCATTATTAAGGATAACTCGAAAACGAATGGTCAGATCTTAATCAAAATTAAAGGAGCACCAGCTCTCAAATAAAAAAAAACAATCATCAAAATCGGTTCACCAAGAAAAAGTAATTAGGTAACACAAATAAAAAAAACATACAGTCGAATTGAAAACATCCTCCTTGTTTTGAAGTCGGTTAAAAACACCCAGACTCGTAACAATATTTGCGGGTTATACAAATTTTTGTCCCGTCTGGGATCCGAACCTACAACACTTGTCGTAATGGTAGTGGTGAAGCGATCACTTTAACCAATACGCCATCCGTGCAATCACTATACCAAATAAACATCAAGTTTGGAGACATTTTTGTGAAAGGTCCTTTCGTTTTCCGAAAGTATGTTTAGTTAACTGAGAAAGCCTAAAAGAAGATTTGCTGTTCAGCAAGCTGTTTGTGTGCGTATCACGCATATAGG
Organism: Catocala nupta; assembly: GCA_963675205.1. NCBI lineage: Eukaryota > Metazoa > Arthropoda > Insecta > Lepidoptera > Erebidae > Catocala > Catocala nupta. Next base: position 24,146,283 of record OY776086.1, on the reverse strand, counting down.
TCTAAATAAAAGTTATGTACGTATTAAATATTTAATTATCTCTCGCTTTAACGGTGAAAACATCGTAAGGAAACCTGCGTGTCTGAGAGTTTTACATAATGCTCTCAAAGGCATGTGAATTCTGCCAACCTGCACTAGACCAGCGTAATGCACAATGGCTTAACCCTTCTGATACTGAGAAGAGGCCCGTGCCCAGCAGTGGGACAGTTTAATACAGGGCTGATATTATTATACATCCATCAATCTATCCTCACATTTCACCAATATTGTTGTAAGAGGTCTTACGTTACAGGAGCTGGAATTACTGGCGTCTAATGAGCATTTCCAAATGTGCTGAGAATTAGGTAACAGAATATACCAGTTAGTTTTGCATGATCCTGATGCTTTTAAGAGTGCTGCTCAGTGGATTTTAGAAAATTGATCCAATATGTAATGCAGTCCATTTTGCCTCACTGGTGTTAATTGGTAAACAGACAAAACTTATTATATACCATACATTACTGCTACTGTTGGGTCTCTTTGTATTGTTTATTGCTAGAAAGTTATAATTATTTACAGACAAGTAAGAAAATATGGACTAGACAAGCTATTAACAGTTTGTTCCTTTTTTATATTATCTGATGATAATATAAAAATGATGAGAATGATGATGTCAGTCAATGTATTTTGTACTAGCTTTTAACCGCGGATTCGGTCGCGTAAATGTACATTAAGTTTGGATGGCATGATACTCGATTAAATAGAGCTTTCTAATGGTGAAAGAATTTTTAAAACTGGTTTCGTAGTTTTTGAGTTAAATCCTTACAAACAATTTTTTTTATATTTTCTCTTTATACTATTGGTATAGACAAGATTGATATATATATATATATATATATATATATATTAATGATTATGTATTTAGTCGCTTATCTTATCTTGTGTGGGGGCCAGTCAGTACAGGCCGGCGACTCTTCGACCCAGTGGGATGTTTTGTGTTGACTTCCCCAATAACGACTGCCATACATGTTCATGGCAGCCGGGACCGATTGCTTAACATGCTCTCCGAGACACGGAGCAGGCGATAATTGTCAATCAATACCCCCACATAATTTCGAAAAGTCATATAACTTCCGAAAGTCAGAGGTGCACGACGGGGGTTCGAACCCGAAATCCTCTGCATTGCAGTCTGTTGGTCTCCCCACTGAGCTATCGCTGCTCATTCAATCGCTTAGTATAATATTGATAAAAAATTAACAAGTTAGGGTAGTTGGCAAAACTTGCACTTACTCCAGTCAACCCGTGTCTACAACTGACGCAAGTCAGCCTAAACGTTGGGAAATAAAATATACATCTTTATCTTTAAATACTTACTTTATAACGACCTATTGACACGACTAATATATTTAGAGCTAAGCTGTCAGCCTAATTATATCGAGACATAATGATAAAAGCCGTCGTCGGCCTCGATGGCGTAGTGGTTAGTGTAACTGACTGCCACGCCTGAGGTCGCGGGTTCGATTCCCGCACAAGTCAAAACATTTGTGTGCATGAACATGGATGTTTGTCTTGGTCTGGGTGTTTCTATATATAATATGCATGTATTTACAAAAAAAAGTATATATGTATGTTTATCCATTGTCTAGTACCCATAGTACAAGCTCTGCTTAGTTTGGGCTAGATGGTGTTGTGTGTATGTGGTAGAATATTATTATTAAAAAGCATTGCAATAAAAGTAAGCTGGATGCTTCCACCCGTACGCCGATAGATAAATTAATTCAGTCCATGTACCAAACAACAGACAACAGTCGCAAAGAACACCCAGACTTTTTCTAAGACAACAGAACGTTCTTTGATCAGCACACAAATGATTTTGCGATACAAGGATCAATGTCTCCTATGTAATTCTCATTATTGACGTTTTTACAAAACAATTTAAATGAGTTTGAAACAGTTGTTTCATTAACCCAGTGTTAACGAGTTTCGCTACGGATTGGTAAAACTAAGTCGGGTTTGAAAGCCAACTCGGACAGTGTAATTGGGGTTTTTCAATCAGAAAATTCGGTAGTGTAGCCAGCAGGTCGTGAGAGGCTTGGCCTTTATCACATTAGGAAGTAAAACCGACGCAAACTGTGGCCATACGTATGTGGTGTATGTCTACGTACAATACAGGAATTTAGCAATTCAATTCCCAGCTACCGTTTTTCTTAGTAAATAAGCAGCGAGCAATGGATAGATTGGTTCCATTTATTTATAAACCACAAGATACTCCCGTGGCTCCACTTGCTTTAATTTAGGTTATGTTAAAAAAATTATTTACCTCGGGAACAGAACGTTTTTCTAAATGAAAATTACCCTATGTCCTTTTTTGTACCCCTGAAAAAGTGTATGCGCAATTTCATCATGATTGGTCGAGTAGTTAAGGCGTGAAAGCGTAACAAATAAACTCACATTCGCATTTATAATAAGTATTAATATTAATTAGGACTAGTTAGGATTTATATGATCCCATTAAACAAGAATTCTGAAGTACAATAATATAAATAAAAGAGTTAGGTTATGTTGCCTCGTTGTTCCCATTATGTCGCCTTGGGCCATATTGCGAGACTCGGTGCTGCTAGATAGAAGTTTCATATAAAATTCCAATAATACTCGTGTAAGTAACAGTTGCATTACCACCTCACACCATATTTTATGATATTTCTATTATTTATTTTAGACAAACATACCTACATAGACTCACGCTCATATTCGAGCTGCTACCAGGCAATTCGTAGCAGAAAAATCATACTAACAATACACATACATACAACGCTTTGTCCAACTCGGAAATCAAAACCAAGACAGTCTCCCCGTTACCATAGCTGCTGAAAAGCAACCAAAACGTCAGGAAAGTGTAAAATTCAATCTAAATAGTTGTATAATTTAAATAGCTCAAATAGAAGTGTAGGGGCGATATATGATGTGAGATGGTAGAAATGATGGTCACATTGATATATACTTTCTTTACTGGTACCAGAAACTTATAATAGATATACAAAATAAACTATATAATTTTGCGACCTAGCTGAGCTGGTGTGGGGAGACGACTGCACACACTATAGCGCGCTTTGTATATACATTTGTAGCGTCAGCAGCCGCTACAATATACCCACCTTTTTAAAAAAGAAGAAAAGATTATAATTTAACAAAATATCCAACAAATCAAAAGAACAAATGTTATTATAACATACGTAATAGAACAACAAAACTGGCGCCCGTCTCATACCATTACGTAAACAATCGCATCCTGTTACTGAGCCCTAGTTCTAACAACAATGAAAGCTATGCAGAAATAGAAGACTGATTCAATACATGGAATTATTACGATTAACAGTGTGACGATATGAAATAAGTATACAAAGACACAACAGAAACATTAAAAAGAAACACAATATAATGATATGTCCATCAAACTTCTCTTGCTCTTCGTAAACCGCTTGTCGACAGCTGGTCGTACAAAGAAGCAAATATGTTGTCAATCCTGCCAGCGACGTGTTGCTTGGGCCGTGTTTCAGATATATGACCGGGTGCGCTATCTAACACTGATGCGGTATCCATCCTCGCCTTCAAGTGTGATCAGCCGCTTCGACAAGTGTACTGCTCTATAGAGTGCCACCACCGGTCCCATGAACGACATGGGACCAGTGAACGCACTGTCCTCAGAGTACGCTGTGAATTAACGCCGTCATGGTCCGGCATGCTTCCTCGCTCCCAAGGTCAACTCGCCTTACGCTTGCCTCGATGTGCGCACTGTCCTGCAGAGTGCCGCCGCCGTCGTGTACCGCTCCGGAATCCCTCTGCTTGCCATGTTGCCGTGGTCGCTCTTGTCGACAGATCGTCGCGTCCTGTGTTTGACTTCGGTATTCAGCGCAGGTAGATCTTAAGCCCTCTTGTACGAGCGAAAAGAGCGTATCGTCTCCCATGTGTTCGTATGCGTGTTAGTTGCAGGTTACCTCCAGCTATGAACATCCGCTGTTGCCACGCTGCACATGCGCTTGTCCTATTCCTCTGACGATGTGCACGAGCGTCGATGCCACATTTCCGAAGATTGCATGTTCGATATCGTAGGTCACCAATGTAGGGCCGATAAAATGATGTGAGGTGGAAGAAATGATGGTCACATTGATATATACTTTCTTCACTAGTACCAAAAACTTATAATAGATATATAAAATAAACTACATAATTACGCGACCCAGCTGAGCCGGTGTGGGGAGACTGCTGCGCTGCGCACACATAATAGCATGCCTTGTATATAAATTTGTAGCGTCAGCAGCCGCTACAGAAGTAAACAGTAACTAGTAAAAGTGTTTAACAATAGTAGTTTAAAGTTTCAAATTATAATAATAGTGTTTTATAAAAAAATAAACAACGCAATGAAAGCCGTATAAATTTGTTTAATTTCAATGTATAACATTCGTGTAAACGCAAGACAATATTATGCAACACCAAGACCTTATGATCGACAGCAAACATAAGCGCAAATGTGTGCCAACTGTCTCATGATGCAGTAAAAAAATGTATTTCATATTCTCTTCTTATAATTTGGTGATAAACAGTTAGTGAAATTCATTAATGAACGCCACTATACCAATTGTACATTTTGCAAAAGTATTGCCAGAAATCGGCAATAGGCTATAGAAATAGTTTCTATTACGTAGGCCCTAAAACTATATGTAACTAAAATATAATATTTTTTTTATTAGTTACATATAGTGTAACAACTCTGCCTATCCCTTTCGGCAATATAGACATATGGCTATGTATTTACTAGAAATATGGCGTAGTGGTTAGTGTAACCGACTGCCACGCTTGAGGTCGCGGGTTCGATTCCCGCACAAGACAAATATTTGTGTGCATGAACATGGATGTTTGTCTTGGTCTGGGTGTTTCTATGTATAATATGTATGTATTTACAAAAAGAAAGTATATATGTATGTTTATCCATTGTCTAGTATCCATAGTACAAGCTCTGCTTAGTTTGGGCTAGATAGTGTTGTGTATGTGGTAGAATATTATAAACAATTTCAAACACCAACTAGTACTCTACGTAAGTACCCAGACTGAAATTTTGCCTCATATTATATCCAAATAGTGTATGTAGTTTGCTCTCATCCATGACATGTAGGTAAGGCTGGTAATATAACAGAGTGTGTTGGTTGACTGAGCCCGTAACACATGCACTTTGTATCGATAAAGCACCTTAATGGATTACCTATCTTGTATGTAGTAGGTAAATGTTGTGACAAAAGACTTGGCGACTGGTCTGATGGATTACAAAGTTATATATATAGCAACAATACGATTATAACCGATGTCTGTCCGTTGTCTCTGTCACTGCACTGAATATTGTGAGTTCGAATCCCACATGACACGGTTGTTCAGAGTCTAGATGTTCTTTGTGTCCGTTGTTTTAATGGTTGTAAAGACCCCGTGACACAGGAATTATTCCTAGTGCGGGAGTTGAATTTTTAAACTAATAATTTACTATTTAAAAAAAAAAATAAAAAAAAAAAAATCTACATAAGTACTCGACTGTTTTGATTGCACGAATGGCATCTCTGGTATCTGTGTTTTAATCACTAGGCTTTGCCCAATGACTTCGCTCACGTTAATATAGATTTACTCTATAAATTTCTATCCCTCATGAGCAGTATTGTATCCTATATCCTAGTTTGGATCCCTTAAAACGTGTATAGGAAAATTTCGTAATGATCGGTCGAGTAGTTAAGATATGAAAGACAAAATAAACAAACTCATATTCACATTTATAATGTTAGTTAGAATTTAGTTCACAAAATAATATTTATGCACTTCAAAGTTAAGTAGTTAGTAAGTTTACATAACAATTAACATTATTGTAATTTCAATTTATAAGTCAATGTAACCCTATATAATATCAGCCCTGTATTAAACTGTCCCATTGCTGGGCACGGACTTCTTCTCAGTGAGAAAAGGATTAGCATGCTAGTCCAATGCGGGTTGACAGACTTCACATATTTTTGAGAACATTATGAAGAATCTCAGACATGCAGGTTTCCTCACGATGTTTTTCTTCGCCGTTAAAGCGAGCGATAATTTACTATTTAATACGCACATAACTAAAAATATGCTAAAGTATATTACGAAAAAACATTAAGCGAAAAAATGGGAGCCCGATGGGAACCCACAACACTCGGCGCAATGGCGAGGCGACCTCTTTAACCACTACATCCGTGCAGTCAGTTTTAACAATGACATTGCAATTTTCTCATCAAATGTATATGAACATTCACCTTAAGCACGCCGTAAAGGGATATTCTACGGACTGATCGTTTGGTTTTAATACTCTGACCTTTACATAATACTCTGTGTAGGTGTCTCCGAATTGAATTTATAAGCCTGTAATTTTATCATACTGAATAATATCGGCTTATGGAAAGCTTTTTCAGGAAATTTATAAGGAGAACCAAGTAATTACCGCTCTCGTGGATAAGTTAAATGGAATATATTATTCAATATGTGTAAGGATTGTTTATTTAAGCGAAAATATTGACACGTGGATATATATATATATATATATATATATAATATTCTCAACACCATCTAGCCCAAACTAAGCAGAGCTTGTACTATGGGTACTAGGCAATGGATAAACATACATATACTTATATACTTTTTTTTGTACATACATACATATTATACATAGAATCACCCAGACCAAGACAAACATCCATATTCATGCACACAAATGTTTGACTTATGCGGGAATCGAACCCGCGACCTCAGACGTGGCAGTCGGTTACACTAACCACTTCACTACACGCCATCGAGGCCGACCACTATACATATATATATATATATATACTGATACATGCGTATGCATAGTATTTAAATTGCGTTAATTTTTGGCAAATAACTTATTACAAATATGTACATGCGATGAATAATCTGAAATAAAATATCGTATAAATATAATAACACAAATAAAAATAAAACATATATAATAAACCTAATAATACACCTACACACATACTAAAAGTAAGTACCTATAAAAACTTAATTACTTAAGCTGTAACTCAGTAGCCCACTATGACTACAATAGTTGAAAATACCGGGTTGTGAGTGTATCTCGGGATCGGCGCTCGCGCACAATCTCTCTCCTCGCACTGTTCGAAGGCTGCTGTCGACTTATGTAGAGTAAGAATACACAGAATCTCAAGGCGCTGAGTAAAATACGAAAAAAGATACGGGCATAAAATTAAGTCACCCTGGTGTAAAACACTGTAGTAGCCTTAAGGGTTAAAAAGAGATTTGATGCCTAAATTTAATATACAGAGTCGAAGAGCTTTACATAATACATCAAATAATTTACCATCGTAAAAGCTACTGCCTAACTCATAGTATACGAAAAGACGTTCTCAGTAAATTTCGCATTAGAATCTCAATTACCTTCAAAACCTCTTAAAAGTTATAAGTTATAATAAAACGTATATACGTTGTTCCTATCAATGGCGTATATATTAAACAAACTGATTTTATCACCTAATAAATCCTACACACTTCAAACGTCATAAACACAACATAACCCTATAAAGAAGATAGATTTTTTAACGATATTCAAAATAATAAAGGACGAAAAGAATTTGGTTAAAGTTAGAAGATGTAATGGCCACTCTTAAACGAGTGACGACCTAAATGTATTCGAGATACGAGACTCAACGACGTTGTTAAACGCAACGTCCCGATATGCGGTAACCATTTTTGTATGAAATATTTTAGGATATGTAATGTGTGTCTTCTTAATATATATTATATGTTCCACTGCTGGGCACGGGCCTGTTTTCACTGTAAAAAAGGTTAGGGAACCCAATGCAGGTTGTTAGACTTCACATATCTTCGAAAGCTTTGTAGAGAAATCTTGGACTTGCAGTTTTAGTTAGTTCAGATAATACAATATTGAAGAGGCACAATGCACATAACTTTGAAAAGTCAGAAGTGCGTGTCTTGGGGTGAAACTCGAGACCTCTGCTTGATAGTCCAATAATCTCCCACTAGTCTATCGCTAGTGCTCTTAGTATATTCATATATAGTAAAAGAAATTTGACGTAAAAGTACTCTGATAGTACGTTACGTACGTTTACGTACTGACTAGTTCCCTCAGTGAAAAATGCATGCCTAAGACTGGCATGATGAGTTGTATAAATATTTTGCTGCCAACTTCTATCGTCACAAATGAAGGCATACGCTGTTTGCTGTGCCATCGAGTCGTACCGTGACGCGTGTCACTGATACCGAGAACCCTTTCTGCAGTTAACGCTTTTCTAAAACCCGATCCAGATTGTGACTTGTTTGCAAATAGATGGATATATTGTTGAAATGTTTGAAATTTTGTGAGAAGCCTAGATGATAGTATTTAGTTTTATATTTTTAAATTAGTGTTTACATTTTTGTTTTATTTGTTTTAATAGTTACTTTTTATGACTTGAATTATTATTATTGTAGTATTCAATATTTTACATAAATATACAAGGGTTAAAATTAAAGTAAATGAATAACAATAAAATATATAATATAGTACACAAGTGTTTGCACTAACACAAATACACTCTCTATTCTCAACGCCATAGTCTAATAGGACGGCAATCCAATACAACCGGAGTAAAAATTTTCTTTTATTTCCTTGGGGGAATATTAAAAATAGTTATTGGTGACTGAATTTTGCTTTGCGTAATCTCAGAAAAGTCATTGATATCTCAACAGCATTGACAGCATACCATGGATATGTATCGTCCATCCTTCGATATGGTGTGATGTTTTGGGGTAACTCAACTGATGTAGACTGTACATTCAGAGCGCAAAAACGATGTGTGAGAGCTATTTATTGCTTAGAGCAAGTAGATACCTGCCTACCTCATTTTAAAACTTTAAAAATTTTAACTCTACATTACATATATATATTTGAGACTGTTTTATTTATTAAAATGAATCTTCATCTGTTTGATCAACGGAAAAGAATACGGAATGCCGATAAATTATGTATTAGACCTTCAAAAACTCCTCATTTACATAAGAGTGTGTTATGCATGGGGCCTAAATTATACAATAAGATACCATTAGCTTTAAGAAATGAAAATAATATTAATGTACTTAAAAATAAGTTAAAACATCTACTTGTAACAAAAATTTATTACTCATTGTTTGAAGTTTTGAACGATACAAACATTTAATTTTATTTTATTTAGTTTTGACATAATTTTATTACCTCTTGAAAATTAAGATTGACTGAAAAGTTTTATTTTTATTTTTTGTAACTTGTATATTTATTTATTATTGATATTGTGATAAAGTGTTAATGTAGCAAATTTTTGTATGCTGAACGGCTGAATATGGCGATACTATTAATGTTGTAATACCTATTGTTAAACCCATATTATGCAAATAAATGAATTGAATTGAATTGAATTGAAATTATCTACTTACATGCCAGATTTGAAGCTTCTGTTAAAAATTTATAATAAAATAAACAACTAGGCAAGTCCAAAGCGATAATTCTATTAATTCCCTATCCCAAGGGAAATTAAAAACAATGCCTTCTTCCTTGTTTACATCGTCAAGAAAATATATGTGCAAAATTTTTAGCTTTATCGGTCTAAAGTTTTGCGCTGGCTGTTGATCAGTTAGTCAGGATTTCTCTATTTGTGCCATTACTAGCTTTTTCCGTGGTGTCAACCACGTTTATGATTACTACTCCAAACTTGTTGCTTGTGTATTGTATGTTTTATAACCTTCATCATGAATCCCGTACAACGCAACAATTGCGCTAAAAAACGAAAAATTAACAGACTGTACAATTTTATTTAATGAAAGAATAGATATTATTAGGTTGATGTGCTAAAAAAAACATGGGATTAAGTCATCCACTAACCCCATAACTTCTAGCCACCCTATTCAATATCTGGCTACATAAAATAAGAATATAACATGGCATCATAGAATATATAAACTGAACGTAGGTGCCCAGAGATAGGGCACAAAGTGGTCCAAAGATTTCCATTCAGCTTTTAAAGTGTTATCGGAAATGGACACTGTAGGTACTTGAATTCACAATAAGTTTAAAGATAAAAATAACCTTTTAAATACTTAAATGGTTTTGTTTGCTTAAAGTTCGGATTGCTACTTTTAAATAAACATTATTCTGATAGTTTGTAATTCGATTTCTAGGTTAAGACTGCGCCGAGCGTAAGACGCGATTAAATTGAATGACAGAGCTCGATATTTAAATCGGCGCGCGGCTCCCATAGTACAATTGTATGGAGGATTTGAAGTGCTTTTTTGATAAATATGTAACTTTATTGTCAACCAATTACTTAAATATTAGGTATGGACAAATTGTAATATAACTACTTATGTTTCGTTTAAGCTGTAAAATAGCATAGACTTCTACTGTTATAATCTAAATATCACGTAACACGAGATTACATTTTTGCATTTTTCGTGCATATTTACGTAATTTTGTACGAAGATTTTAAACGAAAATATTAATTATTTTATGTTTTTTACACGGAGTAATTATAAACACATTCATTGTTATAGTAAATGTATATTTTATATTTGTATTAAACAAAAAGTTTTAATTTTATCAACTTAACTGTGACCGCCTGTTTTGGCACATTTCGCTCGGCGCAGTCTTAAGCATAATGCTATTGTACACATACATAGCCTACGTCTACTGTCTATCGACGACCAATAGAATTGGCAGAAATATGTTACATCCATATTTGTCAGCTGTATTTTCACTTGTTTTGACTGCTCTAATGCTATATAGAGAATATGAGAATATATATTAATAGAGTATGCGGTGGTATCGGGCTGCCGGTCGGGCCAAGATTTATTGAGTTTTTCTGTCAAAATACTCTAAGTAGCAGCACGTAGTCTAGAACTGTGCCCTTAAAGCATCGTTTGCATAATGTGGGTTTAATACACATTCGCTACAGCTTCAATAATATTGAAGTGACTATGTACATATGTATGTATATTCTATTCAATATTTTATAATGTGTTAAGTCTCTCGTTAATAATTAGTCTCTAGTTAAAAATATTTAAGATTGTTTTATAATTAGGGATGGTAAAATCTAGAAGCATTGTTAGCAAACAAAAACAAATTATTATTGATATTATTTAATCGCACTAGATTATTTTTATTTTGTTCACTTTATTAATGGCGTATATGATTAAACTATAAAGTAGAAACTTTTTGTAGATTTAAAATAACTGATATAATTTAAAAGCGTAACAACCCTTTTATGTAATACAATCCTATATATAGACATTATTCTAGTAAGAATGAAGCAGTACAGCAGCCGAATCTACGATTACTTAGCATCTGCGTACTTTGCACTCCATTTGAGAAGTCTAAGCTTGTCTCGGTCGACTGAAGCGACGACTCAACACAAACTCCCTCAAAAAGCAACGCGGCTTGCATGTGATTCGTCGCTTTGACTTCAAATACAAAACACTTCTTCATAATGCAGCGATCGACACGTCACATGAGGTTGTAAATTCTCGACACTCATAAAAATGTACACACACGAAGCTTACGTATGTGTACACAATATTCATCGAATATTGGTATGTATAAAATCATTCACTGCTATCAAAATTTCACTTCCACAAACACATTATATTTACATAATGTGCACAAATCTGTCGTATCTGTCGCGTGTAACGAGGGAATAACGCACACATCGGATTTTTTTATATGGCACGATACGTAACCGACTAGGTATCGATTCAGACATGCTGTGCTTAAGACGCAAACATTAAATTACAATCTACAATGCGTCGCATATAAAAACGTTTGAATGTTATTTCTGACATGTATCATTAAATATTGATAGGTCAGAGGGGGGGCTATTTCATGGTACTTATATAATAAGCATTAGACTTTGTTGGTTTGAGACACTTGAAATACGCATATTCGGGTGAACTTCTTCTAGTTAGACTGAGTGAAAATACCCCTCTTTTGACTTTATTGTATGTGATATGATTATTTTCTTCATCGTCGCCAATACAAATAATCAGTGTCGAGATATTGTAATAGATTTATATTTATCTTGATTTCTCAGTTTAATATAAAATTAACCAAAACTGAACTTCACAGTCGATCGAAAGGCTATATGTTTCTAAGTTGCGATAACACATAGATAACCTGAATAAAATAGCAATGGTGTTGCCTAAAATGCCACTGTTTGTAGATACGGTATCGTGTAATATAAAAATGACCGTACTTGTAAACAGCGTTCAATGTAAAATCAATTTTGTTCGACTATCAGGCATCATTAATCATGAATGCTCTTGCGGTGGCTTGGAAGAAATTAGCGGTGTCGTGTTCTGTGTTAAGCTCCCTAATATATGTACAGGCATGCCTCGTTGAGAGCCAAAATGCTTAAAGTGAGTAATTGAAGCGTATTTGAGTGTAGATCAATGAAATCCAGTCTAAGAACCGTGTGGTTTTAAGCTGGATTCAAAAAGGAGAGGTTGTCAATTTGAGCGTATGTTTCAAAACCTATGTGTATTACGCAATATATGTAGTACTACTGAAGTAATTGAAATTAAACTACTATATACGGCTTTTATCGCGTTGTTTTTTAACACACTATTACATAATTTAGAAACTGTTACACTACTATACTATACTATACTATTAAACTTTACTAATTTTAAGCTAATTAAATTATTAAAACTATCAAATCTATTTGTTTTTAAGTTTACACTTTCCCCGACGTTTCGGTTGCTTTTCAGCAGCCATGGTCACACATGGTCACTGCTGCCGTCTATAAGTTAAGTGGTCTTTGGAGCTACCCGTACCACGTAGCGAGCCTTTAACTGAACCACGCCCTGTTCATTTGTTTAACACAAAGTTGCTATTTACTACCTAAAATACTGTTAATTCTGTACTGTGTAATTTTATCAGAATTACAAACCTTTAAATTGTGTAGTATATATTTTTTAATTATCTCCACTAAATAGATTCTTAGGTCAACCACGCCTCTAAAGCGTGATTGACCAAGCATAACGGTACAACGTCTTTACTTGTTTTCAGGGGTAAAGGGTATCTTTCATCTAGAAAAACCTACTATTTCCGAGGGATAGAATTACGCAAGCGAAGCCGCGAGCAAAATCTAGTCAGTTTATCCATTATTTATGGATAAACTGACTAGATCAGAGAGACTAATTATTAATAATTTATGACATGCCAAATAAAAAATGTTGCATGCTGCATGGCTGAACATAGAAGCACTATATATTTTCTGTAACACCTCTGTGTCCCACCTATATTCACAATAAATGATGATTATTATTATTATTATTTCGTATATGACAATGGGTTCGGTCTCTATTACGTGATACCAAAAACTATACCTGGTGAAAAATATATTTAATATACCTCTGCACATCTTTCGGATATATAGACTATGTATATAATTTTATAATCAGTGGATAAATGGATAGTTGACAATAGTTTAACCGACTGCCACGCTTGAGGTCGCGGGTTCGATTCCCGCACAAGTCAAACATTTGTGTGCATGAACACGGATGTTTGTCTTGGCCCAGACCAAGTTTCTATGTATAATATGTATGTATTTACAAAAAAAAAGTATATATGTATGTTTATCCATTGTCTAGTACCCATAGTACAAGCTCTGCTTAGTTTGGGCTAGATGGTGTTGTGTCTATGTGATAGAATATTATTATTATTATTATTATTATACATATTTTGGTAAATGTCAAAAGTACGTAATTTTATTTGTAAATGCTATAATGCTGTAAATCGCGACTGAAAACATTGTACATATCTGCTAGGTAATACTAACTTATTCTAAAACGGTATAATAGCAAAATCATACCCAAAATATTTTTTATATATTGACATATTTGACGTATGTAACACTGACAAACGTTAAAAGTGATATTTTGAAGATTGCCAGAATTAATGACCTATAACAAAATATAACTTTACTTATTTTTGCCAAATATTTCATTACATCGATTTGTATTGATGCCTAAGTGTTAAATAAAATGCTTTTCTCACTATGAAGCTAAATAAAAGCTCGCAATTATTTCGCAGAAACGTTGAATTCATTCCCGTAGAAAATATTACATCAGCGAAACTTGCAACCACGCATCTGCAAATTCAATTCTTTAATAAAAACACATTAGCACTTTCATTTCGCGTTGTAAATAAAAGATACAAATTTTGCAAACGGGTGAGTATTTTCTTGAAGCCTGGCTTTAATCCCTCGGGCTAAAGCTGGTGCCCGGTTTAGTCAAAGCACTTTGCCATGTTACAAGCGAGGAGTCCCGTTTGTTACCTTTTACATTCGTGCCAACGACTTTTCAACGGAATTTCACTCGTAGCTATAACTTTGGGGTAATCGTCTGTAACTAACATTTGCTTGGTGATACTATTAGAACCCTTTGTGAGATATCCAATATATTTTAATTTAGGAAATAAGCGCTTATCAATATCTACTTTTTTCACCTAGTGTCATGATTTTGTGTCATCGACGGTCGCCATTTCTTTACATCCCCCAACACATAAGGAAAGTGTTAATATAATTTGTCTAAAATAATATCTAAAGAGTTTTTAGTTGTTAATTATCTTTTAATCCATATAGTAGTCAATTTATTTGCATGAAATTGCCAGTAAATATGTTTCCGTCTGTATTTCTTGTTATGATAATACAGAAACTACAGAGTAATTAATTAACATATTCTTTTATGCGTTCTTCATAATTTCTTTTCATGATATTGCATAGAAATGAAAATTTATTTATCTTAAATGATATATTATATCACATGTCTTCTCTTTGGTAACAAAAACAAATAAACCAGAATACCACTAACGGACAGAGTCGTTACTTCGACAACTATAGAGAAATAACCCAAGAAATATTTATAAGTTATCAATACCACAGAATACGGCCTACCAGGTCGGCAGGAAAGTTATTACATGAATAATTGACAACAAATTTTGCACGGTCCCATAGAGACAGATCATCCAAAATTAATCAGTTGGATTGGATCGACACCTATCAAAACCTCTGGTAATAGGCGATTAGTTCGGCTGTCACCCGTCAATGAAATGTTGACGTCTAAATCGAACGTATAAATTAGCTAACACGCGATGGTAATGACCTTACCAATGTACTTTGGTTCCAGATTGATTTGAAAATGATTCATCGTGTTAAAATGGGCCCTGAATAGTAAATCGTAATATACCTCAGTAAAATAGTAAAAGGCAATATATCCAAGCTTTGCTATCCAAGTTTCATAATCTCAGCTGAAAGACGGCCCATGCTGGACATAGGCTGCCCCAACTTTTTTCACAACGACAGATCTTGGGCCGCCCATATCCAACTGCATTGCGCGACCCTTATCAGGTCGTTGGTCCACCTTGTAGAGCCTACCACATGTAGATTCAGGTCTGACGAAATTACGCTGATGAGACTATTACCGGTCATATAATATCAACATTTCTATAATTTCAGCCTCCGTGCTGCTGTTGAAATAAGCTGACAGAGCATTTTAACTACAAGTAGACGAAACGCTTGTTCAATCAATACTGGACCAACCAGATAATTAGGCATGTAAAAAAAGTTTTTGTTCTGGTAGTACGACACTACTTGCGAAATTTTATAACATATAATTAAAATTAATATAAAGCATTCATCATTTCAGCCGAAAGACGTTCACATATGTAGGCTTCCCCCAAGGTTTCCCACACAGACCGGTTTTATATAAAAGCTTATTCAAACAAAATTTTAAAATGCAACTGTTACAAATATAGGCTTCATTATACAGAAAATATCTAATTTTTGGAACAGCAATCCAGACTCTGCAAAAAACCTGCAAGTTTTGCGTAATCGAGCTTTATTTAAATAAGAGCAGACTTGTTTAAACTTAGGATTTGGTAAAGTGTCATTACATCAGAACAAAGTAAGGCTTTTGAAGGTACAGGTGTCCACCAGCTTGATGGAAACACTTTAAATATAAAGAAAAATGTTGTTTCTCGGACGTCCGGTTAAGGGAACAAGGGCCGAGATGCGTGCTTAGCGTCGTTAAATCAAACAAAAGCCCTTTTTGAAAATAAAGGGTACAAATCTGTGGAAGCAAGAATGCCGAAAAGAAAAATAGCTCCATTCTGCGTTATGAATTCCGCCTATGGGGATATTCATCGGCTTTGTGCAAACGTTCTATTGAAAATGCAATTAAATTGCTTGAAACATTTACCAAAATTGAAATAATTTAGCAACCTACTAATATTATAAATGTAAGAGTTAATAAAGCGGTTTAAAGAAAACCGTAAAAAAGAATTTGTTTGGTACTTTAGCACATCGATAGATCATGTCTTGTATACTTATTATCTCGATATGAGTACTTATGGTTTTCCCGTGTACGAAGACATGGGCAGAAATTAGTTATAATTATGCCATTATTAATAATAATAATTTGCGGTTGTATATTAATATAATAATAATTACTATCATTATAATCCTAGATTATAGATCGGATCAGTATATTTAAATTGAAATATTCTAGTTTAAATAAACGTTTTTTGTTATAACACAAATTATATTATTCTACATCTGTAAATTAAGGGACAATGTCCCTTGATTCTTCGGTGATATTAATAGCATGTATTAGGTATCATGCTGGAGGTACAAGAACCAGTTTTAAAAATTTGCTCAGGTACATTATTATAGGTGCATTGTTATTATACATTATGTAAACGCTTTTAAAGAAATATCGTAGAATTCAAAACCCGCACCTCTATATTTAACTGCATTCATTATGAAAAAGAAACAACATAAGTTATTTAGATTAGGGATTATTTCTTGTCGAACCATATTCGACTGGATATCAGGTTGCCTATGGAGTGACAAATAATTAAAAAGTTATATACAGCGAGCCTTTGATTTAACATTTAGCCGTATGCTAAATAATAAACTAGCGAAAGTAACTCAGATTACTGACGTCGATGGTATAACTGAAGGATAGTATATACGTTTATAACCAGTTCTACTTCGTGTAATCATTTCTTACATGGACTGATCTACTGTTAACCTTTACTGTGATGTCAAAAGGTCATGGAAAAGGCATTTCATAGATCACTTGGCTTGACGTATAAATTACCAGTCTAGAAATCAATAACCTTTACTTAGTTGAACTTGGTAGTTAGACACTCGTCATTGAGATTTTATTCCTTACACTAAAAGTCCGAAATTTCACTGACCAAGACAGCAGATTGAAACAAAATTAATTCGTAGGTAAATGTGGTCTCCATAAAATAAACATACGCTCATATATGCTACATAGATTTTTTTTCGGATTACATATGAATACTAAAGCCATCAAATAAAAATATTTTATACAAATTAAGTATTCAGGCAATAAATTTGTCTTTAGTATGATTAAATAGAATACAGAGGCTGGCAAGCGAATAATCTAGTCCATATACCCTGGCGAGACACCGAGCTCCTAATCAAATCGATCTAGGTTGAAAGGATTAGATGCTTTAGTAGCACAATGAGGTCTGATTACGTCACCCTAGGCACCTACCCAATGTAGACCGAAGGGATTTGCGTAGTATGAGATTCAGCTCTTGTTTTTGTTCAGCAGACCTATTTGAATTTCAAAATTCAGCATTTAGAAAATTAGATCACTTTCGGGTAATCATATTTGTGCCTTTTTGTACAATTGCTTCGTAGCTCTTAGATATGAAAAATATTGTATGTATTATGTAATGTAACAAAGATAGGATAATAAAATCTCAAATGAGCCGGCAATGTATTAAATAAACCTAAAATATATGTATTGACTAGCAAGTATACAAAGAATATGGTATTTGTCCATAGTTCACTTATTTACTCCAATCTCTTAAACTAACATAACGTATTTGATGCGAAATTCAAAATCGTGACGTCCTGTCACGCCCGTTGTAGTGTAAGTAAACATTTTGCAAATCGTTTTATGGCAGGCTGGCTGGACTATTGGTACACAACAAAAAAAT
This sequence comes from Catocala nupta, assembly GCA_963675205.1. Lineage (NCBI taxonomy): Eukaryota > Metazoa > Arthropoda > Insecta > Lepidoptera > Erebidae > Catocala > Catocala nupta. The sequence continues at coordinate 24,128,207 of OY776086.1, read as the reverse complement.
TATTATTTATAAAACTTAAAACCATCGAAATTCATTATATATTTTTACCTAAATGGAATAATAAAATACAGTTAAATAAGACTAGGTTTAGCCCACAGTTTCGCTCACGTAAATGTAGATTAGGTTACGCACGTAAAAGTACCGTTACTACAGTACTTTCTTGGGGGAAAGGTACCCTATGTCTTTTTTTGACAACATCTATACGAAATTTTCATGATGATCGGTTGAGAAGTTGAGGCGTGAAAGGGTAATAAAAAAATTAAATGTTAGTTAGGATACTATAGTTACGAGATTAATTATTCCATAGCTATTGAAACGCTTTAATGCCATTATACTACAATATTGAGTGTGTCAGAATCGTACTCTCTACCTACCCTTCTGGGAAATAGGTGTGAGTCTATGTATGTATGTGTGTATATTATTGTCAGATTATGTCATTAATCTGTAATAAGTAACCAGATTTGTTTAGAGAATCTTACTAGGGAAACAACAACCTCACATACAACTTTGTCATTTATAATAACTGTGAGAATTCATGCGAGAGTTGTTAACATCTCGCCACTGCATAAATATGCAATACTAGCAGGCCTGTGGGACTCGACTCTCGAGAATATGATTATACTTGATACAAGTAACAGAAACTGGCTTCATTATTCCCTGTCTTGAGTAAACAAAAGCAACTGGTATGAGAGTGTGCGTAGATAGTATTAATTATTTATGATATCACAACTATATCCTTTTATTTACTTATTAATCAAACTACTATTAAGCAATATTTCAGTCCATTTGTATTAAAAATCAACCCTATACATAAAATCATTATTTAATCATGGCCGCTTTCCAAAATGACTACATACGAACGTTTGATATTCATATTAAGAATTTTTTGTGTTAAGTACATTGTAATATTAGTATGTTTAAGTTTTGTCTGCGCCTTTGTGAATGCTAATCACCAGAACGGCTTAACTTACTTTAGATGCTGAAAATAAAAAAAGTATGAAAATAAAAAAATGGTGTGATTTCATTTAGGTTAACGAATAAAAATGGTTAAAGTAATATATAGGTAATTTCAAAGTACATTCATTCAATATATATATATATACATATATATATATACATATATATATATATATATATATATATATATATATATATATATATATATATATATATATATATATTTAATTATATAATATAATATTATCTGCTCAATGCAGTAAATGCGTGGAACAGCTCCCTTATAAAACAGATACATAATTAAGAATAATGATACACCGTCTATCTAAACTCTTTAATTAATCGTCTAATAAAGGCTATCCAAAACCCATACAAATAAATTAGAGTGCATTAACATGGGAACAACGTAGTAAGAAACTCATGACCACTCTTTTTAATTAGTAATACACTTAAAACGTCCCTATAAAACATTTATAATTCATGGACACCAAATACTAAGGTGAAAAGAACCTTGAAGAAGAGTACCTTGAACGATTCAAGTCTCAGTTATAATATGTATTCGTGTTTTGTCAATGGTGTCTTTGTACAATTTGCGATCAAGTTTCTAGTAGAGGCATGAGAATATAATATTCTGGTCACACATTGGTACGTGACATCGAAGCTCACTTCAGGGGAGTCGTAGAAATCCTTGTTATCTACTTGTAGTGTGAATTAAAGAAAATATGAACTCATATTTATTTGCTAATGATTCGAAACAGCAATCAATAAATATTCTGTAGTTTTGTCTTACGTTTACATTTAAGTTCGAGTGCTTTATACGAATTGAATCACGGTTAATAAGGCCATCTTCTCTTGCCTGCCCTTACGGGCCCCAATAGATTTTCTTTTCAGCAGACATGGTCACCAATGGCTGTGAAAATTAATATACGTAACATAAACGTTACAAAAAGTATACAGATTACTTAAATACACATAGGCACACATAAATTCATAATAGTTTAAAAGGAACATGCACATTTCTGGGCCCACGTTTTACAGCCAAATTTTTTACTGCAAAAACAGCGTCATATCTTCACTAAACAAAATAATTTAAAATAAATAATGGGAAAATAAATATAATATGTTTATTAATTACGACTTAATTTGTAGTTAAAGTCATGTGTTACAATCAATATTTTTACTGTAAAATGTTTGTTATTTTATCAATACACAAAATCAGAAAGAACAATATTTAATTTACAATGGAAAAATTATATTTTATGTTAATTAATTACACTGCATTAATTATATCCAGGTAAAAAGACACAGTGTCAGATTTTTAAACTTCAAACTTTAAGTTTGACAACGACGTGTAAATCAAAAGTACATTTTTTCGGTTGTGCTTGCACCGGTGATGTGTTCTGTTATGTTATTCACAATTTCGTATTAAGTATCGAAGCTACTTGGTTTCTGTTTAATTTCTCATTACAAATCAGCTGAAAGAATAATTATTTTTATATTTAATGAACGCGACTTGTAAACTTATCCATTAACTAACCTAATCTAGTTACACAATCGAATAAAAAATATCTCATTATCGCAATTGCCAATTTTAATGAAATAAAGCAGAAGTATAATTAGTGTATTCTCTAACACATGCCTACCATATTTATGACTGTAACAAGTAAGCCCAACGATGTAGGGAAAGTGGGGGATCTCCTTTGTCATTAAAATAAACTATGACCAATTAGGTGCCAAAAGCCAGTCGACGGCGACGGGGCAGACCTATACGGAGATAGTGAGATGACTTGGATGTCTTTGAAAGGGACTGACAGGGAATGTCTTCGAGCAGAGTGGTTTGGAAGTCCAAGGGAGAGATTTTTACAGCAGTCGGACATAACAAAAGGCTAGACACTAAAATAAAAATATAAACTGCGATAAAATCCATATTACAAAGTTAAGTAAGTTTAAATTTTGTGCGTCGGATTATTATAATGTCAGTTTGTATGTTGGACTTATATGAGAGAATGAAATCAAACCCATAATATACAATTTCTTTTTATAAAAAATAGTTTAGTTTGTCGTTGCTCTAGGCTACGATTAACGTCATCATCTCGAACATATACATACGTGTATTTTATTAAGTTTTCTAACAGATACTCTAACACAATGAAATACACTTTAAATAGAAGAAGAAAACGACGTTGAAAGTAATTGGCAGTATGAATACTCTTTGATTTAAATTTATATCAGTGCTTATTACAATTGTACTTTGATAAGCTTTGCGGGATTATGGCATTGTTATAAAAACTAGCTTCTGCTTGCGACTTGTTGAAGCAATTACGCTTAGAATTTAAGAAGTAGATACAAAGCCATCTATATTTTCTTTTCTTGCATGTAAGAAAAAGCTGATTTGTACACATAATACTCGACACGTAAGCAGCACATCAAGATGAAACATGCACCAGATTTTAATTTAAACTTCCAGCAATACAACTGAGCAAAACTGCATTTAATTTCGTGCAGTTGTTTTTGCATGATGCATGTACAAATATACAGACAGACGGACAAAAATTCTAAAAGAATTATGTTGGTTTCTATAACTCATATATGGACTGCTCAGTGTTCACGATATTTTCTCAAATATCTCCCATAGATATTATCTTTATTCATTTGTAAGTAGTTCCAATGCTAGTTATAAACCAAGGTTTGGGTATATAAAATCTATTATTGTATATAGGTCAAGTCGATAGCCTAAACCAGCATAAGCTGAAATTGTTATGCGAAGGCACGCCGAGTCTACACTCGACCAGCTTACTCATCTCTGACGTCACACTGACCCTTATATAGCCTAAAAATGTATATTATGTGTCTTTTTTGGCCAGTGACCAAAAAATCTTTGGACTTAAAGCATCTATTTCGAATAATGATAAAGACATTTCTTCTTGCTTTGTATATTATCTACTATTAAAAAAAATTGGTCCAGAGCCTTAAAGTTAGAGCTTATGTTAATTGAGAGAAGATTTTAATAGATCTCGGAATAAAACCATCCATTGCCATTAGATAGCAATTGACTTGGGGCAATTGTAATACCTATTATACGATGGTTAACAAGCCGCGCGTATTCTATACCTCCATTTAAATGTTTGAGGATATACTGGTTGCAGAGGTTGCAGTCATATATTTATGAAATATCATTGTAATCCATGAATTAGGTCAAGCTCGCAATTGTACATAGACTGCACAAATGGTGTAGAAGTAACGAAGTTGACCTTGAATTGTCCCCTTTATATTTCACTATTTACAAGTTACGATATAGACTCATCCCAAGGTAAGAGTTTTTGCTTATTAGCAAAAACATCTTACGGCGTTGCTAGCACACTATTCAAGTAGTATGCGCAGGTTACATGCGCGAGACATACGCCCGGGCCACATGCGCAAGTTAATACTACCAACAGCTTGCGCGAGACGGTTGCGTTAGTTGTTTACACGATGCATACATCCCGCGAAAGTGTCTCTACTTACATGGGTTAGGCGTAATGTACATGACCCATTTGCATAATTAAATAACCTCCACATAATATTTACAATTATTATACTTTAAACTACTTGTAATGCCAACAATTTCCCCTAGAGACTGAAAAATAAGTGTATAACATACTTAACACAATGTAAAACCTAAGTGCTCTAATAAATAGAGCATCCGAGAAAATATTAAAGAAATACAGTGCAATATACCGCCAATTTTTCATACGAGCAAGCTTGTAAAAATACTTTCTCTGTATAAAAATTAATCAACAAGACTACCCCCGTTTCACGTTCACTGACTTACTAAAAAAAGTGTAATTCTAGTCCTAGCAAGTCGGCACATGAGTGAGTCATAAAGAACCATTGAGACATAAATGTTTTATATATTTTTACGCTTACAAAGAAAGCTGTGAGTGTGAAGAAAGACCGGTCGCTCTTGTCGTTTTACGAGTGTAGTGATGGGTCTTGTTCTCGTATTCAGTGAGTCGATTTTTTTATGTCACTATAGCATTCATTTACGTCAAATAAGTATGCCAAAGATGTCATTGATTATCTATTTATGTATCCTATTAGAAAGTCTATAAATATTATAAAACTTTTTGAAGAGAGATCGCTATGTTGAGTGCGCTACTTTGTGTCAAACATTAATGTAGTATTACAATAACAATGCTCTAAAATATTCTGGTATAATGTATTGCTAATCACAATAACTTGCGCTCAGCTTTAGCAATACAATATTGCTGCTGTATTAAAACGTGTCGTTTCGTTTACGCGTAAAACACATGCAAGCTCGCACACGCCGCATCTGCATCGTTCAATATGACACGTCTTATGTTATGATTCACGCTAAGTTCAACGCAAAAACCAAATCGTATACATATTTTATGTAGTAAAATATTAGCTTTATCTATACGAGAGCAAAGATATGATTTTTTGTTTATACGTTTGGAAGGATTTAACTTAAAATTAATCAACCGGTTTCAAATTTTTTTCATAATTAGAAAGCTGTATTTTCCGCGTGTAGCATAGGCTATAGTTTATTTCAAGTTCTTCTACTAACATAACATACTTTTACGCGAATAAAAGCTAGTATTTATTAAAATAGTACGTCGCAATTGCAATGCGTTTAACATATATATGTATAGTATGGCGCATAAACGAACCGAGTGCTTAACACAAACAATATCACCGCAATTGCCTCATAAACCATCTAATATCCCATCTCTACAAGTGTCCACAATACCGTATCCTTTATAAACGTCGGGATGCAAATGTAAGATCTATTTAGCAATGCCCTCGGGATGATATGGGTAACATATTACGACCATGGCTTACCGCGTTTGATCGTTCTAGCTTATAATTTTAATTTAAATATGAAACGATCACTCTTATATATGGGTGATACTCATGTTTGAATAATATGAACTTTAGGGATCTAGGATTTGATTTATAGATTGGCTATAGAAAAATAACATTCATAACGTAGTATATACCGTAGTAATGTCACTCATATTAAGGCAACCGTATTTATATCTCGCGTGAGAAGAGGTTAGACTATTGTCTTTAGGCTGTCAAATCTTAGATTACCAGACTTATTAAAAATCTATTGTATCTAGCCACCGGGGTGCTGCTGCGATTTAATAAGTAAAACGGGTGCAGATGCAAACAACGTACTGTAAGTGTACATTGTTTTTCATAAAATCTTTCTTAAACTGTCAATAGATACAAACTTATTGTACTGGCCGCCGGTGTGCCACTGTAACTTAATAGGTTAATATAATAGAAAATCGAATATGACACTTTATACCACTACTTGATACATTATATCCACACAAACTAATGAATGTCTTCCTTTTTACTTAAAAATAGGTCCTTAATGAATTCTAGTAGCTGCATATTTACTACAAGCTCTCCATTATCTATTACTAACTTTTATCCATGCTTTTGCTCGGGAACAAAACTTTTTATGGATGAAAGGTACCAGTCCTTAACAGTCCTTGAAAACGTGTATGCGAAATTCCATAATGATCGGTCGAGTATTTAAGGTGATAGAGTAAAAAACAAACTCACATTCACATATTTTATAATATTAATTTAGTATCCAATAAAATGCTAAATATCGTAATTGTTAAATCTTTACCTACTGATTCCAAACTAGTTAAACTTCTTATATTCAACTAAACCTTTATTTACATTTTGCCCAGATTTATTCTCCTTAATATCCGTCTGTTACACTAGCTTAATTGAATAAACTAATCATATTCAGTTGTTTGTTTCATTTCATACAAGTTGTATGAAAACAGTTTGCGTATCATCGCTAACAGATGAACTTTCCACTATAATATATTGCACAAGCAACACTAATTAAAGTGAAGTTTGTACCTTCGTATGTTTAATCCAGCAGTTGTTTGCACTTTATAACACAAATTAGTTTACTTTTAAAATTGCCATTTAAACTTTATTTTGTCCGCTCTCTCACCATTCCATGATAAATGAATACGTTTTTTTAGCCTCTCATTTATTTGTACAGTTAGAGCTTTAAAAAAGTTCATAAATATTTTAATGGGGCAATTCTAGTTACCTAGATGAGGGTCGTTGATCTGTAGCTCCAACAGGAGTGCATAAATGACTACCAATGGATAGTATTAAATTGGATTTTAAGTCGGGCAAAGATTTTATTGTAGTCAAAGAATATGAATTTTTTTAATCCTGTACATGATACTTGTTCAATATAAGAAGGAATCTAATGATACTTGGTGGTAAAACGTTGGTTCCATACGTACCTCTAAGTGTACTTTCAAGTAAGAACAACCATCATATTTTTATTAATATTAAATAATATCATATCACAAAACATAATGAACTGACTGTAGTCAAATGATTTCATACTCGACCAAAAACTAAAAAATGTGTGGTCCAGAAGTAGATCTTATACGTTTGTGTGTTTTGTATTCTTAGTTTCAGTGCTTGTGAAGTTCAGGTGATACAAACATTATTCATTGAGCGTAATACACACTATCACTACGACCATGATAACAATTGCGACTCACGTAACATTCAACAAGTTATGTATTTTGTACAGTATATTTATATATTGTAAGTTTTGTATAGATCTATGTGAGAGCCATTTAGTTACATAACACACATTTGATATATTTAAATTTGACTCATACAATAGTTATAACCGTCACAACCAACTAAGCAGATACCATATATATCACGAAAATACCAAAACATAATATACTCATGTCAACCTCATTATACAATCAAGTCAATTCCCGTGAACAATTACAAAACTGTCATAACCAATACACTGATTGTTCTAACACACGTAGGCTTCACTTAATATACGAATGACGCGTTCAGCAGCGACGCACATTTTCCGATCTATTGTGAAGAGAGTCGAGCATGACGCGAGCATAACGCGAGCATGACGCCGACCCAGATATGTGTCCGGTAATGACGCTTAGGGCTGTCGCAAGAAAAGTATTTTGCACAAGCAACACTAATTATTTTATTGGATTTTCTGAAGTCAGGTTAATTTTACGATTTGCAAATTAGATTTGTGTCATGAGCAAGTTGAAATCTAGCTTTGACAATTTATGACTACCTCGTCGGCCCTGAGTCATTAGATTGCGTGCGGTTGTGAAAATCTTGATTTCGAGTTTCGGGCTGGACAAAGAGTTATTTGGTTGTTCTGTAAGAATATTCTTCGTAGCAGCATGGAGTTTGATAATGTGCTCGAAAGCTATATAAGCTCGCTCCCTATTACGTGTTTCCTCAAATATACCTAGCTGATATAATGCATGTAGATGTAATACACCTCTGTCTACCTGTTCAGCGGTATATAGATAACTGACATGACTATGACGTATCACCTATTACCGTAGGTAGTTTTGTTACGAAATATCATGTAAAAGCCATAAACAACGGATCCATAAAATGTTGTATGCACCTACATATATGTACATATGTTATCCCAATTAAATTAAAAGACTAGAAGGAAGCATAATACAAGATTAGTGAGTGAAGAATACACACATTGCATTTGCAATAAAGCTACGCTTTTGGGCTACGCTTTTACCTTAGTCATCTCTGTAATTGTAATTTTTCTATTTGTGAATGTTATGTGTTGCCTCGGATCAATTATGGAGTCGGTCAAAATGTTATTGGGTTCTTCTGTCCAGAAATTCTAAAACGCAACACGAGACCTAGAACTGTACCCTATGAATGGCATTAGGCTTATATAACCTAAAATTACAGCTGGTAAAATGTAGATGGAGTCGTAAGAGTATTGACACACTTTTGACGCATTCATTTTGTGTAGTCAGGCGCAAGTATGCGATGCCGCAATCACTTTTTTTACGTGGAGGTATGCATTGACGCTTACCCCTCCGTAGGGGCGGGCGGAGAGATTATGTCGGACTCGCCGGGGTAAAAGAAAGATGGATTAAGAATAATGTAAGAAGATACCTACCCAAAGGACTCACTCTATAAAATACTCGAAGGCCACTACGCGAAGAGACCTACCCAAAGGACTCACTCTATAATATACCCTACTGTCCTCCCGCTAGAGGGGAGACGGACTTGAAACAGAGGCATGCGTGGGAACACGCATGCCGCCTTTCGGACCTGGTGCTGAACGGATGGCGGGCAGGCCCATAAAGCCCACCGACCCCAGGTCAAACCTCAGGGTGGCTGGAGGTCATCTCGCGCCCTCCGGCGCCCGGCTCTGTGATTGGGGAGAGGGTTTAAGCGCTCCCACTCCCACTACACCGCCTTCTTGATGGAAATCACTTCCTCACAGAAGATTCTCCACGACCTCTCACTCCGGACCATAGACTGAACTACGGCCGGGAGCGAGAGGGCAACCGATCCGACTGCCACGATCAACTCACGGCGCTGCGATGCCCAGGTGGGGCAATCCGCCAAAGTGTGCAGCGCCGTGTCCTCAACAAATGCCGCAATCACTCAGTTAAGTCAAACTATATCAAATATTTTATTTGTAACTGATACCAGTCAATACATATCGAAATGTATTATGCCATTATTTTATTCGACGATACGCAAAAAGAAAACAATGTATTACCCCAACAAGCATATATATGCACTATTAATTTCCAAATGCGAAAGCCCTACAATGTAGAGTCGCTAACAATGTAGAAGCCTCACAGCCTAAACGAGTGAGTACGGAATTTAATTTTACACACATTGACCTCAATGGCACTTGATATTATCATTGACGAGAACTTCTATGTTGACTTATTGGGAAAATTAATTATGCTTCATGAAGCCTTTTATGAAGTTGAAAATCTGATTGGGCCTGTTTCGAGTGATCACAAGTCGTTGAACCAAAAAATGGCATCTTGGGGATTACCCATGTTAGCATTAGCTAACATTACCCAAACAACCCATTTTTGGCTTAATGTAATTACTTTAGTTCATTAAGTGGCTTTATTTACAGGTTTAATTCTTAGAACAAACAAAAACTGTTGTATGATGAAAACCATTTCAATTATATGCATTGCTGCCTAAGAAGTTTTATATTTGATGTATAAATAAAATGAAAATGTGCATAGCTTATCGTGGAATGGACAGCAGATTTACAGTTTCTTATTCTGAGTTATAGCTAAACGGAGAATGGGCTTGGTAACTTTCATTTCTATACTTCAGTAGGTAAGAAAAACCCAGTGCAGTTACATTGAAAATAATTGGTTTCTCCGTCCACCATTAAAGCTGGCCATTGACCTTTCCAATAACGCAATCACACAAACAGGAAGAAAGCACAAACAATAACAGTAATTATCGTTCACCAAACACCAAAGTCAAATCTGTTCACTAGAGTTCTAAAAGGCAAACTAAGCAAAATCCATTACTCTAATGTTTTAGGATAAGAACCAGCATCTGTGAACAACTATCTTGTTTACTAAGCTAGATTTTATATCAAACTAGCTTTTGCCTGCGACTCTGTTCGCTTGGTCTTGAGTTGTGCTTTTTGTACTATCGTGAGCGGTTATAAAATTTTAGAAAAAAGGTATTTAGTGATTCTAGTTGGCAACTTGCATGCTAAAATTTAAGTATATAATATATATAACAAGATATATACAAGAAAACTTTCAAGCGAAAATGCTCGAAATCTATCCGGTGGGAATTCCGATAAATCCGGCCTTGTGTTCTAGCGATCCAAATTCAACATATTTTTAATAGATAGCTTTAGTGCCTTTATTTTTGGACTTTATAATAATAAAATATATCAGCCCTGTATAAATCTGTCCTACTGCTGGGCACGGGCCTCTTCTCACAGTGAGAAGGTTTAGGCCATAGTCCACCACGCTGGCCTAGTGCGGGTTGGCAGACTTCACAAAACTTCGAGAACATTATGGAGAACTCTCAGACATGCTGGTTTTCTCACGATGTTTTTCGTCACCGATAAAGCAAGCTATAATTAACTATTTAATACGCATATAACTTCGAAAAGTCAGAGATTGCGCGCCTTGGGTTCGAAGTCGAGACCTCTGCGTGGCAGTCCAATGGTTTCCCACTAGGCTATCGCTGCATACTGCTTTTTTGGACTGTAGTGTGAAATATATGTTTTATACCCTATATGTATCTCACACAGCTGATAATCGCTCTCTGGCCTCTCCCTTAATTTTCAAAATAAATGAAACAAAATATACTTGTGATTTAATTTCACCTGAATAAAATTTTCTACGCATTATTATCCCATGGCAAACCTCAACTAATGTGACACGTAGATTCTACGCTTAAACTAGTTGTCAGAATAAATGAGGACCCTGTTCACCTTATCGACTCATATACTCGTCGATGTTCGTGACAGCCGGGACCGACGTCTTTATGATTTTTGCAAGTCATAGATGTTTGAGATTATTTGCAAATATTTATACATATGAAGGTTTGACGGCTACATTACTTGACCTCACGAATCGATGAATCTATTGTGGTGCATTGGTGGTGGATATGGCGACATACACATATACAGTATTTTTCCATTACTTTCTTGTTTTCCATTTTTAATTTCTTTTAACTCGGACCGGTAACAAGCAAATGGTTTTCTCTTTATTATAAAAGCGTGAAAATTATAATTGCGTATAATATAATAAAAAATGTAAGACAATTTGTTAACTTTTCATTTCCTTTAGAAAAGATTTATTGAAAAATCTCTCGACACTCTAATAGTCATTTATATCTCCTGCGTGTGACTTTACAAACGTTCAGATAACGGACAGAAAGAACATCTAACCACTAATTTGCGGGTCACACATGTTTTTGTCCCGTATAGAGATCGAATCTGCAACACTAGGCTCAGTGGCAGTGGCAAAACAACTACATAAACTATTTGTGCACAGTCATTTATTGCATGCTTAATCCTAACTCTTCCCATATAAATAGCAATGAAATAAGTATGAATGTGATATATACGATTAGACATAGAATAATATAATTAATTGCTCTTAACATTAAGGATCGGGAACTCCCAGGTAAATTCCCAGATTGAGCCAAGTGTCATTGATTTTAGGAAATTTTCATCACGGAGTCTGATAATGTTTTAGCTCTAGCTCGCCTGCTTTTCTAGCATATCGCCTGCGTGGCAAGAGGTGGGTGGAGGCAAATACGCACCAAGTAATTATTTTAAGATAAGATCTGAGATAATGTTCGCTGAATGCTGCATTTTGCATCCAGCATACCTAATAATACGAAGTATTTTATAACTAGATAAGAACAATCTATTATCTAGTTTTAAAAAATTTTGTAGTTATTTAAATGTAATTATTTATAAAAAATACATTAACATAAAAAATGCACGTCATATTAATAATATTCTATCACATACACACAACACCATCTAGCCCAAACTTAGCAGAGCTTGTACTATGGGTACTAGACAATGGATAAACATACATATATTATATTTTTTTTTGTATATACATACATATTATACATAGAAACACCCAGGCCAAGACAAACATCCATGTTCATGCACACAAATGTTTGACTTGTGCGTGAATCGAACCCGCGACCTCAAGTTTGGCAGTCGGTTACATTTACGCGAATGTTATACATTGAAATTAAAAATACTTTATACGGATTATGTTGCGTTGTTTATTTTAAAACAAAAGTGTTTTAGAATAAGTATCGCGACAAAATTCGTAGAAAGTAGTTTAATTTCAAAATACACGTCCATATAATTATCCTATATTACGTGCGATCTAAAAAATCCTATATATACGTAAAAATTTATGTTAACAAAATTTGTTTTTAATAATACAATACTGGACAATAGTTCTTAATTAAAGTATTCAAAAGTATAGATAACTACTTGTTCCCTAGGGTTTCCATTGCCGAAACCCGCAGTCCATAAAGGCGCCGTTGAGTTCAGACCAGCCACCCGTGACGTATAGCGTCGCTAGTTGGTTAATACATCGTGAAAATAAGTAAGTATGGCCTCGGTGGCACAGTGGTAATGAGTGCGATTGCTGCGCTTAAAGGCAGAGGGTTCGATTCCCGGACTGGATGAAATGCTGTTGGTTTTTTATAAAGTTACTTTCAATAGAAACATGCAGCTTGGAAATATGCCTCATAGACAGCAATAAGCTTATCCCTTATTATATGGGCCCTAAAACCGAAGCTTACGAAATGTAGGTGTAATAAATCACTGCCTACATCTTTAAGGACCTTAGCGTGAGCGATTGTGGTTATATATGTAACATTTACAGAAGTTAATGTCAAAAGATTGATACTTAATATATCCATAACTCATAAAGGTTACATCCCAACATGGCGGCACGCCCTATCCCTTCCATTTATCATTTAAACACGCTTATGATTAAGGGTGCGGATTTCCTTGTAATGCATAATGTTTTCCTTCGTCGTGCCATGTTAGTGATTAATTTTCATTCTTTCCTCACATCCGTATACGGTATGTAAATGGTACTGTACTTTATTAAATGTGAGTAATTTTGATACAAGCTAAATTATTTTACATTATTGCGGCAATTACTGTTATTAGATGGATCTTTTTTACTACACGATGCAGCTATACTAAGATGTTCATAAGTGTTACATATGTAGTGATAAAAAGGAATAGCAAATTTTTATTTGGCTTTCATTTACGAATTTGATCCCTACACGCGAATAATATTTATTATACTAGTTGATCCATACCTGGGCCGTCTATGTGTCCATTATTCCAATGTTTGTGAAGCTTTAGAGTAAAAAAATACATTCCAATGAAAGGGCCCTTTATATTTACAAACATTGAAACTGTATAACTTTCACCGCATTAAATGGCGTACTTTAAATATTTCGCCAACAAAGCAATGATTTTATCAATCTCACATATAAAATATATGTTCTACATCATCATTAATATTTCAGCCATTCGAACTCTGCTTAATATAAACCTCTCCAATCATTTCCAAAGAACATTTCAATAGCAAACATCTAAATCAGAAACTACATATTATTACTCATATCAGTATCTCGTTTCCTACATATACGGCAGCCACTAAGCTTTAAATGCAAGTGCTGCAGTCTAGATACTTTTATCTGAAGCCAGTTAAGTTTGATTTTTCAATAAAACTTCTGCTATAGAGAAATAATTCTCTAAACTTGGACGTTGAAGTTCTAGGAGCGAGATGTTGGCGGAACAATAACTGTGAAATAATCGTTTTTGTTAGTCGCTAAAGTCTCGGTGTAAGTCATTTTTGACGGTGATAAATATCAGGAAACGCTGAAGAGATTTTAGGAAACTAAGTTTCAAGCTCGTTGACACATTTTTAAAGACTAGAAAGGTCGGAAAAGTTTAGCCGTAATACACCTTTGGGAAAGCGCCGGATTTGGGAAGGTAGCACGCAATTTAAAATGTTAACATTTTCTACTCTATATGTGTACATATACAATTCAATTCATCCGGTGTTTAATAATTGTAAAAACATAATATAACAATATTAACTTTAGTTTCCAGAATAATTTAAAGTGAAAATGTCATCGAATAAATTATCATCCAAAAAACGATAAAGGATTATTATAAAACTATTAATCCCTTTAGCTGAGTTTATAGAACCAAGCAAAACTAAGCACCATTAACCAATAATCTACGCGTGCCCAATATTTTGACGACTTGTGTCAATATTTTATCTAAGTTATCCCTAGTTAGATTTTTTACTAACAACATTATTCAAATAAAAATAATAATAATAAAAATAATAAAAAAAAGAGTCTAACGCTTATATATAATGGTGTTTCTATGTATAATATGTATGTATTTACAAAAATGTATATGTATGTTTATCCATTGTCTAGTACCCATAGTACAAGCTCTGCTTAGTTTGGGCTAGATGGTGTTGTGTGTATGTAGTAGAATAATATTATTATTATAAAATAAATAATAAATCAATATATTTTATATAATTATCTAAAAAGATGTACATAGAGGAGTATTACACCTACCTGTCGCCAGGCGCGCCTATCATGTTTACGAGTGAGATCTAGACTTAAAGTTGTTACTGAAAATTAATTGTTTGAAAACCCAATAATACTTTGCCCGTGTCAGTCGTCGAAATCAAAATCTCATGCCTAACAGTCACATTTACTATCGCTACAACCAAGGCAGTATTTCTTTATAAACGACGCTCATATTTCCACTTTTGTATTTCGCAGAATCTAATTAGAAACGTAATAAAATAGACTTAACAAAATTATGTCGACCTTATTTTGAAGTAATGAGACATCAATTATATAATACTCAGTGTTTTCCTCGCCTTAATATTTGTACTGCCTCCGTGGCGCAGTGGTAGTGAATGCGACTGCTGTGCATGAGGTCTGCGGTTTGAATCCCGGGTCGGACCAAGAAAAAGATATTGGGTTTTTCTGTTAAGAAATCCCAATAGCAGCCTGGAGTTGTAACTTGGCGGTGTAAGACACCCCGGGATCGAACTTGAGTCTGTTGTGTGGCAGTCCAACGGTATACCAACTAGGCTATCACTGCTGATCCACGTTTTAGCGAGCGATAATTAACTATTCAATACGCACTTTTAAAAGCGGTGTAATCAGAAGTTTTGGTACCTTTCACAAGGCCGTCCATCTTCTAAATACTAAGTAGTAATGCGGTTATACAATCGAATAATATTCGAATACGCAACGCGATATCTAGTTTGCTTGATCAAGGACGCAACGCATGCACTTATGAATAGTTTTGACTGCACGGATGGCGGATTGGCATAAGTGGTCACCTCGTCATTTTATCTGCGCCAAACTTGCGCTAAACTTGATCGGATCACTCAAATGTTTGTCCCGTTGAGGATCGAACCCACAGTCGAAGTAGTGGCAATGCCTAGGCGACCTCTTAACCCACTAGGCACTCCTTGAAGGCAGTACAACTTAAACTATCTCCCTTATAACCTAATAAATGTTGATTCACACCTCTCCCATTAAAAATGATATATGACTCATAATAATTATGTTCATAATTAAATTAGGCCTGGAAGTTAACCTTATACTTTTAATTGTAGGTTGAGGACCAGCTCTTGGTTAATAAGGACTTAGATAATCAACCTTAAACCACTCCTTATCTTGTTTGAAATCGTTTTACATACTTAACCCTTTCAAGATGGCAGATCTCATCGTACTAGACACGATTAGGGTTAATTAGTGAGATTCGTGCGTTTGAGGGTTCAAGAGATTTTTATTTATGAGTGAAACGAGATGATTATAAAATTGTTAAAGAAAACAGAGTGTTATAAACAATTTAAAAATATAAAGCTTATTGTATAAACCCTTTTTAAAATACCGAAAGGTCTTTACTGAGTTATTTTTTACGTTCTTAATTTAAAATTAGCTGTCCGAAAGAAATATTGTATAGCAACATATTTCAGTGGCAGCAAGCAAATTAGAAAAACGATGCATTAGATTTATTAGCCAAATTTAAAGAGCTTTTAAAATCAGTTGAAAGTAATAACTAAAAGTTTAAGAAACATTCTATATTAAAAGAAGTTTATACATTAATTTTGCCACAACAAAATTTGACGAGACGTAATAGATTTTTATCAAGAGATGGAATTAAAATTTTATCAGCATAAGTAACTTGAAAAGAATATTTATTACAAACGCACTTACATTTGCGGGATATATTTTCTTTTAGAATAACGTTCAATGTCATGATACCATATACTTTTTGAATTTTAATTTCATATTTATTCGGGTTCTCAATCTTCGTTTAGATATGACGCGGACATATATAATGCCTAGTTTCTGGCAAAGACTTTCTTTTAGTATGTGAAGAGTTAAGTCATAGTGGACTGTAAGTAGTTTAGTTTAGCGAAGGGTATCCAACAGCTTAGCTTAACTGTGGTGTGGTGGTGTTTATTGCCAACTTCTTTTCCCTAGCCTTTATTATTCCCAAGTCACCTAGGGTTGGCTTTTCTGGTCTAACCGGATTTGACTGGATATCAGTTTTTACACGGAGCGGCTGCCACCTGACCTCCGCAACCTGAAGGCTAACGATACCCTAAGGCTAGACCAGGGTCAGGATATTATAGGGCACTGACTTCCCAGTAACGACTGCCATTGATGTTCATGGCAGCTGTGACCGACGGCTTAACGTGCTCTCCGAGGCACGGAGCAGGCGATAATTGTCCATCAATACGCACATAATTTCGAAAAGTCATATAACTTCTGAAAGTCAGAGGTGCGCGACGCGGGTTCGAATCCGAGACCTTCTGCATTGCAGTCTGTTGGTCTCCCCACTGAGCTATCGCTGCTGCTATGTTAGTTTAATGCCAACTATAAGGTAAATTTCTAGGCTGCGTATGTTATAGATGATTTCATTACATATAAACCTAACAAAACATCCAAAACTTTGGAGTCTCACTGTACCTTTCATATTGCTACAAATGATTTTATTGAATGACAATATTTAGAACGCTGCCGTACAGTTATACTCTGGTTTAAGTTAGGGATTTTACACATCTTCATGTTATAACATGAAATTGTATGTACTAAAAGTTTTCAGGTTTTCTCGAGATATTTATCTTTGTATGTAATTAAAGGAAGCAATAATTATTACTTATTTCTCATAGACTATGACGTAACTTCAAAACGCCAAAGGCTATCAGAGTGTGATATCGCATTTCGACGGTGTAGTATCAATATGTTTTAACTACAAAACCATAATATTACAGGACGCGAAAAAACGGTTCTTATATTCATTTGAAACAAAATGTTACTTAAATCTAAATAAAAATCGATTGTGATAGTGATAATGATTTCAATCAAATATTACAGGTTAGGGATATAAATTCAGAAAGAATCACTACATATTATAAAACAAAGACCCACGCCGCGTATATCTGTCTGTTCGCGATAAACTCAAAAACTACTGAATGGCTTTCACCAATAGACAGAGTGATCCATGAGGAAGGTGTAATTTGTTATGGTTTTGTAGTACCTGCGCGAAGCTGGGGCGGGTCGCTAGTATGCAGTAAAGTGGAAATCACTAAAATGTTAGTTATAAGATATTGATACTTCACGTCGATTTATTATTTTACTTCATCAACTTTAGTTCAGTGACTAAGGTGTAGCATAAGCATTTTGCTACTACCAAAATGCTAATTTTTGATTTGGATCTAGCGACGCGTATTATTATATTTGACAAAACAACAAAAAATAATTTAGACTGACCTTTTAAACTTTTTACAATTATAATTATATATTGTTCCTAATACCATAATAAAATATAATTTTAATGCACATTTAACTGTTATGCCAATATAACTTAATTGGTTAACATGTTTAGTTATTCAATTATATCTCTGAAAGCCACTAACACAAAGGTGTATTAGTACAGAATATCACACTGAACGATCAAAGGATAATTTGTAATTGTCTTAAACAGTAAGTAATATAATTGTGTAAGCTGTGAGTATCTATGTATATCTGTTTAGCAGATGGACATCTGGATACGATTACTGTAACGAAATACCTACATAATCCTACATTTTGCTAGTATATTATTTTTTCCAAATCCATAGTCATTTATAAATAATGGTTATAATCTGGTGTTAGGTTGTGGTAAAATTATCGATTTGCTTGACAATTCAGCGGCACAATTTACAAACTACACAGCTTACAGATTCTTACCTTATTTAAAAAAATAACTCCCGCTCTCAGAATAAAACCGGTATCGTGGGGATCCTTACTAAATTTCAAATAATAGAAACAAAGAAGACCCAGACTCGAAACAATGATTTGTGGACCACACAATATTTTTTCGCGTGTAACTAATAATCTTATTTCTAATATATTATGCCCTGTGGTTCCTACGGCATTTTGCTCTTATGGCGTGTTATTCAATACCCATGCTAGAAAAGTGTTATTAGATCTCTATATTATATATATTAAGATATGTTTACTAGCAGGGTGTTTAAAAATGTGCCTGGTAGACGACAATAGTGTCGTCCTTTAATAAATATACATTTATGTGCAAAATCTTACAGTATTTTAAATATGAACATTAATGAATGAACGGAATACCTAATCGGCGAGTCAAAATATTCTCCTAGACCCTTGTTCACCGATTTATAATCTTAACGCCGTACATAACATTACAATACATTATATTAAGTTTGATTTATGCAATTACAAAACGGTAATGGATCACTCAAATACTGTTTAAAATAAAAACTAAATTCAACATTTATTCATCCATTGCTTTTATCTTGATACATATAAAAATCTTAAGAAAATTTGCTTCTCATTAGTTATCAGATTGTGGAGAGCTTCAACACTCAAGAATGTTACTTTCGTTAAACTGTTTTCATTTCAAATACTTTATTCAGATAAACTGCAGCCAAGAAAATTTAATTAGACGAACGGCTTTCAAGATTTATTTACCGTGCAAACAATATTTTTATATCATCAGATTCAAATTATGATAAATGGGCACAGATATCTCAGATTACGATTTTAGAAATTTGTAATTTGTTACTAAAATTTAAAGTACTTTTTTTAACTGCGGCTGGCTTTGCTTGTGTCTAGAAAGATGTAATTCTTTTTTATTTTTAAGATTAATTAGATTGTCGCGAGTAATCGTTTAAATTACACAGGCCCACAAAACATTTTTATTGGTGCTTCCTAATTTGTTTCTGTGGTAGATTAGAATGGTAATGTTTGTACATTACCACCCATATCGACTATAGAAACAAGTTAAAATGATGTACATAATATATCAATACATTTTTATATTGATATATGTACATAATTTTAACTCATTAGCACTAGTTTTACTAGTGTTGTCATTTTGAATTCTTATTTTACTTTTTAAAAACAGTCATTCTCTCTCATTCAAACTGATAATATTTATTTTATTATTTAATTATGGTTAGTACATCCAGATGTTAACGATTGTATTGAAAATCAGCGAAAATCAATTACAGGCATTGAGATTCACTTGTATTTTACTTACTTTGTCATTGAAATTTGAAATATTTAATATGCAAAATATCCATTGAATATTTAACAATAGAAGAAAGGGACACGTAA
The DNA here is from genome assembly GCA_963675205.1 of Catocala nupta. Classification (NCBI taxonomy): domain Eukaryota; kingdom Metazoa; phylum Arthropoda; class Insecta; order Lepidoptera; family Erebidae; genus Catocala; species Catocala nupta. The sequence continues at coordinate 24,108,185 of OY776086.1, read as the reverse complement.
GTCTTTAAAGTTTGGAGTGCCTCTGATGTGGCGTGAACAAAAAGTAATTATGACGATTGTTATTTTTGTATGACCAATATAGTGAGCATCAACAAAATCAATCGTCGTAAATAGAAGTACCCTAATATTTCTTCAGCAGAAAGACCTATAATTATACGCATTCAGAAAAGGAGAACGTTTCCACCAAGACATAAAATCGATAGAGAATAGATATAAAGGCAAATGAGACATTCATATGTTGGAAGATTATAGCTGGGGATTCTCCAAGACAATTTAATTTGAGAAAATCACTCATCAGAAGATTTCTTGATATAAAATCTAATGTATAAATTATAAATAGATATTTTTGTTAAAAATGATATTTTAATTATTTCATGAACTAGAGCTGATACAAAAAAAACAGTAGCATTTTTGATATTACCTTATAAGATATACATAAAACCAGGCCAGTAGCAGTATTGTCAACGCCTGCAAAAGAGTGTTTAAAGTGTAAAGAGGCAAGTACGGCCATTATTATCTGACGCACAACACGGTTTTCGCGAGGCGCGCAGTACATCGACCAATCTCCTTAACTTCATGGCCACGGTGGTGCCTGCGGTGGACGCGGGGGCGCAGGTAGATGTCGCTTATTTAGATTTTAAAAAAGCTTTCGACACTGTGAATAACGACATACTTTTAATGAAGTTGGCTGAAGTAGGATGTACACCACAACTTTTAGAGCTGTTTAGTAGTTACATGAGAGACCGACAGCAATACGTTGACTACAATGGTTGTGAATCAGAACCCTATTTCACAAGGTCGGGAGTAAGTCAGGGCAGCAATTTGGGACCTCTTGAATTTATTATTATGATAAATGATCTGCCTGAGGTGATCGACAATGGATCTTGTCTATTGTTTGCTGACGATCTAAAGTTGATGCATGAGGTTCGGAATCTGGATGACTGTAAACGATTACAAGAAGATATAGATAGAGTGTTAGAATGGAGTGAACTAAATAAACTGTATTTTAATGAAAATAAATGCTCAGTTATGACTTTCTCTCGCGCTCGTTCACCTCTTAGATACGATTATGTGATAGGCACAACACCAATACAGAGAGTTATCCAGGTACGAGATCTTGGAGTCAACTTTACACCGGACCTCACATTTCGCGAGCACATACAGCAGATTTGTAAGAAGGCGTTTAGAAACTTGGGCTTTGTTCTGCGACAGGCACGACATTTCACTAACATGTCTACCGTTAAAGCACTGTACGACGCACTAGTCAGGAGTCATCTGGAACATAGTGCTGTCGTGTGGGCGCCCCATGAACAGAAGTATAGCATCATGATGGAGCGTGTCCAGAACAAATTCACAAGACATTTATATCATAAGTATTACGGAGTATACCCTTTTTACCCCCTTATGTACCCTACATTGTTTGTTCTGGGCATGGTAGGATATAACGAACTGAAAGTACGTAGGGAATTCCATCTTGTAATATATTTAATTAGGCTATTGCGTGGAATTGAATACAATCCTGGAGTACTGCGATGCCTTAGTTTCTGTGTACCAGATCGATACGTATGGCGGCGGCGACGTCCACCACTTTTAGTCGTACCAAACGCCAGGACCAACTTACTGGCAAAGTGTCCCATATCAAGGTCTATTAAAGTAATTAATACGATAAGCAAGAATGTTGATATATTTTGCTGTCACATTAGTGAGTTGACAAAAATTACTATTTACACAGTGTCCTATTTTTGTTCCTAGTATTGTAAGTAGTTATAAGTTAAAAGTTTATTTGTAATTTTGTTTTTCTTTTATTTTATTTTAGTTCTATTTTTGTTTCTTTTAGTTACTTAGTTGAGTTTTATGTTTATTTTTTCATGTATATAATTAAGATGTAGCGCACTATCGAATTGGGGTTACCTGTAATGGTAGTTATAAGTTTAAAATAAATAAATAAATAAAAAATAAAATAAAATGTCTAATAAACCAGGCAACACAAAGGAGTGTTATATATTCAATAAAGTTTACATTATAAGGTAGAAGACTACTTGCGCATTGGCAAGTCAAAGTCAAAGTCAAAGTATTTTTTTACTTTGACTTTGACTTTGACTTTGTTTGCAAGGTTGTCATTTAAATGATTGTGCCATTGAATCATCTCTATTAAAAATATTTTCTTTGTTTTTATAGGTGGTGGAAGCCTATGAGGAGTGATTGATGCAAAACTTCTTGGGTGAGATACTAAAGACTCAAGATATTTTTGAAAACTAATTGGGTTTGACTATAACATAGGGTTTGAAACTAAAACAATGGCTTTTATAGATTTCGTCTTTCTGTGTGTTTGATCCAGGTCTTAACGAAAACCGCTGAACAGATTTTGACGCAGTATTCACAATTTATTGGGTCATATTTAAACTTAAAATCTATAGGACACTTCACTTAATTCTGTTCAATGGAACTGTATATATGGTGCATAGATTCACATGAATGATATCGCGGACCAGCTGTTAGTAGTCCAAGCGAACGGTGTGAAGTACTTAGGGTAGTAAGTAGGTATTTATATTTAGTGCCAACAGTTCATAGTTTAGAGACATTACGTTATTCTCGAAACTACTATCAAATTAGTGAACGCGTTAATAGAATATACCACGTCTTTTTTCATCTGCGAATTTACGTAACTAAATTTTTAGCTTCTCTGGTCTCCTTTCAATTTTCACCGTAAATATTCCCAAACAACATAAAAGACTTTTGATTGCAAGTGCACACCAAATGAAAGGCGGCAGGCACGAGTTATAGCGTACTATGTACCTCTTTTCAAAAAGATATCGCGATAAGCGGAGTCATTCAAGCGGCCGTCTTTTCAGCATAGAACAGAATTGCTTTTTCATTATTATTGAAAAAGACGAAACGGCCAGTACGACGCAACTTCTATTCAAATATTCTTTAAAAATTGATGTTCTTGAAGTATTTTTTGTCGGTTTTCGTTTAAACGAATGTTTTCTTTGCCTTATCACTAAGGTGGCAAGTATTATGATCGTAATATGTGCAACACACTAAGCGTTGGCATAACATAGGTATACCAGTGTTTGCTATGAGAATACAGAGCTTCTTTCTGCACACCATTGTAGAAACAACAAAAAAGATTGGCAAAGCTTTGGTACTTTTAGCGTAAATTGGCTGGTTTTGCCAATATTTTCAATTCACAATATTCGACGTAAAGTAGCTAGTACTTTTGTTTTTGTATATCGTACGGGGAGTAAGAGCGACAGATCTCCAATCACCCTTTTGATCCCCTCTTGTCTACTCCTACCAGCCAGAAAGGAGGAGCCTTTCTAATAAATCCACATAACAACACGTGACTGATGACCCTATTGTTGCTGGTGTACAAAAACTAAGGTAATTGATACGGTACTAGCACACCGAAAAATCAAAGAACCCAGAGCCAATATGCACAGCAGTCCCATTCACAATCTATGCTTTACCGATACAGCAAATATTTTTAACATTTTTAGCAATATAATTTAAAAATTACTAGTGTTCGTTTGAATCCTTCCATCGAAGCCAATATGCTTGGATTGAGTTTACGACACTATAGTCGTAAACTAACTCCAAGCATATTGCCACAAATAATCCCCACTCATAGCACTATTGCTATGAGTAGGATTAGAACCCACGAATTTCCGATGAAGTCGAAGTACGACGAAAATCCGAAGCCTTTTCCATATAGGTGCTGCCGCTTTTCAAAAACATGTTTCCATTAAAATGGAAAGTCTTCAAATTCTCTTTTACTGAGTATTTGGCGCCAAGGATAACAATGAACACAATGTGGTTACGCTGTAGGCAATATGCCGAACATTGCACATCTCCACGGAACAATTTGATTCACTCGGAACAAATATCTCTTGTTTGTGCTACGTCTAGAATGTCTAGTTGCATTTGTGTTTATTGCTTTAATGTTAAAAATATTCATTAAGCCACACAGAAAACATCACTCAAGAAGAATCTTAAATATACTTATAGAAGAAATATCAATGTAATTTGAGCGCATAATGCGAGGGAATAAAGTAAGAGAGTAGAAATTTGTAGTCTCTGCTTAAACCTCCGGGAAACATACGTGCATCTTTTAGTACTACTAAGAGCACTGCCAGTTAGCGGCTAAGCTGTGTTGACTCCAGACATTGCTTAACTCCTACGGTGACGTATTGCACTTTCCACTGCATAGTGATTTAAGTGATCGCCCCGCCTCTGTCACTGCGCCGAGTGTTGTGGGTTCGAATCCCACACGGGACAAAAATTTGTGTGATCCTCAAATGGTTATTCCGAGTTTATTTGTTTTTTGTCTCCGTTATTGTAATGTCTGTAAACTACCTCACGATACTGGAATTATTTCTACAGCGGGAGTTGTCGTCTTAAAAAGCAAACTTGCCACTAAAGGGCCTGCTGACTCATATGCCAATGAGGCAACAAATAATGTCTATGTATGTTAGTAAAAGGTCTAGTTGTGATTTAATTAATGTTTACTTATGTAATATATCTTCTATATTTTCCTTTTACCCTTAAGGCTGCGTGAAAGCGAAACTTCTAATAAAAGCACAATGCATACTATCCCTTTGATTTCCCTTTATGCTCAGGCATACGTATTTGATGTAGTTTGTTTGGCAGAATAATCTCGTTTGCTTATTTCTTCCACACAGAAATATGTATGGCTCGATGTATTTGTGTATATGTATGTTCATTTTACGTAACTGTATTGTATTTTATACCACTAGACGGACAGTTAACTGCAATGGTAATTTGATATTAATACTAGAGCTTGAATAACCCATGCATTATGAACTCTCAGAGATATTAAGAAAATTACATGGAAAACTTTTAGAAAACTTACTCACCACAATATACAATTATTTGGTTGTTATATTTCGTAGGGCTGTACTTTCCTAGATTGATTGATCCAAATTTAAAATTGCTAGTTGGGTGCATCATTATTGTTACATTATAAAACAACATATGTGAACATATTTAAACAAGACTGCGTATAAAGTATAGTAAAAAGGCAAATATTTTAAAATTATAGTGCAGGCATGTGGCAATAGTAGACGAAACTTTTTACTATTGAAAGGTATAAGTTGTGTGTACATATTAATGATGAGAGTATAAAAAGCAGTGTTAATGAGACAGCTAACATTACCCGATCAGAATATAAACTTGTCTTCTGTTTACGCGAATGTTATTCATTGAAATTAAACTACTATATACGGATTTTATCGCGTTGTTTATTTTACACTGTAACTAATAAAAGTTAAACCTAAATACAAATAGTTTTAATAGTTATAATAATTTCATTAGCTTATAAATTAGTAAAATTCAATAGTAGTAGTAGTAGTGTAACAGTTTTCAAAATTATGTAATAGGTACAGTGTAAAATAAACAACGCGATAAAATCCGTATATAGTAGTTTAATAACAGAATATAAACGTTTAGGAAAAGCCTTGTTTAGACTATACTAAATCAACGAACGTGCATGAAGAATGTTTTAAGAATTAGCAAATATATAACAGCAAGCCGGTATACAATATATACATGTTTACAAGCAAACTTTAAACCATATAATAATTTTATACATGCAACGCTTCACCCTATCCTTGTATTAAATCCTATAATAACTAATAAAACAGACAACGCCAGGCAAAGTCACGTGGTCGGATAATAACTTTTAAGTAGCACAAGGTTTCCATTCAAAGTTTCGAACTGAAGGGTTGATTTATGTCTGTAATCTGTGTATTATGGCAGAGCGAGCGTCCTCCCTAATTCAATCGTAGCCGTTCGATAAGCCCTTATAATTGTATCAGGGAGCCGGAGTATAGTAAACAAACACCAATATTTGGGATAAGACCGAGGTATTTGCTACAGTCGTGTGTAACAATCAAATTATTTTGTCAATGTGTAAAATAATTTAGTATATACATACATTCGCAAACAGAACTTTGTTGATTGTCATAATGCTTTTATTCTTATACAGGGTGATTTTGAAATCGTGTAATTCCTTTTAACCACGCATTCTACTGGTGATATAGAATAACCCTGACCATATTTTTATTTAATTAGATTTTTTTTTTTTTTTTTAAATTATTATTCCGTTTTTTTTCGTGAAATGGTGTCAGATAGTCATATGTTAACCAACCGAGGCAATTTTAATTTTTTACTAATTAAAATAAAAAATCATATTAATAATTAATGTCGTAAATAATAACGGGCGGTCCTTTTTATTGCCGCTTATTATTTACGACATCAGTTATTGTTATGTTATTATTTTTAAATTAAAAAAAAAAAAAATATTAAGATTGTGTCAGGTGGTTAAAATATCACCACAGCGCGCCATGGCCGTCAGGTTGGTTAGGGGATACCGCACGATCTCGTTCGAGGCTGCGAGCCTCCTCGCTGGATCGATGCCATGGGACCTGGAAGGGGCGCTCCTGGCGTCGCTCTATCGTTGGCGCCAGGAGGCACTAGCTCGGGGCGAAGGACCGGATCCTCCCGCTATCAAGGCGGCGAGGTCCGAGCTCCGCCAGGTCCTAGTGGCAAATTGGAAGGAGCGACTTGTGCACCCCAGTGCCGGGCACGCCACGATCGTGGCGGTAAGTCCCGTGTTTGAGGAGTGGCTGGAGAGGCGGCATGGCGCCCTCACCTTCCGGCTGACACAGGTTCTGACTGGCCACGGATGTTTTGGCCGGTTCCTGTGTCGTATACGCCGGCAAGAGACGCCCGGTTGTCACCACTGCGGCGACTGCCGCGACGTTATTGAGGACACGGCGCTGCACACTTTGGGAGAGGGAGCGTTTAAACCCTCTCCCCAACCGCAGAACCGGGCGCCGGAGGGCGCGAGATGACCTCCAGCCACCCTGAGGTTTGACCTGGGGGTGGCGGGCTTTGTGGGCCTGCCCGCCATCCGTTCAGCACCAGGTCCGAGAGGCGGCGTGCGTGTTCCCACGCACGCCTCTGTTTCGTGTCCGTCTCCCCCTTTAGGGGGAGACAGTAGGGCTTTTATTTCGAGCAAGTACCTATCTTGGGTAGGTCTTATTGCGTAGGGGCCTGCCGTTTCATATGGCGGGCCGGAACCTCGGCGGGGTCGCGACCGTATGCGAAAGTGATTCGCGCGGCCCCGTCGATAGTGGTTTTGTCGAGGAACACCGTGGTAGGTTTAGTCGGTATTCCGGGAGGTACATTATCTTTTTAACATCTTATTTTACCCCGGCGAGTCCAACATAATCCCTCCGCCCGCCCCGAAAAAGGTGGTTAAAATATGACTAAAAAAATCTGTACTCTAATTTTGCCGAAACCATTATTCTAATTAAGAAAAAATATGGTCAGGGTTATTCTATATCACCAGTAGAATGCGTGGTTAAAAGGAATTACACGATTTCAAAATCACCCTGTATAGACAACCGCACTACGACTAATTCTTATGTTGCGAGAGACTTTACAAACATTTAAACAATGGGCAAAAAAAACCCTTGACTTGAAAAATCTATTTGTAGTTCACACAAATATGTAAACGAATTTAGACTTTCGCGATTTGTACACATATTAATATATTTTTTTATAACGAATGTTATGGTCTACACCTGGCTTATATTTGCTGATGAATATATTCCAATATAGTCATCAGCAAAAATAAAATAAAATATAAACCTCGCCACAGTGACTTAGGTCATCAGTGAGTAGACGCCGTTAGTTTTGTGTGTCCATATACCGATAGTTGCAATATAAATAATAATGACCAAGTGAGGATAGGTCCCAGTCAACTCGTGACCACGATTGATACAAGTCGGTTGAAACGTCGGGCAATCTTTAATTTATTACCTTTTTAATACTTAATCTCGAGTAAGACCTGTTATATAGGATTATATAAGTATTACATAAATTTTTGTCTCGTGTGGGGATGCCACCCACAACACTCGGCGCGGCAGCAGGGGCAAGGTGGCCTTTTAAGCCACTAGGTACGCCATCTGTGCAATCAATAAAAATCTTAAAAAGTTATTATTATTATTTCTAATGTTAGATGTTTATGTCACTATGTTTTACGGTAGGCAGCGACTTTGCTGTCTAATTGTTAATTATGTCCTGACATTGCTGAATTCCATGAGCAGCGGTTACCACTTTCCATCAGGTGGGCCACTTGCTCGTCGGCCTCAAAAGGCAATAAAAATAAATAAATAAATATATTTGGTACAGCACATGTCTTTCTTTCTTTTCGTGTGGTTAGTGGCCAACCTGTTCTGTTGTCAAGAGTTGTTCAAGCCGCCCGTAGGCCTCTGACATGGCTTAACAACTGCTGTCAATTTGACAACAACCGGGATCGACTTTTTACGTGCCCTCCGAAGCACGGAGACGCTCAGATGAAAGACCACTAAGCGGTCACCCATCTAAAGACTGACCGCACCCAACGTTGCTTAACCTCGCTAATCGTTTACTGATCAGTGATCAGTGGCTAAGATAATTATATATTTATATTGTTATAATATTAACACACATTATTACATATGCATATAATAACATTAGCAAAAAAACACGCCACATCCACATAAGATTTCTCCTTGAGCTTAGGATCGACTGACTCGCGGGCAACTACTGTTCATGCGAAACCCTTCTCCACGTCAGTCCTCCAGGGCCTCGCTAGCATATGCAATTGACGACTGTCAAGGACTGTCTTCACGTTCTCACTGAGGTACAGAGTCACACATTAATAAGCACGGTAGTACCAATCTTTATCTCTATCGATAAATATAACGAAAGTTCATGCAGAAACTGTACATTTCTACTTGCTACAATACACAAGTCACAGCTTTCTTGCTTAATTCAATTGGGCCACGCTGGTCATATTTTCAATCTATCTCAAGAAAATGCCTCCGGAAAATGACGAAAAATAGTTCAGAGTTTCGCACACAAATATAACAATAATATCTGAAATAGTAATAAATGAAGGATTGTTGCTTAACCATAGCACGTTTTACATTAGTTTACGAAATGTCCATCAATTTTTTTTAAAAAAAGTACAACATACATTTTATTTTGTTGTTGTATCAAAAAATATGAACGTACTTGATAAAATTACTTATTTGTATGCCTGCAAAGTCCAATAATAATAAACAAACAAGTTCATATCATATCATTTTCTTTGCCTCGTGTTTATCCGCAAAAACCAACTGAGCTTCGCGTTAAGAATACATTACTAGAAGTCAATATCCGAAACAGTATTTTCCTTAGCCTTTCTGCAGATAAAATTTTTCAAAGAGGATAATACGGGGTTACTGTATTATTCCAGAGATTTTTGCTTTCAGAATTACAGCTTATATTTAATTTCGGAACATCAAAGCAGTAAACTGTGCACTTGCCTCTGCAGCAGGCTTTAAGGGTGACTGTAACGTTCTTATCATCAATATATGAAAACATACTTGGATGCAATTAGACAAACCACAAAGTCTATTACGACCATCGCCGTCAATATAATCATAATGAAATACTTGCTAAATCTGAGACCCTTTTGAATATTTAAAAGAGTCCCAGATTTCAGCAACTATGGCAGTATTACTATATAGTAATACAAACATATATATAACAAAGCAGCTTCAAACTTGTAACGCAGCAAGTCGTCTTTGTATGCTGCGTAGCGTTTTTAGAGTTCTTCAAGGATAGTACAAGATAGTGTGCTCAGAAAGAAAACCAGTGGTCATTAAGTATCCCTTGCGCTACCAGCAACAACGACCGTAATTTTATATCACATGTCACATGTTGTGAAATAAAACTACAAAAAATTGCGTCATTTATTTTCTCGTGCGATTCTTTATAGTAGACCACCAATTTATAAAATTTAAATATTATACCTGATAGTTCCCAAAATATAACTTAAGTTTCTATACTTTATATTAGACCGTCTAAAAGGTGTAGTTGAATATAAGCTTATATATACTTGAATTCCTATTCAAATCATGCAACTTAATCTCATTAAGTCCCTAAAAATCTTTAAAATATCTATAAATATTTTTCTGATTCTAAGAGAATAAAAAGTGAACCTAAACCAAAATTTTTACAAAGGTCTATCATCCTTTCAGTGCAACAGGATTCTAATATCAACATTTATGTAGCTTTCGATAGAAAAGTTCTACTCTTGAACAATGAACTGACACGGCTGGAATGCCCCTATATTATCTGGAAAACTCTTCGATAGACTTTTCGACAAACCGAAACGTAGGAAGGCCTGATAAATTACAGATCGAGATGTGGAATGCAGATGAGCTCTGTAAGTGCTGAGTTTGGCTGAGATATTTCAATCGGTTGTTAGTTCAGATATTCTAGTTTCATGATGTGTTATTGAGGATTCTTTAGGCAATACTTTTAGCACCTTATGTACTGTTGAATAAGACAAAGTTGTGATAAAGGCAACTTTACATTTCTGGTCTTAACTCCCAGAGGGGTAAGCAGAGACTAAGTATTTCTATTTGCTACGATCTTGACACACTTCTCTGGCTTCATTCACTTTCATCACATTCCTCATACACGCTCGTCGGTTTTAGGTGCTCTTCACTTGGTCTTTGTTCAGAACGCCTCCGATCTGATCGAGAAACGTTCGCCTAGGTCTTACTCTTGCGACTATTCCATTCACACTAGCCTTATAAACTTTTTTAATCAGTCTTTTCTCGTCCATTCTTTCTACATCCAGCTTAATATCCATACCCTTTTCTATTCTAGTCACTGTATCCACTTTCATGCCGCATCTCTCTTTAATCACACTATTCCTTATTCTATCTTTCAAAGTATATGCTTCTCAGCGCTCTTATTTCTACAGCATTTATTCTGCTCTCATGCTTCTTTTGCCATAACCACCTTTACAACAACGAGATAGTCAGAACAAAGAAAATGTTTTAGACTTAAAAAAATATAGATCTGCAGTAGACACTTACAGCTAATTAGTTTAAAAATACATAAATTCAATTAAAATATTGATTAAAAAAGAGTTTTATATATTTTACAAGTAATTCGGTTATATTGGTTCGTTTTCCATTAACAGCAGAAAAATAGAAATATGGCGATATTGTTCAAAGTTAGTTATCACTCAAAACGTAAATTGCTTTTAAAGTTATGTTAAGTCATCTGTTATTTCAACTCGGGTACGCTACGATCGTGGCGGTAAGTCCCGTTTTTGAGGAGTGGCTGACACAGGTAATGACTGGCCACGGTTGCTTCAGCCAGTTCCTGTGACACATAGGCCGGCAAGAGACGCTCGGTTGTCACCACTGTGGCGACTGCCGTGATGTTGTTCCAGACACGGCGCTGCACATGTTGGCGGATTGCTCTGCCTGGGCGTCACCGTGAGTTGGTCGCGGCAGTCGGAATTGTTGCCCTCTCGCTCCCAGCCTTGGTTCAGTCTATGGTCCGAAGTGAGCGGTCGTAGAACACCGTCGCCTCCTTCTGTGAGAAAGTTATTTCTATCAAGGAGGTGGCGGAGTAGGAGATGGAGCGCTTGAACCCTCTCCCCAACCACAGAACCGGGCGCCGAAGGGTGCGAGATGACCTCAAGCCACCCTGAGGTTTTACCTAGCGGTGGTGGGCTTCGTCGGCCTGCCCGCCACCCGTTCAGCACCAGGTCCGAGAGGCAGCGTGCGTGTTCCCACGCGCACCTCTGTGTCATGTGTCCATCCCCCTTCAAGGTGTTGGTGTTCTTTGGTGACTCCTAATTTTAACCCTACTGTCCAGTAGGGTTAAAATTAGGAGTCACCAAAGCATAGGTGTTTTCGTGTAGGGGCCTGGCGTTTCATACGGCGGGCCGAAACCTTGCCGGGGTCGCGATTGCATGGGAAAGTGATTCGCGCGACCCCGTCGACTCTGATTATGTCGAGGAACACCGTGGTAGGTTAATAATATAAACTCTTCGTCGCCCCGCGGAGAGGTATGCGTCAAAGCATTACCACAAGTAAAAAAAAAAAAAAGAAAATCTGTTATTTCAACTGATAAATAAATACATCTGGCATAAATATTTTTCAGATTTAGGCTTGGAATGGACCGCTATACTATAATAACTAGTGGTTGAAGTGATAGAAATCTGACATACATTTATATTTAATTTTATACATTTTGGCTGGCGTACATCTTCTCAATTTAAACTTTAACGATGACAAATTCAAAACTTCTACGTGCGCGCAATATATATAAAAAATATTGCTAAGTATTCTCTTTACTAATTTTATATATGGATACATATCTATTGATTTTAAAATATTTAAAATAATGTAGAAAACAGAAAATCGGCATATTCAGTAAAACGTAAATTATACTTCTTATTATACTGTAACGTAGCTGATTATTATGAACGAAAATGATATTGCGTTAGTAAGCAATACGTATCGAAGCTATCATAAAAAAAGTACAAAGGTTGTTGTTCCGAAGCCCGTTGGCACGTAAACAAAACAATTTCAAGGCGAACGCCGTCTTTTTATGCTTTTATACCAAGTATGCCAATAAACCAAAATGTTTATTCACATCTTTGAAGCACTTTGATGTGAAGGAATGGTGTTTTTGGTGTTAGCGCCTTTGGTGAGAAGCCATTTGAAGAAATCACTGCACGTCACACCAATCGTAATAATACAATAAAAGAAATAGCCCTGTTTTGTAGTCATAAATTCTGAACATTGATGTTCTTTGTAAATCTATACAAATATCTTTTGATATATCTAAAAGGGTAATCTCATTTACATTATATCCAGTCATATTGATCGGGTTGATTTGTATGAATGTCAATCAGATGCGAAATTAACTTTCGAAATATACATTTTTGATAGTATTCCTAATACATTTTGACAGATAATGTGGTTTTAGAATCTTCTATTGAAGGCAAATTACTCAAATGTGATATAACACTATGCCACAGACATAATGCCTTAGTGGTTGTATAAAAGTCATCTTAACACTAAAGAAAAATTTTAGTTTATAATACAGATTAGCCTAAAACTAGTAGTCCTTTATGTTACTCTTAATAAATAAATCGCTTTCAGCTTTTAAGATACGATTTATTGACTTAATAGAGGTAACTAGAGGTCTTTAAAAATGTTTAGGTTGTATTAAGTTGTGTAAAACATCACTGGTCTTTAGCTAATACAAGAAAAAGGCACGCTAATTGTTAATTTTTCTACTAAACTTGACGTTTAGAGGGTCAGAAGGCATTAACTGAGGGTAAGGAGGAAGATAAACAACGTTTAACTATCAACAAAGTAAGGTACAAGGTATTTCTTTTGTCTTTGTCGACAGATGTAAAACACTAAATTTGTTACTTTCATGTTAATTATGGTTTTTATCAAGTTTACGTTTTGTTAGTTCATATATTAGCAGCACCAGATGCGCTTATTGTGGAGTTTGTTTTAAATTGACCTCTAGTTTAGTTTATGAATAAAACTATAGGCGTTGGAAGCCTTGTAGATTTTAATTTAATATTGCCATTAAAATTTAAGAAAGCTTACTCGTATGTTTGCATACATTCAAGTGGTCTCGTGGTCAATTCAAGGATCGGGCAGTTTATAAAGAAATGTTTAATAGTAGCATATAGTCTGAAAATATGTCCGGTAAACGGCAGTTGGCTTGCTCGTTAATACGTGATACCTAAATTTATAACTGAAAAAATTTTGGTGTAATTCACGTCTACCTTCCACTACGTAATGTTTGTAATTTGTTCTACCATTTCGAGGTCATGCAAATGCAAGTCTGTATAAATTTTATAAAACATTAGTACGTCACAACGTTTCAACAGCCATCATACGAACACTTCAATCATTTACCATTGTCAACCTTCTTTTATAATAAAGCGCTGTATTCAATCATTAAAGAAAATAAATTACCTCAATCGGGCCCTGCCCATCATTACGGATCGCAGACTGTAACGGCCCCTAAAATCCCATCAAGAGGCGAACGCCTTTCTAATTTAATTATTACGTCACTGGCCATCATGGCTTCTGCCCTTTATTTTATTTGAACGTTCTAAATGGACTGACAGGCCGGCGTTTGAGAAATTGTTATAGACGTAACCTTTAAGACCTTTACAAGTGCTATAAAATGTTCTCTATTTTTGTATGAGAAGTAGAAGTGGCATACAAAAACATAATTGTTATACATATGTAATTTTAATCCCTGTAAGACGTAGGTTTCACGTGGGCGAAGCCGCAATTCCCACACTAGTTATTATTCCTGTGTCGCCAAGGACTTATGAAACATTCAAATACGGACACAAATAATACCCAGACTCGAAAGAATCATACACATTTTTGTCGAAAGAATTATATATATTAATTGTGGATCACACAAATGTTTGTCCCGTGTGGGATATAATATTAATAACCGTAGGAGAGCTACGTTTCGGCACGAATGGGAATTAACAATTACAACAACACTGAATTACAAAATAATACTGTATATGCGCAACAACTGGCAACAAATAAAATATATAATTTGTACATGACGTTGTACCACAGCAATCAAATCTTTTGGCTTACACTATCCAACTATGTATAATACTGAAACAATTAGTATAGTACAAATATACATACATCGTTAAATGAAAAATTGCTACTATTCACTTGGAGTACAATTTTTAATAATTGTACCCATTGCCGGCTATATACCTGTTAGTTAATTCCCAACAAGTTATAAAATGAAATTCTGAACGTTTAGTCGAAACTATTTGCTACGATTAAATCAATTTACGTAATTGCAAATGGAAATCCTAAGCTCTTAGACTGAAAGCAAAAGAAGTACTTTAACAGCTTCATTTCTTTAAAAAGTTCTCCATTTATGTGTTTCTCTATTTAAAATCAAACATTACTAAGCAATGTTTATCTAAATCACGCTATTCTGAAAGCAAATTCGTTGAAACCAATTAAACATTAGGTATAGTTCTGGTTTCCAGTAACTCGGCGGCGCGGCGTGGGTGGGTAGACTGTCAACGATGAAAGTTGCGCCGGCTAGCTTGTTCATTGTCGCCGGCATGACACATGACATTCAATTTCCTTTTGTCAACTTATTGCGCAGCAGATACAGTTTATATTTCCTGTTACGTTTAAAATTGTTAAATAAAATATAAAATTAATGACATTTCGACAACAGATAATAATAGTACCTACTGTAGTAATTCGTATAATTACTTGATTATGGTATCCGAATACAAATTTTGCACATCGCTATTAAATAGTCTGATAAAATCTATTTGGAATTCGTATTAAGCTTTTGGTTATTAATTTGTAACAAACCTTCGCCTGCCAAGAGAATTTCATTCATAGACACATTAAATTTGCATTTGTAGACTTACAAATATTTGTTCCATTGACTGTTAATTAACTATTTACATTGAATACGCATTTTCGTTAATATTTGCAGAACATAAGAAGAATATACAAATAAAACCAAAAACAATGATTCTAGATCACTTATATGCTAACTTTAAATCTTTCTACATTTACTACACGTAATATTTTGTATCAAATTAAACGTTATGCGGTTAACATTCAGTTCGTATAGTTACGTTTTTGTGACTTTATTAAAATAATAATGTATCCGGTACCACAATAAATCATTATGTATTTATAGACAGAAACTTGAGGCTGATATATCTATATCAATCAGTGATAAGAATTTCTTCAGATTTCACTTACTTATTAATAACGTACTAAGTATTAAATTTGAGATGTGCGGAACCTTTAACAATGCTTGGTAAACTTGGGCAGTCCGGCAAAAGAAATGGGGGTTTTCCCAGTCAGGCTGTCCCAGTTCCCTTAGCCCTTTACAAAATCCCAGCCAAATATGCTTGTGGTGGATTCGTGCAGTGAGTAGGATGGAGTAGTGTAGTAGTGGTGTCAGTAGACGTTCCGATCTTTCCCCGTGCGCTGGTTGTATAACAATACTATTTTTATATTTTTAAAGAAGTGATAATGGCAATAGCCGTGCAATTGCAATTATCGAAGAAATATAATATCAAAGATTTACTATTATAAATATTTTAGTAATTTAGAGAGTATTTTCTTTTTTCTATTTGTAATGGTTTTCCATTTTCATTAAGTGAGCGCGGCCTCTACGGTACAAGTAGAGACGGCGCGCACTTAAGGTGAGGTGAGGTGTTAAGCATTATTTTATTGCAAACACTGCCAACATTTAATAATGTTAAAGTTTGTCTGTGATTGTAAGTGAAGTTGTGTATAATTTTTTTGTGAGTTATTAACTTGACCGTGTTTGATTCTGCATTATTGAACAAGTTTTAAGTCAATCGAACCCAAACTGGAATTAGGACCTATCGACCTTTTTGGTGACAGGATTTCATCAAAAGAAACCCAAAATCGTTTGAAAGGAAACCGGTATATAATAAATTATTACCAACTAAGATAGACCTTCAGTACAATATGGAAAAATGTGCCTATAAAAAGTATATGCTTTGCAAAGCCTCGTAGAATTTCATCTTAATGCAAGTTTGTTTTTGAAGTTGCTTAAATAAATGACTAACAATAAATGTTATTTCTTGTCAAAAAATGTCATCTCCATTCTCTCGTTTTTTGTTACTTAGCTGAAAAAAGCTATACCGTCTGCTTCATAGTAAGATATAACAGTAGTCTATGATCGTTTATAATACTGGGCATATTGCTCGATAGATGTCGCCATAAAAAAAATTAAAGCTGAGATAATGGAAAAAGAAATAAGAGAGGAGGAGAATGAATGAAGCCTGTGGACTGCTATTCGTAGATTAAAATGTACTATCAGTGTAGTCTCACTTTGTTACACTTAAAGTCTGCATTATATGTATGTTCTGTAGTATTTGAAAGAGTTAACAACCGCTTCAGAAAATAATTATTGTGTCGCGGAATACTTCACATACATTCTATTATTGTCGGCCGCGATGACGTAGTGCTAAGTGTAACTGACTGCCACGCCTGAGGTCGCGGGTTCGATTCCCGCACAAGTCAAACATTTGTGTGCATGAACATGGATGTTTGTCTTGATCTGGGTGTTTCTATGTATAATATGTATGTATTTGCAAAACAAAAAGTATATGTGTATGTTTATCCATTGTCTAGTGCCTATAGTACAAGCTTTGCTTAGTTTGGATTAGATGGTGTTGTGTATATGTGATAGAATATTATTATTATGTTTCTCTTATCACAGGTATTTCCAAATATATCATATTAGAAAAATACCTGGCCCTTTTGGAGGCTTACACGGAGAAATAGATCCAACGTAAAGAGGTCCTTCGAGAGTTTTAATTAAAGGTGGGATGGAACGCCTACAGTGGCACTAGCCGCAGCAGGCGTAGGACTATTGCTACGTGTGGATTCTAATATATGGACTATGAGTATGGGTGTTTGGTGGTCCTGTATATTGGTAACTATGGATGAAAAACGTCTTCTGCGACCTCAGGCGTGGCAGTCAGTTACACTAACCAATACTTCATCGAGGCCGTATGAATCTAAGCCATCGGACATGAAAACGAAGCGTTTACGTTCGTTCAAACTGTTCATGTACCATCGCGATACGAGCCTCCCAATATTAGGATTTAAATATTGTAGAGGTTGTGGAATAGTATAATATACGGGCACTGGAATACTAAAAATCGTTATTTTATTATAATATACCTATATAATAATTATAAGTATCGTATATTTGTCGATAGCGTAGTGGTTAGTGTAACCGACTGCCACGCCTGAAGTCGCGGGTTCGATTCCCGCACAAGTCAAACATTTGTGTGCATGAACATGGATGTTTGTCTTGGTCTGGGTGTTTCTATATAAAATATGTACGTAGTTACAAAAAAAAAAGTATATCTTTATGTTTATCCATTGTCTAATACCCATAATACAAGCTCTGCTTAGTTTGGGCTAGATGGTGTTGTGTGTATGTGATAGAATATTATTATATTATCGATACAAGCCAGATTCTTACCTACTAGGTTTTCTATAAGAATTAATTTAAAAAAATATATATGGTATGGCGATTTGTTTTTAGAATTTATGTGTGTCTGGTTATTCCAGAACAATACAAAAACCACAAAACGATTTTGGTGCGGCTTACAAAATTTTGTAGCTTGGATTTCAACTTGAAATGTAAGCTGAATTTTGTCAGATTTCATCTTGTAAAATTGGAGATAATATGTTGCAATATGTACTACATACATGACGGGTGAACCATAGATCACGCTGATGTAGTCGCGGGCCAACGCTAGTTCTATTAATATTGATGTGTGAAAGTACAGATGTTGAGTCGCACGGAAACTAACAGATGCATTATTCCGCGATACTAACATACCACTTCAGTAAAATGCCTGGCGGGCATTGCCCGCCTGTCCCTAAACGCGTTCATTGAGTTAACTTTCTTTTCTGTTTCTATATGGCACGTAACGTTCTTATGTATCGCGTTGGGTTGGTGACATATTGTTAGGTGACATATTGCTGGCTGACACATCAGTTTCACGAATACAACTACCTTCGATATTGCGTTGTTTCTTGTCAACTGCTAAGCTTGAAAGGTCTACCTTATTTAAACTTCTTATAGGATACTTGTGGCAGTCAACTGGTCTAACGATATCTATTTCGACAGTGTGATCAACTTTCAAATAGCTGCTATCACCCACTCTCTATCCAATTCATAATTAGCTCCAGTAATTTTTCTAAGCGGTGCAAATTGCTTCTTTATTTATTTCTAACTGCGACCATGTCCATACTCATTTGGTAAAGCTCTATGTCCAAAATAATTTTGATAATGCAGTTACTAGGTGGATTATACGGAACTACTTTATTTTTGAAGAACGAGATGTACCAATGGATAATCGCATGAAAGACACAGCTGTGTGATCATCTATAGACTAGTTTTGAAATAACCTTATAAGACACTATTCTATACCCTGTAATTCTACACTCATATTATTTTAGACAGAGAAAATATAAAGAATAAATGGCTGTCAATCCGTTAAACAATAAAGTTTTCAAACGTCGACGAACATCCAAGAAATAAATTGCTTTTTATTTGTTTCTAGTAGCACTACATGATGCTCTTAGATACTGAGCAAACAGCGAAAGTTCTAGAGCTTTGAGTTTAAACTTGAAGGAAGTTGGAAGAAGATGTGGGCGACAAAATAATACCTTAAATTGAAAACTTTTTATTAGCTTCCTATTCACGTGCGATGATCGGAATAGTTTAACACATATATTAAAGATTCATAACTGTATATACTTTATATAGTACTACCTTTTACCGGCTATGTTTTAAGTTCTATTTATTAGAGAATAAGTCTGAGAATTAACGTCAATGTTGTTTAGTTAGCGGGTTTACTGAAGTTGGGTATCACACACTTCAACTAACATAATATATTTATGTTAGTTTTAGTGTGTGATGGCCAACGAGGCAATCAACTCATTATATGAATAATATAATAATAATAACCGGTTACTATAGTCTATGATTGCTTGCATTAATTTCATTCATTAATTATTATTAACAGCGCATTGCTGTTCCTAGAGAACAAGGTTTAATATGGAATGAAAGGAAAGAAACGAAGGAAATACAGGGTGTCCGGTAATTAAAGGATAACCTGAAAATGTCTTATAGTGGAACTGATGGCCTTTCAGAAAAAAATATAAAAAAAAATAACTACTACCTGAGATATGTGTTTTTTTTTTACCATGTATACTTTAACTATATACTACGACCATAAATGAATGAAATCCATCGATTTTTTGTTGTTTTATTATTAAACACTAATTATGCTAATAGATAGACAGTCAAAAGTATGCTATGCTATAATAGCTTGCACTTTTTTATAAATATATATTCTATTTTTTTATATCTTTATTATTATTTTTTCTCATTTTTCTGAACGGCAGTTCTACTATAAGACATTTCAAGGTTATCCATAAATTACCGGACAACCTGTATATGAACTTTCAGCACTCTTACTCGTTGTTAGAAACAGAGTAATAGTGCTACTACTGCTGCGCTGATTGCCTATAAGGAAGAGATACATGGTGGCTCATTAGTCACACCGTCACCAAGCAATTGACAACAGCCCGGCTTTTCCATACTGAGGTCGTATTGGTAACCTGTGCTTAAAGAAATGTGCACATTATACTCGTAGCAATAAATAAATAAAAAAAACTATGGTTGATGTTTCGTTACTTAGAACATAATTTACAAGGCATTTCAAAAGAAATGTATTTACTACGTGTATAGATTATAAACACACAGTATGATTTTAAAAAGTAATTTACTATCGCATGCTTAGAAATAGAGGCAAATTATCGGCTTGTTTCTTGTTACTAGTTACTTAAACTATAACTTGTAAGTGGCGGTTGTTGAAGTAAAATTACAACAATTTATGAAGAAATTACTCGTTACGTGTTTTATTGGGTCATTAGTTAAGATTACAAAGACAAATTTTAGTTTCGTTCTTTTCAGTGTGTTGGAAGTGATTTCTTTCGGTTAAATGTCGTTAAATTCGATATGTGCTGTTTTGGATGAGATTAACTCCAAAAAGGTATGATATTATAGTATTAAACATAAACACCAGACCTAACAAATCAAATGATTGGTATTATAGTCATCTATTTAGTTAAGTTTCGTACTCGTACCCAAGTCCTATAGGCAATTATATACAGCTTAACTTCTTTTAACTAAATTTAAAATCAGCCGCCAGTATAAGCGGCTTAAGGTTAGGCTAGGTTTTCATTATAATCTGGTAATGTAGTTTCGAAATAGGGCAATCCGGGACTTTGGGCTTATAGTAAAGTATCGCTACTGGTCATAAAGAATGGTGAATTGCCTTCTCGTTCACTACCTATAGGCACTTAGTATAGGTTGAAATTTCTTTTTTATTTTGCATGCCTAAATGTCTACACTCCGTCTAATGGTTAGCAGTGGTGTAGTTTACGAGCAGAACCCCGCAAAACACGTCCTCACGTAAAGTGGTGCCAAGGTGACATATTTAACGGCATTCGAAGGTGCTTTTACACACCTGACCCTTGCTTTGATCCTCAAAGCAAATACCTGTTTTGGCAGAGAACTCCAAGAGCAAAAAGATGAGGAACCTGACTTCTCGGTACACTTTCTATTTTTGAAATCTCCTGAGGACATCCTTTAAAAAGAAGCTCTATATTAAAATTCAATCTTATCACGGACTTGAACTAGTGACTCTTGAAGCATAAAAACTCCACTAAACTAACGAACAGAAGGACCAGTAACGAAGTAGGCTTTAAAAAGTAATTGATGTTTCTGCCTAAACGATTTTCGACATTTATTTTTTTAAATTACGCCCTATCCTAACTTCGTGATTCAGCAACGGTCCTCGCGATTAGTGGCTTTAAAATTAACATAAGCCATTGAGTTCGGGGTGATAAGGATATCCATTTTTTAATTTACTGAAGATATTCTGAATGAAACTGATAATCGTTTAAATTTAAATTGAAATATATGCCATGGTTTTTTTATATATATGAGGGGTTTAACTTGTGTTTTTAATTTGACTGATGAGACTCTCGTTTAAGGAAAAATTTTTTGAGTTTTAAAATAAGTAATTTTAATGCATTAATGATGCATTAGCATGATGTTATCGAATGTGGTATCCCATGCAGCACAGGGATTTTTTTCAGGGTCAGTAACGCGCGTTGAATATAAGTCACTGTCGTTGCAAGCGTGCGTCAGCTATGGTAACCGTACCATCAGGTGACCGACATACTTATTCAACGCCTAGTATTTATAATAAAGAAATAAGAATATATAAGATATAGCCAATAAAAATGTAACGTATCGTTTTACCCAAACCAAGAGTCTTTTCAAGTTAGCTAGTGATTAAATAGATCGAATATTATCACCTATTCACTCCACTCAGTGTTGAGTGTTAGTTGCATATTAATTATAATCGCTATTACTTAACAGCGATGAACCGTTGATCAACAGTTAATCATTGATCAAGAACTTGAGAGCTATTCAATTGAGAGATAGCTAAGTATTAGATAGCAGCGATATTTTTTTGTGGGCTAAGTATCTACTTTTAACGTTGATTATCTCTGCGACATTGATCACATGCGACGTTTGAAGACTTCGGTATTACAAACATGAAAAGGGTCATCAATCCCGTATAAGGTTTAAAACGTGTGCTATCAGGGGCTCGAAGAATTATGTAAAAGAGCCAGAGTTTGGCCGAACGCCAGCCACCGAAGCTGACGTGTCACCGCTTCAACAGGTCACCGCGTAAACCTGATACATTGGTTAAACGGGTCTTATAATTTTATTTTTGTGTGCATTTATGTAGTCAGGCATGTAATCGAGTCACTAATCATTCATGAGCGTTGGATATGAGTTAGATAATTGTGACATCGACATACACTCTATTACCCTTCCAGTTTAACCTTATCAAGACAGAATGATAAAAGCATTGTTTTGGTATCCTGGCATTTGTACGCCGATGGACAAATTAAAAAGGATTGTCTTAAGTCTTTACTTTACCTGTAAGCTATTATCAGACAGAACAACATATTTGTTGAATTTAAAATTATGCTCTAACTCTTTTTTGACACCAATACAGTTAGTAGTCGTTCTCCTTTATTTTCATGCCATGACCTCATACGGCTTGCGTAGCTGAATCGTGGTACGAACTACAAAATAAAATAAAATTATCGAATATAAAAGTTTCACACATTCAAATATTTATAAAAGTAAAATCGATTTGCTTAAATGTACAAATAACTCGATTTTTATTAGATTATCGCACATCACTAAACTAAATTAGTAAGTAACTCTACGTTAGACTCTATTTTTCATAAATATTTAATGTTCATAGTAAGGTGTATAAACACATGAAAACGAACTTAATTCTAATAAAATTATAATATTTTCAAGGTCATATTTTAGGCACAACAAGGGTTATAATCATTTGGATTATAACCCTAGTGCTTTCAAATTATCGAAAATAATAAGGAAACATGTAGGCTGGTATTATTCTTCCTTATTACTTGTAAATAAGTATAAGACGGGCTTTGAACGGGATTATCATGAATCAGAGCTGTATTAAAGTTAAGCCTGCCTTTTGAGTTTTATTTCTTTTTTTTGTTGTGAGGCACAGGAAACTTCGCATGAAGTCTTATGTCTATAAGCCTTAGTTAACTGCATTGACTTCTATTTTCTCTCAGTCATTTAAGTTTGGTTGGACTTAGTGTAGATTTTGTTTGTTTGTACTTTTTCCGCCTTATTTGTATACTATGTCCTAATTACGTGATCTTTCATCAAATGTTTTAAGTATTTTTAATATTATTGAGATCATCAAATCGCTTTATATCGTCAAATCGCAAATACATGGATAAAAGTTCTATAACCCGGGAGACAATTGTTATAAATTCGACTAACACCTGATTTCTGGACGACTAATCAATGACGTGTCGTAATCCTAAGTATGGGAATCCAATTAAACTTATTTTTAAGTGATTATGAAGCAATGCAATTTGAAGGGAAAAGTCGTTTGAATATCTTCGACTAGGCGACGACGACTATGCGATTTAAATTATGAAGCATACGTTGTATCTCTCTGTAATATTTTTTATTTCTTGACATCAATTTTTGCAATTTTAATCATAAAAGAAAAGAAAATTTACATTTTCCAATTTCTACCAGTTGTAGTGTAAAACAGACATGGCGATAGATTTTTACGCTGGTCATTTTAAGTTTATTTTATTAGGTACGGCGATAGGTTTTCTCGCTGGCCATTTTCGTTTTATTATTTAACGCTACTGTATTTAACTAGAGTTCCAGTTTAATTACAGCAAACAGACAATATGTTTAATCGTAGTGTTTGCACACTTCGAATACTCCGAACGTAGTGATTGAGCACATAATTTGTTTACGAACGAATGGCATTTAACTGACATGTTAACGAATGACGCTCCGTTAGCTATGAGCACAATTCGAATGGAATCGTGTTCAAATATATTCACAACTCTAAGTATTGTAGATCTTAGAGGTGTGAGTAGATTGTACGCGTGGACCACTGCGCAAAGTAGGCACAATTGTATTCGAAAATCTTTCGAATGAAATAATGCGCATTAAAGCGAGAGCTTATATTTTATAAGCATAACCGAGAGGTTTTGCTTATAAAATATAAGAAATTAATTAACTTATCCGTACCTCATAAATTCTGATGCGATGCTTGGAATGTTACTTGTTTAATACAGCGAAGGTATAGTTTTCGTGCTTTCGTTTCGTTAGCAACACGTGAGTAAATATGGATAGTATAGAAATGCAAAAAACTGTGCATCTCACTACTAAACTTACATTTGACTCGCATTAATTTGATTTTTTTTACTGACATCTATGACATACGAAGCAAAAATCGAGATCAAGGTGACTTTTCAGCTGAATATCAAGGCAGGTGCATGCCAATCTGCAATCTAAGTAGTCAAACGTAAATCTTTGATAGCAACGTAATAGGTCACAGTATAGAGAAATTATATTCTGTATAAACGAGTAATAATAAAAATAAGCAGTTTCTATCTGTGTTAAAAAGCAAGAAACACTAAGAGCCTCTTCACGCTTTATCCAGCGAAAACGGTTTTCATCAGCTTACAAGCACAAATGCGACGTGTGCGTCGCGTTTTCACTTTTATCAAACGCCTACGCTGAGGAAAGCCAAAACAGTATTCATTATAGGTACAGTAAATTATCTCAGAAAAAGGCTTACATTATATGATATTTTAAGATCAGATTTAAGGAGTTTCTGCGAAGTACACAATTTAAGTAATTATGAACCTTAGCAACTCCGCTGTAACATTTTTTCCGAATAAGTCATTATATTGTCCTTTACCTCGGAGACCTTTTTTAACTAAGTTTGCCTTTGTGAATTTACTTTGCAGTTACCTAAAGTTGGTAAAATAATACGCGTTTTAGTATTAAAACATTTCAGTGACTTACTTTTATTTCGATTAAAGAAAAATGACATTTGAAAATGTGTCGTTTAGCCTCGTTAGTTCTACGGCATAAATATGCGCTTATTACGCGTGCGAGCGTAAGTATCCAGGTCTGATTCCCGTACCAGGCAGGCAGGAAAAAATAAAATATAAAAAAGGATATAATATTTATGTTTATCCATTGTCTTGTGCCCATAGTACAAGCTCTGCTTAGTTTGGGCTAAATGGTGTTGTGTGTATGTGATAGAATATTATTATATTATTATTCTTGTCCAAAGCTCGTGTTATTATTCACAAATTTTAGAGAAAATCCCAATAACGGTTTACCCGAACCTGGCATCTACTGAAAATTAAGCTAAAAGTCTATCAAAGCCACTATTATAATAAAATTAACGTACACAGCGACACATCGACCTAGACTGTTTGGACTTTGAACTATTAGAAGTTGAACGCTGCGAATCGTGCGAGACAGTGCGTTATATTTTTGGTATTTTGTCTCATTCACGCTGAACGGGACGCGATGCTCCATCCTTACCATTAAATCGACACCACTATGCACTGTCCCTTACCGACAATTCTCTATTTCGTATGTAGCGTAGCTATGCGTATATAGGGTGTCTAACATAATGTGTAGCCGTGTGTATGTTAAGTTTATTATAATAGTGGCTTTGATAGACTTTATGACGTAGTGATTTAGGTAGTCGCATCGCTACTGCCGTCGCGCCAAGTGTTGTGGGTTCGGTCCTTACACGGTATAAACATTTTTATGATCCACAAATTGTTGATTCGAGCTTGGGTTATTTGTGTCCGTTGTCTAAATGTTTGTAAAGTCTCCCGCTACACATAAATTTATCCTAGTTACGGCAAAAGTTCTGAAAAATCATAAAAATAAGAAATATAAAGTACATCTTGACCTCTGTTTCAAATAATGTTTGTGGGCTTAAATGATATTAACATTCCCCCTTTACCTATACACATAATCTTAGCGAAAGTTTTGTCTTATAAAATACGAAGGATAATCGGTTTTGGCAACAATATTGAATCTAAATACTACATAGAGATTATTAGCATATTTTATTCTTTGAACAACGTATTAGAATATAACCTTTAATCTTAGAGGTTATATGTGTTAAGCCAATTGGACGTGCAGACTCACAAACGTTGTTTTAAGTATATAAAACATAAAGAGCTAATATTTGTAGAACGCGTTTTATTGATATTGATTGGTAAGTGTGACGTCAGCAGTTTGAATCAGTGTCCTAAAACTTCTATTGCAGTCTAGTCTTTTATTTTTCTTCTACGCCCTAGCTTTGCTGCATATGAGAACAGGTTGGTTGCTTAGAACAGTGATGGGTTGGTTTTCTAATAATGTCCTTACATTGAATCTTAAAAAAACTGTTTATATGCCTTTTTATTTGAAAGCTCCCTCTTCGCATATCTTTAACTCTCTCGTTCTTCAGGCTCATACCTGCAGTGGCAACCACTCCTATTCATTGTTTGCCTGTCCCCAAATTTTGAGAACTGAAACAGTAAAATACCTTGGAGTTTTAATTGATAACTCACTAAAGTGAAAGCCTCAACTGGAGAATATGACAGCCAGGGCTCGTAAGCTAATATTTTTTTTTTTTAAATTCGATATTCGGCTGATATCGACACTCTTAGAACTATGTATTTTGCGCTGTGTCATTCCTTACTCACATACTGTATCACAGTCTGGGGTGGGGTTCATAAGACGCATCTACTACAAGTCGAGCGTGCGCAAACAGCAGTCCTAAAAGTCATGATGTTCACACCTTTCAGATATCCCAAACAAATCCTTTACGCAGAGTGTAAGTTTCTTACAGTTAGACAGCTCTTTGTACTTCATACCATATTACGCAAGCACTGTTCTATAGTATATGACGTAAATGCCCTTCAAACCCGTAGACAATATAAAGTATGTGACACTCATAACTCAAGAACATCCCTTGCTCAACACCATTATCACGTCATCAGTAGTCACTTGTATAATCAAATTAATAAACTTTGCAATATTTACCCCCTCTGTAAGTAAGAGTGTAAAAGGAAGGTGTATAATTTGTTACAAGTGTTAAATTATGATGACACTGAAAAATTATTAAATATGTCTATTTTATAATAATATTACATACACATACACACACACACGTACACACGCACACACGCACACGCACATGCACACAATATGACATATTATATATTTATTCATATGTGGCTGATCGAGTATTGTCAAAAGATCAAATACTACATAAATATTAATATTGTGCACATCATGTATAATTGCTCCTTAATTTAAATTAATTTTGTAATTACTTGGAAGGGCACTGGTACCCATAACACAAGTTAAATCTTACCATGGGTACCAGAGTTCAACATAACACTTTTTAGTTCATGTAATTCTCTTTATTATTAAGGATACAGTGTACATAATCAAAGTGTAAATATTGTATAACTTTTTGCAAATAAACATTATTATTATTATTATTTATGTCTCTCTTATCACAGGTACTTTCTAACATATTATATTCGAAAATACCTGGCCCTTTGGGAGGCTTATATGGAGACATGGGTCCAACGTGAAGAGGCCCTTCGAGAGTTTTAATTAAAGGTGTGATGAAACACCTAAAGCGGCACTAGCCGCCGCAGGCGTAGGACTATTGCTACGTATAGATTCTAATATATGGGCTATAGGTATGGGTGTTTGGTGGACCGGTATATTGCTAACTATGGATGAAAAACGGCGTCTACCCTGAATACTCTAATAGCATCAATGCAATGGGCAGACGGTGACTCGCCAATTTACTAGATGGGCCCCCTGAATAGCTACCATAGGCATACAAGCCAGCAGCAGAGGGCAACACCGGTGCGAGTGGCTAGGGGTGTCGAGCGGTGCGGCGCCGGTTTCACCATCACGGGTCTCGTGACAACGGAGACCCGGAGCGTGTTTCCCCGTAGTTATGCCCTTGAAAATGACACTTCCACCCCCAAGCATATAGCTCTAGCGGCCCCCCTCTGACCGGCCGACCAAGGCAAGCCAGAGTTGAGAGTCCTACGGGCGCTCTTGAAGTTCCACCCCAGCCAACCACTAACGGCAAGCCGGGGACGAGGCCCTAACCAACTCTCTGAGGCATTCAGGACCGCAGTGTCGCCACTCACATTCAGCTCGCCACAAGTTGCCCTGCGGTTTGTGCGCTTTAATTTAACCTGGTGATACATTTTTTGTTTATATCACAAGGCGAAGGTGATAGTTTTAAAGCTAGTGTACTGTGCCCTCCGATATCGCGTTAGTCTCATGATGAGATAACGACTGTCCCAGAGGGGTTTATTATTATTGTTAGGTAAATGTAAATTCACATTAATAAATGTAACTTTGTCGTTTATTAGTGTGTACTAGTGAACGTCAAAGTTACACTTTATTAATGTGAATTTATATTATTAATAAAGTATACACTTTATGACCTATATATATAAACATATTTTTGATTTGATTTGATTCCTTTTATGGAGAAATAAAAGTCTAGAAAATAAGTAATTAATTAAAATGTCCTTAGGTTAAACACATTAAAGCACATTTAGTCTTATAGCAGGACGATAGATATTATTTCAACTGTATTGTTGTTATCGATTGTGAGGTCCTGGCTAGTACTAGCTCTATTTCTGGTACCGGGAAAGTGTTATTTTAGTTACCTGGTAGCATTTTCAGAAGCAGGCGATCTGGAAATTTACGGTGGATTCTAACAGATTTGCTGCCTATTACGAGATAGCAAAATACGTAATTGGGGAAATCGAATAGCAAGTAATGCACCTTCGTGTACTTTTTTAGGAATATACATGCTGTATGTATGGATATAGAATCTACGATAACCAGTTCGTGGTTAAGGCAAGATTATATCAAATAGAGAACTAAAGACTAGTAGGTTATATAATTATCAATTCTTTAATCTACCAGATTAACCATATTAGTACATATGTCTCAATATTGTTGAATACATTGTGTCTGGACGCGGGCATCCGCACAACTATGGACGAATTAAATTAATGTTATTGTATGCATTGCAATATGCTAGTATTTGCATACTCATTTCTTATGCAATTACATCAATCCTCTGTCTACCCTACAGTAGACAGAAGATTTTCACATACATATTTACCAAGCTAAAATTTTACGTTACGTAATTGAGAGCGAGCCTTTTAATTTAAAATAATGTCGGTTATAAAATTGTGATTATGACACAAAACACATATCTGCCGCTCAGTATAAATAGCCGCATTTTAATAAAAAAACAAATCTCCACGTGTCTGACACTTTTAGTACGTTTTTGGCATGACAAAACAAAAGTGAGCAGTAAATCAGAGGCGTTATAATTTCAGTGACGCGGACCGCCTTCCGGCTGTGCACCTGAGCCGTAACGCTGTTTTGTTCGCTGTACTTTTATTGATATATGAATACATTGTAGGAAAAGCACCCCTTTTCATTTGTTTATTTGTTTATTTAGATAAAACTTAAAGCTAGTTTTGTGGGTTAACTTGGCTATAAAAGCGGTTATTTGTTTTCATATAGGAATAGGAAGGTTTATTTTGTATGGTTGTGTAATTGCCGAGTGTAAGATCTGAAATCTATTTTAGTGTCAAGAAAACTGATATTAGATTTGATAATTATAAATATCAATATCAGCTTTGCGTCTGCAAGTATAAATTATATCCCATATTATGTAGGACTTAGACGACAATAGTGAAATGTGGTAGGCAACAGCTCCACCTATAATTATTACGGCTGTCTACTCCCGATAGGCTAGCCTTCACGGATAGGCAGATGTAAGTCTAGAGCGTAGTGTTATATACACATTTCGCGAGCTAAATTTTAAATTCCAATATTGACATCTTTTGGGCACACTCACTGCCTGCTGCTATTACAAGTACCTTTCCTAACAAAAACATAATAATAATCGCATTCGATATCTTATTATTCATTCAACCAAAAACTTAACGTAAGATTAGGGCACAATCTGGACACAATATCCACGAGGCGTGTTTCTTTTCTAAAGAATTCAAAATATTTGGGACAAGAATATCATCCATGAAAAATGGAACAATGATAAAGCCATTCGAAATCCTGAAATTACCCAGCCGCAAGGGTAACTCTATAAAATATTAGAATTCAAGTGAGCTCAAACTAAGCGTAGCCTAAACAACTAATGTACCCAAATGTATTAGTTTATCTATTTTCTCACACACCGACGAACGGATTAGGTCGCGCACACCTGAATAATAAATTGAGGGATTTCATTTAAAACGTCACTTTCAGAATATCAACAGGTTAATGGACGGCTCGGAGTTGATGTATGTATATCAGGTGATACATAAATGAACAATGATATATCTATAAGGATAATAGAGGTGTGCGCAGTGACACGTGAACAATGATTCACGTACACGATAAAAAATATAATATCCAGATATAGATTTTCTGTGTCTGTGACATTCTTTCTTTTAATTGTTACAACAGATCAAAACATATATACATATATTAATTGGAATAAAATACAAAGATCAAAATGAATAAGTGTATGGTAATTGATAACGACATCTTATTATTTTTAAAACGACCACTGTCATAGAAAACCGCCACGTTTCAATAGTATATTTAAAACCATTTAATTGTGTTAAAAATATGTATCTGTGTGTGTGTGAGTGTGTTAGGCAATCATCTTTGCCCAACTTACGAATTGATGAGGTTAGCTGCCTTAGTCAGTCTGCTTAGAACCAACATGCTCTCTAACGTATCAGATATAACCACAGTAGTATATAAGTATATACGTCGAAATAAACAAAACTTTTTTATCTCTGCATTAGCATAAATCACAAAATAAATGCAGAATTTTATCAAATTATTCTTTGTTGTACAAATAAAATATCTAAATTATAAAGCTGTGGTTTGGCGGCGAAATACGAAATGGCTTACGTTGAGCTTGATAAGAGTATATACAGGACGTTTATGTGCTAACTGTTGAATATAATCTTTAAGAGCTTTAAGTGCCTTAATGGTATAAATTATATGGGAGCTGTGTTAAAAATATATACTTATATGTATATCCAGAAATATATTTTCATTGTCTTTCACATTCTTCAATTTAATTGTTACAACATATCAAACCAGATATAAGTATATATATATATATATATATATATATATATATATATATATTTATTGGAAATAAATATAAAGATCACAATTAAAAGTGCACGATAATTGATAACGACATCATCATCGCCCAACTGAGCTATCGATGACTTTAGCTGCATTAATCTATAACCGATGTGCTAACGTTAGAGACGTATAAGAAATAACCACAATATTACTCTTCGCTGAATCTAATTCTTAGTACTATGGTATAAAGTTCTTTTTTAACACGCTTTTATTAGCTTCATTATGTTAGTATGTATGTAACGGAAACTTTGAACATGATTTTGACCCCCTTCAAAACGTCGAAATTTGGCATACTTATCAAGGACCGAGAACAATATAATAAATAAAATTAAAAAAACATTTAACACAAAATATAAAATAAATAATGGTTTAAGAAAACTAAAAAACACGCTTTATTAAAAAAGCAAACTATAAAGTTATAATAATCATTAAATTATTTTCTACTTTTTAGTTTGCTTTTTTAATAAAGCGTGTTTTTTTTTTTTATAAAATATTACTCCTGCACTAGTTGTAATTCTTGTGTCGCGGGGACGTTACAAACATTCAAACATCGGACACAAAGAACACCGACACTCGGAACAACCATTTGTGGATCACACAAAGTTTCGTACCGCGTGGGATTCAAACCTACTGTACTCGGCTGAGTAGCAGTGGCGAGGCAACCATTTAAACCACTACGCCATCGGCGAAGTCACACTAAGTCAAGCCATAAATTATCTCTGCATTAACATAAATCCCAAAATATGTGCAGTATTTTCTCAAATTATTCTTTGTTTTACAAATAAAATCTTCAAATTATAAAGCTGTGGTTTTGTGGTGAAATTCAAAATGGCTTAAATTGAGCTTGATAAGGTTATAAACACGACGTTTATGTGCAAACTGTTGACTATAATCTTTAATAGTGTTAAGTGAGAGAGATCTTTAATGTTATAATCGTCTATCTAAACAAATATACCAAAATTATTTGAAAATTGGTTTGAATCACTCTGAATGAAACGTTATAGCTTTAACTGCCGATTTAGTTATTATTTTGACTAACTCAGAAAAGTTGAATTGGTATTCAAGATGACATGTAATATCATTACATGTAATATCTCATCAGTGTTTTATAGAACTAAAGTGGCAAACAATCATACGGCCTACCTAATGGTAAGTGGTCACCGTAGCCTATGGACGCCTGCAACACCAGAGGCATCAGTTGCGCGTTGCCGACCCTTTAGGAAAGGAAGTGGGAAGGAGAAGGAGCAGGAAGGGGAAAAAAGGGTGATTGGGCCGCCGGCACTCTCACTCACCGAACGAAACACGATAATAGGAATACTGTTATTTCACTTCGATATTCTGTGAGAGGGTAGTTCTTCCCCGGTCGAACCGGCCCATTCATACTGAAATCAGCGAGGCTCTACTACTCAAAAATCATCGAAATACACCATACACCGAATCACGCCCATATTTTACGGTTTCAATTATTATTTAGTTTTGAATTTGTTTTTTCAAATTGAAATATGCGCTAGGTATACATTTAATCACTGTGATATGGAGAACTTTACAAACTGACCTAAAGTACTCGCACTAACAACAATTTGTGTATTTCTCATGCAACTGAACTTTCAATCCCCAGCGTCGGATACTAACAATGTCACTACTTAAATCATATTTGCAATCAATTAATATAAATAAAAGTATTTATATTTTAATGTAGATGTTGTTGAATCTGGGTGTTTCGACTTATGATCACAACTTGTTTTTAGGACCAGCAAAATCAGACAAACATGTCACCAAAAAACAAATTTGAAGTAAATAAGTACAAAATTTCAACAAGTCAATTACCACAAAATATTCTGAAGGTAGGTACGGTTAATGAACCATTGTCTTTGAGACCTGCGTCGTGTAATTATCAGGCGTCCTCATAACATTAGATGCACAGTAACATAACTCGTTTAAACTCGCGTCTCAGAGTAACGCGTCTCATAAATTAGAACGGTTACCTACCTTTAGCTTAGAGTGTGGTTCTATGGAAGCGACTGCGATTTGCGAAGACTTACGTCGACTGTTTATCAGTAGCTAAGTACGTGTTTTTTAAACAGATTACTAGTAATTTGAATTGCAGACTACTAGTATTATTGTTAACTACTGGGATACCGATGCTTTCGAAAATGCAAGTAATGTTCATGTAACTTAACTTTTGTAGTAAATAAAAAATTAATTGGTGTTTATACACCAATGAGTTTTTATTTAAACCATAGATGTTGTCATGTTTAAAAATTAAGTGGCAACTTATTACCAATCGTTGCATATTGTACATTATATTTATTAGGTTCAGAAAATTGTTGATTCGCTTCTGTATATTCCAATGTTTTAAATATTGAAAATAAGTGCAATAATCAATTAGGTTCCTTATAAAAGTCCCGAGACTTCGGGCCTACCGACTAAAATCACCACAGTGTGCCAGCTCGCTGCCTTGTATGATGGGTGGGTCGCTGGAACTGAAACTACATCAGCGACCCACCCAGCAGTGCCCATTGCAAAGATGTTGTGTCTGCGGGCGACGACTCCTGGACAACGCCCTGGCACAACAGAGCGCGTCACTCCGACTCAACGACTGGCAAGTGGAAGATCCCCGTTCTCCCAACCGCGGCCTTTACTACGGCGGTATAAGGCGAGCATATGCACGCCATCGCCGCCCGGTTCACCAGCGGCGGCTCGGATCCGCAAGGATACTTTTCTCACGGATCCACTCCGCCGCCTGCTTCTGTGAGATGACGTCCTCGCAGAAGGATGCAACCGCTACCCACTTCCTCTCACTGTTGACCATGGCTTTGATCACGACCAGCAGCGAGAGTGATAACGATGAACGTCAAGGGAAATTGGTTTTACTTTTTGATAACCTAATCGATCAAACAGCTTACTTACTTACTTATGAAAGTATTGCTTATTAATACTTATCTCTCAACAAAATAGCTCTCAAGTCATTATTGATTAATGATTAGATTTAATCAACGAACCGCTGCGGCTGGTTTTTTACTATTATTTAACTAACACTCAATCTCGAGAGAAGTTTATACGTGATCTTTAGCTACCTCTAAAATATTTAAGATTAGTTTATAATTACCTAAATCTGATAGCGACATATATTTATTAGACATACAATCTATTGATAATAATTCCTGTGGCACGAGGGAGTTTGTAAATATTCAAACAACACATTAAATACATCCAGACTCAGAACAAATATTTGTCGATCTCATTTTTATAGTGAGTGGTTCAACCAACAAGAGTCAGTGACGTTATAAATACTTAAGCTAAATTCATCGTTCTGTCTACAGACTAGTACATATATACAATAAGAGAATGTATGAATTCTGCACAAAGTCAAAATTCATTTATTCACAAAGTAACATTTATGAACGTCAAAGTTTAGTAGTAACATTACATTACTGTATTTACATTTAGTTACTAGGTTCAGGCAAAGGCCTATGAGATATCTGCCAGAAACTCACGGCCGATTAATTTTGTTCTGGTTCTGAGTACATTTATTTATTTATTTATTTATTATAAGGAAACTCAACAGCTTGTTTATAAGGAAACTTACAATTAATGCTAATACAACCAGCTTTGACTGGTTGTTTACAAACTCTTAAGCCAGTAACAGAGTTCCACGACAATTTTTTACATGTGTTTGTACTTTTATTAAAGTCACCTGCTTCTGTCTAATATAAATAAAATTATAAATTGTTTGTCATAAACATTGCGTCGTATAAATTACATAGCTTACCTACACGCTTAAAGTGAGGTTCTGTAGTAGCAACTAAATTTATTATGATTACAATGCGACAACTGTTAAAGACAAATTTTGAAATCTCCAAGAAAATCTAAATGTAAAGGTTATGTTTAAAATTTTGACAAATATTCAAATATGTAAATCTTCCATATTGATTGCTTATTTATATATTGAAGTAGATTTTTGTTTTTTTTTTTACGTGGGTGAATGCTTTGGCGCATACCTCTCCGCGGGGCGATGGAGAGGTTATATCGGGCACACCAGGGGAAAGATACCCCGGTAATACCGACTAAACCTACCACGGTGTTCCTTGACATAACCATAGACGGCGGGGCTGCGCGAATCGCTTTTACATGCAATCGCGACCGCCGAGGTTTCGGCCCGCCGTGTAAAATGGTAGGCCACTACATGACCCTTCCTCTACTGTCCCCTTGTGGGGGGACAAAAAACACGACTCAGAGGCGCACGTGGGAACACGCACGCTGCCTCTCGGACCTGGCGCTGATCGGGTGGTGAGAAGGCCCATGCTGCCCACCACCCCCGTATATTGAAGTAGTACCTCAATCCAAATGCTCATGAAAAATTATCTATCAAATGCCGCCATGCCAGTAAATATCTGGTAGGTAACCTAGTAAAAAGGTCCTCCATCGAATCAATTAGTTTCGAATAATCGATTATGATTCGAATTATTTTTAGTGGCATTTTGTGTCACTAGCATGTGTATATGATGTGTAATGTAATAAGTCTATGCTACCAACGTTTCTGTAAATAACAAATTACGACCACAATCAAAATTTTCTTCTTGTCTATGGCCTCGCCACTTCTGTGTAAAGATATAATTATGCAAATTATTTCACTGGCTATTTTGTAAATATAGCCTATTCTGTAAATGTACTTTACGATTTGTGAAATTACAAATACAAAAGCTTCTGCTAAGAACCTGTATTGGTTACAGGTACAATTATTCAGACATTTTTATGATGTAATTTGTTTTTTATCGCTGTTGTGAGCTTAACCCGTCACATAAATTTATTTAAAGCCACTGTTCTGTATTTGCTCGTATAATCGCAGAACATTTCCGTTACCAGCAATAAAACTATTTGTTTAAAGGTCTTATGTATTTTAATAGGCTAGTTGGTTGCCTTAAAATTAAAATTCTTTTTTTGAACTATACATTTTAAATTGTCGTCAATGTAGTTTTTATAAACTACAAATGGTTAACCTGACACTTTATGTTCGTAAAAGTATATTGTTAATTATTTTTATCATAATATTATATTATACGCACTCAAATTATAAATTAAATGGTGTTGTATGTCTCCGTCTGTCTGCCAATCGCATGCATTTATTTCACTTCACTCCATAGACGTAGGTAGCGAAAATATTCTAAGTCGATTCAAAACAGCGAGTGAAACATACACTCGCTGTTTTGAATGTATTGTTTATATTTGCATATTAAAATTTTGATATTCGATTGAAAGAATTTTACCGTGTTTGATATATTTTTGCGCTATTATTAGTTTTAAAATCTAAGTTATAATAATAAGGTAATAAAATTGTCACACGCACTTAATCACGAAGAGGTAGACAGATGTGTTATAAAGCCACATTTCGTAAATATATTTTTTACTCCCACGTAATAGGATGGAAGCCTTTTGGCATCTACCTATCACATTGCCAGACCTTGGTTGGTACCTACTTAAGACCTATATAAAAGAAAATCTCAATACCACTTTCCAGTGACGAGTGACTTGACAAACTTTGAAACAACGGACACAAAGAAGACCCAGACTAGGAAGAACCGGCACCAAGCTTACAATATTCGACGCCATGGCAGTGCCAAGGCGACTATCTAAACCTTTTCTTCTCCCTAGCCTTTATTATTCCCAAGTCACTTGGGGTCAGCTTTTCTAGTCTAACCGGATTTGACTGGATATCAGTTTTTACACGGAGCTGCTGCCACCTGACCTCCGCAACCCGAAGGCTAACGATACCCTAAGGCTAGACCAGTGTCAGGATATTATAGGGCACTGACGTCCCAATAACGACTGCCATAGATGTTCATGGCAGCCGTGACCGACGGCTTAACATGCTTTCCGAGGCACGGAGCAGGCGATAATTGTCAATCAATACGCACATAATTTTGAAAAGTCATATAACTTCATAAAGTTTGCGGTGCGCGACGTGGGTTGGAACCCGAGATCCTCTGCATTGCAGTCTGTTGGTCTCCCCACTGAGCTATCTAAACTACAAGTACAAAATATTTCAACATCAACCAAGTCTGAATGTCTTCCATACAACGACTTTTTGCTTCACAATCCCATACCAGACCCTCAAATATGCCAACAAATACATTAATATACACCGCTTGGAATGTAGCCTGCGTATATATGCCAGTGTTGGACAGTGTTCCGGATTGCTTAGGGTGCACGTCATCGCTGCACGCATAACTTCATATCCATGAATGTGCTATGTCGAGACGACGTGCCATCATTTGAACATCTGAATAACATTTAGTTAAGGAGACGAGCCATTGGTGCGACTGGTATATCGTAACTTCAGTTTATGCTGTTTTAATGTTATTAAAATTCTAGCTGCCTACCAATATTATAATTGCGAATGTGATTGGTTTGTTTCTTTGTTACGTTTTTACGCCTTAACCTTTGATCATCGTGAAATTTTGTTGTCACATTGTTGATACTGAATAAGATATAGGGATACAAAATAAGATATTTCACCCAGAATAAAAGTAGTGTTCGTGTGTATATAGATAAATAATAGAGTAACAGTAATAATTATATGACATTATTATCGCCTCTGACTGAGACTGAGCTTGAGGTCTCGGATTTGGTTTCTGGATCGAGGAATGTATTATTAAGTTTTTCTGTCAAGAGAACGGAGTAGACTGTTCGCTAAATGGCAATAGAATATCTCTTTATTAAGTGATCCCTAAAATAGTATCAATTAGTTTGAACCACTCTTGATTGACTCGAAGTTTTAAGCGAAGAAATAAGTATAAACGAAAATAAATCTATTATTGTATATATTCATAATATGCTACAGGCGGTGAAATTATACTTTATTATCAGATAATTTAATTTCATGTTACCTGACCAGATACTGAATCCGAAAACCGCACGGCTATCAAACTAATTCATATAATACTATTGTGAAACGTTATTTATTCCAAATATTTAAATGCGGTTTGTGCGACTTATGTTCAAATTATAAATATCAAATGTGATAAAAAATATCAATTAGAGAAATGTCCAGTCCAGAAGGATTTCAAAACTTTTCATTCTCTACGTTGATATTTAAACACGCTCAATCTGCTAAACCAAGATTAATTTTTTAATAATATAATATCATTTACACTTTCCACACTAATACATTCCGCGATGCAGGGGATTTAAAATACATTGAAATACAGAAGAACACCTAGAATCAGTAAATTGTTTACCATAATATTGTCTTAAGTTTAAGTGAATAGATTGAATTTAAACATTTTATGTATGTCGACCATAATTTTTAAAGTGAAAACTTCTTTAGGCGCGTTGAGCACTTTTTGGGTGAACAAAAATCATAGAACTCGCGTCATCGTCACCGAACGCTTTCCATGAGCTATATGTATATTGTTTATACATGTATACTTTTTGGGTGAACAACAAGCGTGAAACTCGCGTCATCGTCACCGCACGCTAGTTACTTAGTTTTAACTTCTATCGGCAGTCCCCAAAGACTGCCATGCATGTTTTTTTTTAATCTCGTGTAGGGATTGAGCTCTCGACGCAATGACAATTGCAAAAAGACCACTTAATTTATAACGAGAATCATCCTGTGAACCCAACTTTAATTAATTGTATATAGCCACTGCGCCAGTATAATTATTGTGGGTTCGAATCCCACACGGGACAAAAATTTGTGTGATCCACAAATTGTTTGTCCCGAGTCTGGATGTTTTTTGTGTCCGTTGTTTGAATGTTTGTAAAGTCCCCTGCGTCATAGGAATAATTTCTAGTGCGGGAGATGAAAAAAATAAAAATATTAATATAGTATATAAACTAAACCCATAGTCTATACTGCACGCGGTGAAATGTTTGTGTTTTAAAACATGTTATATAAAACTTGCTGTAAAGCAAAATACCTAAAGCTGCATTGAAACTTAATGATTTATGAATGTGTCTCAGTATCTTTCCTGAACTAGCAAACTCTCCGGACAAATCGATTCGAAGTTAGTCTTTCCCTCAGAACTTTTGCCGCGAGATACAGACTTCCACACAATTATTACTCGCCTTACTTACTCTCACAGCACTATCATCCTTATTAACATTGAAATACAGCGTTTAATCGCACGTAAGCCGTTAAATGCTCTTAAAGGCGTATTTAGTATACGAAATTAAGTTTCAAATGAATTGTTATGCGAGCAAATATAGCAAAGATGAAAATATAACAAATGTGTTATTGTTTAAGAATATGTAACGTCTGAATAAACTAACATGTTTGCTTAAAATTAATCCATTTTGATGAACATATTGTATTATTTTTAATTAAAACGTTTTACACAGAATTCTGTTACTTGTGTTTATTTATCTCTTGATTTAACGGCGAAGGAAAACATCGTGGGACAACCTATATGTCTGAGATGGCTTTATAATATTAGGATATATGAGAAGCAACGATAACTCAGTGGGGAGACCAACAGACTGCAATGCAGAGGGTCTCGGGTTCGAACCCACGTCGCGCATCTCTGACTTTCGGCATTTATATGACTTTCCGAAATTATGTGCGTATTGATTAACAATTATCGCCTGCTCGGTGCCTCGGAGAGCACGTTAAGCCGTCGGTCCCGGCTGCTATGAACATCAATGGTAGTCGTTTTTGGGAAGTCAGCGTCCTATAATATCTTGAACTGGTCTAGCCTTAGGGTATCATTAGCCTTCGGGTTGCGGAGGTCAGGTGGCAGCCACTCCGTGTAAAAACTGATATCCAGTCAAATCTGATTAGACCAGAAAAGCCGACCCCAAGTGACATGGGAATAATAAAAAGGCTAGAGAGAAGATATATGAGAAGTATGCTAACCCCTTGAGATAATGTGGTGGACTAACACTCTGCTAGATCATACTAATGGAGGACCTGTGCCCAGTAGTGGGGGAGTAAATATATAGGTACGACATTATAAAAGTATAAGCAGTTGTGTGCCCAATAGGAATTATTTTATTTTTATACAGAAGCCTAAACGCCTATTTCACATCTATACTAATATTATAAAGCTGAAGAGTTTGTTTGCTTGTTTGCTTGAACGCGCTAATCTCAAGAACTACTGGTCCGAATTGAAAAATTATTTTTGTGTTGGATAGCCTATTTATCGAGGAAGGCTATATATAACATTACGCTATGACCTATAACCTATACCTATATATACCTACCTGCGGCGCAGTAATCATAAACGCGGGTAAACCGCGGGCACATCTAGTTTCTAATATAAGGCATAATAATTTTTGTATTCATATTTAATTCTCTTGAGAAATACCTCAATAGTGCAGCGGTAGAGCTAGTAGCTTTTCAATCTAGGAATTCTCAGTAGCAGAATAGAGTTTCAATTGTTCCCGGTAAACAACAGTATGCAATTGCAATGAAAATAGTAATTCTAATATTGACTGCGCAACCGAACGCTGATAAATTCGTTGTCACTGATTATAATACAAATTGTAGTCGAATACTTGGCACTTTTAAATTAATCCTTGTAATTCTCAAGACCCATTTCAATCAATATCAAAGTCTTATGTGTTTGAATATTCGACAAACTATCGATTAATTCTAATGATTCGAATATTTAATCGATAATCGATTATCCTTACTATATAATTGAACAAACTAAGCATGATATTACACTTCAGTAAAAAATGTAAGGCAGCAAAACGATGTAATACAATCGGAGACATAAAACTACTTCTACAAAGTATCGAATCTTAGAAAGAAAACGGAACATGCTTTATATCGATGCACCTAAAGCTTGTCAGAAATATGACGTAAAGAACTCGAATGAGGTCACAAACATAACACAGTGTAACAACCATGATATTTTAAAATAAATATGTTACTTTCCTTAATATTGTCTTCTGTTTACGCAAATGTTATTCATTGAAATTAAACTACTATATACGGATTTTATCGCGTTGTTTATTTAACACTCTATTACATAATTTAGAAACTGTTACACTACTATACTACTATTAAACTTTACTAATTTTAAGCTATTATGTAATAGAGTGCTAAATAAACAACGCGATAAAATCCTTATATAGTAGTTTAATTTCCATGTTACTTTCCTAGTATTGGCCGTCAGAAAGCTGGTGCTCAAACTATTTAGTAATTAATTCATATGTGTGGATAATTTGAACTAATAAAAAAGGCATTAAAAAGCTTATGTGAAACAGAAAGGTATCATTCGAAAAATTGCGCTCAAAATGTTTCACAGGGGATTTTTATTAGAGACTAATATGATAACGTCCCAATTAGTCTTCTGTATATAATATTACTAGCTGTCCCGACAGACGGTTGTCCAGTATTGACAAAAAAAAACAAAAAGAAATCTAAACCATCCTCAAATCCACTTGAACACACACAAAAAAATTCATTAAAATCGGTCCAGCCATTTAGGGGGAGTTCACTGTCAACACACGTACAGAAGAATTATATATATAAAGATTAGTAACAACCAATAAGATATTGCAACAAAAGTAACTCAGAAATATAAAAAATCATTAAAACTGAAAAATATGCTATGGTTTTAGAATCGCCTATGTCCTTTCTAAGGGTGTAAACTATCTCTATAGTTTATTGCATGCTAATCAGTTGAGATTAGGAATCGCTTTAGTCATGAAGCGGTAAAAGAAAGATGGGAGAAAGACAACCTAGGTACCTACTTTTCATTTAATAATATTAGTAAGGATAGTAAGAATCAAGTAAATACTTATATTCTGTTGATAAGCGGTTACCGGTTAAATGGCTACTACAATCTTTTATGAACAGGATCAACAGGAGTCCCGTATATAAATTTAATATCACTCTGCCCGCCACGGGAATAGTTCCCGAAATTTTCGAGAAATCAAGCTCACTCGCTACTGCCGCTCCACTGGAGCGATTCTAACGTATATAAAATGTCGGCAAAACTGTAAATAAACACATAAGTAGTGTAATTTCCAGCCGTATATTGTTATAAGGTATTTAAAATAAAATAAAGTAATATAAGTAATTGTGAGTTTCATCGACATTCTTTGTGAGCCTTCCTTCAAATTAGAAGATATTTTCCCTTTAAAATGTGAGGGCCCAAAGAGACATTTTTGTGAATTTTCCTTAAACTGTAAAAGGCCTTTTTCTCTAAGGAAATTTGAATAATTTTATTTAATAACTCTGCTGACTGGCTTCGTATTTAGAAATGAAAGGACTAGTTATTATAATAAAATTTTCATGACAGGCAAGTATTTTAGAAAGGTTTTTGCTAAGATATTTCTGAATTTATCTGCTATGATTATATGTCTAGCTTATTTATATATAAAGCAAGGCAAAGATTATAGATAAATATATAACGAAGACTTATGATTACAGGCTCAAATTGACATAATAATTTTGATAAGTCAAATAGCCTTTATGCTTAAGTTTATAAATATTTATCTTGGCAACACTCGGTTATTTAAGCGTTACAGTTATGTTACGTTGTAGTTATCTAAAGAAAGTCGATAAATCGAAAGCACAGCTCGATCGATGTTTGGAACAAAAATAGTGTAATCAAATAGATGTTCGGCATCTGGGTGTTCCTTGTGTACGTAACTTC
This sequence comes from Catocala nupta, assembly GCA_963675205.1. Lineage (NCBI taxonomy): Eukaryota > Metazoa > Arthropoda > Insecta > Lepidoptera > Erebidae > Catocala > Catocala nupta. The sequence goes on along the minus strand of OY776086.1, from coordinate 24,065,394 downwards.
AATATTTGTAAACCCTTATATTCACATACACAATTTCACGTGTGGGAGCACCCTTAAAATTACGTTCTTTTCTTTTTGATTTGAGAACTCTGATGCTTGCTTACATACATTTAAATCTCATTTTAAAATGCGAGAGCTAAAAAATAAACCAGCTGCGTTCAGCAATATACAGCGTCAATAAACTGCTACGGTTTTCGTAGAGGTAAAGCTGATTCGGAAGCCGAGAAACACAAGTTTAATGTGTGCTATTGAGCTTTATTGATCTACTACCTTCTTTCCGCGGTCTGCTCCTAGGATATCATTTCGAGATAATGTATCCTATGTCTTAGTCTAAAACATTATCTATCTGTGTGTTTTAAATGCCTTCAATTATAGAGCATTAGTTTTTCTGGCTGCCTTGCTCGTCTCATGCTATGACTTGTTTGTATTATTTGCGTCAAATTCCGATGTTCAATTGTCGCGTCAGCCAAAGTATTAAATTTTTTTATAATTGGAAATTTTCAATAGTAGTGCGTCTAGAAATTTACCTGCTAGGCAACAAAAGGCTCCCTACCTATTACGTGAAACTTAAAGACATCTTAGGTAATGAAAAGTGGAGCAATATACCGCTGTCTACCTTTTCAGTATCAGTACTGATATACTAATGATATACTCACCCCTGCTTAGACAGGGGTGATCATATCATTGAAGGCAAAAAGTTACTTACAACAAAAACGCATTACCAATATTTTTTCTACAGACGATTTAAAACCTCTCGAGCTAATAATTTAAACATTACAAGGCAACATCGATTTTCCAAATATGGATATGGATGCCACATTTTTCACAGTCTGTAGGTTCCTCTAATCTAATAAAGATTAAGAGTACTTACAAACGTATTTAGGTTGGAGAGGCATACTTCGGGTCCTTGAGAAAAAGGCATTTTTGAACATTCAAGGTAAATGTTGCCCTTTTGTTCCAATATTAAAAGTGAGTGAAATTTAAGTTTCCTTTTTCGTAAAATTTTATTTGGACTTATAAAATCAGGTTAATTTGATAATAAATCATTTGGCTTTGTGGCCATGGGCATCGGTGGCACAATGGTGGTAAATTCAACTATGGTACATGAGGTCCGATTCTCGGGTCGTGTAAAATATTATTATAGCAGACGGGGTCTGAAATTATGCCTAATAGAAAGTAATGTGCTCGCTACTTATTACGTGGAACCTAAAACCATACTTGGTTGAAGTGGGCGTGATGCATCTTATACAACTTTAGCGATGTAAGCTTGAAACTATGTATTTTTTGTTAAATTTCTTCACTTCTTCCTAGCCTTTATTATTCCCAAGTCACTTGGGGTCGGCTTTTCTAGTCTAACCAGATTTGACTGGATATCAGTTTTTACACGGTGCGGCTGCCACCTGACCTCCGCAACCCGAAGACTAACGATACCCTAAGGCTAGACCAGTGCCAGGATAATAGCGGGCGCTGACATCCCAATAACGACTGCCATAGATGTTCATGGCAGCCGGGACCGACGGCTTAACGTGCTCACCGAGGCACGGAGCAGGCGATAATTGTCAATCAATACTCACATAATTTTGAAAAGTCATATAACTTCCGAAAGTCAGAGGTGCGCGACGTGGGTTCGAACCAACCTCCCCACTGAGCTATCGCTGTAATATTTTTAATAATAATAATCTTTATTAATTCAAAAATAGGTACAGTAATGGACAATGCTAGATTTTACACGAAACTGATAGAGTAAAACAATGGTGGCTGAGCTAGTGATAACTGTTTGACACCAACGCCATCCCTGTAATATAAGTTGACCCATAAAATAGTTATATGGTGTTTTACAATAGTAACTTATGTGGGTCTAAGATTGTTATGTCCAGGTTACATAAAAACAATTCGGGTTTGATTTGCAGACCTGTATTTTGGATTTTACTGTATACATTCAGATTTTAATCATTTGATTTTTATAAATAACTAAATAATATAATTAAATTATAAGTAGGTAAGTTGAGAACTGATCTTGAACAAGTGTATTATTTAACAGAATATTTTAAATTTACAATATTGTCTCTGACGATAACTTTACAAATCGTACTTGTGAAGAAACTATTAATCGAAGACCAAGAGTAGCCCTCTTGACTTCGAGTAAGGGTACCAAGACTGATAAAAATATACGCATTACGTATATCTGAACTTACCGTTAAAGGCATTAAATCTACCGTACGGGTGAGATTAATGTTATCGAGTACTTGATCGATGGCTTATTTTATACTTGGTGCTGTCATGTTACACTAGAATATTACAACTACGTTATTACATATATAGATCTTATATTTTTGAAGGAGTAGGTGGAGATGATGCATTCACATTTCGCAAGTAATGTTTTTAGAATTCACGGTGTAAGGAGCGAGGATATTGCTGATCACGTCCAAAAAGCATTACCAGAGCATTACTGATAAAAATTGTCTAACATAGAAACTGAATAGCACTTTGATCACATAGTTAGAACCATAGTTTAAACCAAAACTGTTTATCTGTACTAATATAATAAAGCTGAAGAGTTTACATAATATTGTCTTCTGTTTACGCGAATGTTATTCATTGAAATTAAACTACTATATACGGATTTTATCGCGTTGTTTATTTATCACTGTATTACAAAATTTTGAAAATATTACACTACTACTACTACTATTGATTTTATTTTACTAATTTATAAGCTAATAAAATTATTTAAACTATTAAATCTATTTATTTTTGGTTTACACTTTCCCCGACGTTTCGGTTGCTTTTCAGCAGCCATGGTCACGGGGAGACTTTGAAGAGTTTGTTTGTTTGGTTGAACGCGCTAATCTTAGAAACTACTGATCCAAATTGAAAAATTATTTTAGTGTTGGATAGCTCATTTATCGAGCAAGGCTATAGGCTATATAACATCACGCTACGACCCACGGACCTCCGTGGGTCGTAGCGTAGAGGGGGGGGTGCAGTAATCATAAATGCGTGTGAGGTCATATCTAGTAGTTTATACGTTTTATACTGTATGCACTATGTTTTGTTTTTTGTGCCTTATTAAATAAATAAATAAATAAAATTGATCGCTACAGGAATCTAATCCATAACGACGACCATACGTAAAAGATCACGCTTTAATTTACGGTCGAACCTAAGATTATAGGTATGATTCCTAGGTAGAGGAACGTTATATAGTTCTGCTATTAATTTCTATTTTTGAATAGCTTGATAGCAGTACAGCAACTGTATGTACCTTCTTTACTTTACTTGGATCTTCAAACATACCTGCCAAAATAGTTGCTCTTCTCTGTCAGTGTCATACAGGTGATTTATATAAGTCAATATGCTGTTAATGACTTTCCGAGAGTGTTAAATTATTTATAAGAAAGTTTACGCGGCCAAAATCAATTATTGGACTTCGTGTCAAATGTTAGAGCTCAAATGTAATAATTGATATGGATATAGGGACACGCAACATTAAATTTATGAGGAAATTATTATACGCCGGAGTGAATATCTAATGTAGGATACATTAGGTGTTCTTAATATTGTATATAATACACCTATATTAATTTTAACATATTCTATTAATAAAGCACACATATGTTATTATAATTTTATAGTAAGCACGGTATCTAGCTAATATCATCTAAATATAGATATACTAGATTTTGCCCGCGGCTTTGCTCGTGTCGTCCTTTTATGTACCCCCGACAGCGACAAACTAAAGGCACGCAAGCCACCAAACAAACTCACATTCGCATTTATATTCACATTATAATATTAGAAAGAATTAGGATTAAAAGATATATATTTTTACAATTGTTTACAAATAATAATAACATTATGCGCTTCTTATTATAAGACATTCGCAACGAATACATCCGACAGAGCACCAAAGTCATCGACATAGCTCAGAGAATTAGCAAGCTGAAGTGGCAGTGGGCTAGCCATACCGCGCCAAGAACTGACAAGCACTGGGGTAAACGTGTTCTTGAGTAGAGGCTGCGACTCGGCAAAGGTAGTGTGGGATGCCCTCCGACCAGGTAGGATGACGATCTGCGAAAGACTGTAGGCAGATGCTGGATGCGGAAAGCTGAAGACAGGGCACTCTTTAGGGGAGGGCTATATCCAGCAGTGGACTGTTATAGCCTGATAATGATGATAATTATAAGACATCGTTAAGTTCACATTTTTATATAGTCGTAGAACAAAATTATAAGATATATTCGACATTATATATTCACATTGCGAGCATGTTACCTATACCAAAATTTGCACCGATGATAAGAATAAAGATGTGATGGACCGAATAGAGATTTTAGGACGGGGAACATTTTTGCTGACTTGAGCCCCGTAACAGCAGGAATGGTAATAAAAATTTTATGCATTCTTTCAGTGCCAACGACAGAAACGGTAGAGCAGCCTGCATATTCTACTACATACGTAGGTTCACGACTATATCCCGAAGGGTAGGCAGATGTGTAGTTAACTCACACTTAGCCAGCTATACAGTTTATGTTGCACGTAATTTCACGTAATTAAAAATTCAAGCGGTGATAGCCCAATGGATAAGGTATTGGACTTGCGATCGAGAGGTCACGGGTTCGAATCCCACCCATTGCATTACTGACGTGAACTCACTCCTAACACAAGCATTCTAGCTTAGCTGGAGAGGTTAACAAGAATACTAGTAATTTGAAAGTTAAGTTGGCAGTAATCTTTAAAAAAAATAGGATAGCGAACCTATTGCCGTTTACAGTTCCAAACTACGCGCAGCTAATAAGGATTTCTGTATGTAGAGCACAATAACATTTCACCTGGGAATCGAACCCGGAAAGCGGTATTAAATGCGACTTTAGTGTGACCTTACTGCAGTCGCATTTAATACCGCTGCGCTTCCAGGTCAGTCATAGTGTAACCTACAAATAATATCCATTTATAATTCTGTGAAGATGTTTAAAAGCTTTTTACATCCAATCTGTTAAACGAATTAAAAACATATTTTAAACTATATGGATCCTGGATTAACACATAAGATTTATTTTATCGTAGTATGCGATCTCGTGAAATTATGTGTGATATGTGAGATACCTAAGATAATATAGTAAAAGTTAGTATTTGTATAATTTGGTTCATTGATCTCGAATCTTGATTACGACACATTAAAAGCTATTACCTATCAAAAAACTAACACTACTGTAACCATTGGCTACAAAAAACAAGTGGTAGTAAACTAACATAAATAATCATTCTCGTTCTTCGAAAATACGCGCTAATTTTGTTATTCAAAATGGTTGTCCAACTGTCGAAATTGCTTCTCTAAATTTACAAACAGAACACAGCTAGCCCTCGTAATTAGTAATGTTTACATTCGAAAAGGTACAGTTCATACATCATTCGGAGCGGTCGTACACGAACGTAAACAGTATCGATCTTCTAATCGCCTCTCGATAATATCCCATTGTGTCTATATCGTATTCACCCGGGAATGAGATGTACGAATCAGTGTTTGCAACTACCTATTGTTGCCAACTCTATAGGGATTACAAATATTGTTTGACAAATCCATTACACGATATTGGACGTTATTTTACTGTTTATATCTACACAAACTATGTATATCCTAACTCATATTATAAATGTGAATGTGAGTGTGCTTGATTGTTACGATTTCACACATTGACTACTCGGCCCATCTTCATTTAATTTTAAACACACGTTGTCAGTGGTACATAAAAGGACATACGGTGCCTTCCCACGGGGTAGCTAACATGTAGTAAAATCATAAAAAGACGTTGAAATTAAACACTTTATACGGATTTTATCGCGTTGTTTATTTTACTTTAAAACACTTTCATTACATAATTTTGAAAACTCTAACACTACTATTATTGAACTTTACTACTATTTAAGCTATTTAATTTAATTAAAACTATTTATATTTAAGTTTTAAAGCTACCGAAACGTCGGAGCAAAGTATAAACTTAAATATAAATAGCGTAAACATAAGACAATATTATCATAAAAAGACATTTTGTCTGTAATTTCTACAAAGCATAAAACAATTTGGATATGCTTTACAGTGAGTTATTGAGATAACTTTGGATAACCATTGATATTTCATTTAAATCGGTAACAAATAAAATATACTTTGTAAATTTCACGGCTTGCAAGTGAATTAATATATCTCACGCAAACAATTTTATACATATACAATGAGAGTTAAATTACTAAGATTGTAACGAAGCATACCATAATCGCTTCTCTGGTAGTCAGCGATTATCGTGGCCTTATACGCTAGGCCTACCAGGGGAGCGGTTAAAATTTGTCAATCTACGGGTTGCAGGAACAAAGACAAATTTTTAAGACTGATGTCCTATCTCCAATACATAATATTTAATTCACTATAATATTACTCCCTTAATCATGAGTCATCTTTCTGTTACACTTCAGGAGCAACTATTAAACATGCAGTGCAACAACTATCTTTACACACATTAACGTTAATTGTCTTGTGCGGGCAACACACTAGCGATACTCGGAGCATTGTAAGTAGTTAGTGAGTTTACAAACAACGCTACTATTATATCGTAAATACAATTCTACGCGACTGTGAAAACTTCTGTCCACCTCTTTGTATACAGGGTGTCCGGTAATTAATGGAGAACCTTGAAATGTCTTATAGTAAAACAAAAGGCCATTCAGAAAAAATGAAAAATAAAAAATATATAAAAAAAAAAATATTTATAAGTGCTATCTATATTAGCATAGCATACTTTTGACTGTCTATCTATTAGCATAATTAGTGTTTAATAATAAAACAACAAAAAACCGATGGATTTCATTCATTTATGGTCGTAGTATACAAGAAAGTTATACATGGTAATTAAAAAAAAAACACATATCTCAGGTAGTAGTTAGGATAGACTTTTTTTCATGTTTTTCTGAACGTCCATATGTTCCACTATAAGACATTTCCAGGTTATCCATTAATTACCGGGCACCCTGTATGTAGGCAGTAGTCTTCATGCTTACATCCACAAAGAGGTAGGCAGAAGTATTACATCGATATTTTGCAAGCTATCGTTTTAAGACGCACGTAATAGGGTATGAGTCCACTGCGGAATACAGAGCATTTCTTAAAAAAAAAGGTCAATAACCCTGCTCGACACAGGACTAAAATCAGAGACATATACATTAAGCACCTTCATTACAGCTGCGCTACCAATGCGCTACAATTGCACGTATAAGTTTATACGTGTGTGTATACATAATCAAAATAATTTGCACTCACACATATACAAACAAACACTCGACAAACACAAAGTTTGACAGCTTAAACACAACAATACAATGCATTCATTTCTCTTGGCATTATCTCAAACAATTGCAGCGCTGACACTAGTAGACGTTTTTCATATCTGTGTAAATTTAGCTTACGCCGGGAAATACGAAATGCAAATAGTATTACTGCAGTCGGTGGTAGGATATGGCGTACGCTTCAAGATTATCATATTAATATAGTTTTCATTGGTGTTCTATCTAGACTACAATATACATGCTAAAGTAAAAAGTAATGTTGCAATTCAGATTCCATAATTAATTAACGAGATTTGTGTGTAGAGATTATGTTAATGTTTGGATAACAATCTCAGAGCTCTAGAAGATATTTTGGAAGAATAGAGAGATTCTTGAGTATCGCCGCGTCACTTCTAATTCACAAGCAAAATTTCGAGCTTTCTGTCTTCTAGCATATAGGTTATTACCGATACTAAGAAAAATGTACGAATGGCGTAGTGAGCAAGCGGTCGCTCAGCCGTAGCCAGCCGCTACGCTGGGCGTAGTGGGTTCGGTCTTCTCATAAGTTTTATTGTTATTCACTGCTTTGTAATAATATCATCCTCATTTATTACCTATCCCACTACTGGTCACAGGTTTTCTCAAAAGTGCAGAGCTAGGCGATAGGCTTTTGCCTAGCTCTGGATACTGCTCCGGTACTGATTGGTAGCCTTCACATACCTTTAAGAACATTACGATTTCTTTATGATGTTTTCCCTAAACGTTGAAACGAGCGATAACTAATTATTATGTTATTCGCATATAACTTCAAAAGTAATCGATCGGATTAAAATAGAAAATTGCGTGTCAGTTTAATGGTTTTCCATCAGAACTTTCGCTGCTCTTCGTCTGTTCTTGCATTTGCTCTCATGTGATATATCTAAATAAATCTAATTGATAAACTAAACATCTTGCAAAGTTTTGTGGCAACCCTTCGCCAGATACTAATCAAGACAGACTTTCAAAGAAAATAGTTTCAAATTAACTATATCTAAGTATTACGTAAGTCGACTTAACTAACTCAGTGCCAGTAAATGGCTTGTGGTCCCGACATTGAATGAACTCTTCAATGATATTTCTACGAACTAGAAATATACATTGACAAAAATCTTCATGCGTGATTTAGTAACATAATTCAAACATTTTTACATCTTTGGAACGTCGGGGAAAGTGTAAACTTAAATACAAATAGTTTTAATAGTTTTAATAATTTAATTAGCTTAAAATTAGTTAAGTTTAATAGTATAGTATAGTAGTGTAACAGTTTCTAAATTATGTAATAGAGTGTTAAATAAACAACGCAATAAAATCCGTATATAGTAGTTTAATTTCAATGCTACGAATTATAATACCACTATTGCACTAACACTTTAATTAGTTTCATTCGTATATTATACTAGTTGTTCCCCGCGGTTTCACCTGCGTAAGTCCCGTTCCCGTGGAAATATCGGGATATAAAGGAGCCTATGTGTGAGTAGTTTTTGCTTGAAAGAGTAATAAACATATATACATCCATACAAACTTTCGCGTTTATAATATTATTAGTAAGGACTAGCTGTGCCCACCGTTTCACCTGCGTTTATAGTTATCGCCCCGCCTTCATGGGTCGTAGCCTGATGTTATATAGCCTAAAGCCTTCCTCGATAAATAGGCCAACATTAAAATATTTTTTTAATTCGAATTAGTAGTTCCTGAGATTAGCGCGTTCAATCAAACAAACAAATAAACAAACTGGGGTATGGAAGGCTTGAGATTTCAAACGCAACGCTATCGAGTTTTCAAAAGTTTATTATAGGTCACAGAGCACAGATGTACAGCTATAGTAAACACAGGAATACAGAAGAGAACACGAAGAGTTAGGATGAAGATGTTTGAAATTATAGAATTGAACAGATAGTCTAGATTATACAAGATACACGTAAGAACTACCGATTTTATCGGAAGTTAATTGAACGTGCTTTCGCCGTCGGCTCAGGTGAGGCACAGGCGAGCGCGACCGAGCGTTAGCGGGGCGGCCGGCTCGCGCCGCGACTGTAGGTGCGCGGGCGCAAGCGGCGAGGTATACAACCGACGCGCTTGTTTATAGTTCAGCCCTTCATGCGACCAATATGTGTGCATGTTTTGCTAGAGCTGCCACAATATAAACTCTTCAGCTTATTATTATATATTCTTAGATACACAACAAGTATTTTAGATTTCTGTATTAAATCAGCTGTATTGAAATAGTAACTAAGCCCAATAGCTAGCAATAGTCAAGGGAGGAAAAATAAAGCTCCGCGGGGAGTCCCCGGGGTGGGAGGAGGTCGCACGCATGCGGCGACAGGCGCGAGCCGTCCTGCTGAGGCGGTGGACGGAGGACCTGGCTCCTCCAGTCCCGGGCCAGTGGACGGTGGAGGCCATTCGCCCGGTCCTTCAGGGGTGGATAGGGCGGCGATTCGGGTCACTGACCTTCCGACTGGTGCAGGTGCTTTCCGGGCACGGATGCTTCGGAAAGTATTTGCTCCAGATCGCGAGATGGGAGGCGACCCCGGTCTGCCACGAGTGTGGGGTGCCGGAAGACACGGCGCTCCACTCGCTGGAGGCGTGTGCCGCGTGGGGCCGCAGCGGCACACGCTTTCGGCCATAATAGGCGGGGATCTCTCCCTGCCGAGCTGCCATGCTCGGCGGCGAGAGGTCGTGGCAGGCAGTGGTCTTCTTCTGTGAGGCTGTCATGGCGCAGAAAGAGACCGCAGAGAGAGTCAAGGAGAACAATCCCCTCGCTGACCCTCTCCGGCGCAGACGGACGGGAGCGAGGAGGAGGCGATTTGCCCGTCTTCTCGCTCCTGTATAGTGGGGTCACTGGTACAGAGTCGGGGGACTCTCTACCGGCTTGCACGGCCCCACACGTCTAGGGGGTGGCCTTGGTGAGCAAGGCCACCCCTCCAAAGGTACTGTGGCCCGGTTACCATCAGCCAGGCCATCCGCCGGGGCGGGATGGTGATTGCTAATCCGACCCCATCTCGCCTCACCCCGTCGGCGGAGAGACTGCTCACCCCAGGTTTTTAGTGTGTATACCGACCCCCTTCAGGGGCGGAGAGTCTTACATAACTTCCCTCCCCGGGGAGGGGATATCCAGAAAGGATTTACCTGGGACAAAAAAAAATAAAAATGAACGGAAACATAAAGCAGGATCCTTACTAACATCTGGTACACAAAAGACCGCGAAACAGCATTGTTTTTTTAGTTGCGGTAAGCAAAGTATTTAACCACCTCAAAAAGAACTGTTCTGTGATCAATTGAGTCCAGGGTTGATCTTTGCATTACGCTAGCAGAACATAGGTATATGTATAAATGCAATCCTACTGCGATAGTTTTAACTGACGTAGTTGTCATCGTGCACAAAATCTATGCAATGTCTTTTGTTCTATATTCCAATAAAAATATTAAATTTAACATACAATATAGCAACTGTATTTATAATTACCTGCAAACAAAGCTCATGCAAATTTTCCCCAACGAATGTGACTTTCATGTTTTTTACAAAGAAAAGTTTTAGAGGTGAATTATAATACAGGTAAGAGCGTACTCATATTCAACGACTTTTTGCAGCTCTAAAGCTATTTGTATAGTTTAACTTTTATAAAATATTTTTACGTAGCTCTTATAATAATCTAGTTTTGGCCCGTAGTTTTGCTCATTCGGAAACAGTTCATTTTCTAGATGAAAGGTATCGCACGTCCATATTTGTACCTTTTTTGACAGTTGAGTAATTAAGACTGCGCCGAGCGTAAGATGCGGTTGGATTGAATGAGAGAGCTCTATATTCAAATCGGCGCGCGGCCGCCATAATAAAATTGTATGGAGGATTTGAAGTGCTTTTTTGATAAATATGTATCTTTATTGTCAACCAATAACTTAAATATTTGGGACGGACAAATTGTAATATAACTATTTATGTTTCGTTTAAGCTGTACAATTGGATAGATTTCTACTGTTATAATCTAAAAATCACTTAACACGAGCTTACGTTTTTGCATTTTTCGTGCAACGTAATTTTGTAGTCGATATTATAAATTATTTTAAGTGTTTTACACGGAGTAATTGTAAACACATTCATTGTTATGGTAAATGTATATTTTATATTTGTATTAAACAAAAAGTGTTGATTTTATCAAATTAACTGTGACCGCCTGTTTTGGCACATTTCGCTCGGCGCAGTCTTAAGGCGTGAAAAAGTAACAAACATAAAAACTTACATTATTAGGTATTGATACTATTAGTTAGCATTCTCTTAATACTAGCTTTTGGCCGCAGATATGTAGAACATAAAATATACTAATATTATAAAGCTGAAGAGTTTGTTTGTTTGTATGGTTGAACGAGCTAATCCCAGGAACTATAGGATCGAATTGAAAATTATTTTAATGTTGAATATCCTATTTATCGATGAAGGTTCTAGGCTATATAGCATCACGCTACGACCCACGGGGGCGGCGTAGTAACCATAAACACGAGTGATGACAGTAAAGTTTCGGCTTTGATTACTTAGGCACCATATTGTCTTATGTTTACGCGAATGTTATACATTGAAATTAAACACTTTATACGGATTTTATCGCGTTGTTTATTTATAGAGTTTTCAATATTATGTAATAACATACATAATTTTGAAAACTCTAACACTACTATTATTGAATTTTACTACTATTTAAGCTATATATTTTCTAATTAAAAACTATTTATGTTTAAGTTTACACTTTGCCTGTCTGTTGTTCTGAAGTGTAGCTACACTTCAGAACTTTGGGACAACTACTATCTTAGTCTCCCCGTGAACATGGCTGCTGTAAAGCAACCGAAACGTCGGGGCAAAGTGTAAACTTAAATATAAATAGTTTTAATTAGAAAATATATAGCTTATAGTAGTAAAATTCAATAATAGTAGTGTTAGAGTTTTCAAATTATGTAATAACAGTGTTTAAAGTAAAATAAACAACGCGATAAAATCCGTATGAAGTGTTTAATTTCAATATTTAGGCCCCGTTGTTGGATACTCAAACTTTACCAAAAATCTTTAAAGCGTTTGTATTCATAATATTATTATTGCTTTAGCACACCATGTGACTATTCATAATGATATATTAACCAATCCCAAAACTGCGGTCCTCCTACATGAGAACGCATAAATATGACATAGATGTGTACAAATTTAATAATGGCCGCGATAGTCCGGGACGGCATCTGTGCAATACACTACGGTATGCGGACAGGCGGTTTACGAGCGGCCCAGTTTTAAACACCCCTGCCCTGGTTATACGAATGAACAATGAAAATTTCAATCATTCTGCTGTAATTGCTTTAGAGCTGGAATTCTGACTACTGGGTCATTTAAAGGTTTGTCAAAGTATTTCGTGGTTTTTTTATTGCACGTTTTTATAATTATGTATAGTTTTCTTTTTACTTGTAAACTAAGAGCAAAAATAAGTTGATTTTATTTTGAAGACCCTTGCTTGCATAAATCACTTCGTTGTAATAAAGTAAACCTAATAAAAATGCATTTAGTTTTTAAAGCTTTGAAAATACATACATAAACTAGTAAGTAATAATTTTCTGAAATAGGGTTTTGCCCATGCTCGATTTTGTACGTTAAGTACTATATTATATGCAACAGAAAATAGCATTGAAAAGAAATCTTTTGTGAAAAACATCAAAATTGGTTGCAACCGAAAGAAGAATTACGGCCACTCCTACAATCTGAAAGATAAATCGCATGCTGTCTCACTCATGTTAGGTTATAGAAGAGAGATAGCGACTTTTAACTAATAGATAAATTATATCTGCTACCAAGCAAGAGCCCTTAATATTTAAAATTTAAGTATGAGATAAAGAGGGGCCGTAGTGCGGGTCTATCGTTATTATCCCCGCATGCCTGATTTATATAGTGGATACACCACATAACACACATCCATATTTTTTCATTGTCTTTTATCAATGACTCATTTCATTAGATTTAAAAAGTTTCTATATCCGTCAAGATATACAGGGTGATTTTGAAATCGTGTAATTCCTTTTAACCACGCATTCTACTGGTGATATAGAATAACCCTGACCATATTTTTATTTAATTAGATTTATTTTTTTTGAAAAATTATTATTCCGTTTTTTTCGTGAAATGGTGTCAGATAGTCATATGTTAACCAACCGAGGCAATTTTAATTTTTTACTAATTAAAATAAAAAATCATATTAATAATTAATGTCGTAACTAATAACGGGCGGTCCTTTTTATTGCCCCTTATTATTTACGACATCAGTTATTGTTATGTTATTATTTTTAAATTAGTAAAATATTAAGATTGTGTCAGGTGGTTAAAATATGACTATTTGAAATCATTTCATGAAAAAAATCTGTACTCTAATTTTGCCGAAACCATTATTCTAATTACGAAAAAATATGGTCAGGGTTATTCTATATCACCAGTAGAATGCGTGGTTAAAAGGAATTACACGATTTCAAAATCACCCTGTATAAATAAAAGTAGTCGAATCTCTATTGCTTAAATTAACTACACCATTGGTCCCGTAGGATACGCACAAACTTTGTATCTACTTATGTTAGCATGTGGACCAGCTTTGGTTCCAGGATTTGGCAAGATGTCATTGGGCATCCATATTAGTAATAATTTTCTGTAGCAGTTTCGATTTTGCAAAATATTTGGCTTTGGCTTAAGTTACTGGGCTATATTTGGTGAAGATCATAATGTTAACTCACATACAATATAAAAAAACAGTAAAATCTGTTTACAGAATTAATTTAACCTATTGAATTGCAGTGGCACACTGGCGGCCAGACACAAAAGATTTTCATTTATTTCTGGCATCACAATACTTTTAAGGACAATTCTCACACCACTGTAAGACGCCAGTCGCTCTACATAATATTATTTTTAAACAACAGTCTCAAAGTACATCCAGATTCTAAACAACAATTCATAGACCACACATTTTTTTGTCCAACAATGTAATTTATGGATAAAAAGTTGTGTGATCTAGGATAGTATTAGTCAAACCCTCAAATCAAACCTAAAACATTCGGTGCAATTGCAATAGTGACTACTTAAGCCGTAACACCATCCGCGCAGTCAAACATTAAGTGTACCATACATCACAAATGTATGGAAATTATCAAAAGCTGCTCCAATTAATGTGGACGGCACTATTCATATATTTGTTGACATTATAGCTTTGCGTTCTATCTATGATACAAATCAAATCGACAAAATGTGTTTACAGTTGGCTGCAGAAATTTATCACGAGTAATAATCAAATAGCGCTGTAGTCATTATCGATATTACTCGCCTCACTAGCCCCAATCATTGGAACTCATTAGTAGATGTGTACAGGTGTTAATAATTATTATCATAATTACCTCTTTGAGGTGTGATATCGAAATTTATGAATGCTGATTTTTCTGTGTATGAAAATCGAGGAATGGTTTATTTTATTTTAGGTTTTCAGAGTGGCATTTACCGTGTTTATTATTTATTATTGTTTGTGATTGCAGTTACTGGTCTTATCTTCTCTATAGTTTTGATTTATTTTATGCTGTATGTTATGTTTGATGAGTTTTATAACGACTCCTGAATAAGGTTGATCCAAAAGAAGTATGTTTATTATATAGTCATTTTAGGCTTGTGTCGCGGAAATTTATCATAATCTTCTTCTTCTCCTTAGCTTTTATTATTCCCAAGTCACTTGGAATCGGCTTTTCTGGTCTAACCGGATTTGACTGCATATTAGTTTTTACATGGAGCGGCTGCTACCTGACCTCCGCAACCCGAAGGCTAACGATACCTTAAGGCTAGACCAGTGTCAGGATATTATAGGGCACTGACTTCCCAATAACGACTACCATAGATGTTGATGGCAGCCGGGACCGACGGCTTAACATGCTCTCCGAGGCACGGAGTAGGCGATAATTGTCAATCAATACGCACATAATTTCGAAAAGTCATATAACTTCCGAAAGTCAGAGGTACGCGACGTGGGTTCGAACCCGAAACCTGTGACTCTGTATTGCTGTCTTTTGGTCTCCCCACTGAGCTATCGCTGCTTCTTTACTTACTACTTTACTATCATTATAATAGGTATATATATCGGACACTGAAAACAAATATTCGTAGATTATATAAATAACTGTGATTCGAACCCACAACAGTCGATGCAGCGGCATCGGCGAGGCGGTTGCTTATTCGCTACGCTATCATTTACTTCTATCAAGAACTTTATATTACGCTTAAAAATGTATTAGTTATTTTCATGAACAGTTGTTATTAATAATTCAATGTGAAACTATACATATATGTAAACGTATACATAACATTATTTAAAATCATAGTAACTAAAAATGTTTGTCCTAAATTATATCTATAATGAACAAACCAAATTATTATTATTAAAATCACAATTTTGTTTTTTTATAAAGATTATATAGCTGTTTTCAGCCAACATCGTGCATTAATTATTTTCGTCTGAAAATCTCTCTATAGCGTTCTATCATAAAACAACAAGGTTTATCCATCACAGCGCTCATGTTTTTAATTTGAGTGGAATATCTGATACTTTTATAAGTCGTAAAAGCTATCCAATGAGAAGGGTTGATGCTTAACTTCAGAATGGCGTCTTGTCACGATATCATGCAATTTGGTTCAGTCATAATTATTATTAATACGTTGTACATATTATATTAAAGAAGCAATCGGTTTGTTTGTCTTAGTCAAAATAGAATATGAAGTCTCATCTTTATTAATTGATATTTTAAACATTGCTGGCTGGATATATTATGTGAGTATGTGTAGTAATACATCTGTCTACCTGTTTGAGTAATAATAATATATTATACTAGCTGCCCCGACATTCGTGGTCCTGTCAAACTATACAAAAATATATTACTCGTAATTAAATTCAAAATCAAAACGTCAATAATATCTTATATATAAAATTCTCGTGTCACAATGTTCGTTCCCGTACTCCTCCGAAACGGCTTGACCGATTCTCATGAAATTTTGTGAGCATATTGAGTAGGTCTGAGAATCGGCCAACATCTATTTTTCATACCCCTTAGTGATAAGGATTGTCCAACCCTAATATTATTTTTAAATCTTTTGGTCAGAATTTTTTTTTGTGGCAAAACAACGTTTGCCGGGACAGCTAGTTTTTATATAAAAATATACTTTAAGTATATATTCGATATTTCCCGCGGATATTTCGCAAATTTTATTTCATACAAACCTTGTTCTGACAATCACAAACACAATAAAAAAACAGCCAAATCGGTCACGCCGTTCTTAAGTAATGCTTCTAATTTTTATTTATATAGATTATGACATATGTATATTGTTTTTATGCATAATTATAAGCGGCATTACGTTACTCAAACTGGAAAGAGGCCAGTGCCTAGCAATGGGACGGTTTACAAACAGGTAGCCCTGTTTGTAAATATTCTGATATTTCAATATAATAACATCCGCGTAAACATAAGACAATATTGGGCCGATAATATAATTATTAACATTTTAGTTAGCAGACAATAGCAAAAATAACGTGTGCCAACCCGTCTATTTTAAACGTAGTTATCTGCTACAAAAGGTTCTTTAAAAAGGCTTTCACTAACATTTTAAATTGGTATCATTTTCACTGCCACGCGCAATTAAGGCTCCACTGACAACCGGACGTCAGTCAGCCGTATCGATTGCGTCGCGTGCTATGCAGCCTGAATCATAATTGCTGCTAACAGGTAGCCTTTGTAAAACTTTTTACACGTTTTTGCCCACGGTTGCTCTTGCATAATATTGGTGGTGAACGCGTAGCGGTTAATATATCGCACTTACCGATGTGAACGGTGGTTTCGAACCTACATATTCAATTATTTATATGAAGCTTAGCTGAGGGAATTAACAAAAAAATACTATTTTACTTTAAAAAGTTTTGCCAACTCGTAACTATTGATTACTGATTCTATCCTAACTAATGTTATAAATGCGAATGTAAGTTTATTCATTTGTTACGATTTTACTCTTTATCGACTCATCCGATAAATAATCATGAAATTCGGCACTCACGTTGTCATGGGTACAGAAAAAGATATAGGATACCATACACTTAGAAAAAAATGTACTGTTCCGGAGGGATAGAAAAATGATTGACAAAATTTACATTTACGCGAGGAAAGACGCGGGCAAAATGTAGTGTGATATAACACATTTTCATGTTCAAAGTCAGTATGTATTTTCTATTTTATGATAATGTAAGCGTACGTAGGTCTGCTTATTATATTTTAGGACTACGTGCTGAGAAAACCTTTACGAAAGTTCTAGTCGCTTCATCTCTGAAAAATTGGAGACGTTTTGTAAAAAGATTAGCGGGTACCTGATCCAACAAGATTTTATCAAGAATGGGATGATAGTTTGATTGTTATAATTTATTATGTATTATTCACTACCTGGGTGCGCAATATCTAATAAAGCGGTAAATTTGTAAAACAATGTTACGATGGTTGAATGTTGAGCAAACTTAGACAATACATTTCTAATAATATCGGCATAGACATAATTATTAAAAGAACAAAGAGGGTCTATTTTGTTCAATCCTTCAGAAAGCATTAAAAATAATATGACAATCGAGAAAATCAAGAAATGTCGGCATCTGTTAATTAAATAGAAAGCATCCAAGAATAATAATGCATTAGACGCCAAAGTCCAATACTTTTGAATAATGTATGGTAATGCAGATTATAAGTACTGATGTATTAATTAAGTCCGTATTTATTGTTATTAAGGCATTCAGCTGTGTGTAAACATTCTCTACGTTTTCAGATTAAATTGTTAATGGAACAGCGCAATAATAATAAACATTTCTCTCCTTACAAAATATTTTATTCCATAGTCTCGGTATTGTAAAATTGTCTCAATATTTCGGTATCAGATTCTAATCATACTTCGTCAACCGCAAATTCAATTTCAATTGTACTCAAGGCATTATTTCTACGCATGAGAGAATGATGGAGAGATGTATGCGCCGAATTGTACCTTCCATTCTGTACAATTTTCTCAACAGGTATATAGCTATAAAAATAAAATAAAAAATCGCTATGGAGTTTACAGATATTTTATTTACATAGCAAATAATGAATAACAATTTTAAGAAATATTGTGGCATTTCTGAGAATTCGTAATCTCGGGTTCAAATCCCTAGAAGAGCATGGTATTATTGAAGTTCTATTGCTGCTCCATTCTTCGTTGTGCCAATGTTTGTAAGATCGCCTATGATTTAGGATTGTTTCATTGTGCACTAGGAATCATTTCAGTATTTCAATTTTTCACTCTGTTCGTTGATATAATACTACCACTTAAACTAATGCTTTATTTTATTCATTTTTGGCAATCAATCTGTTTTTAGGGTTCCGTAGCCAAGGGGCAAAAAACGGAACCCTTATGGATTCGTCATGTCTGTCTGTCTGTCCGTCCGTATGTCACAGCCACTTTTTCCCGAAACTATAAGATCTATGCTGTTGAAACTTGGTAAGTAGATGTATTCTGTGAACTGCATTTAGATTTCCATACAAAAATATAAAATAAAAACAATAAATTTGGGGGGTTCCCCATACTTAGAACTGAAACTCAAAATTTGTTTTTCATCAAACCCATACGTGTGAGGTATCTATGGATAGGTCTTCAAAAATGATATTGATTGAGGTTTCTAATATCATTTTTTTCTAAACTGAATAGTTTGCGCGAGAGACACCTCCAAAGTGTTAAAATGTAAAAAAATAAGAGAATGATAAAACTAAAAAAATATATGATGTACATTACCATGTAAACTTCCACCGAAAATTGGTTTGAACGTGATCTAGTAAGTAGTTTTTTTTTTATACGTCATAAATCGTAAACCGCAATTTACCTTTCATTCAATCAACTCAAATATAAATATTAAAAAAAACATTTAATTTCATAAACCTTATGCATAAACCGTGAACCCTTATTTTCTAATAATAAATCTGTAAAAAATACACTATTATTAAAACATCGATCAAAGTTACCACGAACTACAAGAACTTTTATATTATGTTACTTGCTGCTACGGAACCATTCATGGGCGAGTCCGACTCGCACTTGGCCGCTTTTTTATAAAACTGCAAAAGTCTGTTTAAATAAAGATATTTGAAAAAATCTGAACGAATGGTTAAAAGTTTCTAAAAGCAAAGCCATTGTTCTTCTTAGTGTAATAGACATGAAGAAAAAAGAACTTTGTTTGCACGAACTATTTTATTGTTTGGTTATTCAGTCTTACCCTCAATTCCAACAATATAAACTATGTTGTAGACATATTGTAGTCAGTTAGATAGTTTTTCTTCTGTCTTCTTGTTTATTTTTCTTTAATATTTAGATAGTTTGCCAATACATCGATAATTTGTCAACCATTTATCACCCTATAGTTAGAACGCAACTGGGTATGCAACATGTAACGGTTCAACGTCCCCGTATATCATTCAATCAACACTGAGGCTGGTCGATCTGCAAGCTTAATATTTGCATACAATATTATTGTTTGTTGCTACGTGATATCTGCCCATTGTTGTGGACAAGCCTTCAGATTATTTGTGAAGGTATCCTTTGTTGATTATTGTGTGCGGGACAGGAGTGGGAAGTTCAATAATCATATTACTATTGTATAGCGCCACGCTATTATTGCACTGTCTGAGCATTTGACTTGGTTGGTTTCGATACCACAAAATTAGTCGCACTGACAGGTAACTTAACCCAATATGTGAGGGAACCACATAAAGATATTCATGGGAACGCATACTACATAAAGTAAAACTATATGTCAATCCAGGACTTGATCTTTATGTGTGCCAAGTTTACCCAAAATTGTTCAACGGGTGATTGGGTCTTCTTCTTCTTCTTTTCGTGTGGCTAGTGGCCAACCTGTTGTCAAGAGTTGGTGAAGCCGCCCGTAGGCCTCTGACATGGCTTAACGACTGTTGTCAATTTGGCAACAGCCGTGACCGACATTTTACGCGCCCTCCAAAGCACGGAGACGCTCAGATGAAATACCACTAAGCGGTCACCCATCTATAGACTGACTGCACCCAACGTTGCTTAACCTCGCTAATCGTTTACCGATCAGTGAGTGCAACTGGCTATGAGGTAACAAACATCCAAATATCTTCAAAATCTTTCACATTTGTGTTATAAGTACTAAATAAATTATAACCACAAACTAATTTAATATACCTATAATAATTTAAAACTTAGCTCTCGAATAAATTAATATTATTAGTATAAAAAAATAAATTAAAAAGTTAAAGAGTAGAATCTAGGTACTTCAGAATTTGATTGCTTATTTACGTATAATAATTAATTAATGTTGCAATATTATAAATTATTATACCAGTGACTTCCTGCTGCCATTAAACGAGTAACTTTCAAGAATATAAGTGTCACTTTGTAACCTAAATGAATAACCAAAATTTATTGACATGATTGAAATTAAACTTATATATACGGATTTTATCGCGTTGTTTATTTAACACTGTATCTATTACATAATTTTAAAAACTGTTACACTACTACGGTTAGGTATCAATCGATAGACAAACACGTTACACGAAATAATACATAGACAGAAAATACATCTTAAAATAGCACATTATTACCAATATGATATTTTTCACACTTCCCAAGCACGGACAACGTGAAATCTTAAATTTCGAATTATTACCTAAAGGATAGTTGTCAGCACGCTTGGCATCCCCACAACAGTTTACTGACACAGAAACATTGGCACAGGTTTTTTAAAATGTCAGTAACCACGTTAAGTTCAGTAGGCCATAAATACCGCTCACACGAGCCGCCGCGCTAAGAAAGGTCAACGAAGTGTTTACGTGCCACGTGACCTTTGGACAGATTACCTTTATCTACATATACGACTGTAGTGTTTGTGTGTCTTCTTTATTCTTCAAAGCGAAGGAAAATTACCGTTAATGTGACGTCACACTTTTGAAGCTGAAGTGTGATGTATGCACTGAGAATTGAAGTGGGAAAAAACGTTAATTTCTGTTTCTACTGAAAAACATTTTCTAATAAATATTATATTTGAGAATAGAAACTGATAAGAATAGAGAATATACTTCTGTCACATAGTGTGTAGGAATAATATCTTGTAACGTAGGTAACGTATTACATTATTATTTACTGTTTGGGGACTTCTTAACTGCTAAGAATGCTCACTCTGCCACGAAAGTGTAAAAAGCCTAAATAATAGTCAAATTCGAAACAACTACCCTTGTTCTACTATATTAGTGTCCGTAGCGATGGTCATCTCGCAACACACCGTGCAATTAGCCACACTAATGTGGGCGCTTTTCTTCTTCTTAACATGCCATTGTAACGGTTAATGATGTTTGGACACTATCTTTCCAAACTGCTTACTGATTCTTATTATGTTACCAGCATCAATAATTAAGCAATTCAAGATTAATAAACTTATATATTCTTTCTCTAAAATACTACTATTATTGTGGACCGCACAATTTTCTGAACCGTGTGAAAATTTAATCCACCGACGAGGAAACCACTTAAAGTATTGCGCTACCTGTGTAACCTAATTTTTTTTTTATTTTATGTGTATCCTGAAATTGTTAATATAGCTGTAAGTATTAACGATATCTTTATCTAATCCCTAAATACGTAATACAATTTCTCAAGTTGCTCAGAAACAATACTAAGAAATTGTTCTCATAAGATAAACTTTATCTTGTCAATAAATTGTTACTAAACCAAGTTGTTTGATATTGCCTCATACAACTTCTAGACAGCTATATTAACTGTCTACAGAAGTAAATAACATAATAACATTCTGCAAACGTAATACTTTTATGTTGCTTATTTGAATTTGGGTAGACACTACGAAAAAATGCTCTTGAATAGGTACTACCCACTTGGTTATTTTACTTGTAAATATAAATTGCCCACTTCACTTGAAGGAAACAGGGCTCTTCAAACTCCGTGTAAATATAACATAAAAGGGCGTGGAAGACTTGTTTATAACCTATGTTATACTCATGCTAAGAAGTTTTCACCGACAATTTTGTTAATACAATTCTCCCGTTTTCTTTGTGAAATTTAATATATTATAAATCAAATTTTATTACGAAAGTCGACTATTGCTAAAGCAAAAATGCTGCTAAATGGCCTCAAGGGTTTTTATTTCTCTCATAAATCATATTAATTGTTTTCGTGCAGCGACCGGCCGAAAGGGTTTCGGATTTGTTCTCAGTACCCTTCACTGTTTAATGTCACCGCTCACCACCATTGTTTGTACGCACAACTCGATTAGCAAATTTTAATTAGCGGTATCTACCTCATAGATATAATCCTGTACGACTGTTGGACGCAAGTATTCATATAAGCCTTTTAAAAATGTATCATATATATTCAAAATCAGTTCTGCTATGTACAGTTTCGTAACATACTTACCTTGCTATGCGTATGTAGTGTAGACAAAGCCAGCGCAAAATGGTTATACCTCTATTTTCATCCAGTCAGCGCTGCGTCAAATCCCGACAGATTTTATGTGGGGACTCGGGGGGTTACAAATAAAATTGAAACCCTTTGTAATGCAAGAAAATACCCTTTGAATATCAATATTAGAGTGAGCTCACGTAGCCGGCTATACTTGACGATCATTCGTGTTCCCTACACAGTTTTGAAGACAATGAAATGATAAATATTGATGCAATTGTGGTGAAGATATTTTCCGTGTTACTTTTATTTGTTCGCAGATTTGGGTAAGCGTTTATGAATACAAGTTGTTTATGATATGGAAAGCTTTTCTACTGTGTTGAATTATATAAGGGAGTTAATTATGATACTGCCAGAAAAAATGTAGCCATATATTGAAGCTTCTCTCATGGCGCCTTTGCCATAGAATCAGGTTCTTATTTGTATTTCTTACTAAAGCTGTTTGTTGTAAGATAAAGTGACGTCGTAAAAAAGCTCATCCTTATTCTATTGTGACTAAAAAATGGATAATACCTAAAAGTAGCTCATGCTTTATCTGTCACAACTGTGTATAAGCATCTTTGCTATTGAGCCAATCCTTTCAATCATGTGGCAGTTATATCCAGTTAGATTCCGTCAACTTGATGATGCTGTCGTTCCAACGGGCGTGTGGTCTGGTGATCACGATAGGCTTGTCTCTCCTCTAAAAGCAAAAGGCAGTCACAGCATAGACTATGTTCCTTTCACTGTTCGATACTTAATAGACTAAAGCCGAATAAACTCTCCGAAAAACATTATAACATTTACATGTTATAATGTTTTTCGGAGAGTTTATTCGGCTATTGTTAATAAAAAAGAAGTGGAAAATAATATTATTTTTCCACTTCTTTTTTATTAAAATTCATACACAAAAATAACTCATTAACGTAGAACGTAAGCTACATTGTCTTGCCTCAAATTAAGAGTCCGTGGAGCGAAAAGCTGTGCAATTATAATCCTAGTACGGCATCCGAGACATTCAAATCCAAATTGCAACTGGGAATTACTCGCGGAGTCCGCCATGTCAACTTAACGTACAGAGTACAGAGAGTGCACATACATATCTTATGTATAATACTTGTGTCTTGTGACTTGCAGGTTAATATTTGATATGTATCAGACAGATATGGTGTCTTTTAAAATACTAAAAGAGGTGGCTGGCTTAGGTACTTATAAATTAAGATGAATTGATCTTTGCATTCATAAATAATTGGTATCTTCTAATTTTAACCAAAATACTCAATTTTGCTAGCAAAACCTTAAAAGTTTCGATTTGTTACCTAGCCTTTTTTTTCAACAGTTTCAAAGTAGACGCGTCCCAATTCTCTTAAAAATATTTTACCTATTTTGTTTTTATCTAGAAAAATCTGTAACCTGAATTTTAACCATCGAAGTCAAATATTGATTCATAAAGTGGGAGCAACCGAATACAACAACACATGATAATTTACAGCCCTTTGAATATAAAAAGAGCTGAAATTATCAAGTGCATTCATGTAATTCTGTAGACTGAGATGCCATTAAGCAAATATGTAAATCCGTACCCAACGTAAATACCAAAATACTGGTATATAAATGACATTTTTTACGACATCAATATTAAAATTTCGCTCTACTCAAGAATATAATGTTAAACAGCGTGGCTCCATCAAACAGTACTTTATCATTGTCTCAGCATCTAAGTTAGAATATACTTATTCTGCTGCAGCGAGTTTCTTCATAAAACAACAAACCAAGTTATATCTCACTAAAGAACTTTCTTTCACGTCGATGTATGCAAATAATGTCCTCTTTATACAAAAATGACAGTGAAATACACCTCTAACTTTTTATCGCAGCGATGTGACGGCGACGCGACAGCGCCAGAGCAATTTATTTTATAAGTAGCTACTGGGTTTGAACACACTGGAATATATTGAGATATTCTTTTACGCTTTTTCTTTTTTTGTGGTTAGTAGTTAATGTTGTGACAGAGTTGATTAAACCGAAGCGGGCGTGCGCTCAAACTCAGACGAAGTGCTTTAAATATTTAACCTTGTTCATCGGTTGCAGATCCATTATAAGTAGTGCAGTAAAATATGTTTTGGTATTGCATTAAAGACCTACTGCAGTTATGGATTAAAAAGTTGTTTTATTTTTTTTACCAAGATGTCAAACAAGCATATGGCATAAAGGTAAGTTTAGGTCATATGTACGAAATATTTGAAGATCGCTCGCTTTGTAGGAAAACCTCGTAAGGAAAACTGGAAATCTGTGAATCTGAGAGGTCTCCAACATGTTCTCCAAGAAATGTAAAGTCTGGTCGCAGTGGTAATCTATGGTCAAACCTTTATTTTACGGTGAAGAGGCACACGCCCAGCTGTGGGACAGTTTACAAACAGGTATGATATAGCTATCTACATGACAGAACAATAAATCATATTGAATAACTCATCATAAAATATTTTGCTAATAAGCCGTATTACTTTGATAGGAAAAGTCAGTGGAAATTAAACAGGATCACAAAATAAAGGTTTTCTAGATAAGTTCAAAAAGTTTTATCGATATGAATGAGCAGGTGCACAAAGTTGGGCATTACAAAATTGAAATCCAATTTTCACAAGTTGAAGTGCTACAGTAACAAGAAATATTCTAATTAAAAAGAAAAATTGCTTCATATTTTGCGTATTTTTATCTACTTTACAATATTTGCTCTTAATGATGGAATGGCCATCAGATTGTCGATAAAATCATACACATTACATTACAATTTTTGTTTTGGGATATTGTCTTATGTTTACGTGAAGGTTATAATTATATTAAAATTGCAAGTAGTAATCGTTTATAAATAATGAATAAATAAAAATAACTTTATTGAAACAAGTTCACACAATAATTTGTCTTACATCAAACGATGCAGTCCAAAAATAACAAACATAATAGTTTCAAATTTATCGAGAATAGTGATTTGCTGAATAAAGAAGTTTTATTTCAAAGTATATTTCTGTATAGGTATAAGGATAGAGAAATAATTATTCAAATAAATGTTAATCGATCATATTAAGCAAAAAAAAGATGATAATAAGATCCCCTGGGTATCGCAAATAAACCACTAAGGGCAACTTACGCCTCCTCATTTATTATAGAACCTATTTCTATGGCTTCCATTCCAACTGCCTAACTTATCTAGTGTGAATTATCTTATATAATGTATTTTATTAAGTATTTTAAGGTGGAGAATTATGTTTTGTATTACAATGTATCTGTAAATTAGGAAAAGAGTTTATTTTTTATCATTATTCTCAACTTTTCTAAGAAACGTATTGCTATTGTACTAGTGTCATCTACCGTACAATTTTAAAGACTAACCGTTAGGCGCAACACATATTAGAGGGCTAATTACCGTTATAAAAACTGTTAAAATAAAATGCCGAGCTATGCCGATATTTTAACATTTATGTATTTCAATTTAACAGATTGATTGATTTATGGTAGTGTGGCTAGATCAGTGTACTATTTTAAATAGTTTTTCGTACGAGAATTGGCGAAAGCCTGAATCCCTGTTGTAATGGTATACTGAAATCCCTGTTGTAATGGTATACTGAAAATTCCACATGGAGATTCTAGACTCGTTTTTATATTTAAAATTACTTCTTAGAACGATGTCTAATCTCTTTCTCATATTGGACCTTGATCAATTCAGTATCAGATAGATGAAACACAATCCTTTAAGCTATAAACAATTCAACACTGTCACCGTTCTACAGTTATATGACTATCCTTACGTAAACTAAGCCCCAGTACACATACATCATCACTCTAACTTTTCCCAACTTGTCACCCTGTGTGCACGAGTCCTTGCACATACAGTGAAGGTGCCAAGTTTGTCCCATTAGCATTAAGCTTCGCGCTCGTCCCAGTCACAACTTGTTGCAATTTCCAACAACTTTCCCTTACCTATCCAATACTATGCAATTTGCTACTTCATCCAATAAAACTGAATCGTCTGCAGCTGACAAAGTATCTTCTCTCTAACAATTGTTATCTCCCGTCGTTGTAAGTACGAGAAGCAATAGGGAATATGAATTAGTATTTCTTTTTAAAATTGGAACTACTAAGCTTATGTAAATTCACACTAGTAAGTATTTCTATGAATCGTAGTTTACACTTATACCTTCAAGCGGAATGCAGTATACACGGTATATTGTATATACTATTGTTTTGCCATATACTTACGAAAGTATAAGCAAACTGAATTGTGCAACCATTAATGCATATGAACACACGCTTAGATTAAGTATTAAGCACTTTATAGCAGGTGCTGTGATTGAAAACCAAAGACATTTGGAACAAAAATGTGGTTAAATGTTACAAAGCAAATTTGGTCGGTTCTCAAATTTTTAATTCCTGTTATTTCCTATAGTTGAAATAAATCTATTGGTGCTTAAGGCTGCACGTTGGGTGGTGTACGAAACCACAATCTTCCGATCGTAGGTCTAGACCTGTGTCACTAGTGTCTATAAAGTATAAAATCATTTAGTAATTGTTATAATAAAATTATTATTTCATGATCTATTTTCAGATTAAATACGGATACATTACCACAAAGTGCATTAACAATAAAAATATCTATGCTTGTTTGAGAAATTACGAAAATGTGACCTTAATTACATTAAACAAACAATTAATGGCATTTAAATAAATATGATCAATTACATAAAAAGTGGCACGAAAAATGATAAGACGAATATTAGAATCCATCCAAATATAATTAGAATACATCTAGTATTTGGCCAAATAACGGCCAAATACTAGACGTATTCTGATTATATTTCCCATCTAATAGTAAGTATATTCTTTGTGTCCCTGGTTTGAATGCTTATAAAATGCCCCGCGACACAAGATTTGCTCCTAGTGCGGGTCCGTAAAATCATCAGTACGTAAAATTGAAAATATTTATACATCATCATAAAAATATAATATTCTAGCATTCATTATTAAAAAGTCTAGTGGTCTGAACTGCCCGTAGAAATCTGTAATAGCCAATTAAAGTACATTACAAATAGACGTGTGGGTTGCATCCAGTACTATACTAATAAAGTTTTATTACGTTTTTCTGTCAAGATTTTTAGTGGCGTCAGTATGCAAATATGCTCGGAAAATGGCAATAGGAGCGCACTCTTTTACGTGAAGCCAAAAATCATAGCTGTAAAAATGTGGTAGAATCCTACACCTGTAACTACATCCTACTGGGAGTATGCATCTATATTTACTATTAAAATTTACTTGGTACAACCCTATCTCACAGTATTTGTTGTTTGTAGTATAAATGTTGCTTTCTATTTTCTCGTGGCCAGGTAAAAAGGGCTGACCATTTTGTTAGAAGTACCCACTGTACAGGGCAGTTCTACATAAGGACGTCTATGAACCCTAATCAACGTCCGAGGATTTGGCGGAACACTCATAAAGTCGCATTACACTGCCCGGATGTAACAGGGACTCTGGACGAACATTGAAGCTTAGTGAGTCTTAAGCGAAAAGGAAATCTTTCGGCCTTTTGTAAGAAGAAAGTTTTGTTTTGGTGACAAATGCAAAAGTCAATATTCGTTACGGTTTAAAGAGCGGTAGAACAATTTTGACCGATTGGCAAACTTATTATGCGTGGTACAAAATATACATTTAAATTTTTGTTTAGGTACATATAGGTTGTATAGCCCAATAACATTTCAACAGACAACATTTCTCAGGTAAAATGAGTGTGCTTACTACTTTATACGAGGAATGCCAATGTTCATGCTGCTAATGAGAATTTCCTATTAGAAAATCTCAATAAAAGTTTGCAGAACATTATAATTATTGGTAGTAGATCCTCGCTGGTTTCAGCATGAATGGGCCGGATCGACCGGGGTAGTACTACCCTCTCAGAGAATACCGGCGTGAAGTAATGGTACCCGTACTGTTGCGTTTCGTATTGGTGAGTGAAAGAGCCGGAGGCCCAGTTACCCCGATCCTTTTCCTACCCTTTCCTTTGTCCTTTCCCTATTTCATTCCTTCTTAAAGAGCTGGCAACGCACTTGTATCTCCTTTAGGGTTGCGGGTGTTCATGGGCGGCGGTAATCGCTTACCATCAGGTGAACCGTCTGCTAGTTTGCCAACCTATACCATAATAAAAAAAATAAAATTGAAACGTATCGCATGTACACAAGAACACAAAACTTCTTCAAGAAACTAAAGTACATTTTCTTTAATGCGTTGTCTCAAGTGTGATATAATTTCTTTCATACCTTTGTAAAATATACAAAACTAGCGAAACCGATAGACATTGTTCCATCCCATTGTTGGCTTGCAAACATCAGGTTGCAGCGCAACTGGGTCCAATTGTAAATTAAACCATCCAGGGCGAGGCTCTGGAAGGTTAGATTCACAATTGGACATTCAAACATACACAAAGAAAATAATTAAAATTGGTCCAGCCGTTTAGGGGGAGTCTGTACTCCTTCTAAACGTCACTGTTGACATAAACACGTACCGAAGTATTAAATTAATATAACTAGCGATTGCCTAGCGGTTGAAATGCGACCATAATTGATTTAAATTTTAAGTTTGATAGTTATTAAGGTTTTATTTTCTAGAACTATACCCTTATAATCACATTTCATTTAAATTTCGATCTATACAGGTGAATTAACCGATCTTTTTCAAACAATATTTACTTACCTACTCTTTAATTGACGATATTTCTAAGCTTGCTACTTTGTTTTCTTTATTACATATAAATACGTAAATATATTATGATATATGATATAATACTATTTTATTGAAATTAAACTCATTTATACGGATTTTGTCGCGTTGTTTATTTAACACTGTATTACAACACAAATGTTCCACTAGCTTGGGATCCAGTAATCCAAATAGTCAAACCCAAGAAGAAGCAAACCACAGCTAGACTTCATATTTTGAGCTCATTCTACGTAAATAGAAACACTAATGATTAAATTATGTTCGCGTACTTTGAAATAACTACACTGGAACATTGAGACAACTACCATCTTAGTCTCCCCGTTACCATGGCTGCTGAAAAGCAACCGAAACGTCGGGGAAAGTGTAAACTTAAATATAAATAGATTTAATAATTTTATTAGCTTAAAAATTAGTAAAATTCAAAAGTAGTGATAGTGTAACAGTTTCAAAATTATGTAATATAGTGTTCGTAGTCCGTATAAATGAGTTTAATTTCAATGAATAACGCGTAAATAGAAGATAATATTATATAAATAGTATTTATCATTCCAATCCACCAGGCAACCTTTGGTTGCCTGTAAGATATTGCTGATAAATGTAATTATATATTGATATATGTAACCATAGTTACGAAGAATAGTACTACATCAGCCGAACAACGCCGAAATACTAGGAACGTGATTCGACTGCGTATGTCAAATACATGGTTGTGTGCGTGTAGTGTTTTTCATTAATTTCATGTCAGTATTTCTAATGCATATTTTATATAAATATTAGGATTCGCCACTCCTTCTCCATATAAACTTTAACTGTGCCAAATTTCATACTCCTCTGTCCGCGCAATTTTCGTAAAAAGGGGTACAAAGTTTTTGCTTTACGTAGATAGATCATAAAGATATACATAACCTGTAAATTTTAGGAATGCCAGATGTAATTCATAACCGATTATGTTTGGTCGCCGGTATGCCAATGCAACCAGATTTAGAAAGTCCCATATACATATATACAGTATATATACAGGGTGATTTTGAAATCGTGTAATTCCTTTTAACCACGCATTCTACTGGTGATATAGAATAACCCTGACCATATTTTTATTTAATTAGAATTATTTATTTTTGAAAAATTATTGTACCGTTTTTTTCGTGAAATGGTGTCAGATAGTCATATGTTAACCAACCGAGGCAATTTTAATTTTTTACTATATAAAATAAAAAAACATATTAATAATTAATGTCGTAAATAATAACGGGCAGTCCTTTTTATTGCCCCTTATTATTTACGACATCAGTTATTGTTATGTTATTATTTTTAAATTAGTAAAATATTAAGATTGTGTCAGGTGGTTAAAATATGACTATTTGAAATCATTTCATGAAAAAAATCTGTACTCTAATTTTGCCGAAACCATTATTCTAATTAAGAAAAAATATGGTCAGGGTTATTCTATATCACCAGTAGAATGCGTGGTTAAAAGGAATTACACGATTTCAAAATCATCCTGTATATACATACTGCAGGGTAGATTGCGGTGAACTAAATGTGAGTAGTGATCTTCAGTCTACGATAACAAAAGTCTCGATGAATAGGACGGAGCCTCGTATCCAATTTGCCAATGATTGCAATACAAAAGGGTAGGCGATACTAAACACCTCTATTGTTGGTGTTGTCATTGTGACGGTGACGTCCCCCTTAACAGCAATTTAATCAATGCCAAGTCGTGTTCAGGAAGTCTTTTGTAGAGTAAGGTGATGTGTTACGTTATTTGTTTTGAAGTTGGATGTCACTGAAGGATTGTGTTATAATATTATTCCTAATCTAAAATGATGTCTTGGATAATTAGTCTATTCGGTAAGCCCCGTGCTATAATTCAGTTTGTAATCAGTAATCCAACCAGTATCCATAGATTGCTTATTAGATATAAATATAAAATTTATATAGCAATCATGCTATGTATGATTGCTATGTAAATTTTATGTCACGCTTACGTCCCTGAATGGGTAGGCAAAGATGTATTACACCAACATTTCACTAGAAATGGTTTTACATCCCACTTAATAAAGTGTGAGCCTATTGCCATCTACCGAATAGAGTCCTTACTGCTATGAGAATTTATTGACAGAAGTAGTTCAATTATATTTTACCCGATCCGGGAATTGAACCCAGAACCTCAAGCACAATAGTAGTGGTATTGAATGTTACTTCCGCTTTGCTTTATCTCCATCGTTTAGGATGATGCAGGTTGTCTGGAAGAAAATGCCTAAGATGATTAAGTACACTTTTTTTATAATTATGTATGAATGTTTTTTAATATAACGACTGATGGAAAATACAAGTTGTTATTTCTGAACTGATTCTCAACAAATATTTATTATGATTAATAGAATTTAAACATAAGGTTTATCCTATGCGCTCTTACGTCTAAGGAGATGCAGATAACTACTGAAAACACTTATAACTTACAATGATTTTCTAACTTTAATTATTCTGGTCTCATATTTTGTTACTAGAAAATCATAATTAATGTTTCATTGGCCTTCCACTTTGCTGTACACGAGTAGCTACTTATAAAATAATTAAACAGTCATTGCTAAATAAATACAGTTCGGCCTCAAATGTAGAGTACGGCTACAAATTAATAATAATAATAATATTCTATCACATACACACAAAACCATCTAGCCCAAACTAAGCAGAGCTTGTACTATAGGGTACCAGACAATGGATAAACATACATACATACTTTTTTTTTAAATACCTTCATATTATACATAGAAACACCCAGACGAAGACAAACATCTATGTTCATGCACACAAATGTTTGACTTGTGCGAGAATCGAACCCGCGACCTCAGGCAGTCAGTCACACTAACCACTACCCCATCGAGGTATAACTATAGTTATTATTCTTAGCCAACATTTAATGCTTTCAACACGATTACGAATAACTGTCAGGCAATGTTTTAAGAACCAATTTAAACAAACGAGCCGCAAATTCACTAGTCATGTACAAATTGGTGCAATCACTACGCGCGCTTGCAGAGCACTTTATGTAGGTCTGGAATGGTGGCTGGAATTATTCTTAGTACTAGATATTGCAAGCGGCTCCGCCCGCGGAAATGGACTTCTGGAATGATAGTGGTTACATCAGTATAAGATTATGGATGCGGCTTCGCCCACATGTAACCCACAGGTATGCAGGCAACCAGAACATGGTCTATCTATGCCAAATTTGATTCAAATCCATTTTACGATTTTCGCGTGATTGTGTAATCTTTCATTTATTATATAATTCAAACATCTTTATTAACTTTCACATTTATAGCATTAGTAAGATGCCATTCCATAATAAACCATAAATTAATTGTAGAATCTTATGTGATATCGTTCTATATTATAATGTGCTATAATAAATACGAGATTCTTGTGGTAGACACAAGCATCTCATATACTGAAAAGCCGATTTTTAAGAAAATGTTAAAAAAAATTAAGTTCCTGAAATAAATTTGTTATATATTGCCGCAGATATCTAGATCCTTTTTACTGGACTATACGTCATATATTAACAAAAAATTAAGAATGATCAAAAAACTTATTATTATGGTATGTATTGTATATTAATGATGTATGTCACATTATTTTATTCACGTATAATACTTTTAGGACTTAATCCTTGTTATAACGCCAACATGCTTGGCAATGTCACAGTTTTCGGATTATATTTTCCTTATAACTTTCAGCTGAAACTTTGCCACGTACAAGTTTTAGGGGTTGTTCGTCTTTATCGAAACATATCGTGTACGCGAAATGAGTTGTTGTTTGTTACCGAGAAGTTGTTCCAAGATATAATAAAAAATACATTAGCACATTATTAAAATTTGCATTCTCGGAAATATACGTGCGGTGTTTGTTAATTAGCGAGGCGGGGCGGAGAGTTGTTTAAAATGTGCGAACGAAATGTTTTATGTATATATACAGATTTTTACAACATACACACAACATTTATGTGTACAGATTTTTACAACGATTTTAAGGCGAGAATAGTCTGTAGTGAACCTATCTGGTGGGGCATCACTGCAGATTATGAGGGCTCGGATTTGATTTGTGAGTCAGGCCAACGAGTTACCCTGTTTTTGAGTCAGCTCAAAGTTAGGTATTTTGCGTTGATTTGATCCCCTGCAACGTGAAAGTACCTAAAGATGTTAATACTTTACCTGATCCATTGCTGTTCGTGTTGAATTGCGTACCGAATCGGATTACGAGAATAAGGGAATATATAGTGCACTTGTATTAATAAGCACACACTTGCGCACTGTAATTGGCTAGTCGCCTCTCTCTTACGTAGTTAGGTAGTCTCTGATAAGATTAGTCACTTTGAATGAATGAGAATATTAGTTATCAGTGAGAAGTTTTGGTAAAGTAATCGTGGTTCAGGCAAAGATTATACCGTTTGCTGGCATCTTCTTAAAATGACTAAGAACATTTTAAGAAGATGAAATTGAGTTACACTATTTTGCCACTAAGCGAACTAAATGATGTGAAAGAAAGGCCTTACATTGAACAAATCCATTCAAATAACCCTTCGAACCTCCTCCACTACAATAATTATTTATTATTCGAGTGGAGGTGGCAAACAAGCACACAGTCCATTTGATGGTAAGCGGTCACCGAAGCTTATAATCACTTGCAATACCGATACATTGCTCACCCTGAAAAAAGGAATTACAGATCCATCCTGGCATGAGCTTCTAGAGCTGTTACTTATCAGGAGAAAAGCATGAACGGAGCCACTACTGCTACTGGTTTTCTGAAAAAGAGTGATACTTCCAAGGACCAATCACCTCATTCGTATAATCACGAAATGCCGTATAGTCCTGAAGGTGTATTTTTTGTTAAAGAATTCCACATACTTTTATCTGTAAATTCGAGCCAAGCTGGTTTTCTTTGTGCACTTATCTCGTCATAAAAAATAACACTTACTTTCCTGTGATGAATGGAAATGTTCTTTTATATATTCTACAATGAATGTCGAATATTTTTGTTGTAACACAACCTAAATTATTACATAACAAAAAGCCTACGGTTGCCTCGTCTTTGTCCCCGCACTATATCGTCTTTGCGAGATAAACCAATATTTTGCTCGTCCAAATAGGCAATATTGTGTTATGTTTAGAAGCGTCTTGATCTTTATATCTGTCTTTTCGCAGTCTAACAAAGATATATTTCCAGTCTCACAAAAGGGAGGCCTGAATTCTATCTTTGTATATAGAATTTCATTTTGTCGTACAAATACTGAATACAAGAAATCCCATTTGTATCTTTTGTTGTTTTGTGCGATGATTTTAGTCTACTTACAATATGACCTGTCCATTTGCAGAATGTATCACTAGCGTGTATAATTCAAAAGGTTCGGTAGACGTACTGTAATATATGCTTAGTCAGATTATCATTTTTTTTTATATACAACTAACTTTTGCCCGCGGCTTCACTCACGTAAAAGTAGGTTGTGTTAGTAACAAAATTAAAAACAAAATGTATCCTTTATAAATCGGTGATAATATAGCATTCTAATGTATAGATACAGACTATTCCTTTGTTCCGACTGCGACTGTAGTTTCCTAGATTACCCTCAACATACACACAAACCTACAAAATTTACTCTCTTGCTTTATAATTTTAGTATACATTACGGACACACACAAGCATACGGCTCGCTTAGTAAACAGTTAATATAGCAAATAGATGATTCCAGTACTAAGCGCGTAATTGAACGAATGTTCAATTATGCGTCTTGCGTTAAGTGAATACTTACTTTGTCTAGCACAGAGAGATGGCTTGTAGCTGAGACTTTCTTTGGTACTCGGTGAGCGGCACTCAAACGTATGTAAATGATGTATACTACTGGATATATTGCAATGTATATCGTTTATTTAATGTTGTAATTATTATATTTATATAGGCGTACTAGCGACATGCCCCGGCGTAGCACGGGTACTACAAAACCTTAACAAGTTATACACTTAAACCTTCCTCATGAATCATTCTGTCTATCGGTGATAACTGCTTGAAAATCCGTTCAGTAGTTTTTGAGTTTATCGCTATCAGACAGATAGACGCGGCATGGGATTTTGTTTTATAATATGTAGTAATAAAATAACACAGGTATATTTTATATTATATATTTTTCTTACTATTCCGTACGTGAATTTATACAACTCTATATTTGTTTTCATGTAGATACTTTGAAATTTGTATACTTACAGTAGAGGCTTGTACCAACTTAACCAATGTTATAAGTCTGTAAGCCTTTTTCAAAGTTACAAAATAAATTAATAATAAATTTAATCGCGCTTGTCTCACTATTTGAAAAGGGAATCACTTTGCTTCGATATACAGAAAGACTAGCCTTGTATTTTTGTCTTATACTTTTTGCTTCACTTATTGTAATCTAGTAATAGGTTTATTTGATTTATGATGTCTTTAGGCACTGCCAGATCTTTTTTTATTGATATAATTGACACCGTTGTGATCTGAACAGACTAAGAACACTATAACATGTCGATATCAATTTTATTATCACTGACAAAAAAAGGTCGACAATAAATAATATAATGTTGTTTTGTTTTTTTAAGTTATTGTTTTAAGGTGGATAATTCTTCTGCCTTGATTATGTATATGTTTTACTCGATTGCCTCTATGCCAGAGCGTTAGTGAATGCCACTGCTGTGCATCTGGCCTCGAGTTCGAT
Source organism: Catocala nupta (assembly GCA_963675205.1). Lineage (NCBI taxonomy): Eukaryota > Metazoa > Arthropoda > Insecta > Lepidoptera > Erebidae > Catocala > Catocala nupta. The sequence goes on along the minus strand of OY776086.1, from coordinate 24,028,993 downwards.
TACTAAGTCGACGAACCTTATTGGGCTTTTCTGTCAAGAAATTATCAGCATCAACGCGCAGTCTGGGGCTGTGCTTGATCGACGACAATAGTCTCGCCCACTACAACGTATCTAAAATAATAGCTAGCGAAATGTGGTTATATCACTCGATTGGTTTGGTGGTGTCGTGGTGGTAAGCAATTGCTGTGTATGAAGCCTCGAGTAATACCCTTTTTTTTTTTTACCTTGTTGGAATGCATTGACGCCTACCTCTCCGCTGAAAAGTCGGGCTCACCTGGATAAAGATGGAAAGCCCCGGGTACTACCGACTGAACCTACCACGGTGTGCCAACTCGCTGCCTTGAATGGTGGGTGGTGGGTCGCTGGAACTGAAACTACATCAGCGGTTCACCCAGCAGTGTCCAACACAGGCAAGAAATGTCTGCGGACGACGACTCCTGGGTAACACCCCGGCACGACAGAGGGCATCACTCCGACTCAATGGCAGGCGGACGACAGATCCCCGTTCCCCCGCCCGCGGCCAACGCTATGACGGCATCAGGCGCGCACAGGCGCGCCTGCGTCGCCCGGTTCACTGGCGGCGGCTCGGATCCGCAAGGATACTCTCCTCCCGGATCCGCTCCGTCACCTCCTTCCACGAGATAACGTCCTCGCAGAAGGATGCGGCCGCTATCCAGTTCCTCTCGCTGTCGACCATGGCTTCGAGTAAGATTCCTAGGTCAACTAATCTTATTGGGCGTTTATATCAAGAATATTTCAGTAGCAACACGCAGTCTGGAGCTGTGCCTGATAGACGACAATAGTTTCGCCCACTACAACGTATCTAAAATAACAGCTGGCGAAATGTAGGTGTATCACTCGATTGGTTTGGTGGTGTCGTGGTAGTAAGCAGTTGCTGTGTATGAAGCCTCGAGTAAGATTACTAGGTCAAGTACTCTTATTGGGCTTTTATGTCAAGTAATTTTCAGTAGCAACATGCAGTCTGGGCTGTACCTGATAGACGACAATAGTTTCGCCCACTACAACGTATCTAAAATAACAGCTGGCGAAATGTGGGTGTATCACTTTGGATAAAGGAAATACACTTTACTTATCACTTTGGGTATATTGGTGTGACTTTATGCATGTATGGGCTTACGAACGTTGAAGACAGAACAAAATCGATAGTAGTACCCTCCATCCGGTATCGATAGGTTCATTAATTCCAAATATAAAAACAAGCGGGGCAGTCTTTGGGGACTGCCGTTAGAGGTGAAAACTAAGTAACTAGCGTGCGGTGACGATGACGCGAGTTTCACGCTTTTTGCTCACCCAAAAAGTACACATATATACACAGTATACATATAGCTCATGGAAAGCGTTCGGTGACGATGACGCGAGTTCACCCAAAAAGTGCTCAATGCGCCAAAAGAAGTTTTCACTTCAAAAATATTTTGTTTATTTCTATAAAAAGAAAAGTCCCTCACTAGAAAAGGATCCTATATCGTGGGGTAGAGTCTTAAGAAAGTCAAATTCAAAGTCAACCCGAGACCTCAAGAACATGAAACCTAGACCTCGGGACAACTATTTGTGAATCACACAAAGTTTTATGGCGTTTGTGGAACCAACCCACTACAATCGGCGCAATGGCAGTAGCAACGCGACCAACTAAACCACTATGCTATTATTTGGTATATACTATGCATGTTTATCTAAGAAGGTGTAGGCAGAAATATATATTACACCCACATTCCGCCTACTATATTTCACGTGATACGTAATAAAGATAATCTTGTTCCTGTTTACTAAGCATTTTGAATCTTCGTGTCGCTTCTTACAATATCCCAAAAAACTTCAAGAGTAAACACATAACATCTTACCTAAGTACTACACTTTTTGAAAACGTATCTTTGGTTAGGTTTACTTTTTTTGGATAAACCTTTTTGTACCTCAAACAACGTGTATGCAAAATTTCATTATGTTCGGTCAAGTAGTAGAAGCAAAAGGCAGTTTAAATTAATTGATCTAGATGAATCGATTATTTTAAATATTGCTCCAAAGGGGCGAAACAGTGTCTTGCAAAATAGGACATCTTTTTTAGATAATCCTTATAATAAGAAATATCTTTGATAATAAGAAGTAAGATACCTTTCTTCTCTTCTTAGTCACGGTCTTCATTGCTGAAGGTCGTGTCCAGTAGAAGTATAATCTTTGATCAGTTCTTGCATTACAATTTTCCACTCGTTTCTATCCTCGACGGTCTTAAAAGCTTCAGGTATTGGGAGGCCGGTTAACTTTTTGACTAAGTCTGATCAACGGGTAAGGGAGCGGCCGCGTGATCTTTTCCCGTCGACCTGTCCAACTACCATCAGCTTTTGCAGGTTGTCAGGGTTCCTGCGAGCTATTTGTCCGAAATACCTAAGTATTCGTTGGAAACAGTTAGTGGATACCCTCATAGTTATATATACCTTTACATTACTAAAAAAGTACTATACCCAAACGAGCGAACCCGAGGGTAAAACTCAGTATATTTAGTATATATTCAATATAATATCCTATTTATTGTAATAGTAAGTTTAATGGTCAGCCATTTGGCCTAATATGTTATCCTCTCCATTGACAATAAACAGTTCATTGAACAATGTAGATATATTATTGAACATGTCGTAAGCCCAGTTCTAAGCACGTCTGCTGGTCTAGAGGAGAACTATAATATTAATTATGGAATATTATTATAATCGCAAGCTTATCTGCATATGAAATATTGATCACATAATTTACAGTATAAAGTGCTTGTGTATTAGACAGCTCTTGAGCCATTAACACAGCCTTAAGTTATAGTAACCATTTCTATTTAATTTTACAGTGTTAAGATGTCACAATTTTGAAGAATTCCCTTGGAAAAATTGGCTTTTGAAATTAAAAACATCAGAATATTTACTTAATATAATATAAGACAATGGGTCTTTATCACGTTGGTATTTATTAGCCAACGTATCAACCGACTTGCATCGATCGATGTCACGGGTTGACCTATCGATTTAAGTCGGTCAAAGCTTCAGGCAATAAATAGGTATTTTTTAGTGTAGTAGTAGAGTCGCTGATTTCAGCATGAAAGAGCCAGCTCAAACGGGGAAGGACTAACCTTTCACAGAATATCGACGTGAAATAGTAGTCTACTGTTGTGCTTCGTTCGGTGAATGAGAGGACTGGAGGCCCAATCACTCTCCTTCTCCTTTCCCGCTACTTCTCACTTCCTTTTTCTCTTCTTTCTTTCCTAAAGGTTGGGCAACGCGCAAGTGATGCCTCTGGTTTTGCAGGCGTCCATGCTTGTTTGCCACCTTAGTAGTATAAAAAACAAAAAGGTATAGAACCGTTGTCTAATATTATATTAAGTACTAGACGTGGCCGCGGTTTCACCCGCATTTATGATTACTGCGCCACTTCCGTGGGTCGTAGCGTGATATTATATAGCCTATAGCCTTCCTCAATAAATGAGCTATCCAACACTAAAATAATTTTTCAATTCGGATCAGTAGTGCCTGAGATTAGTGCGTTCAAGCAAACAAACAAACTCTTCAGCTTTATTATATTAGTATAGATGAGTACAAATCGCGCAGGGCTAAACACGTCTATTATAATATTTCAATAGAGAAGATGGCTGCAATTTACCATCGGTTTGGATGCCACTACACATCAAAGAGGTAGTAACAGTTTAAGATGTTTGCTCACTCTAGGAAAATTGTGATATCAATAATAGAGCAATGTTTAGCTACTTTGAAATTATACGTCAAGATATTGAGACGAACATCATATTAATCTTTCCACGAAACAAAGCTAACTTATATCATGAAAAGTTTAAATTTAAATTATTGTAGAAAGTAAACGAAATTAATCGCGATGAAAACTGCTGTGGTACAGTTACTTTTAATAAGATGTATACGGAACAAAGTTTTGTTATAATATCTACATCCAATATTGAATAATTGTGACAAAACATGATAATGATGACTTTAATTTGTCAATTCCAAGTAAACAGCTGTTGCAAAACCTTGTAAACGTGAATGCTTTATGAATTTGTTTTCCCGAAAAAGTTTAATTTAAATGTTTAATAACGATGTTAATATAATAGAAGTAAACATTGTAACGCAACTTTGTTCTGTACATCTTTTTGAGGGTGACTGTACTATTACTTAGTTTCAATGAGTGACATTTGCAATGTTATCTTGAAAGGAATAAAAGACTACTGTCTTTCTGGCACTTCATACGGCACTCCGTATGAGGTGCCAGTCAAAATTATAAATCAGTGTCACAAATATCACATAAGTATTGCTTTTCCTAGATTTAGCCTAGATCGGAAGACTATTTAGAACAATTTTATAACAAAAATTAGGTCTCAAGACGTCTCGCTATGACGTAATAATAGTGTTCTTATATTCGTTTATTTTGGCGTCCGTACTCCAAAAGTAAAATACACAACATTTATGCAAACTAAACAAGCCAAGTAATTGTTGTTTTTAATTTAAAGTCAATTTAAAAGGGTCAAGTACCACGGTTTGGGTTTAAAGCGATTATTATTTTCCGGTTAGCTAATTTTGGGACGTTAGTCTCAACCGCATTGTTGTTTGGATTACGCATTTGTGTCAATTGGCAGAGGTCAAACAGTTTGAGGTTCTTAATTTGGCCATATCTGACCGTCCGCTGAGCATTCTTGTGTTCTTGAAGAATAAAGTGACAAACCGTAATAATCATGTTGTGTGGCCAGCGATAGAGATCCTTTTTGTCAGATAGCTAAGATGCCGAACCAGCCTATATGTCTAGGCCACTAAGCTCTCTGGAAAACTGGTGCGTCTGATTGTAGTGTCGGCCTAAGTTGTTGCTAGGTATAGGTAATAGTATAGGAAAGAAATTTTGTTAGAAGCTATCTTTAAAGGAACTATAAGAGCGTACACACTTCTGGCAGTATAGCGCCTTCTAAACTAGCTCTGTAATCTGTACTTACCGCAGAAACACAAAGTAACTTGACTACGAACTAACTTGAAATGGAGGTATATTCGACCGCTTAAGGTTTGAGTATAGAATTCGCTGTGTTAGTACATAGTATATAATTTGATTACTAACAACCATCGCTACGTTCGTTCTAGTCTATTTGCAGTTCTATTTAATTACACATGTATGAAGTAAGGAAGTAAAGTGGCAAAGTCCCGAAAGAATGAAATTTGCATCCTTAGATTTGTATGCTACCTACCTAGATTATATACCTAGTTATATTTTAATACATGATTGGAAAACTTAGTTTCCTTTTTAAGCATGTTGCGCGAACAAAGGAGTGTGACATTTCACATAGGTACTTAAACCTTAGGTGGACAAACAGTGCATGAAGCTATTATCAGCGACCACCACCTGATAATTACGTATTGAAAATCTAAATTGATGGTTTGAAACACTCTATAATAGTAAAATAGAGTGTTGTGTATTCGATCCCCATCGAGAACGAGACTGGGTGTTCTTTGTGTCCACTGTTTTAATATTTGTTCCGTCACACCGGATTAATAGGTATTGAGGCAGTTGACTTTAAAAATAATAACTAATGTGTGTTGGTCATGTTATTTTAAAAAAAAATGTATATTGAATCTAAAATATGTACAACTACTGCGGATTTCTAGTAGATACGATCTTAAAATAATTTATTGCTTCAGTACTTAACTTATTTCACAGTGGCTAGTGATTCCAACTACAAAATAATTATATTCACTGATATTCGTTTTCGAGTTACAATTTCCATATAAAATAATAACTCCTCTATCACAAAAGTAGTGTCTAGTTATCTGAATTCAATAGAAACTCGTAATGAGCACGTTCCACAATGCGATATGAGCTCACACAAACACAAACTTTGCTTTCATTTTATTAAAGGAAACAAATAAAACCTATCGGTTGGAGTAGATGCAGCATTGCAATCGCATCCGAAGTTAGACATAAATTAGTTCCCTGTTAGTTTAGCAGAGCAAACTCGAATAGACATGAAACGATATTGACTTCTAAAATAAGCTCAGGAACTGTTAGACTGTTAACAAGTGGGCCGCTATTTGAGCCCGAATGCCCAAACTCAAGCTCTGGGCCATTAATCCAAACATCTTAACGATTGTTTTCAAGCTTTAAAAGCCATCTGCGGCCGGAGGGCGACGTCTTTCAGGAGACTTCCAAATGCGAGGATTTAGGATAGCTCTTGGATAAATGGATTCTTGATTGGATGATCGAGTATGCAGACTCAGTTTAAAGACCTAGATTTTAGTTGAAAACGGGGTCAGCTTTGCATGGTTCGGGGAAATTATTTGCTGGAATTTTGAGGGTGTTTACTGATTGCACCTCATTCACGATGTACTTAGATCCTTTTTATGCTTTTAAGAATATGGGTGGTTTATATTTATTTTGGTTTAAGATGCATTAATGAATGAATTAATTGCATGCTGGCTTTAGGGTGATAGATTTTTTATTAATCTAATGAAACAAATATACTTTAATTTAGCTTTGTATTACGTGCATAGTGGCTGTTTTATATATTAAATAACGGTTGAAATGGCAAAATAGCGTAACTATTTATGAAACACATCTTTATCGCATAATGAAAATAAAATGAAATGAAAATATTTTTATTTTTGCACAATCATGACATGCATCATCAATCTATATATTACGAAATGTTTTTTTACGAAATTGCGTAGATGGAGAAGTATGAAATTTGGCACAGTTAAAGTGTATATGAAGAAGGAGGGGTGAATTCTAATATTTTTAAATATGCATTAGAAATACATTCAATTAAAGAAAAAACTCTACACGCACACAACCATGAATTTAACACAAGCAGTCGAATCGCGTTCGTAGTATTTCAGCATTGTTCGGTTGACTTCGTAGAATGCTTTGTAACTATGGTTACATACATATATAATTATGTGGAATAGGTGACTAAATAAAATGTGATTATAAGGGTAAAGTTATACACAATAAAACCTTAATAACGATCAAATTTAAAATTTAACTAAATTATGGGCGAATTTTGACCACTTGGTGACCGCTAGTTTTTATTAAAATTTGGATACAACAAAAAGTAATTAAGTAAATAAAAATAAATAAAAAGTTGTTTATGTGCAGATGCACGTCCCATCTGACGGCACAAAAACAATGGTGATGCGCTCAGCATAATGCTGTGGCACTTGCATTGCTGCAAGCACCACACAGCGCTTGTTTTCAGCGAACACCACAATTATCAACGTTTGGTCCGCCAATAGGGCACTCAAAATAAAGAAGTAAATAATACATAAGCATTCAATAAATAGATAGCCATAAAAGAAAATGTGGCATAATAAATACAATTTTATTAAAAGAATACATACATTGAAAAAGTAATAGGTAAGAATAAAGTAAATAAATATTAGTTATGAATATGTACGTAATTGTGTAACAAAATTAAATCGACGCTCATGACGTAATGAGCGTAATAAGATGGCCTCATGTCTGAAAAGATGTTTCTGGCACTATATATTTATTTGTCTAAAATGCAGACACATCATACATATATGATTAAGAGATCTGTAAAGTGTGTACTGTGAACGTCGTGTGAGATTACTTGATTCGTGTATACTGATAGAAGTGATAAGAGATCCTAAGGTTCCCTGCTAATACTATTTACAAGCATTTGATTAAATGCTTAACCTGAGAAGAATTCCTAAGAGAAGCCGCAGAAAAGGTATGAAATGCAATAAATTTTCCATATATATAATATAAATTCCATAAAATAATGAATAGGTAACCTAAAACCAACCAACTCACAACCTTAAATAATCTATTATAGAACCTCAAAATTAAATATTAAAAATATAAAAATGAGTATGGTAATGTTTATTAAATGACTACAAAGATTCCATTTATTTAAATATAATTATCATAAAATGAGAGAGCTGATACAATGGTGTATTACAAATAAGTTTTTCTTTTTATTTGTCTCACCAGCTGTAAATTAATACAGACTTGAATAAATAGTAATAAAAATTTAAATTATTAACCCTTTTATCTCTAGGATAAAGTGACAATAATAGATTAAAATTAATAAATAAGAATTACAAAAATAGATTAAAGTCTTAACAGCTTTTTAAGATATAATCTTATCCACAAAAATGGATGCAGCTTGTATCACTAATATAGTGAAAATAATGAACGTGACTTCACACTTAACACTGATTGCTTTTTCTATATATAGGCTGAAAACAATATCGTGCTAGTTTTCAAGATTTTACAGGTCTATAAGCTTCAACCACTTTTTTAAAACATTGCAGCATTCATCATTCAATGGATGCAGTTTGTATCACAGGTGTAGCACAAATAATGAATGTGCCTCATACACAACACTCATTGCTTTTTTCTATACTTGGGTTACGAAATAATATTGTGCTAGTTTCTAAATTGTTACAACAAGCTACATACACAAAATAAATATCCTATATATCGATTATTTATCCTAACTAATATTATTAATGCGGACGTAAGTTTGTTTGTTTCGCTTTCATACCGTAACTACTTAACTAATCACTATGAAATTTCGCATGTGTGTTGTCAAGGGTACGTTCACGTGGCGAAATCATCGGCGGCGTCAAGCACAGTTCCCGAAATTTATTGAGAAAATCTAGATTAGCGCAGGCGAAGCCGCGGCTTCTAGTTTTATATAAGTTTGCACAGGTAAGTAAAAATAGAGACAAGAATCTATATATACATACTTATACTACACATGAAAGGTTTCCACCTTTACGACGGAGTAGTTTGCCCATCCATCTGTGAAGACGATAAAATCTGTCTAATTGCAGTCGGTTCTTCGATCGTTTCTAACCTATAAAATTGGATGGAACTTTACGAAGATGGTGGCAATAAAATAAATGTGTTTGAGGAACATCGTTTTCACATCAGTTCAGGCCGGTAGCACCCCCTCTTGGCTCCTCACTCACACTCTATTTTGTTCATGTTATCAGTCATGTTCTAAGTTTTATACAAGGGTTATGCCACTGCAGATAAAAGAAATGTTCTGTTCTAAGTCCTGCGGCAGATGTATCATGTAAGTAAGTCTTTTAGTCCTGTGATAATTTTTAATCATTATAAAATCATATCAACCTTCTTTTATAACTATCCTATTACTGAACACAGGTATCTTCTTAGTATGAGAAGGGTGAAGCTATATTCCACTACGCTGGCTGACTAGGGGTACACAAATCTCACACATTTTCGAGAACATTATGAAGGAATCCTATGGTAGCAGTATTCGTCACGACGTTCTGTTTCACCGTTAAAGCGAGCATAATTAATTATTTACTCGTAATAATAACATGATTACAAAAGGTCTTAGTCTTGATTGACCCCGAAATATCTGCGTTGCAGTCCAATAGTCTCGTTAGTGGCTTTGGTTTAATAAAACAAAATATTTACTGTCTTCATTGAAATTAAACTCATTTATACGGATTTTATCACGTTGTTTATTTAACACTGTATTACATAATTTTGAAACTGTTACACTACTACTACTATTGAATTTTATAAATTTTATGCTAATAAAATAATTAAAACTATGTGCACTTTCCCCGACGTTTCGGTTGCTTTTCAGCAGCTATGGTCATGGGGAGACTAAGATGGTAGTTGTCTCAATGTTCCAGTGTAGTTATTTCAAAGTACACGAACATAATTTAATCATTGGTGTTTCTATTTACGCAGAATGAACTCAAAGTATCATGAATTCTAGCTGTTGTTTGCTTCTTCTTGGGTTTGACTATTTGAATTACTGGATCTCAAGCTGGTGGTACATTCCAACCATCTTCTCTATTCAAATTAGGATGTTTTTTTGATTTCAATAGCCTCGCGAAGCATCCTTGGTAGGAATCGGTGTTTTCTAGCCAGTATCTGTGGTTTGTCAAATCTCAGGTAGTGGTTGGTCCCCTGTTGCACATGTTCACACACAGCAGACTTCAACGAGCGTTGGTGTTTTACATCAGCTATGTCTTCTTTTATGCGGGTGCCTATGCTTCTCTCGGTTTGACCAATGTATGAGAGTCCGCAGTCACAATTTATTTTATAGACTCCTGCATCTTGTAAAGGTAGTTGGCACTTGACGGATAGTAAAAATTGACTTATCTTCGTTGGCGGCTTGAAGTATATGTTGATTGAAGCTCGCTTCAAGATGTAGCCAATCTTGTCAGTGACTCCCTTTACATAGGGCAGTATAGCAGGTTGGCGCTCGACTGTGGCTGGCTTTTTTCGGGATCTGTGACAGCGGCGCGGCTGTTGGAGCTTGTTGTCTTGCAGTACTTGTTTGACGTATTAAAGCTCGGTGTCCAGGTGTTTCTTATCATAGATCCCGTGGACTCTCTGAAACAAAGACATTCCCACGGTAGCTAACTGTTTAGGATGGTGGTGAGATTCACCATTTAAGTACTTAATTGTATGGGTCTTTTTCCTATACACAGTGTGGCTCAAAGTATGATCAGGATTCCTGATGACAAGTACATCTAAGAAAGCTAATGAATTATTTGCCTCTAATTCCATAGTAAATTGGATGTTGTTATTAATGGAATTAAGATGTTCTAGGAATACACTAACACTATCTGTTGGTAATATTGTAAAAATATCATCTACAAACCTCTTATAAATCCTGGGTGTGATGGGGGCAGTCTGTAAAGCTCGAGCCTCGAAGTCCTCCATATATATGTCAGCAACAACAGGCGATACTGGGGAGCCCATTGCCACACCATCGACTTGTATGTAGAATTTATTGTAATATAACTAGATAAAAGATTTTCTTAAAATACCTCTCTCGTTTAAGTTATAAATCCTGTGTCGCGGAGTTTGATAGAGATGTTTTGACAAACATTCAAACCCCGTTATTTTAAGGTTTGAAAAGTAGCTTGAGACACGAGACAAATAGTTATTGCAAGTACAGTTAGATTCGCAACAACTTTTTGCACGTGTAGGAATCGAAGCTACAACACTCGGTTCAGCGGCAGTAGCGAACTGAACATAAACCACTGCGCAAAATGAAATCACGGCCTCTTATTTATTTATTTGAGAATGCCAACATTGGTATACACCGTTACATATATTGTAGACACATACAAGTAAAATATTAAAAGTGTAACAAATAATTATAGGCAAACACTGCATGCAAATAATGAACACAAACTACTAGGTACTAACTTAATAAACTAAAACTAAACTAAATCTTAAGTGAAATGCAAAAATAAATCTCTTAAAACTACTAAATAATCTTCAATATTTGCATATATCGTATGGAATTAATGGTCCATCAGTATAAAAGCGTTATCTACTGCTTAAAGTTTTCGCTAATAAAAAAGCAATAAAGTGCAGTAGAATTTTTAGTGGCAATCAGGTTACAATAACTTCCAACGACCATTTGCATTAATCAATCTTTATGGGGAGATACATTTTCAAGCGCCGGTTATTATTTTCAACCCGTTCATTCATAATACATTTCTCTCTCTCCCTCTCTCTTTACCTGACTGCGTCATAAAGAGTGAAATTATTTTCGGTTTTATGACTATATAAGTATGTATGTTTATTTCTGTGGCACCAGTGTCAACTAAATGAATTGATAAAGATATATAAAATTAAATTAGGTGTCGCTTCATATCTTAATGATAGGAATAAGATGGACATGATATAACTTTTTTGTTCCGCGGCAAGTGCTTTCAATTTAAGTAAATATTTTATTATTTTACCAACTTATTTCTTGTTTATGAAACTTTTACGTTCCTATTGATTATAGGGATTCTAAGAGAATGTTCTTAGACAAGATCGAAGGCATTCTAGAGAAATGCCTTCATTCACTACATTGAAAGTGAAGAAAAGGAAGCAAGTGGAAACCAATAGCATCTGCTTACGCATCTTGGATATACATGGTGTGAGATTATGACTACAATTATGTACACATAATTATTAATATTATTAATGTGATTTGTTTGTTTGTTTGTTTAACGCGTTAAATAATCGACCGAATATCATACAATTTTGTATACACGTTTTCAGGGTTTAAGAAAAGGACATAGTGTACCATTCATTCAGAAAATACGTACTGTTCCCGAGGAAGAAAATTTACTGACAAAATCTACATTAACACGAGCGGAGTCGCGAGCATAATCTAGTTTCGTAATAATTCTCTTAAGGTTTTCGAATTTACTTATTCAGACGTTATACTTACCACCACTTTTTGTCAACCAATATATCTTATACCATACTCATCATGTCTGTTCAATAAATTGAAATTAACTTCCAAAACCGTCAAAAGCGATAGCATCATTTCTGTCCCATTTACTCTTAAACTTATAACGATCCTGACAGAAATAAGAAATCTCTCAAAAGTTGTTCCGAACTTGGTATCGCCAACCCTACCCGCATTGAGAGCGTTACACAGCTATACAAAACTCGGCATATCTACTTGGTCCTGGTTGAGTAGCTAAAAGGGCTTATGGAAATGTAGGCTGTCTCAAAGTATCAACGTCACGACACCTGCTTAACCTGCCTTAAATAGTTTAATAAGTGGCTGTTTTGTAGGTACTTTCACTGGATTTGAACAAGTAATTGAAATGTTTAAAGTGATAATATTGTCTGGTCTTAAGATTGGAAAGAGATATCAAGATGAACTTAGTCCTATCTAATGATGATTAAACATAGAGCATTGCTTTAAGCGGTTGTTTGGTCACTGTAAGTACGCACGCCAAATGCACCTTGACGACGGACAGACATTGAACAAAAATTCGTCTCACGCCTATAACTCCGAAGGAATAGGCAGAGGAGTACAGATTCACAGATCTGACATAATAGGTGACTAACCTATTGCTAATTGCCGGGCACAGTTGTAGACTCCGTGCTGCTGTTGAGATTTTTTTGATAAAAGTACTCAATAATAAATTGCCGAATTCGTAAATCGAACCCGAGACATTAAGCACAGCAACTTACAGCAAACACCGAGAACAGCTCATAGAGGCAAAAAAATTAATTCCACTAATAATTGCTTCAAGTGCCGTGTCCTTTCTGTCCGTTGCTCTAAAGTTGGTAAAGGCCTATACCTAGAACCAGTGTCGTCTTTAATTAAAATAAAAAACAAAATACTTCAAATTTCGGCCTTCTACTGTAACCTTTGATCAACTCTGTAAGTAACAATTTGAGTCTTTATTAGTTTAGAAAATTAATACTTAATTATTAACAAGCAATTAACTTAGATAATCGTAATCTTCAAAATTCTATTTACTCGTTCAGCAACAAGTAAACCCTTATCTTATCTTATCTTGTGTGGGGGCCAGTCAGTACAGATCGGCGACACTTCGACACAGTGGAATCTTTTGTGTCGACTTCCCCAATAACGACTGCCATAGATGTTCGTGGCAGCCGGGACTGACGGCTTAAAGTGCTCTCCGAGGCACGAAGCAGGTGATAATTGTCAATCAATACGCACATAATTTCGAAAAGTCATATAACTTCCGAAAGTCGGAGGTATGCGACGTGGGTTCGAACCCGAGAACTCTGCATTGCAGTCTGTTGGTCTCCCCACTGAGCTATCGCGGCTCTTAAGAAGTAAACCCTTAGATACAGAGTGAATTAATTAAGTGGCTATACGTCAAAAGTTCTTCTATGTTTAAGTTTTTGTAATGTATGTTAATTATATACATATACTAGCTGTCCCGACAGACGTTGCCCTGTACAAAAGAAAACAAAAACAAATCTAAACCATTCTCGAATCCACTTGAACACACACGCAGGAGATTTATATATAGTATACTCGTAAGTATATAAACATTCTTTTGAGACAATTGCCGCACCAGGCATAAAACATGTGTCACAAGAGACTTTACAAACGTTCAAATATCGGACACAGAACACCCAGATTCGTAACAACTATTTGTAGGCCACACATTTTTTATCCTACGGAGGGATGGAACAGCACTCAGCGCGGTTGCAGTGGTGAGGCAACCACATAAGCCATTAAGTATTCCGAGCAGTCGAGTCCATAAGTCGTAAAGAATCACAAAGATGAAGTTTGAATGCCATGCTTGTCATAAATTAACGTGAACAATACATTTCCTGTCCGCTATATGGCGTTTAAAGTTTAAGATGTATCAGTAAGCCTGCCACGGTGGTGGTCAGTGCCATTCACGGTGGTGGTGAGTGTCACACATACACAGCATAGCGCTGTGAATGTATAATGTTTTAATACGCTTATGTGCATCTCTTTGGGGATACACGCGTAAGACTGTATGATGTTGTTGTAATCCTGAACTTCGTTAATATCATAATTTAACGGCTGTTGCAATAGGAAGCTTGTATATAATTAAATTTTTGGTTGACTACTTAAAAGCTATCTGAAAACGGTCAGACTGACACAGAAGGCTTATCAGGTAAACGAAGAAAGAGAAACGGAACGAAAAATGGCGTGGTATTTTCGTAGCGTAGTATTCACAGTCCAATATTAATAAAGCTGAGAGAATTAAGCCAATATTGCAAAACAATATTCTTGCAAAGGAATCATTTTCCTGTCTCTTTGATGATATAACTTTATACATTTATATGTATACTATCATGGACATGAAGACCTCATTTTTCTTGTAACGGTAGAATAAAAAATGCTGCAAACCTAACAGCTAACCATTTCGAGACGATAGAATATACTATAGATGGCGTTGTGTGTATGTGATAGAATATTATTATTATTATATTTCATTCGTTCCCACCAAATTAATACTAAATGATTATTATTCGTCAATCAGTAGAAGCTAACTAGCAATATTAGGGCTAAACTCCTAACATCGTCCGGCCTGTAATCTGCCGAAACTTAGGCGTAACAACACCCATCCGTTGAAAATTTCATTATCTACCTGAGATATAGGGTTTTCACACTGTAAGAAATATTTACTTTCGAGTCATTATTTTTTTCTTAGCGTGTGCTATGATAACGTTGGTAAAATTTCATCAATGGCGCAGTGGTAGGAAATGTGGCTGCTGTATATGAGGTACCAGGTGCACCTCACAGTTTCTCTAACAAGAATAATATCTCTGTAGAAACATGGAGTCTAGAAATATGACAAAATGTCAGTCCAAATCTTTTGTAATATTTTTTGACCGCCTTTTCAAAATTAATATACATTCAGCTTTTACTATAATGCGTTACTGCATTTTCGTCCCAAAATTTACTCATGCTTTAAGGTCATCTCAGTTTTGGAAAATTTAACACCTCTAGTTAAAATTGAAAAAATCATACAGAATACATTAAGGCAAATATTAAATGTGGACTTGAACGACCGAGCTTGGCTTAAAACTTCTCTACTTGTTCGTTTAGGCGGGCTCGGCGTTCACAAAATTTCAGATGTCAGTTTACCGGCGTTCTTGGCCTCGGTCTACAGCACGGAAGAATTAACCAGGTACATTCTGGCACCCACACTCGTTAGTTATATCTAAGCGGCTAATCGACGCTTCGCGTGACCAGAAGGCTGGACTTTTCTTGGCTCAAAGAATCAGCATTGCCATTCAACGTCGCAATGCTGCCAGTCTTCTGTGCACTTTCCCGGTCGACTGCGATGCTGAGGAATTTTACGACGCTGCCTAAACCAGCCATTTCCTTTCTTTATATTAAATTATAGTCCCATATTTTGTTACTTTTCATGTTTTATTTATAAGTGGTTAGGTTTGTTAATATTTGTTAAGTTGTAAATTATAATTGTTGCTATGTTTATGTAATTAAAGAGATGATAATAATGATACATTCTTTGTTACAGATCCTCGATATACAAAAATAAGACAATGACTATCCTAATTTCAAAACATAGGTTTCAAATAAAACTTATTATAAAATCGACACAAGTAAACGACATGTACTTTTTGAATGCAACCTTATCATACTTACCACACGGATATATTTGTTTATTTATTAGGGAAGAAAAAACGTATACAAGAGATTTTATAAAGTTTACAATATATAGACAGTACATAATCCAGTTGCATTTACCACAGATAGTAATAAAATACATATAGGCTATAGTAAGAAAAGAAGAGAACCTAAAGAACCATATACACAATATACGTAATATATTTAGAGAACCATATTATACATAATATATATATTCTTTCAACAAGAATATAATCTATGAAAATCTAATAGCCAAATCTTTCGAAACATTTCTTTTAAATTCTGGGAGGGAAAAGTGAAATACATCAATTAGGCGAGTACTATCATTAGCCATTAATTTATTATAAAACCGACATCCTCTTTTAATAAAAGCATTTTTACCATAATTTGTTCTAAACTGAGAAATATGGAAGAGAGACTTTTTACGTGCAACTAGTCGTGGACATCCAACACATATTTTGTGAAGATAAGGGGAGTCCACTAAATTTCTAATTATTTTATAAATGTCTCGTGCCCGTCACTCTTTAAGAGATTGTATGATTTTTATATTGTCCAATGTATTATAACACCATTTCATATATTTTAAACGCCTATTTTGAATAATTTCCATAAATATAAACATTATAAGGGTCTCACAAGACTCTTGTATAATAACAATATCGTGGATGAATGTTTGATGGATGTTGATGAATGGATGTTGTTTGTTTGCACATATATGTATAATATGTATAATTAATATTAAAAATTCACTTCTCTAGAGTAATTTGTGTTAGTAATGTTAAGCCTAAATAAACTATTCTCCCTATTATCAAATTGCAACAATATAAAGATCGAATATATCAATGACATTGCAAAACATACGTAATAAGAAGAATAAAGGGGTATTTATACCAGTTATAAATAATCATAGGCTTCAAAAAGGGTCTTAATAGTTATAGGAATGGTAATATTTTATCAAAGCATTAATACATTATACCCTACAACCCCTTGCAACCACAAATCATTTCTATTTTATTCAGCCCGAAAATATTTATAGTCGGATACAAGTATCGCCATCTAGTATATTGTTGCGAAATTAATTTTCACAAGCTCTTCCTTAAGGTTCCCATGTATCATGCTAGATGACGTTATACAGAGTAAAACTCAGATACCCTAATATATTTTTTTAAGCCATATGATATGTATCATTGGTATTTTAGACATTATTTAAAGATATCTATCCTTTAATAACAAACGATGTAACTGCGGTCGATTTGGTAAGATTAACTCCTTTATGACCAAGGGCTGCATAGTTTTAATACGCAGGCCTTATTTTTTGTATTATGTATTTGCTACAATATGTATCCATTAGGTAACTTTAATACAATATGTTTTTTCTAATTTATAAGCTAATAAAATTATTTAAACTATTACATCTATTTATTTTTGGTGTACGCTTTCCCCGACGTTTCGGTTGCTTTTCAGCAGCCATGGTCAGCGTGAATTGCACGAAAAAGTGTCCATATTAAAAGGAGTGGCTCACTTATTACGTCATTTACATAATAGAGAGCGAGTGTACGATTAATTAAAATATCTGTAAGAACATAAAGAACTCTTAAGTGTGCAGGTTTCCTCAAGACCATTTTGCTGCACCGGTAACGAAGCTATAATTATTTTGAATACTCACGTAATTTCATTATGTCATAGCCTTTTGATAGCCTGGTAGCCTTTGGATCGATCTCAACCTACGTATAACAGTAAAACGATCCTCATAAGAATATTAATATAATAGTCTTACTGTATATTTTTCATTATTCTGGTTTCTAAAGTAAAAGCAAACTTCTTGTATTATTTGCCGCTCTGGAGGTTGCCGTGTATCCAAGAATAGATAAACGTTGTGTGGGAGCCTGTTGACATCCCACCCTTGTCGTGGGCGGAGGAAAATGAGCTGCTTTGATACTCGTATGACGCACCATTTAGGTTATTCAACTTGTACTTATATAATGAAAGCCCACGTCCACTATTACGTGGTCATCCCACGTAATAGTGGACGTGGGCTTTCATTTATTGCACATATCGTTGGCAAATAATATGTGATATAAGTAAGATGTTTTGGTACTTAGTCCAAACTAACTAAACTATCAATATTTATTTTTGTTATTTTTAGTATAGACTATTGCCGCGCTAGATATAATTTCTGTGTCGCAGGGAATTTTACAAACATCTAAACAACGGGCAAAAAAACGTACGGACTTGAAACAACTATTTGTTGACTAAACATTTTTTTCACATGAGGCAATAAAATAAATATATCAAACAATAACAAAATACCGCCGCTAAAATTAGCTATAGGCGAGTATTGATTAAAAAGTCGAAGAACTTAAATCTTCAAACTAATCGAAATATACGCTCATTTTATCGTATTTTTCTCACCATAATAAAATTATGAATATACTGCAACAACATTAAGAGAAATATCAAAAACTTTAAAAATTCTTAGTTTGTTCTTACGTATAGAAACTCCGAAGAAAATAATTATTATAGTAAATGTTGAACCTCAATATAATAAAGGTTTTCATCAGCAAAATTTCTGTATTTCCTCTTGCCTGATGAATAGCTCGTCAGAATGAGTCATCAAATAATATTGCAAAGAAAACCTTTAATAATGAGAAATGAAAATATTAAAGTAGACGTTATAAAAGTCTTTAATAAAGCAAATTGGTCCGGTCATCCTCGCTGTTGTAATACCTTTTGTTGTGAATATTCCATTAAAATATGCTAGTGGTATACTTGAAAGCTTTAATGGACATTATTAAAAAGGGTTTTAGAACAGTAAAACATATACATAAATATATCCATGTATCATGCTACACAATCCTAGCGAATAACATAAAAGTATCATGAACTAGTTTGCCCAGAAGTAAAATTAAAGGTATAGCTCCGTAATAGATATTATAATTCCTATTATATAGTGTGGGATTCCAAAATAATTAAGACAGTGTTTACACATAAAATGAACACGTAAAAGATTGTCCGATTCTACATAGATGATCATTTCATCATAAACACCAAATCATTTAGGTACACAGTTTTTTTTTAACGTGGATGCATGCCGTTAATCATACCTCTCCGCGGGGCGACGGAGAGGTTATGTCGGGCTCACCGGGGATAGATGGTGAGCGACATCCCGGTAATACTGACTAAACCTACCACGATGTTCCTCGACATAACCACTATCGGCGGGTCCGCGCGAATCGCTTTCACATGCAATCGCGACCCCGCCGAGGTTTCGGTCCGCCGTATAAAACGGCAGGCCACTACACAAATAGACCTGCCCTTTGGGCACCACTAATTTTATCCCTACTGTCTCCCTGAGGAGGGAGGGGGGACACGCACGCCGCCTCACGGACCTGGTGCTGATCGGGTGGCGGGCCACATAGACCACCACCCCCAGGTCAAACCTCAGGTTGGCTCGAGGTAGTTTCGCGCCCTCCGGTGCCCGGCTAAATCATTTACACTATGAAGTAAGCCTGTGAAGTAAAATAGCATCAGGCCTGTAGTCGTGGTAGGTTTACAAAAAGTTTGCGATATATTTATATTTTTCTAGGCATTTTAGGGCAAACATGAAAGAAGATTCGTCTTTTATCTACACGGACAAGTCTAGACTCCGTGCAACTATTGCAAATAAATTCTAGAGAAAAACAACAGTACTTCCAGGTGTACAAATACAGAAAAAGTATGTAAGTATATGTATAACATCCGGTATAACAATAATGTATAGGTTTTAACTGTATTTTGGTACCTTTCTATAGGAAAAATAAAAATACACATGTTTATTAAATAATAACATATCATACATTACTTTCGTCGTTAGCTGCTCTCTAGCCAATTAATGTGGCACTTCCATGCCCGAAACAAAGAGAAAATTTACGTAGTACGTAGTTCGTAAAATGTATACGAGAGGGCGTTTCATACAGGCATATCACTGAGTTCAGTCCGAATTTTTCAAGCAAGAAAGCCTGGTTAAGCGGTAGTGTTTAAAAGTACCAATAGGTGGCACTTAAATAAAATAATAAAATCAAGAAAAATGTTAAGCATTGCCTTGGCCGCTTCTTCTAGGAAAAAAATAATATGCAAGACCCAGAGCAACCAGTTCTACGTTATTTTAACATAGGTGATTTCCTTAGTTAAGTCACATTTTTAGGTTAGCCGTAAGCGTTAATTTAATCCATATTAAATGATCACATAAGCAGTGTATAGGTACCTACATACTTACACATGATGATGATCATTTTAAGAGTATTTTAAATTTGCTTACAAATGTAAGCAAATTTAAAATACTATAATATAAAGCTAACATTTGAGACTACGTATAATATAGAATTTTCAATATCGTTCACATCTTCATCAAATGCAAGCATATTGTCAGTACAAAGCTTTGCATGCTTTTTAATTTTAAACATACCACTAAATCATAATGGTGACCTATAAATCCTACTAAGTATACAAATGTGAAAGTTTGTGAAAATATTTTGCTATCTGTTATTCAATCTCACGTAAATCGTTAAATAAGTAAATTTAAATTAAACTTGGCACACAGAACTTGTCCTGGATAAATACAGGATACTTGTTACCTCTATATGCGTTCTTATGTATATTATGCAGGTGAAGTCGCGGGTAGAAACTAGTTTACAATAATGTACATATATATATTGTAGGTAATTGACACACTTTCACGTGACAATACAAACGCTTCATACATTGTATGGATGAAGAAATATATCATATGTACCAAACAGCTATAAAAGTGAGAGTACAGAGAACAGACCGGTACACATTATGTTTGTATGATGTCCCTGATGAGTATCATGTCAAAGGCCGGCCATAACAGTAAAACGTGCATCAGATAAAATTATGTAAACACAATCTTGTTGCGGACTTGTCAACACTATACAGTGATAAGGAACTAGTAACAGTGTAGTATTATGAGGCTTCGGCGCAGTAAAAGTCTACCAGCGGTTTCAGAAATAAAATGAATCTTATCCACAACATGTTTAGTACATTTTGTTTATAATCTTTACGTTCCCCATTTTTGGTATCTTACATTTTATAATATTTATATGTATATAGAATCGCGCTTTTAATTTTCCGAAGTGGTAGGGAGGTACAGTCTAATACACCTCTGTGTATTAGAATAAAATTTCGCTAATTCTATGGTTTTGGGTTTCTATCGTTTTTAACTAGGGTGTGTGATGTGGTTTAAGTGATAGCATCGCCACTGCCGATCGATCGATCGATCAGGAATACCAAACGGGACTAAATTTGTGTAATATACAAAATAGTTCTTACGAATTTGGGTGTTCAAGGGTATTATTTGTGTCCGTTGTTTGAATGTTTGTAGAGCAGGCATAATTACAAAAGCAAATGTGATTGTTTTAATTAAATAAATAATTTCCTCTTCAAACTAAATTGCCACAGTTACTTTTGGAGACCATGTCGCCTCTACAAATCGCCAAACAACAAATCATGGAATATAGTAATTGGTTGTCGATTAATTGAAGTAGAGTGCCACTGACACTGACTCTAGGTTTGATAAATAATTATTTAGCTTTTTCTCTAATATTGCTCTCCCATAGCATGCGGTCAACCTGGTGGTATCAAGATAAATATTTGTACATGGCTAATATATAATACATGTCAACCCTTAATATGTGCCGATTAGCTTAAATATTCTAACAAATTTTCATAGCTGCGCATAATTATGAAAAATTGCTGGTATGAAATTTAGGAGTACGCACTGAGCTAGTATAGGCTATGAAAACTTCATATTAAGAGGAGTCCTTTGTTCAACAGCGATACAGATTACAAACAAACAGAGACAAAAATATTATATGACCTTTATGCACAATTTGAACTCAATTGTCATAAAGGTCTAAAGTTAGCCTTTATATTTGAAACAGTAAACTATTATTTCTTTGTAGTTTCCGTCACAAATTGCCAGCATTCTTTAACCGAAAACAAATAAAAAAGACGAACAATTCTCAGGCCACTGGTGATTTTAAATGAAAAACAGGGAGTCACGAAGTGAAAGTGAAGAATTAGGTACAGGTGGCCATACTTTTCTTATATAACCTCCATTTTACATGCAATAAGTGTCGTTACCGAGAATTATCAGTCAGAGAAAAACGACCATAATACGGCGTCAAACTTAGAGCTAAGAATCAGTAGTTGTGAAAGAGTCCGTATACAACTAAAGCAGCAAGCAAGCGATTCTAGGCATTTTATAATGTCGTTTGCGACGTTGTAACGATAATACTTATATAAGGTACGTCAACAATTTCAACGGCAAATGAAACTGCAAGTTTCTAGCTCGTACAAGTATTGAACATTGCCAATGGCGCAGTAATCACATCAAGTATAAAATAACACTAGATAACCAAACAAGTAGTTAATACTTGCTATACTTGCTTGCTGACGTCACATTACTAGTTTTTTATGTACCTTTTGACTACTAGGTTATATAGTTTTAACCCTTAATCCACCACCCCTATTAAAATTACACTAATCACCACCATGAGTCCCAGGAGCTCATATTTTTTGTTTCCGCAGCCTATGTCAGGATGACATGGGAAAAGGGTGCAGGTAGCCACCTGCACCCTTTTCCCATGTCATCCAATGCAATGGATCAACGTTCATTGGCCGTTCGCCGTTGTCACTCACCAAACGAAATTCAATAGTACGCCTATCCTACTTCATATCAATATTTCTGGTAAGGGTAATACTTCCTCGATTGAACTGGTCCATTCAGACCGAAACCAGCAAGGCAGTAGTCATGCAAATGACTACTGATAAATATTTGTAACGGCCAAGTAGACGACTTTATTTTCTATGAGTCTCGATATGACTGTAACGTTTTTTGTAATGGTTCACCAGTCTAAGCCTATGTTACTAATACCGATGGTTAACCTCACAGATAGATGAATGCACAATCGTCAATGCGTCGAGTCCCCTTTTCCAGATATTATACACTGCTAAATCTTCTTAGCACACATTTTAAGTACATAATATATCGAAGTAATAGTTCTAAAAGATTTTTTGCAATCCTAAACAGTCATGGTATTGTTTAAGGTTTCCGAGAATTATCTTTGTTATCATTTCGTTGTTTATTATTTATTGGATAAAGACTTTTTCGGAGATCTCCGGACGTGCCCTTCTTGGAGTTACGTATAAAATAATTATAAAACTAATCATATTTTTGTTTGAAGAATTATAATTCTTGTAAACAAATATTTTTGTTATAATATCTTAAGAGTAAACTAAATATTTATTTTCATACCAATTTAGCTCAGAGGCAATCAGGCCCTTGGTTAAGTATAAAAGATATAGGCAATATATGTATGTATATATGTACCTAGCCTTGCCATATTCTAATTTTTTTTCCTGTATCGTACAACATTTATTACTGTTATGCGTGTTAGTTTATACATTAATATAGTAAAATTAAAATATATGAAGCTCAATCAAAATGATCTCCATTAGCTTTAATACATTCCTTTAAACGTTAAGGTTGATGGCAAGACTAGGTATATATGTATGTATATACTGCCTAACCCAACAATCAAGCATAGTATTAATAAAACATGATATAAATATTATACTAATGCGAAGAACAGCAGAAAAGCTATACTGCTGATAAATGTAAAACAGAAACTCTACTTTTAGCTTTAAAGTTGCCTTAACATTTCAATCATGGATAGCCTCATTAAGCTCTGGGAAACAAGCTTTATTCAACAAATAATAAAAGAAGTATGAATGCAAAAAACCTATTTGGATCAACTTTAGTGGCAAATAAATATACGGTTTGCCTAGTAACAATTATTAACCACAGTCTATTGGCTCATACAGTATTACTTACCACATGTGCATAGCTGACTTAGAAAATTAGGTGTAATGTTCATATACACTTGAGCTCTTCGGCATAATTCGTCGTGCCAAGGTCAGTTCGACCGAAACGTTCCTTATAACACCAGCCTAAACGCCTACGTAACATGTTACGTAGGTACCATGGTACCATGGTACCGCTGGACTACTTCGATTAGCTGCCGAAATTGTCCTGTCGATCTAGTGTAGGTTGACTCATATTTCATGTCCCTACATGAAATATGATTGCCCCTACTAACACTCCAAGAGCACTGTTACTTTAGGGTTATCCGAATATTAAGAAAATCAAAAGAACTGCATTAATTTAGGCCACTAAGTAACACTTACGAGCGTAAGAGTTTAACTAAACTAAACCCTTAATTTTTATTTACGTGTTGCTGCATCCAACAAGACTAAGGTTTAGAACCGAAGAAAATATAAGCTGCGCAATTCTGGTATATCTTACTACCAAACCCACAGCCAAGTAAGCTGTAATAGTTTGTTTTCTATAGTCGCGGCAAAGTGAAATCGAGTTCGAGATGAGTTCTCTAGCATAACCACTGCTGGCAAGAACATATCCACTGTTAAACTATTCGAATGTATTCTAATAACAATCGAAGGTCTTCAATTCTTGTTTGACTTCAAGTAGGTACGGTACGCTGCTACACTATGCGCTATATTCTCCTACAAATTGCAGTAATATAGTTATATTATTTCAATTGCTTACTGTTTGCGAATTAAGTCAGCTGAATACTGGCTTAATTCGAAATCTCTGTACTTGTGCATGCGTGTGTACCTAAGTGCATCAGTATCTGTGCGTTTTGTTGGGCCGACCTGTTCTGTAACTTTCTATGAATTTTGTGACATTCAAAGTTCTGGTGATATTACTACCGCATACGTGTTTTATGCAATACAGAAACACCGCATTTTTTTTAAATATTAAATGTTAGAATACTACTCAGATGCTATTCAGTGATTTATAGTCAACAAAAAATAAATTACATTTTATTGTAGTATCTATTGGTGTTTTATTCTGTCAACGGACCTATACATTATATATATTAGATATACCCAGTTTTACCTATGGTTATAATGCCTGATCCGCTCTCATGGCTTGTAGCGTAATGTTATAATATATATCCTTTATACTTCCACGGTGACCTGAGTACACAAGGCCTTTTATTCTATTATCTTGTAGTCCCAGGAATTTTCGCGTTTAAACTCTTCGCTTCACTATATTAGAAAATATAGATAGAAATAAAATCTAACTGTTAGGTATTATAAAATTAGATGCTAAGATACAAGGCAAGGCTAAGCTAAGCTATAGGTAGAAAAGTCAGACTCATTTTAAATCTTTTATATCTCGAAATTTCACACAGGTAAAAAACCATGCATCAAATTATCTATACAACTGAGTTTACATAACTCATCAAGCTTTTATCAAAATTTTACGCTGACAAAATCGCGGGCAAAGGCTACTGAATAATAAAACACGAGCTTCGATGGCGCTTCTGTGATAAAAATAATGAAAAATGGACAACAATTCCAAAAAGATAAATGTACATTTCAATGTATATGGAAGATAAGGATAATTTGTTAACACCAATTCAAAGTATCTGTACATTTAAATCAAAACAAAAGTTAATAATATGTATAACCTTTTTAAATAATAATAAAAAATGACCTGAATCTGAGCAATAAATTTCGTTTAACGGCACCCATAAACCTATTTAAATAGCTCAGCGGTACAGAATTTTTATCTTAACTCGACCGTCCCATTAAAAAGTTGAGTCAGGTATTTTTACTGAGTTTCTCTTCGATCAAGGTTTTCCCTTTTAGACAGAGAACATAGGCTTGGGCGATCACTTCGCGTTGTACAGCAATATCTTCTGTCTCGGATTTCTTACATTAATAACTTACTTACTTAATTACATACATACATAGTAGGTAGGCAAAGGTATATTATGGTCTAAGTTGGTAATTTGAAACGAATCTATCGACATCTACCGTAGACAGACAACAATAGTACTCAAGTTATCAGAACTTGAAAAAAATTGGAACTGCACGAACGGACTAGCATCGAAACTTTTAGAAATATGTCTAAATGGGAGAAGGAAACAAAGACAATGTTGTACGATATGATCCAGTGTTTGTTAAAGGAACTAAATACCAGCATGGAACTCACCTCTATGCGCGACATAGTACGACGACCATAGAAGAATTTTCGAACACATTGATAAAACAAATTACCTGGTCGCTGTTAGAGATCACAATAAGAAATACCCGTACAATAAAATCTCTGCAAATCATCTAGGTATTACAGTTTCACCCCTAACGCCCATTTACGTCGCCGAACTATTGACTGCCTACACCAATAAATTGTTCTATATTGCAAGAAACTTCGCGAAGTCCAATAAAATTAACTACTGTTGGACATCAAACGGATGAGTTTTTCTGAAAAAGGATTTACTTAGCCAATCTATTCTGGTAAAGAACAAACTACAGCTGAAACAAAAGAACTTATCGAGCTCTGCATGACTACGCATGTATAACTTTTATATAATATGGTATTTTATTCTTATTTTCAATTTAGATAGAAATATATTTCATAGTTACTACTACTCTATAATAAGATTAAATTCACTTCATATAAATAACTATTTCCGCCACATAACACAAAAATACATTATAAACAAAACCACACAATAAATAATGCAACTATCTACACAAATATTATTACTATCACTATGCAAATACTGCCTAGCAAACTACACACTTATATATATAAGCCTTTATCGTGTTTTTTGCTCCCACTATACTTCCTACCATCTAGCGTTATACACTTATCTTATAAAATATAAACAATATTTACTGATTTCCCAAATGGTCAAATTATGCTTGATTCCTATGTCTAATTTTGTTTCTGTCGACCGCTACTACTAGTAGACTAAAAAAGCAGGGACTTTTTTAGTTTACTTAATTTAAAAAATGACTATCGACTTAAACTATCTTATAGACAGTATTGACCAATTGCCGCTATCAGTCAACCAAACTTGCTCACCTGAACAGACACGAGATATTATCAAGTATCCTACATAAAACTGCTCTTACAAAATATTCGCTCAATCAATTGCAACTTTTTAAACCTACAAATTCTCATGCAGCGTCTTTCAGTCGACTGTGATCTAATAATTTTAACTGAGTGCTGGGTATCTTTTTCTAGCAATGCCATTATTCCGCAATTACAAAATTACACTACTTTCAAAACCACTAAACATCCTAACCAAAGCGATGGTGTAGTGGTATATGTGAACGCGAAGTTGCTAGCCTCATGTGAAAAATCTGACCAAAATAAATCGGCTTCTGGACTCATTATTAAAATTAAATCAGAGGTGGCAATAGTTTGCATTTACCGCTCACCATCTATTGATAACATACAGATATTTCTTTCAGTTCTTAAAACTATACTCGCATCTCTTCAAACGTATAAAATGGTTATTTTAACAGGTGATATAAACATAGACATAAAGCCTAATACTCTAGATATGCGGTCTCACGAATATCTAACTTGCCTAGCTTTTCATGGTTTTCCAGCAGCCCACGCCATTCCAACTAGAGGAGATAACTGTTTTGACCATCTTATTATTAGAACAAGTTCTTCCTCATATTTTTTTGTCTATGACTTCGTGGTCACAGACCACTTCACTTCTTTGTGTTGACAATCGACGTATACGAAATAGTACAATTCGTACTGTCACTAAAATTTCATTTTTCAATTTCATCATTTAAATTTCAACCAAATTCTCTCCATAACAAATGCTGATACTGCTACAGAAAAACTTGTGGAGTTAGTGACCACAGCTATTGCAAAACATACCTCGGTCAGAAAAGTATCAACGAGAAAGAAAATACTCAAACCCTGGATCACGACTGGTCTGTTACGCTGCGTCAGAAATAGGGACGCTTTACATAAAAAGGCAAAGATATACCCAGAAAATGAAGTGTTGACATTAACTTTTAAGCGATACAGAAATTTCTGTATATGTGTAAGAAAATGGTTTTCTCATTTGTTCTAAAGCATACATACGAAGAAACAGAAAATATGTTTGCATCTCTCATCCACATACACACAAGCACAATCGCACACAAACTCACGCGCGCACACACACAAACACATACGTACTGCACATACACACACCCATACACACGTGCGCACACACACAAACACACACACACACACACACAAACACACGCACTGCATACACACCCACACATACGATAGTTTTAATCCTATTCTATTTTTTGTATATAATATTTGAAGATTAAAAATATTTTTATTTCGGGTTTTCCTTTTTTCTGATTTAATAGTTTTTTGTTTTATTGTAACATTGTGACAAATGTTTGTACTTTAATTTTATAACCTCATTTTGTAATCCAAGGCGGATCGGAACTGTCACTCCTTCATACATGTTATTCTATAACCTAGTTAGGAGATCAGATCTGCAGTGCCATTATATTTTTGTAGAAAAATGTAATTTTATCATATGCAAACTTTATACTTTATATTCAATATGTTGAAACAATAAACTTATTACATATACTCGGACAACATTATACCTCCAGAGTTATTTCGCCTTATGGGTTACTAAAATATGTCAAAATATTTAATCAATTATAATGATATTATTTGTTAACGGCGCAGATATATCTTTACTTGAAATGAATACCTGTGTTACAGATTCAGACTACATACCATTACTGAAAATTTCTCGGCAATTTTTTTCTTGCTTCGAACCTACATCTCTAATTATTATAATTTAATAAGCCACCTAGTTATGTCAAAAGCATAATTATATTGGGAAAGGGTACATTCATTAATTTGCTCATCAAATGGATGAAATAGTTCCTCACTGGCAAATTAGTCGCTCGTATCCTACTGCCCATCCTATACAGTCGATTACGATATACCTACTCTTAGTAGAGTTCCAATTGCCAGCCGTGGAATGCGACGGCCCGCTAATGTCTGTGATATAAAATCGAGGTACTAACCGCTAATCGATACGCACATTAACCTTCACCAACTCTTGAAATTGTTGTAATGCTCGAGTTCAAACATCCAATTTCTACAAGTGATTACACTGCCTAACTGTCATTTATTAGACGGGAAACTTATTCAGTTATTTTATATTTATGAATAGTGCTAGTTGCGTTTATTATGGAAGCTATAGCTTCAGTGAGAACATTGGATATCACAGACGTTGAGTTTAATCTCAATGCAAATACTTTATAATTTTGGAATTTTGAATTGTATTTATATAATATTATCATTATTATGTACGTATGTATGTCATTAAACTCCCAAACGGCTTGACTGATTTTTAAGATTTTTATGTGTATTTGAGTGTGTCG
Source organism: Catocala nupta (assembly GCA_963675205.1). NCBI lineage: Eukaryota > Metazoa > Arthropoda > Insecta > Lepidoptera > Erebidae > Catocala > Catocala nupta. The sequence goes on along the minus strand of OY776086.1, from coordinate 23,999,757 downwards.
ATGGATGGTTTACATTCAGAATGGCAGCTCGTAGGTGATGCTGTGATCGGGTAGCAAGCCAGCGATCGGGTAAATAAATTTGTGCCGGGATCGTTAGTACTTACATTTAAAATGACGTTGTATGTTCTCGAAGAACTAAAAAGAGAAGTTTCACATCAATATTTTGCAGGACGCTGTTTTTTTTATTTTTTATACTTCTATGGTGGCAAACCAGTATATGACCCACCTGATGGTAAGTGGTCACCGTAGCCTATAGACGCCTGCAACACCAAAGGCATCACTTGCGCGTTGCCGCCCCTTTAGGGAAGGAAGAAAATTAAAAATAAGTGGGAAGGACTTCTCCTTCCCACTTATTTTCCCACTCCTTCGAGCGGGAAGGGGGAAAAAAGGTGATTGGGCCTCCGGTACTCTAAATCACCGAAACACAACAGTAGGAATACTGTCTTTCCCCGGTCGAACCGGCCCATTCATGCTGAAATCAGCGAGGTTCTACTACTCTTGTGTTTCTGAGCAGTGTCACGTCTTTATGATTTAAGGTCTCACGTAGTAGTAGGCAAAGTGTTATAAAATTTTTCATTACCTAGGTAAATTTTATAGCTGATATGAAATCTAAAAAACTGGTTAGCATATAGCTGACAAAATAGGCTTAACGTAATGAGGCTTGTTGTAATTAGTCTTGTTTAAGTTTATTTTCTTGCAAAATAAATAAATGATAGGTAAACTACCCCTTCGGGGATGAAGGCGTGAGTCTATGTATATAAAATGGCTTATACTCGGGTTTATACAGAGTATGCCTGTAATAGCCAGTGCTATTGTTAAGAGCGGGTGCGCATCGATAGAGTAATAGGTGGCAATCAAACCCAATCGTCAATTGACCGTCGGGCCTAACCATTTGGCAAATATTGCATCAAATTTGTTTGCAAATTTGATACCTTTTGGATATGCATTTTGCAATATAGCATAATAGTTATAGTCTTTTTCATTTTAATATTTCAAATATGATAGTTGATCAAACCAGATCTAGGTCAACAGACTTGTATTTAGGTTTAACTCTTAATTAATATTATAAATGCGAATGTGAGTTAGTTTGTTTGTTTGTTACGCTTGCAGGCCAACTTAATTGATCGTAATGAAATTTCAAATAAGCAGTTTCAGGCGATACAAAAATGGACATAAGATACCATTCGTCCGGAAAAATAACTGTCCTCGAGTGAGCGAAGCCACAAGCAAAAGTCAGTAACAAATAAACTGGGATTTCTGCCTACCTCGTCTTTCAGTTGTCTATAAGGATATTTTTAGTAGAAAATCTTTGGACTCCCAAAACCATGTCTTGTAATAGGGATAATCACTCATGGTTTTGGCCTTTATATAGTTACTACATTTTTCCAGCGGCTTGCCTCGCGTAGATGTAGATTAAGTTATGTTACTAACAGTATTTTTTTCGGGATGAAAGGTATCCTATATCCTTTTCTGTTCCCCTAACAAAGTGTATGCCAAATTTCATGATGATTGGTTGAGTAGTTAAGGCGTGAAAGCGTAACAAACAAACAAACTGACGTTTGCATTTATAATATTAGTTAGGGTTAGGATGTTCGTATCTAAACCGTTAAAGACGTGACGAATAATACCAATTATAAAAAAAATATTGCTATAAAAGGAAACAAAGATCTAATTGGTGCACTATATCGTCCTTCTTGGAGATTATGGGATGGTTGATGTGGGTAGCCTGCAGTAATGGTCAGATGAAGATTAAATGCGGTAACAAATAGGCTGCAATATTTCTCTCTTTCATCGTATGGGTAGAGCGAGTAAGTACCTATGCAATAAATCGCATATAGTATAGATAATTCCATTTCACACACAGACATATCACAGCGGTAGAGAGTTTCGGGTTTGATTCCCGGGTCGGTCAATGTGTTATTGGATATTGGTGTCAAGAAATTCTCAGCAGAAAGTCTGGATCTATGCCCAAAAGAAGGCAATAGCCTCGTTCTATATTCATCATCATCTGAACCTAAAGATGTCCACCACTGGACATAGGCCTGCCCAAAGACAGGTCATGAATCACATACATCCAACAACTTTCCACGATCCTTACCAGATCGTCGGTCCACCTAGTGGGGGTCCTATCCCTGCTGCGTCAACCTATGCTTGGCCGCCACTTCAGAACCTTATTGCCCCAAGGGCCATCAGTTCTGCAAACGATGTGTCATGTCCGCTGCCACTTCAGTTTGGCTATCGTTATTTATTAGGTGAGGTCTAAATCATAGTGAGCGAAATGTGAGCTCTGTCTACAAGTCCCAGAATAAAAAAGTATGTATATCTGACGTGTGTATATCCCTACCATATGGACTACCTCCCTAGTAAGTAGACATACAAAACAACCTAAATTTCGAGACGTGGTAGATCTTTTACCATTTATAGGGCTCAATTCTATTCATCATATTGCTGCAGAAAATTTCTTGATAAAATATCTAAAAACACTACGTATACACAACAACTGCTAAGTTATGCTAAAGCTCTCACTTATAACAATAAACCAACGATCCAATCAAGTAACCAAATAACCTACTTCCTATCATTCAAACAGCATTTCATGTTAAAACACCACTGTTGTCAAAAACACTCATAATATTGCACCAGGTTTTGAACAAATATCATCATGTCATAACAAGTCGTTCGCAGGCAGTCAGCAATGTAATTTCAGATAACTGGCCATTGTGGTTTACAATACGCCAAATTTTATCGTCCTTTACATTTTGTAAACCAACTGCAATGTATAATGGAAGTTTGTTTAAAATTTACCCCTAATTAATGAGTTTTGTAAATATATTGCATCATATTATTTTAAAGACTTGTTATTGTTATTTTAAGTAACCATTTGTACAGCAAATGGATATTTTCTTTATATTTTTATTGTTTCTAGTGGCAGAATAGCCAGCGGTCCACCTGATGGTAAGTGTCAACTGTCGCACATGAACTTCGGCAATATCAATGGTCCACTGCCTACTGTGACAGCGGGACTCTCTAAGCCTCGTATAAAGAAGGACAAGTCATAGCGCTAAGGCAACATACATTCGTATAAAAAAATAATTTTATGTATATTTAACCTTCGATTTAATTTGGTCTGGGTCGCTAGTAGTGTTGATTACTTTATGTGAATTAAAGTATATAGTACTTTATGTGCAAGATAGTTATATTTTGCTATAGTAAGAGGCTAACATACATTTTCCAATATTTTTTTATCCCATGGATGTGTTCAGTTCAGTAGAACTATAATCATATAATAAAAAAATAGGTAAACGGTATAACGTGTAAAACGCCCTACAGGCATAACTTGTAATGTAGTCAGCATTGCAAAATTGATAATTAAACAAAATGCCCATGAGTTTCTCGGCCGTTCCTCTCATTAGTTTTATGCCGTTGCGTAGCTGAACGTGGCAACATGTAATTGTAAATGAAATGTAGTTTAGCGTAGTTACTATCCTTAACATTTATAAGTGTTACTTTGTTTCCTAAGTGAATAAACATATTTTGGTTGTGATTTTGATCTATGTTATTATCTTAACTACATTTTCGTCTCCGCAATGACGAACTTGTCGTCGTCATTGTCGTATGAACTACCGAGAACGCAGGGCTTTTTCAAACAATATCCGCCAACACGTTTATACACGTCGACGAACGCAAGGCATTCACCGCTGTTTGTGAGACGAGTTAAGGCTTGATAAATTTTCTTTCGGAGTTACCTCGACTGAATGTATTAAGTGATTACAGAGTAGAATATTGAGCTATTTATTTAAGCAAATAGGAATATGTATGGGAAAATGACAATTTGCCTGCTGTTAAGTTGTTTTAACTTACGCCCGTTACTATAGCGCTGGTGGCAAATATCCCAGTTAAGTGTGCTAAATATTCCAGTGTGAAGTAATCGGCCTACCATGAATATGTCTATCCGAAACTTCGGACTAACGAAATATTAAGAATATACATTAATATTTTTATATAATATGCATTAGAAATAGATTAAATTGATGAAAAATACTACACGCACAGTACAATGCATTTGACACACGCAGTCAAATCACGTTCGTAGTATTTCGACATAGTTCGTCTGACGTCGTACGATTCTTTGTAACTATGGTTACCTATACATTATTTATATGTAATAGAGAAAAACAGAAAACAAAGTAGCAAGCTTAGGAATTTTGGTAGAATTTTGACCACTAGGCGATCGCTAGTAATAATAAATCCATTTATTCTCTCTCACAAAGGTTTCTTATGCTAGTTTACAGAAATGCCATAGTAAATCAGGTAACTTTGTGAAAGACTGATGCCTGAAGTAGGTTTAAAAAAACATGTAATTACAGGTCCCCAGGGCCCTTCTACAGCAAAGCATTTATATAAGGCTAATTCTGTATAATTATGGCGTTTAATTAAATAAAATTGAGACACAATAAAATAATCAAAAAAAAAAGAAAATGTAGTAGAAAACCGGAGCCCATTTGTATGTGCTGTAGTGCGAGTGTTTGAATGTGTATATTTAGTGTTTGGAATTGACTCAGGCACTATTACATCAGACCTTTAATAACTGATGAAAGATTGTTGTAATACTGCCCTGCGTAGCCCTTCGGAGATATGGGCGTGAAAGTTTCTTTGTATGTATGACAAACAGATTCGTAATTACAATGAAAATCAAATTTACGTAGTTCAAATTGTGCTTTAGCTAAATTATCTATATATTAATACGTGATGCAAAAACCTTCTACCCCTTTTTACGAAAATTGCGTGGACGGCGGAGTATGAAATTTGGCACAGTTAAAGTTTATATGGAGAAGGAGGGGCGAATCCTAATATTTATATAGAATATGCATTAGAATTATATATAATTATAAGTATAATCGGTCCCGGCTGCCATGAACATCTATGGCAGTCGTTATTGGGTAGTCAGTGCCCTATAATATTCTGACACTGGTCTAGCCTTAGGGTATCGTAAGCCTTCGGGTTGCGGCGGTCAAGTGGCAGCCTCTCCGTGTAAAAACTGATATCCAGTCGAATCCGGTAAGACCAGAAAAGCGGACCCTAAGTGACTTTTTTTTTAGTTTCATTTTTCATTTATTTATAAAAAATATAAGCTTACAGCATTACACCAATTCGCTTACATCTATGCTAAATATTACAAAATAGGTTACACATTAAATATTATCAATTAATTATTATTATTAACAAAAACAAAATACGATAAATTTAGGGATATAAATACAACATACATTTTAACAAAATAAAATAAACTTAACCATATTACAACAATAATTTTAACAATTTATTAACACATAAGATGCCTATTTATCTTTTAATCATATTCACATGGCAATATTACTTATAGTTTTCGCTATTGCGTCAAAAAATATATCAGCATCTGGATTATGTAAAAGGAATTGATTTATTAATGTAATTGCTCTAGCAGTGGGACTATTCCATGCTTGTGGAGAGCGCCAGGTAGGCGGGTATGAGAAGAGCCTATGTTTTCTTCTTTCACTTCCACGCATATAGTGATTGGGTACATAGAAATAAATACACTCCCGTACGCTTGGATTGTCTATTTTATTAACCAGAAGGAAACAGTAATGAATAATATGCGTGTACTCGCGCCTGAGTTGGAGAGTATCCAGTCCAACCATGCCTGACATGGAAGGATATAGATACGGATAATATCCATATTGGCGTTTATACAAGTATCTGCAGAATTTGCGTTGGACTTTCTTTACAATTGTGGAGTATAAGGTATGTTGTGGATTCCAAATTAGCGCATTATACTCTAATTTGCTACGCACATAGGCATTATAAAGTAGCTTAATTACTTGTATATTCCTAAACTGGGCAGATGTTCTCATTATGAACCCAAGACATTTGTTTGCGTCTTTACAAGTATTAAGAATATGTTCATGAAAATTGAGTTTATCATCCATAACAAACCCTAAATCTCGGATTGAATAGACTCTTTCAAGAAGCACTCCTGCAAGTTCATAGTTATTAGCGAGTGGGTTCCGGGATCGAGAAAATGTAATAGATTTGCACTTGGAACTATTAAATGATAATTTATTTTTTTGAGACCATTCAACAATAGCATCAATATCATGCTGTAATGCTGTACAGTCGTTTGGTTTAGTTACTGAACGGTACAGTTTTAAATCATCAGCAAAGATCAGACATTTTGACATTGATATAACCCTAGGTAAGTCATTAATCATAATTAAAAACTGCGTCGGACCGAGGGTACTACCCTGACTTACACCTGACCGGGTAAAATATTCTTCAGACTTATATCCATTCATCTTTACAAACTGTTTACGATTTTTTAGATAATCCGCCATCAAATTTAGAAGAGATGTTGTAAACCCAAGAGATGCAAATTTCCTTAAAAGTACGTCATTATCAACAAGATCAAAAGCTTTTTTAACTTGGGAATAATAAAGGCTAGGAAGAAGAAGATTTATTAGAAATGTATAAATAATTAATGTAATGTATTACATTAATGAAAAAACACTACACGCACACAACCATGCATTTGACATACGCCGTCGAATGGCGTTCGTAGTATTTCGGCATTGTTCGGCTGATGTAGTACTATTCTTCATAACTATGGTTACATAATATATCAATATATAATTATAATAATATATCAGCAATATTTTGCAGGCAACCTTTGGGTGGATTGGAATGATAGCTATATACTATTTATATTATAATATATTTACGTATTTATATGTAATAAAGAAAAAAGAACAAAGTAGCAAGCTTAGGATTAATTAGGGTATAATCATTTGATTGAATATACATATATAATATAATTGACGAAATCTAAATGAAATGTGATTATGAGGGTATAGTTATAAACAATAAAACCGTAATTACTATCAAACTTAAATTTTTAATCAATTATGGTCGAATTTTGACCGCTTGGCGACCGCTAGTATAAAATTAAGTACCTATTTTTGGCATTCTTGGTAAAATAAAGCTTATTAAAATAGCCTAATAATAGCATTCCCGGTAAAATAAGACTCATCAAAATAAACATTCCAGTTAAAGCATAATGCTAATGAAATCATGAAATATGAAAATAGCACTCACTAGCCTTTGCTCGCGACTTCGCTCCCGTAGAAGTAGTTAAGTTAGGTGTAACAGTACTTAAAAATAAAATATAAACTACAAAGGCTATATTTTATTTATAAAAGGTGAAAAGATTTCACCATTAGAAAATAAATATAATAATTTTTAAGTCAGTTTTCCCAACTGTGTCAAAAGGAGGGTAATGTTTTTCGAGCGTATGTATGTATGTATGTCCATTTCTTTGGCACGCCCTACAGCCCAAACGGCTAGACGGTTTTTGACATAATTATGAGGTGTCGTTGAATTCATCAGAATTGTGCTGCAGCCGGAGACAAACATGCTTTGTTACCTACGGGCAAAGAAACTTCTACCAAAACTACGTTTGTCACCACATGCGGCAACATAAAGTGTTTAGGTTTAACTAATTTGAATATACATAATATGTAGTTATTTCATTATTTGATAAAGTAAGCAAAACAATGCATTAGTCAGTCGAATTTTATATAGATATTGTGATACTTGTTTTTCTCTTTTCAGTTCATTGAGTTAAATCATCACAAACAAAGAATCAAATATTATTTTCTCTTTATAATTTTAGCATAGAATATCACTCATAAAAAAATATACTTGAAACATGGTCTCATAAATGCCTGTAGCACATCTACTCTTCTTACATTAAATTTGTTTATTAAATATCAACAAGAAACTCCATAAAGCTGACTAATTAAATTAAAATATTTACATCATTTCGTTACTGTTATATTTAATACGTTTGCATTAATTTTAATGGGCGACGTATGCGGTCTGAATATTTAGCTTATCAGTCTTATCACAAATGGTTGGAGCCCGTTGATATTGTTTTTATTTAGTCTGTCTATGGCTTACTTCACAAAGTCTTGAGTTAACATATAATTAACATGCTTTAACCGCGTTTTTTTAGGTTTTTGTCTTTTTTGTATACCTGACAACGTGCATGCAAAATTTCATGATGATCAATCGAGTAGTTAAGGAGTGAATGCATAACTAACTCACAAACAAATTCACATTTACATTTATAATATTAATAAGAATTATATTTGGTGGCGCAGTGTTACGGAAACCTTAGACTTGGTCTAGGATTCCGGAGTCGGGCAAGTGCTATTGAGTTTTTTTGCCAAGAAATATTAGACTATTCTTCCCAATGCAGCTAGGGGTTTCAAAGACACAAAATACATATTTCTAACATATAAGTGCGATGTTCTGTACCCTTGTATTTGATTTATTTTCGTTGGAACCCAGTTTTAGATCCCACTATTTTGGTATTAACGATGGGTTCCATTTGCTTTTTCCTTTAAATGCCATGTTAGAACAACATGTATACTTTTCAAAAGAAAAGTTATTTACCTTTATCAAACATTTAAAAAGAAGTGTGTTTAGCCCACCAACTATTTAATAATTGACTAAATAAAAAACAGAAGAAACATGAATAAATTCATACTTCATTTGCACACAAATACATAGGTTAGGTCAACTTTTTACACTAAATTCGAAACACGGACTTTTCCAAACACGGACTGTTTAGAAAAGCTTCGAACTAATACAGTGTTTTTTTTATATTGTTGCAAAACATAGTTTAACCATACTTTTTTTTTTTAATCTCAACTTTTCTTTACTTTAATTCAAAACTGGGATCCAACGAAAATAAATGTTTTATTTTACGATTAACTATGCCATTTAAATTGCTATCATTATCACTAAATAATAGAACAGACGCTTAAATTTTCTATTAGATTCTCTTGAGCTTTGTCTTTGAACGCTCTTGAGATACAGTTTAATTTCCGGGTCTATCGAAGCCATTCGATAGCTATCAATAAATAACATTGTAATGAGAGGAACCTATTTAGATATAATATAATATTTAAAATGCCGCTGGTAGCAGTGAAATATGGCCGCTAATAAACAGAAAATTTAAAAGTTTCTTAATTTAACTTATCGTATATTAATATGAAAAAAAAAGTGATGCATTTCATCGTTGCATCACTTTTTTTATGTGTTTGAATGCTTTGAAGCGTCCCTCTCCGCGGGGCGACGGAGAGGTTATGTTAACACCCGGAGAAAGATGGTGACTATCGACATCCCGGTAATACCGAGTGTTATACCACAGTGTTCCTCGACATAACCAGAGATTCGATTGCATGTGAAAGTGATTCGCGCGGCTCCGCCGAGGTTTTGGCCCGCCGCACTGTGGGCTGAAAATCGACCTCCATAGACATAGAAATGAAAGTTGCTAGATGTTCGTTTTGTTGACGGATATGGCTTCTATTAGCTATTATACACATAACAATGTCATCTGAGCTAACTCCGCACAAAAATGAATTTATTATAAGGTTTTTTCGATAAAAATGTATGGAGCTAGCATGAAAAATCTGAATATCTCTGAACTTGCAAGGAAAACCGTAATATCCTCAGAGATGGTTATAGGACTAATTATTTGTGATTTTTTGACATACTTCATATAACGGTACCTGCTGCAGAATTTTTTTTGAAAATCATCTTATTTTTAATTATTTTTTTTTAACATTAAACGATTTGTTTTGGTGTATAAGTAAAGAAACAACACGTTATATGCATATAATACTAAATCTTCGCCAGTTATTTGTTAAAATATCAAGAAAATTATTTTTGCCTAACATAGTATATATGTTTTAAAACAGTTAATTGGATACCATTACTGAACTTTGCATACAGGTAAACTACTGAATAATAAATTAGCCTTCTAATGAGTTCTGAATAAGAGATTAAGTGATTTGCAATGTCGCACAATGGTAACTACGGATTACACTAATTAAAATCTTACAGGTAAGTACATAAGTAACTTAAATAGTTAATTAGATATGTTACGAGTTCTAAGAAATATTTTCGACAACTGTCTAATGAGGTCGTTAACTAATGTTGGACTGAAATATAAAATGGTTAACATTTTGCATCATAATTTAGTTTATTCTAAGCTTTGTTACCCCTAACATATCACTGTGAAATTTTATAATGGAAAGTTTAAATACCAATTTAGACCTATTCGTTCTTCTAAAATGTAAGAGTACTTCATTTGATCATGAGGTATTGTTTAGTGAAGTTATATCCCGCCTAGACGTTTGTCTTTCCGTTGAAGATCAAGTGACTCTAAAAGAATTTTGTCGGAGATTTGTACGAGCTGCATCACAAAGGTGGCAAAAATCTCACCGAATTCTTGATACTTTTAGAAAACAATACGAAATTTGGCTGCAAGCAACTATCGATTGGCCAAGTTGTATAAATTTAGTCGCTCAAGAACCAACTGTTGCTGAGGGATCAAGATCAATCTCTCCAGAACCCTCAACATCATACTCTGTTGGTACAATGACAAAGAGGTCACGAAAACCATTCGAAGATCTGGAAAGCAAACAGAAGAAGAGAAGATCTGATGAGCATAAAACTGACAATCCCAGTGAATTGGCATATACAGCAGCAGCGCGTTTTAAGGAAGAAGGTTGTGAGGATATCGCATCTGTAATCGAATATATGCTGAAACATCCTGAAGCAGCCTCTAAAATTAAGGAAACGCTTAAGCAACCGGTGAAACTATCTTATTTACACCAGAAAAAGCACTTGGATTACTCCTTTCATTAAAATTATCAAAGTGGCAATACATCACTTTACGAGAGTCAGCTATTCGGGAAGGTAGAAAGGATATTTATCCATCCTACTATAAAGTGCAACAAACCAAGCTGGCATGCTATCCTCCGAAGCAATCAGTGTTAGTGACCGATTCATCGGCAAGAATAACCCTTCAAGCTTTACTCGACATTACGGTCAAAAGAATCCTCCAAAGTTTTCCTAACGATGATGTGCAAAATAAGGATTTAAAATTGATATCTAAATGGGGTTTCGATGGTGCGTCAAACCAAAGCCGATACAAGCAGAAAATGGATAGCGATCAAGACGATTCAAGTATTTTCATGACTTCCTTGGTGCCACTAAAACTGACTGATGGAGACAATACTTTGTGGATGAACCCAAAACCATGCTCAGCAATGTATTGTCGTCCAGTTCAATTTACTTTTGTGAAGGAAAGCGAAGCAGTAGTCATCGAACACAAACGACGAATGGATGAAGAAATTAAGGCTCTCATTCCTACAGAGTGCAATAATAGAAACAGAGTGAATCATCACCTAATGATGACAATGATCGATGGTAAAGTCTGCACGTATTTGTCTCAAGCCAGATCAAGTTCATCATGCTATTTGTGTCTGGCAAAACCGACAGAAATGAACCGTTTGAGTGTAGTAACAGCAAAGACCGTATCTTCTGATATATACGAGTTTGGATGGTCATCTCTACACGCCCGTATAAATTGTATGGAATGTTTACTACATATTTCGTATAGACTAGATTTTAAAGAGTGGGCTGCGAGAGGTAACGAGCACAAAGAAATGCTAAGTAAGAGAAAAAAGATTATTCAAGACAAATTTAAAGACGAATTAAATCTATTGATTGACATTGTTAAACAAGGTTCCGGAACTACTAATGACGGCAACACTGCAAGGAAGTTTTTCAAATTTCCCCATAAAACTGCAGCCATTACTGGGTTGGACGAAGAACTAATAAGAAGATTTGCTGTGATTTTACAGGCAATAACTTCCGGGGAAAAAGTAGATATAATTAAATTTAAAGATTATGCCTTCAAAACAGCAGAGAGGTACGTGGAATTATATGACTGGTACTATATGTCATCAACCGTCCACAAATTACTTATACACGGGGCAGACATAATCGAGAAGAATGATGTTGTACCCATAGGAAGTCTCTCAGAAGAAGCATCCGAGTCTCGCAATAAAGATTTTAGGAGGTTTCGGGAACATCATTCGCAGAAAAAGAGCAGGCAAGATTCGAATCATGATATCCTTAATATATTAGTTGTTTCTTCGGATCCTTTTATAAATGTACAAAGGCCCAAGTTAGATGCCAAGAAAAAGGAGGATTTATTTCCTGAAACCCTCAATTTAATTCAGTTTCAAGAAACTGACTTTGAGTTTCTAGGCAATCTAGATTCTGATTCAGAAATCGACGAGAGTGATAAGGAAAACTAGAAACTTTTTGTGCTTTTAATTATAATTCTATTCAATGTAATTTTTTCATGATCTTTCGTTATTTAGCTTTGGTACGTAACTATGTTTTGCAATTGATTTATTTTTAAATATTTTATATTACTATTCTTGTACCTATTTATATTTTTGCATACTTTTGTACCTATGTTTTGTTTTATATAAATTTTATCAACTATTAAAAAATACCTTTTTAATTTATTTTTCTTTTTATTTAATGCCTATTATTAGCGTTAATAAAATAACTAACTTATCGATTGATCTTTACTTTGACATTAGTAGAATTTAATGATTTAAAAAAATACCTTCATTTAGACATAATAATAAAATAATTAGACAGTTGTCGAAAATATTTCTTAGAACTCGTAACATGTCTAATTAACTAATTAGTTTACTTATGTACTTACCTGTAAGAATTTAATTAGTGTACTCCGTAGTTACCATTGTGCGATATTGCAAATCACTTAATCTCTTATTCAGAACTCATTAGAAGGCTAATTTAATATTCAGTGGTTTACCTGTATGCAAAGTTTAGTAATGGTATCCAATTACCTGTTTTAAAACATATATACTATGTAAGGCAAAAATAATTTTCTTGATATTTTAACAAATAACTGGCGAAGATTTAGTATTATATGCATATAACGTGTTGTTTCTTTACTTTTACAATAAAACAAATCGTTTAATGTTAAAAAAAATTAATTAAAAATTAGATGATTTTTAAAAAAAAATCTGCAGCTGGTACCGTTATATGAAGTATGTCAAAAAATCACAAATAATTAGTCCTATAACCATCTCTGAGGATATTACGGTTTTCCTTGCAAGTTCAGAGATATTCAGATTTTTCATGCTAGCTCCATACATTTTTTTCGAAAAAACCTTATAATAAATTCATTTCTGTGCGGAGTTAGCTCAGACGACATTGTTATGTGTATAATAGCTAATAGAAGCCATATCTGTCAACAAAACGAACATCTAGCAACTTTCATTTCTATGTCTATGGAGGTCGATTTTCAGCCCATAGTGCGCCGTATGAAACGGCAGGCCACTAAACGAATATATCTTCCCTGTTTAAAACATATATATGAATATTTTCCTACTGTCCCCTTGTGGGTGGAAGAAGACAAAATGACACAGAGGCGCGCGTGGGAATATGCATGCCGCCTCTCGGACCTGGTGCTGACCGGGTGGCGGGCACACAAGTTGCACCACATACCATGTATAAGTTTAACTAGTTTTAAGTATCCCAAAATTCAAATTATCATAGAATTTTAATGTTATTAGATATTAGATTTTGCCTGCAGCTTCACTCGCGTTAATATAGGTTGTGTCAATATTTTTTCCCTCTGGACTAGTTCTACTATAAAACTCCTGAAAATGTGTATGCAAAATTTCGTGATGATCGGTTGAGTAGTTAAAGCGTAAAAGCATAACAAACATATCTACATTCGCAGTTTTAATATTTTAGTTAGAATTAATAAAATATTTAGTTTATAATATATAACAAAAACAATAGAAAATGTATTGTTCGTGATTATTTGTGACTTTCGGCGTAGAATTGTTTAAGAAAGGCGTTGCTTTGCATTATTCTAATCAAGTTATTTTAGCCGTATCGGGCTTCATACAGTCTGGCAATGTGGCTGTAGCGTCTAACAGGCCAACGGTTTAAAATAGATTTATTTTTATTAGATTTCAATCGTATGACAATACATGAAAGTAATATAACTTAACCTTTCCTGAATATTCGGCATCAACCTAAATAAGATTCGTTGTATCAGTTTTGTGTGACGAGGTGTATTATCCTTTTATTAAGAGGAGACTTCATAGGATTAAATTCTCTTTAAAGCGACTGCAGTACGATTGAAGTCGTCATAATATGTTACAGTAATTCTACTTACAAACTTCGAAAGCGCGATTTAGACGCTGATACAGTTTTGAAATGAATTATAGTTCTGCTGTTGCCTGAATGCCATTCTTGTATCGCCGGAGACTTTACAAATGTTAAAACAAATGTCACTAAGAACACCAATACTCCGAACTACAATACTATAAACAATTTTTCGTCAAATTTCCAAACTCACAACAAGCATTGTTAGTAACCCATACTGTTATACTAATACTAGCTGTCCCGACAGACGTTGTCCTGTACACACGAATAAACAAAATAAAAGAAAATAAATCTAAACCATTCTCGAATTCACTTGAACACACACAAAAAATTTCATCAAAATCGGTCCAGCCGTTTAGAAGGAGTTTAATTACAAACACACGCACAGAAGATTTATATATACAGGGTGTCCGGTAATTAATGGATAACCTTGAAATGTCTTATAGAAGAAACGATAGCCGTTCAGAAAAAAAAGAAAAAAGTATATCATAAAGTGCAAGCTATATTAGCATAGCATACTTTTGACTGTCTATCAATTAGCATAATTAGTGTTTAATAATAAAACATCAAAAAATCGATGGATTTCATTAATTTATGGTCGTAGTATACAAGAAAGTTAGTACAAGGTAATTAAAAAAAAACATATCTCAGGTAGTAGTTAGGATAGACTTTTTTTCATATTTTTTCTGAACGGCCATCAGTTCCACTATAAGACATTTCCAGGTTATCCATTAATTACCGGACAACCTGTTTGTTTGTAAGGATTGAACTCAAAAACTACACAACGGTTTAAAAAATTCTTTCACCAATAGAAGGCTATACTATCACCGAGTAAAGCCGCGGGCAAAAGCTAAGTCAATGTCAAAATGTTTTTATTCATTTGGGTCTCAAAGTAACACCTATGAACCTCAAAGCAGCTAGTTTATTGAAATTAAACTACTATATACGGATTTTATCGCGTTGTTTATTTAACACTGGACCTATTACATAATTTTGAAAAAACACTACTACAAAAAACTGTTTCACTATTACTACTACTATCGAATTTTACTAATTTATAAGCTAATGAAATTAATAAAACTATTAAAACTATTTGTATTTAGGTTAACACTTTCCCCGACGTTTCGGTTGCTTTTTAGCAGCCATGGTCACGGGGAGACTAAGATGGTAGTTGTCTCAATGTTCCAGTGTAGTTATTTCAAAGTACCCGAACATCATTTAATCTTTGGTCTTTCTATTTACGCAGAATGAGCTCAAAGTATCATGAAGTCTAGCTGTGGTTTGCTTCTTCTTGGGTTTCACTATTTGAATTACTGGATCCCAAGCTGGTGGTACATTCCAACCATCTTCTCTATTGAAATAGGGATGTTTTTTGATTTCAATAGCCTCGCGAAGCATCCTGGGTAGGAATCGGTGTTCTTTAGCGAAAATCTGTGGTTTGTCAAATCTCAGGTAGTGGTTGGTCCCCTGTTGTATATGTTCACACACAGCAGACTTCAACGAGCATTGGTGTTTTACATCAGCTATGTGTTCTTTTATGTGGGTACAAACCAAGAGAAGCATAGGCACCCGTAATAGTTTTAATAATTTCATTAGCTTATAAATTAGTAAAATTCAATACTAGTAGTAGTAGTGTAACAGTTTTCAAAATCATGTAATAGGTACAGTTTTAAATAAACAACGCGATAAAATCCGTATATAATAGTTTAATTTCAATGAATAACATTCGCGTAAACAGAAGACAATATCATGTAAATCAGCTAGTTTATATATGAATTAATAGGCCGTGTAACCTAGATATCGCTATAATACTAGTAAGCCGGTGAATGTACCGGAATGAATCAATGATATCGGTAAATGTGAACGCTTACTCACCGCTTACGATGTTTGCCGGAACTGGTCGTTAATACATTGATAGCCGTAGAAAGTTACTTTATAAGTAAACATTGGAAATAGATTTCAGCGATTTTAAATGTGAAGTGCGTGGTTGAATTATATAATATTACTAGAATAATTATTGCCGGTGACTAATCAGCGGCAGCTACATTAAACAAATTTGTATTTGTTTTTTAAATTATCTTGGTTTTGCTTAATTTTTTGATTAAATTATTTAGAATTTCGCTGATATTGATATATATATATATATATATATATATATATATATATATATATATATATATATATATATATATATATATATATATATATATATATATAAGATTATATATTAGCATCTCGCAGATTTATATGCACTTATGACGTTATCCATATATAACTAATTTATTTATTTTTTTATTTTACATCAAATAGAAAGATGACGATAGCTCAGTGGGGAGACCAACAGACTGCAATGCAGAGGGTCTCGGGTTCGATCCCACGTCGCGCACCTCTGACTTTCGGAAGTTATATGATTTTTCGAAATTATATGCGTATTGATTGACAATTATCCCCTGCTCCGTACCTCGGAGAGCACGTTAAGCCGTCGGTCCCGACTGCCATGAACATCTATGGCAGTCGTTATTGGGAAGTCAGTGCCCTATAATATCCTGACACTGGTCTAGCCTTAGGGTATCGTTAGCCTTCGGGTTGTGGAGGTCAGGTGGCAGCCGCTCCGTATAAAAACTATCCAGCAAATCCGGTTAGACCATAAAAGCTGATCCCAAAGTGACTTGGGAATAATAAAGGCTAGGGTGAAGATATATATCCAATTAGTGTTTTAGAGACAATTTTAGAACATTGTTAATTAATAAGTTAAGTAAATCAATGAACCAATATGTATAATGAAAAAAGAGTAGTTGGAGGAACAGAGATAAGCCAAGATCGTACTAGACCGTAGTAGTTGGCAATCCGTAATCTCAATCTACCTATCTAGGGAAAAGCTGAGTAGCTCTGAAAGCTATTATTTAAGACTGTAAATATTGAAATTGTCACCTCTGAACAGCAGATTTCAATTAAAATCTATATTAAATTCCTCAAATTTCAAACATGTATTAACTAAATAACAGTAGTTATTAAAAACTGATATTCAGTCAAATCCGGTTAGACCAGAAAAGCCGACTCCAAGTGACTTGGGAATAATAAAGGCTAGGGAGAAGAGAACGACTTGCGCCAATTACGCTATTTAATAATTATTTAATAATAAAATATAAATTTAAAATTTAGCTTTCACGCATTCTGCTCACAGTACCTCATACATTCTAATAATAATACTTGCCATCTATCCTCAAAAATATCAACTTCAGGTTTAAAATCCAAGAAAGCGTTAAGCTGCTTCAGAGACTGAGGTATGGGTGAGTTAAAGCGTGTCCTAGTACGACACGCTGGAACTGCCAGCAATCGGTGCTTTCTACCACGATAATAGTTATTAGGCACAAACAATCTGCAACATTTGTCGTGAAGAATCGGTGCCTCGATCATACCCTTTAAAATTTTGTAGGGTCCAACCATCTGATCGTATGACCGCCTCGTCTCTAATGTGTTAAAACCTCAAGAATCCAACATAAATGTTGTAGGATAAAGATAGGGGTAGTAACCATACAATTTCTTATAAAAATGTAATAATAATAATTTTATTGTAAGTACCATTAAAAGGAGGAGGAATTGGCAGATACTATCTGCAAATGAATACTAGATAAATAAATTTCAAATGCTAATTTATTTATCTTGTATTATACAGCTTGCCAATTCCTCCTGGTTTCGATTTCCAGTTCGTTAAAATACTTATTTCAGGCATTTTAACAGGTAGAGTCTATTGCGGACGTTTTCGTATATGATAAGGGAGTATGAACTGTCTTTTTTTTTGAGACTTCGAAGACATGGGTTTTGTAGATGTGATGCATCTTGACCTAACTGTCATTGGTTGTAAGCCACCGTGATTCTTATCATGCACGGGCACCTATACTGCTGCCATAAAGGAAAAGACGTCTTCTTTACTGATTTCAAATGTGCTAGAATATCAATTTTGAAAAAAAAGATAATTACGATTTATTCCTTGCGATGGCATTACCCCGTATACACCACGTATGCTTTTGGTGTTATTTTATCCGAAGCGGATATCATGCAAAAGTCAAGGAACTAATGCGGGTGGTATGTATGGTATAAACGAGTGACTGTATGATTAACATGCGTTAGCAAGTAGTTTGCGCATGCAGCCCACGACTGAGCTACTTGCGTCATTAACAAGCACCATAAACTTAGCACTCGCAAGTGGCGCCACCAAGCGGCTTATTCACCGGTTTTTTACAATGGTAATTTAAAAACTAGGCGCATACATAACAATATTAATTCCCTAAATCATTACTATAGCCTTCTTCAGTTTGGTAATTAAATCCATCTGTTGTAATCAATAAATTAGTCTCAGATTAACCTTTTGCACTAGCAGGTTCGAAATCTTTATTAATAATACATTAATTAATATCTACTAGAGTAGGCTTTAATTAATTTAGTGTTCGTTATAACAGTTTCTTACCAGCAGTATAATTAGGATTTTCCTGGCGCTCATGAACGTGTATTTTAAGCTTATTATTAACTAATCTGCTGTTCAACAAAGTTTCGAATAACATTTCTTCGCACCTGCATTTATATTTAGATTTTTCATGATGAGTTTTCTGTTAAGTTTTTTTACTGACTTCAGGACAAAATTATACTGCATCCTGAATAATTTTTGTGTTGCGTTGATATTACAGAAAATAGTAAGGTATTTTTATGCCTATTTTCAATTTATGCATATAGTCCAGCTTTAGGTGTTGTGAGACTCACAACACATATAGCTGAATTATATACTGGAATATATTCCAATGTATAATATCTGATATCAGTATATCTTCTCCCTAGCCTTTATTATTCCCAAGTCACTTGAGGTCGGCTTTTCTGGTCTAACCGGATTTGGCTGGATATCAGTTTTACACGGTAAAACTACGGCTAACGATACCCTAAGGCTAGACCAGTGTCAGGATATTATAGGGTACTGACTTCCCGATAACGACTGCCATAGATGTTCATGGCAGCCAGGACCGATGGCTTAACGTGCTCTCCAAGGCACGGAGCAGGCGATAATTGTCAATCAATACGCACATAATTTCGAAAAGTCATATAGCTTCCGAAAGTCAGTGGTGCGTGACGTGGGTTCGAACCCGAGACCGTCTGCATTCCAGGCTGTTGGTCTCCTCACTGAGCTATCGCTCAGTATATATAGGAATCAAAATTACAATACTTGACATACTGATCACAAGACAAACCATGTAATTTTCCTATTTATTATATAGATACCATATTATTATTCAAGGAGTTAGATTATACTTATGAAGTCACTTCCCTTAAATTAGATATGATGGTATTTAAAGATGCGTCAGTAAATACCACAGCGGTGCAGATATCGGCCTCCTGACCCGTAAATGAACGCGAGACCTCATGCACCAGCAGTCGAATTCACTACCACTGCGTTGTCCTGTCTCAGACAAACTGTCAAACTTGCGCGGTTAAATAGATGTTAAGTTTTCTGAAATCATCCAATTTTCAGCGCAATTTTCTTAACTTTTCTTTCCATAATAACCTTCTACAAAGTATTACAAAACTTAAAAAAAGATGAATAAAATCGGTGAAGACGTTTTCGAGTTATGGCGTGACCACGGAAAACAGGGACTGATTGATTTAATTTGATTTAATTTTTAAAATGACAATTTCTGTCCTGTAAATGAATCCTGTGTCACGGGGAACTTAACAAACATTCAAACAACGGACACAAAGAACATCCAGACTCGGAACAATAATTAATTGTGGATTACACAAAGTTTTGTCCCGGGTAAGATTCGAACCCAGAACACTCGGCACAGCGGCAATGACGAGGCGACCACTTAAACCACTACGCCATCCGTCATTTATATATATAACATTGAAAAGACGAAGAAAAGAACCAAGACTCAACATCCATGCTTTTCAAATAATATCTGTATCCAACTTCCTTAGACTTTACCAAAACAAATCAACTCTTGTTGACCGAAACATGAAACGAACCAAATGGCAGGATGAAGTAATTGAAATAATTACTTCCTTTAATCGCGGGGTTGTCGTCGTGACATTATCCTGATACAAGTCCCTTGGCGGCCACAAATGCGTATTTAAAAGTAAATTGAATAAATGATTTTCCTTTTAAGCATTTTCATTGTGGACCAATATTTAATTACCTACCTATCTAAACCAATGTTTACCAGCATTATTTATTATAATATTAATTATAAAATATTAAGTGATTAATAGCAAATTAAAATTATAACTAGATAACGATATCTAGTTATAAAATGTATTTTAAAAAATACAGATCATGGATACGAATCCATGATCTGTTTAAAAGTGGTTGGATGTATACCCATATAATTATGTATACTAATAATCTGCGTTAGATCTATGTCCCCGTGTAAGCCTCCCAAATGGCCGGGTGGTTGTTAACATGCTAGAAAATTGCCCGTGAAAGAGAAACAAATAATATAATACACGTATTATATTTTTACAATACCTTTGTAAGTGCTCTATTACCCTAACTCTAATACCGATAGTACATTGCAATTTCCAATCTTGCAAAGCACGGCATTCTTGTACCACGAATTACCAAAAAATTTGCGATAGCAAAGGTAGCAATGAAAAAATACTACTTAACGGGTTTTAATGCCATCATATGCAAAATATGATCGCGGTAATACCCGTTACGAATTATACAGGGTGATTTTGAAATCGTGTAATTCCTTTTAACCACGCATTCTACTGGTGATATAGAATAACCCTGACCATATTTTTTCTTAATTAGAATAATGGTTTCGGCAAAGTTAGAGTACAGATTTTTTTCATGAAATGATTTCAAATAGTCATATTTTAACCACCTGACACAATCTTAATATTTTACTAATTTAAAAATAATAACATAACAATAACTGATGTCGTAAATAATAAGGGGCAATAAAAAGGACCGCCCGTTATTATTTACGACATTAATTATTAATATGTTTTTTTTATTTTTATTAGTAAAAAATTAAAATTGCCTCGGTTGGTTAACATATGACTATCTGACACCATTTCACGAAAAAAACGGTACAATAATTTTTCAAAAAAAATAATTCTAATTAAATAAAAATATGATCAGAGTTATTCTATATCACCAGTAGAATGCGTTGGTAAAAGGAATTACACGATTTCAAAATCACCCTGTATATATGTATGTTAACTTAAGCTGTGTTTTGCTAGAAAAAGCGTGGAGGAATGTATTAAAGCTACAGAGGGATATAGGCAGAGTCGTGGTCTGGAGCACATTAAATATGTTGCAGTTCAATACCTCAAAGTGCGCGATTATGTCTTTGTCTAGGGTGCACACTCCTATACTTCACAATTATAATATTGACAGACTACCACTAGCTCGTGTCACTGAAATTAAGGATTTAGGAGTGACTTTTAATACAAGATTAAAATTTCAGGACTACATAGTTAAAATCTGTAGAAAAGCCTATAGAAACTTAGGCTTTATCCTTCGTATGGCTCGTGGGTTTACTAATCTTAAGGCAATTTTAGCATTATATAATGCTTTAGTTAGGAGCCAACTTGAGTGTAACGCAGTCATCTGGTCTCCACATGAAACTAAATATAGGCTCATGTTGGAGAGAGTACAGAACAAATTTGTAAGGTATTTGCGGCAGTATGAGGTGTACCCATTTTATCCGCTAAGGTACCCACCCTTATTTATTTTAGGAATGGCAGGATATACTGAACTTCAGGTTAGTAGAAGTTTAGCATTAACTAAATACTTATTTGAAGTGTTTAGAGGGAAAGAATATAACGCAGATATACTAAGATTGCTGGGTTTGTG
The DNA here is from genome assembly GCA_963675205.1 of Catocala nupta. Taxonomy (NCBI): domain Eukaryota; kingdom Metazoa; phylum Arthropoda; class Insecta; order Lepidoptera; family Erebidae; genus Catocala; species Catocala nupta. Next base: position 23,977,793 of record OY776086.1, on the reverse strand, counting down.
TGTACCAGATAGGTATGTGTGGCGACACCGAAAACCGACCCTACTGGTTTAACCGCGAGGGCGTACCAATCTGTTGGGAGAGGTTCATACTCTAAATCTTATAGCTAAGGAAACAGACATTCTGTTGTGCTCTGAATGAATTCACAAAGATAGCATTGTTTGTAATTTGTTACAGTAAGTAATTAGGTATAGGTATAATGATACGATATTAATAAATATAATCGTACTTACTTATATATAAGATAGCTACACTATTGTATTAGGCTTGTCCTGTAATGATAGTTGTATTGAGTAAAATAAATAAATAAATGTATAATAAAACGCCAAAGTTCAAACGTTATTAAAGCAAGCAAGGGTTTCCCTTGCCTCTGTTATTACTGAGAAATTAGTTAAACTCGTTTGTGAGACAGCAATGGATGCCTTGTGATAATTTCAAATACTACTACCTATACGGCACAGTGATAGTGTTTGCGACTGCTGTACTAGAGATCTCGAGTTTGATAGCCGAGTCGAGCAAAATATTATTGGGATTTTCTGTTTAGAAATTCTCAGTACGGTAAAAAAAGAAAACTAAAACCATAACCTGGCATATTATGGTGGGAATGTAATCCAACCATAGTACACAAATTATTGATTTAGACTGAACCCTTTAGGGATGTAGGCATTAACCTACATAATATGTATGTAACAATTATAAACGTGAATTTATATACCACAAGTTTAAAGCTTTCTAAATCATCTAATTATTGACCGTTCAATGCCCTATGTCATGGAAATCCTAAGTGAATAATTTATAAGTTCTCCGCATATTAATATGAACATTAACAGGAAAATAATTTCACGCGATCATAACTAAACAGGAACCGTGTAATTTGCACCGACAATTTTCTAAAACCTTTGACTCTGATTAACAGGCTCTAAGCATAAATTTCAAATTTGTATCACACATTTATGTAAATTTATGCTTTTTACCTTTTAAATATGCTGATTACCAGTTTTCAATGTAAGTGGTTACATACTGTATGACACATCTTTCGACGATGAGGAATGTTACGCAATTGTACTTGTAAGACTCGAACTTTATACTAAGCAGAGATATAGTAGTGGAAATAGGTAGAAAACTATCTGTGTCTCAGATAGGTTATTGCTGCTTTATTATGCCGATGTCGTTACAATAGTTAAATTCACACTGTATTTATTTTTTTATGACACTGTTCTCTCAACAGTCGGCCAGTAGGATAGCGTTGCAAATACCGTTCTGGTAACGTGACATTTTTACCAATTAAAACTTTCCTACTTTGCAGCTTCTGAGGTCTATGCGGGTAGTTAGTAAATACAGCTAATAAAAACAACACGGTTAGCGCCATCTAGCATACTAAATAAAAAACTATGCGACTAATACGTCATTTTTACTAAAGTGTATCTTTCTAAGTTAACTAGCATCGCAGAGCATATACAATACATTATAGAAATAAGTTTGGTAGCATATTAGACCGAGAACTGGTGTGTTGCAGCGGCACACCAGCGGCCAGACACAATAGATTTTCAATTATATCTAGCATTCCAACATTTGTATATTGCATTGCAACCTAGTTTTTACTTACTTTTATAACACAAATGTTCGATTAAATTCCGTGCACGATAAATTTAATGACTTTTATTACCAAACTTTGCCACAGAATACAGTATATTCAAATTGCTTAGTCATTGTAACGCTTAAATAGTTTATTGCACTTTGAATCAATATAGAATATTGTTATTGTTCTGAAGTATTCCTATGTGTTTGTAATTGGTTAACACATAAAGATACTATCAGCGTTACTTTACTAGCAGCGTTAGAATGTTACGCATTCTATTAATATGATTTAAACGCTTCTAGTATATACCATAAAAGGATTGAAATGTTAAATGCACCATGCCAATTTGATACCATATCAATTAAGCATATTATTCTATTACTTAAGGTTAGATATTTGGATGTTTGTTACTTGATACCACTAATTAGAGAAAGTAAACTGAAAAATATGTTTTACGTTAACTTGTAGGGGTAACACTATATGTTAATGTGTGCGTAGGAAACAGTAAACAGTACCGTATATCATTAGAACATAAGTATAATCATTGTGAAGTGAAAATAAATACTACGTTGATTAGATTTCCATATTTAAAGTAGATAATTCCTACAAACTCTGGTTAAAGTAATTTGCATTGCGTTAGCAATAAACCTACTATTGCTACGACATTTTAATACTTTTAATTTTAATGCCTCAAATGTGAGCAAAAGGCGAGCAAATATCTTGGATGTAATTAATTACTTTTATATGCAAGCCACCTACAGCAACTGTCTCTGAATTTATACCGATCCAGTATCTCGAAGGATATTACAAACATTGACGCCACAAACGTGTACCACAAACACTTGTAACTACATATATATGCACCCACACATATGTATTTATGATGACTACTTAAACTATTGCTTCAACCTCACAGTCAATGTAAGTATTCATAATTCTCAGATAACAGTAGCGAAATATACATACAGAGATTTAGTAATAAGCAAATGTAAAGCCTATAATACATTTACTTCCGTATAGAAGTTAATCTCGAGAACAATAGGATGTATTTTGATGCGGTTTTCGCTTCCATAACTTCGTTGAAGAAGATTTACGTGTGGTATCCTTTCTTGTGTCACACTATTATTATTGTGACAAAAGGGAAAACGGAGAAATGTAAATACATAAAGCCACGAACGTTGTATTATTTTGACGTGTTCTTATTATGTTATGTGTTATCCTTTATTGAAATGAAATGAAATACTGTTTTCTCTACAGATGTCAGAAAATACAATACGAATGTTTCTGAAATAATGATGTCAAAAGCAAACGCTGAGATACAGTAAACTAATAAAATGAAAGCCTGTTTCTGTAATCCAAAACGTTATGTATTAGTTACAATAAAAGCGTAAGTTAAAAAAAGGCTATTGAATATCAATCTTTATTATAATATTAGTAGATAAGGATTGACTACCAGTAATATTAAATATTTTGTTTTTGTATGTAGATGACAGTTTATAAACACAACATTTTACCCGCGACTGACTTCCTTCTTTTATATAATTACTAGATAATGCCTGGAGCTACGCTCGCGTTAAAGTACATTTTGTTAATACATTTTTAAACCTTGGGGATAGTATCTTTTGCCTGGATGAAAGGTACTCTATGTCTATTTTTGTATCCCTGATAACGTGTATGCAAAATTTAATGGCGATCGGTTGAGTAAATAAGGCGTGAAAGCGTTACAAACAAACAAACAAACTCAAATTTGCATTTATAATATAAGTTAGGATTAGTTAAGATTCCACGGTAACAAAGTAGCTCATTTAGCAAAATATTGATTTACCGTTGGATTTGTCTTAAGGCTGGTGGTATATTAGATTATATGTGATTTTTGGGTAATTAAATTATACCTACCACCGCCATGCTTTCAAACGTTATCGAAGTCGAGCTTTTTATATTTTTGTTGTTATTTATGACTTGTTACAACTTAAACAGTGTCAATTACACGGTATGACAGATCTTAAGTATTTGCAATTTAAGTAGTTTCTCGAATAATATTATATCTTATTCCAACATTACATCTTCCAACAAACTTAACTTGCAAATCAAATTCATGATCTAACGTTGAACGAAGGAAAGAGGGTTATGATCGATCCTTTATTTTACAGGTATCTTGTAAACGTTTGTATACACAAAAAGGTTCGAGTTCACCATGTACCCACACCTACATCCTGGAGTTCATGACCCGAGGATCGTTGCACTCATTACAGTAACTTTCAACAAAACACACCCCTAAAAGCCTATCATTACGTGTATGAACCTTTTCCCGACTCATAAAAATACTGATGAATATTTCCGAAATTCTGTATTTGTTCTCGAGTTTCCAACAAATACCAGTAAATATTTTTTAATTTTGAAGAAGTGTTCTTTGGTGACTCAAAGTATACCGAGAAACAAAAATAATATGAATTAGTTCGCTGTCAAACGTTTTCTTTTTTAGAACTTTAAATAGATCTATTGTTGTGGCAACAATTGTTTGTAAAATGATTTTGTTGTCTTTAAAGATTAATCTACCCTACGGTAACGTGAGCAAAGTACTAAGAGTACACGACAGACAGAAACACGGAAAATGTGATACTTTAAAAAATATAGGCATTTCTATTTTTCTACATGAAACGGCTTTGTATTTCACGTTGTAATATTCAAGACAGTGTGTGTGACTGCATCTGTATAGTTAAGTATTGATTTTTTAAACAAAACCTTGTACAATATATGACCTACCGGATTTTATATATTAAAAATTAAGTAGGTTTCATATCATAGGTTTCTATAATACTTATGCAAATTAAATAATAAAAAGTATAAATTCCAAACGATATAAAAGTAAATGTTTCCAGACAGCAATAACCATTTACCTACCTCAAGTAGCTGATTTATTGGTTATATCAAATTGTGAACGAAACGACTCGGTCAAGTAACTTCTCCGTAGAGATTGAAAAACTTTTTATTTCCAATATTGAACGATAAGTTAGGTTTTTAAAAACTTTTACCATACTCCAGAATCTCTGCTAAGCAGATTTAGGCCTTATTTCTAGTAGAATCTGGCTACTTTTTAAAAACGATCTCCACGGAAGTACAAAAGGCAAAAAGGTCAACATTTCTCCAACAAACAACTATTTCACCAACATCGACTAAATTTATATTTTAGAATTGTAATTAGCCCGTTTAAGTAAACCTTAATACGCTTTGAATAAAATAATACCTGTATTAAATTAATTGATTATACAATCTAGTAAAGGCTTCGGCAGTCTTCTAGTTCATGTCACAAACATATATCATAAATAATTAACATATTTATATCGTTATAATATAGCTTAAACCACATAACTGCATTTTTTTGTGGACAATGTACTAAATTCCTGATGCTACCTGTTCTCAAAACTCTCTCTACACACAAACTTCACACAACTCCTCAATTCTCACTAAATCGATTTTCTCAATAGCATTAACCTGTCTGCATATCCATAATCTTTAGAGGAAATTAAACAACAAACTCGTTCAGGCACTACACCACGACCACTTTCCTCCGTACAAACTGCTCACATAGCACGTTCCAGTTTAGGAGAACCTAACTATAACTTCACTCGCTAGCGTAGTAAAACCTACCAAACATGGTAGCGTAACTAAAGTCTCGGTAAGTACTGTGGCTATGCGGAGAAATGGCATTTTCGAATTTAATCAGCGCGGGAAGGAATGCCCAGGTATTTCATTGAATTCTCCGTTTGTTATTGGTCGTGTGTGTGTGTATGTGTGTGTTTTAATATGGGAATCAAGTAAGGCATCTTGTTTTTGTTTTACTGTACTATTTTTTAACACTGTTATTTTTGCTTTATTCCCTTTTTTTGTTTATCGTCTCATTGTTGGTATTTTGAAACTAACTTTTCTTAATCAAATTTTGTCTACAAATATACTAAACGACAACTACAGTATTATTCTGTTTTGATTTCAAATATTATATTTTTATTCAATAGGCAGAACTACAGATAACGAATCGTACAACTACAGTAAACGAATTTGTAATACGAATAATAATATAGGTAAAGATAAAATGCTTATTGATTTAAAAGCCCGCTTACATTTGAAAAAAATGTTACAATATAGCTTTAAAAAGAAATTATTATATAAGTTAAAAGTCAAAAATATAATACAATTCCATTTAAACTAAGAAAAGTAATATTTTATATAAATGACACACAAAATTATAGGTTAATCCATTGAGAAACAATAAAACAATTAAATGTTTTACATGAATGAAAATAGCACGAATCTTTTTTTACGCATTCTAGTTTAATACAGTTACTCCACAGATAGCTTAAACTCATGTTATTTCAGAAAATCGTTTCATACTTGGCCTCCATTACTCAAGTTTTTGTAACAATCAATCTTTACGACTCAAGATGTGATAAAAACAAAAAGGATTCAAATACTCATAAAATTCAGGACCTTCCAATTGATTTTGTTTGTTTATTTCTTCTATTGTTTTGAATCGAGAGAAAGTTAGTTTTTATAGAGTATATAGCTTTATGTTGATATTGAACCAGATAAGTACTTCATTTTCAACATAAACGGTTTCTTAGAGATTTTAATTCAAATTATTATATATTTTTATCATGACAAGATAAATTATTCTGCGTAGTGTTGATATTGATATTATTGTTGACTTTTTTATCCTTGAAGTATTGATAATTATTATTTATTGCTTGATGAAAATTTGGAGTAATTAATTATTGGCACTCAGTATTTATGTATGTATTACACATAATAAAGTGCAATACTTTAGTAAAATACTAACTGGTAGTGTATTTCAACTACCTTATTCACTTAGTTTTTATATTTTATTAAATATATAAAATAATTTACCAATTAGCTTGGGAAGTATCTACGAATCTGAAATGTTGGTTATAATTGTTCATAAAAACCTTATTGTATCAGCATAACTTTAATTTCTGAAACAATAGTGTTAAACTACTGTTCATTATTGAAAAGTTCCCTTTCGTATGTGCCTGTTCTCATAAGTACAACTATGATAAATCTATTAAAATGGATTTCTCGGAAAATCAAGTTTAGATATCAGAATATCTGTATGGCGTAGTTTTAATCAAAATAGGTAGTTCGCCAGCGGCTTTATAAAGGGCTTTCTTGTGAAAAATCAAGCAAATACACTATTTAAAAAAATAAAAGTGTCAAATTCAACTCTCGTGCCGGCTAGTTATATGTACAATGAAACAGTAAATAACTTAAACCGGAACCTAATTAATTAAGAGAATGGTTCTGTAAACAGAGCTTGGTACAAAATAACCGGGACAAGACCGTTTCTTTCCCAAATTCAAATGCTTTCAGTCTTGCACTAAATTATGGACGCCCTTAATTAATTAAATATGTCAAGCCAACCGAGAGTTGCTTATTCTGTTCTGCACTGTTAGATAAATGTTTTTGCCATAGCTTAATCACTGTAAATGAAGGTACACATCTCTAAATATAACGAGTGGCTAATGCTATGGAGCAAAATAATTTAACGTTTTAACACATTGTAGTGCACATTGTGGATAACCTCTAAGTAATAAAACGTTATAAAAATTGTTCTAACGGCATACCCAGTATCCGAATGAGTATATCTGGATTGATGATATAATATTAATTGTTGATGGCAGGTCACTCATACATAATTGATTTATTGTAACAGCGCAGCTTGTATTTGAATATTTGACTGCAAAATGCGTAAGGGTTTAAGTGGATGCCTTTCCGATGCTACTGCACCAAGTGGTGTTGTGGTTTGTGGGTTCGAGTCCCACACGGGACAAAAATTTATATGATCCATAAATAGTTATTTCGATCTTGGTACGCCTGAGTTCGCGGGTTCGATTCCCGCACAAGTCAAACATTTGTGTGCATGAACATGGATTTTTGTCTTGGTCTGGGTGTTTCTATGTATAATATGAAAGTATTTACAAAAATAAAATGTATATATGTATGTTTATCCATTTTCTAGTACCCATAGTACAATCTCTGCTTAGTTTGGGCTAGATGTTGTTGTGTGTATGTGGTAGAATATTTATTTATTTCTTTTTCATGATAGTGCTGTGTTGAAAAATAAAACTAAAGAAATATATATAAAGGCAACGCATGCACTCACACCCGATTATTCCGATCAATAATGTATTATGATATCTGATCGATAATGTATTATGTCTTGTTAAGAAATTCTCACAAACAATTTTGACTTCGAAAATGTTTTCAATATATAACAATAGACTTGCTTCCACGAGCGACTTAAAAGCATGTAATTTGGCCATTTGTTGATTTGTTACATTTCGGTCTTGCACGTCTATACATACGTGAAACCTATATAAAACTACATAGATACATTACAAGCTGTATATAATTTCAGTAAGTAATACCAGTCACGCTATACGTTGATTGAAATAAATCGTATAAGATCAGATCCGTTTATAGGGCTATCTTTAATATGCTATTATTTATGATATTTATAAATGGATAGTGAGTTTTACTTTTACCTAGATAGATTTTCATCAAATGCAAGTTATTATAAGTTATAAGCTATAGGAATAATATTACCACGAGCAAATCCATGGCTTTTCTTTGGTTTCTGCGTATACCTTTAGAAAATAGGTGAGACTGACTTGGTGCCGCAGTGGTAGTCTATGCGATTGCTTCGATTTCTGGAATCAGGCAAAATATTATTGGGATATCATAGAAAAGTCTGTCAAATTTTTTTGTAGCTGATATTTGCTTGGCTCTGTGCTCGTTAACGGCAGTAAGGTTTATCTCCTATTACTTGGGCCCTAAACATTTAGTTGGCGAAAGAGGTATTACACCTCTTCAGGAGTAAAGACGTCAGACGATGTATGTGTACATTTTACCATGATGAATTTCCACAGTTAATGCGCGTTCAAAGTTAGTAATTTAGCATAAATTTGATAGGGTTCTGTAGTAAATTGTAACCAAATGAAACTTTATGCGTAAATATTGAAAAGGTACATTCTTTCAAATAGATCATTGGATACTTTTATAATTGTTAATATAATCAAGAAGAGGGAACCCACTGGCAAAAGCTACTGATTTCAAAACATAATTAAAAATATTTTCCATTATATAAACCACGTGGATTGCTTTACCAAAAGGTCATTCATATTCGTGGCAAATAATAAATTTATCTTATTTATTATTCTCTTGAAGTTAGTTAGTGGCCTCTAGCCAGTATATTAGTTATTTGCAGATAATTTTTAATTATAACCAGAACTCAATTCATACTGGACAATGAACCGTTTTAGAGATCTTCAAATTTCTGCTTCATGTTTTTAAATGAAAATATGTTTATGAATAGATTTTTTATTAATTTGTAGTGCATTGCACAGATTTGAGCTACCTTTGCAGATGATCAGATACGGTTAAAATTCGGTATACATGGAAATGTACCTGGTAGATGGTAATACACGATAAAACTATTTGTCGAGTCTCTATTATATTTTCATTCATATTTGTTTGTTACGCTTTCACGCTTTAACTACTAGACCGATCGTCATTAAATTTTTTAAAGAACATAGGGTGCCTTCATCCAGATAAAGCGCTGTTCCCGAGCAAGTGAAACCGCGTGCAAAATACAGTCATATTTACAAGGACAGTCATTTTGACAGTCTTTACGCGGTTGAACTCGCGTTAGTGTAGATTTTATTAATATTTTTTTAACAAAACTTAACCTTCCTGTGGAACAGGACTTTTTTTTCGATGAAAGGTACCGTATGTCCTATTTTATACCACTGACAATATAATGGACGGTCGAGTAGTTTAGGCATGAAAGTGTAATAAACTAACTAACATTTGCATTTATAATATTAGGTAGGATTTACAGCAATATATTTAGTTGCATTTGCTGTACTTTACCTCACATTTTTGGGTTTATTTTGGGTGATTGTGCGTAAGTAAACGATGTAAGGGTCGTCGGTGTAGCCTGATGTCTATGTAAAATAACACAACAATAAAAAACAAACCGGTTTTCTACTTTCCAGGTTGATAATTCTATTGGCGTTGCTGGTAGGAGTTCTGTACAGCCTTCATCTCTTGGTGAAGGACTATCAGGCTTTGACCGCTGCCTCAAAACTTCTCCGTATGCTGTTCAAGAGGGACGTTAGCTCACAAAATTATACGGTAAGTTGCACTTTCATTTCAGTTTACTACTTTTGGTCAGTCTTAGTATTCTGAGATAAATAGCAATTGGTTTTTGTCCCCTGGCTTCACCCGCGCTAATTCTAGGAGTACGCATACTTGGAAAATAAGTTCCTTCTATTGGTTAGTTCAGGACATGGCCTATATATGTACTCAGTTATATCCAAATCTGTTCAACCGTTTACGCGTGACTGAGATACAAGCTACGAAACATTTTCAAAAAGTATTTAATTTTAATATCAATAATATATATATAGTAGCACATCGTCCGTCCCGGTGGACGACAATAACTAACTCTTAGTAGGATAAATGCGACAGCTGTGCATAAGGTCTTGGCTTTAATTTGCGAGTTGGCCTAAATTTTCTTAGATTTTTCTATCAAGAAATTCTCAGTAACAAGCTCTGAGCTGCACAGATACTGGGAAAAGGCCCAGAAAACAAACAGTCTTAAAAACCATAGCTGGAAAATTTTGGTGTGTATTACAACCTCATTCTACGCATTGATATAGACATGAAACTACTTATATATATATGCAGTGCGTAAGACCTGAAATATAGGTATATATATATATATATGAGAGATTATGAGCATAACAAAGTGTACCCAACAAATGTACCACTTCAAATATATAGTTATAACTTTGGATAACTATATTATATTCGAAGAGGTTACCTTATTATTTACAACTATTTATATTATAACTAGCGGTCCTGAATAATGTTGTCATGTCAAGCCTAAACGAAAAAAGTTCATATAAGACTCGATCGTAGCGCCACCTACCAGGTTCCTGTAAGAAAAATGAAGCACAATTGGATCTTGTAGCTGGCGCTGGAATTAAAAGCCGTTGTTTAAGTGTCTCTGGAAGGGATAAATTTAATAATTTTAAATATCCAGGGTCTCAAACACACCTCACAAACACATCATCAAAAATCAGTCCAACGGCTTAGGAGGAGTTCAATGACTTATACGCACACAAGACTTATATATATAAAGATAATATTCGGTAGATAAGAGTCATGACGAGACATGCCCTGGAGATATCTTAACGTTACTTAATTAAGTTTCGGCAGTAGACAGGTTGCCGAGGTCAAACGACAGCCATTCTCTAAATAATACAGGGTAATGAGCCTTATTTCGATTAAGAGGTTACTGACCGCTGTAATTTTATTCCACCGGCAAAGACAAGATAAAAAGACGATATTTAAATATTGTCAGAACATACTACATAGCTAGAAAGTTTTACATCTAAAAGATCTTTTGATTACTTGTTGTTTTTAATTATTTAGGGTTCTTATAAATTAAAACAACGTTTTATTTTATATTTAGTAACAATAATAATAATACTGTTAGCCTTGTTTGTAGATTGTCTTTGTGTTGGTATAATATTTTTAGTATGAGGAGGCTATAGACCATCACTCTGGCTCAATGCTAGTAGGCAGACTTCACTCTACTAGGACATAAAGGAGAACGTAAGCGTTCGCCATGGTGTCCTCGAACATATATAAACACTGAATTTTGCCTGCGGCTACGCTCGCGTTAATGTTAGATTTTGTCGATAAATTTCTCTCAAGCATACTACTTCTTTTATGTTGATCAACACAAAATAAGTACTATGCATACATCTTGCCAAGGATACAGAAGAAGTCATAAGTATTCTTCTGCAAGCGTAGCAAATAAACAAAAGAACAAACTCACATTCGCATTTACGCATTTATAAAATTAGTTAGGATTAAAAATATCGTGAGGAGTCCTATATGCCTCAGGACATGCGGCATTCAGTAGGCTTCTTAGCTATTACATAGGACCTAAAATCAAACCTGACGAAATCTCCATTTCATAGCCTACTTCCGCATGTCTTCTTTTTCTTCTTTGGGGGTGATTTTTTTTGGTATTGAGCTCGAGACGTCCATTATAAACTATCGCTTTTATACAGCCAGTATAATTTATTTATAATTTAATTTATTCCTATTAACAAGTTCTCACAAATTGCTATATACCTTTCAAACGAAATCACTTCTTAAAGTCTAAGCCGCTGAAATCTTAGAAGTAATTTAGAGGAATTTAATACTTTACTTGTAATACTCGTCACTTCAAAGGAAATAGTTTATGTTTAGCTTAATGACGTCGACGGGCTCGCCGTCTAATAAACGCGGCATTGAGTTTAGGGTTGCTTTAAGTTGGAAGGAAATTAAGGGAAAGATTCTCAAATCCCTTTAAAATTTGAAAGTATTTATCTTTCTATCTATACTTTAAAACTCCACGACTACTCGGATGGTGTAGTGGTTAAGGTGGTCGACTCGCTACTGCCACTGCGTCGAGTGTTCTGGGTTCAATCCAGAAATTTGTGTGATCCGCAAATGGTTGTTCTCAGTTTGGGTGTTTTTTGTCCGTTGTTTAAATGTTTGTAAAATCTCCCGGGACACAGGAATTATGCCTAGTCCGGAAGATGTCTTTTTCAAAATACTAAAGCTGTGTCTACTTACACATTGATTATTTGTACATTCATATTTAGTCTGACGCTTATATCTCCAAAGGGGCAACCATAAGTGTATTACATCCACATTTTGCTAGATACACGTAATAAAGAGGCGATAATAACCGTTCACTAAAAAAATCCAGGCTAGGTTCAGGTACCTACTAAGTATTTCTGGACAGAAAATTCGATTAACCGGGATCGAACCCGTGATATCATGCATAGCGCAAAAACTACCAATGCGCCATCGCAAAAGTTTCATTTAAATATATGACTGCCTGGATGGAGTGATTTAAATGGTCGCCTCGCCACTGCCAATTCCTCGAAAGTTGTGAGTTCGATCTCTACACAGGACATAACATATAAGTGCCTTGGTCTAGACTGTAAGCTTATATTGTTTTATAAATAAATAAATAAATAAATAAAATTGTGTGTTCCACAAATAGATGTTCAGAGTCTGCGTATGTATTCAAATATTATTGTACTTTCAAAGAACGGACTCAAGTCCGTTCTTTGAAAGTCCACAGTGGTAGTGAATGCGACTGCTGTGCATGAGGTCTCGGATTTGAATCCCGGGTCGGGCCGACAAAAAACGTATTGGGTTTTTCTGTTAAGAAATCTTAATACGAGCCCGGAGATAGGAAGGCGGTGTTAGACCTCCCCGTGCCACGGAAAATACGTAATGCCGTTGGTCCTGCACCTGATCTCTCTCCGATCGTGTCGGATTATCCGTCCCATCGGATCATGAGGATTAGGGAACAGAGAGTGCACTTGTGTTTGCGCACATACTTATGCACTATAATATCTCCTGCGTAGATGGCCAATCTCCGTTAAGATTGACCGCCGTGACCGAAATTCGGTCGAGAGGACATTAAAGTCCCCTCAACACAGTAATTATTCTCAGAGGGATAGATGATTTAAAAAAAATTATATGTCGCACACGCTCTCAATGTTTTAGCTAATTGAGTTTAGTAGAATTGCAGTCATAGTGCACAGTTTAATTCGCCTAAAGACATTACGGGCAAACTGTAGTTCATGCAGACGATATACATGACATAAACATCATTTATATCTAAAGATAATATTGTTACGTTTATGCGAATGTTATACATTGAAATTAAACTACCTTATACGAATTTTATCGCGAGCTTTATTTTAAAATACTATGATTATTACAAAACTATATATTTTATTAAAAATCTATTGAATTCCTAATGTTAATCTTTATTACTATATAAGCTATTTAAATTATTAAACTATTTAGATTTACGTATACACTGTAAGCCATGGTTCCGGGAAAATATCTGTATCTAGAGATAATGTAAAGGCATAAGATTAAGATATATTTTCATAGAAATATTCGAAGTCAGAAGAATATGTCGTGCTCGTGAATCTTGTTATATCATTCGAAGCACAAAGAGATATTTAATGCATGCCGTAAGTGAAGATTCTTGCAATTTTATCTTTTTCTGTGAATTTTCATTTTTAAGAAGAAATCGTGAATCTGATTGTGAACTGGTGCGATTATTTCCTGAGATACCATGTCATACTTACATAATTTTAATTTTTAAGCAGGATTTATTTTCGTTGCTGTTTAAGTTTAAAATCCGACCTTTGTTTTATATCTGTCTGACTGTCAGCGAAGTTATAATAATTGACCGTGAAAGCAATCAGCTGAGTGCCTTTACTCCATGTTTGCATGTACCCTTTGAACTTCTGACTTTTTACGTAACAATGTGAAGATGAATACAAATTGTAATAAAAGTAAATAATAATATGGAATTATCGATTAAAATTAATATAATTCAAATCTTCTGTCTGGGTGGCGCAGTGGCAATCAATGGTATTACTGTGGTCTCGTGACATAACCTTATTTTGTGAAAATTCGACCGCAGACATATCTGCATAATATGTTCGCATACGACGCTACGTCATTCTAGAATCTTCTGAGACGTTGCGTCCAGTATCTACTATGTATCATGTGCGAAGTCCTAAGGTTGGTTTTCTTAACATCCCACCGTCGGCACTGGCGGTCAGCCAATTTAACGCCAGCCTGTCTGCTCGAATCGCTTTAGTATCACGCCGATACCACGAAGTACAGACATATACAATACCTTCGGCTAATTTAACGGCTACACATGGTTTTGATGCAAAACAAAAATTCACACTGACTGTGGAGGCGCGTCGATGCCCAGTGCTCAGCAAAACTGACACGTCGCGCGCTCGGCCATGCATAGCTCAGCAGTGACCATTCGGCATTATTCAAGCACGTTTTATGTAATACGTAAAAATATAAGCGTGAGAAGCGAGAAATCAGCCTCTCAATAAGCCAACAGGTTACGGTACCCTAAATATAAGTTTCGAATAGCTGTAGTAATGAGATCTATGATTATCTCAATTTTCTTTCGCGATATAATTAATCCGGCTATAGGCAGAGATTTCCTCAAAGCTTAATTATTTGACGCAAAGATCAAAGTAAACAGAATTTTCTTAGAAATAATAAATATTTTAGTTCGCCATTTAGAGTACACAAACTAATTATTAGAGTAAAAGATAATCATTCAATACCGAGAAATAATCCCAACGACAATACAAAATGAGATGGGATCTAATATTACATAGCTGAATCGAGATTGATTCTTTGAACGCGCTTATCTTAAGAACAACCAGACTGATTTAAAAATAATATGTTTGCGTTTGGTAGGAGTGGTAGTAGTTGTAAACGCTTTGTAATGTATGAGTAAGCAAAATATTGCTGTATTTTGTTTTGACAACAAATTCGTAGTAGCACAGACATCGAAACAGTTCACGGTAGTCATTAAAATAGTCACTCGCTATTAAGCTATTATAATACACCCTTGCCTCTGCTGAGATAATGTATTTATGTAAAAATATGTTGTCACCAGAATTAGAATTGTATAATTATAACTCAATGTGTTTAAGCAACTGGTTAAAAAATTGTTGCACGTTTTATACCAAACAGACTAACAACAGAGATAAGTAAAAGCTTGTAATAAAATATAATCCTGCAGATTCAAAAGGGTATTACATAAAGGCCTTCGGCGATATAACCTTGTTTTTTCTTACATATTCGTAAGTTATGGTTTAGCCGTCTATTAGAATGTAATTTCAAGGTTGCCTACCCAAAGACTGGAAGGGATTAGTACCCTTTTGTTGTGACAACGGCGTGCCTCTGGCAGAAATACGTAGCTTTTAAAATTTATTGAGACGAGACTTGTTTATTCCTTTAATATATTTTTTATGTAGTTTTATTAGTGTATGATTCTGTCGTTTCTCATATTGTGAGACATAACTTTGTGTTAAAATTACATTAAAGTTAATTTGGTTGCTTATAAAATACTTTGGAAGTGGTATGAATATATTGCACGAATATTTATACAGACTTATGTTAACCTTGCTAATAGATGTATAATTATAATGTCATGGTTAAATCCGTCAACTGAAAATTTTATCAATGAAGCAAATCAATTGTGCTTCTTTTGAATTTAATGACAATATGAAACTTTAACTTACTGCAACTAACATTGTCAGACCACGGATCAACGCTTAAATTTCAATTCGTCCGTTGTTTCAATGTTCGTAAAGTCATCGGTGACACAGGATCCATACTTACAGCGCGAGTTATGAGTAGCGATAGCTCAGTGGGGAGACCAACAGACTGCAATGCAGAGGGTCTCGAGTTCGAACCACGTCGCGCACCTCTGACTAAGTTATATGACTTTTCGAAATTATGTGCGTATTGATTGACAATTATCGCCTGCTCCATGCCTCGGAGAGCACGTTAAGCCGTCGGTCCCGGCTGCCATGAACATCTATGGCAGTCGTTATTGAGGAAGTCGACACAAAAGATCCCACTGGGTCGAAGTGTCACCGGTCTGTACTGAATGGCTCCCACAAAAGATAAGATATTAATTAAAGTTGCCTATTTAAACAAAAAGAAAATTGATTGTGTATTAAATATTATATTTAGATAAGCATAAGTGCTCTCTTATGAATAATTTAAGCAGAACATATTTACCTTGTATGTAAAGAAATTAAGGCAAATTTAATATTATTTCCAACAAGTGATTTCCAAGAAGTAGAATACTATGAAATTCAGATTTATTATAATATAATAACGCACAAACTTAACTTAAACCACTTAGGTTGGTTTATTATTGTGAAAATGTTTGACTTCTTAAGCAAAAATGGATAAGTAAACTATTAGGTTGTGGCATACATTTTCACATCGCCAGCAAATCAGTATTATCTTTGACGTCACCCGTATACAATTCATTTCATAAAACATCATACACCGTGCACTACACGATATTGTAGCGGTGTCAGCTCATCTCGGGATAAGCAAGTGAACGTTATAACTTAAATTATACTCAACTCTACGTCATCGCGTATACATCCAACCGCACCAATTAGATCTTTGTTTTATTTTATAGCAACATTTATTTATAAAGAGGAAATATTTGATATTTTGTTTGTTTGTAAGTTCAACTAAAAACTACTCAACCAATTTTAATAATTCTGTAACCATTCGAAGGTTATATTAAAGTAAGTAACAAGTAGTGATGTGCTGGATAATTAAAAATGTAAATGCGCAGATACGGATCCGGGTACGGAATATTGGCGTCAAGATCCGCGGATACGGATACGGATACGGATCTTAACTTTCTTACTCAATCGGTGTCGGTGCGCGTGACGTTATTAGAATAGGTAATCATTTAATTACAATTTAAAATATTACTAATATTTAAGTTTTGTTATGAAAGTGATTTTATAACTTTCTATAATAAATATTACAAAGATTTAAACACAATTGATCTCATTAAAAATATATTTTAATTAATATTAATATTATATTGTTTAAATATATATTAGAGAGTTGATTTAATTCATTTAATTTACGTACTATTGGAATGTTAACTCACTACGATAAATGTTTGCAATGTAAAGATGTCAATAATTGATTTTTAGAAATAAAAATAATTTGATTGAAATTTAATAGTATTTTATTGCTATATAGATTCAATTCTATATGTAGATATAGAATTTAATCTATGTATTAAAATTAATAAGGTAAAAAATCCGTCAGAAATGTAACGGATGGGGATACGGATACGGATATCCGGAACACCACTAATCATAAGCCATATTGTATTTGAAAAAAAAAGTAATGTAACAAACATTACCTAACCCTACTTTTACGCGAGCAAAGTCGGGAGCAAAAACTAGTTTTAAGAGTTGAAAAACTCTTATACAACAGCTTTGTCCATACGTTTGTCTGTCATACAACTTTCAACTCAAGAACCGTAACAGCTAGAGACTCGCGGTTAACACCATTTGACACAGCATAGTCAATATACCCCCGAAATTACTATGACCTTTGACATCTGACCTCAAGGTTACGTGGTATCACGTGACCTTTGCATATTACTTGAACCATTTTTCCAAACTTTAAGATTTACGGCAATTAATTGCCGTTTCCCACTTGATTATAAATGTTTGGCTTATGGTCTCAGCTTTGCTCACTCGGGAATTTATTACTTTTTCTGGATGAAAGGAACACTATGTCCTTTACGGTACCCTTGACAACGTGTGTGCGAAATTTAATAATAATCGGTCGACTAGTTAAGGCTCGAAAGCGTAATAAACAAACTTACATTCACATTTGTAACATTAGTTAAGATAGTAACACAAGTCACTAAGTTCAGCCACACAAAATAAACAACATCATTATTCTACTCAGAATTGGATAAAAATAAAGACAGTCGCGCTCAGTTCACTCATTATATTTGTGTAGCAGACTTTCTGCAAGGCTGCATTAATGTATGGGTTCCTCGCCTCTTCGTTAGAGGCCCTTTTGTCGAGATTTTTTAACAAAGCATTCCATCCATTTCACTGGCGTCCGAATAATAAACATCGTTGTTTTATTCCACTGCTTTAAATAAATTATCAGCTATTTGCAAACGAGCGTCCTGGGGTTCTGGGCCGGGTGAAGGTTTTTCGTCCTATTTATTTTTCTCGGGGAACGGTTTAACTGGACCAAACAAATACTGCTGAAGTGCATTTGTAATGGTGTAGTAAAAGCTTGTAATGCATTTTATTTTAGGCTATGCCTCGAAGCGAAATTTTCTTTTTCTTTTTTATTCTGTATTTAGTACAAATATATAAACTGCCTGATGGTAATCGGCTTCTGTAGCCTATGATAGCTTACAATAACGTCAGTTTCCATTAAAAACAAGGTTGATACTTTTTGGGGCAAGCTGGGTCATTTATCACCAAATTACAGATAACGTTGGTTCTGCTGACTAAATAAGAATTTAAGTGATTAACTCGTGAATGTATATGTATAGATCACACCTTATAAATATCCTTGCACCTTCCACCTTATAATATATTATATAAATATATAATAGGTCTAAATAATGTAATTACGTGTTCAAATCTAAGACGATATGCTTTCAGCGATCATTTCGCCCAAGTACGAACAAGCTCTGGAATGAACTACATGCTTCGGTATTTTCCGAGCGCTATGATATGTCCTTCTGCAAACGAGGTTTAAATATAGTTCTTTTTTCAAGGTAGGTAGCGGCTTTGCTGTGTCCTGATATTGCTGAAGTCCAAGTCCAGTCAGCAGTGGTTACCACTTCCTATCAGGTGGGCCGCACGCTCGTCTGCCGCCAATGGCAATAAATAAAAAACATATTACATGTTTAGTAATAAGTACATGCGAAACATAACTTATTTATTTTCTAAACAGTCAAGTTCAACACTATAAATAAAAGCAAAATGGAAGGTTACATAGTAACACACTTAAACAAATTTAAGTTGAACTTAATATGACAAGGGACAACCCATGACAAAGCGATGTACTACACGTTAGGCAGACATACTACTATAATAAGCCCGAAATATTCTGCTCCAGGGCAAAGATCCTCCCGACACAGAAATTTACTCTAGTGCGGGCAGTGCGAGCAATACCTTTTTTATAAGAAATGAAATAAGATGACTTGAAACCTTGCCGCTCTCCTTCCATCTCTCTCTATATATACCAATCTTTAAGAGTCTAGCTCATCTCGTAATCCTCTGGAACTGCAGCAATATCGCTGGGTATGTCACATAGTGCTTCATATTATGTCATAACTAATTGAATATCCATGCCGTTTCGTTGCATTTGTAGTATAAGTTTATCATTATGTTTATGGGACAATCCCGATATCTAGAGTTTGATTTACTGTTCCGGAAAATCGTGATTGGGATATTCTGTTAAGATAATTTTAGTAACAGGAGAGGGCAATAGGTTTGATGACCCTTTTACGTGGAATCTATAAATATAGCTGGCTATCTGTAGGTATGAATATGATATCTTTTTGTACAACGATACTAGAAAATAAACGTACGGCCAGATGGAAAGCAGATTCCGCACCCTTTGGACTCTTACAATAATACGAAGAGCTTTACATACGCGTTGATAATCCTTTAAAAACCCATTTGTGGCTATATGTTACGACACCCAATTTGATCTAGATTTTGCCTGCGGCTTCACTCGCGAAAAAGTGGGTTAGGCTAGGTTAGCATCAGTATTTTTTTCTGGATGAAAGGTATCCTATGTGTTTTTCTGTTCCCGTGACAGCATGTATTTATGCGAAATTTCATGATGATCGGTATTGCAAGTAAGGTGTGAAAGTGTTACAAACAAACCCACATTCGCATATATAATATTAGTTAGGATAGCAAGTTTTTAAAAATTCACAAATGCCTATGTACTTACATGAACGAAATTTGCAACATTAATTTCATCTTGTTTGACACGACTTGTTAATCGTACGACTGTAGTTTTAAAAACCGGACAAGTGCGAGTCGGACTCGCCCACTGATGGTTCCTTACACATTTGCAGGTACCTATTATAAAGAAAAAATGTCCTTGCATAAAGACCCTGTTTTTCATTATTTAATTACAAATGTATAGTTTTCAGATTTTTCCCTATAGATACTTGTAGTACGAGTATAAGATGGTATTACTTGTCAAATTTCATAGGTCAATGGAAAATACCCTATAAATTTTGATTCTCTTGAGATTGTCGAAATATAAGTTTTTGTGGCATAAACGGCCGTATCTTTTTTTTACGTTAACTTAGAAGTTTGATTTTCACAGCTTCAAGAGACTGTAGACCTGAGTATATCGTTTTAATTTCATGGAGTCCGTCCATGGACGAACGGACAACAATGTAATCCTATAAGGGTTCCATTTTTCCTTTTGAGGTACGGAACCCTAAAAATAACTCGGCGGAGTGCGAAACTATCTAATTGGATTCAGTGCGATGTATCAAATTAGCGAGTTACATGTAAAGTTACGCTTGCTCGCACTCGGATATTTATTTTTAATTTTTGCGCTAGTGATTTCGCGATATAAGTCCGGATATGCAACGAAAAAGTATTGAAATCAATAGTGAATGGTTTAGTTAAAAGGGAAAAATCGAGGCTCACTCTCTCTGACTTGTCTCAAACTCGTTACAAACACTGTTCATAATAGTGTGTTTTCTGAGATAAACTACTATAATGTCACTTTTCATACCTCCGTCTAATATTTATAATAATACCAGCTTTTGCCTACGACCTCGTATGTGTGGAATTTAGAAGTAGTTTTCTATATTTCTCTTTTCTTAACCCTCAACTTCTTGGCGGCGTATCGAGATTAAACACACACCAGATTTAAAATTAGATCTTCAGCAATACAACTATGTAAACCACATGCAATTTTGTTAATTTTGTCATGATGTGTGTAAAAACATACAGACAGACAGAAGAGTCATAAATGATTCATTTATTTGGTTACCGTAGCTCTTATAAAGATACCTCACATAATTTTTCATTGAATGTCTTTTACCTACAAAATCGATAAGTTAAAATTGAATTATATGTATAAATTAGCTTTTACCCACAACTTTGGTCTGTAAATCTCACGGTTACGCATTTTGGGATAAAAACCACAGGGCATGTTCTACCTGAGTGTCAAGTGTAATCAAAATCTAGCTATCATAATAGTCATTTGGCTGTAAAGAAAAAAATATATATATATTTGCCCGTTTTGAAATACCGACTGCTTATGTCTATTTTCATTTCTTTATCTAGTATTTATTGCATGACTTGACATGAACACACAAACACAATTTACCATTGATTTAACTTGGACGAAAATATTTCATCTCTGGATACTCTACTAGTGGAAGTTGTCAGGTGGAATAAGTTTATTATCGTACTAACGCTCTCAATATTGTCGTTTTATGATTACGTTTCATCTAAATAAGAGCAATACTTACTGTAATAAACGTTTTGATTGCGCCAAATGCTAAAAGTATAAAAATAATGTCACTGCAAAGTTTTCTAGTCACTTTGAACTCATTTCAAACATTTAAGAGGAAACACCACGGGCGAGAGAATTGAAAAATAGGTATTTGTAAAATCTATTGCTGTCGCGCAGTGCCCGCAGAGCGTGATAGAGACAACTGCACCTTGGACCGAAAATACCTATAAAAGTACACAAAATCAACGTTTCGTAGTCCCCTGATTCCTTCTCCAACACTTGACCGATTTAACTACTTATTTCATTAAAAATTGAAGAAAGGCTTTGGCCGTGTTTCTATGTTTTTCTTTTTTTATATAATTTACTCAAATTTGTTTTCTGGATGTTTGAACACAGCGGAAAATCTAACAAATTTTTGAGATTTTTAAAGGTACATATCTCTTTTAATAATTAATTAATTAAAAAAAGGAAAACATAGGGACATGCCAATAGAGGCTATACATGTTATTTTAAAATATTATTGTTCTACTGGCATTATCCAGGGAGGAAACAGGGGACTACATTTGTATGGAAAAAACGGCCCTTGTGTTTCCTCTTAAACGAAAAGTCTAAATGATTTTCATATTACAAAACGTTTTTGCATCCCTTTTAACAATTTACAGATTACAATCTAGTGTTTTGTTTATTGCCTTGTTGGCGTTGTGGCATTTATTATGTTTGTGGGATGAGATCCCAGATGCAACTCTCGGGTCGGTCAAAGTATGAAGTATTTGGATTTTCTCAGGTACAGCACAGAACATTTAATTGCCTGTTAAATTGCAATATGCTTGCTTCTATTTTTAGGCATCACATTTAAAAGCAGAGAGAAGAGCAGAGATATTGTAGATTAAAAAAGGTAGGTACATAAAATATGGAACATATTATGTAGGTGTAAATAGGCCAGTTATATTTTATCACTATATGACATGCAAATGTTTGATACAATGAAAGGTTTTATAAACATAATGTAATAATTGATACATATACATGATACATAAATAAAATGATTTTTCTAATAACCATGCCTCACATTTTACTAAACATTTTTTGTGGGAAACTTCATAATTTCATCAATTAAAACGCTATAATTTATTCCGGACATACCAGTACAATGTAAACTTGAAATCTCTGCCTAACCCCTCAAGGATATAACTACAGATATAAGTGTATTCCTATTAATATAGCTTTAAAATTCATACTCTATCAATGGAACCGAGATAAATTTAATTACATTAATCCGTTTGATCTGCTATTGCTAGATATTGCGGATAACTGCTGCGTATCGTCAATTGAAATGTGATATTAAATATTTAGTTTCATAATACTGTTGTCGCGACGTCGTCTCAAAGATATGCTCATAAACCTGGATATCTTTAAGTGGAATGAATATTTATTGCTATTTAATTAACGGACTTTGCCCGTGAACGCCACGTGAAACGTGAACAAACTAACTTACGAAAACACTGCAGCCATGCACACACTGAAAGCATGCTTTAGTATGTTTAGTGAACTTATCCACGACACACATGTAAAATTGAATCATAATGACTGGAACAAGGTGGATTTTACTTCTATTACTGTGTCTACTATACGATATGAGCAGTATATATCAGTGCTTTATTATAATAATAAAATAGGTAATATTAGTCAGGACTGATATATTGTGCTGAGCAGTATTATAGTTTAATACAGGTATTAACTATCCCACTGCTCAGCACGGGCCTCTTCTCTTTGTGAGAAGCGTTAGGTCATAGTCCAACACACTGGCTCGGTGCAGGTTGGTAGACTTCAGATATCTTCGAGGGCGTTAAGGAGAAATCTCAGCCATTCAGGTTTCCTCGTGATGTTTTCCATCACCGTAAAAGCAAGCAATGACTATCTTTTTAATACGCACATAACTTTGAAAAATCAGAGAAGCGCGCCTTGGGATCGAGCTTAAGACCTCTGCGTGTCCAACGGATTCCAGGCTATTACTGCTTTAGTCGAGTTTTTCTGACTCGAGCAATATAAAATATGTAACTATAAAATAAAATATATAAATAAATTAAAGCAGAAGAGAAATCCTTCTGCTTTAATTTATTTATATATTTTATATAAATAAAGCCAGCACAATAAGAATCAATGAATAAAATAAACCTTATTATTTTCTTCCTCGCAGACGTGTTGTCTGCACACTGAACGTCAACATAAAGAATATTTCGAATCTGACCTTTTATAACACATTTAGAGAACATGAAATTCCGTAACTATTCTTTCGCTTTAACTTTAAAAGTCTTCAGGCTATTGTGGTCCTTTCTGCAAGACGCGACGACGCGAGATGTCTCTTACGTCACATATATTGTACAGACATGTATAGTTTTATTTCTATGATAAATAAATGTGGTATTTTATGATATTTTAGTGACTGCGATAAAATAAGTAAAAGCTAGAATATTACGTACTGTAAATAGTGTAGTGTAAGTGTATCGTTCCTCGATGTAAAAAAAAGATAAACTGAATTACTATTATAGAAATGTACCTACTATAGATATTAAGGTAGTTGATTAAATATATATTATGACCTATCAGAGTTTCAATTTGCACGAAATACCTATATTCTCATTATTCCTTTACATTTTTTAACTAAACAGTGATATGTATGTTGCTGTATACAGGGTCATTACGTGTAGCTCCACAACAAGCAATGCACAAATATTGCGAAGTAACGTTCAAATTATTCGATTGTGCGAATTATTCGAATCGCAATCGATTTATTACTCGATTGCATTTGTATTTAATGAATTATTACTAAAAATAACAGTGTAATACTATAGCGCAATACAATACATTTATGTTGTTTACCTAAACTTTTGGATATTATTTGTTACTACTTATATACGCTAGTTTACGACTACTGCACTATCTGTTCAACATTTTCAAAGATCTTCTTTATTTATAAAGGCTGCATCGTTGGTCCTTTGGCATAACATTTCGCTAATGATGTTTGATTTTTGATTCCGAATCGATAAAAGTGTTGTAGAGCTTTTTCTCTGAGGTAATTTTAATAGTAAAGTGCTAGAAAAGTGATTATGCGGCAATATGTTTTATTCCTATTACGTGGTACCTAAAACATAGCACATCTCTGCCTACCACTTCAAACTTACACTTACGAGAGTTAAATGGTAACTCTATGTCCATTTTGTCTCCCTGACAACGTGTATGCACTTTGCATTTATGATGCATGCTTCATGATGATCAGTCGGTAATTTAAGACGTGAAAGCTTAACAAACAAACAAAGAAACTTATTCAAAGAGCTTCGCTCACATGAATGTAGGTTAAGTTAGGTTAGTAACAAAAAGAGCAGCGATAGCTCAGTGGGGAGACTAACAAACTGCAATGCAGAGGGTCTCTGGTTCTGGCCCACGTCGCACACCTCTGACTTTCGGAAGTTATATGAATATATGTGCGTATTGATTGCCAATTATCGTCTGCTCCGTGCCTCGGAGAGCACGTTAAGCCATCGGTCACGGTTGCCATGAACATCTATGGCAGTCGTTATTGGGGAAGTCGACACAAAAGATCGATCGAAGTGTCGCCGGTCTGTACTGACTGGCCCTCACACAAGATAAGATAGGTTAGTAACAATTACCCCATTGAGTCAGAGCGACGCCTTCTGTCATGCTGGGGCGTTGCCCACGAGTCGTCACCTACATACCTTTTTATTTTCTGCGCTGGGCCCTGCTGGGTGCGTCGCTGATGTAGTTCTAATGCCAGCATACAAAGCAGCGAGGTGGCACATCGTGGTGGTCTTAGTCGGTATGCTCGAAAAGTTTTAGAAGAGCCCGACACAGCTCTCGCCTCCCCTTGTGGTGAGGGAATATGCATGCCCACGTTAAAAAAGATATTAGTAATAATGTTTTTTTCTGGATGAAAGGTACCTTTTGTCCTTTTCTTTTCCCCTAACAACGTGTAGGCGAAATTTCATAATAATCGGTCGTTTAGTTAAGGCGTGAAATTAGAAGTAACAAACAAACTCATATTCGCATTTATAATATTATAAGGTACGTTTTTATGACTGCCATTAAATAAAATGCTTTAATAATCCCAGACACAAAGAAGTAGGCAGCCTCATTATTCTATTCCAAAACGGATAAAAACAAAGACAAACGCGTAATTTCACTCGTTATATTTGTGTACTAGACTTTTTGCAAAATTGCGTAATGTATAGGACTTGCCTCTTTGTACGAGGACGTAGGTGTAATACCAGCAGGGGAGCAGGCTACCCCTTTAAAGATTATGTTTGTATTTATTAACGAGTACATAAATAAAAGACGATAATGGTATACGCAACAATACTAGAAGTTAAGACGAAAAGTACAAAAAAAATCTGCGTTATAAAGGGTAAAGGTTCTTTATTTAAAATAGGAATTAATTAAAGAAGATCGAATCCTAAAGAGAGAAATTTGGGTTTCAAAGATGGTATGTAAAAAAAGTAGCGTAGTCCGATTCTGTTGAAACTTCATAATATACCTATTATTTATTTAGTTTGCTGTAATTATAATTACGATATACTAATTACAATAGTAAATGTAAATATAATAAATATTAGTATGTTAATAATAATTAGATACATTAAAAATAACGTATAATATAAAACTAAAATAAACAAAATAAAAAGAAAGAAAATTACTATTTGAAACATAAATCCAAACACAATCATAATAATATTGATTCCAATGAACTCCTTTCTGAGATGGTCAAACCAGAGGTCGAAAAGATTGTAATTATAACACTTATCAGTTTTATTATACAACTCTACTAACTCATATCCGCGTAAATATATTTCGGTAATTAATACAAAATATTTTCATGGGGTTCGAGAAAGCATATACTTAGAGCATTTATATCCGTAACAATTTTCGCTAAACGCGCTAAGCCTTGGGCGCATGCTAGTGTATAATAAATTAACTTCATTAACATTGTTTCCACATGCTTCTCATACTAATTATCTCATTCGATTCAAACTAAATACAAAATTAAATGCACATATCATAATTCTACGTCAAACTATTAAACATCGCCTTTAGTCTGCAAAGTTTGCACATTTTACAGATTATTAGAGCGCTCCAGAACTCAAGATTAGCATAAGCGGTACTACCATCTGGCAAGTTGGGAACAAGCTGAATTAACTTAGAACCGAACGTTAGAAAGCTAACTAATGATTATATTGACTGTTTAGAAGTAAATGTATAAGGTTTTAGAGATATAGCACTTTAATTATCTCGAATAGAAGGTTACGTAAGAACATAAGACGGGTGTGATTGGAACGTTTAGCAGGTAAAATTTTGGTGAACGTTTTCTGTGCAGTACGAAGACCTTCTGCAAAGAGGCCAGATGATATTACCGTAGGATATGAGCATGTATTTATTATACATGATATACGTCTGTATAAAGCAAGAGATAAGACAGCATCTTTGAATTAAACGCCATACACAAACCATACAATTTATATTGTGTTTGCTACATGGCAGCTAGCGTAAAAGCTGTACTCTCTGCCTAGTTCTCTGTTAACTATAACCCTCTGCTGCTATGAGAGCCGTCTTCTTAAGGCAATTCAAGATTACCATAGAACACCAAGTACTTTTGTTACGATCTTCTGTCATGTCATTCTTCATTGTGAAAACGTCTTTTATATAAACACTGCCTTATCCATTTCACTATTGTTAAAGCTACATAAATACTCGTTTATATTGCTGCTAGAGCTTATACAAATCGCACTGTTATTTCGTTTGGAGTCATGGTAATATGTGGCTATTAATATATTCATTGATATGCTATATTGTTTTAAACCAAAAGCCAGATGTAATCCACATTTGCTTACCAACTAAATGCAGGTTAGCCACGCGAAATATTGCAACTGAAACCTATTCTAAGCTGTGCCTATTGATATAAATGTTCATTTCACATTGAATGTATAACAATAAGTTTTGAATTCCGCAGAAACCGGCTGTGAGATGGAAAAGAATATTGCTGTATGACCCAATACAATGCGCGAGGTACTTCTATTGTGAGCTCGGGGTGAGACCCGCGAACAATGAGGTGCGACAAGGCTTCATTTATATGCTTACGTAAGTTGTCTTTTAAAACCTATTCGATATGATTTGTGACGCTTTTACGATGATTTGGAAAGGAGTATTTTAGATGCTCTTTGTATAGTGTAAGTTAGATGCATGGTAAAATATCTACAGTCTAATGAGGCAATCATCGTATCACAAGTTCTTACATTAAATCTCATAGTTTTTGTACCTAACCGACATGTTGTGCAAGGGGACGCGCATGCGCGCGTTGTATATATCGTGTGAATGATCGCGAGCTGTAGCTTACGCGAGTAACTTGCATATATAACGCGCACTACTTAAGTTGTTTATTAAGTTAGTTTAGCTTTTAATAGCTAGCTTAGTGGGGAAACCCACAGACTGCAATGCAGAGGGTCTCGGGTTCGAACCTACATCGCGCACCTCTGATTTTCGGAAGTTATATGACTTTTCGAAATTATGTGCGTATTGATTGACAATTATCGCCTGCTCCGTGCCTCAGAGAGCACTTTAAGCCGTCGGTCCTGGCTGCCATGAACATCTATGGCAGTCGTTATTGTGAAGTCAGTGCCCTATAATATCCTGACACTGGTCTAGCCTTAGGGTATCGTTAGCCTTCGGGTTGTGAGGTCAGGTGGCAGCCGCTCCATGTAAAAACTGATATCCAGTCAAATCCGGTTAGACTAGAAAAGCCGACCCCAAGTGACTTGGGAATAATAAAGACTAGGAAGAAGGAGAAGCTTTTAATAATAATAATAATAGGGATTACATGTATTTGAATCTATGTGGCGTCTACCAACTCTTGCTAAGCTAGGTTGCTGAACTATGATCTAAATACATTTTTGGTCAGTGAAGTACTAAGTATTGAAAGTAAACTCATTACATAATATTGTCTTCTGTTTACGCGAATGTTATTCATTGAAATTAAACTCATTTATACGGATTTTATTGCGTTGTTTATTGAACACTGTATTACATAATATTGAAACTGTAACACTACCACTACTATTGAATTTTACTAATTTATAAGCTAATAAAATTATTAAAACTATTTATTTATATTTAGGTTTACACTTTCCCCGACGTTCAGCCATCGTCCCCGTGACCATGGCTGCTGAAAGTAATACAGTGTTAAATAAACAACGCGATAAAATCCGTATAAATGAGTTTAATTACAATGAATAACATTCGCGTAAACAGAAGACAATATTATGTAAAGGAGTACTAAGTATTTTATAACTATCGGAACTTATATGAAAAGTCAGTAGTCCTGGCATGAAACGAAAACTCCAAAGTATGTATGTAACAAGGTACTTGTATATAGGGCCGATTGGTGCTATTTGTACCATCAAATATATAAAATAAAATTTTGACTATCCTAAATTATTCTACAATTATAATTGGACTGAACGACGGAGTATTGTCACTTTGAAATAAACGAACCCGAAGAAATTATTTGTTATGTTCTTGGTATTCTGTTCGTTTCGAAATTTCGTTTAGTCATTTTCCTAGTAGGTCTTCAGCTGATTTAGATTTAAAATTAATATCTTGAAGATTGATTATACGTTAGACCATTTAAACTAGTTTGTTCATTTAAGGCGGCTTGAGATTTCAAACAGTATCCTATCTATTAACCAATCAAAACAAAAAGGATCAATTCGAAAAACTAAGGCAATTTACCGAACTCAAAACGAATCCTCAACTAATGTACTTTTCCAACTAAACGTTTATAATTAATCACTAGTTTTGAACTGAGATGGACAGCTGTTGTGGTAACTTATTCGCTAATAAATGAGTCAAACCCTGAAAATGATTTAAGTAGGACTAGGTTCTTTTCTCTCAAAGTTTACCTAAAACATATTTTATATCATAATATACAATATTTATCCTGTTTATATACTGTTTCACTGCTGGCACAGCCCTCTTCTTATTGTGATAAGGCTAAGCCATAATCAACATTGATAGCTCAGTAAGGGTTAGCTGACTGAACTTGCCCCCTTAACCGTGCCCCTCAATCGGCCTATGGCTTGCGCTCTCAACTGTGCACCTGGATTGCAAGTTTCCCGCAGAAGCGTCATATTCGGGTCCTTTGCGACAGTCGTGCTTCCAAATTTATGCAGGTCAATGCAGGAGTGCCTCAGGGGTCCGTCTTATCCCCTACGCTCTTTCTTTTGCATATCAATGATATGTTGAATCTCGGCAACATATACAACATATATGCAGACGACAGTACCGTGCATGGGCAATATCTCGGATGTCCTGGGGCCAAACAGGCTGAGGTTGAGGAGAAAAGGCAGGTTCTTGTCGTTGAACTTGACCAGACCTTGAACCGCATCGCTGAATGGGGTGCCAAGAACTTGGTCCAGTTCAACGCCAAGAAGACCCAGGCATGCGCGTTCTCAACAAAAAAAGTCTCAGTTCCTTCCCCTCCCTTCTCTGAAGAACACTCCACTGGTGATACGTAACAGCCTTTCCATCTTAGGTATGGATCTTTGCCGCTCCCTTAATCCCAAAACCTACATCGAGAGCGTCATTAAGCATACTTCGCGAAAACTCGGAGTTCTGAACAGGGTGAGGCGATTCTTCGCGCCTGGGCAGCTGTGCCTATTGTATAAGGCACAAGTGCGCCCTTGCGTGGAGTACTGTTCTCATCTTTGGGATGGCTCCGCGCAGTACTTGCTAGACGCTCTTGACAGGTTACAACGGCGGGCTGTCAGTATCATCGGAGATCCAGAGGTCACGAGTTCACTAGAACCTCTGCAACTCCGTAGGGATATTGCCTCTTTGGCATGTTTCTACATGATATATCACGGGGAGTGCTCTGAAGAATTATTCCACCTTATCCCGCCCTCCCCTTTCCTATCCAGAACAACGCGTGCTGGGCTCAGATGACATCCTTACACGGTGGAGTCGATTAGAGTGCGTACCAACAAGTTTGGGTCCTCATACCTCTGCCGAACGATCAAGGCATGGAATTCTCTGCCAAGGCACGTGTTTCCTTCTTCTTTCAATCCTGGGTCCTTTAAACGGGGCGTGAAAAAGCACCTTTTCATCCCATCAAAGTAGAGACCTCAACATCGCCTCGGCTGCTATAAGGACGATGTGGAGGCCACTGTTCTTAGACCACACGACTGCTTATCATCAGGCAGACTGTGGTCATCCTGAAGAGCGTGTTGTGTGTACCTTGGGTAAAAGTCTTACGGTCTCCCATTGTTTGCTTCTCAAGTTTTATATCTGTCAGTACTAGTATAGTGATATGAACAAACCAAATATAGTCGGACAGATAAAAACAGTTTCAGCATGTCTGAAAGTTGAATAAAATTGTCGTCACCTCAAAAGAAAATGTTTCAGAGTGAAATTAGTTTGAAGAAAACGGCGAACGACCGACGTGCATAGGTTTCTTTTTGGCAACAAGGTGTGATGACTTAAATTATGTCTCAATTAATTTCCCAAAAAAAAAAAAACTGAGCTTTCCAAACTCTATATTATTATATCTATCAAAATTTATATATCTGTCTCTCTTTGTGATGGAGATAAATGCATACACAATTATTGCTGTTATTTGTTTATAATTTAATAAAATTAAACAAATCGCAGTATTGTACTCCGTGACTTAAAAAAGTTTTGCAGACTACGTAGATCTCCACTAGGTCTAATGAATAGATTACAACTATTTTATTCACTGTGCCAACACTTAAATGTTAATAAAACTAAGGTTACTTGAGGTCACTAAATAAAAAACTTTAAGAAAATAACCTAAAGAATCGTGAGTCCTGAATATGTCAACAACTTTTATGATTTCTTGAAAATAAAAGTAAATTTGTTCACGTTCTACTTACTCAATAAAAGACAGCTCGAATAATATAATATCTTAGCCTTTCCACATCTGGGCTTCCTTTTGTAGGTAATATTGCCGCAATTATGGTCATTGGAAGACGTAAAAATGTTGTAATAATAAAATTAATTTATCACAAAAGCTTCTCGGCCACCTTTTAACTAAAATACTCGGTTACTTTTATAGTTTCTAGGAAAGATGTCTTTACTTTGTTACTAAGGATAAAGAGTTGTAAAAAATAAATTAAACAAAGAATAAGGCATCATTAAAATTTGTCGAGTAGCCTATCGGCGGGTAAGAACAATAGAAGAATATATTGAAGCATATTTGCTCGAGAAAATTACCAAATGAAAGTTTATTATGAAACGAGGACCAAACAATGTTTTTCTAACTTCTAATCATGTTATGTATAGCATTTAATAAAAACATAAAAGTCCAAAAATATCATATTTTTATTGAACTGCCATTATGGTTTACCATTTTTGTATAAACAAGAAATTATTCAATAGTCCCTGTAGGAATAAACATGCCGCCAATATATTACTTTGCTTTTATTAAAAATTTGCTTCTGTAAGACTATGGTTTTTATTAAAATTCTAGAAGAATAAAGCCCAATTTTCCAAAAGTTGTTTAAGTAAATAAACTAGCAAAAAAATGAGGGCCGATACCATGTTTTTATATGCTAACGTCTTTCAACTGCCAAAGTTACCTTTTGATAGGTTTTCTTTAAGTAGGTCACAAAGAGATATACTAACCATATTTTCAATAACAACACTAGACATCTGACGAAACTACTACAAGCTATTTTCTGTGTACTTACATTATACATGGGACATATCAATCCACCCTTAAAAACATTATATGTATCCATTTAAGGTACAAGAGACTTATTCGAAACGAAACATTCAAATTCACATTCGACAAAAAACACACAGTGACATTTTGGACGAAGCTGAAGGAATTTTGAGAGCACGTTCCACCATATCTCGCTTAGCTTGCTAGGTGCTTTACTCTTTCACCTAGGCGACACTGACGTATTGACATTTCGGCACTACGCTTTGATCGGTGTTTCAGATTCAACGGATTTTGATTAACGCTATGAAGCTTTTGCTTGTCTCAACTGCAGCCTTCGGCGTGCACTAATGATTTTAATATATGTTTTTTCAACTTCATTATGAAATGGACTTGACTGTTATCTCAGTAGCTTAAGTATATGCGCTACTAAAAACCTATATCCGTAATATTTTAAGTAGAAACTTAGAATTTTTTGACCTTGATCCTCAGAGATTCTATGCTTGTGCATGGAGGATGCTAAATAGTTCTTTGTACACCGTTCCCGCAGTATAAATAATTCCTGTATTGCCGGGTGCCTTTACAAACATTTAAACAACGAGCACGAAGAACTGGGTGTTCTTCGTGTCCGTTGTTTGAATGTTTGAGACTTGGAGAAACTATTTGTGTAATACACAAATCTTTGTCCCGCGTGGAGTGAATTTACAACCTTGGCATAGTGACCGAAGCAATGTGACTACGTAAACCACTACGACATCCATCTAGTCAATCGGTCTTATATTATATCCTTCCATTCGGTGAGAAGAATCACAGATCATGGAATTTGCCAGCCGCGCATCTGTACACGCCGTTTCTAAGCGAGCATAAGTTGGTTCCGTGCTCTGAACCGTTAATCAAATCAAGGCTAAATTGCCATTCGTCTCAAATGTCAGTAGCGTTAACTGAAGACTACTTAAAACGTTAAGCCAAACCAAGTAGGTTCGGTACTTCAAATATTATTTATCCCAGCGTAGTAGTAGTCGGTTTTCCTGTTTAACTGGATATAGCATTTTTTTTGTCTGTATCCCACGTTTGCAAATATATTTATGATTACACTATATGAGTATTATTATTGCTTCTGTGGCATAGCGGTAGTAAATACGACCGTTTTGTACGACGAGTCTCATAAAGTGTTATTGGTACCTATTTATTGTGAAGAAATTTTCATTACCTGCACGAAGTCCGAAACTGTGTTCGGTAGACCTCAATAGATTCGCCCCCTATTATGTAGGACTTAAAATCATAGTTAGGGAAATGTGAATGTTATACGTGCCCACCTTGGGGGATAGAGGCATCAGACTCTGTATGTAGTATGAGTAAAGAGACAAGTAGTCTATTAATAGGCGTACCAAACCTAGATACAATGTAAATCATGAATCTGTTCAAGCTGAAAACCTGATCGCAATTGTTCGAGTAGAAATCCTTGACATGTGTATGAGATAGTCGTCATTATCACTATGTTGTGGCTGAAGTTATACCGAGAATAAGCATGTATAACAGAAGTTGAAACTAAAACATCGAAGCTTGAAATTAATACCAAATTTACGCTGGGGCATGACTATCATGACAGCGAAGCATGCCTTTCAATCGTTTATTTTTTATTGTAAGGGTATGGAAGACTTTTTAATTTAGGTATATTGGGACATAGTGGCATGCCAAGAAGAGGCAAAATTGAATGCTTGCCATTTTTATATTGCCATGACATAATTTCGCTACTTTCAATGTTAGTGTTAGTTGATTACAACTTCTGGTTTAGTAGACGAGTTTATAGTAGGATCTCGCACATACCTTCAATTAGCTATTGAGAAGGTTAATAAGCGTTATTTATAGAAACCACGATATAACGTATAAGATGGTTGTAATTTTACATTGACATTTCGACTGCTACCCAACAGAGAGACACAAAGTCACGGGCAGGTCCGCGATAAAATCCGTAATAAATAGGTTAATTTAATACATACATACATAAATTCACGCCTGTTTCCCAGAGGGGTAGGCAGAGACTACGGATTTCCATTTGCTATGATCCTGACACACTTCTCTGGCTTCATTCACTTTCATAACATTCCTCATACACGCTCGTCGGTTTAAGGTGCTCTTAACCTAGCCTTTATCCAGAACGTCTCCGATCTGATCATGAAATGTTCGCCTAGGTCTTCCTCTTGCGACTGTTCCATTCACACTATCCTTATAAACTTTCTTAGTCAATCTGTTCTCGTCCATTCTTTCTACTTAATTTAATTTAATTTAATGTGCTGTAAAATTTCTAATTTTTCCATTTTACCCAATACCATGTCGCTAATTAGGATAAAATTTGCACCCATTAAATAGGCTAAAGATCACTTGGGTACCTGTAGCTGTTAGAAACATTTCAAACTTCGTTACGAAAGGTTAAAGTTTAACTTTGAAAGTAGTTTCCGACAACCTAATGATTTGCCGAGCCAAACTTATAGCAGGAAAAAAGAAATAGGTTGCATGTTGTAGCGTCTATATTGCGTTAAAAAATATCTTTGTTTACTTCAATGGTGTAATATTTTAGTAAGGTTCAATTCTTTTAAGAACACTTCGGCTAGTGTTCACACTAGCAACTAGATTGAAATTTAGTTGGTTGATACTAGCTGAGTGTAATTTGTTATGCTTTATATGAAGATGTAAACAGAGCCTTATTTAATTTACCGCTAAGGTAATGCTTGGTTACCACAGCTACCTAATCAACTTGAACGCATCGGTTTGCTGAAAGATTATTGCTAACTTATACATAATGTAATGTATACGTATCATATGTTTGTTATTTTTGGTAAACTTAGAATACAATAAAATAATCGCTTAAACTGCAGCCATTATACGTACAATTTGAACGTATTAGTATTGAAGACAGTCTTGAGGTGAATAGAAGCGCTGCCGTCATATTTTCATAATTTTTACAAAGTGTCAGTCTCGTCAATTGATAGGTATGTTATACCAAAATCATAAACAAGAAAATTGGTTCATGCTCTTTAGAAAGGATGAACGGTATTTTTGGGTTCGCCGATAAAAGAGTCGAGAAATTTAGTTATATGTATTTAGTTGTATGTATATTATTTGATACTGAATGTTTTATATCCAACAAAATTTAGTAGTTAGAAACTTTTGTTAATCATTTAAAAAGACTTATGTTAAACATCATTTTTGAACGCGTCGGCCCTGTGTAAAAAATTTCTGTGCATCGCCCTTTTTTTCCCGCACTGGGCATACACTTTACACAGGATATAAATCTTTTGACTTCTGGGCTAGCAATCTCCACAATCTATTCTACGTTTGTTTCTTAGTCGTGTAATGTGTACCTTTTGCGCAAACGTAAAACAGGCTTATAAAGGCGTGACCAAATTATCGCTTCATGACTTAGTTTGGATGGAACATATCGATTGAACGTCTTAGTCTTTCCAAAAATAAGCTCTTAGGTATAACTGAAACAAATACTAAAACTATAAAGACGCTGTTTATTTAAATAAAGGTTGCCATAAGGCTTTATCTGAAAAATAAAATGACAACCTCAAATGCTATAAACTGCATGCTAAACTCGACTTGCACGATAACACTTCACATAATACACACAATAACAAACGGAAAGCTACCAACGTTTTCGTACCTCGAATGTGTATTGTCAAGGCCACATGTCACCAACATAACGCAATATCTCAGGAGGGTATTCAAACTCCTCTGCAATACAATATCTGCGAGCTGTTACTGACGTCACATGTTATGGGGAAGTGCTTTCGCAGACTGAAAAAGTTCACAAACATTGTGGTTTGCACATTACTCGTATTTTATTATGCTCGAGTGGATTTACGTTATTGAAGACTGAGGCATTTCGGTATCATATCAAAATCAATATGAGTTTTACTTTTGTTCTGCCTATTATATGTATATAAATAAATATGTAATAGTGCACGGATGGCGTAGAAATTTAAGTGGTCACCTCGCCCACATTGTCTCTGTACCGTGTGTTTGTGTGTGTGGGTTTAATCCCCAAACGGGACCAAAAATTGTGTGATTCACGTAGTCGTTCCGAGTCTGCGTGTTCTTTGTTCTTTGTCCGTTGTCTGTAAAGTCACCCGCGATACAAGAATTATTTTAGTGCGATCATTGTCTTTTTTCATAACCAAGTTAATAAACTACATTGTAGTTTTCTTTTTACGGAGTCCACTACTAACTAAATGGTGGAAAAACCTGAAGAAGCAATACTACTTTTCGTTTCTAGGCATGCACGTAAAGCCAGTTGTCACAAAAGAGTGCATCAACCGATATAGGGATTCAAAATTTCCAGCGACTACTCAGGTCACTTCGACTTATAAAAGGCTTGAAGGTATTTTGAAAGCCTTTAGCATAAATTTGCAACCCCGTACATAAAGACAAAGACTTGGGTAGCTAAATATTGCTAATTACAGTCTTAAATATTGTACAAGCATTCTGCTAAGCCCAACTATATAAATTTGTACCAAAATGTTTTGTATATAGTTTATGTATTTACTACCGTTTACCCACGGTTTCACCCGCGAAAATACAAAGTGAATGCGTACCGAGGTAAAATCTTATGTATTTCTTCACTAAATGGTCTATCCGTTTGTTAAGTTTAAATCAAATTGTTTACACGTATTTGAGTAACAAACAACTAACCATCTTTAGATAGTTGGTCTCCATAACGAATTTCAATAAAAATTGGTCAGCAATTAAGCTGAGAAACGTAGCAAATAAACAAAGCGCCTTATATTTTTATAATACCGCTATCAATTATTAGAGTTTAATACAGTATACGGTGCATGCGGTTACAATCTACAGGGTTCTATTGATCTCTTGGTAATTACGCTCCCGCTGTTTGCATTCTCGGCACTCCTCTTAGTACTTTAAATAATTCCTAGCTAAGCGATCGTATTAGTTACTGCAGAAATATCTACTAAGTGAATTAACTTCACTAACTATTTGGCAATCTAAGCTTCGATTTCCTTTACTAATTTGTACATGTCTGGTGGTATTCATACTAATTGCTATATGTTTTTGTGTTTAATTTAAATCAAAAATTAATTGCTACGTTATTAGATGTGCAAAGGATCGTAAATTTGATCCTCAACCATAGCACTAGTTATGACGTGAATTCGTTTCTATTACAAGCATTAATTTAATTTACCTGGAGGTTAGAACCTAATTAGTAATCAAACTGCTGGCATCGAAAAAAGTCTTTTGTCGTATGGTCTTTCTACACGCCCTCGCCATCTTAGAACTTTTTTATACTAAACCGCATAACAAATTACTTTTTATCAAGTAAAAATGAGATTGTTTCCGCTGAGACCTGACGCTCTCAATAATATAAAGTTGATGTAGTGAAGAGAACGAGACACAGAAGAACAGGGGGATAATAACTTGACATTTAAAATTATCTAAAGATCACATGACAAATACACGCACTGAAATTAAACTACTATATACGGATTTTATCGCGTTGTTTATTTATCACTGTATTACAAAATTTTGAAAATATTACTCTACTACTACTATTGATTTTATTTGACTAATTTATAAGCTAATAAAATTATTTAAACTATGTATTAAATCTATTTATTTTTGGTTTACACTTTCCCCGACGTTTCGGGTGCTTTTCAGCAGCCATGGTCACGGGGAGCACTGACTGCACTGAAAAGCACCCGAAACGTCGGGGAAAGTGTAAACCAAAAATAAATAGATTTAATAGTTTAAATAATTTTATTAGCTTATAAATTAGTCAAATAAAATCAATAGTAGTAGTAGAGTAATATTTTCAAAATTTTGTAATACAGTGATAAATAAACAACGCGATAAAATCCGTATATAGTAGTTTAATTTCAATGAATAACATTCGCGTAAACAGAAGACAATATTAAATACACGCACGTCATAATCCACTTCCAAACTCATCCAAATATCATTAAAATTATTGGCGGTGATATACGTAGGCCACATATTTGTAAATTCACCATCGCGTAAATTCCCAATTCGTATAAAGTTATATATCAAATAAATTCTACATCATCCCTAAACCCAGTCTATGAAATAACCTTGATCTCTATATTGCAAGTATCTTTAATATTAACCGTATTCACCTCACATCCGCCGATGTAATGGGCGGCGAAAAATTCCACAAGATTTACCACGTATTCCATTATGATTCTCCGCGTAGAAGAAGTTCCGCGCGTGTCAAAACAATACCGAACTTCACCAGAATTCTTTAAAAGGTTTATCAATTGGTTGTTTTATTTTCCTTGAGTTCAAAGTCAAAGAATATATTTATAGCTGATACAGATTTTTATGAT
Organism: Catocala nupta; assembly: GCA_963675205.1. Lineage (NCBI taxonomy): Eukaryota > Metazoa > Arthropoda > Insecta > Lepidoptera > Erebidae > Catocala > Catocala nupta. Next base: position 23,939,094 of record OY776086.1, on the reverse strand, counting down.
TATTTTATTTATTTCATATCAACATTATTAGCGTTCTAAGCCGACTCTAGCCTTTATAACATATATTATTATGTATATCCCCAAAAGGGTCAGTAAAGGTGAATTACACCCACATTTCTTATGTGCCACGTTATAGAAGTGAGCTTATTGAACAGAAGATTCCAGGAATCGAATCGAAAGTCGAATCCTGGCAGGGTCACCATGCAATGTTGGACGTTAGGTTTGACAGAGAAAAGATGTTGTTCTGTGTAATGATTGGTCTATAGTGTATAATCTTACTTGCTACGGTACAATTATATATGAGGGGCGATGCCTCACACTGTACACTAAGCGCAGTTCCAAACTAGTACGTACTTTGGAACTGCTACTGAGGATACCTATTTCTAAATTATGTACTGTCATCCAGTCTGTTGCTTTGGTTAGTATTCAGTGCACATATACTAATGCCTTTATCACAAAAGAGTTAAGCAGTTTGCCAGCTTTAGTTTTAGATCTTTCGTAATACTGACGAAACACGAGACGAAACAGACAAATTTATTTTATATTAATGACCCTATTGACGTCTACTACGCAAAGGTTCTATGCAGATAATCTTTTTAGCAGGTTAATCCAATAACACTTTACCCAGGCAGTCTTTACTTTAAGCCATACTTAATAAAATGTGTATAGCAGATACATCTTCCTACTTCCTTGTGAATATATAGGCAAACAAAACTAATATAAATATCACAGAATCGTAATAAATGGATATCCATAGTCTCTACGCACCCCTCAAAAAAACAGTAAGTCTTCCTAGCGCCATAACCAAGAATTAATGCACAATTGGTTAAACTATAAATTAGCTATAGTACTGACTGACAGTTCGAGTATTTTAAAATACATAACGCCGTCAATCGTATTTCAGTTTTATAGACGAATTTTTTTGGCAAGCATTTATGTTGAACAGCTATTCGTTCGATTGAATTGAAAATATTTTTGAGCTTATTATTTTATTTCCCCAGTTTATATGTAAGCTTCTGTACTATATTCGATTGAATCAAATAAATAAAAGGGTAGGACACGCGGTTTTTCAAATGCTATTGCTTTTGTAAATCGAACTCATATCACGTGACTTGGCTGTTGCTAATTAGGTAAGCCAATCTTAGCAATTGAGATGCGTTTGACTGACTGTTGACGTTTGACTGAATAATTTTCGAACTCTTTTGCCTTTCTGAAGCCAGACGTAAGTGTCTATGATAATCTGTACTTATCTGTAGATAGGTAATATTGTAGAAGAGTTATTCAGTATATTATTATGATCCTTTTATTAATGATTACATTTGTAGTACGCGATTCAAGTAAGTAGCTAGAGAAACAAGAGATAGTGTAATCTAAGCTCAAACTTGAAGTAACCTGATTTTACAACTTCTGCTTCTATAGTGAGTAGTTTTGCTAAAGCGCCAGATACGCTGAAACAAAAAGAAAAGATTTAAAAAAGTCTTAGACTTAGCGAAGACAGACAGTATCTTCATATAAGCCTGGGACTACTAAACCTTTTGTAAAATAAGTATTGAGGAATGAATACTTTGTGCTGTTTATATGGCATGTGTTTATGCAATACATTTGTTTCAATAAAACTGCAAAACCTCGTGCATGCGCCGGGTCACCGCCATGAATGCGCCGAAGAATCACACTCTTACGCGAAACTCGCGTTACATTAGTAGCACTGCTACTGAGTTTAGTCCGAAGAGTAAGAGTTCTAATAAATGATAGTTATGTCTAAATTTCTAATTCATTTTCAATAATCCCAAATTAGAATCTAGTACGGCAATGCACACGCATACGGTGATGCGTCTGGTATTAGAAATTAAAAACAAATGTTATAAAATTTATTTATTTAGGTTTAGGCTTACCAACTAAAATACATACAGAACATTGATATAAATAACACAATATACATAAGATCATCGTATGCTTTTAAATTAAAGCTAAGCACAACATTGTTATTGATAGTGAGTTTTACAATACTTCATGCAACTAAGAACGAAACTGTGTTAGTTTCAATAATGAGATAAGACAAAATAAATTAATGTAAAACTAATTAAAAGCAGTAAAAAGAAATAAATTTAGGAACCTTATCATTATTTTACTAAATAATACCCTATAACGATCTAAATGTGGTTATTGTATAAACTTTAACTATAAATGGTATCATTATATAAGGTTTTCTTTATCGAGCTAATTTGTTGCAAATATGCGTTGGCTAGTTTAAAGAAAATTGAGTTACACTTGCGGAGGATGTAAGAGAGATGTGTATTACTACCATAATTATTTCGACTTTTCTTGATTACAAACGGTTTATAATTAACCAACCTTGCGAACGTCCTGGACACATACAATTAATATGCGATAAAAATTGTGGGCAATCAACCTTTTGGCTCATTATTTTGTAAAGGAATAAGAGACCAAGATAATCTCTATGCCAGGGTCTACCCTGGCATAGAGAATTTCTTGGTCTCTGACCTCTAGGTCATCTTGGTCATTTCTAAAATATCCTCACCTCAAGGTTATACTTTATTATACTACGAATCATATTATTACATCTATTATCTTTATCTTTGTGTATGTTGTTCGAATTTTTGTAAAGTCCCCCGTGATATGCAAATAAGAATAGAGCAGGAGTTCTTTGAAAAATCGTGTTGCAAGGGCGTAGAACCAATGAAAAAAATTGCCAAGAAACTTACGGTTACTCCTTTTAATCGTTAATTTTACAAATTATATTCGAAAAGAGCTGCATCCATTACACTAAAGATAATTCTAGCCTGTTAGCATCAGGCGTTCCTATGCTTGTTTGCCAACTAGTGAGTATGAAAAGAAAACAAAACACAAGCTGCATGTCAACTATTTCACTTCATATATCATCCACCATAGTTAATACTCGACTACGTCACACATAAATTATATACAGTCTGCTATGAAACAAAATGTCTTTGCCGATTTAATAAAACTTTACTATATTTTTGTTTCATCATAGGTAAAGTCGTGCATAGACACTCCTATAAAGCTGGTGATTCACTGGAAATAAAACCGTCGTGGCATCGCGTCGCCTGAGTGCGCTCTCCGCGCCTGGCTTTTCTTAAATGGAATACTTTTTTCTCTTTTTATTCCAGGCATTCCGTTCTGGTATTTTCTTTTTCACGTAGCTTTCGTAAAATACTTCTAGTTTATAAAACAGTCGTATAAAACTTCATATTATAAAAGTTTTAGTTTTGATACTGAATCTCTTTTTTTATTTCGTACCTGCTTGGCGAGTTGTTACGTTAGCGACTGAGTTTATTAAGCTGCGCCATGACTAGAGAGCCTTATGATTAGATCAGCTATTATGATGTTTAGGGAATTAGTATTTCTTTCACATCATAATAATGTGTATCAACATATAAGCCACAAACCATACAGTATTTCATAGCAGGTAAGCGGACATGAAATCAGACAATACATGCATTTCGAAACACGGCTTACAGGCAGCTGTGCGTTCATTCCATGTTCAAATTAAATCAGTTTAAAATTGGTCCCATTGTCGTAAGGCACCAGAACGCTTAAGTCCTTACAGCTATGTATGCTTGTTAGTGAAATAACTCCTTAACAATGTAACGGTAGAACAACATCGCGTAGTCATAATAACGCTTATATCGTGCTCTAACAGAAGGTTTTTTTATAAGTATCCATTTCCATGCTAATCTAAATTGAATTCGGGATTATAGGAACATAGTTGCTTGTTATCTTTAGAGAATTGTGTCAATTGAGAAACAAGTAATTTTAATAAAATACTCAATACTCAAACAATTTGGACAAATGAAAATGTTTTCTATTTGTCTTTCAATTTTCTTCTACATCTTTTTTAGATTTCGAAAGATTGAACATGAAATTGTTAGCTTAAGAATTATGTGACATGTGTTATGTACGTGTCTTACGTACCAAGTAAGGCGCGTTTGAGATGCCGTAGGTACTGCTGCTAAGAATTATCTAAGTGTATAACTTAACAAAACTTTGCCCTACACGGCAATTGAAACCGAGACTGCCGTTGTTCAGCCACAAACAAAACATAATATACCGTAGAACCAGCGACGAAGTCAGTTACATTATTAAAATTTGCACCAGCTTGTTCGATTAGATAGAAAAGTGAGCACATCAATCGTTTGTAGTCACATTACAACTATGTCACCTCAATATTTTAGATGTACTTACGACCTCAATTGTACTCTTCATAATCAATTACAGAAGCTTTCTGAACACGCAATCGTAGTCTTCACTAAGTACACGTTCTTTTTTACAAACAATAGCAAAATATAACAATGCTTCTATCTGATGCAGTTGCTAATTAATTGATGAGGCTGCCTTATTTACAGCACAATGCCATTTAAATAATGAGGGAAGCAGCATGTAAACTCATTCGTACATTTGATATTTTTATTGGTTTTCCCTATTGAAATGTCCCTTCCAATGCAGAGTAAAATAAAATTAGGTAAGTTTTTGCGGTAGAAACCTAGCACGACTGTCGATTGAGACTGAGTTTTATTGTACTGGTTGTCGTTGTCAATCCTGGTGGCGTCTCCAGTAGATGGCAAAGGAATTTGTAGTTCCCGTAACATGAAGATGAAGAATTACTTAAGTGTGATCTGAATCACAACTTAGATATGACATCTGTGATATTATATGTAATCGTAACTAATATTATAAATGCACGAAAAAGTACTGTTACCGAGCAATTTATATATATAATTATGTGGAATGTGTATATATATTATGGTATGTAATATCACAACATTGCATTCTAGCTTTAGGTCACGATTTCGCTAGAAAACGGTAAAGCTTTTGGATGACAGGTAACCTACCCTCTAGTTCTTTTGTACTCCTTTCAACGCATATGCAAATTTTTTAAGACTGCGCCTAGCGAAATATGTCAAAAAAGGCAGTCACAGTTAAGTTGATAAAATCAACACTTTTTGTTTAATACAAATATAAAATATACATTTACCATAACAATGAATGTGTTTACAATTGGTCCGTGTAAAAAACTTAAAATAATTAATATTTTCGCCTACAAAATTACGTAAATTTGCATATTATAACAGTAGAATTCTGCCCTATTTTACAGGTTAAATGAAACATAAATAGTTGTATAACAATTTGTCCGTCCCAAATATTTAAGTTATTGGTTCACAATAAAGATAGGACCTACGTATTTATCAAAAAAGCACTTCAAATCCTCCATACAATTTTACTAAGGATGGCGGCCGCGCGCCGTTTTCAATATCGAGCTCTGTCATTCAGTCCAACCACTCGGCGCAGTCTTAATGATCGGTCGAGTAGTTAAGACGTAAATGCGTAACAAACAACTAAACTCGCATTGGTATAAAATTTATAATATTAGTAAGGATAATAAACCGCACGCCCTTTTCTTTATGCATGTTTTAATAAATAATTAATTCAGGGGTATGTTACTAATTTACTTCAATATTAGTTAATTATTTCTATACCAATTAATTTATAATTGACTTTATATAATTATGATACTATTCATTGCGATTTATTTATTATTAATTTGAGGTTCTTACAGCAGCAATATAAGATATATTGTTTTTTTTTAAATGACTACTTCCGCTCTTGGAATAAAACTTGTGTTGCTGAGATCTTTACAAACATTCAAACAATGGACACAAAGAACACCCAGACTCGGAACAACCGTTTGTGGATCACACAAATTATTGTCCCGTGTGGGATTCGAACTCACAACACTCGGTACAGTGATAGCGGCAGGGCGACCACTTAAGCCACTTTGTCATCTGTGAAGTCAATAAAATATGTTTTACTTTTTGCAACTATAATGATTATAATAAATTGAATCTTGCACTGTGATGCGCCTCACGCCTCACGACTGGATACAGGATAGCTTTATTAAGTTTTTATAAAGACACGCCATGACATACTAACGATCATAGATTTACTTTTTACTGGCACTAACAATGCCTCCGCCAGTGGAGACAGCACGCGGGATGCTTAAGCTCGCGCTGGGCGCGTGGTTCGCCGCGGGGTATGGCACACGGAGATCAAAAGTACTGCATGGTTTTGATGCATAAAGAATTTGTACACAATGCATACGTTCTTCTATTAATGGATATAAAGAACATCAAGAGTTGGAACAATCATTTGTGGGGCACAAAAATTGAAATAAACGTGTTGAACATTGCTATATCATATGTAGTATCCTTGTTTCATGATAACACGAGTTTTTCTTAATATTTGAAATATATTATAATTGTAAACTCTAGCTTAAGCTAATCTATACAGTTTTGTTACGATCATGATAAAAAAATTGCAGGGTAAGATGCTGGAGAAATGTATCGGCGAACCCGTTAGTCAGTACATTTTTCAATTAGTGACTTAACAACTAATTTCGCTACAATTCGAATCTATTATTTTACACTACATCTCTAGTCACTGCATCTCTTTTACACTTCCACGTATCGATAGAGCCCCATGGTCATGGTTATCTACCGTATTCAGCGACATACAATTGTACTTAAAAAATTCCAATCACAGTTGCAAAGAGCTTCAGCTTAAAGATAATCCCTCATACTTTATTCAACATGGTTCTGTCACGGTGACATTGCAAGCAATGAATACTGTTACGGTTTATAAAAGACTTTACTTTAAAAAAATAACAATGTATGACAGAGAACAAATTTTATAAGAATAGATTCTTTAAAAGATTTTGAATATTTTGCGAAAACGCTTTAGATTTATTTTTCACATAGAACTTGCTGTTTATGTTAGAAGCTTCTTAGAATTATTGTCTTTTATGTTTTATTATGTAAAAATAGAAAAGTTCATGCAGTCGCTTATCGTAAGTGACTTGTTTTATCTTAAAAAGAACATTTACAGGATAAAAGCAACTAGACTAAAATGTTATTTGACATTATATAACTTCTTTGAAGAATGTTTTAAGTATTCTCGAAACAAGTTATAAAATATCAGATAATATTTTAATTATTTATTTTAATATTTTACCTGTTAAGGCAAATTTTGCAGTAATAATAGTAGATAGGGTGCGCTAAGAAAACGCTGGTATGATAAAATATATATTTTTAGGTAGTTTCGACCTTGAGAAAATCATCTGTAAAATATTGTAGCCGGACCTTTGGCCAACTACAGGAAGGTAAACGTTAAAAATGTAAAAAAAGTGTTTGACACAATTTACCCTAATACCGCCGACACGGTTTTTTCATTGCGTGTTAATTATTTGCAATTGCTTCTGGTTATTATTTTACTGCATTGGTTAATAAAGTGGTCATAGCTTTATGCTGCATTTCACGTTAAAGTGTTTTACCTTGTTATGCAACTTTTCGAAAATTTACAAATTTTCTAGAGGGTCTATTAGGCTCGAGCCATACACAACTTTTACGCAAAATAGAAGGAAAGGGTTTCCTATCCCTTTATGTCGTCTCATGCCGCAAAACTACCTCTTTGTAAAAGGTGGCGACCACATTTTACGAGTTTCCGCCTTTAACAATAGATTAAACTGTGACTAGAAGTGGCTTGATATGATGTAAAATTAAATGTATGACCCTTATTTATAAGAACAGCCTAAGAAGTCCTAGCTAAGTAACAAAACCAGCCCATAAAGTCATTTAAATTAAGCGCGTATAATATTTTACACAAAGTGTTGTTCTATGCTGCGTAATGCATGCATTATGCATGCATGCTTATTCTTGCAAGCTTGGCCCTTCCATGGCACTACTATATAGTAGAAAGGCTCTGTTTACATTAACACAGACTTAAAAAAAAATATCTTATTGACATTGTATGATTTTGGATGATTATGGAGCCGTTACTTTAAAAATACTGCAATACGTTCATTTTTATTTCACAACGTCTTGGTATTGAACTACAGACGATGCATTAGCAGTTCCCTAAAATGTGTTTAATGTCAAGCCTTGTCTAGTGCAGAGTCAATAAAATATATTTTATCGACGTTCTATATCTATATATATATATATATATATTATATAGATATAGACCATATTGTAACTGGTCGATGTACAGATACAGGAGATATTTAGGATGATACATAAATTAAAAATTTAAAAACTCCCGACACATATTGAGGGAGTTGGGAAAAAAAAATGTTATTCGTCATTTTATGGTGGCGGCCATCTTGGATTTGCAATTTATCATAGTGTATGGTATTCTACTAGTCAAGCCCTTTCATTTGATACCCATATTGAGGGAGTTGTGAAAAATATGTAATCCGCCATTTTGTGGCGGCGGCTATCTTGGACCGATTTTCATCAAACATAACTAAGAACACTCCCGACTAATTCACCTTTCAAATAAAAAAAACAAAATTAAAATCGGTTCATCCGTTCGGGAGCTACGATGCCACAGACAGACACACACACACACACACACACACACACACACACACACACACACACACACACACACACACACACACACACACACACACATACACAGACACGTCAAACTTATAACACCCCGTCGTTTTTGCGTCGGGGGTTAAAAATACATGTGATCTTTAAAAGAGCTGTAGAAACCAAAACGTTTATTTTTAGAATATTTGTCTGTTTATTATTACACTCGTACATACACACGTTGGATTATTGCTTGTGCATGTTTTATTTTCATATATAATCCAGAAGTTGAGTAACAATAATAAGATCTTTTATAAGCCGTCTAGCTATTCATTCAATATTTCTAGCTATAGGTACGAGTATGTCTTATGGATGTAGATCAGCTTCTTCTTACATGCGAAGAAAGATAAATATAGATAGGTACCTACTTACAAACTTCACGCATACGTGGCATATCGTGGGCAAAAACTAGTACATAATTTACTAGAAAGCTACTTATGAATTATAACTGTAGAGGTCTAGAACTAAAATTAAATATATAATAAATTTTGATAAATTTATAATATTATTTTATAACTTATCAAAATATTTTACATTTTTAATTTATATTGATTCACATTACATATATTATACACCATCCTATAAAAGCTTAGAACTTTTTATTCATAGCTTTTTATAAAAATAAAAAACTAGTACATAATTTACTAGAAAGCTACTTATGATTTATAACTGTAGAGGTCTAGAACTTTTATAGGATATTGTATAATATATGTAATGTGTATCAATATAAATTAAATATGTAATGAATTTTGATAAGTTTATAATATTATTTTATATCTTAATTAATCATCAGAATTACAAACGATTAAAAAACGACATAATTTTTTTTTGTAAATTATATTGACTAAGTGAGGGTAGTTGCACAAGTATGTTGCACTACCACTATCGATGCAAGTACATGGAAACGTCGCTTAATTATTTTATATCGCTTTTCTTTACGTTTGAATACTTAATCGCGGTTGTGTAGTATTATAAAATATACACAGAATCCATTTAAATTCAGAACTGAACTACAAACCATAAAAAAATACATAATTATTTTTTTGTTGTTTAAAACACGCTTTTATAAGTACTTTACTAACAAGCAAATACTAATTAACCACTGTGTTCTCATTGTTTACACCGTAAGGACTGTGTGTAAGTCAAGTTTGTAATTAATTATATTATTTAAGTGTAAAGGCGGGTGCTTTATATATTAATATAAAAGTAGTTTAAATTTAAGATGTTCATTATCACCACGAGTTCTTAATGAATTGCTTTTTAATCTTCTACAAGCGTGCTGCGTTTTTAGCTTTTAATCTAGTTATAGTTTTAATAATGTTATATATTAGGTGGTTTAACTTACGAGAACAACGTCTGACTCCAACGCTCCAGGACATCGCGCTCATGATTAAGAGCTCCAATTCAGTACAAAACTAGTCGGGCAAACCCGAAAACAACAAGAAATTTATTGAACCGTTTAATAATAATCATGATTACCACACACAAAGGCTTTTATTAAAATAAAGTTATAGTTTTATCTATGTATTAGGTAACGGGACTCAATGAAGCGTATAAAGTACTTATGTATCGTTTCGTCTAGGCTGCCCTGCTTGTGAGCACGGCCCATGCAACCTGGCCGAGTCGTCAGGCGTTCCATAAAAACTAGATACGAAAGGCGAAATGATAAAAACTATAATATTTATAAATTACTTTTAGTCTTATATTTAAATAAAATATTTGATATTTTAACATAAATATTAGGTAGTATTGAAGGCAGGCGTAATTAGGGACCTAAATTTAATCTACTGTCATACGTATCTTATAATTTAGCGTCTGTACTTAACGGAGCGTGTATCCTTTCCACCTCAGCCAATGCATTAATATATAAGGTGTCTCTATGATTTTCAAACGATTGCCACCATATATCTGAGTCTTTTAAATGATTTTACGCTTCTTAAAGCTACGGTTGCTTAAAAGCAAAAATACGCGTAATTGGCTAAACAATCTTACATCTTATGATACGTTGATGTTCAACTTAAGTTTGCTGGTAACATGTGCTTATTAACGACGCCGCAGCTAAACATAATTGGGAATTGAAAACCTTATACTTATTAGATCTTTGCCATTTCTGCCAAAATTCACTTTAATCGTAGGAATGCCAGTTACATAAATTCGTTTATATCGAAATTGAGGTCAAATGATTACTGCTATGAAACCAATATTGCTATTGACAAGAGCCTGTAAATAATTATAAAATTGCAGCACGTATTGGTAGATGTGCTGTGATCTGCAAGGGTGCCAACCCTCTAAAGATGGAAAGTCTACGAGTTACAAAATACATTAGGACTTAATTTTTTAAATCCTAGGTGCCATTTATGACCGGAGTACATTGCAGAACGATTTTTAGAAGCCTAAACACGGCTAAAATGTATTGGTCTGTTAAATAGTTCCAATACCTGCCTCATGATTCCATCATCAAATCTTGCGGTCTTTCATAACTAAACAAAAATAAACTAAATCATAGCTTGGGTCAATGACATATAAACTATAGATACGTTGCCCGCGCTCTGTGGTGGCAACATGAATGCAAGGTAATTACCAGAAGTCAATTTAGACACGTACCAACCAGTGCCGCGGGTGTACGTTACATACATTAAATAACTAGAGTGAATAACTTCCTCAACAACAAAAAAAATGCCGTCCTGTGTTTTTAGGAAATGTGAAAATTATACTGCATCTGTGAAAGATAAAAAAGTATCAGTTCATGCGTAAGTATCAAGAGAAATGGTTATTTTTTTTTTATGCTTTCTAGTGGCGGCTGGCACCTGAGGTAAGTCACGTGTTCTCACTCGGCCAATGAGCATGCACCACAGAATGACAACGTAATTAAAGAAGTATATTTATCTCTCTCTAACAACAGGAATTCCGTAGATGACATTTAATTTTCTTTCCCATTCTTCGTGCGTCTAAGTAGCTGTCTAGCTACCGATAGTATTTACGCTGTTTTCGAGTGCCGTGATGTTCATGTATGACGCGTCTATTTATACTACGTCATTGGCTTGGGTAAGTCACATTATAAAGTTTTGGTGACTGTTTTCCAAATTTACCATACAACCAGATTTTTTTCGCGGCTTCGCTCGCATAAATGTAGGTTAGGTTAGATAAGTAATAGTACTTTTTCTAGATAAAAGGTAGCCTATGTTCTTTTCCATTCTTCTAACAACGTGTATACGAAATTTGATGGTAATCGGTCAGATAGGTAAGGCGTGAAATCGTAACAAACAAACTCTCATTCGCATTTATAATATTAGTTAGGATTATGAGGCTGCCAGGCTTTAGTCGTTTGCTGTGCCTACAGGCCGTACTGTCACCAGAGCCAAATTGCCTTTACCACGCACAATCACTGCACTTAACGATCTCCTGGATTCAGACTCAATTATTGATTTGTTTGTGGGTGGATGGGCGATGATTTTGTTAGCATGTATTGACGTTCGCTATGTGGAAAGAATGTGTGATCGGTTTATTTTCTTTGTTTTTATTGTTGTAAATATTTTTATATCCTCATGTTTAGTTAGAACCTATTGTTGGCCATATTTGTTCTAATTAAACGAAAAAATAAATGGCTCTATAACTCACGGGGTAATAAGTGTATAATACCCAGATTTTACTAGCTATTTTGTAGGACCCACCTAATAATGGCGATTTGATAGGGAACAATGCTACTGCGTCTATCGGGTAAAGCTCTTAATTACAGAACATTTGTTAACACAAAAACCTAATGACACCGCCTGAAAATCGAACCCGACACTCATGCATTACTAGCACCTTGCCACCGATGCATTCAACGATAGCAAAATGACTTGATATTATGCTATTTAACCGTATTGTACGATTAAACCATTTGAAATTGTGCCAGTGCACACTAACCATTAAACAGCCGGCTTATCTAGTTAAATGTTATGTTGGTAACAAAATAGACAGCATAAGGCCCTTTTATTAAAATCAACTCGGGCAACATTTGCTCCATATTCTCGCTGCAGCTATTAGCTAACCGGCATTGTGTGGCCCTTATATATTACAGTTCATTCTGTACAAAATTGTTTGAATGCGCCTATAGGAGTATATATTAAATAAGCTTGTAGACGCATGATCAATTGGTTGAGGAGAATGCTTAGACAAAGTCTGATCAGATCATAGAAAGGTTGTAGAAGAATGTTTAACACCCTTTTTTTTCAGAATCTGATCTGGAGTGCCTTAAATCGATAAGCGTACATGAACAATGAATAAAACAAGAGGGCTTTGCCAAGATTTGAAATCCGTGGTATCTGTTAACCCTTCTGGAAAACATACGCGAATCTATGTTTATTTGGGAACTATTGAATCGTTAGCACAATAATGGAATACGCAGATATTTTTACCTTTCCGTAAAACGATAAAATCACTTTCATTGTAAATCATAATTATTCAAATTATCTTTTTCTTTAGTTATAGATACCTACCCATCTACTTTTTAAGACTTTACTATGCATGCAATAACACACTTGTTGTTTTCTGATATGCCTCTAGTTTTAAGGAAAGTGTCTCGTATTGTTCGATGGATGTATTCTTCAATTAAATAGATACATAGACATGCTCCTTAAAACAAAGATTCAAACAATGCATTATAATAAGATTACTTCTAGTCATTGCCACCAAGGAATTTGAGACTGAAGTCGACGGTACTTTGAATACTAGCTGACCTTACTAGCATTGTTGGAAGTAGAAACGACGACGTACGGGTTATGCGAATTTTAATTGTATTACCGCAGTGAAAATATTTTATGCATGTACATTACAGTTATGTCAAATTAAACTCAAAATTTTATATTATATTCAATCAAAATTATTTGTATTTTACGTAATTTAAATATATAACCTATTTGCATTATTATATTTGCCCAAACTATTTGTATTAAAAGATGATTTGAATCAAAACCAAACCAATATTTAAATTGGTTTATTTGCATATAAATTTATTGACGAATAATATTGTGCATTGTTCTGTGATTAAAAGAATGCTTTGTAATATATACGAATTTATTACAAAATCATTATCAATTTACATATTAATATGTTTATCCAAACATTGCGGTTGGAAATCATGGTGCCGCAGAGTGGCAATATATTTTTTTTGCGTAGTGTGCAACTTTTTATTGCATTAAACAGGAAACCCGAAAACTTACGAATTAAAAATAAATTCTAGGTTAGAATTGTTTTTAATGTGTGTGTTTTAGTGTTCGTTATTTGATACCGCACCACAACAACATTTCGTGCAATACAATTTTTGATAACTGTAATTACCTTATAACAAGACTTCTCGAATTTTGATAGATTTGATATTTGTATATTATTACCGCCAGTTTACTGATGTACATACTGTAGAATACTTTACAAATGGAAGTAAACGCAAAGCTATCTAGTGTATGTATTATATGTAATGTACGAAAAAAAAAATATATAGCAACAAAATTTTTTTATTTTTAATTACTAAAAATAAAAAATATTTTAGTTTTCGAGGATACAAAACAAACTACCTAAGACGTGTTATTTACTCTCTACTTGAATAAAGAAAAAAAAAATTAAAACAAGTTTTATAAAAAAAAAAACTAAAACGTAGAAAATAATTTAATAATTTTAATGTAAAAAAGCGTGGGATGCTTTTAGGGTTATATTTTGATAAACCCTTTTGATTTTATTATTTCTTTTTGTATTTTCTAAATTGTTGTATATATCCAGTCCTCGATAAGTGTGCAGTTTCAAATCAATCCGTTGGTTTGAAAGGGGTGAAAATCACGTTTTAAGATTCCGTTAGATAGTTTGTATCTACATAGATATCTATCTAACGGAATCTTTATATTCTCAAGCTAATAAAAGCGTGTTAAAATAGCATATTTTCTGTAAGAATAAAATGTTTTTTGTCGTAACTAAATAAAACCTTTACTTTCTTTTTTCATTGTAATGTTTTGATGTTCTTATACGCGGTTTTCTTATAGCTCAGTGGGGAGACCAACAGACTGCAATGCAGAGGGTCTCGGGTTCGAACCCACGTCGCGCACATCTGAGTTTCGGAAATCATATGGCTTTTCGAAAATATGTACGTATTGATGGGCAATTATCGCCTGCTCCGTGCCTCGGAGAGCACGTTAAGCCGTCGGTCCCGGCTGCCATGAACATCTATGGCAGTCGTTACTGGGAAGTCAGTGCCTTATAATATCCTGACACTGATCTAGCCTTAGGGTATCGTTAGCCTTCGGGTTGCGGAGGTCAGGTGACAACCGCTCCATGTAAAAACTGATATCTAGTCAAATTCGGTTAGACTAGAAAAGCTGACCCCAAGTGACTTGGGAATAATAAAGGCTAGGGAGAAGATACGCGGTCTATTTATAGATATGTAAAGTTTCGAATACCGGGACAGGTGAAACTAAATAAACGCTTTTAAAAAGATGGCGATCTCGTTAACGCGTAGCTAAAAGACACGCACTTTTAGCGTTGCGCTAACAAGATCACCATGGCACTTTTAAAAGCTTTTATTTGGCGGGGGACGTTCATACACAAACTGTTTTACTGCAAATATTGTCTAACGCTTACGCAAGTGTTATACATTGAAATTAATCTACTTTATAAGGGACTTACCGTAGTTTACATAAAAAAGAAAAATCAGTATAATTTTGAAACTATAAATAAATTTATACTTTCCCCGACGTTTCGGTTGCTTTTCAGCAGCCATGCTCAGGGAGAAACTAAAATGGTGCTCGTCTCATTGTCTTAAAGTGTATTTATGCCAATGTACTCGAACATAATTTAGTTATTGGTGTTTTTATTTACGCAGAATGAGCTCAAGTTATCGTGAAGTCAAAGAAGCAAAACTCAGCTAGACTTGTGTTTATCAAATAAACTGCGATATTTGTCCAATTTCAATGTATGTATATATTATTTGGCAGAATTTTGTCAGTTTGTAGTTATTGTATTGTCCAGAATAAAGCAATAAACAAAAAGTATTTTTTTATAAAACTCTATTCTTAGCACGATTAATTTATTTTGTTTGCATATCAAAATTACTTATAACTATAATAAAATTAATTATTACAGAAAAAGCCGACCTCAAGTGACTTGGGAATAATAAAGGCTAGGGAGAAGAAGATCAAAATTACTTATTTAGCTTTGCAGATGATGCATATTAATTCGGATATGTAGGTAACAATTTTGATATTGTTACCTTACCTTGGTCACAAGTAGTCTACCAATGCCGATTTCTGTCCTAAAATGCTGGATCCTTTAAAAGTGCACTTAACTGTTACGTACTGTATTAAACTACTTTGAATACATCATTTTATCGTTTATATTTCAGAATAATATTTCAACAAACAACTGATGAGAATTTCATTAAAAATATATCATAACACGAACGTTACTATCGACAATGCATCGTGTTGATGTTCAAGCGAATCAATTCGACCTCCATGAATCGGAATTTAATCAAAGCACGCAAATATTGACTCTACGTGCAGCCCACTAAGTTCGTGCGACCGGCATATAATCTCGTTAAACTTACTGCTTCACCACCTTGTTATTACTAGGCAAACTGGGATTTATATCGAACAGATAACCATTACAATATTTATTAGCTGCTAGTATCTTAAAAAGCATTGTACGTGTTAATCCCGGACATGAAATCTGTGTACAAAATTTAAAATCCGTTTGCCAATTTATGCGTGATTAACAAAAAAATTATAAACTTACATTTATAATATTTGTGGGAATAGGTGCTATCGGCGTGTTTTCATGTGCTGTATGTCATTAAAACATAGCCTGTGCTACAAAGGCACAGCATATTTAGGTTATATATTTGGAACATAGGACTCATGGATGGTACAATACCAAAACCTTTAACATGCCTTTCCACCTAGTCGATCAGCGTGGATAATCTTGTCCGATCGATGCAATATATCTCAATCGATAAGGACGATTGCTGCTATACTTAATCAGTTCGACCATGTGTGTTTTGTCTGGCATCTATCTCTACCAGCTGGTGTCGATAGATTGCAATTTTCTGCACCTAATTGCTAAAGCGAAATGGTTATCTTAAAGCTTCATCGAGTGCGATTTTGTAGAATTTTAGATCGTCAAGCACCTTGAATTTTTAGCCGGACACTATCTTTGTTTTATGATCCATCATAGCAGTTTGTAACGGCAAGTCAAATTTCTTCCAAGCCATCAATTGTTTCCATCCCACTGGTGACATTTGATATCGAAAGGCTTCGAAAAATTTTACTTGCTGCGAAAAACTGCTATAGCCAAATATCGATGCCTGATTGAGTGCGATCGTGTAGTTGGCCAAGCAAGTGTTTGTTTTTTAGTGATCTAAACATATATCTCATGACTTTATTTTTGTTACAGTTTAGAACCAAGTGAAGAGAACAGAGAAGCTCATAAGTTTTTCAAAGAAGCATACGATCACGGGAAGCAATGTCCTAAGCAGTGTAGGCAAAAGTACCCGATGTGCATCTTCAGCGATTCGCTACTGTTTGACGTAATCAGATATTTGTTACGTCAGCCAGAAGTTTAGTTTCAAGAATATTTTTAGTGGTTATGATTTTTTTATGTAGTGTTAACTGTTACTAATTAATTAAAATAGCTTGACCAAAAATGTTATATTTGTCTTTTCTCATATTGTTTGTAGTTGTACTTTTACAGCATTAAAGATTGTCTAACAAATGAGAAGTTGTATACATATAATAAGTAGCTATTATTATAGTATGTAGATGCATTACATAGACTCATACCTGTATTACTTCGAAGGGTAGGCCAGACGTATATTAAGTCTTTTGCAACGAACTTAGTAATGTTTAGCAGTAGTTTACAGCTACAGGCACAGGTATAGCCTATGCCTGTGCCTATGCTTGTAGCTGTTAGACTATAAGATCACTTGGATATCTATAGAGGTATCCGAGTGATCTTATAGTAAATTTGTTGGCTGCAAATTTTAAACTCTTTAACTTGTACTACTGATAGAATATGAAATAAATTAACTTTTTTATAACTCGCGCTTGCTAAGGCGGTTAGTTGATTCACATATTTGATGATGACATCCAGATTTAACCAGTATCTTAGCTTTCAATATCACGTAATATAAGACGAATCCACCAAGATTAGGTTCAAAATGTTCGCTGCACTGGTCAGTACCAGTAGTATTAAGAACACCCAAATGACACTTTCTTTGACCTAAGAATCGGCTCCATACCACAAGCTCATGCTATAGGATCAACGATGTTCAGCATAGCTATTCTATTTTCAGGTCCATTAAAAATATATAACTTAGAAAGTACAGTTGAAATACTGTTTAGTTGGGTTCCAACAAATATGTTATGACATTCAAGTCGTTGCAGGAGTGTCGCGATTGACCA
This sequence comes from Catocala nupta, assembly GCA_963675205.1. Lineage (NCBI taxonomy): Eukaryota > Metazoa > Arthropoda > Insecta > Lepidoptera > Erebidae > Catocala > Catocala nupta. The sequence goes on along the minus strand of OY776086.1, from coordinate 23,921,198 downwards.
AGACTATGTTCTGCCTTAAAAATGCTACTACAGAGGACACTCAGCACATTATTGGCACGCTAGAAATAGCTGACCGACAAAATACTCAAATATAGCGATGTACAGTATTCTTTAAGAAACGCCATCTGTGCACGAGAGAAACTATGCAGCACCATATTCGCTTACGGCCAACGCTGTGCATTCCCGCTTAGTATCTAGGCACTTTCAATTCATTTGTAATATTGATCATTTGTAAATTTGATAGCTAATAAGATATTTTAAGTATAATTGAAATATAAATTACAAATTAAGGGGTATCTAGTTAACTGATCGTTTAGGTCTGCAACCAGTGATCTTTTTGGACCATGGAACGCACTTCTGACTTCAAAGTAGCTTCTTCATAATGTTGTTATAAATGTTTGAAAACTACATTTCCGTATTTTATCATTGTAATCACCTATTGCTCAGCCATGGTTCTCCTAAGAGAAGACCTATGTTCTGTCACAGGCCTCTTCTGCTAAGGTTGAAAAGTCTAACCAATCCAATATAAGCCACGTTTCACAGTTATGTATGTATACTGGGCTTAAATGATTATAAGGGCAATAAGGAAAATGCGGCTCATTTTTATAGGGCCTTGTTTCCTTTGATAGGCAAAGTAGCACATTTGAAGGAGTTTATTGACATTTATTTTATTTTATTTATTTATTATTATAAAGTGGGCTTACGGCTGCATAGGTAAATAACACTATTTAACGCAGGATTACAATACAATATGATTGTTTGGCTGCGATATAATTTGCTAATCGATTATTTGCAAGTATTTTTATTAATTTTGCCGCGTGCCAATAAAATTACTCGCAATATTTCCGAGTCATGGTTCGAGCAAGGTATTCGTTTTTCCGTACCGAAATTGTCAGCAACAGCACAGAGTCAGAAAAAGTGCCCCATAGGCGGTAATCAGCCCCAATTACCGTGCACCTACATCCCGTAGGTACCCCTTTCATACATTTGGGGATATATAATATCAGCACTATATAAACTGTCCTGTGCTTGGCATGGGCCTCACCTTGGTGCAAGTTTGCAGACTTCACATATCTTTGAGAACATTATGGAGAACTCTCACGTAGGTTACCTCACGATGTTTTCCTTCGCAGTTAAAGTCAGCAATAATTTAATACGCATAACACATTGAAAAGTCAACGGTGCGCAAGCGAGACATCTATCGCTGCTTTATTTTCGGAGATCGGGGATTAACAGATTTTAATATCAATAACATAATAATCCTTTGGGGTTTAAGTCCTTCCAGTGATTTTTAATATAGCTCATAGTTAGCTCACGTGGATGTAACAGAAATAAATTGACTAGGGGTCGCCCGTTATTTCCAAATATATATATTTGATCACCATAATTCGTGTAGGAGGTTGCTGTGAGCCGTATTTTTATCCAGCTTTTTTATACAACCAAAGTAAGAGTAATCTTGCTGACAGAATGTTTGAATGCCTGAAATATGATGATTTGCAAATAAAATTGACTGATTACTTTTTAACATAGTTATATAATAAATTTTATTCAATAAAATATAAACGTTTTTACAAAACGCATTACAGGCTCCTTATTGTTTTAAATTCAAATTAAAACTATATTTCATCTAAAGGAAAACATTTATATTTTAAATATTGGACTCAAAAATTTATTTATAAATCTATTTTCAAATGTTATTGCCTGAACTAGGTCAAGTTGAAATAAAAAATAATCAAAACATAGTGCATATAGGTGCCGAATTTAATCCAACGTAACGTTAAAACGTAAGCTAATATTAAGATCTCTTATTAGAGATCCCTGTGTGTAGCCTTTACAAATATATAATTGACAGTTACTCAAGACTCAGAACAATCATATTTAGGGTTTACAAGATTTTGTCCCGTGTGGAATTCGAATTCACAACACTCGGTGGGTGTTAGTGCCGAGGTAACCAATTTTCCTCTACAATAAAGATTACCAAACAATGAGAGAGATAAACAGTTTAAAATGCATATAACATCTAGAAAAGCATATTACATAACGTAGTTCAAAGATCTCGAGCTACCAAAGGTTTAAGGTAATAACTCATTGTAATACTTGCAAACAATGGACTAGTTTCCATTCCAATAACTGTATTCTAGCTGCTCCAATCGAACACTCACCGAAATTGAAAGCAAATCGTGCAACACCTAGCTTCCTTGTGTCAGATAGAACACAGTTACAAAGCAAATTCTATTGATCTTCAAGTTCTTAACGAACAAATTGATTCTGCACTTCAGTAATATCTGTCGACCTTTAGAAAGGAGATTGAAATAATAAATGCGAACGTATTACTATACGTATAGTGGTTAGTGAGTTGTCTAAAGTTACATTTAGGTTAGTTGCAAGGTTTAGGCGAAGAGTGGAGCTTATGAGAAAATGGTAAGTTCAAGCAAAATATAGAGCTTCTGGGAAAATGCTAGATTCAGGAAAAGTGATAACATTAATCTATGATCGCTTTTTTCATGAATAATGCCATCGAAACTTTAAAATAATAGTTTCTGTGCTATTAACGCAAGGAACAACGATCACGCTGGTCTTTTCCTATCATCATAATCTATATTTAAAAAGCTTGTAAATCCTATGCACAGATATACTATCCAAAATTCTGCCTACAATTTATATATTATAATATTTTAGTAAGTGAATAACGCCCCTATTCTACTGCACCAGTTAAGGTTATTATATGTATCTCTATATATTTATGCTAAAATGCAATTACTTTATAATACAAGTATGCCAATTATAACCACTGAACATCATGTGTATGAAATGTATGAGTATCAGCCTAGCCTTATGCCTGAAACATAAAACCTTCAAGTTTTGATTTACAATTTTAATAGTTATTGTGTTTTAGTATAAGGCTATTAAAAAGGCTGAAACCTCAAACTTGAAGCTTTAATAGATTTGAATAAAGTTATGCTTTAATATTGGCTTTCAGCTTTTTGACATTCGATATCTCGTAGTTAAAAGATAATACATATAAATAATTTAGGCGTGTTAAATTTCAATGCCAATTAATAGTTTCCAAAACTCATATTCTAAATGGTATATGAACTAGTATTAACATCATTATATTTTAGTTGAAATCTGAATAGAAATAGGTTTTTGACAAAACTACGTCACGTTTGATCAAACTATATAATCCACTATCAAATAATAAAACTTATAATAAGCAGCTTTGATGAAAATTTGGTATCGTTTTATTTTAAAGCTTTAAACCAGCAGTTTAAATCCAGCAAAATCAGCTCGTATTTTTTTTAGTACCAGATAAAATACAATGAGATAGTCGTGTCCATGGCTAATTATTTGTTTATATAACTATTAGATATTTCCCGCGGCTATGCTTGCGTAAATGTAGATAAGGTTAGGTGAGGTAGTTAGGTTCCCTTTTGTCTGGATGAAAGGTAACCTTTTCTGTTCTCTTGATAACGTGTATGCTAAATTTCATGAGGGTTGGTCGAATAGTTAACGCGTGAATGCTTAACAAATAAATAAACAAGCTCATATTCACATTTAGAATATTAATTAGGATTAGGATATCATTATGATTAAGTGATTATCATTAGAATACGCGTTAGCTTGTGCTACTGCTGTTACTATCCTTAGTAATAGCAATGACACAAGCGAACGCGTATCCCCTGAGTGGGAGTGGGATAGGAGAGAAGCAAGTGCAGAAGTGAGTGCAGGAACGAGTTTGATCCAATATGGTGACAAAGGCTATAGTCGGGCACAACAGTGTAAGTATTTCTTACAAACTGCTTGAGACCTAAAGAATGCTGGCACGTTATCCTTTCCTAAGGTTTAGCAATGCTACATTAAATACATACATAGTCATGATTACTGAGCATTAGCTTATATCCCCTAATGGGTACATAAAGAGTATTTTATACCCACATTTTATCAGCAGTGGTTTTAAGACTACTGAACGCAATTCCAGAGTCCGTGCTGCGACTGAACTACAAACAGACAAACCCAAAAATACTGCCTTACCCCCAGGTTAAGGCAGTGTCATGAGTTTGAATGAGTGACGAGTGAGCATGATGGTCTCGATTCCGATTCAGAATCAAAACCTCATGCGTAGCAGTCACAGTTACTACTAGTGCGTTACTCTTCGTCTTCTCTTTATTTGTGACTAGCTTTTGCCCGCGGCTTCATTCTCGTAAAAGTAGGATAGGTTATGTATAACAGTATTTTATTTTTTAAATAAAATATAGTCTATGTTACTCGGTAATAATATAACTAAGAATGTTTAAATACGGTTCAGTGGTTTTTGAGTTAAACCCTTACCAACAAACAAACAAAAAATCATATCTTTCCTCTTTATAAAATTAGTTTAGATATAGATAGTATAGATAACCAACCCTAAAAGTAACGCATTAAAATGACAATGTAATAGTTTACCCATTAGCATACTAAAATAAATAGTCAAGATTAATCCATTGTTCCTCTTATGTCGAGGTTACATGAATCTGATAACGTTTGCGAACAAAGACGATAGATAAAGCTATAGACAACATTGTACGAACATCAACAATAGATCATATGTAACCATTTATCTGAAATCGTTGTTAATTAAAGAAAACGTATAATATTTCTAGCAACACCGGCCACTGAAAATATTCTAAATTTGAATTCAAAATGTATTATGATTTTGTTTGAATACCCTTTAGTGCTAGTTGAGATCATATTTTGTCATATTTACTTACTTTTCTTATAAAGCAAACAAATATTGCGTACTGGTATTTGAGCTAATACATAGAGATTCATCTCTAATTATCTTTATTTTTTGTCATTTCTAGTTCCGCCGGGAAACTACCAACCTTGTAGAAGAACTTGGTGTAAGAGTAATAGTATATCACTATGTTTTTTCCAGTGAGTAAAAGCTACTGACGTTCACAAACCTATTTGTACTACTCCTCTCATGCCCTGTTAAACGCGTTTCTCTTAGGGCTAGCGTAAGTGATACTCCCAATATTGCAAACAATCTTATGGTATGATAACCGGTTACCATAAGCCACGATTACAACGCACTTTATTAGCATGACTGTCTGATGGACTCCTCAAAAAATTTAACGCGCACAGATGGCTTTGGAGTCAATAATATACTATTTTGTATAACTTGTACAATGTCCTGAATAACGCAAGCTAAATTTCACTGACATCAATAGTGTGGCATGGACCACCATGCACGATCACTTAACCTCGTTGAAACCTTACTATGTCTTGAAGGAGCAACATGCTTCATGTCTTCAAACTATATTAAAAGCAGAAACTTAATAACACTTATAAATATATCCGCATTCACAAACACGTATGGTACCTCAATATGACTCTATTGTACACAGAATTTTTTACATGGACGTGTAAATGTGTGAGTGTTACTATTCTGGCACATGGCATTCCGTTGCCCGGCTTTATGCAGGTGCATAGAAAGGTATCCATTTGAAGCTTGTAGTCAACTTTGAGTAGCAATAGCCATTGTATTCTTAGCACACATTTTAGTACTTTGTTGGTTGAAGTTATGCGTTTATTAGTTTCTTACATTAAAATCCGAATCACTCAATTGATCGAGGATGTTTTCTTAAAAACATCATCCGCACTAGGAATAACTGTTTTCCGCGATTTCGGCAATGTCACCAAACAAAAGTTGTTCATAATAACAAGTATAATCACACCCTGAGAGATTTTCACCATACTAAGAAACACCCAGTATAGGTATGTTTACGATCCTACATACATATTATAATTGCCTCTTTCTATAGGTTTTTGATAAAGTACAACTACGAAACTTCATTCTTAAAATGTAAATTGCCAACAATCTTTTCAATTTTCTCTTTGAAAGTTTGACATGGAAAACACCAGATCGTAAATTTGTTCAGAAATCCACTTTCTGTACTAGTTTACGTAGTTTGAATATATAACATTATAGTTTATACGTATAACGCGAACGGACTCATAAAATTGTGGATAAGTTTTCTCCCGTCTCTAAATGCGGTTTAGCCAGTTACGATAATTAGTTCGGTAAAATGATTTTCAACTCGCTTGCCAAGACGTTAAATGGAAGCTAATTAAAAATATTAAACGGAGTTCGAAACTTTGGATTCTTGTCTTTAATATTTTATACACGATAATGGCTATTTGAAATTCTAATTTGGACGACAGCTTCTAGAATAAATATTTATTAATAGTATAGATGCTAGACTTTATGAATAATAGCATAGTTGCTGGACTATAATATATATGGATACTGTTGTAGTGGAGTTATTTAGCCTACTTATAGTAATTGACTGATATGCAGTAGTCAAGAATTTAATAACATAGGCTTTAAAAAAATTATGATCATGATACAACGCAAGTAATCGGGCTACATGAGCAAGCTACTCATGCGGGATACATGCGCAAGTTTATCATACGAAAATGTATTCCATGCAAGTAGCGCGGAAGACATTTTAATAATGGAGCATTCTACTTCGGTTGTCTTGCGTCGGTCTTTTGTAGGTAGCTTACGATCCATGCGTTGTTTTCATTTAAATCTTTTTTTCGTGTAGTGTTCCTATATTCCTAATGTTCCTGTTGTCAAGAGTTGTTCAAGCCATTCTTATAAAATATTTTGACCTTCGTGGTAGGAAAACTGTAATTTCTTTTTGGTTAAGGCATTGGACGTAAGGTAAACTCGTAGCGGTTAGTTTGAATTCAATTCTTCTTCTTATTTTCGTGTAGTTAGTGGCCAACCTATTGTCAAGAGTTGTTCAAGACGCCGTAGGCCTCTGACATGGCTTAACGACTGCTATCAATTTGGCAACAACAGGGAATTTACTTTTTACGTGCCCCCCGAAGCACGGAGACGCTCAGATGAAATACCACTAACCAGTCTCCCATCTATAGACTGACCGCATCCAACGTTGCTTAGCCTCGCTAATCGTTTACCGATCAGTGAGAGCAACTGGCTATGAGCGCCTCGTCGTTTAAATGAAATAAAACTAAATTATGATATGTCAATTTTGAAGTTCGTTGGTATACGTAGAATTTCAGGTATTTAGGAACATGTTCGCCCTTATAAAACTATGACTACAATTTGTGTTTTTACATATTTAATAAATTAAAACACCTGTTGCAAATAATAAGTGGTGTTCATATTTTCCTTTTTTTAGAAGAGTTGAGAAGAGTTATGAGAGCTGATGGATTATTCCCTGTATTGCAGGAGACTTTACAAACATTCAAACAATGGACACAAAGAACAACAACCATTTATGGATCACTCAAATTTTTGTACTGTGTGGTATTCGAACTCACAACACTCGATGCTGTGGCAGTGGCGAGGCGACGACTAAAACCATTACGCTATCCATGCAGTTAATTACCACAGATGAAGTAATAATAGTGTGTATATATCCAATTAACGATAGCTCAGTGGGGAAACTAACAGACTGCAATGCAGAGGGTCTCGAGTTCGAACTCACGTGGCGCACCTCTGACTTTCGGCAGTTATATGACTTTTCTAAATTATTTGCGTATTGATTGACTATTATCGCTTGCTCCGTGCCTCGAAGAGCACGTTAAGCCGTCGATCCCAGCTGCCATGAACATCTATGGCAGTCGTTATTGGGAAGTCAGTGCACTATAATATCCTGACACTGGTCGATACCCTAAGGATAGCCTTAGGGTATAGTTAGCCTTCAGGTTGCGGAGGTCAGGTGGCAGCCGTTCCATGTAAAAACTATCCAGTCAAATCCGGTTAGACCATAAAAGCTGATCCCAAAGTGACTTGGGAATAATAAAGGCTAGGGTGAAGATATATATCCAATTAGTGTTTTAGAGACAATTTTAGAACATTGTTTATTAATAAGTTAAGTAAATCAATGAACCAATATGTAAAATGAAAAAAGAGTAGTTGGAGGAACAGAGATAAGCCAAGATCGTACTAGACCGTAGTAGTTGGCAATCCGTAATCTCAATCTACCTATCTAGGAAAAAGCTGAGTAGCTCTGAAAGCCATTATTTAAGACTGTAAATATTGAAATTGTCACCTCTGAACAGCAGATTTCAATTAAATCTATATTAAATTCCTCAAATTTCAAACATATATTAACTAAATAACAGTAGTTATGAAAATAATAGTAGCAATAAGAGACAATATTACCGTTAAATTTTCGTCAAAATCAAAAGCATTCTTCGCGATACACAAATGAAATTATCTCAATGTAATTTAATAAAACAGTTTTCAATTTTCAATGATCTGTCTTAGTTCATCGAAAGTATAAAGTTCCAATTTATTCTTATGAAATTAATAACTTTCAAAGTCTTAATTAGGGCATGAGACGGCACTAAATGAACTTGGTGAAAATCACTTGCTAACTGAAACATTTCAGCCGACCGACACTTGCGAACTTAGCGAAATAAGTTAAGAAAATTATTTTATAAACACTTTGTTTAAGTAAATCTTGTATCAAAATTACAAATTAGGGTTTATCAAGATCGAATGTTTTTTATGTATCTTTTACAACTTTTGCTTCTGCTTTATTTTCTAAATGTTTTTATATTTTTATGCTTGGCAGGTTTGATGTTTTAAGCCCTGTCTTATAAAAGTATTTATTTTTTACATTGTTGAACAATATTTTTGATAGTCCACATTACCTAATACTTGTTGATTTTTAAATCGGCTCATATTGTAAAACGCCCACATTTCACCAAACGATGTGTTTTGATAAATCTCAACCGCCTTGGTATGTTTAGTCACCGAACTATCGAAGCATTTTCTAAAAGCGCACCTTGTGTGGACGTCTTCGAAGTGTCGAGTTGCGTCGAGACCTATGAATATCCGTGTTGGACCCACAAATATGTTTAGCTCTTACGATTCTACTATATATTTTGAAGGAAAATCTAGTGACACTTTGTTAAGCGGTGTGCACTTGCTACAATACATACATGACAGGAATCTAATGGTACTCTCTGATAAGGAACTATGAGACTCAATAAAAATAATATTTAATAATTTAATTATTACTTGTCTCATGGCATTCGGTTATCGTATCCAATAAACGTTTAGACGCATCAGAGTTCCTACAAAATTACAAGTTAGAATCCATAAAAGCATAACAGATTCATGTATGTCCAAAAACTAAAAATTATAGCCTAAAGTAGGTACCAACTCTTCGAGAACTATCCTACTAAAAATATACTCCTGGATACATATCTGTCCAATAACTAACGTATTTTTACCCGGGAAAGGCTATGCATATTTTTTGTCGAGTTCTCTATACACTTAATGTGGTAATATATATCGGTTACCGGGGTTTTATAGGCTCCCAATGGAACTTGATCCCATAAGTTTAAAGTAATACCGCTACAAATAAGCTGAATGTGCATGCAAATGGCTTGAAAAATATTACCTTAAAATGGTTGGATATGAAAAGTCTATGAATTTTTATTACTTAACACATGGTTTGACTTAATTATAGAAAGGCTGAAAATGGTTAAGAACGTTTTCCAGCCTGTTAAGGTCTTATTTTTTGACATAAAATAATAGAATAATAGAGGTTTATTGTTTCAGTATAAGAACAATAAACATAACATTCATTTGACAGTATACAATATTATTACTAGATATGATAACGAACGCAAAAGTTTTAAGCTTATGCTTATGCTTAGCGCCCCAGGGTGGTTGCCCAGCACTTGTTTTCAGCTCAAAACCTTGACTTCCATATACAAAATAAAATTAAAAATCTAGTATATCAGATTCTTCCCGCAACTACGTTCGCGTTAATGTAGATTTTGTCAATAAATTTATACACCATGGTAACAGTAATTTTTTTGATTGAAAGGTATTCTATGTCCTTTTTTGTATCCTTGACAACGTGCATTCGAATTTTAATAACGATCGGTTGAGTAGTTAAGGCATGAAGGCGTAAGTAAAAAACAACCTGACATTCGAATTTTTTTTTAGTTTCATTTATTTTTATTTAGTAAGGATTAAAATCTAAATAGATAATTAAGATAGTTTTATAGGTGGAGGTGAATAGCTATATACGGTATACATACAAGAAAAGAACTTCAACACTCAAAGAAAAGATCCTAAGAAATACAATTCGATCTATTCCAGCTTGCCGGCGTGTCGAATACAAGGCTCTTAGCCCTCGACCTCTTAGAAACGACGATTTGATGATACCGTTTGAATGATGGCATAGCGTCAAAGGCAAACCTGAGTAGGACGGTTTGTAACATTTCATTTTTGCAGACATGCTTAAGAATACCTCTTTGATATTGTAGCTTAAGTCAGTATTTATATTTGCGACCGATTGCGAGAACCAGGATCGATATTTATCTCTAAGAAAGTGTTATAGAGCTTTTCTGTTGGCCAATTCTCTTTAACAATATGGAAACAAGAAATATGATCGCCACATATTTGGTAAAGACGTGTACCGTATAGATAAACAGAACTATAATATGGACGACTAACATTATTATGTATGCCTAATGTTTATTCCTTTCGCTTCATATATTTTAAGCGTAAATTTTATCCTTTATTCTACACTTTATCAAACGTCCAATTCAGGTGTTAGTACAACGCTATTATTATATTTTATAAACTTTATTTACCGAACCGAAGAACGTTACACATCCTAGCACATGATATAAAGCTGGGTAAGTCTAAAATATAGTAGCAAGGATCTCACGAAATGTAAATGTATGTTGTTCCGGAAACCACATATATGTAAGACCGCAATATATAGATAAATGTTTATCTTAAACCACAGCAGTGTATACAACGTTGTTTTACTTGAAGTTGTGGTGTATTGTATATACGAACTTGATACGTAGGCAAGTGTAGAAGATGTCGATGACCTCTGTATACAAATGAAATTCTTGTTATAATATAATTACTATCATTCCTGTTAATAAGACACTAAGACACTGCTGGGGAGAGAGCTCTACTTAGCAAGGGGTGAATTTGAAATGTTTATATTTTTAATAGATAAATAACAAAATTTTGCACTAGCTTGATACTAAAACAGAAACACACTGAAGAATTGAAGTAGCAAAAACTACAGCCTGCCATTTGCTATTATTCTCGCAAACTGGATATTTAATCTAGAGCCTTACGAGTGGCAGTAAATGCATACGTAAACTTATACTTCTTGACTAATACGTCATTTCTATAAGTTAATAAAATAAGTTATTTAGGTGCCTATGTGACGCGGTTCTAAGGTTTTAATAACTATAGAACCGCGTGAAAGAAGGGTCTTTCAATATATGAAAAAAAAAAAGTTTATTTACTGTAAGAATATTATCAAAAACAACAATTCTTTAAAACTAACTTATTTAAAACTAACAAAGAAAAACCTAAACCCTCTTATATAATAGGGGTCATAGAATTCCTCCGCATCACAGTCGACTGGTAGTGTGCCCAAAAGACTGGCAGCATTGCCACGTTGAATGGCATTGCTTATTCTTTCCGCAAAATAAAGACCCTAGAAGCCCTCTGATTACGGGACAATAAAAAAAGAAATAAAAATAAAAAATATAAAATTCAGGTTAAAGTCCTTAACAGACACACAACTACACAAATTATTTTGTCCAATACAGTTTCATAAATTTTAGATAGAAAATGCATTATTCAACATATCTTAAAATTATCCTATTTTTTACATAGAGCACGGGCGAAATATAGCATCAGATTAGGTTTAAATAATTACTTTACTCAAACCCAAGAGAAAACAAAACACAGCAAGCCGTCATGATAGTTTGAACTTATTCTGCGCAGATATTAAACAGTTTAAAATAACTTATATACGACATTAAAACGATCACCATTTTTAGTTTCCCAGAAAGCATGTCAAGTGAAATGCACCCTAAATCCGAGTAAACTGTACATTTTATTAGTCTATATTCCCAACATATATAATAAATGCGAATTTGAGTCTGTTTGTTACGCTATCACGTAGTCAGTGAAACAAAAAGGACAGTGGGTACCTTTCATCCAGAAAAAATCTGTTACTAATCAAACCTAACCTATATTTACGCGAGCGAAGCTGCGGGTATAATCAAGTAGTTTATAATAGTTAAAGATCCTTCAAATCAAAATGAGGCCACGACGGTCAATCTTAATGGAGACCGACCATTGCACAGAAGATATTATAGAAACAACACACTCTCTGTTTCCAAACTCTGATAATCCGATGGGACAGCAATCCGACATGACCGGAGGGAGCTTTGTCTTAGTACTAACGACTTAACGTGCTTTCCTAGGCACGGGGCGTGTGAATCACAGCCAACTTATTAGCTTTGGGCTGCTATTAAAAACTACTTAACCATAATTCTTCATATTTTATTGATAATCTTACCCAGGACCCGAATCCAAGAGAAAAGCAGTAATTGAACCATGTTTAAATTGATATATAGTAATTTAATTTCAATGCTCTTTGGTTTATTTAAACAATTACTAATGGACCAAAATGCAACATGTCTGTACTAATGCTGTGCCGAATATATTAACTGGTAGTGTCTACGTCACTACTACAGCAGCTACCATATTATTGCGATGTTCAAATTTACATAATATGTATGCAAATGCTAAGTTTAACCCAACAAGTGAAGGTCAGAATAGATTTAAGCACAATGCATATTGAAATACCCATGAAACCATACCAACATTAAATTTCATACCCTACTTACTAACCAATAAACTTTGACGTTCATAAGTGTTAGTTTGTGACTTAAATGACTAAATTAATTCTGAATTTTTTGGTTTATAAATTTAGAGGAATAGCCTGTAATTTCTCTCCAACACAAAGGGAGCATGTTCCAACCAGGCTGGGTGATCGTGCATTGTACATTAATTTTCAGGGCTTGACCCGGCGGTTAATGTCGGGCATTTGTGTTTATTTCGTAGTCACCGTGTAAACTTCTTCTGCGCGATTCAGTATCGTACAGCGCCATCTTTTATATCCATCGTATATCATAACTATTTAGTCTATGTAAAGATTGCTAGAGTTATTGCCGTTCGTTAGCCTGCAATAGACTGGCCGGCTATTTCGTAGACCAAAAACGATAGTTGACAAAAGTTAGCTGTAATAAACCTGTGTTCTTCGTAGATATAGATGTGTCTACCAATTATAATGAACAGATAATCTTTAGTACGTGACATCACATATACTCATTTGCGTAATTATTTAGCTAGATCATTTGCTATATGATATTTTATCCACCTAAGTGAGAAATTTCAATACGATTGGTTAAGCGATACTTAATATAATGCTAGGTAACGGGTCCTACTCACGATAAAGTATTTAAAAATATAATAAATACCTATTGATTGCCCTACGTTTCGGCCGACTTGCATCGACTGTGGTCACGGGTTGACTGGTGTGAGCTCAGTGGCGCCTTAGTGAAGAGCGGGTTTTGGCAACTACCCTCACATGGTAATTTTTATTTATATTAAAGCTGTCGGTATTTCAACACACAACACTAAAGACGTCTACACACTGAAGACCTAAGTCATAGCGGCGACGTTTACATTTGCTGATGATTGGATACCAAGATATGAAGTATGTGTACAAATCGTGAAAGTCTAAAGATTTTTTTTAATTTTAAAATTGCCTTGGATTTGACCGCGATCTCACCTGATCTTACGTGAAGATATAGTCGACGATGGACCACGCTTGCCCATTTGACTGCATAGATGGCGCAGTGATCTAACTGGTCGCCTTGCCGCTTCACTGTGTCGAATATTCTGGATTCGATAGGTACGGGACAAAAAAATTTATGATCCATACGTAGTTGTTCCAAGTCTCGTTATTTTTTGTATCTGTTTGCTGGAATGTAGAGTCCACCACAATACAGTTACTATTTCTCGTACGATAGATGAATTCTTAAAATGAAATCATTAATAAATTAACACTGTATGTGTTAAAGATCTTTTGACTTAAATTATTATATTTTTCCGTATGCAGAATCAAATCAAATCCATATATAGAATTTCATTAAGTTTAAAAACTGTCTCGATGGTATAATAATGTTGACTGACGTTACGTGAATAAAAACTATTGAAATTATACTTTTTATGCAGATTTTATTGCAATTTATTTCAAAACCATTACATTTATTTTCAAACAGATCAATTGGTTCGATCCCCTGATCTGGGAAAATAAACAGATTAATTGGTCCGATCAGGGGATCGGACTAATTAATCTGTTTAATTTTCAGGTCATGCGAAGGTTTTCTAGTATTTTATGTAAAGAATTCTCCAATAACAAAATGGAAACAGACACTATTGAAGGTAATACGACTTTTATGTAGGATCTAAAATATTGCTACTAAAATATGGGTAAGTTTAACCGTAAAGGATATATTATTATAACCATTCCATAGAACTATGTATTTATGCAAGGCAAGAATAATGCACCTCGTTGCTAACGCCATTGATTATAATAAATTCATCAAGGAAGCTATATTCATGTTTACTACCAAAGTGCAATAAAAAAATCATGGCATACAATAGGTAAATACGTGACAGTAATATGAAGTTAAAATACAGCTTTGAAGCAAATACACTCATTAAATTAATGGATATTCTTTGAGTTAAGATTGCTTGCTGCTATTTGTCGACGACAATCCCAATCTGAAGGTTTAAAGAGAATTTTCTAGCAGAAAAACCAAAACCATGTTTACTCAACCTGTTGATTCTAGGACTTCAAAGCGTTAGAAGGTTGGAGCAACGTTTGCACTTCTAAATCAGTGACCCGATTTATTTTATATAGACCTAGTTGTTCATTCTGGCTTCGGCTTCGTAAACCAAGGGATGAAGAGCACCAGCTCAAAAGAACCAGACTAAATTGAACTCTCAATGCTAAAGCTGTAATGTGACTTAAACTCATCTTATTTTACACACTTGAGTTGGCATTCAATAAATCCATTTTTAGGTAGACGTTCAAAGATACATTTCAGTGGTTTAGAATTTGAAAAGATTTTGTAACCAAGTTATACACTTTTTTGTTTCTTTTTTAAATAACATCTCCTGTACTAGAAATAATTTATGTTTTGGGAATCATTATGAATATGAAAACAACAGATACAAGGAACCGGGCAAAACTATAATGGAAATGTTTGTCTCTTGTCAAACTCACAATACTGAGCAAACTGGCAGTGGCGAAGCGACGACAAAAATCGTTTAAGTTTACCCCATCCCCGCACTACTTTGTATACATACACCTAAATAAATTTTGCATTTATCGCTGTATTTAATTGTATCAATTCTAATAGTTGCATGTTTATTTTTCTGATTTGTTTGTATTATTATTTAAATATTGTAATTTATCCATATTGGCAAATTGTAATTTAAAGCTTTCCTACGTGACAGGCATTGCCTAGTGCAGGACGTTTTGTAAAATCTGACATAATAAGTCTTTTACAACAATATTTAATTTTTGATAAGCTGTCATTTATTATAAGGAAATAATAATATTATGTACTTATTGGCAATAAATTTATTATTATGTTTCTCTTATAACAGGTATTGTCTAACATATTATATTAGAAAATACCTGGCCCTTTGGGAGGCTTACACGGAGACATGGGTCCAACATGAAGAGGCCCTTCGAGAGTTTTAATCAAAGGTGGGGTGGAAAACCTACAGCGGCACTAGCCGCAGCAGGCGTAGGACTATTGCTACGTATGGATTCCAATATATTATATCTTCATTGTTGCAACTTACTACAATCCTGGCATCTTCCTGCATCCTTACTATCCAGAGAAAATTCAACACAGGATTGTATTATAAATTCTAGTAACAAGAAACCTAAAAGATTCGGTGTCTGTGTACAACGTCGTGACTTTCAGATCAGAGAAAAATATTTAAAATATCTCTTGATTGCAGAATATGTGTCTATTTATCTGTCTATTTCCATCAGCTTGAAGTATTTTGATGTAGTTTTAACAGTTTGATATTATCGGACTCAACTTAAAATCTAAGCTACGTTTTAGTTTCATTTGTTACAATAAAGCAGAAAGTGATGCACTTTAACGTCGTCGAAGTCACGAGAGCACTGAAATCAACACGCGCGATGTCATCCTAAAATTTTATTTGAAATACAAGCAATTAAACATCGATAAGTATGGGCGAAATTGTGATGACTGATTGCTAACTAATTCTTACTAGAGCACTTATTTTGTTTTTTACTGTGCCAGACAAACGTTAATTAAGAATGAGATCAAATAAACCTTTGATGGAAAATATAAAAAGACCAGCTCGTAGATGGTTTTAAAATGAATTTTCTGATTTACTTTCATACATTGGAATATTCAAAAACGAATATGTGAATAGCTTTTGTAAAATGTAAATATTTAAAGTAACTTCGTGAAAAGTGAATAAGCGCGTCACAGATGGACACGTAAAAAGGTAATCGTTAAAATTGTAACCATAGACTTCAAAGTTAACGATGCTGGTAATAATGGAACGTAAACCGATCTTGATTTTCAATTCGATTTGATTCGAGAGAAAGAATTGAAATCGCGTTCGAATCAGAATAAAATCAAATTCGCATCAGTTACGAAAGTAAGCCAACGGTTTTATATTTGAATAATAAACGGAACTTTTATGAAAGTAACTGAATTATGACTACTACATGTTGTCATGCATAGAAAATTACAAAAATAAAACGTACATATAGAAGAAATAAAGAAGAAAGAAAGAAATCTTTATTGCTATTATACAGCTTTCAGGCGGGCACAATGTGAATGAAGATAAAAAAAAATAACAATTACAATAATGAAAAGGAAGAAATAAAAAAATAAAAATACAGTAACATAAAATATTTAACCTCTTGAGACACATGCGTCCCACAGCTGCAGCAATCAGGACTCCAGTTCAGCATTTGCCTGGTCCCAAGAACCAGGCACTGGAATTCCACTGGAGCATGTTATTGTGATGTACGGAAGCCAACAAGTATAACGATATATACATAGTTATATACAATTTAGATGAATCAATAAATTTGGTAACTCATAGTTTAAAAATCATAATATTGTTATATAATGAACAACGCGTGATACTGAGTCATTTAGTCATTTAGAATCATCGAAGCGGTGCACACGACACAACCCGCGCGACGAGCGCCTTAATATAACGTCACCATACTATATTGCCGTCGACAATAAGAAGTTTTAAAAATTATCTCATAAATCGTACACTCTACAGGCAAAGAAGTACTTTTATACGAAATACAAGGCAACAATTTAATTAAAAAGTAAGTACCTACATAAGTACCTACCATTAAGTCTCACAGGATAGTGATAATAATATATTTTAATTTGATTATAATTCTTGATAGCTACTTAAAAATTTGTTAAACCTAACTGTTATGTTCCAGATAGCCCGGTACGAGCATATCTGTGAGTAACAGCCACGGCGGTACTGTGACTGCAGTTATTTATGACTGAATACATATGTATGTGTGTCTTCGAAGGAATAGTTAGTACATATTTCAACCATATTTTGCCAGCTGTACGGATTAGTGGATTAAGTGGTCGCCTCGTCACTGCTACTGTGCCGAGTGTTGTAGGTTCGAATCCTACACAGGACAAAACTTTGTGTGATCCACAAACGGTTGTTCCGAGTATTGGTGGTCCGTTGTTAGAATGTTTGTAAAGTCTCCCGCGACACATGATTTATTCCTAGAGCGGGAGTAGTATTTAAAAATATATATTCCAATTATTAATACGCGTCTTTTGCCGTCTACCAAACGAACGTCTCCACGCTGCTGCTATACTTCTAATAGAGAAATCTAACAATAAATGAAAGGGCCCAGCAATGGTGATTTTTTGGTAACGGTACGAATAAGTTGGCTCGGGTAAATCACACCCTTACAGGGAACTGGCGTATACCACTTATTGCGTTTCATCTGTAATTCTGGCAGCTTACTTATCAACCAATCCCATTCCTATCTTCTCAAAATAAAAAATACATAATTACTCAGTGGGGAGATAATCAGACTGCAATGCAGAGGGTCTCGGGTTCGAACCCACGTCGCGCAACTCTGACTTTCGGAAGTTATATGACTTTTCGAAATTATGTGCGTATTGATCGACAATTATCGCCTGCTCCGTGCCTCGGAGAGCACATTAAGCCGTCGGTCCGGCTGCCATGAACATCTATGGCAGTTGTTATTGGAAATTCAGTGCCCTATAATATCCTGACACTGGTCTAGCCTTAGGGGATACCCTAGGATAGGCTAACGATAGTTAGCCTTCGGGTTGCGGAGGTCAGGTGGCAGCCGCTTCATGTAAAAACTAATATCCAGTCAAATCTGGTTAGACTAGAAAAGCCGATCCCAAGTGACTTGGGAATAATAAAGGCTAGGGAGAAGACATAATTATGTGTTAGTATAGGTTACAACCTATCTGTATCCTACATTTTCCCAGCTGTAGTTTTCGAGAAAATAGGGGGCAAAGTTATTGTAGTTTCCCGGTCACAGTTCCCGACTCCACGCTGCTACTGAGAATTTTATAGAAAAACTCAAAAGCACTTGGCCCGAACCGGTAATCCAAAAATCCTTCATTTATTTATTCTCTGATATTGAAAAATGTGATATATTTTCTGTGAAACTTTCAGAATGTATATAGCTATTGCGAACTACTATTATAGCGACGTCACGACTTGATGATTCCTTCACTGAAAGCTGCGTTAATTATAAGACGTCTGAAACGAGACTTATTTCGCGCCACCGTCGCGTTCTCATTAAGTAAAGTGTCGAATCTGAGTGCTTTCGAGCTCTGTTACTCTGGAAAGTGTCATAGAAGAATGACTCAAATGTAAGAACAGTTGCCGTAATAATAATATATCATAATATAAGCCCTATTTTTATAAAGTTTACTGCTGGGCTGCTTTGATTAGTGTGAAAAGGCTTAGATCATGCTCTACCTACACCAGAAAACATTAGTATGTACTTCCGGCAATGCATGCTTTTTCACGATGTTTTCCTTCACTAGTAAAGCTAGCGATAATTTACTATTAAATATGCATCTAGCTTCCAAAATCAGGGGTGCGTGCCTTGTGGTTGATCTCAAAATGCCAGCTTGACAATTAAATGGTCTCACACTAAGCTTACGCATTGTTTTTTAGTTTCGATGGCCTATGATAATCGTCAATATTATCGAATTATAGTAGTACTGCTGTATTGTGATCGGGCGATATATAATAGCGTTATATCTGCGTATCTGTTAAAACCTTAAGAGGGAGAAGAGTGAGATTGTTTTAGGTGAAACGTAATATAGGCAAATTGTATAAATTGGGTAGTGTGTAATTAAAAATAGCGATGCAGGCTCTTTCATGTTTGAAATTTTTAATTATTTAGTACAGTACGAATGATCCAGTTCTTTCGGAGAAGACCCACTTGAAGAATATCCGCGTAACAGTAGTAACCCTAATACCGCGTTTCACTCGAAGGCTCATATAACTATCTCTTCCATTAGTATCTTTGCACCACAGCCCTATTTCACTAAGTTCAGTAACGTGCGAATGATGTCTTTCCCTAGCATTCAGTAAGTATTGGCCGCAGTTACCGCTTACCATAAGACAAGTTCTATACTCGTTTATGTTGGCAAACCTATAAAAGTGCTGACTCAAAGCGGCTCTTGAAGATTTTCTGACAGACAAACTTATAAACTATCTGGTAATCAAACTGTGACTTTACAATCGGTCATGCTTTTATTGGTAAGTTGCATGAGACAAAATTGTGATATACTTCGTAATTTATACGGATGGTATGAAATAAGCTCCCTGACGTGGAAGTTACTTTAGTGCTGAAGTTTTCTGGTTTGAAGCACATTAAATCTTGTTACTAAGTTAATATACGTTGTACTATCTCATATTATAAGTACCAATCTTCGTATATACTATGTACTTACTTTTGTAGCACTTGTTTTTTGTTGTGTCTAAACTAGTTAAACATCACAAACTAAAACAAAACGTGCGGTTTAGTATCTACCTTTTCTACAAATGTTTCTATTTTTTTCTTTGAGTACCTACTAAAACTAAACGCCCAGCATTTGGTGATAACGGCTACCAAAATATTTATCTAAAATATATTTTATAGTGTTGTTATATTTATGAATTATTTCTTCTTTCTATATATTGTAATATTAATATGGGTAAAAATATCTTGAATGTGTAATTTCGGAATACTAGCCAATAATGTGTTACCACGCGTTTAAAATTATATTTTAATCTGCTCATGTGCCATCCTTATCTCGACGCATATCATTCCATCGTTTAGGATTATAAGAGGTTACTTGGAAATTCAAATTAAGGTTACGATAATCAGTAAATGTGATTTATTGGCTGCCGACAATAATAAAGTTTTCACGACCACCAAATTTCTAACCAAATATATTCCTCGCCAGATGGCAAATGGTAAGCTTACGGATGCAAGGTTAATCCTGTAAAATGGGAGTCATTGGTTAATGCAGACAATTTAAACCCACCTTTGGGAGCCCTAGAAAGCCTACTCACTATTAACGAACAAATTAAATTTATTAAGTTGCGATCTTCTGTAAGACAAAGTCTCTTTCCCAAACTATATAGCCCTATTTATATAAGTTTACTTTAGCCTCCATTGGCATATTATATAAACTTTTTATGGTTTTGATTCTTTAAACATGTTCCTTTAGGTATATTCTGATGCAAAAATGCGCACAACAGGCTAGTTTGTAGTTCTACTTGAAATCTAATATTTTATTGAAAACAATGCCACAAAAGCAATCACTCAAGTATTTCAATGTTTTATTTATTCCCCCACAAATCAGTAGCGATAGTTGTTCCATAACTTTTGGTATATATTGCCCACGGCGTATGTTGCTATGAAAGTTTTTTCAATCAATTCAGACGACCCACTTTATATTCAGATGGTTATTGAGTGTGGTGAACTTTTCCGGCGTTTGAGACCGGAGATAGGTGGCGCACTAACTTTGCCTTTGAAATCTTTACTGGGCTTTTTATGTTAGTAAATACTTATGATACGGCGCACACGAAATTCCCCTTTTCAGTGGGCTGCGTAACTTTTTATTGGCGTACTTACCTTCATGGATCGTGTTAAAATTTACGAAGCCTGAATTGTAACATTCTATAAAAGTGCTAAATTGAAGCCTGCTTTTTCATATAAAGGTTATTTGCAATAAATTGTATCAATCATAAATATATTGAAAGGCAATCTTATTTCTGAATTTATTTGGGTTAAGGTATACAGATCTGGTGATTTTCGTTGAAATAACAATGTCTAGTGACAAGTACGAGCAAATAAACTATTTACGTTACAATTTTAATTAATCTATTGCCATGGAGTCCACTGCTGGACATATGTTCTCCAAATTTGCGCCCTAACATCCGGTTTTCCACCTTTTTGCATCCCAATGATTTCAGCCATTTTCTTCAAGCCGTTTGTTTAAGAAGTCTTACCTAATTGTATGCTATAGGACAACAAAAAGACTCATGCCTGGAAGGTTAGGCACATTGTATTACACCATCATTTTGTCAGACATGATTTTGGACCCACGGGTGAGTCTATTGGCATCTTTACGCACATTGCCAGGTTTTGTGCTAGTACAATTTTTTTTCGGAGAAGATATGCCATTATCATTTCGCCTGAAATTATACGGTGCAATCAGCGACTACCACGAGTTTTCCATATGCTATAACCAACAATGCATCATTATATTATAATTATTAACGCTTATAGCATAAGTATGCATTTTTGTTCAGTGTACGTATGAGTGACACGTATTATGGTACGCTCTTACCTGACGCTATATCAAATACAAATATGAACTATTATGACATGAGTTAGATTTCTTTAAAATCTGGTAGTAGGAGTAATTGACAAATGACAGAAAAATATTGCACAATACTGCGTTGTGACGCAACTCTAATTTAGTGTAGGCGTGCGTGGGAGACAGGAATATATTTTTTAAATATTATTTGCTTACTTTTGCAACCAATGTTGATGGATATACAGGGTGATTTTGAAATCGTGTAATTCCTTTTAACCACGCATTCTACTGTTATTATTTTTAAATTAGTAAAATATTAAGATTGTGTCAGGTGGTTAAAATATGACTATTTGAAATCATTTCATGAAAAAAATCTGTACTCTAATTTTGCCGAAACCATTATTCTAATTAAGAAAAAATATGGTCAGGGTTATTCTATATCACCAGTAGAATGCGTGGTTAAAAGGAATTACACGATTTCAAAATCACCCTGTATATGTGAAGGATATTTTTTTTGTATTCCTGTGTATAAAATAACGAGCAATAATAGGCAATATCAAATATAGGCAACCCTATAATTTCTCCGGTCGCTAACACTTATAATCACAGTAATATTATATACAGCACTCAGTCCATTATAAAATAAGTTTCTGTAGCACCTACTTAACAGAATAAATGGGATGACTACCTTATAGCTTAGAAAAGGGACAAGAATATTTGAGTCATAAAAATTTATACATATTTTTATATAGCCCGAAAACTGTCAAGGTATTTGATGTTAGACGGTTTAGATACTATCTCAGAGAATCTTGGGTACTTAAATTTATTTACGGTCATATGAGCTTAAATAACATTGAGTCTGTCGCGGGCTTCTTCAAAAGGTAGACATTATTATGAGCTGGTGAATTACTGTACCAGTATATTATACTTGTAATATCAGCCCTGTTGTAAAGTGCTGTGCACGGGCCTCTTCTCAGTGTATAGACTAGTTAATAACCATAGTTTACTACGCTGGTTCAATCCGGATTGGCAGACTTCAGATATCTTCGAGAACATTATGGATTGCTCTCAGACATGCAGGCTTCCTCACGATGGTTTTATTTACCGTTTTCCTTATATTATAGTTATAAATAGTAGATAGGTATCCTAATTTAATAAATCTGTAATTTTATGAATGTAACTTGTCTATCACGACTAAATGTCTGAACGGATTTTAAAGAAATTCGTCTAGAACATAAGCTTTTATGATATAGATATGAGTATGTAAGAAGAAGTAACACCGAGTGTTGTCAGTATATTCATTAAAAGCATGTGTTGATCTAAATATGAATGTAATGTAGATTGTCTCTTTCAGACTATATATAATACTGTGCGTATAAGTAATATCCCAGTTCTATGCTTTACGTAGAAGAAGATGAAGATTATAGAAGGTGGAAGTATTAATACAAAACAGCCAACGAATTACTACTAAGTATCGAGTGACTTTCATCTATTACTGAAACACTGTAAGACGTCTGTTTAAAAATTACACATTTAAATAATAATACTTGGTATAAATCGACCTCGGTATTAGTTTTAAACAAATAAAATTTTATATCTTTCCCGACGTTTCGATTGTTTCTCAGCAGTAATAAATCCTTCTGCTGGTCGCATAGCACCTCCATATAGGTACTTATGCTAATAAGCATAAGTACCTATATGGAGGTGCTTTATTATAAGGTTCTAGACATCAAGTAATGTTCTGTACACAAAAACGATAAATTCTGAAAATGAAACTGGCAATAAGACTACTCATAATCTAGTATATTCTGCTTAGTTATCCAATGGCACTCCAATAAGCGATAACATTTGTTACTTATCAAAGAATAATACACTCGTAACTTCATTATTATTAGCAAAACTTCAAAACATTCCAGGGCAAATTGTGTACACGTTTATTAGGAGCAAAATCTCCACTTGGTAGACAAGTTGACAGCTAATAACAAGCGTAGCATTAGTTCCGGATTTGGTTCCACGTATATATTGTTAGAAGGTATTATTGAGAAATGTTCAAACGCCAAAGAAACAATTCAAGTTGACCTTGTTACGCGAATAAAGGCGAAAGGTATTGAAAATTCAGGCTTATTGTGGCTGCAATACAGACAATAGAAGAATAATAGCAACATTTTCATTTCGGTATTATTCTGACTTCATGCTAAAAGTATTATACCTATCTTACGTCAGAAATAAGATTAAAAATCTAAAAGTAATAAATCATTTAGCTGTTTTTGTATAAAGTAGCGTTTGAGTTGTTTTACCGAAGTAAAACGTTGCTTATGTTATTAGCTCATAAAAATATAACATACTTTCGCACAGTCAAAGTCTGTTCTTAACTTATAACTACATATTATGTCTACTAAAAATACATATTTATAACACAAAGAAGGATAAATAAATACTTATTCTGCTTTATATTTATGTTTACCTTTATAAATTTGAATATTTGTTAGTAGGTTAATATTATTAGCAGCGATAATCTAGTGGGAGGCGGTTGGACTACCACACAGAGGTCTCAAGTTTGATCCAAAAGACGCATTTTTGACTTTTATAAGTTATGTGCGTATTAATTGTCGCTCGCTGAAACGGTGAAGGAAAATATCGTCAGAAAAACTGCATATCTGAGAGTTCTCCATAATGTTCTTTATGATATGTGAAGTCTTCCAACACGCACTGGACCAGCATGGCGGACTATGGCCTAACCCACACACTCATCCACCTCACACTTAGAAGAGGCCCGTACCCAGCAGTTTAACTCTATTATTTCATGGTAAGTCATCAAGTTTCATGGTGGTCAGTGTAAGTGTATGCATCCTCATGCCATACTACTATCTAATACAAATGGCTACCTACTGATAAATATTATTTCAAACCTCAAATGCTTCTTACATAATATAAATATTTTTTCTTAATTTTATAATTTAGTTTCATATGGACAGTGACATATGGTATAATGACTGCAACACCTGGTACATAAATGAGTTGTAAAATACTGAAATTATAAGTTGATGGCGATTTAAAAGAGCGGGTTTCTTGAGTTTCTTGCAGGTATCTTCTCATAGGTTCAACCTTTTGCCTGAACCTTGCAACTAACATAAATGTAAATTCAGTAAATGTAATAAACTCACCAACCCCTTTGACGTTCATAAGTGTTACTTTGTGACCTAAGTGAATAAATAATTTTTGACTTTTGACTTAAAAATATTTGGAAAATGAAACTAGTAACATTGATTTCATAAAGTTATTTAGTGGGTCACGTAGTATTATATAATCTGTGGTCACGTATATCAACGACTTTTACTACATTTTATTTTGAATGATTGAAGAGTAATATATTATAATTCAATATTCTACTCCGCTTTGATAAAATAGCAACTTTAATTTGAATTCATATTCAAGTTTAAGATCGCAAGTGAGAACGTGGGTCTGATTTGAGGTAGATTCTTATGCAATGGAATCATTTCTATAATTTTAGTATAGCTAGCAAATTTTTTGTGGTAACAAACTAATGTAATATTACATCTTACTTTTTGAAAATATAGCCGTGACAATATAATATGTTGGTAAAGTTAAGGTAATAGTAAAACAATCATAAGGTCATAGTAAAGCTCTGAGTAGTACAGCCTCGCTGATTTCAGCATGTATGGGCCGGCTCGACCAGGGAAGGACTACCCTCTCACAGAATATCGACGTGAAATAGCAGTATTCCTACTGTTGTGTTTCGTTCGGCGAGTGAGAGTGCTGGAGGCCCAATCACCCTCTTTCCCCCTTCCCGCTCCTTCTCCTTCTCATTTCCTTTCCTAAAGGGTCGCAAAAACGCGCAAGTGATGCCTCTGGTGTTGCAGGCGTTTATAGGCTACGGTGACCACTTACCATCAGGTGAGCCGTATGCTGGTTTGCCAACTTAGTTGTATAAAAAACAAAAAAAAACAATATTATTTCATTTAGGGCACAAGTAGCACTTATAAGCGCGTGTGTCAAAGTTTTTAGGATAGTTGCTAGGTTCAGGCAAACGATTACCAGAGCACCTATGAGATGATACCTGCAAGAAACTGACGACCACTCTTTTTGCCATGCATTTATAATTTCAGTATTTTACAACTCATACATTATCTACAAGGTGTTGCACCTATATTAGCAACATATATTACTGACTACACAAATTTGAATGAAATAATAATAGTTAACTAGCGGTCGCCTAATGGTCAAAATTCGGCCATAATTGATTTAAATTTTAAGTTTGATAGTTATTAAGGTTTTATTGCCTAGAACTATATCTACCCTTATAATCACATTTAATTAATTTACCTACATTTTTCAAACAAATGATTATTTATTTAACTATACTACTACTAAACTTGCTAATTTGTTTTCTTTTTACTTTATTACATATAAATACGTAAATATATTATAATATAAATAGTATATATCATTCCAATCCGCCCAAAGTTTGCCTGTAAAATTTTGCTGATATATGTCATTATATATTGATAAATGTAACCATAGTTACGAAGAATATAACTACATCAGCCGAACAATGCCGAAATACTACGAACGCGATTCGACTGACTGTGTCAAATGCATGTTATTTTTTTATTTATTGACTAACAATTTACAATAGTAATACCATGGCTGCGAGTGGGAGTTCATATGGTATATAATATAGAATTACAATTTATACTCTAATTATTCACAATGACAATTTATCAAATATGTAGTGTTTTTTCATTAATTTAATGTATTTCTAATGCCTATTTTATATAAATATTAGGATTCGCCCCTCCTTCTCCATATAAACTTTAACTGTGCCAAATTTCATACTCCTTCGTCCGCGCAATTTTCGTAAAAAGCTGTACAAAGATTTTGCTTCACGTATTAATATATAGATACCTACTTAATAAATAAATGGTAATGTAATTTGGCGTATAGTAACTAAGCCACTAAAATCTATCTAAATCTGTTCAGATACAATAATTTAATTTAAGGTATAATCCATATCAATGCCTTGTTTTTACGCCTAATGTTTTCACCACCTAAATCAGCTTTTGCTTAGATTTCAAGCCCCTTTTATCCAATAAAGTTTCTACCTTCATAATTTATTGTGTTAGGCCGTACTAGGGATTACGTTACTTAATAAGAAAGCCCCAATTTAGCTTAAGTTTAGGACCTAGAGTCTCACACATTAGTGTCTTGTTGAAATGTATGGAAAGGTAGTAAGTATTTCTTACGTGTTAAACTGCCATAGTAACTTAGTAAAGGTTAGGGCGAGCTAAAATTGTTTCATTTAAGATGTCTTATCTCAGCATAATAAAACTATGATTTATATTGAACATTGATTTGGTATTTACCTGTATAAATTTTTATTGTTTTTATTTTGTTTTAACTAATTGTGTGTGTGTGTACGAAATAAACATGATTTCTTTCTTATAACGTGCTTTATTCGTTACGTGCCATAAGTTGGCGCTTACGTTCGTAGTGTAGCGTAAAATCACAAGGTACTCTATTCTATACCCGCGGCAGGAAAGGTGCGATTTTTATCAATGTTTTATAGTTAGCGGGGCACTAGGACTAAATCCTTTATCGCAGGGGATTTAACAACATTCAACAACGGACATAAAATCAACCAGACTCGAAATAACCATGGATCACACAAAGTTTTGTCACGTGTGGGTTTCGAACCCACAACACTCGGAGCAGTGGCAGTGGCGAGGCAACCACTTAAATCATTACGCCATCCATACAGTTAGTTATTAGAGTTCTTCAGGAAATACTCAATTGTATCTAGCATACAGTCTGGTTAGACAACAATAGGCACATCCCCTATTACGTGAGACTTAAAAAAGCCAGTAAAAGGTGGACGAAACATACATGTTTTTGCTATGTTTTTGTCTCTGTTGCCTGGTAATCCTCGAAAGCTAGGCATAATTACAAAATTGTCCATCCCTTCAGGATTATCAGGCGTAAATCTATCAATGTATGTATGCACGAGAGCCACAACGTTATCATATTTCTGCAAGATATTACGAATTTTTTTATTTCGCCGGTATCTATCACCCACATAGGATCGTAAAACGCTGGAAATTATTAATTTAATCCAAGTATCTTAGTATGACTTATACATGATTACGTACATGGATGTAAGAATCTTGCTTGTTTCCATGATATATCAAATAATGTAATATTAAAAGATGGCAGCGCTATTATTCGTTACTTGTATGTATATATATTTTTAAACCATAAAGGCTACAATGGCGTTTTTACATCCGGGTCACTTAATTTATCGCGCCTGTTTCTTCCTTTTTTAACGCAATACTATGAAATTTTGTTTTCTTCTAAGTGTCTTAATTTTTGTGCACTCTCAATATGCATTCTTAGATACAACGATACAAGATTTCCATCTGTTGTGCTCATAGTATCGCCAATCGAAAGCCCTAAGTAACATAAATATGAGCCAGGGGCACCCTATTAAATATATATACTATAAGCGAACCCAACAGACCTTATCCAGTCCGAGCGAACCGATTGCAGAGCCTCCTACCGTATCCAATTCAATTGTGAATCTAAACTATCTAGGGATGGGTCCCTGGTGTTTTACTGGAGTAAAATAGACACACAAAAAAATCGGTCCTGCCGTTAAGGACGTGTTCAGTGAAATACTATGTACTCGTAAATACATATTTGTATCAATTAACTTCTCCTAAAGAATTAAACATGTAAAGATGACCAAATAACCTACCTATACTATCAGCCAAGTTGATTAAATACAAAACCAAATCGCTCAATATATAAAATGAAGCAGTGTTTAAAATGTCTTTGTTTCAGTACAAGGCAATACGGATACGAATCAAAGTTCATGAAGACGAGATATAAATCAAAATTGTCATTTTTACTTTCTTTTAAGTGCAGAGATATTAATCATTTGACGTTCCTTTAGCGGCTGATTGGCTCGATATGCGTACGCAAATGGAACGACAAACGTTGCACGCGATGTAATCATTTTGGTTTGCGTTTTACAAACCTTCTACCTTTTTTTTGCTACAGAATCCGATACAAACAAATATAAAAATCACTGTAGAACATTACCGGCAGGAACAAATCAGAATGGATATACTAGCCTCAAATCACGCCGCGGAGAAGTTTTCAGCCTTTTGGAGAAATACCAATAACATGAACCCTAGGCCGAGCGTGCCTCCTCAGAGGGCGATGGCGATCAGGGTGTCGCGGGCGTACCGCACCGTCTCCTATGAGGCGGCGTGCGTTTTGGCGGCATCACCGCCCTGGGATTTGGAGGCGGAGGTCCAAGCGTCAGTGTATTACTGGCGCGCTGACCGCCGCCTCCATGGCGAGGAGCCCACGCACAGGGCGGTGGAGACGCGAAGGTCCCAGGCTCGACTGGTCCTGGAGGCCAGGTGGAATGAGCGACTGGCCCAGCCCCGCTACGGGGTGAGGACAGTCGAGGCTGTCCGTCCAGTACTAAGAGAATGGGCGGACAGACGGCGCGGACCGCTCACCTACCGGCTTACTCAGGTGCTCTCCGGACACGGGTGTTTCGGAGAGTACCTCTGCAAGATAGCCGGTAGGGAGCCGACAACCAGATGTCACCATTGTGAGGTGTGTGACCGGGACACGGCGCAGCACACGCTGGAGGAGTGCCCGGCGTGGGCCGCGGAGCGCTGTGCCCTGGTCACCGTGATTGGCCCCGGCCTCTCGTTGCCGACCGTCATATCCAAGATGGTCGGCGACGACAGGTGCTGGGGCGCAATGAGTTCCTTCTGCGAGGCTGTCATCTCGCAGAAGGAGGTGGCGGAGCGGGGGCGTGAGGACGATCCTTACGCCCCGGACGTCCGCCGCCGGAGGATGGGGCGCAGGAGACGCGCTTATGTCGCTCTCCTGCCCCCCACCTAGGGGCTCCGGGGGCCTGCTATGGTTGAATCTTCTAAGTTCCCAACTGCACACCCCAGGTTTTGTAGTGGGTATACCAGCGCGTCTTCTTGCTGGGAGTCCCACACGCCCCGCCGGTGCCGTCCCCTAGCCGGCGGGAAGTGCATGAAGCATTTCTCCTGGGTAACAAAAAAAAAAAAAAAAAAAAAAAAAAAAAAAAAAAAAAAAAAAAGGCCGAGCGTGCCTATGAGCATCGGAGGCATCAGTGATCCTAAGTGCATAGCAAATAGCTTTAAAGACCACTTCACAGTAAGATCTCCACTAGGTCATTCGATAATTTCTACGGGAGATACTGAGGCCGAAATGCTCGGGGAAAAGACTTGCTTTTCAGCTAAGGACGTCGCCTCAGCTATTATAGGCATGAGACGGGGTAAGTCTCCTGGGCATGAGGGCCTCAGTATCGAGCATTTCAGGCACGCGGGAGTATACCTACCGCGTGTGTTGGCTATGTTTTTTAACTTGTGTATCGGTCATTCACACTTACCGGAATCACTGATGAAAACCATAGTTGTACCCATTGTTAAAAATAAGACTGAGGATGTATTAGATAGGTCAAATTATCGGCCCATCTCGCTTGTCACTACAACCGCAAAAATACTTGACAGTTTGCTTAATGTGATTCTCAGTGGACATTTACATTTACATGACGCACAATTTGGTTTCAGAGCGGGACTGTCCACTGAAAGTGCAATTTTATGCCTTAAGCATACTGTGAGGTATTACACGGAAAGAAAGACGCCGATATACGTCTGTTTTCTCGACCTGTCAAAAGCTTTTGACTCAGTTGCCTATAATATACTGTGGCGAAAGCTACAGGTGACAGGCATGCCAGCGGCATAAGTCAACATTTTAAAATTTTGGTATTGTAACCAGATTAATCAGGTTAGATGGGCTGATACAATGTCTGACGAATATAGACTGGAATGTGGGGTAAGACAGGGTGGACTAACATCTCCTGGCCTATTCAGCCTATACAGGGTGATTTTGAAATCGTGTAATTCCTTTTAACCACGCATTCTACTGGTGATATAGAATAACCCTGACCATATTTTTATTTAATTAGATTTATTTTATTTGAAAAATTATTATTCCGTTTTTTTCGTGAAATGGTGTCAGATAGTCATATGTTAACCAACCGAGGCAATTTTAATTTTTTACTAATTAAAATAAAAAATCATATTAATAATTAATGTCGTAAATAATAACGGGCGGTCCTTTTTATTGCCCCTTATTATTTACGATATCAGTTATTGTTATGTTATTATTTTTAAATTAAAAAAATATTAAGATTGTGTCAGGTGGTTAAAATATGACTATATGAAATCATTTCATGAAAAAAATCTGTACTCTAATTTTGCCGAAACCATTATTCTAATTAAGAATAAATATGGTCAGGGTTATTCTATATCACCAGTAGAATGCGTGGTTAAAAGGAATTACACGATTTCAAAATCACCCTGTATATGAATCAGTTGATCGAGGGACTCAGTAGAACGCATATCGGATGCTACATTGACGGTACCTGTGTCAACAACATAAGCTATGCTGATGATATGGTTCTGCTGGCCCCTCGGTAAACGCCCTGAGATCATTGATACAAATTTGTGAACAGTACGCCTCAGAACATGGTCTCAGGTACAACTCACGCAAAAGTGAGGTATTGATTTTTAAGGCGGGGAATCAGAGGCCCATTACTGTGCCTCCAATCATGATAGACGGGAATGTACTGAAGACTGTACAAACCTTTAAATATCTGGGCCATGTAATATCGGAAGATCTTAAGGATGACCCAGATATAGAAAGGGAACGCAGGGCGTTAGCAGTGAGGAGTAATATGCTGGCCCGCAGGTTTGCTCGATGTACTAATGAAATAAAATTAACTCTTTTTAGGGCATATTGCCAATCTTTTTACTCGAGCGGCCTGTGGGTGCGGTATAGTGTAGATAACGAGCCTACAACGTCCTGCGTATACAATACAATAACGCTTTCAGAGTGTTGTTGGGGCTACCGCGTCATTGCAGTGCGTCGCAGATGTTTGCTGTTGCGCGCGTTGACGGCTTTCATGCTATAATGCGGAAAAAGCGGCGTCACTTTTTCAGAGACTGCGTAGTAGCACCAACAGCATTCTGCAATTGATTGCATCCCGTAATGATTGTCCCATACAGACACACTGGGTGGGCATCGTTACGGGAAAACTGTAATATATGTATACTTAATTTATTTCTTTTTACTAACATAGTTTATAAGAAAATTGTTACTAACTCATATGGATTATGTCCGAAATAAATGATTTTTTTATTATTATTATTACTTGACATTATATACAAATAGTTTTGCGTTTTATTAATCTAGATCAAAGATTAGTTACTCCGGGATCTACCCATTGGTTTATGAACATCTAAACTTTGAAGTATGTATATTACTTTTACTAGATGTGCCCGCGTTTTCACCTGCGTTTATGATTACTGCGCCGCCCCCATGGGTAGTAGCGTGATATTATATAGCCTATAGCCTTCCTCAATAAATGAGCTTACAATACTAAAATAATTTTTCAATTTGGACCAGTAGTCCTGAGATTAGCGCGTTCAAGCAAACAAACAAACAAACTCTTCAGCTTTATAATATTAAGTATAAATATATAATATATATATATATATGTATAGTATAGATTAGGATAAGTACCTACTTATTAATGGGATGGGTACTAGAGAGACGCCGTCATTGAAATAGACCACGAAAATGCTGACGCGATGATCTGGACACATTTTTGAAGTACTGCCACACCGAAGGTTTAAATAGGGACCGTTGCAGAAATGTAGAGGAAACCTTTGCCCGACAATGGAACAGTACAAGTTTAAAAACTACATTTTTTTACCTACAAAATACACATATTTACGTAAATACTTGTATAATTAAAAAAATTCAATATGAATGAGTCTGCTCGTCCAGGCAAGTACTACTCTTACAGGAATCCATAAAGGTAGCAGCACTATTATTGTGTTTTGACCAGTTAGTAAAAGGTCAGGTGGCTTACATATCTACTTCTCTCATCACTTATGACATTTATACACCTAGTTTCTGAAAGGCAGATTAACTCAAAAATTTGTTAACAGGTGGTCAAACGGCTCGCCAATTGCTGTGGTTGGCTGGCTAAATTAGTAACAGCTAATTAAAAAGTTTGATTTTGAAATGTCATCGATTAGCCTTCAGAAACCGGGTGCTAGCATTGCAAGCGATTATAAGCTATGGTGACCACTGAGTTTGTTTGATACCTTAAATATTACCTAAAAATATTGCTAGATTAAGTACTTTTTTATCACATTAGTTTCTACCAAATATACTTGAAAAGAGTTCAAAACTTTACGAACAGTGTATCAAAGTTCCTGATAAAAATGTCAATTTGCATAGAAGCCGTCACAAAAGTATTTTATATTGCTATAAAAGCGAGATAGCAAGCCTGTCCTCTTGTTTTATATGACAAGTCAACAGATGGCCATTTTATATGTGCAATAAAATATGCATATCTTGGAATTGATAAAAATGACGAATGAAGGTCGCTTTTTTCATAAAATTATAAGCGTCATTGGAGTGTATTAAATATGTTATGAGGGATAAAAGTGACAATCAAACAACTTATTACATTACAATCCTATTTTAATGATTCGTATAAATGGTAACTAAGTTAAGCAAGGCCAAAAGATGACGCAGTAGGCTCACGATTACATGGGCCACGGGTTCCAATGCCACCCACTTTACCGATGTGAATTTGTTGTAACTAAGCATACGACCCACCTGATGGTAAGTGGTCACCATAGCCTATGGACGCTTGCACCATCAGAGGCATCACTTGCGCGTTGCCAACCATGAAAAACCTTTTAACACCTTTTTAGAAGAACCCCATACTATAGCCTTGTGGGAAAACCTTGGCAAGGAGTTCATTCCACTACCTGACCGTCCGCGGGAGAAAATTCCTTTGGAACCTTTTGGTGTGGCACCAATTAGGTTGTAAGGTGTGAGAATCCCTGCCGATGGCGAGCGGTGCGATGATAAAAATTAACTGAAGGCATAATCTCAAACAACTCTTCAGCACACAATCCATTATATAAACGGTAGATTTACTGGTTCAATACCGCCTGTGAGTTTGGGCTCATCAACAATTCTCAAGGCTCGCCTCTGTACTGCGTCAAAGGATCAAGCTGGTATTTTGATGCTCCTACCCAGAAATGACTGCAGTACTTCATGTGAGGCTGGACTAGCCGACTGGAGTGAAGTACCGCTTAGCTCTATTGAGAACAAGCTTTATCGAAGCCAGCTTGACCTTGTTCTCTACAGACAAAAGCCGTCCTCCACTATGGGTATTAGCGCGGCCCCTGTAATAAGTATCCCCAGTACTGTCATTCGCATAGCACTGAATGCCGTGAATTGACAACATATCATTGATATACAGCAGGAACAGCGTCAGGGACAACACAGCCTTGCGGGACAACAGCATTTATGTCCATGCGGTTAGAGTAATCACCGTCAACTACAGTTTGTATTTTGTATTGTTTGTTTGCATCTGCCGGACAAAAAGCTAGCAACCCATTCGTATAATACCTTGGGCAGTCCATACGATGGTAACTTCGATAGAAGACCTTTGGGCCGGGCCCGATCGTAGGCCTTCGCCATCTCCAAGCTGACAGCCAATTCCTCACCTTGACACTATTTTTTTTTTAATTTGGTGGATTTTGTGTTTATTATTTAATAGTTGCACTACTTAGCTTGCTTTTCCTGCTTTCTAGCTTCACTGAATTAGCTGCTTGTTTAGTATAGATGCAAACCTACTTTACTCGACTCTTCAAGACGAGTAAAGTGCCGATAATCCTAGCAGGAGGGCGCAATAGTCGTGTAAATCTCTAAGACAAGTCGGGTGTCCTTCAC
The DNA here is from genome assembly GCA_963675205.1 of Catocala nupta. Taxonomy (NCBI): domain Eukaryota; kingdom Metazoa; phylum Arthropoda; class Insecta; order Lepidoptera; family Erebidae; genus Catocala; species Catocala nupta. The sequence continues at coordinate 23,886,503 of OY776086.1, read as the reverse complement.
GTTGTTGCCCCCTGTTATTGATCTAGTTCCCTTTGAAATAGACGTAACTAAAACAAGCAGTGGTGCTTGGGATGGAGAGGTCATGTTCCAGTGGGTCCATTGTCGAACGACAGACGCTGGATTTGTCCCGTGCGCAGGAACCCGTACGGGAGGATGATGGAATCCTTGGGATTAAGAACGTAGCGAGCCGGTTGTTGTTTACTGCCTTCAACACACCCCTTTGGTCTGGATTTTTCTTCACACGGGAGGCAGCTAGCTAGCCACTAGCGGTCAATCGGTTGTGACGTACCGTCTGAGGGCCGTCTGCGGGGGTTCCTAACTGGAGGAGGGCAGACAGCGAGGCGCGAAATCTGGTGATAGGTGTGCGGCTTGTTCTTGTCGTACACAGCCCCGGAATTCTTCGCAGCGTCGAGTCTCGTCCGTCTCACAGGGTGTGGGCCCTAAATCTATAGGGTGGCTCTGGCGATCGTGCATAGAGCGCAGGACGTCCTCGACTGACGACTCCGTGGCGGGTGGAGCGCTCCATAGATGATATTAACTTAACAATAAATATGGCCTCTAAAAGAAACCAAAACCTCCTTTTCGTTGTGAATACAGCTCCTTCTCGGAACTCTGCTGCGTTTTTGGATGCGCAAATTCCGACAACTTCTCAGGTTGGTGTGTCCTCGGACGCGCAAGTGCCCCAAATACTACCGGCAGCGTCTTCGGATGCGCCAACCCGGAACGCGACTGCAGCTCTGAATGCGCTGAGTTCGAGTAAAGCTATGTCACAGATTGCGCCAAGTAAAGGCAAGACAAGTACCCTGGAGGCGCTTAAACTGAGCGCGGCCCCGTCTCAGATGGCGATGCGCACGGGCAAAGTGATTCCGACGAATGCACCGAACCTCAACAAGGCAGCGTCCATGACTTAGCTGCGCGGGAACGACATAGCTGCTTCCTTGAGCGGGTCGTGTTCCCTTAACTCCCTTACCATACCATCTGACGCGCCCCTAGGGTCTTCGTCTACTTGTACGGTAATTGAACTGTCGGCTCTCAAGGACGCCATCCCAGTGCAACCTGAGGAGCCGAAATGGACCCTGGTTTCTCTCCGGAGGAAACCGAAGAAGAAGGGCAAGAAACACCAGCAGGCCAGACCGGATACCCACGCGCAGGCTCAGGCAAGACGAAAGGTTGCTGACGAAGGGGGACGAAGCCAAAGCCAAACCCGTTACAAGAGTAGACAACGTCGAAAAGATCCAGGTACAGGCGACGCCCGAGGCAGCGCCAGCGCCATCATCATCAAACGACCCTACTCGCTACCCATCCAAACCACGGGGTAAGCGCGCAGGCAGGCTGGTGGCTAAAGCCCAACTCACCATCCCTGCAAACTCGATGCAAGGGCCAAAGGACACAACCACGCCAACTGGAGACAGCAAGTGAGTGAAGCCACGATAGCAAGGCAACGAACAGGCAACGGGGCTCTGCTAGCTACGCGGCTTTGTTAAGAGCAAACGAACTCTGCGTGGCGGTGATGACTGAGCCCTTCCACGACCTCACCGCAGAACAAGCCAACGCCATCCTAACCTGTCTGGAGTTCAAGTTTGAGAAGGATTTACTAAATCAGAAGATAACAACCCAGACGGCCAAATTGCACTTCCGGAGCAAGGCGCACCATAGCGACGGCATACTCAAAATGTGGTATGAGAACGACGTCGCGGTGGAGTGGCTCTGACCTGCCGTGAACAACACTCCATCACCAATTGCTGGCGCCAAGCTTGTCGTCAAACCCCAAGCAAAAATACAGCGGAGACTTCTCTACGGGCTTCATCCTTGAGCCCAACAGGGACATCAACAAACTGCGCAGACTGCTGGTGGTACACAACGGGTTCGTAAATGTTATCTCGTGGTCCCTGGTTTGTAGGAGAAACAGACCGAACGTGAAACGCCTGGCGTTCACCTGCTGCTCTGGATACCAGAGTCAGACGTCAACACCCTTAAGCAGCAAGAGCGGCGTCTCTACTAGCTCTTCGCGAAATTTACGTCCGGATCCTCGAGGAAGAAACCGACAAGAAGGAAGGCGCTGCTCAAGCAGCAAAACTAGCCGGACCAAGGACAAAACCTGTCGAGAATCCGTCAAACCACAATAGGACGCGATGGATGGTGTTGTGACTGATACCCCGACAACCCAAGGAGTAGAGGAGTGGTTTCTCGACGTCGGAGGGAGTGAGGCCAGTGACAGCTGTCTCAATTCCTCTCCGTTTCAAGACTAGCCACACTCCTATACTCCAAACCAACCTCCAGCATAGCTTCGCTGCAACGACTTCCCTACGCAGAACGCTGGGAAAAACCCCAAGACCATAGCCCTAATCCAGGAGCCATGAATTAGGAAGGGCAGAATCTGTGGTCTCAACAACATCGGTAAAACTCTTCATGAACACCACCGTAAGTAACCGAAGAACAGAATCTGTATCTATGCTCCCAACAACACATGTCAAAACACTTAATAACCGAATTCTGTTCTAGAGACTTGACAGCTGCTAGGTTTTCTGCAGCAATCAATAATCAGTCATGTGATCTAGTCCTAGCCCGCTTACCTGCCAAGCGACGAGGATATTCCATCGCCAGAACTGATGTCCCTGGTGGAATACTGCGCAAAAAAAAACTGGAGCTCATCATATGCACTGACTCCAACGCGCACCACACTTTGTGGAGCAACGATAAAATCGATCAAATGCCCGTGGAGAGGAACTGGTAAACTATATTTTCACTACTAACCTCCTTTTAGTCAATAAAGGATCGGAACCGACATTTGTAAACTCAAGAGCACAAACTATTATAGACCTTACTCTATCAACAGACGAAGTATCCCACTTCATTGCCGACTGGCACGTCTCCAAGGAGGCGTCATGCTCAGACCATAGGTGGATACGCTTTAACTTTAGAATAGCCTTACCCACACCACAGCCTAGGCGCGTCCCGCGTAAGACAGACAGGTTAAAATTTGTTAAAACTGTTAGATCAGCACTCGCTACTGCCAACACACTGCTGTGTACGGCAGAAGTCGAAGACATTGAACAGAATGTTGATACACTCACTTGTATCATTACTCACAGTTATGAACAGAATTGCCCTCTCGTGACACTTAAAGCAGGCCCCAAACGTCACTGGTGGTGTCCTGAATTGCAGAAATTACGTCACAAAGTAAGGCGTTTGTTCAACAGAGCAATAAATAAGCGACGACCAAACGACTGGAAAACCTATCAAACCCTAAAATCAACCTACAAAAAGTGCATACGACTCCGTAAACTGGAATGCTGGAAGCGTTTTTGTACCAACATTGAAAGCACCAGCCAGGCAACTAGAGCAAAAGGGCATACTGTCAAGTGTACCTGAGAGCATACTAGGATATCTGAAGAAACCTGACAACACACACTAAATCAGATGTTGAACCCAGCGCACTACTGCTAGGGACACACTTTCCCGGATGCCAGATTAGCGACACTCACAACTGGGAAGTGTACACTGAACGAGTATGCAGTAGTCAAGATTGGACTGTAGCCTGGACCTCATCAACAGAGAGAAAGTGTTACGGGCTATCAACAGCTTCCTTCCCTTCAAATCCGCAGGGCTAGACGGAATCTTTCCCGGCCTACTAAGATTGAGCAGCGATCTCCTAGCAAAAACCTTGTTAAGATATTCAAAGCATGCGTCGCTCACCGATCGGTAATGGAGAGAACGGAAATGGAGAGAAGTGAAAGTGGTATTCATTCCAAAACCAGGCAGGAGCGACTACACTTTAGCGAAATCTTTTCGGCCAATAAGTCTCACGTCGTTCTTTCTCAAAACACTAGAGAGGCTATGTGATAAAGAAATAAGAGGAAACACTCTAGCTCACAAACCTCTACATCCACACCAACATGCCTAACGTCAAGGCAAAAAACAGAATCGGCGCTCCACAGATTTGTATTGCGTTCTTTGTTATAGAAGGAGCCTTTGAAAAAACCAACTTAGCATAACCGAAACACTAGAAGCGTATGGGGTCACTCCAACACTATCAGAGTGGATAAACAATATGCTGTAATACAGAGCGATACAACCCTCAGTTAACACAACAACCAGGGGAATTGTGGCTAGAGACTGCCCACAAGGTGGTGTCACTCCTATGGAACGTAGTGGAAGACGACTTAATACGAAAACTGAACGGCAGAGGGCTCTTCACAGTGGGATATGCAGATAACCTTGCAATTCTCGCGACCGGATTCTTCGAGGACACACTATGTAACCTCATGAGACCTGCCTTCAGAATAATCGAAGAATGGTGCATAAGCAATGGTATATCGGTCAACCTGACAAAAACAGAACTCATAATATTTACTCAAAATTAAGAAGCAATTTAACACCGAAATAAAACCTACTAATGAAGTCAAGTATTTAGATACTTACACGACCCCTAGGGATCATACTAGACAGTATATTGCTGTAGAACAAGCACCTTGACTCCAAACTACAACGAGCATGCGCATGCTTCTTCCAATGCAGTAGAATGCTCGGTAAGACATGGGGACTCTCCCCAAAAATAACACTGTGGCTATATACCGCCGTAATTAGACCGACAATAATATACAGTGCTATCGTATGGTGGACCAGGACTGAAATCAATACCATCATCACCAAGCTGCAGAGATTCCAGAGAATGGCATGCTCAGCGATGATAGGGTGTATGAGAACAACACCGACAGCCGCCCTCGATGTCATCTTAGGGCTGGCCGCCTTAGACCTCTACATACAAGAAGTTACTATGGCCGCAATATGACTGAAACACCAGGGCCTGTGGGAAACCACTAAGAGTCCACATGCATCGATGTAAGAGCGACCTACAGCTTACAAACCACTGCTCGCCACCCCGTATGACAAGAACCCAAAACAACATCTATTTCAAAAAAACTACCATATACAATTAATTTAGTTTAATGTATTGTAAATAATAATAATGATTTTTCTAATAATTCTACAATAATTGCATATTAATAATTTATTTGATTGTTTGACTTAAAGTATATTGTATATTGTTATTTTATAAGATTTTATTAATTTTTATGATTTCAACGATTACTATAATGTGTTAGAAATGTATAACTTCACAGCATACAAGCGATTTTGTTTTAGACTGTAAGTTTGTATGGCATATAAATAAATGAATACGGTATCTTTTGAAAATACAACTTCATGAAGACCAGAGAGATCAATTGGGAATCAATGAGGTCCGAGTCTACACTGATGGCTCAAAAACCATACAGGAAGCGGGCGTTAGAGTTCACTCCCTGGATCTCAACGTTTTTTTTTTCTTTATTTATTTAAACAAATACATATCTATACACAATCGCCTGCCAAACTGCATTATAGTTTGTCGGCTGTATTCTCATTGATACATAAACATCTATTTATATACATATACCTACTCGCCGGCCGGGCCGACATGCCCGCGCGGCGTAGCCGCGCTACCGCACAGCCCGGAGCAGCGCGCCGGAACGAGACATAACCATGTGTACACAGCTCACTCGCTCAGGCGCGGTGCGACAGGCAACGCTGACTCCACCGTGTCGCTCATATTAGTCCGCAACCAATGTTACGCTAAGGACATATACTTAAATAATGTTTAAACAATTATGCTTTTAAACGGTTTTTAGACAAATCACCACCTACCTCCTCGTCCGCTGGCCAAAACAATTTGCAGCCTTAGGCACCACATATTTATTTTTATGTGCCACTTTGCGGGTTGGTCGGTTATACATACACTCTTTCCTTTTTATATTCATTTTTATTATGCTGTTCTACGATAATTGATAACTTAACTTTCTTTTCTACGGGTAATATTTTGCAGATTTTAAATAATTTTTCGTGATCTTTGTTAAGGTTATCTTTTGTACTCTTATTTATTAATAATTTTAATAGTCTAAAGTTAGTCTATATTCACCCAACCCGTAGTCTATAGTTGCCCCTTCCAGTGCATGATAAAGAATATACAATATGCGCTTACTCTCTACATATTTTAAGATATTAAGCTTGCCTAGCACAAAGCGTAATTTTTTGCATACAGTATTAACGTGAGTCTTGTCTGACTTGTCACTCCTAAGTATTTGTAATTTGCTACGCGCTCAATACATTCGCATTGGCAGTTCGCTATATTATTATCATGCAGGCACTCATACGTGTGGCCCTTTAACAGAACATTGAAATTTCCAGCTTGGTTGTATGGAGACGAGATTAACATAAATTTAGTTTTACTCATGTTAATTAGAATGCCATTATCATGCGCCCATTTAACCACATTATCTAAGTCCTCCTGCATTATCAATTGAATCTGTCCACAGTCACGGCCACTGTATAAGCACGTGTCGTCGGCATACATAAAGGCCTTACACTTTTAATGACGTTTATCATACTGTTTACATACCTAATATATCCCACCGGCCCGTAGACAGACCCGGTCGGGACACCATATTTTACCTTCCCTAGAACACTGCCTACGCCATTTACCCGAACTTTTAGGAATCTGTTGTCTAAGTATTGCCTAAACCATCCTTTTACTGGCCCCCGTATCCCACACTCATACATAGCCTGTAGCAAGGTCTCGTGATCCAAGGTATTGTTTTCCAAAGACTTTGTAATTTAACCCATAACCTTTTCAACAATTTTATTTATTATTCTTAATATCGCAATGGGTCTATAATTTGAATAGTCTTTATATTTTCTGTGTTTAAATATTGGTTTAATAATATAAATGTTTAATTCTTTAGGCTATACTTATTTATCTAAACATACATATATTAATGAAATGTGCAATGATCTGACTAATGTGTTGCTTTATAAATTTTAAATCTTTGACATGAATACCGTTGGACCTCAGGGACTTGCCACAGTTCAACTTATGTATAATTGTACATATATCTCTAGGGCCTTTACCTTTTTAAACCTGAAACTAACATAACTTTCTTTAACATATTAATGTCTTTCGTGAAATAAGCTATTACATAGAAGCTTGCTTTAAAAAAAATTAATTTCCTTAGTAAATGTTTAACAATTATTATTTAATTACATATGTTATTCCATTGTTTCGTTTCCTTGTATGAAGTATTTTTGTATAACTTCATCTACATTTAGGTTCGTTAGACATGGGAAAAGTGTGAGCTTTTATTTATTATTAGCATAGGCCCATACTTTTCCCATGTCACCATTACAATTATCTATGTCCTTCCGCCTGTGTACATTTTTAGCAGTGTTTACAGCTTTATTAGCTTAATTTCTATATTTTGTGTATTCCAAACGATTGATGATGATTTCCATCTTTATAATCTAGCATTTTCTACAGTTTATTATTAACCCACACGTTTGATACCCGTTGTTTAAAAATGTGTTTATTTGCGATGTGCTGTAAACGCTGTCAAAAGTGACACACAATCGTTCATATAATTGAATAGAATAAATTTACGCTTATACAAGCATAAATCCATTTCAGGACCTGATTTGTGCTATTTATCTTTTTCTTTTTACAGTGATTGACTTAACCCAAAACATCTCAATAGAACTAGAAATAATATAATAATATAATAATAAATAGTATAACCGTGGCTTCAGCTCGATCTTGTAACACTGAAACATGTAATATGTTTAACAGAAGCTGTGAAAGATCTCTGAACATCCTGTCACAAAATCTTTTTGCGAATTTGGATTGCCTGATAGTTCAGTTATCTAGATTTACTTTTGAAACTGACATAATTGTATTGACGGAGTGTTGGTTAATCGAAGATAACCCTATCCCTACTATTGAAAATTATGTTTCTTACAAATCTCGTAAGTATCTGAATCAGAACGATGGTATTGTTATATACGCTAGAAATAACTTAACATGTTCTATCGTAGAACTAGAACCCGCAGGTGCCAACTTTTTATTGCTTAAAGTGGACCCAGACATATACATCTTGGCTGTATATAGATCACCATCGATTTCATGTACCGACAGTTTCCTTAACTCCTTAGAAAATATCATCCGGCCTCTAAACCATATCAAGCAAGTTATACTAGTTGGAGATATCAATATAGACATCAAAGTTGACAACTGCGACAGGAATAGTTCATCCTATTTAGATTTGCTGGCGGAGTTAGGTATGCTACCAGGTCATACTTATCCCACTAGACTCACTAATTGTTTAGACCACGTGATGTTAAAAACCTCACATCCTGCTTCCGTGTATGTGAGTGACACGACAATAACCAACCATGCTTCGATATTACTTAACTTAAGTCTAACATCAGGAAAATCAAAGCAAACAAGAAGCTTTAAAAGCGTTGATTTTAAAGGATGTCTACAAAGCCTGGAACACAAAGATTTCTGTTTTATAACCTTAAACTCAGACGCAAATGAAACCACAACATCTTTTGTTGATATATTATCCTCAATGGTTAGCCGATATTCTAAAAACTCTCGTCATTCCAAACAGAAAAAGACTACTGCGACCTTGGTTGACTACTGGACTGTTGCGTTGTATTCGTCACAGGGACTGGATTCATAGAAAGCTGAAAAAAGATCCTAATAACAATATTCTCAGTGTAACCTATAAACGTTACCGAAACTTCTGTAACTCTTTACTGAAAAAAACCAAAAGAAACTACGACAAATCGCAATTACAAGATGCTAAGACAAACAAAGAGTCATGGAAGGTAATAAAATCTGTCATCAATACCACAAGCAAGGCGAAGAGGGTGTTCAAGACTTAGAGCTTATAAACAAGTATTTCTCAAATATTGGCAAACAATTGGCTGACACGAAAGCAACGTTACTAGAAAGTCCCTCGACACCACTAGCCTCCAACATCCCTCCTGACCCAAATTCTATTGTCTTACTGCCGCCAGACGAAGTAGAGATAAACATATTCATTATGAACCTTCGTAATAATTGCGCTACTGGTTGGGACTATATACCGGTCAAATTACTCGAGATGTCCAGACATATTATCGTCCCTCTTATTACAAAACTGTTTGGACTATGCATCACGCAGGGCGTCTTTCCGAAAGTATTTAAGAGGTCGCTCATCACCCCAGTTCACAAGTGTGATTCTCGAGACGAAGTGTCAAACTATAGGCCGATTTCTGTTCTTACTTCTCTATCTAAATTACTGGAAAAGGTACTTAACAACCTACATACAATTTTTTTAGAACGTAATCATATTCTGTCAGACGCACAATTTGGTTTCAGAGCGAACAAGAGTACTAATGATGCGATTAGTCTTTTGACAGACCATGTAACAAAACAGATAGACGCTCATCAAAAATGCCTGGATGTTTTCTCGACCTGGCCAAAGCGTTTGACACCATCTCGATTCCAGCACTTGTGAACAAATTAGAACATGTCGGTATCCGCGGTAACGCCCAGATGATATTTGCAGATTTCCTATCAGATCGGACACAACAGATTAGGATTGGTGAGCTTACAAGCTCTTGTGCGCCGGTAATCTGTGGCGTCCCACAAGGAAATATTCTTTTTTCTAGTCTCTTCTTAGTGTATATCAATGACTTATATCAACAGGTACAAAATACAAAATGGAAAATTTTTACCTACGCCGATAATACTGCTCTAATCTTCCATGGAGAGACTTGGCAAGTGGCACAAAACAACGCAAACTTGGGGCTTCAAAAAATCTGCTACTGGCTTGATAAAAATCTTTTAACCCTAAACATGAATAAAACCAAATATCTTCAATTTATAATAACTGGATCTAAGCCGAATGATATCGACCTCAGATTTCATTCATGCGTCTATTGTCATACATCTAATTGCTCCTGTACTGCTGTTACTAAAACTTCAGCTATAAAATATTTAGACGTTATATTAGATGATAAACTCAGCTGGAGTCCACATATAAAAGAAACAATCTCTCGGGCTAGGAAACTAGTTTGGGTTTTTAAAAACTAAGACACGTTGTCGACTTTGCGCTCTTGAAAAACATATATTTTGCGTTAGCACAGTCGATCATCAGCTACTGTATTGAAGTTTGGGGTGGTGCCTGTAAGATCTTTCTAATACATCTTGAAAGGACTCAAAGGTCACTGTTAAAAGTTATGACCTTTAATTAATAGCCCGTATAGACACTCTGTAAAATTACTCTACGCAAAATGCCAAGTGCTAACAATTAGGCAGTTATATATTCTCCAGCTGGAAACCAAGCAGCATAAAGCCACTCCATACAATGCAGAAGAGTACAACAAAAAGCGTGTCATACCCAACGTCTGCACCCCGTTTCGATGTCGTACAACTTTCGCTAGGCGTCAACTAGGTTTCAGAGCTCCTTATATATACAATAAAAATAAATAAAATAAAAAACATACATCCATTGAGTTTCCATAAATTCAAAACTATTATCAAACACTGGTTATCATAACTAGACTATGACCAAACTGAGAAGTTTTTACTAAAACAGAATAATAGCTTGTAGTAGTAATAATTATGTTCCGCAATAATTTATTAATCACATTACATACCCACAAACATACACAAACACACACACTCACACACACACACACACACACACAAACACGCACAAACATACACACACTCACACACACACACACACACGCACACAAACGCACAAACATACACAAACACACACACACTGACGCACACACACAACTCAATCTTTCGTTTACTTTTAACACATGAATTGCTTTTAATTCTTAAAATCTTTTGTGTAAATTATATAGGAGAAGACACTGACTTCCTGTAACACAGGTTTCGTACCTAGCACAGGAATCAGGAGTTCATTGGAAATGTGTAAACCATTTTATGTTATGTATTTATGTATTTTATTATAAATAAAAATAAATAAATTTATGCCATTCTACATTACATAATAGAGCTTGCACTGCTTTATTATTCAGACCTGTACGATAGCAAGCGCGCATCGGTTGTATATCTATAGAGATCCCGGTGAGATAGTGGTCTGATGTGATATTTTAGTCGTCAGTACATACGCGTATGCCGCTCGCCGCCTAGTCGCACATTTCGCACACAAATATGATCAATGCAGGATGCTACTCGTTGACCCGATAACACTACCTCTCGTGTAATATCTTGAATGCAGCATTCCAATTTTAGTTCACTCAACGTATTTAAATATAAATGGGTGCATGAGTCGAATTCACCTTGCAATATGTTTATGTTGTAGTCACTCAAGAGAATCAAGACATATCCAGCCGGTATACATTGTATGTTTTTTTAAATTCCCTTACAAAGTTTGTTTTGCTCATGTGTGGTGGTCTATAGGTAATTATTATATCTAATTGGTTATTTTTCAACGTGATTCGGCCATGTAATAGTTCACAAAACCGTTTGTTCTTTTTAACCGACAAAAAAATGGAGGAGGTTTCTCAATTCGACCGTATATATATAATTTTTATTCCTGTGTTTTCGCGGATAACTTCGTCATTTATGAACTGATTTTGATGATTCTTTTTTTATTGGAAAGGGTTGCTCCGAAGTTGGTCATAAAAAATTAGGAAAATCTATATAATACCTAAGGGTGGGAAAATAGGGATGATTTATTGTTCACTCACAGATTTTAATGCTGAGTTGTTAATACACATATTACAAAAATAATTAGTAGATTATAGCCACAAAAAATTATAAAATGAAAACTGTTAACAAAACAATTAACCACCGAAAAATAAATGACTAAGTTCTTAAACTAATGTAAGTATATCTAAGTAATTTGATTTGAGCAACAGACAGCCCACTCTGTAGGGGATGTCTGACTGAAGTAGAATCTGCTGTCCACGTAGTCCTAGAATATGTGGGCGTAACAGAACAGCGTAAGGAAATCCTCAACAACCCGAGATCACTCCGCAAAGCCTGCGAAGACCCCAGAAAACTTCTGTGCTTCTGGGCGGAGTTGGGCTGGGCTGGCTATCTCTATAACCGGCCGACTCTCACGCATAATGGATCAACTTGGAGTTCAAATGCGGAAAAGGGAGTCCAATTACATATATACATACATTGACCCTTATTGGCTTGTGCCCATTGGTGTGTGAGATACACGAGAAGATCACCGGTTACAATACGGCTTCCGCCATTGTCGGTCACTCAACAAATCGTGACCCTCAAGGTACCTCAGGAGCCGAGAGTTGATCACCCGCTCCATCACCTTGGAGAGAAGGGAAGCTATGACGATAGGCCTGTAGTCCGATGGATGGATCAGATCTAGCACTTTAAATATACAGAGTGTCCGGTAATTAATGGATAACCTTAAAATGTCTTATAGTAGAACTGAAGGCCGATCAGAAAAAATAAAAATAAAAATTATATATATTAAAAAGTGCAAGCTATATTAGCATAGCAGACTTTTCACTGTCTATCTATTAGCATAGTTAGTGTTTAATAATAAAACAACAAAAAACCGATGGATTTCATTTATTTATGGTCGTAGTATACAAGAAAGTTATACATGGTAATTAAAAAAAAACACATATCTCAGGTAGTAATTAGGATAGATTTTTTTTCATATTTTTTTCTGAACGGCCCTCAGTTCCACTATAAGACATTTCCAGGTTATCCATTATTTACCGGACATCCTGTATACATAACTATATATACGAGGGTGCGTTTTTAAGTTCGCGGAATGGAATAGAAGGGGATGAAATAATATTACAAAATTATTTTTCCTTTTCAATATATTCACCTGAAACCCTAATACATTTCTCAGATCTATGAATTAACTTATGAATACCTTCATAAAAAAATGTTTTGTCTTTCTCTGAAAAATACGCCGTAACTGCATCCTTCACTTCTTCATCGGTTGAAAATTTCTTTCCTCGAAGCTCTTTTTTCAGATTTGGAAAGAGATAATAGTCGCTGGGAGCCAAGTCTGGGCTATAAGGTGGGTGATCAATGATATCGAAGCCCACCTTGTGCAAAGCAGCCAACGCAACTCGACTCTTGTCAACAGGAGCATTGTCGTGCAAGAGCAGGACACCTTTGGTCAATTTTCCTCTTCTTTTTTCTCTGATTGCCTCTTTTAACTGCTCTAAAATTGAAGCGTAGTGTTCTCCGGTTATGGAAACACCTTTTTCTTTGTAATCAACCAACAAAATTCCTTCTGTGTCCCAAAAAACTGTCGCCATGAGCTTTCCCGCCGATTGCGACACCTTGAATTTCTTAGGCGGTGGTGTACCCTTTTTATGCCACTGCATGGAATCTTGTTTAGACTCAGGTTCATAGTGATGAACCCAAGTTTCATCCCCAGTAACAATTCGCTTCAAAAAACCATCCTTGTCTTCATTACACTGGCTCAAAAACGCACGCGAACACTCGACGCGCTTCTGTTTTTGAGGCGGTGTGAGCATTCTAGGCACCCATCTTTCACTGACTTTTGTCATGCCGAGATGATCATGGAGAACCTTGAAAATGGTCGTTTCAGATACTCCAACCATCTCTGCGATTTGTTTTTTCTTCAAACGTGCATCCTCCAATATTAATTTTTCGATTTTTTCGATAAGATCTGGAGTGGTGACCGCAACAGACCGCCCAGGCCGGGAATCGTCTTCAATTGATTCCCTGCCTTGCTTAAAGAGGTTGTGCCACTTGTATACCATGGTTTTTCCTGGACAAGAGTCCCCGTATACAGATGACATCTCTTCCAAAATGGTTTGAACATTTTTTCCTTGCTTGGTAAGGAACTTTATAACGGCGCGGAACTCGATTTTCTCCATACTTCACAATTTCTTCCAGATTGAGTTGCTTGAGGGACGATAGTTCAAAGACTAATGACCTCATTATGATAATACTCGGTATATATACTAATTATTAGTTGCTAAACACGTTAGTGACTAAACAAGCACCCCCACCACCTTCCATACCCTCCATTCCGCGAACTTAAAAACGCACCCTCGTATATATATATATAAATATTCCATTGTTTATTGCATTTAAAAATTATTTTATCTTTTGTATGTCTACCGAACGCGTCTATAAAAATATTTTTATCTAAAATAATATATTGAAGTTATTCCCATCGATTACATTAATCAAACCTATCATCTAATATTGAAATCAATCACCAAACTTTAAAGAAACTAACATAAAAACTAATATAAAACTGTAAAGTGTAAATCAAGAGAATCTACATGGTTTGAAACCTTTGCCCTTCGATAAGATAAAAGTCACTTTGCAAGATTCCACGCGACTTATTTTATTCGATATATAAAATTACTAGTAGACAGTTGACCTAGAGAAACAGTACGTTGTTATTTATCGACGTTATTAGTTTAACAATGCGTAAAAAGGTTGGTATCAGCTGTAATAAGTTTTAGGTAGACACAGTAATAGAATAGTATTTCGTTTTTATTTTACTAACGACTAGCATATGTAATATCAATAAGTCCTAATTGACATGTATTTTTGTGCTAAAGTCTAAGTAAGTAAAGAATGTCGTTTTGACCTAAAGTTAAACAATATTTAAAACTCGTTTCTGCTTGTGACTTCATCTACGTGTATCACACGGGAGAACATTCCTGGGTACAAGATAGCGTATATCCCCACAGAATACAATCTATAGTATACTGGCCAAACACTAAGATCCGGTCAGCCGTTTAATCGTATAAAAGTAACAAACAGAGTTTCGCGTTTATAATTAGTCTGAAGGTTATGGCAATAAGATAAGTATACTTTTAATCATATATCAATATCAGCTGATATAAGGTATGAAGTATGAAAATATGTCCGGTAACCTATTACCGGGGAATTTTTTTAACACCGTGCTACTTTAGAGAAATGCCTAACCGAAAAACCTAATAACACATTATCCAATTCGGATCAAACCTAAAAACTAACAAAAACAAACGCCACGATAATAACGAGATGGTCATACATCTTAGAGACAGTCCACAATTAAGACATGTAAATTTTAATATTGTTATGCAAAAATTAACATTATTCTAGAGCTTAAATGTATACAGTCCCGTACAGAGCTATTATTATTCAGTCTACATTCTTAATCTTATTTAGGTTAGGGCTTTGAAAAGTGCGGCCTAGGTAATCTAGATTTAAAACGAATACGTTAAACATTTTTGTTCGAGAGTGAGTTAACTTAAATAGCTTAAGTGAGAAAGGTAGGTATATATATATAGGGTGTCCGGTAATTAATGGATACCCTTGCAATGTCTTATAGTAGAACAGCAGGCGGCTCAGAAAAATATGAAAAGAAAAATAAAAATAATAATAATATAATTTTGTCTTCTGTTTACGCGAATGTTATTCATTGAAATTAAACTACTAGGTATATACGCATAGTGCAAGCTATATTAGCATAGCATACTTTTGACTGTCTATCTATTAGCATAATTACTGTTTAATAATAAAACAACAAAATAGCGATGGGTTTCATTCATTTATGGTCGTAGTATACAAGAAAGTTATACATGGTAATAAAAAAAAAACACATCTCAGGTAGTAGTTTGTATAGATTTTTTTTCATATTTTTTTCTGAACGGCTGTCAGTTCCACTATAAGACATTTCCAGGTTATCCATTAATTACCGGATACCCTGTATATTTAAAATATAAGATTAAAATGTTAGCCTAAATAAAATGAGGTTCGTCAAAAGAGGCAGCCAGTGAACCGGATTCGTTTCCCGATAAGTTAATTTATTCCGTTATGTTATTGGGTTTTGCTATGGTTCTATATGGTATTATTCTCAGCAGCAAACAGAAGTTTTCAACTGTTAAAACAACTTATTTTAGTTTTCAATAACTTTTTTGATAGTCAGAAGGTTCTATAAAAGAAAAGCAAAGAGTCAGTGAGCCAGCAATCCTTACGATGGCAGCACAATAACTCCTTATTTGAAGTTATAGCGTGAGTTATACCCTCAGTGGATTAACACTTCAGGTCAATATTAATGAGCTTTTCGAGATTCACTTTATTGAGTGGTTCTTAAGTTGACTATGCATCAATATTAAATAAATAAAATAAACATTAGCATGTTTATTTATTCATTTAATATAAAATAATTTAATAATTTCCTTTGATATACATAATATATAAATCCTAGCTAATATTATAAACGCAAAAATGTATCATGTGCAACAAGTGGGATATACTAGGATTCAGCAAAGAAAATGTCAAATGTCTGGTTCCTGTCTACCCGTTCCGGAATTACTGTAAGCCTGTGTACATTTTATTAGGCGTGTTTTTGGAAGGAAAGGAAGAGAAATTAACATGCCAAACCTATCTCACATAATAGGAGGCGAATCTACTGGCGTGCACCCGGCACATTTCCAAGCTTCGTGCTGCCATTGAGGAAAATCTAATAATACTTTGCCCGATCTGAAAATTGGTCTCGCATGATTGGCCGCAAACATACACAAATTTAGGCCACGACGACGAATCAGTTTACTGGGACTTTTTTGTAAACTTTACTCACGAAAGCATTAATCTACTGCTTGAAAACCATATTGCATTTTTGGGTCGTTCCATACAAAAAACTTCTATTTAGTGGTTTTAAGTGGATACCAGCTCGAATAATATATTATTTCAACCAGTTTACCTATCAACTACAGGCATTGTTAAGTTTACGGTGATTTTAAAACGAGTTACATCAATTCTTCAACCACTTAATCCGCTGTTTCCCTGCATTGCAACCGCAATGTCAACATTAACATTAATAAATGATAATACATTTTATTACCCGTTTCCTGCGGCGATATAATTTTCTGGTGTAATTTAAGTGTCATGGAGTTACAACACCATGGTACGAACATGACACCGCAATGATTAATTAGGTAATAAACACATGTGGAATTTAAAATAGGCAGCCTTTATATTTCTATAAACGCGAGCACTTCTCATGCCGCTAAAGTAGAGGCCACAGCGTTTAATATAATACAGAAAGTGGCCTTTGTTTCACACAACAAAACCGGCTAACAATAAAGGTTTTCATAATATGTTTATTGTTATTTCCACGGAGTTACAATTCGTACACGCGTGCCGAGATTCTTTGGTTTTCGCATACATTTTGTATGAATTTAGACGCAGAGGAATCCAACCGCAGCGCGCTGGCAATAGGTCTCCGAGGCCTCCCCGTGTAAGTTATGTGTCGACGCTTAGAACAAATTTGGTAATTGTTATGAATAAAGTTATGCAAAACACATGTTAGTAAATTTAATTTAACAGGATAACATTTCTTGTAATGTGATTCTCATATTCTTATGCGCTTTGTTAAAAAGCTGTAGAATCTTCGTAAGATTGAATTCGATTAGATTTTGATAGCCCTATAGACCCAATGACACAATTATAAACGTAGCTGCGGACCGTAAAGACCCAAACCGATCTTTATTGGAAGAATTTTCTGTTTAAAGAATTAAAATAATCGTATATTGCAAATGCTGATTCCCTTCGTGCCCTGGAATCAATATAAAGTCGTCTTCGTCGGTGCACATTAGCTATGTTGAGTGAAAATTTATAACTAGCGTTATGCATTTTAAAATATTCTGACAACACAAATGACCCGCTAAACCGTTTATAGGTAATGTATACAAAACAATATTATTTTAAATTTATTTTGCTTGAAATTCTTCTTCTTATTGTATCTACTTACTTGACCACCGAGAAAATTTTCAAGCACATTGTACCTATTTTACCTTGTTTATACATAACAAGCTTGTCCTCATAGAGAGATATGCGCAATAATGATACTGACCGAACGGACTACATACATAATTTATGTCAATACATAAATTATGTATGCTAATCGTCATTGTTGGTAACAAGTAACGGACAATAACTATTAAAATTATTAAGGAAAATAATAATTTTATGATCACAAATATATTGATATTTCTTTTTTATTCAACGTCTGCATAGACTTTCTTATATAAAGTTCCTTGTGTTAACTTTTTCATCCCTACATTTCTATGCTTTTTATTTCATACTATTTAGAGACTTTGATATCATTAGCGGCTGTTGATCAACCTGTGACCTTGCGAGTACGTAACAGTTGCTAAATTATAATAAATAACAATGTAAGAAATACACAAAGTCCAGTCAAAGATTATACCGAGTATACGATAATTTGGGTGACGTCATAATGAGTCGACAAATTTCAACATCAGAACATGTTTTCAGCTGGCAGTTTCAAACAACCGCAGCAGGTTAAACGAATTGCGCACACAATACTGAATTCTTGAACAGTCATCCCGTGAAATGGCAGCCAGAATAATAAACTTGAATGTAATTGATCATGTTTTGTACAGTATGAGTTACTTTTGGTTTACATAAATATACGTCTTAAATTAGTAAAAGTTAATTAATGCTACGGCTCTTAATGAAAACGTTAATCAAATTTTATATTAGTGTACACTTAAACCCTTTTCCTGTCCAGTAAAAGGCATTATATAAAGTTTATTGATATGCTCGTATGTTTTGTCATTGGACAGAGAACCAGTTAAAGTTATATAAAAAAACAATTTGTGACCTAAAATAAATAATTCTATAGTTATGAATTGTCATTCAAGTTCAACCTTAACCACTAGGAAATGTTTTACTACTGCTTTGGTTTGTATACTTTAATATCAAGACAATAAGATGA
Source organism: Catocala nupta (assembly GCA_963675205.1). Taxonomy (NCBI): domain Eukaryota; kingdom Metazoa; phylum Arthropoda; class Insecta; order Lepidoptera; family Erebidae; genus Catocala; species Catocala nupta. The sequence goes on along the minus strand of OY776086.1, from coordinate 23,867,895 downwards.
CGACCCTCTTAGTCTATGACTAAGTACTATGGTTGCTGAAAGGCAACCAAAATGTCGAGACAAGTGTTAATATTTTTTTTTATTTTTTTATTTATTTACAACATACTTACATCTACCATTACAGAAAATTCCAATGCGGTAAACGTAGACAATTTGGTTTGAAATAACATATAACTATCAACTATCACTAAGTACACGGTAGGTGACCTTAGTGAATTCGCTCAGTGAACAAGTGAATATATCCACGACATCGGCGACCGCATTGAACGCGCGCAACGCACGCGTCAGCGGCGCCCTCTGTAGCAGATTAGTGCGCGCACGCGGCACCACTAGGAGTGGCGGCCTCCGCCGTCGCCCAATATAATCGTTTGGAATGCAAAAGCTAATCTGCGACAAAATCGGTGGATTTTGAATCCTACCACGTAATAACTTAAACAAGTAAGTAGCAAGTGTCACTTCGCGCCTTACTCCTAACTTATAATAACCGACCATGCCGAGAACAAACAAAGACGGATGTAACAATGGATACCCAGGGTATACTCCATACAGCTTTAAATATATAAATCTCGTGTATTTATTTTGTATCCGTTCCACCATTGCTGAATACTTAGTCTCACTAGGACTCCAGATAGCCGCATTATGTTCGAGATGACTCTTCACAAGAGCCTCATACAAAGCCTTTACGGCACAGATGTTCGTGAATTCATTTGCCTGACGTAAAATAAATCCAAGGTTACGGTATGCCTGTTTACAAATATTAGATATATGCTTCCTAAAATGTAAGTCCCTCGTGAAAAGTATGCCCAAATCTCTTACCTCACCCACACGCTGCAGCGGCTCGCCATCCATTATGTACTGTTGGTGCATCGGTCTAAGTGAACGTGTGAATGAAAGCACAGAGCATTTAGACACGTTGAAGGAGAGTTTATTGTTGTGGCTCCATTCAACTACCCTGTCTAAGTCTTGTTGCAATGAATGGCAATCAGCAGAGTCTTTAACAACGACTGATAACTTAAGGTCGTCAGCAAACAATAGACATGTTGACCTAACCAATTTTGGTAGATCATTTATCAAAAGGATAAACAAGAACGGCCCTAAATTGCTGCCCTGATTCACGCCTGATCTCGTGTAGTAGGACTCGGAACAGTGTCCGGCACAATCAACGAATTGCCTTCTATCGCTTAAGTAGCTTGCGAAGAATTTTAACGCGTGCTGTGTAAAGCCTATATCCGCCATCTTTGAAAGTAAGACGTCATGATCGACTGTGTCGAACGCTTTCCGGAAATCAAGATAGGCTACATCAACCTGCAGACCAGCGTCCACTGCCGGTACGAGCTGTGTCATCTGATGTAATAGGTTACCCACCGTGCCACGACCAGGACGGAAAACGTGTTGCTCGTCTGATAAATAAGGACTTACTTGTGAATATAAGGAGTTGTGAATGGCCATTATATATAATATATAAATCGTCTAGAAAAGAGTACAAATAGTATTCTTAAAATAAGCCTCATAGTATTTGCATTTTAATTTCAAATCAGGTACTGCTGTCAAACATTGAGTATGACTATGATAATAATACTTGGAGCACGGAACACGTTAGATGCTCGCGAGACAGACCCACTTGTATTTATCTGCATATCAGTGACAACTACTTATGCGATACAAATTACGAATATGACACTTATACTGACGCTGCGATAAAGGTATTATGTGTTTGGGGGCGTCCGTCATCCGTCTGTAGTAGGTAGTCACAATATCTGGGCGATATATTGTACACTTGTAATAGAAGCCCGCCTCTTTCAACCGCATTCACCTCATTTATTCACAGCTTTTCCATCACAATTTTGATAACAACGTAGGTATCATCCTCCAAATTATAACATTTTAAAATACTACGAATATTTAATTTGATCAATAGACTAGTATATTTTCTAAAATAATTTGAATACACTGTGTACTCTGGCAAAGGAGTGTGTATTTTTAAGATTGTTACACTGTAATTTTAGTTTACAGATCTGAAAGCACTGGGTCGTGAAGTTTATAGCTACAACGTTTTTATTTTAAAACTAGCTTTTGCCCGTGGATTTTGAAAGTAGGTAATTTATTCATATTTTTTTTTTTTTTATTTTGCTCGTCAAAATGACCACACTCCGCCTGATGGTAAGCAGTCGTGTGGTCTAAGAGCAGTGGCCTTCACATCATCCTCATAGCAGCCGAAGCGATGTTGAGGTCTCTACTTTGACGGCCTGAGAAGGTGCTTTTTCACGCCCCGCTTAAAGGACCCAGGATTGAAGGAAGAAGGAAACACGTGCCTTGGCAGAGAATTCCATGCCTTGATCGTTCGGCAGAGGTATGGGGACCCAAACTTGTTGGTACGCACTCTAGTTGACTCCACCGTGTAAGGATGGCATCTGAGCCCAGCACGCGTTGTTCTGGATAGGAAAGGGGAGAGTTATTTCACCTTATCCCGCCATAAGGTGAAATAACTCTTCAGAGCACTCCCCGTGGTATATTCTGTAGAAACATGCCAAAGAGGCAATATCCCTACGGAGTTGCAGAGTATTTTGATGAGACATTCATAACATTTAAAGTTACACTTATAGCAATACAACATTGACAATCTCAATTAACGTCGTGGCGTAATTTTTGCGTGATGCGGGTACAAACATGCAGACAGAAAAAATATTTTTTGGCTTCTATAACCCTTTTAAAGAGTTTAATCTTTCATAAATATCTCCTTATTTATACATACCTACATATAATAAAATTGTATATGGGCGATGTGTGCAGACGATGTTATATGTAGGTAAGTATAAATAGTTAAATATACTATAGATTTCCTTTTTCTTAATTATACAGACTGTAGGTTATGATAAATATCAACGTGATCCTCCGAGGCGACCTTATAAAATGAATTAAGCAAGGAAAATATTTATACTATATGTACCTACATAATTGTAGACTCAATTTAAAATATTTTTATCTATAGTTTAGTTGTAAAAATTAAATCAATGTGGGCCCGCTATAGAGCATACTCATCAGCAGGTCCACCTGGATAATTCCGTTACTGAAGGCTTTATAAATTCGTTTATGACACCATAAAAATGTACATATATTAAATGTATACAAATCTACTCTAGTCAATTTGATATTTAGTTTAGTCTATACTAATTTACGACCACTTTTAAATTTCCTTCCTGAATATTAGAGAAGCGCCTTTGAAAATGCTCGGTACATTTTCAAACTCCGTGCTACTTAGAACTCGTGTTAACGCAATCATGCGAGATTTATGCTTCTTGTACATGACCCGGGTAGCATGCGTTAATAGATGTACTTGACACGAAGCAGTACCTCGTATGATTAGCTCGTGCATGTACCCTGTGAGACTAGCTTGCGCATGTAACCCGCGCCAGCTCCTTGCGCATTAATAAACGTTTTTTGAAAAACGAGCAGTTATATACGATCATAATTTGAATGTAAAGATGTCGAAATTGTTAAAGGTCTACTTTACCACTTACATTATGTCTTTTATAATTGTCAATTCGTTTCACGTGTCATAAAATGATTGATTTATAAATACCTAGTTGTCCGGGTGTATTAATCTTAGAAGGGATATTTACTAGAATTTCCACAATATGTGAAATGTCTCCTTAAAAAGTAAGTCGTGAAATCCATAAATATATACTTATATTTATACTTATTATAAATACGAAAGTAAGTTTGTTTCTTACGCTCTGTCGCCGTAACTACGTGACTGATCACACGGTACCCGAGGGATACATATATGACATAACCTTGGTAGGTTATATCAATAAATGTATCCGTCGGGAACAGTACTTTTTCCTGGATGTTGATAATATAGGTATATTAATATTGTTATAAAGGTATATTGATATTATTTATATAGGTATATCAACGCGAGAGAAAAGCTTAATCTAGTAGGGTATATATTATAACATTTTGATGACGATAAATCAATTATCTTTTTGAATTTTGTGTAGTACGCGCGCTAGTGTTGTAAAATAACAACCCACTATATTGCTTATGATATCAACCCATTAAAAACTATTATTAAGCTAGTACTTCCTGCTAAATTAATGCTATCTATCTGGCTATTACGTAATTTTGGTTTACATAAGTTACAGTGAAGCAATGATTAAACTAGAACAATAATGTCAAGCAGTAGTAAAAGGAGATTCATATTCTATAATCCATCTGAAAGCACAAACTAATCTCAAAGGGGTTGGTTACCTAACCTTTTGTGAGACAGACGTGAGCTTATATCTGGACGTACTGACAGTTTCCAGAAACGCTATCCTAATCCTGTTAAACTATATATAGGCTTTGTCACCCATACAACCAGTGCCTATTGAATCTATACCAAACTGAGACATACGTGGCCTAGAGAATATAGAGATTAACGGAGCGCCAGTCCCATAGTCCTCTCCCTATCGCATTCATTCTATTGATGCGAGTCGGGTCAAGTGTCGCTCACAGCTCTACACCTGAATACTGACACATTTACGCCACAGTTCGTGTATTAATATGTCGGTTGTTAATGTTACGTTGAGCCACATTTTGGGTGGAAATTAATTTGTTTACTTAGTTTATCTAAATCTTATTATCTTAACCTCACCTACATTCCAAATTTATAATTTAATCAATTTCAGTTTAATCAGTATAGTATATTTATATTTTTATTATTTTAAGTCAACTACAGTATTAGGGATCAAGTCATGTATCGACTTCATAAACAAACAATGAATGGACAAAAAGTTCACTCAAATTTATAACAATTATTTGTGGAGCGAGCGTATACATGTGATTTGAACCTTCAGTGCAGTCAATTTAAATTCTGATTTCGATAAAATATGGTGCCAAGACAGTTATAAGATACCTAGTTAAAATAAAACGCGATTGAACACAGACCAGTTAGGTGTCTTTTAATCAGATAACTTAAATTAAGTAGCAGCATGATTAAATACTATATTAAATTTAATTTATACTCATTGTTTGTCAGAAATGTTGTTTGTATGTCCAACTGTTTAGTTCGCTCTCAGAAAATAGAAAATATAAATAAATCATGTTGCACTTAATTTTATTATATGTATGACCATTTTTATCTAATAGGATTTTATATTAGTGTATATATAAAGCATCTTTTACAGTCAGAAAACGTCCAACAGAGAAATATCGGATTAGTGTCAGACAATATTCAGTACGGTATCTAGAAAATCATTCGGTAAAAAGCAAATATACGCGCGCGAATTATGTGGTGCTTAACATAATATTTAGTAAAATATCGGTGTGATACTACTAACTGCTTTAATGACAGCTGTATACAAGATTAATATTAATAAGTGAGTATTTATATCATTGTGTGTATGTACGACTCATATCATAATTATATTTGTAACATGCCTTACTTATTTACTCTGATCCATGCGCTTACTTACGCAAAATTAATTAAGCAGTTGCCAGTACACATAAAGTAAGCCTTCACGTGTATTGCTATTTAATATTAAAATTTTGTTTTAGGTATGATTTGCATACATAGAGGTATGATTTTGCACTTAAACGTAACCTTGCAGTATGTGACAAAGACTGAGTTACAAATAATCTGGTTTAGTTGTGTGCTCTAGTGCGTAGTACTTAAAACATAATATTTACTCATTAATAACTACTAGCGGTCACCAAGTGGTCGAAATTCGACCATATTTGATTAAAGTTTGATCGTTATTAAGGTTTTATTGTCTATAACTACTCCCTTATAATCACATTTCATTTAGTCAACTACTACACATACATATGTAACCATAGTTACGAAGAATTCTACGACATCAACCGAACAATGCCAAAATACTACCAAAGTGATTCGACTGCTTGTATCAAATGCATGGTTGTGTGCGTGTAATGTTTTTTCATTAATTTAATATATTTTATAAAAATATTAGGATTCGCCACTCCTTCTCACATAAACTTTAACTGTGCCAAATTTCATAGACCTCCACCCGCTCAATTTTCGTAAAAAGGGATACAAAGTTTTTGCTTCACGTATTAATATATAGATTAATCGAGTATGTTTAATCGCGAGTTAAGTAACGAACTAGCAAATTGAAGTTACTTTTCATTCAGCGTTTTTACGTTAAAGAAAAGTTTCAAATTTCAAGCGTCGAGAATTTCTGGACCGAATTCGTTTTTACTCCAGTCGAAATAAATCCGTCCTAAAGTCTAATCAGTCGGATAAATTAAAGCAAATTCTTAAAACCCGGTTTAACTGTATGGCTTAGGTCGTGTACTTTGGTGAAAATATAAATATGCATATATAAATGAATCCCTGTTTCCCTTGGTCATGCCATAACATGAGAACGACTTTACCGATTATATTCATCTTTCTTTTTAAGTTTTCCAATGCTTTGTAAAAGGTTCTTATGGAAAGAAAAGTTAAGAAACTTGCACAGAAAATTTGATAATTTCAGAACCCTTAACATCTATTTTAAACTCGCGAGTTTGACAGTTCGTCTGTCAGGTTATCTAGTAAAATATAAATACTAGCCCACCGTCTTCAACCGCATACAAACTTTGAACAGGACGGGATGGAACTTTTCTAAATTCAGCCCCTAATGGGTTAAATAGGGATTTAACCCATAAGGTACAGAATTTGGAAAAATCCGCTTTTAGCTGACATTTCCTATCTACAAGCAATCTACTAGCCCTATTTATTTTAAAAGGTCAAGTAGTTTTGGAGTTGATGTTTAGTAAGTGAGTCAGCTTTCGGTTTTATATATATACCTAAAGATATTAGGATAATCTCCATCTTGTTCTTCTTAATATAAAATAATATTACGCCTATATGACCTTGAAGATTGGACAGATATGTTTCGCCAGTCTTGTTGGTCCCGTTGTGTTTATGTTTGCTTCGTTTACGATCACTGTTAGCAGCATAAGCTTCAAGGCATTATAGTAAAACGTTTTCTCAAGAAATGTAACAACATATCCTCAAAATATACAGTTTGTTAAATCAGCTGATTATTTTAAGTTACTGGTCTACAAATGTTTTAAAATGTTGTTACTCATCACAGGTATTATTACTTTCATACAGCCCTAACTTCTTGTGTCTTTCAGATTAATAAATATTATATTCCATATAATATACACTATAATATACTTTCCGACAGTCACTCTTAACAAGATTTTTACGGAATAAAGTTCTATTATAATGTCTACCTCCAAGGTACCAAAACATTGTATACATCTATTGTATTTACTTTGTGATTAACAATACTTGTATATTGTTCCATCCAAGACGTAATTTTGCCACTGGCAACTTTGGCCCATTTCCGGTTGTCTATGACGCGGAAATCATAGTGTAAAACGAAACGTCAAACTTGTCTTTGGTATCTGGTAACGTAACCCTGTCTTGACCCTTTTAAATTGTAATCTTGAGATATTTTTGGAATCACGAGGCCTTTTGGGAATAATTAAGTCTCTTATGTAAATATTTGGAAATTATAGTTATATTGTTAGACTATTAAATAATAAAATAAATAAAATCTCTTTATTTCAGGCTCTTTTTTTTTTTTAGGCCTGTAACATTGTTAGTAGTACAACTTAAAAAACTTAAAAACTATGTTAGTTAAATTTGCAAATTAATTTAATTTAGGTATTTACCACCCTCTGGGGCCCCGGGCACACGCACTTGTGCTTGAACCCAGTGCCACAGAAGGGGGCTGTCCAGCTTGTGGCTAAGCACATTCAGGATGGTGTTGGCACCCCCACGCGTACGGAACATCAGCGAAGCGATGCGGCGTCGCAGCACAGTGTGAAAGCCATCTGTGTGCGCGTGCGCAAACATCGCAGACACACTACAGCAGCACGGGAGCCCCGCCAGTACCCTGAACGCGTTATTATATTGTATTCGAAGAGCGTTGATGGCCCGCTGCGTGTAGTTGACCCACAGATTGCAGGTGTAGAGAGTTTGGCAGAATGCTTTAAACAGAGCGATTTTCACCTCAATACTACACCTCGCAAATCTGCGTGCCAACATGTTACAGCGGACCGCCATCGCCCTCCTCTCCCTTTCTATATCTCCATCATCTTTTAAACCCTCGTTGACCACATGGCCGAGGTATTTAAATTCACTCACTCTTCGAAGAGTGACAGCATTAAGCAGCACAGGTGCCACATCCCCCAGTTTACGACCCCTGGCTTGAAATACCAGGAGCTCGCTCTTCTGAACATTGTACAGGAGACCGTGTACCCTCGCATACTCCTCACATACGCCTAACAGCTTTCTGAGCGCGGCTATTGATGGGCTGAGCAGCACCATATCATCTGCATAACTAATACTGTTGATACAGTGACCATCAATCGAGCATTCTACTCCGGTGTCGCTCAGCTCAACAATCAGCCCGTTCACGTACAAGTTGAAGAGCGAAGGAGATGTTAACCCCCCCTGCCTCACTCCGCACTCCAACCCGTACTCGTCAGAAAGTTCACCAAACCATTTGACCCGCTTAGTTTGATGGTCGTACCAATATTTAAAAATATTAATTAACTCACCCGGTACACCTGTATACTTCAATTTACGCCAGAGAATATCATACCTAACCAGGTCAAAAGCCCTGGAGAGATCAAGAAAGGCTGCATACACAGGCGTGCTCCTATCTGTGTAATACCTGACGGTCTGCTTGAGAGACATAACCGCACATTCTGTCGAAAGTCCTGGTCTAAAACCGAACTGTGCGTCGTTTAAATTTAGGTATTCTTTAAGCTGTCTCTCAAGCAGGCCATCAAGCACCTTAGCTGTGGTTGTAGCTAATGATATCGGGCGGTAGTTGCACTTATCGGAATTATCTCTAGTCTTCTTTTTAATTATAGGCACTACCACCGTCTTCATCGGCTCATTTGGCAGATAGGAATGCCTAATACAAAGCGTAAATAACAGTCCCAAGAGCCTCGGGAGGTGTGGCCCCGCATGCTGAAAATGTTCGACGACGGGCGACTTCCCTCGAGTCATGCCCTTTATTATCAGAGCAACTTGTTTTGCTGTGACACGCTCAGGCACCGCTGACACGACGACCCCCGCGTCCCTGGTCTGCTCACCTTTTAGAGGAGACTCCACTTGAAAGTGACATTTAAACAAATTAGCAATGTCCTTTGGTTCGCTGATGCCGTTAATACTCACAGGGACGCTAGGCTTTGGGTTTAACTTTTTTGTTTGTTGCCAAAATCCTTTAAAATCTTTATTCTTATGTTTGGTAGCTAAAATATTCATTTTTATTAATGCCTGATTATTTTGACAATAACGTAGTTTGCTTTTGAATGTTTTCCTAGATTCATACATTTCATTATAAAAGTTACCACTGTTAGGTCGACCATAACACACCCAGGTTAAAAACTTCTGCCTAGCCTCCCTGTGAGCGTCACGAACATACTTGTTCCAGCCGACAATATGACGACCCCGGTGCCGTCTGCAACCACCCTCACGACCCACATAACTGTCAACAGCAGCCTCCCGTAATGCTATTACAATGTCACCATAAAGCGCGTCTATCACTGCCAAGTGATCTTTGCCACTATTACTACACATACTATCACAACACTGTTGGAATTCAAGAGGGAAGCCAAATTCCCTTAGTTTATCATTACAACATTTAGTATACTTCTCTGTTTGGCTTACATCCCTGTGTCCCCATAGAACTTTATTTGTTTCAAAGAGCGGTGGCATAATGGTTTGACAAACTGATTTTAAGTTACACTGAATCTCAACTGGATAGTGATCAGACCAGAAAATGTCGTAACATATATTTACTGAGGAAACCGTCCTTAGCGCAGCATCAGTAACAACACAGTGATCCAACCATCTGCGGCTGCCGTGCGCTTCACTCACAAAAGTGTAGGTATTTGAATTCGAGCCCAACATTTTTAGATCGACACACGTCCAGTTTTGTTCATAACAAAAATTTTGGAGTTCTTTGCCAAACAATTCCCCTGGATGAGCGTTAAAATCCCCCATGATAAATACTTTTTCAATATTATTACTCTCCACTATTGACGTAATTTCACTTAAACATTGAACAAATTCCAAGAGATTGTCAGAGGAGTCGGTAGGCATATAGATAGAAAAAACGAGTATTAATCGTTCCGACACACACATCTTAATTGCACTTATTCGTACACTTTCATATTAAGTAAGTTATAATCACTACGCGTGTAATATTGATGCATCAATTGTGTGAGTTACATTGTTCGCAAGCTGGTGTTAATGTTCCTCGCCTTTGAAAACTGTTAAATATCAGTTGAACTTGACTTGTAATCACTACGCATGTGTTAATTGTCGTGTGTATTATGTGTATTACAAACAATTATAAACACTTGTTGAACTTTCGTGAATTGTGACCACATGTGACGTGTCCCGACGCGCTGAGACGCTGACCCGCCTATGAAGACTTGCTGTTCAAGGTTTAGGTAAGCTAATTGACTTTAATTCGGATCCGTGTTATTGTTCGATTGTGTTAGATGAAGTTAGATAGAAGGTGTAGAGTTTGTGAAGTAGGCATTCTAGAGTTAGGGCGTGTAGAGTTAGAAGCTTGGCTCTACATGAGATCTGGTAACTTTTTGACAGTGCGAGTCGTATGGTCTCGTCTTGGCAACATTTTACATGAAAATGTTTTTGGTAGGCTTTCTTTTGTTTATATAAGTTGCTTGTGACAATTTTTTATTTGTGGACTATTTTCTTACACGTCAGACTTTTTTTTTATAATAACAAGGAGTCCCTATGTAGAGACCAGACCATATATTTCAGACCTCTAGCGTCAAAATTGCGACAGTCTCATACAAACTTCCTCTCCTAGTTTAAGTGGTTGGGGAATAAAAGTTACAAGTTTTATTTTTTTTTGTTGTTTGTGTACTAATACTAGCGTACATACCAAAATTCTTTTTAGGACATTAGGACATACCCTAAGAATTTTGATGATCATCAATGAGTGAGTGATGAAATCAGGGTTTTTAGATAACAATAAAATCTAAAGTATAAGAGCTATGCAATTAAAACTTTATATATTTAATAGGTCTGCTATTGACAACATATCCCGAGAATCTGGTATAATCCAAACCCAAGATATAAGGGTTTAAAAAAACAACGAAGCTCTTCGAGTAAAGGTAAGTAGTGCCCTTCTGCTTCGCTTGGACTTGGTAATAGATTTAATAGTTTAAATAATTTTATTAGCTTATAAATTAGTAAAATTTAATAGTAGTAATAGTAGTGTAATAGTTTCAAAATTATGTAATACAGTAATAAATAAACAACGCGATAAAATCCGTTTATAGTAGTTTAATTTCAATAAATAACATTCGCGTAAACAGAAGACAATATTATCAAAAATATATTTCCTCACCCGTAAAATGTTAATGAAATATTACAACTTTTAACCTTAATTAGTAACATTAAAATGTAAGCTATTAAAATATATAAAATATTCAGGTGCCTTAACTCACGTTTGTGTTAATATGTTCTTTAAAGCAAAATGCTAGTTTTGTTACATACACCAACTAATTCTTACCTGCATCTAGATTAATGAGTAAATGTTTTATTAAAATAACACTCGTTTAAAAGTATAAACTAAATATACTGTCTGAAAATAATTTATATAAAGCTACTTGTCTATTTACTATATTTGTATGTAGATATATGTATACTGTATAGATACCTAATAAAATATAACATATTTATTGTAATATGGCCATATAAACATAATTGTTTGTTGTCTTTGATGGTAGACGTGTATCAGATAAGCTTATTTCCACCATTGACAGTACAGGGCCATCTCCCATGTTTGAATGGTCATATTACAATAAATATGTAATATTATGACCATACACCATTGTGCAGATATATTTGCACCATCGCCCGTTTATACTATTGCTTGCCTAGCGGCTGATCCTACCTGATGCCTGATGGTATGTTGTATCAGTCGATCGTGTATTTCAGTAATAACATTAGCATACACAACCAAGCCGCTGGCTTTTGTAATAGTGATCTTTAAGCCTCATCTGCTGTGATATCGGGTGATACAGTGGCAGAAAAATGATCATGCCACAAAGTCAAATAGTTTTTCAGAGTACTTCCTGTAGTAGGGACGATAGAATACGCGGAGGGACCAAAAATCTCTATTGCTTTGTCTTCAATCAGTCCGTGCGGTTGGTTCATCGGAGATTCAAACAGACACTTACCTATTTGTATCCAGGTTGTTGGAACCCGACAGGCTACTACCAGCCAAAAGTTAATTTAAATTCGTTCATTTATTTCAACGCCAAAGAGAAATAAACAAGGCACTTACAAAGTCATACCACTAGACATGCAAATTTTGATTTTAGTTTAGAATTTATTCCTTTAGTTACATTTTCAGGTATCTAATTAAAATGGGATTGTGGTAAAACGTGTACTAAATTGCAGTTGCAGGAATTGTCTAAAAGGTAGACTGGCTAATAACTGACAAGCTCTCCAACCAAATTGTAGCTTTAGAGAAGTTCGACCGAATTTGCATGCCAGCTAACGCTATGAGTTTTAGTACAATTATGATTTATGACTGCTTTGTTTAGTTATTAGTCACAACCAGAGTTTATATATACACCAAGAGGCTTTCACCAACATGACTTTACTGCGTTTGCGAGAGTCTTCCTTTAAAAGCTAGAAAAGTACCTTCAACATATAAAAAGTTGCAGTCAGAATACCTTGTCGTTTCTATGGGGGTAAGCAGAACTGATGTAGACACTAGACTTTGATTAGAGGGACGAAGTTGTTATTGCAACGTTGCCAAGGCGCTAGTTGTGCTGTTGGTGGTGCAAGTGACTATCGGTTACGCCAATTTCTCGCCACAAGGTGAGCTGTTTATATAACCGTTTGAAATATGATCAAACATCCAAATTTGGCTATTGAGCTCTCTTCGGTCTGTATAGAGGACAAAAAAACATTGACCACGTTCTGCATTATTTTTTATGAAAGCTTATTTCTTCTTTCAGCGCAAGCACATAATCTCAGGACATGCCTTTTTGTTTTTTATTAGTGACGTTCATGACGCGGGACTAAGTGAATTGTAAGTTCCTATACTTAGTTAAATAACTTAATAGAATATAGGATACGTAGAAAAATCATTTTTCAACTGATATACTTACTTTAATTAATCATCAACGATATATTGCTAGTGATGAATTATCGTATCAAATGAATTATTCATAATATTGGTGTAACATTTATAATTCAATATAAATAAATTTATTGTAAACTTATTTTAAATTACCTAACTTTTTCCTACATTGAAACTTCTAGATCAATGTTATGATAATTTTTTTTCATCAAACACGCCAATGAAACATAAAGGGTCTACAAAGCTTTTTAAAGATAGCTCTTGTATTAAGGATAATCTTGAGAAACGGTTTGTAAACGTACAATGAACACAAAGAACACCAAGATTAGGGAAAAAGGGAAGAAAAGGCTTTATTTTGGTATAATAAATATACACATCTGTTGTATTACGTACTAACTTTGGCTGTAATATGGAACCTCTATTAGATTAAAAATAATTTATCACGTACCGAAATACAATTCACGGAATCTATGTATATATAGACAAAAATAAAACAGTTCAGTAACTTTTTCTTAACTGTTTGTCAACCGTATTTTAGTATTGATATCCTAACTAATATTATAAATTGAAATGTAAGTTAGTTTGTTAAGCTTTTACGCTTTAACTACTTACCCGATCATCATTCAATTTCGCATAAACTTTCTCAAGGGTACAGAAATGGATATGGGGTTTCATTCACTATTACTAACCTTTCTTTTACGTAGTGAAATGTCTCCTCGCCACAAGGGGAGACGAGAGTTTTTATGACGGGCTATTCCGGCAGTTCGGGCCTACTGATTGAATCCACCACGATGTGCCAACTCGCTGCTTTTTGTGGTCACTGGAACTGAAACTACGTCAGCTACTCTTTGTTACTAACCTTACATATCCTTTTTATTTTTTTTATTTTTGATACCAAGGAAAAATGCTTGATGGACTACCCGCCGGCTAGGGGACGGCACCGGCGGGGCGTGTGGGACTCACCAGCCGAGCGCTGGTATACCCACTAAAAATCCTGGGGTGTTCCCTCTCTCACCCAATGGGGGGGGGGGCAGGCAGGCACTCACACGGGGGGGCCGTGTGAGTGCCGGCCGGGTCCATCGGACCCGACCTCCTCTCGTCCTTGGAGGAGAGCAATTCACTGCTCTCCCCTTTCGACGTTAGAAGGCGCGCGGGAACACCGCGCGCGCCCTCTATGGGTTCTTAGTTCTTCTTTCTACGGGTGGCAGGGTCCCCTGAGGCCTTGCCACCCAGAACCCTTAGGTGGGGGGCAGGAGAGCGACATAAGCTCGTCTCCTGCGCCCCCTCCTCCGGCGGCGGATGTCCGGGCGTAAGGATCTTCCTCACGCTCCCGCTCCGCTGCCACCTTCTGCGAGATGACAGCCTCGCAGAAGGACCTCATTGCACCCCAGCACCTGTCGTCGCCGACCATCATGGATACGACGGTCGGCAACCAGAGGTCGGGGCCAATCACGGCGACCAGGGCAAAGCGCTCCTTGGCCCACGCCGGACACTCCTCCAGCGTGTGCTGCGCCGTGTCCCGGTCACACTCCTCGCAGTGGTGACACCTGGTTGTCGGCTCCCTACCTGCACAGGTACTCTCCGAAACAGCCGTGTCCGGAGAGCACCTGTGTAAGCCGGTAGGTGAGCGGTCCGCGCCGTCTGTCCGTCCATTGCCTTAGCACCGGACGGACAGCCTCGACGGTCCTCACCCTGTAGCGGGGCTGGGCCAGCCTTTCCTCCCACTTGGCCTCGAGGACCAGTCGAGCCTGGGACCGTCACGTTTCCACCACCCCGTGAGTGGGTTCCTCACCATGGAGCCGAAGGTCCACGCGCCAGTGATACACCGACGCTTGGACCTCCGCCTCCAAATCCCAGGGCGGCGATGCCGCCAGGACGCACGCCGCCTCAAAGGAGACGGTGCGGTACGCCCGCGACACCCTGATCACCATCGCCCTCTGAGGTCTCCTCAGAAGAGCGATGTTTCGGCGATCGAGGGCGCCGGCCCAAATGGGCGACCCGTAGAGGGCCATCGACCGCACCACCCCCAAATAGAGGCGGCGGCAGACGACACTCAACCTTACATATCCTACATTTACACGAGCGAAGCCACGGGCAACATCTTGTGTTATGTAAGTTAGTAAGTAACATCTCCTGAACACATCTCCTAATGTTGCTGAGAGTGCCCGTTTATTTGCTGTGGGGGGCACGATGGGATTGACATCGTCGCATCTGTGTACTTAAATCCCTAATAAAAATAAAGAACAAAAAATAAAAAAAATTGCTGTTGGGAGTGGGAATCGGGTCTTTGGCTCCAAGCACTCCCATCGTCCAACATAAGCACTATGTTGGACAACACAACGTTCCGCATCGCTTCTTGCCTTCGTTTAGGTGCTCCATGTATTTCTCCACATCGATGTCACTGTGGTGAAGCCGTCGATGGCCTTGGCCACCATGGCCTATCATGTAGCAGGAGTGCCGGTCGTTTCTAATAATAATTTTTTTTTAATAATAATCATTTATTTCTCTCTCACACAGAAATTGTTACAACAATCAGATGACTTAAATGTAAGTTATTTAACAAGTAGTCAGTAAAAACTGTGCGAGAGACTGGTCTCTGTACTAGGTAGACCTGTATGACAGATGACCAGCCTCCCCCGACTGTACAATGATGATGCACGAGATGATCATCTGGTAGAAATTACATGTATTTAGTTAGGTATGTGAGGGATGTATAAATGCTAATCTAATTTTATGAATGTAATATGTATTAGTGTGTGTGTGTGTGTGTGTGTGTGTGTGGGTGCGTGCGTGCGTGCGTGCGTGCGGGCGTGCGTGCGTGCGTGCGTGCGTGCGTGCATGCGTGCGTGCGTGCGTGCGTGCGCGTGTGTGCGTGTATGTGTGTGTGTGTGTGTGTGTGTGTGTGTGTGTGCGTGCTAGTGTGTTTTTATTTCGGTACATGTAATAGATTTTCTGTTTCCTCATAACTGAGGGATTTAAGCCAGGAAGAAAGCTTTTCTTTGCAGCGATATTTTGTGAGACAATATATTGATAATTCCTTATTTACTTTTTTGTATAAATATCCTCCCAGAAAACCAAAGAACCTACTGGAGAAGGATGTAGACCATTGCTTGTTTAGTGACGAGCAAACGTTGTATGCCCGACGTTTGGCTAGTTGAGCTGGATCAAAAGGAAGCAGAGAGTGCTGTTTTAGAATGGTGTTTAGGATGTACAGTTGGCGGACAGTCAGAACGTCTGCGAGTTGGTAGAGGTCTCTTGTGGGGAATAAAAAAGGCAAGGAGTGACTCACCTTGAGGACTGCTCTTTGCGCTCTTTCCACCTTTATCAGACTTGTTTTGCAGACGCCGCCCCATACTGAAATGCAGTATGTTATCACAGATTGACACAGGGATGTATATACTAATTTTATTATTGTTTTGTCTGCACTTTGGCGTAGATTTTTAAATACATACATTAACTTACGTATTCTTGATGAGAGTAGATCAATGTGATGCTTGAAACTTAGGGAGCTGTCGATTATTACGCCTAAGTATTTGATGTGTGTGACACGTTCTAAGTGATCACATGTGCAAGTCTCATTAGTTGAGCAAGAGTGGGCTATAATGTAGTAGTTCTCTGAACAATTAAACTGGGTGTTATGTAATGTGAAGGGTATGTATTTAGTTTTGTCACTATTGAGTGTCAGTCCATTGTTCTTGAGCCATGAAGTTACTCTGTCAAGACCAACTTGAGCAATAGCGTACGTGTCATCCCAAGTATCACCGTGAAATATTAGTGCAGTGTCATCCGCAAACGTTACAATTTTGCCATGTGCTAATTGTGTGCTAATTGTTTCTCGCGGCACGCCAACCTTAATGACATTATCCGTCGTGCTTTTGTCGCCGCCGGCGTGCCAGCTCATCTTGAAACTAATGGTTTGGCACGTGACGATAGGAAGAGACTGGACCGTATGTCATTGATGCCTTGGAAGATGGGTAGGCCCTTGGTGTGGGATGCAACGTGTATAGACATCCTTGCGCCATCATATCTTCTCAGCACAGCGGGTTGTGCTGGTGCTGCTGCTGCATCCACAGAGACTGTCAAACGGCGCAAATACAAAAACCTGGCAGTGGATTATGTTTTTGAACCGTTTGGGGTCGCAACGCTACGGTCATGGGCTTCCCGTGCCCAGAGGGCTGACCTTTATTTCGCGGAAAGAATAAGCATTGCTATTCAACGTGGCAATGCTGCCAGTCTTCTGGACACACTACCAGTTGAATGTGATGCGGAGGAATTCTATGACGCCTATTAGGGGGTTTTAGTGTAGTTTTTCTTTCTTATTTCTGTTTTATAATATTTTAGGTATAAGTTAGTTTTAAAGAATTGTGTTTATATTATGTATATAATTAATCATATATTTTAAGCATCATGTATGTTTTCCTCAAGTTATCAATAATGGTTATGGTCGACCGACGATAATGGTTGTTTTGACCACTGGGCGAACACAAGGTCTTATAATTTGTCCGTATTATACGGCGGGTTAAGTGGTCACTTGAGTCTACCAACGAGCCATGTGCTGTGAATTTGAACCCCTGAAGGGGCTAAAATTATGTAAACCACTAATAATAATAATTGTTCCGAATCTAGATGTTATTTGTGTCCGCTGTTTGAGTGTTAGTAAAGTCGACCAATAACTAAAAACAAACCAAGTCTAACAATACATTTCCTATTGTATTAAAAAGGGTATTAAAACGTATTAATAAGATACTAAATAAAATAATTAATGAATTTTAAATATATTGCGCCATTTATCAAAAGAAATAAAATCAAACACTAAAGCCTTTACAGGCATTCAATTTCAAAATACATCTTCGTACATTTAAATTAAAACACGCTTCACCTGGTAAACAAACAACGTGAAATATATGGAGATGAAACATGAACTTAATTAAGATTTACGCAAAGTATGATCAAGGAAGCATTACAGTCGTAATTGATATTTTACGCCCTGAACCAGATTCATATGAGAAAGGTTATTAAGTATCTTCCGCTACGCCCTTCTCTCAAAATATTCTCTTGAGAGTACCGTAGAGTAGGTACCGTTTGTTGGTAGTTCTAAACTTAATTTGATATGGGTTTGGCGTATAAAGAGTTTTTAAATAAATTCTTACTTTATAAAGGCTACTAGCATTTTAGGTAATACATTTTTATGTTATGTAGGAAATAAATACTTTTGAGGAAATTAATATTACGCGCGTTCTTTTTAACTCAAAGATAAAAACTAAATTAAGTGCCTTCGTAATGCTGAAATTATAACAAAGTTCGAGATAAAATTTGTAAGCAAAATAAATAAGTGTAAATGTGTTCGAATAGCATAATTTAAGTAATGATATTTAAATGTCTGTTTTGTAAACAAAAGTAGGCAATATAATATATTGCCTAAGCTTTTTAAAATATCAACATCATAACGTTACTTGATTGAACGGATGGCGAAGAGGTAAGTAGAGGCCTCGCCGCTGCCAGTGCACCGAGTGTTGTAAAACCTACACGAGCCAGAAATATCATCCACAATTTATTTTGGCTGTCTGGTTCTAGGGTTATTTATATATTTTCTAATAAGTTCTGCAGCATATTAGTCTCACAGCAGACCTAGACAAAGATGACGGGATAAGCATAGTTTCTAACAAACTCGTCTTATCACTTAAGCACTAAAGGGAGGGCAATTAATTTTTCTATTGCAAAGCAACTGTCGATTGCCATGAAGTAGAAAAAGTATTTATTTAGATCACAAAACAAGGTACAATCAACGAAAATTGAGTATTGAATATATAGGACTGATTCTATAACTATGCGTGCACAGAATGATCCAAGTTAAAAATATTGCACTGTTTGTTCCTACCTATGAAAATTTTACATTAAGCAAGCAATAATGGTAGTACTTTAATATTATACATAGCTTTCTTATAGAGAGCTAACATAATCAAAAGAAATTTAGTATATCTTCCACGAATTTAAATTGTTTTGATTCTCAATCAGTCAATAGCAGCATTGCGTGTTGACACAGAAAATCCTCATGGCTTAGAAATATTTATGTAGTGGGTAAGTACCTTTACACGCCCAATGGATCACTCCACTGAAGCGTGTTAAATATTTCGTCAGCGGAGCGTAAAAAATTACGCCACATTTGCTTTTACATTGACAAATGTTCTTTGTGCGCTGATTGCATGCATGTGCAGAATCTGACGCGTGTGGACCTCAAATACATGGTAGCAATTATTTCACCGATATATTTTGTAATTGATACTCAATTTTGTTTTTGTTAAAACCTAGCTTACAAAACGATTCGTGATGCGAGTTGGTAGTGTATTGTAATGTTTTGACAGACAGGATTAATCTATCGTTTGCTCTTGCGGGACATACCAATATCTCTTATAGCATATAATTTCAAACACAAGTATGATTCAGCGAATTGCTAAGTTTATAGGTTTATCCCGATCTCGTGCATCATCAACAATGCTTTAAGATATTCTGGCAAGGCCCTAGGTGGCAATGAATTCATATCATCATTCAATTCGATATGCTGTAACTGAGAGTAATAATGTTGAGAAGATACCTTGGCAAAATTTAATCCTACGTAGCGAGGAATCGACTAATGATTGTTAGAGACCTCACTTGACATATCTTGGTTATTTTTAGCATAAGAAAATCTTAAGCAAGTTTTAGAACATGATTGTACAAAAATAACGTTGGTATATTATGTATAAATATAGCGTCTTAACCTAAACATGCCGTAGGTATTCTGCTTCAGAAAAAAACTAATAAATCAAATACTAATAATATATATATATATATAATAAACCATATGTGAAAAAGTGTTTTTTAATATTCCCTCATTGTTATTAAAATGATTGCCTTTGTGCCAGGAATAAAAGATTTACGCGCTTGTGCTGACGGCAGCAGAGACTGAATGCAGCATTCGATTTTGGTGCTTGTCACTGTGGTTTCTGATCAGCCTCCATATGTGCCTGTTTTCCTAATATTATTTGTCATAACTATTAATAGTTACCTAGAAATACATACCCTCAAAAATGCGATTAACTAGTGTTTCACATTTTTTGCTTTAACTCACAAAAGGCTCGCCACTTTCTGTTAGATTAAGGTATTTTTCAGGCAACCTGGCTGATCTGGCTTAGATAACCCTTAATTGTGCTTAACGCTATAAAATCTGGCAATCTGACATTGACCTTAGTATAGTTTTAAGTCCGACACACTTGAAAATAATCAGCTTAAGAAAGCACAGTATACATACATTATTTTCTCGATAAGCCAAGCAAGCAAATGAATACTAGGCCAGTATAATAATATCTTAAGGATATTTTTATTTGACTGAATAGTTATACAACCCGAAAGCTCAGACGTAATATGTAAATCTAGGCTTTCGGTCGAGAAATTCAGATATAGAAATGGTAAATTAATTTCATACAAACACCTCATTTAAACTAATATTAAACTATAAATGTTATTACAATATTTTCATAACAGTACTATTATATTGTTACACTCAGTGCTAATCCTCGGCATTGTGTGGAAGACTCGGTAGTTCCGTCTTATAATTTATTACAGCGCCATCTATTGAAGTCTTACGGAACTACGTAGATTCGTCGGTACGAGTAGAGTGGAGAGAACGCTGGCACATTCTCGAATCAACGCATTGTTTACAGACCAAGTATGACGTTTCTAGAAAACTCCAGAAACGCTTTAACCGCGTATAAAAAGGGGAAGGCCAACGCTCGCCGAGACAGTTTACAATCATAAGCGGTCAAGTATTCATCGAAGCGAACGGAAGCGAAAATACTACGAAGTTTGAAGCAGTTACAGTGGAAAAGTGTAGTATAGTGTTTGTTGTGTTTAAAATTTAATTGTGTGCTAGAATAAAACGTGTTTTAGTCGGTAATATGGTTTTACATTCTTATCCCTCAAACCTAGCACGTAACAATATATATTAAGTTTAGATAGCCTGTGGCATAATCTGCCATTTAAGTTTACCGTGGACCATGAGGATTCTATTCCAGGGTCGGGGGAAATGCTACCCAGTTCATCTGTTAGTAAAATCTCCGTAGTAAGAAATATTATATTATGGAACATGTAAAATAGCTGTTAATATCTGGGACTTCTATTTCGAGAATATACAATACATGCGTGAGTCATTTAAAGAGTAGAGTAGAACTCTTGACAAGTTCTCTATAATATGTTAGGCTTTTAAGAATAAGGATTTAAATTATAAGAGTTCTTAACCTTAACATGCAAAGCGAGGGAATAGCCCATTGTTAATGGGACTTTAGACCTTCTTAACTCAAAGGTGTAACCAATAATCTAAGGTTTTAAATTTATCATAAATTATAATCAATATATGGCTAGATAATTCCTTTAGTATCAAGACATTTTCTAGGTGCGGTATAAACGTGAGCACTAATGGCACCACAGATCGTGAGTGCCTAAATTTTATACCCAGATCAGGTAACGTATTATTCACATTTTCTGTATTGAATTTTCCATCCCCTTAGTTAGGTAGTAATAGATTCGCCCTTTGATTTGTAAAATTAATTACCACATATTTAACGATTTACTATAATAAGACTATGGTTATCATACACCTCTGTCATTTCATATATACAAGTATGTTACTATGACGATAGAAATGAAATAATATGATTTCATCGTCGGTCAGGTTTGATTGAAACATCTTACAAAAAAAAATTTTCTAGTGAAAACGAAATATACTTGTCGAAACTGAAACCTCAGATTTTTAAGCAACTGTTTTTTTTTTACCTTCAATATTCTGGAAAGCCTTTTGTTTTTCTTAGAATACTTTACTAAAACTTATATAAAAGGCAGATAATATTATTGAGAGTTTTGATGTGAATATAATAAGTGTATTACCAAATTAACAAATGTGCTCAAAGTAAAAATTAAAAACTATCTCATAGGTGCCGTGGGTTCTATTTACAGGTTGAGGAAAGTGTTATTGGGGTTTAGAATGTGGAAGTTAATATTAAGTGAAAGATACAAAGAAGAGAGCACACCTTTTCCTTCTCGTATGAGGACATAATTATGTATATTAGTATATGTATAAGTATAGCTATAAGTGCTTGTATGACTACTAGCCGTAAAATAAAAGTTTCGACAACATTTATGTCTTATAAATTTAAAAACGATATACAATGTATATCGTTTTTAAATTTATAAGACTAGACTATCCAACTGCAAGAAAGATTATAATGGCTGGTGGTATATCTGTCTGACACACTATTGCCTAAAACTTCGGATCAACTGCAACATGTTTCTTGTCAATATTGTTATCATTTCTCAACAGAGTATAAAAACATAATTTGTTGCCTAATAAGGCTTTCTCGTCGCAGCAAATGGCAGAATTTGAAGTCAAGTATGATTAATGGTTTTAATATCTGGCTCGTGGCCCATCATAATATTCTGTTTTCCTCAATTGACTTCTACCAATTTAGTAAAATGAGATGTATTTTCCTTTTGTTATTATATTCCTTATTTACGTTCGTCTGCAACTTATTTTGGTCTCATAAAGCCTCTGTTTAGCCTCTTCTGTTCCTGTTACGGAATTGGTATTAACAAACTGAACATTTTGGCACATGATTTAATTAAATAAATTAATGCAGGCTCGCTTTTCACAGTGTGAACTGGAAAAGGAATTTTCGTATCGCCTTTATTTTATTGTGCCGTGACATTATCTTAGCTATGGTAATTTACAGTTGTACTGTACCTTACTGTTCAGACGTCACCTTGGTAGTATGGACAGTATGCGCACAATTATATGAGAAGAACCTACGGAACGTTAAAGTACGTACATTCCTATTAGCCCTAATACTCTAAGACTACTCTACCATATTCTATGTGATAAATAAAAAAATAGATAAATTTGGGATGCCTGCACCATGCGTGCTATGGTAACAGGTGGAGCTCACTGCCAGTCAAGCAGACTCACACGACTGATCAGAAATGGCTAAAGATGTCTTGGCCACAGTGAGAGGTTGGTAAAGTATTGAGTCATTTACTGAAATATGTTTTAAGAACATAAGTTTTACTCACACATAACTTCTAAATTGCATACAAAACTATTTAAAAAAATATTGTAGTGAAACTGTACTGCATATTGAAATGTTATCTAAGTACAATAAACCATACCCATCGCAATATCGTACAGTCAAATAAGTTCGTTTTTCTAAATTCGCAGTTTTATCTCAGCTGGGAGAGCCATGCATCGGAAGTTTTCACATAAACAATACATGTAAAGGACTCGTAAATAAACAACATGGTGTCTTGGGACGCGGGCCCTTATTCTGAAATCCACTTTTGTGACATTTTCACTATGTCTTTCAGATTCGTTGATGCGTGTTATGTGTTTATTTTAACGTTATTGTAGCAATCATACTTCGATGTGTGTTTGTAGTGACGTTTGTTTTAATTGTTTAAGATTTAAGATGGTGGAATTGCAACTTTTATTTTCTATATCTAGATAACTATGGTATTAGAAATTGTAAAGTGTGTAAAGTGGTCTTCAATTTAATTTCTTATGTCACATTAGCAAGTAAAATCGTCGAAACATCAATAATATATATTTATTAAACATTACTCCTAGGCCTAATTCCTGTGTTGCATAAGGCTACACATACATTTAAAAAAATTATATAATACTGTTGTGCCGACTCTTGGGTGGTTTTGGATTGAACCCGCAACACGCCTGTGCACGCTGACAGATATATTATCTGAGCTATGTATTATAATAACTGACTCTATGTCAGTTTGTGGTATTGATAAACTGTGAATTCACAGCCGTATTTTGCTACAATTTATTTACATACGTCAATCAATTAATCATATGTCAGCAAATATTGCACGCTTCCGTAAGACATAAGCCTCTTCCATTTAACGTCATAAAGTCTTTGATCTTTGGTCTGCTGCATCTAGTCCAGCCACCGTATTAAGGTAATCAGCCCATCTGTTAGCGCGTTGCGTTTACCAATTCGCACTTACAAACGGATATTGAATTTTGGTAGGCATCATACAGTTCGGATAATTTGGCAATACTTATAGGACAATGTAACTAACATTTCCCAATTTGTACTATTATTTGTGCGTGTCATTGTCTCAAGGATTACATGCCCCGCAAAATTATTTATTTAGTCTACCGGTTTACTATGGAGGAGAGTAGATTTTTGTTTTGTAACTTCTCCTATATACTCCTGATTAAATTTGTTGTGAGTTCAGCAGTTTAACTATACCTGGAACTTTACGAATGTAGAAACTAAACTGGCTACCGGGTATTATAGTTTTGGAGTACCAGTGGCTGAAGTCCCAAAAAAATACCTCACAAAAGCAAATTCATCAAAATCAAGTCTTAATTTTCATTAAAATAATAAAACATTTCTTGGGTACGTCATTTTTAAAATACAAATGCGACTGTGAGTTCTATTGTTTGTTACGCTTTCGCGCAATAATTACTCGACCGATCATCGTGAAATTTCGTTTAAACTTTACCACGTTGCCCTGACAAAGTGTGTGTTAAATGACGTACCCAAGAAATGTTTCTCATGAGAAGAAGCTGCCAGCTAACTTATGATGACCATGATGTTATATACTAATTATGTGAGTGGACTATGTCATACATATTGCCTATCGTACTACACAAAATATAATAACTTTAACTAATATATAAATATATATACAGTACTATAGTAATTCAGTAACTTAGTGCGAGGAAAAATATTCCGTGCCAATGCTCATTTGGGTGTGACTATCTAAACTAGAAAAGTTCAGCGGATCCCTTTCCTCTATTACAGAATGAAACCATTCATTTCATAACTTATGGTTATGTAAGCTACATTGCTAACACAAAATGTTTCTATTTGATTCTTTTCTTCAATAAAAGGGCTACCAGCTCTTGACGTAGGAATGTTACTAAAATCGCGAAATGCTTCAAAAATGTTTGAATCAGAAAAACAATTCTATATTGTACATTCTTACGAGTACTTCGTTTGCAAGATCCTAAGGCTCAATTTCCGTTAAACAAAATATTTGTGGATTTAATTCTCAGCAAATTTGAAACATCAAAATGAACTCACGGCGCCTGGAAAGTGGACTTCCATTTAGCTTGAAATTCTATAAATAACTGCTTCATAGGTTTTTTATTTGAAAGTACCCTAAAATGTATATGTTAGTGACATGTAATCAGCTTCATGCTATTTATTTTTAGGTATTTGACCGTAGGCTGCCATATTAAATATAAAAGTAAAATAAAAATCCAAAAGTAAGTGTAAAATATGTTAAAGATATACAATTTAAACGGAATATATGGTTATTTTATTCCAGCATTGCTTTAACTTGCAAGACAGAAATGTAGATATCTTTCGAAAATGTGCGTCTCAAGAACATAAAGTACTGTTCTATATAAAGATCATGGCATGTACGCAGGAACTCTCTATACTTAGAATATGCTTATGAACATAAGCTTTGTCTTAATGGATAATTGAGTATGGACTTTTAAACTTCAATATAATAATAATAATATTCTATCACATGTACACACAACACCATCTAGCCCAAACTAAGCAGAGCTTGTACTATGGTTACTAGACAATGGATAAACATACATATATACTTTTTTTGTAAATACATATATATTATACATAGGAACACCCAGACCAAGACAAACATCCGTGTTCATGCACACAAATGTTTGACTTGTGCGGGAATCGAACCCGCGACCTCAGGCGTGGCAGTCGGTTACATTAACCACTACGTCACCGAGTGGTTATTGTAACCGATAAACGATGAACCATAGCGAGTCTTTTTTACTTATTAATATTCTGCCTAATTCTAACTCAATGTTTGTGTGGTCCGAGAATAACCCTTAAATGGAGCATCTTATCATTTTTTAATATATTCTTGTATTAAGTATTTGGAAAATAACAAATTTGAATTATATTTGTATTTTTATTAGTAATGGTGATAAAAAATAAAGGCAATACCTAAACATAGCGACCCATGTCTATGAGTCGCTATGTTTTGTCTCTACATTGCGTACTAAATAAGCTAAAGTAAGAAAAAAATACTGTAAATTATATTTCTTTTTATACTACGGTGGCAAACAAACCTACGGCCGACCTGATGGTAAACGGTCACCGTAGCCTATGGGCGCCTGCAACACCAGAGGCATCACTTGCGTGTTGCCAACACTTTAGGAAAGTCAGTGGGAAGGAGAAGGAGTGGGTAGGAGGAAAGAGGGTGATTGGGCCTCCGGCACTCTTACTCACCCAACGAAACACAATAGTAGGAATACAGCTATTTCACGTCGATATTTTGTGAGAGGGTAGTCCTTCCCCGGTTGAGCCGGCCCATTAACTACTCGGCTCTACTACCTATGGAAAATACTTATAGTAATAGTGTACTTTCAGTAATATATATCATATGTTTCCAGAAAAAGATCGTTCCATTTACCTCTAACTGTTTTAATTTTGTAATATCCTTTTATTAAAAGTTTACTGTAATGCCTGTTAAATTTTATGAATGTATCGTTCAAATTCCGAGTATCCAAACATACACGGATAGTATCAATCAATGCTTATCCATGTAAAAAGCTTTCAATATTGGTTTCATTTGATGTTTTCCTTATTCATACGATACACTATGTATACACATGACCTTTTTATGTGTTACTTAGTTGTGCTTGTGGCTTCGTTCGTGTGGTTCGTTCGTGATTGTGAACGTGAGTACCATTTTTTTGGTTTTATTGACCAGAATTTGTATAATAGTGACTAAGATTTTACGTTTGATCACAGTCTATAGTAAATGGTGGAAATCGGATCAAAATCTATTCATTAGTTTGCGGGAAGCTAATAACACAAAGACACTCTCAAATTTAGAATACGTATATACTCTCAAATATACTCTCTAATATACGAAATATACTCTCAAATTTAGAATACGTATACAGTACAGAAGTTATATACATACGTACTTTTCATTCTACTTCGATGTTTTATGATAGTATAGTCTTCATCATTATGTCATCACGTTGTTAACTTAGGCGTCCAAATGATCCATGGTTAACACCGAGAGAAAATGGGTAGCGGTCGCATCCTTCTGTGAGGACGTCATCTTGCAGAAGGAGGCGGTGGAGCGGATCCGTGAGGAAAGTATCTTTACGGATTCGAGCCACCGCTGGCAAACCGGGTGGCGCTCGCTCGCATATGCGCGGTGGGAAAACGGGGATCTTCCGGCCGCCAGCCATTGAGTCGGAACGACGGTCATTGTTGTACCGGGGCATCGTCCAGGGGTCGTCGCCCGCAGACATATATCTACATTGGGCACTGCTGGGTAGGTCCCTGATGCAGTATCAGTTCTAGCTTCTCATATTTTGTATTTACATATTATTTGTTGTACTTTAAAGCAATAAAAAAATATATTTATTAATTATGATTTATTAGCGAGCCACCTACGATAAAAAGCAGCGAGGTGGTACACCGTGGTCGTTTTAGTCGGAAGGCCCGAAGTCTCGGGAGAGCCCGACATAGCCCTGTCGCCTTTCCTCGTTGTGAGGGGGTATGCATCACGAGCATATCCTCACGTTAAAAAGCGTGCAAATGATGTCCAAATAGACAGTTTATTAAAATAGTCGGTCAGATAGAAGTTCCGAATCCCCAAATAACCTGACTAATTGCTCCGAAATTCATGGCCAAAAACCAGTAGCTCGCGCATTATGTGGGCAAAGCCAGATTCTGGGATTAATGCACTTATGGAAGCCAATCCAAGTTGCGATTTTTGCTGATGTCTCGAAGATAGTCATGCCTTTCTTTTGTTGAAAGTACGATATTAATATTTTGCCGCACTGTGTGTGTTTATTTCCTGTGTCATGCGGGACTTTACGACGTTTGAACATGAGTACAAGGAACACCCATACTTGGAACAGGTATTTGTGGATCACATAATTTTTTGTTTAATTTGAGGATCGAACCCACAATTCATGCCACAGTAGCGAGGCGAACACTTAAACCACTACCCAGTGTAGTTTAATTACATATGGTAAAAATGATCATAGCCTTTTTAGAGTTCGAAAAAACTCTTATACAACAGCTTTGTCCGTCCGTATGTCTGTTATACAACTTTCAACTTAAGAACCGTAAGAGCTCGAGACTCGCGGTCAACGCCATTCGACTCAGCATACTCGATGCTCCGAAATGACTATGACCTTTAACCTCTGATCTCAAGGTCACGTGGTATCACGTGAACTTTGCATATTAATTAAACCAGTTTTTCAAACTCTAAGATTTACGGCAATGAATTGCTGTTTCTCACTTGTATTAGTTAATGTTTTATTTTAGTACATTAAGTACTGTGATGTGAGTGATGGAGAACAAGTGGAGCAAGTGAAAGAATTTGTAGATTTGGGTACTTTGTTTACAAGGGATGGCTGAGATATTAAAAGGAGAACGATTGGTGGCAATAAAGTGAAATGCGCTCTACGCTCTTTTATGAAATGTAACCGAAAAGGCACGTTTGGCTGTTCATAGCGGACTATTAGTGCCTACACTTATGCATGGAAGTGAAAGTTGGGTATGGCAAAAGAAACATGAGGGCAGAATAAATGCTGTAGAAATGAGAGCGCTGAGAAACATATGTGGTGTGACTCTGAAAAATAGAATAAGGAATAGTGTGATTAGAGAGAGATGCGGCATGAAAGTGGATATAGCGACGAGAATAGAAAAGGGTATATGACACTAGTTTGGGCATGTAGAAAGAATGGACGAGAAAATACTGACTAAGAAAGTTTATAAGGCTGGTGTGAATGGAACAGTCACAGGAGGAAGACCAAGGCAAACATTTCTTGATCAGATCCGAGAATTTAAACCGGCGAGCGTGCATGAGGAATGTTATGAAAGTTAATGAAGCCAGAGAAGTGTGTGAGGATCGTAGCAAATGGAAATCCATAGTCTCTGCCTACCCCTCTGGGAAACAGACGTGTATCTATGTATGTATTGATATAATTCTCTTTTTTTTGTTTTCTTTGGTTTAATAAGTGAATTTGGTAATATAACTATACTAATTTAAAACCTACATAAATAAATATTATTACATTTTATTTAAATTGACTAAGATATTAGAGGCAAAGTTTTATCCTTCATAATGTAATTCTGTAAAGGAAAATAATAAATCACATGGAAAACCTAGACTATAAATAAGGCAGCTATAAATCTGTAAATGTTCTTCTGAAAAAAGAACTCAGAATAAAACAGATTAAGCGATATATTCACTGAAAGTACTTAGGCGCCTCTGATTAATAATGTAGGTACTACAAAAAAAGGCTCGTAGTTGTGTCTATAGAATTTAATAGAATAATGGTAATAAAATATTATTTTGATAAAAATATTCAACATTTTCGAGTTTAAATATTTTCTTACATTGAGTTATATTAGATATGTATATACCTATATTGTATTAATCTAAATGCTATTTTGTCGTTTTGACGATTCCTATCTGTGCTTATCGGAAATTGCTTCCAACACAAGAATTTTTGATTGTCGGGATTAACAAGAATACTTTATAAATAAGAAATCTATTTTGTGTCAAATATGGTAGAGTAATATAATTATTTTAATCAACATAGCTGTACTTAAAACCTTGACATACTGCGTAGATATAAACACGCTTGTATTGCTAAGAAAAGAACGCACATATATATATACCTAATCCTGAAATTTTGCCAATGATTTAATGACCTACTTCATAAGGGTTCAACCTATTTCCATCTACCGAGCACAGTTCTAAACACCGTGCTGCTACCGAAAATTACAGAAAACACTGCCAGGAATCGAACCTCAGACCTTTTGCACAATAGTCGCATTCACTAACACTGCGAACGGTCGGCGTATTTCATGTAAATCCTCCATATTACAAAACACACGGTACTACATGCAATCTTTGAAATTCGAACAGTTTTCTACTCGCCACTTTCACGATAAGATTAATACTGAAGCAACAGAGTCGGTGCGGTTTCCTCGCTCTAATTTCCCTTGTCACGAAACCTCTACAACTACTTATGTAGCTGCCACGTCAAGTTTTAAGTAGGTAATACCTAGTTTTCCGTGATAAGCACAGTACGTTTCCTAAGTATGTCGGGGTCAGCTGGCTAGACTGCTGAATATTACTATAAAGACAGCGTGTTTCAAACACGTTAGTTCAGCGTTTTGTTTTTTGATGCTTCGACCGAATTTACACGGCCTGGTTTACGGGTTGACTGATTTATTACGCTTAAATTTTAAACTAGATTACTATTTGTATATTCTGCCTAAATGGCGCAGCTGTAGTTCTGTGATTGCTGTATATGCGGTTTCGGTTTTAATTCCCGGGTCGTGCCAACCGCTATTTAACTTTTCTGTTAACTTCTCAGTAGTGCGGACTCTGGAACTTGCTTATTAATCAGACTGCTATAGGCTCGTTATTACAAGTATAACGATAGCTGACAAAATGTAGATGTAGTAGAACTGTAACTACGCTTGAGGCGATGAGAATATCTATGTATGTAAATCTTTAGGTAAGAATAACTGCCGGTGTTGGATAAGAATATATAAGACGAAATTCGTGATTCTTCATGTCTGTTTTAACATAATATCAGTTGGTAAATTAATTGAAAGAGGTACATTGCTTGTGCAGCTATTTTAATGTAATTATATATTAATCAGATTACTATTCGATCTTATTCGTAACCCACCTTTTATACCAACATCTATTAGTCTTAAATAACTAATCAAGAAACCGTCCATAAGGGTTTCTGAGAAAAGAGGCGCCGTACTAATTTACTTTAGCCAAGTTCGTTGACAAGCAATAGAAAATTATTGGTTTTGTTGTATATACTTAAAAGCTTCGGGTACGTATCCCTTGTTTATATGATGTTGGTGAATTGGTCTATACCAATTCACCACTAGCAATTTATACTGCTAGTGATTCCCAACTATATATACAAAGTCATGTTATTGAACCAAGCTTGGGTAAAGGCAAATATTTGCGTATCTTCACGTAAATATGTTTATATTTACAATAGTGGAAATCTATTAGCTTAAAAGTTACCTACCCTGGTTTCACTAGAGAGAGAGATGTTACCTAATAAAATATTAATTGTAGTCTGGTTGCTAATAGACTATAGTATCAAAATCACTCACGATTTCAAATTTGTGGACGAAACGCGTTATCCAATTACGTGGCAGGTATTTTTATTAGCAATACAGAGTTTACAACCGTAGGATTCCAGTACACAGCAATATCTTTGTCTCTAATTACCTGGGCTTAAACTGGTATAATATAAATTTATGAAAATTATAGTTCTGCTTGAACCTAAGAATATATTACTATACAATGGCGTTATATCTTATAATCCTTTTATTATACGTTTTAAGACCTATCGTATAATAATTGGTGACTAGACATCGAATGTTTTCTCCAGACTGCGTCTCTGAGGAAACCCTATGCCAAGCAATAAGTTAGCAATGCAAAGCAAGGACAGGATGCATGTACACATGCGACATCTATCAGCGAAAGCTACTCGCACAGGCTACACCATGTTTCGTAGGCTACACGCTAGAGCTAGTAGCTCTAGCGCGGGCAACATGTGCGAAGTAATCAAACAGCTTATGTTCTTGGGTAACTCACCGCGATAGTTTATACAATACTAGTTGTAGCGCGCGGCTCCGCCCGCGTAGTACCTACATCAATAAATAATCTGTACCAAAATTCATCGAATCGGTTGATTGGTTTAGCCGTGAAACAGACAGACATTTATGACATTTATGAGTACTAGAGCCTCGCTGATTTCAGCATGAATGGGACGGCTCGACCGGGGAAGGACTACCCTCTCACAGAATATCGACGTGAAATA
Source organism: Catocala nupta (assembly GCA_963675205.1). Taxonomy (NCBI): domain Eukaryota; kingdom Metazoa; phylum Arthropoda; class Insecta; order Lepidoptera; family Erebidae; genus Catocala; species Catocala nupta. Next base: position 23,835,810 of record OY776086.1, on the reverse strand, counting down.
ACAGTATTCCTACTGTTGTATTTCGTTCGGTGAGTACGAATGCCGGAGGTCCGATCCCCCTTTTTACCCCTTCCCGCTCCTTCTCCTTCCCACTTTCTTCCTTCTTCACTTTCTTCCTTCCTTTCCTAAAAGGTTCCCTGTGGTGTTGTAGGCGTCCATAGGCTACGGTGACCTCTTACCATCAGGTGGGCTGTACGGTTGCTTGCCACATTAGTTCTATAAAAAAAAGACAGAGACAGAGTTACTTTTGAATTTATAAGCCAATATTAGTAAGGATAGTAGGATTTGCATTTTAAGGATTGATGTTTTACGATTCGCGCAAGTTCTAACTTGCGCATGTTACGCGCATTATGTACAACAACGATAATGTTTACAAAGTATCTAGTAATAATTTGATCCACTTTCCTTAAAACAAATTTCACTAGTTAACTAATTATGTCAATATTCTTGTAAAGTGTCTCCTGTATAATGTTAAAATGAGTTCAAAGTTCACAACAGTACGTAGGCGGCGATTCCTCCAGAGCCGAATTTCTCATATTCCATATCGTCGTAATGGAGACTCATTTAAGAAATTTGTTAAGTGAATTCAAAAACATTCCAAGTTCAAACGATATAAATAATTGGCAGCTATTTATTAAATACTTGTTAATACGTTCCGTTTTATTTAGTAGCAGATGTTGAATTGATCGCAATATATAATATAGGCATAATGAAACCAAATTAGAAAAAGGGTTGTTCCCTTGTCGTGTCTATTTATATACTTTAATAAAATGCGCTATCACTTCAGATTCAGTAAAAGATATCCAAATACTGGCTCAAAGCCTAGTGGAAACAAACTGGGCTAAAACAACATCTTTAGATAAAGTCAATGACCTTAAAAAAGACCTAAACAACATTTAGTCTCCGTAATGTGTGATCCACAAATGGTTGTTACGAGTCTGGGTATTCTTTGTGTCCATTGTTTGAATGTTTGTAAATTCCACCGTGACACAGGAAGTGTTCTAGTGCGGGAGTTGTCTTTCAAAAAAACATGCGGGGTAGTCTTTGGGGTCTGCCGATAGAAGTGAAAACTAAATAACTAGCGTGCGGTGACGATGACGCGAATTTCATGCCTTTTTTCATTTTTTTTGTATGTGTACCCGAGAGTGTTTGTGTGCGTGTGGTATGTGTTAAATATATATAAAAGTAAGTAAAGTGTGTGTATATGCGTGTACATAGTTTTGTATACGACTGTGTAATGTATGCATATAGCTCATGGAAAGCGTTCGGTGACGATGACGCGAGTTCCATGATTTTTATTCACCCAAAAAGTGCTCAACGCGCCTAAAGAAGTTTTCACTTCAAAAATCACATAAAATGCTTGTCCTGTGTTATACTGAAACCACAACACTAGGCGCAGCCACAATCCACTATACCATCCATGCATTCAATTATTAATATGATCAGTTTGATGAAAGATCTTATCAATCTTTAGAAAGTAATCAGCGTTCTGTTACATAGACCGGCTGCCAAGGTTATTATTTAATTTTCATTAGTACTGTCCTCTTGAGAAGACACGTGCGTATGTATAAGCAATTAGCAGTCTGATAGCAGTATGCCGTATCAGAGATCACAGTAGCTAATCTCAGCAAGACTCAATTAGGCAAAGCGTGGTGGGAGACTGTGAATGCGGGCTGCAATGGAACAGACGTAATTCAATGAATTTGCTGTAAGCTGACACTGAGACCGATCTTAGATGGTACACGTCGTATTTTATCAAACAGTTAGTATGGCTATACAAGCTATATAGCCATTTATGTTTTGTTACATAGTAAATTATTTAATAAATTTGTTACTGCTTGTAATTTTCCTATTATTATTCTATAGAAATTCTTCTTCATAATGTTCTCGAAGATATGCGAAGTCTGCCAACCCGCGCTGGGCCAGCGTGGCCCAGCGCGGGTTGGCACGGCCTAATCCTTCTCACACTGAGAAGAAGCCAGTGCCCGGCAGTCAAATAGTTTAATACAGAGCTTAATTATTAACCTCTGAGTCTTCTTCGAAGAAATTAAACTACTATATACGGATTTTATCGTGTTGTTTATTCATCACTGTATTACATAATTTTGAAATTATTACACTTACTAATTTGTAAGCTAATAAAATTATTTAAGCTATTAAATCTATTTATATCTAGGTTAACACTTTCCCCGACGTTTCGGTTGCTTTTAAGCAGCCATGGTCACGGAGAGAAGGGTTCTTCGAAGAGGTTAATGAAAACACTATGTGGGTCTGTGTGTCTGTCTGTTAGCGATAGTTTGTTAGTAGCAGGCATAGCTCCGGAACCACTGAATTGATTGACTTATAACTTGGTGTACAGACACCTTGGAGTCATCCATCGGTCGAGTTTGAATATGGGTCCTGTGGGTCAAAACACCCTCGAGATATAGTGGTCACAAGGTCAGGAGATATCCACCAACAGCGTGAATAGGAAGTCCAAGGTGAGGCTTTTGCCCAGCAGTGGGACATTACAAAAAAGGTCACATGAAGTCGAAGAGGTTGAATCCTGGGTTTTTACATCCATCTCGTTTTATATGTATATAATCATCTATTTTAAGATGTTATGAATTACCAATATTTTGGACGTTAAAACAATTTCATCGACTTATAATAATAATAATTTATTTAACTGAATTTCTTCACAAACATGTTTACAATGATAATATCTTAATTTTTAAAAGAACATGACAAGTATTTTGTGTCGTTGACACCTGTACTAATGCGAGCATTGTATCACAGGTGCCAGCGCCATCCATGGATTTTAGATCACTTTAATTTTATTATAATGACAGTGATATAATCCTGATATATCAATTTTAAGTGAACATATTTTACAAAAAGATTTTACCATTTATCGTAGATTTATTTTATATATTGCGTTGACTGCACGGATGACGTAGTGGTTTAAGTAGTAGCCTTGTCTCTAAAGCTGTTGTGATTGACGCTACACAGAACAAAAAAGATGTGTCCCGCTCGGAACAACTATTCGTTGTAGGCATTACCCCAAGTGCAAGAGATGCCATTTAATAAAGTAAAATATAATAAATAGGTACCAGTAAAATATAATAAAATTATAAATACGTACCTAAAAGATTTCACCTAAATAATGTGTAGTTCGTACTTGTTTATTTCTTCATAAACTGGTTGCCATAACAAAACAGAAGGGGAGAAGTTAACGTGATAGAGCACTTACAGTGTTCAATTTTCCATGAAGAATTTCAAAATTAGACTTCGCAATATCGTAGGAGGGCTTCTCGTGAGCCGGTGTACGTGTAACAGTATCAACAGGAACCGCCGAGTATTTCTTAAATAAATTGTTGAGGAAACACATCGTTCGTGAAAACGGCTTTTTAGAAAATTTCGCCCGTGAGCTTTTATGTTAGTTGCGCGTGTTGTTCAAACGAAATGTTTTTGTTGGTATGGATGTTTTCAAGCAGCTAGCGAATAATCTTAATGAACATTTAACGTACCCGCTGAAATAGTTACGCATTACAATTAATTTACTATAGGCTTTTTAAATCTGCATTTAATTTTGGAAGCGAATTTCACATATCTGTCTTTTAATATATTTTGTTGATTGTAGGAGAACGCAACTTTTGCACTAGGAATAATTTAACATTTAACTAACGGACACAAAGAACATCCAGCCTCGGAACAACTATTTATGGATTACATAAATATTGTGTGTCCCGTGTGGGAATCGAACCCATAACCGCTGGTGCAGTGGCAGTGACAAAGCCACCACATAAACCTCTATAATAATAATAATAATATAATATTCTACCACATACACACAACACCGTCTAGCCCAAACTAAGCAGAGCTTGTACTATGGGTACTAGACAATGGATAAACATACATATATAATTTTCTTTTTGTAAATACATACATATTGTACATATAAACACCCAGACCAAGACAAACATTCATGTTCATGCACACAAATGTTTGACTTGTGCGGGAATCGAACCCGCGACCTCAGGCGTGGCAGTCGGTTACACTAACCACTACGCCATCGAGGCCGACGGTGTGCCATCCATGCAGTCGAATTTATCGAACAACTCATGTTAGATAAAATAAAACAGTATTTTCATTCACAGTTTTTATAGTATTCTATATACAATAAACGTCGCTTATAACCCCATACTATTTCGTGCTATTGTTCATAAGCCGAACATAAACGTTATAACAGTGTTATATCGTCCTCGATAGTCGTAACGTAGATAGTTCCAATCCCAAGATTATAGGTTACGTGATGGTCTTAACACCGAAGTTCCGAGTTTCAAAGCTTGTCTAATACTGCAAAGTACACTAGTGTCTAAGTGTATTTGAGAGATTAGTCATAGACCGATATTCATTTGGTTAGAATCATTGAGTGACGATAGTAATTAAATAAATTTTCTTTTTGATATTGATATTATCGATTTGACTTCACACTATTAGAGAAATAATAATAATAATCTTTATTGAAAAAGAACGAAAACAAGTACATTTGTTACATAATCATTAACATAGTACTTAGTTATACATTGTTTGATCAAATATGCAGTGATTTCCAAACTGAGTCTAGCTCGTATTATGAGTATCCGAATCGAAAATGCTCTTTACACAATTGACAATATTCGCACTTTTAAAATAAGAGTATACGTGTTTCTTATTTAAATGTAACCTTTAATTTTATATTTTAATCCTTATCTTCACGAAAATCGACATATTCAAAACTTTTTCAGTAACTTGACTGCCTGAAACTTTGATATTTATTGATTATTTGATTATATAATAACCTAATAAAAGCACAGAAAAGTTGCAAACGCGACATAAAAAGATCATCACTGTCGTTCGAGACATTAAGCACTTTCGACTACATCCCATCTATATGAACAGGCTATTATCGATTCAAGTGCTAAATATTAGATTCTGAATAAAATTTTTAAACGATTGTAATTTCGTATATCCAAATAACCATAAAAATAACTCAGACCGAGAGTTTCTGCAAAAAGAAAGATATTCTGTCGTCTAATAAAATTTAAGGTCATGTTTTACTACTAATCTACAAGATGCATTAATCATTTTGACATCACCCTTATCCCGAACAAATTTGAAAACCATGTGGTTTTTACAATATTCGGTATTTATACTGATAATTCACTATTGCGACGCTGGCCTTATTAACTAATTGTGTTAAGTAATTTCGCACGTAATAATATAATATTTGTATCTTGTTCGTTTCTAGTTTCTCTTTACCATTTTCTTTTATACAACAGCATGACGGCTATTTCAGTAGTATCCTTCATTAATTAAATTGGTATGTCAGTTTAATAGCTTTAGCTAGGTAATACTCTAATGATATCCTGACTATTCCACGTTCGTAACGCAACTACAAGTAAAAACATTTACCTTTTATAATTTATTATGGAATGTAATTAACTCTAGAAACGTATCACATCCATAGTTTGCCAGCTATGTTTAGAACCAAGTAATTAGGAGCGAGTCATTAACGTCTACCAAGCACAATTGCAGACGCCACGAAGTTACTGTGAATTTCCGGTAAAAATCCATTAGCACGAAAATTTGGTTGGCCGAAATTCGTTTACTATATGCGGCCTTGCCTAAGTGAACTACAGTTACTTTTAAGAGAAGATAAAAGCATTTCAGACAAGTTAGACATAGCAGAATTTGGAACCAAAATTGAAAATGGAACGAAAGGATCACTTAAATTTGACATTTCACTCGAGAACAGAAACAAAAGATTGCAGCTAAAACAACTGGTTTTGTGGTTCTGCGGTTAGTAAGGATATTGGCTTCTTAAGAAAAGGCTGTATTTTAGGCAAGAATGTTTTGCTCCTTACGCCTGCAACACAGCGCAAAAACGCCGCAATGTGCCAGTGATACCCCAAATGTTGTAAGCGTGCATGATATACAGAATCTACTTATCATCAGACCGACCATAATTATACTTATTTGTAACTCTGTTAGTACATAAGATACATCAATGATGCGGCTAACGTCTAAGTCAATTTAAATGTCAGTTTCTTAAGTAAAGGTTAAAGAAAATAGTACGCAATAAATCCATATAAGGAACCCGTAGCACTTAACTCGTTTATTTTATTTATACCCAACGAGCTAAATTATTGTTTTGACCTCTAACGGGTCCTAATGCTAAGAGGCACTTTGCCAAATAATATAGACCTCTTGGGTCAATTGCCTTTTAGACGTCTATTGTAATACAGATACAAGGACTTGAACTGAGTGCTTAAATTTGTGGAATAATAAGGGTTACGTTAGTAATATTCTTATAAAATATTTTGACCTTCGTGGTAAGAAAACTGTAATTTCTTTTTGGTTAAGGCATTGGACGTAAGGTAAACTCGTAGCGGTTAGTTTGAATTCAATTCTTCTTCTTCTTTTCGTGTGGTTAGTGGCCAACCTATTGTCCTTTTAAATACTTTATCGCGAGTAAGACCCGTTGTCTAACATTATATTAACTATTGTCAAGAGTTGTTCAAGACGCCGCAGGCCTTCTGACATGGCTTAACGACTGCTGTCAATTTGGCAACAACGGGGACCGACTTTTTACGTGCCCTCCGAAGCACTGAGACGCTCAGATGAAATACCACTAAGCGGTCACCCATCTATATACTGACCGCACCCAACGTTGCTTAGCCTAGCTAATCGTTTACCGATCAGTGAGTGCAACTGGCTATGAGCGCCTCGATTCAATTCAATTAAATTGTCATTCCTTAAAGCCGGTCACAGCATATGCCTCAGTCGAGATTAACAAGAATATGTTTGAATTGAATTTGTTCTGAAAAACTACAACAACACACAAAGCAGTTTATTTTATTCAGTTATTGTTTAATCTGTCTATTGTTGGAATGCCAAACATAATTGAAAGCCTATTGTCTGGCCACCAGTGTGCCACTGCCACTCAATAGATTAAAGGTGCCACAGATATGTCTGCACCACAAATTAAATAGCAGTAGATAATTGGCTCAATACAAAACGCGTCAGAATGAACGTACTTACACACGTCTATCAGTGCGTGCGTTGTATAGAGTCAGGCAGCTATTTTAAATATATATGTATGTATATGCATACCATAGAAACGTACTCAAGACTTACTTGAGTACGATTCTATGATATGCAAATATAGTAGAAGGAAAATACTGTGAGGATATATGACTAAGAAATCTCAATAAATTTCTCGATGATGTCAGAAGTCTATCAATCCCCATCAGGTCAGTGTGGTTGACTATAGCTATGTCTTGCAATTGTGAGGTTATGGCTACCCATTACAATACCAATGTAAACCTATTTCGTCGTTTTCTATTTTATGAGGTAACGCCATTTATCATTCATGCTCTCTCGGAAAAAAGGGGCGCGGAGAACGTAAGCGTATTCCTAAATACTTAGCTTGCTTGGAGGAGACAACATAAATATTAGTTATTTGTAATCTGATTTGTTAGTAATATTTAAAAAAAGTTTGAAACACTATTAAAACAGTTACAGTGATTCTCTGATTGCCGATGCTAACTCTAATGGTCATAATTAAATTTAAGCGCCAATAGTCGCGAAGATACGGCTATCTTATGGCTAATTGAGCTTCAGTTTTAGAACTAAAGGCCATTCTGATTTAATCCAAATATTGCCAACTCTGTGTTCTAGTCCCATAAGACAGGGACGACCCTATTGCCGTCTACCGATCATGTGTATAGACTTTGTGCTGTTACTAAGTTTTTATTTTAAGAAATATTGCATTGCTGTCGGCCTCTTTGGCGTAGTGGTTAGTGTAAACGACTGCCACGCCTGAGGTCGCGGGATCAATTCCCGCACAAGTCAAACGAAAGTGCCATTGATGTTTGTCTTGATCTTGGTGTTTCTATATATAATATGTATGTATTTACAAAAAAGGTATATAAGTATGTTTATCCATTGTCTAGTACCCATAGTACAAGCTCTGCTTAGTTTGGGCTAGATGGTGTTGTGTGTATGTGAGAGAATATTATGAATATTATTATTACACTTTCACCAACTCGGAAAGTGGCAAAATGCAAGTGCAATAGTTAAGCATCTGTGCTATATCAGTCGGATAATTTCAGTTTTGAGGCAAATACTTAAATATTATGATTTTTAAGATACACCACCGACTCAAGCAATAAATTGTAGAGGACTTTACAAACATTTAAACAAAACTCAGACTCAAAACAACTATTTGCGGAACACACAAATTTTTTACTCGTCTGTGAATCTTACCACAACACCATTCGGCACAGTGGCAGTTACCATTTTAACCCCTACGCTATTCGTGCACTCGATAATACCCAATGTATGTTTAAGCATCATAATAATTTTATATACATGTTCTGATAACAAAAAGTTGAACATCAAGCTATTCAAAGCAATTATAAATTAACATTTGATTCCCAGTAAAACTTTAGTTCCTAGTAAGCCCTAAGGGCTTTAAAATTTATATGGAGAACGGCGCTAGGAATTTAATTAGAAATAATAATTTGCTTTCTAACTTACCAAATGAACCGTTGAAATTGAATAGAGCAGAATATTATGTTGTACGCATATTAATAAATCGTTTAGTATATTTTGATGTATTAAATCTTTCATTCATATGGGATGAAAGGCTTTACAATGTTAATGAATTAACACAGTACTCTAAATATGATAAAATATTCAGAATTTAACAGATAAAATACGAATGTATGTAATAAGTAGATAGGTACCAACTTCTTTGCCTCGACATATATCGCATGTGTAGCATAAATGCTTCTAAGGCATAATAACCCTTTGTTTCGTATTCATTAATTTTCAATCGCATAACACTTGCTAATGTTTAAAGAGAAGAACGGAGTCACCTAATACAAGCAACTCTATGTTTAAAAGGTGATCTCCTAAAAAATGTAATTTAAATGTATTGTGTAATTGAAATAAAGATTTTATGTTTTTATGTTTGTGTAATGCTATGTAACTTTTGATTATGAGGTACTAGATTCATTCATTAGTTTTACTTTTAAACCTAGTCAAACTGTAACTGTGTGTAATTTCGTGTTTAGTCTATATTATAGAAGCATTTTGCCTGATTCGAAAGTTTTTTATTTCATTAGCCTGGTTTCATTATTTTATCATCCATTAAATAGGAAAGAAAAGCCACTAAAATTTACTAGCATTACACATATTTTATATCTCACACGTGTATCTCCGAAGTGATTGGCAGAGGTTTTGTACACCCACATCTTTATAGCTATAATATTACGTCCCTCGTAATATAGGGTAGGCCTAATGCCGTGTGTGCCGGAACACACAGCAGGGGTAGGCCTTCACAAGGTGGACCGACAGCCTGGTAAGGGTCGCGAGAAGCGGTTGGATGCGGGTGGCTCAACCACCGGTCTGTGTGGAAAACCTTGGGGGAGGCCTATGTCCAGCAGTGGACGTCTTTCGCCTGAGATAATAATGCCGTATTTCGGGCGCATTTTCATGCTCTGCTTAGCTACTAAGAATTTCTTAATCAAAAGACCTAATTTTGCTTGACCTCACCCGGAACTCGAACCCGATACTTTACACTGCTTTAAACTGCCACTGCGCCACCGTTTCGTTATATTTTTTTGTATTATGACAAAAATATATTTTTAATATTAGCTGTAACTTATATTAGTAAGCATCCCAATACGCTCAGAATTTGTCACAAGAAAACATTATTCCCGTGCCCCTCCTAAATTTGCAGTTTTATTAAAACAATCACACAAAATAAGCTTCAACAGAAACGGGCATGGAATAATAATGTTCTTGAGATAAGGGAGAGTGGAGTCAAATTCTAAAACATTGCAGGTTTTTATTGAAGGGCAACTCATGGTACTAAGTGGCGGTGAAATGCGCGTACCATGAGCTCGAACGATGTTACTACCATAGCAATCAAACGATGTTTTTGTCTTTTTTAATTTACAATAGCAAACTCCAATGTTGTTTTGTTACTAAAAATGACTACTTTATTTGTGTAGTCGTAATGCATTGTGATTTAAATAAACTATAATAATAATAATAATTATAGTAAATTATATTAAAGAGTATTCAGGGCAGACGCCGTTTTTCATCCATAGTTAGCAATATACCGGTCCACCAAACACACATACATATAGCCCATATATTAAAATCCATACGTAGCAATAGGCCTACGCCTGCTGCGGCTAGTGCCGCTGTAGGTGTTCCATCCCACCTTTGATTAAAACTTTCGAAGGCCCTCTTCACATTGGACCCATGTGTCCGTGTAAGCCTCCCAAAGGGCCAGGTATTTTCTAATATAATACATATGTTAGAAAGTACCTGTGATAAGAGAAACATAATAATATAATATTCTATCACATACACACAACACCATCTAGCCCAAAACTAAGCAGAGCTTGTACTATGGGTATATTTGATATATTTAATATCTGAAGCGTAGTAGCAGGAAACCGCTGGAAGTTGTATGATTCTAAAATTCAAAGACAGAGAGGCCTCTGTAAAGCAGTGGCATAATGCATTAAATGCATAATGCCAAATTTTATCTCAAATTTTGAGATACTGACAAATATATTAGGTAATATGCTACATGCAGAGGTTTGAGTAATCGATAATAGGCTAATTATTTTAGCTAATAACATATTCTTTACAAATAGTTAGTCTAAAATAATTGTTCTTTTAATCACACAAGTTATTTGTTAAGTCACTTGTGCTGTAATGCAAGAGCATTATTTTAGCAGAGAATCAGGTAAATATATTTTACCTATACTCTGCTAAATGTATTTAGAATAGCCCACGAAATATGCGAACCAGACACCATTCCAAATTTGCTAAAGAAGAAACAATCATAAAAAATGCATAATATTGCCAAACATAAAGCTATCGAATATCGTACTGCAACTGCTAACGAATCAAAAAGTGGAAGATCGTAGTAGCCGCGCTGCTCGGGTATTAAATGCTGACTAGCTTGTATCAAATTCCGCATAAGATTTGCAACTGAAGCGGCATATGTAAGTTTTCAAACGGTTGCTCTAATATCGGGATGTTTGTTTGTATTTCCGTATGCATTCGAAGTCCTTCTTTTATTTTCACTGACTGAAAGGAATTAAAATTACATACGAGTATGAAAGGAAGTCGAATGGGAAACATTTGTGTTGTTCTTGTTACTGTAACTATTTTCTGCTAAAATCAATGATATTAATAGATGGGGGAATAAACTAAGGAGCACTAAGGCTGGTGGTGGTATTTTGAACTATATTTGCAGACCCGATTTCGCTAGCGAGTAATTTGTAATTTGTGTGATATGCATATGTATAGTATCTATGTATAATATTGTCTTAAGTTTACGCGAATGTTATACATAGAAATTAAACACTTTATACGGATTTTGTCGCTTTGTTTATTTTACTTTAAACACTGTAATATATATGTAATATATATATATATGTATAAGTGTTTAAAGTAAAATAAACAACGCGACAAAATCCGTATAAAGTGTTTAATTTCAATATAGTATCTATATTATTGAGTGTGTTATACAAACGTGTATTCAAATTCTTGTTGAATCATAAGAGGTAGCAATATCGCTGTTACCAATTGATTAGAAACTATACAAATTCCATATACTTCAAGGCACACGTTATAGTGTTGTAAAGAATACAATAAATTCTCTAGCGAACAGTGTACCTTTATACAACGTCTTTAGGTCATGGAGGTTATTACGATTCTATGTTTCTCTTTAGGTTGGATCTTTATTGTGTTATCAATTTATTTATTTTAAGAATATTTTAAGAAGCGGTAGTGAATGCGACTGCTGTCGGGCCAAAAAAGAAGTTATTGGGTTTTTCTGTTAAGAAATCTCAATACGAGCCCGGAATAAGGAAGTTGGTGGTGTTAGACACTCCCGTGCCTCGGAAAGCACGTAAAGCTGTTGGTCCTGCGCCTGATCTCTCTCCGGTCGTGTCGGATTATTCGTCCCATCGGATCATGAGAGTTAGGGAACAGAGAGTGCACTTGTGTTTGCGCACACACTTGTGCACTATAATATCTCCTGCGCCGATGGCCAGTCTCCGTTAAGATTGGCCACCGTGACCGAAATTCGGTCAGGAGGACATTATTATGCATAATGTTTTTAAATTACTAGTACCTTTGTTAATCGCTACAGCTAAGCTAAAATGCCTATTTTGGAAGTTGGTTCGTGACGGTAGTACATTAAATGAGATTTGATCTGACAACCTCTCGACCAAATTATCAATTCCTTGTGTATTGAGCTACCATTAGAGCTACCATAAAGATATAGCAATTATACTGAATTACGCTCTTGTAAATTTTCTTATCCACTTTGCAAAATTTATATTGGTTAAAAAAAAAATATTTGTCGTTAAATTTACTAACTAATTAAATTATACAACATCGTTATTTATACAAACGGCATGATTGCTCTTCTAACACAAATAATAACTGCACTGTGCTATAGTTTAAGTGCTCATTCAACACCACAATGCTCCAAGTGTTACGTATTGGATTTTCACACGGTACTGAAATTTATGAGATACTTAAATGTACAATTTGTCAGGTTGTGCTTTTCTTTGTGTCCATAGTTTCAATCGATGTTCTGCTACTTGAAGTACTTTCACACTATTTACGTGTAAAAAAAAATATTGCTCTGCCTGGTAAGAAGTTATTGCCAAGAGTATGCTAGGTGCGCGTTATTGTCTTTCCAAAGAAGGCACTGTAATTCAAGGTGCCTCTGCTGAGAACATTCTTCAGAAGTTTTAAAACCCAAGACATTATTGGACCGTAGTACAAAGTTTGTAAGCCATGATCTTCTCTAAGATGAGGGTCTAGCTTGGAGAGGGTCCTCCAAGCTAGATTGTTCGAGTAAGAGATGCTGATAATGCTTAAAGCCGTACTCTAGAACGAAAGCCACTGAGACATCTGTGCGGCTATATTACGTCTTATAAAACAACTGAAGTCTATGTTCTTCTGGTATACAATCTAGAGTTATTTAAGAATATATGGATGAAAATATTGTTTATGCGTAAGCTTTCGTAAGATAATTAAATGAAATAACCCGATTTAAGAAGCTTGAATGCTTTAGGCGTTTCCTTCCTTTGTTGTTTTCACAGACAAAGGAGAAGTGACGAAAGCGGAACCGGTTGGAGTAAATTACGCCATAGATTAAATATGAGATTATTAAATCTGTGCATTGATGCTTAGTTTAGTATTATTTGTAGGATCCTTAGATGTGCCAATCTATAGTTTCTGCTTACACCTTCTAGAAACAGGAGTGAGTCTACGTATATTTTATCCTAATAAATCTCAAGTTAATATGCCCACTCTGAAAACGTAAAAATCTAACACGTTTTAGTATTTTAATACAAAATGGGACGTGCATAGTTTGTAATTTAGCAAGATTCTCAAGCTTTTTTATTAAATAATTGTAACCTTGTGAATTTATTATATACAGTTTGTCCGGTAATTTATGGATAACCTGGAAATGTCTTATAGCGGAACTGATGGCCGTTCAGAAAAAATATGAAAAAAATCTATTCTAACTACTACCTGAGATATGTTCTTTTTTAAATTACCATGTTTAACTTTCTTGTATACTACGACCATAAATGAATGAAATCCATCGGTTTTTTGTTGTTTTATTATTAAACACTAATTATGCTAATAGATAGACAGTCAAAAATATGCTATGCTTATATAGCTTGCACTTTTTAATATATATTTTTTTATTTTTTTATTAGTATTTTTTAATTTTTTTCTGAGCGGCCTTCAGTCTACTATAAGACATTTCAAGGTTATCCATTAATTACTGGACACCCTGTATATACTTAAAACAAGTATGTATGATAGCTTATAGGGTCCTCTTTATATAGCATAACTAGTTTATAGATAAGTTATAGTTCTGTTACATTCCATTCCATACAGTCTGCTAATGCCCGGCAATGACAGGTGGCACAAAGTACCAGCTATTAGCTGGATCTTACCGGCCTTATTATTTTTTTATGTGAGGTTTTTTAATGCATATGCATTGACGCATGCCTTATGACAGGTAATGTCGTACTCACCCGGAGAAAGATGGTGACATCCCGGTCATACTGACTAATCCTAACGTGGTGTTCTTCTACATAACCAGAGACGGTGGGGCCGCGCGATTCAATTAATGGCGTCTCCTGAAGGCCTATGCGACACAGGAAATGGTCAAAGCAATCGTGGCCAGTCATTGCCTGTGTCAGCCGAAAGCTAAGGATGACATGCCACCTCTCCAGCCACTCCTCAAAAACGGAACTACCACGACGCCACCCTGTTCAACGTCTTCAACTAGAAGTCAACTATCTAAAGGATCCTTTATGATTTTTTTGTCTGTCTGTATGTCTATTCGTTCTTACATCACGTAAAAATACTAAACAGTTCAACCAGACGTAGTGTCGAATAATAGGGGCGCAGTGATATTGCATGGGACTGCTGCGCAAAAGGTCTTAGCTCGCTCTGTATCACGCAGAACCTAATCTATACTAATATTATAAAACTGAAGAGATTGGTTAAACGCGCTAATCTCAGGAAATACTGGTTCCGATTGAAAACAGATTTAAGTGTTGGACAGCCCATTTATTGAGGAAGGCTATAAGCTATATTACATCACGTTACTACCAATAGGAGTGAAGCATCACCGGTGACGGGTGAGCTAGTTGGACCACATTTGGCGTAATGTGAGTGGCACACAGTTCTGCTTACCCTTGCGGAGATGTAAACTTGAAACTACATAAAAATTATGTAGGGATGTAATACAAGATATCCTTTGGAAAGTGGATGAAAAGTACCTTTTGTGATTTTCTGTACACAATATGCTTCCGAAATTTCATACTAATCGATCGACTAGTAAGGCGTGAAATTGAAAAACAAAATCACATTTGCATGTATAATATTGGTTAGAATATTATAGCACAAGTAAGTGTTGCTTTCAATAGACTATCAATATTCTCAACATCTAAAATAACAATACATTCGGATTCCAAACTTCGTAGAATAGAAAAACAACATCTGTTTTGTCTCCAATATTTTTTCAAGCAACACGTGAAACAAATTTCTTTTTGTTAAAAATACAAAGGTAACTCGTATCACGATATTACTCCGTGATCATTTGTCGTTATAGCTTTTCGTCTGTACACAAATACGTATACTTACTTAAGGTAAAGATTCCTGAATAAGAAGAAATCTCTTCTTTTGAGTATTTGTTTAAAATTAAATACGATACATTTGTATTAACAACATATTTGTCAATATTTATCACTGCGTTTACTATGGTTTTGTTTTAAAACGTTTTCCTTTATTGATGCTGGTGGCACACAGATAACGCCAACCAGTAGCCGTCTCTCATGGACATGGCTGTTTTCTTAGTATGACAGAAGTCATTCCAAAAAATCACAACCAAGCCGCTCTCTACCGTAGCCTAAATCAATAGCAAACAAACGTACAAAAACATAATCTATACTAATATTATAAAGCTGAAGAATTTTTTTGTTTGGATGAACGCGTTAATCTCAGGAATTACTGGTCTGTATTGAAAAATTATTTTAGTGTTGGATAGCTCATTTATCGGGGAAGGCTTTAGGCTATATAACATCACGCTACGATCCCAGGAGGCGGCGCAGTAATCATAAACGCGGGTGAAACCGCGGGCTCATCTAGTCATATAAATATACAGCATTTTACATATATTATAAGGAATCCTAACTAATGTTATAAAGAAGTAAGCGATAGTTTAGTGGGAGATCGACGGACTGCCACGCAGAGGTCTCGAGTTCGATCCCAATGGACGTATCTCTGACTTTTCAAAGTTATGTACGTATTAAATAGTTAGTTGTAGCTAGCTATAACGGTGAAGGAAAACGTCGTGACGAAACCTGTATGTATGCGGGCTCTACATAATATTCTCGAAGATGTAAACTCTACAAACCTGCACAGGGTGAGCGTGGTGGACTTTGGCCTGGTCCTTCTCACACTGAGAAGAGGGCCAGCAGTAGGACCGTTTAGTACAGCGCTGATATTATTATATATATTATGAATGCGGATATAAGTTTGTTTATTTATTACGCTTCTACGCTTTAACTAACCGACCTTTCGCCGTGCAAATTCTCATACACTTGGTAAAAGCTGCTGAAAAGAATATAGGATACTATTAATCCAAAAAAAGTACCTAGTAAGGTATCCCTTGGAAACGGTACTTTTTCTGGATATAGGATGGAGTATACAATAAATTTGACTAGAGATTATGCGCAATGGTCTAAGTAGACTACTCACCTAATAAATTATGCCGTATCACGTGTGCTGCCTGTATTTGATCTATACACAAAACAAAAAATTGTGTGGTTCTTTTGTTATTTGTTTCAAGTCCGTGTCCGTGATTTAAGAATTATATCTTGTGCAAAAATTGTATTTAGTATATGTGAAAATTATAAAGAACTAATAAAACATATCTCATATTTTTTACACTAAGCGATCCTTCGAGAATGAAATGTAGTAACAGCCAAAATAGTACTTTCCAAGAGAGACAAAAATAAAATATATCTTTTTTTTCTCTTTACATTTTTAGTGCAATAGCAATGAAAATGGGCGTACATAATTTTTTTATCTTTATGTTTTCTAATTATAAAATTACATCTTTAACAGTATTTGTAGCTAATTGCAGTATTATTTACTACATTACTTTAAAAACATAAGAGTGTTTACGGTGCAGTATTTTTTTGATAGTAAAACCATTTTTATTTTGCGAATATCAACATTTTAAATACAGAATTCGATGCAGCTCAAAACACTCAATAAGGTTACATCAATTATAAAATTTTGCTAAAATAGGTTTTACTATATTTTATCCTCGAGGGGTCGATATACTTCGTATAAACACTTCGTATAAAAATATAGATTGTAGTATAAAAATTCGGTCGAAGCAGAAAGCCCAAAAATGTACACCTAAAATACTATATTAGCGAGCTTTTAATGATACTATCAGAATGTAGGTTAAACAGTACAAGTGAGAAGCACTTCAAGCGGTAATTTTACGGGCGGAAGCTGCTTCATTTAGAACTGGCTTGTATGCGCGAGACTTCAAAATGTACACATTAATATAATAGTCGGCGTAGTGGCACGAACGCTTTGTGATAATATTTTATATTGTCTGAGTAGATACACTCAACTGTACCTCTTTTATAGAGCTAAGTTGGTAGGCAAAAGGCATGCCTAATGGTAAACGATTACCGTAGTCCATAGACTATAACATACCAGGCATGATGGCATATCTGGTGCGAGCATTGCCGAATCTGCCAGAGGAGTCACTGATATGTGAACAGTGCATGAGATATAGAGCGTTACTTCCAGTGTCGGTAATACTCAGTTAACTTAAGGAGTTCTTCAAACATATTTTACAACAGGATCACGATAAAATTATTTGCCAGCGATCCTGGGTACTACTTCCCTAGTTGGGCTGCTCCAGTTTTGTAATGAGTAGATACGCTGTGAATTAATCTTAGTATACCGGGCAATTTATAGTGTCTCTCTATGCTGCCGAGCAACAAGTACATACACATACGTGAGTACTTTGCTATATATTATAAAACATAGTCCACCGCCGCATCTGACTTTCTATTCGCAATAAACTAAAAAACTATTGAATGGCTTTCATACGTTTTTCATGAATAGACAGAATAACTCTTAAGGATGTTTGAAGTATATAATATGTTAAGGTTTTGTTCTACCCGTGCAAAACTAGGGCGGTTCGCTAGTATAAGAATATTAGCAAGTCTCTGTATATAACTCAGCACAGACAGAGCAAACAGCCGTGCTGCCAGTAAGAATCGATAATAAGGCCCAATAATACTTTCTCTGACCCGGAAATCAAATTCGTGACCCCTTCTCTGCTATAGAAGCAGTGGTGGTCTAAAATGACATAAGCGCTGAGACTGACAGCTTACAGTCAGTTAACTTAGCAGATCACTAGATTTGATCAAGACTAAATTGACCGGATATCTGTTAATACCCCGTATATCAATCACCTTACTAGTATAAAGCGCGACCAAAGCATATGAGGACGAATCACTTGCTTACCTCTTATACGCAGACTGGGCATATATGTATGTATGTACTTCTCAGCAACAGTATAAAATGTGTAAGCCAGCTCTCGGTAAATCTTAATATACCTGCCAAATGTGACTGTGATTTACTGTGCTTTAACCTTTAGGGAATATATAGTGAATGTTGTGTTAGAATGAGTGTCGCAAATGATTAGTGTCACAAATAGACTAAAAGATTCTAGAATCAGGTTTGTTTTGTAATCCACCTGACTAACGTCCAAGAGAATATAATAGGCAGTATAAGATATGATAGGATCGTAGCAAGTGGCAATGCGTAGTCTTTGCCTACCCCTCCAGAAAACGGACTCGAATCTACGTCTATTATCATACGTCTATAACACTTTGCTAACTATGTGTTTAGATACCACGTAATAGGAGGCGAGCCTATCGACGTTTGTCGGGCACAGTTCAAGACTCCGTGCTGGTTCGAGAATTTCTTATCAGAAAAACCCAAATAAACAATACCTAGGCTCAAGTCTTCTGCTCGATGCTGACATTAAGCACACCATAACTATGCCACAGAGTTCCATGTAAATACGAGTATATAGAGAGCAATAGATGGTAAGGTGTCAAAGGAAAAACTGAATGATTGACACAAAGCTGACAAAGGAAGGTTAACCAACATATGTTGCATTTGCAAATGACAGTGACAAGTAATGTTTGTATTGTTTCGTCCGTTTTCAATAGATGCTTAATTAATATTTTCATTGTGCTACAGTTATCCAAAAATCTAATAATAATAAATAATCAAAATCAGTTCAATGTTTTTCTACCTTCAACAAAACGAATAGGTATTACTTGCACAGGATTATGCTCTGATCAATATGATGATCAATATGAATCTGATCAATATCTCATGACGACAAATACAGCAGTTTCGAAGGTAAGATCCGCCAAAATTTTAATAATTTTCTTTTATTTCAATAACTATTTAGTAGTAGTTTTCAAACTGCATTAACATTCATAGAACATAGAAAACAAACATTTGAACAACAACATGACAAATATTGCAAGAGTCTTTCGTTACTTTTTTCTAGTTTTATATAATTAGATAATATGCACAGTTACAGAAAGCACAAAAGAGTAATATTACCACGTTAAGCATCTAACCTAAAATCTTGACCAAAATTACTCACTCATAACAGTCTCCAATTAACTTTGCTTGAATAAACGTTTTTGACGATTAAGTGACAATTGACGAATGACCTTTCATCAAATGAAATTTTATGTGCATTTTATAAAATGCTCGTCATTTGAATTAATTAATAGCAAAAAGTATAGCGTGCTTGTTATTAGTGTACTATTACTTCCAAAAACTGGTAATAAAGGAACCTTTTTTTGGTTGTTAAGTACAATGAAGGTAATTGGCTTAATTGCTAGGCCAAAGTCCATTGTGCCCGGCGATTTGGGAGACGAATCATGTCGAAATAAATTCACCTAATTTCGTTTTGCCTCGATTCTATACTGAACCTTTTTATTTTGATATACGCGGTGAAATTGTGAGGAAGAATATAAATTGTTAGTGATGTTGCAATGGAGTTGAAATTTAGTGGTTATTGAGATCATTTGATCTTATAACACGTTTAATATTTTTGATTACGATTTATTATTATTTGCTAGACTAGAAGAAAGAAGATGACTGACTAGGCCAGACAATCTTGCCTAGCAACTATTGACTTATCAGATTAAATTGGTTTAATATATTTATTGCCTCTGAAGTGATAGATAAGCTTGCAGCACACCAGATGTAAACTGTAACAACTGCTTATTAAGGCATATCAAGTCGTTGCTTACCGCAATGGAAAAAGGAATAAATAGAATGGTGGTACTGACTAACATGAAGTGGAAAAGTTAAATTTTGGAAGAACCGTGCCAGCAATTACTGGAAACGACGGCAGGAACAGGATGAGGTAGAAAATAAATACTATGGATGGCCAGCTAGTCATCTATGGCACAAGAAGGCTGGGTCGTAAATCCGAGTCACCTGCAATCAGGTACTAACAAAGAAGTTTAATATAGGATGAACCTTAAACTATAAGTAGTTGTAATGATAATCTATTATTAATTTTCAATATAGCAGCTAGAAATAAATTTAACGTGAACATATAATTTCATATACCTATTTGTACGAATACATATTATTAAAGTCAAAAATAAAACCTTTTAAAAGGAATGGTAGTAATTTTTGATGATGATCATTTGAATATCGCCTAAATGAATCAATCGCCCCATGTCCTTATCTGTTGGCTTGACAATGTGTATGCGAAATTACATGATGATCTGTCGAGTAGTTAAGGCGTAAAACCGTAACAAACAAACTCACATGCGCATTTATAATATTAGTTAGGATTAGGATTACTTTGAATAGAAATTGCGTCAGGGTTACTGTAATATTTGTGAGATTAGTTGTTGCTGCTGACTACGTAGGTCACGTGGCATAAACCGATTATGACGGACCATTACGGCCATTGATCCTAACACACGTGTAATGACGTGAATCTTCATTAGCACTAAGCTGTGTAACCGTCAATGAATCCCTAGACTATTAGCTTTAATGTATTTTAGGAATTCTATATTTAGAGAACAGATAGCCTGTAAGAACCTTGCTGTTACGTCGACTACCACGCAGTGACGTCAGACTATTGCAGGCACCACAGACTTTTCGAACTCACCTATGTGTTCGCATTAGCGGTAAAGAAAACTCACTATGTTTTCTTTACCTACGAGTTCAACATAATGTTTTTCTTAAGCAGTTCTTCAAACTGCCAACAGGAACAAAATTAGTTCCTGTTGGCAAATTTTAACAGAGACTGACCACTTGCGCCGAAGGCGTAACAGTAAACGTACAAGTGTGAACACAAAAACAAGTGCACTCTCTATTACCTGATTCTCATAGTTCACTGCAACGGCAATCCGATAGGGAGATAGGACGCGCAGAACCCACGGCTTTACGTGTTTGCCGAAACACAAGTTGTGCCGCCAACTACCTAACTCCTGACTGCTATTGACAATTAACAGAAAAGCCCAGTAACCCTCTATTAGCAAAATCAGAATTCAAACCCGATACCATAAGATCTCAGGTTCGAATCATGATTCAGTCATAATTGTGCATAAACGGGCTCATACACAACAGATACATTTATTACCGCCCCTTATTACATATTTACTTAGTTTGACGCCTTTATTCCGAAGTAAAGATGTATTACACGCTCAATTCACTGGCTATGGTTTAAGATCTCACGTAATACAGACGAAATCTGTAGCTGTCTGTCGGAGACTGAAAGTGTCCCTGACAGATGCCAGGGACACTTTCAGTCTCCGTGCTTCTGCAGAAACTTTGTGGTGTAACATTTTGTCCGACCTTATGTATCGTTGCTGGTCTTTTTTGTTGTTGGTAATACTAAGAAATTCCTAACAGATAAACCCTAACATGACCTATCTAAGAATAACCGAGACCTCGTGGTCATTTGAACAAACAAACGCAGACGCCACTTAATAAAAATATAATACCAACTGTCGACAATAAAAAATGGAGTGATTTGTTGCCATAATTAAAGTGTGTTAATTTAACATGCTCATAAAATAAAACGCTGTGTAATTATCTGGTTTTAATCATGATTTATGTATACGTGAACAATAAAGTTTTTCTCCAAATTGGTGGCTCGTTGCCAGAATTCGCTTTTAGTTCAGGAACATTTGGCAAGACGGGATATAGTGAAGCCGAGTTTCCATGAAGTAGCATTTATCTTTCGCCCCATATATTTTTAATTTAAAAATATCTGATCTGGTCTACTCTGTTTATTACTGGAACCTGAATATTCTTTTCAGCACTGGTCAGTACAGCAGATCTCTATTATATAACCAAAAACTTGTTCAAGAGAGAATGCTATCTTAGAAACAGGGTTAGTTTTGGCAAAAATGAAAAAGAAAAAAAATTAACTAGTTAGTCTAAAGTAAAATATATACTAAAACAGCAAATACGAAGAATATATAGATTTAAACAGCTTTTGTGTACTGCGCAAGTCTCATCTTTCGTGCTAAATTTTTATTTAACAAGATCTCTCCTGGTCCGTCAAATATTAATTTTGAACACTAATGGTCAGTCCCACAACTAACAAGTAAAAGTTATCCGAATGATAAATCGCATGCTGTCTCACTCTTGTTAGGTTAAAGAAGGGAGATGGTGAGACTTTTTTATCTTATAGATAAATGCTATTTAGAGGTTGTGGGACAAGTCCTAAACAAAACAAATTATTAATTAACATAAGAAATCGATTCTCAAAAAGTAGGTATGTTCCTAAAACTTTAGAGCTGAGAATTTACAGATAGTCCTTTTCAACTATCCAATTTATATGAAAGACACATACTTTACAATTTGTGTTAGCATTATCTATAAATAGCGGCAACGTAAGTACTCTAATTATAAAGCAACACAAACATCGTGACTGAAACATTTATTTCGTTAATAAAGTAAATTTGGCCGCCATTTTTTTTATTTAACTTGTATGGTTTGGTTCTGATATTCTATTCATTTGACTTCCAAATAACTTTTATCCTTCTGTATGGATGGAAACCAAGTAAAATCTAAAATTTTACTCGGTTCAATACTTACTACTCATGTATTTCATATATACACATTTAATCAATGTCATTATTGCTTTGTTTACATATATGTATACACAGAATAAGATGTGTTGAAAAGCAGCTCATGTTGGGACCAATGGATAGAATGCCTGCAGGATTATACAAATTTTGATAAAGTTTTAAAAAGTGGATAACTTGATTCAGTTTCATTTCTTATCTAACCATAGGTTTGTTATGTGTGTGTTTACACAAGTATGCTATTATGCTATGTATTATATTATTCAGTAGAGATGTATAAATAGTAAACAAATAAATTAACACTGTTATTATTTTTAGTAGATCATTACAGACTAAAATAAATATTACATTTGTAGGCGAAGTTTCAGTCATAATTAAATAAAATGGGCGTGTATGCGACTACTGTGTCCAAGACCTCATATCGTGGGAGCGATTCTTAGGTCGAGGTAAATGTTATTGTTTCTATCAAGAAATTCTCAAAAGCAACACGGAGACTGGTACTGTGCAGTAAGCAGCTATAGAATCGACCTTTATTACGTTTACCTACAAAAATTGTTGACGTAATGTGGTTAAAATATACCACTGTCTACTTTATTAGTGATAAAGGCGTGAAACTATATTACGGATATATATTCGCCCCTGTGTTAGTATATATTCATTTAAATTAGTAAAGAAGTTTGTTTTTACGGTTACAAACTAGTTCAGACATTTATGCGCTTCCAAAGAAATATTCACCAGTACACATAAGACCTTATTCCGTAGAGTTAACCTTAATCTCTAGTTTTTGGACGAGTGACTTGCGATCGATCAACCGAGTCTTACTGACGTCAGACGGACAGCTTAACGAGCCCCTTGATGCAAGAGAGATATATGTCGGTAGCTAAGTGGCCTACTCTTTACTTTATGAGGTGAAAATCTATGAGTTTCAGATATTTTGGTTTTTAAAGATGACAAATATCAAATTATTTTGTAATAAAGCAACACGTCTACAAATTATGTCACCGTAAATGACGATGCATTTTTTATAATATGTATTTAGAGAAGAAGTTGACAGACCAGCTGATGACAAGTATTTACCGTAGCCTATCAATGCATCATATACATCAATGCATATAGCAATGACCCTATCCTCTTTCTCTCCGTCTCTGGAAGAAGTATCAGTATTATTGCAGAAGCAACAACATAGGGGGTAAACACCGCAGAAGCATTAGGAATTCAAGCAGCATCAGTCGCCTACTGTCTACCTGATCTGAGCTGCAATTATAGAAAAGCCTCGGGTCGGATATCTAAGTATCACTGTCCTTTTGCGTCAAAGTGCGATAGTAATAACAAAGGCTGATGTCGACTCTTAAAAAAATTGCTATACTTCCACCAAAAATGCAGCACCTCATTGCAGTAACGGACAGTATGGTTAAAAAATAAAAAATAGTCCTCCAATCGATCGTAGTTTGATTGAAATTCCAACTTTAGGCTAAGTGCCTGCGACGCCGTATGCCCCTAAAAATAAATAATAGTTAAAAAAACTACAAAACACGCCTCATTAAAAAAATTTAAAAATAATTTATTCTTTAATTTAAAAAAGCGTGGGGTTGATCAAAATAACCTAAATATAAATAGTTTTAATAGTTTAAATAATTTTATTAGCTCAGAAATTAGTAAAATTCAATAGTAGTAGTAGTGTAACAGTTTTCAAAATTATGTAATCAAGTGATGAATAAACAACGCGATAAAATCCAATATAAAAATTCCAAATTCAATAATATTTATTTATTAATATACAGTTTACATAGCAATGTGTAATATACTTAAGCATATGTCAATTATTTATACTTATGTCACGTCTGTTGTCATTATGTCGGCTAATAAAGAGCTGATCTAGTTACCAGTGAGATTTTTCTATGTAATGGAACATATTATACAAACATTAACATATAAAAAAAATTAACACGTTGAAAGACTTATCGAGCATTCAAGTAAAATGTGAACCAATCCAGGCAACATAAATATAATAAACTAAATAATGCGAAAATTTACCTATTGAGTCGCAGCGGCAGACCCGCGAACAGACACAATAGTGTACAAATAATGTATGAAATTTCAAGACTTGACAGATTAAGTCAAAAGTTGAGAAGGATGACCGTCGCTATTGGTCAAGGTCTCGATTGTCATGTGACTTATTACACCATTCGTGACGCACTATTTTGCAATCGAATTCCATATCCGTCTAATCTCCTCGACAATAATTTTTCACTCAAACTTTAACAAAATCTGCATGATTGTAAAAAGCCGTTATTATTACATATGCCTCCAAAAAAACGGCAGACTGGCTTCTAACACTTACTATAAACATCATAAATATTGAAATAAGCTCTCTCAAGTAAAAATAAGGGAGCAAGATAATTTATATTTGTTCGCATGTATTTATCATTGTCAGTTACACGGTGCTGCGATATCGTCAGCGGAGACGGAAACCTCAAGGCTAAGTTATGACTTTCGTTATATTATTATCAGCATGTTTTATTTAGAATTTGTTAGCATAGTAAAATGAGACGAATGTTATATATGCAAAAATGATTTTATTTTTTGTTTGTACATTCTGGTGGTGTATTTTTGCGGTTTTCACAAATGGTCAATCTTGAAGTTTGAGCTAAGCATTTATTCGAGATTTCTTTTATTAAATTCTGAGAATTTATAATATAATATATATTATAATATAATATAATATATTCTATCACTTACACACAGCACCATCTAGCCCAAACTAAGCAGAGCTTGTACTATGGATACTAGACAATGGATAAACATACATATATACTTGTTTTTTGTAAATACATACATATTATACATAGAAACACCCAGACCAAGACAAACATCCATGTTCATGTACACAAATGTTTGACTTGTGCGGGAATCGAACCCGCGACCTCAGGCGTGGCAGTCGGTTACACTGACCATTACGCCATCGAGGCCGATTTATTATATGCTTCTACTGATAGAAGCACACAGCACAATTATCTCGCTTCCCATTGGTTTGAGCTATCGACAGCTGTTGAAGTGTATGTGTAATAAAATTCTTACCAGTAGCGTTACCTTCAAATGAGCTTAAAATCCTAGCTTGCTTGTATAGACTCGCCCACTCGTCAGAGAGACCTGGTCACGCTTATTTGGTTCGGCAGACAGTTGGTGAAAGACCAGAAAATGGAAAATGGATTTTTGTTGAACTTTGTTAAATCATAAATCAATTTGATATGATTAAGTACAGTTTAGTATTCGATTTCCTGCTAAACTAACTTTGATGAAATTTCATATGAAATTAACATGAATTCTGGTAAATAATACAGACTGCTTCACTACATAACTCTTAACAGAAGTAGCTGCTAATAAAACATGAAAACTGTCATAATATAAGGAAATCGTTATACCAATGCAATAGTACCATATACGTGCAAGCTTTGCTTTGTGACACGACACCTATTCATATTTTCCGATAGCATGCAACTGGAAACATAGCTCACATTGCGTTATGAGTCACGAGTAATGTCTATTGAACGACAGAACATACTCATGCCATATGCAAAAGTTATTATGCGCAATTTACTTGAAAGAGCGGATTAGGTACTGCAAGCAGTTATAGTGCTCTTGCTCATCCCACCTTCTGATATTATGAATAATATGTTAAAAGTATCTGTATTATGATTATTAAACGCAATTTTTTTGCTGTATGGCTCGGATTACTTGTGAATGAACGTTAGGCAAGAGAAATAAAGAGGAGACAAATTCCTACCATATATACGACATATTTTTTCGGCATCTTGTACCTGTATTGAAAACAAAAACAAAGCATTTAATACTTCAACACGAAATTCAAGCCATCCAAATGACCAAATTACAAGAAATCTTTCGTTCATTATAACCACAAATTGCTGTATTAGTAGCTAGCTAAATGAAGCCTTTTTGAAACAAGCATTTGTTTGAATTGCCTTTTAAATATCAAAAGGGCTGTCGGAATTTTCGGATAAGGCAGATTCCTAATCCGAAAATACAGAAAAGCTCCTTACCTAAAAAGTTGGGATACCAACCTTCGTACAATTATTGCAACAGTTTATCTCCTAGTTAGCAGTAGTAAAGTTGCGGATATATCGGGTGTACAAAACAAAGAACTCGGTGTTTCACAGCTGGGAACCTTCTCTAATCAATGATCGGAGTGGATACCGAACCAGATTACCGAGTTCGGAAAGGCCTGAACACTACTTTTGATGAGGTTTGTTCGCAGACTTATTAGCAGATGATTTTACTAACAATTTTATTCTGTCCGTTGTAATTGACGAGAATTTAAATCTTGTTTGACTAAAAACCTCGCTACTTACAATAATGCTATTTGAAGTTTATTGAACTTTAAAGAAATAGGTTTAGATTATTAATTTCATGTGCTTGATTTTGATTAACTTTTAGTACTGAGAAGACGGAAGTCTATAAATGCTGTCTTATGATGAAAAACTTCCTAAAATAAAGTATTTAATTATTTAACTTAATATTATAATTGTGAATAAGAGTTTGTTCGTTTGTAACGCTTTCACGCCTTAACTATTTGACGGAACATCATGAAATTTCGCATACACGTTTTCAGGGTAATCCAGTTTTTCGTAATGTAGAGTGAGCCTACTGTTGTCAGTATTAGACGCCATACTGAGATTGAGAATAACTAGCTAACATTTATACAATTTATGGCAACTGAACATGAATATCGGCCTCGATGGCGAAGTGGTTAGTCTAAACGACTGCCACGTCTGAGTCGCGGGTTCGATTCGCGCACAAGTCAAACATTTGTGGACATGGATGTTTGTCTTGGTCTGGGTGTTTCTATGTACCTATAATATATATATTTACAAAAAAAAAATTTATATAATATATGTATGTTTATCCATTGTTTAGTACCCATAATACAAGCCTTGCTTAGTTTAAGCTAGTTGGTGTTGCGTGTTAGGGGAAAAAAAAACGCATATATTTCACATACATACTGTACGGTGTTACTTGAAAAACAACAGTATAACTACGGTATTTAGTGTCATAATTAATGGAGAAGCTTAAATTAAAGATTGTTTATTTTGGTACATAGTGAGGCCGCCATAATTTGACGTGCTTGACTAGACTAGACTAGATATTATAATTCATCGATGAGCCGTATGAACCAAGTTAGATATTTTAAGGTCGTAGCAAATGCAAATCCATAAAGTTTGCCTACACGCTTGAGCAACAGGTGTGAGTGTATAAAAATATAGTCTTATTTACCTCCGCTTAATATCCTCGCTTAAAAACTATTTTTAAATTGCCACATGAAATAGGTGTTTGTAGTTTGTAATAATTTAGTCGCCAAATTGTCATACTGTAAATTAAAGACATGTAGAAAGTACTTTATACTTTTAACATGAATATGAACAGGTATTGCTTATGCTATGGTTTCAGCACGAATGGGCTGGATCGACCGGGGTAGTACTACCCTCTCACAGAATACCGGCGTGAAGTAACGGTACCCGTACTGTTGCGTTTCGTATTAGTGAGTGAGAGAGCCGGAGGCCCAGTTACCCCGATCCTTTACCTATCCTTTCCTTTGTTCTTTCCCTCTTTAAAGGGCTAGCAACGCACTTGTAACTTCTTTGGGGTTGCGGGTGTCCATGGGCGGTGGAAATCGCTTACCATCAGGCGATCCATATGCTCGTTTGCCAACCTACACCATTAAAAAAAAAAGGAAAATGGTTCATAGCTATCTTAAACGAGACTAATATGGCTTCGCTTCCATCATTCAGATTTGATTTTCGCTGGCGCTAGCAAGTAATTTTATAAGATAGCTGAGCTTAGCAAAGTTTGCAAGTTAAGTTGGCATACAAACAGCTGTCAGGGAATAAAAGTTTTTATATACTGACCTCGACCAGGAAGACGTAACATAGTATATTGCTTTATAGTGTACCTAGGTTCCGGAAAACCACGTTAATTTTTAAAATTTTTAAGATTTGTCCTGTAATGTTAAGTTCTAAAAGTTATACGATTTTTTTTACAATAAATTAAGATTCGAAACGATTCATATAGTTTTATTTTGACTACACAACTGATTTTAAAATAGTTGCGAAGGATTATCAGGGTTACCAGCAATAAAGACATCGTTATTTAAATATCCCACTCACAAATATTAGAAACGTATTATAATTTAAGAAAATATACCTAATTATACATTTAAATCAAATCAAATCAAATCCATTTATTTGCTGAATAAAGGTATATATAGATGTTATACAAAATTTGCTTAATTATTACAGTTCTCTTTATTCTACCTATTCGGCATGCATTATATCAAATTAGAAAATAATTTAGATAATTTATAAAATAATGGCAATGTCTCAATAGTTAATTTACATAATAATTATATTATATGTCAAAATGTAATTGGTCATAATAGAAGTAGTCAATATAGTTACAAAGTTAAGTCAAGTAGGTATATAAATCAAGATAAAAGGCGGCATGGCGCCCTCACCTTCCGGCTGACACAGGTTCTAACTGGCCACGGTTGTTTTGGCCAGTTCCTGTGTCGTATACGCCGACAAGAGACGCCCGGTTGTCACCACTGCGGCGACTGCCGCGACGTTGTTGAGGACACGGCGCTGCACACTTTGGCGGTTTGCCCCGCCTGGGCATCGCAGCGCCGTGATTTGATCGCGGCATTCGGATCGGTTGCCCTCTCGCTCCCGGCCGTAGTTCAGTCTATGGTCCGGAGTGAGAGGTCATGGAACGCCGTCGCCTCCTTCTGTGAGGAAGTAATTTCCATCAAGGAGGCGGCGGAGCGGGAGAGGGAGCGTTTAAACCCTCTCCCCAACCGCAGAGCCGGGCGCCGGAGGGCGCGCGATGACCTCCAGCCACCCTGAGGTTTGACCTGGGGGTGGCGGGCTTTGTGGGCCTGCCCGCCATCCGTTCAGCACCAGGTCCGAGAGGCGGCGTGCGTGTTCCCACGCGCGCCTCTGTGTCGAGTCCGTCTCCCCTCTAGGGGAGACAGTAGGGTTTCGAGGATCTGACGTAGTGCCTATTTTGGGTAGGTCTTTCGTGTAGTGGCCTGCCGTTTCATACGGCGGGCCGTTACCTCGGCGGGGTCGCGACCGCATGCGAAAGCGATTCGCGCGGCCCCGTCGATAGTGGTTTTGTCGAGGAACACCGTGGTAGGTTTAGTCGGTATTCCGGGAGGTACATTGTCTTTTAACATCTTTCTTTTACCCCGGCGAGTCCGACATAATCCCTCCGCCCGCCCCCGCGGAGGGATATGCGTCATAGCATTCCCCCACGTAAAAAAAAAAAAAAAAAAAATTAATCAAGATAATATGATGTCAAAATAAAATAATAATTTAAATAAAATAAATAATTAAATGCCTTCCATAAAATCATTAACTTTATAATAACATTTGTTCGCCAAAAACTTATGTACTTGTTTTTTAAATAAATTAATGTCTAAGTTTTTAAATTCATTTGGTAATCTATTATAAATTGCTGGTGCCATACAGTATACGCTTTTGTATAACAGAGCTGTCTTTGACTTGCGTAGACGAAGTCTATTTTGTGTGATTTGCCTTCTATTACGGGTAACTGTATCCGCCAAAGTATCAAAAAGTTCATTGTTAGATTTTACAAAAACAGCTATTTCAAAAATATAGAGAGATGGAAGGGTTAGTAATTTATACTTTTTAAAGTATGGTACACAGCTTTCCCATGATTGTAGTTTAAAAATTGCTCTTATACAGCTTTTTTGTGTCTTAAATACTAGATCTATGTCACTTGAGTTTCTCCAAAATAGTATTCCATATCTTAGGTATGACAAGGTTGTACCATGGTAGGCCGTGAGCAAAGCGTCATAACTTAGAGTGGGAGCAAGTTTAAATAGAGCATATGCTGAGCTACTAATTTTTTTGCATAGGGCCTGTATGTGAGCTTTTCAATTAAGTTTATTATCTATAATTAGGAGCCCCAAAAATTTTGTGGTATTAACTTGACAAATTTTTATAGTATCGTAATCAATATTTAAATTTGGGTTATGAAGTCTTTGTGAAAATTGTATTATATTTGTTTTATTTAAATTTATCTTTAGATTATTATTGTCTAACCATTTTATAATATTTAGCAGTGTACTGTTTATGTCATTTTTATATTCGTTAGTGTTTTGGCATTCAATAGCGACTGAGCAGTCATCTGCAAACAATGTGATGGGGTGAGGTGTTACTTTAGGTAAATCATTAATGTATATTATAAATAGCAAAGGGGCTAAAACACTACCCTGTCCCACACCATATTTCAATGTTCGCATATGAGAGACGTATGTTTCTTCCTTTTTATTGCTATTACTAACATACTTGAGTTCAACATACTGCTTTCAATCTGTTAAATACGATTTTATGAGGTTGAGAACATTACCTCGTACACCATAGCTTTCCAGCTTTAACAGTAGAGTTTTGTGTTCAACATAATCAAAAGCTTGGGTCATATCACACATGACTTTAATATCAACTATCGTCTTATTCATTATTTGCAAAACAATTATATAAATTGAAGAAAGCAGTTAATATATATTTTCTAAAATCGATATATTAATGTTCTTAATATGGCAACAAGTGCAACGACATATTTCCGCGTTTAAGATATTAAAAAGTAAAACAAAATTGAGGCCATATATCAATCCCTATATTATGTTTGACTTTCCACATGAGCAACACTGCGGGTGGAAACTTGATTTGGTAGTTTTATTAACTTATAATGTTGTGAAATATAACTCAGTTTGGCAATTCCTTGCTCTTAAATTTATAGTAGTATTAAAAATATGACTTTTGTTACACATAACTGATGATTTTTTAACATCTAAGATAAAGTTAAAAGAAAGGATAAGTGTTTATAAAAGAGCATTTTCTACAAATATCGGCGATTTTCGAAAATCATATTTATTTTCTTTAAAGTATTTATTATTGATTGACAATTATCGCCTGCTCTGTGCCTCGGAGAGCACGTTAAGCCGTCGGTCCCGGCTGCCATTAACATCTATGGCAGTCGTTATTGGGAAGTCAGTGGCCTATAATATCTTGACACTGGTCTACCCTTAGGGTATCGTTAGCCTTCGGGTTGCGGAGATCAGGTGGCAGCCGCTCCGTGTAAAAACTGATATCCAGTCAAATCCGGTTAGATCAGAAAAGCCGACCCCAATTGACTTGGGAATAATAAAGGCTAGGGAGAAGAAAGTATTTATTATACCCTATATAATGAGGTAACTTTCATCTCGACTCAATCTTATATATAAAATTCTCGTGTCACAATGTTCGTTCCCGTACTCCTCCGAAACGGCTTGACCGATTCTCATGAAATTTTGTGAGCATATTGAGTAGGTCTGAGAATCGGCCAACATCTATTTTTCATACCCCTTAGTGATAAGGGTTGTCCGCCCCTAAAATATTTTTTTAATCTTTTGGTCAAAACATTGTTTTATGGCAAAACAATGTTTGCCGGGACAGCTAGTAAATATATATACCGATATAAACCGATACTGGACTCCATACAAGCCAGAGCATTTCCCATTACGTATACTTCATATTATATCTCCGACTGGTTAACCAAAAACACATAATATGTGTCTATTTACATCATAGGGCTAGGTAATAATGGTAAAAGCGCTCGGATTGCTTATATACCATACAGTGCGAAAGACGCAAGCAGCAAACGCAAATCGTTGCCGCGTCTGCGTCGCTCAATTTGACACGCATTTCACGCTTGGATTGCACTGCGTTCAACCCAAAAACCAAAGCGTAGTCAAAACACAATGCGCACGAAGCACCGTAAGTCACACAAGCAAAGTAAACGCCTAAGCCACACTCTACTTTAAAATAATAAACGATTAATGCTGAACTACTGCTAGGATGGCAGTAGTTCAATATTAATTACTTAAATTATCATAACGCCTATTTTTCAAGCAAAATACATTACAAAAAGACCCGTGACATAAAGTGTAATAATAGAAGCAGCAATTATAAAAACTATTAATCAATGTTTTTAATTTACGTTTAAGATGATTGATGAACATCTGAATTACTGTGATGAAATTATGTTTTAAAAGTCTTAGATAGTAATTTTCGTATAATATATGTATATTTCTTTTAAGTATGCCTGAACTATACCTTGAAGATCAAAACACAAGGTTCATTTTTCTATAGCATCTTCCTATACCGTATATACTTAAGTTGTGGACACACACGATGAAGTTTCTTCGAAGCTTAAGCATAGAACTTTGTTTGATATGTGAATGATAAAAGATGACTCGGATATGAATAAAGTAATTAAATTATTCAAGGTGCCGTGAATCTTCTGAGCTTCTAGCTCTATCTATACTGTCTAATAAATGAGTTATATTACATAAGTAAGTGAGTTAGTTCAGGATTCAAACTAAACAAACGTTGAAGCGTCTTTCGTTTGTAATTAAGGAGAAAGATTGGGTTTACACTAGTCACTTTAAAATAATCAGTTTCAATGTACATATATTTGTATAATTTATACTTATTTTGAAAATCTATATCTATCTTCGTGAGTGGTAGCCTAGTGGGATACCGTTTCAATGCCACGCAGAAGTCTGGATTTCGATCCTAAGGGAGGCACATATAGCTTTTCGAAGTTGTGCGTTATCACTCGCTTTAACGGTGAAGAAAAACATAGCGAGGTAACCTGCATATCTGAGAGTTCCACATAATGTTCTGAAAGATGTATGAAGTCTACCAACCTGCACTGGGCCAGCGTGGTGGATTATAGCATAAACCTACTTACACTGAGAAGCTGCCCATGTCCAACAGTGGGACAGCTTATAACGGTGCTGATATTATTAAATTATGCATATAAATGTTGACTAACGTACCAACTCAAATAACATCGCCTGTAATCTTCAAATTTTGCTCACTGGTGATATCTAAATAAGGCCTATAATTGGGGTTATAAAATTTGGATGTATAAAAATAGGTATGTCCTATAACTATTTTATTTCTAGTAAGTGGGACAAGTTCAAAAGTTTGTATGAATAAATATTTGGGATAGTCCTAAGTCTAAGTCATATATGTATTACCGAATAAGTTAACCCTGAAAGGTTCAAAGTTGGTAATACAATTAAAAACGAATACGATATACAACAAATTTAAAACCACATGAGTGTTTTAAAAATAAATATTGAACAGTTGTTTTATTCGGTTTTATATTACTGTTGAAAGGCAGTATTATTATCATGAGCAATAATAACAGTTTTAACCGTTGCTACCATATTTGCGAGAAAACAATTTGATAGGCAATGAGCCCATTTATATATCAAAATAAATAAAATTTTACAAATATACCCTTTGTCATATTATCATGACTGCAAAAAAAATATTAATGCTTTGGATTAAAAACTTAAATTTTAGTAGTACTAAAGAATTAATGTATATAATTTCATAATAATTATTGTCTTAACAATATTGCATACACATGCACACACTCACAAATACAAACACGCGCACACACATACACACGCACACACATACACACACCCACAAACATATTTACATATACATACACTAATTTACTCAACAAATTTAGTTATATACCTAAGTGTATATTTATTAACCTTATGTTTAAATATTGTGAAGCTTGTGCAATTATACTGTTACTGTAATGTGAAGAATCCCCTAACACAGGTAACGTTCACTTAAAACGAGTACCCCATATAAGAAAATGGTAATAAACAATACTTAATTTTAATTTTAGCTTCAATCATAAAATGACTAACTTGTCATACACGGGATTCTTCACGATGACAATTCTGAGTCTATAAAATACAACGGTCACATGACCGATGCGCGCTATCCCTATGCGCGCTATGTAACTTTTATTGAACCCGGTGACTCTGTAGCGTAGTATTCTATAACCTAAGAATCTTCATAGAGAAGAATCTTGTGTAGGTCTCTCTATAATTGAAGTTGGTGAAGTGCTGATTGTATGGAGTATGTCAATGTTTGCAGGATGCACATAATCAGCACAAGTGCCTCAACTTGCGCATATTTATTTAATAAGAGCCATAAAAACACACTTTTATGAAGTAAATTAACAATTAATAAGCCCATATTGTAAAGTAAAACAACCTCATTAATTTGTAAACTCATTCATCCGTATCAATATCTCGGCCTCGCTCCAACGATGTGAACTCAACATCAGATTCCTTAGTAATGTAAACGCGCACTCATTATATAATGTTCCACAATTTTAATAAAAGTAAATTTATTTATCAGATTTTATAATGAAGTTTACTAAACTCCCTTATTAAAATTGAATATTAGGTTGAATATTATGATTATCTTAAAGTATAAATACGATATAATGCCTGAATGAAAAATCCAGCATGGTTTTATACATTGGTCTTTATAAGTGCTGTGAATATTCATTGCAAAGATGAAAAATAATGTTGTAAGTTTTTGTTTTAAAGTATTATTGTAAATATATATAAACTTGCGGTTCCGTTTACGGTCTACCGTGAAGTTCAATGACAAGATTAGGATTATTAATTGTTTTCTTTTAAAATTTCTCAGTGGCAATATGAAGCTGGAAAATGTGAAACGATATAACGATACGGCCATGTCATAAAAAGGTACTTACATAACTAATTTTAATTGTTTGAACTTAAAAGATACATATTTAAATTCAAACACAAACGCCGTAAAGTTATTTCCTGTCACATACGACATACTTGTAAGTTGTAGAGACGTATCTGCGACAAATTCCTTGACCTAGTTGCTGTAAGCGCAACACTTTGTGATCGCAGAATAATGTGGAGTCACCGTCGTAAATAACTTTGCAGGCCTTCATAAACACAGGGACTGCAAAGGGTTTAATCTGTCACTCTGTTGTGCCGCAATGAACAAACACAATTTGATAATTATCGTGTTCCCGCTCATAACATACAGTTAAGAGATTAAATTTTAATTATGTTTGTATGTATTTGTTTTTATGGGATGAAGGGAACAAAAGATGGACATATGCCCATAGATTATGCCACAACAACACCGCACTTTACATGTTTAATTTTATTGTTCATGATAAGTAAAAAGGTATTGAAAACAGGCTGCAAGCTACAATAAACTATAATTATATTAAGCTAAAAGCTTGTTTATCGGGTAGCTTAATAAAATTTATTAAGCTGCGTTCAATTTCAGACAGAGAGTAATTTATTTTTGTTTATTTGTTAAAATGGCAGATTTCCGAAAGGCCTAGTTTGTTGGTTAATGTTAATCTGACGATTAAAAATCTATCCTTATTTACTTAAAAAACGTACAGTTGTATTGTTACAGGTACCGTTTGGAGTATTCTTAATATATTAATGTTTTGGAACCAATATGACAATAGTATTTTATTATGCATATAACGGTTGCGATAAAATTATTCTATGGTATAAAAAGTACAAAGCGTTTTCTAAGCTATCGAAAGATTAACTGGTGGATTACACATAATATTGTTACAAGCAATTTTCTTTCATCGCTGTGCTTAATACTAATCTATAAAATAGCCAATTACCTAAATCGTTAAGGAAGACTAATCAACGTGTTAAATTTTATTTAAACAGAATAAAAACGTAATTAACTAGAAAAATAGCTCCCAACAGGAACGTAACTAAGATTTCATTAAACACAAAGCACTTGGATCTAATACGCTTGAACTAGTAAAACCGCTTCATTCGTTGTAGAAGTAAAAGATTAAACGGTCAAGATTAATATCTACTCCTCCTCCCACTTATCTACTGTAAGAAACACTATTTTATTTAGCCGCGTAACGCTGTTTGATTCTATTAGGATCGTAGCTTTTAATACAATATGTGATGTTATAGAAGGGATGAGATGGCAAACTGTTAGTGTTAATTATTTTAACTACGAGTATGTAGGCGGCAAGACGAATTAAGAGCTTAAGATTTCGAGGTGGACGAAAGATTATAGGAACTTTTTGTGAATAGTTTGAAATTGGATTCAGTATGCAGCAAGAGCTTCTATTTTATTTATTACTAGCTGACCCGGCAAACGTTGTTTTGCCATAAAAAATGTTTCGACCAAAAGATTAAAAAAAAAAATATATATATAATTATGTTGGCCGATTCTCAGACCTACTCAATATGCTCACAAAATTTCATGAGAATCGGTCAAGCCGTTTCGGAGGAGTACGGGAACGAACATTGTGACACGAGAATTTTATATATAAGATGTTAGTGTAATTATAGAAATACACGTGATATATATTTTTAATACTACCTGATGTTACCTATATCGTAGGTTAGAGTAGTTAATATGTGTTTAATAAACTGTCATACTAATCTATCACATAATATGGTATACATAAATCACCTCGGTATCCTCCTCAGTTCAAGTTCAGGGAATTTGAATATTTTGATAAGTAACTAAGTAATCGAATCATATCGAATAATAAAAAGTTTTTGGGTTGCTTTTCGAGTATTTTGTTTATGTAATAAAGCTACTGCAAAACATTTTGGTATACTCTGTTACACCATACGATACATTCGATTATCAGTATGTTATAAAAAAATGTTTATGATCAACCTATAAATACATGCATTCAAATAATTCAAAAAAATATTTCGGTTATTCCACATAAAAAAATATTTCACATATTGATAATAATATCAGACTATAAATAATTATCATAGGTATATAATTAATAATGATAATAATTTATTTATTAACATGAAATTATTTACACATATCCTGTGAAGCCCTGATTCCTGTGCTAGGTACGAAACCTATGTTACAGGCATTCAGTGTCTTCTCCCATATAATTTAGATAATAGATTTTATGATTACAAAAGCAATTCATATGTTAGAAAGTAAACGAAATATGTGAGGTGTATGTTTGCGTGACTGTGTGTGTGTGTGTGTGTGTGTGTTTGTGTGTGTGTTTGTGAGTATGTAATGTGATTAATAAATAATTACGTAAGTTACTAAATTAATATTTAAATCACTAGATTAAAAATAATTATCACTATATATTGTAATATTTTCCACGACCATTGAATAATTTAAAAACAAATTTCAAATCAAACCTTGACAATAATATCAACCATGCCTGAAGTAGGCAAGTAATTAATTTGATGATTTTGTATAGTATTAATTGTTAATTTAAACTCTTAATAAACCGCTATTTGTAATACAAAATAACCGGAAATTGGAAAATGGTTCCTAAGAAAGACGTATAACAAACATAGCATCACTGCAATGCTATTAAAATTAATAGAATCCTTTCCAAAACATTGTTGACCAAAGTTAAATTGAGTTTGACTGACAGTAGTTCCGCAAAAGGGCCTCCATCTAATTTGTAATCATTTTGCGCACAGAAAAACAATATGGTTCGTTAAGGCACACTGACGAACCGAACAAATCAAGGCTTCTCTATTGAACGGAATATTATTAATCCAATTTACGTTTATAATTCAACTAACTGTAAGTTGGAAGCATTTGTACAAAGTAGATAATTACGAAATTAATGTTTAATGTGAACGCATTTGAAATATTAAAGCATCATGCGTAAAATATTATTTATATAACGGTCCTTTTTAATACGCCTACATGGATTTCATAATAAGTGTTCAAAAAAATTCAGGATAATTTTTAATGTTTTAAATTCCTGCAGTATCGTATGTGGGTGGGACACATACGATCTCTGCGGCCAGACAATATTAATTAAGTATTATGATGAAATAACATTTTTCTTTACAATTTTTTTTATTTATTAATCATTCCTGTGACGGCTACGATAAAGTCCTCGACTTTACAAACATCCAAATAACGGATATAAATAATGCCTACACTCAAAGCAACTATTTGTGGTGCACACAAATTTTTTAACTGCATATGGATCGAAGGGCTCCGGCGATGGGAAGCGACCTAGTAAAAAAATATTGTTATGTAAGTTATTTGAAATCAACGAAAAAAGGAACAAGAAGTCATAACTTTCGTGCGCGTACAGGACTTTTATTTTTTTGTTTAATAGACAACACCCTGCTCTTGGAATATTTTTTTTTACTTTACAAGCATTCAGACAACAGACACAAAGACCATCCAGACTCGGAACAACAATTTGTGGATCACACAATTTTTTGTCCCGTGTGGGGTTTGAACCCACAACACTCAGCGCGGCGGCAGTGGTGAGGCGACCACATACACCACTACGTCATTTGTGCAGTCAATATATATACTTATACTAGCTGTCCCGACAGACGTTGTCCTAAACAGGAGAAAAAAAAAAACAAATCTAAACCATCCTCGAATCCACTTGAACACACAAAAAAATTCATTCATATCGGTCCAGCCGTTTAGGAGGAGTTCACTGTCAAAAACTGTAACTGACGGATGTACTTACAGACATCGACCAGTTATAATTTTATATATACTAGCGGTCATCCAGTGGTCGAAATTCGACCATAATTAATTTATGTTTGATAGTTATTAAATTTTTATTGTCTATACCGTTATAATCACATTTCATCTAGATTTCGCCAAGGCTATACAGGTTAATTTACTTATCTTTTTCAAACAAATTATTATTTACTTAATTATACTCTCTCATTGAGGATATTGCTAAGCTTGCCACTTTGTTTTATTTTTCCTACGTTAATATATTATAATATAAAATATACGATATAATCATTCCAATCCACCCAAAGGTTGCCTATAAGATATTGCTGATATTTTGTATATTATTACTAGCTGACCCGGCAAACGTCGTTTCGCCATAAAAAAAATGTTTTGACCAAAAGAATAAAAAATTGTTAGGGGTTGACAACCGTTATCACTAAGGGGTATGAAAAATAGATGTTGGCCGATTCTCAGACCTACTCAATATGCTCACAAAATTTCATGAGAATCGGTCAAGCCATTTCGAAGGAGTACGGGCACGAACATTGTGACACGAGAATTTTATATATAAGATATATTGATATACATATGTAACCATAGTTACGAAGAATCTACATCAGCCGAACAATGCCGGAATACTACGAATGCGATTTGACAGTGTGTGTCAAATGCATGGTTTTTTAATATTATTTATTTAGTTTATAAATTTAATGTATTTCTAATGCATATTTTATATAAATATTAGGATTCGCCACTCCTTCTCTATATAAACTTTAACTGTGCCAAATTTTATACTTCTCCTTTATTGCTTCACGTATTGATATATATACATAGAAAAGATACTTAAGAAAAATTATAAGAATAAAGATCCCTCAAATGTTATTCTTAAATATGTCGCAAAGGCACTAAACAATTTTATAACTTTTGACTGTATGTTTGTACGTGCATTAAATGCGGTTTACATACAATTGTATTGCTAGAGGTCTAACTTAAAATTTATTGCATATTTTATCTAGAAGTCGAAGAATAAGTATGAAGTCGCGGGCAAGAGCTAGTATGTAATTTAGTCGTGTACAAACTTTACGACCATGTGTTTGTTGCACTCTATTCTCCAAATTCTAAACCAATTATTATGTATTGCGCACAGCTGGCGCTGACAAAAAATTTAGTGCTTCATTTAAATAGTTCAACTAATACGAAATATATTTAAATTTGAAGGTGTAGAATAAACTGCTCACATTTACTGAAAAAGTGCCTAATTTAAACAGTTATACATATTTTTATACCACCAAACTTGGCCAGCGTATGGCTTATCAGATGCCGGCCAGTAAATGCAGATACCATCTTGTTCACACTATTATATCTAATAATCGCCAACGATAAGAACTCCTATCTATAAATTTGTTTAATAGGCCAAACTAATAGTATAAATGGAAATTTGAGTTTGTTTGTTTAGCTTTCACCCCTTAACTACTCGACCGATCATCATGAAATTACATACGTATCCACATTGGCAAGGGTACAGAAATGACATATGGCATCCAGAAAAAAAAGTACTGTATCCGAGGGATAGTCAGCAAGAGAATAACCCAGTCAAGATGCAATGGAATTCTGAGCAAGTTATCTCTAGTGCTGAAAGATCGTAACGACGGCGATACGACACTGCTCTAATAGTTTCTTTGTCTCCTAGTTCAGGCATACCGAAGCTAGGACTCGCTTAAACATAACATTTAGTCGAAATTCTTTAGAAGCAAATTCTTCATTCTAAGGTTTTAATTTAGATTGGCATTCATATACGTTAAGTAAATTAAATTCTGCAAAGATTACTATGACTTCAAAATAATTAAGTTCTCAACCGAGTAGGTATTTGTAGACTATCCTCAATAACTCTGAAGGATTACGTAAAGGTTGTATTAAATATACATTTCACCAGCTATGCTTAGGTTTCACGTAATAAAGCTTGCGTTAATTAATATCTGGCACATACCACGCATTTTTTTTATTTTTTCTTTCTTTCTTGTTCTTTTCTATGCCAACAACACATACATAACATATTAAACAGTCTAACGCCTGTAACCCTGAACGGATAGGCTAAGGTATATTTTACGCACATTTCGTGACTAAGATATTGCGACCCAAAATCTTAATCGCATTTAGAGAAAGTTCGAGTTGGGCTAATCCTCTACCAAAACCGTCCTCTTTGCCTAACCCGAAAATCGAATACGAGACCTTATGCACAGCATTCGTATTCCCTGCAATGAAATAGTGCCCAGCGAAGCATCTGTTATAAATAAGTCGTCATTTTAAAGCAATGTAAATTAAATATCAGATGATAACCATAACTTACAACATAAATAAATATTATATTCATGCCTGTATACTAAAAGGGTAGAAATAGATGTATTTATATTTCGCCAGCATGTTTTTAATCCCACATAACAAGGAATGTATACTGATTATGTGACTCCGTGCTGCTACTACGAAAACCCTAAAAGAAAACCTCAATAATAAATAATTAGTCCTCCTCGCAATCGCAGCCCTTACTGTTGGCCAACATAAACGCGAACTTATGCTACGGGACCAAAAAGGCAGAAAAGTCTTAGTTATTAAGTTCCCACGCATACTACACAGACTTGAAATTCACTCTCAAATGTACAAGACTGTTTGACAATGTGTTTATCCAAGTGGCAAGAGGGATACTCACTTTGACTTCGGTACACATAGGATTACAAAGCTATATTTTGTGATAATAGCTTTCGTTTTTGTTAATATATGTCACGCACACGCCTTTGTTATGTTTATGTAAAGATTTAAGAAATGGCACGTTTATACGAGAAACAAAGAACTATAGAAAAACTTAAGTCGATCCAAATAACGTTTATAGTTTCGAATAACGAGCACAGCGTTTTTTGTTTGTACCACTTACCTGGTAAGTTTAAATTGTATTTAATTTTTTTATGTTTTTACATTAAGCGTGCTTGAAATATCTCTAGAATGTCAAACGACTAAAATAGAGTTATAGTCTTTCTAAACAGAGGATAACTTTGTGACCAGTGCA
This sequence comes from Catocala nupta, assembly GCA_963675205.1. Classification (NCBI taxonomy): domain Eukaryota; kingdom Metazoa; phylum Arthropoda; class Insecta; order Lepidoptera; family Erebidae; genus Catocala; species Catocala nupta. The sequence continues at coordinate 23,793,526 of OY776086.1, read as the reverse complement.
AAGGATAAAGTAAAATGCAATTGCTATGAAAAAGACAATTCGAACATTATATGATTTCGCATCCGATTGTGACTGATTTATTGTCACTGAAATATCAGCAATAATTTGTTAATTATAATTCAATATTTGAAACTTTTGATTTGACGATGGCGCGATTGATATTGGTTATGGTTGATCGACGATATCAACTATGTCGATAGCAACCCATGTCAATCGAGCCATCACCAAATCAAACGATCGCCGATGTGTCTTAAAACCTCAAACGACACCGATACAGTGATGAACTTAGGTCTTTCTCTTAATCTTAAAAGGACTTTATTCCCAATAAACAATTAGATACATTAAAAAAATATATATTTAATATACAAACAAATTATTTACAATAACAAATTTTTAAAATTGTCATAATATTCCACCGCATCGCTGTTTATTAGCAACAAGAAGACTGGCAGCATTGCCACGTTGGATAGCAAAGCTTATTCTTAACAAAGATAATACCAGTCTTCTGGACACGCGAGGTCCTTTCTCTTAATATTTTACAAGCTGCGTCATCAGGCCTCGTAAACAACCATATTGCGGTATTGCCATTCGTATTTATATAGACCTACTTCGTAATCAAATAACCAATCAAAACAAAACTTCACGAATTGCAATATTTGTCGAAGTTTCGAGTATATGGATGTATTCGAACATTAAATTGAATTTTAATCGATAATCACTTAATTCTGGTTAAAACGAAACATAAGTATGTATTTATGCCTGTATATATATATATTTGCACCACATGTTATACCAGCCTTCTGCATCTATTTATTTGCTTGGACGGTCTTATAACAAACACCAAACAAATTTGGGTGAGGATTCATTAGAATATCTATACTAGTATACGTATGCATCCTCCAAACAAACTCAAACTCAATAATCTAATCAGCGAACCATCCTTCTGTACTCTCTACTAACTAAACGTTGCCTTAATTTGTTCAGCTAAATAATCTTCTTAAGGGCGCGGTATAAATATTTTGGACTAAGTTTGTGCCAAGTTTGTTTACACAAATATATAGACTTACGCCTTTATATCCTTAAAAATACCTTCAGGGTTATGTATGTATATTATACTATATTGTAACTCTCATGTCTACAGACAAAAGAGGCCACACCCATAATTCACCGTTAATCTTTTAGGCTTCACGTAATAGTAGTAATTTTATTGCCTTCTAACGGACGTAATTCTGGATTTGGTACTGCTTCTGCAAATTTCATTACAGAAAATGCCAAAGGCACTTTGCCCAACCCAGGGTTTACACCATGATGATTGGCCGTTTTTAATGCAAATGTCATGGTTCTACCAATAACAATATATTGAATAATGATAATTACTTCGGTGGCGCATTAATAGTGTACCTGCTGCTGTGCATAAGTTCTCGGTTCCAATCTCCGAGTTGAAAAAAGTATTACTAGTTTTACTTTGAAGATATGTTTTAGTAGCAGTTTGATATCTAGAACTGTGCCCGTTAAGCGGCGATAGTAGCTAGTGAAATCTAGATACACTTATGTCTACTCTTTTGGGGATATGAGCTTCAGTTTATGTAAGTAACTGTACCTATGACAATAATAATATATGACATTACAAGCAGACACTTTAATTTTATTTATTATTTAAGTCTTTATAATTCATTAATGACATAATTAAATAATTGACATAATATAATATGTAAAGCGTCATAATATTCCACCGTTAAGTAGCAAAGTACCCAGAAGACTGGCAGCATTGCGACGCTGAATGGTAATATTTATTCTTTGTGCAAAGAAAATACCAGCCCAGCCTATAAATAAAGGGGAATGCCCATATGCTGTATCGCTTGATATGATTTCTTGGCAATAAATACTATTATATGCCATAATTTTTTCATTATAAATATTTATTTTACTCGTTAGTTTAAAATATTATTATGTTTATAGTATGATTTTCAAAACTGATTAATAGTCACAAATAATAACAAAATCGACTGATAGTCATATAGAAAATCAATTAAAATCAATGTGTCTGTATAATAATGTTACCACAACAAAAAATCTGTAACGGAAAATTATGATACAAAATAAAACAACTACGGTTATTTATCCGGCAAATGTGAGACTCCCCATTACGTTATAAAATCATTATAATTATGAACAAAAATTATCTATATCATGAACTTGTGTCACAGCTTAGATTTTATTCATCAAGCGATACCGCATATGGTCATTCCCCTTTGTTTAGGAATACGATATATTCGTATTTATACGTAAGTTTCGTTCGGTTAAAAACGAATTCTGTCATACGCATGGATACTGACCTAAATTCAATATGACAAAGGAAATGCCTAGCCTAAATCGCTAGCCCGATTTGACAGACTATTGTGCTATGAAAATTTTCACATACTGTAAATAAAGTTGTTATTCATGGCATTTCTCCAATATTCGTGCGGTCTATCAAGACATATGTATGTTATGTATAATATAACTTAACAGCGTGAACTTTTTCTTAACTTTCATGTTCATTTTAATAAATAAAAATTATTGGCATTAAAATGTAATCTGAAATTATTTCATATTTATTTTGTTAGTAAAATAACATTTACAATATATTAACATTATTAATTAATATCAAAACTAATTAATGTAATATATATTTATAAACTTATTAAATAGGTAACATAATTATAAAAATACTAATAATTATTATAATAAATATTTACAAAAATGGTTTAGACGTCTTAGAATTCAGCACCATCGCTGTCAACTGGTAACGTGCCCACAAGACTTTCATATTAAATTTAATTAACTAGGAATAATTTATGTGTCGCTTTCGAGGATTGTTGGGGACTTTACAAACATTCAAACAACATACAGAAAGGAATAAGAAAACAATTTATAATTTTTTTGCCCCGTGTGAGAATCGAACTCATAACATGTAGCGCAAAAGTGAGGAGACATACTAACAACTGTCTATATTTTAAACAATAATAAGTAACAAGCATTTTTATACAATATGGCAGTTATATCATTACGGGTTGGTAAAAGACAGCCAGTTTTATAGTTGGACAGACAGCGTTAGCTTCGTAATGTGGTTGACACCCCTCAGAACGGAGCTCTAGAAATTAATGGTAGTCTGTGAATATCAGCCACAAGACAAAATTTGAATACTACTCGATTCAGCTCAGTTTTAAAGTCATTTGACACATGTAAACCACACTTCTCAACCATTACTATTTTACACTGTAGGAATACATGAATGATATCCACCTTTCGTCAGTTATAGTTCTATATCTATGGTCATACAGAGGCAAGCGTACTAGACCCATAGCGAGATCCTTCGTTCCTACCGAAATTTTTTGGACAAAATAACCCAACAACGCTTTATCCAATTAGAAAATCGCGAATCCGAGACATCACCACACCAGTCTCATTCGCCACTAAGACAATCAATAAGTTTAAACAACAAACATTTAGGAATTAGTCACAACTAAATTGAGAAAAGTAATCAAACTTATCCGCAGAGGGTCTGCATAACTTAGTGATTCTCCTTAATTAATCTTAAACAATTTACCAGCAAGCATTCTACATACGCACAGAGTAATCCTTCACTTGCCTCAGATTACAAATCTCATGGGTAAAGATGAGATGGTCTTATTTGTAACCAGCAACCGCAAAGCGAGCACAAAATTATATAATAACAACCTCCAGGGAGTTTCATCCGTATCTCTTACACAAACGTACTGGTCACTACAGAATGTACAAGATACATAATAATATTAAGCTCTTGTTGCAAGTATGGGGTTAACTTAGAATTTTGTTTCACAGTATAGCTTACTGCGGTATAGAATCAAATGGGTTTAAGTAACAAAAATATTCATTTGAAATTCAAACGTGAGATACATTTTTATCCCGGGGTAAAATAGTTTATCACAACGTTATCATATATAAATAATATCAACCCTGTATTGAACTGTCCCACTGCTGGGCAAGGGTCTCTTCTCTGTGTGAGAAAGGTTAGGCCGTAGTCCACCACGCTGGCCTAGTGCGGGTTGGCAGACTTCACATATCTTTGAGAACATTATGGAGAACTCTCAGACATGCAGGTTTCCTCACGATGTTTTCCTTCACCGTTAAAACAAGCGATAATTAACTATTTAAGTTATTACGTTATCATAAGTCACGTGATATTATATCACCAAAACTGAAGAGCATTATGCTTTGGTGCTTTTGCCTTTACGGTGCTTCACGTTTGGACCAGATTCAGGTTGCACCGGCCGTGGTTGAAATGTCAAGCAATACACAAGTTCGCGTTAATGCCCGTTAAAAATTAAATAATATGCCATAATTTGTTAGTGATTTAACTTTTACCTTCTACCATCGTGGTTATTTTATTGAATGAAATAAAAATTCATAAATAGTGGAAGTGTAAAGTGTGTTGTATTTTGAGAGAGAGTAGTCTAATATGGTATGAAGGCCACCTGTCCACGGTGTACCTGTGTAGGTAACTTGTCACAGTTTGCCGCCCCTGGCCAGATCCAGAGGCTGCCCCAAAACATAGTGAAAAGCTGCAAAGAGATATGAGGGACTGTTAGCTATCTGAATATGACGACGAGGATAGAGCAAGACCTGGAAGGCTAACCCGACTACCATGTGTCTATTTTATTTATATATATTTCCCATTTATCTATGCCAGGCCAGGCCAGGCATAGATAAATGGGTACTTTACGGTAAGAGGTTACCAGGCGATTCGCAGTAACCGTGATACTGAAGTGTTTATGTGACACTTACAATTTGCGTGTAGTGCAAGATGTTAGAAAGCGAATGAAGAGTAATTAAAACAGCGATTAGCGATTTACTATTATAATATATTTCGATATAATTACAATAGCGCAGACACAAAATAGAAAGCGTAATAAATTAACATAGAATATTATATTAATACTAATTATGGTTCGGTCTCGACCATTTTTAATTGTGGGCTGGACCTTAAAACAGTAGACGCGCACCGGCTATGTTGCGCAGGCGCCGCTCAAACAATAGCAATAACAACACAATAGCCATTAGCTGTGGGTGTGGCTGAGCTCGCTAATCCTTTCCACATGTATAACATCACGCCATATGTGACGTATTATCGTATTATCCTATGCTGTATTGTAATGGATCATCTTAATCGCCTATATTATAATGCTATCTATTGTATACTTTGTTAATTTGGGCGTACGCAGCGGTAATGTTTTATTACAATGGTTAGGTGTACACCATTCTAAAGAACCGACGCGTAAACGAAGTGCTCCATTGTTAAATAATAATTAAACCGGTTAAAAGCGTAATTCTCGTTAATAACTATATATAATCCTAAACTGTGAACCCCCTACTTTGTGAAGTGATAACCTGTTTCGTGAAAAGTTCAGTGGAATTCGTAAAAATACGTGTACAGAAAATTAATCGGCCGGTGTTTGAATCTAAGCGTCGAACGGTCGGTCGCCCGCTCGAGGTCAACGCCGCCGCTTGAGCCCAGTCGAGCTACGCATTATTATATTATTGAATTCTATATGCATGTTGTTTACTATCTGACTTTATCTTCGCCGTTAACAAATTGCACGCTAAACGCTGATTTATTGCCTTCAACGCCGAGAAAAGGATTAGAAAATGTCTTGCGCTGGTTGTTTCGCCGCTATCTCAAAAGAAGACTCAATCACTTGTACAACAAAAGCTTGCAAAAAGTCCTTCCATTTGCTATGTACTAAAACCTCCAAGCTTACTGCTTATCAAAAAAAGAACTGGATATGTCCCGACTGCAACGCTACAATCAAGAAAGGCGGTGGCAACTCCCAAACACCTGCGAAAGCGTCCGATTCCGACAATGTAACAGTACGTAGCAAATCAAATCGGCCCGAGACCTGCTCACCAGCCAATTCTACGCTTACGATTGACGACATTAGAGAGGTCATTAAGAAAGAATTGAGTTTTGTGAAAAACTCCATGATTACCGAGTTGGAAAAAAGTTTACGCTGTATGGTGAAGGCAGAGTTAAAAAAGTTGTCTGATAATATTGCTTGTTTGGAGGCGTCTATTTCATTTGTAACAGATGAGTACGACATTATCAAAAAGGATCGACGGAAAGAAGCCCATATATGTAGCGGAACACCTGTCTCCTGCAAATAGAGCCCTGCACGCCGCAACTCGCCTGAAAGCCAAAGAAAAGGGGTACAAGTTTGTATGGATAAAACAAGGTAAAATTTTTATGCGTAAAAATGAGTCTACAGAACACATTTATGTTAAAAATAAGGAATTCTTAGATAGAATTGTTTGATAAATTTGGTAAATATTTTATGAGTATTTTATTTTTTATTTTTGTTAATTTTGATTTTAATATCAACAGAACATGAACAATATATTAATATTGTTCATGTTCTGGCCAATACCACTACACAATTCGATAGCTTAAAAATATATTATCAGAATGTGAGAGGTTTACGCATGAAAACTCATAATTTTTATTGTAACTTACTGTGTTCAAACTATGACGTAATTGTACTGACAGAAACGTGGTTAAATGATAGTGTTCACGACTCAGAGTTGTTCGACGATCGTTTTGTTGTTTATAGACGCGACAGACGCACTCTTAACAGGATTGGTAAAATTAAAAACGGAGGTGGTGTATTAATCGCAGTTTCCAAGAGATATATCAGTCATCATATCATAGCATTTGAAAGCAGTAATAACGAAGACCTTTGAATAAGCTTAAACATAGACAATAAATGTTTTACATTCTGCGTGGTATACCTTCCACCTCCAGTCAAAAGAACTGACCTTGAATCTTTTGTCAACAACTTTAATAGAGTTACCGAACTCAATGACATAAATAATATAATGTTGATTGGTGACTTTAACCTTGGCTCTATCACCTGGCCTAGTATACCGTTAAGTGCAGACTCAGTTCTTAAGTGTAATGGCTCTAGTATTGCTCAAACTTTAATAGACTTTGTCTCTCTTAACAACCTGACCCAGTTTAATAATGTTATTAATTCAAATCAGAAAGTTCTAGATTTAGTTCTCTCTAACCATGACGGCGTTAACGTTGCGAAAGCTGTTGACATGCTTGTGAAAGTGGACCATCACCATCTTCCAGTTACTATTGATTTTGTAATAAAAAATAAACAAAGCAATTATTTACATAGTGCAACTAAAAGCTATGAATATAATTACTTTAAGGCTAATTTTGAACTAATAACAAAAGATTTAGATGAAATCAATTGGCTTAACGAACTTAACCAATGCTGTGATGTCAATGCCATGATGAATCTATTCTATGATAATTTGTATGCTATCATTAGTAAGCGTGTGCCTAAAAAATCACTTAAAAGAAACGGTAAGTATCCTAACTGGTTTCCTCAAATCCTTATAAAACTATTGAAAGAAAAACGTAAACTTTTTATTAAATATAAAATTCATAAAAATCCTTTAGACCACATTTCTTTACTGGTGTTATGTAAGCGCTGTGCTTCATTAACTACTCGCTCCTATAACAGTTACATAGAAAAAATTGAGAATCTTATAGGAACCAACCCTAAATATTTTTGGACTTATATGAAAAGCAAAAACAAATCAGATTCACACTACCCCTCAGAAATGATATACAATAATCAAACAGCTACGAATGGATCAGATATCTGTGAGTTTTTTGCAGAGAACTTCCGCTCTGTCTATTCTAATGATACATCTTGTGATGATATCCATAGGGTTGCTGATGGTAATTTATTACACTGTAGCACCTCCAACCTGCACCTCCCAATGGAATCTATTCGCACTCGATTGAAAAGACTTGACCGCTCGAAAGGCGCTGGCCCCGACAACTTACCACCCCACTTCATATCTAAGTGTGCTGACTCTCTTGTTCTCCCTCTTTACATTATTTTCAACAAGTCCCTCAGTTCAGGGGTCTTCCCGAACGTCTGGAAAAGAGCTAAAGTTGTCCCAATCCACAAAAATGGTGATAAAAAAAATGTAGTAAATTATAGACCCATCTCAATTCTATCAACCATTCCCAAAGTTTTCGAAGCGCTAATATACCCACACTTGTATGCCCAAATTAAACACCTAATTACTGATAGTCAGCATGGCTTCCTGAGAGGAAGATCAACCAGCACTAATCTTACTACTTTTACCAATCTAATTGCGAGCAATATGGATTCTCAATTGCAGACTGACGCCATCTACACTGACTTCTCCAAGGCGTTTGACAAAATTTGTCACAACATATTAATAAGCAAACTGTCAAGGTATGGGTTCGGTGGTCCTTTATTGGCATGGTTGCGCTCATATCTCCTCAACCGTTTCCAGTGCGTAGTACTGGGGGGCTACCAATCCGACCCATATTTTGCCACATCTGGAGTGCCTCAGGGTTCCCATATTGGTCCTTTGCTCTTTGATCTCTTTATAAATGATATTGTCGATGTAATTCAGCATAGTGATATATTACTGTATGCTGACGATCTTAAATTAACCAAGGCTATACATTGTGCTGAGGATGCCAGACTTCTGCAACTAGATCTGGATAGTTTAGTGGAATGGTGTAAAACTAATAAAATGTCACTTAACGTCAAAAAATGTTACCACATAAAATTTTCTCGAAAACTTAGTTGCCATAACTCTCAGTACAAATTAAATGACACTATCTTAGAGGAAATTAGCGCTATTCGAGACTTAGGTGTCATAATAGACACCAAATTAACGTTCACCCCACATATTGATGACATCGTCTCTAAGGCCTCAAAAACACTGGGATTTATTATAAGGAATGCTGAGGTGCTAAGGAATGCTTTTACCAAAGTTATAATCTACAACTGCTTTGTAAGAAGCATACTGGAGTACTGCTCTGTGATATGGTCCCCTCAGTACAGCATACATCAGCTTCGTATCGAGCGCATTCAAAAACGTTTCACACGGCACCTTTCATATAGTAGTGGTCTGCATAGAAAAACTAATAGCTACTGTGAGCGACTCCAACACCTCAACATGGACAGTCTTCTTACTAGACGTACACTTTTAGACCAAATTTTTCGTTTTAAATTAGTGAGAAACGTAGTGGACTGTCGCCAGCTTCTGAATATAATAAACATCAGAGTCCCTCGCCAACCACCGCGCCAACCAGTTCCACTTTTCAGTAAACCTTTTGCCCGCTCCAACGTCCGGTCACATGCTGCAGCATACCGTTTGCCAGACACTTACAATAGACTTAACAACGATGTCGATATTTTCCATGACTCGTTTAATCAGTTTAAAATGAGGGTCACCAAGTTGTTAAGAGAGGCACCGTCTCAAAGCTAATGTACCTTTGTTCATTTAAATGTATGAAACCACTTATATCTTATTTTTTTCTTTTTTTTATTGTGTTTAACATCTTGTCTAAATTTAATTTCTATTGTTTTACCGATAACTTAAATTAATATCGTTTCCCGTCCATTTATGAATGCATGATGTGGCTGCCTTCAATGGAATTTTACATTTTGCATGTTTCAACATTATAAAACTAATTTTTGTAAGTACTAATGTATTTTCTCTGGCTGTCCAAATATATAAATAAATAAAATAAATAAATAAATTACGTATCCGACTCTGGTACAGGTAGACGCTTTCTTGACATTCATGATAGATGTAACTTGATATTATGATCATGGCGTAATGTCAGCCTCTCAAGTATAAGTGGCGTTAGGAAACACATGATGCATATTGTTCTTTTGTATTTTCATTACATTTTTATATTTTGTGTGTCATTTTCACATGCAGTGCTTTGTAGCTTATCATAATATTATACTACGCTATGTTTTATTTTCTTATGCATTCAGCTAATGTCATATTTAATCGACTCTAACAAAAGTATTTATATTTATTTACAAACGTATTAACATAGCTACAAAAACACAAATAATTATAATACTAAATATTTACAAAAATGGTTCAGGCATCGTAGATCTTAGAGCATGCGTAAATTTGGGAACAAAAAGGCAATATCGAATAATTGTAAAAGCCGAATGAATATTAATTTTGAGGAGGCGATCTGAAATTTCACAAAAAAATTGTATTTTCTCATCTATGAAAGAATTAAAAGCTTCTTCAAAGACCGGTGACCCAAGGAGGCGAAGAGAACTTTTATCCATAATTTTGATGTTTGGAGCCAAACAGTTAAATTTTCAAAGTACCAAATGTTTGTTATTGTTTTCAATATTGTTTAAAAAAAGTTCACATTTATCGGTATTTAATTCCAAGCCACTTATGCATTGGTTTGTAATAAATGATTGTTAGTAGGCCTGCGAGAATACCAGCGTTGTAGTCTGTACTGCAACAATAGCTGACGCAGTGCCTAATTTGATCTCCATGTACCGCCTTCTATTAAATTGTATTTAGTATTATTTATTTTTTAATTATGTATGTATTGAGATTCAATTAAAACATTTTTCTTTCTTTCTTATCTTATCTTATCTTGTGTGGGGGCCAGTCAATACAAAACGGCGACACTTCGACCCAGTGGGATCTTTTGTGTCGACTTCCCCAATAACGATTGCCATAGATGTTCATTGCAGCCGGGGCCGACGGGTTAACGTGCTCTCCGAGGCACGGAGCAGGCGATAATTGTCAATCAATACGCACATAATTTCGAAAAGTCATATCAGTCGAAAGTCACAGGTGCGTGACGTGGGTTCAACCCGAGACCCTCTGCATTGCAGTCTGTTGGTCTCCCTACTGAGCTATCGCCGCTCTTCTTTCCTTCTTACTCGCCATACTTTACTCGCCTACTTACCACAATACTTCCCCGGTCGAGCCTCTTTTTCCGGGCAACAAACCTACAACCTGCCTAATAATAAGAGCTTTAGCAACACCAAGTGTATCTCTTACGTATTGCTTAGCCTTAGGAAGTACATCACTTTGTGCCAAGAGAGCCTGAAAAATTTACTTTTTTTAATTTTCCGGCCCTAGTATTAGCATGCGTTGCCTTCAAACTCAGGACACAGGACCTTGAATAGCTATTTGGCCAGAGCAACGACATTGTTTGTCAAAGTTCAAAGATTGTCCTTTCCCTCTGTTATCATTTACATTTTACCTCAGAATAGGAAATGCTTATGAAACGAATCTCAATATACTAGGTTGTATTGAAACTGGACATTTTCCAATAGGTTTCTGGTAAACTCCGGAAATGTTATCTTCATATACAATCATCAGTAAAATAAAAAGGTGTACAAAACTCGGCTCACATCTCTATTTTATTATCACCCAATTTCATATAAAAATTAACAAACAATTCTATCCCTTAAAGTATATTGCGATTTTGCAGATACTTTACGTGAACTATTTTATTATTGGTTATGTATTTAGTCATTAGTAAATGTCCACCAAAGTCGGCTTTGATGTCAAATTTACACAATCAGTCTTTCATTTAACGAAGGTTTGTTACAAGGACGTTTTATATAGGCGAATTTACATACAGCTAAGTCGGCTATTACGTAACAGAAAGATTTTTCATTTGACTTTTTGAAAGATTACCTTGCGTTTCTAACGCTTGTAGTTAACAATTGCCTAATAGAATGAATTACCGACTCGCCCAGTCTTCGTATGGGTAATACAAAACCTTAACAAATTATACACCTAAACCTTCTTCATGAATCACTCTATCTATTGGTGAAAACCGCATGAAAATGAAAATCCGTTTAGTAGTATTTGTGTTTATCGTGAACTGACAGACAGACAGACACCGTGGGGGTCTTTGTTTTATAATATGTAGTGATTTTATACATAGTCTATGGCCTGTATATTACCTAATATATTAGGAGTTTAAGTATAAAATTGCCGATTTGAACTGAAAAATTGAAACTCGTTTTTTCTAAGATGTACCATATTTATCGAAATATTAACCCTCATTATCTATACATTGCTACCATCTAAATGGAAGTTCATTTATGCCTTCATGATAGAACTCCGGAGAACTAGATTCGACAAACTGTGTGAAAGCATTTTGTACTGCCTCCTGGGAAGAATTTTTTTTATCATGTAGAAAATTCTACATTTCACGAAAAAAATGGTAGTGGTAGTTGGAGCATGGTCTGGCGAGCACAGAGGATGACGTATGGTTTCTAACTGCAGCTTCTGTAGAGTTACAACAGTTTCTCGTGGAGTGTGAGGTCTTGCGTTATCATGGAGCAATAATGGTGAAGATCGATTGACGAGTCGGGGCTGTTTCACTGTCAGTTTCACTATCATTGTTCGAAGTTCGGCACAGTAAACATCTGCTGTTATTGCTTGACCAGACTTGAGAAAGCTATAGTGAATAACACCATGAAGAGACCACCAAACAGTTACCATTACCTTTTTATTGGTAAGCTTTGCTTTAGGCCACTGTTGCGGCGTTTGAACTGGGGTTAGCTATTGCATTGTTCGCTTACGGTTATCGTAAATAAGCCACTTTTCGTCACATGTCACAGTTCGATCCAATATTCCCTCATTTCTGAACCGATTTAATAAGGCAACACAAGTTTCAATACGCATTTCTTTCTGCAGATCAGTCAAATAATGAGGTACCCATTTTCATATTTCTTAATCTTATTAATTTGATGCAAATGAGCCAATATTGTAGGTAGGGTAACGAAGTTTGACTCGGCTTCCATCGTCTCCTTCAATTCAGCGTTATTCAGCTGTGGGGGTCTTCCACGTGGTTCATTCTTCAAGTCGAAGTTTTCATTACGAAAGCGTTTAAACCAAAAACGCACAGTGCGTTCATTAGCAGTCTCCTCTCCAAACGCAGCGTTGATAATGCGAGCCGTTTCTGCCAGGTTAGTTCCGCTTCGGCACTCGTATTAAAAAAATCACTCGGATTTTCGAAGTATCCATCTGACCCGTCTAAGCTGAATAAAAAAAACAATTAAAAGTTGAAAATCGATTGTTGTACATTTTTTAAAAGGAGAATCTTATACATACGTATCATGTGAAAAGATTTTCACTCAAAAATCTCACACCATGAAGGTTTTATGTCAATTCAAAATATCTATTACTATACAACGGCAACTTCATACTTTAACCCCTGTTATATCCATACGTAAGATAGTGACATTTGACTCGCTATATTTTAAGTGTCATGCTATTACCTGGTGAATTACAGCTCATCCAATAGGGATATCCCTATGAACATAATTCTGTAAACGAGCTACCAGACTCCATACTGTCACAAAAATTCTTTCCAGGAAATAACTAAATATCTAATTATTACAGCAGTTATTATTGAAAAGTGTATGTTAGTGATAAATTGAGACCATTTTACAGACAAACCAAGAAGTTTTGTAGGCAACGCTATATTTTTAAAATTAGATGCTTATTATAAGGTTTACTTATATACTTATAATTATGTAGGTTTTTCTTATTTGTATACCTGGGAACAGCTTGGTCTCTCCTTTATGTTTTCAAGGCGTAACCCTTTTTCTGCTGAAAAGAAGTCCATGCCCTTTGACTTTGATATTAACGATAGTTTGGATTGCAATACGAGAACGTGGATCACGTTCTCGCCTTAAAAATAAGTCAATAAATATGTCAACGATGTGAAAGAAATAATAAATTGAAAAAGGATAGGTTCAGAATATTGAGATAGAAAGCTTGAAAATATTTGAATGATGAACTAAAGGCCAGTGCCATTATAAGAAATTTTCCATCCCTGTCGTTTTAACGCCTAACGAAACGCTAATCCGATGCCTTAAGGATTAGACTTCAGTCACGGTCACTGTCAATTATCAGTTATTCCGCCTGTTAAATAAAGACTTATGTTTGACATAAGCCAATCCTAATCCACGCCAAAGTACTCGCTTTGGACCACGAAACAGATGCTCCAACCGAGTACGCCAACGTGGCAGTTTGTGTGTCGAACGTCAGCCATATATGAAAACCCTTGTTTTGTGGCTTTTTAATTTATTCGTTTGCCGCATTGAGTCTAATTTTACCAATTTTTCATGTTGTCGCCGAGTCCGTCTAACTCGATTTCAATGTATCTGTTTTTAGTAGTGCATGTAATTTCACTACTTATAATTATGTCCATACAGATTGGCTGATAATTGTTTTTTTTTTTTCACTTTTACTCGATTGTACATTTGATTCAAATATTATATACGAGATTAATCGTCGTTTTAACCTATAAAAAATTTCATATAATTTACACATTGAAATCCGTTTCATTTCAATGTATACATTTTTGTCGTGCTTTATTTAAATTATTTTGTAGTACTACTTACTCGATGTTTTGACTGCCTTTCAGCAGCTATATTCAAGGGTAATAAATAATTTACTTACAACGTGCAACATTCATATAAACGTAAGAGAAAGTTATGTCATTTACATTAAATTTTGCATGTTGGGTGATTCAATGTAAAAGTGCCATCACTTCAACTGCTCTAAAACTATACATATGTATAGTAACATTAAAGAACCTTCGTAAAACAGTTTTGTTAAGATATAAAAACTGGTAGTGACTGTTAAGTGAAATGTTTCAATATTCATGAATACGATGCGAAGAAAGACTGTTAATGTATTCCGTTTTGTGCGGCTGTCGACAGCTGATAGTGCTGGTATAACTATGTTTTTATTCGCCCATTGTTACTGTTGTTCTTGGTATATAATTTGAACATTTTATAGTCACTCTTGGCTGTGACATTTAAAAGTAAATGCGTACGACAGTTGAGGAATTTGGAGCCAATTTTCAAATCCAGAAAATTGACAACGAGCTCTTTTCTGGATTTGATAATTGGTTGAATTTTCTACCAAAACACTTTAAGAAGCAACACGAAGACTAAAAAGGTAACTCGCCTTACGAGATACCAAGAACATAGATGGTGAAATGTTGGTCTTATATACCGCTGCCAACCCCAAGGGACATCAGTATGTTTGTCTATATAATTATCACAAATCTTTTTCTTCTTCATCTTAGCGTTTATCCCGGTTGCATCCACGGCGTTGGCGTTGGAACCCAGGGTCCGCTTTCCCGCTAAGTCTCCTCCATTTCGAACGATCTTTAGCATCCTGTGGTGTTAGGTTTTCGGCACGCATGTCATCTCTTTCGACGTCAAGCGAGCGTTTCTTGTTTCTGCCCCGTTTACTGGGGCCAGCTGGAGGTGGCATAGCAAGACATTTGTAATTCCTCACGTAACATGCCGGTTTTCGTAAAACGTGGCCGTACCAGTATAGGCGACTTTCTTGCAGCTTATCTGCTATGTCACGGACATGAAAACTGCCACGGATGCGGGAGTTCCTTATACGGTCCTTTCGCGTTACTCCACACATCCAGCGCAACATATTCATTTCCGTGATACGCAGTCCGTGCTTGTGCCGCTCAAGCACTAGCCACGTCTCACTGCCATATAAAAGGACAGGCCCAATGATGGTCTTAAAGACCTGTCCCTTCAGCTTTAGGGTTTCAACCCCTCGGCTGAGGAAGCGGACGAAGGCACAGATGATGCAGTTGAAAGTGGTGTTGACATAGTCCTGAACCACAGGCTTGTCGAAACATACGCTTTCGGTGACAAGAAATCCTACACATTATACCTCAAAGACTACATGAAGAAACTAGTCGCCAAATTGGAAGAGAAGGCGCCCGACCAGATCGACGTATTCAAGAGCAACATGAACAAAGTAATGAAGGATATTCTAGGTAGGTTTAAGGAACTCCAGTTTTTCACCGGCGAGTCCATGGATTGTGATGGCATGGTCGCCATGTGCGAGTACAGAGATATCGACGGTGTCTCCACCCCCATCATGATGTTCTTCAAACATGGTCTTGAAGAAGAAAAGTTCTAAGTGAAGCATAAGTGAAAGTTACTCATAAATATTCCACTTCTAACACTGGCGCCTAAAACTCATATCTTTTTTATTTATTTACAAAATCATGTCAATCTGCGCATCGGCTGAAACCGGCTTCTCCCATCACAAGGCTGAACAATTTTGTAATGTTAATAAATAAATGTTGCATGTTGCATACTTATTTTAGGGTCACAAATGACGCCCGTCACTTCACGCCATTTTGCCCAAGCTGCCGAAATTCGTGCCTTGACGTCGCAGTCGATGTCACCAGACGCGTGGAGTACTGATCCCAAATATTTGAATTGGTATGTGCGCTCGACCATGTCTTCGCCTATGCGGACAGACGTGGGGTCTGTAGTGTTGCAGGCAAGATACTCGGTCTTTGCCACGTTGAGTTTCAGACCGCCGTTCTCAAGTGACTCCTTCCACACGTTCATCCGTCGCACCAATTGAGCTCTGTCCGCGTCCGCCAGCGTGATATCGTCAGCATACATAAGCAACCAGGGAGGTTGCTCATGTGAGTCTCTGATGCTGTCCGACAAGACGTCCAATATCACGCTGAACAGAAACGGGCAAAGGACGGATCCCTGGTGAACTCCAACGGTGATGGGGAAGGGTTGTATGTCGCCAACACCGGTCTTGACAATGGAATCGACATTTAGGTACATGTCTCGAATGATGTCAACATAGGTTTCTGGTACTCCTTTGGACCTCAACGCCCACCAGATCACCACGCGATGGACACAGTCGAAGGCCTTTTGCATCTGTATCTCTCCATGGCAATCCTTAGGGCAAAAATAGGGTCCATGGTGCAGCACCCAGAGCGAAACCCAAATTTAGACTCCGAGACAGTGCTCTCCTGTCCGATCCGGTAGTAAATAATCTTTTCGAAGATCTTCATGGTGTGGGACATGACTTATATTCCGCTGTAATTACCACACTCCTGCAACGAGCCCTTACCTTTGAAGACTGGAGTGATGATACTCAGTCTCCATTGGTTCGGGATTTTTCCGGTCAGGAGCATGCGGTTAAAAAGGTTTGTTAGAATGCTTACACCACATGGACCCATCGCCTTCCAGGCCTCAATGGGAACTCCATCGGCGCCGACAGCTTTCCGATTCTTCATGTGGCGAAGGGCCGTCTGGACTTCGTCAGGCGCTATCGGGGACACTAATCCTAGGTTCGGAGGGAGGTCCGGTGTCTGCACCACTTGGTGCTGCTTATTCAGCAGCTCGTGGAAGTACTTGCGCCATCTCTCCTTTACCGCGAGGTCCTCACATAACAGGTTGCCCCCAGGATCATTCACATAGTGGCACTTGGAGATGTCCTGTGCCGCTTTGATCCTGCAACGTGCCAACTTATATATGAGCTTCTGCCCCTCAGAAGATTCCAGCTGCTCATAAAGAGGTTCCAAGTGGTCCCGCCTGGCTCTGGCTATAGCTCTCTTAGTAGCACAATTGGCAGCCCTGTATGCGTCGTGATCTTCAATAGATCTGGTATCTTGCCACGTTTTGTAGAGGGCTTTCTTCACCCTTATCTCCCTCTGGACTGTGTCGTTCCACTACCATGTCTCTTTGTTATATTTGCGGTCGCCCTTTGAGACGTCCAGCACCACCCGTACCACCCCAGTGATAGCTGCCTGAATTCTGTCCCATTGGTCTTGGGCTGGTTTGCCATCTGTACCAGCGTACCTGTCGCCAATAACCGAGGCGAACTCCTTGGATTTCACCTTGTCAAGCAGCCACCACTGAATTTGATACCAGCAATGCTCTATCCGTGTACGTCGGGACTTTATGCAGAGGTCCATGACAAGGAGACAGTGTTGCGTAGTGAGACTCTCACCGGGTATGACCTTGCCGATCTGGTGTCTCCTAGTGAGCAAGTAATCGATCTGGGTAGCGCATCGACCACTTCGGTAGGTGATGAAGTGCTCCGGTTTCATTTTGAAGTGTTCACGATCGTAAGGTCGGCAGCCGCACACGTTCTAAAGATATTCTCCCCTTCTTCGTTGCGTCTGCCGTACCCATAACCAACGTGAAAACGTTCAAACCCTTTACTCCCTTCACCCACGTGACCGTTCAAATTGCCACCCAAAACGATTTCCTATGACAACGGGATACCGTGAAGCAGTCCATCAGGCCGATACCAGAACGACGTCTTTTTGGCGTCACTACAACCGGTCTGTGGGGCGTAGGCACTTATCAGGTGGGTTATAACCCCATTGATAAGCACCCGCACCGTCATTAGCCGGTCGCTAACGCAGTTCACCTCCAAGACGTCGTCTTGCAACTCGCCAGAAAATACCACGGCCACCCCGTTCTTTCCGCTCAGTCTCCTGCAAAAACGCCACGACCACCCTCCACGTGTGGAGTGTTTCAGCCAGTTCTTTCGCGCGTCTGGTTAGCGTGCCTATGTTCCACGATGTGAAATGGAGCTTTTGGTTTGAGGCTCGCGTCTTTAGCCGTGTCCGCCCCTGACAAGGTAGGCCTAGCCCACTTGCCACAGGAGTCGGGCGGGGCTCCTGCGCGCTGTTTCTTGGCAGCGCCCTATCTGTGGCAGAGTCTCTTCTTAAACTTTCCATTTTTGGTTTGGCTAATTTGACTATTACGGAAGTAACTGCCGTCTGACCTCCCAACCCTAAAAAGGGAAAGCCTACGCCAGAACCTCGTCCGTTGTCCGAAAAGTGCACCGCTCGTTGGTGAGGTTGGCTTGGGCCCCGAAGATGTTGGTGGGACCCCTAAGCACCCATATATGTAATTATCACAAATATTAAACATCATATATCCCTTGCATCACAAAACACATTACACTCAGACTAGGTTTTGCGTTTCAATGGTCCTTTTAACTCCAATGGTTGTCAGTTAAGTGAGTTTGGTCGTATTGTATAACAATCCCATTGTAATTTCAAACTAGTTTATTGCTTGTATATGATAATGCTTTTCATAGAAACACTTAAATCGGTTATTTTAAGGCAGTTCCCCTGTCAATGAAATGGAATATTTGTAAGTTCCAACACTAGTTAACTAAAATTAATATAATAATTAAATTAATTAAATTAAACTAAATTATAGAATATTTATCGAGGATGTGAGAATATGTCACTCATGAGCAGTCTGGGATTTAGTACTTTAAGAATTGATTTGAAAAAATGCGAGTCTTTCGTCTATAAACCTTACCGATAGACCAGCTCCTGGGTTAATACATAAGATACTTGTATCTGCTCTTTTAGGATACACGCGGGTAAAACCGCGAGCAGAATCTCATATTATGAATACTATCCTATTACATAGTACCGGGATGCACAACAGACGCATCCTTGGACATCACTTTATGCTAAGCTGATGCATGAAAGCAAGTGCAAAGCGTCATTTGATTTTTTGTTCGGAAAGTTTCGGTATTTCGATGTGTGCCGGTAAATAGTAATACTTTATAATTATTATACTCACTTTAACGGTGAAGGAAAACATCGTGAGCAAACTTACATGTCTGAGAGTTCTCCATAATGTTCTTGTAAATATGTGAAGTCTGCCAAACGGCACTTGGCCAGCGTGGTGGACTATGGCCTCACCCTTCTAACACTAAGAAGTGGCCCGTGCACAGCAGTGGGTCAGTTTAATAAAGGACTGATATTATTATAACGAGAACTAAGCACGCTTCTATAGCGTGGCACTTAAAACATAGTCGACAAAGTAAAGGTTTAATATGTCTCTGTATCCCATTGGGAAGAACATTCGTACTTTAGTTTGAACACCGTTGTGCTTCTATAATTCTGTACTGCTAATGGTCAATTTATTTGCACCCAAACGAGCTCACGATGTTACCTTTGGCGCGCCAGTGAAATAAATAAAGACTGCACTGCATTCAATCTTAGCGCTTAAAACTATCAGGTTTGAGAACCGCTGTAAATTATGTTGTAGTTTTGAAATCGATCGAAGAATAGAAAAAAAAAACGATTATTTAGTGGTAACTGGTGGTTGTTTTCTGTTTTTGTTTTTGTCTACGTCACCTAAAAGCACTCAATGGCTTTTGATTAAGTTTGGTTCTGTTAAATACATGTATAGATCTATCGCTCGTATGATCTAATTCTGTTCGGTGAAACTGGATAAATAGTGTAGGGTCCCCCTGACCGAATTTCTGTCATGGCAGCCAATCTTAACGGAGACTGGCCATCTGTGCTGGAGATATTATAGAACACAAATGCGCATAAACAAGTGCACTCTCTGTACCCTAACTCTCATAATCCGATCGGATGGAAATCCAACACGACCGCACGCGCAGGAGAAACGGCTTTACGTACTTTCCGTGGCAGGGAAGTGTAACACCGCCAACTTCGTAACTCCGTTCTGTTACCGAGAGTTTTTGTCAGTTAACCCGAAAATCCCTGATGGCCTGATACTATGATGCTACATTACGTGAGATCCATATAAGTAACATTTTAGACGTATGTGCTGTGTATTCAACGTTGACAAAGTTACGGGAAAAGGCAAAAATGTATCTAACGGGCTCTCCTACTAAATCCATTATTTCAAAATATCTCTTGATAAAACTTAAGACTGGATAACTAATTATAGTGATTAAATGTACAGTACATACCTCTGAATACTTATCTACGTTTTTATTATACGAAGATTAATGTTGCGTTATATTTCTGTGATTGATCTTTTCTCAAAGGTGGCATTATACTATATAAGAATATGTATTTCATAGTTTAATTTGAACTATCCTGGAGCAAATAAGCATTTACTGGATTGGATGGCTGTCAGTAAATAAAAAAATTGTATCTATATATGTGTAACCGCCTAGTATTATGGCTGCTATCTCCACATGAGGAAATACGTGTGATCCACAATCATTTGTGCCGAGTCTCCGGTTTCTTTGTGTCCGTTGTTTCAACGGTCGTAATTTCATCTACAATTTAAGAGAGTAAACGCGCCGGCCGTCTTTAAAAAAAAAATTATGTTCTCTAAACTATTTTTATATTTTGTTGTAAGAAGAGTGTCATTATAACATTTTCATTGAAGGAAACACAGAAACCTACGATTCTAATAAATCACATCACAAATTTATGCTAAGAAATCGAGGAGGCTGTTTAATAAAGTATGCGATGACCTCTAAATTCAATCTTAGTTTCACCAATCTGAGAGAACCGCGTTATAATATTTTAGTTAACAAAAGGCTTAGTAGATTTCCATACAGACTTAATTAATCCACGCGTTATTGTGATAACAGTTACCTCATGCCTCCTTTGTTTGAAGCCGTGAACACTTCCGTTCACTTCAGGAGGATAACAAAGGCAACTATGAAGTCGAGTTATTAGTTTGTAAGCACTGTTCTGAACTGTGCACCTGTTTGACTTACTTGATCTAGAAATTTATACTGGAAGTTTTATTAATAGTCGCACAAGAAAAATGTAAAGGAAAAGTTTTATAAGTAGTTATTATATTGATATTCTGATTTCCTGGGCTAGGTTGCCTAGCTCCTCGATCACCTCGGAGAGGAAGTTGGGCTGAAGGGTCTCCGTAAGAGGAGGGCCCCGTGCATGGAGCTTGTTCAGCGCAGCGCGATATGGGCGCCCCTAGGGGTCACGGTCTAGACCCTCCAGCATCTCACATTTCGTCCGTTCCTTGGCGAGACAGATGGCTAACTGCAGAGACGCTTTGGCTTCGCGATACGCCTCGTACAGTCAGCCCTCCTCTTGCTCGTCACGGTGGCGATAACCTCGGCTGCGTGTGTAGGACCTCCGGGCACGAATGCAGGCCGCACGGAGGTCCGCCAGCTTCTGGGACCACCAGTAGACCCCCGTCCTTGGGGTCCGATGTCGCACTCGAGGCATGGCCGCGTCGCAAACAGCTTGAATGCTGTTGCAAAAGCGGACAGCTGCAGCGTCTACCTCCCCAGACGGGGGTGCAAGAGTGCCAAGAGGTGCCAAGCTTGGACTATGGCTGCCTCTTCCAGTAAGTCTCGATTCAGTCTCTTTACAGCCCACCGCGCGAAGCGAGGAGCTCTGCCCGCCAACGGGCGACGACCCCTGCTAGGGTCCCAAAGGAGGGAGACATCCAGACGGATATACAGATGGTCCGAAAACGGTCTATACCTCCTCCAGGATACGCCATCCCCTTACGCGTACGGTGAGGGCAAGAGTAGCAAACGAGAGGTCTACTATCGACCTCCCCTGCCGTCGCACGCACGTGTTGGCGGCACCCCTGTTTAGCAAACAGAGGCCCGCCGCATCAGCCCACTCTTGCTCAGCTCAGCGTGTCATCGGACCCCCACGCAGTAAACTTTGCGTTAAAGTCTCCCATCACAAGGATGTGACTAGATGTCATCCGCCATATCGAGGCCTTCAAGTTGTTGAGGAAGGTCTCGAAATCTGCCAGACTCCTGTTGCGGGAGAAGTACACAGCAATGACTGCGACCTCTCACCACGCGGCTGCAACGTATCCCGGTCCCCTCTCCTTAACTGAGAGGGGGGTGGGGGGAAACAAGGCGCCGTGGAGCTGACGACTGCCACGGAGCTGACTTTGTCACCCACACAACTGGGGCAGGGAGGAATGTAGTATGGCTCCGTGGCTACGGCTACACCAATCGACCACTCCGACATAGACTGCAGGAATAGATCCTGCGCTCGAGCGGAGTGGTTGAGGTTCGCCTGGAGGAGGAGATAACTATGGTCCTGGTCCATAACTCGGTCAACATCTCTTCCTCCACCGCTGAGGGTGGTCTCTCTTCAAGGGGAGGGGGAACAGCTGGGGCCGATGGGCTGCCCCCTTCTATGGGTCTTGCGGCCGGGGATTTGCAACCTCTGTCGCCACGGATATGGGCCACTGCATGTCCAGCTGCCGCACAAGCCCGGCAGTGCGGGGTCACCTTGCACGCTCCTGCGATGTATCCAGGCTGACCGCAGCGATAACAGGCGTTGCTGTGGTCCTCAGGAACTTAATGCTGGCGTGCCCTGATCCACCAGACCGAAAACATCTCATGGGCTGAGGGGCCAGGATGTGAATCCTGGCCGAACTCCAGCCCACGATTAAGCGCGCGGCATCAGCTAGCAGCCTGGCCACGGCGACAGGACACTGCGCCCACACTGCTCCGACATCCCCAGGGCCGGAACGGATGGTGCCAATCTTTATGGTGTCCACGGTACAACCAGTTTTCAACCAGTGTCGTCCTCCGCGGACACAGAATCGTCGAGGCCAGTGATGCGCATCTCTGCGCATTTTACCGGCCTCGCTATCTTTACACCATCCGTCTCAGGGAACAGACTCCGTAATTTAGCGACGATGGTGTCCGCCGCTTTGCCTCTGTCGGCTCCTGGGAACTCTAAGATGCGGGCTCCCGTATGAGTGAGGCGGATCCTGGCTCCGTCAGTAGGGATATCTACGTGCCAGTGATCCGCCTCACCTTGGGGAGCACGGCCTGATAGGTCAGGCCACGCTCAGCCGCTTCCAGGAGCACCGTGATCACCACGGCAGCCCACTTCGGCGTGCCAGTTTCGATGGCGCTGGTGGCGCCTTAGCATACGCAGAGGCGGTAGCGGCAGGCTGCGAAGCTTGCAGCCGCGACAGGTAGCTGGGCACCGGCAGCAGCTGGTCGCCGAGACCTTCTATGCGGGCATCCACGTATGTATTTGACAAGCGACGCCTGCAGGTCCATCTCCTTGTCGGACGTTCTAGGCGCTTCTTTAGGTGCCCGCCTTTGAGTCTCAGCTCTTAGCCGCGCTATCTCCTGGTGCAGCTCCACCACTTCCGCCTCCAGGCGCGCGAACTTGTCGGCCAGAAACTCAGCCGACTCTTTCGTCGCAGCCGCTGCCTCGTTAAGGTGTTTCTTAAAGACTTAGACGCCATATTCGTCACAATCTCGGAGCCATCAAGGGCCCTTTGCACCGCCTCCGCCACTGTTTATGAAGCAGGGTTGGTCCCCTGCGGACGCAGCTGCACGCTTTTCAGCGGCCACCTCAGCCATCATCGCCGTGCCGAAAGGCTCGGGTAAGCTTGGCCGGCCCCTGCCCATGCCCCTTCGGGCAGTCCTGACCTTCGGGATTGGCGCCGCGCTTGACTCTCCATCGGACCCTGAGTTGGTTCGACAGGAGCGGCGCTTACCCTACCGCGCTAGAGCCGCTTTGTCCGGGACTGGCCCCAAGGCGAATCTCATCGCAGAGTCGGTGTCTGACTCCGTGGGGGTTTCGGTGCCGAAGATTTCACGCGGCATGGCGCTGAAAAGACGTTGAGTGCCCTATCCAGAATACAAAGGGCTGACAGGGCCATATGGCTCCGTGGGGAATTCTCCGGGTGTTGAGCACCCGGTACCCCCCTGGGGTAGTATATCACTTTTGTTCGACTTTTGGGTGACCCTAATGGCTGGGTTCCCCCCAGCTATACAGCCCCTCACCGGGCCACTATAAACTTAGCCTTTGGGTAATTTTTATAGAGGTTTTCTTCCTCGCAGCCCGAAGGCTCCCGGTCCTGTCAATTCAGGATTACGGGTTGGGCCGGATGGGGGACCATGCTGGACCGCTCTACCCGCCCCAAGACCACCCGACTGGGCAGGATGCCTAAGCAACCACTCGACCTAACGACCAGTGCCACGTTAGCTACGCCAGCAAGTTCTCGATCGTGTGTCCGACCCCTACATGATCAGATAGTCGATCCGGACGTGTGGTTGGTTTTTAGTCACCATACAAAGCAGCGAGTTGGCACACCGTGGTGGTTTTAGTCAGAAGGCCCGCAGTCTCGGGAAGGCCCGACATAACCCTCTCGCCTCCCCTTGTGGCGAGTGGGTATGCATAAAGAGCATGTAAAAACGTAAAAAAAAAAAGGTTGCCTAGCTCCTATTAAACGTTAATACTTGATTATCTTTGCCTTTATGACGTTTCAGTTTAAAAAAATTGATCTTACATTTAGTAACTAATATAGACGCTGTTTTTACAAGAAGGTTTCTTTTGATTGCTATTTGCTGTTACGTATTAAATAATATACAAAACCAAACATCCACTACTCTATTGTAAGTATTGCCTAACATCAACATCCTCTCTATCAAGTTCGTTATTGAATTCTTCTAAATCTTTACATTTGAATTCAATCCACTCTTCAACAGAACTACCTCCTAAATTATATCCTAAACTGAATTGGTAGTATATTCAATTTATTTTCTAAAGCAGAGAATTTATATTCATTTTACAGTACAGGTTTATATACGTTCGATATGAAAGCTATTGTACCTTGAGTGCCACGATGCATGTTAATATCACTTAGACGCTGGAATATTAAAGGCCTTTGAGACGCCCATGCATTTAGAGACACAGGCATATAATCTTTATGCATGGTATCGTGAGTGCAGTACATTGCCAGTAATTTTATTGCTTACTTAGTTGCTATAATACAGGGCTTACAAAAGTAACTTAATTTTTTATTATAATAAATAATATAATAATCTATAGTGGTTATGAGTTACAATTATTTCCCTTCATCTGAAGTGACACTGCACTATCTACCGCATTAATTATAAAACTTTGCAATCGGCAAGAAATATTACTTTTTCTAGCTTCCAGTCTGGGCAAATTGTTATGACACCGAATTGGCGAGGCGATAAATTACAAATGGGTAGATACAATCTCATGTTAAGATTATACTTATATGCGTTTATGCAATATACATAGCTAACAACTCCCGCAGTAGTAATAAATCCTGTGTCGCGGGGGGCTTAACAAACATTCAAACTACTGATACAAAGAACATCCAGACTCGGAACAACTATTTGTGGATTACACAAATGTTTGTCATTTGTGGGCATCAAACCCACAACAATCGGCGCGGCGGCAGTGGCGAGGCGAACACTTAAACAACTACGTCATCTGTGCAGTTTAAATGAATCGAATGAATGAAGTCGAATCAGTCATCAATATATTCCTTCCAGATTTAAAAATTACAGACTCAATTTATATACAAGAGCAGCGATAGCTCAATGGGGAGACCAACAGGCTGCAGTGCAGAGGGTCTCGGGTTCGAACCCACGTCACGCACCTCTGACGTACGGAAGTTATAATATGACTTTTCGAAATTATGTGCGTATTGATTGACAACTATTGCCTGCTCCGTGCCTCGGAGAGCACGTTAAGCCGTCGGTCCCGTCTGCCATGAACATCTATGGCAGTCGTTATTGGGAAGTCAGTGCCCTATAATATCCTGAAACTGGTCTAGCCTTAGGGTATCGTCAGCCTTGGGATTGCGGAGGTCAGGTGGCAGCCGCTCTGTGTAAAAACTGATATCCAGTCAAATCCGGTTAGACTAGAAAAGTCGACCGCAAGTGACTTGGGAATAATAAAGGCTAGAGAGAAGTAGAAGACTTAATTTATATACATCTCTATCCAAAGAGATTGTTTAAGGAATGCAACTGCTTATTCATAGCAGCACGGTAAAGTGGCATTCAAAGTATGAATAATAATAAAACAAAAACAAAGTAACGACATTAAAATAATACATATTAAGAGTTTATTCACCACATACGGTGTAATAAATTACATGTTCTACATTTATTCGTGAGGAAATAAAGCTCTGCCATGCCTAACCTACATTTGTCTAGCTACAAGAACATTCGTTAATCAAAAGGTCACTTTGTAAACTAAAGTAATTTGTTTTATTCTTTGCCGCTATAAAAATATTTGTGGCTATTCTTGAAACATTTGTTCAGTATTTTTGTGTTTACTATCGCTTTGTGGGTTTAATAAGTTCAATGCCTTATGCTGCTGTATACCTATCCGATTCTCTTTTACTGATCTTGAATTTGAATTTACCTATATTTATACCACATTTCATGAAATTTGATTCAGCATTTTAGTAGCTAAAATGTAACAAATAACCAGAGCTACCCTTGCGTTTCTTAAAATCTTGTTTATTAAAATGCTAATTTAAAAAAATAGGTCAAGTCATTCGTCAGTCGTTTCTATTCACAATTAAAATGTTTGTCAACTAGATTTTGCCCGTGGCTTCACTCGCGTAAATGTAGGTTAGGTTAGGCTAATAACAATACATTTTTGGATTTTGATTCTGGATGAAAGATACCATATGTCCTTTTCTGTTCCTCTGACAACGTGTATGCGAAATTTCATGATGATCGGTCGAGAATTAAAAAGCGAAAGCGTAACAAATTAATAAACTCACATTCGCATTTTAAACATTAGTTAGAAATTTGAAATAATGTTGAAATGAAGCTATATTTTTTATGTAACGTCTCGTTCTTACCCTTTTAGATATACTAAAAATCATGTCTTAAATCCATAGCACCAAATTGTGTAGCCCAGTAAAATAGTGAACATACTGTGCAGCAATGGACGCCGTTTTTCATAGTTATGTACCAGACAAAGAATCAATTATGCTATTTTTATCTTGTTAAATGTACGAATCCTTTGCTATATATGCATATATTCTTCCTCTTAGCGTATCGTTGGCAAGCACTTTTAAATTATATATTTGCCGCCTAGAAAGCAGCAACGCTAGCTGCGTTGTCAGAGGCAGCCATCAGATCCTCCTGCGTGCAAGTTGTCGGGCACGCAGAGCATGATGTAAGGTGGGATATCGTTTATCTTGTACCGCACGTGCAAACAAGATCGGTACCGTCTGAGAGTTTCCACCTAAACATGTTTTCTTTGCACCGACCGATCTGACTTCGGAGTCTATTTAGTGACTTCAAGACTGATCATGGCAATTGATGTCCAGGTGGAAGACTCTCAGCAGGTGACACGAAAGGAGTAAGAAGATATATATTTTCTCGCCACAGGTTGCATCTTACCTTTGATAGCTCCAGGATCAGTGCATGGATACATTTAACAAAGCTGTTTCGGCTCTTCAGCTTTTGTTGAATTGGCCTGTGTCCATACAAGGCGTGCCGTGCATCGCCATCCATCTTTGCTCTCTCTGCTGAGCTTGCCACTGTCCTGCGGAAAATTGAAGGTGCGATACCAGCCAATGGGTACAGTAGCTTTACCGGGGTGGGTTTAAGGCAATCCGTGATAATCTGGCAAGTTTTGTTAAGTGCTGTATCCACAGACCTTGCATGCGCCAATCAACTCCACACAGGGCACGCGTATTTACCGGCAGAAAATAGCTAGAACCAGGGCAGAAGTTCGCAACATTTGCGGTGAGGCTCTCCATTTGGTAGAAGTGAGACGCTGGAGCAGGTTATTGCGGAGTACCTTCTTCAATATCTCGCAATTATTTCTATATTATATTTTATATTTATATTAAAACCAATGGTGCAAAATTTTGGGCAAAAATCTATTGAGTAGTGTTCGAGATTATAGTCATTTCTATAATGGTTATACATTACGCATGTAAATGGCGTAGGCTACATGTGCAAACAACATGTCGCAAATTATTCACACTGATTACATGTGCATAACCTTCGCTGCATGCACTTGTTACTCACTTCATGTACAAAAGTGAAAAGGTATATTTTTAACGTTTAATATGCTATGTACTGATTTCTGTCTACAGCCTCAGCCACATGTATGTCTAAGAAATGCATACAGGGATTAAAAATTCAGGATATCGCATACCTATGAGCCAAGTGACATCTTATCCTGTTTAACGGTTTATGTGTGACTAAATAATCAAAGTATCTTCACAAACTTTATATTATATACAAGATTAGAAGGTCAGAAATGCCTCGAAGGCGCAGCAATAGTATCCTGCAACTGCTATGAAGTTTCGATTTCAATTCTCAGGTCGGGCATATTGCTATTAGGATTTTCTGTCAGGAACACTGATGAGTTTCAACAGTTCCTTACTTCTTGCTGCTACATCAGTAAAAGCGCAGAGTTTGGCAATGTGCTCGGTAAGCGGTAGTAGTGGTGCCCCCTATTACGTGCGACCTAAAATATGCTACGAATTCTGTGTGTAATACACTTCTATCTACCCTGTAATATAATTATCATGAGTGCATTTACATACCTACAGACATATATGTATATAAATAACATACATACACTCACATACACTCACACACACCTCTGTATTTATCAGAGAAAGAAAGCTAGTTGTGTATAAATTAATGAATGCTGCTATTGAAAACCGCGTTACATAAAAATTATACATAGCATAGCATGTTACATAGCAATATAATCCTACCTATATCTTAAATGGGAAGATGTTTATTGCTCAATCAAGCTAAATGTTACTAACGAAAAGTTTTAAAAGTTTCATATAAATCCGTTGTAAAACCACACGGATTTAGATAAAGTTTATATTCAGATAGACACATGTCCTAGATAAATACATAGGGTATTTTTTATCCCAGCATGCGTAACGGTAGCGGTCGCGGAGAAGAAGTCGTGAAAATAATAGTAACAACACTATCTGGCTTAAATCAAACCCAAACTCTCAAGATCAATATGCATACATATCTTGATTTGTCTCTATCCGAATTGAAAAGTTTCTCCCTTCTCCTATTGCTTTTCTCTTTCCATTTAGTAGTTTAAGCATGATTGAGCAACTAACATCTTGTCAGACTATTCTATTTACGATATTTTGGATAGTGATATTTATGAAATGCAACTATTATCTGCAACAATATCTACTATAACAGTACCTAGCCTTCTTCTGCTGTAATAGACAGATGTGAGTCCTTGTGTGACCCTCTTCAAACATATTAATAATGAGCAGAAATGAAAACAGAATTAGCAAGAGCGAATGTTATTCGTATATTTTTCAAATCTCAGCTTGTAATTGTGTAAAATGATAGCGATCTTTGTTTTCCTACTTTAAAATATGTATTTTAAAGCATAAAATTATATATTCGTTTGTGCTGGTTTCAGATGGTCATAATTTAACCACCAGACACTTTTAATTTAAAACTAGCTGCACAAAAATATCTTAGTGCTATTTTATATTTTAATTAAAAAGTGTGAAATGCAAAAAATAGTGTGAAGCTATCACGAGATAAAAATGCAGTGCCATAATTTTAACGTTGTTAATTTATTATTGCTTGCGTGCTAAGGAAAACATCGTGAGAAAATTAGCATATATGTATATCTGAGAGTCCTCTATTATATTCTCAAAGATACGAGTATGTATGAAGTGTACTTACTAACCCATAGATAGCAAGCGTACGACAATGTCTGTATAAGTTTGCATACCAGAGGACCAAACTTTTTAAAAACAGTGTTTAAATTAGAGTACCGAATTTCAGTGTTGTAAATGGCACAAACGGTAATCACCTAAATTATAAAAACATCAAATGTTAAATAAAATGAAATTTTAGTTCACATTTGACTATTTCATCCGAACTCCAATATGGACATGTCTTATTAGGAGAATTGGACTTTTGATGTATTTTCGACAAGTTAAAGCTCATTTTCGCACCTTCGTAAACATAAAAGCGCGCGCTCTGGCGCTCTCTGCTTATCTCAGGTGAGCATAATTACACCTAATCAAGCTTGTACACCCGGATTCCTCATCGGCATCCATATAGCTTCTGATATGCTCAAACTGCTTAACACGAATATGCTCAACTAGGGGTATAAGTGTGTATCAGACGAGCATCAAAATGAGCGCCATGTATTTACATATTTTATGGCGATCAGCGGAGAGGTGCGTCGGACTCCCGGTTCTGAGGAATCGTAGTATGTAAACGCCCTCAGCCGCTTAATACAAGGAGGCGGCCCGCGCCCAGCAGTAGAACGGTTAGAAAATAGGCTTGATATTTATTAAAATGTCACGTAGAGGGCTTGTCATTACTCCTTTATTGAAAGATCAAGTTCAAGGCGTCACGTCGTATGCTTGTTTGCAAGCTTGATCCTTAGTGTTGGTGATATCTTAAAAATATAACAATGTTATTAGCTACTTTATTTACCCGCCTAGAATATGTACAAGCCAAGCAAGTGTAGCTATCGTCTTCAATAAAATAGACAGTACGACACAGAAGAAAAGCTTAAAACAAAATTTGGATTTGCGAGTCACGTTGAGATACACCAGCGCAAAAAGTATACCGAAAATGAACAGCACATCGCTATCGACGTATCTTTTAACCATTCTAATCAACAAAATAGTTTGAACAGATTAAAGTGCGCATCACGCCTTTGCATTTGCGACATTTGCAATAATGATACCTACCGTTTTGTTGTTTCTTCAAACATCAATTCCAGCCCAGTGTCGCGTAGGAGTTAACAAACATACAATTAACGAACACAAACTAGATCCAGTCAGGAAGTCCTATCTCTTTTTCTCCAAGCTATAATACACGTGTTCTAATACAGGCTGTGTTGGAACACGTGCCAGGTTCTTTATCCCGCTTATGAACGTAGGAGGAGTATGTTAAAGCTTGAACAATAATTTAATTATAAACCCGAAATTTTAATCTAAGCTTCCATTAAACGGAAATATGCAGCGAAAATGTTTAATAAACCGTGTCGGACTTGAAACGCGAACTAAGCAACTTCGAACTTAAAATGTAATCGAGTCAAATTTTATTAATGAATACCGAGCGGGTCTCCCTACCGTTACTTAAACCTCGGGTACATCTCAAAGTACAAACAAGAATCAACCAACTTCACGGGATATCGGCTTTGTGCTTGTCTCTACAAATTAAAGTCTGCCTATACATAAATATTATAGTTCGGGTACTAATTGAACATTCCTTCTCTGTTATTCAAATTTCAACCTTACGTTTATATAAAGAATGTTGACTTTGGTGTCTGCTTCTAATTTCTTGAAAAGGGTTAGTACCTGTGTTGAAGTTTACATGAACAGGGTAACGTAGGCAATTTTAATGACATTAATGTCTTAAAATCTTAGCTGCTAAGACTGTAATGTAAGCATAGATTTACTGACTCTGTAATAATACGGTTTTACTTGTGTTAGGTTGGTAGCATACTGTTTTCAATAGGATTTGAGCCAGGTTTTCAAATTTCATATTACCGCTAAACAAGGCGTTAATTTATTACTCTTTGTGATACTCTAATGAAGTCTGAAACCAAAGCATTGTTCTTTTAACCTTGAAGACAATTTGTATAATATTAAGTTGTTTTCCAGAAACTGGAATAATCAAGGATAACCAACAGAAACTATGATGCTTTAATCGCGTTGCGCGCGACCAATAGTGAATGGCACTGATCATGCAGAAGTACAACCTATTTAATGTTTACCTATACAATATGTTAAACAACGATCGTTTGCAGATGAAGAAAGTACGGACTAATGAAACGGTCAACCGGTACATTCTTAACCCTGCATTATGGTGCAGGGTGTGGACAGATTGCTCACGTATCGATATAGATTGCTCACTCATGCTCGTTAATGAGATTGTAGCAGCCGGTATGAGTTAGCTATAACTCGGCTATAATAATAGTAAGAGTGACGGTCTCACTAAGACCGAGACTGCACTGGTACGATGACGGCGGCACATAACTTGACACTATACTATCTCATCATGTTATCCTTCTACGATGTGGCCACCGCCATATTATTTTTTTAAGAGTTTGATTTCACGTACCTAATCACCGATGCGTTACCGTTGCCATATAAATGTGGATTGCCTTGTACAAAAAGCAACAAGAAATAATATTTCCATACTCCACGATTAGTTGATTTGGGTTTAGATCTTCGTGTCTTTAACATACTACAGACTGTATTTTAACCATGTATTCGTTTGCTCAGGAAAAGTACTATTTCTGCATGAAAGGTAGCCTATGTAGATATTTAATTTTGTACTCATAACAACCTGTCTGCGAAATTCCATGATTAACGGTCAAGTAGGTAAGGCGTGAAAGTGGAACAAATAAATAAACTCACATTCACGTTTGTAATATTAGTTAGGACTTAGGACACGACGCTTTTTAAACAAAGATTATTTATGCTTAGTTTAAGTTTAAGTAAATGCGATTATTTTTTATCAGCGTAATATACACTATATTACTTTTGCCGTCATAAGAAAGAAAAGAGGTATATGCTAAAATAAATCTATAAATATATTGTCGGATGATGATGTCTTTTTTACTGATTCCAAATAGGTGAAAATGCGATATTAATCGGATAAAAAAACGTGAGATTCGTCTTTTTTTCTTATGACGGTAGACTTCGTTGTTCTGTGTGATTACGCCTTCGCATTCACTACCTGTGGATATTGCAGGAATAATCCATTTTTAAGAAAGCTGAAAATCCAATAGCGTCTAAATTTCATCGGTTAATGATTAATTAGCTTAAGGTTATTATATAGTGAGCGAAATCCGAGATTTTATTAGCAGTTAATGGTTTGTATAGCGCAAAATATACTTTAACTACATAGTAGAATGGCATAGAATTGCCTCATCTGTCCTCTAGTAAGAGATTCCAATTATGTTTTCGGTTTAAGCAAAATGTGATACAGTTTTTCTGTTAATACATCTTAATAGCAGTACGACGTTTGAACAGCACGAAGCGCTCAATAGGATGATAGATGGGAGAAAGCTCACCGCCTTCTCCCATCTATCATCCTATTACGTGGGTCCTAAAAGCTATCACCAAGTTTCACCATCTATGTTCTTGTCAGGTCTTACCTGATAGAGAATGAGCCTATTGTAGACTTCTATGTTCATTGGCAGATTAAAATATCAGTAATCAAGACCTTGATTTTTAGAAATCCTTAATAATATTATAAATGCGAATGTAAGATTGTTTGTGTGTTAATTTATTTATTTGTTACGCTTTCGCGCATAAACTACTCCATCGATCATCATGAAATTTTGCATACACGTTGTTAGGGGAACAGAACCTTTTCTGTTTTACTTTTTCTGGATGAAAGGTATCCTATGTCCTTATATAGGATACCTTTCATCGAAAAAAAGTACTGTTACTAACCTAACCTACAAGAGCAGCGATAGCTCAGTGGGGAGACCAACAGACTGCAATGCAGAGGGTCTCGGGTTCGAACCCACGTCGCTTCGTTCGAAATTATGTGCGTATTGATTGACAATTATCGCCTGCTCCGTGCCTCGGAGAGCACGTTAAGCCGTCGGTCCCAGCTACTATGAACATCTATGGCAATCGGTATTGGGGAAGTCGACACAAAAGATCCCATTGGGTCGAATTGTCGCCGGTCTATACTGACTGGCCCCCACACAAGATAAGATAAGATAACCTAACATACATTTACGCAACAGAAGTCGCGGCCAAAATCTAATCAAGAGTATTGCTAAAAATTATAAAGACATTACACCCATCCAGCAACGTGAAAACGAACTTTGCCAACATAAGTTCATATAAAAATACAAAGCGAATGACTTTTATGACGTCTAGCAATGACAATAAAGTAACGCACTTAATTTTAAAAACACATAAAACCGTTACATTACTGTTTCATAAATAAAAACCTACAATAGACTGCTTCAGTCTTACATCAGCATATGTCAATACAGAAACAAAGGAAGGATTTTCCATTTTCAAGTCAACGAGTTTTTAGAGCCTTTGTAACTTTTCTACAAATTGTAAACCACTTGAATTCGTCCACAAGGCTCACAGGAAGATAAACGGATAGCGGAACAGATACCTACTTATCTTACGCAGCTTATCTTCATGAAAAGCCCTAAAACGATCTTGGATAAAAAAATAATCACTTAGCAGCGATTTTCTTATTTATTTATTTGGTTCCGTCGTATACGTAAATTGTTGTAAATCAACGAATCTAAACTATTTTTTTAATAATTATTTTGGAATTTTTATAGCTCCACGTCAGCATAAGTTAGCCTTTATGATAGTGAGGTTATAAGTTTAGTTTCAAACAGCATATTTTTTGCGTTTTACTATCAAGAAATAGTCATAAGCAGCACAAAGCCTAAAAAATATTTTTGTACTTATAACTTTTGCCTTAATTTCTTTTGCCATGTTTAACGACGATACAAACTAACTAAAGCTAGTTTGAAATTAAATACGAATTTTATTATGTTTGTTTGAAAAACGCTACATTTAGATAATTTTGGAAACTATTCAAATTATTTAGAATTACACTTTTCTCCGTCATTTAGTTTGCTTTTCAGCAGTCATGGTCACGGTGACACTAAGATCGTGGTCGTCTGATTATCTTGAAGTATTGTTATTTCAAAATACCCGAACTACACTAAAAATCGTAAAAGGTAGTTTAATTTTAATGTATAACATTCGCATAAACGTAAGACTTAAGAGCTCTTGAATTGTCTTGAGAGATGTGACGTGAATTAACGGTCTTACATTTTAAGTATTTGTCGAAACATTCTAATATTGACATATCGACTATCCTAATGTTATTACACACTCTGCCGAACACGAGAGAGAAAATAAATGATCTCTTTACTCTAAGCTATGTCCTTGTTACCGACAAGACAACAATACAGTTCCAAGTTATTTAAGTTTTTACCTATGTTAATATTTATAAAATAGCACTATACTTGATTATATCTTAAGTCTGTTCCTTGCGTTAGTTTACTGAATTTGTTGTATTGTAAGGCCCCATCACCTGTGATACAGTTTCTTAACTAGTACAGGGATGGGTGACCTTTCTACTAGTTTAATCATTTTGTACTTATAATTTTAATATGTTTACTTTTACACAATATTTGTAGCATTGATTATGGAAATAAAATTTATTATTATTATTATTACTTGCTTTCTGCTTGCATGTATGTATATGCATGTCTTGTGAGTCATACTACAAATGCCAATCATATTGTTGTGGACAAATATTTAATGTGATCCATAGGAATTATAAACACAATAACTAACTTAAAATGTAATTACTTTAACTAGTTATTTTAAATTTTGGAAAATAAACAATTGTGCTATAATAATATATGAGAACAATGGTGCTTATCAAATAATTTAAATAGCGTGCATACATTTCAGGTGCGCACGAGCTGCGCACGCGTTAGACGCGCGTCGCGCGCGCAGCTCGTGGTCGTCTGATTATCTTGAAGTATTGTTATTTCAAAATACCCGAACTACACTAAAAATCGTAAAAGGTAGTTTAATTTTAATGTATAACATTCGCATAAACGTAAGACTTAAGAGCTCTTGAATTGTCTTGAGAGATGTGACGTGAATTAACGGTCTTACATTTTAAGTATTTGTCGAAACATTCTAAGATTGACATATCGACTATCCTAATGTTATTACACACTCTGCCGAACACGAGTGAGAAAATAAATGATCTCTTTACTCTAAGCTATGTCCTTGTTACCGACAAGACAACAATACAGTTCCAAGTTATTTAAGTTTTTACCTATGTTAATATTTATAAAATAGCACTATACTTGATTATATCTTAAGTCTGTTCCTTGCGTTAGTTTACTGAATTTGTTGTATTGTAAGGCCCCATCACCTGTGATACAGTTTCTTAACTAGTACAGGGATGGGTGACCTTTCTACTAGTTTAATCATTTTGTACTTATAATTTTAATATGTTTACTTTTACACAATATTTGTAGCATTGATTATGGAAATAAAATTTATTATTATTATTATTACTTGCTTTCTGCTTGCATGTATGTATATGCATGTCTTGTGAGTCATACTACAAATGCCAATCATATTGTTGTGGACAAATATTTAATGTGATCCATAGGAATTATAAACACAATAACTAACTTAAAATGTAATTACTTTAACTAGTTATTTTAAATTTTGGAAAATAAACAATTGTGCTATAATAATATATGAGAATAATGGTGCTTATCAAATAATTTAAATAGCGTGCATACATTTCAGGTGCGCACGAGCTGCGCACGCGTCAGATGCGCGTCGCGCGCGCCTACTGTGCAAGCCTTAGGTGAGTTGCGCCAAAGAGGCGCACCAAACAATCGCAGTAACTGCACGCGGGCGCACGAACGCAGTTCGCGAGCGAGTCACGAGCAGCGCATTCGTGGCGCATTTGCCAGATCGGGCGCACCCTTAAGTAACTGTTTGATTGTAACGTTGGCATGCAAAAACGGATGCTCCGATTTTGATTAAATTTGAAAGAAGGAAATATTTAACTCTATGGGAAGACGTAGGATCGAAATCTCCCATGAATATATTAGTTTGTAAATATCATTAATAAATGTTAATCATGAAGATTAAAAAAAAAAAATGTTTGTTTGACAGCTTAATTATTTAGTTCGTTTAATAAGTTTCCCAATTAACTAAATTAAACTGCAATCAATTCGCCCACTGACCGGAATGTACCAGATTTATAGCCTGAGATCATTTTGCTGAATTAAAATTTATATGAAAGAATCGTTAAAATAAAATAGCCGATAATAATTGAGACTTTATGGGCTATTCGTGTAATATCCTTTAGTTTAAAGTTAAAGGCTTAATATCCTGTCGTTCAACATTAATAGGTACTTTTCTTTTAATAATGTCACTGTAATGGCTACCTTTAGCGTTAGCGGAGAGTTTGCAAACAATATAATGTACATAAAAGAGCTTTACTGGAAAAAAAGATTTTAGATAGCAAGCCTTTAATCTTTTTTATTTTTATTTAATTATGTTTTTACACGGCAGGGGATAAGGATAGAGTGTTTTGGAAATCCGAGGCGCTGTGACATTCTAAAGGCTAAAAAGTTTTATAAAAGTTAAGGTTTTATTCAAAATACGGTTTATTATATTTGTGTGCAAATATAAGCTAATAAGTTTCTTACTCACTCAGACTTTTGCAGATTAAAAGAGCGCCGTTTGAAAGATTTTCACAGTTGTAGAAGATATATCGCCCTATTTGAATTTAGATCATAACCTAATATGGGGCATATTAGATTATACCCCAAGGCAAGTCTATTGTCATTAACCGTTTTCAGACTCCGTGTAGTAATTGAAAATTATCTATAATTCTATAGAGAATTTTAGATTATCCCTTAAAAACTTTTCCAGACTTAGTAAAAATACCTTAAACATTATACACGCATACTTATACTATGATAACGATCGGTCGTATAGTTAAGGCGTGAGAGCATGGCAAACAAAAAAAATATTCGCATTTATAATATTAATTAGGACAGTTAGGATAGTTTATACACGCGTAACCGTTCAAAATTATTGAGGTTGATAGGAGTTCTTATGGCGTGTGTATTATGACATAAGATAATGCCTTACATATCTATCTGGTTTCCTTAATTATCTTTCTGCTACATAATGTAGGTAAAAATATTACTAGCAATATAGCTGACGATGCTGAAACGAATAATATGAATCTACGGATGGCGTAGTGGTTTAAAAAGTGGTTACCTCAACACTGCCACTGCTCCGAGTGTAGTGCCAATCTGGAGATAGAAATCCACAACAGTCAGCGCAATAGCTAAACAATTGTGTGTGTGTGTGTGTGTGACCCACAAGCATTTCGTACGAGCCTGCGTGGTTTTAGGTCCGTTTATAAAATCTCCGCGACACATTATTATTGCTAGTGCTTGGTTGTCTTTGGTAAAGCAACTAAGAAAATGAATACTATTAATAACAGAACATATTGTTACCAAGCATTCCGTTTTCAAAGTTCCTCTGACAATTGAAAGCCGTCTCGGTTTGCATAATATCACCAATAACGGTACAAGGATCCTTCCTTTTCGTTAGATCAACATAACATCTCATTCACCCGTAGTTACCTCATTTGCTGCTCGGATCAACTTTCATATTAAGTTCTCGATATTACGTAAAATCGATTCAATATTAATAAGGGTAAGTTTGCTACAGTATTGTAACTTACTAGTTTGGGTCGTAAAGTTTATATGTGGTAAGTTAAATGACATATAACAAGGCTGTCCTACTTAATACCTTGTTTAATATCGATTCCTCTGTCTTCAATATTAATTGCCTGGTTAAAATTATCTATTACCTCCTTAGCACATATTTGCGATCATTACTCCTACGTATGTGTAGACTTTTAAATCAACTAACAGCCACTGCTACCAAAGCGCCAGGACTTGTCTTTCTCTTAAAAATACTTAGAATGCCTTTTTGTTTTCTTTAAAAAAACATACTTCCCCACTGATAAATACTTCTTGTGTCGCGGGAACTTTAAATATTCAAACAACGTATACATAGAATACACAGACACGGCACAACTATTTGTGAACATACAAATGTTTGTACCGTGTGAGGATCAAACAACTCAAATATTTGACTCTCAAAGAACGAGTCAAGTGTCGAGCGGACATACGTTTATCCGTTTTTGTATTTCCCACTCGTCACTTGACGGGTTAAAAGTCAAAAACGCTTACGTGAAATGTCAAAAAGATAGGACCAATCTTGAAACCATAACATTCAAACGGTCTCTGTTTTGACTTTCGCTGAATACAATAATTTTATTAGTGTTTTTATGAGTCTATGCTACTATCAATCTCTGTCTCGCTGTTTCGTGACTATTAGAATAATGCAGCTGCCGTTTTTACCCGCCATTACATTTCCGATTGGAATTCGGGCACATTCCCTTGACAATAAATGCAAAATTAAAAAATATTTCCTTGTTTTTCAGCCTGTCTTTTCATACCCAAAGAATAATACGCTGTTTTCTGCGAAGGAAATAAAAGAGAGAAAAAAAGAGGAAGATATTGAAAATAAAAACAAATATTAAGTTTCGGAATTTGGGCACGGCAGCCAAGACTCGAGACCACGAGGACTGCTGTGCACGATCACAGCAGTCCCATAAACTACCACTGCGCCACTGAGAACATTAAAATTTGCATAGAGTATCAAAATAAGTTGTATAGGAAACGTGAAAGTAGCATAAAAATACATTGATTAATGCTGATGCACCATTGTGGAATATTCCGGCTTAGTGCGCAAATTTCAGCAAATTTTAAATGCGCTCTCACAAAATGTGTATAATACCCATAGCAAATATGAAATTGTCGGTAGGTAATATTTGGCTACCTTATTTAATGCAAGTAGGTATATGTGTCTTAAGAGTTGCATGCAGGTAAAGAATAGCCCAGATATCATAATGCAAATGTTTATTCTTCATAACTGCTGATAAGATGGCGTAATGGTTTAACTGGTCCTTTCGTCACTGTCATTGCGTCGCATGTTGAGGTTTTGAACAATAATCTTAGACGTCAACCACAGGATGCGACTCTTAACTTTTTTACTAATTTAGTCCACAAATTAACACGTATAGTGTTACTCTGTGTCCTAAATAAATAAATGAATATTGACTTTGATAACACAGAATCGTGTCCTTTGTTGCAATGTTCACATTGTACAACTCCATTTTTATGAGGAATTTACTATTATTAGAGCAAGCCTCGTCCTTCTTACAATTGGTTTAAACTTTAAATTTAGAATTTTGTTTAAAATAAAGTCAGATCGGCCTGATGGCCGTGAAAATAAATATTTAAAATGATATCACAGGAAAATCCTTTTTTAATAAAATAAAGAACAAAAATATTATTGAAAATAACACATTTTCTCAGAGCTTTTCAATATTTCTCGGAAAATCCTATTACACGTTCACTTATATATTCCATTATATTACAAATCGGCGACTAACGTACTTAAGAGAAATCGATTTATAAGCCGTGGCAACTTATGGCAAACGTACCGGTAATCGATTCGCTCTTGACCGTTTCTCAACGACTTCGAAAAATGAGTGTCACTTCAGCACAGGATATTACACAGAAGGTTCAATCAACTCGATGCTCCCTCCTTCAAATAACGGAAATCTTCTGACTTTGCTCCAACTCCCTATAAATTCGTTTTTGCTAAACAAACTGGGTTCAATACGCATA
This sequence comes from Catocala nupta, assembly GCA_963675205.1. NCBI lineage: Eukaryota > Metazoa > Arthropoda > Insecta > Lepidoptera > Erebidae > Catocala > Catocala nupta. The sequence continues at coordinate 23,752,992 of OY776086.1, read as the reverse complement.
AATCTGAATATTCTGAATATTTGTGAGGTTATCCCGGTCGCTTTTGTCTGAGCTTATATATCATACATCATAAAGCATATACCTACTTTGTTATAAAGAGATACGAGCCGAATTTGCTGATCAAAAATTCAGAAGACGGTGTTTTATAGACAGACAAGTAATATTTCATTCCTAGAAATGCTTATGGACCCAATTATGTATTCACTATCGTGTACTGACTTCATATAAATAAAGACACTAATTCAGTAAGGTAGGCACAACATAATATTATTTAAGCGTTTGGTAGCTTGTACTTATATCAACATAAAAGCACTTCACAATTTTATGACCTGCTCGAAGTCTAACTGTCTAGCCAAGATGGCATTTATAAAATATGAAAAAAAAATTGTATTTATTGGATCTCAAAGTTTTGGTTACAATATGATGAGGCTGCCCCAGTAAGTTATAAAAATACTTGTGTTGGGACTACCTCGCTTCTTCCCAGGTCCCTTCTTTGAGACAAAAAGAAAATAAAAATCATAACGTGGAGAATAATGATATGTGTATGATTGCAATAGTGATATAACAATTTGAATTATTGTTTTATACATTGTGCGGCATTTGGTAAACTCACGAAACTAAGGGCTTGTCCTACTACCTCCAAATATAATTTATCTACAAGTTAAAAGTCTCACCATCTCTCTTTTTCAACCTAACAAGAGTGAAACAGCATGCGATTTATCTTTCGGATAATTTTTACTTGTTAGTTGTGAGACTGGCCAGATATGTGTAAACCATTGATATTTTATCTGAGTATCCACACTACCCCCTCCCCCCTCCCCTCTTTCATCTGTTATTTCAATAGTTAAGTATGGTTTAAGATTACACAGTATTTTCTTATATTTCATTATATTTTACTATCCATTTAAGACATCAAACAACAAAAAGGAGCCTAATTAGATTATTGAAGCTTAATACAATTAAATCTGTATGGTACATTAATAATAATTTTACACACTGCTATGGCCATAGCCATGTTAGCCTAATGGGATATCTTTGGACTGCCAAGCTGAGGTCTTGAGTTTGATCCCATGACATGCACCTTTAACTTTCTGAAGTTATGTAAAGTAAATTTAGGCCAGGAAATCTGTATGTCTAAGAGTTCTTCATAATGTTTTCGAAGAGATGTAAAGACTGCAATTCGTAAAGAGATGTAATCACTGACTCAGCGTGCTGAACTATGGTATACCTAGTAACCTTTCTTATTAAACGCCTGTTCTGAGAAAAGGTCCGTGCGCTGCAGAGATACCAGTTTATAATGAGGCCTGATATTATTATTATGGGTATACAGTACTTATTTTAAACAAAAATAATAAAACCAAAACAGTTCTTGTATTTAAAAGTATCACTCTACTAACACCGTATATACAACAAAAACAAGCACTCAGCAGCACTTATTCCATTCAATCAAACTTGGCTAATTGCTCGGCAGGCGAGCGGTCATTTTACTTCGCCAGCCATCCAGCGGGCACGCGATCGCATGATTAGAACCTTTGAACAATATATTACTTTAGTAAAAAAACCCGGGCTAATGGACCTAATAGATTTAGAACAAAATGTTGTATGATACGGATCTACGAGCACATAAAACCAATTACGTATTATTTTTAAGAATAGTTTTGTCGTGTAATGATGTTGAGGGTTAAATCTTATGGCTGACCTTGATAGCACGAGTACAGGGTTAATTGCTGAATGTGGGCTATTTCAGTACCTAGTTCATGGGCTATTAGATCTTGCCTGCGGCTTCTCTCGCCTAAATTTAGTTTTTGACAATAAATTTCTTTCTCACGGTAACAGTACTTTTTCCGAGATGAGAGGTACCTTACATCCTTTTCTGTACCACTGACAAAGTGTATGCCAAATTTCTTGTTGATTGCTCGAGTGGTTAAAGCGTGGAAGTGTTAGAAACATACTCATATTCACATTGATAATATTAGTAAGAATTAGCGAGGACAAAGGCCTTATAATATAATATGTTTATTGACTAAAGATGTTCCTTTAAAGCTTTTAACTAATGTCATCACTAGATTAAAAAAACTTTAACTCGAAAATTTTAAGTTATTTAAATGGTAATAAAATTAAAACATCAAATAAAATAGTGACGCATAGTAAGCACGTAAAAGTACTTACGATATTTTTCAATTAAAGTTATGTTACGTAAAGGAAAGATCTTTCGATATAACCAAACTACGGGTATATCTTTATAAAAATATTTTAATTAGCTGATATTTTTATTACATTTTTATTATAGGACTGTGTATCTGATACTAGGAAAACTATACCACGGTACATTTTTACTAGTAAGGCTTTACGACTTTAAGTAAATTAATCACGAAATACATAAAAAACAATGTAGCAAATTTTCCATGAATATACATGCCACGCAAAGAAACATGTTTTCTAATGTTTTAAGTTGTAAATTATTAAAAATACGACGAACATAATGCATTGTGAATAATTTTAAATATTATATACTAGCGTATGCTCAGGACTCCGACTTTTATCCTGCCCGAGAAATGTCAAGAAATCCTGAATAACGTTTTATATACATACATACACTCACCTTTGTGTCCTCGGAGGGGTTGGCAAAGGTGAATTACGCATTCACATATCGCCGGGTATGGTTTTAGGTCACTCGTAATAGACGGCGAGCTTATTGCCGTCTATCGGGCACAGTTTCAAAGTCTATGTGCAACTAAGAATTTATTAATAGAAAATATTATAAGTATGTGAAGCCTCAAGAAAATAATAATATAAATGCAATTTATTTGTCATTGGAATTTAATAAAGCGTTATTTATTGATTTGTTTGGAAACGTCAAGCGTGAGCTTGAGCGAGGTTGCGACGGAGCCGTTGTGTCAACTGGAGTGACAGTCAATGTCATATTGACGTTATATAAGCGCCGGAAACACCCGCGCGGGCGCATTCGGTGTAACGAACTCGCTGCGTTACCTACCAAATTAGTGTTAATCAAAGACGACCTTTATTGTTAAATTTATTTTATGTTTGCCTATCATTAATATGTGTACGAGACATATTGTGTTGCTTCATCAAGTTAAAAGCGAGATGGCGTCTAACCCTTCGTTAGTAATGCTATGTTTGATATTAGTACAAAATACTTTTCAAGGCAACTTTAAAGCGAAAATCCTATTTATTGGGAATTAATAGAATTTTTGCTCTAAAGTTGCCTTGAAATGTATCCTGTGTTAATTTTGAAAACTTCATCCATTTCCTATTCATAAACAGAACTGTGTGTAAATGTACTGCTTCTAGGTCTAACGGTTTAAGCTGCGCGTTGCTGATTCAATCAGTAAGTGAGACATGTCTTCTAGTTTTATTTGTGTTGATACGTAGACCCATGTTAGTAAATTCTCGAACAGGAGGAGTATATTAGACCTTCATATAACCTTCTATCTATTTAATAGCCACATAATAGAAGCCAATAAACCAAGAATCGCCATACACAAGAAATACATTTAGGCTTCGTGCTAGTGATAATTTTCTTAGAGAAAACCCCACCCCAGTGATACTTTTCCCGACGAGAGAGAACAACCTATAGCAAAAACATACAAACAAAATTATTTTTTTTTTATTCTTTGTTGGAGCTTTCTCAATTATATGACTATGCCACTATATTGGAACTACTCTTACACTATACTTCACAGCAAAAACTTAAATAATATGTAACTAATCACTGTACACGTCGTCGTAAGCCAACTTGGACAGTACGATACAATAATTTTGCTGTCTTAGACAGCGGGTATTCAAAAACACTATTACAGCATCCGACATTTTTAAATATATTATTTGGCTCAATAAATTAAATCTAATGTCTTCGTTTCGGACACACTCCAACATAATATGTAATACATCCTCTATTACTCCGCACTCGGAACAAAGTGGTGACGGCACTTTTTTCATTAAATAGCAAATTTATTAAGCGGAATGTGTCCGGGTCGAAGGATCTGAATCGGATCTGTTATGCTCAAACTGTGCTAAATGAAATGCAAATGCTGTTAGCAAATGCTCAAACCACGGACACTACAAAAGTTCATTTTGCAATGTCCTATACTATAATTCCTTTATCCCTGGATGTTTAACAGAAATGACCTTTCCACATTTCAAATCATTTTTTTTAACTAAATGCAGTCTGAGAAGTATGGGGAAACATTAATAGACACGCCATCACAAGAAGCTTCTTTTGCTAATACTTTCTCATTCCCTACTAAACCAATACGCGAAGGAATTCACTGAGTTGGTTTCACAAGGGTGATTTCTTTCAAGTGTTCCTTTAGTTCAAATATTGTTTTTATAATACTATAGGCAATCGGTGTGCCTCTTAAAGAAGAGGTGCATCGACCCACTTGCTGTAGGGCGCTTTTTGAGTCTGTTAAAATTACAAAATTATTATAATCAATAGATTTAATTTAAGATAGTGCCTCAGAGATGGCAATTAATTCAAGGTACATAATGGACACGCCGTTATTAATTTTGAATTTACAGAATGTATCTATTTGTGAATCTTAAATTGCAGCTCCCATTGACCTATTAGTCATTGGTCATTTATTCAATACAAAAAACTTTGTGTAGAATTTTAAATTACATACTAAATGTGCACATATACAAATAATATTAAAAATATACATACATACATAAATTCACGCCTGTTTCCCAGAGGGGTAGGCAGAGACTACGGATTTCCATTTGCTACGATCTTGACACACTTCTCTGGCTTCATTCACTTTCATAACAGTTCTCATACACGCTCGCCGGTTTAAGGTGCTCTTAACCTGGCCTTTATCCAGAACGTCTCCGATCTGATCAATAAACGTTCGCCTAGGTCTTCCCCTTGCGACTGTTCCATTCACACTAGCCTTATAAACTTTCTTAGTCAGTCTTTTCTCGTCCATTCTTTCTACATGCCCAAACCAACTTAACTTACCCTTTTCTATTCTCGTCACTATATTCACTTTTATGCCGCATCTCTCTCTAATCACACTATTCCTTATTCTATCTTTCAGAGTCACACCACATATATTTCTCAGCGCTCTCATTTCTACAGCATTTATTCTGCTCTCATGCTTCTTTTGCCATACCCAACTTTCACTTCCATGCATAAGTGTAGGTACTAATAGTCCTCTATGAACAGCCAGACGTGCCTTTTTGGATACATTTCGACTGTTCATAAAAGCGCGTAGAGCGCCATTCACTTTATTGCCAGCAATCGTTCTTCTTTCAATATATTCTTCATGTGTACCAGCCCTTGTAAACAAAGTACCCAAATATACAAACTCTTTCACTTGCTCCACTTGTTCTCCATCAATCATAATATTGCACATCGTCATGCACTCTTCCTTTTCAAATACCATTACTTTCGTCTTGCTTACATTCATTTTCATTCCTATTCCTTTACTCTCAAAAATACCATGCATAATAGTTACCATCGCCTGCAACTCATCCGGCGATGACGCAAGTATTACTTGGTCGTCGGCTTATAGTAGACATTTGACAAGTAACTCATTTATTCGTAATCCCCATTCACAATCTTTTTAAAACAATTGCCCATGTATAGGTTAAACAGCCAGGGTGACGCTATACATCCTTGTCTAACACCTTTTTCGATATTAAACCATTCTATGTAAGTCTCATTTATCCTAACACAAGCTCTGGAATCGTCATAAACAGATTTCAGAGCTCGTGTGAGGTTGCTATTTACTCCATACATGGACAAAACCGACCAAAGTTCATTCCTCACCACTTTCTCAAAAGCCATTTCCAGATCCACGAATGCGCAATAGACCTTTTGACCTTTGGCCAAAACTTTTGCTCCGTAAGGAAAAGACCTGATCCATACAACCCATATACCCTTTCGATATCCCATTTGTGCATTCCATATTTTCTCGTCGGTTACTTTCACAATCCTTTCAATTAACAATTTCACATACGATTTACTGACAACGCTGAGCAAGCTAATGCCTCTATAGCTCTCTCTCTGTAGCTTTTGCAATCTTGCTGTGAGCCTCTTCCTTTGTATAAAGGTACTATGACGGCTTTGCACCAATCACTAGGTACACGGCCGGTATTCCAGCACAAGTTCAAAAGGCGGCACAACTGATTTAGTATGAGACCCTGTCCAGCTGTCAGTATTTCGACTGTAATCCTATCATAACCACCAGCCTTTCCTAATTAGATGCTTTTCAATGCTTTCATTATTTCATCTATACTAATAGGGCTTTCATCATTTCTATCATTATCATTCATTTCGAAACTTTGCCCTTGCCATTCCTCTCTTTCAAATAAACTTTCAAAATTTTCCATACAATGTTTTTTTCTTTTAATAATTTGTTAGTCAAAACAAATTTTTTTTATTAATTAATTACTGAGTTCACCATCATTTTAATTTGCCATTGTTAATCCGTGGACAATGGTGTTGATTACATGTTAGATAATTTAATGTATAACACTATATTGTAATGCTTTAAGATGTAATTGCTTTTTGTCCCTAATAAATAAAATAAAAAATAAAATTCCTTCCAACGATTCAGTATGCTCTTTTCTTCATTCAGTAAACTTCCATTCTTGTCTCTGATCGAATTCAGCTCTGTGGTTAGGGTGTTACCTCGAACCGAGCGAATGGATTTACAAAAAAACTTTGCGTTAGTCCGGAAATCTTCTGATAATCTTCTATCAAACTCGTCTTTAATTTCCTCTTTTTTCCTTTTAATCACATCTTTCACTATCTTCTTCATTCTTATAAACTTATTCCTAGCTTTATTTACATCCTCATTCGTTGCATCTTGTATTCTTTCATTGACTCTGACAGATAGCCAATCCAACCATGCGTGCTTATTCTCACGTACTACCCCTTGCACATCTTTATCCCACCACGCATTCTTAGATTTTATCATTTTCCTCTTCTTGCTAACACCGCATACTTTTGATGCTACAACAACCACTTCATACTTAAATGACTGCCATAATTTTTATATGACGACATTCGTATTATGTTATATCATCGCTTAAATTAATTAGCTAATGTCAGCATGGATATATTATAAAAGAAAGATGTTAAATGTAAATCATGATGAAACCAAGATAAACTTATATATTTGACATGTTGTCACTCCGAAACTCCTCTATGCTGTAGTCTTTTCCAAAGAAATGCCCTAAGCTTGTTTTTAAATATATTTACACAGTAAATACCCTTCATCTCCACCGTCAGTTAATAAAGATTTTTTTTATTTCTGTTAACCTAACCAGCCACCTAAGTCATAGTAAACGTACAGTGGTCTCTCTTTTATTTTTAAAATTATAAGAGTAATTATCCCGTAAAACTGAAGTCGGGAGTTTGTGAAGTGTGAATCAAATAAGTACAGAAAGTGTTTGCAGTGACTTTTATTTTGTAAAACTAAAGAAAAACTCATACTAAAATATTCTATCCAAAACGTACAAAAATCTACCCGTGACTTAAAAATATAACAGTAATCTCATATTACAGACATTGTTAGTGTTAACCGGTTTTTGTGGTGTTTAGCGCGGTGTCGTGCACTATAAGTTTGAAACTCGCGCACCGATGAAACGGTGCAGAACCTTATTAATAGAGCCTTTTTACTAAACTGAGTGCAGCGCTATCTCTGTGCCCTTATGTGAACTACTGAGTACAGTCGCAGTGCCACCACAGATAACAAATAGTTACTCACTAACATAATTTTATTACCTAATAAAGTGCGGTTGGCACGCCATCTCTGTATCATCGTGGGAACTACTAAGCACTCAATCGATAGTAGCTATGTCGAAAAGCTGTGGGCGTTGTCGTCGCTTTTTGTCGCCGGCCGAAGCTGCAAGATGTCACCACTGCAATGGAGTTTTTCATTTAAAATGCGTTGCCCTGCCTTCTACTGGTTCCATTTCTCCATCATGGCAGTGCCCGGGTTGTATGAAATCCAAGCCCAAAATAATAATCGCCAAAGATTCTGATGTGTCAACTCCTGGCCAGAAGCGTGAGAATCCAATAACTAGAAACTCACCCATAAACTCTTCATTTGAGTCCACTCATGAGTTGACATTGGATATTGCGGAGGAACTTAAAATTTTTAGGGATCACCTACGTTCTGTAAACAGAGACCTACAAACTTTTCGTGACGAGCTTACTGAAATAAGACTAGACATAAAAAAATATCAACAAAAAGTTGATACACTGGAGGAAAAGGTCAGTAGCTTGGAGAAAAAGCAGCCCCTTGAGATGGAGGATGTTGATGTGATCGCCAAGCTAAGGCAAGATCTACGCGAACGAGACCAGCAGCTGCTATCGAACGATGTAGAGATAACTAACTTCCCTGAGGTCAGCGGCGAGAACCCCGTCAATGTCGTGCTGCAGATAGCTGCGAAGATCGGCTTAACGGTGGAGGAACGGGATATCGATTGCGCTGAGCGCGTCGGTGGTCGGCGCATCGTGGCGACGGACCCTGCGGGCCCCGAGGCGCGCCCGCGCCCCCTGGTGGTGCGTTTTACACAACGCGCCAAGCGGGACGCAATGCTACACAGCGCGCGAGTTCGGCGGGGAGCGACGTCGGATGACCTGGTACCGGGGGCGCCCCGGCGCTTTTACATCAACGAGCGGCTCACCAAGACGAACAGAGATTTATTTCGTTTGGCACGTGAAGCCGGTAAGCGCTCAGGTTGGCAATTCGTATGGGTCAAACGGGGCCGCATCTTTGCACGTTATAAGCCAGGGGACAAAGTCAACTCGATTAGAGACGAGTCGGATATTGAACAGGTGTTTGGTCCTAACTTTAAATAAATGTAAACCTAAATTAATAGTTATAAGTGATTTTATGTATAGTTTTTATAGGAGGTATGTTTTTAGTGATAATGGAAACAGGAATATAGGATTTATCGATATCTTATATTATTATAAATTTATTGTTTACAATTTATGCTATTTACACATATTATATATTATCTATATTTTTGGAATTCTATTTTATATAATTTTAAATATTCAACATACAGCAATTTCATTAAATACAAAATTATATATTCAAAATATTGTATTTACTAATCATAATCTCAAAGTACACAGAAAAGTTATTTACATTATATCTACAGATAAAAATAAGTTAAAGATATTTACACTGACATATATTTACATAAATTGTGTATTCCTGCCAAGCCTTGATAAACTACTTTATAGTATGGTAAGAATATTTTTTAAGTATAGCAATGGATAGGGGTAAATATTTAAAGGTGGGTTTATTCAATGCTGGATCATTGGGAACACGTCATGATGAATTTTTGTTGGCAATGGATGAACTTGCAGTAGACGTAATGGCCATTAATGAGACTTGGCTGCGGGATGGTGAGGAGGGTCGAGCGCCTACAGTCCCTAATTATCGCCTCAGACACGTACCAAGACCGTCGAGAATACGAGGAGGTAGAGGCGGAGGTGTCGGATTCTATGTGCGTCGTGATCTCAGAGTTCAAACCATAGTCCATCCAGTCTCCTCAAACGTTGAGCAAATGTGGCTCAAATTCAATGTCAACTCACAAACAGTTATCATAGGTACAGCATACAGACCACCATGGTTAGATATCAACATTTTCTTAGATGCAATCACGGCATCCCTCACTTCGTTTCATATGGCAGATAAAATTATCCTCCTAGGTGATTTTAATATTAATTGTCTCAAGAGCAATGATAACAGCACTATATTATTAAATAGTTTTTTACAATACACAAGTTTAAACCAAGTGATCCAGCAGCCTACACATTTCACAGATCATAGTGAGACACTGATAGATATTGTGTGCACTGATGCACAGGTTCACAATGTGTCAGTGACATTTAAGCCTGAGTTGGGACAACATGCCATTTTGTCTGTAACTTGCTCATTCAAAATCAGCAAACCTTCTCCTCAATGGATTCTTTATAGACCTTTATCTCGGGTACTGCTAGACATTTTTGAGGAGGATCTTTGCAGGCTTGATTGGGCATACCTGGCAACTTTGGAGAATGTGAGTGACATGGTGACAGTTTTCAATACCTTAATCACTACTCTGTTTAATGCTCATGCACCAATTACAAGAGTTCTAATTAGAGAGAAGTCTTATCCTTGGGTTACAGACACAATCAAGCAAATGGTGAAAATTCGTGACAAGTACCATACTAGATATAAACTAAATAAAACAGACACTCACAAAAACAGTTACAAAGACATGAAAAACATTGTAGCAAGGGCAATTGAAAATGAAAAAAGAGCCTACTTCAAAACCTATATAAACAGACATATAAAAAATCCTAAGAAACTATGGCACAACTTAAAATCAACCATCAATATTAATAAAAAAATAATTCATGACTTGCCTTATGCACTTGACAACCCTGAAGACCTAAATAAGCACTTTTTAGATATCCCAGGTAATAATACAGTTTCTCTATCAGATCTGGTATACTTTGAAACCAATAGGTATCACACGGACAGCTTTGGTTTAGAGCCAGTTAGTGAACAAGCAGTCAGCTCACATATCAACAGTCTAAAAACAAATGCTATGGGTATTGACAATATTTCATTAGAAATGTTGATGATGACACTCCCTCATACTCTGCCATACATAACAGCAATCATCAACAAATCTATAACTTCTTCTACCTTCCCAGATGTATGGAAAACGGCAATAGTCAAACCTATACCCAAAATTTCTAATCCAACTGTTGCCAAAGATCTTAGGCCTATCAGCTTGCTTCCTTGTTTGTCAAAAATACTGGAAAGGGTGGTCAGTAACCAGTTGAGGAAGTATCTTGAGAAATATAACATAATACCTCAAAGACAGTCTGGGTTTAGAAAAGGACATAGCACTACTACCACTCTACTCGATGTTACAGATGATGTTTTGAAGGCTAAGGACAAGGGTATGGCTACTCTACTAACTCTGCTTGATTTCTCCCGAGCATTTGAAACTATAAATATTTCTCTCCTTCTTTCTAAACTTTCCTATTATGGATGTGACTCGGCAACAGTAAAATGGTTTCATAGTTATCTAACTGATAGATCTCAATTTGTCCAACTGGATAATGCCAGAGATGGTAACAAGGCGAATTCTTCTTGCTGTCAGGTAACCCGGGGCGTCCCTCAGGGATCAGTTCTCGGGCCTCTTCTCTTTTTATTGTACAGCGCCAATGTTACCAACCATATACAGCATGTCCAATATCATATGTATGCCGATGACCTCCAACTATATATTTCATTTAATCCCAATGACTGCCACAATTCTGTAAATAAAATGAATGTAGATTTGAATAGGATATCTAATTGGGCCAAAAAGAATTCACTTGTACTTAACCCCTCGAAATCAAAATTTTTGATATTAGGCTCAATGCAACATATTAGAAAGACACAGAATTTAAACCCTATGGTCATGGTAGATGGTTGCCCCATAGAACAAGTTACTGAGGCTCGAAACTTGGGTTTGGTTATGGATGGCGAACTGCATTTTGAGACGCATGTACTCCAAGCGGTAAAAAACTGTTTCTACCGTCTCAAGTTGCTATACCAAATCCGCCGACACCTGAGTATTGATGTGCGGCTACAACTTTGTGAGGCTCTCATATTATCCAAACTTAATTATACGGATGCTGTGTTTGGCCCATGTATTTTGAAAAGAACTGAGAAAGTGATACAGCGTGTACAGAACGCATGTGCTCGCTTTTGTTATAATATTCCACCTCGCATGCATGTCACTCCATTTTTAAACAGTGGAAATCTGATGAAGATGGCTGCCCGCAGACACCTTCATTTGGCGACATTGCTGTTTGGTATTGTTCAATACAAAAAACCAGTTTACCTCTATGATAAGCTAAAGTGGTCACGTGATATCAATCACTACAGCACACGGGCGGCGTCTCATCTCTTGGTCACTGCAAGTCACAGAACCACGGCTTTCAGGGGTAGTTTCAAATACGCAGCGACGCAATGTTGGAATAACCTTCCGCCGCCAATACGAGATCTAAAATCATTGCGTTCATTTCGTAACAATTTAAAACAATATTTAATAAATAAACAAAAATCTGTTCCATAAATTTAATATGTACTTACATGAAGTGCAATACGCCACTATTTGTTGTTGTATTATTTCGATATTATTTAGTTTTAATTTGCGCATGCGCATCTTTCTCAATTTTGTAATGAACCATGTGTACTTTTGTATCGTATTAGTATATTCTTTACTCTGTAATTGTGTACTATTAGGTCATTTATAACCCAAGCCGCGTGCAATGTTGATAATTTTAATTATTATGTCTATCGTGGTAACTGTTGACGTTGTTGACATTGACAGATGTCAGTCTGGCATGTATGCTGCGTTCGTAAACCTCGTTTTACAAGATGCGGTAATAAATATTTATAATTATTATCTATATATTATTATTATTTATTCTGTATTTGCATGTTGTTGTTATATTATATTTAAAATTATAATATTATTAGGTATATTTATATATAATTTATAATGTAATCATATAATTTTAAGAAATTTTAATCTTAAGGCTTTTATTTTATGTTAGGCCTGCGAGAATACCAGCGTTGCAGTTAATCTGCAACAATAGCTGACGCAGATGCCTATTTTACCACCTCTATTTAAATAATTTAATTGTTTGTGTACTGTATGTTTATGTTGGTAAATAAACTTTTTCATTTCATTTCATTTCATTTCATTACTGTTTGAACTGCAGAACTGTACTGCACGACGTTTAATTTAAGCTGAATAAACCTATGACGGATATGGTCAGATCTCACATTAGATCCGTCAGTAAACACTTTGCAATGGTTTTAATATTGATCTATATATAAGGAACAAGTGTTTTTAAGTTCGGTTATATTGTATTCTTTTTTAGCTTGATCAATGACATTAGGTGACCAACAAGGTACTCTTAAAATATGTGTTATTATTTGTAGTTCTAATTGACTATATGATCGTACTTACTCATATCACAGAATAATACATGTCCATACGTTTATTCATATGTCTAGTACATTTTAGTCATTTCGGAATACTTATGTTTAAGTGGGCTTGTAAAAGTAGTTAAAAAAAGTAAAAGTTCTTTTTTCTTAACGTAAGGAACCCTATACATATATACCCCTATATACCCTTTTTTGTTCTCCTGACAAAGTGTATGCGAAATTTCATGATAATCGGTCATATCGCCACCCATAGTCTTTAGCAATATCAGAAGTAGCTTTAGGCGGGGAAGGAGAAAGCTTATATTGCTCTCAATATAGGACTACAATTTATCAATTATAGTCCTAATTGACTGTATGAATCGACCTTCTAACTAATAATACAGAACCAACTCGTTTATTCATATTTCTAGTACATTTTAGTAGTTACAGAATACTTATGTTCAGGTGGCCTTGTAAAAAAAGTTTAGCTGATGTAGAAAGAAATTCTACGAAGACGAGGTGTTCCAGACACGTTACCTAACGAAAATATAACATCTCTGGCGCTTTTAAATTATATATCTTGTAACATACATCTTGAAGTTATGCTAAATAGTTACTGTAAGTTGTGGTTTGTACTCAAAATGTTTTATAAATTAATATGAAAAGTAATAAATAAGATCATAAACATTAATAGATGTCAAATTCGTTTACTACCAATCTCGGCATAGTTACTTTTATAACGTTCGTTCATTTGTTTCGAAACCTTACAGATTTTGAACGTAAAAATGTTTGCGCTAAAGTGTTACCCTTCCGCAGATATTTGCAGGACATATTTGATCACTGCATAGATACATCTTTCCTTACAATACTTGATCGTAATCATGGTACCCAACACTAATTACATATATATATGCATAAGCAGCTAAACATTGAATAAACTAGAAAATGTATTTTCTTAAGTTAGTAGTTAATTATATGGAAAGCAATAAACTTCTGGGAGAGAATCAATACGGTTTTCAGGTCAACCACTCCTCCGATGATGCTGTCTTACAAATTACGTCTAATATTACGTCGTAAATTGACAGAGGTGACAAATGTGTAGGCGTATTCCTTGATTTTACAAAAGGTGTTCGATACTGATACTATTCCAATTCTTTTGACTCGCATATAAAATCTAGGGATTAGAGGAAACGCGCTTTTGTGGTTAGGAGATTATCTTATCTTATAGAACGAAAGTAGTGCGTTAGAGTTGAAAACCACCTCAGTAACTACTATTTAGGGTCGTATGGCGTGCCACAAGGTAGTACCCTGAGTCCGACGCTGTTTTTGACTTATGTTAATGACGTGTGTAAATATAAAATTCAGGGTGCTGAGATACAAATGTTTGCCGATGACACTGTGGTATTTTTTCATAGTAACACATGGGAAAATGTACGGTAGTTAGCTAAAAAAGGCATGTCTCATATTACCACATGGCTTGAAGATAGTTTATTATCACTTAAAGTGGATAGAACTAAATACGTCTGCTTTAGTAAAACTATGGCTTCATCTATAAAAACGTTAAATCTAAGTGCACTCTTATCCTTGTAACCAATCGAACATTGAGTTTCCAGCACGTTGTAATTGTCCTCAGTTATCAGGAAAAATGACATAAAATATCTAGGCGTAAATATAGATGATAAACTAAAATGGGCAAAGCATATTACTACGGTTAATGGCACGCACACGCGCGAGCGCACCCTCATGATACACTCGCGCACACACACACACACACACACACACATGCACACAAACATTCACACACTCACACACACATGCACACACATACACATGCACACATATGCTACTACCATTAAATTCACTCGTAATCTAACAAAAAAGTTACTTTTTGTTTAAAACCGCTCTTGTGTATGTATCTTGCTTAATTATATTATTGTAACAATTTTGTATAATTTGTTTTTTGGAAGGACTGTTTACCAACATACAGCTCACGCTGGTTTGGGAATCAGAGCTGACACTGTAAATGTATAAACTTTTTGTTGCAATAAAGAATTTATTAATTAATTTATTAAATTAAAAATCCTAGTAATAATTCCGTATTCTTAAACTGTGATAAAGATAAATAAACTAATACTGCAGTAAAAATCTAAAATTTGTTGTAATTTTAATGATAAAGCAAATCGAATTCTCACAAATGTGTATCCACTTATGTGACCTTTAACCTTGTGAGTCGCACCGGCACACCGGCGGCAAGACATAAGACGTTTTTAAGTATGTCTGGCATTCCAATAACACTTGGCAGGTAAACTCCATAATTGTACTATAGCCTTAAAAATGGCTTTTGTAAACAGATTGTAGAAACTACGACAATTTACATAAACCGAGAATATTAGAAGCCCTTCAAATCTATTTGTCTTCCTTTATCAAGCAAGGTACTATTCCTTACAAATAAAGCCTCATACCGAATGTGATAGCATATTTACACACACGTTCGATTTTATTACTAACGCGTGATTTCCCGATATAGCAACCATTGAACACAATACACCCATTATCTATCTAAATAGGGTAGTTACTGTTGCTTTATTTTAGTCTGTGTTCTGCGAAAACAAAGGATAAACTAAGGTTTAAAAAGGGTTTGTTATTTTTGTTTCAGTCTCTATTACAAGGCTTTTTAATGTTTACATCAGATTAAAAACATCAATATCAACATTTTTTAGGTAACTATGGAGATTAAACTATAAAATGTATAGGTTTTACGTTGCATGACCATGAAACAACAACCTTTTTAATCAATACGTGACCATGACTGCTGGAAAGCAATGGACAAGTTAAAGAAAGTGTAAGTATAAATAGTTGTGTTTGTTAGAATAAACCGCGACAAAATCCGTATATAGTAATTAAATTTCAATACGAAAGGTTAGTGAAATGCATCGGAGACACGTATCTATAATAATAGCAACCCTGTATGAAAAGTATAACACGGCTGGGTCTATATCCAGCAGTGATATACTTTTATAGGTAGACCTATGGTAGGTAAGGCCTATGCTTTACCTACCATAGGTCTACTTTAATAGTCCACCACGTTGGCTCGGTGTGGGTTGGCAGATTTAAAACTTCTTCGAGAACAATATGAAGAACTCTCAGTTATGCAGGCTTTCCCAGGATGGTTTTGTCACCGTCAAAGCAACTAACAACACGAAAATTTTCTAAAAGTCAGAGATGTCTGTGTTGGAATCAAACTCGAGATCTCTCAGTGACATTCCCCTGGTTTATCACTAAGCTATCGCTACTTATTTGATAGACATCTACATTTGAAAATTTATATATAACTAGCAGAACCAACAGACGTTGTCACGTACACAAGAAAAATAAACAAAAAACAAATCGAAAACCATTCCCGAATTCATTCGAACACACACAAAAAATTTCATCAAAGTCAGTCCAGCCGTTTAGGAGGAGTATAATTACAAACAAACGCACAGAAGATTTATATATGTATTTAAATATATGTTGTATAAAATATCGAATTCATTCATCGCCAGTCATTCAGTTTAAAATGTTTTGTTTCTAACCTTTATTCGATACATACTCATCCATCAATGCATCACGGGAATTCTCGGTCTACGTTCACATTACACTGACTGTATTAAAAATGTTAAACAGACATGATTGATCACAAATAGATGAGTCCGGGGAGCAAACAAAGAAATTTAACAAAATAAATAGTATTCTAATAAAAAGGCATTTATAATTATTAAGAAAATAAAAATCTAAAAACATTCCTTTTATTCATTTAAACTAGTTCGGGCAAATATCTATAAGTGCACTTTATATTATTGTTAAGATGCAATTGTAAAACTAAGAATTTATACTAAAATAAATAAATTATTATTATATTTCTCTTATCACAGGTACTTTCTAACATGGGCACGCCAAGATCGTGGCGGTAAGTCCCGTGTTTCAGGAGTGGCTGGAGAGGCGGCATGGCGCCCTCACCTTCCGGCTGACATAGGTTCTGACTGGCCACGGTTGTTTTGGCCAGTTCCTGTGTCGTATACGCCGGCAAGAGAAGCCCGGTTGTCACCACTGCGGCGACTGCCGCAACGTTGTAGAGGACACGGCGCTGCACACTTTGTCGGTTTGCCCCGCCTGGGCATCGCAGCGCCGAGAGTTGACCGCGGCAGTCGGATCGGTTGCCCTCTCGCACCCGGCCGTAGTTCAGTCTATGGTCTAGAGTGAGAGGTCGTGGAACACCGTCGCCTCCTTTTGCGAGGAAGTGATTTCCATCAAGGAGGCGGCGGAGCGGGAGAGGGAGCGTTTAAACCCTCTCCCCAACCGCAGAGCCGGGCGCCGGAGGGCGCGCGATGACCTCCAGCCACCCTGAGGTTTGACCTGGGGGTAGCGGGCTTTGTGGGCCTGCCCACCATCCGTTCAGCACCAGGTTCGAGAGGCGGCGTGCGTGTTCCCACGCGCGCCTCTGTGTCGAGTCCATCTTCCCTCTAGGGGGGAGACAGTAGGGAATTTTTGAGGGAGTCCTTTGGGTAGGTCTCTTTGGGTAGTGGCCTGCCGTTTCATACGGTGGGCCGAAACCTCGGCGGGGTCGCGACCGCATGCGAAAGCGATTCGCGCAGCCCCGCCGATAGTGGTTTTGTCGAGGAACACCGTGGTAGGTTTAGTCGGTATTCCGGGAGGTACATTATTTCTTTTCCATCTTCTTTTACCCCGGCGAGTCCGACATAATCCCTCCGCCCGCCCCCGCGGAGGGATATGCGTCATTGCATTCCCCCACGTAAAAAAAAAAAAAGGTACTTTCTAAACATATTATATTAGAAAAATACCTGGCCCTTTGGGAGGCTTACATGGAGACATGGGTCCAACGTGAATAGGCCCTTCGAGAGTTTTAAAACCAAAGTAAAAAACTAAAAAATTAAAGTATACTAGAATAAAACATACTAAACTAGATGACTCTATTATTTTAAACACAATTAAAAGAACAGTTTGAACAGGCCAGAACAAAAAAGCGCACAATACATAATATTGTGTAACCGTATTTTACTGCAGGCGTGCGATGAAAGTGGCAAGTGCATCGACTTTTTAGAAATCATAATACTAAAATGTGAATTGTGGTTGTAATTCGCATTTTGGTATTATGTAAACATATGACTTTATTTGATGGCGTTTTTAGAAAAAGGATTCCTTTAACGCTTTTTACTGTTTTATATTAACCCATTAGAGCCTGAATTTTTGAATTTAATATATTTTAGATTTTCATATAATTTTTGGGTTAAAAGGTGTCCAAATGAGTTTTGAACGGTTGCCATATTATCATGGCAACGCTAGGTCAATGGGAGTACAATAAATATTTTTGTGTTATACAAATAAAAAAGACTTAACTAAAATATTTTATTTAATAAGTAGACACTATGAAAAATATAAAGTTGATTATTTAGATTGATAATTTTCAAATTAATTTAAGGCATAAACCGACTTCACTTTTCAAACATACAACTCTTCCAATAATAGAACAGTCGATACCTGAAAATCTACGTTTCTTATCTTCTGATTTTGGACAGTGATTTAGTCTATGATATGTTATGCCTTCCAAAACTCTGGATCCACACTTGGAAGTAGATGGTCAACCACCTGATTTTGGGGAGCGCCGTAGTTTTCAAATATGTTTGGACTAATTTACAGCGGAAATTCAGCTGTGAAATATCTTGCCCTGATTTGCTCATTAGCATCCACAAGTTATTTATATTTACATCTACAAGCCACGAAAAAATAGACCAACGCCACTTTTTACCTCGAATCCCAATCCTATAATTATTTACGTAGGCATCCATGAGGTCCGTACCTCCTATGTATTGGTTGTATATAGCTAGCTTTTATTTATTGTTGGTTTGCCTTGGAATACCGATCTGCCAAGCCAACTGGATTTACTCTGTGATCGGTGGAAACTACAGTTACGACAGAATTGTCCATCCATCATACTACAACGACATCTCTCTGCGAAGCATATTCATAAGAATCTCTATATCTTTTTTTCATAGTTTCATCTTTAGCAATTGGGTATTCTTTTGGAAATCTATTTTGGCGAAGAGTACCAGCACCGCCGTGACACATACTTTCAAGTGAAATAAGAGGGGAATACTTGTAACAAGATTATCAAAACAAAAATGAAGTTTTTGCTTTCTCATAGCTTCTGGTAATTCAGAAATCATAGAAAGCAGGGATGCCGTTGCTTTTCCAAAGTTTTGTTCGTCTTCTTTATTTGCACCTGGATTAGGGCCTTGATATACTTGGAAATTCACCAAATACATATATGCTCTGCTACTTCAATAGGCTCAATATAAATCACCTGCAAGTCACCATCAATCTCTTGTTCCAATAAAGCGAATTCATGCAACTTCAATCTGAAAAGGACACTAGGCACATTTTAGGTAATAAAATACTAGTAATAGCCTAGCGTCGCCGTATAGCAACAGGCGGAATAACCATCGCTACATCAAATATACTTGTCAAACTTATATTTATTTAGCATCATTATAAACTTTAATTATGTCTGAACATAATATGTTATGTAAAAAACAAGAAATAAATTACATAAAATAAAAATAAATTATACCTACATTTTCTTCATCGTCATTTCTGCTCAATTTATGACAACCCACTAAATGAAATCACAACTGCGTTCAAACTTGGGACACTATCGACCTTTTTATCAACGACTAACACATCTCAGTGCAGGTTTAAAATAACAAAAAACAATGACGATGCATATAGATCATACATCGAAATATACGATCTGTAGAGTAAATAAACTACTCACGTTGCCATATGGCAATGCTAGTCTCTAATAAACTACACGATCAAACGTGGGCAACTACCTTATTAACTTTGTTGATTATAACATGTATGCAATTAACTTTAGCATACAAACGAAGTGGCTAATCTGTACGTGTATATTGCACGCAAAATGAAGTAATCAAAACGTGAGCACGCGATTCTACAATGCAGTGGACGCTCTGTTTAAATGGACTGAGTGCCGAGATAAATGTAACAAGCTCCCGAGAAAATACAATAAGCGCCCCGATAAAAGTATAATGAGATTCCTGGTATGAATGTTATAATAAGATCCTGGTCAAATATGTAGCAATATCCTGGCAAAGAAATACCTAATAAGTGCTCGGATAAAATGTATAGACATTGAGATTCTGCAAAATGTCATATTAATTTAAAGCCTTGGTAAAATGAAACGAATGAATAGAAGTGTAGTGACAGAGTTATTCTGCTAAAACCATTTAGGCATATCATAATGAGTGTGCTTGTAAAATAGTAGGTTGTGTATAGAGTGCTCTAATAGAATGCAGTAAGGGCTCTGATAGAATTCATTTTGCCTTGTATTTGTTTGAGTGCAAAGGGGTAGGAAAGCTTCTACGATGTTAGAAATCAGTGTTGAGTGAAGCACATACTTGTATAAGTGGCCTTTTTCAAAGTGTTCCAACTTGCAAGTCTTTACATTTGCAAATAGATTACCTGTTTTGTTACGGAACTACTATGCTTGGAACATTTGTAAGTAGCGTGTTATTTTACAGGAAAGTATTTTCTATGTGATCTTTGTTTGCTAGCTATGCAATTCGTTATATTTAATAGCAACTTTAAAACTTTAGTATTGCTCGATATACTTATATATACAAGTCGTAACGGGTATTAACGCGATAATGCATAGTGTTAACCCTGTGATTCTTGACGTTTCGGCCAAGATACACCGCCCGTATTTTTAATAATTAATTTAAAAATAATAAAATTAGTCTTAGGTTTCTTATACATCTACATGCATAGGTAGCCATTTCAATACAGTTTCATAATATATTTAAAAATATTAAGGCTAGGCTCTCTGAATATAGAGCCGCAGGGATACACAAAATAAAATAAGTTCAATAAATACTACTATGTAATAAACTGTGCGTGTAAGTAAATATCCAGCAAACACATTCAAAGTATCGATTCAACACAACACAATATCGGTATAATTATATTTGATGATGGAAGTTTCACAATTAATTACTCCACAACTGCCGTTTAAATATAACTTATTTACAAACAACTCTTTCACAAAATTCAAGTTTCACTCAATTAACGAACATTTCAAAAGGTTTTAGTTAACAAACTATTTGATTGACACAGTTTCGGTTCATATCCTTTAACACAGTTATAGTTTTAACAAATAAATTGTTCTGTTTATTGACACGTGGTATTCTATTCATGTGTTGATAAATCCTACTTAGTATTAGGTTATTAGCTATGAAATTGACGTTTATGTCCTAGATCTAATCGCGTAGGTAGTTTCTGTACAAAATACAATGGTAATTAAAATAAAGTATTTATATTTCGAGAAACTATTAGAAAACTATTATTAATAATAAATATCAATAAACTTTTATACAAATTATGTTTAAAGTTATATTGCTCACTGTTTAGCCATATTCGTTGTTTCAATTCCATAATTATAATAAATAATGGTTGATGTTTTTGTTATTTTAATACAAACCATAGTTGCCAAAATACAAGCAACTACACATGATAAAGAAAATGGAATTCAAATGGCCATTACAAAAATTTGGCTGAAATAATTAATATTATAACCACAAAGTTACTAATATTCTTCATACAAGGGGCAATTTCACATTTAAACCCCTATTATTACAAATGCTAATGTATGTTTGTTTGTTACGCTTTCACTCTTAAACTACTCGACTGATCATCATGAAAGTTCACATACACGTTGTCAGAGGTACCTACGGCAAAAGACATAGAGTACTATTCATCCAGAAAAAGTACTATTTCTGAGCGAGCGAAGTCACAGGCAGAATCTAGTAAAGTATATTATAATAACTTTTAACTGTAATATTATATATTTATTTATTATGGCGGCTTCGATGGCTTAGTGGTTAGTGTAACCGACTGTGGCACCTAAGGTCGCGTGTTCTATTAACACACAAGTCAAATATTTGTGTGCTTGAACATGGATGTTTGTCTTGGCCTGGGTGTTTCTATGTATAATATGTAAGTATTTACAAAAAAAAAGTATATATGTATGTTTATCCATTGTCTAGTACCCATAGTACAAGCTCTGCTTAGAGTTTGGGCTAGATGGTGTTGTATGTATGTGATAGCATATTATTATTATTATTTGATAATGGGAAATTGTGAAGTGCTTTAACATTGACCTAGAGACCACAAAACACACTAGTCTTGTTCTATACAAACCCCACGTGCCATATTCTTCATAATCTGTTTCCATTAGACTGCTTCGGTGGCGCAGCGATAGTGCCTGCTGTGCATGTGATATCGGATTCGAATCCCGAATCGTACCAGCACAAACTTATTGCGTTATTCTCAGCAGCAGCCTGGAGCTTGATTGGCGTGTTATACGCCCCCCATCCTCAGAAAGTACGTAAATCCTAATGTTTAACAAAATAAAGCATTTAGTTGTAAGAGTATATATAAACTTATCACAAAAATCAAATCTTTATTCATGTGTATTAATTATATTTATTAATTATGTCAAGAAAACCCTTTTTTTTTTTTTTTTTAACTTGGTGGAATGCATTGACGCATACCTCTCCGTTGAAAAGAGGGAACGGAGAGGTTATGTCGGGCTCACCCGGGTAAAGATGGAACGTCCCGGGTACTACCGACTAAACCTACCACGGTGTGCCAACTCGCTGCCTTGAATGGTGGGTGGGTCGCTGGAACTGAAACTACATCAGCGATCCACCCAGCAGTGTCCAACACAGGCAAGAAATGCCTGCGGACGACGACTCCTGGGTGACACCCCGGCACAACAAAGGGCGTCACTCCGACTCAATAGCTGGCGGACGAGAGATCCCCGTTCTCCCGTCCGCGGCCAACGCTATGGCGGCATCAGGCGCGCGTAGGCGCGCCTGCGTCGCCCGGTTCGCCGGCGGCGGCTCGGATCCGCAAGGATACTTTCCTCACGGATCCGCTCCGCCGCCTCCTTCCGCGAGATAACGTCCTCGCAGAAGGATGCGACCGCTGTCCAGTTCCTCTCGCTGTCGACCATGGCTTTGATCACGGCCGGCAGCGAGAGGTCGACACCCACAACACCTATAAGTTCACGGCGCTGCACCGCCCAGGCAGGACATGCCTCGAGCGTGTGCTGCGCCGTGTCCTCAGTACACCCGCAGTGGTGGCAGACGGGACTCGGTTCCCTCCTAGCGACCGTGTGCAGGTATTTGCCAAAACAACCGTGCCCTGACAACACCTGCACCAGTCGGAAGGAAAGAGTCCCATGCTGCCGCCCTGCCCACCGCTCTAACATCGGCTGGAGGGCCTCAATGGTTCTGAATCCCGCTAAAGGCACCTCCAGCCGCGCCTTCCATTATAGGAATACGCCCTGGTGGGCTCGGTTTCTTGTACCAGTTATTAACTCCGGGAGCGGACGAGCACCCGTCTCCTCCCATACCGACAACATCACTTTAAACGTTTCGGCAAGCACTTCCGCTTCCAAGTCCCACGGGGGTGTTCCGGCCAAAGCGCAGGCTGCGTCAGCCGAGACCTTGCGGTATCCGCGTATGACCCTGACCGCCATGACTCTCTGCGGTCTCCGCAAGACAGCCCTACACTGGGCGGTCAGGGAGTCCACCCACACCGGCGCGCCGTAAAGCGCCATCGACCGGACAACCCCCGTGTAGAGCCGACGACAACGGACGCTGGGCCCGCCCAAGTTAGGCAAGAACCGCCCAAGAGCGGCCGCAGCGCCGAGGAGCCTCGGAACGAGACGGCTGAAGTGCTCGTCGAAACGCCACCGCCCGTCTAGTACCAGGCCCAAGTACCTCATATGGCCTGGACTGGTACATGAACCGAGCCCACCACTATCGAGGCACCGCTGGGTGGCTTGCGACGAGGCCCATGAAAAACTAGGGCCTCCGTTTTGGACATTGCAACCCTCAAACCTAGCGCCTCGATACGCCCGACCACCTGGGACACCCCCACGGTGGCCAGGCGGGCTGCCTCCTCGAAGTTACCCCCGCGGGCTGTGACAAGAGTGTCGTCAGCATAGCTGATGACATTCAGCCCGGGGGGTAGGACACCGCGTAGGGCCCAGTCAAACCCGATGTCCCACAGGAGCGGACCAAGAACAGAACCCTGCGGGACACCGCACACCAACTTCGAGGACGACACTTCTTCCTCTTAGATAGTCTGCCACCAGCTGCTCCAGGTACAAAGGCACTCTGTGATATCGGAGCACCTCCCGGATACAGCTAAATGGCAGACTGTTAAGAGGGCTCCTGCGCTTGTCTGAGCACCTGCGCCTGTTTCGGCGCCTGCCTCCTTCGGGTTTCAGCTTTGAGTTGCACCATTTCTTTGCGCAGCTCCGCTACCTCAGCCTGGAGCCGCTGTAGCGCGCCGGCGAGGAACTCAACCGACTCCATTGAAGCAGCCGCCGCCTCTTTAAGGTGGCTCTTAAAGGTGCCCTTTAGGTTGCGCGATTTCACCGCCACCTTGGCGACGATCTCGGCACCGTCACGGGCACGCTGGACTGCGTCCGCCACCGATTTAGCCGGTGAGCGGATTTTCAGCGCCAGCTGCGCCACCTCATCTTCTGCACACACCTCTGCCGCCGCACGTTTTTCAGCAGCCAGCTCGGCTACTCTTGCCGGTCCGATGAACGGGACCAGAGTGCTAGGTCGGCCTCGGCCTCTTCAGGCTGTGCCAATTTTGGCAGTGGGCGCGGCACTCGACTCTGCGTCAGTGTCGGACTCGACCCGACGTAGCGGACGCTTGCGCTTCCCTCCTAAAGGAACCGTCTTTACCGGCTCAGGGCCCAAGACGGCTCGCATCGCAGAGTCAGTATCTGACTCCGCGGAATACTCCGTGCCCGATATGTCGCGCGGCACAACGTTGGGATGCTGGTTGCCCCCCCCAGAATACGAGGGGCAGACGGAGCTGGAAGGCTCCGTCAGGGATTCTCCGGGCGCCGAACGTCCGGTACCCTCCTGGGGTAGTTTTCCATTTTTAACCGACATCATTTAGGTTTTTGTTGGCCCTAATGGCTGGGTTCCCCCCAACCATACAGCCCCTCGCCGGGCCACCATAAACTTGGGCTTTGGGTAATTTTTATAGAGGTTTTCTTCCTCGCAGCCCGAAGGCCCCCGGTCCTGTCAATTCAGGATTACGGGATGGGCCGGATGGAGGTCCATGCTGGACCGATCCACCCGCCCCAAGACCGCCCGACTGGGCAGGATGCCTAAGCAACCGCCCCGGCCTAACGACCATTGCCACGTTAGCCACGCCAGTAAATTCTCAATCGTGTGTCCACCTCCCACGTGATCAGTTGGTCGATCCGGACGTGTGGTTGGTTTTTAGGGGGCTGCCATGAAAACCCTTTTTTTTTTCTTTTTTTTGATACCCAGGAAAAAATGCTTGATGCACTACCCGCCGGCTAGGGGACGGCACCGGCGGGGCGTGTGGGACTCACCAGCCTAATGCTGGTATACCCACTAAAAAAACCTGGGGTGTTCCCTCTCTCACCCAATGGGGGGGCCAGTTGGGAGTCTAAAAAGATTCATCCATAACAGGCCCCCCCGTGTGGGTGCCGGCCGGGTCAATGGGACCCGACCTCCTCTCGTCCTCGGGGGAGAGCATTTCACTGCTCTCCCCTTTCGACGTTAGAAGGCGCGCGGGAACACCGCGCGCGCCCTCTATGGGTTCTTACTCACGGGTGGCAGGGTCCCTTGAGGCCTTGCCACCCAGAACCCTTAGGTGGGGGGCAGGAGAGCGACATAAGCGCGTCTCCTGCGCCCCCTCCTCCGGCGGCGGATGTCCGGGGCGTAAGGATCTTCCTCACGCCCCCGCTCCGCCGCCTCCTTCTGTGAGATGACAGCCTCGCAGAAGGACCTCATTGCGCCCCAGCACCTGTCGTCGCCGACCATCATGGATACGACGGTCGGCAACGAGACGTCGGGGCCAATCACGGCGACCAGGGCACAGCGCTCCTCGGCCCACGCCGGACACTCCTCCAGCGTGTGCTGCGCCGTGTCCCGGTCGCACTCCTCGCAGTGGTGACACCTGGTTGTCGGCTTCCTACCGGCTATCTTGCACAGGTACTCTCCGAAACAGCCGTGTCCGGAGAGCACCTGAGTAAGCCGGTAGGTGAGTAGTCCGCGCCGTCTGTCCGTCCACTGCCTTAGCACCGGACGGACAGCCTCGACTGTCCTCACCCCGTAGCGGGGCTGAGCCAGCCTTTCCTTCCACTTGGCCTCGAGGACCAGTCGAGCCTGGGACCTTCGCGTCTCCACCGCCCCGTGAGTTGGTATCTCACCATGGAGCCGGAGGTCCGCGCGCCAGTGATACACCGACGCTTGGACCTCCGCCTCCAAATCCCAGGGCGGCGATGCCGCCAGGACGCACGCCGCCTCAAAGGAGACGGTGCGGTACGCCCGCGACACCCTGATCGCCATCGCCCTCTGAGGTTTCCTCAGGAGGGCGATGTTTCGGCGATCGAGGGCGCCGGCCCAAATGGGCGACCCGTAAAGGGCCATCGACCGCACCACCCCTAAATAGAGGCGGCGGCAGACGACACTCGGCCCCCCGATATTCGGCAGCAGAGAGCTAAGCGCTCACGCCGCCGACATTAGCCGGGGGGCCAGGCGGCTAAAATGGACGCGAAAGTTCCAGCGGCCGTCGAGGTGGAGCCCCAAGTATTTCATACTCGGCTCCACCCCGATGCGGACCCCTCCAACTATGATGTGGGCATCTGGTGGTGGCGCCCGCCGAGGCCCATGAAATAACAGGGCCTCGGACTTTTCCAGCGCCACCTCCAGTCCTAACATCCTAATTCTACCAAAAACCAGGGCCACCCCTGCCGTGGCAAGACGGGCAGCTGCCCCGTAATCTTCTCCCCGGGCCGTGACCAGCGTGTCGTCAGCGTAACAAGTTACGCCGACGCCCGGGGACAGGTTTTTATTTTTTTTTCTTTTGTCAAGAAAACCCTACACCAACATGCGTGCATAAAAGACCTATAAATATTAAAAGTATTGTGAATTACTTACTGTTCCGACCAGTAAAACGTTACATTCGGCGTTCCGCAAGGAAGCGTATTGGGATCACTGCTATTCATAATCTATATTAATGACTTCCCCAAAGTGATAGGCCATGAATCTATACTATTTGCGAATGATAGCACTATTCTGTTTAAAGAAAATAACAAGCTAACGGTAGAACATGATATTAATAATACTTTGAACAAGAGCATTAGCTGGCTAAATATAAACACTCTTAAAATAAACATACAAAAAACTAAAATTATTATTTTTAAAAATAGAATAAGTAGACTACATAATTTAGATATACATTACGACTGCATAAATATTACATAGGTACAAACTACAAAAATTTCAGGAATAAATATTGATGATGGTCTTAACTGGAAGAGCCACATTGATAGTTTATGTACAAAATTAAACCAACAGATAGTTGTCGACCCTTTTTCATTATGCTAAACATTCTTACTCTACCATGTGTATATATTTTGGAAACTGTATTTTTTGTAAAAAAGAATTTATATATGTTTGAAAAATTAAAAAGTATAGGACATAATTTAAAAATAAGTGTTTCGCCTAACACAATAGCGTATTTCAATAAAAGTATATTTTGTATGACGCCCAGAATCTATATTCACTTGCCTAAGTCACTTCTTGAAGAACAAAATGTCAAAATTGTGAAGAAAAACTTAAAGCAAATCTTGCTGCAAAAATGCTATTACACTGTTGAAGATGTTTTACTAGATAAAATTTAATACATATTATAGCAAATCATATTAGTTTTATATTAATGATTGCATGCCGCAAGGTTAAGTATAATGTTACCTAATTGTATACATACCTACTAACATAACACCTGTATTTGCAATTCATGTAATAAAAGAAAAATAAAGTCGCCAGGATCGTAGCAAGTAAATGTATTCTGTAGTATCCCCGTACATTTCGAGGAAGCCGGTGTAAGTCTATGTATGTATCTATCTCTATTAATTACGTATATAATTCATCAATGTGATAATATTATTCATTGTGTCCAATTAATATTCAAAACATGAAATTGAATAATCCAATGTTAAACCAGCAATTGGCTTTGCCAATCAATAATAAAACGAAATTAATGATATGATAATTAATCACAAATATGGATAGGATAATAGTATGCAAATGTCTGACGCAACTACCAATTTGGTTCTATGTGAAATGATATATTTGCAATTCATATTTAAAAATAATATTTATAAAAAACGATAACGTTTTAACAAAAAATAAAATTACGTCAACCACTATATAAAGCAAAATCATGAAAATATTTATACAAATGAGTAGTCATTGAAATTAAACTACTATATACGGATTTTATCGCGTTGTTTATTTATCACTGTATTACAAAATTTTGGTCACGGTCACGGCCATGGTCACGGGGAGACCTCTCCGAGAGTCTCCCCGTGACCATGGCTGCTGAAAAGCAACCAAAACGTCGGGGAAAGTGTAAACCAAAAATAAATAGATTTAATAGTTTAAATAATTTTATTAGCTTATAAATTAGTAAAATAAAATCAATAGTAGTAGTGTAATATTTTCAGAATTTTGTAATACAGTGATAAATAAACAACGCGATAAAATCCGTATATAGTAGTTTAATTTCAATGAATAACATTCGCGTAAACAGAAGACAATATTATACAAATGAGTAGTATTATGTACAATAGAAAATCTTTTAAAATATAGTTGGTAGCTTGTTGACTCTTTTACTATTTCTAAAAACTATCAATAGAAAGATAATTCTCGTTAAAATAGTGCTTTAGTTTTACTTTCATAAATTATATTATCTTGTAGCGAGCAATATCCGCTACCGTAACCGCTTGCGCTTTCGTAACTGAGGCCCAACCAAGAAATCACGCCACCCTACGTCATATGGCGTGATGTTGTTGTGATCCGACCGTAGACGCCACCCCTTTCAACATGGCTACTGCTTTCCGAGCCGGCCGCGCGGGCGCAACAAGATGTCCGCCCGATATTCTATTGTATTACGGTCGGCGACCATATTGTGGGCGTCGAACTCTTTGGTAAAAGTGTCAAGCGCGAACCATAATTATTATTAATAATGTTTAGCTATAAAAACCGTGCCTCGTATTTTTAATACACATTCTGTATTTGCTTTCGCTTGCTCATAATAGCTACACTTGTATATATAATCTTGAAATAAATAAATTAGTGCCTTCTGCCTTAGTTTGCTTTTTCCGCCTATACTAAAGTACCTAACCTATCGCGCATATCAAGGTTCGATTCCTGCGTCGTGAACAATTATATCAATTATTTAGAAGCGGCCTCGGATATCAATCCGGTCGCTTCATTGGTGACCCCGACTAGCGAAGATGGACGACAGGACGGAGCTAACCAAGGAGGGACCAGCAGAGACGTTCAGAATTGGTGTACGAGTACCCCCATTCAACCCGGATGACCCAACTTTATGGTTTGCCCAAATCGAAGGTCAGTTTGTTTTGTCTAATATAGTGAGAGATGAGACTAAATATTATTATGTGCTGGCTCAGCTAGAACCGCAATATTCCACTGAGGTTAGGGATATAATAGTTGCTCCACCGGACACGGGGAAGTATGCCAAACTGAAGGTGGAACTTATTAAGCGCCTGTCAGCATCACAGGAGAGGAAAACTAAGCAGCTCCTGATGCATGAGGAACTCGGTGATAGAAAAACATCGCAGTTCCTGAGGCACCTGCAGCAACTAGCCGGTCCTAATGTCCCTTCTGAATTTATTCGCACGATTTGGGCAAACAGGCTTCCAACCAATTTGCAAACAATTCTGGCATCGCAAATAAACATGAGCGTAGAGGATGCAGCAGAATTGGCGGACCGCATCAACGATATTGTCCCCGCAACGAGTCAGGTAGCAAGTACATCAACAACATCCGCTGTGGTCCCAGGTACAAGCGATAGCGATTTAAGGATGCAGGTAGCGGAGCTAACCCGGAAGATCGAGATGATGTCAGCAGAGTTATACAGGCATTCCAGACGCGACTCAAATGGTACAGGTTCCCGCAGGAACCGTAGTCGTTCCCGATCTCGTTCCCGCCCTCCAAATCACCCGCATTGTTTTTACCACTACCGTTTTAAGGAGCGAGCAAGGAAGTGCATCCAGCCCTGTAACTACAAAGCGGTAAATTATCAAGGCAGTCGACAATAGCGGTAAAAGATTGCCTTAATATTTCAAACCGCCTGTTCATTACTGACCGTAACACAAAGATCCAGTATCTGGTCGACACGGGTTCAGACTTGTGTGTGTATCCTAGGTCAGCTGTTCGAGAGTCGCGTCCGAAAACAAATTATAATCTGTTCGCAGCTAATGGAACACCTATTGCTACGTATGGCTATATACAGCTGGATCTCAACTTAGGTCTCAGACGTGCATTTGTTTGGCGTTTCGTAGTCGCCGACGTGTCGAAGCCAATAATCGGTGTAGATTTTTTAGGTTTTTATAACCTGCTCGTTGACTGCCGTAATCAACGCATAATCGATGGAGTTACGTCGCTTACTGTTCCTGCACCTCAGAAACAATCAGCAGATAGCATATCGTCTGTACGTACGACTATCACAGCTTTAGATGATGCTCCTTACCATCGTTTACTGCGAGAGTTTCCTGAGATCACACGCCCTGCCGGTAAGTCTAACATATCCAAGCATAGCACAGTACATCAAATACGGACTACGCTTGGACCTCCTGTTAACAGTCGACCTCGCCGCTTGGACCCAGAACGGTTAGCTATAGCAAAGAGAGAGTTTGATACTATGCTCCAGAATGGAACAGCTCGAAGATCACAGAGCCCTTGGTCGTCACCACTCCATCTCGTACGTAAGAAAACCGATGGATGGCGGCCTTGCGGTGACTACCGGGCCCTGAACGCACGCACAATTCCTGACCGCTACCCAATCAGGCATGTGCAGGATTTCGCTCAACAGCTGTCAGGTAGTACAATATTTTCTACCATCGACCTGGTTAAGGCGTACCACCAAATCCCAGTCCTGGAAGAGGATATCCCCAAGACGGCAATTACAACACCATTCGGCTTATACGAATTTCCTTTTATGACTTTTGGGTTACGCAACGCTGCCCAAACCTTCCAGCGATTTATGGATGAGGTGCTTCGCGGGCTAGATTTCTGTTATTGCTATTTAGATGACATTTTAATATCTAGCAGGAATAGCCAGGAACATGAAGACCACCTAAGAGTACTGTTCAAACGTCTGGTCGAATACGGTGTTCTTATTAACTCATCTAAGTGCCAATTGGGAAAAACCGAGGTAGTATTTTTAGGTTACACTGTATCTGCAGAAGGTGTGCAGCCATTATCAGCCAAAGTCCAGGCCATCCAAGACTTCCCTGAGCCCAAGACTGTAAAGGAGTTAAGAAGATTCCTTGGTATGATAAATTTTTATCACCGCTTCATACCCGGGGCGGCTAGTATCCAAGCCCCTCTCAACTCTTTGCTGACTGGTCCTAAAGTTAAAGGAGCACAGTCTATTAAATGGACACCGCAATTACAAGACGCATTTAATAGGTGTAAGACTAGTCTTTCGCAGGCCACTCAATTGGTACACCCAGATCCAGACGCAGAGTTGACAGTCCAGACTGACGCATCAGATACCGCAATAGGAGCAGTACTACAGCAGCGAAAAGGAAACGAATGGCAACCATTGGCGTTTTTCTCGAAGAAATTGTCTTCTGCGCAGAAGAAGTATAGCCCGTATGATCGCGAACTGTTGGCTATATACGAGGCTATTCGCTATTTTAGGTATATGGTCGAGGCAAGAACATTCGCTATTCTAACCGACCATAAACCGCTAACCTTCGCTTTCGCAACGAACAGAGACAATTGCTCGCCACGTCAGTTTCGATATTTGGATTTTATCAGTCAATTTACTACTGACATCCGATTCATTCCCGGTAGTGACAATACCGTCGCAGATACCTTATCACGCATTGACGAACTTTCTATGCCCTTAGATTACCAGTCCCTAGCGCTTGCCCAGGAGACCGATGAAGAACTGCTTAACCTGCTGCTTAATGGTTCTTCCTTGCGGCTGGAGAAGGTGAAGTTACCTGGTAACGGCATACAGGTATACTGTGATGTTTCAACTGGGAGTGCAAGGCCATACGTAACTCCTGCACACCGCCGACTGGTATTTAATACATTGCATAACTTAAGCCATCCAGGAGCTAAAGCAACAGTGCGTTTGGTCACAGACAGGTTTGTGTGGCCTGGAATAAGGAAAGACTGTCGACAGTGGGCCAAGGAGTGCCATCAATGCCAACTTTGTAAGATATCAAGACACACGTCGACACCGCCAAAAGCATTTCGAGCACCTTCGGCTCGCTTTCGCCATATACATTTAGACTTGGTAGGTCCACTAATATTATCTTCTGGCAACAGGTACTGTCTAACGGTCATCGATCGCTTCACCAGATGGCCTGAGGCGTTTCCTCTGCCAGACATCACCGCTGAAACCTGCGCTGCTGCCCTGATATCTGGGTGGATCGCTCGATTTGGCTGCCCGGAGCATATCACAACGGATCGCGGGCGACAGTTTGAGTCGCAAACCTTCAGGGAGGTCGCCGAGTTCGTGGGTGCTGCTCACCACACCACCACTGCATACCATCCTGCTGCAAACGGTCTCGTTGAGCGGCTGCACCGCCAACTGAAATCAGCTATTGCGTGCCACTCCAATTCTAGCTGGACTGAAGTTCTTCCCTGGGTGCTGCTGGGCATCCGTAGCGCGTGGAAGAGCGATCTACAAGCTTCTACGGCTGAGATTGTCTACGGTGAGCCACTTCGGCTGCCTGGGCAGTTCTTCACTAGCACCAGTGATGCAACATTGGAGCCAAGCAACCTGATCAGCAGACTTCGGGCCCACATGAGCAAATTGTCACCTCAACCAACTTCTTGGCACACTAGCTCTAACAAGTCTTTCTATATGCCGAAAGACCTGGTCACGGCGACGCATGTTTTCATTCGGCAGGGTCCAGCACGAAGACCCTTACAACCCGCATACCTGGGACCATATGAAGTTCTCCGTCGTGGCTCAAAGACATTTGACATAAATGTGTCAGGCAAAACGCAGACAATCACAATAGACCGTCTGAAACCCGCTTACATGGCCAGAGAAGAACCAGCTCCAGATCGGCTACAAGAAGACCCAGTAGGAGTCAAAAAGACGAGGAGCGGACGAGCTGTCAGATTTCCAGATTACTTTCGCCCGTAATCACGGTCTCGGTGGGGGAGTAGTGTAGCGAGCAATATCCGCTACCGTAACCGCTTGCGCTTTCGTAACTGAGGCCCAACCAAGAAATCACGCCACCCTACGTCATATGGCGTGATGTTGTTGTGATCCGACCGTAGACGCCACCCCTTTCAACATGGCTACTGCTTTCCGAGCCGGCCGCGCGGGCGCAACAAGATGTCCGCCCGATATTCTATTGTATTACGGTCGGCGACCATATTGTGGGCGTCGAACTCTTTGGTAAAAGTGTCAAGCGCGAACCATAATTATTATTAATAATGTTTAGCTATAAAAACCGTGCCTCGTATTTTTAATACACATTCTGTATTTGCTTTCGCTTGCTCATAATAGCTACACTTGTATATATAATCTTGAAATAAATTAATTAGTGCCTTCTGCCTTAGTTTGCTTTTTCCGCCTATACTAAAGTACCTAACCTATCGCGCATATCAAGGTTCGATTCCTGCGTCGTGAACAATTATATCAATTATTTAGAAGCGGCCTCGGATATCAATCCGGTCGCTTCAATCTTAAATTAAAATATGTGTCCAAATATGAATTGCATTTCAGTTCATATTTGACGTTTATTAGATTCCTATTTATCTAAATAATAAAACAAAGACGGGTTGGTTACACAATATTTAACTCAAGAACGGCGGAACGAGTTCAATAATCTTAATGATGAGGATTTTTCTCCACAAATCCAACAAATAAGAAATCATTATCTAAACCCAGAATAGTATAATAACTACTTAAATAACTAAAACATTATTTGAAAATAAATTTGGTTGGGAACTCCGCCATCCTCTAGGTTAAAATTAAAATAAGTTACACATTTTTTTTTAAACCGTAAAGATGGCAAGGATCCTTTTCGGCCAGTGCAAAGAGTATCACTGGCAATGGTAAGGCAAGAGATGGGAGTTAGGTATGTAAGCGTTTACTACTTTTACGACAGTTTCCTTTAAAGGGGTGGTACTTTCCCGGCGAGCAGCAGTTTCGTACCGTAACCAAAGGACAACGAGGCAAACTATACTGTATGCTTTTGTGCTAACAGGCCTTTATGCGTAAGTAAGGCTATACATGGCATGGCTGGCGTAGTGCTTCATGTCGTCACCTCACTACTAGACATGCACAAAAAGGGGCATACCAGTATTAGGCCCAGAGGTGCACAAGATATTGGCTATACTAAAAAATATATTAATATTTATCCTAGTTCTTTCTTGTTTTATTATTTTGTACAAGTCGGTAATATTTTCTAAAAATATTAAACAAGAAAACGACTAAACTATGTAATGGAACTTGCAAGCAAGTACATTAACGTAAAAATGTTGCCTTTAAACAAAATATGACAGGTAATTAATCGAAATAGTAATTTACCATTGCTATATTATATAATTATTGTTTTAATCGTTCATTTTATTTTTTATACTTGCAAAAGTAATACAAAAACGAATAATAATTACCTATTATTTTTATCTTTGCAAGATTATATTGATAAACTTAAAGTAATGTCTATTATCGATGTATCGAAGTTTTGTGTTAATTATGGCAACACCTAATGACAATGTTAAAAATGACAATGTTAATATCATTGCTTGTTTTGCAACTCCATTGTGACAGTTTATTTATTGCGGTTAATATCGACGAGTTTTACCTATATGCTATAAAACTGCAATGTATTCTGTTTTATTTCATCCCTAATTGACAATCAATTCATAAATTAATTAAAATAATGTATAAAAGGATATAGCACTTATTTAATATAAATTGTATTGATGAGATATAAGATTTGATAACTTAAAATGCCAAGATTTTTGTTAAACACACACACACAACAGTTTTGACTCTTTTGAGTTAAAAAGTAATTTTTTTTCCTACACGTATACAGTTCAACAGGATGAAAATAAATACTCCCAATGCTATTGTAGCTATTTAGCTACATCCCTTGAGTCATCCTATGACCAGAAAATTATTTTCCATCATTGAATTTAGTTACATATAATTATTCATATTGTTAATTTGCTTATCATTACGAGCGAATGAATTGACTACGTTTGGTAGGACAACTTAAATAAAACACTAGCTTGATTGGAGGCCATACTCATTCCAAGGAAGTGCACACATCCCAAAGGAGCATGGACGAACGGAACTACACTCAAACTCCATTCACCAGATAGATTGGACTTGGGAACAAATTGAAAGAGTGCACAGGTGGACGCTGTTAAGGTGGTCAAGGGCGTTTGATAATAAATTTTTTATATCCTACTAATATTATAAATATGAAAGTTGGTGAAGATGTTTGGATGTTTGTAACTCACTCACACGTAAACAGTTGTATGAGTGTGAGTATTTCAGCCTGATACACAGATATAATAATTATGTCCTGGATACTTATTTTTTATCTCTATTGCATTACCTCGAGATAAAAATTGTCCATTAAAGAAATTTAACGCATTTGAAACTCTGAAGTATATCTCTTTTCGTCTTATCCTTTTTTAATGTCCCACTGCTGGGCAAAAATCTCTCCATTAGTACTACACTTCCAAAGCATTGTTCGACGATATCCCGTGCCAATCTCTTTCGAAGACGTCAAAGTCATCTCGTTATATAAGTTTAGGACTCTCCCGTTGGCGTCGACTGTCTCTTATATTATTTATTTACTTCCTGACCCGCGCAACGTCATCTGCGTCACTCAGGAGAGCTTTCCCCGTTTTTGCAACATTTTTCATTGATGCTCTGTTCCTATTGGTTGTAGCGTCATGTGATATAGTCTTCCTTGATAAATGGGCTATTCGACACTAAAATATTTTTTTAATTCGATGCAGTAATTTCTGAGGGTAGCGCGTTCAACCAAACAAATAAAAAAACAAACTCTTAAGCTATATAATATTAGTATAGATTTACTTAATTAGAACGACCGCAGGCCACTTATGCTAATTAACGACGCAACTATCATACTAACTTTTCACAATATTCCTTACACACTGACAATATGTTCTTCCATTCATCCGCAAACAAATCACACTGAGTGTTGTCCACAAGGAGATCGTGGAGTGTGGCGAGAGACCGTGGTATAGATGAAATAGCACGGGCTACTGTGCGACAAGCTGGTAAGGCAAACAGTTTATTTACAATAATGCCATTGTGTAGATTAGAGTAATAGTGCTACAGTGAGTTACAGTTTATAGTTGTACTGCCTGTATTAATAAGTAAGAAGCGTACAACGATAAGTATTTTTATTAGCTGTAGTGGACTTGACGAGCCAACGCCTGATAGTAACCGCTGCTCAAAGTCTTTAACAATGTTAGAAGTAGCTTTAGGGCCTGGCTGTGCTTACTGAGAAGTAAGGATAAAGTTTATTTTGCTGCCAATATCAAACTGGTACCTATATACTACACCCACATCTAAAACTTAAACGCAATGTTTTAGACCGAAAACCGAATGCCCTTTAAAAGTAATCTCTTGTAATATCTCGACTTTATACTTTTTTTTACAGCTTATTTAGTAAAAATATTACTTGTAATTAAGGTTACAAATGACTATACGAATATTCTAACAGATCGTCGATAATGATAATGAAAGCGACAGTTGTTTGACCTGAAACCATTCTCATGTAATTTTGATTCGAAATATTGTGTTCGTATACAATATTAGGCCGAATTATGGTTGATACGGTATTGGCGTGCGTTTGTTATACTACACTAACTAATATTATAAATGCGAATGTTAGTTTGTTTGTACTCGACCAATCATCATGTAATTTCGCATATATGTTGTCAGAAGTACAGAAAAAGACATATTCAGAAAAAGTACTGTTCCCGAGAGAGATAAAATTTACGCGAGTGAAGCCTCGGTCAAAATCTAGTCATATATATATAGGCTGTCCCAGAAGATGTGAATCAAATTGTAACGGGAGATTCCTTTAAGTAAGGACCTTTCAAATGTGCTGAATAAAAAAAAAAAAGAAAATATATTGTGTTGTTGATGAAACGTACAAGATATTTATGATGCAAAAAAATACACCAAAATAATGCTGCGATTTCAAAATTACGTCAGTTTAAAAAAATCGTTTATAGATTGACGAATCAATCCTTCACAAATAATAATAGTGAAAAAATATGAAAATTAGCCATAAACGAAGCACCTGTAGTTAAAAGTCTAAAAATGCCGTTGTTAAAAAAAATAAAATATTTTGTCCTTATGCCATATTTTTTTAATTATTTTATTTAGTACATTTGAAAGGTCTTAACCTAAGGAATCTCCTGTCACAATTTGATTCACATCTTCTGGGACACCCTGTATAACGCGAAAACTGCTTAACCTATTGATCGCCACGCTGGTCATAAATGCCCATGAACAATGCATTTTCTATTTATTTATTGTGTCAGCTACATGGCAGTCAATGTGTTAGCAATTCCTGAAGATATACTTATATTTACCTATATTTTTACCACAAACTCATGTCACCGAAAATAAAATTTGGCTTTCTATATTTTTATTTTCAACAAGGTAACTATTATACATAACACTATGCAACGTTACTATTATACAAATAAAAACCAAATCACAGTTTCAACGTAATTATATATAATATTTATAATATTCTATCACATACACACAACACCATCTAGCCCAAACTAAGCAGAGCTTTCACTATGGGTACTAGACAATGGATAAACATACATATATACATTTTTTTGTAAATACATACATATTATACATAGAAACACTCAGGCCAAGACGAACATCCATGTCCACGCACACAAATGTTTGAATTGTGCGGCAATCGAACCCGCGACCGATCGAACCCGCGTGGCAGTCGGTGATACTAATTACTACAACATCGAGGCCGCTATTGTAAGTGTAAAAGTTTGTGAAGATGTTTGTACAGAAACTAGTAAAGATAAATATTTTAGTTTACAAATCAGTTTTTATTTTAAAAAGCTAACATTCATAGTTGCTTTTGTAATTAAGATTTATATAAGTGGTTTATTATTGTACCTAGTAATAGAGTAGTATCTACATACGTCTGATTTGAGCACTACATCAAAATGGTTGCATAACGAAGTAGCAATTAATATTTTGGTGTATCAATGTAGCTATATCGTAACACAATAGAAAAAGCATTGTATCTGGGTACCAACATTCGAATGTCAAGTTAGGAATTAAGTTTAAGTATAAGGCAAAGTAGAGCGTTG
Source organism: Catocala nupta (assembly GCA_963675205.1). Classification (NCBI taxonomy): domain Eukaryota; kingdom Metazoa; phylum Arthropoda; class Insecta; order Lepidoptera; family Erebidae; genus Catocala; species Catocala nupta. Next base: position 23,714,456 of record OY776086.1, on the reverse strand, counting down.
TTAGGTCATCTCCCTATTTCCATCGCACGACTGCAGATAAATAGTCGAAAGTCATGACTTAGTATCGTGCCTTCTTTTTCTGTTATGGGATAATACCTATTACCTAGATAATCTCCATATGTTTTTTTAAATATTCTTTTTCTTTTAAATGTTGGGCTACGTAACTGTTTGATTAAAATGAAATGAATTAAATCCTATCTTATATTATAAATGCGAGTTTATTTGTTTTTACGCTTTGATGCCTTAACTACTCGACTGATCGTAATCAAATTTTGAATACAATTTGTCAGGGTAACAGAAAAGGACATAAGGTACGTTACATCCAGAAAAACGTATTCTAACTATCCTTAAATCTAATACAATATAAAAACAATTCAAACATGAGATTGTGTCAAAACAATGCTATATTACCCGGATATTACTCAATGAAACAAATGACATTTTCAATTTTATGTTTTGTCGTCAACGTTAAATTTGGGTAAGTACTTACAATAAAACGCTCAGGCAATTTCGCCTTGATAGATTTCAATAGAAGTACTTGTAAAGAATAGCTCTCTCCATTGTAATTGTTATTTAGAACAAAGTGACGACTGCGACTTCGTTCGCGTTCATTAAAATATCTATGTAGTTGTACTATTATGCAACAAGTACTGTTTTTGTTCAGAATAATAGCTGAATACTAAGGCGTTCCAGAACCTTATAATAATAATATAATAAGCATAAAAAATAAATTTAAATAAAGAGTTAAAATAATTAAATAGTAGTTTGATGTAGTAGTTATATACAGATTAACCTTGATGTTTAAATTTTGTGATGATAAATATGCTGGCAGTTATGTCGCAGAAAGATAACAGCGATTATGCATTTTTACTTACGTACTGATTATATAAATCTACTAATATTAGCATCGTTCGGTATGAACAGCTACTAATTATATAAACATTGATCGAAAAATCGTTTTCACCAAAGGGATAAACAACTATATAGAGCCACATTCGGCATATATAAGTATATTTGATGTGTGGGTAATAGAAGCTGAATCTTCTGATATTCCGAGCTTATTGCCAGACTCCGTTCTTGTCCTAACCGAAAAGACCCATAACGCTTTCTCGGGAATTGAACTTGAATAATCGACATTGCCCACAGTCAAAAAATCAGCAAGTCAGTCGCAATCATAAACAAATTACAATAAAAACATAATAGCTAATTAAAGTCCTGTACAATTCCATTTAACTGCAACGAAAAACGCACAAAAATATCACTGATAAACATCGTTACAGTATCAAAGTATCATCATTATTATCATTAACGAGTCACAAAGGTCGGAACACGGAGGCTTTGACACGGATCGGGAGGCACTTGGCTTTGATTTCAAAAGTCGACCCGCAGTGAGATCACTCCAGTCTTAGCCAATATCTACCTACGTATTATACCCTCCTTTTACACTCCAAAAAATCGGTTGAGAGCGACATAGCGGGCAGACAGAAAAGTTTCAGAAATGCCACTGTTTTATTTACTGCGTAAGTTTTCTCCCTATAGACTTTTTGATACTAAAACTTTATAGTCTTATGATAAAAAAGCAGATATTCTGTTGTGTTTTGGTTTTCATGTGAAGATTAATCTACAGTAAAAGATCTTCGGGCTTATAACTTTGAAAACGCCTTAAGGGAGGCGTTTGAAGTATTTATTTTGGGTGCTCGTGGACTTACTCGTTAGCTTAGCTATGGCCTTTATTAACGCACTAGCTGTCCTCCGCAGTTACACCCACGAAACTTACTGCTACGCATCGTAGCGTTTGTTATATTGCCTATATTACGTCTGAATAAAGAAGCTTTATAAAGGCAAAATAATTTTAAATTCGGTTTAGTAGGTACCTAGTTTTTGAGTTTATTAATATTGTCTCTTTATAATGTGTGTGTATATAATAAGTATGTAATAAGGTTGTATTAGTATAGTGATTTTCTTGAATAAATTTATAAGGATTGATTATTGAGAGGAGGCAATAAAATCATTTTTCAAGAGAGATTGTGTATTTGTTTGTTTAATGTTATATGTATAAAAACTTAACGTTACAGCATAGGAAAATCTTAGAGGATGGCAGGTTACCACTCAGTAACAAAGCTGAATTTTATCAACATTGAGATTCAGTGACGCGAAAAAAACAGCCCTTTTAATACAACTAATTTGTCTTAAACACAGCTATCAGTAACAAAATTAGGCAAATATAATATAGTTCCAGTGCATACGCGCGTTATAGGTCCTGTTATAAAGGCTATTTCTGTGCTAACAATATTTAACCTAATTGTATTCAGACTTTTTGATTATTTATAGTTAGTTGTATTTTAAAAATAATGTCTAAATGTTAAATTCTTATAATCGACATTTAAAACAGTTTTATTTCTATGTGTGTATTTAATTAAAACTTTTCAATTAATTGGCTTACAGTTATTGCAGCATTGTTAATTAATAAATTTATTATTTATTACAGATCAGTTTTTAATTGATTTTAATGAACATTATAAACAAAAGTTATTGGGTTTCAATAAAAGCATTTTATTAATTTGTATGCATCACAAAGTTTTTCTAATCTATACTGATATTATAAACAGGAAAGATTTGATTTTTTATTTGTTAGTTTGTTTCTAACGATTTAACTCAAAAACTAATCAAACGATTTAAAAAATTCTTCACCTATTATTGTAACTACACAAAAAGACCTATGGTTACTTCTAAATTTTAACCCTACTGTCCCCTTGTGGGTGAAAGAAACACGACACAGAGGCGCGCGTGGGAACAAGCACGCCGCATTTTGGACCTATTGCTGATCGGGTGGCAGGCAAGCCCACGAAGCCCACCACCCTCAGGTATAAGTTCAGGTTGGCTGAAGATCGTCTTGCGTCATTCGGGGCACGGTTCTGCGATTGGGGAGAGGGTTCAAGCACTGCCTCTCCCGCTCCGCCGCCTCCTTGATGGAAATTAGTTCCTTACAGAAAGAGGCGACGGCGTTCCATGACCTTTCGCTCCGGACCATAGAATGAACCATGGCCGAGAGCGATAGGGTAACCAATCCGACTGCCGCGACCAACTCACGGCGCTGCGAAGCCCAGGCAGGGCAATCCGCCAACGTGTGCAGCGCCGTATTTACAACAACATCGCGGCAGTCACCGCAGTGGTGACAATCGGGCATCTCTTGCCGGCCTATGCGACACAGAAACTGGCCAAAGTAACCGTGGCCAATCAATACCTGTATCAACCGAAAGGTGAGGGCGTCATGCCGCCTCTCCAGCCACTCCTCAAAAACGGAACTTAATGCCATGATCGAGCCATAGCTGTAATTTTTTTTTTTACCTCAGTGGAATGCTTTTACGCAGCGTCCGCGCCCGGGCAGGGCGCGGGTGTGTTGGACTCGAGCCAGAGAAGCTCGGGCGGCAGACTACCCAAGTCAACCGCCCGCAGGCCACCCTCTAGGGTGGCTGGAGGTCTACGCGAGCCCTACGGCGGCGCCCTGGACGTCTTTTGCTCCCTCTCCCGTTCCGCTGCTTCCTTCGCGGACATCACTGCCTCGCAGAAGGCGACGGCGGCCTCCCATGCACCCTCGCTCCGGACCATGGACAGAACCATTTCTGGCAGCGAGAGGATTTGGACACCCAGTGTCCTGGTTAACGACCGGCGCTGCTCCTCACAAGCCGATCGTGCCAACCTTTTTTTTTTGTTTTTGATACCCAGCAAAAATGCTTGGTGCACTACCCGCCGGCTAGGGGGCGGCACCGGCGGGGCGTGTGGGACTCACCACCATACCCACTAAAAAACCAACCTAACCTACGCGAGCAAAGCCACTAGCTCATAATATTGTCTTATGTTTACGCGAATGTTATACATTGAAATTAAACACTTTATACGGATTTTTTCGCGTTGTTTATTTTACTTTAAACACTGTTATTATTATTACATAATTTTGCAAACTAACACTACTATTATTGAACTTGACTACTATTTAAACTATATATTTTATAATTAAATATACATAAATAGTTTTAATTAGAAAATATATAGCTTAAATAGTAGTCAAGTTCAATAATAGTAGTGTTAGAGTTTTCAAAATTATGTAATAACAGTGTTTAAAGTAAAATAAACAACGCGACAAAATCCGTATAAAGTGTTTAATTTCACTAGCTCATTATAAAACGAGATGGGTGTTTTTACACCCATTTGGTTTTATAATGAACTAGCTTATAAAAAGTCATATGAAGACGAAAGTGTTGAATCCTGAGTTTTTAACCAGGATTCAACCTCTTCGTCTTCATGTGACTTTTTTTCATCAGCTTTTTGTAATATGCCATTGCTGGGCATAAGCCTCTCCCTTGGACTTCCAAATCACTCTGTTGGTGGATATCCCCTGATCTTATGACCTTGATCCCTATATCTCGGGGGCCTTTTGACCCTCAGGGTTCATGGTGTCTGTACACCAAGTTACAAGTCAATCGATCCAGTGGTTCCGGAGTTATGCCTGTCACTAATAAACTGTCACTAACAGACAGACACACAGACCCACATAGTGTTTTCATTAAGCTCTTCGAAAAAGACTCAGAGGTTAATAACATTCTACGGCAGTATTTTAAGTTCTTTCAATACTTAAACATCACTTTTATATCATTAAGTTTGTAAAATGTAAAAGATAATTATACATTTTTATTCAGAACATTAACATTAGGATTTGAAAACTTCATAATATTCACTATTAATTATTTAATCGACTCTAACAAAAGTATTTATATTTACAAACGTATTAACATAGCTACAAAAACACAAATAATTATAATACTAAATATTTACAAAAATGGTTTAGGCATCGTAGAACTCTTCAGCATCGCTGTCAACTGGTAACGTGCCCAGAAGACTGGCAGCATTGCCACGTTGAATGGCAATGCTGATTCTTTGGGCCAAAAAAGACCAGCCTTCTGATCACGCGAAACGTCGATCATTCGTTTTGCGATCTCCTTGTACATATTATAAATTAATATTAATTCAATATAATAGATATGATACATACTATATTATTGCTAAAACAATGTTTTAGTTTTTAACTAGGCAATGGCAATTGTAGGATAAATACATTATCTAAACGGCCAGGGCACGATACGATGGACAAAAGACATCTTCCAATCATATAGTCAATTGGTAACTATTCTTAACTGTGTATGAATAGGCTACATTTTGTAGCCTATTCGTACGCAGTGCTGTTATTGGAACTGAGAACCAATGACAGCACCATTTAAATAGCAAATTACTTATAATAACGCAAACACTTTATAAGAGAAATCTACAGTTATATACCTACTATACAAAAAACATTAAAATCTATAAATAGTATCATAGCCAATATTCTAATCAAAATAAATTTGCACCGTTACTTATAAGCTATAAAGCCAACTCAAATTTTATAAAAATGTTACGACTAGTTGATTTTCTGACGTTTATTTTTGCTACAACGTGAATACGTTTTCTTCTAGTATTTTATTGCCTATATATCTTCAGTTATTTTTCTATGTTAATAAGAATTAATAATGGTTGGCTGGCATATCAATTAGATTATTATTACTCTGTAATTGGGCTTGTAATACCCTCGTAGCAACAAGAATATTATTTACAACTTATATTTGTATATGTATACCTACGCATAACTTTGTATTTCTTTAAAAGGTGCCCCTTTTCTTTGCCGGCTTGTATTATAAGATACCTTTAAAACCCAATTTAGACATTTAAATCGACAAATAGGTAAACTATCGTATTTGTAAAAAAGTTTAAATTGTGTGCTTTATTTTTAAATTGAATATTTGTGTAAATTATTTTATTTAAGGACAAATATATACACAAGAAGCGCTTTGTTTCCACTTTTATAATGCGTACTGGAAAGGAATGGAACTCGCTACCTAAGTCTGTGTTTCTCGATGAGTACAATCTGTGTGTCTTCAAGTCGCGAGTGAATAAGTATCTTCTAGGAAAGCGTGCTTCATCATCGACTGCATCATTATCACTTTTGTAAGCACATTGCAAGTATGTCACCTCAATATTTTAGACGTACTTACGACCTCAGTTGTATAACTCAATGGTGCGGAATTATTATTTAATGTTTTTACTTAGTCGTACATATGTCTGTTTCCATGTGTGTATATGTGTATGCTCACAGATGCTTATTAAATATAAAGTAAACTAATGTCAATATCAAATTCTTGCACATGGTTTCGTTTCCAAAACCTGACACCTTAACATCGCAACAACAATTTAATGTAGAGGGGTACTATTTCAAGTGTACCCGAGTAATAGACAGGATAACTTAATTATCTTACATATTAACCTAGAAATCTTATCCTAGACAGAGCATGTCCCAGACTTAAGACGAGATCCTGAGACCTTGCTCGACAAGGTCATCGCGTCGCAAACAAACTTGACAGCGCGAGCGCTGTAAATTATTTTCTTTACCTGTAATTTTTTGTAAAAGTAAATACTATAATAACAAATTTCGAATTAATCTCGTACATATTTTTTTTATTTTTCTACTTGTTATTTTTAAGTGGGTGAATTATTTTAGTTATGTTTCTGTTAACGCAGTTTTATAAACTATAATCTCATTATTCGTACCATGTTTTTAAATTTCAATTCCTGGCAAATTTCTACCTTCACGATGATATAAATACGAATGTTTCAAAGTTCAGAAGAATTTATAAATATAATTATGAAGACTCTATATTTTTATTAAAGATTGTACTGTGTCATTATTATAAATTGCCATGCCTTTTCTGCAGAAATTTTGCCGAAAACGTTTCGTTTTATTACATAAGCCTATAGTAACAAGATGTCAATGTTATTTTAAACTAAAAATAACGTAGCTAACAAGCATATGACCTCCTACGCGGTTATATTCACTTAGTACACCAGAAGTATTACTAGCTCGTTAACACATTTTAAAAAAAAGTTATTATTGAGCCAGAATCTTTTTTTCTATATATGAAAAAGGTGACTACTTTTCTAATCTATACTTATATTATAAAGAGGAAAGATTTGATTTTTTTGTTTGTTTGTTTGTAAAGGATAAACCCAAAAACTAATCAACCGTTTTAAAACATTATTTCACCATATGAAAGCCGATTACCGAGTAACATAGGTTATATTTCATTCAAAGAAATATTGTCACTAACATAACCTAACCTAATTTTATGCGAGCCGAACCGCGAGCAAAAGCTAGGATTACATAAGTTATCAGCCCATATCGTTCCATCTTTCATACCACGCGAAGAAATGCACATTCGTCGATCTACCAGTCCTATCTGCGTTTTCCACACAGTGGATCGTGACAGTGGACGTAGCTATGAAACATCCCAATTTCTAATTATGAACTATGAACTAATGGTTTTCACTTTAGATCTCGTTTGCTTCTTTGCTTCAGTGACTGTAAGTCTTTTTTCAGATAATTATGTCTAAATTATGCATTCAGTTTTAGTTACACGTTATGTGATTTGGCTTTATGACGAATAAGAAATGCCAATGTATGACTTTTAAAGAAGCTCTAAGCATAACTCTTATCAAAGGGAAAATCTATGTGTGCCTAAGTAAAGCCTAACCTCGAATCGAAATATTTTCTGCTCAAATGGGCAAGGTTCGCAGTGCTAACGTGTCAAACTGTGACTGGTTGGCATTGTGCCAGCTCATCACCTGTAAGCTAGGCTTGCGAGCTTGTGAATGCGAATAGTCCAATAACTCGCTTTAGTCTCGTGCCTATTTGTTTGAATCTGTGTGAAAAGTATTAAGGTATTAGATAATAATGGTGATGATAGTTGACAACATAGGTAGATTAATAAATTTTATAAGTAACTGTGGTTCTTTTTATTTTAGCGTGACTATTATTTTCGAGTACCTTTATTTCGCATTAGCAGTGAATGCCACGAGCAGAAAAGGATAGGTCAATGTGAACGCCACACACATTCCTTGAATGCGAATGCTGTGCTGAGATAGGGTTAGATGCTGGGATAGGTCAAAGAATGATTGACGTTTGTATAAAAAATTCTCTGAGAGACCAACAAGGACTGGAACTGACGGGAGCATATTCGCCTTCTACATGGAATCTACTTAGATGGCTGGCAAAACATGAATAGATAATACCATCCTTTCGAGGAATCAGGCGTGAGGCTATATGACTTCCTTTTCAAGGGCTGGCAACCCAGGCGCGCTCAATACTTTCTATACCAGATATTATCAAGCTATGGTAACAACTTCACATCACATCACAAACATAAATTATTTAAATATTTATAAACATAATAGGTATGTTCAATTTAATCATCTTTATAATAATAAATCCAGTTCGAAATCTCTCATTGCAATAAATAGGTATGTATTATCATTTCTGATGTAAATGATTGGATATTTCTATAGAAACTTTATTTTTCTTCTTTTTTATGTTATTTTACAAAAACCTTAGTGCTATAGTTATTATTCAATTCAAAGTTCGACTTCAAAGTTACACGGGGGTTAAATCACCAACAATCCGTCGCGTATAATGTGCCTTGTATTAGACTTCTTCTTGTATAAAACTACGCGTATAATATGCGCGTATAATATGTAGCGTAATACGTCACGTATTTCTGTCGTGTGAAACACATCGCATGTACTAAGTCAAATTTGCGTATAATATGCCAGGTATAATTCGTCGCGTATAATACGCCACGTATAATACAATACGTATATTACGCGGCTTGTTAAACTTCACAAGTAATACGTCAAGTGGAACTCATCAAGTCTAATACGAGACAGACAGGCAGTAAGTAGGTTCATATAAACTATGAAAGGGTTGTCACTCCGTATTTTATATACCAGACAACAATACAACTTTCTCGAAAGAACTCAGCTGAAGTTGTAAATTTGATTCCATACGAATCTCGCTTAAGTGATAAACTTTTGTAGTTTCTAGAATATTTTCCATTGAAAACCTGATGAGAAATACTTAACTGAAATTATGAAGGCAGTTGTACAGCCAACCGACTCTTCATGTTCGAAAAACTTGGTTTTGGACTGTTGGTTCCACTAAATAGTTCCATTGATGGGTCCATTAAGATTCTCAAGTTTATATGTTTATATGGATCCATTGGTGGGTCCAATAGGATCTACGAATTCCGATAGTTCCATTTAGTTGGTGGAGTCAATAATCTAAATTTTAGTAAAAAAGTACAGATCCGGTCTCATAGCCCCATTGTCAAAACCTTACATAAAAAAGTGTCAAATTAAATTATATTCCGAATTATCAGGCAGTTTGGACACGAAAACAAGTAAACACAAGGAAATCAAATGGAAACCACGAAAATAAATGAACATCGCGAAAACAAAATAATGAACATCACGATAGCAAATAAACAATTGTTTTTCTGGATAGGGCAGAAAGATAAAAGCTAGGCACACTTTCAGAAAACACATAGATGCAGTTTTAAACCTTATCAACATTGCATAGATGCCAGATTTTTCTTATATTCGTGATCAGTGTCATCTATATTAGACAAAAAAGCATATTGGAAAAACGTCAAAAATTGCTTGCACCTCATTTTCTTCAATGTCATCGCATATAGATTATGAAAAACACGTGCATGCAATTCTCAGATCTTATATAGATAGAACTAATACAAATAAGATAGAATAAAGTGATAAGTAAAAACACATATTTTTAATTAACCTACACAACTAGTAAAATGTATCAATTATGAAGTTAGTTAAAAATGAATGATTATCGAACTTGCTCTAAGAAATGTCCAACTGTTTGTGGATCAATTTCACCTGAGCATTTAAAATAAATACATCTCTGTCTTGTTGTAGCATGCTCCTTTTGCTTTGTGAATGTCCACCTCTAGCATTACCAATTTTCATTAATTATTAATAAACATGTCCACAGAAAGCATCACACATAATTTTTATTTATCGCACGGTTTATTCGAGCATGCCATCTTTCTGCAAAGTTATTTGTGCTACCACTTTGAACTCGGATACAACATTGACATCGGCTACCACTTTGACTTCGGCTACGACTTTTACCTCGGCTACGTCTTTGAACTCAGCTACCACTTTGACCTCGACTACGACTGCTACGTTTTTGACCTCGGCTACGACTTTGACCTTGACTATGGCTGCTACGTAGGATTGGAAAAACAGTTATTTTTAAATTTTATAATACGAACAGTTCAAATTGTTTTAAACAAGTGTTTTTTTCGTTTTTCATGTTTTTTTTTTGTTTGGGCCATTAATTTCAAATCATATAGACCTATATTAATTTATTTCTAGACTAGGTATTTTTAAATTCGCCATAGAAACCCCAATATTTATACTATTTTATATTTAAATATTTTTAATTATTAGGTATAGGACGGCCGATATAGGGTTCCTAGCGGTCCCGCTAGGAACGTTACAGGCAGGGGCTATATACATTAGAAATAAAGGCACTTCTATTTATAAATAGAAGTGCCTTTTTTCTAATGTTACATTTGTTATTCATTCTGTGACTGATAACATCTTTATTAAAATGTCAACTCCAGGACGCAAAAAGCATGCAATTTGGGAACAATACACATTGATTCCTCAAGAAAATACCACATTGTAGACCAATAGGGTGCGTTGCAGAAAATGTAAGAAATAACTAATTGGACTTGTGAAAAGAATGGAGGCACACTTCCAGTGAAAATAAAGTAGCACCACCGGTTTTACGGATGCAAATCTTGACGCGGTCGAGGACTTTGTGGTGAAGGAGCTGTTGATGTTGAGTGATGCTGGTTCTTCCCGATCTTCAGATAATTCTTCTGCCAGTTCTGCCACACCCCACCTGTTACTACTCTTCAATCTAAAAATGCTAGTACCAGCATCAGCGCAAGCGTGAACATTTCAATGAAAAATTTACTATTGCCACAAGTCAAGAAGATAAGAAGAAAATAGATTTACAATTATCTCGTTATATGTTTGCTACCAACATGCTTTTTAACCACGTAGAACACCCACAGTTCCTGAAATTAATGGAAATTTCACGCCCAGGATATAAATCTCCAAACCGCAAACAAATTGCTGGTAATCTACTCGACGAAGTCTACAACTCGACTCAAGAAAGCGTAAAAAATGAGTTGAAAAGCAAAGTTGTCAATCTGTCAATTGATGGTTGGAGTGACGTTAGGCAGAACTCGATAATCTGTGTCTGTGTCACAGATGTATGACAAACTCAACTCATTTAATTGAGATACAATAGATACAGGCGCCGAAAGCCATACAGCCGACTACTAGGTCAAAGTTAGTACTACGGCAATAAAACAATGTGAAACTTTCAACTGCACGATGCGAAGCGTAGTGACAGACAACGCAGCAAATATGAGTCGTATGAGACGAGATCGGGCTCAACAGGAAGAATTAGCTTCTCACAAGGATATAATTACATACGGCTGTTCGTCACACCTGTTAAACCTTCTAGCGAAGGATTTGAACGCAGAAGACATTACTGAGTAAGTTAAATTGATAATGCGGTACTTAAAATACACTCACTTTGCATCTGCCAAATACGAAGAAGCTGGTGGAAAAGCAATTGTTATACCACAACAGGTACGGTGGATAGCGATGGGCGTTAAATCAACGAACTAGTTGAATCAACCGTAGATCTGCTGTCAACGTATCAAAGTTAACTGTTTATGAATCAACTAGTTGAATTCGTCAACGACATTAATGAATTTAACTCGATACTTACGTTGAAAATAACATCATACATTGCAAGCGACGGTTGAATTTGAACTCTAAGTTACGTAGGCAAGAGTTATTTTTGAAATACATATTTTTTAAAGAAAACAATGACGAATTTAGTCATTCCTAAGCCTGAAGAAAAAGTATGAAGGAAAGTTCATCTAAGTACAAGCATCAATCAAACGTTTTTCATTAATACATTTAATCAATTTGTTTATAAATAAAAAATAAAATATCAGGTCAAATAAAATACGTTCAATTAATTAACGGTTTACTTTACAAGTTGACATTAATAGCACGTTAACTCGTTGACATATTTAACTAGTTGATCGACTAGTTGAAGAACTTAATTCAACGTTAATGTTACGTTAACGAAATAACTGTCAACGACCCATCGCTAACGATGGAACACAATGGCTGACTGTATAAAATTTTTTTGGAAAATTGGCATAAAATGTCAGACATATGCTTGAATAATGCAACTGCTATAGATTTGTCGATTTCATTGAAAGTAAATGATATGGCGCTGAAGCAACAAGCCCAGGCTCTCTACAAAAACTGGAGAATATTGTAGTTACACTTGACATCTCCCAGAAGCGTCCTGCTGTACTGGCGAAGTGACTGAAGCATGGATAGAGCTTAAAAATATGTTTGAGGGTGAGAATGTACGACTGCGTGAGACCGAATATTCACTGGATGGTTAAGTATGTAAGTTCTTCTATAAGGCTTGAAATGGCAATGTCTCCAGCTCATTTTGCAGCAAACTTACAACATCCTAAGTACACGGGTGAAAAACTCACCAGTGAAAATATTTCTGAAGCTTTATCATTCAAATTCAATCAAAGTTATAATACTTTGATTGATTTTGAATGACTATGGGGTTCGACAAAGTAATAAAAATTTCATATGAGAGTTCATAAACTTCAATATATGCTAAAAGAAGATGCAATAATATCCAAGAAGTGGAAGTCCCGGCAAAATTTAAATCATTTTTAAAAGCAGATTATAAATGTGACAGACGGAGAGTAATGGTTTTATACACAGAATATTTTAAGCAGTTACTGGCAAATATTGAAGAATATTACGGGGATGGTACTTTTCGAAGCACACCTGTTCCATTCTCTCAATTAAATACCTTGTACGATAACTTTGGAAGGACGTCACAGATAACAAATATAGTTTCGCTGATATATTGTCTTATGAGCGATAAAACTGAACAGTCTTATGTCGTATTGTTTGAAGTATTAAAAACACAATGGCCAAATTGGAATCCAAAAGTATTTCATTGACATTTTGAGACAGCAATGACAAACGCTTTAAGAAAGGTGTTTCCAACAATAAAAATTCTGCGATGCTTTTATCATTACATCAATTCCCTGTGGCGAAAAGCAAAATATCTAGGTTTGTAAGCAAAAATATTTCGTCGCATAGTGGGTTTGTGTACAGCACTTCCATTATTACCTGTAAATTATATGAGGGATGGAATTATATCCAATCAGAATGCAATGTGATGCAAAAGTTAAAACCATTTATGTATTATATAAATACATATTGGTTTAAGAATGAACAATTTATTCAAGAATGGTGTGTTTATAATCAACTTCATCGCACAAATAACTTTGCAGAAGGATGGCATGCTCGAATAAATCGTGCGATAAATAAAAATTATGTGTGATGCTTTCTGTGGACATGTTTATTAATAAATGAAAATTGGTAATGCTAGAGGTGGACATTCACAAAGCAAAAGGAGCATGCTACAACAAGACAGAGATGTATTTATTTTAAATGCTCAGGTGAAATTAATCCACAACAGTATACAGTAACAGTTGGACATTTCTTAGAGCAAGTTCGATAAACATTCATTTTAACTAACTTCATAATTGATACATTTTACTAATTTTGTAGGTTAATTAAAAAATATTTGTTTTTACTTATCACTTTATTCTATCTTATTTGTATTAGTTCTATCTATATAAGATCTGAGAATTGCATGCACGTGTTTTTCATAATCTATATGCGATGACCTTGAATAAAATGAGGTGCAAGCAATTTTCGACATTTTTACAGAATGCTTTTTTTGGCTAATATTGATGACACTGATCACGAATATAAGAAAAATCTGGAATCTATTCCTGCCCTGTCCAGAAAAACACTTGTTTATTTGTTATCGTGTTGTTCATTATTTTGTTTTCGCGATGTTCATTTAGTTTCGTGGTTTCCATTTGATTTCCTTGTGTTTACTTGTTTTCGTGATGTTAATTTGTTTGTCCAAACTGCCTGATAATTCGGAATATAGTTTAATTTGACACTTTTTTATGTAAGGTTTTGACAGTGGTACGAGACCGGATCTGTACTTGTTAAAATTTAGATTATTGACTCCACCAACTAAATGGAACTTTCGGAATTCATAGCTCCTATTGGACCCACCAATGGAGTCATATAAACTTGAGAATCCTATTGAACCCACCAATGGAACTATTTAGTGGAACCAACAGTCCAAAACCAAAAACTTCGATGTTACCTCTACAGAATTTTCTAGATGTATAATATCTTGAAACTTCTGTAATATATTTCAGAGATAAATATAAGTTTATCCTCTTTATACGATTGCCAGGTGATTCATGTTTTATGTAGCAATATGTAGATTGCTACCAATGTTACATTTCATACATACCTAGACTAACGCATGTGTATTTTCAAAGTGTAAGCAGAGCTGTATACCACCTCCATCATGCCAGCTATGTATTTAAGATTATGGGGAACAAGGATAATGCTATCTAGCAGACACCTTACTAGAATCCACGCTGTTATTGAGCTTTTTCTTACAGAAAAATCTAATAACACTTGATCGCCTCGGGAATAGAATGCAGGCTCTTACGCTAACAAACAAAGAGATTTCTTTTGAAATTTCTTAAAATGATTGAATTCTTTATCCTAGAGGACCAACGAAGTAGGCAACATTTATTTATTATTCATCCGATGCGTATACCTCTGTTCCAAATAAAAATAAATGCTGATAACATGATGGAAAATTAGCCTTTCAACGAATTACCATAAGAATTGCAATTATTAAAAAACCCTGTTCATCATTATTATTATAGAATCGAACTAGGCGTTACTTGTCGGGAAACAATTGTTATAAAATAACTACCTAGAAAGGAACCCACCACACCACGCAATCTCGCAATGCCCACTTCTGCTCTTTCACTTTGCAATAGAAAAAAGATTGACAATACCGAACTCCTCTGGTGATAGACAACCGCGTCGTGGAATCCGAGCGTACTTTTACTTTCAATCTTCTGACTAGTGAGCTTTGAACATACATTTATTTTATTTTTATTGTCATTATGCGTTGTATCATAAAACAAACCATTGCTTTAAGATCAATTATTTAATACTATTTTACTAAATTTGGGTGTCTTAGGTGACCACTCCTTACCCTTTAGATCAACAAGAACAATGTAATAATGTGTGTACGAAATTCTTTCTACTTTAGCGCCGACGCGCAAGAAGAATGCACGTTGCATCATTTATTTTCCTTTCAATTTTTTATTACCTTTGAGTTGGGCGAGCAACCTGCCGTTGAGCCGAACGATAGAGGAAATTATTTATTTATTTACTCGTCTAGTCCTCTTACAAGGTAAAATGGATACTTGAAAGAATGAGGTATCATGTTGTGCAAGGGCTTAGTCAAGACAATATGGCCACTTAGTAATTTTTCTAACGTATGTGCGTAATAAATATTAGTTAGTTATTGCTCTAACGGGAAAAGCACGTATTATGAGCAAATCTGCACGAATGAGAGCTAAAATGTAAAGACATGTGCATATCTTTCAAATCGTAATGGAGTTGCTTGGTGGGCTAACGCTTATACGTAGGAGAAGCATGAGCTACTCCCACGCTGACATTGGTCGGGCAAGACAGTTTATAAGCAGGACTTATATTATTATGTTATGTTACTGTTTAGTTTTAATGAAACAATTTTAAGTTATGCGATGATAAATTATTATGTAATGAGTCAGTCACACGACGACGCGGTGACGGTTGCCAGGGGACACACCGACAATATGGCTTTTATTAAGTGCGTGTGAAAGTGCACTAGACTAATATGACTGTATAAATCTAACTGTAATTTATACAATAAAATTATACTTTGATAAATATGGTTCGTACCACATTTAGCTCGTAGCTAATGTCAGCGATGACAAAAATTGTATAATAAATAGAAATGAAACTTTGGTAACGGAAAGTTATATTGTTTATGGAACTTCCATCTAACCTACCTATTTAATTATAAAATCAATAATTTCATTAAGTATTCACGTCCCTATTTAACGTAATTGCGTCATTATTATGTGACAAATATGAACTCGAATTTGGAACAAACTGAAATCAAATTAAAATCATAATACCGGTATATTTGGACGTAGCACATAATACAATCATTATAAATTATTCAAATAACTATTACGGTTACGTATACAGGGTGTTTGAGTCGCGTTGCTGTCAAAATGAATAGCTATCGTGGGTTTCCGTCTGATAAAATATTACCAAAATAATAACAAGTTGCGTTTCAATTACCGAATCTTTACATCGGACCAGTAATTTTCTAAACAGCTTTTCTTTAATCGTAGCGGTCACGATATCGGGCATGGAAACACATAAAGCACGAATATGAGTTTAGCTTGGTAATTATGATCGGTTGAGTAAGTTTGCAAGTAATTTCAATGACATGAGTTCAAGACCATAATATTGTAAGCAAATTGAAGTTTCTGTGAAAGAACTTATAGTTGCCCATGATTATGCAATGGCGATGGTATGCAAAAGCTGTGTCGTACGGGGCAGAACCCTCTCAGGAAATCGGTGTAAGAGAAATAATTTAATTATAACTTACTTGTTAAGTAAAAGTGCCGGTGGCTTACATTTATCTTACTACCATATAATTTCTTATAAAAATATTTAATTATTTTCTTCCTTGTCAGCATGCAAGTGCACTTAGTATAATCATAGGCCAACGGAATAATCGTTTGAAATTACATATAGATTTACATGTTTACTCTTGCTTGTAATAATTAGTTTTTTTTGTGTTCTTCGTAATTGGCGTACTGTCTTATTTATATTTTATTAATATTAATTGTCAGCTGTAAGGGACCTAAATGAAATAAATAAATAAATCATACTTTTCTCATAGGGTATTTTAGCAAGATATGACAGTCACCCGTGATATAACTCTTGTCTTATTATACTATGAAAACATAAATGTTTTAAAGAAATACGTGCATAATAATTTTTGACATGCATTGTATGCCCATAATTATTAGATTCTGTTTGATAGCATAAAAAAGGTCAACGCCCAGACATCAGTTTACTAAGTAGTGGTCATATATAATGAATGAGAGATGTAGACGTAGTAAATTATAGAGTCATAAAACGCATGACTTTGTAAACTACAGGCTTAGTGTACAACTTTAATTATTAAAATTAAATTTAAATAATTTCGTTCACGTGTAAAAGGTTAACACACGAACTAGAAATTATTTAAATTTAATTAATTATTTAACTAGAAATTAAAGGCCTCTTTTGTGAGGTCATTCGATTCATTATAATAAAAGTTTACTACAACTATTTACGAAACCGCATCTCTTTTAAGAAGTACTCTGTTAAAATACGTAGATTATATGATCCTGAAGATAGGAAAGCATTATTAGTGTTGATAATATTCTAAAGAATCCCTTGTAAAGATTAATAGGAATCATCCTGAATCACATATTTTTTATATTCCCTTTTACAACTGACTTCTTACTTACATATGTGCACGCGTTGGATACAATATTAATATTGTATTTATTTTATTGTTAAGGTATACTAACAGTTTCTACAATGTTATTAGCACGTTTTACGACCATAATTTTTCATATTATATTTGTACAACTTATTACAGGTAAACATCGAGTGCATTATTATTACCATAAGAGCTTACCGTTTTTCTTTTGAACTACTAAAATATACCAACTACAAATATTACATACTTTTTACAACGTATAATAAAGTGAATACGTTGAAAAATATATATAATAATATACTGTTTTTTGAGGTGAATGATATAATTTAATGTAAACGAGAAATGCCTTAAACAAGATTTGATAAGCAATCAGTATATGTAGGGTGGTAGGTATACTAATTGCTTGTCAAATATTGTTTATGGAAAGTCTACTTATTATATTATAAACTAGACTAAACCGCAGTTTCGCTTGCGTTAATCTAGATTTGTCAATATATTTCTATCCCTAAGGAACAGTACTTTTTTTCTGGATGAAACACGACTCACTGTGTCCTAGTCTGTTTGCCTGACAAAGTGTATGTGAAATTGCATGTTGATCGGCCAAGTAGTTAAGTTGTGAAAGCATGCAGCAACAAACAAACAAACTCACATTGGCATTTATAATATTAGTTAGGAATAGTATTATCATTAAAATTTTAGATGTCAGGATGTTTGATATTCAATCACACCTTCACTATTGAATCAATTGTATTGAAGTTTGTTGCTTAGAAAAAAATAATTATAAGTTTAGCAATTAAGGTTTTTTGGTGTTCTAACAAATCTATTAAAATAATGTTTTGGCGTGTAAAAAAGGTCTTCTTCTTCATCTTAGC
Organism: Catocala nupta; assembly: GCA_963675205.1. Taxonomy (NCBI): domain Eukaryota; kingdom Metazoa; phylum Arthropoda; class Insecta; order Lepidoptera; family Erebidae; genus Catocala; species Catocala nupta. The sequence goes on along the minus strand of OY776086.1, from coordinate 23,696,051 downwards.
GTTTGTCCCGGTTGCATCCGCGGCGTTGGCGTTGGAACCCAGGGTCCGCTTTCCCACTAAGTCTCCTCCATTTCGCACGATCTTTAGCATCCTGTGGTGTGAGATTCTTGGCACGCATGTCATCTCTTACGACGTCAAGCCAGCATTTCTTGGGTCTGCCCCGTTTACTCGGGCCAGGCGGAGGTGGCATAGCAAAACATTTGTTCCCCACGTAACATGCCGGTTTTCGTAAAACGTGGCCGTACCAGCGTAGGCGACTCTCTTGCAGCTTATTTGCTATGTCACGGACATGAAGACTGCCACGGATGCGGGCGTTTTTTATACGGTCCTTCCGCGTTACTCCACACATCCAGCGCAACATATTCATTTCCGTGACACGCAGTCCCTGCTTGTGCCGCTCAAGCACTAGCCACGTCTCACTGCCATATAAAAGGACAGGCCCAATGATGGTCTTAAAGACCTGTCCCTTCAGCTTTACCGGCATTTTAGGGTCACAAATGACGCCCGTCACTTCACGCCATTTTGCCCAAGCTGCCGAAATTCGTGCCTTGACGTCGCAGTCGAGGTCACCAGACGCGTGGAGTACTGATCCCAAATATTTAAATTGGTCTGTGCGATCGACCATGTCTCCGCCTATGTGTACAGACGTGGGGTCTGCGGTGTTACAGGCCAGATACTCGGTCTTCGCCACATTGAGTTTTAGACCGCCGTACCAATCGAGCCCTGCCCACGTCCGCCAGCGCGATATCGTCAGCATACATTAGCAACCAGGGAGCTTGCTCATGTGATTCTCTGATGCTGTCCGACAAGACGTCCAATATCACGCTGAACAGAAACGGGCTAAGGACGGATCCCTGGTGAACTCCAACGGTCGCGTCTCAACGCTCACCAGATCACCACGCGAGGGACACAGTCGAAGGCTGTCTGCATGTCCAAAAAGAGCATATGCAGAGGCGTATTCTTCTATCTGTATCTTTCCATGGCAATCCTTAGGGCAAAATAGGGTCCATGGTGCCGCACCCAGAGCGAAACCCAAATTGACACTCCGAGACAGTGCACTCCTGTCGGATCCGTGAGTCAATAATCCTTTCAAAGACCTTCATGGTGTGGGAGATGACCTTTATCCCGCGGCAATTACCACACTCCTGCACCGAGCCCTTACCTTTGAAGACTGGAGTGATAATACTCAGCCTCCATTGGTTCGGGATTTTTCGAGTCAAGAGCATGCGGTTAAAAAGGTTTGTTAGAATGCCCACACCACAAGGACTCCATCGGCTTCGACAGCTTTCCGATTCTTCATGTGGCGAAGGGCCGTCTGAACTTCCTCAGGCGCTATCGGGGGCACTAGTCCTAGGTTCGGAGGTACGGTGGCTGCACCTCTTGGTGCTGCTTATTTAGCAGCTCGTGAAAGTACGTGCGCTATCTCTCCTTTACCCCGAGGTCCTCGCGTGTAAAAAAGGTAAATATAATTAAATAATTATAGTAAAACACATTTCTTTCTTGTTTTTGAAGACAAACGAACTTTATAAACAAAAAACGAACACAAACAATACCAAGACTTAGAACAATATAATTTGTGAATGAAGCAAGTTTTTGTCCCGTTTGGGGACGCAAAACACAATACTTGGCGCAGTGACGGTAGCGAAGCGACCACTTAAATCACCACGCGATCTGTGCATAATCACAAAGAATAATCTATTCATATTCAAAGACTAGCTTGTTCAAAGCTAGCTCTGACCAAGTTACGGAAATAACTATACACAATAATAACTAGTTTTCGAAACTGTTTCTACAACAAGTTCTAGATAAATATCGCAGACAAAACTTCACCATTGTTCCATGGTGATATCGCAAACATTTAAACAGAACTTCGCTAATTGTATTACTTTGCGTATTGTGAAGGAATCAAAGCGGTCGTGTCGAACTAAATAATCATGGGAATTCTATGTTGGAGTTTAAATTGCTGTGTTTGTGAGATTTTAGTTAGTTTATTTTAGTTTTCTTGTGCTTTAGAATACTTTACTTTAATGTTTTAAGCAAATTGCTGAAGTCTTTTTGTTAAGCAGAATTCTACGCCATTTTTACTGCACATAAAATAAAAAGGGCAGTAGGCAGTTCAAAGGTATTTTTTTATTCCCTAATAAAGTGTCAAGCATGCTTGCTGCTACCCTAATGATAAGCTGTTACCCAATAATCAATTACAATTGGGTAACCGTGAGTATTTGTTGCGGGTGGGAGGAATTTATATAACTTTGGAGGAAATGTATCAAAGAAAGTAATACTGTCGTGCTAGCGATAATAGCATAATTATATGATTTTTGGCATTATTTGAGTTGCATAATTATGTAAATTAGGAATGAGCAGCGATAGATAAGATTAGATTAGAGTAAATTAGCAGCGATAGCTCAGTGGGGAGACCAACAGACTGCAATGCAGAGGGTCTCGAGTTCGAACCCACGTCACGCACCTCTGACTTTCGGAAGTTATATGACTTTTCGAAATTATGTGCGTATTGATTGACAATTGTCGCCTGCTCCGTGCCTCGGAGAGCACGTTAAGCCGTCGGTCCCGGCTGCCATGATCATCTATGGCAGCCGCTCCGTGTAAAAACTGATATCCAGTCAAAACCGGTTAGACCAGAAAAGCCGACCCCAAGTGACTTGGGAATAATAAAGGCTAGGGAGAAGAAGGAATGAGCTCATTACGTCGAATCTTTAAGTAACTCAAACAACCCTAAAATTATACTTTTACGTATTTAGTGCTATTATCACAAGCATAGCAGAATAGAAGAGATATGGGCAATGCAGAAACAGGGTTGCTTCTTTAAAGCCCGGTTTCTATCAAAGCAAAGAGGAGAGAGGTAATGTATAGAATCAGCGAATATCTTAGAGTTTTAAAAAGATAACGTTATTAACGTAAAGCAATTGGCTGCTTATGCATATCTACTCTTCTCGCTTTGATGGAAACTGGGTCTTACGCCACCGGGTTTTGGTAAATACTTGTTCGGAAAAACCTGCTCATTCATACTTTCACGAAATAATTGGCAACGATAGGTCCTACCATTTGTAAGCTCATTTTATTACTGTGATATCACACAAATATCAGCTTAGAACTTAGTGTGACTTCTAAACCAATCATTGGTTCAGGGACAAAAAATTAATTGGTAAAGATAACTAAAATTCTCTATAGCTGCATATGGTCCGGAATTGTGCTCGGTAGATAGCAATAAGTTTGACAACCGTTACGTGAGATCTAAAATATGGCTCGCAAGATGACCTCCAGCTAGCCTTAGGTTTTACCTTGGGGGTGGTGGGCTTCGTGGGCCTGACCGCCACCCTATCATGACCAGGTCCGAGAGGCGGCGTAAAAAAGAAGATCTAAAATATGGCTGGCCAAAACTGGATGTAATACAGCTTTTCTTTTTTTTTTTAGGCAGGATTATGCATTGCGTAGTAAAGAGGTTTGGGCTCGGGCCTCTTCTCAGAGTGAGAAGGGTTAGACCGTAGTCCACCACGCTGGCCCACTGCGGGTTGGCAGAATTCACATATCTTCAAAAACATTATGTAGTACTCTTCAACATGAAGGTTTCCTCAATGTTTTTCTTCACCGTTAAAGCGAGCGATAATAATTACTTATTAAATATGCACATAATTTCGAAAAATCAGAGATGTGCGCCTTGGGATCGAACTCGAGACCTCTGTGTGGTAGTCGAACGGTCTACGGTAAGGTACCGACTAAGCCTATGGTGGTGTACCAACTCGCTGCTTTGCTGGGCGGTGGACTGCTGGAACCATAACTACATCAGTGGTTGATGTGATACACCTTAATGTTGACTAAGGTGTATCACGTCTACCGCTGATGTAGCTGTAATAGATGCGTGAGTTTATGTATGTAGCTCTAGGTTATCACTTTATCAGTCACAAGGATCACGTAAAGCTGTCGGTCGTGACTGCTACATACAGGATGTCCGGTAATGAATGGATAACCTGCAAATGTCTTATAGTGGAACTGATCGCCGTTCAGAAAAAAATATGAAAAAAAATCTATCCTTTTTTTTTATTACCATGTATATCTTTCTTGCATACTACGACCATAAATGAATGAAATCCATCGGTATTTTGCTGTTTTATTATTAAATACTAATTATGCTAATAGATAGACAGAAAAAAGTAGTCAAAAGTATGCTATGCTATAATAGCTTGCACTTTTTAATATATATATATGTATATATTTTTTTTTTCATTTCCATTTAGTAGTTAGTTCTACTTTAAGACATTACAAGGTTATCCATTAAATACCGGACAACCTGTATACATATCTATGAAGCGTTAATAAAGCAAGAACATTCAATAAATAATTCGACAAGTGGTCTAATTTATCTTTATGCCTTTTGTTAATATGATTTGGATAGTAGATATTCCACCATTAGCCTACGTATAAGCTGTAGAAATTAATATTAATAATTTTTATTATTTCTCGGTAATTATTTTATTTATTTAGGCATATTTACAGAGTAAACAGACATTCACATATAATTAACAATTATCAAAGTGTATGTACTACCTCAATTACAAATAAGTACAGCACTAGCAGGTAGACAACACGCAAAACTTAAACTAAATGAATATGCTAATCCCACCATATACAATGTATATTATACATATGTGTTACCCACTATAAAATAAAAACTGATTTGAATACGTGACAATAATTTAGCGTCATGCTTTAAATAGTGCCTAATTTTTTTTTAATTGTTTCCTGTTTCGGTTGCCTACTAACGCCATCTGCAATAGCTGTACCTTTAGAAAACATATACCATCAGCATAACATAATTTTGAACGTACACAATGCTATATCAATGACGTCTATTCATCAATACGGCTAGTGTAAATATTTACTTACCGAATATAATATTTACATAATTTAGGGCCAATCATAATCAAATCACTTGGTATTCGTAAGCGAATCCAATATCAAATCACTACGTCACAAAGCCTTTGAACTGAACTAAAGCTAGACTGAAGATCATAATAAGACACTACAATCAGAGCTTAAAGCATTCCTCAGCTCACGCGGTGACTATCTTTGATTTAATATGATATTGGTAATATACTTGAATGTACTGCGTTTCGAAATTACCAATTAAATTAAGCTTAATTTAATAATGAATACAAGAACACTTGTGGAGGATTTATATCAAAAACTACTCGACTGATTTTAAAATTATGCCTCCATTATAAAGCTATATTGTCGCCGAGTAACATAGGCTTTATTATATTTTAAAAAAAGTACAGTTGCTAACATGATCTCCTTTTTACGTGGGGGAATGCATTGATGCCTACCTCTGCGTGGGGCGACAGAGAGGTTATGTCGAACGCACCAGGAGAAAGATGGTGAGCGGCACCCCGTTAATACCGAACAAACCTACCACAGTGTTCCTAGTCATAACCGCAATCAGCGAGGCCGCGCGAATTACTTCCACGTGCAATCGCGACCCCACCGAGGTTTTTTACCTTTTACGCGAAGCAGCGGGAAAAATCCAGTGGCTTATAAAAACAATGCAATCAAATGCAGAACAGTAAAGAAAGTTTTAAAGCATGTGGATGAATGGATATCGAACATTTTCAAACTATTGTGCCAGCCATGTAACCTGAGTTGCCTGACCGAATGATATCGATTTAGATTGGTCTTCTTAACATTAAAAAGACAAATTAAAATCGATATCATTCGGTCAGGCAGAAAGTTTGCTGTTGCATTTGTACCCGACCCCAAACTTTTTTGTCAGCGATGGTTAGGATTTTCAGATACGAGAACATTTTGCTGTAACCAAGCGTTTTAAAAAAGTGTGCTTGGCAAAAATGCGCCGGCCAGTAAAGTAAAAACCAGTTAATCAAAACAACGGTCTCTCGCCGATATGTGAGTCGAATTAATATGAGTCAGCTCGTCGTTTTTCCCACGGCTGTGCTTGCGTAAATGTAGATTACCTATGTTCTATCTATCTATCTATCCCTCGAGAACGGGACTTGTTTCTGGATGAAAGGTACCCTATGTGCTTTTCTGTATCCCTGAGAAAGTGTATGCGATATTTCATGATGATCGGTCGATTAGTTAAGGCGTAAAGCGTAACAAACAAAGAAACTCACATTTGCATAAATAATATTAGTTTGGATTAATTTGTTTGCTTTTTAAAAGTAACGTAAAAATAAGAAAAAATATAACGGCAAAAGCCTTACCTTTTCCTGCCCTGTTACAAAGAAATTCCAATATTTTGCATCAAACGAACTCCGTCATACTAAGCAACATCACTATTCTTTACGCGCTATTTAATACAACTGTAAAATTCACAATTTGCATACGACGGTAAAAGGCCGGTGGATGTTATTTTATATTGTTATTTTACAAGCTTTTTATAGGCTGACGTTAACCGTGTATAGTTAAACTGCCGGAATGGGGAATCATAACGTTAAATGAGAAGGAAAAACTGCATTTATTAGGACGAGTGGAGGACTTGCTAAGTTACCAGTTTCAAATAACCCTTCAGCTAACGAGAACGTCTCCAAGCAAAACTGCTTTAGGTGAGTGCTCTTTGTTCTCCGTTTGATTCCATTGAAGTGAAATTAAGTAAGACATATTTTTTATGGAAGATCCTTTTGCTTATCTTAGCTCTTCTTTGAAAATGTTTAACTAGATTTATGAACTGGTTGGTTGATATGTAGTTTAAGTTCCAATATTCACATTTATATAATGCTTTGAATATTTTATTGCGGTGCTAATGCGTCTTATCTGGCAATATTTTCTTAAGCTGAATTTAGATTCAAATTGCAACATTAAACCGTAGATTAACTGTAATTGAAGTATTACTTAAGTAGCCGTTAAGTCCGACTTGGGTATTAATTTGTTGTCTTTTGAGTTAAGCTTTGCAAAGGCTTTCCAATTTAATGAATGAATGGGGTGGGGTATTGCGCTGATTAACCCTTGGTAAGGTTTGATCAATAGCAAATTCATGACGCAATCATAATTAGATTAATGCTAACACCGTAATTACGATACAACCAATTAAACTTTTGACTGTCGACTGAACACACGGTATTTATAAAGTCCTTAGGCCTTGAGTGACGAATGAACACACGGAAGTATTAATTAACTCAAGTTCAAACTTTTCCACTGACATGGATTTTTCAACGACATTCAATGTGTAAATACAAGAAAAGTGTTTCATATTGGTTTGGACAAGAGGTTCAGAGTATTTTTCCAGATTCTATCTGTGAGCTAAAACTGATTTATTTGCGTTTTCTAAAAAGCAATAATTCTAGTGTTTTCTGTGTAATAATTTATACGCGTAAAATTTAATAAACTGATTTCGGTTTATTAAATTCTACGCGTATAAAGTATGTTTTTATTATGTTTTGGTTTCTCAATACGGAGGATTAACTTATATTGTCATTGTTGATAATCATTCGTTATGATGACTTATGACAAGTGTGGCTATTTAAACGCAATGAAGGACATGACGATTTCTTTATTATTTATTTGAAAATTTGTGTCTTTGAATTTTTAATTGAAAATTAATAATGCAGACAAGCGTCACCATTTTTTTTTTTTGTTTTTATTTCCTATTTATGTGCGACAGGTCATGCCAGTAAAATATTTTCTACCTATCTTGGCGTTATGCATGATGACTTCATCACTTGGGATCTCGTCGACTTGCAAGCTTCGTGTTTACCTGGCGAGGGCTGAACAGATGGATGACAAGGGTCGCCGGTGCTGGGATACCGTGAAAGTTCCAGCTTGCGGTGGCAGATGTGATTCTAGGGAGGTAAAATGATATATATTTTAGTAAAGTTGAAAAGCCGTTGTAAATTCAATGTTGGCTTAACCTAGCATAAGGTTGAGATTACGAGCGATGATGAAGAGCTGAATTTTTTTATTTGCTTGACTCATAGTTGTTTCAAAGGTTGGGCAAAAATTTGTTCTACTTTTTGGTTAAGAGCTTTTTTTATTATCACGGTGTCTGATAATGTGCTTAACTAAATATAGCGTGCATCTCTGCCATCCACTGCCGAAATACACGTATACTTAGAAGTATGTCTACACCTATAGTGAAAAGGTTTTTATATTTACTGAATAAATAATCTTTTTAAAACTTGAACTGTTTTTGAAAATAATGTCAGTCAGGCAGCATACATCCGCAACTCTACCTATATACTCTACCTATACCATATCATATCTCGTTGTTTCCCCTATTTTTATTCTACGAGTATAAATATTTATTCCTATATTATATGAATACCTTTATAAATAGGTTTAACTTTTCTTGAAGAATGGGCCAACAATATGTACACATCACGTTATTATATTTGCTCATAGCTAAAATTAATATTTTTTTTCCTTAACCGGCCACTTTATTATCTTTAGACGCATTTTTTATATTTTATGATACTGCTTCTACTAACGGAGAGGATCTAGTACTTAATATTGTCTTCTGTTTACGCGAATGTTATTCATTGAAATTAAACTACTATATACGGATTTTATCGCGTTGTTTATTTAACACTCTATTACATAATTTAGAAACTGTTACACTACTATACTGTACTATTAAACTTTACTAATTTTAAGCTAATTAAATTATTAAAACTATCAAATCTATTTGTTTTTAAGTTTACACTTTCCCCGACGTTTCGGTTGCTTTTCAGCAGTGACCCCGTGACCATGGCTGCTGAAAAGCAACCGAAACGTCGGGGAAAGTGTAAACTTAAAAACAAATAGATTTGATAGTTTTAATAATTTAATTAGCTTAAAATTAGTAAAGTTTAATAGTACAGTATAGTAGTGTAACAGTTTCTAAATTATGTAATAGAGTGTTAAATAAACAACGCGATAAAATCCGTATATAGTAGTTTAATTTCAAAGGATCTAGTACTTCCTACTCCTACGTCTACAACTACGTCTAGACGTAGCCAATTAATTAGTTATACTATTATGTATGAGGACGAGAAATAACACACTTTTACAGGTAAAACTAATATAATTAGACTGAACACGTAAATACATTATTATTGATAATCCACTTTAAATTAATCAGTGCAATTATTATAAGCGGCTGAAATAAAAAACGGCAGCTGGTACACATATATAAAACCGCACTTGACGATAGATAAAGATAAAACAAAACCAAACAAGTGGTTACCCAGCGTTCATGTGATGAAGTTCCGATCGTTTTTGAAAGGAAAGTTAGGATTTACCAAAGGAAAAGTTGACAGAACTGAGTTCGTGTGGATAAAATATGTTGTGAAGTTTATGACGCTGTCTTTTACCTTATATCCTATATCTGGTTTGGTGGTTGCATTATTTATTTATGTACAAAAATAATAATTGATTTAATCCTAAGTTTCTATAGTTTATTATATTTAAGTTTGCTTAATGATTTATGGAAGTGAAAGTTGGACAAGGCAAAAGAGACGAGAGCAAGATAAATGTGCGCATAGCATGCATGTCATGTGTAAATGCTAGAAAGAGAACAGCGGGATAAAAGAGCGAGTTGATAAAAAAAAATTGAGAACGGTGCATTAAGATGACTTGGGCATGTATGAAGAATGGACGATAAAAGACTGACAAAGAAATTCAAGTGTAAATGGAATAGCCCTAAAGAAAAGGCCACGACTGATGTTCTTTGACCACATTGCTAATAAGCTGGAGAAAAGCGAGGCTAAGAGTATCTATTCGAAGCTGATGACCGTAAATAAAGAATATAATTAGATTGAGTAAAGCAAGAGAGGTGTGGTACAGGATCTTAGCTAGTTAAAATCAGAAATCTCTGTTTCCCATCCTAGAAAAAAAGAACAGCGTGTGTTTATATCCCTATATGTCTGTTGCAAATTCTGTATTCGTACTAAAAATATAAAATTGTGAAACGTTTGCGAGGTACATATTTCAATATTAATTACTATTTTATAAATTGAAAGAATATATACAATTTTAAACGAATTTTTAATTTTATTTTAACAAATTAAATACGAAATATTTAAACGAAATTTAAATTTAAACAAATCTACAGCTGAGTGTGTTAGTAATAATATTCTAATATTCTATCACATACACACAACACCATCTAGCCCAAACTAAGCAAAGCTTGTACTATGAGAACTAGACAATGGATAAATATATGTATGCTTTTTTTTGTAAATAACTTCATATTATACATAGAAACACCCAGACCAAGACAAACATCCATGTTCATGCACACAAATGTTTGACTTGTGCGGGAATCGAACCCGTGGCCTCAGGCGTGGCAGTCGGTCAGTATTCGTTATATAATCTAACATTTATAAAATCTTGATCAGTTCAGCCATTTTAGTAACATTATATAAAATAGATAAATAAACTTAGCCAATTTTTAATTCAATAATATATGACCAGAATGGGTTTACCCTTTTTTGTTGAATGTCCCCTTGTACTAAAAAATGCAAAAGCCTCGGGCCTGGTTTTAGATAAATCAAGCTACAAAACAAGCTAACCGAGTCGAACGCAAAATGTAGGTGCCTATTCAAAAAATGTTAAAACGCTTTCTAATACCGGGAAACTGGGCATTTGTATAAAGTCTTTTAAAAAAATTCATCTTAAAGAAAAAAGGGTAAATTAGGTACAAGCCTACAGTCATAACTAAAATTTATTTGAAGAATTGAAATCAAATTCGTTTCATCTGTTTGAAAACTAGTGAATACGCATGTTTTTTCTATGGATTGGTTGATGTCATGTAGAAAAATACATGCAGTAATATGTAATAGATATTTTGACCAGTTTCAAAGTTTTATTGCGTTAATGTATACAAGGAAACATATAATAATGTGGTTTAATGATACAATATTTTTAGTGTTAGTGGCTGAGCGTTGAACTCTTCGTATATATTATGATATCTGTTTACATCAAGCATACCATAACATTTTAAAGTGCATGATAACATTATATATTATGGTTATGATGACCACAATATAAAATAAAATAAGTTTGTAATCGAAAAACAACGGCTTACGCAAACTACTTGAAATGAATTCTCTAAAATGTTATTTTTATATCTTATTTAGATTTATTCCGACGTTTTATATACTTTTCAACGTTTAACCCCTTGTACAAGCCTGAAAATAAACCTCTACAATCAAGTTTCAGAAGTAGGCAGTTCAGATAATATAGAGTATAAAACTTTATTCATTTGGAGCCAAACAAAACTTTGTGATAATCATCTTGCTATTTGTTCTTCGAGCCCGCATTTCTTTTTAAAGAAGTAAGAGCACTTCTGAATTCAAAATTTGGCCATTTTGCAACGTCGAATTATACCTATTTAAGCAGATACGATTATTTTATTACATGGTTTACTTTGTGCGTAAATATAGTATTCAAAATTATAATTGGTCAGGTCGGATGATCAAAACTGTAAATTTAAGTCAACTTTTGTGTATTGGCCGTCGTATTATCTTTTTATTTTATTGGATCAAAAACTGAAAGACTGCATAGGTGCCTCAGCGTAATAAAAATGACTGCTGTGCTCGTGTAGAGTATGGATAACGCACCTGAGTGTAGATTTCCGAATGGGGAAAATGTAGTTGACTTTTCTGACAACATATTCTCTGTAACAGCACAGAATCCCTATACACAGTAGACAGTAATGGGCCGATATCCATAAAATTGTACTACGTAGAACCGTGTACCGTACCATAGTACCGTGTTGAACAGTTAATTTGGTGGTTGGCTATCATGGTCATATGACCGTATGACCTAAGGATGTGTGACATCTCTCCTAATAGGTTTCTATACCAGCTATTCTGAGTCTCAAGATTAATTCAGTGACTTAGTCACCATTATTTTATTATTAAAATAAGTGATTTTATTTTTTTAAACCATTTGTTAAAACAGTTATGACGAAAATTCTGTGAACATGTATTTTAAATTAAATCGCTAGTAGGAAATTCACTTCGTAATTTAAAATCGAAGCTCACAAAGAAATTTTAAACACAGGGTCTGTGGAAATTGTAAGTATCGGGAAAGTAATAAAACTGAAATTTTTAACTCAGTTTTAATTGAAATTTTTCAGCAGTTTCATAAAGCAAGCGATTCTAAAGAATATAAAAAAGATCCCAATGAGCAAGAATGCGGCTGCAGTACAAATTGAATGTAATGTAGTGAGAAATGAACACTAAAGCGATGAAGAAAATTAACACAAAGGAGATAGAAGGTCTTTCAGTTCTTACACTACTAATGTATCAAATATAAATACGGTTCCTGATGGTGGTAGTGTTTTATCATAATATGGACTTTTGCAACGCTAAGAATATCATAAGTGTAGTGCCAAATCAAAATACTTGTCAATGCATTAGGACTTTGCATTTATTTATTTATTGGTTTACTAGCAGTTATTACCCTAAAACATTCATTACAAAACAGAACATTTATAGTATTATGCTTAATCTAAGTGCACAACTTATGTAGGTAAACACCATATGTTTATAATTTAAAATTTCATAACTATTGATAAAATTTATCCAAATATCGGGGAAACAAAACTTACAGAGTACCTATCTCTTAATAGGACAGTAATTAGTAGATGGTTAATCCATAGTAAGATTATGGACTCTGTTCTTAAATCGTTGAAATGTTGTGCCGAATATATAGATTATATCTGTTTACTGTAGAGGTCACATATTTTACTTAGCCTTGAAACAGGCGAGTTGGAGCCTAAAACTGTCTGACGAAAAGGAGGATGTGGGAGCATAATTGGTTTTCTAAGAAAACCAATAATGCTCTTAATATTAATTGGTTTCTGCATTTGAAGTAGGAGATTACTTTCTTTTCTAGTATCACCAACACGCTTGATAACAAACCTAGTCATGTATATTAATAATCTGAAAGCTACGTTATACACCTTTTATCCGGTGGAGAATAATATTATATGCTAGATTGTCGCCTAAGTAACAAAAATAATTTATATATTTTATTAAGTAACATTTTAAACATAACTTTCTATTTGCATTTAAAATTTGATAGTTTATACAACGCGGGGATTTTTGCATCTAAAAATAAGATCGCACGCCGTGTGGTTTAACTAACTGTCTTGCTGCTCAATGCTTCAAGTGTTATAGGTTAAATACGCATAGGAGACATTTGATTGAACAAATTTTTTCCCCGATATCTCGTTATCTATTGTATCCATGCTTTAAAGGTTTATTAAGTCTGCCACGATAAAGGATTATTTTCGGGTATTCTCATAAAAAAAGAAAATGGACTAAATATTGTAACTTCTTCACTCTAATCTAGGTAACTGTGAAAAAAGATTACAACAAAAGTGCGATAAATCGATGCTGTATAATATCAGCCCTGCATGTCACTGTCCCACTGCTGGGCACGGGCTTCTTCTCAGTGTGAGAAGGGTTAGGCACCACCAGTCCACCAGACTTCACATATCTTCCAGAACATGATGGAAAACTCTCCGACATGCAGATTTCCTCACGATGTTTTTCCTCACCGTTAAAGCGAAAGAAAATTACGTATTTAATACGCACATAACTTGAAAAAGTCAGAGAATCGCGCCTTGGGATCAAACTCGAGACCTCTGTATGGAAGTCCAACGGACTCTACTACGGACTAGGCTATCGCTGCGATTATTTATTACTTCAATGAATACTGCGTATAATTCGACATTCGAATAATTTTCGAATACAATACCCATCACTAATTTCAATGTTACATTGTAACAAAATCAAAAATTCGCTTATTCATATAGGTCACAAAGTAACATTTATGAACGTCAAAGCACACTTATTAATGTGAATTTACATTTACCTGTTGTCACATTCAGGGTTTAGGACCTTTAACACAGCAATTAACCTTAATTCCCGTGTATGTACATAAATATAAGATATATCTAATTCTAGAAGGATTTCTTTTAATTACTTAAAGCTGTATTCCGTTAGGGGTTATGCGGTTGACTTCTAGACTAAATAGATATGGCTGAATATTAGTTTTCCACGAAGCAATGTGACCTTTCCAACCGAAAGGATAACGATATTTAAAGTTAAACAACTAATCAGGATATTTTAGGGTTCGGGCCCGAATAGGTCACAGATTCAATTTAGACTACACTAACCTTTTGGATTTAAAGAGAGACTTTTAGTAAATTGGAAATTACATCGCTGGTCGTCCAACAATATTTACCCTACATAGATGTTTATAATGTACTGAAATATAGTTTTACGAGCTTTTCGCACGGCTTCACTCGCTTGAGAATAGTGCTTTTTTCTGGATGATAGCCACTCTATGCCTATTTGTATACCCCTGACGAAGGCCTTGCGAAATTTTATGATAATCGGTTAAGTAGCTAAGGCGTGAAAGCGTAACAAACAATCAAACTCACTTTCGGATTCATATTATTAATTAGAATTGTGTACGTACAAATATAATATTATATTATATTTTTATTACTTGTCTTATTTATTTAATAAATAAGGCGTATTGGTAGTCTACGTATTCTTTGTTTGATAGATTGATAGAATTGAAAGAAGCTTAGCGATTCAGAACTAGTTTATTGATATAAAGAAAAATGATAATGTTATCATATATAATTGGTAATGAGTGACATGCGGCGCGGTTGGTATCCGGTAATGAACTAAATATGAATTATATGAAATTAACAATATACCATAAATATGTTGACACGAGCGCACGAGCGTACAAAGTGCGCTGTATGGTGAAACTGTACATGCTCCCGAGCGATAGATGTAGGCTACAATGATCATGATGTGTAATAAATAATAATACAATAAATAATCGGAAAGTCATTAATTGTCTGAAATAGAAAACACTGATTTCAATATGAGAGAGGTGCCCACATCCTTTCTGAACGCATTTATTGTAGAGACCTCTCCAGAATCACCTTCACTGAATGACACACGCGAGCAGTTCACTGTTTCACAACACTGGACACTGTGACACAGCGCCATGACGCTGGGAGCGCTGGCAGTGCACTGCAGGGCTCCTAGCCCCGCAGTCAGCTCGGCACTCGCCACCGGCGCTCGTGGTAGTCGCACTCATAGTACTCGTCACCATATTGCATACATCCCGACCGCACTCAAGCTAGCGATGATGACGTATATTGCAGTGTAATGATGGATGTCATGTATCCTCACATCTTCTGCTAATGAAGAGCTTTGTTTGATAGTATCCAGTTGGACTTTGATATTTGACAACTCTCTTTGATTTGCTTCGGGTCGGTATTGACGAGCGGTATGTGGGACAGGGAAATGTCGATAATGTTGTTTATGGGCGACATCATTCGTTCCGAAATTCGTCACGAATATCGTCGTATGACGTTTGTACGTCCTAAACCCTACCGCGAAGTGCTACGAATGACGTGCTAATGTCACTTTGACAGCCCGCTTTTCATGATTTCAACCTCAAAATACACGTAAGCTTAAAAGGTAACTTTTTACTTTCGTAATTGCGAATTTTATTAATAATAGTGCTTTAATGGACCTGGGAGTGATTTAATCGCGCTCATGTTGATGTTATAAAGTGAAAAATATGTTAGGAATGGAACTTTTCGGTATTATGCTAAATCAATACTTTTCTAATACAAGCATTCGACCTTAACATAGGTAATTTTGTATGATATTTTAGTTGCAATGGCAAGATTAGAAACAATGTTTTCATTTTTATCAGTCTCCATCGCTATATCAATGGGACTCTGAGAACCCTTCAACGTGAGACAATTATTTTACTAGTTTACCAACATGTGCAAATAAGTAAAGGAGAAACAAAGAGTACTTAATTTATTTGCCGGTTTAACAAAACAATCTTATTTATTTTAGGTGACTACATATCAATGATTCCAGAAAGAAACGCTATAGGAGACTCTCTAAAATTCGGGTACAACTAACACGCACGCAGTATAATATACGGACGATATTTTTTTTAAATATTCCTTGTTACATAATAAATGATTATTCTGAAAAATGTCTAACTCTATTAAATAAATATAAAAGACTACCAGGCAAACAGTGCAACGAGGCATTTATCAAAAGGTCCTACATTTCTTAATTATTCTAATTCTGCCTAGATGGTCGTAATGTCTCCCGAGTTGGGCAGTCTTCGGATTCTTCTATTAGGAAATTCTCAGTAGTAGTATGAAGTCCAGCAATGTGCCTACCTCATCTGGGATATATAGTCGTGAGTCATAAGTATGAACAAACCTTTCTAGCTATACCCATTTGGAAAATGTCTCTGTCTATGACGTTCAGTTGTGGTGCATATTACAAAAACTAGCAGGCTATAGAAAATTGTTATTACAATAACTATGTACCTATATGTAACTGTGTAATGTATGTGTATATAGAGTTTTACTTATTATTATATTAACATGTTATCTTAAATACTTAGTTCCTATGTTCGTTTAGGCTTAGATAGAAGTATATTTATTAGCCATCTTTAGGTCCCACGTACTAGAGATCGAGTTTATGTCTGTCTACTATGCACCTTTTCAAGGTCGGTACTGCCACTAAGAATTTCCTAGCGCGTAAGCATTTTATTGGTGGATTAGTGTTATTGAATAATAACACTGCCTTATCAAGGAATTCAAAAGCAAGCCCCAGTGGCTGGTACATGCGCAAAATTATGCTACCGATGTTACACGGCATTATAGATACACAATGTCTGTATAACAAAAATGCATAAGATTGTGCTAAAAATAAAAATGCTTAAGTTATAATGAGAAATAGTTTTATTCCACAAAATATTATTAAAGTAACAAAACTACAATGCCTTATTGCACATTTGTAAACAAATGGATTTACAAATTACGTTTCTGTTTTCGTATTCCGCAGCTTTACAATTTAAAATGGTTAAATAGTGTCGTCAGGTGTGCATTGCACTTGGTTATGGTCGAATCTAGAAGAAATAGGAGCACGAAAAATGTCTGGTGATGAAACATCTTCTAGCGATTTTCCTCTTATTATTATATTCGACAGCCGCTACTTATAATCCAAAGTGTCAAATGGTTTTTCTTAATTAATGAAAACTGAAAATAAAAATAGAATTACTTACATTATAGTGCAAAGCACACTGGCTGTATTAAACATGAATAATAATAATAGTTTATTAAAAATATACAGTTGTAACAAAGTAGTTGTGAATACGACTGTTACACATGAAGTCTCGAGTTCGAATCATCGAATAAACGTGTAATGGCTCATACCGAAAAATTTTTTTTACTTATTTCACTTCTACATCCCATCCAGAACCTATCAAATTTTCACAAGTTTTTGACCAAAAATGCCGAGGTAATAAGCAGTAAAACCTTTCTTCTATGGAAAAAAAATTACAACCAATAGTTGCACTTTTTAATTATCTATAAATTTTACAAAAATAAATGTATCTAAGCATTGAAAAGATTGACAAATTGCAATGTTTAGTCGTGTAAAAAAATTGTTGCTTTAGTTGGTTAAAGTATTGTACCAGAAATAAAAATGCGTGTATTTTGAGTTTGCATCTAATACAAATTATATTTTTATTTTTATTCTTAGTTTAATACAATTTTTAAAATGATATGAAGGAATAAGCAGCATACTTATTGTTTAGTTTATTTGTGTTATTATTTGATTCCGTAAATGATTTTTTTTTATGTGCTGCTTTAACGCATACCTCTCCGTGGGGCGACGGAGAGGTTATGTCGCGCTCACCGAAGGAAAGATACCCCGGTAATACCGACGAAACCTACCACGGTGTTCCTCGACATAACCATAGACGGCGGAGCCGTACGCATCGCTTTCACATGCAATGGTGACCCCGCCGTGGTTTCGGCTCGCTGTGTGAAACGACAGGCAACTATCTAAAAATGACTCCCTCTACTGTACCCTTGTGGGAGGACAAAGACACGACATAGAGGCGTATGTGGGAACACGCACGCCGCCTCTCGGACCTAGTGCTGATCGGGTGGCGAGCAGGCCCACGAAGCCCATCGCCTCCAGGTCAAACCTCAGGATGGCTAGAGGTCATCTCGCGCCCTCCACCACCTCCTTGATGGTACTAACTTCCTCTCATAAGGAAGTGACGGCGTTCCACGATCTCTCACTCCGGACCATAGACTGAACTACGGCCGGGAGCGAGAGAGCAACCAATGCGACTACCGCGAGCAATTCACGGCGCTGAGATGCTCAGGCGGGGCAATCCGTTATAGTGTGTAGCGCCGCCACCGTGTCCTCAACAACATCGTGGCAGTCACCGCAGTGATGACATCCAGGCGTCTTCTACCGGCCTATGTGACACAGGGACTGGCCAAACAACCGTGGCCAGTCATTACCTGTGTCAGCCAAAACGTGAGGGAACAATACCACCTCTCCAACCACTCTTAAAAACGGGACTTACCGCCACGATCGTGGCGTGCCCGGCACTGGGGTGCATAAGTCGTTACTTCGATTCACCCACCAGGACCTGGTGGAGCTCGGACCATATACCGTATAAGCGGTATCTTAATTTCAAATATAAAATAATGTTCGGGCAACCATATTTGGAAGCTGTCCCGAAATGATATCGAGTTCATGTTTGTTTTAATTGTTCAGGTGATATAAGATGAAGATTGAATTTATCGTGATATTATTATATCCGTTATAGTGAATTGAGCTCTGCTTCGACCATATAAGTCAGATTTTTCCATAACTGAGCCATATAATTCTGATTTACTTTTATTGTTTTGAAATCTTACTCGTAACTTGACGCGAAGCGTTCATCCAAGACACCGAATAGGCTGTTAGCGAGATATCCGACACCGTTTATCAGACCGCGCTTGTTTCTCGCACGAGCGTTAAAATGCTATTTTAGCAACAAGTCGTTGTAGTGGTGCATTTCTTGGTAGCCGTGATTTGATTGTATGAGGATTCCCTAGCCATTGCGAGTGTGTTTGCATATTTATTTGTTTACACACAACTTCTAGATATTCCATGTGCTTTGATAGTGCTTTCATGCCATCCCTATATGGATTCATGTTAAAATATACTACGAGATGCCAATTATTATCTCTAATTATATGCATGTTGTTAATTTTATCAAAGCACAGAGACTGATTTAATAGTAGGTTGTTGTTGTTGTGAGCACAATGAGAGGTACAAATCAAAGACATAAAAAATAATATAAATGTTATTGCCATTGCAGCGAAATTACATTTCTTACGAGTACGTTTGTTAGCTGTTGTATTCTGCATTTTTGTTTGATTTGCTTCATCATGAACCGGTAGAACTGATAGTTTTACTACAGGTCGCTTTAACAATCTATTTTTTGTCTTGACTGTCACAACGCGGATATGGCCGTCTTGATGGATGTAGCTCTATTACTCTAACTAAAGCCCACTTGCCAGGCGGTAAATTCAAGTCATGTATAAATACAACATCATTGATTTTCAGATTGCTTTGCGGATGTCTCCACTTACGCCTAGCGTTCATTTGGTATTCCGTTTTGCACTTTTTCCAAATATCTACATAAATTTTTTGAACTAACCTCCTGGTACGAAGGTCCTTTTCGGTTTCCCATATGGTAAGATTGGGGCCACTTGCTAAGAAATGTGATGAAGTGAGGCAGTCTAGATCTTGGGGATCTGCCGACATAGGGCACAGAGGTCTTGAGTTTAGGCATGCTTCTATTTGAGTCAGGATAGTATACAGCTCTTCATAGGTAAGTTTCTGCTCACGGATTATTCGCCTTATATGATGCTTGAGGCTCTTCACACCTGCCTCCCATAAACGTCCTGCTGATGTCCATGACGGGGCATTAAAATGCCATTCGGCTTATATTTAAATTATCTCGCGTACGCATGCTTGTTGGAGTTCGTAGAATTGTTGTTGTAATTTATGACTAGTTCCTTAAAAATTGGTGCCGTTGTCGCATATGTGACGCGGCGTACCTCTCCTAGCAGCCATACGGCATAATGCTAGTATAAATGCTATTGTAGAGAGGTCCGACACCAGCTCGAGATGTACGGCTTTGGTTGCCATACAGACAAAGAGAGCTATGTAACCTATTGTTGTTCTGATACCGCGGACTTTGTTTGCTTTAACATATATAA
The DNA here is from genome assembly GCA_963675205.1 of Catocala nupta. Classification (NCBI taxonomy): domain Eukaryota; kingdom Metazoa; phylum Arthropoda; class Insecta; order Lepidoptera; family Erebidae; genus Catocala; species Catocala nupta. Next base: position 23,675,953 of record OY776086.1, on the reverse strand, counting down.
ATCCCGTATAATCTACGCCAGTATGGAAGAACAGTCTCGTAGGGTTGCATCTTGATACAGGCAAGTCTGCCATAAGCTGATGATGTTTGTTTGGGTTATGTTTTCGACAAATAAAAGCACAAATGTCTCTTAATAGCTCTATTGCCTCTTAGAATCCAAAACCGCTGTCTTAAAAACGCTGACGTTAACCTCGGACCACCATGAAAGGTAAGTATGAAAGGTTATGACCGTAGTCATTTATTAAATCTGTTAACCATGTATTATTTGGTAATATGATTTGGTTGTTTCATGTCCTCACTGATAAACGCTTTATTGACCCTCCCACCTACTCTCAAAATGCTTTCTACATCGAGATAGGGGCTTAAACATAATATTTTACTAGACGTGCTTATCTTGTTCGTTTTAGTTAAATTTATAATTTCCGACGCGAATTCAAGTTACTGAAGGTATTTAGGTAGTGTTATTTTTGATCTATTGATCTTGTAACGATAAATATGATTGCTTGCATACTTGCTTATCTTGTTTATATTTTATTAACCGTAGAATCCATGTTAATATTCCAACAAATTTCATATAAGAGCTATATTTGGTAATAAGTTGCTGTAAAATTCTTTCATCACCTTGCTTGATTATGGCGTTTACGTGACTACCTTTCTTCAATTCTAGATCCGTCGTGTAAATTGATTGTTTATCTCCGTGTTTATACGTGTTCAACCACGGCGGTCCTTGCGACCACAAGGGATGCTGATATAATTGTTGAAGTGATAGGCCTTATTAAACTTTGGCGATGTCTGACAATACTGATCGCTTGGTGGCTTTGATAACTGCTGAATCAATTGTTGGCTCGAACATAAAACTGTCCTTGACTGGATTCCAACGCAATCCTAGTGTTTTTGTGGATTCTGGTTGTTTAAAATTAAAAGATATTTACATGTTGTCGTTGAGTAAATTACAGACCATTTGAAGTCCACTTCCTTAAGTTAAAACCACCTTTGTGCATAAGCTCTACCAAGCCTTGTTGCAGTTTGCTAATGGTGTTCCCATCGGGGCTACTCTGAAGCATATCGTCCATATAAAATAATTCCTCCACCACTCTAGCTGCATCTGGGTAGTTGTGGCGATTATCATTCGCTAGTCGTTTTAGCGTCATCATTGCCAGAAACGGAGCCGCTTTCGTCCTATAGGTTACCTAGTGGTCAATTGAAAGTCTTGTAGTTTTTCATTCGAGCTATTTGGCCAAACAACTTTTTGCAAGCTTTGGTGTTCATGCACTAAAATCTGTCGGAACATTTTTTCTATATCCGTGGTAAATGCGAATTGCGTGATTGAAGATCCTGCTGCAAATTAGGACCCTTTGTGCTTGAGGTCATATAAACTTTGCCCGCTAGAGGTTTTTGATGAGGTGTTGAAAACTACGCGCAGTCACGTAGTTAATGAATTTTCGCGTAACACGCAATGATGAGGTAAAAAATATTGTAGTTTAGAATTGCAACTAGCGGGTTTCATGCGTCCTAATGAAAGGTGAATTCATTCATAAATGACTTATATTCTTGAGCGATATTGCTATGTTTAATAAATTTACGTTCTTACTGCGCAAACAGAGCCATAGCTTTCGATTTGAAACTGCCTAAATTATCTTGATGCTTGAGCGGGATACGAACTTTATATCTGCCATTGATGTCTCTGGTTTTGGTTGTGTTGTAATACTGAATACATTCGAGATCGTCTGATGACAGAGTACCTGATTCTAAGATGTCTTCGGTCTGCCAAAACTTACGTAATTGGTCGACGTTGATTTGTACAACATTGCACTGTAACGATGTGTGTACGTTACCGCACAAAATCCATCCAAGCTTAGTTTGCTCTGCAATGGGTACAGTTTGATCTAATCTACAAATGCCATCTAATATGATATGGGAATAGATGTCAGCTCTAAACAAAATGTCTATAGGATGACTAATTTAAAGTTCAGGATCTGCCAATTCGATGTGTTCTAAATAAGGCTAAATAGGTTTCGTAAAGGTTTAAGACGGTAAATTTTTCGTTAAAGTGTTCATGATATAAACGTCGATCTAAAAGCTGTATGACCCATTCAACGACGTACACCTTATGTTGATGTTTCCTTTACAAGTGCTGTCTTCCATGCCAATCCCAGTTATCACTCCCTTACATTTTTGCCGTGCTAGTCATAACTGCTGTGCTGCTTTTTCTGTTATGAGCGATGTTTGAGAGCCCTGGTCAAATTAGAGCTCGCAAAGTGAGGTATGACCCATCTCTTATAATATTTCTGGTAAGTATAACACGCTGCTGAGATACTTTAGAGTTCATTGTCTGGGGTGGCCCAACCGAGGTACGCGTAACAGCGTTTTTGGTTACTGCTGAGTTCGATGATTTACTATGTGATTGCGAAAACGCCTCGTGCAAAATAGTGTTGTAAAACCCATCGCATTCGCGGCATCGCTTGATTGAAATACACGCCTTACCGACTATAAAGGCAGTTTTCGCACAATTTGAGTTTGCTTATTATTTGTCTTTTATTATTTAAAGACATTTCTGTAAATTAATCGCAATGATAAAGTCCATGCCCATTTTTGCATAATAGACATATATTATTATATTATAACGGAAATTATTATTACTCGAATAAGAGTTTCGTATACTTATGGAAATTGTTTTCCTTTAATGGTTTCAAATTTGAAGAAGAAGTTTTTTGCATGTCCTGTTTCCGTCTTGATGATTCCATACTGGTGAATTTAGCTTCTAAGAAGTCTAAAAACTCTGATAGAATAAGCAATTCGCGTGGTTGCTTGAGGGACTCTACGTAATCACTGTGTGTTTCCATATCTAATGTGTTCGTTAAAAGATATACAATTAACGGGTCCCAGGTGCTAATATCAACGCTTAAACCTTTTATTGAGTTGAGATACTTGCGAGTTGTGTCATGGATGCTTTTTATGTTATGTACTGACGGTTGCTGTATGACCGGAAGGTAATAAAAATATTTAGATGTGAAGTGAATATAAGCTTTCTGTTATTATAGCGATGATTCAGTATATCCCAGCAAACGGAGTAGTTAGCTTGCGATAGCGAAGGATTGTATGTATCACTTCAGTAAATAAATCCTTGAAGGATACCCACTGATCATACTTGCCACCTGTCTATAACTGGTCCTGGAAGTTGCTCTCGGGCACTGAAAGGTACAGCGGCTCCACATAATTTAACCTTGATGGTAAGTGAAGGGGAACGCTATGTCATAAACTGGACTAGTCGTAGAGAGAGGGGGATGATCATACTTGCCGTTGAACAGGGGGATTTCTATTTTAGGTGTAGTCTTTTCTCTATGCGATACGGACCACAATTTGCTATTTAGCGCCCTTTTCATGCGATTGTAAGTAGCTTCGTAAACTGTGTACTTTTCTTCGTAATTTGCATCCTTTCCGTCTAGTTCCCCGTCTGGCTTCCAGTGAAGATTGTCAATGACCGTCCACTTTGTTTCCAATGTTTTGACAGTGTCTTCAAACTCCCATTTCTCTGTAATATTTTCAATGCTCATATTCGCTACGGCTCGAGAGAATGCTTTGAAGCTTCTACTCTATTTTTTCAATAACTCGTCCAGCTTGCTGTTAGTACCGCGGGACGTAAACTGAGATTTCTCTAGCGAAGACGACATTTCGGCATCTTCAGACTGTCTATCGGTAGGATTGCTGACATAAATCGGACTTGAAGGGCCAGCAACGGGCGTTGCTGGTGTAAGGACCGATAGCAACAAAGCTTGTTTCATCGTTTCGCGAGCAGACAAATAAAACTCTTTAGCTTTTTGATAATGGTTGTTGATAAAGTATTCGTTAGATTTGTCGCTAAAGCCACTTAGCTTGATATGATTTGTCTTAAACTCTTAGCAGTAAGATTCTAAATTTTCGAGATGCCTCTTGGTATAATCTGGCGTCTTGCGCTTATGACCAGCTTTCTTAAAGCTAGTCAAGAACTAGTTCATGGCGTTTATAGTTAGACTTTGGTTGGCAAGTAAATCCTCCATGATTTTGCTCATTGACAATGTAAGTAAATTGGAAAGATCTTACCTGTGTCATACTGCACACGTATACCTCATGTGGGAACTGGTAACTGCACTCCTGGCCTGTATGCTGCGGCTGCTCGAAGTGCACGTTTGCTGGTATGTAGTACCACTCACGCAAATAATCAAACTGTCCTTTAATTACTCGCGAAATGGTCCCACTTTATCCGGCTGGAAGGACCAAAAGAATGTACGGATTCTTTGTTTGATAGGTTGATAGAATTGAAAGAGGCTTAGAGATTCAGAACTAGTTTATTGATATAAAGAAAAATTATAATGTTTTTATATATGATTGATAATGAGTACACACGCGGTTGGTGTCCGGTAATTAACTAAATATGAATTATATGAAATTAACAATATTAAAAAAATATGCTGACACGAGCAGACGAGCGTACAAAGTCGCGATGTACGGTGAAACCGTACAAGTAGCTAGAGACAAAACATAGAGACATAATATTGTCTTATGTTTACGCGAATTTTATACATTGAAATTAAACACTTTATACGGATTTTATCGCGTTGTTTATTTTACTTTAAACACTGGTATTACATAATTTTGAAAACTCTAACACTACTATTATTGAAATTTTACTACTATTTAATCTATATATTTTCTAATTAAAACAATTTATAGGTATTTGAGTTTACACTTTGCCCCGACGTTTCGGTTGCTTTACAGCAGCCATGTTCACGGGGAGACTAAGATGGTAGTTGTCCCAACGTTCTGAAGTGTAGCTAGTTATTTCAAAGTACCCGAACATAATTTAATCTTTGGTGTTCCTATTTATGCAGAATGAGCTCAAAGTATCATGAAGTCTAACTGTGTTTTGCTTCTTCTTTGGTTTGACTATTTGAATGACTGGATCCCAAGCTGGTGGTACATTCCAACCATCCTCTCTATTGAAATTAGGATGTTTTTAATTTCAATAGCCTCGCGAAGCATCCTTGGTAGGAATCGGTGTTCTGTTGCGAGTATATGTGGTTTGTCAAATCGTAGGTAGTGGTTGGTCCCCTGTTGCACATGTTCACACACAGCAGACTTCAACGAGCGTTGGTGTTTAACATCAGCTATATGTTCTTTTAAGCGGGTGCCTATGCTTCTCTAGTAGTAAAATTTCAATAATAGTAGTGTTAGTGTTTTCAAAATTATGTAATACCAGTGTTTAAAGTAAAATAAACAACGCGATAAAATCCGTATAAAGTGTTTAATTTCAAAACATAGAGACAATTAACAAAAAGACACAAAAAAATAATACTTAGAGATGCCTAAGTATTATTTCTACGTCATCTCTATTTACTTGGTGGGTAATTAGTTCAATAATACCCTAGTATTATCGAACGATACCTATGCGATTGTTTACCAAATAAGACAAATAATGAAAAAATGGACTATACATACCATCATGTCTGTATCCCCGAATGAATAAAAGGAAAAGAATTTGAAAAAGGGAAGAATAAAAATACCTACATTTCACTATCTAATTGTTTTTGGTCCTACGTAATAGGAACCTACATATTTTAGTATTTCGGACATATTCGTGGACTCTGTGCTAGTACTTAGATTTTTTTGACAGAAATGTCTAAAAGCGATCTGCATTTAAACCTATTTTCTTTTACTTGGGGGAATGCTTTGACGCATACCTCACCGCGGGGCGATGGAGAGGTTATGTCGGACTCACCGGGGAAAGATGGTGAGTGACATCCCGGTAATACCGACTAAACCTACCATGGTGTTTCTCGACATAACCTCAATCGGTGAGCCGCGCGAATCGCTTTCACATGCAACCGCGACCCCGCCGAGGTTTCGGCCCGCCGTATGAAACGGCAGGCCACTACACAAATAGACAACCACTAATTTTACTGTCCCCCTGAGGGCGGGACGGACACACGATACAGAGGCGCGCGTGGGAACACGTACGCCGCCTCTCGGACCTGGTGCTGGTCGGGTGGCGGGCAGGCCCACGAAGCCCACCACCCCCAGGTCAATTCTCAGGGTGGCTGGAGGTCGTCTCGCGCCCACCGGCGCCCGGCTCTGCGGTTGGGGAGAGGATTTAAGCATTTCCTTTCCCGCTCTGCCGCCTTCTTGATGGAAATCACTTCCTCACAGAAGGAAGCGACGGCGCTCCATGACCTCTCACTCCGGAACATAGACTGAACTATGGCTGGGAGCGAGAAGGCAACTAATCCGACTGCCACGATCAACTCACGGCACTGCGATGCCCAGGCGGTGCAATCCACCAAAGTGTGCAGCGCCATGTCCACAACAACGTCACGGCAGTCGCCGCAGTGGTGACAACCGGGCGTCTCTTGCCGGCCTATGCGACACAGAAACTACATGGCCAAACCAATCATGGCCATGGACCGCACATCTGCAATTAACCCTGATCTTAATTGACCTTATTAAGCCCAGCAGTCATATTCACTATCGCTACACCGAGTCAGGCACTGTGTATAAAAATTAAATGTTCCGCTGAAAATTTCACAACTATAACCATATAACTGACTGAAATCAAAGATCATGAAAATACATACGAGTATAAACTGATAGCAATTCCAGTATGTTATCCGACCAATATTGAATGGTGTGAATTCAATTAGGGTAGATTGCTGCTAAATTAAATTCGACTCATTATGGCATCCGAATTAAAATGTATGTTTATTGACCGCGCTTTATTTAATGCTTTCGGTTTCGGTCTTGTACGTATGGCGACTTTATCGGCTGTAATGAGAGGTGAAAATTATCCTGTTTTATGGTTAAAACGTTGTTTTCTACTGTGTAATTTAATACTAGATTTTGCCAGCTTTCTTCGCGGTCATATAGATTTTGTCAATTAATTTCGATTCTTCGGAAACAATACTTTTTTTAGATGAAAGGTCCCATATCCTTTTCAGTACCCCCGACAATGTGAATGCAAAATTTCATGATGATCGGTCGAGTAGTTAAGACGTAAAAGTCTAACAAACAAATAAACTTATATTCAATATTATTAGTTAGTATTAGTATAATGATTAACGAGACGTGGAAATGATCCTATTTCATGGTGAAAACGTTTTCTACTAGAGTGTTATTAAATATATGAAGGAATATAAATTCCTTTCGATACACCTACAACCTTAGTGGAAGGAGGAAAACCGTTGATCTGAAGTAATACAAGTGGTAACAATAGAAAAATCACAATACTTGCACGAATCGATCGCCACTATGATGGGTCGAGATGATCAAACAGGTGCTGTGCATTCTATTTCCACGCGGAAAAAAAATTGTCTGCAAATAGCTGTTCCGGGTTAGGAAATTCCTTGCATCGATTGATTGAGTTATATTCTTTTTCCATTTGTCTGATAAATATTAATATCGTGCAGATTTTAATAATTATATTGGGAAAAGAAAAATAAGGGTGGCAATGAGTTTTAAATTTGTGTATACCTTTTAAGGTAGATGTACACAAATTTAAACTATCTGTATAACTGTATTAATTATAATACTAATGTTCATTTGTTTATGCAATTTGTATATATTCTTTAGGGAGATTCTTAATAAATAAATAAATACAGTCATACAGGTACTTTCCTTTTAGTAAGTAGTAGCTGTATGACAATATTTAAAAATATTAAAATAAAGACATCAGGACGGTTATGATACGCTTAGAAGATAACTCTTTTGAAGACAATTGATTGTCAAATAAGGTTACGTTTAACATTTGACTTTTCGTATCGCGAAATGAGTACATTAAGTGCAGCTCCATTACCGATCATAATACATGTAAAACATAATCATTATGACGTCTTAAACTCACAATAGTACAGATGACATACAGTCTGGCACAAAGGCTTCCTCTTCACCTTCACCACCAACCTTCAGTCTACCACATTCGAAATATCAAAAACGGCAAACCCTTTAAAATATTACTTCATCAAAAAACCAGACCAGCAGGTAAAGGTACACGCTGTGTACACGGGTTTTGGAAAGGCTTTCGACAAGGTAGATCACGAGCTCTTTCTTCATAAACTAGCATATAACGGTATACGGGGAGATCTGCTGCGCTGGTTTACGTCATATGTAGCAAACAGATCACAAAGGGTTGTTATTAAGGGACACCAATCTGATACTGTAAATGTTACTGCCGGCGTACCCCAAGGCTCTATTTCCGGTCCTTTATTATATATAATTTTCATAAATGATATTAATAATTGCTTTGTACATTCAAAATTTCTACTTCACACAGACGATCTCAAAATCTACAGAACAATTCGCAAACAACATGACTGAAACTTACTACAAGCCGATTTGGATCGCTAAACTGAATATTGTGTAAAATACAAAATTTAATTGAACATGTCTAAATGTGTGGCACACACATGTACATTTAATAAAAACAAGAATATATTAGCTGACACGTACAATTTATCTGAAGAACCGCTTAATAAAGTTTCCTCTGTAAGAGATCTCGAAGTATTGCTAGATAATAAGTTCCACTTTAGTCAACATATTCAAAATATCACTGCCATGCTTATAGTATGTACGGTTTCGTTTTGAGATTAAGAGGAAACACCACGGGCGAGAGAATTGAAAAGTAGGTATTTGTAAAATCTATTGCTGTCGCGCAGTGCCCGCAGAGCGTGATAGAGACAACTGCACCTTGGACCGAAAATACCTATAAAAGTACACAAAATCAACGTTTCGTAGTCCCCTGATTCCTTCTCCAACACTTGACCGATTTAACTACTTATTTCATTAAAAATTGAAGAAAGGCTTTGGCCGTGTTTCTATGTTTTTCTTTTTTTATATAATTTACTCAAATTTGTTTTCTGGATGTTTGAACACAGCGGAAAATCTAACAAATTTTTGAGATTTTTAAAGGCTCATATCTCTTTTAATAATTAATTAATGAAAAAAAGGAAAACATAGGGACATGCCAATAGAGGCTATACATGTTATTTTAAAATATTATTGTTCTACTGGCATTATCCAGGGAGGAAACAGGGGACTACATTTGTATGGAAAAACGGCCCTTGTGTTTCCTCTTAAGCATAGATTTTAAGATAACTAGTACATATGTCCATCTGTACAAAGCACTGATTAGGTTACAGCTTGAATATGCCGTTATAATTTGGTACCCTGAGGTTACAGCGAAGGTTCATCAAAGCAATGCATTATCGCTGTCGCCATAATTTAAGCTCCGATACAAATACTGGTATTGACTTAACAGAACTAAAGTCCAGACATATTTTTCTAGAAACCATGTTTCTTTATGATTTGTGCAACAACCGTTATGACTGTTCTGATTTAACAAACAAATTGTGTTACATCGTCCCTAGAAATTGAGACGCGATGTGCGCACCACGTCCACTTTTCGCTGTTCCTCGTTGTCACGCTAATGCTGGATTACGCGCACCTATGCACCGAATATCCAACAATTATAATGAGCATTTCATAGATTTAGATTCGTTTACTCTATCAGCTGGTAAATTCAGAAGCGATTTATTGGCACAATTAAATAAATAAATAGAAAAGATAAGGTAACATTTTCAATGGAACACACAGTTAGTATAGGAATGATTTATGTATTTTATTTAAAATATTTATCTCATATTGTTTGTCATAAATCTATTTATTTAAGTTTAGTCTAAATATTGTGAATCAATCAGTTCATAATTAACATTACAATGTTAAATATGTGGATAACGCTGTGGGTTACACATATGTACAATTCTTGTTACCTATTGTTAAATTATTTAGTAATATAAGTAACACACTGTTTGTTTTCGCTAAAATAAATAAAACGATCAGGTGGCTAGCTTACCCGTACGAATAAGAAAACAAACTCAATTAAAAAACGATCGAGCAAAAGATAATTTCCTCATCCAAAAAGAGACCAAAAAATCTACATTGTAATTTAAGTTACAACGTGTGTACTTAATTAAGTCGAAAGTGTTAAAGCCGAGGTTTAAATTAAACCGTTTCCCACGCGATGTAAGCTCCTGAACTCAAGTGGATAGTGGCGCATCTTTCATCGTAATTCATTATTTATTAGCCGCGTTTGCTGTGGGCGAACTGAACAAACACTATTTGGTCTAGTTGGGAATGCATAATATTGAGGTTGCTGTAATGGGTGTGCTGATATTGTCTGGTTTATAAATGTACTATTACTAGTATTTTATATGTAAAAGCTTGTGAAGATGTTTGATGTTTGTAGTTTAACCACTCGTAAACAGCTGAACGAATTTGGAGGAAACTTGAGACATAGATAAACCTTATCGTGGATTACCACATAGAATGCATTTTATATAGAGAAGCTTTGAAAGCCTATTGTTAGACCGTTGGACTGCCACACAAAGATCTCGATTTTAAACTCAAAGTTCGCACCTCTGAAATTTTGAAGTGATGTGCAAATGAATAGTTAATTATCGCTCGCTTTACCGGTTGAGGAAAACATCCGTATGACTTAAAGTTCGGCATAATGTTTTCTAAGATATTCACATATCTTAGAAAACATTATGCCGAACTTTAGTTGCTGACTTCTATCTAGATATAAATCTACACTTAGAAATAGACCGTGCCCAGCAATAGAACAGTTTAGAAACAGTACTGATATTATACTTATGATATACTTTTTTACCGGTATGCTTAACTGAGGGATTCACGCAGGCAAAGGCGTAGGCAGATGCTTGATTAGGACAAAGTTTAGTGTTGAATTCGTTAGACAATTGTTTCATCGCAGTATGCTTAAGTTCTTATAGTAAAGTGTCTTGTGTTCAATTTATGAGTCTGGCAATACCCCGAAAGGATAGACATATGTCTATTACCGCCACATTCTGCCAGCTATGGTTTTAAGCCTAACGTAATAATGGGCAAGCCTATTGGCATCTAATGGGCACAGCTCCAGACTCTGTGCTGCCATTTATAATTTTCTGTCAGTTAAATCACAAACACCATGCCGGGAATCGAACTCGAACCTTCATGAACAGCAATGGCATTTACTACTGCTACGCCGAGTTTCTATTAGATAGGTATACAGGGATACAGCGGTATCAAAATATGCAAGCGTAATTTTAAGGGGCGCGGTTTCAAACTCCATACTATTACTAGGAATCGCTTGATAAAAGAATCCAATCTCTGATCTGAGACTCGGAGCCAGAGACAAATAAACATAAATTTATGGCCCAGAAACAACAAGAGTCACAATTATTTTTAACTTTATTTATTGGAAGAAGTATGCATCAAGAATACAATCGTAACCAAATACCAATACATTCAAATGCATTTAATCATTTCATTGTAAAAATGTTATTTGAATATATTCATTATTTCATAAAACAGAATTCCGTGGAAATGTAAACGACGTAAATTAAACGAAGATTGTTTTATTCGTATTCATTAATGGATATAATGAATATTCGATATAATTGGTAACCATTGAGAATTGAGTCGGTTGGTTCACTATGCATGAAGTATGTGCAATGTGTGTGATAATTAATACAATCAGTATTGTTACAAGGTAGTTTGTTTATCGGCGTAATTAATTGTTACATGGCACTTTTCTTTTTGGATTATTCGGAGAATTGTTTTGTATGATAATTACCTGGAATGCATTGTTGGAGTGCATGATTTTCTGTGCTTTGAATCCTGCTGGTTCCATGAACGTTATCAATGTTTATTTTATCGCTAAATTATCAGAATTCTTGCCTAGGGAAAACTAAGACGGTGGTCGTCTTGTTGTTTTGAAGTGTGACTATCACCATCTTAGTCTCCCCATGACCATGGTAGCTGAAATGCAACCAGCAATATAATGTGTTTAATAGTTTCAAAACGTTCAAAAATATGTGTTTTTAACAAATCGTTTAATTACAATGTATTACATTCGCGTAAACATAAGACACGGTATGGTGTAGCGCGAGATTTACAGTGACACTGAATAAAAAATATGTTTTAAATGTTACACACAAATAGTTTATTGTTCAGTTCCACAATAAGTTCTTAAATGTTAAAAATGTTAGTTAAATGTAATGTTAATGAAAATGTTATAATGATGCATTGAATGCACCCGAATGTCGCGGTCACAGAAAGTGCACTCTGTGACTCTTTATGCGTTAGATGTAATTAAGTAAACGTATGACTCGCTTATTGCTTACTTAGGTGTTCGGTTATATTACACCGAACATATTCCGGGACACCAAAGAATGAGAAGATGAGATTAGGAAATGTTTAAATGAGATAGTAATGGTAATGATGTTTAGAAAATGTTGACTAAGGATAAAAACAAAGTATTTATGATCTTAATTCTAAATGTTTCCTAGGCATGGGTGAACACGATTTATATTTCAACACACATTTGTTTATTTCACCATAAATATGATCCGGATTGAGTCGTCGGTAACCCATATGACATCGCGCACTCTCAGTGATAGTTTGGAAATTAAGCTGTTGGTGAGCCAAATTTGGACGCGCACTTTCACTGTTCGTTTGTAGACTAGGCTGTCGGTCAGTCACCCGCGCACTGTTCGTTATACTACTGCCTACTGTCGGCTTAAGCAATCGAGCTTCAGCTTTACATTGGTCTGAAGATATGCGGGCTCTTCGTGCCCACATCCACTGCCAGTGGCAGCACCACAGGGCGCCAGCCGCCGCGGCTACCGCTCCCACCAGGATGTAGCTCACCTGTAGTAGAGATGAACATCATGGGATGACAGTGAATCTTCCAATTCTTTTTTGCTGTTTTTTCATCTCTTCTTTTCGCTGATGTAATTTATCTAGCTCAAATTATATATCTCTCGATTCTGATGCATTTGATTTCAGTCCACGTAATAGAGGTGTTGATGAAAAATGTTTTGATCTATGTCTCTTTATAAATTGAGGCTATAAACCGAGCTCCTTAGATTGAGTTTGTTGTCGGAGTTCGTTGGAATGTGCAGTATAAATTCGTGACTCTTCAGCAAAAAACCAGGCTTTATGTTTATAATTCCAGCTTGAGATAAATGTTCTATACTAATTTGTTCCCCGCAATGTATGTTCACCGGACACATATCACAGCAGTGGTAGAGATAATGGGGCGGATTGGTGAGTAAAACCCATCTGTTTTTATTTCTTAATCTTACACTTCTCTGTGTTGGGATCTAGTTCACATAAGTTCTGAACACTTTTTTGATGATAGACCGGTTTCTTCAAATCGCTTAATTATGTTTTCTGTTAAACGCAAAGGGGTAGTTCATCCGAAGTAAATGTAATGTATATGCTTCGTTTCTAATCAGTCGCAATGTATTCTGCTAGCAGGATAAGTTCCACCATAGACCTTTCAAACTGATGGGTTATAGATATCATTCAATACAACTTAAATATGTCTCTACCAATGAATGGAAATGTAATTTCAATCAGGAAATAGTTTCCTGTGAGTCTCGCCTTCTAATGTAGTAATGGATACAATTCTCTGATGTTATGTGGTTCAATTGGCAACATCGTGTCCTCTGATAAATGCGCTGAAATCGTATTAAGCTCTGTCTGTAATTGTTCAGGAGCGAGTAAGTGTATATTAAACTGGCCGTGGTGAATGTTACTGAGAATGACTACGAGTGTATCCTGGCTTCCTTTTAAGTTGCGTAATAAGTTACTGGCAGTTAACGACATCATTGTATATTTCTGGACTAATGAAATATGGTTAATTTCTTCTTGTAGCTTATTCGATCTGTTATTGAGTTTCATAAAATGTTGGTTTATAATTTTATGTTGCTTATTCATAAATGCTGTTCGTTGTAATAAGTTATATTCTGACTCAATAACAGATATCTGATTCTTCCATAACTCGACAATATGATTTTCATTGTTTCGTATCAGGTGGATATCCCAGGTATACTTTTAAGCGAAATGTTCATCCAATACTCCGAACAATGAATTTGCTAAATAGCCTACTCCTGTTATAAGGTCGCGACTCTGTCTGAATTGACTGCCAGACTGTCGAGTTAGCAAAAGTTGATTATAATATTTTAATTCGTCAGCCTCGTGCGTCAGCTGAGCGGCTATCGTGTTTCAATGTTCGCCGGCTATTGTTTTGCATCTTGTATCTAAGTATGTTATTATTTTGTTGTATGCATTTATGCCTTCCCAATACGAGACATGTCTCTCATAAAATATTACAAGAGTCCATTTATCTTTAGCCAGGCTTAATTTTCCGATTGGATCAAAGAACAGAGACTGCTCCTTTCCAAACTGCGTGATATTATATGTACCGCTTACACTGCCACAAAGTGTCATAGAAAATGTTAAAGCCATAACTATGTTCGAAAAGCTAACAAGATTTTCCTTTCTCCTTCTAGTACTCTTCTGACTATGTTCCGTAAAGGTTTTCTCTTCGGTATTTATTGTTAGGATGTTTGTTTCTAGAGAAATGCTTCGCTGTTCGTTTGTTTTAATAGGCAAAAGCAAAAGTTTCACAATCGGCTGTTTTATAATGTCACTTGTCGTCCTCAAGGTAATTATCGTACGCATCCGTTACTGCCAGGGTGTACGTCTATTACTCTGCCCATGATCCATTTCCCAGCTGGAACATTACCTTCATGTACAACGACCATATCACCGATGTTCATATTTATTTGAGGTTTTGCCCATTTATATATTGCACTCAACTGTGTTAAGTATTCGGTTTTCCATTTGAACCAAATGCTCTGAAAAATTTTGTTAGTTAAATGCCACCGCGCACGCGCATCAAATTTTGTCTCAATGATTGCTAGACCAGATCTTCTTATTAAAAAGTGAGCCTTCGGTAAGCGAACACAACGGTCGAGAGTTAAGACAAGCTTTTAGTCTTGTTAGAATAGTGGCGTACTCTTCAAATGTTAGTCGTTGTTCACCGACAACTCTTTTCAAGTAATGTTTCAAACTAACCACTGCTCTTTTTCACAACCCTCTAGCACTAGGCCACGATGGTGCGATAAAGTGCCATTCAATGTTCAGATCTACAACCTCCGAGAGTAAATTGTCACAAAAACTTGTTTTATTTCGTCATATTCTTCCTGCAGCATCCGATTGCTCCGATAAAGTTTGTACCTTTATCAATGTACATATGATGTGGTGTTTCTCCCCTGGCCGTCTGTTGAGCGCAGCTATAAATGCAGAACTGGTAAGGTAAGACACCAACTCCAGATGCACGGCCTTTGTCACCATACAAACAAACACAGGGACATATCCTTTTGTTGTACGGACACCTCTACCCTTGTTGGCTTTCATCTTCATGAAACCAGTGTAGTCTGCTCCCATGTGGTAAAACGGCGGGGCAGGGTTTGTTCTAGCCGCGGGAAGATCTCCCATCAATTGATGTTCTTTCCTTGAGTCGTGCTTCCGGCAAACTACACAATTCCGCAACTGCGTCTTGATTGTTTTGATTCCACCCGGTATCCAATACTGTTGTCTAAGCTAGCCACATTCAACTTAGGCCCCCCGTGAAACATTAATAAATGGGATTCATCAATCAGCAGTGCCGCCAAACGTGTTTTGTTAGGTATTATTTTGGGATGTTTCATTTCAACACATATATTTGCGTGCTTAAGCCTCGTCCCACTCTCAAAATACCGTCCGTATCAATAAAACAATTTATATTTAATAATTTGCTTTTAGGCCCAATATTTCCCCCAAATAATTCTATCGATATCCACAGCAAATTCCATTCTCTGTACATACTTTATAATTGTTAATTTAGCTTTACGCAATTCGTGCAATGTTAGGTACGGTGGCAAATGTTTACGCTGCAGAATCGGTGTCAATGCCCTAAATATCTTTCTAAACGAACTGTAAATGTTTAATAAATCTTCAATAATACTAATATTTTGTTGCACAATGCTGACACGTTTAATTTTCATTTTTACTCATCTGTTGTATATTATGGCTGGAGATTCTGCTCTATTTTCGCATGAAAATATGGTAACATGATGGTCCACGCCGCCAGGCAATATTGAAATAGTTTAGTTGCTGTTAGCCCTCTGCTAACACGATTGACCGCGTTTTCTGCAGATTTTACGTAACGCCAGCTGTCACTCGGCATACTCTGTTTTAGAGCGTTGATTCAATAATATTGTCTTATGTTTACGCGAATGTTATTCATTGGAATTAAACTACTATATACGCTAGCTAGCTTAAAAATAAGTAAAGTTTAATAGTAGTAGTAGTAGTGTAACAGTTTCTAAATTATGTAATAAAGTGTCAAATAAAAAACGCGATAAAATCCGTATATAGCATTTACTCTGTTGGCTACAAATGGTTTCCAGCGTGCTGACTCACTATGCAGCCAGCTCAGCACCACCATGGAATTACACCAACCATAAATTTCATAAGTACAGCTAACACTTTCTTTACTTTTGTTCATGACTTTCGCTAATAGATGTGCACCACATAACTCAGTTCTCGGTTTTATCGCTATCTTGTGTGGTACAAGTTAAGATTTTCCCGCTACTAATATAGTTTGCCGACTGTGTTTTCTTCGGCCGTATACTGCACATACATACATTAAGGCATCCATGGAAGCGTCACAAAAACCGTAGAATTCAATAACACTATCTTGTTGTGTTAAAATCCATCTCAGCATCCCATAATTTTTGATGTTTTTCATATCCGCTGTTAACTTAGACCACTCCTTATATATGTCCTCAGATACCGCATCATCCCATTGCAGATTGGTTTGGCGAATTCTGTGTTATGTTCGCCAATAATTCGTGATTATTCAAGGTCCATTTTCTTAAATTAAATCCACCTATTTTTAATAGTTGGTTTAATTCATTACTAAGGTATATTCCTTGCTCAATGTTCTAGGTGCCATAAAGTAGGTCATCCATGAAAAATGAGTTTTCCAGGATATTTGCTGCTTCAGGATGTTTGAGGCACTCGTTCGCCGCCAGGTGTTTTAATGTCCTGATGGCTAAAAACCGCGCTGCTTTGGTTCCATAAGTGACCACAGTCAATTGAAAGCTCTGTAGGTATAGGTTGTTCTGGGGATTCCCTCCAGACGATTTTTTGAAGGTGTTGGCCTGTATTGTTTACTAAGATTTGACGGTACAGCTTCTCGATGTCCGCGGTAAAAGCGTAAGGATACTGTCACCACTGTAATAACAACGACTGTAAATCCTTTTGCATGTTCGGCCCATGTATACATTATATCGTTTAAAATAAACTTTTTTGATGTTTTAGCGGTCACATTGAATACTACGCGTAACTTAGTAGTTAATGACTCATCGCGCTGTATACCGTGATGAGGTAGGTAGCATTGCAAGCTTGCTGTTGTGTTTGTTTCTTCGGGTTTCATATGTTGTACCTCGACATACTTGCTCATGAACGACCTATATTTACTCACCAGCTGTTCATGTTTTTAAATCTATTCTCTAAATTTTTTAATTGAGCAATTGCCTTAGGTTTGGTAAACCCAGTTTGTATTTCAAGTCTTATTTCAGTGGTATTCTATTACAAACATTCTAGCTGGGTTCGTTGTACTAAAGGCTGATTGTTGTTACAACTTTTTATAATACCACTGAGAATTATGTTGGCATAGATGTCAGCTCCAAGTAATAAATCCACGGGGCGGCTTTTATAGAACTCGGGATCTGCAAACTGTATGTTAGTTATATGCGACCAATTTGATTTCGGGAAGCTTTTGTTTGGCAGGCTTTTTATAAGGTTTGTCATAATAAAAACTTCCGCTTCAAACGTAAAGTTGTTACATAACGAAGCGCATTCTATAGAAATCTCTCCCTTGCAATTTCTTTCTCTTTGTCTTACACCGAATATCATACATCTTTGTCTTTTAATGTTTACCAACTGAGACACCTTTTCTGTTATAAATGGTATTTGGGAGCCTTGATTGACCAAGCTCACATGGTATATAGTATGAACCATCAGAGGCTTTGACTTTCAATAACGCTGTCGCAAGCAGTATCTCTGAGTTGTCAATTTGGGAAGTGTGTGACGTAGCATTGAAATTTTCATGATCTTGTTGAGTCATATAATTACGACACGACTCGCGTTAGAAAATTTTGATGTTTCGTAAATGCGTTATATATAAGGGCATTGTGCGGTTTTTGACACTTACAACATGTTAATGTAGAATTACACTTATTGCCATTATGACTAAATAAACAATTAGTGCAGAGTTTTAATTTGTTGACTGTTTTTGCTCTTTATACATTATTTAGTGCTAAATACTTTCTGCAATTATAAATGCCGTGCTGACTATTGCACACCGGCCACTTGATGTTCGTCACGTGCATAGACCTTGCAACGGAATTATTAAGGTTAATGTACGTATTGTTCTACTTATTATATGAATTATAAATAGATTTCTTTACATTGGATGAGGAATTACTATATTTTGTATGAGAATGTTTCGGCGATCTAGTGTCTTGTTTTCTATGGGCTGTTTCAAAGGTCGTAAATTTGGTTTCCAAAAATCCAAGAAATTTTTGAAGTACTTGTAATTCTCTTGAATTCTTCAATAATTCTATGTAGACAGTATATGTTTCATTATCTAACTTCTGGCCTAAAATATGAACCACAATAGGATCCCAAAATGTTATGTCCATTCCTAAATTTTTGATGCCGTTTAGACATTCCAATGTTGTATCATACATTCTTTTAATTTGATGTACCGACTGCTGCATGTTAGGAAGGTTCAGGAGAATGTTCACATAAGAAGAAAATATCAGTTTATTGTTGTTATAACGATGCGTAAGAATATCCCAAGATACCAAATAATTATCTGTACTAATCTGCAAGTGTTGTATAACCTTTTCAGCCTCGCCACGAACTTTGCTCTTGAGATATTGCATCTTCTAGCCGTTAGATAATGATGGGTCGTTATGGATAGCTTCTGTAAACATATCGCGAAAAGATACCCACTGATTGTATTTGCCAGAAATCACCAGAATTTCGAGTTAAGGAGTCGATTTGTTCCTATGCATCATGAATCACATCTTTTTGTTTAAAGATTTTTTCGAGCTGTTGAATTGTTTCTCATACTTGTCGAATAGACAGTTATATGTATGTCTCATTTTCTTCGTTTGACTC
Organism: Catocala nupta; assembly: GCA_963675205.1. NCBI lineage: Eukaryota > Metazoa > Arthropoda > Insecta > Lepidoptera > Erebidae > Catocala > Catocala nupta. The sequence goes on along the minus strand of OY776086.1, from coordinate 23,656,844 downwards.
ACTCTTAATCTCCCAGTGAAGAGTGTCAATTATTGTTGACCATCTTGCTTCAAGACCTTTCAAAACGTCTTCGAATTCCCATTTCTCCGAAATAGAATCTACATCAATGTTCAATATTGTTCGCAAAAAGCTCTGAAATTCGCTTGTTGACGCCGTAACAGATCGTCGATTTTACTGTTTGTCCCGGTGCTTGTTTTCAAAATATGGGTTTGCAAGCTGGGTCCTGCTACCTTTGTAGTTTCTTCCTCCTCCAGCTGGAAAGCACTTACTGTTGCTTACGGTGACCCCCCTTGTTAACCCGGATTGACTTTCGTAGACAAGAACTTCTGATACTACTGGTTGATTAAGACTTTTACTTCTTCATATGCCTTTGAAGTCTTCTCACTTTCTCGATTGACAAAATAAGAGTGAGATTGACTTACTTCGCCGCTAATACTGTCATGATTGCCCTCATGGACGGAGTCCAGTATTCCTCCAGGATATTCAATCGCCACTTAAAGTAGTTGAATGTTTTTCGATTATCGCTATCCTTCTTAATGTTAATGCCAAGCTTAACGATGCTATCACAGATCAACGCTTGAATATCAATAATCTCTGCCATGGCGATTAAGTGTTTAATGTATGTTTGCTAAGAATAAGGAAATGTATCACTTGCTTGCCCGGTGATTTGTACTTAGCTCCACTGGTTCTGCTGCGGCTGTTGCTCCTTCAATGTTAGCACTGCAATCCTTACACACACCACACAAGCACTAAATGTTAACTAGTTCAACACCTCGCCCGAGCACTTTACGATTTTACGATACGTATACGAGTCACGCGAGCCTCGAACGACCAAAAAATATGTACTATGTAGCGCGAGGTTTGCAGTGATTGTTGAATAAAAGATATGTTTTAAATGTTACATATTAATAGTTTATTGTTCAGTTCCACAATAAGTTCTTAAATGTTTAAAATGCTAGTTACATGTTATGTTAATGAAAATGTTATAATGTTGCATTGAATGCACCCGAATGTCGCGGTCACAGAAAGTGCACTGATTCTTTATGCGTTTGGTGTATATAATTAGGTAAACGCGTGACTCGCTTATTGCTTACTAAGGTGTTCGGTTGTGTTATTACGTAAAATTTAAAACGCAATCTTGCGTGAACTAGTAGTCGAAAAGTTGTTATTAAGTTTTCCTACTAGGATTTTTCTGTATCAGCACGGAGTCTGGTAATGTGTCCCATAGACGACAATTAAATAGGTTTGTTACATGGGTCTTGCAACCATAGTTGTCAAAATATAGGTGTAACACGTCTCTGTCCTACCCTTCGGATATAAACAGACGTGAGGCTGTGTTATGTTGTAAGATATTACTTCCAGTAATTTCGTTGCAATTACTTATTAAATCTCATCATCCCATCAGAATCCGAAAATCTATTATTGATAGCAGCAACAGATTCTTCATGGTGCAAAGGGTGGATCGTCATCTTAAAAGTAACATTAGAGTTACTACAAAAATTGCATTTAAGTTAGAAATGAAAACTTTAACAGAATTGCTTCAGTTGATCAAACATCCGACCATCCCTAGCTCCCATTGTAAATAGAAACAACTGAAACAAGTCAATTTGTATTGAAGCTTCTATACAACATTTTTAGGCTGCTGCATTAATGTAGTTTTCAAATATGTATTATTTTGCCGTGTCTTAATGAATTCTTGAGTAGGATCTAAACCGAGTTCATATTATTCTTTGATTTCAAATCTGCAGTCATATTTTATTTAGTTGACAAGGGCCTTAATTAGAAATAATAATATAAAGAACTTTTACTTGACGATAGACTTGCTTTTTATTACGTAGAGCAAAATATAACTGGTGAAATGAGGGTGTAATTTACCCATCGATTACATACGATAATCATAAGTTTATGTATGTACGTATGTATAAAAATGACTATAATAAATAAAATACTACAAAAGCCACAAGATTTCTTAAGTCTACTGTAGCGTAGAAACTGCTTTCAACATAAATATCAGATAACTCATGAGCTATGAAACTTTGTCTTATTTATCGTTCTTTTCACTAAAAAATGAAATATAAACTGAAGTAGAGAATAAACCGGCGCCAAAAGCTTTTGGCTAAAAATCATTGGTGTTGTTGCCAACAAGGACACATTGATATAAGCCCGCACTCATATATTATTCCAAGTGTTGCTTGGTAGCGGCTGGGTATTTTCATTTATACTGTGTAAAGTGTGTAATCACTCAGGATGTTTGCGTGATGTATGTATGTTTGTTAAGATAAGTTTATATCGGCGATGCTGTGCTTTCACATTCTTGGGCTTAAAGCGTCTCAGTGTAGTACAATTTAAATGAATTGTAGCTACAGAATTCAAACAGCTAATGTCAGAGATTAAACAATGTATTGTGTAATTCTGCTAACTTTTGAGAGTTTACGACGTTGGAGGCCTTTGGAGAAATGATTAATTTAACTTTTCTTATTATTGCACATACATATAGACTAATGGTTTATGTTATCACTTTACAAATGCCAGTGCGTCGAGTGATGAGAGTTCAGACCTCACACTGAATAAAAGATGGTGTGATCTACAAATAGTTGCGCGAAATTAGGTACATTAATTATTTAATACTTGTAAAGACGGAAAAGAGTCGCATAAATTAAAAAAAAAATCTTCGTGTAAATTAAGTTTCCCTTGCATATTACTTAGATTTTATCGAATATTGCTAGCACTGTTCCCGCCACGCAGCAGACACAATACAATAATTAAATGGACTTTCATACGCCAAGTTCCAGATTTTCTTACATTTGTACTACCAGATTCATTATTTTAGCACTTGAGCATCTCCTTGTATCATTCGCCACCGTTAATCATCGAATAACTTTACTCAATATTTTGCGCTGATACAATTAATTTCCTAGATGAAGAACTCGCCAGTGTTAATTATTAGAAGACAGTACGAATGAGCCCGCTTGCTCGTGGACTTATCATTCTCTTGCAAGCAATCATTCCAATACCTGCCTTCCAACAAAGGCCTGCATATTTGTTTACCACCCAATAAAAGTAAACTAAAATAAACATAATAGATTAACCATTACATATTCGCAAATAACATACTATACAAAATATAAACAAATATTGAAACAGCGGTAATAAAAAGTATATTACGTGTTCATAAAAAACTCCCAACATTTTCACGAGCTGTCCAGTTGCACGCTGCATGTCAATTAATTACGTGCTATACGAAGGACATGCATTATTGATGTAATAAATTATTTAAAAAATATATATGGCGTAAACAGACATAAGATCTTTATAGCGAAATAACTCAAACAAAATATCCATTTATACAGAGTTAATTGAAAAATAGTAATAACCCTGTAAAATATTATCATATTTATACTTTTGCGTTGCATGATTTGTACAACTAAGAACGGGTATTGACGTGGTCAAGCAGACTGCTTGTTACCACGGCCAGTGCAGCCTGGCCAAACGTCAACGTTGTTTTACTTAAAGGTTTTTTTAGGAAAGACATTTTCTGCACTAGTAATTAATCTTTTGTTGCGGGGGTCTTTACAAACATTCAAACAACGGACACAAAGAACACCTAGACTCGGAACAGCTATTTGGGGACCACACAAATTTTTGTCTCGTATGGGGATCGAACCCACAACCCTCGGTGCAGTGGCAATGACGAGACGACCACTTAAACCACAACGCCATCAGTGCAGTGAAATTTATATTTATATTTTATTTTTATTATATTTCAAACTGACCAATCTACATATTATACTAATTTTATAAAGCTGAAGAGTTTGTTTGTTTGGTTGAACGCGCTAATCTCGGGAACAACTGGTTCGATTTGAAAAGTTCTTTTAGTTTTGAATAGCCCATTTATTGACGAAGGCTATATAATATCACGCTACAACCAAAAAGAGCGGAGCATCAATGAAAAATGTTGCGAAACTGAGAACTAGGCGAAGTTGCGCGTGCTGCCAGTCATGTATATAAATAATGTTATTAGTTCAGTTTAATACCGTAAGCATCAGTATAGACTAGTGAACTTTACATTTATAAAGTGAATCGTAGAGCCCTAGGACCAATTCTGAATCGGGGTCATATTATATTACGAAGTTCTTAGTAGTTAATAGTATAATAGTTTCCTCTATGCCTATTGCCTATACAACCATCTCCGGTTAAACCCTGCGGGATGTATGTCACTTGAAACAAAATTACATTATACTGTGATATAAAGGTACATTAGGTACACGATCTCACGCCTATAAATCTTTACCTCTCTTCGGAGATCATTCGGATATAATATACAGAGAAATAAGGCAGAAGTGTGTTATTCATCCGTTTAGCTTTTGTTTAAGGTCCCACGTCGAGCTTATTGCCGTCTGCCGGGCACTGTTCCAGACTTTGTGCTGCTACAGCATAAAGTCTGGAACAGTGCCCGGCAGAGAATTTCTGAACACACACTCCCAATGATCTTAAATGCTCTGTCATATAACCCTATTTCAATGCAAAAAATACCACCGTTTTAATACAATAACTAGCCTAAGTATAATAACTAGCCTAAGTATAATAACTACCATAGTTATTCAAACAAGCTTTCGACTTTACAGAACTCATATGTACATGTGACATCACGTGCAATTACGTTCGAATCCGTGCTGGAGATTGGTCACTTCACCTCAAATATGACCTTGTACCTTCTTTGTGTCTTTGACTTTTTTCTGCAAAGAGTATGCAAATTGGTCCAGCATTAGTCACACTATACGTGTACATATGTTTAAACATCTAAGAAAACATCTCAAAATGATGCAGATCCATCTGATGGTAGGTAGTTAGAAGTCTAATAGTAGAAGCCACTTTGTACGACCCGAGAAGTGAAATTTAGAAGTCGCTTAAACAACTGCTGCGCTACCGAGGCAATATTTAAAAATAATTCAGAATGTGGGAATCTTCGAAAAATAGTATATACATACATACTTTAGTATTCAATACACTAGACTAACAGACTATAACAAGAGGACGAATTCAATTTACATGCGAAGTAGATTTGGTCGTAGAAAGTCGTCTGGTGGGACGAAATGAGCTTTTTTAATGTTTTTATTTGAAATACGTTTTATGTTAACTTTGCTTAAGAAACTTTGCGAAGACAGAATTGTTATCTAGTAACTCAACAAAATAATGCAGTGGAATATTTTTTTGCTGTTTATGTCCTTAAATCATTAAACGAAAATTAAAAAAGTTAAGTTACTCTGCTCGTGGTATCGTGGTTTAAGTGTTCTCCACACACACGAAACAAAAAAATGTGCAATCCATAAATAGTTGATTCGGGCGTTCTTTGTTTGAATATTTGTAAAGTTTCCCCTCGATACAGGATTTTATGTTAGTGTGGAATTTATATTTAAGAAAAGAAGAAAAAAAATTTGCGTTTTATTTTGTGACATTACTAATGAGCTAGCTTGCCCGAAGAAATATCCTTACATTCCCATTGATATCCCCTTTACAGGAAAACAGCGTAAGAATAGTAACACTGTTAATGCAATTTGTCAGGTGTGGTAGAGTTTTGGTAACTCATATATTTACCTCTCCCATACCTTTCCTTTCTATGATTCTTTCTTCTTAAGTTAAGAAAGCGGAAGACCCTGTTATTGCAAGAGATTGTAGGCTTCGGTAACTTAGCGTGCTTATGTTTACCATCTTGTTGGAATAAGATGTAAAAATATATCACCAAAAGAATGCGCAGAGATGTATTTCACTTTTGTTTTGCCTGCTATATATGCGGTATTTCGATAGACTGCAGGTTTTAACGAGAAATCTGATTCACAAAACCCGGTAATCGAAACCAATTATAATCAGCCGAAAGCGCAATCTTGTAGCGAAAACAACATTGCCGTTCGCTAACTAATAAGTGCTTTAATAATATTAAATTATTATTTTATAAGCGGAAGGCAAAACAGCTCTCCTTACTGACTACCTCATGGAACTGAATTATTATTTTTTGTCTATAAAATACTGTTAATACTTTTATTCACTTATTTAAGACGTTTTGAATAACCTTTGTTTTTCTAATAACTATAATGTATATTATTATTCAGATTTCAGATTGGGAATTCCCGTTTAAGAAGTCCCACCATCCCGTTTGTGTGTACGGAGCTCGGCGCCCCCTCACTGCGCGCTTACGTCACTGTGACCCCGGGGTAGCTGACGGTACCGATTTATTCCGCTTCGTTGCCGCTGAGGATTGCCGGTGTAAGGTAAGCAGATTTAACTTCATTCTAAACAACGTTGTCTTTCTTAAAACGAGTTAAGAGAGTTAGCATACAGAAATTCGAAGCAATGTTGTCCTTTTTAAAATGAGGTTAGAGAGGATAGAGTGTGCATCAAGAAGGTTATTAGGACAAATATGATTTAAAAAATAGAAAGAGAAACAGGCAAACTAGTTTTCTGACTAGATCGACGATATTTTGAAGAGGGTGAAGTTTGTACCATAAACTATCAAGCACGAATGGAAAACATTACGCTTTTAAAAGTAAATGTACCTAAATAGATTTGCCAGAATCGTAGCAAATGGAAATCCGTAGCCACTGCATACTTCTTCAAGTAACAGGCGTAATAATATTAACTAATATTATAAATGTGAATGTGAGTTTGTTTTGTTATACTTTCTTGCTTTAACTATACGTCTGATCATTACAAAATTTTGCATACTCGTTGTCAGGCGTACGGAAAATAGACATAGGGTATCTTTTATTCAGAAAAAAGTACTGTTCTCGAGCGAAGCCGCGGAAAAATATATATATTATAATGTATTTATTAATATAATATTATCTTCTGTTTACGCGAATGTTATTCAATGAAATTAGACTACTATATACGGATTTTATCGCGTATAAAGTAGTCAAACCCAAGAAGAAACAAACCACAGCTAAACTTCATGATACTTTGAGCTCATTCTGCGTAAATAGAAACACCAATAATTAAATTATGTTCGGGTACTTTGAAATAACTACACTGGAACATTGAGACAACTACCATCTTAGTCTCCCCGTGACCATGGCTGCTGAAAAGCAACCGAAACGTCGGGGAAAGTGTAAACCAAAAATAAATAGGTTTAATAGTTTAAATAATTTTATTAGCTTATAAATTAGTAAAATAAAATCAATAGTAGTAGTAACGTAATATTTTCAAAATTTTGTTATACAGTGATAAATAAACAACGCGATAAAATCCGTATATAGTAGTTTAATTTCAATGTATTTATGAATATCATAATACACAGCTAGTCCTCTGTGTTGACAAGGCACTGCCAATGCCACACATCTCCGTGCCTCGAATAGCATATACAGTCGTTGGTCCTTGCTGTCAGAATCAGAAACATCTATGACAACCGTTTGAAGCGAGAAAACGTGCAAATATTCTAATCTTTTTATTTAAAAATAAATTATTGTTATGCCTTTGAGTTGCGATGTTCAGATAAATTTTCAGTTGCTTTATGCACAGGTTAGTATAGCTAATGACTGGAGTATGTGTTGTTGATGTAAGATGGTCTATCGTAGAAATCCAGTGTGTTCGGTAATTCAGGCATTCAGGTAAGCGAGCATAATACAGTACCTACAGTAACACCTTACCATGAGGCAGACTCTAGGCTAGTTGGCAATCTTTGTAGTCTAAAAATGTACGTTATAAGTCTGCCAAAATACTTATTTATATTACAGATACAATGAATAGCCTGAAGTTAGTATAGATCAGATTTACGTCATTGCGACATTTAATAGCTGCAGGCATTAATATAAGGAATACTGACAGTCTCTGTGATGAATAGCTTGTACATATGTACGTATCACTGCAGTTATGTGTATTAGATATAAATACAAAGTGCTTTGAAAATCTTCAACTGAACATGTTAACTGTTGCGCATGTACAAAGGCATTAAAATATTACTAGAAATAATATATTCGAGTATATTTCTTCCTTATTATTATATAGTCTTATGTTTCAATTTTTAGAACGAATTCGAAATTGATAAATGTATTTGAAATTCATTTACATTCATAATATTATACGCTCATAAGTATCCTACCATAAGTTTCAGTTTAATTTGTGACTAGTCCCGAGATCTATACCCGGGTCGTGTAAATTTAAATACATAAAAATTTTACTATTTTTGGCTGGCAATTTCTGTATGTAGCACGGAGTATGGTAAAGTGCCCAGAAGATGGCGAAATTATGCTTAGCTCTTATTCTATAACAAGGGATTTAATATGTAACTGTTGAAATAACTACTCTTGTACATACTTCAGTAACATCCACCTCGCAAGTATTATATTTTTATAATACACCTACGTAACCATAGAAGCAGCCTAGGCATTAAAAACCTTAAGTATAATTTAAAATAAAAAATGACTATCACCAATAACAATACAATCTGTATGCAATATCCGTTGGTCCCACACTAGGCAAAGCCTGTCGTGTAGGTACCTATAATGATTACAATTTGGTTAACTTGTTTTTATTTATTAACTAAGTTAGTAATATATCTAAATTATTAAAAGGAGTAATATATAAATTATAGTAATAAATTTTTACGCTAAAAGCGTAAAAAGGAAACACCGCGTTCTAGTGCTCAATATTATAAGAGGATAAGTCACTGCCCCATATCTCTTCTGACATCACAATATCGACGCCATGTAACGCCTAATTCGATTCAATATAACACAATATCTACTTAATCAGCTTCAGAATCATAATTATACAATGTTGAAGGTAACATATGCAAGTTGAGGTACTTGCGTAGGTTGTGTAGACGATTTACATATTTACGTGATACGTGAGTCACTTGCACATGTAGCCCGCGCGAGAAGCTAGCGCATGTAGCCCACGCAAGTTTCTTGCACATGTAGCTCGCGCCATTTACTTCTTTCGTGTATTATTCTATTACTTAGAGCAGAAAAACAAAACAAATATATTTATCTACGATGTTAAGATTAAGCTGTCAACACACACAACACATAAAAGAAATAAAAGAGAAAAGGAAATCAGAAATCTTATATTCTCCGTAATAATGTTTTTATATTTTATGGACGCGTCATCATTAATAAACAATAAAACTTCCTGTGAAGAAAAATGGGAACTACGTGTTTTTGTCAGAATACACAAAATATTCACATGGGCTTGCTAAGCCTAGCAACAGTTGATCTTATTTTAAACCCAGTGAGTCGGAGTGGCACGCCAGCAGCCAGATAAAATAGGTTTTTAATTACGTCTGGCATTGCAACAATTAACAGGGTAAATAAGTTGCTGTATGGTTATTCTTAATATCGGATGCTAAAATTATCTTAGCTTATGATGCCCAACAAATCATAACGATACGAAATGTTTACCATAGTCTTAGAGCCCATAATAGTATTATTGCATTAAAGGTACTTTCCAAGTACCGGATTTATTTTAGGCATCGTACACTCATTCAACGTAAAAGCACCCCATTTCTCTCAACAACCGATTTCCGGCTAAAATAATATGTGAATAACGTCAACAGAACGAGCACTGCGAGTAATTAAATACTACGTCATAAAATCTGGATCCTAAAAAAAATATATGTATATCAAGTTCGTGTAATATTTTATACCAAAATGTAAGTGATTTATTTAGTTTTAACACTATTGCCATACTTTTCATAATACTGCTCGCAGTCTCAGTCTCGGTTTGTCCACCCCAATGAACGCGCGCGCTATAACTCTGTCGCTCGGTGAACTAGCAAAGCGTTTCTCAAACTTTTTCAAATCTAATAATAACTATACACGCTCAAATTATGTTTTCGTGCAAACGGTGTGAGACCGAGTTTAGAGACGGCGTCACATGCTCACTATGCGCAGGACAATATGATTTTCCCTGTGCTGGTATCACGGAAGCAGGCTGGAGAAAACTTGGCGATCGAAGAGCTACGTGGAAATGTAGCAGTTGCAAGTCACTAGCTGCAGCCAGTCCTCGCATGGTCACTGCTTCTTTGGCTACGGAGTCGATTCTGGACCAGCTCAAGCAGTTGACTGTGCAGATGGAGGCACTTCCAGCTTTGATAGACAGCGTGAAAGCTATTCAGACGGAACTGGAGCAATTGAAAGCTATGAGGAATGACCTATCTGACATGAAATCTTCTTTAGAATTTGTCCATAACTCGATGGAGTCCCTCACAGTAAGAGTCTCAACTCTGGAGCAAGAGGTGACGACATTGCAACAATCAAAAGAAGAGTTCTCCTTACTACAGCAGCGAGTTATAAAGATGGAAAAATTGTACCATGAGACCGAGCAAAGATCCAGGATGAAGAACATCGAGATAAAAGGAGTACCTACAGCTAACTCCGAAAACCTCTTTGCAGTTGTCGACAAGATCGGAGAAGTTATAAGCTGTGTCATACCTAAGGAGCAGATCAACTACATAGTACGCGTCCCCATGAGGAGTGATAGCAACAATAAAAACATTATATGTTCGGTACATAGCAGCTACCTGAAAAATGACTTTATATCCGCAGCTAAAAAGCACAAATCCCTCAAAACCAGTGACCTGAAGCTACCAGGTGACAAGAGGATCTACGTGAATGACCACCTAACGTTAGAAAATAAATTGTTACTTAACAGAACCAAAGCCCTGGCCAGAGAGCGCGGCTTCGATCACGTATGGGTTAAAAGTTGCAAGATTTTACTGCGAAAGAACTCGACTTCGCCGACACACTGCATCAAGTCCGAACAGGATCTACAAAAGTTTTTAGGCTAGGAATGTCGATTCTGCCTTCCGACTCATCGATTGTTTACCCCGTATCACTAAGGTTGAGAACAGTAGGTAATAATTATTTCTATACATTCCGTAACCGCGAGTCTTTTGTTCGCCTACCGACTACTGCAAACCGCTGTGTTTTGTTTTGCTCAAGCCATCTCGAACTTTATTTTAATAGTTATAGCTCACAAATCTGCTTGCAAAGTACCTCAAGTATTCATAATTATATTTTAACTTTATTCTTCTACAAGGTCAATCGCGGTGCTAGTTCTGTACACAAATTATATATTGATAAATTCGCATTTTGCCTATCAAAAGCACTGTATTTATTGGTTGTTGTGTTGAATGTACCTTATGATCCTTTCTATACAAGGAATTATGCTTTTATAATTTATAATGGTACCGATTAGTATTTACTACCAGAATGTTAGAGGGCTACGTACGAAAACAGGTGTATTTTATAGGAATGTGTGCGTGAATAGCTATGATGTGATATGTTTAACCGAAACATGGTTAATCGACAGTATAATGGACAGTGAATTGTTTGATGCGAGGTATCTGGTGTGGAGACGGGACCGGGATTACGTAAGTACAGGTCAATCAATGGGCGGGGGAGTTTTAATTGCTGTAAAGAGAGAATTAGTGGCTGATTCGCGTAGTGAGTGGTGTTCGCCCGCGGAGGACTTGTGGGTAACATTAAAATTGCACCGCAAAAGGCCTAAAACAACTTTCAATATGCACATATGTGTCGTGTATATTTGCAATCAGAACCGGGGCAATTCTTTGTCAGTTCAGTTGGACAACTTTAGTAATAAATTATTTGAAATCGTACACGGATATCCTTTAGATAAATACTTAGTTTTAGGTGATTTTAATCAATCAAATATAACATGGCAAATGGAAGTCGGCGGTTGCTCTTTGAACGCCGGTAATCTATGTGGGGACATACAATTAAAATTCATCGACAACCTTAATACCTGCGGTCTTTTGCAATATAACAGCTGTGCAAACAATAATAATAAGATTCTAGATCTAGTGTTATCCAGTGACGAGGTCAAGGTTGTTTGTTGCACTGATCCGTTGGTACCCGAGGACTCACACCACAAACCTTTGTTTATTACCACGGACTTCATCCAACTAACCTCCTTAATTGTTCGCCATTATCTTAAATATTCGTACCACCAAGCGGATTTCAATACTATAAAAGGTAATCTTAACAACATTGACTGGCAATTTGAATTGAATAACAGGTCATTAGAGAACGCGGTATCGTATTTTTACGGAATTCTACAAACGCAATTTACGAATCATATTCCATCACAGAAAGTTATCTCCCAAACTAAATACCCTCCCTGGTACAGGAAGTCGCTAATTAAAGTTATTCGAGAAAAAGCGAAGTATCACAAAAAATACAGAAAGTACGGTAATCTAGCAGACTATCAGGCATTTAGTTTATTGCGTGAAAGGGGAAAGGACCTGGAAAAGACTCTGTACAATGACTACATGAAAAAAATCGAAGCAAACATAGAAAACAACCCACGATCATTTTGGACCTATATTAAAAAACGAAAGAATTCCAATGCATATCCTTCGGTACTACAATTTGGGCAGCGCTCCTCTAGCGAGGGTGGTGAAATATGTGACATGTTTTGCGATTTTTTCAACTCGAATTTCTTAGTTAATTCTAACCCTGCCGTTAACCTTGCGTCATTGGATACAAGTGATACAGATCGCTATCTCGACGTAGGAATTGATGCCTCATCCATCAATGACATAGAAATTCACGATGAAGAATTATTAAAGCTACTAAAACACGTCAACCTCAATAAATCAGCAGGCCCAGATGGCATTTCCCCGGTTTTCATAGTAAAATGTGCTGAGGGTCTCGTTACCCCACTGTCTATATTATATAAAAAAACATTTATCACGGGTATAGTACCTACCGTCTGGAAATCGGCGTACGTTACACCAATACACAAAAAGGGATCTAAGACTTCTGTCGAGAATTACAGACCGATTTCCAAGCTGTGCGTGTTTGCTAAAATTTTAGAAAAGATTGTATATAGGCAAACGTCCTCTGCTCTCAAATTGCGTTTTGGTCAACATCAGCACGGCTTCCTAAGAGGGCGTTCTACCACGACAAATCTCGTTCTATGTAGTGAATTCGTATCATATAACATGTCACAACGGTCGCAGGTAGATGTAATATACACCGATTATCAGAAATGTTTTGACCGTATTGATCATTTAACCTTACTGAACAAGCTACTTTCCATAGGAATTCGAGGTAATCTCTTTAGATGGTTTGTGTCATACATAGAAAATCGGTGTCAGACAGTAGTACTAAACGGTTACTCATCCAGAGCATCAACTATCCCCTCAGGAGTTCCCCAGGGATCATTATTAGGGCCACTTTTGTTTAATATCTTCATAAACGATATAGATTCTTGCTTCATACACTCAAAAATCCTATTGTATGCCGACGATATGAAGATAATGAAAGAAATAACTAATCATGTTGACGCAGAACATCTACAGGAAGATCTAGATAGATTTCAGGATTACTGTACACTGAATAAACTAGATTTAAATGTGTCCAAATGTTACGTCTGCTCATTCACGCGTAAGCTCGTTCCCCATCACATTCACTACAAACTCTTTGGTACAGTCGTAAACAGAGTTAATGAAATAATGGACTTAGGAATCACATTTGACTCAAAACTTATTTTTGACACACACATCAATAGTATAGTATGCAAGGCTTCTAAAGCATTAGGATTCATAATGAGAGTATCTACAGAATTTAATAACATTAAAACCATCAAAATTTTATACTGCTCACTCGTTCGTAGTCACCTAGAATACGCTTCTCAAATCTGGAACCCAACATATAACATCTACATAGACCGTCTTGAGAGTATACAACGAAAATTCATGAGGTACATTCAATATCGCTCACAATGCTACAAACCAACTTACCAACAGCGCTGTAAGAAATTTCACATTCTTCCTCTATATCTAAGAAGGAACATTGCGGATTTGACATTCTTATTTAATATAATGAACGGTACAATAGATAGTCCTGAGCTGGTGAGCAAAATAGGTCTGTGTATACCGTCTGCATTCCTGCGCAAATTTCGTTTACTATATATACCCGAGGTAAAGACCACTTATAGGCAGAACTCATACCTGGTAAGGGCTGCCCGCTTATACAACGATGCAAGTCGGGAGGCTGACATCGACATCTTTAATACTACAATAATCAAATTAAAAAAAATTTTGAGCAAAAACTTCTTTGTTTAGTTGAATCTTAGATAATGCTGTATGCCCGGCTTAATTCTCTTTGTTTAAATTATTATTAGTGAAAACTTGTAATTGGCCATATTTTTGTTAATGTTTGTTCTTATATTGTGTTGTAGCTGTAAGTTTTCCGAAATAAAATAAAATAAAATAAAATAAATATTTTACATACTAAATGGATATTTGTGTGATTAAAATATAAAATAAGAGAGCTACATCTATGTAAGTCGTGTGATCTTAGAGGTGTGCCTAGGTCTTTAGCCATCAGACCTGCTTATTTACTGCTTCTTTAGGTTAATTTGGAAGAAATTGCAAGTTAGTAAATATAACTATCAGTTCATGTTACAAACTATTCGATAGTATTTAAATAGTAAATAATATTTACGCCTTTCAGCTCAGATACAAGTCTTATTGAATAAACGTAAACCGTTTCATGAAGGGAATTTAATCCACAAGTCAATTACAGTTGTCTCCAATAGTAATAACTATTCATGCATTCATATATTGAACTAAATTTCGAAAAAAGAGTAAATTTATCAAGATAAAATTGCCTAACGTTTACGCGAAAGTTATATATTGAAATATAAATCCGTACAATTTAATTTAACTTCAAGAATAAATTTACAAAAACGTTGTCCTTGACTTTTAACAAAAATATATATCCAACAAACAGACAGTTACTCCATAAAGTAAGTAAATTACACAACTAGTTTAATCCTCTAGGTTTTGTTAACTAGCTTTAACGCCAGCTCTAATTTTGCTCGCTGAAATGCTCTATAAAACATTTTACAGCGTCGCTTAGTAAAATAGTTAATTTACCAATTACACTAAACTACGTGTAATACGCCTCAAGCTACCTTAGAAAATTTGGTACATGAAACCAAAACTATACACAATAGCAATACAACAATTTTCTTGAGTTTTGATACGAATATATTAAAATTTGAACATAAAACGTAAGTTTTCCGAGTAAAACAAACACCATATAATTCAAACGGAAAAGACATCGCTAAATCACCAACAAAATCCTCCTTTGTTTCTGAATAGGCGAGTTTGTACGTAGGCGCACTTTTTACTGCATACAAATTGGCTGCTGAGGGAATTCCCTGAAATAAACCTGTTTTACGGTACAATCTGCTATTGAGCATATTCTGGAATGTTGGATGTTTGAACAGCGCCAAAGGCATAAGAAATCTTATTGAGACTTTTCATTGAAAGCTAGACATTGGAGAATTCAAAAAAGCTATTAATTTTCATCTCCAAATACAAAATGATAACCATCAATTAATTTTTCAATTTATCTATGATGTTTTAACAGTGAAAATTTTAAAGAAATTGGGCCTGGATATTAAAATATTTTCTTTAAATCAATGTAGGTACAATTTAAATAGAACATGCTTAATTGGTGTTCGCGGGGTTGGTCTGATACCGAAAAATGAAATAATATTAAAATAGTCGGCAAATAGCTAAATACCTACTCTTTATTTTAGTGTTTAACAAAATTAAAATAAAACATTAACATTCTTTAAAATGTGCCGTCCTCAAATGACTGGCATTGGGCGTATCCGCCTTCTCTGGCTGTGCATCTGGACAGGATATCTACAGTATTGGTAACTTTCTTCTTCTCATTCATACCTGAATAGAAGCAGCTGCCCATTGGCTATAAAAACAAAGGATATCAAAACATAATTATTATAGTTCTATCAATATTCGATAAATGCAATATCACCTGTCACTTGTGATTATCAATATATGTAAAAATAAAACCTAGCGAGTGAGTGAGGCGATATATAAAGATTGTCAACATAGAGAAGAGAAAACAACAATATTGTCTTATGTTTACGCGAATGTTATTCATTGAAATTAAACTACTATATACGGATTTTATCGCGTTGTTTATTTATCACTGTATTGCAAAATTTTGCAAATATTACACTACTACTACTATTGATTTTATTTTACTAATTTATAAGCTAAACTACACTGGAACATTGAGACAACTACTATCTTAGTCTCAATAGTAGTAGTAGTAGTGTAATATTTTCAAAATTTTGTAATACCTTGATAAATAAACAAGCCGATAAAATCCGTATATAGTAGTTTAATTTCAAAGAAAACAACAAATAAATATAAAAGATAATATCTTTGTATTAATACTATTAACATATCCATATTACCGTAACAATAATTAAGTTACCTTTTATTTTACACAATTCTCTATAAAAGATATAGGGATTTGCGAGATACTACTAGAACATTATATGATTCGTTACACAAAGAAAAATCTGATCTTCCACTTTATAGTACGTCCGTGTTCCAGGGTCTAGACACATTTATCGTGGCGTGCGACAAATCAGGGTTTTATGCCTCCCATTCCCTGTCATCAATATCTTTTAGGTTCCACCTAAAAGGCCTTAAAAGCGGCAGTTTGTTCCAACAACTTAATAAAGCACGACGCTTTAACTTGCAAACTACGAGCCGAACAAACTTAATCTAGAAATTCTAGAACATTCCCTTAAGATTTTCGGAGTCATACTTTATATGAACGGTTGAACTTATGACTTCGTAGTGTATTCTTACTATTATGTGCCGTAGGTACCTAGTATGCACATTCAACATTACTTGAGAACTATATTTCTATACTAATATGTCTGTATGTTTTAGAACTGTGTCTTTTGAACTATACGGAGCATTTATTTTTGTTTGGCGATATTTACACGCGATATGAATCGCTATAGCTCAGTGGGGAGACCAACAGACTGTAATGTCGCGCACCTCTGACTTTCAGAAGTTTTATGACTTTTCGAAATTATGTGCGTATTGATTGACAATTATCGCTTACTTCGTGCCTCGGAGAGCACGTTAAGCCGTCGGTCCCGGTTGCCATGAACATCTATGGCAGTCGTTATTGGAAAGTCAGTGTCCTATAATATCCTGACACTAGTCTAGCCTTAGGGTATCGTTAGCCTTCGGGTTGCGAAGGTCAGGTGGCAGCCGCTCCGTGTAAAAATTGATATCCAGTCAAATCCGGTTAGACCAGAAAAGCCTACTCCAAGTGTCTTGGGAATAATAAAGGCTAGGCTCGTTTCAGCATGAATGGGCCGGATCGACCGGGGTAGTACTACCCTCTCATAGAATACCGGCGTGAAGTAACGGTACCCGTACTGTTGCGTTTCGTATCGGTGAGCGAGAGAGCCGGAGGCCCAATTACCGCGATCCTTTTCCTATTCTTTCCTTTGTCCTTTCCCTCCTTCATTCCCTTTTAAAGGGCTGGCAACGCACTTGTAACTCCTTTGGGGTTGCGAGTGTCCATGGGCGGCGGTAATCGTTTACCATCAGGCGATCCGTCTGCTCGTTTGCCGCCCGATGCCATAAAAAAAAAATGTTGTGTCGCTATAGTTATCATGTGTACATGGATTCCACGCATTACATGTGAATTGCTTTCGTAATAGTATAAGTTAATGGTACTCGTATGCAACGCAAGGAGCCGACTGTATCCCAAAGCAAGCGTAATACTGAGCAGTATTACGCTTGCACAAGCTACACGGGCGAGTTAATGTCCCGCAAGGCTGTGTGCTATCGCCTACTCTGTTCCTCCTCCATATCAATGTTGCAAATAAGCAACATTCATTGTTATGCGGACAACAGCACGAGCGATGCTCTCTATACCGGCCGTGCTAACATCTCTCGGTAAAACGTAATTGAGAGCCGGAACAAACTTGTGTGTGGAATTGAGACCTCTTTTAAGAAAGTCTAAGATTGGGCCAGACTTAATTTGGTCCGATTTAACCCCACAAAGACACAAGTCTGCGCGTTCACCGCTAAAAAACTGTCGGTGGTCGTATCTCCTCGTTTTGAGCACATCCCCATAACTGCCTCAGCCAATATTGGAATACTTGGTGTTGACATATCAAGTGAATTCCAGTTCCGCGGCTATTTAGAGGGTAAGGCTAAATTAGCTTCGAAAAAGCTTGGCGTGCTCAACAGATCGAGACAGTATTTCACGCCGGCCCACCGCCTACTACTTTATAAGGCACAGGATCGGCCTCACATGGAATACTGTTAACATCTTTGGGCAGGGGCACCCCAGTACCAGCTTCTCCCTCTGGACCGCATTCAACGAAGAGTGACTCGAATCGTCGACTGCCAGGTTGTTTCAAATCGGCTATGGCCTCGCTATGCATATTCTATCGCTTTTACTATGGGGAGTGATCCGAGGAATTGTTCGGACTGATCCCTGCCACCTTTTTTCACCATCGTCTTACGCGTAAGAATTTCCATCCCCATCATTTAGATGTTTGGCAGTCCACAACTGCGAGTTTTTCCAGAAATTTTCTGCCTTGCACAAATAAACTGTGGAATGAACTGTAGCCTGCAGTATTTCCGGACCAATACGACCTACAAACCTTCAAGAAAAGAGCGTACTCCTTTTTAAAAGGCCAGCAATGCATTTGTAACTCCTCTGGTGTTGCGGATATCCATGGGCGGCGGTAATCGCTTACCATCAGGCGATCCGACTGCTAGTTTGCCTCCGACTTCATAAAAAGATCTACGATTTATTTACTTGCTTCAGTCGTTTACATAACGCATACAACCCGCGAAATAAGAAATCTTAACGTGCACAATTGCACATGTAATTTTCCTCATATACCTACAAGAGCTGTAAACTTCAGTGACGTAGTTTTTTTACTACTGCTATTAAAGTGACAAACATATATCCCGTCTGATGGCAACGAGTCACCAGAACTCAAGGACGGCTGCCATTCACGAACAGCCAATCCTTAAAAACTGGAAACAATGAACTAAGTACCAGGATAAAGGAAAAAGATTAATACGTTACGCGAGCTAGCGATGACATAGATATAAAAAGTCATCTTGCTTATCACCTACTTAAACTCTCACTTACGATAAAGTTCAGTATTGATTTGACATTATACTGAACCGTAACATGACTTTTTGGGAAGCCAGCGATTTGTACCTATCACTATATCTGAATATCGTATGTTAAGCACTCAGAAAATATAACATGAATTTGGTGTATCGAAAATATTCTAAATCTATGCAAGAAATATTAAACGTATAATATTCGTTTATAGGCTAGCTAGACAAAGGCGCGGTGACAGATAAAAATAAAACCTAAAGGCCTAAACAACTTGCGGGGACAATGGGCGTCGCAAGTACCATCTGAACGCTTTATTAGTCGGTGCTTTCTATCCACCTGTAAATTATCGTTGCCAGTTGTAAACAGATTGTATAACTTAACTTTAGTAAGTTTGGTTAAACTGTACCTATATTGCGTCTACGTCTTACTTAGTAGGGTGTTATGGCGAAAGCCATAGTATATCATAGTATAGTATAGTACATGCAGACGTGATATATATAACTTGTTATTAGCAAAGCAAAATACTACGTGCCGTAATACATAATAGTTAATATTGTTAATTATGCAAATAAAGTAAACATCATAATTTCCCTTTCCTATATAGGTCCGTACTACGTATGTATAATAACTTAGTATATAAGCCATAATTAAATAACAATAAACCAGTCAATATTCAATCACCACATCGTCGTTTTAATTGGTTCATAAAGCAACACGCAATAGGTGTCAATGATTATGACCTGAACAGCATAATATTTCGGTGGGCCTGTGCACGAGGATATACAGATAAAGTGTTAAATACGTTGATGAACAATTGTACAATGAAATAAGTTAATCATAAACTGTCACACCATATCCCACATGTGTTACTTCCCTTATAAACTTTAACAGTCTACTTAATACGAGATAGAAATTAATGGTAAGTGATCACCTTGATCAGAATGATATCCATACCGTATGCAAACTTATATAAAGAAAGTTTATTGATGAAATAAACCTATAATGTTTATATCGTAGTTTATATCGTGTCAATTATATTTTTCGTTTCCTTTAACAACTCTCGCACTACCGTGTTTAGACACTGTGAGGTTAGGAATTGAGAAAAATACGATTAACAAACTATACTTACACTCACAATCGTCACGTTTTTGTAAATAAATATATAATTATAATGCTGAATATATTTTCATATATTATTTGTAAATATATTACAAATTAGTGACTAGTGTTTAAGCTTCTCTAGTTAAGTTTGAACACTTGTTGGTTGTACAGTGAATGTGATTATACACGAATTGCAATTGACCTATATTAACATCTCAGTTAAATACATTGACATCTCTATCATTACGATTACAGCCATCTCCTCTTTAGCCATCTTTAATTTTGTTACCGAAGATTATAAAAACGCCTTCCAACAATTGAAGGTACAGTTACAATATTGCCAGCGTAGGCATCAAGCAATAAAAGTAAGCTACACAAACGTGTTGTAGCTTAACGTAGCAAATTATAAACTTTGCCCATAATCTTGAGACGACAATTTTATGATACAACTCAACAGTTAAAATTATATGAACCAGTATTAAACCTTCCTTCGCGTCAAATTGCATAATAAAATCTAATCCGTATTTATTTACACATAACGTTTCATGCATCGTCAAAGTAAAGGCGGATTAGATTTACCGTATTATTTATGGAAACAATAAACCACATCATGTCCTTGTATAAGAATCGGCTAAAGCATTCCGAAGTGATTCTGAGTATCATCAACGTGTATTTTCGTGATCTTAACATGATTACTGGACCAAATGTCAAGGATCTTTTGTTAAGGCACTTCTATTTGGTATTAATTTATCGTTGACCGAAAAGCCAGTATTTAAAAAGAATTCACTAACGCCTCCAGTGTGTAAATTTTGCCTTAATATGATATACTATTTTTTTATTTATTTGGCTTAGGGATATCCAAAGGCTCTTGAAAATATTAAAATTGTTTGGTCTATCTACTCCTTCAATTATTTACACATAGCTACATAATACGTAATAAAAACTATGAAAGCAGAAAAAGTGGGAAAACAAAATACAAAAAGACATGCATGCACATTATAAAGTTTCGCTTAAATATTTAAAGGAGTCACTGTGCCCTAAGTAACAGGATACATCCAATATTAATTATTTTAGTTGGTCTCTAAATCTAATCTTCAACGGTAAATAATGATTATTAAAATCATATTTACATTTGACAGCACCATGACAAGTTCTGTAATAACTGTCTTATTATAAATACGTTTTTAATTTATTCATAATGTTACACCTATATGCTCAGGGGCTAGGCAGATGCGTATTGCCATAAATAATATACGAGTACATAACATTTCATCAGTTATGCTTTAACGACCCAAAACAGTGGGAGAGCTTATTACAGGTTACCGACCACCAGACGTACTGCTACTGAGAATTTATAATAGAAAAAACCAACAATATTTTGCCAAACCCGGGATTAAAAGCCGTGACTTCGTCCACAGCAAACGCATTCCGCTGCACTTCAAAGGTAGTTAACTTATTCGTTGGAAACCGACTTACATTTTGGAATCAAATAAGTCCAAAATGTACCGCACAAAATGTGCAACAGTGTTGCCAAGTAATTTACCTAAGCACCGAAATATGGGACCAATTTCATTACGTTGGCGTCGTCGTTCGACTTCCGAAATGTACTCGTCGTTTCTATTTGAGTCCAACGAGCATCACCGTGATTCGTCTAAAGGCTTTTCACTAAACAATTATTATACGAACGTAGTTTACTTAATACTCTCTATCTGTACTGAGTAAATACATTCATACTGTTTATGATAAAAATCCAATTCGTATTGAATCTCTATCCACGTATGTCTTTACGTAGCCTAGTTAAATGTCTGTGATTGGGAATATTATTATTATTGATAAAGGGTGGAAAGTACTGCCTCGTTTGTTTCGTGGCATAAGTTGGCGCTTACTTGTATACGATCGTAGGTTCGAAGCTTAGGTCAGGTAAAATTGCGCAATGGCATATGTGCGTATATTTATGTGAATAAGTTGTTGATGTTAGCTTTTTATATTAAAAATTCTCAGTAGCAATGCATGGTTTGGAAAGGAGAAATCCCATTCCAGGCCTACTAGTGAACACCAGAATAAGACGTAAATGAATTGTGCATTCATTTAGATAAAAGAAATACGATCAAAGTTATGTTGTAACTCCGCCAAGAGTCTATTACCAGTTCTGCATTATTAGGGAAGCCCTACAGCAGCACTACTGTAATTGTATTACCGGAAAACGCACGGTTGGTTGCTGTTCACATGTTATGACCATAATATGTTATATTAGCTGGGCTAGATTTAAAAATAATGTAATGCCTCCTGCTCCTTTCTTAGACGATATATTAATAATATATGATAATGAAAATATAGAAGATGAAAACTAAACGACTTTCTTATTTAAACTTCTTCATACCTTAATAGGTATCCAGGTTTTTAAGCAATGGTATACCATTGCTTAAAAAATCTGGACTTTGATAATTATGTACCTTACTCTATACTAGCATAATATACAAACATAGTTTTAGCTTCTTGTTATAAATACCAATAGCTACATACAAACACTTAAATGCAGATCTAACACAAATTTTGTCATCCCTAAAAGGCTTTTTTTATTTCAATTTATGTTCATTGTAATACGGCGGCGTTTTATTTTGATTTTACTCATGAGTTACATCTTTAAAATCTAAAAAGGCATACGTTTATAATATGTAACTGTCCCCGTCTGGGCCTAGATGACAAGCCTCAGTGTGCATTCCCATTTATATATTTGGCTTATCTGTTGGACCTAAACATTGCTGGCGAAATGAGGTGTCTTGCACTTTTGCCCACCTCTTTGTAAATATAGCTATGAAAAAATGTATATAATATTTGTATATTAATATGTTTATATATATTTTAATATCCGTGGGCTAAATACTGAGTAGCTATCTTCGATTATGATGCTATAATAATGTTTTAATTTTACTTTTACCGAATCAGCCTCAGGAAAATAATATTAATAATCACACCTAGTATCCACAAATAGATGTATTTGACATCTAAAATATTACACAAAATATATTAATAATCTTGGTTTTTTAAAACACACTTTTAATCCAAACGCCGCACAAAAAGCATCTCTTTAGAATCCAGCATCTAATTTCTGTGATGAATACACTGCGACCTGAAGTTCCGTGGGCGTTTTAGAAAGCAGAGGCGACTGAGTGATTAAAGAAATGAATATGTACTATCCAGTAGGCAGTCCTAAAATATAAAAGTCACTTGGGAGATAAGGTTCGTAATACAAAACGAGTCTTAGAAAAGGAACATTCGGAGAAACACTTCACCGCTACTTCGTTTTACTTAACGGAAATATTAGTAAAAATATTTATTTGGATTACTTATATACAACTTCGCTTCACGCCAATACTCCCACAGGAATAGATAGGGGTGTATTTGCCACATATTTTGCACTATTTACTGCTTCAGAAACGTACTTATTCCCTACCGCCGATCTTTCCTACTATTGTGCATTGGTGGTAACATTTTGTAATAAATAAAATATTGTATTCAACCTAGTATTAAGTAAACCGTGACCGTTTAATAAATTAAAACTATAACTACGTAAAAAAGCAACATTTACCTATGTAGCAGTACAACTGGTAGTACTGCAGTGCCGTTGTCATTCACCACTCGTGCGCAAACAAGAGGACTAATACATTACTTATATATAAAGTTGTCCTTGTCTCGCTTGATGAGCCCAGCACTACGATTTGGCCGGTAGTAGTAGGTAATGAAATCAGGTAACTTGTAAGAAGTATCAGGGTTACATAACCTTTGGACGTGTATAGGTGTTACATATGTCCATAGCCTACGTCATCGCTAACAGAATGAAAATGAAGCCATGCAAAAATATATCTAGTATACAGGTTAGGATAGCACATACAAGTCTCACGCAAGAGACTTGTATGTGTTATCCTAACCTTCACTACCCGTAGGCATAGGCAGAGGTGTAATAAACCCACTTTTTACCAGCTATTCTCTTTGTTCTCACGTAATAATGGGCGCGTCTATTGGGTATAGTAATACTAAACTCCTTTTTGCTACTAAAAATCATGGCAGAAAATCCCAATAACACTTTTCTCTGCCAAGAGATGTATCACAAGACCTTGGGCCCAGCAGTTGTATATATTACCGCTGCACCACTGAGAAAGTTTGTATAAACTGGATTTAAAAATAAAAACAGCAAGCAAATAAAGCAAGTTCTAAGAGGCTTTTTCTACGTTTTAACAGATTCAATTCTCTGTCTCACTAAAGGCGTCGGTAACGCGATTAGTGATTCTTGAATATTCTTGACCTACATATTTAAATTGAGAGACCTTTGAATACCTACTTGAATTTAATCTCATTGAGCTATACAATACTTCATACTTCGCTTCATGGCTTGCCGGGAATTCTGTTCGACGTCTATTAATCTAAATATCCATAGAAAACTAATCGTTTCGGCACCGCCACTGTACTGTGTATAATAGGTTTGAATTCCAAACGGGACCATTATGTATGTGATCTACATAATTATTATTGTTCGGGGTCTAGGTGTACTTTTTGTCCATTATTTCTATGTTTATATAGTTTGCTATGACGTAGAGCATTATCTCTAGTGCAACGACAAAAACTAAGTTACCTATTGATTCGCAGCGGCACACTGGTAGCCAAACACAATAGATTTTAAACATGTCTGATATTTTAAGACTGTATATATTATATACTATATTGGTATTTCACAGATTTATGAAGGTAACATAAAATATATTCAATTTAAAGAAATTGACATATTGTTATCTATACTATTAAACAAGCGCATCCTAACTAATACTATAAATGCGAATGTAAATTTGTTTATTTGTTACGCTTGCACGCCTTAACTACTCGGCCGATCATCATGAAATTTTGCATGCACGTTGTCAGGCTAACAGAAAAATGTACCTTTATCCAGGAAAAAGTATCTACCGTTACTAATCTAACCCAACCTGATCTACATTTACTCGAGCGAAGCCGCAGGCAAAATCTAGTAGAAAATAAAAGGATAAAGGTAAAATATGGTGATTACAATGATATTATATAGAGAAAAGAAACATATACATGCTGCTACCGCACACAAAGTGAAGTCTCGAAAACAACATCGCTATCATAATATTTGAAGCGTAATTGCTGAAATTATAGTTATCTTCTTCACACGAACTCGTTTCACATCTAGTGCGCTACTTATTGGTTCAAATTGTTAATATTATGTACCTTTTTATATGCACTAGATTTTCGAGGTCTATTATTATGAAAGTAACAGTAGATAATAATCAAGTATATATATATTATTGTATGAATTTTTTTAAACATCCAAAGTGACAAGCATGCGTATGGCCTACCTGTTGGTAAGTGGTCACCGTAGACTAAGGATGCCTGCAACACCAGAGACATCACTTACACGTTTCCGACCCTTTAGGAAAGGAAGAAGAGAAAAAGGAAGTGGGAAGGAGAAGAAGCTGGAAGGGGAAAAGAGAGTGATTGGGCCTCCGGCACTTTCACTCACCGAACTAAACACAAAAATAGGAATACTGCTATTTCACGTCGATTTTCTTGGAGAGGGTAGTCCTTCCCCGGGCGAGCCAGAAGCCTGAATCCAGCGAGGATCTACTACTCATTCCATATATTTACCTGTAGCTAGGATAACCTTGCTGCTGGTAAACCTCCCATGAAGAAGTTAATGAACTGACAAATTGGCATCGACTTTTCGATACCACAAATTAATTGAAAACAAATACCAAATATTATTTTAGATTGCTTACCCATAACGTAGTTAAAATTGTGATCCTTTTACTGGAATGACTTGCAAAAATAGACAACTTTTCATTTACGATTCATAATTTATAGATATTTATTTTGCTTTATTAATTTTACCACGTTTTATATACATATTAGTTGTCTGTGGCAAATAATGATACGATTCTCTTAATTGTGTTATATCAGAGATATACAGTCTTGGTAAAGCCCTTTTGCTTACTTTATCCTTATAGTATTCACTCAGGTCGATTTAAAATACTTTACCTGCTAATTCTCAATAAGATAACCCTCTGCCTTACTGAACTATACCTTGTTTCTATTTCAAGCCCATACTTTATTTTACAATTATTTATCTCTAGAGATTATCGAAATCTTCTTGTTAAGAGAGCCTAAATGCTGCGTTTGATTTCATCCGAGAAAGTGGCAAACGAGCTACTTATCGTTTTGTTTGGCATATCCAAATTTAAATAAACGTAATTGTTCATTTGAGAATTAGTTTCCTCTTTTCACACATCTATCAGAACCTTACATAATGTTAAATGGAGACAGCTATATGAGCGATGCTTAATATCGGATACTATTTATCTTTTCACGCCCCGTGTAAACGATCTAAATTTGAAGGTAAATACAAACACATATTACTCGTATTCGTTTTCTATTATTATGAGATAATTAACAACTTTGTAATAAAATAGAGTGAGAAATTTAATTACGAACAAATTTATTAATGATTTATAAATAACTGTAGTAAAAATATACTCAATAAGTTTATATGATAAGAGACGCGCCCGCTGTTGTTGCTTACAGGATGCATACACCCTCCAAACGTAGTTATATTTAAGCATTATTATCCGTATTTTATACAAGAACCATAAACAAGTACTTACCAGAAAAATCTGCTTTCTGTGAAAGTTTTTCAAACGGTTCCATTTATTACGTATATTTATTTCTTTACCTTTTTCGTGGAATCCTAAAACCTTTCAGATTACAAAGCTTAAGCTCTAGACACCTTTAAGCTTGTATAAGTTTAACATAAATTATCTTCTTTTGAATGTTTCTTTATTTTACTTTTTAATGTATCATTTCGCCCGTATACATGAGAGTTACTTTTGCTTTTTTATTATGTTTTGTGAATGTGTCTCAAAGTGTCAGTCAACTGTCTTACTATAAAATAATTCCGCTCTAACTTGACACCGCTAAAGTAGTTAGGCTGACAGGCAGTTATGTGACTCCATCTTTCAATGGTGATGAACTTAGTCAAGATATTTGATAACTTATCTGCTTAGATGGATTAATGTGACAGACCGAGGCGTGGTATTGTATCCGTCGATAAAGGTGTCAAGTCATAAATCAACAATAGTAAGTAATCATTTATTCGTCGGTATATGCTTATATGGAGTTCTTAATATTTCAAATAGTTTTGAACTATATTCTACTATTATCTGGCATATTGGTTTATATACAAAAAATATTCATTTGATTATATCATAACATTAATAATAATTAGTATAAAATACTTTATTTCTTTATCAACAGGTTAAAACACAAACGTTGTAGAGGCCTTCTTTTAAGTATATAAATACTTGTGTCATCAGCATCACAATATTTTTACGTCTCAGAATTCTTTAACAGTATGTATTAGCTCTTAAAACATTTATTCAATAACGATACATATAATTTTCTCTTAAAAATATTAATACTGTCAATTTCCTTGAACTAGTAGGAAGCTTATTATAAATGTGATGCGATGCGATATATATCGCAATTCCTTTTATGTATATAAGAGGATGTAATGATTGAATATCTACTGATAAGGTTCAGAAGCACCTTATCAGTAGATATTCAATCATTACAGCCATAATAATAAGAATAGGTTCTCCTTATTACTATGTATTTTCGACGATTCTTCGAGCTTTCATAAAATACATATTTACTATTTTAAGTTATTTATATGTATAGATCCATAGACTTTACCCCTGAATATCCCTGAAGGGATAGGCCTAGGTTTTATACCCGCATTTTGGCCAGGTGTTTTTAAATCTCACCTAATAGAGGTGGACCTATAATAATGCAGTCCAATGGGCATATCACCAGATTCAATACTGCGGATGAGGTTTCTGAGCACTATGCCTGACCCGTGGCCTTGCGAGCTCAGCCAAACATACATCGCACACGTATACTACGGTGTCAACGCAGCAGTAAAGTCAATATCTATAATCAAATAATAATATAATATACAAACATTTAATATGTAACATTAGTTTGGTTTTACTCTCACTGACCAAAACAAAATAGAGAAAATATATATTATCTAGAGAATGTTTGTTGAAACCTGAGAGTAATAATTATAGACTGAACAAGTCTGCAAGCGCAATATCCCTCGCGCCATTTCAGAAGTAAAAATATTTGTCGAGATACCTAGTATTCACTCACATGTGCTCGAAGTATTGTCTGTATTTTACAGCGACGTGTGATCTGTGTCACAATATACTCCCTAAAATAATTATGTTTATATCTCAACACACCCTAAAGCAGCTGAATGTTTAACATTTTATCAGCATATAATCGATATACAATTTTAGAAAAGGAACGCTATAAAACTGCTAATTTTTACTTTTAAAATTCGAACCACGAATGTATTATTTAAACAATATTTCGCTTCGGCCAGCAATGCTATAAATTCAATGTCTATTAATCATCAAACCGCGTCAATGAATGAGTGGACACAATTTCCGAGCTACCGATTCTCGCGTTACATCGAATGATTTAAACAAATATTAAGCTCCACACGTGGCGTTGTGCGAAAATTATTAATTAAAAATATCCAATAGTGATGGCAATGCAAAAAATAAAAATAATAATTAAATTATGAAACACTTTCGTACTTTATATTGAATTGTTATGATTGTTGGTACATAAGGCGCTTTAAGTTTCAAATAAAATATTTAATATTATTATTTACCTTTTCTAGATAAAACGTACTGTATGTCCTTTTCAGTTCCCCTGACAAGGAGTCTGCGAAATTTCATGATGATTACTCGAGTAGTTAAGGCGTGAAAGCGTAACAAACAAACAAACTCACATTAGCATTTATAATATTAGTAAGAATTGGAGCGGATAGCACAGTGACGTTAGACACTACCACACCACAATTACCTCGCTTTCTATGTTTAAACTATATGATACAAACAATTCTGTTATGTAAATACAATTGTTTTTGCATTTAGATTTTCTGAATAGTAGTCTCATTCATTTGGAGCTTTAAAAAGCCGTATGATGCATGGATAATTCTGCAAGATTCAAAGTACCCATAGTTTATAGGCAGTACTGGCCTGGAGTTGCGATACTACTGATTGTTATCTCTAATTATGAAACAAAGTCCTCCGCTGTGTCTGTCAGTCTATCTGTTCGCGATAAACTCAAAAACTATTGAACAGATTTGCATGCGGTTTTCACCAATAGACAGATGTATAGTTTCTTAAGGTTTTACTACTACCCGTACAAAGTCGGGGCGGGTCGCTACTATCGCTAGTAAAGTATACAACTGCTTATGTTATTTTGCAGGTGTGTTCATCCGAGTACACGAGCTGTGAATGGCTGCCACCAAACTCTACAATCTTGGACAAAATAGACAACGATTTTGAAGATTATGATAACTGAATATGACACAAATTTTAATCTTATATAAATATATCTAAAAAATATACTATGTTATCTGTTATGATTTGTAAAATATCACAAATCTTAGTATATGATTGTGATCTTCGTTTCAGATTTTTGTAGACATGTAATATTTAAACGTCCTGACCGTTTGAATTTATATATACACCATGATATTTAGTTAAGATAATGGTTTATTACTAATATCCTAGATTCTGGGATTCGATAGGTGATTCTGTATGCAAGTTGTGATCAATGGGCTACTTGTAAAAGTACGAGCGAAATCTTCATATTGTAAACCACCTAATACAGTATTACATACATAACACACGTGACAAATGATTCATGATTTTGATTCACTTTTTAACAGCACTTGCTGCCCAAGTAATTCTGTGTCACGAGGAATAAATATAAAAGAAAGCGCACGTTAGGGCATCGAGTCTGATAGATAGCAATCGGTGCTATCTATCAGACTCAATGCCCTAACGTGCGCTGCTACAGGAAATTATCAAAGATGAAAACCTGTATTAAATCGAATCCAGTCGCTCTCGACCGTCAGTTGCATAAACGTCCACAAACGGTGGAAACATCGAGGATGTCACATACTAATACATTTAGTATGCGTTGCAACATACGTAAGTTGCTGTACCATCCATATGATTAACTCATTCATGTATCCCAAGCAAGTAACTTGCGCTTGCAGCCTGCATATTTGCGTCGTATATGCACGTATACAACGCAACTATGAAATATGTTAATAATGTTTGATAGTGAATACCGTCAAATATTACTAACAAATAGTAACTGACCGGGTCAAGTAATACTTGCTTAACAAATTCCGAATTGGAATAACTCATTAGCAAAGTGGCTGGAGCATTTCGCTTAGTTTGAAGGATAAACACGACTTCAAATAGAGGGAAACTAATAGTGCTAGTAAACTTTGAGATACGAGGAACATCACATAAAGTAATACAGCTTTTAATAGAATTATTTATATATGTTATTTCATTGTCGGCCTCGATGGCGTAGTGGTTAGTGTAACCGACTGCCACGCCTGAGGTCGCGGGTTCGATTCCCGCACAAGACAAATATTTGTGTGCATGAACATGGATGTTTGTCTTGGTCTGGGTGTTTCTATGTATAATATGTATGTATTTACGAAAAAAAAAAAAAAAAAAAAAAAAAAGTATATTTGTATGTTTATCCATTGTCTAGTACCCATAGTACAAGCTCTGCTTAGTTTGGGCTAGATAGTGTTGTGTGTATGTGGTAGAATATTATTATTATTATTATTATTATTATTATTATTATTATATTATTTACAAGACCCCAGTCATTTAACAAAATGTAGACTACAAATTTTCATTTTTCAATGTTGTTTTGGCAAAGCTATGATTTATATTTTGATTATTATACAAAGTTATTTGGGTCTTTAAATACTGTATAATTATGACTGCCCGGATGGCGTAAAGGCATTAGTGGTCGTCTCACTACTGCTACTACGCTGAGTGTTGTGGGTTCGAATCCCACACGGGACAAAAATTTGTGTGATCTACAAATCGTTGTTCCTAGTCTGGATGTTTTATGTGTCCGTTATTTGAATGTTTGTAAAGACCACCGTGACACAGGATTTATTCATAGTGCAAGAGATCTTTAAAAATAAAATTTTATTAACAATACTAACTTTGTCCTCAATATTACTCGCTCGCTAACAGTATGTACTTTTTCCTGGATGAAAGGTATCATATGACCTCTTCTGTAGCCCTGACAAATTGTATGTGAAATTTCATAATGATCGACCAAGGGGTTAAGGCGTTAAAGCGTGAAACAAACAAACAAACTCACATTCACATTTATAATATAAGTTAGGATTATCTTAGATTGACAATTTGAAATAAAACTATTTAAACCGATTTCATCATGTATTTTTTTTATCTCTCGCTCGTCACTTTTTAACCATGTTTATATTATTTTATCAAACATTGCTGATTCAATCCTAGGCACATAAACGGTATTCTTCTAATCAGCACTTTAAGTTGGAAGTGTGTTAGCTTTTCTGCCAGGCAATAGAATGTTTCTTAGAACCGTGAGCCGTGAAAATGATATTTTTCTAGGGAAATGCCTGCCTGATAATATCTGCGACGCGAAAGCTTTGCAAATATAAATAGTGCAAACAAAGAATATCTAGCAGAATCTTTGAAATGCCAAGATTGCTAGCTGCTCGTGTCAGGACTGAGACAATGAAATTCACACCTATTGTAACTACGTATACGATAATGCGTGAAGAGACAATTTTGTACTCCCTTTTTAAGCATACTGAGCGAACCTAAGAGTGAAATATTTGACACCTTGAAGGTTATATGAAAGATAAAATCTATTAAAAATTTGAAGCATCTTTATTCTGTGCAAATAAATAAGTGATAAGAAATAAATGATAGATAATATATACATAGACATATTGCGAATAGGTTGCCTAGTTAAATTGCGTACGGATGATATTAAATTGGTAATTTTTTTATTAAGTTTATTAAATCTACTTCTCTAATAAGTTATTTAAAAAAATTGAACACTAGTTAAGAGAACATACATTTATGAAAGAGTGACTGCCAGCCGCCTAAGATCAGAGTGTTCACTGTCCAAAAATCACTATGGCTTTGTACCGGGCTTATCTACGATCGATCCTATGTTTGCTCTAAACACGATCGCTGAAGAGTATCGCGCAAAACATCGACTGTTCTATGTCGCATTCTTGGACATGGAAAAGACATTTGACTGCGTTCCAAAGGATACGAGCTGATGGAACCTTCGCAAGAAGAACGTCCCCGAACATTATATTAACATCATAGCCGACATGTAGGTACAAGGGTGCGAGATCAATGGTCAGTAGTGGGTCAGACAAAACCAATAGCGGTTGCAGAAGGTGTGCATCAAAGCTCAGTACTGAGTCCCTTCCTGTTTTGCTTGGTCTTGGACTCACTTACTGAAGTGGCGTAGTCCTCAGTCTCGTAGACTTTCATCTACGCAGATGACGTAGCTATCTGCACCGAGAGCCGCGCAGAGTTACAAAAGGCACTTCTGTTGTGGAAGCAGCAGTTACAGGCCGGTGACCTAGCGTTGAGTGTTGCAAAGACCCAGTACATGTCTTTTAATGACCCAGACCCAAGAGACAACAGTCCGATTCCCATCGACGGCCATCTTGTAACCATGTGCGATCAATACAAGTATCTGGGTGGTATGATGCACAGATCTGGGAACATAGAATGCAACATTCAACACAGAATAGCCGCAGCGTGGCTAAAGTGGTGAGAAGTAACTGGTGTCACCTGCGACAACAAGATGCTTGTCGAACTGAAGGGTTTGATCTATAAGACCATAATAAGGCCAGTCCTTATGTATGGCAGCAAAATATGGGCTGCAACCCAAAAGAACGTGCATACCATCCAAGTTGCTGAAATGGAGATGCTGAGGTGGATGTGCGGCGTAACCAGGCTCGATAAAAGCCGAAACAAGTACGTGCGAGGAAGTCTCGGTGTACGCGACATCGCCGACAAGATGCAGGAGAGTAGGCTGAGATGGTATGTCACGTGAAAAGAAGGCCACCAGACTACGTCGGAAATTTCGTACTACAGCTTGACCTCCCTGGTCGGAGACATAGAGGTAGACACAAGACAAGGTGGAAAGATGTAGTGCTAAAGGACAAGAGGGAATGTAATGTTACTGACAATGATGTCGAAGATAGAGCGAAGTGGAGGAGAAAAATAAGGAAAGCTGACTCACCACCATGTGGGATACATAGCTAGGAAGAGAGAGAGTTATGAGGTCTCGGGTTCGAATCCCGGGTCGGGCCAACAAAAAGGTATTGGGTTTTTCTGGTAAGAAATCTCAATTGCAGCCTGAAGTTGGGCAGTTGGCGGTGTTAGACACCTCTGTGCCTCGGAAACCACGTACAGCCGTTGGTCCTGCGCCTGATCTCTCTCCGGTCGTGTCGGATTACCATCCCATCGGATTATGAGAGTTAAGGAACACAGAGTGCACTGGTGTTTGCGCACACGCTTGTGCACTATAATATCTCCTGCACAGATGGCCAGTCTCCGTTCACATTGGCCGCCGTGACCGAAATTTGGTCTGGAGAACATTATTATTATTATATCAAATAATATTTGTTTAAATTTTTGTCTGTCTATTTGTTTGTTCCAGCTAATCTCTGAAACGGCTGGACTGATTTTGGTGGAACTTTCACTGGCAGATAGCTGTTGTTATAAGAAATATTTTACTTATGCTACTTTTTTTAGAAACAAATCTATGAACTGAACAAACACTGTTTTTTTCAATTCCACGCGGACAAAGTCGCCGGTAAAAGCTAGTTATATTGTAAGGAAACTTCTTCATATTTAGAAAATCCTTGATTAACTAACGTCCGTGTTTTTTTTTGTTGACATAAAGAAAAAAGGAATTCGTGCATAGTAACAACAAAAAAATAAATGCAAATTGTACGTGCCAACACAAAAATGCTTGGCACTCGGCATATTGCATATTATTATTGTTAATTTAGCTTGATGAAAACACGGGGCAATGTTATTAATAGTATATGATAGCTTTAATAAAAAGTAAACGCTTTTCTTAATAGACATTTTACTATTACGTTCTCTAATTCAAACTTTCACAACTTAGTTTCGATTTTGTCTTTAAATTTAATTCATTTTAGGGTTCCATGATCAAAATCGCCAAAATGTACCTTTATAAAGACGTCCAACTCATCAGTCTGCCCGTATATCACGACTATTTTACCAATCCAATTTGTTGTCGTGGCTTGAAATAAATAAATCATGATTTCGACTCCCCTGCATCTTTTTACACTTACGCTAGTGAGCACCATATTTCACCTACTTGACATATTCGCACCACGTACTCGAGATAAGTATCCTGAAACAAATATATTATATACACAATGTCAATACTTTGCCCAACTCGTGGGACTACTAGTATCGGCTTGCTCTGCTGTTGAGTACGGATGGATTGACACAAAGCAACTAGAACGCTGCAAATTCTTGAATCTTAGAGGACACGGTAACTATGACAAGACTATGCAAATTCCTTCGTCATTGCAGTCAGATCTAGATTGGTGGTGTCAGTAGTCCCAGGAGTTGGGCAAAGTATATTATAATATATTTATTTCAGGATACTTATCTCTTCGGACGTGGTGCTTCGTATAATTATGATAGAACTTCACTTGGTAAGTTCGTTTAATCATCAAATATTCAGGGCTTTGAAATATAACGCAACGTAATACGTAGTAAAAATCAAGCATCTAACACAATGCGATAAAATTGTATGGATTTTCGAACATTACCATACAAACTGGCGAAAGGGCTGATTATCAATATATGGGTGCTTTATGTTAACCTTGAATCTGTAAAATGTCTGTCAAAGTAGATTGAAGTACTTATCAAAGATATAAATCATAGATGTGCCACCATCGCACTTAAATCGCACGGAAGTAGCCACACTAAGTAAAGTGAGCTCACAAATTAGATAGAGAACGATAATATATAATTTTCAGTATGAGTGAGCGTGAAAATACTTTATTTATAATTTAGATATCATTTTGGCATTGAGTGTCAGATAACAACACAATGGCACAGAAAAGTGACCATATTTCAACGTTAAATAACAATGCAGCATAAAAAATATAAATTATTATATATTTTATAATGTGCAAATCTCGCGCCTTTTCTGTAAAGATTTGTACTCCCACTACCGCAGCCTTAGAAATACTTTCGGCTATGGCTTTTATTCACGATGCGGGTGGTATCATGTAAACTACCATTGAATTGAGCTTTTGAGGATCACACAATATTTGTCCCGTATAGGCATCAAACCCACAACACTCAACGCAGTAGCAACGAAGCAACCACTTAAACAAAAACGCCATTCGTGCAGTCAAACACTGAAAGATGCGCCAGTGCTAGAGTGAATATAATAAATTATTTATAAACGCATACCAGGCTTTTGGGTGTGTTTAATGCTCATCGTATACGAAGACCTACAAAGACAAAACTTTAGCTGAAAAGCCCAATCCCAAACATAGCTCGCGATATAGCGCAGGTATGATAAACCTTTAACTAATTCCTCGGGGATTATAGTCTATCCTACATATTCATTAATTTATTCCTATCAATATGTCGGTTCTATCCATTTAGTGTAGATTGGATGTCGTTAGTTTCATATTGTTCCGGAAATTGTGTCAGGAATGTAATATTAAGCGATGTCATGATCAGTGCTCATTACGGTAATATTCGTGTTACCTCTGTCTACCAGGATAATTTTGCGTTAAGGAAAACCAGGTGCAACTTCTATGTACGAGTATCAAAAAAAGGTGTAACAATTTTATATCTTCGTCATTATTTATATAAGCGATTTTGAATGTTTGCTTTCTTGAATAAAATAAAATATATAATTTACATAATGTCGATCACAAAAAAAATTACATTACTCATTAATGTAAATTTTTTTGTGATCGACATGTCCTTTGTAATGTTGGTGGATCCTACTATGCACGATATACATTGATTTATTAATAATAAAATCAGCGCTGTTTTTAAGCTTTCCCACTGCTGGGCACGGCCAAAAGGCTGAAGAATCTCAGTACGAAAAGCGTAAGTCAACAGTCCACAACGCTAGCGAGCATACCACAATATTTTTAAAAAAATTGTGAATTATTCGAGAACGTTATGAAGAACTTTAAGACAAACAGGTTTCCCTATGATATTTTCTTTCACCATTTTAAGCAATAAGTATTTAACATGCACGTAACCTCGAAAATTCTCAGGTGTCTTGGGATTGAACTCGAGACCTTCAATCCAATTATCAACCATTAAACTGTCACTGCCAATACGATAAGACATAAATATATTTTAATATATACAGTTTTTTGTGTTTTAAATACAAATATAGATTCTAGTCAACAAAAATGTTACAGCCTTAAAATTTGTGTTGATACAAGGATTTGAACATTTTAACCGCGTTGGTTATGCGGCATTTGTAATCCTGTTTGTAGCCTAACATGAGGTCTCAGATTTAGGTTTCAAGTCAAAGTGTCATTGGGGTTTTCTGCTAAGACGACAATCATAGCACGTATTTTGGCAATGTGCCCGGTAAACGACAATGGGCCCATTCGCCGTTTAGTGCGATACACCTTGGCCGTCTCCTGCCAAAAGCCAGGTGTGTGAATCTACATATGTGTGATTTTTAAGTGTTAGTTTCGCTGCATTCTTTTTTACACGGCGTGGCATTTCATCAGCCGGTCGTTTTTACTTGAAGCATAATATTTATACCTTATATTTTTATTTTACATTGTCCGTCGCTCCGAGCGCGACACGGCTCATAGACTACAACGACATAGTTTCATGGAAAATACACTTTTGTCCAGCGTTTAACATTTACGACATTGTGGACATTTTGCTGAGCAAAGTAAAATAAAAAAAGCCACCAGTATATTGATAAAAGCTTTTTCTATCTATTCCGTTACAAAGAGAGATTAATAGTTATGTTCGATCGAACGCTATACTGAACATATAAGCCGAAAGTTATTTGTTGATAAACATAGTTCAAATCTTTGTCATAATTTGGATGCTTATAGTCTAGCTAGAAAAAATACAATACCAACATTATGAAAATCCAACTAATATTATAATAAAATTGTGAAAGTTTGTAAAGCCGTTGAGTTGATTCCTATTTAATTACGCGTCAACCTTTAAAAGGAATTGAATAAAACTTTTCATAAATATAGATTATGACCATGATCATGAACATAGGATATTTTTATTTTGATACGAAATGTAATGCGAGTTAAACCGCGCGCAGTAATTAGGTAATTGCGGAGCCTTTAATGTTACAAAAATCCAACTCTTATATGGAGAGTCGCTGATACACTTTAATCCCTTCTTTATCAACGAGTATCTTGGCTATTCAAAAGGGGAATTATAAGAAAGTTTTCTCTAAATCACGAGCTCAAGAGACAAAATCAGGGTTCTAATTTGCCAAAGACT
This sequence comes from Catocala nupta, assembly GCA_963675205.1. Classification (NCBI taxonomy): domain Eukaryota; kingdom Metazoa; phylum Arthropoda; class Insecta; order Lepidoptera; family Erebidae; genus Catocala; species Catocala nupta. The sequence continues at coordinate 23,619,289 of OY776086.1, read as the reverse complement.
GGCACAGATCAAATCTGTTGACGCAGCGGGCGGCGGAGTGTTAGTATTCGACGACTCTGTTTAAGATACAGGGGACATTAAGGTGTCACTATAGTATATCTGTGTGTAAAACGCATAAAGTTAAAACTAAATAAATAATGTATCAACTCAAATACCGAACATTGAATGAAAATTATAAATCTCATTTATACATTATGAGTGCATTAACCTATCACTATAATATAATTAATTTTATATTGATAATTGAGTAACTTTTTAAATCATTAATTTACCAACTGTGCGTGGAAAGCTAAATACGAAACTGTGACCGATTGTGAAAATTTCACAGTGGTGTCATAGGATCGATTATAATTAAAAATGTTAGCCTTTTATTTAAAAAATAGATAACAAGCCATGTAACGAATCGGAAAAGAAAATAGCGCTCCGTCTCTATTAGGGTACCATACGATAGTGTATACATACGTGAATGCGACAATACGATGGGCGAATAGTTAGCAAATTTTCAGAAGTAAAGATACACAGCAAACTAAATTTAATTACTGAACTACGAGTACCTATAATAAACGACTTCGCGCATTACCCAATCAACAATCAAACCCTGCAAAATGTAACTTAACGTAATACATTCAGATTTCTTCAAGTTATAGTTTCAAATTTAAGTCTTGCTCAATTTATACCAAAACAACGTTTATCTAGATCAGTCAAGTAACCACATAGACCAGACTAATAGCTCCAATTTTCTCCATTTCCAAGTAGCTCAGGTTGTTGGAGTCAGTTTACAGCACTTAATGCCCACGTCCACGACTCGATGTATCCGATAGTCAGAGCCTTGGTTGGGCACTATGCCAGCCATAATCCCATGCCTTCAATAACGGTCAATAAATAAACATGGGCGTCGTACCGTTTTCTACGAGGTTAAACGGTTGAAATGATGAATGAAGTGTCTTACCTATTTTGCTTTATGTATTTTATTACTAAAATGGAACGGTTATGTAAATCCAATTGATTAAACATAGGGATTGCACCGGCGATCGTGTATTTTCTCATTGCACCCCTTTCTCGTCGTTGACCTGCACAAGCTGTTCTATCACGCTTGTAGTGCATTTGCGTTATGACAGGCGTCTGACATAATCAGCGTTATTATATAATATGGCGATTTAACCCGTTAAGTCGCCATATAAACCAAACCGAGGATAAGGCCCGCCTTATCCTCGGTTTGGCAGTTAAAGTAGGTTAAAAATAATTATTAAATATGCCTAATAATAATATCAGCCATAACCATCTTGTCATTTTAATCATTTTATATTTTATTATGAAGAGTTAAAATTTGTTTTATTTACATGTAGAAGATTGAAGCAATTCTAAATAGTTGAAGTCACGCTGTAATGCTAGTTGTATACATTTCCAATCGCCTAATAAATATTTTTAAGGCACAATTATATCTAAACTCTCTTTCTTCTTTAAGACTCCTCAAAGATTACCTGCCAATCGAATTCATGTACAAATTATTGAATCTTTAATTCGCACTTGATCTCTTTTAAAAAAGTAATTGAAACACTTCCTTCGTCCCTCAATCAAATAATCATGACATCAAATAAGAACAATTCAATCAAATAAATACAAACCTGGAATTGAAAAAAAAAAAAAAAAAAGAAGGATGATACTTGGCTATATCTTGCGTAAATTGGAGGAGGAGGCTAAAAAATAAGTCACTTTGATGTTTCGAGAACTGACAATTTCTCTTTCTTGTTTTCGCCCTTTTTTCCTTAAGAAGAGAGTGTGTATACAATTTGACTCGTGTCGCAAAGTCAAGGGTATGCGTCGAGTATTCCAAGGACTTACTAGCTGCTTTATAAGTATGGGACTAGTGGCGCAGCGGCAATGAATCCTACTGCTGTAAGTGAGCTCTCGGTTTAATGCCGGGTTGGAAGTAGCACATCATGTTTTCTGTCACGAAATTCATAATAGCAGCACAAAGTCTAGCATTTTACCCGACGGCAATAGGATCGCCATCATCTGCGAGCTAAAACTAATATAAAAATAGTGAGGTTATGTGTCTCAATACACTTCTGCCTGCCCTTTAGCGAACACAGGTGTGTACTACTATTATAAAGGCTTCTTCTTAATACACAGATATATCTATATATACACAGATATAATATACACTATACACAGTGTGGCTCAAAGCATGATCAGGATTCCTGATGACAAGTACATCTAAGAAAGCTAATGAATTATTTGCCTCTAATTGAATAGTAAATTGGATGTTGTTATTAATGGAATTAGGACAATTGAGACAACTACCATCTTAGTCTCCCCGTGACCATAGCTGCTAAAAAGCAACCGTAACGTCGGGGAAAGTGTAAACTTAAATATAAATAGTTTTAATAATTTAATTATCTTAAAAATTAGTAAAGTTTAATAGTAGTAGTAGTGTAACAGTTCTAAATTATGTAATAAAGTGTCAAATAAACAACGCGATAAAATCCGTATATAGCAGTTTTTTTTCAATAAATACAAATAACTTTAATCTTTAAAAAGACAACTGCCGCACTAGGAATAATACCTGTGTCGCGGGAGAATTTACAAATATTCAAACAACGGACACTAAGAACCTAGACTCGGAACAATCATTTAGGATCACACAAAATATTTTCCCGTGTGGGGATCGAACTCACAACACTCAGCGTAATGACAGTGGCGAGGTGACTAATTAAACCTCTAGGCCATACGTGCAGTCAGTTTATCGACCACAAAGTATACCCAAACTAAGATCAATCAATTGATTAGATGAAGTCTCCTGTGTGTAACACGTGCAATAGGAAAACTGCCACAACTTAAGCTTTGACAAACTACAAATACTCGCAAAAGAACATCGGTACCTACCAAGGAAGCTATTAAGATCAAGAGACACTTCAATTTCAATATTTGATTTCATTAAATCTCACAAATATCTATTTAGTTTTTATTGTGTTCGTGAGTCGATCAACGGCAATAGCGGGGTAACCAATTGCCTCCAATACCAAACATGCAGTCATTCTTGTCTTTGAATACCGTTGAAATGACAGTCCATCATTTGGAAATCCTTACTAACATTGTAAATGTACATGTGAGTTTGTTTGCTACGCTTTCACGCCGTAACTACTCGACCGATCATCATGAAATTTCGCATACACGTTGTCAGGGATACCTTACATCCATAAAATGTACTGTTCCCGAAGGATAGAAAATTGACATAACTTAAATTTACGCTAGAGAAGCCGTGGGAAAAATCTAGTCTCTTATAAACGTGACATCAGTGAAGAGGTCTGGCAGTAATTTTTCTTCTGTTAAGAAACAGATCGAGCTCACACAACGTCTTGCATTATGTATTCGATTGTAATATGTACGTTGGTCTCGTTCCAAGTCCTACTTAATGGAAAAAAGGACAGCCCAAATATAAATTTGTATATTTACATACATTTCGTGTTCATTATTTCGTAATACCTACATTATAACATACACAAAGATTCTACAATAATAATAATACAAATATACTTGAAGGTTTTCTTCTTGATTTGCATTTTCACTATTAAAAGGTCTACACCTTGTGGCCTGTTCCGAGTGGCAACGCCGTGTTGTATTTTAAGTTTATTAAATATAATTTATTTAATTATGTTTCAACAATTAATTAATACACTCTACAGATCAAGATAAAAGTGTATTATAGTAAAACTTTTGTGTGTATTAATTTTACTATGCCGTTTTTACACGGCACAAGAAATACAAATATAATTATATTTTATCTATGGTATTAAAATTATTTCGTCAACTAGTGGAATATGTAATAAATCCTCGTTTACATGTCGTTGCCATACTACTAATAAAGTCACCAGCTTAATTTCGTTATATGCCTTGGAATCTTAAAATGTTCTCTATATACATACTACTTCCTTATACTGCCTTGATGGCATAACGATATGCATAAGGTCTTGGGTGGGACTAACATTAAGTTATTGTGTTTTCAACCAAAAATTCACAATAGCAGCCTGTAGTTAGACAGTTGGCGGTATTGTACACCCCCGTGTTTCGGAAACCGCGTAAAAGCGTTCGTCCTGCGCCTGATCTCTCGACGATCGTGTTGGATTACTACTTGTTGGATATACCCCAGTGTTAGCGCACATACTTATGCACTACCTATAATATCCTGCACAGATGGCCAGTCTCCCTTAAGATTAGGCGCCATGCCCGAAATTCCTTCTGAAGCTCATTATTATTATTAGTATATTATATTTTAAGATAAAGTATGAAGAGACAACATGGGCGTCGTTTCTATGTGAAGAAAGTAGTCAAGACGAATACTCGTAATGAACGCACATACATACCTACGTATATATAGATATACAAGATCATAATGAACTGGTCTCTAGAGAGAAAAATATTGTGGCATTAATTTAGGCGCGTCCCAAATCTGGTTATTGCAATCATTAATTAGAAGGCGTTTTCCTTGAAGACCTTCATATGTAAGTTATAATAAAAAAAGCTGCAAATAATATATTTCAGGCAATGTGGTAATCATTTGTTATATACCACTCATTCCTAAAGGAGTAGGCATTACACAGTAATGAATTACACCTACTTTTCACTTGGTTTCATAGCAGCGATGGCCTAGTGGAAGACTGATCGACTGCAATGCAGAACAATCGAGTTTGATCCCTCGGCACCTCTGACTTTTCGAAGTTATGTGCGTATTAAATCGTTAATTGTCGCTCGCTTTAATGGTGCAGTAAAACATCGAAAACCTGCATGTCTTAGAGTCCTCCATAATGTTCTCGAAGATATGTGAAGTCTGCCAATCCGCATTGGGCCAGTGTGGTAGCCTATAGCCTAACACTTCTCACACTGAGAAGAGGACCGTGCCCGGCAGTGGGACAGTTGAATACAGAGCTGATATTATATCACGTGGTTTAAGGACGCAAATTGTAGGAGGCCGAGGAGTTTCTTGATATAATACCCAATAACAATATTATAAATTTCCTATCTCTTCTATTTCTTGACAATAAATAGAAAAATAGACCCCGATTTTAAAAAAGATCATGATTCTTTAAATTTATTTTGTCAGTCCGAAGAAATATTAGCCAAACTGGATGGAAACGGGTCAACTTATTTACATATTTTTAAAACAAGACGTCTTTCGATCTGTGTTTGTCAGTTTGTGCTCTTATAAACTCCAATACTACTAGTTTATTTTCAATATGGCTTTGCGTCATATTGCAGTATATATTTAGTTAACAAGAGTAATTGTTAAATCGGCAGTAAAATAATATCAAGCCATTTATAAAATGTAAAATAACTTACTATTTGAATAAAACCAATATACAAAATAAATCCACCAATAATCTATGACAAAGTAAACGAAGTAAATATACTTAACTTTTAACATTCTTGACATTGAAATAATCTCCTAGTGAAACACCTGTGCTCAAAGAAATTTAAGAAAATAGATTTACGTCAGAAAATGAGAATAGTTTGCTAATGTTCGAACGCTCGTTGAAGGATACTTTGTCATTGCCTTCAGAGCAAAAATACCTATTAAATCTATGAGAGAAGCTACGATTTCTGAAGAACATAATAACTTCTTAACAAATATCATAAATGAGAATGTGAGTTTGTTCGTCACGCTTTCACGCCTTAACTACTCGACCAATCATCATGAAATTTCGCATATATGTTGTCAGGGGACAGAAAAGGATATAGGTTACCCTTTATCCAGAAAAAGTACTATTACTAACTTTATTTTCTTTTTATTTTACTTGGCGGATTGCCTTGACGCATACCCCAATGGACATCCACATGGACCATTCGTTTTGTGTGGGCGGAGGGTTTATGTCGGACTCACCGGGGTAAAAGAAAGATGTTGAAATGATAATGGACCTCCCGGAATACCGACTAAACCTACCACGGTGTTCCTCGACAAAACCACTATCGACGAGGCCGCGCGAATCACTTGCACATGCGGTCGCGACCCCGCCGTATAAAACAGCAGGGCACTACACAAAGAAACCTATCCAAAGGCATTCACTCATTATAAAACCTACTGTCTGCCCTCTGGAGACGACTGACCTACTGTCTTACTGGCGAGACGGACTCGACACAGGGGCGCATGTGGGAACACGTACGCCGCCTCTCGGACCTGGTACTGATCGGAAGGCGGGCAGGCCCACAAAGCCCACCATCCCCAGGTCAAACCTCAGGGTGGCTGGAGGTCATCTCGCGCCCTCCGGCGCCCGGCTCTGCGGTTGGGGAGAGGGTTTAAGCGATCCCTCTCCCGCTCCGCCACCTCCTTGATGGAAATCACTTCCTCACAGAAGGAGGTAACGGCGTTCCGCGACCTCTCACTCCGGACTATAGACTGAACTACGGTTGGGCGTGAGAGGGCAACCAATCCGACTGCCGCGATCAACTCACGGTGCTGCGATGCCCAGGCAGGGCTAAACAACGTCGCGGCAGTCACCGCAGTGGTGACAACCGGGCGTCGCTTGCCGGCGTATACGACACAGGAACTGGCCAAAACAACCGTGGCCAGTCATTACCTGTGTCAGCCGGAAGGTGAGGGCGCCATGCCGCCTCTCCAGCCACCTCTCAAACACGGGATTTACCGCCACGATTGTGACGGGCCCGATTACTAACTTATATAATCTAAACTAAATTTACGCCAGCGAAGCCGCGTGCATAATCTAGTATTTCATAAGTCTCAAACTAATCTTCATTACAAATTCAATCTGTTAAAACAGACACAAGAAAGTAGCGCACGCACTATCCAGAAAATCTACTACTACTAACCTAGTCATAGCGACTGTTCCTCGACGTTACCAGAGCATGCTAATCACGACCCTGCCGTAGTATTTACTACTAACCTAATTTCACCTACATTGACGCCAGTGAAGCTGCGGGCAAAATATAGTATATCATAAGTCTTAAACCAAAGTTCACCACAAATTCAATCTGTTTAAACAGACACAATAAAGTACGCACGCATGACTATTTAATCGTTTTTACGAAAAAATATTATGTTTAAAACACGTAAAACCTCTTTATGTGGTTGCGTTTAAGTCAACGGCGTATTCAAAATAAACACAAAAATGTTCGGGTAGAGTGTAAAGCAAACTCCATCTCATTACGGGTGGAACCGACACACGGTTGGAGCCGGTCGCACGAATGATCACACGCCTCCAATTTAATTTCGCAGAGGTATAATGAGATCCGCTCTGAATTAATATAGGTTTTTGAATAAGGTATCTCGCATACAAACCTCGTTTACACGCCTCTCCGGAGCACGTATTTTGGCTCACACAATCACACATTTTATATTAACTGCTATCGACGGCTTGTTTGGTAGCTGGAATTTCTCGAGGTGTTATTTTCCAAGCGTCAAACTTTAGCAGTGTGTGCGTAAATTCAAATAAGAAAATAACTTCGCCAATATAAATATGCAAATTGAGTATGAAACAATGCGTGGCACGATTCAGTTGGTACGCGATTATGTCTCGCAGACTAGTTCTGGCACAAGACGTCGCTTGCAAATAAGAATTTTCGACGTATATTGAATTGAAGTTAAACTAAAATCAGTTGCGTTTATTTATGGTCCTTATCATAGCTATGTAGTAGACTGAGAGTAATGATATCTCACCTTATATCAGATTTCTATACAATACTAGACTCAATCGCATAGTTTATTATCGCTGTGTCCAAAGCCGATCATTTCACGGAGCATCTACATAGAAATCTACAGCAGCTCGAATAAATAAATACTTTCGCCATTCAGAAGATCACAGCCATTTGAGATGAAGAGGCATTTACAGCTGCATATGAAAATGCTATGATGTCAGTATTGTCAGTACAGGAACAAATGGTCTTTAGTATTTTCACGAGCAGCATTCATTTTAAGCTTCGTGAGTTCTGTTCAAAAGCCTTAATTGGCTAGAAAATTTTGTTTGTTATTACACATGATAGAAAAATATCTTTATCTAATGCAAGAATATTTATTATATTATATAATATTAGGTTTCTACATTGACACCTCTTATCAAAAGGTATACCTAAAAATATCCACTTATTCTCTAGGTGGCACTAAGGCTTAATTGAATTTCAATAAATTTTCGTTCTACGAGGTGACGAAATGCTCCGTCGAAAAAGGTATATTTTACAAGTATATACAGAATTTTAGAGCTAAGTAATGGAATGATGTAGGTAAGTTATTAATGAGGAAAAATTAACCATGAAGTAGTATTCGAATTTGCCATTCGGTTTACTTCGACACTTTGTATATTATAAAGTCATGCAATTCTTTGTAGTGTTATATTTGCATAAGTTTGATATAATCAACAACTTCCAGTGATAGTTACGTAAGCCACGGGCATTGTGTTGGAAAGACATTGTGGGTCGTCGGGTGTCAGCTGGCTTACCGAACACAGATCAATGACTCGTGGAAACTGCGCTAATAAAGATAAATGTAGCCCGTAGACTTAGATAAAGCTCGATGAGACTTATTTAAGTTCTTGAAGCTATTTGCTACGTGGTCCTAACAAATGCGTAGATTATTCGTACGCGATTATCAATCGACATATTAAGTAATCTGTAAGTCATAATTTAATCTAGGAGGCAACATTTAATCTAGATGAAGTACAGATAATATTGAGCATTTTCGGTGATATTTTATTGAAATACATAATTTTCTATTATTTATTTTATAAATAAAGTACTGGTTGCTACTGCTATGCTGTGTACTATGCTTATATATAGGATCTCGCTATAAGATAGTCAAATGTAAAGTAGCATTGAGTGATATTATTCTGTAATTATTTCACAAATAACAAAAAGCATTATTTTAACCTGAAGACTTCGATTTTTATAATTAGATATTTGCAGCATTACAAGACTGAAATCACACTTCTCTTGTCTCTTCTCTTCTCACTTCTCACGATCTTCTGTTCTCTTCTCTTCTCACTTCTCACGATTTTTTTTTACAGAACTAGTACCTACTACGTGTATCTTGTTTCCATCTATACGCTAATTCTTACTTAGAAACTACAACAAGTGATTTATAGAAATAGTTAATCAGTCCAGCAAATAAACATAGAAGAAAAAGAAACTACAAACGTATGTTTCATTTCAAACTCCTAAAAACTCCTTACATCCAAGTATTATGTATGTAAAGCTATAAAGAAAAGGCCCATGACTCATTACGGTTCAAAAGATAAACGGTTTGTTTACCAAGAGCATTCATCTGCGGCCTCTCCGGTATTTAGAAAGCGATAAAAACCTCACGTCAGTAAATACCCTTGAAATATGCTCACTTTACACCACACTGCTCGCAAAAACAGCCACGGTCAAATAATATTAAAATTATTCTTTTAAAGTTACGTTGCGTTTACGTTTGCATCTTTTAGGGTAAAAGCTATAATTATGTATTCTCTCCAATAATATTACATCACGTTAATCATCATTAGTATTGTATTAGCTCAAGTGGCTTTATTAGAAAACGGTACTTTGTAATTACTTTTATTAGAAGTCTGAATAATTACTACAGCAATCTACAAAATAATTTCAGTAGGTAATTAATAGACAGCTAATCTATCACATTCGATATATATAATTATCTATGTTATTTAAGTGTGATTGCTAAAATCATCATTGTGATAAGTAATGAAATAAATAAATTATCGCAACATATAAAGCGCTGAATGATGTCATCACCTAAAATACAGCGTTCATTATTAGCTTACATAATTATGAAAGAATAATAATATATCAATATATATTTTTTTTTAATCTATCTTTTTTAAATTACCGGTGGCGCAGCAAAATTGTTTGTGTACATTTTTTATTTATGTTGTTTGTTCAATGTGCATACCATGGGTAGGACAGTGTAATTGGACTTTTGGTTAATACATTATCAGTAGCAACACGGAATTTAAAGCTGTGCTATTGCAATAGGCTCGTGCTCTATTGCTTAGGACCTTAAATTATAACTGGGGAACTGTGAGTATAATACACCTATACTTCTTTAAGGATACAGGCGTAAAATTATGCTTTCCAATTTTTATTTGCATCTGATTGTCAGTGAAGGAACTTTCTTTTTATTTAAGTTAAAGAAAAACACTCGCATTATGTTTGGCGTCAAGAGGAAATCTGCTCCCGTGCCTTTATTATTCCCAAGTCACTTGGGGTCGGCTTTTCTAGTCTAACCGGATTTGACTGGGTATCAGTTTTTACATGGAGCGGCTGCCACCTGACCTCCGCAACCCGAAAGCTAACGATACCCTAAGGCTAGACTAGTGTCAGGATATTATAGGGCACTGACTTCCCAATAATGACTGCCATAGATGTTCATGGCAGCCGGGACCGACGGCTTAATTACGCAATATAGTGGCAAATTAAACAAGTATGAACATTTACAGCTAATTTGTTAACGCCTGCTATTAAGTTGTATCGTAGGAATGTCTTCGTATTAATAACGTAATAATATTAATTGACTCCCATGTTCTTCCTACCTTCCTACTGATCGTGGCAATACAGACACAGTACTGCCACGATCAGTATTTCTAAGCGTTACATCGTAGCACAGTATGTTTACCTACCCTTACTTCTTTGACACTTTTTATCAATAAATTTTGATTGCATAAGATATATTCTATCTCTAAACTTTAAACGATCGAAAGTAGTTAGTGTAACCGACTGCCACGCCTAAGGTCGCGGGTTCGATTCCTGCATAAGTCAAACATTTGTGTGCATGAACATGGATGTTTGTCTTGGTCTGGGTGTTTCTATGTATAATATGTATGTATTTACAAAAAAAAAGTATATATGTATGTTTATCCATTGTCTAGTACCCATAGTACAAGCTCTGCTTAGTTTGGGCTAGATGATGTTGTGTGTATGTGGTAGAATATTATTATATTATTATTATTAATAATTTATTTTATCTTTTAATATCTTAAGGTTAAATTTACATTGAAATCAACTCTTAATTATCTTTTTCTTTTCTTTTTTATGTAAAATATATTGGGAAAATATGCTCAATAACGTCCACGAAAAGTTTTATTTTAATCTCAAGCAAATAAATGGGATTTTATATTGCGAATAGTCTTAAAAAATGGAAACTTTTATTGCACTGCATTCTTTGGCCACAAAGGCTAATAATGGTAGTTTTGTTTTAATTTCTTTACTTATAATGTTAAGCTAAGTATCTAATGACTAATATTAAAACTATAATACGCAGTTATGTGGTGAATACCTACATAAACATTTTTCTATTGTGTTATGAGAGTTGCTAGTCGTGAACTTTTAACTTTTTTATGGTATATGAAAACGGCACCAAAAATGTATTTGGGTGAACATACAAAATGGACGGTTTATTGTTAACATAATTTTATACTAACTACTAAGTGACTATAGTAATAAAAGATTCGGGCACGCCACAATAGTGGCGATAAGACGCGTTTTTGAGGAGTGGCTGGAGAGGCGGCATGGCGTCCTCACCTTCACAGGTACTGGCCACAGTTGCTTTGGCCAGTTCCGTGCGTATTCCCACGCGCGCCTCTGTGCCGTGTCCATGTCCCCTCAAGGGGGGGAGGGGACAGTAGGGCTTTTTAAAAGTAAGTAGTACCTAAAGGGTAGGTCTCTTTGTGTAGTGGCCTGCCGTTTCATACGGCGCGCGGCGCGGTCGCGACCGCATGTGAAAGTGATACACGCGGCCCCGCCGATTGCGACTTTGTCGTGGAAAACCGTGTTTAGTCGGCATTACCGGGAGGTCCATTATGATCATTACCATCTTTCTTTTACCCTGCTGATTCCGACATAACCCCTCCGCCCACCCCCGCGGAGGGATATGCGTCAAGGCATTCCTCCACGTAAAAAAAATAATTACGTAATTAAAGATTATTTTATATTAATAACAAATATTTATTTATTTAATAAAATAAAATTGTAACTGGACTAAGAATCTGTCTGTCCGATTCGTTATTGCAAGCCGCTATGGCTGGACAGACGCTAACTGACCTCTAAACATTCGATTAATTTCGATTTTAATAATACACATTATTAATAATATACATACATTTCTCAAAATTAAAATGAATGTTGAAATAGTGACTTAATGCAATATTCAGATTTTATTTATTTAAAGCAATGTATGTTGTACTGCCATAAGCTATGCCAGTACAATATACATCTAATGTCGTCGAAGCTACAAAACATTGCATAACTTTGTCTTTTAGATCTATATTTCCATCCCAGTGACAATAAAACATTATTAACCCTAACCATAGTAATAAAAAAGCATAACCAAATTATTCTCGTTACGCGGTTGACCTCAAAATACCAATGACAACGGACGCAAGCGGCTAAGCGACCGTTAATGAGCGATAATACTAATAATTAAACATAATTATTATATGCTTAATTTATATTTTAATGAGTATTTCGGTAAATTACATCGTTAGTAACGAAATTTGACAATATTACGTACCAATGTACAATGCTATTAGGACCTCTTTTATAGACTGTTTGTATAATAATGAACTAGCATTAGTTAATTTATTACAAACAATATCTTATTTTTAATAGTTTTCTAGTTAACCAAACGGCCCACCGTATGAAACGGCAGGCCACTACACGAAAGACCTACCCAAAATAGGCACTACTTCAGATAAAACCCTACTGTCTCCCCCCTAGAGGGGAGACGGACTCGACACAGAGGCGCGCGTGGGAACACGCACGCCGCCTCTCGGACCTGGTGCTGAACGGATGGCGGGCAGGCCCACAAAGCCCGCCACCCCCAGGTCAAACCTCAGGGTGGCTGGAGGTCATCGCGCGCCCTCCGGCACCCGGCTCTGCGGTTGGGGAGAGGGTTTAAATGCTCCCTCTCCCGCTCCGCCGCCTCCTTGATGGGAATTACTTCCTCGCAGAAGGAGGCGACGGCGTTCCACGACCTCTCACTCCGGACCAAAGACTGAACTACGGCCGGGAGCGAGAGGGCAACCGATCAGACTGCCGTGATCATCTCACGGCGCTACGATGCCCAGGCGGGGCAAACCGCCAAAGTGTGCAGCGCCGTGTCCTCTATAACGTCGCGGCAGTCGCCGCAGTGGTGACAACGGGGCGTCTCTTGCCGGCGTATGCGACACAGGAACTGGCCAAAACAACCGTGGCCAGTCAGTACCTGTGTCAGCCGGAAGGTGAGGGCGCCATGCCGCCTCTCCAGCCACTCCTCAAAAACGGGACTTAGCGCCACGATCGTGGCGTGCCCGATGTATTTTAGCCTAAGCAAACTACATTTGAATTTGTATTTTATTCTAACCCATGATCACAAGTTCGATGCCCATTAGACAATTACAGCTTAATTATTTTTATCAATAAGCAAAACTAGGTATTGCAACGGGTGATAAAATATACCTATACTCTTTGTATATTTCGTTTTACTAGTCAAAAACCATCACCAACCAAGTGCGTACCCACAACAGCGAAAGAGCGACAATGAACAGCGAAAGTTTTATAGTCATATATTATGCCAATAACCAAATTTAGAAACAGATATACATTTAAATATATACAATAGTTTATATTATTAACAAATTCTAAATAAATATTAACTTTAACCACAGGACTGCGACCTCCATGTCAAATCATATAAAAATTATATGAAACTATTAATTTATAGTTACTCAAATATTTCCTAATAAAAGAAACTGAATAACAGTTAGTACAAATTAAGATTTGAGCACAACAACTGGCAAAGTGAATGCCCTAAACTTATGTTATGGCGCCATGTGAAAATTCGAATATTCTTGTACTACTCATTTATCTTATGTTTAATAATATTATTCTCCTGCTACATGTTTAACAATGCAATACCGTAAGTTCATGAGAGCAAGGAATATTGCACGCCACGCGCACTGGAGATCAAAACTTTAAGAATACTTATGCCGAGTGACGGTCGGCAACGAGCGCAGTCAGCGACGTCAATTTGAAAGTAAAAGTGGCAAAAATATTTTTCTAAGTAGTCTTTACTAGCACGTTAGAATTGTTAGTAAAGAATATGACAAACGAAGCGTCTCTAGTAGAAAGCTAGCGTGTTCGCCGTGTTTATTGCTCAACTTTTTCTATGGCATGTTAGATAAACAAATTGTGATAAAGTTGACCTCATTTCGCCATAATTAAAAAGATAAAATAAATTCGTAAAACACGTGTTCTTTTTCAACAAACTAACGATTCGGGTGGATAAATCCTTTTGAATTCGGTTCAAAAACAAGATCGATTTATATGGCAAATAGTTTAGGAAAGGAAATACGAATGTATTTTATACTTCAGTCCATGAAAGATTTCTTTTAAGCTCTGTTAAACGGTAGTGTTTAGCTTGTGAATATAGTAATGCGCATCAGCCACCTGCACACGTGTTTTCGGCGATCTACGTGACACACCGCCTGAATTATTCCTCCCTATACATCTGCATATATACCTACGTATGTATGAAGGCTTGAACGTCCACGTGTTGTCAATTGACCGTTTTCTTACTTTATAAAACTTCGTCGTACAAGACTTTATGTATGTGGATCACACTGCACCGTGTCTCCTGTTCTACTACACGGAATAAGATGAAACGTAGCTGCGATCGTATGCTAACACTTTCAAAAAATGAACACGGCATCTTAATGCCAGTATTAGGCCCAAAGATGCACAAGAAATTGGCTATACAAAAAAATATATTAATATTTATCCTAGTTCTTCCTTGTATTTATTATTCTGTACAAGTTGGTAATATTTTCTAAAAATATTAAACAAGAAAACGACTAAACTATGTAATGGAACTTCCAAGCAAGTACATCAATATTGTCTTATGTTTACGCGAATGATATACATTGAAATTAAACACTTTATACGGATTTTGTCGCTTTTTTTATTTTACTTTAAACACTTACATAATATACACAATTACATAATTTTGAAAAATCATGATATCAGTGTTTAAATTAAAATAAACAACGCGACAAAATCCGTATAAAGTGTTTAATTTCAAAGTACATTAACGTAAAATGTTGCATTTACCCAAAATATGTTAACAGGTTATTAATCGAAATAGTAATTTACCATTACTATATTATATAATTAATATTTTAATCGTTCATCTCATTTTTTATACAAAAGTAATACAAAAAGTAATAATAATTATTATTTTTGTCTTTGGAAGATTGCACTGATTAACTTAAAGTAATGTCTATTATCGATGTATCGAGGTTCTGTGTTTATTATGGCAACACCATATCTAACTTATATAACGCGGGATGTCAATATCATTGCTTGTTTTGCAACTTCATAGTAACGGTTAGTATTTATTTATTGCAGTTAAATCGACGACTTTTAAGCTATAAAACTGCAATGTATTCTGTTTTATTTAATTCCTAACTGATAAATAAATTAAAATAATGTATATAATGATACAGCACATATCTTTATATATATATATATATATATATATATATATATATATATATAATTCTTCTGTACGTGTGTTGACAGTGAACTCCTCCTAAACGGCTGGACCGATATGAATGAATTTTTTTGTGTGTGTTCAAGTGGATTCGAGGATGGTTTAGATTTGGTTTTTTTTTTGTTATCCTTTACAGGGCAACTGTCGGGACAGCATGTATTAATATAAATTGTATTGATGAGATATAAGAAGATTGATTGATAACTATAAAATGTCAAGTATTTTGTAAATCACTTCTTATGCTAATTAATTATTGGCATTACTTACTATTAGTACCATTAGCCATTATAGGTGTGCACTGTGGGCCCGAATTACTATGACGTCTTGGCATGCCCCTTTGAATTATCAAAATGGTTTTCGTCTGATACCATACATACAGCAATAACCAATTAATCAATAGTTTTCAAGATATTTCTCGCAGTAGGAAACAAGCCCTGTATCGTGGTAGATGGTATAGTTGATTTGAATCCCACATAAAACCATTTGGGTGATAAACATTTTTTTTGGGTCTGGGTGTACTTTGTGTCTTTTAAATGCATATTTGCATAGTCCGCCACAAGAAATTAATATAAAAATTAAAAAAGGGAGCTGACTTAAGAAGGAAAATATCCCTTAATATCATTTTTAATTTACGAAGGTAATAGATTCACATACTGCCGTATATTAGCAGGCTATCTCTGACATACTTATAAAAAGATATAAAATTATATTCTTTTAATATGACATTCGCAACTGTATACAAATCACAAAAAAAGTCCAACAAATATAAATTTATTGTTAACATCAAAAATTCTCGTGTCCATTTTATTTGCCAAACGGTTATTAGTTTTGTCGTTAAAGTTGTTTCACTATGTTTTGAAATAAACGAGTTTATTTTTATTGCAGTACACGATAGCAATTAATCCTACTACTATTATAAATATAAAAGTGACACTTTAGAATGGAATAGCGCCGTTATTAATTATTAGGCGAAAGTATGCATGAGCTGGCGCGCTCCGGTCAGTACCACCGTCTTTCATGAAACCGATGTAACACTTTTACTGCGTTTCGCTCGATAAGTAAGAGGTTTAGGGGCTCACATACAAATTTCTCGTATTCCTACAGTTACATACGTACATAGTTTCCTCTGTATCTGTAGGGTTAGGCAAGGAGTTACACCTACATTTGAGATCAGCGATAGCTCAGTGGGGAGACCAACAGACAGTAATGCAGAGGGTCTCGAGTTCGAACCCACGTCGCGCACCTCTGACTTTCGGAAGTTATATGACTTTTCGAAATTATGTGCGTATTGATTGACAATTATCGCCTGCTCCGTGCCTCGGAGAGCACGTTAAGCCGTCGGTCCCGGCTGCCATGAATATCTATGGCAGTCGTTATTGGGGAAGTCGACACAAAAGATCCCATTGGGTCGAAGTGTCGCCGGTCTGTACTGACTGGCCCCCCCCCCCCACACAAGATAAGATACACCTACATTTCACCAACTATGTTTTTAGAACCTACGTAACAGGGAACATGCCTATTGACGCCAACCAGGAACAGTATCAGACTATTTGCTAATTCTGAGATTTATTTGAATGAAAATCCAATAACACTTTGCCCTACCCGGCAATCAAACTCGACAACTAGCAATCGTAATATCTTCCGTAACGCTATCAACACAGTCATATATTAAAATCTTTATCCTTATAGTCCTCAATGCGCATGTTATACCTGTAATATTGGAATGCAATCATAATATGCTAGCATATAGCATAATATTGGCTAGCCATACGATTTGTGGTTTAAGGCGTATAGTGATCGAACCCACAACAGTAAGGGTAAGTACCCTTAGTGTTGTGGGTTCGATCACTATACGGTACAAAAGATGGTATGATTCACAATAAATGTATTTTTTCCCGAATCTGTATGTTATTTGCAACCATTATTTCAATATTTACTAAATTACACCGGTCAAGACAAAGGAATATAAGTGCGGAATTTGCTTTTAATCTCTTAGCCAATGATTAGAACTCGTCAAGATACAATGCTTTTGTCATTGTGTCTGGTCAAGGCAGTAAAACTCATCACAATATTACAGAGAGTCAGTGGAGAATCTATACAAAAGAAATGATAATTATTAGTACTATCGTTTGTATACCGACATCCATTTAAGAAGCAAGTTATATATAAAAGAAAGTGAAATTCTCCAAACAAAGTCGATCTAACATAGTTATCGAAGAAACTTAACCAATAACTACTTACTACCTCATAAAGTGAATAAAACGAACAGTCCGGGAGTATTTTAGACAAAAATATATGACGGTCTCGTACCAGGGGATCATAGATCACGAAAAGTTGCCTGGTGTCGCAGGTAAAGTTGGATATCACTACGAGTCTCCGGTGACGCACCGTAATGCGACTTTCAGAAGGAACTTTTCCCAGTTCTTTTTTACGAGTGACATGATGGACGTTGCCGTTTGTGTCACGGTAATGCTGTTTCGTAATTATTTTGCGAAATATATATGTACGACGTGTAACAGAAAGATGTAGTCATAACTTAGGGTCATAATCTATACTAATTTATATACAAAGCTGGAGTGTTTTTTGTTTGTTTTTAGTATGGATGCGCTAATCTCCGCGACTATCAGTCATATTCGACTAAATTTAATAATATTGCATATTCATTGCATATATATAATTACTGAGGAAGGCTATAAACTATTATCTACAAACTACTTTTACATACGATACGTCATTGGAACGGCGAAACGTGGGTGAAACCGCCGGAAACAGCTAATAATAATTATACTACATTATTTTCCGAATTTGTTAACATGTGGGTTATCGATTCATCGAGTATTATATGTCAGTCGTATCCATCAATAGACTGATTGCATAGAGGCAAACAAGCGTTAGACGGCTAGATTAAGTCTCTGATGCAGAAGGCCGTATTGCTTGACACTCATCGTGAAGAGGTTCCACTCTCTGAACTACCGGTAGCTTGGACTCTGATTCCGATGCCAGTGGGACTATATACTATATATAATAAATGTGTTTTCTTTTTATAATAATGCATTGAATTGCACAGTTATAATAGACACAATAATAGGACTTGTTTATAAGCTGGTGATGACTAGGGGCTTCTTCGCAGTACTTTAAGAGCTAGGTCTTTGTCCACCACGCTGACCCAATGCGGATTAATCTTAACATATATTCGAGAACATTACAACTCTCAGATATGCAGGTTTCTTCACGACGTTACTTCGCCATTAAAGCGAGCGTTAATTAATTATTGAATACGCACATAACTTAGAAATATTAGTGGCGCATGCTGTAGTATCGCATCTCTGCGTGCAGTCCAACGGTCCCTAATAGGCTATAAATAGGCCAGTCATAGCATATAGCTTATATAAAAATATTCAGAAAATTACACTTTTAAATTCAATTTGATTAAGCCTGCATATAATAATTTCTTACATGTTAAAGTAATAGATAACAAAATAAAAACATGCTGTAATAGAAAAACAAAGTAAAAATAATCGTCAATAAGTTTAGAATAGAAATAGAGTGATTAACAAAACAATTAATTTTATAGTAATTTAATTGTACTTTTTAGTTTGGTTTTTTGTGTTTTATGCACATAGTTTCTTTTGTTTATCAGGCTCCCGGCAAACTGACTAAACCATTACCGACATTACCGTTACTGCACGTACGCAACCTATTTTATCAGTCTTTATTATTTTGATATCCTGGCGATTCTGGCCAGTTAATTCGATATTTCTAATCGGGTGAATACCGTGTTCATAGATTCAATTGCATAGATAGATAGAAACAGGTTAAGCTAATAAAAGCGTGTTAAAATGTAGGAAACCTTGGATCTAAGAGTCATAATATCGATCGATGAGATGACGTAGGCAGCAATGTTTTCAAAACAAATGGTCCGTTAAATGCAATTAGACCTGCGATCGCTTTATTAAGCTGTAAAATACGTTACATTTGATATGCCGCTTACCTACCTAATACCGACCCTATGGAGCCAGTCCACGTCATCTATTGTACTACCGACGTTACCTCATTCCTGACATGACCAAATAAAAGTTTTTAGACTATCGCGATTTGTACACATACTTAAATATAAGGCGCCGCTGAGCTCACATCAGTCAACCCGTGACCACGATCGATGCAAGTTGGTCGAAACATCAGGCAATCAATAGGTATTTATTACCTTTTAAATGCTTTATCGTGAGTAAGACTCGTTGTCTAGCATTATATTAAGTATGACCAAATAAGCTTAGCAATAGGTAGGTATTAAAATTAATACTAGTTATTTGTAATAATGTGCTTAAAACTTTGTACATTAATCAAAAGTAAACGATAAATTAGGTACTAAAAATGCATATAGGTATATTGTTTTAAGTAATGCAATCAATTTTTATCAGCTGTTTTATTTTTGTGAACTGATATTGTGTGCTTATCTATCTTTAAGATAATGTGCATACATGCATAGTATCATACCTATATTTTCGAATTGGTAGGCAGAGGCATCATACTAACTTTTTGCCAGCTGTGCATTGTAGGCCCCCCGTTATAGGGGCAAATCTTAAACTCTTGCATGGAGTCTGCAACAATGCTGTGTTGCTGTCTACACAGCACAGTTGTAGACTCCATTCTGCAATTAAGTTTTTTCTTTTACAGAATACCAATACCACTTTTTCTGTTCGGCAACCAAACCCAAAACCTTGTGCATCTCTTTTACTACCACAGCACCACTAAGGCAGAGGCTAACATTATATAAGTATCAGTTTGCGCAGAATAAATAAATAAAAACTAAATAATACAATATGTCTATACGATACGATGTGACTTAAGTTAATTTATAAAATAATATATATTAAAATTGAAAAAGATTCCTTCGAGCCGGATTTGAACCAGCGACCTATGGATTACAATTATTTACAGCTACAGTCCACCGCTCTACCAACTGAGCTATCGAAGGTGTACGAGTTTATACCAAAATGTACAGCATATTAAGCAATATAGAAAGTGTCATGCGTGTTGGGTAGGTAGGGATAGCTCTCATAAATAAACTAGACTTGATTTTGCTCGCGGCTTTCGTAAATGTAGGTTAGGTTAAGTTATGTAAGAACATTACTTTTGGATGAAAGGTAATCTATGTCCTTTTCTATAACCCTGACAACGTGTATGCGAAATTTCATGATAATCGGTCCAGTGGTTAAGGCGTGAAACTGTAACAAACAAACTCACATTCGCATTTTTACATATATGTAAAGTCTCACGTCTTTATCCCCAAATGGGAAGACAGAAGTGCATTACACCCATATTTCGCAATTCAAAGTTTAATCCTTATTATTAATATTATAAATTCGAAAGTAACTCTGTCTGTCTGTTACCTTTTCACGGCTAAACAGCTCAACCGATTTAGATAAAATTTGGTACAGATATACTTTAAAACCTGGGGAAGGACATAGGCTACTTTTATTGTCGTATATACCACGCGGACGGTACTAAAATATATTTTAGATTCCACGTAAAAGAGGGCAAGTCTATTGCCAAGCACAGTAACAGAATCCGTAGTTTTACTAAGAATTCATTGACAGATAAACCCTCTGATAAGTTTCCTCACTGGAATTTGAACTTGCAACCTAAGGACAGCAGACCTATTCACTACTACTGGGTCTTTAGTCTACTCAGTCTCAATACAATAGTTATACAACATTTTTAAAGTTACTTCTTTGGGTAGATTGTATTACATTGGACATTGTGGCAATATTCTATTTTTAAATTTTTATGCTTGGATACATCCGTCCATAATTACTATCGCAAAATTTTATTTTTTAATTTCGTCCGTAATTAAGAAATAAAATTTTGCGAATTGGATGGCGCAACGTTTTACATGGTCGTCTCTCAGCTGCTAGCCTGCAGAGTTGTAGGTTTGTTTCCAAAATAAAACAAAATTTGTGTGATTAACAAAATATAGTTGTGCTGTATCTAGGTTTTGTTTGTGTATATTATTTAAAAATATTTAAGTTAAGTACACTACAGTACCTTTCTAGTAAAGAGACATATTTAGATATAACTAAACATGACATTATACCTAGTAAAATTATGTTTGAATTAGATATCAGGCTTTAGGTATTAAGGCTTGTGTCATGCGTCCCGCATTTATAAGTATACGATTAACAGGCACAAAATACACCCAGAAGAATAATAAGTATCTCTTACAAAAACATTGCTCCGTGTCGGATTTGAACCCACGGTACATAGCGCGGATGCAGCGGCCAGGTGAACTGCTGGCCATACGTGCAGTTAATTTTGGCAAATAGCCTGAATATAGAAAAAAAAATATATTTGCTTTCAAAAAGATTCCTTCGAGCCGGATTTGAACCAGCGACCTATGGATTACAATTATATACCCAGCTACAGTCCACCGCTCTACCAACTGAGCTATCGAAGGCGTACGGGCTTATACTAAAATGTACAGCGTATAAACAATGTAGAAAGTGCCATGCGTATTGAGTAGGTGGGGATAGCTGTTATAAATAAAGTAGATTAAAGAGATAATATTTTTACATATATAATGATGATGAATTATACTCATATTTCGCCAAAATAATATATAATTATAGATACCATGTAAAAGAGGGTCAGTCTATTGCCATCTTCAGTATCAGACTCCGTGGTGCTACTGAGAATTAATTCTATATTTATTCTATATTATTCTATCACATACACACAACACCATCTAGCCCAAACTAAGCAGAGCTTGTACTATGGGTACTAGACAATGGATAAACATACATATATACTTTTTTTTGTAAATTCATACATTTTATACATAGAAACACCCAGACCAAGACAAACATCCATGTTCATGCACACAAATGTTTGACTTGTGCGGGAATCGAACCCGCGACTTCAGGCGTAGCAATCGGTTACACTAACTACTACGCCATCGAGTCGTAATTAATATTAATGGTCGCCTAGTGGTCAAAATTCGACCAAAATTCCTATGCTTGCTACTTTGTTTTCTGTTTTTCTCTATAAGGTACTTATAAATTAGGTATAAGTAACCATAGTTACAAAGAATTGTACGACGTCAGACGAACAATGCCGAAATACTACGAACGTGATTCGACCGCGTGTGTCAAATGCATGGTTTTGTGCATGTAGTGTTTTTCATCAATTTAATGTATTTCTAATGCATATTTTATAAAAAATATTAGGATTCGCTCCTCCTTCTCCATATAAACTTTAACTGTGCCAAATTTCATACTGCTCTGTCCGCGCAATTTTCGTAAAAAGGGGTACAAAGTTTTTTCTTTACGTATTAATATATAGATAAAAACCCAATGACACGTTGCCTCACCGAACATCGAACTAGAGGCCTCATGCAGAGTAGTAGCATTTACTATCGCTATGCTATCGAGACAGTCTCACCGCAATAGTTTAACAACATTTAAAGTTGTTACTTTAAGAATATTGTATGTGAAAGGCGGCACACCGTTACGCAGCAATGTTTATTTTTGTCCTTTGTTACTACAGTCTATAATTAATAACGTAATTGACAACATGGATATGGCGCAATGGTTAAAATGACTGCCTCTCCGCTGCCAGCCCGCGAATTATGTATTCGTTCTTAAAATATAACAAAAACTTGTGTAAAAATTATTTTTCTCTATATTTGTTGTTTAAATATTTTAAAGTCCAATACAATACCTATGTCGTAAAAAGACATTTGGGTATATCTGAACTTTAGATAATCCCTAGATGAATTATTTTTAATTAGAGAATGCACCTCCCACTTCAGGTATTAAGGCCTGTCTCACGCGGGACTTTATAAGCATACAATTAACAGGCACAAAATACACCCAGAAGAATAATTAGTATATCAGACAAATAATAGGTCCGTGTCGGCTTTGAACCCACGACACTTAGTGCGGATGCAGCGGCGAGGTGAACTGTTGGCCACTGCGCCATACGTGCAGTTAATTTTGGCAAATAGCCTGACTACAAAAGAAAATATATTTTTGCTTTCAAAAAGATTCCTTCGAGCCGGATTTGAACCAGCGACCTATGGATGACAATTATATACCCAGCTACAGTCCACCACTCTACCAACTGAGCTATCGAAGGCATACAAGATTATATTAAAATGTACAGCGTATTTAATTATTTAGAAAGGTCTATGCGCGTTTAATGACCACAGGGGAGAGGGTATTAGCGTAATTACATTCATTACAGATTATGTTCATAGATCGGTTAAACTACACGGATAGTGCAGCGAGTGAGCTTTCGCCTCGTCGCTGCCACTGATTGTTATGGGTTCAAATCCCACATAGGACAATTAATAGTAATGACCAGGATACACAAATTACAAACTTTCACATTGGTTTTTATATTATAATAGATATCAGTGGAAAGCAAGTTTCTTTTATAGTCATTGAAAAAATTTAAATATAATATACAATTAGTTTATAATTGTTTTAACCCACCACATCTAGTCACATTTGAATGTCAGAAAAGCCCAATAACACTTTGCCCAACCAGGGAATCGAACCAAAGTATTTTGCATGGCAATCGCATTCTCTACTGCCGCACCACTGAGACAGTCGTAATGAAACTAAAAAATAAACAATTTTTCTCCATTTTTTAATTATCAGAATTATTATCAGATATAGGTATACGATACAATTCTTAAAAACACTTGTCTTCAAAAAGATTCCTTCGAGCCGGATTTGAACCAGCGACCTATGGATTACAATTATATACCAGCTACAGTCCACCGCTCTACCAACTGAGCTATCGAAGGCGTACGAGTTTGTACCAAATTGTACAGCGTATTTATTTAGAAAGTGTTATATGTAATCGCAAGTGGGGAGAGCAACTTCAAAAATCAAACTACATTAAAAACGAAGCATCGGTTAGATCAACCTGCTCCGCCTCGATGTCGCAGTGTCAGTAAACGCGATTGCTGTGCGTGGGTCTAGACTTCGATTACTAGACCGGACAGTATTATATTTTTAAATTTGGATTACCAACATTTGTTTACACTAGTTATACACGATAAAAGGAGCACGAAAATTAACAATAGTGTAACAAACACTTATAGTAGGCTAACATCACATCTGAATATTATGAGTACGGAAATCAAGATTCAGCATTTAGGCTGCTTGTCCATTGAAGCGAAGCGAGGCTACGGAGCGAAGAAACGGAGAAATATTAACCAATAGGATTGCATAAAAACTCCGCTCCGCTCCAGTATGCAATCCTATTGGTTAATATTTCTCCGTTTCTTCGCTTCGTGGACTCGCTCCACTTCAATGGATAGGCAGCCTTATTATATTCCCAATAACAATGCTTGAGTTTGACTTTCTCAAACCAGAAATTTTAAGTAGCAGCACGGAGTTTAGAACTGGATGCAAGCTACTCTGCATTAGAACTGGGCTCGGTAGCCCGCAATAAGCGTTGTATTACGTCAATCTATTCACCTGTACCTACTTTTTTAGGGATACCCTCGAATAAGTAAGCAGAGCTGACGTATGTACAGTGAGCTGCAAAAATGCATACCTATTTCAAAATTAAAATGTTACGAGCCGGTAATTGACGCCATCTAACGGAAATCGATACAAGAACTGCCTATTAGATAGCAATTTGAATATGTGGTGACAAAATGATATTTACTGGTTTTGATAGCACTGGAAATTTCAAAAAGGTTTCGATTTATAATCTTCCATATTTAATCTCAGTCCCAATTTACCTCAAATTAACATATGTATACCTATATTATATGGTACGTTTTCTAGAACAATTTTGACTTCAAAAAGATTCCTTCGAGCCGGATTTGAACCAGCGACCTATGGATTACAATTATATACACAGCTACAGTCCACCGCTCTACCAACTGAGCTATCGAAGGCGTACGAGTTTATACCAAAATGTGCACCATATTTAATTATTTAGAGTGTCATACGTCACGGTAAGTGGGGAGGACTAGTACTAAATACATACTACATATAAAAAAATACATCGGTTAGAGGAGTCTGCCTTGCCTCGGTGGTACAGCGGTTATAAGTACGACTGCTGTGTCCAGGATTTCGGATTTGATTCCCGTGTTTAACAGTGTTATTGGATTTTATTGCCTAGGTAATATTACTACTGGCAGTATGGAATCTGGACCTGTGCTCGGTAGACGGCTTGCTGATACGTGGGTGATAAAACTATACTTAGCGAAAAACGTTACTTTGACTACACGGATGGCATACTGGTTTAAGTGTTGTGGGTTTGAACCCCAGACGGGACAAACATTTGTGTGATCCAAATATATGTATATACAAATGGTTGTTCCAAGACTTGGTGTTCTTTGTTGTTTGAATGTTTGTTAAGTTCCCCGCAATACAGGAATTTTTAATTATTCCGAATGCGGAAATTGCCTTTTATTTTAAGAAAAATAGATCTATGGGCTTTGTATACATCTACATACCTATTGGGATTCCCCCAATATACACACCCATTGGGGGGATAGAGGAAAGATACCATTTATGTATGTACTAGAACTACAATGGTAGATTGCATCAACCTGGCCGCCTATTATGTGGGACTCAAAATTCTACATGGCGAAATATGGGTTAAATATACCTCTACTACTTAACCCTTGTCAGGAAATGAGACATAGGACTAAGGTTTGATTAAAGTAGTTTATATCGTCCACTTAGCCTAACTGTATCTCCTGTAACTCCTAGCCAAGTGTATAGCGTCGATAGTATATAATTTAACCAGATTCTATTGAATATCAGTCTTACCCTACGCCTTTCAAAGTGTTATGATATGTTGGGTAAGATATTTTCATACGTAGTGATCATCAGATGACATGCACGGAGAAAAAGAACATGTTCTGAATTTCGAGCCACCTGTATTTATTTTGCGTCCCCATATTTGGCAGATGTATTGGTTACAATTCATATAAATAAGGTTGAGTACAAAAAGATTCCTTCGAGCCGGATTTGAACCAGCGACCTATGGATTACAATTATATACACAGCTACAGTCCACCGCTCTACCAACTGAGCTATCGAAGGCGTACGTGATTTCACCAAAATAAACAACGCATTAAAACATTAGAAAGTGCCGATCGTGACAAATGACAAGAAGAGGGGGTTCTTAAGACTTAACTAGCTAGTCATATACAGGATGAAAAAAATACTGTAAAATTGTGATCACAGTATTTAAAAATGCGACCACGGGTGTCTTATTTATAACATTTTCGAAAAATTTCTATTATCGCTTGACTAAGTGACATGGATTGAAATTAAACACTTTACACGGATTTTGTCGCGTTGTTTATTTTACTTTAAACACTTTTATTACATAATTTTAATAACTCTAACACTACTTTTATTGAATTTTACTATGCTATTTAATTTAATTAAAACTATTTATATTTAAGTTAACACTTTGCCCCGATGTTTCGGTTGCTTTACAGCAGCCATGTTCACGGGGAGACTAAGATGGTAGTTATCCCAATGTAAAGTGTTTAATTTCAATGTATAATATTCGCGTAAACTTAAGACAATATTAACCTGTTGAATGGCAGCATTACACCGGTGGCCAGAAACTACATGTTTTCAATTAGGTTTGGCATATCAACAATTGGCAGATTAAATTAATGTAGGTAGTTGTTTTGATTTTTCACCAAGACAACATTACTTATAAACAAACTCATTCATCAAACCCATCCATTTACGATCGGCTATACATCAGAAAAAAAAAATTCAAGTGGAAATGAGCCTCTAATCCTGAGAACAGCCGTATATAGCGCCACCTGTGAGCTTATGTGACATGGATTTTTTCTCATTTTTTTCATAACTGGTATACCTTGGCCTCTCGTCCGGTACCAGGTTATCGTTGAGTTTCGGGACAACCTGTATATCGGCTGCACGGATGGCATAATGTTAAAGTTGTCGCCTCGCCATTACTACTGCGCCGAGTGCTTTGGGTTCGAGCCACAAGGGACAAAAAAATTATGTTATCCATAAATAGTTGTTCTAAGCCTGGATATTCTTTATGTTCTACGTTTGAATGTTTCTAATATCCCTCGTGACATGGGATTTATTGGCCGTTATCAATTATGAATAAATAAAATAACAATAATATTGTCTTCTGTTTACGCGAATGTTATTCATTGAAATTAAACTACTAAAGTGTAAACTTAAATACAAATAGTTTTAATAGTTTTAATAATTTAATTAGCTTAAAATTAGTAAAGTTTAATAGTAGTATAGTAGTGTAACAGTTTCTAAATTATGTAATAGAGTGTTAAATAAACAACGCGATAAAATCCGTATATAGTAGTTTAATTTCAATAAAATAACAACTTTGTGTAGTGCTTCTAATCTCCTTAAGGAGTACAGTACAGTGCATCCATATTGTATCCGCTAATCCTAGTATTGCGAGTCTCCATAGTCTTGCTTGCTACTTTACTAGTTAAAAAATATTAATGCTATGTAATATTATGACTACGAAAACTACGCGTATATATTCTCGAAGGTGGGGATAGAAGTATTGCACAACCACGTTTTGCCACAGTTCCAAACTCCATGGAGTCGATGTTATTTTTTACTTTTAAAGTTAACTACGCTTTGCCTGGCACGGGAATTGAATCTGAGACTACCATCACAGCAGTCATATTTATTACCCCCGTGCCAACTATCTGTTTTATTTTTAATAATATATTTATGTGTCGTATTTATAATGAGTTGGACAGTATTTAACAAAAAATATGGTTTTATTATAATTAAGCATATCGCTTTCTCTCTTTATCAACTGACAAAATTAAGCAACGCACGATGTAATCGACATGCGACTTGGATCAAACGGAAGCCACGTGAGGGCCTCACTCGTAACACTCAAAACACACGTAATAACGAGGTTACCACGTATCTACTAAGCATTGCGCAATCTGTGCAAACAAATACTTTTGTTGTATTAAAAATAGATAATATCTGCAAGGTCAGGTCAAAAGTAGATAGTTGTGTACAAAATAAACCACGATAAGATTCGTAAAGAATACCTAGTAAAATTTTAGTACATTAAATTTGATTACAAAATATAAAATATAAAAAAAAAAATACGAATATAATAAAATAGAATACGAATAGAATATAATAAATAAAATAATATAATATTTAACGAAGAACTTTACGTTCTTCGTTAAATATTTTTTTTTTTTGTAGAATGCGCCCACTTCATTTATTATTCCTGAGCCGCGGCGCATTTTAAAACATTAAACAACAAAGAAGCATAACTATTTGGGATCATAAAATTTTCTGTCACCTGTTGGGATCGAACCCACAACACGTATCGCGCCGATAGTGGCGAGGCGATCCGTGCAATCAAGTAACACAAGATTTTGCTTTATACTATTGTTTCAAATGACAATTCCTGCGCATGAAATAATTCCTGTCCTGCGAAGAGCTTAACAAACATTGATATATTTATTTATTTATTTTAATAGCGATTTACAAACAGTTACACACTAAGGATAATTACAATGAATGATTTAATTAACTATGGCTAAATTTGCACTCACAGCGCAATCCACAGAATATATTTGATGTTATGGCAATTTCTGCAATTAAGGTGTTATTACGTAAACATTACAGAAAAAAAAGTTTTGAGAACCAGAGAAATAGTCACTATATAAACCAAAAACTGCTATTCTTTTATCTGCTTAATACATTCAATTAACATACATCGAAATGCATTTGCACGTATGGAAAATATATAACAGAAATAAAGGACACCAACACTCAGAATAACTATTACTGGGTCACAAAGTGCAAGTATCAAACCCGTAACACTAGGCGTGACGTATTGGCGAACTGACCAGTTCAACTATTGCGCCATCCAAACAGTTAATATGTAGACTGCACGGTGTCGAAAGATTACACAGCCATTTACTCCAATTATTTCAACAGGCTGTTGCAATTCTAATTAATTCTAAAAACATATTAAGGAGGGGTTGCCTTTCTAAATACGCAGTATTTTCTAAAATGTCGAACGCGCTTTACATTTTGGTACAAACTCGTACGCCTTCGATAGCTCAGTTGGTAGAGCGGTGGACTGTAGCTGGTATATAATTGTAATCCATAGGTCGCTGGTTCAAATCCGGCTCGAAGGAATCTTTTTGAATTTAATTTTGTTTTTATAGCCAAGACATTGTCGTTTTTTGTTTGATAGCTTTCTTTGACAGTATGAGGTTTAAGACAATAATTCAAATAACATTACATTTGTAGTTATACAATTAATGTTTGTTCCGTGGGTATCAAACCGATAACACTCAGCGCGGTGGCACTGGGAAGATGTTGATCCATTCCGTTAGAATATCGTTATCGCTTTTGAATGAAGTTTAAGAGCAGTTCCTCTGTGAATGAATTTACTGTCCCAAATCTTGAAAGTTGACTACAAAGCTGACCCAATACAATTTTTTATTAATAATACTAAGAATATTCAAACCCGGCTTCTTGAACCATCTATGTCTGACAAACTGTTCATACATACATAAACATTGGCATATATAAGGGCAGGTCAGATAGGCCATGCTTATCCCAAGATTTTTGGATTCATCTCAAAATTCTAAGATTAGGATGCATGCTATTGCTTTTCGATTTTTTAGGGACCGGAATCCCTAGATACAGCAATAGGGAGGGAATGTAGGGATGTTTGTCTTGGTTGATCGCTTCCATGTTTATACATTGTAGAATTATCAGTATTTGTAAAAACAAAGAAACACCTATTTTCTCTCATAACAAAAGCTAGAAAAAAATCAGCAATTGTGAGATCTCAATATCGAAGCTTGCTAAGTACTGGTGAATACATAATAAAAAAAATTGTTTTGGCATGGCACCTGTAGTATACAATACAGTACCTAAAACCAGTGCTAATTTTTAAACAAGAACTCACAAATTTTCTGTTAGATAAATTTTATTATTCTATAAATGAGTTTCTAACTGATAAAATATGAATAATAAAAATTGAGCAATATATTACATTTATATATTAAAATTTAAAATAAATCTTCGTTGTAAGTTTTTGTAATGTTTATAACAATGTACATGCCTTGAAGGTAGAATGTACATGGATCTGCTATAATTACTATAACACCTTATTGTAATACCTACATTCCTAGAAAATAAAGTTTCTATTCTATTCTATCCTCGGTTGAGCAATTTGCGTCGCACCGTGGATAAATCTTGGTTCCCGTTTTCGGCTGGTTTCCGTTTTATGTCTCTTTTAGTTGCAAAGCAGATTTGCGTACAGACTAAAAACCAGATAGTCGTTCTAGCCTGCCATTGAAAAGCAATAAAAAAGACTGGCTGGCTCGTATGCCGTTAAAGGCGATGAAAAAGATTTTAACTAGTAATTAATTTTGGAAGGTAATATATATTTTATTTCATTTAATCTGTCAGTTCTTGGAATTCCGAACATAATTAAAAACCTATTGAGTCTGGTTAGGTTAATAGCGATTTATAAGAGTGGCTTTCAGTTTCTTGTATACAACATAGCAACTAACATAATCTTAATACAGAAACTTCATTTAACTCACTAACTCATAGACTTTCAAATGAGTTATTTTGTGACCTAAATTTGAGTGCTGGGATGACGTAGTGGCTTATGTGGTTGCCTCGCCACAATCATAAGCCAAGTGCTGCGGGTTCAATCCCCACACGGGACAAAAAATTGTGTGATTCACAAATAGTTGTTCCGAGTCTAAGTATCTTTTTGTGTCTGTTGTTTGAATATTTAAAATATCCCCTGCGACACAGGAAGTAATCCTAGTGCTGTTTATGTTTTAGAAAAACGTTTTATTTTAATTTATTTTAGTTTCTCGTAACTTTATTGCAACTGCATCGAGCACGTGATTAGGTCTCATATCACGTGCACCTAGCTCTTGCGTTACATAGGACTCACCACATTCACTATGCGTGCAAGAATGATTATAATATTATATTAACTAGCAACCGCCCCGGCTTCCTACGGGTAGTACAAAACCTTAATAAATTATACACTTAAACCTTTCTCATGAATCACTTTGTCTATTGTTGAAAACCGCATGAAAATCCGTTAAATAGTTTTGAGTTTATCGCGAACAGACAAACAGACGTAGCTGGGATCTTTGTTTTATACTACATATGTAGTGATTTATACTTATAACTTTATCTTTATATATAAATATTCAACTTTCATAATTATGTTTGTGTTTGCAAAATTCTTAAAATTGTTAATTCTTTATGAGAGTGCTTTTATAATTTTATACCGATATTCCTACGGGAACAAGAAATTAAAAATATGAAATTGAGCCACAACGAAGCATGCCGGGTTTAGCTAGTGCTATGTTATAAAACTATGATATCTTTTTAATTTTGTTAATTCTTAAGACTTCTACTAGCTACCCCCTCCTATTAAACACGCATGGCACTTTCTACATTGTATAATACGCTGTTCATTTTGGTGTATACTCGTACGCCTTCGATAGCTCAGTTGGTAGAGCGGTGGACTGTAGCTGTGTAAATAATTGTAATCCATAGGTCGCTGGTTCAAATCCGGCTCGAAGGAATTTTTTTATCCTTTGATATTATGTTATTTTTAAACATTGTTTCGCCTGTTTTTGGGATACATATGTTATGATAAGATAAAAGGATTAAGAATATAAGAATTCATCAAAATTTTAAAATAACTTTAAAGTACATTATTAGTCAGGGGACTAACAATGTATTTTCAAGTTATTTTAAAAATTGAGGAAGATTGTTTGCAATACATAGGTATGTATTGTAAACAATCTTCCTAAAATGAAACTTTGTATCTAAGATTGAATTTTAATTAAATTATTGAAAGGAATTATGTATATATATATATATATATATATATATATATATATAATTCCGAATAATCGACCAACCCTGCCAAATGGTTTCGCTGTGGGGTAAGCGATGCTGTCACTAGCGACGATTCTAGCATATTTCTTCTGCTGCGTACATTCCTAGTGCATTTTTACGCACGTTCCTCAAATAATCTGACCGTTCAGAATAACGCTGATTTAGTCAAAGAACAATGTTGGTTGTAGGGGAACACCCCTTTAGTATACCATGCCATATGACAAAATATCAATTGCTGCATGTCTCGGTGGAGCAGCGAAAGTGACTGCAACTGCAACATACTAGGTGTCGTATACGATATACGAATCGACGTTGGATTATGCTGTCAAAAACCAAAACATAGCTGATGAAATGCGGATATAAAACATCTCTACCTATTCTGGATATAGACGTAAACCTATGTATGTAGGTATGTAAAACTGTGTGTTACAGAAAATGTCGCATAACAATACTATTTCCAAGATATCTTCAAATAGATAATCTTTTGTTATAGTACCTCGACCTCAAGATCAAGGTACACGATCACAAAATCAAACTGACATAATCATAAAATCAATATCCTCATAATACCATTATCACTACGTCTAAAGCGGCGGGTTATGACGTCATTTATTGTCTACCTTCCCCCTTGGGGTTGCCTAACCTCAGCCAAGGCCGCGCCCACGCACAGTGCCATCCAGCCATCTATTGTTATTACACGATCTACTATGCCACAAGGGGCACGTTATACCACTGCGAACAAATTAGTGAAGCTGGTTCAGAGTATTCAATAGGTATTATATGAATAAATTATATAGGATTGTCTTGAGTTTGTTAGATATAATTAGTATATATAGCTATGTATTTCATATTGGTATTTAAACATTTATAAAATAATAATCCATTGATAATTAAATACAGTAAACAATATTTGTCGGTAGTTAAATAAAAAGACCTGAATCATACTTGTTTGTCGTCGCCTATAAAAACGAATGTTCCAACCGGATTGACTCACTTTGTATCGAGACATTGACTGGTACGGAGCTCTCTGAGATTCAAAAGGCGACGGACAAACATACATTAGAAGATAAGTATAATTATAATTACTATGTAGAAGGTTATGAAATGATTTCCATGTAAAATGATTTTGATACCAAATTATGCTAAATATTATGTACATTATATTGGTCTGTTACATTTTAGAATTATGTATTTTATTATAGACTATTAAATATAATTGATATGCATAATATCGTTGTTATTCAATTAATGTTGCCCAATCATATATTTCTTTTACTTTTGTTTTAAAATAATAATGGAATATTAAGTATATTCAGTATGGAACTAATAAATTACACCTTTAAACATTGGGTTTCATTTTCATATTCTATTAAGTTCATGATCTGCGAGCTTTCTGGATACAACGTGTAAGAATGTGACGGTGCCAGTATTTAAAAGTAATTTCTTATGACATAGTTTTAAGTACCAGACTACAAGACCGCAGCACACACCCGACCACACTGGACAAAATATTGTTATATAATATGTATGTATTGATTATATCCACAAAATAATTGGTTGTGCCGAGACGTGCTGTGCTTTGGCCCCATTTGTTGTACGTTTATAAAGTCCTATGTGATACAGGTATGACACCTAATGAAAAATATGCCTTTATAAAAAATATCATAAAGAAAATGAACAGCTTTAAGAATAGGGCGTTTGGTTAAGCCCTTATTAATATTGAAACTTAAATAGTCATAGACTAGATACGTACTTTCTGATAGAGATACTTTCTCTAGATATGGCATTTCATACTCATATTGTATAGCCAAGCAAATGGTCATCTATCGGAAAAAACTCAGATTCCGTGATGCTACAGAGATTTTCTTAACAAAAATAGCATATGCAACTAACATAAATGTAAATTCAGTAAATATAATAAACTTACTAACCCATTTGACGTTCATAAGTGTTACTTTGTGACCTAAGTGAATAAATTATTTTTGACTTTGACTTTGACTACCTAACCCGGTAATCAAACGCTTCCTACGAGTGACAAGACTGACAAATCAATAAAAAGTAGGAAACAGAACACAAATAACTATAGCACAAAGTTCGGACACAAATGTACTATTATTTGATATGAGTAAAGAACAGTTTAATTATAGTTCGGATTAAAATAGTACGAGCTATTTTGGTTAAGGTCAGATAAAATTGGTTCCGAACAAAAGTTTTCCTGTTAAGAATTTCTTTAGTTCCCAATCAAACAATAATGACTATAGAATATATTCTTGGTATAAGCTATTTTAGATGGGCCTGGATCCTACTAATATTATAAATGTAAAAGTTTCTGTGGATGGGTGAATGGACGTTTGTAACTTTTTCACGCACAAAACTACTAAACTAGATAGGTGGAGACCTTTTTGTTTTTTCTTTACGTGGGGGAATGCTTTGACGCATACGCGGGGGCGGGCGGAGGAGCTATGTTGGACTCACCGGGGTAAAACAAAGATGTTGAAAAGATAATGCACCTCCCGGTAATACCGACTAAACCTACCACGGTGTTCCTCGACAAAATCGCAATCGGCGGGGCCGCGCGAATCATTTTCACATACAGTCGCGACCCCGCAGATAGGTGGAGACCTGGATTAACACATAGGTTCCTTTTAAAACCTGATATTCCCATGGAATCTAGTATATAACAATTTGTTTGAATTCATTTGCTTCTTATTAAGTCGTAGTTCATAAGCGCCTATAGTCTGGTGAATTAGTATCAAAGTTGCGATCGAGAGATGGTTTGAATCCTACCCATTGGGTAACAGACGTGAATCCAATCGGAATACAAGCATTTAGCTTAACGCGAGGGATTAACAAGAATAGCAGTAATTTGCCACCAGCCTAAATTGCTAAATGTGACTGCTGTGAATGAAGTCTCGGCTTCGATATCGGGCAAATTCTCAGTACCAACATGGAGTTTGGAACTGTGCCCGGGCAACGCTAACATGCTTGTATTTAAATCTAAAACCATAGCTGACGAAATGCTGGTATGTAATTCTCATTTGATTATTTACTACTATAATTATAGACGTGCAAATATTTATTTATTATATATATACAATACTATCATTACAAGAAACCTTAATGCGGTTCTAAGTGTGGTTCATTATTATCTAATTATTTATATTAGGTATCTATCTATATTACACACTATATATATATATATACCTACACGTTACCATAACAATCATTAACATCGTTATCCTTGTGAATTCACTCATTGTGCAACAGAACAGGTCTAGCTTATC
Organism: Catocala nupta; assembly: GCA_963675205.1. NCBI lineage: Eukaryota > Metazoa > Arthropoda > Insecta > Lepidoptera > Erebidae > Catocala > Catocala nupta. The sequence goes on along the minus strand of OY776086.1, from coordinate 23,583,548 downwards.
AGCGAAGAGCTTGTGGGTTTTGTGTGCGCGCGTCAGAGGCGCCTCTTGCAGTGAGTTGTAATATGTAATGAAATTGCTAGAGATGCTAAACATACATACATAGATTCACGCCTGCTTCCTAGAGGGGTTAGCAGAGACTACGGAATTCCATTTTCTATGATCCTGACAAACTTCTTTGGCTTCATTCACTTTCATCACATTCCTCATATACGCTCGCCGGTTTAAGGTGCTCTTAACCTGGCCTTTGTCTAGAACGTCTTCGATCTGATCGGGACACGTTCGCCTAGATCTTCTCCTTGCGACTGTTCCACTACTCACTAGGCTTATAAACAAGATTTTTAAATTCAAATTAAGGTACTTTATACGTTTGGCAGTTCTTTTTATAACACTACTATATTATAACAACTATTTATTCATAATAATGTTAGACAACGTGACCACGATCGATGCGAGTCGGTCGAAACGTCGGGCAATCAATAGGTATTTATTACCTTTTAAATACTTTATCGCGAATAAGAACCGTTGTCTAACATTATATTAAGTATGTGTACAAATCGCGATAGCCTAAAAACTTTTAAATATTTATTCTATTTTTAAACTATTTAAATTTACACTTGCCTTGACATTTCGCTTGCTTATCACTAACAAAAATATTATTTCAATGCTTGTAATTGAAACATACCGTTGCATTCATTGGTAGCAACAGCTATATACCTAAATAATGCAAGTTCCAATGTTTGATATTGGCTGTTGCTTATACTGTACATGACGCACGTAAGTAACTGGCAAGCTACTTACAAAGACTAGTATTGTACCGTTTGTTATAAGTTTACTAAGCTAAAAAAAGAGTTTCAGTAAAAGCGCTGTATAATGAGCTCTGAAAGCTACTCCGCTGATACGTCTTACTGTAGGAATATAGAGCACATTATTTTAGTGAACATAAATATAATAGTGCCTGTTACCAAGTGTTTTTTACTGTCGGTAGCTGCCATTTTTCCCGTGTTTCTGCACTCTTTTGTATTTTGTTAGTAAACTAGTGTTCACTCTGTGGCAATATTAATTGAGCATATTGAAAATATGGGGGAAACATATATACATTTTAGAAATAACATAGTAGTTCTTCATAAACAAAACAGAAAGAAGAAAATCGTGCAAATCTATGCTCTAAAATTTACTTGTTATTCATAGGTACTCGTAGCAGGGATTGCCTAATCTTAGACTGATGGACTGCCATGACACAAAACTCTCGTTGAAGGACCCACGGCAACCACAACGGGCTTTTTTAAGTCGTATGTGTATTAAATAGTTAATGATCGCTCGCTAACGGTAAAAGAAGACATCGTGATGTCCCTGCATATTCTAAATATTCCCATAATGTTCTCAAATATATATAGTATAATAATATTTAACCTAACCTACTTATTTCCTTCTGGCTATCGATCTTGGGTCGTCCAAGAGGAGAGTGGTGAAGCACATCCTTAGACCGTCAAAGCAAAGACTTGGCACCACTTCCATTTTAATGTGAACACAGTGTGTTGGGGTAAGCTTGTGGACTACATGACTGCTTACCATCAAGTGGAGTATAGGCATTATGACTGGCAAAATAATAATAATATAATAATATTCTATCACATACACACAACACCATCTAGCCCAAACTAAGCAGAGTTTGTACTATGGGTACTAGACAATGGATAAACATACATATATATTATCCATAGAAACACCCAGACCAATACAAACATCCGTGTTCATGCATACAAATGTTTGACTTGTGCGGGAATGGAACCCGTGACCTCAGGCGTGGCAGTCAGTTACACTAAGCATTACGCCATCGAGGCCGACTATACAGGGTGATTTTGAAATCGTGTAAAACCTTTTAACCACGCATTCTACTGGTGATATAGAATAACCCTGACCATATTTTTATTTAATTAGATTTATTTTTTTTGAAAAATTATTATTCCGTTTTTTTCGTGAAATGGTGTCAGATAGTCATATGTTAACCAACCGAGGCAATTGTAATTTTTTACTAATTAAAATAAAAAATCATATTAATAATTAATGTCGTAACTAATAACGGGCGGTCCTTTTTATTGCCCCTTATTATTTACGACATCAGTTATTGTTATGTTATTATTTTTAAATTAAAAAAATATTAAGATTGTGTCAGGTGGTTAAAATATGACTATATGAAATCATTTCATGAAAAAAATCTGTACTCTAATTTTGCCGAAACCATTATTCTAATTAAGAAAAAATATGGTCAGGGTTATTCTATATCACCAGTAGAATGCGTGGTTAAAAGGAATTACACGATTTCAAAATCATTCTGTATATACGAAATAAAGTATTGCGGCAGCTTAAAACAGAGTTAATATAGTTATTGTTATTATTCGTTCGAATTGTTATTTGCGATTAACGTTTGATAGATCACATATAATTTAAACCAACATCGAATGTTAAACCCTTATCGATTGTTCGAAATCATATTCACATGAAAGGTAAATTAATCATACCGTATTGACAAAACTGACTAAATACACGTTTGCATAACAAATGTGGTTCGTATCGCGGCTTTATCCTGCACCTGTATACATTTTATAACAATATTGTACATTCAGCTTGTCTGTTTGCTATCAGTTCTCTATAGTGAAGCTGAATCAACAAATTTAGGGTTTATTGAGATTAATGACTCATGTGCTGGATGTGGGTTACATGCGCAAGTTGAGGCACTTAAGGAGACTAATAACTCCCACGTAAATAATTCACTTGATAACTTTGCGAATGTTTCACTCATGCATGCATGCAAGCATGTGAGTGAGTCCGTGTGAGTATCTTGCACATGTATATCAAGCGTTTAGCAGTGTAATAATTAATATAAAGCGTTTTCTTCGCATGGAAAATAACTATTAAAAGCCAAATTCAAACTTTAAAATATCGATTCCACAATCAAAATAGTGACGCGTATTAAATGCGTAGAGATGTGGCTTATTTTTTTTTTTTCAAATGATAAACAAAAGACAGGTAGGAACACTAGAAATAATTCCTGTGTTGTGGAGGAGGTTACAAACATTTAAACAACGAACACAAAGAACACCCAGACTCAGAACAACCACATCTGGATCACACAATTATTTGTCCCGTGTGGGATTTGAACCACTCGGTACGGTGGCAGTGGCAAAGCGACCACTTAAACCAGTATGCCATCCGTACAGTCAAATTGGAATATTGAAAGTTATGTGCGCACGTAATGAATGTTTCTTTTAAGACGTGTGACGTGAATGTTTCTTTTAAGTACATATTTATTGTTTTATAAAACAAAATCATTTTTGTTTTTGGTGGGAATATTTTTTTGTATGTATGGACGCTATTATAACTATTTAAATAAAAGTAAATGGAACACTTTTCTTAATTAATATACGGGATAGAACACGTTGGAGTAAGAAAATGATATTAACCGAAATTAACCAAAACGCGACAAAAGTCAATAAACACTTATAATCTTCCACAAATCGTGTACACGTTAGGGATGATGCTAGTGGTTAATGATTTACTGATCACAGCACTACAAAACGAATCCAGGCTGTTATAGAGACTAGATAAAGATGTTATGGCTATACTAAGCAATTCTTGCTAGAATTTTGTCAGTTATGCAGAACCAGGTTTTAATGTATTTATTCAAGACGAGTTTTGTCTGCGATTTGTTACTCGTAATTTGGATTTAGGTGCCTACTTATATTTTCATTTATAATACTTGACTTCTAGTCATCAAGATGAATAATGTACCAGACTTTAAGTTGGAGCTCCAGCTACACAACTGTGAAAACCACATTCTATTTCATGCAGTTGTTTTAGCGTAATGCACTTACAAACATACACACAGCCAAAAATTCTAGCAACATTTTTTGTCATATGTAGCTCTTTTAAAGATCTCTCACATCAGACATCGAGCATCGACAACTTTATTATATGCCTTGAAATAAATTTCAATGTTGACTCCACGCGCCTTCTAAATAAACACAAAATATTACCTACCAGTTGGCCGCTTTCGCCCTTTTACATTATACCCGAAGCCGCATTTCTTAAGTCCGAGTGCCCTTACTGGATTTCAACGCGCTTTAACGACTTAAACTGCCTACTTACAATCCCTGTTTCTCTATTTCAAGGCACCTTGTGAGCTTGTCAGAATGTAATCTTTTACTCTTTAAAAACATTTCTGTGGTCAAAATGTTAAGATTTCATTTGTAAAGCATATTTATTTATACATACGAAACCTTGTTCTTCAATGACGCAGAGGCAGTGAATTTGATTGCTGTGCATTAGATCTTAGGCTCAATATGTACTGGCTGTAAAATACTGAAATTATATTTAATTGGCGATTTAAAAGAGTGGCCATGAGTTTCTTGCAGGTTTCTTTTCGTAGGCTCAACCCTTTGCCTGAACCTAGCAACTAACCTAAATGTAGCTTCAGTAACTTAGTAAACTCACTAACCCATATATTTTGACGTTCATAAGTGTTACTTTGTGACCTAAATGAATAAATGATTTTTGACTTTGACTTTGAATACCAAAAATGTTTAGTTAAAACGGTGAGTCTAGAATTGTGCCAGGTTGACGGCAATAGGCTCATCTTTTATTACGTAGAACTTAAACTACATCATAGGGTAGGCAGAGCTGTATTTCATACCAAACTACGTTTTATATACCCAGTTCGTACTTTGGATTGTCTGAGCCCATTAAAATTGGAGTGGAGAATCAAACCTTTAGAGATCTCATGCATCGCAGCAGTCACATTCAGTAGAAGCGCGATTTACTATTGCGTATTTCAAAGCCACCTGGAAATCGAACCAGAGCCCTCATGCACTGTCAGTCGCAAATAAGATCAACTAACATCAGTTTAACCAATACCTAAATGTATGCTGCTTCTAGTTCTGGAAGATATTGATTGACTAGCTGACCCGCGCAACTTCATCTGCTACACATAATTTGCCCCGTTTCTGCAATATTTTTCATTGATGCTTCTCTCCTATTGGTCGTAGCGTGATGTTATATAGCCTGCCTCGATAATAATATCCAACACTAAAATAATTTTTCAATTCGTACCAGTAGTTCCTGAGATTAGCGCGTTCAACCAAACAAACAAACTCTTCAACTTTATAATATTAGTATAGATAGATTCGCAATTAGCCTAAATCACCATCTCATTTCAAAATAAATAAAATAAGTACTACATAAATTTACAAAACGTTCATCACAGTGTGTATGAAAATGTCCCAGAAACATAGCTAGTTCTTGACTTATGCAGTGAGTAACATTTATATGACTACCGACCCAGAAACTGAGCGACCAACATCGTAAGTAAATCCTAACGCCAGGTGCGTCACAGTACCAACTTGGATACAAGTGGACTTTAGGGTCCCATAACGACTTCTTTGAACTTTACATTTCCCTTTGTAGGCGGTAAAAGTGTTGAAAATTTTTACGTGTTGAAGTTCTGATGATTTAATTCATAAACGTCTTTGTAAAAGTTTTATTTATTAAGAACTGTGTTTCAGCTAAACAGCAAAATGTTGTTTTATTTCATGCAGAAAAATAGTCAAAAGCAGTTCCATACAATACTTGTCCTCACGCTTTTTTAGCCTGCATGCCTGGAGTGTTATGCAGTTTTATAAATTCACTAAATATGATGTTATCATACCGTATAAATGATTCGAGATTTTACAGCGAAATATTCTTTTAATTATACTACGCATTTTTTAGAAGTACTGCCATGTTGGCATAAAGGTAATGCGATTAGTGTGCATGAGATCTCGATTTCTATCCCTATATTCCCATGTCTAGTGAGTTTTTCTTTGAATCTGTACAAAAATTGAGTCCGTTACTGTTCCCAATAAACAATAATGAGGAACCACTAGTAACTTGAGACCTACAACTCTCGCAGGAGAAATTTGGTTTTATTACAAGTCTACTCCTTTTAAATATAGGCGTCAGACATAAAATAATATTAGCTTCGCTTATAAAAAGCCCATGCCAAGCGTTAGGACAGTAACGCTTGGCATGGCTTTTTCTCAGAATAATAAGGCATCGTTCATAGTCCAACGGTGGCGCGCAGACTTGTATGCACGTGTTTATAAAGAATTCACAATTTTATTTTAGAACTACTTTTACTGTACTTGCGTGCAGTGCACAGTCTTATTACCAACATCTTAACCAATATAGCACAAACACTGGCTCCACTTAACTTTTACTGAGAAAACAACAAAGGGCGTTTAGCCCCGCAATCTCTTAAGTGCAAGTAAGTAACCATTGAGGTAATACAGCTTCTAGGAAGTGACTATTGAGATAACAGTGTACTTCCAGCGTTCACCTTTAAAATATTCGAACAAGCTTGTTGCTGTAAGCGACAGCGTACTGACCCGTTAATGGATAATTTCCTGAAATTTCTGTTTCCTTTACGGCGCGACCTAGCTGCGGTTGACAAAATCAATATTAAATTTTCATTGCATAATGGAGTTACTTATAAACAAAAAGCCTGCGTAATATATTATTTGTGTATGACGTGCATACATAAAACCTCTTTGGTCAGCGCTGGGACATTTACCAGCTGTTATAATTTTTTTTTATTTCGTTGATGTGCCATAAATATTGTATTGTTGTTATTTTGTTTCTGCTGTGTCCATATATGTTTTTGTATTTATATTTCCTTTCTTTCTTTATATCAATGAAGGGATAAGCAGAAGTGTATTACAGGCAACTTTCGTTAGTTACATTTGGAAGTCCATGTTATACTAGCGAGTCTATATAGATAATGTACAGACAAATACCCTAAATTTTTTCTAAGACGATACCCCGACAAGGCTTTACCTTACCCGGTAATTAAACCCAGAACCTCTATAATATACAACAGAAGCATTAATAAGTCTTTGTATTTTGTTGATATATTGCCTTCTCTTTTCTTGACTGTTATGACCGCAACGATTTTAAAGCTTGGCATTATGTATTTATTACTCACTATATATATGTACGTATTCTGGGCTGTACAGTATACAGTATGGGGCCTTCTTCAATAGATGTATAGACAGCTTAGCCAAAAAGTAGGCGAGGGACCGTTGAATGCAGGTGGCACAACATCGATCGCTATGGATAAGATTTGAATGGAGACTGACTACAATATATTTTTTATACGAAGATGGAAAATATATTATCTAAAGCTATGTTATGTATATATTGTATAACTGTGTTAGTCCTTTTTATCTAATAACCTGTCAAATATTGGCATGCCAGACACTATGCCAATATTTATATCCGGCATTCCAATAATTGACAAGTTATTAAAATACTTATAACGTCTGGCCAGCGCGATGGTGTGCCGCTGCAATTGGTTAAAGGCAAATTAACAATGAACATAGAAAAGGTTATCCGATTATAATTATGTTTATCTTAACCATCGAGTGAAGTCGACTACCCGGACCTAATAGTACAAAGAAAACCGAACTCCTCTAACAGTAATAGAGTCCATACTAGAACTTGATCCTTATAGCTTATCATACAATAAACACGTTACTGCTGCTGAAGTTATTCGATTTACAAAGCCTTTCGTTTGTGTTCGTCTTGCCACTGCTACTGCGCTAAATGTTATAAGTATGATCCCTAGTCGGGACAAAAAAAATTGTAATCCATAAATCTTTGTTCCCAGTCTGGGTGGACTTTAGTCCGTTGAATCAATGTTTTTAAAGTGCTTCGCAACACGGGCATTGTACCTAGAGCAGAAATTGTCATTTAAAATAATAGAAAATGGAAAAGGTGCTTATGTGCGTCTAAATAAAACACAGCCACGAAAATGGCAACAAAATTATGACCTGACAGTATAGGACATAATAAACTCAACAGCATTTTAAAAACCACGACGCAATTATCGCATCCTGATTCCAGAATTCCATTCATAAAGAAGAGAATAACCGCATTGATATAACGAAGTAAAACTACGCAAAACAAAACAAAGTCGAAAGCAGAACCAATGTTCCACCTATGTTGTTGTTGTACATACACATACAACGTTTACATCATAACGTAAACATCGTTCTCTCAACCTTAGGTTAGTTCAGCACCGTCTTCCAAGAAGGATTCATTGGGATTACCCAAGCCGCAATAGCGGTCGCGTCTAGAGAGTGATCGATCGATACGCATTGTCTCCTATAGTGCCGCTTTACTAAAAGCTCTCAAGAGCAATAGCATCAGTAGAGCACTAAACAGTAATCTTGGAGTATTAACATGAACTACATTTGCAATTATTTAATTGCATGAAAAAATCTGGTCGCCATTTAATTGATATAGAGTATCGAACGTAAATGATGGCGCAAACCAACTGGCAAAAAGAGAATCAGATATCACAATACATTCATGGTTAGGGCAAGGAGACACAATGCCGGGTGTTGTGGGTTTCGACTTCGCATACATGACAAAGATTGGTTAAAGAATTCTAGTATAATATAACATAAAAATAGTAGGTAGTTGCAGATATTTACTGCCAGTCTAAGGTATAGGTTTACAATAAATTATTTTCCCTTTATTGTCGGTGTTGTTATCGCCACATCGGTCCTCTTCTTTTAAACCCTTGATAAAACTTGACTCCCATTTTTTCCAGAACTTGTTGGGCAAAGGTACGAGGTAGGTAGTCCGGTTCCTCTCCTTCCTTAAATTTCTTCCAAATTCTTCTAAGATGGTTTCAAAAATTCTTCGTGTCGTATCAAGTGGCACTTCTGTTATCTATAGTTCTCTACAACTATCTTTACTCATTTGTAGGATAGACTATATAAAATCACGCTACGAACAACGGGAGCGGAGCAGTAATCATAAACGTGGGTGCACTTTACATACATACATAACATTATCTATATAAGTATTTATATCTAGAAAGATAGCGCGGCGTGTCAACATAGAAAAAAGTTGACAGTACCTTTTCTGGTATATTACGTGCTAAATGTGAACCTTACTTAGAGCTTAATGTTTAATGCACTACACACAGTAAATAATATTAGTTTCGCCTCCATTATGTGAGATTTAAACTCTAGTCATGTGCGCTTAAAGTTTAAAATATCGAATTACTAGATTCACGTCATTGCTCGCGTAAATTTATGTTAAATAGGTTTACATTAGTAACAGTGGGTTTTCTGAATGAAAGGTATTCTATGTACTACAACGTGTATGCGAAATTCTTCTCTGCAATTTTTCAAACGAGGCTTAAAGAGAGTTCTTCTTTCACGGTAGGCAGCGGCTTTGCTGTGCCCTGACATTACTGAAGTCCATGAGCAACGGTTACCACTTTCCATCAGGTGGGCCACTTGATCGTCTGCCACCAAGGGCAATAAAAGAAAACATAAAAGAGTATTTGAGGCGTGACAGCGTAACAAACAATCAAACTCATATTCACATTTATAATATTACTTAGCATCAGGATTTTAATCTTATAATCAAATTTAAATTACTGGAAATATTGTTAAACACTTTATTTTTAAAGTATACTAACACATAGGTTAGTATTTTTTTTAAATCATCCCTGCTAAACTGTTATATTTTTGAAGTTAGTTCACATCCTCATTACGGCTGCGATTCGAACCCATAACCTCTCAATTGCAAGTGTCCTTTGTATCCAGTAGTATATGCTGTATGGGTATAAATGAGCGTGAAAACTCTAAAAATTATCCTAAATAATAAAAAGCCGTCGTTATCGTCAGTCATGCGCGAGACCAAACGAACTTCATAATTTTGCCATACAGTTCAAGAGTATCTGCAACATTAATAAAAAAACCTACAAGAAGTACTGTCGCATAAAAGGACATTAACATCAACCAAAATCTTTCAATCGCGTCATCGTCAAATCGAATTGATCAATATTTAGATACGGGTTTTCAATTCGAATATTTGGATTTCGTAGCCTTTTTATTTTATGTTTTAGAATGTGATAGATGTGTGTGACCGTTTGGCTAGAACTATTTGCTTCCTAATTGGCTCAATATAAAATACAAAATAATACGAAAATATACATTCACGATGCATAATTTCTATACTAACAGAGTATAGGTATTAATCATGGATTTACATAACGTTTTGTAAGGCTTGACTTTTGGGCCAGGTTGCATTGTGGTTAAAGACACACTGTTTGTTACCACGGCCAGTGGTTAGAAGACCAATGCAATCTAACCGGAATGGTAAGCCTTTTAAAAACGTATCGAACGACTGAGTATGATCGCGTTAATACCTGTTTCCGCTATACAGTGTGAGTAGTTAAACATTGTACATTCTTAAGGACATGATAATTTAGGGTCAGACGTAACGTATTTAACCTGCAAAGAAAACCTTTATGAAAATTTGTATGAAATATCCATAAAATGTGGACACTGCGCGCGTCGCACACAGCTATCGAGCGTGGCGCGCTACCGAGGCTAGTGACCGTTGATAAGAAAAGGACGGGTGGAGGTGCAAATTCGAGAGAGTGTAGCGGTAGCGGGAGGCGGGATCAGCAGTTTTGTTTAGTTTTGGTATATGCGCAAGAGTGTCCGCACATTAAGTTTTTATTGGATAACTAGGTAAAATTTTAAGTGCCTTTTTTTTAGATATTCGGGTCCAGAATCGAGTACTAAATACCCTCCTTCAATATGTCCAGTCTTTTACCAATCAAACTGTATAAATAAAACGAAAATGAGTCCTCTTTACACATATAACTTTGTAGTTCACTCTTGCTATTAATATGCCTGTATATTTTATTTAAGAATAAAATATACAGACAAAATCGTAACTAATATTATAAATGCGACTGTGAGTTTGTTTGTTATGTTTTCATGTCTTATCTACTTGAACGATCATCATAAAAAAGCATACTACTTATCAGCGGAACAGAAAAGGACAAATGGTACTTTTCATTCACAAAAAAGTACTGTTGCTAACATAACCTAAACTACTTTTATAAGAGCGAAGCCGCGGGCAATATCTAGGGTTATATAAGCATACGTCACACCTATCAGCACGTAATGTTGCAGCACATAGACAAAGCACTAACACAAGTTTTCACTTAAAGGCAGTGAGTTTACTGAGATCACGTATTCATGCAGGTGCGTCTAAAATAACTGTGTTCATCGTAGATCGTCATGGTTATTAAACAGATATCTTATATAACACACTGTGCAATTAATTGAATGGTTAATTTAATCAATGTTCCACTGCCCAAAAGGAAATTTAAAATCTATACTATATAAAAGCTTAAATTAAAGCTATATTTGATAATGCTCATAGATTTTGGTATTCTGTAAGATCACATCATCGATTATCATTACATCGATTTAAGCCACTTCTGGCCACCTATATTTTAGGTACACGTAATAGGTTGCGAGCATATTATGTTATATAACATGTACAGTTTGAGACACCGAGCTGATATTGAAAATTAGTAGACACAAAGCCCAATAGCACCGATATACTCGGGGATCAAATCGAAGACATATAATACATATACCACAGCATTCACCTTAACTACCGATGTTAAATAGGTATAAGATAAAGACATACACTTTAATAAATTATAAAACGTCTTTATGAACAATGTCAGTCAGCCGTCAGTCAGTAAGAATATAAATTTGAGCTAACATTTAGTATATTTTACTTTATTTAATGCATAATAATGACAATTTTAACGTGCATTAGGATATACACACGACGCTTGCACGCAGCCTATCAGAGGTGTATCTAGTTTTATACATATCATAAGCATCTCGTTAACACGAAACGTAGTTAAAGAGTTAAATTAATTCTGGAAATGAACGGGAAAGTCAAAATGGTCTCATTAACAAGATCATTTTTGGATTCAATGGGCTATTACCGAGTTAATTTTCCGATTACCACAGTCGCTATCTGCGGATTTTCAGGCTAAAATATTGTTTTCAATCTCATAATATTTTACCAGTCTTCAGAGACGCAAGACTGAAAGAAAACTTTTAATCGATCTTAATTCACGGGTTAAGAAAAACATGTCTGCTTTTATTAACCCATGTGGTATGCATCCTTCCTATCTGGATTTGACAAGTGACGAGACCAAATCAGCTAGCTATTTAGATGTTTGCCGCTAATAGCCCCATAATCGGGCCGTTGTACGCTAATAGCCGACGTGAAGAGTCAATTATTCATACCACCTACAGCTCTATCCAGTAAAACAGTAGGCTATTGATGTTGCTTGGTGCCTTGTTTATAGTTTCTAAATGCCTTGCTTGCTGATCGCTCTTACTATTGCAATATACCTAACAATCAAAATAGGAAGCTTAAAGTTACGATATTTATCCACTAATTTGATGAGAGGTAGTAATGTTTTCTGAACTCAAACACGGATATATTTAGTAAATGCGACTGCTAATAAGGTCTCCAGGTCGATGCCAGATCGGTCAATGTGTTATTAGTTTCATAGTTTGCGCAATGTAAATGTAGTACACCTCTACTTAACCTTTCGGGACTATAGGCGTTAGGTTATGTATTTCTATTTCAAACATCACAAATGTATACGATATATGTACATAGAAGTTTAGTTCACGATTACGTGATCTAAACATGACTGTACATAATAAGATTTAGTCTAAATATTTTGCCGTAGTAAATATCTGGACTGGTTGTACAGTCTGGTCGCAACACGTATGACATACATACACGACAAAATAAATGCTTTCGGAGAAAACGATAGTATGAGAGTTATTAAAATACTTCACCTACTTATTATACATATGCGAAGTCATAAAATAGTTCCGCGAACAATCCGTGAACATGCCAAGTGTAAATAAGTCAAAATGTCAAGAAATGCGACTGCCTTAATTTCCTTAATATGAGTACAACGCGTAAGTAGAAAAGCGACGTTGAAACTTATGCTGTATTGCACATATAAATTATACCAACTTGTAATTTCGCAAACGTTGACAAACATTTTGTTGTTATACTGCAATATGATATGAACTGAATCTAATGAATCAAATAAAATCAATTTTTATTTGCATAATACAGGTAAATAGGGCCGGTCCAAAAAAAATGGGTGCGCTAAATTATAACCTGTAGCAGGTGTGCAAATTTCTAAAACTTATTAAAAGCAGGATGAATCATACATAGTCAATCAAATTATGTCAATCTAAAACTGATTCACAAAAATGATAGACACGGGAATCATGAAATTTAAAAATTAATTATACAATTAAGAAAACAAAAAAATAAAAATAGAAACAATCACAATAGATGATATAATGTCACATATTTATTGTCAAACAAGCAATAATGTTTTTATTTGAAATGTCAAGGAGTTACATGTCAGAGAGTGTATACAAGTAATAATAAATTATTTAAATTGATAAAATTAAGTTTTTTAATATGTCATGATATAATAAGATTAAATCATAATTTGTCCAACAAATAATCTGAGATTTTATAGTAGGTAACATTTTACATTTAGTATTTTACTTAATTTTTACGTGAATGTTGTATTATTTTATTCCTTTATTACTTTTGTCAATTTATTATATATTTTTGGAGCCATAGCAAAAACACTGTTATGCATAAGAGGAGTACTTCTTTTACATATACATAGCCGACTTTGCCTCTTTGCATGCGATGAGACTTGTCAGTTGCCAGTACAAATAAATGTTGATTTAATTTTACAAACACTGCTATCTTAAAGATGTAAATAGAAGGCAGAGTCAGAAATATAATATCTTTTTAAAATATGTTATGCAGCTTTCAGTGATCTTTAAAGAGAACATGGGCTATACAGCATTTCTGCGCCTTAAAAATTATTTCTTTATTTACTGAGTTTTCCCAAAATATTACTGCATACCTGGGAACAGACTCTACTGACTAATAAATTCTGCTCCCAAGTGTGGTGGAATGGTGGTGGAATAAAAAAGCATTAACACTACTTTTTGTGCCAGTTCATAAAGTGCATACACTGATTTACTGATCTTCTTGCATAATTGTTCTATATGCGGCTTCCATGATATTTTTAACTATTATAACGCCTTTTTTTTTTTTTTTTTTTTTTTTTTACGTGGGGGAATGCGTCATAACGCATATCCCTCCGCGGGGGCGGGCGGAGGGATTATGTCGGACTCGCCGGGGTAAAAGAAAGATGTTAAAAGACAATGTACCTCCCGGAATACCGACTAAACCTACCACGGTGTTCCTCGACAAAACCACTATCGACGGGGCCGCGCGAATCGCTTTCGCATGCGGTCGCGACCCCGCCGAGGTTACGGCCCGCCGTATGAAACGGCAGGCCACTACGCAACAAGACCTACCCAAGATAGGCACTACACAATATAAAAGCCCTACTGTCTCCCCCAAAGGGGAGACGGACACGTCACAGAGGCGCGCGTGGGAACACGCACGCCGCCTCTCGGACCTGGTGCTGAACGGATGGCGGGCAGGCCCACAAAGCCCGCCACCCCCAGGTCAAACCTCAGGGTGGCTGGAGGTCATCGCGCGCCCTCCGGCGCCCGGCTCTGCGGTTGGGGAGAGGGTTCAAACGCTCCCTCTCCCGCTCCGCCGCCTCCTTGGTGGAGATTACTTCCTCGCAGAAGGAGGCGACGGCGTTCCACGACCTCTCACTCCGGACCATAAACTGAACTACGGCCGGGAGCGAGAGGGCAACCGATCCGACTGCCGCGATCAAATCACGGCGCTGCGATGCCCAGGCGGGGCAAACCGCCAAAGTGTGCAGCGCCGTGTCCTCAACAACGTCGCGGCAGTCGCCGCAGTGGTGACAACCGAAACGTTTTATTCTACCTATGCGAAGCCGAGGCGGGTAATTAATGTTTAATTGCTTCATTACTTTTAAGTTATTACAACGGGCGTCTCTTGCCGGCGTATACGACACAGGAACTGGCCAAAACAACCGTGGCCAGTTAGAACCTGTGTCAGCCGGAAGGTGAGAGCGCCATGCCGCCTCTCCAGCCACTCCTCAAAAACGGGACTTACCGCCACGATCGTGGCGTGCCCGAACTATTATAATGCCTACGAATTTTGTAGAATCTACTTCTTTTACAATTTGGTCATTCGCACTCACGTTTAGATTTGTTATTGTTGGAAGACATTGACATTGTTTGCCTTATATTAGCTAGCTCTCAAATTATTTACTTGTAGCCAGTTGATAACAGATGTTAATTAATTATTTATATCTGATTCATAGGTAGCTTTATCTATACATTTAACGGTAATCGTACTGTCATCCGCAAAAAGAATTATTTGGTTCTTAGTTACATTAGGTAGGTCCTCAGTATAATTATGTAATAAATAATATCGGTCCTGAGACACTACACCTTGAGGCACGCCATATTGAATTATACGTTCGGACTCCCGGTTTATTCGGACTGGTAAACTTCCTCTATTTTTGTTACAGTATTTATTCTAGCAATCACAGTTTATTGTGTACGATTATCTAGGTAGGATTCAACGAGTTTTAACACATTACCTCTTATACCATAGTATACAGAACCGACAGATATTCTATTGTCAACATTCTTCATTACAAATTTCGGAAAGTATGGTATATTAGCATACCCTGCACTATTCATGTTCTTTAGGTTCTTTGTAATCTGCAATGTGCTATGTGGAGAGCATGCTTTCATAAACATTGGATTTTTGGCTGGTGGGTATATATGTGGAATAAAGTGATTTATTGTTAACTAAATTTGGGACTATTTTATCAATAAATTAGTTATTTAACGTATTACATATTTAACTAGGATCAGTCACGATTTCATCTTGTAATTTGATACTAGATAGACTCACGTAGAATATTGTGTTTAGCGCTATTAATTGTTTTTCACGTAGTTTTTATTTGTTTTGTGATTTATAAATAGAATGAATGTTTTGTGCTCTCTGTGTTAATTTTATTATTTTTTTGTGAGTGCTGGAATATTGTTTTAGCTTTATTTGCTTCATTGGATTTTCCCAATATTGCCATAAGAGCATTCGTTTTTTTATACTTCAGGCCTTTATTCCACGCGAGAGCCATATTTGTTTGCTATTTTGTAGGTTTGCTATACAATAGTTTCTCTCTAATTTTCTATTGTTTAATCAGGCACGCTTTTTTAACTTGACACTGCAAGAATTGGGCTGTATGGTCTGATAACGCTAACTCTATTATACTTGATTTATATTTATGACTTAGTGGAGTTAGTGTTTAATCAAAATTGGTAGGAAAAATTCAGTGTGAAATTAAGTAGTTTACTAGCAGACTGGTTAAGCTTACAGAACAAACAATAACGAAATGAATTATAAGAATAAACTGATTAATTATTTGTTGTCAGTACGAATTCGCTACCTCGCTCGAAATGTACAAAAAGAAAAAGTGACACTGTTACTATGTTTGATGTAAGTAAACCTGCCAGTAATTCACATATCTACCGCTTCTGTTCCTTTCCTTTGATACTAGCTTTAATTCCTTTACCTAGGTTTGACAACCCATGGCACGCGGTCACGAGCCGTTGCCTATTGAGTTTACCTTTGTCAAAGTCTACCATCGTACAAACCGTAGACTAGTTATTTGTATTGTTATTATAATAAATATTATAATAATAAATGTATAATATTACTTACTAGGCAGTATTGATTTATAGAAGTAAATATTTTTATGGTTTTCATGTTATTTACTGTTTCGTGAAGCTAACAAAAAGATGGACATAAAAAAGCAAGTTTGTGCGATAGTGAGGTCCTATTTCTACATTTGATTTCTCAGATCGAGCAAATATTGAAGCAATTATTAGACTTTTTTACCAAGTGGTTATTTGTATCTTTACGCAGGATGGAGTCTGATTATGTATGTGATTAGAAAATAATAATAGGCTCGCATAATATTATGTGGGACTTAAAAATATAGATCGTGAAATGAAGGCATAAGTCTATGTAGAGATTTTAAGCAATTACAATTCTATCCAGCCCAAAAGGTGTTCAAAATCCGTGTCCCCTTTCAAACATAAAGATTTACAACTGAACAAACTAAACCAAAACCAAATTAAACACATAAACAAGAAGAAAAATCAATTTGTAAGCTTTTACGAGACTTTTTGAATGTTTTTACTACTTCACAGATTCCACGTTCCCTTATATTAATCGTAATGTATTTACATAACGATGTCGTTTTCTTTATGAAGTCAGATCTGAATTATCCAATTCGACTTTGATGTCCCGATGCGCTGGAGCGAAATTTAGAACGACATCGAAATAAAATTAACGACTAAGTACCTTCTTCGTTTTATTTCGGGGAAGTGGAGATTCTAAGTGTCTATTAGAAACAGGAAAGCAATTTTAGACTTAGGAACTGTAGATGGGCCCTTGTAAAATGGATGAGTTACGCGGAATACATTACAATATAATTAAAATGGTAGATCTTGAATCAGAATTAACTTAAATGTAGCTGATAATTATTTTGGCATGATAGAAGTATACAGAGGCTTATCAAATTAACGTTTCATCAGCTAGTAGTAGTTTCAGTAGGTGTTAAACGTAAATTAAATTACAGTTACGCAATGGTTAACATGGTCCCATCGCTATTTCTCCTGCGTCTTGTAGGTTTGATCCCCATATGGGATAAAATTTGTGTGATCATAAATAGTTATTCCGAGACTGGATATTCTGTGTTCAGTTGGTTTAATGTTTGTAAAGTCGCTCGTGCCACAGAATTTACTTCTTGTCCGGTGTTGACTTTTATAAAAGAAGAAAAATAAGTACCATGCAATAGAAGACAATCCTAATTGCCGGCCATATTGCTGGACTTCGTACTGCTATAGAGAATTTCCTTACAATAAAATCCGATAACATGACCAGGGAAATGAACCCTACAATCAGCAGGCCACTCCAATCGTTATTTTTATGACCAAAGAAACACGTGTCTTTTATAAGTAATGATATGTGTGTGATATCTATACATCACTCACACATTTCATTGGCGAGTCACTGATCCTATGATCACGCCCTTTTATTTTGAAATATTACCTCTGTCTAATTTAAGCCTCACTTGTTCATCACTAGCTTTCTCCACATCTTCATTCACATAGCGATGTTAATTATCATCACATAATATGAATTAAAGCGGTGGTAGTCCAATGAATAAGGCATTGGACTTCGAGAGTTCGCGGTTTCGAATACCACCCACTCCTAACACAAGCATTCCAGCTTAGCTGGAGTGGTTAATAAGAATATTATTTGAAATCCAAAAATATGATGGATGACTGCAAATAATTAATTTCATAATCGGAACTGCGTATGAAACCGGCTCGCAATTTCAAATTGCGAATAATTTTTTGCACATGCTCGTTACGCTTTTGTATTTCAGAGTAAACATTTACATAGAGTGTGAATGTAAATATAAAAAAAACATATAATTACCTACGTACCTACATATGACATATATACAGATTTAATTGGTTTTATCTATGACCTATTAATATATTTAATATTATTAACACTTTTCATGATTAATTATTTATTTTGATTTTGTCATACAAAAACACAAATATTCAAAATGGGCGCTTTATGCATATAAAAACAATACGCGGTAGCAAAATAAAGTAAGGTGTTGTAAGGGCGGCGGCGCGCTTGCATTTTGTTAGTTTCTTAAATAGAGCTGAAATAAAAGATTTTAAATATCTCTATCAATATTATGAAGAGAAAAGATTTGATATTTTGTTTGTTTGTTTGTAAGAATTTAACTTAAAACCTACTTCCACCGATTTAAAAAAATGTTTTACCTAATAATGTAGACTATATTTTAATAAAAAAAAGAAAGTACTTTTACTTACATAACCTTTTTTTTACTTGGTGGAATGCATTGACGGATACCTCGTTGCGGGGCGACGGACGTGGGGAATGCATTGACGCATACCTCTCCGTGGGCGAGGGAGAGATTATGTCGGACTCACCGAGGAAAGATGGCGACATCCCGCTAATACCGACTAAACCTACCACGATGTTCCTCGACATAACCAGAGTCGTCAGGATCCCGCGGATCAATTTCACATGCAACCGTGCCCCGCCGAGGTTTCGGCCCGCCGTGTGAAACGGTAGACCACTACACAATACTACCTACCTACCCATACTACTTTGACAGTCTAATTTTATCCCTACGGTGTCTTGTGTGGGGAACGAAGATGCGACACAGAGACGCGCGTGGGTAACGCACCTGGTGGTGATCGGGTGGCGGGCAGGCCCACGAAGTACACCACCCCCAGGCAAAACTTCATGATGGCTGGAAGTCGTCTCGCACCCTCTGACCTCCAGTTCTGCGGTTGGGGAGAGAGTTTAAGCGAACCCTCTCTCGCTACGCCGCCTTCTTAATGCAATGACCAATGACACGCCGCCGTCATCTCAAAGACAAGCAGTTATTAATCTGTCAAAACAAACTTTAGACAAAACAACCGAAAAAGTATTGAGTAGAGGTTTAAATTATGCTATAACACCGGCTAGGATACCGTATGAGGCCATTATTTGCAACGTCGAGGACTGCCTAGTCAAGAATAACATAAGAAAGGAAGATTTGGAGGCTATACGTCAGGACATTTCATCAGTCTTGCGTCGAAATAAAGTGCCCAGACCGAATCTTCCCAAAGATGAATTCGTCGCATTGAAGAACTTGCGGGCTAGACCAGATATTACAGTACTCCGTGCAGATAAAGGAAACGCTACGGTCATAATGGATACGTCAGATTATAAAAATAAAATTGAAAATTTACTTTCGGATGAAACAACATATAAACAGGTTAAAACAGACCCTACAAACAAAATATTGAACAAAACCAAAGACATCATACATAAATACTCCGAAAGACTAGATCTAGACGTTAAACAATTAATACCAGCTTGCGTAAAACCTCCAAAGCTGTATGGGTTACTAAAAATACACAAAGAAAACGCTCCCCTACGTCCTATTGTGAGTCAGATCGACACACCAACTTACAGACTGGCTCAGCACGTAGCGAAGATACTCTCACCACTCAGAGGCAACTCGAGAGCATATGTAAAGGATTCATACCATTTTGTGAGTGAGATTAAACACCTATGTCTCACTAACAATGAAACAATGGTTAGTTTTGATGTACAGTCATTATTTACATGCATACCTGTACATGACTGTATTGAAATAACTAAAAGGAAGCTAATAGAGTACAACATGCCTGAGGAATATGCAGAACTACTTAAGCATTGCTTAACAACTGGCTATCTGTTGTGGGACAATAAATTCTACATACAAGTAGATGGTGTGGCAATGGGCTCCCCTGTATCGCCTGTTGTTGCCGACATATATATGGAGGACTTCGAGGCTCGAGCTTTACAGACTGCCCCCATCACACCCAGGATTTATAAGAGGTTTGTAGATGATACTTTTACAATATTACCAACAGATAGTGTTAGTGTATTCCTAGAACATCTTAATTCCATTAATAACAACATCCAATTTACTATGGAATTAGAGGCAAATAATTCATTAGCATTCTTAGATGTACTTGTCATCAGGAATCCTGATCATACTTTGAGCCACACTGTGTATAGGAAAAAGACCCATACAAATAGGTACTTAAACGGTGAATCTCACCACCATCCTAAACAGTTAGCTACCGTGGGAATGTCTTTGTTTCAGAGAGCCCACGGGATCTGTGACAAGAAACACCTGGACGCCGAGCTTCAACATGTCAAGCAAGTACTGCAAGACAACAAGCTCCAACAGCCGCGCCGCTGTCACAGATCCCGAGAAAAGCCAGCCACAGTCGAGCGCCAGCCTGCTATACTGCCTTATGTAAGGGGTGTCACTGACAAGATTGGCTACATCTTGAAGCGAGCTTCAATCAACACATACTTCAAGCCGCCAACGAAGATAAGTCAATTTTTACCATCCGTCAAGTGCCAATTACCTTTACAAGATGCAGGGGTCTATAAAATAGATTGTGACTGCGGACTCTCATACATTGGTCAAACCAAGAGAAGCATAGGCACCCGCATAAAAGAACACATAGCTGACGTTAAACACAAACGCTCGTTGAAGTCTGCTGTGTGTGAACATGTACAACAGGGGACCAACCACTACCTGAGATTTGACAAACCACAGATTCTTGCTAAAGAACACCGATTCCTACCAAGGATGCTTCGCGAGGCTATTGAGATCAAAAAACATCCAAATTTCAATAGAGAAGATGGTTGGAATGTACCACCAGCTTGGGATCCAGTACTTCAAATAGTCAAACCCAAGAAGAAACAAACCACAGCTAGACTTCATGATACTTTGAGCTCATTCTGCGTAAATAGAAACACCAATAACTAAATTATGTTCGGGTACTTTGAAATAACTACACTGGAACATTGAGACAACTACCATCTTAGTCTCCCCGTGACCATGGCTGCTGAAAAGCAACCGAAACGTCGGGGAAAGTGTAAACTTAAAAACAAATAGATTTGATAGTTTTAATAATTTAATTAGCTTAAAATTAGTAAAGTTTAATAGTACAGTATAGTAGTGTAACAGTTTCTAAATTATGTAATAGAGTGTTAAATAAACAACGCGATAAAATCCGTATATAGTAGTTTAATTTCAATGAATAACATTCGCGTAAACAGAAGACAATATTATGTAAATAACTTCCTCACAGAAGAAGACGCCAGCGTTCCACGACCTCTCACTCCGAGCCATGGACTGAAACACGACCGGGAGCGAGAGGGCAGCAATACCGACTGCCACAACCAACTCACGACGCTGCGTAACCCAGGTGGGGCAATCCGCCAATGTAGGCAGCGCCGTGTCTAAAACAAGATCGCGGCAGTCACCGCAGTGGTGACAACCGGGCGTCTGGCCTATGCGACACAGGAACTGGCCAAAGCAACCGTGGCCAGTCATTACCCGTATCAGCTGGAAGGTGACGGTGCCATGCCACCTCTCCAGCTACTCCTAAAAATGGGACTTATGTCCGAGCATAACCACATCTACTTTTACGCCAGCGAAGCCAAAATACTAATGAGGTATAAAAGACGCGGGTAAGGGTTATTAGTATTTTATTTTCTTTGGTTCAAAGTTAATTTCCTTTATCATTCATGGAACCCTATATTATATCACGCCTATATTGATTTTGAGTCCCACGTCATAGGGAGCGAAACTATTGCCGTATACTTATCACAATTAGACTCAGTACTGCTACTAAAAACTCTTGACGGAAAAGCCTAATATTAGTTTGCTTGACCCGGAATTCGAACTCTAGACCTTATGCACAGCAGTACCGCTGCGTCACTTAGGCATTCAGCATTTACATTGCAACATATTAAAACGATATTATCAACGTTTATTACGTACAAATATTCGTTATATGCAACTTGATATCCTACTTGCTAGTCCAATTAATCTCATGAGTATTAGATTCAATAGTTCTAACAAGAGACGACATTTTGTCATCGAAGTCTGAGCTTCGATATCTACACAATAATGATATTCTACAATAGTTTGTAGTTGACAGTAGCATTGAGACGGCTAACGGTACGAAAGTACCTACTTACCTGGAAGGATAAAAATTGCCATCTTGCGATCTTCAAAGACATTAGTCACTGAACATTTTACTTAATTCTTGTATCATTAGGAACTATTGTTTTCATTTTTAATACAGTAATAATTGAAAGATAGTTAATTAATATAGATTATAATAATAATTAGAAATATTTAATTCATAAAATTAATTAGTTAATTTGTTCATTGAAATTAAACTCATTTGTACGGATTTTATTGCGTTGTGTATTAAACACTGTATTACATAATTTTGAAACTGTTGCACTACTACTACTATAGAATTTTACTAATTTTAAGCTAATAAGATTATTAAAACTATTTGTATATAGGTTTACACTTTCTCCGACGTTTCGGCAGCCATGGTCACGGGGAGGCTAAGATGGTAGTTGTCTCAATGTTCCAGTGTTAACTGGACATTGAGACCTAAATATAAATAGATTTAATAGTTTTAATAATTTTATTAGCTTAATAAATACTAAGATTCAGTAGTAGTAGTAGTGTAACAGTTTCAAAATTATGTAATACTGTGTTAAATAAACAACGTGATAAAATCCGTATAATTGAGTTTAATTTCAATGAATAACATTCGCGTAAACAGAAGACAATATTAGTTAATTTGTTGCTAAACATTCAATAAATTAGAAATTCAATTAAACATTCAATTAACCCTAACCCATATAAGGAACCAGCTTCGTGGAATCGAAGACTATTCAATCAATACTGTACTTGTATTCATAAAGTGCGACTTGTTTATATATTGCGCGATACTAGATTTTTTTTATGTTGTATAATGTACACTTTATGTATTACAATCGTAACACAAGTCATGATTGTAAATTGAAGTTTACCTGTTACCACGTCTAACTAATATAAGGATGCCTCGAGACAATCTGGCTTTAAATCATTGAAATCTTTAATGACCAAGTTTACTATATCGTAATAGATATTATATCCATCATTTATAGATATAGTATAAAATAGCAACATCCGCTTATATATTTATTATAGGTCGAACGTATTATTATCCTGTTTTTTCATCATGTTTGCCACTGCGCGCATGCGCCGCATGCCCATCATATGCTAGGCGATACATTAATTAATAAGTTATTCATTAAATAATTTTAGGATAAAACTATTAAATTTAAATTTTACTTGCTTACTTTATTCATGGGGTACATTTTACGATGCATAAATATGACCACCTTTCTGTTTTATGTTTCATATAAACGCAAAATACTTCTGACTCATCACGTACCCTCATTGACAGTACGCCTGCAGGTACTGTATAAACGTTGTTCAACGCAGGTTTCATTAAACATTGTTTTTACCTTTTCTACATACATAGAATCACGTCTGAATATGCTTAAAAATTTAAGTTTTTAGTTCACTAGTAGTATTAATACGTGCAGAAGATAGGCGTTAAAAAGATACTCATTCACGTAGCAGTACGACTGGCAGTGCTGTTGTGCTGGCGTTATTTGGTTACCACTACCTTTGTGATCCCTGCCTACCCCTGTGGGAAGCAGGTGTGAGCCTAGGTATGTTTTGTTACCTATGTTATTCTTTTAGAAAATATTTTAGTCTGGTGAGACACTGATAAGTTGCATTCTAACCTCTTTTAGTCTTTGTATCGTTAGCAATCCTTGTGATTCAAATAAACAGTATAGTGGCTCTCTTTTTGCAAGGTCGATAAAGCACAGGTGGTGTTGAAAGGTATCGTTTTAACCCACTTATCCTAAGGAAGGTCTCATTTTTTATTTACCAATTTATTACACTACATGAACGAAAATTATAATTTCCTAGCATTTTTATTAATAGTCCGGATCAATTAATTAATGTATTGAAGATAGCTGTTTATTAGCAAAGTCCTAATTCGAAGCAAACTTTTTTTGTAAGAAATAAAAGCTAATCAGAGTTTTGCAAGACTTCGGAAATGTTGCTTTTGGCGCTGAATTTTATATAAAAAGCCTAAGTATATTGCGGTCGGCCTCGTGACTGAACCGATGTGCTGAAATAGTGGCGCAATTTATGCGGAGCTAATCACGCGATGTGGAGTAATCACGATAATTAAACTTTTCACCGTTCGGTTACAATTTCTGATCAATACGGCTCATTGCTCTGGAAGCATTCAATGAGACTAAGCAAATCTCACTGTATTGAAACAGTGGTTTGATTGCGTTACAGCAAGATTAATTCTCTCAAACCATGTTTTTTGTCCATTTCATCGTACGTAACTCAGATTCTTCCTTCGTCCAGAAAATAAACATACGTTATGTATAAAAAGGACTGTTTTATCATACGTTCCATAAAAGTTTTAAGACTATCGCAATTCGCACTCATACTTAATATAATGCTAGATAACGGGTCTTACTCGCGATAAAGTATATAAAAGGTAATAAATACCAATTGTTTTCCCGACATTTCGACCGACTTGCATCGATCGTGGTCACGGGTTGACTGATGTGAGCTCAGCGGCGCTTTCGTGAAGTGCGGGTTTCGGCACCTACCGTCATTTGGTCACTATTATTTATATTCGTACTGTCGGTATTTCGACACACAACACTGACAACGCGACGTCTACACACTGACGACCTAAGTCACTACGGTGACGTTTGCACTTGCTGATGACTGGATTCTAAGACGTAGACAAACGGTATCCATCCTCCCGGTTGAAATTGCGATATTTCTTAATTTCAACCACTTCACGTACTATCCTGGAGTAATAGCGACGATTGGTGGATAAAACCTGTGTTTTATGTAAATTAATTCAGTGGTTTGATCCAGATTTCAGCAAATGCTCGGCTACAGCAGACTTGTTTATTAATCGGTTCTTGACAGCTGTGATATGTTCCTTGAGATCAGCGATTGTACGTTTGGTCTGTCCGATATAAGAACTACCACAACTGCAATCCAGGTGGATTAGATGCCAGGTGTTTGAAAAGGGATAACATCCTTTGGAGTGCATAGATAGCCTTCTACTTTGGAGAACAGACTATATACAGTCTTAATGGAGTATTTATTTAATGCTGATCCAAATGTGTCCGTTACTCCTTTTATACACGGCATGTACGCCGGCATTCTGCTGTTCCCAGGTTGGCTATCCCTTCTCCTCGCACGGTGTATCTTACCCTTATATCCGTTGCGCCTAAGTACCTCCTGAACATGTGTGAGCTCACTTTCTAGGTGTTCAGGTTCACAGAGGTCATACGCTCTGTTCGTCAGTGATGCTACAACGGATTGTAATTGTCGCAGATGGACGGTTTGCGGTATACAGTGTGTCCCCTATTTGTCCTAGAGTGCGATCTTCTCTTACTATTATTTTTACATCGATAAAGGGTAACAATCTATCCACTTCCATTTCGTAAGTAAAGCGGATATTCGAATGTATGGAGTTCCACCGCATTGCGAATTGTTCTACTTCGTGCTTGTTGCCATTCATGATATAAAATATATCGTTGACATACCTGTTCCATAGTTTTATATTTGAGGCCTGCATGTCTATGGATTCCTCGAAGTATTCCATCCAGATATTAGCCATTACTGGTGCTACTAGGCTGCCCACGGCTACTCCGTTGATCTGAAGGTAATGTTGTCTACGATATAGGAAGTAATTGCCTTCTAAGCAGCTCTTTAGTAAAACAGTGTATTCGCTGGGCAGATCATTTTCTCTTAACTTCCTCTCGATGACCACAAGGCATTCTTCAATGGGAATTTTAGTGAACAGTGATTCCATATCAAAACTCACCACCACTTTGTCTGGTTCCACTATCACGCGCTTGAGGATGTCTGCAAAATGGCGCGAGTCTTTCACGAAAGATGTAGTCTTACACAATAATGGCTGCAGTACCTTGCTAATGTGTTTCGCCAAACCATATGTAGGTGAATTTATTTGACTTACAATAGGGCGAAAAGGTACGTTTGCCTTGTGGACTTTAGGCAAACCATATAGTTTCGGTGGCTGCACGATCTGAGGTCTGTATAGTCGTTCAAATACATCTTCCACAAATAGGTCTTCATGGTCCCTGATCAGTGCTCTTATGCGTTTTGTGCCTCTAGCAGTCGGGTTGCATGACACTGGTTTAGTCCGTTCTCCAAAGTAGTAAACTATGTACGCACTGCAAAGGATGTTATATCTTATCAAATACCCGGCGTCTAATCCATCTGGATTGCAGTTGTGGTAGTTCTTATATCGGACAGACTAAACGTATAATCGCTGAAAGTGTCAAAGGAACATATCACAGCTGTCAAGAACCGATTAACAAACAAGTCTGCTGTAGCCGAGCATTTGCTGGAGTCTGGACCAAACCACTGGGTTGAATTACATAAACCACAGGTTTTATCCACTGATCGTCACTATTACTCCAGGATAATACGTGAAGCGGTTGAAATTAAGAAATATCGTAATTTCAACCGGAAGGATGGATAGCGTTTGTCTACATCTTGGCATCCAGACATCAGCAAATATAAACGTCGCCGTAGTGACTTAGGTCGTCAGTGTGTAGACGTCACGTCGTCAGTGTTGTGTGTCGAAATACCGACATTACAAATATAAATTATAATGACAAAGTGAGGGAAAGTGCCGGAACCCGCACTTTACGAATGCGCCGCTGAGTTCATATCAGTCAACCCGTGACCACGATCGATGCAAGTCGGTCGAAACGTCGGGAAAACAATAGGTATTTATTACTTTTTATATACTTTATCGCGAGTAAGACCCGTTACCTAGCATTAGATTAAATACGTACCATAGTTTTCATTTTCTTATGAACACAACGTAGTAAGTATTTGTTTGTTTAATATAGTACAAAAGTGAATCTCACTTGCTATCAGATAAAACTTGTTACCATTAGAATCCACCCAGGTGAAATAATGATGTATTCAAACCATAAAAATGTACTTTAAGTAGATAGATAAGTTTTGGCACGCAAGCAATTTAGTTGTTCTTTGTAATATCTCCCAATGATAGAAGAGTAAGGCAATTTGAATCTACTTCAAATGGCCAGGGCAATATGTATAAAAAATACAGTATATCATTTTTTGAAGACTTAATTATAATGATAACATCAGTCAATATCAACTGTTCTGTCCTGTTATTGAAATTCTATGTGATTAGAATGTAATTATACTAATAAAATTGCTAACAATTCAAATTCGCTAAGTGATAGTGAAAATGCGTAAAAGCCGTTGCATCATTTAGAAGAGATTAGGGTAAAAACAAGCAGACAGACGCGGATAGCGTATATACTTTGTTATATATATTTAGAGACTGCTATAGGTTAATGTAAGATATATTTATGAAAACACTTGAAAATGCAATGCAACTAGCATTGCATTGCAAGGTGCAGAAAATTGGGAGCATTTAAAAATGAATCGCCTGTCTAAATACCAAAGCATTTCGTCATAGAGATTCAGTTGCCTCACGATGCAAAGTTCTCACAGTTAGTTCCCACAAAAATGCTCACAGTTAGTTCCTAGGCTATGATTTACTTTGTGACTGTTATTTCAATGTTTGAAAAGCTAAACGCGATATATGAATAATTATTCTGGTAGTTTTTCACACAGTAAAAATATTGTTTAAATTGGAACACTGTTTTACGTAACATATACTTTTGAATATTAGTGTAAAAGTTCACGTGACTAAATTTATTATAGTAAAAATATCAATGGTAGCACATAAAGAAAATATTTTGCTCACGCTGTCTTTAGCAATAAGGCTTAGAAATGTTTATCAGGAGTTTTGATAAAACGACGTATGATCTGTTCTGATGATGATGTTAATTCTGCACTAGTTTATGTAGTTAAAGTATACTACTTATAAATGGGCTAAACACACATAGATACATTTGCATGAGAATCACTGTTGTAGAATGTAGTTGTAACTTTAAAAATAAATATTTTTATTTCTCTATAAGATTTTACATGAAATATACAAGACATGTATGTGTGCTAAAGTTATATTTCCTTGCAGAGTGAGAAAATTTAAATTGCAGCAGCAGTGTCACAAAACGTGACGTGCATTAGTTATGATACAACGTGTAATCTCGTGATAATATTTTTAGTACCAAAGTTTTGTTGACTGTTATGAATATGGAATTTTCAAATATAACCGCATTGATGTGTTCGTGGATGAGTATGGGTTAGCACTCGTAACATGGAACGTGGTTATGTTTATTAAAGTACTATCTAAATTATGTATCAAAGCTATAGCTTTGATGCCACTGTATAACGCTTTCACGGTTAACGGTACTCGTATACTAGACTATGTTTTTTGCTGCTTTTAAAATAATCACTCTATCGTAAAGGTTTTACAGACTTTGTAATAACGGACATAAATAACATTCAGACTCAGGACAACTATTTGTGGATCATAGAAAATTATTCTTTTTCGGCGAAATTAAGACATAATTGACTATATCATTGTGCAAAGAAAATTGGAAAGCAGTACAGCTCTTGGATCAAGGCAGCCGTGAGTCGGCTCTTGCATGAGAGTTACAAGACATTTTTCTATTTACTTATTATAAGATTTACTCAACGAATGAATCCCGTATTTGCCTAAAGAATTTATAAACATTATGATAAGACACATGGAATACTCATACTTGAAACAACTAGGTATTTGGGAAAACAAAAATGTATGTTCCATGTAAAACGCTCATCAAAAGAAAATGGCAGGTGTCACTTAAACTTGCACCACCCATGTAGTCAAGATGTCCAATAATATCGAGAGATTGCAGAAGAATTATTCATAATTCCGGAACAGGACGTCCACAACTAGACCACTGAAGGAAAGAATGTACCCACAACATTCGACGCATTGTCATGATACCGTTTAAGCTACTGCACCATTCGCGAAAACCGCTAAAACATTTACGCCTACATTCAAACGGATGCAAATACACGTTAAGTTGTTACGCTTTTAAAACATATATTCAGCGCCTGAGAAGATTCGCAAGATGTCATTGGTGTATTCTGTAATCTCTCTAAAGCCTTTGACTGCGTTGACCATCATACGCTGCTGCGAAAACTCAGGTATTATGGCATCCAAGATACTGCACTTGATCTAGTTGATTCCTACCTAAACGATAGACTACAAAACTTTGATATTAAAGGTAGTAGATCTTCTGGATTACCAGTCACGATGGGCGTGCCACAGGGCTCAATTTTAGGATCCCTTTCTGTTTTTAGTGTACGTAAATGATTTGCCGTTCTTAGTACAGGATTTGTGTGACATTGTTTTATTCGCGGATGATACATCCCTTACTTTCAAAGCAGACCGAAAAGCACCAAATTTAGGTGCTGTTAACGATTCACTGGCGCAAGTCCTGGACTGGTTTACGACGAATAATTTACTACTAAACTCTAAAAAAACTAAATGTATCAAGTTTAAATTGCCAAAGAGTCCTAACGTAAATGTAAATAATGAAATTATCACTTTAATTCAATCTACAGTTTCTTTTAGGATTAACTTTAGATCATTAAGTTCGGCGCTCAAATATCGTGTCTTACAGGGAAACTTAGCTCAACCGCATACGCAAACCGCAAAGTGAGACAGCTTACTGATGCAGATACTGCGAGACTAGTATATTTTAGTTATTTTCACAGTGTCATGTCTTACGGTATATTATTGTGGTGCAAGGCAGCTGACATTGAGACGATTTTTATTCTCCAAAAACGTGCAGTACGTAGCATTTATAATTTAGGTCCACGAGTATCCCTGAAGATTTAAAGAAATAGGCATACTTACTATTGCGTCGCAATATATATTTGCAAATATTATGTTTATTAAACATAATATCCACTTATTTAATAAGAATATTGATATATAATTTAAATACTAGAAATAGGTATAAGTTAGTAGGTCTGTATCATCGATAACATAAAGTTCACAATACATTTGTGGGACTTGGTATACGTTTCTTTAATAAGTAACCTATTACATAATATAATGAATTTACCATTACTTAAATTTAAAAGTGCCGTAAAAACACAGCTAAGTCGGAAGGGTAATTATTCAGTCAACGACTACTTAAATGACAAAAACTCATGGAACTAGTTGCTTATTCTATACAGGATTAAAGTGTCGTATTACTTATAAGTTGATTTAGTAATGTAGAGGTACCTCGTGATTAATTGTGATGTTATCAAGTATCGTGCTTCCCATTTGGATAATTATTGAAATGCGGATCTTATCGTGGTATTTCACTTCTATCGGTCCCTAGAACAGTTTTTGCCAGAATTCTACTGAATCGC
This sequence comes from Catocala nupta, assembly GCA_963675205.1. Classification (NCBI taxonomy): domain Eukaryota; kingdom Metazoa; phylum Arthropoda; class Insecta; order Lepidoptera; family Erebidae; genus Catocala; species Catocala nupta. Next base: position 23,552,737 of record OY776086.1, on the reverse strand, counting down.
TTAAAACACTATTTGAAATGATAGAATAAATGAGAAACTCAGTTTGGCTTCCGACCTTACCGAGGCACCTGTAAGGCAATTTTCTCAGTACGATAACTACAGGAGAAGAGTAGAGAACAAGGGAGACAATTATACCTCTGCTTTGTAGACCTTAAAAAGGCGTTTGACAGCGTCCTTCGAGAAGCTCTCTGGATTGTATTCAAAAAGTTGGGATGCACGGAAAAGTTTGTAAGGCTAGTAAGACTCCTGCATGATGGTATGTGTATAAGTGATGTGTTACTGTCGACGGAGACTAGTCAGACTTTTTTCCCGTTACGTGTGGGGTAAAACAAAGGTGTGTTCTAGCACCTACGTTGTTTGCGTTGTACTTTGCAGTAGTAGTCTGGAAAGATTTACAATTTTCATCCGAAGGAATTCATATCCGTTTTCGAACCGATGGCTGTCTTTTTAATATAGCAAAATTTAAAGCCCGCACTAAGGTATTGTATACCATGATTACTGAGATCATTTATGCAGATGATTTGTGTTTCGTGGAAGAATTTCTTTTGATTTCACTTGAGAGCACATCGACGACAACTTTTTTCAAGGAGATGAAGCAGTCGCTGTGACCGAAATAGATCGGGAGGTATCAATTTCATCATCATCATCATTATTGAAAATAAAATTAAACATATGAATGCACAACCGCATTTAGTCACGGACTGCCTTTGTATTGTCACAAAGTGTAAGTGTATGCGCCCTCATGCCATCCTACTGTCTATTCTGTAATAATATCTGTATTAATATTAAATAATTCTACTAAATCTTTATTAGTTCATCTCCTTTATATTATTCAGGCATTATTGTTATGAGTTTTAGATTTGTATAGTCAGTATATATGGTATAATAGCTGCAACACCTTCTTGATATGAGTTGTAAAATACTGAAATTATATTTTAATCGCGATTTAAAAGAGTGGCCATGAGTTTCTTGCAGGTTTCTTCTCATAAGCTCAACCCTTTGCTTGAACTTAGCAACTAACGTAAATGTAGCTTCAGTAACTTAGTAAACTCACTAACCTATATATTTTTACGTTCATAAGTGTTACTTTGTGACCTAAATGAATAAATAATAATAATAATATTCTACCACATACACACAACACTATCTAGCCCAAACTAAGCAGAGCTTGTACTATGGATACTAGACAATGGATAAACATACATAAATATTTTTTTTTTTTTGTAAATACATACATATTTTACATAGAAACACCTGAAAAAATGAAATGAAATGATTTTAACTTTAACTTTGACTAAGTATTGATCAGTCTTCTTTAAACTTAAACTGTGTCGTCGCGTCAAAAATAACTTCCCACTCCAATCAATGGAATGCGCTACTGTTTGCAACTTTTAACTAACTTAATCCAGCAGTTACTTATTAAGATTACAGAGAATAATAAGGCGTAGAACTGTAGCAATCTTAGCCGAATTGAGCAGGTAAAGATAAGACATGAAGAGCTCTTTCAAGGTCGATGTGCCTGTTAGTAAGTCAAACTGCGTATATATACTACGTCTAGTTAACGTTCATGTATTGGCAGAAATAGAATTAGTTGGCGTAACATCCACAGAAAAAAATTATACGCGGTGAGCCAAAAGCAATCATGACCTTTTGTGAGTGGAATGACACTAAGAGAAGAGGTTTAAAACTGTGAGGTTGTAATTTTTATCATATGCTTCGTATTAAACCGAAATACTATGTGTTATGCATGCATATTATGTTATACTCGTACAAGATTAGAAATCATATTTGCAAATAGTGAATATTATGAAATCAAAAATTATATTTAGCCTGACAAATTATTTGAAGACATACTTACATAAGAACCAAAAGAATTATAAAGACCACGGCCACGAGTTCTCTGTTTCATTGGTTTCATGAACCTCAAGCAAAACCTATGGCATAAGTTTATGTAAGACCTGGAGTATCATACCTAGGGCTAAATTTACATTATTACACCCTGAAAACATATAAGTGTTAAACTAAATATAATAAACAATTTTAAATCTAATATGTTATGCGTTTGGGCTTATATGAGAATCCAAATCAATTCCAGCTCAATTAAAAGTGTTATAATAATGTTAAGACAAGTGATTCTCAGCAGCAGCATGTAGTCAGACAACGCCCTGGAGTATAGCAATAAACTCACCTCCTTTAATAATCTGAAAACCTGAACCAACCATCAATTACACTGGGAAACAAAAAAAATATAATATATTTTCTGCGGCATCAATTTTGTCACTTGTTTTAATAAACACCTTCGTCAGACATACCCGAAATGTATTTACTTTGTATGGATTGACTCTGGTTCTTAAGATATTTAACATAAAGAACAGTTCCATCAGGATATTAGAACAATGAAAGAAATATACCAAGGCCGATGGGACAGCCATTTTATGATGACAGATTATTTCTTGAGTTTAATAAGAGATTGCCCTGAACATAAACACAATAGAAAAGCTTACAGATAATTTTTTTTGTTAATAGCTTATTATGTATTAAGATTCTTGTCGTTATTATACAGCTGCTTCTAAAATATACTCGTATGTATTTTTATTTCAACCTTCTTTCAGTCATATAGTTATAAAGTCTTATCTCATAAACTAGAGTCAATTTAACAAATCTCATATTTTTCTCGTATTCAGCATACTAAACTTACACAAAATTAACTTCAACTTACCATGCCGCAAAATGACTGTTCCCCAGTGTTATCTACATACATCCACTACTGCCCTAGCTTTGAACGTGATTGTTGACCTAAAACGGTTTCATATTTGACAAGTACTCCAATGCTATTTTTGTGAAATGTATATCTGGAAAACAGATTCAGGCCACTAAATTAAATATTCACTCAGCATTCTGGATTACAACTTTGAATTTTCACTGTCCGGTCAGTTTTAGATAAAGTATATTTTGTTTTAATTTTCGCAGATGGTGATGCTGGCTGAATATTTAATTATAATTTATACGGTTCACTGACTTATCGTTCCATTTTGTTTTTATTGTATGGCCGTTCGGAGCGCTCGCTGGTATAATCGCCACAACTTCTCGCTTACTAGGTTTCCTTGCTAATGGCTGGTCTTCAACAAAACACTTTTTATGCAATCTAATTGTTGTACGGTCACGTATTACTCCTTCATTAGCCTCAGCTCATTTTGCATCCAAAGTAAGTCCTTGAGTAGCCTCGTAACATCGACATGGTCGAATAACACTGGAGGAAGCTTCACACTGTGTCGTTTTGTTTTCGTCCTAAAATATATTTTTTTAAATAGGGTAGGTATATTCGTGTAATGGCCTGTCGTTTCATACGGCGCGCGGCGGGCCGAAATATTGGCGGGGTCGCGATTGCATATGAAAGTGATTTGCACGGCCCCGCCGACTTTGGTTATGTCGAGGAACACCGTGGTAGGTTTAGTCGGTATTACTGGGTTATCTTTGCTCCGGTGAGTCCGACATAACCTCTTCATCGCCCCGCGAAGAGATATGCATCAATGCATTCCCACACGTAAAAAAGGGGTAGATAGTGACTACGGTTTTACTTTTACTACTGCTTGGTATATCCCTTGCTTCGTTCACTGTCAATACTTTTTTCACCTATGCTTGTCGGCTTATGGTACCTTTCTTCAATGTCTGTGTAAAATTATTGGGAAGAAAGGAATCTGCTACGCACCCTCGGATTGCCCACCTCAAGTTTTGCAATAGAAAAGGGTCGATAATACCGAACTCTTCTGGTAAGGGACACGTCGACCAGATCCCACGACGTGGCTGTCTTTAACCAGAGGAGTTCGGTATCGTCAAGCTATTTAAATTAGTCTATTCTCGCATAAGTATTAATTTATGTATCGTGAAGGATCTTTTACAGTAAACAGACTTGGCATTGCCCTCTGCGGATCACACAACTTTTTGCCACGTGTGGGGTTTGAATCCATAACACTCACAACTACCTCCCTCACTAAGAGTTGCAGTGGTGGGGCGACCAATGAAACCATCACGTCATCCGTGCATTCCAATTTTCATTTCAGGTGCCTTAAATGTGTGTGGATACATGGTGAATAATATTAACAATGCAGGATTTAAGATTGCATTGTGATTGGACAGACGAGGCTTACCTAGCTTTCAATCGGTTGTTCATAGCGGCGATAGCCCAATAGATAAGACATCGCGATTTTTCGATGGAGAGGTCGTGGGTGCGAATCTTACCCATTGCACTATTGGCACAAATTCATTGCTAGTACAAGCAGCATTTATCTTAACTAGAGACGTTAGTAAGCAAACCACTTATTTGCAGTCCGAATTGTTAGTGAACTTTTATAAAAAATATATGTAAGTCTTTCCGCGCCGTTATAGAATAATAATTAATATTATAAAAATGAATGTAAGTTTGATTGTTTGTTACATTTTTACGCCTCAACTACTCGACTGATCATCATGAAATTTCGCATACACGTTATCAGGGAACATAGGTTACCTATCATCCAAAAAATAAGTACTGATCCCGAAGAAAATAAATTTATTGATAAAATGTACATTAACGCGAGCAAAGCCACTGGCAAAATCTAGTCTACAATAAATACTAACCACCAGTATGATTATTTGATATCTAAGTTAATTTAAAAGACCATCTAAACCCTTTCAATAATTAAAGGGGTTAAATTTCTTAAATACTGTGTCCCAAAAATAAATACCAACTTCCATCCGTATGATTATTTGACATCATAGTTCATTAAAAAGAGCATCTAAACCTAACCCTTTTAATAATAAAGAGAGGTTAAATTTATTTAGGCCCTGTACTTTCACCTCCTGATAGAATTTATCTATAAGATAAAAGTCTCGCCATCTCTCTTCTTTAACCTACATAGCATGAGTGAGACAGCATGCGATTTATCTTTCGGAAAACTTTTTCTTATTAGTGGTAGGAGTGGCCATTAATGTTATATCCAATTATTGTACCTATGTAAAAATATACCGATTAAATAACTTGGCAAATGTTATTACAAAGTTTTTCGGTATTTTCCAGTTAATTCTGTAGAAGAGTTTCACGCTTAGTGGCTCAATAAAAATTACGAACTTGTGTGATTGATTACTCCTTGTTATACTTTTTCTTTGACAACAACACAGGCGCTGTTCAAGACTTGTAATTCGATTTCGTTTTCACCAACGCATTGAATAATATACAAGGCTTCAATAAAATATGTCGTAGCACTTAGTTTTTTATTAAAATTGAATAGGTAAACTAATACAAAATTTGTAACTTTACTATTCTAATATATAGATAGTGTCACGCCTAAAGAAACGTTTTTTTTTTTTTACTTGTGGGAATGCATTGACTCATAACCCTCCGCGGGATTATGTCGGACTCACCGGGGTAAAAGAAAGATGGAATAAGAATAATGTACCTCCCGGAATACTGACTAAACCTACCACGGTGTTCCTCGACAAAACCACTATCGATGGGGCCGCGCGAATCGCTTTCGCATGCGGTCACGACCCCACCGATGTTACGGCCCGCCGTGTGAAACGGCAGGCCACTACACAAAGAGACCTACCCAAAGGACTCACTCTCAAAAATTCCCTACTCTCTTTCCCCTAGAGGGGAGACGGACTCGACACAGAGGCGCGCGTGGGAACACGCACGCCGCCTCTCGGACCTGGTGCTGAACGGATGGCGGGCAGGCCCACAAAGCCTGCCACCCCCAGGTCACGCCTAAAGAGCCTGGGTGTTTTCAATCCGATATTCCGATTAATTTGCTCGTTAGAACCTGGTATCCCTGGGACGGACCTAGGGCCTACACTAGGTCCGTCCCAGGGGTAGGTGTAATACATTTCTGTTTAACTCCTTGGCCTAAGTAATAAATAGGCGAAAGTATATATTTTTATGACTTACATTGCTTTACTTTAATACAATAACAGAACATTATGATGCATAACCGATCAATTTAACCACAAGCTTTGAGCATATCTGTCACTAATACTGACTAAAGTGTTAGGCACTTTCATTAAATTAAATATTTTTGATAACTATTACACTATGAATATGCTCACTAATATAATTGACTTTTTTTTATACAACTAAAGTGGCAAACAAGCATGCCTGATGGTAAGTCGTCACCGTAGCCTATGGACGCCTGCAACACCAGAGGCATCATTTGCGCGTTGCCGACCCTGTAAAAACATTTTAACACCCTTTTTTTTAGAGGCGCTCATAGCCAGTTACACTCACTGATCGGTAAACGATTAGCGAAGTTAAGCAAAGTTGGGTGCGGTTAGTCTATAGACAGGTGAGCGCTTAGTGGTATTTCAATTGAGCGTCTCCGTGCTTCAGAGGGCACGTAAAAAGTCGGTCCCGGCTGTTGCCAAATTGACAGCAGTCGTTAGGCCATGTCAGAGGCCTACGGACGGTTTGAACAACTCTTGACTAAAGGTTGGCCACTAACCACACGATAAAGAAAAAAGAAGAAGAAAGAAAAAACACCCTTTTCAAAGAACCCCATACATAGTAACATGATACAGCAGCACTTCATTCAGGCAGTGAGGTAAGCAGACGTCTATGTGAAATAAACATTTTGGTTCAGCTTACCTGATTAATATCCACTATATATTATCTGTAATGAAATATAATAACGCTTTACTAGACTGCAGTATCTCATGAAGTTTGACTACTACTACAGAATTACCAGTCGGTTATGGTAAATCAAAGCCTCGTTGGTGACATAAGTCAAAGCAAGAGAAAATTTGCAGCTGAGCAGTTTCTTAGATCCTTAGTTCGATATAAAGTTAGGATAAAGTGTAGGTTAGATTTATATTTGAAATTGTTTAGTATCGGAACAGGAGTATGTAGACATTGTCTAGGCTCACGCCCCAATACGTGGGACTAAGGCCAAACATATTAAGCAATTTGGGTCTAAATAATTATAAATAGAATTTATTGAAATAAGCTTATATACGAATGATGTACTAAAACTATTTTAAATTAGCTGACCGAGAACTTTCGCTCAAACCCTTCGAGAATTACAAACGTGACTCCATGCTACATAACAATTTAATTATAACTTCGAAGCTTATCACGTATTACTTCATAATATGTATGAATAAGTTACACAGAAAGGTTTTAACCCTATTGACGAAGGCTTTCTATTCCGCACTCGTGTTGAAATAATTCATGATTTAATCAAATTATAATTTGGTTACCGCATAGACATTTGGCGTCGGTAACAGCGCCTCGCGTTTGATAGCCGAATCCCGTGGAATACGTAATTTCATTGAAGTAGAGAAAATGAAATATCAATTAATAGTTGAAGGAGATAATTATGTATTGGTTTTGAACGCTTAAAATATCAAGGGACGATTCTTCGGAGAGGTAAGTGGTAGTATATTATGAAACAGGAATTTAATCAATAGGTATTTATGTGCTTCATAGTAATTAGTTTAAATTAAACGTTATAAATTATTGCTGTCAATTTTTACCCTTTTATTATAATTAAGGTTGGTTTGGAATCCATCAGTTAATATTTGGATCGATTTTGATTAAATACATGGATGGTTACGCTTATAGCGCTTTTAGCAAAAAGGACTCATCATCATAAATTTGAGGTGCGTTGAGAGCTTTAAAAACTTATGATAAAGCCTCAGGTCTTGTAGAACGAGTGCAATGTCATATTATTTTATGACGATTATATTATTTGCATGCCGGAACGTTCGTAAAGTAAAGAAAGTGGATATAGTGACAAGAATAGAAAAGGGCATGCTAAGCTGGTTTGGGCATGTAGAAAGAATGGACGAGAAAAGACTGACTAAGAAAGTTTATAAGGCTAGTGTGAATGGAACAGTCGCAGGAGGCAAACCTGGGCGAACGTTTCTTGATCAGATCGGAGACGTTCTAGACAAAGGCCAGGTTAAAAGCGCCTTAAACCGGCGAGCGTGTATGAGGAATGTGCTGAAAGTGAATGAAGCCAGAGAAGTGTGTCAGGATCGTAGCAAATGGAAATCCGTAGTCCCTGCCTACCCCTTTGGGAAACAGGTGTGAATCAATGTATGTATTTATGGATCGTTCGTAAGTTATCAAACTTCAAGAGTTCTTCACTATTCGTAAGAAAACACGTGTAGCTAATATGGGTATGCTTGGTCAACCGCTTGGGCCTATAATTCAGTTACATGTCGCCCCTATGGGAAACAAACTTATAAAATGTAAATATGTTAAAATAGTATTGTCTCCTGTTTACGCGAATGTTATTCGTTGAAATTAAACAACTATACACGGATTTCCAACTTTGTTTTTTTGACACCTTATTACATAATTTAGAAACTGTTACACTACTACTATATTAAACCTAACTAATCAAGCTAATTAAATTATTAAAACTATTAAAACTATTTATATTTAAGTGTGTATGAGGAATGTTATGAAAGTGAATGAAGCCAGAGAAATGTCAGGATCATAGCAAATGGAAATCCGTAGTCTCTGCCTCTGGGAAACAGGCGTGAATTTATGTATGTATGTATGTATATTTAAGTTTACACTTTCCCCGACGTTTCGGTTGCTTTTCAGCAGCCATGGTTACGGGGAGACTAAGATGGTAGTTGTCTCAATGTTTCAGTGTAGTTATTTAGTAGTTACAAAGTACCAAGAGAAGCATAGGCACCCACATAAAAGAACACATAGCTGATGTAAAACACCAACGCTCGATGAAGTCTGCTGTGTGTGAACATGTTCAACAGGGAACCAACTACTACCTGAGATTTGACAAACCACAGATTCTCGCTATAGAACACCGATTCCTACCAAGGATGCTTCGCGAGGCTATTGAAATCAAAAAACATCCTAATTTCAATAGAGAAGATGGTTGGAATGTACCACCAGCTTGGGATCCATTAATTTAAATAGTTAAGTAAATTTAAATATAAATAGTCTTAATAACTTAATTAGCTTAAAAATTTGAAAAGTTTAATACTAGTAGTAGTGTAACAGTTTCTAAATTATGTAATAAAGTGTCAAATAAACAACGCGATAAAAATTCGTATATACTAGTTTAATTTCAATAGGTTAAAATAGGTTTCGTTGAATAAAAATATTCAATATAAAGTGTCAAATATCTTAGCCAAGTGGCATAGTAAGACTTTACTAATAAAATTTAATATTGAACTTTATATCCAACCAACTTCTCAAAAGTTTTTTGGATAATAGTAATTATGGACTAGAAGTTTTTAATATTTTACTAATTACTTTATCATAATTAAAATTTTAATTAATGATTTATTGGCCTGACTGTTTGTTCAATTAATAAATATCAAATTTTAATACTAATTATAAAATCGTATTCATATATTCAGTTATCGGTACACCGTATAGTTGCTTCGCATAATTTCATACGATTTTAAAACTAATTCAAAGTTACTAGTTTATTTCATTACAACTGCCTGGTATCAGTAACGTATTACGTATTGTCATTTGAATAGAAAGATAATAATTCTACCAGAACAGTTCACATCTCGGTCTCGTATAAAGCTGAAATCTAAAATATCATGCCAGGCGAAAAGGGGCCAAAGCCGGAACGGACACAGGAAATGGATGGAAAAGATATACTGGTAACCGCAAGATTCAACGGTCACAGTGATGCTTCAAATGAATTTCATGATACAATGTATATTTGGTCCTATAACTGTACTTTATTCACTCCTTATGTTCACAAATTGACGTTAGTTCTTCCATGGCTTGTCCGTGTCATGTCATCAAGTAATAAAAATTTGATTTGTCATACGAATATCTTATCAGCTATGTAGTTTTTAATTCCTTAAAGATATTAATAATTTATAACGTAAAATGGATAAATGTAGTTATATGTAATCTTCATGTATTATATTTAGTAATGGACTTCTTAGTTTAATGACAATGCCTGCACTAGTGAAAATGTATCAGTTGTAAGGGAATTCTTTAAAAATGGACACAAAAAACAGCCAGACACAGAACATTACTATGAATCAACTATTTGTGGTACACACACTTAATTTATGTCTTAAACCGAACATATAACCCTCAGCGCACTAGTAGAGGCGAGTTAATCACTGAAACCATTTCAGCATCCGTGTATTTAAACGAACTGGCTATAATGATGATGACGATAAAATAGTAAATTCTAAGTAAATAATGCATGAAAATTTAAAAGTCATTTTAGCCTAGACAACAATTAAAACTCTTTTTTTATGGTATAGTGTGGTAAACAAGCAGACGGATCGCCTGATAGTAAGTGATTACCGCCACCCAGCCCTTTAAAAAGGAATGACGGAGGGAAAGGACAAAGGAAAGGATAGGAAAAGGATCGGGGTAACTGGGCCTCCGGCTCTCTCACTCATCAATACGAAACGCAACAGTACGGGTACCGTTACTTCACGCCGGTATTCTGTGAGAAAACAACCAACTGAATTTGTAATGTACATATTTACATTAGATCTAACTTAAAAATACATACCATATTTAGGCTGGTATTGTTATTGAGCAAATATTTATTTATCCATAAGTACACATATCTCCAAAGGTTTATACCTAATGCGACAGTGTCACCTTATATACTTACGTCCCATCTATTGCAATACATATATACACGCAATTATTGTAGATATTATTTTATCTACTCATACAGTAATTAAAAAGCACTACTTTCATGTTTGATAGTGCGCTCATTGCCATTATTGTTTTCACAAAGTAATTGTAGTCATTACGAAAAAGGTTAACCTCAGAATTTCTTGTGCAAGATATTTTGTTACAAAGAAATTCGCATTACACCTCTATTTTTCCTGGTCAATTGCATAAAGCTTTATTTGGTCTGGTACTTTTTATTCTTTATTGCTTGAGGACATTGAAATGTCGTCCAAAGTTGTTGCCATTTAAAAGGTACACAGTGACAAAAAATATATATATTAGAGAATTTAATACGGATCTATAGACAAAATGGCCACTTAATTATCTATGATTACATTTCAAAGACAATAACAGTAACAGACAACATTCGAAACAACTAACTAGTTTCTTTAAATGTTACGATATATGTATATGTTTCAATAATGCTTATGGTCAAATTAGAATAAACCTGTACATAGTTTTACGTCTTTATCCGCGAAGGAGTAAGCAGAGATGTATGTTAATTGGGTAATGGTTGTTAAAAGTAACCAAATCCAAATCAATCACATGTACCCGTATCACCATAGAGAAGTATATTTATATTGGGTAATAGAGTGGCAACTTCGATATTTTAAGCGATAGTATCGCCACCTACAAATTGTGCGGTAAAGTGGTAGTATCTCTTTCTGACAATAGATGTCACTTATTTATGTTTATTATTGTGCTTCTGAATTTAATTTTATTTAAATAACTGAGTATTGAAATAAAACTATGCTGTAAAGTAACAAGTAATCTTTATTTTTCATCCTTTTCTCACATTCACAATACATTACAAAATAAAAAATGGCCAAAATCACAAAATACGTATTTATTTCATATTGCTATTATGATTTGTCATAACTGCCTAATGAACTGTGGAAAGACCGATGAAAGTGTTTGGATTCCTGAAATACGCGGAGGAACTAAAGCTCAATTCAACGCGAATATCACGGAAAACAAATCAAATACACCGGAAAACAAAAGTAAATGCGCACGAGCATGTATACAAGCCAGCCGCCATTATCTTTTTGAAATGTCAACTGACACCAGACCATAAAACGTATTTCTACCTCACCTGTACCATTTCGTTAAATACTTAAACTTATATTAAGTCTGTAGCTTATTTCCACACTTTGCTAACGGAAAAAATAATTACAAGAATTATCTGATGTCAGTTAATTGTAGAATTAATATCATTTTTGCCGATTTTTAGTAGAATTCAAAGGTCCACTATTAATACAAATACTACGGAAATTCATTATATATTTTATATTTGCAACATAGATGAATTTAGTTCGCGCACATTTTACAGAGGGAGCTAGCGGTGAAGATTTTCATGAATGTAGGGAAGATTCCAACCCATGCGTATCACTGTCTACCGGTCATAGTCAACGAAACTATATGCTAATGAAGCCAACATTGTATAAAATGTAAATGCAATAACACTATGCACGATCTTTATGAGTATACGATCTATCTTAAATCTTTTATGATCGTACCCAGTTAAATATTACAGATGGAATGTTGGAGAACCAAATTAAAATTCGGTACCACTCTCAAGGCATTGAAAATGCACAGTGCAACTTGGGTCTATTTCATCGCACAGTAGGAGCAGTAAATCGCCCGCAGTCGACATCTTAAATGCTTTTCTTTTATTCCCAGATCACCGTAAAAGCACGTTTTAGTAACCTTCTGAATCGATAAAGGCTATATATTATGCATGGTATTACTTTCATCGGATTCTCATTTCCGTTTCTGTCGCTAATACGATTTTTCGCCTTTGTATTAAAACTCGGCGCTTTTATGCTTACGTATTATCGTATTAAATATCTTTTTAATATGTTTTATTATTAATGTATTCATAAATTATTTCGTAAGGTATATCATTACTTTTTGGTGCTACTATTTCACTGCTGTGTAAGAACTTCTACAGATTATTTACGGTCGAGCGAGTCATCATCTCAATGTCTTTTTGAATCTTTGGTTTGAGTCTTTCTTATTTCCTTCTATTTCATGTGCTATGGTAATTGTCTAATATACATTCTGGCAACATTTTAGTATTTAAGTTGGTAAATGAGTACATGTTGTCGTTGATGTATCTTGTGTTGCAGTGACCCACCCACCATTCAAGGCCGCGAGTTTGCACATCGTGGTAAGTTTACTTGGTACGAACCAGGACTTGCCATTTTATTTCGGGTGAGCCCGACATACGCAGTTGGAAGCGTAAATGTTCTGACATAATTTAAAAAAAAATGTGTGCTAATTAACGACAAGTCCAGTAATGGGTTTCACGAAGCGTTTACACATCGCAGTACCTAAATATTAACCTCTGATGAAACGGTAACATTTTGCCAAAATAGGTATGTGGGCGTTTTCAAAACCGGTGTTACGGTTCTGGCACTTTGTTTGATCACATAGTATTACAAATTTGTAACTATCTTAAAATGTAGCAGCTACAATTTTATAGCCATGCTGGCCATAAAAATGTACACATTCTCATAAAATTTCTAACTCTTGCTGTCTTCGTAAATGCAATTTTCGACATCCATAAATATTACTTTATTAGTTCTTTTTGATTTGACTTCGTCGTCGATTAAAGGTGTAGGCATGTTCCATAAGTATAAAGCATATTATGAGTCTGAATTTCATAACAACATATTTTTTAAATTTATTTTAATAAGACTGCACTAGGCCTACGCTTTGTATCGAGTGGATCTTGTCAAACGTTTAAATAATGGATGTAAAGAACAACCAGACTCCGCACAAGTATTTGTAGATTGCACAAATTTTTGTTTCGTATAGGGATTGAACCCGTAACACTCAGCGCAGTTGCAGTGGCTAGACAACCACTTAAAATACTACGCCATCCGTGTATGTAATCAAACTAAATATTATATTATTATGTCTACTATGGCAATTTCAGTTTCGCTAAAACTACTTGGCGGCTCTGAGATCTTGTATAATAAAGTCAACCATGAGTAAATCGAAATGTCCAAGAACTTAGCGTAACAAAATTAGTTAGCATCTATTAACATAGAACTTAACCTTAGCAGATGGATACACCTTTACGCCTTTTAATACACCTTTCTCTGTTGGGATAAAAGGACATAATGAAAGTTAAACTACTGACTAAAAGCTCTGGCATCTGTTGTATATATTAAGTTATAAGTTCTTTGAGAAATTTGGTGAAAAGTAATAAACATCTAATTACTTTTGTTTATTTCTTATTAAAGACTACTCCCGCAATAGGAATAATTTCTGTACTCCAGAGGACCTTACTAACATTTAAACAACGGACACGAAAAACCCAAAATCGAAACAACGAACATTTGTGTGATCCACAACTATTTGTGTTTCACTCAAATTTTCGTCTCGGATTGGGATCGAACACAGCACAGGGCACAGGCTATAGCGAGACGATATCACCTTTTGTAGAATTCCTGTTAAGTTGATGTTAACTTGTGTAGGTCTTATAATCTATGTGTAAGAGGTATCCATGGCGATGGCGGTTTCCTTTGACTTTTCCTAGACTTGCACTGGCCCTTGCCGACAACTGCCAGCCTGCCCTCAAGTCAAGGTTCGACTTGTTCATCTTTCATCTTCGATCACGCACTTTGAAAGATGAATATCGACGTACGCACTGGTGCCTTAATTATCCTTATCCTGTACGATGAAAATACATATGTTTCATTCAGAGCCATATTATATACCTTGTACAATATTTTATAATATTTTTTTTTATAGCCACCTCCGCAATTACCTGCCACTGCAGTGCAAAGGGTGCAATCTTCTTCCATCTCTATCCAAAGCCAAGCCGTTAATCTCTTAATCTTAATATTAATTAATTAAGCCAAGCCGTTAATCTTAATCTTAGTAGAGCCAAGCTGGTTACAGCATGAATGGGCCGGCTCGACCAGGGAAGTACCACACTCTCACAGAAAATCGACGTGAAATAGCAGTGTTTCATTGCTGTGTTTCGTTCGGTGAATGAGAGTGCCGGAGGCCTAAGCATGAGGTGACGATTCTCGCAGCTTACGAGGGACCTGCAGAGTATCCGTAGAGTCATTGTGTGGGTGGCGCGAGTCAACCCGGCGGCCAGGGAGAGCCGTAGAAACGGTGCTCTGCTCGCCGCCCGCGGTATAGTCCAGAGGCCCAACCGAGTCTAACCAACTTGGTTGGCTGCCTCATCAGGCCGCGCATAATCTCAAGGTGGCTCGTCATGCCGGATAGTGACCGGAGGGTGGGTCCCGGTGACTACTTTCGGGAGGGTACAGGGGTCCTTCCGTCCGTCGGATCGGCTATCGCCATACCACACAGTAATATGATGAAACTTGCTCTGCGCCTTGCCCCACTTTGCTGCGAGAATAGCCGCCTCTTTTTTTTTCACGCTTTCCCTTCCTTTCACTCTATGGTAGTACGAACAAAGCATTGTCGTTCAACAGCAGCCAATCGCCGTAAGCCCACCGCTGCTTCCTCTTCCAGTGTTGTGGAGTTTATTAACATCAGAGGACTCTACGCTAACCTTAATGCCGTCCATCACCACCTGGAGATGGCTCGGCCGGCAATGCTTTTTCTAACGGAGACACAAATACGCCGTCCTGCAGACACGACCTACCTGCAATATCCCGGCTACGTGCTAGAGGAGTGTTTCCTCGCGAAAGCCGGGGTATGCATGTTTGTTAGGGCGGATATTTGCTTTCGCCGTCTACACTGCCTAGAGGACCCTTCCTTCTCTGTCCTTTGGGTACACGTAGATCATGGCTCTTTCAGCCAAATCTACATGCCTCTACCGATCCCATTCAGGAGACGCTGAGACAAATCGACTTTTTGATTACCTGAGTCAGGCGGCAGACGACGCGCAGGAGCAGTTTCCGAACGCTGAGTTGGTGTTCTTGGGAGATTTCAATGCCCACCATGAGACCTGGTTGGGTTCTCCCAAAACAGACCACGCGGGACGAATTGCCCATGCGTTCGCTCTCACGCATGACCTGTCTCAACTGGTACTCCAGCCCACCCGGATACCGGACATTGCAGGTCAGGCGCCCTCTCTGCTCGATCTGCTGCTGACAAGTAACCCGAACCGGTACAGTGTGTCGATTAGTGCTCCTCTGGGCACCTCAGACTACTGTCTGGTTTGTGCCACAGCTGTTGTTGTTACGCCCCCACGACCCGAGGAGGCAAGACGACGACTGTGGCACTACTCGTCAGCAGACTGGGATGGAATGCGGGAGTACTATGCATCCATCTCTTGGGCTCAACGCTGCTTTGAGAACAGGGATCCTTCAGAGAGCGCTACTGCTGTCGCTGGTGAAATCATCCTGGGTATGGAATATTATATTCCATACAGTGATGTCACGAGCGGTGGCAGGAAAAGGCCCTGGTTCGGTCGTGAATGCGCTGATGCTGTTAAACGCAAACAGACAGCGTACCGCACTTGGACCAGGGCTCGCACTCTCCACGACTCTAACGTGGATCACCTGAAGGCAGCGTTCAACCAAGCCACAAAGGTCTGCAAGAGAGCATACTTAAGAGCGGATGCCCAGCGAGTCGCACGGTTCGGTCAGGAGCTCATGGCCCATCCTACGGGCAGTCGTAGCTATTGGCGCCTGGCCAAAGCCGTGCAGTCCAACTTCTGCCAGACCTCGCTGCCCCCTCTGAGATATCCGAATGGATCACTGGCTCATCGGCCGCAAGAGAAAGCAGATCTGCTTGCAAATCTCTTTGCGGCCAACTCCCGAATCGATGACTGCGGTTCGCAGCCGCCTAACATTGCCAACTGCGGCTACACCATGCCTGATATACGTATCAGACAACGTGACGTTCGTGCGATACTGCAGTCTCTCGATGTTCGAAAAGCCAGTGGACCTGACGGCATCCCAGCTGTGGTCCTCAAAAAATGTGCAACGGAGTTGTCTGCCACGCTTACGCGCCTATACCAGACGTCTTACGCCGCAGGCACTGAGGTTTGGAAGGAGGCGAACATTCAACCGATTCCCAAAAAGGGGGACCGTTCCAAACCAGGCAACTATCGACCCATAGCTATCACCTCAGTGCTTTCCAAGGTGTTCGAGCGGATTATAAACACCCAAATTGTCCGCTACCTGGAGGATCACTCGTTGATCAATGATCGCCAATACGGCTTTCGGGCTAAACGATCAACGGGTGATCTTCTAGCATTCATCACGCACCTCTGGTGTGAGGCTATGGACAAGCACGGCGAGTCTTTGGCTGTCAGCCTAGCCAAAGCTTTCGATAGAGTCTGGCACCGGTCTCTTCTTTCCAAGCTTCCGGCTTATGGCTTGCCCCCTCAACTGTGCACCTGGATTGCAAGTTTCCTGCAGAAGCGTCGTATTCGGATCCTTTGCGACGGTCGCGCTTCCAAATTTATGCAGGTCAATGCAGGAGTGCCTCAGGGGTCCGTCTTATCCCCTACGCTCTTTCTTCTGCATATCAATGATATGTTGAATCTCGGCAACATACATTGTTATGCAGACGACAGTACCGTGCATGGGCGATATCTCGGATGTCCTGGGGCCAAACAGGCTGAAGTTGAGGGGAAAAGGCAGGATCTTGTCGTTGAACTTGACCAGACCTTGAACCGCATCTCTGAATGGGGTGCCAAGAACTCAACAAAAAAGTCTCCGTTCCTTCCCCTCCCTTCTCTGAAGAACACTCCACTGGTGATACGTGACAGCCTCTCCATCTTAGGTATGGATCTTTGCCGCTTCCTTAATCCCAAAACCTACATCAAGAGCGTCGTTAGGCAAGCTTCGCGAAAACTCGGAGTTCTGAACAGGGTGAGGCGGTTCTTCGCGCCTGGGCAGCTGTGCCTATTGTATAAAGCCCAAGTGCGTTCTTGCGTGGAGTACTGTTCTCATCTTTGGGATGGCTCCACGCAGTACTTGCTAGACGCTCTTGACAGGTTACAGCGGCGGGCTGTCCGAATCATCGGAGATCCAGAGGACACGAGTTCACTGGAACCTCTGCAACTCCGTAGGGATATTGCCTCTTTGGCATGTTTCTACAGAATATACCACGGGGAGTGCTCTGAAGAGTTATTCCACCTTATCCCGCCCTCCCCTTTCCTATCCAGAACGACGCGTGGTGGGCTCAGATGCCATCCTTACACGGTGGAGTCGACTAGAGTGCGTACCAACAAGTTTGGGTCCTCATATCTCTGCCGAACGATCAAGGCACGGAATTCTCTGCCAAGGCACGTGTTTCCTTCTTCCTTCAATCCTGGGTCCTTTAAGCGGGGCGTGAAAAAGCACATTCTCAGGCCGTCAAAGTAGAGACCTCAACATCGCCTCGGCTGCTATGAGGACGATGTGGAGGCCACTGCTCTTAGACCACACGACTGCTTACCATCAGGCGGAGTGTGGTCATTTCGACGAGCAAAATAAAAAAAAAAAGGTAATATTTGACGTAGTTCTATTAACTAAACTAAATATTAATGAAAAATGTATTTTTTAAATTTAAATAAACCAATGTTTTATTGACTCAAGTAAAATTTTGAACACTCATAGTTTAAGCTGTGTAATTCAAGAACTTTAAAAGTATCATTTCTTATTTATTTGTATATTTTTATAGGCTTAGTTACGGTTTTTCAGTAACTAAATATTGGATACCAAAGATTGCATTAAAACTATCATGACTATCATGAGTATATATGATACTCGGTACCTGCGTCACCTGTCGATTATCATTGGCAGGCGTTAACAGAATGAATAAATCAGCATTAAATAAGCTGTGAACTTGTAACAATTATTGTGATGATTCTGTTTTGTTTCATATACTTGTATGACAATGAATGTATCGGTACATTCATTGTCATATTAGGGACATAAACTGTGAACTAACAAAACGACACTTTCTTCGTGTTATCGAACTGTTGACGAGCATCCCCTTCCTCTACGACTATCCCAGTTTATGATATAGCGTTCCCCTACACCAACCATTAGGTTATATTAGAGGAGCCGCTGTACCTTCCAATGCCCGAGAGCACCTTCCGGGACCAGTTATAGACAGGTCTTGTCCCCAAATCCCGACTCTCCATCCTAACCTCAGAGATCCGGTTCTCGTAAGCGAGCTACCTCGTGCCCAAGTGACACTACCTATTCACCAGATAGGTACCGGAGCAATAAAGCCGCTCACTACTCGCAACTCAAAGGAGTTGCTAACGATTACCTCGCTGAAGCCGACGGAGAAGCCGCCTCCCATATCTCCAGTATGGTACCGGAGCTGTGTAAGGCACGCTCACTTCCCGACATACATCCGTATGCCTACCCAAATAGGCCTACAAGCCGGGTGTGGCCCGAGTCACTCCAGCTATGACTCTTACTTGCTGAGCAGGCAAGCTCCCGAGATGCGTTGCGGCAGTGAAACCACACTGCCACTTCGCTAAAGGCAACTCCGTGCCTCATGCGACCGACTGGTTCGCACTGGCCGCGTCTGAGTCCAACGCTCGAACGCAACGTGCTTGCCGAGCAAACGAACATGTCGTACTCAGCGGCCAACCACATACCCCTGCGAGTCCAACTCCAATGTCAGGCACCGCGCACTCTAATCAGCGGTCGATAGAACGCGCCTTTCGAGGCGCAGTGGGCTTCCTGACCCCGCAGTACCCTGGTCCAAAGGGGGAGACCCGTAGTTCTCCCCCCGAAACCCTATCTACTCGGGTCCTGAAGATAGGGGGACTGTTGACGAGCAGTTAAATATACATAATTATGTATATAAGTGCAGATTTTTATCTCTTAATCTATTAAAAGATTATTATCAGTAGTTCTTTACCAACGCCGTCGGCTGCCTCCACATCAATTAACAACATACATACACGTACATTGTGCCACTCCTCTGTCCATGAAGGTAGGTCCCAAGTCCCACAGTCCCACGGTCCCGCGAACCTATTGCAGTCTAAAGGTCACAAAGCCTGACCCCGTGTTGCTACTGAATTGTTTTTCGCATAAAGGCTCAATAACACTTTGTCCGGCCCGGGAATCTATCTCGGGACCTCGTTCGTAACAGTCCAGTTCACTACAGAGGTAGGTTGCTTGAATTACAGCATCCAAGAAAATTTTGAACACAAGTCTGCGTAACAGTGAAATACAGCAGGTTTGTTGCATTACTCTCCAAAAATAGAGCGCAAATAACGTACATAATTATGATAACTGCTCCTCGCTTCGTAATCCTTTTACATTTACCCTAGACATTTTAATCTTAGCAAAATGTAACGCCTTCATAAACCAAGTTCTGCACGATGACAAAGAAACTTGAAGGATGACATTGAATTCTATACGAACCCCGCTACTTTATAATTCAAGCGGCAAAACGGAGGACATAGCATAAATACGAGATTCTGGCAACCTACCTAGTTCGACAAAAGTAACTGAGTAAAAAAGTAAACAAGGCTTTGGTACAACGGGAAAAACAACTTTACGCAAAAATAAACGTCATTAGAGAGTTAAACTTTTAAGATTCAGTCTACTTTTAGGAAAAATAACAAAATCAGGATATAAGGTCCGCAGGGGCGTGCTGGGAATAAGATTTCATCAAGATAATTTAAGAGATGAAGCAGATACTACGAAGATGGAATCGACGGAAAAGTCTGCTCAACGTCCAACCTCTTTTGAAAGAGTGAAATGCATTAACATCACTTTTATAATACGCCCAGTTGAGTTTCCTTAATGTTTGTTTTCTTTTTTTAACGGGTTGCTTTTTGTGACGCAGATAAGATTGAAGGTGTCTGAATCGGTTTTATGCACATTTTAATGTTGAAAATGATATTAACCATCTAAATGTAACCTTTAAAGCTTTGTTAATTTGAAGTCTAAAAAGTGGTAGTTACTGTAAGTTGGAAGAAAATGCATTTTTATATCTTAGCAATTATTAGTATATAATATTTGGTAAACAAATATCTCGTTCTGTTAGCTAAAAATAAAAGTCATAATATACCCATCTCTAGGTATTGTCATGCTATTTTGTCATCTCAATTTTTTCAGTTGGTATATTTCATGTATCGCGGCGGACTTTAAAGACATACAAACAACGGATACGAACACCCGAATCAAAAATAACTACATATTTGTGAAATATACAAATTTTTGTCCCATATGGGGATTGAACTACAAAATGTGTGATCTACAAATGGTTGTTCCGAGTCATAATCAACTAATTATTGTGTATGTTGTTTGAATTTTTGTTAAGTCTTTCGCATTACATGAACTATATATATATAACTATAGTGCATGAGAAATATAAAAACATTGTTACTGTGTTTTACCGGATAAGTATGTGTTCCATATAATAGTGTAACTTTGAGCTATCTCTCCCATTCCTCCCCAAAGGGCAAGAATGGAAGATATAGCTTGCTAGTAAAAATGGCATATCTTTCATTTCTTTTATCTCACGTCAGTAACGCGCAAATTATAAACCAATTATTGCAAGCGAACATGCAACTGCTACCAAACGGAGGGTATGTTTGTTTACCAACAAAAACCCTTTAAAAGCAGAACGCGCCAAGACCTGTATGTGTCTTTCAAAAACACTTTGATACAAAAAACGTATCTAGTTTTAACACAAGTAGGTAATGTCATGGTAACAATTTAATTTAATCACGTAACCCTTGGGTGCTCTGTATAATTTGCCATACAAATATTTAATTTATCTCAAGCGAGCTTACGCGAACAAAATCTTGATAAACCAGTACTTGTAAAATCATTAAATACCGATAGTACAACGTGAACTCGTTTTATAATAGGTAGTAGTAATTATGATAGTTGTTGTTTTTATATATAATTAAAAATATATACAGACTATAGCACATTATAAAAAAAACTTTCATGGAAACGGTAAAAAAAATTTGCAATATAACAGACGAGTTAATGTTTTAAATTTGGATATAACAAAAGGTGAGGCGTAGAGGGGATGTCTCATCTTGTTCTCATCTCAACAAGGTATGTCCGACTTGTGACGTGCGTGTAGTGATTCCCGAGATTTATTGTTTAAAATATGTTATTTGGACTGTTAAGTGTCATAAATGTCTCTAAACTGGACTTCGGACATCAATAAGTACAGTGAATATGAAGTACAGTGCTAAATTTGTGTATTACGGTCAAATTCAAACAATTTAAGTTGTGGATTACCAAGTGTAGTAACAATAATAACATTTGCGGGTGACGCGAAAACGCTAGCTGGCAGCCGCGCACCGCGCTCTGTCGCTCGTCTACGGACGCACATCTTACTGTCTCGCTCTAGCACCTGACTGTCGGTTTGTGATTCAAAATGAACTGCATAATTTGTGATTTGAAAATAAATTCGGGGGAGGTTATTAAATGTAATAGCTGTAAGGAGAATTATCATTACAAATGTGTGAACATTACCACGGTTGCATTTAAGGAGGGGCAAACACAATTGAAACGTACTTTCAAGTGTAACTCGTGTTCCAATGTAACCCGTCGAGTACGCTCAGCTGATGAAACTCCAACGCCCAAAGGGACATCGACCTCGAAGGAGCCCGACAATATTGCACAGATGACGGAAAAAGTCAATAGCATAATTACAACAAAGTTATGTGATTTTGAAACGAGACTTATGAAAGAAATACAAACTATCGTTAATATGATTACTTTAGAAAATAGCAAGCTAAGGCAAGAATTAAAGGAAGCCAAAGAAAAATGTAGTTCTTACGAGAAACAGATTGCAACAATTAATAGTGAGAAACAGATTGTTAAAGAAAACAGGGATATCGTCGGCCATACTCAACAAAAATGTGACATGGTTACACCAGCAGCTACAAGCGTAGATGCACCATCAGGCAACAACATCGCGAACAGCGCTCGGGCGCCGGCCGCGGCTGCGCCCGTGCCGCCGGCGCCGCCGGCGCGCGGGCCGCCAGAGCACGTCGCAGCGGTGACGCCCGCGCTCGCGCCTGGGCGCGCGCCGTCGCGGCCGGGACCTGATAACAACTACGCGTCGGTGGCCAGGAGACCAGCGTTTCAGGAGGAAAGACAGAGCAATAGCCAATGGATAGAAGTTACAAAAAAAAAGAGAAGTAACCCGATAATAAAAGGTGGCAATTCGTCAGTTGTTTTATTAAAAGCGGTTGAACGGAAGAAGTATATGCATATTTGGAGATTAGACAAAACTACAACGGAAGATATATTAAAAGAGCATATTTTAGGAAAACTAGGCAGCGGGTCGGAAATTTCTATTGTAAAGCTAAGGCCTAAGGTTGAGCGGAATTATGCATCATTTAAGATTGGCGTCACTGTAACTGACTTTGACAAGCTTTGCGACCCGAAATTGTGGCCAATAAATGTAGAAATATGTGAATGGATTAATTGGTTTCGTCGACCAACCAATCCAAACCAAATATAAACATAATTATTTGAACTTTAATATATTATACCAGAATGTGAGAGGAATTCGAACAAAAACTTCACAATTTTTGTCATTACTGGAATCTTCAGGATGTGATTTGTTTGCAATCACAGAATCCGGTCTCAATGCATCTATAAAAGATTCGGAGTTTGTCGTGCCGGGATATCAAATATTGCGATGCGATCGCGCCGACGGACGCAAACAAGGGGGAGCATTTTTAGTGGCCACACCGCGATTTGACCTACGACGAGTGGCGATTCCAGGTAACGTCAACGTAGACGATCACAAATTTGAACTTGTGTGCGCGAGTGTGTATAGAGGGAATCGATTTTTATTTACGTGTTGTACAGTATATATTCCTCCGCAGACTGACGAGAATGAGTTTATGGTCTTGTTTAAAATATTGGAAAGCATATGTGTTAAGTTTAAAAATAAATTAGTAGTTTTAGGTGATTTTAATTTGTATTCCTGTAATAGTAATATTGTTAATTATTTTGAATATTTTATGGCATTCTGTGAATTCTTTCAGTGTAACGAGATACCGAACTGTAGTGGTAGACAGCTGGACCTCGTGCTGGGCGCACGCGGCGATGGCGTGAGCGTGTGCGCTGCGGACGAGGCGCTGCAGCCCGTCGATGCGTACCACCCCGCGCTGCACGTGCGCCTCGCGCTCGCCGCCCGCCCTGCGCCCCGCGACCCCTCCGCGCCCCTCTATACTTCTGAGCCGAACGTGCGACACCCGTATGCGCAATCGATATGCCGCGAAAAATGGAATTTTAATAAAACTGATTTTAATATTTTATATCAATCATTGAGTGAAATCGATTGGACCGATTTATACTGTTGTACGGAGCCGGACGTTACATTAAGTTTATTTTATAATAAAATATATGAGGTCTTCAGTATGTGTGTTCCCCTAAAAAATACCAGTTTGAGGAGCAATAGGTACGTATACCCGGTATGGTATACGAGTGCGATCATTAGGGACATACGGCTTAAATATTCGCTACATAAAAGGTACAAATCTAGTAGGGCGAGGGAGGACTATGAAGCGTTTTCACGGTGCAGGGTGAGGGTTAAACTCGAGACCGCCCGAGCTCACGACGAGTACCGGAACCGCGTCCAGAGTCACCTAGCGAAAGAACCGCGAGCATTTTGGAATTTCATTAGATCCAAAGCCGGCAACACGTCCAATCGCAAAATAATAAAGGACGGTAAAGTACTGTCAGAGTTCGAGTGTGCGGGAGAGTTCGCCCGGTACTTCGAGTCTGTGTACAACCGGGCGCCGGCCACGCTGAGCGTGGAGGCGGCCAGCGCTGACGCGGGGTGCGCGTCGGAGGCGCCGGGTGCGCGCGTTCATCTTGAGCGTCTCCGCGCCGACGACGTGCGCCGCGCGCTCGCACGCTGTCCGTCCAAGCGCTCGGCGGGGCCCGACGGGATACCAGCGTTTTTGTTTAGGGACTGCAGGGCAGTGTTAGTTGAGCCGTTGCTTCATTTATTTAACATCTGTATTGAGACTGCGATGTTCCCGGAACACTGGAAACTCACTCGTGTGGTGCCAGTACCGAAAAGCAGTGGAGGCTCGGAGCACACTGACTACAGACCTGTAGCGATTTTGAGTACTCCGGCGAAGGTATTCGAGGCGGCCATCCACGGTTGTCTTTATCCGCAGGTGAGCGCTCAGTTGTCTGACGCTCAGCATGGGTTCCGGCCTGGGCGGGGGACGACTGGGAACCTGCTGGATCTGATGACACGTCTGGTACCCATTGTAGATGCTGGACTGCAGGTGGACGTCGCTTACTTTGATTTCCGAAGGGCGTTCGACACAGTGGACCTTGACATATTACTGGCCAAGCTGGCCGGTATGGGGTGCACACCCCCACACATTAAAATTCTTCACCTGTTATTTCCGGGACAGATGTCAATATGTCGACTGTGGTGGACATCTTTCGGATCCCTACCCGACAAGATCTGAGGTGAGTCAGAGGAGCAATTTAGGGCCTCTTTTGTTCATTTTGACAGTCAACGACTTGCCGAAGGTAGCCAGCAAGTCAACGCCTTTACTTTTCGCGGATGACCTTAAACTGGTTCATAAAATTGAACATAACGCAGACCACGCCATACTACAGCAGGATATTGATAGTATAGTAAGTTGGAGCTTTAAAAATAGGCTTTATTTTAATGTGACCAAGTGTTCCGTAATGTCCTTCACTCGTGCGCGAACCCCGCGCCATTACCAATACCTTATGGACGGGACGCCGGTACGACGGGTGACAGAGATACGGGATTTAGGCGTACACTTCACTGCTGATCTACAGTTTCGGCAGCAGGTCACTGAAGTGTGCAAGAAAGCTTACCGGAATCTGGGACTAATATTACGCCAAGCGAACAGCTTCACAAACATAGGCGCTTTGAAAGCCCTTTACGAGGCTCTCGTGAAGAGTCACCTGGAATGCAATGCCGTAATATGGTCACCATACGAGGAGAAGTACAGGCTGATGCTGGAACGTATCCAGAACAAATTTGTTAGATTCGTGTATTCGAAGCAATATGGGATATACCCGGGCTATCCACTCCTTTACCCTACTCTATTTGTTCTGGGTATGGTAGGGTATTATCGGCTAGAAGTGAGAAGGGAGGTCGCTCTCAGCGTCTACGTATTCAAAGTAATGCGAGGCAAAATACACAATCCGAACGTGTTGGAGGTGCTCAGGCTATACGTCCCGGACGGGTACGTGGGACGGCGGCGGCGGCCGGAGCTGCTGGTGGTGCCACGCGCACGCACCTGCCTGCTGCAGCGCGCGCCGCTCACGCGTGCGCTGCGGGCGCTCAACACGTTGGCTCACAAAATTGATCTCTTTTCGTGTACGCTGAATGAATTCACACAAGCTGCTTACTGTGCAATTTGTTTAGATTAGTTACCATTTTTGTTTTTGTTTGTTTTTTAATATAGAATAACATAGGCTATTGCATTAGGTTAAGTACCTGTAAAGATAGCATTTATGTGTGTTTAAATAAATAAATAAATAAATAAATAAATAAATCTTCGCACAGATGCGGATAAATAGTTAAGCCATAGTATTACATCGTGCATCCTTTTATCATTTGACAATTATCCCTACTATAATTATTCGAAACTCTTGCATATTATTTATTTACAAAATTATTAAAAAATTATTTGTATTTTATCGTTTGTATGATCTAACTAATTGACTTATATAATGAAACAATATAAATCAACTACCCTTTTCTGATAACGAATTGTAAACAGTGATTCGTCTGCTTATCTGTGTTTGTTTACGTAAATCTCCACAACGGCGAACCAGTTTAATGTTGATTCGTATTGTCATTTAGAGATTTACCGCAAGTATGACATTGCGAGTATACCAAGCATAGTTATTTTGATAATTATGTAACCTTTTATGTGCTTATTCACTGCTAATCAGATCGATCCAGAAATATGACAGGCCACGCTGTAGGGACGTGGTATCTTGAGGTTAATTTAAGCAAAAATTATTAAAATATAGAACAACAATTAACACTTTTAATTGACTATTAAACACGTTAAACAGGTATAAGAATCTCAGGGCGTGTTCCGCGTAAAAGAACTTGCTACGTGGTTCTTCTGAGGGAAGAACACTTGACTCGATGTTGTAGCCAGCCAGAAGAGAGCTTGATCCAGAACGCGATCGGCTTATATATCCGCTACCGCCGGGCAGGAAGAGGGGCGCCACCCACCACTCCGACTTGCGCGCAGCCGTCATGGCGCGAGCGGTCCGCGTGATAATTATATAACTTAAGCTAACATAAAATTGGCCTGTGTGCTCGATACCGATTGACATACACTAAGAAGTTGCTTACATTAATTTAAATATACAACATTATAAGTTAACTAATAAGTAAAATTAAGCACATGACTCTTTAAAGCCACCTACGTCATAGTGGTTGAGATAACGCCGAAAAATTTCGATTTCGGTTTCTGTACTAAATAAAACATTAAATATAAGATACACACAGTTATAGTATTCTTACAAAGAAAAGAAATGATCGTAATGCACAAAATTGGTCAATTCTAATAAAAAAGATTCTTCAGCTACCTGCTATACCTGCAGGTACGTTCAACTTTATAATCTTTGGCAGAACTCCATATTTATGATAATTATGGACCATTGCCAAGTTCATTTTCTAGTTTGGCATCCTTTTTATTCCTCGGACAGTTTTTATTTCAGTGTTAACAATAAAAAATCATAATTCACTGTAATCCTACTAATTTTACTGCGCCTAATATATCAACATGGATGTTTATGAAAATGTTAGATGGAGAATTAAATACTTGTTCATTACTCAATCACACATAAACAGTTGAACAAATTTGGAATATAACTTGGTACACAGGTTAACCAGGCTCTTTTATCCCAGCGCGCGTTACCCTTGGATTTAAGCGGGTGATGCCTAGACAAAATCTAATAATATTAATGTGGATGTTACTAAAGATGTTTCCCACGATGGATGAATGGAGACAAGGTCTACAATCCCCTGACAAGGGTTGTCTCATCTGGTACACTGATGGTTCCAAAATGGAAACAGGATCGGGCGCTGGTATCTATACCACTGACGGTAAGGTGAGCCAAGGCATGGGCAAATATGCAACGGTCTTTCAAGCGGAAACCTATGCTATAATTGCCTATGCTCAGGAGAATATCAACACTAATGTCACTGACAGGACTGTGTATATTCTCAGTGACAGTCAAGCTGCTCTCAAGGCTCTGGACTCATGTAGAGTAGACTCCAGACTAGTCCTGAACTGTGTTAAGGCCCTAAACAAACTTGGCAGGAAGAACACAGTCAAACTGGTGTGGGTTCCAGGGCATGCAGCGGTGCAGAGCAATGAGGAGGCTGATGAATTAGCCAGAAAAGGCTCGGAGCAACTGTTTGTGGGCCCCGAGCCATTCGTGGGACTCTCTGAGAGCACCGTCAAGGCAGCTTTGAATGCACATGGCAATGATAAGCACAGACTAGAGTGGATGACCCTTAGAGGTCTGGAACACTCCAAGAAATTCATTGCAAATAGAGCCATAGGCCTGGAAGTTCTGCGGGTATAACAAGAGCCAAATACGCCTGCTCATAGGATCGTTCACTGGCCATTTTGGCACCAACGACTTCCTGTGCAAATTGAGATTGGCACACAATTCGATCTGCGGAGCCTGTGGTGAATAGGACGAGTCCATATCGTACCTACTATGTGAATGCGACGCGTTGGCTGGATTGAGGATGGGTCTGAGGGGATTGGCATATCCAAACCCTGAGGACTTCAGGCTTCTCCCTCTGAAGTGCACGCTACGACTGATGCAGTACATTCATAGGGAGATAGCTAAGTGATAAATCTTGGGGCCGACACAAAAGATCACAATGGGTCGAAGTGTCGCCGGTCTGTACTGACTGGCCCCCGCAGATAAGATAAGATAAGATACTAAAGATGTTTGGACGTTTCTTACTCAAACACTAATAATACATTAAACGAATTTCGGTAAAACTTACCGCAGAGATCGCCGATATCCTAAATTAATACATATAATACGTTTTATCCTGGCATGTGTCGCATGCCGCAGTGCTCTATTATCACCTCTTCACTTATTCTGTACTAGCTTTTGCCCGCGACTACAACGTCTTCTAGGCGGCACATCAAAATGATACATACACAAGATTTTAAATTAGACCTACGCGCAATAAAACTGTGAAAACTATATTTAACCCGGCGTCATGGGGGTTGGGTCTGTGAGACCCGTCACATTTTATTTTGCTTCTAGTACGGCTACTATGCGTGCGACGTCGCCGTTTCTCTCAATAGCTGGAGCTGTTGAGTTGTTCTATGCATCCCAGGTAATACGTTAGTCGTGCGACAGCCGCAGTGGGAGTTACATGTGCACAAAATTGTATAAGGTATGTGAGACCCATCCCCGCAGTTAGTGTCACAATTTCACGCCATTTTGTATAGATATTATTTTAATTATGTTTATATATTATTTTAAGTATTTATTATTTTATATTTGTGTTTTTGTTGTTGTTTACAATTAAAGTTGCTGATAAATAGTTTAATGTATTTTATTTATGTTTTTTCTAGGTACTTAGTAAAAAAATGGATCGAGAAAAGGCAGAACGACAGCGTATTCTTTCGATTTTACAAGAGTCTGACTCTGATTCTGCGTTGTCAGACCAAGAGATGTGTGATGAAAAAGATAACTTGAGTGAGCGTAGTAATCCTAGTGACACAGAGCAAGATATCTCAAAGTCTGATGATGATGACATTCCTCTGTCTACGCTATCGGATAGATATCGTTCGCCGGAGGAGCATTTTACATCTGGATCGGCAGGTTCTTCAAACGCAAACCGTGAGTGTTCTTCGGGTTTTTATCATGGCAAAGACGATACAATGTGGTATAAGACGCCTTTTCGACAAAATGTCAGAACCAAAGCCGAAAACATAATCTTTTAATTGCCAGGTGTAGTACCAGAAGCAAAATCGGCGATGTCTGAAGTAGAATGCCGGAATCTTTTTATCACTGAGGATATGCTGCAATCCATACTTATGCATACTAATGCACGCATTATACCAAAAATAGCTTCATGTACTAATTTATCTAAGTACACCCATGTAAAAGAAAGCACTCTGATTGAATTGAAAGCTTTTATAGGCCTTCTTTATCTAGCTGGTCTTTACCGATCAGGCAGACAAAATTTAAGTGATTTATGGGCTGGTGGTTTTTCTTCTAAAGATAATTTAGTTTCCTACATAACAGTGCCATTAAAACATTAAGACTGATTGTTAATTAATATTAGAATTACCTTTAAGTAGAAGAGAAAGATTTTGTTGATATTTGTAGTTCTTTTTTTTAAAGCTCTAATAAATATGATTAAAACATAATATAATATGATATTTGTGTTTCATTTATTTACATAAATACCTAAAAAACTAAACACGAATAAATATTCACTTTATTATTTATAAAGTATTGGAATAATTTTGATTATAATGAACGGGTCTGTGAGACCCACCCCAACGTCCGTGTAACACTTTTCCACCCCCATGACCCCGGGTTAAATACGTTCAGTAATTTTTGCGTAATTCGCGTACAAACATACATACAAAAGACAAATGATTCAAAAAAAATATTGCTTAAGCTTCTATAGCTCTTAAAAAGTACTAATAACATTTTTTTATATAAATGTCCACAGACATCGACTAGTAACAATTTTATTGTATGTGTAGATAATACAATCAAACTTTACAACACATTAATATTATACTTCACACTTTAATAAGTTAGAAACTTTGTCAACAGCCCTTTGAGTACTCGCTAGGTAAAAGCGACGAACCTTGTCTTTTGAAAGTATTACCGATACAATTTCGACAAACTACGAAGTATCTAGTTAATATTTTATAGTGTTTCAGTGTAATTTTCCAGAATTTAGTTTATCTTTATAGTGCTTGTATTTTACAGGCTTTGAACCACTAATAACGGGTAAAGTTTTGAGCCAAAACTAATAACTATGAATTTGTTGTTTTAAACTATACTTTGTATAGATTCAAAGGGTGTTTATTATACACTAGCGACCCGTCCCGGTTTTGCATTGTTAGGCTTGTCACATAAGTAATATATTATTTTGTAGTGAGCAATTTGAAATCTGCGATATATTTTGAAATATTCAACTGAATAATATGGTGTAAACGAAAACATTGATTTACTTTAAATGTCAAAGATAAGTTAAATAAGAACTAATACTAAATTGTTCAAATTTGTTTCCTAAATTACATATTATTTTTTATTTATATGTAAAAGATAAGAATTATATATGTGAGTCAATCTTAGGAGTTATTTCCATCGCTGTTATTTCTAGTACATTATTTTTAATGCATATCTTAAGGGTTAGTCAGCGTAAACACCTGAATTTATACTTTTTGAGGCATAACAAAACATCAAAATTTCTGTAGAGTTTATAAATTTAATAAGCATGTATTTATTACATAAATATATAGAAAGAAATTCTCTAAGTTATTTTAATAATCGCAGTAAAATCCATTGCGTAGTGTCAAAGCACTAAGCGGACATACCGACAGATTAAAAAACAGCGACAAATAGCGACTTTGATGTATTCAATGTAGAGATAATGTAACATAATGATATACATGATGCTCGATAAGCATGTGAGCATCGCATAAAATGGTTGTAGAGGCATATTTCAACTAACTGTATAACGAGTTCATAAATAGCTTAGTTAATTAAGCAGTGACACGATTTGCCGAGGTCATGGGTTCGGATACTATTTCAGGGCATATTTTAGCAGGGTATATTTTATCTCAATTATGATTTACATGTATGCATATTATATGACTACTAGCTATAACAAGCTCATGGTGTTATGCTTGTGTATATTATGATATGTGGCCCATGGCGTCACATCGTTTGTTTTGACACTTATGACAAAGACAATTATTTAAATGTTTAGTTTATTCCAATTTGGTATTCAACATTTCTAATGGCGCCTTGGTTTAAGATCTTGACACAAATGTTTATAGCTGCAATTAAATTTAAAAGTGCTGGTTCATCTAATTCAGATATGTATTGTATGACTGTTTATTAACACCAAGCATCTATCTCAATTATTCAATTATTCATATATTATATACAACCAATCATTTGTTGTACATAACATTGTCTAACGTTTACGCAAGTGTTAAACATTGAAATGAATTAATTTACTTGAAACGGATAATATAGTCACTGTTTATTTGAAAATACTAAAAACTATTTAGATTTACACTTTTTCCGACGTTTTGGTTTGCTTTGCCAGTAGCCAAGATCACGGGGTGACTAAGATGGTAGTCGATTCATTTGTCTTGAAGAGTAGTTATTTCAAAGTGATCGAACGTCAATTAATTGTTCCTATTTATTGTATATATTTATGTATATTGTACTTCAAATATCGACAACATAGAAAATATAAAAAATATCGTAAAATATATTTAGAAATGACAATTTTAAAACTATTTATTAATTAGTAAATAATTAAACTGTTTATTAAACTGACTTGCTTATACACTTGTTGTGTACCAGAATGATGTTCTATTTCAACAAATAAACATTCTTACAATTCGGGTTTAGAAACAATCAAACAGCCCAAACAAATACATGGACATTCGCATAATAAAACAATATCAACTCCACATACCCTCGGGACTTATAAATATCCTGTTCAATATACAAATCTTAGATATATTACGGCATCTATAACTTCAATAAAACCGAAGTTTGCACCCAACCTACAGTTTGTTTATAAAGGACTTTGGCTTAAACAAGCCAAGGAATTTCGTGTGAGGTCCCGAAGCCACTGGATTGAAACAGCTCAAACGTCTTTATAGGGAAAAACTCGTATAAATAAACTTTAACAAGCAAAAGATATTCTCTTTTACATTGTTCATTATGTTGAGAACAATTCATTTTGTTATATTAGACTACTCTCTGTGATTGAGTTCAATGAAATGGACAATCACTCAAGTGTTTGGATTCTCAATGAATGAGATTAAAGTGTCGTAATGTATTCAGTTTCATGTAACAATACTCGTTCTCTGTTTTTATTACACTAATGGCTCTTGTATAGGACGCGGATAACATATGCAAGTTGGCGAGGGTTGTATGCATCTTGTGAACGACCGACGCGGCGGCAAGATCCAACCACGCAAGTAAATCGTTTGTTACAACTATCACTTACTACATGCACATCTGTGCATGTAGTGCGCGCGAGTAGCTCGTGCAGCATGTAGCCCGCGTATTTATCGTAAATAGGCACCAAGTTATTATGGTATTAATATAAAAGTCTTCGTGGCGCTAGTTTAATTGTCTTGCCAAAAATACGAACCAATTATGCTACCTATGAAGAAGCACAACTATTTAATAATTTATCTTCCAATATAAAAAATGTAAACTTTTCAACATTCAGCAATTTTCAATACGGCTGTTCGAATGAGTCGGAAGGATTTTATAATAGAAAATTATTCTAACCAAATCTCTTGCGTAATCACAACATTTGAAATGAGAACTGGGGAATGCCTATCACACATACCTTCCTAAAAAGGATTTATAATATATAATATAAGTTTCGGTGACGTTATGTTATATTCTAATGTAAGTGGCTTTGTCTTTCTTGAGAATAAATGATTTGAACCTAACATAGCATCTAGCTAAACACACATTATTGCTACATTGATTGCCAATACCACATTGCCCAAACTAAAACGAATCCAGAATACGCTTAATGATTCGCTTGTGTTCATTGCAAAACTGCAGTGGCAAGCGAAAAATGCAAAGTATGGACGGTTGCGAAACTCCATTATATGATAAAACTTTGTAAAAGAAGAAGCTTGTCATTTGCATTTTTTAATTAACTTGATGATGTAGTGCGTCATAGCGATAAGCTTCCCAAATAAAACGAGATGGGTGTAAAAACCCAGGATTCAACCTCTTTTTTTCGTCAGCTTTTTGTAATATCCCACTGCTGGGCAAAAACCTCTCCCTAGGACTTCCAAATCACTCTGTTAGTGGATATCCCCTGATCTTATGACCTTGTGACCAAGGGTCACATGGTCATAAGATCTCCGGGGTCTTTTGACCCACAGAGCCCAAACTCAGCCGAGGGATAACCTCAAGATGTCTGCACGCCAAGTTACAAGTCAATCGGTTCAGTGGTTCCGGAGCTATGCCTATCACTAACAAACTGTCACTAACAGACAGACACACAGACCCACATAGTGTTTTCATTAACCTCTTCGAAGAAGACTCAGAGGTTAATAAAACCTAACAAACATTTTCGATTGTGTCGAGGGCTCATCTACATAGTAAAAGCTTTCTGTTTTACATCCATTAGCAAAAGTATGTATAAAAAATATGTAGATTTCACTCACGGCTTCGCTCGTGTTTAGTGTAGATATGTTGTTTTTATATTTATATTCCTCGCGAACAGTACTTTTTACTGGATGAGACATCCTGACAATGTGCAGACATAATTTTATAATAATAATATTCCACCACATACACACAATACCATCTAGCCCAAACTAAGCAAAGCTTGTATTATGGATACTAGACAATGGATAAACATACATATTATATTCTTTTTTTTTAATGCATACATATTATACATAGAAACACCCAGACCAAGACAAACATCCATGTTCATGCACACAAATGTTGTATCGTGCGGGAATCGAACCCGCGACCTCAGGCGTGGCAGTCGGTTACACTAACCACTATGCCATCAAGGCCGACTATGAATATGATCGATCGAATAGTTAAGGCCTGAAAACATAACAAACAAACTAACTTTCGCATTTATGCTATAAGTTAAGATGAACTTTTAATAAGCAGAGTGTTTCTCCTAAGAAACTAGACCCGCCTCTGCGTGCCCAGCACTTGGGACGGCTTATAAATAGGGCTGACATTTATAATTTTTGTAGCCTTTATGCTATATGATTTATTATAGTTGTACTAGTACCTAATATGCAAGGTATTACGATAGCTCATAATATTAACCTTTTTGTAATACACGCACTTACATTGATGCTATTTTATGCTTTTTGTATTAAGCTAAGTGGCTAATTATTTATCTGATAATTATAACACAGCCCCATATAGTAATTTAACGGGCAAGGACATTTTTGTATAGATTTTTTACTGCGCGGATGGCACAGTAATGACCACCTCCCCACTGCCAGTGCGTCAAATTGAACTCTATAACTATTTATATGATTCATAAATAGTAAATAGTCCCGAGCAGCGATAGCTCAATGAGGAGACCAACAGACTGCAATACAGAGGGTCTCGGGTTTGAACCCACGTCGCGCACCTCAGACTTTCGGAAGTTAAATGACTTTTCAAAATTATGTGCGTATTGATTGACAATTATCGTCTGCTCCGTGCCTCGGAGAGCACCTTAAGCCGTCGGTCCCGGCTGCCATGAACATCTATGGCAGCCGTTATTGGGAAGTCAGTACTCTATAATATCCTGACACTGGTCTAGCCTTAGGATATCGTTAGCCTTCGGGTTGCGGATGTCAGGTGGCAGCCGCTCCGTGTAAAAACTGATATCCAGTCAAATCCGGTTAGACCAGAAAAGCCAATCTCAAGTGACATAGGAATAATAAAGGCTGAAGAAGAGTCCCGAGTATGGGATATTTTTTTAACCTGTTCAGTGTTTGTAAAGGTTTTCAAAAGTTGTCTTTAGATTATTATTTTACTAGCTACTATTCATTTTTAATTAAAATTATCTAACTTAGTCATCCGTCATTAATTATAATGACGGATGACTAAGTTACACACACACATAAACACAACTTCGGAGAATTATAATGATATGTATTAACATATCATTATAATTCTCCGAAGTTGCGTTTTAGAACATTGAAATTCATTGTCAATAGATTCCGAACTCGGCTTGTAAGTTAAATTGTGGTCAAACACTGTAACAGATTTTAAGCTTAATGAGCGTTCTGAAACTTTGGACGTAACTTAAACTCCCAGAAGTAGAACTATTTGATATATTTTGATGTAAAACTCTTGTAGGAACAACGTTACATGTGTGTACTTGTGTTGTTTTCGTGTTGCATTATATTCATATTTTATTAAGACACGCTACTATTTTTAGACATTATACATCAGACAAAGACATAATTCCTTTCCCAAATAAAAAAAAAAACAAAAAATAAGATTCCGTTATTTATAAGATTACCAGCATTTTGGGTTGCAAATTACTAGTAGTATGATAGCTTTTCTAAACAAGAGCTAAACTCAACGCTTGTGTAGTAGGTCCATATCAATATAGCAATAGGAATCGACCAATCACAAGTTCAATACTACATCCATTGGGCTACGGTCGTTTGTTTGTTTATGTATTTATAACGACATATTCACGCAATTTCACTCTTCTAAAGAAGTCTTGTTTATTCAGTTCAGATTAAACAGTCTAAACATTGCTTTTTGAACTAAAACGGGCCACAGTTGAAGACTATTTTTGTCAACAAAAAATAAAACGAAGACGACGTCTTAAAACTAAATTCCGAATGACATGACAGTTAGAACAATAGTCGAACTAAGTTGTTTTGGAAGATTTCTATTTAAGGCCTACAAACCGCAGCAACAAAAGCACTTTTAAGGAGCAAATTCTGTTTTTGCAAAGTCTGGGTAGCATTTTACTAAATTTTAGCGCAATAGAAAGGCTTGCGATCGAGAGATTGTGAGTTCGAATCTCACCTATAGCATTACTTCGGTAGTACAATGAGTAGGATTTAAAACTACTACCGAATTGTGAAAACTCACGATCGATTTGTGAACCTAAACCTTACACAATATAATAATATTAGCTTAACTGTAAGGGTTAACAAGAATACTAGTAATTTATAACCAAAAATGTTGGTAATATTTATATTAAAACATAAAGAGAGAAGATTATAAATTCTTTGAAATAGTGTGAGTGTCCCGTTGATCCATGGATTAAGTTACGCTTATAATTACGTATGAAATGATAGGTTTTATTATTCAGTGCGACAACGTTTATTCATTGGGTTTGGTCGAGATTCTTTTAGCCGAAGTATGCTTTAACCAATTGGGTTAGGTTAGGAATTTCTTAGCCACAGTCGTGACGTAGTAATCGGGCTATTTGTTTAGTAGTAGGTACATTAAGTCTCTATTATAGTATATATGTATAACATAGTTCATAGAATAGAATATTATAACGAATTTGACGAATCGTGTGTGCAACACCCCTGTCTACTTTCTTTGGAAAGAAAAAAAGAAAGAAAATTAATTTATTTGACAAAGAAAAAAATACAATAATAACAAGTTAAATAATAATAACATATTGCCAAATGGCACCTAGTTCAGCATATGCCAGGCTACGGAAGCCTCGGAGTGAGAGGTCGTGGAACGCCGTCGCCTCCTTCTGTGAGGAAGTGATTTCCATTAAGGAGGCGGCGGAGCGGGAGAGGGAGCGTTTAATTCCTCTCCCCAACCGCAGAGCCGGGCGCCGGAGGGCGCGCGATGACCTCCAGCCACCCTGAGGTTTGACCTGAGGGTGGCGGGCTTTGTGGGCCTGCCCGCCATCCGTTCAGCACCAGGTCCGAGAGGCGGCGTGCGTGTTCCCACGCGCGCCTCTGTATCGAGTCCGTCTCCCCCCTAGGGGGTAGACAGTAGGGAATTTTTATGAAGTGAGTCCTTTGGGTAGGTCTCTTGTGTAGTGGCCTGCCGTTTCATACGGCGGGCCGTAACCTTGGCGGGGTCGCGACCGCATGCGAAAGCGATTCGCGCGGCCCCGTCGATATCGTGGTTGTGTCGAGGAACACCGTGGTAGGTTTAGTCGGTATTCCGGGAGGTACTTTACTAATATTCCATCTTTCTTTTACCCCGGCGAGTCCGACATAATCCCTCCGCCCGCCCCCGCGGAGGGATACGCGTCATGGCATTCCCACAAGTAAAAAAAAAAAAAAAAGCTACGGAAGCCTGGCGCTGGTTTTCAACTAGAGCCCTTTGGTGACTGCGAAAATTAAAAAATAACATTAATAATTAACAAACTGGAATACAAATATACATAA
Organism: Catocala nupta; assembly: GCA_963675205.1. Taxonomy (NCBI): domain Eukaryota; kingdom Metazoa; phylum Arthropoda; class Insecta; order Lepidoptera; family Erebidae; genus Catocala; species Catocala nupta. The sequence goes on along the minus strand of OY776086.1, from coordinate 23,515,031 downwards.
AATCATAAAAATGTCAAAACAATAAAAACATATAATAATAATAATAAAAAAGACATAGTAACAACAACATAAGCAACATATTTTAACGCTACATTAAAATAGTAATAAAATAATATGATTAAGAAATTAATGGCATTGGATAAGAATATAATTTTTCATATTAAAATTAGAAATAGATTATATCAGAACAAGGTTTCAAATAGTTATAATCTAATAAAATAGGAAATAATATATAAAGAAAAATGAAATATATAATACAGTATATAATATAGTTTATATAATATAGTTTATAATAATATGCAAATTATAAATTATAGTAAATTATAGTTGATTATACCAGATCTCAAATAAAAGAAGCATTCAGAATGGCATTATCCAGTTTCCGCTGCGCCTCCATGAGGAACTGTCTTAACTGTAACTGTCTTATTTCTTTGAGTACATACATTCAGCAGCGAGCAGCATTCATTTTGTGTTAATAATTTCTGAGAAACAGATTTATTAAGCATCTACCTATATGTATTTATATAAATCCGTAAACTTTACAACGTGTATTTTTATATCAGAACTTTTAATAATGTATTCATATTCCGAGTAACATATAAGTTGAGTGAACGATATTAAAGCCTTGATATTGATCTATACTGACTAGACTGCCTCAGTAGCGCAGCAGTGTTGAATGTGACTGCTGTATCTAAGGTCTACTTTTCGGATTAGGCTAAGTGATAATAGGGTTTTCTATCAAGAGATTCTTAATAGCAGTATGGAGACTGGAACTTTGTGTGGTAGATGACAAAAGGATTTTCCAGGATTTACTTAATAATATCGCAATTTCTGAAAAAATTAAGGTAGGCTATATGTTCGCTCTCTAATAAAACAACTTGCGAAATGTGCGTGTAATACTTCCCTACAGATACCTTCCGATACATAGGCGTAAGACTATATAATATGTATTGATGTGAATTTAGAATTATTTAACGAGCGCATTGATTTCTCGCCCTACGGTACACCGAACGTGATTTTATTTTTGTTAATAGCTAAGATGGCGCTGCAGGCAAGGGATTAAAGCTGTCACCGCGCTAAGTGTTTTGGGGTCAAAACCCACAAAATACAAATATTTGTGTGATTCATTAATGATTCTTCTGAGTCTTGGTTTACTTTAAGTCAGTTTATATCATGCTTGTTAGGTCCTCTGCACGCCACTAGGCTTGTACTAGACTGCGAAAGGTGCCTTTTAGGTAATGTCTGTGTTACCACCAAGAGAATCTTATAGATAAGAACTTCAAACAAAAACGTCACATCTGCCTTTATAGTTTATAACGAATCCTCCTTCTCTTTAAAGAAATTTACGTCCACTATATTTTTTTATTGTCACTCGAAACTTGGCTGGCTGTATTTATCAGTATAATCATATCATAAACTTCTAGAACAGTAAACATAAAATCGGTTATACTTTTAACTTCCACAAAAATGCTTACGAAACCGGCGGTGGCTTCATATTACAATAATTCTACTATACCGTGAAGAAACCCCCTAAAACTTATCCCCCATGCATGCAGGAGATAAAAATAAACATAAGCGTCCATTATATATAGAGCTATCGCTGTCTTAAGATTTTCGTCGTTTTGGTACAATTTTGGATATTAGCGTGGCTCTTATTTTGATGGTTTGGGGTGACGTCGGAGCATTCTTGCATCTGAGGCAGTCGCCTAGACGGCGCCACGCGGTGAGTCACGGAACAATTCAGCTGCTTTATAGCTTTTCCGCTGATTCACTATAATTTATCATCGATGTAATTAAACGTGACAAAGATTACAAGCTTTGAATACTGATATTCAGCTCTGTTAAGTAACAGACCAAGTTACAATGTTTGTTGTCTGTTTAACCTTTTCATGTCTTAATATATTTGCTTGATAACTTTGTGAAATGGTTTAATAACTTTGCTAGTAAAGATCAGATAAACTAAGTACGCAATACTACAACTGAACTAAAGCAATTACGATATAATAAAAATGTTATATTCATAAAGATTTCTTCTGTGATGGTTGAGCGGTAGAAGTAAACTCGTTAGCTACCTTTGAACTAAAAATACGTGTACTCATTTACGGCTTTACATAGCGATTTGATAATACCGCTTTTCATATAAGTAAAAACAAAAGTATACTGGATTTGGCTTGCACGTATTAATGTAAACGCTTGCATAGTTATGTTTTTATATGCCAATGAAACCGGCAAACAAATTCGGCAAACTATGGAACAGTGAATGTATCCAATCCTAAATATACTCAGAATCATAATTATAACATATTTAGATCAGTGCTTCATAAACACCATTGTCCAATAGGTACAGAACCAATGGCAACAACGGTATTCAAAGACTTTATGAATATAATAAAATTTTATCTAATTTACCAAGTCACAATAGCTAAACAATAGCAGCAATATAATTGCTTCAAAGATAATAAACGTAATGAAAATATTCAATCCTATCTCTGCCATTCAAAATTCTCATTACCATCGATGATTCACAAAACAAAAGAATGTAGAATCAAGCGCTAAAGCGCTGCATCTAAAACTGATATTTTGACATCCGACGCTATAAGATTTTAGTGTAATACCCTAAGTTTTCCCCTAAACAAGGACACCCTACGTCGCACTGCGGGCAACACTAGGGTAACACTTATAAATGACTTTAATTTAATACATCGCGATTCTGACGGGGGAATCCGCATTACGATACATTTTTCCGTCCAAGACCAAGTTTGGCAGCGGCCCATTTATAATATTTCTTGTGAAATATACGGAGTAACGTGTAGGTACTTAGGTAAAGTTAAAGTATGAAATAGTTCTATATGATAAATGTCGGCTTTTTGGTAAAGTAATATATAATATTAGCGCAATAGAAGGCCGTTGACCTGCTACGCAGAGATCACATATTCGAACACACGAAAAGTTATGTCTTAATTTAATAACAATATGAGGCGCTCATAGCCAGTTGCACTCACCGACCGGTAAACGATTAGCGAGGTTAAGCAACGTTGAGTGTGGTCAGTCTATAGATGGGTGACTGCTTAGTGATATTTCATCTGAGCGTCTCCGTGCTTCGGAGGGCACGTAAAACGTCGGTCCAGGTTATTGCCAAATTGGCAGCAGTCGTTAAGCCATGTCAGAGGCCAACGGCTTGAACAACTCTTAACAACAGGTTGGCCACTAATCACACGAAATAAAGAAGAATAATACTTTATCACATACACACAACACCATCTAGCCCAAACTAAGCAGATCTTGAACTGTGGGTACTAGACATACATATATACTTTCTTTTTTTGTAAATACATACATATTATACATAGAAACACCCAGACCAAGACAAACATCCATGTTCATGCAAACAAATGTTTGACTTGTGCGAGAATCGAACCGGCGACCTCAGGGGTGGCAATTGGTTACACTAACCACCACGCCATCGAGGCCGCCACTGCACTTGCTTTAATGGCGAAGGAAAACATCGTGAGGAAAGCTACAAGTCTGTCCCATAGTAATCCAAGATGTATGAAGTCTGCTAACCTGGGCAGCGTCGTGTACTATACTCTTACCTTCTGATATTGAGAAGATGCGGAGGACAGTTTATAAGCAGGGCTGAAATTATTATAATATTATATATAGAGAGTTGCTCTTATAGATATATCCGTAAGTAAATCCATATACGATAGCTTAGAAAGAAGTATACAGGTGTCCGGTAATTAATGGATAACCTTGAAATGTCTTATAGTAGAAATGAAGGCCGTTCAGAAAAATGAAATAAAAGATAATAAAAGAATTTAAAAAAATATATATATATATTAAAAAGTGCAAGCTATATTAGCATAACATACTGTTGACTGTCTATCTTTTAGCATAATCAGTGTTTAATAATTTAAACAACAAAAAACCGATGGATTTCATTCATTTATGGTCGTAGTATACAAGAAAGTTATACATGGTAATTAAAAAAAAACATATCTCAGGTAGTAGTTAGGATAGATTTTTTTTCATATTTTTCTGAACGGCCATCAGTTCCACCATAAGACATTTCCAGGTTATCCATTAATTACCGGACACCCTGTATAATATAATAAGATATAATATTTACAAAATAATTATATTCTATCACATACACACAAAAATAAAACAAAAATCGACATTTCGATAGTATGCTCAGTAAATACATATTTCCTGAATAAGTCTTTATTACTCTCTAATGCCAGTGGCTAGTATCTTAAGACTAAGTTTAGTCGTAATATCGAGGAGCAGACAGTCATAAAAACGTCATAAAAGTGGTCGACAAATAAGAAATGTACTTAGTCTGAATCGTTTTAATTTATTTAATAGCTTCTACTTTCTTAATAATCTTAAGGTACGTTAAAGTGACAAGTTGATCAAACTTGATCCATGTTTGAGATGCAATACCGATCATTATTCTGCCAATAATAACCGGTATTGTATCTCAAAATGTTGTCTTACAGTCTTATTTGTAGAAATATCACTAATTGCCTCTCCCCCTCGGACCGCTAACGCGTATAGTCGTGTGCACCCGTGCAAATTTTTAATAATTTATTTTAAAAAATCAATAAGTTAAATTACGAGCAAGTACTAGGCGCGCAGAATCCAACAAAGATTGACTCAGCGAACGCAGTGTAGTGGCGCGGTCCGAAAAGGACAGCAACACCCGAGACAGATATACTATCCTGAGCATCGCTGCGCACACGTCACGCCGCCGCGTGCCGCCGGCCGCTCGTCGCTCGTCTCCTAGTGTGAGTACACCTCGTAACAGTAGGCAGCGCACCCACACAAGCCCGCGCGCTCCGTTCGCCACTTGCCATTCACTAGCGCACGCGATTAGTCAGTAGATTTTATTGCAAGGCGCAATATTGATACTATATAACTAAAAATGTCAGTTAAACGCACACCACCGAAAAGTAGTTCTAAACTACTCACTTCTCCTGTTCATTACGGATCTGACCCAGCGCTCTATTCGCTCGAAAATCAGGAATGTGCTGACCTAAACATTACTAAGAGAAGCAAACGCCGTTTGAACGATCCATCTAACGCCGCCGACATAACGCTATCTGATCTAATGGCAAGGATGGAAGAGATAAAGAAACAGCAGGATGCTAAGTTCGCGTCATTGGAATCATCTATAATCCAATCCTTATCAGCTCAAAATGAAGAAATGAAGGAGTCAATAATATACCTTTCGGCAAAATACGATGATGTTCTCAGTAACCTAACATCACTCCAACATGAAAATAACGGTTTTAAAACTCACATTAAAACCCTTGAAGCGAAGTTGGAGCAGTTTGAGATTAATGCTCGCTCATCCACAATAGTGATTAGAAATGTCCCTACATCAGAATCTGAGACCAAGGAACACCTAATTGAAATCGCAAAGAAAATCGGCACGATTGTCGAGGTCCCGGTTGGAGACTCAGATTTTCGAGACGTAATTCGGATGAAGCTCAAAAACAAGGAACCCGGTCCGGTGCTAGTGGAATTCACTTCGACTATAAAGCGGGAGAGGTTTTTAAGGGCCACAAGAAATTTTAATAGAAACAACATCGATCGACGACTGAGTACGTCTAGTCTCAGTATAAGTGGACCGACTAAACATATATTTGTGTCTGAATCCCTCACTGCAACAGCGCGACGACTACATTACCTAGCTAGAATGTTTGCTAAAGAGTACAATTACGAGCACTGCTGGACATCCTTTGGCAAAGTATATCTGAAGCGTAGATCCAATGAGACCCGCATACGTATAAGCAGCGAAGAAGACATCGAAAAGCTGAAGAAAACTATCTGACTAGTAAAATATCTACTTTTTAAAATTACTATAAATAACATTACTGCATGCATAGTACTTTACTATCTTTACTTGAATACTGCTATTTTTTTCCTATGTTTTATTGTCTACCATATTCATACATATAAATACTTTTATAACATTGATAACATACACAAAACAAACACAGCTACTAATATACTACATTGGCAAAGTCTTAAAATACACTACATATTACAACTACCCTATACACGTACAAAACACAAGAATATAACTACTCCAAACCACTACGCCACACTACTCTATACGAACAACTACACATCCCAGCCCAATTTCAAATGTCATACCAAAATCTTACTTCAAACCTCGGAGAAAATAACTAAAAGCGTAACAATAACTGCATACGTTAACAAGCATTCACACACTATTCGATAACGCCCAAGATAATATTAACAACATAGACGCGGTATCTGTCTCTGACTCGTCCTGTTGCGACCTGGATGACTGTACTCCTACTAACTTTATACCTGAATATTCGCTCAAGGTTCTAAACCAAAACATTAGGAGTATCTCGAAAAATATCAACGGGTTCTACACTATACTGTCTAGAACAAAGATAGACTGGGACGTAATAGTCTTAACAGAATGCTGGCTACGTACTGCCCCAAATATTCCCGACCTGACGGGCTACAATCATTACCAAACCACAAATAATCTTACGCAAAATGAGGGCGTCGTAGTTTATGTACGCGAAGACCTTAATGTTTCTATAGAAGAACCGTCTTTACCGGGTGCTAACGGATTGCTAATAAAATTTGATAGTAACATTATCATACTAGCTTTATACCGCCCCCCTGGTTACAGAGATATCCCAAACTTCTTGAATAACTTAGGTGATATACTACTAAGAATAGAAAAATACGATAACATCGTAATTACAGGAGACTTAAACATCAACATTCATCCCGACCACCGAGATTCAGATAAACTCGCTTACCTCACTCTACTAGCTGCCTATGGTTTGCTACCAGCCCACACTATACCTACTCGACAGAACGCATGCATAGACCACTTTATGCTAAAGACTGTACTGCCTGCCTCAGTCCTGGTAGCCCATTCCGCTTTAACCGACCATGAAACCGTTATGTTATTCCTCACAACAAAAACTAAAAGAATAGTCGCCAAAAGAGCAATTACACGTATTAACTATGTGCAATTAGATAAGGACTTAAAACAAACTAACTTTAACGCCATATACAATATGCAAGACGCAAACTTGGCAGCTGTTACTATGGTAAATCTTATTAGACAAGCTATTAAAACTAACTCAAAAACAATTAAAGTGCCAAACAGAAAAAAAATTGTTAAGGATTGGATAACTCCAGGTTTGCTTCGATGCATACGACACAGGGACAACTTGCACAAACAATACAAGAAAACACCCAACAATGAAATTTTAAAACTAACATATTCTAGATATAGAAACTATTGCAATAAGCAGCTTAAAAATGCTAAAATAGAGTACGATAAACAAGAAATACACAAAGCGGGGAATAACACGAAACAACTATGGATCGCTATTAATAATATAACCAATAGAGATAAAAATAAAGAAAGAAACTCACACCTACTTACATTATCTTCTACTCCACATAACTCTGTAAATAATATTAATAACTTCTTCGCTGACATTGGGAAAAACCTAGCAGAAAAAATAGTGAAAACAGCGGATGATTTCACGGACATAGACACTTACAAAAACATTCACTCTATCACACTTTTACCTACTGACGAGGCTGAGGTGGAAACTTTAATTATGACCCTTCGTAGCGACTGCGCTGTGGGGTGGGACGGAATCTCTAGTAACTTACTTAAAAAATATCGAGCCACATTCGTACCCCCACTCACACATGTCTGCAACCTGGCTCTAACCACAGGCACATTCCCTAAGATCTTTAAAAAATCGATTATACACCCAATCTACAAGAGTGGAAGCCGAGATCGTGTCAACAACTACAGGCCCATAGCCGTTCTGCCCGCTCTGTCAAAGATACTGGAACGTATCATGAATACAAGATTGATCAGCTATCTAGAAAAACAAAAAATACTGTCCCCGACGCAATATGGTTTCCGAGCAAGTAGATCCACCTCTGATGCTGTCCATGATCTAACAAGTTACGTAGTTGAGAACCTGGATCTCGGAAAAAAGGTCATAGGTATCTTTGTAGATCTAGCAAAAGCATTTGACACGGTCTCAGTTCCCATCCTAATGCAAAAGATGGAAAACGTAGGCATCAGGGGGCAACAACTTGGTCTTTTTAAGGACTACCTCAGTGAGCGTACCCAGAGCGTTAAGGTGGATGATTATATCAGCGACGAGAGAACAGTGACGTACGGAGCGCCCCAAGGCAGTGTCCTCGGCCCCACGCTTTTCCTTATCTACATTAACGACCTGGGTAGGCTCACTCTACAAAATGGCAAAATTATAACTTTTGCTGATGATACAGTTTTGCTCTTTAGTGACAATACATGGGATAAGGTGTTCACGAGTGCGCAGTCAGGCTTCAACACTGTGACTAAGTGGCTTCGAAGTAATATACTAACACTGAATGCAGATAAGTCTAACTACATCACCTTCTCTCTTAAAGCAAACGCTGCATCACTCGTCGATCTCTACAAAATTGTTGCTCACTCCTGCCCTAACCCAAATGATAACCTGTGTAATTGTAGTAATCTAAACAAAACTGAAAAAGTAAAATATCTTGGTGTGATTGTCGACAGTTATATGAGGTTCCAAGATCATATTGACAGTCTTAACTCCAGGTTACGTAAATTGATGTATGTTTTCAAAACAATGAGGAAAGTAGCAGACGACAAATTAAAGAAAACCGTATACCTTGCACTGGCTCAGTCCTTGTTGTCCTACTGCATCACATCCTGGGGTGGAGCACCAAAATCCAACTTGATAGACCTAGAGAGAGCGCAGAGAGCTATCCTGAAGGTATCCTACCATCTTCCATACCGCTACCCCACACACCAGGTATACAGAGACACTAAAGTTCTTACAGTACGGCAGCTTTTCATTTTAGCCACATTACTCAAACAACATAGCCTATTGGAATATCACCCTTCGTTAGCTGTTGGTAGAAGGCGAGTGAATCCAGTAGATCGACAGCAACATCCCCAACGCACCAAATTTTCAAAGCGGTTTTTTTGTCATCTAGGAGGTTACCTTTACAATAAAACAAACGGCTCTCTAGGCATATTTCACTTAACAAAAAAACATTGTAAAATGAAAGTAACGAATTGGCTCCAGCAGCTGAATTATAATGAGACTGAAAAAATATTTAATATCCCGGAGTAATGGTTCCACGCAAATGCATGCACACACGCACACACATACACCCACAAATAAACACTCATGCACATACAGTATCACTCACACATATACACCCACAAATAAACACTCACGCACATACACCATAACACACACACAAACACACGTAAATACACCCACACGCACGCACACACATACACACACACACACACACATATACACGCATGCACGCATATACACACACAAACAAACACACACTCGTCGACACAAACACACACGCACGTTCACACAAACACACGCACGCACGCATATTACAATTCACAACACTCGTATAGAACATAAAACCTACTAATAGCAATGCAATTTTCCGATCACTTGTTTTTAAAGAGGGGACGACCTGGTGACCTGAAATACAGGCCAAAAACCTAGCTTAGGCACCAGTCTCCCACAGTATAAATTCCATAAATATATTGTTTTATTCATTGTAATTGCTGTAATATTGTGGTGAGAAAATAAATATTATTATTATTATTATTATTATTGCTACTTAGCCGCCTCTCAACAGATTAGATCTTAAACCATTCATCGATGATTAACCTTTAGTCAACAGCTCACCGTTGTTATTTAATAATTATTCAACTAACACTCAACGTTGAGTAGTTTGTAGGTGAGTTTTTTAATAATTCGCTAGTTAGTGCATACCTAACTCTTAAATATTTGAGACTGGTTTATAAATCTGGTTTTATGTGCCAATAACTGCAAAATATTTGGCAGAATTGTACTGGCGAGAGTCAAAGTGATTCAAATATTTGCTTAAAATTATATAACATGCATGGAAACTAAAAGCAGAAACGTTTTAATCAAATGAAAACGATTTAAGAAAACATGGAGATTTATAATAACGACTTGCATTCTCACTAAAACCACAAACTCTTCAGAAACAAATATTAATTAAACTTAGTTTAGTAAAATAATAATGTAGGTACTGAAACAGTATTGTATATTATTAAATTATCTATACTAATATTATAAAGCTGAAGAGTTTGTTTGTTTGTTTGGTTGAACGCGCTAATCTCAGGAACTATTGGTTCGAATTAAAAATATTTTGGTATTGGATAGCCTATTTATCGAGGAAGGCTATAGGCTATATAACATCATGCTGCGATCCATGAGGGCGACGCAGTTACGATAAACGCGAGTGAAACCGCGGGCACATCTAGTATAATATAGAAATATACCACCTTCGTAGCCATAGAACGTTTGACTGAATACAATATATCAAGAGGAAAATATATTTGGTTTTCGCATAACTGTAAACGATACTTTTTGCTTAATGCAGTCACTAGACTTTGACCACGGTTTCGCTCGCAAACAGCGCCTTTTTCTGGATGAAAGGTACCTAACTTATGTCCTTTTTTACCCCTGACAACGTGTATGCAATACACGTGTGTATTTCATGTTGGTTGGTCGAAAGAAAGACAGAAAGAAAAATATTTTGTTTGAATCTCTATACATACATAATTTAAAAAAATATAATAATAAATACAACTCGGGTAGTTGAGGCGTGAACGTCACAAACAAACTCACATTTGCATTTCTAATATTAATTAGAATTAGTCTTGCCACCAATATATCTACATGGTAATAATATTTTAACCAAAATATTTTACAAAACGTAACATTCGAATACCTTTTTTTTGGACAGTACCCTGTTATGAAAGGCCCAAATATCACCTATTTGTACTACCCTTAGTATTAAATCAAGATGTCGAGACTGTCTAAAGCATTATTATAATTTAACGAAAGCAGACCAACCGTAAAACGACTATACGAAAAGCCAACTACCGGAAAACTTGATAGAGGTCGCACAAGATCCTAAGATATACTCCTCAATGCATGACGTGATTTAATCTTACAAGACTAAAATACGCCTATTTATTTTATCTAGGTAGATATTTTAGCTTAAGGTAAAAGTACAATAATATTAATTGGAAATATTGTTAGTATTACCAATTCATAATCTCATAAAAATAAATTTCATAAGCAAATGAGTATGAAGAAATTTTTTTACCTTTTTTCTTTACAGATATTAACTTTCTTTCTTTATTGCAACAAAAGTTTTATAAATTTACAGTGTCAGCCCTGATTCCCAAACTAGTGTGAGCTGTATGTTGGGAAACATTCCTTCCCCAAAACAAATTATACAATATTATTACAATAATAATATATAAGCAAGATACATAGAATAGAGCTGACTCAAAAAAGTAAAAAATAAAATTAACAATAAGTAACGTTTTTGTTAGTTTACGTGTGTGCGTGTATGTGTGTGTGTATGTGTGTGAGAGTGTGAGTGTGTTTGTATGTGTGTGTGTGTGTGTGCTTATTTTACGATTGTAATAAGTTTTCCACATCCTTGTAGTCAAAATTCTTAAGCCAAAGTTTAATAATGTTTTTGATTTTGTAATTTGTTAAAGACTTGGTTCTATGCGTTAGATTAAGTTTATTGTACAGTCTAGGTGCAATATTACCATAGTGTTGTTGGGCAAATTTGCTTTTGACACTTGGGACTGGACATTTGTCTATCCTTTTACCCGAGGGTTGTAGATAAGGTACGGTATTCTTATGGTATTTTCGAATACATTGATAGACAAACAACTTCCGCACGCTTAGTACTTCTGCTTTCTCATACACTAAATGTGTAGGGTGGCGAAAGGGTAAGTAGAGGAGTACTTTAAGTAAAGCCCGTTGTGCTCTTTCAACCTCAATCAAATGTTTTATGGTATTGGCTGAACCCCATGAACATACACAGTCGGTGATTAAGCATTCAGCTAGCGCTTTGTATGTATGTATCAACAGTTTAGTGTCAGGTATAAATCTCAAGTCCTTAAAAATGTAAATAAGTTTCCTTAACCTACCACTAACCGTGGTTATATGCTTTTTCCGATAATATACCATATCCTAACGCACTGCTTTCGTTCTGTAAGATAATCCCCTAACCACAAAAGTGCGTTTCCCCTAATCCCTAGATTTTCTAGGCGAGTCAAAAGAATTGGAATAGAAACAGTATCGAACGCCTTTTGTAAATCAAGGAATACGCCTACACATTTGTCACCCCTGTCAATGTACGACGTAATGTAATTATATATTTATCTTAAATCTATCTTGATAGCTGGACGCTTGATCACGTGATAGTCCAATGTTAATTAAGAATGATTATGACAATAATGGACGTCCTGTTACCGCAATATGAGAAGACCCAATCATAAACTGGTAAGGACAAAAATGAAAAATAACAAGGTTATAATAATTAAAATTTTAGTACACCCTAAATGTCCTTTTATGAATTAAAAGAAAGTCAAATGTTACTAGTAACGCAAGGGTTTCTAGAACACCCTAACTGACAACAAAACGCCTCTTTAAATTCTTCTGAAAAATCGTATCTACTTAAACACACATAGTTTAAGGTTGTAATCTTACTGGTTCCAAACCACCTTCTCCAAAATGACTGTTTTAGATATATGTGTATTTTGGCTGAACCAAGTGTTACAACAATATAATGTATCTTAGTTATCCCTTTATCACCCTGTACCACCAGCTTGGGATCCAGTACTTCAAATAGTCAAACCCAAGAAGAAACGAACCATAGCTAGACTTCATGATACTTTGAGCTCATTCTGCGTAAATTGAAACACCAATAACTAAATTATGTTCAGGTACTTTGAAATAACTACATTGGAACATTGAGACAAATACCATCTTAGTCTCCCCCTGACCATGGCTGCTGAAAAGCAACCGAAACGTTGGGAAAAGTGTAAACTTAAATACAAATAGTTTTAATAATTTAATTAGCTTAAAATTAGTAAAGTTTAATAGTATAGTATAGTAGTGTAACAGTTTTAAAATTATGTAATAGAGTGTTAAATAAACAACGCTATAAAATCCGTATTGTTTAATTTCAATTATCCCTTTATCTCAATATTGACTTATATAAACGAAGCAAAGAACACTTAGACTCACACATAGGTTACCCAAACTCACACATATAATTGATTTTATGATAAATAATAAAGGGATTACCCCTTTCAAATGACTCCATAATTTCTAATTTCAACCCTACCCAACACTGATTAAAGCATTTCCTTATAAAAACTGATGTCTTCATTATAATTTAAATCCTACCGGCATTACTTTGCGGATCCCTTTTTAATTTTTAGTGCATGTAATTTTGTTTATGTTGGTTATAATACTGGCCGATGACGACAGAGTTGTTGTCTTTATCACTTCTGATTTCCCCTGGGCACTTTAAATCTGCCCGAATCTAGACATTACTTAGAAATAAACCTGCCGATGGTTCCTACCATTGGCCAGTTTACTACGTAAAGCGTAAAAAGCTAGTACATATTCAATCGTAAGTTTAGCATGCCAACAGCCTTATATACCTACAGAAGTATATATTTACGTCTCTTTTTCCTGATATTCGATGTTGCCGTACGGAAATATACTTAGCTTTTAAATGTAATTTTAGACCTAATTAAGGAACAACAGTATTCTGCTATCATGATAGTATTACTACTAGTCAAAATAATATAGTGTTACCTACAACAAATCTATTTCTAGCTAAAGCTCTCTTAAGAAGCCCAGGAATCCTATTCATTACTACAGTAACATAACATTCTTCTATGAATGCGAGTAAATGCACTTGTTCCCAGACAAATGAACTTCAGATTTCCTCAAGTTTTCTATGGGACTAGTATTACGTCTCTTTTTTGATACACACATTATTGTTGCACGAACTGCGTGTTAGGATACCCTTGCCCAAACGGTTTCCCAAAATATATGTAATGTCTATAATTTTTCACGCGTGTGTGTATTATTTAAGTTATATAATACTTGTGACATCAAATGGAAGACACGCATCAACAGACATACGACAGTATTTCCGAACCAATCGATCCAAACAAATGGACATTTTAATTGCTGCGTTCAATTTACTGCTTTCTTTAATTACAGCCATCAGTTTTAATGGATGTTCGAACTATTTGCGCGGAATATTCATGAAATTGCATGAGTTTCGTTTCATATATTCATATCAATAACATCCACTTTTCGAAGCAGAATTGGACCAACTAATACCCGATTGACTAGTATGTCAACTTTAGCATCGACGAATTGAGGAACCAGCTGTTGCCAGATGCGCGTATGTGACCGGCTGGTGGTACGGATTGCCGTGCTTATATGCCAAGAATAGCGCATATATGTACGTCTTGAAGTAACTTTAAAGTATTTAGAATATATCTTTATTCTTGCTTAAACAGAAGCAGCGAAATTACATGTGCAGTTATAGTAGAATGATTCAGGTTCGACTTTCACACGCGACAAAATTGTTTTCTATTCGCGGATATTTTTCTCATGAATGCGATCTCTTTGCGTAAGTACAATCATAACAAACATCATTGCCAGTGTGGGTATATATTTTAATTGATACCAAATATTTATGGAAAGATATTAAAGGATATTTTCTTGATAAAAGTAAAGTCATATGCCGTAAAAGAAAATATAATCTTATTTAAACTATATGGATGGTATAGTGGTGTAAGTGGTCGCCTAGCTATTGATATTGCACCGAGTATAGTGGATTCGACCACTAAATAGAAAAAAAAATTGTGTCCTACAATTAAGTAGTGCGACTCTGGGTGTTCTTTATGTCCATTGTTTGAATGTTTGCAAAGTCCCCTACGACACAAGATTTACTCGGAAAATGTCAAAATAAGAATACAGTAAAATACTTCAATGTAATGAACAATGTAACTGATGCTATTGTGATAACAAATCATTCAGGAAGAAAAACAATTTTGAACTATAGGTCATTACATACCTTCAAAGAGGTTGTAGATAACTTATACTATTATTACTCTCACCTTGAGTCGATCATGTTACCATTGTTGTATAATTTCCCTGGGGTACTATAATTTGTAGGTATAATACAGTCACACCTTCGAAGAAAGTTGCTAACGCAACAGGAAACTTTCTTCGAAGGTGTGTATCATAGATTCATGACGAATCGTCGAAGGTGTAGACACAGTTGTACCACATTCACATTTTTGCCTGCTATTTTTGTCTCTACATAATAGAGGTTCCTAATAGAAAATCGTAATGCCTTTGCTTATATACATATTACGCGTTACATATAATTTGCTAATATTTTGTTTCCACTTTTAAGCCTGTATATCCTTGAAGCTGTAGGCATTATCACACCCACATTTAGTCTGCTGTTTTAGATTCCACATATTAAAGGCGAGCCTACTGGTGTCTTCGTAGGAAGACTAAAAATGTTACTGAAAAGTTTCTACCCAAAAGCCAATAACACTGTCCAACTATACATTCGTTTACTTTTAAATATTATGCGAATAAATACTTATTACGTAAACATCGGAATGAATCATTCTCACACATCGATACCTCATAATTCAAAAACAAAAATAATGGACCATTTTTTACGAAGTGAACCAAAACGACTTGGCAAATAAAATTTATATGAGTATTCCGCGCAAATAGTTCGAACAACCATTAAAATTGATAGCGGTAATTAAAGAAAGCAGCAAATTGAATGCAGCAATTAAAATGTTCATTTGTCTGCATCGAATGGCTCGGAAATATCATCGGATGCCAGTTGATGTGTGCTATCAACTGGATGACGAAAATATAATGTGTCTATATCTATATGCATAACCACAATGATAACCTAGTGGGAGACCGTTGGACTGTCACTCAGAGGACTCGCCTCCGATGTGAAAGTACGGCAGTCTGAGGTTTTGAAGTTATGTTCGTATTAAATAGTGTAGCGCGCGGTAGAAGGTTAAAGTGCGACATCGTGCGCGGCCGCACGGTTGAGTCGGAGCTGTTGCTGCGCCTCCCGCGTCCCTCGCCAGTCAGCGCTCGCCAGTAAAACAATCACGCTGCCACGAAATGTGCGTGATAATTTGTTACGTCTCGGCGGCTCTCACTCTTTCGAGATTTGTTTTCTTGTTCAACTATTAAAATGTATACCTAACTGTAGCCTGCGTTATGTTGTTAACGATAAAATAAACGTGTTAAAGATGCGTATATCTGTGTGGCTTTAATTTCAAGCCTGAATCCTCTGACCATGCTCTGTTATAATACATAGTTAATTATCACTCGCTTTAACGGTAAAGAAAAACATATGAGGAACCTGCGTGTCTTGTAATGTTCTCGAAGATATGTGAAGTCTGCCAACGCGCATTGAGCCAGTGTGAACTAACCCTTCTCACACCGAGATGAGGCTTGCGCCCAGCAGTGAGACAGTTTATACATACACAAGGCCAATATTATATAAAGCTGCGTATATGTGTAATTTGATGTCGTGACTTTTTCATCAATACCAAGGCAAGACGGCGGATGGTAATTAAATAAAATTTGGAACTTTGAAAAAGCGTGAAAGGGGTTAAAAATACTTGTATTAAAATTTTTATTTTTTTATGGGAGATCATTTATTTTAACCTACGGTTTGTATTAAAAATATATATATGTAATAAGGATTTTGATACATTTTTCTTAAGTAGATTTGAACAGGGGATAGTTTGTTTAGAAATGTCGCCTATTTTGTAGGTTGGTATTAGGTCATTAATTTGGAAATTAAACATGACGTGCGTGGTTCTTCATAATTTAGGATTTCGTTCTTTAACCCACATACATTTAAAGCTTGACATAAAAGTAAATTTGTATTTAGATAAGGTTCTCACACAGTGACATAGAACACCACCAAACACATGACAAAGGATTAAAATATTTAAATGAAAATCTCATTCCATCGTCACATTTTTCTTGATACAAATAATAAAATGTAGAATACTCTACGTTTTAATATCATGCTCTAGCAAGGCGCATAAGGGTTGTGTAATTCTTACTAAGGAAACATATCTCTTTGGCGAATTAACTACGTACTGGTATGACTATTCCTTAAAATAAATAACGTTGACTTTTGATTGCACGGATAGCGTAGTGATTTAAGTGGTCACCTCGCCACTGACACTGCGCCACGTGTTGTGGTTTCGAATCCCTCACGGAACAAATTTTGTGTGATCCACAAATTGTTGTTCTGAGTCTAGATGTTGGTGCTGCGTGAATGTTTGTAAAATACCCCGCCGCTATTTGAAGAACCAGTAGGACGGGAGTTGTCTTTTTAAAAATAGAAAAAGGATATTGAAATAGAAACTACGTAGCCGTACTGTAGCCGTGTTACACATCAACTTAGATACCCTATGTACGCATAACTACGCTACATACAAAATAGAGAATTGTCGGAAAGGAACAGTGCATAGTGGTGTCGATGTAATGGTAAGGATAGAGCGTAACAAAAATATAACGCACTCTCTCGCACGATTCGTAGCCTTCAACTTCTAATAGTTTAAAGTCCAAACAGTCTAGATTGATGTGTCGCTGTGTGTACCTAAATTTAGTGCCATAGAAATTAAATTTTCATAAAAGCCATAAAACTTTTCATTTCATTTAAGTTTTTAAAATATAGAATTCTTTACATTAAAGCCCGATAAAAAGATTATGGAATATTTCATAAATCGCGCTATGGTATAGTTGAGTATTTAGTATTTTCCGGCAGTATTATCATTGTTGGGAGAAACGCAGATATGCGCATGGCCTAGTACAATTTAATAGCAATACGCACTGACGTATACTTTTGCGTCTACTTGTCTATTCTTCCTTCTACGTTGATAATTTTATAGTGCAATGTCTTTTGTTAATTAAGTTAAAAATAAATAGTTTTCTACAGTTAAAGAATCTTGATCTTTTCTTATTTCACCAGGTTATGTGCCCCTCCCTGCCTGTTTAGTGTAGTACAGTAAAAATTTAAAGTAAATTAGTTGATTTTGATCAGAAATACGTATAACCTAAAATTCGTACACGCGGTCGACGAAGTTTTTATATTTCAATTATAATTTCTTGATAAAATGTCATCAAACGGATCTTCGATACAAATTGAAAAACTTACTGGCCGAGATAATTGGACAAGCTGGAGTTTCCCAGTACAAGCATACCTGGAACTCGATGATTTATGGAAATGTGTCCAAGAAACAGATACCAATCCAAAAAAAGAAAAAAAGGCAAAATCAAAACTAATATTATTAGTCGATCCAATAAATTATATACATATACAGGATGCGACGACGTCAAAACAGATTTGGGAAAATTTATCAAAAGCATTTCAAGACTCTGGTCTACTGAGAAAAGTTGCTTTATTGCGAGACTTGATTAACACTAATTTAGAGACAAGCACCAGTGTAGAAGATTACGTCAACAAAATCATGAGCTCAGCTCATAAGCTAAGAAATATTGGATTCAGTGTTGATAATGAATGGCTCGGGACCTTGATGCTAGCAGGTTTACCTGAAGAATATAAACCTATGATTATGGGTATTGAAAGCTCAGGAGTAAAAATATGTGCAGATCTGATTAAAACGAAACTTTTGCAAGAAATAAAAGCTACACCAAGTAATTCAGCTCTGTACACAAGTAATAAAAATACTCAAGCTAAGTTCAAAAACACTCAGCATCAGGCAAAGTCAAAAGGTCCAAGATGTTTTAACTGTAACAAACATGGACACCTTGGTAAAAATTGTTGGTTTCTGAAAAATAAACCACAGAGTAAAGAAAATAATAAAGGTTTTGTGGTAGCTTTCTCGGCCATGCAACTGAATGATTGTATAAACTGGTATGTAGATTCAGGTGCTTCAATGCATATGACAATGCATAAAGATTTATTAGAGAATGAAACAATACCACCGATATCCACAATCAAAATTGCAGACAATAAAACTTTACATGTTGAAAGCTGTGGTGATGTGATACTGCACATACCCAATAAAGATGGCAGCAGCAGTGAAATATCAGTAAAGAATGTTTTATATGTGCCAAAGTTGACTACAAATTTATTATAAGTTAGTAAAATAATAAAATCTGGTTGTAAAGTGGAATTTGATAAAACTGGCTGCTCAGTATTTAATTCAAATAATCAAAAAGTAGCCACAGCAAATCTAATAAATGATACATATAGACTGAACATAAATTACAGTAAAATATTCGCCATGTCAGCAAAAGCAGAGTCAAATACACATCTATGGCATCAACGTTTGGGCCATCTAAATTATAATGATGTTCACAAGTTACCTAACTGCACAACTGGTGTACAACTATCGTCACAGAAAGAAAAGTATGTATGTATAAGCTGTCTAGAGGGTAAGCAAACAAGGCATTCATTTCCAAGCAATGGCTCCAGGGCAAACAGGTTGCTAGAGCTAGTCCACACAGATGTATGTGGCCCGATACAAGTTGCTTCGATTGGCGGTGCCAGGTATTTTACAACTTTTATTGATGATTTCTCAAGAAAAGTCTATGTATACATAATTAAAAGCAAAACAGAAGTGTTTGAAAAATTTATTGAATACAAAAACCGAGTAGAAAATGAGTTAAATAAAAAGATTAAAATTTTACGCAGCGATAATGGATTGGAGTATACTAATAAAAACTTTGCTAATTATTTAAGGAAAAATGGAATATTACATCAGACTTCCAATCCATACACGCCACAATTGAACGGTCTGAGCGAGAGAATGAACCGGACATTGGTTGAACGAGCCAAATGCATGATGCTTAATGCTGATTTATCGAAGAATTATTGGGCTGAAGCTGTAACAACCGCTGCATATATAATCAACCGCTCGCCCACACATGCTTTATCAGATATTACACCTCACGAAGTATGGACCGGACAAAAGCCAGACTTGAGCAATATCAGAATATTTGGTTGTCCTGCTATGGTGCACATACCCAAAGAAAAGCGCAAAAAATTAGATGTGAAATCTCGTCAGCTAATCTTTGTTGGGTACAGTGAATGCACAAAAGGCTACCGTTTTATAGACCCGAAAACTAATAAAGCAGTGATCAGTCGGGATGTACATTTACTGGAAGAAAACATTAAAAGTAAAATAGTAGAATCAACTTATTTTTCAGCACCTGAAACAAAAATAAATAATATTAATCAAGAAGTACATGAAATACAACAATAAAAAGATAAAAAGAATAATAATAAAGAACAAAAATTAACACAAATATACTTACCATTAAATGAACAAAAATCTGAATTAATTACACAAGATGATGAAAATACAGATGAGGAAGAGCAGTCTTCTTCAAATCATCTGAGGAATAGTAGTTCAAGTAAAAAAGATGATTATGAAGATCCCCTAGATGATACATACTTACCAAGTCAGAGTGTTGGAATATCGCCTGCAAATGAAACAGGTATCAAAACCCGTCTGCAAAGAAAGTTGCAAACAAATAATGAAAGTTCATCTTTATACATTTGCATGAATGGTGAGTCTACATCAAGCCTTCTTAACAATGATCCCCAGAGCTTAGAAGAAGCTCTTCAAAGTAATGAATCTGAAGAATGGAAACAGGCAATGAAAGAAGAGTATGAGTCCCTCATTCACAATATTACTTGGTCTTTAGATTTACCTGATGGGAAGAAGGCTATTCCATGCAAATGGGTTTTCAAACGAACATTTGATAATACTGGAGAAATCACTCGTTATAAGGCTAGACTTGTAATTAAGGGTTACAAGCAGAAAAAAGGAATAGATTACAATGAGATACACCTGTTGTACGATACACGTCGATTAGATATCTCATAGGCATAGCTGCAAAATACAATCTAGAAATCCATCAAATGGATGCCATTACAGCATTTCTGCAAGGAGATGTTGATGAAGATATTTACATGTCTCAACCATCCACTTTTGATCGAGGAGAGAAAGTATGCCATTTAAATAAAGCTATATATGGTCTTAAGCAAGCCAGTAGACAGTGGAACAAAAACCTAAACTCCGTTTTGTTAGAAATTGGCATGAAACGATCAAAACTTGATCCTTGCATTTATTCTCGTATATTGAGCAAAAATGATATTTTATTTATCTCTGTTTATGTCGACGATCTACTTTTATTTTATAATCATTCTGAAACTGGCGAAGAAACAAAAAAAAAGCTCAAAGATAACTTTAGTATGAAAAACAATGTATTGGATTCAGAATAACACATGAGGATCAAAATAAAATATCACTGGATCAATCAATGTATATTAAAAAGATACTTAATCGTTTTGGTATGGACGATTGCAAGCCAGTCTGGACTCCATGTGATCCAAACATTCAATTAAAGAAAGCCGAAAGTGAGGAAGAAATATTGAGAAACATACCTTACCAAGGAGCTATTGGCTGCTTATTATATTTGTCACAATGGACAAGACCTGACATAACATATATTGTAAATTCATTAAGTCGGTACAATGGTCAACGCACTGCAGAGCATTGGACTACACTAAAGAGAGTCTTAAGATATTTAAAAGCCACCATTGATTATAAACTGACATATGATCATTACAAATAGTGAGCAACAATAAACATCTTTCGAAATTTTATCCGTGAATTTAATTAAAAACAGTGGTTTTTCGGAGTGTTTCGCATAAAATAAGACATATAACGTACAAAGTAAATCAAGACTTTTCGAGTGCTATAATCAAACAGTGTAATAAAAGTGAATAAGTGATAGAAAACATTAAAATACAAAACAAATTCACAAAACTATCGGACTCGCCATTTAGGTCGAACAGTATCTCGTTAAAACGCGTAAGCGACGCGTATTACACGGCGCTTACGACCTTCTTCGCGCGGGGTTGAACATAACAACTGCTGTTGTTAAGTGACACTATAGACTGTTTACCCGCTTAACTAAAATAATACATACCATTATTATATTGGGTGATTTATATTCATTGATTTTGATAATGGATTTGAAGATGGATACCTGCAATGGATGTAACAATGCCATAACTAGTGATACGACCCTAACTTGTCGTCAGTGTGGCGGCAAATATCACTATGAATGTCTAAATTTGACGAATGCTCAATTCAGAGCTCTGTCGGTCGATTATTGTGCGGCTTGGGTCTGCCCGGGGTGTGCAAACATTACACGCCGAGTTAAATCAAACCTGAACACGCCAGTACGCCATTACCTGGTTCCGCTTTCTGCCGAGGAATCGATGGACATGTCGTGTGATATTATGGGACTACAAGAAGCGTCTCCTACTAACCCTCTATCGGAGACTATCCCTAATGATAGATTTAAGGAGCTTCTGACTACCTTAGATTCGTGGCGAAGCGACATGAACGCCAACATGGTATCTATGCGGGACGACATTAAAAGCACCCTGACCGACATTCGTACTGAGATGAAGTATATCAGACAGGAGCAGGCAAATTTGAAACAGACGGTTAACACCATCACTGCTGAAATCAAGTCTTTGCAGGAGTCAGCTGCGTTCCAATCCGACAATAATGAAACCTTGAAGAAGCAAGTCGAAAAGTTAGCGTGTAGGACAAAGGAAGAAGCTGCATCCACTTATTCCGACATGGAGCTGAAGATTGACTCGCTGGAACAGCAGGCCAGACAGTGCAACGTGGAAATCTGCAATGTACCCGAGCGTCGTAATGAAAACCTCCCGGCCATTGTAGAAGCTATTGCATCCGCGATGAACTTTCAGCTACCGCAAAGTGGCATAGTCTCGGTGCACAGGGTGCCGCATGCTACGCGAGATCGAGCTAATCCCAAGAATATCATCGTGAAGTTAACCACCCGGATTCAAAGAGACAACTTCTTAGCCGCCTTCCGTAAAAAGAACGTTCTGAAATCTGATCAAATAGGAATTGCGGGCAACACTCTAACGATATATATAAATGAACATCTCACACTGAAGAGAAAACAGTTATTTCGAAAATGCCGAGAAGTTGCAAAGGATCTCAACTACAAGTACGTCTGGGTCAAGAACTCGACCATCCTGGTCAGAGAAAAAGACGACTACCCCGCACTCGCCATTCGCACCGATAAGGACCTCGAAAAACTCAAACTCAAACCCGGTCATTAATAGTGAGTCTCGGACCTTAATTATTATATTTACATATTTATGTTTCTTCAATTTAAATGATAATATACCACCTATTTCCAGTAAACTATTATCGTTGATCTTAAATCTTAAGTTTTGGGCTGTACAGTTGCGCATTTCGGTAATGTTCATATTGTTTGTTGACAGATTTATAAGAGATATGTTTCGTTACATAGCTTTTCAAACAGGCAAATCTAACTCTCTGAATGGTATCTACAATATACATATCATACATTTATTAAAAGATAATTCATGCAATTACAACGAGAAGGGGTGTTTAAAGTGCGGTACGCGAAATCTACCATATAATTCAAAACTTCATAATTTCCACGAATATAATGTTTCATATATTGATAATGGATAGTTCTAGAATAAATAATGAATTAACTATTTACTACCAAAACTGCAGAGGTATCCGTACCAAGTTACACACACTGTTCATGAATATTTTGTCCAACAATTACGATATCATAGTATTGACTGAGACCTGGCTCGTGCCTGACATAGAGAACAGCGAGTTCATAGACATGCGCTACACGGTGTACCGCTGTGACCGCGACCGCGCTACTTCCCACAAGCAGGACGGGGGCGGGGTGCTGGTGGCTGTATTGCATACACTGAACTCGGCTCGTTTTGATTTTTCAAAATTTACAAACTATGCGCAACCTAACATTATAGAACATATTATTATAGAAATACCAAGCATCACCCACGGCATGAAGCACATTATAAGTGCAGCCTATATTCCTCCCCGAACTCCCTCAGCTGTCTATGACAGCCACCTCGATATGTTGCAAGATTCTATTAACCATTCTTTTGTTGATACTTTTTATGTGATGGGAGATTATAATATTCCGGAATTAGGATGGGAGGCGACAATATCAAATAACTCTCGAGGGTTAAGCCCGCTCCGCGTAACTGGACTGAGCTTTACAGATACGAGTTCTTTGCTCATTAACTTTATGTCCCAACTTAATGCAGCTCAATATAACGACGTTGTTAACGAGAAGGGCAAGATCCTAGACCTAGTGATATCTAATTCATCCTGTATTATAAATAGCTTACAACGTACGCCATTATTGCCTATAGATGCCCACCATCCTCCTTTTGAAGTCACCATTAATCTGACGCATGCCGCTCAACCCATGAAACGACGATCTATTATGAAATATAATTTTTACAAGGCTGATTTTGATAGTATAAATAATAAAATCCGTGAAACCAACTGGGAGGAACTATTACAAGACCCAACCTCAGAAGGAACACTTGACATTTTTTATAATGAATTTGACAACATAATTAAACAATTTACACCTAGATCAAAACCTAAGACTTCTTCTTTCCCGGTTTGGTTTCCGCATAAGTTGATAAAAATACTTAATAAAAAACAGAAAGCGTGGGTTAAATGGAAAAAGTATCATAACGAGTCCGATTACGAAGTTTTCTCGAATTACAGAGCAGAGTTTAAAGAAACGTGTAAACAATGTTATATAAAATATATTACATCAGTAGAAGATAACTTAACTAATAATATAAGGCATTTCTGGCGTTATATTTCGCAACGAAAGGTAAAACCCGTAATTCCCTCCACCATGCAACTTGGTGACAGTTCATCTAGTAATCCAGAAACGATCTGCAATATGTTTGCAGATTACTTCTTATCCGTGTACGAGCCGTCCGCACCGACACTCGCACAATGGCAACCACCACCAGATGTATCTTACAATAATATTATACTCACTAACATTCATTTCACTGAATCTCAAATATTAAAAGTATTATTGTCACTAGACGTTTCTAAAGGTGCTGGTCCCGACGGGTTGCCACCCATATTGTTTAAAAACACTGCCAAGAGCATATATAAACCCCTTTATATAATATATAACAGGTGCATGCTCGAAGGTACTTTCCCCGATATATGGAAACGTGCCAACATCACTCCTATATATAAAGGGGGTTGTAAACATAATGTTGAACAATACCGACCAATTTCCATATTATCGACACTATCGAAAATATTCGAAAGGTTGTTACACAATCAGATATATCCAATTTTACATAACACTTTGATTGAAGAACAGCACGGTTTTGTCAAAAGCAGGTCTACAGTTTCAAATCTACTCATATTTACAGATTTCTTATTTGAAAACCTTGATAATCGCGTTCAAGTGGATGCAATCTATACAGATTATAAAAAAGCGTTTGACAAAATTGATCATGAAATACTTTTGAACAAAATAGCTTTTAACGGGATACGGGGTAATCTATTACGTTGGTTCTCTTCATACATTCAGAATAGGTCTCAGAAAGTAGTCGTCAATGGGTACCAGTCTAGGAGTATCACTGCTACTTCTGGAGTTCCCCAGGGGTCTATTCTCGGGCCGTTGCTCTTTATACTTTTTATTAATGATATCAAGCATTGCTTTCAAAATACAAATTTTCTTCTATATGCAGATGATCTTAAAGTTTATAAATCCATCAAATCAATTGACGACTGCATTGAATTTCAGCAAGATCTTGACCGACTTAGTAGATACTGTGCTATAAATAAACTATATTTAAGTCTACCGAAATGTAATCAAATTAGTTTCACTAAAAATATCAATAACTTTACATATATATACAAGCTATGCAATACTATACTAACTAAGACATCAAATTTGAGAGACCTCGGCGTGTACTTGGATTCTAAACTTTGTCTTGATATCCATGTCAATAACATTATTAATAAAGCTTACAAAATGTATGGCTTTGTAATGAGGTCGTGTACTGAGTTTAAACGTCCTTCAACATACCTATTCTTATATAAAACTCTTGTTCGTTCTCAACTAGAATATGGTTCCATTATATGGAACCCCTTCTATAATAAATATACTGATGCTATTGAGAGAGTCCAGCGGAAATTTTTGCGTACTATGCAATATAGATGTAACAAAAATTATATAATTTATACCGATCTGCTCAACAAATATAACATAGTATCATTAGAAAATAGACGTAAATACTTAGAAATGTGTATTCTGTATAAAATTATCAATAATTATTTTGACTGTACAAGTTTAGTCTCAAAAATTAATTATGCCGTACCCAGAACCGTGCGAATGCGAGAGGCTCGCGTAAACCGCCTGTTCGCACTGAAGTCGTGCCGTACCAACAGCGGACATCGCGTCCCTACTCGCCGCATGGCTCACACTTACAACGAAAACTTTGTCAGTTTAGACTTATTTAACACAACTATCACTAAATTTAAAAAAGACCTTAGACATAAACTATCATCTGTTTAGTGCTCAAGGCTCAATTAACAATTAAACTTACTTTATGTGATCTATTCTCTGAAATGTACATTTGTGTGCGTAATGTCATTTATTTAATTTTGAATTGTTTCTACCGATTGCTTAGTTATTAATCTGTGGATAACGCTGTGGGCTGCACTATTGTTAACTATTTTCTTATTACAACGTATATTCTTTAAGTATAACATGTATAGTGTAGCTGTTTGTTGTCACCAATAAATAAATAAAAAAAAAAAAATATGATGGAAACTCAGAAGGCAATTTTACAGGCTACTATGATGCTGATTGGGCCAGTCATTCTGAAGACCGTAGATCCTGCACTGGATACATTTTTATTTTTCAGGGTGCTGCAATAAGTTGGTGTTCTAAAAAACAACTAACTATAGCCCTGTCAAGAACGGAGGCTGAATACATATGTCTCTGGCCATTGCTGTGCAAGAAGCGATTTGGCTGAAACAATTATATGAAGACTTATGACCTGAATCATCAGCTATTTCTATTGTTATTTACTGTGATAATCAAAGTGCCATTCGCATTACAGGAAATGAAAGTTATCATCAACGCAGCAAACACATCGATGTTCGCTATCACTTTATCAGAGAGAGGATTGCTGCCAATCAAGTCCTAGTAAAATACCAAAGGAGTCAAGACATGACTGCGGACATTTTGACCAAAGGACTGTATAGACCAAAACATGAAGCTTTAGCTTTCAGCAGAACGATGGATCTGCGTTCAGGAGAGAATGTTGGGAGAAACGCAGACATGCGCAGCGCCTAGTACAATTTAATAGAAATACGCACTGACGTATACTTTTGCGTCTACTTGTCTATTCTTCCTTCTACGTTGATAATTTTATAGTGCAATGTCTTTTGTTAATTAAGTTAAAAATAAATAGTTTTCTACAGTTAAAGAATCTTGATCTTTTCTTATTTCATCAATCATGACGCAATAATTTATATGTTAGCTATGCTATTCATTGATAATTATTTTGTTATTATCGTTAAACTGATCTTTGCTATATGAATTGGTAGTAAAATATCTCCTCTGTTATGCTATGTTGTTTGATATTAACACTGTCAAAAGAGATGAATCAAACAAAACCCAAACTGCAGGCAAATTCACGTGTAAAACATAATTTCTTTAAAGTTTACCAGCGGAAGGTTTTAAATTAAAAGTACTAGTTTTTGAAAAGGAATCAACTAAACCAATAACTTACGTTCGGAATCGAACTGAATTAAAATAGCAGTAAATAGACTATTTCAGCATTAGACGGAAGCAAAAGTACCCCGCACTTATCGAGTAACACAAACAGGTAGAATACTTTAAAAACGACGTTTCACAGATCTGGTATTAAATTCAATTCAGGTGCTCAGTTTGGTCGTAGTCACTGAGCGCCGCGCGTCGTTCTAATAAAACTTATAACTAGTTATCCTATTTTAGGCATGTGGCACGAATCACGCGATAGTTTGAACATTATTATCATATTAATACGTGAAGCAAAATCTTTGTACCGCTTTTAACGAAAATTGCGAGGACGGAGGAGTATGAAATTTGGCACAGTTACTGTTTATATGAAGAAGGCGTGGCGAATCCTAATATTTTTATGAAATATGCATTAAAATACATTAAATTAATGAATAAATATTACACGAACCATGCATTTGACACACGCAGTCGAATCGCGCTCGTAGTATTTCGGCTTTGTTCGGCTTATGATGTACAATTCTTCGTAACTATGTTTACATACCTTATTTATATGTAATAAAGAAAAAAGGTATCTAATCTAAATGTGTGGTTATAAGGGTTTAGTTATAGACAATAAAACCTTAATAACGATCAAACTTAAAATTTTAATTAATTATGGTCAAATTTCGACCACTTGGCAACCGCTAGTAAACTTAAAGAGGCTAACGAGCAATATTTTACTGCAATATGTGGCTGCTATGTTCAAAATAGTGTTTTACGGATTTGGAATCAGTAGAAAAGGACTCATCTGCCAGTCTTTTCTCCTTATGGCTTTATGGTAGTATAGATTGGTCAGCTTAAAAACATTGGAATGTGTCGGTCATTCCAAACATCATTCTTGAGATAGCCACATGTAATATATTGACGTGTATTCTATATGTAAAATATATTGTAGACACACATTGCAGTAAAATAATGACCGATTTAAAGCTTTAATCTTTGTAAGTTATAATAACTATATCGCAAGGGCTTTATAAAAATTAAAACAAGGGACACAAAGAATGTCTAGTTCGAAACAATTATTTGTGTATCACACTATTTTTTAACCCGTGTGGTCATCAAACTCACCACACTCGAAATAAAACTACCACTGAAACTATTATACCATCTATGTCGTTGTAAATGGATCACATTAAACATACATAGTTTCGTAAGTTCAGTTTGCGAATCGATCCTGCAACATTCAACGCATTGGTAACGTCAATAAATCCACTACACTATCCGACTAAATGACTTATTATGCTTACTATTATGCATACGTATGTATATATAAGTTTATTCCTTTACATTTCCGAATAAGTAATCAGATATGCAGTACATCACATTTCACTAATTCTGTTTAAGGTATCACATTATAGTGCATACCAAAGCAAGGACAAATATGCAACGGTCTTCCAGGCGGAACCTATGCTATAATTGCCTGTGCGCAGGAGAATATTAACAATAATGTCACTGACAAGATTTTTTATATTCTCAGTGACAGTTAAGCTACTCTTAAGGCTCTGAACTCCTGTAGGGTGGACTCGGCACTGGTCCTGAACTGTGTTAAAGCTCTTAACTTGGCAGGAAAAACGCAGTCAGGCTGGTGTGGGTTCCGGGCCATGTAGGGGTGCAGGGTAATGAGGAGGCTGATGTATTAGCCAAGAAAGGCTTGAAGCAACTATTTCTGGGCCTCGAGCCATTCGTAGGTCTCTCTGAGAGAACCATCAAGGCAGCTTTGAATGCACATGGCAATGGTAAACACAGGCTAGAGTGGATGGCCCTTAGGGGTCTTGAACACTCCAAGAAATTCATTGCTAACAGAGCCACGGGCTTCACCCGGTAGTTCATTTTGGCACCAACGACATCCTGTGCAGATTGAGATTGTCAAACAATTCGATCTGCAGAGCCTGTGGTAAACAGGACGAGTCCATATCACACCTACTGTGTGAATGTGACGCGTTGGCCGGACTAAGGATAGGTCTGATGGGATTGGCATATCCGAACCCTGAAAACTGGCTTTTCACTCTGAAGTGTACGCTGCGACTGATGCAGTACATTCATAGGCCATAGACCTAGGGGCCGACACAAGAGATCCCACTGGGTCGAAGTGTCGCCGGTCTACACTGACTGGCCCCCCAACAAGATAACATAAGATCACATTATAGTGGACGAGCCTATTGGTATGTATCGGACACATTTTCAGAGTACTAGCTTGTACTGAAAATTTTCAAACAGAAAGTCTAAATAGTGCTTCATCTAACTCAAGTATCAAACAAAAGGCCTTATAGCCGATCGGAATTATAACTGCAAACTTATACCACGAGACCAACGCGGTAGGATTATAGACTATAGCCTTACTACATAGCTTTAAAATTCCGATAAGTTTTAAAATATTTTTCATAAAGCTTAGCACTTTTATTCCTTGTTTTTATTACTTTGCTATCCAAGCACTGGCTTCATCAGTATCGTATTTTTCTAAAGAATGTTAATTATTTGTTTTCTAGAACGGATTAGAAAAAGGATTAAAATTATACTTCAACTATATATAAGATTTATTTATTGTCCAAATTAACTCATAATATAATTTTTATATATAAAATATCAGCTGCCGTATGTTTTTATCCGCAAAATTTTGACTCAAAGTTGTTTTCCATATGCACTTATGCATTTTATCCCAAAGTTCTCACGGGAACGGGCAATTAAAATATTAGACTGAGCCACAGCGAAACGTGGCTGAGTTTAGCTGGTATTATCTATTTGCACTGTTACAAAAGTGTATCAATTGGGAGTATTTTATTTTTCAAGCTTCATGCAAAAGCCACATAGTGAATTTTAAAGTAATTACAATGGCTAATTTTGACTGCCCGAATGGCGTAGTAGTTTAGGTAGTCGCCTCGCTACTACCATTTCGCCGAGTGGGTTCGAATTCCACACGGGACAAAACTTTGTGTGATCCAGAAATGATTGTTCCAGGTCTGGATGTTCTTTGTGTCCTTTGTTTGAATGTTTGTAGAGTCCCCCGCGGTACAGAAATTATTCCTAGTACGGGCACTAAAAAAAGTTTTAAAAGAAAAAGTCTAGCACGAATGATAATTAAAATCTACGCAACATATTATCTAATACCAATTAGAAGCTTCGGAGATATGGTGCATCCAAATATGTTCGAATAGCCATTAACCAGAAATGTACGACGAAGACATGTCGTGAAATATTATAGCAATGTGTCGACATTGATACAACTCAGTACTCAATGCTGATTGTGCTATGCAGAATGCTACAAAGCACAATCAACAGAGGAGAGAGAATTAGCTGAACGATGATTTAGCAAATTCTCTCCCCTTCGCCTGGTTAGAGGTAACAAACAACGTACTGCGCTACGTCATTACCGCAATACTACACGACTGTGCCGGGACCGACGTCAAAACATACATGCATAGATTCACGCTGGTTTCCCAGAGGAATGGGCAGAGATGAATTTTCCCCTGCTATAATCCTGACATCTCTCTAGCTTGATTTGCTTTCATTAAGCAGGTATTACGCTAAATTCATATGATAATATATTGTAATGAATATAGAATATCCAAATATATACCTACTGACTGTTTACATTTGTGTAACCTATATAATTGTTTGTTCAATAAAGTGCTATCCTTATTTCTACACGCCTTACGTCACGTCTAACATACCTAGTTAGAGACAAGACTTAGGGAAGATGTGCTATATTCATAGTACACCTTTCTTAATTCTTATCTCTATATTATAAACCATATTTTTTTCACACACACAGTGTTTTTATTAAGCTATACCATAATTTATTTTTTGAAGACGATTTAAACTTAGATGCAATGTTATATACTTAATAAGAACTGATTATTATTGCTTCTACACTCGGCCACATTTATTGTTTACTCCAATTTTTACCATAAATAACCTTAAAAGAAAATTGTAACTGCTTAGGCGACCCAAAGGTGTGTACATAAAACGTATAATATATATTTATTTTACCTTCTCATACTTTAATGGGTTCCAAATAAGACATATGTACCTTTAACTTCCAAACCTTTCAAAGAAAATTATTACTGTAAAAATACGGAAATCTCCCAATTTGCTCTTAATTGGGATCAATTTCTACCTATCGATGAATGCTGACGGGAAAACAAATTATTTTTTGTCCTTCAAGCATTTTTCCCCAAATATTTAATGATTACGTCAAAATTATGGAATTTCAGTCAGTTGAAAATTCATTGTAACAACAAGTAAATTCGTGTTTATAGCAAACATATTATGATGACTTGACTGTATTTCAAGGGGAAAACATACGAAATACGAGCTATATAATGATAACATTCAAAATATGTATCCCGTGGCTGTGTTCTCCTAGTTTTTTATTCCACAAGAACCTAGCAAGGTTTCAGGATATAAGTATATTCCTTCGCATCATAAATCACATCTTTGTATAATAACATTTCCTCATAATTTACATAACCTTTGTCGATTTGCTCTGTTGCTAGGCGAACGAAGAAAAACCAATAAATACCTTTTTGCAATTATAATATTAGCAGCAATTAACCGAAGTCTGTTAAATGTTTTTAATTACTTTGATGAATACTTGCGAGATTTTTGTATGTAAATTTCCACTGATTTATAAAGCAATTTAAATAAATGAGGTAGCCATTATTATATTATTATAGATAATGACAAAATTCTTATAAATTATGCCGTAAATTTGATTTCATATTTTTATACAATAGATAGTACCCGCGAATTCGTTTATTTTTATTTTCAAATATGCTATGTTCTGCCACAGTTGTTTTATTATTTACATAATTTATTTTGTTAAAATTGTTTGAAAGATTTCCTTGTCAAAACGCATTAATCAAATAAATAAATGACCGTTTTTGATTTACTTATTATCAATACCTCTCAGTAAAATTAAAATATCTAACTAAAATATTAAAAAAGAAATATTTTTATCTTATACGTCTCAGTGTGACAAGGGTTAGGCTCATAGCCAATCATACTGGACCAATGCTGGTTGGTAGACTTTACACATCTTCGAGGAGAAGAAATCTCAGATGCAGGTTTCCTCACATCATTATCCTTCACCGTTAAAGCGAAAGATAATTAACTGTATTATAGGTATTATTATTGAATTATTAAATAACCTATAGATTCGAAAAGTCAGAGGTGCGTATCGTACGACCTTTGCGAGTCATCCAACAGTCTTCGTAATATGCTATAGCTTCTGTAAGTGTTAATATAAACTTCTATAAGTTTTATAGTCATAATTAATATGAAGGTATTGACGACTCTGCCAAAAATGTCTACTATCATGTTATGTACACTTACCGTATGAAGGTTTAATGACTGAGTAGTCAAATATTTTGGTAACTTACGAGTATTATCTCTAATTATTTAGTTACAACTTGAATTAATTTAAAATATTTATATATTTGTTACGTTAATTATACATTAATAAGTCTTGACAATGTAAATTGAAGACCATTATTATATCTATATATAGATAATTTTCAATAGTATTGTTCATTGTACTATTTATACGTATTAACACTGACTTGTCTCATGTCTATTTAAGTTTACTGCAACCGCAACCTTTTTATAGTTTGCTTACGTGAACTGCACGGACTGCATAGAGGTTTAGGTAAGTATTTTGCAAAGTTAAAATCCTTCATGGTACATGAAACTATAGGGAGTGCAAGCAGTGTATCACATGAAAAAATACTAAGCTAAGATAACCATTGAAATAACAAGATAGCAAATTTCGAATCGATCAGATTTGTGGAATACGCTCACATCTTGTTATCTAAAGAAGCTGATGATATTTATACAGCTTTTCTTGAGAAATTGCTTTTGGTCAAGCTAGTGTTCAATAAAAGAATACGAAATAGAAATCGGTTCATTCGTTCATTCGACGTTCATTTCTCTGCTACGCTATCAGAGACAAATGCACACGTTAAATATAATATAATTCCCCTCTGTTTACTTATTGTAGCGGTACTGAGTCAATGTAATAGGAGTAGTTAATACGTTGCGAAACTCGTGTGACGCTCGCCATTACATTAAACCTCGCTACAGTTGTCTTCCTCCTGTCGTAAAGTAAAGTCATGTAAATCGTATATATTTCATATTGCCTAATATAGTATTCAGTGAAAGTTATTCCGGAGTTTCTTTTATCTCTTACAAGAACACCCCTTTAGATTGGACAAAAGTGACACTATATAAATACATACAAAACATGAACACTTGTAATATTTTAGAGTAACCGAGCTCTAAACTTATAAATGCTATAGTTTTATAATTAGAGGAAGATTTTTAACCACCTTATAACATGACGACTTCATAAAGAACACCATAAAAGGAAAAGTGTAACGAAACAGAGGAAGAAAAACAGGCCCAGAAGGGCATTCATTAACCAAATAAAAGAATAGGCGAATGTCATGTCTTACAAGACGAAAATCGAGAAAGATGGCGTATACTCCACCGATAAGAACAAAGCTCTTAAGTATAAAGAAAGAAAGGTTTATAATTGCTATGTGTCCAAATATTTTATTATGTTCTTACGTATTCTTTTATTACAGAGTCGATATTTTTACTACGTCCAAGTTGAATTCTTCAGCCGACCTCTTTCCCGAAGTTGAACCTAGCAAGCTAGGCAAATTGGTCGGTTGAGTTAAGTCTGTATAAAGCGATTATAAGTTTAGTGTTGAATGCCGACGTAAGTGTTCTAAACTTATGTGGCTCAATGCTCTTTGAGTTTATTAAGTACAGTACTTTATTTTCAGTGTTATTTTATTTATAACATAGAATTATTTTACTTGTATTTTTTTGCAGATTTCATACGTCTACTATATAGCTGTCAAACAGGCATTATATGAAGTTTTGGATTTTTATCATTATCATCATCTTAACCCCAAAACCTTAACTATTGTACATAGGCCTCTCCGAAGGCTTTTCACACAGACCGAACTTCGGCAGCCTACATCCGACCGCTATTCATATTACTTGAAAGATACAGCACCGCATTCGACAATGTGTCAGATATATGGCAAGTAAAGGAACAGCGATAAGTAGTGAATACGAGCTGTGCATGAGGACTCAGGTATGATAGTTTAGTTTCTTGCATGTATCTTTTCATAGGCTTTAACACTTTCCCTGAATAGGTTATAAGCTACATTTAGGCAAGTTACTCGGGTAACTTTCCTAAATGTAGCTTAAGTAACTTAGTAAATTCACTAACCTATATACTTCGACGTTTACACGTTACTTTGTGAACTATAAAATAAATTATTTCTGCATTTGACTTTGATAGTCGGATCGCCCAACCCTTTGGGGGAATAGACGTGAGCATACATATACACATGGTAAGAGGCTCTCTACTACGTGTAACGAAAAACATATCTGGCGAAAAACAAATGTAATAAATACTAAGGCTTCGAGGAATTCTTTCACATCTTTGACATAGAGGACACAGGATTTAGTTTGTGTATGTGTTTAAAGTTAGTATGGATGATTTATATTTATTTTAAACCTTACCTATGTATATGTATATAATAAATGTGGAAATATTTTAGTTTCTCTCGCTGTCCTTGATTTACGCATTAGATGACTAATGGACAATCAATTATTATCAATCTTATTTTTGCTCAGAGATAGTTTATGGCCGGAGAGTATTACAATCTATATTTATTCCGGACTAGCTTTTATCTGCGTCTTCGTTTCACATAATACTGAACATTTATTCGGCGTATCAAGACAGAATGTGTACCCGATTATAAGTTTGATCTCCAGCAATACAACTAAGAAAAACCACATTCAATTCCGTGCTATAGTTTTTGCGTTATGTGCGTCCAAACAAATAAACAAATATTAGACCTAGTTGGATTCGATAGCTTTTTAATTAGAATTTCTGAGAAGAAAAGCTCGCATTTGCCTATAGGTATCAGTTGGCAATATTCTTTTGGTACGAAATGCATTTCGAATCTCTGTTTTAAATCAATTTCGTTGTCACTGATTACAATTTGAAATCATAATGAAACATGTGAAACTTAGAATAGAATAGAATAGAATAAATTTTATTTGCATTGATTGTAGGTACATGAAATATAGATGTTAACAATTTTTATGATCCTTATACAATCTACCTTGAATAGGCATACAAATATTTAGGTAAGAGATTAAAATTCATCAAGATTTAAACAATCATTAACCAAATTAATACAATTCAAAATCAGACAACAAATGAATTAACGAACTGTTTGGAATTACAAAATTACCATTCATAATAATATTATAATATAATGGTAAATGTAATTATGTAAGAAATAATAATTAAAATTAAGAAAATAAATCAAATGCCAAATAAGCGTAAGTAATGTCAAAAACTAATAATCTAAAGTAATGTCAAAATGTATCATTCAAAAAGTCATTAATTGAATAATAACACTTATCTAAAAGAAGTGCAGTCAATTTGTTTTTTAATGTAGATATTGTACCATTTTTTATAGACTCGGGTAATTTGTTATAAATGACAGGCGCCATGCCGAAAACATTTTTCTTAAGTAAGGCAGTATTGTAACCACCAGTTTGCAACATATTTCTATACTGACTTCTAATAGGTCCTTTTCTTATTTCTGATAATGATATAAAATAATGCTTATTGACCCTTACGAAGACTGCCACTTCAAAAATATACATACATGGGAACGTTAACAATTTTAGGGACTTAAACATAGGCACACAACTGTCAGTCATTTTTAGACTACACATTGCCCGTATGCAGCGCTTCTGCGCTTTGAAAACCTGTTCCCTTAAGGTACAATTTCCCCAAAATACAATCCCAAACCGCAAAATCGACGCCACCAGACCATGGTAAGCTGTTAACGTTGTGGTTATATTTACCTTTTTTGCTAAATTTGATAGCTTTGATAGTGGGTCCTGGTTGATTGATCGATAATAATAATTTTTTTAATAATTTTTTTTTTAATATTTTTTTTTTATTTAAAATGAAATTACATTGTAGTTAAACACACAGTCTTATTGCTATACACGATGACAGTATACATTAACTACAATAATGGTGGGTGGAGTACTGTTCTCCTAGATAGGCTACTAAGCAGCCTGTGTTAAGGAGTTACAGTGCCGGCCCCCTACTGGTTGTCGAATTTTATCGGTACACGTTATACATGCCAAGATTTGTACATAGTTAAAAATTTATGGTCTACACAAAGGCATTTCTTATATTTAAAATAGTGTGCAGTCTTGTATGTGAATTGGTGTGTGCGTGTGTGTGTGTTTGTGTTTGTGTATGTGTGTGTGTGTGTGTGTGTGTGTGTGTGTGTATGTGTGTATGTGTGTATTTGTAAATGTGTTGTCACTTTATTACCAGGATTTCAGTTTCAACTTAATTCAAGGTTAATAGGTTTCATAACAGTTTTTTTGCAAGTGAAATAAGGCAAACCGTACACAGGACAAATTGCATTAATTTTGTTATACAAAAATGGTCCAAGATAGATGGCAAATTTCTTAATAAACGAGGTATGTGCATGTGCAATAGTGCAAATTTTATCTTTTCTTCGTTTTGTAATTATCTTAAATGGCGTTCGGCGGTGTTGGAGCATAACTATCTGTAAGATATAAAGTTGCCTTACATTGAGTTCGCTATTTTTTTTGTATAATAGTTTCGGACAACTGTGAAGAGCTTATAATTTTTTTAGTTTAATATTTCCGTCCGTATACCTAACACGTAATCAAATAATGAATCGTTATCAAATAGTAGGTATTCGAATTATGCATTCAAATATTCGTCTAAATTTCGAATATATATATTTGTTTGGAGATTTGAATAATTCGAATTTTAATCGATAATTACCTATAAATACGAATGAATTGGCTCTTACAGAGAAGTGCCATAAATCCATTCATCTTACAAGAAACCGACATTGGAGTAATAACACGATTATAGCGATACGCCCTGTTAGTTACAGTTCCGTAAGCTTACATCCCTCTGATCAATACACGATTGATCCATGGTAATGCAAAATATGATCACAGGTTACCGTTAACCGCTTACCGCCATCTTAAGAATAAAAATCAGACTTATGTAGTTCAAAACCACTAGTTAAACAATAGCTTTTTATGTTTATCTTTACATCGACTCACTGCTTAACGTTGGTTAGGTAAAAACCACCGTTCGGTTTTCTTGAGAATACGTTGATTGCAAAAACGCTTCAATTGTGTGCGAATGATTATAATTAATGAGGACATTTCAATACCCAGCTTACAGCTTATACAACTCCATTTAATTTATTACTAGATTTTGCCCGCGGCATCGCTCGCTTAAGTTTATAGGTATGGTTAGGTTAGATTGGTAGCAGTACTTTGTGAAAGTGACTCGCGCGGCCCCATCGACCCTGGTAATGTCGAGGAACACCGTGGTAGGTTTAGTCTGTATTACCGGGATCATCATTCCCCGGTGAGTTCGATATAGCCTCTTCGTCGCCCCGCGGAGAGGTATAAGTCAATGCAATCCACCACGTAAAAAAAAGTAGCAGTAGTAATAGTAGTTTATTCTGGATGAATAATCTTAATCTCAATCTAATCATAACCAGTTGCACTCACTGATCGGTAAACGATTAGCGAGATTAAGCAACGTTGGGTGCGGTCAGTCTAAAGATGGGTGACCGCTTAGTGGTATTACATCTGAGCGTCTCCGTGCTTCGGAGGGTATGTAAAAAGTCGATTCCCGTTCTTGTCCCTTCCCCGTTGTTGCCAATTAAATTGACAGCAGTCGTAAAGCCATGTCAGAGGCCAGGGTTGAACAACTCTTGACAACAGGTTGGCCACTAACCACACGAAAAGAAAGAAGATTCTGGATGAAGCCGTACCGTATATCCTTTTCTGTTCCCCTGACAACGTTTTTGCGAAATTTTATGATGATCGGTTGAAAGGTGAAGGCGTGGAAGCGTAACAAATAAACAAACTCACATTTGCATTTATAATATTATTAATTAGGATAATATCACTGTTGTGATAAAGTTCTATATGTCAGTTTTCTTTGATGACGTAAGTGAGGATACGCCTTGATTCCTAGATCTGGTACAGAGCTATCAGAATCAGAGCTATACTAATTCATAAAGTATTCAAAGACGTTACTAGCCAGAGGACTAAAGAAAAATTTAATATGAGGTTCTCTTTTTAAAGAAGCCTCTTAGCTCAAAGTTCTGTCCATAGTTAGAGGAAACGAAAATTCTGCATAGTAATTTGAAGTGTTATAATTGGACTTCACCGTTTGAAAGGGCAAAGTTAAAGTCAAGCATAAATAAATATTTTTCTTTATTATTATTTAAATATTTAAATACCTGGAGTGTAAATCTCAATGGTCTGGTAGTGATTGCGGCTGAGGTCTCGGATTCGATTGCGGTTCCGAACCGTGTTATTCAATGGAAGCACAAAATTATGTTCCAGGCCGAGGCCAAAAAATAACAAATTTGTATATATATACAATAGCTTTAGTTACGTCATGATGTATGATTCTTTTTTAAAACTAACTAAATATAAGTATAGCTTGAGACACGCAATCCGAGCTTTTAACTGCCATCAGGATTCAACGCCTTCGAATTTTATATACTTAGGCGCTGCGCGTTGCGATGAGTTTTGTATAAAATCATCATGCTCGGAATTAAACGGCAAACGACAAATCACTTTTTTGTCAGTCATAACTGACGACTGCACAGATGGTGTCGTGTTTTAGAGTTCGCCTCACTGTCATTGCGCCAAGTATTGAGGTTCGAATCCCATTCAGGACAAAACTTTGTGTATTCCACAAAGGGTTGTTCCGAGTCTGGATGTGCTTTTATTCCTTTGTTTGACTGTTTGTAAAGTCCCCCGTGACACAGGAATTATTTCTAGTGCGGGGGTTGTATTTTTATAAAGAGACCAAAGGCAATGCAGTAATCAATTACGCTTGTGATTAAAATATTTTGAAGCTTAAATATTTATTATTTAATTGTTAGAGTTGTAAATTTATATACTGTAAAATGTTACAGTAATGACGTAATGATTAAAACTTCAGAGGTCATTTCGCAGCTGGTTACTATTAAGCGAAATATTTAATTGAGTTTTCTAACAATACTTATTTTCTTTTAATATTTATTTTTATTATTATACTAATATTTGTCAATAAGAAGAAAAAATTAATCGTGATTTAGCTTACTTAGTGCCTTAAGCTCATAAAAAAGATGTCGGTTTGGTTCTGTATATTGTATGTTACGTAACAAATAACACTTTTACCTTACTTAGTAACTTTTACAGACACACAGCCTGACTCTTTCATTATTTTATGTCGTAAATCAATCAATATACCCAGCATTTCTTTACTAGCACTGTAATAACAGCACACTGGTAAGTGACCTCGAGAAAACGAACACACGGTTTCCACAATTCCACCCATATTTATTACCTAAAATGATATACGACTACAAGTACAGCCGTAAAAGGGAAAACAGCGTGAAATTGACCTCCTATACGGTAATACATCACTCCATAAAATAATGCGACCTATGGGACTACTAAAAGTTTTCGAATCGCTTCCCAAACTATTGACATTACTTTGGCCTATATAGATTATATTACGTAGGTAAGCACTATAGTGGCTAGGCCTGTAGAACTAATTATGAATACTAGCGGTCGCCTAGTGCTAGAAATTCGACCAAAGTTAGCCTGTAAAATATTGCTGATATATGTCATTATATATTGATATATGTAACCATAGTTACGCGCTTCGACTGCGTGTGTCAAATGCATGGTTGTGTGCGTGTAGTGTTTTTTCATTAATTTGATGTATTTCTAATGCATATTTTATATAAATATTAAGATCCGTCACTCCTTCTCCATATAAACTTTAGTTGTGCCAAATTTCATACTCCTCCGTCCGCGCAATTTTCGTAAAAAGCGGTACAAAGTTTTTGCTTCACGTATTAATATATATATAATATTATATATTATCAAAATATACCTCTCGTGGGTTGCCGGCTCGGATCCGAGCCGGCCGATTTGTACCCGCTTTGAGTTGCTGGCTCGGATCCGAGCCACCAAATTCGCGCCAAAACGCCGCCCGCCGCCGCCGTTTAAAATCGCATTTTAACAAACTTCTCGTTTTAAACTGATTGCTTATTGGATACGAATGGGTTCGGAATGAATGACGCTATACCACGGACAAATCAGAATGCCTACTCTAGTAAGAAAAATATTTTAAAAAAAATCTTTTGTTTAGTAGACGCGTACCGTCCGTAATGGCCGCTATAAAAGTTTTTGTGTTGTGGTTTTCCCTGTTTAGTGATGGATTTCAGTGCTTGGAAGTACATTAAAACGTAAGTAATTGTTATTTTATTTATTATTGTAATGATTCTAGTAGCAATAGCAATGTTTTAATACTGTAAACGTTTATAAAAACTTAAAACAAAATAGTAGCCAGCGCGTTCTTTTGTTTTTTCTCCGTGTCGTATTTATGCTTTATCAATCCAAACTAACAAGATTCTTATGTATTCTTTTTAGAATTCTAATAATATTAACATATTAGCAAGTAATAATTTGTAAGTAAAACTATAAAATATATCAAGAAATATGAATAATTTGACTCTAAACAAAAAACGGACCCTCTAAACAAAAAACAGACCCTTGACGAGCAGTTTGACACGCTTTTTTCATTTTATTTTGCCTAAGGATGATATATGTGCTATATATAGTGAGAAAGGTGTTTTTTCTACCTTTAAAAACAATATAATTAATAGTAAAATGTATTCTTTCTAGATATATAAAATGAAGAGAATTTGTCAATGTGATTTTGTAAAGATTATTTGCCTATTTTCGTAAAATGCCTGTTTAGATATAATAATAAGCTGTATTTCTTTATTTATTTATTTGATTATCATAATTGAGTAGATTTCATATAATAAAAACCAAAAATTAACTATATCTAAGTAATAATTTGCGTAGGATAATTTTTTAAAAACATAAACGCTACGCAAGCGAAATAAAAATAATGGCGGCTTTACTGTAATTTTCAAACGCTAAAATCATAACATTTTCCTAGGCAAGTGTAGTCACAATTTTATGTTTTTGTAAAGGAAATATCATAAGGTATTACGAAAACATAAATATGATAGGTTAAACATCATAATTTTACTTATATCAACACACATATCATTAAGTCGCCATTTGTTTACATTATCTCATTTCAACCGGTCTAATAATATAAACAATTCAACACAAGTGGTCTTGTTTATATTTTACAATATAGATGACATCATAAGCTTCACAAGAGTACCTTTTGTTTTATTCTACGAACTATGAGTGCGTCGTAAATCACAATTATATACACTCAAGTGGCACGCGGCGATAACGGGCGATAACGTAAACATAGGACCGGATCCTGACGTTTTTATTGCTTGCGCAGGCGCAACACACGAGGAGTTAATGTTTTCAAAAAGATACGATTCAATTATCTGATAAAAAAAGCTTACTATAACATACAAGAATTCATTAATGATAAAATAAACCTGACATGATAATTATTTATATAAGAATTCTAATTCATTTTATTCACATCTACAATTTGATTTAATGTATAATTTTGATTTGAATTTTAATTTTAATTTCATTTGTGTTTTGATTTGGATTTTAATTTGATTTTGATTTTTGATTTTAATTTAATTTAATTGATGGTCTCTTTTTATTTTAATTGTATACTTCTATTGCTATTTCTTATTACTGTATATTGTAATTGTTAATTGTATATCCATATTTTGATAATGTTTTGATTGTGATTTTTTTTATTGGCATGATTTATATAAATTTATTTAATTAATTACTGTTGTTCTCTTAGTTCCCCTGTAAATATTTGTACATCTTATAGGCAAAAGATGACCGAACCTTTTATGTTTATATTTTCATCTTGTATACTTATGTGTGCATACTCATGTGTAAACAAATAAAAGTATCTTTATCTTTATCTAACGTTAACGCGAATGTTATACATTGAAAGTAAACTGCTTTATTACGGTTTTCTCTCTTTGCCTATTAACACTTTTAGTACATCACTTTAAAAATATTACACTACTTCTTCTAGTGACTTGGGAATAATAAAGGCTAGGAAGCCTTTATTATTCCCAAGTCACTTGGGTCGGCTTTTATGGTCTAG
Organism: Catocala nupta; assembly: GCA_963675205.1. Lineage (NCBI taxonomy): Eukaryota > Metazoa > Arthropoda > Insecta > Lepidoptera > Erebidae > Catocala > Catocala nupta. Next base: position 23,472,110 of record OY776086.1, on the reverse strand, counting down.
CCGGATTTGACTGCATCAGTTTTTACACGGAGCGGCTGCTATCTGACCTCCGCAACCCGAAGGCTAACGATATCCTAATGGCTAGACCAGTGTCAGGATATTATAGGGCACTGACTTCCCAATAACGACTGCCATTGATGTTCATGGCAGCCGGGACCGACAGCTTAACGTGCTCTCCGAGGCACGGAGCAGGCGATAATTGTCAATCAATACGCAAATAATTTCGAAAAGTCATATAACTTCCGAAAGTTAGACGTTCGCGACATGGGTTCAAAACCCTCTGCATTGCAGTCTGTTGGTCTGTAGTAAAGTCTGCAAGTAGCAATTTACCTATGGTCTCTGTTACAACAAATTCTCGTAAGGTTACAGCGTTTCACGTTCAAGTAAAATTACGGTGAGTAGAGGTCATTTATAGGTAGCCAATTAAAATGACTACATTTATCCTGATGATAAATAGTCATGTAGTTTCAATGCGATGAATACCGTTGCTACTGCAAGCGATTATAAGCTGAGAAAACTGCATACCATCACGTGAACCGTATGGTTATTTGACACTTTTGTTGTGTAAAGAGAAAATAAACACGAGTACAGTATGGGATTACAATCTTTAAAAAAACGGTTATTTATTAGAAAAACGTAAAGATTTATTACGAAAGGCAAATAGTGTTTCAGATACCAATCTTAGAATAAAAAAACAACAAACATAGGTATTACGTAGACTTCTGTGCTAATGAAAAAAACAGTATATAAAAATATACTAATTGGTGAAATTTACCTTTTTTATTGTGTTGTCTTTGACAATCGGTACGAACTGTAAGAGAAAACTACTGGAGCTTTTTTGGCAGCGTTCCAATACGACGCCAAAAACTGTGATTTTTCTAACAGACAAACTCAATTATGCTCTTACCCCTGAGAATTGAGCTTCGCATCTCAGAAACTCAGCGATCGGGCTTGCATTTCGTCGGAATAAAATACCAATATGCATAAGAATAGGTATTCAATCATATATATCATTTTATTTAGTGACGTAGTCTGTCACCAGAAAAAATACCGTTTTCCTCAACCGGGTCACACAATTTGTAGAATGGTAAGTAGGAGATACGATTCAGGATTTCTTCTGCTCATACTAGAATAGAAATGTTCGGAATTTGTGAGTGAATATGGCTAGCAATTTATACACTTAAAATGAATTATTACGAACCTTTCCGCATAGAATCGTGACGAAGAATAGACGTATTTCGTTCCTTCCTAACGCCTAGTTAGGGTGTTTTAAGCTTTATGGACGAAACGGCAAATACTCCTGTAAACCTTCTGTAGAAAAATACTTTGTATTTGTGTTGACATTTGTCGTTGTGGTTCGTATGTGTATAGAGCTCAGAATAAATTGGCCACGCTAAAATGTTGGCTTGCTATAACGCAAAGGTTTTTTGAATATTCGTCACTCAAGGCGAGTTCTTTTGTTACAATAACGGTAAAATGAACTAACGTAACCCAAAATTACCAAGAGGTTTATATTAAGAAAATACATTTACAAAATGAAATGTGAAATTCATTTGAAGTGTACTGAAGCTATTGTTCCAAAACCGTTTGTAAAATAGTAAGTTTTACAATAATACATTTTTAAAAAGAAGGCCATAATCATCATCATTGGCCACAGCATCTGTTGTAGATGTTTGTTACAGCACTTGTGGGTTTATGGGTTGCCACATCACCGTTGATGGTTATGTAGCCCTATTGCAGCTCGGCATTTCTTGCCGCAGCGAACACATATAAAGCATGAATCTTTTCTGCTTGAGGTCAATCAGCCAGTCTTATTACGAAGACCATAATATGAATTCTATATTTACGTACAAAAATAAACTAAAAAGGTTCACATTACCGTATCTTTATCAGTTACAAATATTTGTTATATCAGTAGTGATGTTTGGTAGAACAAATTTGCGAAATTGAATTTTTCCATTTCTATTTTTGTATCAGGCGAAAAATTTACCGGCGCGAACGTGAAGAATCAATAGGGAAACCTTTCTGGTTTGTAAATAAGAAGGTTAAGGATCTTGATGAAGGTTTACTCGGAACTTGGAGTGTACCTTCCATTAATAGCAATACACCTCTTATTGATATTGATCGTAGAGTTTTTTTAGTAAATACCATGACGGTACATAGTACGTTTTTAATATTTACGCAAGCTTATTTATTGTGTGAAGAGTGTCTTTTATCCCATGAGATACTCTCTATTGTTATTTAAGTAGTTTCTATATTTACTTTATTTTGAATAAAGTCTTTTATGGTATGGGAATACTTCTGCTCATAACATAAAATGTTGGTATTTAATTCTTAGGTCCGTAACCTGTAACCCGTATATATTATAATAAGTCTTAGAATACCAAATATAATAAAAATCAATTATATCTGGCCCCTCGTGTGCCGCTGTGATTATATAATAGGTTAATAAAGAAAAATCAAGTAATATGTTTTTGATATTGTTTGTGTACTTTTAAGCTACATTTATGAGAAACGAAATATAGTTCACGTTTTCAACGATTGCACAACGTTTGTTAGTAAAGTATTTCAAATCGCGACTAAAGTCAATGACAAAAGTTTTCAAACTAACCACGCATCCATTGGTGAAAATTTTACACAGCTTGGATTTGGCTTTCGTTTGTCACTTGATACTACATTATAATTTAGATATATAAATTTAGATGCATACATTTAGATTTAACTACATAATATTATATATAACAATATTAGCCCTATAGATAAACTGTCAAATTGCAGGACATAGGACTCTTTTCAGAGAGAGAAGGGTTAGGCCATAGTCCACCATGCTAGCCCAGTGTAGGCAAGCCAAGTTTACATATCTTCGAAAACATTATCAAGTACTCTCAGATATGCAGGTTCCCTCACGATGTTTTTCTTCACCGTTTAAGCGAGCGATAATGAACTATTTAATACGTACAAAACTTGAAAAAGTCTCTGCGTGGCGATCCGTCCGACGGTCTTCCACTAGTTTCTTTTTAGGTGCTCTTGACATGCCTATACTAGAGTCACGTCAGTCGTCATTTCACCAAGTATGATTTTAAGTACCACTTAATAGGGACAGACCTATTGCTATATATCGCACATAGATCCAAACAACCAAAAAAAACTTTCTGGCCCAGGATTCGAGCCAGAGATCTTATGCACAATCACAGCAGTTGCATTCACAATCAAACTGGCACCAGGATTAACCACTGAAGTGAAGATTTTGTTTTTAATAAGAATATAAGTGCCTTGCCATATCTTTGTTCCTAAAGAAATTACTTTGTTGTCAGTAGAGAATTAATGCTCTTCATTAATTGCGTTCAAAGCATAGCCTTTTGAGGTTTGCAACCCTGACGACCAATTATAATCTACATATGTTTATTGTGTTGGCAGCACAACAACATTCTTTTTATTGTTGGCAACTCGCGTGTTCTTTTTTAGTATTGTTAACGTCAATAAAAACCATCAAACGTACGGCCGTATGCATTTATTACACCGTAGAAATGTAGTATAAAAAATAGTATTGGTAGTCAATTTTAAAGCGCATGTCATTGACAATTGCTGCAGCGCCAGCGCAATTGCCTACCATCGTAGCACAGAACCAATAGGCCAGGTGCAAATACCGATACAAATATCATCTGTCCAATTCCTATTTCCACGTACCGTTCATACTAGTAACAAATCATGTTTTTTTTATCTGAATAGGAACGAGGTCACGTGGAATATTTTAAATAGCTAGTGTTGTACCCGTACGGTACTAAAAAAATATTCTATTCTATCGAGAAATTGCTTGTAGGTCTAACGTAAAATAAATACGAGAGGAACAACGTTCCGTAAAAGGAATAAAAGTGTATCCCACACTAAAAACAGTGCACGAGGCAATCGAATCAAATGACGTCAATGTCGCGAGCACTCCACGAACACTTTACTACGAACAGGAACGCTTTAAAAAAGTTATAGTTCAAAAAGAAGAATAGAGGGTTTCGATTAGCCAATATCGCTCGCTCTTTTAATTTCGATTGTTTTCAATCAAATTATTCGAAGCTTTTAAAGCTATTTGGTTATTCGAATGCCAATATATATTATTATTATTATTTTTAAAAGATTACTAGAAACTTGGGTTTAAAATTACTAGTATTCCTGTTGTTATCCAGCTAAGCTAGAAAGCTTCTATTAGAAGTGAGTTCTCGTTGGTAGTGCAATGTATGGGATTCGAACCCGCGACCTACCTATTTCAAGTCGAATAACTTATATATTAGGCTACAACCGCTTGTTTTTATCTTTGATCGATTATTCAACATGTCTGCTTTCATGACATAAAAGTAAGCATTGAAATGCGCGCAACTGCATTCGAATATAAAATTTATATTCTAATGCGATAAAGTGACGATGAGTAAATCTAATAACGAGCACGGGTATGTACAGTGAAGTTGTGAAATTCTAACAGAAAATTAAATTCTAAAAAAAAAAAAAATAGGTACCTATTTATTTATTTATTTTAAGGTACATCAACAATATACATATACAAAATCGGTTTACATAAGAAGCTGAAAATAAATACTTATAGGTACATCCATTATAAATGTACACAACGTTTTCTGTACAGAATTAAAAAGAATAAAATTTAAACGTAAGATATACTTAATACAAATTTAACAAGGCATATTTATTATTAACAAAATAGAAAGAAAAGCAACAGTTTCTGCACTATCTTTCGCTTAAACACTTTGAATGAATCATGAGAAATGTCAAGGTCATCTGAGCGTCCGCATAAGGAATTATATTCGAGACAAATACGCACTAGTGGTGAGTATTTGACAGCATTTGTTCTGCAGAACGGAATGTGAAATATTTTAGAAACGGGGTGTCGCAGAATTCTATTTGGTACCGTTGAGTTAATGTTGCTTAGTAGTTGACTGCAGTCTTCTCCACCGTTGAGGTTTTTAAGTCTGTTAGTGTAGGGAGCTCTACGCAAGACACCAGATGATACGTAGACTGTCTCGTAAATGCTCTTTGGGTGCCTTCGATTTTTTGTGATTGTATAGCGTACGAAGGGCTTCAGACTATACATGCATACTCGAGATAGCTTCGTACCAAGGCGTTGTAAAGAAGTTTCTTTGTTTGTTTTAGACGAAAACTATTGGTGTTCCTTTTAACAAATCCGATCATTTTAGCTGCTTTCCTAGCGACTCCGTCTATGTGTGGTGTAAAATTTAATTTGCTATCTATAGTGTATCACCGAGATCTCTCACTTCAGCCACTTCTTGTAGTACTGATCCGTTGACATGATATTTAGAAGGAAAAGGATGTTTCTTTTTCGTATATTTAATATGGTAACATTTTGCCGCGTTGAGTGTTATGTCATTAGCGTGTCGAGTCCAGTCCTGCATTCAGTCATGATCACTTTGCATTATATCAACGTCTAATTGGGATGCAACAGTTTGATAAATTTTGAGGTCATCAGCAAATAAGGAGAATTTTAAGTGAATTATTTCACGAGATATATCATTAATGAAGAGGGAAAATAATATAGGTCCAAGATGGGATTCCTGCGGTACGCCAGATGCAGCATAATACACTTGTGAATCATATCCCTTAACATGTCTGTTAAAGGATATGTGTGGATTTCTGTACTTCTTATATTTAAGTATAGTTTTATTTTTTTCGAAAGAAGACGAAATAAAAGTTAAACCAAGGCGGGTATTCAGACGATCTTGTATTTACGTCAATGTGTTTTATCTGTATGAGCTGCTTTATCGTAGCTTTCTGTATAAACATAGATCATGTAAAGTCGTAACTGAATTAGTATCATGCCTAGTGCAAAAACAGTAAACAATTTCAGTATTATCAGTTGAAAACAAGATGGTATAAAAATATTAATTTTGCATCAAAGTTATTTTTGCAGTCCCTAAACTCAAAACTGCTACCGAAACGAAACAACGTATTTTATTCAAATCAATTTTCCTTGCAAGTATTTGTGAACATTTTAAATTTTACAGAATTTTCTACCCCATACTTCCAAAAACGAAAATGGAATAAAGATTTTAGATTTTACGATTTTATAGGCGTATATCTCGCCTAATATTAAACTTATATGAAAAAAGTAATTTCAATTCTGATATCATTTTCATATTTACATATTTACGTTTGTATGCAAGTGAAGATATTTTCAATCCTCATACAGAATGTCACTACGTTTTTGTTTCGTGATTTAACTACAGCGCTATATAGTGGTTCATGGAATACACCTTTCAAATTGGAACTCTAGAGAGCCTGTAGTCTCTAAATAAAAGGGTCGGCATACGGATTATAAATGAATCCTTTAGGCGACTTGTCAATTTGGAGACGATTCCCTAAAAATAAATACAGCAAACTGATCAATTGTAACACAAGCAATACAGTATTGTTATGTTATACTAACAACAAATTTAAAATATAATTATAAAGCACTTTTTTCGGAACATCGCTTGAAGCAGTACTTGTTTTCTGGATCTTCTTCTTCGTGTCAATGGTTCTGGTTTGAACTATATATTATTTGCATAATATTCGGCCACTCCAATTGTGTTAGGAGTGGCCGCACAAAGGTCTGATATGGTGTAAGTACTCGAGCAAGTAGGGCATACCAACAAATGAGCCATTGTCAGCTCCAGCTCACCAAAGTCACACTGAACAAGGCCGGGTCTCTGAACCCCCATCTACACAAGTTCGTTCCACAGCGGCCAACCTTGGTGCGAAGTCTATTTAGGGACTTCCATACTACCCATGGCAGGATGTGACCCAATGGTAGAGACTCCCGTGATGTGGTATAATGTGAGGGTGAGAGATTCTTTTTGGAAAGATACCTCTTGCCCTTTTTTGTACCGTTGTCAATTTGTATGCGAAATTTCATGATGATCGGTCGAATAGTTGAGACGTGAATACGTAGCAAACAACCTAACTCACATTCGCATATTTTATAACATTCGTTATATAATATAACTCATGTTACCGCGAATGCAAAGCATTGAATTTAAAGTATTCAAATCGAAGTACCTTTTTAGCAGGTATATTCATCAAAACTTTCCTTTTTTGTTAAAATTATAAATTATTTATTACTTTTAGTTCCTTCAACTGAAGGAAATTAGGCAATTAAATGTGAAAATGTGTGTGTGCTGAAATTAGGTCGCTGTGGTCGCTTGAACTCTAACACATACATTTTTCTTCACGATGATTACCAGCGCCACCAGCAAAGCGATGGATAATTAACTATTTGGTTCTCACATAATATCAAAACGACTGCGATGTGTACCATGGGATCAATATATATGTAGTTGGGGCAGTCCATCGATCTTCCCTTCTAGTATAGCACTGTTGCTTTTAACTTTACGATTTACATAACTGTTGTATGAACTAATATTTTTATGTAAGTACATGCATATTGCCTTGGTCTGTTGCCATTTCGCCAGCTATAGTTTTATGTTCCAAGTAATCAGGAGTGAGCCGCTTGTGGTCTATCAGGCATAGTTTCAAACTTCGTGCTGTTATTGAAAATTTCTCAATGGACATCCAATATCAATGTGCTATAACTGGGCATCAAACCCGAGAGCTATCACTGAGACAGTCATATTATTTAACAATGAATATAACTGCTGTATTAACTGGTATTTGAACCCAAACATTATAGGGACAATGATATCATCATAACTAGGAAGAGCTTAGTACACTTGAGATATACATTATATAAAGAGTAAGTAATAATAATCATTGGTAGTATTCGTAGTACCTTCGTCGGTTGCCATGGTGACCTCAGTAACCATAGCAACGGGCTGTAGCAATGCGAAACTTTGCCCATAAACAACACCTGCCACTCCATGCAAGCGATTAACTGTTGATTAATTATTCGAGTTTCAAACATATTGATTAAAAGCAAGGGTCTTAAGTAAGAAGTTCATCAATTTTGAGAGTATTACTTTCCATCTTTTCGATAAATAACTGAATGAAGAACAAATTTACGAATCTTAATTAAGAATTAATTTCACAATTTCTATAATAATTAAATAATTTAAATAATTTGAACGTAACGTTTATAAATGAACCCTACTCGTATGCTAAATGTTGTTCATGATGAGCCTTTTTCCGATATTGCTAATACACATTTGGAGACCCTGTTCGCTCTTAGTTGAGAACATCACTGACATTTTGAGAAGTACAGTTGAAATTCAATATGTACTCGAAGATTAGATGGAGTCTGATACTTCTTTTGCAACCAAATAAAATACTAAGTGAATTTTACAGTTGTACAGCGGTTCTTTATGCGACTACTGTGCATGAGTTCTAGGTACCCCGGGTCGGGTAATATTGGGTTTTTCTGTCAAAAAACTCTTAGTCTTACGCGGTAAACAATACATAGGCTCGCTTCCTATTATGTGTGACCTAAATACTAAATAGGTGAAATTTCGGCGTAATAAACCTACGCATACCTTTATTAGGCTGTTTCAGTGCTAATCCTAATTGAGCCAGCTTGGTGGACTATGGCCTAACCATTCTCAAACTGTCAAACTGCTGGGCACGGGCCTCTTGCCCGTGCCCAGCAGTTTGACAGTTTAATACAGGGCTGATATTATATTCCCTTTCGGGGCATTGACATGACGCTGTTTTATTATATGTATGTATGAGCCAGATATCTCATTTTTCAGAATGAGCTGATTGTAAAGGTTCGAATTCATTAATCTTTATTTCGATAAAAATGTTTTCCATTTCTTGGATGCATCAAATTAAAATATTATTTTTAATAAAATTAAAATTATAAGTATAAAAAGTTGCATTACAACTAATAAGGGTGTTCGAAGAGACTCAGGCTCAGGAAGAGGAACAGACTTCAATAAAAAAGAAGAACTCATTTGTTTCTTTTTTATTGAAGCCTGTTTAAAGAAAAGCCGAAGCACATATTTTATTCAAGCAATCTGTTCCAATTTTACTTAACCAAAGCACAATGAACGGGTCTTATTGATAAACGACGATATGTCGATCTAGCACGCGATCTAAGCTACCTACAACATGTTCGAAGAAAATAAATCAACCAGACATGCAACCTCCACCCGTGAAATTATCCATTAGTTTGCTCGTTGTTAAATTTCAATAGACGATTTAGTATAAGAAGTATGAATTCTGGTTAGCGTAGAGTAAAATAAAATATTGGACAGTTTCTAGTGTTAGTTGTAGTAACTGGCTCGTTGGATCCATGATATAACTTTGTGTTTATTGGGCTCTCGGATCGGGCAAAGTGTTATTAGATTTTCTTTTAAAATTCTAAGTAGCAGCAATAGTAGTTAATTACGTAGGACTTAAAACACGACTGACAAATTTGAGATGCACTATAATGTTTGCCCTGTATTTCAGGTATACACATGAATAACATACATATAGACGTCCAAACGTTGACTTTAGATAAAAAAAGATTTCATACAACCCGATCGCAGTGCTACATACCGGGTACAATGGTGAATCTGAACTATCCAAAGATCCACTCAAACACACACAAAAATATAATTCAAAATGCGTCCAACCATTTAGAAGGAGTTCATTGACTCGTATAGATAAATCCTAACTCATATTATGAAGATGAATGTGAGTTTAGTCGTTTGTTTGTTTGTTACGCTTTCACGCCTTAACTACTCGAGCGATCATCATACATACAGTTTTCAGGTGAACAGCATAGGACAGACGGGTACATTTACCTAGAAAAGGACTGTTACTAACATAACATACGCATACCTCTCCGCGGGAAAAGGGGAGCGGTATGCGGTAGCTACACATACCCCGGTGTGTCAGCTTACTACCTTGAATAGTAGGTAGGTGGCTGGAACTGAAACTACATCAGCGAACCACCCAGCAGTACCCAATGCAGGCAAGAAATGCACGCGGGCGACGCCCCGGCACAACAGAGGGCGTCGCTCTATATATAAGGTTGATAGTCCGGTTTATTGGTACCGCCATGTTCATGTATGATATAGATTCAAATATTTATTTAGGACCATAACTGTTATTATAAATAGCTTATTGATTATTTCACCGCAGGAAAAGACCAAGCTTTTCCTTACTTTATTTTATCATATCCGTATTGAACATTGAAGTTTTACCAAATCATTTCTCAAGGTAGTCCAGCTCAACAAACCATCTCTAGCTGGGCCGTACTTTGTAGTTATTCTTTTTCTTAGGTCTTTTAATATGTTACAAGCTACGTTTACTTTGTAGCATTTTAATAGGGCTGAAGTCTAGAAGAAAGCTTAGTGGATTCTATGTATAGTGCTTCTAATGCGGTCTATAATATATATACGGTATATAATCCCTATGATAAATTTCAGCTGCGAGTATTAAGTGATGATATCATATTTTTAAATTATTTCGAGTGATAATGCAAAAGATATATAAAAGTATTCATCATACGAATGCAGGTCTTAGAATACTTACGTCACAAAAATATATTCTCAGGTAAACATTGAAAATAAATATTATTTATTAATGAAAGAAACAATTCGCAAATTAATTATTGACGTAATAAGTTCATTGCCCACGCTTTACACTTCACAAACTTTGATAAATACTTTTCGCATAAGTGAAACCCTTCATAAACCTTTTTCGCTTACGAAGGGCTTTGATGTTTAATAATTAAATTAACTGTGGAGAAAATCTTTAAGATAATTTATGATTGCTATTCTTATTATATTCTAAATCAGTTGTAATATAATTATAGCACTACGATAGTGATTTACAAGTGATTGGATGCGATTAGATTCCCGCTAAATCTTACAGCTATCCGACTAGGTGAATATGTTCGATAATATATATATTTTTTTACACCTACCACGCTGTACATAGTTTCTGAGTCGCGAGGAATATTACAAATAGTCAAACAACGGACACAAAGGACAACCAGACTCGGAACAATTGTTATTTGTACATCATACAAATTTTTGTTCCGTGTGGGGATATTTCTATTTAAGCCTGGCATTTCGCTCAAATTGGCAGAGCCTGACTAAGGATATCCATCTTATAGAAGATCACAATCACGCAACCATTGTTGGCAGCTTAGTTGCTTGATTGCAAGCTGTACCGCTGCCAGAATTTTTTACAAGATGGTGTGCTAGTGTGCAGTAATAAGGCCAGTTCAAATAAAAAAGATCGAATTCAAGAATCGGCAATATGCGAGTGATAACCTTGGAGTAGCAATCACATATAGGTTACGGTAACTGCTTACTATCAAGAAGAATGTATACTATTTTGTCACCTTGAGCTACATATGTTTAAATTAAAGAAGTTTTCAAAGAGTTCTATGCTGGTGGCCTTTTTAAATCGAATAGAAATATTCAATATACCGAAACCAGCAGTTAAACATATACTATGTCATGCTTCAAATGTATCAGAATAAATACTCTTCAGTCCGGAACCCATTAATTTTCCACAAAAATGCCAGTGACTTTTACCACTTCCTTTGAAAATTGTCCGGTGGAATAATTGTAGTAACACATATTAAATCAATAGTTCCACAAACTTTGATGAATTGTGCTCTGCAATGCATAAACATAAAAATATGAAAACAGCGCAATGCTCTCCAGATAACCTAGTATAGTTATCATAAATGCACGTGCACTATCAATCACGAGGTTCTAAATTCTATCATCCATCATTTTATCACTCCATTTTTATGCGAGGAAATTCTCGTTGTTTTTGGAACATTGTCCAGTCCAGCATAGCCACAAACTCGCCTTTCTATAATATTGTCTTCTGTTTACGCGAATGTTATTCATTGAAATTAAACTACTATATACGGATTTTATCGCGTTATTTATTTATCACTGTATTACATAATTTTGAAACTTTACACTACTATTACTACTATTGAATTTTACTAATTTATAAGCTAATAAAATTATTTAAACTATGAAATCTATTTATATTTAGGTTTACACTTTCCCCGACGTTTCGGTTGCTTTTCAGCAGCCATGGTCACGGTGAGACTAAGATGGTAGTTGTCTCAATGTTCCAGTGTAGTTATTTCAAAGTACGCGAACATAATTTAAACATTGGTGTTTCTATTTACGCAGAATGAGCTCAAAGTATCATGAAGTCTAGCTGTGGTTTGTTTCTTCTTGGGTTTGACTATTTGAAGTACTGGATCCCAAGCTGGTGGTACATTCCAACCATCTTCTCTATTGAAATTAGGATGTTTTTTTATTTCAATAGCCCTTCTATTATAGGTATAGTCGACCAAGAAAGTGGTCTACCAGTTTTGACAAGTTTCTGGGAGATCTAACTATCGCTAAGGTTGACATTTCTAACTTGAGACATCGCATGACGTAAATATAATATATGATAAAGAGAGTAATGGTTACTGTCATAATATTATTGCAAGGGGAAATTAACCAAAGTTTCCATGACGTTTAAATGAACCTCAACCCTAGGGAGGTAGACCACATTTTTGGCCGACTGTACCTGCAAATTGGCAGGAAAGCGTGGCAATCATGATGCTGTGTTTTATAAACCAAATTAAGCTAATGCTTCACATATATAAATAGGTCAAAATACAAATGGATCAATTTAGCGGGGAAAGTCCAAATAAACCAATATTATATTTTAATATTGCTTACCGCTTGTTGCCCTTGTGTACCACCGTTACGTTATATGCCTACAACTAAGTTAAGTATTCAAATTGAAATCGCAAAGCTTTTTAATAATTTGAGTGAGCAATTCAGACTTTAAGCAACATATTTTCGTAGTTCCCTTGAGAGTTCTGAAATAAGCTTTGGTAAAAGCTATATTAAATGTTGCCTAGGGACATAAACTTACCTTAAGAAATATCTAAACAAATTCCGCCAAGTCAATTTTGTAACAATATTGGACCATAAATAAACAAACTTCCAAATTCTGTGGTAGTCGTTTCTGACATTACTATATAGACATAAGTTTATCTATACGTCTGTATATCACTTAGAGAAAATAACAACTCAGCTTATACAGGTTTTGTGACTAATAGCTGTTTCTAAAACGATATGGCAAAGTCCCCGTGTCTTTACTATCGCGTACTTATCTTATCTTATCTTGATCCGGGGGCCAGTCATTGTAGACCGGCGACACTTCGACCCAGTGGGATCTTTTGTGTCGGCCTCGAGGTTTATCCCTGAGCTATCTTCCTATGAATGTACTGCATTAGTCGCAGCGTACACTTCAGAGGGAGAAGCCTGAAGTCTTCAGGGTTCGGATATGCTAATCCCATCAGACCCATCCTTAGTCCGGCCAACGCGTCACATTCACACAGTAGGTGTGGTATGGCCTCGTCCTGTTCACCACAGGCTCTGCAGATCGAATTGTTTGACAATCTCAATCTGCACAGGAAGTCGTTGGTGCCAAAATGACCAGTAAACGCTCCTGTGAGCGCGTACTTAATATCACGTATTTTTACTATGATGAGCAACTTAAACTCACGATTCCATTCAATTTCGTATAAAGGTCAGTTTGTTAATTATATTCAGGAGATATAGTGCATAATGTAAACCAGGTAAATAAAATTGCGGGGAGCTGTCGTGCAGTACATAATTTACATGGATTAAGACGCGGCGAAAATAAACAACTAAATCGAGTTTTAATTTGAACATGAGACTTTGTCATATCGTTTTAGAAATATCTATATATTAATACGTGAAGCACAAACTTTGTACCCCATTTTGCGAAATTGCGCGGATGGAGGAATATGGCAAAGTTAAAGTTTATATGGAGAAAGAGTGGCGAATCCTAATATTTTTATAAAATATGCATCAGAAATACATTAAATTAATGAAAAAATACGACACGCACACAACCATGCATTTGACACACGCAGCCGAATTGCGTTATTAGTATTTCGGCATTGTTCGTCTGACGTCGTTTAATTCTTCGTAACTATGGTTACATATACCTTATTTATAGCAGTAGCAATCTTAGGAATATCGTCAATGAAAAAGTACAGTTAAATAAATAATATTTTGTTTGAACAAGATAGGTAAATTAACCTATATAGCCTTGACGAAATCTAAATTAAATGTGATTATAAGGGTAAAGTTATGAAGAATAAAACCTTAATAACGATCAAACATAAAATTTAAATCAATTATGGTCGAATTTTGACCACTAGGCGACCGCTGGTTATAATTAATGTATCAAATCAATTTATTCACGAAACCTGTAAAAGCTGAGTTGTTACTTTTATTAAAAAATTTAATACATACATTTCTTACTTATTTAAAATAGTTAGGCTAACTAAGCTTTCAGCTCCCAAAATAATTCCAAGTATGCTACAGAGGTATTTACAAAAAATTTAACAACATACAAAGAAGAATCAAATTCGATGTAGTGCCGAGTCTGAATGTTTTTATGAATAGCAATTTTTTGTCTCATGTGAGTACAAAACCGCAGTACTTACCAGTACTGCGGTTCCTTTAAATCGTCTAATCTTACTTCACTAGTACAATACAACGTCAAGGTAAATGAACTCTATTGAACTAAGAAAAAGGACTCAAAATTGCTCATCGTCTGCATACAAGCTGTGTAATAGCATCGTATGACTTGCGATATTGCACATAGTTTGCATGATACATGGTTTCAAGCGGCTGGTGTGCCAAACCAAATTCGCTTTAAAAGAGACCTCAAGTAACCCACGTGATTTTGTAAGGCTTTTGGTATCGGAAATTTTGTATAGGTTATTGGAAAATTATTTCATATCTGATGAGTTACACCTTTTCTAAAAATCATCTTTGCTTGAAATATACTCCCGGTTTAAATATATTACGTGGATTTGACGAGCATTTATATCACGTACACTTAGCACAGCACACAGACTCCATAGAAGCAATTGTAGATCACAGAAGTTTCTGTCACGTATGGATTTCGAACCACTTCGGTAATCAGCTCCGTCATATGCAGCAAAATAAGTGCAACGGATAGCTACTCGTAATTTGGCACAGGTGACAACTTACACTGCCTAGTATTCAAGTACTGCATAACGATTGAACAACTCTTAGTAAATTATTTGATTTCATAGTATTGTGTTACGTTTATGGAAATATTACATATGAGTACAATGAGTATAAGGCATTGCTATATATGATGGAGGAGTTGTGGGTTAGAATCTCACCCGTAGCACAACTGACGTTATCATTTATGGAAGTATTTTTCTTTTATATTGTATATATTTTTTTTTGGTTTGTATTTTTGCGGATGAATGACAAGTATTATTATTAGAATGTTTGAGGTACTGTGAGCAGAAAACGTGAATGCAATTTTTTTAATTTATATTATATTATTGAATAAATAATTATTAAATAGTGTAATTGGCGCAAATCGTTCTATTTGATATAAAATAAATAAATATTCGATCTAAATTATTAGAAATATAAATATTTGATTTCATTGTTCAAATAGTTTTGTTTGCCTTACCCAAGTTAAGTAGAACTTCTGACCTCATGATCAGCAATTACATACTAGCAGAAAAATATAATATTATAAACCAAGGTTTATTTAAAGGCTAAGGATTAGTCAAACTCGTATTCGTTACAGTAAAAGCATACCAGGCAAAGGGTTTCTTAGATCGACAAGCATGCATGAAGAATGTGATGAAAGTGAAATGTAAATAAAGCAGGAGGGGCATGTTAGGAGCGAGGTTGCCTTTGTATTAACTGTTTAGCTTGTCATATAATATAGGTATAAACTCCTGTCCGTATAGAGGGTTAATTGAAAAATACTTATAACCTTTACCTGGGATTCATTTATACTTTACACGAATAGCGTAGTGATTTAAGTGGTTACCGGAGTTGTTGGTTCGAATCCCACGCGTAACAAAAATTTGTGTGACCCACAATTGATTGTTTCGATTTTGGATGTTCTTATGACCGTTGTTTGAATGTTTGTAATGTTTGTTAAGACTGTGCCGAGCGAAATGTGCCAAAACAGGCGGTCACAGTTAAATTGATAAAATAAACACTTTTTGTTTAATACAAATATAAAATATACATTTACCATAACAATGAATGTGTTTACAATTACTCTGTGTAAAAACCTTAAAATATTTAATATTTTCGCCTACAAAATTACGTAAATTTGCACGAAAAATGCAAAAACATAAGCTCGTGTTACGTGATTTTTAGGTTATAACAGTAGAAATATATCCTATTTTACAGCTTAAACGAAACATAAATAGTTACCTATATTACAATTTGTCCGTCCCAAATATTTAAGATATTGGTTGACAATAAAGATACATATTTATCAAAAAAGCACTTTAAATCCTCCATACAATTTTACTATGGCGGCCGCGCGCCGCTTTGAATATCGAGCTCTGTCATTCAGTCCAGCCGCGTCTTACGCTCGGCGCAATCTTAAGCTTTCACGCCTTAACTACTCGAGTGATTACCATGAAACTTCGCATACATATTGTCAGGCATACAGGCAAAAGTACTGTTCCCGAGGGATAGAAACTACACAACCTACATTTACGTGAGCAAAGCGGGGCAGGCGGACAAAATGTAGTATGTTAAATACATTGTAAAGAAGACACAGGTAATAGGTTATTAGTTGGTACCTATTGATATTATAACTTTGTAAACTCGCTTCACCATTATAAAACAATTCATACAGTTTTCTTATAAATTTTGTACAGTAATGAATGCGACTGCTATGCATGTACACGAGGTTATGGATTCGATTTCTATGATCGCGTATATTGTGATCTTACGTAAAAATATTCTTATCAGCAAGCAAAACGTACTCTAAATCTATGCCCGTTAGATGGCTCTTCTAATTATAATATTCTATCACCTACACACAACACCATCTAGCCCAAACTAAGCAGAGCTTGTACTATGGGTACTAGACAATGGATAAACATACATATATACTTTCTATTTTGTAAATCCGTACATATTATACATAGAAACACCCAGACCAAGGCAAACATCTATGTTCATGCACACAAATGTTTGATTTGTGCGTGAATCGAACCCGCGACCTCAGGCGTGGCAGTCGGTTACACTTACCACTACGCCATCGGAGCTGCCATAGCTATAGGCTCGCACTTAAGTGGGATCAAAACCATAGTTGTCGAAATGTAGTGTTAGTACACCTTTGGTTGTATTACAAGCGTGACAATATGGACTAATCTCCGAATAAAATGGATATGAGTTACAAATGGAGAAATGGACATGCCAAGAAAGTTATTAATTTTTTTTTTAAATTCTTCTCTCGCATTTGATATAATGCCTGTGTCGCGGGAGTGTTTACAAACATACAGACAACGGACACAAGGATACCCAGACTCGGGACAACTATTTGTGGCTCACACAAATTTTTGTCCCGTGCGTGGATCGAACCCACTACACTCGGCGCATAGCCAGTGGCGAGGCGTTCACTTTAACCACTATGCCATCCATGCTGTTTAATAGCTGTTTAATACTAAAAATTACAATGCCCTAAAAACAGTTAGGTAAATGCCAGGTTATCAGTCCCGTCATTATAAAATAACATCTTCAAGTACACTCGATCAACACAACGTAAGCGAACAAACATCTATTTAGGAAATGTACATCGAAAAAAATATAATTACACATAAATAATTAATTATTAACTCCATTGTACTTAAAGCTATGTGAAGAAACGTTAAGACCCCTTCAGTTATATTCGGAGCTTATTTTAGCGGAAGTACGATAAGTAGCCAAGGATCCGGGCAAACAAAATAAGGATCAAAGCTTATTAGCGCAAATCAGAACATTGTCTAAGTATTTTTATTATATTATATTCGTAACAAATATAATAGGAAACGGGCTTAGTGCGATCTTGTAGATATTTCTATAATCTCTTTTATATAATAAAATCTATTTTATATAATCGTTTCATACGCCCGAGGTTTAGGCTTGGTTACAATAGGCATCTTCACTAGCAGACCCTTTATTTATTTTTTTATCGTGGGGAAATACTCCTGATACCCCACAAGGGGAGGCGGGAGGAAATGTCGTGCACTCCTAAGACTTCAGGTCTACCGTCTTAAATCACCACGGTGTACCAACTTACTGCATTATATGGTGGGTAGGTCGCTGGAACTAAAATCACTAGGAGACCCGCGATCTCGCAAAATTGACAAGCCTTTCAAAAAAGGCATGTGTATATCTAGCACGATTGCTCTAATTGCTATTTTACGTGATTTTGGTTCTATTAAAAGTAATTATTATTTTGTAAAATGATATTATAAACTATAGACATATTACCTTCATATAATAAAACACAAAAATAGTCTCCCCGTGACCATGGCTGCTGAAAAGCAACCGAAACGTCGGCGAAAGTGTAAACCAAAAATAAATAGATTTAATAGTTTAAATAATTTTATTAGCTTATAAATTAGTAAAATAAAATCAATAGTAGTAGTAGTGTAATATTTTCAAAATTTTGTAATACAGTGATAAATAAACAACGCGATAAAATCCGTATATAGTAGTTTAATTTCAACAAAAATATTAGTTTCATTGCATAAAACATGTATTTGCATGTTTTACTAATGGGTAAAGAAGCTTCAAAAACTGCAAGAGTAAAAATGATAGCTGGCTATGTATAAAACACACCGCTTTTATTTAATCTATGTGAATAGTGACTGTATTTGTTTTATTTTCTGTTGTAGTATATTATTATAATATTTGTTACTATGTATTTTTTATAATTTGAAATATTTAATTCGTTTATTATTACAATTAGTAATGACATATGCACGCCTGTGGGTGGAATGTGGCAGAACTTTCATATAAACTGTGACAACTAAAATGTAAACCCATGTTCGCATTAATAAATGAATTTGAATTTGAATTTGAATTTGAAAGTAGAACACGTGTACTCGATGTCCTTGTCGTGATAAAATATATTTGTTCGCCTCACATTAAAAAATAAAAATATAACGTACACTAGATATGATGTTGAACTATAATAAGATAAATTAGAAAATATATACGATTTTTATTTAATTAGATTCCTTCATCTGTTATTGTGATATATAAGCCGATATTACCTGCCTACTTCTAAAGGATAGACCTACAGAACACGGAACATCGCACGCTGCGCTTCTACTAGAATTGAAAGTAATAATAATATTCATGCCAAGTGACAGATGGCATCGAGCGCAGGCATCGCCGTCAGTTTGACTATATAAATGGTAATATTGGTATTGCCTGTGTAGGACTGACGTATTCCATGCTCTCTGGGTAGTCAGAAATGAAAAATCTGTAAAACAACCATATCTCACAAATTATGCTTAGGATTCATTTAAGAAGTAAGATCTTTCTATTTGTGCTTTTGCTTAAAATTTCTTACAAAGGTCTACTCTACACTTGCAATAATACTTTTACTATACCCTAAATTTGAATTCAAATCCACCAAACTAATAGACTACGAGCCCGTACGCCCCTTGACTTTCACCCCTTTCATAGAAAGATTATTAGATTAAGAGACTATTTTTGGGTGGATTTAAGAAGAAACCTAGCAAATATCTACAAGGGGGCGAAACTTGAGGGGCCAACGGGCTTGTAACTAACTAATATACGCGTCCGTGTAATAAGGCAGTCTATTCATTTGCTAATTTAAATCATATCACAAACGTGCATAGTTTTTAAAAGGATCAATGAATTGAAATTAAATTACTTTATACGGATTTTGTCGCGTTGTTTATTTTAAATCACTTTAATTATATAATTTTGAAAGTGATTTAAAATAAACAACGCGACAAAAGTACCTATAAACATGTTTAATTTCAATGTATAACATTCGCGTAAACGTATGACAATATTAGGACTAATGGATATATACCTATTTTGCTTAATTTTAAACTTAATAAATAAAAAACTAATTACTACTATTTGTTCCAAACAACAATCATTGCATTTATAAAACCGAGTGTTGTGTGTGATGCCTTGCATAAAGCACAAGAAAATAAACCCTTTTTAAGTGACGCACATCGAAAAGCTCTTCAAACGAGTTTCCTTTTGTACTAGCAGTTTCGCAAGTTTTATCTATGTAGTGCAACTTTGTCATCTTTTCACACGTCACACTCATGCCAATATTCAACAAAGCACTTTGGCACTATTTCAAACAGAGTTGGCGGCCATTTAAATCGGAAACTTAATATTTAGCACAATGCCAGTAACAGTTCAGCTACCTGGCAGATCGATAGATTTCTGAGGTTAAGTAACACACACGTTAAAGTAACTGGCTAGATTATGAATTAATTATTGTTCGTTTGAATAATTGGTATACGAAACAGAAGGAGTGACGTCACGTTTTATTACAATTGAAAGAAATAGTTGAGTTTCGAATAGAACTGTATAACAGGAAAAACCAATAACATAATTACTTTTATTAAGCAAAATTATTCAGTATCGCTCACTTTAACGCTGAAGGCAAACTACGTGAGAAAACTTGCATGTCAAATCAACATACTTATGTGTGGTCATATTATACAAACACATGCACTCACCCACCCACACACATCCACACACACACATACACACACACACACACTTAAATACACATAAACACATACGCTTACACTCACACCTATTAATTAAGGAATTTTTCATACTTTGTTAATACTTACCTTATTGTAAACATACGTATAGATGTGAAAGAGCGGGGTGTCCTAGTACAAGTATTGTTATATGCTTAAATGGATACTCCAAAGACTAGGTTATGGAAACACCAAATGTTTACGAAAATAAATATTTTTTATTTTTTTTTATATATTGCGAAGTCTGCTTACCTGCACTGGGTTAGCGTAGTCGACTATGACGTTACCCTTCTCATGCGTAGTAGATAGCCCACGATATTAAATAAACTAAATTGGAACTCTACACTATTGGAAGGACTGGCAGACTAAACCCGGCGATAGAAACCCACGGAAACGTATGGAACAATGAAGTGAATGGAACAGAAAAGGTTAGAAAAAAACACGATAGCAACCATCTTAAATTTACTATAAATGTATCTTATAGCATTGAAATTATAATGAAAACATAACATAAGTGTTGTATCTGCTACAATGAACTCATTATCATATCATAAGGAAGTACGTCAAAATCAATATTATTGTTACCTACATAATTAATTATACGCTGAAATTTTGATAATCTTGTATGTTGTATTCCAAGTAGTTGGCAAGCCAACTGGGTGTATTCGACCAAAATGTCTTTGTGGTGATATTTTTCAATACCTCTCTCTCTTCCTGGCCTTCATACCACATGGTGATGCGATCAGCCTTCTTTATTTTCTTCCTCCATTTCGCCCTGTCTTTGACAACATCTTCAGAAGCATTAAATGCCTTCATGTCTCTGCGCAACACACCTGTCCATATAGTCTTCGGTTGTCCTCTAGTTCTTGTTCCGGGGACAGATAGTTCCAGTACCTAATTGCCAACTTAATCTGGTGGTCTTCCACGATACTTTTTTTGATAAAAGTTTGTTATACCTAAGTTTATTTTAACAACGTGTAACTTGGTTGTATTGTCCCAATGCTGAGCAAAGAGTCGTGTATACACCATGAATAAAGACAATCATAAAACTTTCAAGTAAATTATCATATGCTTGCATAGAAAATATTTTTCTAATTTCAGCTTCCGGATGGATAAAAGTTGTTATCGGTTTGTTTCAGAGTTCGAGAAACCGTTTTGCTGATACAATTTTCATCTCTTAATTAGTGTAACTGCCGTTCTAGGCTTCTCTTTCATTCTAACTAATATAACATAAATAAATATAATAAATAATAATATTTTTTTTTATAATTTGTGTATATATATAAATATTAAATGCATTATGTATACCTACCTAACATAAATAAATAATAGGAACTTACTTGGATAATAATGTAACTGTATCATAAAAAAAACAACTTACTTAAATGAATCATAAGAAAACGTCGAATATGTCGATGGATTTAGAAAAGGCTTTGCCAGGGTTTTAATATGTGAACATCGCTTTGCGGCGATACGCTGTCCCCTATTACCTAAACATAATATGTATTTATATGCATATCTTATTTCTATGAGTGCAAATCCCTACTTGTTAATACATCTTCCTGTCATGCGGTTTCATGTTTGTCCGGGCAAGTAAAAATCTCGGCTATGAAGTAAAGCTGTCAGAATAAACAATAACTGGTACCTAAGATAAAGAATGTGTGAATGAAATGTTATGCATGTAATCCTTCCTCGTTTTACTTGAGAGATTTGCTTTTGTTTGTGAAGTATACGCCATCTTTCATATATATGTAAAGTTACTTTAAAGTTATATAATTAAGTACTTCCTTTGTCCACAGCAAGGAATCCAATTACTTTTAACTTTAACAAACTATCGTAATTATTCTACAACTTGTGCAAACAATGCATAAAGTCCTAAGAAACTTATACATATATACATATTCTAGCTGTCCTGACAGACGTTGTCATGTCCAGGCGAAAAAAAAAAGAAAAACCAAATCTAAACCATCCTCGAATCCACTTGAACACCCACAAAAAAAATCACTCAAATCGGTCCAGCCGTTTAGGAGGAGTTCACTGTCAACACACGTACAGAAGAATTATACATATATATAAAGATTGTAATAGTACAGCCGCTACACACTATGCTTTCAAGCATCCACCATCTTTTCGAATCTAAGTACATTAAATTCTAAGGAAAAACGTATGAAAGCATTGCACTTTGTAGACACGTCTGAGTACATTGTAAGCGCAGCCGTGTGCGACTATAAAATATCCATTAAAATTATGAGTGACATTTATAAAAATGTTCTTATGTTCTAAAAATATTTGTTTGTTTTATAAACATTAAAACACAGACACAAAGAATAGCCATACGTGAAAAAACTATCTGCGAATTACATATACATGACTCGAGTGGAAATCGAAACCAAAGACATTAAAATATCGAAATATACTTCCTACATTTTTTAGTAACAAAGCAATCATTCAAACTGTTCCATCCAAAATCACTATCGGCCTTTCTTAACTATTTATTTATTTCAGTGAATATGTTGCCTATTTAACATAAATCTCATCCATAGCAGCACTTATTTGAGCTATAACGAGGACTCTAATAAGGCACGTACCTATCTCGTTAAAACGATCGCCCATCCAAAGAAACTCCCGTACACATAACCATGGATCGATGCTTAACGATCGGGTATATCGTTTCATAAGCGTGGATAGAATACGAGATTCGTAATAATCTACCAAAGATCGACCGGGCGTTCCCTAACTTAACACTTTGCAAAGCAAGTTCTGGTAACTTTAAGTTAGTAAGCAAAAGTTTTAAATCAATTTTCAGCTACTTTCACTTCACTAAAGCAAGCATTGACATGCGGGCACGCTGCGTGTTTTCTTCCGTGTCAATACACTTTGGCGCAAAGCGGAGCCATGTGACTTTGGCGCACGGAATTTTCCTCTCTAACCATTAAGGGACTTTTGACTAAACGGCGTGAGGAGGCTTTTTGAAGTTAGGAAATCTGCCAATAATCAAATAAAATATTTGGGCGGTGAAGGATTTCTGCACCCAAATCTTCGCTCTCACAAGCGTTGTTGATTATCAAAGAGTTGTGATTCCCGTTAACGTTACTCGGAGTAACCGCTGATAACTTCTTTCGTTATCTAGCACTATCTGTACTAATAATAAAGCTGAAGAGTTTGTTTGTTAGAATGCGCTTATCTCTCGAATGAACTGTCGAATATGAAAAATGTCGATGTCGAATTTGCGTTTGTTATAATAATATAATATATTCTTAAGGATTGTCAATATAACATCACGCTACGAGGCCACAGGAGTGGCGTAGTAATTATAAACGTGGGTGAAACCGCAGGGAGGCCTGTAGTAATATACGGCAGGTCTACAAAATAAGGCATTATATACGTTTTTCTTGACTTAGGTCTTCAAGCGAATTTTAACATAACGTAACGTACGGTATTGTTTTAAATTTACATTGACAGCGCAAATGACCACGTTCAGCTATTTACATTCATTCATTCTAGATTGAAACCCAGGCTTTATATTAACTTACTAATGCGCTAAATGTTGTGGGTTCAATGACCACAAAGATGAGTTTGTGTGGTTTCATACTCTATGTTATTTGTGTATAAAATGGATGAATTATATTCCTTTTTTTGATTAACATTACATTCTCATTGTACCTATTTGGGTAGGTTTCCCTGTCTAATAATAACATAGCAGAATATTATATGACCCCTTCAAAAGATTGTTGTTCTCTAGTTTGTAGCGTATTAGTAGACTACTGAGAATTCTGCATTTTCTCAATAATATGTGAAGTTTGCCTAAGTGGGCCAGCATGGTGGCGTAATCCTTCTCACACTGAGAAGAAGCACGTGTCCAGCACGGGACACTTTATTACTGTGCTGATATTATTATTAAAAAGTCTCATGTTTTGCATCTAAGCCGATTTTACTATCTTAAATATCTCCTTATAATAAAGGCCTAACGAAAGGAAGAGACACCAGAACTGTCAAATTTGTTCCTTATCTTGCTGACGTATCTTTCATCAGCATATTAGATTTGCTAACTTTCTTAATTTTGCGTTCGTGATAATGAATTATTTTGACAAACCGAAACTCATCCAAGCTAAATGAGTCAAGGGGTGTTAAAATTTAATTAAATAAATCTTATTACATTTTTGCAATGTTTTATTATTTTAAGCTTATATTAGTTTTGCTAAAAACTTGCAATAATCAATATTTTAGGCCTTGAGCTGTCCACATATTGCTTTAAACTCGAATGCATCACCGTGTTACAAGATTTCATTGGCAAGGTAACCATATATCGCTACGCTTAACGTAAGTAACTTCGGAATATAATGGTGCTTGCACAGTGCACATGATACAAGATGCTGAAGTGCGCTAAATACGCAAGCTAGATATACGGATTACTTGCGCACCTGCATCATTCATCTTCTTGAATGATAAATACAAACAACCCAAGTACCTGCGCATTTACTATAAACCTATGGGAACTTGATACTTTTAAGATTTCTTCAACGAAAATAGGTTATGCTTAAGAGGTTCAGATCAAGTTTTGCAACAAATGTACCTTCTATTGATATTATCATTATGAAAGGATGTAAACATGTTTAAATGTTTGTTACTCAATCACACGTAAACACAGACAAACAGATTTAGAAAAATGGCACACAGTAAGACTATTTACTGTATTAAATATTCCATATACTTTTCATCTCAGTATGCGTTTCTGTGGGTATACGAGGGCAAAACCGTAGTTAAAACTAGTTTAGAAATAAATGACTGCCTGCTTCTTCTGGACCAAGTTGCCTTGTAAATGGAAATAAGCTCGCCTCTTATTATTGTGAAGCGGAAAAATAGCTGTCGAAATCTGAGTGTAATATATAATATTCTACCACATACACACAACACCATCTAGCCCAAACTAAGCAGACCTTGTATTATGGGCTAGTACCCATATACAATGGATAAACATACATATATGTATACTTTTTTTATAAATACATAATATACATAGAAACACCCAGACCATACATCTAAGGGTGTATTTGTTAGGGTAAGTGTAATTAATTAAAAATTATTAATAATTGTCTATCATCCTTACTAATATTATAAACGCGTAATTTTGTATGGATTTATGGATGTTTGTTACTCTTTCACGCAAAATCTACTGAACCGATTGCGATGAAACATGGTATGTAGCTAGCTGGAGACCTGGATTCACACATAGGCTTTTTATCCCGATATTCCCACGGGGACAGAACATATGCGGGTGAAACCGCGGGGAGAATTAGTTATTAATAATCACCGAAAGGCGAGGTAAAAGTAAGAAATTAATCACATTTGTCAGTGATTATTAATAATTTAACCTTAGTACCGATAAAAGTAATAAAGAACGTAAGCTAAGCGTCTTTCTGTTCGATCGAGCGTCAGAGGCAAGGACGGGGGTGGGAGAGCGGTGTGCGGGATGGTTCCCTATTTATTCGCATAAAATTATAAATATGTCATAATTTAACATGGAATACTTTTACTTATCCTAATAATAGTTACGCACAATATTCATTGTGCATAACTGTTTAGGCACAATTTTTAAGCATAATTACTATAAGCACCCTAACCTATTGTTACACTATTGTACGCAAGTTATATATGCCTTATAACTTTATGCCAATCAAAATTAGGGCAAAAAGCATTAGCCTAAATGATATTTATGCCTACTGAAATATTATGTTAAAAACAATTATATCAAAGTATTATTATGACAAAAAAAATGCCTAACTCGTTATGTCAAGTTAATTGTGACAAATAAAATAAATCGAAACAAAGGGTTCCCGAGCACTGAGTAACGGCAGCCACGCGTAATGCAGCGCACAGCGGCAGCCGCGAGAATATGAGTGTATAATTTTTATTTTATCTGTTTTTGTTTGATGTAAGCAAAACTAAATAAACGATTGCATCTAGATAAGTTTGTTTTAGTAATTGTAAACTGTGGTATTATAAATAAAACCTACTAACTGCACAAATAACTTCGAGTCTTATTTTATTACTTTTACCGACGAGAGGTGTAAATTATTAATAACAACTGGTAAAAGTGATGAATTTCAATTTTATATTCACATTTATCAAATCATGAGGTAATTATTAATAATAACAGATAATTATTGATAATTTTCAATTAATCACACTTACCGTAACATATTCACAGAACAGAGAAAAAAATGGTGTGATCAAAATGTGGGTATATTACACCCACATTTTGATAGCTGCTTTAGTTAAGGGTGAAGTAGACTTCTTTAAGAATGTACAGGCGTAAGTCTATATTATAAAATAAACTAATAAAAATGCCGCCATGGTCCCGTGACCATGACTGCTGAAAAGCAACCGAAACGTCGGGGAAAGTGTAAACCTAAATATAAATAGTTTTAATAATTTTATTAGCTTAAAAATTTGTAAAATTTTATGGTAGTAGTAGTGTAACAGTTTCAAAATTATGTACTTTATACAGTGTTAAAAAAACAACGCGATAAAATCCGTATAAATGAGTTTAATTTCAATGAGTAACATTCGCGTAAACAGAAGATAATATTACTGTCCTTTTGGTACTGGTAGAATCTAAAGTTTGAATTATAATCTAAATAATAGATGGTTCGATTATTGCTTGAAATATTTTAAAATAAATACTAAACAACATTTATAGAACTTCCGACAGTGCTTTTGGGTATTGGGTTGTATTTTCCTTTGAATATAAATGTTTTTTAGTTAAGCCAGTGAGACTACAGGTTAATTTTTATACATAGTATTTGCTTGCAAAAGACTTATTAAATAAGACGTCTCTTAAATTATCAAACACACTAAGTTAGAAGATCACACCAAAATTGTCTCATAGTACGGCAATTTTTTACTCGTCTTCTTTGATACGAACTAACTCATTATAAAATCAGGAAGTCAATGTTTTCAGACTATATTTATTCTTTAACAAGCACAGATAACAAAAAAACACAGCACATAGAGATGGGTCTCTTTGTATGTTCTTTAGATACCAATACGCCATATTTGAAAATAGGAAAATTAAGAAAAAAGGACGAGGTTATTTTATTAAAGTAACTAAGCTAATAAAGGATAACATCGATCTTAAGATAAACCATAATAAATCAGACACAACTCCACCAAGTCTTTGTAGTCGAACTTTATGACCACCTACGCAAGTATACCCACATAATCAACTCAGAATCGTATAATAAAATATATCTTATTATTATTGGCAGAGATTATGGGCATAAGACTTGATCACAGAGAGTAAACCCGGTCCTGTGTCAATATGGCGGACCATCGGACCGTTCAGTGAGGTATAGCGAACCCTCGTGGGTCAAGGAATTTTATGCCTTTACATATATGCTATATTGTATTGTTTGGTTATTGTATTAGTGATAGGCGAATATTTTGCGAGAGGCACAGCGATATGACGGACTATAAGGATTATGAGAAACTTGATATGCGTGTATAGATACTAGTTCCAGTGGAAGTTACGTTAGATGGATTAATTGGCTTTTAGCTGTGTAGTGTATGTACCCGATTTCCAAGCGTCATTTACATGTCCTGGATATGAGACATATTTGTAACAAATGGTAATTATTGTTGTGTAAGTATATAAAGGAGTTTATTTTATGGATCGCTAATTATGTCAATTCGGATTCGATTTTTGAATCATACTTATTTTAATTGCGTTTTCGTAGCTACAAAAAGTCTGGAAACGCTTTTTCTGACATCACCAACAATGTATGGCAATAAAATGTTAGATATATTATTGTAGACCACAATAAATTTAATTTTAATTAAATGCTTCTGCTAATTTGCCATTTCGCTTCTTCCAATTGTTTAGACGGATATTTGCCTAATGCACCAACCGCACAACTAAGTCTGTTTTAACACGTAATATTGTACTATGCATGTATTTATATTAAGCACAGGTAGACTTTCGATCCAACTCACGTATACTTAGTAAATAAACAGGGCTGTATCAATATACCGATACCGGTAATGGTCTGTGGTGCAACATAAAGGGATCAAAGCAGCATGATTCAAGTTTTCCATAAAACACCACAGAGTAATACATGCGTTAAGAGCATCGCGATAATTAGTTTACCTTTGCCTGCCTCAATATTTTCAAACTGTAAAAGAAAAACAAATGTTATATCTTCTTATTTTGCAAGAGAAAGAATATGCTGGCCGAATATAAGGCATCAACGATTTATTAAAAAGAAAGAAATCGAAATTTAAATGCAATTCTAGAATACCGTAGTACCGTAGTAGTATACCGTTTTCATTTTTGTTGTTTATTATTTTGTATTAAATATTGAATGCTATGTTTAATATAGATATAGACGTATAGATTTACCGACAGTCATCAATTTATTCAGTGTGTCAAGAGTTACTATCGTCAGTCTAAGAAGGCACACATTTTTAGTTCACAGACAAGCTTGATTAAAATAACTTACCTTTATAATTACTTATTTTTCGCTTTGTGCCATTAACGAGAGTAACATACATATCACAATGCCGTTAATAAAAAAAATAGATCAAGCATTTTTCATGTATGTATATAAATTTTAACGTACCAATTAAATACAAATTTGCAAGTCACCACGGTGTGCTAAACCTGCAATCCTCATTTGCGGTCCAGTTGCATAATATATTCTAGCTGTATTCGAAACTGTAATGTTGGCAATAAAAATGTCTCGGAACTACAATTTCAGCACAGTTTGCAAGAAACACGGACTATTACCGTCGCTCGCCATTTCAGCAGCCATTCTCACAAACTACTGATGTTTTATGAGACCAGACATCCTATTTCTGTTTAATATTATAAGAAATATCCTTGATTTGTGTAGTTTAAAGATTTAGGAAGGCAATTTACATAACATACTATAGCTGTTCCATGAGTTTGCTTACGTAAACTTGCTAGTCAGTAATAAAATATTTATATAACAGACTAGCTTTGCTCGCAATTTGATACAAGCGAACTTGTATCATCTAAGAAATAAATTTGTTAATCTTCATGTGTTGAGATTCGCCAAACGCACTTTACAATTTACGTAATATATGTATATGTAGTAGTATGTTATATTTCAAAATTGCTGTTCGTATTCTTAATGTATGCATGCGATTTATACTATAATAATACTGACCACACCCTTATCTGTATTTATAACTATTCTACTCACCTGCACACAACACATTTCTACACATATACAATATTTTTAATATACTACACGTTTTCATATACCAAACCCACATACACATCTACACACGCTAAGTCTTATAATTACGACTTACCCATAAACATTGGATCGTCATACAACATTACAATAACAAACATCACACCTCAACCGTCAAACACTAATAATATAATTTACTTAATAAAAAATGGCTAACACTAATGACCTTATTGAAAATATAGATAATTTTTCTGTAACTGAAACATATACCTGCAACCCGGAACAAACGGCAAAATATATTAGCCGGCCAAGTTCTTTTTTAAAAGTTCTTACACAAAACATTCGGTCAATTAACTGTAATTACATGCACTTATTAACTTTACTTCACCGTATTGATGTCGACTGTGACTTTTTAGTCTTGACAGAGTGCTGGTTATCATGCAATAGCAATGCCAACATCCCCGAAATAAACAACTACAACACATATACGACCACCAAGCACTTAAACCAAAGCGATGGTGTAGTTGTTTACGTGAACTCTAACTTGTCAGTTGTGTGTGAAGAACCCGATTTTAACAAGTCTGCATCGGGTCTAATTCTAAAGTTAAAAACTGACACGGCCATTGTTTGCATATACCGCTCACCATCAATAGACGACATTCATGCTTTTCTAAATGCGCTGAATACTATACTTCCGTCCTTAAACAATTTTAAGTCAGTAATTATCACAGGTGATATCAATATTGATATTAAGCATGAGTCCACAGATCCACGGGTTGAGTCATACCTTACCACACTAGCCTACCATGGTTTTCTACCTGCACATACTCAGCCAACAAGAGGTAATAATTGCTTAGATCATATTATTCTACGTACTAAAATTAATAATATAACACTTATTTACGACTCTACGGTAACTGACCATTGCCCAACTTTACTCTGTACACCTAACAATGAAATCCAAGCAAAGCAATACAAAACGTTTAATAAAATAGATTATGACGCACTAGATAAATATATGCTTAGTATGGATTTCTTGCCATTCTTCTCTATGTTAAATCCGAATTATGCAGTAGATAGCTTTATAAACTTAATTAAAAGCACCATAGAGAGATGTACAACTATTATTAAAGTTCCTGCAAATAAAAGAACTATCAAGCCCTGGATTACACCTGGACTTCTGCGATGTATACGAAACCGTGACTCATTACATAAGAAATGCAAACAATCACCAGATAACCTCACACTCAACATCACCTACAGACGTTACAGAAATTATTGCACCAAGCTTTTAAAGAAATCAAAATGACTTTTTGACACCAATGAGCTAAATAAGGCTAGTCTCAACCCCAAAAAGCTTTGGGACACCATACGTAAAGTAACAAATACTACAAAACAAAGACACTCACATTCTCAACTATTATCGATTTCTTCATCACCCCATCAGTCCTGTAATCAAGTGAATCAGTATTTCGTAAATATCGGTAAGCAGTTGGCAGAGAACATTTCAAACACACGTCACAACATAACACCAGACACAACATCTTTTCAGACGCCAAAATGTAACAACTCTTTTGTTCTAGAACAAGCGGATTCTGATGAAATCTACTAAATTATAAATACACTGAGACTAAACGCTGCTCCTGGCTGCGATGGCATTTCTACAATATTTCTGAAGCGCTATGCTAGGATTATTGCACCCGTGCTATGTCACATTTTCAACTTATGTTTTGAAACAGCTTTCTTTCCTACTTCACTCAAAAAAGCCATTATCCATCCTATTTACAAAAGTGGGGATAAAAGCCTTCCAAGCAACTATCGCCCTATAGCTGTCCTAAGTGCCTTGTCAAAAATACTCGAACGCCTAATTAACAAGAGATTAATCAACTACCTAGAACACTTCAACTTACTTTCCCCTCAACAATTTGGCTTCCGTAAAGACTTATCAACAGGCGATGCTGTCCATGAACTACTTAATTATATAGTGGATAACTTAAACACGCATAAAAAGGTATTAACGGTATTTTTAGATCTGGCGAAAGCCTTTGATACCGTCCACATTCCTATCCTTCTACAGAAGCTGGAAAGCATTGGAATCAGGGGCAATCCACTCGAGTTGTTCAAGAGCTATCTCACAAACCGCTCACAAACCCTCGTTATTGACAAACAGAGCAGTGATGAACTTCCAATCCAGTACGGTGTACCACAAGGAAGTATACTCGGTCCTACGTTATTCCTGGTGTTCATTAACGACCTCTGCAATCTCAACATCCCTAATGCTAAAATTATATCCTTTGCGGACGACACTGCTATAACCTTTTCTGCCAAATCATGGGAACAACTCGAAAATACGGCTCAAAGTGGCTTTGATACTGCCTTGAAGTGGCTATACACTCACACTCTAACACTAAATGCAACTAAAACAAATTTTATATGCTTCTCATTAAACACACTTGGTCAACCTAGAATACCAATTACGATCACAGCCCATTCTTGTTCCTCAAAGTTGCAAGCTTTTTGTTCATGCCCTATTCTAACTCCTGTAAACGAGACAAAATATCTTGGTATAGTCCTGGACAAACATCTTAATTTCAGACGACATATTAATCTTCTTACAGGCCGCATTCGAAAGCTGATATACATATTTAAAACTCTACGGCAAGTAGCCAGTCCATTTATCATTAGAAATGTATATTACGCACTGTGCCAGTCAATTTTGACCTACTGTGTATCCAGTTGGGGAGGCGCCGCGACAACCATTCTAAAACCCTTAGAGATAGCCCATAGAGCTATACTTAAAGTTGCTACCTTTCGACCTATTTTATTCCCAACCAACGAGCTCTATAAATCATGGAATGTCCTAAATGTCAGACAAATGTACATATTGCAATTAACTATGCTGCAACATCGTCGTACTCCGTATCAAATAATCACCAAACGTAGAAAAGATAAAATCTGTACATTGCCGCCTGCACACACCGCCTTTATTAAAAAATTTGCAATATATCTCGGTCCCTCAATATACAACAAGATTAATACTATGTCGCCAATATACGGATTATCACAATTTCAATGCAAAAAGACTGTCACCAAAATCCTGCTTAGACTAAATTATGACGAAACAGAAACACTCATAACTAAATGACATCACTCTCACACACACACACACACACACACACACACACACACACACACACACACACACACACACACACACACACACAAACACACACACACACATACACACACACACACACACACACACACACACAAACACACACACACACACACAAACACACACACAGACACACCCGTGCACACACACACGCACCTATGCACACACGCTCACACACATTATCAAACAAAACATGCACAGAAAACATCATGTATGTTCAAATTTTATAAAGAAATGCGATTACTTAAAGATTATTGTATTAATTTACGCACGAATACGCAATATAAATATCGATAACCAATAGGGGATTGGCACTGTAACTCCTAAACACACGCTACCCAGTAGCCTTTCTAGGATAACAGTACTCCACCCAGTTTTATTGTAGACTACATTATATTGTGGAATAAACAATTTATTGTTATGATATGATACAAATAATATCCTTGTAACAAATACTATGTAAGCTACAATCTCATTTCATAAATAAAGTTTATTATTATTATATGTACGTTATATTTCGTACAGTTTACCCCGTTGCCACGCGCTATACGACTTATTAATTTAATTGCCAAGGACGTTGATATTTATCACTATAGCCTGCCGAAATTCAAAGACGTTACGTAAAAATGCATAAGTATAGGTAATATAATATAGTAATAATAATAATATATAATATAGTAGGTGCAAATTTGTAAAATTATTTTTATAATGTCATTGTAGGATATCCTGTAAAGGTATTATAAATGTGTCTTTATTTAGTAAATAAATATTATGTACAGTTTATAACGTAATAATAATATATTTATTATCAACTTTCTTTTTGGTTTACTTTATTAATAATAATGTATCATTTAATACTTAATAGTTAAAAAAATTAATCCTTAATCATTGGCGGCGGTGTAAATTGAAGGTTTCATTCGTTTTGCATTGAGTTTGAATCCTAGATGGTGGTGAGCTGTGTCATACTCTACTAGACTTGAGAGATACCTACAAGTTATAACCTGATGAGATCTAAAATTGCACGTTAATATGCGTGTGACAGTATGACTGTTTAGGTACAGTCATCGACATAAATAACTCAATATTAAACAAAATTGTAACAGTACATATTATATAAATAAAAATTTACTTATTATTGTCCTATAATTAATATAATAATATAAGAATATTCTACCACATACACACAACACCACCTAGCCCAAACTAAGCAGGGCTTGTACTATGGGTACTAGACAATTATATTTATTCTGAATCAATCATATTTTTTTATACATTTCATTATAGTGATCAGTTATTATTATTATTATTATTTTTATATTAAATATTTCTTTAATTAATTGAATTTTATTAATGTTTTCATTATTATTGAATGTTGCTATTATTTGTTAGTTTTTAATTGTTTGGATTTCTGATGTTAGCTTTGTATTTATATAAATTTAATATTTGATAAATTTGAATTGTTTTTAAAATTCTTTTTAATTCAACATCTTTATTTCATACCATTATTTTTTTTTCTTTTTTACTGACATTGATTTCTTGTAATTTTATAACTTATATACATATGCTCGCATGCAATTTGGTTCGAAATAATTATTGTACTAACATGTGGATAACGTTGTGAGTTACATACTTACCAACATCTTTTCTGTATATTATTTTATTAAGAACTGTATGTATCTGTTTGTTTTCCCAAAATAAATAAATAAAATAACATACATAAATACTTGTTTTTTGTAAATACATACATATTATACATAGAAACGCCCAGACCAAGACAAACATCCATGTCCATGCACACAAATTTTTGACTTGTGCGGGAATCGCAACCGCGGCCGCAGACGTGGCAGTCGGTTACACTAACCACTACGCCACCGAGGCAGACGAGTATGACTAAAATATAGTTATTTTAGTAAGTAGCTGATAAATAATAGTTTATTTATCAGCTACTACAGAACATATGAGAAATTACCGTTAAAGTGTGTGATATAGCAATTAAAAATCTTACAAATGGTTATCGACTTATGTCGCTGGCTGTACGCCGGTAATTGAGTTAGGGTAACAATCTACGTGAAGAAACAAATATATATGCATAACCGTAGACCGTCAACCGTATTGTAATACCTTACTTTGAGTTTCTAATACAAGACCTGGTAAGGGAAATACATATAAAGTAAGGTATTAGATTCTATTCACTTTACGCACATGTACATATTTATAAGTCTGATCTGATACTCTAACTCAATTACCGTCTCTATTTTCTTAGATAGCTATGGTGGCTTTAATTGTACGTAAAAATCCCACATAATCTGGCTCTCCCTACAAAAGCGTAATGGTTTCTTTTAAATATTTTGTCTGTCAAGTAGATCAATAGCGTTGTATTTATTAAACTAATATTTAAAAAAAACACATAAAAGATTTAACAATTAGAAAAACACATAAAAAATTTTGCTGCAATCGCTGCGGTCTAGGGTTTTATTTCATTTCTGGTTTGAACACAGTGTTATTGCGATTGTCTGTATACCTACTCCAAGGAGATATTGAGTCAAACTATTACAGTACAGTACAGTACAGTTACTTAAAAA
This sequence comes from Catocala nupta, assembly GCA_963675205.1. NCBI lineage: Eukaryota > Metazoa > Arthropoda > Insecta > Lepidoptera > Erebidae > Catocala > Catocala nupta. The sequence goes on along the minus strand of OY776086.1, from coordinate 23,436,566 downwards.
ATGAAAGATTCTGAAGATATTATAGCAAAACATTTTATTTAAATGTACAATTATATTTTTGCATCGCGCCAACCTTATCTAAACAAATCATAAATCTGTTGGTGGGCTCTGCCTGAGAATTTATTTCATTTTACGAGCTCCTTCCCTGGGCACTGTGTAACTTGTAAAGATACAAGCAGCAAGATTTAACAGTTAACGGTGCGGTGTGTTTCTGCTGTGTTCATTTAGATATTTTCCTTGCAATAAAATGTAATATCCCCAAAAAAGGAATAAAACGATAATATAATCGCCATATTCTTCTTTTATATTATATTAGTTTCTGCCTGCAGTTTCACTCCCGTTAGTGTAAATTTTATCAGTAAATTTCTGTCCATTGGAACTGTATTTACTGTATTAATCCTATTTCATTTGCTGTACCCCTGAAAATGTAAATGCGAAATTTTATGATGATCGATCGAGTATTTTAGGTGTGAAAGCGTAACAAACAAACAAACTCACATTCACATTTATAATCTTAAGTTAGGATTAATCTATCCCTTATATGTTTTCTATACTATCTATAGTGATAAATAAAATAATAATAATAATAAATAAAATAGAAATGTATTTATTGCCACTAAGTACATTCACATAGATTGCTCATGACACGACATAAAAATTTATTTCACAGTAAGTTCAAATTATTGTTCCCAAACTAAGCTAAAGCTTGTATTTTAGGAAACAATGTTCCATCGTGGATCGTACATTTTATACAATTATGTATTTTATACAAATAGGGTGAACGTTGTCACGTGCAGTGATTGGCACTAGGTAAAACAAACAAAAAAAGAAACAAGATTTAGAGGTATATAAAAGTGTGAGTGTATGTATGGGAGTGGGCGTGCGTATGTTGGTGCGCGTGTGTGTGTGTAACCCGACCTAACACACGCACCGCATGTGTGTGTATCGGTGTATGTGTATATGCATGTGTGCGAGTGTCTGTTTGTGTATGTGTATGTGTGTGTGCATGTGTTCGTGTGTGTGATTATGCAAGGAATGTGAGCAAATCTTCAGTCTTTCGGTAATCTAGCTGCTGTATAATAAAATACTTTCTTTCTTTTTGTTTGTGTTTTAACTTGTCGAGGTTAAAACACAAACATTGTAGAGGCCTTCTTTTAAGTATATTATGAATACTTGTGAAAGAAGACCCCACTCTTCTTTATCTTTAAAAATGTAGACATAGCCTGTGACTAAAGTAAAAATATCAATATAAATGTTTTAATAACAATATGAAAAATTTATATTTAAAGGGGGAAAACATAAAGGAAAACGGGAATATTAAAAAGAAATAATATAAAAGTATGTTAGTGTACATACACTAACATACTCACACACACTCGCATACCACACACACATAGGTAGGTCAGTTCCTTTAACTAAAAAGTAACGATATTTTTGCATTCATAATATGGTTTTCTGTAAATAGCAAAAATTTTATTGACTGCTTTATAAAGAAAGCCTCTAGCAAATGAAGTTTTCACTCTTTTTATAATCACAGGAGCACATCTTCTATTTGTTAATGTGTTTTGGTCAAATTATGTAGATTTGTGCATTTCTAATAAATATTTTTACTGTTAAAAGTTCGCATAGTTTGTAAATAGCACCTGTATTGTAACGATATGATTTGAAAAACATGGTCTTCTGAAGAGCATGTTGAGACTTCGATTCGATTACGATTTCTAAAATTTTGTTTTCGTGGCACCACCCCGTTCAAGAACGCAATAACTTAAAATAGACGAAGCAAGAGCAATATATATTTGTTTGAGTAGACAACTTGCAGCTAGGTGCCTTAATTGTTTAAAAAGCCATATTATTTTTCCAGTTCGTTCACTTACTAATTCAATGTGGTTATGCCAAGATACTCGATGATATAATATAACACCTAAATGTTTAGTTTTGTCAACATGTGCATTAATTGGTATCGGACATGCACAATTAAAAAATGAACATTATTACATTGATGAACTTTTACGCTAAACTTATTTGAGATTTTTTGCTTAAAGAAAAAGACATATAGTTTGTCTTTTCGGTATTAAGAGTTAACCAATTATTTCTCAACCTAGAATAAGAATGATAAAAAAGATATGCTTACTTTAGACATTCCTAACTCCGTATTTTTTCGAACAGTTATCACCGGTAGAAACAATTGCAGTATCATCTCCATAGGAAAAATCTCGGGCACCACCTGACTCTAAATTACTAGATTATTAATTTAAATCAGAAATAGTGTGGACCCGAGGACACTCCCTTGTGGAACTCCGTATATGCGATATTGGAATTCCTGCTAATATACTGACCAATCTTAACCATCTTTGTTCGATCAGATATCCCTACAGATACTAGTTTGCGTACGAGAATTGGTACAGACACTGTGTCAAACTCTGAGAGGCGTTTTTTACTTTGATTAATTTGCTGAATAATAAAAGAAGTTATAGCTATCACTGCATCTTCAGTCGATTTACCGAACCTAAATCCATACTGTGTGTCTGAAATTATTTATATAAATAGTTTACTAATCGTTTATTAAGTAATTTATCTAACGTTTTTGATATAGCTGGTAGGACGGAAATTGGTCTATAATTATTGACTTTATCTTTTGGTCCATTTTTGTATACTGGCGTTATAAAAGACTTCTTCAGTAGCATAGAAAATATACCTTTATCAAAACACAAGTCAGTGACATGAACAATAAGTTTAATTTGCATCTTGTTTCTGTTTCTTATACAACGCAATATACCTGAGGTGATCCAAGGCTTTATAGTTTGTTTCCTTTTCGGAATATTTATTTTAGACGTGTTTTTTTTTAGAGCTTTAGCCATTTTATTTATTAAGAGTTTGACTATAATATTAGGATCGTCAAACATGAGTAGTTTTTGATGATTTTGATCTGCTAAAGATTTTAGCGCCATGTTAAAATCTATATTAATTTTAGATTTTTGAATTTCATGTTTTTCTTTACCTTAGATAGATTTAGGCATGATCAGTTATTGATGTTTTAATATCCGCGGTATGAGCACAGGATTTTCCATTATTAAGCTTAATCATAAGATGATCTAAGCAATTATTTAGCCTAGTGGAAAAAGTGTGCCCTGGCATCATCTAATTTATAGTTAACATGGTCATATAGTTCTGTCCGTTATTACGCTCATTAGTTTGCTCTAATGAGGTTGGTGTTCAATTTATATCAATATGTCCAGTCAGAATAATATTACTAACAGATATCATTGATACCAAATACGCGTTTAAAGAATGAATAAACATATCCGCATTGGTGTTTGAGGGAAACTTCATTTTATCTCTGCATCACCCTACGGTTGACTGGTAGAGAATGCCCTTGACCTTAAGTCCGCCGATGTATTGTTCTATGCATAAAGTTTAGAATAAATAAATAAAGTGTTACCAATTTGTACTCCTAAATCTGATGGTTAATTAAGTTTGATTTCTTCGACACTAGTACATGTAATAGATGCGTTCAATGTTCTAATATGATATCAAATACTTGATTGTTGAAGAAGACTTAGTAAACGTTATTTGTGTCTCAGGGCGTATAAGGTCATTATAATAACAACTAAATAATATTTATTTCATGAAAATTTACTATGTATTTTCCAAAATATATATCTATAGCATGAGCTTCCTAAGATAGAGAGATATTTACCTATATTGAAATGTGTCTCTAGATTTTTGCAGCGGTAATAAAACCTTATGCAAATAAGATATGAGATTTAGGTACGATACCCTGGTCGGCTTGAATGTATTTTTCTATCAGGATTATTTCAGTATTAGCACGGATTTTGTAACTATGCCTGGTCTGGATGACAATAGCGCGCTCCGTATTACTTGGGAGTCAGTATCATGGCTAGCGAAGTATAGATCCGATATATGTAACTTTTCTCATATTCTCTCTCTCTCACTTTCGGAGATCTAGCCGTGGGATTATTTATGTATGTTTAAAATGTAGACATCCTAATAATACAAACTGTCTTGTATGTATTACTAGTATATTAAAGTTATTATTTTTGCTCGAAGTTAATTAACCAAAACATTTTAATTGAACCAAGCTTGCCCGGCAGATGTTACTCTGCTCTTTCGGTAGGTGCACACAACGTTTAGCATAGCCCACAGTACCTCCACCGCGTGATATTATTGTTTCACCTTTGTACCTTATATAAAGAGAAAATAATGTTGGTAAAAATATGAGAATCTTTTCAATTTATTCTGTGCATGCATTTTTGTCGATATTAAAGCAACATTTTTTATTGGGTCAACCAATTATGCGATTTTTTAGTTTATGTGTTATGCATATGCTGTTTCGAGCTGAACAATGATATTCCTACTAAGTACAAAGCATTTCACTGTACACTATTTAGAGTATGGACCGACAGATGAACTTAAGAATTCGTTTAAATACCAACCAGTTTAAATTAATATATTCATACGTGAAGATTACGTGCACGGATGAGTTTGTGATTTAGTATTATGTTTTCCTGGATAGTGCAGACACATAACTTAAAAAAAGAAAATTAAATTACGGTCTAATCTCGATCAGTAGACAACCATTAATCCTAACTAATATTATAAATGCGAATTTAAGTTTGTTTATTGGTTACGCTTTCGCGCCGTAACCACTTAAACGACGTCATGAATCGCATCAAATTGAATTTGCATACACATTGTCACGGTTACAGAAAAGAAAATAGGGTACCTTTCATCAAGAAAAAAAGTACTGTTCTCGAGAGATAGATGATTGACATAACCTACATTTACGTGAGCAGAGCCGCGGGCAAAATCTAGTATTATTGTATGATAAAATATACTTATGCATAAGCATACCCTGACTTTAATTTCTACAACGAAATCGCACTTTCCCCTAGCTCCAATCTTCAACAGAATTTAGTGTTGTCTGCCCAACACGAAACATTAAAAATGGAATTTAGCACGAACTCATTTAGTATTGTACTTATTGCAGTCGGCTGTAACGTTGCAATAATACCGAGACTTAATGTTACTGACATAATAGCTTCGTACGATTTTATAGAAAACATTTTAAAGAAAATACTACGCTACAGTACATCCATTAGACACTTGTGCTCTGTCAATTTCATTTGCTTTGTTTTTTCTGAAATCTTTTTAATACTTGGTATACTTAAAAGATTTTAGGACACGAATATTTTCTTATAATAACTGCTTTAGTGGCACTGTGATAGTCAATACGACTGTTGTGCATGAGGTCTCAGGTTTGGTTTCCAGGATGAAAATTTTCTTTTGGGTATTTCTGTCAGCAAAATTTTTATGCAGCATAGTGTCTGTTGGTGTCTCTAGTAGATGGCAATAAGCTATCCTATAACGTGGTACCTACAACCATACTAGGCGAAATATGGATGTAATACAGGAGTATTACATCCATATTTCGCCTAGTATGGTTACCCAGAGGACTGCTTACCCTTTCAGGGATATGCGAGTAAGATTATGTTTCTGTTAAATGCTTTATAAGTTTATACCCATATGTATTTAAGTTCTATATAACATTTGAATGTAACATCGAGAGCATAGTTGCCACTAGAAGCAACACAATGAGGCACATGCCTCATTGTGTTGCTTCTATAGACATCTATAGATTAAGCCAGCTAACCTTTGGTAGAGCTTTTACAGTAAATCTCTATCTTCTGCAGATTTTGCTATGTTATGAGCAGAAGGACTATGCTGGCTGCGCAAGAACTTCTATAGCGTCACCATCGTGACTGATATCTCTGGACACATGAGAATCTATGGCTGGAATTTACCGCTTACAAACAGCTGGTCCAGTCGTAGACATTTTCTTCGTAATATATATATACTATTATATATATATATAACTTAACCTAGCATTAAATAGAAAATAGAAAGTCTAGTATAGGCTAGTTTTAGTCTTAACTATCCTAACTAATATTATAAATACTAAAGTGAGTTTGTTTGTTAATTACGCTTTCACTTTGCCTGAGGAATAGTAAAAAGACAAAGGGTACCTTTCAAAAAGTACTGTTACTAATCTGACCTAACCTTACCTACATTAATGCGATCAAAGTCGCAGGCAATATCTAGTCTTCTATAAAACAATCTGCACCATAAACAGAAACTATTATGTTCAAGAAAATGCGAGATTGCCTCATGTTGGAGCGTGCTTCTAGAGTCTCATGTGTGATTATTGGATCGGAGCAAAGTGATAATCTATTTCTTAAGAAATTCTCAATAGCAGAGTGTAGATTAGAATTCAGTAGACAAAGATAATATATATATGAATATAATAAGCATAGCTTTGAAAACTATGGCAGATAGATTATTCTATAATCTAAATAGCCGTGATAGGAAATTTCTATGAAATACTTGGAGTACTCCAGTTTCGAGCGCGGTATATACTTGCCTCACTATACCCCACTCTCTCAAACATTTGCATGTCTCGGGTTCAGATAGAACAGTTTCCATATTTTAACTAAAACTATACCAGAAACAAATTTATAATTCACTAGCTTTTGTCTACAGCTACTTCTCCCTGGAAATATTTACCGAGATAAATGATGATGACGATCATGTATCTTTGGTGTTCATCCAGGATGTAGACCAGCTGAGTGTTAGTTTCATCCAAATCTGTTTGATGGTTTTCACATGATTCAGCAACAAACATCGAAACATCTGTGTATTTTTTATATTTATGACTGACTTTTACTGTCCGTAGCCTCACCCGTGTGAATCCACGAGAATACATACCGGAAAGGTGGCCTATGTTTTACGAGTTTGAAGCCTTCTGCACTCACCTACAGTCCACGTAAAGTTGTCAAGGCCATCTGAGGCCAACAACTAACACACAAAAAAAAAGACCTATGTTTTGCCCCAGAAAACAATATATTTCTCTGCCTAATTTATGAAGATTCTTTCAGTCGTGAAAAGGTAACAAACACACAGGGTTTTCCCCATATTCATAATGTTAATATGGACGGGTTTACATTGCCCTTGAGATGCTGTATCTGTGTTCAAAAGTAGCCGTAGCCTTCAAAATCTACATTATTCTACTAACGATTTCCTTTGACCGGACAACTTGTCACATTAAACTTCACCACCAACAGACACTGGTCTAGCGACAAAGTCGCATTAATAACCATATTTTTATACAACACTTGCAAAACTTAGCTTTATTAACACGATCATAAAGATTACTTTCATATAACTAAGTCGAATGAAATCGTAAAATTTTACGAGGTGCATTTGTAGAGTAAAACTGACGACCAAACTTTGTGCTTGCTTGCACATATTTTAGACTTTCAAATGGATATAATTTAAAATATTTTTACACCGGTGGTGTGAGAATACACTAAGAACAACCATAAGAATATTTTTTGTTTGCTTTTGCTCATATGAACTAGAATTATATTTTGATACTATTGATATGTGAGGGACATGTGATGTCATGTGTGAATCGCATAGATAATATTTTAGGAGTCATATGATCATGTGCCTTCATTTGTGTGAGTATAATAACATTCACATATGATTAATACTTACACAAATATGGTACCACGTTTGCAGTTATACGAGCACTTGTGTTTGATTCCTAATTGATCCAGACTTTATTAGGTTCATTTTGTTAAGTAATTCTCAGTATTAGCTTCTAGTCAAGATGTGGACCATAATATACCAATAGCCTTGTACGTAACCTACCTTAACAAAAACAAAGTTGACCTTCGTAAATATACAGACATTATGCAATGTTATCTTATATGGGCGCCGAGTGAGTTGTAATAAAATTAACTTACCCATACTTATCCTGAAATAATGTCCGACGTTCACAAGGCTCGGAGCAGCAACGGCACCATTGTTTGTACTTGCATGAAGCCTTAAAACTCTTTACAGGACAAAGAACGTCACGCAAACGCAACTTAATGAATAATAAAGACTGAATGTGCGTGATACTAAATAGGTTGGAACTAGAATGACATGTGTGCATACTTTGTCGTAATACACCGTTTCCACAATACCATCGTTTTAATTAGCTAGTATTCATAACAGCTTTTGTTACATCTAGTGTATGTTTCTATCGTAATTCTTTTTCATAAATTTACTCTGTCCTCATAAAATTTTACATAAATAAGATCTAACACTTACTGCCAAAGAGAATATAATCGCCAAATTTTCTTTACTACATAATCGACATCCATCTCGAATTCGATAAAATGCCAACAATTTGCCGCCATTTTCACAACCTGTCAAAATTTTATTCTTTCATTTTACATTTTCAGGCATCGCAAAATGTCTTCATTAACTGGCAGCGCAGACTTTATAATAATCCTTTTTTGTCTTTACTTTTTTCATTGTTGCGCACATCAATTTAGACGCTGTTCCCAAATTACACTAAAAGCGGACAATGTTGAGAGCTTTTATCATTTTGGAAGGTTTTAAAATGGGTTATAATTACATAGGTACTGCGTATTTTACTAACTCAAAATGACTTGTCGACCATAAAACACCATGTTATTAAAATATTTAACACAATTGCCATACTTTATTCATAGTATTTGAGCACATATTTACATATATACATACCTAAGTATATACACAAATCTTCGTGCCAAGATAACTTCTTAAAATTAGTAAACGAATACAAAGCAAATGAATTAAGAATTCGAAAATTAAAGGTTATATATAATTTGTCGTAATAATAGCTGTTTAAATTATTTTCTTTTAAGGTTTGTTTGCTAAGCAGAAATCAGCTTTAAATTAATTGCTTGGGGGAATTAAGTAAATTAGAATCATATTTCGTGTATTCCAATTAATGAAATACATAAATTCGGGTTGGCACAACTACAAGGTATCAACGGTGAAAATATAGTGAAGAATTTGTTCAGTCATAGAAACTTCAGGATTTCTGGTTCTATTCGTTCGTATGAACATAGTCGATTATAAATTGTTACTAACTAATGGAGGTACAAGAAATTATCTTATAATGTTTGGGAGAAGGTATGCTAACATAATAATTATTTTAACTGTAGTTGATGCGCTCCCCAATGTGTTGCAGCCATCTGTAGAAGAAATAATATAATTAGTTATTGTTTACATATTATCGTTAATAATAACTAATCTACACAGGTTGAACGGTTAAGCCTAGTTTCGCGGCTTTAATATTTGAATATACTGCATACAACCAATTATTCGAAATTATGTGTTTATAGAAAATATTGCCACCCACTTTAATTACGAAGAAAAATATCGTGAGTAAACCTACAATTTGAATTCTTGATTGTGTGCAAAATTTGCTAACCCGCACTTAACTAGCATAGTAGTTTATTCCTGTCATTCTGAGAGAAAATCCGTGCCCATTAGTGAGACAATTTACCGAAGAGATAAGGAGAAGTTGAAAAGGCAATTGTTCCTAATTTGTAATAAAATTAGTGTCACCAGTTGTCCTACACCTTTTGATTTTATTATACACGCGGAACCCAAACATACATAACTTCGCCATATGGTTTTATTATACGCACAAAAGATGATATCTATCTAATAAAGAGGAATGATTTGATATTTTGTTTATTTGTTTGTAAGTGTTTAACTCGAAAACTATTAAACCGATATTAAAAATCTAGTATATTATCACCGAGTTACATAGGCTATATTTTATTTTTTTAAAGTACTCTCACTAACATAACCTAGCTTACTTTTACGCGAGTGAAGCCGCGAGCAGAAGCTATGAGATTGTTAAAATTACCTGAATTTTAAAGTATATCAAATTACTCAAAGTATTATTAAGTATTGAAGTGAGTGCATCAATCGTTTAAGGTGATATATTACTTGATCACGTGTTAGCCAAAACCTGCCAAGTTATTTACGTGGTACGAGGGCAAAGGTTATAAAATAATAGGAGAAAGTACTTAAAAGATCATTATCAGCACCATCATATATGCCACCATTTATTCGATCTTTATATCATCGAAACAAGTTTCGAATATTCGATTACGCTTCCAGTTATAATCAGTCATAATGAATTGATCAACAATCGATAACTTACGATACCCGAATATTCGAATGACTTTATTCGTAGATATTGTACATCCCTAAGTAAGAAATGTAAGTCAAAAAAAGAAATATTATTTTTATATTATTGCTAAGTATCACTTCATATAACAACAATAAAATAAAATGTTCGTAATTTAATTTCAAACGCAAACAAATACCTACCTATGCAATTGGGACCAGAAGAGAAAAGCTTTTGTAAATATTAAAATGTATTATTTAATTAAAAAAATAAAGTAGCCTGTTTGAAACCGTAATCAGATTAGTAAACAAAAAGATTCTCACGTAAAATGGAGTTTAGAAATTGAAGCTGCTTTGAACTTAGTTTTTATAAATAAGTAATGTTAGATTTACGGCGCGACTGCGGATTAAATGGCTGATGTCTTCAGTATAAAGCAGACACTCTGTGGTATTTTTTACCATGCATAATACTTAGTGAAATGAATAAAATCAAACACAGAACCCACACTTTTTTAAACTGCAGATTATAATTTTTATAAGTTTAAAGGCCAGTTTCACCACTATCAAGTAAAAGTTAACCGTAAGATGTTGTCGCATGCCGTCTCATTCTTGTTAGGTTAAAAAAGAGATGTTGAGACTTTTATCTTATAGATAATAATAATAATACTAATAATATTCTACTACATACACACAACACCATCTAGCCCAAACTAAGCAGAGCTTGTACTATGGGTACTAGACAATGGATAAACATACATATATACTTTTTTTTTGTAAATACATACATATTATACATAGAAACAGCCAGACCAAGACAAACATCCATATTCATGAATAAGATAAATGCTATTATGAGGTGGTGAAACAGGCCCTAAATATACATTATATAAAATTATTGTCTTTAAAACGTTTGCTTTTAAAATTGCCACTAAGGACTGCATTTTATAATAGGCCTAACTGAAGAAGGATGCACTTCAGATTTGAACCCTAGGTTCAACGTAGATGAATCATGTACGTGTCACGAACAACGTAGTCAAAGAATGCCGTGCAATAAAATAATCGTTGCATGGAGGAAATCAAATAAATGCTTTACAGTCATTTTTTGAATGGACGGGTCACTAGTTCGCTAGCTTTAGTGTTGTGCGTTCCATAACCACACTAGAAAATATTTATGTAAATAATAATTTTTTGCTCGAAATCTGTGTATTTTTCTTTTTTGCGTTTGTTGTTTTTAACTCTTTCGTAACACGGTGTACCTAGTGCAGGAAGTACAAACAAAATACACAACTGAGCGTAATACTCTGAGTTCTAAGCAATTAAACGTTTCAGTATTGTCAAGCCTATTCGGTAGCACTTATTTATTATTGTGGTACTTTACTTTATTACTTTAATATAGAACACATAATTAAAATTCTATTGTGTCCGGCCACCGGTGTGCCGCTGCGACTCAATAGAATTAATATATTATTTTTAACGTAGTCAATAGCACTCTAACTCGTCTAACGATTATCTCGACAGCTCATACCAGTATATCACATAAGCTGTTAAGACTTAAAGCAAATTTCCCTGGGGAGTCATAGAAAATTTACAAAGGACACTTTTAAGTAGGAAGCTTTACTTTAACAAAGTTTACTAACCCAGTTTAGTAATCCTTGGTACTTGGATTTCTAAGTATTAACGTGTTTCGTAATATTGAAGGACTTATATACCACAAAAAGCTTAGATATAATTAAAAGCCAAAATTTGATTTTTGGGATTTATCGAAGTTTACTAGTATTATTACGGATTATAAAATAATGCTTATAATTTTCTAGGCTATGTACTTGATGTTATATGTATAGTAACCAATTCAGGAAACGCTTAGTGTTTTAAGCTACGAGACGAATACAATTATTATCAGGCGCCAATTTATGAACCAACAAGTAAAGGGCCACGATACATGCGCTCAGCGCACTGTGGTAAATTTTATATTTATTATTGTTCGCTCGAAGTTCGCTTTAGCTGCGTTGAGCGTATTTGCTTCAAAGGTATTTTGGTAGGCTCTGGATAACACAGTTAACAATTAGAAGTAGTGCCTATTTTGGGTAGGTCTTTCGTGTAGTGGCCTGCCGTTTCATACGGCGGGCCGTAACCTTGGCGGGGTCGCGACCGCATGCGAAAGCGATTCGCGCGGCCCCGTCGATAGTGGTTGTGTCGAGGAACACCGTGGTAGGTTTAGTCGGTATCCCGGGAGGTACATTATATTTTCAACATCTTTCTTTACCCCGGCGAGTCTGACATAATCCCTCCGCCCGCCCCCGCGGAGGGATATGCGTCATAGCATTCCCCCACGTAAAAAAAAAAAAAAAGAAGTTAACAATTAGAAACTTTGTCCCGATGCCATCAATCGTATAAATACTACGTACGACACATATTTTATTGAGTTATTATCAGACACTGAAAGCTTTTTAAAGAACGAGTTAATGACCAAATAGCCGTAATTATGATTAAATTTGTATTAATATTTAATGAATTATCATGAAAATACATTTTAAATTGAAAATACATTTTAAATTCCTAAGACCTTTCACATTAAAAATAACGAATGTAATGAAAATGTATTGGATTGTTGTTTTCTTTACTATTGTGGTTTTTTAAGTACCTAATTGTATTAACTACCTATACTCATTTCTGTTTCGACCTTAAATCGTTAAGGAGATGGTAAATATAAGATAGAGTTAAGTGACTTTTATAGAAATTGTGTTGAAATATTTTGAGAATCAACGTGAAATTACCACTTTATTAAAATGCTTTATTAGAAACTTTGATTTATATATTTATTATTTTTTGACGGCTGTAGAGTCATTTGTACGTGCCTAATAAAGTTGCCAACTAAAAATCAGCGCTGGGTACAACCATAGTTATTATCAGTTGGCAATGTAGCGACATTGTACATAATTTCACGTAGAATTAATGCACTTAAATGAGTCACATTTTTAGATAAAGTTTAGATAGTAATACGCACGTGACAGATTGGTATATAAACGTCATTTTTATTTAAATTAAATCAGACTAAAAAAGTCCTGAGTCTCATTCCACTCCTTGCCAATCCATAGGCAAATTGGTGACGCCGACGTGATGAAGGTAACAAACATTATTATTTTTGTAATATTATTATTTTATATTCAATTTATACTACCTTTACTTATAAATAACTATGGTACACATATGCTTTGTAGGAAAATAGCCTGAATATTACAAGGACGCAGGAACGAGAAGTATGCATTCCATAACGTCATGAATCAGCGAAACGAAAAATGCGCCGGTATACCGTGCAGTGCGTCGTTGATATTTTCGTAGCCTGTCATGAAATAAATGGGCGTTGAGAAAAGGAGACGCTTCGAAATGCGCTGTTGCCGTCATTAAGTACCCGACAATACTGAGCTTTTGCAGAAAGCACGTAATAGCTCTTACGATCACTTATAACACAAGAATTAACCAATATTATATTATGAGAATTCATAAGTAATGTCTTAAAATGAAAGTGTGTTTAAAAAGAGTAATCCGAAATTTTATTAAGTTATATCCTATCAGCTTTTGCATACGGCTTCACACAACACTTTTTATTCGGAAAAGTGGTACCTTATGTCTCTTCTTTTTATGATCGTTCTAGTAGTTAAGGCGTGAAAGCGTAACATACAAACAAACAAATAAATAAACTCACATTTATTTCTAGTAGTCTTGATAATATTCTATACTATATGACGTAAAATTGAGTGACAGTATGGCTTGCTAATATTGCTAGAATTATGTATGATAAAAAACGGATTTACCGGGCAAATTCGGACATGTTATCAGTACCCTCGAAAATCATTGGGTACCTACATTATAATAAAATCAACTTATTAATTTTATGAAATAATCAGAGCAACGGATTATTTTAAATATCGTATTTTCATTTTCAAAATACGTTCTCTGTACTAAAACTATAATTTTTAACATGTAAGAACTCTACTTAACCCACAAAATACATGATATGACCTTAAACTATATGACCACATCTTTCTGATACACGCCCTATACAGAGTCAATACGGTCGACATTCCTATAGATTTGATTTTGACATTAGACTTTGTCCCGTTTAATTATCCATGAACATTATGATCGATATGATAGAGTGACGCATTTAGGAAGGATTTAATGGTTCAATCATTAAACCCCCATTTGTCTGACATAATTGTCGTGAAGGTTGGATTTGTTTGGTATATTGGGCCTTATATCATAATATTTATTTGTTATTATATACTATTAGTTAGTGATAGTCATAGATTGAAGTCTAGATTTCTTTAAATCTATTTAAAGAAATCTAGACTTCATTCAATTTAGTACTAAATATCTGTAATAAACATTTCAGAAATGTGCATGAATGCCTAATCTTTTGTTGTTATTTGTCCACAGTTTACATTTTTGAAAGATATAGAGGATGAATTGATGAATTCATGCGCTATATCTTTATCCTAAAAAATTGCATTTGGTTTCTATGGAGTCATCACTTAAAAGCTAAAACAGTGGAGCAAAACTGCATATAAAAGCTATCCGAGATCTAAAGCTAAGCCTTTAACTTCTAGATACGCTTAGCAGCTTAATGCTTGATGAATTCTGACTGGTATTACTGAGATGTGAGTTTTTTGGAGAGTTGAGACAGTGGGATAGTTGATCAAAACTGGTATTTCTCTAAATCTTTAAGAAGCTTTCCAGAAATGTAGTTCCACCATATATACGGTGCACTGTGCTGTCATCAGGGGGACAGTGCCCTTCGTCCTCTTGACCAACATATTTTTACTTTATATTGTTGTTATGCTGACATAACAACTGCTTTTTAGAAGAATCTACGAAATGAATGCTCAACTTATATATCAGGTTTAAATATCCTGTTATTTTAACTCATCTGTTAGCTAACAACGAAACAATGGACAAAAACTTTGTGTTGTGAACCCGGTGTCCGTGATATATGAATTAATCCGTAAGGTATCTTAGGTCACTTACATAATGAAATATAAGAACAAAGTACCCCTGTATAAGTCCTTTAACATTTTTATTTTGTCCTCGATAACTGTCTTCTTCGACAATGCTACACAATGAACAATGAAGTATTGTATCAAGATACAATTGTTTATTTCCTAGAAAATACGCAGTCTCTTCATTTTTTGTTCTTTGTGGCTGGCTCTATAAATTTTATGTTTTGCTTGCACCCGTTGCAATACAGAATTACTTGTGTACTCATTTTACTTTTATTCTCACGTATGTTTTTCTGCCACTTATCTCGTTTTCAATTCTAAACTCTAAGCATCCTTTTATTTTTGCTGTGAAATAAAAACAACAGTACTTTCTGTTTAGAATTAAAAGAACGTCGAGAGAATTTACGGTTGAATAATTTGATGTCTAATGCACCAGTGATTGCGTATTTCCCATTAATACTTTTAGTTTATTGGATATAATTGTTATTGGATAAAAAAGTGTTTTAGTTCACTAATCCAGGCAAGCTGCTTGTACATATAAAAAAATAGATTCAAATTTGTAGAGCAATAGTAGACAATCGAACACGTTTGGTTGCAAGTCTGGTATCTTAACCATAAGCTCAAACGGTTGGAGTGTCACTGAAGTAGAGTCATCGATCACCAACAAACTTACCACCGCATAATGCGTAGAGCAAATATCAAACATTAATAGTGCTTGTTCATAACAGAAGAAGCTGACACACATGTGAAAGCTACTTTATGAGGAATACTTAGAATTATCGAAAACGCGTGCAAGATCGTTCTCAAGACCTTTGTGTGTCCAGTAGTCTTCCTACAAACGCTGCTATACCGCATATACAGTCATAAATTCCATCAAATAGCAACAACATATTATTAACATCGTCAAGTACCCACTAAAAATATTATAGCAAAGGAATTAACAACATGTATCCCCTAAAGATTAATAAAACAACAAAGGTGTGTAAGATTATAGCGTATTGTTATATAATGGCGGTAATAAGGCGTCGTATTACCGCCGTAATAATAATGAAGTAAGCCACGAAATTTCTATGAATATGTATATTACAGTTACCTTTTAAAAACATATATAGTTTCACGCCTACATCCCTGAAAGGGATGGTAGAGGTTTATTACATCCACATTTCACTAAGTTTGGTTTTAGGCGTAGCATTTCTTTGAAGGCCATTTTCGCTCTAGGAATAATTTCTGTGGCGCGGCAACCTTATAAAGTTTCGAGTGTGGTTGTAAATTTACAACCACACTCGAAACAACTATTTATACACAGTTACACAATTTTTTGTCCTGTGTGATAATCGAACCAATAACACTCGACTTAGTATCAGTGGCCAGCAACATTGCCAAACCCGTATGGACGAGTTTTTGACCTGATAAAGATGCTCCTACGCTAAATTTATACGAAATACTGTAAGAACATCTGCAGTCAAGAAGAAATCTTTTATTTTGTCAATGCATTCAACCAATCATTTCAAAAATCTTGAATCTCTTAACCTTAATTTAATTTTCTGAAGTTTTTAACGATTATACACTCGACCGCCCAGCGAGAACCTCTTCATCCGAAGTGGGAAGTTGCTACTTTTTTTTATACCCTGTGTTTGATCCATTAGATACAGTCAACAGTTAAAATTACGTTTTAATATTGCTTACAATTGGTATAGCTAGGTACATTCTCGTAGTTGTCATTCTGTCATCGCTTATCTTACTTTATAACATCTTGGGTTATGACTCTGTAAAATGACAAGGCGTATCGTCTGCGAATTTATTCTCAAATTACATTAAAGAGATTTTATTAATGTCTTTAATTGAGTCGTTCGCTGCAGGTATACCTATATCAACCGACAGACAATAGCTATCGTATTCTATTCACCGAGCAGATCGTCTTTCATATTATGAGAAATATAATTGGATTTCAAACCACTTATTTGCACTACTGTAATCTTGTTATAGGCTTTTTATATTGTCGCTACGTGAGATTCTAATTATACTTAGCTTAATTATAATCAGCAGAAGCTCTTGAAGGTCTGAAGGTCCCTAACTAATTTCGCGTGTTATTTCGCGTTTAAATTATTTTTTAATGAATATATGGAGCCTGTTCGAATTGCGCCACAGAAGTCTCGGATTAGAGCCCAAGGCACACATCTCTGACTTTCGAAGTTATGTGCATATGAATTATTGCTTACTGTAAAAGGTGAAGAAAAAAATTTGAGGCAACCTGCATGTCTGAGAGTTATCCAAAATATTCTCGGAGGTATGTGAAGTCTGCCAACCCGTATTCGCCTAGCGTGGCGGACTATGGCTTCACCCTTATCACAGCAGTGGGACAGTTGAAATACAGAGCTGATATTATTTTATTCTAGAAATGCCCGCGTTTTCACTCGCTTTTATGGTCACTGCGCCGTCCCCGTGGGTCGTAGCTTGACGTTATATAGCCTATAGCCTTCCTCGATAAATAGGCTATCCAGCACTAAAATAATTTTCAATTCGAACCAGTAGTTCCTGAGGTTAGCGCGTTCAACCAAACAAACAAACTCTTGAGATTTATAATATTAGTATAGATTATATAAATATAATGGTGTCTGGCAGCAGCATACAGAGCGTCACCAACATAGTTTTTTCATATATATTATATTGTTCTTTCACATGTACCCGTAAAGTAGAAAATAAAACCACGAGAGCACCACTTTACTTCGCACCGACCAAAGGACATGGCAAAAATAAAAATACAAACTTTAGGTTATAAGACAGCAGCGTATAAAATACCAAATGTAAGTACCATATTCTGTTAAAGTATTTTCTATGAGCTTTTTAAAAACATCCATATTCCATTATATAATTATACAAATTAAAGCCAGACAGTTATTTGTTTTTTTTAAAGTAGATGGTGTTATACAGATAAAGAAAGATTAATAGGGTGCAACCTTTTAAAGGATGAGAGGAGAGTCTCGATTACATTGTTTTCATTTATTATTACACAATATTACGATGTCAATCGAAAGATTAATCGCATGAGAAATAAAGTACCTACAAATAACGAAATTACTGTTTAAAGATTGTAGCCCTTCTAGAATTTCTTAAGGTTATTAGTAAATGGATTAGTGATAAGATTATTATTTTCTGATTCATTATCTTTAAGTATCGCGTAAGGCGTAAGGGTGCTTATGATACGAGATGCGTCGGTCCTCTGGCACCTTTAAGAAAAATAAAGTAATAACACTTTTTTTTTTCACTAGTACTCAATTTAATACACAATAAACACTAATAAACAGAGATGACAAATCATCGTCGATAGTGTAATTTTCTTGCATTGTGCGATTTTAATTAATTCTTTACATTTAAACGTATATTAAGTTAGACTGCATCGCAACACCGCGGTCTACACACTGCGCATAGAACAAATTCATTGCGAGATCTAACTGGTTGAAATTGTTTCCCATAATATGTCGGTTAATTTGTATCCGACGTTAATGGTAAACTTTAGACTAAGGTTGCCTACAAACTTCTAACTTAGGTGTTCTCGTATGAAACTAGACACCTTCACTCAACTTGAATATGAAGCTATTTTGAAAGGTAAGGTATTCTACCTAAACTGACTGCACGGATGGTGTATTTGATTAAGTGGTCGCCTCGCCAGTTCTACTGCGCCGAGTGTTACAGGTTCAAATCCACACGGGACAAAAAAATTTACAATCCACAAATGGTTGTTCTGAGACTGGATGCTCTTTGTGTCCGTTGTTTCAATGTTTGTAAAGTCCCCCGCGATACAGGAATAACGCCTAGCGCGGGAGTTGTCTTCAATACTCAATACTCAGTACTTTATTACATTTCACAATGTATACTTAGATGGTAGTGCTTAAGTTAAATGAGTCATTGTGAACCCTGTCGGGTACAGCAAATTGGAATAATTAATAATTATATTATATATTACTAGCTGAACCGGCAAACGTTGTTTTGCCATAAAAAAAATGTTTTAACCAAAAGATTACAAAAAAATGTTAGAGTTGGACAACCCTTATCACTAAGGGGTATGAAAAATAGATAGTACCCGATTCTTAGACCTATTAAATATGCATATAAAATTTATAAAAATCGGTCAAGCCGTTTTGGAGGAGTATGGTAACTAACATTGTGACACGAGAATTTTATATACAGGATGTCTGGTAATTAATGGATAACCTGTAAATGTCTTATAGTGGAACTGATGGCCGTTCAGAAAAAAATATGAAATAAAATCTATCCTAACTACTACCTGAGATATGTGTTTTTTTTTAAATTACCATGTATAACTTTCTTGTATACTACGACCATAAATGAATGAAATCCATCGGTTTTTTATTGTTTTATTATTAAACAGTAATTATGCTAATAGATAGTCATTCAAAAGTATGCTATACTATATAGCTTGCTTTATATAATATATAATTTGTTTTTTTATTATCTTTTTTAATTTTTCTGAACGGCCTTCAGTTCTACTATAAGACATTTCAAGGTTATCCATTAATTACCGGACATCCTGTATAAGATAACTTTTTATGTTAATTTATACATGTACCTGACACACTGTTTTTATTCTAGAACTTTAGTGTAACCATTTTAATTGTTATGCATGTATGTGTAGCAGTATAGTTAATTCGATGAAATTAAACTACTATATACGGATTTTATCGCGTTGTTTATTTAATAAATTCGTATATAGTAGTTTAATTTCAATGAATAACATTCGCGCAAACAGAAGACAATATAGTGTAGTTAATTCTTTAGTTGATTATCATTCAAGTATTCATTTATAGTGTAGTAGCACTTTTCTATCAAGAGACTTTTAATTTAATTATAAACGCTGGTAGTCTCAATTTTTTTTATTGTAAACCTTATTATATATGTTTACCGACATCACATACGGACTGTTTGAGTGCAAGTGCAAGTTAGATACGGGCAGGTTGAGTAAATTTCGAGGGGGTAGTGCGATTTATGTTGATTTTCATGTATTTTTGTATAGAACTCTTGATATTTACGTACAAATGTGCATGTTTCTAATATATATCTTTAATGTGGGGTTTGCAGCTTTCCGATACTTCAATATTTGTTAAGATCCGTACAGGTTTCTTTTGTAATGTAAATAATGTGGGCGTATCAGTACTATTGTCCCATAGGATTATGCCGTAAATAAGCCATGCATATGCGTACGCATAGTAGGTGACGAGGGCGGTTTCAACGTAACTATTTTTCTTGACTTCGCGAAGGGCATATGAAAATTTCCATAGCTTCGAACTAATTTTTTGAACGTCATTTTTCCCGTTTACATTTGTGTCTATATTTATTCCTAGCAAGGTAAAGGTGATTACTGTCTCTATTTTTTTATTTTTATATGTTTATTCAATTTTAAGTGTTTATTTTCGGTATGGGTGAAAAGTCATTAATTTAGTCTTTGAAATATTAATCTCTAGATTATGTTCGTCTAAGGCTAAGAACTCACGGAGCGATTTTGTCCCGTGCCCGCCGCGGTGGTGGAACTGCGGTTTTATTTCCAAACTCACGAGACGAGTTATTTGCGCGGTTACGCAGCCGTCGCGGTTGAGATCATCGCCCGCGAACGTGGCGAGCGATGATCGCAAGACGGGCGGTTGCAAGACGGGCGGTTAACGATCAGTTGAGGTCCACACCGCCATGGACACACACCAGAAACGAGCTGTTGCGTTATACTTACTTTACAGAAGAATAAAAAAAAGAAAGCCCAAAAGGTTCTGGGTGCATCCACTGATTCAGGATAGAGATCGTTATGGATTATTTGTTACTCTTATTACTGAATTAAAGAAGGGCGAAGAAAAATTCTTTAATTATTTTCGAATGTCCGTATCTAGTTAGAATAGCTATTTAGAACTTTTAAGAAAAATTGACACTGCTCTTCAAAAACAACATACTAATATGCGAGATCCTATATCACCGGAGGAAATGTTGGCTGTAACATTAAGGTATGTATGCTTATTTAAATAAAACTAGTGGTAATATTGCAATTATTATATTTCTTTATTCAAAATACACATCATCTGACAAATTGGACAAATTAGTATTAACTGGAGAGGCTGATGGAAGATTTTGTGGACTTTGGGAATTGCTTTCAGGAGTAGACTGGTAAGAAGAGGTACGATAGCCGCAATAGTTATTACTGTTATTTTCTTGACTGTAATTATATGATGTATATTGATAAGATGAAAATGCTGGAAGATTATTATCAAGATTATCAATAATTTGTAGAACTGCTATTTGAAATTTTCTTATTTTTGTTTCATCGAAATTTTGCAATGAAGGTAGAATACCACGAAAAAATGACAAATGCCTATCTTCGCGTTGAGACAACAACTCTATTAATGCTTTATCGGCGTCGTCCTTTTTTTCTTTTTAGCAGCTGTTTGAGAAGAGGCTGGTGTAGGTGTAGCAAAAGCATCTGACGTTGATGCAACAGTAGTAGTATTAGTAGTTTGTTGAGCTGTAGCACTGTTTGTTAAGGTTGAGGTGGTATTTTCAATGGGTATATTTTTTTTCAAAAACTGTAACTGGTGATTATATATGTATTTTTTGGTTTTTTTAGCTCCCGATCCAGATTTTGTTTCTGTTTCAACTTTTTTGTTGTTTTTCATCCAGCAATCTTTAATATTTTTCAATTTTTTAATTACCATGTTTCCTGAAAAGTATATAATTAAGTTTATTTATTTTCAGATACCTAGCAAGTGGGACTTCAATGAAATATTTTCACTATACATTCAGAATTGGGCACACAACTATATCGACAATTATAAGAATAACATGTGAAAAATTATGGGAGGTGTTGTTGCTTGAATGTTTTCCGGTAATCACTACAGAAGTTTTGGAAGAAATCAGACAAAAATTTTACAATTACGCAAACTTTCCTCACTGCGTCGGAGCAATAGATGGGAAACACATAAGAATAATGAAACCAGATAACAGTGCTTCAACTTACTACAATTATAAGGATTTTTTTTCATTTGTGTTAATGGCTGTGGTTGATGCGGATTACTGCTTTGTTTTTGTAGACATCGGAGCCCCGGGAAGTAATGCTGATTCAACTATTTTTAAAAATACTACTTTTTGGAATGCGCTTAATAGCGATTCTATCAAACTACCCGATGACAAAATACTACCCGGATCTACTTTGCCACCTGTGCCATACATATTCGTAGCCGATGAGGCATTTGGGTTGCATCGAAACATAATGAGACCTTATGGTGGTCAGTTTTTGAGTGTTCAAAAAAGGGTATTTAATTATCGCCTATCTAGAGCTCGGAGATATGTAGAATGTGCATTTGGCATTTTAACGAACAAATGGCGAATATTAAATCGTGCTTTAGATGTATCAATAACTTTATCAATTGATATTGTGAAGGCATGTTGCATACTTCACAATTTTGTACGAAAACGAGACGGCCATCACATTAGAGAAGAAGATTTTAGTCATAATCTTGAGAGTATACAGATAGCTCGATCAATACGCAGCGGAAGACAAGCCAACAACATTAGAGATGTTTTTCAACAATATTTTATGAGTGATAGTGGAGCCTTAAGTTGGCAATTGTTAAAAATTTAACGATATAAATTATTGTAGGTATAGGTAACCGGAGTCAATAAAGAAAAGAATCTAATATGGTGGCGCTAACAATTAAAAATAAACACATATACCTACTTATACTTACCATAATCTTTTTTATTTGCCTCGTCCCAATTTTCAAAATCTTTATTTAAAATACCACAGATTTCTTCCCATGCTTTGAGCGTCAAATTCTTGTACTTATATTCTTCTAAGCTCTTATCCCATATAACTGGCCTTTCTTCCACCAAAGTTATTAGGAGATCGATTTCAATATCCATTTTTGTTTACAAACGTGCACAGACACGTCACGACGCCTCGAGTAATAACAAGTCACTGCGGTCGCCCGCCAACCGATCGCAGAGCGCGCGGGCGCAACCCGCCGAGGCCGCGGACGACCGCGGCCCGCGCAATTCTACAAGTTGCCCGCCAGCGCTGCGGCAGCCGCAAACAATTACGCACGCTGCGGGCATAAATCGCGTCGTGAAATTTGCTATATCCATTTTCGTGTATTATGTGTTTCTACGAGTGTTGCGGTCCCGCAACCGCGGCGGGCGCGGCTGAAAATCGCTCCGTGAGTTCTTAGCCTAACCTTAGCCTTAGCCAACAACTAACTAGTTGTTGTGTTTAGAATGTTGTTTAATTGATTATTAATTTCTGTATTATTTTTATATGATATAAGTAACGAGATATCGTCAGCGAATAATATGCATGGTTCTTTTATATTTTGGAGGAAGTCGTTTATATAGATAAGAAATAACAAACATCCAATCACGCTTCCTTGTGGGATGGACGCATTAACTTTTTTTATCTGAACAGGTATTTTTTATTTCTTTTGTGCTGCTGTTAAAATATTCTGTTTCTACATGATGCTCTCTATTTTTTAGATAGGATCTAAACCAGTCATGAGCCTTGCCTCGAGTTCCTATTTTATTAAGTTTATCAAGCAATATGTAATATTGCACTTTATCGTAGGGCTACGTCATATCTAACAATATACCAATTGCATACTGTCTGTTCTTTATTATATTTATGGCCTCCTGTATAAATTCATAAGCCGCTAACGTTGTAGAACGATGCTTTCTGAACCCATTTTGGCACTCGTCAAATATTTTATATTTTTCTTAGAAATAGTGTATACGTACACACATTGCTTTCTCAAATATTTTTAAAGCTGTAGGTGAGAGAGCAATGGTTCGGTACTTACTAGGTTCTGTTTTTGATTTATTTTTATAAATAAGCTCTATTATTGCGCTCTTTAGTTTTTTCGGGAAGGTGCCTTCTTCAAAAGACTGGTTTATTAGGTAGTAAAATAGCAAGGTAAGCTCATCTGCACATTGTCTAAATAAGAGGGGAGGGAGCTCATCTATGCCATGACTTCTTTTATTTTTTAATGATATCATTATTTTATTCACTTCATATTGTTCTACAGGTGTAAAGAAGATAGAATTTTCGTTGTAGGCCATGGACTTAAAGTTGTTAATATTTTTTGATTGAAGACTGTTCACCAATCGAGTTAAAGAAATTGTTAAAAGGTTAGCAATCTGTTTTAGTTCACTTATTTTAATGTTATTAATTTGTAATGAAATGTTTTCCTTACGTACTAATGTATGTAAGATACCCTTATACCCGTAGTTAGCCAATATTTTTTGGGTTTAGGTTTTATTTTAATTTTTCTTACTAGCATGCACTTATTGAGTATTTTATTTATGAGATTGTTGAACGTACTGTTGTTATCATTAAAATTTTTATTTGTTGCAATTATCTCCTGCCAGTTTTGGGAATATAAACAATTTTAAATTGCTATATATTATATTTATTGTATATACGTTTGAATACAAACCAATTGTCCAGATTTGTTTGTTGAGTTAGTTTTATTTGTAGTTGTTTATACTGGTCTGAGAAGTCTAATTCTTCCACAGAATGCTTCTAAGATATGGCTTTTATTATATAAACTTTGAATTTTTTAATATAAAACCTTAAAAAGATCCGAGTCACTGTTACAGATTTTGGCACTTAGTTTTGTAGAAGGAATAGAATCGCGTTTGCTAATTAAGACATTTTCCTACTCTTTACAATCTTTGTTTCTGTAACTCGAAGCAGTATGGGATTGTACCGCATTTTAGAATAATATTTTCTTTAGTTTAGTTGGGTTTAAGAGGTTATTCATTGGATTTAAGCCACATGTAAGAGTATTATTATACCTTTCAAAATTAAGTACTATTATACTTTCCTTCTTTTAAAAAAGAAAAAGTAGAAGCTAAGTTATAATTAGTACAGCATTAATTACTTTGTTACATAGACGATGTTTACGTTTATCTCGTTGTTACGCATACTTCCTTATTAGTTACGGTCATATAAAGCTGCAGTAGAATTAAAAGTACATCGTGAAAATAGATGCTGAGTAATGAAAAAATTGTTACGCTTTCTCATCTTAACTATTCGGCTGATCATCATGAAGTTCAGCGTACACGTTGTCAGGGGCGCAGAAATGGACAGCTTTCATGTAAAAATAAGTAGGTACTGTCTGGTCTGAGAGATACAATTTTATAAACAAAATTATCATTAATACGAGCGAAGCCGCCGATAAAAACTAGTTTATAATAAATTAGCTGACTCGTGCAATTTCGTCTGCTTCACATAAGAAAATATTCCCCGTTTTTGCAACATTTTTATTGATGTTCGTCGCGTGATGTTATATAGACTATATAGCCTTCCTCGATAAATAGGCTATCCAACACTAAAATAATTTTTCAATTCGAATCAGTAGTTCATGAGATTAGCGCGTTCAAGTAAACAAATAAACACACTCTAAAGCCTTATAATATTAGTATCGATTAATATATTATTACTATATAATAATATTATGTAAGTAATGTTCATACTACATATATGGTTAAAGTTATTTATTTATTGTGCTACCAAAATTATTACAACATAGTGGAATCACAATATTAAACGTCAAGGTTTATAATTCTGCTTTGGTCTATTATTTTTGTTAAGCATACTATACTATACTGAAATAATAGAAACCATGTGCTATATATTATTGACTCCTACGTAATGTAAAGTAAAATATTGTACTAAGACCAAATAATCGAATAGTGCAATCTTTACTTTACAATTATTGTCGAGTGATATCGCCCGATTTCCGGGCAAGCAAAAGGTGAATTTCTGTGATTTATTAAAACCTTAATAAAATTAAAGCATCTAAAATTGTTCCTGATAGATGGCAGTAGGCTCAGTGCCTATTGCGTTCATACAATTTACACTCTAAGCATATATGGAAATCTAATGCAACTCTACCAACCTCATCGGAGGCACAGGTTTAATGTTATATTATTTCATACATCTAGCGACCTCGGCCTCGCACGGGTAGTACAAATCCTTAACAAATAATACACTTAAACCTTCCCCATGAATATCTGTTTAGTATTTTTTGAGTTTATCGCGTACAGACGCGGCTTTGTTTTATAATATGTAGTGATATGTATCTTCTTCTCCCTAGCCGTTATTATTCCCAAGTCACTTGGGGTCGGCTTTTCTGGTCTAACCGGATTTGACTGGATATCAGTTTTTACACGGAACGGCTGCCACCTGACCTCCGCAACCCAAAGGCTAACGATACCCTAAGGCTAGACCAGTATCAGGATATTATAGGGCACTGACTTCCCAATAACGACTGCCATAGATGTTCATGGCATCCGGGACAGACGGCTTAACGTGCTCTCCGAGGCACGGAGCACGCGAGAATTGTCAATCAATACGCAGATAATTTCGAAAAGTCATATAACTTCCGAAAGACAGAGGTGCGCGACGTGGGTTCGAAACCGAGACCCTCTGCATTGCAGTCTGTGGTCTCCCCACTGAGCTATCGCTGCGGTTTGTAGTGATATGTATAACATCAGCAATTGAACTACTATTGTCAGTCTCAATGGCGTAGTGGTTAGCGTAATCGACTGCCACGCCTGAAGTTGCGGGTTCCATTCCCGCACAAGTCAAACATTTGTGTGCATGAACATGGATGATTATCTTGGTCTGGGTGTTTCTATGTATAATATGTATGTATTTACAAAAAAGTATATATGTATGTTTATCCATTGTCTAGTACCTATAGTATAAGCTCTGCTTAGTTTGGGCTGGTGTTGTATGTGACAGAATAATATTATTATTATTATTGCGATTCAATTCTACACATGTAGTCAAATTATTAAATTTCAATGTAGATATTGAAAATAAAATTCACAATAAAATAAAATATTTTGACAGTTCAATTAGGAGCTTCGACATTGACGGACAACGCGCTCGGCTGACTGTGAAATCGTTAAATTTTATCGATTTTATCGATGATAATTTAAAATCTGACGTCCATGTCGTAAAATAAGCTGCATTTTGATGAAAACTTAAAAAATATGGTTTATTTTGTATACTCGTAAATACATAGTCGCATTCCGACAGTCCCGAAAAAAGTAGGCAGTAGTTTATTGTGCCACATTTACTTGCTACTGTTTTAGGTATCTTGTAATACGGTCCGAGCCTTTCAAGATGCACAGTTTCCTCCGGAATACAGCTGACAATTCTTTGATGATGTTAAACCAAATTACACTTTGTTCAATCCGTGATTCGAATTTCATTCGAAATTCAGCAATCACTGTCGCTGCCTTCTCAAAGTAGGCTTTAAATCATATGGAATTTTGAATTTGTGATTTTATATTGTGAGTGTAATTAATGTGAATGTTGTAATTGTGTAACTTTTGGATGACTTTTCTGAATCTGATCATATTCATACAAATGAAACAATAGTTCATACCATGATCCAAAATATGGTTTTGTGTTTAAGCTATTGTATTATAGTACTGGATTATAAACGCGGCGAAGTCTCGAAAAACAGTATGTTATAAAACTTTGACGACAAATACAATTCTCGTCACTATCCTCCAGGGACAGTTTTACCAAAATTGTTACAGACAGATTAATGACGATGAAATTTAAACTGTGATATTCGGTACCATTTAGTTGCCTCTTACGGCTATCAAGGGAACTCGTAGCAGCTTCTAGTAGACTTCATTTCATCGCAATTAACTTTACACATCTACGTATTATAATTGAGTAATGACGCCATTTTATTTGAAATAACGCAGAAAACTTATTGGCATTAAGAGATTGCAATATATCAAATGCATGTTAAGCTACAGAAATAGACCAGTCTTGACTTTGAAATTGACTTGACGTTGACTGCTCTGATGGCGTAGTGGTTTAAGCGTCGGGCGTCGCGAGTTCGATTCCCACACGGACAAAATTTGTGTGATCCACAAATTGTTGTTCCAAGTCTGGACTTTCTTTGTGTCCGTTATTTGAATGTCTGTAAAGTCCCCCGCAACACAGGAATTATTCCTAGTGTGGAAATAGTCTTTTAAAATTAGAAAGAATATGTTTTCAAAAGTCATTAAAATCAAAATTATTTATTCAGAATTTTCCACCTTATAGATGAAAAGTTAGAGGGACACATATACTTTTACGACTATAAT
The DNA here is from genome assembly GCA_963675205.1 of Catocala nupta. Taxonomy (NCBI): domain Eukaryota; kingdom Metazoa; phylum Arthropoda; class Insecta; order Lepidoptera; family Erebidae; genus Catocala; species Catocala nupta. Next base: position 23,408,367 of record OY776086.1, on the reverse strand, counting down.
AGCATTATCTTACCAGCTATAAATAAATAAAGTGTTTTAATTTTTGGAGACATTTCTTCATAGAAGGTCTCCTAAACTTTAAAAAACATTTGCCCTGCCCTTAAGTCCCTATCACCACTGTATATCGATTCATAAAATTAATCCTTACTATACTGAGAATGTGCGTTTATTTGTTTATTACGCTTTCACGCCTTTACTACTCGACCAATCATCATAAATTTTCTCATTCACGTTATCAGAGATACAGGAAAGGACATAGGAACCAGTCATTCAGAAAAAAATATTCTTTTCGAACGAGCGAAGCCGTGGACAAAAGTTAGTTTACCAATAAATTTAATACTATATTTATTGCCTGTTATCGCTGAGTAAATATCGACAGACAGACAGACAAGATAAAATTATAAATATTTAGATATTTTCCTTTATGCTAGGCAAAGAAATAAATTTTCAATAACCTTCCCTTTATATTCGTTTCTTGAAGAATTCCTACAGCAACTTTGTAGCGAAAGTTCCTTCATGCGGTCTGCTAACGATCGCACTAAAACAATCGTCAGGGTGGTGGAACAAGTTTGAAATGGAAAGTACCAGCTAATTGGTTACTTCGTTCCTATCAACGATTGTCAATGGTTATCATCATATGATTGTATGGCTTAGTATCAGTTAGGCTATAGGCAAGCTTATATCTACTGGTGTCAAATAAAACAGACTGGAAACCGATCCGCCTTTTAAATGTCTTAAATAAATTTTTATTGAACCTAGTGGCAGAAAGCCCTGGTCTTTAGCATTTTTAGCAGTCTACATAGCTAAATCGCAGCCTTCCGAAATGGCAGTACTTTCTTCAAACCTTGTTTGACAATGGACATATCAAAGCACTCCTGAAACATTGTTGAAGGTAGTTTATCTCAGAGTTTGCAAGTACGTTGAAGAATTGAACGCTAAACGGAATCCTTTGCAGGTGGTTAAGATGAATCCTGCTGCGGTGTCATGAAATTTGACGACTGAGCGCTCATCAAATAAACGTGAGACAAACAAAGCTTGAGAAAAACCATATTAAGCGAAACTGAAAACCAGGTTCAAAACCAGTACAATGACTTTTACCCCTTCTACTACCTATTTATCAGTATGACGTGAATCATTCATATTTCCAAAAATATATTTTCTGAATATTCTTACAATAACCTTTTTTGCAGTTAACTTTATTCGCCGTTACATAAAAAAAGAGCTTCTACTGCTCATTAGGGACAGAATTTTTGGTAATTTATTTGTTAGAGGCAGTTAATACTCCTATCATAAATAGGAAATTACTTGAGGTAAAGACTTGATTAGTATCGTATTCGTTGAGCACAGTAGGCCTAAGGTTTCAAGTATAACCCTTTATATCCTAAGTAATATTACTTCTAACTACAGGTATGGTAATAATCATAAGTTCGAGACCTAAATGACTTAGCTGAACACTAAGCTTTATTGATAGCATGCATAAATAACTAATGCCAAGTTGGTATTACGTACATAGCATAAGATCTTACATGAATATTTAGGTAATTAAAATATGGTATCTCGATAGTTCCCAATTAGTAATATTAAACTTAATGTTATTAACAAACCATGAAGCAATTTAGTGTGAAATGCGGTTATTCTATTTCGCGTAGTAATGGTGTTTAATCATTTATAGGTAGGAGGTATTAGCGCCAAGTGGTTGATGATACGGAGAAACATCTAGGTTATATTATATATTATGTATAGTTCCAAGTATTCGTAACTTTAATTAAAGCACCTATTGTTTTATCTCTCCGTGATCTTAGAAAGATTGATTGATGGCAAGCATTTTAAACTTGATGTGATTACATATAAATAAGCAATATTCGTCTAATTGTTTCGACTGCAAACATTTGCTACAAGTTATATTAATAACTATTGTAATAATATGTTTAAAGGGAATTAAGAATACACTTTAGTTAGTACGTCAACTTGATGAATAAAATAACAGTATAGTTTCGATTTTTGTTAAATGGCTATTTTTTTTAATTGACGCCTCACTTGCTAAAGTTAAACAAAGAGGTTAGTTTTATAGGTACAATTAAAAGTTCATGACAATTATCTAATATTATCGACCAAAATCGAGAATAACGATATCATGCTTTGTATATAGATTGTTTTAGTTTTATCATAGCTTTTATTTTAAATATTCAACGGGTTCTAATTGATATTTAGAATCAAACCCACATGGTTCAATGCCAAATGGCAATTGGACGTCTCTCTACAGTAAGCACCATAATCCATATGCCAAAATCCGCGAAATTCAAAAATTGTTTTTACTAAAACACTTATTTACGTAACAGAACTGCACTATAATATGTTTATTTAAAATATGCCTTACAAATTTTTTACATGGTATTTCAAAGATTGTTTACCGACCGTAGGCTAACATTGTTCGGCAGTAGTCTTATAACAATATTAGTGTAGGCTATAAGCAAGCTGTCAAAAAGTCCTAACTAAATGTTAACAAAACAGGAGTATTGAGTTTTAATAATTTGGTCGGAAAAAGAAAACAGAGCTTTTCATCTGTAATATACCCATTGATTGTAACCATATCAATGATTACCTTGAATAGCGTAGGCGTAATCGTGACCGCAAAAAAAATCGAATAACTCAAATTTTCTTTCGATTACGATTTTTCGAATCACAATATAAGTTTTAAATAACTTCATAACCAGTTAACATTATTGATAACAATGTAATATATTATTAGATTTGTCGTGGTCAAACATCGTATTAATGACTTTTCTAGACGTTATTATCTCAAACCTTTTGTATTTCTGCTTAGATATTTTATAACAGCGTATTTTTTTATTTTTGATATAAAGTTAGTAACAGATGGTGATGCAAGTTAATACTCATGTGGACCATACAATACCTATATAAACTTGACAATTATTATAAGCACACATACTACACATGACTAATTTTGAATTAATAAATGAGTTATGAAATCAAGTAATTATAAATTCTGCGCCACTCTATTAACGCTTGAAATACTTAATGTCTGTACAATGACATTATAAGATAAATTTATAAGCATGTTGTGTAATTAACCTATGAAGTCGCAGTAGCATACCGGCAACCAGCCACAATAGATTTTTAATTATGTCTGGTATTCTATCACTCGACAGATTAAGAATTATACAAAGGAGTAAAAACATTCGAATGATCTGAAGGGTATTCGAGAATTTCACATCACTAATACCGACACATGAGTTAAAACTAGTGAAACATATTCGTCAATAAGCTATCTATTATCGGCTAATGCTCATGTGCAAATTTTGATTACCTGACTAGTCTCGGATCAATCCGCCAGCTTTGAGCGAAGTATCCTAATGCAAGCCACGTGCAGGACTAAGTTAGAAATTTTAAATGATTGTTTTCCGATTGAGTATTAGTTTAAAGCCTGGATGATTTTTGAACTACTGTTTTTTATCTGAGTCTTTATACATAAAACTGAACAATAATTACTACGGAAACCAATTTTCAGTTGTACCCATATTTGCCGAATACATGTCGCAGTAATTTACGCAGAAACTTTATAATACAACAATTTCTAAGGTTCTGTAGAATTTTGTTTCAATGGGGTGAAAAATCGAATATCGGAAAAACACACATTTATCACATGATATATGAATTATTTCTTAATATTACATTTTCAAGATATATTTTCAATTTATTTAACTTCTTTATGCGCCTTATATATCGTGGTTAATTTTAAAATTATTTAATTTAATCTTATACTTTCTCTGACATTTCAGTGACTCTTAACTTATTGAGTAACCGTCTGGCTGCCAGTGTTCCGCTGCGCCTACAATAGGGTTGTATTAATGTGTGGCATCTTAAGACTTGACAGGTTAAGCAACCATGAACACAGTAAGATGAAAAGCAATCGAGACATTTTGAAAAGGTTAAATTTAATATTTTGTATAATAATAGATCAAAAAATCATTTTCAAGTAAATCACGATTAAATAAAGGTTTCGTATGAACCAGTTTAACTTCAATGTGTAACATAGAACACATAGAAGTAAAACAAATTTATGGACATCATCAAGGAAACATAGACTTATGATATCAATGCTTAGATACTTAGAGTCTCTGGACAGAACTTCAAACAAACAAAAGCGCATCTGCTGCTTGTTATTCTGATATGAGATAAGAAAATTATTTATAATAATGCTTTTATTAGAAGGCAATTAAGTACCTAATTAATTGTTGTCTTTTCCTAATTTAATTAAATAAGTATTTAACTATCTAATTGACTTATGAAGCGAGCTTGGAACATATTGTAATAATTACGAAATTGTATGCATATAAACATTTAACACATCGAATGCCATATAGACGCAATAGAAAATGTATTATTCGCGGTCATTTATGATGTGCATGGCGTTAAAAGCTTATAAATACTTTTTTATTAGTTTGGGTATCTGGTAATGACATATTCTTTTTAATATGAAGCCATCTTTTTTGTTCATATGATGCATAAACCATTTTTAAATCTGCCTTTGCCTCTTTTTAACGCCCGACGCAAAAACGACGGGTGTTATAAGTTTGACGTGTCTGTGTGTGTGTGTGTCTGTCTGTGGCATCGTAGCTCCCGAACGGTTGAACCGATTTTAATTTTGTTTTTTTTATTTGAAAGGTGAATTAGTCGAGAGTGTTCTTAGTTATGTTTGATGAAAATCGGTCCAAGATGGCCGCCGCCACAAAATGACGGATTACATATTTTTTCACATCTCCCTCAATATGGGTATCAAATGAAATGGCTTGACTAGTAGAATACTATACACTATGATAAATTTTAAATCCAAGGTGGCCGCCACCATAAAATGGCGAATTACATTTTTTTTCACAACTCCCTCAATATGTGTCGTTATCTTATTTACTACACAATGTCCACCTTTTATATGTAACCTATTTTGTTTCATCACTTTAACCTAACTTTTTAATTCCAATATACCTTTTAATGTAGTTAAAATTCTAGTTCAACCATATCCGATTGTATAGCAGTTTTTCATGAAGAAACTGCAACTGACCTCAGCAATCCAAGATATTTGAGAGATAGAGCAGATATCGGAATATATGCACTGTTATGCCTCAATTTTCATGATCTTAGCCGGGCTTAACGGCATTTCATGTTACAAAACTGGAGTACAATGACATTTTGTAAGAATAGCTGAAAGACAGTATTTTGTGGTTTAGTATATCTTTGATGTTTATCGTTAATTATTTTCGTCGATTGATCAATCTGCACAATCGCTATTATATCAATGAACCTTATAAGGTTCTTTGATATAATTTGTAATATTAATTAGGATATAGGATATATTCTATCCTAACTAATATTATAAATACGGAAGTGAGTTTGTTTGTTTCTTTTTCTTTCACGCCATCTACTCGACTCTTAACTATCATCATGAAATTTCGCATACACGTTATCAGGGGTATAAAATAGGACATAAGGAATATTTTATCAGTAAAAGTACTCTTACTATCTTAACCCAACCTACCTTTTTGCGAAGCCAAAATCTAGTGGTTTCATAAACGGCTCAAAGATTACATTTTATTGCAATTAATTTTCTAGCCAGTGTTTATCAAACCATCTAGAATGTTCTGTATTTTATACATCGATTTTAAATAATCTTTAGCTACATAGTGTTTACACATATAAAAATGCTACAAACATCAATATACCTGCAATGTTACGGTTTTATCTAACACTTTCCAGGAAAATGTTTAGATTCCAAAACATTATCTATGCATACAGTTTCGTAAAAATGGTTGCACTATCGCTCGAACGTTATTTGCATGTCCCATAATTTCATATTTTGTAATTTTATTTTCTTGCAGAGAAAATTGTTCAGTAAAGCACTGAAGAATTTTCTGTGCATTGCTATTTTTAGTTTCCTTATTGACTTTACACTACAGTGAATATTGTTGCAAAAAACGGCGTATTAGTATTTGATTGTATTTTCTACTCTTTACATTTTGTGACTATTTTGATTTTCAAATGTTTTGAACCCGTCTACAATTTTAGATTGTTTCTAAAATTATCAAAGTAAATATTATATTCTTTAAATTTATTCTACATAATATTTCTACTTTAAATTTAAAAGCAAATAACTGCATCCAAATTTCTTAATAGTCTCAGAAAAATGGATAGAGATATTTGCTCTTAAATTTAATATATACCTACATATATTTAAATAATATTGTTGTTTAATTTCAATGTATATATATTTAATTTATTATATAACTACTATAACAACATTGATACTCAAAATAACACGTGTCTTTATGATTATGTTGGTTGGCAGCTGTCATGAAGGTCATTTGATTTGATGTCATTTGGTAGGTGGTAGATCCTCGCTGGTTTCAGCATGAATGGGCCGGATCGACCGGGGTAGTACTACCCTCTCACAGAATACCGGCGTGAAGTAACGGTACCCGTACTGTTGCGTTTCGTATCGGTGAGTGAGAGAGCCGGAGGCCCAGTTACCCCGATCCTTTTCCTATCCTTTCCTTTGTCCTTTCCCTCCATCATTCCTTTTTAAAGGGCTGGCAACGCACTTGTAACTCCTTTGGGGTTGCGGGTGTCCATGGGCGGCGGTAATCGCTTACCATCAGGCGATCCGTCTGCTAGTTTGCCAACCAATGCCATAAAAAAAAATTAAAAAAAATGAGCTTATAAGACACTAGTTATGTTAAGATAGACATCTCGGCCAGCTATAATATAGCTTTCTCTTACTAGGTATATCATCTCTATGGTCTAACATCTTGAATATATCACGGTATGTCCACCCGGATATACCGTGGATATATATATATATCTTTATATATATAATTCTTCTGTACGTGTGTTGACAGTGAACTCCTCCTAAACGGCTGGACCGATTTGAATGAATATTTTTGTGTGTGTTCAAGTGGATTCGAGGATGGTATAGATTTGTTTTTTTTTGTATACAGGACGACGTCTGTCGAGTCCGCTAGTATATATATATATATCCATCGGATCCAAGGAATTACAATTAACTAAGAAATAAACTAACTTTAATTATTGAAATTTTAAATCCTCTTAACCCCTAACCAATATTTTTCTGGTAAATTTAATTGGGCCAAAACGAGGTCGCTTAGAAATAAAAAAGCTAATTATAATCGGGTTATGTGGCGTGGAATGTTTGTCTATATTATTAAATGTTGGTATGTATTCGAGAAATCTTCACAATTTAGGAGCTATTATGAGTGACTATTGTATAGTTAAGGAGCATCCACAATATAACCCTGGTCAGCTAGACCGCTAAATCAAAGGTATTGAAATAAAACTATTTGACAACATGGTTTAGGTCCTGCGCAATGGGGTATAGGCCGTTTATCGGACACCGCTCCATCTTTCGTGTTGTTCTTAAAAAATCTTTATAGAAAAACCTAAGAACATTTTCCCTGACCCAGGAATTGAACACCTCATGTACAGTAGTCGCATACACACTGTGACACCGGAGCATTTTCGCATTATGTGATTCCAAATAACTAATGCTCATGCAATTTTCAACTACTACCAATACCCTGAGTTATATGTTATATGTACTACAGGTACTCATATAACTCAACCATATAATCGAATAAGACGTTATGCAAATATAGTGTTAACCGACTTGTAACTAGATCGCCTAACAGATGAATATCAAATAGCTACTGCAAACAGTATTGCATGGTACGTACTGTGCCTTAGGCTAGTAGTCTCTGTATATATGTAGCTTGCCCTCTAGACTGGTATGCTACTACGATACTATAAGTATGTAATTGACTAAAAATACTAAGCACTATCATTCTTGAATCTACATGCAAGTGGGGAGACCAACAGACTGCAATGCAGAGGGTCTCGGTTTCGAACCCACGTCGCGCACCTCTGACTTTCGGAAGTTATATGACTTTTCGAAATTATGTGCGTATTGATTGACAATTATCGCCTGCTCCGTGCCTCGGAGAGCACGTTAAGCCGTCGGTCCCGACTGCCATAAACATCTATGGCAGTCGTTATTGGGGAAGTCGACACAAAAGATCACACTGGGTCGAAGTGTCGCCGGTCTGTACTGACTGGCTCCCCCCACACAAGATAAGATAAGATCAGGTCGTTAACTTGATTTTCCTTGAACTGTGTACCACAAATTCAATATACAGAATATTTAATCATCGACATTATGCTTAATTCTAGTAACTACAGGTCACGTAGCTTAATAAAGATATTCACTTCAACTATCTGTTTGATGACCCAAAAAAATACTATAGCGACCCCTAAAGTATAAACGCTACACTGGGTTTGATCTTGGTACTAGAGAAATATTTGTTTGACCCACAGACACTCGTATTTGGATTGCTGCCGTTTTGTTTACAGCTGTGTCCTACGATATTGAGAACCGAACAAGACAAAGAATAAGAATTTCTAAATATATGTATGTCTCGGTGCTTTGCAATATATTTATTCTACTTTGTCTGTTTTACGAATGTATTCTATATTAATTTGTATTAACCTACTTTGCTTCAATATTATCACTGATTTTAAGAATTATTAGTCTCTTTCTTTCTTAAGTCTCATTAATATTTCCAAGACATTTCTACCATAAGGACGATACAAAGTAATAATATCTAGATGCGGCGTGCCAGTTTATTATGAAAATAAGGCTTGATAGAAGCCACATTAGCATTCGTAGTTTGTACAAACGAATACACGTCGTGACCTGCAAAGGGAATTTTGCTTTACACTTGATTCTAACATATGTGGCAAAAAGTGTACGATTTTTTGTCTCTCGTGTTTATTTTATGCAGATGGAATATAGAATTTTCGATGTGTTTCTTTATAGAAACATTTCTGGCAGAAATTTAGAAAGGTTTCGTTGAGGAAATTGGGTGCTAAGAATGATATTCCTTTACAATAGGTATATTTTCTCACAATTTGTCACATTTAATTTAATAAAAAGGAATGAAGACGAGCATTATATCAGTATGTCCGCCATAATGGAATCTGATATTTCAAAATGCAGTGCACACGATGACAAAGAATTTATACGGGCGACATGGGTCACCCGAGCGCTATCAAAGGGTGTCTGAGAGTTCACTTCACACATCTTTTGTACCGACAAGATACAATAGAGGTGTTATTACTCCTACATCAAATGCAGGCTCATATTTCTAGTAATTGAAACACAGGGGACAGTCCGAGAGGTGCTGACAACCTTTTAGAAAAATAAGACTGAAGGTTATTTTGTTCAAAGAATTGCGTTGAAGAAAGAATCTATTTTCAACTTCGATAATGATAATATATTTACTTTTCTTGATGTTTGATCTGTTTATAATCATACATACGTACGCAATAGTAATTTTCTAGCATATTTTTACTCTACAATTGAAGCGTTTGTGGCAGAATGACGACAGTACACTGTCGTCACTCTGCCACAAACGCTTCAAAAGGTCGAACGGATGCCTACGTTAAATAACTATGGCAAGGTCATGATCCCTGGATAGATGCTCATAAGAACATGAACCTCTATGTCTCAAAAGACTATGTAATGAAATAAAAATGTTAGAGTAGGAGTGATACTAAATTGCTTTTAAAATATTTGGTACAGACATTTCACATATTGTAAAATCAGAATATAACAGATTTTGAAAACTGATTGATCAAAATGAACAATTGAATAATGTGTTTTTGAATATTGTGCTGTGTACCTACTTTGTGGGCTGCCTGGATGAAGAAATTATTGTTTGTTGTTAAATGGTGCATCTTTGAAATATTGTGCAAAATTTACGCCAAACAGAATATGTAGAGAATATGGTACGAATACATTATTACGATAGCAACATACCTTAAACCAATTATTCAAACGCATAAATTATGAATTTTCTATTTCATGGCTTTTCAAAGATCGCAAATCACTACGATAAACACATTTGGGTTGTATAAACAAAAACAAGAGATACACACATTTCATAGCTGAGAGCATGATATTTAAACACGTTATTAAATAGACCAGTAAATACCGATGTTGTCAAAATATGTGAAGTAAAATAAATTAACATAATAATGTTAAACTTAATTTATTTGCACATGCAAACTATATGAACAAACACCTTAGACGGAATATGAATTTCACCTAATTGTAGTTTGAGCAGAAATTCTATCTCTATAATTATTTGTCTTCTAACGTCAAGTGGTTGCCGTAAAGGTAAACAATGCTTTGAAGTACACTACACAGACTAACACACGACCACAGAACTAACAATACTGTATAACACATTACAGCCAGTGGTCACGCCGAAAGCATATCATAGTTACTCAACGTTATGTATAGCATAATAACCAATATAATCTGTTCTTTCTTGGTGATAAAGTTCATTATGGTTTAAAAGGCCTTGACCGAAGGGCTCTCTTGATAAAACTGTTCAAAGTTCCAATGTAGTACCATTAACCTCAAAAGTGAACTCAAATGCTATTGGTGGTCACATTTGACGATTATTTTAATTTAATTTATCATTTATGACACAGAGACTAGATCAGAACTATGTTTTAAACGGTACTTATTTCAAGAATTGACCCTTGGACCTGTTGTTAGAAAGAACATAATCCGTTTATTCGGTAACTAATCTGTTTTGTTAAGTCATTGATTAGTGATATATCGTAAAATATTTTCGTATAAATTGATCAGTTGAAAATTATGAAATGTTTTTTTTATAATTGTCTCTAAGTAAAACAAAGGGATACAGATAGTTAAGCATATTTGCATGGTATCGAAGTGTCAAAACAATCGAGGCCTGCCTGCTGGCTTGCATAATCCGCATTACCGATCACGCACATTAAAATTACTACACTTCTTTCACAAATAGCCACTGATTTAATTGCTGAGAGCACAGGACTTTCTGTATACAAGACAAATGTTTTAATTTGGTAATTATAATTTGTCTCTTTTTAAATAAAAGTTGAAATATATAAGCTCAGTTAGTGTAGCAATAATGATTCATAAAATTTATTGTGTTATATGATGTAATAACTTAAAAGTAATGAAGCAATTAAACATTAATTACCCGCCTCGGCTTCGCATAGGTAGAATAAAACGTTAACAATTTATACATCTAAACCTTCCTCATGAACCACTCTGTCTATTGGTGAAATTCGCATGAAAATTCATCCAGCTATTTTTGGATTTATCCCGAACAGACAGACAGACGCGGCGGGGAACTTTGTATAATAATATGTAGTAAAAGTGAAGACCCTTCTGCATATCGCCTTCGTTATAATAATCGTGCTGTATATGTAACTCTATACACTAAACAAAATGGAACTCGTTCGAGTTCCATTTTTGCCTTGTCTTTTACTCATCGATCTCAAGTTTTGCTAAGATGATATTTATATTATGAAATCAGCGCAATTCGAATTTACTTCTAAGTCTATTAAATTGTTTTTATATATATATTACTAAAATATTTCAAGCGCACATACTATTGTTGAATATAATTAAATCTATATAAGTGCCAACAACAACATATTTGATAAAATAATATCATTTTACTTAATAACATTATTGATGTATTTTATTTCATTTAATTTGGTTGATATCGAATTTATTTACAAATCAAACATCAACATTGAATAGTAGATAGTATTTATTTACAAATAATAAAAATGAAAGATTGTTGTAATATTTACTGTGTATTTTTATCAAAAAATAAATATAGTGCAATCCATTTATATTATCCGATATTTTAACGTTTAAAGAAAGTAGACACTGCTTTAGTAAAAGATGGCTGGATGAAGTCTGGCCGTATAGACATCTTCTTAGTCCAAGGATGGCGGATACCACTTACTAACAAATTGCTGCCTGACATTTAAACTGCCACAAGCAATAAAGAAAATTATTAAAAACTCATCTATTGTTATTTCTTTCTGCGATGTTTTGATTTATCCTGGATAAAAGGTAGTCCTTTTTTGTACCACTGACAACGTGTATGCGAAATTTTATAATGATCGATCGAGTAGTTAAGTCGTAAAAGCGTAACGAATAAACTCACATTCTCATTTATAATATCTATTAATTTTCACTAGCTTCCCCTGTCACATAGAAACTTATAATTTTGATACAGCTTGATGATTGAGCATTTGTCAAATTTCAAACTGCTACGAACGCAATTTTCAAAATTTCGTTGCTATAGAAAATGTTTATCTAATCGTCTCGTATATCAATGCGTAAGTTCAACCTAAAGTGAATATCTAGTTCACTTATCACTGAAATTCAATGCATATCCAAATAAACCTCGGCTTAATACCTCAATTTGAAGTAAATTTTATTGCGCCAGCAGTAAATTTACCACAATAGTTCGCAATAGAAATTCGGCACGCCGACCGTACATCCGCTCCGCAACATTTAGGCTATTAAACCTAATGCTATGTATGTAGAATACTAATGAACCAAACACTATTTTTGCCAATTGCTAAAAGTACTAGAAAGCTTGCTATATTATAAAAATAGGTAGCACATATTTCTTTGGGCGTGATCGTTTTCTTAATTGCCTTTATATAGTCAATAAAGCTTATTTTGTTAGTAAAAGCAAGCTTTTAGTCTAGTTTATATTCAATTCAAGTTACTGGAATATTTTAAGATGCACGATAACAAAAGATAACTTCTGGAATGAATGGCTGCATTGATGGCGTATTAGTTTAAGTGGTCGCTTCGCTACTGCTACTATGGCGAGTGTTGTGGGTTCGAATCTCACACGGGACAAAAATGTGTGTGACCCACAAATTGTTGTTCCGAGTCTGGATGTTCTTTGTGTCCGTTGTTTGAATGTTGGTAAATCCCCCCACGATACAGGATTTATTCCTAGTGCGGGAATAGTCTTTTATAAAAGAAAAGGTAAAATAAGTACTTATTAAATCCAGGCTACTGACAGACGTGAAATTGTTTGCTACACATAATGCATGTATTATATATCAGCAGACAAAAATGATAAAATAATATAAAGCGAGTATTATAAAGCGTGTAACAGAACGATATGGTCATATTTAAGCGTCATATAGCCCCCGTATTATAATGTAAAACCGCGACAAATAAATTCTTATATAATATTTTCAGTAAAATGTAGCATTTAATATTTATCGACTTACGAATATCAGCAACTTCTAGACGATACTTAAACAACGCTTACATCTGACTCGGTGATCTCCGAGAACCCGAAAATGACAAGGCGCAATTTTGATAGTTATGTAATCCGTTTGTTTCGATGTTTCAATAATAAATGAACAAAATTTATGAATTGGAAATAATTTGTTTTCATCCGGCGATAGGGTTATTTTCCAGATATACATTAGGTACTGTCCTAAAATATGACCACACCTTTCTATTACACGCTGTATATAATTATATAACGAACGTCTATTTTACTTCTGAAAACGGCAGTTGACAAATTACTTTTCAGAAGTCGGCATCCACTTCTAAACAACCTGAAACTCCATTTCACTCGCATAAAATCACTAAACACCGCGACTAAGCCACTTTAGATACCTCGAAGCAGCTACTTAGTTGCCAAGAAGAACAGCATCGACGTATTGCAAAAACGTTGATAGACACGATGACAAAAAAATCTTTTTAGTCCGTCTTTTAGATTAGCAAAAAATATTAGACACGTATTTCTCTTTTGCCCCACAAACTAATAACAGCGTAGATACAACGCGTTTACATTTCGTGTTACGTCACTTTTAGGTACAGATTGTACAAAAGAGTGACCTCACAAGCCCCCATTCCCGAACTTTAATGCCCGATATTTTAGTCAATATTCTTTCTTTGTTTAATCAAAAAATTGATTTTCAATAATTTTTGCTAATCTAAAAGATTAACTTAGAATTACTTATTTTTAACCTTATCATTATGCCTATTGTTAATTTCACAAGTAATATATCCTAACGCAATTGCAATACGTTACACAGTTTCATAATTCTGTACCTTCAGTGAAAAATTATACATCATGACCTTTGATGATTTGACGTGAGGGAAAGCTTTGACGCATACCTCTCCGCGGGGCGACGGAGAGGTTATGTCGGACTCACCGGAGATGGTGAGTGACATCCCGGTAATACCGACTAAACCTACCACGATGTTTCTCGACATAACCTCAACTGGCAGGGCCGCGCGAATCGCTTTCACATGCAATCGCGATCCAGCCGAGGTTTCGGCCCGCCGTATGAAACGGCAGGCCACTACACAAATAGACAACCACAAATTTTATCCCTACTGTCCCCCTGAAGGCGGAACACGCACGCCGCCTCTCGGACCTGGTGCTGATCGGGTGGCGGCCCACGAAGCCCACCACCGCACAGGTCAAACCTCAGGGTAGCTGGAGGTCGTCTCGCGCCCTCCGGCGCCCGGCTCTGCGGTTGGGGAGAGGGTTTAAGCATTCCCTCTCCCGCTCCGCCGCCTCCTTGATGGAAATCACTTCCTCACAGAAGGAGGCGACAAATCCGACTGCCGCGATCAACTCACGGCGCTGCGATGCCCAGGCGGGGCAGCGCCGTGTCTACAACAACGTCGTGGCAGTCGCCACAGTGGTGACAACCGGGCGCCTCTTGCCAGCCTATGCGACACAGGAACTGGCCAAAACAACCGTGGCCAGTCATTACCTGTGTCAGCCGGAAGATGAGGGCGCCATGCCGCCTCTCCAGCCATTCCTCAAACACGGGACTTACCGCCACAATCGTGGCGCGCCCAGCACTGTGTTGCACAACTTGCTCCTTCCACTTCTCCACTAGGACCTGGCGGAGCTCGGACCTTGCCGCCTCGATAGCGGGAAGAACAGGTCCTTTGCCCCGAGCTAGCGCCTCCTGGCGCCAACGATAGAGCGACGCCAGGAGCGCCACTTCCAGGTCCCATCGCATCGATCTGGCGAGGAGGCTCGCAGCCTCGAATGAGATCGTGCGGTAACCTCTAATCAACCTGACGGCCATGGCGCGCTGTGGCGCACGAAGCGCCGAAATGTTTCGGGCCGTCAGGTTGTCTGCCCAAACTGGGGCCCCGTAGAGGGCCATGGACCGCACGACCCCCTCGTAGAGCCTCCGGCAGGAGGTGTTTGGCCTCTCAAGGTTGACCAGCAGGCGCGAGAGCAGCGCCTGCAGCACCCCGAAGAATAGGGGCCAAACGACGAAAATGGGCTGTAAAGTCCCATCGGCTGTCGAGCAAGAGACCTAAATACTTTAAGGTTGACTCGACGCCGAAGCGGACCCCTCCTACCATGATATGGGCCCCTAGAGGTGGCCAGTTCCGAGGGTCGTGAAAACAAACGGCCTCAGATTTAGACAGGGCCACCTCGAGGCCTAACCGCCGGATACGATTAACGTCTTGTGCGACCCCAGTGGTCACCAGTATGGCCGCCGCCCGGTGTGACTTACCCCTCGCCGTGACAATTATTTATCGTCGGCGTAGCAAATGACGCCGACGCCACGGGGGAGCGCACCTCGCAGCACCCAGTCGTAACCGATGTTCCACAGGAGCGGACCCAGAACCGATCCCTGTGGAACACCGCACGACATCTCTCGCCGACTCCAACCGTCGTGACCCGCGTAGACTACTACCCTCTCAGACAAATATGCCCCGACTATGCGGCGGAGGTAGGTCGGCACTCGATGGAAAATGAGTGCCTCCCTAATACAACTCAAAGGCAAGGTGATAAAGACATTCGCGATGTCCAGAGACACCGCGAAGACGACCTCGCCCCGGGATACCGCATCCTCCGCCAGGCTCCTCACAAGCAGGATAGCGTCAATAGTGGAGCGCCCGCGGCGTAAACCATACTGGTTCTCCGGACCCACTGAAGAAAGACGCTGGACGAGGCGCTCCGCGATGATAAGTTCTAACAATTTAGCGACCTCGTCCAGCAACACGATGGGCCAGTAGGTGGACGGAGAGTCCGCCGGGCGCCCTTCCTTCCTGATCAGGATCAATTTCCCCACCTTAGGTCTAATTGATGTCCCTCTAAGGAGAAAATTGAGCAAGATAGTTTTGGTGTAAAATGCTTTAACTAAGGTTTTTTTTACATATATCAATGTGTATTATAATACATTTTGATTAATATCAAAGTGAACTGAACAAATATTTTTATTTCTTTAATGTATATTAATACAAATGTAAGTAACTCACTCCTATTACACCATCTAAATATTTAAACGTAAATAAGTAGAAACTGATATAATTATACACTTTTATTAATAAACATTTATTAGTACTCCAATTCATCTTTGTGAAAACCGATACAATTATACTTACATCATAAAAAAGGTAGACCTTATTATGAAAAAACATGTGTATAATAATGCAACTCTAAATATATTAATTTACATTATTTTTCAAATCAAATTTCTTGTGATATATGATTTTGATTTAATCTGTATCAATACTAACATACTTTTGGATAAAGTGTTTATTGACATAAATATATTTAAATCAAAAATCATCAATTTTAATTTAAGTTACATAACCCATAAAATAAGTGTAGTGTGATATACATATTATGTATGTAAGTTTTCGACAGCGCGGCAACCAGTGAATCGCAACATCTTCGCGCAGAGTAAGATGCTTATATTGGCAATTAGAATGAGTGAGTGTTGAAAAAGTAAGACTTACGACTGCATTCAAACTGCTGCGTCGTACATTTTATAGCAAATAGATGCGTAAAGAAACTGACTTATATCGTTTTACACTAATTACGTTGCATTTGTTGCGACGATTAATATCTTGTAATATGATTTATTTATTCATAACTTAATTTATTACACTTTTGAGGAGGTATTTTATGTACCATGCAGATTATTTAACTTTAGTATCTATCCGGATAGCTTTCTATCTGCACCCTAAACAATGAATTTCGGCGATAGCATTCTTATTATACATTCGTCAGTGGCAAATTCGTATGTAATATTTAAAACAATACCAGACTTTATTTTTAACTAAATATAAATTATATAAATATGTTCTTTGTATTTTTAAAACACACATAAGAATATCTTTAAATCTTGAAATATTTTTTTATTTAATTAAAAACATATTCCCTTAATTTCTTTTGTATTGCTTGCAAAGAATTGCTGTTCTTTTATGCGGGTGCATAGGCACCCGCATAAAAGCTTCTCTTGGTTTGATCAACGTATGAGAGGCCACAGTCATAATCTCTTTTATAGGCCCCTGCATCTTGTAAAGGTAATTTGCACTTGATGGATGGTAAACAAAAAACGCTAAATAATTTATTGTATGAAAAATGCTACTGCTCTGTCAAGGACTTTCTAAATTACACGTTTGGTTAATTCTTTAATTTATGCTAATATATAATAGTTACGATGGTCGGAATATATCAGCTTGGGAGGCAGTAATTCAAATAGTCTAACCCAAGAAGAAGCAAAACACAGCTAGACTTCATGATACTTTGCGCTCGTTCTACGTAAATAGAAATACCAATGATTAAATTATGTTCGGATACTTTGAATAAACTACACTTCAAAACATTGAAACAACTACCATCTTAGCCTCCCCGTGAACATGGCTGCTGAAAAGCAACCGAAACGTCAAGGAAAGTGTAAACTTGAATATAAATAGCTTATTTAATTAACTTAAAATGTAGTTAACTTTAATAGTAAATGTTAAATAAAGAACGTGATAAAATCCGTATAAAATAGTTTAGTTTCAATTACCGGTATCATTTATTTGATTTCGTATACCTACTAATAATTTAATTACCGTTTATTCTTCAGACAATAATGAAAACTCTCATTATTAAAATTATGAAGCGTTTCGAAAAAAGAGCACTAATGTAATGTGAAGAAATTAAATCGATAAGATTGAATGATATAAACTGGACGGAAGATTTATTTATTGTTACAGAGTAAGAATATCATAATAAAATAGAAGAAAATAACCATAATAGCGGAAGATAATCAAGATGAAGAGAAAATGGAGAAAATAATAAGCGTGATGAAAAAAGAAGATCAGTTTGGGCGGCTAATAAAAAAAAAGCAAGCGTGATGCAGAAATTAGATTATCTTATCTTATCTTATCTTGTGTGGGGGCCAGTCAGTACAGACCGGCGACACTTCGACCCAGTGGGATGAAATTAGATTAAGTAGAATATAAAGTAAGCATGATAGAGGAAAAGGACCAGAATTGACAGAGGATGGTAGTAAAATTAAGCGCAATAGAAAAAAAGGAACAAGATAAACAAAATAATACAGCTCTTGAATCTGAATTATCAATAAGACCTGATTAATTCGTTTATAGAATATGCTTCTTTATTACGTATATACAAAAAAGAATACGATATGATTTCATAAGATTCCCATTATGTTTTGAGAAAAGTTTAATTTGGATAGTTTAATTTACTATGGCGGCTATTTATAAACAATAAAATGTTTTTTTAATTTTTAAAATGAAAATCCTCTTACAAGTTCTTTCTAGTTAACAAAATTATCACAGTTTTATTGTATCTGTACGGAACTTGTATCAATAAACAGTTTAGTATTTTCAAAATGTGCCAAATCACACAACAGTTCGTGTCATTACTCACATTTTATCTTAAATGATACAACTGTATAAAGATTCAAATTCAATTTAGCTCACAAATTTCTGGTTGTAATGTAAATTTAAATTTTTAATATAAAAATGAAGTATATTTATTTTACACCTTTTTGTTTTATTAAGACCTTAAAGTATAAACCTCCAAAAATACGAATCATAGATCTTTTAACACCAAACTAATATACGACGTGTAAAATGGTTCATGGAATTTTTTAACTAATTGACACATATTACGATGTTAATATTCGTTGTGTTAACTGATACAACTTGATTTATTTTTAAATAATAAAAATCCTATATAAATTAATGCATTTTTCTTACATTGAAACATGTTCAAAGATGATATTTATCACTGAAATTAATCAGTTTCTATTTTAGTGAAGTAGAAAAAGAGAAAGAATTTTTTTAAACTTCTACTTTAAATATCTCAAAATCATGATTGATTCTCAAGTTATATCACTTTTCACTGAAAGTACAGAATTATTAATCCAAAGTATTTGCATAATCTGAAATCATCATAAATTTAAGCTGAACTCGTGATAGAATTTAACCGCTCGACATCATATCAAGCCACAAGACGACGGAGAATACACCTCGTTTCTGACTAAACCCAAAGTTCACGAAACAAAGGCCCGAAGTCAACTGTCAATGAACCCGATCCTAAATAAACATCAGTTAATATATTCAGTTTAAAGCAAACATAGTGAAAACTTAGATAGTAGCCTATTTATATATCAGCTTACACAATGCCTTTTGTTTATTAGAGGACGCGTCAAAAACCATACTGGTTCTTCCAAAGATTAATAATTGGATACCTAACTTGTATAGTCAGTTTTCTACACACGTGGAATCATTTCTAAGAAGAGAACTGTTATTCTAATTTAGCTTGTGATAATTTATGAAATTAAGGGAACAGAAACGCTAATTTAATATTTAAAAGAGATGAAATACCATGAAATTTTTGGCGTCGAATAATTTTTATGAAGTGTAGAGATTTTTGTAAAATCAAGGTTCCTTCTCACTGAAGCTGCTTATGTCTTATATATATATATATATATATATATATATATATATATATATATATATATATATATATTTATATTGTTTATAGTTTATAAATGGGTTGTGTAAGCATATGCTGCTGGCTTCATGAACATAAATTACTTTTACATGCATTTTCATTTCATACGTATGTATCTCTGTCTATTATCCAACTGCGTAAAAATCCATTAAGTGTTTGTTACATAATGCCGGTAAGACGAAAAATTTATAAATGGCTTTGTTTTTAGACAACATTTTTACAGTTTTGTAATAGTAAAGAAAATAATACTCCGATGTTGTACAGTGGATAACAGAAAGATCCATATCGCGAGATGACCTCCAGCCACCCTGAGGTTTGACCTGGGGGTGGCGGGCTTTGTGGGCCTGCCCGCCATTTAATCAGCACCAGGTCCGAGAGGCGGCGTGCGTGTTCCCACGCACGCCTCTGTGTCGATTCCGTTTCCCCTCTAGGGATGGGGGAGGACAGTAGGGTATAATAGAGAATGAGTCCTTTGGGTAGGTCTCTTCGTGTAGTGGCCTGCCGTTTCATACGGCGGGCCAAAACCTCGGCGGGGTCGCGACCGCATGCGAAAGTGATTCGCGCGGCCTCGTCGATAGCGGTTTTGTTGAGGAACACCGTCGTTAGTCGGTATTTCGGGAGGTACATTATTTTTCTTATTCCATCTTTTCTTTACCCCGGCGAGTCCGACATAATCCCTCCGCCCGCCCCCACGAAAGGGTATGCGTCAATGCATTCCCCCAAGTAAAAAAAAAGGAGGTGTCGACATAATAGGTTGTAATGTGCTCATAATTCATATTCAGGTTAGTCAGTAGATAATTATGATCACACATTTTAGTGACACACTGCTTGTATTACGTTAATATTAAAATAATACTATAAAAGCGCGCTCTTACTACGTCATTCTTTAGTAGTATTGATTTTCTGAGTATATACGAAACGTACAGAACGTTGGGACCGAACCAATTCCACAGACAGGAATCAGTAAAAAAAGAACTTTTTCAATCATAAATTCCATGATTAAAATTTCCATTAATCCACAAAGCAATCCTCAGATGAGGATCGCACGTAGCGAACTTGTTACCAGATCAATTAAAAGTATAAAATAACATTGTTTAAATAAAACTGGTAAATGGAATAAGTCGAGATAACTCGCCTCTTAACGGAACGTTAAACCACCGTAAGCGCTTCCCATCCACCCATTGTCTATCTTTGTTGAGTAGCACGAACCATTTGTTAACTACCCCCGAGGTAATAAAGTATAGCCTTAAAACCTGATTAATAGGACTATATAAAAGCAACTTGAAAATTTCGGGTCAAATAAAACTTGATTTGATGTTACTTCGCTGCTTTGTTTAATATATATTAATTAATCAGAAGTTGTTGACACAATTCTAGTTAATTAGTGGTGTCACGTGTCAAAAACATGTGCCGGTTGGGATAATATAGGGCCATGATCACACTGGAAGCGCCCATGTTTGTTCGGCTTTAGCGAATAGATTTATTCTATACAAGTGTTAAAGGCATTGAAAAGTGGTTTATTAGTCGTATAATGCTTGTGATTCTGCAATAGGTGACGTTAGTACTTCGAATAGAAATAAAAATATTTGAATATTTTCCAGACTACCTTAGATATTACTCGCATGGAATTATTTCCAAGGCAAAGAATAATAATTTCATAGTGTTAATTTAGTAAGATGAAGTTGCATATCTGTATATTATAAAGTAAGAGCTGGTATCCACACAATTCAAAAAAACATAGCATGGCGTCTAGATTCTTAAAAGTTTAAGCGGCCATGTTAAAGCATACTAGACTCAATGCTGAAATAGAAAAAACTTCAAAGCAAAACCTTAGATCACTTTAACTGACAAAGGACGACATGAATCGGGCTTCCTAAGTGCTCTCGGGTATCCCTCGGTTTTTAGAATCCACGGCTTCATAATAAACCGTTACATTTGCGTTCAAATTCACACAACCATCCCAGTAAGGCCACTAGTCATTGATTTGTACCAAAGTTATTCAATTTACTAACTCTAACTGTAACTAATTAATCTTTGCGTAATCCGTGATGAAAGTAAAAATATGGTAACAATGTCCAATTATGAAAGTTAAGAGTTTTCGTAATTCAGAGATTTAATTAGATTTTGCCTCACGCTTAGTAATTTGTTGTGAAATAATTTACCAAGGTTTGAACATAACGTTACAAATATTTTCTTACGTTTATGCAAATGTTATACATTGAAAAACACTACTCTAACATAATTTTGAAACTATTAAACTAGTACTGTTAAACAGTACTACTACTACTGTACTAATTTCATATATTTAAATTAATAAACTATTTAGATTTATACTTTTCCCGACGTTTCGTTTGCTTTTGAGCAGCCATGATCACAGGGAGCAAAGTAACCGAAACGTCGGGAAAAGAGTAAATATTTTTTTGTATTTGTAAATTGTTTTTGCTTATTAAATCGCCTACGCTGTATACCTACTTTAATTACATATTACCGGTGCATACATTAGTATTTTTAAATATGAAGGTCACATACAATAGGAGAGATACCTACCTACCTGTCTAAAAATGCCTATTGCCCGCAGTTAGTGTAAGTTACCGCACATAAAAAGTCAACAACGTGTATCGCAACTACGGGTAATAATTGCATATGCGTTAACCCGTACACATCAGTCAAAAACAAACAAACTAAATGAACATACAGAAGCAAATAATTCTTCACAAGTCAGTGAATACGCTGCTTAACTAATATCAGTCGCAAACACTGACACACATTACACACACATGAATACTAACGCAAAAGGCCTATATTAGGGTTGCCAGGTAACAGGGACTCGGTCGGCTTGTCGGAGGTCCCTATTTAATTTAGAAAAATGTCCCTCTATATAACCTGGTCAACAAATGCGTGACAAGGAAACATAACAACATGAACTAAATTCCGGGCTGAGTTATTTATACTGAGAAAACATTTTTGATGTAATAAATAGAGCAGCTCTATCCTAATAGACTTGCGATCAAATGGATCTAGGTTCGAATCGAATCTATCGAATCTTTTAGCTTATCGGTACACGAGCATATTAGCTTCGCTGAAGGTGTTAACAAGAACAGAAGTTTTTTTTTTTTTTTATGGGCATCTCCCACTCTAGGAATAATTCCTGCATCGCGGGTCGCTTTATAAACATTTAAACAACGGATACATAGAATATCCAGACTCGGAACAACCTTTTGTGGATTACACAATTTATTGTCCCATGTGGGATTCGAATCCATAACACTCGCCATAGTGGCAGTAGTGAAGCGACCATCTAAACAACTACGGCATCCACACAGTCATACAATATTGTGTTATTATATTTTGTAACCCATATTGCACGTAACTTAGTCGTTAATTACGTTTTGAGGCGTTTCGGGGCGGAATCATTAGACTTATAGAGCCCGAGCGCGTCTTTTATAGAATGCTCTTAAAACGCCTGATCGACGTTTCGCGTGATCATAAGGCTGGTCTTTTCTGGGCCCAGCGTATTAGTGATACTATTCAACGTGGCAAGTTTGTCAACTTTCTGGGCACGTTACACGTTAACAGTGAACATAACTAATTTTACGATATCCATACCATTTTTTTAAATTCGTGTCTACTCGTTAGGCCAGTGATAGTACATTGAAATTAAACTACAATATACGGATTTTATCGCGTTGTTTATTTATCACTGTATTACAAAATTTTGAAAATATTACTCTACTGCTACTATTGATTTTATTTTACTAATTTATAAGCTAATAAAATTATTTAAACTATTAAATCTATTTATTTTTGGTTTACACTTTCCCCGACGTTTCGGGTGCTTTTCAGCAGCCATGGTCACGGGGAGATAGTAAAATAAATAAAATAAAATCAATAGTAGTAGTAGAGTAATATTTTCAAAATTTTGTAATACAGTGATAAATAAACAACGCGATAAAATCCGTATATTGTAGTTTAATTTCAATGAATAACATTCGCGTAAACAGAAGACAACAGTGATAGTACAGTTAATAATGAATAATATTTTGAACAAAGAACAGCACAAAATTTAAAATTTAAAAATACAGTTGTTTTATATAATTGATTTACCTTTATTTACTGTTATATTGTGCTAAAACGATATTTACCCAACATTGAAATTTTTAACGATATTTATTGTTTGCACAAAATTCATGACATATTTGCGCTTTTTACTGTGGTTTATATTTTTTTATATTTACGCAAATGTTTTACATACATCACATTTAGAAAACTACAAAAGAAGTTTCGTAGTTAGAAAAAAACCGCAATAAAATCCATATAAAGTACTTTAATTACAATAATTATGGTTTATATTATTCACATGACTTTTTTTTTATGATATGACGTTGGCAAACGTTCAGACATTTTAGCGTACTTAGGAAATAATCTTAATATTTGTTAAGTGTGATCACGTGATATTTTACATGGCTATGTAAATAACCATCACCACCGGTCCTAAAAAGTAGATAAACCGAGTGATTCCAAAATAGTTAAAGTAGTTTCGTTTTAATATGTGGCAGTCGTGCCAAAGAGCACTTTAATTTTTAATGACTACAAACTTTAACTGACACGACAGACGCTCAGGACTCGCCTAAATAGCACAAGACGAATTGTTTTTTTTATAATAATGCCGTTAAGTCCATCTGCATCGTAGTTTAAATATTTTTTAAAAGGAATGCATATTAAATGTCTTTTGTAAGTTCAAAGCCTCATCCTAACAGATAAGTCACCATATATGATTTTTAAAAATCCAATCCTAACTACTAGCAACTTACAACCGTAATTGCTCGTAATCATAAAAAATCTATGTACAGATTGCATTTTATAACCGGCAAAAGGAAAAAGTCAACTCAAGAAAGTAAGCGTAAGGTCCATCTGTTGGATAACGGTTACTATCGCCAATAGGATCTGAACATATCACACGTGCGTGTAGAGCCTGCAAAAAGGCACCGCCAGGGGAAGGACAAATGCTACTAATCCTCCTACTGACAGCATGACGAAGGAGCTTTGGAAACTTTACTTGTCACAGGGAAACAACACAAGATTTTCTGTACGGTGGGAAAAACTGTACCTGACCCAATCGGATTTTTCTTCGATAGAAGATTTCATCCTTTTCTATGTATCTAGTTATTATGCTATTTAAAGTTACGATTTTACTGACTTAAGTGTTTAAATGACTGTAAATGCGTCAGGAATTTTTCTATATACAACTTATGTAATCGAATTCTAATACCATCTTATATGTTGCTTTACAGATTATTTTAACTAAATAGTAATATAACTAAGTAATAATATTTGCATATAAATTATCAGTTACAGAACTGTTGAAATTAATAAAAATGCTATCTATCACTCCCAGATATAGACGTACGTAAGCAAAAATGAAAATACCGTTCGTCGACTGTACGTATATTTCGTACACAATGCGGTTAAAACACTAATATTTACATATATTTTAGTATTAACACGTCTTAATTACCGAAAGGGTATGCGGAGATGTGTTACACCTACATTTCGCCAGTTATGATTACAGTTTCACATTCAGGTTCGGCAGGAGGCGAGCCTATTGCCGTTTATCAAGCACAATTCCAAATTCTAAATGCAGCAGTTCAAATTCGCCAGATCTAATCAATGTTGTTGTCCAAATCGGCTCGAACACACAGAAACGGGAGTGTAAATTCAGTATGGCAGTGTATTTTCACGATTTTGTTCTTTTTTTTAACATGAACATCTGAAAATAGATAAATGACTGGTGCAGTATTATACAGAGTGTCTCGTAAGTAGAGGACCACCGGAATCTGGGTGACGGATAGGGTGAATAACAAACAAAAAAAACACAAGTTTTATATTTCAATATACATGTTGCAGATAATTACGATTAAATATGATTTTAATTAGGAATAACTACGCTTTTAAGGGCCTGAAATAAAAAAAACTCATAAGATTTATAATTTTGTGTACCTACATAGTACGATGAATTCAATTTAATATATGAAAAAACCTAGGAAAATAATCTTGTTTTTTTTTTTTGGATAAGTAAATTATCACTTAAACCCTGTTGGTCCGCTACTTACTGGTCACCCTGTATAGAGTAGGTGTATAATACTATAGAAAACATAATCGCTCTGTGTTTTAAATTTACATTGGATTATTTGAGACGGGCATTAAAACTTAAGCAAGCAGTGGATGTGGTTCCATAAAATAGCGCAATGTAAACATACGTATACAAACGTATATAAAAATTAAAAGTACGTATAAATCGCGATTCTAGATTATTGTACTGAAAGTAAGAGTAGTACGAGTAGAGATATAAGAATTTACAATTAAGATCAATTGGGAATATTTTGAAACTATATAATGCCTGCGTCATGAAGTAAACATTGAAACAACAAACTTAAAGAATATTCAGACGCGAATCAACTATCTGCTCATCACATAAATTCACACAATTTATTTTTCATATTTGCGGGGCTCTAAATCACCACACTCGTCGCATTAGCACTAGCGGGGAAAACACTAAAGCCATCTACGTAGTTAAATATAAAAGACAAAGATATAAGAATGATAGATCGTGACTAGGTACCTGAATAAATCTGAATGAAATCTATTTTCGTGTTAAACGTGATAAGAAAATTCTCTGCCGTATTGAACGTCACATGAAAATTGGTCATGAACTTAAGTATAATGATTTCAATAAGATCACATAATATGAGGTAAGATAACACTTTTAGTTTATGCAAAAGTAGAATATGAAAAAAGATGCAAGTAACTCAAGACCACTCCTTAAAAGTTGACTGAGGTTACACCTGAGTTCATGCAAGAGTGGAATATGAGTATATACTTAAAAGAAACTCGCGTCCACAGTTTACAAGATGTTGCAACCTCATATATTACTGACTATACCAAACTAAAAATACAACAAAGTAGGAATATCAAAGGTTTTCCCAGTATTAAGCTCACGACCATAAATATTAGTATTTATCTATCTTATCTTATACCAACACATATGCGCAAGATTTAACGAAAGCGAACACTAGATAAATACTAGGGTATAAAATTGTTGGAAAATATCACGTTCCTTGTACAAACTCTATGCTGAGGACACTAAGGTGTAGAAATTGCGGACTTACTGGAAAGAAACTTTGTGCTTCTAGAAATTATAACTGGGAAACTTGGCAAAGGATTCTTGGAAATCTGAAGAAAGCTTTTTTATTCATCAAAAGTGCATCTGTCAGTAATATGTAACCTCAAGATAACATCGCTTGACCTACATAGTCTTATTAGGCTGATTAATAGTAATAGTGCTCGTATTCAATGCAAGTAGCTAGGGCGTACTATATACGCGATTTACTCACATGGGGCAGTATTTATACGGATGCGCTTTGGCTGTATATATATACAATACATACAACCCGCGCCAAATTGATTCAACTTGCGTATGCCTTGCTTAAAAACTATAGTGACATAAATGACAGAGATTCGATTAATTTATTAAGAGGATAGAGCTGAAGTTTAGTATATTTAAAATGAACGTATTTACTAAGCCTAATGCCTGTATTTTCTCAGCAGTCAATTTATTTAGGTCATTTATTTACCCACGTTAATCTCCAACGAGGTGCAAGCAACTTATTGCCGTTTATCGAGTACAATTTTTTAAGTCTCATTACTAGCAGCCGAGTTTGTTCTTAAGCAGTTGTACCCTCACTGGGTACCTGGTAATGGCCTATTCTTATTGACATATTTACATTTTGCTCGCAAGTGTGTGACGTTTCTTGTGTGTACATACATATATACGAAGGGCTACGGATAGAAGTAGAACAACAGTCAGAAACTAAATTAATTTCGCACGTAATAAAGGCATCACAACCGCCCACAATTGCAGACTTTGTGCTGCTAAACATTTTCTTATAAATATTTTATTAGCCTGCTCCAGCAATTGCTGGATCCAAAATCTCATGCTTAATAGTAAATGTAATCGTAAACTTATATCACAGCACCAACGAGGCAGTTACAGATATTTTTTATTTTTCTGTGTTAGTATCATACCTTGCATATCCTTTCGCAGACAAAAACAAATTTGAATACAAGTGGAGGTAAGTGAAAAGCAAGTTGGAAGAAATAAACAACCTAGGCTTAAAATAAAACAAATTTACCCGCAATCCCTGACACAGAAAGCTCTGCTCCGATGTTTAGCGCGTCGAATATAAATGATTTAGTAGGAAGAAACGGTGCCACGGGCCGCTAATGCTTTAAAGATTTGTTGGTTTGCTCCAAGCAAGTAATTTTGCAGATAAATTTAAGCTTTCATAGGGTATATGGTTTAAATCTAGTAGCGATGACATACATTTTGACAAGTTTTGTTTTGTTAGTAAAATCAATATACAAAACCTATTTGCAATTTGAACCCTTTGGATTTATAATAAATATTTAAGGTTTTTATATATCAGCTATGTCACAGAGGCCTGTGATTATTAGGGGATATAGATTATGCCGCAAAATAAGGCCTTTGAATAAAGCCTTGACTTGGATTTTGTAGAAAGCGTGTTTGATGCAAGCTATATACAAGTAAGCATACCCTCATGTTAGTATATTCTGGTAGGGGTAGGCAAATGGGTATCACATCGTAATTTTGCAAGATATCTTTTATCTCCCAAGTAACAGAGGATTGATCTATTGCTTTGTAACGGGCACCTTTTAAACTCCATGCTGTTACTGACAATATTGCGACTGATTAACACTACAACAGATTTCCCAATCCAGGAATCTAAACTAGAATATCACGGTCTACCGCAAGCAAACACAAACTTATGTCACAGGACCAAATGAACTCGATTATAAGTAGAAGTGGTTGCCTTGCTTATATTCTACAGAAAATATCTCTCAGGTCTCCTCAAAGGGTGCATATTGCTGCCGTTAATTTAATAACTGTAAAGCCTGCCGTAGTAAACAGATATTGCAGCTTTATTCAAAATAGAAAGGAATACTAGTGAATAAATCTTTCAATCATTAACACATTTCTTGATGCATACTATGTACAAATTAATAAGCTACGTTTAATTTAATAATTTCAAATAGTCGGCCTCGATGGCGTAGTGGTTAATGTAACCGACTGCCACGCCTGAGATTGCGGGTTCGATAGCTCGCACAAATCAAACATTTGTGTGCATGAAAATAGAGGTTTGTCTTGGACTGGGTGTTACTATGTATAATATGTATATGTATTTATAAAAAATAATATATATGTATGTTTATCCATTGTTTAGTACTCACAGTACAAGCTCTGCTTAGTTTGGGCTAGATGGTGTTGTGTGTATGTGATAAAATATTATTATTAATAATAGTACAATTGTATTCGAATAATATTTGAATGAATTGACGACACTATACATAATATAATAAGTAAGTGCGTTGCATCCTTGACTACACAAAGAAATCATCGCGTTGTGCACTATACTGTTTAGCACATCTCTATTTTCAAGTGTAGCATAATTTTTCATCCTATACAGTCTTGTTGCCCCCATCGTATAGCACTCATAATTTTATTGTGACCAATGGTGAAGTACGTGTTTTATAAGATCTCGGTCATTATTATATATAACCTAAAAAACCTGTGCGCGTACCCTTATTACTAGTCATAGGTGTTATTCCTGAGTAGCAAAAGTAATAATGGGATTCCCTGTTTATACATTTTATGTACCTGCTAAAAGTCTAAAAATGTACCAGGCGGGTGACAATAGGCAAAGTAACGATATCTGGTGAAATGTGTGTATAAATCTCAGCCCTATCTTTCAGCTATACACGGACGTAAAGCTTTGTCAGATCAGAGCGTTTTTTATCAACAAATTTATTAATCACCGAAACCAAAATTAGGTTAAAATTACGATGCTTGATGCTAAGCAGTAAGTAGCCTATGGACGTTGCCGACCTTTCAGAAAGTCTTCACAAAGTCTATACTGTGCTGCCAGCATAATGGTAAAAGATAATTAGGTGTGCTGATAAAATACACACTGCGTTTTCTAAAGGAGTGTGTTCTCTTCTCACAGTAGATAAACAGTACAAGATTGTTTGACAACAATCTTCAGGGTGGATATACTTCCCCAGCCAGGCTATTCCAGTATTAACGAAATTCAAGGTTTAAGCAACTATCCCGAAGCTTCTACCGCTCTCATAGTTTAATCTGTAAATATTGGACTAAAGCGGTGAACGCAATGAGGAACTGGGTCATTTCTAGTTTAGCTTAGTTCAGCTGAACTCACAACAGTTAATTTCCTAGTTACAACGATCTCGCTTCGTCCGCTGTACCAACATTATGGAAATAACCTCGGAACGACAAACATTGGCAACAGTACACCTGAAATAAAGTGTCTCTTACAGATAAATTACTGGGAAAGGCCGTATTTTAGAGTCATCGAATCTGTTTCAGTTTTAATTAAAATACTGGTGAAAATGAATAAGGTGTAGGCTAAACAGGAGTCAAAGAGCGGTTGATTTATATCTCAATTGTTTTAATAGAAATATTATCAAAGTATATAATCTTACAATTTTATCTTTAAAGGGGTCGGTTTCATCCTAGCTAGCAGATGACGAAACAATTGATATCTACACAGTTCCAAACTTCGTTCTGCTATTGAAACTATTGACTGGAACCAAGACCTCATACACAGCAGGCACTTTTACTATTACCAAGACAGTCAGTAGATTCTAAAATCCTTCTAAAAAAGGAAATCCCGTACATACCCAAAGAATTTACAGGCTTAAACTCTATGTGCTTATTTCAACAATATAATATTCCTTTCATATTTATTCAATTAAATAAAAAAACGAGCCACCTATTTGCCTCATCGGTAGTATTTTATGTACAAAATATCGGCAGTTACTATAGTTAATGGTTTTGATTTTGAAAGAGCATTCCCACACAAGTCGTAAATCCATGTGTCGAACATTATGGCAGCTGGCACTAACTACACCGCAGCGCCGAAAACAAGTTTCAGTTCGCGCGCATTGATTCCCTACATCACTAGTGAGTTTACAATTTAAACCTACATAAATGAGTTGTAAAATACTGAAATTATAGTTTAAGGCTGCCTGTCCATTGAAGCGGAGCGAGGCTACGGAACAAAGAAATGGAGAAATATTAACCAATAAGATTGCATACAGGAGCGGAGCGGAGATTTTATGCTATCCTATTGGTTAATAAACTTACTACTACACACCCCTTTGACGTTCATAACTGTTACTTTGTGATCTAAATGAATAAATTATTTATATTTGACTTTGACTTTGAACCCTTTGTATTTCTTTAGCTTGACCCTTTGCCTATCTGCTACATTATTGTGCCACGACATAAATTATCGCTCGTTGGTGGCCAATAGCAAGTTATGTCTGTTATCCGGTCTCACCCACCCACTATTGCGTGGCATGCTAAAACATTGCTGGCATGTGGGTATATAAGTTCCGAAAATAGGATTATACTCATCTAGAGTAAAAGGATTTAATAAGTAAATCAATATTAGCCAGTCAAGGCCTGCGATGAAATTTAAATTTTCTATCTTACATGTATAAAGTATACAAAGAACTCATTCTTGGAATAATTTTCAGAAAATCTAAGTACTCTTAACTTCTCAAGGTATCTTGTTATTTCAGACTTAGTATGCAACTCAAGGCAAAATAATGGCATGTATCTACTGAGGACACATAACATGCGTAGTTCTGTGATATGTGTAACATCTATATATAAGTACGCGAAGAAAATTCTTTGTACCACTATTTAAGCATATTACGCGCACAAAGGAATGTGAGATTTAACATAGTTAAAATTGACATAGAAAAGTATGTACATATACGTTTATTAAAAATAATAAAAATAACGAATTACAGTCAGATATACGCAATATGCACAATCTATACTAATATTATAAAGCTGAAGAGTTTGTTTATTTGTTTGCTTGAACGCGCTAATCTCAGGAACTACTGGTCCGATTTGAAAAATTATTTTAGTGTTGACTAGCTTATTTATCGAGGAAGATTATAGGCTATATAACATTACGCTATAACGCACGAGAGCGGCGTAGTAATCATAAACGCGAGTGAAACCGCGGGCACATCAAGTTATATTATATACTACAAAACGCCTCACACTTTACTGCATGAACGGCGCGGCGGCGTTATGGTTTAAGTGCTCGCCCCGCCACTGTGCCGTGTGATATGGGTTCAATACCCACGCGATACAAAAAATTGTGTGATCCACAAATTGTTATCCTAAGTCTGGTTGTTATATTGACCGTTGTTAAAATGTTTGTAAACTCGCATGCGATATATAAATTATTCCTAGTTTGGACCAGATTTGTTTTAAAAAAGACGCACGTAGAGCGCATCGCACAGGTTCTATGCAACACACATACTTCTAATAGATCCATATCATATTGTTTTCCCCACGAAAAGTTTTATGAACATTTATAATAACAGACCAAGTAATGACAATGACCTGGACAAGCTAGGATTGGCTGGATGTAAAAGGCAGAAAATCTATATTTGCATGGGTTGAAATTATTGCCAGAAATGGATCATTATGGCTATTTCTCTACAAGATAAACCACAGGTCTTTGATGAACCTGACCAGAAAAAATTGTCATGGTAACACATTAATTTGGGCTTATGCTTGCCGTTTGCAGTAAAACCAGCTGACATCAAACGCAAATTTGCAAGAGTAATAATATGCTGTTGAATAATGATTCCGGACGTGTGCAACTATAGAAAAGTATTATCATGTCATTCAGAGTATTAGAACACAATAATTGCTGGCGAACAGTTACCAGTTATTCGCCAGCAATTTTGTTTGTATTGTTTTTGTTTTCGATGAACGATATTCATAACTCGATCATAATTTGTTCGTCTTATCCGCTAATAAAGTTTTAAGTTTACAGCACCATTCAACCTGTGTATTATACGAAAACAACAAAATAGAATAGCATAATTTATAATGTACTGTCTAAGTATTTAGACTGATGCGATTGGCTGACAAACAACAGCCAATCAAATCATTCGACATAAATTTGACTTTGTCGTATCGTTGATTTGCTATTTAAAAACCAAGCCTTAATCTCAAATTTTATACTCAGCTATAAGTATACAGTTGGGCTACATTCTTTAGTACATATGACATAAAAACACACTTACTGGATTCTGGTAAGCGATGTATAGAGTACACGACTGCTTCGTGCACCTCTGGAAGGCTGACTGGTGTTGTTCTTATTCTTTCTTCCTCAGCACTCTTTTCTAAGCTTTGCAGGTATATTGAATATATGCTGGCTGTACACCGAATCTGTAAAAAAATCACTCGATAAATAGAAGATTTTTCGCAACCAAGACATTATAATACATACCAGGAACAATCTATAATCTCATCTAGCGATCCTAGAATGTTAGATATCGACTACGTCACTCAAGAAAGTTATTATTTTACTGTTTTAGGGAGCAATATGCGTCTTCATGCTTATTTGTGTCAACAGTCTTATTTTATCATTTTGCCTGTGTATAGACGAAAATATATATATATGTGTTGTTGCCCATTATTTAGTGGCTTCAAACCTCAATTTCCAAACATACTGACCAGAATGATATATGTACGAAACCACAATCGATTGATAAGACCTCCAATAAATAAGCTTGCTGTATAAGGGTACGAGTCAATATTCAATTGCACGTTAATTCTAGAATTGCTGATACTGATAATCAACAGTGCATTCGAATAATAGAGTAATACTATTCCAATACATATGTACATTTAAATATTAGGACAATCAAATAATTGGATAGTTCAATTGACAATAGCACATTGTTAAAATGCGATCTATGTTTCTTTCTAAACTCCAATACCCCTACAAAAAACAGGCATACGTCTATAAAATATAAAACATTTTTACAAGATCTAACGGTTTATCGCAGTCTGGAGAATTAATGGACTGTGTCTATTACGAGTAGTTCGAGATTTAACAGTATAAAAGTTTATATAAAGTCAGATACGGTTTCAAGCCTTGTTGATCACATGTAATAAGTTTGACCTAACGCCGGTACTCAATACTTATTTATGCTGTTAGTAAGAATTTACAAACAGAAAATTCTAACATTATTATTCCAACCCGAGAATCGAACTCGGTACCTCACAATCACACGCAAACATAAGCACAGTATCTCGTATTGTTAAACGATACCAGTGAGGCAGTCCCTCTCCAAATATGTTGATTTATGATTTATCTTATACCTAAATTGTTTTCGATCGAGCTACAATCGTACTTACTACCTTTTTATATTAGGTCTTAAAAACATAATCATATTATTAGTTTGAAGATTCTACAAAGGTTTTTAAAAGATTACATAAGATGGTAACATTGATTTTCCATTCCGAGGTTCAGTCTTACCAGGTTAATGGTTATTTCCCTTGTGTGAATCTTAGCCGTCGTGACCGGCAAGGTTTTATGGTTACTATCTTAATAATGTGCCCGCATAACCAGCTGTCAAATGCATTTAGGTAACTATCGTTAGATCTTGTTCATTACAAGATTAGCCACGTTTCCTCCTCCTTTGTATAGATTACGGATTAAATTATGAGATGTTCATAAGACACTTTGAAGGTGAAGTTATAACTACGGAATAAAATTAAAATTAATTATTATAGCTTAATAAAAGATAACACGACGCGGGCAACATGCGCATTTTTTTATTTATTTAAGTATTGTCTGCATTGCATACAGCAATATTATTAATGAGTTCAATAAATATATTTCCAGTGCTGTCACTTTTATACAGAGTTCATATATCAGAGTTAGTATTAGAGAAAGTAGTTGATGCACTTGAGGTATAAGCGCAGTGAATAGATGCGAGTCATCTGCGCATCTGACCTGTATAATTATCTCGCGCATGTAGCCCGTCCGAGTGGCTTGCGCATGTATCATCTTTGTTATTACGATGTGCCTACTCGCTGCTTTTGTTGATAGATAGATCGCTGGAACTATTATGACATCAGCGATCCGACCAGCAGGGCCAGCTAGCAGGCAATGATGGCGCCGACGCGAGACCACGGCACGTTTGCGCATATATAAGTATATATATTTGAATCACGTACAAGTTCTAGTTAAATTTTGTTTTCGCTCGAGTTTTATCTTTTTAAGACTATATTCTCTATTTTTCTTCTGAACCAAGAAGCAATATCATACAGAACTTTAAGTATAGTTTGTCGAAATAATGATGATGTGGTTCGATATATTCTGCGGTCTATTCATTTTCTCTTTTTGAGAATTCAGTCGTATTTTTTTTAATGGAATTCCTCTACATAGTAATTATTATTTCAAAGTAATAAGGCACTAAATAAAAGAGAATAACGTTCCTAGGTACAACAAAAGTCCCATTAGCTTTTGTTGCAGAAACAGCGAACTATTACCTATAGCGCCTCTAGAGAATATTGCCAAGGTACTTGTAAACTTGCGACTGCAACATGAAAAGTTATTTCAACAAACTCGTTCAACTTTATGCATTTTACACGCTTATATTTTTTCGTCTATTCTTTACATAAAGTTTCATTCCTTTTACATGTGTATACTTAAAAATACATTATTAAAATTTTTTGAGAGTCTTAAAATATGATATTTTAAATATAAACCTCCCTGTTCGCAAGCAATTGCTATTAAATGACCACTGAGTGCGCAAAGTTTAAACTCTCCACTTGTGCGCCGAGTTTAGTAGAATCAAGTTACACAAAAAAATTCCTACGTTGCCGCACATACTAGACACATGCCTGTAAAGTTAGGTCTCATGACACCCGTACAAAGTCTTTAGACTAGGTACTGAGAATACCCTAACAGAAGAACCCATTAACGTTTTCTCCCGATCCGGGGATCGTACCTAACAATCAGCACAAGAATATAACATAAATAATTGAACCAAAAAGCGGCCAGAGTATATATTGCGCTTCTTCAGGCATTGATAGGTAATAGATATAAATTAATCAATAGCAGAATCCACCATTATAGATGGCTATAGAAAATGAAATTAAAATAGCGATCGAATTTATGAACTGGATAAGAGAATAATATGAATATTTCAACAAAATCAACTACACTTTAATTAGATGAACCAAGAAAAATTGTTACGGTTTTATTGCCAATTGACCCAATAAACGAACGAGAGCTTTAAGCTACCGAACTAAATAAAACAAGAATACCAAAACTTATTTATGTTCTGAATATTATAATTGAACAAAGCTCACTGGAATGTAATAGTAGGTAAAACTTTATTTTATTAATTCAATTTAACATGAATCAAGATGTGAATGAATGAATTACGTTAGTCCGTTTTTATTTATATTACTAACTAACCCGGCAGACATTGTTCTAGCTTTCTAGAAAATGTATGAATAAATCAATCACAGCAGTGTTTTATTATTTAGATTTGCCAGGAAGGGGCCTGGATTGACTGTCGTCCTATTTCGAAATTTAAAGAGATAAGAGGCGATCTATTTTATGATAAATAAAAACAAACTCTGCACGTAACATCATTATTACTTTTTATTATTAGTAAATTTTCTCTTCTATCTTCCTAATATATTGGGAAAAGCACGACACTCTGGGCTCTTTGAGCTTACACGGGGGCATGAGTCCAACGTGCAGAGGCCCTTCGAGATTTTTAGCTTACAGTGAGATGGGATACTTACCGAGATACTAGCCCCGGCAGGTATAGGAGACTATTGCTACATATGGAACCAAATAAATTTGGTTTTTGAGGATAGAAGTTTAATTGATTGGTATAATGAAAACTATGGATAAAAATGCCAGATATACTGTCTCAATACATAGTCGGAATAGTAGACGGTGACTCGGTAACTCACTAGATGGGCCCTCTAAATATGCATATACAAACCTTAAAAGCAGCAGGACAACACCAGTGTAAGCGGCTAGGGGTGTCGAGCGGTGCGGTTCGTCTAGTGAAAACGAAGCACGATCCGGAGCAGATTGCCCCATAGTTCTAGTTTATTATTATTTTTTGTTTCATTAAGTTACAGACGGCAAACCATGGACATGGCTGTGCTTCATTCCATCTTTTAGGTATTGCACAAACAAGTTAGATCGATGTTAGCGTTAAGTAGATATTTCTTAAGAATTCCCTGGGGCTACAGATTTCCGGGAACTACGGGAAGGCAAGAGGACGAAGACGAGCCGATGTCGCATATCTGATCACGATCACTTGTATTCAAATCATTGAAAAAAAAACAGATCTAAAATTTCAAGATAACTCTCTGATTGATTATTTCAGCAGCGTTAGGAAGTGATATGGAATACCTACTCTTCTTTCTAACCCTGCAATAGGCTGACGATGAAGACGTTAATAAATGATTGGAAACATAATGCACTCACCTTAATTTTCCCCCTGACGAAGTGATGTTTTTGTACAACAAACTGTATGGTGCTGTAGGCTGTCATCGGATCGTTCACCGTTTCGCCGTCGACCCGATGCGTAACATGATACTGCTGACTCAGCGTCTACGAAGATAACATTACGACCTGTTAGTTTGAACCTTGCGTGACAGAACAGATAAAGGTATGAAAACTTTTCTTTTTCCTTAAAACCAATATGGGCCGTTACCTCTCCCGCCGATAAAGCACAGTAAAAATAGACGATATAATTTTATAAGACTACCCTCTTTTGGTTAATGTTATTGCAGTTTTAATATCTTTGGAGCCAGGATATAAGGACGTGGCGACAAGGAGAGTTACGACTATCTAGTTCACCAAGTAACCTGTAACGTCTGTTTTATTAGTTTGAAAGTTATTAGAGCGAGTACAAGATTATGAATTTACGGCAGTGATGAAATTGAAATATTAAATGTGTATTTCTAATTCCTAGCGTTATGTATCCTACCGCTTGTGATTTCACAGCTCTGAAATACCTTTTACATAAATCGTTGTTCAGAATTTAGAACATAATTGGTGGAAACGAAATTAATTGACAGTTACTAAATTATTTTAAAGTTATGTTAATAAACTATAATTTTTAATAACACTATTATACATATTAGGGGTTAAAGTACGAAATTGCCAATTTGTACTGAAAAATTAAAACTCGTTTTTTTAAGATGTACCATATTTATTTAATCGGAATATTTACCCTCATTATATATACATTGCTGTGGTCTAAACGGAAGTTCATTTATGCCTTTACGATAGAAATCCGGGAATCTAGATTCGACAATCTGTGTGAAAGCATTTTGTACTGCCTCCTCGAAGGATTTTTTTTTATTTCGTTGATAATTGTACAAATCACGAATAAAATTGTAGTCCGTTGGAGCAAGGTCTGGCGAGTACGGAGGATGACGTATGGTTTCTAACTGCAGCTCCTGTAGAGTCACAACGGTTTCTCGTGCAGTGTGAGGTCTTGCGTTATCATGGAGCAATAATGGTAAAGATTAATTCACGGGTCGGGGCTGTTTCACTGCCAGTTTCGCCATTATTGTTCTAAGTTCGGCACAGTAAACATCTGCTGTTATTATTTGACTAGACCTGAGAAAGCTATAGTGATTACCATTACCTTTTTATTGGTAAGCTTTGCTTTAGGACACTGTTGCAGCGTTTGACCTGGGGTCAGCCATTGCATTTTTCGCTTACAATTATCGTTAAGAATCCACTTTTCGTCACATGTCACAATTCAATCCAATTTTTCTTCATTTTTGTACCGATTCAACAAGGCAACACAAGTTTCAAAACGCATTTTTTTCTGCAGATCAGTCAAATCATGAGGCACCTATTTTTTATATTTTTTATCTTATTGATTTGATGCAAATGAGCCAATATTTTAGATAGGGTAACGTTAAACCATGCCGCTAATTCCTGGGTAGTTTGACTCGGGTCGGCTGCCACCATCTCCTTCAATTCAGCGTTATTCACCTGTGTGGGCAGTCTTCCACGTGGTTCATTCTTCAAGTCAAGTTTCCATTACGAAAGCGTTTAAACCAAAAATAGAAGTTGCGTTTATTAGCAGTCTCCTCTCCAAGCGCAGCGTTGATATTGCGAGCCGTTTCTGCCGCGTTAGTTCTGCGTCGGAACACGTATTCAAAAAATACTCGGATTTTCGAAGCATCCGTATTTCCCGTCTTAATCATCTGAAATAATCTGAATAGAAAAAACAATTGAAGTCGAAAATCGAATGTTGCACATTTTCTAAAGAAAATCTTATAGTTATCATGTGAAACAATTTTCATACGAAAATCTCACACCATGAAGGTTTTATGTCAATTCAAAGTATCTATTACTATAACGGCAACTTCATACTTTAACCCCTATTATTAAATCTTTCTTTTATATACTCTAAGCTGGCTTCATTTTGGTATGTCCAATGGTTTTATATTTAGATACGGTGTAACAGTATAAGGAAAATTAAAAGCATAGTTTATATGATTTTTCCGTAAGTCAGTCATCATTTTTTTATTAGTAGTTCCTTATAAGGGACTTCATACATGAGGCGTAATCGAATCATATCGTAATCGTAGCATATTCCACACGTTGTATTATGATCTATGTATGTGAGCGTTACGAACACATACATATCTGAAAATGTTTTAACGTAGTACGGCGTCGTAGGCGATACGATTCTACTACGTCTCATATGCCGTAGCCTTAGAAAACCGATTTGTGAGTCCACAAAAGTGTGAAAACGTTAAAGCGGTGCATTAAAAGTATGTTACGACATTCCTAATGTATTCTCGGACCCATGTGTTTAGTAATATTAGTTTTCTGGCAGTAAAAATAAAAGCTTTTACATTCAAATCGTAATGGTGCTGCTACATAACTCTTGCAGCTGGTGTGGGTTTCATGCGCCAGTGGCTCGCACTAGTTACATGCGCGAGTGATCTCTTGCATACTCGCATCAACCCTTTACTGGATGCATAAAATAATTATACAAATGGTTTAAATTACATTATGGGTATATAAATTAATAAATATATGTCGTGTTGTGTACAAAAGGTTTATAAAAATAATATACAGAAATTCTACTAAAAGTAGTTAGGTTAGTCTAGATTAGACTGTACCTACATACCTACTTACATAACGTGTGTATATTAGTAAAAACGATTTACATAACGTGACGTATACAGTTTCATTTTAAGGACCAATCATTACATAGTTCTTTGCCTATCGTAAGCCGCCTTCAAAGATACAACGATCGCCAAAGAAGCAGGTAAATAATAAAAAGCCATTTTATTCCCTTTCAAACAACTAGCCAGTAATTTATTCATGAGACATTATGGACTGAAAGCTCAAAGTAAGATTACGACAAACTGTGACGACCTTTAACTTAAGATGCAAAGCAAATCCAGTATTTTAAGCGCCGTTAATTTGATTGATTACGAGTCAAAAAAATCTGTAAGCTAATGAAATCTTCTCATAACGAAAGCTTATAATTATTTTTATTAAAAAATTGTGATTCATTTGAAAAAAGGGAGTAGCTTCCATATCATGGATAATACATGAGTAGCGTGAGACTTTATGAACAGGAACAATGATCATAAAGACTAATCACCATTACAGATCTATCCATAGATCATGAATTTTTGGTCCATCAGAAGAACGCACATAAGAAATTAATACTTGCAATTTAAAATCAAACTTTAAAATTACAATTGTTATGTTTTCATAATATTGTTATGAACTTACGCCAGTTACGGAAAAGGAAAAGAAAATTGTGTCTATCTGTGGTTGATAAGCTTCAAGTTTCACAGTTCTCCGCACACATCGTTTATACATACATGTTTAGACGTCGACATGGCTTGCGATACATTTTTATCAGTTTATCTAAGTTTCCGTCACAGTTAGCATTTTCCTTATTAATTCAACTAGCTCGTAGCTGTAGCGTTAATGAACGCGACCGTCGTGCATCCATAAGGATTTTATGTCGCAGCATATTATTAGATCCTTAAAGGATTTCTTTAGAAGTACCACGGTGCCTGGATCTTTGCTCAGAAGACGACAGTATGCTCGCTTCATATTACGTAAGATGACAGCTGGAGAAATATGGATTTAATACATCTCTAGCTATCCTTGTAGGATGAAGGCGTAAAACTATATATGTATACTGAGACTATATAATTATATCTAGACACAATGAACAAAGCATTGTGGCTGGATGCGGACATCTGAACATCGACTTGAACTAGAAATTAATTTAACTTTTGAACGGTTGTACAGCGTGTAACAGAAAGGTGTGGTCATATTTTAGGATGGATTTGTGTATATGAAATATAACATATTATATGCCCGAATCTATCTATCTCCTATCTATCTCCATTTCATAAGAGCTTTAATACGTGACGCTTACCTATGACCACGGCTTTCTGTTACACACTGTATATATCTCACATATATAACCAAGACAGAGGACTAATAGTTTTAATTAAATATTTACGGCCACTCCTACAACTAACAAGTAAACGTTATCCGAAAGATAAATCACATGCTGTTTCACTCATGT
This sequence comes from Catocala nupta, assembly GCA_963675205.1. Classification (NCBI taxonomy): domain Eukaryota; kingdom Metazoa; phylum Arthropoda; class Insecta; order Lepidoptera; family Erebidae; genus Catocala; species Catocala nupta. The sequence continues at coordinate 23,367,097 of OY776086.1, read as the reverse complement.
TAGAAAGAAGAGAAATGGCAAGACTTTTATCTTATAGATAAATGCTATCTGGAGGTGATAGTACAAGCCCTTAATTTAATAATTAACATTTCAACCAGATAAGTTTACCGTAACAGAAGCGTACCTATTGCTGTCCAACAAACATATTTTCAACCTGATCTGAGTTTGATTACCTAACAAAACCAAATAAAATTTCACTCGTCTCGAAAATCGTACCGTGAATCTCACGGTCACAACAAGCTTACCTATCCGAAGATTATGGATTATACCAGAGTTGGATTATCAATTTCGGGGGCATGTCTTTATTCGCTATTGATTGGTATTTGCTAACGTGGTATTCATCCCAACGAACCGAGTGCCGAGGTCCATCGATCATATTTCCATATAGTGGATATGAAGAGCTGCTTTGATTGATTGATAGCCGTGGGACGTAATAGTTAAACTGATGGAATTCATTAAGATTTCACGTGTTACGATATAATACATTAGTTGTAGCTTTATGTACAATGTATGTATGATATGATATTGATTTACGTTTACGTAAATGTTATACATTGGAATGAAAATACTTTATGTGAATCTGACTACGGTTTATTCAAAATATCACTACTTTTGTTGTAATAGTTTCAAAATAGTTTAAAAGTAGTGTATTTATATTTAATGATCACCAATGTTAAAATTACAGCGACTTTGGTGACGGGGAGACACGGGCTAAGTGTACATATAAATAATGATTTAAAAAAGCGCCAAGAAATCCTTTTAAATTAGTTTATATCTACATATGTCACTACATATTTAAAGAAAGTCCCCCGCTGCGTCTGTCTGTCTGTTTACGATAAACCCAAAAACTACTGAACGGTGCATGCGGTTTTCCTCAATAAACAGAGTGATTTATAAAGTAGGTTTTTAAGTGTATAATTTTTTAAGGTTCTGTACTACCTGTGCGAAGGCGGAGCGAGTCGTTAGTATGGTATAAGATTAAAATAGATATTTTCATTATTGCCTAATGACACAATAAAAAAAATATAATGGCTCTTCATACCAATTGCACCGTGTTGCTGATCTTGAGGTGAGGTGATGATGGAGGGTGAAAATTTTGAGAGGGATAGTGTGAGAGCGGGTGGTATGTTTTTCTGTTAGTATATTATAAGTAGTATAAGGTAATAGGATTGCTGCGATAAATACTTAAGATATAAAACAAAGCTGAGATGTAAACGTATGCAGTACCTATACATCATTTTCACATTGACATCTTAAACCATTCTTATTTAGCTAACAATAATATATTTAGAAGGTATTATGGTTAGCTAAATAATTTAAAATAGGATAGAAGATAAGAAATAGGAGAGTTAGAGTGAGAATTTGAGGAACTCTCAAAGTAATTTTTAAGCTTTACTGAGTCTATATAACACATAGACAAACCATGATTTTACATATAAAAATTACTATAATATACAGTCTCCTATAGGATAGTTGGCGTAGTGGTTAGTGTCACCGACTGCTACGCCTGAGGTCGCGGGTTCGATTCCCGCACAAGTCAAACATTTGTGTGCATGAACATGGATGTTTGTCTTGGTCTGGGTGTTTATATGTATAATATGTATGTATTTACAAAAAAAATATATATATGTATGTTTATCCATTGTCTAGTACCCATAGTACAAGCTCTGCTTAGTTTGGGCTAGATGGTGTTGTGTGTATGTGGTAGAATATTTATTTATTTATTTATTAAAAACATTTTAAGAATTTGCTTTCTAAAAGTAATGGACAAGGCTGGTATTATATAAGTGAGAACTACAGACGATACATATAATACTTATATTGCTAAACTGGCGATGCAATCTGCGCCACGTGGACCGATATTTAACACAAACATTATTATTATTTTCTTGTGTGGTACAAGCACGCGCAGTATACGGTACTCTGTATATATGAAAATTTAAAACAAGTTAGCCAAATGCTTATATGGACGTTTCTAATACAAGCTGTAATACTAGTCAATAAATACTGTAAAGTTACACTTGTTAAGTTACGCTGCGAACACAAAGACTGCTTACAACAATGCGCCTTCTTATGGCGCTCTAGAAACCTTATTTACTACGTCGGTAGTAGTCACAAGTCGTAGTGGTGAATACTGAAACCACAAAACAAGGTTATCTGCAATCTGTAGCGTAGACCCCTACTTCCTAACAGCCACTCTAAAAATCGTTAAAATATAAATTTTATTTTAAATCATTTTACCACCTATAGAATTTTCTATGAGTTTGGCATGAATAAAATTAGCGACGTTGTGTTTTTTACAGTCACTATATTTTATGCCAAATCTGAAATCTATACTTATATAATAAAGCTGAAGAGTTTATTTGTTTGGTTGAACGCGCTAATCTCAGGAACTACTGGTTCGATTTGAAAATATATTTTATTGTGGATAGCTTATATATTTTATCGAGGAAGGTTATAGGCTATATAACATCACGCTACAACTCACGGTAGGCGGCGCAGTAATTATAAACGCGGATGAAACCGCGGGCATATCTAGTCTGTGATATTTTTCACGTACAGCTGACTAAGCCGAGTACGTCGGTTGTCTGAAGTTACTGAAGTAACGAAACCGGAAAGACACTAGATGATTTAAATTGGACTCAAATGCGATTGAAAAATATTAAGGTAAGTATATTATTAATAAAATATTTAGATATTTTTCCTAACATTAATGAATTTTCAAAATCACCATTCAATGCTCTATAGGTGATTCTTATAAAAAACAAAGTGGTATTTTTTTTGCGTTATTGAACGAAGGAATAAAATAACAACAGCATAATATATTATAACGTCAATATAACAATATATTTAAATTGGTACATCTTCTTTATTTGAGGACTACCTAGTTTATAATATACAAATATTTGATAAAATAGTTTTCTAGCCATTGTATATTCGGCGTTATAATAGCTTCTGATAAAAATAATCTGTCTAGGAGACTTCGTCTAGCCGGCTACGTATAATTTCAAGGACTTATACATACGTCATACATATTTATATAATTTAGAACAAAATAAAGCAATCAGTATTGCTTTTAGTTATGATATAGTTATATCTAAGCACATTCTACTGAAACGAGTTCTAATACAAAGTAAAAGTGTTTCAATTCATACGTTGAATTACTTATTTAAAAATACAGTTCAGTGGTTTCAGAATTAGTTTATATGATACTAAATTTCACCGCTGGTCCCGCTCGCGTTCTATATAAAAGTTAGGCCCGATATCCACCAAAGCAGAGAAGAGAGGCGACGAGAGGAGATGTGTTTTGAATAAACCAATCAGATTTCGTTACGTCCACATGTCCTTTCCGCTTAGCTTCGGAAGAAATGAATCAAGCGGAGAGGTGATATCTTATTTTTCTATAGAATTTTGTGCCGCGAGCGAGCAAGTGGCGCGGTAGAGCGAAGATGTCCGTAGCCGGGGCCAAGGCGGCGCGGCGCCCCTTCTCGCGCGACTCGTTCCCCGCTGTCTTCTCCGTCGCCTCGCACACTCGATATTCGTCATTTCTGATTCGTCAGTTCTGTTCGTCATGACTGGTTTTGAGCTCTCCCAGCTCACATCTCTGCTGTACACATAGTTCACATCTCCTCTCCGCTTTGGTGGAAATAACCTGCCAGCTTAACAGCTCTTCTTCTCTCGTCTCTGCTCCTCTCTACTTTGGTGGATACCGGGCCTTACTCTATGTCATTCATTGTACACCTGACAAAGTCTATGCAAAATGTCATCATGATCGGTCGAGAAGTAAAAGAGTGAAAGAGTAACAAACAAGTATGCTCACATAGATATACAATTAATTAATTAATTACAAGTACATACGTGCAGTTGTTGCTAACCAAGATAAATAATATAATATTATTTGTGGAACAATAATACTTTTGGTACCTAAATACTAGTCATTGTTAATATTAGGATTAAGGCTGAAACAAACACCTTTGTTGGGACCTTTGCTCATTAGCATACTGGCATTGTACGAACCGCCCACTTTTTTTTTTTTTTACTTTTTTTTTTTTTTTTTTTGCCCCGTTTTTGTTCTTGTTGTCCCCCCCTTTCTTCTGACTTTTGTCCCCGTTGTCACCGTCTGGAGCATATCGTAACCCCGTATTGTGCAGTGTCGTGGATCACGTCTCGCGGCTGCTGACGGGAGCGAGGGTCTTGGCTTCATCGCCCGGACTGCGAGGGAGTGGCCCTCTATAAAAACCACCCCGAATCTCAAGTTGCTGCCGCACGGCGAGGAGATGCATGGCTGATGGGTAGTTCAGTCACTAGTGCGGCCCCTTCAGGGTACCTGCCGTCCCCCTGAAGTATTAGGCTTGCCCGGGTATCGGGATCTCTGCCCGGGTCGACCTTTATTTCTCCCATACTCGTGGGTCTAATTATGGAACAAACAAAACAATCAATTTTAAAGAAGAAGATAGTAAGAGAGAGTAGGTCGCGCACGCCCAGTTCTGCCCGAACGGAAGGAGATGATGAGTACGTGCCGTCGGAGCATGAAGTTGAAGTTGTGTCTTCGGACGCTACGCCGGAGAGAACTCCGCGAAAACGGTCGCGGTCCGCGCAGCAACTTGAGTCAGACGGCTCAAGCGAGGACGCGGTTCCGGCGCCGAAGGTTGCGACAGCACGGCGAGGACGCGGCCGTCCGCCCACCCGTGGACCCACGTATCTGCCGTGGCAGATACGTGGGTCTGGGCCAGGCGAAGGCCGAACTTGTCGCCGCATTGCGGAAGGCCGACGCCGAGCAGCGCACGTCCGACGAGGACAGCCTAATTGCTGTGGCAGCCCAGAGAGTCGCCGCAGGACGAAAGCAGCCGTTGGTGGAGCCGGATGCTGAAGACTTGCCGGTGATACAGCTGAAGACCCGGCTTAGCGACGCCTTGGAGGCAATCCGTCTGGTCTCCAAGAAATCGAAGGGACTGAAGGGGACGTGCCAGAAGGCCCTTAAAGAGTCGATTGAGGCCATTCGGGACATTGCGGAGGCCGTCTTTAGCCGAACAGCCAACGAAGAGGTCCAGAAGCTGCAGACAGAAAATGCTCGCTTGGCAAATTAAATATCTGAGCTCAAGAGACGCCAGGAGGCGTTCGAGATGAGACACGACCAGGGCGCAAACAAGGCCGAATCGGACCTTGTGGCTCTCGTCCGACAGGAGCTCGCAGAGTTTCGTGCCAAACTCTCTGTTATGGAAGGCCGGCTGCTGCGCCCTCCATTAGCAGCAGTTCGGAAAGAGCCTCTCCTGCCTTCCCCCCGACGTCTGCGCCGCTAACATCCTACGCGGACAAAGTAAGCGCCTTGCGGCCTCCAGCAGTTCCAGCGGCCGTCACAAGTGTTCCTGCCAGTCAGAAGGGCAGGAAAAGACAGCAGGCTAAGCGCGCACCTGTAGCTCCCAAGGAGCGCCCCGCCCCTCCTGTGGAACGACCAACTGCCACTGCACGCAAAGCCGACGACTGGGAGGTCGTCGGCAAGAAGAAGGAGGAGGCCAAGAAGTGGAAGAAGGCGGCTAAGAAGGCTAGGCAGGCGGCCAAAAAGGCGGCGAGGAAGCTCCAGGCCCCTCGTTCCACTGCAGTTGTTCTCACACTGCAGCCGACTGCCATCGAGCGAGGGACCACTTACGCGGAGCTCCTTAAGAAGGCGCGGACGGCGATCGACCCTGGTAAACTGGGAATAACGGCAGGCTTGCGGTGCCGGACTACCCAGACCGGTGCCCGCCTGATCGAAGTGCCGGGAGTCACAAGCGGCGACCAAGCGGACCGTCTGGCGGAAAGTCTCCGCCAGGTTTTTGAACCAGATGAGGTCCGCGTCTCCAGGCCGCAAAAATGTATTGATTTACGTATTACGGGCCTGGACGACTCTGTCGTTAAAGAAGAAGTCGTCGCCGCCGTCGCCAAGATCGGAGGGTGCCCTGCTGATCAAATCAAGTGTGGCGAAATTAAACAGGGCCGCGCCGGAATGGGGACGGCTTTTATAAGCTGTCCCGTGGCCGCCGCCAAAAAACTGGCTGATGGCCGCCGTATACTAGTGGGTTGGGTGTCGGCGCAGGTCAAGACCTTGGAATCTAGGCCTGCCCGGTGCTATCGCTGTCTTTCGAGCGGCCATGTAGGAGTCAAGTGCCCTTCGCAGGCTGACTGCACCGGCCGCTGTTTCCGCTGCGGCCAGCCTGGGCACATGGCCGCTACATGTGAGGCCCCGCCGCACTGTATTTTATGTGCGGCAGTGGGCAAACCAGCGAAGCACCGGGCGGGTGGCAAGGAGTGCGCCGCCACCCAGAAAAAACAACCCCGTAAGTTGCCTGCCTCGTCGTCGGCAACAATAAGGGTCGCCGCTCCCGCGGTTGGAGGGGCGGAGGTCAGTATGGAGACGTAATGCCTCCACGCCTCCGTCTCCTCCAAGGAAATTTAAACCACTGCGCCAGGGCTCAGGACCTTCTCCTCCAGAGCATGGCGCAGTGGTCAATTCATGTCGCCGTCATAGCCGAGCCCTATTTTGTCCCTCCCAGGGCTGACTGGGTAGGGGACCTCGATGGCTTGGTGGCGTTAATTGCGCCGGCCGCCGCCGGCACCCCGTCCTTCGAGAATATCGTCCGAGGACGGGGCTGCGTCGCAGCACTCGTAGGAGAAGCGGTTGTGGTGGGCGGTTACTTCTCACCCAACCGACCTCTCGCCGACTTCGAGGAGTATCTCCTTGAACTGAACGTCGTCGTCGCTCGAAGCCACCCTCGGCCCGTGCTCGTCGTCGGGGATCTCAATGCCAAATCCTCGGCTTGGGGTTCCGCGGCCACGGACGCGAGGGGTGAATTGCTCGAGGAGTGGGCCGTAGAAAACGGCCTGCTAGTCCTCAATCGTGGGTCAGTGCACACGTGCGTGCGTCAGCGGGGCGGCTCCGTCATCGATGTTTCTTTCGCTAGCCCCGCACTAGCACGCCGTGTCCAAGGCTGGCGCGTCGTCGAGGAGGTGGAGACGTTGTCGGACCATCGGTATATACGGTTCGACGTCTCCGCCCAGACCTCCGACCCCCCAGCCCCAAGGGCCCCGATTGGGGGCGGTCCGCGTTGGGCTTTAAAGAAGCTGAATCGGGAGGTCCTCCTGGAAGCCTCCATCGTTCAGGCCTGGGTGCCAGCACCGGCCAGGCCTGACAATGTCGAGATGGAGGCTGAGTGGTTCCGGGAGGCCATAACGCAAGCTTGCGATGCGGCGATGCCAAGAGTGCCTACAAATTTTCCAGCTAGGCGCCGGGTGTACTGGTGGTCGGCACATATTGCCGACCTTCGCCACTCCTGCGTGGTGGCCAGACGCCAGTACATCCGGCTTCGTAGGAGGCGTCGCCGCCCTCCCGATTTTGACGCCAGGGAGGCGGAATTGTACGAGGCCTACAGAGCGGCCAAAACTACATTGAAGGTAGCCATCAAGCGGGCCAAAGATCTGGCCCACCAAGAGCTGCTGGGGACTCTGGACCATAATCCCTGGGGGCGTCCATACCTATTGGTAAGAGGCAAGCTTCGCCCCTGGGCGCCCCCATTGTCCCAGAGTCTCCGGCCACAGCTGGTGGAGGAGGTGGTGGCCGCTCTGTTCCCTTCACGGGCGGAGCACACTCCTCCGTCGATGGTTCCGCTTTCCATGGTGTCCAGCGCGGACTTTGACGACGACGTGGTTCCCGAAGTGACCTAGGTAGAGTTGCGAGCGGCAGTGTCGAGACTTCGCTCGAAAAACACCGCCCCAGGGCCCGACGGCATTCCAGGTCGTGCATTGGCCCTGGTCCTCGAGGAGCTCGCGCCCCGACTGAAGGGGCTCCTCAGCGAGTGTCTGGTGCAGGGCCAGTTTGCGCGCCAGTGGAAGGTGGGGAGACTGGTCCTGATCAGGAAGGAGGGGCGCCCGGCGGACTCTCCGTCCGCCTACCGGCCCATTGTGTTGCTGGACGAGGTGGCTAAACTCTTCGAGTTTATTATCGCGGAGCGCCTCGTCCAGCGTCTGTCCACGGTGGGCCCGGATTTGGCGGAAAACCAATATGGTTGCCGCCGCGGGCGCTCCACCATTGACGCTGTCCAGCGTGTGAGGAGCCTGGCGGAGGATGCGGTGTCCCGGGGCGAGGTCGTCTTCGCGGTGTCTTTGGACATCGCGAATCCCTTTAATACCTTGCCCTGGAGTTGCATTAGGGAGGCACTCGTTTTCCATCGAGTGCCGACCTACCTCCGCCGCATAGTCGGGGCATATTTATCGGAGAGGGTAGTCGTCTACCCGGGTCACGACGGTTGGAGTCGGCGAGAGATGTCGTGCGGTGTTCCACAGGGATCGGTTCTGGGTCCGCTCCTGTGGAACATCGGCTACGACTGGGTGCTGCGAGGTGCGCTCCTCCGTGGCGTCGGCGTCATTTGTTACGCCGACGACACGCTTGTCACGGCGAGGGGTAAGTCGCACCGGGCGGCGGCCATACTGGCGACCGCTGGGGTCGCACAAGTCGTTGGTCGTATCCGGCGGTTGGGCCTCGAGGTGGCCCTGTCGAAATCCGAGGCTGTATGTTTTCACGGCCCTCGGAACCGGCCACCTCCAGGGGCCCATATCATGGTGCGAGGGGTCCGCATCGGCGTCGAGCCAACCCTTAAGTATTTGGGTCTCCTGCTCGACAGCCGATGGGACTTTACAGCCCATTTCCGTCGTTTGGCCCCCATTCTTCGGGGCGCTGCAGGTGCGCTCGCGCGCCTGCTGCCCAACCTTGGGGGGCCAAACACCTCCTGCCGGAGGCTCTACGAGGGGGTCGTGCGGTCCATGGCCCTATATGGGGCCCCAGTTTGGGGCGACAACCTGGCGGCCCGAAACATTTCGGCGCTCCGTGCACCACAGCGCGCCATGGCCGTCAGGTTGATTAGAGGATACCGCACGATCTCGTTCGAGGCTGCGAGCCTCCTCGCCGGATCGATGCCATGGGACCTGGAAGCGGCGCTCCTGGCGTCACTCTACCGTTGGCGCCAGGAGGCGCTAGCTCGGGGCGAAGGACCGGGTCTTGCCGCAATCAAGGCGGCGAGGTCCGAGCTCCGCCAGGTCCTAGTGGCCAATTGGAAGGAACGACTTGTGCACCCCAGTGCCGGGCACGCCACGATCGTGGCGGTAAGTCCTGTTTTTGAGGAGTGGCTGGAGAGGCGGCATGGCGCGCTCACCTTCCGGCTGACACAGGTTCTAACTGGCCACGGTTGTTTTGGCCAGTTCCTGTGTCGTATACGCCGGCAAGAGACGCCCGGTTGTCACCACTGCGGCGACTGCCGCGACGTTGTTGAGGACACGGCGCTGCACACTTTGGCGGATTGCCCCGCCTGGGCATCGCAGCGCCGTGATTTGATCGCGGCAGTCGGATCGGTTGCCCTCTCGCTCCCGGCCGTAGTTCAGTCTATGGTCCGGAGTGAGAGGTCTTGGAACGCCGTCGCCTCCTTCTGTGAGGAAGTAATTTCCATCAAGGAGGCGGCGGAGCGGGAGAGCGAGCGTTTAAACCCTCTCCCCAACCGTAGAGCCGGGCGCCGGAGGGCGCGAGACGACCTCCAGCCACCCTGAGGTTTGACCTGGGGGTGGCGGGCTTTGTGGGCCTGCCCGCCATCCGTTCAGCACCAGGTCCGAGAGGCGGCGTGCGTGTTCCCACGCGCGCCTCTGTTTCGAGTCCGTCTCCCACCTAGGGGGGGAGACAGTAGGGAATGTTATGAAGTGAGTCCTTTGGGTAGGTCTCTTGTGTAGTGGCCTGCCGTTTCATACGGCGGGCCGTAACCTTGGCGGGGTCGCGACCGCATGCGAAAGCGATTCGCGCGGCCCCGTCGATAGTGGTTTTGTCGAGGAACACCGTGGTAGGTTTAGTCGGTATTCCGGGAGGTACATTATCTTTTAACATCTTTCTTTTACCCCGGCGAGTCCGACATAATCCCTCCGCCCGCCCCCGCGGAGGGATATGCGTCATAGCATTCCCCCACGTAAAAAAAGAAAAAAAAAAAAAATTGACCACGAAGCGTCGGCCTAGTGCGGGTTAGCAGATGTTACAACATCTTCGAGAACATCATAAAGAACTCTCAGATTTGCAGGTTTCCTCATGATATTTCCCTTCACCGTTACACCAAGCGATAATTAATTCAATACGCATATAACTTTGAAAAAAAAAGGTCTTGGAAACAAAGCCGAGATTTCTGGATGGCAGTCCAACATTTTTCCACCAGCCTCTCGCTCGCGCTGCTATGGATAAATCGAATAGCAATACAAAAATAAACGTTCGAAACAAAGACCGGCCAATTCAAAGACCGCAGACTACAAAATAATCCCTCAGCCTATTTGAATATACAGACAAGAACCGACAATCGATTTCAGCGTCCGTAGACGGATGTCGACGGATGTTATGTAAACTAATATTAAAAAATACCAATAAGGCTTTTTTCTGTACATATAATATACACAGAGTCTCACGCCTTTATTCCCGAAAAGAAGATGAGATCATAAGACGGTGGTGTATTAAACACACATTTCACCTACTACCATTTTAGGTCCTTCGTAATGGGAATAGTATATAGCTATACTACGTGCTGCTACTAATATTTTCATGACAGAAAAATCCAATTATATATTCGTAATCCAACCCTAGACATCATGCGCAGCAGTCATATCCACTACCTATACAGCCTACTCTTAAACTGATTTGCTATACTACATTGTTACAATATACAAAGAAATAATCTAAAACGGGTAAATTATTTTACAAATAACCGAGTCCCGACGTCGCATCGCACCAAAGTTTTCGTAAAGGTAAGTGACCCCGGCATTATGTGTTGAACAGCCTCGATCTAAACGGTTTTATACTCCATAATCGTTGGCTACGCCGCTGCGGCTACAAAATGTGTCCAAGGGAAGATACGGGACCATCTATCACGCTGGTACAATAAAAAACTGGCTAAAGCCACGTATTTCGAATATCAAATGCTCAGTGTGAGGACGGTTGACGGTCCAAATCACCTTTTCCAGGGATAATGCCCAGAATTATAGCAGTATTTATTGTCAGATTATGTTAAAGTCAACAGCGCGGCACTGTATTTATTGTTTGTCGTATAGTTTTTGAGGCACTTACGGTCTCAACGAGAGACTCGTCCTTGTAAAGTAAAATATCGCGAGCACATGAGATATTCGCCAACTATTTGAATTCCAGAAGCGTTCGGCTTTTTCTATTTGTTCTTTTGGTGTACAATGCAAAATGAAAGTCGTAGCTTCAGTTTTTGTCGAAAACTTTGTTCACGTATTTGTCTAGTACGGATTTCAAACCGAAGTCCAACTTTATTAATTAAAAAAGGGTTAGTTTAACGGAAACAAGCATTTATTAGCTATTGTCTAATTTGCTATATTTTTCAAATCAAATCAAATTTCTTATCAATGTTCTTTTTCTAAGACACAACTCTCGCACTAGACACATTTAAACAACGAACACAAAAACACCCAGACTCTGAACAACTATTTGTGAATCAAACAATTTTTTATTTCGTGTGGAATCAAACCCACAACACTCATCGCAGTGTCATTGGTGAGGCGAACAGTTCAACCACAATAATTTAAAATTAAAAGAACTTTTTTAATTTAAAAGAACAGGTAGTTTCAGTGAGGTTTATTAACGTTAAAAATAGTAATATGTGTCTGCAGTTTATGTAACGCGTTATTATTATGATTTTAATGTGTGTGATAAAAAAGATGCTTTAATTACGCTGTCCTCTCTTCGATTATACTCTACCTGATAGGGTCCATAAAGTTAGTCCTCAAATTATGAAATACAATGAAGATTTAAATTTAAATATGGAAAACAAAGAAAATAAAAATAACGGCATAATGTTTACATAGTTTTACAACATGAGAACCGCGGAAGATATTTAATAAAGCCAATTTAGAAGAAAGATGTAATCCTACGAACAGATTTTGTTAGAACAAATATAAATGCGATACCTCATTCAAGCAGGTCTAATGTGAGCTGTTTATTTTACTCGAGATTTGTACGATTGATGAATAGTATGTCCAGCAATATTTTCTAAGCATTATGTTGTTTTAACAAAACAATAACTTTGTCTACGTTTTCTAACATTCCTCTTAGTTTTTGTAGTAACATATAACAGAACGCCCTATCGTTTTTTAAGCGTTCGACGTAGCTACGAGCATGTTGGAAGGATTTGCATCAAATTTCATTTATTGGAAAATTGCTCTTTATTTTCTTTGTGCAAGCCAACTACGAGGCTGACCGATTTTATATTAAGATATATTTTATAAATATATAAGATAGAATGTAAATTAAGAGGCAAAAGAGAATTCTTGGAGCAGGAGTTGAACCTACGATTATGACTTACAATGTAATGCCAACTGAGCTCTTCATGAAAATGAAGAAAAGTCCTCTGTTTTAATTTACAATGACATCTCGTCAAAGTTACTATACCGATCAGCTATCTTTCAAGGATATACTATAATATAATATAAAGATTCTTATTCGAAAATAGAAAGTGATGATCGGCTGTGGCACCACCACTTCGACGAGGCAAAAAACCAGAGATCAATGGATCAAACTTTTGACAACCAAAAGGATTAAAGTATTTTCCAAGCCTCACTGCACGCAGTTATTAAGGTTGGCCACTGCGGTCGATATTCCACTAGTAATTAAAATTCCAATTCATCCGTACACGTACGTATCCAACAAAATCTCATGTAAGATACGGTATCTTACATGAGATTTTGTTTGCATATATCGATGTGTAATTCTATGCCACGCTTTTATGCTGTGATTATTGTAGTAATATAGAGGGTATGGTGCATTTTCCTCTATCGATTTTCTTCTCACTGTCTCTATATATACTCCTCGTATATATAGAGACAGTGGTCCTGTCGGCCTCGATGGCGTAGTGGTTAGTGTAACCGACTGCCACGCCTGAGGTCGCGGGTTCGATTCCCGCACAAGACAAATATTTGTGTGCATGAACATGGATGTTTGTCTTGGTCTGTGTGTTTCTATGTATAATATGTACGGATTTACAAAAAAAAAGTATATATGTATGTTTATCCATTGTCTTGTACTCATAGTACAAGCTCTGCTTAGTTTGGGCTAGATAGTGTTGTGTGTATGTGGTAGAATATTATTATTATACTGGTAAGTAAAATAAAAATATAGTAAAACATGGTTCCAAAGCTATATAGAGAAATAACAAAAGGAAGAAAAAAATATTTATTTATCATTCGTCATTCAAATAAATGTATTTGCTTATGTTTTTTTCATTTCTGTTATTTTTATCTGATCGTGCACGTCATATATGTTTATGACACACATGATGACGAAAACAAAAAAGAAACTATCTAAACAAACATACGATATTCACATATTACATTACCAGATTATACACTCCGCTAATCCATTATTCCCAAATTATACTTTTCACTAATGCAATAGCACGTAACATTGTCACTCGTACAAATATACTTAAGTAAATTTCGTTAAATATTAAATAGTATTTTTTGTAAGTTCTAATTTTATTATGCAAACCTTAATTATATTTGGCCGAGTAACTACTCCAGGCATCACAGTCACAAGTTAGTATTAAACTAAATTGCGCAACGTATATTTAGTGGAACAATGAGTTACTTTGAAAAACTTATGTTTGTGCTAAAGCCCTCGAGGGACGAGCAGAAAGGAGCAAGTTTAGACATAAACTTGTTCAACAAGTTATGAAGTACGATAAAACTAAATCGCTAATTCAAAATTGTTTATTAAACATATTTAGGCTTGACAAATCGTTAATCGGTGATGTAAATAATGGTACTTCTACACAATGTAAGTACTAGATACTTGCTTGATTACTGCGGGTTACATGCGCAAGATACTCGCACGAGGTTCATGCGCCATTTAATTATACGGCTGGCTTATACTTGCATTGGTCAATTTAAATGACGTTTCTCTTGCATTAATGTCTCAACTTGCGCATGTTGAATGCAAGCGTCATTACTGACTACAAAATATGCATTTTGTTATAATTTACTGATTAAACTAATATTTACAAGTAACTTACCCTTGACTAACATACAAACTAGTATAAGTGATCGATTATTTTAAAGCTTATTGCTGTTTAGTGTGCGTGTCTTATTCAGGTCAAAGACGTTCACTCTAGAATTGGGAAGAAAAAAGGTAGAGCCATAAAAAACGGAAAGAACGCTCTGTAACGCTTCTTTATATTTTCTATTTAGAACAAAAGTACAAAGTACTAATGTTTTTTATGTAACAAAAGCCTGTTATTACGTACTGATAGGAAATTAACTATTTACCTGATTAAAAAAGCTATTTTGGCAGAACATTGATCAATTACGACGTCAATACAAAATATGTACCTAATTATAATTATAGTTTTATCTTGTAGTACCTAAAGCATTTTAAACCATCGATACGGTCTATTAATTTTCTACTAATTGATTACTAAGATAATTTGCCGGAGGCTATCGATGTCAATACTATTCATTTTATAAGAAATCTCTCAATACTATAGCATTTGAAAGATTTCTAGTACCATGTTTACCAATCTCAGTCTTCATTATTCATTTTGTTAATACCTAGACTATTCAAATATTGATCAGAATATTTGAGACTATTGCTTCTACTATTCGTATTTTTGAAGAGTTATTCACGGATATCTTTGAATGACAGAATATGACATTCCCACCCTGCCTCCATCGTTCGCTGTGTCTGTCAAATGACACTTCAAGTTTTCGTGATCCAAGTATTCCTCTTAATTTCACAAGCTCATCAAAATTACTAGCAGTCTTACCAGTCATTTATTATCTAACAAGATCTCCAGTAAAGTGCGTAAAATATAATTTTAATTGAAGTTAGCATTTAACTTTCGGTTTTGAAGTTGTCCTTCAGAAAGTTCGAGAATAATTAAAATTTCAAAAATCTATTCAAATATTCGCTTATAGTTTTAACGAAACCTCTAACCTCTAATATTGATTTATCTATATAGACTTAAAAAGTCTAAAATTGCGTATATATTATATTATGATATATTTGATTATCTTTTAAATGCAAATTTGACAGTGCAGACTTTAATTACTGGTGAAGGTGGTTTAAAATAAAGTAATAATACTTTCAATTTATTTTTAAATATTTGGAGCTATCTGGCAAAATTCTAAAAGTTTATATATATATCTACTACAGAATTTAGAGGGTTGCCCATAGGCAATAAATACGGATACGTACGTACGGCATATAGTAAGTAGTAATCTGTAAAATTACGTATCACGGCTAGTCACTCTATGATTGCACTAATGAACACAAGCTACTAAGTACTTAAATGTATGTTATCGCTACGCTGTGGATGCGAAGCATTGCTACTGATGGATCGCACCACCATTCCCAAGAAGGATCAGTGCGAGCTTGTGCGTGTGCTTAACCATACACCAGAAACCACTTAAGGCTTAAAGACTTATCTCCCAGTTGAGATAGAGTAGAGATACTGACTACATAGATGTCGTAGTAAGTAGTCCCTCCATTCCCACAACGTGGAATATTGTGTGTTCGAATCCCACAATAACAATTATTATTATGATTCAAGAAATAACAATTGATCTGAGTCTGTGTACACTGTTTCCATAAACTGTATGTTTGTAAAGTCTCCGCGATTCCCAGGCCTTAATCCCTAGAACGGGACAAGGGGTATTTTAAAATACGTACCAACTAAAATAACCCTTAAACGTTTGTCAAGGATGAATAAGCACTATAATATTCTATCACATACTCACCATCTAGCCCAAACTAAGCAGAGCTTGTACTATGTACTTGTAATAGACAATGGACAAACATACATATATACTTTTTTTTTTGTAAATACATTCATATATTACATAGAAACACCCAGACTAAGACAAACATCCATGTACATGCACACAAATGTTTGACTTGTGCGGGAATCGAACCTGCAACCTCAGGCGTTGCAGTCGGTTACAGTAACCACTACGCCATAGAGGCCGCCGGAAATAGAGAACTCGAAATTGAAAGCAATGTACAAGGTAGACTCTTAAGCTAAGGAACATTTTCACACTGTGCCATGTAGAAGGCTAAGTTTCTAGCTGCCAAGATATCTTAGGTATTGCTTAATAGACAACACAGCTCACCAGAAATATCTATATGGCACGATTGACCCACATCGTATAACTATGAAACAGAAATTAACCCTCTAATAGTCCGGTTAAATTGAGGAGTCTCTCATAGTAGTTCGAAGACATTCCAAATTAACCGCAAAAGGGTTAGACGCTGGTGGAATTAATAATATCAGTATCATATTTTATGTTGTGTTTATGTTATAGGCAATATTGACTAGGTAAATCTATAAGCCCTGTGGTTAGCTTAACAAGGCCATACATACCTCGTTACTTTAATTATATTACAAATGTGGCGAACGAGGATAGAATATACTTGATGGTAAACAATTACCATATCCTTAGATCGCCTGTAATACCAGAGGTATCACCAAGACATTGCCGACCGTAGAGAAATAGGTATTAGGGACACGTATGTGAGCCTTTATAAATGGGCTAAAGGCAGCAACAGTGGTACTACTTCTAAACTAGTTTCTTGTAAAATAGTAGATAATATAGTTCCCTCGAGTTCCTTAGGCGAACTCATGCGTACTATCTCACCAAATAATTAGCAAGATCAGGCTCTTTCATATTTGGACTCGTTTTGTGACATAATGTAGGGAGAGAATACTGAAAACAGCTATAATATAAACAAAGGCAAATTATCGATTCAATACACATGATACACGATGCTTTGTTGTATCCAAATGTTTTATGTAGCTTAATGTTTCGTGAATTCGATTATGGGCTATGCCACTAGAAAAACGTGTGTCTGAGTAATGTCTAAGAGTGGCCAGAAGTGGGTGTGCTGGGATATAATACACATCTCATTATAAGGTTTACAAAATGCGTAAATTATGATATTATATATTTATAGATTTTTAATTATGACTGGCAACAATTGACAGATTAATCACATAATATGTGAGATTAAGACCTAGTTTACTAATATTGATAAACTACTTACATATTTTCTAAAGTAATTTATGCCATCTCAGTTTACTGATATACAGGGTGTCCGGTAATTAAATTTCACTCCTAGTGCAGCTAAAGATAGCTTCGGCTAAGATTATTAATTAATTAATAATTAATTAACTAGGTTTGAATATACATATTTTCTTAATAATGTTATTGATGTATACAGGTGTCCGGTAATTAATGGATAACCTGGAAATGTCTTATAGTGGAACTGATGGCCGTTCAGAAAATAATATGAAAAAAGTCTATCCTAAGTACTACCTGAGATATGTTTTTTTTTAAATTACCATGTATTACTTTCTTGTATACTATGACCATAAATGAATGAAATCCATCGGCTTTTTGTTGTTTTATTATTAAACACTAATTATGCTAATAGATTGACAGTCAAAAGTATGCTATGCTAATATAGCTTGCACTTTCTAATTTATATATTTTTTACTTTTTTTTAACGGTCTTCAGTTCTACTATAAGACTTTCAAGGTTATCCATTAATTACCGGACACCCTGTATATATATATCAACTACACAGCCGATGCTTTCAAAAATTTTAATATTCACAGGTGCTACCACATTTATTTGAAAGTTCATGTATGTAGATAGGATCGTGAGGCTGGTATAATTTCCATAATACTAATTCTACAACAGAATGTGGGCGATCTTCAACGCTAACCTTTAAAACTCAAAATTAATAAGCATACTGAATTTGCTTTAATGGTCTGATGACTCTGATGTCGTAGGCATGTAAGGTGATAACCTGATTTTTATTTAAAATATAGTTGAGGTTAATGTCATATGTGACTCAAGGAGAATAACATCAAGGAGGCTAGAATTAAAGCCAGTAGACAGTCTTCGTTACGGGTGATAAAAGAAAATAATTCAGCTCTGTCTAACACGTCGACGATATACAGAAAAAAGTCACAATACTCAGTATTGTGCTTCTTTAAAGCTAAGCTATGTTTAAACTATAATAATTTAAAACTGGAATTGGAACATAAAAGATATTTACAGGCAAGATTTAACAAATAAGTTGAAAGGTGAAAGGAAATGCCCGGCAAAGCTATTGGGTCCCTAAAGATCTTATGAAGGGTGATCTTTCACTTAAAAGGGGACTCATGATCGATTGCATTCTGATTACTGTCAAATTTGGTTCAAACATAGTAGTCTTTCACACAACAGTAAAGGGCTTGAGGTTTGATAAAGAGCTAGGAGACAATATATATTTTTGCCATTCAAATCATACAATTATACAATTCATGTAGTGAATAATAATAATGGGACGGTTGTTATCTCCTCATGAGACTAACGCGATAACGGAGGGCACAGTACAATAGATTTTAAAATATCACCTTCACCTTGTGATATAAACAAAAAAATATCACCAGGTTAATTAATAAAAGCACACAAACCGCAGGGCAGCTAGAGCTAAATGACACCCCCAAGTGAGTGGGTATGCAAGTGTCATTTTCAAAGGCATAACTACGGGAAAATTCGCTTCGGGTCTCCGTTATCACGAGACCCGTGATGGTGAAACCAGCACCACACCGCTCGACACCCCTAGCCGCTCGCACCGGTGTTGCCCTCTTCTTCTGGCTTGTATGCCTATGGTGGCTATCCAGGGGGCCCATCTAGTGAGTTGGCGAGTCACCGTCTGCTTATTCGACTTGATACTATAAGAGTATTCAAGGCAGATGCCGTTCCTCATTCATAGTTGCCATTATACCGGCCCATCAAACACCCAACCGCATAGCCCATACATATTTATTAGAATCCATTCGTAACAATAGTCCTACGCCTGCTGCAGTGAGTGCCGCTGTAGATCATCCATCTCATCTTAGAAGATTAAAACTCTCAAAGGGCCTCTTCACGTTGGACCTATGTCTGTAAGCCTCCCAAAGGGCCAGGTATTTTCCTAATATAGTATGTTAGGAAATACCTGTGATACGAAAAACATAATAATATTCTATCACATACACACAACACCATCTAGCCCAAATGATTACTTTGTTAACTTAGAACTAGCGTTAATATATATCATTATTTTCTATTATTTTGCATAAATATTGTGCATTTAAAAATTTGGCTCAAGTTAAATAAATCGTAGGCCAAAGTCATTAAGGTCGAAATATCCGAAGCCTTGTTTAAGTTCGACCATTTCGGCTCACCGTTGATAAATGAGACAATCAATTGCCTTTGACTTTTATAGGCATAGATTAATTAATATCGAGGATTATATCGTATATCTTTATTATAGTAGCCAACAAAATAGCTTATAAATATTTTGATTTCATTTTAATAGTATGTAATGATAAATTTTAGTTATTTTGTATATCTAATAGGTGTAATAAATTGCTTTACAGACCTACTGTAATTACAACAATGGTGATTAATATTTGACTATACGTACTTATATTGCTAATTCCTTTTTTGATTTTTGGTTATCTTCACTTACAAGCTGTTCCACTACTGGTAACGGTACTCGTCTATACTAATATTATAAAGCTGAAGAGTTTGTTTGTTTGCTTGAACGCGCTAATCTTAGGAACTACTGATCCGAATTGAAAAATTATTTCAGTGTTGGATAGCCGATTTATCGAGAAAGGCTATAGGCTATATAACATCACGCTACAACCAATAGGAGCAGAGCATTAATGAAAAATATTACAAAAACGGGTCAAATTCTCTTATGTGGTGCAGACGAAGTTGCGTGGGTCAGCTAGTCTCACAATAAGAAGGATTAGGCTGATATCCACACTAGGTCGTCCTTCATGGGGGGGCCTGCTATGGATGAATCTTTTCAAGCATTTTTTCCTGGGTATCAAAAAAAAAAAAAAAAAAAAAAAAAGGTCGTCCTTCATAGTTATAGTTCATAATTTGGCCATATTGTAGACTCTGGTCAAACGCCATCCAAGTTTATGAATTTCAAATTTCTTACGATGTTTTTTTTACCGTTTAAGCCAGTGATATAATCAGTTATTTATTACGTAATCCTAATCGTAACTAATATTAAAAATACCAATGTGAGTTTGTTTGTTACGCTTTCACGCTTTAACTACTAAACAGATCATCGTAAGATTTCGCATACACGTTGTCGGGGGTATAGAAAGCATAGAGTACCTTTCATTTCGGAAGAAGTACTGTACTTGAGGAATCAAAAATTTACATAACCTACATTTACGCGAGTGGAGCCGCGGGCAATATCTAGTATGCTATAATTTAAAATGAACATTACTGTTGACCACTGTTAATTTTAAATACTCAATCATTTGATTCTGTATTTAAATTTAACAGTGGTCGTATTGATCATATAACGTAAATGACCACAATTTCAACTGGAATTTAAAATGGAATGTAAATGAAATTTTGTTGATGAATTCCATACTCGCAGTACTTGGGTTAACCAAAGCTTTATTATAATTCATCAACAATTTAACTATCGGATATAATGAATTATTGGATGATCCGACTAAGGTACCTTTTAAATAACGTAAGCATACAGAGACATATGAAACAAGATTTGTCTAGCTACAGAGAGAGAACTTCAGTCGTGTTTTCACAAAGAACAAAAGATGATAATAAGCTGTAATTGCTAGTACATCTAACTAACCTGTGACGTCACACGGGCCACAATCTAGTCACGTCGTTCAATTTTTTTATTATTATAGTGGTATGTAACAGAATATAGGACGCGTGTCGCGTCGTATTGTAATCTTTTAGTATACCTGATACTATACTACCTATATGACTTGCATAAAAATCATTTTATGAAAAAACCAGAAGGAATCTTTAAATATTGAACATTTCACATATCCACAGGCATATTTGGGATATTTATAAAAAAAAGCGGCCAAGTGCGAGTCGGATTCGCCCATAAAGCAGCAAGTAACATAATATAAAAGTTCTTGTAGGTCGTTGTAACTTTGATCGATGTTTTAATAATAGTGTATTTTTTACAGATTTATTATTAGAAAATAATGGTTCACGGTTTATGCATAAGGTTTATGTTTATGAAATTAAATGTTTTTTTTATTTTTATATTTGAGTTGATTGAATGAAAGGTAAATTGCGGTTTAAGATTTATGACGTATTAAAAAAAATTACTTACTAGATCTCGTTCAAACCAATTTACATCATATATTTTTTTAGTTTTATCATTCTCTAACTTTAGAAGTTACATTTTACCACTTTGGAAGTGTCTCTTGCGCAAACTATTCAGTTTAGAAAAAAATTATATTAGAAACCGCAATATCATTTTTGAAGACCTATCTATAGATGGTAAAGGAAGGGTTTTGATGAAAAAAAAAAATTTGAGTTTCAGTTCTAAGTATGGGGAGCCCCCAAAATTTATTATTCTTTTTTCTATTTTTATGTGAAAATCTTAATGCGGTTCACAGAATACATCTACTTACCAAGTTTCAACAGCATAGTTCTTATAGTTTCGGAAAAAGTGGCTGTGACATACGGACGGACAGACAGACAGACAGACATGACGAATCCATAAGGGTTCCGTTTTTTGCCATTTGGCTATGGAACCCTAACAATCCAGTTGGTCATCTTTATTGAATAAAAAAGCAGAAATTGTTTTATCTAATCTACAATTTCACCTACTTGTCGATGCCGACCAGAATAGCGCTAATTAATCTTCTAACCTATTGAATGGCAGTGGCACACCGGCGGTCGGACACAATTAGTTTTTAATTGCATCAGGTACTTCAACAATCGATAGGTTAAAATGCCTAAAGGTGAATACAAATCTATTGTCAACTGATTTGATAACAATAGATTGTAAAACACAAAACTGGTACATCTTTGTTAGAAACCCAAAACCTGTCCGCAGCACAACTCTAAAAACGTTTTAATTGACCCAAAAGGAAGGCTATTACGTAGAATGATTATATGCCTTACCACAGAGCTGTGACTAATTACACTGTAGGTAAAATGCTTGAAATGTAAAATACTGGGCAACTATCCAAATTTTTACTAAAGCAGCTGTACTTACTTAACCACTTAGTTTGATTGATCTGGGCATTAGCCTTTTGACCTCTTTAGTCGTCAATACACGAATTTATCTAAATCAAATTATGAATATGTTTTGGGGACACATTCGGCTGCCTACTATTATAGTACTATTTTTAGGCCCAAATCTACCACCATATTTAATTCCGACACACAAACATTTTTAGTCTCGGGCAATCATATCAACATTATCACATAATTTTTTCATTATAAATGTAATATTTTCTGCCAATTTAACCTATAATTTATAAAAAATGTGAGCAGATATTGTAATTGTTTTTAATATTACAATAATAAACAAATGTATTGATTTTGAATCTCTTATAATTGATTTAATTTACTTTTACTCTGTTTCGACTGTAAAACATTTTATTTAAATTTGCAAACTGAAAGCTAATCATGATGATACCTTTATACATAAATTAGAAGACCTTATGTATCGCAAATAAATGGTTTAAAATGAAATATTTAAAAACAAGTATGGTAACTTTTTTAATAACCACATTCAGAACAAAAACTCTCGTTAAAATATTACAAAGAGAGATTAAATTTAATAATGATGAAGATGTTACACATGAACATGAGTAGTGCATAGTTTTGACATAATATGTTAACATGTAAGGCACATACATAGGTCGCTTGTAAGCTTAGCAAATCTTGTAAGTATCGATTTGCTCTTGTAGCTACATGCTTAACAACATTCAAGTACAACCCTAAGAATCAGCCATCAATAACGTACTTGATTGATCAGAAATTACTGATGATGATTTATAACACGTGACATTAAATTTAATGTCATTTGGCATAAAGAGTGGGGAGTGGGGAGACCAACAGACTGCAATGCAGAGGGTCTCGGGTTCGAACCCACGTCGCGCACCTCTGACTTTCGGAAGTTATATGACATTTCAAAATTATGTGCGTATTGATTGATAATTAACGCCTGCTCCGTGCCTCGGAGAGCACGATAAGCCGTCTGCAAACATCTATGGCAGTCGTTATTAGGAAGTCAGTGCCCTATAATATCCTGACACTGGTCTAGCCTTAGGGTATCGTCAGCCATCGGGTTGCGGAGGTCAGGGGGCAGCCGCTCCGTGTAAAAACTGATATCCAATCAAATCCGGTTAGACTAGAAAAGCCGATCCCAAGTGACTTGGGAATAATAAAGGCTAGGGAGAAGATGTATTTATAACTTATTTACATCTTTTGTAAACTCTCTAATAAGTTATTTCGTTGTTAGTTAGCTGACAAGCCAATTTATATCTTATATTATCAGTTAAATAATTTAAAGGGCTAAAAATTTCTAAACTCAGGTATACTAATCTTATTCCTGCGTATTACAATAACTCTCAAAACGACAACAACACAATGTAATGTAATTAGTATTTAATTAGTAATTAGTATTAGTAATAAATTGATTAAAATCTTTGAATTTAAGCATATACATATAAGTGACTCATTACTAGTAACATGTGAGTGTCCTCAAGCCCAAGAATATCCTTATCCTAATTAACATTATAAATGTGAATCTGAGTTTTTTTGTTTCACTTTCAGGCCTACTCAACTGATCATCATGAAATTTCGCATACACTTTGTCAAAGGTACAGAAAATGATACAGGGCATGTCTTTCATCCAGAAAAAGTACTGTTTCAGAGAGTTATAATTTTACCGACAAAAGTTAGATGAACACGAGCGAAGCCGCAGGCAATATTTAGTGTGTATTGCGCTAGCATTTGAAATTATATCATAACCTATTTTCCTGCCAGTAGATATGAAACATATACTCCCAAAAGTCAAACAATTCTTTAAGCTCTTGGCTTTAAAGTTTGCAATGAGAGAATTAAGTTTAAATACTTTTCTTGGTCTCTAAGTTTAAAAACTTTGGCTTTTACAAACTGAAAATATAGCACTTAGATATTCCACATCGCACAAGTGTTTATCCCAAGCGGCCTTATAGTCTGCCAATTGTTACAGAATTTAAAATGATTATTTATATTGTTACAAAATAATGCTGCGTGGTCAATTGTTTGTTTCAGCGAGTAATACATTTAACTAAAATTGTGTGATTCGGGTCCGTGAAGCGTTTGTGTAAGAGTCTGTTCTTAATAATAAATTTTCAAACATTAACAAAAAAGGGTTGAAATTTATATTTCCGGACCTCCTTGCCCGATGTTATCAAGTCTCATAAAATACTATACATTTCCGTGCTGTAAAACAAGTGATTCCTAAAAATAATGGTATGTTTAATAACAGCCCATTAGTTATAATTTTAACCTAAATTAAAGCCTTGGATCCTTCTAAATGATTTGTAATGTCTGTCCTAAAAATATACCAAATAGCGTTTCTCGAACTTGTAAAATTTTATGTTTAGTCATCAATGTGGTAAGTAATTACTTTGGACAGTAAAAAGTATTGCTCTTACTGTCTTATGATTGAATTTTGAATGCTATTCGCTTGTAACAGATAATGCTATTTTCACCTTCAAGTTGGTTTCTCTGTAGTTTTCCTTTATCGCCTAATGTGGAATTCGTGGCATTGCCAGACAGTTGTTGTTTCTCGAATTCGAAACCACAACTTGCATACTATGTGACTTTCTGAAGTCATGTGTCCCTTAAATAGTTAATTTTGGCTCGGTTTAAAGGTGAAGGATTGTGTTGTGTGCTGTATGTCGGATATTTCTTGACAATGTTTGTGAAGATGTGAATATTTAATTTCCTCGGCGCAACGCAAATAAACATGGCTGGCTGCGTTATTGTGCGTAAGGTTTTATTGGGTGTTTTAGTAAAGAATTTCTTAGTAGCATCACGGAGTCTGAAACTGTGTCTGATTGGCATCAATAGGCTAGCTCCCTATTACGTGGGATCTATAACCATAGTTGGCGAAATTTTAACCAAGAATTGATATAAGGTCAATTAGCTCTCATTAAGCACTTCACTCAGCAGAATCCCTTCTTTAATCGCCAACCTACAGACTGCGGGATATGCCAGCATATAAATTACCTTCAGTATTCCACTGGCATATTTTCAAGCTTCTGAATGTGGCACTAAGCTGATGCATCAGGCAGCATCGAGACTTTGTCTCTTTACTGTTGTCTGTTTTCTTTATTACAATATCGGCAACACACCAAGTTTTTTTTTAATTGGTATTTTGCCCCTGATTCTTACTCCTAATGTTATGCCGGACTGTCCCGATATTTCGGGCCTACCGACCACCGACCGACCTACTACATCAGCGACCTACCCAGCAGCGCCCAATGCAAACAGGAAAGGTCCGCGGGTCCTGAGTGACGCCCCGGCACGAATCTGAAGCCTACGGCAACACGTCAAACAGACTGACCGCTCGTATTCCACGTTAGTAAAACTTTCACGCATGAATTAAATAGTGGTTGCTAACTAACTTCTAACAAAAACAAATAGCCTAATACCATAAAACATATAGCAAACAAAAACAAATGCCAATCAACATGGAAAACATTTATCATGGCGCCTTTGTTCTTTTGCCGAAATTGTAAACAAAAGCTTTGTTGTACCATTTGACACATGTCGAAATCCATGTACATATTATATACGTGCCTCTTGCAGTCTTATTATATTTTTAAACTTACAAAGGAAAAGCTAATCTTGTTTTCAGACGTTTCGGTGAATGTACACATTAAAATTAAACTACTGGTTCAAACGTTAATTCGACTTCGTCGTGACAGAAGTAATATTAATAATATCAGTTTTGTATATAAACTGCTCACCCATTGCTGGGCACGGACCTATTTTAGGAGTGAGAAATGTTAGTCCACCCGGCTGGCTTTGTGTGAGGTGACATATCTTCGAGAACTCAGACAGATTATGCACTCTCACGCATGCAGGTTTCTTCACGATTTTACTCTTTAGAGTTAAAACGAGTGATAACTAACTATTTAATACCCACAAAACTTAAAAAAGTTAGACGCAGTACAACGCTCTACAACAGGGCTATCACTTCTTTTGATAGAAGTTTAAGTTAAATTTCTTATAATTTCATGCATCACAAATTTCTCATCTGGAAACTTGCGAAAGAAAATAACATTATTGAGATCGATGTGACCGAGTTCAAAACTGTAAACCGATGCTATCAAATACTTTAGTACCACATTTACAGCCCCTATCTTTTAAAATGCTAATACAAAACAAATATTAACAAAATTTCTTACCCCAAACAAAGGCAAGTCGGATAAAGCCATCAGTGGAAAAGAAAATATCGTGACACGGCGCCCTTAGATTTTATTATCAAAAGGGTATAACCATAAAATTTAACGACCCTAATCTACAACCCCTTGCATATCCATTCAGCAGTTTCCATTTATTTTGATAAGAGTAAATAATGTACGTTTGTCTATCATATTTGAAAATTACTTTACGTATTTTAAATGAAGGCCAGCGTTTGTATGTTTAGTTAGTATAAACACCTTTTAATTAAACTATCATTATCCACATACATACGCTTTCAAATATAGGTACATAAATATATGCGTCATTCTGTGAGGAGTATTACATACGAATTAATTCGTCAACTATGGGCTTAGATTAGGTGCACGTGTATTCGCGTCAACCGAACACATTTTTTGACTCACTAGAAATGTGCCCGATGCGAACGAAATTCTAGACACGCGTGCTAATTGACAATAAATGTAGTAAGTGCTTATGTTTTATTTTATTCATTATATACACAAGCACAAAACGCAAGCAAAATAAATCTTTTGATTAAAATGGTATCAAAATTGGTTGCAAAATAAGGGAATAATTAATATTTTATATTTGGATATAATGAAGGGATGTAGTGCGGATATGTCACTTTCTTCCACGGACTACTATGAGATTTAAAACGCATGAATTTTATTTATTATTAAGTAGATATAAAAAATTCTTTGTATTTTAGAGTTTAGTTAATTTAACTATAAAAAAGTGAGACAACTACTTTATTTCATAACAAAAATCCTAATAACACATTGCCCAACTCGGAATTCGACTACACAACCTGACAATCGCACAAATACACCACAACACCGAAACTTGGTCGAGATCCAACTCAATTTAACCCTTCAAAATTGAATACTTTATTACGATAGCGCTATCACTGCAGACTTAAATATATAAATAAGTACTAAAGTAATATACATTACAGAGCTTATGAACAGCTTCCATTAGAGAATCAGACTGTTGCTTAGATCGGCAAAGCAATTATAGTAATTGACTTCCTGCTACGATGGCAACTTTGTTGTTGAGTGGCTAGTGGCAATTACACAAAGCTGCAACGCTGTTCATTACATTACTTATGCATAATATATTTAAGAAGGCGTTTTTTACAATATATTATTAAAATATTTGATAGAAACAGGGTTTATTTTTATACACTAGCTTTGAGACTATAATAAATTGGACATTTTGAAAGCCTAATGAATAACCAAGCAAATAAATAGGAAGAACGTCCATCGTTGATACATTTTGAAAAAAGGCATGTTTAAGTATACCCTAAACCAACGAACTTGTATTAGGAATGTATTGAGAGTCATTGAAGCACGAGAGATATGTCAGAATCGTAACACGTGGAAATCCGTAGACTGCCAAGGGTTTGGACTTTATCTTGGCACATTTCACGTATATATTGCAAAAACGGTACAAATATTAAAACTAACACACCATAAGATAATACCTGTATGTCTTGAATAGGCTGCCAGAGTTATATTGTACTCCAATATCGACACCTATAGTTTTAAATACCATGTAATAGCTGAACTGGCTGAGCTGCGGACTATTAGTATATAGGGTGTCCGGTAATTAATGGATAACCTTGAAATGTCTTATAGTAGAACTAAAGGCAGTTCAAAAGAAAAATTTTTTTAGTAAAAAGTGCAAGCTGTTTTAGCATAGCATACTTTTGCCTATCTTTCTATTAGCATAATTAGTGTTTAATAATAAAACAACAAAAAACCGATGGATTTCATTCATGTATGGTCGTAGTATACAAGAAAGTTATAAATGGCAATTAAAAAAAACACATATCTCAGATAGTAGTTAGGATAGATTTTTTTAATTTTTTTTCTGAACCACCATCAGTTCCACTATAAGACATGTCCAGGTTATCCATTAATTACCGGACAACCTGTATACATCAATAACATTATTAAGAAAATATGTATATTCAAATCTAGTTAATTAATTAATAATATTTGCCGAAGCTATCTTTAGCTGCACTAGGAGCGAAATATCAGCGCTACGACATTCCGACATTGCAGCATAATTATACTGAAATAACGCCACTTTTAAGTCGCGCATTTGTTGATTTTAAATTGCTTGTTTTTTTATTTGAAGAACTTTTAATTCTATATAGTAACGTTATTTGTAGAATGAAGCCGGAATAAACTATAATCTTTATTTATGGGCAAGAAATACACTATCACGACAGCTCTATAAGTTTGCCATAATTTCCTTGGATCATTAATAAAAATATATTTTAAGAATTTATTTATATTGCTGGAAGGTTCGATATGACTTCAATGTCCATATCACAGACAAACTATACCTTGAAACTCACAACAAAAGCGCAATTAAGTGAATCGCTTGCTGTACAGCGGAATTTCCAATTTATCTGTACGGTATGGCCAGTTACTCTGTGCTGCTTGCCAATGGAACAATGAAACAAACATTGTTCTTTTCTCTTGTAATTAAATAGGTCCAGTATAGCCTTGGCACTAACCGTGCGCCAAGTCCTACGTGTCTCACACGAGATAAAAAATTGTGTGATCTACTAAATTCCAACCCTAGGTGCCTTTTTTGTCTATTGTTTGAATCTTTTTAAAGTCATCAGTCATCACGGGAGGTAATACAGAAATTATTCCTAATGCGGGATTTGTCGTTTATAATCAAAAGAAGAAGAAGATAATATTAACATCCGCAAATTAGTGGTTACCATAGGACTGCATAATGTTGGGACCATATGATCATGGCATGTCAGTATAGTAACCATATGGTTACTTTACTGCCATGGAAAGTGGATAAGCCCTCGATGTGAGTGATGATGTGCCGTTATTGCTGTATTCGCGGACACTCGTATGGAGAATTAGAGCCATTTGGGTTGAAGTCGTTCACGACGGAGGTAGTGCTCGTTAGATCTACAGTGAAATGGATATAGCTAACCAAATTTTTCCCGCAGCTTCGTTAGATAAGTAGTGGTACTTATTTTAGATGAAAAGTACCCTATATCCTTTTCTGTATCCCTGACAACGTGTATGCAAAGTGTCATGACGATCGATCGAGTAGTTAAAGCGTAAACGCGTAACAATCAAACTCACATTCACATTTATAATATTTCAAATTCACGTGTACGAGGCTGCGAGCAAAAGCTGTGTAACTATATATTTCCCAAAATTATATTAGCTATGTATTTTATTATGAAGGTAAGTGGAGTCCAGTCAAAGACAAAAGTGGAGTAACATCATAAGGTAAACAATGGCATACTGTTCCGAGCAAATATCTTTGTGTGTGTGATGTTTTAACGTAAACAATGAAACATTATTCAATGTAATGATAGTAGGTGAAGTTCGTCATGCGCATGTGTGCAAGGCGCGATAAAAATGAGTTCTTGTATATATAACTATAATAACTACTATCCCTTATATTAAACAGCAGTGTCTCTGTTAGTTCGCATTTACAATTAATGCTGAAATTAATAGTCACCGTCATAATTAGAACAGGCGACAGAATAAGTGAGTCGGGTTTATGTATATGTGTGCAATAATTTTATTCAAAAAGATTGTAAGTATAACTTGTTGTGATTCTATTGCTTTGTAAAATTGCTACTCAAATTTTGCAGCTGACCGTACAAACCACGAAGCATTCCTTACAGCCGCAGCTGTTTCAGTACTTTTCATTGTACAACCAAAATATGTCCCTCAATTAGGACATCATTCCTTTGTTAGGGTTAAACATTTTCTATCCACAATCTTGGTATAACATATCTATAACCGCTAAATACAATAGGAATTTGTTTATTCTGTCAAGAACGTTAGATATATTGTGGTAAATGTCACTGGAATGTGTGTTCAGAAACAAAGAAGGTATTTAAAACCCTCCGGGCACTTTGCAAGTACTAAGACATCGTTACAATGTTAGTAATTATCGTACACACAGAACATACATTGAAGTATATAGATTTAAAAAATTACTGCGGATGCTATAACTGATAGTTTTGCCCGTATAAAATAGATCTCAGTACTTCTGATTAATCGTGAACCATTTCGATACTAAGCACATAAGTTTAAGGTCAAGTGCGATAGATGGCGTTATTTCGATCACGAATAGTAGTATAGTTTCGTTACCTAGTCTTGTATGTAAGGCCGCGAACTATTACTTAATAAGCAACCAGCTTATAGATCAAAATATTATTATTTTATTTAATCGCCCTATTAATATTCATAAACTGAGTGTAAACAGATCAAATACCATCTCGGTATTTAACAAATTCAATGTCTTACACATTCTTAAACTGTCAATTTTTGTAAGGCCAAACATAACTAAATACCCATTGTGTGTGACCGTCGGTGTTCTGCTGCGACTTTATAGGTTAAAAAAAGGATCAATAAAACCTGAAATTGAAGTCAAAGTGTTCTTCACATGACACAGATAGCTTTATGTAGATGTTTATTTTAGAAATTCTATTACACGTACGAATTACACGTTTTGCTTGATACACGTAGTTGCCTATTTCTACGTTATTTGACGTGAAATCTAGTATAATAAACGTTTATGATAATAACTTTCTTTGTAATATGTGAGACACGACGTGTATGTATATTTACAATAATATCCAGCTGTTATTATATTGAAACACATACATAAAACACACAACACGTATGTAAAGAAAACACAATAAAGGAGTTGAGAATGATTAGAAAACATTTATACAGTTGCTTTTCTTTCTTTAATACTTTCTTAAAGAAAAAGTTAAGAATAAAACAGTTCACGTACTACATTCAGTGTTCTGCCAAGTCCATATTTCGGACAAACAATAATGATAATAACAATCCCGGTAGCGTGTAAGAGTATTTCCTAGAAATAGCGTTTATTATATGACCAGCTGTATCCACTCACCCTAGTCGCTAGTATTGATTTGTTGATACATAAGTAGATTTAAAAACTATTGTCAGCTCCAAAAGTAGATGACTAAATCCATATTTTCAAAACCAATTTACACCGTAACATACATAAATCTTTTAGAGCCAGAATCGCATAAACAGCTTCAAAATTAGCTAAATACCACATTGTACAAATTAATTAAACGCCAGGTTGTCAAAAGTAGCTGAACAACGTTATATCTAAAACATCTTAACACCATGTCTTTCAAATGTCACTGAATAAAATCAATTTTCTGTTTCAGCATTGTGGTATTACAAAAAATGTGATTAGAGAGAGATACGGTATAATAGTGGATATAGTGACGAGAGTAGAAAAGGGTATGTTAAGCTAGTTTGGGCATGTAGAAAGAATGGACGAGAAAAGACTGCCTAAGAAAGTTTATAAGGCTAGTATGAATGGAACAGTCGCAAGGGGAAGACCTAGGCGAACGTTTCTTGATCAGATCGGAGACGTTCTGGATAAAGACCAGGTTATGAGCACCTTAAACCGGCGAGCGTGTATGAGGAATGTTATAAAAGTGAATGAAGCCAGATAAGTGCGTCAGGATCGTAGCAAATGGCAATCCGTAGTCTCTGCCTACCCCTCTGGGAAACAGGCGCGAATCTATGTATGTATGGTATTACAAACACCAGATTGCAAAAGTAGCTTATCAACATTATACCTATCTAAACATCTTAACACCATACATTACAAATGTCAGTTATCAAAACAGTTTTCTATTTCAACCGTGTGGTATTAGTATAAACACTAGATTGTCAAAATTAGCTGAACAGAGTTATATCCAAAACATTTTAACACCGTGCCTTACAAATGACACTAAACAAAAACATTTCTATGTTTCGACCGTGTGGTATCACAAACTCAATATTTTCAGTAGCTAAACAACGTGATATCCAAAACACCATGCCTTACAAATGTCACTAAACAAAAACATTTCTATGATTCGCCCGTTCATTATTATTTACGCCAGATTGTCAAAAGTAGTTAAACAGCAGTATGTAGCTAAGTATTATATTAGACAGAAATGATAACACCATGCATTACAATTTCTCACTAATATAATATAACAATACATTATTGCTGTTTATTATAATACGCAACTAAAAGGGGTCATCGAAATGGCTCTTCAAACACTTCTGTGAACACAGTATTGGCAGGACTGCCTGTGTTATGAACTTCCGCAAGAAATATAAGGGTGCGAGTCTTCCTTTGACAAGGCTCTTCAGGGGAGGATGGTATTGCGTCGTACTCGTACCTCTATGTCGGGCACTACAGTTGCAAAGCACTTAAGGAACTATAACCGTAAATTGTGGGCCCGGAGTTTCGCTGGAAATGTGTTTAGGGTAATTTTCGTCACGAAGGCGATTTTGACTTGGCGGTCGAAGAGTGCAATATTTAGGCTTTAAATTAACTGTATAATAATAAATTGAAACGGTAAACGTTACACCTATAAAAGCTATAAGAATTACTACAAACATTTTTCATATTCTAAGCCTTTTTCGTTATTGGTTTCATAATTATTACTAATTATAATGCATCCATTAAAAATTATGTAGTAGATAATTTTGACTGACATACGCGCTTAACTTTAGCAAACAAACCGGCACGAACAAATAGGTGTGATTGACAAATAATTGTTTCGGGTTAGGGTATCGTTCGAATTTTTATTAATCCTCTGTGACTCGAACTAAACTAAAAGCGAGAGTAGACAGTTAAAAAATGAGATTGTTTGGATTTCCTCATTACTTGAAATGAATTTTAGTTTAATAAATATTCAGTGCCTTACAAGCACTCTTTGTATTATAAAAGTTGACGTGGTAGCCCAAACCTAAGATGTTGACTTCTTCGCAATCCTACAGAGACTTAGTACGTCATTCCTTACGCGTAATTGCGAGTAGCAACAGAATTATAGTCGCCAAGTTCCGCAATGTTTATATGCTAAGGGCACAATGCAAAATGAAACAAATAAATTTATTGTTTTCTCGTTCTTTGGTTTACCGAAGTGTCAGTTATCTGTTTTTAAATAAACAGTTGCTTTTATATTAGATTATGAGTTTTAAAATGATTCATTGTGCGCAGTTATGTTGAATACAACTCCTGTGTATAAGGTCTTGGGTTACATGACTGGGTCGAAAGAAGATTTATTGGGTTTATCTAACAAGAAATACTTAGTAGCAACACGGAGTGAGGAGGAGTGAGGACTGAGGAACCAGTAAATGGCAATAGACTCATTATTTTATTTCAAAATAGACAACTCCGGCACTAGGAATAATTCCTGCTTAGCCGTTTGTACATACATATGTTTGTAATTTCTCACATCATACAAACATAATTATAAAGAACGTAGTATTGTCTTCTGTTTACGCGAATGTTATTCGACAAAGAGCTCAAAGTATCATCACTTCATGATACTTTGAGCTCATTCTGCGTAAATAGAAACACCAATAATTAAATTATGTTCGGGTACTCTGAAATAACTACACTGGAATATTGAGACAACTATCATCTTAGTCTCCCCGTGACCATGGCTGCTGGAAAGCAACCGAAACGTTGGGGAAAGTGTAAACTTAAATAAAAATAATTTTCATAATTTAATTAGCTTAAAAATTAGTAAAGTTTAATAGTAGTAATAGTAGTGTAACAGTTTTCAAAATAAAAATTATGTAATAGTGGTAAATAAACAACGCAATAAAATCCGTAGTTTATTTTCAATATAAAGAACGGACAAAATGAACAGCCAGACTCGGAACAACTTGTTTATTTTTGTTGATCATATAAATGTTTGTCCCGTATGAGGACTGAACTCACTCGGCGCAGTAACATTGGCGAAGCGACCACTTAAGCCCCCACACCATCCGTGCAATCAATCTCTTAACTTCCTTGTAATAATGATTAATTCCCTTCAGTCAAGGCTAAATGACGTCATGCTAATGTTAGTAATAACCGCTTATTCTACCAAATTGTACTTGATGAATTATTTAGTACAACAATGGTGCTACTCCTGTTGTCCAAAATTCTCTTATCTTGGCTAAAAATGTCTAAAATTTAGTTTAGTCCTGTCAATTTTAGCGATTTCAGAATACGAAATGTTGTTTGACAGGTCTAAACTAAATTTTAGAGATTTTTAGCCAAAATAAGAGAATTTTGTGACAACAGAATTGGCACCAGTATCGACATTAGAACGGATTCACGTATTCAATATTACGGACACTCCTAATTAGCTATTAAGTTAAGTAAAAGTTTGTTTAGTCGTTACTCCAGTTCTTTATGCTCTAGTTAATGAGGCGACCAGTATGACGTTAATATTATGACTATGCGAGCCAAACCACTCATAGCAAATTAGCTTTAAATGTAACACTTGTATTATAATGTACAACCTGCGTTTTGGCAGCCTCTACTCAGTGCTCATACGATATGACAAAGCATTTGATTAAATTTTAATGTACATAATTATAAATTTATTTATATGACTATATTTTATTACTGATTCGTATTGACTGCCTCGGTGGCGCAATGGTAGAATACGTACCTGTTGTGCGTGAAATCTCGATTAGAATTACCTGACGAGCCAATAAAAATTTATAGGATTTTTTTTAAATAAATTCTCTGTTGCATTTGTTAGTGGCCCGGAGTTGGATATTTAGCGGTATTACACACCCTTGTGTCTTATAAAGCACATAAAGCTTTTGGTCCTGCGCCTGATCTCCGGAGGGAGATCAGGCGCAGGACCTCCGGTTGTATCGGATTGACGTCCCATCAGATCATGTGAGTAAGGTACCTGAGAGCCCACTTATGTTTGCACACACTTGTGCACTACAATATCGCCTGCGCATATGGCCAGTCTCAAATAAGAACGGCTGACATGACCGAAAATAGCTCTGGACGACATAATTTATTATTATAGTGCTGTTTAATATATTTGTGGATATTTTGTGCTGTCCGATACATAGAGCTACCATAGTAGCCATTCAAGACTACACGATGTCGAATGGGAGTAATGAACGCGCTAATGTCATTCAGAAAAAAGATTTGCAGTCGCGATGCGGGCGCATTATAACCAATTATAACTCATGCTATAGCGCGTCGATAAAACAGCGATAGCGCAAAATAACCCCCCATGACTCTATCCATATTAATAGCTGTTCCTCAGCCATTTCCTTTTGGGATCACGCCATAGTAAAGTACAATAAAAAACACAAAAGTATTTTTATCTTCATATAAAAATGTTTTACTATTCGGTGGTAAGCGACTAGTGCTTGATGAAGGCAGGCATAACCTCGATCATATAAAAGGAACATCGTGATAGACCATGGTTTTTACTCTATAAAAAGTTACAAGGGAAAATTGTAGTGCAAACCAAGAGAGCTTTTTAAATACGGACAGCACAGCACAACTGCGTCCGATACTGGGTCGACAGACAGCTATCCCGTAATTATTTATAAAATTAATTATAATAAACATATTTATATCTAAATTTAATTACCTATATTGGAAAAGTAAACAATATTATACGGCGCCGGTCATGTCAGATCAACAGCAAATTGCCTTCAAGCACAGCAAGCTTATTAAAATGTTGTTCTTGGAGAGCTCTCAGCAGGACGCCTTTACAATTTAGTACATATCCACGACAGATAAATCAGTTTAGTCGACGTCAAAGTAATATTAAATTGTTCACCGTCTTATAAGGTCCTTATTTATGATTATATAATCCTCAATATTCCTTACAAATAAGTAATTTTATTTATTTCTAATACAAACTTTTTCATTTCACTATTTTTAAAAAAAGAAATCTCACGCACTAATAATGCGTCCTGTGTCGCAAGGAACTTTACAAACATTGAAACAATATTAGCATAAGTTTTCTTGCTTTAATCTTAAAACAATTCTGAATAATTATTCTATTCTATTCTGTTTACATAATAGAAGGTCATCTACCGAGCCCAGTTCTCAATATTTATACATAAGAAATTAGAAAATCCCAATAACACTTTACCAGACCAGGCAAGCAAACCTAAGATGTGATGTATATCAGTCGCATTGACTACCACTTCGCCAACGAGACAATATGCTTTAAAACTCACAAAAATTAAATTTCCTGTGTGCCTTCCTGACAATGAAATACATAAACAGCCAAAACACACAAACATCCTTAACCATATTTATCGCCCACAATTATATACCCTCAGTCCGTACGAACAATTTACTGGTAGTGTCGTTAATATCAGTTCATTGCCTTCTAAGTGATATATTTGTGCGCAAACTGCCGGTAATGAGGCTTTTTACTAATCCATTAGAAAAGAAAACTTATTTGTCTGCCGATTTTGCTTTTCTTCATGTTTTGATTGCTGGTTTAGATTTCTGTGACATGTTTATGTTTGTGTTTTGATTTTCTGGTTCGTTGGTGCTATTGTGTATGAGGTTTCGGTTTGAATTCCTGGGACGGGTAAAGTAACTCTTTTTCTTTTTCGATATTTCTGTCCAGAAATGCTTAGTAGTAGCACGGAGTCTAGTTATGTAATAAATTACCATAGGCTCGCCCTCTATTATGTGGGGTATAAGACCATACTCGGCTAAGGATGTAATATATCTATGCCTACTAATATAGGCATGAAAATATGTACAGTCGACCAAGAAAGTGGTCTACCTGTTTTGACAAAAGTTTCTGTGTGATCTAATTATCGCTAAGGTAGAATTTTCTAACTTGACATATGGCATGGCGTAAATATAATACATGATAAAGAGCGCAATGAGCAATCATTGTCATAATATTGCCGTTTAAATAAACCTCAATCATAGGGAAGTAGACCACATTTTTGGCCGATGTTGTGATTTGCGTAATATTTTGCTCCTCATTTTAATTTATTGTGATATTTAGTCTTTTTATTCTCTATTGTAGACCCACAACGTTATTTAATTAATCAAACGTGGTGTAGATTATAATTTGAGCTACCAAACTGTAAATACTGCATCAAAATACATTCAGTAGTTTTTGTGTACGAAGCTCAAACAAACAAAAATGAAAAATACCTATAGTTTCCGACTCAGAAACCTTTCATTGGTTAATATGAGTTAGTTTTGTTTAATATCTTTAATGTACAGACACGGCTGCCGCACTTTGACCTGGAACCCAAGTTAAGAGGTCCAATGAAGTTGCGGGAGAACAATTTGAATAATTTGTCTTTTCAGCCGCGAAATATTACGCTGCATTTTAATGATAGCAGCGTCGCTAGCCTGGTAGACCGTTGAACTGCCACGCGAAGGTCTTGAGACCAAGGCCTTTGACTTTTCGAAGTTTAGCTCGTATTAAGTAGTTAATTATCGCTCGCTCTGATAGGAAAGAAAATATCGTGAGGAAATTTACGTGTCTGAGAGTTCCCACACTGAGATGCCCGTGCCCAGCAGTGGGTAAGTTCATACAAAGCTGATATTATTATTATTTAAACTACGTCAAGAATATTTGACTAATATTGCAAATTTAGGGATTTGTGTTTTTGTAACTACGCATAACCCGTTGAAGGCTTAAATCAGACTTGGCACACAGATCGACCATGCCCTGGATTAACACGTAGAGTTTTTGTACATGTGGCATGGGCAGAAACTATTACAATATATGTGTGCTTTGATTACTTCATACAAGGGTAAGAAATCATGCAAAATACTTTCGGAACGCGATACTGAAAAAATTCTGATGTCTACCCGAGGGAGGCCATCACACGAAAGCACAGGGGATTTCTCTACCGAATTATTTAATACATCAAGATTATCATAAAACAAAATCTAATACATAAATATATTTAAGATAAAACATATAAAATTCTTATTGAAATGGCTGGCGGGGATAAGTACGATAACATCAAATTAACTTCACGGAAATAAGGAATGTATATTTTTCTAATATATTTTAGTGCAATTTCCACGAGTTCAATATCTCTTGGTAGGCCATAAAATATGTTTATTGCTCCAGGAATAAGTAGCAACACCTGTGATGTCAGAGTGAATTATCGACATCTCGTGTTAGGCGCAACATTAAAATTATAGAAAGATTAGAGGATATATTTTTTAACAAGATTCAACCGAGTGCGCGCTCTTGGAACATTTAATAACTACGCAATTTTCAATGTGCATGGTGCAACTAAAGTGAATGTGAGATTTTGGATTCGATGCCTGAATGTGTGTTTGAGTTTTTCAGTCAATTAATTCTCAGTAACCTCACGGAGTCTTTAACTATTCTCGGCTGACGTATACAGAATGCTTTGGCTGCAGGGCCAAAACCTTGCTAGGTACCTCTTAATGCATATTAAGAGGTACCTAGAAAGATTGAGTAGTAAGAAACAAGGCAATATAAAGCAATATTTTATGTTATTATTCATTAAGGTTCTTAAATATGTATAATGTTTGATTTACTAAACGATTTAGCATTTATTGAAATTAAACTACTATGTAGGTACGGACTTTATCGCGTTGTTTATTCATCACTATATTACATAATTTTGAAACTATTACCCGTATCACCCCGTGACCATGGCTGCTAAAAAGCAACCGAAACGTCGGGGAAAGTGTAAACCTAAATATAAATAGATATAATAGTTTAAATAATTTTATTAGCTTATAAATTAGTAAAATTCAATAGTAGTAGTAGGGTAATAGTTTCAAAATTATGTAATACAGTGATTAATAAACAACGCGATAAAATCCGTACATAGTAGTTTAATTTCAATGAATAACATTCGAGTAAACAGAAGACAATATTATGATTTAGCATTTAGGCATAATTGTGCCGCTAGCGGTCAACTCATTCTCTCTCCCTCTCTCTCCTTCAAAATTAGATAAGGTTTTTAATATTTATTAATTTAAATTCATGATTATATTTTATTAATAATGTTAATAGTATAGAGTACAGATAGCACAATAGTTTTCTACTAAATACGATTGTCATATTTTTATACACATTACGCGTGTTTGGGACAATTAGATATAGCGATCTAATGACACACTTAGTTATATTGTCGATCTGACGCTGACGGTTACTTGATAAGAATATGATTATTACTTCATGTATTAATGAAGCACATACTAATAACATATACGGGGTTGATCCCCGTATATGTTTATATACTTACAGGGCTGACTGTTGCCCATTGTAGGACTCGGGCTTAATCTTAGAAGGGTTAGGACATAGTCTACCACGCTGGCTCAGTGTGGGTGCGCAGACTTCATATATCTTCGAGAATATTATGAAGAACTCTCATACAAGCAGGTTTTCACATGCAAGTGATAATTTACTAATTAATATGCATATACATAACTTCGAAAAGTCAGAGGTTCATGCATTGTGATCGAACTTGAAACCTATGCATGGCAGTCTAACTGCATCCCACTAGGTTATACCTGTTTATATATTTTTAAATCCTTCTAGTATGTCTTTTATGAAGGCAGACACATTTAAAATGCTTACGTGAATATAATGCATACCTTGTAAGGCACATACATCAATGAATATCTTGAAATTTGTAAAGTTCAATGTAAATTCATTGTTCCTAAATAAATGAAATAAAATAAAAATAAGGAAACGACAGTTATTCCACCATTGCTAATAACAAATTAAATAAAATCTTTTACAAAAGAAACCGTAACCGAAACCTCTTCTTAATATCTATACAGGGTGATTTTGAAATCGTGTATTTCCTTTTAACCACGCATTCTACTGGTGATAAAGAATAACCCTGACCATATATTTATTTAATTAGATTTATTTTTTTTGAAAAATTATTATTCCGTTTTTTTCGTGAAATGGTGTCAGATAGTCATATGTTAACCAACCGAGGCAATTTTAATTTTTTACTAATTAAAATAAAAAAACATATTAATAATTAATGTCGTAAATAATAACGGGCGGTCCTTTTTATTGCCCCTTATTATTTACGACATCAGTTATTGTTATGTTATTATTTTTAAATTAGTAAAATATTAAGATTGTGTCAGGTGGTTAAAATATGACTATTTGAAATCATTTCATGAAAAAAATCTGTACTCTAATTTTGCCGAAACCATTATTCTAATTAAGAAAAAATATGGTCAGGGTTATTCTATATCACCAATAGAATGCGTGGTTAAAAGGAATTACACGATTTCAAAATCACCCTGTATATGACAAATTCACAACTCACCATATAAGAAAGAAAAGTAAAATAAATGTTTACTTCCTCTAGAGGAAAAATCAACAACAATTTGTCAAATTTTATTACATTTACAGTGATTCAATGTTATTTTCGAAGAAATATCGCCATCGGGTGAATGGAATCACATGACAGTCTGTCAATTAAATGGCATTATCTGTAAGAAAATATTGCCTTGAGATAAATAAATTCGCTTTCATGTAGCGACAATATTTTGTTCCATTTACAAAATGAGGTTATACTCGTATATCTTGCTACATTTGTTGACAAAATATAGATTGCCGTGATTTGTAATCATAGGTTTTAAAATAATTATGTTTGGGTATAATATATGCCACACTGACTCAGATTTAAAAATTACTGATAAATAGTTTCTTGAAAAGAGAGAAAAAAGAAGCCACATGCAATCTCTGACAATCATGCATCGGATTGCAGTTGCACTTCAACAGATGAGAACAATTGATTAGTTTTTTTAATCGTTTGCTTTATTGTCTATACAGGGTGTCCGGTAATTAATGGATAACCTGGAAATGTCTTATAGTGGAACTGATGGCCGTTCAGAAAAAAATATGAAAAAATCTATCATAACTACTGCCTGAGATATGTGTTATTTTTTTAATTACCATGGTAACTTTCTTGTATACTACGACCATAAATGAATGAAATCCATCGGATTTTTGTTGTTTTATTATTAAGCACTAATTATGCTAATAGATATACAGTCAAAAGTATGCTATGCTAATATAGCTTGCACTTTTTAATATATATAAAATTTTTAATTTTTCATTTTTTTTTCATTTTTCTGAACGGCTTTCAGTTCTACTATAAGACATTTCAAGGTTATCCATTAATTACTGGACAACCTGTATACAACGATGTGTTAGAAAACTAAGATAAATCTGTCAATAAATAAAAAATAGAAATGAGTGAGTTCGTATGTGACACACTATATTTAGCCACCAACCATTTCGTATCATGACATCTTTATTTTCATTTCATTAGGACTTATCCTATATACGAAATTACTGTACTCGTTACCGCTTACCACCAGAAAGGCCTTATTAGGTTAGCCTTATCTGATTCTATACCCTATCTACATAAATATTGCGTGTGTTTTAGAAGGAATACCTATATATATCTTATCTTATCTTGTGTGGGGGCCAGTCAGTACAGACCGGCGACACTTCGACCCAGTGGGATCTTTTGTGTCAACTTCCCCAATACCGACTGCCATAGATGTTCATGGCAGCTGGGACCGACGGCTTAACGTGCTCTCCGAGGCACGGAGCAGGCGATAATTGTCAAACAATACGCACGTAATTTCGAAAAGTCATATTACTTCCGAAAGTCAGACGTGCGCGACGTGGGTTCGAACCCGAGATCCTCTGCATTGCAGTCTGTTGGTCTCCCCAGTGAGCTATCGCTGCTCATACCTATATATAGGTATAACATGCAAACAATATACACACAACTTATGTCATCAAAATATACGTAAGTATATTTTGATTAAATGTAAACTTACGAATATACAAATGAATTATAGAAGTAAAATGATACCGATTAATATAATATAGGTGTGTATTAGTTTAATTATATAAAAAGACAACGTTTTATACCAAAGTAAACTTTAGAACTAATACTACACTTTATTCGTTTAATTAAACACCCCAGAGGCAAAAGTAAAATATTGTTTAGATAATTACATTTAATTTTGTATTTATCTTACTGTAAGTCAAAAGCCTGTTGTTTATGAGAAATAAAATGTTTAATTCTAGATGATACTTGTTTGTCTTGATATTTATCCAAAACTATGAGCTTTCTTTTTAAAAAGACAACTCTCGCACCAGGTTTAAATCCTGTGTCGCGGGGGACTTTACAAACATTCAAACAACGGACGCAAAACACACCCCGACTCGGCACAACCATTTGTGGAACACTCAAATTTTTTTGCCGCGTGCAATTTGTACCCGCAACACTCGGCATAAAGTCAATGACGAGACGACCACATAAAGCACTACACCATCCGTGAAATAAAAAAAAACATTGCTTTAAAATTATTAATAACATTTAATTTATTCACACACACTTACGTAGTAGTATTCTCATCTATCTCCGAAATGTTTAGCAAAGGATATTGAATTCTATTAACGCGTTAGGACTGTTGCCATTTTGATAGCAATGTTGTGACTAAATCTAGTGCCATTTACTAGGAACAAACTATAGGTTCCTTGCTTATACTGAGAAGCATCTGAAAACTAATCTTTATTTAATACTAATTTGACAAAGCCTATGTCCTTTTACAAACCGTGAATCTTACATTCGATAATAAGCAGCAAATATACGCCAAAATAGTCTAACAAGGCGATCACTTTAAACTGTAGCTAACCTCTAGTGTTTAAATAGTATTGAACAAAGTCGGTACTTGCGTCTAATTGTTTTATTTGTCCATTTAGTGTACTAAAAATTAGCTTTGAAGTATCAAAGCTACATAATGGATTTAGATAAAGTTACCATTATCAGTTATTTTAATTAAATTGATAAATATTCCAGAAACGTCGATGTTTTGTAAACAATTATATATATATATATATATTTTCGAGCGCTTACACATATTACGCTGGCGATATCCTATGAGATGCGTCAAAATAAATTTCTACATCTTGTAGTTCTTACAGAGGCCTGCAGAAATATCGGTAATGCGATATATATACACTATCTTAGAGTTCAGTAACCATGTTTAAGTTTTACATATCTAATAATAAAAAAATATGAACGTTATTTGCAAAGTAAATTAGACCGACAGAGTATAAATCCTATATCTCGCTACGAGATAAATATTCAAGTTAAAACGAAAATCTAATGTAGATTAAAGTAATTGTCCTTTACGCCATATCATTTAGATGTCTACCTTAGAAGAAATAGCAGATTTAAAATTACGCGTCATAAAAATAATAAGTTGTTCGCGTGACGAGATGAAGTCGTGCGAAGCCAGCGCGAGTCGCTAGTACATAATATAATCCTTAAGTCTTAAA
This sequence comes from Catocala nupta, assembly GCA_963675205.1. NCBI lineage: Eukaryota > Metazoa > Arthropoda > Insecta > Lepidoptera > Erebidae > Catocala > Catocala nupta. The sequence continues at coordinate 23,323,599 of OY776086.1, read as the reverse complement.
ACACAACAAGTGTTGAATGCTTCAAATATTTGAAAGCCTTTTATACTAACAAATTTTAAACAGACTTTATTTAATAATCTCTGTTTAAGTATATGACAGTTAACGTATAATTTTAAGCATTTAATTCCAATGTTATGTCTGAGGATATATACATACATACAAAGTTTCACGCCTATATTCTAACGAGGTAGGCAGAATCGTATTACATGCACATTTCCCCAGAATACAATTCTTACATAGGAGACGAGACTATTGCCGTCCGAACACAGTTAGTTTCATCTAAATACCTCCATCAGAACTAGAATTATGATGCATAGTGTATCATATCGTTGCGAACGGTAATCCACGTAGACTTAATCATTGCCATTACTTAGTTATAAAATATGTATATAGTGTTAAGTGATACCTTGTTCATAATCCTCACGCCGCCATCTTGGAAGCTTCAGGGTATCACCATTAACTGGAGCTCCAGTCGTTCTGCTTCCCCGCAATTATGACCCTCGCCTCGTTTATCTCTATGAGTTGTGTGGAAAAGTTCGGTCGCAAGGTAAAACCTTTCCCAAAGTAATTTTGATAAATGTGTTTGTTCGAGTCCAATCTTTATCTCGAATCGGATTAGACGAGAAATCCTCACCAGATTTTATGCTCAGCGTTCTCTTTAGAATGTAAGAAATATACAAAAGTTTTCTTAGTTTCAGTATTATAAAAAATTCATACACGCCTTTACAAAGGTGTACGAGAGGTATTAGATAAACATTTCAGCATATATGTTATAACGTTCTGCTTTATAGAGGACAACTCTATAGAGCGTGTATTGAGCCTTGACTACGTGTAGCCACAAATAATATTTTAACACAGAAACACAACACTTTGTCCATAGTAATCCCTTATAATCAGACTTGAGACTCAGGAGACGCTGAAAACCAAACTATTTTGTATTATTTCAGCCTGTATTGTCCCACTCCAAGGCAAAGATGCCCCTCTAGCTTTGCCACATATCTTTATTTCAAAAAAGACAAGGACGCTCCTCTCGCTTTGCCACATATCTTTATTTGCACCGGTGTTTCTAATAGCTATCTAATTCAACCCGCCATCGTCACCACGGTATACCACGTAACCAATAGCAACGAACAACTACATAAATTAAAATAATTCTTTACAATAGTTTACATAACTACAATAAATAATCTATATATTAATACGTGAAGCAAAGACTTAGTACCCCTTTTTACGAAAATTGAGCGGACGGAGGAGAGATGGAGTTTGGAACAGTTAATGTTTATATGGAGAAGGAGGGGCGAATCGTAATATTTATATAAAATATGCTTTAGAAATACATTTAATTAATGAAAAAACACTACACGCACACAACCATTAATTTGAAACTTCGGCAATGTTCGGCTGATGTAGTACTATTCTTTATAACTATGGTTACATATGTATATCAATATATAATGACATAATATATCAGCAATATATTTTTCTTACAGGCAATCTTTGGGCGGATTGGAATGATATATACTATTTATAATATATTTACGTATTTATATGTAATAAGGAAAAAAAAAACAAAGTAGTTAGTTTAGGAATATCGTCAATTAAAGAGCTAGTTAAGTAAATAATTATTTATTTAAAAAAGATAGTTAAATTAACCTGTATAGAACGGAACCTTCATGAAATGGGTATAAGATATAGACAATAAATAATAACCTTAATAACTATCAAACTTAAAATTTAAATCAATTATGGTCGAATTTCGACCTCTAGTTATTATAATTTGAGTAGTTCAAATCTAATCCAACCTAAATTAAATTCTTAATTTATTCTAAAACATAACTAAGGATTTAGAAGATATTTGGTCGTTGTGAGGTCATATTGATATAAAGTTCCCCACATATTTCAAATACCTTCATCGTACCCTAAACGCCCACATTCTGGTGACATTTACCACAACATACCTAATGTTCATGTTTAAATAAACACGTTGCTAGTGTAATTACAGTAATGTAAGTATATGTTGGATCAACGTTGTGGCTCCTAAATATCTAACCTCGATCCCAAGGGCCAAATATGTTGGTTCCACAATTGGTTAATACTAAAATGAAGGGGGCCAGCCGCGAATTGGTGTACACTTTCAATCTGTAACATTTTAATAATGCTTGTACGTGGTGCAATAGCAGCGATATCCTAGTGGGAAACCGTTAGACAGCCACGCAGAGGTATCAAGTTCGCGCTTGCTTTAACGGTGAAAGAAAACATCGTGAGGAAACCTGCATGTCTAATAGTTCTCATAATATTCTCGAATACATGTGAAGTCTGCCAATCCGCACTAGGCCAGCGTGGTGGACTATGGCCTAAACCTTCTCACAGTGAGAAGAGGCCCGTGCCCAGCAGTGGGACAGTTTAATACAGGGCTGATATTATTATTATTATTATTTGTACGTGGTGCAAGTTACTGGCTTGAGCTACATGCGCAAGCTGCTCGTATGAACGCGCAAGTATCTTGACGACTTGAGACTACATTTCTTCTTGCGCAACCTACATGCATGAGCGGTTACTTATTCGATGCATGCAACACACGCATGCATCTTAATTTACACATAATGTCCTCGTCGCGTACTGGCAATATAAACATCAGAAAGACCTTGTTTTGTGTTCCTGCATAAGCATACATTGTTGTAATCAGATAAAGGCGCGCTGTGCTATCATTAGTAGAAGTTGTTCCTTATTTTAGCACGACCTTTTTTATAAGGTTGGCTATATGTAGTCTGCAGTAACTGCATGTTAACAGACGAGCCAAATGATTGATTGTTTCATAAAACTATTGTATACGTTGACCAAAACGGTTTTAATTTATAACAATAGATGACTTTGTCCATTTACCACCTTGATTCTTCTACAATAGTAAACCTAGTCACAAGAATAGATCGAGATAAACGACCTCAATTTTAAAATAGAACCGAGTTGTTGGTGTTTCTGTAATGCCGATATAACATACACCAAAATAATAAACGGTAACACTGCGCTAATTATATTTATTCATGGCTATACTTGTATTGTATTTCCAGACAGCAATTATAAACTCGATAATTCTTCCTTAATGTGAAATCTGTATGACAAAGAAGTTCTCAGCGAATATAAATTGTTATGAAAATTAAACAGAGCATGTTTACATGTACATATTATGTAAATAATATCACATCCCTTTTATTTTGTATGTTTAAATGGAGGTGTATTATGCAGTATCTATATAAATATATTATATAAAGTATTAATCCTGGAGCAGTTAGTTTCAAATTATATAGTTACAGAAAAATCCGACATTCCATATCCATCAGACCATTTACCTGGCTTGTTAATCGAGTCCCAAATACACACAATTGATTGTCAAGCGTCCTTACACTCCATTATTTAACTTAAATTATTTTATATTCTACTACATCAGTAAGTGAAATTACAGAAATACTAATACTTGGTCCCTAACACGTTATTATAACACAAAGTATGCGTGAATTGTGTTATAAAATTTTAAGCTAACGTCTATGTAACGCGATTATAAATAACAAAGTTTTTTGTCCGAAACTTCGCAGACGGCTATTTTACATGCTAATTTACGTTGACATGTATCATTATAATCGTCCCTTTTGTCCCTCTTCAGAATGTATAAACACGAACATTAATGCCTCTTCAACTTTCTATATAGAGTATCTACGAGTACTATAAAATGAGGATTTGTTTAGACAATCAGTATTTCGGTACTTCAGATTTAATCATTTCTCTTCGAAATAAATCGTTTTATTTTTAAATAATTATTATTTTATCTAAGTATCACTGTTGAGTGATAGCCGGTACCTCTGAACTGCCCCGCATAGGTCTGGAGCTCAATCCTAAAGTGCCTATTAAGTAATAAATTAGCGCTCGCTATACCGGTGAAAGAAAACATCATGAAGAAACCTGGAAGTCTAAAAATTATCCATAATTTTCTCAAAGATATGGAAAGCCTGCCTATTCGCACTAGGCTAGCGAGATGTTCTATAGCCTGACTCTTCTCCCACTGAGAAGAGGCTCGTGACCAACAATGGGATAGTTTATATACAAGGCCGATATTAATATTATAATATCTAATAATGTAGTTACTTATGGCAACTCAGTCGTGATAAAGTACGACAGAGCCAACTTTTAAGTAATTTATCTGCATATGTTCATATAATTTCGGTGAAAGGCCAGGATAAAAGTTCCCTGAGCCGATGAGCCTGCATGAAAAATGTAATGGTAGGAAATGCAACTAAAGAGGTATGTCAGGATCGTAGCAGGTAGCAATCTGTAGTCTAGCTCTCCGGGAAGTGAGTCTATGTATATTTTAATATTGTAAACGAGTACACAGAATTGTGGCACGATATGTATATGTGTTACTTAAACTAGAATCATTTAAGGGTACAGAGGATACTCTGCAATTTATTTTATAATTTTATTTTCTACTCGGATCCAACCTCGTTACAAAAAAATAAAAATTAAATTATATTACATGGCTGGTTTTTATTAGAGCATTATAAATACTTTCATTCTATCACGATGGAACTCGAATATACATAGTTGTTCATGTCGATAATACACAATAACTATAAGTTACTTACCTTTTTACCAGTTATCAATTTAACTACTAACTTAATGAAATGATCTTACTGCATGCTCTACTGGAGAAGTGTTCAGAGAAACGAAGTTTTAACACTGGCAGTAAAGTCAGAAATACAGGTGAAATACGCTTGACGGATACCAGCGATGCAGGATCTGCAATTTGAGACTAGACCTGCGAGCACGAGGTAATGACTCTCAAAAATACCACAGAGGTTAGAGGGCGCAAAATGTATGTATATCGCACACCATTCTCTTCATTAAAGGCAGCCTGACAATGTTATAATATCAAAATATTGGATGAGCTATAAGCTACCAAGTCCTCAAAAGAGCATTACTATAAGCCTCTTGCTGAAGATATATTTAATCAGTGTGTATTGGCCTAGAAACGTTGAAGTACCTCACGATCTTCAATCAAGAGAACACTTACGACAAAGCCACTAGAACAGTAAAGATAGTCTTATATTAGATATATTTTATTAATATACCTACTACTTTTTCTTTTTTTACACTTGTATTTCGCTGCAGAATTAAGTAAAAACTTACATTCCGCTAGGTTTTTTTGGCCCGTAGCAAACAAAGAGCATATCTATGACGCAAGTAGTTCGCGTGTATTACATGCGCAAATCACTCGTTCTGCATGCGCAAGCTAACAAACGCAGTTGGTTTGCATCGATCGTATACGCAATGTTTAAAACCTCTATGCAAGTGTTTAAATATGCGCTGGTTAACTGTTCGTTTACTAGTCATGAAAATGAAAATAAGTAAATTATATATTATAATTTTAATTGGTAATATAAAATACACATTTTGGGTCTGCTGTTTTTATAATTACAAGTTTTTTATGTCAACGAATTTTCGAAAGGATCTTTAATCTTCTTAACTAGTAATTCTTAATAAAATATCTGCATTGACATTAATAAATATCGATTAAACAACATAACAAGTGTGCCAAGGCTAAGTTATGGGAGAACGGATTACGCTATATGATTTTAATATCCTAATACTTACTAATATAATAAATGCGAATGTGAGTTTGTTTGTTTGTGACGCTTTCACGCCTTAACTACTAAACAGATTATTATGAAATTTCGCGTACATATTATCACGGCCACAGAAGAGGGCAAAGGGTACCTTTTATTCAGGGAAAAAGTACTGTTATTAGGTAACCTAACCTATCTAAAACTTAGAGTTTAACAATATTCCTCTTCCACTAAGAGAAGACGTGTATTAGTCATTACTACAACATAATTAAAACTATAACACCACAGTGACTGTGTCAGTATACGTCAGTATTAATTGTATTCAACATTATTTTGAAAAGAAAACAATGCTCACAATATTTTTTTTAAACGACTTCGCGGTGATTCATGCAATGAGTATAACGGATTTTTATTCCGTGTGGGGTTCAAACATCACTACACATCACTTGAACAACTGAACTATCGAATGGAGGCGACCATTTAAAAAACTACACCAACCGTAAAGTCTTTTTTCCGTCTGTCTAATTATAATAATATGGTATCATAATTTAATCACTTAAAAGAATTTGATTTAAATTATTTTCATATTCTTAGATCTTTTACTATTTAGTCCCCAAAATCATCCAAGATCCAACTGAAAATGTAGGTCACGTTGTATACCTATAATTCATTTCAGTAGGACGAGAGATTTAGTACTTAGAGTGATCCAAGCAAATGAAGTCGGTGTCAAAATCAATTTCAGATTTAGTTATCTAGTTATTTTGTAGTCTGTGTAGATAAATTTGAACGTGAAAACTAGTTAAAAGAGGAAAATGATATTTTTCTTTCATACGTCTTCGTCTGACAGGTTCTCGAAGAAAAAATGTTAATAGTGTTTTTATTGCTACGAATTTTAAATTTTTCCATTTTTTTTACTTCTACTGCACGGTTCAACTTTATACCAATATTCAACCAAAATTACTATAAGATGTTAATGTTTTGTAATTGTATTAAAGTAAATATAATATAGTTTTGTTGTTTTAGAGTAATAGATTGAACGCAACTAACTTCTATTGTATAACGCCTTTTAAGCATTGAAACTAAACTAATAGAAAATAGGTATATTTAAATAAAATAAAAACAATAGGTTGCTTAATTTTAAACTTATTTGTAAATGGAATGGCGGCAGAAACTCCAAAAGTGTTTTTAAAGGTAACTTTTACAAGATGATATTCATATATATGTAGATAAACACCAAAATAGCTTGAAGAGTTTAAGCCTATATGTCCCATAATTTGATCTATTATCAAGATCTAATTTAATCTATTATCACAACATTTATTTGATTTAGTCTATTATCTATTATCGCACAACATTTGATCGATTATCACAATATACTACATCACTTTTGTCTTAATGTGTTCATACTTATGAAAAGGAGTAATGAACAAACTGACCACTGACGGACTACGGGATGATTGCATAAAGGTTTTACTTTCATCTTTATACATACGAAACCCTAAAAAACAGGTCTGATTCAAACCCATTTACAAAACCTTTCCGCTCAGTCAAATTTTATTACGCTCGCGACATGATAAGCACAGAACATATTTTGTCTTCCTCCTCCCGGGTGAACGAGAAGAAAAAGTTACATATTGGGTTCAAGTTTCGTGCACAGTAGCGACGGGCAAATAGCGGCAAGTAACTGGCTTGTTGCCAATAAGTACAGACAATCAGTTTGTTCTTACAACTTGAGAGGAACAACTAAGTGATATTTTTCAGACGTTCATTTCTTGGTCGGCTTTTAAAGTTTGGGTTTACAATTTAAAAGGTCATGTGTTGCAGATGGTTCATATAATACAATATAGTCATATACCGTTTTTCTGATATATGTAATACTAGATTTTGCGTGCAGCTTTGCTTGCATAAATGTAGGTTTAGTTTAGATTTATTACAGTACTTCCTTCTAGTAGAAAGGTATCCTATGTCCTTTTCTGTACCCTGAGAAACGTGCATGCGAAATTCAGTGATGATTGGACGAGTACTTAAGGCGTGAAAGCGTAACTACTAACAAATAAACTCGTATTCGTATTTATAATATTAGTTAAGATTAAGATTTTTAATTTCATAAATATAAAAGTGACCGAAGACCGATAATTTCATAAATATAAAAGTGACCGAAGACCGATAATTTCATAAATATAAAAGTGAGTGGTTTAGGTTTTCCTTCTGCAAGTACAAATAAAATAACTTTTTAACGGCTATAGCTGCAGAAGCGTTCAATAAAACGCCGTTCGTACTTTATAATAATACATACATACATAAATTCACGCCTGTTTCCCAGAAGGGTAGGCAGAGACTACGGCTTTCCATTTGCTACGATACTGACACACTTCTCTGGCTTCATTCACTTTCATAACATTCCTCATACACGCTCGCCGGTTTAAGGTGCTCTTAACCTGGCCTTTATTCAGAACGTCTCCGATCTGATCAAGTCGCCTAGGTCTTCCCCTTGCGACTGTTCCATTCACACTAGCCTTATAAACTTTCTTAGTCAGTCTTTTCTCGTCCATTCTTTCTACGTGCCCAAACCAGCTTAACATACTCTTTTCTATTCTCGTCACTATATCCACTTTTATGCCGCATCTCTCTCTAATCACACTATTCCTTATTCTATCTTTCAGAGTCACACCACATATATTTCTCAGCGCTCTCATTTCTACAGCATTTATTCTGCTCTCATGCTTCTTTTGCCATACCCAACTTTCACTACCATGCATAAGTGTAGGTACTAATAGTCCTCTATGAACAGCCAACCGTGCCTTTTCGGATACATTTCGACTGTTCATAAAAGCGCGTAGAGCGCCATTCACTTTATTGCCAGCAATCGTTCTTCTTTCAATATCTCCCTCATGTGTAGGTGCCATCCCTTGTAATACTAAAATTTTTTATTTTATTTTCTACTCATTGTTATCGTTACATAGGTTTGTCCACCCAATATTTGACTCCAAACAAAATGTGGTATATGGAATATAATTATTTACTTAGTATTATATATCTATGTATGTAAATAGTTCGAATGAGTATGGAGTTGCATCATGCAGAGGAACGCATGCAAATTACTGTATGTTGTGATATTGTTAGTTTCCTATGAACGTTGATCTCAGCAGGGGAACCAATTACACATTTTTCCACTTTCACCGCCGCAACCTCCTTTTGGCGGAATATGAGTGTGTTACTCGTGGCTACATCCGAAGTTTTTAGCATAAACCACAAAAATTCTATGAAGGATCTTATTATTTCTAGTAAGTTTTAATTATCAAGAAATAATAAGGTATTTTACGATTTGATGATCTCGCCTTTGCCAATTATTTGATGGCTGTGTTACTAACATCCTATTAGGAAACCACCAAGAGAGTACCTAGAAGGTACGTTATTGCTTTCTGCCCTTCTTCTGTATGTTTGCTAGGGCAGAGTGATAGTCCTAGTATTACAAGTGATAGGATACGGTATGTAGGCAACCACACATATTATGACCTAAGAGCGCATACTTACCACCATGTTCGTGCTTGTTTCTCACGTTTTATTGTAAAAAGAAGCCTCAACTTTTTGTTATACATGTTAAAACAAACAACTTCGCAAATGATGATCCAATTTTGTTTGTTTTTCTTTCCTGAATCAACACGGCAACGAAGTGTAAATGCGTTAAAAAGTTTTAATAACAAATGTGACTTGGAAAGACCGCGTTGCTTCGTTGACACTGTTTTTATTATAAACTTTTAATAATATGTGCTTTACAATGTTTACGACTAAGTTGATTTAAAAACTTTATAGTCAGACGAAACCTGGTTTATGCGTTCTAATTTAATTTATTTTAGTTTATTTCCATCCAGTACTCTCAAGTTACAAAGCTGTTATAAAGCTATTAAAGTGAAGCTAGATGACTTTATGGTGTCTTTGTATATTTGTAGAGTTGCATGGATAAGTGTTTGTATTTGTTTACAAATTTATAAGATACTTTAACACATAACTTTGAAGACTTAGTCATTGCAATATCATATCGATATTGGGCCAGCTAAGAAAATTATTTGTAAATACCGATGAGTATTGCTTGACACTAAAACTTAGCGAGTTTGGGCTTATTATAGTTGTTTAGACGTAACGTTTTAAGATTTGAAGCGATTATAATTTTTGCTAGCTAATGCATATGGGCATGCCACGTCTGATGCATGGCAGAGTAACTATGATCGGGTAAAGCCACACGATAGAACACAAATAGTGAGAATTGACAACGAAGACAGCCGACTGGAGGACGGCGAGATGAACTGGACACGAATAATAGATATTAGAGACACATTGTTAAGGATAAAGGTGCCAAAATGGTAGATTATAAAGGTTGAAAAAAAGAACTCTGAACAAGATCTACTCATTGACTATTGCCAATTAATTAGTAATATACATCCAATTTTAAATAAATAGTTGACATTTATTCAGAATGTAGATTTTAAAAACAAATCAGTGACTAGTCCATTTCAATAGTTCAAACAAGAAACTAAATTAACACCGTAACCTCTGCCTACCCCCCTGGAAACAGGCTTGGGTTGGCTATGTATGTAAATTAATCCATTTTAGTCTAAGTTTCAACAACTATTCCTTGTTATCTGACCTCTAGCCCTAACCGCCATTAGTCAAAACCTTTAATAATAGCTATTACGTATTATATACCTACAAGACAACATAGAGGACGCTATAAATTGGTTTAAATAAGAAGAAAATAGCATTTTACGAAGAAATATAATTTCGTACATACATAGTATTATGCCCGAACCTGTAGGCAGTATAAGTATATTATATACATATTTTGTTAAATATGGTTAAGATTCTACGTAATAAGGAGCAAGCCTATTATCATCTACCAGGCAAACTCCATGCTGCTACTAGTCTAGAATTTAATGGCAGAAAATCCCAATATCACTTCGCTTGCCAGCTTGTCCAACGCTAGCGGTCGCCAAGTGGTCAAAATTCGACCATATTCAATTTAAATTTAAAGTTTAATAATTATTAAGGTTTTATTGTATATAACTATACCCTTATAATCACATTTCATATAGATTTCGCCAAGGCTACACATGTTAAATTACCTATCTTTTTCAAACAAATTAATATTTACTTAACTACACTCTTTCATTGACGATATTCCTAAGCTTGCTAATTTGTTTTCTTTTTTCTTTATTACATATAGAGAAATTAGGTATATGTAACCATAGTTACGAAGAATTGTACGACGTCAGACGAATAATACCGAAATACTACAAACGCGATTCGACTGCATCTCAAATGCATGGTTGTGTGCGTGTAATGGTTTTTCATTAAGTTGATGTATTTCTAATGTATATTTTATAAAAATATTAGGATTCGCCACATCTTCTCTACATAAACTTTAACTGTGCCAAATTTCATTCTCCTCCGTCCGTGCAATTTTCGTAAAAAGAGGTACAAAGTTTTTGCTTCACGTATTAATATATAGATTATTAATAATTACACCTCGACAAATTAATGCCTTAAATTATTAAATTTTTCAGAAAAACAACATTTATTATCTATTTGTCTGTTTGTCTATGCATTTGTACACGCTGATCATCACAAGCGGTTAGCAAATAAGAATATATAATATAAACTCAAAAGATCGTCATAATACATAGCCTTGCGCCACAAGATACATTCGTATATATCATGGCCACATACCAACCCTTTTGTCAATCAGATGGCTACACTGTTTTGTTGCACGCCATGTCAAAACAAATTTACACATACAAATTGAAATAATATAATATACTTACAAAAATAAAGGGCACAAAGATTTGTTACAACGTTTTACCCGCAAAATTCTTGGGTGTGTAACACGTTAATTCGAAGCAGAAAATCTCCAGGGAATACCGCGAATAAGTGACAAATAAAGAAGGTGGAAACACGACGAAACGGGTTGTCCGAGACGAAATTAAGTTGTCTTTGAGTCCGCAAAGAATTTAATCAAAAGCTACAGATGCAGGAAATTCAAAGTGCTGCCTGCGATTCAGGAGATGCGAAATTAATACGACTTGGCGACGGTTCTCTAGAGTTTCTCAAACTTATTTGACCGTAAGAGGTATATATCTATCGTCATGTTAGATATACCTACGTATTTGCGGTTCTCGATAGAATTATCAGTAAAACGTGAGCAGGTCTGGTTGGAAATAATTATCGCTTATACTAATACCAATAACAATCACAAAATAAATTTATATATGTAAAGCTTTAGATAAAATATAGACTTGTTTTCTCAATCAACGTGTAATTTAACCTTTTTCTTTGTTCTTTACATTATTTATCTTGTAATAAACAAAATAAACATTACAAAGTAAATGTGTTGTTGTATTTTCTATATAACTTGTCTAGGAAAATAGTTACAGAGGATGTATTACTACGTACTGCCTACCTTTCAAGAAAATACAGACATTATACCGGACAAATACCTAGTAACAGCCCCTCGAATAACAAATAAAACAAATATCAACATGCTCTAGGCAGTAACTCACTGTACCGAAATGGAACCAATCACAATAGCTAAGAGCTAGTATGATTGATTACCTCATGTCATACTCGATCCTGAATCAAAGTCCAACAAAATCATTTTAATTTAGCCCTTATTGCTTTGTGATTCTATTGATGTTTATTTTAAAAAGCAACACCTAGAGCATTTTTTTTGTTTAAGGGCCTTTCCTAATTAAAATACTATAAATGCGAATATGAGTTAATTTGTTTGTTACTCTTTTACGCTTTAACTACTTAACCAATCATTATGAAATTTTGCATACACGTTGTCAGAGGAATAAAAAAGGGACATAGGGAACGTTTTATAAAAAAAGAAATACTATTCCTAATCTATCCTAAACTAACCTACAAAATCCAGAATATAATATTTCTAAACCACTAAAAGACTTTGATGCATTTAGTTTCGAGAGATTTTAAACTCTAGGGAAGGAAGTATGCTACTTTTTGAATGCGAGTAATGTTGCAGGTAACTGCTTGTATTATATACTGAACGTGGTATTTCAGAATAATCTACTTGGGTAAGGGCGTAGTTTAGTGTACATAATATTGCCGGTGATGTCCTATTGGCACGTGGACTTTGACGTTACAAAATAGCTTCAAGCTGCACGAAGTATCATAGGATAGATGTTGGAGTTTATCTATGTAATAATTTGATTTAGAGGAAGTGAAAATCCAAAGAGAAACAGGTTATATGTTTAGTCCATGAGTTTTATTGGCAACAGGCTGTAGTTTAGTCGTATTGCTTGTTGGAAAAGGTGTATACTGGCGACCAAAATTAAAGAAACTGCAGGATACAGATCTATCGGTGTAGACATTAGTGTTAGAAAACTTTGCTCAGCAGATAACCGTAATTAAATTGACTCATATAATTTAGTAATAAGAGTAATAAAATTGTGTTCTGCGCCAACAGATGTCGTACAGAAACAGTATATTCCGCGCTGTACTCCTATTGAGCGCTTTAGAAACGAAAGTAAATTCTTGCCGAGTGACGAACGGCTCCGATTGCAGGCGTTACCGTCAGTTTGACAATACAAATATATGTGAGGTTTATACGGCCTATGATTGGATTGTATAGAACATGACAAGCAACAAGTCTAGGACAAGTCTCGAGTAAGGCAGGGAACGTGTTCAAATAATTTCACTAAAATGGTCTGTTTATTATAAAGCAGTGGAGCGTATACAATAGTTATATTATTTACGATTTTAGTACCATTATTCTCATATTCATTCAAACACTGCGTTAAGGGACACAAATAATCTTATTCAGATACAGCGTACCATATTATTATGATTAGTCGATGCCCGGCCTCGGAACAAATCCCGAGAGGTTCTACCGTTCAGCAAGTTTCAGGATAATAGTTTGTCCGATAGAGATAGTATTAAAATTTTAGCTGACTAAGATAATATGAAAATGAACCTTATTATCGTGTATATAAATGTTACAATGATTACATAGATATACAAAATGTTATTTTCAGTTGTAAAAGCTTAGTAACAACATAATATAACCTGATGACTTAATTAATAATGTTTTTCATTATTAGAAGTAGTTACTGATAATAGCGACCAGAGTTAATAAATAAGCCTCAGTGGCGCTAAAGTAGTTTAAGCGAAGTATAGGTTTGATTTAAGGGTGGGGAATAGTGTCAGGTTTGTCTGTTGAGAAATTCTCGGTAGCCACTCGGAGTCTACAACAGAACCTGATACATAGCAATTAATCATCCTCTATAACGTGGAATCTATATTAACAAGCGATTTGGATGTATTTATATGGATATACAGGTTGTCCGGTAATTAATGGATAACCTGGAAATGTCTTAACCATTCAGGTATATATGCGTGGGACTAAAAGTCTGACGTGCGCGACGTGGGTTCGAACCCGAGACCCTCTGCATTGCAGTCTGTTGGTTTCCCCACTGAGCTATCGCTGCTTCTTTAATTTTCAAGACATCTATGAACCATTCAATATATTTTTTCTATTGTTCTATATTTGCGTATATCCATTTAACTGCGTTCATGTATCCATCATTATTGTGAATTTAGTCTAAACAAATACGATACACAGTTATGCCATAATGTTCAGTATATAGTGTTGTACCAGAATATAAAAGGAGTTCTAAAAGCATTTTACATTTACCGTCGATAAAACTACCAACAAAAGCTAGTATAAATATATTAAAAATGTCGTTACCATGAAAGCGATATCGAAGGACGATGTACTTAGCACGTAGCGATCTCAGTATGTAAATAGTACTCGAGGGACGTCTCAACTTGCTATACCGTAGATCGATCTAGTTGTACTAGCCATCCAACCACGGCCCTTTCAGTCTTATTTGCGTACAAAATGTGACCTAGAATCCTAAAACAAAATGTACAGGGTATGCTACGCGCGAGCTACGGTTCAAATTGGTTTTCCTATCTATTCTACTTAAAGGTTTTATACTAGCCAATCGATATTGAACCCATATCCCTCACATAACATAACTTTCTTAATATTTTAAAAGACCATCCTAATTGTTCTATTTCAGTAGCCTACGTCCTAACTAATACTATAAATGCGAATGTGAGTTTGTTTGTTTGTTGCACTTTAACTACTCGAGAAACTTGATCATCATGTCGGGACATCATACACGTTGTCAGGAAAACAGAAAAGACATAGGGTACCTTTCATCCAGGAAAAAGTTCTGTTACTATCCAAAATAATCTACATTTATGGAAGAGAAGCCGCGGCCAAAATATAGCATAAAATAAATGTGAAAATTTGTGAAGATGTTTGAATGTTTGTAACTTACCTACGCATAAACCGCTCAACGAATTATGACATAATTTAGCGCACATTTAGACCATATTTTCTTGGATTACACTTTGGATACTTTTTATATCAGTCTGTGTTTCAATAGGATTCAGCCGGGTGAAACCACGGGCAGAACATTTGTGT
Organism: Catocala nupta; assembly: GCA_963675205.1. NCBI lineage: Eukaryota > Metazoa > Arthropoda > Insecta > Lepidoptera > Erebidae > Catocala > Catocala nupta. Next base: position 23,308,476 of record OY776086.1, on the reverse strand, counting down.
ATAATATAATTACAGATATATATTATAATTAAATTCAAAGGTAATAATCGTTAAATGAGCAATTAACGTGCGAGATTTTTGCTTAAATCTTTGAACAAATAGAGAATGAATAGATATTGCACTACCAAAAAATATCAATGATATTACATTAAATCATTAATAACTATAGATACAATACAGTAAAAAAAAAAGCATAGATGACAGAAATTTTCTTTCTTTCTTTCTTTCTAACGCAGTCATAAAAATTCACAAATATATCATACATGTGTTGATTGCCTATTAGCGGGTCCTAATCCTGTCTAATATCAGAGGGTAATTATTACAAAATTCATATTTAAAAATTAATAAAGATCCTTTACAAAAAATCTGTCACTAAAGCTATTGGCACCTCGAGTACCTTAAGCACTCTGTACATTAAAAGACTTTCGGTAATGTGTTGCTCGTTCCCAATAACGAACTAATAGACAACAAAAAGGACCCATTATTTTTCGTCACTTTATTTTATTTTTCTTCTTGTTAACTTATTGTCCTGTCAGCTGACATCCTGAGGCAGTAAATTGCCGAAATAAAATAGCCTCTTGCAATTTATTTTTCATTCAGAACGTCAGTCGTGTGACATATTTAATGCAATTCCAAATTGCTTTGGTGAAAACCTTTTGAGAATACGAAGTGTTATTGAAAAGCCTAAAATTTTCGATCAAGTAAATATATTTCAATACAAAGATAAATTAACATTTGTCTTCGGCATTTTCTTATAGTTCTCAAGACACCTCTAGTGAAACATAATATCAGCAAAAGAAAGATAACGTTACGTCGAAGTAAATACAAAAGTAATAAGTTTGAGACAATGTCGTAGTCTGTTGACGACACATACCTACGAAAACGTGCTTAATACTTAAGTTACGAATAGTTCTTTGTAACTTTTGTGACAATAACTCAATCCACTATAAGTGAAAACGAGAGCTTTAAGATATAAGTTGTCTGTGAGAATAGCGTACTGGTTTATGTACGCGATATTACTTGTTCACAAAAGTACATATAGGTACAAAAGTGTTGATGCTGCTAAAGCCAGGGATTTTTGTCGTTTTTGTGATTCAGATAAAGATCCAGTCTCACAACAAATATTTAACTTGCTAAGTTTGGATCTTTCATCTATACAATACATTTTACTTAAGAATTATTTAAAGTATAGCAAATAATAAGTACGCATCTATCTTCTAAATCTACTAAAGTTTGTATCGTATTTACCTAGATCACAAACTATGATTGGATTACGCCTGTTGGAGTTATAAACGTAAAATTACAAATCTTCCAACAGAATAACATATATTATTTAAAAAAACAATTTTAAAATGTTTTAGGTATATACATATGTAATTAAAATTAAAATCCTCCAAGAAGTTTGCTGTTACTTAAAAACAAGAAACTAAGTTGTATCAGCCTCTTTTGTTTATTGGTCCATCATGGATAGCTTCCATTTAGTTCAACTTCCGGACTGGCAAACTGTTGATCAAAGTCACAGACAGTGATGAGTTCAGGATTATGGGGCAAAAATCTTATTTACGCCTTACGTACATTTGTCGACGCAAACTTTCATGAATGATAGCTTAAACAAAAAGCTTGTTGAGAAGTTTATAAACTAACTAGCGAACCCGACACACGTTGTCCAGTATACACGAAAAAAATAAATAAAAATATCAAATCTAAACCATTCTCGAATCCACTTGAACACGCACAAAAAATTTCATAATAATCGGTCCAGCCATTTAGGAGGAGTTTAATTACAATCACACGTACAGAAGATTTATATATATAAAGGTAATGACTATATGACTAAGTATCAGAGGTAAACTCTAACGTTCAGAATCTGATTGTCAGTATTTAATTCTGTATTTTGAGATTAGCAACTCAGCATACCAAAGAAAGAAAACAGATGAAAACTATTTAAAGAATAAAATTAAAGTACCAGAAGTCAGTTCACCTAAGCGCGTTGTAATAATCGCGCGGTAAAGCAAAGTTTGCACCTAATTAAGTTTCTGAACTATACCGGCGGAGTTCTAGGCGATTTACATGTCTGCTCCCGTGAATTTGAATTTAGAACTACGGTACTAGTTGGAAGCTCTTTCTATCTGACTTAAAATTGCCGCCAGGCCTCACCGAATTCCGAATTGCGTCGCTAGTTTGCATTTTTCTTCGTATATCTAGAACTTATGGCCGGTTCATGTAAAGTTTAGGACTTTTACACGGACAGGTAAAGATACATTGTTCTTTGTTTCACGTTCGATGTATCTATTTTATTTGTTTTTTTATTGACAACATTGCGAATTCGAAATTCGAGCGATACATTGTAAAAATAACGTGATCTAAAGACAGACAGTTGTTCTGAGTTCTCTCTGTGTGCGGTATAGGATTAGGTATTTATATTAAAGTATGATCTATCTACCTATATTTATTTTATTATAACTTAGCATACCACCTATATCTGCCCAAAAGGTCAGGCAGAGCCGCAGAGGTAACATTTCGCCAGTGTAGGCCGAGCGTATTACAATTTTAAGTACATATATCAAAATTTTATCCAGATAAAATACCTCACGGTCAAACCTAGTGTTTATTTATTTCCAAATTATCTACCGGATCTATCTGTATACACAAAAATTAATCAACCACACTAACTACCAAAGAAAATACGGCAAATATTGAGTGGATTTTTAAATCCAGCAGACACAGCCATCAATTTCTGTCGGCTTAATGTTTTAGCTCACAAAAGGGGTCCAGTTACGTATTTCCTATACGTAACGGGAACCCTTTTGTGAGCTACGTATAGGAATGAGGGCTGCCATAAAAACGGGTTCGTTTCCCCACGAAATTTTTTACCCACTTACTTTTACGGGGTTCATTTTTGAGCTAGTGGACAGTTTTCCTAGGTATTCTTTTATACAACATATTTGTTATATGTCAGTGTGCTTTATTAACTATTTCACTGCTGGAAACGGGTCTCTTTTCAGTGTAAGAAGTATAAGGCCATAGTTTGTTCTTTATTCTAGTAGCCTCTTCACAATATGAGAAGAATTAGACCATAGTCCACGCTGGCCTAGCAGAAAGTGATAGACTTCACATATCTTATAGAAAATTACGGAGAACTTTGAGATATTTAGGATTGCTTACAATGTTTTCCCTCACTGTTGAAGTGAACAATATTTAACAATATAACACGCACATAGCTTCGAAGATTAAAATTTTTAATCGTCTATGCTGTTCTTTTTATATTTTAAGCACTTGTAATAAGTGCTTAAAATATAAAAAGAACAGCATACTAGTAATAAAATGTGCAAGATAGTTAAAATGTAGATGTTCCAATTACTCAGAAACTGCTGAACAGATTTGAAGGCAACCTGACACACAGATAGATGTGACTATCTTCTGAATAAACACATAGAACTTTTTATCTCAGTAATGCTTTCCTTTGAGATTCACGCGGGCGAAGACGCAGACAGAATCTAGATATACATATAGGTTTATTGAAGGCGATTATATCCAAACCACTATTCACATATTATCAGAGTGATTATATTACGCCCTGCATATTGTGTCAGAATGAACTACCGAATATTATGTTTGGGGTAATGCCTATCGGGCATAGATACGCTTTACATAGGCAGATTAAATGCCTCAGGCATTCTCTACCAATCTACATGCATTAATTGATTTAAGGATTACATATCAATTGATATAAGTGTAAAGGAATCAAATCTATAATTTAATGTATTCACAAATAGGCAAGTGGCCCAAGACCGGTCTGTGTGAAAAACCTTTAGGGATGCCTATGTCCAGCAGTTGACGTCTTTCGGATGAGATGATGATGATTCACAAATAATAATATCTCTGTTTTGTCCTACTACTAGGCACGGACCTCTTCTCAGTATGGGAAAGGTTAGGCCATGGTCCAGTCCGTTTTACTATGGAATGAGCTCCCTCATCAAGTCAGGATGTCCACAAACCGTTACACTTTCAAGGTGAAAGTACGTGCTCTCCTGCTTTTTTGTATATCATTTCTGTAACTTGGCAATCTGTGTTAACACAATAAGCCATTCAGATGGGGTATCTCGAACTATGTCTTGTTAGCAGAAGGAATTCCTATGATTCCTTTCATCTATTGTTACCAAATCTCACGGTAAGTGTGGAGACACTATGCCGTTTCAATCGGTAATATGTCATACTTCCTTCCTGTGCCTAGTTTGGATGCCAGTTCATTGACGTGATTTAATATTCTCGCCTGATGGCTTTCACTATATCTAGCGATCTCTTGTTTGACAGTAGTGATCTTTAAGTCCTCGTGAATATATTTGTTTCTCACGTAGTAGGGTATATCTAGTACGGCTCTCAGTGTCTTGCTTTGAAATCTTTCATGAATTTCTATGTTGATATTGTTAGCAGTTCCCCACAGCCGGATTCCGTAGGTTCAGATTGGTTTAAGAATAGTCTTGTAAATAGCTGTCTTGCTTTCATGTGACAAGCTTGATTTGCGACCTATCAGCCAGTACATTGATCTGATTTTCGTATCTAGCTGTTTACGCTTGGTCCAGGTGAGTCTTCGATCCAGATGTATATCCAAATATCTGGCATCTTCAGCTTGAGGAATTTCTTCATTATAAAATCTGTTTGGGGGACAAGTCTGTCTTCTCAGGGTAAAGGTCACATGGACAGATTTTCCTTGATTTATTTAGCCACTTTACTTATTTATCCATTTATCTAGCCACTTTTCCACTTCATGGATGTTTGTTTGTACGTTGGCTCTCCTCCTTGACAGTTTATTAGATTTATCTCATCAATAATTTAATACGTATGTATATATCTATCAATATATATTTGTATATATTTTATTTAGATTATATATTGTACCCAATGGTTGACTGGTAGATAAAGCCTGTGGCGTTAAGTCCGCCGATGTACTATTTTGTGCATAAAGTTTAAAATAAATAAATAAATAATATTTGTTTACAAAAACATAAAAAGAATACCTATTGTCTTTAGCTACCAATACGCCATATTTGTTAACTTAATAAGACAAGTAAAAAAATGGGCCACACATGTCGACCACACTAGCATGGCTCCTTTCCTTCGTCTAGTGTGTGGCTTTACGGATATCTCAAACTTTCTCGTAGTCAACAATGTGTTTTATTGTTACGCGGGAATCAACCTCCTACGGGCCTTTGTTAGTCTTCCATTCTTGCCAGAGACAAAAGGGAAACCGTTAAAGAAATCGAAATGGATTTGAACGGGGAACGAAAGTGATTTCAAATAAATTGCTTGATTGCTTTTTTCATTTGTTTTTATGTGTGGACATGGGAAATGTGTCTTACATTTGCGGTTCGATGTGTTGGAGTGTTTGCTTAGTAATTTAATTTAGTTATTGATAATGGAATTGGATACGGTATACTTATTTCTAAGTATTGAATATACCAAAGTCAATACTTAAAAACTAATGCAATACGTCCCAGCGCTAACCCAGCCTTATATTGGCTGTGGACGTACCTCCATCAAACCTCTGTTGTATCACAGCTTAATATTCTCGCGTTGAATTTTTGCGGTAAGTTGCAAGAGTAGCTCCTTAATTCAGCGGCATTTAGCTGTCAGAGTTGGACTAGACCTTTCTCAATCACATTAGCAACGCTGTGACTTCTATTTCGCACCGCGGGCCGTACATTTAGCTTTCCTAGGTTATCGATCTTTCTCTTCTTCAATGAAAAAGGCTATAGATAACTACTATGAAGACAAATCGTATATGGTCACGATCCTCATTAGTGAGGGAACAACAAAGAAGAAGAAGATCGAGTGAGTGTTCCCCAAGCTATTTATTTTAATAAGATAAACGCAGCGGTAGCGTATGCAAGTTGTGTGTCGAGGCCACCAGGTCTTGTGAGAAATTCTCAGTAGTAGAATGAAGTGACTGTGGCTTCTGTGTCTGTCTCTGGGCCTATGTGGGACTTTAAACCATAACCTGGTGAAATGTGGGTGTAAAATACTTCCACCCATCTCTTCGTGTATATGGTAAACAACGTGGATCTTGTGCAAAATAAATTTATTTTATAGAAAAGTATTCTTGAATGTTATGTGTGTTGTACAATGATCTAGGGAAGATTCGGGTCTGAGCTTACGATCTAAGCCAATCACTGGCCGGATGTTCTGTAGAGGCTAGAGCACGTAATATATGTAGCAGTATGTATCCGCACCGCACCCATAGCTTATCCCAGCCGTAGTTAGTCTCCGTGATTTGTTTGTAGTTTAAACGTCGCAGGAATTATACTCTCTTTACTTTTATTTTATAAATCCTTATTTGTTTAGTAGGTACGACGAAATATAAGAGTTGCCAATCGTCACACATCTATTAAGTTCTAAAGAAAAAGAAATTAAAGAGGTAGTCCAAGCTATGAAAATTAGATTCCAAGTAAATTTCTCAAAAGTATAACCTATCCTTTTCTGCGTACACTTACCTTGAAAATACTTTTTTCGTCTTAAAAGTTATCATCCGTTACCATAGACACAAAAATTTTCTACGAATATTTTAAATATAGAATATAATAAAATTATCTACGCTTCAAGTTCTCTTAATTTAAAAGGCACGGGCTTGTTTAAAAGGTATCTCAAACATTTGACAAAAAGGGTTATTGTCACAGAATAAAACTAATATTTACTCTGTATTCCTAGTTACAGAATTAAACTAATTAAAATTAAAACAACATGAAGTTCCTTCGTTGTTTAGTTTTGAAGGCCTTCGACTGTGTTTAAAAACAATTGTTTTGAAATGAACATATGTAAGTGTAAATACTTCGATGTATCATAGGGATGTAAAAGATTAGGCAAATTAGAATTTTCAAAGATAAAATAAATATAGCTAAACGGATTTATCATTATAATGGCAAAACCCTTGCTTAAACTAATGATCCGTCAGTCCTCTTGTGTTGTGTTTAGTGTTGATTAGGAATTCTAGGCTTATTAAGAAGCGGCTATAGTCAAGTTCATCGATTTTGATGACGGCGACCTCAAAAGTTATGAATCTTTTCGTTCATAGGCCATAGTATGGCTTACTAGACCGAACTTGGTCTTAAATGTCCTACGTCACGTGTGGCAGTAGAGTTGGCCTGCGGAGTTATATATTTACATGTAGATGGGTTTAAGTCTTTCTTTAAGTATTTGGCATTTTATGTCAAGCGACTAACTGTCTGGTAGAGACCATGTGACTCACCTCTTACGCTATGAGCAGAACGATCAATAGAGTTGTGTGCCGTAAACTAGATAGCATAATAAAGACAATACCATCACTCTTTATTTTTGCAGAATACTAAGCTTAATACTAAACATACGATCCGTGAGAGTATTCTTGGCACAAAGAATATTGACAGGAACGCTAGTAATTTTGCAACTGAAATTACAAGTAAACTTTATATAGAATATTGGTTATTTAGGCTGGAACTATGCATTATTGAAACGCCAACTAAAGTAAACTGCCGTAAATACACAATTTCCCTCTCAATAAGTACAGTCAGCGACATAATTCTATAAATATTCTCGACATTTCGATTTGCTTTATCAGTTAGGATAGTTATTTTAAACACAACTCATTATAATAGAAAAATGACAGGTAAATTTTAATTTACAAAATACTATTAACATTAATTTGACGATTAGCTGCTGCTGTCGCTGACTGTATCAGAAAAATAAAGTAGGGTAAGCTATAATAATATATAAATATTATTATATATATAATAAGCTATAGTACTTACCGCATCATTATTGATGAAGAAGGATAAATTGGCCGCCGGCACTGAGTGACGGCTGATACATTCCACTTTAACCCTCATGCCTGGTCTGTACCGCCGCTTTAGCCCGTGCATCACAGGACCGGACTTCGGTAAAACTGCAACAATATATTTGAATGTGATTTTCATTTGTTATAAAGACAACTGCTACACTAGAGCTAATTCTCGTAACGCGAGAAATTAACTGCTTGGCCTGGCGTACAAATTAATAGTAAAATTTGTATGCTAGATATTGATAAACATAGTGGACTAAATACATTTTATAACATTGTATTTACCTATGTTTACAAATAAATGTATGATTCATTCAAGCACCGAACATAGAACACCTAAATTCAGTAGGTAGGTTTAACTACTTGTGGTACATAAAATAAATATCCCGAAATTGAATGAATCGAACCTCTAACACTCAACGTACTACAAGTGACAAGGCAACCACGTAAACCACAGCGACATTAATGCGGTTCTAGTATAACTGTCGAGAAAAGTGCCGAGAAATTCTTGTCAAGAAACGAGTTTCGAGACACGTATCTTGAAAAGATTACGCCAGTCGTAAAATAGTTACTGCTAGGACAACAACTCACTGCCCCAATAAAACAGTGACTTTAAAAATCCCAGTGTGATAAACCGGGATATTTAAAACCAAATCAGCTAAAGTTAAGATATTTATTTATTCTTACTTTCTTAATAAAAATCTAATAAGTCCTTGAGGTTTTTAATATTGAGAGAGTTATGGGCAGATGAAGTACTGGATTCGATTTATATACAGCTCCTCTACGGTTATGACAGATGAAATTTTTAATAAGATACTCTCAACGAATAAATCCATCTAATATTATAAATGCGAATATGAGTTTGTTCGTTTCATTTTTACCCTTTTACGCCTCAACTACTCGACCAAACATCATGAAATTTCACATAAACTTTATCAAGGGTGAACAAGACGACACAGGTTACTATCATCTAGAAAAACGTGAGTGAATCCGCAAGCAAACACTAGTAGACCAACAATTACTGCCTTAACATGACCGTCTAGTCACCGCTGTCGAGACATCCTTGTCGAGACACCATTGTCAAGACATCAATGTCGAGACGACCACATTATTCTTTGGTTCTACCCGAAGACTAGTCTATAGAAATAATAATTCAATGTCACCTAAATAATTATATATCCAGTCCAATATCATTATACACGTTTGACACACAAACATTATCTATTAAATGTCAGATACAATGGTGCCAATTCTGTTGTCACAAAATTCTCTCATCTTAGCTAAAAATGTCTAAAATTTAGTTTAGTCCTGTCACTTTTAGCGATTTCAGAATACGAAATGTCGTTTGATAGGACTAAACTAAATTTTAGAGATTTTTAGCTAAGATAAGAGAATTTTGTGACAACAGAATTGGCAACCAATATCTGGCATATAATGTGAGTAATAAAAATATTTTAATTTGTAACTAACTGACCCAATAGTCGTTGTTCTGTCAATTTTACAAAAATACATTTCACGTAATTATATTCAATAACGAATAGTTAAATTCTTTTTAGTCAAAATATATGTTTAATTTCCGATTTTGCCCACTTATTTTTCCCAAATTTTCATTCACGTGAACCTAGTCCTGACAATTAAAACACCACAAAAATAAAAACAGCCCAATCATTCGACCCGCTCTTAAGTGATGCTACGTCATACATGTGGCAATTGATTTCATCATTATTATTTATAATCATATTGCCACTTTTAATATTTGGTTTAATTCAATTATTTAATATACTGGCTTTACATGCTAGACAACTGACTATGGTAATACTCAATATAATTAATGTAAAAATCTCTTATATTATATACGTAGAAATAATTTTATTTGAATTTTACAAATTTCACCACCTGAGTGGACATTTGAAACATGTTTCAACAAAAAAATATGGACCTCGTCTGTTTGTTGAACGCGAACGTTTGTTCCTATAAAGTTAGTTTATAATTTTATTTACTTAGAGGCCTAGGTGACCGGCACATGCCACCTTTTATTTTCACCCAGCCGTAGGTAGGGACCGGTAGGTATGTTGTAACCTTTTCGCTTACGGTTACTTTTTGTAAATCGTAGTAGTAAATTCACATAAATATTTCGTGAGTTTTTCACTAAAACTAATAAAGAATGCATTGAAAATATCAATGTTTGAAACTATAAAGAGTGATTAAATTGTTATCGTTATTTTTATTCTTTAATTTCTAACATCTAGGCAGTTCAAATATTCAACATATTTCGAACTATGTTTAATACTATTTGTGGAGGAATTGCCTCATTGGTCTTGTGGCAAAAATTTGAGCTTGTGAGGTCGTTAATTTTTTAGCCGAGGTAGGCAGTGTTATATGGATTATAAGGATATTAGTAATAGCGAAACAAACAAAAGAATACAACTAACCAGCAAATGGCTCTTTCTCTCCATAAGAAAACTTAGTCCGAAAGGTAGATGTTGCACTTATCCGCCTACCACTTTAAGCTATTTAACATAGAAGCTTGAATTTATGCAAGTAAACTTAGTATGCAAGAACTTAAGTGGTTATCTCACTTCTATCAAACATACCGTACATTTGAACATTATAGAATATAACACGTGTAATATAATTATCATGTAAAGTTTCTACTTCTCACAATTCTGAGATAATTCCTTAGTGTAATTGTATTTTTCCAAAGCATAAAATAATTATTAAAATAAGAACCCGATCATAACCATTTCAACGTATATAATAACTATCAATTCCACTTTTATTTCAATTCAAATAGAATAATAATAAAAGAACTGCCCTTTGGAGAGCTCTTTTAAAAATTAGGATAGAAGTTCTCTCGGAATTGAACTGGAGCAATACTTTAATCTTGGGTCGAAACACGTTAATACTCCTTCAATTACCCTTTCGGGATTACCTTCGGAACAGACGTATTTATATTCTGACTTGTTACATTTTTGAATGTTACAAGACACTTTAAGCGCTTGCCTTTTAAAAATAATGCGTATAACATTTATTTATGTTTTTTCTGATAACAAAAATAGAGACAAGAGCCTTTTTAAGGACCTAATATTTCGAGACTTCTTAAGAATAACTACTACTAAAGACCAGCGAATGATACTACAGCAGCAGGGATCAAAGGCTTCGCCACAAATAATATAATACTATATTATTAGCTTTTCCACGAAGTGGGTATTTTTAAGGCAAGAAATGGTCATTTATCCACCTTACAGTCTTCGTATTGTATTTAAAAAAAAACGAGTTTTTCGATAATAGATGACTTTTTATTTTGAAATATTTTTGCTTTACCCTTGCCCATGTGAGAAACACCTAAGATGCAAATGGAATAGAAACAGATCATCGTCTAAATACACACAGCGAAAAAACGCACTCACACATGTACGCGACAGTAAACGAATTTTGGAGTGAGGCTACATTTGACCGAATATAATTTAATTAGATTCAAGACTAATAAATAAGCTAGTTGTGTTAAAACAACCATTTTCTTCTATTTAGTTTGTGTTTAAGACAAGCTATTACTCAAATGCTTATACGCTTATAGGAATATATCTATAATACGCTATTGGATCATAAAGACAAAACTTGAAAATCTTTTCCTTAAATTTGGAGCAGTTTGACTGGAAAATAATCCAAATAATGTAAGTTGGTAGAACTCATTTATTTGTCCTAAACAACACAAAATCAGCGATGTTTTTGCATCCGTAACCATCAGTTACCACCAGGCAAAGTATTATAAAAAATGAACAAGGCAGTTAGTATTTAGACTAGAACTAACAAGCAATAAATAAAAGTGCTACACTGTCTAACGTTACGTAGGTGTATCGAGAACAAGGCAGGCGCATGACGGCCTAATATGCATACATGTGAGTGTTTTTGTTTAACTTTACGTATAAATCTAAACTAGTGCCCCTGTTTCGTATTATGTTGCCGTATCGCTGCCTCGCATCTTATACCCATTTGCATAATAAAGGGATAGAATATGGGCACCTATCAGCGATCAACGGTGTACAATATCCATTTTGTATGCATGCTTAGCCCAACCTTTGTTCGTGATAATCCCAAAATTATATGTACTTGAAAATGAGTGAGATATATCGGATGAATCCTTTTCATGGTCTCATTTGTTATTAACTTTGGACGTTTTGTGTTTTAACTTGAATCTGATTATTTCGATGGCACTTGTGGCTTGTGTTTTGTATGCGGTTTAAGGACACTTTCACACTTGGGTGACCTTCGGGTGAGCCTCTCAAATAAGTTTTGCTTACATCTACGGTCCATCGTCTCATGTTCTAGTGTTGAGCTGGATAAAATAAAATGTGTTTCTGAGGATATTCTTCTTAGGACGGACTAAAACTAGTGATTGGCGATTATTATCGATAAAAAATCGAATTAATCGAATCGTCAAACATATCGAAATATTATAAAATTAACGAATATTTGAATGCACTACCTTTGCTAAAATGAATACGATAAATTATGTAAGTATGTTAAAATATACAAGTTTTCACTAGTGATTTCAAATGCCAAAGATCTGAATAGCTCGATTAGCACTCTACGTCCAAATGGTATCTATAAAAATGGCAGTGTGGCTGCGAAACTATCATCCACATATAGTCTGTCCATTCAGAACGAACCTTTATAGTTATGAAACCAATTTATTTGAAGGGGGTTAGGCAAATAGCCGCGCATTTCCGCATATAAATTGTGGGATGAGTAAAAGGGTTATAAGTAGTAGTTCAGGGATTCTGTAACGAGCACTTAACGCATAAATGTTCTGTTTAAACATTCCTCGAGATACAAATTGCGGTCATTACGGAGCTTAGTTATTAGCTGTTCTGCGAATCAAGCTTAGATTCTGATCCATTTAGTCATGTCAATTAGAACTTTTAGAAATAGTTTTAAGCTTGATTGAGACACGACTTTTGTGACTTTTTGATATGTTTTTGTAACCGATCGTTTAAATAATATTTAAACTTGTTACACGGTAATTTGAGTTGACATTTAAAATTACTATTTGCACAATTGTAATATAAAAAGTATGGATTACTCTATGGTGTACTGTACGATCCTATTCTTATAGGTAACGATAATATCAGAGGATTTAAATCAAAACAATAGTTATTATAGGTTTTGTCCACTTATTTGTCTGTAGGTCTGCGGGTAAAACCGTATCACTAAACAGATATTGGTGCGATTTTCACCGTTTAGACTGGGCGTCAACATGTAATCGACACCAGTTTTTAAGAAATGTTCTTCAATAGCATAAGATATATGGTATAGTGTGAAGACGCGGATAAACGCAACAAAATGAAAACAGGACCTATTTCCTAAACGTGACTGAAAAAAACATAAGTCTTCTTCTCCCTAGCTTTATTAATCCCAAGTCACTTGGGGTCGGCATTTTCTAGTCTAACCGGATTTGACTGGATATCAGTTTTTACACGACGCGGCTGCCACCTGACCTCCGCAAACCGAAGGCTAACGATACCCTAGGGCTAGAACAGTGTCAAGATCTTCCCAATAACGACTGCCATAGATGTTCATGGCAGCCGGGATCGACGGCTTAATGTGCTTTCCGAGGCACGGAGCAGGCGATAATTGTCAATCAATACGCACATCATTTCGAAAAGTCATATGTCTTCCGAAAGTCAGAGGTGCGCGACGTGGGTTGGAACCCGAGACCCTCTGCATTGCAGTTTGTTGGTCTCCCCAATGAGCTATCGACTATGCTAAAAAAACACAGTCATTATCGATAATAACAAATTGTGTTACAAATCTGGTGCCTACATAATGTAATATTAATAGGTAAATGCGTGGAATTGACCCAAAAACGCCAACTACTCGTAAATCATTAATTTATAGTTCAGGAGCTGATTGATGAGATAGATACGTCATTCGAAATTAAGGCTTTTACTTCCCTCGGGCCATATTAGACGTAACTACCCATTTTTAGTGACGATCGTCAATATGAAACTAACGAGTTCGGTAATGAACTAAATGTAGGTAGATTTGGAGTCAGCAAGTATTTTAATGGTTCATAAATTGGTGTACTAAAACTTATTGTTTTAGTCTACCACCCCTTTTAAGAAACAGGCGTAAATCTCTGTATGTATATCAATTCGGGTCATCGTAAGTTTGTGGAGATCAATAGTTGGAAATCGCTCGAAAGATTCAATAGATCCTCTAAATCTTCTTCTCGAGTTACTGTTAGGTACTTTACGCATATAATTCATCTAGTTCGGCTGTCACCCGTATCCTGTGGTGTACGTTTGTGTCTAATCGTGTGTTCCGATATGATGTGTACGATTCCTGGGTAAAATAAAATGCTTTTGTAACAGCCCAATAGGAAATCGGAGCACGAAGTCTAGGAAAACGCTTGGAAGACTGCAATCGGTTCACCTTCAATAAAATCAATCCTATTAAATTGTATTGTATCTAAATATAACTGACTGTAGAACACATCCGCCTATTCTCCCGGAGATAATGAGGTGTAATTGTATGTATATTTCTTGTTGGAAAGCTCGCACGTGACGTTTGCTGACCGCGATTACCATCTCTACTTAAGATCTCGAATACCCCGTTTGGGTATGCCAGTTCGTTTTAGCTCATTCAATATTAAACAAAACGTCTTTTCTTGCCCTACTTTAAACGTGGTATACATTGTGTGAACTAAGGATCGAGGAGAATATTTAAATAAGTATATGAGCAGCGATTAGGACAGAGAGATATTAAGTAAAGGCGAATGGAAAATACGAACGAAGACAAATCTAATAAGCGAGTTTATACCGAGATGACTATCAAGAATATAAGGCGAGCTCTTAGCTCCATGTTACTGCATGTTACCGTAAATAACCTAAATGTAGCTTGAGTAGCTTGGAAAACCCACTTACCCGAGACCTCATGTTCAGTAGTCACATATACTGCCATGGCATCACTGAGGCAGTCTAAAAGTTGGGCCAAAGAAAAGTAATTGGGTATTTCTGACAAGAAATTTTCAGTAGCTATCCGGAGTAAGGAAGTTGGGGGTAGCGATGGCCAGTCGCCGTTAAATATGCCACCGTGACCAACAGTCGTTCTGGAGAACATTATTATATATTATTATATTTATAACCAATAGCTTTAGTATTCGTGTTTGACGGCCTCGATGGCGTAGTTGGTAGTTTAACCGATTGCCACGCCTGAGGTCGCGGTTTCGATGCCCGCACAAGTGAAAAATTTGTGTTTAGGGACATTTTGTCTTGGCCTGGGTGTTTTAATGAATAATATGTATGTATTTACAAAGAAAAGAAGTATATATATATGTTCATCCATTTTCTAGTATCCATAGTACAAGCTCTGCTTAGTTTGGGCTAGATGGTGTTGTGTGTATGTGATAGAATATTATTATAATATTTTACTTAATAATACAAATTAATAAATGACTTTGACTTAGGTTGAAACAAGGACCAAAGAACTGATCGTCCTGCTTGGATCATGCAATTTTGACTACGTTGTTACTCGAAGTCAGTTTAGAATATATTATACATAAGACGACACGATTTTAAAAAAATACGTAATATAAAAAGTAAACTAGAACGTTTCAATCATAATATTCTTAATTCGTATTAATCGCATTGAATCCATTAAATAAAAAACACTTTCAAACACATGCGTGCTTTTCGATTTTTAATGCGACTGTCTGATGATACCAATTTTTTATAAAATACTTAAAATGATTAATAGCTTTGTTATATACTCGAGTTATAGAAAATTGTAAACACGTATCTGTAATACGTGTTGTCAATATTTTATGAGATTTGAAACAAATATATATTTTAAGAAAATTAATAATACGTTAACATAGATACCTTATTGTCGGGCACGCCACGATCGTGGCGGTAAGTCCCGTGTTTGAGGAGTGGCTGGAGAGGCGGCATGGCGCCCTCACCTTCCGGCTGACACAGGTACTGACTGGCCACGGTTGTTTTGGCCGGTTCCTGTGTCGTATACGCCGGCAAGAGACGCCCGGTTGTCACCACTGCGCCGACTGCCGCGGCGTTGTAGAGGACACGGCGCTGCACACTTTGGCGGTTTGCCCCGCCTGGGCATCGCAGCGCCGTGATTTGATCGCGGCAGTCGGATCGGTTGCACTCTCGCTCCCGGCCGTAGTTCAGTCTATGGTCCGGAGTGAGAGGTCGTGGAACGCCGTCGCCTCCTTCTGCGAGGAAGTGATTTCCATCAAGGAGGCGGCGGGGCGGGAGAGGGAGCGTATAAACCCTCTCCCCAACCGCAGAGCCGGGCGCCGGAGGGCGCGAGACGACCTCCAGCCACCCTGAGGTTTGACCTGGGGGTGGCGGGCTTTGTGGGCCTGCCCACCATCCGTTCAGCACCAGGTCCGAGAGGCGGCGTGCGTGTTCCCACGCGCGCCTCTGTGTCGTGTCCGTCTCCCCCCCTTTAGGGGGAGACAGTAGGGCTTTTATTTTGTAGAACCTATCTTGGGTAGGTCTTATTGCGTAGGGGCCTGCCGTTTCATACGGCGGGCCGAAACCTCGGCGGGGTCGCGACCGTATGCGCAAGTGATTCGCGCGGCCCCGTCGATAGTGGTTTTGTCGAGGAACACCGTGGTAGGTTTAGTCGGTATCCCGGGAGGTACATTATCTTTTCAAAATCTTTCTTTTACCCCGGCGAGTCCGACATAATCCCTCCGCCCGCCCCCGCGGAGGGATATGCGTCACAGCATTCCCCCACGTAAAAAAAAAAAAAAAAAAAAAAAAAAAGATACCTTATTGTCAACTAGCTTTTGCCCGGGAATTTGTTCACATTAGTTCACGCGATCGCTCGTGGTTTCGTTTACATGGATCTCATAGATTTTACATCATATCTGCCGTTTTACTAAGCAGAATCAGATGCCACGTAGCTTAGATTTCAAATTTTACTTCATGCTCCAACTTTGACTGAACATTGACAGTCAGAATGACCGACATAAATTCTATAAATCTTTGTTTTGGGTTCCGATCCTCTTACATAGTAGATGCTAATTACTCAAACTAATAAAGTTTCATATATGTTACACAATCATGCGTAAAACGCTGACCAGATTCGGACGAAACTGAGTACACTTATAGACCACTGATTAACAAACCCTGATTTAACACATAGACATCAACTAATGTTTTTGAAGATGTTTGTATGTTTGCTACGCTGAACGGAATAGGTCAAAACTTAGGACTCTGATAGTCCATATCCTAGATTATTAATACATAAGACACTTTCTTCGATTGATTTTTACCTTGATATTACGTTCTTAAACAAACGTGCACCCATATGCACTTCAATGTACAGACACGACCTCATTACACTTTAGATAAATATAGAAATTTCCTTCACCTAAAAACACGAAATAACTAACCGTAACAGTCGTAGAAAAGATCATATCCTAGTTTCTCGAGTGCGGACCACTCAAGGTAAAAGAACTGTCATTTATAAGGGCGTGCATTTGTTTAACAACTTACCAAAAGCGATAAAGAGTGCGAATACGTTAAAAAACCCAACTAAAAAAACACGTGCTTCAAAATATATCACTTAATTAAATCGAAAAAAAAAACTTGAATAATATTTAATAGCATAAAACAAATTCATAATTATATTATTGAGTAGAAAAACAACGTAGTACTACTGAGTCATTTACCTTTATTGTGACACGATTCGCACTTTTTATCTTCATGTGGGGTATGCTAATATTTCTACCAGTCGTAGTCATGCTAACTGTGATTTGTTGTCGTACCCACATGCCAAAATAGTTTCAACAAGATATAGCTTTTATGTACTTATATTATTATACTATTAAGCTAAAATTTAATGTCCGAATGTCGAAGTTTAATACTAGTGTTTATACATAAGTGTAAAAGTGTTCTCATGTGAGTGAAATGTAAATTTCTTTATGAGAAAATAAGGTCTTTAACCAGAAGATAGAATACACACTTTCTTATAATGTCTTTATTCTAAAACAGGTACGATAACAATACACATAAAAATACCTATCTACAAAATTATTTCCCAGCCGCCCAGTCTATTAGAAAACCATTTTTGTTTGTGTATAAATATTCGTTAAGCTATAAATATACAGCCCCACGTTCTGAATAGTATCCACATAAAACAGTGTCACCCTTAAGGTTTTTTACGGTCCTGTAGGGCCCTCAGATTGTTTAGTCTATAAAGTCTGACGCTTCTGAAAGGGTAGATCGGGGATCTTTTATCGATGAAAGGTGTATCAGGACATGACGAAAATATACGCAGGTGCTATATCGAATATCATCTTGCAAGTAATTTTACTTTAGAAAATTGCTGCTCGATGAAGCGTATATAGATACGCTTCATCGTATGAACAGACAGCGTCATGTCAAATACTTTTAGTGTTAGGTGTGCCTATTATATTTTTATGTGATATAAAATGTCTGTAACTGAAAATTTCATTAACGTAACGGATGTAAATTCAATTATAAGGCTTTAAAATATTTGTATGCCTTTATTCGGTAAATTTTAATATATGTGAAACCTTTTAAGTAACTTCTCCCTAGCTTTTATTATTCCCAAGTCACTTGGGGTCGGCTTCTTTGGTCTAACCGGATTTGACTCATATCAGTTTTTACATGGAGCGGCTGCCACCTGACCTCTGCAACCCGAAGGCTAATGATACCTTAAGGCTAGACCAGTGTCAGGATATTATATGGCCCTTCCCCTTCACACTTCCCAGTAACGACTGCCATAGATGTTCATGGCAGCCAGGATCGACGGCTTAACGTGCTCTCAGAGGCATGGAGCAGGCGATAATTATACTACGTACTGACGGAGGTCGTGGTATCACGGTGTTTAGAGCAGCGCAGTTTTAGTGGGTATTCTAGTAAAAAAAGTCTTAGTGGCATGTTGTCCTATTACGTGGAACCTATAATACATAGCTGTCAAAGTAACAGACCTTTGCTTATCGTTTTACAGATATATGTTCAGTCACCTGTAATAGTGCATGGATACCTTAAGGACCAAAATCCTGTAAACACTCGAATAAGAATGAATATGAATGAAGTAGATGGCGTTGTTTTATAAATATTGCATCGCGTACTCAGTTTAGCAAATAGGTGAAATTTGTAAGAAATTATAATCTAAACCGAAAAGACACTCAAACACAGGGACAGAATAAAGTTTGCGTACGAACAAAATAGCGAGTCATCGAAAGTATCTCTAAAATAAACTACCCACTGTAAATATATAAATTAATTTGTAATTCTTTGCTTCTTGTTTAAGCCCGAAATGTTCATTTGTAATTCATTTTTTAAATAAACTATTATGAATAAAGATTTAAAATTGTTTAAAATAAATTTATTCATATTGAGTTATTAAAATCTACTTCTTTTTTGTTTATAGTAGTGCACCGCCATCTATTATGATATAAATAAACTAGTTAACAGTTCTTGTATCGATTTCCGTTAGATTGCGTCAATTAACGGCTTATACCATTTTAGTTTTGAAATGGGTATGCATTTTTGCAGCTCACTGTACATACATACGTAAGTTTGTGTAACAGAAGTGACATTTATAACGTCAAATTATATAAAATGAAGAAAATGAAAGGAAACACAAAACATCCCAACGTAAATAACGTTTTGTAAGGTTTTAATGAGGTTTAAATAGGCTCATTAGAACCTCTACAAGTGTATTCTTGCTTCAAGTGTATTCTACCAGCGTAAAAATACATTTGTAAATGTCGCAGTCTGTTAAGTAATTTTGTTTGGCTCCAGTGAGCTTCGGCGTAGAGTTGCGAGAATATCGTGTATCTAGGTTAGAATCGAATGCAGTTTGCGAAGCTAATAGACAAGTTCTAACTCATTCTAGATTTCGCACGAATAGAACTAAATCCCTCACGTCTAACACAACAATTATACCAGGGCCTTACTTACAAAATGCCCGTGTAGTACAAGAAAATTAAAAAATATATCATTATAAATATAATTTTTATAATTGATAATCCGAACCTTTTTACACATTCTTGTAACTTAATTATGCTAATAATTATAAAAATATAAAACTGTTCAGAAGTGATTTTGACTGCATATTGAGAATTGAAGATTTTGGCTCAAATAAATTTATCCAGACTTAGGCAAAAGTGAAAACCTGTTTGGCTAAGATCTAAATAAAATGTCTCTAGCTTCAAGTCCTGCAATTTTATAAAGTAAAACGTGGCCGCGTGATGTCATGAAGGAGCAATGGCGAAAAGCAGTTGACAACTATACTATAGGTAGGTGCCTAATACAACAAAATGGGTTGTTAGAATAAATAAAATTTAAACAAAATTTTAACATAACAAAGCTTATGTTAGGGCATGCGATATTTCGGGCACACCACAATTGTGTAGAAAATTGTAAACACGTATCTGTAATACGTGTTGTCAATATTTTATGAGATTTGAAACAAATATATATTTTAAGAAAATTAATAATACGTTAACATAGATACCTTATTGTCGGGCACGCCACGATCGTGGCGGTAAGTCCCGTGTTTGAGGAGTGGCTGGAGAGGCGGCATGGCGCCCTCACCTTCCGGCTGACACAGGTACTGACTGGCCATGTTTGTTTTGGCCGGTTCCTGTGTCGTATAGGCCGGCAAGAGACGCCCGGTTGTCACCACTGCGGCTACTGCCGTGACGTTGTTGAGGACACGGCGCTGCATACTTTGGCGGATTGCCCCACGTGGGCATCGCAGCGCCGTGAATTGATCGCGGCAGTCGGATTGGTTGCCCTTTCACTCCCGGCTGTAGTTCAGTCTATGGTCCGGAGTGAGAGGTCGTGGAACGCCGTCGCCTCCTTCTGTGAGGAAGTGATTTCCATCAAAGAGGCGGCGGAGTGGGAGAGGGAGTGCTTATACCCTCTCCCCAACCGCAGAGCCGGGCACCGGAAGGCGCGAGATGACCTTCAGCCAGCCTGAGGTTTGACCTGGGGATGGTGGGCTTCGTGGGCCTGCCCGCCATGAAAATGTTACCGCTGTCGCTGCAGACGCTGCAGAGGCGGCGTGCGTGTTCACACGCGCGCCTCTGTATCGTGTATCCGTCCCCTCCTCAGGGGGACAGTAGTACTACTGTAGTATCTACTGTCCAATGGGGCACTTTTGGCAGGTCTATTTGTATAGTGGCCTGTCATTTCATACGGCGGGCCGAAACCTCGGCGGAGTCGCGATTGCATGTGAAAGCGATTTGCGCGGCCCCGCCAATTGCAGTTATATCAAGGAACACCGTGGTAAGTTTAGTTGGTATTCCGGGAGGTCCATTATCATCATTTCAACATCTTTTGCTCTTACCCCGGTGAGTCCGACATAACCCCTCCGCCCGCCCCCGCGGAGGGGTTATATGCGTCAATGCATTACACCACGTAAAAAAAAATAAAGGGTATGCAATATTTCGGAACAGTTAGCTCATTTTTTAATTGATACCATGTCCATTTTAATTACTTAACGGCACCCAGCGACAGAGGTATCATCCCTTTGAGGTATTTTATCGAAATTTTTTATTCATTTGTAAAATAACTATCAAAGCCAGTGTATGTATTATGTATTACTCACCAACAACATTCATATGTGTGTGCACCTGAGCTGTCTGGAAGGACGGCGCATCAGCAGAAACTTCACAAGTGTACTGCCCACTCGCCGTCTGTGTGGCTGCTTGTATCGTAAGCCGCTCTGCGTCGCTAGCCTCCCGCTGTATAAGAAAAAAAATTTGACGGTATATTCATATGTATATCGAAGAGATCTTGAACTCCGTATAGGCAAATTATTTGTGTTCCTTTGAGTCCGTTCTTCGAATGTTTATATAGTACCCTACGATACACGAATTATATATAGTATGAAAACTTTTCGGACATGGGTAACACAATCCAACATGAAATTCGATTCGGTTATTAAATGATTTAATACATACATACTGGTTACATCAAGTTTATCTTATACGATATTTATTCTTCCTTTTCTTTTTAAAAATACCATCTTGCGCTAGGAATAATTTATGTGTCGCGATTGAATTTACAAACACTCAAACAACGGACACAAAGAACACCCAGACTCTGTACAACCATTTGTGGATCACACATTGTTCCATGTGGGGATCGAACTCTCAAACCATTACACCATCCGTGCAGTCAGCCATTCGAATTGATCGAACATTGAGATTTCGTGATATTTTGAATCGCAGTGTATATGTCAAAATATTTAAGGACTTTGACGACCCAAGCCTGGCTCTGAATTTCATTATAGCCGAGACGGCTGTTTTGCTGTGCTCTCCAAGATTTTAGAATAAATCTATAATAGCAAACAAGCATAATTATCGCCTAATAGTAACCGCATGCTTCGGTATGTGCTTCTGTCGGTCTTGGTCACTTGCCATTACACGCGAATAACGGGAAAAAAGAAATTAAAGATGACATAAAAGAAAAGCCGTAGTTGACTTGTGATCGGCACTCTTTATTGTCGAGCGAAACACAGTAATAGTGTTATCACTCCTACGCAAGGTTCTGCCAAAGGATGGTGCATTAACAGGTAAGAACAGTGATTTGTGTCGCCATTACAAATTTGTTTATGGCGGACTCTTGTAACTACAAGAGTCCGCCGTAAACAAATTTTCAGTGGCAAGTGACTGTTGCCTGTTACAGTGCACAGTAACGTTTTGTAAATTGTGACCATCTTTAAGAATTACCATGATAACATGGATTCGCTCATTATTATCGATCCATATGCGCGGTCGCCACTGCATCTTGACACTGACATCGCAACCATTCGTAAGAAGTCTTAATATAAATAAAACGTGAGCAAAATAGTGAGCTAACATTAAATTGAATAGAATATTTGTAAAACTGTTGGCCATTCACTGAATCAAAGTATAGAAAATATTTGATTTCACATACAAAATGAGGAAATCTATATCGGTCGGTTTTAATGATATAAAAAGGAGAATGTGATCGTCAGGTTTATGTAAATTCTAACTAGGGGTGTGGCAAAACTAAACATGTATTTATTATTCTATATTTCGCTGTATTCAATAACGTTGTTTCGAAATATATTTATTGAAATCGCTTTCCAAGTACATACAATGATTTCTAATTAAACTTAATAAAATGCCTATAATACTTAATGCCTACAAGAAATAAATTTGTTTTAAAAACAGTATCTGTTATTAATTATATATTATAATTATTGCCAGAGCAAATAAAAAGTAATGCAAAAGCTATGGACATTTATAAAAACGAATTTAATTAAATATTTTTCCAAAATAATAATCGTGGAAGCACCAAAATTTTGTTTAGTCTATTGTCGATTTTCGCGGGTTCTGACCCGTTCACCCACCAGCACTACCCACCAGTGGGTCCACGGGAAATTTCCGTTTACCCGTGCACCCACTGCAACCTTATGCATAAGGACGGGAAAATGATATATCGATATGAATACTATTTTAACAATCTTTAATGTTATACAATAAACAAAACAGCTAGTTGTAGTGACATTTTTAGCGTACGAAAGAAATACCAATCGCTATGGAATTTTCAGTACTATACATGACGTGAACCAACGTATATTATATAGCCAATATGAATTTCCAAAACACATTTTCAGAACGCACCACAATTAAATATCGTCTCGTTGGTCCCATAACATAATTAAAATGATTTCAATAGCGCTTATAAAATTCGAAAGAGTGAGGACTATCCTCACTTTTTCAGGCCATGTGTTGTTAGCCGCTTCTGGTAGGTTTTCGAAGCTTAAAAAGGCATTTAGTAGACATGGCAACGAGTTAATTACGATGAGTAAGGACTATAGAGGAGGACGGCGATAACTTCACCTACAAGACTTAAATGATGAAGAAAAGGACGGCAATAGATTTTCCCCTTCTATGAGAACTAAAAATATAACTGTTTAAATGTGGGTCCTATAACAATGTCTACCTACTTTTTCGGTATCATACAGAAATATGCGAAGGTAACAAGAACGTATTTAATGAACAACTGGGAAGAAAATATTTTTTGGTGGATTATATTTATTATTCTCATTTTTCATGTTTGTGGGCGTTGTAATTTATAATGCTATATTCCGTCGTATATCTTTTGAATTATCCTTTGTATTTTTTAAATCATAAGCAGTATGTATTGCACCTACAAGCTGTCAGCTTTTTTGTTTAGGTCTGAAGATCTTAGAGGACAGACCTCTACCCGACTAACGCTCAACGCTCAACTGTTAACCGGTAACGAAAAGTGATTTTACATAATGATTAATAATGTATGGATGAAATTGTAATGATAATACTTACATAGTCTTACGCTTATATCCTCGAAGGTATTTTATATACACATTTCGCTTACTTATGTTATAGATTGTACTTAATATGGGGGGAAATTAATATAACCGTTTACCGGGCATATTATCAGACTCCGTTATGCTACTGAGAAATTAGTGACAGAGGAATCATTAATACTTTTTTGACCCGAAAATCAAACCCGACAACTATGCACAGTATAGCATACACTACTACTGCGTACGTTGTTTAAATTACAACTATAAAATAAGATAGTTATTCATTGAATCTAAACTATTTAAAAGAATACTAAACTATTAAAAACAACGTTCAATGTATAACATTCACGTAAACGTAAAACAATATTAAACATAATATTCACCAAATAATTAATATAATGTAATAATATAATATTCTACTACATACACACAACACCATCTAGCCCAAACTAAGCAGAGCTTGTACTATGGGTACTAGACAATGGAAAAACATTCATATATACTTTTCTTTTCTGTAAACACATATGTACATATTATACATAGAAACAGCCAGACCAAGACAAACATCCATGTTCATGCACACAAATATTTATCTTGTGCGGGAATCGAACCCGCGACCTCAGGCGTGGCCGTATTAATTACCGTCTTACTTATAAGCCCATTCAAAATATTTAACAGATTTATTAGAGTTATCTACTATATAGCGACTCTTCATGAGAATTTTCACTTATAATCGTTAGTTAGCGCTAAGAGTAAGTTTATCAATAGCTAAACAGTTAACAGTACAGTTAGTAACATAGAAATCTAAACAGCGGCGGTCCCTTGTTTAAACCTAGCTAACCTAAGAGACAATATGACAGAAAATATTAATTATATAATAATCAAATAGGTGGCAATAATAAAATTGTGTTTCGTGTTTTTGCGAGAGAGAAAGATCACGTGAGAGAAAGTTAAAATTAGATAAAGAAAATTCTTTGTTTAAAGGTGTGAGAGCTTCTTAGATAAGACATAGCTAAGGAATGTTTAGCAGTATTTTTATAAGCAAGGCCATTAGTTGTCATATCGTTTCACCAGTAGATAATTGGATCTTAATAATATTCTGAGTGTTACTACGAAAAATATATTCCATAACTTTCCGCTAATAGTAGCTGTACCCAAAAAAAACGGTACCAGACCCAATATAACAGAAAAACGTAATATGTAATACTTTACCCAACACTGGAATCAAAGCTATGATATCATCGGCAAACTCGTAATCCTTTACACTACTGAGACGATCATAAAACAATTAATTACCATTCACTTCATTAACTATACACAGAGAATATCTATACTGAAGGCCTTTATTGTTTTAGATATAGCATTTGAACGTTCAAATGTTCTAAATCAAGAATTGCTTTCATCATCCCGGTGAATTTGGGAGTCGTCTCAACCTTGCTATGTTTGGTGTAATTGTTCAGCCTGAGCTATTTACTTAATTGCTTATTGTTATCCTTGAATATGGATGGACTGTATACATAATCAATTTTCTATTTACACAATCACTTGGTATTGCCCTTAGCGTAAGACAAATAATCAACTTATCGAAGATAATTGCATGCCTTATTTATGAAGAGACTCTGTGTTTTGTTAAAGTCTACGTGTACTGATTATAATGAGAACAATATGTTATTCTTCTTGTTCCTTCATTTATAAGGTTATACGAGACAATATAGGACTTTCTTGTATGAAATAATTATGACAAGTTTCGTACAAATTGTAACGAGATAAAATTCATTTATCTGAATAATAATATGCGAATAGAACATTTTATATCCCTTTTATTGTACGCAAAGATGAGTAGGAGCTTTGGCATAGTTAAAGTTCATATGGAGATAAATATGAATAACAGTCTAATTTCGAACATTGGTGACCACTAATTTATATAAAAACTAGATTTTGCCCGCAGCTTCGCTTGCTCGGAAACAGTACATTTTACTGGATGAAAGGTACCTTCCTTTTTTTTGTACCTCTGATAACGTGTATGCAAAATTGTATGATGATCGGTCAAGTAGTTGCGACGTGAAAGTGTAAAAAAGAAATTACATCCGAATTTATTAAATTAGTTAGGTTGTTTATGTTGGAGGCAATCCTTAGAACAACGTCGCAAAATCGCATCTAAAATGCTTCTTTTATATAAAAAGCTTCTCGATCCGACAGTAATACTGGCTGGGTTTTAATGACATACAAGTAAGCAAAACCGCAGGTGGCGTATAACCAATACAGATTTCAATTATGAGTCTAATTCAAATCTAGTAATAGTTTCATAGATCTATCCTCAAAGAAACAGGCAGATATCTGTTGTACACACACTTTGTCAGCTATGGTTCTAAGTCTTGTATAATAGAAGGCGAGTCTATTGTCATCAATTGGGAATGATTATTGCGAACTTGTTCACACAAAAAGCCTTTGCCCATCCTAGAAATCCAAGCGAAAGCCCTCATGCACAGCAATCGCAATCACTACCACTTCGTCACCACCAGTAAAATAAAACTACCTGTCCTATATTTTCTAATAAACATATTTATAACCTCTATTAACCGACCCGTAAATATGATTTAATCTTTTGTTCCATACATATATAGTGTACATATGATTATCAAATTAATTTTTTACACCGAAAATATTTTATTATAGTATCTCAGGTATTTTATAACAATATACGCCCCCCGCAGTGTGATGTAATAGGTTATTTAGTTCGTGTCTGTATAAATATTTTTGTCTGGGTAACCGGTCAGGCTTATTATTGAAAAATATTGATCCTCCACTATGTATAACTATGATACTCTAGTCAGGCAGGTTTCTACAAAGACTATGACTAGTCAATACGGGTTCAAGAACTGTGCCCAGTAAACGCCAAAAACCCCATATCGTATTACCCAGAACATGAAATCACAGCTGGCGAACTGTAATTGTAATACACCTCTTGGATATTTCGTCAACGATACAGGGATGAGACTGCGTGTGTAATATTAGTATAATGTTATAGTAGAACAAGTTTCCAGAAATTTTCCACTACGTTTCTCTGTAAATAAAAGTTGAATACCTTCCAAAACGTGCAGTGTGACTACAATATAAGCATATAGCTTTATTTTATTCAGTCAAAAAGAAAAGGGAAAATTCAGCTTGTCTGACGATTATGTCAGTCGGGGAAAATGCCATTTGTGTCCGGGGATACGTGACTAATAGCGACCCAGGGCGAAGGCAACAAGACCGGAACGGATGAAAGCATTCGTTTGTCCATGGAGATATGAGCGCACTACTAACAGATGCGTTCTTTTAAATTACGAACCATCTAATTATTCGTATGTGTTCGACTAACATGAAGTGTGTGTTCGTTTTCCTCTTACTTTTTCGTCGATGTCTCATAGGAGTAAAAAGGAAGGAAGACATTTACCGCAGGTGACGCTCTGTGAATTACGTGACATACTTTTGAGAAACTAATTTTGGCATGCTAGCACTTCTTTTGGTTTATACATATTGGTTCGGGGTGGTATTCTTACACAAATATTTAACCAAATCGAAATTACTTTATACATTATTCTTGAAAACGATTGAAATTGTCACCAATATATGGTAAATATGACTTCAAACGCAGAAACATGCAGTGTTAGAAAATAGGACTTTAAAGTAGTGGAGGATATTTTGCTAATATGCATACAGAATTCAAGTAGGTACTTACTTTAATATAGTTTTATTATTGCAACATATTATGACTCTTACTATGCAGTCGTAAAGTAATTGAATTGCGGATTAAAGCACCAAAATAGAGATTGCAATCTTACCATTTTGACACTAAATCTTTATCAGTTTTGACTTTACTTATATTTATCTGGCAAATATACCTATGCAAAGTTATTTTTATCTATATCAACAGCCATACAATCGAAGACGCAGCAGAGGTAGCCATCCCACAAGGTGGACCGACGTCGCAGAAAGCGATTGGATGCGAGTAGCCCAACATTGGTCTGTGTGAAAAGCCTTTGGAGGGGTCTATTTTTAGCAGTGGACATATTTCGGCTGAGATGATGATGATAATGATGTGTATACATACCATATCTCTAAGAACCATATTCCTAAACAGCTATCATCATTATTTATATATCGAATAATGGACCTCGAATTGTCGATGTTGGTCAGTCTCGTCATTATATTACTTCAGAACTCTAGCAATATCTTAACATAAAGCAAGAACACGCGAAATAAGATGATTCATAGTATTTTTGTATTCGTTACTTAAGCGAGTTCAGCTTTGGCAATGTTCTTAGCGTTTGTATGCTAAGAGAACGGGAAGATATAAATCCAAAGACATAAATCTTCGTTCAATCGCCTCAGGGTCTTTACTTGTCTTCTTTGGCATGACTATCAATATGTATATCGGGTTATAAGCATTGATTATTTTGCCTTGTGAAAGATGCTTTCGTTTTAGTACCGAGAACGTGAACAGAGGGGACAAGGGTTGATAAGCTTGGTGTGTGAACGCGGGGGTTGAAACGCAACCAGTTTGCGACTTACGTATGAAGATAGAACATATAACAATATGTACATGCCCAATATGTCAATTGTAGTGGCTAACTAATTGAGGATTAGCTTTCATTAACTGCAGGGTTGACGCAGTGCCTTAAGTGATCGTTTCGCTACTGTCTACACGCCGAATGTTGTGGATTTTATACCGTCTGGAAATTTGTCCGTGGCGATGAAAAATCATTTGTAAAGGCTTCTGATACATAGGATTAAAAAGCGCGGAACATGTCTTTTAAAATAATGTCTCTGTCTGAGGAACATGTACTTAACTGTTAAGAAGCAATGTACTGTGATGTCTGTTAAGATATAATATTGTAAATTTGCCCCAAATAACACTACAGTATCGTGTATAACATTCAAAATCCTATCTTTCTTCCTAAAAAGGAAAAAATGCAACGGGCCTTACTCACGTGGTTAGTATGTAAACAAGTGTCATTAGCTCTAAAAGCACTTGGGCTTACTAACTCGGTTTAACGGCCCGATGATCACATTAGTTCTCAGGATATTTTTATGGAACAAACTTAGTATATTCTATGATGGTAACTAATAGCAGTCTATTCTCTCGACTACATATGCAAATCGAAGCAGCTATCTCTCTTTTCTAAATATTTACTTCTAGCAGGACTCCTGACGATTCATTTATAGAAACGCTACGAGAATGAGGCGGAGTATTAATTCTGTACTAACGTGTTCTGGTAGAAGCGCTTATCTTTATATATATAATTCTTCTGTACGTGTGTTGACAGTGAACTCCTCCTAAATGGCTGGACCGATATGAATGTTTTTTTTTGTGTGTGTTCAAGTGGATTCGAGGATGGTTTAGATTTGGTTTTTTTTTCTTTCGCCTGTACAGGACAACGTCTGTCGAGACTGCTAGTTTAATATATAACGTTGATGACAGAGGACACAGCAAACAGCGTTGCACTATTTGCAGTGCTCATAACGTCAGTGGGTACATGCGTTGTCGTAGTGATGAGCTTACAACAATCCTAATTCAGTATTATAAATGCGAATGTGAGTTTGTTACGTTTTCACGGCTCAACTACTCGGCCGATAATAATGAAATTTCGTATACACAGGACGTAGCGCACCGTTCATCTAAAAAAAACGACTATTACTAACCTAACCTACATTTACGTGAGCGAAGCCGCGGAAAAATTCTAGTATTTGAATAGTTATCATGTGTGTGAACTGTTACTGCACTACTGCAGGCATCACTATGCTTCTAGCGTCAGATCGCCATGCCTATGTCGAAGAATGGCAAGTTCCGCATTTTTTTCGCTTTGCGTTTTCATTAAGCTTAATTCCTGACAAAACTTAATTAACCCCTTCATCTTGAGTATTCAATCCGAACACTTCAACATCTAAGAGCCAATAAGGGAACAAACAATTAATGATTTCTCGTTTAGTAGACAAGAGGACAATAAGATTTTTCTTATTCCGTAATATTGCTTTCTAATTATTGCAACGATGAATAATTACATAGACTGTTTTATACGTCAGGAGACATAAAGCGCTTACGCTTACGGCCTTCCGTAAGATACCGCCTTTGACTCCCGTGTTGGACAAAAGGTAATTGAGGCTTTTGTTAGGAAATTATCTGTAACACTACGGTGTCTGAAAATATGACGGTCGTAAGTTCGTCGCCTATTACGTTGAACTTTTGCTAGCAGGTGTGATTTTATATCAAGCAAAGACATTAAATATATATAATATGGTAGACTATTAAAATGAATGCCACTTCATAAACGATATTATAGCTTAAATTGAACACCGCATAATCCCCTTGACTTCCCTCATAACTCACTACTCGATATAACTCCACATTGATAATATCTACTGAACTGTCATCAGCTATAATTTGTAACAAAATTCCCCTTTACGGAAATACACGCGGCAATCCCGTCGTATTCCTGATTGATTTCCGTATAAACGCAATATCATACATCCATTCTGTGTCCGGTCCAAATACGTTTGCTATATTAAGGGCTTACGTTTGCGTCATTTAAGCGAATTAGATTTAGTTACCCGATTAATTACTATCGGATATCTCTACTGTGTTATTAATATTGTTTGTAATATTACTTGTGTTTGCAAGTGGTCATTGGGTCTCGGGTTGTGTTTTTGGTTGGGTTTTACTGTCAGCAAATTATTAGCAGGCCGGATTTTGAAATACTGCACGATAGAAGGAAAAAGAGTCGCCCTTTAGACAACGCATACATCTAAGTAATGTTAAGGTTGTTTAGAAATAGGGTGCTAAGTCAACTAAGACAGTATTTTAACAAAGGATACCATAGTGATTTATATGGTCGCCT
The DNA here is from genome assembly GCA_963675205.1 of Catocala nupta. NCBI lineage: Eukaryota > Metazoa > Arthropoda > Insecta > Lepidoptera > Erebidae > Catocala > Catocala nupta. Next base: position 23,277,453 of record OY776086.1, on the reverse strand, counting down.
TGCCATGCCTTGCGCCGAGTATTGGAGGTTCGATTCTCATAAAGAAAAATGTTCCAGTGTTATTTGTGCTCGTTGTTCGAATGTTTGTAAAGTCTCCTGTAACACAACAATTATGCGTAGTGTGTTGTCTTTTAAAAATAATAAGAAAAGCTAGTAATATTTAAATGAGAAGTGTTTTGTTTTCATTCATCTTTTGTCAATCAATAGCTTTCATGAGTGGTATCAATTATATAAAAGAGTACGAAGATAGTCAAGCTAACTCGATAATCGTCATTACCGTCAAAACTATTTATTTTTAAATATATTTCTATGTATAGCAGCGATAGCTCAGTGGGAGCAGCGATAGCTCAGTGGGGAGACCAACAGACTGCAATGCAGAGGGTCCCGGGTTCTAACCCACGTCGCGCACCTCTGATTTTCGGAAGTTATATGACTTTTCGAAATTATGTGCGTATCGATTGACAATTATCGCCTGCTCCGTGCCTCGGAGAGCACGTTAAGCCGTCGGTCCCGGCTGCCATGAACATCTATGGCAGTCATTATTGGGAAGTCAGTGCCCTATAATATTCTGACACTGGTCTAGCCTTAGGGTATCGTTAGCCTTCGAGTTGCAGAGGTCAGGTGGCAACCGCTCCATGTAAAGACTGATATCCAGTCAAATCCGGTTAGACCAGAAAAGCCGACCCCAAGTGACAAGGGAATAATAAAGGCTAGAGAGAAGATATATTTCTATGTTTAATATGTACATATTTACAAAAAAAGGATATATGTATGTTTATCCATTGTCTAGCACCCATAGTACAAGCTGTGCTTAGTTTGGGCTAGATGATGTTGTGTATATTATTATAGATAGAATATTATTATTATGTTTCTCTTATCGCAGGTATTTTATAACATATTATAATATTAGAAAATACCTGGCCCTTTAGGAGGCTTACACGGAGACATGGGTCCAAATTGAAGAGGCCCTTCGAAAGTTTTAATCAAAATTGGGATGGAACACCTACAGCAGCACTAGCCGCAGCAGGCGTAGGACTATTGCTACGTATGGATTCTAATATATAGGCTATGGGTATGGGTGTTTCATGGACTGGTATATTGGAAACTATGGATGATAAAACGGCGTCTGCCCCGAATACTCTAATAGCATCAATCGAATGGGCAGACGGTGACTCGCCAACTCACTAGATGGGCCTCCTGAATAGCGATGATAGGCATACAAGCCGGCAGCAGAGGGCAACACCGGTGCGAGCGGTTAGGGTTATCGAGCGGTGCGGCGTCAGTTTCACCATCAGTGTCGCCACTTACATTCAGCTTGCCACAAGCTGCCCAGCGGTTTGTGCGCTTTTATTTAACCTGGTGATACATTTTTTGTTTATATCACAAGGCGAAGGTGGTAGTTTAAAAGCTAGTGTACTGTGTGCCCTCAGATATCGCGTCAGTCTCATGATGAGATAACGACTGTCCTAGAGGGTTTTATTATTATTATGTATAATTATCAGTATCTATCTATCTAATAAATTGTGAAGATATGTCTCTATATATTATAGATATTTCTGATAAACTAAGTCAGTTTAACTACTTAAGGGTAACAAACATTTAAACTAAATAGCCATATAATTTGTTAGTTGGCCTCCGATATTTCACCCACGCTTATGATTACTGCTCCGCTACTGTGGCTTACACCGTTATGTTATATAGCCTTTATTACCTTAAGCCATCAAATGCAGAAACTGCGACTGATAGTTTCAGGGCCTAATACGCTCAAACAAACATACAAATATACTCTTCAGCTGCATTATATTATACAGATTTTGTTCATGTATGTTTGTATTTTCAAACTTTGCAAAAACCTTTGAACGGATTTTGATCGGATTTCACAGTTTGGTATCTTAAAATCTAAGCCACCTTCATATTCAGTAGAAATTATGCTGCATAGTATGATCCGCTTTCTGTTCCCTTAATGACGTTGTGGGCGAACTCTAGTCTACACGGATGTGATCGCACATAGACTACATAATCTAGTCCGACCAATATAATTAATATGAAAGTTTCTGATGGTGGTTGGATATTTTTCACTCAATCACGCTTAACTTGCAATTAGATCATGTTCTGAATAAACATACAATATATGTGAAGTCTGCCAAACCCGGGCCAGCACAGAAGACGATGGCCTAACTCTTCTCAAAATAAGACGAGACCCGTGCCTAGCAGTGGGCCAGTTTATACAGAGGGCTCTAGCCATATCCATACATATGCATATAGCTTCTCGTTGGTAAAACGAGCAGAGTCGCGGGCAGAACCTAGTAGTAAATAAAATGTTATTTTACTGTTTATTATATGTATGTTCATACAAAATTTACAATAAGAAGAAGAATGAAACGACGTGATTTTATCATCAATTATAATACCTCACTATGAGAACTGAAAATGCCTTCCACGAATACACAATAACAACCGTGGGGCACGAACTAGACGCGAGCAGTAACTATATTAAAATAATTAGAAACCAAAAATGAATACCTGGAATTTATTAAAGTAACCTAAATGGAACCTTCCTGGTTCCTTTGTAGGATTTAATTACTGTAACGTGCCTGTAATGGTAATTAGATTACAAAATGAATGATAAAGAGAATTTTCTAAGTGGTTGCTTAGAAGGAAATTCTCTTAGACAATTTTACTACCTAGAATTATTTCAGACTTATGGAGTAATTTACTATTAATAAGAGAACTTGTTGATGGGTAAATCTGTTATATGGTTTTGGTTATTAAGATTTTTTTGTTGCATAAAGTCTCACACGAACTGCTCAGTAAATGGCAAAAAGTGCGCCAATTAGTACTTGAAACCTAAACCTCTACTGAAATTTGGGTGAAGAGATGAGAAACTTTTCGGCACCTACATTCAATACTTTGACATATTACTTTATTTTAAATTAAGTAAACATTTAACAAAAGCCATATTTACATTGTTTTACAATTTTAGTTCAAGTCTGGAGTTACGATTATATTAAATCCAATTAAATTAAATTAAATTAAATATAGTTATTTGCCAAATAACCTTCCAATGCGTGTGTGCAGTGTTATGTATTGCCTCGAAGTTGTAGTACGGACATGTCAATCTGTATATATTTAATTTGTGGTAGAAACACACCGACTTGAAATACATATCAATGTATAGGCAACACACTAGGTGATATTGTGAACCTTATTTCTAAAAGGTACGTATTAAAAACACACACATACACACAAACACACAATTTTTATCATACTCAATCACTTGTGAACACAATGAACGCGATCGTGCTAGATATAATAAAAGTTAAGCCTTTAAAAAGGTATGCAGCTCTTTTCCAAAATTTCTAAAATAGGGGATTCGGTCATATTTTCCCAGGCCATGGTCACTAGCAGACTGGCGCGGCGATGAAAGACTTCCATTGAAGGCAGATGTTTTTTTAGCCTACATTAAGTAGAATGGGTACCTCCACTAGGCAAGCCTGCTTTGAAGTAGCCCGTTACGATTACAATTTTGATATTACATTATTAGCCCGAACATTATCAGAGTCATATTAAAATAATAGTACATTCATTCTGACAAGCGAACTAAGTCACTAACTAATGATATTATATAGAACATATAGACGTGGATAATTATTTGCATGCCAAACATAAGAACCAAAATTTACCCATTTGCCAACCTTTCAAACTAGACGCCTAGAGCAAAACGCCGAACAAGACAAAAAATATATTTTATCACGGGTGCGACAAGTCCATCGGGTGCACGTGTTGCACTATTGACATCGATTAATTAAAGTGACATAGTTTATAGATAGCTATCACTTTTACTCTCGTAGTTTTTGTATTTTCTTTTTAACAACATAGGTAGACATCATTTCAACGTGAAGTTTTATGTAGCGAGATTACGCGTTATTTTATAATAGAAACATATCTATAGTTTATTTTATCATTGGTAGCTTTACTCTTAAATAGAGTCACTACGCGGAAATCCTAACTCATATTATAAATGCGAATGTAAGTTTGTTTGTTTGTTCTGCTGGTTTGTTTGTTTATTTGTTACATGTTCACGCCGTAACTACTCGACAGATCATCATGAAATTATGCATACATTGTCAGGAGTACAGAAAATGATATAGATCCAGGAAAAAGTACTGTTGATATGAAATTTATTGATAAAATCTATATGAATTTACATTAACGCGAGTGAAGCCGCGGGCAAAACCTAGTCTACAATGAAATAAATATTAAGGACAGTGGAATCTACCACTCCTATACGGATTAACAAACTTTCCTGAGGTTGCCTCTTATAGTGCGTCATGTGTTTCGAAAACGTGCATATTTAGTGTTCGAACCGATATTAATAATATGAAAATAAGGTGTGTGAATTCTTTATTAATCTACTTTATCGTAGATGCATCATTAATACCATATTAAATTGTAAATTTTTGGGCAACGAAGTTAACCCACTCGGGTAATTAATTTGATTAATAGCAGTCATTGTCGATCAGTATATCATTAACAACTACCGCACCGTAGGTGCAGAATGAGGAAAAAAAAATTTATTTTTTCACATTGAGCTCCAACCTTATATACCTATTAGTGCTGTAAGTGGAATAGCGCAGGTGCTCAAACCATAGGTACTCAAAAAATTGGTGTCTAAAGAGGAATACTCCGAAATACGCAAGTTGAAGTACGTCTGGATCTTATTGCATTTTATGACAGTGTTTTTTATCTTCAGAGGACAGTCTATTCTTTATTATTTTTATCTCCATCTTAAGCTAATTTTATATTTTTATCTCCATCTTAAGCGGATATTATAATTTTATAATTAACGCAAAAGAAGCCAAGGGACTTGATCTACATATTATGCGATTAACATAAGCAAACAAAATTCGAGATTTGTTTTACTGTGGCAATATTAATTTTTTTTTTATAATTGTAGTTTATTTACATTATTAGCGACATATGTAATAAGTTGCAGCTCGTTCAGATGTCATTGTCATACATTATTTAAGTATCAAACAGTTTAACCGAGCATGTTTGGACGTCCAGATAGGCAGTGGCTGCTTATTCATAATTGTTATCTACCTGAACAAGGATAATAAACAGGGAGATCCAGAATGCAGCCTTCATACATTTTCTGATCAGACCACTGACTACTTTAAAGAAATCAGATAAATGGTATCCTATACCGATGAATGTGAAAAATGAGATGAAAGCGAATGAAGCAACTTTCAAAGAATCAACAAAGAAATATTCTGGGTGATGTTAGTTAATGTCAAAAGAAAACCCTATATCGACGAACGTGCATAAAGAAAGAAAGTTATGCAAGGCTCGTAGCAAGTGGAATTTCGTAGCTAGTGTAGTCAGAAGCTACGAAATATACTTGCGACGGGATATACACATACGAACGAATCTATAATAATACACATACGAGTATATTCCTATGTATGTACACAATAATAGAAAAGCTATTGTTCTGGTTAATGAATACTACAATAGAGAAATTAATATAGTTTGTTAACATAATTAAATGGAATATTAAATTTTATTTATTTTGTATGCTAGCTTTCATCAGTCCCTATATTATTGCCATTAACGATTTTGTAAATATCATTAACTTTTTCGTGATATATTGGTTGCTGAATAACAATGTATCTACTGTTTTGCATATATTACGATAATGTTTCCGTCGTGGGCACTAGTCCATCAATAATGTGATAATATATAAAATATAAATGTACATAAAGTTTGGAAATAGTTTACGTTAGTACAAAATTATTTTAATTATTACTAATTACGAAATAAACTAAGCACTATAAAAATAATAAAAGCATTATAAATAAAATAAAATTATAAATACATGGACAATAATACCTTGAAATATTAAACATTTAAAATATAATTAATTAATTCTAGAAACTCCCGCGTTCTAAGGCTAATACCGCCATCAGTAAGCCTTGGGCCTATCTACCCCTCAAGAGATTCCCTCTGGAGATAGCAGACCAGAGTTTCAAACAAAATAATTTTATCCCTCTTGAATTAAAAGAGCTGGCACACATTTTTGTATATTTTTCATTTACTTTTCTCTTCGCAGAAAATTACTGTAGTATATACCTCCAGGCAAAATATAATTGAATTGGAATTAAATAACGTACTACAGTCAACGTCCGCCGTATAAATTTTAATAGTAACAAACAAAAAATTTATTTGTTAATTTGTATTATAATTAATTCGCGATAATAAAATACATTTCTCGTTGCCAAGTTATGTTAATATTTAATTTGATGAAATTAATGGTCGCGAAAAGCGGTTGAATGCGGGTGGCTCAAGACCGGTCTGTGTGGAAAACGTTGAGGTAGGCCTATGTCCAGCAGTAGATGTCTTTCGGCTGAGATGATGAATCGTGCTATCGCAATGCTGTTTATGGGTGTAATCTTGAGAATGGGTATGTTCGTTTTGGCATTATCATTTTCGCGGATCTGCAACGTATACCTTTAAGGCTCCACTGATTTGTACTGACAACACTGTCCGTGTTCACTACAGAATCTAAACAACCAGACTAGTTATTAAAATACAATACATATCTTAGATATTTTAGGCATAACGTAGTTCTTTTTCAGGATTCCATGTCAAAAGTCACGACAAAAGCCTCGGATTCGACTTTGTCTGTCCGTCTTTAATTGTTCGTTGAAAACACATTTTATATTTATCTCTATAATTTTCAACCTATGATGATAATATTATCATCATCGGTTATATATTTTGTCATATGGCAAAATACCATATTTCTCCCTATCTCAAAAATTTGCGAAGCCAAATGTTTGAAATATATCTATATATTTAGCTTATATAATTATAACTAAAAGAAATTGCCAGTGATCGCTAAATATAGATTCCAAACAAAGTTAAAAGGATAGCCGTTGGTATTCAAACGGTGCGAATTGATGAATTTAATTAAATAACTTTACATGTTCTTTTAAGGTGTGCGATACCGACTTGCAATTGTTTTGAATTGCTTTATCCCTAACGCACCGTATAATATCGCAACCGTACTTCAGTGAATAAAAACCTTAGCATATACTATAATAATATATGTATGTATTGACAGGTATTTAATATACTAGAGATAAGTATCACGTGACATGAAAACGAGATTTTACTTAATAAATTAAATACATCACAATTCCTCTATTGAATGGCAGCACTACACCAGCAGCCAAACAGGATAGGTTTTGGTTTATGTTTGACACTCCAACAACTGACAGGTTAATAAAAACAAGCATTCAAATAAATTCTATTATTATGAAGAACCGAGCTGTAAACGCATACACTTATCTTAAGAGCTGTGCTGATATTATGATTCATTTCGAAATGTTAATTAACTCTTGCATTATTGCAAAGACATTGTATTCAGACAAGTGCCTCTATACAATATTCATTCAAAAATGTAGTTGTATTTTTTTTTCTTTTTTTATTTTGCTCGTCAATATGACCACATTCCGCCTGATGGTAAGCAGTCGTGTGGTCTAAGAGCAGTGGCCTCCACATCGTCCTCATAGCAGCCGAGGCGATGTTGAGGTATCTACTTTGACGGCCTGGGAAGGTGCTTTTTCACGCCCCGCTTAAAGGAACCAGGATTGAAGGAAGAAGGAAACACGTGCCTTGGCAGAGAATTCCATGCCATGATCGTTCGGCAGAGGTATGAGGACCCAAACTTGTTGGTGCGCACTCTAGTCGACTCCACCGTGTAAGAATGGCATCTGAGCCCAGCACGAGTTGTTCTGGATAGGAAAGGGGAACTACCTAACTAACTAACTATGCTATGAACAGAAGCTATTAGCTTATATTCATAGTTTATATAATATTTATGAACATAAAGATTTTGAAAGAAGTAAAGGAGACCGTACTCAACATTGAAGCAAGTCGATTAAAATGTATTAACACACATAGAACATCATTGAAATAAAACTATTTTAAATGATGTTATGCTGTAAGCAGGGAGTTATAGACCTAACAACACAGTAACTTATATATTGCCACACTGAAGCTATGTGATTTCGGATAACTATAATATTTAGTGATGCAAAATCACATACTCACTTTTAGAGCAGACCGTATGCGTTCTTGCTTCCTAGTTATCTAAAAAACAATTATCGCCTGCTCCGTGCCTCGGAGAGCACGTGAAGCCCTCGGTCCCGGCTGCCATAAACATCTATGGCAGTCGTTACTGGGAAGTCAGTGCCCTATAATATCCTGACACTGGTCTAGCCTTAGGGTATCGTTAGCCTTCGGGTTGCGGAGGTCAGGTGGCAGCCGCTCCGTGTAAAAACTGATATCCAGTCAAATCCGGTTAGACCAGAAAAGCCGACCCGAAGTGACTTGGGAATAATAACATAAGAATATATGTATACATAAGTACAATAATATGACAAATAAAAGCTTGATTCATACTTCTCCTCTCCATCCTAAATTTGATTAATTATCTCAGTTATACCTATCCTTGCTTACGCAGTACGTGATATCAAAAAGATATACTATATTTTGCCCGCGGCTTCGCTCGCGTAAATGCAGGCTTGGTAAGATTAGTACTTTTTCTGGATAAAGGGTACCTTATGTCCTTTTCTGTTCCCCTGACACCGTGTATGCGAAATTTCATTATGATGGGGCGATTATTTAAGGCGTGAAAGCGTAACAAACAAACAAACTCACATCCGCATTTATAATATTAGTTGGGATTGGACTAAAACTATGTATTTCTTCTTAATATAGTCTTAATATAGTCTATGACTTTAGTTAGGGCGATGCTAATCTAGCGGCGAAGATCGCCTCCCCGTTTAATATAAAATATTAATAGAGGCGTTCTGTATAAAAGTTGCTGTAGACATTGATATGTCTGTCTCCCCTAACTTTTTGACAGAACGCCTTCGATAAATTATATACGAGAGCCTATGAGTGACAGATTACGTTTCTGAAGCACGTGTAACCGCAATTATAATAATGTGCTTGTAATATCCTATTTATATACGTACCTTTTTTTCAGTGTATACGCATACGATACTCTTTTGAAGTGTTGTTTAATGAACGTCAAAAATTTAAAATATATTAGACTATTATGTTCTGTTTTATCTATATTAATAATATACTTATAAATATAATATTATAAAGAGGAATGATTTGATTTTTGTTTGTTTGTAAGGATTTAACTCAAAAACTATTTAAACGATTTTAAAATTGTTTTACTATCAGAAATATTAACACCGTGTCTTTATTATATTTTTTTTAAAGTACTGTTAGCTTACTTTTGCGTGAGCGAAGCCTAGGGCAAAAGCTAGTCTTATTTAAATGTATAGTTTGCATTGTTAGCTAGTAAATATCGTCAAATAATATTGTAACGGCAAATACTGAGTAATAATATTGTACTAACCTTATCAACATTTATGCTGTGTTTTGTTGATGTTAGGCGTGAAACGCTTGCTTTATAAACAAACAAAGTTAGTTGACATCAACATGCTTAGTATAATAATGTAGAGTATTATAGTATTATGTAAATGAAACCACATCTCAAAAGTGAGGTCACAGAGAAATTAATAGCTATGTATGTATTTTATCGGGGGTGGAATGATACGTACGCAAGTTGATAAGGAACTTCACAATTTATTATATGTATATACTTTTTTGTTTAATTAGGCCTATTAACTAAACTTGAGAACCAGCAGCGTTAGTCTAGTGGGAGACCGTTGGACTACCAAGAGGTCTCGAGTTCGAACCCAAGGCGCGCATCACTGTCTTTTCGAAGTTATGTGCGCAATAAATAGTTAAGTATCGCTTGCTTTAACGGTTGAGAAAACATCGCGAGTAAACCTGCATGTTCTCCATAATGTTTTCAAAGATATGTGAAGGCTGCTAACTCGCATCGGGCCAGCGTGGTGGACTATGTATAGCCGTCAGTAGTGAGACAGCTTAATACACGGCTGATATTATTTTATATATAGGTATGAGAATATAAAAATATTTAACAGTAAAAAAAACAAGATAAAACCGATCTTGCATCTTTCTCACAAAACTTTAAACATGCTAACAAAATCATCGCCTATCCATCACCAGATAAATCAATAGTTAAGTCTGAACCCAGTAGATCGTTAAGCGCAGTAAGTATGCGTGGTAACGGCGATTTGGCTCTGGCAACAAAACTGCATGTAGAGCACAGCTAACAAATTATGCTTTCGGCTGCGACGGCAGTTGCTGGGGTTAAATACTACTTGTAATTAGATAAATAAGGCCCGAGTCCGATAATGTTACAATTTAGTAAAGACATTATAATTGACAGTGATCTTATATAAGCTACCTTCTGATTTCTTTTAACTAATCTATACCTACTAATATTATAAAGGGGATAAAATAGATTTTTTGTTTGTTTGTTTGTTAGGATTTAACTTCAAAACTATTGAACCGATTTTAAAATTCTTTCTCCATTTGAAAGCTCTTTTATCACCGAGTAATTTAAGCTATATATATTTGTTTTTTAAAAGTACTGTCACTAACATACCTAAAGCACTTTGTCGCATTTATGATGAACCTATTATCTCTACCTATCCGTATGATCTTCAAACGTAAAAAGTTAAGTAAGTTTCGAAAGCTATTTGACCTTTTCGCAAGCCGAGAGTCGATGTTTATTTTTATGTTATAAACGGAATAGAGTATGTTACAGTAAACCCGAATTCCATGACGCCGTCAAAAAGATGATGTTGTCAAACTTTTTGTAAATCCTTTAGTTGAGCTGGGCAATTAGAGGGTGCGTGGTGGTAGGTTCCTCTGCTCTCCATTGTTAATTTACTATGTAAGTTCGAATTGGATTCAATGAATATTATATAATAACACTACAAACAAAACTGTATATTTTGCTATTTAACTAAATTATAGTTACGTATGCACACGGCTTGGGCAGCGAAGCTACTTTACTGTGATGTTGCTGAAGTCCAAAAGGGGCAAACCAAATACTCGGCTGCCAGAAGCAATAAAAAAAATTTTGTTCCTATACACTTAAAAGGTTTAATACACTTGCAAGCAGTCACACACATTATTCGAAATTACATAATTGATTGCACGGATGCCGCAGCGCAGTAGGCAAGGCATCACCTCGCCGCCACAGTTATTTGTGTGTTCCGATAATTATAATTCTAAATATGGGTGTCTTTTGTGCCCGATTAATGTATACTACTTAGCGGTCGCCTTGTGGTCAAAATTGACCAAAATTCCTAAGGATGCTACCTACTTTTTTCTGTATTTCTATATTAAATATAAATAAGGTATAGGTAACCATAATTAGAAAGAATTGTACGACGCCAGACGAACAATGTCGAAATATTACGAACCCGATTCGACTGCGAGTGTCAAATGCATGGTTGTATGCATGTAGTGTCTTTTTATTAATTTAATATATTTATAAAGCATATTTTATAAAAAATATTAAGTTTCGCCCCTCCTTCTCCATATAAACTTTAAATGTACCAAATTTCATACTCCTCCGTCCACGCAATTTTTGTAAAAAGGGGTGCAAAATTTTAGCTTCACGTATTAATATATAGATTTATAAAGTCCCTTGCGGCACAGGCCTAGACATTAGACAGCGAGATGCTTTAAAAAAAGTTCTGGTATAAATTATACGGATAAAATATGAAATAGAAGCTCTACATAAATATGTACTTAGGATTAAGATAAAGTGAAAATTTTACTGGTTTTCGGGGCCAATACCTTGTCTCTAAGTACCTAACAAGGTACTTAATCTTCAGTGACATTTTATCCAGCGGTTTTCCTAACGTAGCACCGTGTTGTAGATCTTTAGCCAAGTAATTAGCCTTCACAAGTCACTTTGCATAAAGTGTTCTAAAATATTAACGTAAAAATGTTCGAGGCTTAAGAGCCCTTCCAGTGTGGCTTTGAACGACAAAAGGTGTCGATAAGCACTGTCATATAGCAGTCCCATTTTCCTTAATGTTATGAAGTGTTTATTTGTATATTCTAGCAAATGATTATTGCTTAAAGCAATCAGGGTTGCCAAGACTTTCTTTTAAATTCTTTTTAAAATAAATATAATTACATATGCCTGATTGAATGCTAATTCAGTCAGTTGATATTTTTGTTTACGATTACGCCGTATCGTGAGGTGACTAGTTTAATTTCAGGCAGGTAGACTCAAGTAAACTGTAATTTGGTCTTTCTGCTAGAAAATGTTCAATAGCCCGAGATTTGGAATTATGCACGGTAGATATCAATATTACGTGAAATTTAAACCTAATATGCCGAAATGTTGATGTAAAACATATCTGCTTATCCCTTCGGGCACACAAGGCAGGTGTTAATATAACTATGATTTATCTTAATATTAGAGCTTACATAAAACGGACGAATGAACATAAAATATTCAAGCCTACTGGACTCCAATGCACGGACAAAATGCTTTAAAATAGTCCCTCCACCAATACTAGTGCTACGGCTATTGTGTTGTCGGTCCCGCCATGAGATAAAAATCAATGAAAGCCGCAGATAATTGTCCCGTATCCGTCTGTTCTTTGTGTCCATTGTTTCAATATATGACAGCCATGTTCTACATGTGGACTTATATAGTGCAGAATTTTCAGGTCATTAAAAAGATCGAATACAATGGAACAGCTGTAGAAGCAACTCAATTTGATTTGTAATCAAAAGATTTCATGAATCAATTACTATTTAGATAAACCCTATTGCAAAAATAGCGATAATCTAATAATTTGCCACACCTCAAGTCGGTCTTGATTTCGATCCCAAGGCACGCAACTCAAAAGTTATGTGCGGATTATATATAGTTACCGCGCGATTTAGCGAAGAAGGAAAAACGTCATGAGGAAACCTGCATGTCTGAGAGATTTCCGTAATGTTCTCGAAGATTTGTGAAGTCTGCCAACCTGCACTGGGCCAACGTTCTTGGACTGTGGCCTTACCCTTCTCATTATGGGAAGAGGCTCGTGCTCAGCACTAGAACGGTTTATAGTGGGGCTGAAATTAAATAACCTTATTGACAAGCTCACTGTCTTTCATAATCCCGTAGCCCATGACCACGGATTGGCTACGATCCTTACATATGTACATGTCTCGCTTCATTCCCTTTTCTACTTTTACGCACCTAGCTCTTGTAGCGAAATTGGCTGAACTATACATACAAAGACGTATGCAGATTTTCAATTGCGAATGATACAGACATATTCAGATCGTATGACTTTGGCGTATGACCTTTCCACAGTCCTATTCTCATTTGCCTTATATACATTCTTGATCTTTTAACATGTTTTTTTTTAATTCGCTTATGTCAATAAAGATACCAATATCACTATGGATATACATCCTCGAAGAAGAAAATTGTATCTTTTTTAAAAAAGAAAGCCTTTACTGGGAATAATTCCTTTGTAGCTGAGAACTTTACAAACAATGGACACAAAGAACATCTAGACTCGGAAAAACGTTTTATCCCGTGTGTGATTCGAACCCAGAACACTTGACGCAATAGGAGTGGCGAGGCGACTACCTAAACCACGAGGCCATTCGTGCAGTCAGTATATTGAATATATTATAATTATATGATTATTAGATATTAAATACTATCTTCATTAATATTGTTGGAGAACAATCTACAGTCATTAAATATGAACTACAGGAGGATTATTAACACAATTACGCAAAAGTACATGAGAAAAATTACACTTAAATCCGTGCACTGACCGTCATAAACTATAGTGGATTTATTTATTTACGATGTGAATATATCGTTCAATACTTCTGTATAGATGAGACTTTAAGCATCTATTAAAAAGTAATTTACTAGGGATACCGTACTGAATCGAGACTAAAGATACATATCATTGACAGAAGGCGTCAGTTGATTGATTGGTAAATATGATACGTTAAGTTCTCTAAAGCTATTTTGGGTACAAAAGACAAGTAACAGAAAATATAATTATATTTTTGAATAAGACTTAAGGGGTAATTTACAACAAAAACAGATCTTATCACGAGTTGATGACGATAGAAAAGATTAATTACTTCATCGTATAATGATAAGAAATATTTATGAATAATACATATATTTTAATTATGGAGAAAAGTCCAACGCCAAGGAGTGGGACTCTTTATAAGTAACTACCTTTTGCCCGTGGCTTCGCTGGCTCACGAACAGTACTTTTTCTAGATAAAAGGTTTCTGTACTCCTGATAACATGCATGCCTTTAATAACGATCGGTCGAGTACTTTAGGCGTGAAACATAACAAACAAACATACTCACATTCGCATTTATAATATTAGTTAGGATGGTCATATTTTTATAATTGATAAAAGATATATTGTAAGGGTAAGTTATCATTACTTGACAAGCGTATGCCAAATATTTTATTTCATGATATTTACATTTCATACAACAACTAACGGTTATAAATGTCATGTTGCAGCGATTCGTTTACATTTACCAAATTTCAAGAGGAAAATAAATAAAACCCTGCCAATTCAGCTTCACTTTTAAATCTACAAAATGTTATTCCATTTAGTACTTTATAAATTAATAGCTACTGACTGTGCTTTTTACCACGTTCATGATCACTGCTCCGCTCTTGTGGCTTGTAGCATAATATTTTAGCTTAAGATAGCAACTGGATGAAGCAGTTGTCTAATGGTAAAAGCATTATTTAAATCAATTAAGTAATTTCAGAGTAGAGAGAAGAAGCGATAACTCAGTGGGGAGACCAATAGATAGCAATGCAGAGGGTCGCGGATTTGAACCCACGTCGCGCACCTACGACTTTCGGCAGTTATATGACTTTTCGAAATTATGTGCGTATTGATTGCTAATTATCGCCTGCTCTATGCCTCGGAGAGCACGTTAAGCCGTCGATCCTGGCTGCCATGAACATCTATGGCAGTCGTTACTGGTAAGTGTGAAGGGGAAGGGCCATATAATATCCTGACACTGGTCTAGCCTTAAGGTATCATTAGCCTTCGGGTTGCAGAGGTCAGGTGGCAGCCGCTCCATGTAAAAACTGATATGAGTCAAATCCGGTTAGACCAAAGAAGCCGATCTCAAGTGACTTAGGAATAATAAAAGTTAGGGAGAAGAAGTAATTTCAGAGTTAATTAATTATAAACATTTTTGTTCTTTCCGTAATCTTAATATGATTTGGATAATATTCTGCTTTATTCTAAATTTACTGCAAAATTACAACTATGACGCATACCAGCCATCCTTCCTTTACCATGATTAAGAGATAGGGAAGGCTCTGAGTATAAAATATAATAGTTATGCTTATGATTAAATAAAATTAGGAAAGAGACTTGAAATTTTTAATATAAGTCACGTTTTATTTTCTCTAAATAAACAAAAATTTAAGGAAACGAGCTTCTCCGAATTTGTTTTCTACTTTACGATTTATCTGAACTGAATGAGATTTAGGAACAGTTTTAAACTGTTTGCTATAAAAACTTTGAACGCTTTGGTCTCTCTGAACAATTTAGACTTTAGATGAAGTAAGTTACTCCAAAAATCAGAGACTCGGTTCCAGTCAAAATTGAATTTGGAAAAGAACACGTTTATTGGCATCGTCGATTCGTACTATTCTATTTTTCAATTGACGTGTTGTTGCTGGCTTAAAAATTCACAGATAGGGTCTTATGTGTTATGGTAGCACACAAGAGCGCTGCACTATAATTTTGGTATTTTATCATCTCTATTGAACTTATTTCTAGCAGTACGCGTAATACGAAACTTGTGCCAGCAAAGCAGTAAAAAGCAGGTCAAAACACAAATATTAGAAAATCAACACGTTATGTCAACCCTACGAAAATTTGCTTTAGTGTCAACGTAGACAACTGCGATTAAGCAAACGGTGCCTATTATAACAAATAATGGGTGTGGGTGTGTCTCGCCATAAACGATAGCATATGGTGCCACTCCACTAACAGTAAAAGCTCCAAGATTTACCATAGTAATTATGCTTCTTTCCGCGTAAAGGCCTGAGTAAGTTATTACCTACTTGTTTCTTCTAGACAGCTACTTTGAACATCATTAATTATTTAACGTAGCCGTGCATGGCTTCTTAGTGTTGAGGTAAAAGTTTGCGCTTCTGTTATTATGCGATTAAGAGGTGCTGGGTTTGATTACGGAGTAGAATGCGTTGTAAGGTTAACCCACTAAAAGTCTATATTAATGATTGTTTAAAAGAATACCAACAGTTTGGATAATGTACTAATCACTAAAACAGTGATAGCCTAGTAGGCGACAGTTGGATTGCCACGCAGAGGTCTTGAGTTCGATCCCTGGTCGGATTTCTGATTTTTCGCAGTTATGTGCGTATTTAAAACAGTTAATTATCGCTTCCTTTAACGGCAACGAAAAACATTGTGAGGAAACTTGCATGTCTGAGAGTTCTCCGTAATGTTCATGAAGATATGTAAAGTCTGCCAACCCGCACTGGCCCAGCGTGGTGGACTACGGCCTAACCCTTCTTACACTGAGCAGAGGCCCATGCCCAGCAGTGGTAAAGTTTAATCCAGGGCTGATATTATACTAATCACTAGTAATCTCGTTAACTCTCCAGCTAAGCTAAAATGCTTGTGTAAGGAGTGGTGGAGAAACGGTAGTGGGATGGTAGAGATTCAATCCCACGACCTCTTCATCGTAAGCTAATGTATAATAGTCCATCACTCCGGCCCAGGATGTGTTATCGGACTTCACACAACTTTGAGAACATAATATAGAACTTTTATATAATTATGCAAGTTTCCTCACGATATTTCTCTGTACGGTTAAAACGAGTGATAATTAACTATTTAATACGCCCATAAATTCGGAAGATGAAAGGTGCGTGCCTTGAGATCGAGTAAGAGCTCTCTTTCCTACAGTCGAGTCCTACAGTCCCTTCACTTGGATGTATATTTATAAATGTATAGCTATATCACTTCAATCACTCAACGTGGACACAGGTAAGAACGAGATAGCAGAATTTACTATAGAAGTTTGCTTCTTTTGTTGTTTACTTTTTCATTTTGCAGGACAAATTGGGACCCTTTTAACTTGTTCATTCATCTCATTTTATGACGTCACCAGGTTACATAGGATGCTCAAATAAAATATAGCCATCGTTGTTTCTCCAGACCTTTTCTTTTGTAATTTTTTTAATTTAATTTACGACTATAAAAACACAGTGATATCCTTGTGGGAGTCGTCAGTTGGACAGCCGCGTACAGGTCTTGAATTCGATACCAAGGGATGCACCTCTAACTTTTGGACGTTATGTGCGTAGGTTTCTCATATTTAACGGTGAAGGAACAACATCATGAGGAAACTTGCATGTCTAAGAAATCTAAATAATGTTCTCGAACATATGTGAAGGATACCAACTACTACTAAACCTGGTAAACTACTTCCTAAACCTTCTCATGCTGAGAACAGACTTTTGCCCAGCAGTAGGTCAGTTTATGAACATGGCTGGTATTATTTTATTTTAATCTAAATATTTAATCAATTCTTTCCAATCGTCAATATAATAGAGATTTAAAAGACTGCTTCATTAGCAACTGCGGTGTATGATACTGCTATGCATACAGTATAAGGTTTTATATGTGGATTGGCAAATGTTATTGAGTATTTCTTTCAATAAAGCTTTAGTAACAGCACCGAGTCCACCGAGTGCTGTTATCGCTTGCTTCACCACCATTTGCTTTACCATGTACCAGACATAGCTCCAGAGGACAGGTAGGCTTACCCCCGATTTAACTCAGAGACTATATGCGTTATTTTTATGTACCATGACGCTCATGTTACCAAGCCAAACTAAATGTAGTTTTAATATGTTACTTGATTTTTCACTCGCTTTTAAGTAGATTTTGTCAATTAATTTCTATCCCAAATGGAACAGTTTCTTTTTCTGGATGCTTTCATTCAGCAACTGTTCCCGTACTCTATGTCCGTTTCTGTACCGCTGACAACGTGTAAGCGAATTTTTAGGATAATCGGTTAACAAACTCATATTCACATTTATAAAATTAGTTAGACTTTTAATAAAGTTACTATAGCGAATCAAATATTCACGTTACATTTTAAAGTAGTATTCGTATGGGTAAACTATAAAATATAAAAAAAATTGAGGTATTGTATATTTTCCAATTAAAATCGTTTTGGAACCAGTCACGGTCTAGCAGCCTTTTCCAGTTCAATTCACTAAAACATTTTAGAGCTCTTTTTACAAAGTAAATTTTACTACAATAATAGGCAGTATATTTTATAGGCTCCAGGGACTATCTTGGTGGCCTGTAATGCGTCTTTCCTTGACATAAGTTTACTTTTGAGATTCCAACCGATCGTAAATGTAGTATTCAAAGTGTATTTTGTTAAGAAACTGAAATCAAATTAAATTGGTCAACTAAGCATGCACATGGTCTTTAATACATAACATTTATGCGAACCTAGAAACACTTTTCAGGCTTATTTTTTCTGCTTAAGTCTGGATTATGTGCCCGTAAAGGTCTTCTTTCTAAGGTCCAATGCTTTAACGATTGAGCTACAGTCGCATAAGTCTCGCCTTCTACTACATGCAACCAAAAACATATCTGATGAAATGTGGATGTAATATACATACTTTTTCTTATCCCTTTCGGGGATATTCACTCGACGTATAATTGTATATATGTGTATGTAAGACTTAAGTAAGCGCCTGAATAGTACTTAATACCATTCGCATGCCATATGTAGTTATTCTTTTGTTTTTAAATACACCTCCTGCCCTAATATTAATTCCTGTGTCGAGGGTAACAAAGATTTAAAAACGTACATAAGCAACACCCAGACTTGGCACAACTATATGTGGATCACAGAAGGTTTTACCCCGTCGGGAACGAACCCACAGCACTCGACGTAGTAACAGTGGCGAGACGACCACCTAAATTCCTACGCTATCCATACATATACCGGTATTCTTTAAGTCCAATTTTCTTAACTTTGTTTAATCCCCGCGGTGCAGAAGCGAGAGTTTCTTTTAATTGACATCGTTATTTTACCTTTTGCTTCTTAACCTAACATTCGTATGCCTAAATACTAATGGCGCAAGTTTCAAACAGCCATAAAATATGTAACAACTTCTGTACTTCGCAAGCAAAGAAATTAGAATTATACTTATATTTTATTTTATTTATAAGTAGATTCTAGCCGCGCCTTACCTCGCGTTAATGTAGATTTCGTCAAAGAAATTCTATATCTAAGAAACAGTATTTTTTCTGGATAAGTACCGTACGTCCCTTTTTGTACCATGGCAATATGTATGCAAAATTTAATGAAGATCGGTCAAGTAGTTAAGGCTTAAAGCGTGACAAACAAGCAAACTCACATTCGCATATTAGTTAAGAATTTTGTTTAAGAATAATCAAGAATGTCTTTAAAGACGAGGCGTAGTGATTATTACATAAGTTTAATGAAACGCACATTGTAATCAACACTGATGACACATATTTAGACTTTTATTACAGGTTGTCTAGGACGTAGACTAACCTACACATAGACACCTGAAGGGTAAGCAGCAATGCTTTAAAAACAGAAGATTAAGTAGAGGTACTTTATACGTAGCGATAGCATAGTGAGAAACCGTTCTACTGCCACGCAGAGGTCTCAAGGCACGTGACTCTGATCTTTCGTAGTTATATGCTTATTAAATAGTGAAGTATCGCTTGCTCAATCCGTGAAGGAAAGCATTGTGAGTAAATCTGCATATCTGAGAGTTCACCATAATGTTCTCGAAAATATGTAGTCTGAGAAATAAAAATTCCGAATAATATTATTCGTGTTAAGTGATGAACTTTGCCGAACGTAGCAATTCGACAAAATAAATATTATATTTATTTATTTATGGATATAATGATATATAATTAAAATTTATGTTGAATACTACATACTATTTGGAGAGAAAATGCATTGTGGACTGATACTCAAAGTCATGGTTTGATTCTAAAGATCAATCCTTAATGTGTTTTAATGCAAAGTTGTAAATAAAAACTAGAATAAAATATGGCAAGAGAAACATCAAACAAAACTAGAATAATTCGTTCGAGCGATACAGTTCCGTACTTTATGATATCTACAGAATAATCTCCCCTAGTTCACGTACAAGTTGGACAAATAGTTTAAAGCAGCCTGTAGGCGTTCTACGTGACACTACTTGTATTCTGATACGATCTTTGTGCGGCATACTGTGGCCAGATATGCGCACAAGTCACGCTTGTTATGAAAAAGGGTTCCCTCAAAGGATAAGGTCTCGTGAAAAGTAAATGGAATTTACGTTCAAATTTCCGTGACTCTAAATTAGGTCGACAATTACAGTATATTGTAAGAGACTGATATACAGGGTGATTTTGAAATCGTGTAATTCCTTTTAACCACGCATTCTACTGGTGATATAGAATAACCCTGACCATATTTTTTCTTAATTAGAATAATGGTTTCGGCAAAATTAGAGTACAGATTTTTTTCATGAAATGATTTCAAATAGTCATATTTTAACCACCTGACACAATCTTAATATTTTACTAATTTAAAAATAATAACATAACAATAATTGATGTCGTAAATAATAAGGGGCAATAAAAAGGACCACCCGTTATTATTTACGACATTAATTATTAATATGATTTTTTATTTTAATTAGTAAAAAATTAAAATTGCCTCGGTTGGTTAACATATGACTATCTGACACCATTTCACGAAAAAAACGGAATAATAATTTTTCAAAAAAAATAAATCTAATTAAATAAAAATATGTTCAGGGTTATTCTATATCACCAGTAGAATGCGTGGTTAAAAGGAATTACACGATTTCAAAATCACCCTGTATACTTGCTTGTGTATTCAGGGTAGGCATGTATTCAGGGATAAGCAGAGCTGTTTAACGCACACATTTACATACACATGCATGAACATACACACACGCGCACACACATACACTCATATACACACGCCCACACACACACAATTTTTGTAACATCTCTTAGATATAAGATGTTAATTGATAAGTGTTTATAATTGTAAACTTAACAGTTAGCCTTTTGTTACAAGTATTTTATATACTTAAAAGGAGACTCCAACCTCTAAGTTAAGAAAGACCAAATGTTTACATAAATAAAGATATTTTATTATAATTTAATTTTTTGGTTCCAGTAATGGGAGGGGCAGATTTCTGGACGCCGAGTTAAAGATAAAGATAAAGATAAATTTATTTGACTCAACATGTGTACAATCAGTTGTTACAGGTATTTTTTTGTCTCAACATGCTCTGTCTGGTCAGACATGCAAATGTATGTGCTTAATAAGAATTTTAAAATTATGCTGGATCTAATACAATAATTAACATGTCAATTAAGCGTCTCTAAATAATAAAGTGAGATATATTATAAATAAGGTCAGTTCAAATCCGTACAATAAATATAAAAAATAATTAATTAATAAGTAATTTCCAATAATAGAATAGTAATAGATAAGAAGTCAATAATTAAGAACATGTCAAATTAAATTAGATCCTGATAAACGATTATTAAAACAAAGAAAACGAATTATGTAAGATTATCACTTAAGAAATCATTAATATTATAGTAGCATTTATGCAATAAAATATTTCTTAAATTACGTTTAAATATGTTAACATTATGGTCCTTAAATGTATTTGGTACTTTATTGTATATTTTGGGTGCCATGCAGAAAATGCTCTTGCCCAAAAGCGCTGTTTTTGATTTTTTCAGTTTACATGCACAGTTTATGATTATCACGTCGCGTCGGTTGCGAATAGAGACATCTGATAGTTTATTAAATAGTTGTGGATTGGTTTTGACAAATACAGCTGTTTCGTAGATATATAATGATGTAAGCGTTAAAATTTTATATTTTACGAAGTACGGTCTGATACTGTCTGTGACTTGTAGACCAAACATTGCTCTAATGCAGCGATTTTGGAGTTTGAACGTTACATCCTTATCAACTGAGTTTCCCCAGAATATAAGCCCATATCTAAGTATGGATTCAACAAGGCTATGATATGCTGTAAGTAATGCAGTTTCTACTAAGCATTTCTTTATAGACACCTAATAAAATATTGTATAATATACCTTATAGGTATAACTGGAAGTTGAAAGGCACAAACTCTACTGCTGTGGCATTCAAGCAATTTTGGATGCAATTTAGAATTGATATAATGATGGAGGAAAATATCGTGACATAAGCCTGCATATCTGAAAGATTTTCTTAATGTTCGCGAAGTCGGCCTAACTCGATCTCATTCTAAGAGTTACCAGAGTTTAACAATGCCAAAGTTCACAGACAGGGTAATTTTGATGTTACAAAAATATTACGCGAAGAAATAAATATAATTGTCTTTTTGCAATTCTTAATGAATACAATTCTATTTATTTTAATAATAAAGATAGCTCGGGTATGAATACTATTCTAACGCTATTTATACTGTTTGACTGAATAAACTGAATAGCAATTATCAACAATTGGATATAAGTGAAAATGTTTTAATATCCTCTGTCTCCCTTTGTATTCAGTTCGAAAGAACAATTTACATTTAATACCTGTAAGCAAAGAAAGTCAGAAATTACAAAATAAATACTTTTTATTCTCTGCTCCGTTTAAAAAAGTTGCTATTAAATGTTCTGAATGCTGCAGCAAGTCTATTTTAAAAAAGTTTCATGAATAACTCGCAGCTTACCAACCCTGGGCACGATCAAATTTCAAGCTTTAACATTTTATTTTTAGTTGCACGTATTGTTGCTGGCGTTTGATGTTAGTTAGAAAGATATTCAAAGCATCAATTTGTTTCTGACTAGCTGTTGCTCGCGGCTCAGTATGCATTCATTAAGAGATATCTTATATTACGGTGGTAGGTTAGATGATTTCTTTCGAATGATATTCGAATACAGTTGTGCACAACGCGTTATCTACTTTGCTTGGTCAAGGATACACCACAATGTATAGTACATTTTTCTTTCGTTTGTTTTAATTTGTAAATAAATATAGCGCACTGGTCGATCTGGAGATAATATATACAGATATTTTTGTTTTATTACATTTTTGTCTCTATTATAAGAGAACAAGTATAGTCCGAAATTAGTTATTGAATAATTTTACAATAAATTATATGTTAACCAAATAAAACGAATAATAAAATGGGAAAATATTTTATGTCAATATTGTCAAACATTCTATTATAATCCGAATGTACCTGAATCGGCACATCTCTATCGGTAGCACTTCGGAGTATCAGTTGGTAGTTACGATACCAATTGCTAACTACTTAAACTACTTCAATAGTATAATATTATAATAATATTATACTCTTTCCTTTTTTGTCGCGATTTAAAAAAAACTATTTTAATAAATTTTAGTACGTGTAATATAAAGTGAAGAATATGTTTTACTAATTTATATTTTGCAATAAGGACAATGATAACTATTATAATTATTTGCTATTATCAAACAAATCGCCTAGCATCAGTCAAATATCTCACGCCTATCAAACTTAATGTAGACAAGTCTAACAAAAACAGTTTTTAAAGGGCAGATCAACACGAAAAGTGAAGTGACGGTCATTTTTATGGAATTTTTGTCTGTCTGTCTGTTTATTTGTTATACTATCACGCAAAAACCCGTGAATGGATTTTGATTGGGTTCGCCAATATGTCACCTGAAGGCCCGATCATAATCTTAGATCAGGTCAGGTCTCTTCTTGAATACTGTTGTGTGGTTTGGCATCCTCATTATGAAGTTCATTCTAATAAAATTGAACGCGTCCAAAAAAGATTTATGTACCACTTGGCATATAAATTTAACTTGTCAAAGAAGCTAACTAGTTACACTAACCGATTAACTCATTTCAATATGACATCACTCAAAAAACGCCGTAAAATTTTTAATTTATCATTTTTAATTTATCATACACGAACAGACGACTTTTCTGCTATAATGAGGAAAAAGACCGCATCCTTAATAGGCAGAATGAGGGCTAGCCGCAACAGTATTTTGAAAACCCTAGCTGAACAACACGATGCACCGATAGTGAAACACTTTGTCCGGTTGCTCGTGCGGCAGGGATGAAAAATAATTTATTTGTATTTTATTTATAGATTTTAATACTAACACTTAGTTGATAAGTTTGTTTGTATACTAACCAGTGGACCAATGTTGTCAAATTAAATAAATGTTTATTATTATTATTATTATTATTTTTACATAAATTAGTCAATGGAAATATAAATTGTCCTCATCTGGTACAGAAACTTAATATTACAATCACTCATAAACTTCCACGGCTGTCTAGATACTCCTTGTTTACACCTAAACGATCCAAAACTAACCTAGGCTTTTTTTCTCCTATAAATAGGCTCCAAGCGGAATATAATTCTGTTAGTAAAAACATGGATATTGATATATTTAATCTAAGATTACCAAATTTTAAAAAGAAAATATTGTCACTAAGTTGAGATACAGTAGTATAAAGTTTTGTTCTTTTAGTGTATACTAATTATGTAAGAAATTGTTAATTTATTTTTTTTATTTATAAGTTCTGGGAAGCCTTATGCTCCCAACTATCGTTTGTATTTTGCTTTCCGTGGCAACCTGTAATTAAGGCAGCACCAATACTTGTATACCACTGACCTTGTAACTTAGCTTTTAAGGTGTATGTTCTTGTTGGTTGTCCAAATAAATAAATAAATAAATAAATAACAATCATGACGCTATGACCTATAGGAGGCGAGCAGTGGTTTTTATCAAACTTAATATACATGAATACCAGCATCACATTTAATTGTTAAATCGATGAGCATAAGCATCGTGTGTCTAGGATTATCATTTAGTTTTTGTTTAATTAAAATCCGTTAATTCTATCGTAAGTTATTCTAATTTAAAATTTACCTAAATTTGTTACACGTACGGATACTAGATAGTGCTGTGTGAAACATGTTTAGATTAGATTGTCTACATTTATTTTAATGACATATATAGCTGTGCCATAATTTATCTAAGCATACAAACTCTGCCATACCTACTACAATAAAATTCAAATAGTACTTTGTCTATACGTTGATTATATATTTTCGCGAAATTGCAATTGGACTGTTCCATAACCTAGGTATCTAACGATATTGAACACTTTTTTTGTAATTATTATCTGTCTGTTTATTTGTTATTCTACAGATTAGATAATAGTTACCTAGGAAGTTATACTATTACGCAAAAATCCGTAAATCTGGTTTTCACCAATATGTTGTCTGAAGACCCGACCATAATCTTATATACGGCCGCCGAACAGTGCCATTTATTAAAGCACACTAAATTGATCGTAATGATCATCACACTAAATAGAAAGAATCGGTACATATGTATATTATCTAAGGCCATTCGGAATTAGAATAAGGTAATATTAATAGGTATATAAATAGTTAAAATTAAATACCTTCTCGAAAAAAATTACTTAATTTATCGCATACTTCCAGAAGTGCTAAAAAAATTAGACTACTAAGGTCCCAAGAGACTAACGATGAGCGTGAGGCTCGCTTAACTGCTGAGCGGAAAAGAGGCTCAGCATCTCGCTCCACCGAAGCTCTTACTCAACGCGAAAACCGACTGAGGATCGCCAGAGAGTGACAGTCGTCATCCCGTGCCGCTGAAACACTTAGTGAGCGAGGCATGACTAACAGGTGATCGGGATCGCCATACAGCATCTCGGGCTTCGGAGACATTTACGTAAAAAGAAATGCGGCTCACAGCTGATCGAATGCGGCATGCACAGTCTCGCGCTTCAGAGACATTTACGTAACATGACATGCGGCTCACGTCTAACCAAGAGCAGCATGCGCAGCCTCGCGCTTCGGAGACATTTACTCAATATGAAACGCGACTGACGGCTGACCGAGAACGCCATACAGAGTCCCGCGCTTCTGAGACGCTTTCTCAGTATGAAGCTCGGCTCATGATGGACAGAGAGCATCACAGAGAGTCCCAGACTTCAGAAACGATTACACTGCGTGAAATTCGAATGATGCTGATGGCTGATCGAGAGCGTCACTCCAATTGTCGGGCTTTGGAAACAGCAATACAACGTGAGGCGCACCAATAGTCGTCGAAGAGGTGTCCCTTTAGAAGATGTGCCTGGGATTTTTAAGGAACAAGTAGTCGGATGCATTTACACTGTGCAATGTGAGTTTCTTCAAGCAAACATCGTGCATGCATATAGTCAGGGGTAAAGAAAAGGACATTGTATACCGATTTCCATACGGTCGAAGCCGCGGGCACAGCTATTATTGAATAAAATTACGTCTTAAGAACACTTAAGTAAACCGTGAATGTTTTAATTGAAAAATGAAACAAATATATAACATAATTTTAAAACATTTTCATTGTACCCAAAAACTTAAACATGAAACTATAATTAACTTTAATAATGTTATATTTAAAATAATTTTGTATCGTAAAATTCGTAATTGATACACCGTCAAGCATCTTAAGTTTCAAAACTTAAAGAGCCAACTATTAGCTACAAAGACTAAAGTTTTGTTTCAAACTAGCTAATGGCCAGCTCTCAGCAAGTTATTGGGAAGATAATAGATATATTAGTTACGGTAAATTATATCGATAACTATATTTATACTTAAAAAAATAGGTCGGAGGATCCCTAAATATAAGTACCTACTTATGTACGTGATATCGAAATAAAACATTTACATTTTTTTTATTTATATGATACACATTGTTATTTTACAATGGGAGATTTTATAATAGAAATAACGCTTCATTCTTTTCATCAGAACAGATTCATTCGTCGCTAAGCTGTTCTTAGCATGCTCCAAGACAAAACACGTGTATATCGACACGTGTTTCATCTCAGCGCGAAGCGTAATAATAATGTCCTCCAGACCGAATTTTAGTCACGGCGGCCAGTCTTAACGGAGGCTGGCCATCTACGCAGGAGATATTATAGTGCACAAGTGTGTGCGCAAATACAACTGCACTCTCTGTTCCCTAACTCTCATGATCCGATGGGACGGTAGTCCGACACGACCGGAGAGAGATCAGGCACAGGACCAACGGCTTTACGTGTTTTCCGAGGCACGGGGGTGTCTAACACCGCCAACTTCCTAACTCCGGGCTGCTATTGAGATATCTTAACAGAAAAACCCAATAAGATTTTCTTGGCTCGACCCGGGATTCGAAGCCGTGACCTCATGTACAGCAGTCGCATTCACTACCGCTGCGCCACGGAGGCTTGTTTTATATTCGAAGATTCCTTCGATAAGGGACAGCCAAATCGGGGACATCAAGCTTAACCTTAATCTAAAAATTTGCTGCAATTCAGTATCACAATAATAATGAACTGGAGCGTGCCCTTGCTGTGATGACTTCAGCTTACAAAAAATGTCCAACCCTATTTACTTTACAAGATTTAAACATATTTTTAGAACTGTTAATTGGTCAAAGACAGTTACAGACTTCTATAGAAATATTTGTTGCTAGTGCAGGAGTAGAATTTGAACAATGGACGGGCTGTCCCTTATCAGAGGAGTTAGATTTTTGGTAATCCCAGGGTGCGTGGTGGGTTTCTCGCTTCCTAATGATTTTAATTAATGTATACATAAGCAATTTCTGCACACTATTTAGTCCCTAGTAAATCTCAATTCATTTTTATTTTCATTTTCTAAGCCATCTTCAGCTCTAACAATAACACCTATTACAAATTCGAATGAATTACATACTCGACCGACCATCATAGAAAAAGACAAACTTTTTTCTTGCATCCAGAAAAAAGTATTGTTACTAATCTAACCTACATTTGCGAGCGTAGCCGTAGGCAAAATATAGTTGTTTATATTTCAGACTAAAGTCTATGGTTATCATAACAATTTTCTACAGCTTAAACGAGCCTTTAAATGTAATGCTATCCTTATTTTTCATTTCCGATACCGCCTCTGTTATCCAAACAACCGTTCGATTACTGATAAAATAGTAAAAACAAACTGGAACACATCCAGCCCGCTCTTTGTAACATACCACCATTTTTTGTCACACAAAACGAAATAATAAACCATTATTCAATTTTATCCAACCATTTGTTGTCACTGCTACTGTAAATAGATATTTGAGCCATTATAGACAATACACTTTGTACAAACGAAGCTAAAGGGTTTCAAATATCAATAGAGAGTAGTTAGCCACAAATGTCATACAGAATAGTTATATTAAGATATCATCAATGAAGGATAAGAGGATCAGAAAAAGGCAATTCAGATGCTAGTATACAACATTAAATTTCTATAGGTTAATTTTAAACGCGTTTTAACCTATTGACTCGCGTTGGCACTCCGGTGTTCAGAAATAATAGGTTTCAATTATTCGTGCCATAATTGACAGGTTAAAATTTATATACTTTTTCAACGGGTGAGTGCATGTATATATTCTAAAAATGTGGTCCAGGGATTTGTGCGAGATAGCTATATAGCTATGACTTCCATCTTCACATCTTAGAACAAAAGTAATGACAAGCCAATCGATTTCAGGGAATTTTACTCCCATGGACTCTTTGGTTATAACAACCTTTACCTTTGTATCTTAGAAAAAATTATAAAATGAAGTAGTGTAGTTTTTACTCTACAGAGGTAGACAACAAGCATACTGCCCTTCTGTTGCCGCAGCCTATGATGTCTTACAATACCAGTGGTATACTCGCGTATTGCTGATTATAGGAAAACGAATGAACGATAATTATGATGAGATAGTCCTATTATATCTAAAAGCAACGGGTAAGTTAGCCTTGTGTTGTCTTTATACCTAGGTATGTGTGTGTATGTCTATTAAATCAATCATGTATCATGTCATATTAATCAGTAATAAATGTTTACTCATGAAGAGCAGTGTTTCCTTTAAGCATCCCGAACGCCCAACCTTATAGCCTATGGAGTTTATACTAACCTTGTCTCGAGGGAAGAACTCCCTAAGTAAGCTGGCTAATTGATAACGCCACCAAATGATTGGACACAGGGCATTTGCCGTATGCAGGAATGTTATTTGACTTACAATTTCTTTTTTATATACCTTCATCAAAAGGTATTACCCATGACTACTATAAAGCTAAACGAATATAGAAACGAAGAATCTCACAATTTGTTAGTCCTCGCAACCACTTTGCAATGTATTTAAAATAAGAGCTGATATTTTAATTCTTAGTTAATATACCTAAGAAATAATTTTGACAGATTTCCTATACAAAACCTATCAAAACGCAACCTATTGTACTCCAACGTTAAGAATTATCTCGCAAAAGCATTCGCTTATTTGTTTAATATTACGATCGTAGATCGTATTAGTTACATAGCAAGCATTAAACAGTCATGGAGGGTATAATCAGATCATAAACTGCATTGAACGAGACTGCCCATTCGACTGGTATAAACCTTTCGACACGTGAATTGATGGGCTGTTCTCTGCTACAGCAGTCGCCGCTAGACATTATACAATGTGCATAATTTTGCGATGCGATGCCACAGTAGTGAGGATTAAACGAGAATCAATGGAGTGTATTGTTAATATTGAATTGTACCCGTAATATCTTCATTGTGTTAAATATCTGAATGGATCTGTCTTTTAAGTGGTTACTACACCCCAGCCGATCAACTGAGTATCGAAAGCTCATTGCCATGAATATTCCTGTCGCCAGTTGTCCTTTGTGTCCGTTATATCATGGGCTGTATAATTCGCAATAATATATTATCTCTAGTACGAGAAAAGAATTATATCAATAGATAACTAATATAAAACTAGAAAAAAGTATTATTATATTATTATACATAATCATGTAATATTTTTACCATGCTTAACAAAGTGAAAATTTATGTTTAGCGTGGTTAGTTATACTTATATGCCGTAGAATTGACAAAAACGAGGGATTGAGGATCGGGCACGCCACGATCGTGGCGGTAAGTCCCGTGTTTGAGGAGAGGCTGGAGAGGCGGCATGGCGCCCTCACCTTCCGGCTGACACAGGTTCTGACTGGCCACGGTTGTTTTGGCCGGTTCCTGTGTCGTATACGCCGGCAAGAGACGCCCGGTTGTCACCACTGCGGCGACTGCCGCGACGTTGTAGAGGACACGGCGCTGCACACTTTGGCGGTTTGCCCAGCCTGCGCATCGCAGCGCCGTAAGTTGATCGCGGCAGTCGGATCGGTTGCCCTCTCGCTGCTGGCCGTAGTTCAGTCTATGGTCCGGAGCGAGAGGTCGTGGAACGCCGTCGCCTCCTTCTGTGAGGAAGTGTTTTCCATTAAGGAGGTGGCAGAGCGGGAGAGGGAGCCCTTAAACCCTCTCTCCAACCGCAGAGCCGGGCGCCGGAGGGCGCAAGATGACCTCCAGCCACCCTGAGGTTTGACCTGGGGATGGTGGGCTTTGTGGGCCTGCCCGCCATCCATTCAGCACCAGGTCAGAGAGGCGGCGTGCGTGTTCCCACGCGCGCCTCTGTTTCACACGGCAGGCAGAAACCTCGGCGGGGTCGCGACCGCATGCGAAAGTGATTCGCGCGGCCCCGTCGATAGTGGTTTTGTCGAGGAATACCGTGGTAGGTTTAGTCGGTATTCCGGGAGGCACATTATTCTTATTCCATCTTTCTTTTACCCCGGCGAGTCCGACATTATCCCTCCGCCCGTCCCCGCGGAGGGATAGGCGTCAATGTACTCTCACAGGTAAAACTTCTGCCATTGTTACGGAGATATCGGCGTGCGGCTTCGTCAGTATGTAAAGTATTACAGTAGTAGTACATGTTAAATTATATTATATTATGTAATCAATAAACCTCATCGAAATTTGTGAACCTTGCTTATTATAATTTTTAAGACTCTCTGCAACGTTTGCGTGACATTTTCAAGGAAACTAACCGCTTCATGAAATTTCCTGTCGGAAACATACTTTGGTTTTAATAAAAATATTTTTCTTGTTATTCAGTGGTATCAAGCGATACATCAAAAATAATGTATATCGAGGTTAAACAACGTTCTCAAGGTCAAGACCAGAGACCACTTACAAAATCATATATATATTTGAAGATCACGTAAACTCGTATCCAGTTACAAGCTCTAGTAAACATAAATACAGGCGGCCCGTGATGTAAAGTTAAATTAGACTGTGTATTCGATGTAAGCATTTGATTGAATCAATATCATGATGGCAATATGCCGCGTTGAGTGTTATGATTTCAACCACCACTCGGGACAAAAATATGAAGGATGTGCCGAATCTGGGTGTTAAAGTGTCCGTTGCTTCAACGTTTATAAAGTCAATAGCGGAAATATTTCGAGTGTAAGTTTGTCTTTTTAAAATAAATCGTATAATATAAAGTCGATGTGATCAACTATGTCGTATCTATGTCAAAGATATATGTATCTATTCGTTCCAAATTACCTAGTAGTAATTTGTAACTAAGAACCAACCGATAACCCTAAAAAGGAAAAGAAAAACTAATTTAATTTATTGTTAGTGACTTAATATCAACTCCAATCAATATTGTTAATCGAAGATCAAATAGTAATTATTGAGAAAATATTACATGAGATATTGAACTACGCACTAGGAATAGCTCGATCACTAGGGCTTCACCAAAAATTTAAATAAATGAAACAAAGTATAGCAACCACATTAGACAACTATTTATAGTAAGTTTTTTTTATTTTTTCTACCCAAAATATTTGACACACTGGCATACAACATTTTAAACCATCGCGCATACAGTTGTTCTCTTTCCCTAAGAAAATACTCTTTACTGCAATTTACAAATAGGGTCAACTTTGGGCCGCAGCAATTTGACTTTTGATGTAGAGAAACTATTCTGGCAACGAGTGTGTAATTAATTACGTGTAGTACCTTAATGTGAGTTCATAAACTATCTAAATCCATTTGTGTTACGATAGAGTAACAAATAACGTAACTTTTGGATCCGGTCAGTTGCATAATGTGTACGAATACCCTTGAACTGTGTAAAACTTTTCACTAGTTGTTAACAATTGAAATTGTACTTTATTAGCGAAACGTTATAGTTGAAATTTGATGAGATGAAATTTGAGTAAGAAGGAAGAGAAATGAATTATGTAACAACGTCAATATTATCGTTTCAAACCTTATCAAACCGCAAATCTATTATATCATTTCAACCGTATGACATTCAATGCTAAATATAACTCTCCCAGTGAGATTGCCGCAAATCGATGCTCGATCGGCTTGCGTTCTGCATTCATTGTAACGATGAGGGAATTCCGATAAAATTATTCGAATCATCAAGCCAACCGAGCTGTTTGTGTCTCTGATAATGATTTGTCAATGACTTGAAAATATTATTTCTTATTATTATTGAACTAGGTTATGTAGGAACTGATTACTTAATAAAAAAACATTTGTTGTAAAAGAGCATTACGATACATCATCG
Organism: Catocala nupta; assembly: GCA_963675205.1. Lineage (NCBI taxonomy): Eukaryota > Metazoa > Arthropoda > Insecta > Lepidoptera > Erebidae > Catocala > Catocala nupta. Next base: position 23,244,925 of record OY776086.1, on the reverse strand, counting down.
ACCACGAACCATATCAACGGTTATCACTTAATCGAAAGTATCGAATATTCGATTATGATGCGAATTATATTTAGTATCAACGAATCACTCGAATATTCGGACGCAGAAACATACAATTTTCGTTTTTTTATAACAATTACATATAGTTAATTTATTTTCTTACCGCTTTGACCAAAACATATTATCATAACCATTTACAAAGAACTTTGTCTATTTGTTTCAAACTAATATTCTAACTTCACAAAACTTTGTTCATAGAATTCACTACGTATTCATAAATATTACGGCAGCTTTGTATAGACTTCTGGTTTAAGTTGTACAGAATCATTTATTCACAGAGTGCATTAGTTACTAACACTATCGGTGGAGTTAGTCATAAGAACGAATGTGGACAAGTTACACAATGAAATAGTTAGTTGGCAACAATCTGTGTTCCGACGTATCAGTTTTCTGAAGCGTGGAAAATACAACTTGTTAGTTTTCGCCTCGATTGCTTATGTACTTTCTTTTCGAGTTATTTGATTTGTTATACAAAATATTTATACAGTTCCTACTATTATTGATACCAGTCAGTCCTATTGTTACCAACAAAATTATTAATAACATTTTTATAGTACCACGGCTAACACATTATTTTATATTCGCTGTCTCCGTGGCGCAGCGGTAGTAAAAATGCGACTGCTGTGCATGAGATCTCGGGTTCGAATCCCGGGTCAGGCCAACAAACAGTTATTGATCTTTTGAGTCAAGAAATCTCAATAGCAACCCGGAGTTAGGAAGTTGGCGGTGTAAGACACCTCCGTGCCTCGGAAAGCACGTAAAGACGTTGGCCCTACGCCTGATCTCTCTCCGGTCGTGTCGGATTACCGTCCCATAGGATCATGAGAGTTAGGGAACACGGAGTGCACTTCTGTTTGCGCACACACTTGTGCACTATAATATCTCCTGCGTAGTTGGCCAGTCTTCGTTAAGACTGGCCGCTGTGGCCATAAAAAAATCGGTCTGGAGGATATTATTATTATTATTTTATATTATTAAAATAAATAAGTTATGTAAAATAAATAATTATATTTCTTAATTGAATAGTTCTTTTTTTAAATGAAGTAAGTCTTGAAAACTAATCGCCTATATATATCCTTCAAATCTGGCAGTGGTTGGTAGTCAAATGACAGAAAAAGCATGCAGAATACAACTTGGGTCGTAAGCGTTTATTAAGTACACACGTACTTGGAAAATAGCGAGATAACCTCACTACGTTTTACGCCTCTACAGTTTGTCATACCCAAATATTAAATATTAAATACTGCCTCATTTTATAATAAAAACGAACGTTCATTAAAAAAAAGTTACTTTGGCCTCTTGCCTATACCTGTAATTTATATATTTTTGTAACACTATAGGTATTACACACGCTTTACTAACTATTTAACCAAGACTTTGTTTTGCTGCCAGAGCACAGGCTAACGATCATATTAGGCCCTCTGCTAAATAGCACACCATCTCTTCAAAGTATCTTGAAGCTCTACTTAAAGCAGCAACACAACACAAGAAAGTATGTATGGTTACAATTATTTAAGTAAAGTCCCATATTTAAGTGAAAATTCACCTGTGCCCTCTTTCTCATAAACGAGTACAGAAGGAACAGACAATTACTAGAAATATAAATTGTTTCTTTTGCTTGTTTTATTTTAAATTATAATGGCTTTATTCCGTTGTCCGTTTCTGTTTCTACAAGATTTGTATTATAAACAGTAGATTAGCAAATTATTTTAATTGCTAATGCTATTATCTGAAATAATTATTTTATCTGTTCATTGAAGAGCTTATAACATTGATATGAAAGTCCTAAATAAATTAATTATTAGTCATAATAGAGCTTTCAACTTTTCCTAATTATGTAGTATCGTATAGCAATCAAATTTATTTTTATAATTGAAATTAAACTACTATATACGGATTTTATCGCGTTGTTTATTTATCACTGTATTACAAAATTTTGAAAATATTACACTACTACTATTATTGATTTTATTTTACCAAGAAGAAACAAACCACAGCTAGACTTCATGATACTTTGAGCTCATTCTGCGTAAATAGAAACACCCATGATTAAATTATGTTCGGGTACTTTGAAATAACTACACTGGAACATTGAGACAACTACCATCTTAGTCTCCCCGTGACCATGGCTGCTGAAAAGCAACCGAAACGTCGGGGAAAGTGTAAACCAAAAATAAATAGATTTAATAGTTTCAATAATTTCATTAGCTTATAAATTAGTAAAATAAAATCAATAGTAGTTGTAGTGTAATATTTTCAAAATTTTGTAATACAGTGATAAATAAACAATACGATAAAATCCGTATATAGTAGTTTAATTTCAATGAATAACATTCGCGTAAACAGAAGACAATATTTATTTTTATAAATTTATTTTATAATAGTTTCAAAGGAATGTGTTACATTTATAATGCTCATAATGTCGTATTCCCTCTTAAAAGGCTTGTTCAAGAGAGATGTGATGTAACTACTGATCTTAAATTAAAATCTATGCCCTTTGTTAATATCGTACATAAAAAAATAACACTTATTTGATCTATCAGTAGGTCGGGTGAACCCGTTGTGCTTTTGCTATTTGGTAATCATCGGTGCTGAATGACAGTTTCTTGATAATTTAATGAATTACTCAGCATCTTGACGATTCAAATATAGGTCTCACTTATAGGCAAATATAAAAAGATTGCTAACTAATACTTAGCTCCATCTCAAGTCTTTGTTCAATAATTAACCATTGATCAACGGTCCATCACTGTTACTTCACTATTATTAAACTGATACGTTGATTAATGTACATGCATGTTTTTTTTTTCTAAATGGTCTCTAGTTAATACTTAAATACTTATTTAATGTTTGAGTATGATTTTAAACTAAGGCTGGATACAGAAAGACTAGTTTATAAGTAGAACGAACTGTTGCTTGCGAACTGTACTAAACTGAATATAGACCAAAGGACAATTATAAACAAATAATGCTATTGTTGTTTATTTGTATATAAAATATTGTCTCTACTCATGTCACTGGTGAGTCGGCAACCAAGACAAATTTTCTCATCTCTGATGTTTATTTTGGGATAACTTCACTTTATTACAAAGCCAACTTTATGCGAACACGAGGCAAGTAAACAATGTAGAATTTATAAGAACCAAACCACAAACAAACGTAATTTTTACTTTGTTTGACACACATGTGTGGGCTTTGGAGCGTGCAAACTTGATACTTAATAATATACAAAGCAGGTAGGAAGTAGAAAACTTTAAGGAAATGTTATAAAACTGACTAAGTGCGAATCGCGTATTGAAGGTTCCGTACACAATGTCGGTAGACGTCCTTCACCATCTCACAGCGACTGGGTTATATGATTTCATGTAATAATAATGTCTTTTTTGCCTTCATTTTGGTTACATGCAGATCTTAGAGATTAAAATTGCAGAATAACACATTTTACTTTGATAAGGCGTACAATAGTCTTGTCTTGATTAATTTATAGTTAGTCCAAGTTTGAACCAGTAATACCGTTTCTACGACAGAAAAAAAAAACAAAAATCATTAATAAAACAAGTTCTTGCGTGGCGCAGGCCTTCAAACATTAACTTTTATTTGTAAGAATATACGTTCTAATAAATGAACATTAAAGTATCCTAACAATTTTCAATTTAAGGTAGCGTAGATGGATAGCGTAGGTTAAATAATAGGATCCCGTTGCCTCCTACAAGTGAAGAACCCTAAAAAATGTTATTTATACTTCATCCCACCAAGAACGATAACGTAAAAAAGCCAGCCGACTTTCCAAGTGCCTTTCTAAACAAAAGGTGTTATGCAGTGTGGGGCAGATATTATCATGTAACACAAAATATTACTGTTTAAAAATAAATAATAATTTATATTCTTTTTACATAGCCACAGGTTTTTATGGTAACAAAGTAGGAACCACGGTACGCCTAGGGGTATTCATGCTTATGAGCGTTTGCAACACCGGGGATATCAATTGAGGGTTGCCAACCTTCCAAAAAAGAAGTTGTACTACCAATTTATCACTTAACGTGCAGACATCTTTACTAGCTTACATACTCTTGCTTGTTCACAATATTTTTATAGTACAGACTTTCCTATTCAATTTTCCCTAGTTTGTAAATACTGATAAAATGGCACTTCTAGGAAAATAAGAAATAATTCATTTAGGTTTGAATACCAGGAATATCACTCGTAGCTTGCTGGCCGTCGTGAAAAAGAATTTAAGACGCGAGAATAGTAAAGGAAGGGGATGGAGAGGTATGTGAACTTCCAGCACACTTATTAAACAGAAAACTTGTCTTTATACAATATAACTAAAGCTAATCGACATTAATTCATTCATAATGTAGCGAAGCTGAGGGAGGTACAAAGAGGCAGTAATCATCATATTATGTTAAATATCAAAATGTACAATTCAATTTATTTTATTAAAAACATATTTTTGGTACGATAGTTGATGACTAATTTAATTTAGATTAAGTGAAATATAATAAATATTTACAGATTTGAGGATATGTTATACATAGTCTCACATTTATTTTCCGGAGGAGTACACACTTGCTACGATATTGGCACAATTACTAGCGTTATGCGCGTACTAGTTATGCGGCGATAGCCCAATGGATAAGGTATTGGACTTGCGATCGAGATGTCGCGGATTCGAAACCCACCCATTACACTACTGACGTGAACCCACGCCTAACACAAGCATTCAAGCTTAGCTGGGGGGGTTAATAAGAATACTAGTAATTTGAAACCCAAATATCTCTTTTCGCTTCCTAACCGATAATACTTTACAAAACATACTTATTTTGCGCTGCGACTGAATAAAAAATTACGAAATAAATTTATTTTAATTTTAATATTTCTACTCGTGCAGTTGGTCATTATTTTTGTATACATATTTTTGTAGACCTGTATTATTGTAGTGTATGCAAATGTTTGCATTGTATGTATTTATAGTAATGTATGATTTTCATTTGACATTACCTTAAATAAACATGTATGTGTTCTTCAATTATATTTTTGAAAATAAATGTAGAAGGTACATTTTTATATAAAATACAGTTTAAAGATTAACATATTGTGCATTCTCATACTCATATGCTCTCGCTGTTGTTACAAGTAGGAAAAATAATGGAGACTTCCTGTTTTTTGAAGCACAACTGTACTTGTGACATGATTGATTTTATTAACATATAATCAATTTGCGGATCACACAAATAATTGCCCTATGTGGCATTCGAACTCAAGACACACAGCGCTGCGGCAGCGACAAGGCGACCGCTTGCTCACTGCGCTACCCTCAGAGTTAACGGAAAATGAAAAGGGTGATATCGCATGCCGCCATCACGGCAGTGATGTGATCACACAAAATGAGTACACATACTGGCATTGTATATTTTTATTCAAGAAAACCATATAGCCTTTCATATAGCGTCATAAAATGTTTTGCGATAACTGGCATCCACGCGAGCGAAAGACCAGAGAACCAGTATTTATTTCTTATCTTTTAATATTTCAACCAATATTTATTTTAGTTTGTATAATAAACTAGATTTAAGAGCTTAAAGCTAAACTTAGATTTACTTTTTACATGTTATTTGAAGAGTGTGTTATTTAAATAAAGCGGTTAGACCACAGTTTAACTGACTTTGGACTTAAACCAATTATAAACCAGTGGAACCAAGTTTAATAAGATTTTGTCTGTTAGAAAATATTTCTAAAGCTAACTATGCATATATATATGTACACATTTATATTAAGTTGTATTATTTGTTTGTCGGTTCGTTTGTTTGTTGAGTAGTAACTGCAATGCAGAGGGTCTCGGGTTCGAACCCACGTCGCGCACCTCTGACTTTCGGAAGTTATATGACTTTTCGAAATTATGTGCGTATTGATTGACAATTATCGCCTGCTCCGTGCCTCGGAGAGCACGTTAAGCCGTCGGTCCCGACTGCCATGAACATCTATGGCAGTCGTTATTGGGGAAGTTAACACAAAAGATCCCACTGGGTCGAAGTATCGCCGGTCAGTACTGACTGGCCCCCACACAAGATAAGATAAGATAAGATAACTCATGAAAAGTACTGTTTATAAAAACGCCATTATTTTGTGAGATATGGCTTCGCATGTCATAATACTATCTAATAAAAATTTACTTTTGATAGATTGTCTTTATCACCCGTAGGCTTATATGTTGTACTGACAGTCATATCTGGCTATGTCTGAATGTGATATGTATTCATTTTAATTTCTTATGAAAGACAATTAGTTAAAGTTATCTAACGTCAACACTGTTATTTTATTGTATTTTTTTTATAAATATTTTCCTATAGAAGTTTGTACCATGGATACTAGGACTTAGTAGTTTCAAGCAATTTAAAAAACAGAGTTTTCACTGCGGATTCAAAATAGAAAAGATAATAAACCTTTCCGAATAGCAGTTACGGTCGACATTAAGTGAAGCGAGAGCGAACTTAAGTCCTGAACAAGAAATAATTTTCAACATTGAATTAATTCAACATAATTGTTGACTATGTATTAACCATATAGTAATGTAGTAGGTAATATAAACTATTAAAATTAAAAAAGTCGAATAGCCGAAATATAAGTATCGGGAAATCAATAACATTGAACCTTCCACATTCTGAAAGGAATGCATACAAAACCTGAGATAAAAGTTTCTAAAATATTTTACCCTGTATAAAATAATACCCTCATTTTACTAAATAAAGTTATAACGGCCTTTGACAGTTATTTTAAGCGCTACATGTAGGAGGAAAAAGGACATTCGCGAAACAATAACATAACAATAAATAATCTACAGCCTCCTTGATAAAGAAAGAAAAATTTAATCGTTATCCAATACAAACAGAAAGTTCTCTTCCTTTAAAATAAAAACTTATTAACCTAAACGTTACCATTATATATTCCGATCATGATAATATTATACTAAAGACTAGAGAGCCAAAAATATTCCTCTGGAGTCATTAAATTACACAATTATGAGTGGAAAGAGGCGAGCCCGTTATCCGCTTATTAATCGTCACTCGTCGAACCGATCCCTAAGCGAACGATACCCTTACGTGATAAAAACTTTATTAATGATCACACAGAACGTATGTATTATGGACATTAATGAGGATGCCAGACAGTTTTCAGTAATGAAGCCATGTTGCGTCCCTGCGATAAAATTTAAGTGGCCCACACGGACGCCAAATGAGTTGATTCTCAAATACAGTTGGCATAACAATTGTTTATATGTAACTCTTCAGCGGATAGTGTCGATAACAGATAAAGATTATACTCAGGGATCGTTCCCAATAGGCTGCTACAAAAACCATTTGGATCGTAATTGTGTATTACGGGAAATTTCTCTAGACGCGAAGTGCGGCTATAAAATAAATAAATGTTCACGCTGTTATCACACGGGCGCATTACGTACACGCAATTATGCGGACATGATATATTTAAATGCTATGCTCAGCACCGACGTAACGCCCAATTTGTGCTTAGTCATGTTACCGACTCCGCGGGTGAAACAAATTATTTTTTCTTCTCTGAAATTGTGTCTATTATACTTTTAAATGTAATTTATTAAATTTATGAGATAATTTAGCCACACAATGATCGTTAATTATATTTCCGTGCACGTAATACTAAAATCCTTGACCACCTTATTTTTAGAACATTTAAATTACTTTTATCTCAAACACACTGGGATGTCAAGAGCCAGAGTAACGAAATTAAAAGCTCCAACGGAGTGCCCTTTGAGATTTTAATTCAGAGCAAAATTTTAATTTGACCAACGAAACGGTTATTATAATTTAATTCGCTGAATCTTTTCGCAGTTACAACCGGCTGGCATATCGCGGCGTTCAAGTGGTTTTGAATAAAAATACGAACTTTCATAGACATGAACGTAATGAATTAATACGAAAACGTAATGTATGGCTTCTCTTAGAGTTATAATTACATCTCGGGAGCGTTTGTAAACCGACGACTTGAATATCCGACGAAGAAAGTTACAAACTTAATTTCATACTTGTTATAATTTGTCGCGTTGTTGTAGCCCTCTACAAGAGGGATGGCTGGGGAAATGTCATTTTCATGGAAAGTGAATTGTGTGTGTCAGTCACATGGTGGTCTCGTGTTGTGAATAAAACTTGGTTCATTGCGGACTTGACTAAACACACGTACGTATTACATGTATAGCGCGATGAGGCACGTGTATTCACTGCGGACTGCGACACGGGAAAAAGGCTGCGTTATTTTTAATCTTACGAGTGAACATAAGTCGGGCTCTCTTTTTTTGCATTCGGTATTGACCGGTATTACGAAGCTATGGTTACATAACATTATTTTTATTTAAAAAAGTAAATCTATTGAGATACTTTTATGTTTACATTCGTATACCTCATAAGTATTAAATAAAAAATAAGAAATGGTTTATTGACAAGTAATCTTTACAATATTTTACAATACCTTGTGACCCCACACTAGGCAAAGCCTGTCCTGTGGGTACCTGACACGATTACAATTTTTGGTTTCCCTTGTTTGCTCGGACAACAGCTTTTGTTTAACTTAGCTTAAAGTCTACCTATTACAAGTATTTGCTAAAAAAATTACAATAATGTTAAAGTAACGAAATAAAGAATTATATAACTATTAATAACATGCGAAGTAGAAAACCATGTGCTAGGCATCTGAAGTGACTGTACTTGTATGTATACTAGATAAATATATAGAACATAATGAATATAAGTTACATATATACACATATACATACACACACACACACACACATACATACATACATATATACATATACACATACATATATACATACATACATACACACACATAGCTATAGTACATATAGATTATATATTAGTCCCAGGCCTATATCCCTGAAATGTTCCGTAGAGGTGTACACTCAATTATGCAGACACAGAGAATTTGTTACAAATATTAAAATAATGTAATTATACTTTAGGTAACTAAGCATTTTATTATATGACACAGTTTATATTAGAAAAATACCTGGCTCTTTGGGAGGCTCACACGGAGACATGGGTCCAACGTGAAGAGACCCTTCGAGAGTTTTAATCAAAGGTGGGATAGCACACCTACGGCAGCACTAGCCGTAGCAGGAGTATGCATTCTAATATATTATCTGTGGGTATGGGTGTTTGGTGGATCGGTATATTGGTAACTATGGACAAAAACGGCGTCTAACCTGAATATTCTAATAGCATAAATGCAATGGGCAGACGGTGACTCGCCAACTCACTAGATGAGCCCTCTGAATAGCCACCATAGGCATACAAACCAGCAGCAAAGAGCAACACCGGTGCGAGCGGCTAGGGGTGTCGAGCGGTGCGGCGCTGATTTCACCATCATGAGTCTCGTGACATCGGAGATCCGGAGCGGGTTTTCCCGGGTTTATACCCTTGAAAATGACACTTCCACCCGCAAGCTATATAATATAGCTTTAGCGGCTCCCCTCTGACCAGCCGACCAAGGCAAGCCAGAGTTAAGAGTCCTACGAGCGCTCTTGAACTTTTACCCCAGCCAACCAGTAGCGGCAAGTCGGGGACGAGGCTCTAACCGACTCTCTAAGGCATTCAGTACCGCAGTGTCGCTACACACATTCAGCTCGCCAAAAGCTGCCTTACGGTTTGTGCGCTTTAATTTAGCCTGGTGATACATTTTTTGTTTATATCACAAGGCAAAGGTGGTAGTTTAAAAGATAGTGTACTGTACCCTCCGATATCGCGTTAGTCTCATGATGAGATAACGACTGTCCCAGAGAATATTATTATTAGATACGCTAGAAATGGTTTTAGGTCCCACATAATATGGGATGAGACTATTTACATCTTACGGACACAGTTTCAGACTCCGTGCTATTATTGAGAATTTCTGAAACCCAATAACACATTGCCGGACCAAGGCATCCAACCCTCATGCACAGCACTCGCAATAGCTACTGCTACACTGCTAAGCCAAGACCAATAATCACATTTTACTGTTTATATTTTATATTATCGGAACACGAACATAAAATAACGATCTCTCAATACTCTTATCTGAATATATTACGTATACTGTAATCCTAAGCGGATTTTTCTTGCCTTTGACAGTAGGCGAGCTAGTGGGCTAACTAAAAGGAAACAGCAACCGCCGTCACTCATGGACATAACTATCTTCTCGTGGCGCAACAGAAGCAATGACAAGGAAACATAACTAAGCTGCCTACTGTTTGTAAAATTGGCAGAAAACAATAATTAAATCATTATTTGTGTTAAAATTCTGTCATTTGCATGTGACTTTTAGAATTTTGATTATTTATGAGGTTTACGTTGGACTGCTACGCAGAGGTCTCGAGTTCGAACTCAAGGCGCGCATCTCTGACTTTTCGTAGTTATATGCGTATTAAATAGTTAATAATTGCTTGCTGTAACGGCCAAGGTAAACATCGTGAGGAAATCTGAATGTCTGAGAGTTCTCTATAAATAAAATATCTTCTTGAAGCTATGTGTAGTCTGCCAACCCGCACTAAGCCAGCGAGGTGGACTATGACTCAACCTTTCTCACACTGAGAAGAAACCCGCAGTGGGACAGTCTGGGCTGATATTATTATTTATATGAGGATATTGCAACCTTTAAAAAAATATCACAAAACATGATACACGTTTTATTAATCGTTGCAAGCTATTGAAATTAAAGTACTATAATCGAATGTTTTTTTTTAATATTAAAATTTGTATATATTTACACTTTACCCAACGTTTTGCTTGCGTTTTTAGCAACCATGGTATACTAAAATGGTGGTCGATTTTTTGTCTTGAAGTGTAATTAAAAGTACCCGTACATAATTGAATATTGTGTGTTCCTATTTTCATAAGATCAAAATGACAATACCTATGTTCTATTGCGTATAATTAATAGCTACGATAGATGCGGTAGCATTTCGTTTTCTTATTCAATTTTATCAATTACAAGAACAAAAATATTTAACACGTTTTCAACATTTAAAAAATAGTATTATAAATACAGTTTTTTGTCGTCGCATACTTATTATTATTAAGGTAATTGTACCAATTAAAATATAAACATTTTTGCCACTCCAACAAAAATGTATAATTATGGAAAATTTTGACAACCCGTAGTTTTCATCATGGAAAAGTTAAAGTGGACTAATAGAATCAAGCTACATATAAATAGCGTATTTATTTGCAACGTAATAGAATACAATTTTGAATAACAGCATAAACAATTCCAGATTGTATCTAATGAATCAATGAAGCTCGATGGTAATTTTCCGAAACTAAATATTGAATACAAATTGTGTTGGTCTACTGTTGCCTTTTAAGGCTGAGCTGAGATTTTGGTTCCAGCAAATTATTACTGGATTTTTCAGTATCAATATGGCGTCTGGAAATATACGTTGTAAATATAAATCGAATCACCCCATATTAATTACGTGGATTAAAACATAGCTGTAAAAAGTGGACGTAATCCAACTCTGGTTATTCCTTTTAGAATACGGCTTGTATCTGATGTCTTGTAGATGCCAAAAGATTCGCCTGCTGTTACGTTGGATCGAAAACTATATCCAGCGTAATGTGACTGTGATATAGGTACGTCTGCATAAATACCCTTTCGGAGATATACAGAATGTCCGATAATTAATGGATAACCTTGAAATGTCTTATAGTAGAACTGAAGGCCGTTCAGAAAAAACGAAAAAAGAAATTAAAGAAAAATAATTAAAAAGTGCAAGCTGTATTAGCATAGCATACTATTGACTGTCTTAGCATAATTAGTGTTAAATAATAAAACAACAAAAAACCGATGGATTTCATTCACTTCTGGTCGTAATATACAAGAAAGTTATACATGGTAATTTAAGAAAAAACACATAACTCAGGTAATAGTTAGGATAGATATTTTTTCATTATTTTTTCTGAACGGCCATCAGTTCCACTATGAGACATTACCAGGTTATCCATTAATTACTGGACACCCTGTATGCGTGAGACTATGTATGTAGTTATTACCTAATGCCTAAAAGGTAGTCGTTGATATTCTATTTATATTTGCCTCTGCTGGGCACGGGCCTCTTTTCGGTATGAAAAAATAGGCCATGCTCCAATCAAAACATATCAGTTAGTTTTATTATAATTCTGTAGGTTTAAAACTCAACACGTATGACAACGTAATGTCTATAATATTGTCTTCTGTTCACGCGAATGTTATTCATTGAAATTAAACTACTATATACCAATATCCCAAGAGACTTATGAAAGAATAAATGACAGAGAACTTGTCAAGAGTCTTGTCAATTATGGGTAAGTCCAAAATGTACGAGTATACCGAAAGTGCCCATTCTTCACAGTATATTCAAAAATATATTTATTCCTATTGTTTCCCGTTATACGGCAAAATGTTTCCGACCAAGTGTTTCCATCAAAAATATCGTATTTCAAATACAGTTTTAGCGACAATGTATAATAAAAATTCCGTTCAATATTAAAACTGACTTAAACAAATTTTTCCGTTGAATATAGTACAGAAACATTCTGTTATTTAGCGCTACCATTGGTTTCGAAATAGGACATGTTATTTACAATTTAGGGACAGTAACATTTATTCTTTCATTCCCTAATGGCTTTGATCTGAGTACGGTATTATAAATCCTCTTTTGCATTTCATTTGAATTATTCAAGAAATGAATTAATTTACATTGATGTTGATTAAAATACGGAGTAAAAGGATACATAGTTTTGATTTTTATCTGGAAATAAATGTTTTTACAATGTCGTTTGTTTCGAGTCTTCTATAAATACAAAGAGATATTGAATTAGAATATAGAATTGTATAACATCGACTTTAGCTATAGCTTGCTATCTATTCGGCGGTTTCGATGGCGTAGTCGTTAGTGTGACCGACTGCCACGCCTGAGATCGCGGGTTCGATTCCCGCACAAGTCAAACATTTGTGTGCATGAACATGGATATTTGTCTTGGTCTGGGTGTTTCTATGTATAATATGTATGTATTTACAAAAAAATTGTATATATGTATGTTTATCCATTGTCTAGTACCCATAGTACAAGCTCTGCTTAGTTTGGGCTAGATGGTGTTGTGTGTATGTGGTAGAATATTATATTATATTATTCAAATCACACGTCATAGGTGGCGAACCTATTGCATTTTACCGGGCACCTGGTGTACTACTAAAAATTTCAGAACAAGTAGGTACTTATTTATAGAACACACATATAATTGCCCCGTTTGGTATTTGATCCAACAATAGTCAACGTGGCGACAATTCTATACATATAAATGAGTGTATATGAATTGATGGTTGCGGTTTTGATATATTTACAATCCTAACGTTTTGACACGGCAACGCATTTTACACGGCCGCACCGCAGGCTTATTGGGTTTCAATCAATAGTCACAAATTTTCAGCTTTCTGTAAACCACAAACGACCATCATGAATATTTGCATAACAACAGGGACTTTAACGGCTTAATGTTAGTGTTCTCTGAAACTTTGAGGCAAGCCGTCTAGACGCCTGAAGCTTTGGCAACGTCCACGTTGTTTAACTATATGCCGATCGATTCAACAGCCTTTTAGTTAAAGTTGGAGGAAATTTCGCAAAACACCTTGGTATTTCCTACACAGATACCTGGTGTTAAGACTAGAAAGTTATGCAAAGCCCTATTACCTTCGTTGTACTGAAAATTGTCCACGCTACCAGAATACCTAAAGTAATCGACCGACGTATCAAAGAGGCAATGTAAAGGTACAAGTAAGTATGTATGTCACGACATTTGGAAGCCCCATAAAAGGAGATTCTAATCTATCCTTGAGCCGTTGAGACCTCCCATATGAGAAAAGGATTTGGCTCTCATTTTAGAGGTAAGGATGAATATAAAAACGAATTATCGAACTCGTAGTACGATTACATGTGACTCTCAAACAAACAAAGTCTTGAGAGTTGAAGAGTCAATTTGCTTTTTAAGTTTCAAACTAATTTCTGGCACTACAAGTCGTATTTGAATTAATATTTTTGCCTTTGATAGCTTAGTTCTTGAGAAATATAACATTACCCTACAAGTATTAGTTATTATGAACGTAGGTAAATTGGTGGGATCAGCTAGTTACGTATAAAAACACAGACAAAGTTGTATATGGCGTGTCGCGTTTAATTTGTCGCAGAACGCTGAATAAGCGACAAATGCGGCACGAGATGACAAATACAATGAGAATAAAAAATGCATTTTTAGAACGAAACTTATTTAATTTCTCGGGTACGTGTTACGTCACTTTTCATCGCCGGCTTGTACAATAGAAGAAAATGCATTTGTTTTGATTCGAATTCCTCGCGTTTGTAGTTTTGTGTCGCATCACGTTTGTCGCTTACGCAAGGGTATGCAAAGTCGCTTGCCCGAAAACTTCATTATGTATGATAATTAATCACTATCAATATCCACACTCCGTGTTATTGCACACAGTAGTTCATTTCCATATTTAAGAGAACTGAGGTATAATAGAATATAAACATACCTATCCACACTGTTTAAATGTGAACCATCCTAATTGTAAATAATACCTTCACCTAAATACAAGAAACATCAGTTTCAAAATAAAACAGGCATATTGCATGTATTTTAACAGGGAAGATGAAACATGATATTTCGTTTTCTTTCTAATATATATTTTTTATGTCGTAGATAAATTAACCAAAGCACATTGATGCAATGGTAGTTCTGTAAGTATTAAATCTGTAGAAGTGCCGTCACTGCTCCATAATTTATGAAAATCGCAATCAAAATTATTTGATATTGTATTATATGGCGGTCAGCCGTGAGTAAGGTTTTCGGATCTCCTTAAAGAGGCAAATGCTGTGAGCTATGAGACTAGTGGACTTTGTTTCTTACGCTGACAGAGGAGCAATTTTTTTGTACAGGGTCGGATTCTCATTATTGATACATCATCATATCTGACTCCAGACCTTTTCAATTACATAAGGCGGGCCATATGCCCATTTAACGCTCTTGTTACAATTAAAAGTCTCTCGCGATCTATAAATAGCTACCAAGCGGAAAGGCTCGCGTTAAGCCCTGTGCATAAGTAAATTCTTTGACCGCTGCCGGTCGGAGCATCCGGTTGGCAAACATTATTATCAGATGCTCGTAAACTAAAGTCATGTTCATGCTGATTAAATTATTGTTCAACCATTAATATATCAAACCAGCTAATACAAATATTACAAAATAGATTAGGGATACCCAAAGGCTGCTATGATACTGTTCAGTTGTACAAGCACTTCATACGGCTAATCTAATCTCAAATAGACAAAATAAAATTAACTAACTGGAAGCCCGCTCGCGATAACACTGCAATTTAAATTAACACACAAGATCTCTCAAAATGGTCTAAAACTGTGGCGTTACAAGTTAGCCGTGTTATCTTACAACTTACTTTGTAAAGATATTATAAACTCCATCAAAGTCCAGTCCGGAAACGCAGCTTATCAGAACAAGTTAGATCAGTATCTAAGTGTGAAACTTTAATTGCTGCCCAGAAGTTTAAAGTTCAGCGGAATGGTATTCGCGTTGATTATGTTAGTGTACACTACTCATATACAAAGCGCGGTTCGATTTATGGTTCTTTGAAAAAGAAACTTCGATTAATGGTGCTTGCACACGACGCGATTAACTGACTGCTGCATGCGCAACTTGGTGTAATTTTGCTATCCTTATTATACTCCCATAGAATATACAGAAGACAATGGTGTGTTCTGTGATCTTTAGTGCTTCTCACTTGTAGTAACTTACTCTTTCCTTGTCGAAATAAATCATATATTTGCATGGCAATATGATTACGAAATTAATTCCTGACGAGAGCCTGAAGTCGATATTTGACCAACTGCTTTTGTAAAACAAATTTATAAAGATAATTATAATGATGTTTATTCGCTTTGGTTTACAAAACCGTTGTAGGCTTTGTACCCTTATTAGAAACGTATTTCTCCGGCGAATAAAATCAATATTAATTACTATTAATACAATTTCAATATCATCTCATTCTCCTTTTTATAATTACTACTTTATAAAGATACTGCGGATTTCAAGAAGCAGGAATTAATATAAGTTCATATAATTCCCTTCATTAAAAAGAAACAAAATCGGTAATAAGCTTATCCTAGAAAAAAGTGACGACGACGTCGTAATCTACGGTTCAATTATGGGTCATACGTCGTTGAAAGCATTGCAATTGCCGCATACTAGTTTATTACATATAAAAAAATTGCTACGCTTTAGTTTTTACTTTGACCACAGCGCCATTTGCAGCGGTGACACGTGTCATTTTGAGCGACACAGATGCGGCAAACGTTTGCCGCATGCGTCTAACGCACGGTATGGCGCATAAACGAACGAACGATTAACTCTTTTCTAAGTTAGTAAAAGAAACTTACATCGACTTCGATACCAGGTATTCGGAAGATCTTCAGCGGTGGTACGTCTCTAGGTGAGTACCGACAGAACTCTCGGTCACCACGGTACCACTTGACAGAGTATAAGACCTCCTTTTCGAGATCGTAGAGGCACTTCATCTCCACTTTGGAGCCCCGCTCCACCGCTTCAGGTGCCACCACGTGGACGTTACGGAGGCATAGGGATCCTGTTGAAGAAAACATAAACTTTAATTAAATATATACCATCCAGTCTCATGCTTGATTTCTTGCAGCTATCTTCTCATACGCTTAACCCTTTGCCTGAACGGAGCAACTAACCTTCAGCTAAATAAAGCTTCCGTAACTTGGTAAACTCCCTAACCTATGTATTTGGACGTTCATAAGTGCTACTCAGTGAACTATGATTATATGATTTCTGCCTTTGTCTTTGATATATGTCCTACAGAAAATGAAAAACCATTGCAGTGAGTCTTGTTTTCTAGGATTAAATATGCATCGAACGTTAAAACTAAGTTTTAAACTAGTATAACCCAAAATGGTAATTGAGCATCGTTTAGGTAGTGTATTTCTACCCTAGTCAATGGTGTGTGTCGCGTAACGCTCGCTTGGCAGGTGCAGATTTTGGACCGAGGCTTAAGCGGTTCAATACAAGCTGCATACTACCTCTCAGCGCAATTCCAACCATATGCACACAAACAAAACAGAAGTGCTCTAATACTTTTTCTGTGATATCTAATTCAATATATATTGGCTATCAGTTGCATAATTTTATATCAATATTAGCTATTACCTCCTTTTTAGTAGCACGACATCGTCCGGTAACTAGTTTTTGCCTAATTATTACCTTTAAGTCTAGTCTAGGGTATGGACGTTTTGATATGATTATACAACATAAGCTGCATTCTAACATGCGTTGCCGTCTGTAAAGTGAAAAGAAAATAATGGAAGAGATAAGTATGTGAACCTTTAGTATTACCGTTTGTCACTTTCGGACCTTAAAAATAATTTACCCGTTAGTGTATTTTCTATTGTATGCAGACTTTACTACGTAATGTCCTAAAATTATATTCAGCAAATTACGAGTACAATAGCTACAGCCATAGTTCTTCACACCGTAACTACAAATTGTCAGCCTTTTCAAACTTTTCCGACATTTCAGCATATACTTTACCCGGCCTGGGATCTGTTAGCAAATTCCAAAGTTGTACCTCGCCTTTCGCATCATATTTTTTAATCTCCTGCGGGTTTTGCAGATAAAAAAGGTAGAAAACCGTTGAGCTTTTCACCATTGCGGGCAAACCTTTAATTAAAAGGTGTATCTGTGTATGTATATGGGTAAATTCGATTATATAAACAACATGAAAGCTGTAAGTTTCTTATCGAATCGCGTGGATCGTAAAAAATACTGAAGGAAAGGATTAAGTTTCTGCCACCGGTGCGTCGTACCACAGTATAATAAATTGTTTTCTTATATAACGTTCTAGTTTTCACCCCCAGTTTCTTTTCCATGTTTCTAAATACCGGCTTTTTCGGTATAAGGCGTACCAAAGAAACTAATAATATTTTTATAGTAAATGGCAATATAGTTTTTACTACATCCTTATACAAAAAACACGTCAATTGGATACCCCGTTACGGGGTAGAGGAAGGATAAACCAACAATTGCATTTTTTATTTATAATATTAATTCGTTTCCTATGAAATTATCATTTTCTCTACGTCTAATATTCTAATTCGTAATTCTATAAAATATAATAGCTATATCAACTATTTATTTTTATTTCAAGACAGGACTGTAGTGCAATAACATATATAGGTATGTATAATTATATGAATTTTACGCAATTTATGTTAAAAGTTAGGTCACTTAGTATTCTCCATTGATCCCTGAGATGGTTTCCTGCTTTTCATATTTAAAGAACGATAGTTGGCTTAAAATAAATCTTACTTGTAAAAATTACTCTATTTTGAATTGCCATAAAAACCTATTGGAAAAATATTTTATATTTAAATTACAACGTGCCGGATTTTCTTCATATAAAACGGCAATTTCATAGGTAAGTAAAGATAACCAAGTAGCCTTACTTAAGTAAGCCTTTACAGTGACTTATACTCATGATGTGTACGACGACGATGTTGCAATACCAATTTGTACATTACGTCGGTGTAGAAGAGACGAAACTTAATATCGTCGGTACAGTGATAAGATCTGTGATTAGCTAGACTAATTTCAAATTAAGCTTTGACGCTGGTTGTACTCAATGTACCGGTTTAAACTATGATTGCATAGCTAGTTAAATTTGTATTAGTAATTCGATCAGTACGCTTAGATATTTGGTGACGTCATTCAGCGAAGATCTGGTGTGGTATTTTAGCGAAGCGTCTTCAGAGATATAAAGGAAAGAGCTGCAGTTTAATGACGGCAACGTCCCCATCTATCCTAATATTGAAATACGAATCTATCTGTCTGTTTGTTACGTTCTTGAGTCTAAACCGCTGATCCGGTTTTGATCAAATCTGTCATGAAGACTGCCTGTATCGGGCAGCGGTAGCAAGTGCACCTGCTGTGAACAGGCACAACTCTCAATCTCAATCGAATAGAAGACCTTGAGGTCTTGGGTTCAATTGACATTATTAAGTTTAGGCAAAATGTTATTGGGTTTTTCTATTAACTAATTTTTAATAGAGGCATGGAGTCTCGAATAGTACTCTCCTATTACGCGGGACACAAAATCAGTGATGTCCAAATCTGAGTGTTATAAATCTCTGCCGAGGTAGGCAGAGTTTTATCATATTTATATCAAAGATGGAGAATATATTGGTATTCTCCATTTTTGAAGAGGTAGGCAGACAGACAATATACAGATATTGTTAAGAAGACAGCTGGAACAGCCGAGTAAAGGCTTGAAACGCACGAGAGGTATTCATGATTATGCAAGCAAAAGCTTTCGATAACCGTTTACTATGACAAACTTGGAAGTATAAAAATGTTTCACTTATCTCTTAAAATATTACATAAGTACAGATCTTTTTTTTATGGGTTCAGTTACCGTTTTCCAGTAACATTTTACTTAAAATCAGCCTCATCTGGTATGTCAACAGTGCACATGTCCCGTGTTATATTTAAAACATTTTTCTTACCAGTAGAATAAAATCAAAATTTCTCCCATATCTGAATGACAAGTTTGAAATGAACGTTTAGTAATCTCAGCTTCATTTGTATTTTGGCAAGGAACTCGAACAGACAACATTAGTATACGACTTGAATAATGATCGCGTTGTTTTTTCTACAAAGAAAATCCATTTCAACCTACTTCACGATTTGGTTGATGTAAAAAAATATCGACTAATGCGGGTAGGCTGCACGCAGAAGGATCTCGTTTACAAAAGACAATCTATCATGGATATAATATGTCACAATGACATAATTATTATAGACTAGCTTTTGCCTGTGACTTCGCTTGCTCGCGTACAGTCCTTTTTTCCTGGATGGAAGGTAGCGTGTCTTTTTCTGTAACCTAGGCTCCATGTGAAGTTTGATGATGATCGATCGGGTAGTTAAAGCATAAAAAAGTTACAAATAAACTCAAAATAAACTCAAGTTTACGTTTGTAATATTATTTAGGACTATGAAAGTATATTATACGTATAGATAATGATATAAAATTATTTTAATTATTGTATTGCTAAAAAAAACACGAGATAGTGTTTATCCCAATCGGACGCGGATAAGATGCGCACCTAATTGTACTGACCCAAAGTATTGTACCTATGCTCTGTGACATTAGGCGAGCTATTGTATTGTTGGCGACGGATATCCCACACGAATTTT
This sequence comes from Catocala nupta, assembly GCA_963675205.1. Lineage (NCBI taxonomy): Eukaryota > Metazoa > Arthropoda > Insecta > Lepidoptera > Erebidae > Catocala > Catocala nupta. Next base: position 23,224,520 of record OY776086.1, on the reverse strand, counting down.
AACAAATGACAACGTATTAATGGATATTTTGATAAAAATTTGCTCCTTTTTGTAATTTATTTATTTTTCATGTAAGGACAACAGCATTATCACTATTTTTATATAATAATATTGTGTATCATACAGCCATTAATATGTCCTTACTTATAAGCTATAAGTACATATAAAAAATGTGGGAAACAATATTAGAAATAGCTTAAAATTAATTAAAACTAATTTTGGCAAAATCTTGGCTTAGCAACCGAAACCTTTTTTTCTATATATAGGTGATTAAATTGCCACCCTGTATATTAATATAATAGGCCTAAATATCATAGCATAGCAATAGTGTTATGTTTTCGCATTGACGAAAGCCAAAGTCAAAAATCATTTATTTCTTTTAGGTCACAAAGTAACACTTATGAGATAACAAAGTTTAGTCATTAGTGAGTTTACTAAAGATACAGAATATACATTTAGGCTATGTAAATTCATACATCATACAGCTGTTAATTGCAGTATCATAATTTCGCCACGAAAATAGCCCATGCGAGTAATATCAACATTAATGACCGCTCATATTTTGAAATCAATCTGTATCTTAATTACTTTTAATTGACTTTATAACAATGTTTTAACAAGTTCATCCATTTTAATTACATACACTTTCATATTGAAGTATACTCTTTTGCGTATAATATTATATTTGTTATTTTACTCGTTTATAACATGTTTATATTGCCGGCCAAGCGCTCTCGATTAGCCTGTCCACTGGTGGCATCTGATTTGATTCCTGGATCAGATAATGATTTTTTGAGTTTATTAGCAACACAGTTTTTACTATTTAGTACTTAGACAACGAATTTTTCTTAGGATAAATTAAGTGTATGTAGGTATTAGTAAACATTATAATTAGCATAAAAGCAAACAATCTGAGAAGATCTATAAAAACTAACGTTTGTTTGTTTGTAACCTAAGCGGTTTTATAATATCACTAGATTTTACTTACGGCTTCGCCCGCGTTAATGTAGGGTCGGTCAATAAATCTACCGATCCTGGATTAAAGGTACCCTATATATTTTCCCAGACAATATGTATACAAAATTTCATGATGATCGGTCGTGTAGTTAAGGTGTGAAAGCATAACAAAGACACAAACAGTTAGAATTCATCTGATATGATACAACTTTGATGAGATGTCATAAGCACCAGCGTGACAGAAGAGCTTACAATTACTAGAGCATCATAAAATGTTTGGCACTAGCCTCTTACTAGACAAGAACCTCTTATCTTATTCTATACACTTCAAGCGTGTCAGTTACACAAGCGATTCAAATATGGGACGTAACAATATATTGTCTAACCAACAGTGCTGCATGCGCTAAGCGCTGTTCGTCACTCGTCACGATTACGAACATTGCTTTTGTACTTTAGTAGAAGTGAGGCTTGCATTGGTCGCTTTGTGGTACAACAGCTTAGTCCCACAACTTTCCCTATCAGTTACTATAATAATATTTACCTAATTTACCATCTGCGTCTATTTAAACAGCTAAATCCAACTTCCAGTTCAATATTATTGTCATAACACATAATTCCATTGTATTTGCTCGCATACTGATGCTTAATCACAACACACTGCAGCTGCACTCTAAACAAACAATGAACAGTATGGGAAACACCCGATGTCCAATAGGTGGAATTTAAATGGATGGCCCGGTTTTATAATTAAACACAGTTACTATTATTCAACCCTTTGTGTGTCTACGATTGTGGAGTATATAGTGCCCCTCACTCTGGTAATGTATTGTGAAGAGGATGGATGGAACAGCTGTGTATCTTTAAAATAAATTGGAGCTATGATCAATAATAACCAATATACCATAGTATGCTACAACCGCAGCATCTGAAGTAGGTAATTTAATATATAGTACAAGATTTTAGTGCCTGAAATTTGAACAGTAAATGTTATAATTTCAATAATATTTGTAACTGGCCATTTTGATATGAAGCTGGGCAAAAAAGAGAAGGCCTATATTTCAGTAGGTATGTGTACGTTATTACATTATGTAGCTTATCTACACATTATCATTACATACTGTCAAAATCCCGAATCAGCTAAAATGACGATGATATTGTGGTTTTTAGGTCTCAATCTAATCGTATTATACCAAATTATTATTAGATGATATCTGATCTGATCTTAAAATAAATATCTTTTATTATGTAGGCAATCGCACCTTGCGAACCATCTCCAAAAGCTTTAAGAATAATGTGGGAACAGAGACAAAGAAGCAAGGTTTGCCGATATCATAAATTCTCACTACGTCCACATCTTATCAGCTGCATTAGAAGAATAGATTTAGAACATAGGTCGCCAGCGTAAGCATAATATGTATGTATGCGCCAATTACTAACAACTAAGTTTCTTGCCAGATTTCATGCTACTAATGAAAATTCGGTGCAGAGAGATCCAATAATATTTTGCCTGCCCCGTGCACATAGTCTTAAATAGCACGATAGGCTGCCAAGTTAACGCGAATTTAAAGCACGAGCGAAGAAGTGGTATGAATAAGCATTGTCAATCAAGCAGGTTAAATTCTATGTTATATAAATATACGTTTATTAATACGTACTTTTCTGAACAGTGAGCTTGACTGAGATATCGTTCAATGAGGCTGTAAACGCCTGCGTGAAATTATTATCGATCGTAAAATTACTTCATCCCTAGTTTTCTATTTTATGCTATTTGATTATCGTTTTCTAGAATAGTGTGTATTCTTATAGTACAGAATTTTAATTTTATTTTATTGTCGGCCTCGATGGTGTAGTAGTTAATGTAACCGACTGCCACGCTTGAGGTCGCGGGTTCGATTCCCGCACATGTCTTGGTGTTGTCTTGGTCTGGGTGTTTCTATGTATAATATGTACGTATTTACAAAAAAAAGTATATATGTATGTTTATCCATTGTCTAGTACCCATAGTACAAGCTCTGCTTAGTTTGGGCGAGATGGTGTTGTGTGTATGTGATAAAATATTATTATTATTATTATTAATTTTAACTGAGAAGCAGCAAAATAGACATAAGTAGAACTAAAATATGATGTTATTATAACTCCTGAAATTTCGCGTGGTGTGGAATTCCTTTACACATATTACACAATTTCCTGACATCAAACGCCGGAACACCAAATCCCCCAAAATAACCATAGGATCCTTACTTGGGAGGATTCCATGACTTGATCCTCCACATGTTAAATTATTAATATATCTTGTCAGTTAAGCCTTCCATAACATCAAGCTAATATTTATAACCTGAATTGACTTCTGTACTGCTACTACAGCAAATATTCTGTGGCAGTGGTTTTAGCAAAAATTTGCATAACCTTCATGTGTCAATTTTCAGAAAAGATGTTTACGTATGCCCCAGTGAATGTGAACGGTATTTGAACTCTTAGAACGAATGTAAAAATCTTTTCGACTTATTTGCAAATAAATACAAAGACTTAACTCAAATGATAAATAAAGTCACAAATGTTGAAATAAACATTCTTCTAAATGATATAACAACGAAAAAAAAATATCATGAGCATTTTCATAAAAAAACATAATTATATACTTAAAAGAAATTTTCTTCAGTGCGATAGAAAATTACTTTCAGATTATCAAAATATTACTGGTGTAAGAAATACTTATACTCCCTGAAAATAATAAATATTTTTTTAATAAAACACAGCACAAAATCGTTTATGTACATAATAAGGCCTGGCCTTTTTCATTTTGGAAAGTAAACTGTCTTCTGCGACGCTAAAGCCTGTGGCAACTTTAATTATAATATAAATCTCCTTCATTTTACTAATATTTACACTCTTTCGATAAGATTTGCAATATTACATATTTTGAAGGAGAAGTCGGTATTAAAATCAATTTCTATGAGCATTTATTAACATAATGCGTAGTACGTAACTCTTAAATAATATATTTTGTTAATTAAATTGAAATATTACCAGACGTTACCATAGTAACGACGACGACGATCTTATCATTTACACAGGACTTATTAGATCGTTTTTTCATTAGACTATTGTTTAATTACAGTCTCAACACCGGAATAGTAAAAAGGATGCTCTTATCCTTTCTACTATTCGGGTGATAAAACTGCTGCTATCGGAGTTCTAAGACAGCTTTTGCAGCAAATATTAAGTATGCAAGAAGTGTACTGGCTTTTGCACCATTAAATAGCATTCTTTTACAAAAAAGTTTAAGCTTTTATATGATATACTTTTCTTAGCATTATCCTATAATAATGAATGATGTAAATATATAGTGTATTATAGAAAAAGTAACTTTACTATTTAAAGTTTAAGTACATTAGAATCCATTATTTCTCAAACCTTAACCATGAGCATATTCAATTCTGTATTTGTTGAATTTACAAATCAAATTTCATTTGATTTTTATTTTGCAGAGAACTTTCTTTAGAAAAACTCCAAATACTTGAAAACTCGAATCATTAACTCGTTTATAATATTCCCTATGTCTGCTGGTCCACATGGAATAGCAGAAAACATTCTTCAAAGAGCTTGTTGGTCTGATTCTACACCAAATAAATAATGAGACGGAATATGAATGAATTCAGGAAAGGAAAGTTTATTCGTTCCACCAGTACTTTTGGTAATCTCAATAAAGCCAATTAGTATTAGATGCTTGCCAATGTTTGTGTATAGAAAAAATAAAAGACGTCTTCTAATAACGTGTATACGTTTCTGCCGGTCGGCTCCTTTTTTAGTATTTGTTAATCAAGCGAATAAATAACCGAACTTTGATAAAATTTCTGTAATCCTTTGAGGTAATGGGAATACTTTTAATACCGAGACTAAAGAGAATATTCTCGAGTTAGATTTATTTCCGCGCACGAAAAAAAGGACCCGCAAGGCTGGCTCATTTCATCGGTTTCGCTGAGAGCAACGCTTTTGAATTATAATATCTGATTTAGATTTGTTTCTCTTGGTTTTGTGTAAATGTTGTCACCTAATCATGTTGGCTATTATGCTAATTAAACCGTTTACAAAACCGGTATATACAAATTGCTATGTATTTTGTTGTCACCCGCATTCAGTCGTCCATGTCATATTTATGTTACCACTTTACGTATTATTTTAATTAGAATTGAGCATTAATCGTGCAAAATTGGCCTCGTGGCTTTCAAATTTGTGCCTAATTCGAAATACGAAACGCAGATAGACAAATTCTATTACTGAGGATTTTAAATTATATTAGCTGTACAATGAAAGCACCTTAAAATCGTAACGCCTTCATTTAATATCTACTGACAGATGGTGAATGGTGAATTTTTGTCGCCGAGTTACTAACATTATTGTTATGGATTTGACCAGAAATTTGAGTGTTCTACAAATATTTATTCTGTATCTAGATGTTCGTTGTGTCCGTGACACAGTAATCATTTAGACAGAGAGCCGTAGTCTATTTATTTCCTTGTTGTAGTTAATTTATAACTTAATAAGTAATTAAGTTTTGTCGTTCTATTAGGCTGATCAATTACAACATGTTTTTTTAATAGAACTTCCGCACTAGGAATGATTCCTATATCACGAGGTCTTTATCAACATTCAAATAAAGGACACAAAGAACATCCAGACTCGAAACAACCATTTGTGGATCACACAAATTTATCCCGTGTGGGATTCGAATCCACAACACTCGACGCAGTGGCAGTGGCGAGGCGACCATTTAAACCACTAAGCCATTATAATATTCATTTCTTATGTTACGTTTCTCGTCGACACTTCTAGATCTCTAATGCCGGTGTTGCCTTAAATTGTATTTAGGTATAAATAATATGTTCTTTGACTCTGCCAATTACGTAGAAGTTACATACATACATAGATTCACGCCTGTTTCCTAGAGGGGTAAGCAGAGACTACGGATTTCCATTTGCTACGATCCTGACACACTTCTCTGGCTTTTTATAAACTTATTCCTAGCTTTATTTACATCCTCACTCGTTGCTTCTTGTATTCTTTCATTGGCTCTGACAGATAGCCAGTTCAACCATGCGTGCTTCTTCTCACGTACTACCCCTTGCACATCTTTATCCCACCACGCATTCTTCTATTTTATCATTTTCCTTTTCTTGCTCACACCGCATACTTCTGACGCTACAACAAACACTTCACACTTAAACGACTGCCATAATTCCTCTATATCATCAGTGTCACAAAATCTTTGAAATCTTTTCCTCAATTTATTTTTATACTCGTCTTTTAATACTTCATCTTGCAAATTTTTTACTTTCATTCGTTCTTGGGTACTTGTTCGGGTAGGTATATGGTGTCACCATCCTTTGAAGAGGCCCCGTATCCGGCTCATAACCAAAAAATGGTCGGTATGGACACCAATACCTCTATATACCCGAGTGTCTAAGACATTCTTTCTCAATCTTTCATCCACTACAACAAAGTCAATCATTCTACTTCGTACATTCCATGCTTCCCTTGTACTCGTATACTGGTGGATTTTTTTTGTAGGCAAACATAGTGTTTGTCACACAAAGACTCCACTCCAAACACAGCTTAAGCAACCTCCTTCCATTCTCATTCACACTTTCGATACTTGCCTAAAACCCTTCCGTGTTCTTCACGTTTTACTCCCACCCAACCATTCAAATCCCCTAACATTATCAACCTCTCGTGTTCCTTGCATTTCCTTAGGACATCTCCTAAACTCTCGCAAAATCTTCTCTTTCTTCCCGTGTACTCTGAGACATACCCGTTGCCATGTTTACGGGTGCATAGACCCCTACCATGAACACACGAGTAATCCCCACTTTCATTCTCATCCATAGTAACCTAGCATTCACATATTCAAATTCTTTTACGAACTCATTCATTCTAGCAGACAAAATAACACCAACTCCCTGACAGGCTCTGGTATTGGTAGGCACGCCGGACCAATACGCCGTGTAGGGTCCATGCCTAGTGATGTTACAGCCTTTCCTTTTCGTCTCATTCACGCACAGGACATCAATCTTTCTCTGATTCATCATCTGACATACTTCATTCAATTGTCTATCCATCCCTCCTCCGACATTTAATGTAGCAAAACGGCTTTCTGCTGGCCACTTTTCACCCTCGCGAGAAACGAGACGTGACGGGTGGCGGACCGCGTCGCCGCCAAGCGGACAATTAATATAAGTAAAATCCATAGGCGTTCCCACGATTGATAGAGAAAATACTGTCCACCTCCGCAGAACCCTTTACGGAGGTAAGGTGGATCCAACCTGTACCCTGTGACCCTCCGTTCAAGACCAGCTTTCCCTCTGGCCACGAATTCATCAGCACGGGTCGGTTAACACCTTGGATCGGGGTTTATTCTTGGGTCTGCTCCCTGAAATTTGGTTTGACTTCGGAGTTTTCCTTCTCTTAGACAGGTTGCAAGCCAATGCTAACGAGGCCTATCTCCCCGGCTGTGCTTTCGGAATTTTCCTTCTCCTAGACAGGTGGCAAACCAATGCTAAACAGGCCTATCTCCCCGATAGACGTAGAAGTTGAAATCAATAAATACACCTCTAGTGTTATCACAGAATATCCTAGGAGAATGATACTACCATGAGCGTATATTTCTAACTTTTACTTTGTAAAATCATCTAGTGACACAACAAACAATTTATCTGCTAGACACAAGAAGTACCCACAATCAAAAGAAGGAACTATTAAATCACAGATTTTTATGTGTGGACATACATAAAACCTGATATTTTATCTGTACTGGAGTACATTACTTGCAATTTTATTTCATGTTAGCATTAATTCAATATATGTATCATAGAAGCACTCATACTGAATATTATATGGTACATTCTCGTAATCAATAAAAATTCATCAATCCATTCATAGCAAACATTTCTAATGCAAAATTGTGTGTGCTTTTTGTCCTTATTTGACTCAACAACGGACCGGCGTGATTTTTCGCATAAAGATGGTTTACTGACGATGCATAGGACAAACATAGTAATTAAAAGACTTCTCTTCTTTTTTCATATAATTCATATTTTAATTATTATATATTATTTTTTAATTAAATTGTCATATTTAAACATAGTAGATCCAAAAAAAAGTACGGTATGATTACACAAATTATGTAAGCAAAGTTATAGTTCAAAGCTTGTCCGCCATAATCACGACATATCATTGACGTCATCAAAATCAGCTGACAGTTAAAACGTCAAGCAAATTAAAGTAAATAAATGTATAGACGCTTTATTACACGAGCGGGGAATTAACACGATGATGGCGTTAAGCCTCACTCGTACGGTATGTTCACGGCTTTGACTGTTTGGTGTCGTAAATATTAAAGTAAATGAATTGTACATAATGTTTTTAACTGAGGCTTTTCTGGTTTATAGCCTCCACTGCTGAGTATGCTTTTTCTATCTTATATTGCTATAGCATTCAGTATAATACATATTATAATTATAATACTTTTAGAGCTTGTGAAAATATTTGTAACGCATCCAGGCTCAACACGTTGAACACATTAGGATGTAACTTGACCCATAGGTCGTATCCTAAATAGTCACACTTTCAACTGAATAATGCGTTCCCGTGACATCATTATACTAAATGTTATTACAAAACTTACAAATTCGGTGCAGACCTAGACGGGTCCACGTTTCACGAAGATGACGCTTCGGGTAGTAACAAATACGTAATAAATATATTTGTATCTTATATATAATTATGTATCTACTTCAAAATAAGGAAATCAAGCGAGAAGACGTGAAATTATGTATGAGGACTGACGTCATACCAGCCTCTCCTCAAAAATCTAAATTGAAAATATTCTACGCCTCATAAAACTCTGTTGACGACAGTTAAGTAAATGAACGTTTCATCACCAGAGTCATAACCTCCTTAGTATTATTGGATATGGAAATAGGTCATCCGTGAATGATTGGCTCGTTTACATTATGCGTTAAAGCGGCCATTACCGCATACGGAAATACGACCAACCGGATCGTTTAGCTCGGCCCATTCACAAGAATTTTGATATCCGCCAAATGTGAGCTATTAACCGCCAATCGTTTAGTCCCTCGCGCAGGAACTCACAAGTGAAACGTATTGCACATCCAGAGAAACGACCACATTTTATCGGCCAGACTAATCACCGCATTCTCGCTCTATCTGTTAAAGGGGGTTCTATCTAAATCGGTTATCACTACATTCCAGTTCTATGCCTAGCCTAAATTAAACCCTAACATTCAGCCCCCGATTTAAGCACTAAACGCGAATATTCGGTTATCATAAGCCCGTTAAAGGCGTGCCATACAATTGGTTCATAAAATTTAACGTTGTTATAACGTACAATGTAAATGAAGAAGATATTATATACCCGGGTGTCAAATGCGGAAGGTTCTAATATCGCGATATGACGTGAACAATATTCGCGAAGTAATTTCTCCGATCATAAAATTCCCGACGAACATAATATCTGGGGCTATTGCTATGCAGCAACTTTGCTAGAACGTATAAAGAAATTCCCCAAGTAACTTTGGTAATCTTGAAGTTATTATCATTTCATGTCGCCATATATTTCTGTTTTCATTATAATTTAATAACCGTTCATTCGTTCGTAATCAATCAAGATTTTCTCTAAGTAGATTTGCTTGTTGTTTCGGTAAATTATAGGTGTACGACAAAAATAATTACGGCCACGTGTTTTGATAGAGGTCGAGAGCTGAGGGTAATATTGAAATTAACTTCAGTATAGAATTTCAAGGCTTTGTTTTAAATTAAAAATATTACCGTGTTTATCATTCAATTACCAAAAAAGTATAACAGCGTTCTTAAATTTAGGAGTCAGAAATTTACATAATATTGTCTTCTGTTTACGCGAATGTTATTCATTGAAATTAAACTACTATATACGGATTTTATCGCGTTGTTTATTTATCACTGTATTACAAAATTTTGAAAATATTACGCTACTACTACTATTGATTTTATTTTACTAATTTATAAGCTAATAAAATTATTTAATCTATTAAATAATAATTCAGAAATTTGCCTAGTAGACAGCTATCAACTCGCCCACTATTAAGTGAAACTTAAAACATAACTTGTATATGGCTCTAGCACATGGGAGTTAAATAGACGTGAGATCGACTCATCTCTATATAACGCCGAACTATGTATTATTATGTAATTAAAACATATTGTGGCCTGAAACTACTGAGTCTACACGTGTCGACATTTTGCAGCGATATCAACTTACTTTTGTCTAAGGCACCTCTGAATCGGTACACTAGCGACTTATAGATGCTAGTCGTTTGTATCGTTGCAACCACAATTTACTGTATTAATGATGTATCGCTCTAAATAAATTAATACGTGCTGATTCGATAGACGCCTAGCATTACTGCATTCCGAATAAATTGCTGCAGAAGCGCTGCATAAAGTCTCCATTTATAACCACTCCAAATAAATAATTCGTGTGTAAAGCCATTAGCAAACATTGAAACAACAGACAAAAAGAATATCTAGGCTCGGAAGATATATTTGTGGAACTCGCAATATTTGGCCTGAGTAGGAATCAAATCCTCAACACTCGGTGCACTACCTGTAGCGAGGCGAAACATTACGCTATTCGTGCAGCCACATATTTAATACAAAAGTACTATAAATGTAAAATGAAATAGTCTAAAAGTCATCTGTTATTGACGGCTGTTGTGAAGGGAGCTCTATCCGTTCTTTTGTCACGTGATTACTGTTTTAATTTTGTGGTGAATCACCAAAGGCAAGTGACATCCACTAGACAGTCGCATTATATTAAACCTCTTTTTGGTCTAGTCAGTGAACGGTGACGCTTGCTACTACCAAAGTCAAGTTTGAGGTCACTACAATCCAAAAGAAATGTCGGAGCCTAGGAATTTATAGGCCAAGAGAAGGAACACGTCAGTACAGAGAAGGAACAAGTCGGTACAAGTCTAATGTGTAAATTTAGAAAATGAAATAGTTAGTAGCTTGAAAAACGATAAATCCGTAAATAGTAGTTTGTTTTCTATGTTTTTATATTGCTTTTAAAAATACCACTACAGCACTAGAATTTATGAGTGATTCCCGGGCGATTTTACAAACATTAATAGAACGGATACAAAGAACGCCCAAACTCCTATTATATGTTGAGTATTGTTATTATTAAATTCAGATTCCTTTTCTTCTTTTTTAAAACGCTACCTGCTATTTGGGTTGCAAATAACAAATATTCTTGGTAACCTCTTAAGCCCAGATAAATGCTTGTGTAAGGTACTCTTTACATGAGCATTTATCTCAAGTAGGTATCTAAATTCTTATTAACAGCATGGAATCTTACGCTGTGGCCAGATGACACGAGCATAATAATATATGGTGTAATTTTCGGTTTACCACACCGGTTCTATGTACTACTTAGGATTATAGATATATGGATAGATAGATTATCTATATATGGATGGCGATCCATGATCCTCGTTGGCGTAGTGGTTAGTGTAACCGACTGCCACGCCTGAGGTCGCTGGTTCGATTCCCGCACAAGTCAAACATTTGTTTGCATGAACATGGATGTTTGTCTTGGTCTGGATGTTTCTTTGTATAATATGTATGTATTTATAACATACTCCGTCGAGCTCTTGTCACCGCTGGCGTCCCGGCTCAGCTTGAACCTCACAGCTTGGTACGCGACGATGGCAAGAGACCAGATGGTATGTCATTACTGCCATGGAAAATGGGTAGGCCTTTGGTGTGGGACGCAATTTGTGTCGACACCCTTGCGCCATCACATCTTTCTAGCACAGCGGGTTGCGCTGGTGCTGCTGCTGCATCAGCGGAGACGCTCAAACGGCGTAAATATCAAAACCTTATTGGTGAGTACATATTTGAGCCGTTTGGTGTCGAAACGCTGGGGCCATGGGGTCCAAGTGCTAGGTCTGTTTATAGAGACCTAGCTAAGCGGCTCATCGACACTTCGCGTGACCAGAGGGCTGGTATTTTCTTTGCACAAAGAATAAGTATTGCCATTCAACGTGGCAATGCTGCCAGTCTTCTGGGCACGTTGCCAATTGACGACGATGCGGAGGAATATTCTGACGCTTTCTGATTTTGCAGTTTTATTTTTGTGTTTAGTTTATATTTTTCTTGTAAATAATTTGTGTATATATTATGTTTAATAGATTATTTTGATTACAAAAAAAAAAAACAGAAAAAAGTATATATGTATGTTATCCATTGTCTAGTACCCATAGTACAAGCTGTGCTTAGTTTGGGCTTCATGGTGTTGTGTGTAAAAAACAAATAGGTAACTCCTAGTTCAACTCGGAATTTGAATCCGACATCTCATGTATAGCAATCGCATTTACTAACTCTACGTCTTTAAAGCAGACAAACATAACCCCGTTATATTTTAAATATTACATAGACAAATCTACTACCTGCATCAAAAATGCACGTACAGATAAATTCTGTACAAATACACACATTTATCATCCAACAACGATATAGTAGCATCCAATCTGCGTTTTTAACTCCATAAAACCAATTTGCTATCAGACGAGCAAAATAAAAATCTGCAGCACAAATTCAATTGTACATTTCAGCCAGTGTCACCATGATTCACGCCCTAAGCCTATATCATCCAGCGAGATGCATTAGTATTCTATCCAATGCTGGCCCGCTACCAGAATAATGCCATTATACCATTGCAATTGCGTATTGTATTACCAATAAAATTTAGTGATCGCACTCTGCAATGCAATTTTAGTTTAGCGTGCAATTTAGTGCTGATTATAGGCAAATTGTCGCGAGTAGCAGTTATTTGCTTGTAGTGTTCGAAATTTTACGCTCAATTTGACAGTGATAGATGCATTTTGCAGTAGCATTGCCGAGTACTATCAGCAGAATAATAATTGCCTAGACGAAGAGGCAATTAACTGAACATATCTGTCAAGCGTCAAACAACGCGCAGCTCGAAGTATCGATTGAAATAGTCAGAATAATTGCTGTGTGTAGAGATAATGGAAATTGTTGGGTACAGTTTTCAAATATGGGTAGCGTTTATGTAATGGGTTTGGGAAATGACGCGATCATGCTTTTAGATATATGTATATGGTTTTAGAACGTTTGTTTATCGGGGCTAGTTGCCCTGGCTGTGGTTATAATAGACTGAGGTTCCAAAGCCCCAGTTACTTCAGTGTTTAGCTTTATTTTTACCCGACTGCGTCAGAAGGAGGGTAATGCTTTTTGAGCGTATTTATGTATGTGTGTATGTATGTCCATTAATTTGGCTCGCCCTACAGCCCAAACGGCTGGATAGTTTTTGACATATGAAGTGTCGTTGAATTCATCAGAATTGTGGTAGTGACATAGGCCACATACATTTCTAAAATGGCGTCCGCCAATGAATAAAAGTAGGGAGGGTGCGATTTTTTTTTCTTATCTTAGCAATATGGGTATCAAATAAAAGATCGTAAAAACCATTTCAAAAATACATGTATAATATCACGTTAATATTACTGTTTTAACACAAATTCCCAAAAAGCGTACTAATTATACATTGGGACACCCAAAGTATCATTATCTAGCAAGAATGTATTCAAGTCAGGAATGACATTGCCTGTACTTAGTTATATATTAAAATAAAACTCGTTTAATAAAAATAAAAAGACTGAAATATTTTTTTTTATTATAAAAGCAAAAAATCCGACTCCTTAAAAGTAATGAACTGAAAAGAGAAAATCAAGTAGCCATAAACGTAAACAAGGTGCCGCATGCGGTGACAAACATAGTTTTGGTAGATCTTTTTTTGGCCGTAGGTAACAAAGTATTGTTTGTCACCGCCTGCAGCACCATAAAGTATTTAGTTTAACTAATTTGAATATACATATGTAGTTATTTCATTATTTGATAAAGTAAGCTTACAAAACAATAATAATAATAATAATATTCTACCACATACACACAATGCATTAGTCAGTCGAATTTTATATAGATATTGTGATATATGTTTTTCATTTTTCATTTCATTACTTTTAAGCAGTCGAGTTTTTTGTTTTTATAATAATAATTACAAAATATATGTGATATGTAGGAAAATATTTGTTTTATTAGGGAAAAGGACATCTTCCGTACTTAGAAAAATTGCCTGTATTACGGAGGACTTCACAAACATTCAAACAACGGACACAAAGAATGCTCAACTATTTGCAGATTACACAAATTTTTGGTGATTTAAATATTCAAATCGCCTTACTATATCGATACAAAGGTTCATGCTAATTTATTTAGATGTTACACAAATAACATCTAAATAAATTGTTACAACAAAACAAGGGAACAAAATTATGTCAGCATTTTATTTATTGATCTACATATGCTGTTTCGCCAAAGCTTTCTTCTATATTACTGATGCGTCATCAACTAAGTCTTATCAAAATCTGTAAGCTTTACTTAGTTGTTATAATAAGTTTAAACTAACAGTTTTCGATTTCACTAGTCATTTTATAACTAAAGTTTATTTGTAATGAATATCATTGATATTACAGAAACTCCAAAAATCGAATATTAACAAAAACATGAATATGCGAATCAAAAGTACAAAGCAATCTATTACCGTCGAGTACTTTTGCCACAAAAAACAATAAAAACACGCTATTTCGATTCGACAATTTTTTAGTATCCACCCAAACGATTCGATTAGTGACCCTGTTTTGTCTGTCAATTGGAAATGTACTGGACCGATTGAACTGTTTCAATTGTATTCCATAAAATCGTTCTTCAATTTTGCCCAATAGAGTAATGTACCTACAGAAGGAAAATAAGATGTTTTTGATAGCATAAAATTGTTTACTTAGGTAGGTATTGGTGTTTGATATAAAATTCGTTTCAAAGCTTTTCTTTTGCGCCTTTGTGGTGGTGTTTTGTTTTAATCTACTTTTGGGCGTGCTTTATTTGTAATACACTTTCTTATTTGTGCTTGAATACTGAACTTTATATAAAAGACCGGTCTCACAAATTAGGATCTTTTGAGTCTAAGAGCCCTTTCATTTTATAGGTCAGATATTTTCGTTTGTTTGCTACTTTGCTGACGAGAGCGGCCACATTTTGCTGAATTAATTAAAAATTCATAACGGTAGTTTCTGGTTATTTCAGAGCATAAACAAGTATAGTTACGAGGCCCTGTTAAACATTCGTAAGTACTTCGTAATAAAGCTGCGTTATATAACTTAGTACACTTTACACTGCTTTGTTCGATGCTTAAGTGCTTCTGTGAGTTCTGTGCGAGTTTTGAATTTGAGAGTAAATTCTCGCTATTGACAATTATTTGGTGATGGTTTCGACAAACTGGCTCAGCTCGCAAAGTACTATCTTCAGTATCAGTCTACGCGAATGCTGGTAAGCATACGCGTAGTAACCCTATTACTCTATTTTAACCAGTAAGTAAGACATTTTTACACTTCCAAGTAAGCTAATATATATTTATCTCTATATGAGCAGAGATAGCTCAGTTGGGAGACCAACAGACTGCAATGCAGAGGGTCTCGGGTTCGAACCCACGTCGCGCACCTCTGACTTTCGGAAGTTATATGACTTTTCGAAATTATGTGCGTATTGATTGACAATTATCGCCTGCTCCGTGCCCCGGAGTGCACGTTAAGCCGTCGGTCCCAGCTGCCATGAACATCTATGGCAGTCGGTATTGGAGAAGTCGACACAAAAGATCCCACTGGGTCGAAGTGTCGCCGGTCTGTACTGACTGGCCCCAACACAAGATTAGATTAGAAGCTAATATATGCAAGGTAATCCAGATGGAAAACTACTCTACTACAGTCTACGTTGTACACGAAAGAATTCACTGCTCTAACGCAGCAGCTGTGCTATGGCAGAGACATTTCGGAATTTTGAAATTTTTAATTACCTCAAAACAATACATAACTTCTCATAAGAACAAATTTTCAAAAAATCACGTTGCCATTTTATTAATATTAAGAAGATTTTACGAATCGGTTCTTCAATTAGCTAAGATAATATTATGTGTGTTCTATATTAGTAAAACGTACCTTTAGCTATGGATTTTAGGCATATGTGAAGCCATCTTCTTTTTAGCATTATTATTCCCAATAGCTAACATTTACACTGCAGCCATTTGGGTCAGTGTTCATCCAGGTAATAATTATTCAAAGGCTCGACTAACATGTTATTGGCGTTCTTTACAGCTAAGGCTTTAGATTGTCACGCGGACCGCTCGCGCCATGACGGCTGCGCGCGAGTCGGGGTGGTCGCTGGCGCCCCTCTTCCCCTTCTGCCTGGTGGTAGTGCATATATAAGCCGATCGCGTCCTGGATCGCGAACTCTTCCGGCCGGCTTCACTACTCAGCTAAGTGTCCTTATTACGGAAGGACCACGGAGCAAGCCCTTTGGACGAACTACGCCCTGATTATATTGTCTAACACATAACTTGTTGCTTATAGTCTACCTATTAAAAGATCTAATCGTCAAACCATCTTTGATTAATCTTTGAACAATTATACCTAAAGACACCACGCCCCTACGACGTGGCCTGTCCTAATTCAGATCCCTAATTAATAACCACACTAAAGGTTACAAGATATACTACCAAAGATTTGCTCATTTATCGCTACACTTTGACTTTGGCTTACACCACAGGGGCTTAGACTAGCTAAAGCTAATTTATAGACCGGTATCAATCTTCTATGTTATAACATATTGTTATAATATATCGTCCTCTTACATCAACCACGAAGGACATATTAAAGTGGTAAAGGCAACATTACGTTTTAGTGCCAAACATAGCGGACAGTTAATAGGTAGATCTTTTTCCAAATCTAGGGAGCCGGTTTTCACAAAGACGAGCAGCCTTATACCAAAATGTCACCAACTAATTCATGCAGTTTACTAAAGATAGCACTAAAAGAATCGTGTAGCACTACGGGAAAAGACGGGCGAGTAAACTACCGACTAAACAAACAGTTGGTAGGTACATTGTACCTGCAAAGGTATGTTTACAGACGCAAACAGAGTATGTAGCAATCGCTAGATGATGCTACTCTGTTAAAAATTCATTTCATATCTCCATTATTTAATTTAAAGTACTTTACTTTCTATTATACACATCACAAAGGGCTTGTATAATTCGAATCCATTAAGAATCGTTTATCTTCTTATTTATAATGCAAACGCTCATTGGATTGTGAAAATGTATATTTAAAAGCATTTATTATTTTTAGTGCAGGTGAAATTATATGCAGGCAACGACTGACAGATTTGCATCCAATATAACCAATCTAAAAATAATTTATCAGAACGTATCTCCATGTCCCGTATACAAAACATTAATAATTCTGGATTCTAATTTTAAACATCGCTGCAAATTATGTGATATATGTCTTGGTGGCGCAACAGTAGTGAACGCGACTGTGTAATATAATAAGGTCTCGGATTCCATCCCCGGACGGAATGTAATTCGTTATTTCTGTTAAGAAATTCTTAGTCGCTGCACGGAGTCTGGAACTATGCTCAAGGGACTGCAATAGGTTCACCCCTATTATGTAGAACCTAAAACTATAGCTAGGGAAATGTGGCTGTTATCCATCTCTGCTTTGAATATATCAGCGTTTGACTATGTATATATACAATGACATTTTAAAGGAAAACCATTAGTCGTAAAATAAATTCACGCTAGTGCACGCTTACAAATTGTCGGCCATGCGATACTGAGTACATTTCTGTATTAAGCCAATTATTATTAGAATCTGTTCAGTAACAAAACGAAGTCTAAGGGCTTGTACTACCGCTTCCAGATATAATTTATCTATAAGATAAAATTCTTGCCATCTCTCTTCTTTAACCTAACATGAGTGAGACAGCATGCGATTTATCTTTCGGATAAATTTTACTTGTTAGTGGTAGGAGTGGCTGTAAATCACGTTCGTCTACCTTCCTCACTAAAAATTATCAGGATAAATAAATACAGAATTTAAAAAATATAATATTTTAGCTTACTTAGCAACGTAAAAGTGCAAACAATTCTTTAAATATTAAAAAATATATAAAATTAATTAGTACACTTTTTCAAAGACGCAATATTTTACTTCCAATGTCACGAGGGACTTTACAAACATTCAAACAACAGACTCAAAGAACAGCCAGACTCGGAACAACTATTTGTGGCACACACAAATATTGCCCCGTGTAGTATTCGAACCTACAATACAGGCATAGTGGCGAGGCACTTAAATCACTTCGCCATCCATACGGTCAATAAGAAATTGTGCCAAGGCGAGACCTAAAAGCGCCTATATCTCCCCATATGCAGCAATATTGGAGCAAAAATTAACAGCAAACCCTCCACCAAACATTTTCTACATCATGGGCCTGTAAGGTAGATATAAGATATAACACAACTCTGTTGAACCATTTGACGATACATGGCCGTAAACCCAATTAACATAAATACCTACAGTTGACCTTCCATGGCAAATAGGACCTACTGCATGTAAATAATAAATAGAACACCGGTCGATGGTTACCACCAGATTCATTGTACCCAGAATATATAATCGCTATGGAGTCGCCTCATTACATAAATCCGGTCAAGTGCGAGTCGGCATTGCATACCGAGGATACTACAACATAAAGTTTTCGAGCCCGTCTTATAGTGACCAGTTATGATTATTTGTTTAGAATAAGAAACCTTGAAACAGACTTTGAACTTGCGGTTGAAAGGTCGTGGGTTCGAATTCCATCCTTTGCGTTACCTTAACACAAACATTTTAGCTTAGGTAGAGAGATTGGACCAAGAATACTAATAATTTGTAAACCTAATAGATAAACCTTTAAAAAAAAGTAACATGTATTGATGTTTACTTTAGTGTTTGACTCTATAGTCAAACACTAAAGTAAACATCAATCACCTATGGACAGTAACACGAGATTTGATGTTTGCATGACTAAATGTTTAACATACAGGTACCTAAATGTATGTAAGTTTGTGAATTTATTGATTCCATTATACCGTATACCTCCTTTTTACTAGGGTTTCTCCGTAACAACCCAAAATTAAGAAGTACATGTTCTTCCTACCCGTGCCTCGGAAAGCACGTAAAGCCTGTCCTGCACCTATCTCAATTCGATGGTAACGCATTCTGAGAGTGAGATAATAGAGACTGCACCTACATTAGCACATAGACACGTAAATTTCGGTCACAGTGACTGACTATCTGTGCATTTATTATTAAAGTACACATAACATAATATCACCACGAAAATTTCGATCACAATGACTTACTAGCATAGATAGCTAGCCACCGTGACCGAAATTTACGTGTCTTGCCTAGTCAGGAAGATATAGACTACGGCATTTCACTTGCTACGAAACTGACCCAATACTTCTTTTAATTTATTCACTCTGATACATTATTTATGCCCGCTCACCGTTTCAGGGTACTTGCAACCAAACTTTATTCAAAAAGTTTCAGATCGAAGAGAAGAGAGAATCGTACTGTACGACAAAATATTTTTCCCGCTTTGTAGGTACCTTACAACCTTTATTATTTTATGGTTTCTTTATAATATGAATCTGATTTTATTAATAATTGTAACATAATTTTTATATCATAATATATAAAATATTTTAAGAAAATTACAGTTATTGTTTAAATACATGAAAAACACCAAGGCTCGATGAAGTCTGCTGTGTTTGAACATGTGCAACAGGGAACCAACCACTACCTGACATTTGACAAACCACAGATTCTCGTTAAAGAACACCGATTGCTACCAAGGACACGGTAATGCTATCGAACAGTATTCTATCTTTATACAAACGGTCGGGACGCGAGTCATACCTATGCGCCTCGAGGTCGGTATACCCTCGGTACACAACCAGTTGCGAATGCGCCGCAACGATGAACGGACGGTGTGATGGTTTTGTAAGCAGTAAGCGTACGATTTGTTAATATTTGATTGAAATAAGTACAAGTACTTACATAATAATTATGGCAAAGTGCAATTATAGACAAAAGTATTTTTAATTAAAGTTTTTATCCGAATGCGGTTTTTTAAACTATTAAATTTAACAATTAAGCTTTTCATACGACTCAATCGAGGCGCAAATATTTTTCAGTCTCAAATAATTATATATAAGAATGTTTTTTATTAAATCTACTAATCAAGAAACATAACAAGATTTTTATTGAACACTTCCTATATAGCTCACCGCGCCTCAAAAGGCGTGTTCTATCGGCCACTGATTAAAGAGCGCGGTGCCTGACATTGAGGTTGGACTCGTAGTGGCTATGTGGTTAGCCACAGAGGATGGTATGTTTGTTGCTCGGCAAGCACGTGGCGATCGAGTGTTGGAATCATGCGCGGCTAGTGCGAACCAGTTGGTCGCGCGAGGCACGGAGTTGCCTTAAGCGAAGGGGTAGTGTGGTTTCACTGCCACGACGCATCTCGGGTGCTTGCCTGCTTATCAAAAACTATCCTAATTTCAATAAAGAAGATGGTTGGAATCTACCACCAGCTTGGGATCCAGTAATTCAAATAGCCAAACCCAAGAAAAAGCAAACCACAGCTAGACTTCATGATACTTTAAGCTCATTATACGTAAATAGAAACACCAATGATTAAATTATGTTCGGTTACTTTGAAATAACTACACTGGAACATTAAGACATACTACTTATGACTGCCATCATAGTCTCCCCGTGACCATGACTGCTGAAAAGCAACCGAAACGTCGGGGAATGTGTAAACTTAAATATAATTAGTTTTAATAGTTTTCACAATTTAATTAGCTTAAAAAAAATTTTAGTAGTATTAGTAGTGTAACAGTTTCTCAATTATGTTTTAAAGTGTTAAATAAACAACACGATAAAATCCGTATAATGTAGTTTAATTTCAAGGAATTCCCAGATCAGACAGTTTTACTGAAATGTTAATAAAGAAATTTTTATAAAATAAATTCTATAAATGCGCCCGGTAGACAGCAAAACACATTACGTACGACTAGAATTTTACTTGGTGAAATGAAGGTGCAATCCACTCTATTGGTGATTTAAGCAAAAGACTAACAATGTATGTAAACACATGCGGCGTTTAGCAGCGATACATTCTCGATGCAACCGCACGATTTTATTTATTCAACTGCATTGATACAATCGCCCGGTTAAATGGTTACTAACGCTTATTAACTTTTATAAATCACTAGTGTTGGAATTCAGTCAGCTATTGTACGAATCATCGCATCGAGCGATTATTGTATTCTCGTGAATTATTATATCACTGCTGATAAAATAACGCTTGCCGAGGTTTTTATCTTGCAGGTATATTCAAATCATTAAATCATAATTGATACCGTTTAACTTCTACTGTATTTTTGCCATACAATTAATAATAATAATCTTTAATAATCTTTTTTATTGTTCCATAAAGTTACAGATACACATTACACAGATACATTTTATATGTATATGCTAAAGGAGTTACAATAAAATAATTAACATATCAATTTTGAAGATCCATTATAGCTGGAATTCTGTATATAATTATCTTGAAACCCTGTCTCTTAAACTAGGATAGGACCTGTATTATAGGAGACCGTGTTCGACTGTTATTTATTACTTGAAATAGATTTGTAAAACTTTGAGGCTGTGTCTAGTGTAATTATATCAATTAACTACAGGTATGCGTAAATGTAACTTAGGTTAAACTATGTGCGTGTGGATGTGTGTACATACATACGTGGATGCAAGCCTGCGGTTCTATGTGTGTTCATTTGAGTGTGCATATGTGTGTGTTTGTGTGTGTGTGTGTGTGTGTGTGTATATGTGTGTTGCGTGTGCGTGCGTGTGTGTGTGAGTGTAGAGGGTAAGGGTGAAAGTGTATGTAAGGGTATATATACATAGTTGTGTGAATGTGTCGATATTTATGTTAAGCGATGTATGTTAAAATAGATTCAGTTTTCAAATAATCTTGTTGAAGAAGCCATTCTGTGACTTTATATTTAAATTTATTTTTATTTAAGCCAACTATATTTAGTTCCTTGTGCAGCATCTTTTTGTATATATATGCACTTAGTACATAATACTGGTGTTTTACGAACGTGGTTTTATGACGTATACTCCGCGGCAAATTAATGCGTTTATGAGGATCAGGGACTACGCTACTATGTTTTTTAGGATACATTGGAGGACATATAGTTGACTTACAGTTAAGATCTTACAGTCCGAGTATAGTAGAGTAGTAGGGTAGCGAAAGGATTTTTGTGTCATGACTTTCAAAATAGCCCTCTGAGCCCTTTCTACTCTTAAGAAGTTAGTTTTTGTAGCACCCCCCCATACTGGGATGCAATACCCGATCACAGTTTGGCATAGTGCATAAAAGATCATTTTTAGGGTATCTGGGTTGGCAGTGTCACGCAAGGACTTAAAGATATAGATCAGTCTCATAGTTCTGTTCTAAAGGGCATCGAGTTGCTTATCCCATCTTAAGCCTGCGTCGATCTGTACGCCCAAATATTTAACATCTTCGGTTCTGGTGAGTTTAGGACAATTACATTGGGCAGATAGTTGTAAGCAAGTGTGAGCTATTATGGAGAAGAAATGATCTGGTGACGTATTTTTGTGGATTGCAAAAGGAATGTAACACGTTTTCTTTACATTTAAGGTAAGGAGGTTGGAGTTAAGCCACTGTGTTATTTTGACTCACTGACTCTTCAACTTGCCTTGTCAGCTTCTTTGGTTTGTCTACAATTTCTTTATCCAAATTTATTATCTTGTAATCAGACTCTAAGCATAGGCCTTCTACACTTTTAATGTCAGCTCAACCGAGCAGACCAAACATAAACAAGCAAAAAAAAAATTTTAAATACTGAAATCTGACTGCAATTTCTTTGAAAGATAGCTGCTATAGCGACAAAAAACATATAATTTATTATTTTAAGATGATACCAGGTTTTTTATTTAGTTTTAAATTCCCTTGAACCAGTTACATTACGTTACATAGAATTAGACATGTACATACTAAGATTTGAAAAATATTACACTTTCTTAAGCAATTGGTTCAAAACAACATAGCGCTTTAAAATACTTAGCAAGCATTTCAAAGTTCGCGTTATCATTTTAAACACATTGTTACAAACATTTCATAAAGATTCTCGGGCTTATAGGACATACGAAAATAAACATTGTTATGAACCATCTTCACACATACAAATGAAGCCATTAAAGGCCCATTGCCGGCGCCGAAACGACTCTACAGATAAAACTAATTCATACCACATTGCGTCCTTGAACTCTTACAGCCGAAAAAGCAAGTCGGCACTTTCCGACCCTTTCCGTTATATTATCTCTGATTTTATACATAATCAGATAAACCTTTGGAATATTATAACTTTATTCTTTTACTAAAAAATACTTTTCTTAAGTAGATATGCTTATAAACCTAATTGCCCGTCCGATTTTAACTTCAAACGCAACCCCTTTTCAACTTCATTGGAATAAAATTGTACATATTTAAGCTCACTTAAAATACAGTCTCCTAGTTAGCTGGACTATTAGTCGACGGTATATTATAGTTGCATTAAAGCATAGAACAAAGCATTGTATGATATACAAATATTTTCTCTGAGATATGAAGAACTTTGTGTACTTTACATATAAATAAGTACATAATACCTATATATACTATGCATGTATGTCCCAGAATGGGGGTTCAAAACTGATACACACTGAAATTCTGCAAGCTTAAGCAAGCTACTAATGCTTATCTTCTTACAAAAAATACGATAACACTTTGCCCAAACAAGGCAAGCCTTTTGACCTCAGGGTCTATTCCCTAATAGAAAAATGTTTCCTGACCAACAATCAATCCTGAAACGTTAGGATGGATCGGAAAATTATATCACAGGACACGTAAAACACTCTAGAATCTATTTTAAACGTAGTATTCGTAAGTATTCGGGGCATTGATTTACCCAGTCACAACCATTCATTACAAACTCCATTGAATTAGACTTCGTAGAAACACCAGCATTATTAGCGCTAACGCTGTTTAGGCTGCATTGCGTTTCATTTGCACGGGCCACATAGAAATGTCATTAAAAACTACATTTGCATATCAATAATACCTTCTGCTATACTTCAAACGCATACAAACTCAAAATGCATTTGCTTAATCACGCACACAAACAGGGCAATACATAGTACGTGCTGAGTCAGAGTTTACGCTATATATGTAGGTAAGTTGTTCCACCACTCCTCCTCATTTACTGCCAGTATCGTGTGCATGTTGATTGCATTCGTTTAATGACTGGCAATTCCAAAAGCTTATCGCGTGAAATACACTTGCCATTAAATTGCATATGAGTACAGAAATAAAACCGCAGCATGGTCTTAATTGCGAGGAGTTTTATGCAATTACATTGGTTAAGCATATGGTCTGCCTATTGGTGAGAATTAACCATAGTAATGAAAGGCTTGCAACACTAGAACTATCAAAAGAATAGTTACATTTCACACTGCAATGGTAATAGGTCCCACGTAATAGGGGGTAAGCCTATGGCCGTCTACTGTGGCCGACCCCGTGCTGCTACCAACAATTTTAAGACCAAAGACCCCCTAAGCTTGATACGGGTATTGAACCCAAAGCACAGCAATCGCATTCCCACCACTACACCACCGAGGCAGTCGTATAATACATCGCTTTTCAAAACGCGCTTCTTAGACACACGAACTCATGTCTACCAAAAAGACAGTTTAATACACCAACATTAAACCATGATTTAAGTCCTACATAATATATTATGAGTAAGCCAATCACTGTTTGTCCAGACCAGCTAATAGAGAAACCCAATGACAAATCCCGACTTGGGCGCTCACTATTGACTGAAAATGTCAGTATAAACTTATGCCACGACTCCACGCAATCCCACGGGACTAGCAAGGTCATTGCTAGCACGCACGAATTGAAATACATGCTCACTTGTTACTTTTTATATGTTTTTTTATTTTGCTCTTCAAAATGACCACACTCTGCCTTATGGCAAGCAGTCATGTCGAGTCCTGCATGTATTGTTTTCAATATTTGACAATATTTGCATATATTCCTTTCAAGATTTGACTGCGCCGATGTCGCAGTGGTTTAGTTTGTCGCTTCGCCCCTGCTACTGCGCCAAGTGTTATTGGTTCGAATCCAATACGGGACAAACATTTTAAGTGTGATCCACAAATGATTGTTCTCAGTCTGGATGTTCTTTATGTCCGTTGTTTGAATGTTTGTAAAGTCCCTGCACTAGAAATAATCCATGTATCACGTATACAGGAATTATTCCTAGTGTAGGAGTTGTCTTTTAAAAAAACAATGAAAAATTAAATATTGCCTATTTTATGTTCTTATATTATTGTATATGTAAATGTTTGTAAAGGTGCTCGGATGTTTGTTACTTTCTCTCACGTTAACCGTTGAATGGATTTGAATGACAAAGGATATTTTTGACCTGGTATACGTTTCCGTGGCATTGACGCGGGCGAAGCTGAAAATAATATTATCTATACTAATGTTATAAAGAGAAAAGATTTGTATTTTTGTTTGTAATTAATAAAATCGAAAAGCAGATTTAAAAAATTCTTCTAATCCTAATTTCAATAGAGAGGATGTTGGGAATGTACCACCAGCTTGGGATCCAGTCATTTAAATAGTCAAACCCTAGAAGAAGCAAAACACAGCTAGACTTCATGATACTTTGAGCTCATTCTGCGTAAATAGAAACACCAAAGATTAAATTATGTTCGGGTACTATGAAATAACTAGCTACACTTCAGAACGTTGGAATAACTACCATCTTAGTCCCCCCGTGAACATGGCTGCTGTAAAGCAACCGAAACGTCGGGGCAAAGTCTAAACTTAAATATAAATAGTTTTAATTAGAAAATATATAGCTTAAATAGTAGTAATGTTCAATAATAGTAGTGTTAGAGTTTTCAAAATTATGTAGGTAATAACAGTGTTTAAAGTAAAATAAGCAACGCGACAAAATCCGTATAAAGTGTTTAATTTCAATGTATAACATTCGCGTAAACATAAGACAATATTATGTAATTCATTCTATATTAAAACTATTTTATCTAGAAGTAACATTGGCTACATAACATGACGCTACGAGATACGGGAGCGGAGTGAGCATAAACGTGGGTGAAACTATAGGGGAGAGGTAGTCTATTATAAAACTCTAAAAAGGTTGTGTCTATGAACTGACATATTTTGGAAAACTTCAAGGGAATTGATATCAATCATAAAAATTATATTATTTTATTTCTCTGTTTCATAATATTTTAGGCATAAGTTAGTTTTAAAGAATTGTTTATATTATGTATATAATTAATAATTTATATTTGGTTGTATTATGTATCATAAAATATTATCGATTTTGTATCCAAAACAATAGTTTTCTGAATATTTTGTTGTCTGTCAGTGTGTTTGTGCCGGCGTCACGCCAATACTCCTCCACGGATTGAGATACAGATTACACAGTTTAATAGTTTTGGGTTTAACTTAAAATCCGAGCCACGTTTTATTTGTTTCCGTCTAGTGTAACCAAAGATATTATACATAGTGTGATACACGAAAATGAAATCGCCCAACCATGCTTCATACAGACGAAACCACAGGCAAATGCTAATATTGCTATAAAATATACTATTTTCTTTGTTATATTGTTCCCACTCAACCCCATTTATTACAATAGTAGGTAACATTTTTCGTACCCGATACCTCTACAAATATTCATCTTTTGTAACCAGTATAAATTGCTATTTCAAATTGTAGGGGTTCACTCAACTCAACCCACGCAAAAACACAACGATACTGGTTAAACTTCATTTCGCTCCTACCTGTTTTCCACTGGTAACTAAGCAAGTTCCTTTCAAAATATGTTAACGTGATTTATAGATTTATAAATATAAATACAGTACTGATTGAAAGAGTTCGTGCTTTTAATGGAAAATAACTAACACATCAATCTAAGCCATTATAAATCATAATTCCGAACCTAAGGAAATAGTAAATAAGTAAATAACTTGATCAAATTTGGGGTTATTCCGGCGTCATCTGATGACGATTCATCCTACACTGTTGTTTTTCCTAACTCAATCTATTTACGTTCCTTACTCAACTGACAGCAATTATTTCATTTTTAATTCTTTATTCATTCTGTAAGTATTCCTAGCTCATCCGATTACGAAATTACTCAAAAGCTCTAAAGTTGGGATGACGGTCTGCACAAATAATACTGTTTTTGTACTGTTTTTGTAATATATATTAGTATAGACTAGTATTATAAAAAGGAAAGATCTGATCAACTGATTTAAACAAAAATTTCACTATTAAAAGCTTTATTATCATCGAGTACCTAACATGACTATATTTTTTTTTAAGTACTATTACTATCCTAATCTTACCTTCTTTTCCGAAGCCAAAGATTGTTTTGCTATCTATACTTTTTTCGGTAATATTTGCCACGGGTAGAATAAGGAACGCATTTCGGTTGAATAAAGAAACTTTATTAAAATAATGTTACCGGACCAGTTAGGCATACTAGTTTAGGTTGAGTCAAGAAATAGGTTGAATACGGAACAACCCCAAATTTGATATTACATGAAGGATATTGATTGACAAATTATGATATACATATGTATATTGTATGCTCTCAATTATGAAATTGTGCCAAATCGTTTTTTCTTGAATTGTGATCAAAAATGGCAAAAAAGAATGCCATGCTCAAACCCCGTTGACGCCCATCGGCGTCAAATCGGGTCTTCAGATTTGTACACGTCAAATCCCGGTGACGCGATAGGGCGTCGAGCACACTCGATTGTATAATTTAGCGCAAATAAGTAATGCAAACGTAAACAATACACTATCGAGTGTGCTCGACGCCATACCGCGTCACCGGGGTTTGACGTGTACAAATCTGTAGACCCAATCGGCGTTAGCGATATTTCAGGGGTTAATTGGCATTTTCCATTGAATCTCCGATATTTAACAAGCAGTAAGTCTGAATACTTAGAATTGGTAGATAGTTATGTTATAAATACAGTAACAATAAAACGATGTTTTTAAATATAATACAGTTTTTACAATTAACAAATATTTATTCATACCTCAGTTTTATAGCATATTTTACATTGAAATACTTAAAGTATTATATGCATTCATGTTTACTTTTTCCGAGTAGATTTACTCGACTCAAACCGCCTCGCACTTGTTCGGTATCATTTATTTGAAAAATAAATATTTGCTAATTCAACGCCACAGCACCATTGAAGCGGCATACACAGATCGCACAATCTTATACAGGAATCGAACTTGGCACAATGTCAGTAATTTGACGAGTATTTAATTACTGCGCAATCCATGCAGTGAAAAACCGTATGGCACAAGTATTGCAAACTGTCGCCAAGCAGATACAATTAATATCACTGATGATTAATTAAATGAAAATGCAGTTATTATAACAGTAATGACATTAATTAACCATAATTGAAATTTCGTGTTTCATATTCTGTCAACTTAATGGTTGTTTTAAATGAAATTGAAGTAGGTATTTTTATAAGGACTTCAATAATTACAAAGTATATCTCTCATCCTAAACAAGACTTTGAGTTGATTGACTGCATGATTGGTGCAGTGGTTTAACTGGTCGCCTCGACGCTGCCACTGCGCCGAATGTTGTGGGTTCGAATCCCGCACGGAACAAAAAATTGTGTGATGCACAAATGGTTGTTCTGGGTCTGGATGTACTTTGTGTTGGTTTTGTGAATGTTTTTAAAGTCGCCAGCGACACAGAAACTACTCCAAGTGCGGGCGTCATCTTTCTGAATAAAAAAGCATAAATATATTCTTCTGCAAAAGTGGCCGCCATACCAAGCCACCAAGGATTGTTAGATCGCCAAAAAAATCATATTGTATAGATAATTATTCCGAGTTAGGGTCACCTTTTGTGTCCATTGTTTTAGGGAATTCAAAGAAACAAAAGGATCATTTACAAAAAGGCATTGACTTTTAAAAAGCAAACAAGAAAAGCTGTTCAATTCGACATCCAACTTTTGTAACTCGCAAGCAAATATAACTAACTCCGAGTGAGGAGACTGTTAATGCTTTCTAATTAGTTAATTATTTCTCGCTTTGATGTTGAAAGAAAATGTGAAAAGATCTGTATTTGAGACTGCCCTATAATACTCTCAAAGACGTGTGAATTCTGTAAATCGGCATTTCAATGGCGTGGTGGACTATGAACTGACTTTTCTTATATCATAAAGCGATTGAGTTTTCACTTTAATAGGTATATACGAGCATAATATCCCTCTTATAAGCCCTCTGGGGGACTTAAGATACCTCCGTCATTTGTTATTATTCTTCCGTATTTGTCTTGATCAACATATACGAACTGCCTCAGCAATGCAGCGTTATTAGAAGTATCATTGTGCCTATTGCGTTCGGTTTTTGCAGGCATGGAGTTATTGGGTTTTTCTCTCAGGTAATTCTCAGGAGTAGCACAGAGTTTAGAACTGTGTTTAGTAGACGACAGTAGGCTCGTCTCCCGTTAAGTGTTTCCTTAACCAGAACTTGCAAAATTGTGGCATAACATACCTCTGCCTACCCCATTAGGGCATATAAGATAGGGCATATATTGATTGGAACAGTCTTCCTTAATCTTGGCAGTCAATTGCCGTGCACACTTCGCAAAAGTGGCTCCCAGTAATCTTTTACGAAGATTAAAAAGAAAAAACAGCACGAACCGTAAAAAGTCAATCTGCATAAAACACTTAATTTATTTTTTCATCTTTCACCTTTATTACCATAAAGAGATTTTTCTAGATTAAATAAATCACCGTACTGTAGACTCTGGAGGGAGTTTCTAAAGGGATGGCCAGGGACCCTTATTGTCGCACTCGGGCCATTAAAAATAACGTTACTCTAAAGTTTGTTTTAAATGTTTTGTGTATAATAAAGGCTTGTGTTTTGTTTACGACTAAAAGGTTTACTGTTGCCACTTTGTGGTCAACTTTATTGTAGCTCATTCCTGTATGAGCAACATGTATGAGAAGAGGTGTAAAACAGCAACACAGGTTTACGACTAAGGCCTTGTTCAGTGTTCTAAGTTTTCACAAGACCAATTTAATGAAGTTCTCGATGTAAGTTTGCCGGTATAAGTTGCTGTGAATGCATACACTCAGCGTATTGAGGCTATTTTGTATAAAACAACCATAGAAAACCAGAATAGCCTCTCATATTATATACATATCCACGACTGTACATATTATGTACAATTGTATGTAATATTGTACATCTCTATGTACCACTTTGAGGTTTCCCAAGGGATAAAAGGTGTAATTCTAGGTCAGGCCCCATGTAGGTATGTTATAGGGAAAGAGACTATAGTCGTACGCTGGACATATTGCCAAAGTTCATACTGTTTCTAAAATTTTCTTATAGAAAATACTTTTCTCGTTCCGAACATCACATCGAATCCGGGACAGTCGCACGAAAACACAAGCACAAAGTCCAGAAAACTTGATTGTTAAAAATATATTAACCAAAACTCGTACATATTTCTATGTAATAAGATGTATTCATTCATCATCTTAGTGAACTGAGCATTTCGTCTTAAGGAGCAAAACATTATTCTAAGTCATAATTAAAAAACATTTCCAAGTCCGTGTCTAATTTCGCCATAATCAAGTCAAACTCGTCGCTGCAGCACAATAATTCAAGTGGGAGTATGCCTTTATGCGAAAAATCACCTTTTTAGAACACACGACACAATTCCGACACGACAGCTGTTTGGACACGGGCATTTGGGTCAAATCAAGCACTGTTACTTAATGCTTATATACACGAAACCATTTTATTCAATTAAATTATTTCTTGAATAGAATTTTTAGGTTGACACAAGTAGAAGTCTAGCACCACGTAAATAGCTAATATTGGAATATTTATATAGATATACTTTATGACATACTTTTATTGACGGGTCAAGAATAAGTCCTATCTTAATAACTCAAACATCCAATAATATATGAATCACTTTTAAATTTTCGAGATTCTTCTTTGCAGAATATTAATGAGCCTTCGAAACTTACTAAGTTATCTCCCTTTACATTTAAAATCAATCCGAGTAAATACTCGCTATTTATACTAAAAGAGATATTGCATACCTGGACAATAACTACAAAACTAACCCCTACCGTATCGGTTGATACTAATGAGTATTTCTAAAAGCAATACGATTGTCGGGCAGTATAAAGAGACGCATAGCCGTAGCTAACATCATTTCGACGCTACCATGTTACGTACGTTAACCTATTCGTCGTACGGCGTCACCGCGCAATCAAGCCGCGGCCGCGCTCAATCACTTTTGACAAATAATATCTGTTTTCTGATGTATTTCCACGAGACATACAAAGAGAATCAAGGAAAATCATTTTACTGAGCCTTTGTGGAGCTGTCGTAATGGATTTTTATTCGGCCGCGAATGAAAGAAAGTTATCATAAGACCAATTTAGGAGGAAAAGTTGTCTTACCAAAATATTTCGTCGGGTTATCTTTTGTATTTACAGTTTCTTATTAGGTGAACATTTTGTATGCCCGATATAACAATAGAAAATAATATATAGTAGTTATGTTCGTTCTGTTTATTAGAAAAGCGAAATTAAGAGTAATAAAACTCGAGCCACATATAAATAACGCGGCGAATGAATACATTGAACATGCTATTTACGCCACTAACAAGTTTTCCGGCGCATAAAATTAAACCGGAGGTCTTTTTTCTCGAGCGCTAACCAGCATAAAAATTGAAATTTCATGTTAAGTTGTGATTGCTCGGGAAATGGACTCGGCGTTGGCAGATTGCCAAGCAGATAGGAGTACAAGCCGTTGGAAACGAGCCTTGTGAGTGTAGATACGAGGCGACAAGCGCGAGGCCATTCTCTGCCGCTCCTGAATGAATTTAAGCGAGGCAAGTCAAGCGAGACAAGGCAGACGAGGCAAGGCACTGCATGGAATCAGACAAAGCGCTCTGCAAAATGAAAAAGACGGGACTTAAATTGATTACGAGATTTTGCGAAGTGATATATCTTGTTAATTTTGTTTAATGGAGTGTCATACTATATGGTACTAAATAGATCAATTGAAAATTACGCGTAAGTAGTTTCACAAGTGTAAAAATATGAGTGTATTGTTGGTATGATGATTGATTTGTCTTCTAAACTTCTTCTATTCAAAAAAAATATTGATAGTAAACGACTTATTGCTTTTACAATTCTTTCGATAGTTTAATAATGATGTAGGAAGTGATGTTACTAACTTTAAATCGTCATCAATACTTTCATTACACCAACTTCGCTTACTACCGAGTTCTGCGAGTAATCTCTTCGACGTCACAGCCCTACATACACCAAACTTAATATATTATTATGTATGTGCCATAAAATTACAGAAACCATTTTAGAGCTTAGAAACTGACGAAAATGCACCGCTTAGTATAAATTTTCTCCTCGCTACGTATCTTAAGTGGTCCTATGAGAAACGCCTCATTTAATTTTAATGTATCCCGGACGAGATACTTTATGATGTCTTTTCTTTCGGAAGTGGAACGAAGAGTTGCAAGTCAACATTACTCTGAACTTTTTGCCTTGCTGCTATAATGGTACAGTCGAAAAGCTAAACATGAAGGATTTAGTGTGATTTAAGATACCCGTATTACAAATCTCGAAGGTCTCAACATGAAAGCCACAAAGCTACTAAGCTAGTAGTCCTGTATTTAGCCCTGCATTATATACGCATAGCCGTCGATTATTTTTCGAGATAATATTTATTCTGGTACTACTTTTGCACGCGGCTTCACTCGCTGTAATGAAGATATTAATAATAATAATAAACATTCTATCACATACACACAACACCATCTAGCCCAAACTAAGCAGAGCTTGTACTATAGGTACTAGACAATGGATAAACATACTTAAATAAATTTTTTTTGTAAATACTTACATATTATATATATATATAAACACCCAGACCAAGATAAACATCAATGTTCATGCACACAAATGTTTGACTTGTGCGGGAATCGAACCCGCGACCTCAAGCGTAGCAGTCGGTTACACTAACCGCTACGCCATCGAGATTCAACCTCTTTGTCTTCATGTGACATTTTATATTTATTTCAACAGCTTTTTGTAATGTCCCACTGCTGGGCAAAAGCCTATCCCCTGGACTTCCAAATCACTCTGTTGGTGGATATCGCCTGACCTTATGACCTTGTGACCCCTATATTTCGGGGATCTTTCGACCCACAGTGCCTATATTCAAACTCGACCGAGGGATGACCCCAAAGTGTCTGTATACCAAGTTAAAAGTCAATCGGTCTAGTGGTTCCGGAGCTATGACTGTCACTAACAAACTGTCACTAACAGACAGACACACAGACCCACATAGTGTTTTCATTAACCTCTTCGAAGAAGACTCAGAGGTTAATAACTCTCTTGGGAACAGTAATTTATTATGGATGACAGGTTCCCTATTTTGTACCCCTGGCGAGGAAAATGCGAAATTTGAAAATTAGTCGAGAGACGTGAAA
The DNA here is from genome assembly GCA_963675205.1 of Catocala nupta. Lineage (NCBI taxonomy): Eukaryota > Metazoa > Arthropoda > Insecta > Lepidoptera > Erebidae > Catocala > Catocala nupta. The sequence continues at coordinate 23,190,835 of OY776086.1, read as the reverse complement.
ACGCATCAAAAATACTCACATTCGCATTTATAACATTAGTGAGGATTCTGTGGGATTTTTTCAAAGAAACATAACATTAATAGACTTTCAGGATAACTGGATGATTTACCAGGATCAGTGATAAAGGTATGATTGAGTAACAAATATTAAAACATAAAAACTTATATTTATGAGTAAGACCGCGGCAGCATCAAAGAATAACAAGTTACTATGTCAATATTTCTTTCATACGAAATCGCTGGCATTAGTTACGTTACAAGTATTTTATTTTAAAAGATTTTTGCGATTTGAGTTATTTTATTCGAATATTTTTCTTATTTTGTTTAATTGTATTATATTTTTGCTATTGTTATGAGATTAATAATCTAATTATTAATTATAGAATGTTTTTAGAGCACCTCATTTTCTTAAAGACTTGAAATAATTCCTGTACTGTGCAGGACACAAAGAACACTCGTAAAACTTTAAGGAACACCATTTTTGTCCCTTGTACAACCCCTAACACTCAGTGGCAGTGGCGAGACGACCATCTAATCCATTACGCCATTCATTCATTCAACAACATCTACAATAACAACATGTGTATACTCGTTATACATTTCGTGAACACATCTACCTATTTATTCCGAAACTGTGACTCTGACTCTACACGATTCACAACGTAGGCGGCCTTGAACTTTGGAATAGCGTTTACGCTCACAAAATTTTAAAGGGAAATAGTAGTTAGGAAGCGATTAGGGAATTTATACATTGGATCAGATGGTTATTTTGTATAGTAGCTTGGAGACCGTTAGATTGCCATGCCAAGGTCGCAGGTTTGCTCTTTAGGTCTCTTTGACTTTACAAAGTTATGTGCATATTATATACTTAATTATCGCTCGCGTTATATTGAAAGAAGAAAGGGCGAGGTAACGTGCATTGCTGAGGGTTCTCCATAATGTTCTCCAAGATATATAGAGTCTACCAACCAGCAATGGGCCAGCGAGGCGCACTATGGTCTTAATCTTCTTATACTGAGAATAAGTTATGAGGGCGAGCCAATTGCCATCTACCGGGCACGACGTTGAGCTTCTCCTAAAATCTGACTATAAACCTAAATTCTTTGCTCAACCTCAGCATCGAAGCTGAGACCACATACTCTCGCAAACACATTCGCTGCGCCACCGAAACGATAAACAAAAAAGGTATAGATCAATATCACCGACTAAAGGCAGCTGATCATTCCTACAACCAAATATGACGCACATCAGACTTGTTATTGCTTTGCTAACCTTTCACAGAAAATGTAAGGGCGACAAAGAGTTGGTAGCATATGGCATAAATTATCAAAAAAAGGAAAGGGCCTTCACACATTGTTATAATAAATCGGGAAATTCTTGCTCTTGGGTTTCCTTCTACGTCATTTCATCTTGATGCGCAATATAATTCAAAGATATTCTAACACCTACACCCTACCTAATATAAACTATATGTTTCCTGCGGCTTCGCTTGACCAAAAGGTTTTATCAATAAATTTCTATGACTCAGGAACAGTACTTTTCCTGGATGAAATCTCGTTCATGCAGTTATAATATTGGTTGGGATCCAATGTACGTTTGTTTATTTGTTACTCTTTCACGTCGTCACAACTTTACCAAACATCATGAAATTTTGCATACAAGTTGTCACGGGTACAGAAAAAAGACACAAGGATACCTTTCATCCAGAAAAAGTTGCTGTACCTGACCGAGCAAAGCTGCAAGCAAAAGCTAGTTTCATGAATAAAATTACAAGCCTGGAGAGATTTGTAATAAAACGCGGACGAAAGTTGGTTTTAAAAAGCCATCTGTAAAAAATAATTTTATATAAAGTTATATACGAATAGAAAGTTTTTCGGTTTTAACTCAGAGCAGAGATAAACGAGAGTCAACAAGATCTATAGTATAAAGTCAGTTCACATTTTATAAAAATAATGTTGTGTGTTTTGAAATCTCAAAAAAGAGTCTGGATAGAAATTTAACTAGTTACTATGAATCCTAACTAAAATTATAAATGCGAATGTGCGTTCTTTCGTATGTTTAATACGCTTTTACGCCTTAACTATTATCGATATTTTCGGATAGATACATGTTGTCGAGTATACCGAAATGGGCATATAAGGACTAACGAAGCCGCAGGCATAACTTAGTACTAAAATAATTTGGAATTTCGGGATAAGTAAAAGCCTCATAATAAAATCTTCTGCTATATAACAGTTTATTTCTGCCGTACCTTTATTATCACTAATCTTATTAAGAAATATTTTATATACCTGTATTTCTTATTTCTTTTAAATATCTCAATTATTACAAATATTTAAGTATTTTTATCAAAGGATAAACTATTCAGCAAGACACGCACACACATTACCAATCTAAAAAGGTTCTAAACATCTGCCTTATCCGTACTGTGGAACTCGTACGTTTGCTCAATCCACCGCATCGTATGGACGTTGCCATAGCAACAACGACAGTAACTACTACGTAACGCTCATAAAATCTCAACATAAACATTAATATCTATGATATGAGCCTTGTAACATTCAGTAAGCAGTCTAGACTATTTATTTGATAGTTGTTGTAGTGGTTTAGGAACAAGCTTGGTTTTCTGTTAAGTTTACGATCGTGGTCATGAAAACATCTAGGACAGCCGTTACACGCAGTCAGAACTTTGGAACTTACATGATTAATGCTGTCTTTATTCAATGTACGTTTTTAGAACACATTGGCAAACTGACCTCGTTGCGTTATAATTTCGCCTAACCCTAATCCTAATTAATGTTATAAGTGCCAAAGTGGGTTTGTTAGCTTAGTCTTGACGGCAAACCTTAGTATTTACTCAACATTATTAGTCTTTTCAGTTAGAGTTTAGGTTTAAGTCCGCTGCTTTGCTCGCATTAATGTAGGTATTGTTCATAAATTTGTACCCCCGAGAAGCAGTGCTTTTTCTGGATGTAACATATACCCTTTATGTATGTCCATTCTTGTAGCTCTAAAATCATGTATGCAAAATTTTATGACAATCAGTCAAGTAGTTAAGGCATGAAAGCGTAACAAATAAACTCACATTCGCATTTATAATATTAGTTAGGATAGCAAAATAAATGAAGATATACATAAGTTATTTTATTCTCAAATGTAAAAGTATTGAGGACGCTGTGTTTCTATCTAAAAACTTCTTCATACAACGGATTTATTCGAAATTCAATGCAGAAATTACTTACCAAAAATAAGTTTAGAGTAGCGGTCGTTGTTTACGAGACGCGAACATATAAATAATATATGTATTTTGGCATACTCATAAATCTTTCCTTTTTTCAATAAAAAGATTGAATTGAACTTTCTCCTTTCGGATTACACGTCGTTATTTATCTATTGTGTATAGAAGCGAAGCTTTCTACTAAATCCGGTTAAGGGTGGTTACAGACGTGCCGAATTTCGCAATTAAACTGCACTGAAAAATAGTAGCGAACTGTCAGAACAGACGAAGGATTGACAGTATGCAAATAAAAATAAGACTCGAGTTGATAAATGTTCCAAATTTTAAATGTATTTACTTGCGTGGCGTAAAAAAGGCACAGTTATTTGAATGGTTCGTTCATTTGTATTGAATATACCATAAAAGAGTATTGATGGACTGCTTTGTTTGGATCATGTAGTTTTTTTTTTTGTGGATTACCAGATCAAGCAAAATACTACAAAGCTTTTCCAGTTAGAAAATATTTAGTAAGTAATAGAATATAACAAACCTTTCTTAAATTCGTCTCTTTTCAAATATTATAAATGCATATTTATATTATTAAAAATGAAATGACGGCATTGTAAGTTAATATAAAAAATATATATTAGTCGCTTAGGTCACGAAATAACTATTATGAACGTCATTATAGGTTAGTGAATTCACCAAGTTACTAAAGCTACGTTTAGGTTAGTTGCTGGGTTCAGGCAGACAAGCAAACGGCTTTAAGGGCAAGGCCGCAACACAAAGACTTTTAACTAGCATAAAAGGCAAACTAAATATCTCACTATACAATTGACAGTGCAGCCCCTTATAAAGCCTTATTTTCATTTTGGATTTCGTACTATCAAAAGCTTATTTTGCAGACATTAAATAGGCCTTAAATTGAATTTGGAATCTTAATAGATTTCTACATTCTATATTTTGTGATTACCGTATCCTATCTTGGTTTTCTCACTGAGATCCAATAACACCACTTGAAAACGCACATAATATGTACATATTTTACTTTTATAAAGTACGACCAAGAAACTAGTATGCAATATATTGGAATAACTTATTCAGTATAAGAAGTTATGGCTCCTAACTCATGCATGGTTTTCTCCTCAATGTAGAACACACAACTTATAGTTGATGCTGACAATATAACTTCTGCTACAGGAAACTTATACAGAGTGGGTGACAAAAAGTGGAACTACGACACATGTGGACATTGACTGAATAATGAAGTAGATAGTGGTGCCCTTCTGGCTATGCAGTGAAGTTACCAGGTACATCATCATTATCTACTACACTAATATTAGTATTGTTTAGGTGTATTCTTCAGGCTTTAAAGGTGTGATTAAGCAATATGATTTTTAACGAATAGTTAAAGAAACAGTAACGTAACCTCACACCTATACCTATATCCAAGGTATAGACACTGGTGTGTTACAACCATATGCAAAATAACATATAATACATACACAACAGATTCATGATACATGTGCCTAAGTGATTGCTATATAAACTACATAAATAATTCATATAAATGTGCCAAACAACCAAACTCTGAAAAACATTTTTATGTAAGTGAAAAATATAGTACCCAAGTAAAAAAAGTTTAGCGTTGTATCAAATTTCAGTCAACGCCCGTAGGCTTTCTAAAAAATGAGCTCTGAGTCACGAAAAGAGTTTCATTATAGAAACTTTCTGGAAAAACATCACACAGACCCACGCATGTATCCATATCCCCTAAAGCACAGGTACAACGTTACACCCAGATACACGTACGATTCCTGTGTCACAGGAAGGCTCTACAAACAATGACAAAATGAACATGTCACCCAGACTTTAAACAACTATTTGTGAAGCACACAATTTAAGCAGTAAAGTTTTGACAGCCATGTTTTACATTACACGTAATTAATGGCAAGTTTATTGCCGTCTACTGCTCACATTAAAGTATCTGTGTTGCCACCAATCAGCTTGTAGTAATATATTCATATCAAAGGCTGCTACTGAGAACTACCGAATTCGGAAATCTCGCCTGAGATCTCACGATTGACTCCAAGCGTAAAGGCAATAATCACGTGTTATCTTGTAAATTAATTTATCCTTGACTAATATAATATAATTAATTTATACTATAGTAAAAATTCGCAGCTAATACTAAATAAGAGTCGATAACTGTAGTAGTCACTTCAGTGCTGCATATGTACTAAGAGACCGGCTATACCCCTTAGAAATATCAAATATATACCAACTGGATCATAGTGTTTTTAATATTCGTTGTTTTTACAGTATATTATCACTGTGGTTTTTGCAATGACTGAAAAGCTTCAAATGTCATAAGTTTGAGTGCACAAATTGGGTACTAATCCAATTCGTGCACTCAAACTAATGATACTTTGAGCATTATTTTGTTTGTTACTAAACAAACAAACTAACGAGTTATAAAACATTCCTTTTCGTTCTAAAAGCCGCAGATTAAATATTTATGGGAACGATTAAAGCTTATACTATCCACAAACAGTAATGTGTCAGCAAGTCTTGTTATGAAACATTAAATCGTCTAAAATAATACACTCACGGCATTACAGATACGAACTACGGATTTCTTCTTAGTTCAAACCCGATACAACCTCTTTTTCTTGATTCGCTATCTAAATATATTTTAGATAGCAATAATTTTACGATGATCAGTCAAGTAGTTAAGACGTGAAAACGTGATAAATAAACTTACATTCGCATTAATAATATTAGTTAGTATTAAATCGATCTACGAATATGTATAATGCTGTTGTCGTCACTTTATGAATAGTCCCACTGGTTAGTAAACTATGACTAAGCTCTTCCAAAATCGAAATATAGAACTAATCTAAAGACAAATGAAGGTTAAAACTGATATAAATGATTTTTATTTTAACTAGTATCAAAAGAATCAGAGCATAGACTAATAAGTCAATGCTCTGATTCTTTTTTAAATAAAATTTACGGCTACATCTTGTGCTAGGTACCTACATATCTGGTTCCTAGCATTAATGCGTCAAATGTTGGTAGATAGATTCATATCCGGCCAAATTTTAATCGGAGCCTGGGTTTTCGTCATGTGTATGTTAAAGCGACTGGGCGAGCAATTACGTCGGAAAAAGTTTACTTCCAAGTCCCAGGTGACTTATAAAACCGTTAATTGTTTTAAAATTAGTTTTCTTGTATACATTAATGTCATTATTTCGATAAAAGTAATATTAGACATGTAAGGTCGTCGACCGCCCAACATTTTAACCTACACTCACCATAACAATTTTTGCCACTCCAAGAAAGCAATTTTAAAGTGTATAATAAATTCAAGTGTGTTATTTCAATGTCGTTATGAAGGCGTAATTGAAATTTTGAACACATGTCGTCATGGGAATAAGTTATAACAAACTACATATGTACCTTCCAAACCATAAGCTTTATACTTTTAACTAAGCAAGCAAGTGAAACCGCAAATGCCGTCAAATAAAAGTGATTACGTCAATGCTGCCTCTACACCAAGTGTTGATCCCCATACTTGATCACTTTCATTAATAATTATAAAATTATATGGTACAATTATCCTGTATCTGGGTGTTCTTTTGTTGCCGCTGTTTGGATGTTTGTAAAGTCTCTCGGGAATTATTCCTAGTGCTAATGACTAAGCTGTAATCTTAGACAATTGTAATATTGATATTATTTTAACAGCAAAGCCTCGCTGGTACAGTAGTGCTTGCAACTCCTGTGGTTGAGATCTCGCTTTCGATTCCCAGGTCAGGCAAAATATTATTGGGTTTTGTCATTGTTTATACCGTAGGAGAGCCACGCTTCAGCACGAATGGGCCGGCTCGACCAGGGTAATATCACGGCTTCATAGAAAACCGGCGTGAAATAGCGCTCTCGTTGTGTTTCGTCGAGTGAGTGAAGGTACCGGGAGCCCCCGCTCCACTGGGGGAAGGACAAATTTAAAAGGCTGACAACAAACTTGTGACTCCTCTGGTGTTGCGAGTGTCCATGGGCGTCAGTAATCGCTTACCATCAGGCGATCCATCTGCTCGTTTGCCACCTATACCATAAAAAAAAAATATTTCAGTAGCATCATGGAGTCTGAAACCGTGTTAGGTAAATATCAATGGTGTTGAACCTTATTCCGTAGGACCTGAAGGTATAGTTGGTGGTAATATACCTCTGCTGTAGGCAATCTGTAGGACTTCTAACTATAAATGTAAAAGTAGACTTCGATAGAACAAATTTGATATGCAGTATTAAAATGCAGCTAAATAAAGCAGACGACAGGTTATTTTTTAAAAAATTATCCCGCCGACGCTCAGGTTGTGAAATGAACTCCCTGCCGAGGTTATCCCACAATACTACAGTATGGGGTTCTTCAAAAACGGCGTTGAAAGGTTTTCACAAGGTCAGCAACGCGCAAGTGATGCCTCTGGTGTTGCAGGCGTCCATTGGCTACGCTGACCACTTACCATCAGGTGTGCCGTACATTTGTTTGCCACTTCAGGTGTATAAAACAAAATCGTGTAATATTGCCAGTGCTCTGAGTGATATCACTAGTATTTAATATTCTATTGCGTCACAAGTATACTGGGTTCAAACACTTGTTCCAACTTTTATATTAAATTCTGATAATTCACCCGTGCTGATTTAATGATATTTTGCTCTTGTATTGAAATAAATATCGTCAAAATACTTCTACACACTAAAGGAGCCGAATACTACGAAACACTTCGAATAATCGCTCACTATTTGCTTGCGTAGGTATATAAGAGGTGTAAGGACTCGAGGTCATTAGATATTAAATTTATATAAAAAAGCAATGACTTGCTTTAAAATATAATTTTAAATGGAAATTTTAGCCTACAATATATAGGTATATTGTATAAACCTATTTTTATTTTTGTTTTACGGTTACACGAAAATTACGCATTGAAATTAAATTAGATATCTATACTTATAAAAATAGTAACTAGTCAATGTCTGTACATAGGAGATGTTTAAGAAAACATAATATTTTAATACACATAATATTTATTTTCTTTATAATGGCTGAAAGAAATTTCTATCGTTTAAAAAGAATTAAGAAGTCTGCCCACTACCCCGTCTCATATCAAGACCGTGCTAGGATGTTCCTCGGTCTGGCAAAAAAATATTCTTTGTAAGGAAATGTATAAGACTATACCCACTAGACCGTCCCGTCACCGACCGTGTAGCTTTTCGTGTCTGATACGTTCTTCGCACGGTCATGGTATGAGACGGTGTAGTGGGCAGACTCCTTAAAGGAATCTGGTTTAATTTTTGTGTCACGGTAGAGTGTACAAACATTTAAACTACGTTCACAAAGAACATCCAAACTAAAAACATTTATTTGTGGACCACACAAATTGTTGTCCAGTGTAGTAATCGAAACCACTACACCATCAGCTGTGCAGTCATTTCTAGTGATTTTGTCTGTCCCTCTGTATGACATCCATCACGCAAAAACTACTTTACTAAATTGAATACGGTTTTCGCAATTGTATTGCTGAAGGTCTAATTTAAAATCTGTTGCATGTTTTATCTTGCTATACCACCTAAAAGTGTGTGTGTGTAGATCAACTTCTTCTTATACGCAAAAAGAAATATATAGATAGGCACCTACCAAATTCTATTTATATGAGGTAGCCGGCAAAAGCTCGTATCGAATAAAATTTGGCAGGTACATATATACTATTGTTCATATTATATTTCTATGTTTTGCTTTGTTCTTATTGAGCTAATTTAGTAACATGATAAGCAATTTTGTTTTCTACCATTATGTAAATTTTGCTACAAACTTTTAAGTGGGCGAATTGCGTCATTCGTTACTGAGAAACTAAGCGAATTGAGCCAAAATATTGATGAACGTATAAGTGCTAAACTGAGCCTAAAGCATAAATTTTTTAGCAGCGACAAATTACAGCTCAGAGATTTAAAGCAAAAAGGTAATGAACTAAATCGCAATATCAATGTCCAAAGATAAATCAAAGGCCAGCAATTAGGAACAAAGAGGATTGAAATTAAACTCTTTATACGGATTTTATCGCGTTGTTTATTTTATTTTAAACACTGTTATTACATAATTTTGAAAACTCTAACACTACTATTATTGAATTTTACTACTACTTAGGCTATATATTTTTTCTAATTAAAACTATTTATATTTAAGATTACACTTTGCCCCGACGTTTCGGTTGCTTTACAGCAGCCATGTTCACGGGGAGACTAAGATGGTAGTTGTCCCAACGTTCTGAAGTGTAGCTAGTTATTTTAAAGTACCCGAACATGAATAACAACAGAATGAGCTCAAAGTATCATGAAGTCTAGCTGTGTTTTGCTTCTTCTTGGGTTTGACTATTTGAATGACTGGATCCCAAGCTGGTGGTACATTCCAACCATCCTCTCTATTGAAATTAGGATGTTTTTTAATTTCAATAGCCTCGCGAAGCATCCTTGGTAGGAATCGGTGTTCTTTTGCGAGTATATGTGGTTTGTCAAATCGTAGATAGTGGTTGGTCCCCTGTTGCACATGTTCACACACAGCAGACTTCAACGAGCGTTTGCAAAACGTGTGGGCAAACCAAGAGAAGCAAAAGACAGCTAGACTTCATGATACTTTGAGCTCATTCTGCGTAAATAGGAACACCAAAGATTAAATTATGTTCGGGTACTTTAAAATAACTAGCTACAGTTCAGAACGTTGGGACAACTACCATCTTAGTCTCCCCGTGAACATGGCTGCTGTAAAGCAACCGAAACGTCGGGGCAAAGTGTAAACTTAAATATAAATAGTTTTAATTAGAAAAAATAAATAGCTTAAATAGTATTAAAATTCAATAATAGTAGTGTTAGAGTTTTCAAAATTATGTAATAACAGTGTTTAAAGTAAAATAAACAACGCGATAAAATCCGTATAAAGTGTTTAATTTCAATGTATAACATTCACGTAAACATAAGACAATATTAAACAAAGAGGATTTTCTTAGTAGTTCCGCACACTGCGTAATTGCCTTATCACTGATGGAGTAATGTATACCTACAATGTCAAAGTGGTAAGATAAAAGCTAGATAATAGACCTTTCCTAAAGTCCCGACTCTATTCATCCAATGTCAACCATTTAATAAACGACGCCGAAGGTCCCATTGGATGTTAAAGCGAACATTGGCACAATGAATCAATCCTTAAGTCCATTTCTTCCAAACTAGGATCATATAATGCTAAACAGAAGCAAATAAGAAGGTAATATTTTACAAACATAGAACACTTTTATTGCTACTCCATTATTTATGTGTTCTACCTGATTATCTCAGAAACGACTGCGCTAAGTCATAAAAGAAATAGATAGTTTCGGCCAAAGCAACACAGTCGCACTCTCTCGTAAATTTCAAACAACTATTGTAACTATTGTATAATTTTGGTCACGCTTTATAGCCTGGAATTACTAGTATAAAATCTTGAACTGGTAGTTTGTTGTCTCACAAGCGCAGAGAATAGTAATGGTTGCTCGTTTTATAGAAATAAAACACACATTTTCAGTTCGAAATTATAGAAGATGGTATACGTGACCATTTTATTTTGAAGACACTAAAAATGTAACAGATATTTTTGAATCGAAACTAATTTTCGTCAATATCATAAACAGTAGAAAATTTAATAAGTTTTAACTAAAATAGCTGGCAATTAATGTCTATTTTCGTATTTAGCTCACAACACGCCTTATTCATTAGTTCTTATCACAAAATCGTCTGTAACAAATTATATTTCGTCGGAATGTACAGACGTATGTTTACCATAACTTTCCATATTCCATTACGCATCTATCAGGAGCAAGGACTCGTCGCTCGTGCGGAATTCTCGTCTTACAACCTTGATTTGCACACATCTATTCCGACCAGATCCAGACAATCTAACCAATCACGATTGCGGAATCAAGAATTATTCGAATTCAAGCGTATAAACTAGCTATATGATACAGCCTCTCAACTACACTAGCTTCCCTCTACCATGAAACGTTCAAAGCTCTTTGGCGCTGCCCCAAATTTGAATATTCCATTGTACGAAACTAGAACACAGACTACGCATTCAGATATAAAATAAAAACTTATCTTAGGATAGGAGGTAATGGATATAAAATAAAACGAAATTTTCGGGTATCTACAGCGGTAGACGGTGGTTGAACGTATTCTTACATTTTAAGTGAATGACACTTTTCTGAAACTCGTTACATGCGTAATACTTACGCATATGCGAATGATTCTAAATATAGGTACGTATGGTACGAGTATGATAAAAGATCAATAGAGAAGTATTAAAAACGTGTATAGCTCTGCGTGGGTGCAGTAACGGGGATAAGAATAGCACGTACTCCTACGTCTATTAGTAGTTACTGTCATCCTCCAATCCAGTAAAGTGAGAGAGAGAAAGAAATGTTTGAACGGTAACCCTTATCTGTGCAAACATATTTATATTAATAAATAAATCCTCTCTACAAAATGACGTTATCTGTTACGCCATTTAACAATAAAAACTTTGACTGCGCGGATGGCTTAGTGGTTTAAGTGATCGTCTCGCCACTACCACTGCGCCGAGTGTTGTGGGTTCGAATCCCAGACGGGACAAAACTTTGTGAAACAAAACAAATGATTGTTCCGAGTCTGGGTATTATTTGTCTCCGTTGTTTGAATGTGTGTAAAGTACCCCGCGACACAGGCATCAATACAAGTGCGGCAGCTGTCTTTAAAAAAAACGATTTCTGCTATTGTAAAAGTAAAACTATTATTGAAAAAGAATACAATTTTTAAACGAGGAAATGTCAGCCATGTAGCAAAGTATGAACCACGACCTCGAAAAACCATGTCACCACTTTATCAAAGTGATACCGATACATAATGAACCTTAACCGTGAATTAAAACTCGATTCTTGACGTCGCTTTAAAAAGGCGTCGATCTACTCATAGTCAGCTCTTCTCTTTAATAATTCCTCTCTTACCAATGGTTTCTAAAAGGCTAATCAAAGACGTGTCATAATCAAACTCATATCTAGTGTTTAACCGGCTGTTGCTAGCCAGCCAATCACAATACTTGGCATACGTTTGACCGTCAGTTACCAAATTTTTGTATTCCTCTGCCAACCAATGCGTTCAGAAATCGTGTAGCTAAATAAAGCTTTAAAAAGTTTTGTTGAACTTATAGAAATTATCCATTCTCGCATAATTACTGCTAATTTATTTAATTACTAGAGCTATCCCTCGGAAACATTTCCTTTTTCTGGATGAAAGGTACCCTATGTTCTTTTCTGTATACAACAACATGTATGTGAAATTTCATGATGATCGGCCGAGTAGTTAAGGCGTGAAAGCGTAACAAATAAACTCACATTTGCATTTATAATATTAGTTAGTATTGAGATTCTCATGCGATAACTTATTGAAGTTAGCTATGTTGATTGGAGTAAAACAAAGGATTAACAAGTAGAAAAACTGGCGCATAGCAATAGCAAAGAAAGCAAGATTTTACTGCATTTAATAACTTATTAAGTCGTAGCGTACGAGCATAATTTATATTAAGTAAATTGATTTATAGTATTGTACTGAATCCGCCCTGCGGTTTCTCTCGCGTTAACTCAATAACCATCGTTCGGACGCCAGCATACAGACTCCATGTTTAATTATGTGGATTGTTTTATAGCAGACTACGGAGAGACTAAATTGGTATTTGTATCAATGTCCTAAAATGTGATGTTATTTAACTTTGGGTAAATATTGAATTTATTTTATAAAATGGCTTTTTTGGATAGTTGTCACAGGCATACAAGCCTTGAAAGCGGCGATGGCAACACCAGTACGAGTTGCTAGAGGTGTTGAGCAGTACGGCGCCGTTTTTACCATTACGGATCTTGTGACAACGGAAACACGGAGCAAGTTTCCCCGTAGTTAAGCCCTTGAAAATGACATTTCCACCCCAAGCATATAGATCTGTCGACTTCCCTCTAGCCGGCCGTCTAAGGCAAACCAGGGGAAGAGTCCTACGGGCGCTCTTTAAGTTCCACCTCAGCCAAACAGTAACGGCAAGCCGCATACGAGGCCTCAAACTGTCCTGCGGTTTGTGCGCTTTTTTGTTTTTATAAAATGTTTTATTTATATCACAAGGTGATGAAGGTGACATTTTTAAAGGTAATGTGCTACTGTGCCCTGCGATGTCACATTAGTCTCATGACGAAATAACGACTGTCTCAGAGAGGGTTTATTATTATGGATTATCAAATCTCAAGCAATTGTTGGTTCTAATAAATACTCTTGTCTTGCCTATTAATATCTGTTTACTTACTGACATCTAAGTGCAATGAATACGAACTATTATAACATATCAGCTTTCTGCGTTATTTTAGTAACGAGTATTGTTTTGAAACAAAAGCAGCATAACGTCTCTCTATGTTTTGCATAATTGAATGTTACAAGATTATCAAACAACAATCTCAAAGGAATGCTTTATCTTGCAAAGTCTTTGAACTATCTAAATGTTACAAATGGCGTAAGCATACATTCTTGTGATATTTACACGGCAAACATATGTATTATTCGGTCATTCATTTGGAAAAAACAATTATGTTATCGCTTCGTTACTACCCTTTAGGCATTTCGGAGATGATTGTATTTTTCTAACGAATAGAAAAAGCCAGTTCTGTCCGTTGTCGCCTGACGTCTATCCGACTTGGTCTGGCTTTTTGATTTTATATGTCGTGTGCGTAATTGCATAGGATTCTATAATGCCGGACAAATTAAGCAGTCCACCGCTATTCATCGGTAGTGTATAAAATCATAGTACAACATGTTTAAGATCTAATAATACAATAAAGGGTTGGTAAAGTACTTCTTGAAACTGTATGGAGTAAAATAGAATAAGCTTTATTATATACCAATAGAATTCAATTTCCATCAAAAAAGTACAGCATATTTTTATGTACAAAGGGCGGCCATATCACATAGAGCAATCTTACAAGCAACTTGGACAAGAACGTAATTAATACTTAATAATGGGTAGTTCTGACGTATTTTAAATGAAAAGTATTCCTAAACTAAAAGCATATATAAAAGTACTTAAGTAATTCACCTTCTACATAATGTATCTGCACAATGCATATATATATACATACATACACTCACGATTGTTACCTAATGGGGTAGACAGAGACTACAAATTTCCATTTCTACAATCCTGGCATAATTATCTTGCTTTATTTGTTTATTATGTTCTTCATGCATGGTTAATTTTATTTTTATTTTATTTTATTCGGAAAACAAACAGTTACTATTACTATTTTACAAATCTTATAAATTATCTATAAACCATTTATATGTTTTCGCATATGATTATCTAAGGCTTGATAGATTTTACTTATAGTGCTACAAAATTAAGGGTAGGGTATATTTACTGTTGCCGGTTTAAATGACTACACTTCGCCTAATGATAAACATTCGCATAGTCCACGACTACAGCCCTCTACACGACGTTCTGATTACATCTGAAAAAACTCTTCACCTAGCTTCAAAATGTCTCCGATATAATCAGAATACATTAGTTACAATACTCAACAAGTTTATAGCGCATATAGAATGATAAAAGTAATGTTTTTGACGCATTTTGTTTCTTAATGAAATCTTACAACTCTCACTAGAAATAAATCTTTTGCCGCAGGGATCTTTACAAACATTGAAACAACGGACATAAAGATCACCGAATCATGGCAGTTACGGCAGTCCCGTGTGGATCGATTGAATCTACAGCACTCGGCGCAGTGGCAATGGGGAGGCCACATCTTAAAGCACTACATACTTTCATTCGCTTTTACTGTAAAGTAACATTAATAAAACTTTTAAATAATATCAGCGATGGAGCGTGCCTTAAACACAAAGAAGTACCTACCTACTTTAAAAATCTGTTTCCTAATATACTTATACAGGTTGTCCGGTAATTAATGGATAACCTGGAAATGTCTTACAGTGGAACTGATGGCCGTTCAGGAAAAAATATGAAAAAAAATCTATCCTAACTACTACCTGAGATATGTGTTTTTTTTTAATTACCATGTATAACTTTCTTGTATACTACGACCATAAATGAATTGGACCCATCGGTTTTTTGTTGTTTTATTATTAAACACTAATTATGCTAATAAATAGACAGTCAAAAGTATTCTATGCTAATATAGCTTGCACTTTTTAATATTGTTATTATTTTTTTTTATTATCTTTTTTTCATTTTTCTGAACGGCCTTCAGTTCTACTATAAGACATTTCAAGGTTATCCATTAATTACCGGACATCCTGTATAACATATGTTATATGCAACTATATGTAATATCATAATACGACTATTACATTGCATACCGTTATCGTTTCCACAAATCAAGATCTACACTAGCTATATGCAATAAAGGCTACATAAGTGCTTATTCAATTATTTTAAAGTGGTACCTAAATGCAAATACTGCAGATGCTGAACGCTCTCGCCGCGTACACGTCTATAAAACTAAACGATCACGGCTCTATACAATACTTGAAAAGAACAAAACGAATATCAACTTCGTTTTTACTTAATTAAACTTCATTACGAAAGTGCTTAAAAAGAAGTAAGTACTTTTAAAACTTTCACCTTTTGTATTATTACATTTTTTCCTGTTTCACAGAAGAAATAAATGTTATTCTAAAGTTGAATTTATTCTAGTTGGTCACATTCAGAAATTGCTTAAAGTTTGAACGATAAATAAAGTTGTTCCATATCTTTTATCGCAAAACTATGTTGTAATGAAGTTTGCAGACAAATTGTAGCACCATATTGGAAAAAGTAATTCACTTTTGAAGTTCGTGTTATATTTTGATAATGAATGGCGGAACGAAATGCGTCTACCGAAATTGTGGATTGAATAAGTCGTGTGAAAGAGTATTTACTCGTTATCATGTATAAGTTGGATTATGTTTTAGGTCATGACTAATGCTGTAGTATATTTTACTTCCTGCCAACATGCCACCTCAAAAAATTGTTATATAAGCTTGCGTATAAACGTATTACGAAATAACAAAAAACGAGACTGAAATGGCCGACTATGTAAGTCGAAGTTCTATAAACCACTAACATACTTCTCTAATAAAATAAAAATATACCGCTTACTTGGTATAAATGGCTTGCCGTAGCAACGGGTGATCATATTTAAATCTATACATATATTAATACGTGAAGCAAAATCTTTGTACGAAAATTGCGTGGATGGAGACGTATGAAATTTGGCACAGTTAAGGTTTATATAATAATAATAATAAAATAGTTCATTACAGTAAAAAGTTTACAAATTTCTCTTAAGCGAGGTACACAGAAATAAAACCATAAACAATTTATACATCAATAAGAGGTCATCGTTGACGACCTGGAGAAGGAGCGGCGAATCCTAATATTTTTATAAAATATGCTTTAGAAATACATCAAATTAATGAAAAAACACTACACGCACACAACCATTCATTTGACACACGCAGTCGAATCGCGTTCGTAGTATTTCGGTATCGTTCGTCTGACGTCGTACAATTCTTCGTAACTATGGTTACATATACCTTATTAATATGTTATAAAGAAAAAATAAAACAGTGTGGCACAAAAATAAAACAACGCGATAAAATCCGTATATAGTAGTTTAATTTCAGTGTAGCAAACTTAAAAATTTCGTCAATGAAAGAGTATAAGTAGTTAAGTAAATAATAATATGTTTAAAAAAGATAGGTAAATTAAGCTGTACAGCCTTGGTGAATTCTAAATGAAATGTGATTATAAGGGTAAAATTATAGACAATAAAACCTTAGGAACGATCAAACTTAAAATTTAAATTAGTTATGGTCGAATTTTGACCAGTGAGCGACTGCTAGTATCATAAAATCAATCTCATATATCATAGCAGCGCGTAAGATTAAGTTGGGATTCTATGTAAAATTAGTTACAATGAATACACGAATGGCGTTGTAGTTCAAGTGGTATCGTTACTGCTACTACGTTAATGTTGTGGGTTACTAATAACTCTTTCCAGTCTAGATGTTCTTTGTTCGTTGTTTAAAGAATAAGTTTATTTTTTAAGGTTTAAAAGAGGAAATCCTTTAATGATTGATGATGACTTATTATAGACTTGCAAGCAGCAGCATTGTTGCTCAATATTTGCTTATAGCAACGGAATTGCCACCTGAGTCTAGGATTTTGTTAAAACTGAGGCAAGCAAGCTTGTGTATACCTGTGTGGTGATTAAGGTTTCCAGGATCTTAAAAGAGACGGTGTGCTATCAGCAGTGTGTCCTTTGTTTTTAGATTTGCACTGACAACATAAAGGTGGTACAGAATTCGACTGCTGTGCGTGAAGTTTCGAGTTCGATTGACAGATCGGGCAAGGTGCTGTGAAGCTTTTCTGTCCAGAAATGTTCAGTACCCTCACGTAATTTAGAAGACGACAATAGTAATACCCAAAAACGATAATATTCTAATACGTGGTGCCTAAACCCATAGCTGGTAAATTAGGAAGATTTAATACACCTCTACATCTTATGCGTAAAACTATGTATGTATATATTTTGAAGAGCTGACAGCGCATGAGTGTCTAGCGAGCGTTCAAAGGTCACTGTTATATTGATTACCAGATTTTTTTATTCTCGGTATATAGAATAACAAACTACATGACCACGCCTTTTAGTTCTACGCATATAATTGCTCTAAATTGCCTACCTACACTACCAGGTTACGATGTAGGCTGTCCAACAATACCCTTGGTCGTTCGATGGTTACTAATTGCTTGGGACGGCAAACGACATGTCTTTACAGTATATACACAGCAATAAATAGCACCTAGTAACTATTCTGTGTTACGTATGTGGGCAGTTGTATAGCTATGATTGTACACTTGCCATTGTGTCAAGCACCAGGCTGATAAGGATTTTAAATAGATGGAAACTTAAATTTCCTTTTCAATAATATTGTGGTAAGGAATAAAGATAACTGAAATGAAACTACACTGGAATATCCCGGTACGCATTCTCGTAAAATTCACGTTGGCAGAAATTAAACCAAATATTTAAATCATAGATGCACTTCCACGTTTAATTAGGTTCATCTTTCTTAGACGTTACATTGCCATTTCATACTTATAAATACATATAAAACTATCACGCTCACCAATATGAAAATGTACACCATCGTTCTCTATCATGTAATTGTAATGTTTGAAGTGTCCTAAGTAAGTCTTTGATTTAAATCTTTGATAAAGAGTGATACTACACAGAGTTGATAATACACACTCTTAGGGAAATATTAAGAGATCTTTATTATTCTTTAAAATATTCTGTGTAATAAAGCGTCTGACGTTTAAGCATTAAATCAGATAATTCCGATTTAAAAAGTCGCTCTTGGTCGAATCTCGAATCTCGAATCTTACTAAAATAAGTTTTAATTTAAATTCATAAGTATCTAAAAGCTCGGTATTACTTTGACCCAATTCATATACTTTTTCCACGTTGGAAATATCCGCAGTATTTTGTTTGACTACCATATTCCAAATACATCAAAGGTAGTCCTATTTCAAAAGGACATTTATTCAACATAAAACACGGACATGCAATATATGCAGGAAAGAAACAATACTTTATACACTGACAAAGGAACTCTGAAGCTTGCGCAGGAATATTGTAATAAAAATTCAATTATTAAAATCATTAGAGCTATTTGCGGTAAATTAGCAAAGTACAATCGATACAGAAAACATTCGAATGATTCGAAATTGAATAATGCCGCGTTTGAATGTTAATCTATTCGTTGTCACTGATTAATTATTATTCGAATAAAATCGAATATACTATTTAGCGATGACACGTTGATAGATAGATCATACTCTTGTATATCAACAATAAAAACCCGCTCAAGTGCGAGTCGGACTCGCATATGAAGGGTTCCGTACCATCGTACAAGATAAGGCTATGTAATTTCTAATTATTTGTTGTTATAGCGGCAATAGACAAATTTCAACTCTCTACCTCTTCCTATAATAATAGATAGAAAT
Source organism: Catocala nupta (assembly GCA_963675205.1). Lineage (NCBI taxonomy): Eukaryota > Metazoa > Arthropoda > Insecta > Lepidoptera > Erebidae > Catocala > Catocala nupta. The sequence continues at coordinate 23,171,469 of OY776086.1, read as the reverse complement.
AGACAAAGCTGTTCATGGGATACAGCCGTGACATGCGGACGGACCGTGGTGGCTAAGTAATAGAGTCACATTGGCACCCTTCAGCTACGGAATATTTAAACATACATACATACTCGCACGCCTGTATCCCCAAAAGGGTAGGCAGAGGTGTATGACGCACCCACATTTTGCCAACTATGTTTTTGATTCCACGTAATAGGGGGCGAGCCTATTGCCGTCTACCGGGCACATTTCCAGACTCCGTGCTGCTACTGAGAATTTCCTAACAGAAAAACCCAATAACACTTTGCCCGACCCGGGAATGGAACCCGGGACCTCACGATCCGCAGTCATATACAGTATCACTGGACTAACGAGGCATATTTAAAAACTATTTCAAATCACTTTAAAATGAAAAAGGTCATATTTTTATTGACATACTAAAACAAGAATATAAAGCCAAGCTTATTAAGTCTTATTTTAAAAAACACAATTCAAAACGTTACTAACTTTCCATCTTAAAATTAATAGTAATTAACTTCTATGCATACATGAATACTAAAGGACAAATGTACCTTTCATTTAAAGTGAACACAAATAACAGTTTGACGGCCCTAATTAGACCAAACTGCTAAATATTAAATGAAAATGCAGATTAAATACTTTTGAGGCCTTAACCGCTTTATGTAAAATAATATTTTAAACATTAAATAGTAAAGTTAGCCCCTCAACACAAATGAACTCGTAATTAAATCTTTACTAATATTATAAATGCAAATGTAATTTTGTTTATTACTCTTTCACGCCTTAACTACTCTACCAAATATGATGAAATTTCGCATACACGTTGTCGAAGGTACAGAAAAGGACATAGGATACCTTATATTAAGAAAAAGTACTATTGCTGAGCAAGCGAAGCCACGGGCAAAATCTAATCCTATCTAATATTATTAATGCGAATATGAATTTGTATATTTGGTACGCTTTCACGCCGTAACTGCTCGACCCACTGCACTGTGTAAGGGATACAGAAAAGGAAGATACAAGGGCACCGTTCATTCAGAAAAAGTACTGTACTGTACGAGAATAGTCTCAAGGGATAGAAAATTGACATAGCATACATTTAGGCAAGTGAAGCCACGGGCATAATCTAGTACACTTTAATTAAGAACCAAATGTGAATCTTGCACTTAAGATAAAACGAGCGGAGTACGCACACAATTGGGTCTTTTTCATTCTAATAAAGTCCTCTATAAAGATTTATGTTAGCCACAATTTTCTTTTAATTTCCAAAGAAATTAGGGTGTGAAAAGAGAGAATTATTGGCAAAAACGCCTGAGAAAATTTCTTACTTGGAAATTAAAGTTGTCTTCTCGTTATCTCCCCCAATCCGTTTAATCCTAATTCTGTAATTCTAATTGGAAGCTGTCCCTTATTACTGGCAGAGAGTCCAATCAATAGCCGTCAAAGTAACTCGCCATCTGTCGCACGCTGTATAAATAATCCCCTAGATATTTCTTCGAAGCATTCTTTATTTCGAATCATGATATATTTTTCTTTCTCCATTAAAGAATCTTGAGATCATTTTCTATTACAACGGTTGGTCCCAAAGCGTAATAATCGTACATGTACTCGCGCCGCTTAATCTATTATATAAAGATGTCTGAAGATGCCCTCTATAATAAATAATGTTCTTAAAAATACTCAAGAACTTTATTCAATTTAGTATTTTCTTTAGCAAACATAAATAGGTCGTTGGTCTCACGTCTCACGTCTCACATGAAGTCTTGCGTGCGATTATGGAATCACGGGTTCCATTCCTGCGACAGCCAAAATGTTATAAGATTTTATTTTGGGAAACTCTTGGTACTAACATGAAGTCTGGCAATATGCCATATCGAGTGCTAACTAACTTACTGAACTCTACAGAAAATTTTGTTCATAAAATTACCTTTGTTGTATAATTCGAATGAATATTATCTATTGTTACATGACCATTTTTCATTGATATTTTTATATTCAAATGTGTCACTCACTTAGTACCTATACACGATTGTCTATTCGTAACTGACAATCGTACTAGCCGTATACTCTATAGTTAACTTTAAGTCATTGTGTAACGTAGTTGCTGTCATGAACTGAAAATAAATATGCAAGGTGCGCTGTTTTAACCTCCCTTTCTATTACGATGGATCTAAAAACACAGCTAGATTTGGGATCAATACGCCTCTGCCTACCCCTTGAAGAAAATACCTAACCATAAGTCTATGTAAATACGTCAACGATATAACTACCAGACTTCTTTTCAATTTCCTTCCACAGTTTTCTTTAAGTGACCTTTTAATCTTCTAGCTAAGCTCAGTACCACCGCAAATCCTGTTTAATATCTTAATCCAACTACAGCTCTTAGCTATAGAGAAAGCACTAAAACCCAGTGCTGAACGAAGTCCAGCCTCTGACATTAAGTCCCTATATTTTCTAATAAGCCACTATAAAATATTGAAGGAAATAAATACAGAACTTTAAAATCCTAGTACATTTATTACAAGCATAGAACTTTCTATGATATTTCAGTCTGTAAATTCTTAAAAGAAATAAAAGGAATGTAAAATATCGACGCAGAAATAGGCGACATACAACTTTACTAAGTTTTAGCAAGCTCTCAGCAATACTTCTGTGTAACATAGGACTACTGCTCAGTGCTGGAATAATTGCATTGCATATACAGGGTTAAATGAAATATACAAATAACCTTTTACTTGAGCCTTTGTTATAACACTTGTTCTACCAATTTCTATAAATCTCAATAATTTTTCCAAAACACACATATCTATACTAATATTATAAAGCTGAAGAGTTTGTTTGTTTGTTTAACTGAACGCGCTAATCTCAGGAACTACTGATTCGAATTGAAAAATTAATTTAGTGATGGATAGCCTATTTATCAAGGAAGGCTATAGGCTATATAACAATACGCTACAACCCACGGTGGTGGAGCAGTAACTATAAACGCGGGTGAAACCGCGGGCACATCTAGAGTATTATAATATTTATAATAGCATACTCCCCGCCTCCCGCACAACGCCGCCTTCACTACAGTGTGTTGTTTGTTAACGCCACTGCTTTCTTTTGCGAATGCGTGTAAATATAAGCCTTAGTCGTGCGATTAGAGCAGCCATTTTTTATGATATAGTTGGCAAACGATCAGACGATTCGCCTGATGGTAAGCGATTACCGCCACCCATGGACACCCACAACACCAGAGGAGTTACAAATGCATTGCCGGCCTTTTAAATTGCCCCTCGATTTCAATATTTGCATTTTTGTATGAAAATGTCAATAATTTTGAAAAGTTGTAGGTCAAAAGTTGTTAAGTAAACTATAAATAAGTCACGCGTAAAAGTTTATTAGTACTTTTAATTTATCCTATATAAGTTAACGTGGCATCACTTGCGAAGTCGACAACTCGAAACCTCAGCGTGGCATTAGACGTTCGCCCCAAACAAAAATACATGCATAAAGTTCATACACCCCATTTCGTCAACTGTGATTACATCATAGGGGGCGAGCCGAAGATAATTCCAAACTCCGTGTTGCTACTAAGAATAACTCTTATACATATACATATATGCGCGTTAAGTTATCTTAGTATATAAGTGTTATATACTAAAAATAACACTTATAAGTAAATAAGTCGAATTCGTGTAAGTCGTATAATTTCGCATATAAATACATATAAATTATTCTAATTGAGGCCGGCAGCTAAACCAGATATTAATTTAGACAAAAATGTTTAATAAAATCTTAGATTATACAAATATAAAATCGCCAACTGAAGTTATTCTGATGTAAAAAGCTTCATAAAATCTAACAAAGTAGTTTAACAACTCGTTAATTATTTTCCTCTCGAAAAATTACCTCAATTCTTGAGCAATAATGTCGGAGGCAATAAGTCTAATATCAATAATAGAGATTTGTGTGACGCTCAAATAAAAGACGAATCGACGAGATCGAAAATCGCGTAACTCCGGGTTCGCTTAAGTCAGGATAGCGTAAGTCGGGTAGCGTAAGTCGAGGTATTATTTTACATACAAATAAGTGTTTTTCTTAGTAGCAGAGGGGGGGAGGGGGGGTTATATTATAATAACAATTTGGCCGATCCAAAATTGAACCCAAGATCATAATACACAGCAGACCCAATCACTACCGCTGAGTAACCAAGCAGTCACACGAAAATATCTGATAGAAAACGGTACTCTCAGATGCATCTACGATTTAAAAGATAAATTACTTTCAAAATAGTGCGGGATACCCCATGTTTCGATCTTGGGGCGCAGAAGTACTATTTATTATTCTGGACGTTCGAGTCACAAATTTCGTCCCCTCAGAGACGAGTTTTGTTGACTCATAGATATTTTGTCTAGGATTATGACGTTTATACATTTTATATTTGCATCTGTACATAATCTCACGCCTATATAACCTATAGGGTAGGCAGAGCTGTACCTATTAAGTACAACAAGATTTCACACGTTATTATTTGTAGTTATTTTTTTTATATTAATGTCAAACGGGCGCCGTTCAAGTCTCCGTGATGCTACTAATGAAAGCCTAGCCTATACTAATAAAGCTATAATTTCTTGACAGAAAACCCAATAACATTTTGTTCGACCCAGCAATTGAACTCGAGACCTCATGCATTATAGTTGTATTCACTAACGCAATGCCAGCGAGGTAATATAGCATAAGATATATATATTTTTGATGTAGTTAACCGTCTTATTGGCCCCATGAAATTTTGTGCCAATGTTAAGGACCGATTAAGGCCTCAATATCTGACATTGTTAGTGAGGTTTCCTGATAAGAAATTATCAGTACAAGCACGAAGTCTGTAAATGTTCCCGGAGGTAGTAATAGGCTCGCCCTGTTACGTGATGTGACGCCCCTTATTATGTGAGAATTAAAACATAGCCGGCCAAATAAGGGTGTAGACATTCCTCCCTGCATTCTTTTCTCTTTGAGAATATACAGGTGGACCTATGTATACAAGTTATTTTTTACTGCAAACTGGCTTTGGAAGGTTCAACCTGGATTGGAAGAACATATATTGTTATATCCCGGGCGAATAGAAAATGTTATAAATGGTTATATTTGCCTATGTGCATTATATTATCCAGTGTAAAGGTATCGGACTGGCGATCGAGCGGTTGAGGGTTAAAATTCCACCCATTGTACTACCGACGTGAACATAAGCATATTAGATTAATTTGAGGTCTTACTAAGAATACTAGCAGCTTGCAACCCAAACGGGCATACATATATATTTAAAAAAAATGCTCTTTATTTTATTCCGTCGATATATTATATCCTATACCGTGGGAATTTCAATACATTTTATGCTTTCCATATAATCTTGTCCATATCATCAATGGATACTTAATGCAAAGTATCTGGTTTCCAGAACCTGACCAGTTTGGGCTGGGTGTTGATGAGTACATCAGTAAGTCCCTAGTGAGTCAGAGCTTTTCTTTTCAAAAACATAAAATAATTAGACACATTAATCATACTTCATATATACAGGGTGTCCAAGAACCTGGCGTCCAACTGGATTCCCACGATGCCCCAAGTTCTAACAGTACTCAGAAAAATATTTTAAAAAATCCACCCCATGTACTTACAGAATTATACTGATTTCAAAAAAAAAGGGGAAATGAGCACCCTGTGACATACTTTTGAATGCTGTGACTGCTAATGCTGATAATTTCGATATTTCTTGGAGGTTTTGTAATCTAGGGTATTGCTGTGTCTAAATAGAATGTAAAAATAAAGTACTTATTGTACCATTTTAAAATAAAATATTATTTTAACTAAAGGTGATATGGAAAACTATTGAATTTCGCAACTTTGACCGACTGTAGTGTAAAAAAAATGTACCAAAATAGTATGGCAAGTGACGTCAAATTTTGACGCGTTTATTCCTCTTTTTAAAAAGGTATAATACTTACACATTAATTTGAAAAAAAAAAATTTTGATAATATTTTTACTCAACAACCCAATTTTTACGATGTCTTACAGAATTCTTAGAAAGAAAAATTTACGACGAATTGAATCTAACCTCTAAAGAATTACTGTTGTATGCTCATAAAAATAACAACAGGCCTCTCAAAAAACAGGTTAGACCGTAAGGGACGGTATGTGCATGCATCTCACCATAGTGATTCGTTATTACAACAGGAGGGAGCAAGACAGAAACTATCTTTGCGATTTGCTGGTTCTTCTTTATGGTACCCCATTATTCAGGTAAGAGTGAGGGAGAAAAAGGTTAGAGGTGCGAGTGAGATAGATAGTGACGCTATCTGGGATCGTGCTATTTAGGATAACAGTACGGTCAGTACGCGTCACTGCCTCCTGCCGTTACTACGCACCTCTCTCTTATTGTTACCATTGATCACGTACTACGATTTAAAGCTTTGTTTATTGGACTCGATTACTCTTTGTGCTCTGGACTTTGAAACGAACTCTTTACGACGACCTTTGCCTGTGTTTGGACAGTTTGTGTTTTGTGTGTGCTACCATGGCGACCTACACTCCGCAAGAATACGCAAATATGCACTACATTTATGGAGAATGTAGAGGTAATGGACGAGCTGCAGCGAGACTTTACAGAGAAAGGTATCCGAGGGCTACGCGATATCCCGACCATCGAGTTTTCATTAATGTGCACAGATCACTATGTGACGGGCGGTTCCCCAATCAAGTAGCTGGTGAAGGACGACCCGTAAATGACTTCATACGCGATGAAGTTTTAGAGGCGGTGTCGGCAAATCCAAGCATCTCTGTGCGAGGAATAGAAGCTGATACGGGGATACCGAAGAGCACAGCACACAGTATTCTCCAAAAAGAAGAATATCATCCGTACCACGTACAGCGAGTGCAAAGTCTTTTACCTCGAGACTATCCGAGCCGAGTCGCGTTTTGTGAAACAATCCTGCAAAAACATCGAGAAGACGAAAACTTTATCGACAAAATTTTGTGGTCAGATGAATCTACATTTAAGAAGGATGGCTACATGAACCTACACAACTTGCACGAGTGGCATGTGGAAAATCCGCACTTGATGCGAGAAGATAGATCCCAGTACCGGTTCAAAGTGAACATGTGGACCGGTATTCTCTGTGGGAATATTATTGGTCCATTTGAGATGCCCGAGAATTTGACTGGCGAATCATATTTAAATTTTCTTCAAAATGATTTGCCAAACTTACTAGAAGAGACCCCACCAGATATGTGGTTCCAACACGACGGCTGTCCAGCACATTTTCGCGTATCCGTTAGAGAGTTTTTGGACGAGCAATACCCGAACAGGTGGATTGGGCGATCAGGAACAATCCCGTGGCCAGCCCGCTCACCTGACTTAAATCCGCTGGATTTTTTTTTCTGGGGAACTATGAAGGAGCTCGTTTATGCGAAGCCCATTAATGACATCGCTGACCTTCGTGAGAAGATAACACAAGCAGTGCAGGTGATACGTCAAAAAAGTTACTCGCGAAACATAAAGCGGTCCTTTTTAAGGAGAGTGAGAGCTTGTATTGCCGCGGGTGGTCAACATTTTGAACATTTATTGTAATAAAATATCTTTAAACTAACATTCTTTGCTTTTATTCTACTGGGAACCCATCTACCTGTGTGTATTTCCTTCTTGCTCACTCTTGGAACCGAAGTAAATAATAGTAGTAACATAACAGTTTCTAAGATAAGAAAGGGTCCGACAGTTACCGTTAGTAGGTAGGCACTTCGTAAAAATTGGGTTGTTGAGTAAAAATATTACCAAAATTTTTTTTTTCAAATTAATGTGTAAGTATTATACCTTTTTAAAAAGAGGAATAAACGCGTCAAAATTTGACGTCACTTGCCATACTATTTTGGTACATTTTTTTTACACTACAGTCGGTCAAAGTTGCGAAATTCAATAGTTTTCCATATCACCTTTAGTTAAAATAATATTTTATTTTAAAATGGTACAATAAGTACTTTATTTTTACATTCTATTTAGACACAGCAATACCCTAGATTACAAAACCTCCAAGAAATATCGAAATTATCAGCATTAGCAGTCACAGCATTCAAAAGTATGTCACAGGGTGCTCATTTCCCCTTTTTTTTTGAAATCAGTATAATTCTGTAAGTACATGGGGTGGATTTTTTAAAATATTTTTCTGAGTACTGTTAGAACTTGGGGCATCGTGGGAATCCAGTTGGACGCCAGGTTCTTGGACACCCTGTATACATTAAACTGTGCATTTGTATCTGAATATCTATCAGCCGGTAAAACAAATTTAATTGTATATTTTGTGACTCTAGACGATATACATGTTAACGTTTAATCTTTCGCGTTGCCTGATATGTATGTATGTGATACGTTACGGATATCAACGCGATCATGTATGTTTACCTTTTAGTGCCCTACCTCATCGAGAAGCCATGGTGACGTAGCCGGCTACGCGTCTTTCAATTCATATTGAAACGTACGGCAGTTAACTCACTTGGCGACCGTTTAAAAACATTTCCAAGGCCAACGGCTCTCTGTTTGGAGTCTGGATACTCTGCGCGCTGGCGACGTTGCCAAACAAATGTACACGAGCAAGCTGCGTCTCACTCACTCAGTGTCCAACCGGCCGCCAAGGCGTGTTTTTGTGGGAAAACTAAAAGAACTGATCGGCAGATGGCAGCCACTGGCTACTCCTGGCTACTTGTTCTGGCTACCTAAGATAGCCAAGGGTAACCGTGCCTACGTAGCTGGTGATGTTGCGATGGCTTCTCAGTGAGGTAGGGCCCTTAATGCTTAACGTTTCGACTATGTTACACCAACCGTGGTCACAAAGTTGACTGAGTCATGGCAAAAGCAGCATAGTTATGCATTATCACGTTAATACCCGTTACGTATTTTAAATATACATATGTACATGTTAATAACAGCCAGTAATAAAATTATCTAGTTGAAATTTAATTAATGATGTTAATTTTAATAATGTCCTCTTTGTACCCTTTCAGTGGATTATGAGCGGAACAGCTGTACCTAACAATACCATTCTAGTTAATGATTATGTAACTGTTAGTATAGAAGGTACAATGTGTTTAAAACCGCTAATAGGTCCCGTAAGGTCAAGCAAAATACTCTTTGCTTAGAAACGCCTAAAAGCTCTCTCTCGAAGCTCCACTTGTAATAAAGACTTTTGAATAATGAATTGGAAGTTAATATACTACTAGTTTTTACCTGTGACTTCATATGCGTGGAATTTGGAAGTAGGTACCCTATATATAAGTATATATGTATGTTTCTTTATTAATACTCCACTTCTAGGTGACGTACAAGATGAAACATGCAATAGATTTGTAGTTAGACGTCCAGCAATACAACTGTTATAACCGCATTGAATTTTGTGCAGTAGAATTTGCATGACAGACAGACAAAATATTCACATAAATCTTCTTATATATCGCCCATGTACAGACATTCACCAGTAACAATTTTTATATCTATATATTAATACATGAAGCAAAAACTTTGTACCCCTTTTTACCAAAATTGCGCGTACGGAGGAGTATGAAATTTGGCACAGTTATAATTTTTATAGAGAAGGAGTGGCAAATCCTAATATTTTAATATGCATTAGAAATACTAATGTATTTAATTACAATAAAATTTACATTACACGCACACAACCATGCATTTGACACAAGCAGTCGAATCGCGTTCGTAATATTTCGGCATTGTTCGACTGATGTCGTAGAATTGTTCGTAACTATGGTTACATATGCATGTAGAATAGCTGATGAAATGAAATGTGATTATAAGGGTTTAGTTATAGATAATAAAAGCTTAATAAAGATCAAACTTAAAATTCAAATCAGTTATGGTCGAATTTCGACTACTTGGCGACCGCTAGAATGTATAAATACTAGACGTCCCTCTCGGTTTTACCTATGTTTAAGATTACTACTCTGCTCCATTATCTCGTAGCGTGACTCTATATAGCTTATAACCGTGCTCAAAAATTGAGCTATCAAAAAAAGAAGACTTTCAAAGTGACTGGTTGTTCCAGAGATTAGCACGGCAAACAAAAACTAAACAAACTTTTCTATCCTCATAGGTCTCTATTACCATGAACGCATATAAATCTTCTTAAGAGCAGTCAGTATCCCCAAATACACATGCTAGACATGTTGCTGAAAACAACGTCTGTAAGTTTAGAATGTATTTATAATAGGAAACGAGGTCAGATAGGTATCAGTCGCTCTATAGAAAGGAACTTGGATCGATTAGGCGCAAAAGTTACTTTCGAATAATGATTCGAATGTATAAGTCTCTTACCCTATTCTTAAGTTAACTTAGCGCAGATACATTTTTATTGATTACGTCAGTGTAGAAATTACACGGTTTTGGGCAAACTTTAGACATTATAAAAATTATGGTTAATTAGAAGTGACACTACTACCATTTTATGTACTTTTCCCTTCATCTCTATCGACCTACCTCGACCGCAGTCGTAGTGAGCGAATTCAGTGCCTACGTTCGAATGCCAGGTCAGGCTCACAACAAGTAATTACATTTTACATGAAAAAATGCTTAATAGTAGCTCCAGATTGGGCAGATTATAGTAATTATTTGTTATAAGTTAAGTAATGCTACGTAACTCAGTTTTGGATGTTAGCTTTGTTGCTCACTCATGTGCCACGGAAAGCGCACAAAGCCGTTAGTGCTTCTACGCCTGATCGATCTACGGTTAGGTCAGATTCTCGTGCCATCGGATTATGAGAGTTAAAGAATAAAAAATGCAATTGTGTTTGCGCACACACTTGTGCACTATAATATCTCCTGCCCAGATTATTACAGGTGACGATTCACCGTTAAGATAAGCCGCGTTAAGCCAAATAAACCCAAAATAATTATATTATATTATAAGAATGAACAAAATACATTAAACATTTTAATTATTCCACGTTATGCAATTGTTTTATATTTAATAATATTAATATTATACTAGTCGTATGACGTCAAACGGAATCGATCAAAAGCCTTGTGATATCGAGGCGTTTGAATCGGTCTCGTGACAATCCTAGAAGCCGATCTCAATAGGCTTTGGAATAATAATAAGGAAGAAGAATTGATTTATTGTGGCGCATATTACTGTATTCAAAACCATTCGTGATCCATCCAATACCAATAATAAAATATGATTACTAACGGTACAACAAATAAGGCTTATGTCTCTTCAGGTGAGATGGTGTGGCTTCCTTTCATTTGATTGAAGTAATTTATTTCCTTTGTACGAAATGTTTAAGGTATTTTCTACGGTTAACGTAATATTCCGCTCCGTTGCGTAGTTTAAAACAATTGATGTTATCAAAGAAATGTACGATTAAATACATATTTTTATAGTTAACCTTTTATACTAGGTTGCTTGTAAGCACTAATCAGACTGTAGCAGGAACAAATTATTATAAAAGATTATAAATTTTTATATTGTGACCGTCAGAGCACGAAATACTACAGCACGCCACTACTACACAATTACCAAAATAAAGGGACTGCTCATTCTAAACGGACTATAAGTTCTAGTGCAATATGTGTCTGCAATATTTTTAGCGATGATCCGGCCATCTGAATAATATTTTAATTTGTTGCTCATACCAAATATAAATATCTATGTATAGGTCAGATATACCAAAAACATGGTCGTTATTGCTGGCAACGTTGCCAGTCACTATATTGCAGTATCATATTACAGCAAATATAATTCTCATTAAGGTAAGTTCTCAGTAAGTTTAAGGTATTTAACAATCCAAGGTATTAATCATAGATGCGTCATGCGTCCATACTTAGCTTAAATATGGCCTTTTCTAAATTGTTAAATTGTTTAATATTGTCTTCTGTTTACGCGAATGTTATTCATTGAAATTAAACTACTATATACGGATTTTATCGCGTTGTTTATTTAACACTGTACCTATTACATAATTTTGAAAACTGTTACACTACTACTACTATTGAATATTACTAATTTATAAGCTAATAAAATTATTAAAACTATTAAAACTATTTATATTTAGGTTTACACTTTCCCCGACGTTTCGGTTGCTTTTCAGCAGCCATGGTCACGGGAAGACTAAGATGGTAGTTGTCTCAATGTTCCACTGTAGTTATTTCAAAGTACCCGAACATAACTTAAACTTTGGTGTTTCTATATACGCAGAATGAGCTCAAAGAATCATGAAGTCTAGCTGTGGTTTGCTTCTTCTTGGGTTTCACTATTTGAATTACTGGATCCCAAGCTGGTGGTACATTCCAACCATCTTCTCTATTGAAATTGGGATGTTTTTTGATTTCAATAGCCTTGCGAAGCATCCTGGGTAGGAAATTGTTATCTGACACATAACACAAACATGACATCTGAACTATAAATATAGTTTTATCAAGATTAATGTACACAATCGTTATCTATCTAATAGGTCACCCTTTTTAGTTTAGGAACTTTTTCGTGTGATCTAAGTACAATGAGAGCAGGTCTGATAATATTCGTGATGTCTGACGGACACCCAAGCGCATGCAGCACTATCGGTCGAAAATATAAGTGCAATATTTGATGCCAGTGTAGTTGCCGCGCTTGGATTATTTAGAATATGATAAGCGGAGCGTATATAGTAATGAGCTAGTATATTTCAATTACTGTAGTTTAATCACATAGACTGACTTGGTGCTTTATTTCTTCAATTAAATTAATGAGCTTTAACTATAAGATCATAGGTCTTATCTTATCTTGTGTGGGGGCCAGTCAGTACAGACCGCCGACACTTCGACCCAGTGGGATCTTTTGTGTCGACTTCCCCAATAACGACTGCCATAGATGTTCATGGCAGTCGGGACCGACGGCTTAACGTGCTCTCCCAGGCACGGAGCAGGCGATAATTGTCAATCAATACGCATATAATTTCGAAAAGTCATATAACTTTTGAAAGTCAGACGTGCGCGACGTGGGTTTGAACCCGAGACCATCTGCATTGCAGTCTGTTGGTCTCCCCACTGAGCTATCGCTGCTCTCTAAGATAATAGGTACTTTATATATGAAAACTGTGTATGTACCAAAGTGTTGTAGAATTCAATCGTCTATTTTAACAAATTAATAATTTTCGCTTATAATAATGTGTCCTCCAGACCGAATTTCGGTTACGGCGGTCAACCTTAGCGGAGCCTGGCCATCTACGCAGAAGATATTATAGTGCACAAGTGTGGGCGCAAACACAAGTGCTCCCTCTGTTCCTTAACTCTCATGATCCGATGGGACGGTAATCCGACACGACCGGAAAGAGATCAGCGCAGGACCAACGGCTTTCGCTCTGAAGAACATTCAGTTTTGTTACTATAATAGACAAGGAAACGCCATGTTAGATTACGGTTTAATTATTAATTACATCACTACTATCACCTATTGACGAATGGACCGAGCCATTTAATGCTTCAGTTTCAATTATCTCTATTTAATTGCTGCTCTAGTCAGCTGTCTGTTAAATTATACAACCCAGCTTGGTCTTGAAAACAAATACTGAATGTAACCAGTCAATCCATAACGTAATTTAACGCAAATAGGTTAAAACTGCTCGTTTAAACCGATTTTACAATTGTATGAATTGATAACCTATTACAATTTAGTTATTTATTGTATTAAAGTTAGTCAACTTGTATAAATAGTTGTACTATATTGTCCGTAACCACTCCTTATGCAATACAAGACGTAGCCCTAAAATTTTAGAATTGTATATTTTCCTACGTTTACGCGTAAATTAACCTATTAAGTCTTAACGGCACACCAGAGGCCGCACAATAGGTTTTGAAATATGTTTGGTATTCCACAATTGCCAGATTAAACAACGACAATTATTAACTCACTAAACATCGGTCAGACGCCGGCGTCTAGACAATGCTTTTATCAATATGTCTTGATATGATTAAGCTGACAGGTTAATTGAATATTTTATAAGTCCTAGACTACTAACCTTGCTAAACCCGAGAGGGACGATTAAACCAAAGACTTCAGTAAGATTATAGCAGCCTGGCTGTTTTAGTACCTCCGACATCCAGAAAATCGTACTCAAACAACCGATAAAACAAAGGCTTTCTGTTCCTATAGTGGCCACATGCCTTTTTGACTGTGAGATCCTCAAGGTCTTTCTCGACCCGGATCGGCGGTGGGGTGTACCGGACTTTAAACTAAACCGCCACTGTATTTCTGGGTCGGTCTAGCAGGTGGCTACCTTCCAAAGGAGGAGGCTGCAAGTGATACTTTCTAACCTGGTGTGATAGACTAGCGCAGATTTTAGTTATAATCCTAGAGTAGCCTACATCTCTCAATTTGATTTTAAATATCGTATGATTAAAAAATTCGAATACTTTAACGTCATGCCATTCTATTATTGAATATTTCAGCCACGATTTCAGCTGCCGTGAGTTAAAATAACCGTAAACCTGTCAAATAACAGCACGCGAAGCTATTTTTATATAAATTAACTAATAAAATTTTCATACCTTGTTGGTCCGGCAGCTAAAGTTCGCTTATCTGTAATCTGTAGTGAGATCTCAGTTTCGAATCAAGTAAACAATCTGAATGCAATACAGGTAATTCGATGCTACCCCGTCTCCTTAAGGAATCAGTACCGCAGCCTTTCTGCGCGATTTCTCTTTTATCATGAAAGTCAGGGTATTAAATTGATACGTATTTTCTACGAGTACCTGACTCTGTTTTCCATAGCAATGTTTATCTATTTCAATCCTCAAGCAGATTTGCGGCACGTCAGAACAAAAACGACCACTGTTTCTGGTACACCTTCCCTTGCGATTAGCAACGCTTTGAAAAGCAATATCAAAGAAACTTATTTATTTAGATAGCTTCTGCAATAACTAGCGATGAAACACATTTATCTCCAAGATCAGTGATTACAGCTTATCATCACTTAGGCCACTGGCTTTTTTACCATCATAAAGAATAAACGTAAAAGTCACAACTATTAACAAATTCTATATAATCTAGCGTTGCTTTAAAAGCGCGTTTCTATAATAATTTATTAAGTATTATGTAATCTTTAATTATTTGTTACAATATATATACAACTATTTATATTTACAAACGTATTAAAAAAGATAACATAATTACAAAAACACAAATAATTATAATACTAAATATTTAAAAAAATGGTTTAGGCATCGCAGAATTCTTCAACATCGCTGTCAACTGGTAACGTGCCCAGAAGACTGGCAGCATTGCCACGTTGAATGGCAATGCTGATTCTTTGGGCCAAGAACATTTTATTATATTTTACAACACAACTTTTATTAAGCAAGTTTTCGAAAACGAGCACCAGTTTATCATGAATATTGGTCAATAACTTTATTCTATTACTTGTTATTTACCTGGACAGCTATTCAAAATCTAGGTCCACAAAGGTTTACAAGTAAATATACAACAATAGGGCTTTGTACAATATCCATGCGCCCATAAGCACATATTTTATTCATAAAATCTTTAAGGCTTTACTCCATTGCTAGGGACGAGTCTTTACTTTGATTTGTATTTAGGGAAAATATTTACGGATCTCTGTACCGAATTTATATGCCAAAAATCTTACGAATCGTTGTCTGTTTGTTATGCTACGATACCGATTTTAAGGAATCCCACTAATTTAATTTAAATTTTGTTATCTAGAGAACAACATACCGTTTGTTTGTTGGGTTTATAGAAAGAAAGAATAAAAATGTTTTATTTGAATCTTCATGCATATATCATTAAAAAAAACGATAATATATACAACATGACAGTATTGTTACTAAAGCTTACTATTGCGTCTGCGTCAATCGCTAGTTTAACAGATTTCAATTTTATTTTATTTTATTTGGGAAAACAAACAATCGTACATTGTATATTAAATCTAGGTATACAGTATGCTATGGGTAAATGTACAATCCACAGCGTTTCCACATATTACTAACTTATATTAGATACAGTTTTGGTTGTAAATAAATATATAACAACAATACAGTTATACGCTATTTCGAAATCTAGTATTTATATTCAAAAACTAAAATTTATTACATACCTATATAATTTATAATGATTAAATGTTTTGAGCAAGGCGCACAATAACCTGTTTTTTAAATTTGGATTTAGACAGGGCAAATATATCTATATCGTTGAAATTGCATTTGATATCTCAACAATACGTCGAACTGTAAAAGTAAGGAACTTTTATGATCAGCTTAATTTATTCTATAACCCACGAATTTTCCACAACCACATACAGCATTGTTAAAATTAGAATTAAACCAAATATGTGACCGGCAATCATATTAATGGTTTCTAAACAATAAATTCTTAAATATTCTGGCCAGAAGTCATAATGATATATGTAGTTTTAGGTATAAATCATTTAATCTCAAAAAATACAAATCTCACATGAGAATATAACATTATACATTTAGTAAATTTATTATAAGTAACCGTCACCGAGACATATGTATATAATATATTATAAATCCTTTTTAGAAATGTATGTGTGATAGGCATTCTACAGTTCCCATCTCAAATGTTGTGACAGTTCCCATCTCAAATGTTGTGATTACGCAAGAGATTTAGTTCACATAATTTTCTATTAGTAATATATATATATATATATATATATATATATATATATATATATATATATATATATATATATATATATATTTATATTTTCTGACTGACTATTACTTCATATTGTCTGACGTTTACGCGAATGCTATATATTAAAATTGAAGTACATAATACATGCATATAGTAAGTATATCGATTTTAACACGTTATTTATTTTATTTTGAAAATACTTTTACTATCTTTAAATAATTTTGACTAAACTATTAAACTACAACTATTTAAGCTTTTGAAATTGTTAAAACTATTTAGATTTAAGTTTACACTTTCCCGACATTTCGATTACTTTTCAACAGTCATGATCACAAGAGTGTACCAGTGACCATGGCTTTGTGTTTTTAAAATAAACAACGCGATAATATTCATATAAAGTAATTTAATCATAATATACTATCAGAATATATTTTTCCAATCAATACAATGTAATTTTCTTACATTGAAATAACTGTAATAATAATTAATGTTATTTACACTGATTTGATCACGTGTCTGGCTACGTGCGTGGCAGAGTCGGCTTCATTTATTAGTCAAGTTTGGTGGCTTGTATGCCATCAACGTCTTCATTAGAAACCAGCTTTGATATAAGGCTTGTCCGCACATCACTAGGACTTGATTGGTCCTTATTGTGTACAATGTTGGCCGAGTTTATATATGCCAGACACATATGATCTGACATTATCGTACAATGTAACACTGAATTATCAATGTTGACTTTACTTTTCTGCTTTTCTAGGTTTATCTAATTACTAGCTTTTGCTCGCAGCTTCGCTTGCGTAAAAGTAGGCGTTGTCACGTTATTTTAGAAACAGTACTCGATAAAAAATATGTAGGCTATGTTACTCGGTAATTATATAGCTTTCTAATAGTGAAAGAGTATTTAAAATCGGTTGCGTATATTTAGAGTTAAATCGTTACAAACAAATCAGCAAATGAAAAATCAAATCTTTTGTCTTTATTACATTAGTATAGATATAGATTTATGTATCATAAGTAAATTATTTGTAATTCCTTATGCTAGTTCCAGTGATGTAGTAAGCTGATATTACGAGTGTGTTTGTATTTTTCTGATACAGAATTTATCCCGAACACCTACGTTCCTTTTATCTATTTTGCTCTTATACTTATTTGCTCTGAACACAAAATGAAACATAAAATAACGAAATAGTATTTTTATACATACTAACTCACTACATATCGTCTCACGCCTCTTTCCAGAAGAGAAAGACAGAGAAGTTTTGACGTTTAATTACCTTCAATACGCAGAACACCTATCTATCCTAACTAATATTATAAATGTGATTGAGAGTTTTTTGTTTCGGTTTAACTTCTCGACCGATCATCATAAAATTTTGCAATATTGCATCCAAAAACGCTACTGTGCGCGAAGTGTAAAAATTCATTTTCGAACTAAGTTGTCGGCTAAATCTTGTGGATAATTAAACTGGTAACGAATTATATCCTCCTCCAAACCGAATTTCGGCCACGGCGGCCAGTCGTAACGGAGACTAGCCAACTACGCAGGCGATATTATAGTGCACAAGTTAGTGTGCAAACACTCTCTGTTCCCTAACTCTCATGATCCGATGGGACGGTAATCCGACACGACCGGAGAGAGATCAGGCGCAGAACCAACGGCTTTAGGTGCTTTCCGAGGCACGGGGCTGTCTTACACCGCCAACTTCCTAACTCCGGGCTGCTATTGAGATTTCTTAATTGGAAAACCCAATAACTGTTTGTTGGCCTGACCCGGGATAGTAACGAAGTAATATAACGGATAACGCATGGGACTTGGGCCGAAAGTGATTCGCGTGGCCGCGCCGACACTAGTTATGTCGAGGAACATCGTGGTAGGTTTAGTTGGTATTACCGAGATCATCATTCCCACGGTGAGTCCGACACAACCTCTCCGTCGCCCCGCAGAGAGGTATGCGCCAATGCATTCCCCAAGAAAAAATATTGGGTCCTGCAATTGATAAGTCGCAGGTTCCAAAACCACACATAACACCATAGACTACTAACACAAGTAACTACTTTCTATCTTAACTGGAGAGGTTGAAAAAGAATACCTACTGTCATCGAAATGGCTAGAAATGAACAAAAATAACATTTTTGTGATAAATGTACTTCGTACAACAAAAATATAAGCGATAGGATCACTTAAACCTTCTGCTATTCGTGCCTTCAATTTAGTTTCATAATAATCATTATAGTATTTTCCTCTTGGATACAGGGTCACCAATATTAGCCAGAGTGAGTTTACATAGGCCTACAATTTGACCTTCGTATCTCCAATAAAATATCGAGTATTAGTAATATCGCTACAAAGAATATATAAAGGACTCGGAGGGTCAATAAATACGTCCCACTTTACTTAGTATAGTATAGAAATAAGAGCAGCAATCAATATGAATATGATACTTGTCCTGAGGCGTAAAATACACATGCTGGTAAAATATAGTTTGATAACTACCCATATGCTTAGTAGATGCCGTCGCACAATGTTCCTAACAATCCATATTTAAAACGCCTTAATAATCAATTCGATTTTAGGAGTGTAAAATCAATGCGGCAAAAACACTCGGCTTGTGCCTCACTGTAAGAGATTATCGTAGCTTATAAAGTCTTGTAACTGCAGATGTATCACTTTAAAACCTTTTAAATGTAGGTCTATATTGATCACTCCAGGAACAAACATTATAGGTCTTTTGTTGACAACAGAAGGCCTTCTTAAAGAGCCTAAAAGCGACACTAACCGCAGGAACACAGCAGACGCACGTTTAGCAATGATCTTCTAGAGGGTAAAAGTATCGTATATGCTGGTCTGCACCGGATTTAGCTAATAGCAAATTTTTATTACAGAGTAGTCTGGTAACGGATTAATCTGTGGCTGAAGAGTTTTCTGCATTGTGCTGAAAGCATAGTCACTTTTTTTAAATGATACGGATAACGCACAAATGGTACGTTGGCTATTAAAAGCATAGAGATAGGTCTAGATTTCTATAGTCTAGTATAACCTGTATTACTGAAGGTACGCTTGTTCGCAACCTTAGTAACCAGTTTAAATAGACTTATCAGTACTACAGTTCTTTCTAGGCAGCACAACAGAACTGATAGCTCTAGATAAACTGGATAGAAAGGCAAAGGGGAGTGAACAATCCTTCATCGCGCTTAAAACAACAAACTTTAACTACATTCGATATTCTGACACATGTATCTCAACCGTAATTCCGCGTCCTAGTGACATGGTTTGACAATATCTACATAATTTAATCATGACGCTTGACAGGAATTGAAGGTGCCAGCAACTTAAGTTAAGGAGTATACAATTAAGGAATCAATACGTTAGTTATAATGGTGAATGGTATACGTAATTACACACCACACTCACGCCTTGACATACATGTACAATAACTACCAAGTATGGCCTAAAGTGTTGCTGACAACTTGCCAAGTCAAAGTGCTACGAGTTGAATATTAAACTTAGAGGCCGTTTATACTTGCAAGAAAACTGTTCCGGCAAATATGTGAAAGTTATTTTCGAATAATTCTCAGTTATTTACTTGTTGAGCAGTTGCGGGGCAAGCGAAAGGTAAGATGAAAGATGTTCTGACCTCGTGACATTATCACGTGAGTATGGACTTGTAAAAAGTCTACAGAGGAAGTTTTTAGAGTTCCTTTACTTCAATAGTACACTCATCGCCGACTTTAAGTGTTGAAAAACCACAGGGAAATTTCAAATGATTTTTAAATGCGTCCTGCCTGATTAAGAACGCCTGTTAGAGTAAAAGCTTATTCATTATTCCTGCATTTATTTCTACCTTTTGTCCGTAAATAGCTATTCTAAAGAACTGGTAAAATTGCTTCCCATTTAAAAGCCAAAGGAAATATTGTATTTATACTACGTCGTTACATTGCATCCTTTGTGAAGCTGGAACGAAAATTCAGCCTTGCAGAGTACAGAATATGACGGGGTGGGCTTCTATCCAAGTAACGTTAATGTGTATCCAGGTAGATTTAACGAGGACATGTAATAATATTAATTATTATTACTTATTAAGTTTGGAATACCATGTATTTCATACTAAATAAGTCATTATTACACACAAATTGCTATTTACCATCACTTTTGTAGCAATAATAACATCAATGCTTCTTTAACATTGTCTTATGTTTACGCGAATGTTATACACTGAAATTAAACACTATACGGATTTTGTCGCGTTGTTTATTTTATTTTAATTTTCGAATTTTATATATTTTTATTTTTTATAAAGCAACCGAAACGTCGGGGTAACAAGTATATAATAAATAGTTTTAATTAGAAAATACGAGTATATAGCTTAAATAGTAGTAAAGTTCAATAATACTTAGTAGTGTTAGAGATTTCAAAATTATGTAATAACAGTGTTTAAAGTAAAATAAAAAACGCGAAATAATCCGTATAATGTTTAATTTCAATCAATACTTCCTTATACCAACAGCTTAACTCCCAGCGCGGTTTTCTTATACATGCCTACGGACCTTTAGCTCAAGATTCGGTTCAGTGACTTTAAGATTAATATTGCCAACATGCTTTCAAAGCATCAGTAAATATGATTGTTGTATTATGAAGATTAAACAATGCATTATTTACATACAACAGCTTTTGGATAATTTGTACACGATTAACGTGGGCTAAGGCACCGTTGTATTTATAGATGGCATCTTCAAATCCAGGCTTAGTATTATTCTTATATTCACGGCATTTTTCTACGGGTTGCGTCATTGGACATTATCCAGACGCATATGATTGCTCTTGTTTGTACCATGAGGTTCGATTTGCGAGTTAAACAAATGTTACTGGGTTTTTCTGTATGGAATGAACTTATAGAACGACGAAATGACCTCTGTAACTTGGACGATATGTTTTAGCTGACGAAGTGGGTGTAACACTTCTACCCCTTTGGGTACATAAATGTACGTTTCTATATACGTATAGTGATTATATCAATAAGTAAGTTAAAGCTAACTTCAAAGTATAGAGAATGGTTATCATCATCAGATGTAAGTTAAACTTTAGCACGATGCACACGGAAGGGACGGAAAGCAAACAAAGGACGAGTCCCTACAAGGATAGGGACACGAACGTTTATCCTTTATCCGTCCCTTACATATTAATAAATTCTGTGTCAATGGGTACCCGAACTCGACCAATTAGGCAAAAGAACAAAGGGAATAATGACGAATATTATATACCCAATATAAGTTGCGACTCCACTTGTACGAACAGTTGTAGTTGCTGCCCGCTGCCCGCGGTACGTGGAGTAGACAGCACCAACTATTATATGGTCAGATAACTACAATGTAGTTTAAATAAATGAATGATGATCTATTATCCTAAAAATGTATTACTTTTTATATGTTATGTGTAATTCGAAGACATTGTCTATCTAAGTGCCAAGGTTCTTCTAACTCCATCTTACAGTTTACGCGCGATTACTGTATAGAGTCGCATTAGCACACCGGAGGCCAGTTATTAGGTCTTCAGTAATATCTGGCATTCCTGCCAACATGTAAGCGAATTTTCAAGATCGAGAAGACTCGAGAAGTTAAAGCATGTTAGCGTTTTAAACAAATTTGACTTACCAGTATAGAAAGTTATCTTACCAATATTCAAGCTAAAACTTAATTTGTCAGTTAAAGTTTGCGATAAGGGCACTAGTTTATAAGTGGCAAACGTGTTATAATATGCTAACAAACTACATAAATATTTGAAATTATGACATTCATGTACCACGAAAAAACGCAGTCACATCCAAATCTTATGAAAATAAGTTTATCAAGGGACAAAACCAGGATTATTATACGTTTAAGGCTGCCCGTCCATTGAAACGGAGCGAGGTTGCGGAGCGAAGAAACGGAGAAATGTTAACGAATAGGATTGCATTAAATCTCTACTCCGCTCCAGTATGCAATCCTATTGGTTAATAAATCTCCGTTTTTTCGCTCCGCAGCCTCGCTCCGCTTCAGTGGACAGGCAGCCTAAATGTCTTAACATTGTCAAACAATCCTAAAATAAACATTTCTTTTTTCTAAAACAATGCCCGCAGTTGGGATAATCCTCGCAAAGCGTGCGCTTTACAAACATTAAAATAATGGTCACAAAAAACCTTTACTTGGAACGCACAATTTTAGTCCCCCACGCATTTCGAATGCTCAGCTTATTAGCAGAAGGGCGAAGCCACTTGAGTACACAGTTGTGTAATCCTGCTAATATCATAAATTGCCTTGGTGGCGTAGCGGAAGCTACGCGACTGCTGCGCTTGAAGTCTTGGGTTCAATTCGCGGGTCGGACAAAGTGATATTGCGTTTTTCTGTCATAAAATTCTTAGTAGCAGCGCAAAGTTTGGAACTATGCCCGATTAACGGTAATAGGCCTCGTAGATATTATGTGGGACATTAGCGAAATGAGGTTGTAATACATCTCTATTGTCATACAGCCTAACTTTTCGAGGATATTGCCGTGAGAGTATGTATGTATGAAAGTTTAAAAAAATGTTTAGTTATATGTTATTCAAACGCGTAAACCATTTAACGAATTGCATAAAATCACACTGAAAGATTTTTTATCCCGCTATGCGGTGCCATTAAAATCACGCATGCAACCAAACAATAAAATTACCAAGCTGCGTACCCTGTTCACTCTACGGAACATAAACAGCAAACCCGCCTAAATTCCCTGTTTGGTCCGACTAACAACACACTCGTGTGAGTCTAAAACAAACAACAACCTGCGACTGCATAATGCGTCTGCTAGCGTAAAGTCTACCGAACACGTACATCTAACTACTTCTTCAAAGTAGTAAAGTGGCCCCAAAGGATGTTATACCTCTATTTTCTCGTGCTATTCACACACGGCAGTGGTTTCCCAGTGGATTGGATAAGAACTGGCTAATGAATATCCTGTAATGAAGTGTGACCATGTTTATTTTGGATAATTTTATTTTATTGTGTAGGTATCTATACAAATAAATAAAACAGCAGTGTCTGTTTGTAATTTCAAAACAGCTTTTTACTAAATGCATATGAAAGTAATCCACGGCAATAATCTGATAAAAAAATTATGTTTGTCTTTCTATCTGTCTGTTTGTTCTAGCTAAACTCTGAAACGGCTGGACCTATTTTTACGCTATTTTCACAGAAGCTGATGTTATAAGGAGTACCTAATTTAGGCTACACATAATTTAAAAAAACTCGCGTAATAAAATTTAATCTATTTTGTTAAATTCCACGCGGACGAAGTCGCAGTTAACAGCTAGTAATATAATAATAAAAATAATAATAATAATATCAGCCCTGTATTAAACTGCTGGGCATGGGCCTCTTCTCAGTGAGAGAAGGGTTAGGGCGTAGTCCACCACGCTGGCCTAGTGCGGGTTGGCAGACTTCACATATCTTCTAGAACATTACGGAGAACTCTCAGACATGCAGATTTCCTCATGATGTTTTCCTTCACCGTTAATATAATATGGTAAGAAAATAAAGTAATATTAGTAATATGAAAACATCATGAGGAAACCTACATGTCGAGAGTTATCCATAATAGTCTATAAGATATGTAATGTCTGCCAACCTGCATTTGGCCAACCTGGACGACTATGGTCTAAAACTTCACACGCCGAGAAGAGGCCGGTGTACAGCAGTGGAAAGCTTATATTATAAATCGAAAATATTATACTTTAATGTAATATTTTACACAAATACATAATCAAGCCTATATTTCCATAGGGTTAGGCAAAAGTGTATTACACGCACATTTAGAACGGTTTTAGGTTGAGTCTATTGCCATCTACGGAAAATAGTTTCAGACACCGTGCTGCAATTCAGAATTGCTTGACAGAAATAATACTTGGCCCGACCATCAGCAATCGCAGGACTACTGAGGGATATTATCATATATTCATAAATTAAGGATTTCTCAACCCCTTCGTATAAAATATCTCACTGCTTGGCCTCTCAATGTAAGAAGAGAAGAAAGAAAGAAAAAACAATTGATTTGTATCTCCTTTACATAGTGCTATAAAATACAAATATACACAGAGCAGTATGGAGACCAAATTAGGAACTTGCGTCAGCTATTGTTGCAAGTAAAACTGCAACGCTGGTATTTAACCATAATTATACAGCCATTTCGAAAACGTTATGAATATCTCTCAGACCTGTAGTTCATGTGTATATGTGTGTAGTGTTAACACGAAATAGTATTTTCGGGCTGTTTAGTCGGTTCTGAGAGATGTCGTAGGTTGCAGATGTATGCGCGCAATCTTGATGTCTCGAGTGCAGTTCTTAGACAGTGGTAATAGGTTTTTCTGTTTGGACATTTTTAGTCAGTAAATGGGTGCCGTGGTTGTCAATAATTTCACTCTTTATACATTGGACCTAAAGGCATAACTGGCTATAATATATTATATTGTCTTATGTTTACGCGAATGTTATACATTGAAATTAAACACTTTATACGGATTTTGTCGCGTTGTTTATTTTACTTTAAAACACTGTTATAACAAAAAGCTATATAACGTCGGGGCAAAGTGTAAACTTAAATATAAACAGTTTAATTAAAAATATATAGCTTAAATAGTAGTACAATTCAATAATAGTAGTGTTAGAGTTTGCAAAATTATGTAATAACAGGGTTTTAAAGTAAAATAAACAACGCAACAAAATCCGTATAAAGTATTTAATTTCAATGGCTATAATATGTTGTATTTTTGGGATTTATTTGGCCCTAGTAATGAGACAGACAGAGCCCGAGTATCACATTTTATTTGTTTATCATATCATGTTTACTATCTATAATAAAAACCAACTTGTAACTTATAACTATTTTATTGAATATTGCAAATCTGTGCAACTGACATTTTTACCACAATTCGCACACTGGTATTAATGTTCATTTTGCATGATAGCATAATGATCGAGCTTGTTGACACGCGCCCTTAGCAATACATACATCCAATATTGCTGATTCCATTCCCACACTGGACAAAAGTTCGTCATACACAGAAAAGATATAGCAGTGCGTTTTCTCAGTGTTTTATCGTCCGTTTCAATGTTTGTGAAGAGAGTCTTCAAAAGAGACGTTACTGAGATTATTTCTAAAAGATAGAACATGATGATGTATTCTTAGCGCGTGAGACTGCAATTTTTTTTTTAAGAAAGTAAGGACTTTCTTACATGTGTAAATAGCCTATATCGCCGCAGACATAAATCTATATACCCGAAGAGGTAGTAGAGACGTATTAGCCCCACATTTCATCATCATCATGGCGGCCTTTTGGTTATTCAGTCTTGGATATAGGCCTCTTCCCTCTTCTTCTACTCCTGTCGATCTTGTGCCCGACTCATCCAGTCTAGGCCTCTATGTCGTCGGATGTCGTCCACCCAGCGCTGTGGTGGTCTTCCGCGTCCTCGGGTGTCCGCTCTGGGTCTCCATTCTAGGACTCGTCTTGTCCAGCGGCTCTTGTCCATTCTCGCAATGTGCCCCGCCTATGTCCATTTTCTTTGCGCTATTACGGCCATAATGTCTTTAACTTTGGTCTTACTTCGAATCCAATCATTCCGCTTCCGGTCTCGTAGGGTGATCCCGAGCATAGCTCTCTCCATGCCCCTCTGCGCGACTCGGAACTTCTCGGCGGACTTCTGTGTAAGAGTTATGGTTTCCGTACCATACGCCAGTACTGGCATGACACACTGTTCGAAAACTTTGACTCTAAGACGTAGAGGTACTTTTCCACACAGTAGTTGTTAGCCCCACATTTTCCAATAATATTTTAAAATCCCACGTAATTGGGGGCGAGTCTATTGTCATCTCCCGCGCATAGTTCAAGACTCCGTGCTACTAGGTACTAAAACTTTCATGACAGAAAAACCTAATATCACTTTGCTCAACCCGGACATCCACCTAAAACCTCATGTACGGAAGTCGTATTCACTAGCACTGCGCCACCGAAGTATTCCTTTAGGAACAATTAAGGCTATTAGTGAGTTTAGTGATTATTAACTTACTAAAGTTACACTTAAGTTTTTTAATAAGTTCATGCAAAGGCTTGAGCCTGATAAAAGCGAATATACCGGTGACTTGACTCTTTTTTTTAACAAGCATTCGGCCTGATGGTTGTTTGTCACCGTAGCCTATGGACGCCTGCAACACCGGAGGCATCACTTGCGCGTTGCCGACTCTGTAAAAACCTTTTAACACACTTTTTGAAGAACCCCATACTGTAGTCTCTCAGTCTTGAATTCATTCCACAAGTCTTTGCAATAAATCATGTACATGTAAATATCTGACAAATATTCGTAATTCTTACTACGAGCAACCGAAATACCTTGAAAAAGCCGGTGACATGATTGGTTAACCTCTCTGACAATCTGCACTTAGCCACAGGCCCCTTGGGAAGTGAAACAACTATCTTAGCAAGATATACCCGAAGTAATAAAATAATTTAATACCGCAGAGTCCACGAAGCCCGAGGGAAGCGAAGCAATTATCCTTATTAAAGATTCAACCATTTTGCATAATCTTCTACTCCATGATGTGGAAAAATTGGGCAATATATAACATAATTAAGGCCACCATAAAAATGTGAAAACGATCATCTTTACGAGTTACGAGTACTTCACGCGTTTGCCTTTTTAATGTTTGCATTATGGAATTAATGTTAAACTTATGTGTTGTAATAAAGGGATTAAAGTAGTTGCTAACCGGAATGTGTTATAAAAAGCGAATGTTCTTTAAACAGGTAGTTATTACGTTAGAAATTTATGATGTAGACTTAAACGGCATAATGTAATTACTTATTTACTTAGCATGTTGAATGGTTCGCTCACCGTTTATCATCTTTATATACGAGTATATATAATTCTATTGTACGTTTGTATGGCATTGACTCCTAAACGGCTGGACTGATTTTGATGAATTTTTTTATGTGTTTGTGTAAGTCCCTGGATGGTTGGGTTCACAAATGGACCAGATAGGTATCGATTAGATGGAGTCCCAGTACCATGCTTGGACAGGACAACATCTGTCGAGTCCACTAGTCATATGTATCTTCTCCCTAGCCTTTATTATTCCTAAGTCACTTGGGGTCGGTTTTCTGGTCTAACCGGATTTGACTGGATATCAGTTTTTACACGGAGCGACTGCTACCTGACCTCCGCAACCCGAAGGCTAACGATACCCTAAGGCTAGACCAGTGTCAGGATATTATAAGGCACTGACTTCCCAATAACGACTGCCACAGATATTCATGGCAGCCGGGACCGACGGCTTAACGTGCTCTCCGAGGCATGGAGCAGGCGATAATTGTCAATCAATACGCACATAATTTCGAAAAGTCATTATAACTTCCGAAAGTCAGAGGTGCGCGACGTGGGTTCGAACCCGAGACCCTCTGCATTGCAGTCTGTTGGTCTCCCCACTGAGCTATCGCTGCTAGTCATTTGTATAATGTAGACAATTAATTTGTATATCTATTGGAGTATTAGCAAATTCACGTAATTAAAACTACATACATACATAGATTCACGCCTGTTTCCCAGAGAGGTGAGCAGACACTACGGATTTCCATTTGCTACGATCCTGACACACTTCTCTGGCTTCATTCACATTCCTCATACACGCTCGCCAGTTTAAGGTGCTCTTAACTGGCCTTTGTCCAGAACGTCTCCGATCTGATGATCCGATCTGATACGACAAGCGTTCGCCTAGGGCTTCCCCTTCCGACTATTCCATTCATACTGGCGTTATAAACTTTCTTAGTCAGTCTTTTCTCGTCCATTCTTTCTACATGTCCAAACCAGCTTAAGATACCCTTTTCTATTCTTGTCACTATATCCACTTTCATGCCGCATCCCTCGCTAATCACACTATTGGTTATTTTATCTTTCAGAGTCACACCACATGTGTATCTCAGCGCTCTAATTTCTACAGCATTTGTTCTGCTCTCATGCATCTTTTGCCATAATTAAAATTGTTCAAAATAAAGTGCCACTTTACTCTAATAAATGTCAAATTTGAACTGACACAAAAGAGCCACAAATCAAAAAAACCTGAAGATCGTTGTATTACAAAAATATAGCCTATATCGTATAAATTTTATGGTAAAAATAATATAGCCATTATTTTTGCTTACTTTATGGTCAAACCGACTAATTCCCTTTTTTGCATTTGAGCGTTTTGACACCTTACGTCAGTGCAAAACCACCATTTTGTCAGTTGCTGACACGAAACTCGACGCAAATGCATGTATGCGTGCAAAAGTGCCACAATCCAAAAAAATACTGCCGTTCTTGTACATTGTTCTCAGCAAAAGTGCCATATTTCGGAAAGAGTCCATTTTGCATGCAAACTTCAAGTAAGTGTGATTATAATTTATTATACAACAGTGCCATATTTCGGTAAACGTCAGTTTTGCATTCTAACATCAAGTAGTTGTTATCTTATTTCTTATTACAATAGTGTCATATTTGAAATGCGTCCGTTTTGAATTCAATCATGAAGTAAGTATAATCAAATTTTATGGAATACGGCTGTTTTGTATGCAAATAATTTATGTTTTCGTTATATTTTTTAAACATAAAATATACGTATACGTATTGAGTATAAAAATTCTGTTTCGTCGTTAATGCTTCGGTCATTTTCTATTCTATTGCATAAAGGCTACTGATACTTGCCTTAAAACTTGCTTAATGCTAATTAAATCTTTTTGGTTTAACTATAAAAAAATAACTATAAATCTTAACTATTAAATATTTTTTTCTACAGGCATCAAGCGAATATTAAAGCAATTGTTTTTATATTGAAACTAAATTAATAATATAAACTAAATTGAAGCCACTTCACTTATTGTCCAGAGTTAGATCAGAGCAGATGCCGTAACAATGTGACGTACGCGTCCTCGCGTTGTTACGAAGTCTTCAGTGCCACCGCGCCGGTTGTACGCTATGTTAACGTCGTCGCTATTTATACCTGGTGTTAAATATTATACGAATAATCGTCTAATATTTAACCTAGTGTTCATCATAATCGTAATATTTAATATTAGGTATAAATAGTAGGTCTTAAGATCCGCTGCCTTTATTTTTATGATATAAAATATTTTATTACATTCCAAACTTTACATTAGAGTTTCGAGAATTTTCTTTATAATATTAATTGTTATTACACTAACTACTAACAGATTGAATAGCAGTGCAAGAGTAATATTAAACATGATGACCTAGACCCAAGAATTCTTATCTACGCACAATATCCAATGTACACCGGAATCTATAACTCCAGCACTCCGTCAACCAGACACACCATTCATTCATTCTTCAGTAAAAAATTCCATACCAGACAGTCAGCCTGACCTTAGCCTATCATTACTTAAGAATGAAGATTTTCTATAAAATCTATAAACAAAAAAGAAAATAGTCGTTTAACCAAGTGACACCAGTAGCAGTTCAAGCGACTCTGATAGTGACTCTGACAGCGACTCTGCTACCTCAAGTAGAAGTAGTGTTAACGATACCGATTTTCAACCAAACATTAAAAGATCTTCTGATTCCGAAGAAGATGCAAAGGCAAAATTAACTACCGAACTAGTTCATATTTCACCCCAATCTGGAACTTCTCGTGAAGAAACGCGCTCATTCATCCATGACATCCTGTCGATTTGAATATTCTTATATAATTTAGAAAGTGCCTTAGACTAATAAGATTATAAGACTCGTTATTAAAACTATGAAGACAGCGTTGTTACTGTGATATTTTTGTTTTATAGTTTGTGCAACGTATTAGGTATATGCTGTTTAGCGCAGTATATAATAGTAACATTTTGTATAAGGACAGTGCCATTAGAATTGATATCATATTTTGTAAAAGTTAATGTTTCAGGAACTATAATCTTGGTCCCTAAAACTTTAACTTTTCTGTCTGTTGATTGTTTTAGAAGATTTAATCAATGTTTTTTATGAATATTTAAAGTGACTAGGTATGTAACCATAGTTACGACGAATTGTACGACATCACCCGTACAATGCCGAAATACTACGAACGCGATTCGACTGCGTGTGTCAAATGCATGGTTGTGTGCGTGTAGTGTTTTTCATTAATTTAATGTATTTCTAATGCATATTTTATAAACATATTAGGATTTGCCACTTCTACTCCATATAAACTTTAACTGTGCCAAATACTCCTCCGTTCGCGCAATTTTCGTAAAAAGAGGTACAAAGTTTTTGCTTCACGTATTAATATATAGATTATTAAATTGTTATCTCACGTGTCCCTAGAATTCTATGAATTAATAATGTTTTAAAGACATTTAATTTTGATTATATAACAGTCACATATCAAGTTTATCTCAATTATATTAATAATAAGTGATGTCTTTCATTTAAGTTTTTACGTATTAACAATAAGATACATTTTGATACTTATTTATTTAAAGAAAATTCAATAAACCATTCATTTTTGTAAAATTGTGTTCTATTTTTGAGATAATTCTTGTAATATTGATTAAAATATTGAATGCAAAAGGGAATTTTGTGCTTTTTTATCGTAATGGGTAACAGTCAATTAAATATTATTTAATTAATTATGTTCAAATTAGACGTCTATTTTAAATTATAAGAATACAAGTTGTGATATATATGACTTTGACAATAAATTAGAATACTATTTTGTGTTCAAAATAGTGTTCTAATTTATTGTCAAAGTATACATCTATTGGTAAAATTAGTTCTCTAATGCACACATTTTGGATATAACAAGGCATTTAATAAAAATTAGAGAATTTATTTAATGTTTTGATAAGGGCGGTCTGTTAATGCGGCTTAATTTAGTGAACAAGAATATTTTTTTAAACAGGATGGCGTATTGATTTAAATGGTCGCCTCGCCATTACTATTGCGCCGAGTGGTGTGGGTTTGAATCCCACACGGAACAAAATTTGTGTGATCCATAAATGGTTGTTCCGAGCATGGATGTTCTTTGTGTCCGTTGTTTGAATGTTTATAAAGTCCCCCGCGACACAGGTATTATATATGCGGGCACAGACTCAAAAAAAAACATTATTTCTTCGTAATGTTAAATGTATGTCTTCTTCCTGCGATATTGCATGCAGGAAAACTATGCCATGTCGAAATAAGAATCGCATATGTTATATATTGCACTAGGACATAGGCCAATCTCTGCGCCAAATTCAAGCGTTTAATGACCACTGCTGGACATGAGCCTTTTCTAAATATGTAATAGGTAGGCCATAGCCCACGACACCCTGTTTGGTCTCTCACCAGGCTCTCGCTGCGTGCGACTTAATGAAGTTCATCGGTTTATACGATTAACAAACATCCAAACACCTTGACAATCATTCAGATTTATAATTTTAATATGATACTTTTTTATACAATGCGCTGCTCATCTAACGCAGTCATAGTATTTGACGGCATGAGGACATAAAGTTTCGTTTTAGATGCCCGGGTCGGGCATAACGTTATTAAAATTTTCTATGGCGTAATTCTCAGTCGCAGCGCGAAGTCTTGAGCTGTGCCAGGGGAACGGTCATATTACGTAGGGTCTTCTATTATGTGGGACTTGAAATATGCCTGTATTATACTTCTTTCTGCCTCTAACATTAGGCGCGAGACTATAGGTATATGAAATATATTCTAGAAGAAAAGATTGTTAGGTAAGCCTGCTGACAGGTATCGACCCGTCTGGCAAGTATTTTTACAAACATTTAGACATAATATTAGTAATCGTATTTAATTATGTGTTTATGTTTGTAAAAGCCAACTGTAGGCACATTACAAGTATGTCATCTCAATATTTTAGATGTACTTACGACCTCAATAGTATCGACTCAATTGTGCTGAATTGTAATTCAATATTTTACTTAGTCATATATTTCTGTTTCTATGCTCACATATTATACTTAATAATATAATATAAATACCCGCGATATGATCAAATAAACAATCATTTCTGAACATGCAGTCGTAGTTTTCACTTCACCAACATTGAATATGTCACTGCGGCCGACAGCCGAACATTTACTCAAGGAATAACAATGCGATATCTAGAAATGTCTGTAATATCTTTATATATATAATTCTTCTGTACGTGTGTATGTCACTAAACGCCTGCCTGAGTCGGTCCCAAGACGGATATTTACGAATGGACTCGGTAGATGGCGCTGCGATGAGATTCCACGATTTTTTCTTTGGGTGGGTTATGTCTCTCTTTTCGCTAGTCTGAAACATAATTCTTATGAGTGATAGGGTTCACCGTTGTCAATTATTTGGCGGCGGTGCGAATGATTCGACTCACCCGTGGTAATACCACTCTCACTCACTGATACTGCGATTTGCCTGGTTAGTAAAAACGCCGGGCAGTCACATACGTTATGGACGTGCCTGGATGGTTTAAATTCACAACTGAACCCGGTAGGTGGCTTATACGAACGTGTAAGCAAGTGGTGGTGAACTTATTCCATTGTTATGAAATAATTAAAAACGTATTCTCAAGTGTAATATGGATTGATGGCCACCTATTGTATAAAAATAGTATAATTTTATAAAATTGATACTGCATCGACGATTGATCATCTTCTCTTCATAGATCACTTTAATATAATAAGGACCTGCCTCGTTGAACAGAGATGACATGTATGTATGTTTATACTACTGGCTGATCGTTAGGCCACAGGTTTGTAATGTGGGACACACAAAGTGCTGGATATATGAATTGGTTTTATAGTAAGAAGATACCCAGTAGCAACACAGAATCTTTAATGTATCTATGTTTAGGCCTACTGGGATACATCCCTGTAGGCTTATACATAAATAAAATAAATAAATAAATATTCTACCACATACACACAACACCATCTAGCCCAAACTAAGCAGAGCTTGTACTATGGGTACTAGACAATGGATAAACATACATATATACATTTTTTTTTGTAAATACATACATATTATACATATAAACACCCAGATCAAGTCAAACATCCATGTTCATGCACACAAATGTTTGACTTGTGCGGGAATCGAACCCGCGACCTCAGGCGTAGCAGTCGGTTACACTAACCACTACGCCATCGATCATCTAATACATAAAGTATAATAAGCAAAATGTGGATGTTTGTATGTTTACGCCTATCCGTTCAAGAACGTACACGCATCCCATAATATAGACAGCCATTTGAGCACAAAAAATATAAAATCAATACGAAGAAACAAATTAGATTTTTCTAGTAATCTTATTGTAATTCCTCTAAAAGCAAAACTCTAATTAACCTATTGAGTGGCAGCGACACAATAGCTTTTCAATAATCTCTAGTATTCCAACAATTGGCAGGATAATTGGAGCCGACGTCACTATCGACCGGGCAACAGATTGTATTTTATTATGAAATGGCTTAAAACTAAAATTCTACGGCCGTGAGAATCCTAACCTCCTAGAATCCTGTGGTGTGTTATTGCTTTTTTAGAAAATAGTTATTTTTGGAATAAAGACTTAATTATGTCATACTGTGTTGAAGTCAAATAAATAATGAATAAACTACGATCAAACGTCTACATATTCATAGATTATTAACAAATTAAGGTGCCGCCGCACAGTCGCATCTCATAAAAATGAAATTAAAATGAATAATGAATAATCTTCATTAATAATATCCTTCAGGCTAAATTTCGGGCACGACAGCCAATCTTAACGGAGACTAGCCATCTGCGCAAGCGTACAAGTGTGTGCGCAAACAAAAGTGCACAGTTCCCTTACTCTCATTATCCTATGGGATGGCAATCCGAAACAACGAGAGACATCGAGCGCAGGACCGACGGCCTCGTTTTCAAAGGCATAGGGATTTATAACTCCGCCTACGTCCTAAATGCGGACTGCTATTGAAAATTTCCCGACAGAAAAACTTTTTGCTGGCTCGACCCGGGATTCGAAGTCAAAACCTCATGCCTATTCGCGTTCATTACCACTGCGGCACTAAGCAAAACTGTCAATATACTAGTACAATATCAGCAAATTAAAATAAGAAAAAGAAATACAAAGCCAAATATGTGTAAAAACTTTGATATGCAAAATAGAGTATCTTATTTCTATCTATCTTGAACTTTTTCATTTTGAATTAACTCGTTAAAAACTATGAGTTATACATAAATTCTGAGCCAACTAGTTTTAGGTGTTGACTTAAACATAATCGCAAGCAACGATAACTCTTTATTTATTATAGTCATAATCATATCTAATAACGCCGCTATTGTCTGTTATTGTGAACGTTGATGGGGCCTCGTCCCTTTAGAGGCTTTCGTCCATTAATGTTCTGATAGTCTAGTAATAAAACCGTTAGCTAAAACTGAGAGTCTGAGACTAAATGCGAACCAAAGATAACGTCTTATTGAATTTGATATTATCATTTATTTGTTTTACAACTAGCCTTGATGACGCAGCGGGAGTATACGCCATTGCTGTGGATGAGATCTCAGGCTATCGAGGAATACACGGATGGCGTTTTGTTTTAAGTGGTCGCTTCGCTAATGCCGCCGCGCCGAGTGTTATGAGTTCGATACCCACACGGGACAAAAATTTGTATGATTCACAAATTTTTGTTCCGAGTTTAGGTGCTCTTTGTATCCGTCGGTCCCGGCTGCCATGATTATCTATGGCAGTCGTTATTGGGCAATAAGTGCCCTATAATATCCTGACACTGATCTAGCCTTAGGGTATCGTTAGCCTTTGGGTTGCGGAGGTCAGGTGGCAGCCGCTCCGTATAAAAACTGATATCCAGTCAAATCCGGTTAAACTAGAAAAGCCGACCCCAAATTACTTGGGAATAATAAAGGCTAGGGAGAAAAAGTATGAATGTTAGTAAAGTCTCCCGCGAAACAGGAATTACTCAGAGTGAGGCGGTTGTATTTAAAAAAAATATCTGCCCTCGTCTGGCTAAGTGGTATAATTTCTGTCAAGAAATGATCACTGGTAGAAGCCGGTTTAAGGTGCTCTTAACCTATCCTTTATCTAGAACGTCTCCGATCTGATCAAAAAACGTTCGCCTAGGTCTTCCCCTTGTGAATGGTAGTTCAAAGGATTACCGTACAAACAAATTCTAAATACTTTATACGGATTTTATTGTTTGTTTATGTGAAAACACTTATTTTAGATAATTTTGAAGCTTTTAAACTACTACTAGGTACTGGAAATCAACTGAAATGATCGAGAAAGTATAAATCTAAACGTTTTTTTTAATATGTAACGTTAGTGTTTTGCAAATAAACTGCGATAGAACTCGTAACGCGAATGTTATATATTGAAATTAAACTAACTTTATACGGATTTTATCGCGTTGTTTATTTTTTTATAAAACTCTATTATTACATAATTTTGAAACTTATACTACTATTGTTGAGATGGTAGTTGTCTTAATGACACTGGAACATTGAGACAACTACCATCTTAGTCTCTCCGTGACCATGGCTGCTGAAAAGCAACCAAAACGTCGGGGAAAGTGTAAAACTAAATCTAAATAGTTCTATAATTGAAATAGCTTAAATTGAAGTAAACAGTAACTAGTAAAAGTGTTTAACAATAGAGGACTAAAATTTTAAAATTATGTATTAATAGTGTTTTATACAAAAATTAACAACGTGATAAAATCCGTATATAGTTTGTTTACTTTCAAGGCGATAAAACTCGTTTAAAATAACAAACTCTTAAGTTTCATATTGTTAAAGTAAATCAGACAACAACATATTAGTATTTATTATTATAACTGTTTCTTATCGTTCATTTTACTTCAATTAATCTATATTTACTCTACTTTATCAACATACACGCACAGAGCACGGTATCAAATGATATATGCTTACCGCTACAAACGCCCTATTTCTCATCTATACTAATATTATAAACAGAAAAGATTTTATACTTTTTTTAATGAACAAACTCAAAAACTACTGGACCGATTTAGAAATTGCTTGCTCCATACTTTTTCCATGGAAACATAGGCTTTATAACATCACTAGATTTTGTTTGCGGCTTAGCTCGTGTAAATGTAGGTAGATAGGTAACAGTACTTTTTCTGGATAAAATGGTACTCTATGTCCTTTTGTGTTTTCCTGACAACGTGTATGCGAAATTTCATGATGATCGGTTATGTAGTTAAGGCTTGCAAGCGTCACAAACAAACTTACATGCGCATTTATAATATAAGTTAAGACTGGGATGCTACACGCCAGGAAAGCGAGGCAGCAATCATAACGTGGGTTAAGGCTGCCTGTCCATTGAAGCTTTAGCTTAAGCTTTTTTGCATACTGGAGCGGAGCGGAGATTTTATGCAATCCTATTGGTTAATATTTCTCCGTTTCTTCGCTCCGCAGCCTCGTTCCGCTAAAATGGACAGGTGACCTAAACCACGGCGGAAAGCTAGTATTCTATACGATCTAATCGTGTCAGTAGCAAACAAATAGATGATTAAATATGTCATTTAAATTGTGGAACTGACGATGTTGACTATGTTCGATGCCTTTCGTCCCTCGGCACGCATACAATTATTACATTCCTCTCTAAACCACGTTGCGCACTAGTCTAAAGCTTGTGATTTCTACTTGACTAGATTTACACAACCTATTAAAAAACCTTTTAAATAGAATGCATCTCCGGCACTTGTAATAAAGCCTGTGTCGCGGATGGCCCCCAAAAACACCCAACAAAAAGAAAACCGAGACTCTGAACAACTATTTGCATATCACACAAATTGTTGTCCCTTGTGGCGATCAAACCCGCAACATTTGCGCAGTAGCAATGACAAAGTGACTTCATAAACCGCTACGCCGTCTATGCAGTTGATAAATGTTAAAATTAAGCCTTAGTTAAACCAATCTTAAATATTAGCTAAGTATTAACTAGTTACCAGAAGACAATCCTATAAACATTAGTAACAACTTAAATATTATTTAGCTAATACTTAACGTTGAGTAATGTTTATAGAATTGCCTTCTGGTAGCTAGTTAAAACTTAGCTAAATATTTAAGATTGGTTTACAATTAAGGCTGTTAATGTTGTGGTAAGCCGTTGATCAAAGGTTAATCATTGATTAATCACTTAAGAGCTATTTTGTTGAGAGGTGGCTTAATATTAATTAACAATATTGTTTAATAAGGCTGTATTGGTTTCATGTTTAAATATACTATATTAAACCTCATGAAAAAACGTACACGTATAGACGCAATTATGAGTCCTCACAAGAATTGTTTGTTTATACTTAAAATAAAAAAGACACATCCATTGAATAGCTAATGAAGCGACCTACATTTTGTTACAATGTTCTTATTACGAACTCAAAGAGGCTTGCTCCTATAATAGTTTCGTTTCCCTTCTACCATACTTAAGTAACAATACAACCTGACAAAATTTCACATACACGTTGTATGTGAAATTTTATGATTATCGGTCAAGTAGTTAAGGCATGATTGCGTAAAAATAAACTTACATTCGCATTTATAATATTAGTTGGTTAACGATTGTAAGCAAAGGGAGTTTTCCCACTAAAATGTTTTAAAAAGTACATAAACAAAATGCCATTGTTACACTGCTATGAGTATTTAGTTTAAAGGCTTTGATCATGCTTAAAGCAAAATAAGCGTGTTAATGAGTGAGCACTGCCCTTCACTAAAATATATGAATTATGCCATAATTTATAACGAAGTAGATAATTATAAACTATTTAGGTCAAAAGGTCGTTACAGATCTGCTTAAATTTTTTAAATTAAAATCTAGCTTTTACTTGCGTATTTGCTCGCGTTAAATTAGGTTAGGTTAGTAACAGTATTTTTTAAATATAAAATATTGCCTTTGTTACTCGGTGATTATAGGTGAAAGAATTTTTTAAATCGGTTATGTAGTTTTTGAGGTGAATCCTTACAAACAAACAAACGAAAAATCAAATCTTTCCTCTTTCAAATATTATTATTAGTATAGATTTAGGTCAAAAGTTCGTTACAAATCAGCTTGCAATTTAATTAAAATATATATTACCTGGCACATTTAACTAGCTTAATATTATTATAACTTATGTCTTTAAACTTAATACATACATTACACAAAAATCTATTTACAAAGGCATTTACCTAGTTCACGTTGCCAATTGACAGTGATGGGGCAAAATACTATGACACTTTTTTTTTTTGGTCGGTGTCGTTGTACTTGTTATTTTTGTAAATAACCATTGAAAATATTTTTCGGTTTGATATTTTATTTGAATATATATACAGCCTTATTTATAAATATGTCGTTAAATAATAATAATAAATGCAAGATCAGATAAATACAAAAAATTATAGTAAATTCATTCTTAAGATCCTAATACACAAAATGACATATGAAGAAAGTGTCATCACGCTTCTGAAACCATCCAACGTGTTACAGGAGCCTGCCCATCTATAGCTCAAACAGATTACACCCACAGACACAACCAAATTGCTAATATTTTTCACCAAAAACTAGCCGTAAAATATAAACTAATACCAAAAACTGTTCCCTACAACCAATATAAAACCAGTGCTGGAGAGTAGCAGCCACAAAATATACTTTGATAGAGCAATACTTACAGTTAAAATTATACATAATAATAGGCCTGACATAATTATGATAGAGAAATTAAATAAACATACATATATAATAGACATAGCGGTACCCAATACACACAATTTACAGAAAACCATAACAGAAAAATACATAAATATACAGAATTAAAAGAAGAAATAAGTGGAATATGAAAAATTAACAAAGTATACATTGTGCCCCTGATGCTCTCCAGCACAGACGTCATACCCAAAGATCTTCTTCACTATTTACGACAGATAGAGCTACCCACCAACCTTTACATCACTATGCAGAAGGCCGCTATACTCAATACTTGCCGTATAGTTCGTAAATATTAGTAATAATAAATAATGCCCCAAATGAACCCCACTTGGTCTAGACCCGTGGTTTTCATTAAATACCGAATTTTATTTCGAGAAAACAAATTAGGCCCACCAAAATAATAATAATATTCTACCACATACACACAACACCATCTAGCCCAAACTAAGCAGAGCTTGAACTATGGGTACTAGACAATGGATAGACATGCATAAAATATACATATATATATTTTATGCATGTTCATGCAAACAAATGTTTGACAAGTGCGGGAATCGAACCCGCGATCTCAGGCATAGTAGTCGGTTACACTAATTACTACGCCATCGAGGCTTAGCTTAGCTAACGCACAACTGAATGCCTCTCAAGTACTTGATCAATGATTAATCTTAGATGTTACATGTTCATAGGTGTTATTTTCCTGATACGTTGCTAGTTAACACATAGTTACCTCTTAAATATTTGAGATAAGTTTAAGTAAGACTATTATTGGCTAAAAATATGACAATAAGACTGCTGACCTTGAGTGATACGCAATTACTACGGATTTGAAATTCCCAGTCTCTGTTTACCTCTTCAGCATTGTGCATGGCATAGCAAAAATAATCTAAAGGAAAGCTCAGACAATCTAACAAGGCTTGCTTAAATATTCATCTTAAAATTTACTTTAATATTAAATTTTGTGTTAGACTGTAATATTTTACGCTCTACTTATATTAGAAACTAGATGTGCCCGCGGTTTCACTCGCGTTTATGATTACTGCGTCGCTCCCATGGGTTATAGCGTGATGTTATATAGCCTATAACCTTCCTCGATAAATAGGCTAGCCAACACTAAAATAATTTTTCAATTCGGATCAGTAGTTCCTGAGGTTAGCCCGTTCAAGCAAACAAACAAACAAACTCTTCAGCTTTATAAAATTAGTATAGATGTGAAAGTTTGCAAAGATGTCTAAATGTTTCATACTCAATCCATCAAGCAACAACTGTTTAACTGGTTTCATAAAACTTGGCAAATAGATAGACCATTTGCCGGATTATAACATAGAATACTTTTCATCCCAGCATACGTTCCCAAGAGTCTTACGCGGGCAGACCTATGGCAGAATCTAGTTAACTTATATTTTGCATAACCTAAGCTCAATGTTTGTTATTCTCTAATTGTCTCTACGTCTAGTAGAGTAGACGTAGAAGTTCTCTAATTGTCTTTACATCTAGTAAATGTTCTCTAAATCTAGTAGTAGGTACATGAATTTGGCATAAAATCAAGCCATTCGAATATCCAATTCCCAATAAAATATATATAATATCCATTCACAACTGTGGCACACGTAGGATGTGTCATTAATCATGTTTGAAGCCAAGTATTACTAAAATACGAGCTATCCTACCCGAGCGTACCGAAACTGCCCCGAACTAATGATGACATATGACAAACACTAACATATGTACGTATCTCGACCAACCTTCTTCGGGACTAATATCTACGTTGAACAAGAAAATGTATTGACAAAGCCATCGCCTTCGAATCCTTACTAATTGCCAACTGGCCCCGTCTAAAGTGGTGTAATAAATAATTTCTAAGAATCGAGACTTTGCTAAAACCACTATAAAATATGCCTTAGATATTTTCGTTACACAAACAAGCCTGCCGAGGTAATTTTATATAAAACAATTAAACAAGCACTATAGTATTCCCTAGTGAAAATTATTTAAGAATTTATTAATGGTAGCACTTTTGTGTCTTAACGAATTATATTTTATTTAAAGTAAATTTGACTTTAAATAAAATAAAGCCGTAAATTTATTGTTTAATTTATACAACAAAACATATCGATTTTATGACTTATTTTTAAAACGTTATTACATAAAATAAATTCCCGAATCAAAAGTAGTTATAAATAGCCATTTTATAATCGTAACCAATTTACTTACCGATAAATTTTATGAATGATGGTAGTTAATTTAAAAATGAAAAATAAAAACAATCTCTAAATTTAAAAATGAAAAATTATACCGGATACATTTTATTGATAAATAAATTATTTTAACTTTTTAGAGGTAGGTATATAATAATTTAATATAATTGGTACCACAAGCAGCTCTGTAATGACTAGTCTTACGTATGGGTATGAAACTGTCTGGAATATTAACACAGTAAACAAATAAAAAATTACAAGTTTAACGTAATTATTATGTTCAATAGCGTTAATTTTGCACTAAATATGCACCTAAAATCATTACAGTACACTATTATTAATTTATATTATGTCTATTAATATGTCTAATATTTCCGTATAACAGTTTTAATTAATTACATGTATGCAATATTAATTCATACCGCACAACCAATTCTAACAAATTCAAATTACACTTTCAATTATTAATGCGACATGCGTACCACGTTAACACCAAATAAATAACTTAGTATTATTGATTTTACGTTATCAATTAAATGAATAAATTGTATAAAATATTTAAAAGCACATTATATAAACTTACCTTGTGTTATTAGTAGAAATATAAATATTCTAATCACGTTCCTTAAATTATACATTTTTACAATAACTTTGGATTATAATTTTATAACAACGATATAATCAACTATCACTTTATATACATTTATATTATTATACACATTTATATATTTTTATTTTAT
This sequence comes from Catocala nupta, assembly GCA_963675205.1. Taxonomy (NCBI): domain Eukaryota; kingdom Metazoa; phylum Arthropoda; class Insecta; order Lepidoptera; family Erebidae; genus Catocala; species Catocala nupta. The sequence continues at coordinate 23,129,134 of OY776086.1, read as the reverse complement.
TTATTATGTAGCACTGCACTGTTCGTGACGTATTTATTCATTTCGTTTATCGTAGCGCGTGTGGATCGTAGAAGCGCGTAGCAGGCGTGCGCTAGCGAGCGGTCTACGTTGAGACTGGCCGTAGGAGTGCGGAGGCTTAAGCGCTACGGGCTCTCACGGGTTGATGAACGAGGTTACTCATCTGTTTGTTCTTTTCAAATGGAATCTCTAAAGGGGCTCTTTTCACAGCCACCCAAGAGGGTAGCATGTTCCATTTCGAAAGTACTCTTTAAGAAATAGCCAGTGATTACTATTTTGTAACCATTTACATTTGTTTTTAGTAAATATAAATTCTGTTAGTCACTTTAGTGTAACACCAATGTTTCATTTAAATATTTAATGTAAATATTAAATGTTCAAAGTATAGATTTAATGTCTTCAATTTCGTTTAGATTTAGCGCTCTAATGTAATGTCCGTAAACCCACCGGGATTAATTTGTAGTATGAATTCCAAAAATGCTAACATTCAATTTAACTAATTGACGAAATGAATCACTATACTCTTTGTGGATTATTTGTAATTTAATTTGTACATTCTGGTGAACTATTATTTTTAGTTTATTCTGTTAGCTATAGATATATTTGTAGTATAGACTACTACTGTTTGTTAACTCGTTTTGATTATGTATTGTATAGAAAATCTTATAAGAAATCCTATTTCATTTAGTACATTACGCAAACCATTTTGTAAAGTTATTTTTTAAAGAATTTGGGCATTTCAATGATTGTTATAAGAAATAGTATGGGATTATCACCTCAAATATTGGCTTAAGCTCTTATGCTACCAATTAATTATTTTTATTTAATTATGTTTGATAAAAAATCGATGTTTGTAGTCATACTATATATATCGATAACATGTTATAAAGTTTTTATGTTCGTGTCCTCTTTTTGTATTTAAATATAAAACAAAATAGGCCATTCCTGCTAATATTTTTTACCCGTTTGTCAACATTCTCTCGAAGTCCAAACAACGTGGGCGCGTCATTAATTAAATTACGAACAAAATTGGATGTTGTGAAACTGAACATATTTCATAAATGTCTAAAGGAGGTCAATGATCTGGAAATCTACCGTGTGCCTCTGCCAGACGGTTTTCAACATAAAATATTCACGACTGTATGGCTTATATACAGATTAAGCAAAGGTTTAACACATCCACACCCACCCCCTTTCATCTGCTAAGTTAGTGACGGAAAGCTACCATTAATCATTACTTCAGTTACAGTTTTGTAAAACGATTTTATCGATTTTTATTATGTGTGTTAGAAGTGCAAATTGAAAACTTTATGTTGATGTAATATAGTTTTAAATTGCCACTTCTTACTTTACGGTAGGCAACGGCTTTGCTGTGTCCTGACATTGCTGAAGTCCACGAGCAGCGGTCACCACTTTCCATCAGGTGGACCACATGCTCGTGCCACAAATGGCTATAAAAAAGAATTCTGTTTCAAATAAACGATATAAATTCGCTGTATAGTTTCTAACAGAAATAATTTTGCGGTTTAGTGAGAGAGCGCTATCTACCGCGTAAATTCAGAAACTACATAATATAGTTTTAATCTACCGACAATGTATTTAAGTTCATACTATGTTTAGTTATCCTGTAATTATGCAATATTTTTTATTTCTAGTGTTTATTATGTAATTTGAATGACACCTTAAGCCAGTACTAAAACATATATCGGCCTCGATGGCGTAGTGATTAGTGTAACCGACTGCCACGCCTGAGGTCGCGGGTTCGATTCCCGAAGTCAAACATTTGTGTGCATGAACATGGATGTTTGTCTTGGTCTGGGTGTTTCTATGTATAGTAAGTATGTATTTACAAAAGAAAAAAAATATATGTATGTTTTTCCATTGTCTAGTACCCATAGTACAAGCTCTGCTTAGTTTGGGCTAGATGGTGTTGTGTGTATGTGATGGAATATTATATTAGAATATTATTATATATATTTTAAAGCCAACACTCAGACGAAGGTACATCTTTTTAGGACATATTGTCAGTGTTTCTACACGTGCCAACTCTGGACGCGTTACACGAAGAGGTCTCTGGATGGTATTCGTGTTCAGTACAATAACATCTTTAGACAGCTAATGGGTCTTGCGCCGCATTGTAGTGCGTCGGGTATGTTCGCAGAAGCTAGGCTGGATACGTTTAATGCCATCCAAAGAAAACGAATCGCTGGATTCATGTCGAGGGTTGGTTCGTGTACGAACAGTATTATCAAAGAGTTTTCTGAAAGACTGTATACTACCACAATGTACAATAAATGGTTACAGATTGCAGCGTAATAATTGTATCTAATAGCTTCATTTTTTGTAATAGCGTAGAGCGGTTATATACATATATTCATTTTGTTTGTTATGTAACTTCATTTATTTTCTTTTTAATACGGATATATTTACTTAGTTTTTTTTTTTCCTTTTCTGTGTAAAATATGGAGTGCAAAGATTCCGAAATAAAGATTTATTATTATTATTATTATTATATATCCAAAACTTGTAAGACAACCATTATATTTCTACATATTATGTTGGAATAGTGGCATTGTACTGGAGCAAATTATTAGGATGGGACAAATGAAACAGAACAATATTTCGTATAGTAGATCGTGAAACAAAATAGTGCTTAGCGAGAAGCGGAGCCAAACATAGTCGATTGAAGCTGAGAGGAGCCGAACAGTATGTAGTCGTAAATAAAGAAGCGAAGCGGTGCAAAACGAAGTGTAGCCATATAGAAGAGACCGGAGCAAAACATTGTTGACCTGTTTTTCTTTTTGACAACTCTTGCCCTAGATCTAATATACCTAGTTACAAATATTGGAATAATATAGGTACACAAAAATCACAGTCCCGGAACAACTATTTGTGGATAACAAAATTTGTGTCTCGTATGGGATTGGAACCCACAACACTTCGTGTATCGTATATTGCAAAATTACTTGGTGGTGAGGCGGCTCCTTAAACCATGATGTCATCCGTGTATTCATGTTAACCCTACCACCAGTAATAGGAGATAACAATATAAATAAACTGCTACTGGTGTACCATTATGACATGGCATGGGTGACATTGATAGCATACGAAGCAGGACTATAGTAGCATAGTGGTAGAAAAGCAAAGCGAAACAGAATAGAGTGGAGCATAGTCGTATGGAACGAAACGGAGCAATACGTAACCGTACATATATACTAAGATATACATATGTATACTTGAGCAAATTGAAGTGCAGGTAACTGTAACTACAATCCTCTGCACAGCGACGGAAAAAAGTGAAAAATAACCAAAGTTTAGTGAACAGAGAAGACTAAAGTTATTATTATCAACATTATATCTAGACTACTACGTGTAGTTCAAACTTCATCCTTATATTAAAATATACTAAACGTGATTTTATCCAGCATATTCAAGCACTTTATTCGGCACATTGCACGGCAAAGCTTAAGCGAAAATTTCGTAATTCCACTTTGAATGCCGAATAGAACCATTTGAAAACGCTTAAAATCTCATACGACATGAATATTGGACTTGGCTGATATTGATTAAACACGTGTGTTATAGTTCGAAAATAGAATAGCTGGTCTTCTTCTTCTTCTTTTCGCGTGGTTAGTGGCCAACCTGTTGTCAAGAGTTGTTGAAGCCGCCCGTAGGCCTCTGACATGGCTTAACGACTGCTGTCAATTTGGCAACAACCGGGACTGACTTTTTACGTGCCCTCCCAATCACGGAGACACTCAGATGCAATACCACTAAGCGGTCACCCATCTATAGACTGACCGCACCCAATATTGCTTAACCTCGCTAATCGTTTACCGATTAGTAAGTGCACCATAGGTGCTCATAGCCAGTTCTATGAGCGCCTATGGTTCTAAGACCCAAAGGAGCCACGCTACTCTGGGTACATGATTAATGTTTAATCTCTTTTTCTGGTTAATTCAAGGACGATCCTGATTGTAACTTGTCATGTTGTAAAAGAGATGACTCAGGTATAAAATATCTCATAAGCGTTTGCGCTTTTAGCAGCTATTAGTGCTGTTACTCACCTGTATTAGGAGACAACACTCTTCAGAATTTTGTCTCCTAATACAGGTGAGTGACCTATAATAAGTGGCTTTTCTAACTTAGTGCTGGCCCTGAACGATAACATTCTGCAAATTTTAATCGCCAAGCGTTCCGGTTGATTGGCGCAATTACCATATTCTCTTTGGTAGCAAAGGAAGAGTTCGATCTTTATCATAAAAAGACAAAACAAAGCCATGTTCATAAGCCGTGGTTTCCACTTACCTTTAGATTGACCTCTGGCGCGTCTGCTAGTAAAGGCAATAAAACTCGATGTAGCAGCTGAACTTTTAAAGCTGATACAGATATGACATCAATACAGATTATAAGCATTTTAGTAATCCTTTAGACTTGAGACCTACTCTCTTAGTACCAAAACAGACACGCCGCTTTTAGTATCGACACATAAGTGTTTATTATGCAAATCTTTACACTAATTCAACACTTAAGATTGGTCTTTGGAGTTAAATTATTGTAAAATTTGCCTAAAAGTCACTCAAAGTCAAAGCAGGTGTACTACTTTCAGCATTAGCAACGTCTCAGACGTTCCTTGACAACTCGAAGCAACGTCCGAATTCTTAAGACAAGGCTCGCTATTTTTATAATCAACAAAGGAGGAGTTAAGCATCTCAAAGCAATTTTAAGCAACTTGATGCATTATGCAGAGGTTCAAAGTTTAAGATCAAAGTAGATCGAGTCTTAGAATCGGTAATTAAAGTTTCAATCGCTTTTCGGAAACTTAATACAGTGACTGACCTTTTAAGACTTAAGACTGATACTTTAAGGATTGGCCATTGCTAATTTAGCGATAACATTTATGTTGCACTGCAATTTTAATCTTAAAAACAAATGTTATAATAATATTGTCTTCTGTTTACGCGAATGTTATTCATTGAAATTTAACTCATTTATACGAATTTTATCGCGTAGTTTATTTAACACTGCAAGATACAGTGGTCTATAAAATAGATTGTGACACGCATAAAAGAACACATAGCTGATGTAAAACACCAACGCTCGTTAAAGTCTGCTGTGTGTGAACATGTACAACCAACATGTGGGACCAACACCACTACCTGAGATTTGACAAACCACAGATTCTCGCTAAAGAAAACCGATTCCTACTATGCTACGATGCTTCGCGAGGCTATTGAAATCAAAAATATATCCTAATTTCAATAGAGAAGATGGTTGGAATGTACCACCAGCTTGGGATCCAGTAATTCAAATAGTCAAACCCAAGAAGAAGCAAATCATAGCTAGACTTCATGATACTTTGAGCTCATTCTGTGTAAATAGAAACACCAATGACTAAATTATGTTCGGGTACTTTGAAATAACTACACTGGGACATTGAGACAACTACCATCATAGTCTCGCCGTGACCATGGCTGCTGAAAAGCAACCGAAACGTCGAGGAAAGTGTAAACCTAAATATAAATAGATTTAATAATTTTATTAGTTAAAAGCATAGTAAAATTCAATAGTAGTAGTAGTGTAACAGTTTCAAAATTATGTAATACATTGTTAAATAAACAACGCAAGCAAATCCTTATAAATGAGTTTAATTTCCAAGTGTTATAATAACAACAGAATTGATTCCTTTCTTGACTAAGTTTTACTGCAATTTGCATTTATATGATATGAGACTGGACTATATTTAGTCCACAATAAAAAAGTGAAATTAAAACGAGTGGCATAAACCTGTCTTTGAGGTATCAACGTATCAATAGGTGGATGGGTAGAGCTGCTGTCTAATTTTTATTTTTTTTTACTTTTGAAAATGCCCCTGGTGCTTGCCCTCTCGCCACAAGGGGACGCGAGAGAGTTATGTCCGGCTCTCCCGTACAACCTAACCCTGACCTAAAACCTCAACCTTATGTTTTATGACCTCAATGAATTTATGTCATTTTGCGGAGAAGTTTGATCACTGACATAGGTATTTTAATGATATTAATAAAATCTTTGACATATTTATTTTTATGGACATATTTAAATTGACATTTTATTTTTTGAACAGACATATGTTATTATAACTTTGAGAATGATTAATTAATAATAATGATACTAGCATTTACGGGAGTGCATTTGTCGTTTTATTGTGTGTGTTTTTTTTAATACATAATAGTTACAATAGATTTTTAGTGTGAATTAAACAAATATTTGCATACCATTGTAATGGTTGAATGTAATTGGGCCATTTTAGATTTAAGACCATACTCTGTACACCTACATTCTGGCAAATAACTCTGGCAATTGACTTTGACTTTGACTTTGACTTTAACCTAACCTAGCTACTTTATCACACGGACGAAATCGCGGGTAGAAACCAGTGTAGAATAATATTTAATAGCAGCATAAACAATGACAAGATCTGTTTATTATAAAACTAAGGAGATTAACTTTAAAATCATATTATTATTACACAACAGAAAATATTTTGTTACATAGCATTGAGTTAATATGTACTATGTACGTACTGGGAAACTTCTCAAGTATTTTGTTTTGTGTTAGACGAGTTATAATGCTTGCCACTAACAATAACTCACGCCTATTATTACAACAATACGTTTGAGTACAACATTTTATCATTTATTATCATTAAGCATGTCATCATGTATATTAAGCTACTGTTTAAATTAATATTGTATTTAAACGTGTCATTCGAGTAATCGCCTGGCTAAGAGTTAATGCATAACATGCACTAACTTGTCTATAGTAACTAATATTTTTGTTTGCTTGTTTGGGATTTAACTCAAAAACGAGTCAACCGATTTTTTAAATTCTTTGTCACTTCTCAACTTAGAAAGCTACATTATTACTAAGTAACATAGGCTATATTTTATTTAAAAATAAAGTGTATGTTACTAAAACTAACCCACTTTTACGCGAGCGAAGCCGTGGGCAAAAGCTAGTGTTACAGATAATTTACTTGAGATGTCTCCTCCAGTACGTAGTATTCAATAACTCAATGCTCCGTGGCAATGTATTTTGGAACTCTGTTTTTCCTACATACTCGTATGAAGTTCAATGCCATTTTCATTGGATTAGTCCCTCTACACGGTTCATTCAAAGAATAGATGGCATTACCTGCCATGCTGTGTTTTAATAGTCAATTTTTAATAACGTTTCGTTGGGTTATTGCTTTTTCTAAAACCAACACGGTTTTGATTAAAAAGTTTTTGTTATATCGATCCTACAAGTGCCGCATTGCTTTACTGATATGGCAGTATAGTATGAACATTTGCGCAACTTAGCTTATCTTGCGTACCTGATTACCTCAATCTTGCTGGTGAATTGTGATGTTTTCAATCTATACATCTAGTAATGTGTATTTCTACATACTAGTGACTACTAGTGTAAAAAAAAAACATCTCGCCCAGGGGTCGAAATTCGACAGTAACTCAATATAGTTTTTTTATTATTTCTGTTCTCTTTCTTCTACGCGCATCGTATTAAATATGAAAAGATTCTACTAGGCGTTATTAAAGCTATTAAAAATAAAAGTAAGTAACTCCTTTTAATGTTTTTCGCTCACAGCGGCAAATCTTAACTTTAAGAAATTGAGCAGGAGATGTTATAATGCACAAGTGTGTACGCAAATATAAGTGCAGTCTCTAGTTCCTGACTCTCATTACGGAACCTTAATACCATATGACTAGAGAGAGATCAGGCAAAGGACCAACGGTTTTGTGTAGTTTCTAAGATACAGCGGGATGCAACAACTTTTATATTCCGGGATGCCATTAAACATTTTTTGACTTTAAAACCCAAAAACGTTGTATTGGCCCGACCCGGGATTCTAACCCGTGACATCATTCGATACTGCTGCGCCAGAGAGGTAGTCAAGCTATATCATGGGTAAGTCTACGCTACAATTAACAGTGTGTAAAGATCGCAGTAACTTACTATTTGCGATCAACTTACTACGTTAAAGACGTCTCTAATAAGGAAAGAGATTAGTGTATACCATTTTGGACGAAACGGCCCAACTGACACTAATCTCATAACCCCAAGTAATTGACGGTATTACTGACCCTTGGCCTTGACCTTTGATCGATTCGATAATTAACTTTCAGTATTTAACAGATTCAACTATGTTTTAGCGTTCAAATTACGTAAGCCAAGTAAACGACTGCTTTAGTGGCGCAGTGGTAGAGAATACGAATGCTGTGCGTTAGATGTCCGGTTTGATGCCCTAGTCAAACTAAGTGCTATTAGGTTTCTCTGTCAAGAAATCCTTAGTAAAATGGGTTTTGGAACTGTGCCCAGAAGACAACAATAGGCTTGTCTATTGGACATTAACACTACACACGTCTAATACATTGAACTTAAAAGCCATAACTCCAAATGATCATACTAGTTTAGCGTTATTTACTTCAATTATTATCCTGTTTTACATTTAAAAGATATCTCTTGCAATAATTGCTCTTGTAACACTAAAAGTAGTGCCACCGTTACTACGTTTGGATGCGCGTGGGCGCTATGACCTACTCTCCTTTTTCTTTTCTTTCTGTCATCTGCAATTCCTTTTCGCTAAGATTTGTGAAGAGTATATAACCGAGTATATAATATAGGGTCACTATTCACCAATGAATAGGTTTCAGTCTCAGTATAACACTTTTAATAAATCTAATAATTGTATTTTATATAAATTTTAAATCTAATAATTGTATTGGACAAAATATAAATACATTTAAGGCCACAATTCTAAATACAGCTTACAGCAATGTTAAAAAATAATAAATTATATTCTCTAAAGTAATTATTTAAAGACCTGCATAATTTCTTTCTGTTTAACTCACAGTATAGTATTATTGTTTTGCTATATTTAAGTATAGTTTAAGTTTATAATCTGTTTCTTACTGTATAATATGCATGCCGTGGCAACCTTTAAGTAAGGTAGCACTAAACGCTAGTTATAAGTACCAGCCATAAGAACATGTTACTGTGTATACCTTGTTGGTTGTCCGAATTAAATAAATAAATAGCTTCAGGTGGGTAGGTCATAGCATAGAAGAATCAAAAATTATTTCCCCGGTGGTCTCGATGGCGTAGTGGTTAGTGTAACCGACTGCCATGTGCATGGACATAGATGTTTATCTTGGTCTGGTTATTTCTATGTACGTATGTACGTATTTAAAAAAAATGTATATGTGTATGTTTATCCATTGTCTAGTATTACTCTGCTTAGCTTGGGCTAGATGGTGTTGTATGTATGTCATAGAATATTATTAATATTATATTACCATTAATTATTTACAAATACTAACGTATAATACTTGTAATCATGTTTACGCGTTACGTATTAGTGATTAATTGGACACGTTTCCACGTGACCTAACAATACTAATCACTGCAAACACTAACAGTAATATCCAATATTTAATGTCCATACACGAAGAGGTCAACGTCCCCAATGCTCAGATGATAATAATCAATGCAGTTGTGCTAAGGGGCAGCGCTGATACAAGTAAACAGAGGGTGGAATCCACCCTCTATTCTGGACAGTGTATATTTGTGTTCGTATTGGAAATATTAGTGATATAGCCAGAGAAAAAAAGGAAGATTATGAAAGTCTCATTCGATTTCTAACGTAGTTTTAAAGTATATTTGGTGACCAGTTTGACTAAAGAGGTTTTAAAAGGACATTATTATAATGTGTGGCTGCAACATACTGACTAGCAATATCAGCTGTATTATTGAATACACGTTAATATTCAATTGAATATTTAAAGAATGGCAAACATCATTAAAGTTTGTTATAATTATAACCTTAATATGTTAGTGTGTGTTTGCTTACTGCTTTATATGAAATTATGTTTGGAATGGCGTTCCAATGTTTTTGATTTGGCCGGGCTATAGTTGAAAATATTGCAGCAAAGATAACACGTATGGAAGCCCCTATAATATAATGTACCTACACTGAATTTTACTATTACCACATGTTGACTGACAATCTTATACTGATTATCTCCTTTTATGTACACACCAGCACATAACACAGTTACTATGACATTCATGCTTAACTAATTAAGCTGAAGATAAACACGTAGCAATAAAAGTGGCCGATAATATAAGGCCAGGGTTAATTAGCCGCAGAAAGATAACAAAGAAGCCAAAAACAACGCCAAGAGTCAAGTGGTTACAGAAAATAACACGAAGACCATAATCGTAGGTAGATAACGTATAAATAACAGCAGCGTAACGTAATCGACAAGATGAGCATAAAACAAGGCGCACGCGCAGGAGAAACTACTACGTCTACCGACAGCTCCCGCGCCCCAAACAGCTTATTTTATTGTTGTCTCACCGTACAGCTATGACAATTAAATCAGCTATTAGGCGAAGCACAGCAGAAAATTTTTAGGCACCGAATACTAACTTCAACTAATATGTGTGTTTTTTAATTCGACCGCTCTAGTAAATCCTGAGTCGCGGTGGACGTTTTAAGCAACGAATCCAGTACAACCGCCGAGACGTGAGCTGAGTTGGAAATTTTGCGAATCAAAAATAGTTGTTCCGAGTCTTGCTGTTTATTGTGTCTTGATTGTTTGTAAAGTGCCCTGCGATACAGGCATTATACCCAGTGCGGTGATCTTTATTTAAAATGAAAATCATGTTTATTTCTTTTTACTTGGGGTTTGCAGAGTTGGAGAGGTTACGTCGGGCTCACCCGGGAAAAGATGGAAAGTTCCGGGTGCTATTGACTAAACCTATCACAGTGTGCCAACTCGCTGCCTTGGATAGTGGGTGAGTCGCTGGAACTAAAACTACATCAGCGACCACAGACGACACGACACGACAGCGAGGGCGCCGTCTCAATAGTTTGCGTACGGGAGATAGCGACCGTGTACAGGTACTTGCCAAAGCAACCGCGCCCTGACAACACCCGCACCAGTTGGAAGGAAATAGTCCCATGCTGCCGCCCTGCCCACCGCTCCAACACTGGCTGAAGGGCCCCAACGGTTCTAAATATAGGAGCTACCTAAACTAATGGATGCAAGAAGATACCGATCACAGTCGTGTCCACGTGGTTGGCCTAATACTATAGCGCATCTTTGGAGTAACCTTAGAATACTAGAATAGAAAGCTAGAATCGAATAGATCCCTAGATCTCCGTTTTTTGATTTACGGCATAATTGGGTTTTATTAAGTGGAAACAGACTTGTCTCTTATTACAAAAAGCCTTTAAATTGCTGGCGAAATGTATGCAATGCACCTCGTCTGATAGATACAAATATATTATTATATATATACCAGCTAGCGTATAATGTACCGACTGAATTGCCATAATCAGAAAACTGTTTTTGGAAGATTGCCCACTTACTAAACTCTAGCATTCTTTGTGCCAACAAGAGCGAATGACCTCAGATATAATGTATGACAATAATAAGAAATACCCAGCGAGTATTGTCCAATAACCTAGTTCCTTGCAATATTGCGAACTGTGAATCAACGATTATTATGTATAGCGGACGGCTTTGCATACAAAATATTGCGTTTGTGTGACTTCCTTTGCCTTTTATTAAAAGAAAGAAATTATTATTTTATTTTACAACTTTATAGAGCAGCGATAGCCTAGTGCGTGACCTTTTAACCACCGTGCAGAAGTCTCGGGTTCGATCCTAAGGCACGCACCTCTGTCTTTTCGAAGTTACGTGCGTAGTAAATCAACCTGGTTGATATCATGTTAAAAATAAATCAGCTTGGCAGTAAGCAGTAGCTAAAGGATCTACGCAGCATAAAACACCTTTAATCTGGTTGCCAACGCTGGAAACTCGGAATCCAGACACGATGCCTTTTTCAAAGTGTCTGGAAGCCCACTAATGCACTCATCAAATGGCGTACGGTGGCCTGCGATTGAGTAGTTCAACAGGCGATTTTAGCCACGCGCCGCTTGTGTTCAGAATTGGCCTTTGCGATTTCATTCAACTGCTGTCTCGATATACCGAATATACGACATAAATATACGACTACGACGCAAAACGAAACTCCATGATGTATCATCATACATGATATATCATATACAGTAAATACAAGTCTTCAACCCAATAAATATACAGGATGTCCGGTAATTAATGGATAACCTGGAAATGTCTTATAGTGGAACTGATGGCCGTTCAGAATATATACTACGACCATAAATGAATGAAATCCATCGGTTTTTATTGTTTTATTATTAAACACTAATTATGCTAATAGAAAAACAGTCAAAGGTATGCTATGCTTATATAGCTTGCACTTTTTAATATTTTTATGTTTTTTTTTTTTTCTGGACGTCCTTCATTTCTACTATAAGACATTTCAAGTTTATCCATTAATTACCGGACACCCTGTATATTAAAATAATACGAAGCTTACTCGATTAATTCAAGCGCTGTAGAATTTCTCAACTACGTTGTGAACTATGGTAATCAAATCACTTCAGAGGTAACGAGCCTTACTTTACGAGGACTGACTTTAGCTTTTCTAGCACCGGTAAGGGTGATCGTAGGAAACAAAACCGGTTCTGTTTCATATTGTTAGTGCGACAGTGTGTTTATTGTTTTGTCTTTGATGTAGAAACTATGTATTTTCTTTTTAACGTCAGCTAAAGAAACGGCGTAATCCCAATTTAAATTCCGAATGTGAGGTTGTTTGTTTGTTTGTTTGTTAAGCTTTCACGCCATAAATACTCGACAGATGATCATAAAATTTTGCATACACGTTGTCGAAGGATCTGAAAAAGGACATAAGGTACCTTTTATCCAAGGTAGAAATATTAGCTTGGTTTGTATCTACGTAAAGGAATCTTTGAACATGATTTTCACCCTTTTCAAACCGACGGATTGATTTGAAACTTTGCACACTTATCGAGGACCGATGACAATACAATCATTTTAAAAAAAAAAAATATGTTTATATAAAACGGGGTGCTTTCTAAGATATTTTCATAAGCCCCACCCCACGCTTTTTTACATTAAAATTATTAAATTATTTTCTACCTTTAAAGTTTTTAGTTTTAAACTATTATATATATACAATTTTTTTCATCGGTCCTTGATAAGTGTGCAAAGTTTCAAATCAATCCGTCGGTTTAAAAGGCGTGAAAATCACGTTCAAAGATTCCTTTACATAGATACAAATCCAAAGCTAATAAAATCGTGTTAAAAAAGTACTCTACATCTACACGAGTGAAGCCGCGGGCAAATCTAGTTCATTATATTATTATTATTAGCTTTTCTTAGTTACCAAACATATGCTCCCAATAATTGTAGATGCATCGATACATACGCTTGGATATTCACCAAGATATGGGCTATGGTGTATTTTACTCACGTTCTAAATCCCAGGTTTTCCCAATATAGAGAAGGCTTTTGGCATCTACGGAGTACATACTCTACTAAGAATCTCCGAACAGACAAAGCCGCAAAGACTTGAAAAGACTCCTAACCTGAGTCTTTCTTCTTTATATTTCTTACTAGGTAAGCAAAAGTTTTAAGTCTTACATACACTTTGTTTATTTTCTACGTTAGTATTTTCCTGTCCATTCTTTCCACATGACCAAACCGTTTTAGTTCGTATACATTCCTATCTTTTGTTTTTTACGCCGCATGACCTTTGAAACATTTACGTAATCATAAAGTTTTATTAGCTTGACTTCTTTGCCCTAAGCGTTATTTTTAATCTTGATATATACAATTGAGCAATTTTAAAAAAAATTAAATTTTATAAAATATTTGCTCATTCTCAGGGCATGTGGCCAGTATTAATGTAGTATTTAAGCGCTTAGTTTGTCAAGGTAACATTAAAACCCACGTATGTAATACAACAGATAAAGATCTTGTTTATTATTAAACTAGCGTTTGCCTGTGACTTCAATCGCGTGTGTATCCATCCACGCAATCAAAGTCACAGACAAATGTTCGTCTACAAAACAGAGCATATCATATTATATACCATATACAAACACATTATTGTCACGATAAAAGTATTGGCATTGGGACTGCTTTATTTTTTACGATTCGCTTTTTTTAAACAATATTTTGGATGATACATACGTTATGAAGTTATAACGTCAATAGATGGCGCTATACTCAATTACATACTACTCCATACGACTTACACAGTACTGTAAATCATTAGCGAATCTTGTAGTACGAGGTTTTAGTAAAGTCATGTACTGCAAGACAACAAGCTCCAACAGCCGCGTCTCTGTCACAGATGTTAAGAAAAGCCAGCCACAGTCGAACGCCAGCCTACCATACTGCCATATGTAAAGGGTGTCACTGGCAAAATTGATTACATCTTGAAGTGAGCTTCAATCAACACACACTTCTAGCCGCCAACGAAAATAAGTAAATTTTTACCATACGTCAAATGCCATCTACCTTTACAAGATGCAGGGGTCAATAAAAAAAATTGTGACTGTGGACTCTCATACATTGGTCAAACCAAGTGAAGCATAGGCACCCGCATAAAAAAACACATAGCTGATGTAAAACACTAACGCTCGATGAAGTCTGCTGTTTGTAAACTTGTGCAACAGTGGACCAACCACTACCTGAGATTTGACAAACCTCGCTAAAGAACACCGATTTCCACCAAGGATGCTTTGCAAGGCTATTGAAATCAAAAAACATTCTAATTTCAATAGAAAAGATGGTTGGAATTTACCATCAGCTTGAGATCTAGTAAAGCAAATAGTCAAACCCAAGAAGCAAAGCACAGCTAGACTTCATGATACTTTGAGCTCATTCTGCGTGAATAAAATTTACATTCGAGTTCTTTGAAATAACTACACTTCAAAACATTGCGACAACTACCATCTTAGTCTCCCTGCGAACATGGCTGCTGAAAAGCAATTGAAACATCCGCCAAAGTCCAAAACCATTGTTATGGGTTCAAAAGCTTTTAAATTAGGTTTAAAACAATAACAATACGGACAGAAATAAAGATTTATAATTATTACTAATAATTATAAAACTTTATTTAATAATATGAGTATCATTATGGAAATATAAAATAAAACTATTTTAAGAATTCAATCACGAATCTAGAACTTGCAAACGAATACTCATGAATATTAAATTCTGTCTAGTTTAATACGACAGGCACAGTTCTATGGATTGAGTAAGTAGAGGGATGCTTTTAACACAGCTGTGATAATTAATTCAATTAAATACTCTTCTTTAGTAATATTCAAAGTTTAATTTATTGTCAGTCTGTTCTAGTCGAAGTAATACTGGGAGGAATTGAAACAAAATTAGTACCATTTCCGCCTCAGTTCTGTGTCGACCGCTATTACGGATAGAAGATGTATGATGATGTGACTTATAGCAAGAAGCAATCTTATTCATAAAAATGTGGGGAACTGGCTTTCAGTAATGCGCTGTTGCTCTCACTTTGGGTCACGTAAAGTGGCAGATCCAACACATGGTACGGTGCTACGATGTGCTCTTCACACCACACCACCGCATCGCACCTCTAATCTTCATATTATTTTTAATACCGCACCGAAAACGATGTGCAAGCGATCGAACCAGCGTACCAGTATTAATAATAATGATGATCGGCGCACTGTACGCCACACAATCGAATATGGTCCGAGAGCTGACTGCGTTCATGATTCGGCCGCACCATGTTTTATCATCTATTTGTGCTTGTAGTGTGTCACCACCGCATCACTAGCGGCTTGTCTATAAGCTATAGATGACGAGCTCATTTCAAGTGCTGAATCTAAAAACATGGCCAATTGATTGCAATATGCTTGCCTCTATTACTAAGCGTGGATTATGAAATGAGGGTATTATATCATACCTATGCCTCTTTTCCGGGTATCCTACTAATATTATAAATGCGAAAGTTTGTGAAGATGAATGTATGTATATTTGTTACTATTTCACGCAAAAACTACTGGACCGATTGCGATGAAACTTGGTTTATAGATAGCTGGAGACCTGGATTCACACATAAGCTACTTTTTATCCCTATATTCCCACGGTAACGGGACTTACGCGGGTGAAACCGCGGGAAAAAACTAGTATTATATAGCTAGTAACCAATAGTATATTTTAAACTAGTATAATAAATCAGTTATTTAAACATGAAGCTATCAAAAGTTGATGATATTATTTTATCCTCGACAAGACCCGCACTACTTACACTACACGCTTTTTTGTAACTAAGATGTTTACAAACATTTAAACAATGGACACAAAGACACACATCCAGGCTCAATTATCTGTAGAAGATACAAATTTTTGTATCGTATTTCCCGCAACATTCGGCGCAGTTTAGTGTCGCGCTGACTACATGTACCATTTCACCATCCATGGTATAAGGCTGTATAACCCCATACATTAACATTGTTTTTTTAAGCTGACAAGGATGTTTATCAGACGTAATCGTCCTTATGTATAATACACCTTTCTGTTACATACTGTTTAGGAAGAACAAATGTTGGCAGGTGATTATGAACGTATGGATTGTATGTTTATCTTTGCCAACTGACGCTTATGATGAGTTATGCGACATTATAGCGTACCACCATCTCTAAAAGCGAGATACAGCTATGCACTCTGTAAGATGTTGTGCCTGTATATTCACATATGTTATGAATATATCGTTTAATTGATATGTTATGAGGAAAAGTACTAATAATAATAACGATTTTATTTCGCGTGGCATAGATGCGTAGCTAAATACCGTATAGACTAACATACATATAATTTGTGTTAGTATTTATATAACTTATTACCTATGTTACATGTGGCAAAATGGCCGACGAAATATTGATGAAGAAAGTATTAATATAAATGCGAATTTAACGGTCAGAATCAAAAGAACCGCATATGCTGTCTTTCTCTTATCTTTAAGAAAAGGACGTATGCAAATAAAGTTATTAATAGCTAGTTAGAAATAGCTATAGGACCTCCGGCGTCGCCTTATAACTCGTCTTTGATAGTAACTCTAAAATACTAAGAGCCTAAAATTAATGTGTTCCTTTGAAGGCAGGCTATTGTAACAAGGCGCGGGACATTATTTGTAAGGAATCGTAAGTCACGTGGCTCCAACTCTCCCCTCACACAATACGATAAAGACACAATTGAATTTATTATCCACTAAAGAATATCAGAGGGCGTCAGCTGAACAGACAAAAATATAATTTGTTACGCTGGATTCATTTTATGATCAAGTATTGAATGGAGCCGGTATAAATATGTACATAATGTGATAAAGAAATGCATGTCTTCATTCACTGTTATAAGCTACGAATCATTTGCAGCGGCTAAGTAAGTTAGATTATAGCATCAAACTTCTCAAAGGGCAAGACGTCGACACATGATTAACATTTTCATTGCAAACGTAATTTTATTGAATTTAGCTACGATTTTCTGTATATGGTAAATGTACGAAGAATAATTACTTGCCGTAGGCAAAATTACAAACATTAACAAAACGGACACATATAGTATTCAGACTTTCAACAGCTATTCGCGCATCACACAAACTTATATTCTGATACTCGACGTATTGGTTACAAGATGACTACTCAAACGTCGGCGCCATCCGTAGGTATATTGTATAAATAGATTAACAATACTTTCACAAAATACATGTCATACCGATGGAACATAAAATATTATTGAGAACGGTATTATAAACATGTAGATATAGCTAGTATTATTGGAATATTACGGCAAACAATATTAACACTGAAAGATAACACTTTAAACACTGCTAAAGCCTCAGAAGGCACATCTACCTCGTATCAAAA
The DNA here is from genome assembly GCA_963675205.1 of Catocala nupta. Classification (NCBI taxonomy): domain Eukaryota; kingdom Metazoa; phylum Arthropoda; class Insecta; order Lepidoptera; family Erebidae; genus Catocala; species Catocala nupta. The sequence goes on along the minus strand of OY776086.1, from coordinate 23,111,271 downwards.
ACCATAAGCCTCCAAACAATAAACAGTTTACAAAGGAAAACAGTCGGCAAACAAGCTCAATACATATAAATGCTTATTAGAGGTAGCCGCATGTATAAGCTTATAATAGTACGGTTGTGCAAATTCGTAGATGCATACATTCTCGATTCTTAACAATGGCTCCCTAACTGTAATAATTACGGATCGTTTAACTTTGGACCGTGAGGGTCGAGTCATCAGTGACGGTATGTTTATGGTTAGATAATCCTTTCGTAGCAACGTTAACAGACTTACATTCTCTCTCTTACCTATATTCCCGAGCTAATAGAGGATTACACCCACAAATGTTGTGAGTCCCACGTAAAACGGGAGCGAGCCTTCTAGGCACACTTTCACACTTTATGCTGATGATTTCTTGTCAGAAGAACTCATTAACACTCGACCAGAGCTTAATTCACAGCAGTTGTATGCACTACCGTGTATGTTCTTGTCGCATGGCCAAATTAAACAATATTATATTTGATTGTGATTTTTGATTGAATAGAATTAAGTGAGGTATACTCTGGTACCAGAAACAAATAAAATAAATACATATTGAATTACTTTACTGAGTAGTAGTGGAGAGACGACAGCGGCGCAGTGCAAATGCATACTTATTATAAAAAGATACAAAACAATATATTAATGCCTAACAGGGTTCTTTATTGTGTTACCTAACTTTTTTATCCATAATCTAAAGTGCCATAATTTTTTTGTCCTAATCGTCATTTGTCCGAATGATAACTTGCCCGAACTAAATGTCATATAATATCACATGTTCTAAAATTGAAACTCCTAAACACAACATGCCCTAAATTTGTTTGTCATAAATATTACAATCCAATCAATAATACATATACAAAAGACTTAAAACCGTTTTCAATAAAAGTTAAGTCCTAAATTTAAATTATTTAATGTTTATTTATCCTAATAATGATTTTAAAACTAATTTGTATTATAAAGCTTGGCTTTTGTCACGGCTCCGGCGCTGCGGGTCTCCGGCGGTCCCACGCATTGTTGTTGTTTGTATGTTTTTGGACTAACAATTTAATGATAAATGAACATTCGGAATAATACACATTATATAATACAATACTTAAGACATATGACTTTATTTCATGCAAAATTAAGAGATTCAATGATTATAGTACTCGATATTATAACATAATAGTTTTAAAAGTACAAATAATTATGTAAAACAAAATTCGAATTTTTGAACATTATGGTTTCTGAAGTTTATAGCAAACGTGTTATGGATAATGATATTCGGACAAACAATTTTAGGAGAAGAAAGGGAGTACCGCCTACGAGCTATTGAATTGTTTAAATAATTATTTTAAAATTTAATCACTTTATACGGATTTTATCGCGTTGTTTATTTTACTTTAAACACTTTTATTACATAATTTTTAAAACTCTAACACAACACAATATTATGTAAATAATTATTGCTAAATATTCCCTTTCTCAATTATCGCGCGTCTGTATTTGATTTTATGCCTTTTTTTTAAATATTCATTTGCGGACATTGGCGTGGGTTACACTTTAACTTTTTTCTTTACATATATAAAATTGCTGCATTAATGTGTAAATGTATAACTGTTTTGTGTCCCAATAAAGTAAATAAATAAATAAACAGGTTATGTTAATATGTTAGTAACAGTTAATATGGTCGAAGGCATGCATTGTGCATAAACAACATTACCATATACATATATGCAGTAACATTCGCCCTCAGGCAAGCCAAGCGATTTGTCCAGTCGTCAAAGTAAGCCGTGTGTAGATTAGTTTAACTCAATCTGCGGTTGCTGCAATAATATTTCGGACGTATAAGAGCCCGCATTTAAATGTTGGTCAATTTATTTATCTTTACTTGAATAAAGGCGCGGTCAAACAGCCGGCGTGAGCGGGGCGTGCGCTTGTCCCGCCTGTGTTGTAATGTACCTAATTGTATGAGAGCGTTCACACAGCCGGCGGCAGCGGGGCGGGCACGCGCTGCCGCCGGCGGGTGTCAAGCTTCGCTTTGCTGACGCATGCGTGATACGAACGACATTATATATAAAACCGCGGTCACAGGCATAGAAATGTGTACGCGTCTTGATGGCCGTTACGACAACCAGCGACGACTTTCTACTAGACTATCGGCACATAGATATTTCTAGAGCAATTGAAATAAAGATGAGATTTATTTTCCATATAATAGGCACGAGCAATGTGTTATCACTATTGCACAAGGCTATTGCAAGTGATCGTAAGTTTCCATGACCAGTTACCATAAGGCGCGCCATATGCTTGCTAGCCATCATAGTAGCTAGCCAAATAATAGTGAGTTTGAAGAGAAGTTGAGTTTTGTGTAGAGTAAAGAGATTGCCGTGTTCTAATAGAATTGAGTGAAGTATTAATAAACTCTATTTTAGTATTAATTTCATTCTTTAATTCAATATTATAATTCGGTGATTATAAATACTTTGTTATTATAAGTTTAGCTTCTTATATTATTTATGTTTTACGAGATCTATTATATGCCATAAAATTTATTTCCAATGTTAATTGGATATGCCTGCTAATATTTTAAAGCCATAACAACTACTCTGTTGTATACTAACCATAGAATACATATTTACATAAATAAGCATATATTTCTTTATAGAAATTGACATTCAGAATACGTCACATTGATGTCAAAAAAAAATGAATATAAAAATATGTCAAATATAATATAATATATACCTATATATTTAAATATGTCGCTCTATAGATGGAGCGTTTCGGTTACGCGTCTGGAATTCAAAGGTGCAAACAGTTGACATACAATATCACAGTGTCAGAAAAATATATAAAGAACTATTTTCTTATTTATTGCTAAACAGTCTTGAGGACGCTTTATGTGGAGGCGAACACAGTTCAATGCATATTGTTTGTTTAAAGCCTATGTCGAGTTGGAGTACTATTTTGTAATTATTTTATTATTCTACTATAATATAATACAAAATTCTACACATACACACAACACCATCTAGCCCAAACTAAGCAGAGCTTGTACTATGGGTACTAGACAATGGATAAACATATTTACATATATACATATATACTATATTTTTTTGTAAATACATACATATTATACATAGAAACAACCAGACCAAGTCAAACATCCATGTTCATACACACAAATGTTTGACTTGTGCGGGAATCGAACCCGCGACCTCAGGCAGTCGGTTACACTAACCACTACATCGAGGCTATACTATATTGTATTAGGTTCTTACAAAGATGTGTCAAGCCTTTTGCGTTAATTAAGCTGTTATATTTAGAATTAACTTATTTTTTTATTGTAAATATTATTATTAAAATGTCTTAGCTCAGACAAATTGCCAGCCTTTCTCTTGAACCAATAGCGTCTCCAATTTGTGTCAAGTTTATTTATTTTCGCTTCTATTAAGCTATGTATATGCTCAAAACAATGTTGAAATATCCTAAAATAGGCATAAAATGTGTCCTCATGTGTTTATAACTCTTGACACAGCGTATGATATTTTCCTTACATATGACGTGATTGATTCAATCCTGAATCCATATCCATTTGCGCTTTTTAAAATTAGCTATTGCAAACATAAGCAGAGCCGCGTCCACGTCTGAATCGCTCGACATCAATAATTAAAATAGGTACTAGGCTTTCTATCGCTGTCCTTTCTCACGCTCACTTAGGCTCTCGCGCTGTGATAATTATGAGTTTGTGGACTAAAAGTCTTGCCTGGATTTTGAGTAGGTCAGCGCGACGTGTATACACTTCGATGACTGTGACAGCGGCTTTATATTATAGTATTCTAGGTCGTACTGCGCATGCGTTAAACCACGCCGAGCATGGCGTGAGCGGGGCGGGAGTGACGTCACCAAAACGCGGCGGGCCGGCGGCGTGCCTGCCGCCGGCACGACGCGTTTTGGTGACGTCACGCGTGTGCGTTAAATAAATATAAAGCTACCAACCCACAGCGACCGTGATTACTGAAATAATATCTTTAATGATAATATTATGTAATGAAGGCCGAAATAGAAATATAGATAACATTGAGTTTATTAATCAAATTTTAACTTAAATACGAGGGTGCGTTTTTAAGTTCGCGGAATGGAATAGAAGGGGATGAAATAATATTACAAAATTATTTTTCCTTTTCAATATATTCACCTGAAACCCTAATACATTTCTCAGATCTATGAATTAACTTATGAATACCTTCATAAAAAAATGTTTTGTCTTTCTCTGAAAAATACGCCGAAACTGCATCCTTCACTTCTTCATCTGTTGAAAATTTCTTTCCTCGAAGGTCTTTTTTCAGATTTGGAAAGAGATAATAGTCGCTGGGAGCCAAGTCTGGGCTATAAGGTGGGTGATCAATGATATCGAAGCCCACCTTGTGCAAAGCAGCCAACGCAACTCGACTCTTGTGAACAGGAGCATTGTCGTGCAAGAGCAGGACACCTTTGGTCAATTTTCCTTTTCTTTTAACTGCTCTAAAATTGAAGCGTAGTGTTCTCCGGTTATGGAAACACCTTTTTCTTTGTAATCAACCAACAAAATTCCTTCTGTGTCCCAAAAAACTGTCGCCATGAGCTTTCCCGCCGATTGCGACACCTTGAATTTCTTAGGCGGTGGTGTACCCTTTTTATGCCACTGCATGGAATCTTGTTTAGACTCAGGTTCATAGTGATGAACCCAAGTTTCATCCCCAGTAACAATTCGCTCCAAAAAACCATCCTTGTCTTCATTACACTGGCTCAAAAACGCACGCGAACACTCGACGCGCTTCTGTTTTTGAGGCGGTGTGAGCATTCTAGGCACCCATCTTGCACTGACTTTTGTCATGCCGAGATGATCATGGAGAACCTTGAAAATGGTCGTTTCAGATACTCCAACTATCTCTGCGATTTGTTTTTTCTTCAAACGTGCATCCTCCAATATTAATTTTTCGATTTTTTCGATAAGATCTGGAGTGGTGACCTCAACAGACCGCCCAGGCCGGGAATCGTCTTCAATTGATTCCCTGCCTTGCTTAAAGAGGTTGTGCCACTTGTATACCATGGTTTTTCCTGGACAAGAGTCCCCGTATACAGATGACATCTCTTCCAAAATGGTTTGAACATTTTTTCCTTGCTTGGTAAGGAACTTTATAACGGCGCGGAACTCGATTTTCTCCATACTTCACAATTTCTTCCAGATTGAGTTGCTTGAGGGACGATAGTTCAAAGACTAATGACCTCATTATGATAATACTCGGTATATATACTAATTATTAGTTGCTAAACACGTTAGTGACTAAACAAGCACCCCCACCACCTTCCATACCCTCCATTCCGCGAACTTAAAAACGCACCCTCGTATATATGTTTGTTAAATTATGCTCATCATCTCATTTTGTCTGGGCCGGGAATATGTTCGGTTTATTAACCTCATAAGTTACCCGTCAGCAACATACTGCGCCCGCGTCAGCGCATTACAATACATGTACATTTATTTGTTTGAATTATTCTCTTTTTAATAAGTCATTATCAAGATAAACCCGTGAATCAAGAAAGTCATATTCAAAATCATCAAGGATTTTTCATTTAACAAGATATCAGGTTTGCCGTTCGACAACAACAAGGCAACCGCACGACACTCTTATTCTATGAGTGTAAATATCTAATACATATATATAAATGTATGGCTGTACGCCATATTGGTTCAAGTGGGTTATCTGGACACTCACATACCTAACTTTTGCATCCCTGTTCCTTTGTTCCATAAATACATTGTAGTCCAATAATTCCAAAGTACAAAATAAGTAAATTTACTAATATTTACACAGTTGTGAATGATGATCATGGGGAAAAAACAGGAAGCATTAAAAATAATACTTCTTTTTAATTCATGATACTGCTATATAACCGACAATATAATACGACCCTCACACATGCCCACCCATTAATGTTACATGCTATGTTTCATACAGAATAAAAGTATACATTTCATATTAATATATATTTTAGGGAGGTAATATTTCTTTATTTGTGTATAAATCTCATAGTAGTAACTAATGAAAAATGACAAATAAAATGTTATTATTTCAATTGACACGGTATGTTATTTTCATTTCATACTATTTTCAATTAGTTTATAGCGATACAGTGTGTTGAAAGCTTTATACCACGCATGCGTAATACGCGCGCCGAACGCGCGCCCGCACCGCGCCGCGCTGCGCCGGTCCCGCGCCCGCCCCGCGCTCGCTCTAGCGCTGGCTGTGTGAACGCTTTCATATAGTTCAGTACATTACAACACGGCGGGACACGCGCACGCCCCGCGCACGCCGGCTGTTTGACCGCACCTTAATAGCCAAGTATTCGAAATCCGAATTAATTACACGATGATGAAACTGTGACTTTATCCGACATTTTTATAATATATATATATGTATATATATTCGCTCGAAGCAAACAGACGTGCCTACATTACAATTATTTTATTTACATGTTGAAATATATTCATTTAAATCTGTGACCTAGATTACACTTTATGCGACGTTTGATATAAATATCGATTGTATGTATAATATCTGAGTGACATCATGGATAATATTGAAAATAGCCCTTTCAATCGGAGTGCGAAAACATCACGCACTCCTCAACCGCAAGATCATGCCGCTGATCATAGCGTGGAAGCCCTGACCAATAGTGACATTCAATTTTGGATGTCCTCAATTGAAAAATGCCTGAATGAGGTATGTACTATTGCTGCAGAGGGGAAGCTTAACTCTGACCAAAGATTTAAGATTTAAGGTGTTAACACCTTAGCGAGGAAAATTGGAAGTGAGGTTTCCCAAATGGCAATTCATTATCAGTCATTAAAACAAAATGCTATAATGATTAGCACCTCTTACGATACCTTAAAAGAAAAACAAGAACTGACGGAATGCTTGAATAACTTTAAAATTTGATTAAGCAGACCATAGAGAAAAGCTGCACGAAACCAGTCGTAGAAAATGTGTCCTTCGCTGATATGGTGAAATCTAGCCAAAATATTCCATTGCGCTCTAAAAATTTGAGGTACATCGCAATTTATCTGAGTGATAAATTAAAATCTAGTGACGACACAAAATCATTGGTGCAGAAGATTATATGTCCTGAGCAGATGAAATTGCATGTGAGGGGATTGCGTAAGACTAAGAACGGAGGCGTCATTATAAGCACTGAAACAAAGGACGATATTGAAAAGTTGAGAAAATCAGCCCAACTGTGTAGTGTCGGACTGAAGATGGAAGACACAATCAAAAGAAGACCAAGGATAATAATTTTAGGAGTACCATCTGCCCTTAGTGATAAAGAAGTTTACGATTGCATATATGAGCAAAATATAGCTGACAAGCTTCCTAATCTAAGCCATGAAACATTTTTGTCCTCTATAAAACTCAGCCACAAATCAGGAAAAAAGGAGGCACATACATGCAATTTTATTATAGAAGTTCCACCTAGCATAAGAAAGGCCCTTATCAATCAGGATCGGGTATTCGCCCAGTCATCCAACTTGCCCAACTTGTCAGACATCTTGCCCAGTTCGTGACTTCGCCCTTTGTGTTCAGGTGTTTCAAATGCCAACAGTACGGACATGCCACATAGACCTACCGTGAGACCATCTACACGTGTGGACATTGCGGTGAACTAGGACACCAGGTCAGTGAATGCACTAAGAAGTCCGATTCACCGAAATGTGCAACATGCTTGCGTTTCAAAAAACCTAGCAGCCACAAAACAGGTGATCTCGAATGCCCGGCGAAGAAAATAGGTGAAACGAGGTATATAAATTCCATAGATTTTAATGAGGACGCCTAAGAGCACCGCCTTTCTTATTTCTTATTTAGAGCTAACTTTTAAGGGTATTTTTGATTAATTACTTTAGTTTTAAATCTATGGCAGAACAATTAATTAATGATATAGACAATAATCACATTTATGAATCGAAAGTGTGTGACACTGAAAATTGCAGACATTTCTTTTCCGATTATGACAACCCATTTACGGTACTAACCCAAAATATTCGTAGTATATATAAGAACATAGATAGTTTAACCGTCTTTATACACAGGCTTAGTATAGAATGTGATGTCATTATTCTCACTGAATGTTGGCTGTCTAATAGAACTTGCAATCTACCAGTATTACCTGAATACAATACTTTTAATACTACGTTATCATTTAATCAGAATGATGGCGTGGTAGTGTATACAAAGAAATCCCTAGCTGCCACAGTTGAGGAGCCGGAAGTCCAAGACTGCAACTGTCTCGTCATTAAAATAGGGACTGATATCGCGAATATAGCAATATATAGACCACCATCGTTTAGAAAAGTAGATATGTTTATTAATGCCTTAAGTAATACGTTAAAAAGCCTTTCATCTAATAAAACTATTATTATAACCGGTGACTTAAATATTAACATAAATAGTGAGAATTATGACACTGGGACGCATGATTATTTAAATCTTTGTGCGTACTATGGCATATTGCCAGCACATACTTACCCGACACACATAAGTGGTCCTTGCTTAGATCATGTTATGCTTAAAACTAGGCTTCCGTGTTTAACACTTGTCGCTAATTCATCAGTAACTGACCACTGCGCTGTTCTACTTACACTTCAATTATCGCAGTCTAAGCATATACATCGCCCGCAACTAAGGTCGAAAATAAACATGAATAACCTTGAACGTGATATATGCGGCATTGATTTTAACCCAGTTTACAATACCGCTGACGTTAACACTTCCATATCGTACGTTATTGATAAAGTACAACAAGCTATTTTAGCCAACACGATAGTAACTAAACTAAGTAAGAAAAATTATAATATCAAACCATGGATAACCCCGGGACTAGTTCGATGCATACGAAACCGCGACAAACTACATAAGAGAGCCAAGCAGTGTCCCGATAACTCTTTCCTACAAATTTCTTATAAGAGATACAGAAATTTCTGTAATAATCTATTGAAAAACATAAAAATAGAATATGAAAAATCACAATTACATCAAGCTTCATATAACAGCAAAGAACTGTGGAAATACTTTAAAAAGGTTACTTTCACATCTAACGAAAATAAGACAAATACGAGTTTATTGAAAACACATGGCTCTCCGTGGTCCTCTATTAACAACATAAATAGGTATTTTGTAAACGTTGGCAAAACACTAGCTGAAAAAGTTCAAAATCAATGCAGTAGAAACACAAGCGATACTTTTTCACTACCTTATACCCATCTTAAAAGTGGCAAATCCTTTGTCATGTTAGAGCCAGATGAAAGTGAGTAGAACACTTAATATTAAATTTAAAAAATAATTGTGCAGTAGGATGGGATGATATCGCCACTAATATTCTCAAAGCTTGTAAGCACATTCTGGTGCGTCCATTAACGCATATTTTTCGAAATTGCCTCTCGGATGGCATCTTTCCCAAATGTCATAAGAAAGCAATAGTAATACCAATATATAAATCTGGTAATAAAAATCTCGTGACGAACTACAGGCCCATCTCACTATTACCTTCTTTCTCCAAAATACTGGAAAAATTATTAATAAAAGATTAGTAACATATATTGAAAAGAACTCCCTCTTCTCCGACATGCAATTCGGTTTTAAACCTAAGTTATCAACAGCAGACGCAGTACATCATTTAACCAGCTATATCTCAGAGGAACTTGGGAAGAGTAAGCAGGTAATTGGCATTTTCCTTAATCTGGCGAAGGCATTTGATACCGTGTCTGTTCCTATGCTTCTAAAAAATTGGAGGCACTAGGAATTAGGGGCACACAGTAACAGCTCCTCACATACTATCTACAAGATAGGTACCAATGTATCAAGATAGGTAATGTCGTCAGTGCCGATTTGAAATTACCCCAATTCGGTATTCCTCAAGGAAGCGTCCTCGGAGGTGCCCTCTTTCTGGTGTACATTAACGATCTCTGTAATCTAAGTCTACATCATGGAAAAATTGTTTCATACGCAGACGATACTGCGCTCCTTTTTTCCGCTGACACCATTGCGGAAGTCTATGAATATGCACAGTGCGGTTTTAATATAGTAAACAAATGGCTTCAATATGATATGCTCACCTTGAATACTGAAAAAACAAAATTTATTAAATTTTGTATGCGTAGACACCAACCTCATTTAAATCACATTAATCTATATGCACATTACTGTAATAACATTCCTGCTTGCACCTGTCCTGTTATCTCAAACACTACTAATATTAAATATTTAGGTGTTATATTAGACGACACACTCTCCTTTAAAGAACATATAACTGCTTTAACTAACAGAGTACGCAAATTATTATTTGTTTTCAAAAAATTACGCCTTATTGCTGATCACAAACTCATCATACAGATCTATAAGGCATTGTGTCAGTCTTTAATACAATATTGCATTACTTCATGGGGCGGTAGCGCAAAATCCTTCATGTTAAATATTGAACGAGCACAAAGAGTGCTTTTAAAAGTAGCAACCCGACGACCCTACCGCTTTTCCACGCATCTTTTGTATGAAAATTGTAATGTATTAACTGTCCGACAGCTTTTTATAATGTACACCGTACTTAAACAGCACGCAACGCTTACGTATAACATCAACCTTACTAACACTAAAAGACGAAAAGATATTGTCTGTACCACACTTTCTGAATCAAAGTTTGTTTTTACAAATAGATTTTTCGCATTCTTAGGGCCTTTTCTTTATAATAAGATAAATAAACAAACAGCTATATATGACCTAAGTTATATAAGATCTAAACGGATAGTCTGTCAGTACTTACAAACTTTAAATTATGAGGATACTGAAGATTTGTTGATTGTTGTTAAATAAGTAATAACAAGTTCCATGATAATAATTATAATCTTGGCCTATTTTTGCATATATTAATATAATAAGTATGGTTAATTGTATATAATTTAGTTCCTAGTAGTATATTGTAAGTGCCCTTAACGCCTGTGGCACAGGTTTACCCTAGTACAGGCACCCATATTATATTACCAATATTAAGTACTTTATGGACAGTATTCATGTTTAACCACTGTAATCAATAAATAAATTATTATTATTATTGTACTCTTTATTCAAATATTTTCAATATACTTTTCATTTTTAAATATACATATACCTATAAAAATACATTTAAAAATATAAAATATATGGTACCCCACTGGCATCGGGAACAGGGTCCAAGCTGCCGGTGGTTAGGATTCCAGAGATAGGAACCTCCTCACAATGCGAGCTGTATCTAAAAGCACTGCCTTCTGCATCAAACCCTTGATCTAATATTATATTATATCTTATTATTATGTTTCTCTTATCACAGGTACTTTCTAAAATATAATAATAATAATAATAATAATCTTTATTGTTTCTGATAATACAAACATGTTACACCTTACAATTTGAGTTAGTTTGAACATTGTGGTTGTATTTTAGTAAAACATACTGATACTGGTCCCCCAAACTAGGCGAGTGCCTGTATTTTGGGGGTCAGTGTTCAGCCCTAGAAGTGATGCAATGTAATACAAACTTGTTTCACGTTGCATAATATATGATGACATTTCTCTAATTTTAGTATAACATAGATTTTTATTTTATCAGAAAATACCTGGCCCTTTGGGAGGCTTACACGGAGACATGGGTCCAACGTGAAGAGGCCCTTCGAGAGTTTTAATCAAAGGTGGGATGGAACACCTACAGCGGCACTTGCCGCAGCAGGCATAGGACTATTGCTACGTATGGATTCTAACATATCGGCTATAGGCATGGGTGTTTGGTGGACCGGTATATTGCTAACTATGGATGAAAAACGGCGTCTGCCCTGAATACTCTAATAGCATCAATGCAATGGGCAGACGGTGACTCGCCAACTCACTAGATGGGCCCCCTGATAAGCCACTATAGGCATACAAGCCAGCAGCAGAGGGCAACACCGGTGCGAGTGGCTAGGGGTGTCGAGCGGTGCGGCGCCGGTTTCACCATCACGGGTCTCGTGACAACGGAGACCCGGAGCGGGTTTCCCGTAGTTATGCCCTGAAAAATGACACTTCAATCCCCAAGCATATAGCTCTAGCGGCCCCCCTCAGACCGGCCGACCAAGGCAAGGCAGAGTTGAGAGACCTACGGGCGCTCTTGAAGTTCCACCCCAGCCAACTAGTAACTGCAAGCCGGGGACGAGGCCCTAACCAACTCTCTGAGGCATTCAGGACCGCAGTGTCGCCACTCACATTCAGCTCGCCACAAGCTGCCCTGCGGTTTGTGCGCTTTAATTTAACCAGGTGATACATATTTTTTGTTTATATCACAAGGCGAAAGTGATAGTTTTAAAGCTAGTGTACTGTGCCCTCCGATATCGCGTTAGTCTCATGATGAGATAACGACTGTCCCAGAGGGGTTAGTTTATTATTATTATTATTATCGGTTATCGTGCATACGACCTTTTTGGGCGCATTCGAAACATTCAAATCACGATGTTTACATTAAATAATTACTATTTTAACGATATTTTCACATCGCTTGTTTAGTTTTCTTTCAATCCAACAGCCTAACTAGGGATGTGCCTTCACTACATATTTTAAAATAAACTCATCCGCCGCGTCTGTCTGTCTGTTCGCGATAAACTCAAAAACTACTAAACGGATTTTCATGCGGTTTTCACCATTAGGCAGAGTGATTCATGAGGAAGGTTTAAGTGTATAATTTGATAAGGTTACCCGTGCTTAGCCAGAGCTAGTCGCTAGCTAGTTTTAAAATCAATGCGATATATATTTTGTTGTGATCCTGGGGTAAGCAGTGAGGTGTTTTGTCAACAGGCAAGCAGTATGTCTCTTGTACTGGCAATGTGCGCAGTAACTCGGTTTCCATGGTTCCTATCAGTCTGTCTATGTGTGCGTCATATCTGAATGTACTATATCTTGAATCGTAATAAGTAGCCGGTGTAACATTTTCACGGAATTTGTTTTACTAGTCATGTTCCGTGGTTAAACCTACTCTGCTCGAAAGAATGGTTGCGTGATGTTAGTCGGTCGTATGTCTGTTTGCCACCTCAGTGATATGAAAGATCTATGACCTCAACTATTGCACGTAGAGTAATATGTATATTATTTATATTATTCCTCCTGAATAATGGAGGCCCCAACTGTGTAAACATATTTCCAACGACGTGGCATGACGTTTATTTAGAATAAGCCGTACCGCAAGCTTGTAAGCAGTTCGTGAACTTTGTTATTTAGAATAGTTATCCTAACTAATATTTTAAATGCGAATGTGTTTGTTTGTTACGCTTTCACGCCTAAACTACTCAGCCGATCATCATGAAATTTTGCATACACGTTGTCAGGGGAACAGAAGAGGACATAGGGTACCTTTTATCTAGAAAAAAGTACTGTTTAGTAACAGGAGTTTTATTAGATAAATGAATATAGGTTAGGTTAAGTTAGTACTTAACCTTAATAACCTAATGCTAATAAACTCTATGGTCCGGAGCGAGAGGTCGTGGAACGCCGTGGCCTCCTTCTGTGAGGAAGTCCTGTCCATCAGGAGGCAGCAGAGCGTGAGAGGGAGTGCTTAAACTCTCTCCCCTACCACAGAACCGGGCGCCGGAGAGTGCGAGAAGATCTCCAGCCACCCTCAGGTTTGACCTGGGGTGGTGGGCTTCGTCGGCCTGCCCGACACCCGATCAGCACGAGGTCCGAGAGGCGGCGTGCGTGTACCCACGCGCGCCTCTGTTTCGTGTGTCCCCCCTCCCCCCCAAAAGGGGGACAGTAGGGCTTAAATCTAGTGGTGACCAAAGGCTAGTCTATTTGTGTAGAGGCCGTTTCATACGGCGGGCCGTAACTTCGGCGTGGTCGGGCCCTTAAGTGAAAATGATTCGCGCGGCCCCGCTGATTGCGGTTTCGTCGAAGAACACCGTGATAGGTTTAGTCGGTATTCCGGGAGGTCCATTATTATCAAATTACAATCTTTCTCTTCTACCCCGGTGAGTCCGACATAACCTCTTCGCCCGCCCCCGCGGAGGGGTATGCATCAATGCATTCCACCAGGTAAAAAAAGTACTTACCCTTACCTACATTTAACGAGCGAAGCTGCGGGCATAATCTAATATAGAAAAACGAGAACCAAAAGGTAATGTTTTGTTACAGGCTCGATGTATTTATGCCGGCGTGTATGGCCTGCTCGCGGTGACAATAATACCGGAGTAGGGATTATCCCCCACCACTGTGTAGGACTGCCTTCTGTGAAAAACAGATTACAGTTGCTGTGTGTTAAAAATATATACTTGTACGACGACATATGCACTCGGTTACATGCTTTGATATTATATTTGTAATGCAAAACGTGTACTTTGAATACGGAACTTGACTTGGTCACGTTGGGACATCGCAGTCGTGATTCAGAGTCCCGATTGAAATAATACACGAGAACTCTAGTTTCTAAATTTAAAAAGAACAATCCCGCACTAAAAATTGTTCCTGTACCGCGGGGGTTTTTACAAACATTAATTAAACATCGGACACAAAGAGCACCCTAACTCGGAGCAACCACTTGTGCATCACACAATTTTTTGTTTCTTGTGGGATTAAGGCCCACAAGATTAAGCGTAGTAGCACGGTCGAGGCGAGCACTGAAACCACCACTGAAAATAACAAGCGTTTTATAGATTAATTATATATTATATTAATACTAGTTATTCCCCGCGGTTTCACCCGCGTAAGTCCCGTTCCGTGGGAATATCGGGATAAAAAGCCTATGTGGGCATCCAGGTCTCCAGCTATCTACATATCAAGTTTCATCGCAATCGGTCCAGCAGTTTTTGCGTGAAAGAATAACAAACATCCATAAATCCATACAAACTTTCGCGTTTATAATATAAGCACAGATAATATAATACTATTAGTAAGGATTATTGGGTACCGATAACGGATTTTTAATGCTGGGATGCAATGAGATTTCAAAATATACACTGTTATATTCTATACCAGTGACCCGCCCCGGCTTTGCACGGGTAGTACGTACAAAACCTTAACAAATGATACACCTAAACCTTCATAAAAACTGCATACAAATCCGTTCAGTAGTTTTTGAGTTTATCGTGAACAGACAAACAGACAGACGTGGCGGAGGTCTTTGTTTTATAATATGTAGTAATAGTGATAATGTCAGCATATCAGAAAAGCCTACACTGGCGATACAAATATGACACATTGTTGAAATGTCGGTGCTGACTGCTCGGCGCCGACCGTCACTGGGCACAAATGTTATTATTATCGTCTCTAGAAGAATAGCGGCACGTAGTATTTCGTGCTTTTTAGGTAAAACCGTTACTGTCTAAATAGAAACGGAAACTGTATACTAAACACATATAATAACTCTTAAACTTTCACGTTGCTTGAATCAGCTTGAGACCATAGCTGGTGTAACCTTGGAACCTCGGTCGGAACGTTAAGCAATAAAAACGGAAACATTATGCATGATCACGTTAAAACCCGTTATGTATTTATAATTACATTATTTTACATTAAGTACTTATGTTTATAAACGTTTGTGTGGTCTTGGGGTCCATTGCCGTGTCGTTCATAAAACCGCTAGCGACAAGCATACTATCAATAATCCACTGTAACAAAAGCTTATAAATAATATATAAAATACATAATTATATTAATTTATACAGCAACCAAATCTTTAGCAACCTATATCCACTCAAATAAAATTTGAAGGTAGGTATTCCGAAACCTATAAGATATATGGATACTATACGACCGAAGCAGCGGGCAATGTATGTATAAATAAATAATCTCCACGGTACTCCATGCAGAATAAGAAAGCAGGGCTTCCCACCGCCACTTCAGGAATACAAATATTTTCAGTTAAAAGTTTAACAGCTTTGCCAATCCATCTTCTATCAGACAGAAAACTTACTCCGCAGTGCCTTTTACAACTTGTACTGAGCAACAAGCTACTGTATGTAGTGCTTCAGTTTTATTTATTTAGTAGTTTTACGTTTTGGTGTCATGGCTTATGTTTGTGAATGGTTGTGAAATTTTGAGTTTGACTCCTATTAGGCTCAAGCTTCTATTAGGTGTTTATGTATAGATATACTTAGAAAATAGTAATTAAATAAATAAAGGTGTGATAAGAATCCTCAGCGTATCCTTTGACATATATAAATATGAATTTATATTTATACTAGCTGTCCCGACAGACGTTGTCCGGTACAGGAGAAAAAATAACCATATCTAAACCATCCTCGAATCCACTTGAACACACACAAAAAAAATCATTCAAATCGGTCCAGCCGTTTAGGAGGAGTTCACTCTGTCAACACACGTACAGAAGAATTATATATACAGGGTGTCCGGTAATTAATGAATAACCTTGAAATGTCTTATAGTAGAACAGAAGGCCGACTAGAAAAATTTAAAAAAATTTAAAAAAAATTATATTAAAAAGTGAAATCTATATTAGCATAGCATACTTTTGACTGTCTATCTATTAGCATAATTGGTGTTTAATAATAAAACAACAAAAAACCGATGGATTTCATTAATTTATGGTCGTAGTATACAAGAAAGATATACATGGTAATTTAAAAAAGAACACTTATCTCAGGTAGTAGTTAGGATAGATTTTTCTCATACTTTTTTCTGAACGGCCATCAGTTCCACTATAAGACATTTCCAGGTTATCCATTAATTACCGGACACCTGTATAAAGAATATTTATATATAATTAATTCACTGCCGTGTATTATAATAGCACAGAAAAAATTACAATAATTGCATTTTCATTACTATAATATACAATTTAGGCGCCGGCAGCCCAATAGATAAGACATTGAACTTTCTATCATGAGGTCATGGGTTCGATCCCCACAAATTGCACTTCAGACATGAATCCACTCGCACGTAACAAATAACAAATCCTAGTGATTAGCACCCAAGTTGCTATATATCAATAACAAACACCAAAAAATATAGGTGTAGTTCTTAATATACAAGATAGAAAGACTCATTATTATAGGCAACTTTTAGCTGCATGGGATGATTAAGGGATTTCTTATAACTGAAATAACATTTCATTTTAAACCGAGACCGAAACGATTGAATAGTAATGTAAAGTATAGACAAAAATTACTTATTAATTACTTGAACGGCAAAATCCTCGTTATCGCTAATTATTTATTTGGACACGCTACGAATGTTTCCGCTCACGGA
The DNA here is from genome assembly GCA_963675205.1 of Catocala nupta. NCBI lineage: Eukaryota > Metazoa > Arthropoda > Insecta > Lepidoptera > Erebidae > Catocala > Catocala nupta. The sequence continues at coordinate 23,093,984 of OY776086.1, read as the reverse complement.
GAGAAGTAAGATTCACTTATAGGACACGTACATAGGAATAGTTAACACTGTTTCGTGCGTTTCGCTTGGAGGCTCACATACAACATCCCTCATGCGTTTCCTATGGCCCCTATGTTTATGCGTGATTGAAACGCAAAGTATTGCAAGCGAAAAATCTTACTATTAGTAGACTCGAATGCTCGTTTGCTACCTTGGCGGTATATACAAAATATTATTCCTCATCATATTACTACTCTTAAAGATAAGCAAAGATATGTCTTTGCCAATCTTTAAGAGTACCCTATACCCTATGGGTTTTATTGCTTATAGTACAATGACGTTATCAATCGACGCGTAAGCGTTTGTAACACGAAATTATAGCTGGAAAGAGTTATCAAATAACAGGACAGCAGCAAACACAAATTTAAAAAAGACTTACTCGTATTGCTCGGCTTCATACAGCATATGAGGGAGACAATCCCAAGTCTTTACACATACACTCAATGGCACTGTACACTGTATGGGTTAAAGTGCTAGTACCACATTATCAACACAAAGTCCACCAAGTTTTTAAACTTTCGCGATACATATAATATTAATATTAGACAAATAATCTTAAACACGTCGGTAATTATTAAAGGGTAGAAATCCTTATTTATTTCTCGACGTTTCGATCGACTTCGCATCGATCGCGGTCACGAGCTGACTAGACTGAGCTCCCTCAGCGGCACTTTCGTAACATACTGGTTTTAACAACTACCCTCACTTGGTAATTTTTATGAACATCTAAAGATTTTTACACACAAACAAACCGTTTCACTATGGCAAGGATTATGGCCCATTGTCTTATATTGTATTATGTTCACCAATGCGCCAAAGACAATGTGTTTAATCCGTGCTCAGTATATTTGCAAGATCCACTCTTACTTTCTTCATAATATTCGTGTCTTATTGTTTATTGTTTCAATATTGCTAAACCTCGTCGTAAGACTTATTATCCCCAATGGTATTATCTCTAGAGCGGAAGTTAATTTATAAAAAGTATGGAAGATAAATTAATATCCGCATTATTTTTATTGAAAATGAATTTTCGAGCTGTAATGGAACATGGTATAGGAAGTGACTGATGCGAGCTATATACAACTTCTCCATGTGCGTAGAACTTATAAACATATAAGTTATTCGCGCGCTCTACATGCAAGTTCTTCCGTAAGTACCATGCGTAAGTTAATTGTACCGAGTACTTGCGTAGCTCGCGTTTCATCGTTTATACGATGTATATAGCCCGTGCAAATACTTTATCCGCAGCATGTTCAAGAGTCTTTGAATCCACGTAGTTCGTATCGCGATGCATACAATCTACACCAGCGCTTTAACACGCGCATATTAACCGCGTTGAATAACCTTTTAAAATAAAAAGCAATAAAAATATTAAAAACTAAACCGCTTGTACGTTTTAATCATACTATAACAACGTAACGCCTACATACTGCTTAAGCAGTTTGACAATGGATAATTTTCTATGAATAATAATGTTCAGAAAAAAGCTTTAAAAAAGAAAACTTGTGACATTATCGTAAATTATTCAAATAGACTTTAGTCAAAAAAAGATAAAATGGTAAATATTTATCCTTTCGAACAATAAATTTGTCATAAAATTACCAAGTGAAAATTGGGTCAAATACTATTTACATAAATAAAACTTCGGTATCTTTAGTATAACATATATTGCATTAGAGTATCTGCGACAAATAATTGTTGACGAGCTATAAACGTGACATCTCGACGCGAAACGTTATATAATTCTCTATTGACTTAGAGATACGATTTCAATAACTTTACTCTAAACCTAGCATTCGTCCGCGAATATTTACGCGTCAAATTTAGAACCTGTGCTACCCATCTATATTTTTTGGCTTTAAGGCGGTGTGAAGATGTTTTTAAGATAGACCTCTAGCAATACAACTGTAAAAATGGCAATCAATTCGGCGTAGTAGTTTTCGTGATTCATGATTGAACTTACAGACCCACAGACAAAATTCTAAAAGTAATTTTAGAGTTCGACAAAACTCTTATACAACAGCTTTGTCCGTCCATCTGTCTGTTATACAACTTTCAACTCAAGAACCGTAAGAGCTAGAGACTCGCGGTCAACGTCATTCGATTCACCATGATTGATATACCCTGAAATGACTATGACCTTGGACCTCTAAGCTCAAGGTCACGTGATACCATTTTTTTCGAACTTCAAGATTTACGGCAATTCATTGCCGTTTCTCACTTGTTTTAGCTTATATACCTCTTATTATACTTCATTATTTTTCTTAAATATCTCCTATGTACGACTATTGCGCCTATGTACTAGAATTTGCCGAAAGCTTCGCTCGCGTTAATGAAGATTTTGTCATTATATTTGAATCCCTCGAGAACAGGACTTTTTCTGGATGAAAATACTTTATGTCCTTTTTTGTACCACTGACAAAGTTGAGGCAAAATTTCATGATGATCGGTCAAGTAGTTAAGGCATTCAAGCGTAACAAATAAACAAACTCAGATTCACAATTATAACATTAGTTACAATGTAATACAGCATGTTTTTTTTAATATAACAACAACATTGTTGTTTTGGGCACTTTTTAAATGTGCAAATATAGCTATCGTTTATAACATAACAACAATATTGTTGTTTTGGGCACTTTTTAAATGTGCAAATATAGCTATCGTTTTTAACATAACAACAACATTGTTGTTTTGGGCACTTTCAAATGTGCAAATATAGCTATCGTTTTTAACATAACAACAACATTGGTGTTTTGGGCACTTTTTAAATGTGCAAATATAGCTATCGTTTTTAACATAACAACAACATTGTTGTATTGGGCACTTTTTAAATGTGCAAATATAGCTATCGTTTTTAACATAACAACAACATTGTTGTTTTGAGCACTTTTTAAGTGTGCAAATATAGCTATCGTTTTTAACATAACAACAACATTGTTGTTTTGGGCACTTTTTAAATGTGCAAATATAGCTATCGTTTTTAACATAACAACAACATTGTTGTTTTGGGCACTTTTTAACTGTGCAAATATAGCTATCGTTTTTAACATAACAACAACATTGTTGTTTTGGGCACTTTTTAAATGTGCAAATATAGCTATCGTTTTTAACATAACAACAACATTGTTGTTTTGGGCACTTTTTAAGTGTGCAAATATAGCTATCGTTTTTAACATAACAACAACATTGTTGTTTTGGGCACTTTTAAGTGTGCAAATATAGCTATCGTTTTTAACATAACAACAACATTGTTGTTTTGGGCACTTTTTAAATGTGCAAATATAGCTATCGTTTTTAACATAACAACAACATTGTTGTTTTGGGCACTTTTTAAGTGTGCAAATATAGCTATCGTTTTTAACATAACAACAACATTGTTGTTTTGGGCACTTTTTAAATGTGCAAATATAGCTATCGTTTTTAACATAACAACAACATTGTTGTTTTGGGCACTTTTTAAGTGTGCAAATATAGCTATCGTTTTTAACATAACAACAACATTGTTGTTTTGGGCACTTTTTAAGTGTGCAAATATAGCTATCGTTTTTAACATAACAACAACATTGTTGTTTTGGGCACTTTTTAAGTGTGCAAATATAGCTATCGTTTTTAACATAACAACAACATTGTTGTTTTGGGCACTTTTTAAGTGTGCAAATATAGCTATCGTTTTTAACATAACAACAACATTGTTGTTTTGGGCACTTTTTAAGTGTGCAAATATAGCTATCGTTTTTAACATAACAACAACATTGTTGTTTTGGGCACTTTTTAAGTGTGCAAATATAGCTATCGTTTTTAACATAACAACAACATTGTTGTTTTGGGCACTTTTTAAATGTGCAAATATAGCTATCGTTTTTAACATAACAACAACATTGTTGTTTTGGGCACTTTTTAAGTGTGCAAATATAGCTATCGTTTTTAACATAACAACAACATTGTTGTTTTGGGCACTTTTTAAGTGTGCAAATATAGCTATCGTTTTTAACATAACAACAACATTGTTGTTTTGGGCACTTTTTAAGTGTGCAAATATAGCTATCGTTTTTAACATAACAACAACATTGTTGTTTTGGGCACTTTTTAAGTGTGCAAATATAGCTATCGTTTTTAACATAACAACAACATTGTTGTTTTGGGCACTTTTTAAGTGTGCAAATATAGCTATCGTTTTCATCCAGAATCATAATTATGACCTTTTGCATAATTGCCTATCATAAAACGATGAATAAAGTTCCCAAATTCGTTTAACCGATCCGACAAAGTTTTATTGGGGACTAAAACAGAGAGTAAAATGTAGGCATTCGTTATACATACCCCTTTGATATATAAGTTAGCTTAATTATATATAATAACATAACTACGTTTCTAGTGAAACTTAATGTATGCTTTTATAATAAGCTCCAACTACAAATTGAAGTTCTTTGCAACCAACTTTCAAAGGGAATTTTCTCATATAAAAACTATTTAAAGCATGTCTGCTACGACAATTTTCCGACTCCTACCTTATTAAAAAATAAAAGTATCTTGTAGTTAAGATGATAATTAAAGTATCGGTATCTCACTCATATAATTAAAACTGAAGAAGAAGTCAATTTATATCATATAATTATGTATAGTAGCTGTTGCACGCGGCTTCGCTCGCTCGGGCAAAGGACTTTTTCCTGAATTGGGATTCTATACCTCTGACAAGGTGTAAGCCTCTGAAATTTTATAAGGATCGGTCGAGTAGTTAAGGCTTGAAAGCTTACGCTTTAGTTGTTACTGGTTAAGAAGGTAACGGCTGCAAATTTTTAAAATTGAATTATATATAGATCAATAACTCGTGCAATTCATTCCGTTACTTTTAGTCTAGATATAAACTAAAACTTGCTTCTTGAATAATAATGTCCTTCTGACCGAATTTTGGTCACGGCGGCCAATCTTGACGAAGACTGGCCATCGGCGCAAGAGATATTATAGTGCACAAGTGTGTGCGCAAACACAAGTACACTCTCTCTTCCCTAACTCTCATGATCCGATGGGACCAATAATCCGACACGACCGGAGAGAGATCAGGCGCAGGAACAACGGCTTTACGTGCTATCCGTGGCACAGGGGTGTCTAACACCGCCTACTTCCTAACTCCGGGCTCGTATTGAAATTTCTTAACAGAAAAACCCAATAACTTTTTATTCGCCCGACTTGGGATTCGAACCTGAGACCTCATGCACAGCAGTTGCATTCACTACCGCTGCGCCACGGAGGCAGTTCCTTGTATACGACGTGTATAACATGCGCAGTTAAGGCACTTGCACGAGTTTTTTGCATAGTGTAACTGACCGATGCGAGCTACCGGCGCAAATAACTCAATTGACGTCCACTACGCATGTTAGTACTCCACGCGAGTATACCTTGTTGTTTGTTTAACTTTTAGTTTTGTTTAAACACGCTGGAGCGATGCGGTTATAATGAGTGACAATCTATAGTCTGCACAGTCCTACACCTTCCGCAATCCACGTTCCCACCGTATGCCTATTTTTTGCCATTGGGACGCTACTCAAACCAATTTCAAATGGATTTAAAAGTTTATCATTACTCATATTTAAACCGCTCCAGCGCACCAACGTCACAGCACCGTCTCAAATATATGTACTTAACCGCTAGTCGCCAATGGACTGCCCATTAGGTAGTAGTTCGTTGGCCTCGCCGCGCCAGCGAGATGTTTTGGATAGGAGCTCGCTGATCAGCTGTCGAAGATTTAGTGTGATTGTGAGTGATCTCGCTAAAATACTTTGGAAGCAGGTTAAATTGGAAAAGTGTAGCGCAGACATGGTTAGATGGGCTCGACACCGCTCGCACCGCTCATACCGCTTCCAAGCATCACACCGCAAGCGAGCAGCGACTGGACTGTAGCGGCACGGAAGAGAGAATAGTGTAGCGGCAATCACACTTGCGGCGAAACGTCAATTATCTACTATAATACTATACTTGTCATTTTAAGATCCAGTTTAACGCACACAATTTAAAGTCGACAGATCGAGATAAAAGCGTCTACGCCTTGTGGCCAGTTATGGCCTGTTACGAACGGCAACGTCGCATATGAGTGTCATATCTTGAGGTTTCCATATGTAATAATTTATATGGGCTTAATATAAAAGTACTTCGTAAAAGTGTTTCATATGAAAGCATACATATATAATTATTATTGTAGTATTTTTATTATGTAAGTATTGCGTCGTCAGTTTTCATTGCATAATGCACATAAAGATATTGACACTTAGCGACGTTGTTATTCGTAACAAGACTACAATTCGTACACTTAAAAGATTTGTAACTGCAATCGAGTGTTGTGGGTTCAATCCCCACACAGGACAAACATTTCGCATTCTTAATAAAACAGAGACCTATCTGAGTAATTTGGATCAAACTAATTTGAACTCTGTTGCAATAATTTAACACGAATATATTATTAGAATTTATAGTCACAAGATTATAGTTCGAATTGCCATACTCCCAAATTTCGAGTTAAGTCGCTGTTTTATTAATTAAGCATGCGATTTGTGTGATACACAATTGATTGTTCCCAGTCTAAGTGTTCTTTATGTCCGTTGCTTTAATGTTTGTAAAGTCCCCCGTGACACAGGAATTATTCCTAGTGCAGAAGAAAATAAAATTGTAGTCTTTTTACTATATAAATATTGGGTCGATAGTCTTCATTGCATAATGTATGTCCATATTTTTTTACTATTATTACCAGCTCTATGCAATATAAGTATATTTATCGTAGTTAATTTTTCATTTCTTCCAAAGATTATTACGTATGTTTCTGTACCTCTTGTATATTGTTTGACGCGCTAAATTATCTGGAGATCGTCGAGCGCTCTGATGGAGTTTGTCTCTGTCTTATAAATCGAACTAGACCAGGGTAATCCAAAGTTTAATAATGCAATACTTCTTTTTTATGACAATTGTTGATGTGTTTTGTAATGTTGCTTGTTGGACATTATTTGCAATGAAGACTGTCGATCCAATATTTACATAATAAAAATATGAAATCACTATATAATTATGACACTTAGCGAAGTTGTTATTCGTAACAGTCTGTCGTAAACGCTCCTAAAAGTTTGACGCTAGGTCTTACGTATGTAGCTCACGAACGTGACAAAGTTCATTAACTAGTAATTGCTTTCCCGTAATCGCTACTTTACTAAATCTATATTTACAGTCACGTCATTTATTAGGTCTTGTTAAGTATTTTAACTGTAATAGAACGCCTAATAAATGAAATTACTGAGATTTAATTATTTACTTTTAAGAAAGTTAGTCTGTTCATTATTTATTTTCGATTGAACACCCAAAAGTTTATAATTACATTTAGCTAAGCGCCAGTTTGATTGAAATTATTGGAAATAATATTTATAAATGGAATTTTGTATCGACTCTCGCATGTTGCATACCTATTGTTATAGGTCATTATTATATATACTGTATAATAATGACCTACGCTTTGTGACAAACGTGGGAATCATTGATTTCATGGCATAACTTTTGTTATACTATAAAATCCTTCGAACCGAATTAGGTCGGGGCAGCCTATCTTAAATCTGGACAACTGCGAATGAGATATTATAGTACAAAATTATGTGCATAAACACAAGTGCAATTTCATTTCTTCTAGTCTTATAATCCGATGGGACTCGTCACAACAAGAGAGATATCAGACGCAGGACTAACGGCTTTACATGCTGTCCGAGGCACGGGGCTGTGGAATACCGCCAACTTCTAAACACCGAACTGCTACTCAAAAGAATTTTACAGAAAAACCCAATAATGTTTATTTGTTCGACCCGTGATTTGAATGAGATCTTGAAACCTCATGCACAGTAGTCGCGTTTAATCCCGCTGCAGCTCCAATGCAATTCTTATATAACCTAGATGGCAAACAAGCATACATAACATCACACAGCAGGTAAGCATCTACCGTTGCCTACGATCGCTTTCAATACTGCAATACTTGCGTGCTGCAATACTTGCTTATTAAAATGCTTTGACTGCACGGATAGCGTAATGATTTAAGGTCGCCTCGCCACTGCAACCGCGTCAAATGTTGATGGTTCGATTCCCCAGACGGGACAAACATGTTTTCGTTTTATAAATGTTTGTAAAATCCCCGCAACACAGGCATTATTCCTAATGCAGGCATTGTCGTTTATAACAAAAACATAAAACATCCAGGTGCCTCCCAACCAAGGCGAAAATTATTGGGCAAAGGAAAACAATCTGTGAGATATATATGAGAGCTTTCAGGACTCTAACTATCCAGGCGAATTAATAGTATTACTACTCTTATAGTGTTTTCTAGAAAGAGTCCTTGTCCGAGTGAGCCAGCTCATTAGTATCACCAAAGGACATAGGCATAGGTCTTTACCTATACTTTTATCAAGCGAGATTTTGTTATTTTTTGACGTGATTTAGTCCAATAATCACTGTAGGCAGGGTCTATCACAGTGTACTTCTATAATAGATAAAATAATATTGTTTTTGAGCACTTTATATGATTTTATTAAGTACTAGGTATCGCTAGGAAATAGTACTATATTTCTGATTGAAAGTTTTTGTACCCCTGACAAAGTGTGTATGAAATTAATGATGTCCATGATGATCGGTGGAGTAGTAAGGGTGTAAAAATCAACAAATAAACTCAAATTCGCATTTTAATAATAAGATGCGATTCTGACTGAAATCCATTTGTTGCATGCCTCTCCGCGCGGCGACGGAGAGGTTATGTCGGGCTTACCTGGGAAAAGGTACCCCCGTAATACCGACTAAACCTACCACGGTGTTCCTCGACATAACCATAGACGGCGAGGCCGCACGAATCGCTTTCACATGCAATCGCGACCCCGCCGAGGTTTTGGCCCGCCGTATGAAACGGCAGGCCATTGCACAAAAAATACTTCCTCCACGGTCCCGCTGGGGGGAAAAAGATGACAGAGGCGCACGTGGAAACGCACGCCGCCTCTCGGACCTAGTGGCGAGCAGGCCCACGCAGCCCAACACCCCCAGGTCAAACCTCAGGGTGGCTGGAGGTCATTTCGCGCCCACCGGCGCCCGGTACTGCGGTTGAGGAGAGGGTTTAAGCGCTCCCTCTTCCGCTCCGCCGCCTCCTTGATGGAAATTAGCTGACCAGCGCAACTTCGTCTGCTTCACATAAAGGTTTTTCTCGTTTTTGCAATATTTTTCATTGATGCTCTGCTCCTATTAGTCGTAGCGTGATGTTATATAGTATATAGCCTTCCTCGATAAATGAGCTATCCAACACTAAAATAATCTTTCAATTTGAACTAATAGTTCCTGAGATTAGCGCCTTCAACCAAACAAACAAACAAACTCTTCAGCTTTATAATATTATAGTATAGATGTGCCAGATGTGGAAGAATAATAAAGCCCAGACCTGACATGCTTAAATTATATACGAATAAGTCGCAACCGAACATCTAGCTCGTCGATGTATTCGCTAACGCCTCTTTCTTCTTGCACTTTGATATTACTCAAGCACTGTACTTGGCGTTCAGCTAACGCCGGGCTGTCGGGTTTTTATACATACCGAAAGCAAACAGTATTAAATTCTCCTCCGAAAAATTTAAATAATCTTCACAAATTAGATTCCATAGAAAATGCTTGTAAAATTAATGTTAATATACTAGATATTAGGCCGTGGTCATCTTTGAAAGTTATTTTTAAGTGCGACGATAGCCCAATGGATAAGGCACTGCTCCTGCGATAGAGAGGCCGCGCGTTTAAATCTCATCCATTACACAACCGACGTGAACACACTCCTAACACGAGCAATCAAGCTTAGCTGTAGGAAACAACAAGAATAGATACCAATAATTGATCTATATTTACTTGCTCATCGCGTAGTTCTGTAACAATACGAAAGATGACGCACATCATCCGATACTAATTAAATATTAATTATAAAAATTAATTATATAGTTCTTTGTCGATCTTGATCATGACATTCCTTTTCGTGCCTAAAAGCACGAACTAACCTAATTAATCCACTGGACCTAAAGTTTTATGACTTGATTGAATATAATATTTATACATATTTGAATTGAATTATGTATTAATTTTAACTACCAAAGACATATTTTAAACTTTAAACTACCTAATTTTAATTTGCAATTTATTTTGACATTTAGTATATCATGTAACTATTTTTAATATTTTATTACCTAAATCTTGTAATGTATTTATTGTTTCTAATATCGTATCAGTGATCGTTCCTTACATTAAAATAAAATAAATAATATCTTAATTACCAATTTCAATACCTACTGTATAATAATATAGATTATGATTATGTAAACAAAACTGTCTTCAAATTATTGTGATTTTGTACACCACTATGGACAAACATGTAGCTACTTCTAATTATCTATAACATCTGACATGCAATATATTGTATTTTAACTCATGTTTTAACGAAATAAAATATCTTTATCATAACCTTGATACATCTCACAGAGATAAATTTTACTGGTTCGAGTTCTGTTTTATAGATTGTCTTTTTCCTCTGTCTATAATTTGAAATAACATTTCTTCTCTATGAGTAAAACCGATTGATTATGTTAATGTGTCACCAGGCAAAAGTTAGAATATTGCATAAAACACAGTAAAGCGTTCCGTAGACGACGGACAGCAAAGGACCAGGCTATTTGCCCAGCATTATAAAACGTATTGAATCCTATGCAACAGCGCACACGAAGGACAAAACCTAAAAGGCAGTTGGTGCCCAACCGAGTCCGACGCCGAGTCGAAACAGAGCAAAGCCACCCGCCGTGGCGACTATACTAATTGCGGGCAGCCACGAACGACAACCGACAGAGCCAGACTTTTCTGTCAATTGGAATAAAAGGCAGATGTCTCCAAATACTAAAATGAAAAAACGTGTAGCTTTCTTATAAATAATCATCCATCGTTGCTTTTTACTTCCGCACTAGAAGTAATTCCCGTGAGGCGGGGATTTTAGACACAAATTAGTTAATTTAATTATTAGTTAAGTTACTAAAAATTTGCCATTTAGATTTACCTACCATTTGTTTAATAAACATAAATAATTATATTTCTATAATTGCTTTCTAGTTCTTTTGATTATAATATAATATGATTGACAACAGTTGTTTTTAATCCACCATATAATTTTGTTTGAATAAAGTAAAATAGACACTCTGGTATGTATATGGACATTCTGGGATATGAACATTTTGGGAAATGGACATTCTGGGATATGGTCATTCTGGGACATGGACATTCTGGAATTTGGACATTTTTGGGATATGGACATTGTGGGATATGGACATTCTGGGATATGGACGTTTTGCACCCTATGGACATTTTGGGATTTGGATATTTTGAACCTAAACGCAAAAATGTTTGACATGTTTGGGGGATCGAACCCCCACACTCCGCAACATTCAATAGCAATAGCGATACGAACACCGCCACGATTACGCTGTCAATATAAGAACATAACGGTCATAACGTAGCTTACCTTCATTAACAAACGATCTGTGCAATCGCCATTGCTATAGTGTCCTCATTTTATCATAGAGACATAGGCAGTCTATTTAAAATATGAAAGTAAATTATAAATACTTATAAGAACTTATGGAAGCAATACAGCACGGAGTTAATTGGAGCCTTATCCTTTCCCTTTGGAATATAAAATCCTAAAGACCCAATTAGCTCCGCCTCGGAAAACGTGGGAAAATATACAAACAATAATTATCCAGCAAACCAACCGTCCTGTTATAACTTTATACATCACAATGAACAGTCAATAAAGTTAATTAAAACTTTTAGTATTACATAATAATAATAAACTAGTTTTCAACGATAGGTATCGGTAGAAAATTCTTAATAGCAGTATCTGTAAATATCCTCCATGTGTAGCAATAGGATCGTTCCTTAACGTACAACTTAAAACAAAATCTCCGTCCAAGAAAGTACGTAGATCTTCTCTAATCCTTACTGAAATTATAAACGCGAAAGTTTGTATGGATGTATGGATGTTTGTTACTCTTTCACGCAAAAACGTCTGGACCGATTGCAATGAAACTTGGTATGTATATAGCTGGAGACCTGGATTCACACATAAGCTACTTTATCCCGATATACTTACGTGGATGAAACCGCGGAGAAAATCTAGTATTATATAAGTCTGGGTGTTCTTTATGTCCGTCGTTCGAATGTTTGTAAAGTCCACTGCTACACAGGAATTATTACTAGTGCAGGATATGACTTAAAATATAAAAACGACATATTTGTATTTTTATTTGTAATTAATAAACTCAAAAATGACAGTATTGCGCCTTTCGAAAGCTTTCTTATCCAATAGTAACATAGGCAATTTGTAATATAACGCTACGAGCCACTGAAGTGGGGCAGTAATCATAAACGTGAATAAAACTGCGGAGGACAGCTAGTCGAAAATAAAAGAAGTGTTGGAATCTTTTTCACAAATCAAATGCATGTTGTTGCCAACTTAGAGTTTGCTATCCGTGACAATATCACCATAGACAAGGGGACGAGTCGTTAAAACCCATGGGGACGAAATCCCCTAACAAAACAACACAATTAATTAACATACCTTATCAAAACCTATAAATTTCGTTTCACACAGTTTATAGTATACAGAATGAAATAATAAATATTCTAAAAGCATAGTAATTTTTTGGGCTTGAAGATAAACCGAAATGAGGTTAATGTTTTACCGACAGTCGTTTAGGCGTTCATATGAAAAGTAATAAGGCTCCTCCAATGCAAATGACGAGACTGAATAGTTTTCTTCCTCAAATAACAGCTTTTATGAAACTAACTTTAGTATGCCTAGAAAATACAGGTGTTCATTTTGTCTAAATAGACAAGTAGGGAGCTGGTAAAGTTTTCGAATAAGGTTTAACGTTTCTCGTGTTATCAGGTATTTGGAAGCCAAGTTTCGTTAGGAATAACATTGTAGCTGATAAATTCCGATAGGATTCACGATAGAACAATTTTTGTTTGTACGAAATGTATTTAGAAAGAAATATCTAATAATATAACACAATAATATAACACAGGCCGACCAAGATTTGAGCCTTGTATAGAAATAGGCAATATTCACTGTTACTACAGGAACCGAAAACAGGTAGGTATGCAGCATTTTTCTAATTCCAATTTGAGTACATTTTGCTAACGCTCTTATTGACTAGAGGGTGTGTAACTATGTAATAAAATTAATATTTGAATAATGTTTATTAAATATTAAAGTTATACGTGGCCAGACACTGACCTAGAACGTGTTTTATATCAATAGTAGCTCTATGTCAAAGGGCCCATTCAATTAACAGATCTTTTGACTTAACAGCGCAAATAATTTTTGTCATTCACTTTCAGACCACATTACCCCACTGATTGGTAGAAGCATTTTATGTTCTGCTCAAATCCTCACGGTACGAATAATAATAATAATTAATCAATATAATGAAAGATCGTCTTTAATTTAATAATTATCTGTTATAATGATGCATAATTGCTATTTGTTTAATAAAAATTATATTTTATTATATTCAACAAATTGACATACAATATTTAAAGTAAAACGAGACATCTTCTTTAAATATTGATCAACAAACTGAACCGTTAAACCAGGGCGCAACATAAATATTATCATACGATATTTACATATTAAAATTGTTATTATCGTACATTTAAATATTGAGTGTATGAAACTAGGTATCTTTTGTGCATGTGATAAAAATACAAATGTATTTTGATAACGTGGTTCGAAACATCAGATTTTATGAATAAAATATCAACAATTTATTTTCTTTGACAAGTTAATATGGATATAAATAAAAAATATAAGTTTGCTCATACGTTTAATGATATCTTTGCATATAAAATATAAATTTTGAGATCAAAAATAAAGTACTTAACTGCGATAACAAAATTATTTAGAAAGAACTTTTCAAAACTTGAACAATAATACCGAAGAAATAATAAAAGGTTGAAAGAAGACATTTTTATTCAAAGTCAATAAAATTAATGTGGGGAAAGTTGGACATTGGTCGTTAGTAACGTAGATGTAGGGGAAAGTAGAATGTTGTTTTTTTATATTCACTCTTCAGTTGTTTCATAATTATAAAATAGACTTTTGAATCAAACCTGCTTAGTAAATAGATTCTAACGTTTTGGTAAGGAAATAATATGCGTTGGAAGATAAAGTTTAGCATGAATGTCTCAAAGTTGCAGCAAAGTGACGCGTTGCCAGCCCGTCGCGTCTACGTCGGCTTCGCTTATCTGGTAGTATAACACTAACTCTTTCCCGCAGTTGACTTTTACGACGTGTGCGAGACGATAAGGGGCCGCTTCCTACTTTGTTCTCTTTTACTCAGAAACAAAAAGATTTACTTTCTTCAGCTTTTACTTTAACTATCTGGTTTTACACAGCGATATACAAATACAATACTGAGTAAAGCTGGATGCGGTAGACTGAATGTTTTGGTATAAAGTGGTAGCGGGTTGTCCAGTGGTTAAACAATAGTTGTAGTACAATAGGCTGATTGATTGATAAAAAACAATATAAATACTCAGCTTCTCAGTAAATGTTTGCGCGAATTTAAATGTAGCTAAACATTGCTAGTATTTTGTTCGTTGAATTTGTTTGATGATCAACTTCGAATTTTGCTTAAGGCCGTCAGCAAAGAAATGGTATGCTTATTTGGACTTAATTGTATTTATTCAAAATTTCGATCTGAGACGATAATCCGTCGTGTCTGTAGCAACATAGTTAAATTTGTCATCTACAAAAAACTGATGCTTTGGCTAATGCCTCCAGCATCAGTTTTTGTGGAAGACAAAAGGTTTTTAGATTTATCGATATTAGTTAAATACGCATCTATTAATTATCGGAGATGGAGCTTACAATATTCCACTATAAATCTAGTATCGTTTTCTGGCATTCGATGTGATATTTCTGTGTGTTGATTTTTATAAGAATTTGTCTGTGGAAGATATCGGATTTTAATTTTTTACTTTATTCCAATCCCCTTACAATGTTTTTTATGTTAGAGAACTCTGTTAGTTTATACTGTGCCGAGTTTTTATATACAGCGGCCCATATAGGTACAGTAGACTTTCTGTTGTGATTTACCCTTCTTCCGTAGGGTGGTATGAAGCTAATTTGTTTTTGAACGTACAGTTTTCTTGCCGGAGACCGGATTTCGTCAAAGGGGATTAGAGCAAATGCAATATTTGATCGCTCGCTATAGAATAAAATGGAATTACAGTTTGATTCTTAAAATATTTATTTATGTCCTGGGTTCGGGCAAAAAATAGTTTTCAGTCAAGATATTATTAGTATCAGCCCAGCGATAGAAAAAGCGACAATGGTACAGCACAATGCCTCATAAAACACGTAAAGGCCCCGCGAGCTCCAGTCGTGACAGAGAGAGAAGATCAGGTCGTGTATAACAGCGAGGAGAGATAACTTATATAATAGCTTCGGTTTTGGCAGCAATCCACGATATATACCACTGGTAATGCAACCATACATACATAGGCTACATAATTACATTGTCGTATATATTTACCTCCATAAGAAAATTAAATCAACAATATTCTTATACATAATAATAAAATAAAAGCAAAAGTATGTCTCTTAGTTTATCTTTCTTCCTATATAATGTGATTACTAAATTTAAATAAGTAATGTGCCAAAGGATAGCACCGGCTATTACTCTTGGCATTATACAGGCTTCTTGTGAGACCAAATTTTTGACTTCAAAAGCAACATAGTTAACTAGTATATTACCAACATCGAATACCAACATGATTCGACCCAAAGTTGCATAGTAAACATAAATATCATATAATGCAGATGAATCTGCGACGCACAGCTGGTAGCATTATAGGTATGCCACAAAAAGCTCAATAGCATGGTAATTAAACATAAATACCTACATACATACGTAAGTTAATCATAACATTAATTTACGATGATCTATAATTCGTACACACATCATAATGTGGCTCATAGCAAATTTCATACATTAGGAAATGGCACCATTATACAAAATAATGAAAGGATGTTTGTATCATAAAATTTATTTACGCCTGCAAAATAATGCCTTAATAGATTACTATAACCTACTTTCTAGTACCTATATAATATACTATGTATACAACTGCGTTTCCCCAAAGGGATAACAGAGGTGTGTATCTACAAATGGCCAACATAAAACACATACAGCTTTGGCTTACATAATACACGGTGAACATATTGCTGTCTACCAGGAACAGTTTCTCCACAAACACTTTTACGTTGCTTTTTCACCCAGCGATACTAGTCCGCGTCTATGCTAATTGTCGATTAGTAACAGGCGACAGTTATTGAAAGATAATTCGAATTTCGTCACTATCGTGCGTTATTATTCAAATTACATTTTGATCTCACGAGCAACAGTGCGTGATCTCTCTTTCGTTCTATCGTGGCCATCTACCTTAGTCACTTTTTATTTAAATATTATTTGTTATTATCTACCCGTATAACATGCACAGAAGGAGCCAAGCTTTCGGTCTGGTTATTACCTCCTAGCTTCTTCAGACGCATCTAAATAAGAGATACTTAAAGAGCACGAAACTATTTTAAGAACTATAGTAGACATAAAAATGCACTCGAATAGCACTGTCTCTGCAGTCGATATATTGATACTTCGACATATATACCTATAATTTATGTATGTATAAAACAATATTAATATATGTGTCACTTCTTGCCTCGATTACAACTCCACCAAGAGCTTTGATCGACTCATAACCATTCATTGTAGTACATAGTTGAAACAATTTGCGGGGATATAACTATTTTTAAACGTTAAAGAAGTGTATAACATATGACTACGTAAATTTGCATAGAATAGAAACTCCAGTCATAATATCGTAAAACAATACATGTGTTCCGAAAATAACAGTCTTATGAAACAACTGCAAGCACAATATTTTGTTTACGACAAAGTCGTTCGAAATAATGGTTCAAAAGACTCTCGTTTATATCAAATTATGCAAGTGGAATCACATTACAAAACCACGTATCTCCAACCTTGTTTTTAGTTTCAAGCTTATTACCGTCGTGAATGAAAAGGAAAATTAAAAATACATATTTTTATTCAAAACAGTTGGAAAATAGTAATATAGAAACTACGGCCTTAAATAATTATCTTACAAAAGGCTTACAACGACGTGTAGTTAAATTATTTTGTATATCTGATAAGCATTGTGAGATATCTTTATTCGTTCTTCGTATCTTTATTTTCTGTAACTGTAACTTTTATTATATGTTTACAGCCTCGTTATTAGGCAAGCTAGCATTCTTATGCATTGTTACGAACAATACTTTTTGGAATATTTACTTATAAGGATGTTATAATCCTCTTGTAAGCTTTATGAATATGGACGCTAGACTCCACACAGCGAATTTGTAATATTTTTTCGAGAAAGTTAGCATAGAGTTACATGTATTGAGTGAGTTTGAGAGGATGTGTGTGTAGTTAGTTATAGCGTCTAGTTAGTAATAGTAGTAAGTTAGTAATAACTTACTAACTTACTACTAACTCCAGATAATATCGGTAAGCTTTGCCAGACACATTATTTTTCCAACATATAATTATTTTTTGTGTTGTTTTATTATTAATTTATGATGTATCCAAATAATATTTTAAATTATATTATATAGAAATAAAATACAAGTATTTCAAAAAAAAATGTTATGTTGTCTTCGTAGGGTGACAGATAATTCTGTTGCCCTAGAATTAAAGCTAGGCTTGAGTTATGCAAATGATCAGTTTCAATAAACAACGCGATAAAATCCGTATATTGTAGTTTAATTTCAATCACTTCGGTAGTTAATATAGCGAGACCAGTGGTTTGATCTTTGCACACTCAGCCTTTGAATCTGTTTATCACATAATATTCAGTGGCTGAGTGTTCCTTTTTTAAATGTTTGTAAGATAAACGCAAAGATTATCTCGAAAACCAGACTTATATTTTAAAAAGTCAAATAATGTATGATATCCTTTGTTGTTATACAACAGAGTGATTGAAATTAACAGATTAAACACAGCATTTGGAGTTGATCCAATGTTCCCAAAATAATGTACAATAACGCTACATTACTTACCAGCATTATCTACGAAAGGTTAGACAGAGACCTATTACAGTCTCAATTCGCCATCTATGCTTTTGGTTCTACGGCCTAATAGGTGACAAGCTCACTACTATCTAACATTCACCCTGCTGCTATAGAAATTTTCTTTGCGTCAAAACCAAATAACATTGCCCGATCAGAAAAGCAAGCCTCGTACTCACTAATCAAAATAAGCGTAATCTTTTGACTGTGAACCATTATTGGTTCATCACGATACATAGACGCCTACATATCCTTAATTCTGGGATAAGCATGCAAGTTTATATTAAACCCACTTTATTTTTAATCTCACGTAATAGCTAGTAACCTATTACTGAACTACCGAACATCCAAACATGACGATGCTATTGAAAATTTTCTGACAGAAAATCCAATAAAATTATGCTATTGGGCTTTAAAACCGGGAATTCACGATCGCATGCATACTAATACCACATGACCAGCAAAAAAATAGTCTAATCCCTTTCAAATACATTCCACGCATTCGTATCACCAAACATTCTATCTATGGCGAATATTTTACTTCAACAAAACGTCCGCATTCCACGTCAGGGATGGTCCATTTAACTTTAGCCATTGTTGATCCGGCAGGGGGCGCTTACAAATTATACCTATTGTTTATGTGCCCTCACGTAGGGCTGGCAACACACAGATTATATTTGTGTGCTATCAATTAGAAATATTTCCGCGAAAAATATTTTTTGTAATGTTGGCTGATTTTTATTATCGGTTATGTCGGCTTTTATTTTTGTATATGATCATCGTAAATACATGCCACAAAATGACGTTTATAGGTCCACCATAAAAGGCGGGTCCTTAATTTACATTTTCAAACGTAAATTAAGGACACGCAAGATACTAATAATATTCAATTATAATTATTGACTTTGCGTGTGAACAGCCTCCGATAATAATTATTAATATCGACGGCCAATGTCAGATAGTTAGTCAGCACAATTTCTAATACAAATTATTACTTAAGATTCGCATTATAATTATTATTGGTGAAATACTGTGAAATAAATAACAACTTCACCACGTATAATTATGAATAACATAGAAGATAATAATAAAACACCTATCCATTTGTAAAGGATAAAACAGAGATATATGTTTTATATATATATAGCTCTATCTAGATAACACATTATACGGAGCGGATCTTGGATCCTTCTTGACAACAGAATACACAAAAAGAATACCAAAAACAAATTTGTATAGCTTTCTCCCGTACCAATGTCCTAAAATCAATAATTGAACGTTATTTGATTTGAACTTAGCTCATACCATAAAATATCCTTTGATCCCCTAAAATATCTTCTGATCCCCTATGAATATTAAGCGGTGAACAATTCGTAGGGTGAGGGTGCAAGACGTTGCCAACTCAGGCGAAACCATGGACCAAAGTTTGTTGCATCATAAATTAGTTTGCAGAAAACATAAAATATAAAGAGGGCTTGCTTTTACTTTTAAAAATGTACTTATTTTCAAGCCAGTTATTAAGCTGCAAAAGTTTGGTTATGCTTCGTCATGTAAATATGAGTTAAAGGGCTTCTTTTTAACCTCGATTCCCTACTGCACATCGAAAAAACTTTCCCTACTACCGTAAAAAGCTTAAAATCGGATCTCTGCTTTTCTATCTAATATTGTGTAGGAATGGAGGAATGTATATCTCGTGTGTCAAATATAAATAAATCTATTAATTGGATCCATTTATCATGATATTATTGATGATGATGTGCGATTTTAGGACAAAAAATCGAATCGATTCGAATGCTTCGTTTGTTCAAATGTATTTGCCTTGATTTGGAGAACACTCATAGTTATTCGAATGCGTCCATGCTCAAAGAAATTCACAATAGAATGTCGAAAAAAGTGTCAAGCTTATTAGGCACCTGCATAAGCAGTACAAAATTTATTGACATCGATCGTTTATATAGTCGGCCTCGATGGCATAGTGGTTAGTGTAACCGACTGCCACACCTGAGGTCGCGGGTTCGATTCCCGCACAAGTCAAATATTTGTATGCATAAACACGGATGTTTTTCTTGGTCTGGGTGTTTCTATGTATAATATGTATGTATTTACAAAAAAATAAAGTATATATGTATGTTAATCCATTGTCTAGTACCCATAGTACAAGCTCTGCTTAGTTTGGGCTAGATGGTGTTGTGTATATGTGTTAGAATATTATTATTATTATATTACTATTATTATTATAATTTTTCATTTTTTGGCAATGGGCAGCGAACAGGGTCTGGTAAGGAGACACTAGCAATGATGCTAAACACACACTTTCCAGACGGTAAGATAATAGAAAAAGAGCAGGAGGACCCGATCAGCCTGGTTGAACTAGGCTACCACACAACCAAAGCAGATTGGGACACTGCTAGGAAGGTAGTGGATAAAGGGAAGGTCGGCTGGGCTCTAAATGGTTTTCAACCATTCAAGTCACCTGGTCCAGACATGGTTTATCCCATCATCCTGCAACAGGGAGCTGCACTCTTGGTTCCGCATTTGTGCAGATTATACAGAGCCTGCATAGCTTTTGGATACATTCCAAAGATATGGAGGCGTGTTAAAGTCATCTACATACCGAAACCGGGCAAAGCGGACTACGAAGAAGCCAAGGCATAGAGATCTATCAGTCTTGAGTCATTCTTCTTGAAAGCCTTGGAGAAGTTAGTAGGTAGACATGTCAGGGAGGGAGCATTATGGAAATTCCCCCTCCACAGGCTACGATGTGCCTACCAGTCGGGCAAATCCACTGAGACGGCACTACATTTTGTGGTAAATAAAGGCAGAACATGCATTAGAGAACCGGGAAGTTTGCATTGCTGCATTCCTGGATATTGAGGGAGCTTTCGATCAGACCACCTTTGATGCCATCAGTGTGGCATCGGCAAATCACATTCAACCATTTGCAAGTGGATCAATTGTATGCTAATATGATATGATGAAATGTATGCAATGACAACCAAGAGCTGCCTTCAGGGTGGAGTACTCTCACCACTCTTATGGTGCTTGGTAGTCAATTCACTCCTAGAACAACTCAACAAAGGTCCGTACTTAACGGTCGGATATGCGGATGACTTGGTGCTACTCGTCAATGGAAAGTTCCCGAGTACGGTATCTAGTCTCATGCAGAAGGCCCTGATTACGGTGGAAAAATGGTGCAGTAGCAATCATTTATCGATCAACCCAGGGAAAACGACTGTCGTGCCGTTTACTAGGATAAGGGATCTGACAGGGTAAGGAACTCTCTCCATGTGTGGTACGCAGTTACAATGGTCCATGGAGGTGAAGTATCTAGGCATGACCTTAGATAGCAAACTAACGTGGAAACCTCATGTAGATAAAGTCATAGAGAAGGCCCAGCGGGTCTTCGACATGATTTGTTCTACTTATGGGAAGACCTGGGGGCTAAAGCCCAAGGTCATCAAGTGGCTATACACGATGATGATAAGACCTATACTAACATATGGAAGCATTGTCTGGTGGCCAAGAACTACACTAGCTACATGCAGGATCACGCTGTCAAAGGTGCAGCGATTGGCCTGCATGGCTATAACAGGGGCGTTCCCGACTACGCCAACGGCAGCGTTAGAGGTCCTGCTGAATCTAACGCTGCTACACATTGTTGTGGAGTCAGAGGCGATAAAGGCGCTACACAGACTATCTGTGCATGGGCTGTGGAGCGTCAACATGCCGGTAACTCGACACACAAAATTGGAGATTTCAAAGGATCTCAAAAGGATTATGAGCATGGGATGCGACAAAATGCAACCATTGCACATATTCAAAAAGAATTTTAAAATAAAGGTCCCTACGAGGGACGAATGGAGACAAGGTCTACAATCCCCTGACAAGGGTTGTCTCATCTGGTACACTGATGGTTCCAAAATGGAAATAGGATCGGGCGCTGGTATCTATTCCAACGACTGCAAGGTGAGCCAAAGCATGGGCACATATGCAACGGTCTTCCAAGCGGAAACCTAAGCTATAATTGCCTGTGCTCAGGAGAATATCAACAGTAATGTCACTGACAGGACTGTGTATATTCTCAGTGACAGTCAAGCTGCTCTCAAGGCTCTGGACTCGTGTAGGGTAGACTCCAGACTGGTCCTGAACTGTGTTAAGGCCCTAAACAAACTTGGCAGGAAGAACACAGTCAGACTGGTGTGGGTTCCGGGGCATGCAGGGGTGCAGGGCAATGAGGAGGCTGATGAATTAGCCAGAAAAGGCTCGGAGCAACTGTTTGTGGGCCCCGAGCCATTCGTGGGACTCTCTGAGAGCACCGTCAAGGCAGCTTTGAATGCACATGGCAATGACAAACACAGGCTAGAGTGGAAGCCCTGAGGGGTCTGGAACACTCCAAGAAATTCATTGCAAACAGAGCCACAGGCTTCACCCGGAAGTTATGCGGGTATAACAAGAGCCAAATACGCCTGCTCACAGGAGCGTTCACTGGCCATTTTGGCACCAACGACTTCCTGTGCAGATTGAGATTGGGTCACAATTCGATCTGCAGAGCCTGTGGTGAACAGGACGAGTCCATATCGCACCTACTATGTGAATGCGACGCGTTGGCTGAATTGAGGATGGGTCTGATGGGATTGGCATATCCAAACCCTGAGGACTTCAGGCTTCTCCCTCTGAAGTGTACGCTACGACTGATGCAGTACATTCATAGGGAGATAGCTAAGGGATAAATCTTGGGGCCGACACAAAAGATCCCAATGGGTCGAAGTGTCGCCGGTCTGTGCTGACTGGCCCCCATACATAAGATAAGATAAGATTTTTCATTTGAATGCACAATCCTACAATTTGACGGCACGGATGGTGTAGTAGTTTAAGTGTTTGCCTCGCCACTGCCGCTGCGCCGAGTGATGTGGGTTCGATTCCCACACGGAAAAAAAATTGTGTGATCCACAAATTATTCCACAATTCCGAGTCTGGCTGTTCATTGGGTCTGTTGTCTAAATGTTTGTTTGTTGTGTTTAGATATAATGTGATTATCTTCGGATTTATTATCTGACTTCTTTATGGATATAGAGGATTCCTGTATCGGTCATAGTGTTTCTTTAATTTTCAGAATTATTATAACTGAGAAATGAGCACGATACACGATAATAGTCTTATCACTATTTACGTGCAATCTATAATATGGCAAATTGTAATATAGCCATATAAAGGCGATATCTCTGCTATACATTTATGAAAAATTAGGTTTTTCACTACGCCTGCTAAGAATTACCACTCGATTGACGTGCCAAAAATACAACACAGCCATGTTTCGTGGTTGTTTTCGATAAGCAGCCACAAAGTGTTGGAATAATCTGCCGCCATCGCTGAGAAATTGCAAAACAGTTTATATCTTTAAAAGAAAACTTAAAGCAGAGATTCTAGTTAAATAGAAATTGTTACTTTAGTTGCTGAATGTTGTCTTCTGTTTACGCGAATGTTATTCATTGAAATTAAACTACTATATACGGATTTTATCGCGTTGTTTATTTATCACTGTATTACAAAATTTTGAAAATATTACACTACTACTACTATTGATTTTATTTGACTAATTTATAAGCTTATAAAATTATTTAAACTATTAAATCTATTTATTTTTAGTTTACACTTTCCCCGACATTTCGGTTGCTTTTCAGCAGCCATGGTCTCGGGGAGACTGATCGTTAGCTTCTAAATTAGTAAAATAAAATCAATAGTAGTAGTCTCCCCGTTACCATGGCTGCTGAAAAGCAACCGAAACGTCGGGGAAAGTGTAAACCAAAAATAAATAGATTTAATAGTTTAAATAATTTTATTAGCTTATAAATTAGTCAAATAAAATCAATAGTAGTAGTAGTGTAATATTTTCAAAATTTTGTAATACAGTGATAAATAAACAACGCGATAAAATCCGTATACAGGGTGATTTTGAAATCGTGTAATTCCTTTTAACCACGCATTCTACTGGTGATATAGAATAACCCTGACCATATTTTTATTTAATTAGAATTATTTTTTTTGGAATATTATTGTTCCGTTTTTTTCGTGAAATGGTGTCAGATAGTCATATGTTAACCAACCGAGGCAATTTTTATTTTTTACTAATTAAAATAAAAAAACATATTAATAATTAATGTCGTAAATAATAACGGGCGGTCCTTTTTATTGCCCCTTATTATTTACGACATCAGTTATTGTTATGTTATTATTTTTAAATTAGTAAAATATTAAGATTGTGTCAGGTGGTTAAAATATGACTATTTGAAATCATTTCATGAAAAAAATCTGTACTCTAATTTTGCCGAAACCATTATTCTAATTAAGAAAAAATATGGTCAGGGTTATTCTATATCACCAGTAGAATGCGTGGTTAAAAGGAATTACACGATTTCAAAATCACCCTGTATAGTAGTTTAATTTCAATGAATTGCTGAATGTTATTTTATACTACTACTAGAATTAAAAGCTATAAAGACAAGCTTTTAATTCTTTGTTTTCTTTTTTTATTTATGTTTCAAAAACTTTTTGTCATGATCTCCGCATGCATAGTTACCTATCTCTCAAAATGTTAAATCAATGTAATGATTTTTATTTGCATCAGCTATATTGCCGTTAGTTGCACCCTCTGTCAACGTATAGGTATTATCGTAAGACCAGCGTCGTTACGCCTATAAGGTATTACGACTAATGCTGAGATAATACCTTTTTAACGACACCCTTATATGTTTTATTTTTCTTTTTGATTTGTTTTATTGTGTATCTGCATGAGTTTGTCATTAAAAAAACTTATTTCTTTCTTCCTTCTAATTCCTGATTAACTAGAAATATGAGACAACATAAGTTACTCTCACGCGAGAGGTTGAGTTTTGAGGTATCTCTACCATACACACGCAAGTACCTATGATTAACTTGTCTAAGAGTGTGCAGCTAATGCATGTGGCTTGTACTTGTAGTCCACGTCAGTCCTCCAATTACTTTACCACTGTACTATACAATGACAATCTGCCTACATATTTTATAAGTAAGTAACCTGTGTTTAGGATTTAAATGAGACGAACCCTAACATATTTTAATTAAACCAATCGTAATGTTCGACCTGTGGAATAGTGTGGGTGAGACCTTTGCTGGTCCTTGGGACAATAAAGGTTAAGAAAAAAATGCTTTCACCTAAAAAGCTAATGAATAGCATCGCTGTATCTCATTTGAACCTACGCAAACCAACAGAGGTCGCTATATTTAAGGTTATCTCCAGCATTTTGAGACCTTAGCGTAAATAAATTAATCTATTGAAATTAAACTACTATATACCGATTTTATCGTGTTGTTTATTTATCACTGTATTACAAAATTTTAAAAATATTACACCACTACTACTATTGATTTTATTTTACTAATTTAGAAGCTTACGGTCAGTCTCCCCGAGGCCACGGCTGCTGAAAAGCAACCGAAACGTCGGGGAAAGTGTAAACCAAAATAAATAGATTTAATAGTTTAAATAATTTTATTAGCTTAAAAATTAGTAAAATAATAAAATCAATAGTAGTAGCAGTGTAATATATTCAAAATTTTGTAATACAGTGATAAATAAACAACGCGATAAAATCCGTATAGGTATAGTAGTTTAATTTCAATGAATAACATTCGCGTAAACAGAAGACAATATTATGTAAATTAATCTATATTTAAATTTTACTGAACGTATAGCGTAATAGTTTATAGGGTCACCTCGCTACTCTTACTACGCCGATTATAATGATTATAATGAGATCTAATCTCATTAACGTCCTAAAAATAATAACTTATATGGTTTCGCGTTGCATGATATAGGTACGTATATACCGGGAATCAAGATTCTCCTACCTCACAAACGGAGACATGACTTCGCCGCACCAGTCCGTTTGTAAACACGGCCGGTGTAACCTGGTTAGAAAGTCAAGCATTAAAAGGTAAATAGGCATGGTCGCATTAATATATCCAAATATCTTCAGAATAAATATTTATGCTGAAGATATTTGGACATATTATCCGCAACGAAAGCTCATTGTAACGATTAATGGCACAAGGAAAAGTAGAAGGTCAATGTTCTCGCGGCCGATCGCACACAAGATGGACAGACTTCATTAAATCGTCTGCGAAGTGTTTTCTTACTGAATGAACACGGAGTACCATAAATAGAGAAAGATGGAAAAGTGTCGCAAAAGCAGTAACCAACCTATCAGACGATTCATGGCCACGGCCAATACGCCAGGACGATTAAGAAGAATTTCAAGCGAGAAAAATATTATGTTATCCGAAAATGATTGTTCCGAGCGTTCATTGTGTTCATTTTTTGAATGTTTATAAAATGCCATATAATGCAAGAACTACAACAAACGCGGTAGTTTATTGTTTTAAAAAAGGGTTACTATAATTATAGTATAAGAAATGTATATATTTGCCATTACAATCACTACATACATATTATAAAACAAACTCCCCCGCCGCGTCTGTCTGTCTGTTCGCGATAAACTCAAAAACTACTGAACGGATGTTCATGCTATCTTCACCAATAGACATAAGATTTATGAGGAAGGTTTATCATCACTACATATTACAAAGCAAAGTCCCCCGCCGCGTCTGTCTGTCTGTCTATTCGCGATAAACTTAAAAACTACTGAACGGTGTGTGGATGCGGATTTCACCAATAGACAGCGATTTATGAGGAAGATTCAGGTGTATAATTTGTTAAAGTTTTGTACTACCCTTGCGAAACAGCCAGTTTCATATATTCATGACACAGCCCTAACTAGACGGCTACAAATTATAATATTACGTTATCTTTCACTCATTGTTCAATTTCAAATGTATATACGTGAGCCATTATCATTAAAACATTGCTTTATACATTAATGTAAACCCATGTAGTTTCTATAGCCGTACTAAAATACGAATATAACAACTGACATAAATTCTCCGCTTTTGTTTTTATGCAAGATTACTATAATAGGTACAACTCGGGCTACTTGTATACTTGTTAGCTCTCCATTTCAGCTAGAATGCTTATGGGAGCCACTCACATTAACCAGACATATTGCCAGTAATAATAAATAATATAATATTCTATCACATACACACAACACTATCTAGCCCAAACTAAGCAGAGCTTGTACTATGGGTACTAGACAATGGATAATCATACATATATACTTTTTTAATAAATACCTACATATTATATTACCTAACCTAACACCCAGACCAAGACAAACATCCATGTCCATGCACACAAATGTTTGACTGCCCAAGTCAAACATTTGTGTGCATGGACATGGATGAATCGAATCCGTGACCTCAGGCGTGGCAGTCGGTTACACTAACCACTACGCCATCGGCCGCCAAACTGGTGCTACTGAGAATTTTGTAAAAGCCAATACTACTTTGATCCGGGAATTTGATCCGGTGCTTGGTCGCAAACATAACCGCAACTTCATCAGTGGACTATCGACGCAGTTATACTCGTCAATGGAACATACATACATCGCCTCATGTCTATTCGCCTTGGTATAAGCAAACATGTATCATGTCCAGGTTTCTCCAACTATGATTTTGGGTCCCACGCAATACGGGGCTATTGCCGTAAATTCCGTTCAGTTCCAGGCTCCATGCTAATCAAACGCGAAACCTAATGCACAGCAGTCAGTCTTCTAAAGTCTAATATACATCGTCGAGTACGAGCGATCGACCATGATCCATGGCAATCTACCTAACAATATCAAATCAAAAGTGTCGATTATTCGATTATAATTTAAATATTACACAACCACAGCGAATAAATCGGCATTCGGCTGTGGTATGATACAATTTTCAAATTAACTTCTCATAATATTGTCCTACACGAATATTATTAATAAATAATAATAAAAATGTTTATAATTTCTTCACAAATGTATTATTATTATGACACACAATTAAACTATTTCATAGGGACGGAATTTTACAGCAGAGATAGGCCAAGTGATACGCCAGCGATAGTTTAATGGGAGACCGCTGTATTGCCAAGCAAAGGTCTCGTTCAAAAGTTCAATCCCAAGGCACGCTCAGATTTTTCAAAGCTATGTGTGTATCAAATAGCTAATTATCACTCATTTTAACGGTAAAAGAAAATATCTTAGAATACCTACTTACCTAAGAGCTTTTCATAATATACTCGAATATACGAGTATGTAAAGTCTGCCTACCCACATCGGGCCCGCGTGGTGGACAATGGCTGTTTCATACTGAAAAGAGGCACGTGCCAGAGAGTTGAACAGCTTATAAACAGGGCTGATATTATTATAGCAATCGCATATAGCTACGTCACATTCACAACCGCCACTGAAGCAGTACATAGAAACTAAATCAACTAAAACGACATAAAATAAACAATTCGCTTAAGGATTTATGTACTAAATAAAGTGAGTGGTTCCTTACGAGTAGCGTCTTGAAAACTGTGTGTTCTAGTGGTAATATAATTAAGACGTGTAAATACTGCTTTGTAATGCAAACACTTGAAGTACATATACAGGGTGTCCGATAATTAATGGCTAACCTTGAAATGTCTTATAGTAGACCTGCAGGCAGTTCAGGAAAAAAGAAAATTTTAAAAAATATATTAAAAAGGTGCAATAGCTAGTCATACTTTTGACTGTCTATGTATTAGCTTAATTAGTGTTCAATAATAAAACAACAAAATACCGATGTAATTCATTAATTTATGGTTATAGTGTACAAGAAAGTTACATATGGTAATTAAAAAATCATATCTCAATAGTTAGGATAGATTTTCCCATATTTTTTCTGGAGGGCCGTCAGTTATAGTAGACTCTCGCCTGTATCCGTGACAGTGTAGGCAGAAGTATATCAGCGTTAATGACTTGACTTCACAGACAGGCGTTCTGGTTTTAAGTGGCCGCCTCGCCTCTGCCGCCGCGTCGAGTGTTGTGGGTTCGAACCCCACACGGGACAAAAATTTGCGTGATCTACAAATTGTATTTATGTGTTCTGAGTCTGGATGTTCTTTGTGTCCGTTGTTTGAATGTTTGTTAAGTATTCCGCGATGAATAAATAATTCCTACTGCGCAAGTGGTCCGTTTCAAAAGATTAGATCTATAAATACAGTTATTCTTACATAATGCAAATCTCTGTGGAACGTATACATAATCTTATACCTATATGCTTACCCTTTAAGGGATAAGCAGAAGTTTATAACACACTCATGTCGCCTACTTAGTTATAAGAACAGTGTTACTTACGCCCTGAGGACATAACTTTTGACTTCTTAGTGCCATCTACCGACCATATTCTCTGACTCTGTACTACTTTTGAGAATTGCCTAGCAGGAAAATCCAATAAGTTTGCCTGATCCGTGTACAGATAATAATAATAATAATATTCTACCACATACACACAACACTATCTAGCCCAAACTAAGCAGAGCTTGTACTATGGGTACTAGACAATGGATAAACATACATATATACTTTTTTTTTTTGTAAATACATACATATTATACATAGAAACACCCAGACCAAGACAAACACAGATGCAGAGACCTTACGATCGTAAACCATGGAACCAATGAGGCAGTATCCAGAACATTTTTAAGGCAACTAGTTTCAAATCCTGCGTCGCAGGGATCTTACAATAATTCAAATAACGTACACAGTAAACATCCAGACACAGAACAACTTTTTTGTCCCGTTTGGGAATCAAACCTATAACCCACGGCACGTGGTAAGTAGCGAAGCGGCTATTTAAACCACTACACCATCCGTACAGTTAGTATTATTATATATTTACAGCTTCTCCCAACTTGTAAATACTTAATTATGATGCAAACCAGCCGTTATGCGTCAAAAGAAAGGAGTGTTTCTTATTTTAAAACTCGCTTTAGAATAAAGTGGTTCTTAATTCAACTCATGCGCTTTATGAGGCTGTTTGAAAAGTTCTTGGCCTGCAACATAGAACGCGATAAACTTGTTATAAATGTAATTTATTTATTCTACACATTCCCTTTTTAACCTCAGTACACTTTTTATTTCGCCTTTTAACGCTTCAACAACTTTTCTAAAAGCAAGTCCTCCAATTACATTACAAATTCAATTAAACTAATAATGACTATATAACTGCCTCTGCGTAGCGGCGGTGAAAGCGACTGCTGTGCATGAGGTCTCATATTGTTTTTCCAGTAGGACCAAGTGTTCGATTTTTAAAGAAATCTCTATAGACCCATGTCTAGAATTAGTTCGTATTTATTTTATTGGCTTGACAACATTGGCACTTTACACCTTTTAAAAAATACCTACATGTTACAAAATCCAGACACGATAGTTGCTTATTTTTTATATACACATCTTGTAAAGTATACTTTGTACAATGTATCAATATTACAAAATTATAACAGCAATCATATTTGTAACTTTTGAACTTAGTAAGTTGAATAAATCAAAGATTTCAATTGTGAATCTAACAGAACGATCATCGCTTAAGCTACCTATATATCTCCTCTCCCCGATTCGACCCCTATCAAAAGCCCGGCCATCTAAAACAGGAAATGTTGCTTGTCATCGCCTATAGAACTATAATGATAGCCTTGTGATGACAGACAAATAATTACAATACGACTCATCTTTGTCGACAACTTCGCCCTAAAATTCTTCGTTCTTGATTTTACTTACTCACTTTATTTTTTTATTAGCTAAGTCTTATACAGAATGGGCGAAGGATGCCTTTTATTGCTTATAGCCACATTTAGCTGAGACAACAACAAAAATATCGTGGATAGGAATTATGTCTGGGGAATGCTGTATCTATAGCTATATTGCATATAATTCAACTCATGCGCTCATAAAGCGCAGAGGATTTTATTCCACAGAAAATAAAATTATAATACTTTGCACGAATGGCTTAGTGGTAATAGTTAGCAGGGTTTAGTTAAGTGTTCGCCTCGACAGTGCAAATACGGTGAGTGTTGTGGGTTCGGATTCTACACGAAACAAAAATTACTGCGGTCCACAATTAGTTGGTCCGAGTCGTTCTTTGCGTCCGTTGTTTAAATGTTTGTAAAGTACCCGTAATGCAGGACTTATTCGTAGTGAGGGAATGATATTTAAAAAAAGAAAAATACTATAACGTTTACATTTATTCTTGCAAAATGTCATAATGTACAAATAATAATTCTGAAACTAAATGTTCTCTGTGTCCATTGTCTTAACTGCTATATAAATTATTGTGTTGCGCGAAACTATACAAAGCTACTTTCTGTACAAAGACTATTCCTAGAAGCAATCGAACTTAAAATATGTGTTTATGTTATGTACATAGTAGGTACATATGTGCTTATATATTATCTACAACTGACATACTTTTACTATTTACGTATCTGTACCTAATAAATTGACGCGCCTATGCGTCTCAGCAAAATTTTTCCCTTCTGTAATAAATTAATTTAGGTTATACCCCCTATTCCAAAACTTAAGAATTTGGTATTGACAAGCTTTTATATATTTCAATTATTGGAAGTCATAGTAATAAACTAAGGTATTAAGGAGAGAAGACTACATTTCTAGATCGTGAGTTAATAACATAATTTCCTAAAGTTGTATATCAGTACAAAATATTCTTATAATCGCTTCAACAGTTTCTACATAACAAACGTTGATATGTGACAAGATAGCGTTCGCCTAACCAAACAAAAAGCATGCACACTTCAACCTTCACTAGACCATAGCTTCCCACAAAGCCAAGGCTGAAATATTTTCATTCCTCGCTCTTATAGTCCGACTAAACCTATTGTTGGCAGCCTTTCGTTGTGTCCGTACAATATTTTCAACTTGTACTGTAAATATAAGTTAAAAAGAAAATCAAATAACAGCGAGCAGCTCAAGCGATGTTACCCAATTTTTGCCATTTAGTTCTTCCGAGAAAACGCGGGCGGACGTTTTACATAATTTGTAACAGTTTTGGAACTGTTAGTCACGTTTTATCCCGGACTGTTCAAATTCTAAGTAAAAGGGTCAGGCATGCACACATGTAATAACTATTTGTATGTTGATCTACAAACACCAAATGGCCTACATTACCAAAAACCTCTTTAAACGGCCTCAAACATACCAAAAGCTTAATCATAGTAAAAACTATATCTAATTAACAAGCCTTCTTACTAAAATAACAAATTATCTAATCATATTTAAACATAAACCAACCAAAGCCAAATGTTTATTGTGGTAGACCAAAGCGTCGATGGTGGGGCGAAATAATTAGCACATAACAGGGATATGTGGAAAAACGAGCGGCCTTTGCCCTGCAGTGGGACAGTACAGGCTGAAAATAAATGATAATAATAATAATAAGAAGGCAGTGCTATTAGATACGGCACGCATTGTGAGGAGGTCCCTATCTCAGGAATCCTAACCACCGGCGGCTTGGACCCTGTTCCCGATGCCGGTGGGGTACCATATATGTATATTATATTTTTAAATTTATTTTTATATAGGTATGTATATTATAAATGAAAAATGTATTGTAAAGATTTAAATAAAGAAAAATAGTAATAATCTTTAAACAGCTTCAAACTTTGCTAATGCTTCAACATAGTGAAGAAGAACATCAATTCACAATCCTTCTTATTAAAAAATGGTGTTGTAAGCGTACACTAGGATTGACATACATAGAACCAGTAGGTCTACCATGAAACTAGTGATAGTTTCGGGCCTATCGTTAGTACTATTAGTACCATGAAACACGCGAAATAACGCTTTAGGATGACCAAAATAATACTAAACTCTACAGTGCCGTGGTCCGAGCAACGAAGTAATGTCACTTAGAAAGACTAAGAATGACAGAAATCCAAAGAAACTTCGTGTTAAATACATAAGTATAGTCTTAATATTTCGTTTTCCCGAAGTTTTAGTTACCCATTGTCATGGTAGACCTACAGGTTTTAAATACAGTTCAATTAATCAGTAACTTCTAACAAACACGATCACAGATATTATTTAAAGTTAACGATCAAGTAAACTTTACGAACACGGCAATAACTAATACTGCGATACAAAAAGATTCTTTGTGACAACCGGACTTTAAGCCCGAGACCTCTCAACCGACAATGCGCATACATGCATACTTACATACGTTTTAAAACAAGCGAGGTAGTTTTATAATAATAACTTCTCTCCTTAAAAAATAAAGACTCATTTAAATTTAAGCTTCTTTTGCCGTCATTCTCATCATCAGTAACGAGCTGTAATACTAGCATAAGATATTAATAACATTCGGATAATTATTTACATGGAGCAGAATACATGAAATTACGGCTTCACCGTCATTGAAACATTAATTAAATGTACAATACATTTTAAACAGGTGCGTGTTTAATAATGACACGTTCTCATTCCGTTTGGTTTGATCACAGTTTGACCATGTTGAGTGTTTTAATTGCATTCAGGGTGAATGTTGCAATTATTAAACAAGTTACCTACGGGCTTTGTTATTGAGTCATATTGAAAAAGGACTATTTAAACTACTATTCACTATCGACCAACTAACAAATAGACATCAACAAATAGATACCGGCTCTAATACAAAATGTGTGTATTGTTTTTGCAGATGTTCTTTATATAATTATGTGTACAATGTAATTTAAACCCTGCTTCTTAAATCATAATGTTTAATTTTGCTTGCACTTTAATAAGATCTCAACCGCTGCAAGTGAGCTCTTATCTGCCGTGACAATTTGCAGAGCTTATAGTAATTTATTCGATCGAAGGTGTTTATTACTATACCTATGTTTTATTTTTGGGTATTTATTATAGTATAGCACTTGCTCGTGGCTTTGGCTTTAGCTTACGATATGTATTATTTATATATCTATATTACTTTAAAGGCTAATTTCAAGAGTAGCCTATTCTGTATAAGAGCAGGTAAGTTTCAAAAAGTGTTTTGTTTTTCATCAATCGCTGTGCTGTCATTTGTGTGATCCAATATAATAATTGCTGCTCCGAGTCTGAGTGCTATTTGTGGCCGTTATATCTATGTTTTAACCGAATTGATTTAAAAACGTTTTGTAAAGGGCTTCAAGGCACAAAGATTGTACCAAATCTTTAAAATTGGTTTAATTTACTCGTGATGTATTCATTTTTAAAGACATATAAAATATACATTATATACATAGTCTCACGCCTAAATCCCCGAAGGACAAGCCAAAAGTGTATGACATCACGCTAGCTATGGTTTCGAGTCCCACGCAAGACTATTGCCGTCTTTTGAACACAGTTGCAGTCTCCATGCGGCTACTGCAGATATTACAACTGAGCATTAATTAACAGAAAACTTTAACAACATTTTGCTTGGTCCGGGAATCTATTCTGACACCTTATTACAGCTGCACCACCGGAAATTCAAACATAATAATTGATATATAGTCAACGACGAGACAATGAAGACTTTTAGTTTAATTTAGAATTTTTGAAAAAGGCGTCTCCCTCTCTATCAGTAGTTCTTATGTCGCGGAGGACTTTATAAACAGTTCAATCAACGAACACAAAGAATCAGACTTGGTAGAACCATTTGTGAATCATACAATATTTAGTCCTGCGTGGGATTCGAACCCACAACACTCGGCGCAGTAACAGAGGCGAGCCGACCATATAAACCCGTGCAAATGGCATAATGGTTTATATGTTAGTGGTCATTCGCGAGATTTTGAATTGCTTTATTATAGACAATAACTGTAATACGTTGTCTTTTATTTACTGTTATTAATTTGTATCTAAAAGTCTTCCTACGTGACAGGCTAAGCTTAATGTAAGAAGCTTTGTGAATTCAGGCAATAACAGGTTCATCATATTATATACTGAACTGTCTGATCGCTAAGTTATAATAATTGTAAGAACTTTTTGTTATTTAATGGTTAATAAAGTTATTATTGTGCTCTTTATTAATTATTTTAACAATAATAGTTATATTTATAAATGTACAATTATAAAAAAATACATTTAAAACTATGAAATTCTACCGGCATCAGGAACTAGGTTCAAGCTACCGGTAGTTAGGACTCCAGAGAGAGGAACCTCTCTATTGCGTGTCGTGTCAAACAATTATTATTTATTGTAAGTGTAAGTAGTAACTGTTACATGATAGTTATTTAAATCACAATTCATTACATCCTAACTTATATTATAAACTAGATTTTCCCCACGGTTTCACCCGCGTAAGTCCCGTTCTCGTGTGAATATCGGGATAAAAAGCCTATGTGTGAATCCAAGTCTCCAGCTATCTACATACCAAGTTTTATCGCAATCGGTCTAGTAGTTTTTGCGTGAATGAGTACCAAACATCCATACATCCTTACAAACTTTCACATTTATAATATTATATAGTAAGGATGCGAATATGAGTTTGTTTGTTACGCTATCACGCCTTAATTTTTCGACCGATCATCATGAAACGCATAAACGTCGTCGGAGGTACATTAAGATGATGTTTATCCAGGAATAGCTAGCGGAGCCGCGGGCAAAAGTTAATAGAATAATAAAACGCAAATTTTTATTCATAAGATACTGTTACAAATTTGTTTAACATTCAGCGACTTATGCTGTTGACTGTACAACTAAAGACGCTTTTTTATCGTGGTATGATTTCATGTCTTAATGTCACATCCACTTTGTATTATACTTTCTTTAAGAAAAATTCTACGAGAAATGTCCGCCGGCAACTTGCAATACCCCCGTTTACACGTACAAACTACGGAAGTACTAGGTGATATATACACACAGCAGCAAGACCGCTTGTAGTAGTGTTATGTATGTTATTGCCACGTTGGCTCAGTAGCTAGGATTGATCCTATGTGAGGTCGCGATTCGCACATCTGTCAAAAAAATGTTCGCGTGATCATTAATGTCTATGCATCCACTATAAAGTTTATACAGCTTTCTTTCCTACAAATCATACTACAACTACAACCAAAGCGTGTGTGGAGGAAAATTCCTTATAATAATCAGATACGCGATCATTGTTGTGACCAATGAACGCAACTAGTTCACACAGTACTAATACCAGTAACTGTATACACGTTTTACAATAAACTCCCAAGTGACTTTCAAAATCTATTGAATTAATTTAAAACAGTAGTAAAACGTAAATTATGTTCAAAAGGTTATTACTCAATCATAGAAAATATAGAAGATAAAACTGCTTGGGATTGAGTTGCTTTCACTCACAGGCTATTTCTAATCATATTATTAAGTTATTGTAAATATGAGTTGCTGTGACTATATTTTATTTGTTGTTAATATGTACCTTAGATTCACCAAGTTTTACTGTTCAAATCTTATTGAAATAAACTATTGTTACTACTACACACAGCAGCTCATACATATAAAAAAAAATTAAAATTGAATTGTACCTATTGTTAATTAATTTGGCGATCGAAAAGAGTGGCCATGAGTTTCTTACCTGCATCTTCTCGTAAGAAAAATTAGAATTTTTGCAATGAAATCGCACATGAAAACATTTTTTGAAAAATATTTTTTATTTAAGGATATACATATATTTTTTAATATAAGATAGGTTATTTCAATACCTATTTAGTGATACCACATAAGCGGTTATAAGTTTACCTTACTGTCGCAAAAAAAAGACAATAACAAATTTATCTTTATTGAAAGATTTTTGCTTAACTAACAAAGTTCGTATAATGGGGATGAATTAAAAAAAACACTAAATTTACTTGAAAAGACAATATTAATAAGAAGTGTTGCGCCCTCTTGCCCAAGTAACAGCTTGATACCGGTTTTCCATAGATTCTATCAAGTGTTTGATAAAGTCTTGTGCCATAGCATCCCATTCCTCCTTGAACGCGTTTTGTAGATCCTGAAGATTGGCTGGAGCAATATTACAAGTGCTCGATCGGATAAAGATCCAGGCTCCGAGCTGGCCACTCCATCACGGATTGAGGGACGAACCACCTCTTGCAAGTATTGTCGTACTATTGCAGCGGTATGGTGTCTTGCATTGTCATGCATATAGAGAAAGTTCTCTCCAATAAAACCGCCAAACGGTACGACATGTTCTTGAAGAAATTCTTCTATGTACCGCTGATATGTTAATCCTCTTTTTTGTCGCCCAATATTGACCCCAGCGATGAAGACATGCTCAGTTTTAGCTTCGAGTAAGATACCTCCCAGAACATACACGAACCACCGCCGTAAGCCACACGTTCTGTAATGCAACACTGGGAAAATCTCTCTATATGCCTTCCGTAGACCCTTCCTCGTCCATCATTAGCATAACACATCCTGCATTCATCTGAGAACAAGACTGCTCTCCATTGATCGACTGTCCTGTGTACTTGTTTTTGTGCAAATCGAAAACGGGCTCGGCGATGAGCTGGCGTCAGTTTAGGGCCATTTGCTGGCATATGCGCATTCAGACCTCTTTCAGCAAGTCTTCTTCTGACTGTCCACTGGCTGACGTCCACTTCACGCACCTCTTGACGATGATGTGCAAGATCAACGGCAGTCAGACGACGATTTCGCAATGCCATCGTTACGAGAAATCGGTTGTCGCGCTGTGTTGTAGCTCTGGTTCGACCAGATTCTAGTCGTCGTTCATAGCTACTAGTCTCCCGATAGCGCTGGTACACACGACGAACTGAATATTGACTGATATTCAGCTATTGGACTACAGAACTCTGGTCCTGGCTCGCTTCAATTAGAGCAACGACTTGAGCGGCTTTTTTCGGAGTTGTAGCCATTTTCTTCAGATGAATGCAACTGTAGGCAGGAGACGTCCTTTCAGGATGAGCGTTGAAATGCAAATGATGACGTTTTACTCAAAACATGCCTTTTTGTACCTGCAATTAGGCTCGCAAATTGCAGTAAGCTAAGTGAGCAATTTTAGGGTTTGTTGTTATAATTAAACTTATCACAGCTTATCTGGTATCACTGAATAGGTATTAAAATAACCTTTAATCCCATATCAAAAATACATGTATTTCTTAAAAAAAAACAAATTTAGAATATTTTTCAAAATATATTCAACTTGCCTTAGACTTTAGACTCACACGTCTATCTACAAAAAGGGTAGCCAGAAGAGTATTATAGACCGACATTTCGTCAGAAGCAGAAAACTTCTTGGCCGTAGAACTTAATAACACTGCATCAACCAGGAATTAAACCCGAAAACTGCACAGCAGTCGCATTCACTAATGCCTTACCACCGAGGCACTGTATTAAGTAGCAGTTTTAAAACATTTGAAGATAGTAATATGCTTTAGTTTTACTTATTACATTTTTATTTTATTTTATTTATTTGGACCAAAAAGCAGTCATACGTTACAATCTAAATAATTTAGATTTAAATATCAAAAACGTATAACCCACACTATTGTCCACGAAATTACAAGTGGAGTAGAAAGGATAATGGACATATAGGTATTATGTAAAAAAAGGAAAGTTATATTGTAACAAGATGATAAAAAGTAACATTATTGATCAGCTATCTATTATATTGAAACTTGGAAGATTTTTTATTTAAATTTATGTGTTAAACCGAAAAGGTCTAAATTCATAAAATGTGAGTTATACGTTAACAATAATCGATGAAGAGGCGCACGCTTTATAGATATTTATGTATATATTAAATAGACACATTGAAATGTATGAAATATGACATCAGCTATAAAAATAATGACAAATTCTCTTTCCTAAACCACATACATATATTATATTGGGTATTGCAAACCACCGTGAGTTGGCCGAAGGACTTTGACCTACTAATAAGCGGGAGTGTTTTAATTTTCGGCAATGCCTCTGGGCCTTCCCAAACTTTCCAACTAACTATTAATCACACGAAAAGATAATAGATAAATGAATGTGTGTCCAGCTTGTGTCGTCGAAACGATTAGACAACTATTCTGGACATGGTATTGTATTGATTTGTTAAATTAATTTGTTTTACGTGGGCATTCCGCTTAAACTTGTGACTTCCGCGAATCGAGAGATAATCGAATAATTTCTTTAATCGAGTTCATATCTTCGAGCGGTTAAAATGTATCAAATCGTGAATGGAAATCGAACAAATACGGTTTTCATTGTGATTGCTTTATACTATTTACTCGTTCAATTATGTGAAAGTCGGTACAAACTCATTTCCTCGTTTAGGATATAAGCAAAGTCTAACTAACATTATAAATCCAAATGTTAGTTTGTTTGTTTGTTACACTTTTATGCCTTTACTACTGGAGCGATCATCATGAGTTTTCGCATACACGTTTTTTAGGAGTACAGAAAAGGACACAGGGTACGGTAGCACCTTGTTTGTGTCTGTAGTGTTTTCTCGTAAAAAGTGAAGTTCCAATAATCAAATCTGGGTGTTTCTATGTATAATATGTATGTACTTACAAAAAAAAAGTATATATGTATGTTTATCCATTATCTAGTACCCATAGTACAAGCTCTGCTTAGTTTGGGCTAGATGGTGTTGTGTGTATGTGGTAGAATATTATAAAAAATATAAGATAATCTAAGGGCAAACACCTTGACTGAGAATTAATTTTGTTCACCATTAATATAATTTTAATCTTATATTATCTTAATAAAGACAACTTTCTCATCAGGACTAATCCACGAGTGTCTTTACAAACATACAATTTACAGGCACCACAAATTTTTTCTAGGCCTCACTAAAATATCTCCTGTGCGGGATTCGAACCTACAACACTTGGCGCGGCGTCAGCAGCGAAGCATCACTTATAGCTATCCGTGCATCTAAAACTTATAAGCGTACATTAATAGCACATATTGAATTTAATGTACCAAGTAACACATTTGAATCAAAACAACTAACAGTTGAAAACTCCGTCCCACGCCAAAGGATTACCACGAGATGAAAAATTCATGTTCCGCCGCCATTTAAAATTCTCTGTTACCATAGAATGTATATCACGAGAACAAAAACTTCTAAAGGGTCCAGCATGTGTTTCGTTGACGTGAACGTCACTGCGGCTTGCAACTGCCAGTAATGCTGTGCTTTTGTGCAGCGTGTAAAAAGTTCGTCATTTGTCCAACCTGCCTCTTTAGTACCTTGTATACACATACGTTTCATGATTGTGAGGATTCAGTTTCATTTGTTTCAAGTCAAGAGATTTATTTTGTTAGAAAAATATTACTAAGTATATGTAGATAGTACATTATATCCTAAGAGGTCTTTGGATCTCTCACCACAAGGACGGTGGTCTAAGTGATCTAACAGTACCTATGGGCATATAGAGAGAACCGAATATACCATACCACATAACCTATTAAAGTCGTTAACTTATCGCTGTCGTCAATTTATTTAAGTTGCGTATTTTACTACAATATCAATATTCAAGGAATAATCATTTAATTAATCTGTCAATTGTTGACATGCCAGGCATAATTGAAATTCTATTAAGTGACCACCACAATATTTGTTATAAACCATAACAAATATACACTGCCTATCTTCGAGGATATTCAGTCGTGAGCTTGAGTTTACCCAACTCCTTTCAGTATTTAATAATAATTCTGTCGAAATACACAAATCCGCAATGACCGCAAATATTCGATAATCAAAATATCTTCAGACGCTTATTAGATACGAAGCTGTAGACCGTAGTACAATGTCAAAACCACAGCATTTCTACATATACATTACTAGCCTACATTTCGCTATCAAATCTCATATCCTCCTAATAACCCAAATTCATGACGTACCACAGATCCGAAAGGTTCATTTCAACGCCGATCAAAAGCCATTGCCCTCACTTCGATAAATAATTAACCAACCACAGCAAGTATTAAGTCAACGGTACATTTTAAGTTCCTGGCGACTGTATTACACTTTCAGTGCACTATAAATCTTAGACAAAGCTTTCGCGGAAGTTGTGCAGTAGGTTAGTGGAAAAGTATCAGCAGGTACGAAAGAGTTTTACTCAGTTAACTACACGCTGTTGTCTCTACGTTTATTGGACAGAAAAATCTAAGGCAGTTTTGGTGGAGGTAAGTTAAAGCTTAGTGCTAATCAAACGAAATAGTTTTGTACTTTCCATTATTGTTTTAGTAGTAGCCTCCTTTCCCTTATCAATGTGCTGGATGGTATAGATCATATATTATAGGTCACGTTTGTGTCCGTTGCTTTAATGTTTGTAAAGTAATGAGAAAGACAGGACATAGAAGATAGGTAGCTCCCATTTTTCAAGTAATAAAATTTATAGAAGACAGAGTATTAACTAGTCTCACGCTTATATCCCGAAGAGGTTGTATTACACCGGCGACATTTATTACACTATTTGTAGCTTTACGTAATAAGCGGTAAGCCATCTACATGGGCAGGATTTCAGACTCCGTACCTATACTGAGTGTATATTGACCGAAAAATCTCTATAACATTTTGCCCGACCCAGTGAGCGAACACAAGACCTCATACAGCTGTTGAATCACTGTCACTATGCAACCACATACAGAAAGTAATGTATGAAACAGACGAAACGATGAATATATCTTAAGTTGTTAACCCTTTAAATGGCCAAAAAGTATTAACGTGCTTTTCTTGTGTACCTCTATTTTCTTTTCTTTTCTCAAGCGTTTGTTCTACATGTTAGCAGCCCCGTTTCCCACATCCGCTCTTAGCTGAGCACAGACTTAAAATACGAACACATGAAGCTGCAGTCGTACGTGTTTAATCAAAAAGCAGATAGAGCAAAATCAGATACTTAATTTTAACAAATAATATAGCTAGAACACAGCGGTGTTACCCATTTAATATTGATATTTTCGAGACTGACTTTCAGTCACGGCTGCCAATCTTAACGAAGACTGGACACCATCACTATAGTGCACCAGAGTATGCGCTAACACTAGTAGACTCTCTGTTCCCTAACTCTCATAATCCGATGGGACGGTAAGCCGACACATATTGGGCGCAGTACCAACGGCTTTACGTGCTTTCCGTGACATTGGTGTTTAATCCCGCCTACTTCCTAACTCCAATCCGTTATTAAGAATTTCTTGTTAGAAAAACCTAATAACATTTAGATGACCCGATCCTCGGGACCTCATCCACAATAGCCGCATTTACTGCCGCTGTGCCACCGAGAATGTCATAACACATGCACCCACACACATTAATAAGCACAGTCAACAAGCTCATGAATAGTATTTAGCTGTATCAACTCTTCAATAGAAAATTTGTTACAGTTAAATATGTTGAACTAAACTCCGTCCTACAAGCACTGCTAAAACTATACCGCTTTAGCTGAACAATAGAAG
This sequence comes from Catocala nupta, assembly GCA_963675205.1. NCBI lineage: Eukaryota > Metazoa > Arthropoda > Insecta > Lepidoptera > Erebidae > Catocala > Catocala nupta. Next base: position 23,051,396 of record OY776086.1, on the reverse strand, counting down.
GAATTCGAAACGTTGGACATTCGGTAAGCTAACGTAAACCAAGCGTATGTGAACAGAAACTATAACTGTCAAAACTAATCTTCAACAAGTAAACGTCCCTTCACCCGAAACCTCGCTTGAGAGTGGACGTGTGTCTCGTTTTTAAATAATATAATTTAAAGTGTACTTTGTGACTTTAACCCACAACATTAAAGTGATAGTGGTCAATCTCGCTTCAAGCTTTCGCTTATAGCTACAAGCTCGTAACGCCGAGTCTCTGTGGGAAAAGGACATTGCAATAATCGCCTCTCGCTTTCGCATCGCTACGTTGAAGCTGCTCAAGGTCAAGTGACGAGCCGGCGCTAGGCTCGCTACGAACGCTAAACTTACACACACAATCAAACACGCCTGCATCTATGACGAGCCTACTACAAGTGCTGTCCAATTTAGATATTCCGCAAGCGTTATCTAGTAGCCCGTACGATAACGTAAACATTACTTCACGGAGTAAACGCCCGCCCCCCGAAATGTCACCCAAAACCAGCGAACTTCAGGAATTCAAACAAGAAATACGTCAGATGCTTACAGTCTGGAAGAAGGAACAAGAGGAATATTTTGCCAAAATAACGGATGAACAAAGCACCCATCTAAAACAACTTGTCTCCGAATTAGCCGACCTAAAACCACAAAATTGTTCTATGCAAAAATCCTTTTTGGAAATCGAAAAGACCGTCTCGTATATAAGGAAACAATATTATTATGACGGAATGTCGAAATAACTTGAGTTACTGCAAAAAGAAAAAAGAGCCTACAGAGATAGTATACAACATCTGGAAACTAAATTACAGGATTTGCAGCAGCTGTCGCGTTTATCCGCAGTAGAATTTCGCAATGTATCCGCCAAGAAAAAGGAATCTGCAGCCGACCTCAATACAGTCATAACCAAAATTGGTTCAGCGATCAATATGCCCATCGACAGAAACGACATACGTGATGTGTACCACTTACCCGGGAAGCCTGGTGCAGTAAGACCAATAGTTGCGGAGTTCACGTATGTGGAGAAAAGAACCTACTCATCACCTCGGCACGTAACTTTAGTAAACAACACCCAAATGAAGCAAGATTAAGCACTCAAAGCATTGGGCTGTCCGGCAACCGCCCGGCCGATTTATGTTGCTGAATATCTACCCGCCAGCTCACGAAAACTCTTCTTCATGGCGAGAGAATTTCCATAACGAATGGACTACAGATACTGCTGGACAGCGAACGGGAACATATTTCTACGAAAGGTAGAGTTAGCTAAGCAACATCTAATTAAATCCGAATAATCGCTAAACAAACTGCAAGTCCAAGCGAATCAATGACTAGCTAACATACCAGCCATATTTTATATTATTTTAGTTAGAAATTGCCTTATACAAACTCAAATTCCTAAATGCTCAAGTAAGTTCTTTATTAACATAGTCTCACATAAATAACATAATAACTCATTCACCTACTACACAAGCTGCAAACAGTCACATTATAACACTGAACAAAAGTAACAACACACACAAATTATCTATTTCTTACCTGTTTTCCCTGACTGTTTCTACATGGCGTAGAGCCATGTAGAAAAAGAAGATGTATTTTAGATACCCCTTATGCCTACATATACTTAATCAATAGCCGTCTCAAAATAAGATCAATAAGAACTGCACTATACTCAAAAATATACTTCTATGCATATATAGCTATCCTAAAAGTTTTAAATGGTTACTACAAGTTTTTATAATGACTTGGAGAATATGCAAGTGTCCTCAACGCATACGTGCATATCAGACCACTGCTCCCACTTCTTAAAAGCCAAAAATGCCTTAAATATATTACACCTAAATATTAGAAGCATAATATTGTCTTCTATTTACGCGAATGTTATTAATTGAAATTAAACTACTATATACGGATTTTATCGCGTTGTTTATTTAGCACTGTATTACAAAATTTTGAAAATATTACATCCCTACTACTATTGATTTTATTTTACTAATTTATAAGCTAATAAAATTATTTAAACTATTAAATCTATTTATTTTTGGTTTACACTTTCCCCGACGTTTCGGTTGCTTTCCAGCAGCCATGGTCACGGGAGACTAAGATAGTAGTTGTCTCAATGTTCCAGTGTAGTTATTTCAAAGTACCCGAACATAATTTAATTATTGGTGTTTCTATTTACGCAGAATGAGCTCACAGTATCATGAAGTCTAGCTGTGGTTTGTTTCTTCTTGGGTTTGACTATTTGAAGTACTGGATCCCAAGCAGTTTAGATGCCTCCTAGTATCTATGAACATATCATGCGATGTGATGGTTCTGTCGGAATGTTGGCTCAAAACAGCAGTAAATATGCCTATTTTGGATGGATACTCATCGCATCAATCCTACAACCTCATTAACCAAAATAGTGGATTGGTCTTAAATATAAAAAATAATCTGCACTTTACTGTCTCTGAACCGATTTTTGCTGATTCCAGTTGCCTAGTCTGTACCCTTGAAAACAACTGGTGTATCATAACACTATATAGAATACCGTCCCAAAGAAATATTGACTCCTTCTTAGATAACTTAAATAATGTCCTACTCGATTTCAAAACTTACCACCATACTATAATTATTGGAGATACAAACATAAACATTAGCATAGATAGCAACGATTCACGCTCCCAGCAACTAGATACTACATCTCACGGGCTCTTGCCGGCTTACTCTCACCCCACTCGCCTGAATAATTGTATAGACCACATATTACTAAAATCTACTAAAAAGGCAAGTTCCTTAATATTGTAATCCTCAATTACAGACCACTCAGCAGTACTACTAAACCTTGAGACAGAAAAACCTATATCCATCACAAAAACAATTACAAAATCGAACCTTAACCTCCCAAGTACTATTTCTGATATGGAAAATTGTGACTTCTCCATCATGTATACGATAAATGACCCTGACCATGCTATTGATACACATTTAGACATAATCTCACCAATATTAAAAAAATTCAACTCACAGAACAATCCCATGCAAGCAGAGAATAATCAAGCCGTTGATAACCACTGGTCTGTTAAGATGCATTCGTAACAAGAACAAAATGCACAAGAGGATACAAAAAGAACCAATGGATCAAATTATCATATTTACTATATCGTAATTAATCGTTGCATTAATTACGAAAACTTATTAAAAAACATAAAATCAGATTATGATAAAAAGGAATTCCTAAAAGCCAAAAATAACCCCTAGAAAATGTGAGAGGTAATTCGTGATGTAACCGGTACTAAACGGGCACACTTGACTCCTAACGAACTGTTGACAATAGAAAACAGCCCCACTGAATCTGTAAACTCAATAAATACATATTTTTTAAACGTAGGACAAAATTTATCAAACATAGACCCTCACACTTTGTAAACAATAATACTTCACAAGATATAAGTTCCAATCAGTTAACTACTAGTCTAACCTAACCCGGATACACAATGTAGAGGTAACTCTATGGTTATCTTGGCAACGGATGAAGATGAAGTCAGGACATAATAAATAATCTCCGATTAGATAGCGCCACCGGATGGGATGGCATCTCCCCGAAACTGCTCAAATATGCTAACCATATTCTGGTTCCACTGATCACATATATATGCAACCTATCAATTTCTGCAGGTATATTTCCTAAAGCACTTAAAAAAGCGCTTGTACATCCGATACACAAATCAGGCAACAGAGACAGTGTCGCTAACTACCGCCTAATTTCTGTTCTCCCAGCAATTTCTAAAATTCTAGAAAGACTAATGTACATTTGTACATTAGTCTTTCTAGAATTTGAACAACTATCTAACCAAATATGACCTTATTTCCAAAAACTAATTAAGTTTCAGATTTGGTCTCTCCACGGAAGACGCTGTGACGTCACTACTGGATATTGTAGTTGACAAAATTGACAATAAATTTAAGTGTCTCATGTCTATCCTGGAAAATCCATATAAAAAAGTGTCTGCAAGAATTAGAAAGCTCAAGTACCTTTTTAAAAAATTAAGGCAATACGCCGATAACGACATCCTCAAAGTCGTTTACTCAGCACTGGGCGAATCAGTGCGGAGTTATTGTATATCAGCTTGGGAGGCGCCGCTAAGACCGACATGATACTGATAGAAGGGGCTCAAAGAGCGGTTATAAAAGTTTTACTGAAAAAGCCTTTCAAATTTCCAACGGGACAACTTTACCATGAATTTGAAACATAAACAGTCCGTCAACTATATACTCTTCGCACAGTAATGAGAAAATATGCAAAACTTCCATACACTTCAAATGCTAGTCCGACAATTAGAAGAAGACCTAAACCGGCTTGTCCCAAATTATACACTACCACATCTTTTGCTCAACGACACAACCTCTACATAAGCATGCTCATTTACAACAAATTAAACTAACAACTAAACATACACAAATTGAACGCTCACAGATGCAAGGAAAAAATTAAACAATTTCTACTTACCTTAGATTATGATGAAACTGAAGCACTAGTTAAACTCCCATACACATAAATACACCCTTACACACACGCACACGCGACGCACACGCACACGCACACGCACACGCACACGCACACGCACGGATGGCAACGAACGGATGACCCTGATAATACAGGATTTACCTAGCTTCGGGGTCATTATTCACATAAACAAACAATAAAACTATGTTATATTTTTACTGTTTCATATATTGTGTTGTTTTGGAAATAAAATAAAAAATATATGTTTTCTCCATATTCTCTAACGCATGGATAGGCCGCAGGTTTTACGTCACGGTAACAGGCCTTGCAATCTTGAAACGCTTATCGCAGCAAAATAGTGTGTATAGAGCCTAAAACACCATCTTTTAATTACTATTAAATCATTGATCTGACGGATAGCGCAGTGGCTGAAGTAGTCGTCTCGGTACTACCAATTTGCCAGATTTAGTGTAATTGTGTGATACACAAATGATTATTTAGATTCTGGGTTTTTTTTTTGTGACTGCTTTTGTTCAATGTTAATACAATCAACTGTGACCCAGAGATGGTATTTAAAAAAATATAAACGCCATTTTGATTCAGGACATAGTGGCAAGACGCCAGATGCAAATATGAAGATCGCTCAGAGATGACAAGTTGCACATTAAGAAAGACCAGGTCTGGCCATTATCCCTCTTACTATATTTGAGGTGAAGCAAATTACTTATTTATTTTGGACAAGCTTACGCTTTGCTTTCATTCTTCGGAAATGTAAAGTAGTTTATATCTCTCTCCGATCTATAAACTACGTCTATCCAAAGAGTCGTATCGATCTGTTGTTCCGTTGCAATATGAAATAAGGACAAACCAACAGTATATAAAATTATTTGTATAGACTGGCTTATGGCCGCAATTCTGTCCGTATAAAACTTAGTTGCTTAAGCATTTAATTTTTTTATCAATCTCTTCAATAGAAATAAGTAAGCCTGAGTGCCTTATTACTTAGAATAAATTCACTATATTCCCGAAAGAAAAACCATACAAATCCTGAAAATAGTTATCAGTGTCTATACCTAATATTTTACTACATACACACAACACCATCTAGCCCAAACTAAGCAGAGCTTTTACTATGGGTACTAGACAATGGACAAACATACATATATACTTTTTTTTTGTAAATACATACATATTATACATAAAAACACCCAGACCAAGACAAACATCCATATTCATGCACACAAATGTTTGACTTGTGCGGGAATCGAACCCGCGACCTCAGGCGTGGTAGTCGGTTACACTAACCACTAAGACAACTATCTCAGATTTACCACCCCAACTTCTGCAAAAGCAAATGACTGACAATACCGAACTCCTCTGTAGGTGGACAACCCCGTCGTGGCAACGTGGCGGACTCAAACTTGCAATATTCTGCTTCGAACACAAAATATGCGTCGACACGTGTTTCGCTTTAGCGCGAGGCATTCTCGGGACAGTTGGCAATATTACTATAATTACCTACTTACATACTGAATTAGAAGTTTCTATTAATAATATTATATATGTATATATATAATATTATAGCTGTCCCCAGCGGTTTCGCTTATATTTATGAATACTACTCCGCTCCCGTTACTTTCGTACAGAGAAGCTTTCTAATGGTAAATGATTTCTTAAAACTGGTCACGTAGTTTTTGAATTTATTCATCAAAAACAAAATACAAATCTTTATAATATAAGTACAGATAAAAATACATATTACAAAAAAAAACTAAGCCACACTCCTTTTTATCTATCCCGCAGGAATTTACATACATCCTCATTTCTTGCCTACATACATCTTAAACGTCACTACTGTCCTTGATGAGTAAGACAGTGAGTGATTGAGGACATCTCTTTTTTTAATATTATTATCTATATCCCTACGTCTCTAAAACCTTCGCGTTCGAGAAGTACCGAAACAAAGTGCCAACTAAATTTATATGGTATCGTATTTTGTGAGTCACATTATTTTACTAACGCAAGTAGTCCCCTTGTTTTGTTAAAATAGTCATAGCAATAAATCGATGAAGCGACAGCGTTGCGAGGAAACTGCGCTCTCTTTCCGAACTGTTTAAATATACGAACCTTATATTCCGCCAAACGGTCCACATTTTCTAAAGTACAATAACCTTAAAACCGATTAATTGTGTAGCTCTATATCAGAATTCTAACATGACATTCTATTACTTTAGCTGTTTTGTACACTGTAATTGCCTAAGGCCTGGTTCTTATATTAAGAAACAAGTCGTTTTAGCTACTGAATTTTGACATATGTGCCAAAAATTACCTGTACGTAAAAAACAAAAACGACTCATTTCCTTAGTGGCGCAGCGGTAGTAATTGCGATTACTATTTATGCGTGAAGTCCCAAATTCGTATCCTGAGCCATATCAAAGAATTATATTTCTGACAAAAATTCTCAGTGACGAAGAAACGTTATTGCGTTGCGACAGAATGAGACAAACTGTTTCAGATATATAACTTTGTCTTCTCGTCGCACATGCAATAACAGTGTTAATAAGAACGTTATTCGGCTCCAGGATCTCGCTGACGCAGTTAAGCTAACTTAAGCTTAAACCCTTGAGCTGATTCAAAAGCTTAAAGACTTAAAGCAAATTGTATCATACTAATAATAGTCCTAATGTTGACAAGATTAAACGAGGTTATAGATACAAAAAATTACAGGAAGTACATCATCCGAGATACCAGTTTAAGTAGCGATCATTGTCAACATTGTTATCAACAACCTGAAACAATGCAACACATCACAGGCGCATGCTCATTAATCACACAAACAGACTATAAGCACAAACACGACCAGGTAGCAGCTATAATACACCAAACACTTGCCTACAAACACAAACAACTATCTGAAAAAACACCATATTACAAATACACACCCCAAATTATATTAGACTCACCAGACTTCAAAATGTACTGGGACAGAACTATACTTACAGACAAAACAATACATCATAATAGACCGGACATCACACTACACGACAAAGAAAATAAAGTCGTATATCTCATAGACGTAGCCATACCCAACGCACACAACTTAAGTTCCACTCACACTAACAAACTTTCCAAGTACGCAGATTTGACTATTAAACTCAAAACCCAATTGCGAGTTCACACGATCAAGACCATCGCCATAATCATATCCAGCACAGGCGCCATATTAAACATCCATCTTCTCACACCCATACTAATAATACATGCAGGATCGCCAGAAAGTTTTTATCTATAGATTAATCATCACACCACCAGTTGTTTTTGCGAAATGCCCGCAATTCTGGTGAATTTCCCCAAAAAGGGCCGAGGCTAAAACCAAATAAATATAAATAATAATAATAATATAAGCTCCTGTATTAAACTGTCCAACTGCTGGGCACAGGCCTCTTCTTTGTGTGAGAAGGGATAGGCTACAGTCCACTACGCTGGCCCAGTGCGGGTTCTGCACATATCTTCGAGAACATTATGGAGAACTCTCAGACATGCAGGTTTCCTCACGATGTTTTCCTTTACCGTTAAAGCGAGTGATAATTAACTATTTAATACGCACATAACTTCGAAAAGTCAGGGATGCGCGCCTCAAGATCGAACTCGAGACCTCTGCGTGACAGTCCATCGGTTTTCCATTAAGCTATACTAATAATATAAAAGTAAAAGTTTTAATGATGATTTTAGATGTTTAGATGATTGACAGTTATACCGATTTGGATAAAACTTGCACACAAATAAACCATCCTAGAATAACTATATTTTTTATCCCGGTACACGTTGTCATAAGATTCACACGGGCAAATCCGCGGGCTAATTCTAGTCTAGAATAATCTAAGCTCAAGATTAAATAACGGTTTTCTTTACCAACATTAAAGGTTAATCCATCATTAGACTTCAAGAAAATTCCAATACAGAAATAATCTCTGACCTCTCGATGACATTTTCAGCAATCCAGCAATGATTTATTAAAAAAACAACATAAGCTATTGAGATGAAAAACATAATCCAGCAGCGTAAGTCTTTCATTCCATTAAAAAGCTAAATATATCCATACTTATATTATAAATGAAATATGACATTTCAATATCCTAACTATTCTATTATAAATCCGAATATGAGTTTATTTGTTACGCTTTCACGTCTTAACTACTTGACCGGATACTTATAACATTTCGCTTACACGTTGTCAGGGGTACATAGAAGCACATAACTTTCATCCAGATAGAAGTACCTACTGTTTCCAAGGGATAACTATCCTTAGGAAACAGTACCTTATCTTCTTTGTACGTTAGTAATAATACTAAAAGTTTGAAAATAACTCAGTTCGTTTGTAACCTTGTCACGGCTAAACGACTGAACAAATCTTAAAGAACTTTGATAAAGAGCTAGATTGTATCTTAGAAAAAGAGATAATAATAATAATAATATTCTATTACATACACACAGCACCAGCCCAAACTGAGCAGAGCTTGTACTATGGGTACTAGACAATGGACAAACATACATACTTCTTTTTTCTACATTGGCCAACTTATCCCGGTTTTTGAAACCGTGCGACTCACGAGAATAAAGCCCCGGGAAGAAACTAGTTATGTATAAGTTTATCATGAATGAAGTTCTAAACTCACTCGCTTTACATATTATTAACTGGATGATGGGATATGAATATGTTATTATATTTTCAGCATACACTTAATATTGTTCTCAATATCTGACAAAGTTGCATTTACAGGGTATCTATATTAATATTATTATGCTGAAGAGTTTGTTTGTTCATGTAAACGCGCTTATCTGAGAAATTACTATCCCGATTTGATAAAATATTTTTGCATTGGGTAGTCTGTTTATTGAAGAAGATGTATAATATGACATTTTTCATGATTCATTCAAAGTGTTTAAGCGAAAGATAGTGCAGAGAATGCTGTGCTAGATCTTGTTGACAGTTGTGTTTTCAGCTTCTTATGTAAACCGATTTTGTATATGTATATTGTTGATGTATCTTAAAATACGAGAATTTACCAATAGAAACCCAATAACACTTTGTCTGACCCGGCAATCGACCCCGAGACTTCAAGCAACAGTCGTGTTTTGTACTACTGCGCCACTGCGGCAATTTCAACAACACTTATAAGTATCTTCTCATAGACTCAACCCTTTGCCTAAGCCTTACGAAACTTCAGTAAACTCGCTAATTATTATTAAACTTCGACGTGGACAAAAGTTTCTTGTGACCTAAGTGGACCGTGTTGTGCAGAAATGATCCAATCCAAAAAACATAAATAAATGTTATGCTGATTTTTCTTGTAACTGTTATCCTACTACACCATGTCATGCATATAGTTTTATAAAGAATTGAATATAGATTTTTGCATTAGTTGATGTTTATTCAAAAGACTTTCATACAATTAATCAATGATTTTCGGTTAAAGTTTGACTTCTCTGCCCCCAACTTTTGAGAATTAATTTTACTGATCTGTGTGTAACACATGGTTTGATATTTGTTATTTATCAACATAAATAATCCTAATCGTTACTAATATAATAAATGCGAATGTTTGTTTATTTGTTACGCTTTTATGCCTTAACTACTCGACTCATCATCATAAAATTTTACATACACACTGTCAAACGTACGGAAAAAGATAAAGTGTACCGGGGTAGAGGTAACATTAAGATATTTTTAACACGCTTTTATTAGCTTGGTATGTATGAATCTATGAATCTATGTAACGGAATCTTTGAACGTGATTTTCACCGCTTTCAAACCAACACGGATTGATTTGAAACTTTGCACACTTATCGAGGACCGATGAAAATACGATAATTTAGAAAAAAAAAATAGTCTAAAAAAGTAAAAGTAAGTAAACATCTGTTGCGATACTTCGTAAACGTGTGTGTTGCATAAGTGTATATGCTCTTAATAATCGAAAACGTTATACACAAATACTAGCAGACACGACAGACGATGGCATGACGAGGCACAAGAAAAAAAACAAATTATCAAATCCAAACCATTCACGAATCCACTTGAAAACACACAAAAATGTTCATCAAAATCGGACGAGCCGTTTAGGAGGAGTTTTATTACAAACACACGCACGGAAGACTTATATATATAAAGATTGTTTAATAACGAAGTTAATATAATATACTAGCTTTTGCTCGCGGCTTCGTTCGCGTTCGCTCGCGTTCTTTAAATAAATATTATAAATAAATATGGCATATATATATATATATATATATATATATATATATATGGCATATATAACAAAATATCTTTCCTCTTTATAATATAAGTATAAATGAACACAATATTTTGGTATATTGAAAGTAGACATGTAGACATTTTAATTAAACTTTGTTCCCTCTACATCTTTTTAAGAGGGACTGTTCTACGTACTAAAAGATACATCTCAACTAAATTGTTTGTTACACACGTTAGTACATGTTCTCTAAGTCACTTAGTCTGAGCCAAGCGATTACTGGAACGCCTCGTTTGAGTGCAATATTAAATTGTAGCGTAACACATGATGGCATGTTTTAAATATTAAAATTTTGCACTCAATCTTATCGTAGAAATAATAAACTAAGTGAGTTAGAGTACAAACAATTTTAAGACGTCTTCCACTACGTATTTAAATGAAATTACATGAAAATAGATTTATCTGAATATTTAATTTTCTTTTTTGGTAATGTTTTCGAAGATATGTGAAGTCTCCCAACTCGTACTGGGCAAGCGTGGCCTGGGTTTACTTATGGCCTTACGCTTCGTACACGCAGAAGAAGCCATTGCCCAGCAGTAAAACAGTTTAAAACAGGGCTGATATTATTATTTTTATTATTTATATTTCTTCAACAATAAAGGTAACAAAATATTTTAGCAAACAAATTAAAATTAGCAATTAAAACTATTTACTAACAGTAATTCTACGTGACAAAGTCCATCACCAAAGAACGCAGAACAAATTTTAAGCTGAAGTCTAATAAATAAGTCATCGCACGCATCGGACGTTACGGTTACAACTTAGAATTCATAATAAACCATATTAATATTATGAAGAGAAAAGATTAGATTTTTCATTTGTTTGTAAGGATTTAACTCAAAACTAATCAGCCGATATCAAAAATTCTTTAAACATTAGAAGGCTATATTATCAAAGAGTAACATAGGCAAAAATTTATTTTAAAAAAATACTGTTTCCCTTCTCACAATGAGAAGAGGCTCGTGCCCAGCAGTGGGACAGTTTAATAGAGAGATATTACTGTTACTAAAATAACCTAACCTACATTTACGTGAGTGAAGTCGCGGGCAAAAGCTAGTGATATATAAATTCAATGACAATGATATAAATGTAAGGTTATGTCATTGACTTCAGTACATAGAGAGCGATGGATTATCATAATTGGGACGGTTGGCACACATCGATCACTGGCTCCCCTCCTGGCGAGAGATCCGAACCCCATTGTACCCACATACACTGTAATCAATCATATGTATTACGTACAACATAACAAGTCATGTACATACCTACTCTGCAGAAAAAAATGGCTTTCAAATTAATATATTATCTTATTCGTAATGTTCAAATCCATAGCTCTTCTGACAGTTTGGGAATCAAAATGAGGGATTGTGCTCATCCTTCTTCCGTATATTTTTAGTATATTATTAATTTTTTTTACTGTCTCAGTTTCACGCCTATATCCAAGCAAGGAGAGTTGTTTAACTCCCATATTTCGCCAACTATGCTATTAGCTCCGACGTAACAAGAAGCGAGCCTTTTGTCATTTACCGGCCAATGCTCAGACTCCCTACTGATGCCAAGAATTTCTTAACAGAAAGCTTTGCCCTACCCAGGAACCAATCCCGAGACGTCATGCAAAGCAGTCGCATAGTGCTAAATGCTGCTATCAGCTTATCTTCAATTACAGAAAAGGTAACAATGAAGCTGGTGAAATGTGGGTGGTATACACGCATGCCAACTCCTTCGGCAATACGAGTGTGAGCATATGTTGAGTACTAACGTGTCACAGACTGATTAGCCAAGACGCAGCCAACTCGAGGACAGAAACAGAAATCAATACTATCCTTACCACATATGTACAGGCTGTTGCATAAATAATGGATAACCCTGAAACTGTGGACTGGCCAGATTATCATCTATCATTTACTCCACTTATATCACCATATGCCACCATACATTTTTTTTTCAATTCGGCGTCCCAAAAATGCATATTTCCTTAGAAAACATGTTAAAATTTGAGAATAAGTATTTTTTGCGAAGTTATCTTAGATGGTAACAAAAAACCTTAATACTCATCTGATGATACAAGTATTCAGGAGTGACATAAAAAAAAACAGCACGAGAAAATGTCGCCAATTGTAGAAATGGCAGCTGATTTTATATGAGTAAGTACGCTTTTTATTTGAAATATCAAAATTATCAATAATTTGGCCATCCATAGGCATGTGGTGATATAAGTGGGTTAAATGATAGATGATAATCTGGCCAGTCGACAGTTTCAGGGTTATCCATTATGTACGAGACACCCTGTATATCTGATATCTTACTGTCAGTACAGTATTTCTTTAATATTCTGACAAAACTCTACTCACTAGTATACAGTACAAAGTTCTTCAGCTAGAGTCATTTGTAGGAAAGAGATTCTCCAGTCAGGAGTTCTAGACAGTGCTTGAGCAAGAAACTATTCTTTGTTCCTACGGACAGTTAATATTAATACAAATCTTATGAAAAAATGTAAATCAACTCGTTTCTTGAAATAGAACTGGGTCTTAGACAACTTTATTACTCAAGGAAATGGGTATCTTTAAACACACTTTTTATAGAATCCTAGCAACTTTGGTATCAAATGCTAATATTCTTGTTAAGCTAACCTAGAGCGCTTATGTTGGTAGAGTAGTTTACTGTGGTAGTATTATGGGTAGGATTCGCACCTACGACCTCTCGATCGCAAACTCAATTAAGGTACCACCACTTCAAATTATTCCTTATAACAATTTGTATTATGCCCACGCACCCGTCATATGTAAGTCCAGTATACATATACATAATATATCTTCTGTCATTGGCCTCGTAAGTATCATATAATAAAAGACTTCATCTATCTGTATGCAAAATTATAAACTGTATTGAAAATAATTTAATTTTTTATTGTGTGCATTTAATTTTACATATATTTTTTAAATTTTGTTTTGCCTTTCCTTATGGAAAGGAAAAAAGTCAAATTGTTATACACTAGAGAAAAATTAAAAAATTATAGAATTAGGCGCCGTTAGCAATGCCACAGATTTAAAAAATTTCGTCTGTAAAATTGATGTAAACTTAACTTGAACTCCAAATAAACGTTGTTATTATAAATTCGATTACGCGCGGTTTCTCTTAGATTTTGCCAATATTTTTTGTTAAAAGGTCCTTTCTGTTTACCCCTGAAAATAACATAATAATCGGATAAGTAGGTAAGGCGTGAAAGCGTAACAAATAAATAAACAAACAAACTTCGCAATATTTGCATTTAATGGCGGCACTTCACATGGCTGTTTGTATTTGCGTATTTGATAAATTTGACAAATAATAACCATGTGTAGATGGTTTGGTTTTAATAGTAAAATCTTGCTGCAAGTTTGAAGACGTCCATACTGTTGGTAAATAATTGCCTCTGCTCATTCAAAATGTTTGTGTATTTGTTATTTGACGCCTTATTTGGCTCCATGTGTAGACGGTCATAGTTGCCAATATCTGGATGTTTGCCCATTTGTCAAATATTCGCCCAAGTACAGCAAACACCCAATACCAAACACAAATAACCATGTGAAATGCCGCCTTAACATATTAGTTAGGTTTTTTGTGTTTCATTAAAATCAGTTCACATGTGATTGAGTAACAACCATCTATATATATAAACCTATTTATAATATAAGTAGGATACTCGGAAAATATTAAACTTATATAGTTTTCATCTTAAATCTTGTTACCGTATCGTAACGTGATACAAGGCATAGCATTCCCGTCACGTCCGCGGCACGGAAAGGACACCTGCACCGACAGTTGCTAAATGATTCACAAAATATACAGCCCCAAATATAATATTTATTTTTGATCACCATATTATACTAACGCTAGTACATAATTCTTGTCTATATTTTATTAGATGATATAGCGACTTTCGTATTATAATATAATATTAATAATTTAACAAAAATACAGTTGCAAGGGGAAAACCTAGGCGAACGTTTCCTGATCAGATCGGAGACGTTCTGGATAAAGGCCAGGTTAAGAGCACCTTAAACCGGCGAGCGTGTATGAGGAATGTTATGGAAGTGAATGAAGCCAGAGAAGTGTGTCAGGATCGTAGCAAATGGAAATCCGTAGTCTCTGCCTACCCCTCTGGGAAACAGGCGTGAATTTATGTATGTATGTATGTATTAATAATTTTATAAGTGACAAATTTAATACTATCTTCTCTGGTTCCATTTAAAAAGAAACTTTGAGGGATAAAGTATTGATTTAATAAACATTTATTTAACGTACTCAATGTATATCTAGATTCAGAATAACTATTAGTGGATCATGTAAATAGTTATGTCAGGTGGGATAGGAACCCGAACACAGCGCGGCGACAGCGGCTAGGTGACGCCTGTGCAATAATCTATCTGTTTGTTTCTCGGCTAATTATATATTATATAACCTTTGGCATGAAGGCAGCTTTAACCTTGTGGAAGGACATCATTATTATTAGCAAATAAAATGTGAATACAAATTTTAATTTCTTGTTTCTATATTTATAATAAGACAAAGACAGCACAACGGAAACTCCAAAAACTCGAAATAATTTACTTGTAAAATAGCTGTTCCCACGGTTTCAACCATGTTTGTGATTCCTGCTCTACTCCCGTAGCTCGTAGCATTATATAGCCTATATGCTGTCTTAAGAATTGGGCTATGAAATGGAAAAATAAACAATATTTTTAATCCAACTGGTAGTTTAAGAGAATAGCACGCTCAATCAAACAAACTAGTCACCTTTATACATTAGTACAGAAAGAAGTGCATGTAATATCCAACTTCTTAATCCAATTGCCCTTTTGTGTTTCTATAAACGTATATAACTAACTTTATATAGCTAACAGCGAAGACAAAGACTTGAAGAATCATAAATATTTGCAATAACAATTTATGGTAATACTCAAGCTTAGAGGCGACCGCTGACGCAGCGACGCACTCAATTTTATTAATACCATTTCATATTCATGTGAATGCCTGCTGAATACGAACCAATCTCATAGGTCGTTAGAAGGCATAATACCGCGATTCTTTTCTTTAAAACTGGTATTCAGCCAATGACGAGATATCATTGCCAGAAATAGAACGATGAAGATGAAGTTAAGAATCTGTTATGCCCAATGATGTTATATACAGAAAGAAACAGATATGTTCCTACTGCACGAAAAGTGAAGATTAAAAAATGTTCCAATTGACTCGATTTTCTATTGTTCTCAAAACTACAGCGATTGAATAAAATTCCCTACAATACAACAATTGTTATAAGTGCAGTTATAATTATACTAAATAGCATTTATGTTAAAATGATCTTACTTATGTTAAGAGGTATGGTGGGGTTAATATGTCTGATTTAGACAAAAATCCCGCAAGAAATAACAAAAGGAAAAAAAAATGCAGTTATTAATAACAAAATAGTATCTATCAGAATGATGTTCATCGTCCATTATTATAAAAGTGACGTATCTGGTATATACTACTTTAGATGGTTAGTACCACATTACCATTGCCCATAATTTGAAGACGATACGAAAGAGCCATTTCGTTTAAATACTAATTACCAGCCTAGGGCTCAAAATAGAGAAAATCGCCAAAAGAGTAATAAATACTGTTACAGCGTTTCGCCCGGTCAGTAAGAGTTCTGGAGACACAACCATCTCTTCCAATTATTTCAATCCATATTTCATTCCTGTTTCGTAGAACAACGCGCGAATGCTACACCTGAAATTGCAAGCGAGCATAGGATACGTTAACCACTTATCATCATACGGGTCGTATAATTGTTGTCCATCTTTATCGTGTAAAACAGCCTAACCAGTGGTATAAATATGTTTCTTTTGGTAAAAATTGCAAAATTCAGATGCACATTGCTCCGAAAAATAACTCATAATCAGTTGGATTACTTATAGTGGGATAATCTAAGAAGTAAAGTATAATAATACATAGTCGTGTGCCCATACCTTCAAAGAAGTAGGCAGAGGAGTATAACACCTATATTTTGCCAGATATGTCTTTAGACCCCACGTAATAAAGAGCAAGCCTATTGCAGTTTATGGAGCACAGTTCTAGGTTCCATGCTCTTAATGAGATTTTTTTACTTGGGTGAATGCTTATTATCTCACCGAGGGAAAGATACCTCGGCAATACCGACTAAACCTACCACGGTGTTCTTGGACATAACCAGAGTCAATGGTGTCGCGCGAATCACTTTCATATGCAATCACGACCCCGCCGAGGTTTCGGCCCGCCGTATGAAACGGCTGGCCACTCACGAAAAGACCTACACTTTAGTCACTTAACCCTACTGTCCCCTTGAAGGGGGACACACGACACAGAGGCGCGCGTGGAAACGCACACGCCGCCTCTCGGACCTGGTGCTGAACGGGTGGTGGGCAGGGCATCCAAATGGCACCTTGTCCAACCCGAAACCTCATGTACAGCAGTCGCATATACTACAGATGAGCCACTGAGGTAGTCGTAAGCAAAATAATATATTTGGGTAATAAAGCTCGGCAAATCGAGGTTTATTGACCGCAAAATCATATTATTCTACAGGCTTAAGGGTTAAAAGCCAATTTAACATGATATCGTAACCGCTTTTAGAAACACACCGGAAAATAGCAAAATTAATCCGTTTGCGGTCAGGCCACATTACGAAATATTAATAAACATTTTACCTTTATCGGGGACAATTTGAATTATAAATACTGTGATGTTTAATGACTAAACTTTGAATGGATCTTGGTTCTTTGTCAACTTGGCACGGCGTCGCCGAGTGTTCACGAACTCACGGTGACGTCATCCATTCAATCAATGCAAAACAAACGCAAAGTCGATTTGAGCCGGTACCTGAAGCCGGAAGTGTCAAAATATTCCGTTTGTGATCCCAAAATCCATATCAAAGTCAACTTGAGCCTTTAAACTTTGTACCTCTACTGCGAATACGATATTATTCCCATAATCAACGTGTTATAAGCGGCTATGTCAATCAGATTTTGCGTTTGCCGTTATTTACATACATAAGTAGTGTCTCGTATATATCTCTGAAAAGGTGGTAATTGTATTAGACCCACATTTCGCCAGCCATGGTTACAGCCTCCACGTGACATCTATTCTGCTGCTAAGAATTTTTCAATCAAGCAATGCAGTCGTTTTTTTTTTTTTTTTTTTTTTTTTTTTTTTTTTTTTTTTTTTACGTGTGGGAATGCTATGACGCATATCCCTCCGCGGGGGCGGGCGGAGGGATTATGTCGGACTCGCCGGGGTAAAAGAAAGATGGAAATAATAGTAAAGTACCTCCCGGAATACCGACTAAACCTACCACGGTGTTCCTCGACAAAACCCGCCGGCCCTTACGGCCCGCCGTATGAAACGGCAGGCCACTACACGAAAGACCTACCCAAAATAGGCACTACGTCGCATAAAATCCTACTGTCTCCCCTAGAGGGGAGACGGACTCGACACAGAGGCGCGCGTGGGAACACGCACGCCGCCTCTCGGACCTGGTGCTGAACGGATGGCGGGCAGGCCCACAAAGCCCGCCATCCCCAGGTCAAACCTCAGGGTGGCTGGAGGTCGTCTCGCGCCCTCCGGCGCCCGGCTCTGCGGTTGGGGAGAGGGTTTAAACGCTCCCTCTCCCGCTCCGCCGCCTCCTTGATGGAAATTACTTCCTCACAGAAGGAGGCGACGGCGTTCCACGACCTCTCACTCCGGACCATAGACTGAACTACGGCCGGGAGCGAGAGGGCAACCGATCCGACTGCCGCGATCAAATCACGGCGCTGCGATGCCCAGGCAGGGCAAACCGCCAAAGTGTGCAGCGCCGTGTCCTCAACAACGTCGCGGCAGTCGCCGCAGTGGTGACAACAGGGCGTCTCTTGCCGGCGTATACGACACAGGAACTGGCCAAAACAACCGTGGCCAGTTCGATCGTGGCGTGCCCAAGCAATGCAGTCGTGCCAATGAGGCGTCATTTAATGATGACCATAAACAAGGTGGCTTTTGTTCAACTTATAAATTATGTACCTAGTAAAAATATATATATGTATTTATATATTTAATTTTATTATTTCATTGGCAAACTACCGTAATTTTGGGATCGAAACTGTTTTTAAATCAAGTGTAGTAGGTACCTAGCTAAGCGTTACAAAAGTAGAATATAAAGCATGTTAGTTTTATATTCTACTTTTGCACAAACACTACAACTAGATATGATAAACATGACGTCTTATATCCAAAAAATATTTCTATGACAATAGAGCCAAAAAATTAACAACAACATTTCAATTAATAATAATCTTTCACAGTCATGAAATGCTTTTATTTGAATGACATATAGCTGTAAAGTTTTATTGCAATAATTTCTTATAGCCACGACTTCAAAAGCTCGGAATAAATAGGGGATGCAACAGGCCTAGGGGAGCCTGAGATAGGGATCAGAAGGGTGAAAAGGAAAACGAAGCAATCGAGGATCTAGCCGACAGCGGCTGGCAGATTTAAGAAGCATCATTATCCCTCCACAAATATATATTTACATAAAGTATAAAGAAGCTATGCTAATTATCCCTATTTCCATTATTCCAGTAAGCCAACGACCTACT
This sequence comes from Catocala nupta, assembly GCA_963675205.1. NCBI lineage: Eukaryota > Metazoa > Arthropoda > Insecta > Lepidoptera > Erebidae > Catocala > Catocala nupta. The sequence continues at coordinate 23,031,951 of OY776086.1, read as the reverse complement.
ATATTGCGGAGAAACATTTCAACAAGATCATTTATTATAACGATGACTGCGGTATTGCCCTTACAAATTCAAGATCCGCGAGGGTGCTTCTACGAATCTTCATGCCGCGTCATAACTCCACTCAATTTGTACAATCGCACTTAATGATACCATCTGAGGTTATCGAGTAAGCGACTCACGTCCCTGCTGCGTTTGTAATAAGGTATATAAATGTGTAATGGTGCGAAGAATGGTTAGCACGTCGGGAATACTGGTGGTAAGGCTATCGCTTCAGGTGGGAAGGTGGTTCAATTGTACGTAACCATTAAGACTTACACGTGACTAGATGGACAATGGAGGACCAAAGCATTGGGACGTGCCTTCACACTATCGAAACGTAAACGAAATGTTTGAATTTAAACTCTTGTCTTAGTGAATAGTGACGTGATCCGTTTATTTCTATCTAATATTATGTTTTATTATTGAGGAAGTGTGTATGCTTTTCATTTATACTGAAATGGAATTTTTTATTTGAAAACGATGTCTAATAAATGGATAATAACAAGCATATATGCAAAACGTATCTTATCTTATCTTGATTCAGGGGCCAGTCAGTGTAGACCGGCGACCCAGTGGGATCTTTTGTGTCGGCCCCGAGGTTTATCCCTAAGCTATCTCCCTATGAATATACTGCATCAGTCGCAGCGTACACTTCAGAGGGAGAAGTCTGAAGTCTTCAGGGTTCGGATATGCCAATCCCATCAGACCCATCCTTAGTTTGGCCAACGCGTCACATTCACACAGTAGGTGTGATATGGACTCGTTCTGTTCACCACAGGCTCGGCAGATCGAACTAAAATTGTATAAGGCATTGCATTTATGCCATTTCTGACATACACACATGTCCTTATATCATTAGTGGAATAGTTGTGATAAATTACACCTCCAGTCCCACCCAAACCTCTGATCTTTCCCTCTTTAACATAATATGCAAAACGTAAGAGGAAGTACAAATTTAAACAATTGAAAAATATAACAGATGGACTTCCGAATTTATATGTAATATCGTTCAATCCCAGATATATAATTCTCTCTACAGCCGCGAATTTTCATTAAACACAGCTTAAATCCGACAGCTATAAATATCCGCATTAATCTTATTCTTTTTTACTGCTGTACCGAACTTCAGTAATTTAAGACATCTCATAATTTAATCAAAGCTATAACAGCATCTGTTTCAAAGAAACAATAAAAATAAGCATTTATTATGAAAAAGTATCGTAGCTCTATGCATAATTTGCAGTAGAATGTGCCAGAACTATGGCATAACCCTATTACATGACACGACACGAACATTCTGATAACACAAGATGTTTTTATGGTTTAATAACACTAAAGCATGAAATACTTATGTAAAATTTGTCACGTTTGCACACGCTATGCCTGAAGGAAGAAGGGCATTTGGGGCTATGGTTTAATTAAATCAACAACGGTCTAAAATTTAATTCGGAATTCGAGTAGTTATACCTTCCATTTTTAAACGACTGTAGATCTATCCAGCCCGTTTCATTTCAATTTTATAATTATTACGGGACTAGTATGTATTAAATAATTAGATCGCTATTGATATATGATAAATAACATTTAGAGAAAGCTATTTATATAATAAGTAGTTAAAGTAAATTCTCTATACAATATATCATTGTTTTTATGACAGTAATTATAACATTATTGTTAAAATTTTGACATCTTAGCGATATCTCCAGTTAACACCAAAATTATTCAGACTAAAACAGTCACAAACACGACAGGCAAGCGATAATAAAAGTAAAAATAAATAAAATTTCAATATCACTCAGTAAAATAGTACCACAATATAGCACGAACCGAGTAAAACAATCAAATTACAAATAAGTATATCAAATCAGAGTACGCCATCGAAAATAATGTGTAATATTTCAAGAGACATTTTTGGGACATTATCATAATTTGATAAAAAGTATTAGCGCTCGCATGCATGCATAATCAAATATTTAAAATAAAACTAAAAGTTCTCGGTACGCAGCACCTCAATGCAATACACCGAATGACAGAGTGGCGTGTCACGTGACACGATACCTCCACGACACAAAAGCCTCTAAACTACATTTGTTTAATATTGAGAAATCTGCAAAACTGCTGACTAATTGCAATTGCAATTACATTAATCTATGAAGTCTTAGAATACCACACATAATTAAAAATGTATTGTGTCTAGCCATCGAATTCCGCTGCTACTCAATCAATAGATTAGCTCATACGAAAATTTTGGTTTATGTCACTTTTGGGAAATCACAGTATCAGATTGTAGGTTCTGTGAATTTCCAAAATTATGTGTAAACGTTATAGTTTTTACAGCAAAATTTGTTAGTTATATTTTTGCTACATATGAGATGATCGCAGCAAATTTTATACTACTTTTGTAAAAATTCTCACTATTATAAATGCGAATTTGAGTTTGTTTGTTACATATTCACACCTTAACCACTCGACCGATCATCATGGAATTGCGCATATTTTTTTGTTCCCAGAAAAAATGCTTTATGTTCTATCCGCCGGCTAGGGGACGGCACTGGCGGGGTGTGTGGGACTCCCAACATGAAGTGCTGGTATACTAAAAAACCTGGGGTGTTGGGGGACCAGATGGGAGCTCTTAAAAAATTCATCCATAGCAGGCCTACCGTGTGGGTGCGGGCCGGGTCAAACCGATCCGACCACCTGTCGTCCCCAGGGTAGAGCCTCACCGCTCTTCCCTTTCGACGTTAGAAGGCGCGCGGGAACACCGCGCGCGCCCTTTCGGGGCTCTTAATTTACGGGTGGCAGGGTCCGCTGAGGCCCTGTCACCCGGAAACCCTAGGTGGGGGGCAGGAGAGCCACATAAGCACGTCACCTGCGCCCTCTCCAACCTAACCTAACTTACATTTATGCGAGCGAAGCCGCGGTCTCTTTTCATATCTATTGCACAACTTATTAGTTTATATTATCAGCACGAGCGCTACTAATAAGCTATTAATAATAAAATACTGGGCACCAGCATCGTCGATTTCTATGGAAGTAAAATATCAAGTTTTAAATATCCAATATATTTAAAACTAAAACGAATATATTTAATTTATTAGATCACAATATTAACTAAAGCCACTGGGAAAGGTAAAACTAGGAACCTAGACGTTAAATTGATTAGGGTGTGTCCAGATCTGCCAGATCGCCACGAATGCGCCACGAATGTGCCGCTCGCGAGCAACTGTTTAAAATATAATAATATTTGTCATGTATTTGATGGTAACTATTATGCATGATGCTTGTGAGAGTAAAGAAATGAAAATGAATGTAAGCAAGACGAAAGTAATGGTATTTGAAAGGGAGGAGTGCATGACGATGTGCAATATTATGATTGATGGAGAACAAGTGGAGCAAGTGAAAGAGTTTGTATATCTAGGTACTTTGTTTACAAGGGATGGTACACATGAGGGAGATATTGAAAGAAGAACAATTGCTGGCAATAAAGTGAATGGCGCTCTACGCGCTTTTATGAACAGTCGAAATGTATCCGAAAAAGCACGTTTGGCTGTTCATAGAGGACTATTAGTACCTACACTTATGCATGGTAGTGAAAGTAGGGTATGGCAAAAGAAGCATGAGAGCAGAATAAATGCTGTATAAATGAGAGCGCTGAGAAATATATGTGGTGTGACTCTGAAAGATAGAATAAGGAATAGTGTGATTAGAGAGAGATGCGGCATAAAAGTGGATATAGTGACGATAATAGAAAAGGGTATGTCAAGTTGGCTTGGGCATGTAGAAACAATGGACGAGAACAGACTGACTAAGAAAATTTATAAGGCTAGTGTGAATGGAACAGTCGCAAGGGGAAGACCTAAGCAAACGTTTCTTGATCAGATCGGTGACGTTCTGGATAAAGGCCAGGTTAAGAGCACCTTAAACCGGCGAGCGTGTATGAGGAATGTTATGAAAGTGAATGAAGCCAGAGAAGTGTGTCAGGATCGTAGCAAATGGAAATCCGTAGTCTCTGCCTACCCCTCTGGGAAACAGGCGTGTATTTATGTATGTATGTATTTGTCATGTACAAACAAATGACGCTAGATAAACCTTTTTTGGATTACCGAAGAAAAATTACATAGACTGACTTTTTTTAAAGATTTTTTCTTGTTTATATTACTAAAGTAGCAAACGAGCATACGGCCCACCTGATGGTAAATAGTCACCGTAGCCTATCGACGCCTGTAATACCAGAGGAGAGAGATTTTAACGCCTTTTTGAAGAACCCCATACTGTAGCCTTGTGGGAAAACCTGGGCAGGGAGTTCATTCCACAACCCGTGTAATAAGTATCCCGAGTACTATCATCCGCATAGCAATGAATGCCATCAATTAACAACATATCATTGACATGCAGCAGGAACAGCGTCGGGGATGTCAAGGATCGTCTCATAACAGTCGATTGAAACCAAAGAGGTATTTGTAGAATCAGAAAATTATGTCCCTAGGGTTACAAATGCCCATAACATAGATAGGAACTGTATTCACCCATGCAGGCTGTTTAATACTACCTATAGTATAAAAAAACAAATCTCCATTCGGGTTCTTTCTTTGAAAATAGTTTCACTTGTGACCTTTAATATTTACCTATATTATTTTTTATTCTCACATTACTTAGTCTAAACAATTGTAAGTGCAATACTATTCTCCCTATTACCGTGCTATTCAGTAGGAAATAATGCTAATAGTAATGACATTTATTTGGAAATACGTAGTTTAAATTACCACGCAACAATTCAATTGTGGGACATAACGAGGTTTCAGCCTATTCTAGTTGCGACAATTTCGCTTTCGAATTCATAATTATTATTGCATATTTTATGTTCGCCCGTATGGTTCGATGAAACATAGATTAGAGTTGGATGTACTTATGAAATTTGCTAAGGCTCTTATATAGGCGGGTTATATGCGCAAGGCGAGGAACTGGTGCAAGTTGTACGCGTCGTGTAAACGAGACTCCGTGTGCCAATCGCGCTGGTAAACCATATGATTTACTTGTACTTGTCTCCCGCGAAAGCAGTTTACGAATGTAGCCCGGGTAAGCTACTTGCATCGTGCATGCAAGAAATCTTTATCTATGAAAAAAATAGTAGTAAGTGAACCAGGCGACTGCCTAATGGAAAGTGATACTTGTTTTTCATTTAAGCGCTCTGTGATCTTAAAGAAACACGAACTATTAGGTGCCTACCATGAAAAAACGCAATGTTTCTCTTTCCTTCACAGTATGCAGGCTATCTTAGTCGTAAAGCAAAAATGCTGCGCTACTGAAAAAAAAAATTGTGGAATTAACCCAATAAAGGCCTAGAGTAAACAAAAATCCTCCAATAAACACAGGTCACATGTGATAAGAAAGGGAGAAAGAGTACGACATCAATAGTGTGGAATGCACCGAGTGTGTGAGTGTGCAAATTATCTATTTTGGAACTGCCTAGGTTACCACCAGAATTGATGATGATTTTGAATGATACAGAATTTTACGGCCATTATCGTCTTCTTTAACAGTCGATCGTTCTGCTCATAAGCTACTAATCTGGAATGTACTTATAACCATTTTAAAAAAGTCAGAATGTAACGATATCGCTTTTCAAGACAAAATTCCGGTTGTAATAGTTCTGTAGATGAACAAAAGCGAGCCGTATCGAGTTAAATTTATTTCCAAGCTGCTTAGTGTTGTTGCCGGATTCCAGCCTCTAGGGAATATTCAAGCGAGAAATAAAATGCACGCTAGAAATACTATAAAAGTACACTGCATAATTGACTTAGGATTTCTTATTACTAACAAACTTAGGACAAGAGATTTTATTGTACCTACACGTATTATTTTTTCCGCTGCAACGCTGATCTATCAATCTAACATTGTAGATTGTATTAGAAACAACTAGTCAAATAATATTATACTTGATCCCAGATCAGCCAGATCTATTTCATTTTAGACAGGTAATCTATTTATTATCTACATATTGCACATATACAGTAAATCGTAATTGTAACCATATAAATATTAAATTAATTTAAGAGCCTTGCTCTTGTCAGTGGAGTTCTTCCATGTCTCTCTATTTGCCGCCCTTATTAGACTTCTTGGTACTTGACTTTCACGTTCTCGTGCTTATGATTTTTGTAACTCCCTTGTCGACCTCTTCTTCCCTTTCCTTCTTTCTTCCGTTCTAAGATGGTCTTTATAAAGTGGTCATGTCATCTCAAGTGTCCTAACATTTTTCTGTTCGATTTTCCTTGACTACTAAAATACATGTTTTTCCTATATTTTATGAAGAATTTCTTTGTTTGCCTTCCTATCTGATTCAATATTTGCCTGTCCTTTTGTGCCAATGGCCATGTCTCACAGCCATATAGTATATATATCATTATATTAGTAAATTTAAAAGTATAGCCAATATTATTTTTGCTTTGTTTTATAATAAAAGATGTTTGTTATTATTATGATTCAAATGTTTATATGTATTTACAAAAAAAAAGTACATATGTATGTTTATCCACTGTCTAGTACCCATAGTACAAGCTCTGCTTAGTTTGGGCCAAATGGTGTTGTGTGTATATGATAAAATATTATATTATTATTATTATTATTATTATTATTATTCGTTGAAGCTGATAGACTATTCGTAACAATCTGTCCGCTTACAAATAGGCTTAACGTAATTTAGGTATATATTGTGTTTGCTTGAATTATAAATATCCGGTTATATAAGAATTATTTCACAGTTTATGAATTCTCTTCACAAAGAAAATAAAGGCCAAATAAATAATAATTTCCTCGCATTACGCAAATTCTAAATCAGCCGAGGGATATGGCAAGATGTCTGAAAGCCATCAAGAATAAACGTAATGAGGTTTACATTGAAGACAAATCGCCTGTCTGTGCCACTCCTTTGTATCCCAACGTCTGATAAAATGGTGCCTAAAAATCTGAGAATAATTAAAGATCACCTTTAGATTTCATAGGAAAAGATGAATAGGATTTCAATAATACAATTCCAGTGAAAAGGTCACAGTTTAATATTTTACCTAAACATCGTATAACGCAGCGTTATATACCTTCTAGCTTATGTCCACGACTACAGTAATTTTTTCGTAATCAATATATCCTTTTCTGCACCCTGTACGTGTATGCGAAATTTCATCATGATCGATCGAGTAGCTATGGCGTGAAAACATAACAAACAAACTCACATTCGCATCTATAATTGTATTACTATGGATTGTTCATTATTTCGTGGTGTTTATACGATGTGACTGAACAGTATTAATGGTAAGTTTGATATTGTAATGAGTCAAGATTTGGGTACCATTATATTGGGTAAGACTAATTGTATTTTGTAGAATGGTGCTGAGATTGAGTGTTCTTTATGACCGTTTCAATTCTTGGATTCTCTCTAGTGTGGGAGGGAGTTGCCTTTCATAATATAAAGAAATATTTCAAATATTTAAATCTGACACAAAAAGTAGATTATATTTTTAGCGTTCCTGCCAACTTGTTCAAGTTAAAAATAATTCGTTTTGTTATTGCTTAAGTAGTGATGTAAAGAAAGAACAAACATCTCTGTTTTATTTTTTCTGACAAGTGAAGAATTCTTACTAGTTAGGCAGTTACGTGTAAGTAATATAAGTATTAGAGTATGCGAATAAAATAAAATATCATATGTTACCTAAAACTGTTAAATAATAAAGCATCTAAAAACAATGAAATGTATTTCTTGGGCCAGGCTTTTTTAAAAGCTTTTCTGTGTAAAAGCATGAAACTTGCAGATAATGCCTGCGCCCTAAACATTTTTTAGACAGTAGTGCACTGAAAATTGTTGGTAAATGAAAATGCTAACGGTTTTTATAATTTAATATACAGTCAGTTGTAAATTAAATATTACGTTACAAAATGTTAAATTAGTAAATTTTACTAATTAGCAACTCCATTTGATGTTTCAAAAACTGTGTTAATTCACTTCGTAAGACAAATTAATCTTACAAACTTGATCAATGATAGGATCATCGACCACGGAAATGGGAGTGAGTTGAATAAGCTTTTGAGGACGTTGGCTTTGCGCGAAGTGATGCTAAATGATCATAGGTCTGAGAAGACCTTACTGAACATACGAGCTCATGATGAATCCGCTAGTATAGAAATCTTTATCGCTTATTTTAGCGATATGTAAATAAATGTGTTAAAAGTTTGTGTTAATATTGTATTGCCTAAATGCCTAGTAAGTGTGGGACCTAGTCGGATTTAGAGCTGGTATCTAATGTGTGTGAGTTTATTTCCTGGATGTGATGTAGTATTATTGTATTTCTATATGAAAGGTTAAAGATTTTAAATGCCGTTTTATATATTATAATTATCTGAGACTATGTATTAGTAGTAAGTAGGTACATTATATCAATAATACATACCATCAATATAATATACATATATCAAAATGTTTATTTTATTATTAAAAATCATGCGGACAGTCTTTGGGGACTGCCGATAGAAGTGAAAACTAAGTAACCAGCGTGCGGTGACGATGACGCGAGTTTCATGCTTTTTGTTCACCCAAAAAGTGCTCAACGCGCCTAAAGAAGTTTTCACTTCAAAAATATTTCATTTCAATATCGTTACTGTTACCTTATTATAACAGATTACAAATATAATATAATATAATATTAGCCACAATTTTCTTTGTAATTTAAGTCATAATTAAATAAAGAATTCTGTCCATAGAATGATTATTCTACTGTCTGTTCTAGAAAAGTATTGGTAGGAAACTTCTTATAATAATGATTTTATCCTATGCAGCTCACGTAGTTATGTTCCAATATTTTTAAATAGTATTATTTGATCTTAATACGTTAAACAATATGAACGAAAATTCCTAATAAGAAAAGCCTCATACATTAGCAACCTAATAAAATAAGAAAGCAAGTCCATTTGTAGTACAACTCGTAAATTAGATTACGATTCTAATTTCCCCAAACACAGCAATTCTCACACAGAACTACATTATTAATTCAACCCATTACACTAACTCCAATGCATTTAATCCGATCTAAATCGATGTACTAATTAATTCGAATCGATGTACTAACATCGATATGAGCTTGTGTCGCAACACTAATAGGTACGGGCGGATACCTTTATGTGTAGTACGCGCAATTCCATGATACGACCTAAGAGGTTTCGGAACCAAACCGACTGTTAAACTGTCTTCTACGTAAATGAGCGTGTGATTTAAACCTTAACGTTTATATACGAAGTAGAGGTAACGTAAATTATACCACATATTAACCTGCCTCGTTGGTATCGAGGCATAACTTTACGCTATATTGTTACTCTTTTAGATTTATATAGTCAGTAATATATGGTATAATTGTGGTAACACCTTATTGATATGAGTTGTAAAATACTAAAATATCTTTAATTGGCGATTTAAAAGAATGGCAGTGAGATTCTAGAATCTTCTTATTGGCTCAAAGCCCTTTGACTGAACCTAGCAAATAATTTAAATGTTTCAGTAACTTAGTAAATTTACTAACCAATCAATATCAGTGTTTATTACATCGTGACCTAAATTAATGATTTTTGAGTTTGACTTTGACGCTTTGGTTTTCTTGCAGTTATGCTCGCCCAGTTTTAAATCCTGCATCATGTCGGTTAAAGTGTTATTGTATTTTTGCTAAAAATCATTTCAGTACGGGTACGGAGTCTGGCATTGTGTTTGGAAGACAGCAAAAGGTAGGCCTCCAATTACGTTCGTCCTAAAATCAAAGCTGATGAAATGTTCGTATGGTGTACAACTCTGCCTACCCTTTCGGGGATATTTCGGTACGATCAATAGATCAATGGAATATGAACCACTCGTACATATCGTGTAAGCGTTCAAGCTAGCGGCTCGACGATATTTTTAATAAGCCGTCCAGCTCTTCCTTTAATTCTTGTGCCGCGGCGAACTTTACAAAGATTGAAACCACGGACACCAACTACACGAAAATTTATGTGATTATGTCAGATCAAATTATCGAACCCGAAACACTCAGCGGAATGGCAGTAGCGAGGCTACAACTTAAAACACTATGCCGTCCATATAAAATATAATTGTCGAGACACATCCACAGGTGAATACCTCTGTTCAAACGTTTTCGAATTTACTGGCGTGATACTATGTTAGGTAAATTAACAGTTTATATACGACTAGCTTTCCGCCCACGGCTTTGCCCGCGTGGAATTTGATTATATCGCTCCTTTTAACTCCTTTCACCCCCTTCGGAGTGGAATTTCCAAAAATTCTCTCTTAGTGGCCCCCTACACTCTCCAAGGAACATACATGCCAAATTTCAGCTTCTTGCGTTCAGTAGTTTCGGCTGTGCGTTGTCTGTCAGTCACTCAGTAATGGAAGAGTTTTATATATACAGATTACATTTTAAACTTTCAGCTACAAGTTTAAATAACAATGTTGATAACTCTTCCTCGTTTTTTCGATACAACTTAGTTTTAAAAAATACGTGACTGTAGATGTCGAAAAAGATTGTAAGCTGAAAGCTTTATGCGGAATATGCTGAAACTTAATTTGAGAACAAACATTGTTAGTCCCATGGTTCTTTAGTTAGACTAGAGAACGGTCGTATTCTACCCTAATTGTATTTAGTGGACGCACTGCGCTCATAATTTCGTAATGTAATTTATGCGAAACACGGAGATGTTGAAATGCACCAAACAAGCTTAAACATACATAATTTATACTATCAGATGTGAGTTAGCGATATATATCTATGTAGTGATATGAATTACATTCGAATACTTCGACAGTACCATGAATAATTGAGAGCGTTGCGTCTTTTATCATTGAAAGTAGTTACCGCGTTGTATTCGAATATAATAACGCGCATTACTAACGCAATGCAACTGCGTCGGCGGTGCAGCGGTAGTGTATGCGCCTGCTGTGCATGAGGTCTTGGGTTTGATTTCCGGATCGGGTAAATCGTTATTGGGTGTTTGTCGATAAATTATCAGTAGCAACACGGAGTGTAGAACAATGCCCCATAAATGACAATAGTGAGGATATGTTTCCCCGTGAGATTTAAAACATACTTGGGAAAATGTATGTGTAATAAACCTATCGTTTTTGGTGTTTACTGATATGGGATAGCAGTGGCCTGTCTATAACAGGTATGATACAATGTAATAAATGTTTATTATAGTAATAGCTATTTTAACTTATTTTTGTTGGTTGAATTGAAAGGAATGAGAGAGATAGGTATGTAAACTCTAGACCAGACAATTTGCTTACTTACTAAGCGAAACGCAGTAATAATATTATATTCTATAACATACACACAACACCATTTAGCCCAAACTAAGCAGAGCACAAGTACCCATAGTACAAACTATGGGTACTAGACAATGGATAAACATACATATTATATACTATTTTTTGTAAATACATACATATAACACATAGAAACACCCAGACCAAGACAAACATCCATGTTCATGCACACAAATGTTTGACTTGTGCGGGAATCGAACCCGCGATCTCAGGCGTGGCAATCGGTTACTCTGACCACTACGCCATCGAGGTGTCGTGTTATACTTACACTGGTTTACTTGTATTACTTTCACGGGCAAATGGGCTCATTGTGGCATCAAATAATAGCCACTGGCAGGCTCTTCCACTAACTGCCGGGGCTGCAGGATGAATGCGCGAGTGATCCTTGCACCCCGGCCAGGAGAGTAGAGGCCAGTGAGAAGGAACACCGTGGTAGGTTTAGTGTATTACCGGGATATTTCCATAAACATACAACTGACACAAACCCTCCGCCTCCCCCCCTCCCCTTGTAGAGATATGCGCCAATGCATTCCCACACGATAAAAAGAATATAAAAAATGGCTATTCCACTAGTCTTTACTATAAAATTATAAAGGAGAAAGATTTGATTTTTGTTTGTTTGTTGGTAAGGACTAAACACAAAAACCACTCAACCGATTTTAACATTTCTTTCACCATTATAAAGCTATATTATCACCGAGTAACATTAGCTCAATTATATATTTTTAAAAATTGTACTGTTTCGAATACAATCTATACAACACCTATTTTTACGCAAGCGAAGAAATCTTTATAAAGTAGTTTTAGTTAAAGTCAAAATGTACTATTATGTTATGTAAATTAGAAACCTTTAAAACAATTTCAAGAGAACCTTTACTCCTTAATACAAATAAAGTTTCTTAATATTTATACGTTGTAAAGTAATTTCTTACTTACACCAAAAACACTCAAACAAACATTGTTATCTTAATTCAATCTACGTTATTTATACAAAATTAACTTTAATTCGAGTTTGGCGTCAGTTATCCAACGTTTTGACTCTCTTATGTGGAAACCGACTAATTCAAAAGCCCTGAACAAACTTTGCGTGTCGTTGCCAAAGAAACTTTCTTGTAATTAAAAATAACAAGGTGAAATGTGCTTTCAGTCGACGCGTGTTTTTGTAAGAAATGTAGACGTTATTTTCACGTAGTTAGAGCATTACTGAACTCCTTGTTAGTGCGAAAAACATCACGTCAACGTGATTCGTTTTTAACGATATTCTCAATTCGGTTGCAACTGGCAACACCTACTGTTTTGACAGTTAAGCCGGTGTACGACCTCATTTTAAACAGAGCTTAAATCCGATCAACAGATGCGGAGGATTATCAAATATTTGAATACAGAACAGCTGTTAAATCCCAAAGAACATACATATAAGTGGTAAGCTTATTGAAATGTTCCATTAACAATAAATTTATGTGTAAGTAAAAACAATATTAATCATCACTTTTCATTTATATTTTACGGTTTAATTTATAACTCTCTATTTCGGTACCTTGTAAAATAAATACGTTTAAACATAGTTTGGAGAGCTTTCTTTTCAATGAGGTATAATAATTATTAATAACTATTCCAAATTTTGTTAGTTTATTTATTCTTTTATTTTATTCTTGCAATTTAAATACCATTACTAGTTGCTGAGATAAGTCACTGTGACAGACAGACAAATATAGGATAAGCAAAGAAAGACGAGAGACATAATTAATATATAAATACTTAATTAACAATAAATATTATACTAGATTTTGTCCACGGTGTAACTCGCGTGAATGTAGGTAAAATAAGGTTATTAAGAGATTTTTTCTGGATAAAAGCTAGCCTATGTTCTTTTCTGATCTCCTTACAACCTGTATGCAAAATTTCGTGATGTTCGGTCAAGTAGTTAAGGCGTGAAAGCGTCACAAACAAACTCACATTAACATTTATAATTTGTGTTAGGATAAGTTATCCATTTGCACCATTTTAGTACCGAACTCTAACATAAATTATCTGCACTTAACTTTCCGTTACTACATTTAAACTTCATGCCGACTAACCGTCAAGCTACAAACTTATAATTTTGACACGAGTACAATTAAACTGTCAGAGAACGTGTTTAAATAAAAATCAACTCGTTTCTTCCTACTGAATAACTAAACTGCCATGAATACACAAATTAATCGTAATTATAACCGTAGTCATAGTTACTCCAACACTACAAAGATAATTAATTTGAGCTTTACTACAGCAAAGCTTTTCTGTAAGTAGTCAATGCTAGTTAATCGCTTTCGCTATGAGAAGCCTTTGTCTATTGCTTTCGGCGGCAGACGAGTGAGTGATCCATCTGACCTTCTCGCTATCGAGGCGGTACGGTATAAGCTCCGCCAAGATCTTGTAGAAAGGTGAAGGGAACTTGTGCACCCCAGTACCGGGCACGCCACAAACGTTTCAGTAAGTCCCGTGTTAGAGGAATGGCTAGAGAGGCGGCATGGCGTCCACACCTGACTGACACAGATAATGACTGGCCACGGTTGTTTTGGCCCGTTTCTGTGTCGCATAGGCCGGCAGGAAACGCCCGGATGTCATCACTGCGGCGATTGCCGCGATGTTCTTGTGAAAACGGCGTTGCATACGTTGGCGGATTGCCCCGCTTGGACATCGCAGTGCCTGTGTTGGTTGCAGTCAGTGGCGTGCGGTTCATAAAGACAAAAAGACACTGCCTACCCTAACTCCTTCTACTCCTTTCTAACTCAGATAAATATTTATTATATTATATTATTTTATTTTGAAGTCCAATATTTATATTTATCGACGAATAATTAATTTCCATAAACAAAATTTCTTAAAACCTATATCATAATATCAGCGCCAACTGTCGCGTACCGGCTGCACTAGCGCTGCGTTGGAATGCTCCTAATTCGACGGAATAGACATGAACTAAAATTGTCTAATTCTTTGCATGTGTGCATCGAGACGGTCACAAAAATATCTATGTGCGTTCCTATAAATATTTGTCACATAATGTTTTAAATTTACGCACACAAACGCAAAAAAAAGACAGAGTCTTTATTAGGTACTTATGTATTATTAGGTACTATATATGACGTGCTCAGTTGCCTTCGCACATGACGAAAGTTCACGAGAATTGCCGAAGTATGACGAATGTTATGCAACTGATTTGAAAAATATGACGTGTTAAGTGGCCTTCGTAAATGACAAAAGTTCACGAGAATTGCCGAAGTATGACGAATGTTATGCAACCGATTTAAAAAGTAGCATGATTTATTTGATTAGCATTATTTATAAGACTATTATTTTTTATCGTAGTTATTTTGTTTAATTTCATGTGAGTTCTAAGAAGTCGCCATTGTTAAGTTAATATTTGTTCTGTTTATTTTGTGGTAACGCATTTCATTTAACATTTTAACGTTTTTATAGAGTGAAAATGGAAATTCTTCACTGTGAAAGTTGTTCAGATGGTGTGTGTATACATGAAATAAAAAGTGACGTGTTTTTAAAACTATCTTTCAGTGATAAAAAGCAAGTTATTGCGAAAGGCCGTAGTACACCAGATTTGCAATTAATACAAACGAAAGGTAAAGTCAATCGTAAATTTAATATAAAACAATATGATTCATTTAATTGGCTCACGGGTTGCATACATAGTAATAGGTTATTCTGCTTTCATTGTTTATTATTTTCAAACAATAAAACCGTCTGGAACGAAGCCGGTTATAACGATATACATAATTTCCTTACTGCGGCAAAAAACACGAGCAATCTGAAAAACATTTAGAGGCTTCCCTTAAATATCACACCTTTGGAAAAAATCGTATTGTGACGCGTTTAAATTCTCAAATTCAAATCGATATTGATAGACATAACGCATACAATACAATTTAAAAGACTTTGTATTCCAATTTTTACTCCATGTGTTTAATGAAATATTCGCGGAAACTGATATCCTTTACGAAATTATGCAAAAAAAGACGTCGGATGTAATTTATAGCGTGAAAAAAAGAATTAAAGAATTTGAATTGTTTTTGGATACATTCAGATCTAAGTTTGAAATAATTTTTGAACGCGCAAAAAGTATAACAGGACCGCCAAAACCGAAACGTAATGTTGTAGAAGCCAAAATTTATTTTAAGCGGATTTTCATTGAAATTGTAGACAATATATCTAACGAATGTCGCGACCGTTATAAAACCTAAAAAAATTAAAGTTTTTTGAATTACTGTCGTGCGAAAATTTCAATAATTATAATGTCAATTTTCCAGTTGAATTAGTAACGCAATTCGTAGATGTTTATAAATCGTTCAACTTTAACTTAGACCGCCTTATCAATGAGCTCAAATATGTTTATAAAACCGCCGAATTCAAAAGCCTTAGTATTTATAAAATTATAGAACATTTTTACGAAAATAACTTAAATACTGTCTTTCCCGAAGTACTGCGTTTGGCAAAATTAATTGTTACATTCCCGTGAGCAGTGCTTCAACCGAAATGTCCTTTTCGTCGCTAAAACGTATACATAGTTATTTAAGGAATACACAAGGCCAGGAACGACTTACAGATCTTTCCATGATATCAATAGAAAAGAACCTTCTTACTACAATAAAACGCGTTCCTAACTTTTACGATTCCGTATTGCAAAAATTCTTGCTGAAAGAGATACGTGTAGATTTAATTTATAAATAAAAAATAAAAAGTATAATCTTTATAGTTCCGTACACGCACAACATACGACCGACTTTTTTTTGTTAGATATTATTTATTTTGCAAATACAGAACATCAGACAAATGCGCCGAAAGGCCACTTCGAATATCCGCAAATTGACATGTTCATAAATTCAGTCAATTTATGTATGTTTGAGGTGGTAAATCACACACATCATAATTTATTCGATACGACGACGAACCTAAACCAAAATGCAGTGAAAATTTTTGGTAAGTGACCTTTTAAAATTTTCTGCCTACCCTGTCTTAAAATCCTGTGCACGCCACTGGTTGCAGTACGGTTCGCTCCCTCTCGCTCCCGGCCGTAGTTCATTCTATGATCTGAAGTGACAAATCTTGGAATGCCGTCGTCTCCTTCTGTGAGGAAGTCATTTCCATCAAGGAGGCGATAGAGCGGGTGATGGAGCCTTTGAACCGTCTCCCAAATCTGTTTCATATGGCGGACCGAATCTCGGCGAGGTCGCGATTCGCGTGTGAAAATGATTAGCATAACCCCGCCAACTGTGGTAACGTCCAGGAACACCATGATAGGCTTAGTCGGTAGGACCGAGAAGTTCCATCTTTCCCCGGGTAAGTCCGACATAGCCTCTCCACTGTCTTTATTTATTACTTTACGTGGAAAACGTGCAAGTGACCCGTCTGATGGTAAACGATGGCCGCCATAGCTGGCTTCCCTGTGTTTCCTATAGGGATGGCTAAAGCAAAGCAGGACTGTGCAGTAACTCCGTTCTTTAGGCGGGAAAGCGTGAATGGCACTACGATTGTTGCCGTGCCTGGCGTGAATACGTTGATATCTAGACATACATGTTTTTTTTTATCCGTTTAAGCGCTTCTTTAGCCTGTGTTTTTTCAGAGGAAAAATCCAATTTAATTTATTCATAAATTTTTGAGCTGTTACATTCGGTAATACCTGGATATCTTGGTATTGCAGGTGCATTATTTAACATAAAGACATATCAAATTAACGCACCACAATATATTCTGTTAAAACAGATTGATATATCGACAAATCAACTTATATTCCCTCATAAAAAAAAAAATACTGCTGCCAATATATTGATATGTTGGTTTATCAATTTATCCACGCTAACAAAACAAATACGAAACAAGATATCTTAAACTATACAGTTTGTAGATTGCTGTTTCAGTAAATTATATGTTGATATTTTTAGATATTATGTTACGTTATAACAAAATGCCCAGGATGAAACGCATTACTTGTGATTATTATTGTATTTGCTGTAATACTAGCACTTTGGTAATAATAAAATTTGTAAACCTCATTTAATTTTTCTATAGCAAAGCGTGAAATACTTATTATAGAGGCTGTGCTGTGAATTCGTTAATATCCTACAAATAAATGTTTGAGATTTATCTGTAAAACAAAGCCATAATTATCTCCTAGATATATTGATTTTGTAATATACATATTCTACTTTGATTTTAAAACCGCATGCATCAGCAAACCAGTAAGTATTATAGGAATTCCAACACAAATTGAAATATATAGAATCGCATAATATATTGAGTTATCCAGTTATGGTCGCCTAGTATCGATTTTATTAACTATGATACAAATATGTAAGTATTGCGTTCAAAATGGAATATCTTTAGTTATTAAATTAAATCTATAAATATCTAGTATAAACAGAACTATCACCAAGCCTTCGTAAACCAATTCAAAGATGTTTAGTTGTT
This sequence comes from Catocala nupta, assembly GCA_963675205.1. Taxonomy (NCBI): domain Eukaryota; kingdom Metazoa; phylum Arthropoda; class Insecta; order Lepidoptera; family Erebidae; genus Catocala; species Catocala nupta. Next base: position 23,014,103 of record OY776086.1, on the reverse strand, counting down.
GTTACTCGCACCTAACTTTATGACATTAGAATTATTTATGAAAGAAGTTTTATACTCAACGGTTTATGGAACAATGCGCGGTGCATACCTGCTAAAATGAAAATAGCGCGAAAAATGACAGATGTGATATCATTTCATCGTCAAAATTACTCGAACGAACCGAAAAATCTACGTCGAATCCTGTTTCTCTGAAATAATTTGCCAAATAATTCCATGACCTGAACCTTTCTTTTAAACAACCCCTTGAAAGATACGTGCAATACATGCGACGTTTACCATGCTAAAATTAAAGTAGCAAATGGAGATTGCAAAATTATCTTAAAAGCGGAATTAGCTGATCATCAAAGTTAAGCTGAAAAAGCCTATGAAAAACGTTTTGATAAAGACGTTATAAAACAAGTTTTGGTCATTAAACTTTACCATTCATGACCTAGGAAACAACTCAACAACATGTTACATTATATTGGATGAGACCATATGATTTCAAGAAGCGAATCAAAGTACATAATATTTATTTCAATTATGCCAAAGATTACCACCAGCCGTTGTGAAGGAGGACAATTTCTACTCCGAAACATGCGGAGGATAAAATAAATATAGCATCGTGGCCATGATGTTTATGTTTTCACTTAATAACCACCCTACTATAAAATCCAAAGGAGGGCCATTTTCTGTAAGGAAAAAGGATGCATCCGATCAAAGATTTCTCTGGCAACCAATTAACTCCAGAAGAAAATTTCCTTTAATCTAAAAGTTTCATTACCACTCAACGGTCTTCCTCGACATAACCGCAATCGGCGGGGCCGCGCCTCTATCTACCTACTTACTCTACCTATTTAGAGAGATATTTAACCCTATTTGTCTACATTACTGTAGACGAAGAACACACAAGTGAGAGATGCACGTAGGAACTCGCGCCTCTCGGGTCTGGAGCTGATCGGGTGGCGGGCAGGCCCACGAAGCCCACGACCTCCAGGTAAAACCTCATGGTAGCTATAGGTCGTCCCAGGCCCTACGGTTCCTGGTTCTGCGGTTGCGGAGTGGGTTTCAGCAATACCTCACCCACTTCGCCGCCTCCTTCATAGAAATAACTTCCTCATAGAAGGAGGCGGCGGCGTTCTAACACACACGGGAGTGGATAACCGGGGTCCAGAGAGCAACCATTCCAACTGCCGTGACCAACTCACGGCGCTGCGAAGCTCAGGCGGAGCAATCCGCCAACGTGTGCAGCGCCGTGTCTACAAAAACATCGCGGCAGTTGTCGCCGCAGTGGTGACAACCGGGCGTCTCTTGCCGACCTACGTGCGACGCAGGAGCTGGCCAAAGGAACCTTGGCCAGTCATTACCTTCGTCAGCTGAAAGGTGAGAGCGCCATACCGCCTCTCCAGCCACTCCTCAAAAACGGGAGTTACCGCTACGATTGTGGTGTGCCCGATGTACCTAGCTCCTCTAACCCCATGTAAGACACCTACACCCGTGTAGGGAAATCAAAAATGATCAAAATAATCCTTACATCATTAATTTGGTACATTTTTCTTACAAAATTTGTGAATATATTGATAACTAGTTGGTACACAAATGGATAAGTACGATAATAAAAAAACAGCTATAATTTAAGCGTATTTCTTATTATTATTCGACAGTACACACAAATTTATCCTTAAATGAATTTAGACATGAAAGTATAACACTTACCTCGATTTGTCATAATATGTCAAACTTTAAAATTGCTGCCCTGTAAAATCGCTATTTTGGACATGTCAACATATTCCCGCCGGCCACGGAAGTACGCTTAATTGCTGGTAATGGTAGAAAAAGTCTAAAATATTTCCTTTAAAATAACCTTTAATAATATAATTTTATCAGCCCTGTTATGAAATGTCCACTGCTAGGTACGGACGTCTTCTCAGTGTGAGATCTGTCAGACCTTATATTTACTTTATTTAGTACAGGTCACTTTATTCCTAAATAATATTATAAATGCATTTGAGTTTGTTTGAATGTCTGTTACAATTCCACGCCTTAACTACTCGACCGAGCATCATAAAATTTCGCAAGCTCGTTGCCAGGGTTACAGAAAGGGGCAGAGGGTAAATGTTATTCAAAAAAATTCCATGCAAGCAAAGCCGCCGACAAAACCTAGTATTCTATAACTATGTAATTTAAGTCTGAATTGGGAGTATTCGTTAAACTAATCTTAAATTGGTGTTGAGCGGATATATTTTTGGTTAACAGCCATTTATTAGCTTCATATCTTCGTATCGTGACTAACTGGTGTCCTTTAAGGTAGACTCTTTAGATAAAAACGTAACCTGAATAAAAATGCTAATGTTCTCCGTAAGCTGCTATCGGATAAGAAGCTGATACATTTCAATAGAATTAGACATTTAAAAGGTAAAGGTACGCTGCTGAATAGTTGTCTATTTCCAATTATTAAGGAAATATTAGTAAACCATATTATGCATACTAAAGTGATGAATGAGTATCGGTGCTAAGATATAAAGATTAATTACAGAAAAACCATAAAACATTTCCATTTTTAATATACAAGCTCTAGCGATAATATTAACCTGAGGGAGTCGGCAACGGTTTATCTTTGCCTATTTTGACTGTATACACTACGCAGACACCCACATTATTTATATTACAAAAGAAACTTGTACGGATCTTAACAAATATTGAAGTAACGGAAAGCTGCAAACCCCACTTTAAAGAACACAAATTATTGACTCTTCCCTGTATATACATATTAGAAACATGCAAATTTGTACGTAAATGTCAAGAATTCTACTCAAAAAGAGATGAAAATCAACATAAATACGCACTGCGTCCTCGAAATTTACTCAACCTGCCCGTATCTAACTTGCACATGCACTCAAACAGTCCTTATGTGATGTCGGTAAAATATAAAATAAGGTTCCAGATACAATATATATTAGAGACTACACCAGCGTTTATAATTATATTAAAAAGTCTCTTGATAGAAAAATGCTAACACACTATCAATAATAACCTGAATGATAATCGACTAAAGACTTAACTACACTGGTGCACATACATTCATAACAATTAAAATGGTTACACTAAAGTTCTAGAATAATAACAGATATAGGTACACTTATTATGTAACATAAAAATAATAATATAATAACGATAGCTCAGTGGGGAGACCAACAGTCTTCAATGCAGAAGAGGGAGTTCAAACCCACTTCGCGCACCTCTGACTTTCGGAAGTTATATGACTTTTCGAAATTATGTGCGTATTGATTGACAATTATCGCATGCTCCGTGCCTCGGAGAGCACGTTAAGCCGTCAGTCCCGGCTGCCATGAACATCTATAGCAGACGTTATTGGAAAGTCAGTGCCCTATAATATCCTGACACTGGTCTAGCCTTAGAGTATCGTTAGCCTTCGGGTTGCGGAGGTCAGATGGCAGCCGCTCCGTGTTAAAACTGATATCTAGTCAAATCCGGTTAGACTAGAAAAGCCGACCCCAAGTGACTTGGGAATAATAAAGCCTAGGGAGAAGAAGAATATAATATCATAATAATATTATCCTCTCTCCTATTTTGCTGTGCCCGACAGGGTTCACAATGGCTCATTTAACTTGAGCACAACCACCTAAGTATACATGGTGAAATGCAATAAAGTAGTGAGTGACTCAATACTCACTAGTATTGAGTAATAATGTCGTGGTGTTTTCATTGGTCGTCTCGTCACTGCTACTGCGCTGTGTGTTGTGTGGATTCGAATCCCACACTAGACAAGAATTGGGGTGATTTATAAATAGTTGGGCCGAGTCTGGTTGTTCCTTGTGTCCGATGTTTAAATTTTTGTAAAGTTCCTAACGACACAGGAACTACACCTAGTACGGAATATCCATGAAAAATAACTTTATTAACCCAGAGGGGACGAAAACGGTAAATTACACGCGGATTGCACCAGCTTTTTTAAGATCCTATTAGAGGTCCAGGTAATTGCCATTTATAGAGAATATGTATGTCCAGACTTTATTAAATAAATCCAATAACACTTTGCTAGCCCTGGGAATCGAACCTGAGACCTCAAGATCACAAGCCAATATTAGCGCAAATTTTGGTCATGAGGACAAGAAGCCATCATTAAAAGTAAAAGTTATTAATATCCAAACTACATATCTTATACGTTATAAATATATTCTATAGTTTAAGCGGTGTTTACTCATTATTGTGTATATTCACCTAATGTTATAATCATGATAAATAACAGTAAGTAAACCATAAAATATACAATATAAATATATTTGTGTTCACATCGCTTTATTATCTAAATGTCATAATACCAATACAATAGAGATGATTCGAATACATACAATATAAATTACAATACTCATCCTAACTAATATTATAAATGCGAATATATAGTTTATTTTATTTATTTATTTATTTTATTTTGAATATGAGTTTGTTTGATTGTTACGCTTTCATGTATAACTACTCCACGAATCATCATAAAATTTCGCATACACATTGTCAGGGGTACAAAAAGGGACAATTGGTACCTTTCATTCACAAAAAAGTACTTTTGCCGAGGGTTAATTACTACAATTTATTGACAAAATCTAGATAAACGCGAGCGAAGCCGCAGGAAAAGTCTAGTAGCACATAAAGCATACTAAAATTACTCCTGAATTCTTAACTGAAAATAAATGTATTGTTTAGACCAGTAAGATTTTTTTGTCAGAAAATTTCTGATTCCATCAGTTTAAAACTTGAAATAACCTTACTTTAAATTCTTTTAAACTAAAACTTAATTTAAATTTACGCGAGCAATACTGCGGGCGAAATTCAAACTAATATTGTAAATGTCAATGTGAGTTGGTTTGTTTGTTACACTCTCACGACTTAACAATTGGACCAAAAATCAAGAAATGTCGCTTATGTACGTTTTCAGAGGAACATCCCCCTTCTCTACGACTATTCCCGTTTATGATATAGCGTTTCCCTACACCAACCGTTAGGTTATATTAGGGGAGCCGCTGTACCTTCCAGTGCCAGAGAGCACCTTCCGGGACCAGTTATAGACAGGTCTTGTCCCCAAATCTCGACTCTCCACCCTAACCTCAGAGATCCAGTTCTCTTAAGCGAGCTACCTCGTGCCCAAGTGACACTATCTATTCTCAAGATAGGTACCGGAGCAATAAAGCCACTCACCACCCGCAACTCAGGGAGTTGCCAACGAAAACCTCGCTGAAGCCGACGGAGAAGCCGCCTCCCATATCTCCAGTATGGTACCGGAGCTGTGTAAGGCACGCTCACTTCCCGACATACATCCGTACGCCTACCCAAATAGGCCTACAAGCCGGGTGTGGCCCGAGTCACTCCAGCTAAGACTCTTACTTGCTGAGCAGGCAAGCGCCCGAGATGCGTTGCGGCAGTGTAACCACACTGCCACTTCGCTAAAGGCAACTCCGTGCCTCATGGCGACCGACTGGTTCGCACTGGCCGCGTCTGAGTCTGACGCTCGAACGCAACGTGCTTGCCGAGCAAACGAACATGTCGTCCTCAGCGGCCAACCACATACCCCTGCGAGTCCAACACTAATGTCAGGCACCGCGCACTCTAGTCAGCGGTCGACAGAACACGCCTTTCAAGGCGCAGTGGGCTTCCTGACCCCGCAGTACCCTGGTCCAAAGGGGGAGACCCGTAGTTCTCCCTCCGAAACCCTATCTACTCGGGTCTATCCAGAAAAAAGTACTGATCCTGACCTAACCTAACCTATATTTACACGAGCAAAGGCGCGGGCAAACTCTAGTCTAATATTATATACAAATAAGTGCATTATTTCTACTACAACTAGTTGTCTTATTTAACAAATATGGCGTTAAAATAACAAAGGTTACCTCTAGTTATTATTACCGTACCATAAATATAAAAAATATTAATGAATTATTGATAGCATTATTAGTCTAAAGCAGAGGTTCCTAGACTTTTTTCTCATAGACCACTTTCAAAATTTAGCTGGTTCCGGTGGACTACCTATATACCATATTCCTAGAATAAAATTCAAAAGTAAAAAAAATTGATGAAATGTCACGCCAACGTAGATCCCTGTCGAGTCTCCCATGGACCCCTAGGGGTCCACCTGGGCCACTTTGGGAACTACTGGTTTAAAGGGACTGACGCGGCAATTTTTATTAGGTTAACAATTAAATAAAAAATAAACACACACACAAAGAGAGCAAACAATAAAATTTAAGGATACATATATGTTTGGTCATGTGTGGAGACTGAAATGACAACACACAGCGCAACGGCTGGAACGAGCTGACAATTTAAACTAATTTGTATAAAAAGTTATTAGAGATGAGGTGGAAGGAAAAAAGGTAGGTAAAGGTCACGAATTACACAGAAGATGAAACAAAGACTGACTGCACGGATGTTGTAGAGGATTAACACGTTGCCTGTCCTCATACAAAAATATTTGATGACCTCATATGTCCAACAATGCTTTTGTAATATTTTTAGTATTAAGTTCATTTATTAACCTCTGAGTCTTCTTCGAAGAGGTTATTGAAAACGCTATGTGGGTCTGTGTGTCTGTCTGTTAGTGACAGTTTGTTAGTGAAAGGCATAGCTCCGGAACCACTGGACCGATTGACTTGTAACTTGGTGTGCAGATACCTTGGGGTCATACCTCGGTTGAATTTGAATATAGGCCCTGTGGGTCAAAAGACCCCCGAGATATAAGGGGCATTTCTTTTCATAACTTTTACATTTAAGCCGAAGAGATTGAATCCTGGATTTTTACAACCACCTCGTTTTAATTTCTTGTAATTACGAAAAAATAAAAAGAATATGTTATGTTTTTTGTTTTTCTATCGTCTAATGTCCATAACTCCTGTCTAGTTGAGCAACCTAACTCATAAGTTCACGAAGTTAGAGCACATTGAAATGAAAAGGAGCCGTGTACTGTTAACGATACACGGACGTGGCAGAACTACGCGGCTTGTACCGTTTTCGGTACACTGGACAGTTAACGTGTTAAATGACCGCCTCCTCACTGCCACTGCGCCGAGTGTTGTGGGTTCGAATCCCACACGGGACAAAACTTTGTGTGATCCACAAATGGTTGTACCAAGTCTAGGTGGTCTTTGTGTCCGTTGTGTGAATGTTTGTAAACTCCCCTGCGACACAGGATTTATACTTAGAGCGAGAGTAGACATTTAAAAATACCCTGGTTGCTGAAAGCTTAATCAAAGACGTGTCAAAATTAAACTCATTAAAAGTTATTTGATTAGTTGTTGCTATTTTAGTCAGCCAATTATAACCGGCAGACAACGAAAATGTACCGGCTCATATTTCTTATACCTACTGCAGAAGCGGGAACAACCAACGTGCGAAGCTTCTAAACAATTCAGAAATGCTAGCATTGGTACCCTGCTAATTCTTTAGAACACTCTTTGCGCCGGTTCCATACGCACAGTGATCCAATTGTGAGGCTAAGTGCGGCAAATTCACGTAGAACTAACTTGTCAGCCAATCACAGCTGTTGACAATCTTTGTATTGATCTTTTTTTTCAAAAACTGTGTTACGCCTCAAGTCAATGGAAGAACTGACTCAGCCGGATGCTTTATTTCAGAAACGGGTCCTTTTACCTATGGACAATTAATTATTAGAATCTACTCTATAAAAAAATGTCAAAATTTAACAGTCCGTATCTAAAAGGCCCCTTTTCTTGAATACGAGAAACAGGCCTTATTATTCCCATCACCAAATATGACAACGACGGACCTCTTCACTAATAAAATTGTATTTTATGTCTCTATAAGATATAAAAATAACTTAATAAATTCGATATCATCGCTATCATTTTTCATTCAGTGACAGCTCTTTATAATTGTAAACCACCTGTTGGCATATACCACATTATGCTATCAAAGATCCAATATAAATCGGTCTCATTCGAGGTGCCACCGACAATGGTTGATCGAATTCAATTCCCATTTGTGAATATACACCATTACAAAGCTGTCTTACTTGAGCCCTTATTATGTTCGAGTGTTCAGAAGGGTTGCTTCTGATCATAAGAAAATAAATTTTTGGAATGCAAAGAATGTCATGATGAAAGATAAGACATTTTTTAAATTAATGTTTTATGTATTTGCTACTAGATTTTGTAATACTTGACATTGATACTATACTTGACTTCGTCGACGTTCGTTAATGTAGATTTTGGCAACAAATTTCCATCTCTCGAAAACTGTACTTTTTTCTAGATGAAAGGTACATCTTTATCTGTACCCCTGACAACGTGCAATTTTATGATAGTCGGACGAGTAGTTAAGGCGTTAAAGCGTAACAAATTAACAACCTCACATTCGCATTTATAATAATATTAACTAGATAAGATTAGTTGCAAATATTTGTAAAAGATTAACTTCAATTTATTTGGTGAAATCGTATTGAATATCCTTTTTCAGCTACCAAATTTCAAATCGTTTCAATAGTTTAGTCCTACAAAGATAACAAAAAAACTCTTCCTCTGCTAAATTAAGTAAGTATAGATTTATCGCTTTCGATTTATCATCCCATGTCATAAGCTAAAGTCAAGTTAAGTCAACGTGTCCTTGAGTTTGTCTATGAGAACATTCCAAGAACAAGCAAAATATTTGAATGTATATAATAAACATTTTGAAGTCTCCTTCTAATGGCCTTTATTACTTGGGACTAAAAATATTGTTAGCGAAATGAGGATATAATACACCTCTCGGTACACCAAAACCGAGTTAAATTAATATAATTATAGCGTCTGAACTGTGCTACAGTATATAGTCATTTACGCTTTGTTAGTATATATAGAATCAAATTAGGCATTACGTGGTGGAAAATCATTATAATAAAATTATTGGGGCTCACTAACCAACTATTGCAATAGAAAACTTTTGACTATACCAAACTCCTCTGATGCAGCGCGCTTAATTATTGTGCGTACTCATCGCTCATTTGATGCAAATCTGTTTCAATCATGTCCCGCGTTTAGACTAGACACGATATATAATAATAATAATAATAATTCCTTTATTCAGATGACTAAGATCCAATGTGTTAGTAATTACAATAATGACTTACAAACTATTGTTAGTAAAGTGACATGATATTAATAATGATAAAAGATAATGATAAAATGACAATGATTCATTGGGACATCACTTTATCACCATCCTCACCAACTTTTATAAATTGGAGAAGTAATATCCTCACTTATTATTTTTCCGTTGCTGGTATCTCGTACTCTGCTCAGTAGTAGTTTTTTGCGAATCACCGCTTGAAAGCTATCAGTTAGATTTTGCACAAACATTTCTGAGGCGCTACAAAAACGAGGCCTTCGCAACAGCATCCTAAAAATATTATTATACTGGACGTGCAGAGCGTCCATCGCTCTTTTGGCATAAGCGACCCACAGATTTCCCGTATAGAAACTTTGGCACTATGCCTTAAAAAGGGTGATTTTGACATTTAAACTACATCGGGAGAATCTGCGTGCCAACATATTACCTCGTATCGATAGCGCCCTGCGCTCCCTTTCAATATCTACATTGTCTTTAGTGATTAGTTTTGTCGGAAACGGAGCTTACTGCTAGTTAAAGTACACCCACATTCCACGATGCAGCTGTCCCTTATCAAAGTAGTTTGATACTGTCAACCTTTTGTTATTGCAACATTTGGGGTGGGCAGCCCGAGAGCGCGCGGCGTGTTCCTCTTTACCCAATTATTTTGATACTTCAAAAAGATCTTAAACAAATATCTTCAAAAACTAGTTCATAATTAATTAACGAAATTCTACAAAAGCGGTCACAAAAATAAAATACCTACCTTTGAACTTACTTGACTAATAATACGTACAAAAAATGTAGCACACAAACGTTTTGACTAATTTACGACGTCTCTTCAGTTTTGCATGGTTCTTGTCTCTTAAGACTCTTGGTGGTTTTTTCAGCGGTCTAATACTATTTTGTATTAAAGTATATGAGCTAAATTGGCAAAAGAAAATACTTACGGTATCATTTTGGTGTCTAGACTATTTAATGTCAGACATTAAAACTGCGCACACGAGAATAGGTCGCATTGCTAACAGACTCATCTGAGTATTTGTTACATGAATTTCAACTATTCTAAAAATGTTACTAAGATAATAATTATATTTTGTATAAGTACCTTTTACAAATTCAACGCACACGAAATCATTTACAAGTAGGATAGGAGTAGGAAATAAAGACAAAGAAATAAGAACTGTAAATGTATGCATTCAAGGTTTATTTAAATGCCTTTTGAACATTGTCGATTCTTAATATAATCGCAAAAAAAATTGAGGCGACCCAATACATAAAATACCTCGGACCAATTAAAAGTAATAAGGACATAATATAACGCGGCAATACGGAATGTACCCACCTAAGAGCCAGAGAGGAATTCTTAAAGAGAATTTCATTAAATTCCCTTAGCTCTTATTGATATGGGCGCTTGGCGCTTGGCGCTCGAGGCTGGGTCGCACTTTATTAAGAAATCATATGAATGTCGACGGGAATGGGTGTACGTGACGATACGCCATATTGCCGATGCCACGCCATTGTCAATGTACAGACGGGCGCGAAAGCGATTTGATAAAATACACGAAGCACCTCGCTAATTAATGAACAATTTGTTTAAAATAACCTATCGGAGAAATGGTTCTATTAAATTAATTATACTTTGAAGAACCCGTGGAGGAACGAGGTGTAATTTTCCTCCAACAAGGATCCTCCAACGTTAATGATCTATCCTGGTGGAGCTAACGTTCAAACCATTTATTTAATAGGGTAGTTGACTCACAACTTCGATTATTCATGTATAATATTTTTATATAAATATTTATACGTTTATATTTGTTTTTGTAATTTATAAAGAGAGCAAAAGAACCAAGAATTTTTGAAATCGACTCCAGAACAAATAAGATACAAGCGTTTCAAATCTGGTAGTAAAGGCCCTCATCAAATGACAGAAAAATGTTGCACGGTATAAACAATGACGTAACCGCTTTTTAAAAGCAGCTGTCCGAAGGAGATAACAAGATATCTCCACTACGACTCCATTTTTTGTTATTTCCAAATTTAAATTAATTTTGCAACAATTTTGATACTGTTTGCACAAAAAGAATTAATTTGATTGCTATTTGATGTTGTGTAAAATAATGTACAAAATCAAACAAAGTCATCAGCCCAATTCCGCACAACGTTATTTATGATACACATATGTTTTTAAATTCAAATTCAAATTACGTTTATTCGCTAAACACAGTTTTAAAAGATGTTACAAATAATAAAAAGTGCAGATCTGTGCCTTGCAAATATTGACGTACAAATATTTACATATTAAAAATATACTGTAAGTAAAATTAAAAACACAAATAACAAAACTTAATCGAACACATTAAAAGAGATCAAATTTTTTTAAATTATGTATTTAAGAAAGTTTGTGATGGAATAGTAACACTTTTCAGGCAACAATATACTTAATTTCTTTCTAAGAAGGCTTATGTTTAATGTTTTAATTGTCCCTGGCAGTTTGTTACATATTTTCGTCGCTAAACAAAATACACTTGTCCACAAAAGCGCCGTATTAACCTTACGAATATATAATTTGATAAATTATTTAATAGATGCGGATTTGTTTTGACAAATAACGCCACTTCAAATATAAATAAAGATGCAAGTGTCAATATTTTATATTTAGTCAAATACGGTCTACAGCTATCCGTGACTTCAAAGCGAAACATAGCTCTAAAACATCTTTTTTTAAATTTTGGAATTATATGCTTGTGTGTAGAGTTGCCCCGGAAAATAATAACGTACCTAGTCGTATTTAGTCTGTATTATTAAAAAATAATAATTATTAAAAATAAACCTAAGTATATAACCTGTTTTCGGTAACAAGATATACAAGATCTTAAATACAAACAATTTGTGTGAGCTTAGCCCTTTTCAGGCACAGCAAGTACGAAAGATTTAAAAGATTTATTATACTTGTATTTTTATAGAAGAAAAGAAAATAAACTGGTTTGATTGACGTATTAAAATTTAAATTGAAATAAACACTGAAGTTTAATGTTGAAAGTATTCTTTAATTGAGTAGAAACTCTCTCAATTATAAATTCATTTAGCTTCTTATAAAATTGTATTAGCTTAGTTTTAGTTTTTAACTGTTTTGATAATTTATTAAATAAAATTACAGCCATTGTATTAGGGATTCTTGGTAAATATATCTGTCTCCATGTCGTGTCTTTACATTATGAGTGTCTCTAAATTTTGTAAAACAATTAATGACTACTAAACACAAATAGGCTAATATTGTATACACGATCGATAACGTCGACTTGGGACTATAAGAACCCGTAGTGCAAATTTCGTTAGCGCGATTTATTGTCTTTTATAAGATGTATGGAGTAGTGTCAAATTGAGAACAACGCCATCTATTGCTGCTAGATGTAATTTTTTCAAAACTTTATTAATTGTAAATTACAACAATCCAATTCAGGCACATAACCACTTATTAACAGGCAACACAAATTGGTATGCAGTTTATCTAAATCTTTTGCAGCTTCAAACACGAGAGACAAGGTTTACAAATTGTCGAGGCTACCGCACTCTGGCGATGCCATGCATCCATGCCGTAAGCCTGTTCGCCACCTTAAAAATGCCTTGTGAAACAGTAATTAACGCGATCATGGTAGGTACTGACACATCTATTTTAAACGCTTGACGTTTCGGCCTGTTTGCACTGACCGCAATCACAAGCAAATTATATTAATCAATTAACATGAAATTATTGAATTGATTATCATAATACATATTACCTCTTAGTATTAAGTCCTGCAGCTCTTTATTATTTTTATACGTACGCATACTCTAACAGTGTATAAAATTGTTTGAAAATACATTATAGTATTGTTCTTATAAATATACCTATAAAAGGCCTGCGGAAACCAGTATACATACAATCCACTGGATTGACAAATACATATATATGCAGCCAATAGTTTGACTAAAATAACGACTGTGCGAGTGTAATTTTGTATGTATGTTTGTTACCCTTTCACGCTTAAATTTCTTAACGGATCATCATAAAATTTCGCATACATGTTGTCAGGGGTACAGAAAAGGACATGGGATACCTTTCATCCAGAAAAAAATTACTGTTCTCAAGGGTTGAATTTTATTGACAAAAACTAGTTCGTTCGCGTTACTCGAACGAAGCCGTTATGATATATAATTATAACCAGAATGAACTGTGTTAGAAAAAATATTATTTATTCTTACAATATCATTTAGGTTATTGAGTGAGTCCGACACACCCTCTCCGCTCCTCTTTTTCCGCGGAGAGGGAAGCGTAAATTCATTCCTCGTAAAAAGTTTATTAGAGGTAGTTAACCAACACAGCAGTTAGAATCCTGATTGCTATTTCATCACGAACTCCTCAACATACTCCACGTTTATTTCGCCAATTATGCCGAGATGTTATTTTTTCATTAGTATCCAGTCGATAGACCCCGTTAACTTTGTTTGAACTGAAGAAAATTGAACCGTCGGCGTCGGATCCTTGGCTTTGATCATACATGTACACTTTAAATTAAGTTAAACAAACTGTACAGAGCACACATTGAAAAATCATAATTGTCTACAGCAGATCTAACCTGCGAGGTTATTGGGTATAATAAAGAGTTATAAGGTTTTTCTATCAAGAACGTCAGCATCCGTTACTTCGTAATACATCCTTATCTTATCTTATGTATGGATGGGGGCCTGTCAGTACAGACCGGTGACACTTCGCACATTTATCCCTTAGCTATCTCCCTATGAATGTACTGCATCAGTCGTAGCGTACACTTCAGAGGGAGAAGCCTGAAGTCCTCAAGGTTTGGATATGCCAATCCCATCAGACCCATCCTCAATCCAGCCAACGCGTCGCATTCACATAGTAGGTGCGATATGGACTCGTCCTGTTCACCACAGGCTCTGCAGATCGAATTGTGTGCCAATCTCAATCTGCACAGGAAGTCGTTGGTGCCAAAATGGCCAGTGAACGCTCCTGTGAGCAGGCGTATTTGGCTCTTGTTATACACGCAGAACTTCCGGATGAAGTTTGTGGCTCTGTTTGCAATGAATTTCTTGGAGTGTTCCAGACCCCTAAGGGCCTTCCACTCTAGCCTGTGTTTGTCATTGCCATATGCATTCAAAGCTGCCTTGACGGTGCTCTCAGAGAGTCCCACGACTGACTCGGGGCCCACAAACAGTTGCTCCGAGCCCTTTCTGGCTAATTACAGATGTAATACATCCTTACTAATATATAAATGTGAATGTGAGTTTGTTACTGTTTCACGCGTTACTCGACCGATCATTATGAAATTTGATCTTTTGATTGATTCACAAAGGTACACGTTGTCAGGGATACAGAATAGGGCATAGAGTTATCTCTTTCGTGTGCACTGCGCACTCTGGACATGTAATCAATAAACGGCAAGTTGTCTCATGATAATCATGTCAGCGTCTGTTTCAGAAGGAAAAATATACAGCTTTATAATCCACTATAAATCTGCCTCGGTGGCACATCGGCGAATGAGTCTACTGTGCTTGAGATATCGGATTCTATTCTCGATTCAGAAAAAGTGATATTGGGGTTTTCTCTTAAGAAATTCGCAGCATCAGTGGGGGATTTAGATCTCTAAATCCAACATTTTATAATAATCCGACATTTTTCTCTTGTCACAGACGTGGACAACTTTAAGGGTCGACTATGTTTTACCTGGTACATCTGTACCAGGTAAAACATAGTCGACCCTCAAAGTCTGTAGATAGACTCAGTGGCGCAGAATAAGTCTCGGGACCAATTCCCGAGAATTGATATTGGGTTGTTTGTCCATATATTCTCAGTAGCACGCAGTCAGGAACTGTAAATAAATCAAATCAAACCAAATGCTTTTATTCTGACAACAGTGGTTACATTGAAATAGGCTCATCCCCTATAACATGGGACCTTTAACCATGCGAAATATAGTGTATTCCTGTGGGCAAACACTATCCAGATTTTATTTTCTGTCTGGTTGTCTGTTTCTCTATAATTTTGTATGTACGTCCAAACTGGACATAAAATTTACTGGACAAAAGCTGTTGAAAAATTTCACGCATAATTCCCCATAGGCAGTATAAAATATAGGTTTTAAATTATTACGTTATTTGCCGTGGGGAGTTAGTAATGGCCATGTACAAAATACAATTTAAACGAAATTGCGGGAACAGCTGGTATTATATAACAATACCAGCCAACAGATGGGCACGTGCTCTTGTCAGTTTTAGAAAGAGTCAGGCCATAGTCTATTGCACTGGCCCAGTACGGTTTGGCACACGTCACACTCATGCAGGTTTCCTCGCGATGTTTTACTTCACCGAAATAGACGATAATTTCATACGCATATAACTTCGAAACGTCAGAGTGTCTTGGGTTTGTACTCTAGAACTCTGCGTGACAGTTCATCGGTTTCCTAATAAACTATTTAATAATTAAACGACCAATAAAACATTCTACTATGTTGTTTACACACGTAGACGAGCCTTCAACGTGGAATTATTATCACACGGAAAACGATGACAAAAAGATTGAAGACGGCCTTATCCAAACATTATGCCCTCGTTTCCCGACATTGCGGTCAGCCTCAGAGCTCGTCTAATACGCCTCCCCTACACCATATTATCAAAACAAGGCACAAATTAAAACCGCCAAGGTTGCATAATCCTTTACTCAACAACAACACATTTTGTACACAACTTCGTATTTGTTTCAAAACTTACTTCAAAATATAATTACATTTAAGTATTAATGTTAAAATTATATCTTAAAAGTTTAGAATTTTTAATTAACAACTTTAATTTTATTTTAAAGTTATTGTTGAAATGCCTGTTTAAGGGCTTTAGAAATGTAATCACAGAACTAAATTCTGATGAAACTACGGCTCTATATATACATATGTATATATCTATGTTTAATACAGTATGACAGGCTATTGATTCGATTCGCACGAATTGTGCTAAACGACACTTTTTAAAATAATATTTTAATCATATTTTTTGAGGTGTCGATTCGCATTCCTTCTTTTTCAGATCGATTTGTTTCGCACTCAAATTACATGGATGTGTGTGAATTGGCACATAATTAAATATTATTTTTAAACAGTGTCGTTTCGCATAATTTCTGGCAAGTGATTCGTGCAAAAAGACCAATAGGCCAGTACATGACTTTTTTCACCTTATGGCAAACGAGCTATCGGTCCACCTGATGGTGAGTACCATGGAATTTGGAAATGTCTAGAGTACACACAGCCACACAACTGCCTACCGTGACAGCAATACTCTCTTAAGCCTCGTTTGAAGAAGGACAAGTCATAGCGCTTTAGGTAACACATTTTCGGCTTAGTAGTCGTTTCGCACGAATTTGTTCGAACATATCGTGCGAATAGACACTTTTCAAATAATATTTTTTTCGTTGTCGTTTCTCACACTTGGAATATATTTTCGTGCGAATCGTTCCCGTCTGAAAACGCAGATGTCCATTCGCACGTTTTCTTTTTATGCTAATAAAAGTAGAAGTATTATACATTCGTGCATGAAGGTGATAGTTTTAAATAAAACAAGGTATACCAATTAATAAAAATTAAAATATTTTTTTAATACAACATTCCTACAAAACAGTGTGTAAAATAAATATACATATTACTTATATAAAACTGAGCTTTTATTGAGAGAACATTTTGGGAGAACATATAAATATGTATTACTTATATGAACTTGAAAGTAGTGTGTGCACGACTGTATTTTGTTATTTTTCTTATTAAAAATACAAAACGTGCGAAACGACACCTGCGTTTTCAGACGGGAACGATTCGCACGAAAATATATTCCACGTGTGCGAAACGACAACAAAAAGAATATTATTTTAAGAAAGTGTCTTTTCGCACGATTTGTGCGAACAAATTCGTGCGAAACGACTATTAAGCCACATTTTCATGCTGAGTCTCTTAATCGCAAGTTTATATCATTGCTGCGACATCGCTTACCACGAAACAGTGCAAGTACGAATTAGCATTAAACTTTATTAGTACGAAATCCACTGTCGCCAAATACACGTCGAAAGTTAACCTTTTGTAGTACACGACATAAGTAACTGGCACGGACTAAATGAACAAGGTATTCACGCTTTATGCATACATAACCCTACACTTCTACTCCCGGAGGGTAGGTAAAGGTGTATTTTACCAACATTTTACAAACGATAGTTAAAGTTCTACGTAATAGGGGGCGAACCTATTGCCATCTACCGGGCATATTTCCAGAGTGCGTGCTGCTACAGAAAATTACTTGAAAGAAAATGTTATTAGGGTATAACATTTCTCTAACCAGAAATCCAACCCCTGATCATGCCCAGTAGTCCTATTATATACGTATGATATAGGTGTGATACTATGTACATATTGGAAAAACTACTCACAAAACCTAACTCTTACTGTCACGACCTTGCCGTTGTGATCGGCAGCTTAAAGCGGGGCGGTGAGTGGTAAGATCAACTGTATATAAAAATGTTTGAAGCACGCCGCGAAACGCCGCTCATAGTGAAAACGCGCGTGGTTTTCTCCGAACGAATCGCTACAGCGGCGAGCGGTACGGAGAGCGGCGGGCACAAAAGTACAAGTGAATAAGTACGACGCCACGACACAGAGCGGCACGGACAGTGGTGTAGATGGGACGAACTCAGCGGCGCGCGGCGGAGCAAATTACAAAATATATTAGACGATTTTGTGGCGGTAATGAATACCGAGGCGTTTATTACTAACATTTTAAATCGACTGCCTATATGCATCTCAAAGCATCCTCAACATAAATATAAAAACATGATTAGAAGATTGTGGGAAGAAATTTGATTTTCTTTATTCAGTTCGCGCACTCCTTCTCTCATATATAGACAGAGAATAAAATAGAGAAGGGATAATTTAGATAACGCGATGATTTTGGGAATGTTCCGACTATCAAAATACGTCCACCTCGCCCGCTGCCACTAACCGCTACCGAGGCTTCGTGGCGTGCACAACGCTCCGCTTACCGACGTCGACCCGCACGCCCGCACCCCTAAGACCGAAGCTCGAAGTCGTGACCACACCGTCGAGCTGTTTAATAAGCGCTGTATAACATAATGCTAACTGAAAACCCTTGAAAAGTATAAAATAAACATGCTAGCAAGACCGTGACTTTCAAGCAAGCAAAATTTTAGGATGAAAAGGCAATATTGAAAGGTTGAGTACAGACGTCGACAGCGTTAAATTTACATGTATGTTTTAGGATTACGATGAGAAACTATGTGAGCGCTTGTGGCACGTACGCGTTAAGTTTGCTTTAGTCTATCGACTTATCATATAAGTCAAAGGTTGTGTAACTGTATACCAGTTATACAATCTTTGAATGTCGTTACGTTACGCGAATGTAAAACATTAGAATTAACGAACGCTGCCGAACGATCAAGGCATGGTACTCTCTGCCAAGGCACGTGTTTCCTTCTTCCTTCAATCCTGAGTCCTTTAAGCGGGACGTGAAAAAGCACCTTCTCGGGCCGTCAAAGTAGAGACCTCAACATCGCCTCGGCTGCTATGAGGACGATGTAGAGGCCACTGCTCTTAGACCACACGACTGCTTACCATCAGGCGGAGTATGATCATTACGAGCAAAAAAGAAAAAAAGCTATTTATTACGAATTTCATTGATAAATAATAGAGATTCATTTAGAGGTCAATATGTGCGCTTCCAAAATAAAATTCCAAATAAGATTCTGAAAATTTAAGTTTTAGTTAATTTAAGATAGCAATAAAAAGATAACTATTCGGTATTAGATAACATAGAACACAAAAATGCTGAACTGTTCCAAACACATGCTATTTCTAATATGCAATATTTTAAGTACCTAACGTGACAAACAACGTTAGCCTAGTGCCATGAAGAGGTAGAGGTATTTCACCATAACGTTCTTCAACATGAGTAAATTTTGCCAACACGCACTGGGCCAGCGTGGTGAACTATGGCCTAATCCTTCTCACACTGAAAAGAGGCCGTGCCCAGCAGTGGGATGACTTTATGCAGGACCGATATAAAAAAACATGTGAATGTGAGATTCATCATCTCATTATTATTATTACTTTATTATTATATTTGCCTCTTAGCTACGGATTGCACTCGCTCTGCTCCTATGAGTCGTAGTGTGATATTAGAAAGCATATATCTTTTCTTAATACATAGGTTAAGAAAGTAAAAATAATGTTTCAAATCTTCGTCTCTGTCATTTCGCTCTTGGCAGAGCAGTAGTGGTCACTTTGAGGCATCTACGTCGGTGGTAGAGGCGGACACAGCTCTTCGCACGATCTTTCGCCATCTCTCCCTGTTGATAGACGGTTTAGCGCAGTCTGATATGCGATTTTCTACTGCGGTCTTCACTTGGTCAGTCCAGCGCATAGGTGACCTACCGCGCAATCATTAATCATTAATCGCGCAAGATTCAAATCTGATTAGTAGTTTTAGAGATTAGCGCGCTCAAACAGAGAAGCTATGTCTTCAGCTTTATAATATAAATATAGATTCCTTGCACCATGTTCTTAAGCGACAGTTACCGCCGTCAAGTGAGTTTGTCTGGCTTCCAAATACATTAATAACTAAGTTCTTTATTTAACTAAATTGCCAAGCATTTAACCTCTAGTAAAAGTTTTGTTAAACAGAGTGTGGCGACGCAATAATATAATTGTCAGCAGATAGTAAAATGTATGGGTAAGCGTGCGGCGTCGCCGCAGTTGGGGTTTCGTTGTAGCATAGGCAACACCATTGTATGTATCGCGATAAATACCGCATTATATATTTCGTAAATCTGTGTCTGATTTCATGGTCACCACTTAATAGCCCGAAATGATGAACATGAACACCAATACTCCAAAGTGGTGACTCCGACGTGATACGACGTGATGCGACGTGATGCGACGTGATGTGATGTGATGTGATGTGACGCGACGTTAGCGAGTGGTGCAAACGAACAAATAAATCATTACCTATTGAAAATTTGGATCCGAACACACAATGGAAGGAGTTAAATTGCAAAAAACCGGTACGGACTCAGTGCAAAACCCAATCTACATGATCCCGCAAACATCTACATTTCAAGAATGCTCCAACGGAACACCGACTGACACCGGAGCTGTAATGAAGGACATGGCTGCAATCAGTATCAATTCGAGGCTGCCCGAATTCTGGCCACACATGCCGAGGCTGTGGTTTACACAAATCGAACATGCTTTGATACCCCAAAAAGCTAGCAATGACATGAAATACAATATAGTGGTGTCGAAGCTTATGCCGGACGCTCTCCAGCAAGTCAGTGTCATTCTGTATAATGAGACCTTGCAGAACAAGTATCACACCTTGAAGGAAAGACTACTCCAGGTATATGAAGATTCTATAAATGCACAATTCGAGAGATTAGTCAGCGAACTTGAACTCGGAGCACAAAAACCGGCTCAATTACTGAGGAAAATGAGGGATGCAGGACGAAACATGCAGATATCCTAACAAATACTCAAAAATTTGTGGTTAAGCAGACTACCTGCCACAGTCAGAGCGAGTTTAGCGGTAACCCAAGAACAAAATTTAAAAAAATTGACTAAGATAGCGGACTACATTATGGAAAATATCAACGCCGGCGAGGTCGCAACTTTGGATGCTCCCAGTACATCTTCCGGGTTTCCTGTCGCAGAATTGTGGGCACAGATGAACAAATTGACATTGAAAATCGCCTCTTTACGCACGAACATGGAATATCGTGGACGAGGTCGCTTTCGTGGGCATGCCCGAGGTCGTTACTATCGTAGATACAACCGTTCCAGATCCAGATCTTCGACGTGGATTACACCCGACAACCCCAAGTGGCTGTGTCATTACAAATTTAGAGATCTGGCGCGAAACTGTGAGAAGCCATGCAATTGGGACACGAAGCAGGGAAACTAAGCGTGGTACGTGTGAAGACGGACGACTATGTACCATCGGCTAACAACTGCCTATGCATTACAGATACACGAAACAACCTTCAATTTTTAGTGGACACCGGGATTAACATTTCAGTCGTCCCAGCTACATTGAGAGACAAAAAGTGCGGTGAGTCAATCAAATATCGTTTGTTTGCGGCAAATGGCAGCGAAATTCGTACTTACGGTGTAAAATCACTAGTGCTAAATTTAGGTTTAAAACGTGCTTTTCGATGGACTTTCGTAATAGCAGAAGTGTCTCAACCGATCCTAGGTGCGGCTTTTCTAATTTATTATAAGTTACTTTTTGATTTAAGTTCTAAGAAACTAATCGATCAGATAACAATCCTGAGCGTCCTCGCCACCTCGGTTTATAGCAATCATTACACAATTAATACTGTAGATATTAACCATCCGTTTTACGATATTTTGAAAGAATTCCCTGACGTTTTAAAACTAGTGTCATTTAAAGAAGTTCCAAAGCATTCGGTATGCCACTACATAGAAACGGCGGGACCCCCGGTGCATACGAAAGCGCGGCGGTTACCACCCGACCGTTACACAAAAGTAAAGGACGAATTTTCGCTCATGCAAGAATTAGGTATTTGTCAGCCATCAAAAAGTCTATGGGCCAGCCCTGTACACGTACTTTTAAAGAAGAATGGCCAACTGCGCCCGTGTGGTGATTATAGACAATTAAATTCCATAACTATGCCTGATAGATATCCGATTCCACGTTTACATGATTTCACATATATACTAGCAAAAAAGACTATATTCTCGCGTTTAGATATTAACAGAGCTTACCACGTAATTCCTATACATGAACCGGATATTCAAAAAACCGCTATTATTACACCTTTTAGACTATTCGTATTCGTATTCTAATTTCAACGCATGTCGTTTGGTCTACGAAACGCTGCGCAAACGTTTCAACGCTTCATGGACCAAATGTTAGCAGAGTTAAATACCCCACAGTTAACAGCAGAACTAGGCTCAAATTACTATTTCGCATACCTTGATGACGTCATTATAGCGAGTGAAAATATGGATCTACATAAAAACAATTAAAGGCAATTTTAAAAAAATTCGACGAGTACGGCATTACAATTAATGTTTCTAAATCTACGTTCGGCCAAGTAAAAATCGAATTCTTAGGACACGAGGTGTCAACTAAAGGCGTGTGTCCACTACAAGAAAAAGTAGAAGCTATTTTAAATTACCCTAAACCAGAAACCATATCAGACCTCAGACGTTTTCTTGGAATGATAAATTTTTGTAGGTCGCATATTCCAGAAGCCACAAAAATACATGCCGAGTTAAATAAATATTTACATAACGCAAAACGTAATGATAAGACAAAAAATATTTGGACAGAAAAAGCAGAGCGAGACTTTGAACAGTGTAAAAGTAGCCTTAAAAATGCAGTAACGTTGACGCACCCGCTACCCGATACCCAGATAGCGCTCATACGACGCGTCGGGTTCGTGCGTGGGCGCGGTATTGCAACAGAAAGTAGATAAACGCTAGGAACCTCTAGGTTATTTTTCTAAAAGAATGACGGAGGCACAGAGAAACTATTCAACGATCGAGAGTTATTAGCCATTTATTTATCAGTCCGATATTTTCGTAAAATGTTTGAAGGCCGTCCGTTAACTATTTTTACCGACCACAAACCTTTGACATACGCATTTAACAAAAAAGTTAGTGACAAAGGAATTCCGCGTCGAACAAGGTACTTATTGTACATTAGCGAGTTTTGTACCGACATACGTCACAAATCGGGTTCGAATAATTTAGTTGCAGACGCGTTATCGCGAGTACAAACTATAGAGTGTTCTACAAGTATCAATTACGAGGAATTAGCTGTCGATCAAAGTAAGGACAATGAGTTACAATTAAGGCGCGGTCAAACAGCCGGCGTGAGCGGGGCGTGCGCTTGTCCCGCCTGTGTTGTAATGTACCGAATTGTATGAGAGCGTTCACACAGCCGGCGGCAGCGGGGCGGGCACGCGCTGCCGCCGGCGGGTGTCAAGCTTCGCTTTGCTGACGCATGCGTGATACGAACGACATTATATATAAAACCGCGGTCACAGGCATAGAAATGTGTACGCGTCTTGATGGCCGTTACGACAACCAGCGACGACTTTCTACTAGACTATCGGCACATAGATATTTCTAGAGCAATTGAAATAAAGATGAGATTTATTTTCCATATAATAGGCATGAGCAATGTGTTATCACTATTGCACAAGGCTATTGCAAGTGATCGTAAGTTTCCATGACCAGTTACCATAAGGCGCGCCATATGCTTGCTAGCCATCATAGTAGCTAGCCAAATAATAGTGAGTTTGAAGAGAAGTTGAGTTTTGTGTAGAGTAAAAAGATTGCCGTGTTCTAATAGAATTGAGTGAAGTATTAATAAACTCTATTTTAGTATTAATTTCATTAGTACTAATTAATAATTCAAAGTTTACTATCCCTAGAAATGAAATAAAATTTATCAAGAATAATGATTCAACCATTATTGACGATCCTTTACATATAGCGAGAGCATTTAACAATTTTTTTATAGACCAGGCAGAAAAACTTAATATTGATAAAAAAAAGATCCATTCGACTAATATTTCAAAATCGTTATTTATGACACCCACGTCGCCATTAGAAATAGGAACTATAATATCAGGGCTAAAAAATACTCACAGTACGGGCTATGACGACATTTCAACTTACGCATTAAAACATGTCTCAACTAAAATATCTTACGTACTCAATCATGTCATTAATCAATGTATTTGTCATGGAGTATTTCCAGAGCAATTAAAAATAACTATAATTAAGCCGCTATTTAAAAATAATGATCCACATTCAATGGATTGTTATCGACCTATTGCAATGATTCCAACAATCTCAAAAATTTTTGAAAAGGTCTTACACGACAGAATCTATAAATTTCTCGAAGCACATAATTTATTAGCTGAAGAACAAACTGGCTTTAGAAAAAACAGATCAATAAATATGGCAATTTATAACTTTTTAAAAATAATCACAGATAGTGTGGATAAAAAGGTACCTGTATGTGCACTTTATATGGACCTTTCTAAAGCTTTCGATTGTGTGGATCACGAAATATTGTTAAATAAGTTGAATTCGTATGGTATAAGAGGTAATATATTGAATTTAATCGCATCTTATCTCTCAAATAGAAAACAGTGTACTCAGATAACACGACTTTGCCCAAAAGTGAGAACTGAAAATTATTATATGTCTGACTATAGAGAAATTAAATTAGGAATACCACAAGGTAGTGTGTTGGGACCGCTTTTATTTAACGTCTATATTAATGACTTGCCAAAAATTACAAACCATCCCACCATTCTATTTGCAGATGACAGTACAATTATATTTAAATCTAAAGACAAGTCGCTCCTTGAGTCTGACGTATATAATACTCTCGATGATGTAATAAAATGGTTGACATTAAATAATTTAAAAATTAATATAAATAAAACACATATAATGACATTCAAAAATAGAATTCCTCTACTAACGGACATAAACGTAACTTATAACGGTGAAAAACTCCACGAGGTAGAAACAACCAAATTCCTAGGTATATATATTGACAGCAACCTTAATTGGAAGGAACACGTGGAATACCTCTGCGCAAAATTAAATAGACAATCGTATGCGCTATACATGCTCACAAAGAAATTGAACCACACCGCTGTATTAACAGCATATCACGGATATGTTGATTCGATCTTAAGGTATGGGATCATATTTTGGGGCAACTGTACTGAAATAGGAGATGTGTTTAAAGCTCAGAAGAGATGTATCAGGGCAATGTGCAACCTCCAACAAACTGATACATGTAAACCGCATTTTAGAAGACTGAAAATATTTACCGTACCCTGTCTGTATATAATTGAATTAATATTGTTTGTTAGAGCTAATCTAAGCATGTTTGTCAATTATAAAAGTAAGCGTCACAATTACAAAGTATGTTGTCCTCAGCATAGAAGTACTTTGATGAACCGGAGTGTCTTCTGCATGGCGCCACGTGTTTATAACCATTTACCAAAAACTTTCTTAGAAATCACATGTCCCATTAAATTTAAAAATATGGTTAAAATTTTTTTGTTACAAAAGGCGTACTATACAGTTGACGAATTTTTAAATGACAAGGACCGTACATAATATTATGCTATCTGTATTTATTTATTTTGCTTTAATTAATTCAATTATAACTAATTTTTTTAACTGACATAAAATGCACCAATTCTATTTAATGTATAATTATGAGTAAATGATTGATTGTATATATATTGACATTCTTATAAGTCTTGATGCGGACAATGATATAATTCAAATTCTAGATTTGTATAAGTGATTTATAAATATTATGTATTGCATGCCGAGAGGCGGATAATGGAGAAACTATAACATACTGTATGACTATAACCATTGTACCTACCCATTTTCGCAATAAAGTAATTTGAATTTGAATTTTGAATTTGAATTTGAATTTGAATATTATTATTCGGTGATTATGAATACTTTGTTATTATAAGTTTAGCTTCTTATATTATTTATGTTTTACGAGATCTATTATATGCCATAAAATTTATTTCCAATGTTAATTGGATAGCCTACTAATATTTTAAAGCCATAACAACTACTCTGTAGTATACTAACCATAGAATACATATTTACATAAATAAGCATATATTTCTTTATAGAAATTGACATTCAGAATACGTCACATTGATGTCAAAAAAAATAAATATAAAAATATGTCAAATATAATATAATATATACCTATATATTTTAATATGTCGCTCTATAAATGGAGCGTTTCGGTTACACGTCTGGAATTCAAAGGTGCAAACAGTTGACATACAATATCACAGTGTCAGAAAAATATATAAAGAACTATTTTCTTATTTATTGCTAAACACTCTTGAGGATGCTTTATGTGGAGGCGAACACAGTTCAATGCATATTGTTTGTTTAAAGCCTATGTCGAGTTGGAGTACTATTTTGTAATTATTTTATTATTCTACTATAATATAATATAAAATTCTACACATACACACAACACTATGAGTTTCTTGCCCGTTCTTCTCATCAGCCCTACACACCCTTGCTTTGCTGAACGTGGCAGTAAATGTAAATTCACAGGAAAAAAAAATTACGTGTAACTTTGACATTCATAAGTGTTACCTTGTAACCTAATTTGAATAAATTTATTTTGATTTTGATTTTGATTTTGACACCATCTAGCCCAAACTAAGCAGAGCTTGTACTATGGGTACTAGACAATGGATAAACATATTTACATATATACATATATACTATTTTTTTTTGTAAATACATACATATTATACATAGAAACAACCAGACCAAGTCAAACATCCATGTTCATACACACAAAAGTTTGACTTGTGCGGGAATCGAACCCGCGACCTCAGGCAGTCGGTTACACTAACCACTACATCATCGAGGCTATACTATATTGTATTAGGTTCTTACAAAGATGTGTCAAGCCTTTTGCGTTAATTAAGCTGTTATATTTAGAATTAACTTATTTTTTTATTGTACATATTATTATTAAAATGTCTTAGCTCAGACAAATTGCCAGCCTTTCTCTTGAACCAATAGCGTCTCCAATTTGTGTCAAGTTTATTTATTTTCGCTTCTATTAAGCCATGTATATGCTCAAAACAATGTTGAAATATCCTAAAATAGGCATAAAATGTGTCCTCATGTGTTTATAACTCAAGAGTTAAAAAAAAATATCATATCATATTTTCCTTACATACGACGTGATTGATTCAATCCTGAATCCATATCCATTTGCGCTTTTTAAAATTAGCTATTGCAAACATAAGCAGAGCCGCGTCCACGTCTGAATCGCTCGACATCAATAATTAAAATAGGTACTAGGCTTTCTATCGCTGTCCTTTCTCACGCTCACTTAGGCTCTCGCGCTGTGATAATTATGTGTTTGTGGACTAAAAGTCTTGCCTGGATTTTGAGTAGGTCAGCGCGACGTGTATACACTTCGATGACTGTGACAGCGGCTTTATATTATAGTATTCTAGGTCGTACTGCGCATGCGTTAAACCACGCCGAGCATGGCGTGAGCGGGGCGGGAGTGACGTCACCAAACCGCGGCTGGCCGGCGGCGTGCCTGCCGCCGGCTCGACGCGTTTTGGTGACGTCACGGGTGTGCGTTCAATAAATATAAAGCTACCAACCCACAGCGACCACGATTACTGAAATAATATCTTTAATGATAATATTATGTAATGAAGGCCGAAATAGAAATATAGATAAAATAGAGTTTATTGATCAAATTTTAACTTAAATATATATGTTTGTTAAATTATGCTCATCATCTCATTTTGTCTGGGTCGGGAATATGTTCGGTTTATTAACCTCATAAGTTACCGCGTCAGCAACATACTGCGCCCGCGTCAGCGCATTACAATACATGTACATTTATTTGTTTGAATTATTCTCTTTTTAATAAGTCATTATCAAGATAAACCCGTGAATCAAGAAAGTCATATTCAAAATCATCAAGGATTTTTCATTTAACAAGATATCAGGTTTGCCGTTCGGCAACAACAAGGTAACCGCACGACACTCTTTTTCTATGAGTGTAAATATCTAATACATATATATAAATGTATGGCTGTACGCCATAT
Organism: Catocala nupta; assembly: GCA_963675205.1. Taxonomy (NCBI): domain Eukaryota; kingdom Metazoa; phylum Arthropoda; class Insecta; order Lepidoptera; family Erebidae; genus Catocala; species Catocala nupta. The sequence continues at coordinate 22,986,274 of OY776086.1, read as the reverse complement.
TGGTTCAAATGGGTTATCTGGACACTCACATACCTAACTTTTGCATCCCTGTTCCTTTGTTCCATAAATACATTGTAGTCCAATAATTCCAAAGTACAAAATAAGTAAATTTACTGATATTTACACAGTTGTGAATGATGATCATGGGGAAAAAACAGGAAGCATTAAAAATAATACTTCTTTTTAATTCATGATACTGCTATATAACCAACCCTCACACATGCCCACCCATTAATGTTACATGCTATGTTTCATACAGAATAAAAGTATACATTTCATATTAATATATACTTTATGGAGGTAATATTTCTTTATTTGTGTATAAATCTCATAGTAGTAACTAATGAAAAATGTCAAATAAAATGTTATTATTTTCAATTGACACGGTATGTTATTTTCATTTCATACTATTTTCAATTAGCTTATAGCGATACAGTGTGTTGAAAGCTTTATACCACGCATGCGTAATACGCGCGCCGAACGCGCGCCCGCACCGCGCCGCGCTGCGCCGGTCCCGCGCCCGCCCCGCGCTCGCTCTAGCGCTGGCTGTGTGAACGCTTTCATATAGTTCAGTACATTACAACACGGCGGGACACGCGCACGCCCCGCGCACGCCGGCTGTTTGACCGCACCTTTACTGTTACAACAAACAAAAGATGTTTCGCAATTTAGGAAAATTTATATACCGAACTGCGAAAAGTCATTAATTTGTCACGTATCTAAAAAAAACAGTAGGCCTTATTTAACAGAAAATTATCGTAAATTAGCGTTTCAGACATTACATAACATAAGCCACCCAGGTATTAGAACAACAAAGAAAATTATTACAGAAAGATTTTACTGGCCATCTATGAATAAAGACATAACGATGTGGGCAAAAACTTGTATTCCATGCCAAAAATCGAAAGTTTATTGTCACACAACATCAGAATTAGGTAAATTCTCGCGAAGTAATAGATTCGAACATATTCATATTGATCTCGTTGGACCATTACCTACTACGCCGGAAGGCTATAAATATTTATTAACTATGATAGACCGAGCCACTGGTTGGCCGGAAGCAATAGCTATACGCGATATTACAGCAGAAACAGTAGCCCAAAACGTTTACAACAAGTGGATCGTACGATTTGGGTGTCCTTGTCGTGTAACGACGGATCAAGGACGCCAATTCGAAAGTTCTTTATTTATACATCTGACAAAATTATTAGGTATACAAAAAATTCGTACATATGCATATCACCCACAGAGCAATGGGATTATAGAAAGATGGCATAGAACCCTAAAAACAGCGTTAAGATCTAGGTTAAATAATAACCTAAATTGGTACAAAGAATTGCATACTATAGTTTTCGCCCTCCGCGCGATGCCGCGAACGGCTACAAACGTCAGCGCAGCAGAGTTAACGTATGGTACAAAATTAAGATTACCCGGCGATTTTTACGATACCAGTAATAGCGAAATATATGACTCTTACGCGTTTGTGAATAATTTACACCGTACGATTAACGAATTGAAACCTAGACCCATGTCTCACAGAGATTCCCGAGTAATTTTCGTTTACAAAGATTTACAAAAATGCGAATATGTATTTGTTAGACAAGACATGGTTAGACAGTCAATCCAACAACCTTATGAAGGCCCTTACAAGGTCATAAGAAGAGGAGATAAGTTGTTCATTATCGATATATTTGGCAAAGAAACTTCAGTATCTATTGACAGGCTTAAACCCGCGTACACATTAAACAATAACGAACAAACCGATGGGCAAAGTCGCTCAGACAGAAATTCTTATCATAATGTTTGTAATGAAAGTCAGAGTTGTCAACACAATGAATCCGCTACCAGCGTAAAGCTTAACCCTCGCACCACACGTAGTGGGCGAGTTTCGAAACTGCCAGTAAGATTCTTGTCAGCTATTTAAAATTACTATATATAATTACTATCGAGCTCAAATACCCATTTAATTACTGAACTTCATGATTATCAAAGACCTAAATTTATATCCTAAAATGGGTAAATCTGTTAGTAAACCTGAAGAAATTATTATCGCGCAAAATGTTGCAAATAGTGCTAGTGCAAGTGATATAGAAGTGAGCGTAAAGATGTACGGATCCATTATGTTGGCAGTCCTTATATTACTTTCAATACTGTTTCTATATGTGTGTTTCAAAATGTGTAAAGCTTTGAGTGCGACGTGAATGCAGAGTCAAATTAGAACTGGACATGCGGATGTACCTGTAGCACAGTACATAAATATACAGTATTGTAACGCGGCCGTATCTTTGAAATAAATGCCTACAGCCGGGCGGTACGTAAACATGCGATAGGGCTGCCCACTAACAGCATTTTAATTAAATCTGCCTACTTTGAGTTTCTATCTATTTTTGTGATTGTAAATATTTTTTATTTTATTTAAACAAATAAAATACTTTATGAATGGAATAGGAAGTGTTCAATAAAAATGCATGTTGTTTTTGATTGGTAGATTTAATTTAAAAATACATGTTTATGTTAGATTTAAGACTTAATAACAAATCGGTCTTATAAATTTGCGACTGAAAAATATTTGCTCCTCGACTGAGACGTACGGAATGCTTTATTATTATATTTTAAAGTATAAAAAATCCGCATTCGATTATAAAGCTTAATTAAAAATTGTTTTGGGAAACATGGCCAAGGAGGAGGAAAAGGAATATCTTTTACTTGGTTATAGATACCTGCAGCTACTTTACAATTTACATGTTTAGTTTTAAAAGAAGTTCGCGCGGTTACTGTTTAAAAAACAACACACCGTACGTTCGTCACTGCGGCGCATTCGCGACTGGTTGCGAGCCGAGCGCATGCCGACGCCGAGGCGCGTAGGTATGACTCGAGTTCCGACCGTTTGTATGAAGATAGGTTACTGTATATTTATGTACTGTGCCTGTAGTTGCAATACAGCAGCCACAGAATCAAACTCAACCGCAAGTAGTGTTTACCCCCCGACAAAGATAAAGCGTTATGTTATTTTACTGCTACGAGTACCTACATTATAATACTAACTATTTTTTTCGCATCTTATAGGTAATTTTACAATGTGTAACTAAAACATTAGGTAGTTATCGCATCCTGTGTTATATGTAAACAACGATCGAATTCAAAGAATACGATTGTGACATTTCTACTGTGCATTGTAACAAACAAATGTATTATGTTTCAATCTCTGCATTTTCTTTGTAGGTTTAGATAAATAACTTATGGCATTGTATTTTACTGTGCCACCATAGGACTTTCTGCAGAGATTGCGTTGTTGGTAGCTACCGCAATGATGCCAAGGGAGTACAGTAGAATACAATCCATCGATTATTATTACTAATCGATTATTATTATAATTTGTCATTGTGTAACAATTTTATTAATGTGTGTAATTGTACATATTTTTTTGCCAATTGTATTTTCAATTAATATGTGTATTATCTAAATAAACTGTAAGTAACTGTGTAATGTAAATGTACTTATAATGTTACTTTGATTTAAAGCATATGGTAAAAATTATAACTTGTTGGTTCATATATTATATAAATAAAATCGTAATATCATAAATTAAAACTCATTATTCGAAGAACAATTTATTTACAGGTATTGTCACATGTAATATAATCTAGCACACCTGCATTGTATTTGGTTACAGAGTGTTATTGTTTTGAAATTCCTGTGTAAGCTAAATGACTAGTCGCGTAGTGTGATTGCAACATTGCATGTACCTTACGACAGTTGAATAATAACTTTGTTATTTTATAGAATGCTGAGTCGGTAATGATTGCAGAAGTACAGTCCGGTTCTTATTATTAAGTGTATTCAATATATGTTATATAAAACAAAGTTAATGTACTCCAAATAAAACTTTATTTTATTTCAATTTTTTTTTTTAATTATGTTGCTTTTATTTTTTTACATGAGTGGGAGTAGCTGTGGCGACGCAATAATGTAATTGTCAACAGATAGTAAAATGTATGGGTAAGCGTGCGGCGTCGCCGCAGTCGGGGTTTCGTTGTAGCATAAGCAACATTGTATTTATCGCAATAAATACCGCATTATATATTTCGTAAATCTGTGTCTGGTTTCATGGTCACCACTTAATACCCCGAACACACGAACACATGAACACCAATACTCCAAAAGAGACAAAATTAAAAAGCCATTAAATATATTAAAACATATTTCTACACTTGAAACATGGATGGATTGGATTACAGGTATTAGACACGGATTGTTGTGGATATCAATACTCCCGGAGGGAGCCAGGAGAAAAGGGTCAACATTTTCCATTAAGTATGTGAACAGGTGATTGCGAGTGACCCTTCCCTTCAAAATGCCAATGTAAAATGTAATTTAGTTACATTTAGCTTTGTAAATGGACATACAATACTGTACGAATGTAATATTATTTTTACTTTTAAACATTTTCAGATAGGAAAATCCATATTATTGATCAATAATTAATAAAGTGTTGTTCTATTTAAATTGGCTGTTGCTAGTCGTCCACTAAACGGACATATAAAATAAGTTAGTAGTCCACTATTTATACGTCCACTTAGCGGACGATTAATATATTTTATTCATCCATATAGAGGGTGACTAATATAAGTTATTTGTCCGTTTAGTGGACTACTAGACACTTTGATTTAAATTATGTCGTATGTGCCATCACAGACCAATCCATATAGAGCTTGGGACAATAAAGGATATTAATATTTAAAGTATGTCGAATGTCCACTGATATATCTATACTAAATTATAAAGAGGTAAGATTTGTTTTTCTTTTTGTTTGTTTGTAAAGATTTACCTCAAAAACTACACAACCGATTTTAAAAATTCTTTCTCCATTAGAAAGCTCTATTATCACCGAGTAACATAGGCAATATTTTATTTTCAAAAAGCACTGTTTCTAGTTAACCTAACCTACTTTTACACGAGCGAAGCCGCGGATGAAAGCTAGTTGGCACATAAAATAAAAAAAAACATAATTTAAATACGGAACAATACTTTATATATTCAAAATGGAAGCATGAACTATGAACATTGCAAAACTGAATTTCTCAGCTAGCTTCTTCGTGAGCTGATTGATTTTACCTGTAGCTAATGAATCTCCAGGGGTTTATGTTTGAAATTTCGAAGTTAAAATGAAGACACTAATATTGAATATGCAATCGTTAATAACCTATGCTTATATGGAACGACGATGACGAAATACACGACGCTTCTATTTCGTGCAAACTATTTAAACGAGTAATATAGAACTGGCATTATATTTTCTTTCATTTTTCACGCACTAGGAGTGATTCCTGTGTTGCAGGGATTTACTATTTGTGGACCACACAAATGTTTGTTGCGTGTGTGGATCAATAATAATATTCTACTAATAATAATATTCTACTACATACACACAACACCATCTAGCCCAAACTAAGCAGAGCTTGTACTATGGGTACTAGACAATGGATAAACATACATATATACTTTTTTTTTTGTAAATACATAAGTACATATTATACATAGAAACACCCAGACCAAGACAAACATCCATGTTCATGCACACAAATGTTTGACTTGTGCGGGAATCGAACCCGCGACCTCAGGCGTGGCAGTCGGTTACGCTAACCACTACGCCACCGAGGTATCCCATTACACTCAGCGTGCAGTAGCGAGGCGAATGTTAAAATCCCTACACCATTCGTGCGATCCGTGAACAATCCCAGACCCCACAGATGGCGTAGTGGTTCTGGTATGAAAACAGTTCCATACCAAACAACTATACGACCCAAGATGGGATCTTTAAAATATATAGTCTTAGTGTGGAACCAGGTGTAAAGAACTCGGCAAGATATCCAAGGATTGTCACGCAGTGCGGCACTACGATGTAGCCTACTAAATCCAGACGTGATGGCCAGCCTTACCTTATGATATCCATGGGGATAGCCTAGTGGGAGGCTGTGGGACGCACAGAGGTCTCGAGTTCGATGCCAAGTCACGAATCTCTAACTTTTCAAAGTTATATGCTTATTAATAATAATAATGTCCTCCTGACCGAGTTTCAATCACAGCGGCCAATCTTAACGGAAACTGGCTATCGGCGCAGGATATATTATAGTGCACAAGTGTGTGCGCCAACCCAAGTGCACTCTCTGTTCCCTAACTCTCATGATCCGATTGGACTAAAAATCCTACACGACCGGAGAGAGATCAGGCGCAGGGCCAACAGCTTTACGTGCTTTCCGAGGTACGGGGGTGTCTAATACCGTCAACTTCCCAACTCCGGGCTAGTATTGAGATTTCTTAACAGAAAAAATCTGAGACCTCATGCAACCTGCTTTAACGGTGAAGGTTGACATGTGAGTTCTCTCTATAATGTTCTCAAAGATATGTGAAGTCTGCCATCCCGTACTTGGCTAGCGTGGTGGATTATGGCTTAGCCCTTTTAGCACTGGGAAGAGGCCAGTGCTCAGCAATGAGACAGTTTATACAGGATGTCCGGTAATTAATGGATAACCTTGAAATGTCTTATAGTAGAAATGAAGGCCGTTCAGAAAAAATGAAAAAAAATTAAAATTAAATGAAAAATGTATTATAAAAGTGCAAGCTATATTAGCATAGCATACTTTTGACTGTCTATCTATTAACATAATTAGTGTTTAATAATAAAACAACAAAAAACCGATGGATTTCATTTATTTATGGTCGTAGTGTACAAGAAAGTTATACATGGTAATTAAAAAAAAACACATATCTCAGGTAGTAGTTAGGATATATTATTTTTTCATATTTTTTTCTGAGCGTTCATCAGTGCCACTATAAGACATTTCCAGGTTATCCATTAATTACCGGACATTCTGTATACCGGGCTGATATTATTATTATTATGTTTCTCTAATCACAGGTATTTTCTAACATATTATATTAGAAAATACCTGGCCCTTTGGGAGGTTTACACGGAGACATAGGTCCAACGTGAAGAGGCCCTTCGAGAGTTTTATTCAAAGGTGGCATAGAAAACCTACGGCACTAGCCGCAGCAGGAATAGCACTATTTCTACGTATGGATTCTAATATATGGGCTATGGGTATGGGTGTTTGGTGGACCGGTATATTGGTAACTATGAATGAAAAACGGCGTTTTCCCTGAATTCTCTAAAAGCATCAATGCAATGGGCAGACGGTGACTCGCCAACTCACTAGGTGAATAGTCACCATAGGCATACAAGCCAGCAGCAGTGCAACACCGGTGCGAGCGGCTAGGGCTGTAGTGGTGCGGCGCCGGTTTCACCATGAGTCTCGTAACAACGGAGACGCGGAGCGGGTTTCCCCGTAGTTATGCCCTTGAAAATGACACTTCCAAGCATATAGCTCTAGCGGCCCCCCAGTGACCGGCCGACGAAGGCAAGCTAGAGTTGAGAGTCCTACGGGCGCTCTTGAAGTTCCACCCCAGCCAATTAGTAATGGCAAGCCGGGGACGAGCCCCTAACCAACTCTCTGAGGCATTCAGGACCGCAGTGTCGCCACAAGCTGCCCTACGGTTTGCGCACTTTTATTTAACCCGGTGATACATTTTTTATTTATATATCACACGGCAAATGTGAAAATTTAAAAGCTAGTGTACTGTCCACGCCGATATCACGTTAGTCTCATGATGAGATAACGACTGTCCCAGAGGGGTTATTATTATTATTATTAAAAATCCATAGAGATAACTTAAAAAGAGACAGTCCACAAATGAAAACGGATAAATGTAAAAAGAACTTAATTCAAAAGGCTAAAGTTAAAATATGTCAATAATAATAAGAAACCGATCTTGCACTTCAAAACTAAATACTCATCTTTTGTGACGTTTTACTTTATATCCAATTACACTTCACGTCGCACAACCAAAATGTTATATTCAATGTTTTTACAAAAAGATACAAAGAACGTGTTTATTTAAAACATTGCCGTTTATTTTTTGTCTTCGTTAGGAATAAAATACAGTCGTGCGGCGAATTTTTGGCACCAAACGTGAGCGTCGCAATTTATGAGTATGATTCATTGATAATAAAATAACACTTTGGCAAAAGAACACGGTAGAAAAAGAAATAATCTGTATATATATTAAAATGCTTAAGAATAAGGTGATTAGTAAAATATGAACAAAAATATTTTAAGCAAAGTCTAGTTTTGCAGTTATAATTTTATAACGTCGGTACTAGCTTCTGCTCGCGGCATGGCTCGCGTAAAAGAAGATTATGTTAGTAACAGTAAATTTTTGAAATAAAATATAGCCTATGTCACTCGATGAATATTATCATCGAGTAACATAGGCTATATTTTAGCTTACTAATGGTAAAATATTTTTTAAATCGGTTGAGTAGTTTTTGAATTAAAACGAAGAGAACTAAGAGCAGTTGCCTCCACATCGTCCTCATAGCAGCCGAGGCGATGTTGAGGTCTCTACTTTAACGGTCTGAGAAGGTGCTTTTTCACGCCCCGCTTAAAGGACCCAGGATTGAAGGAAGAAGGAAACACGTGCCTTGGCAGAGAATTCCATGCCTTGATCGTTCGGCAGAGGTATGAGGACCCAAACTTGTTGGTACGCACTCTAGTCGACTCCACCGTGTAAGGATGGCATCTGAGCCCAGCACGCGTTGTTCTGGATAGGAAAGGGGAGGGCGGGATAAGGTGGACATACACACATAATTTCACGGCTATATCCCTAAAAAATCAGATAGTGGTATACTATACGCACATTTAGTTAGATATCGATTTAATGCCCACGTAATAAAGAATAAGCCTATTGCCACCGCAAATAGTTCTAGTTTTTCATGCTTCTACTAATAATTTGTTCTTAGTTAAACCCAAAAATAACTTGCATGATCCGGGAATCAAACCCGAGATTCACAGCAATCTCACAAGAGGCAGTCCTCGGTGGCGCAATGATCGTTAGATTTTATTAACTGCCACCAAGGCTGTTAGATTTTATACCTGGTAATAGATAGGTGTAATCATACTAGAGAACCCCATGAATATAATAAAGCATAAAATTCGTATCAAAATTCATGGTATAATTTATTTGGCACGCACACACACACACACTCACATAAATGCACACACACAATATAACATATTATATTATTATTATTATATATTTATTCATATGAGGCTGATAAAATTAGGGTTCAACATAAATATTGTTATTATGCACTTATATTATGTAATTACATGGAAGGGCACTGGTACCCATAAGGATACAGTGTAGGTAATCAAAGTGTAAATATTGTAAAACCTTTTTTTGCAAATAAACATATTTATATTATAAAAAATCATTATATAGAAAATCTTTTTACATTTGTTATATTAACTCGTATGGCATGCATGGCTTTTATCACAAAGATCAGCTGTCAAGTATAACCTAAAAAAAAGAACTTTCAGGAGATTAACAGGTTACATCTCCAATGTATCAATCACATAACAGTAAATGTTCTCTGGGATCTATCACGGGATAGCAAAATAATTAATAAAGTTTTGGGTAATGTCCATGATTTGGACAGAGTATATAAAATAATACAATAAACAAAATAATTAATAAGATACGCTTCCTTTCACCATAGTTAGCACAGAATTGGGTTTAGTAAACATGTTTTGTTAAAGCCAACAAAATACTAATCCGTGTTTCGGTATAATGATTAATTTTAATGAACTTGGCATTACCAAACTGGGGAAACTTCAACAAAGTTCTGACAAAGGAGCCTAAAGCTGTATTATTATCTCCACTCAGACTCTACCTACATTAATAGGCTTTTTCATTTATGCCATGTTAGGTACTAAATAGTTCATTGTAGCTTAACAGGTACGGTAAACACTGTGAGGGAACATGCCTGTTAGAGGGTCCTCCATAATATTATCCTAAAATTTGTTTGAAGATGTGTGAATTTTGCCAATTTACTGAGCCAACGTACGGCTTGCCTAATAGAAAGAAATAAACTTATGGAGTTGAAGCCTATAGTCTTGCAATAGAACCACCTTGCCAATCAAGCAAAACACAACTATCTTATAGTAACTTTAAGAGTTGTTCTTTGTGCATTTAAAACAATTTAATTATAGGCATGATAAACAGATAAGGCTACACCGCTAAAGAGATTTTTTATTGTAAACACTTAGGACAAACTTATTTCGCATCCAAAACCAAATATGTATGCAACAATCTCAAATTCAGTGAGTTGTTTATCGATATACCTATACCTATGCAAAGATTGTAATTTAATACAAAATATATAAAATTCAATCTTTAGCCACAGTATTTAGCATGCAATTAAACTTTAATTTGATTTACCGTTGGCCTAAAGAACAACAGTAGTATACAAATCTTATCTATAAGGAACAAGATTTCCATAGAAATCGTTTTTTAAACCTCTGATTTGGAACATCTTCCTGTATGAATGCCGCTCCCTAATCTCCCTTGATGGATTTTCTTACTTTATCCTCATACAACATTAACGAGTCCTGTAGATTTGTAACCCCCTCTATCTGAAAGAACATTTTCATTTCGTTGAAGGCACATACAAGTTCTTTAAGATCAATAGGAAACTTCAAACTGAAGATACTGAGCATTCCGCAAAAGTTTTCACTCACTAGCTTTTCGCAGTCTTCTTGGCAGCTTTATAAATTTGGATGAAAGTAAGGTTTTCTACTGCAGCAGTCACGAGAAATTTTAAAAGTTTTATGTTTAAAGTATTTAGCACTTAGGGGTCATGCAAACGTCTTTTCGCATCACTGATCGCATGGTGATTAAGTATTGTTAGAAGCAGCGGTTAGATATACTACTTAAAATAAAAAATGTAGCCTCCACACATAAACAGACGTACATTGCAGCTATAGTTACCTAGAATCAATTATGACACCCGATGCAGTATACGACGAGCCACTAATTATTATTCATAGTGCTCATGAAAAATGGCCAGTTTATACTCTACATAAGCTTCTGGCCATTTTGCTTCTAACTTATTTCTTCTAAATTGCCAGATTTTCTTGCTAGCTAATACTTATCTTAAGCCTAAACCAGCATAATTAGATAAATATTCTGCAGAAGACCACCGGCCAATTAACCTTGTCTTGTGTTACTGTCGCTACTAAAGCTTCCAAAGATTATTTGTTTCTTACTTTACACACTCACTTTGACAAGTAGGTACCAGCAAAATATTTCTTGCTCAGTACAACTTGTGTAAGCCGGCAAGGCGCGATTTTGACCTAATGGTGCAAGATTTTTCGTAATGTGTCTGTTATTTAATTCTTTTTCACTTTCAATGTCTATAAGTACTTATTTACATAACTGTATCTGGTATTCATTAAACAACTGATGCTCATTAGCATCTGAACAAACCGAACAAAAAATTGCTATATGGACTGGTTCTTCCGGTTCCGATTTTACTAGTTACAGACTATGGATCACCGTCAATCAAACGGATTAGTCCGGTACTGATCAAGTAAGTCCCGATTGGTTCTACCAAAGTGAGGCTTATCATTGAATGCAGCCGTAGATTAAAGCTCGTTGTGGTACATCCGATCTGAAATAAACTGACAAAATGCAAATAAGTGATTTCCGATAAAAATTTATGTTGGGTTTGAAAACATCAAAATTACTTCCAGTAGTTATAATATTTATTCCTTTAAATATTATACTACTGTAAGTAATTTTAATATATTTTTGGAAGTAATTCCAAGCATAGCAACAAAATAATAAAAATGAAATCCTGTTTTTTACTTTATGGAAATCTCACTATCGCGGAGATCTTAACAAACATTCAAACAACTTATACAAAGAACAAGTAAATACGCATGAATCATACTTTTTTAACAATGTGGAGATTAACCCGACAATACTCAATAAACTTGTAATCGCTCGGAAATCATTTAGACCTGAAGTTGTACTAGCCAACTGCACATCGACTAGTATAAATTCCATTAAAAAGTAATAAACCACGATATATTTGCCGATTGCAAAATGCATCGGGTAGACAATAAAGTCTACTAAATTAAGCGTACAAACATTTCTAACACGAGCCTTGTAATTTATTGGTGGTTCGCAAAAATATTGCACCCACAAACAATTTAGTAGTGCTTCCGCGCAAATTTAGCCGCATGCCATTTTAGCCTATCTGACTGATGGAAATATGGGGCATTCGAAAGAAGATAATATTGCCGTATTTTAATCTGAAGAGCTAAAATAGACTTCTTTAACTAAAGCCAGCCGATGCTAATGCCAATGGTCTATTGATCTTGGATTGGATATGAATGCCTTTTTCTCGAATATCTGAAGTTTCTTGCAGATCTTTTTATAGGCTCAACATATATCACATGTTATCCCTTTGCCTGAATCTAGCAGCTAACCTAAACGTAGTGGTTAGTGTAACCGACTGTCACGCCTGAGGTCGCGAGTTCGATTCCCGCACAAGTCAAACATTTGTGTGTAATGTATGTATTTACAAAAAAAAAACATAAATGTATGTTTATCCACTGTCTAGTACCCATAGTACAAGCTCTGCTTAGTTTGGGCTAGATGGTGTTGTGTGTATGTAGTAGAATATTATTATTAAATAACTTAATAAACTCACTAACTAATAGATATTGACGTTCATAAGAGTTATGTCTTATTTTGTAAACAAATATGGCATATATAGAGATAGTAGCTAAAGGTAATATACATGTACAGTATTTTGTCTATGTATTGTTTCTTTTGTCTTCTCTGATAGAACGAATATATAATAGCTTAAAAGCAGTAACTGAATGTTTTTTATAATGAGTTTGTTTCTTTACCTAATACGAAAAGTAAGAGAAAATTATGAATAGATATATATTTTAGTAGTCTTATTAATTAAGCAGCATGTAATTAGTTCGTAGCAAACCAATCTCGTGCTAAAAGAAGGCTAAGTTCCCTAAAACTCTGGGATATTGATTACAACCACCTTTTTATCAAAGTACCTATACAAAACAATTCATCCAAAACAAAGCTTGTTGATTAAAATGTTTTTAAAAGTTACAACAGTACACCATGGTCACGAAAGTAGCTGAGCCTTATCGTATTTTACTAAATCTGACTTGTTGAGTAGAGATTACGTACAAATCTCTTCCCTGATACCCTTAAGTAGGTGCTCGAGTACCATCACTAGGAAGCACTTTACGTCTTAGAATTATTCAAAGTATATCAAAGAACGGGCCATTTAAATTTTAAGCCATCAGAAAAAGTTAAATCAAGGATTACTAACGCTTTCAAATCTAAAGATGTTAAAGCGTATATGGCACTATATTATTGTCTTTTTACATTATAGATAAAACTACTGGATCACAAAATCTGCCAGACCGAATTTCAGTTACAGCAGATATTATTAAAGGAGGCTCGCCATCTGCACAGAAGATACTACAGTGAACAAACACAAGAGCATTCTCTATTCGCTCGATATCATTGTCCGATGGGATGGCGATCCTATCCGCCACCATTGTCAATTATTTCGTATAAGCCGGATAGCTCGGCGATGTACCGTTAACAGGAAACCGCCGTAATATTATCACGGCCTACGCCTGATTTTTAAGAGTGCCGGAAGCATATCTGTCATAATAATGAATCTAATCTTTAATTTTACTTTCCTAAGGCGCCGTCACAGAATATCATAGATAAAGCTTAAAACAAAAAAAAAACCACCTGCCAACCGCGGCTTCGCTCGCGTAAGTATAGGTCAGGTAAGATAAGATGAGGAACAGACCTTTTTCCGAATGAAAGATAGCCTATGTCCTTTTCTGTTCCTCTGACAGAGTGTTTGTGAAATTTCTTGATGATAAGTCGAGTAGTTAAAGCATGAAAGCGTAACAAAGAAACTTACATTCGCATTTATAATATTATAGTTAGGATATCGAATAAGATAAGTTTGGTTAAATGTTTATTGCTTGTTTAATTTAAACTGGTGGGGAAAACAACAAGATACAGGCATACATAATCACACACTTATATGAGCGACGAAGTAGGCAGAGCTGTATACACTCCCATTTTGCTATGGTGTTAGGACTCACAGAATAAAGCCAATAGCCCTCTACAGTGCACAGTTCTGGATAGTGCAAAGTAGCTATAATAATATAAAATAATATCAGCCCTGTATTAAACTGTCCCACTGCTGGGCACGGGCCTCTTTTCAGTGTGAGCAGGGCTAGGCTAGTCAACCACGCTGGCCCAGTGCGGGTTGGCAGACCTCACATATCTTGGAGAACATTATTGAGAACTCTTAGACATGCAGGGTTCCTCACGATGTTTTCCTTCACCGTTAAAGCAAGCTACAATTAACTATTTAATACGCACATAATTTCGAAAAGTCAGAGATGCGCGCTTTGGGCTCGAACTCGAGACCTCTGATAGCTACTAAGAATATATTGACAGCAAAATGAAAAACCGACAGTCGAATCCAAACCCTATACACATCAGTAGCATTTACTACCGCTGCGCCGTAATTTTATAACTTTTGAGTGAAAAAATTTATTTTATTCCGTAGAATTGCCAAATAGACTAATATGAGTAGTCGCTTATACATCTCTAAGAGACTCACTTGCAGTAGTAATTACTACCGAAAAACCAAAGACGACCATGAATTACTAATCTAAAATCTTCATTGGCTCATTAAATATTAAAATTATAATAACAGAAAAACGTAAATGCACACGATGGCGTAGCAGTCATATCGGAAAAGCAATCTCTACTAGCTTTGAACTACAATATGAAATTATCGAAAATTGAGGCACGACGCGACGGCAAATTGGCTCTAATGATATACTATTATAGATACATAAGTAAAACTACTACTTTAGGAATATGTTTTTCGATAAAAGTAAAAAATAGCCTTAATCAATTATTCAGCGCGTAGCTAATGAAAATACTCGATAATATAAAAATACAGCACAGTAATCAAGCCAACAGGCCGTCTAGCAATGACAGCAAAGGGGAAAATCACCATGAAATTCATTACCGATAGACTAATGAGTCATACCTGTTTCTCGTCAGAGTCATGTGTCTGTCTGCGAGGCACGGGGCGACGACCTATTCAGCCAGAACAAACAACCCCAAAACCAAGCGAAGCCTTTTCATCGCTACACGATTATTTTTTCGCAGGGATTATTGTTTTTTTTTGCGTCATTGTTGGCTTAAAACCTTTTACTGAATGTGATTTGGTTTTCGACTTCAGGAAGGTATTATAGCAATTTGCTATTGTTAGTTAACTAAGCAATAATAAATGCCTCCAGAAGGAGGCATTTATTATTAGCAGATCAGAAGATATTTTGGCGGTGTTTTTCTCCACCTCTAAACTATATATAAAGGCTTACAATTAAATTCAGGTCTTTGATGTAAATAAGACGAGTATAACTCAAGATTATCACTTTTTTAATTGAGATGTTGAAAATTTGAAATTCGATGCAAAATAGTGTAGAAGTAAGTCAAGTAAATAAGTAGATATTTCAAAGTAATTTATAAATTCTCGTCACTTTTTCCTGCTTTTTCACAAACTGGTCCATCCCTATTTTGGTTATTCGATGTTTGCCATTTGTAGCCCAAAAATTAAGGCCACTACATAATATTAATAAATTATACGTTAAGCGTTACATATATTTAAACATGATGCTGACTGTTATTTATTTAAAGACAACAAAGCTAGCACGATTATTTAAATCTATTTAGTTCTAGAGACATTTAGTGAGTCATTATGCAATCCAGCCTTAAGTGTTAGTGGAGTCTCTTTATCTCTCTTGTTGTGGCCTTAATCCAACATGGTGGCGAGGTCAGCTTTCCTCGTCTTCTCTTACCACTTCAGCTTATTTTAACAAAAATATTGATAAAGAGCGTCATTTCTTTCCTCGTTTTATGTCTCATTTTAGTAGTTTTCATGGTGTCTTGAAATGTAGCTGGACTAACAACCCATCATACTATTTCGTTACTAACAGACCAACTGCAGCCCAATAGCATTATTTGAGTGTTACATAGTCCACTAACACTACTTTTGTGTTACCTGACTAAGCAGTCTGTTGTTCTACAAACACGTCAGGCGTCGCTCAATGCTGTTTGTCGCTGCAGCGGCTAAAAGGCACAATAGCGAATGAAGGGTAGTTGGCGCCACTCAGTCGGCCGCAGCGATCTTGTCGTTGGCACAGATCTACGTCACCTGACACAGAGTAAAAACATTACGTAGCTCTAAACGTAGCTGAGCATTTAATATTTTTGGGTCATCGAAACGATTTTTTTATATTTTGAATTTATTTTCAGCCTGTATTGTCGTGTTAATATAAATAAAGAAGGTCATTTCGTTTTGTAGCTTTTGGAGTATTTGTTGAAACTTTAGGTAACTAATTTTACTTGCTACTGGCTGGCTTTCTTGCTATCCTAATATTATAAATGCGAATGTCATTTTGTTTGTGTGGTTATTTGTTTCTTAGGCTTTCACACCTAATCTACGCGATCTATCGTTATGAAGTTTCGTATACACGTTGTCAGGGGTTCAGAAAATGATAATGGGGTACCTCTTAATCAGACAAAAGTATTGTTTCCGAGCGGGAGAAAGCCAATATCTATAACAAATATGTAAAATCACAGCTGTTCTCCGATTTTCTTAATGTTTCGTTTCCTCGTCAAATTATCACTATACCAAACTTTGTTAATGTCGGTAAAACGGTTCCTCCCTGGAAATAAAAAATACTGGGCTCAAACCCACGACCATGGTCGCAAGTCTGATGCCGTAAACATTTATTCATCGCCGCTTATTGTAGCATACATATATTATTCGTATTGTAACTACATATTATCTACTCGCGACTTGGTAAAGATTTAAATCTTTCACATGTTTGCATTTTATTCATCTGTCCATTCAACTAAGACTAAGAGACTAAGTTTGCAATATCAGCCCTAAGTAAATTATTTAGGTATAATAAAATTACAAACGCATTTAATGAAAGTAAATTTTTAAGTACTTAAACGACCTCTTGGATAACTTACTACATAAAATAATTACTAAAGTGTCAATTTAGTCATAATTAAATTTGTCTGTGGGCAGTTTTACTTATCATCATGATCATCGTCTCAACCAAAAGACGTCGACTGCTGGGTATAGACCTATATATATATATTCACCTGATTTATTTCTACTACTTTTCCTTTTACTTCTAAACTAGAAATTACCTAATATACCTATTGGTCTTGTTCTATTCTAAATTCTTTGTATGACATTGCTGCGAAAGTCATTGGAGTTGTCCCTTACGTCGTTGCAGCCTTTTACGAGATCAATACTTATAACACGCGGGCACCGTATAATAACAAAAAAATCCTTTTCCCTTAATAACTCAACTTGCACATTTATTTTACTTCTTTCCCAAAGTTCTCCAATTTGAACGAGAAGAAGAACTTGGCCCCTATTTTAAAGAATTTTATGTGATGTGACTTTACTTACTGAACTTATTTTTTATACTTGCGTATAATTCGTCGAATTAACCGAAATTTGACCGAACGCCCATTTTAGATAACGAATGGATATAAGAGATTATTATGTTGATGGATCGTCAAAGTTTTAAATTAATTTTTGCAACAGATATAAAATATTATAATTTCATCTTTTTGTAGACACATACATATATTAATTAGATTTATTACTCCAATCTTATTTGAATAGGTAATCGTTTTTTAAAGCGATAATGTATTCTACTGCCTCATTAGACTCGTAGCTTATGCGATTATCTTATCGGACCTAGTTTTAGTCGATTTTTCCTTCATGAAATTCTCAGTAACTGCAAAGAGTCTAGAATTATATCTAGTAAACGCCAAAAAGCTTTCTCCTTTTACATTAATTAGACCTTAAACAATTATGATATAATATGTGTTATGGCACCATCTTTGATTGCAAATTACTACCAATTTAATTAATCCTTACAGCTAGGCTTCTTGTGTTCCCGTCAGCAGTCTAATGGGTAAGCGTCGGCTGGAAGCATTAATTGTTAAGAGTTATTCTACACTTCTCTGCGTGTGCGGGCTTGTACGAACTATCGATTGACTAAAACGCAAACACACATGCTTGCTTCAAACTTATCTATATAGTTTCTAGACTATCGATTCAATGCAAACGATTGAATTTCTATCTGTTTATCAACAAACAACTAGTTGCAAGACTCTTGTATCGTTAGAAAATTAATGGTAGCAGCCTGCAAACGTTCCATGGGGACGATTAAAGCTCGGTTCCTCATAAGTAGAATTTATAAAAAAATGCAGAAGATGTGTGTATATCAGACATCTTATCCGTTGACAATACAAGCCTGAACGTATACAAATGTAAGTAAAATCACATTTTAGTATACTGTAAAAAGTTATTCTACACTGCTATGCGTGTGCGGGGTTGCACCAACTATCGATTGACTTAAACGCAAACAACACATATGCACGCCCAGTCCAACTACCATCTCAGTTCCTGCAAAACTTATCTATTTACCTCCTAGACTATCCGACTCAATGCAAACGAATAACCGATTGAATTTCTATCTGTTTATCGACAAACAATTTGCTGCAAGACTCTTGCATTAGTAAATATGGGTTGGCGGCTCATTTTATTTGTAGGTGTTCTTCTCCACGTCGATCTACTAATGAAAGGTCTGGAATAAAAGTGATGAGTAAAAGATTAAGGAAAAGATATATCTTACTAATAATGTTATGTAAGGCCTCGAAACAGAAGACGTAGTAATACATTGGATATAATTATCGAATTATTTTCTCATTATTTAGGAATAGGATGTTATATTAATGTATATATGTATGTTATGAGTTGATCGATCGCGGATGATCTTTATGTGTTATCTTTATGTGTATTTTTTTTAATTACATACGATATGTTGGTAATCTTAGCAAATTGATGATTTAAGGTTTCCGGTTATACATTCTTTAGGTTAATTCAATTATAATAGAAAATTAATAAAATCTACAACACGACGTAACATCATACCTACAAATCCCTATAGAGTTTGGCTAAAATTTTCTTTATGTTTTCGACAAAATTATGTATGTAACACATAATAGGCTAAATATCTATTGCTATAAACAATTATTAACAGAAATCCTAACATTCAATATGAATACTCAATGTAGGAATCGAACGCGGGACTTTATGACAAACG
Source organism: Catocala nupta (assembly GCA_963675205.1). Lineage (NCBI taxonomy): Eukaryota > Metazoa > Arthropoda > Insecta > Lepidoptera > Erebidae > Catocala > Catocala nupta. The sequence goes on along the minus strand of OY776086.1, from coordinate 22,967,087 downwards.
CATTGCCGAGCTTCTGCGTTTTTACAATTATAACAATACCTACGTTATTTGACTGTTTTATTCGCCAATTTATTTTATTTAAATTAGGAACATACATGAACATAGTGACATTAGTATCTAAAACAATACTAACTATAAAAATACCGATAATTATGCAGTAAACATTTGAAATTGGAACTCCATCTCATTAACGGTTATGTCATTGGTCAAGCAAACGTCCGCTATTACAACAATCAATGCTACAATCTAACCAACGCTAACACTTAAAGTCTATTAACACCTGTCAACTAACTTTGACAGCTGTCAGAATGTACCGACGCAGATTATAAATAGAACAATGGCTTACAAAGGCAATTCCATACCCGTCTTGCGCCGCGAGCTCCTACTACATCACTACTAAATCTTTATATATATAAATCTTTTGTGCGTGTGTTTGTAATTAACCTCCTCCTAAACGGCTAGACCGATTTTCATGAAATTTTTTGTGTGTTTCAAGTGGATTCGAGAATGGTTTGTTTAGATTTGTTTTTATTTTTGTGTGTACAGTACAACTTCTTTTGGGACAGCGAGTATACTATACATATCTTGTTTTATTTTATTAAAATTAAAGAATTCTGCACTAAGGATAATAAGTATATCTCGAGACTTTATTGTGTGGTATAATTTAAATTGTAAAAGTGCAAAATAAAGTTATTATTATACATCATTTAAACATCGCACACACAGAACACCCAAACCCGAAAGAACTCTTTGTGAATCAAACACATATTTGTTGTAACGCAAATCACTCGAGCATTGACTAGGTAGGCTACACCCTTAACTACTAACTTCTTAACCCAAATATACTACACACAATAAAAGAATATCTACTTAAATTAGATTATCGTAATACTGAGGATCTTCTACTAGGACGCTTAGGATAGGATAGACACGCACATTTATACACACACACACACACACACACACTCACTTACTCACTCATACATAAAACGCGAGCACTCACACGCGCACATATAAATACAAGCACACGCACTTACACACGCAAGTGATCTCGCTCATGCGCGCGAATTTTATTTATAATTTCTTATTTTAAGTAAATTTTTCATTATTATTTATTATTGTTTTGTTCTGTTGTTCTAAAATAATGGCTTTTTATTGTTACAAGACTCACGGGTAGCACTGGTCTCTAAGATACAGGTATATACCTAGTTTAGAGATCAGCGTTTTTAATAATAGTACATAATTATATATAAGCCATATTTCTGTTTAAAATGTGCATTTTTGAGAGAAATAAACATTATTATTATTACATACTAACATCACTTTAACCGAAATAAGCTATACGTAGTGAGTATACATCATGTATTCATGATGCGTCCAGTAAGAGGGCATGACTGTTTGTCCCACTGCACTAGTTATAAAACTCCATCGAAGCGTAGATACCCCAGCTGCGGGTACTATAAATCTGTCAGTTCTTATATTCTACTATACGATGGCTGTAGGTAAGGAAACTGATAGCAGAATTTATGGGAAATAATAATAGTAATGAAAGAAATTGACGTATATGTTTCACATCTAATAACGCAGTTTCTGTGCAAAATGCATTGTTTATTTTTTAATTTATTTATATTCCGAGAATAGACTGTAATATGTATATCACTACATATTATAAAACAAAGTCCCGCCGCGTCTGTCTGTTCGCGATAAATTCGAAACTACTGAACGGATTATTATGCGGTTATAATATAACCAATAGATGAAGGTTTAGGTGTATAATTCGTTAAGGTTTTGTGTAAATTGGTCGAAATATGACGATAATTGTTGAAGTTAGCGAAAAAATCAAGCCAACAAAGGAGCTTTCATGTAAAACGCTGCCTTATCCCTTTGAGATATAACAAAAGAATGTATGACGGATAGTTCCTCTTTTACAGGTCGGAATGTATATATCTTTTAAGGACAGCCATTCTAACTTCTAAAGAAATGGTCACGTACAATGCGGTAATTGGAACTTTATTTACACGGATACAGTATCAATCCTTATCAACCTAAATACCTTAGTAAACTTAAGCATTGCATGCATATAATGATAGCCCTTTATACTATACAATTTAAATGAATATCTTAGAAGATATTGCAAAATAGAAACAAACACGCTTGAAAATAAATTCAAGCGCTGATATCACACCGACACTGATGCTCTACTACCCGTGGCTTCGCCAAAGCGGATCGCTAGTAATTAATAACAGTAACACAAAAGCTAAACCTGGTCGAATCAAAGAAAATTAGTTTTACAATGACGATATACAGAGCGTCCGGTAATTAATGGATAACCTTGAAATATCTTATAGTAGCACTGAAGGCAGTTCAGAAAAAAGAAAGAAAAATGTATATTTAAAAAAATGCAAGCTGTATTAGCATAGCATACTTTTGACTGTCTATCTATTAGCATAATTAGTGTTTAATAATAAAACAACAAAAAACCAATGGATTTCATTCACTTATGATCGTAATATACAAGAAAGTTATACAAGGTAATTAAAAAAAAAACACATATCTCAGGTAGTAGTTAGGATAGATTTTTACATATTTTTTTCTGAACTGCCATCAGTTCCACTATAAGACATTTCCAGGTTATCCATTAATTACCGGATACCCTGTATAGGTACTGCCAAAATCGAAACTTTCTTCATTGTTACAAAACTTAGTTAACTACTATATTTACATAATTATGTTTCTTTTCTTTTCGTGCCTTTCTTTAGTTAAGAGACTGCAACCAAGCGAGAGTTCACATTCAGCATAGTTAAAACAAATAAGGATATGATGTAAGCAATAAACATCAGTTGCGATGAAGGAGCCGAACATTCTTGACATGCCAGCGATACTCCGAGACGTTTGCGAGCCTTCGTCCACCATTTATGAACATTTCTGATCAAATACCGCTCTACGACGACCAACTTTTATCAATCAATAATTCAATAACTGAAGATATTATGTGGACCATATCTCATGTAGGCGCCTATACCGTGGCTTATTTACTCATAGAATATTTAAAACGTAATACTATTACAGAGGCACGTATGTATCTATCTGTAAGATATAAATATGTGATAGGATACAAATGTGTCAAACTTTATGTCAACACCTTTAAGTAGCTACAGTTTAAATCCTAGAAATAGAGAACGAATATAGTCGTAATTTGGACACAAAGATTATTTTGTGAGAAATATTACATGCACACTGCTTGCTGTAAAATAATATTAAGTGAAATAATTTAATATTAGCTCTATTCCGAAGCTGCGGTATTGCGAGGCTCGGATTTCTTCTCAAAAAGGAAAGAAAAGGCCTTAGGCTTCAAAGGAAAAAAAGGCCTTAGGCCATAGTCCTCCACACTGGCCCAATGTATGACGCAGACTTGACACATTTCTGAGAAGAATATAGTGAACTGTCAGATATGCAGGTGTCCTTATAATGTTTTCTTTCACCGTTAAAGCGAACGATAAGTGACTCAATATTGAATATGCTTATTAAAAAACTTAGTAGTGTTAGATGGGTATCCAATCCAATCCAATGGTCTTTCACTAGACTATTGCTGCATTTTTATCTCATAAATAATTTGCTTTTTTATTGTCATCAGCATTTTAAGATTAATCTTTGATTTCTTTCTTAAAAATGTATTAATCTGGCTTTTACATCTGAAATCTAAATACAGACGTTAATAAACTACGAAAGGGGCTACTTCTACACGGCCTTGTAACAATATATGTATATAAACAAAAGCTACCTTCCTTGCTTGTTTGGCTTTCTATTGATCATTACCCAGTTGGCGCCCAACAAGGGTCTACCTATATAATCCGAGATTCTCGTTCAACGAATCAATGTGACAATTTTAACACCGTTGTCGGCAGCTTTGGCGAACTTCGACAGACTTTAACGATATGGACAGGGTTACGTAGGACCGTACTCATATGTGGTTTTACTACGTGTCTGGTTTTCATTGTGAGAAGCCAGTTTCATATACATTAACGATATACAATAAATTTTATTGGGCTGTTCGAGAGGAACTATATAAAAGCTCTTAAACAACCCACTTACCAAACAAAACGTGGAATGAAGTAACTAGATGTAAACTCGATCTTGTTGCGCTTGCTCTAGAATTTGTTTTACAAGTCAATCACGAGTGTTTCCCTTAGTTTAAAACGTACGTACAACTTATTTGTTCTTTTGAATATACATATAGGTTTTATTTATAACGTGTATCATAAAGATTATATTTTAAGGTTGTCTACTAATGTTAGACAGATCTGTTTGTTTTTTTGTTATCGATGAACTCTAAAACTACCGAACTGATCTAACAATTTGCGACATACCAATAAAATTTAACTCAACTCAGGATTCGACCCCGCGACTTGACGAACACAAATTCTACAAGCCATAAAAGCAACCTGAAACACAATTTTCAGTGCCTAACTTTGAAAGATATCGCAAATTATATGAAACTTTGACGTTCATGAGTGTTACATTATGACATAAGTTAATAACACATTTTGATTATAACTTTATAACAATACACAACATGACAGATTCACGCCTGTATATCAAATTGGGTAAGCAGAATTGTACTTGCACCCATATTACGCTACCTATACTTTTATTTTATGTAATAAAGATCGGTTCTATTGCCGTCTACCGAGTCCATTTCCAGACACTTATAAAGATGCGCAACAAAAATACCCAATAAGCGTCATTGGCTTTCTGTCCAGAAAAGTCAATGACGGTTATTGGAATGTAAATCTAAATATAAATAGCTTTAATAATTTAAATAATTTTATTAGCTTTCATATTAGTAAAATTCAATAGTAATAGTAGTGCGACAGTTCCAAAAAATATGTAATACAGTGATTAATAAACAACGCGATAAAATCTGTATATAGTAGTTTAATTTCAATCTATGAATCAATTGACTAGACAAAGCGATGAACCTGAGTCATAGCGATCTTTGGCAACCATAAGCCGCGGGGCCAAGTAGGTAATCAGAAAAACGAATTACGTGGGCGATTTGACGAAAGTACAAAACAAATATATGATAGGTAATAAAGAGCAGAAAAGCTGTTAGCTACTCTCTCGAAGTTGAGTAGTGATGAAATCATGTGCCCTATTGGGGTATTGAATCCAGCACCACACGATCATTAAAACCACAGATATCTAAAATCAGTGTCTAACCATACGCTGCTAAGCCACTAGGCAAAGTTTTATCGATTTACTTTAGAGACATTACAGAAAAGTCAAATAAAATAGAAGGTAGATATATATAAAACTCAGCTCAGAAAAGCTGTTAGCTATTCTCCCGAAGGTGTGTAGTGGTGAGTTGGACTCGTACTGTGCGGGCGTGCATCTCGAACGTGCTCAGAATACTATCGTCCGAATCAATCTTTGAGGGAAATGACGTGACGGGAACGAGAGCGGCAAATAAACTTATCTGTGTTACATGTAAAAATAAAATGGCTGACCAATAAAAATGGGAAAATGAAATGCAGTTGTCAAATGCTGTATAAGATCTTTCGACCGCGATTTTCTCTTGCGTGTATGTTGTTAATATATAGCTTAATAGTGCTTTGAAATTAAACTACTTTATACAAATTTTATCACGTTTCATTTGGAAACACTACATTTAAATATTAAACTACTACTACTACTATTAAACAATTAAGTAAAAATCGAAATGGTTAAATAATTTAAATAGTTTAAACTTTAAAAGCACGCGTACGTCATCTTTAAGGACATGAGATCGCCGTGGCCGAAATCAGTCAAGGTAGCTAAGGACATAAGCAAAGTCTGTCAAAATCCCTGGTATCCATATTGAAAAAGAGAGTCAAGACTTGGCCTTTTGCCTTGCCGACATGCACCCACAGATATTACACGCATTTAGCTTAGCTAGATAAAGACAAAAGTACTAGTAATCTGTAAACCAAATTGCTACTAATAATTTAAAAGAAACTATAATTATTCTCAACACTCAGCGTATTATATTATTACATATTCTCAAGAAACCACTTCATCTCAGTAACTACACTCACAACAAATTATTCAGCACTCAAAACAAGACTGCCGATTCACTGGGAGTAACAAAATGCTTTCAGCATTCTAATTAACCAACTTCGAACAAAACAAAATGTTATTTATTATACAACTCATATTAATACGAAGATACTACAGAACAATGTTATATTACTGCGCAGAGAATACGGATGGGTAAAAATTTACCTACGGCCCGAAGGGTGTGTGGTCAGCCTTTGTTCTGGTCCATAGATAAATAAATCACAATAGAAAGGGCTACATACTCTCATTTCGCGATGAATACAGGCGTAATAAATGAAACCGGCCGAGGGAAAGCCACCTCCTATTACTATGACAAAGGACATACACTACATTATTTGCAAGGGCCAAATTGTGTGTCTTGTGTAAAATATGTTGGTATTAAAATGACAGGACATATATCATGGATTAGTTTTAATTATAACGCTGTTTATTGTGTGTGCAAATGTTTGTTTATTTCAACGTCTGCTAACTATTGCTTTATAACAATCGGTATGGAGAAAGATACAATTTTTTTTTTTTTTACTTGGGCGAATGCTGTGACTCTTATCCCTCCGCGGGGGCGGGCGGAGGGATTATGTCGGACTCGCCGGGGTAAAAGGAAGATGGAATAATAGTAAAGTACCTCCCGGAATACCGACTAAACCTACCACGGTGTTCCTCGACACAACCACTATCGACGGGACCGCGCGAATCGCTTTCGCATGCGGTCGCGACCCCGCCGAGGTTACGGCCCGCCGTATGAAACGGCAGGCCACTACACAAAGAGACCTACCCAAAGGCACTCACTTCTAAGAACCCTATTCGAGTCCGTTTCCCCCCTAGGGGGGAGACGGACTCGAAACAGAGGCGCGCGTGGGAACACGCACGCCGCCTCTCGGACCTGGTGCTGAACGGATGGCGAGCAGGCCCACAAAGCCCGCCACCCCCAGGTCAAACCTCAGGGTGGCTGGAGGTCATCACGCGCCTTCCGGCGCCCGTCTCTGCGGTTGGGGAGAGGGTTTAAGCGCTCCCTCTCTTGCTCCGCCGCCTCCTTGATGGAAATCACTTTCTCGCAGAAGGAGGCGACGGCGTTCCACGACCTCTCACTCCAGACCATAGACTGAATTACGGCCGGGAGCGAGAGGGCAATCGATCCGACTGACGCAATCAATTCACGGCTGTAGTAACGTGCTGATTCTACTTCTTTTTATTTTTGTCTTTGTTTCTTTTTTTTTCGTTTTTTGATGACATGCTGATTATCCGTTTGATTAGCCGGTGCTTTCTGCCATCTGGCTGATCGTTGATACTCGTTAACAGACTATACCTAATACAATGCTAAACGAATATTAAACGTTCCCGTGTAAGGCTAGAAAACATTTTATTATCGTATCGTAGTAATAAAACCTGTTCAATATAGAATGCCGACATGGTCTGGGTGTCATAAATATCATAAATGGCATTCTCCTAAATTTAAATAAACGTCTGATGTAAATCTAATTTAATTTAAATCATTGATTTCAGTTAACATTCGACGTGTATTACACTGGATCGGAAAAGCATTTTGAAAAATAAAATTACCTATTGGCTCGCAGATGTTGTTGATCTGAAGTGAATACTAATCAACGTTGGTCAATTACATTAGGTTACGGTTTGTAAATAAACTAGAATTTAGTCGTGCCTATGGGCAAAAAGATTTTTAAATAAAAAATTAACGTAATATTTTCTTTATATACCACTATCGTAATTAGGTATTACTGGAACATACATCATAATACCTATATTATACATAAGGGTATGGAGCGATGACAGTAACACATACACTTTTTACGAACTATAGTTACGACTAAAGTAATATCAGAACAACAAATTGCTATATACCGGACATATTTCAAACTGAATTATGCAGCAAAAGAGTTTTAAGCACAAAATTGTTGTTATAATAAAACATGACATGATGATGCCATCAGAAACATATCCGAACACCGTGCCGTACCTGGTACCTCACCAACAAACATACAACAAGAAAAACAATTAAAAATATTTACCAACATTTTGCCGGCAACTAGCCAAAACAAACAAGCGGGTTGCATTTCACTGTGAATAATATACAGAGTGTCCGGTAATTAATGGATAACCTTGAAATGTCTTATAGTAGAACTGAAGGCCGCCCAGAAAATTAAAAAAAAATATATATATATATATTAAAAAGTGCAAGCTATATTAGCATAGCATAATTTTGACTGTCTATCTATTAGCATAATTCGTGTGAAATGAAAAACCGAAAAAAACCGATGGATTGCATTCATTTATGGTCATAGTATACAAGAAAGTTATACATGGTAATTAAAAAAAACACGTATCTCAGGTTTATAGATTTTTTTCATATTTTTTTCTCCATCAGTTTTTTCCAGATTTTTTTCATATTTTTTCTCCATCGGTTCCACTATAAGACATTTCCAGGTTATCCATTAATTACTGGACATCCTGTATAATATCGATTATTTAACCTACATTCGGGATAAACTAATCCTATTAAACATTTAGTAACAGATTCGACACAAATCCAATCTCGATATCAAACAAATAGAGAGTAAATATTTAATAAAGAAGCAGGAAATGGATGCTACAAACAAAATTACTAGCAACGCCGCAGGCTACAGGGTTTTAATTAATCTACATACGATATGTAGGTACAGCTATAAGAAAGCTGAATGTTTTAAATCTAATTAGAAATCCGTGATCTCTGTCCACCCATCCGGGAAACTGGTGTATGTAAACGATTAATAATAATAATCATATAATAATATAACGTTTATTTTCTCATCACAATATTATGTAGATACATTACACAGGTTAGGTACATAATAATTACAGTGTACAATATTGTGTAAGAATGGTGCCTAAGCTAAGCTTGTAGCTTGTATTTCATGACACCATGTCTCCACCTCATTTTACATTTTGGTTATTACTTACATATATACATACAAAAAGCACTATCTTTGCTACTTACAAACTATGTATTTATATTTGAAAAACACATTTAAAAACAAAAGAATAATAGTTATTACTATTATTATATATAAATTTAAAGGTAAGTACATATATTTTGTGGGTTTGAATCCCAATCATTGTACTATCAACTTGAACATACTCTTATCTCTGCTCGTTAACTAAGCCTAATAATTAACTTGTGTTATAGACACATTACGCAAGTAACTGGTGTTGTGCGAGTTAGGATTACATGCGTTACTCGCGTCATTCGTTTACACCATGCATGCAAGTGTTTCAACTTGCGCATTTTAACGTCGTATAAATGAGGTATTATTTGTATTTATCATATGCAGTAGGGGTAATATCTTTATTGCGTTAAAACAAATCAAGTCGTATTTAAAGGTGAAAAGGAAAGTAAGACCAAGAGATGTTAGTTATACTCCACCGAAAGGAGTTACACTTTTAAATTAAAGATGAAGATTAAACATAAATTACTGCAAAATCCGTATAAGAGAAAATGCCCGTGCGATTATCGACTTCACTTCACTCAACACATTAATGTTATCGAGAGAACCGCGCAATGTATGTAGTTTATGCAGTTAAAAACAATAGATTTTGTTTTTATAATAGGAGCTTACCCCCTTCTATTAGAGCAAACATTTTTAAAGACATCTTCCGCACTAGAAATAATTTCTGTGTCAAAGGAGTCTTTACAAACATTTAAACACTCGAATCGGATCAACTACTTGAACTTCACAAAAAATGCACCATGCGTAAGCAGCTTGATAATGTGCACCAAAATAAACATATTTGCTTCTAGAAATCGTTTTTGATACACAATATGTTTAGACCTTTGTCTCTTAGATATAAATGGTAACAAATAGATTTTGTGACTGTCATATAAAAGAGTTTAAAATGTTCGCACCTGTGCTAAGTTGCTTAGAGTCCACGCTTAAATACTTACATGCATAGATTCACACCTACGTCTCCGAAAGGGTAAGCAGAGATCTATTGAACCCTAATTTCGCCAAATATGACTCACGTAATAGAGGGCAAGCTTATTGCCGCCTACTAGGCACAATTCCAGGCTCCGTGCTGCTACTAAGAATTCTCAAACTTTCAAATTGTGTATTCTACTCAAAAACTCTCTGCCTGACCTCATGCACAGTAATCGCATTCAATACCACCGCACCACTGCCCTCTATAGGCCTCTATAGTTTACTTATGTACTCTTAGCGTGGGCCTCTTCAAAGTTACAAAGATGAAGGGAGGATACCGTTACTGCAATTGGCAGGAGAATAATTAATGACAAGTATTATTCAATGATCATTGACCAAATGATGTTGACTCTCCGAAAAAGGATGATCTAAATATATATATTTAACCTGTCAATTATCCGAATGCAAGGCATAATTTAAAAAAAAACAATTGTCTCTGTCTGCCTTCGTGTCGCTGCCGCTCTGTAGCTGTATGTATAAATATGAGACATAAAAAAATGTTTAACTTGATCAAGACATATTAATACAAGCAATGTCTAGAGGCCGGCGTTCGTACGCCGATGGATGAAAGAAATAAGATCTCAGATAAACTGGGTCTTCGTTCTTCTGGGTCTGGTTCTTCTTATACATGTATAATACGTAGGGGTGATACATGTATCTATGTACACACTGCTACACATCAAGTTAGGCACCCTGTATACGCATAACTACGCTACATAAAAAATAGAGAATTTTCGGAAAGAAACTGCATAGTGCATAGTGGTGTCGATGTAATGGTAAGGATAGAGCGTAACAAAAATATACCAACACACTCTCTCGCACGATTCGCAGCGTTCAACTTCTAATAGTTCAAAGTACAAACAGTCTAGTTTGATGCGTCGCTGTATGTACTAGTGACTAAAGCTTGTCATAATTAAAAACGTACTTCATTAAGGCAACCACTCACACTAGATTTAATTCCTGTATCGAGCGGGACTAAGAAACTTAACGGACACAAAGTGACACTTAGATCCGGAACAATTATAAATTATTGATGTCTTACACACATTTTGGTACCTTGTGGGGATCGAACTCACAACACACGGTGCACAGACAATGGCAAAGCTGAACTACAGCACCAATTATGCAGTTTTCTTTTTTTGATGCGTATATACATTACTGATTGGGTACTGTTTATTATAGCTGCCAACGTTCGTTAACAGTTGAAGTGAAGTTGTTGAAAGTACCGACTAATGAAACGTTTATCCGATACTTTTTGCCGAGCCTATCTTGTCAGCTAACTCTCGGCATGATTATTCTAGTAACTATAATATTCATGCAGAGAGTTACGTGACAAGATGAACGTACTAGAATCTAGTTCATTCGTTCACAGACTATATAAATTTGATAATAATAATAATAATAAGTGCCAAGACCCTCCACAGTCGTGAGGTGTGCAGTCTTAGAGAATATTTTCTTCAGACCGGCTCGGGTGTGCATCGGGCTGTAGTCTCAGTGGACAATGGCCTTACCCCGCTGGCTCTGGCCAAGGAGAACTGGCGCAAACCTGTGGTATTTAGAACTGATGACCGCAGGGATGTATGGAAGGGTAAAGAGTTGCATGGATGCTTCTATTGGGCCTTACACGGGTCCGATGTTGATTTAATATCATCTGTGGCCTGGCTACGTTTCGGCGATATTTTTGCCTAAACAGAAGGTTTTGTCTTTGCAATAATGGACGAAGTTGTTATGACGAATAACTATCGGCGGCATATCCTGAAAGATGGGACGGTCGACATATGTCGGGCGTGTCACCAGCCCGGTGAATCTCTCAGGCATATTGTCTCTGGGGTTCCCGTCTTGCCAACGGCGAATATTTGCACAGACACAACCAAGTGGCCAGGATCATCCATCAGCAACTTGCCTTAAAGTACAATCTTGTGGATTCAGAGATGCTGTACTATAGATATGTGCCCGATCCAGTTCTCGAGAATGGTCGTGTCACTATGTACTGAGATCGATCTCATCACTGACAGAACCGTCGTAGCTAACAAGCCAGATATAGTGGTGACAGATCGATTAAAGCGCCTTGCAATGATCATTGATGTCACCATCCCTCATGACGAGAATCTCGTGAAAGCTGAAAAAGATGAACAAATTAAATATCTGGATTTGGCTCGCAAGGTTGTCGACATGTGGGATGTGGGCTCGGTGATCATTGTACCGAAACGACTATCGTTTTGGTAAACGGGTTAATCGCCAAGAACCTCGACCACTATCTTAAGAGGCTCGCGTTGAATGGTTGGGTCAAGTCCTCGATTCAGAAGGCAGTATTGCTCGACACGGCGCGCATAGTTCGGAGGTTCCTTTCTCTGGAGCCCTAACCACCGGTAACTTGGTCCCTGCACCCGATATCGGTGGGTTTCCGTGGTCCTATTTTATATTTTTTATATACAATGTCAAATATTATTACGAGAATATATTGAAATAAATGGAATAATACCATCTAGCCCAAACTAAGCAGAGCTTGTACTATGAGTACTAGACAATGGATAAACATACATATAATTATACTTTTTTTTGTAAATACATACATATTATACATAGAAACACCACACACATTTGTGTGCATGAATATGGATGTTGTCTTGGTCTGCAAGACAACATCCATATTCATGCACACAAATGTTTGACTTGTGCGGGAATCGAACCCGCGACCTCAGGCGTGGCAGTCGGTTACACTAACCACTACGCTATCGAGGCCGACTATACTGAGCGAATATTAAAGATTAAATCATAGATGATACGCTCTACTACACTAGATATTCATTTGTCATTCGACACACAACACCAACATGATTGCTGAATTATAAATATAGTACTATCACGCTCACTCATACTAAAAACTGTACACTATCGTTCCCTATCAAGGAAATGAAATATGTGAGCTCACTCTTCTTAATTTGGACACATTTGTATGCGATTTATATACGGTGATCTATATAAATGAAAGTAGTATATGAAAGTTTTAAAGGTTACTTCTATTCAATGATGTCTAAACCACTAAACAAATTTTGACAGGCAAGTAAACATGATCTATATTTAACACGCAGAAAACACTTTAATATTACTGGAAAATCTATTAACATATTTTCCCGGAAATTGTGTCACTAAATATAACTTTAAGCAATAACCAAAATCCACTGGATGGAGTTTCGGGCGAAGGTTATTCAATAAAAAATCGTTTATATTAATACTTCATATATTTAACAGTTGTAATGTAGGATATTAAGCGCAAAGTTTTTGTGCCGCCATCAAGGGAATGATAGAAATTACAATTAAAGAAGTCTGCCCACTACCCCGTCTCATACCATGACCGTGCTAGGAACGTGTCCGGCAAAAAAATATTATTTCTAAGGAAATGTATAAGATTATGCCCACTAGACCGTTCTAGTTCCTATAGCAGGGCGTATCGTGTTGCTTTTCGCGTCTAATACGTTCCTAGCACGGTCATGGTATGAGACGGTGTAGTGGGCAGACTCCTTTATGATGGCATGCGACATTCGTTTCTCTCAACATAAGTTTTATTGTTTTGATTGCCTCGATGGCGCAGCGAGAGTAAAGGTGACTGCTGTGTATGCAGTCTCGGGTTCTGAGTCAACTATAATGTTATTGAGTGTACCTCTTAAAAAATCTCAGTAGCATCACGGACACTGGAACTGTACCTGATAGACAGCAACAAGTTCATCCCCTATTACGGCGGACCTTGAACCTATGCTGGTGACATATGGGTGTTCTCATCTTTTCATACCCTATCGTAAATATAGGCATGATTGTGTAAGTTTGGATTAAATTTCTGATGCCCAAAACTACATATACCATTCCACAAGACCAAAGACAGCCACAGATGGAAAAACATCGTCTGAAGGCAATTAACAAGGATATCACGATCCTTAATAGTGAGGAAAACGGTCTGAGGAGGCCGAGCAGTTAACTAACCACTTAATCTACCATAAAACACAAACCATCTCTTCAAGTATAAATAGTTACTTATTACTTTGTCTTCGATGCATTAATTTTATAATTTAAACGCGCTTTATTTGATCTTGACTTTGTATGACTCAACAATGGTTTTACCAAATTTGGATGTTCTTTGTGTCCGTTGCTTGTATGTTTGTAAAGTCCCCCGTGACACAAAATTTATTCCTAGTGCGGGAGATGCCTATAAAAAGACACACGAAAACATCAGCTCTGTTTGTAAATTGTCCCAGTGTTACATTCAGGCCTCACCGCATTGTGAGGCTAGGCTAGGCTATAATCTACACAGCTCGTCTAGTAAGGATTACCACACTTTACATGTCGTCGAGAACATAATGGAGAACTCTGGCTTCCTCAAAATGTTTTCCGTCGCCCTCAAAGTGAAGAATAATTATGCACATAACTTTAAAACTCACAGACGCGTGCCGTGGGACCGCATTCGATTCTTCAGATAATTAATTTTGTTTTAATTATTTAAGGTATATTTTTGAGATAAACGAAAAGTGGGCCAATTCTCATACTAAACTAAAAATTTATCAATATAGAGCGCCAGTCCAATCTCAGTATCATGAACATCACAAATATTATTCCTCTCCATTCAAATTAACGACAATTGGAAACATATAAAGTATATTTCAGTTCACATTTAACGTTTATTAATAGACTACATCGGAAATGTATTTTGAACCAATTTTATTACGAGAATTGGCTCTCTGATATTTCGGTTCATCTTCTTAGCTATCTCTATTTAAAAATCACGTTGTTCCGAAGAAACGAGCAACAAACAGATAGCTACACTTTCGGACTTATTTTAATCGAGCAACATCCATTTTGCGGATTAAAGTATCTACTAACATAGTAACGCACTATTATCTTGTAACTCCTTCAGACCAACTCCCAGGGCTACCAAGTCCATCAAAACGAGTTGATGACGTCACTATGTATACACACAAGATAGCTGTGTAGACAAGACCGTTTTTCTCCCGGCTGACTTCAGGGACCGTTAAAAATTCAAAGAACAAGCGCAGCGAGATTAGAGTTCTAGTTTGAAAGAGTAATTCTCCTGTCTATTGTAACAATGAAGCTGTCACGTTTCACATGAAAAGCAATAAATCTGTGCAAGCCTTAACATTTACCTTCCACGACGGCGGCGTAGAGAATGTTACGAATGAAAATAAATCGCTCCTAATTCAGAGCCAAATCGGCGAGATGAAATTGAAATTGAGATTGGGCTGTGTAATGGTGCTATATAGTGATTCGAACGAGCTCCTTGCTCTCGGCACGCCGTAGCGTAATTAATGCCCCGCCGGGAGAAAATTGCCACAAATCTGCACTTTCAATTTGTGCCATTGCTTAATGCCGGTAGGGGGTGGTGGGTTATAGATCGATGTAAGACGTCTAATCAGCAACTTGCCGATCTTAATGTAGCTGTATGAACAGGCGATTATTCTGAATCGAATCGTCGTCCCGTATCTCTATGCTAACAGACCTAATGGACCACGGTGTGATTTACTTTTAATTAATGAGTTGACTTCATTTTTAAATCCCAGCCAGTAGTAAATCATTTTAAACAGAATTGATCATACTTAATCACTCTTACTGGCGAAGCAATTGTTCTGCAATTGCATTGGCAGTTATTTATGTATGAAAGTGTACATTCGTTTATTAGAAATGCTTTTGTTTACGTTTCATGTTGGCATTGCATATGCGCGTATGTGGGTACGAATCCCACACAGGTCATTATTTGTGTGATCTACTAATAATTATTTCGAATCCCCGTGGCTCATTGATTGTCAATGAATGCGCAAAATCATATCATTAAAAATAAGCTAAACTAGTTGTCAACTTAAAGATTACATTTTTGTAGGTACTATGTTACTTCGTCATCCAAAATAGTATTACACTAAAGTTGTTTATTTACCAACAGTTACTCATGTACTGCAATAGGTAGGTAGCTAAACATTATAATATCTACGCTTAAACCATTATACTACAAATTTTGTATATAGGAACAAAGTTAGTATGACGTTTACAAGTCTAGATGGGATGCCAACTTTGTACAATAGTGGCGTTGTGTATTGAACAAATACAATGTACGGAGAGATAACGGTATCTAGATTTTAAAATCATAAATATAAAACCAGCTGCCGCATTATATCACTGGCAGCACACAGTTCACAGATTCATATCATTATCCATTGCAACACCTACATCATCGGTACAAATATTTATTTTACAGTATAAAACAGAAAGATAAAGTAAAATAAATCATGAAACTGATATTAAATGAATCGATTTCAGTATAGAAAAAGAGTTTATTATTGGATATGAGCAAACCATTTACCAACAATAATTTTAATCCTAATAAACATTCCCACTGCTGGACACGGCCTTCTGATCAGTGTAAAAAAGACTCATAGTCCAACACGCTAGACCACTGCGGGTTGGCAGACTTCACACATTTTACCGAGCATTATAAAGAGCTCTGGGATACGTAGGTTTCCTCACAAGTTTTTCCTTGTCCGTCTAAAAACGATAATGAAGTATTTAATACGCGCATAACTCATAAAAGTTAGAGGTGCATGCTTTGGGATCGAACTCGAAGTCTCTGCGCTGAGTGTCGCTGCTATAATGACTTATCAATAGGCTTTACGAATTTTACTCTATTATCCCAAGTATGATATGCTATGACCGCTTGCATAACAAAGGTTCACTCGCGCATTGCCAGTCCAAAGGAAATTGAACTAAAGATATAGATATTAAAAGGGAAAATATTGGACTGGTGGTATACCTTTAAAACTTTTACCTTAACTTTTACCAGGCAAAACGCAGTAATACCTAGTTGGTATTTTATTTAAAACAATAAATTAAAGCGAGGCATGTCATGTTGCGCATCAGTTTCAAGCGCACTCGTCATGGACCATGTAAGGTATTAGGGGGGTATTAGCGAGTAAACATATCGATAGAAATTTACCCAGCCGTGTTTAATAAACATTTTTGTGAATTTCTATCAATATGTTTACACATAATATGCTTAGTCCATGACGGAAACGAACCTAGTAACTCACACTCAGCGCAGTGGCAGTTAAGAAGTGACCACTAAAACATTAAGACATCCTTGCAGTAAAAAGGAATCATCTAAATAGCACGATATTGACAGCATAATATACTTAATACATTAATTATTGTTTAATTTATGGGGTATCAATATAAAAAATATTTTATAATTTTTCAATTAACATAATTATAAAAATTTAATATATACATATATATTTAAATATATACAGGTTGTCTGGTAATTAATGCATAACCTGGAAATGTCTTATAGTGGAACTGATGGCAGTCCAGAAAAAAAATTAAAAAAAACTATCCTAACTACTACCTGAGATATGTTTTTTTTTTAATTACCATGTATAATTATATTCTTGTATAGTACGACCATAAATGAATGAAATCCATCGGTTTTTTTGTTATTTTATTATTAAACACTAATTATACTAATAGATAGACAGTCAAAAGTATGCTTTGCTATAATAGCTTGCACTTTTTAATGTATAATTTTTTTTATAATTTTCATTTTTTCTGAACGTCCTTCAGTTCTACTATAAGACATTTCAAGGTTATCCATTAATTACCGGACACCCTGTATATATATATATATATATACAATATATAACAAAAACCGTGTTGGCCGTTCTAGGTAGGTTTGTCGGAGAGTAGGACGACAACTCGCTTTTGACATGATGAAGCAACAAAATATAGGCGTGGTATTATACTCCATACGTATACTAATGATAGGCAAATACAAGAAATAAAACAATAAAGGTTGACTGAGATTATTGATTTAATCCGTAACACAGCGAGTTCGTCACCCGAATTAGTCCGCACACGAGTCTCCGGCGCTTATGCTCGTATAATGTCGATATGACACTGACAGTTATAACTGTCACTCCAACTGACACATTGGCTCTATGGCGACTCACTCATGTACCGAAACGAACCAATAGATGGCGCTTTATTCAACTCCAATTACAGAAATAAATTACATTCTAATGATTATTTTCTTGACGCTCCGACATATATGATACAAAAAAATATTGAATCAAAATCGAGTTATAATTAATATGGCCACCTCGATGGCGTAGTGATTAGTGTAAGCGACTGCCACCCCTGAGGTCACGGGTTCATTTCCCGAACAAGTCAAACATTTGTGTGCATGGACAGGGATGTTTGTCTTGGTCTGGGTGTTTTTATGTATAATATAGTAATAATATTCTATCACATACATACCACGACATCTAGCCCAAGCTAAGCAGAGCTTGTACTATGGATACTAGACAATGGATAAACATACATAATATATACTTTTTTTATTTTTGTGAATATATACATATTATACATATATTCTTCTTAGTCGTACACACTTGACAGAGTAATCGTGGTCTCGTGGTCATGTCTCGGTTGAATCTTGCGCCACCGCATCTCTCGTGATGTGACGCCATGTAGTTCTATGTTTGGCGGCCTGGGAGTTGGCATTGATGCACGAGTGTGTCATAGATTTGCGGTTGATGGACATGACATCCTCACAGAAGGAGGCGACGGCGTCCCACGTCCTCTCACTTCGGACCATAGATTGAACCACGGCCGGAAGCGAGAGGGCAACCATACCGACAGCCGCGATCAACTCACGGTGCTGCAATGCCCAGGCGGTGCAATCCGCCAAAGTGTGCAGCGCCGTGTCCACAACAACATCGCGGCAGTCGCCGCAGTGATGACATCCGGGCGTCTCTTGCCAGCCTATGCGACACAGGAACTGGCCAAAACAACCGTGGAAGCGTTCGATACCTAAGATTTTCCCGTAATTATCTAACAAATCGCTCACAAATAGTTACAATAGAGGGTCACAGCAGTAGCAAGATGCCAATTCATTACGGGGTACCACACGGAAGCATTCATGGGCCGACGTTGTTCTTAATTTTTATTAATGACCTCTGCAATTATCATGTCCCAATCGCTCAAATAATATCATATGCAGACGATACTGCTTTGACTTTCTGTGCAAGTTCATGGACGCAACTCGAATCTGTTGCCCGTTGGGCAACTTGGCTGGCTTTAATAATATTTTAAATTGGCTTCAATCTCATTATCTTACGCTGAATGTATCAAAACGAAATTCATTAACTTCTCCATTAGCAATCTCTTAACCTAAAATCGCAATACATATAAAAGCCCATTCGTGTGACTTGCAAACACAAGCTTGTAAATGTCCACAATTGAATAATGTTGATAGTCTTAAATATTTAGGCATACTTTTGGATAAAAATTTATACTTTAAAATTCATATAAACTCTCTTATATGTAGAGTCCGCAAACTGATATATACATTTATTTAAAACGCTTAGAAATGTTGCAAATCCTATTATTGTACGTAATGTTTATTTTGCACTCTGCCAATTCGTTTTAACATATCTCCACCTGGGATGGAGCAACCAAAACGACCATGAAATCGCTTGAAATTGCACACAGAGCAATTTTAAAAGTGGCTACATTTCGAACTATTATGTATCCAACAGCTGAATTATATAGAAAGTGTAGTGTTCCAAGCGTACGCCAGTTATATATCTTAAAAACACAATTCTACGAGAACACCATAAAAATCCCACCATAATATAATATATTTATGAGGCGAAAAGATAAAATCTTTAAAGTGCCCCACGCACGAACCACTTTTGCCATACGATTATTTTATTTTCTAGGTCCATTACTATACAATAAAATAAACGTAATATGTCCAATTCTTGATCTATCGCATTATGATTGTAAAAAACTATGACGAAACAGAAACATACCTAACTTAATACAACACTAGCCTACCTTTCAAAAACATACATACACAAACACGCACGCACAAACGCAAACGCACGCGCATGCAACACTCACACAGTCACTCACACGCCCTCACACACTCACACACTCACTCACAGCCCCTCACACACATACACGCACGCACGCACGCACGCACGCACGCACGTCCGAGCCCGCCCGCCCGCACGCACGCAGGCACGCACGCA
This sequence comes from Catocala nupta, assembly GCA_963675205.1. Classification (NCBI taxonomy): domain Eukaryota; kingdom Metazoa; phylum Arthropoda; class Insecta; order Lepidoptera; family Erebidae; genus Catocala; species Catocala nupta. The sequence goes on along the minus strand of OY776086.1, from coordinate 22,946,935 downwards.
CGCACGCAAGCACGCACGCACGCACGCACGCACGCACACACGCACGCACGCACGCACGCACGCACGCACGCCGCACGCCGCACGCCGCACGCCGCACGTCGCACGCACGCACGCACGCACGCACGCAGATGCAGACGCACACATACGCAGATTGCACGATATTTGATTTAATGAAATGTTAAAGAGAAAGATAATGATTGTATACTAAACAACTCACCTTTATTACAGAAGGGAAAAGGACTGTTACTCCTTAATATAGATTATTTAATAATCTAGCTAAGAGAACAGTGCAGTTCACTCATTTGATTGTAGATTAATTTAGTATACTAACTAGAAAGTCAAAACTTGTACTACAATCCTTTATTTTGGTAAATAAACTTATTATTGTTATTCAGGCGTCCTCGGCCTTGCGCAAGAGTCGGCGTACGGAATTATTGTCCATGGCTGCGAAGCCGCTTAGTTGAAGCCAAGATATTTTTTTTTTTTATTTATGCTCACTAACTCAAAGCACACTTGAGATATCTTATTTTACAGCTATAAACAAAAACATCACATCGTATGCCTCCTAAAATAGTAAGCACAGATAAGGCTCTGCAGGCCCAGTTATACATAATGAAAATAACAAAAACAACAACAATTAAATAAAACAAAGACCAGACAATTTTGAGCTTTGAAGAAGCTTAATAAAAAATAAGAGTAAAAGATGGTGGGAGTGGACAGAACTTGAGGACTTGCAATCCCTCGTAGCATCTGTCCTCTTCCAAATTGCAAAAAGCATACAGCTGAACCAAGTACTCAGCGTTAGAGTTTTTGTACTGATGACTCATTTTCGCGGGACAATAAACAATGTATTATGCAACCATTTCGCGCACCGCAAGCAATTCTGGATCCTCAACCAAAAAAGAATCTCCAACGTTAGTATATGTTTATTTATCCATTATCCCTTAGGTCAAGCTCTGCTTATTTTGGACTAGATGGTGTTGTGTGTATGTGATAAAATATTATTATTATTAATAGGATAGAGTATTAATAAAATAGAATATTAAACTGTTTATAAAATTCACACCATACTTAAAAATGTTGTCTCACTCTGAACTAATACAAGTCTGACTTACCAACAAACAGATATTGGCGCCTTTGTCACTGTTACGAAAAAGCGGCATCAAAGCAGCCGCGATCGTAAATCTTTCTGTAGATAGGTACGCACCGACCACGGTCTATGTAGCGGCGTGCGCACCGCGAACCGCCATTTAGTCGCCCGCGCACATCGCCGCCAAACAGTTGTAAATCCTAATTACGTAACTATCGCAAATGACTTATTATGTGTGAAATCTCGACCTCGGAATAACTACGCAATACCAAGTAAGACATGAAAAAAACTGTAGCCATTGGCAACGGCATTCCAACGGTTACAAATACGAGTAAACAAGACTAAAGCTGTCCAGGCTCATAACCAGCAACACCGCACCAATGCAGGCAGGCCGAGAGTGCACAATAATATTGAGGAGCAAGTCCGTGACTTGATTGCGCAAGATCCCACTCAACGCACGCGCTCCGTCGGCCTTCGTGTTGGCGTAATCCACATGTGTGTTTGGACTGAGGGCCTTCAAGAAAAATTCTCATCACTCATACTACTTACTATCGCCGGGTACCGACGTATTGTAATCTATGGTACCGACAATCGGTACTCCCTGGTGTCTTTGACCCGCGGATGAAGTTTAGCAGGACCACAGATAATATAATACTATACTAGTAGGACGAAGTCAAAGATGGCAAATCTCTGAACAACGTAATTTTTAAATAACGCGCTTCGTATTCTTATTTGTTGGAACAGGTGTGTACACCTAGTATTCGTACGTATTTGTACGGTAATATTTTAAAAGCTCTTTTAGATTATAACGCCAGAGTGATAACAAATACAATTTTTTAATCCTTTTCCCAAATTAATTATAGCTCGCTTAAAATATTACAAGTTCTTAAAAATAATTGTTTACTACAGTGATCACCTGTATGAGTTCTTATAAGTTCATGTTAACTCTTGATTTCCAAAATGAGAAACAGCTGAGTGATATCGTGAGTTAGAGAGCAGCGATAGCTCAATGGGGAGACCAACAGACTGCAATGCAGAGGGTCTCGGGTTCGAACCGACGTCGCGCACCTCTGACTTTCGGAAGTTATATGACTTTTCGAAATTATGTGCATTGATTGACAATTATCGCCTGCTCCGTGCCTCAGAGAGCACGTTAAGCCGTCGGTCCCGGCTGCCATGAACATCTATGGCAGTTGTTATTGGGAAAGTCGACAAAAGATCCCACTGGGTCGAAGTGTCGCCGGTCTGTACTGACTGGCCCCCACACAAGATAAGATAAGATATCGTGAGTTCGTGATCCGAGTGAAATAAATGTTTGAGTGCCCCAGCGCAACGTGCAGAGGATGCTCTTTTCTACATTTATAATTAAGATTTATTTAATTTTTATGATCTTATTCTTCCTTTCAAGTGGGTTATCAGTAACCCACCTGAAAGGAACAATAGGGTTTTTGTTACATATTGTATATAATTTGTTTTTTATAATTATTATATAATAAAACGACAGTTTAATTTGAACGCAATGACACGACTGATTTATATTTTAACAGAAGGTGACATTAAATATTCTTAATGATTATGTTTCTAAGATAGATGGGGCAGTAGTAGGTTTATTTTATGTCAATGGGTATACAATTTTAACACCCCAACTACAGAAAATAAACCAATAACATAATTTAAACAATCTTTTATATAAGATACTAACAGTTTAAATTACTAACACTTAAACATACCTATACCTTCCATACATTTATAATGTTTCATAGGACTTAAAGCTTTAGTTAAAACATCAGCTGGCATAGCAGTTGTTGGCAAATATTTCAAATTAATAATTTTATCATTGACTACATCTTTGACAAAATGATATCTGATATTAATATGTTTACTTTTTCTATAACACACATGGTTTGCCTCCAACTTTTGTGCACTTTGACTATCATTGTACAGTTTTACAGTGTGTAAGCTACCAGTAAGCTCACATAACAACATTCTTAAATAAATAGCCTCTTTGGCATCTTCTGCTACTGCGGTTGCTGTTGCGGTTGCTGCTGGTCTTTCTTGCTTTATACAATCAGCCACACCCTCTAAAATTAGCAAATTCTCCGCCGCAAACGCCCACTCGTCGTAGTTCTCCCGACCTTTTAGCTTGGGAATGCTGGTCAAGAAAGAATTTGTAGCCATTTCCGTTAATTTTATTCTCTGACACTCACAGCCGTTTTCTTTATATTACACACCGCGCCTAAGCTAAATAAAAGCAAAACTTATACTTGAAATTTAACTATATGGCATACTGGGCCCATAACCTAATAAAACGACAGTTTAATTTGAACGCAATGACACGACTGATTTATATTTTAACAGAAGGTGACATTAAATATTCTTAATTATTATGTTTCTAAGATAGATGGCAGTAGTAGGTTTATTTTATGTCAATGGGTATACAATTGTAACATTATAATTATTTAAATGACACGACAATGAAAAATAAATTATGAAAAGCTTAAATTACCACTCACTCACTTACTTAGAGAAATAGTCATACACCCCTTGTATGACTTCTATCGTAGTATTATCTAGTCGTAGGAACAAAGTAAATAAAGCATCGTATAGAGAATCGTTCAGATGACCCGGGAAATGCCTGACCTTCGGAAGGTCAGCTCTTGGTGGTGGTACCCCATCAGATCTCGGAAACGGTTATATCTACGGGAGTCGTTCTAGAACAAAATCTTCCTAAAACCCTGGCAGAAAGAGGGGAGCGAAAAAAACGTGGCTTCCATACAAAAAAAACATGGCCGTCATACAAACTTTGACCTCAAATATCTCCGATATGGTTAGAGATAGGCAGGGTGTGTTCGAACAAATGTCATAGAGATAGACGAGAACTCTCCAGAATAGGTCATTTTCAATGTCACCGGGGGTCATCGGTGACCCCCAATGGTCCTCAGGCGCTTAATTTTTGGCTTCGGGGATTTTCAAGGTCCCTGAATCCGAATCTAGAAATAAATCCCTTCTCGGCTGCTAGCGGCCCGCGCAACCATGCGAAATACTAATCCCTAATCTAAAGCTATAGGAAATAAATACGAATAATATGCAAAGTATGGTTAGGTATTTTTAAATCTCGGTTAGAAAGGCCGGGAAAAACACAAAGCACCGTCTGATGCCGTTGCTAATAAGGATAAAATTGTCAGAGGTAGAAGTGTTCATCTTAATAAAATGTAAATCACTTTATTAAGAATAAAAAAAAGAAAAACAAACAGAATAAGAAAAACAGTTTTACTACTGAGAATTTTATATTTAGTTTCACCTATTAACTCTTGCCTAAAAACAACTATTGTAGTTATTTTATTCAAGAGTAAATACATAAATGAGTCAATATAACCATATCTACACACATTGAAAAAATAATCTGGATGGGATGCCACCCATTAAACATAGCCAATAAATTAGCTTTTAGCATGAGGATTTTGTGTACTATTCTGATCACATAGGTTAATCGCCTACTTGTCTTAAATAAAATATGAATTACTTTTTGATATTAAACTTAAACAAAAGGCCACACTCATATTACGAAGTGAAAAGAGACGTTTCATTTTTGTATGGAACTCCGGCTACAACATGTACATGGTTAAAAATCCTAGGAAATTAACCCATAAACATATTTAAACTAAAAATATCCACATTAAAACAATATTGAAGATGGACAAAATAAAAATCGAAAATATTTGACGTTTATCTGAACAATCATGGCGCAATATTATGACCTTAAAGCTATGACATTTACATAACCTATAAAGTACAAAAAAACTAGTCAGTGAATTGAATCGCTTCTATAAAGCGTGTTGCCACGTTTTACGACTCTCTAATAGGCACCATTGGAAAGTTCACATTGTCATTACATCACGACTAGTTTATAAAAAGTAAAAACGTATGAATACAAGGAACTGAAATAGGTACACTTAAATGAAACAACAATTTGGTTTTTTAATATTTATTATGTAATCCATCTCATCACTACCTTCTAGTATTAACACATCGTCAAGAAATGATGCTGGGGCTTCAATATTACTTTGGTACCGAGCCCAGCCAAGGTACCAGACTACTGTCATCACATGAGCACAACATCCAACAGTTCGCATTCCACATACGCAACTGCAATAATAGCCCTCTATACTGTTTGCCCAATTGGATGGTAGAGAACAAACCGTTAAACAAAGCCAAAGTCGTAGGGGATCGGTCAGAACGAGTAAAACAAAATAACAGCAGAAGTCACGAAAATCTAAGCGCATGCGCAAACGACAATACATGATTAAGAAATCATTGACAGAAACATAATTGTCAAGTGTTAACGTCAAAACGTCATCAAGAATATTTCGTTCCGAAATGCACAGGACCTGTAAGACTGGTGCAGTTCTATAAATATACTTTTATCATAAGGTTTGGGTTCTAACAATTACTTGTATTTATTTGTATTGTAGTCGCAATATGCTACAATGTAGGTATATATACCTAAGTATTTTTATTTTATATCTTTGTGATATTTATCTTCTATCAGTTCATCTTATACAATTTCTGAACGCATTATCTAATGCTACAATCCATTGTACCGCCATATTGAATATGGCAATAACAGAAAAAATATTTTCGTCTTGTACAATCTCAATTACAAGTAAATTCTTGGAATAGCATTTTTCTCTGATTTCTGGTAATATTTCCTCTTTTTTGACGTACCGTACATTTTGTAGCCGAAAATGTAACATCTCCTTTACATAAATTCTATTGAGGGCTAAAGTCACCTGCACTATTTTTATTACTACAAAGGCAGTTCGTTCAAATTCTACATTGCTACATTCATAAAATTGAAAAAGAAATCACCTAACCTAACAAAAGTGACAGGTTACAGATGTTTTGACCAGAGTCGTGATATAATTTTATTTGTAATTTTGTGGCAATTTACAGTGTAAGGGTTACAAAATATAATTAAAAATGACATCGGCACTAATAAGTGCCATCAAAAGGCTCCACATATCCATTGTACCCCAAATTAGAGTATTTTCGTCGAGTATTGCGGTTACTCCAGCTAGTGCAAATTTAAGCATTACAAAAAAAGATTGGGCCTTTCAACCGCAATATACAAAACCTCGAGAAGTATGGATTGAAAATTTGGATACGGTGGAAGAACAGAAACTTGGTTTATTTGAGTTACACCCACTAGTTTACGCGGTACCGCCGCGACTTGACATAATTCATCAGAATGTTGTTTGGCAGAGGAAAGTGAGATGGGTATCGTGGGCTCATACGAAGACTAGGGCCGAAGTACGTGGTGGTGGTAGAAAGCCGTGGCCGCAGAAGGGTTCGGGTCGTGCTCGTCATGGATCTATCCGCTCCCCGCTGTTTCGTGGTGGTGGTATAGCCCACGGTCCGCGCTCTGGCAAATCACACTTTTTCATGTTACCTTTCCCTAAAAGAATACACGGATTAACAACTACTTTGTCTGCAAAGCTTGCACAGGATGACTTACATGTTGTTAAGGACTTGGATGTGCCATCCGAAGAGCCTGAATATTTGATGGAGCTTATTGAAAAGAGGAATTGGGGACCATCAGTGTTGATTGTTGATGAGTAAGTTGTTTAGATACTTTTATAAATGCTCAGGAGTACAAAATCAAATATCTTTCCATAAAACCTAATTATTATCATCACTAATGCTTGTGATTATAATGATCCAATCCTCCTGTGGCCTGCCCAGTCCCACTTCAGCCTGCCAGATTTACCACATACATCAGCTATACATGTTTTGAAGCACAGAGTAATGTGTCAGATGTGATCCATTCTTTTCACTCTGAATGGCATGTATATGTTTTTGTTTGTTAACCACTATTGATAAACCTAACACTAAAGTTGCCCCTTATTCATAAATGGTCACACTGCTGAGTACAAGACCCGTATCAGTATAGGAAACCTTAGGCTTTACCACACCATTCAGAGTAGCTACTTAAACCAACCTTACAATTAGTTTCACACAAATACTTCTATAAACTCTTTGTACGTAATTATAAATGACTAATGATATTTTTTTATATTTCCAGTACTGACTATGCACCAAGAAACATAATAGCAGCATCAGATGGTCTATCCCATGTCAACATAATGCCTGTCTATGGTCTCAATGTGTACTCCATGCTGAAACATAACACTCTTGTGCTCACACTGGCAGCTGCAGAGAGAATAGAAGAGCGGATATTACGCCTCCTGCATGCAGACACTAGAGCTCAAGAACAGGTTTTCAAATTAGATCAAGTATAATAATTTCAAAAGAAATATGTATGCAAAGACATATGTGATGTGCTCTGTTCAGAATTAAGTACATATTCTATTATAAACCTGTGAATATATTTTTAAACTAATAAACTGGCTGCTTTCACCACATAAATGCTAAAGATGTTACAGGGCTTTGTACTCTTTAACTAAAAATAAGCTTATATCCCAAGAGGATAAGAGGAGCGTCTTATCCTCTTAGGATCAAGCTGTATCAACACCAAATATTTATAGAAAGTGTAAAAGGAAAAATACTCTTGAGTTTTTAGTATTGTTACAGATGGAGCTATACAGATAACAAAATTATAGTAAACCTTATAATGTATTAATAAATACCTAACAGGTAACTTTTTCATTATTATGTGAAAATAATGACATTTTATGTCATCTCCATAACAAACCCTGATTTGGTACTCTGCTATCAATATTGCCAGAATGCAGTGGCATTGGATACCAAGTATATGAGATGGTATATCACTATATTTGCTAATGTTAATAATTAGTTAGGCCCTTTAGAGCATAAAATAAACACCTTAACTAGAAATACATGTAGTGCAAAGAAATTAGAATACATAAATTATGAAAATAATTGTTATTTTATTTTAATTAATAATACTAAAGAATTATGTCACAAATTGATTGATGAGGATTATTAAATTCAATGTCAGGATTTATCGCCTTGTTCTTTGTCTCTGTGCGATTCAGGAGCCTGAAAACAATAAATAAGCTATTTACTGATGTGGTCCAGAAAATCTTTAGGAAAGTTTTAATATTAATTGCAAAGGCTTGGTACAGAAAGAGTAGTTAGTGTTGCCTGTGGTAATATTTTTAATTTTTTTTATATTCAGCATTGAAAACAAATCATTTTGTAACAAAAGCATGCAATTGGTTGCAAAATGAAGGAGGAAATAATGTTTAATAGATTTTGAAAAAAGTGAGGGTAGTGGCAGTATTTCATGTTCACTTAATTAGCATTAAAGCATCAGAAATAATTTGTTCTTTATTATACTCTTATTTTTAGGGTAATATTTTTATTGATACATTACCTTAGTGGCTAATTGTTTACGCACATTGCCTGCCATTTTCTGTCTGATGCTCCACCTCAGGTCTGACCAATCATTCTCCCCAGGAACATTTGCTTTGTACTTATTCCACAATGAGGTATAGTAGTGATACAATGTTACTGGGTCACATTTCTTTGTAGTAGGTGGTTTTACCACTTTTATTACTGTAAAAAGTTTGAAAATAATGCTTTTTTAAATTTAATTTTAAATGTTTTGTTACATTAATATTTTGACTTTTGCTCATATGAAATCTGTGTATAAAGTTATAATGAACATAGGTCATGTTGATGAACTGTGCATAATCAAAATATTTTTGATTGAACATCTTGAGCTGCAGCAGTCTGCCAGAATCCACACTTCACAATTGACAGATTAAAGTCTATTCATTCTGTAGGCAATAAACAAACATTTAAGATGCAATGAATGAGCTACCCACCTCCCCTTGGAATACTAGTTCATAACCTAGTGTGAAAGTAACTTTAATTAATTCTATCTAGCAGGGAGTCCTAGCAACAAACACTGAGAACTTGATACCATACAATGCACCAAGTCTATTCATGTGGAGCACCTATGATAAGTACCTACCCTATTAGAGAGACCTATTGAGTAGCAGCGGTGCGCTGGTAGCCAGACACAATCAATTTTTAAATGTCTAAAATTCTAAGAATTAATACCTAATTAATAAAATCAATTATATATCTTCTTTTGCAAAACATTAATTTGTCACTGTTAATTAATCTGTAACTAATATTTACATTTATATGAACTGGTACTAGTTTTATATAATATCTAGCATATGGACATGTTAATTTTAAGAAGCATTAAAATTATATATTTTTAAGGACTAAATATATAAAAACTATACTTACAATTATTACTTGTACTGCCTGTACTTTTCTCTTTTACTAATTCAGGCTTCTTTTCAACTCTCACACAGGAGCAGGCTCTTCTAAGTGGCTTATCCTCTGTCTTTGGCTGACCTAAGTTTGGTGCAGACTGTATGTTCCTCACATGTAGCCCTTTCCGTTTCATCTGACAATCTCTAGTACACTGCAGTGGTGCACCATCTTGGACTCTAGATCTATTTCGAGATGAGAATGTGCTTGCACTGTGTAATCTTCTTGGTCCCTGCACTTCATAATTATTCAAGCTCTTCTGTTCAAGGTCATACTTTATCAATTTCTTTAAATCTGGAAATATTATTTAATAATATAAATAAGTTAAATGAACTTTCTATTGAAATACTTTTACTATTCAACACGTGAATGAATTAATCTTATCTTTTTTCTATTTTCAAAGAGCCGTAACAATCTAGTATTTATAAAGAAACTATAAATAGGAATCAATTTTATTTAGTGTGGGTGGAGATCGCATTTCAACATTTTACAGTGTAGATAATATTAAAACAAACACAAATTCAATCAAAATCAAAATAAATTTATTCAAATTAGGTTACAAGGTAACACTTATGAATGTCAAAGTTACACGTAATTTTTTTCTGTTAATTTACATTTACTGAGAAGAATGGGCAAGAAACTCATAGCCACTCTTTTTAATCGCCAAGTGTACAATAATATTTCATTTACAAATCATAACTGTAAGGTGCTGCAACCATTTCTCCATGAACTACTACTCAACATACTCAAGCATTTGATCAAATTTGATGGTAGCCCCTAAAGCAGCAGTATGGTAAATAGGAGCATCCACTGACATGTACATAAATAATCAAGACAAGACATGATTGTAGTCCATGGTTTAATCTAATTGTTTAAATAAAATGTAGTAAGTAAATTATTGAATTCCACAAAACTAGAATTCTGAATAAGACTCAAAAGAAAGCTTAACGGAACTGCCCATAATCACGAGTTGTCTTCATTGCACATTCTTCTTGATTAAAATACGACTGAATGTAACAACAATGCAAATTCCAGCTTAAACAAGGTGTAAAATCACAAAAAAAAAAAAATATACATATATTAAAAAAAACATAAGTGTTAGTATTTGTCATTTAATATCTTGTGATCTAATGCAAATATTAATGCCAATATTAGAAATTAAGCAAGTTTTAATTTTAACTTTAAATTTATTCTCTGGTAATTCTAGAATATTACTCGGGATTTTATTATAAAAACGTATACCAAGACCCATGAAGGAACCATGAACTTTATGTAGACGGTAGAATGGAACACATAATTTATATTTATTTCTAGTATTGATGTTATGTATGTCACTATTTTTATGTATAAATATATATTTTGACGGACATGCATGATATTAAAATAAATATATTGTGATGCTACAGTTAAAATACCTACATTCTTAAGACTAAAACAAACCTGTTATAAAATACTTGAGAACTTCGCCACTAATATTATGAATGCCAAGATTATTTAGATATCTTAATATCTCTCTAGCGTCTAACTCAGAAGTTACCTCATAATAATCGATATCCATCTTTAAATAACATGAATACCTAACTTAATTTCAGCTAGGTACTTTCAAAACTCAACGTCTCGACGGTATCGCTTTTTTTTTTAATTTTTGTTTTGATTGTAGATCAGTGATCACTGACTGATTCGTCAGTTGAATCAATGTTGCCAGCTACAAAAAGAGTTGTAGCAATAACAAAATATATAAGTTGTAGAAAGTAGGTCTCCGATTTTATAAAACTTTTAATAGGATCAAGTATAACATGAACTACAAGCAAAAATATGCTATAGTGCTCCAAAATTTCTCAAAAGTTCTCCTAACTTGTTTAATGTCATTGCCATTTCAATCCAGCTAATGTTTTATTATTTTACACAACACCTTTTCAACAATAATGTCATAAAATAAAATTGACATACATAGGTACTTGATATCAGAATCTCTACTTCATAGAGTAGTATAAGTATAACTCTACTTTCACCAATGCATCGATTGACGCTTCATATTGAATATTTAGCCTTAAATTGTAGAATACTGCTTTTATTTTTATAAAAATATTCTATTCGAATTTGTTTATCTAATAAATTTAGGTATTTTGATTGTGTATAAAATTGTTTTAAGTTAATTTCTTAGGTTTGCTATTGATTTATATTTCACTTTGACGTTATTTTTTTATTGAACGTTTTGATTTATGTAATATTATTTGTGATGCTGCTCTATTTTGTTACAATTATTTGTTAAATGTTATGCACGCTGATAATCGGGTTGCAAATAGTATATCTTGAACTCATATCCTATTCACATCCATAATTTGCAATCTGTAGATGTGCCTTTAAATAAAGAAATATAATTTTAATATTTGTTTTAGTATTATAAATATAAAATTATTTAGTTGTATAAATGTTGTTTAGTTAATTATGTCAATCCATAGACTCATAGAGTACGATTATATACGGGTTGGTACTTGGTCCACTTCCAGCACTTTGTGTCATGTCGTGTCATAGCGAGAAACAGAAACAGTATCTGTCAAATGATGCGGAATAAAAACATTGAATATACCTATCATGACCTAGGGATATTAAAATAATTGACTATAAATACCTATAATACTATAGGTACCTTAAATAAAACGTTATGACTAAAAATTGTGTGTAAATATTTAATAGTGAAAGTCTGAAATCCATTGCGCAATTTGAAAGGTTTTGTAAATTTTCTAATTAATAATAAAACCAATACACACATAAAAGAAGAAAATTTAATAATATTACGTAGGTATAACGGTATAACATTTTATAATAAATTACTAGAAGTGCCAGTCAAATAGTTGGTATTTTGTTATTTAATATTGGAATAAGGATATGTAAATATTAAATTATTACTTTCTAAAGATAAAATGTATGTAGATCACATATAATATAATTATGTAACTACGTTTGTAATATTCAAATAATTTCTTTGGTTCATTTTCGTCGCATTATGTCAACCATTGCAATTTTTATAAAAGCCTGGCTCCAGGCTCACTATGATTTGTTTTTCGGCAAATGCCAAATGGACAAATGAGTGAGTAAGAATGCATCTCCTCTATTACCCCCACCAATTGAATGAGCAGTTATCAACTGAATGAATGAATAACCATTGAAAATATTCGGTATTGGCGGGAATTCAATATAATTCAGTTTATTAACTTGATAATATTTTTAAGAAAATAAAAATGAAAATCGTGAATCAAGTTGTCATAGGCAGATAAATTATTAATATTATTATTATTGTAAAGAAATTGGTTAGCTTATTTATTTATAATTTGTTGTTAAATTTTGCTAAATATGCTATCTTTCCTGTTTGTTGATAACAATAACTCACTCATAATAATAATGTATCTAAATTAAATATTTAACAAAAACATTAACTGATTATTATTTACGGTTAATAGAGACATACCTACGTACGAATATTTGCCTGAAGTTTGTTATCACGGGCTCGCCTCGGCTCACCGCCCGATGTGAACAATCATTACCACTGCAGTGTTTGCTGCGAAACGTACGTACCATGGCTTCTAAATACGAAAACAATCCGGCCGTTGCGAATTTCATCGAGTATCTAAGAATACCGAGTGTCCAACCAAACATTAATTATGGTAAGTCTTTAGCTAATTTAAATTACATATGTAATTAATTCAGCTATAATATTTTATATTTACTTAATCGATATTACTTATGTATAATAATAATTACCAAATAATTTTCTCACTTTTTCATTACTTATATACCATATTTGTTTATCTATATATACGTAAATAAGAAGAAAGAAAACAATGTGATCAACGTCTTAATTAAATATTTAGTTCTATTTTCCGTCTGAATTTAGCGACAAAGTTATTTCGGTGACCTTGAATCGGGTCGGTGTATCGAGTTCTTTCAAAGTAGGTATTTAAAATTACCATGACGTACTTTATAGATAGGTATTTTAAGTATATGCGTTTCATATTAATTAAGCATTCAAATTATTTGTTTTCATTTTTACGAATTAAGAACTGCTACTGCTCAGTAGTAAAATCCAAACCGTCCCATGAATCACCTCCAACCTGTACCTATAGGTATGCATCGTAAAAATTTGAACTGTAATCAGGATACAGCATATTGGCAGCGACCCGCAACTGACACTTCTCTCCCTACACAGCGCAATTGGATAATCTCACCTAATGTACTAACGATTGCACAAAACAAGTTCAAACAACAAACAACATACCTACATGTAACATTTGGGATATCATTATATTTATCATGACCCGAATATTCTTATATTAAATCTTCAAAATAGGACACCTAACAAAATTCTATACCTACCATGTATTTTTAACAAGAAATACTAGGTTCTCAATAATAATTGGTCGCGTATATATTTTTGGGATTAAATATAATGACCACCAAAAATACTAATTGCACAGCAAAATATGCTTACTAATATATTTCATAACGAGCATATATACGCCTCAAATCACTGCATTCCGTCTTGGAAGGGTTAGGTTATGTTAGGTTCGTTCTTAAATCCACCCAAAAATAGGAGCCCCGCGAAGCGGGACTTCGTCGACTTAGTTTGATCTCTTTAAATATATTTTGGTGTGCAATTAGTATTTTTGGTAATCATATTTTGCTGTGTAATTAGTATTTTTGATGGAACAAAAGCAAAAAATTGAGGAACATTTAAATTCTACCCTATATTTTTCTGTCTCTAAAATATTCATACATTTACGCTACATTCTATTGCAGTCAACTTCTGTTTTACATTTTCATTTATTTTTAAAGCTTGTATATAAGTCCTTTGTCAATTAAATTTATAATTAGGTATATTGCAGTATCTTCTTTATTAACTGATTAATTTCTTGTTTCCGTAACATAAATATAAGTTTTCTGTAAATATATAAAGTCGTTATTAAAACTTCAACTTACGTTGAAATTCACAGATTATTCTCGAAAGTTTTAAAGTCGTATGTTTAACTTAAATAATATATCTAGGGAAACCTGTTCTAAATTGCCATTGTTCATGTTACAGACGACTGTGTAGCGTTCTTAAAAAAACAGGCTAATGGACTCGGCCTTGGTGTGAAAGTGTTCGAAGTAGTACCACGCAAACCTATAGTGATACTAACATGGCCTGGCCAAGACCAATCGTTACCATCGATCTTGTTGAATTCTCACATGGATGTCGTACCCGTCTTCGAAGTAAGTACCTATTGATCTTGTGATATAACATCAGAGTAAATACTTAAGATAAGTTATCTTGTCAAGATAAATACAAGTTTAACAATGGAGATGAGTATGTATAAAATTACAATACCATAAATGTAAATACTGCTAGTTAATTATACTACGCGGCATAACTATGTTAGAATTGTAACACATGCTGTGTGTCTAACTTAAACTGATTATCGCGCTTGGTAGCCACGAAACGGCGATATCATATTTTAATTATTTGCCTTCTTCTTTGTCTTCTTATTTTCCATCTAATTTTGTGTATCGTGACGAGTAGAAACGTTTTGCCTTTTTAATATAATTATTGTAATATTGCTTTTTATCCCTTTAAAGAAACTTATTTTAATATTGCCCTTCATCCCGAAATGGTAAAATGTATATCGCTGTGCATAAGATGCATTTGCAAATTGGCTCTATCATAAAAGAGACATTTATGAGGATCGTTTATTTCGCTAATTCAACGTATGTGAATTTAAATATAGGTACATACATATTCTCATACTATATTCCTAAAGGAGTGGGCAGAGGTGTATTTTTACTCACAATTCGCTAGCTATGGTTTTAGGGCTTGCATAATAGAAGCAAATAGTGATGAGAGATTGATAAAATTCAATAATAAAAATATACATGTTATCGTATTTATAAACGCGATTAAACACGAAAGTACCATGTACCTAATTGGAGAGCTACCGCGTTCACTACCTGCGTCATTGAATCATTTTTATAAGTTATAGTATATTTGTTATAAAACTTTTTAATAATAATTGTCATAGCAAAATTATAAAAAATAATCTATCAATTATTTGAATTGTTTATATGCTTAATGCCTTTCTGTATGTTTAAGGATATACGTTTGCTAGTCATTTAAATATTTGTCAAACAAGATTCATGCCGTCTAACTCAGTACAGCAGTCCTCATAGTTAATAAATTTTTAGTACCTATTTCTAGGTTGTCATTGACAAACTCTTAATAATTTACAGAAAAGTTGGACACACCCACCATTTAGTGCATATATTGATAAGGACGGGAAAATCTACGCTCGCGGTTCTCAGGATATGAAGTGTGTTGGTATTCAGTATCTCGAGGCTATAAGGAAACTCAAAGCGGCTTCGGTAAAATTAAAGAGGACTTTGCACATCAGTTTTGTGCCTGGTAAAGTTTATTTTTGCTTAATCTCTTTTTAGTAAAGGGTTCTAGAGAACGGGTACCTACTTTATAATCATTGAAACAATGACATCTAGCCTCGCAATAAGTATAAGTAATACGTAAAACACGCATGCGCCCTAAATTCCAAATCTTGTAACAATCATCTTGTCAATTGCTAAACATGCATCTTCTCAGAATTCAAGAGTCAACAAGGCTTAAAACAGCTTACTGGTCTTTACTCCTTGTAAATTGCAAACTTTTTCTCTTGATTTTATAGTTCAGTTAAACTTGTGATACGAGTAAATAGTTTAGTACTTTTTAATTTTAGATGAAGAAATTGGTGGTCATGATGGCATGGAAAAGTTCGTCCACACAAAAGAGTTCAAGGAGCTTAACGTAGGATTTGCTTTGGACGAAGGAATCGCAAGCCCGAGTGAGGAGTTCGTCTTTTTCAACGGCGAGAGAAGCATTTGGCGTAAGTTATTTTCTTCATATACATTTTTTACGCTTTTCCATGCGCAGGGCTAGCGGAGGGTTTCTGTCGGGCTCACCCGGGAAAGATGGAAAGTCCCGGGTCCTACGACGAAACCTACCACGGTTTTCCTTCACTTAATCTATGGCCGGTGCACTGGGTTCGCTTGTGTAGTCATCCTGCAGACCATACCTAACCATGTCTCATTTTCTCAGAAATAGTAAGAAATAAAAAATATAATGACTACTGAGACTTCCTTACTTAAACATCTGACTTTCTCATTAAGAACATCTTCACGGGGACTTCTTTTACCTGGACTAGCACAACGATCTCACATATGCAATTCTATAATCGTGAAGAATTCCACTAGCTATCGTGAAAGT
Source organism: Catocala nupta (assembly GCA_963675205.1). Classification (NCBI taxonomy): domain Eukaryota; kingdom Metazoa; phylum Arthropoda; class Insecta; order Lepidoptera; family Erebidae; genus Catocala; species Catocala nupta. Next base: position 22,930,292 of record OY776086.1, on the reverse strand, counting down.
TTGAGTCTAATTATCAAACTCGGGCAAAGTGACATTGGACTTATCTGTCTAGATATTATTTGGATAAATACGATGACTAGTCATAGTCTCTAATCTCTGACACATACACATACACAGAGAGTTACTATTCACATAAAAATGTGAAGATCATGATGTAATCCATCAATAATTTCTTAAAGAAATAAATTAAAGTTTCGTTTAATGTTTATTTGTTTTTATACAATGTTATTACGACGCTAATAAATATACATAGGGCTAGTTGAATGATGGACCGTTACTTCCTAACGGATTATCATTCAACTGGTCGCATGTTAATTTACTTTATTTTAATGCACAATAGATGATACAAGCGTCCATGTGATATGTCATATAGACGCTCGTATCGTCCAAAGTAAATTTTCCTAAGTAACATAACATCGCAGTAACATGATTTCGATTTAACAAGGCGTCGCAGTATAAAGATGTCTTTGAAAGGTTTTCGAAGAAACAAAATTCGATGATACGACTTTCGCACTCAAGTAGGAATTTCCTTGCAACATAGAGGGCATACCACGCATCGCTGTCCCTACAAAAAGAAGGCGTTCCGCTGCCAATGCATGGAACAAACATTAACCTTAGTGATAGGCGTTTCTGCACTCTAGGAACCCAATACGGATGAATACTTATAATATATTCTTATGGGGTATTCGTCGTTTAATGTTATGATTTTCTGAAGACCGACGGCTCTAGGTAGTTTGCTATAGGTTGCACTGATAATTTTACTGCGGTTTTGGTCATGTTAATATTATTTTAGGATATAAGAGTATATTTAACTTGTAGTTCTTTTCCAATTCAGAAATTCACGTACACTGCACTGGTCAGCCAGGACACGGTTCGTTGTTACTCCCAAACAATGCTGGCGTAAAGGTATATTTTAATTCTCATTTTCATGCTTACATCTTTACTTCCATTTGCTTCGATATTATTATCATTAACAATTATTTTCTTTCTATTTAAGATTAGATTTTGTTGGTTAGGTTATGTAACAGTACTTTTTGCTGAATGTATGTGTGTATGCGAACGCTGGATTTCATAATAGCTGGTTTCATGCTTATGTGATCTGCGTCTATCGAGCACTTCTGACAAATATAAGTGTAATACTATGAATTTATAACAAACTTATAAGTATAGTCCATTCTTTCTTACTTGACTTTTTTAGTTACCAAAAAAATGTAGAACCCGGATGAGGCAGGCAGGTACACCCACATTTCGGCAGCTATAAGTTTAGGTGGGACTTAATAGAGTGCGAGAGTCTTGGTGTGGGCACATTGTCGAAGTCCGTGCTGCTACTAAGAATTTATTCATAGAAAATCCATATAATACTTTGTCCGACTGGGACCCCAGTCGGAGGACTCACGCTCAAAAGCAAACATAAGTGCAAAGTTATGCCAACAGACCAACAAGACGAGATTTAAAGTTTTGAGATGTAAAAAATTTCCTAAATTTTTCAGCTGACATACATAATCAATAAGTTTATGGATATGAGAGCTGAACAAAAAAAGATATTGGATGGCAACCCGAAACTAACCATTGGTGACGTGACAACGATTAATTTGACTCAAGTATACGTAAGTGTGTTTGGCGGTTTTAGTAAGTGCTTAGCCATTTTACATATTATATAAAACATTCTTAATTTTTTTTAATATAATACCATTAAAATATGTATATATTAATTATTATTTATTTAGCCTTACTTTATTTTCAAGCTGTCCACTAAAAAGATATGTGGTAAGTGGGCTTGTATATTAGTTAAACATGGGCGTTTAAAATTATATTATGTAATATATATATTTATATTATTATTATATTATACATTTGATTTATATAATTATGCGTACGTTTATGTTTTCAACGTGAGATGTATTTTTATATTTTATTTCAGGGTGGAGTACAAACTAATGTAGTCCCAGAAAAGTTGACTGCAGTTTTTGACATACGTTTGGCGGTATCAGTGGAACATGAAGAGTTTGAGAAAATGGTAAAGTTTTTAATATATTTTTTCTGTTTAATAAGGTCTTTATTATTTGTATATTATAAGTGGTTAAATGTTTTTTGTACAGATCAACAAATGGTGCAAAGAGGCAGGTGATGGTGTCACCATAGAGTTTGAACAAAAAAACCCGTACGTTAAGTGCACTAAACTTGACGCAACCAATCCTTACTGGGTCGCTTTCAAGGCAGCTTCTGATGAAATGTAAATAAATACCACTATTCAGAAAATTAACGTCACAACAGAACGGAACGGAATCGAATGAAATCCTTCATTGCCGTTTCCTGTTCTGTTTCTAAATTTTTTAAAATTCGTTGTTCGTTTATTTCCAGGAAACTGAAGTTGATCTGTAGGACATTCCCAGGGGCTACTGATGGCAGATACGTACGTAAGACAGGCATCCCAGTAGTGGGCTTTTCGCCGATGAACCATACGCCTGTTCTCCTCCATGATCATGATGAGTTCCTTCATGCCGATATATTCCTAAAGGGCATTGACATTTACGTTAAACTTCTTACATCTATCGCTAACGTTTAAAACGATTGTCCATATATAAACTGCTATATTTTGTTTACCTAAATATATGATTAGACATAAATTAATAATCTTCCTTGCATGCTGACTCCGAGAGTATCGACGACTGATTTTTAATTATAATTAGCGATCTACCAACTGTGCCTTTTCGAAAAAAATGTCTTGCATTTATTTGAACTACCTATTTTTTTAATAATGCGTCACATGCTTATACGGAAAATAACAATAAGTTAACTTATTACTTAATGTAAGCGAAGCGTAATTAATAATAAATACAATAAATATTGCCCATTTTTGACTTTAATTGAATACGGGGTGATAATTTATACATATCCAGTAATTGTAACGGAAATAGTAATAATAAGTAACAGAAATAACTGCTGCATAAAGGTGCTGATAGACTCGAGCATTCACTTGTAATACGCATTCTAGGGAATGATACATTACAGAAAAATAAACGGGAGCGTTTTAGCGAGCATTCTATCGAGCATTCTATCGAGCATTGTATCGAGCGTTCTTGCGAGCATTCTGGTGACAGGATAGTAAATTTGCTTCAAAATTATGTAGCTTGCTAGAATTATTGTGAAAACGTTTGTAGCGATGTTTGGCTCTGTGCTTTGCTCAGTTCCTTGTTCAGTTCGACAATTATAAACGGCGAAGGCTCAATGTTTCGCCATGAAGTGAATGCGCAAGTCTATCAGCACCATGAAACAAATGCTGACTACGTACCTACAAGTTTCACGTAAGATATACATAAAATACTTTTTTTTTCAATTTTATTCGATGTTTACTTCTTTGTTATGTTATTTTGAAATACTTATACATATATTCCTACGTATAATATATTATTACTGATAGATAACATTGGCAAAGGTTTATGTTATCAATAATCGTTTTTATCATAATTGTTTCGAGCTATATTGAAATATAATAATCTTTATAATTATGTTGCATACAAATGTTGTATTGGTTATGTTATGTTATGAATAAAAATGCTATAACGGCTTTTGTGTATTGATTTATCCTTAAAAACGCTAATTCCACCCCGAGGTAAAATTACAGTTTGCGTACATACATACCTAATACTTGTCTAACGTTCACGTAAATATTGGGTTGAAATATATGTTTATAGTTTTCAAGTTAGAAAATGGTATTCTTTGTGGAGGTCTTGATAAGGGTAACTATTATATCTACATACACATGAATACTTGCACTGTATTCTGCCTTTAAATACATTCTAGTATCTGTAGTCTAGCTAGTGTGTCGCTGGCCTAGTGTGCAACATTTCCTTGCTTCAAATTGCAGCGATAACGTAATAGTACCTACATCGAATTATATTAAGTTGAATGTAAACATTGTTCTGATGAATGAATAAAACATTATAATATTGCCAGGTTACATAATTGGAATTAACTGTTTTATCATGCGTAAGTAACGTTGATGTTTGAAAGTGGAATTTCTCTGGATACGCTTTTGATTTTCTCGGTTATTGGTGATGAGTGATGACTGTGACCAACATTTGTATTCCCATCCATTTTTTTGGTTCTTGTCTAACACATGAAATACATTCAGTATGCAACTCGAAACGGTATTGAAGGACTACCTCACCTACAAATAACCTTTATGCAAGCTACTGGTTATAAGTACATATCTACCTACTAGGTAATCATGTGAAACCCACAAAGTGTTGCAATAACGTACTTTAACTTACGTATTACGGAGAAGATTAGCTACGCAGATATTATAGTCTTCACTTACCTACCACAATCCTAACTTGTTTCTTTTGTTTTATTCCCTCTCACCACATTCCTAATGCACATTGCACGCTCGTCAGTCTAAGGTACTACATCCAGATTTTCTTAGATCTGTTCTAAAATAGATAACGTATTAGTTTCCTTTCCATCAAACCTGTTCACATTAATTTTGCCTTATATGCTTTTGTAGTAAATCTTCAAATGTAGGTAACACACGTTTCCTTAGTCTTGTTTTTAACCGACTTCAAAAAAATGGAGGAGGTTCTCAATTTGACTGTATGTTATTTTTTTGTGTGTTACCTCACTTACCTCATAACTTTTTTCTAGGTGAACCAATTTTGATGATTCTTTTTCATTTGAAAGCTGATGCTTTCCATTTGGTCTCATTTAATTTTGATCAAGATCTGACCATTAGTTTTCGAGTCCCTTAATAATGCGTATTTGGTGGCAGATTGTGCATACCAACGTTATGTTATGATTATAATAAGACATCTCATGTTTAAGTGGTTTGAACACCCTACCTTGGCTGACACCTACTCCATTAATAACAATAATTTAATTATTCACAAAATAGGTACGCAATTATTTTTTAACTTTTTACTGCATTTTTTGTTTTAGAATATAAGTACATTATTGAAATCGGATTTCGTTTTTGTTAAAATTTTTGTTTATTGTACAGGTATATTTTGTTAGACTACAACTATTTTTTATTACAAACGATTATCATATCCAAAAGAAACATCATACATAAATAGGTATGTGGCGCAGCACGCCGTCGTCGTTTCTGTAAGACAGTGCAGCATTGTAACCATAAAACTGTACGGCTTCGTGTACAGCCAGACTTTAAGATATAGAAAGACAAGCGTCTGAAAAGCAACCGAAACGTCGGGGAAAGTGTAAACTTAAATACAAATAGATTTAATAGTTTTAATAATTTAATTAGCTTAAAATTAGTAAAGTTTAATAGTAGTAAAGTAGAGTAACAATTTTTTAAAATTATGTAATGGAGTTTTAAATGAACAACGCTATAAAATCCGTATATAGTAGTTTAATTTTCAATATTATTAGACTTATAAAAATGAGACTTAATTTTGTATAACTGTAGACCCATATGGTATAAAATATGTTGAGTCTTCTGGCAGCCCTGCATTTACCCGGTATTTTTTACTCTGTAATACTCCGTATTGCGAATTAATTGATATAGACCATAGAGTACTATTATATGTTATGTTGACATTTGCTTGACAATTAATTAAAACAGTAGGTCCCGGTCAGATTTGTTTATTTACATATCAAGTAGATTAGGTACTTGTACAAATAAAAAGCTATAATAAAACATGAATAAAATTTGTAGAATATGTTTAGAAGAGGGAGTTCTCTCTTCAGTTTTCACTAAAAACTATAATATATCATTATGCGATATGATAGAATATTGCTGCAATATAAAGGTGACATTAAAACTGTTTAAAAAATATTATTTTTAACCAAGATATTGTTTAGTTAGTTTAGAATTTTGTATTCCAGATAAGCAAAGATGACGGTTTACCTGAACAGATGTGCAGCAATTGTATTTATAAATTAGGAATTGCATATCATTTCAAACAAACTTGCGAAAGCGCCGATATAAGACTGAGACAATATTTGGGATTACGTATTCCTAGCAAGTAAGTTCATAGCTGTATACCAACTTTAATTAAATTACTGTTTACTAGGGAATTGCCTTTTTCCATAGTATCAGTAAGAATAAGTCATCCTGCATGTAATAAACCAAAAGTTCAAAAAATTCTAACAACGTCAATAATATGCTTTTTACAGATATAATGATGTCAGTGTTGCTACAGATCCAATAGTAAGTGTTCAATCAAATTTGCATAAACAGTTTTTAATATTTTAAACCAGTATTTGACTGCTAGACACCAATTGTATCACCAATGTGACACCACTACTAAGAAAAGTGTTTAGTTCTGTCTAAAATTCAAGTAATTTGCAAATCAAATAACAATGAATTAGATAATATTTTTCTTAGATCAGGAAGAAGACATAAACATCATGCTGTAAACTTGTATTTTTATATAATAGTCATGTGAATACATAATCATATTTTTTTTATTTTCAGGTGCCTACACAAGCAACCATAATAAAAAAGTGGTGAGTATGCTAGAAACGTTGCTTAACTTGGTAAAGATAAAAAAGCATAAAAGCAAGCATAGCTAAGGTAGGATAATACAACACTTAGCTTAACACAGAATTTACAAGCATGTATCTCATATGGCTGAATCAGAACATATGAAGCTTGATACTTGCACTGAGATTAAGCCTTGTTCTGCAGGAAACTATGTACCTTGACTCATAGTTTATGCGTAATCATAATACTTATATTTCTCCTCTACTCTGCTCTTTATCAAAATAACAATTTGTATAAATACCCTCTTATTAGGGGGTATAATTATGCTGGTAAAGACCCAGGTAATCCATGCCTACCCCAGCATTGTCTGATGCCCAAGATGTTAGGTTACAACTTAAAATTCTAGACTGGCATATAGACTAAAATTGTTTAGGAGCCGAGCCCACCTTAAAAAATACTCTATGTTAAATATATCTTGATGTCAATTAGTGAATATCTCATCAGTAAGATTTCTGTAATTAATCTTGTGCTACTTACTCACAATGCTATATCTATAAGTAGGTCTTCTATCAATTTATAGTGAAGGTGTTTTATATCAAAAGGAAACAAAAAATGACTGGTGTGTCAGTAATGTCTTGGTTGTACATAATTATGTTTTTAATGTTAATTAAGATCAGTGAGTGTTTGTTTTCCTCAAATTAAATAAATAGTCATGTGAGACATGATATCTCTATTACCAAGATAGGAATAAAGTATTGCTTGGTTTAGTATATTTTTTAATATGCATTATTATTTACAAGTATATAGATCATCACTGGGAGTCTCAACTATAAATTTGGAATATATCATAGAATTTAATTCAAATTCCAAAATAATAAAGTCATGTAAGTATACACATTTAAATCAGTTGTTGATGGATTTCTTCTGGTTTTATATTATTTTCTCCAAGCATTTTATTTTTAAACATATAAAGGTAAATTTCTATTCTAACTAGGCATGGTCTAATCATAATACAATAAAGACCACCATAATTAAAAAGTAACATTATTCCAGGGGTACTTTTTTATAGTGATCCATGTAAGTGTATTTGAAGTATATTCAAGTACATTCTTGAGTAGGTATAATTCTATAAAAACATTCAGCACCTTGTTACCTATTTTCTCTTTGGATAATTAATTAATATTAATGTATTTAATAACTGTAATTTCTCTACAGTAAATGTAAACTTGCTGAGCAGAAAAGGAACACAAATTACAAAAGGAAACCAGAGGCCGAAAAGTTGAAGCGAGGTCCCAAACCCAAGCCTAAACAAGTTCACTCATGTTACCAATGTGATAAACAGTTTCGATGTCAGGCACAACTGGAAATGCATGTTAGGTAAGCAATAATAATAGTACATCATATACATCAGTATTAAACTGCAGCAGCAAGCTGGAGTAGCCATAGCCTAGTGGAAAACCTTTTGACTGCCACCCAAAGATCTCGAGATTCCAAGGCGCGCATCTCTGACTTTTCAAAAATATTAGTCTAAGATCTGGCTGCAAGATTGCTACATGAATCGAGTATGTAATAAAAATCGAATTTTTATGTATAATTAATTATTAATTATGAATAGGGGAATATATTTTTGCCAATGTGCCAATCAAAATGTGGCTGCTAGTATTTTTAATTAAAATAATATTAATTGACTTTCCAAAAAATTACATTCACATATTTATAAAATAAACTATAATCCACTGCACAGTAATGCAAATAAATATGTAGGTACAGACTTGAAAAGTGATGGTTGCTGTTGTGCACTCGGCCGCAACCTATTCGCTGCCAGGTGTAAACAGGTAATACTTTGTTACATTTATACGTTCATGACGTACATATATTCATCATTTATATCTTAAATTGAAGCTAATTTAAAAAAAATCCTCGTCTGATATCCGATGAAACGCGATAACTCTATTTCACTTTAATCTATCTTTAACAGCTAGAAACTCCTACTTGCGGCCACTTTTACATAAGCAAAGATATTTCGTCATGGACAAAAAAATTTGCTTCAATTTAAGATATTGATACGGCTAGTGCCATCTGTCGGCATTGTGGAGAAGACTCGGCAGTCCCTTCTAATAATTCATTACAGCACCATCTATTGATATCTTACGGAACTACATTGTTGTCGGTACCAGTAGAGTAGAGAGAACGCTAGCACATTCTCGAATCATCGTACTTTTACATACCGGGTATGGCTTTTCTAGAAAACTCCAGAAACGCTTTACTCGCTTATAAATAGAGCGCACGCGCACCACCGAGTCAGTTTACAATCGTAAGCGGTCAAGTATTCATCGAAGCGAACGGAAGCGAAAATACTACGGAGTTTGAAGCAGTTATAGTTGGAGAAGTGTAGAATAGTGATTGTTGTTTTAAAGTTAATTGTGTGCTAGAATAAAACGTTTTAGTCGGTAATATTGTTTTACATTCTTATCCCTCGAACCCAGCACGTAACAATATAAATGATGAATATATGTCATGAACGTATAAATGTAACAAAGTATATTTGGAATTTAGGCAATTTGATCTCTAACGCTATTTGAGTTTAAATTGTCTAACTGTAAATTTCGAATCACTATTTTTCCATCAAGAGTTCAATATACAGTAGAAACCGCTTAATACGATCACGCTTAATACGATTTCTCGCATAATACGCCATTTTACGCCAGTCTGTTTTCATACATTTCTTAACGCTTAATACGATTCGTCATCCCGTTTAATATGCCTAACACGGATTCAGACGCGTTTTTGGTTGGGTCCCTGTGAAATCGTCTTAAACGGGTTTTACTGTATTACACTACTGTCATGCACAGATGGCATTGCCATTTAAGCGGTCGCCACTGCCACTTCGCCGTATGTGGATTCGATCTCAACACACTAGACAAAGATTTATGAGGTACACATATTGTTGTTTGTCCTCTGCAACAGGAATTCAGGAATTCAAACTATTAAGTCATTTAAGAACTCAAGACAAAAACAACCACTGTATCATGCTTATCTGACTAAATCTGTAGAAGTGATATGTGGATATTGTAATATTTTTACCTAATCTGTCTAACCACTAACCCTGTTACTAATAAATAAAGTTATATGTTACACATTGCATCAAATGAACTAAGGCGCAATATTGTTGTTCATACCACATACCTATAACTTTATTCTTCGTTAATTGTTATTAGTAACGAGGTACACCTTATTAGTTTAGTTACTTATAAGTTCTACCCCGTTACTATAAATTAGTTTGTTTCATATGTACAATTTAGAAACAACAAAATTTCTGTTTTCTAGGACTCACACAGGTGACAAGCCATACGTATGTATGTACTGTCCAAGACGTTTTACCCAGAAGCACAACCTCACCATACATGTTCGCGTTCACACTGGAGAGAAGCCATTTCAGTGTGAAGTTTGCAGGTGAAATTAAATCACTATACTTGCATTACATTGTAAGGGACGGCGTACCGACAACTTTAACAAGACGTCTTTCTATAGGTATTTATCTCGACGCAAACATCTATTAATCAAAAAAACGCTAGATTAAGATTTTATATTGATTAACAATGGATCGCTACCAATACAACGCACCGTTTGCGCCGGCGCGGCGGCGTGAGCAGCGCGCGCGTATTGCACGCCGGAGTGGTCACCCATAGCGTCACATGTGTCTGCCTACTTGCCACGCCGCGCGCCGCCTAAAGCTCGAGTCCGCCGGGGCTCGCGCAACAATTGACTATAACCATCTTATTTTAAATATAAACAAATTACAGGAAACGCTCTGTCATTAGAATAAATAAAATGTCTATGAATTACGTACTTACATCCCTTATTAAGGTTTACCAAAACTAACTTAGTAGTTACACTACCAGTAGTAGCGGTAGTAGGTACACACAATTAAACATCAAGTTAGACACCCTCGCATACTCATAACTACGCTACATACAAAATAGAGAATTGTCGGAAAGGGACAGTGCATAGTGGTGTTGATGTAATAGTAAGGATAGAGCGTCGCGTCCTGTTCAGCGTGAGTGAGACAAAATAACAAAAATATAACGCACTCTCTCGCTCGATTCGCAGCGTTCAACTTCTAATAGTTCAATGTCCAAACAGTCTAGATTGACGTGGCGCTGTGTGTACCCAACAAGAATATCCAAATGTACCTATTCTAATTTGAATAAGTACAGCGATTTTGTTTGACTAAATACGTAGCAAATAAAAGAAAGTTGAACGTAGGTAATCCTACATCCGTAAGCTATCCGTAAACGTACCTTCTAGCAAAATAAGTTGTTTTATTAATGTTGATTTATACTACTAAATGAAGAATAAAGTTATGGTGCAGTGATTTATTAAGTGAACTCATTAAATTAATTCCTGCGTGTATTGCAAATACCTACCTAGATGATCTAAGTATTTTTTTGTTCTCCTTTAGTCAATGTTTGTAACGACATAAACGCAGAGACACACAGTAAATAACAATTAACAAACATAAATGCCGACTTGAGTGAAGCAATAATCATGGCGAAGAATAAATCTTAACATACAATCTCTCTCGTCTTATAAGACGTAGCTCGAAATGGCCACAATATTACACACATATAACGCACATAACACAACAACACAATGATCACTTGCAAAAACTTATTTACCTTACTTTACTTTACACAAATATCACTCGCGAACACTGCCGATTTCTAGGAGAGTAAATGTGAATCCTACACTTGCTGCTAGTTGCACGAAGCACGACGCATAAACCAGATAGAGATGAGATAATGGTAAATTAGGCAAATTTGAAAACTATCGATTTACAAACATTTAATGGTCCAGCGATGTACCCTCATTCCACCATTTAGTTGTGTTTTCCGTTCGTCCGTAGGTTCATACCTACATTCATTTGAAAACAACTAGATATCGATAGTTTTGTTTACTAACGAACATAAAGTTCGAAGTTGAAAAAGTAATGTAATAATAACATTACTTTTTATTTAATGTGATTAAATAAAGAGAGTGAGTTGTCAAAATACTTAATTGTTAAACACTTCTGGATTTGTTTTGTAATGATATTTCCGAACCTAAATTAATAATTACAATCTTGGTCCTATCACTGTCTATTCAGTAATTTAGTTGGTATATTTTACACATTTGTATTAGGTACTAGCTTTTGCCCGCGACTTCGTCCACGTGGAATAGTTACTTTTGGCAGCATTTTAAAGGTTTTATGAAACTTGCAAATAATTCATATATAAATGCCGTGGTTTACTGCAAATAGCTTATTTTAATACATTTTTATATTCTACGTTTTTGTTTTTCCATCATATTATGCTAAAACATAAAGATTTTGCGGGTTTGATACTCGTGAGCACGCAACATAGAGATGCCCATGGAAAACAGTTTTGTTTATTATTATCGTTATTGCTGCTTTTAGGAGAATCTGCACTCTTTTAAACTGAAATGACAAATCGTTCGGCATTATCGAAATACGGGGCATTAAAATTTTCTCCTTTTGCCATTCTAGTCACGATTATAGCTTTTGTAATATTGTGTCCCAGATGAGTAATTTGTTGCCGTGTACCATTACATAGCCTTGGTGCGTCAAAATTTCTCATTAATAAAACTGCAATACCAACTTTCAGCCTTAACGTAAGGAACGGAAAGGCACTCCTGATAATTCTAAAGAGTTAAGAAACTCTATAGGGTACGATGTCACTTGTTCAGTGTCTACAATATTGTCTACTGAGAGGAACACGACAACATCTCCCTCAACATCTGACATAATTTGTTCGATTATCAGTAGGCCATTATTGTCTCATTTATCGACGCCAAAATTAACCTGTCACATAACCAGTCTCGTTTGCCCATACTTACCTATTTGTACATCTGGATAGACATTATTATATATTATAGCTTATTGTGTAGTCATTCCAAATGTTCTATCGGATAAACCTCTTAGGCCTACGTATAATAAACATTTTTATTTTAAAAGGTGCTATTATTAAAGTGTTAAATCCGAATTACGACTTGATGTTAATGACAACGTTGAAAGGTTTTATGATATTATTAACGAAATAATAGTTAACCATACACAGTTGGCAAAAAACAACTGTTTCAAATACCCGTTATGGTAAAACAACTCCTTAATTCGTTGCCTTAAGGAAAAAGCAAAATTCCACAAGCGTTTTAAAAAATTTGCCAACCCTCGAGATTATGATATTTTTGCTTTACTCCGTACCAGATGCAAGTCTCTGATCAATGAATGTTATAAAACTTTTCTATCTTCTGTAGAGAAATCACTATCTCATGATGCTAAACTATTCTGGCGTTATGTTAATGATAGAAATACCATACCTCAGTCTATGACCCTTGGAGACAAAACGTCATCAGATGGCAGAGGAATCTGTGAACTTTTCTCGGAGTATTTTGGTTCGGTCTTCTATACATCTTCCTCTCAGGCAACTCTGTGGGAAAATTTGCCCAACACTTCTAACACTACGCTTCATCCATTTGAAATCAGCCAACAGGATATCCTTCTTAAAATTAAGAATTTGGATGAACGTAAAGGTGTTGGCGCAGACGGGATTCCTCCAATTTTTGTCAAAAATTGCTCAGAGGAATTATCTGTCCCATTAGCCATATTATTTAAGAAATCAATCAACTCGGGCGTTTTTCCCGTTCGATGGAAAATTGCGCATGTTATCCCGATTTATAAATCTGGTGATAAGACATCCTGCTCTAACTATCGGCCCATTAGCATTCTCGGGTGTATAGCGAAGCTCTTTGAATCTTTAGTATATATTCCACTTTATTATCATTTATGTAATTATATTTCAAAGAAACAAAACGGTTTTATCAAAAAAAGGTCCACACTTAGTAATCTTCTTGAATATAAAAATTATCTTTGCAGCGCCTTTGCTTCTGGCGGGCAAGTGGACGCCGTATATCTGGACTTTAGTAAAGCTTTCGACAAAGTAGGCCATTCGCTGTTATGTCTTAAGCTCGCACACTACGGAATACACTTTTGGTCTCCTTATTATAAAACGCATATATATAACATAGAGAGAGTACAGAAGAGATGCTTAAAATTCGTTTCTCGTAAATTCAATTATGGAGATTTCTGCCGGTGTCCTTTACTTAAGTAAAGGACACCGGCAGAAATAGGCTTAACATAACTTCATGTTACTCCAATGCCTTATTATTCAAAATTCTTTAGATATTTTTTGACACCAGGTTCTCTAATATTTTGTAGATTTACAGTGGGATAGTATTTTATTAAATTAATAAAACTTCAACGTACTTTTATTTACTGGTTCCGGTTGACTTTGGATAATACATATACATGCTATGTATGAAATAACAATTAGGCAAATCGATATTCCTTTCACTTTTTTATTTGAGTATCAGTGTTTATGTATATTGTTAGTATAGTTACATACACAGATCAACGAATGCACAAAAATATAGACCACTTACACTTTTTTCAACGCATTTCAATTATTTTTCCTTAGATTGGAATCGATACTAACTGAGACTTATTTTATTTAATGGCAACTCAAAAATGATTTTGACAGTGTCAATTAAGGCCGTCACAGACGTAGCTATAATATATATTAATATGAATCATAGCAAGGCATATTACGGCATATTTTCTATATAAATTTTCGAGTGACCACACGGAGCTATAATATATATTTCTATGACGTCACCAAAATATGTCGACATATATATCTCGGTATATTTTGGCATATTAATATATATTTTGATATATTTTGAGGATAGGGATGTTCCATTTGAACCCCTGCCCGACGTCCGTGCTCGATGCGCACGAGCTTAAATTACGTACTTTATTTAATTAAAGTTAAAGTGTTGCAATGATAATAAATGATTGAAATATGATTTGTTTTTACTTCTTTCCTCAAGCATACTGCAAGACGTTCTTCAGAACTAATGCTTTTGCACATAACCGTATCGCATTTTATTAAATCATTTTTTATCAATTCATGAAGCTCGATAAATGCCGATCTTGAACTTTTAAAATACTGTGCAAATTTAGTCGATGATAAATTTTAATCATGATACTAATTAAATTCGCCACGAGTTCTCTTTTGTTTTATATGCGACTCAACCCAGATGGTTAAATTTTTTGTTCCTGACAAGGCAACATGCATATCAAATTCGGCATCGAAATCATCCTCCGAGGTATTTTCAATTAGATCTAAAAGAAGTGTTCATGTCGGATTAATTTAGGTACCTAGATTGATTACAGTGTTATTTCAAAATTTGAACACCTGTACAGAAAATAAGCTTTAAAATCGTGCGCTTGCAAGGACGACCGCAGACCGAGTGAGGGCAAAATATATATTATAGTATAGCTCCCGTGTGTGATAGCTTGCTATACTATAATATATATCTCGATATATTAATATATATTATAGCTACGTCTGTGACGGGCTTTATTGTCAAACTACTCGACATTCGATTGCTTGTGCACCGCTTACTGCTCTCGCATTGTGAATACTTCTCGTACTGTGTGTTTTTATTATGTACTGTGCTGTTTTTACGATTTTGGCGATATTTTATAGACTTTGGCGTATATTGCTTTCACGAACGACTCACGCATTCTCACAACGAATATTGGTTTCTCGTTTATTCGACTTACAACGGCTTGTTTTAACGGATTTTGAACAATGCATACGCAACAAAATCATATTATGATGACTTATCAGTGCAAAAACATATTTTTCCTATATTTTAGTTGACAGCACTCTTGTTGGTAGGGAAGCGATCGAGCAATATTATTGTAATTGTGTGGTAGGTAAAAGAACTGTAGGTTGTTGTTGTCATGTAATGGTTATAATATGGTGCCATAACTGGGCAAGGTTTCAACAAAACTTAATAAAGCCTCTACAGTTTTTGGATAATATTTTAATTATCTATGATGATGATAATGATTAGTGATTAATAAAGTGTAGAAAGCAACGAGTAGGTATTTTATTTATGCTCCCACTATCATATGAGCCGATAATGATGATCATGATAAACTACATAAGTGTTTAGCTTTGATAATATAATATATGTTAATGTTCCAGTACATAACACACCTCAAATAACTTTTAATTATTTGGTGATCTTAAGATCTTTGAGACTTTTAAATATATGTGTATGTGTATTTCATTTTTCTTTGTCAGTAAATATCTCATTACTCCCATTGAGCAGCTAGATGAATATTTTAGTTTTGAAATGTTAATAATATATCTATAAAATAAAGCAAAAATCATCTTAGTAACATTAAGCCCAGTGATATATGAAAACTTGCCGGTCTCCTTTAATGTTGTCTCATTGCAAACCCGACGTCAGAGATACGATTTACTCTATTTGCATAAATTGGTTCATTCATCTATCGAGACACCGGCTTTACTCTCTTCTCTCAGCTTTAATATTTCACATAGATCTCGTAATACTAACATATTTGCAATTCAAGCATATAAAAATAATACATCATTTTATAATCCAATAGTAAGAATATGCAGAGCATATAATAAAGTAGCACGTGTAAATAAGGAAGTCGACATTTTTGACATAAAATTCAATAGATATAAAAAGATTGTATCACGTGTACTTAGTTCCGAAAAGTTCCAAGTCTAGTTATAATGTAAAATTACAGTTATTAAGTTAAAACCTACTTACAATTAGCCTACGCTAACGAATTTAAGATTTTATTAATGTTTTTTGTTTGCATGAGTAATCTGCTCAATATATTCATGTTGTGTACACTACCTTAGGATTACTGTCCTGTTTTTATATTATGTTCATTATTACTACCTGCTATGCTAAGACTGTAATCTGTTTGTGTACCTATTATAAATAAATAAATAGATTGCAAATCAATGCTATTGACGCCTATCTCATCAAATTACACAAGTCAAAGTTAACCAACCGATGCTACAGACTCGTAAAATTCAATCTCAATATCATAATCGAGGACTCCAGAAACCCCAGTACACCAAAATTCCAGACGGATTGGAGCAACGGAGTTTATGTTCTGCATCTTATTTTTTTAAGACTTCGTATTCTCAGTTAGTCCTTTCATTTAATACCCATATTGTAGACATGCATTAAAAACTTAGTCTGCCATATTGGATTTTGAGTGACGTCCTTTTATTTCGACATATTCTCAGCTTCTCAGCAAGCCCTTTCATTTGAAACCCTTAATGTAGGAATGCATTAATAATAATTAGACCGCCATCTTGGGTGCTCCAATCTGCTTCAAAATTGAGTTTCAAGCCTTAGAAGTCCGCCATATTGGAATAAGAGTGACGTCCCTTTATTTTTCGACTTATTCTCAGCAAGTCCTTTCATTTGATACCCATATTGTAGGAATGCATTAAAAATAATTAGTCCGCCGTCTTGGGTGTTCCACCATGTTGGATTTAGAATAATGTCACACAGCTAACCATGTATTGTCATCCAAACTGAATGTGTATACAAATTTCAGCTCAATCGGTTGAAGATATTTGCTTCAAAATTGAGTTTCAAGCTTTAGAAGACCGCCATATTGAATTTAGAGTGACCTCACTTTCTTTTTCGGATTATTCTTAGCAAGCCCTTTCATTTAATACCCATATTGTAGGAGTGCATTAAAAATAACTTGTCAGCTATGTTGGATGTGCCGCCATGTTGGATTTAGAATGACGTCACACAGTTAACCATGCATTGTCATCCAAACTGAACGTGTATAATTTCAGCTCAATCGGTTGAAGATATTTGCTTGAAAATTGAGTTGCAAGATTCCACCCGAACAAACATACATTGCAATAAAAGCTTGTAGAAATAGACAGATTTATTTGGGCTTCCACAAGAAATATCGTCGCCTATTTCATCCCCATGTATGTCGAAATTTCAAAATCGCTGGAGCAAATGTTTACTTATTGCGTTCTTATCAAGTGCCTAAATACAAAGTCAAAAAAGATCTTATGATCAAATGCTGGTTATGATCAATTACGTATGAAATCGATATTGACTATCGAACGTAGATCCACCCACGATGGCGCGGCGCAGCAGCGACGGAGGCGCCATAATTACAATGTAGCGGCGGCAGATCAAAGAGTTAATTCGGCTGCGCTAGTGGCGAGTGGCGCGAAACGGTTACGTATACATGTATCTGAGTGGGCGTAGGGAATGTCCATAATGCATTGGCGACACTAGCGCTAACTGGCGTTCGGTTCAAGCAACTTTTTTCAGATACACATGTGTGCTCCGACTCCGAGCGCATGAAGCGCTGATGTGTTTAATGCACGACAATTTACCTAGTTACATTGCTGTATTTTAGTAAAATGTAGTATTCTTTGTTATTATTTATTAAAATGGATTGTTTATGCATTATTTTATGATACTTAAGATTCAGTCAGAAAATTAAAAAGCAGATATTTTTTTTATATTTCCTGATGAAAATTCCAATTTTTTTAAATTCTGATTAGAATATTGGTCTGAATCTACTATTCCAGTTTTCAGTACGCAGTCCCTTACATCCAGTAGGTATTATTCTTCTAACTAATTTATAAAAGTCATTAAATTTTTTTGGTTGTGTGATGTGTTTCAGTATTTGTCTTATAAATCTTTTTGTTTCTTTTTCAGTAAGAGATTTTCTGCTCAAGGGAATCTGCATGCACATTTAAAAATACATACAGGACAGAGAGATCATGTAAGTATCTGTAGTATCTGTTACTAAACTATGTCACAATCAAGTTCTTATAACATAATTAGTGTCCGACCGAACTTTCAGTTTCGGCTGCTATCCAGCCGAAACTATAGCCGAAATTGAAATGGAAATTGATGTGAAAATGAAAAATGGAATTGTTCGGTGCGCTGAGTTGCGAGCAACGAAATGTCATTTTGCCGCGTCATAGTCGTGTCATAACTTGTTTATGTTTGAGCCGCCATTTTTGCGGTAATTTTTTTGTTTGTCGTGAAATTACGAGTGATTATAAGGTTATTTCGAATCTGGGTAAACTCGTATTACTTCGCTATTGACGTGATTTAGTTCATGATAGTTTATGAATAACAAAATTCGATTTATTTTAATGCGTAGATTTTCGTACGTAACGTACTAACAATAAAGGTTTGGCATCTATTTAAATGTTTTCGGTCAGTATAACTTTGTTGTTATTGCTAACTAATACCTATATAGGTACTATACCTAATATTTATCAAAGCCAAGGTAATAAAGAATCGCAGATATTTATTCTTACTGAGATTCTAAACCATTTCTGTCTTTTTAAAAGGTTGCATTGAATTTCTTGACGGCTCCACCGACGAGTATTTCCAGTGAACAACTATTTAGTGTTGCTGGTCAAATTTATTCAAACAGAAGAAGCAATTTGCGAGGCGAAAATGTTGATAAATTATTGTTTCCTACTTATAATATTAGATTGTTTAACTACGAATAATGATAATTACCACGCCATTAAAATTAGTAATGGTTGTAGCTCAATTAAACATTTAATATTCTCAGTTTTTTTTAGTTCGCGAGAAAGCTTTTGTTATTTTCATACCTTAAATATTATTTGTAATAAACCTGTTTAGTGGTTGTAGGTACGATTTATTTTTAATTTTATTGTAATATATAAACAAGAGTGACTTCATATACTTACAAAATGACCAAAGTTTAAAATATATTATTTTGTTCTTAAGATAAGAGAGTATTGTTTGTTTTTTAACTAAACATAATTATCAGGTAGAAAGTTTATCTTTTGTTTTACATTTGTATCTCATGTTTTATTCTATTCGTAAATAATATTAAAAACCAGTAGTAAGTATATTTATTAAAAATGCTTATTCTTATTTAAAAAAGCACAAATAATTTATTTCAAATAAGGACTGATAATATGTTATCATCAATTATTAGCTTAGTTCAAATATCAGACTTAAATAATTAATATGTAGTTTAAAAATAAAACTGATTATTACTGACTATTTGTTTGCCCATGAAAACATGACCTTATATGGATTTTTCGGTTTCAGCCGAAACTGAGACTAAAGCCGAAATTCGGTTTCAGTTTAGGCCATCAAAAACTAGTTTCGGTCGAACACTAAACATAATTATTGTTTATAGGTGTGCACAATATGCAACAAATCTTTTATAACTTCAAGTGAGCTGACTCGGCATATGAGCAAACATAGAGGGATTAAGAACTACAAATGTGATTTATGTGGAGCTGCCTACATACACGCCAGAGATCTAGTGAGTCCCACCTGCATTCTTATATTCATATCGATACTTAATGTCCTCTAGAGCGAATTCCGGTCATGGTGGCTAATCTTAACGAAGACTGGCCATCTAATGCAGGAGATATTATATTCGCATGTGCGTACGTAGCCACAAGTGCCGTGTCCGCAAGGAAACGAATCCTGAAGCCATGGATTACCAAAGGCTTATTAAGTATCGAAACAGGGATGCCATACATAAAAAGTTAAAACCGTCCCCCAGTAATGAAACACTAATAATCACATATAGACGCTATAGAAATTGTTGTACCAAACTTTTAAAAAAGGCCTAGCGAAAGTATGACTGAGCAGATAAAAAGGGCCAGTAAGAACAACAAGGCGCTATGGAACGCTATAAAATCCATCACCAACACGTCTAAAACAACACATTCACCTTCACAACTGTTGTCACTCTCACACTCATCATCTCACTCGTGTAATAAAGTTAACAACTTCTTTATTATAGTTGGGAGAAAACTTACAAATAACTTAACATTAGTTCAACTTCCACAAACACACACTTCGACTGTTTACTCTCCGGCATCTTCATTTGTCCTAGAAGCAACTGATTGCGATGAGATTATATCAATCGGTTCTTTGAGGTCTGATGCTGCAACTGGATGGGACGGCATTTCTTCTGCCGTGCTTAAAAGATATAGCTCTATTCTTGCACCTGTGTTATGCCATATTTTTAATATCTCTTTTCAGACATCTGTCTATCCAACTTCTTTCAAAAAGGCAATAATACACCCTACCCTACGTCTTCAAAGGTGGAGATGGGCATTTGGTCGCAAATTATCGTCCAATTGCAGTACTCAGTGCCTTTTCTAAGGTACTAGAACGCCTTATTAATAAGAGATTTAGACATTATTTGGAAAATAATAATTTAATATCATCCCAACAATTCGGTTTCCGCAGAAATAAATCGATATCTGACGCGGTTCACCAGCTAACTAATTATATTGTTAGTAATCTGAACAGCGGAAAAAAGTGCTTACGTTATTTTTAGATTTCACAAAGGCATTCGATACCAAGCCCAGCGATATCCTTTTGCAAAATCTCGAAAGCATAGGTGTCAGAGGACCTCAGCATCAGTATTTTGAAAGTTATCTCACAGGAAGAACCCAAATGGTAAAAATTGATAATAATTTAAGTGACGAACTTCCTATAGAAGGTAGCGTACTCGGACCAACCTTGTTTCTTGTCTACATTAATGACCTTTGCAATCTTAAGATCCCAAGCTCCAATATAATTTCTTACGCAGATGAATGATACTGCAATTACAATTTTAGCAAATACTTGGTCAGATCTCCAAAATATAGCGCAAAGTGGCTTTACGTCTGCCTTTAACTGGCTTTCATCTCATACTTTAACACTTAATTCCATTAAAACAAAATTAATTACCTTTCGATTAGCGCTGTTTCTCAACCCAAAACCCCAATCACACTCTCACCGCACATATGTTATTTTGAAACACATCCTACCTGTTGCTGTCCACTAATTAACAGCGTTAATAATATAAAGTATCTCGGTGTAGTTATAGATAGAAATTTAACTTTTAGACCTCACATAGACACCTTGACATGCAAAGTGTGTAAACTAATTTATATTTTCAAAACCCTTCGGTATACTGCTAGCAAATTTATAATACTTAAAGTATATTACGCACTTTGTCAATCTATAATTACTTATTGTATATCTTGTTGGGGTGGGGCGTGTAAAACTATTTTATTTTATTTACCCATTAGAAATAGCGCACAGAGCCATACAAATGAAGGTTGCAACTTTCAGACCTATTTTATATTCAACAACGTTACTTTATAAAAATTGCAAGGTCCTTAATGTAAGACAAAACTTTATACTTCAAACTATTCTCTTGCAACATCGTAATACGCCATACGTTATGCTCACTAACCGCCGTCGTAGAGATAAAATTTGCTCCCTGCCTGGGATTAAATATTCTTTCACGAAAAGATTTTACTTCTATCTTGGTCCATATTTATATAATAAAATAAATGCAACAATGTTTATCTACAATACATCATGTTATTAATGTAAAAAAGTTGTTTAAGAGTTTCTTCAAAAAACAACTTATGAAGAAACGGAATCATTTATACGTTCTTAACTATAATAACACAACAAAAACACACACACACACGCACACATACACACGCACACACACTCACACTCACACACACGCACGCGCACACACACACAAACACTCACACACACGCACGCGCACACACACACAAACACTCACTCCTCCGCACCACACACACATACACACTACATAACACTCAATACGTACATATACACGTTCTCACGTAATTACATTCATATTTAAAATTTACAATCACTTACACGGTACGATACAATTGTAATAGAAATTAACATTAATGAATAGTTAGTACTTGCATGATTGATAAAGTTGTAATTTTCAAACACCGTATTTCAATCTCCGAGGAGGTGGCAATGTTTCTCTTTACTACATGCTATTATGCAGCTTATTTAAGAGGACAGTACTTTAGCCCCTACGTGTAGTTATTATTATTTAGGTGTTTGTTATTTATAAGTTACTTAATGTATTGTAGTACAGCTCCATTTATGAAATGTTTTATTATTATTATTATTATAACTCTCATAATCTGATACTACCGGAGAGAGATCAGGCACAGGACCTTCTAATTCTGGATTGCTATTGAGAATTTCTTCTTTCATGTACAACAGTCTACCACTAGGCCACCAAGGCTGTCATTAATATAGAAAAAAAGGCATTAGTAGAACACTAGCACAAGTGTCATTCTCTATGCGGCCATTCTAAATGCAATGCTATTAACAGAACCATATACCTACTATATATATACATTATATAAATAGTTTTATATGATTGAAACCACAGAAAGAGGTCCTATTGTCTTATAATAGTTACAATATAATAGAGATCTGTAAATAAATGTATACCAAATAAACAGATTATTGTATTATACAGGAAAATCTTAACTACTATTCTTTATTTCAGAAACTACACAAGTTGAAAAAGCATCAAATAGTACCCCAGAATCCTAAAATACAGAATGAAGGTTTTAACACCAGCAGTAATATAGATATAATTGGAATAGATGTAGGCAAGGAACCCCCTATGCCAATGAAAGATGTCAACCATCTGATACCTCATCTAATAAATGAAAAACCTCAACCCAGCCTACCAATTATACCTGAAAGTCAACCATTATTATCATATGAACATAAAGGTGTCAAAGATATGTTTCATCAGTATTCTAGTAAAGTATTTGATGCTCATAGTTGTGCTATATGTGGGGAAGGATTTGATTATGTCACAGCCCTAGCTCAACACTATTTGCTTAGGCATAAGGATCATGAGTCAGTACAATCAAAAGGCTATGGTTTGTCACAATAAAATATCTATTTTGTTGCTCTATCTATATTTGAGAAAAAGGTTAAAGGTCATTCATATTATGTAAAAACTATGAACACCATAACAAGATTTGTTCCTGGAATAGTATGTTTGTAAGAGCATTCATGAAATAAATTATTTATTTAAAACAATTATGTATTTTACATTTTCTACTAAACAATAACTTTTACTCAATTAACGAATAGGAATCCATGGTTCCAAGATGTCAGCAATCTTCTTGCGCTCTGAAAAGAAAGATATACACTTTTGATCATGGTTACATATTTATATTAGTACTTTAGTGGAGTTGTTATGTGATTAGATCAACTATACATTTCAGGCCCTTATTCGTAGTTGATACGGTCTAATGTCATATTTAATATAGAAATTTAAATTTATACATTTAATACCAAATAGGCATCCTTAATATTAGAGCCTAAAACAGCTGGCAAAGTATGCATGTAATGCCTTCAACCTACAGGGGATTAAAAGTGTGTTTCTATAGGCAAATGTGTCTAGACCTATAACAGTCAACTGGACTGATGTTTATGTTTTTCCCATTGTGAAGATATTTATTTAACTTAGAAAACAGGCAATAAAATAATTATTATAAAATAGGCTGATTGTACTGAATGGTTTGGAATTACTTTTGTATTATGAGGTTAACTTATTATTTTGATGCTGTCATAAAGATTTTGATTTAGCCTGATTAGTATTATTCTAAGGTTAGATTGGGTGTCATCCTATTCGGATTCGACACTAACATTAAACTTGTTAGCTAAGAGTTGATTTTTCAATTGCCAGATAACTTTTATCTGAGGAGTATGTTTGACGTTTTGACAGCTTTTGTATAGAAATATGTCATACCGCCATATTTATTCTTTAGATAAAAGTTATCTGAAGATTGAAAAACCGGCCCTAAGTCTATTGTTCCCAATAGATGTAATGAAGATCTGACATAAGAATATCTTGACGAACAATATTACCAAGAAGTGAATACTAAAACCATTCACAACAGTAAGCAGTACTTAAACTTTAGAAATACAGAAGAAAACAGAACTAACCAGGTTCAACGAAGTCTTCAGGGTGCAATTCAACGTAATGCCTGTACACAGCATCTTTCTCAGCGAAATAGTCATCTCGTTTGTTTTGAATGAACTTTAAAATCGCAGTGAGGCCAGCTACGCTGAGAATATGCTTTTGAATACCTAAAATACAATATTATCTGATATTATAACCTACAAAGCTGATTTTAGTTACTATTTAAAATTAATATTTCATGTATTTGTATTAGTCCTGCCACAGAGCCGGTTAATTAAATAATCTTAACTGTGCCTATCTATTGTGTTAAGAGTTCAAGCGTTTGTTTAGATTATTATTGTTATGTAATTTTAACTTACCACTGAATGCAGGACGTCTTGTTTGAAAATTTACAAAAGCTCCCATACCAATACCAAGAGTTACTCCCACAAGTTCAGGCCAGAATCTGTTCAATACAGGCTTTTCTCTCCCTTGATCTCCTAAATTGAGGAGTTCTATCGCGGATAATTGTGAACTCATTTTTAGTTGTACTCGATTTTCGCACAACAAAAATATCAGATGACATCTACTGTCGCCGATCCGATAACCAGAACTACGGAGTACGGAACTACAGATAATCTATAATTTCACAGATTACGTACGATTTTATATATATATCATTAGTACAAAAAATAGTTATTATTGTTCTAGTCCGGCCTAGTAAAATTCTCGTAGCAAATAATATACAATAATATAGAACGTTGGTATCTCATTATTAACTTGCATTAAATAGCGGTTTAGCTATTATTTCGCAGAAAGATTACTGCTTTTAAAAGTAATGGTTAGGTATTTGCTTTCTAATAAACGTCTTTTGCTTCTTATTAAACGTCTGTTGCGGAGGCAAATATTCAAACTCGGAACAATGAATAAAAATATTGTTTAGAGGGTGCGGTTGGATAAACTGTACTCTGTAGGTTAAGTATAGTGTCTGAATGTAACATGGTTAGAGATGGGCGGGTGGGTAAAAATTACCTATTTTTAACGGGTATATATTAAAAATATCGGGTAGAAATTGAGACTGATTAGATTTGATTAGTAAGGGTTAAAAATTATCTTAGCATGTTTTTATATGGGAGCTTAAGAACACAAACTAGTTTTATTTATGACTAATAAAATAAAACCAAAATTATATACAAGGAACTTTTATTATAATTGGGACAATGCATACCGCGTGACTTTCTTATCGTCTTGATAATAATATGGTGTGTTGTGTAAATGGAATAGAATCTAAATAGTATTTGTGTTCTAGCATTTTGAGATCACGCGACGTCACAGTGTGCCTAATCGCATGCGATGCGACTAAAAGTGCGGCGGGCGACCGAAAGAGGATGGGTGGGAGCGGGTGTTCGGCGCTAGCGACGCGCGACGGCCGGCGAGTTCGAGTGCCCTTGAAGATAGTTTTTATATTATTTGTAACGAAATAAACGTTATTAGGGTGAATACGTTTACGATTTTGAAATATTTTCATTTTTTTTCGAATTACATTTTTAAATGTTTTTGTATGAAAAATAGATTATAAATAAGGAGTGTACAATGTTAGATAAATTTCAGACTATGACAGTAAAAAAAGAAAATAGCTGCCTGAGGCTTCTACTCTATTTACTTATCACGCCCTATTTTTTTCAAGACGGTAAAAGAAGTCACGCGGTATATTTTTTTTCTAACATAGAAATGTCTTACAAAGTTATTACAATAATCGATAATGCTCTGATGGCAATGACTTCGTACACTAATTCATATTCTGACACGTATTTGCTATGTTTTGTTGAGCTTGCTTGACCCAAACTGCTATATAAATGGCAACCCTGTCATAGAGTGCACCCACTCTCACCACCGTCTGATATACGGTTATAGAAAAATTTTTATTTGCACATCTAAACATACTACAATAAAATTGTTTTCATTTTCTCGTTAAATGTAATGCTTTTCAACTTTTGTTTGAAAAAAAAACGGTTTTTAGGATGGTAAAAATAATAATAAAACAATATGTAACATCAATTATGTATAAATATTATGATGTAATTTGGTTTAACTTCTTCGTAAATTTTTACTCGGTACAAATTACAAATGGGTAGGTAAAATAGGCATAAATGGGTATTCACCCAAAATTCGGGTTTTTACCGGGTAGTCGCCCATCTCTAAACATGGTCTAAGTTTGTACATAAATATTTTATGCAAATATTCCAGATATCTTTAATATTATATACTTTACCTAGTATTCTAACATTGGATTAAAAGTAGATAAGTAGATATCATTCAAACTAATAATTACATTGACAACTGACAATAGCGATTGAGGTGTTTGACGTATAGATAAAAGTTTTAAAACATAACCTTACTGTACAACGTGAGGTTTATTTTGTTTACGTTTAGTATTTTTAATATATTTCTGTAACATTACATACTACGATAAAGTTTCATAAAATTATTATATAAAATGGTAAGTGTCGTTCGTTTCTATTATTTCTTGCGTACCATCAGTTTAAAACAATAATAAATGTTTTATTTTTAGGGAAAGCAACGTAAAACCCGGAAAATAGTTGAAAGAAAATTTGCTAAAATGAAAAAACTTATAAGCCTTAGCGACAGCCGAATTAAACCTGCAGATAGAGTCGAACCTAAAAAGAAAAAGATAGATCCACACGAACTGAAAATACGAGAAGCACCACAAGCTAGTTCAGCGTTATTCTTTCAATATAACACACAGTTAGGCCCGCCTTACCATATCCTTGTCGACACCAACTTTATCAACTTCTCAATTAAAAATAAACTAGATATAGTACAATCTATGATGGATTGCTTATATGCTAAATGTATTCCTTACATAACTGACTGTGTGTTGGCTGAATTAGAGAAACTTGGACGAAAATACCGTGTTGCATTAAGAATTATAAAAGACCCGCGTTTTGAAAGGATCACTTGTCTTCACAAGGGCACATATGCTGATGACTGTATTGTACAACGGGTGACACAACACAAATGTTATATAGTTGCTACAAATGATAAAGATTTGAAAAGAAGGATAAGAAAAATTCCAGGTGTGCCAATTATGTTTGTTGCTGATCATAAGTACACTATTGAGAGAATGCCAGATGCTTATGGTGCTCCAAAAGGAGCTATTTAGGGTTAGGATTATGTAAATAAATAGGTGTAAATATTCTAATAGTTGTATTATTTTTAATGTCATTCATTGAGTCTAATACATCATAGAAACCAGCTACAGAATTACAGTTACACATTTATACACAACTAGTTTTACCTCATTCAGTGCTTAGTACTCACCCTATGAGCCAAATAAACAATTATTTATATGCCAGAATTTGCATCGGATAAGTGATTTTAACTTGGATGCTGGTGCTGGGCATGGTGGCATATGAACAATAGCTATGTATAGACACGAGATGCGACCACTTAGATGGGAGTTCTAGACACACAAATGATATTTTGTTTGAGTCATAGGGTCATAGGTGAGTGCTGGGCTTTGAATGGGTATCAGACCCTATATGTATACTCCACAATTTTTTTGCTATGATTATGTCTTATGTATGTAAAATATTTATGCAAAAAGTCTACTTAAACATGTTTTGTATTTATACATTGACAGTAACACATTTTTTACTTATTTCTTAACAATAAACATTGGCTATATAGTATTAACATAGTAATATTGGATTGGTGGCACTATTTTACAATGGACAAAGAGTTTATAGTACACAATTCTTATTATATAACTGCCTAGTGAATCAAGAAACTAATATTTTACCTTGGTCCTGTTAAGTAACACCAGTTTGTGTCACACTGTTACTCAATTGGAAAACAATTCCCGATAAGTAACACTGTAACTTATTGCAACGTTTTATTTCTCAATAATTAACACTATAATGTTTGGTACTTATCGGGATGAAATAGCCCAAAAAGTTTCATATCTTTATTGTTCAGGTGAAAATTAAATAAAACCATTCTAATCCAAAATCGGCATCTTTGTTTAAGGTTTACGCGAATGCTACACATTTCAATCAAATTCCTTTTTACGGATTATATCGCGTTTTTATTAAACTATTTTATAATATTTTACAGTATTATCTTAACTTTATCCTATCGACGTTTCGGACATTATTCAGGGACCATGTTCACGAAGGCTACGAAGAGACGAAATGTCGAATAGAATATACCTAAGATAATATTGTAAGATATTATAAAATAGTTTAATAAAAACACGATATCATCCATAAAAAGGATTTTATTGAATCTTTCAATAAGTTTAATCAGTCCGATAATCATAATGTCGCTAAAACGCTAATGATAAGTCATTGAATATATAAACGTTGCAATAAGTTAGTGTTACTTTTCGGTAATTTTCCAATTGAGGAACAGTGTGACACAATCTGGTGTTATCCAATGGGAACAATGGATATTTTATTTATTTCTTTTAAAACAACAACTCCCGCTCTAGGTATAAATCCTGAGTCAAGGGGGTTTTTACAAACATTCAAACAATATACAGAAAGAACACCCAGACTTGGAACAACCATTTGTGGATCACACATAGTTTTGTCCCGTGTGGGATTCGAACCCACAAGACTGAGCGCAGTGGCAGTGACGAGGCGACCACTTATTCACTACGTCAAATGTGCAGTCATATTATTAGCTTATACCTACTGATTTTCTGTCAGTTTTTTCTAGATCACTAGTGTCGATTGGGTCGACACACAACTACAAATCATCCATATACTAGAGCAAAATACATATTATGCCTGGTTTCTGAAATATCAACCCGTAAGTCAGTTAACTGGCGATCAAATGCATGTTACCTATTTGGTTTGACTAACTAAATTAGCAACAGGCCATCAAATGACTTATGTGTTTGATTTAGACATGTCAGTTGTATCAGAAACTGCAGGTGTTACTGCATAACATTGTGCATAGCTATTTGCTGTGGGTGTGTAGTAATACCTTGTACATATGTATGTCATTAGATAAACAAAGCAGTTCTCTTCGGCCCGGATCCAACATCAACAAATAAATTGTTCTAGATCCATTATTTAAATCTTGTCTAATTTTTCATAGATTATGTCAAAAATTAACTATCTGTAGGTAAAACAATTTGTTTCTCGATACGAGAACCAGGCCTTAATGGATAATAAGATAATTCTATGTAAGTAAAACATAAATCTTATTTACTAAAAACTAAATAAATCATTGTCTTCTATAGCAGAACTAATGATGTCTTTGAATTAATAATTGCAGAACATATCACAGTGTCACGCACTTGTTCCAAGTCAATTATTAATTATGATATAATACTATATAGTCGTATTTAATGCACTAGGTGATCCAACTACATCAATGATTTCACCCATAGGCTTGGACTCACTGTCTGCTACCAAGTTGCAGATAGATGGTGGAATAGTCAGGGTCTGAAACAAATGTTATATTAGGATTATTGATGCAAATAACTAATAACTGTCATCATCCAATTATTATAAAGCCAATTACACTATTTAATCACACATAATCTGGCATAAACTTAAAATATAGCAATCAAGCATTCTCCTCACAATATATAATACATTCTAATAATGATACCTTCCATTCATCGGCAAAAGTATCAACTTCTGTGTTTAAGTCTAAGAGAGTATTAAGCTCCTTTAGTGACCAAGGTATGGATGAGTTACAACTCGTGTACCAGCTCGCCACAGGTGATCGGGCTTTCATTTAGTTCGTCACGTCTAGAGTCAAGCTCAGACCGACGCCGCTCCATAGTCATAAACCTTGGTTTTAACCAGAGCCGTTCAGTACGAGCGGGACGCTTTCGCCAAAACGTCTACATATCGTTATATCTGTCTACTGTCTAGCTAATAGTAAAGCTTACTCAAACTTTACTTGCCAAGTCGCATACGGATTGTAAAAAGGAGACAAGAAATATTAAATATCGTTATAGTAGTGATGCGATTCTAGTTCAATTTTACTACTCGAATTACTTGATCCATTCTACGGTTTCATTCGAATATCACTCGAATAGTTATTATGCTACTCAAACAATCGGTAAATTCGATTACCTTATCATGTCAAACTTTAGAAATGATACATAACATAACATACATACATAAAATAAAACACAGCCCGTTTTTATTTGTTTCGCAACTTTCCGCAACACCCGAGTACACGTTTAAACCTGTTGCCTTATGTTCGTCTCGTTAACAGGCGGCACGTGATCAGCAGTGTGAGTGACTTGACGAGTCCGAATGAATTCGAGTCGATATTTATTGACTCGAATACGTTTTTTACCGTAGTAACTCGAATAAAATTGGAATCGAGTCGTGTCACGATATCAGAGTGATTGATGGACTGACCTTGCCAGGATTGAGAGCTTCATACTGATGTCTCAGCGCTTGCAACTCGAATTCGCATGACGCCAAAGCATTCTTCAAGTCGAGAGCCAGCGCGAGATCGGAACGTAACTCGTTAAAGTGTTTACATATACCTTCAGTTGGTGTAGGAGCTATATCTGTAAAACAATAATCATATGTCATGCTCTCATGTGAGAAAAATTTGAATATTGTATAGAAAGTATTTGACTTTCCTTCTTTTCTTAAAATAACTCGCGTTAGGCTCTATTTATTAAAGTATCTATTATCGTTAAAGCTAGAACCATAGCTAGTTAGGAAGAACTAGTTATTACAAATATATTTTGAGCCGCGTCAGAATTGAACCAATAGTACGCTGGTAATACAATATAGCTGGTGCAGCGGTAACGTATGCGTCTTGTGCATAAGGTCCGAGGTTCAAATCCCGGGTTGGGCCCATAAAGAGTAATTGGGATTTTCTGACAAGAAGTTCTCAGCAGCTGCCTGGAGTTAGGCAGGCCAACATGTGTTACACAGCTCCATGCCTTGAAAAGCAAGTAAAACCGTTGGTCATGCGCTTGATCTCTCTGGTCATGGCGAATTGCAGTACCATGGGATTATGAGAGTAAGGTAACGAGAGTGCACTACAAGAACGTTTTTTTAGCCATGTATAAAGGACTCCATGTCTCTTGGGAAACCACGGCAGATACTCGTCCATTGGAGTTCTCTGTTCGTGACTGCATTTTGTTTATATACATCTCAAGATAAGTAATACATTTTTTTCACTTGAAACCTTTCTTTACACTATACAGGTAATAGATATCTTAGCTCTACTAAGGGCTTGTACTACCACCTCCAAATAGAATTTATCTATAAGATAAAAGTCTCGCCATTTCTCTTCTTTAACCTAACATGAGTGAGACAGCATGCAATTTATCTTTCGGATAACTTTTAATTGCTAATTGCAGGAGTGGCCGTAAGACTAGTGCTACGCTATCTATGACTTGTATGGTGGCCACCATACAAGCCATAGATAGCGTAGCTCTACTACTAAGTTGGTTGAAATTAAATAAGCTTGTATCCCCATGGATACAAACCTATTTAATTTAAACCAACTTTATATGCGTGATTTATTTTGAGTTTTTATTGTTAAGCTATTACGGCTTAGTAAAGTGCTAATTAAAAATACAAACCAATATTCATAAGTCTCAGTTCCTGCTCAATGGCTTTGGTCTTCCGCTGTCCTACGCCAGGTGGCAGCTTCATACGTTGGGAGCGCAGCCACACGCCTGTGCCGCGCGCTTCAGGGAATTTGATACCCGACCATTCTACAGTCTGTAACAAAGTTGACTAAGGAACAGTTGTTTTACCTAGTTAATTGTTGACACATATTCTATGAAAAATATCTCAAGTTTTGTCCAAAGGTTGCTTGTGAAAACGATCATTAAACTTTTAACCGCTAGTCTCGTATACTTGACAGCAAAATGTGTCCAGCACGCCACGGTCACGACTATATGACATACTTTTAAACGCTAATAAATCCTTTAAAATAGAACGGTTTTTCTTATTTATGTAATCAGACTCATCCCAGTTTATATTATATGAATTGCTGCTACTATTTATTTCATCCATATTAGCATAAGATCACAAAAACGATGTATGTATTATAGGATGAAATCGTAGCTTGGCACCAGAGAGCAAGCTTTGGCTTTTTTGACGTGGCGGTCTAAGAGTTAAAGTGTTCATAGGTCCGGTTCCTATATTGAGAAACAAGTCGTTTCAGCTACGGACAGTTGAAATTACACATATTTTTCACACAATATGTATTAAAAATATGCTGTCCGCGGGTACCTAAAACGATTTGTTTTTTAATATAGAAACAGGGCCATAATCGTCTTCATTTAGGCCTGAGTCCTATATCAAGAAACGGGTCGTTTTACCTACGGATAGTTTATTTTAGCAGGCCTCTAATTATTTTTTTTGGTAACCTTTATGATGATATATCGTCGCAAATACGGTACGGATATTTATGTAGGTACTAGTTGACCAACCTTAATTGAATATATTTTTGTTAATATGTTGTATGTAAACAATCACCACTCAGGTATATTATGACTATCAACCCGCCCCGGCTTCGCAAAGGTAGTACAAAACCTTAACAAATTATACACCTAAACCTCATCAATAACTCTAATCTATTGCTGAAAACCGCATGAAAATCTGTTCAATAGTTTTTGAGTTTATCGCCAACAAACAGACTGACTTTGTTTTACAATATATAGTGATAGTGATATGATTACATTGTACTTACAACACTTTCCACTGTCCGCATAGGCCGTTGTTGAGTCGTAATCTTCTTCTTATGAAGCTTCCTATCATGGCGTCTGGCAATACTAGAGGCGTTGTTAGAGGGAGTGCTAGTACCCTCGTTGTTGTTGGTGACTTGGTTGACAGGTGCCAAGTTGCCACTGTCGGCACGCGAGATCAGTTTCTGCAAGTCTTGGGTCTTCCTTTCCCTTTCTCGCTTTCTGGCTTCTATTTTCTTTAGCTCTGTGAGTAGCATCTGTTCTTCTTCAATCTGGCATAAATTAATATAATTTAAACATGATTATCTACACTATTTTATTAGGTGATACACCTGTTATAATAAATAAACTATATTCGAGGTCGAATACCCATCTTTTATTGAGCTAGGTAGCTTTTGCTTTGGCTTCGCTCCGGAACAGTACATACTTTTCTGGACGAAAATGTTCTTTTCTGTACTACTGACGTTGTAGGTATGCGAAACATGGTAATTCATGGTGTTATATAAATAAAATAATCTATGGAATTCCATAAAAGCTACAATTGTAAATTGTAAGTTAGTTATAGGATGTTAACATGACCACATGATGTGCATGGTATAGGTACACTGCCTTACTCGACCTCTAAAGTAAGAGAAAAATGATCCAATCTAACATTCATATTAGATATAAATGCAAATGTGAATTTCTTTGTGTGTCAGGCTTTCACGCCTTAACTACTCGACTGATCATCATGAAATTTTGCAATCAACAATTTTATCTAGTAAAATAAGTACTGTGGCTAGTGTTATTATAGTTTTATCTCTAGTAGAAGCGTCAGTATTCTATGTTTAGTGAACATTAAATTACAAACTAGTAAATCTACCTGTTCTTGTGTTCTATCAAAAAGTCGCCTCAGCTGTTCCTTTCTCTTTCGTTCATGTTCAGCGTCGTAATGATAAATGCGCTTCTCGCCGTTCACCATTGTAACGGTATTAGACCATGGATTTGTTTTCACCTGTGAAATAAATATATAATTTATTAAATAATAACACATTTCTTTTGTTATATATGCATACTATCCACTTAATTGGAAGTGTTTTTCCAGTTGATAATTTCATTGACAATTTATTAAATCTTAATGCAAAATTTTTAATACTTTGTTTTTGGAATACAAGACAGAATTTAAACCTTACTGTGCTTGGTAACTCAATAGGTTAAATATTATATTTATGATTAGGTATTTCAAAATACTGTTGAGTAAACTAACCTTGCTCAGGGTCGCGCAAATACCATAATATCTTTCCTTAAGATCCTCAACACTTCTATCTCGAAATGCAGCTCTGTCCCATCTGTCATGTATGACAATAAATCGCAGATCAAATCTCTGACATAAGTCAATTAGGTGATCAGTCTCTGCTTGGCTCCAATCTTCTGACTTCAGGTATTGATTGTATTCTGATTCGGAGTATGAGGGAATTGAGACTTGCTAGAAGGTAAATTAGTTACCAAATATAGAAAATGATATACAGTTTATATGTAAACAAATTTCATAAGTGTTGTAGCCATGATATATTATTTATATTGATGAACCCCTTGTAAGCCAACTGCAGTTTGACATAAAATCAATTTAATTGTGAGATTGTGGCTGATGAAATGTTAACCAATAATTAAGCTTTTATTTAATAATAAAAACCAAATAAAATACATTGTTTGCTACTGTTTATATTTTATTCAAACTGATCTATATGTATTAATAATAGGAGCCTATGATTATAATAATAGGATTTGATTTGATTTGATTTGACATGCTATCATGTAGCATTTTTTCATAATAAGCTCAAAATCAGATTAAATCTGTTCTCAATGATCTCTGTTCTCTTCTTAATTAGAAACATGATGGTCATATTCCTAATTAACTAATTAGGAACATGATGGTTGGCCAACTGACCATTACTGTATATAAATATAATTTCAATTTGAGACATTAGCAGCATAACCATAAACTCACAACACTTACACAATGGCAGTGGTGCGACTTCCACTTAAACCGATATCCTATCCATGCAGTCAAATTTAAAAACATACCTTATTGAATTGAGCAAATGGATACTCTTTAGCTTCATCAGAAACTCGTTTCCAGTGATGAAATATAGCATTGTCCTTACGAGCAGGATTAGTGAATGGTGCCCAAGTCCATTTTCTGACTTTCCTCATGCCAAGCTTGGCCTTAGTTTGTTTGTAAGCTTTGCCTGAAAAATTATACATAAATATAATAAGTCAAAATTCATGTTATGTTTATTACATATTTATGATGAAAGACCTCACTTGATGTTTTTTATGCAATCTGTCAAGTATTGGAATATGATACATAATTGGGTGGCCTCGATGGTGTAGTGCTTAGTGTAACCAACTGCCACACCTGAGGTTGTGGGTTCGATTGCCGCACAAGTCAAACATTTTTGTGCATGGACTCCATGTTTGTCTTGGTCTGGGTGTTTCTATGTATAATATATAAGTATTTACAAAAAAAGTATATATGTATGTTATCAATTTTCTAGTACCAATAGTACAAGCTCTGCTTAGTTTGGGCTAGTTGGTGTTATGTGTGTGTGATAGAATATTATTATTAATTAAAAATTGATTGTGTCTGGCCTCCAGTATGCCACTGCAATCAATATGTTATTACATTGCTATACTTATATCTAGCCACAGTAAAAATAACAGACAATACTGGTGTCTGAAGGTTGATTTAGGAATTAAGATATCTCAGTAGTAGATCTAAACTTACAAGTATTATGATTTATGTAGTGTTTCTCGCTGATGGTTTAAAACTGCTAGTAAGTAGTCTTATTAATTTATCATGCTCATGTATATGCAAACACTATTTACCAATAAATATTACATTCTAGCTTTTTGTTGTGTCCCACTGCTGGGCAAAAGCCTCTGCCTTGGACTAATGTATTACATATATATTGTAGAAATATTAGCTTAGCAAAACTGATATAGACAAAGTAAGCCTTTAGGGTTTGCTTACTACACATTACAGTAAAACTAAAAAGTATGTCTACATTATTTTCTAAATGTCCAAAAAGTTATTTTAAATCAGGTGTCCATACTAGATAAAATATGAAAAACAACGACAGACATACTATTACTAGTTTTTATAGCCTTTACATGTAAATCTTAAACAAATGAAAGGATTGCTTACCAGTGTCAGTAGGTAAGAGTGGCGGTAAATCCTTGTTATCATTGTAGAGTAATGCAAAGACTTCCCTGTGCATGCCCTCGGGCCGCTTCACAGCTTTTGCAGTTACATACTTTTTCTTCACCTTGTCCCCATGTAAAATACTATCCCTGCTTATTTCATTTGTCGGTTGTTCAATGTCTAATATATCGAGGATATCAGCCATTTTATTGGATTATTTTCGACACTAACGAATGTAATCGTTTTAGCACTACACAATATATAAACAATGTTAAAATTTATAGCAAAGCTCTGTTCAAGAATGATTCTACGAAGATTTCAAGTTATTATGGTAGCACTGTTTATTGTTTTTAAATGAGCTGCAATTATTAATTATATCACTTATATTCACTGAATGAATTATAACTAAGTAATATTGACTTCTCCATACAATATCATCAATTACTAATTTTCATTGAAGATTATCAACTTTGATTGGTCAGCTTGACAGTTGACAGATAAGTACCATCGACAACAAAGAGATCGACAATATGAACAGTGTTGCTAGCTTAGTGTCAAGTTTATGGTTAATCTAAAATTCCTAAATTATAGAAAAATAGACAGATTCTTGGCTTATTTGTTTGAATTAAATATATTTATATAATATTGCAAACTGAAATAAATGCAACTTTAATAATTGCACTATGCTACATTTTTTTGGTCTCTTTTTATTTTTATGTTTATTTATCAATGTTACCTAGACGAAGAAGTATTAATGTATGAAAAAAGATGGCGCTGTGCTTAATTTACGCCTCGCCATTTTGATCATACTAATGGCTTAGTGGTTTAAGTGATAGTCTCCAGTGGTGTAGCGTGGGTGTCAGGCACCCGGGGCGAAAAAATGTTGCCGCCTTCTTATTTAGGTCTTTCAATTTAAAAGACTATAATATACAGTCAAGTGTACCTACCTATAATATACAGTAGGTACAGATCTTTTTGGCAAGAACAGTCATAATTATTATGTATTGGACACCTGCCCTTTCCTCTCTTTTGTCATGAAATAGTTTAAATATATACAAGATATTATTAACATTTATTTTGAAATGTTGCCACCCCCTAAAAGTTCCGCTCGGGGCGGGCCACCCTTGCCGCCCCACTACGCTACGACCAGTGGTCGCCTCGTTAATGCCACGCCGAGCGTTGTGGGTTCGAATCCTACACGGGACAAAACTTTGTGAGATCCACAGCCCACAAATGGTTCTTCCGAGTCTGGTTGTGCTTTGTGTCCGTTGTTTGAATGTTTGTAAAGTCCCCAAACACAGGAATTATTCCTAGTGCGGGAGATCACTTTAAAAAAAGAAACATAAATGCTTAAATCACGCAAGCGAAGTTCACACATCGAGTTACTATAAATATACCCGACAATAACCATTGGACCGCGGCCCGCCAGGCACGATCACCCGGCCTGTTTGGCAGTAGCGGATTTACACATTTGCCGCCTGTAGGCTATTTAAATTTTGCTGCCCCTACTGACGTCTGCAATACCCCAGTCCACAATCATATTATTAATAAAATATTTTTTTCAATGAAATTGCAATTTTATGATTATTATTATTAGATAGAATATTTATAAGTATTTTTTATGACTAAAAATGTTAAGAACTTTTTTTATTCATTACAATATTATTATTATTGGTTTTTTATGTATAATATTAATGAAATTATACGCTACAATATGCATATTTAATTTTTATTCTACACTCTAACAGGTTCTTAATATCATCAAAAAATCGATAAAAGTATTAATTTTCCACACATATACCTATATAATATTTGTTATTGTTAATTGAAAGCTTTTTTTTTTAAGTTTGGATCCCATTTCTCTTCGTCTACAATAAAAGTTGTATGCACATCTAGCATAATATTATCTGGTTCATCAGGCTACATGCTCATAAGTTCAAATAGCGAGAACCTTGTCCAAAAGTGAACGTGATTTATACTACATGTTAACATAGTTCTAAATCTATAAGGCTAAATCCTATATCTGCAATGAATCAGGAAACATCAGTGACTTTTCTGACAAATGCCACCGAGGAATCGCGTTACCAAAAATTGATGAAGCCAGGAAACTCAACGTACTTACCCTGGTAAATAAATAAAAGCAGCTGATAGAAGAGCAAAAAGAAATGTTGTAATATCATTGTACTGAAATCATTGGATGAAATCGAGGCTTATTATGCTCGATGGCGTAGTAGTTAGTGTAATCGACTGCCACATCTGAGGTCGCGGGTTCGATTCCCGCACAAACCAAACATTTGTGTGCATGAACATGGATGTTCGTCTTGGTCTGGGTGTTTCTATGTATAATATGTATGTATTTACAAAAAAAAGTATATAGTATGTTAATCCATTGTCTAGTACCCATTTTTTTTTTTTTTTTTTTTTTACGTGGTGTAATGCTATGACGCATATCCCTCCGCGGGGGCGGGCGGAGGGATTATGTCGGACTCGCCGGGGTAAAAGAAAGATGGAAATAATAGTAAAGTACCTCCCGGAATACCGACTAAACCTACCACGGTGTTCCTCGACAAAACCACTATCGACGGGGCCGCGCGAATCGCTTTCGCATGCGATCGCGACCCGCCGCGGTTACGGCCCGCCGTATGAAATGGCAGGCCACTACACGAAAGACCTACCCAAAATAGGCACTACGTCGCATAAAACCCTACTGTCTCCCCTGGAGGGGAGACGGACTCGACACAGAGGCGCGCGTGGGAACACGCACGCCGCCTCTCGGACCTGGTGCTGAACGGATGGCGGGCAGGCCCACAAAGCCCGCCACCCCCAGGTCAAACCTCAGGGTGGCTGGAGGTCGTCTCGCGCCCTCCGGCGCCCGGCTCTGCGGTTGGGGAGAGGGTTTAAACGCTCCCTCTCCCGCTCCGCCGCCTCCTTGATGGAAATTACTTCCTCACAGAAGGAGGCGACGGCGTTCCACGACCTCTCACTCCGGACCATAGACTGAACTACGGCCGGGAGCGAGAGGGCAACCGATCCGACTGCCGCGATCAAATCACGGCGCTGCGACGCCCAGGCGGGGCAAACCGCCAAAGTGTGCAGCGCCGTGTCCTCAACAACGTCGCGGCAGTCGCCGCAGTGGTGACAACCGGGCGTCTCTTGCCGGCGTATACGACACAGGAACTGGCTAAAACAACCGTGGCCAGTTAGAACCTGTGTCAGCCGGAAGGTGAGGGCGCCATGCCGCCTCTCCAGCCACTCCTCAAAAACGGGACTTACCGCCACGATCGTGGCGTGCCCGATTGTCTAGTACCCATAGTACAAGCCCTGCTAAGTTTGGGCTAGATGGTGTAGTGTGTATGTGATAGATAATAATAATAATATAATAATATGGACATTTTTTTTTTAATATTCTTATTATATTATATATTAATCTTGAGACTGAGTTACAGTGGGCAATTGTCATAATGGAAGAGGAGTGATTAGTTGAGGCAAAAAGTGACCTGGAAGCCTGCGAAAAGGTGCTGGAAGGGAGTATAAACTTTTTTTTTGTATCTCTTTTCTCTCCTTGTACGGTAATACAGTAAAAGTTGTACGGATATTTGACATAATTATCATCTGGTTCATTAGGTTACAAGCTCATATTAAGTTCAAATGGCGAAACCTTGTCCAAGAGTAAACGTGATTTAGATCACAATATGTTAACATATATTGTATGGTAATAAAATATTGTAAATTTTGTTGAATTTTCAAGACTCATTTTCTGCGTGTTTAGAATAAAGTATATTTTTATCAAAGTAAAATTTAAAAAAAATTTTACCAAATTTTCCGCCTTCTAAAATCTGCCATACTAGGCTCCAGCCGGGTTTCTACTCTATGCGTTGGAAGGACATCACACCACGATCCTCCACATACATAGGTACTTTTTTGTGAGGGAGTACTTTGGCTCTTACCTCTCCGCGGGGCGACGGATAGGTTATGTCGGGCTCACCGGGGCAAAGGTAACACGGTAATACCGACTAAACCTACCACGGTGTTCCTCGACATAACCATAGACGACGAGGCCGCGCGAATCGCTTTCACATGCAATCCCGACCTCACCGTGGTTTCGGCCCGTCGTCGTGTGAAACGGCAGGCCACTGCACAAAAAATACTTCCTCCACCGTCCCCCTGGGGAGGACAAAGACGAGAGAGGCGCACGTGGGAACACGCACGCCGCCTCTCGGACTTGGTGCTGATCGGGTGGCGAGCAGGCCCACGCAGCCCACCACCCCCAGGTCAAATCTCAGGGTGACTGGAGGTCATCTCGCGCCCTCCGGCGTCCGGTTCTGCGGTTGGGGAGAGGGTTACAGCGTTCCCTCTCCCGCTCTGCCGCCTCTTTGATGGAAATTACTTCCACACAAAAGGAGGCGATGGCGTTCCACGATCTCTCACTCCGGACCATAGACTGAACCACGGCCGGGAGTGAGAGGGCAGGCAGTCCAACTGCCGCGACCAACCTACGGCGCGCGGCGCTGTAATGCCCAGGCGGGGCATTCCGCCAAAGTGTGCAGCGCCGTGTTCACAACAACATCACCGCAGTGATGACATCCGGGCGTATCTTGCCAGCCTATGCGACACAGGAACTGGCCGAAATAACCGTGGCCAGTCATTACCTGTGTCAGCCGGAAGGTGAGGGCGCCATGCCGCCTTTCCAGCCACTCCTCAAAAACGGGACTTATGACACATGCATAGATATACCCCTACTGGTAGTTAGTTAAGTTATTAAAGGACGGATAACTTAATTATCGCATAAATTGATGATCACATTATAAATCAATCGCATTTATAATTAAATTATTATTATCTAGAATGATTTAAAAATAATTTACTATATTGACTCCTTATATTTTACTGCTGATTGCTAATGAAAAAGATTCCATGATGGTCACTCTTGGTACTGTAGCGCTTAATGTACCTAAGTCGCTACAATAATTTTGATAATAATTGTTATTTCATGTTTAGATGGAACGAATAGATAGGTAAAATAAAAGAAATAAAATAACAAAATAAAATAACAATAACTTAATTATATAATTGTAACAAATTGCAATCAAACAGTCAAAGCAAATTTTCTATGTAACTGTGGTCATCATTAGCAAAATTCTGTTCATAGCAGCAGGGTTGTCCAGTGGTGCCTGTAAATTAAACATGAAACTAGTAAGTGTAATGTTAATGAATCACTGACGGTACAATATTTAATTTAGGGCTTCGTATTTGGTATACATGGAAGTTCTCTAAAGCACGAATTTACTCTTAAAGATTAAGCGTTATATATGGATAAATACATAGATAGAACCAATATAATATGTCACTAGCGCTGTGTGAGTATGCCTCACTTTATAAATATTGTCGCGAGATATCGATGGTATTACTAAATGCGTCCGACTGTATTGTTGACAAGAAATATCGCTTAACTGCTTTCACAAGGATTTTGTCCCAACCGGAAATTGAACTCGGCACTAATCTGCTATAAGTGTAATCGCAATCTTATGCCATGGAATATCAAGAAAATAAAAAATTGCTTGGAAAACGCCTAATCGGCAGCTAACAATCTATTGCGGATATCTACAATAGCGATAATACTTCTTCCTTTACAAATGTCGTAATTGACAAAAAACGTTAAAATTGCTTAGAAAAGTTTCTTACTGATAGTCCAGCAGCGTTTATCCAGTAGAATTTCAGTCTTTGCGTTTCCCGGAAATAACCTTCCACCAATCTATTCACTACAAGTGTTTGTCTTGCGCTGTTCCTGAATTCAGTTTGTCCGTCCCATTGAAGATAATCCACCCATTCTAACTGCCCTAAAAAAATTAAATATTTTCAGTCTGAACCTCACATCATGCATATACTTGACTTGACTTTGACTTTGACAAAACAATAGAATTTTATATTATTTAAAAAAAATTACGTCAACAGAATATGTTAATCGCAGTATCGTACGAATCTATTGTGTGGTTATATCATAAACATTGGTAAGATATCGGTAGCCTAATGGATCGGACTTGCCATTGAGAGGTGAGGTTGTTTGAATGATTGATGAGAGCTCACTTTTAACATAAGGATATTATTTTAGCTTGAGGGTTTTATAAGAATACTGATTCGATATTGAACGTGAGAAATATCTGTTTGGGTATTTGTCCTATATACTTTTTATAAATCATTAATAAAAATTTGAGCTAAAGAGTAGCGACAGCTCAGTGGGGAGACCAACAGACTGCAATGCAGAGGGTCTGGGGTACGAACCCACGTCGCGCACCTCTGACTTTCGGCAGTTATATGACTTTTCGAAATTATGTGCGTATTGATTGACAATTATCGCCTGCTCCGTGCCTCCAAGAGCACGTTATGTCGTCGGTCCCTGCTGCCATTAACGTCTATGACAGTCGTTATTGGGAAAGTCAGTACCCCCTAATATCCTGACACTGGTCTAGCCTTAGGGTATCGTTAGCCTTCTGGTGGCAGCCGCTCCGTGTAAAAACTGAAATCCAGTCAAATCCGTTTAGACTAGAAAGGCCGATCCCAAGTGACTTGGGAATAATAAAGGCTAAGGAGAAGAATAACAATTTGAGGTACAAACTACAGATTTGTAATTCCTTTCGCTAAGCTAGATTTTTTCTTATAAGAGTGGGTCTAGTAGTAGAGTAATGGGTGGAAATGGAACTCGCAACCTTTTGATTGCAAGTCCAATGACGTATACATTGGCCTACCGCTGCTTAATGATTAGTTGATATGCTCACATTAAATATCACAAATCCTATTGTTCTGCGATTGCGAGAGGATTTCAACACGAGAATTTAAAATTTTATGTTGGGTTGATATAATATGTATATATTTTTTATTATTTCCACCACAACATTGATAACTAATTGTTTTGTTTGCTATTAATAAGAATTAAAAATATTACCTATTAATGAAAGCAGTAAAAGTCCATGTCTTTCTTGAAACATTAGTAAAGAAAAATTGCTACAAATTAAAGAGGAAAGATTTGATTCTTTGTTTGATTGTTTGTTTGTTTGTAAGGGTTTAACTCAAAACTAAACAACCGATTTTAAAAATTCTTTCACCATTAGAAAGTTACATTATCTGCGAGTAACATAGGCGATATATACGCGAGCGATGCCGCGAGCACAAGCTAGTTTATTATACTTTAGCATGTAACAGTTCCTCACGTTTAAATTAATAGGACCTCTTTGCTATTATGCTCAATGTC
This sequence comes from Catocala nupta, assembly GCA_963675205.1. NCBI lineage: Eukaryota > Metazoa > Arthropoda > Insecta > Lepidoptera > Erebidae > Catocala > Catocala nupta. The sequence continues at coordinate 22,886,985 of OY776086.1, read as the reverse complement.
ACGTTACATTCTAATGTCGAAAGGGCGGCAAAAAATGACCGATTTATTGACCAATTTTTTTATATCTGCTGGATACTGTAAATGTCTATTATAGTAATAATTAGTTACATTTAAATATGCTTGTAATAGTTACCTGGTATGTTTGATACAGCATCTAAGTTCCCATTATATATAGACACTGTGAGGTTTGTAGCTTGAAGGATATATTCGACTGTAAAAAACATTTTAATTTGAACAAGGTATGTTTTTTATAGCAGGTAGGTACTGATTGCATGTTAAACAATAAATTGAGTACAATTAGAAGGCTAGCATTATTTACAATTCTATAAGTATATTAAAAATAATTATTTTCAACTCCAGCAAGGAATGACGTATGCAATTTTTTTTTGTGGTTCGTTGGATGGGTTTAATTTAATTTTAATAAAACAAATAAGGCATAATATTGTCTTACGTTTACGCGAATGTTATACATTGAAATTAAACAACTTTATACGGATTTTATCGCGTTGGTAAAATCCGTATCAAGAAGTACAATTTCAGCTAACAAGGGAGTTGTTTGTTTGTTTTCTTGTTATTATTAATTTTGATTATTGGATAACTGAACGAACAGAATATTCGCACTCTCAAACAAAAATATTTGCAACAGTAACAGTAACCTACAGGTTACAATATTTGAAGTACCTAGTTTTTGATGTTAAAAGGAACTGCTGTCGGTTTTGATGTACCTATACCTACCTATAGTGAAAAAACTCGCGTATATCTACATACCTAACTAAAAACTACATAAAAAATCTTGCGGAAAACTGATTTGATTCAATATGACGCGCTGTGTTTAAATAAAGAGCTAGAGACAAAAGAATACGTGTCTTTGAAATGTTGAAAATAATACGAGTATTTGTAAAATGATAGACTTCCGTGCTCGTTAAAGAGGTTGCAAATCCCCCATGAAGAACCTATATAAAAATGTGATCTCAATTACAATTCAGTAATTAATAAAACTGATTTTACTTCTGTCTGTAAATGATATCATAAAGGTGTCCTTAATAGCATCGATGACGTCTTCGCGATGTGCATCATAAACTACATCTGATTGTATGCCCAGTGCTGGTCTAACCACGTTGTTCATAAAGTCGATACCATCGCTGCCAAACACGCTTCTCATGTAACTACTCTGGCCGAAGTAATCTGGAATATAAAAATTACATATATTATATACCTATAAACAAAAACTAAATGTTAATAAATGTATCACTTTTAGACATAAAAAACACTGAACGTCGCACATTTTGACACAAGAAAGACTCTGTACTTCTGATTAAGAACCCTATTGAAGCTGAAGATAGACTAGCAAACTCAACGCACAACATAATTATTTACAACCGTATATATTATTGGGTTCAACTAGTTTACAAATGCGTTATGTAGGACGCTTTAAAACTACAAAATAAATGTTCTGTTTGTTGGTTAAATATCTTTGTTGATACCTTGTCTTGTTGAACTCTCCCTGGTCAACTTTTCGACAATATGTCCAAGGTTTACAGCTACAGCGCCGGCTTCTTCATTAACATAAGTGCCCAGTGACAAGAAATTTAAAAATGCTTCTCTCAGTTCTCCACTGTTCACCAAGTCAGTAATTCGTTGAGATAAAGATTCAATAGCGCTTCGGCCAGTGCCATCAATATATGCGAGTTCCTCGAGGTAGAATCCAAGTTTCGTCAGAACTACGGCTGGCGAAATGATTCCATTGCCTATTGCAATACCTTGAATGTTGTTGTGCTCATTGTCGCTCTGAAAAAGGGTTGTTATTTATTAGGTAAGTAATCAAATGCACAATTTGAAAAGTTTCTAGATTAAATCGTGTGAACTTTAAAGACCTAGTCATTAAACGCATATAATCATCAGAGCAGCACTAAAGATTGCTTGGTCTTGGGTGACTACAACACCTTAAGATTTGCCAGAGAAATCCCTGGAGCCGCTTAGAACGCGACTAGATTGTTAAAAAGTGTAAGGTATAAGAGGAAGTAGGTATCTTCAAGCAATTTTCCAGAACAAATCTATGGCTAGCCGTAGAACATGCTAGTACACAGGATTACAAATCGCTGTTATAGACTGTAATTTGAAACCTTCTGGTTATATAATATGTATATAATGTAGATAGATAGGGTCTGTTAAAGCAGGTAAAAATGTACCTTTATCTACATTTACAGACCATGTACTGTGACGATAGTTAGGAATGTAGATCGATAATATGATAGTTAGGTATAAACCTAACTATGATATTATTGATCTACATAGATCATCCATCGTCAGAGAGCATGATAAGCGATCACAGCAGTGAGGTATTTGCTTGCCCGCTAACGGTATAGTCATTCCCTTTCCCGAGCCATTTACATATACCCACAGTACAAATCGTACTTACATTTATAAATAACATTTAATAATAAATTTTTACGTAATAATATTTATTGTTATTATGTATCTATTGATTTTTACAAAATCTGTCACAGGTAATAAGCCTGACAAGGCCACAACTAAAAACGCTTATATCATGTTGGTAACCGGCTTTGAAGTTTATGAACAAAACACGTAATATATTACATACGTACATAATTATAATGATATATTGTTGTAAAGGTTATATAACTTACTTGTTTGAGCTCATTCAGCTTGGTTGCGAGCGCTACCGCTGATTTTGCGCCATCGGCTTGACCAAAAATAAACAACGGCGTGTTTTTGTACTCCTCATGCCTAGAGTAAAATGATTCCAAAACAGTAACTAAATGTTCCACTAGAACAAAATAGAGTTATATTACATGTATGCAAGGATAACATGTATTACAATATATACATTTAACACCCTGTTTGCCTCCCATAGAGCGAGACGAGTCAGTGCTTTTTATTGTTCCTATTATTCAAGCAGAGAATAGCTTTAATTTTTAATTTTCAATTTAAATTTGAAAATAGTTACTCATTAAATTTATGATAAGACAATTTTAATATACCAAGCATAAGCTATTATTCGTACATTAAACCGTAGGCCTGTAATGTCGTAGCGAATAGTTTGATCGATTTGCAAGCCATTTCAATCACGTGAAGTCCCGGCTGCCATATATCTATGGCTGACAATATTTGAATCATTCTCAAGCATTATAACATTTAATCATCATCCTTTAGTTCGTGGCGGTCAACGACAGTCCGTGGAATTTGGGTACACCATAAAGCCGACAATGCATGTCTAAAAATTAGGATATACCTATTTTATGGAAATACATCCTCTTATTTAATTCCTATAAAAACGTAATGTGGTGTTCCTGCCGTGACCACGGTTTCCAGGCTTTTTGGGAAATGATGTATCAATAGTAGTGAGCTTATTGTGATTGTTACTCCCTGAGACAGTAGCGCAGCGTGCTTATTAAAAAGGTTAGCAAAGAGCGAATAGATACCTTTGGGGTTTTAAGCATTCATGTCTACATCATCCAGTTACATTAGGCAAACTGCAGAGTGGTTTGTTAACTTGGTAGTATCATGTAAATTTATCTATGAACTTTATGTGACTTTGAATATCTTACCGTTTTCATCTACAGTCTTTGGTATCTTACTATTATCCAATGGAGTACTGTATCCAGTACCTAGCGGTGCGTCTATGAATAATAAGTTGCATTGATCGATCTGGAAAATATAAAATGAAATGAAATTACAATGATTGCAGACTACATCTTTATATATATATATATTTCGTGTGTACAGGATAACGTCTGTCGGGTCCGCTAGTATTATATAATAGACGATAAAGAAAAGTAAATAATAATATTTATGGGTATTTAAAAAAATATGCATTTTATAGATACGTTTCTATAAATGACGGACACAAATCAAATGTTAATGTAACACATGAGGCTTTGTTTTGTGAAGCTTTAATATTCAGTTCAATGGGTAGCGGTGGGCGACGACTTAAGTGTCATATGAATAATCTATTTAAATAATATTAATAATAATATTCCATCAAATACATACAACACCATCTAGCCCAAACTAAGCAGAGCTTGTACTATGGGTACTAGACAATGGATAAACATACATATGCATATACTTTTTTTTGTAAATACATACATATTATACATTTTACAAATACCTAGACCAAGACAAGCATCCATATTCATGCCCACAAATGTTTGACTTGTGCGGGAATCGAACCTGCGACCTCAGGCGTGGCAGTCGGTTACAGTAACCACTACGCCATCGAGGACGACATGACTTCTATAGGGCTTCTCACAAATTTCAATCTCTAGTAGGTCAAACAATAAAATACTCGTCACCCGTGTAATCTGTTTCATTGCCGTAATATAATGTGACTAAGTACACTCACCCAAGAGTTCGTTCTTCGTTCATTATCGAAATCATAAGGTCCGATCATTCCTAGATTGGCTAAAAGACTGGGTGGCACGCCGGTCACTCCGTCTAACCATAGAACTAACGGACGAGTTAAGGGTGCTGTGGCGACTGTAGGGTAAAACCACCAGAACACGTCACCAACATCGCGTATTCTAGTAAATGCTGCTGTATATGGCAATGTTCCGAAGCCGTCGCCTTTTAGTTCTGGAAAATTCAAATATAATTAACTACCTCGTTAAGTCTTTTGGTTGACGATGGATTACATTGTTGATCGTGATTGTTTGATTTGAATTTTTATGCAAAAACTATATTGACAGTCCAGATTCGGATTAAGCAACATACTGCTGTGGAAAACATGCTTTTTTTCTAGCATAACTCGTTTTGATTGCTGGAACTTGAATCGAAATGTATTACAGCATTTAAATGTTACTGACTAGTTTACTTGTTATGAATTCAGTTATGGAACTCAATTGCCTATCTGTATACAGTTTGTAACTAAAACCCTTTATTCGTTGTCTCCACAATGACTATAAGAATGTAAAGAATTCAGAGCTTGATCTAGCGTATCATATACGAGTATAGATCAAGGGTTTTAACAGAAGCTATGCATGGATTAGGTTCACCGTAATGTTTTTTTCAGCTGTAGTTATATGAAGTAAACACAACGCAGATAAATTGCGATGTAATTTTGCTTATTTTTATAATAATCGCGGCGAGTTGTGTGAAGGGTAATGACTTTAATAACGTCGAAATTATAATGTTCACACGGGGGGAATTAATACATATTTTTATGTATTTATCTTCATCATGTTAGATTTTCAGTATGTGACTTTTTGTTAGATTTGCAATTACGTTGTTTGCTACCAAATTGTATTCTATTATTATAATGAATACATGTAAAAAATTCGAAATATGACGAATTATGAACTTTATCATGTTCTGCATTTATTGTGATTGTTGTTTGAAATCCCATGTTTCTCAAACGAAGCAGTTTTATCGACAAGAACTAAAATATATTCCTTACCTTCTAAAGTGTATTCGTCACCCCTAGTTATTAACCACCATATCAATACACCTAGACCTGCAGCCACAATCACTGCGCAGGTTACACTCGCTGCTATTATTATCGTTTTTTTTCTCATTGTACAAATGTTCCTTCAAATGCTTTCAATACCTACACACCACTGCTACTTGCATATTATGTATGTGAATATCTTCCTTTAGTTATCATTAATATCTTTTGATAAAAATGGCTGCCCTATATCCTAAAGATTAACATTATAATTTTGATGATCTAGAAATTATTATCGAAAACGCTTTAATCGTTTTTATCTTTGATTAAATGTGAAAGAATGCGTTTAGTGATTGTGTTTACTTGCAAAAGTAATAAATAAATGTTTGATAATTGTTTATGAGACTTGTACTACCACCTCCAGATAGAATTTATCTATAGGATAAAAGTCTCACCATCTTTCTTCTTTAAACTAACATGAGTGAGAGAGCATGCGATTTTTCTTTCGGATAACTGTTACTTGTTAGTGGCAGGAGTGGCCGTAAATAAAATATGAAAATGAAAGTGTGTCTGATTTACTGATGACTTATCACACAATCCAAGTGAATAAAGTTATATTTAGCGTTAACTGTTCAAGTTAGCCTTAATAATTTCTAACATAATAATAATAATGTCCTCCAGACCGAATTTCGGTCACGGCGGCCAATCTTAACGGAGACTGGCCATCTGCGCAGGAGATATTATATTGCACAAGTATGTGCGCAAACACAAGTGCACTCTCTGTTCCCTAACCCTCATGATCCGATGGGATGGATAATTCGACACGACCGGAGAGAGATCAGGTGCAGGACCAACGGCTTCACGTGCTTTCCGAGGCACGATGGTTTCTAACACCGCCAACTTCCTAACTCCGGGCTTGTATTGAGATTTCTTAACAGAAAACCCAATAACTTTTTGTTGGCCCAACCGGAAATTCGAACCCGAGACCTCATGCACAGCAGTCGCATTCACTACCGTTGCGCTACGGATAATAAGGGTAGATATCAGCCATAGGATAATAAGTTTAGATATTATAATAAGTTACACCTTATTTCTTGATTAATGTCTGTTCAAAACGTGTGTGTTTGTGATGTCAATATTATACTAGATTTTGCCCTGGGCTTCGCTCGTTTAGGGCAGTTATTTTTTATCTGGATGAAAGGTACCCTATGTCTGTATAGACATAGGGTACCTTTCATCCAGATAAAAAATAACTAGGAGTATTCCTGAGAGCGTGTATGCCGTGATCAGTCGAGTAGTTATGTCGTGAAAGCAAGTCAAACAAATTCACATTCGCATTTATAATATTGGTTTAGATAAATTACATTATGTATGATAAGTGAATGTTGTTTTTGATTCCATATAAGAGTTGTGAAATCAATCAGTCAACATCTCTTATGAATTCATTCATAGCAGTGGCTCAACATAACTTTGTGGCTTTTATAAATATTAGATCGACCTAAGAACCTTTGTACTGACAAGTACAGTAATTACCTACATAATCTATGTGAAATAGGCTTATGATAAAAATCGTACTTAATTAAATAGATTGTTTATCTTATCGATTAATATTGAAGACAGCATGTAATTTACAAATCTTATTGGGTATACAAAGTTTTGCAATCATGTTATCTTTAGAAAATCATGTAATCCGTGTGCATATTATGACCAGCAAATTGTTTTTGCTGGTTGGCAAATATATTTCTGGACTTTACTAACTAGTAGCTACAGCGAACCCATATCAACGCAGGTAACCAGTTTCGGTGAGCCTATATTATTTTGGTCTAGTCTGATAGCTCAAAACTTTGCAAATTTATACTAACATTATAAGGACGAAAGATTTAATTTTTGTTTGTAAGGGTTTAAATAAAAAACTACTCAACCGATTAAAAAAATTCCTTTACCATTAGATGCTATATTATCAGCGAGTAACATAGGCGATATTGTATTTTAAAATGTTACTAATATAACCTAATATACTTTTACGCGAGTGAAGTCGAGAGCAAAAGCTAGTTTGTCATAAATGGAAACCATGCATAAGATTATCGCTACCGTCAACAATTTTTGTAATCAATTTAGGACTCTCTTTATGTTGTACTTAACTTAGCAAATATCTACTTCGGATTTATAAAAATACGTTATAAGGATTGAAATAAAAGTACGTGTTACATGTTAACGGTGTATTTATAATAATATGTTATACAAGGCTGATTTTGAAATCGTGTAATTTCTTTTAACCACGCATTCTACTGGTGATATAGAATAACCCTGACCATATATTTTCTTAATAAGAGTAATGGTTTCGGCAAAATTAGAGTACAGATTTTTTTCATTAAATGATTTCATATAGTCATATTTTAACCACCTGACACAATCTTAATATTTTACTAATTTAAAAATAATAACATAACAATAACTGATGTCGTAAATAATAAGGGGCAATAAAAAGGACCGCCCGTTATTATTTACGACATTAATTATTAATATGATTTTTTATTTTAATTAGTAAAAAATTAAAATAGCCTCGGTTGGTTAACATATGACTATCTGACACCATTTCACGAAAAAAACGGAATAATAATTTAAAAAAAATAAAAATCTAATTAAATAAAAATATGGTCAGGGTTATTCTATATCACCAGTAGAATGCGTGGTTAAAAGGAATTACACGATTTCAAAATCACCCTGTATAGTTATTAGCCGAAAGAAGTCATGTCGCGAAGAAACGCGCTCGTTCCAGCTGGATTGTCCCTTGGCACCTAAAATCCAAAAATATATAACATATAAGCGTCTCTTGTATATTATATATATTCTAATAACAGTCCTGTATATAAACCTCTTTCCAGTCTGAGAAGAGATAGGTCATAGTCCACCATGCTGGCCAAGTCCGAGTCAGCAAAATTGACATATCTTCGAGAACATTATGGAGAACTCTCAGGCATGCAGATCTCTGCACAATGATTTCGCTCACCGTTAAAGCGGGGATTATTAATTATAAACACGCACATTACTTCGAAAAGTCAGAGGCGCGGCTTGGGATCGACCTTCCGGACCTCTGTGTGGCAGTGCAGTCCTGCGATCTCTGACTAGGCTATCTTTTGTATACATACATACATACATAGATTACGCCTGTTTCCCAGAGGGGTAGGCAGAATAATATATTTTGTATAATACACGTATAACTTAATAATTACTATGGTTGTATTTATTTGTCAGAAATATACGGTATACTGGCGGCCTCGATGGTGTTGTCGTTAGTGTAACCAACTGCTACGCCTGAGGTCGCGGGTTCGATTCCCGCACAAGTCAAACATTTGTGGACATGGATGATTGTCGTGCTCTGGGTGTTTCTATGTATAACATGTATGTATTTACAAAATTAAAAGTATATATGTATGTTTATCCATTGTCTAGAACCCATAGTACAAGGTCTGCTTAGTTTGGGCTAGATAGTGTTTTGTGTATGTGATAGAATATTATTATTATTGTACTAAACATAATACTCTGGAATGTTGGGTGGGACTTAGTAGCACAATGTCAGCATTCCTCAAAAACTAACTCAGTTAGGGCCTGTAAGTAAAGCTAAGTCTACAGCAGTAAAACAATGTTAGTGCATCGGGAGAAAACTGAATCGTAATATCAGTATTGTATTTCGATTGTTCTTAGTTTTCGCTTTGTCACTCTGTTGTATCTATAGAGCCGGTTGTATATACTGCTGTTTTATTAATTTGACGAAATTACTTGATTATGCGTAGTGGCTTTTCTACCAACGTAACGTAATTTTGGTATAATGTACGGTTTGCTATGTACTAATTTTACCTTAGAGATGAACTCGCTTGAACCACGTTTCACCATAGCATTGCGTATGTAGATAATCGGAATGGTTTCTCAATGGTGCCATTGAGATGCATGTTTTATCGAAAGTTATGGGAATAACCTATTTACAATATAATTGCGAGTATATACATATACCTTCCTCATCAACTTGATGACGTCGACTCGACGGCATTTGTCCTATGTGCTCTTTTATATTAGGTAGCTAGAACGAACCTTGAAATCAATTTTCCAAAGTGTAATAAATTTATAAAGTAGTATCATGATTTTCGAGTGTTATTGTATAGTATGACCACATATACTTACACTATGTCCAGCGACATTAATCCAGAAGAATCTGAAACTGCCATAAGCCTTGTAATAGCCTTCTAATCTATTATCTTCCCAAATTGGAATACGAGGTGCGTTCTTGTATGCCTCTGCACCGTGCCATCTCAGACGATCCACCCACAATATCTGGCCTGAAATTGCAATATATGTAAATATCTGTAGAAATAGATGTTTTAGACATTGCACTTAGTTTAAGATATCTAATCTGTACTTCCATACTAAATATTAATACGAATGATACAGTCAGTATGTTATGTTTTATGACTAAACTGCTGAACAAGTGTTGATGATATCTGAATGTCAAAAGATGATATAAAGTAAAAAGATAGCTCGAAAGCCTGAAGGAGATAATCTGTAAAGAAACGTGAACGTGTAGCAAGTGTAATATAAGATACAGATCAGAAGAAAATCTTTGTTCTGTGCTATAACAGATTTATTTTTCTTTTTGGCTTTCGATTTGGATCAATTTAAAGAGCAGGCGTTAATAAAAGTATGATTAAAAGATTAGATTTCAAATATATCGATCTACATGATATACAGTGTGAGTTTTCATAAAGTGCACATATGAAAATGAGTGAAAATAGACATCATTTTATCGCTAGGAAAAAAATAAAAAAAAATTATATTCTTCGATTTATACCTATTTATATTTTTTCTTTAGTAGTTATATACCTTGTACCAAGAAAACCTTGTAACTTTTGAACCATGTGGTCAATCGTGTTGAAACAAAAACAGTAATAATACGCAATGTATAGACAATAACGACGGCATACTATTCACATCCAAAAAAATACCGGTGGCAAAAAAATAAGGAACATTTGAGACCAAAACTGAGTTTCGTACAATGTTTTTTTAAACATTGTTAAAAAACTCAAGAAAACGTCGCTATTGCCCCTAGTTTTTATTAATTGACGTTAATCTGTATCTAATAAGCTTTAAAACAACATAAAACCCACACCTGTATCCCGAACAAAACAGTTTTTATGAAGGGCTAAACAAAGAACTTGCCGCCACCACGTGTATCTTTTTTCGAAAATTGCCTTAACTATAATATAAATAAATCAGGTAAAAAATTTGGTCTTGTCTAATCCTTTGCCATAAATTACTAAACATACACTTGGGCTGCAAGTGCCACTTATTTTTCTGTAAAGGTACGAAAGGTATAAGTAATAAATAAAAATATATCAAGTGGAAATCAGCACGTTTATTTAGTTTCATCAACCTACAATAAAACTTTTAATGTAGCAAGTTTTCAAAATGCCTACCACGTTGTTGTAAACACAAAGTATTTCGCACCAAAATCTGTTGCGTTGCTCGTCTTATCATTGTTGAATTTTCCTTTATGGCACTGGCGCAGTTTAAAATCTTCTCCTACAGTTCTGTTTCACTATTGATGGGAGAGTTATAAATTCTCTGCTTCATTGTCCCCCACAGAAATCAATCAAGGGGTGTCAGATCGGTTGAACGCGCAGGCCATCCGACAGGTCCTTGCCTACCAATCCATCGATTGGGATAGCTTTTATTTAAATAATTGCGAACTATTCTTGCATAATGTGCAGGGCATCCGTCCATTTGCAAAAACATTCTACGTCGTGTTCGTAGGGGTACATCTTCCAAAAGTAATGTGACGTCATCCCTTAAAAGTTGAAGAAATCTATCTGCAGTTAATGTTCTCGTGAGTATTAATGGACCAATCAACATATCATCAATAACAGCTGCCCAAACATTGATCGAAAACTTCACTTGAAAAGTGGAAGCTCCTTTTAGCTTCGGGTTCTCTCCTTTAGGGCTCCAAAAATGTAAATTTCTGCAGTTTTTAATACCGTCTCTTGTAAATTGGGCTTCATCCATCCAAAGAATAGTTTTTGCAAACACCGGGTTATCTCTTGTTTGTCTCTGAATCCATGCGGACATAACACACCTTGGGATTGCGTCAGTTCCTTCATGCAAATGTTGCACTCGCTGATAGTGATAGGGATGTAGACCTTCTTTCTTTAAAATGCACCACACAGAAGTATATGCCATGTGCCATTGCTAATCGTCTTGTACTGATATTTGGATCAGCAAACAAATCACGCAGTACAGCTTCTTCAATAGAGTCGTCGATTATGGCACTTGCCTCGCGAAAATCTCTACTTGGCCTAATAAGCCTAATCTCTAGTAGCCAATCTTCTATAAACATCTTGAAAGTTATGAGTAGATGGTACTGGTCGTCTCGTTGGAAACGTAACTAAATAAGTTGTACGAGCACCTCTTGCACTTCCATTACAAAGTCCATGGTAAAAATACATATCGGTGATATGCGCCGGAGGAAAATCACGCAAACGGGGCATCACAAAACAAGAACACACAAGTAGCAGCAGCGAATGATTCGGAGCGACTGATTCTTTCTGTATACCTGGCCCGCAATTTATCCCTTACCCTGCACCTCAATCCCACCCCAAACTACCTGAGATAGATAAAGCAATTTTCAAACAAAGAGCAGAATTTTTACTCAGTTAAAGAATTTATAGATAAAAGAATTTAAAACTATTGTAACTTTTATAATAAGCTACTCAACATTGTTATTTGCATGCTATGTACCTTAGCAAAAACATGTAGCTCTTTAAAAATTATGTAACACCTATGTAACACCATGTTTTTACGCAAATAAATATTATTATTATTATTATTATAAGATACACGTGGTGGCGGTTAGGTCTTTGTTTAGCCCTTCATAAAAACTGTTTTGTTTGGGATACAGGTGTGGTTTTTATGTTGTTTTAAAGATTATTAGATACAGATTAACGTCAATTAATAAAAACTAGGGGCAATGTCGACGTTTTCTTGAGTTTTTTAACAATGTTTAAAAAAACATTGTACGAAACTCAGTTTTGGTCTGAAATGTTCCTTATTTTTATGCCACCGGTATTTTTTTGGGTGTGAATAGTATACCGTCGTTATTGTCTACACATTGCGTATTATTACTGTTTTTGTTTCAACACGATTAACCACCTGGTTCAAAAGTTACAAGGTTTTCTTGGTACAAGGTCCATAACTACTAAAGAAAAAAATAAATAGGTATAAAATATTTTTTTTTATTATTTTTCCTAGCGATAAAATGATGTCTAGTTTCACTCATTTTTATATGTGCACTTTATGAAAACTCGCACTGTATAGGTATTCATAACTAGCTGACCCGCGGAGCTTCGTCTGCTTCACATATGAGAATTTACCATGTTATTGCGACATTTTTCATTGCTGCTCCGCGCCTATGGGTCGTAGCGTGATGTTATGTAGCCTATAGCCTTCTTCGATAAATGGGCAATCCAACACTAAAATATATTTTCCATTCGAACCAGTGGTGCCTGAGATTAGCGCGTTAAACCAAACAAATAAACAAAATCTTCAGCTTTATAATATAAGTATAGATGATAATGTGGTGGTAGCTTAGCTCGAGACTTAATAATAATACTATTAATTAGTAAGACACATAACCAGAAATCTTTAAAATTATATAGGTATTATAATAAAGGCAAATAAAAGTATTGTTTAATACTTACCAGGTGTGTCACAGATTAAATCTAAGTTTCCATTGTATTTTGTGACGATAATTGGATCTTCTTGATCCAGTAACTGCTCAACTGAAATGTTTCAGACATATAATATGACGTAAGGTTTGTATAATATATAAAGAGCACCGATTTAATTATCCACAATATTGAAAAAGGTGAACCGGACCACGATGCATTGATATCAATAGCAGCCCTTTTTTTTATAAAATATCCACTCAATTTCTAATAGGCAATTTAGCCCGATAATTGCTTATTAGAAATATGGTTGTCCACGTGCGGTCCAGGGGCACAGGTACGATGCTTCTGATTAATATACTATAAAATGTGCATATTATCAATATGGCCGTTTGGAATGTGAAAATGAATAGATACTAATTATACTATCGCGTGTTTTAGCGAAACAATTATGAAAATATTTATACATATATTATTTAAACCATATTGAAGTATTGCAGGTGATTAAATCGATATCTTATATTTTAAATTGAATTAAATATAACAGCCTCGGACGTGGCAGAAGTGGTAGCTGCAAAATGTTATTGACTTCTTCAGTCAGGAACTATAACTAACATCTAGCAGTATCTGCCATTGCTATGTACATACATATGTGCCCATGAGCGGTAAACATTTACCATACTACATACCAGGCGGGTCGCTATTTTATCTGCTACTAAGAGAAATAAAATATCTAGAAGAAGATAAATAGTAACAGATTCGCTTATGCCAACACGACCTAAACAAAACAGCCAAAATTATCTAACGATATACTTTAATTCACTCAATATTCTTATAAGAAAGCTTAATAAATTAATACTTACTGCCATCAGTAACAGGTTTCATAAAATCTCCTCTTAAATAATCGAAAACTTGAGAGCTCTGTCCACCCCACGTCACATTGCTAGGGATGTTTAAAGCTTCTTTCACGACCGTGTTCATGAAAACATCTAAATTCACCTCTTCTTGTCTTGTCGATGTTGTGTTGTACATATAAGGTGCATTACGGATCATCATCTCCCTTGACAGTTCTAAAAACAGAATGACCGATGTATGATGCTTGTTAATAAAGCAAGTAACGCGAGTTACATGTGCAAGCTTAGTAGCTTACGCATGCTTAGCTGCTTGCGCATGTTTAATAGCTTGCGCATGCTTAGTAGCTTGCGCATGTAGCAAGCGCTAGTGCGTAGGCTACAAGCGAGTTAATCAAATAAGTCATATGCGCAGATGTCTCGCATTGGTCGTTTACACGATGCATATTATTTTGCCATAATTGGAAACATCGAATCAGAAACATCAGGCTGGTTGTAGGTAAATTAATAACAAACCACCGCTTACGTTATGACAACATAACGTGGTTGTTCGCTATTTACCAAAGATGATCCAGCTTCTTGCATTATTTAATAATTGCTCGTAAGATTGCTAAAATCTGTTTCAGATTCCGATCCATTACAAACGTGTGAGGATTTTCGTAAGTATTCGGTTTGACGTACGCCACAAACAAACAGCGCAAGTGAATTTCGCCTTACAAAAGCTATTAAGTTAAGCGTACCCAATAAAATATATAGACCACGTTTTTATTCCAATTAATAATTTAAACTAGACACTATCGTTACCATAAGCAGTCCTTGTATCAGGAATAGAGCTTGGGACTTCCATTTTTGTCAGGATATTATAGAAATCTACTCTAGTTGTGGCTCTGAACACTGCTTGTTGTGTATTAGCCCATTGCCGTGTAGATTCGACGTACAGGCCTTCGTTGAACAAGCGTTCAGCCTCTGTAGCCGCAGTCTGAATATCTTCGTATCCAGCCTGGTCTACGAGACCAGCTGCTAGTAGTAAGGGACCCCATGTGAGCGTGGCATCAACGGGATGTATCCACGCGTTGCCCATTGCAATTCCACTCAGCTTAGATTGGATTGTGCCTGCTTTTTCTGCCTAAGGAGAATTTAATCTATGAATTGCATGTTATTTATAGCGTAAAAGATTTGATTTCATACTTGGATATAAAAAAATGTTTAATTAGATATTTTTTGGTTTACCTCACGCAAACGTAAAGCCATATCAACTGCCATTTTCCCTCCATAAGATTGTCCATAAATATAAAGGTTGATGCCTCTGAATTCGGGATGTCTGGTATAAAATCCTCGCATAAGTTCTACAAAGTCTAGAGCTGTGGAATTTAATAATTGTTATGTCATATTCGTTTAAGATAGAGATAATTAGAAAAATACAACACTTATTGTTAGGTACCAACCGATTTCGTCGTTAGTTGTTGTCAAATGGCTGAAGTCATCAACATAGCTGTAACCGGTGCCTACAGGATTGTCGACAAACAGCACATTGAAGTTTTTAACCTATAAAAAAATGCGATGTTGGTTTATGATGTAACAAGATTTTTTTATTAGTTTGTGTTCTACTTATCTTTGGATATATGACACGAACAATAAAAATCGGTGTTAAATAAATGATGCATGCTATGATGCATAAATGCGATAGTATGTTGTGGCTTCTTGGTGTTTAAGGTTAAACATTATTTTTTAATTTTGCCAAGTATATAGCATGGCATCATGTCTATATAAAATTTACTAGATAGTTAGATAGAGGATATGATACTCATATTTGGCCAGCTATCTTTTAGCTTTCACTGAATAACCAGAAGTCTTAATAACCAGAAGGCTATTAAAAACAACTGGTGACTTCCTGACTGAATAACAATAGCAATCCGGAAATCTGATGTGACCTTAAGGCTGGTAGTCGCATTGTGCTTATGCTTTCGGTTTGTCTAATTAATCTGACAGACTAATTACTTCTCTGTTTGTCAGAGATTGCGATACCTTGAAAGCTTATTTGTCAGTACTGTATCTTTAAGTGATCAAACGTAAAAAATACGGATGCTGGCTGGTTACATTGTCATTACACCAAGTTCTAACGTAGCACAGAGTAATTACCGTTGTTTATACAATATAATATGTAATCGTAAAGATTATTTTTAATTATATTTAACTAGCTGTGTTGCGTTGTGTTGTGTGTGGCACAGCGGTGTAGGTGACTGCTGTACCTGAGGTCTCAAGTTCGATTTCCAAGTCAGACAGCGTTATTGGGTTTTTCTGTCAATAAATTTTCAGTGGCAGCACGGTGGCTGAAACTGTGCCCGCTAGACGACAATAGGCTCTATAGTTAAAAATTACTTACCCAAGTATAATTTCTCTCTTGTAATGTTAGGTCTAGAGGTCCTAAAATCTCAAAATTACCGATTCCCGTAGAGGAACCACCTGGTCCTCCTTGCAGCCATACTACTAGAGGTCTCTCGGTATAATTTTCGACATTAGCTGTTGTGTAGAATAGCCAGTAGAACATATGAGCACCCTCCCGTATGTCTACATATCCGAAATCTTGCTGAGCTGTCCCGAATTGAGCTACAACAAATGTTAGAATAAATAAATATATTCATCTAGTTATAATCAGATTTTCAAGGATTATTACAAATTAGATTTTGCCTGCGGCTTTGCTCTCGTAAATGTAGTTTAGGTTAGATTAGTAACAGTCCTTTATTCCTGAATGAAAGGTACAGGACATTATGTCCTTTTCTGTTCCCTTGAAAATGTGTATGCAAAATTGCATGATGATCGCTCGAGTAGTTAAGAGGAAACACAAGGGCCGTTTTTCCATACAAATGTAGTCCCCTGTTTCCTCCCTTGATAATGCCAGTAGAGCAATAATTTTACCACAGAATGTATGGCTTCTATTGGCATGTCCCTGTGTTTTCCTAATTTGCATAAATTAATTATTAAAAGAGACATGAACCTTCAAAATCCTCCAAAATTGCTTAGTATTTCCGTTATGTTCAAACATCCAGAAAACAAATTTAACTATATTATATAATAAAAAGGAACATAGGAACACGGCCAAAGCCCTTCTTTAATTTTAAATGACAAAAGTAGTTAAATCTCTCAAGTTTTGGAGAAGGAATCAGGGGACTACGAAATGTTGATTTTTTATACTTTTAATAGGTATTTTCCGTCCGAGCTGCAGTTGTCTATATCGCGCTCTGCGGGCATTGCGCGACAGCAATAGATTTTACAAATACCTATTTTTCAATTCTCTCGCCCTTTCCTCTTAAGGCGTAAAAGCGTAACAAACAAAATCAAATTTGCATTTACCTATAATATTACATAAGATTAGGATTCTCATTTCTTTATAAAATTCTCAGTTTAATTGTTTTATGATTTGATTCATGGCACTTCTAGATTTTCACAAACTCTCCTTAAACAGGCGAAGAAAAAGACTTTGAACAGGGTGACTAATCGTTTAAAGGGTTGTAAATTCGAAATCCCATTAGATTTTATGTATATTCCAGTTGCAATTCCAGCTAGGTAACCAACCGTTTTAAACTACGTAATGCAGCACCTACTGGTTGGAACGACGTTTGAAACTTGCTTAAAACGATTCATTTTACAAATAGACCATCTTCCTGTTCTGCTAATTTCTGCGAAGTTTGATAAGAATTCTTATATTCCAACTGCACTGTATGTTCGTATATTTGAACTGTAAAATGTGCTTTAGACTAAAAACCAAATTAACATATCTATGATCTATCTATCATATCTATGATCATACAAAAAAATAAATATTTCATGAATCCGTCTATATTAAAAATAAACTAAGAAAAATATGTCAAAGCAACACTCCCAGTTCACACAAGGACAATCAGCCCAGGAATTCAAGCCATGTCTTTCATTATTTGTAACCCTTTCTTAAATAATTTGTCTACAGCTTACGTCAATCTGGAACGGTTTATTTAAGTAAAATTAATTTCTATATTTAGGTCACAAAGTATGAACGTTAAAGATTTTTGGTTAGTGAGTTTACTGATGTTTAATTTACAAAACGACTACATATTGTAATATTGGATTAAAAAGACATATTTGCAATATTAGAAAATAAATGTTACCGACATCGTTTGGTTCACTATACACCGTATTAAACTTAAAAAATTAAATTAATTTACCTTTTACATATTGACTTGATAAGGTTAAAATTAAAATTGAATAAAACCACATTATGATGTCGACGTTTATGACATACTGAAAGTGGATCAATGTGTATTATCAACATTTACTGATATATTATCAATAATTTGGTATTTAAACTTATATATGTATGTATGTGTGTGTACATTTACTGCTTGTTTATCGATAATTTATTAAATTGGGTATGAACATTTAAACTGAATACATGAACTATAAATTTTGGGAAACAAACTGCCAATGCCAATTCTGCAAATTCTTTGTTTTACGAATTGATGATGCGATTAAAATATATCCAGTCCAGATTATGGCAATCTCAGAAATGCCCCGGTAGTAATAACGTGTCACGGAGATTTTACAAATATTCAAACAACTGACACAAAGAGGGTGTTCTATTGATGATTTTAAAAATTTCAGTTTACGGGGGACTTTTCAAATATTTAAACAACTTAAACAAAGAGGGTGTTCTTTGTGTCAGTTGTGTAAATCTTATAAGTCTTTCGTGACTCGGAATACCCACTTTGTAAATCACACAAATATCTGTCCCGTGTGGGGATCGAGCCTACAACACTCGGCGCATTAGTAGTGCTCTGTTTGCGATGATACAGTGATCGACTTGGGCTAGCAAGTGACTAATTTATTTCCAGATTGATCACAATAGTTTATATCCAGGTAGGAGACATAATTAGTGGACGTAGGTACGTTTTTTTGCTGAGTTAACGTTTAGTATTCTTCGATCTCATTGTCCTTTACGTGTAAGTAACTCTTAGCTCTCTATAAACAACATTTGTAAGAGTTGCACCTTGTTAAAGATTAGTAATATAAACATATTTCGGTAGATTTGTAAACACACCCAAATGTAATATAGTGAAGGTTTTATTGCAGAAGGCACGTGATTTGCTAATAAAGATTATCACTTGTTTACACAAAATTTAACTTCAGTGTATTTGTGATGTAAACTTCAAGCCGTATATGTTAAATCTACTGACCTACATGATCGCTATAGTGTATGTGTGTGTGTCTGTGGCATCGTAGCTCCCGAACGGATGAACCGGTTTTAATTTTGTTTTTTGTTTGAAAGGTGAATTAGTCGGCAGTGTTCTTAGTTATGTTTGATGAAAATAGGTCCAGGATGGCCGTCGCCAGAAAATGGCGGTTTACATATTTTTTCACAACTCCGTCAATATGGGTATCAAATGAAAGGGCTTGACTAGTAGAATATTATACACTATGATAAATTTCAAATCCAAGATGGCCGCCACCACAAAATTACTTATTTTTCACAATTCTCTCAATATAGGTACAAAATGAATTTTGTGTCGGAGGTTTCTTAAATTTTCAATTTAAATTATTCCAAAAAGTTTTATATGTAGTAAGTAGCTACGGCTTGATTTACCTATGACTAGACATTATGTTATAGTTTCTCACAATAGTCCACTTATTATGCTAGTCTTCTAACTGATATTAGTAGTCCTAAATTTTATTAAATACTACTAGGAATCTGATGTATCTCGTATTTAGCCTAAATATCAAATTAATTACTAAACTCTAGTTATATAATTTCATCAGCGCCACGTAACAGTGGGCGAGCATATTTACGTTCATCAGGAATATTAACAGACAAAACCCATCTCATGAATGACCGCAGCGGTATTTCATTATTTATTTTAGTTTAATTAGAAAGGCTACGGGTCAGAAATTCTAACTAAACATGAGCATATAAAAAAATTACGACACTAAAAAGAAAACCGATTATATATCTCACTCACAGAACTTCAAATCTACTTACAAAGTCATCGCCCATCCATCCACAAACATATCAATAGTTGGGTATGAAACCAAAAGATCGTTCAGGTCATTAAGTATGCGAGGTCACAGCGATTTGGCTCAGGCATATGAGGCATATGAGGCATATGAGGCATATCAGCATATGAGGTCAAACAACTTGTGCTTTTGGCTGCGATGGTAGTTGTGAGACACCACGCTGAGCAGATCAATCGGGTGAATCAATTCTGCCACAGATGACTTTACCTGCTGTCACCATTTGGTCGTATGCTCTCTTAGTCTCCAGGAAGTTATATCATAGACTGACAGAAACTTTGTGGAATAAAGAAACGGGGAATACCCATTCGCATGCATATTAATATAATATCCGAAATCATAGTTAGGGTAATATGGGTGTCATACACCAATGCCTGTCCCTTTGTGGATATAGGCGTTGCACCTATCAATAGCCCGGTACGCAAACATTCAACTAATACCAAGTGGATGGAGAGTTTAAAAATTGCATTTGGTTTCAATACCTACTTTGTGTAATGCAATCACAGCAAATCAGTTCTCTTTATCACCCCCACGCTCTATTCCAATTGGCGCGAAAATGAGAAAACACAATGAATATTCATATAAGAATGACAGATTCCAAATTCAAATGTAATATAATGTTTTTTTAATTGTGACAGTGTTTATGGCCAGACCAAGATATAATTATATCATTCTATGTATAGATGGCAGCAAACTTAAGCCACAGGATCAACAATGCAAACGTAACTTAGTATACGGTTATATCTCTTTGCATCCACTGGGAGAGATTCGAGTGGAACCCTAACTTTGTTTATTAATTATTCTCTACAACTTTGAACACTTTTTATAATCATTATTAATAGCTAATAATCACTTTCTTTAACAGCGTAAGATCGTATATAACACTGAACTTCGTCAATTGTTTAATTTTTTTTTAAAGTTGTGTGCGTTTTGCTTCCCCATTGAGCGGCGTCGAGGACCAAGGTATCTGACCGGAATAACTCAGCTCCAAGAACTGAAGTCTATTTACATTTTGCAGTAAGTACATAAAATACAAAGCCTTCCTTTTCTGATTCTATTTGTTTTAAAGAAATCTCTAGCTTTTGCAATAAATCCTGTGAACCGAGTCTGGGTGCTTTTTTGTGTCACTTGTTAACAGACACAAAAAAACACCCAGACTCGGCACAACTATTTGTGGATTACATGATTTTTCTTTGCCCATCTGCAACACAGGCGCAGCGTAATGATGAGGCGACCACTTAACCCACTATGCAATCCATGCACTTCTCCAGAACGAATTTTGGTTACGGCTACCAGTCTTAAAGGAGTCTGGCCGGGTGGCCAGAATCCGTTAAGACTGGTAGACGGTCTGGTTAAGACTTGTATAGACTATAGGGTGTGATTACATTTTATGCTATGATATTAAATATTGTATAGACTAACAAAATAACAAAATTTCTTGCCTCTACGATATAAAAAAGCTGCATACACATTTCTTGTTTTTGCAGAAATACATATACTTATATATTATTATATTACATGAATTTACGGATATAAAATTTCCTCTAGTTACGTTATAATTGTATCAAATTTTGTTAAAAGAACAAACCAAATAAAAAATATCTATTGTAAGCCTAGGTTTATGATTGCAATAACAATATCAATAGTTTTATAGGCATGCACATTAGTTATAATATTATACTTAGATTAAGCAACAAGTAACTCGTGGGCCACCCTTCCTCTTCTGTAAATTTTATAATGCCCGAGAGAAATTGCAAACGACATTAAGATCTCAATATTTTTGTATCATAAGAGTGGTAAAATCTGACGTTGTCGATGATTCAGTGACGGTACGTATTTTGGTGTCAATTACATTACATTGTCCAAAATTCGTATAAACCACAAATAAATGTACTGTGTCTGTTACTTGTAAAGTCCCTCGCTATACAGAAATTATTCTTAATGCGGGAGTTGTCTTTCACAACATAAACATATAATAATTAAATTAGCCAGATCAGCCGGAGAACAATCACTGTCTTACACGAAACTGGTGTGGGCGTAACTGCACCGTTACTGCGTTGCATCCGCTAAATTCTCAGATTTACTAGATAAATGTCTATTAGGTATTGAAGTCTTAGAATCCGGATATAATGCTTTTTAAATCCAATCTTTAATGACATGCCCTAGGGTCTGATATTAGGATCAGCAACGCGAGTTTGATGCTTAAGAATTACAAATGGTCATATTATTTACGGTAACTGCTTACAGACAAACAGCTGTTGTGGCAACACCGCTACAAGTTAAATAAGTTTACTTTAAAAAATTGTGTCATCCAATGGGCAATTATTGATGCCAGCATTTATGGAAATTAGTATAATAGAATATATGAGGCAATCGATACGTTGTTAGGTATTTAAAATATTGACAATATATTTTCACCAATTTTGATCTTGATTGCAGTTCGTAAATATAAATAAATAATAGTTAAAAAACTAAAAACACACTAAAAAGTAGAAAATAATTTAATAATATTAACCCGTTGAGCGTCTGATTAAAAAGTAATAGGAAGGCCTTGGCGGTTATGAACACCTGGTGTTCACACGACACGCGAGAGATTAATGTAAAAAAGCGTGGGGTGGTCTTACGAAAATATCTTAGAAAGCACCCAGCATTATTTATAAAGGGTTATTTAAAGAAAAAAATTTTTCTTTTGTACTTATAGTTTTGTCATCGGTCCGCTATAAGTGTGCAAAGTTTCAAATCAATCCGTCGGTTTGAAAGGGGTTAAAATCACGTTCAAATATTCCGTTACATAGATTCATAGATACATAGATACCAAGCTAATAAAAGCGTGTTAAAGGTCTTTAAATGTGCTAAAAAGGTCTTACCATATGGGAACTGCCCTTTAACGTTAACTGTCACTTAGCACATGGTTTGGCACTGCAAGTATTGACTCTTCATATTACATGCTGTACTCTAATTTTACTTGCTGAAATAAACAAGTCGTATGCGAATAATGTCCCAAACAACTTTCCTTAAACGTCAGTATCAATATCACGAGAAAACAATTAAAGCTGACAATCTTTGTCACTGCAATGACAAGATGAAGAATAAAATCATAATATGTCGTATGCTTGCTCCTATTTGCGATCATCTTTTTTTGCATTTAACGGAATCATAGTTTAAAAGTGTCCAAAGCTAATTTTTTATCTCGCAATGTCGAGATTACGCCTTTTCATGTTGTATGGTTTTAACATTCAGAGACGGCATTTTCTTGTTAGCGTTTAAGCTGAGGCAGTGTCAAACCTTTAATTACGATACGCTTTTATATTTTAATAAAAGTATTGGTTCGAACTATATTGTCCTGGTTGGTTAATTAATTAACAAAAGGGTCGGCTCAGCTTTAGGCATATACTCACATCAATTTATATATTTATTTTGTTTTGTAGTTGTTTCAAATTTAGGTTAGTTTACTGTATACTAATCTCTGTATTACAATACAGTAAACTAATCACAATCTCAAGTCTCTCCCTTGTGTTACGCATTAGTTGTGTAGATATACTTTTTGTACATTACGCACCGTTAAATAAAAGGACTGACTAATGATGAAATGAAAAAATAAACTATATAAAATATAAGTATATTAAAATACTGAATACCTAGTGAAGGAGAAAATCATAATAACTCTTTTACTTAGTAGATTTTTATACACATATGCGCAGAGTGTGATAAAATTAATCATAAGCCATATCAAACGAGATAACAGGCTTTTCTAGAAAACTATATTTATTAGGTCAGATTACGTCTGGCCGGCAAGTATGCTTATAACAAACCAAACAGTCTGTCAAAGGAAATACCTTCAGCCTACAAAAGATCGCTGGCAAATAACTTTATTGAATCTTCTTGCAGTAAAATATCATTGCCATTCAGTATTTCAAGGAGGCGCTGAGTTACACGCGGAGTGAGCTGTGGTCTTTGTGCCTTAAAGTGGCAAGTAATATTTGTTTGTATATGATCTGTTGTACTTCTTAAATATTCGGCCGTGTACTTGTAGATTCACTCTATATTTTACAACGTTAAAAGCTGGCAAAATATATTGCTTTTGAAAATCAACACTCAAAAGTAATAAATAACACTTTCCTTTCTAGCCATGTCTACCAGCACGGATAATTTGTCTCAGAGTAGCAATTACAGTTGTCTATGCAAACGATGTCGCGGGCAACAGCTCGTAGAATGTTAAATAAATACTAACATAAAGTAAATACAAACTGCAACTCATTAAAAACTGCAAGGTTAAGAACCTTTTTGCCCTGACTTAGAATTTTCAAATTTGGAATGAGGTGGATAGGAAACTTTCTTGATAAACTTTTTCTTTGTTTTAAAGAGCATTTTTCATATCTTCCACGTTGTTGTACCCCTCTAAGTATAAGAACAAATATAATAGAAAGAGAATATGAGCACTCGAGCCAAAGCGTAACCACTTAATACTACCGTAACATACAAAGTACCCTACTACAGCAATTTCTTCAACACTTACCGCGTGTAAGCGAAATATGTAGTCAATATACTTAAAAAGTATTTTGTGAATTGCATAAATAACATGAATACTTAAGAACTTTATGCTTTTAACAAAGAATAACTATTTACTAATGAAGCCACAATTGATAAGCTCTAAGGAAATAGTACTTTCAGCTTAGATTGAGAATTCGTCTATAAACTAAAAAGATTAAACTTGTTAACGAAATCTTTCGTTATAATTGTATTTTTCAATGTCTAAAGGTAACTTTAAAATAGCAAGATTCTAATATAATCATGTGTGTAGATAACATTCACGAATTTGTCTATTGACATGTGTGCATATTATTTCGTGAGTTAACATTGTTTAAAGTGTTAATATATACATTTTTAAATATTTTAACTAAACTTACAAGTCGCGAGAAAAATGAGGCGTATATAATTAATCATTCATATTTCAAAAATGCCTTAATGTTACTTCGTATAAAAAGAAGAGTAATTCAGTTTAAATAAAATTCGTATGACCATTGATCACGGGCGCAGGCGCGATGATAAAAATATAATCTATCTAATAACATTTAATGAATATGTATTTAGTTATTACGATTTTATAACATTAGCTTTTAAACTCTGTAGAGCTAATGTAAATTCTAAGTACCATAAAGTGGCGTGATATGTAAGTTAAGTATTTTTTTGTAAGTAAGTTTTAGGTTGATACCTAAATAAAAACAGAATCTCCACGCTGCTTTAGTGGGGTACACATATCGTTGGTCACTTTCTACTACTACCTTTTTTCTACTGTTAAGATATTTGACTCCTACAGTCAAACGTTCCTAGTGCGACTGCTCCAGGTTTGTATGCAACCCTGTGCCCTGCCAGTCATTTCGCCACAAGTCCATGAACAAGCTAGCAAAACTTTTTAAAACTTTCGCATTCATGATATTAGTGAGTATAGCTAAACAACAAAACCAGTCTAAGGCCGAGGCTATGATATTGTTTATCATTATCACCACTCTTCTCAGTAAAAAGAGATTGTCTGTAAGAGAGAAGCTTTATAAAACACTAGATGTGCCCGCGGTTTCACTCGCGTTTATGGTTACTGCGCCGCCCCCGTGAGTTGTAGCGTGATGTTATATAGCCTATAGCTTTTCTCGATAAATAGGCTATTCAACACTAAAATAATTTTAATTCGAACCAGTAGTTTCTGAGATTAGCGCGTTCAACCAAACAAACAAACAAACTCTTCAGCTTTATAATATTAGTATAGATTTCGTTTTAATTATGTATACCTATGACTTATTCTAATACAAAACTAAAAAAGTAATTAAAATGTTCTTAAGCAGAGCCTACGATAACTTTGTAACAATATTTTTTATCTCTTTCTCATTTTAATCCAATGCACATATGTGTTAGAATTTTAAGACGCAATTCATTTGAGGTTTCGTAATCAACAGGTCTTGTTAAGTTGAACAGCATATATTTATGTATATATTTTATTCAACTTACGAATGTTTAAGTTACGAAATTATATGTATTACACCTTTCTTTAAATGTTGTTTAAGTTATTGTTACATATGCTAATACACAGGCGATTACCGGCCTCAAACAAGGACTAAATTAACCTAAGGCTTTATGGAAGCTACGATTGAATTCCTTTAGCGGGATAAATTCAGAGAAAAGGCAGTTTAAAGATTAATATCGAGTAAAATAGACAATTTTATTCCGTATATATCATATGTGTCGAATCTCGAATAAAGACCAGTTTGGGAGTCACTTGGAGGACAAAACTAAATTAGCGAGCAAAAAGGTGAGTGTACTGAACTGGGCGAGGCGGTACTTCACACCAGGGCAACGTCTTGTGCTTTACAAAGCACAGGTCTGGCCGCACGTGGAGTACTGCTCACATCTCTGGGCAGGGGCCCCTAAATACCAGCTCGACCCACTTGACTCCCTACAAAGACGGGCAATTCGTCAATGATCCCAATCTCACGGATAGATTGGAGTCATTGGAGCAATGGAGAGACTTTGGGTCTCTCTGCGTGTTCTACCGACTCTTTCACAGGGAGTGCTCTGAAGAACTGTTTGATTTGGTACCAGCGGCGCCTTTCTATCACCGTACTACTCGAAAATGAAGCAGGGTTCATCCATATCACCTGGAATCGTTAAAATCCAAGACGGTACGCTTTCAGCGATAATTTTTCCCACGTACGTGCAAGGTCTAGAATAAACTGCCTGCTTCGGTTTTCCCGAGCGCTATGATATGTCCTTCTTCAAACGAGGTTTAAAGAGAGTTCTTCTTTCACGGTAGGCAGCGGCTTTGAAGTGTGCTGACATTGCTGAAGCCCATGAGCAGCGATTACCACATTCCATCAGGTGGGCCACTTGCTCGTCTGCTAATAATGGCAATAAAAAAAAAAGTGTTTTGTAACAGTTCTTAATGGGTAGCTACCGAAGGGGCACATATTAAGATGCCTTCATGTTTAAATGTTTGTCTAAAATTATATAAACAGCCAAACATGAACTGCTTACAAAATCTGTAGAAAATTTCTATATTCAGAAGCGGACGTTATCATATGGTTAAAATATTTAAGGTGATGATCAGGTTAATCCACCAAAATTGAGCGTTTGTTTACTAAATTGGCTAGTTTTAATACTAAAGTAAGTAGTTTCAAAGTCTAGTTGCCAGCATTCTTTGTGTTGCTTTTTATAATACTACATACTAATGATTGACTTAATATTTAAAGCCCATTTATATGTATGTCAGATGATCGAGTTACGTTGTAAGATCACGAGATTTTCAAACAATGTTTCTGTAGATCAATCATAAGTATTTGACACTTTGTCGCAATATTTATTTTTATTGAGACACAATAATATAATGGCGCTGAACGATTTCTTTTGTTGAGTCTAATTTGGGTAGAATCAAAGTTATGGATGTCCTTTGTAATATTCAATTGCCAAAGCGTTTGCCACAATGTAAGTTGCAATTTAAACGGACGGTGAGGATTTAGTGTATAGATGAGTTCATTGGTTCTACTATAATGTAACAAATCTTATAAACTTCAATGCTTTTTTTTTCTAATGAAACACAATGTTATATTAGATATTTATAGCTGTATAGATCAAATGTAATTTACTGTACTCTACCTTGCCTATTGCCTTAAAATTTAAACGTATAAGTTTATTAATAAATACAACTATTTTGTATATGCAGCGATAGCTCAGTGGGGAGACCAACAGACTGCAATGCAGAGGGTCTCGGTTTCGAACCCACGTCGCGCACCTCTGACTTTCGAAACTTATATGACTTTTCGAAATTATGTGCGTATTGATTGACAATTATCGCTTGCTCCGTGCCTCGGAGAGCACGTTAAGCTGTCGGTCCCGGCTGCCATGAACATCTATGGCAGTCGTTATTGGGAAGTCAGTGCCCTATAATATCCTGACACTGGTCTAGCCTTAGGGTATCGTTAGCCTTCGGGTTGCGGAGGTCAGGTGGCAGCCGCTCCGTGTAAAAACTGATATCCAGTCAAATCTGGTTAGACCAGAAAAGCCGACCACAAGTGACTTGGGAATAATAAAGGCTAGGGAGAAGAGAGATAACTATTTTGTATATTGGCAAGTTGATGGATATAATTATATATATATTGCTGAGATATATAATAGTATCAGTCCAGTATATAATTGTCCCACTACAGGATAAATACCACTTCTCAGTGTGGAAAGGGTTCGGTCATAGTCTTCCATGCTGGCCTAGTGCGATTTGGCAAACGTCACATATTTTCAAAAACATTATGAACAACTCTTGAACATGTAGGATGTCGCACGATGTTTTATTTGGTACGCATAATACTTTGAAAAGTCAGAGGTTCATGGGATCGAGCCCGATATATCTGCGTGGCAATGCACTTAAAGGTTCTTACCTCTGTCTCTTATAGGGTTTATCTGAAAGATTATTAGATTATGCATTTATCATGACTACTGCACTAAGCAATGAGCTACCGTTTGAAGAAACAATACACCAGTGTTTAAGTTTACGCAGTATCGTAAGGGTTAATCCTCAAATCTGAAAGTGATTTTCGATAAATTGGGTTATCCATCTCACATGACAAAAATTAGCAAAGATTACCTTATCGCAGTTGTGTGACTTTAAATGTATGCTAGGATTAAGGTTGTTATTGCATACTACAACATCAACGTAACTCCAAAAGCTGAATCGATGCCTGTATATTATAAACAATATGTATATAAAATCACGTGCACAGTTCGTCATGTGATGCTGGCGCAGAGATAAATTGGTTACAGGACGCGAACTATTATCATTATCGACAAGCTAATCAAGTATTATAAAGAAGTCAATCAAAAAATTATCATAAGTGTTGATTGATACTCGCGATTTTTTATAGTTCAGTATTGATAGGTTAATGACGTTTTGGATATTTTTTGGCATTACGGAGAGAGTTTTACCATGACAATTAAAACGCCTCCGTCCAGTAGGATCCCCTGCTTCGATCCCCTGGGGGATTTATGTGGATTTTTTGTCCACGTAGATCCCTTTATCGAGTGTGATCCCTGGTGAATCTATATGGATGCCACCGTCCTGTAGGATCCCACATATGTATTTTATAAGTAAAGCGTCTTTTCTACGCTGGCTTTTCTTGCGAATGTGAGCTAATATTTCTTTGTTCAATCAAGAGTTCAGGAACGATTCTTATTCCGACCTGAAAAAGTCGTTCTTTGTATCGGGTTACCGTAACCGTCGTTTTTTAAATGTACAATTATTGTGATTGTCACCCACCGCGGGAAACGACCCATCACCGAGAAACGATACTTTGCCGAGCTTTGTTCAGAATAATGTGACGGCGATCATGTAACTACAATGGACGCTATACTAAATAAAAATACAACGGTGATATGCTGGCATTTTCAAGTGTTGACAAGATCAGTCTTGTTTTGTATTGCTGGCATTTCGAAGTAAGCCGATGTAGGTCAAACTTTAGGATAACCGCCTAAATATTTACAATTTTGGTAAACGAGGTGACAGATTTTGGATGATTGACGTCCAGTATATACATATGTATGTATGTAAGCATTGGTATGTAAGTAATGCAACTTCAGCTATATTGCAATAATTGTATTTCCTTCCATTTATTTTTATTATTATTTTCATTATTATATAAGTAAATTGACGTATCCAAGAATTGTGTGTGTGTAAAATAAAAATGTTTTCAGTGATTACGCATTGACGGCAGCAGTGCACTATTGTACATATCTCTCTATCGCAACCGCCATTAATACAAGCATAGCAGGTGCTTTTCTTGAGAATATAGGGCGTAGGTAGAGTCACTACTGCTGAAAATATTCGTATCCGTGGCAGTAACATTATAGTGGCTTATCAGTTTTTCTCGAAACTGTACTACTCGCAGAAAGCACTATAGGATCATTGAACTATATTTGATAAAAAGCAATCTCCGAGCTACTGTAATGACCCAATGATGTGGATCATTATAGTTGATCGGAGAAATTAAGATTCTATTTTGGCATGTCAACTTTACGTAACAGAGTAGGCTGTATTATTCGCATAGCGTTAACGTTTTTAGATAGAACAAGTTCTAGGACCAATTGTGTCGTACTAAGGAGCTCCCAGCTTCTTCAACAATGTGGTTTTGGACTGCAAAGATGTTATAATATTCTAAGAGGCAGAGTGATGTCCATATAATTAACCTCCGGGGAATGCTTACAAGTGCTTCCCTTGCCTTGCCTACCTCATTCTGCATCATCCTAAATCTTGATGTCGTAGCAGCTGGATACATATAAGTTCCAGGCTAGTTATATTATCATAAGAATATTGTTACAACTTTTTCTCTTCTATAAGATATTAGCCGTAAGCTGAGCGTAGTAACTTCACTCATATATTTTGCTAGGTGGAATAAGTTTCTCACGTTTATTTCTCACTCATGATGTTTTATAACAAGGCGGTAAAATAATGTCTTGACTTAAGAATAAAAACGAAATACAGTCAAGATAAAAATTTCTACCTTAGTGTCGCAGCGATAGTGAATGCTGTACTTGAGGTGTCGTATTTGATTCTTGGGCGGGGAAATTGGTATTGGGTTCTTCTGTCAAATATATAATCAGTAGCAGAGTCTGGAACTGCACCCAGTATACGTCAAATGATCAATCATATTTAGATGATTCATACATAAGTATGTATAAGGTAATAAACCTTTGATATGATGGAGGAAGTGACGATCATTGTGTTCAATTTAAAAGTAAGGCGTTGGCACTTTGATTGAAGATAAAATTCGAGTACTTTATCTTAAATCATGTTTGATAGTAAGTATTAAGAGTATCTCATCTTACGTTATTTATCTCTTGAAGATAATACTGTCTGGTATATCGATCTTAATAAATCTGTAATAATAATAATAATATTCTACCACATACACACAACATCATCTAGTCCAAACTAAGCAGAGCTTGTATTATAGATACTAGACAATGGATAAACATACATTTAATTTATTTTTTTTTGCATTCATTTGATACATAGGAACACCCAGACCAAGACAAACATCCATTTTCATGCACACAAATGTTACTAAACTTACTTAAACTAATATTAAAATGCGAATGTGAATTTGTTTTGTTTTGTCGTTTGTTACGTTTTCACGCCTTAACTACTCGACCGATCATTATAAAATATTACATACACTTTGTCAGAGGAACAGAAAAGGACATAGGGTATCTTTCACCCAGAAAGCAAGTACTGTTATTAACCCTTTTTTTACTTGTAGTATTTACTACGTGGCGGCCTCGCCACTGTTTAGTTATACTTCATTTAGAGGCGCTCGCGAAACACTACACGCCGCCGTGTCGGTCCTGCTTCTTCACGGGCATCAGACTGCCCTAGTCTGTCGCCCCAGGCCAGCGCTCATGGGGGCCGGAGATCGTTTAGCGCCCTTCGGCGCCCGGTGCTTCGACTGTGGGCCGGGATGCTGGTGTTCACCTCCCTAACCCTTTCCGCCACTTCCTTAGCGAACATTACTACCTTGCAGTAGGAGGCGGCGACTACCCATGCGCTCTCGCTCGCGACCATAGACTATAGGTCAAGGCGCTTTTTAGCCCAGGCTGGGCACTCAGTCCAGCGTATGCGGCGCCGTGTCTTCGGGGCAGCCCCCACGGTGATGGCATCGGGACGTCTCTTCTCTTCCGATACGACACAGGTACTTCCCGAAGCAGCCGTGCTTTGAGAATACCTGGGTCAGCCAATATGATAGGGCACCATGTCGTCTCTGCAGCTATTCCTCCATGATGGGTCTTACGGCCGCCATCTCGGCGTTCCCTCACATTTACGCGAGCAAAAGCAAAATCTAGTATTAAATAAAAAGAAAGAAAGAAAGACAAATATTTTAAAGACAAGTATGTCGGATCTAGTACTTTTACATGTACTTTGCAGACGACGTATCACTACCTAACATAACTATTTAGTTAGATAGTCACAATACAAAACAGTCTGACAGTAAATCTATGTAAAGGTAAATACAGTCAATTTTTACAGCATAAACATTTGTTATACATAATCTACAATACATAACATACTTGGATGCATACGCTTTTGTAGTTTTTAAACTACATGTTATTGTTATGAGTACACGTCGCGTCATTATGTTCTCACAAAAACATTTACTAACTTCACGTGCTTATATAGTATTGTATATAAATGCACGGATGGCGTAGTGGTCATCTCGCCATGGCCACAAATGGTTGTCCGGAAATCTGGGTGTCTTGCCATTGCCACAAATGGTTGTTCCGAGTTAATAATAATAATAATTTTATCAGGTGGCAACAAGGTGCGCGCTTGTAACGGTTGGGTCATGCCGGTGCTCATGTACTCCTTTGGCATACTTAAGTGGACTCAGACTGAACTGGATGCCCTGGACCGGTGGGTCCGTACACTCTTGACGGCATACCGTATGCATCACCCACGTTCGTCTGTGATGAGACTGTATATCCCGCGGAAATGTGGAGGCCGAGGCTTTCTGAATGCCAAGGCCCTTTATAACATTCTATATATATATATATATATAATATTCTATCACATACACACAACACCATCTAGCCCAAACTAAGCAGAGCTTGTACTATGGGTACTAGACAATGGATAAACATACATATGTACATTTTTTTTGTAAATACCTACATATTATACATAGAAACACCCAGACCAAAACAAACATCCATGTTCATGCACACAAATGTTTGACTTGTGCGGGAATCGAACCCGCGACTTCCGGCGTAGCAGTCGGTTACACTAACCACTACGCCATCGAGGCCGACAAATGTTGAGCGAAATGAGAATGAGAGAAATGCCGAGTGTGGGTGTCTCGCCATGGCCACAAATGGTTGTTCCGAATCTGGGTGTCTCGCCATGGCCACAAATGGTTGTTCCAAGTCTGGGTGTCTCGCCATGGCCACAAATGGTTCTGAGTCTAGGTGATCTTTGTGTCCGTTGTTTGAACAGTTGCTATTCCCACGGACACAGGATTTATTCCTAGTGTGGAAGTTGTCTTTGACAAAACAATTGAGTATAACATGTACATTATTATAACTAATATTATAAATGCGAATGTGACTGTTTATTTGTTACGCTTTCACTCCTTAACTACTCGATCGATCATCATGAAATTTCGCATACATGTTGTCAGTAGGATAGTACAGAAAGGAACATAGGCTACCTTTGGTCTAGAAATATTTTTTACGTGCGAGTAAAGCCGCGGGACATAGTTGGTTACACTATACGTCCTATCCGACTTGCTCATGAATAGCTGGTCCACATTGCTTTATTATTATAATAGGCATCGTAATTGCATAACGAGCTATAATTTTATTATTGGGTATTTATGACGTTGCCGTTTTGTATGAAGAAAATCAGTAACGTTGTATTTTTAATACAAACTATTTCATCTACATTTTTTGTTGTGATTTACATAAAATGGATGACATTTTAGATATATAGTTGCTTGACTTACGGCCAAGTATGCTTTGTCTTGAATTATCATAAATTGCAACAATCATGCAATTTTGACGAATTGAAGCAGGGATTGTTTTTATATAAACACAGATTATATAAGAATAAATAATATAATAAAAAATAGATGATAGAAATTACAATTCTTATTTTAAAAAGACAACGCCCGTACTGGGTTTAAATCCTGTGTCGCGGGGGAGTTTACAAACATTCAAATCACGAACACAAAGAACATCTAGAATATCTATTCAGAACATCCATTTGAGGCTCACACATATCGCATGCTTAATAAAACTTACTTAACTTAGCGACTTAACTCGAAATTTGGGAGTATGGCAATTCAAACTTCAACTTTCAAACAGAATTTATAGTCACAAGATTACTTGTGACTATAAATTCTAATAATATATTCGTGTTAAATTGTTGCAACAGAGTTCAAATTAGTTTGATCAAAAATACTCAGATAGGTCTCTGTTTTATTAAGAATGCGATATATTTGTTCGTTGTGGGATTCGAACTCACAATACTCGGCATGGTGGAAGTGGCGAAGTGACCACTTAAACCACTTTGCCATCTGTGCAGTCAAATTAATCGGTAAACACAGAATATAAATAAGAGCAAGGCGGCAAATGTCGTATCAAATTTTGGAGTAGTTGCTTGTGCGCAGTAAATTGTTACTGGGTTAATCTGTTTTTTAATTCCTTCACTAAACTAGCAACGGTATGTATCTCTTTCGGTGGTGTAGCAGTGAGTGCGAATATTATGTAGCTCGAATAACGACAAACTGTTGCTGGTACTTATTTTCTGTTGAGAAATTCTCAGCGCCGGTCTTCAGCAGTCGGTTCGCCTCCTCTTCGTGGAATTGAAATTAAAAACCAACAAAATATAAATGTGATACAGCTGGGCCACTCTTCTGGACCCTGTGCTCAGCAGTGGGGCAGTTTAATATAGGCCTCATATTATTATTGATATATTATGTTTGTATATCCTGTACAGCTTTTATGAGTAAAAGAGCCTGCTTTAACTAAAAATTCAGTGACGGCATAAATACGTCGCTCGCCCCAGGAAGTACAATCTCTGACATGATAAAATAGTTGGCAACGTGTAAGCAAGCCCACAAAACTGGTATCATACCATGATAGTATAAAACGTATATAATATATCGGAGTATCCAAGCTTATTAGTTTGTTAGTTATAAACTAAATTAATAACTTATTACCAATTCCGTTTTGGCTGCACATTGTGGCATTACATTTTCAATGAATTGAATACCACTTTAGAAATAAAGGCTTATATTAATTGGGTGTTAATCAAAAGGTAATATTAATAATATAGTGCCTAAGAGTGCAACGCGATAGTGAATGCAATTGTTGGTATGAGATCTCAAGTTCAATTCTTAGGTCGGCAAATTGTGATATTACGGGCGACATCGATGTCTATCCCAAACATACATGTGTTATGATTTTAAATTTTAAGAAAAGCAATCAAAATCTTTCAGATGTGTATCTACTTACGTTGCTGACCGTACATTTCTCTACTGAAATGATTACTAGCAATTTGGGTAAGAAATTACTGGTATCCTTGTTAGCTCAGTCGGCAAAATTAAATGTTTCTTGTGTGAAAACTAGGCACGTGTCGTTAGGACAAAGTCTGACCATCGAATCTACGACCTCTTATATGTATACCTTAATCAAATAAGTACACAAATTATCTGCACCAATGTCATTTATCCCTATGCGCAGGATTCACATGATCTTTATTTGTAATTCAATTTGACTTACTGCTATGACCATTGTAATTTTTAACCGGTTTGTTTTGTATGATCGTCACTTGTCAAGGTTATCGCATTGAAGCGTCTAAACCTCCGGTGTTGGATCATCTCATATGATCAGCGCCGGCGCAGATTGTAATCGAAACAGGTGGTAGGTGGCTGATATCGGTGCAGTCACTCATGACAGCCAGGAGGAGACAGACGTCAGTGCTGTACTGAACTACATTCATCACATAACAATATAGTTCTCGCGATTGTGTAGCTTTATCATACCAGTGCGGTTTAATAGTGAATGTATTGTTGATCAGTCTGACTGAATTTTGTTGAGCTGCGAAGCATATTTGTACGTGATGACTAAAATATCGCCGGCGCTTTTGAAGCAGGTTAGTTAATAATTCTATAAATTAAATAATAAATAGTGTTGTTTATTGGTTTTATTATAGATAAAAGTGTTATCATTTTTAGGACGTAGAATAAACGTTTCTTTCAATCAATCGACGCTGTAAAATATGCGTTAAATTTTCTAATATTTCTATGAGAAATTACTAATGTCTTGAGCAATAGATTATTTTGTAGCGGTAACTTTCTCTGCAGTCTATTTTTATTATTGTGTCTAATTGATAAGTACTTATTAATTCTAAGTTGTCATGTTATTCGTTTTTCTACAATTTGAATATATAACAATGCCTCTAGTTTAAAAAAAGGTGAAAGTATTTCTAATATATTACCGAATTTTTCATAGAAAATATTTAACAATTGGTTTAAATAGCAGAGTTCTATTTGCCTTTTTATAAAAAGCAGATTGTTTATTTATTTATTTTGGTTTGCTGACAAAAGTAACAATAATACAAATGCATAATTCAAGTACATTATGTTTTATACAAAAAGTTAGTTAGTTACGATGGAATGGATGGATGGATTTTATCTCATTTAGTGATCTCTTCTAGGCAGGATATGTAGACTAAAGTGCAGCCAGTACTATAATTATTCGATGGTTGTGTAGAGCGATTTCTGTTGTGTTGTGGTTTAATTGGCTTGGGTTATTTATTATGATGTCAGTTTTTTTATAGCTTCACATACATAGACTCGTACATATATCAATGCTAAATAAATTGTAGTTACGTGTAGTACAACTGTTCTTATTCCCACATGAATCTGTTCTGTTTTGTAAAATTTTGGCTTTGTATTTATTTTCTAATATTAACATGTAGAAAAGCAATAATCATAATATACAACTTAACTAATATTAACAAACTTGACTCCATATAAGTAAAACAAAATGAAATATTACAAAATATAGGACAATAAATAAAAATACTTAAAATGGCTGGTTTAAGCAGCATCGTAAAATTCCTCAGCATCGCTTTCGACCGGGAAAGTGCCCAGAAGGTTTAATTTCAATTCGGCTAAATTAAATAATATGCAGAAAATAAGCAGTCATTTCTAGAGCACGAAAAATGAAACTGAAAAACGATCCAATTGAATCGTTTTTCTATTGCTCTCAAAACAAAATTGGTGCAACAAAATCCCTTGCAAATAAGTCAAAACAATTGTTCAAGTGATAGCTATTTCTTTCACTTAAACTCGTTTGTTATGTATTGCGTTACTTGTTTATTAAATTCTCTACATATATAGATACAGTTATTAATAACCAAATTGTATGGATCAGATTTTCGTAGTTCATTACTATGATATGTGCCATATCTAGTTTATAATATTGGTGGGTTTACATACAAAGCGTTCCAATATATTTTTTTTTTTAAATTGAATATTGCATCGGCCTATAGATTTCAATTTAAAAAAAAGTGCCCTATCTAAGATCAAGAAAATAAACCGTCTGAAAAATCATATATCTCATAACTTTTATTTCTTTCAATGTATGAATAGACTGGTATATGTAAGTAAACAAATTGCGTTTTTGACTTCCCTTTAATTCTCTTGCAACTATTCTAGAATGTTGATATATTTAATATTGTCCGTATATAGTAGTTTAATTTCAAAGTTGATATATTGATACATTGGTGCTTGAGCCACTTTTCATTATATTTGCCGGTTCGTTCTTAACTTGTTTCGAATGCAGTTTAATTTCATATACACGTTATTAAGCATAATTACAATTTAGGGTGCGATATACCCATCATAGTTATATTATACTAGATTTTACTCACGGCTTCGCTCACGCAAAATGTACTTTAGAATAGGGTAGTAAAAGTACTTTTTCCTGGATGAAAATATCTTATGTCCTTTTTGTATCCCTGACAACATGTATGCCAAATTTCATGATAATATATAATCGGTTAAGTCCTTAAGGCGTAAAGCGTAGCTTATTTGTCATGTCATCGTATTTATAATATTAGATGGGATTCATCGTAGTCATAATAATTGTCTTAGATGCGTGTGAGCAGCACGGTAAAGCGCGTGCCATTTGCGCTCACTGATACGTAAACGCAATATAAATATTATTTTCTCTAGAATATTAAAATTGGAACTAAACGACTTAAAACTGTTCGATAGGCATTTAAATATTTATTGGATTAACTATGGTTACGAATAGGGCAATTGCATGCGTTCGCTGGCGAAATAGATAGGAAATCTATATTCTAGCTTAATTATTGAGAGGTAAATATAATCAAACCTCGTTTTAGATTATACACTATTGATCGTGGATTATCTAGTTCAAATTGTAGCACGCATTGCGCTGCAGTTCAAGATGCAGCTGAATGTTTTGATTGTGATTTTCACACTAGGCAAATATATAAGCCTCTAAAAATAGTTGTTTACTGTATGTAAAGTAGCCCGTAACTCAAAAATATTTTTAGTGTATAGCTCACGCAAAATGAAATGCCATTAAAATTGTCACGTTTGGAAAACATGTAAAGTATTTATTACTACTAGCGATCGTCTAGTGGTCAAAATTCGACCAAAATTCCTAAGCTTGCTACTTTGTTTTCTTTTTTTTCTTTATTACTTATACATAAGGTATAGGTAACCAGAGTTACAAAGAATTGTACGACGTCAGACGAACAATGCCGAAATACTACGAACGCGATTCGACTGCGTGTGTCAAATGCATGGATGTGTGCGTGTAGTGTTTTCCCATTAATTTAATGTATTTCT
Organism: Catocala nupta; assembly: GCA_963675205.1. Lineage (NCBI taxonomy): Eukaryota > Metazoa > Arthropoda > Insecta > Lepidoptera > Erebidae > Catocala > Catocala nupta. The sequence continues at coordinate 22,848,566 of OY776086.1, read as the reverse complement.
AATGCATATTTTATGAAAATATTAGGATTTGCCCCTCCTTCTCCATATTAACTGTGCCAAATTTCATATTCCTCTGTCCGCGCAATTTTCGTAAAAAGGGGTACAAAGTTTTTGCTTCACGTATTAATATATAGATTTCGAACGTCTCTACGTATTTGACATTTGTATTGACGAAGAGAATAACAATGTATTACAAATTAGAGATTTTAAGAGAGATTTTGAATAAAATCTCTAATTAAAAACAGAATACCATAAATCCGAATAAAAACTACAATTAGTTTTTATTCGTATTATAGTTTTTATATAACTACAATAAGTTATTATTATATTTTTATTTAATAATAAAAATCCGTGAAAAGTGTGTTATGCTATTATTCGTTATTTAACACTCGACACTCCAACAATCAGGTCCTTGGCTATCGTCAGTCTTGGCTATAGTGGCTACGTAGAACGAAATATTAAAAACTAGATCTTGCCCGCGGTTTCAGTCGCGATAATCTAGATTTTGTCATTAAATTACTATCCCTCGGTAAAAATAACTTTTTCTGAATACCCTATTACCCTTACAGACCCTTTGTATTTCATGATAATCGGCCGAGCAGTTAAGGCGCGAATCGTAGCAAACGAATAAACTCACATTCGCATGTATAATATTAGATAAGATGCCTTTATATTGATCGCTGCTATGAATCATTTTATAGCTGCCTTCTATCAGAAAAATACTAATTTTGAGGAATGTTAAACTTAATGCATTGATTGGGTCGCATCGAACACAATAAATATTGGTAACAGTCTTAAAAGAGTAGAAAGTGGTAGGTCATGATCTTCGATCTTTAAATATCAATACACATAACACACTGCTGTTATTTTTATCCTTTTTAGATTAGCTAAAGTGTGATAAACTATAAATAAATAATTTATTGCCTTTTTCACCAGCAACTCTCCTGACTGACAGAATTATTAATTTTGCCATTTAGTTTATGTTCAGTGTTATGTTTAGAACCTAAACCTGCTACCAAAAATATGCTATATAGGAGTATGATACCAGTATCAGGACATATAAATCGGAGTAGTCAGGTTGCTTACCCGTATTTCCTGCAGTGCAATTTACTGGTTACAATCAGACTAATACTCTGACTCTATAACATTTAAAATTTGATCATACGGATGGCGTAGTGGTTTAATAAAATGGTAAAACTATGAAGAGACCGAAAATCTAATTAAAATAACCACTCTGTAATCAAACTGTCAGGAACGCACCAACATCACAAAGCATACATACATACATACACCCACCATCAAACATACCTATACACCCAAATCATTTTCCATTTCTATTTTGTATATTGCAACAATTATAAAAAGATCATAATGTTATTAAATAAATTGAGAGGGGCCTGAATACCCATGGCACAAGTTAAATCTTACTTTGGGTACCAGTGTTCGAACAATTATTGTATTTACCTAATATTGTGTTAACTTAGTTGTTTTTAAACTGTGTACGTTTTCTAAAATTTATTATTATTTTAAAAAAATATGGTTCGCCTCAGCACTGCCACAGCGACGGGTGTAATGGACTGGATCTCCATACAAGACAAAAATTGTGTGAGCCATACATAGTTGTTTCGAGTCTGGATGTTATTTTTGTCCAAATGTTTGTAATGTCCCAGGTGACCCAGAAACTATTCCTGGTGTAGGTAATATCATGATAATGAAAAAATGTTGGGCTGCCATATGATATCGAGCATAGGAAAATAAAAAAAGTGCCACACTGAATAATAGTGTGTACTTACAACAGTCTTTCTAAACATTATACGACGTCGTGTGTTTTGTTTTAAACGAACCAATGTTTATTAAACCCTTTAGAAAGTGCTACGATAAAACATTACTTGTTAAATCTTAAATGTAAGTACAGTGAGTCTAGGATATCAGCTAGTTTCTTAGTAGTCCATCAGACCTAAATGGCGGAAGACCTTCTCCTACAAAGGAGTATTATTAAGGATTGCTAGCATTTCACTTGAATTATAGTATTCTATTAATATCTCGTACTAGTCCTTACTCGCTCACTCACGGCTTTACTCGCGTAAATCTAGATTAGATTAGTAACACTACTTTTCTGGATGAAAGGTACCCTATATCCTTTTCTGTTCCCCTGACAATGTGAATGCGTAATTTCATAATGATCGGTGGAGTAGTTAGGGCGTGAAAACGTAACAAACAAACCAACTCACATTCGTATTTATTATATTAGTTAGGATTAGTTGTCAACATACATTATCCAGATTCCTTTTATCGGCCCAATGACCGATATCTGATGAGAGTAATCGAGATTTATGTAAAGTATAGACCTTGTATGTATGTATAGTTACACGTCGCCGCGTCGATTAGATACTAAGCTGACGCAATCAATACGTTAATATTCAATCGATGAAGAGAATTATTGTCCGATAAAGTCAAAGTAATAGATACTTAATGTTGTTTATTTGTTAAGTCTTTACCTAAGAGAGTTAGTATCATCCTTTTAAAGTATACCCAGATTCGAAACCAATACATCACGCAAATTTTAGTCTCGTGTGAGTTTCGAACCATACACTCGAAGCGCATTAGCAGGAACGAGGCGTCCACTTCGGAAACAGGACTATAAATATACCTACTTATGTTTATTGCTTATAGAAATGTAATATATACTAGTTGTAAATGTAGGTTAGGTTAGATAATGTTAGTAATAGTTTTTTCAAGATGAAAGATATCCTATGTTCTTTTGTGTTCCCTTGACAACGTGTATGCGAAATTTCATGATGATCGGTCCAGTAGTTCAGGCGTGAAAGCGCTACAAACAAACAAAGTCACATTCCCTATTTATAATATTAGTTAGGTTTATATATACACAGTCGTAAAGAGCGATAATTCGGTGGTTTAATATATTGCTTAAATAGGTACTTCAGCTTAGTTTTATCTGGTATTTTATTTAAAGTAGAATACTACAAAAATGTAGGAAAACCAAATAAAATAGCTTATATACAGGATGTCCGGTAATTAATGGATAACCTGGAAATGTCTTATAGTGGAACTGATGGCCGTTCAGAAAAAATGAAAAAATTTCAATGTTATCCGTTAATTACCGGACAGCCTGTATATGTACTTTCGGGTTACATGATTTATGTAATACGTACTGGCCGCGGTCAGTGCAACTTAACCGAAACATCAAACCAGTAGGCGCCGCTTTATTATTAGCCATAATTAAATATGTATGTACAGGTATAAAAAACATACAAGTTTTATTTTCAATTCCGCCTGCATGATACCAGTTTATATAATCTACTAGCTGACCCGCGCAACGTTGTCTGCTTGTCATAACAGAATTTTTCCCGTTTTTGCAACATTTTTCATTGATGCTCCGCTCCTATTGATCGCAGCGTGATCTTATATACCCTATAGCCTTCCTCGATAAATGGGCTATCCAACAATAAAATAATATTTCAATTCGAACCAGTAGTTCCTGAGATTAGCGCGTTCAACCAAACAAAACAACCATCAAACAAACAAACTCTTTAGTTTTATAATATTAGTATAGATTTAGTTAATTATCTATGTTAATATACCGTTGTTGATCTTAAAGAATATAAATAATAATATTAGCCTCTTACATAAACTGTTCCACTGTTGTGCATGTGCCTCTTCTCAGTGTGAGGAGGGTAATGCCGTAGTCTACTACAATAGCCCAGGGCGTGTTGGATAGACTTCACATATACTTGGGACCATTATGGAGAATTCTCAGATATTACGGTTACCTCACGAAGTTTCGTTCACTGTTAAAAAAATGCGATAATTGATTATTGACAACGCAAATTAAGATAAATTCACATTCGAAAATTCGAGGTAAAAAATAGAGGTGCGTTCGTTGGGATCGAACTCAAATCCTCTGCGTGGCAATTCAACGGTTTTCCACTATGCTATCGCTGCCTTTGAAAGCATAATATTATGTTTATAACCGATTGTGATGTCCCGAATTTGGTTTCTGAATTAAAAAGAGTTTTATTGAGTTAGGTTGTATGACAGAAGTTGGTGTTTTATAATAAAATCCTTAGGCGCAATAGGGAATCAAGACAAGTGCCCATTCATCCAAAATGTAGGTGCTATGCACTTGTCGTTGTAGCAATTGCCATCTTTTTCGATCCATTGCCAAAGCTTTCAACGCTATATGTCTCTACATTTGCTTTTTCTTTCTGTTTATATGTATTCATTATTCTTGGTCTTCCTCTATTTCTCTTTGCCTCCATTTATCTCTTTTTTGGTAATTTCTCATGTCTGTGTCAGTGACCACTCTTTTATTTCCTCTTCTCTTCTCAATAAGTTACAGTATTTCTCTGTTTTCATTTACTCTTCTCAATATTGACATGTTCCCAGTAGACCATTGTAGGTTTGCTTCTTATATGTGGCATAAAACAATAGCTAGCAAATTAAATGTGTAATATACCTGTATCTATTTCTTCAGGGGTTATAGCTATGAAACTAAGTAGGTATGAAATAACGTAGGTATGACACCAATCAATTAAACCCAAAACGTCACCTATTTTTAAAAAAAGACAGCTCCCGCTCTAGGAGTAATTCTTGTGTCGCGAGGGACGTTTCAAAACATTCAAGTTATGGACACAAAGAACGCCCAGACACGAAACAAAATTTTTTGGATCACACAAATTTTTGTCCTGTGTAGGATTCGAACCCACAACACTCGGCCCGACGGCAGTGACGAAGCGACCACTTAAACTACTACGTCATTTGTGCAGTCAAACCTTTGTTGCCAATGTACTATCGAATTGAGCGACGAATGACCGCTCCTAAGGTTAAAATCGCATACGCCCCTTTATTGTTTGAGTTTTTTTACACTTTACATTTGTTTACTGATTCTAAGGCGAAGTTAAGGGCGGAGTCACTTAAAGTCAACATGTGTTAGCGAAAATTTTTCTGAAATGGTCAACCGTTGCTTAAGTCATATTAATACATTAGTGGTTGTCAAAGTTAAAAAAGTAAGCATCGTTACATCATTGTTTTGAAGGTTACGTGTAGCCGAACAAAATTTGCAACATGTTTTACATAATGCTGATATGTACTAGTACAGTGACACTTATGGAGAAACTGAACTGCTAAACATTCTAACACGTTCGTGGACCATGTTAATGGATACTCATTTCTAAGGCATTGTAATTGGTAGGGGAAACACTTCTTTTATAGCATAACTAGCTGAGCCGCGCATTTTCAGCTGTTTCACAAAAGAGATTTTTCCCATTTTTGCATCATTTTTCATTGATCCTCCACTCCTATTGGTCGTAGCATAATAATAATAATAATTTATTTCCAGTAAGAATTACAATAGTATAAACACAACAAGAAAATACACTATGTGGAAACAGTTCCGTAGAAAATGATGAAACGTTCGCACCTATACTAATGAAACATTGTATCACAGGTGCCAAAGCATGATGTTATATAGCCTATAACCTGCCTCGATAAATGACCTATCCAACACTAAAATATTTTTCAATTCGATTCAGTAGTTCCTGAGATTAGCGCGTTCAACCAAACAAACAAATAAACTGTTCAGGTTTATGATATTAGTATAGATAATACTCGTGCTGTATATAAAATGTACCGGTGCAGGGCACGGGCAGAGTTCTCATTGTGAAAAAGTTTATGCAATAGTACACCATGCTGGCCCAGTGCGGGTTGGTATACTTCACATATCTTCGAGATCATTATAAAAATAATAAGAAAGAAAAGAATAGAAAGAATAATATTTTGGTACACAACAAAAGCAGAACAGTAATAAAACTAGAAAAATAAAACAAATACTAAAACTATAATTTCATTTCTGCTCACTGGCAACACTACACCTTCCGCTTAACTAAACGGAAACTGCCTCCATTCAAGTCAAGGCTAGTATTGTCAGTGAGCAGCGATACAAACAATTATATATTAAATTATTTAAGTTTAACTTAAGTTTAAAAAGTAATGTGAAAGTGTTTCTCCCATCAGTGCCAAAATTCCTTAATCTCAAAAATCTCTCAGACATGCAGGTTTCCTCAAGATGTTTTCCTTCACTGATAAAGCGAGGAAATATAATTTACTAGGTTGTGCTCGCGGCTTCGCTCGCGTTTATGTAGATATTGCCAATCATTTTTCTATCCCTCGGACACAGTAACTACATACATTTGTTCTCGGAAGATCATAGTTTACCAAAATCTGCTTTTTCAATGAATGACCAAAAAGGTTTTTTTTATGTACAGCAAGTTTTTATCTCTACAAAAATCATCCTGTTCACTTAGCTAGATAAATACACAGCCTGGTAGTAAGCGATTGCCATAGCCAATGATCGTTTTTCACCTTTTAAAAAGTCATTTAGGTTTGCCTCTTAGCCACTCACATATTAAAGTTTTAAAACTTTAAAGTAAAGAGCAAAGATTCTTAATTAAAATGTTTCTACGTGATTAACGGCGTATTGGCAAACAATACCATGTACTTGCTTAAATTTATATTCATCATATATTTAAATGTAATACATAAATACTACAACAATTGTGGACATGACAAATACTAGTGTCCACTTGTCACTAAAGTATGAAAAGTAATATCAGTACAATCATTATACAAAAGATCATTATAATGATACAATAACCCCAAGCTATTTGTCAAAATTCGTCGTACTAACTTAAATTATTTTACCGAAGTGTAGAACGTATTTAAGACACAATTGAATCTTTTTAAAGTAAGAACACATAAATTATAATTAAAATACAGCCAAGTTTCTATGCAAAATAAAACGATATAAAATTGAGCAAATAACTTCTTTTTCAAAAACAAAGTAAAATCATTTATTCGTTTACGCTTATGAACATCAAAGATAAAGAGTTAATGACTTTACTGGAGTTTATAATTTACGTACTGACATATACGTGACCTCAGTTGGTTTTGTGGATTCATTAATTTGCCAGAGCGTTAAGCACAATTTAAAATAATTGTATAAATATAATTCGAACTAATCGACTAATACTCGTAAAACTATTTTAATTAAAATATCATCATCACTGTTATCAGTTCATGTTAGCACCCTATTGAATGTAAGTCTAATTTAAGATTCATCAATAAACCAGAGCCTCTGTAATTAAGGCTTTGTAACTGTTATTAGATGAATAGTAATGATTAGACATCTGAAGAAATTTTAACTTTAACTTAATAAACTTGAAAACGAACTTACTTTAAAGTGATTTAGTCTCATCAGAGTAAGCATCTGATTTTATGCATACAAATCACTGCCGTAATCAATACCAGCTATCTGTGGAACGCAAATATTTATTCAGTAAATAAATAAAAGTTAGTATTGAATAGGGCGCCTTATAACGTGCAGTTTATAGAAATTACAGACGCAATTCTATAGTTTAAGAGAGAAATGGTTAACGGAACCGTCCTCTCGAAATTCAACCTGTCAGGTCACTGTTATGGCCAAAAATTTTGTCAACAACTCAAAAAATTCGCTTAATATAATTCACCAAAATATACGAAGCATATCACGTAATACGCCTAGTCTACTTACACTTTTAGCAAGGTCACAGATAGATTGGGACCTTATTGTTCTAACTGAATGCTGGTTAACACGCTCTCATCACATCCCCTCACTTGAAGGCTATAATTCCTGTAAAACTAGCAATAATATAACCCAAAATGAAGGTGTTGTCGTCTTTTACAAAAACACAAATAATGCCTCGGTAGAAGAACCCGCTGTTTTAGACTGTAATATCCTTGCCATGAAAATTAACAGCAAAACGATTATTTTAGCGGTCTACAGACCGGCAGGGTACAAAAATTTAAACAACTTTCTATCGTCACTGGATGCTTACATAAAAAAACTATCTAACTTCTCCAATATTATTCTAGTAGGTGATCTCAATATCGATATTGCGGAGCATACTACAGACTCATATTCACTTTCATACCTAAATCTATTAGCCTCACATGCTATGCTACCTGCCCATACTATACCAACCCATGGCAAAACCTGCTTGGACCATATATTTTTAAAAACAAGACTCCCAGCTGCATGCTATGTAGCTGAAACATCTGTTACAGACCATGATGCCGTAATACTTACCTTAGAACTTAATTACTCACTAAACACATCACGTAAAATTATCAAAACACTCGACTATGAGAAACTGGACAACGATATGACTAGCATAGATCTTTCTCCAATTTTCGAAAGTACAGACGTAGACTTGGCGGTATCACTTTTTATAAATACACTTAATGACAAAATATTAGCAAATACCAAAACTATTAGACTACCAAACCGCAAAAGAATCTTTAAGCCGTGGATGACCACAGGGCTTCTGAGGTGCATGAGGAATCGCGACAAACTACATCAAAAGGCTAAGAAATACCCCAATAATAATGATATTATTCTTACATATAAACGGTACAGAAATTTCTGCAATGGACTAATAAAAAACATTAAGACTCAACACGACAAAAATAAACTTGCAGCTGCTACAAAAACTGGTAATAAAACCTTATGGTATGCTGTGAAAGACATCACACATACAAAAAAATAAAAAATGAAGCCTTACAATTAATTAATACATTAGACCCATCTACTACCGCTAATCAAGTAAATTCATATTTTGTGAATATAGGTAGAGCTATTGCAAACAGTCTAGGTAGTCACACAAATAGCCCTCCGACCCTTCCAACAAAATCGTATCCCCACTCACTGGTTCTTCTTCCTGCAGATGAAGATGATATCGGAAGTTTGATTACTGGTCTGAAAACTGATTGCGCCGTCGGCTGCGATAAAATACCAACTGTATTTATAAAAAGATACAAGCAAACTCTAATTCCAGCGATCACCTTTATCTGTAATTTAGCTATAACAACCGGTAGATTCCCTAGTGCATGGAAGTTAGCGGAAGTACATCCAATTTATAAAAGTGGTGACGGAGCCCGTGTTAACAATTATAGACCAATTTCTATACTGCCAGCGTTCTCGAAGATCCTTGAGAAGATTATGAACAGGTCTTTGGTAGGATACCTTGAAGACAATAAGCTTCTTTCTTCTTCCCAATTTGGGTTTCGATCGAGATTGTCTATTAGTGATGCTATTAATGAACTGAATGAGTTTGTGACAAATAATTTAGATGTAAACAAAAAAGTAATTGTTGTCTTTATGGACTTAGCTAAGGCATTTGACACGGTCTCCGTCCCACTTCTGATTAAAAAACTGGAATACTTAGGAGTCAGAGAAAGCCAACTAGGTTTGTTTTCTGATTACCTTACTAATCGCCATCAACGAGTCAAGATAGCAGAATATGTTAGCAATGACCTTCCAATAGGTCATGGTGTACCGCAGGGAAGCATCCTCGGTCCTACTCTATTTCTAGCATATATTAATGAGCTTTGCGACTTAAAATTGCCTAATGGAAGAATAATTAGTTTTGCGGATGACACCGCGCTTTTATTTGAAGCAGACACTTGGCAACAAGCATACATCACGCACAAACGGGATTTAATATGGTTATGTCGTGGTTGTATAAAAATAGACTCGCCCTTAACGTTGACAAGACCAAATACATTTGTTTTTCTGTAAAAAATCCCGCTCATCTTATAGTAGATCTAAAAATCATAGCACATAATAGCTCGTGTCCCTCCAGTACCAGTTCCTGCCTATGTCCAGCTCTACAAAATGTTACTACAATAAAATATCTAGGTGTTATTTTAGACAGAGCGCTCAATTATAACGCACATGTTGATCTTCTTGTAGCGAGAACAAGAAAGTTTATTTATCTGTTTAAGAACCTTCGACATGTTGCGGACAAAAAAGTTATAAATATGGTATACCTAAGTCTCTGTCAATCAGTTATCACATATTGCATCACAGTGTGGGGCGGTACCTCAAAGACAACCTTATTAAAATTAGAAAGGGCCCAAAGAGCGGTCTTAAAAGTCAGCAATTTTCTACCATTTATGCATCCTACAAAATTAGTATATGAACTCACCGAAATGCTAACTGTTCGACAACTCTACATCCAACATACGGTTCTCAGGCAACATTCGCTACTTCCATACAATCCCTCACTACATGCTAATAAACGACGCAAACATGCTGTTTGCCCCACGACTCGCACAAACACAACCTTCTCACATCACCAATTCAATTTTCTTGGAGCGTACCTTTACAACAAATAAAACAAAATCCTACAAATCTACAATTTAACCAAAAATCCATGTAAAGATACTCTATACAGGTGGCTGAAAAAACAAAGTTATGACGAGACGGAGCAATTCATCATCGTCCCTCGCTAACTATAACCACAAGTAAATGTGTATATATGTGTTAGTACCACACCATACATATGTTACAATATACGTCACTTATACCTACTTATACACACACAAAACACACACCCACCCACACACCCACACACACACACACACGTACACACACGCACACACTTCTCACAAAGAACACATACCTCATTTTGTTATGTACTCTTACTTTTGCATTCATACTTAATGACAGTCTTTCAAAATGTTATATACTTTATGCATGTTTTTAATGTATAATTTGAATTGTATATTTAGTGTATTTTAGTGTATAATTTTAATTGAATATTCCGAGGTGAGGGCCTGGTGATCCGTCACACAGGGTTTCCCTAGTATGGACACCAGCCTCTCACAAAGGATCATAAAGTTCCTATATCTAATGTATATAGATGTGTAAGAAACACCTTTGTGAAGAGAGAAATAAATAAATATATTATTATTATATTATTAAAGATTTTAAGAACGTTATGTCTTTTAAAGAGTCCATTAGGTATGCTTTAGTAAATAATGCTGTTTCTGTTTTCAGGCCTCAGTTTATGTTTTCAGGGCAATAAAAAAAGAGTTGAAAATAGTAAATATGTATGAAAGTATTAATAGACAAATGCTTATATGTATAAAATGATGAAAATATTTGCAGCGATTTATTTTGAAGTAACAATTTGAGAGTATTTTTAGTGAACGACGAGTGAACCAGATTTAATCCAAAAATCTCCTTATCCAAAAAAGCGATATAAAGGTAATGTCTCCTTTCATATAATTTAGCAGTCGTTTGTATCTTATCCCCTTTTAAGGTTCCGGATCTTAAAAGGATAATAAGGAACTTTTGATACGATCACTCTTGTGTTCGTCCTTTTTAGTAAAACGATTGAACTTCGATATATTGTGATATAAGAATCTTTTTGGCATGCACCATGGTAGATATTAAAATTTAGGGTTAATATATTTTAATTTTTTAATTCAATTTACAGTCATACAGGTTTCCCTCGACTAAGCTATAAACGCATTTGGATGTGTAGGAAGTCTATCACATTTATTTATCAGGAAATCTATCTACGTCTATACTAATATTATGAAGCTGAAGAGTTTGTTCGTTTGTTTGTTTGGTTGAAAGCGCTAATCTCAGGAACTACTGGTTCGATTTGAAAATTCTTTTGGTGTTGGTTAGCCTATTCACCGATGAAGGTTATAGGCTACATAACATCACGCTACGATTCACGGGGGCGTCGCAGTAATTATAAACGCGGGTGAAACCGCGGGCACATTTTGTAGTAGTAGAGTAGAGAATTAGTAGTAGAGCTTAGGTCTCACGAAATAAATATAATATAATAAACGTCTGTGTGTATACGCAATGCAACTCTGCCTTAGAGATGAATGTGGTAATTCATCAAGCCTATCGACTCTATCCTTCAGTAAGAGCGTGACATACTGTTTTAGAGGACCTCATGTCACCGCGTCTTTGTGTATGACTCAGCGTCTCACAACAATTTATTGTAAACTTATCTCATAAATTAGCATTAATATTATACCAACAATATGATTACCATATTACGAAATACTTCCATCCTTGTCATTGATTTACTTATATAAATTAGTGGCTATTGTACGTTTCGAAAAAACAAATAATCAATTTTGTTATATGACGTCAGGCGTTAATCAAAATCAATAGGAATATAAAAAAACAAAATTTTGTATTGTAATCATTACAAGTTTGAACCTAAAGTGTATACAATAGAAGAAATCCAAAATGAATTAAATAAGAACTTTATGTACGCGGTAGCTCCCCTTATTTTTTTATATTCGGAGATCCACATTGATATAATCAATGGATATCCGTCACTTATTACGATTGAAGAGTTTAATTGATAAGTAAGCCAGTTAAAGCGACGAAAAGGTAGGCAGGCATGCGACGGAGAGGTAGGCAGGCATGCGCCGGAGGACGTCTAAGCGAGCAATATTTTTACTGCAATATTGTTACTTCAATGTTTTCAACTATAGCCCGGCCAGTATAAACACTATTGAATGCATCGGCCGTTTCTATTATAATTGTTTGAATCGTTATATACAATATATTGAAGTGGCTATTATTATCGACAGTATACTGTAACCACACAATGCAGTAATAAAATGCCTGTATTGAAACCTCTTCATTAACACTGCGATACAAAATCTTAATTAGACTACTAACAGAAACTAATTAAGTGGTCTTTAGAATACCATGCTTTCATTCTTCAAATTGGAAATGAAAAGCCTTATTTTATATTTAATCAAAGGGAAACCTCAGATGAGTGTATTCAAACCTGTTTTAATTATAAGGTGTTTTTTAACTAATTATAATATAACAGAACATTCACTGTAGCGACATTTTTTATTGACAAATATATATGTACATTTGTAGCGAAAATGCTTTAGCTATGAATTATAGTGATAGATATATAGATGTATTTTATCGTTAATTCTGGCCGTGTGAATTTTGATTTCGTAAAAGCTACAGTTTTAAATGGTTTTTACTTTATTCTTATTTTATTTATTTGGAAAACAAACAATTGTGCATTAAGCGTTACAAGAAAGTTGAACAATATAAAAGATTAACTAAACATACAATCCACTACGTTTTCACTTATTACGTGTTCTACAAGTAAAATGTTTTTAAGAGTTTTAGAGCGAGATAGCACGCAAATAATTGATACAATACCAAGTTGCATCTCATTATAAGGCTGACCTATTGTTGACATCCAGACGTAGAGATATAACATTGCACGATACAATATTGCACGTACATTTTAAGTCGGATTCTCTCGGAATGTAACCCTGTACTTGGGAGTGAACCTCCTGATATCTATCGTTTTCAATTATAAAGGTCGTACTAACATTGGCAGTTGTTGTTTAGAAAATCTAAATAACACTTAGCCCGGGGCATTTTTAGCATTGTCAAATTCCGTATAAACGTATACGTAACGTCACTAAACCAGTATCGTGAATAATCAGTTTAAAAGAAAACAATATTAAATACAATTTAACAGAAGGCGGTAGATGGAGATCAAATTAGGCACTGCGTCAGCTATTGTTGCAGTATAGACTACAACGCTGGTACTAAATAATAATTTATTATAAACCAATACATAATAAAATAAACATACAAAAAATGTAATTAAATAATATATTTATATTATATATATATATACATATATAAAAGTAAATAGTTTATAATAATTAGCGTAATAATATTATGTTATACTACAAAATACAGCATGAACACACAAAAAAAATATATATAATAATAAATATATAATAATTTTTAACAGTAAATTATATATATGTAATCCTTTTGGTTCTTTATTATACAAAAGGTCGGATATTATTCAAAACCTACAAAACTAACTGCGATGAAAATGATATCTGTTAGCAATATTTTCCGAAATACTAATGATAAAATATAAATTTTATTATTAATATTTTATAATAATAATAATATATATATGTATATAAATTGTTCGGTCCTTTTTGAAACAATAAATTAATATTATTATTATTTTATTTGTTATTCTCGAAATTTGTAATAATTTCAGTCAATTAGTGAAAACCACGGGTTTACACCAAGTGGAGTTCATTCGTGTTTTGTTTAGTAGCTGTATCTTCCCGCAAAAACTTTTGAACAATTTGGCAAGTGTTTAGAGGCTTTTTGCATCGTCAAGTATATATAAGATGTAGTTCTATTTGCTGTAGATAATGGTGAAGTTGTTTAGGTATGATGCCGGTGCTGGACAGAATCAGCGGAAAATATATATTGATATACTCTATTCATTTTCCAAATTCTTATTATTTCTTCTTTTAACTCTGTGTATTTATGTATTTTTCTAGTTATTGCTTTTTGTAAGTTGTGAGTGTTAGGAACAGCTATTTCAATTAATTTATGAATTAATGATATGTCCGGTCTATTATAGTGTATATCTTGTGACGCTGAATCTCCAGCACCGGTCTTGGGACATACTGGTAGCATGGCACTGGTTGATGTGGTATGAGATTGTGCTTAATGGATAGTTTTTGATGAATGATGTGAGCGATTTGATTATGTCTACGGGTGTAGTCGGTTTGAGCTAATGTTGGGCAGCCACTGGTTATATGTTGAATGGTTTCGGAAGACCGGTGACATTTTCTACATTTGTCATTTTGTGTGTTAGGATCTTTCAGAATATACTTTTTGCAGTTTTTGGTCTTAATAACTTGATCTTGGATGGCAAGCATAAACCTTTCGGTCTCAGGGAAGAGAGAAACTAATTTTAACCATTTGTTTGAGGTTTCTAAGTCTGTCTGCGGCTGTTCTAGGTCATGTGAATGTCTGCCGTGCAATTCCTTGGAACGCCAGTTGCCTATTTTTTCCTGCACGTGTTCTGTTGAGGTTTTGTAAACAATTCCTTTATTGTGCAAATTTAGCCGAGTGAAGTTTTTGTCTATTTTAACTATGGTTGAATGAATATTGCTAGTTGTAGATTTGATAAAAAAAAAAACATAAAATGTCTCTGAGATTTTAAATCTGCCCTTCCCATAATAATTTTAGGTCAGTAAAGCCTCTGCCTCCATTTTCTCTCTTTACTGAAATTCTTTCAATGGTTGATTTTGGGTGTAAATAATTGTGTTTAGTTAATGTAGTTCTGGTCTTAATTTATAAACGATTACTATCTGTGCGCGTCCACTTAACAACTCCGTATCGACAGTGCCACTGGTTGGGATGGCATCTCCCCAAAATTGTTGAGATTCACTAGCCACATCCTGGCCTATCACATATATATGTAACCTAACTATATCCACAGGTACATTCTCGCGAGCCCTAAAAAAAGCCATCGTGCACCCTATATACAAGTCGGGCGACAGAGATAGTGTCACAAATTATCGCCTCATCTCAGTACTCCCAGCTATCTCCAAAATTCTGGAAAGAATAATGTATAAACATCTAAACAATTACCTGAATAAATACAAAATTATTTCCGCAAACCAGTTTGGCTTTAGGAGCGGCCTTTTCACTGAAGATGCTGTGACTACCTTATTAGATTTTGTTGTAGATAAAATTGATAAAAACCTAAAGTGTTTAGGAATATTTCTAGATCTTGCCAAGGCATTCGACACTGTCTCTGCCACCTTACTTCTCTCGAAACTGGAAACCATAGGAGTGCGAGGTACCATTTACGAATTATTTAAAGACTGTCTCTCAGATAGGTTGCAAAGTGTTAAGATAGGAGAATATATTAGCGAAGCAATTTCTGTAGTTACTGGCCTCCCATTAGGCAGTTTGATCAGCTCTTTACTTTATCAAATTTACGTGAATGAACTGTGTGAACTATCTCTACCTTCGACACGAATAATAGCCTACGCTGATGACACGGCGATACTAACTTATGGCTGCGATTGGGCTTCAGCTAAAGAGGTTGCCGAAAAGGGTCTCAGTAAGGTGATGTCATGGCTAGAACAAAACAGCCTCACCTTAAACGTCAAAAAGACCAACTTTATAACCTTCGGCCCAAGATCCTCTAAACTACCACATGCTGACTCGCTATCTATTAAAACCCACAAATGTGTTAACCTCGTTCCACATTGTTTTTGTCCCAATGTCGCAAGAGTCCATGTCGTAAAATATCTGGGTCTCCATCTAGACGCTTGTCTATCGTGGAAGACACATTTACAAACAGTATCTGCACGTATTAGAATACTTATCTTTCTATTTAAGAAATTAAGAGCATCCGCCATAAACGATATCCTTAAGACGTAAGTTTACTCGGCACTAGTTGAGTCAGTACTAAGCTACTGTATTACGGCTTGGGGTGGCGCAGCCAAAACCGACATAATTCAGGTAGAACGGGCACAGACAGCCGTTATTAAAGTTATACTCAAAAAATCTTTTAGATTCCCAACAAAACAACTATATGCGGAATTTAAAGCTCTCACAGTCAGAAAACTTTACATTTACCGCACTGTTTTAAAAAAGCATTCATATCTTCCATATAGTGCAAATAAGAGTCCAATAACACTAAGAAGACCTAAACCAGCTTGTCCTAAAATATGTACAAACACCACGTTTGCCACACGACACTTCCCATACTTAAGCGCGCTAATTTACAATAAAATTAACCAAAAAGATAACATACACTCTCTAAAGCCACCTTATGCATAAATATAAACCCTGTCCCGGATGAATGGGTAGCCCCTATAACACAGGGTTTTCCTAGCATCGGGGTCACTATTCACATTAGTATGTATTTTAACTAATATGTAACCACATTATAATGTCATATGCTATGTACTCTCTTGGCTAATAATAAATTATTATTATTAAATTATTATTATTATTAACTCCAAAAGTATATGTTAGGAATGGTATTGCAAAAGTATTAACGGCTTATTATTATTATTATTAATAATCATATTATGATAAGCGTTACGTTGCAAGTTTTTGGCGATATATAACGTGTTTTTAAACAGTTCCAAATTGACTTCTCTTATATGGCTGCCGATAATGTTGTTTTTACACAGTCTTGATAGGCATGCACCATGCATAAGTCACTAATATTGTATCAAGAAGGAAATAATCTACAGGTAATCTATAAGAAGTAAACATTAGCTCATATATTGCAATAGGTATTTCTAAATTTTCCTGGTTTCTGAGGACAACTTGTATCCGCATTCGCTATACTGACAAAGCGTTAAATTATACATAATATGATTTTTATTTCTGTATACATTTTTTGCTTTTGCGGAAAAATACGTATCTGTAGTATAACTAGTTTTCACCGAAATTCAGTGGTTATTAAACTTTTCGTATATTCCGACGTTTCAAGGACTTTTGTCAGCGTTGATGGAACCGAAAGTTCATGCAGGATAATGTATGAGAATAGTTTCATTTGCATGTTCATGCAAATGAATGTGACTGCAACGAGTATTTCAATTAAAATGGCGGCAGGTAATGCCGTGAGTTATGTATATTACATTACATTAGTAATCTTAGATCTGAAAGGATGTTAAGGCATATGTGTATTTTTTTGTTATTTTCTCAACGTATATACATGCAAATTGCTGTTTGTGTGTCTTAGTATATTACTTATCTATATATTAATACGCGAAGCAAAAACTTTGTACCCCTTTTTACGAAAATTGCGCGTACGTACCAATATGAATTTGGTACAGTTAAAGTTTAAATGGGGAAGGAGAGGCGAATCCTAATATTTTTATATAATAGGCATTAGAAATACATTAAATTAATGAAAAAGCACTACACGCACACAACCATGCATTTGTCACACGCAGTAGAATCGCGTTTGTTGTATTTCAGCATTCATCGTCTGACGTCGTACAATTCTTCGTAACTATGGTTACTTAAACCTTATTTATATGTAATAAAGAAAAAAAAGAAAAAACGTAGCAAGCTTAGGAATATCGTCAATGAAAGAGTAGGTATAGTTAAGTACATAATAATTTGTTTGAAAAATATAGGTAAATTAATCTGTATAGCCTTGGCGAAATTTATAGTAGTAAAATCTAAATGAAATGTGATTATAAGGATAAAGTTATAGACAGCAAAAGCTTAATAACGATCAAACTTAAAATTTGAATCAATTACGGTCGAATTTTGACCACTAGGCCAGCGCTAGTTATTTTAAAAAGACATCTCCCGCACTAGGAATATTTCTTGCGTCGCGGGGGACTTTACAAACATTCAAACAACTGACACAAACTCGGAACAACTATATGTGGATCACACAAACTTTTGTCCCGTGTGGGGATCGAGCCCATAACACTCGGCGCGGCGGCGGTGATGAGGTGGCCACTTAACCAAGTACGCCATCCGTGCAGTCGTATATAATATGGAGTTGTTATTGTGTGTGTTGCTATATGTTATAGATTTTGTTTATTAATAATTCGTCTACACAATAAGGTGATAATAAAAATCAGTTAAAATTATATAAAATTGTTATCATATGATGACCATTAGTAGTTTTTGATGACATAGGTATACGTCTGCCTTAGAGTAGTACTTTTCAGCGTGACTTCATAATTAATTATTACAGTAGTAATGAATGCGAATGCTGTGCGTGAGATCTGGGGGTGAACGGTCGCGTTGGGAGAACTGATATAGGGTTAGGGTCAAGAAATTCTTTGCAGCTATACGGAGTCCGAACTGTAGCCGGAAAACGTCAATAGGCTCGCTCCTTATTTCCTGGAACCTAAAATCAAAGCTGGCAGAATGAAGCTATAGTACCAGGGTTTAGGTGACTAGGTATGGATTATTAATTTGCTTATATGTTAAATTACTCAATACCTTACCAATCCTTCACTGTGGCCAAGACACCTTTAGCCGTCTTTGATCAGTCGTGTTAGTCTGGCAGTGAGTTACCTATCCTCATCCTAGTCATTTCGTCTACTTTCCGCATGTTACCTTAGGACGCGCAGTGCAAGCATCCCTAACTTATATATATATTTATTTATTCATTAGTAGCTTTTGCGCACGGCTCCGCCCGCGTGTTACCTACATCAATTAAAAGGTTATGTCCTTACCCAGGTTTTAAAGTTTCTCTGTACCAAATTTCATCCATATCGGTCGAGTGGTTTGTCCGCGAAAAGGTTATAGACAGATAGAGATTAGGGCTGATAAGGCTGTAGGAACAATATGGTTCCGTAGGTTCTTGTCATATACTTGTGCGCATACAGTCCGTTACTACTAAGGTGACGATTGTTCATTAAACGTGGTCAAATTAACAAAAGTATGTCTAAATAAGATGTCCACCGAGATTGGCTAGTGGTCCGTCTAGCAGACCAATTTTTATTTGTAGTCTTTTAAAGGTCACTCTTACTTATAATTACTTACATTCATTTGTTGTAGATGGTGTTTGAGTATTTATAGTCTTTAATTAAAACTGCTGACTCATCACATTATACTTTTAGTCTACTACGATGCACGTTGTGTTAATCGAAGTGTGATTATGAAAAACATAGTTGCAGTTCTTAGAAAGACGGAAAATGTATTTGGTATATCCTTTGAAAATCCTTCTCAAATACGTGGTTGCCACTTCACTGGCCAAGTGACGACTGTTGTGTGTTCAACCGAGACAAAAAATTGTGTGATCTATAACTATTTGTAGACTAAACAATTTATCTATACAAACATTTAAACAACGGCCTAAAGCAACAGCCAGGTTTTGCTTGTGTCCGTTGTTTATTTTATTTAATTTAACGTTTATTTAATTTTCTGCGAAATATAATTCAAATCCTTCACGCGGAAGAGGCCATAATAAACAAAACTATTATCCATTATATTTAGGTTTTTAGACTTTAAGTCAAAACAAAGATCTTCGAAGTTTTTATTTTAGCGACATCGCGACACCGTATTTTACTCATCAAAAGCAGGCAACATTTTGTTTTGAATGAGCGTAGTAAAAATATTTTACTGCTAGCTCACAAACAAAACATTTTTTGTGGGATGTTTAACGACTTTAACACGTAGCCGGTACACGCCCCTGTAGAATGACATTAATGGATACATTATAATATTATTAAAATCTGCCAATATTTATTAGTTATTGAACATAATTATCTACTTACATGTCAAGTTAGAAGTGTCTAGTAACAATATACAATACGATATAAGTATGCAATACAACTTCAAAGGAAGAATATTATTCACTAGATATTGCCTGTGGCTTCCCACTCATCTAAGTTGGTTAGGTTGGCTTAGTTAAAGTATTTTTTTCTGGATGAATGGTACTCCGGTCTTTTCTGTTCCCTCGACAACGTGTATGCGAAAGTTCATGATGATGGATCATGTAGTGTTAAGGGTTCCCTATCCATTAGCATAAAATTTTAAGACCTAATATAACTTAGCATAATGTTGTTTGGCATAATTATATTTTCGCATAATATAATTACGCATAACAGCTTACGCATAATTTTTTAAGCATAATTTCTCTAACCATAATAATGATTAAGCATAATATTGTAAAGCATAAATTTATTAAGCATAAAGTTCTAAACCATAACTTTTTTAAGCATAATATCCTAAAGCATAAATTGATGATGTGTTGAATGAGTTTCTGTCACGGCTCCGGCGCTGCGGGCCTCCGGCGGCCCCACGCGTGCTAATCGTCGCAGACGGCTTTCGCTCACCACCGCAGCTTCGGCTTCTTGGCAGGCTTCGCCGGCCAGCCTCAGCCACGGCGGCTCGCTCGCAGCCGCCTGCTCCTCAGCCCGCGGGCCGCCTCGCCCCTACACGCCTACGCGATTTTAAATAACACTCTAGGGGTAGGACAAACAAGACTACGTGAAGTCGGTTTTGCAGCAATTCGGTTCTGTGACTAACTTTTGTTGCACAGCATATTACAAGCAATTGCTAAAAATATACACCTAAAATAAATAATTAAGGACTACTATTTCAATCAGTTAACTTCTATCTGAGTTAACTTCTATTATGCTAAAAGTCTTTAGGCCTACTAACGTTATGCTAATAGTCATTAGGCCTACTAACGTTATGGGAATCAAATTTATGCCGAAACAAATTAGTCTTTAACATGATTATGCCAACATAAAATGTATGCCTAAAAAAAGTATGCCAAAGTATTATTATGCCAAAACAAATTGTGCCAAAATCGTTATGCCGAAGTATATTAGGACAAAAAACATTATGCGAAAAGGAGGGATCCCAGTGTTAAGACGTGAAATCGTAACAAAGAAACACACTTTCGCATTTATAATATTAGGTAGGATTCCCTATTGCGTGGCAATTTCGATGAATTCGGTCTTATTCCTTGTCTAAATCATTAACGGACTCACTGAGCAAAATTGTTGTTATCTATGTTAAAGGGTTTTGGCTAGTCGTTGATAAGTCAGTTAATGAGTCAATTATAACTTTTCTATTTCATATATTTACAAGTAGGTGTCACAGATGACATTTAATTTTATTTAGTCGTTATTTGCTAGTAACACCACAGATCATTATGTTGACTGTGGTAATTCGGCCTACTGTATGTGTTTGGATTCATATTATCACAATGTTAATTTATTAAAGTTATATAATGCGAATGTATACATTGACACATTTGGAATATTTACACAGTTTAAATGTTTTGGAAACTTGTGTTATGTTGTTGCAAAGGAAAGTTTGTGCTGCTTTCCTATCATTACGTAGTTTTCACACAAAAAAGTAAAGTAACTACTATTCTATTAGCATAGACAGAACATCAATTTTACTGATACATATTACTAAGTCAAAGGCCTTGATAAAAATGCCTTGTTTTTTGCTTGAGCACTTTTTAAGTAACAACTACCCCGCTAGCTACGCCAATTGGTTATTATATTTTTGTTTACTATTGTATTTGTCTCTGTAAGTGGTTATAGTACTTAATATAGCAAATGAAATTCATAAATGATTGAAACATCTTTAATCTGATCAATCTAGTTTACTATTTGTGAATACGGTTTCTTATCATCTCATCAGAAAATATAAGATTAGATTAAAGGGCAAAATGTCATACATGTTACCTGATTATCCTGTTGACCATAAAAAGGCTTTCCTATTGATGAATGATCTGAAATGATTCCTATTGAAAAATAACGGGTTAAAAGAAAAGTGGCAGGCCAGCTTTCTAGATTGGCTTAAGCACAAAACATAATAAATTGTTCTGGGCTTAAATATGAAATTACACATGATAGTGGTGAAAACCCGATGAAGCGGTAAAATTACAAAAAATAAAAATTGGGACTAAACTTTGAAATTAATTTTAATGTAAACATTCGTGTAAAGTAAGCCAATGGTGTCAATTCTGTTGTCACAAAATTCTCTTATCTTAGCTAAAAATCTCTAAAATTTATTTTAGCCCTGTCACTTTTTGCGAATTCAGAATACAAAATGTCGTTGAAAAATGACCAGAAGGCTGGACTTTTCTTGGCTCAAAGAATCAGCATTGCCATTCAACGTGGCAATGCTGCCAGTCTCCTGGGCACTTTTCCGGTCGACAGCGATTCTGAGGAATTTTACGACGCTGCCTGAACCAGCCATTTCCTTTCTTTATATTAAATTTATAGACCCATATTTTGTTACTTTCATGTTTTATTTATAAGTGGTTAGGTTTGTTAATATTAGTTAAGATGTAAATTATAATTGTTGCTTTGTTGAATATAATTATGTACCAATAAAAAAAAAAAATGTCGTTTGACAGGACTAATCTAAATTTTAGAGATTTTAAGCTAAGATAAGAGAATTTTGTGACAACAGAATTGGCACCAATATTATGTAAAACATAAAACTGCCTGGTACCAAACAAATTTTAATCCTGCGCAGGAATGGACCCGGTATCAAAATTCTGTGCAACGTTGATGGCGTGTCATCCATGCATTCAATTTAATAAATCATTCAATTTGACTGACGACATAACATTTGATCTTAAGCACTTAGAATAATAAAACTTTATGAGTTTTAGAATAAGACCTTTCCTAATTCATGTCCATTTCTTATTATAATCCTATAATCCTAACTTGATAGGATAAATACGAAAGTGAGTTTGTTTGTTTGTTACGCTGTCACGCCTAAACTACTCGACCGATCATCATTAAGTTTTGCATACAATATAAAAAATTGCCGGAATAAGGCATTTTCGTACTGAACCAATTTGGAGTCATCAATCATTATTTAGTACTATAATCGTATATTAAGTTAGGTATTTGGAAATTTATTTCAAAATTTTTTTGGTCACAGTGGAGGTTAGGCGGAGTATTAGCGATTTATGCAAGCGACGATCAGATGGTTAGTTAGAGAAACCTTGAGTAGACTCTTGCAGTGAGCACAAGGTATGTTTTGCAATACGAAGTGCAATAGGACCGTCACTCACGTTCAGAAACAACCACAATAATTATAAACATTTGCAACGTTGATTATTTCTTGACTGCCAGTGGCGCAGTGTACCTATGCGACTGCTGTGTATGAGGTCTTGAATTCGACTTGTAGGTCAGGCAGAGTGTTTTTATGGTTTTGCTGTCAAGAAGTTCGCAGTACAGCATGAAGTCAGGAACTGTCCCCAGCAATAGGCTCGATGCTCGACCATGGCTGTTGAAATGTAATAATACATCTCAGCATTTGTTTGTCGCTTGTCGTTCATGTAAACCAAAGCTCAGTCGTACAGTTGTTCCGAGTCCCGCACTAAGACCGCACGCGCATTTAAGTAATATCTTATATAACTTTGCATTAATGTGAAGTATAATAAATTAACAGTTGGTGAAATTATATTTTCATTTATCTCTGTACACATCCCCGATGTAAACACGCACGCACACCACACAATAGTATCATATATCTTATTCTGTACCCTTGATAACGTGCATGCGAAATTTCATGATGATCGGTCGAGCAGTTAAGGAGTGAAAGCGTAACAAACAAACAAACACACATTCGCATTTATATTATTAGTTAGAATTAATCTGTTTATTCAACATAGTAATGTTGAATTAAGTTTTTGTACAGTACTGCGGTTTTAATTATGGAGAAATAGCTGTAGAATAATACAGCTTCGAATAATTACGAATCCCGGTCGTGCAATATTGTAGGACTATGATTGCAAATTGGACGCGTGTCATTGTTTGTCATGTGACGACGTGTCAAGCTGTAGGGAGAGACACTATTGCTGCAGATATTAGTTGAACTATATGATATAAAACTAGGGGTATTCACTTGATCCTCGAATTTATATTTATACTAGCTAAACCCGACCACGTTTCGCTGTGACTATTCTGGATATTATTTATTGCCAGTTTCCGTAAGAATTTATAATAAGGATAATAAGTATTTATAATAGGAATAATTATTATACAAAAACACTCTCATATAAACAACTAAGTTATTATAACGCTGAGTAAAATTTTCGAGTCAATCCATTGACTACTTTTTGAGTTCTGCGGATACAAATATACGGAAGCTGAATTTTAATTTATAAGATAGCTATTCAAATATATGTAAATACTAAGCGTCATTTTTACACATCGTTTTCCTGTATGTTTTTAAATGTAAATTATTGTCATTCTTCTTCATTCAAATCAATTGAGTAGAAAAATTTACTGATGCTTTGTATTATAATAAAAGAAAAATTTGTATTACAAGTAGTCGCTTTCTTGTAATTCTAAATGTTTATTGCATTAGCTGCAATTTTTTTTTCGCTTTATATATATACTATTACCTGATGGTAATTGGTCACCGTAGCCGTAGCCTGCAACACCAGAGGCATCACTTGCGCGTTGCCGACCCTTTAGGAAAGGAAATGGGAAGGAGAAGGAGCGGGAAGGGGGAAAGAGGGTGATTGAGCCTCCGGCACTCTCACTCACCGAACGAAACACAACAGTAGGAAATTAGGAATATTGCTATTTCACGTCGATGTTCTGTGAGAGGGTAGTCCTTCCCTGGTCAAGTTGGCCTATTCATACTGAAATCATCGAGGCTCTTCTACTCATAAGCATATATATAGCTCTATTACTCATTAACTTGATTTTAACTGTAAGGATAGCATATATATACTGATTTAAATAATTGCCTTGCCACTGCATTGCACCTGTTGTTATGGGTTTGATCCCCACACGAGACATTTGTCTCGTGTACGCTCACATATTTATATGAGCTTACCATATATAGTTCTTCTGAGTTTGAATGTTCTTTGTATCCGTTGTTTGAATGTTTGTAAAGATCCCCGTGTCACAGGATTTATTCTTATTGCGGCAGATGTTTTAAAATAAGCAATTAATTCAGAGTTACGTAAGAAGTTCATTAAACGAACATCGTGTTTCCTCGTTACGTCATATCCCTGAGAATAGTCCAGGGTTATTGTGAAAGATTCTTGAAATCCAGGATGCTTGACACGTGAATGATCCAATTGTCAGCACGCACGTGAATCACTTTAAACTTGCAATGTCGCGTCGTGATAGTTCTCTTCCGTCGGTCACGCCACCGGTAGGTGCACCCAATTGTATATAATACTAAAATAGCGATGTGAATGGCAAATTGATCAATTTATTAAGCAAGTCATTTGTCAGTGATTATGATCAGTCCACGCCGACTGTTGCGGTGCGTTTTCCTCTATTGTGTAAATGCGTCCACCAATCGTTTTAATAAGTGTTGTGGTCGCCTTTTAATACAACCGTGTATCACATGCAGGTATTTTTTAACGTGGCACAATATAGTGTGATCTGGTTTAATCGTAAAATAATATTAGCACTATATATAAACTGTTTCAATCTCTTCTCAGTGTGAGAAGGGTTAGGCTATAGTTCTCCAAGCTAGCGCTGGCCTGATGCGAGTTGACTGACTTCACATATCTTTGAGAACATTATGGAGAACTGTCTGAAATGCAGGTTTCAATTAGAAAATAATAAACTTGTGCTAGATTTGGGAACCTTAGTATAAAATAACTGATTTGCACAATCTTTTGTGTTTTAAGATCGATTTAATATGTATTACATTGCGCCGTACCACAAAAACACATTGCGCTAAAAACGAATGATGAACGATGAATTCTAAAATTAAATCAAACCTTCAATAGTTGTGTCATAAACTCATAATTATAATAATTTTTACCTTGAACTAAGCTACCATAGCTACAATATCACTTCTTGTTTATTACGTAACGGATCATTTTCCGCTTATGCTATCAAATCCGTAATAGAGTAAACGTTGACTCTATCAAATGATCCATGCAATTGTGTCTGATTGCAATGCCGACATGATGGTGCAGTTATTTTGGCACCCACAATACGTTAAAGCGGTTTCTATTTCCGTACACGTGCAAAAAAGACATACATTGTTGTCTATTTTTCAATTACCCACGTGGTAAAATAGGGAGGTACGAAATACAGTAGTCCTTTACAAAAACGAAGCCTGTGAAGTCGGCGTGACTGTGGTTAAAGAGCTGCTCTTTGGTTAGGTTAAATAATAATAATAATATTCTACCACATACACACAACACCAACTAGCCCAATCTAAGCAGAGCTTGTTCTATGGCTACTAGACAATGGATAAACATAGATATATATTTTTTATAATTATAATTGAATTATGCGAGTCCGTTGTTAGATAAATTTAAATACAAGTATTGTAAATATTATGCGATTGTAGGGTTAATTACTCTCAGTATAAACATTTACTAATTGATGCTATTTATCATTGACCTATATTATTGTATCGATATTGTCAGTATTAGTAATAATACTAATAATGATTTCTAATCGATTGTACTGACCGTAAATTTCTACCACTTGTTAAGATATAAATGGCAACACTGCGAACCGACATTTTAGTTTAAAAATATATAGAATGGCATTTTCATTCCACATTGAAGTGTTGAACAGTGAGGTTATAATTTAAATAAATCCGTGTAAAACTTGTCAATCCATGTTTCTTTTCTGAGATTAAGACCGGATCCTTTACGACTATGTGATAAAAGGATCGCAGAACAATAAAACTAGTTTTTACTTTGCATTTAAAGTTACTTACCACTGACGTCTGTTTATTACATTAAAATTAGACAGATTACACTTGCTTCATATATCTCTGCACCACCAAAGGTTGACTGGCAGATATTGGTTATTGACATTACGTTTGCCAATGCATATTATATCACTCCATATTATAAAATAAAGACCCCGCTGCGTCTGTCTGTCTGTTCGCGATAAACTCAAAAACGACTGAACGGATTTTCATGCGGTATATAACAATAGACAGAGTGATATATGAGGAAGGTTTAGGTGTATAATTTGTTAAGGTTTTGTAATACCCCTGCGAAGTCGGGGTGGGTCGCTAGTTGTGTATAAAGTTTAATGGTCTGAGGAATATATTTGATTGTTATTCCTTTTTTTTGTACTTCACTATAATATATCAACTCTCTTTATTATCTGTCTCATTGGACAGTTAATAAACGGGGTAAATTGCACATGACCAGTGTGGTTGGCAGATTAAATCTTCCAGAACATTATGGAGAACTAACAGACATGAAGGATAACATACGATGCTTCTCTTCATCGTTAAAAACGCGATAGGTAACTATTTAATATGCACATTACTTTGAAAACTGAGGGGCGTGGCGTGGGAGGGAATTTAAAACCTCTGCTTGACAATTTAACTGTTTTTACTAACGCCGTTCCTTACTGGATAATCATTGCATTGATAATGACGTAATGATTGGAATGGTTGCCTCGTCACTGCTACTGCGCCTTTTGTTCTGGGTTCGATTTTCTCACGGAACAAACCTTGTGTGTATTGATGATAGATACATTGATTATAAAAGCATTAATCTAATTTATACGAAAGTTTTCCTAATTACTTATTAATTGTAAAATACTAATTAATTCGTATATAATTCAACGATACGTAGACATTACGCCTGCCTGCATAGATTATCTCGGTTGCCATTATATGAGTTGTATATCTATTTCCTTAACTGTCATTATATAAGTTATGCATATCTACGACTCCTGGCGCGACTTTATAGTCCGTCAGCTACTGTTCGGTATCTATAGCGGCTTAGTTAAAGAAATATTTTTATCTCTAACCAAAATCATCTAATAGGCCTCATTATTTAAAAACAGCCGCGATATAATCCATGTATTGTAATTTGATATCAATGTATAAAATAGTATAAAAATAAGACAATCCATACGAAATGTCGGCAAAATAATAATAACGATAATATTCTATCACATACACAGAACACCATCTAGCCCAAAGTAAGCAGAGCTTATATATGATAATGTATGATAATTCTATTTCCTACTAATATTATAAATATGTAAGTTTGTGAAGATGTTTCTATGTTTGTTCATTAATCACGCTTAAAGCGTTGAACGGCTTCGCATTATATTTAGTTGACAGATAGATCATGCCCGTGTTTATCACATTTTACCAGTATGCGCTTTCGTGACATATCAGTAATTAGTCTATATCTATACTAATATTATAAAGAGAAAAATGAACATATTTCAGTATGCTTGTATTTTTGGTCGTAAACTCAAAAACTGCTGGATCCTATTAAAAATTCTTTCAGCTAGCTAGCTTCTTTGTCAAGAAGTAACATAGGCTATATAACATTACAGTACACCACAGGAGCGGAGCAGTATCAATATATGGAGTTAAAGCAAAGCTCAAGATAGACTTTAAAGTATATAATTTAATTTTAAACGGCTACAGCGCCTTTTCAGTAGGCTCTTGATATATTTATCAAGAGCTATACTATATATGTATATCTGCTCTGTATTTTCACTTTTACAAGTTATTTGACTCGATTATTTGTCTGAGAGCTCTTCATAACGTTCTCGAAGATACAAGTATGTGAAGTCTGCCAACCCGCAGAGGGCCGGTTTGGTAGACGATGTCCTACACCTTCTCACACCGATAAGAGTTCCGTGCCGGGCAGTGGTACAGTTTAATATATGTATATGTATTATTATATTAACTATTATACAGTATAGTTCTGTAACTATGTCTACTGTTAGACGCACGTAGAATACATAACACCGTCACAGTATATAACAGTTTGTTTGTTTTATGGTGAAACAAGATATTGCTAACTTCGAAACAACAAGCAGATTCATTACCTGCCTGCCGGTCAACAGAATAGAATAAATTTTATTATAGATACATTTAAATCAACTAACTGCATAGATAGTGTAGTGGTTTAATAGCAGCGATAGCTCAGTAAGGAGAGGGTCATGGGTTCGAACCCACGTCGCGCACCTCTGACTTTCGGAAGTTATATGACTTTTCGAAATTATGTGCGTATTGGTTGACTATTATCGCCTGCTCCATGCCTCGGAGAGCATGTTAAGTTGTCGGTCCCGGCTGCCATGGACATCTATGGCAGTCGTTATTGGGAAGTCAGTGCCCTATAATATCCTGTACTGGTTTATCCTTAAGGTATCGTTAGCCTTCGGGTTGCGAAGGTCAGGTGGCAGCCGCTGCTGTAAAAACTGATAACCAGTCAAATCCGGTTAGACCAGAAAAGCCGACCCCAAGTGACTTGGGAATAATAAAGGCTAGGGAGAAGAAGAAGATAGTGTAGTAATTTGAGTGGTCGCCTTACCATTACTGGCACATTGAGTACTGTGAGTACGATCCCAGCACGGGATAAACAATTGTTTTGGCTACAAATGGTTGGAGGGTCGGATTGGATCGTGATGCGAAACGAGTGGGGATCTAACCTACCAGGGATGTTGCGAATATGCGATATTGCGGAGTTTCCGCATCGATTGAGACATCCGCATTCGCAATAATCAACGCGGATCTTAATGCCGATCCAGATATAGCGTAGGTTATGATAAGAAAGAAATCAGTTGTTCAGTAGTACATGTTTAATTTATTAACCTTTGCAAAACAGGCTTGAACCTGAGAAGGAGGTGATATTAGATACTTAATATTAAATAAGATGAAAAATTTTCATCAGCATCCGCATCTGCAATTGCGGTGCTTCCGCATCGATTTGGACATCCGCATCCGCATTCGCGGATGTGAGATTTTAGATATCCGTATTCACACCCGCGCAAGTCAAAAATTCTACATCCGCAACATCCCTGTAACCTAAACGCGTAGTTGCAGCGGTAAAGCGACCAAATAAACCACTATGTCTTTGTGCAATCATATATTATGTTATGCGTAGATGTAAAGTTGTCAACACGAATACTGTAGCGTTTGTATTAAATTGATACAATCTTCAATGTAAAATTCACGAACGAATGACTCAGGTTTAAATCATTGTATACTGACTGGTCATCCTTTTTACAGTTATGGCTGACGTTCGGCGCATCGCTGTCATTTCTAATCATCGGATTGGTGAGGGGCTACTCGGCGTCTGCAATCCCCTCAATCGAGGACATCGATCCTGAAATCATCCAGAGTAGTGAACAGAAATCATGGATAGGTAAGCAACTTAAATCTATAACAGCGTACAGTTTTATAATCCTATTGCCAAGATAAAGTTATTGGGATTCTCTGTCAAATAATTATCAATAACAGTCCTAAGTTAGGAAGGTGCCACCTTCTGTATTGCATACCCTGTGGCTTGGCAAGCATGAAAACCTTTTGGTCCTGCTCCAAATATCTCTCTGGTGGTATCTGGTTGACGTCATATATACTTCCACGGATTACAAGACTGATAAGTGAAAAAGTGGCCAGTGCACTTGTGTTAACACACACACGTTTGCACTTTAATATTTTCTGCGCAGTTGGCAGCTCTTTCAAGATTAGCTGCCATGTCCGAAATTCAGTCTGGAGGACATTATCTATTTCTATACAAATATTATAAATGTGAAAGTTTGTGAGGATGCATGGATGTATATAAGTTTGTTACTCTTTCACGCAAAAACTACTAGACCGATTGCGATGAAACTTGGTATGCAGATAGCTGGAGACCTGGATTCATACATAGCCTACTTTTTATCTCACTATTCCCACGGGAACGGGACGTACGCGGGTGAAACTGCAGGGAAAAGTAGTTACCCTATAAATGTGAAAGTTTGAAAGATGTCTAGATGTTTAGTTATCTATTGTTCACTCTTTATATTCGTGATTAAATGTGTAATATGTGTATATTTTGACGGCACGGATGGCATAGTGGTTAAAGTGGTCGCCTTGCCACTGCCACTGCGCTAAGTGTTGTGGGTTCGAATCTCATACGGGACAAAAATTTGTGTGATCCAGAAATGGTTGTTCCGGGTCTGGATGCTCCTTGTGTCCGTTGTTTGAATATATATAGAATACCCCGCAATACAGGAATTATTCCAAGGACGGTAGTTGTCTTTTTGAACAAAAATATGTGTATACTATACAAACATATAAAAACTACAACATATAGTCATAGTTTTGGGGAGGATAGTCCATGTCGACATTATCGCCTAGTTAAAACATCTTGTG
The DNA here is from genome assembly GCA_963675205.1 of Catocala nupta. Taxonomy (NCBI): domain Eukaryota; kingdom Metazoa; phylum Arthropoda; class Insecta; order Lepidoptera; family Erebidae; genus Catocala; species Catocala nupta. Next base: position 22,817,284 of record OY776086.1, on the reverse strand, counting down.
CTGTGTAATCTTTCCTACTGGATCGTTTTCAAATTAGCTCATGTCATGTTCTTGCAGTAACTATATTTAGATCTCCTCTATAGGCACTTTTGTTGTTACTAAAGTAGGGGGTAGTAGTATTAACAAAGGGGTAGTATTTAACTGTTCCTAAATTGTTTACCTTTGTTCCAACAAAAATACTAATTGCACAGCAAAATATGCTTACTAAAATATTTTAAAGAGATCAAACTAAGTTGACGGAGCCCCGCTACGCAGGGCTCCTATTTTTAGGTGGGTTTAAGAAGGAACCTAACATAACCTAACCCTTCCGAGACGGAATGCAGTGATTTGAGGCGTACAGGTGCTCGTTATGATATATTTTGCTGCGTAATTAGTATTTTTGGTGGCCATTATATTCAATCCTTTAACAAAATATGATCTATGTGCCTAGCGCTAAGAGGGAAGTAAAATTTTAAGAGTTTGCAATATACGAGGGATGGCTCTATCGTAGCATACATACAAACATAGCCGAACAAGACAATAGGGACGTATTGCTATCACTCTAGCACAGTTACGTGACACAATAAAAGCATCTTGATTGAAATACTCGATAAAATTTTGTTTTCACCCGAGAATCAATTACAAGACCTCATGTAGAGCAGTCGAATTCATTACCACTGCACTATCGAGACAATTTGTCAGACAGGTTACGGTTAGGTATGTTTACCGTTATTTTGCCACCTCCTATTTATATAATAAATATAAAGTCAATATTAGTCTACTAGATTTCGTGTAATTTTCAGGTCAAAATAGTCACGACTTCATATAATAATTATATAATATGATTTGCGACATTTCGCTAACTTACTTGTGGCATTGACCAGATAAGCTATTTCTTTGTATCTCCTAATGAAAGCAGAAGCATGTGACTGTAACCATGTTATGGAGTTCAAGTGCACTTATATTGTCAAATATTTGTTTTACCAAGGTCAGTTCGAAATTCACATGTTTTTAGCGTGCCGTTCCTAAAGGGTGCCATCGGGATCCTATTATTAAGCCTCCGTTGTCCATCCATCCATCTGTCTGTCAGCGGGCTGTATCTCATGAGCCGTAATAGATTGAAATTTTTACAGTGTGTATTGTTATAGGCACTATAACAACAAATAGTAGTATAGTATCGGTCTTGTACGATGACTTGTGATTGACGATACGGAACCCTTCGTTTACGAGTCAGTCGCAATAAATAAAACATCGTCACATCATGCAGCTATATTTATAAATTTGGTTAGCTATGCTATACTATTTGTGTTTGGAGTGGTTTCACGTCGGTTGATTAATCTAGTAGATGGGATCGAACACACGGCCTTTCAATTGCAAGTTCCGATCAAGTTACCGCCGTTGCCAATGTTGCATCTATGACTGACTTTCTTATTCTAAATGACATGCATTTCAAATAATAATTTCATTACTACAGTGATATCACAAATATTAGTAGTTTCAAATTTATTCAAACAAGATACCGTGCATAATTATATTATTTCTAATTATTCTACTAAATAGTCAAAATGTAAATATAATATTCACCAAAAACAGACAATAAAAGTAATTAATAATTATTCCTTTTAACTTGTTATTACCTGATTATTAGAATATCAGAGATAATTGAAAACCTATTGTGTCGCCGCCGGTGTGCCGCCGCGAATCCATAGATTAAACTAATATGTTCATTCCCTTTTAGGAGCCATTCCACCTCTCGGAGCGTTCTTAGGCAGCATGATCTCTGGCACCCTCATGGAACGCGCGGGCCGCAAGCGCACACTGCAACTAACGTCACCGATATGGGTCGCCGCCTGGCTGATCCTCGGCTTTGCGAAGTATTATCCGCTCCTGCTAGTTGGCAGAATGATCACAGGCGTCGGCGTTGGTTTTGTACTGGCGACCGCACAAGTATATGTAAGTACCTACATATCTGAATTACTATTTTAATAAATATTTTATTATTTTAGCAAGCTAAGAAATTTTTGTATTATAAATTAGGAAAAGGTCATACCATGAAACCGGCATGAAAGTTCGCATAAGATGCTTATAGGAGGAAAACTGAATTAAATAAACACGATTTGTACGGTCTCAACAAAGCATGTTATAGGTGTCAGTTTGGGATTTGCGCCCTGCTCCATGGTTTGACTTTTACCTCGTTTATAATTTACATACTCTGTAACTTCACTTGAGATTGTAATATCATTTCTCTATTATCTTTAGTTCAATACATTTGATTTCTCCTCCTATTCTGCCTTATAGTAAAGTGTACTGGACGGTATGTGTTGCACGTATCGACATATGCTACTTCCACACCGCTTGCCACGACTCGGATTGACATTTGTGACAGGTGAAATTATGTTAAAACGGCATAGAGTGATTAGAATAAAAATAGATATAGCGCCACCATTAATAATAATAATAATAATATAATAAAAACTTTATTTGCACATAAAACATAGTACAGTTAATCTATCTTAAACAAATAAAAAATGTACATAATATTCAATACACAATTTAAAGATAGAGTGTACGATGGTGGCTGAACTAGTATAAATTATATATTCCAGCTTGTCCATAAAGTACTATGCTTTTATACGAAACCAGAGTAAGAGTTCCATAGACCTGGCTCACTGATTCCTTTCATCCCATCTAAATACCATTTTGCTTATGGTCAGCAACGTGCAACTGATACACCTAGTATTGCAAACAACAATAATTGTAGTTAGGCACCTTTGCCATCTTAGTTGCAAAAATAAACTCCCTTAATATATTATCGTAATTGCAAGTTTTGCTTTCGTTTTCGCAATGGATTGCATAATTATAAAGAATTAAAAATACCCTGCGTGAATTTTGTGTCACGCTTAATGTCATATGCTGAGAAAATAATGATCACTTAGTTGAAATGAATAGTTACGGTCTTAGTGCGGCCATAAATAAAAGCAATCTCGTCGGATTTAATTATCGTTAGAATTTTGTTACAGTACGAAGGAAAATTTACATTCAGACACGTGTGGACGATTGGCACAATATTGATTCTTATCAAATTACGCCGACAAGTGTCGAATGTCAGTCAGTTGATCCCAATATATAATGCATACATTCATTTTATTACGTATCCATTTTTATGTTCAAATTACTTGGACAAAATGGCAGTATTTATTTAAGAACCAGTTATTTTAATGAACCCTATCATTATTTTGGTCGCGAAGCATAAGTATAATAATAGACACTATGAACTCGTATAACAATTTCAAAAGGAGTGCTTTCTAAGTAGAAGCAGGCTCGCCGTCTATACCGGAACACAAACACAACCAACGATATTTCAGCTAAATAATTATACTAATATTATATCTCAGAAGGTCTTAAATAAATTAACCTCGATTATAATAAAAAAAAACTTATAATGAAATAATCATGGTATATGCATCAACTTAATCAAGAAAACACTTCCTGAGATCGAATACAAACAGTCATTGATCGACAAGTGTGCAGTCAATTACGAATGACGCGTATCAACTTAGCCGTGAAATAAACGGAAATATTTCTATAATTAATAATGATCCAACTTATTAATGATTAGTTGAACACGTTTATAAGATACAACAATAATACAATAACTCTCTGTTATTCTTCAATCAACTTATTCACCCATATACGTTCGGATAGTGGCATATTATTGTGCTGCAAATGCGTACTTCAATAGAAATAATATGTAGGTATGGGTTTTGTTTAATAAGAATGAATTTATTCTGTGCCTTGTTGTGAATACCAATGTACGATGTCATTGTGTAAACGTTATTTATTGACTTTTTCTGTCAGTAAATTCTTAGTCGCTGGAAGCGGTTGGATGCGGGTGGCCTAAGTCCGGTCTGTGTGGAAAACCTTGAGGGAGGCCTATGTCCAGCAGTGGACGACTTTCGGCTAAGATGATAATGATGATGAAATTCTTGGTAGTAGAGTCTACAAAGTCTAGAAGGCGTGGTCACACAATATGTTTTAAACCTAATGCGTTATTTGATTTTGTATATGTAGGTACAGCCTTGCAAGTTCTGACAGTTGGTAGGTATAAGGATTAAATATTGTCATAATGATCTAGACGTGCAAGTAAGAGATCAGCTGAGTCATCATGAGTTTTATATAGCAAATACTTTTAAAAGAAGGAACCTTATCTTGCTAATTCTACCATAAATAATTCTAATATAATTACATTTTGTATTTGCATTAATTTCCATTTTAATGTATATCTATATTATTATAAAACGAACAAGGTTAGGTATTTGAAATAATTTTGCAAATCTAATTAGTACTATTTAGCATTCTAAAATATTAATTACTACAGACCTTTGTCTGAACCCAAATGGAGAGGATTGGTGCCTGATTAACTGTCTATTTGTTCGCACAGAAAACAACAGATTTGATGTCGTTTTCTCAGTTTAGCTATCAAACTGTGAAAACGGCAGCACAACCTGTGAAAAGACCTCAACATTAAAGTCATCTAAGCCACATTTTATCTGATACTGTATAAAAATACTTAACAAATATCGTGCAGTTTACGCAATTAAAATCTAGGGTAAAAGTCAGTACATATGGATGAAGTTATATAAAATCTCAATGATTCATTTCTTTTATTAGTATAATTATGATCTTGTTTATTGATTGCTACAATCAATTTTTTTGCCAGTATGTGTTGGAAACACGTAGCTTTTATTGAATTGCTGCGCACGTGTAAATAATGTTCTGTGTATATTTTTTGTTTGGGGTTCAATTCAATTTAAGTGTTTTATTCTGTTAAAACAAGTAATAATATTAAAAAATTTATTGCATGTGCGATTGTTATTATCTTTTATTGATTGCGTAATATAATTTGCGGTGATCAAATCATCCTATATATATATATTAGGTGTTAGAGGGAATTAATTAATCTTTATAATGGTTAGACCAATGCGTATTGGTTAGGTAAAAATGCTGTTGATGATCGAATAAACATCTCTTTAAAGGGTTATTCCAACTGTAATTTGTCAGGTTTCAATTGGTAACTCGGTTATACGTACTACGGATTCTAATGCTATCGATTTCGCACAGTCTGTTACATCCGCGTTACTGGTGTAGTATTCCTCGCGTCCCGTCTTATTACTGCTAGCCAGGGCTTGTATTACTGGGATTGCCAATTAAATGCAGGTTGATTTTTCTGATTCTATCTACCTTTTGATTCCCCAAGGAAGATTAGCCGATTCAATTGTCCTTATTTTACGGTAGGCAGTCCGGAATCCAAAATTTGATCGTCTTTCTTCTTAGCAATAAAGAAAATTGTAGACAAATAAGATTGAAAATGATTATTGGTAGATCATACAAAGTTTTATCCTGTGCAGATATAAGGTTCGTTAACAAGTTACATACTTATCTATATAAGGTTTACAATATGCAACTATTCATACGCTATTTTGGTTAATTAATTCTAAGACATCCTTAAAGCGCCGCGCCGCTATAACTACGATTGTAGAATTCGAAAGCGCTTTCTACAGCAATAGAAATAATATATTATCTTTCTACTATAACACAAATATACACATACATACTTACATAGATTCACGCCTGTTTTCCAGAGGGGTAGGCAGATACTACAGATATCCATTTGCTACGATCCTGACACACTTCTTTGGCTTCATTCACTTTCATAACATTCCTCATACATGCTCGCCAGTTTAAGGTGCTGTTAACCTGGCCTTTATTCAGAAAGTCTCCGATCTGATCAAGAAAAGTTCGCCTAGGTCTTCCCCTTGCGACTGTTCCATTTACGCTAGTCTTATAAACTTTCTTAGTCAGTCTTTTTTCATCCATTCTTTCTATGTAGTAAAATCATGCAAACCTTTATTTAAAAAACTGAAAATTTCACATTAGCAGGTCTATACATATTGCAGGTGTGTACTTTGTAAGAGATCATGCTAGTTTGTTTAAGAAATATGAAGATGAGGTGGATTCTAGAGTCAAAAAAGAGATCCATCAAGACTGATAATGCCTATGAGAAAAATTTCCTTGTCTCACAAAAATGTCATGACCATTAAAATATATAATAGAATCCCAAAATGTATAAGAGAATTGCCAAATGGGAAATTCAACAAAGAACTTAATGATTGGTTATTAGAGAAATGTTTTTATAAGGTAGATAAACTTTTACAAATCTTGATTTGAGACACTTTAATGATATTTTACTTGACATTATATACATTTTTATTTTGATTGTATTTATATGAATTATTCACGTTGCATTCTAATCTTATTTTGACATGACTTTAAAATGTATGCTTAATATTAGGACCTACGTATTACCTGAAAATTATTGATTTTAAATATTTATATATTGCTACTTATAATTATAAATTCTATGCATGTCGGGTAAACCGGCGAAATATGTGAACATTTTTACCGTGTACATTTTGAACAATTTATATGTTTCATGCAGATAAATAATAATAATATTCTACCACAATATATTCTACCACATACACACAACACTATCTAGCCCAAACTAAGCAGAGCTTGTACTATGGGTACTAGACAATGGATAAACATACATATATACTTTTTTTTTGTAAATACATACATATTATACATAGAAACACCCAGACCAAGACAAACATCCATGTTGATGCACACAAATATTTGTCTTGTGCGGGAATCGAACCCGCGACCTCAGGCATGGCAGTCGGTTACACTAACCACTACGCCATCGAGGCCGATCAATTTCTACATGTCCAAACCAAATAACAAATATCTATACGAGTATATAATATGTGTGGTAGAATTAGAGCAATATATACTACAAGAGTTTTCCCGCGGCATTGCATGCGTTAATCAAGATATTGCCAATAAATGTATATCTACCGGGAATAGGACATTCTTTCTGGATGAAAGGTACCCTATGGCCTTTTCTGTAGGTAGGTAAATGTACCAAATGTCTCCTGATAACGTGTATGCGACATTTCACGATGCGTAACAAACTAACATTCGCATTTATAATATTAAGTAAGAATTTTACGGATTCATTTGTGTGATCTGTAGGTGAGTGAATGTTGCGACCCTGAGATCCGAGGGCGTCTCGGTTCCCTGCCAACGCTGTCCATGTCCATGGGTATCTTGATATCGTATGTTGCTGGGAACTGGCTTTACTGGAGGTACCTCGCTTTCCTCTCCGCCGTGTTTTGTGGTGAGTATAAGTTCGTATATACCTACATAAATATAGGATCTCTAATCAATTGACTATATAACGATAATTATATAACGATGTCTAATCTTCAAAGTTATTTAGCTTAGAAAATTGCAGTACTTACATTATACATATGGGCTTTATTTTCAGAAAATATGTTCGCTAGGTGTGAAGAGGTAAAGTAGTTTCTTTAAATCCGGTTTAGAAGTTTATTCGTGAAAACATAATAAATAGACAGAGCTACTTTTGTATTTATTATAATTATGACGTTTACCATAGTTCTCATACACGAAACGGCAAACATAATTAATTTATGCATCGTTTATACTACTGTAACAAGCCTTTGGCGCTAGTCGACTGTATTTTTAATGGCGCATGTAGCACATGCAAGTCGCTTATGCATGTAGTCTGTGTCACATACTCGCGCCATGATTACATGACGTTGGTAGTTAATATTTATTTTATATGCTTATCAATACATTTGTTACTTTTCTGTGCCTGTGTGTCTTCTTGTGTCACAGTTTACTATTGTATAGTTTCTCCAAAACAAGTTTAAAGTGGGACGAACGTGCCTTACAATCATGGTTGCACATTATATTTGTATTTAGTAAGAGCTTTGAAGCCCTACACGGTTTATTTGAGGACAATAGGTACGTTGATTGAACAGTCTTAAACTCATGAGTTTGAATTGTGAAGATGTAGAATTAGAAATGATAATAATTTTTTAGTTATTAATAATTTATTAGTTATATTTTTATTATCTCTTTTGAATTTATTATTTGAAATTGGTAATTTAATTATTTCATTATCTCTTTTTGGACTCTTTTAATTTCTGTTCGTTGTGTAGCTGTTTATTATAGCTTAAAATCAATTTTCATAATTGCTGTTTATCTATTTTTTTTCATAGCCTATTCTGCTGCAGCGGCACACCGGCGGTATTCCTCTCGACAGATAAAGTTTAACCTGTCAATGCTTAGAATGTCGGACATAACTGAAATCCTATTGATTTTGGCTGCCGGTGTACCCCTGCGACCCAAAAAGTTATTTCGAGTTAAATGTGTAGTAGCCTAGTGTACCGAAGTACCCATATATTAGGCAAACCTAAATTTTTAGCTTGAGCCTTATCCATCATTGTAATTATATACCTCCAAATATATAACAGACAATGATGAGATGATGGGTATGTATATATTAATAGGGGTATCGTTAATAGTGTCTGTGTTGTTCGATTTACTTTGACAATGAATTTGACGGACAGATATTAATAATATTCAGTAGTATCTACTGTAGATTTAATTAATACAATTATTGTTTGTCAAATCAATCGTAGTAGTCTCTATAATATTCTTAAGAGCACACATATAATAGAGTAGTCGCCTATTATTATATATTTGAATTTGTTTTACACACTACGAGTAAATAACAATCCAAAGAAATCTTTTCGTGCAAACAGTATCAAAATTGGTTACAAAATGCAGGAGTAGTTAATATTTTTAATTTTGTTATAAGAAAAAGTGGGGTGTAGTGGGGATATCCCGCTATCTCGGTCGCAGAGATGTATTTAAATAACGGTTACGTCACAAATTGTATCGTGCATCCTTGTTCTGTCATTTGATAATTACCCCTACTACCATATTAGATCCATTTCTACGATTCTTATTTTTAAATAAATTTCACAAATTCTTTATGTTTTAGAGTTAATGTATTTATTAGAATTTAAATAATAAGGGATTGTGTTATATTTTGATATAATAAATATCATCAAATTCAATTCAACTTTTATAATAGGTAATACTCTTGGTTAATATTTTCAATTATGAAAATATTCAAGTTTTAAATATAAACAAGGACTAAGCGTAATTAAGAACTGTAGCACCCTTGACTAAGCTTAAAATTATCAACGGTGGTTCGTCAACCATCCTATTAAAATAAAAATATAGCATCCTACTTTTCAACAGTTGTGGATGCCACGATGAATATCACAGTTCTTTTCTATTTTCAGTGGCGTTATTCGTGGTCCTACTACCTCTGCCTGAATCACCCGTATGGCTGCAATCCAAGGGTCTCGACGCATCGGAATCCATTAAATGGCTGCATTTATCAGCACGAGCGACCGCTATTGTAAAAGAAGACAACAACGAGTAAGTATAATATTTTATTATTCATAGAGGCACTTGGGTGGTTTGTATGTAATACTTTGGGTGGTTTACCAACGCGAGCCACCGCGCAAGTAACTGGCATATTTAGCGCAGGCGAGCAAGTTCAATGCATTAGACTCGATCGATGCGAGCCCTTTGCCCAATTAATTTGCGTATGGCTGCTTACTACTTTTATTATAATTTGATTTAGAATATTAAAATAAATATCTGACTTTTCGAAGTTATGTCCATATTAAATAGTTAGTTATCACTCGCTTTAACGGGAAACCTGCATGTCTAAGAGTTCTTCACGATGTTCCCGAAGATATGTGAAGTCTGCTTGGCCAGCGAGGCTATAGTCCATGGTCTAACCCTTCTGACACTCAGAAGAGGCCCGTGCACAACAGAGGGACAATTAAATACAGGGCTGCTTTTATATATTACAATTAAATTACGTTTTATGTATGTTTTACAGCAATTCCTTTTTTAAAATCAAAAATAGTAATCCGATCCGATGTGTCCGATGACTGATACCTTCGATTTGTCCTTGACTGAATAGGGTGTAGATCTCATCGTATAAAAGACCCGCTCGTCATGGAAAAGACAAGGACCTATGTTACATCGGAATGCATAACATTTTCATTCGGATCCAAGAAATGCAAAATAAAGTGAAGTTTAATATAATGGTAACAATAGTGCCACTTGAAACAAAGGAGTGTTATTGTTATACATAAGTAGGTACTTATGTTAGAGTAGCCGTTGATAGTGAGGCCAAGCTGTGCAGACTAGATTCTATTGATGACAAATTATTGGTAGTAATACGGTCTGTTCCACTAGTCCTTATCAGCTGTTCGTCGTGGCTTTGCGAGTGAAGGGTTTTTAATTAAATCCTACCCATTGCATTACCGACGTAAACCCACTTCTAACAAACATTCTAGCGCACAACTACTTAGCTGGAGAATAATAGTAATTTGTAACCCAAGACATCTAGTAACCCTTTAAACATTGATAACATACTTCGCTATATTATCTGTATTATCTTATATTTCCTTGTTCATCTAGTCCTAATAAGCTGTCCCTCCTGGTGGGAAACAGTATATTTTTTATCTTTTTCTGTACAACGCCGTTACTGTTTAGGGTTTTTTAATAAGTATAGTCGTAAATAAAAACATGGTAGGTTAAATAAGTACTTTAATAAAAAATGCATTTATTACCTGCAAATAATATTACAAGGATACACATTTTTTTATTCTAAACTAAACTAATTAACATAGTCGACGAAACCAGTGAAGGCGTGGTAGAGAAGAGTTAATAAGAAATTCCACGTATCCACGGGCACAGGTGGTAAAGACAAGATGAACAGACCAGTATTACGGTGAAGTCTGATATAATTTTTTATAATATATATATACTTATTCGTTTGTTAGTTGTTGTTGACTGAGTATAAAGTTAGCAGGTCAAAGTTCGTAAATTAAAAATATTGTTTAACATTTAGAGGACGAGTTGTCAGTTCAAAAGACTTAATTTCTTAAGACTTAAAAGGTTAGTTATAGGACCAATCCTTTTTTGTTTTTTTGTACAATGTCATGAAATTACCATCGCACTTCGCATGGTTTTATAAACAAGAAATAAAAATCTTATACATACTCCTTTTTAGAACAAGAATATCCTTTAAGTTAAAGGACAATAACTTTAATTTTAATTGCCCCTGTGACACAGTTGTTGTTTTTGTTTGCGACTGTCTGACTGACTGCTGTCTTGGGTTCGGTTTTGTTTAGGTGAAGAATTATTGGCATTTTCTTAGCAGTAGCACGGAGTCTAGTACTGTAACCAGTAGACGATAATAGGCTAGCTCCCCGTGTGGGATCTAAAGTCACATGGGTTAATACACGCTTTTAGGTACATACCAGTGTAAGAGTATGTGTTTATGTGAATTCTCAGTGGCGATAAGGAGTTTGCAATCAAGCGCGTGATGGTAGGCCTATTTTTAGCTTGCGCTACACGCCTGCCTAATACGTTAAGAATTCATAAACGTGATATTCTGTTTTACCATATTTTTATACAGTGGTCCAGAGCTTATTGCCTTTACGCCAAAGGATGCGTCGCTTATATTCTGTGGTTAACTGCGACGAAATACGGCAGAGTTTAATACGTTGCATCAATCAAAGTGCGCATATATTATAAGTAATAACTTATAATATATATTTTAGTATATATTTTAGTTAGACTACAGACGTTCAATCAACAGCCTGATTGTTGTTGAAACGTTTGTCACCTGAACGTTCAAAGTATTCTCAGTCATAACAGCGACTTTCTTGAGACTTTTAGTAATACCAACGTTCATGCCATCCTGATTTCGGAGAGTTGGCTTAAATCTCATCTTCTCTCAACCATGTACCCTTTATCTGGCTACATTCTTATCAGGAATGATAGGATTGGCCGGCGATAGCGTGGCTATTTATCTGCATTGTAATCTGCCGTATAAAATCCTTGTTTCGTCTCCTTCTCACTACACATCAACTGGGGAAATTTTTTTCTTGAGGTTTGTGTCAAAGGAGCTAAGACCGTCCTAGGGGTAGGTTATTGTCCCCCTTCAGTAGACTACTTCTCTAGTTTTGAATTGACTCTGGAATCTATACGGTCAGAGTACGTGAGTAAAATCGCCCATGATGATGTGATGTGAATCATGTGATTGACATCACATCATCACGGGCGATTTTGATGATGTCATCATGGGCGATTTTAACACTGACCTCCTATCTCTCCATTCCTTGCATTCCCGTAAACTCCTCATATCATAGAATCGGCCAGTCTTCACCTTTTACCTTTTAAATGCAACCCACCACAAAATTGATGGGATTGATACCTGGCTGGATCTTATTCTCACCTCTGCTCCTATCTTAGTCCACCGTCATAGCCAACACCTGGCTCCTGAATTTTCCATCACGACCTCTTATTCCTTTCCTATAATCTTAAACCACCCAAACCCTGTCCTAAAATTCTGCACAGGCGTTGTTTTGGGCGAATGGACGTTGACAAGCTACATAAGGATGCTTCTGCTGTTAACTGGGAACTTTTCGAGTCAGCTTCCACGGTGGACCAAAAGATTGGTATTTTTAATTATGTCGTCGTGAACCTTTTTAATCCACGCTCCCTTCCGTAGAATTAAGGTAAAGCGCTCTCCCATCCCTTGGATGTCCAGGGGTATTCGGATGGCGATGCGACGCGTCCTATGATCACATCAATTCTTGATCAACTCCTTCCCGCCATATCCTATATCGTCAATTTTTCCCTTGACACTGGGATTTTATCATCCTTGTGGCGTAATGCCTTCGTCATCCCTCTTCCTGTGATACCTAGTCCTTCCCTTCCAAACCACTACCGACCCATATCCATTCTTCCTTTCCTATGTAAAGTGCTCGAGGCCTGTGTACACAAACAACTTGCACAGTTTGTGAACTTGAACAATCTATTGAGTCCTCTCCAATCTAGCTTCAGGCCCGGGCACAGCACTACTTCTATGCGGCGATATCAGGGCGGGTATGGAGGATACCAAAGTCATTGTATTGGCTTTGGTTAACTTCTCGAACGCCTTCAATACCGTCAGTCACGACATCCTATTAGCGATCCTATCTCATCTAAATATCTCACCTGATATACTGGAATAGTTCTCGATATTTCTTTCAGGGCGCCAGCAGTCAGTACGCATAGATGACACGTCATCGACTTGGGGTGACCTCGATTCTGGTGTTCCTCAAGGCGGCATTCTATCTCCGTTTCTATTTTCTCAATTTTTTAACTTCTTAACTCAGAATCTTCAGTGCTTGTATCATCTTTATGCTGATGACTTGCAGCTATATGCTCAAGGCACTGCGGATAATCTACCTGAAGCCATTGCTAAAGTAAATGCTGATCTGGAAACAATTAGAAGCTGGTCTGGCAGATTTGGATTACCTGTTAACCCGACTAAGTGTCAGTCAATCATAGTTGGAAGTCAACGATTGATGAGCAGGTTGGACTCCAGTACTTTACCGCCTGTGGTATATGATGGAACTCCTATTCCGTTCAGTCCTACTGTAAAGGATCTGGAAATGCTCATTGACTCCAATTTAAATTGGCAAGCTCAGGTCTACTACGGTTTTTACGGTTACTAGTGTCAGTCAAAGAGTAACCGGAACGCTACGCGCCTTGTATCGCCTGATAATTAATTTCCCATCTAAGACAAAAATAATGCTTGTGCCAACTTTGATATTTCCCTTAATCGACTATGGTGATGTGTGTTACTATGACCTGAATGTAGTTTTACTCAATAAATATGACCGACTTCTAAATAACTGCATTTTATTTATTTACAATCTTCGTAACTATAACCATATTTCATCTCATAGATCCACTTTGAAATGGTTACCCATTCGTCATCGCCGTAGTTTGCGTGCCCTTACAACATTATTTTCTACCCTAATCTCACCAAATACGCCCACTTATTTAACCTGCCTTTGCCAATACCTATGTGCCAATCACGATAGAAATCTTCGTTCTTCCAATAACCTCCTTTTACTTTGTCCCTCCCCTACATCTGGTTTCCTACATTCTTCGTTCTTCATCCAGTCCATTTTACTATGAAATACGTTCCCTCGTGAAGTCAGGATGCCAACAAATCGTAACACTTTCAAGGTGTAAGTACGTGCTCTCCTCGTTGACAGTTTATCAAATTCATCTCAACTATAATATAATACGTATGTATGTATGCCTGTATCTATATATATATTTGTATATATTTAGATTAAAATAATATATAAAATATGGATATTGGTTTGTATATATTATGTAATATATCGTTTTTATTATGATATTCTTTACTATGCTTAGTATATGTAAATGTATAGTTCATCTTAATCTATCCTCCTATCTTCCTATCCTACTACTTTTTATCTCTGCATCACCCAATGGTTGACTGGTAGATAATGCCGTGGCATTAAGTCCGCCGATGTACTATTTAGTGCATAAAGTTTGAAATAAATAATAAATACGGTTGCCGCGATTATTTAGGTAGATCACTTCAAATGATAACCAAAATAAATGTTTTATTCTGTGTTGCCGTTATTATACATGATAAGCAAAGAATGGTGGACCACATTCAAATAAGTAATTTAAATAAATAAAAGTATTTTTCTGCTACTCTTAGCTAAAAAGGATGTCACACATTTTTGGCTAAGACTAGTCGAAGAACAAAAGGCAAATTTTTGCTTACGTTAAAGTTGTCATACATATGTTTGCTTTGCTAACACGGTTTCCAGTAGTAGTGAAATACATGCATACATAGTTACACGCCTGTACCCCTAAATAGATAGGTAACGGTATACTACATCTATGGTACAGCTGCGGTATTAGGTTTAAGCTGAGCATTTCTTGGTAGAAAATCTCAATAACACTTTGCGCGACCTGGGAATCGAACCCAAGACCTTATGTACAGCAATGGAAATCAGTACCGCTGCACCAAATAAATTACGCTTAGGTATAAACATATCACGAACTAGATTTTGGACCAAGAACTAATTAACTAACAGATATTAAGCCATTGAGAAAAGTTTATTTTGAAAACTAGTTTCATAATATTTTTTATTTGCATAATTGGTTGTTATTACACATAGTCATATAGATTTTTTATATATTTACTAGTACGTTCAACTCTATAGTGGACTTAAGTTCAAGAGTGAAGTACGGATATTTCCAATCAAATTCAATAAATGTTAATTAATTTGTCAATAACAATTAAAATAACGTCCGCGTGGGCAGATATCTTCTGAATTTAGAACCATAAATTAATCATTATACAGAGGCCATGATTTCAATTCTGGCGTTTAAATTTTGAAGGTCTATTATGAGATCTTTTTGCACTTTCCGGCTATTGGATAATCACTCAGTAAATGGTGCGACGTGTTTGCTAATATTTGTAAATACTATCGCATTGGTCTTGCGGCATTATTTGCGAGAGATCTAGGGGAGACTGACTTTTATACCAATCACTGAAAAAAAAACACAGGACTGGATACAATCGTTTACTTATAGTTAAAAATAATTAACATAGTATTTTCTTAAATGTATAGTTACGATTATATTTATTTTTATACCGTAAGTTATTTCGCACGAAGAATTACTACGCGAAATATTACGCAAAAGGAAGGTGTGATAGAATTCTACTTCAGCCTTTGCGAAATATTGACGAGACGTTATGAGAAAGGACAGACAAGATTACAGTTAGTCTACAACCGTAAATCTGTCATTATTTATTACCACATTGGTTGTAATATTGCGTTCTTTAGTATCATTTACATTGTCACATGTCTTTTATGTTTAGTTTTCTATAATAATCTTGCTTTACGAAATGATCGTGATACAGAGTCACGGTACATAAATAAAGAATAAGTACTTGACTTTTTATGGTTTTTGGTGGTGGATAATATACTTGAATTTTTTTATTGTCTATGGTGGCAGATGGGACTACGGCTAGCCTGTTGGTTAGCAATAACGCTTATGGTTCTACTAAGTTTACTGTAAAAGTAATGCCGACGTAATACAACCAAGCCATTTTCTACCGATAAAGGAGGGAACTAGAAATAGCTTTTCCGCCGTTAAGCCATAACGCAAATCTAGCTGGCATCTGAAATAGTGGTGCCATTTTATCGCTAGCGTAAAATGAAAACTAATTAATCCAGTGATTTGAGAAGGAGTTGGATACCAAACCCAGCGACTGGAAAAGGTGTTTGGTAATGATGATTCAAGAAACTAGGCCGGCCGGCGGCCAAGTGTATAGCAACTGGACTAGTCATAATCAAGATACCCTTAAATGTATTGTGAAAATAGAGTAAATTTCTAGAACGCTTTAAACAACCGAATAAAGAGACAGTTGGCTTTAGGCTCCATGAGCAAGCGGTTCCTTTCTTGCCGCGTCGGCAAATAGCGCCTGGTGCTGCAAGTGCGAAAGTGTGAAGGTGCGATTGCCTGTTAGAACCAGGCAATCCATATTCCTGTTAGCCATCTCTTTACTATAAATGGCCTCAGCTCTGCCGCTCATTTGTATTTACAAGTTCGACATTGAATAAGGATAACAGAATTAAATATAATACAATAACTAACTATGTCAGTTTTGTCGTAAGGTCAATTGCTAAAGGAAAATGGCGGTATATGAGAATGTCGCGACGGTTTCCGAAACAATTTGTAAGTAAACACGTGACGTCAATATAAACAGAAACAAGGGCGATATTTTAATGAAGAAGGTATATCTTGTTTGTTCTGCGTTTATATGTAAACGATGTGTTCGATAGATATGGCGCTGGATCGAGAATTCACGTTTTGAAACACAATTGATGTTTCTATGTTAAAAAAATGAAGGCGGAATGTCTTTATTTTTAACAAGTTGCAGTAAGGCAAGCCTTATTTGGTCGAAGTGAGATACAGTATATGCTGTCTGTATTAATAACTTGGCTGTTATTATTTGACAAGCATTGTTATGCATTTTGTAAACTGAGTAAGATTTTCAAAGGCTTACATTCACACCTCTTCTTTCCTATTGAATAAATTTTCTATCGCTGGAAATGTATAAGTAGTAGCCCTGGTTTTACAATCAATTATTATTCGTTACAGTAACCGCTTATCATCAGGCGGATAGTATGGTTGTTTGCCACCATGGTTCTTTAAAAGAGTATATATGTATATCGCCAATAATTGTGAAGAAGCCGTGCTACTAATAAAATTTACCAAAATAGACGTCAACTTCTGTAGTCTTAAATAGACGTTTTAATATCAGGCAATTAGTGCGATCTTGCGATGATCAACAGAGCGACAAGACTTGACCAGCGTAGTAGACTTTGGCTACTATGCTACTTCTATGTTAGAAAGGCTTCATCTTAGAAGAAAGAGGGAAGTTCAGACGTAGGCTGTATGTTCATAAACAGAGTTGGTATTATTTCTTATTATAATATCTACAGATCTCAATGACTTTGTTGTCTAACATTATAGACATGACGTTACTTAGGTTTACATAATTATATCGTTTATATTTATTTTATTTTATTATTTTATATAGCCTGTGGAGTAAGTTTGTCTAACATGGTAAATCAGACAAGTCTCTAAAACATGTTTACGTTTTCAGGAAGACAGAAGCAACAGCGGGTCCACCGAGCCTGTTCACTCGCAAGGTGTTCTTCTCGCCGGTGGTGATAAAGCCCATTATCATCGGCTTTGCGCTTCTCTTGTTCCAGCAGTACAGTGGTATTGATGCCGTCGTGTTCTTCACCGTAGAGATCTTCAGAAAAGCAGGTAATATATGATTGGCCTGCTGAATTCAATAATTATACGAAGCCACAGCCGCCACAGGCAGTTTCGAGACCAAACAATATATAAATATGCACCAATTTTTAGAGACTTAGAGTACGTACAGTGAGGTTTCAGTCAATCTTGAAGCATTCGGGCTGCTTCAAGATTGACTAACTAATATTGAGTAAGGCACACTATATATATATATATATATATATATATATATATATATATATATATATCATATGTTACGAATCACAGGTGTGTGATTTGTACTGTTGCTATGAGCAGAAGTATCTTAAGGTGCCGCTATGCCCTTAACACTTTCAAGTCCATTGCGCTGCCAGCACAGTGATTTCATTTTTATATTGCCAGCTACAAGCCAGAAATACCTCTAAAATTGCAAGCATCCATAGATTACCGTAGCTGCAATCCAGGTCTCCAAATCGTTGTATGCTTCGTCACTAAGAAACTTAAAGAAAATGTCTCCCGTGTCTCCAGGTAGTACCTTAGACGCCATGACAGCCACCATCGTTATTGGCGTGGTCCAACTGCTAAGCAACGGCATCAGCACTATGCTGGTGGATCGCGCTGGGCGAAGGCCTTTACTGCTCATCTCTGCCGCCATCATGTGCCTGTCCATGGGTGCGATGGGTGCCGCCTTCTACTTCCAGCTCAAAGAGTCTCCTTGGCTTGGGTGAGTTGCCACACACGCATATAAGAATATGGCAAAAACGTCATGGTAAACAGCTAATAGACTGCCTCTGTTAAAAATTACATACACATTTCCCTAAAGTGAAGGCAGAAATGTATTACACCCACATTTTCACCATCTACGAATTTAGATTGTACGTACACACGGCTATACATCAAGTTAGACACCCTATATACGCGTAACTACGCTACATACAAAATAGAGAATTGTCGGAAAGGGATAGTGCATAGTGGT
Organism: Catocala nupta; assembly: GCA_963675205.1. Lineage (NCBI taxonomy): Eukaryota > Metazoa > Arthropoda > Insecta > Lepidoptera > Erebidae > Catocala > Catocala nupta. The sequence goes on along the minus strand of OY776086.1, from coordinate 22,798,659 downwards.
GTCGATGTAATGGTAAAGATAGAGCGTAACAAGAATATAACGCACTCTCCTGCACGATTCGCAGCGTTCAACTTCTAATAGTTCAAAGTCCAAACAGTCTAGGTTGATGTGTCGCTGTGTGTACGAGCCTATTGTTGTCTACGAGGCATAGTGCCAAATTGTGCGTGCTGCTAATCAGATTTTTTTGACAAGAAATCCTAACACTTTGCTCGACCCGGCAATCCATCCTGAGACTTCAAGCAGTCACATTCAATAAATCAAGGCGGAGTATATATTTTTAAAATTCAGATTCCTAATTATAATAAATGATTTATTCATAAGTTTAATATTGATATTTTGTGCTCTGTAAATGTTAGAACATTTCTGATGTCAGGCTTTGCTGAAAAACTAATTAATTATCCTCGTTGGTCCAATAAAGTAAACCAAACCACCGATAATGACGCTCTAATTAGATTCCCAGTCGGTCCGGATGAGCAAAGCTTTCAACGTGTTTTTTTAGGAAATATGCTTGGCAGAACTGAGACTACCAAACTTAGTAAAATACGTAGTCACTTGCAATATGGAAAGAAGTTAATCTTACCACGATTTACTAAATATACCAGCAAAAATGCCCTTATTTTTATTAAAGTATTTGTTAGTATTGTAATCAGGCAGTCAATCCCAAAAATGTGCGCCCTAGAACTTCATTGATCGGTACCTCGCGTCAATTTACAATAATAATACCTATAATACTAAACTATTAATCTTTTCTGCGTCCGTTTGGAATCTTTACCAATTATTATATAATTTCTCTTGTTATTCAGCGAAACAATTGCGAAAAAATTATATATCGTAACTTATATTATAAATGCTAAAGTGAGTTTGTACGTTTGTAACGCTTTTATGCCTTAACAACTCGGCCGACGAAATAGACACACTTTTCACCCAGAAAAGTACTGTTCAATTTACTAATAAAATCTATATTAATGCAAGCACAGCCGCGGGTAAAATTTTGTATTATTAAAATCCGTGCTATATTATGCTGTATTATGTATGCTATATTATGTAAGTATGGCAGGCAATAAAATCGGTAATCTGTACTGTGGCAATAAGCTTAATAACTATTTTGTTACAGGTATCTGCCAATAGCCAGTCTGGTGGTATTCATGTTGGGTTTCTCGCTTGGATTCGGTGGTTTGCCCTTCCTGCTTCTGGGAGAGTTGTTCCCAACTCACTACCGCTCTCAGCTATCGGCCATGGCCAGCGCTGTCAACTTGCTGTCCATGTTCTCTGTGATCAAGTCTTATCATGCGCTCGATGTGAGTATACTATAGTTGTATACTGCTTATCTACAGACTAGTGGGAATACTTGTGGGGATGCACTACAAACCTGATTCAGGTGTTAAAAATAACTAGCAGTGTATTTGAGAGGCAGCTCCAGGACGATTGTAGAGGTCTTTCTTGTATCATGTTCTGCAGTAAGTTTCCCAAACTATGCTTACTGTATAGCTAATAATTGCACTAGCAAGTCAATGTTTTTTGTGGAGGTAACATTGCGTGAACGTTTGTACACGTACACAGGATTGTGTACATGAGACCAGGCAGTCTGTATGATCGGTACCTTGCGCTGGATCAAAAAATATCTTATTATTTACATTCCTTGTTTACGAAAGATCGATGAAAGTTGTTCAATTAAAGAGAAAGAAATATATGACAAAATATGTAATGCAATCGAGCTGATGATTGGAGTTGCATTCCTAAACAATTCGCTTATTCACCCCCGGATTGTTACAAAGGTAGGTAATACCCCGCGAATGATCAAATTCAATACCACGTTGTCTTGAGAACACTACCGGATAGTGAGTTAGAAGATTCATGTAGAACTTGGTTTCGTGCAGTCAAGTTTGGCAGATAATTTTAGCGTTAAGGCGTCGACACTGATCCCCCTTAAAAGGTCTCGTGTAGAGATGAAATATGTATCCAAAAAATTATTCGTAGCATCGATGCAAGTTCTCAAATATGAAGCATGTTCGTCGAGAAAAGCCTCGTCCAATTTATAACACAATTATTATAAGAACGCTTTGTATTCGTTAAAGTTCATAATTATAACTTAAAACGATATAATCCTCAAACATTAAACATGCACATTCTCATTTACGATCTGCAAGTAAACCGTAAGGACTTATACACATCAAAGTAATGTGACATTGCAACGTATAAACTAGGGATTCAGCGTGCCAGAAAGCGACATACCTTTTTATTTATTATATAAAGCTAATTAATGTTCCACTGCTAACGCCTCCTTTCCTCTTTCCATTTTCCTTTATCTACAGAAATCTGAATCTTATCTCTCTTGTATACGTCCAGCTCATCTCATTATTTTCCTCTGGGCTGGCATGTTATCACTGCCCACAAATTGGGGTCGACTATGTAGTCGCTCTCGATCATATCTTTTCTGACATGGGACTAATGTGTCTTACTATCAGAGTAAAAATGGTTAATCTTGGTTAACCATTTTTAATTATATAGAGTGCAGTAACCATGCCACGTTGTTTCATCCAGGCTCGTCAATCTTATTGACCGTATTGACTTGCTTAGAATTGACTATACTTAGCATGTCTCTTAGACTCCATCTGTCCTAATAAATAAACTAATCCTAACAAGTGTGAATCGTAATAATAACGCTGTTCATGGTGCTAATATTGCGTTGCATTATCGGTGTCGATCATCGTTACGACGCGGCGACGTAGCAACATTTCCATGCGAATCAATCCTAATACACGATGTATACTGAGTATATTAGATAGTGCACGCATCAGTAACCGCGTGAACATCATTACTGAACAGGATATGTTTGTAATTATAATATTGTAATATAATTAGGCTACAATATTTATATATAATTTGAATACTAAATATATTTGTTCAGCTATATGGAAGCGCGTTTGTTTGAATTAACGATGTTCCATTTCCATAGTAATTGTGGAGTTAACTTTGAATATATTCGAACATTAAATTGATAAGAACATTTTACATACATATTTGGGATAATATATTCTGAATATATAGTAGTACCATTTTTTATTGCTTACACTGGTGCTAAGGACAGGGTTTGGTATTTGTGGATTGGAAACAGCCACGCTCGTTGGCTAATCGTTTTGGAAGGTTTCAGTACATCCTTTCTAAACAGTATCTTCGACCAAACAAAGTCAGTCGGGTCACCACTTACATTTGACTCGCCATTAGCTTTGGTTTGCGAGTTTTGCCTTTGGTATACTTTTTTATATCACAAGGAGATAATGTTTAACAAGCTGTTCAACTGCCTCATAGGGACGCTTACTTTATTTATTGACTGGCTGGGGTGAAACTTAAACAGCGTTCATAGGACTCCTAAGCTTTGTCTTACTTTAGTCAGGTTAAAGTGGGACACCAGAGCTATGTGCTCGGTAGTGGAAGTCTCATAACATAATGATATATATGTACATGTGTTTAATGTATTTATTAGGTTCCATATTATCTAGCATTAATCCTACACCTACGGCAGTGCTTTTGTAGGCGTGCCATTCTACTTTAGTTCAAACTTTGACCGGGCGTACGTTGGATTGGTATCACCGTGTGCTCCAAGGGATTGGTTATTTATCGAAACTAAAATATTAGGACAGGTCAGTGAGACGAGAAACATAATAACAATAACCTCTCTGAAGCAGTCGTAATCTCATCATACGTTAAACGCAATCTCCGAGTGCATAGAAAATACCTAGTGATATAAATAAAAATCATCACGAGGTCTATTGTAATGATATTATTGCCAAGAGATTTATTACCATGGATTTGTGCCTAGAAGTACCTCATTTGATTATTCATATTTATCGCAATTCTACATATATTTTTTGTGACGATAATGATTGACTATCGGACTGCGGTGTTTAGTGCTTCTGAGAGTCTGCCGTTCAACTTGTCGTTATTGGCTGACCGGGTTGTAATTTCAACTGCTTGTAAGTCTCTCAACCCTAGCTTGCCGTGGATGGCCCGAGCGACCGTTCGAGTTATACATACGTGTGAGGATGGAAATGTGCGTCTCTAAGATATAACTCTAGGATGATCTGCTCCAGGTTTCCGTTTTTGCGAGCCTGTAGTGGTAAAGCGGCGTCGCACCGCACGACACCTAGCCTCTCATAATGCTGTTTCCTTTAGGCGTATGGTGGCTATTCAGAAGCCCATGTAGTGAGACCGCGACGCCAAATAATTAAACTAATTTGGCTGGTGTGATTTGCCATTGTTAGAAACAAAGCTATTGTGGCTTCATTCGCCTCATGTAGGTACTCGCAACCAAATATATAATTTCTAAGCGTAAAACACTAAGTATGTAAAAGAAATATAATTAAAGAATGATTTATCTATGGAGTGTTCTGTGTTTTTACCAATTTATCGTTCAATATGTATCAAGTTGATATTAACATCATATTTAGACGATATACTATCCTTATATAATTGTAGCAGTGATTGCCTCTATACGAAAAACGAATGTTAGTGGGTTTATCGGCTCAAAATTTCAAAAAATTGTAATAAGCCAAATTTATTGTGGTTTTCCAGGAACTTTGAACCGGTAAACTAGGTGACTTGAAAAAATTTGGCCGAATGTGGGTGGCAGCCTTTTTCACCTATACAACGCTATTGAACCAAACTGTTTTTATGAAGGAGACAATAATTTTATTTCCATGTAATGCCAGCCACACGCAGTTATTACCGGGGCTATTGCTCGCGAGCTAGCAACAATATTATCCTTTCATGTTCTTGGTTGACAAATCCGCTTTGCAGCATGATTATACATAGTATTAGTGTAATCCGTTTACAATACGGTATATGAAATATTTTTACTGTTGTTCCTATCAAGCTGAACTCATTCTCTTCAAAAGCATTCTGACTAAGCTAATAGGGTTTGTAGGCATACTAGTAACTTGTTATCAAAATTGCTTGTAATCTTGTAAAAAGAAATACTCAGGTTTGTTGGTTAGAAAATTTTATAAGCATATCTTATAGTCCGGAATCCATAAGTTACTCCTATGAACGAGTGCATGCGAGAGCCAAATTTAGGCATAGGATTACTGCTTAGTTTGAGGTAGCAACCTTTATAGTTGCGGAACTATTATCTTCTACCGGGTTATAGAAGATTTCCAGTAGGTATTCATGTTTAGAATAACAGCAAAACTCAATAATTCTGTCTATACTCACTCATAATATCCATAAGCGCAGAATCATGTAACGAATGTGTTACTTATTTGTATGTTAAAGGTTGGCTGATAGAGGAATCCTTTGCCATTAAAACCTCCTTATTTTTATTTTTTTATTTTGCTCGTCACAATGACCACACTCCGCCTGATGGTAAGCAGTCGTGTGGTCTAAGAGCAGTGGCCTCCACATCGTCCTCATAGCAGCCGAGGAAACACGTGCCTTGGCAGAGAATTCCATGCCTTGATCGTACGGCAGAGGTATGAGGACCCAAACTTGTTGGTACGCACTCTAGTCGACTCCACCGTCTTTCTATAAGACATGTTTATGTGCAAGAAGTTTGTTGAGAAAGAAAAGAAAGAAGTTGAAGAAATAAATATATGTTATTTATCTTCCCATTTTGATTTTCCAGGCCGTGTTAACATCAGCGGGTACATTCTGGTTGTACTCTGGTTTCTGCGCAATAGCCTTCTTCTTCGTACTGTTCATGGTGCCGGAAACCAAGGGCAAGTCACTCGCCGAGATAGAGCAGCATTTCCGATCCAACAAGAAGGAGAAAGCAGAAACCGTCAATATGCAAACAGTATTGTAAATATAGTTCATTTTAGAAGTATACATATGACGTCACAGCAATGCTTTTAGGTTCAATCTATTAGGTAAACACAGTGGTGGGTACGAATTCACAATACATTGTGTAACATTAGGGTGTATATACTGGTATAATTGAGCTGATTGCAGCAACCAACAACCTTTTAAGCCGATTACAGGTACCTATATGAAAATTGGTATTTCCTCATAGAAAATCTTTTTTTATTTGTGAACTAGTAAAAAAGTTTTGTTCAGTATAATAACAAAGAGTTACTTCAATTTAATCGGGGTTCCTTAAATTACCAGGCAGCTGGTTGGGGGTTGTAACTCCGCTCTACAAAAGAACGCAGTCAACCAATTTAGTATTGTTTTTCTGGCATGCGTAAAGCTACCAGGCTTTTTGCAAAGACAGAGTACTATCTGCATTTTTACTCTTATTTTAAAAGGTGGCAACGCGGGTACGAGTCCCCTCATGCTGCGAGCATAGATAGATTTATGAAACCGCTTACCTAAAAAACAAACACGATTGCCCATTTTAGTTGACATGATAAATTACGAAACAAAGTTAGGATGCCATAATTTAAAATTTTAAGGTGTCCCATTAAAAAGAAATTGTATATTTTTATACGATACATCTTTCTGTTTTTTTCTTCAAGGGGCTTTATTCTTAGATCTTGCTTGTATCCTAAAATGCTACCCTAGGAATGGTACTGAGGGCACGTAGTATGACGTTTAGTTCAATTAGAATTGTAGAGTGAATTAAAGTGATTTGTTGAGTGATAAGTAGCCTAATATATAATTATATGCCCTGTTTTTGTTAAGGGCCTTTTTTGTGCCATGTTATATTTATACAATATGTTAGGTTATTGAAATTAAACTACTTTATAAGGAATTTATGAGGGCTTATTTTTAAAATAAAATTTGAGACTATTATTGATTATATATATGTATATCCTTTACTCTATATGAAAAGCAACCGAATCGTCGCGAGAAGTGTAAATTTAAATAGTTCAGCAATAGTTCTCAAAGTAATCGATTTTCTTGTGGTTAATAGGTTTTTAATTATGTCTGAAATTCCAATACTAGACAGGTTAAATACTTAAAATAAAACATGATAAACTAGTTTAATTTCAGTGTGTAACATTCGCGTAAACGTTTGTTAATAATATAATATGTTAGGCCAGTAAACATTGCAAATCGGTTTGTAATATCAGGATTATGAATATGCATTTTCTATATAAGTTACTCACCAGGCTGGCATTAGAACGTTGTTAAACCGACGATGCCTGCAAAAAAGTATAAGCAATCCGCATTTTCAAGTATAACGATATAAATTTTAAAGGGTCTTAATTTTTGTATGTTTTCCTATTAGTTTTTAATAATGTACAACGATATTGAGTTCGCAACGATATATTCGCTTCGATCATTTTAGTTATTAATATTGTTTGAATAGTTATAGTCAAATAAGGTAATTTACATTTTACATTTTAATATCTACTTACCAAAAGCCCGGTGTCATGTATTTCAAATAAATAGAAACAGTATGGTATTGTTACTATTTCACTAATAATAGTTGAATAAATAATTTAATTGTTACTATAAAGTGTCGACTAAATGGAAAATGACGGCAGACCTGTTCGTAATTAACTTTTAGGCCTTTTGTTTATATTACAAAAATAATTATTAGATATATGTATTTGAACGACAATTGAAAAAGTGAAATGTTCCATTTTCGAAGATACCAAATATAATAATATTGAATAAATGGCTTCACTTTGCTTAATTTTCCTTTTAATATTTATATAGTAAATGAAATTTTAATTCATGTCTTTTTTACTCGTCTCATTTAATAAAACCAATTAACTGGTAGTTAGAGACAAAACATACCCAACTTTATGTATTGTCTTCCCTTTTTATATCTTTATACTGAAGAAAGAATATAGCTTAAGAATATAAACCAAATTATTTTTTAATGAATAGTCTGTTCATTAAATAAGACAACAAAAAATTTACTATATAATATCATGTTTTTTTAAAAGCAGAAGGATACCATGATGTCTAATTAATTAAGTTTCTGGCTGATTGTTAATACTATTCGTTACATGAAACACGTGTTACTTACGTTTTGGTTGCCTAAAACTCTACCATGAAGTGATCCGAATAACAGAGCAATGTAACTTCGAGAGAAATAAAATGAAAGCCAAAGAAACTTTGTTGTAGTTATATTCTTAATATTCGTTCGTCTTGAAATGACGGATATATATTTTCATAGTAGAGCTAAAGTTTATTTACAAAGGAAATGTAAACTTCAAGAAAATCGCATGTTCAAATTCAGCACAAAACAGTAACCTTTGTTTGTATGTGTACATCTATTTTATGAATGTGCTTGTGTGATTAATTATTTAGTAATATGTAAATATAATTAATATTAGTGATATAGTAGTAGATAGTATCGTTATAACTGTGATAGTTTAGCTAAACTATGTATAAGGAATAAGTAGTTTGTTTGCAAGCGAGATGACTATTTGATTATGTGATTTACTAACACAATGATTTTTCCAATTGTTTTGAGTAATTAACACTCTATTTGGCAATAGAACAAAATATAAATAATAAAAGAAAAAAAAATGATATGTGTAATTTTTTATAATTTTGTTTTCGTTCTTATTTCATAAATAATTATACAATTAATTGGTTGTTTCTTTTGAATAATAGCAGTATGTATTTTTCTATTAGAAAATATATGTCCGTGGGATGTTGGACGATAGATGAACCTGCGCGGGGTATATAAAAACAGTCGAGCAAAACACCAAGTTATGGTTTAACTAAACTTACACTGATGAGTGCATAAGGACTGTAAGAAAAGTAAATAAAGCATGACAGATATAAAAATAGAGACCCGTAGCAATAACAAATTAAAAGTCAAAATTTACCCTTCTTAGAAAACCAGTCAAAGTTTGTGCACCTACATATATTATAACGATTCGTTTTGTAACTAGTGCATATTTAAGCTTAATATTTGTGTGAAATGGACGTCAAAACCACGGTTGGTACCACATGGAGATTAACAGTACATCAATGCTAAATGGTATGTTAGTACCATTATGTTACCTACAAAATTATTTGTCAGAAGTGTCTGCCGTGGGCAGTAAGCGACCGAACTACTACGACGCGATTGATTCACTTTGACAAAGACAAGGACTTTTCTAGAATATACACCGTTCAAGCCTAATAGGCCATTCCCCTTACAGTTCCGATTGGAAAACGAATCATATTTTTCTCAGCACTTGACTTCTCAGGTGATTGCTGCCTTCGCAGCCGTGTTGGTGTGTGTGTTTAATGATGATACTTTCTTTTTTCTTAAAACTGATTTACACGTATGAAACTCTGTGTTTATGAGACGCCTATAGATTATTTTTGAGAATAGTACAATATCAAATAAATTTAGTGGTTTTGAAAGCCTTTTTAAGCTAAGCACTTACAACATCTGACTACCAGTATTCCGTATCACACAGACGTTAAAGTAGCACGCATAAAAAGGTAAAGCATTACTGCCTTCGTGGAAATCCTTTTTTTTTATAGCATTCAAATTACATGGCCAGTATTAATACCTTAAATGGTTATGTACGTAGATATAATAGAAATTATTACGTAGCCCCTCTAAGAACGTTGCTGTATCCATCAAAACATTAATTAATTAACGACTCATTAAAAACGTTGTCATTACATAAAATATTTTAGTAATAATAACACTGCTTCGTTTACAATTTTTTATATTACGTAAAAAGTCTTTAACGTTTTATTTAAAAGCCATTAGACCATTATTTAAGAAGTATATTTATATTTCTTTTGTCTGTTTTAATATACTTATACTCTCTCTTGTAATATGTATTGAATTAGGTTTTGCTTTTAGTGACATTTCTTTCTGAAAACTATCAATTATATTAATTCAGAAAAGATTTGTAAAATTATATGAGTGGGTAAATCTTTACATTTAATATTGCCCTTTTCAATGTTTTGTACAACATATAAAATTTCATAATAATGAATTTTCGTAGACAGTAATTTGGAGATTCATATTAATTTAAATCTACAGTTTAAGTTTCTGTTACATTTAAATTGAGGTCTAGTTTTACTTGCTTCTATAAATTAATATTTTAAGATCTTTATCCCCTGTCGCCCATGGAGCTCTATGGTATACCTCCAAGTAATCTTTAGTATGAAGCGCTTAAAATTAAAAACATATTTAATTTTAACTGCATTTTTAAGTGCTTACCGAAATATTGTTAGTTTTTTGCAATATCGCAAATATTTCATGCTTTCTTTACATAACTGGAGTCATTATAACAAACATTTTCATTAAATAACACCATTTTTCACCTCTCTAGGGTAGACCACAGGAACAAAGTGATCGAAGCTATAATAAAGGCTGTATAACAAAAAAGTTAGTTTCTAAGAGCTTTGCGTTTATGTATTATAAAACAAGTTATTCCGTACCTAAGCCTAATTCCTCTTGTGCGAAATTAGTGACATAATATATTGAATAATAGTCCATAGTGCGCTCCGTGTGTATCTGCTGTTTATTGTTGTAGACGCGAATGTGTACATGTTTAAAAGTTGTATATTGTTATATATCCTACTTCATATAAATAATAATAATAATAATAAACTTTATTGGGCTCAAAAAAAACAGGTTACAATTGTTTTTCCACTATTTAAATGTACACTAAGATTACTTACAATTTGTTTTGTTTTGTTAGTGGAAAAGGTTACCTGTGCCCTATGCTAGTTGAAAAACTGTATTACAGGGCACAGGGCCTTCCGTATTTTTAGTATACAATTTTAATATTGCTGAGTCAATCATACATTTAATATTCCAATAAGACAAAGTAAAAACAAAAGAATAAGAAAAATTAAAATAATTATAAAAATAAATCGATAAACAAACAAGCGCAAAGTCTTTATTATATTGTTTTAATATTAACAATGTTTTGCGTATGTGGGCGTGTGTGTACGTGTGTGTGTGTGCGTGCGTGTGTGTGTGTGTGTATGTGTGTGTGTGTGAGTGTGTGTGTGTGTATGTGCGTTTGTGTATGTGTGTGTGTGTGTGTGCTCGCGTTATTGAATTATGTGTAGGAGTTGTTCAGTTTCCTCATAGCTTAGTTTTTGTAAGTATTCAGATAACTTTGTTTTGCATTTTATTGTCGTTAAAGAGTAAATATCAATTATCTTATTAATTCTATTATACAGATAAGGGCCAGTGAAATCAGAAAATTTTCTGCTGAACGTGGTTTTGCGTTGTGCATTGATGTAACATACCATATGCCTTCGACGTTTATTAAGCACTTTTGGATCATAAGATAGTTTACTATGTTGTAGCAAGACGATTTTTAAAATAAATAATTGTCTAACAGTTAAGACTCTACAGGTTTGATATAGAAGCACGGTTGGGTAGTAAATAGGTTTGGAAATGCAAACTTTGAGAACAGCACGTTGGGCAACCTCTAAGGGCTTCATTGTGGTCTTTGAGCTACCTCCCCAAGAAGTAATGCAGTAGGTTAGGAGTGACTGGCACAGTGCAAGATATACTCGCCCTACCAATTTTGACTCTGCAATATGCCTAAGCTTTTTGAACACGAACAACAGCTTACGTACCCTACCGCATAGGAGTTTAATGTGCTCTTTAAAGTTCAAACAGCTATCCAATATTACACCTAGGTATTTTATAGTATCTACACGTTCTAGCGATGGGCAATTGCAGCTATTTTCAGAGTGACATTCATGCGATATAATTTTATGCTTATTATATAGTGGAGTGCTATCTTTTATACTAAAGCAAGTATATTTCGTCTTATCTATATTTAGGGTTAAGATGTTATCCTGTAGCCAACCCCTAACCGCATTGAAGCCATCCTGGGCAGCGTTGAAAACTTCATCCCAGGTATTACCGGCAAAAACAAGAGCTGTGTCGTCAGCGAAGGATATGATATTACCCAGGGTGAGCTTCAGTTTCGTGAGCTCGTTTATATATACGAGAAAGAGGGTAGGACCTAAAACGCTGCCCTGCGGAACACCGTGAGTGACTGGAAGGTAGGTACTTCTAAATTGATCTACACGGACACTTTGAAATCGCCCAGAGAGGTAGCTTTTGAAAAGCTCAAGTTGCATTCCCCTGATACCGAGATTTTCGAGATTTTTTAGTAAAGTTGCGACAGAGATCGTATCAAATGCCTTGGCAAGGTCTAGGAAAATGGTTAGACATTTTTTCCCATTTGACATATTAGTGCTTAAATAGCTTACGAGCTTGTTAACAGCATGCTCAGTGCTCTTTCCATGCCGAAACCCGTATTGATTTTCGGATAATATTTCATTATTGTCTAGATAGTTGATTAGCCTTTTGTTAATAATTTTTTCTAGTATCTTCGAGATAGCCGGTAAGATGGATATAGGTCTATAATTACAGATACGATCTTTGTCGCCGCTCTTATGAATAGGGCATACTTCTGACCTTTTTAGTGAATCCGGGAATACCCCAGTTTGAAGGCAAGCGTTAAAGATTTTAGTTAGAGGTTGTACTAGAACTTGCTTGTATTTCTTCAGAAAACCACAACTGATTTTGTCTGGTCCTGGTGCACAATCTGTTTTTAGGCTGGTGATAATGTTGTTTACTTCATCTTCATCTATTTCCAGCATTACAAATGAGTTAAGTTTGCTAGTGTTGTTTGTGTGAGAAGTTTTTGAGTGGTTTTGTGATTTCTCTCCGTGAATTTTGCTTGCTAGTAAACTGCCGACATTAATAAAGTATTTGTTAGCTTCATTTAGTGACTGTTCGGGTGTAGTATTAGATGATAGAAGTTGTTTAACATGTTGTGTTGTTCTTGTAGTGTTAGTTACTCTTTTAATAACCTTCCATAATTCTTTGTTATCTTTTGCAGTAGACATTTCAGCCCTATCGTATGTTTCCTTAACCTTTTTTATTAAATTGTTGCAGAAATTCCGGTACCGTTTGTAGGTGGCTTTTAATACTACATTTTTTGGTGAGGAGTTGGCTCTTTGGTGTAACTTGTCCCTATTTTGCAGGCATCGTAGCAGACCTGGCGTTATCCACGGCTTTATAATTTTTTTGCGTCGTGCGAGAGTAATTATTTCAGTGTTACCTTCTATTATATTTTGTAAAGACTTTGTAAAGTTGTTCAAGCTAATATTTGGGTCCTCTGAGGAGAGTATATTGCTGAAGTCTATTCCTGAAATTTGTCGTTCAATATTTTCCTGATTTATTTTAGTTATCGTTGAGATAGTGAAATGTCGGGTTTTTTTTTGTTTCATAGATAATAACACCGGGTAATGATCCGTTAGTGTTGCTTGTGGGACTAGAGTAATAGATGAGTAATTTGATTTTAGTAGCACATGGTCTAGACACGTCGCACTACTGGGTCGTGTGATTAAGGTGTGGGCAGGTAGAAGGCCATGGGTGGCCGCTAAGGTAAGGTATCATTCTCCATTTCGATCGATATTGCTTGGGCTTATTGTAATGTTTAGGTCACCCATAATTATGATGTTAGCAAAAGATGACAGACTGTGTAACGTTTTATCTAAGGAGGAGAGGAATGGGTCTATGTTGATATAAGACGGTGATCTATACAATGCTAAGACGGCCGTATGGTTATCTAAAGTGGCTATTATGGAGTTACATTCTAGGAAGTTTGGTTCCTTTATGCTTATGTTGAGGTGTTCTTTGTAGTACACAACTACTCCATCATTTTGTTTGTGATTAAGAATAGTTGCGGTATGGCAATACCCGGGTAATACTGGTATATTAGATGTGCATGGAAGCCAACATTCAGTCAAGATAATTATATCGCAATTCAGTTTCAACCGAGCCAGAAGAACTTCTAGACCTGACATGTTACAATTTATGCTACGTATGTTTTGCGTCATAAGGAGCAAGCGTCCTGGTATCGTTGGTATGATTTTATGACATAACTCAACCTCTGCAGTCTGTGAATGCGATACAGATACTTGATCTATTTCATCTGAGAGTTTTGTAATATCGAATATTTACAGTAAGTAATAACTGATCGGAATTGTTGGCCAACGCGCAATTTGTGGAATATCAATACGTTTGTCAGTTTTGGACGGGCAAGAGCTCTTGTGTTATTATCTTTATAAATAAATAATAAATATATATATTTTTTTGTATGTTATCTTTATTCAGTATCAAAGTGTTGTATTATAATGTGCATCAAGACCACGAAGTGCGATGGTTAAGTATAACACAAATTCGAGAACCATCGATTTCTATAATCCGAGCAAGTCTCCGTTTAGGAATCGCTGTGTCCTTTAGTAGTATGCTATTGTACAACCATCATAATTTATGCCTGCTCATATTTTATGTTTTTATATTATTTGTTGTACTTTAAAGCAATGAATATTTATTTATTAATATACACCACGCACACGAGCACGTACCTATACTTACTCACATTTCGCCGAGTATAGTTTAGGTCATACGTAATAGAGTGCGAGCCCATTGTCGTCCATCGGGCACAGTTCCACACTCCGTGCTACTTATTACTAACAATTTATCGTTAGGAAACCCCGATAACACTTTGCCCAACTTGGGTAGCGAACCCGAGATGTCATACACAGCAGACGCATTCCCTACCAGTGCAATCAGTAAAAAGAAATATCCAAATCGGTAAATTTGTTACTGAGAAATGAGTAATATACATAAATACACGTTTCGAATATAATTCATAATATATTATTATCCTTTATGACTATCTTTGAATGCATTCATTGTAAACTTGTAATAATAAAATACAATACAAATATTAGGTATTTGAAATGAAGTTGAAAGATAGTTTTCATATGTTAATGTAGGCTTTAGTTAAGTAAGTTTATCACAATAGTGATGTGTAAGATGTATTTACAGTTAAGGCATCACAAAAGATCACTTTATCTGTACCATCCATTCTGAAGAGACTGGTATTGCATACAAATAAGTAGTCATTTAGCCAAGCGCACAGCTCATATAAATTAAACAAATATAATTCTGTGAAATTGTATAATATTTGCCGAGCCCAAGACTTGTTTAATTTAAGATATGTTCTTGGAAGTAATAGAGTTATTTATTTAGCAGATATTTAAAAAAGAAAACTTTTCCATGTTTAATTACAGCCCTGTATTAAACTGTCCCACATTTGGGAACAGAGAAGAAAATAAACTGATAAGAGGCCCTTCTCAGTTTAGAAAAGTACGGCCATTGCCCACCACGTTAGCACAGTGCGGGTTGGCAGACATTACATTTCTTCGAAAACATTATATTATATATATTTGTTATGCAGATTTTTAAAAAACAAATTTCTTTTTATAATGAATTTAAATATTTGCTTAATATAATAATATTCTAACACATACACAACACCATCTAGCCCAAACTAAGCAGAGCTTGTACTATGGGTACTAGACAATGGATAAACATACCTACATATATACTTTTTTTTTGTAAATACATACATGTTATACATAGAAACACCTAGACCCAGACGAACATTCATGTTCATGCACACAAATGTTTGACTTGAGCGGGAATGGAAACCGCGACCTCAGGCGTGGCAGTCGGTTACACTAACCACTACGCCATCGAGGCCGTCATATATATTATGTTAAGAACTAATTCCAACCTTCGGTCTACGGTTTCCACTAACTACTAGTCCTACTATTCTGTTTTGTTTGTAATATTCCTGATATGTTGATGAATAACTATTTGATCAAAAACGGATGATTCACTATAGTAGAGGTTCCTAAACTTTTAAGATAACGGAACCAAATATCTTTCATTTTATGGAACCCCATATCAAATGATTACAAATCAGACACTGTAATTTTAATAAGAACAAAAACTTAACTTCGCATTCACATATTTTGCGCTATTTCAAAATAATGTTTGGTATTATTTAACTGCCAAAAATAAATGATTTCGTGGACCCCTGGTGACTTTCCAAAGGAACCCCTAGGTTCCGCGGAACCCACTTTAGAGATCGCTGCACTATAGCACAGATACAGTTCAAAATCTTCTTATATGGTGACTGCTCTTAAAATGAATAATCGTTCGGTTTTTTTTGTTAGAACTAACAGCGTGTTTAATAGAGGTTAAAAAATTAAATTTATAATATAATCACATTCTTTTCTTGTATATACATTTAATTTTGAATAATATGTTATAATAATGTATGTAGTTTACTCAATATTAGTATTAATTGTTTTAACTTAGTTTTGTATTTAAAGTTTGTCACTAATGTTTTTATTAATGATTGTTGAATATTTATTGTCAATTTGTGCGCTATAATACCTATAAAATATCGTTACACTCGCTGAAAGTCTGTTACTCTTAAGATTTGTAATATTGTACATGTGTTGATTAATCCTCATTAGTGAGGGAACGACAAAGAAGAAGATATGTGATGACATAAAAATAAAAAAAATAGACATGAAAAAAAATAGATTAATGGTTCAAAATAATTTTACCGGAATACGATTGTCTTGGTTATCATTTCATTTTCTTACTCACCGATACCGGAATCAAACTATACATGATTATACATGCTTACTCGTTTATTCCTAGCTTTTCGAATTGTCTTAATCCTAATCAATATTATAAATGCGAATGTGAGTTTGTTTGTTACGCTTTCACGCCTAAATTACTCGACCGATCATCGTGAAATTTCACATACATGTTGTCAGGGGTACAGAAACCTTTCAACCTTAACCTTGCAACCTAACCTAAACTACATTAGGCGAGCGAAGCTGCAGGCAAAATCTAGTAAAGAAACAAATTCAAGCATTCTGACGTATTCTGGTGGTACGCATACCACTAATTGGGCAAAAATGCACTAGAGTACATCGGCAAACAAAAAAAATCGGCGGACATGCCCAGCCCGCTTGAATTTAAGTCGTGCTGTGCTTCACGTATCATTCATTTGTTAAGGCGACCAATTTGCCGTGATTCCACGAACGGCTCGTATCTATACTAATATTATAAAGCTGAAGAGTTTGTTTGTTTGTTTGCTTGAACGCGCTAATCTCAGGCACTACTGTTCCGAAATGAAAAAAAATGTTTGTGTTCGCTAGCCTATTAATCGAGGAAGGTTATAGGCTATATAACATCACGCTTTAACCCACGGGAGCGTCGTAGTAATCATAAACGCGAGTGAAACCGCGGGCACATCTAGTCAATCAATAAATATGACATTAGTGCATCTCTGAATATATCGCGTTTTCACTCTCATGTAATTTTAAACAGACTTATTTGTTTATTTATTTACCAGGAAAGACTTAGCTATTATAACAAAATAGTGTCAATTAATATGATAATTGGGAAGAGAACTGGTGATGATTTGTCATTCTCTTTTTCTTGCACTTTATTTACTATGTAATCTATACAAATACCTAGTGATTAAAGTGAGCAAATAGATAGAACCGAAAATGGTTGATTTGTTTTATAAATTTTAATTTCTTACTTCGTTGGTGGCGCAACGATATTTAATGCTTTGCACAGCAGGTGCACGAGGTCTCTGGTTTGATTCCCGGTTCGAACATAGTGTTATTGGGTTTTTCTGTCAAGAAATTCTCAGTCTCGAGTAAAGGCAAAAGACCGGTCACCTAAACATAAAAAATGTAGCTGAAATATGTATTTAGATGATGATTAATGATATTAATAAAGCGCAAATGTGGTCTGCACATTTCTTTCAGCTTCACCAAACATTCAAAAGCAAATACTGTTTTAATACATAATGTATATTTTATATTGATTTTGAATTTACTTTTTACCGTCCGTCAATGCAGATCTTTACTAGGCTAGTGTTTTGATAATGACCATATTACTTTGAAGTAGGTATTGATTGATTATTAGCTCAATCTTTGTGAGTAGTTTTATTTTGATGAGACACCCAATTATCTTTCTGTGAAAATTCTCGATATCTAAAGGAGTGCGCACTCATGAAACATGTCTTTATTAATCGGCTAGCTTTTGCCCTCAGCTTCGCTCGCATAAGTGTAGGTTAGGTTAAGTTAGTAAAATAACCCAAATAAAATATGGCTTTGGTTTATTACCCGATGATAACTGCACTCATTTTTGTGCCTGGGATTTTAAGTATATCTAATATGGTGATATCAAAAATGCTACTGAATTTTTTGTATATGGGATATAAAAGAATACATTTTTATAAAAATATCGATTTATTTTGGCATCGTACACACAGCGACGCATCAACCTAGACTGTTTGGACTTAGAACTATTAGAAGTTGAACGCTGCGAATCGTGCGAGAGAGTGCGTTATATTTTTGTTACGCTCTATCCTTACCATTACATCGACACCACTATGCACTGTCCCTTTCCAACAATTCTCTATTTTGTATGTAGCGTAGTTATGCATATATAGGGTGTCTAACTTGATGTGTAGCCGTGTGTACATCAAGAAATAGTCATTCGAGTGATTTTTCGAATGAAATTGTCTTGAATAATCACGCATAAATACCCAGCATTAATCCAACTATTATATAAATGTTCCATCTGCCTTGACATCTATTCTCTATCGTCTTTATGTCTTGGTGGAAACATTCTCCTTATTTTTCGCTAAAATTCACTAAATTATATTGAAAGTGATCCATATGATTTTGGAGGTGGTGCACTTTTTTGTTCATATTACAGCCAAAATTTTTGATGCTAAACAGCATTTCCTCAACAATTAGTTGAGGAAATGCTGTTTAGTTGTGTTGTAGTTTCCATACAGTTGTTTAGCCTTGTAATTTTCGAGGTATTTTTGTACAACCACTACTAAATATTTCCACGCAAGTCGTTCCAATTTAGAAGCCTAAAAATTAGTGGTGTTTTTAATTAATTGATGAATTTCACGTCCAATAAAATTACTTGCTTTTAATTTCTCAGTACTTAAGCTAGGAATTTTCTGAGAAATAAACTAATAACATCGATCCTCTTGAGATTGCTGAACTATCTGATGGAAAACTGGTATTGCAACATTTTCTGAATGAGGAAGGTCTTTGTACTGAAGAAATAACGGGGTGTTGCCATTTATGTCGATTGTTCTTGTTTATGCTCGCTATATTGGTCATACAAAAATAACAATCATCATAATGTTTTTTTTGTTAACGTCAAATCATAGGCTCTCCAAACTTTAAAGACTTATGTGTCCCTTTCTCCCATTAGCGCAAATGTTCAATGCATATTTTGCATATATTATAAGGCACTCCCATTTTATCTTGATTTCAAATTTCAATGCCAAAGTAAGTGAAATACAAGTGAATCACAGTGTCTGTAATTGATTTCCGCTGATTTTTCAATATCACCACAAACATAACAAAACTTATCAGAATCGTTAACGCAACATCTGGACCTACTAGTATTATATATACTCATTTTTGTAAGCCTGTCTAATATAGTTTTCTAATAGTGAAAGAATTTATAATATCGGTTAAGTAGTTTCTAAGTTAAATCCTTACAAACAAAATATCAAAACTTTCCTCTTTATAATATTAGTATAGATTAGCTTTTGCCCGCGGCTTCACTCGCATAAAGGTAGCTTAGGTGTAACAGTACTTTTTTTTTAATAATATGTAGTGTATGTTACTTTATGATAATATACCTTTCTAATAGTAGTGGTAATTTTTAAATTCTGTTAAATAATATTTGCACTAAATCCTTAAAATCAAACTAACAAAAGTCATAATGTTCCTCTTTATAATATTAGTATCAATAGACAATCGGTGTTGCCGTTAAAATTACATTCGTAATATATTTTGTCTGTCTCTTTGGTCCGGTACTGTAAGTGTAAGCTTGCTAGCCGACAGTAAGATCGTATCGTAATCGATCAACAGTGCCCAATCCGTCAATCAAACCAGGGATGTTTGATTGTTGAATCCGGCTGTGTTGTCCGGTTATTTGGAATAATAATGCCTGTAGCTTACATTGATAGTACAGTTCTGTAGAGCGCAGAACATGAAGTGACGACGATATATGGGATTGAGACATTTTCATCTATTCTTCAGGCAGCCATATCGCGTGGTTTAAAAACCTACGCCTGTGTAGTTATACGCCGTTATACAGATATTAAATTAAAATTAGAAAAGCAAAAAACGTCTTTCTTTTTATTAAATAGCAATAGTAATAATTCCTGTGTAACACCGACACCAGGAACAACCGACGCGGAACAACTGATTGTGGATTGCAGAATTATTTGTCCTGTTTGGGCATTGATTCCACAACACTTGGCGCAGGGCGGCACACTGTGGGCTGAAAATCGACCTCCATAGACATAGAAATGAAAGTTGCTAGATGTTCGTTTTGTTGACAGATATGGCTTCTATTAGCTATTATACACATAACAATGTCATCTGAGCTAACTCCGCACAAAAATGAATTTATTATAAGGATTTTTCGAAAAAAATGTATGGAGCTAGCATGAAAAATCTGAATATCTCTGAACTTGCAAGGAAAACCGTAATATCCTCAGAGATGGTTATAGGACTAATTATTTGTGATTTTTTGACATACTTCATATAACGGTACCTGCTACAGAATTTTTTTTAAAAATCATCTTATTTTTAATTAATTTTTTTTAACATTAAACGATTTGTTTTGGTGTATAAGTAAAGAAACAACACGTTATATGCATATAATACTAAATCTTCGCCAGTTATTTGTTAAAATATCAAGAAAATTATTTATGCCTAACATAGTATATATGTTTTAAAACAGTTAATTGGGTACCATTACTGAACTTTGCATACAGGTAAACTACTGAATAATAAATTAGCCTTCTAATGAGTTCTGAATAAGAGATTAAGTGATTTGCAATGTCGCACAATGGTAACTACGGATTACACTAATTAAAATCTTACAGGTAAGTACATAAGTAACTTAAATAGTTAATTAGATATGTTACGAGTTCTAAGAAATATTTTCGACAACTGTCTAATGAGGTCGTTAACTAATGTTGGACTGAAATATAAAATGGTTAACATTTTGCATCATAATTTAGTTTATTCTAAGCTTTGTTACCCCTAACATATCACTGTGAAATTTTATAATGGAAAGTTTAAATACCAATTTAGACCTATTCGTTCTTCTAAAATGTAAGAGTACTTCATTTGATCATGAGGTATTGTTTAGTGAAGTTATATCCCGCCTAGACGTTTGTCTTTCCGTTGAAGATCAAGTGACTCTAAAAGAATTTTGTCGGAGATTTGTACGAGCTGCATCACAAAGGTGGCAAAAATCTCACCGAATTCTTGATACTTTTAGAAAACAATACGAAATTTGGCTGCAAGCAACTATCGATTGGCCAAGTTGTATAAATTTAGTCGCTCAAGAACCAACTGTTGCTGAGGGATCAAGATCAATCTCTCCAGAACCCTCAACATCATACTCTGTTGGTACAATGACAAAGAGGTCACGAAAACCATTCGAAGATCTGGAAAGCAAACAGAAGAAGAGAAGATCTGATGAGCATAAAACTGACAATCCCAGTGAATTGGCATATACAGCAGCAGCGCGTTTTAAGGAAGAAGGTTGTGAGGATATCGCATCTGTAATCGAATATATGCTGAAACATCCTGAAGCAGCCTCTAAAATTAAGGAAACGCTTAAGCAACCGGTGAAAACTATCTTATTTACACCAGAAAAAGCACTTGGATTACTCCTTTCATTAAAATTATCAAAGTGGCAATACATCACTTTACGAGAGTCAGCTATTCGGGAAGGTAGAAAGGATATTTATCCATCCTACTATAAAGTGCAACAAACCAAGCTGGCATGCTATCCTCCGAAGCAATCAGTGTTAGTGACCGATTCATCGGCAAGAATAACCCTTCAAGCTTTACTCGACATTACGGTCAAAAGAATCCTCCAAAGTTTTCCTAACGATGATGTGCAAAATAAGGATTTAAAATTGATATCTAAATGGGGTTTCGATGGTGCGTCAAACCAAAGCCGATACAAGCAGAAAATGGATAGCGATCAAGACGATTCAAGTATTTTCATGACTTCCTTGGTGCCACTAAAACTGACTGATGGAGACAATACTTTGTGGATGAACCCAAAACCATGCTCAGCAATGTATTGTCGTCCAGTTCAATTTACTTTTGTGAAGGAAAGCGAAGCAGTAGTCATCGAACACAAACGACGAATGGATGAAGAAATTAAGGCTCTCATTCCTACAGAGTGCAATAATAGAAACAGGGTGAATCATCACCTAATGATGACAATGATCGATGGTAAAGTCTGCACGTATTTGTCTCAAGCCAGATCAAGTTCATCATGCTATTTGTGTCTGGCAAAACCGACAGAAATGAACCGTTTGAGTGTAGTAACAGCAAAGACCGTATCTTCTGATATATACGAGTTTGGATTGTCATCTCTACACGCCCGTATAAATTGTATGGAATGTTTACTACATATTTCGTATAGACTAGATTTTAAAGAGTGGGCTGCGAGAGGTAACGAGCACAAAGAAATGCTAAGTAAGAGAAAAAAGATTTTTCAAGACAAATTTAAAGACGAATTAAATCTATTGATTGACATTGTTAAACAAGGTTCCGGAACTACTAATGACGGCAACACTGCAAGAAAGTTTTTCAAATTTCCCCATAAAACTGCAGCCATTACTGGGTTGGACGAAGAACTAATAAGAAGATTTGCTGTGATTTTACAGGCAATAACTTCCGGGGAAAAAGTAGATATAATTAAATTTAAAGATTATGCCTTCAAAACAGCAGAGAGGTACGTGGAATTATATGACTGGTACTATATGTCATCAACCGTCCACAAATTACTTATACACGGGGCAGACATAATCGAGAAGAATGATGTTGTACCCATAGGAAGTCTCTCGGAAGAAGCATCCGAGTCTCGCAATAAAGATTTTAGGAGGTTTCGGGAACATCATTCGCAGAAAAAGAGCAGGCAAGATTCGAATCATGATATCCTTAATATGTTAGTTGTTTCTTCGGATCCTTTTATAAATGTACAAAGGCCCAAGTTAGATGCCAAGAAAAAGGAGGATTTATTTCCTGAAACCCTTAATTTAATTCAGTTTCAAGAAACTGACTTTGAGTTTCTAGGCAATCTAGATTCTGATTCAGAAATCGACGAGAGTGATAAGGAAAACTAGAAACTTTTTGTGCTTTTAATTATAATTCTATTCAATGTAATTTTTTCATGATCTTTCGTCATTTAGCTTTGGTACGTAACTATGTTTTGCAATTGATTTATTTTTAAATATTTTATATTACTATTCTTGTACCTATTTATATTTTTGCATACTTTTGTACCTATGTTTTGTTTTATATAAATTTTATCAACTATTAAAAAATACCTTTTTAATTTATTTTTCTTTTTATTTAATGCCTATTATTAGCGTTAATAAAATAACTAACTTATCGATTGATCTTTACTTTGACATTAGTAGAATTTAATTATTTAAAAAAATACCTTCATTTAGACATAATAATAAAATAATTAGACAGTTGTCGAAAATATTTCTTAGAACTCGTAACATGTCTAATTAACTAATTAGTTTATTTATGTACTTACCTGTAAGAATTTAATTAGTGTACTCCGTAGTTACCATTGTGCGATATTGCAAATCACTTAATCTCTTATTCAGAACTCATTAGAAGGCTAATTTAATATTCAGTGGTTTACCTGTATGCAAAGTTTAGTAATGGTATCCAATTACCTGTTTCGAAATTAGCCAGCTTCGGGTGCACACCACACACGCTAAAATTTTTCGCCAACTATCTGCGAGATAGATGTCAATATGTCGACTGTGGCGGATACCTGTCTGAACCTTACCTTACTAGATCGGGTGTGAGCCAGGGCAGTAATTTGGGGCCTCTTCTTTTTATCTTGATGATAAATGACCTACCTGCAGTCATAAATAAATCCACATGCTTATTATTTGCCGATGATTTGAAGCTGGTTGTTGAAGTGAAGAAGGAAACGGACTGCAATATACTCCAGTGTGATATCGATAGAGTTGCAAAATGGAGCCAAGAAAATAAACTTTATTTTAATGTAAACAAATGTTCAGTGTTGTCGTTCAGCCGTGCACGCACCCCACGCCATCACCACTACCACCTAGATGGGACACCACTACAGCGTGTCAATGAGGTTAAAGATTTAGGAATTCATTTTACGGTCGATTTAAATTTTCGAAAACATGTTACACAGCTTTGTAAAAAGGCATATCGAAATTTAGGGTTTGTTTTACGTCAAGCTAACCAATTTACAAACATTAAGGCTTTGAAAGCGTTATTTGAGGCTCTCGTCAAAAGTCACTTGGAGTGTAATGCAGTGATTTGGTCTCCATACGAAGCCAAATACAAATCTATGTTAGAACGGATACAAAATAAATTTATTAGATTTTTATATTCAAAATTGTACGGCGTTTACCCGGGATATCCACTACTGTATCCTTCTCTATTTACCCTCGGAATGGTAGGCTATCATAAACTAGAAGTACGTAGAGAAGCAGCCATGGTCTGCTATTTATTTAAACTTATAAGAGGTAAAATACATAACCCAGCCATCCTGCAGGAGATTCAATTTTTTGTCCCAGATGAGTATAGGGGGCGACGGCGGCGGCCGGCGTTGCTAGTGGTGCCGCGCGCGCGCACTAATCTCTTACAGCACGCGCCGCTGACGCGGGCGCTGCGTGCGCTTAATACCGTATCAGATCGGATCGATCTATTTTCATGTTCAGTGAGCGAATTCACAAAGGCTATATACTGGATATTAAGTTATTGTTAATAGATTTAAGATATTTTATTATATTACTGTATTTAAATGTTAGATTTTAGTTATGTTGCTATACTATCACATTAGGTTAAGAACCTGTAATGATAGATTAATAGTTTTGAAATAAATAAATAAATAAATAAATAAATAAAAAAACATATATACTATGTAAGGCAAAAATATTTTTCTTGATATTTTAACAAATAACTGGCGAAGATTTAGTATTATATGCATATAACGTGTTGTTTCTTTACTTTTACAATAAAACAAATCGTTTAATGTTAAAAAAAATTAATTAAAAATTAGATGATTTTTAAAAAAAATTCTGCAGCAGGTACCGTTATATGAAGTATGTCAAAAAATCACAAATAATTAGTCCTATAACCATCTCTGAGGATATTACGGTTTTCCTTGCAAGTTCAGAGATATTCAGATTTTTCATGCTAGCTCCATACATTTTTTTCGAAAAAACCTTATAATAAATTCATTTCTGTGCGGAGTTAGCTCAGACGACATTGTTATGTGTATAATAGCTAATAGAAGCCATATCTGTCAACAAAACGAACATCTAGCAACTTTCATTTCTATGTCTATGGAGGTCGATTTTCAGCCCACAGTGCGGCAGGGGCGAGGCAACTACCTAAACCACTACACGAACCGTGTAATTAGTCAATATGTGAAAGTTTTACTTTAGATGTTGACTTAGACACAACAAATGTAAACAAAATTAAAATTGAACGTTTATCCTATAAAAATGCATAACCTGGACAAAAAGATCTTATGTGCTATTCTGGGACATGGTCTGTGTACCAAGTATCATCCAAATCAGTTTAATGGTTTTCACGTGATTAAACATATTCACAAACTTTTATGTTTTATATTATGATGTACGAGATTTTGCCTGCGGCTTCGTTTAGCATAAATGTAGGCTAGGTTATATTGGCAATATTTTTTGCTGAATGAAAGTCCTATGTCCTTTTCTATTCCCCTGACAACGTGTGTGCGAAATTTCATGTGGATCGGTCAAGTAGTTAAGGCGTGAAAGCGTTACAAACAAACTCACATTCACAAGTTAGGATTTAATGTTTCTTGGAGTGTTCTATTATACGATAATATGGACAGTTCACTTGTTACCATTATGTCTAGTTAAACATTTACCATTGGTAAACATTTGTACGTTGAAGTAAAGAGGTTTCGATTTTGGTTTTCATCGCCATAAAAACTTTCAGGGAGTAACAATGTGTAACAAAATGTTATAAGTTACCACCTTCATTTAACAAAATGCTGATCAACTAGTAGTTGCTACAAAGTCCTTTTAAGAGAGACATTCATGCTTTTATATGACATTCAGAAATTCCAATATATTGTATAAAGTATCAAACAATTTCTTCAAACTTATCTGTGTGAATATAAACTAAATTTAACCTGGATCACATTTCAAAATGGCCAATCTAAAAACTACCCAGAAAATGAAAGTCGGGTACAAAGTTGCTTATTAGTTAAATTCGTAATTAGTAAATGTGTGCGCGAGTCATATTTAATTATTTATTTATTTATATATGAGTCGCAAATATAGGTACATGGGATCTTATTGGTACATAGATGTTTTAGAATCACTACATTTAGCCTTGCGGCATGTGACATACTTACAATTATATAAAATAATTAAACTAAGAACCAAACTAGAACAGAATATTGTATTATAATGTATCGGATAAATAATCATCTACTGAATAATAGGCCTTTTGCAATAAGATTTTTTTATTGAAATTAAACACTTTATACGGATTTTATCGCGTTGTTTATTTTACTTTAAACACTGTTATTACATAATTTTGAAAACTCTAACACTACTATTATTGAATTTTACTACTATTTAAGCTATATATTATTTCTAATTAACACTATTTGTATTTTACTTAAGTCTCCCCGTGAACATGGCTGCTGTAAAGCAACCGAAACGTCGGGGCAAAGTGTAAACTTAAATACAAATAGTGTTAATTAGAAATAATATATAGCTTAAATAGTAGTAAAATTCAATAATAGTAGTGTTAGAGTTTTCAAAATTATGTAATAACAGTGTTTAAAGTAAAATAAACAACGCGATAAAATCCGTATAAAGTGTTTAATTTCAATGTATAACATTCGCGTAAACATAAGACAATATTAAGATTTTTTTAGCTTACTCTTTAATAATTGAATATTTTGTTCTTCTAGAAAAGGCTTCGATAAATGGTTAAATATTCTAGGAGCCATGCAAAAAATACTTTTATTAAAATATGCAGTAGTATTTAAAGGTACACTAATTTTTAGATTGTGATTTTTACTTTTTAATTTTATAATCATGTGCATATTCTTTTTCACAAATAATACAGTTTCAAGTATAGTATGGTTGGGTCAGAATGTTCCGGGCACGCCACGATCGTGGCGGTAAGTCCCGTTTTTGAGGAGTGGCTGGAGAGGCGGCATGGCGCCCTCACCTTCCGGCTGACACAGGTTCTAACTGGCCACGGTTGTTTTGGCCAGTTCCTGTGTCGTATACGCCGGCAAGAGACGCCCGGTTGTCACCACTGCGGTGACTGCCGCGACGTTGTTGAGGACACGGCGCTGCACACTTTGGCGGTTTGCCCCGCCTGGGCATCGCAGCGCCGTGATTTGATCGCGGCAGTCGGATCGGTTGCCCTCTCGCTCCCGGCCGTAGTTCAGTCTATGGTCCGGAGTGAGAGGTCATGGAACGCCGTCGCCTCCTTCTGTGAGGAAGTAATTTCCATCAAGGAGGCGGCGGAGCGGGAGAGGGAGCGTTTAAACCCTCTCCCCAACCGCAGAGCCGGGCGCCGGAGGGCGCGCGATGACCTCCAGCCACCCTGAGGATTGACCTGGGGGTGGCGGGCTTTGTGGGCCTGCCCGCCATCCGTTCAGCACCAGGTCCGAGAGGCGGCGTGCGTGTTCCCACGCGCGCCTCTGTGTCGAGTCCGTCTCCCCACTTGTGTCGAGTCCGTCTCCCCACTAGGGGAGACAGTAGGGTTTTATCTGACGTAGTGCCTATTTTGGGTAGGTCTTTCGTGTAGTGGCCTGCCGTTTCATACGGCGGGCCGTAACCTCGGCGGGGTCGCGACCGCATGCGAAAGCGATTCGCGCGGCCCCGTCGATAGTGGTTTATCTTATCTTATCTTGTGTGGGGGGGGCCAGTCAGTACAGACCGGCGACACTTCGACCCAGTGGGATCTTTTGTGTCGACTTCCCCAATAACGACTGCCATAGATGTTCATGGCAGTCGGGACCGACGGCTTAACGTGCTCTCCGAGGCACGGAGCAGGCGATATTTGTCAATCAATACGCACATAATTTCGAAAAGTCATATAACTTCCTAAAGTCAGAGGTGCGCGACGTGGGTTCGAACCCGAGACCCTCTGCATTGCAGTCTGTTGGTCTCCCCACTGAACTCTTTTAACATCTTTCTTTTACCCCGGCGAGTCCGACATAATCCCTCCGCCCACCCCCGCGGAGGGATATGCGTCATAGCATTCCCCCACGTAAAAAAAAAAAAAAAAAAAAAATGTTCAGAATGTTCAGTTTTATGAAATAGGGTTGACAGCTATCGGTGGATTTAAGATTACAAATGGCTCGAACGCACTTTTTTGTGCTTTAAATGCTTGGTCTACATCTCTAGAATTGCCCCAGAAAATTATAGCATATTGTATGATTGGTGCCACATATCCGTGGTACACAGTCAAAACTGTAGAAGTGTTCACTGTTTTTGCAAGCAAATGGAGAGTATATGAATATGCCTATTCCAGTTCAAATTTTCATCAATGGACACACCTAAAATTTTGTTGTTTGGTCTTGCTTAATATTTACTTTGTCGTACTGTATGACTAAATTATTAAATTTATTTATCCTGTTTTAAAAAATCATTAAATTCGTTTTGTTTATATTTAGTTTCAAATTATTATCATTTAGCCATCTTACACTATTACACAAAGTACCATTTATGTCATGTTTAATATGTTCTTCGTTTTTGCCTTTAAATAGAATAGTGCTATCGTCTGCAAAAAGAATAGTTTTATGAGGTACCACCTTAGGATAATCATTTATATAAATTATAAATAACAATGGACCCAATACGCTCTCCTGTGGGACACCAAATATAACTTGTGTGAAAATATTTTAAAAATGCTTCTTCGTACTAAAAACTATACCATTACAGTCCCAATTTTCTTTCCAGTATTGTTTTATGTTCAATTGTGGTGCTATATGTACCACATGCTTATGTCGGAATACACACAGTCGTTGAATGCGATGCTATGTTTGGTAGCCACTTTATATAACTCTGTACAGCTACTGAGATTATTTTGACAGAAAATTCAAAAGCGCTGCTTGTAATCATACAATATTTAAGAAGGATTCAATTATTGTACAGACAATATTCACGAGTATACAATCTATTTAAGTGGACATACGGCAGGGGCATGTATACAATGACAAAGGGTCGACGGGTTGGAGCGATGTTCTGGCATACGTCATCAATCTGTCTCGCTGACCCACTTTCCATATTGACACAGAGTGCAGTACAATTGTACCGAAGCTGGCTGTAACCATGTACGATTTATGCATTACGAATACCTGATAATGATGAACAATGAGCTTCATCGATTCTCGGTAAGACCTAACTAATGCACGATCGTATTAGGCTGTTTATTGGGCAATATGTGAATCATAACGCAGCCTTATGATTTTATGGGAACTAATATTATGCTGCGTGTTTGCTGTGAATATCTATTGTTAGTCTAGAATGGAGCCTGCAATGATAGCTTCATTAGGATCGAAATATGATAGCTATTCATGGTAATTTCGTAAGCGCTTGTACAGAAAGCGGCGTCAAATTTATTGCTAAGCTATTTTATATGTAGACTTTGCAATTTGGTTCTTTCATGTGAATATTATTCATACACATATTACATTACTGACTGGCATTATTGTATGGCACATCAGACAAGCGATTGCCTTTCTGTTCCCGATGAGCTGCGTGTTGTGATTTCGAATCCTGAACGGGACAATTGTTTGTGTCATCTATAAATGATTGCTCTGATCAGAATATTCATGTTCGTTTATTGTATGTTTGTGAAGTCTGTCACGACTCAAGGCTTGGTCTTTGACCCTAGGATCAAGGACTAAGCAAGATAAGGCAGACAACTCCCATACTAGTAAGGAAGTTGTCTGCTTTGATTTAGAGTAAATAAAGGAAAAGTATCATATTGATGCTAACGTTTATTCGTAGCAGATACATTTACTTGGTTTCATCATATTGCTCAATATATTTCCTTGCATTGAACATGTAAGATTACCTCAAGGCAAAATATTAAGACATTACGTTTATTCTCGTGCCTTACTTGATATTCGCATAAATAAACGTACTTTCATACTCGGTGGCGCAGCGATTGTGAATACTACTGCTGTGCATGAGGTCTTCGGTTCGATACCCTAGTAGAAACAAAGTGTTATTGAGTATTTTTGTAAATAGTTTTATTGCGATTCGGAACTGTGTCTGATAATCGGCAATAGGCTTGCTTCCTATTGACTTGTTGGACTATGTATGTTTGATTAGGTAATTTGACAATGAATTTGTACATACATACATAGATTCACGCCTGTTTCCCAGAGGGGAAGGCAGAGACTACGGATTTCCATTTGCTATGATCCGGACACACTTCTCTGGCTTCATTCACTTTCATAACATTCCTCACACACGCACGCCGGTTTAAGATGCTCTTAACCTGCCCTTGATTTTGTACGAAAGCGCTAACTCAGTACTTGGGCCGATTCACAACTGCAAAGTGTAATTGGACTTTTCTGTCAAGAAACTCTTACGGAAGGATAAGATTCGGATTCGCACGGAATTTAGAACTGAGCCTGTTAGTGGACTCGCTCCATTTCGTGGCATCTAACATGATAACTAATGAAATATAGATGTTAAAAGCTCTTTGTACCGATTTGGGCATGGAGGCGAGAGACTATGAAAGTATTATTACAAATATATAGTTAATTTAACAATATTTCCGCCTCGTTTGATAGTTAGGAGCCGAGACTGAAGGTAAAGGACAGTGCCAGCAAAAAGTAAAGGAACAGGTAGTTATGTAGGTCTTCGAATTTCCTTATTTATGGGGCGAATCGCGGTAACAGTGTTACTTACCTTTCGCTGATTGTCTGCAATAGGATGTTACCCTATAATACTGAGTGAGCCGGCTCTTATAATAAAAACTTACACCTAGCATGCGAAATAATGTAATTTCAACTATTCATATTATATATCTTTCTTTATATACCGATTTCGTCCTTGTCAACGCAGGAACAACTTATACAACGAGTTGATAAGTGCGGCAATATTTACAGTATCACGAATTTGGTAACGTGATCAAGAGTAGAAAATGGAGCGATGAAATGTTTTTTTACGTTTTTAATGTCTATAGATTCCTCTGATATATCTATACTAATATTATAAAGCTGAAGAGTTTGTTTGTTTGTGTGTTTGTTTATTTGTTTGTTTGGTTGAACGTGCTAATCTCAGGAACTACTGGTTCGAATTTAAAAATTCTTTTAGCGTTGGATAGCCTATTTATCGAAGATGGATATAGGCTATATAACATCACGTTACGAATAATAGGAGCGGAGCATCAATGAAAAATGTTGCAAAAACGGGGCAAATTCTCTTATGTGAAGCAGACGAAGTTGCGTGGGTCAGCTTGTGTGCTTATAAAGCATTACACGGATGGTGGAATGGTCTAAGTGGTTGCCTAGCAATTGACATTGTGCCGAGTGTTATAGATTCGAACCCACACGGGACTAAAATTTCAACAAAGAACATCCATACACGGAACAACTATTTGTGGTCCCACAAAATTAGTTCCATAAATTTTACAAAGGAGACGGATACGCTTTCATACATTCTTGGGCCTGGATGTAAAAGGATGAAAGTTAAATGAATTTAGAGCTTATATATTATCAAACCATCTCTGAAAATTCTGCGAATTTTGGCAATCTGAGAGCAGAGCTATAAGAGATTTAGTAAAAGTGAGGTTATGCAACAAGTTGACAACAATCTATACTAAACAACTATTGTATTGAGTGGGAGGATATTAGGAAACTCACAAATAGATTAAAATATAGGGAAGACAAGGATGTGATGTTTAAAAATAAAAATCACTATTTTAATAATAATTATCTTTTATTCATCTTCAATTATAATCAGAATATCATCTAAGAAGTGCGCAGGTGGTAGATGGCTGACTCATGATACAAAAGAACGACCACAGCGGAGACATACACTACGGTGGCCAAGTTGTTGTGGTTCATCAACAGATGGTTGTTGAGCCAAATCTCAACAAGCTTGGCAAATATAGTCACTGCTGTTTACCTGAAAGATGAGAAAAGAATTTAAATAAAAGAATCATGATTACTGCAAAATATACAGTCAGTTTAGGTTTTTAGTTGTTTTTACACGTAAATAATTTTCATATGACTATTATAATATGTTTAAGTATCTATACTTTATTTGTAAGTATAATGCAGGGGCCACACATAGGTTTAATGCCGATAATTATTAACGTGTTTAGGAACACTTATTAACAAGCAGAGTCAACTATTATAGCAACAAGCATGATTTTTTACAGTAGGTAGGTTTCTTTTATAATGAAGCCGCCACTAAGGAAGGATTTATGGAAAATCGACCTCTCAAAATCGATGTTTAGTAGGTATCCAATAACGCGTTAAAAAACGACGTTAAGCATTAGTGTTGCTCCTGCATAATGGTTATGGAAAACATAGCAAGGAACCTATAGTGAGAGACGCTGGGTAGCCAACAAATAAAAGGTTGTACTTACAGGTTCTGGTGCACGCCATTGACGAATCACTGACAGTGTCGTTTTATCATCTAAAGCTCGTCGCCCCAGTGTATTACAGCGACTAGTCGCTATACCACAATTCACACAGCGATCCATGGTGTCAATATCCAATCGATAAGCAGGACGTAAAATCCAAAATAACGAGCCAAATTCAGACGAGTAAACGAGTTTATCCGTGTCCGTTAAGATAGCAAGGGTCGTACAAGTTAAGCAAGATCCGAAGTCCGTAGAAAGAAAGCACTGGTTGGGGAATATATATAAAAAAACTGGAAACACACTCAAAACGCACACGCAGTAAACGATACGAGACGAGTGATCATAGATTGAGAGTCAGGTAGCTGTCACTCATAGACAGAGAAACTGGTTCCTCTATCTACGCTGTCACTGTTAGCACAGATTAAAAATACAGTTGACAAACACAGGTAATAAATCGATCTGTAAACGAGAATCAATTTACAGATTTATTTTCATCAAGTTAGTATTTCGATATTTTTAACTGTTGACATTATGTCAATTATTGTTAAATACATTTACTTTGATTGAATCAAGCATCTGGTGCAAGTGATTTTATGTTTTTTTATTTAATACATTCACATTAATCGATTATAGTAATCGATATCCTATTTTATTAGTGAGATAAACTTATTTTTAAGATTTCTCGTCTTCCAGATTGTGAATTAAGGTAATTTTTTATATTTTACAATAGAAAAATACAACGCTTTTTTTAAACCATATCTTAACTTAAAGCAGTCAGGCCCAGAAATCCCCGTCTCCTTTGTTGTTTGTAAGGATCGAACCCAAAACACTCGGCACCTAACCGACTGCTTAAACTACTACGCCACCTTTGCCGTTAAATATGTATGTAATTTAAAAAATAAATTTAACAAATCATCGCATTTAACCTCATACATTCTAATATGGAGAACGTGTATGCAATTTATGAAGTATATAAATCGAATGTTGCTTGAAACACGGATAAAATATTTGAAGTCATCATGTATGAAGATAGCGTTTGCGTAAAAGCCACAGAGAGCGTCAAGTCGGAGGAAATTAAGTTAATTTACCACATCTAAGAGGTCAGATACGAAAGTCTGTTTATGTGTTATTCCCATAGACTACACAAATATTAGTTCATCCTTAAACCTAACTTATATTATAAATGTGAATGAGAGGTTATTTATATTTGTTACGTTTTCACGATGTAACTACTCAATTGGTCTTCATGAAATTTTGCATACACGTTGGCAGAGTACAGGAAAAGAAATAGGTATCTTTTATTCAGAAGTACTGTTTTAAGGGATAGCTAGAAATTTTATAAATACGTCGGTGTGTTTGTTTATTCTTCTTTTACGCAACAGTGCTATGAAGTTTTTTTTGCAAATGGATACTTCATATGTTGGAACGTGACGTAGGCTATCTATATCACGGTGAAATGAATGGATCCAGTTGATATTTATTTTTCCTTAGAGCTACAGCAGCAAAACCGTGGGTGGCTCTAGCGTGGAAGTGGATCAAGAGGTCATAGGTTCGAATCCCATTTATTTCACTACTGATGTGAATCTACCACTTGACTGACTAGTGACTTTCAAATTGATAGTAACCTTTTTATTGAATAAAAACGCTAGTTATAAAAAATAAGTTTTCTATAAAAAGGGTTTATCATAAAAACGGCACATACATACTGTATGTATGCTAAATTTACTGCAAGGATGACGTAGTGCTTCAAGTAGACGCCTCGCCACTGCCGTTGTGCCGCGTTGTGGGTTCGACCCCTACAAGGGACAAAAATTAGTGTATTCTACGAATAGTTGTTTCGAGTTTGAGTGTACTTTGTACCTATTTTTTAAATGTGTGTAAAGTCCCCATAGACATAGGCATCCTTAAGAGAGCGGGAGATAACTTATTAAAAAACATATGTGCTCTATTCACGGTAAAACTATTGGGTAACCATGGTAATAATATTATGCTACAACTTAATTAATTAATTAACTGGAATCCTAGACCGATGTTGACTTCGTTGCTTTGTTAATTCAGGTGTGGCTTGGCTCCTCGCTTATTGCATATAACAATAGCCAGCTAGCGAGGAAATTAAAACGGTAAAAATCCTGCATATTCAGACTTGTCTCCGTATGAGTCGAATAAATATTTGATGCATTCTCAAAAAATCATTTCGCTTTCGAATTACGGGATTTTTTATATGAATAATATGAAATATGGATTGTAACTATACTCTGTTATGTTGGGCCTCGATGTTAGAGTAGGTTTGATGATAAAAATAAATTTAAAACAATTATACAACGTAAACTACTCGTATATTCAAAAGGTATTACTCAGTTACTGAATATATGTATTACAGAATATAAAAATGCTTGGGATTGAGTTGCTATTATTCACAGGCTATTTCTAATCATATTATTAAGTCTATTCTGAATATGAGTTGTTATTTTAGAGTTAGTATTCCTTATTTTGTTATTAGTAAGTATCTTAGATTCACCAAACATTTACTTTTAAAATCTCATTGTCATAAATTTTTGTTACAACTACACACAATAGCTCATATAAGAAAAAGAAGATTCGTATTGTTAATAAACATTTGGCAATTGAAAAGAGTGGCCATGAGTTTCTTGCCTGCTTCTTCTCATGAAAGCTCTATTCCTCGAACAGGTTTTTCAATGCTAAATTTTAATATCCTTTCATTTTATTCTATTTTTTATTAATATATTCTTAAGTATAAAGTTAATTGACGTGTCCATTATTTGCACATTTTTATGGAAATAAAGATTTTTGACTTTAACTTTGATAACTGTATAGAAATAACTAGTTCATAATTTTTTTGGGTGTAGATTACAATAACTTTTTGCTTGACCCAGGAATCGAACCCGAGGCGTGATCCATGCACATAGCAGTTGCATACTACTAACGTTGCGCCTTCGGTGGCGGTGGCTTAATATAGTGTCACCGTTGTGTTATTATGTTATTAACAGGGTAACATCGTCATATATAGGTATACAACATGTAACATAATGAACGCACATCCTGAAAGTAGTTTGTTCAAAATCGGCGACTGAGTCAATTCCAGCAATTTTTAATATAGGTTTTTTTTTTATCCCTAAAATAATTAAAACGAATTAAACTATAGTCACCCATTTATTAAATAGCTGAAATAAACGAAATTGTATCATAATTCAAGGCAATAAGGTTTTGGATGCAATAAAGGCAATAATGTTAGATTTATTGTAATATACCCATACTATGCGCGCACAATTAGGAGAACTAATTCGTTAAATTAAAATATTTAAGTACATAAAAGTAACATTTTAATAATTATATTACTATTACGATTTAATAATCTAATTGGGGTATTTGTATATATTTTTATTATTTTTTATTGCTTTTTATTAAAATTCATCGTGGTTATTGAAAATATTACAATTATTTTAAAACCATTTATATTTATATCTTTTTTATTGTAATTGAACGAAAGAGACTAGATCCCACAACACAGGGCATCCTAATGTGGGTCTAGGACCTCAATCCATGTATTGCTTGTTTTTATGAGACATTAAAACTATTATTATTATTATTAAACTTCCTGGTGACCATGGCTGCTGAAAAGTGAAACATCAGATAAAGTGTAATAAATATTATATTTGCAATGTGTAACCATATTGTTTTTAAATATGATTCCAATATCTAATTTTATTTCTTTACACTGAACACAAACGAACGTAAACCTGTATTATTATAACTAAAACACAGTAACGATGCCTAAAATCGTGAAGTCATAAGTCTCATTAGCTCGTATATTGGTTTTGCAGCGAGTGATCAACTGGTCGCGGGGGGGTGCCGACTGCCGACTGCCGATATTGTTGCGCCACGCGATCACGACTCACTAACTAGTGAGGATGACACAGATCACGCCACGGCCTGACATCACGGATACACTGTTCGCTACAATGATATATATTAGACTTAATGTGATGCGTGTTTTTGTATGGGAAACGGGTCAGTATTATGTCGACTAATTGCTCTAGAGACATGTAGAGGCGTGTAAGGGCGAATACTAATACTAATGCTAGTAGCGATCATCGAAGACGTCTTACATACATATCGAATCATTTCATATGCTATGTTTTATTATATTAAACCTATTGGAATCATAAATACTAACTAATATTATAAATGTGAATGGTAGTTTGTTCGTTACGCTTTACGCTTTAACTACTCGACTGATAATCATGAAAAATCCTACAGTTAATAATTAATGTAACTGTTGTGAGAACTCAAAATAAAAATTTAAAACAAAAAGAAGAAGCTGTGGATAAAAGAAATGTATTTCGCCTTTTTGTGGTGGCGGCCATCTTGGATTTGAAATTTATCATAGTATCAAGCCCTTACATTTAATACTCATATTGAGGGAGTTGTGAAAAATATGTAATCCGCCATTTTGTGGCGGCGGCCATCTTGGCCCAATTTTCATCAAACATAACTAAGAACACTCCCGACTAATTCACCTTTCAAAAAAAAACAATATTAAAATCGGTTCATCCGT
Organism: Catocala nupta; assembly: GCA_963675205.1. Taxonomy (NCBI): domain Eukaryota; kingdom Metazoa; phylum Arthropoda; class Insecta; order Lepidoptera; family Erebidae; genus Catocala; species Catocala nupta. The sequence continues at coordinate 22,761,596 of OY776086.1, read as the reverse complement.
TCGGGAGCTACGTTGCCACAGACAGACACACATACACACACACACACACACACACACACACACACACACACACAGACACGTCAAACTTATAAAACCCGTCGTTTTTGCGTCGGGGGTTAAAAAGAACGGTGCCCGAGGGATAGAAATTCATTACAAAATCTACATTAAAGCGAGCCAAGCCGCAGGCAATGTCTAGTAAATAAATAAAGACCACCGAAGGTTTTCTACTTATATCATGAAATGTTCGGTTGATAGAGTAACTAAACTGGTTTCTAGGAACTACTTAGTAGCCAGTTCAGTATTTTTGTACTGTAGGGTTTGATGATTTTACATTTGTTAAGCTGCGACTGATGATGAACGTAGCCAGTAATAATCTGGAGCCATATGTTACATCACCATATTCTATGCATATCTTTTAAGGAATAAATGTATCACTGTCTTTTTATCTTCATCTGTGTATATTTCGTTCTATATTTTGCAGTGTCCTCAATTTGCTTTGGCTGTAAAAGCCCGTTAAGTTTCATGTATCTATTATAAAATATTTAAGACCTAATGTATGGTTTCCTACTTTGCAAAGAAATGATTAGGATTATTTTTACCCATGGCTCACTACTAAAAAGCGTATTTAATATTTTTAGCAATTCTTATTCAGTTAAAGGTAACCTCTTGATATATCTATAGGTATACTAGATGTGCCCGAGGTTTCACTCGCGTTTATGGTTACTGCGTCGGCTCCGTGGATCGTAGCGTGATGTAGCCTATAGCCTTCCTCGCCAAATAGGCTACACAAAACCAAAAATAAAAATTCAATTTGGTCTAGTAGTTTCTGAGATTAGCGCGTTCAACCAAACAAACAAACTCTTCAGCTTTATAATATTAGTTTAGATTAATATTATCTAATAATCTTTCTAACCACTATGCTTTGTTGTTCATAAGTAATACATAAATAAATGATTGCGTTAGGCATAATTTTCATTATCTTTCAATCATTGGAAGACCATTAAGATATATTACATACAAAATACAATACTTACAGATAAGTTCTACACTAACCATCAATCGATATTAATTCATAACTAAAAAAAATCTAAAACTCCAAGAAATTCATTGCAAATAGAGCCACGGGCTTTACCCGGAAGTTCTGCGTGTACAACAAGGGCCAAATACGCCTGCTCACAAGAGCGTTTACTGGTCATTTTGGCACCAACGACTTCTTGTGCAGATTGAGATTGTCAAACAATTCGATCTGCAGAGCCTGTGGTGAACAGGACGAGTCCATATCACACCTACTCTGTGAATGTGACGCGTTGGCCGGACTAAGGATGGGTTTGATGGGATTGGCATATCCGAACCCTGAAGACTTCAGGCTTCTCCCTCTGAAGTGTACGCTGCAACTGATGCAGTATATTCATAGGGAGATAGCTCAAGGATAAACCTCGGGGCCGACACAAAAGATCCCACTGGATCGAAGTGTCGCCGGTCTACACTGACTGGCCCCCAAATCAAGATAAGATAAGATAACTCATAACTAAATTGGTTTATTGTAATCATGTTCACAACCCAAGCTAAAAACACTATATGGAACAACTATCGCTGGGATATCACGAATTCTGATGACCTGATGTCATCAGAATCCATGCTGTTACGCGTTTAAGGGTATATTTAATTTCATACCTAACGAATTTAAATGTTTGGTTTAGTGTCAAGCACATTTCATGGGTTGTCTTGATCTATACTTAATATAACAAAACTAAAGAGATTTTCTTCTTCGAACACGCAAATCTTACATTTGATAGCCCAATTATTGACAACGGCTATTTAACATTACGCTACGAGCTACGAGAGTGAAGCAGTTAATATAAATGCGGATGAAACCGCGAGGACAGCTAATTTTTATTGATTGGATGTATGATTTTTAAATATTTTTACGTCATCGTAAGAAAATAGTAGGGAGTCTTTTTGACTTAGCTAAAATATTTTCATTTAAATATTTTCAGAATGTATACATTATTTTCACTAGGCTTAAAGTGAAACATAGTGCTAAAAATAATTTATAGTAGCAATTATACGCAACTAAGAATGTAGTTGATGTATTCAGAGCACAAGTTAGCCTCATACGCAATATCATCAAAATTGATTCAGTAGTTTAAACATAAAAATAAAATTGTGTGTCACAAATATTATAGTGGACTATATAGTAATATGAAAGCGTGATTATGGAGGTCTTCTAATGTTGCCAGGTCTATTTATTCATAATGCTATATATGATTTAAGTTTTTGCCAGTTTGCTCGCAGAGACCTTCAGTCTAAGTATATGGGTTACTTTTTTGATAGAAACTCGCAGCACATTTATTGGATAATCGTGATTATACGTGATGAAACTTTCTCACTCATATCAAAATTATAACGGTATTGATGAGTGTTTACATATTCGTTACTGTAGTTGCATACGTGTGAACGCTTGTAGGTCAGCCTATCCTGAATTCCTAAATTCGATATCTGGATTTGGTAAAATTTTATTATTGGATTTTGTATCAAGCTATCTCATGAACGGTACACGTAGATTTGTGCCATGAAACGCTAATAAAAAGTGCAGTGGTATTGCCCCTCTGCCTAACCCTTTGGTAAAATATAACCGTGACGTTAAGGTCGTCATTATAAACATCAATCACTGAGCTTTTATACAAACATTTACAGAATAATAAATTTAAACGTTGCAAACAATATAGTAAAGTATTAATTCTGTACGACGACAACTACAAATTTAATATTAAATGTAATAAATCAGCATTGTTGCTGTTATTAATTGTGTGTATTCGTCGTGTAACGAAGTCATTATTTCGTATGGTTGCATGCGCCTGCGCCGCGGCGGGAATTACACGGCGCGGCGGCGCTCGGTGACGCGTCGCGGACGCCTGTATGTGAGGAGATGCACGAAACTAGACGCAAAGCCACGACACGCGTGATTCGCTCTTGCATTGCTATTGGTATCACGCTCACCGCTGACAACTTTCCTATATAAACACCGACTATTCAAATTTAATGTATTCAAAAGCTAAAACTTTGTAAAGTAACACATCGCGTCGTATTCGCTTAGGAAGTGTTTCATGACAATTTACCAGTGATGATTTTAGTAAGTGTTTTATGTTATTTTATTTTGGATTTATATATATTTAGTGTTTGACGTCGTTCAATATTACTTTTTATATTTCCAGTACATTATTCTACTAGGTGCTCTTGCGTGGCCGTCAAGTAAATGTGAACCTCCAGTAAATAGTTATCTACCTCCTTCTGGCACCGGACCTTCTGGTAGCAGTCCATCCTCACAGTATGGGCCGCCTGGAAGTGGCAGTGGTAGTCAAAGAGGCTCCCCGGGTCGGGGAGTAGGTCAACCACAAGATTCATACTCAAATGGACAAACTGGACCATCAGTTGACACACAGTATGGGCCTCCTTCTGCTAGAGGCAATGGACAAGGACCTCAAGGCTTTGGCAGTCCTTCAGGCCCAGGTGGATTTAATCAAGGCAGGGGTGGTACTCCCAGTTCACAATATGGTGCGCCAGGCCAGGGCGGTGGTAACGGTGGTGGTTCAGGAGGCCCAGGCGGTCAATCTCCCGGGGGCGGTAGAGGTAGACCGCAATCTTCCTATGGACCCCCAGGCCAGGGAGCTGGGAGGGGAGGTGGTTCAAATGGTCCAGGATTCGGACAAAAACCACAGAGTTCCTACGGTCCACCAGCTACAGGAGGATTTGGAGGTGGTGGTCAACCAGGCAGTCCCGGCGCACCAGGTTCATCATCGCCAGATTCTGATTCTAGTGGAATTGGCGGTGGTGCCGGTGGCTCGCCTTCATCAACCTATGGGGCTCCCGGATTTGGAGGAGGTGGTCCCAACGGCGGATCAGGGGGTGGTTTTGGCGGCGGTTCAGGTGGTGGTTTTGGCGGTGGTTCAGGACATGGACAAGGTTTCAATGGAGAAGAATCTAATGTGAGTAAAATATATTATAAAAAGTTCTTATAATATTCAGTAGGTACCTACTGCAAATTAAAATAACTATGATAAATTAATAGAAAATAAAACTAACAGCATGGACGGCGCATTAGTTAAAGTGGTCGCCTCGTTACTACTAGTGCGCCAAGAGTCTTAGGTTCGATCCCCATTTGTGTCTAAAATAAAAAGCAAATTGTTATTCAGAATCTGAATCTCTCGCAACTTAGGGATTCGCCCAAATATATTAAAAAGATAACTTTTTGTTGAAAGTTTTAATATAAACTTGATCAATAAATAAGTAAAATAAATTGTTATAATATAATAATATAATCTTCTATCACATACACACAACACCATCTAGCCCAAACTAAGCAGAGCTTGTGCTATGGATACTAGACAATAAATAAACATACATATATAATATATTTTTTGTAAATACATACATATTATACATAGAAACTCCCAGACCAACACAAACATCCATGTCCATGCACACAAATGTTTGACTTGTGCGAGGATCGAACTTGCGACCTCAGGCATGGCAGTCGGTTACACTGACCACTACGCCATCGAGGCCGCCAACCTGTTGTTGTTCGCTTTTATGTCTTAAGTACTCGACGGATCTCCATGAAATATCGCATACTCGTTGTTAGGGGTATAGAAAAATAGTGATACCGAGGGATAATCAATAAGAATATATTTTCTAAATTCTAAATTCAATAAATATATTGATTACCTGATAGGTAGTGGTGTATGGATATTTGCAATACCAGCCAATCACTTAGACATTACCAATCCTTTAGAAAATTGAGTTGTTGATGCTTGTGTATTGACCACAGGTCTTAGGAGACTATTGAAAACTAGAGTAAAATGCCAAGTTTAAGCGAAGTTCCTAACACACAAAATTGTAAATAATAAAGCGGAATTAAATAAAAATGTATAAATATTTAGGTGAGCCGAGTATTTAGCGATTATTAGTACGTAATTATCAAATAAGTATATATTAATAATAAATATTATATAACATCGATAATAGTTTCCCCCTATATTGAGTGGGCCTAAAACTATACCTATCATAATGCAGGTTATGTGGATATGAAACGCTTTCGCCTACCCCTTTGGGGATGTAGGCGTCGAACTTACCGAGTTATCATAATATTTAATAAAATAATATAGTCGCCAAATTCTCTCTATTTAGTAAACTTAATAGACCTACTATTTATTTTATATATAAAATAAACTTTTATTTTAACCTGAGGTGATGCATTTACGCATCCCTCTCTGTGTGAACAGTGGAAACTACCCTTGTAAACGTACTTGTACGACAAAAACTACATACAGTACTAATATTACGATGGTTGATATTATTTTCTCATTTCAGGAGCCCGCTAAATACGAGTTTAGCTATGATGTCGACGACTCGCAGACAGGTACTAAATTTGGTCATTCTGAGCAACGTGACGGTGACCTGGCCACTGGGGAGTATAACGTAGTGCTGCCCGATGGCAGGAAGCAGGTAGTCGAGTACGAGGCCGGCACGCAGGGATATAAGCCTCAGATACGTTACGAGGGTTTGTTCATTATCTTGGTTGGCAACACCTGTGTCACACTTCGCATAAATATATAATATACTAATCTCTAAATCTGTTCCAATGCTGGGCTAGAGCCTCAGTTTGAGAAGGATTAGGCTAAACTACACCTTGCTGGTCAATTGCTGGCTGACAGACTTCACACTTCATCGAGAACAGTACGTCTCTCAGTCAGGGAATCCTAACGATGTTTTTCTTTACCGTAGTTAAAGTGAGTGAAAATACATGAGTCAATTAACTAGGCACAATTATTTTTTACTGGTTGCCGACTCCTATGCAAACACCAAAGTGTTCCAAGAAATAATATACTATACTATACGCACATAACTGCGAAATGTCAGAAGTGCGTGCCTTGGGATTGCATCAAAATGAAAGATCTCTTTAAAATTAAAATTTGTATATTTTCTTAAAATATTGATTTTAAGAAAGCTAGTCAATATAGTTGGCATTATACTGGCTATCAACTAAACACAGCTCTTTAGATTTGCTGATTTAATTCTAATATTACTTTGTACTACGTATTGTATACATTTATGTTTCTTTTTATTCAGGTGGTGGTAATGGTGGATCCGGCAGTGGTTTCGGTAAATAAACTTGAAATAATAATAATACTAGAAACATTTATATACATATATATGTAGAGTTTAAAGCTTAAATTATGAATGAATAATGTGTAAAATATTAAACCATGATAGAACTGAACCAATAAAACATAATTATTGTAGAAACGTTTGAAATCCTATATCTTGACAAACGTTGAAACATAAATAAGAATGTAGGCACATAATTTATGTTAGGAACTACTTTCTATCGCCGTATAAACTTTAACTTAGTAATAGATTTGACGTTATAATAGGATTCTATACAGCAAATTTACCAAATAGACTCCTTAAATAAATGATGTAGGTATTGTTAAATATTACCTAAGCTGTGCAACTACGTATGTGACACAAGATTTATTATAAAACAATTAAAATGATTTAAATAACATACTCATAGACGCGTACAGTCACAGTGATTTTAGATCATGGTATATTCTGACAAATAAAGTACGTCTCGGTCCAAAGTCATCCTATGCACGTGTCTAAATGTACATCGCCCGTTTTGGTGTATTGTATTGAACCTAACGGTTTCAGTTTGAATTGTTCCTCTCAGATAAACGACATAGACGCGTGCCGATAGCATTTCATCTTCTTAAAGAGCTCGTTGTCTGCTACTCTAAGACACGACTACAACAACACGAGGTTAATTAGCTAAGGATGGCAAGGGAGCAATACTTCGATTGAACAAGGTGAAGGTCCGGTCTCTCTACCATTCCTTTCTGCTCTGTCCGTTTATTTAAATTTGTGCACTCTCTGTTCCGTAACTCTCATGACCCGATGGGACAGTAAACCGACACGACCGGAGAGAGATCAGGCGCAGGACCAACGGCTTTACGTGCTTGCCGAGGCACGGGGGTGTCTAACACCACCAACTTCCTAACTCCGGGCTGCTATTGAGATTTCTTAATTGAAAAACCCAATAACTTTTTGTTAGCCCGACCCGGGATTCGAACCCGAGACCTAATGCACAGCAGTCGCATTCACTACCGCTGCGCCACGTAGGCAGTTACTAATAATGTACATTGTATATCAATTTTATTTGGACGGTACGATATATGGCAAAAGGCTCGCCCCTTGTCACATATGACCTAAAGCTTAAGCTGGCGAAATGTAACCGTTATACCCCTGTGCCTACTCTTTCTGTGCTACGAAGGCTATGTATGTGTGTATACATTTTATAGGGGCTGGCGGTCGTGGTGGTCAAGGTGGAAGTCAAGGATATCCTCAAGGAGGTCCCGGTGGACAAGATGGAGGTCACGGAGGCCCTGGTGGTCAAGACGGAGGTCAAGGATACCCTCAAGGAGGCCCCGGCGGTCAAGGTGGTAGTCAAGGATATCCTCAAGGCGGTCCTGGTGGCAGTCCTTCTGGTGGAGGTGGCGGCTTCCCAGGATCTGGATCAGGCCAAGGCCCAAGTTCAGGGCGCTATCAAGATGGTGGATTTGGACAAGGGGACTCTGGTAGTGGAGGATTTATGGGTTATCCAAGTGGCAGACCGGGTGGAAGAAACGGAGGATCTAGAGGTGGCCCTGGACAGCAAGGATCTCAGTTACCATCAGGTTCTGGTGCAGAAGATTTGAATGGTGGTCAAGGAAATGGTTACTCAAGTGGTGGCCCACAAGGTGGTGGAAATGGCGGCTATCCAAGTGGTCCGGGTAGAAATGGAAGTGGTTCTGGAGGTAATGGAAGTGGAGACGGCTATCCAAGAGGAGGACCGGGAGGCTCTGGAGGTTCTGGAGGCCAAGGAGGATCGGGTGGTTCACAAGGAAGCAGAGGATACCCTGGCGGGCAAAACGGCGGCAGAGGTCGGCCTGGATCTCAAGGAAGCGGAGGAAACGACGAAGGTTATCCCAGCGGTGGCCCATCAGGCCCACGCGGCTCAGGCTATTGATCACAAACGACTACCACTGCGCTTTTATAACATAAAAAACGCTTCATTAAGGTTTATACTTACTTAAGTGAATGTAATAATGCTGTCATTGTAAATAAATTATATTAAAATGTTTCTCCTTAGTAATTTTATTTCATAACCTTAAGTATAACTTACAATTGATATCCATGCAAAGCAATCATAACTTTATCACAACCTTGCTAATGTTAAACATGTTTATACATTGAATTAATAAAAATAGTAAGATTCTAAATGCATAGAAAACAATATACTGGTATACATAATATTCGAATGCACCATAGTATCACAAAAACAAAAACAAGTAAAATATTCAATTCCTGAGAGACTTGGGTAAGTTTAATCTGCCATTTTCTCTTGAAGATTAAATAACTCGTCTACTTGAAGTCTAGTTCAACGAACACTGAAAGTAACTTTCTCAGTAAATAATTCAATTCATGTACTCGTAGTAGATATTTGTTTGTCCTAAACAAATGAATTGAATTTTCTTTGAATGCTGTTTCATGCATAATGGCGCGGTTTATAATAAAAATAGTAAATAGTATTATATTCTTTATGGAATTCCAATATTGTATGAAATTCGAACAAAAGTCAAATAACAGTTTGTTGTTCTGAATGAACTACAAAGGCATTAAGACCTAATGATTCTCAGAACTGAGCTACCTAAAAACATGCCGTTTTAAGCTTTTTAAATTGTGCGGTAAAATAATAGGTGTGCATAATTTACTTCTAATATTTCACCTCTAAGAATTATTTTGGTCGTTGGAGGCGTTAGATTTCAACGTAAATTACTTAATTATATAATATTTTATTATTTGATATAACAATACAATGCAATATGTAATATTAAAGCAAGATATTACTTGTCTTATGCTTACATGAGCCTACATTAATATTTATATAAATATTATCATTTATATTATAAAAGTAACATTATTAAAATCTACATCGAAAAATAGCTTACGTCTTTATTTGATACATTTGTTTGATAGTATGGCTGAAATACAAAGAAATTATAAGTTCCATAGATAAAGAGGGTTTCATAGACAAAATGTACTCATATAATAAAGCTTTAATGCTAAATGCTAATGCTAAAAGCTTTAATGTTATTTTTATCATATTTAGTATACCCCATATTTAAAGTTATGTCTGAATGTGATAATAACAATGTGTGAGAATTAAAATCCAATATAGTTTTTCAAATACCCCGAATAATAAAGTTGCTAATACAATTTACCAAAGAGTTTTATAATGGTATAATTTTGTATCCTTTTTTTCGTTATTGAGCTACTGCTAATATGAATAAGCTTTGTATATGTATTTATTGGTAATAGTCGGGCATTCATTGAGATGTAAACAGTATTATTAAGCATTATTATATAAAGCAATTCAGTACGATTAACTTCACAAGTAAGTACGTATAATTGTTACGTTCCCGAACGACGTTGCATTCAAGATTGCAAGCGCTCTGCTTCGTTCGAGGACTAAGTTCCCTAGTTAGTCGCTTACACATATGTACAACTAACCTGCACGTACATTTCCTGATGTTCAAGTTTTGTGAACTTCCAAAGAATTGTTTAACCGTGTCTAAAGCGTTCTGCAGTGTTTTCGCCACGTTTTGCTACAAAACTTTTGAAATTTGAACCGTGCTAAATTACTTGAACAAATAAAATCTTTGTGTATTTGGCTTTACATCTAAATGCTATATCACGCAATTATTATACTAATATTAGAAAAATAATAGGTATAATTAATGCTGCTAGTGAGTTTTCCACTGATGCGGCGTAATCTGAAATTAAAAATTTAATTAATTGACCGCGGATCGTGACAATGATTTTAGTTGATGTTCGATAATACTTTGCAAGTTGAAATAGTTATCTTATTTAAATTAAGAATATTAGTATGATGTCCTCACCTGTAACCAAGGAGATCTCTTTAGAATCCGGTGGATCCGTGGCCATAAAAATTGGGCCAGCTATGTAATGGGTAGAGTCTGTTTCCTTTTGGTAGAGCGGCGCTATTGTCGCTTGGCACTGGAACAATTATGGTGTATCAGTATTATTTTCGTATTTATTTATTTTATTTTGTTCCAGATACATATAGTGTATATAAGAGCAAATATAACATGTGTTAAAACTATGCACCATTTACATGTTTTCGGAGATACACAACTAAAAAGCTAGTTATATAATACAAATCGTTTTGAAAAAGGGTAATGAGAAGAAAACTATACAAAAGAAAATTTACAAAAAAAATGTAATTCATTATGAGTCGGCATTATAAGCGAATCAGCTTGAAACCATACCTTTGTAATATTTTATTAAAATAATATGATTTCGAGATAAATAAAGTATATACCTTAGAAATCTACGTTGGATAGAATCCAACCTCTCCCTATAAATATTGTACCAAACATTATCTCTATCTGTTTTTGGCGAGGCGAGAGTATAAAATTGTAGTTTTTCTTACACAGCAGCAGCTACACAATAAAGCTAAATGGAAGATTATAGAGCTGTCAAACTAATCCAATTGCTTGTCTTTACTTAGACTTAGAGATTCTATGTTTTTTATAATTAATACTTCTGAGCTTCTTTCACTTTTATCTGATTCTTGGAAGAGAAAGCAAATGAAGATGCCACTCAAAGCAAAATATAATATACGAGTATAACAAAATTATCTAGATATTTATGAGACTCTAAATAAAATATGTCTTCCTATACATTGAATAATAAAGAATATGCTGACACGCGATAAATTGAAATATGTATATGACAAGGAGAGCCTTATAAAAATGAGGAAAATAAAATCATATACAAACAGAGGATAATATATTTTCTTTATTGTTAAGTGACATTGAACTGCTTAATGTTGATAGCCCTGTGTTAGACTAGTTACGAAGTTTACACTGATACTTATATTGCCGGGTTTGAAAACAGTTACAACTTTTTTCATGTAAATATGCTGTAATGTCAACATAAAGGTTATGAATATCCTTTTCCTGGTGAAATTTCTATTCATAGATGCTCACTCGCGTTAAATGTATTTGGTGAATGTAGCACAATTTATTTACGCTTTGGATAATTGTTATTCTTTTAGAATACTAAAGTGTTTAAATCTAATCACAGGCCTAAAATCTTAAAGCTTATATTTAACTATTGCTTCGCCACCGCAGACGTAATGAATGCTGCTGTGAATGAGGGTTCGATTTCATAATCGGAAAAGTGTTATTAGGTGCTATTTTCTGTACAGAAATTTACAGTAGCACTAGGGAATCTGGGACTATATTTGATAGGTTCCGCCCCTAATACGTATTATATCAAACTACTGAGTTGGTGCGCATTGGCAGTGTATGCAACTGCTGTGCATGTGGTCTCGAATTCAATTCGGGTTGGGTCAAGTCAAGTCAAAAATCATTTATTTATTTAGGTCACAAAGTAAATGATGAACGTCAAACTATACCTATAGGTTAGTGAGTTTACTAAGTTACTGAAGCTATATTTAAGTTAGTTTCTAGGTTCAGGTAAAGGTTTGAGCCTATGAGAAGAAACAAGCAAGAAACTCACGGCCACTCTTTTAAATCGCCAATCAAATATAATTTCAGTATTTTACAACTCATATCAACAAGGTGTCGAAGCCATTATACCATATACTACCGGCTATAAAAAAATTAAGATAAGACAATAATAACTTAATAATATCATAGAGATGAAATATTTTGGGCTAAGTTATATTTTTAATATAAATCTAAAATAGACAGTAGGATGGCATGATGGCGCATACACTTATACTTTGTAACTATGCAAAGGCAGTCCGTGACTAAATGCGGTTGTGGATTTATATTCTTCAATAATAATCAAATTGAGAAACAAGATACTTGTTAATATCACAAATAATCACGAGGTACCTCTACATTACTAAATTGGCTTATAAGTAATACAGATCTGTGAATCATGTATGCAACAAGTAACTAGTTCCATGAGGTTTTGTCATTTATCCTTTTTGGGTAAAGTGTTATTGGATTTTTATGTCTAGAAATTCTCGGTAACAACACGAGGTCTGGAATTGTGCTTGATAAACGGCAATAGGTTCGCCACATATTACATAGGGCCTAAAAATATGGGTATACACATCGCCTTACTCGTTCAGGGAGATAGGTGAGAGACAATGTATGTATAACTTACTTTTAGTTTAATAGCACCATCTATGAAACTGGCGGCGGTCGCTTGGAAGCTTAACTGAAGTATCGTTTCCGCAGCATCAGGGCGCTCAGCTGATACCCTATACCAAGGTCCCAGGACATGTTCTGGTGGTGCAGGCTTATCGTTCACCAGCCACTTCAAGTGTGCCTTTGGACGGGAGGGTGGAAGTGAACAGTTGGCCACCACCATGTCGTCAATATTGTACTGTTCTTGGAGGCCGGTAACACGAGGTCCGGTTTTTGGAAGTACTGGGGAAAGAATATTTATCATATTAATTATTAAGATGTAGGTTTTCTTATTAACTGCTCTCCGATAAAGTTGTTTTAATTTATAAAATAGATGCTCATGCTTAGAGTATTATAGGTCTGACATAGTCAGAGTTGGACTGAAAGTCCCTAAAAATAAAATAATAACAAAGTTGGTATCGACGAAAATAAAGTTTTGAGTATTGGTTAATTATTTCTACAACACTAAATAATTAGCCAGTATTTTGAAACTAGCAGCAAGTATAATATAATAAATAACGATATGGTGGATTTGGCTGGTTTTAGATGCTTCTGCTTGTTTCGATATCATTTAGTTTCATTTACAGTTTAGACTGGACTGTTCTTATTAATTATCATTGCAGAAGTAGGTTGGCATATAAGTTTGATTTATTTTATATGAGTTTTAAAAACCCAACTGAGTGACAATCGGATGTTTTGTTTTCTAAAACAAAAAGGACGGCAATGGTGACCTTTTCCTAGATTACCTGAGACTGAGTAAAAGGGTTGTAACCCACTATGAGACAGTTCATAAAGAGATATGATAGGTATTACTATCATGCTATTTTCTTCTCAGTTTTTTAGGTTCTTGTGTGAGTGGCAGACAGGTAACTTACAATAGATATTGATGTGTTTTTGTCTATACACGGTAGTGAAGTGTGGTGCCTCGCCAGACACTTCGCAGCGGTACTGGCCGGCTGATGCCTGCGTTAAGTTTAATAACGCCACGACTGTGTTCGACGATCGATCTATCTGTAACATGAAGTAGAAAAATAAATATTAACTTTCATTTAACATAATAAATAGAAGCGGAATGTGCATAACAAGTATTGTATGTAAATACACACATTAAATACTTTTATTGTACTACATTCGGCTATAAAGGTTGATAACCTTCTGTGAGATTTTGAGTTGTTTTTAAGTCAGCAACATAGCTGAACATTGAACAAATTTCTTAGAGTATTTTATGAATTAAATTCTTTATTGTTATTCTATATTGTAACTATGATTAAATCAGCTATATTTTAGCTATTATTGCTATATAAATAACGTTTGTTATACTTTGGAAATATTGAGCCTCTCAAAATCTTGCAAGTTTGTGTCGACTTATGTGGTTAACTATACAAAATAATGATCATTATGAAATAATGTAATTAATATAATATAATATTCTGACGAAGCCGGACATTTAAGTTGCATCCATCCATTATTAATGGTTATTATTATATTTGAAAAGGTATTGAGGGCAAAATCTGTATTATAAATGTATAATAATCCAGTATGTACTATAAAAGTAAAATGATCCTATGAAGAAACTCTGAAATTTGATATGATTGCTAAAATGGGATATGGGATTAAATGGACCTTTTATATCTCTATAAAAATCCACACTTTAAGTTACATGTTGTGTCATTGGCTAGCCCGTCTCGCAATCAATCAATTGTTTGAAATATTTGCTAGCACCTTTGTCAGTAATGTATCGAACGGAATATTTTGAGCTCGACCGATCCAGTGATATTTCGGGTCTCTAAGTGACAGACGACTCTGATTTAGTAATATACATAACAATGAGCCGAAGCTATTACTCAATATAGATTTCTTAAAATATAGGAATTCTTTTATGATAACGGCATATGTATCTATTGGATGTTTTGATTGTTAATTATACAGAAGTAAAATACATACATAGCCTTATCTTCATATTAAAATTTTTCATTTTTAATGGCTTGAGCCAACACAACATGTTAGACAAAGCAATTAATAACCTCTCATGAAACGGCCACATAGTTCAATCAGAAACGTAATGTAAAACTGTTTTAAAAATATACAGAATATGAAAGAGTTGATGATGTCATAGAAGCGATTCCATATGTTATTGTTTTACTACGATTATAATTTCTACGTAATTGTTGGCATTGAGAATTTATATTAATAATGATGATCTATCTATACTTATATAAGACTGTGCCGAGGCGTGTGTATTATGTTTGCCTGGGCATTGGATATATATATGAAAATCAAAACGCGTTTAATATATAGGAGAGTCTGAACTTATGACAATGAATTTAAGATTGTTTGCCTGTCTGTTGGTTTATTTTAGTATCATGCATGAATCTGTAGGTTCAACTTATACTATATGTGTATCCTATACTCTAAGTTGAACCCACAAAATGCATCATATTTTGCTTAGTATACATATACTAAGCAAAATATGATGCATTTTGTGGTTATGGTTATCTAGTGTATAGTGTCTCTTTCGACATTGCAAGCAATTTGTATTCTACACGAACGAAGCCGCAGTCCAAGTTTAGTTCACAACAAAATTGTAGAGGCCCTTTATATGAGTGCTACCGTGCAGAGCGATTGGCCCTCTAGGTTAACCAACGTGTTCATGAACGATGGCAACGAAGCGACATTAAGATTGGGTTGTCATTGATGATAAATCTGTCCGTGCTTAATACGCACAAAAATTGGAATTTTTAAGTAGATAGATTAGAAAATCGATCCAGTTGTACTACATAAGCCCTAAAACCATAGCTAGCGGGATGTGGGTATAAAGACCAATGCCTACTGCCTACACGAGTACTATAACAAGAGAAAATTATGAGAATATACTAGACTCTTTAGTGATTTAAATATTTTTCAATTTTTCTTTGTTTGTCTAAATGTAATAAAGTGTTAACGAAACTTTTTGACAAGCGTTATCTTTCATTAAAGTTGCTAATAGAAGATTTAAGTGTAATTAGCATACAACTAAATTATTGATACATTACTAGAATTTGCTGGCTACTATGGCCTGCCTGCGATCATATTTAATAGGCTTTTGACCATGGCATGGATGCAGTGGTTTAAGTGGTCGGTTTAGCCTCTGCTATGGCGCCGAGTGTTGTAGGTTCGATCCCCAAATGGGACAAAAACTTGTCTGATCCGCAAATAGATGTTCCTAGCCTGGGTCTTCTTTGTATCCGTGTTTGAATGTTTATAAAGTCCATTGCGGCAAGAAATAAACATAGTGTGACAGAAGTCTTTTAAAAAACAAGAACAGTACACATAAGATAAGATCATAAGATTTAGTTTACAGAGAATTATCATTTCAAATTCCAAGCTACTAATTGTAAAATCTGCATCAATATCTGTTCAGTGGTTTAAGAAGAAGCCGAAACAGACAGCCAACGGTACAAGAAATCATTGTTTTGGACTTAAGGGCTTAACACCCTTTCTTTTAAAGCTTTGTCATTGCATGCACCGGATAGAGATAGCACGTAACAAATTAATCATAGCTTTGAATCCTTCTCACGCATGTTATGCTTTAAGACATGCTAGTATTAAAATCCTTCCATCTTCAATCTCATACAGTACAGAGTTTTATTAACAAGCAGTATCGCATAACAATTTAAAAAATCTGTCGTAATTAATCCTTATTAATATTATAAATGCGAATGTGAGTGTAACTACTCGACCGATCATAATGAAATTTCGTATACACATTGTCAGGGTACAGAAAACGACATATGGTCTCTTTTATCCAGAAAATGTGCCCGAGCGAAGCCATGCGTAAAATCTTGTAATTATATAAATGTGTATTTTAGAATAATCATATCCCTAGTACAGCAAAAATACCTTAATATATGAAAAATAGCATCTAAATTTCAGTTTCAACTCAATTTCATTTCATTTCATAAAATAATACATCCCATCAAAATATACCATTACCCAATAGAACAAGTAAAACAATTTAAATATCTAGGTATTGTAATAACAGAAGATACAAGACCATCAAACGACATAAAAATTTGAATAGCAATTGCAAAACTGATTTTCCACAAAAAGAAACATCTACCTATTCACTTCAAACATTAGTAAAGATATCCGGAAAAACTAATTAAGTCTTTTATCTGGAGCATTGCCCTATACGCTTGCGAAACGTGGACCTTAAGACAGAGAGACCGGAAAAGGTTGGAAGCTTTTGAGATGTGGTGCTGGCGTCGAATGGAGTAAGTGTCCTGGACAGAAAAAGTTACTAATACAGAAATATTGACAAGGATAAATGAAAACGTGAAATTTTGAAACACATAGAGAACAGAAGGGATAAAATGATAGGACACCTAATTCGACATGATAATTTTATCACAAACAGCAGGGAAGATAGAAGCAAGAAGGAAGAGGGAAAGACAACTGAAAGAAGTTGTGAAAGTTGAAACTTCTAAGGAACTGAAAGATATGGCAATGGAAAGAGAAATATGGAGATTGCAACACCGACAAATGCAAAGCACTTAAGTTTTGGATGGATGGATGAAAATAGAGACTTCGCTGTAAGATGTTGAATAGTGTCTGATAACAAAGTCGTTATGGATTTAATATATGGGTATGGGTAGCTTTCCTCAGAAACGGCTCAAGCACGTTTGAGGACACATCTCCAAAATACAAATGGTGCAGAAAACGATATCGAATCTCCTTTAAACTAATACAGAAAACTTCGGACAGGCCCCAGTGTTACCTGCAATTGTATACACCCTGAACTGACACGTTTTGGATCAAGTAACTGTAAACTGTGTGGAAGACTGGGAGTTGTTACGTTTTACTTAGTAAACTGAAATCGTTAAATTTATTTCTATTTCATGCTGGTTTCTTTGATGAAGTGTTTTGTTTTGATTTTACGGATGGTGTAAAAGTTTAAGTTATCGTCTGCCACTATCACTATGATGAGCGTTATTGGTTCATATACCAGACGAGTCAAAAATTTGTGTGACTCTCAAATTTTTGTTCTGGGTGGCCTTTGAGTTCGTTGTTTGAATGTTTGTAAGTGATGCAAAAAATATACCAATAGCAGAACTGTTAAAAATCTAAATTTCGGGATACTTTTAACTAATGTTGTTGTAGGTTTGTTTATTTTTAAATTTTTTTTATATCGTAGCATTAACAAAACAATAAAGATTATGTTTTGCTTAAACGCTGGACTAATATTGTAAGTTATTTGTTTGCATTATTATAAATAGGCTTGGAAAACAAAATATAAAGGCTGAATTTATTTTTATGCTTTTAATCTATTGAGTGGCACACTGGTGACCAGTCTGGTATTCCAACAATTGAAAGGTTAAATATGCGATAATATCCTTTGTCAGATATTATAATGTGTATAGGTACAAATAGAGAAAGGCTTTTGACACGCTCTACTATTCATTACAATGTTAGTTTTGTTAAGAGTGACTGACAATCATGAAGTTTTTGTATCCCTTTTTACGAAAACTGCGTCGACGGAGGAGTATGAAATTTAGTACAGTTAAAGTTTATATGGAGAAGGAGGGGCGAATCCTAATATTTATATAAAATATGTATAACATTCGCGTAAACATAAGACTATATTATAAAATATGTGTTAGCAATACATTAAATTAATGAAAAAACACTACACGCACACAACCATGCATTTGACACACGCAGTCGAATCGCGTTCGTAGTATATCGGCATTGTCCGGCTGATGTAGTACTATTCTTCGTAACTAGGGTTTCATATTAATATATAATGACATATATCAGCAATATCTTACAGGCAACCTTTGGGTGGATTGAAATGATATATACTATTTATATGTATTATAATATATTTACGTAATTATGTGAAAAAAAGAAAAAAGTAGCAAAGAGTTTAGTTAATTAAATAATAATTTGTTTGAAATAGATATGTAAATTAACCTGTATCGATCGAAATATAAATTAAATGTGATTAAATCAATTACGGTCGGATTTCGACCACTAGGCGACCGCTAGTACCAATAATAGCACATACTAAAATTAAGCCAAGTTTGCAAAGCCTTGTCCCGAAACGACCAAAATTCGTTGCTCTTGGTTTATAAATTTAAAAATAGTTTAATACCCATTGTCTAATAAACCAACACAAAATTAAAAGGTTTCAGCTAGAAAAAAAGCTGATGACTTATTGTCATGCAAGTAAGCCGTAGTAAAACAAGTTATATTATTTGATTTAAAGTTACGTAACCTGTTTTGTGTACAAATCTGCTGACAGTGAAATATTTTATGCGAGACAGTAAAATATTAGACCACAACTGAACATTACTAAAAAGCAGATGTTATTGTGATTGCATATTAAACGATTTGACTTTCATTTGAAAACAACTTTGATTGCACGGATGGCGATGGCGTAGTGGTTAGTGTAACCAACTGCCATACCTGAGTTCGCGGGTTCGATTCCCGCACAAATCAAACATTTGTGTTCATGGACATGGATGTTTGTCTTGGTTTGGGTGTTTGTATAAATATGTATGTATTTACAAAAAAAAGTATATATGTACGTTTATCCATTGTCTAGTAACCATAGTACAAGCTCTGCTTAGTTTGGGCTAGATGGTGTCGTGTGTTTGTGATAGAATATTACTAGTTCCCAGTCAGCGTGTTCTTTTTGTCCGTTGTTTGAATGTCTCTAAAGCCTTCCGCGATAGTTAATAAGCGTAATAGTTGGGTACAGGCTATTAGTAATAGGTATTACTTAGCGTACAAGCTTACATGTTATATTTGATAAAATATTAATTTTTTTATATATAAACTAGTCATTTTATATAAATTTTAACCTCCTTCTTCACATAAACTTTAACTATGCCAACCGTCACATTCCGGCGTGGGTACAATATGCTTTGAAACGGGTACAAAGTTTTCTCCTATGTATTAATATATAAATTCAAATATAGAGTTTCTTGAAGAGCTTTAGTATATTTATTACAAAATTTGGAGCGGGGTCGATTATATCATTCCTGTAATGTATACCAATAATTGTTTATTGAGGATACTGCAAACAGTATCCTTCGTGTTTAATTGCTTACAAATGAGATTTTTTAAAATATATATGCATATACATGTCCTACAATGGGCTATCAGAAATCAATCGAGTACCACGTTTGAGGATGAGAAAAGAAAAGAATGAAAGTTATGACTGCTCGGATGGCGTTGTGGTTTAGGTCATTGCCTCGCCACTGCCATCACGCCGAGTGTTGTGGGTTCGAATCCCACACGGGACAAAACTTTGTGTGATCCACAAATGGTTGTTCCGAGTCTGGGTGTTCTTTGTTTCCGATGTTAGAATGTTTGTTAATTCCCCGGGGACACAGGATTTATTCCTAGTGCGGGCGTAGTCTTTTCATAAATAAAAATAAATAAAAATACTAAATCTGCATGATTGATCAATTGTCCATAAGGTACAAAACTACAAGTAGGCTAGTGTTGTGCAAAATGACCTTATCCCTTATGTACTCATTGCAGTATTTTGTCTTTGAGAGACATAAGTTATCAAAAGGCTAGTCCGGTTTAATATACAATAGGTTGCTAAAGTACTTAGTATACAATTTGCACAGCTGCATATGACTTTTACCATTAAAGAAAGGTGACATTGAGTTGCCTTCACAGATTAACTGTATCACAGTAAACAGATCGTAGACCAGGTGTGTTCGATTTATATAGCAAATATAGAACAGTTGTACTTAGTTTGTTGAAAGAAAAATAAAGTTTAGAGTTAAATATAATATCTATAGTGCCTATGCAGGTATTATTAACTTGAACAGTTAGGTAGAGGTCATGCCCACGCCATTTTATTTAATAATATGTGTCGACTAAAATTAGAGTCCAAAATAAGTATTAACGAGTCTTTTTTACTTATAAGTATTGAATATATTTACAGACTTCATACTATAATAACTTTCAAATCAAGAATCGGCGAAAGATATCTGATACGGCGGGCGCACTTCTTTATAAATTAAGGCGTTTCGAAGACGACGGTCTTTTTTACAACGCACAGAAAAGTCCGGCTCTGTCCGTTATCATCCCATGGGTACGGTAGCCACGGCGGACAGCAACGTTCTGTTAAGTCAGTCGACGTCCACGGGATTCGCCTGGGCACCAACGGCTTTTTTCACTATATCCTTCGCGTGTGTGTATAAATAAAATACAGGAAGGGCTTCATATGTTTTATAATGCCGGTCAAATTGCCCGGTCTGTCGCTGTCCGTTGTCTGATGAGACAAACTGGTACGGTAAAATTGTAACTGGTCGATTTCTGTTCAATATTGCTTTCACGCCTTAACTACTCGTCTGATCATTATAAAATTTCGCAAACATGTTGTACAATTTATCTGTAAGTAGGTGTATGTATGTTTATTGTATATGTGTAACTGCGGTGCCCTGGCAGGGTTTTATGTATAGAACTATATCAAACTGTATCACACACAATGTACACACGATATCAAGAAAGATTTGAATTAAATGAGGTGTTACAGAGAACGACATAAGGTACTTTTCATCCAGGAAAAAGTACTTTTCCCAAGGAACAGCTAGTAGGAGATACATAATATTGTCTTCTGTTTACGCGAATGTTGTTCATTGAAATTAAACTACTATATACGGATTTTATCGCGTTGTTTATTTATCACTGTATTACAAAATTTTGAAAATATTACACTACTACTACTATTGATTTTATTTTACTAATTTATAAGCTAATAAAATTAATTTTTTTTTTAATTTTTTTTTTATAATAATAATATTCTACCATGTGGTACACACAACACTATCTAGCCCAAACTAAGCAGAGCTTGTACTATGGGTACTAGACAATGGATAAACATACATATATACTTTTTTTTTGTAAATACATACATATTATACATAGAAACACCCAGACCAAGACAAACATCCATGTTCATGCACACAAATTAAACTATTAAATCTATTTATTTTTGGTTTACACTTTCTCCGACGTTTCGGTTGCTTTTCAGCAGCCATGGTCACGGGGAGACTTCCCGTGACCATAGTTTTAATAATTTATATTATAATTTCAATAGTAGGAGATATTTAAGTAAATTTATGTTAGGATCTTTATAGAAGCTAAAAAATATTTTCCAAATATTGGTCTCAAGTTCGATCCCAAGGCACGCATCTCTGACTTTTCGAAGTTATGTGCGTATTAAATAGTTAATTATCGCTCTTTTTAACGGTGAAGGAAGATATTGTGAGGAAACCTGCATGTCTGAGAGTTCTCCATAATATTTTCGAAGATATGTGAAGTCTACCAACCCGCACTGGGCCAGCGTGGTGGACTATGGCTTAACCCTTCTTACAGTGAGAAGAGGCTGGTGCCCAGCAGTGGAACAGTTTAATACAGGGCTGATATTATTATTATTATTTGTTGTTTGTCTGTTTGTATGAGTATCACGCCAAAACTATCAGTATACGGTCTAACTTAAAATCTGGTACATGTTTCATATTGATACGCCGCCTAGAAGTCAAATATTATGAGGGTAGATCAGTTTCTTCTTATATACAGAGAAAGAATAATATATACCTATAAGTTTCTAAAAATCGTCGTAAAAATTATTGAGAACCGCATATGCAATAGCCTAGATAGTCGACAACCCCTTGAACAAGCAGGCTTTCGCCGAGGTCTTCTAAAGCATTCGACAGCCTTTCGCACACTACAATATTTAACGCTTTAAAAGCACAAGAAATAGAACCAACATAATATATTCAAATACTGCAAAGGATTTATAACAATAGTACAGCAGCCATCTGGTTATACTCCACCGGACCATCCTTTCTAGTTCACAAGGGCGTACAACAAGGACTGTCTCCCAAGCTTTTTACAGCGACGCCAGAACAAGTTTTTAAAAAGTTAGGCGACAAAAGATTAACCAATCTATGTTTCGCCGACGACATTGTCCTTTTCTTCTCGTCGGCAGCAGAATTGGCCTAAATGCTTGAAACACTGAGCCAGGCAAGGCTCGAAACTGGACTTTTTATGAATATGGCGAAAACAAAGTAAATGACCAACAGCGTAACACGTCGGCTTATGGTGGGAAGTACTAGAATGGAATATGTCAATGAGTATATCTATCTTGGCCAACTATGTAGTTCCCTTCCAGGCAAGACAAGAAAAAGAGGTCGCTCGACGCCCAGAAAACGCCTGGAGAAACTACTGATTAATAAAATACCTAATGAAGGGCTCTCTACCAGTATTCCTAAAAAGAAAACTCGTAGACATGTGTATCCTATCTACTCTCACCTACGAAGCGCAGACATGGTCATTAACTAAGAGTCAGAAGTCCGACATCGGGGTATGCCAACGTGCCATATATATACTCGGTGTTAAACTGATAGATATGATCAGAAATACGGTACTCCACTCCGAAACAAAGGTTAAGGATGTGGGCCATACTGTTGCCGAACTCAAATAGAGATGGGCTAGCTCTGAAGAGAAATAGGCAAACATCACCTCAGGCTGGACACCAAATAACAAACGGTCCCGCGGTGATGATGTCACGATGATCTAAAAGTGCTATCATTATTAGATTATTTGAAAGTTTTTGCAAACAATCTAATAAATAACTTAATAATCGTTACAAGATTATTTATGCCTCATTAATTATGATTAGTTTACTGACCTATGACCAGAGCGGCGACATGAAACGCAGTCGTATTGACCGTATTATCGGCTCTCTTTGTGATGCGACGTAGTTTGTGAACTTGTATAAATAATTATTTTTATCTATATGATTACGTTTATTACTTATAATTGATGACATAATCTATATTGTCGGTCTTTGACCAGCTGATGTTTGCTGTCCCTACAAACTCTATGTATAAATATATTTCAGTAGGTAAGTTTTAGTGCACTACAGATATAAACTTACTTAACCTTGTGCCTACAGGCTACAGGGGTAGGCAGAAGAGTAGGATTATACCCACATATAACCAGATATGTATGGTTATCTGCAATACCAACGCCAGCGCCAGTGTTTGCCGACCTTACACAGGGCAAGGTCGATAAACATTGGCTATGCTGAAATATGCGGCCCAGGTGATAATCCCTAATTTTAAGCGGACTTCCCACTCTACCTTTCTTCTCATAGACATCAATGTCATATATCAGAAAAATCAAGCCACGGTTTATCACACATCTTTTACTATAACACTTACTTAGAAATCTATAGAAAAATACAAAGACCATCAGAAGAATTATTTTTGGAGGGATGGTTCAATCGAAAAATTATAGATTGCTCATGACTAAGTTAAGTGGTATATAAACGCGTTATATGCCACGGTGGCGCAGTAGCAGTGAATGCTACTGCGGTGCATGAAATAACCATATCAAACCCGAGAGCTCACTAAATAAATTACGAACTACCTAAGTAGTAACACGGAGTTTGGCACTGGGCTCGGTAGATGGCAAAGGAGTCGCTGTCGGAATGTTAGTGTTGTACTCTGCCTACCCTTCAGAGATCTAAGCATATTATATATACCTAACAACGTAAATACTCAGGTATATTACATACTAGATTTTATCCGCGGCATCGCTTGCGTAAATTTAGGTTAGGTTACTCTTTTCTGGATGAAAGGTAACCTATATACTTTTCTGTACCCCTGAAAATGTGTATGCGGAATTTGGTGATGATTGGTCGAGTAGTTAAGGCGTGAAAGCGTAACAAACAAATAGATTCACATTCGCATTTATAATATTAGTTAGGATACCTAAGTATTTACGTACATTTTTCTGTCCAATTCCTTTTCGCAGCTTTTTATTCACGTTAGGCAATGGTGAGCAAAAATCGTCTTCCTTAAATCAATTTATGAACAATAAAACGGTACGTTAGGAAGTAATGTATCGTAGTTGAGTACAAAGCTGTGTAGTTCACTTATTTTCTTATTTCTATCTCATGTATTACCTTTAATGGTAGAAAATTTAGCTCATATTACTGTTTTTCTGGTTCCAGTTTATTTTTTTATTGTGTACTAGCAGTATACATAGATTCAGAGGGGTAGGCAGAGACTATGGAAATGGAAATCCGTAATCTCTCTCTAACCTACCCCTCTGGTAGTATACAATGGCAAAATAAACATACCGCAAAGAATGGTAAGCGTTTACAATATCTGGCGTATCCGTTCAATACAGATGACATTCGCTTACCAGAGGCGAGGACCACACTGGCTCCCCTGCTAAAAATAAACCATTTCAAGAAGTTTAGAAACCCTGCTTACTGTACGAATATAATACAAGCTTATGTGGCTCCGATCCTCTATAAGGCGAAGGAATTTTCCTGTTAGGCTGTTTAATAAAAAATTTAAGGAGGCGATCTTTAAGGAGATTTGTATCTCTTTCTCACTGTAGTTACACAAGGTTATTTTAGTGTGACCTAGTTAAAAAATCTTTATACTATATTACACGGTAGAACTACTTATTTAGGCCGAAGCCGCTGGTAAGGGGACGGCGACGCGACGCCGATAACAATTAAACAAACTCATACAAACATATGGCAGCTGGACCATCAAATGATACGATGATGATATTGATGATATTTTAGTTTTACTTCACCATTGCAGCACCAGTACGCCTCAGCCTTGCTTGCTTGAATGCAGAGCAACACCTGTATAACGTTACTTAATAACTTACGTCCACGTTAACTCCAGGAGTGGTGAAGTAGTATACAGGCGGCTCGTTCTTGGGCACATAGCGGTAGAATTCCCGGCCATCCTTGTACCACTTGACGGAGTACAGGGTGTCACCTTCCATGTCGTACTGGCAGCCGAGGAGGGCCATTCCACCTTCAGGCTCGTGTGTAGGAACTCGAAGCTCCACCAGCCGAACACTCTTTACTGAATCTGTAGCATTACAAGATGGTTGTTAGTACTATTATTTTATACATAGGTCATAGATGGCTTAAGAGTCTTATAGGCATGCTTGTAAAGGAATTTAAGCACATATAATTATA
Source organism: Catocala nupta (assembly GCA_963675205.1). NCBI lineage: Eukaryota > Metazoa > Arthropoda > Insecta > Lepidoptera > Erebidae > Catocala > Catocala nupta. The sequence continues at coordinate 22,736,282 of OY776086.1, read as the reverse complement.
TTCATGCTTGTATATCCTCTGAAAGTAAGCAAAGGTGTGTCTGAGTCACTTTTCCTTAGCCATATTTTTAGGTTTTACGTAAATGAAGGCGAGCCGATTGTTGTCTAACGAACCGATTTCTAGATTCCACGCTACTATTATGAATGTCTTAACAGACTGATCTATTAACATTTAACCCAATCCGGGATAAAAACCGAGCACCTCATGTTTGCACGTGAATATAAGCGCAAACATTTGTCACTAATCAACGAGGCAGATGCTAGTATTTTTCATAATCATTGAAATATTTTGCCTAAAATACTTAAGACTTTGCTTACATTTTTCGTACAATAAAGATGATTCCTATGACATGGTATATTATTTTGTATCAACTTAAATAAAATACTCAGAATTACAGCACCATCTTCCCTTATGCGGTATTTAGTGCGCATAATTCTACATTCGCAAAATTAGGTGCACATTTTTTAAATTTTATTTTAAATAGTGTATTTAAAAAAACAGTTACTCTTGTACTAGATATAATTCAGTGTGGCAGAGGACTTTACAAACATTCAAACACGAGACACAAAAGTCAACAATATTCGGAATAACTATTTGTGGATTCCACATTTTTTATCCGGTGTCGAACCCACAAAACTCGGCGCCGTGTATTAAACACGGCTAGACGATCACTTTAATCACAACGCCATTCCTGCAATCACTTTCTTATTTTCTTCTTTTCGTGTGGTTAGTGGCCAACCTGTTGTCAAGAGATGTGCAAGCCGCCCGTAGGCCTCTGACATGGCTTAACGACTGCTGTCAATTTAACAACAACCGGGTACGACTTTTTACGTGCCCTCCGAAGCACGGAGACGCTCAGATGAAATACTACTAAGCGGTCACCCATCTATAGACTGACCGCACCCAACGTTGCTTAACCTCGCTAATCGTTTACCGATCAGTGAGTGCAACTGGCTAAGAGCGCCTCCTGCAATCACTGATATGCGTATACTGTGGCTATAGAATGAATTGCTTTATTATATATACACCTAAATAATTTGATTTGAAGTCACCACTGCTCTTACAACCAAAAAAATTAAATTGATAACGTCATCTTTAGTTCATGCTAAGGATAACTTGCAACAAATATGGACTTACTGTAAGTATGTTCTATGTTGCCAAGGAAATAAAGAGACGAAAAAGGTTTACATTATACTTAAAAATGTTATCAGGTATGTAAGGTATGACCCACGATGACAGATAGCCGGCAAAATGAAACTTAAGGCTAAATATATATATACAGTCGCCTGCTCATATTAAAATTGTAAAGCGTTTCTCACTATTTATTTCAACTCGCAGTTGGATAATTTATTCGGTATTCCTCGAAAATACTTATAGAGGCTCGTGTTACAGAATAAATAACAAAAAACGTACACTTTCAGACCGCTTTAGGAGCTTACTGAGTATTAGTTATGTGCGGGCATCGAATTTACTACATCGGGCATTGTAATCGTCTACGTGATCATTTTACCCACTACACCAAAACCGTACGACCTACTGGTTATTGTATATAACCTATACATCTAGCTCAGTGGGGAGACCAACAAACTGCAATGCAGAGGGTCTCGGGTTCGAACCCACGTCGCGCACCTCAGACTTTCGGAAGTTATATGACTTTTCGAAATTATGTGCGTATTGATTGAAAATTACCGCCTGCCTCCGAGAGCACGTTAAGCCGTCGGTCCCGGCTGCCGTGAACGTCTATGGCAGTCGTTATAGGGAAGTCAGTGCCCTATAATATCCTGACGCTGGTCTAGCCTTACGGTATCGTTAGCCTTCGGGTTGCGGAGGTCAGGTGGCAGCCACTCCGTGTAAAAACTGATATCCAGTCAAATCCGGTTAGACCAGAAAAGCCGACCCCAAGACCCTTGAGAATAATAAAGGCTAGGGAAAAGAGACCTATACATCTAGCTGGTATGGTATTCAATGTGATTGCTGTGCATCTAGAGTTCGAATCTCGAGTCGAGCAAAGACTTATTGGGTTCTTAGCAGCAACACAGTGTCTGAAATTCTGCCCGGTAGAAAGTAATAAGCTGGCCCTATTATGTGGGCTTATATATATGCCTATATGTACATATATGGGATTTAAGGTCATAGCTGGCGACATATGGGTATAATAGTACATCTCTGCCAACGACTACGAGGATAAGGACGTGGGAGTATTTTTTTTATATGGCTATTGAACTAGCCTCCAATAATAGCCGCCAGTGTGAAAATAAACCCATTCCATTACACAAACATTCGTTCGGTTTTGTCACTGTCAATTCGTTCTTTATCAACATGCCTTTATAAATGTATACTGTTAAATCGGTTGTAGTCAAATTAAAAGTAAACAATCCGATTAATTAAGTAAACACATATCTCAGGATAGAGATGTTTACGTCAGTTAAACATTACAAGCAATTCAGTTAAATGACAAACTAACAAGTTGACTTTACGCATTATTCAAATATTAAGTTCATCACCGATGATGGATTCCCGTGTCGCTTTACGTAAATAGTACTATGTCATCGATAATAATACAATGTGGTTTAATAATATGTCATTTCTTTTGTAACTGGGTGACTGTCAGCGTGTGAGCTGACCGTGACTCACTAGTTACTGAATTAGCAACTCGCCACAACATGCTGTTGCACTTCACCGTGCCAGGTGGAGACCGCACTCGCCGGCTACTTCAAACTCTCAAAGTACGCGTTAAATATTACAACTGGACTACTATACCTTGTTTCCATAACAACAGTAACATCACCATCGTTCTCCCAAACATGTTGACGCAGTACTTTCAACGATTTATCCACAAGCACGCGCGCACTCACAGTACTCTGACAATTCTCATTTCACTTCACTTCACACGAATCCATCTCCGATAAACCACTCTCGGATAATTTAAACGATCATCAATAACAATTGCACCTTTGATTTTAGTCAAAATCTGGCGTTTGCTGTGTCGAAATAGGCCAGCGAAATTCCGGCGACACGAATCTAATTTTAAAACTGGTCGCCACTAAACTGTCTAGCGCATGCGCCGCAGTGTGCGCGTACTGCCAATATCAAAAAGATTGCGTGTCAATGATTAGTATTTGCAATTTATAAAAAATAACGCGTACGGTTTTTGTTGAAAGCGTACACGCAGGGTAGCGGCGTGCGGTGTTGACGAATTATTTAAATTAACTTGCACACGTGTGACTCAGGGCGAACGTATGCAACTGAATGTGAACTATAGCGTGCTAGCACTTATACCGATGAAAAGATAAAAGAACATTTGCGTAGCTAATTGTTTGTTTGATCAACTTTTTATTTATTACCCTGTTTATTTATACTACAATAATATCACGACACTCCATTATTTTACCTGAATTCTACCATACAAAAATTACATTTATGTATGTGTAAGTTGTCACAAGACACGAATGTCAAATGACTGTATATATATTTACATATAGCAAACATTTATTTTGTAAACGTAAAGTTAATGGTATGGTCAATGACCTTTACAATTCTAAATAAAGTAAATGTAAAAAGACAAAGAAAGGAATCGCTTTTGTTACATATCTCGTATTATCGTTTTTCGTGTACCTTTGAAGAGTCAGGGTTGGGTCAACTTATCGAGCGGTAATTTTATTGTTTTCATTATGAATTATCTAATAAAAACATACACAGAGATAATATTTGTTGGCACGGTTGAGTTCTCATGTTATAGCTATCGTAATGAGAGCTGAACTTTTATACATCTCACGTCTCATTCTTGAAAATGTCATATGAAGAAGATAGAAAGATATGTATTAAACTAGTTCTTTGTAGCACAAACTTTGTAGCATAAAGTTGAATAAGCAGATCTAATGTGTTTAATAGTACATTATATTTTTATACATAGTCTCACACTTCCATCCGAAAGGAAAGTCAACGATATGATATATCTAGATTTCCCCAGCTGTGATTTACCTAGTTCCACGTAATAGGGCGCAAGCCTAATGCCTAATTTGCAATCATTCTACTGCCTCTTAATGTATGCCGTCAATTGTGATGTCCCGGGTCCAAGAAAATCTTACTTTGGAGGGTTATTTGAATTTTTTGTTGTAACATCATGTAGTTTGGCTACGTGCCCGGTAGATAGTAGTAGGCTTGCTTAAAATTAGGTAGAACTTAAAAGCAGAGCCGGCGAAACGTGGCTGTGTTTACCTTTTTATAGATTTATAGGCGTAAGCACATATATGTATGTATATCAATTTTAACAAAATCTTATTGTTTGCCAAGCTCTTTTAGGGGTGCCTTATGTGTAGATGGAGCAATTGGCAGAATATTGTAAGATTGCTATGACGTTTTACAACTTTAATTTTAGTAAATAAACAAACGGCTCGTTTATTGTAAGCGGTCATCAAAGCTACGCTTGTAATTACGGAGGTATCACTTGCGCTTTGCCATATAGGACCACTAGTCTACCGTTCAAACCCTAGCAACTTTTTAGAGCTGTTGTATTTTATAAGATTTGATAGAGGTTTATATGTAATTGCGAGGCTAACTTTCTGAAGTCCGTAATAGTCTAAGCCAATATGAAAATGGCTCAGTAAGGTTTAGCGGCGCTCGCCTTCCCACTGCAACTACGCTGTTTGTTGTAGGTTCGAATCCCAGACGGGACTAAAATTCGTATTGTCAAATGGTTGATCGGAGTCTCCTTATGGGTTACTTAAATATTTGTAAAGTCCACCGCAATACAGGAATTTATCCAAGTCCTAAAATATTATGGTGAACTAAAATTTGCTTGTGTGTAAATAGGGTAAATCTCTGGAACTATCGAAGTGATCCCAGTACTGGGGTTACCATTTATTTGTATTAAACAAGACAACTCCCTGACTAGGAATAATTCTTGTGTCGCGAGGGACTCGCCAAACATTCAAACAATGGACACAAAGAACATCCAGGCTCCGTATAACCATTTTTGGATCACACAAACCTTTGTCCCGTGTAGGATTTGAACCCAAAACACGCGCGCAATGGTATTGCTGAGGCGACCACTTAGATCACTACATCATTCGTGCACGAAACTTCGTGTTTTTATTGGAGTTGTTAAGTTGGAGTACACTTGTGCCGGCGCATAAACTCGTGCAATAAAATATGTCGTCTACGCAGATAGCTAGTATCTGTTCAAATGGGCTGACAGTGCTGCAGTGCCGGTATCGACACACGGGCCGAAGGATATTGACGTAGAAGTTATGTATATGTAAAATCATGCAAAATATCCCTTGTAATAAACATAATGCACAAATAGTATCAGAGTACGCACATAGAACAGAATTTACAGTTATTAGGAGCTCCATACGCCATTACGTCACAAATACAGCATTAAAATGTTCTTTCTATCTAGAAGAACATATTTTTATTTGTGACTAATTGTATATGTGACTTTTTTAAACAAAATATTTTCATAATTATTTTATTTTTATTTGATTCAGTAGGTACAAATGCAGACAACAGATTGGTATAATACAAATAATGGTCTTAATAGTACATAATGAGTAAATTTATTATAAAACTAATTATATATGTCTAATACTATCTACTCATATAGTAATTACAAACTCTGATTTCAACTAATAGGCTCAAGATAAATAAAATAGTCCACCATCTTGAAACTACGTTACGTATTCAATGCATCATTACAGTATAAACCCGGTATATATGTATTTCGTGAAAACAAAGCACAAGCTGTACATAACGTTTTCAATATTCAGAGCATATTTTAAAGAAGTTGTGACACAAACCCAAGTTTGATAGCTAGTTGTGGAGTCATCGTTTCCACTTTGTGCAAAGTTAACAAAACGTTGTTCCGTGCCACATCCTAGTGTGAGACGCTGAAGTTATTTCCGTTGCCAACTCGTACAATACAGCGCTAGTTCTAATATTGTTCGGTAGATGTCGCTCGCCCACCGTTTTCCCATTTTACGACGCGCTTTGTACACCAAAGTTTGTCGTCAGTAATATTTTTTCGTTAAACTAAGTACTAATAACTTTTAATTAGTGGACTTAGCGGAATGGGTATTTTTAAATTATGAAATACTTAAAGTTGAAAATAGTAAATTATATTAGAAAAGTGATATTTTAAATCTAGCCGTGATAATAATTATTATAACTAAACTTTAAAAGTTCAGTTTGCATGCAAATTTCGACAAATTAGCTTTAGTTACAAACATTTATTGTATTTTTATTTTAACTATTTTTATTAATAACTATATTATATTATAATAATTAATAATAATATCAGTACATAAGCCCTCTTCTCGGCTTCATATGGTTTAGGTCATCGTTAACAATTGTATAATAACCGTTTTTTTTAAATTAGATTAAACAAAAATTGTGATCTATATACGGATTGCTTACTTACCCTTATTGGTAACTTATAGCAGTACGGAAAACATTCGTATTATTCGGATGCTCATTCTGAGCAGATAATTTTTTTAAACCTATTTGATATTATTATCTAATTACATGAAAGGTTTTAAGACCAGAAAAGCCGACCCTAAGTGACTTGGGAATAATAAAGGCTAGGGAGAAGAAGATGAAAGATCCGCAGGTATCTCCCGACTGCAGGCGTAGATAATATGTACATTGATATACCATGACGGCACGGTGCGCTATTGCCGCAGGATGAGCTTTCGTTGGTTGATGTACGGGTGACCGGTTGGTCTTCGCAAACAAGGCGAGTCGTCTCCCAATTCTTGTTGCGACAAACCTCCGAGCGCGTGCTCGGCTGCCGCGTATCATATGTGCGGATCCTGTCGTCAGCAATTCATATGCGCGTGTGCTTGGCTACCACGTTGTCAGCGAAGGCTGCGTCTTCTTATATCGGGGGTCACCAATCTAGAGGTAACTAGAAGTGCTGATGTGGGCGGTCAAATAAAATAATTCTTGCTACATATGGTTGTGTATTCACTGGTACCAATTATAAATAATATAAATACATAATTGAGCTACGACCTAACTGATTGGTTGCGGGGAGACGTCTGCCGCACGGCGCTATTGCATACTTGCGCCTGACTATATAAAACTAAAACGTCAGCAGTGTCGCTACAGTCGCAAAGACGGCGTCCTTAGCATGACTGAAATTCGGTTGAAAGGATCTGTAGAGATAATAAGGTTCTTCAGACCGAATTTCGGTCACAGCAATCTTAGATTGGTCTTTAGCGCAGAAGATATTAAAGAGCACGTGTGTGTGCGTACATACAAGTGCATGCTCTATTCGCTAATTCTCATAATCCAACAGGACGGCAATCCGACGCAACTGGAGATAGATATACAACGGCTTTACGTACTTTATGAGGTACGGAGTTTTCAACACCGCTAACTGCTTAACTGCTGGCTCCTATTGAGAACTCTAAGGCAGATACAATAAGATTTGTTGGCCCGACTCGGGAGTCCAATCTGAGAACTCTTACACAGCCGTCGCTTTCGATACTGATAGTTATCCTACAGACTTGTAGGCAATCGACGAATTGACGATAATCATTCGTCAACTAGAACTTTAGCGCCGCCCGGTCTGAACTCTAAAGCGTAACGGTAGCATAACCCTAGCATTACATAACGAGGCATTATTTTATATTTGTGTTACGTACATAAACAAATCGTAATGCAGAACCGTACTTTATCATTCCAATCAGAAATATTACGCCATATTTTTTATTTAATATGCCAAGTTGCCCACAATACTGGCAACTCCGGCAATTTTATCCAGATTTAATACTTATTATCGGTAAATCATGGCATGTTTAATTTTTAGGAATGATAGTGTGAACAGTATGAGCGGTATACGTGAAATTTTAAGTGGTGAAATAAAAGGCAATCTGTATAAATTACGGTAATTAATTAAGGTTATAAAAAAAATCAAAAGCAATATTTGGTAGCCCTGTACCGTGAATTTTATTTATAATTGTTTTTTAGTTCTAGATTTATATAAGACCGCAATGAAATAATCGCGGTGAGAGGAACCGACCGCGTACTCTCGGATTAATACTCAATAGAAATAGGTTAACAATACCGAATTCCTCTGATGATGAACGACCGCATCGCTTCAAACACAAAATATTCGTCGATACGTAATTCGCCGAAGCATCCCTTACGAAGTTAATTAGCGAATATATTTTTAATTTAAAATGGTACAGGTCTCTCTACTTTACGTCCTGTGTCGGAGGGGACCTACAAATATTGACACAGTAGACGCAAAGAACATCAAGACTCGGAATAAATACATAGTTGTGGATCACACAAATGATTACCACACAAAACACAGTATCTACAATACTTGTTCCACTGGCAGTGATAGGATAGAATAGTAGATTTAGTACACTACGCTATCCGTGAACTTCTATCATACTATTATATCTTTTCATAGGCATTATAGGTATAAAGACCGGTGACCCAAATAAATGTGCTACATATTTTTCTAACCACACAAAACAATTTATACTGCTGGGTAACAATGACAATAACATTTCCACTTATTGTTCCTAATTTAACCTTTATTATTGAACACATTTCATATAATATTAATGTGTATTTTCATATTAAACGAAGTGGTTAGCACAATTCATGTTCTTCATAACTGAGTGTAAGACAATAGTTGTTTTTACAATTATGCTAATAAAACAATTCGATTGTCAATATTATATTAAACTACATATATAAATAAATATACACAACAAATATAGTATATGTAACTCTGAATCAACAATTGGAAGCGTTAAATCACAAAGGTAAATCGCCGAAATACCAAAACATTCTGGCTTCTGTTGGAGTCGTATTCGAAAGTCTGATTATTGTACCAGGTATTTCAATATATATCGTACATTCAATAATTACAAGCTAAGATTTATGACAGTTTATATTGCAGTTGTATTTTCTACATTGGACTTCAAAATAGCTGACGATATTCAAGCCGATATTGTACACAGTACTTTTCGCCATTTCGGAAAGGATCAGCATAATGGTTACTTGGCCGCCTTGCCATTGCCATTGCACCAAGTGTAATGGGTCCAAATAGTTATATTGTGTCTGCTCGGTTTTTGTGTCCGTTGTTTGAATGTTTGTAAGGTCCCCCTCGCTACAGAAACTACTTATAGTTCGGCAGTAATCCTCTTAAAAAATACGGATATAAAATACTTACATAGTTTAAGTCAGCTTAAAGAAAGTCAGTACTCTACATACATGAATGAGTCATACAGCAGGGGAATACAGTTACCTACGGTATTGTAATTCTGCATAATTTACCTTTTAATAACTGTTACGCCGTACAATGGCTTAGTCAAATACTTTACAAGAATATGTAACTTTCTCTTTTTATTATACGTTGTAATGTATAATCATGACGTGGAATGTAATTTTATCAACTATTATTTTATTAATCGGCAGTTATAAATCAGTGCTGAGCAATATTCTCGAGGAGCTAAGAAAACGTATAAATATTTTCTTTTTAGTATAATAGCAATTTTGTTTACTATTTAGTAATTGCTTTTATACTGAAAGCAATAAACCTTTATTCTATCCTATTATAATTTTATTCTTGGTTTGTTTGGGCATGTAGAAAGAATGAACGAGAACAGACTGACTAAGAAAGTTTATAAGGCTAGTGTGAATGGAACACTCGCAAGGGGAAGACCTACGCGAACGTTTCTTGATCGGAGACGTTCTGGATAAAGGCCAGGTTAAGAGCACCTTAAACCGGCGAGCGTGTGTGAGGAATGTTATGAAAGTGAATGAAGCCAGAGAAGTGTGTCAGGATCGTAGCAAATGGAAATCCGTAGTCTCTGCCTACCCCTCTGGAAAACAGGCGTGAATTTATGTATGTATGTATGTATAATTTTATTCTATAAAAATAATGGCACCGATGGCGCACTGGTTTGATTGTCGTGCTATTGAGTTGCGTTGCGTTTGCGTTATGGGTTCTAGCCCCACACGGGACAATCATTCGTGTGATCAACAAATAATTGGTCGAGTCTTAGTGGTATGTGTGTGCTTGTATTTAAATTATCTATTGTCAATAATATTGTCTTCTGTGTACGCGAATGTTATTCTACTATATACGGCTTTTATCGCGTTGTTTGTTTGACACTTTATTACATAATTTAGAAACTGTTACACTACATACTACTACTATTAAACTTTACTAATTCAAGCTAATTAAATTATTAAACTATGGTCACGGGAAAACTCTCCCCGTGACCATGGCTGCTCAAAAGCAACTGAAACGTCGGGGAAAGTGTAAACTTAAATATAAATATATTTAATAGTTTTAATAATTGAATAAGCTTAAAAATTGAAATGTTTAATATTAGTGGTATGTTGTGTAACAGTTTGTATATTTTGTAATAAAGTGTCAAATAAACAACGCGATAAAATCCGTATATCTATTATCAAATCAGCAGTTTTCGAAATCAGTGTGTTATTTTGATAGTGCTTGATGCGTGACTGCGGTTTTAGCTTCGCTTATAGTATCAAAGCTTGAATGAATACACAAGACGGTAGCACAGACCACACCATACGGAGATGCGTAATCTACATAACTTTTCTCCGTCACATCGCAGAGTACAGTGTGATAACAATATTTCAATCACGTGTTTTCCAGTTTCCCTAAGATGCCTAAGAAACGTAGGTACTCTATGGCACAGTCTGTGGTCAGCTTAATTATTTTACGGTCATGTGTGTCGTATACCATTTTCTTTGCCTTCGCTATATCGACAAAGACCAAATCGAACGTATTCTCTATTCCGACAATAATTTCTAATTTTACTAAGAGACTAAATTATATTCGCCCGAGCATGAACGCAGCGTCAATTTGGGGAAGCTCTGTTGGGAGTAATTATACTGTGTACAGTCTGGTTCACTTTAAAACCTTAACTAGCCGAATTAACACATCACATTTCGATAGTTTTACAATATTAATTGCTTTTATATTAGACTAGCTCTTGCGCGCGGCTCCGTCTGCGTGGTACCTTCACTAATAAAAAGTAGCTTATGTCCATTTCCAGGTTTTAAATTACCTCTGTATCAAATTTCATCTAAATCGCTTGAGTGGTTTAGCCGTGAATAGGTAACAGACAGACAGAGTTATTTTCGAATTTATAATATTAGTAAGGATTTTTCCCGTGGCTCTACTCGCGTTAATATAGATATTGTCAATAAATGTCTATTCCTCGGGAACAGTACTTTTTCTGGATGAAAAATACCCTGTGTCCTTTTTGGTAAACCTGACAACGTGTACACGAAATTTCATGATTATCGGTCAAGAAGTTAAGGCATGAAAGCATAACAGGCAAACAAACAAACTCACATTCACACTTATAATATTACTAATTAGGATTTTACTAGCTATGCATGTTTGCCGCGCAACGACGTGTCATCTAAGCTTCGATTATGTTAAGAATCGATACATCTTACTCACTTACATCTTACTTAACGTCTTAATTTTGATTTGACAATAGATCTGAATGAAACAAACACTATATAATAAATTTAAGTTAATTCAACTGACTAATGAACTGGCACGCAAAGGTCGTGAGTTCGATCTCAAGGCACGCATCTCTGATTTACCGAAGTTACATTAAATAGTTAATTATCGCTGACTTTAACGGTGAAGTAAAATATTGTGAGGACACCTGTGTTTTCTCAGACATGCAGGTCTCCTCACGATGTTCGATGTTGGATTGTGGCCTAACCCTTCTTACTTTGAGAAGAGGCCCGGGCCCAGCCGTGGGTCAGTATAATATATTTAGGGCTGATATTAATATATTTAACAGCAGTCGGTATATAATCAGGACTGATATTTATATATTTAATAGCAATACAGGAAGGTACTTACCGTCGTCACGCCTGCGGCTCATACTGCACCAAACTTGTTACTTCTACTAGCAGTAGGATATCCTGGTATCCTCGGTTTTCTATCGTAACCGAATGTATATTAAAACCAGCCATATAATATGCTCCCATACAAAAAAATAATCATGTATATCGTTTTTATGGCTCTCTATTTATGAGCTTGCAAATGGACTGACAGGTAACCGTTCCTGTTTACGATATTACACTAAGAAAAGAGAAACAAATAAGATAAAAACAAATATGAAATAAAAGATAATAAAGAAATTATGACAAGATAAATTAATTAATCGAATAAAAGATAAATAAATTACGCAAAGAAAAGATACAAGCATCGTGTCTAAAATAAGTAGGTTTTTGACTACAAAACCCTACTTAATATGGACGTCTTGCTTAAAAGAAGGTCAATGAACTATTTCCACTACTAAGGTATCTATTATTTTTTATTTGTGAATAGCTTTAGTACCGAGGATAATCCTTCTGACGCGGGCGACTTAACAAACATAAAAATAAAACAACAAAGAAAACCCACTTGAACTGTCTACAGTTTCATATATTTTATCAAGTGCTATGAACCCGCGACGTGGGCTAAGGTGACCACTTGTATTAATGGCTACGTTTTCGTTTCTTATGCTTATATATCCCTTACGGGGTTGGCAGAGGTGTGTATGACACCCACTATTACATAGTTATGTTGTTAAGTCTCATGTAATAGTGGGCGAGATGCATATTGTAAGCTCGTGTACCGGGTATATCACTAGGCTGTGCTGTCACTAAGAGTATTACTAAGCAGAAAAATACATTCACAGATTACACGACTCGAGAATCTGATCTCGCAATAGCGCGTGACTCGGGAAACTTATGCTAGTTCCCGTATGGGAACGTGGTAATTGTATAAATGCTTCCAAATCCCTATGACATAGGTATTTTTGAAAAGAAAACTTCTTTAGGCGCGTTGAGCACTTTTTGGATGAACAAAAATCATGGAACTCGCGTCATCGTCACCGAACGCTTTCCATCTGCTATATGTATACTGTGTATATGTGTACTTTTTGGGTGAACAAATAGCGTGAAACTCGCGTAATCGTCACCGCACGCTAGTTACTTAGTTTTCACTTCTATCGGCAGTCCCCAAAGACTGCCCCGCATGTTTTTTTTATCGACAACTTCCGCGCTAGTAATAAATCCTGTGTCACGAGGAACTTTACAAACATTCAAGCTCTGCTTAGTTTGGGCTAGATGGTGTTGTGTGTATGTGGTAGAATATTATATTATATTATTATATTATTATTATTATTATTCAAACAATGGACATAAAGAACACCCCGATTCGGAACAACTATTTGTGGGTCACACAAAGTTTTGTCGCGTGTGGGATTCGAACCCACAATATACCACAGTGGCAGTGTTGACGATGATCACTTAAGCCACAACGCAATGCGTGCAGTAATAAGAACAAAAATATGTTTTGAAACACATTACTTAGCGTGTGTGTGTTCATATACATAGGCATCATCTTGCATATTTAACACTTTAAATGCCATCTGGATAACCGGTGACCCCGAACAATGTAATTAAAATTTTGTCAGTCGCGCAACGCAAAATGTTGAACTATCAATGTTCAGCCGTGCAAAGCTAAAAACTGAATATAAAACAGAATACTAACACGCTGACATTTTGAATATACATTTATGAAATCTGTTACATTCTAACAAAACGTACGCAAAGGACACAAAGTGGGTCACTGAATACACGTCCCATACACAAACACCCATTGTCCTCAAAAGCCAATATGATAATAATACCGTAATTTAATTTTGTTCGTGGCAAATTGACTCATAAACGCAACCACTGTGTAAGTAATTATTGTGTTCGTAGCGGAGTACCGCACGAATCGTAACCACATTGGAGAACACTAAATATTTAGTTAGAGGTGGTTGCCGGCTCCTGCTAACCACCCTTGAATCGTGCAACTCAGTTGAACAAAGCCAGGATATCTCATTTATTGTCTAGTTGCGGTCCACGTAAGGCACGACCGACATATGGACAAATAAGTCTATTTGCGAACATTTAATATTCGCTTCGGGCCGGCGTTAATTAAGGCGGGTTGGCTGGGTCCACGTGCCCTGTGCCCGCACCCTCGATTCGATAAAAGAAACAAAACATATGTCGACGTACTCGTCGCTACGCTCACGTACGGCTGTCAACAATACCCATTCATTTGTCATGAAATTTAAAAATACCGAAGCTTCCAAACCCAAAAATATCTGACAATAGGAAAGTGATAAATACAGTTTCGACAGGTACTGCAGTTGAAATTCTATTTGGTGCATATTTCTCAAGCGGGTGCGTAATTAAGTAAGTAATCAACTACCGTGTAATAAATATACATAAAGCTAATAGGTCATTCTTCATTCCTAATTCAATCATGAAAGTAAATTAATATTTTGATTAGTTATTTATTACAGGAGCGTATAATTCGCTAATTCGGCAAACGAACCTTTGAATAAGGTAGATTGTGTAGGTAAGGTTGGTGTAATAAGTAACTACCTCCAGCGCTTGACCGATAAAAGGCAAAATAAATCTCAATGAAGACGCTTCACGTGGCGCGCACGAATGAATGATTAAACGGAGGCGTTTCTTCATTTGTTTTCACTTTAGTTCGGACAACACGATGGTGTGTGTGTGTAGTCTAGTCTTACTAAGGGAAAATTACACCGCCCGTGGGAACTCGCGCGAGTAAATCATCATTAGAGGCGGCGCCGCGGCTGTGGGACACGCCTCGTCTTTATAAAAGATTCAGCTTGATACAAACGAGACGGACGAGTAATGGCTGAGTTACTTGTGCGTTGTTCGCCACGCAACTCACGCCGTATTTCATTTAGGCGCCATTAAAATTAACTAAGACCTATGGGCGTGTACGCACAAGTAATCTCGGCAATTAAGCGACCTCTATTGCTATATTCATACGCTGGATGGTTCCTAATTAAAATTAGTAGGTAGCGGCAGCGCAAATACTGTTATATACCAGACCTAATTGTGCCGTAATGGAACTTGCGGTGTAACGCCCTCAATGGCGCATTTTCTTCGCGAGAGCTTTCTATCCATACAATTTTGCATAATTCAGCAATTACACAGATACTGTCTAAAATTATAGCTTTTAGTCGATCAATACCTACCTATCTAAATGTTCTTCCGAGTGCGAGTTAGTATTCGTTTGAACATAAAACCTTTACGGGTAGCACTAAAAGACATTTCCAAATTATTATGCTTTAGGTATTCAAGTGAATTTTGCGACTAAAACTTGAACTTATTTAACAATCATAGGACGAGGTAAATTGTAATTACTTTCCAGTTTTTGTTTAAATGGACCAAAGCGCCTGAGAGTTAAGTGGTGGAGTCGCGCCGGAGATGTTGCGACGCGGCGCCACGACGGTAGCTAGTGTCAGTTTGAGTAGCCGCGACGTCTGCCGGTGGAGAACGTTGTTGAACTTGACGCCGAGTTCGCCGACAGCTCGAGACGTCACCGAGGCACACCCTGGAACTTAACTAGTATATTATTAAGTTGAAAACTTTAAATACAGGACATTTATGAAACTGTCGACTGGGTGGCCGCAAAGTTTTGTTAATCAGAAAAGCGGCGAGGTGGCTGCCGGGTCAAACTAGTTACAATGTTCACCTCTGCTACCCTTGACATGGCCCGAACCGGGGATATTTTAAAATTATTCAATTTACATAGGTTAATTGACCATTTATTCTAGGAAACTACATGCGGCTCTAACTTTGGACCAAATTAATTAAATTAGCTTATCATTATGGAACCGTGAGCTTATACACAATGTTGTTTTCGGGAAAATTAATTCTTTTGAAGTATTACGGCCAAATGTTCTTGTAAAGGTAGACTAAATATAAGACTTATATAAATGTAAAACATTCATGTAATTAAGGTTCCTGTTAAAGAATAAACAATATTCTTGACTCGTGTATAGGTCTATAGCGTTTCTTGGAAATGTATCTTAATTTTCATAATCATTTACATAGCTTGCATAACTAAGCACCGTTTCTTAGAACCTAAAAGAATATTCTAAACATATTTTGTGCTTTGTTCTTAACATAAGTACTAGTAAATATTATAACATTGTATTTATTTGTTAACCACTCCAGACAATTAAATGAGTCACTAAACAATTTAGCGAAGATAACATTTTATGTAAATGTGAAGGAATTAACCATTTAATTGGTCTACAGGGCAGTTAGTCCAGCACCATTACACAAATTAACAGTGTATAATATTCGTACGAGGAATAGTAACACGCCCAACATTTCGCACAAAGTAATATGTATATCAGAATTGCACGCTATTATCATCTTTATATGGAGGTAATATTGTTTATTGCTACATGCCTACACGATATTAAATAACAACCGTCGCGTCATACCGCTAGCGGTATGACGCGACGGTTGTTATTTAACTAGCGGTAGAGCTTAGAAGCATGTCTCTCTGGTTACAGACACGGTCCGGACACTGCGTAATATTTAACGAAGGATAACACCCCTAGATTATTTTAATGTTTGATCGATAACATCCGTTTTGTTTGGGGAGACACGCGATGTAACAAATTAGTACAAAGATAAACAATAACAGAATTAAATTATGTGCCTAATTACGTGCTTGTACTTTCATAAATTTACTAAAAAGGAATGGTTATTACATGCTGTAAAGCACATAAATGCTTTTATGTGGAACTAGTTTCTATCCGCAGTATCGCCTGCGTGCAATCTATAGGAACGCGTACCAGGATAAAAAGTATTTGGTTGGGTAACAAACACCCAATTGGTACTTCTTAGACTTGTTTCCTATATCACCTGCACAATTTCGCAAGAGATGGATATTACATCTATATTAAGCTCTTAATGTTCAAAATTATTGTATGATGTATAATAAAATATCGACTCTTATTATTGTTGTAAACATTATTTTTACTATTTGTTTTATTATTTTATTTTATTTATATGTTTAATCTAATAAAGTTTTTATGGCAACTTACATGTACCCTCTATGTAATTGTATTCTGTAAATAATGTATTCGATTACGCAGTTGTTCGTTTAAGATTACTTCTATGTATTATCTAATGTGTTGTTTGTTGTACCAAATAAAGAAAATAAATATATAAAAAACAAACACCCAAACCTGCACACACATACCACTCATTATAAAGTTCGTTAATATTTTTATATATATTTACTAATTTATGATATCGATAGGTTTAAATTAAGAGGGAATAGATGATTTTTTATACATATATTATGCTAGTATTAACCTAAAATTTCGCAGCATTGATCCTAAAGATCTAGAAAACGTGTATTTTGTGGTACGAAAGCCTATGTAATTCTTCGGATTATAAACTCTTTCTGCAAAAAATTATGTCCTTGTTCCATAGCCGCGTAAAGAAAAGGCAATCTAACAAACATACTTTTAAATTTATGATATGAAAGTAAGAGAACTTTACTACTCGAATAGACCTTCATTTTCCATTAATTTCTATTATTTCCTGCTTTACTTTATTAAAGTTATTTATACAATAAAAAATAAATTCGGAGTAGTAGAGCCTCGCTGATTTCAGCATGAATGGGCCGGCTCGACCAGGGAAGAACTATTCTCGCAGAACATCGACGTGACATAGCAATATACCTACTTAATATTGTCTTCTGTTTACGCGAATGTTATTCATTGAAATTAAACTATTATATACGGATTTTATCGCGTTGTTTATTTAGCACTGTATTACAAAATTTTGAAAATATTACATTACTACTACTATTGATTTTATTTTACTAATTTATAAGCTATTAAAATTATTTAAACTATTAAATCTATTTATTTTTGGTTTACACTTTCCCCGACGTTTCGGTTGCTTTTCAGCAGCCATGGTCACGGGGAGACTAAGATGGTAGTTGTCTCAATGTTCCAGTGTAGTTACCTATTTCAAAGTACCCGAACATAATTTAATTATTGGTGTTTCTATTTACGCAGAATGAGCTCAAAGTATCATGAAGTCTAGCTGTGGTTTGTTTCTTCTTGGGTTTGACTATTTGAAGTACTGGATCCCAAGCTGGTGGTACATTCCAACCATCTTCTCTATTGAAATTGGGATGTTTTTTGATTTCAATAGCCTCGCGAAGCATCCTTGGTAGGAATCGGTGTTCTTTAGCGAGAATCTGTGGTTTTTCAAATCTCAGGTAGCGGTTGGTCCCCTGTTGTACATGTTCACACACCAAAAATAAATAGATTTAATAGTTTAAATAATTTTATTAGCTTATAAATTAGTAAAATAAAATCAATAGTAGTAGTAGTGTAATATTTTCAAAATTTTGTAATACAGTGATAAATAAACAACGCGATAAAATCCGTATCTGATAGTTTAATTTCAAAGTATACCTACTGTTGTGTTTCGTTCGAGGAGTGAAAGTGCCAGAGGCCCAATCAATCTCTTGCCCCCTTCCCGCTCCTTCTCCTTCCCACTTCCTTTCCTAAAGGGTCGGCAACGGGCGTGTGATGCCTCTGGTGTCGCAGGCGTCCATAGGCTACGGTAACCACTTACCATCAGATGAGCCGTATGCATGTTTGCCACCAAAGTTGAATAAAATAAAAACAAAACGATTAAATAATTGCTGTATCCAAGATGTTTTCATACATATTTATGGCAATAAAGATTTTACTTAATGGCATAGAAAGTCGAGTTAAAATCATTACAGACACAGGATTGGCAATCCTGTGATTGTATAATTGACATACGATATTAGAGTGCCATTATTAGCCTTTCTAGAGTATTACAAGACTAATATTAGACTAAATCTCTTACAAAAACCTTAGCGTTCATTCTGAACGGAATTGGACGTCTTTTCACTGTCACACGGACTTTACTCGGTGTAAATTAAAATTAAGCTGGTGTTTTTATAATAGCCGACTACACTGCACTGGTAACATTTGTTATTCTAGCGGAGATCCTGGGCATAAAGTAAATATTGCATTGAAATATTTGTTCTTAAGATTAAATTCTTTACATTAGTATGTTTTGTTATGGATATAACATAATACATAATATATAATATTATATCACATACACACAACACCATCTAGCCCAAACTAAGCAGAGCTTGTATTATGGGTACTAGACAATGGATGAACATATATACAGGGTGGATTAAACAGTGAGGCTTTATTTCTAACTACATATAGTATGTACCACATACAATCTCTACACCAAATTTCAGTTCAATAGGAGCAGTAGTTTAGCCACAGGATAGACTTTTAGTTTTTGCTAAATGGCAACGGGTTGTATCTGCACTAACAGCTGACTGAGAGTCTAAGCATACGTATACGTAAAATGTACGAGACGTTGCCGCTCTTGCTATTTTATGAAGAGAGTGAATAAATCATAATAAACGTCTCGCTCTTTTTCAATTTCAAGAGTAAAAGAAAAAATAATAGATCACTATGCACACTTGAAAGCGATTGGGCCTCGGTCATTAGCCCGACGGCTGGCGTCCACATTTGGAAAGACCATCGTACCTATTGTACATTGGGTCCGGGAATTACCGGATCCTAACGAGTTAAAATCTCCAAAAATTAAAAGACCTTTTTTAGTGTGCCGTCGCAGTTGTTCCGGTATACCCGTGACGCATTGCGAGAGCGCAGTGCCCGAGCCGCTCGGATCTTTGGATTGAATAGTGTTTGTGTTTGGCTTTTTTAACTTTGTGACAGGACACTGTTTGTTTTTGTTTTTATTGTGATTACTTGATTAGCACGCTGATTGCAATAAAATGCCTCGCGTCATGTACACGTCGTCCGAATACACTGACATGATATTGATAAACGGTGAATGTCGCGGAAATGCCGCCCTAGCGCTGCGAACATACAGAGAGAGAGGTATGGAGACAGCCGTACATATCCCAGCAATGCCCGCACTATACTAAAGGCAGTACAAAGGACACGGGAAAATAAACCCATAGTGCCACATCAAGAGGGAGTAGCTGCACGGAAGATACCCGCTGCACGGGCAGAACAAATCTTGGAGCATTTCGCACGTAATCCTACACCAAGCCTTCATAGAGCCCCGCAACAATTTAGAGTAAGTCGTGGCACCGTGCACACGATATTAAAACGTAATAGGCGCAAACCTTATAAATTTAGAAAAGTCCAAGCCTTATTGACCCGATACTTGCCGGTTAGGAATAGTTATTGTCAGTGGCTGTTAAATTACGTTAGTAACGACGATAACTTCTTATCCAATATTGTGTGGACCGATGAGAGTACATTTACGCGCAACGGCATTTGGAACAGACAGAATCGTAGATATTGGAGTGAAGAAAATCCACACATGTTTCGGGAGTCCGAACACCAATACAGCTTTTCACTGAACGTGTGGGTGGGCATGCATAAAAATCATGTCATCGGCCCTTTTTTTATTGACGGCACCCTTAACGCGACAAAGTTTTTGGACATATTAAATGGTCCCGTTAGTGAGTACGTAGATGAACTGCCCGTAGCCGGACATCGGTGGTTGTGGTACCAGCTAGACGGCGCGCCTCCACATTCAGTGGTGTCTTCCAGGGCGCGACTCACAGAAATGTTTGGGCAGCAATGGGTGGGCAGATTCGGCCCCGTACGATGGCCCCCCCGATCGCCGGTCCTAACGCCTATGGACTTATTTTTGTGGGGGTACGGAAAGACTTCACGTGTATGCCACGGATGTAAATACAATAGACGAACTTAGAAATAGAATAATTGTAGCATTCAATAAATTAAAAAGCTTAGTAGCGGACAATAACTTCATTGTAAGACTAAAATAATATCTTACGTCGATATCAGTTGTGTGTAAATGTGAATGGTGGACATATTGAAAATTTAAAGACTTGAGGTGATTTGTGTAGTTAGTAATAATTATGTACTAAATATTGTGTTCCCTTTGAATAAAAATTGTGAAATTGTGAATGTTGACACTTGAAACATCTGGCTCCGCCGCCCGCCATCGGCAAAATGAAAGACAACAGAATGCGACGTTGCCGTTTTGTTATGCCAGTGACCGCAGGTTAGTGTAAATATTTATAAATGGTGTTTGCGTATTAAATTGTTTTAATTTGTTTGAAAAAAGTGATTATCTATTTTTATCTTTATCGAGTTTTTAGCCGTTTTGAATTAACACTGAGCCCATATGGAATACTCAGTCCATTTTAATGCCCATCGGTCATAGCCACCTTGTATATACTTTTTTTTGTAAATACATACATAGAAATACCCAGACCAAGACAAACATCCATGTTCATGCACAGAAATGTTTGACTTGTGCGGGAATCGAACCCGCGACCTTGGGCGTGGCAGTCGGTTACACTAACCACTACGCCATCGAGGCCGACGTACTGTTTCGTACTCAGGTCACTTTTAATCGCTCAAAAGTCAGATATGATTTCGCTATAGTTCTTTAAAACCAAATACATCATTAGTACTCTTAATATCTTTGTGTGAAAGTATATAAAGTTTACAAACAGAATGGTCTTGACTTGCTGATAATGTTTGACAAGATTAGTTCCATCTATTAACAGAACCTATTGTGTAAATATTCTTATTTTTTTTAATATTTGTACCCCAAAACGGCTAGCTTTGAGGTATCGTAGTTGATAACGTGCTTGTATTAGGAGTGGGTTTACGTCGCTGTGACGTGTCAATGTGTAAGATTTAAACCATTACTACTCAATCGCAAGCCCAATACTGATAGGGTACTGCCGCTTCAATTAATTGCAAGATAATGATTTATTATTAGCTTATATAAAAAGTATTATTGTCATAAACGAGCCCAGGTCAGGTCTGACCGCGATATTTCTTTTCACATTTTCAAAAGATGTATTAGATATTATGTTAGTTTGCCAGCGAAAGTTAACATATTTTTTTAATGCTTACTTAAAAATCTACTGTGCTCATAATAACATAATAACATGTTATTAATTTAGTTTCCATAAGGTACGTACTTACGTACTTACTTACTATACATGTGTGTAGTTGAAATATCTAGTTAGTAGTATTTTAGTGTAGGATTCCTACCCTCAAAGTCCTTTGTTTCGAGCGAACTGATGGTTCATTGGAGTACTGGTTATGAATAGTAATAGCCTACAGAGTCCAGCTACAACCGGCTAGTTGGCTTTTGAATTAGGTTCTACTGTTAATTATAAGACTGTTGAATTGGACTTAGAATTTCTCTGGTATATAATTATAACTGCTAGTATTCGCCGAGTTTGTCTACCTATCTAGATATAATGAATAAGGTATTCGAGTATAATGCGTTATTACTATGTATTTTACAAAGGTACAAAAGGTACAAAATTAGTCTTCTTACACTTTTGTCTAAGAAGACTAATTTTGTACTAGGTAATATTACTTAGTCACAGACAACTTTCAGTGACATAGAAAGCACCTTAATTGGGATTTTCTATTTGTGAAACTTGCTAATATTAGTACCGTCTGTCGTGACGCGGTGTTTACTTAAATCACATTTTGATTTTAAGAGATAAATGCGTTACTAGGGATAACCACCCAGACACGGAACTCATAAATTTGTGTATAATCGTAATTTTTCTTCCATGGGAGGATCGAACCCACTCAATGCACTAAGTGTCAAGACTAATACGTTGAAATCCGTGCAGTCCATCGAACACAATCATCTTATTATAATAATATGTTTTTTATTACGTTTCTGATCGAAAGGCATTTTAAAAAGTTTTATATGTATTGGTTGTTCTACGGTCGGTAGCGTGTTATACGGTCTCTTCAGAGAATATACCACGCAGTCACGTCCCATGGGTGTCGTATGAGGTCATAAAATTAATGTAAGATAAAGGTTCCCAATGTATAAGTTCGCCCACAGTCGTCGCAGGGGTTCATTCGTGAATAAGAAACAAATAATTTAACAGCCACAAGACACATTCAAATAAAATGAGGGAAAATCTTATATAAAACACAGTATAATGGAATGATTATACCCCTTATTTTAAATGATTTGAATGTTGTATATTATTATATTCTATTACAAAAACAAGGCAAAGCTTTTTAAACCTATTTATATAAAATTATGGAAGTAGGCTGTATCCATTTTAACCGATTTAAAAATGAAAGAAGATTTTTATTCGGCCCGTATGTTAATAAGTTTGTTGCTACGTAAATGTTAGCCTTATATACATTTTGGCGAGATTTATGGCTGAGGTAATTAATTTTTTCTTTTTCTCTGTTCTTAACGGCTGATAAACAGCCAATTAGCGACAAATCAATTTTGCTCTTTGGTGTTTTTGAAATCGGTTTTTACTAGGTTACTAGGTACTCGTAGTAGACCTATTGAAATGACATCATTATCCCTACTGATATTTTAAATAAGGACATACGTGTCTGCAAACACATTTAATAAGTTATCCTTCTTACATAACAACGGTTGGACATCGTTTCTGCATAAATTTTATGAGTTGGAGAGTGTTATAGGCTACTTTTAATCACGTCACTACGTACGGTTCCCGTGGGATAACCGCGGTGAACACAAGGGTGGATCGTGGTTAAGTGACCAAAATCGTCAAAAGTACTACGAAAATAACAAGGTTATATTAATTATAGGAGAGAGAGCAGTCGTAAAAAGAAAAAATACTTAATTAAGAAGTTTTGAACTTATTAGGCAATATGATTGCATTCGGGTTATTGTAATTTATACTAAATTTTAAATTGATATTTATACATATATTTAAAAATATAACATGTATTGAATAAAGTACATATACATACAACATATATCAAATAAAGAGTATAATAATAATATATTGATTACTATAAAATACGAATAAAACAAAAACAAGATTTAATTAAGTATATTATTGGGGTGCAAACAGAAACATTTATCTTTACAAAGTTATGCCGAATCTAGATAAAACCTCAGAGCAAAATTCGTTTACAAAGAAATGAATTTTCGAATAAAAATTTTTGATTCATTCCGTATTCGTTGATGACAAGATCTAGCACACAAACAATATATTGTTTGTATGTTTATATGGTAGAGTGTGAGAGAGTATGTGTATATAATAGATTTGAATGTGGTCTACTCGTACGCCGAATATACGTTGATATTATATACGTTTCAAAGGTTTTTATCAGAGAGTGTATTTGTGACCATGATTCCCAGAAACTTCCTGAGAATACACGAAATGTCAAGGAAAATGTAAATACAAGAACTCAAATAACAGGTGAAAGTAGTATAGTTTGTAAATAATTCGCATTAACTGCCCTTATTAAATAAAATAAGCTTAATGTCAATCCTTCTTAATGTATCATACAAATTAAATATTAATTTATTGCTGCTGTTGTTTGTCATTTTAAAAGTATGTATATATCTAAAATTTAATATATTGAAATTCAAAATTCAAGGATTGCTGGCAATAAAGTGAATGGCGCTCTACGCGCTTTTATGAACAGTCGAAATGTACCCGAAAAGGCACGTTTGGCTGTTCATAGAGGACTATTAGTGCCTACACTTATGCATGGAAGTGAAAGTTGGGTATGCCAAAAGAAGCATGAGAGCAGAATAAATGCTGTAGAAATGAGAGCGCTGAGAAAAATATATGTGGTGTGACTCTGAAAGATAGGATAGAGAAGATAAATGGATAATCTTCTCAGCTCTATGCTGATTGTAAAGTACTTACCGTTCGGCAACTATTTGTGCTACGATGTACTCTAAGGAAACATACCAGTATTCCCATGTCAGATAAAAACAAAAGAAGGAACTTACCGTTGGGCACACAACATAGGACTACTTTTGCAAAGCACCACTTTTATGTATTAAGCACGCACATTTACAAAAAAATACACAAAGAACTCAATATACTCGAAATAAACAGACACACTTTGAAACTCGTCCTGACTGAATGGCTACTAAAACTAGATTACATCCGTACAGAATCATTGCTAATTTGGATCGCATAAAAACAACAAATTAAATACATACACATTCACGAACAGACCCTCATACAACTCAACTCAACAGAAACACACAGACACACACATACACCCATACACACACACAAACACACACAACACACACACACACACATAGTACATTTTTAATAATATTGTTATAATTACTTTTTACTTTCGATTCATAAAAATAAAAATTAATCTATAATAATACACAAAGCAGCAACAAATCCACTTGCACTAGGTACTCTCTTATATTGTATTTAATGTATGGCCGAACACTGTCTTTTAAGATACAGGTCTCACCTAGTTTAAAAGGCAGGGCTTTTCATTATTTCAGCATTGATATGTAATTCTTACCAACGTCTGTCCTGTAACTATCGTAAGTTTATTTGTTAAATCTATGTATCTTTTCTTTTGTGAAATAAACTTTATTATTATTATTATTATAAGGAATAGTGTGATTAGAGAGAGATGCGGCATAAAAGTGGATATAGTGACGAGAATAGAAATGGGTATGTTAAGCGGGTTTGGGCATGTAAAAAGAATGGACGAGAAAAGACTGACTAAGAAAGTTTATAAGGCTAGTGTGAATGAAACAGTCGCAAGGGGAAGACCTAGGCGAACGTTTCTTGATCAGATCGGAGACGTTCTGGATAAAGGCCAGGTTATGAGCACTTTAAACCGGCGAGCGTGTATGAGGAAAGTTATGAAAGTGAATGAAGCCAGAGAAGTGTGTCAGGATCGTAGCAAATGGAAATCCGTAGTCTCTGCCTACCCCTCTGGGAAACAGGCGTGAATCTATGTATGTATGTATGAAATTCAACTGCTTTATACGGATTTTATCGCGCTGTTTAATATAAAATAATTTTAAAACTGTTTAACTACCACTGTAAAACTTTATTACTTCTTCTCCCTAGCCTTTATTACTCCAAAGTCACTTGGGGTCGGCTTTTCTACTCTAACCGGATTTGACTGGATATCAGTTTTTACACAAAGCGGCTGCCACCTGACCTGTGCAACCCGAAGGCTAACGATACCCTAAGGCTCGACCAGTGTCAGGATATTATAGGGCACTGACTTCCCAATAACGACTGCCATAGCAGCTGGGACGTCGGTCTCGAATGCCATGAACACCTATGGCAGCCGTCGGGCTTAACGTGCTCTCCGAGGCATGAAGCAGGCGATGATTGTGAATCAAAATGCACATAATTTCGAAAATTTACAAATCTTCCTAAAGTTGGAGGTGCGTGACGTGGATTCGAACCCGAAACCCTCTGCATTGCAGTCTGTTGGTCTCCCCAAGCTATTTAGGTTTACACTTTTCCCGACGTTTTGGTTATTTTTCAGCAACCATGCCATAGTTCCAGGGAGACTAAGATATAGGTACATCTATTTAGACATATTTTTACTGACGTAATCTTCCACAAAGTTTGTTTACCCACCGGTTACCTCGGCTGTCACATTTACTAAAATCCACTGTACATTTTCATCTATTATAATTTATTAACTGTGAAGCGAGCGATGCTTGTGATTTCTGTGAGGGCTACATTTCATAATGAGTTTATCTTGCTAAAGAAGAAGCTTCACATCCCTGATAAAATTCTCAGTAAACTATGACGCTACGTTTTCTGTAGTATTGAATGTTGCTGGAGTGGGTGAATACTAGAATAAAACTTTTGTTACTTTATAAGCAGAAATGGATGTGAACAAAATAGATAGGGTAGATTGGATGGTATAATGTAAAATCTGGGATTTTATAGGTTGAGTAAAAATACAATAAATATTTTTTTTAATTTGTATGCGTCTTTAACGCTTTGATAGTGAATGCGGTCGCTGTGCCGGTCATGCTAGACCCAGGTTCGATTTCCAAGCATTTGTATTGGGTTTTGCTGTCAAAAGTCAGGAACAGTGCCCGGTAGACAGGAAGGTTAGGTTAATTTGTAATTGAGAGTGAAAATAACTTCAATCTAGTCCGAAAACGTTGGTCAAGTTTTCCCTTCCGTCTGTCCAATTCACATTAACTTTATTATGTACTATTTCGGCAATTTTTATTGTCCATTCGTATCCACTGACCGAAAAAAAGGCCGACAAAACCATAGAACGATACCTTGCTTCAATCTGGTCACCATATCTTCTTTCTCACCACAACAAACTCTTGTCATGTCATTACCTTAATCTATATGCAGGTAACGAATAAAAGGGCATACGAAAAAGGAAAAACGGAAAGATCGAAAGCAGTGCTCTTACTTAGAAAACAGATGTTCTTTAACTTGACGTCGATCTTCTGCGTCGATCTTTTATGGTCCAACCAGCAGCACTATGAAGCTCAAGATTGAACCTTCATAAGACCTCAACGTCAGACTATACACACGTACTAGTTATCCCAATGTCTTATGTAGCTAAACATATTAAATCACATAGAGTCTCTTAAACCCAGAATGAACGAACCACATTCTAACGTCATTAAGCAGATAGCATATTGGACACAAGAACACAACACTTCTCACTCTTATCTTAGAAATTCGAATCATTTGTACAAAGCGAAACTATTTCGCCTAGCAACTGCATTGAAAACACAACGTTGAAAGTCACAAAGTGCACTGTATTTAGCAAAACTTCCGATTCTAAAGTCGGACGAGCAATATTGAAGTTGGCCAAGTAGTACAAACAAGAGTCATAGATATTCATTAATCTCGTTGCAGAACCTGGTCAACTTTGCTTGTAAACTTGTGCCTTAACTTTACACAAAGTAGAACAATGCTATAGGAAAAGTTGCGAATTTCGGCAGCTCGCCAATCGAATGCGCATCTTTCAATATTACCTAGAAGTCTTTAATTCAAGTAATTCTTGCGTAGAATACATCACTGTAATAGGTGAAACTTGGTACACTGAGTTTTAATAAAACTTTTACGTGCATTCGTACGTTGCTTCCCTGGGGCTACCGGCTTAACACAGGCATCTTCTCATACCAAGAGAACAATACGTATTTCAATTATAATTATTACGTATGCCGCTACTGTTTTCTTTTTATTTAATGCTTAATGACAAACGCTAAAATGAAGTAGAACGTTAATTAATATTATAATGGGTATTATGGGTAGAATATCATAAGGGGTATTATGGCTGACGCAGTGCCTAATTTGATCTCCATGTACCGCCGTCTGTTAAATTGTGTTTAATATTGTTCTTCTTTTAAATTATGTATGTATGGAGATTCAAATAAAACGTTTTTCTTTCTTTCTTTCTTTCTTTCTAGATAATAAATTAACTTTTTAATATGTAATTAAGTCAGAATACACTTGTTACCGTGTGAAGCAGCAATAAATGCAATATTCGGGTACTCAACACGAAACCTGAAGCTACATGTGTAGGCATACAGACTATAGTGATTTGCAGCACCGACGTCAAGACACAATAGATTCTCAATTATGTCTGGTATTTCAACAGCTGAAAGGTTAATAATGATTGAAATCTACCAGCGAGTCATATTTTTTTTAACTCTTTGATCGGATACACATAAAGTATTAATATTGTCTTCTGTTTATGCGAATGTTATTCATTGAAATTAAACTACTATATACGGGGAAAGTGTAAACCTAAATATAAATAGATTTAATAGTTTAAATAATTTTATTAGCTTATAAATTAGTAAAATTCGATAGTAATAATAGTAGTGTAATAGTTTCAAAATTATGTAATACAGTGATAAATAAACAACGTGATAAAATCCGTATATAGTAGTTTAATTTCAATAAACATAAAGTATTTATAATTAATTTTTAGATGGACAACTAAGTATTCATTTTGTTAACCAAAATGCGCTTAATTATGTCTGTAAAATTAACATAATTTATGCTTACCTATCGTTAGTAATAAAAACAACAAATTCGATCTATATAGTCATTTTAACTTCAATAAGAAGGGGACACGTGCTTACAAATCCTTGTGCATGCACGCTCGATAAAATCTATTGGTAGTGGTCTAATATTATGTTTATTCTAATCAATCAGTCGAACAGATCGGCGCTGGCTCGTGCAGGGGCGTGACGTGTATCTAGCTTGTTTTGAATTCTCACACAAAATAAATATCAATGCTAATAGTTGGAAAGATATTGGGACCGATATCTCCCCTTTGGGTATCGTACAACAATAGCGTGAGCCATTTCCAGGCATTTCCCATTTAAATTTGTTCCCTCGGTTTCCTTATCGGGAGGGTACTGCCGACGTGAAAGAGACACGGGGTGCATTACATGAGGGGATTGTTTGATGACTCACACACCGCTACCGACAGATACCCTCTACTAAGGAGCGCGTATATCGCCTTTTTATGCTAAACTCGTGTCGATTTTAAGAATTACACGACAGATTAAATATTTCTGTGTATCGCGAATTAAAACGTCGGCTTTAATTCGTTTTAATTAAAGTGTTATTACGGAGTTCTCTGTATTGTGTAAGTGCATTTAATTAAATACATTTGAATAATTTTACCATCAAATTGACGTGGCAACGACAGTTGATTTTACAGACCATTTTAACTATAATTTAGGTCCCACATAACAAGAAACTCGTCTATTGCCATAAACCGATTACATTTCTGGACCACGTATTAAACATTTTTTAATAGAAAAATACTATAACCTTACACCCGACCTGGACATAATATTCACAAGTTAATGTTACAAGTTCAACCATGTCAAATTTGTAAAATACGTAACTCGCATCTAATTCTTGTTACACGAAAACATACCAAAAAATCAACATTCAAATAAAAATCTAGTCGCATAACATAATATTTTATAAAGAAACCACATATTACTCCGTGCGGAAATCAACTTAAAGTACACTTCATATAATGTACTTTCCGTGCAGAATTGAAATAAGAAAGTAATTTAAAGTCACATTTCACTAAAGCCAAAGTTTGCGACAGTTTCCATGTATATTATTTCAAGTTAATCAACGGAAACACAGAGCTAGAATGTTCTGTCTATCATCAACATGGCTTTATATATTGTTAGTTCTAACTAACCCGCTTGTGAACCGACTAACTAGGTACTAGTCCAATAATCCGGGTGGCTTTATTACCTGCAAATACAACAGTATTGAGAGCCACTCGATTAAATCCAGGGCGCGTTGCAAATGCAGATTGATCGATCACCTGGTTAAGCAACGTTCCCGCACTCATGATTTGAATGGGTGACTGAATGTTGTAACTTACTGAACTGAGTATTACTGAAAGGGTAACGATGTTTACTTGACCTGGATGCTTGTGAATTGTTCCAATCTGTGATCAAAGTGCCTCTTTAAGACGCCGAGGCCAGTCGGCGTGTAAATACGCAAGATTGAATTTAACTACGAAAATTAATGACCTGCTTTGTCATGGTACCGTCGAGCCATTGTCACTTTAACTAGTGTATTAAAGGACCTTTACATTATATATACATTTTACTATTTTTGATAAGTGTATCTCGAAATTTGATCACTTTGCCATGGTAGGTCAATGTCGATTTAGAAAATACGGATGGAGGAGACCACCGTTGCCAATTATTTGGCAGCAGTATGTATGAGCCTGCTCTCTAGAACAGTTCTTACCATCGAAATGTAGTAACCGTGTTACTGCGTTTGGTGCGGGAAGTGAAAGTGCTGTATCCAAATACCTATCTCTCTCATTAATACCTTTTTCTTTAGATCGGTAAACAATACCTGTCGTAATGAAAACGTTCATAGGTTACGGGAATCGCTTACTATCAAACAATCTGGAAGCTTGTTTGCCATAACTGTGTAAAAAACCCTATAATATCTTGCTCATGATAGTTGAAAGACAGAACGCCATCGAAAAACGGGGTCAAGTGACTTTTTAATCCAATGGCGTAGAATCATTTTGACGGCTATTACGAACCTGCGTGCATTCCAACATCCTAATGGACAACATTAAGCGATCAAATTAAGCGTAAAAGGGTCTACAATATAATCACGTTTAACATTTAAGTGAGCTCACTACTACTTAGAATTATAACCTAAATGTATTTCGTTGTCAATCAAGACAAAAGTCAACCGGTTTACTTTTTTTACTACAATTATCGAAGTTGTCTTTACTATTATTAAGAGGAAAGATTTAATTTTTCGTTTGTTGTTGTGAGTTTAACTCAAAAACCACACAACCGATTTTGAAAATTGTTTCACCATTAGAAAACTATATTATCATCGTGTAAAATGGGCTATTTTATTTAATACAGGAACTGTTACTAACATAACTTAACCTACTTTTACGCAAGCGATGGCACGAGCAAAAGCTAACTAGCTTTCTATGCAGGTTAAAGATTATTTTTATGTCACTAGGTTGGCAAACATTATATGAACGATTAAAACTCTAGGGACATCACTCATAGCTGCAGCGACATCGTGCGTTACTGATCCTTGAAAAAGGATTCGCTGTACTACCAGCCCAAGGGACAAAGCTTACTGGTCCCTCGTTGACAGCATAGCGCGTCTTTAGAGAGTTTAGAAGCCTTATTTGCGCAGGAACAGAACACAAGAAAATTTTGCCCCGTTTTAGGGTGTAAGTTCTCCCTTAATCAGGCTGACAAGTAGGGCATAATATCAGATTGGAGTGATTGCTGTATTACTTACACTCTTCATAAAATTAGAGAATATCATTTTTGTGTACTGTTCTTAATTAATAATACTGTTCTTAATTCTATGGCTTACTTTCATTCTTTGTCACAAAAATATGTCACGAGTTCAAAAAATAATAATGAAATCACTAGATAGCGGTGGCTTCTTAAATCTTTTTATATATAGGGCATACGGGTATAGCACCCTGACGGCATCTTGTAATATTAATACGTAGGCGTTTATACGCGAGAAAGAGTGAGTGACGTGACACGTATGTACAACACTTTATTTTAATGTAATGTCGTAACTTTATCGCGTTGAGTTGCCGCTGCGGCATGGCGGCACCGAGGTAGGAGCTCCTGTTTCCGCATTTTCCCTACAAATCGTCGTTATTAGATTAACGGGCTCACCGACGTTGACGAATATTGTGATTTTGGATACCATTATTAGTAATGACAGAATGACATTGCAGGTAAAATGAGAATATAAGTTTCTTTTATTATTCTGCCTTTAAAACATCCTAACCGTTTCTACAATTCCCATATTCCCATCCCATTTACTTTAAAATCGAGAAATAAAACGAGCGACTGGAAATTAAAGTCCGTAAGTATTTTTATACCAATTTGTATGAACGGCCGAAATACGAAATTTAATTTCCGATATTGTATGCATCGTATTTACAACGAAAGTAATGACGTATTTTAAACAGTATCAGTTTGTTTTTGTTACATTAACTGAATGAATACGAAATAAGCTTTGAATTGCGTGAAGTTGATAAGTTGTTTGATGTGCACTACAGTATGCATACAATTTCATTAATTAAAGTATAGTGGTATGTGTTGAGTTTCGCTGAGCCGGCTCATCGGGCCGATGCTTGTTTATGCTCAGAAATGTAGTTACAACTAAGCTAACTTAATTTCGCGGCTAAAATATGAGCTGCTGTGTGTTTTCTTTGATGCAGTTTTGGTCCCGAATGGCTGCGCTACTTTCCTACTTTCGTGATACACTGAAAAGATTGCAATATCTTTTTTTATTCCCTTGATATTGCTTTCTCGAAATAATTTTCTATTTTACAAACGAGTAGCTGCTGCATATGGGAATCGTCTACGTATTGCGAGGAACATTACAGACATAAAATCGTACTGTAATTATTTTTAGGTTTGTTTTTCGAAATGTTGATTTTAGTGTTTTCGTTTAGTTTTCTTTGTTTATATCAAAGAAGCTTACGTTTTTCGAATGCAAAATGTAAGATTGGAAGATTTTATCTTGCAAAAACAGCGTTCTCATGATTATCATTCATATCATATCACTCGCATTTTACTAACTTTGCAAGAATAAGGTTTAGTACTTTTGACATCTGGATCTTTATATTAATTGTAGCAGAAAGCTACTTATACCATTGCACTAGTGTTGTCTTCATTTTAAGATACACATAGTTTACCAGTAATAGTATAAATGAAAAACTAGTGCTATCATTTAATATATACTACCTCCATGAAGATATGGCCGTGATACTATGGTATGTTAGTAATATTGGAATAAAAAGTATCTTAAGTGTTGATCGACTGTGCGAAAAGCGTAGCGTTTTAAGTGGTCGCCTCGCCACTGCCACCGCGCCTAGTGTTGTGGGTTCGAATCCCACACGAGTAAAACTTTGTGTGATCCACAAATGGTTGTTCTGAGTCTAAGTGTTCTTTGTGTCCGTTGTTTGAACGTTTGTGAAGTCCCCCGCGACACAGGATTTATTTCTAGTGAGGAAGTTGTCTTTTTAAAATAAATAATAGTTTTAGAGAAATAACGCTTTATTAAAACAAAAATGTAATAATTTTGATGTAAAAGGCGTGGGGTGGATTATCAAAATATCTTAGAAAACACCCACGCTTTTTTACATTAAAATTATTAAACTATTTTCTACTTTATTTTAATAAAGCGTGTTTTTTAGTTTTTTTTATTATTATTATTTTTTGTTTTTCTAAACTATTATTTATATTTCTTTTTCTAAATTATTATATTGTCATCGGTCCCCGATAAGTGTGCAAAGTTTCAAATCAGTCCGTCGGTTTAAAAGGGGTGAAAATCACGTTCAAAGATTCCGTTACTTAGATACATACCAAGCTAATAAAAGCGTGTTAAAAACAATCGCAATAGTCTATATGTTTACTGAACTGCAACCAAATCCGATCAACTATTAAAGCGTGTTAAGTTACAGACATCCAAACATCTCATGAACTAGATTGTGAATTACAGGAGCTTTGATTTTCTAGTGGTTATACAAGCGAAAATAATGTAGGCCAATATAACCTTTAGAGTTGAACAAATCAACATGAAAACGGAAAGGATATCCACACATTTACTTTTTGAAGAAATAAATGAATCTGTTGTTATTTCAACAAAGCTAAAAGATCGCATGAATAAGTTTGTTTTGTTAAGTGCCCTCGATCCTTACTTTGGCTTTTACGGGCAAATCCGAGGAGCATTTGACCGGTTTTTAAGAGTATGTTATGAGTTGTAACATATCTAATAATAAATACGCTACCGTACTAGACTAACAAAAGGAGTCAAGTATACTTTTCTGGTTTGGATCAATTCCTACTAGTATTGTGTGTGGTTTTGTATCGTGTGAGTCAGCGTAGACGTACGGAGCGTCGGTTAAGTGACTAATGTAGTAACGATTTTGCGTTTCTTTTGCTTATGACCGTATTTGTACGTACAAATATAGTTGTAACTATGCAAACATATTTCGCTAATAGATAATAATAGTCTTTAGATCGCAGCAGCCAAAACTACTGCCGTCTACCGCAAAATCAGTCGCCAAGCTGCTGATGACAATTTTTTAACAAAAACGCAATAACACTTTGATCGATCGGGAAATTGAACCTAGGAACACATGTTTGTAACCAAATATAAGTGCAAATATAGGAACAACGAGGCATCTAAATAGGTACTAATACCAATACACACCAACAAAACTTTAATCATGACCATTCTGCTTTAGTTGATCATGCCTATACTCCAAATACGTTATTAGGTATTCTACACATGAAATATTTTGAGAATGTGTAAGTAAGATGTGAATGATAAAAATAAAATGTTAACGTTTAGCTTAAATCAAGCAAGGCATAAATGGTAACTTTTATTTTGAGGCATTGCCCCTTTGACGACCGCCCCTGTTTCGGTCTGCCGGTGATATTTAAATTGGTTAGATATATCATACAAACGTAGATACCCCCCATCTTGTTCTGTCATGGCGTCCCTTTGTTGCCATGCCATGAATTATATGAGACCGATCCGGAAAATATGTTGAATTTTCGGCCTTCAATTATTCTTCTTTGTGTTTGCATTACCAGTATACTTTTTAGGTAATAAAACGAAAGACTTCTTTGATATAATCCTATTTCCCACTAATATTATAAAGGTGACAATTTGTGAATATGTTTGAATGTTTGTTAGTCTATCACTCGTAACTGTTGACCGGATTTAAATGAATCTTGGCACACAGATAGATAGTGTCTTGGATTACCCGTAGGATACTAGCAAGTTTTCTTTTTAACTAAGTTTCTGGCTATGACATGGTATGGCCAGAAACATAGTTAAAAAGAATTAAATACCAAAAATGTGGTTAATAAATTACTAATATTTAATACTAATAGTTAATTTCGCTTTATCTTCTTTATAAAACTTATGCATACTGTGTTTGCCTGTAATACATGGTATACTATTACGTTATTATTTCTATGCAAAATAAAAATGTATTATTGTAAGTTGTTGTTGGTGAACCGAAATAAAATTCTAGAACCCTTCAGCTAATATAAATGTTTGTTTTCCGTCTGAATTGCAATGGCAGGGGATCGAAATCTTGACCTGTCGCTATTAAAAGTGCCTTAACTATATGGTATGAATTAATAAACATTATTAGACAGCGGTCTTATCGCGTAGATCAGTATTTAGATATACAAATACATATTTATTTCTCGAAGTTTATTCGAAATAATATTCTATCACATACATACAACACCATCTAACCCAAACTAAGCAGAGCTTGTATTATGGGTACTAGACAATGGATAATGCTCTACAATTTGCAGCATTTGTCTCGATAATCAGATTCATAGATTTAGACAAACGGTATCAATCTATCCGGTTGAATGTGATGTTTATAAATTTTAACCAGTTCGCGTAGATACTGTCCTGCAATAATAATTAGTTGGTGTAGTTTTATGAATTACGGTGGTACTTAGCTAACAGAATACCATCACCTCATCACACAAGTTTTCTTGGCTGCGGTCTTCTGTATCAATCGTGGTGCCCCATTTTGAGTGAAAGCTCAAGCTATAGTGGAGATTCCACTGTTTTAATAATGCATGATTGATTGATTACTCTACCTGTAATTACTGTCATTAATATATGTGTGGTGTCTAATGTCTAATATTTTACTGCACTGCCTTTTTTCAAGCGGTGGTTTTAGGCTTCAGCCGTGGCACTATTGACGTAAACCTACTACTAATACAAGTATAAACTTTAGCTGAACGATACTGGTTACACATAACCCAAATTGTAACGAATACTTAAAACAAAAAGATTATTATATAAGCTTCACACTACACAGGCCCTACTTTCAGAAGTAAGGCTACTAGATCTAGAACAAAAGAAAAACCAACAGAATTCGCTAAATAAAATTACCATTAGTTTGCTTAAGTATACACAATATAGGTTGTAGGTACATTATCTGATGGATAGGGTCACGGAATTGTAAAGGCTGAGGATGTAGCTTATAGCCTTGTGCGTGTTCGAATGTTGGGCAGGTGGCAGGTCTTTGAATTGACGGAATTGCTACGATTAAACTTACAACAAATGTCAAATAAAATGCAATTTTTATTCATAGATTTCGATAGATAACGGCTGTTTGTTGTTGGATGAATGCTGAATGGTAAATCTGCATATGGCATAGCAATATTACGAAGATCATTAGCTCTTTTCAGGTCAAAGTACTGTATTCTGTGTCAGAGAGCTTTCAAAATCAATAACCTAAAAAAAGAAAAGAAACATAGTGTCAAGGTTCGACTAAATCATATATATTTCCAAGATTATATTTAAATCTGACAGTTAGTTAGAGAAATAATGAATACCTTGAGAAAAGATTTACTGTGTTTTCATAAACACACGATGTAAATAAGATTGCTTGCAGATTGGATGATTTTGAAAATGTAATGTTATTGTCGTAAAGAGATAGTAATAAATAACTAGGCATAAGTCAATGCTGAAAGCACTTTAAAATATCATAACATGATTTAATATTTATAAATACCAGACGAAAACTCATTTAATAAAATCCATTAAACCATTTAAGTTTGATGTGATAAAAGCATAAATACATAAAAATAAAGCATGAAGCATATATACAACCGAAAAGCAACTCAAAATCTGGTAACAAACTTAAGTAATACCATGGCCAATTCGCGTTTAAAAACTTTTCGATTCTGTGCTGATCCAGCCTCAGTGTTATAATTATAAATATAATTGTTCTGCAATATTAAAATACACTTTATTTGCATTTCAGCACACATTTGACGTTCATTAGCCCGATTGGAACTCTATTTTGATCATTTTTATCACGACAATTGGGGCCTCAGAATGCCGTTTTATTTAAATGTAACAGCAGTATTTTATGTATTTTAAGCAACACCAGTTCCCATACTAATGAAGTTTAAGTCACTTCCATCAGTTTGTTTTCTCATTATTCGGTAGGGTGGCAATATGGACGCGAACTTTCCACCGAAGGTCGATGCAAAGGTAAACGCGCCCTCACAACCTGACCTATTAATTTTCATTTGCAACTGCGAACATTGATTATTTATTGTTCCACGTATAATAAGGCGCACACAACGAACGATAGATAATTAAATGTCCGATGAAATGCCGCTATTGTCGTGATTCATCATAAAATATTATAGTGCTTAACCGTTTTGTAAACTGCATGACATACAATTATGGTTAATGAATATGTTTGTTTCATTGCCGATTATGTGATTGGATGGGTGTGTGTATATCTGTGTGTGTTAGGGGTAGCTCGACGCTGCGCTGCGTTCACTCGGCGCATTATGCACGCTGCGCTAACGGTCGAGAGACACGCGATGCTGATTCACTTTTTTTTGCAAACCCTATTAATGGATACAATGGACCCCGTTCTAATACTCTGCAAGACGCAATGGTTTTAGGTTAACGCGCCTTTGCCAAAGTGTTGAGTTTAACGAATTTCGATGATTGTATGAAACATCAAATTTATAGCACGGATGGCGTCACGCTAGCCGCTGCACCGAGTGTTTTGGGTTCGATCCCGATGGAATCTTTTGTTTTCAAGCATTTCAAGTCTCTCGCGTTGTAGATAAAATACTGAGCGTGGCAGTGCCGTTCTAAAAGTAATAATAACATAATATTGAATGAAAAGCGATTACTATAATACACATTGAACCTTTGACTATGTTTACAATCTTATTGACTGCACGGATGCCGTAGTGATTTAAGTGGTCGAGTGTTAATGTTGTTGAACGGGACAAAAATTTGTGTCACCCACATATGGTTGTTTCGAGTCTGTATGTTCTTTGTGTCCGTTGTTTGAATATATGTCATAAAGCCCTCCGCGATACAAGATTTATTCATAATGACAGAAAGAAAGAAAGAAAGAAAAATATTTATTATATTTGTTTTATTAATATTTATTAATGCAGGAGTAGTCATCAAACATGCGGGGCAGTCTTTGGGGACTGCCGATAGAAGTCAATCAATCAATTCAAATCAAATCAGTGAAATCTAGTGAAATCTAAGTAACTAGCTACTAAACTTTTCGTTTCATTTCACGCTTTTTGTTCACCCAAAACTACACATATATAAATACAGCATACATATAGCTCATGGAAGGTGTTCGGTGACGATGACGCAAGTTCCATGATTTTTGTTCACCCAAAATGTGGTCAATGCGCCTAAAGAAGTTTTCACTTCAAAAATATGTTATTAATTATTTATATCTTACTAAATACAGTCTGAAATGCTCCATTACTTTGAGTCTATTAACGAAGGTGTATTTTTGTACCATAGCTAAATAATTCATTTACGAACGGGTCAATGGAAAACTAGTAAATGTAGTTGTAAATAATGAATAAGATGGAACATTTATTAAATATTTTAGAATTTACGAAGTTCGGTTAAAAGCAGTCTCATTCTTACAAAACTAACTTAGTATAACATCATGAATTCATGAATTATTTTGTTCTGGTCTATTAATGGTTTGTCTAAACTTTCATTGATATTTAAACGGTTATTTTTAAATCTATACTAATATTATAAAGCTAAAGAGTTTGTTTGTTTGGTTGAACGCGCTAACCTCAGGAACTACTGGTTCGAATTGAAAATTTTTTTAAGTGTTGGTTTGCCTTTTTATCGAGGAAGGCTATAGGCTATATAACATCACGCTACGACCCACGGGGACGGCGCAGTAACGATAAACGCGGGTGAAGCCGCGGGTACATCTAGTATTTTATAAAGTAGCGGTAGTCTAATGATATTGAACTTGTGATCGAGAGCTCCTGGGTACGATCTCCACAACCGACTACTCCCACTACTGACATGTGTCCACTCGTCACACAAGCATTTAGAATAGCTCGAGGGGTTAACATCTTGCGTAGGATTCGAACCCTGTCACTGATAACACAGCCCGAGGGCAGTGGCAAGGTGGCCGCTAGCTAGCATTGACATCCGTGCTATAAAAATTTTTTTGTTTATTTAGTCTGATATAGTCTTACAAAATAAGTTTATAAGGAAATAGATTTATCGTTGAGTATATACAAATAGCCTCTTGTAATTACGAACAGCTTTCGGAAGTAGTAATTCACATGTAGGTACTCTATTATGACAACAATAAACCAAAGTACTCAAGGGGAAAATCGGAGGGTCACATACAAAGACAAATACTGATGTATTGGTCCGGAAATCACAATGGCAGTACGCAAATTACCCCTGTTCATTCACTAAAATAAATTGGATGAATTTCCTCAAACCAAAAACGTATCAGGTATCAATGTAGGTAAGATATACGTTCGTGAACTAAAAATTATCTTAACAATGTTCTTAATAGTAGTATTCGAATTCAAACATTCGCAATTTGTTCGTCTTTATACTGAGGGAATGCTACTCAATCCGTCAAGGAAAAAATAACTAAAACGAAGGATTGTTTACCTCCCAAAGACCCTAGGATTTGGGTCATACTATCAGAACCCTTAAGCCCGTTCTCGACATAAAATTGACACACGGGATACCCAATTTATTCAAATAGGATAAAGTTTATTTGTCTGCACAAAGAGAATGGTAGAATTGTTGCAATTAAACAAAACACTGAGCTTTAATCGAGGGTTTGTGTGCAACAAAATATGATTTGCAGAAATTGAAGTGCGCCTGCCGCAACTAAAGCGATTTGGGAGTTTGGTACTACGTATAGTGGAGTGTTCAGTTAATATAGAATAGAAATGAGAATTATGTAATAAAACTTACTGCATTTTATGAAAATCATTATATAACATGTATCTCGGTGTACATCTAAAAATAAGGCAGTGGTGTAATTAAACACTCAAATTACGCCTGCTATGTTTCCAAGTCCCATGAAAAAATAAGGTTTTGTACAGTACTGTAAACGTGTCTTAGGATGAGCTTATTGTCATCTAGGGGGCACATTTCCAATATATATTTCCCAAAGTGGCAACCCCAATAAAAGATATTGTGCCCTCCCCGGAAATCGGACCTGAGACCTCATACACAGCAGTCGTATCCACATCGTGGTATTGCTGCGCCACCAAGTCATCCATCTTCAGACCAACTAACATTATACAGATGTAAATAATATGTAGGAGATAATCTGGAACTAATGAACCGATTATATTTCTTACACTTGTGAAAAGTTTCGCTATTTTTGAGTAAAATAAGGCGAGTGAAGTAGGAATTAAAACATAGCTGGCTAAATGTGGGTGTACTGGCCTTTCAGGAGACTATATGTACATATATCCTTAGGCAGATAAATCTATTCTACCAGATATTAAGTTTTAACATGATTACACTTATTAATTGGTTTGTAAAACTGTTTACAATGTCTATAGACAACAAGAATTACATTGTTGTAAAGCTTGTTGTCCAATATTTTATAATTTCACGTCAATAACAATTTTTGTCGAATAGGTAGAAGTACGGGAACAGATATAATCCCCGATGTTAAGGCCCCGGCACGTATTGCTTTTAGTTAGACTTAGTATCGTCCCATAATATTAAATTATATATTCATTATTATGAAGTAGGGTACGAACAACAATGCATCACCGATAAATTAAAAATATTATATACCAGCTTTTACCCGCAGCTTCACTCGCGTAAAAGTAGGTTAGGTTATGTTAGCAACAGTAGCTTTTTTCAAAATGAAATATAGCCTATGTTACTCGGCGATAATATCGCTTTTAAATGGTGTAAGAACTTTTTAAAATCAGTGGAGTAGTTTTTGAGTTAAATCCTTACAAACAAACAAAAATTAAATCTTTCCTCTTTACATATATCATATTTATGATATTATTATTAGTATAGATTAAACTTAGATCGTGGCATTCCTACCTAAATCTGGGCTCTATGTGTGTGCCAAGATTTTTCTAAATGCGTATAACGGTTTACGCATGCTTGAGTAACATTCATACATCTTCCCAAACTATCACAGTGTTTTAATAATATTAGTAAGGCTTAGAGCCACTACGACCCAGTTCCTACATATATCACAAAACGAGTAACTTTAGCTACGGACACTTAAAGGCGGGATCCCTATCCATTAGCATAAAATTTTAAGACCTAATATAACTTAGCATAATTTTGTTTGGCATAATTATATTTTCGCATAATATAATTACGCATAACAGCTTACGCATAATTTTTTAAGCATAATTTCTCTAACCATAATAATGATTAAGCATAATATTCTAAAGCATAAATTTATTAATGTCACGGCTCCGGCGCTGCGGGCCTCCGGCGGCCCCATGCGTGCTAATCGTCGCAGACGGCTTTCGCTCACCACCGCAGCTTCGGCTTGTTGGCCGGCTTCGCCGGCCAGCCTCAGCCTCAGCCTGCTCCTCAGCCCGCGGGCCGCCTCGCCCCTACGCTTCTACACGATTTTAAATTACACTCTAGGGGCAGGACAAACAAGACTACGTAGAGTCGGTTTTGCAGCAATTTGGTTCTGTCACTAACGTTATGCGAATCAAATTTATGCCAAAATAAATTAGTCTTTAAGATGATTGTGCCAACATAAAATGTATGCCTAAAAAAATTATGCCGAAGTATTATTATGCCAAAACAAATTGTGCCAAAATCGTTATGCCGAAGTATATTAGGACAAAGAACATTATGCGAAAAGAAGGGATCCCTTAGGCGGCCTCGATGGTGAAGTGGTTAGTGTAACCGACTGCCACGCCCGATTTCCGCACAAGTCAAATATTTGTGTATATGAACATGGATGTTTGTCTTGGTCTGGGTGTTTCTAAGTATAATATGTATGTATTTACAAAAACATAAAAATATATATATGTATGTTTATCCATTGTCTAGTACCCATAGTACAAGCTCTGCTTAGTTTGGGCTAGATGGTGTTGTGTGTATGTGATAGAATATTAATTGTAAAATATATTTCGTAGAATATGTGACAAAATTTAAATGTCCGTATCTAAAACGTCTCGTTTCTTGATATAGGAACCGAGCAATTTTTTTTAACGTATGGACATGCTCTTGATGCTTTACCCTTGCCACAAGGAGAGGCGAGAGGGTTTTGTCGGGCTCTCACGAGACTTCGGGCCTACCGACTGAAACCACGACGGTGTGCCACCTCACTGCTTTGTATGGTGGGTGGGTCGCTGGAACTGAAATTACATCAGTGACCCACCCAGCAGTGCCTAATGCAGAGATGAAGAGGAACCGAGCCTATCTATGACTATCTCTTTGGCTTCGTGGTGTATTATTTTGGCCCTTATGAGTTGATTTGGGTAGCTTTCTGTTGGTAAATTTTGAGAAGCAAATGAGCTCGGCAATGGGTTTGTCCAATACTTGTACACAACATACGGTTGAATGTGTTGTTCTGTAGAATGTTTATTCTATAGAACATCACAACCATTCAACCTTGTGTTGTGTCTGCGGTAAGTAGATCTATTTTAAGTAGCACTGTGCTGTTTTCAATAATCCTCGTCCTGTATGCAGTATAAAGCTAAAAAACATAATAAAAGTATGGCAACTTGGATGTGTGTATGTGTTCTTACCTAACTGTTTGCTGTGTATTGGAATGATCGGTAGTGCATTAGGTGGGAATTAAATGGTTACAATATTAACGTATATATTAATTACACGATCTTTTAATCGCAAGGTCGATGTCCAAATACCGAATAAAATTTGGGTAGTAGTAGTTTATTTTTTTTCCAATTTAAAGCAAAATATGTTATAATATATAACAGCATTATTCAA
Source organism: Catocala nupta (assembly GCA_963675205.1). Taxonomy (NCBI): domain Eukaryota; kingdom Metazoa; phylum Arthropoda; class Insecta; order Lepidoptera; family Erebidae; genus Catocala; species Catocala nupta. The sequence goes on along the minus strand of OY776086.1, from coordinate 22,693,243 downwards.
ATTAAAAAAAATGTTGCCTGTAAAGACCTTCTTTATCTAAATAAAAAATAAATGTGATTATGAACCTTAAAAAAACTAATAATGGTAGTAAGATTTTTACTATCTCGATGCTAACGGCCTTATTATAAAGGAATACTAAAGCCTATACCGAGCTTACGCCAGGGCATTGGCTACTTGTAAAAAATATTTTATAAAACGAAAAACAACATCTAACTATGGTTAATTTACTAAATTTTACCTTCGCTGTACCTGCCTTATTCATATTCTTGGGTCAAAACATAAACGTCAATTCTTTACTTTATTTTTTGTAGTACTTATTAGGCATATGGTCTTAATCTCGGGTTGAATCAACAAAGAATAATTGATTGTTCTTATGTTAAGGGACTTTCAATAACGTCTGATAAGAAAACTCGTAGTTAAACAGTCTATAGTGTTTCACATTTTTGTGCCCTAAGAAGCATGTAAAGCAATCGGTCTTGCGTCTGATCTCTCTCCGATAACGTAGCATAGCCGTCCCATCGGACTATGGGACCGATTAAATAGATTGCATTTGTGTTAACGCCATCGGTTTACGCATACTTTTAGATTGCAGTATTTTCTGCGCAAATGACTAGTTTGCGTTACGTTCAGTCATCGTGAACGAAATTTGGCCTGGGAACCATTATTGATATTATAATTATAGTCGTGGTACAATTTAGTACTAGTTCTTTTATTGGAACACATTTTGAATAAAAACAAACAAAGTTAGGTCACATGATTTATTTATATTCAATAATTTTGAGCTACAAGATATATTCATTATGTACAAATCGTATTTATACGCTATAAATATTTAGTAACAATAAGCAACAATAACTGCGTACTGCGTAGACGCCCACGAAATTATACACATAATTATAATACATAGATACTTATTTATAGTATGTATAGTCACACTCAACATCCCGATTGGGGTGTTGTATCGATGATCGGTGCGCTCCATAACAAGAATCTGACATAATAATATATACGACGCCGAATGCCGAATTATTTGTTCACCGGCTATCCGAATCCGGCACACAAGCAAATAAATCTTATTGCTTGACAAAAATATACATCATATTATGTCACATTCTGTAATCGTTAATCGTAATTGTACTTTAATATTAAATCCCATTATTAATGTTATATTTTGGCAGACATAACAGCCATCTGAATTGAAAAACGTTTAAATTAACACATTGTAATGCGATGCACCTGTTTGTAGCTCTAGTACTGAAAATATTTTCTATATTTTTAGTAAGCATGTACTGTAAAGAGGCGGCTGAGGCGGTTTTCTTTGTGTAGAAACCCCGGTAAATAAGTGAAAATGAATCAGTTGAATGGAAGCTCTCAAAACTCTGAGTTGAAGCAGGTAAAAACGGGTAAAATGTGGTGAAATGGGTTTACACGGGCTGTGTTCAAGTCAGCCATTTTGTCTGCATTCATTTATCCCTACTATATTTACATATACTGATGTAAAGTAAAATATTCATAAATATTTGTAGATGAAACATTTGAAAGCCTGAAAACAATATTTTATTTCAATAAAATTTTTATTCAAATATTTTTAAATAATTTACATTAAATATAGTACGTACGTTTTAAAAATTAATATTTCGCACTTGAGGAATGGAACACATATAAAATGTTTTGTTTTACTTTGTAAAATAATTTATATCTTTATCAACATTGTACAAAGTTCACTCCGTATGATGTTGCTACGTAATATTAATTATATTAATAACAACATTCTTTGATTTGATACATCGCTAAAATTTTTGTATAATTTTCAACTATCTTGTTTTATATACTTATCCCTGTACAGTTTAGTGATAGATTTACATCAGAATATAATGTAATGCGTACTTTAATTTAGCTACAACTTATTAGTTGTAAGAGCTACGTAATGAAGTTACTTATATAAGAATAACGGTTTCATTCCAGCAACGTCTAAATAAGTTTGTATACAGTGACTAGGTAAAATACAATTAGATCGGGACAACAATTGACGCGTCGAACGGCCGATTAAGTTACAAGTTAGCTCGCGAAGCACCACAAAAACCACCTAGGATTATAGTATAGACAGACATAGTAGAAAAATGTTTCGACGCATCAACTTGTTTACCAATCTTTACCTAATTATAAATACTAATACTTTACAAAATATATACAATGTCATGATACCGCTTGTATACTCTTATAAATATAAACCTACAAGACGAAAGAATAAGCAACTTTTTATGGATTTTAACACGGTTTATTTTGTTTACTAATTTGTTCTACCTTTATAACGAGCGGGATTGTTTTCTGCGTCTATTGTTCATGAGGAAACTGAGGTGTGAAAAGTGTGAGGGAAAGAATACATTATCAAGAATGACATTGATAACGTGTACTCGAAAACACTAAGGCTAAGCTTAGTAATAATTTATATAAATATATATTCAGTTTTCTCTCGAAAATAGATGCTGAAATGTATCCGAAACGCTCGCATATGATAAAATAAAGCGCCCTGAAAGCTATAAAAAGTTAACAGTAAAATAACTTCATTATAATGCGTAACATTCGAGTACATAAGGCAACTAAGTAAATGATAGATTTATTTATTCTATATTAGGTTAGAAAAGTTACATATTACTTTTGGCAAATTAAAATGTGTGACATAAATACTCTACCTGTAAACTTTAAACTAATAATGTTGTTATAATTAAAACAACACTGACAATTATAAACACTTATAAACTAAAATACACAAATAGTTTTGGATTCACCTGTACGCGTAATTAATAATTAACTATCTATATTGTTAGCACTATGACATGATCGGTTAATAGGCCATCGATATCAAGCACCATAGTAATTTATGACACTCACAATAAAATTGACTCAAGAAATTGCATATGAGTAGAAACAAATTTAGTTGGGTTTATGAGTTCAATGCATAGAACTACTGTGGTATAAGCCATTCACCGCAGATTAATATCATCATTTTGCTCCATGTTAATCGTCATATTTTATTGTGTAGATACAATGAGTAGGAATAATATGAAAAGTCTTAACGATTTTCTCATGTCAGGAGGACACACACTGATTTACACTTATTTTCATTCTGGTACGTAATTTATATTACAGCCTACGTTTGTTATCCCCATCACCAAGTTCATATCACATCACATCAATTGATAAATGCTTTGCCTATATTCAATAAAATTTAAGTTGACCTGCTTTTACAACATAATTTTTCGTAAAATTTATTTATAGCATGAATGAGTTTTAAATATATCCACATTTCTCATCTTTGTTTTCGCGTTGAATGTTCGAAACGTATTCACAAATATTCGGACAAGTCTTTTTGTTAGAAAATTGAATAGTCTAACGGTTTTTCTCCGCTCTATCTCTCTATCGTAACTTACGTGTGTGTTATCGACGTTCACTAAAGTGTTTTTAAGTATTTCGTGCTTCATAGTTAGAACTTAGAGGCTTATACGAGTGCTTTATTAAGTTTTTATGACGGATCCGATATTTCACAATAGGGTAGTTCAGCAATAAAAAAAATATTATTGTGCAAACAGTATCAAAATTAGTTGCAAAATAAGTCAGAGATTAAAAATTTTAATATAAGAAAAGTTGGGGTGCAATGTGAATGTCTCGCTATCTCCCTCGGACAGCTTCATTTAAATAGCGGTTACGTCACAGTTTGTATCGTGCATCCTTATTCTGTCATTTGACAATTACCCCTGCTACCAGGTTTGAAACGCTGAGACAAAAAGATTTAAATTTTTTTGTATGAGGTTTTGGTTGATGGTGAATGAAAGCAACAAAAAAAAGTTTAACTAAATGGTAAAAAAATTAAAATCATTATAATAAAGTTGTAGTAGGTAAGTCTTGCGCTTTGATTTCTGTGGTTTTGCTCGTGCAAGCGTAATCAAACTCGCGGTTCTAGTAGCGTTTGTTCTCAGTATCGTAAGTTCTGAATGTAGGTAGGCGAAGTTTTGTTTCAATTGCATCAATGCTGCCATTAGCAACAAATTATGTACGGAGAATGTGCACGTAAATCTGAACACCGAAATGGATTTTCGGATTCAGTTATTGATTTCTAAGTTGTTCACGTGCTTAGTGATAGTATAAGCGTGAGTTAAATTATTCTTGGAGTAATAACGGTTCTAACTTGTTGAGCTTAGCCATCATGGTGTGATTTTGGCAGGTCTTGTAAGCAATTGCACGCATTAATATTGGAGTTGATAAAGATACTTAATTACATCACTTTAAATTCGAGAGTAAATTTTTATGACTTTGTAATTCAATATCTATTTATTCTTATAAATAAAATTTATAATATTAGGATTATAAAAGACAGACTGGTAAATGTAGGCATAATTCAATATGAAAATACTAGGTTGATTGCATTTCGTAACATGATTAGGGATTGCAATTCTACAAAGTGGGGTGTAACCCGGTGGATCTGCATTCTTTTCATATGTGAAATTTATTCATTAATACTATGCGGGCCACACACGCGGCACCCACATTTTACACGCAGTCCAATAGTTAATTAATATTTGACGATAATTATGACGATTTATCCAATTTAATGGCTGATTAATGTGTAATTCTGGGCAATATAAATTGGTTGGTTGGCCCGGCCGGTTGTGGCCGAACACAATAGCATAAATGGCGAACAATTTTATTTAAGTCGTGTGTTCTTATTAGTAGCCTTGTTGCAACCATTTATTTCGTCATGTCAGTGGTCTTGTGGCATTTTATCCCATGTCTTACAGTCAATCGTTAATGCCAGGTTCAATTTCTAGGTCGGACAAGGTGTAACTTAATAATTTTGTTTAAAATAATTAAGTTACACCTTGTAATTTTGCTAAGTAGACGGTCATAGCTTTGCTGACTGGAATTAACGTTACTGGTTAATTTTGGATGTAAAATAACTGTTTACATTTTAGAGGAATAACAGGCATGCGTAAAGTGAATATACTTCTTGTAGTCTGATACTGATTCTAACAATAAGTTCGTTTCGCTGTCTTTGTCAATTTGGTCACAGCGTCGGTACTAAATTAGTGCGTGCATACATACCTATGTGTTTCATGTACAGAATTTTTTATTCACGACTCAGGTGGTTAGGTATCTGTTTTAGTTCTTTTACTTGTCGTGACAATTTATTATTTTGAAATCACTAGTAATCCAGCAATTTTTAGACGTCGGCGAAAAATAAAGAAACCTCAATTCTTCTCCGACGTCTTGAAACGAGATTGGCCTTTTTTTGCTTTTTGCATCATCATGATTGCTCTTAGGCATTCTACAATAATTTACGGGTTGGGAACATGTGCCAGGTCATCTCATCTTGTTGGTTTTTCGAACCAGTTCATCTATGTATATCATGCCATATAAATGGTAAATTTTGAAAAACTGTTTCAAATTTCGCGAATTGGGTCGAATCCAATGAAAGGAGTTCATTCCACTATCACTTTCTGAGTCAGGCGCGTTGTTGTTGTTGAAGTATTTTCGCATGCTCCTCCGGCTAGCACCGGCAAAAAATTGTGTTTCGGGTAGTAGTTTTCCAATCTAAGTAAACATTGTAAAACACGGAATACTGCACGGTTCTATTCGAGACAAAAGCATTCATAATATTTGTGTCAATTGATGAACTGCGCCGAGCGGTAGCAGCATCAGGCGTTCGAAAATTTAGTGTTATATTAGTGACGCCTGCGCATAGAATTAGAGAAGTTACGCGTTTCTAGTAGACTAACGTATTCCTTGCTCAAATGTTGTACTAAGCCACTATGACTTTAATACTATGAGTCTTATCACCTGTTGCTTCTATTATGCTCACAAAATACTAGTTCGATACTGATTTTATGTTTTCAGCTTGGTTGCTTACCATACCTTTTGTATATACATATATGTTGTGTGTAAGAGAGCGGAGGGAGAGCCACCCTGAAAGAAACGAATTCTATAGACCAAATCATCAGCTAACAACTAGTCAAGCAACATGCTGTTGGTAAATCTGCGGTCAGTGACGTGGTTCATGGGAGCAAAATAGCCTGCGACATAAAACTAGACGTGCGCTCTAGGTACACATAACTGCATTCGTATAATATTCGAATACAGCTGTGCACAAAGCTATGCCTACTTTGCAGAATCTTGAATCTGCAGTACGCGCGCTGCATTCTTAAATACCGTGCGTGTACAGTGTTCTGAACACATTCGAATATGTTCGAATAAAATTATGCACATCGTCATTGTGCCCTTGAGAATTCTGCGCGATTCAACTGGATACAAACAAGTAATACTTGTGTATCACATCTGACTGTAAACGCATCTTATTGCCAACGTGGTCGTCCCACGTTTCGGTTGCTTAGCCACATCACATCTTTAAATAACATGGTGTGTCTATTGTCAGTCGCGTGCCTCCGCTCCCATTTGGAGTTTACTTATTAATTTTCAATCATGTTCGAAATCCAACCGGTGTTATTCAAGGTCACAGAGGCTCACAGGATTAGTTTTGAATAATGTAACAACTATTATTATGTCAATATTGCTCGTTATATTAGACATAGTTCTAGACATTGGTTGAATATTGTCTTTGTAAAATACCAAACTACCAATATTTTTTTAATATTATTTCTTTGAACCGTAATATACCGTAACGTATTGTTACTACATATTTATGTGTAGGCATTGATGGCTACTGTGTAGTAATAATTTTGTTAAATCCCTTTTATAGGTTCTCAGAATAATAAAGAATGAACGGTAAAATTGCAATCGCTAATTACGATTAACGTTACGTTAAAATACTAATTATACATATATTACAGTCACATAAAATGTAAACAATTGTAAACAAATATGTCGGCGTTTGTCGATCTCGTTAATTAGTCGCATTTACACAACATTATACGTACGGTATTTTAGCTGCTCTCCACACACAACGCTGGAAATGTGTTTGAACTGTAAAGTGCTACATAATTATCAGTGCGCGGTGTTGCTAAACGTTCATTGGGGAATTTATTAATTTTGACAGATTACGCCAATTAGTTCCAAGTTCTACCGCCTGTCAAGTTACTTGGAAGTATCAGCTAGAGTCGAATGTCGTTATTTAATCAGGCTGTATTTGAGATAAAATAATAAGGGCCGATGGTTTTACACTTATTTCTGCCAAATATTTATGCCACCATATCAATAAATATCTATGAGTAAAATCAACGTTTTCAACGCCATTGCTTGAACTCGTAGGCCACTTCTATGGTACCATAAAACTTTTATTTACTGTGTAGATATACAAAATTATTCTCTATTCTGCTATAATATAATAAGTCAATGATCGTGATATGTTAATTTTATATCGGCCATTCAATGACCGATCTGTTTTGCGATACGAGGGGCGAAGGGTGAGCGGATGTTACTCCACCCTATCTTGCTGGTATTTTATATGACAAAGTTATATGTACAATAAAAGACTGGTTCATATCACCTTTGCTTGGAATGACTGTATACAAATACTCGCGTTCATGTTATTCTATAATACACATAATTGTAGCACGGAGATAAATGCTCTAACTTTGGTTACCGAAATTATCTTTGGATGTAACATGAGGTTCAAACTAAAATATTGTCCGTATATAATTTATTCTGGTTGATGGCACACGTTTCATCACAAAATAACATTAATCTCTATAGATAAGTTTATCACTTACTTAGTCAGACATGCAAAAATGGAATACATTCGTTTAAGCCTAACTGTAGTCGTTTTGAACCAAGCGTTTTATTTTAAAAGTTCTAGCACGTTCCACTTTAGCTATCGAACACGTCACTAGTCTTTTCTGCAACAATTTAAAAATGAAGCGTCCTCTTACGAATGGAACTTGTTGTGCGACACGTTCAGTATGACACAAGAGAGCAGTAGGTACGGGGCGAGCGTCAGCCCGGCGGCGGTCGAGCCGGGCTTGCCGGCCGCTTGCACTCGGTCCGCTCTGGATCCTTCCGTCAGCTCCCTCGACCTCGAGTACCCCTTCAGCCTTTCTCCCTGCACGCTCTCCTCATTACTCCGCCAATACACCGTCGCTATAGTCGCGAGACACTGTAACAACGTCATAAATATCTACATTCTTTATTACAAGCCGAAGTTTTAAAAGCGAACCTTTTCTGACCCGTTTAGGGTAAGAATACATAAAATATGTATGAAGTATCTTTTAGGACCGTAAGGAATTGATTTTGATATGATTCCCTTAATTCGTTGTTATGTCTTACATCAAAGATTTTTCTGTAGGAATAACCCGTCGTCCTTTTTGTTACGATATTTTCCCGTCGGCTGCTTAACAGACGGTTATGTGAGTGACATCAGTAAGTTTACTCACACTTGATTGGAGACGCACTTTATTAGCTTCCAAGAATTGTTTGACAAGGAACAATGTGTTCGCCTGAATATTGATGGTACTCGAGCACACTCATAAAATATCTTACTTACAACGATTGTAACAATGAATGGGCTCTACGTGTTGTCTACTTAACATAGAATAGACGACGATGACAAATAAACCCATTTAATTATATTGGCAATTCAATTAGGAAATCTTTTATTAGCAACAATTTCAAATCAGACCTTATTCATCAGAAAACAGGACAGTAGACAATGGGATGAAAATTGATCATTAGGATAATATGCAGCAATTTAGTAACTAATAACAAAAAAATATTTCTGAAAAATAAGGCAATTAACTCTAAGATATTTATCGTATTGATGATGAGAAAATCTCCTTACAATAAGACATTAATTTTGTAGGTAGCAGACTTGTTGTGGCTCGATTGATTGATGTAAGCAACTTTGTAGCATACAAACGACATGGGAATTAACGCAATCATTCCTTAAGCAATTACGCTCGAGTAATGGATGTGTCGTCCAAGTTACACTGGCTGCAGTCATAAACGCTGTCTAAGCCACAGCCAGCTAGTGTTGTGTTGTTGCGTTGCCTATGGTCACACCTGACGGCTGAAGTCTGAGTCCAATCAGTTTGCACTGTTGGCTCAATGGTGTCCACAACCACTGTAACCTTTTCGAAACTTCAAGTTATCAGAGTTAGCTCAAATATCTTATATTTGCGTTAATTGTCATATTATATTTATGTATATCTAGCTTAAAATATTGCCACGTTGCTATCGTTATACGGGTATCATTCCTTGACAGCTCTCTAATAAATGACTTCTTTCGTTGTTTATATGCGGATATGGCCTATTGTTCACACAATTAATATAACTAACTCCTATTTTTATCGTAAGGCATATTTTTTTAACAATTGGTTCTAGCCAGTGAGAAATGGACGAATGGTATGTGCATTATTGCATTAATCGAACTTGAAGTTATCCAACGATAAATACCTTTTGCAGATTTTTTTCTTTTATAACCGTAATATGTTTTGATGAGTATTGCTCCGTGGACAAACGGAAAATTAATCTAGTTTTATTATAGTCATGTCTAAACTACGGGCCAACTGTAATCCGCAAGAGTTTAGTTAATAAGGCTGGCGATATTATTATTCTAGGTCATTAATATATCATTTATAAATTATTATTGCACACATATCGAAAACATAATTTCAACGAATCAATAAATTACTCATTTCGTTAATAAGGGTTTAGTCGGGCTTAGGTTGTGTTTATATATTATATATATAAACACAACGATACAATGCGGATGGTTTGTATACAGAATAACTAATATCATTTATCATCTGTTTGATGCGTTGCATCAGTATAGCGAATATATGAATATTCGGAAAGGCTAATTTCAAATATCTTTCATTTTGTCTTTGATATACTCAAGAGTTCGTAGTATAAATAGTAATGGCCGAATGTACCGTTTAATTTGAAAATCGGCAGAAAAAGGGGTAACAATTTTCTAAGAATATACCAATTGTTCAAATATTTGACAGTAGTGTTATCGGCTGACATAGATGGTCATAATATATAGCCATAGTCAGGACTAGGGACTTTACGATTTAGGACATAAAGGCGCATCCATCCAAAGACCTGATTTCGATAATGTCGTTTCACATTGCGAATATTCTATATAAACTGTTAAAAGAAACTCACCTTAAGTTTTAGATCTCCTTTTCTAAAATGTTTTGGCTTGACTTTAAAGTCTAGTGCGAGGCTGGTGGTCTCCAACCCGTCCTCATGTTTCTCATGAGTTGGTGGGAGGAGCGCGAGGGACGGCGCTGGCTCCCCGTTGATGTACCAGGCTAGACGCGTGGCGGGCCTGGACCGGCCTGATGTGCAATTGACCTGGACTCGGTCACCGATTTGGTACCGAAGTCGAGATCCCGTGATGGTGGGACCGTGGTCTGGTAACGCTGGGCAAAGGACAAAATTCATGAATTAGGTGCTTCTATGTTTTGTATGTGTGCGTGTGTGTCCATGGGACTTGGACTTAGGGATAGACAGGCATAACACAGATTGTATTTCCCATCCCTCCCAATCGAGCTCGGGACTTCTTTGAAGATTTTCAGCTATTTCTTATAGTTTGGAATTTGGTTATCTATGCCTTTACGTCATATGAACAAAGTAAAACTTGTATATGTGTGTGTTGGCAAACATAAATACATTGAGACATTCTCGTTACTAAATTCACAGACTATCCTGTCATTATTCTGTGCCCTATGACGCTGCTGACTGGTGAATATAAGTTACCCTCATAGATTTTGGCAGCTATCAATGTAGTGCTGATTGCATTCAATGGCTCTATCCTTTGATTAGATCGTTCGTCCATCTAGCGGGAGGACTTCACTATATAATAGTGTTGTACTTACCAAGTTAAAGTGTCGTTACTATTTATTATCAGTCTGTGCTTTGAATAATGATACATAACATTGATCTAAGGGTAGAACAATGTATTCCAAAAAGAATATAATAAATGGCGACTAATCAAAAACGTGTGAACGCAGACCTTTCCCGTTTTCAAAATGCATCACGTTTTGTGAGAATTTTGCTATAAACTAAACGCTTATGCATACGGATGGGGGATTTCTGTAAAATATTACTGGAGCACAAGTGAGTGGTACTGTCCACTCTCTTGATATACGTCTAAGTCGTGCCTAACTACACCCAGGAGAAAATATGGCTCGCCTGTTTGTAAGCAAGGCTAGAATACAAATGCACTTCAGTGTCTCAAGGCTTATATGTTTATTTTTAAAACAATTTTAAAGGTCCCTATCCAAGGTATACTGCTTGGTATTTAGTGGGCGCTGCCAATGTGATGTCTGTATAAGTTTTCTTTACAATATTTTACGGAAAATTCATGCTTGTCAAGTTTACAGACCTAATCCACAATGCAAGCATATAGTCATATTTTTAGTAATATTTATAAATTTATATTTCTTGTTATTATTTTACTAAACTGGTTTATGTAAATGGATCTTGTAGTTTTAATAGCTATCAGTCATTTTCAACTTTAATGGTAAATATGTACATAAGTTACAGTAGCAGGCTATATTAACTACACAAGCCGGTAACTACACAAGGTGTAAAACTTTACTTTTAGTAAACATTTATAATATAATAATGCACTTCTTACTAAATCCTAGTTAACACACATACTCCGTAACATAAGCATACATATACATATGTTTGTTAGTGTGACTTGTTACTGTAACTCAATTACCGACTGTACCAGTTGATTGCTGGACATACTCTTTACCAAAGTACGCTACATGTTAGAATCGACGTTTCGCTTTTCATATATTCTGATACTTTACAAAATGGTTTAGGCTATGTAATGGTACAGCTTTATATTAAAAACTGTGGCTCAGTTAAAGTAGGCAATTTTTTTACCAATAATAATCGTTTTGAGAATATTTCTAAATTGGCTGAAATCGATAATTTCATAGACAGTGAATATTTATAGTACAAAGTTTACTTATTGTTCATTTCTTTGGCTTGAAATAAAGAGGGAATAGTTATGAAGTTAGCAGATAATAAATCAAAGTCTAAAATAAAGAGCTCAAGCAAGATTCTTTAAGTAAGTTCGATGGAGAAACGGCAAACTTACCAAAATATAAACTCGAAAGTAATTTATTAGCAGTACATTACTGGGATATAAAGTAACTTGTTTAGCTGACCGTACAAAAATGTAGCAGTAGATGCGATTACTTAATTGTGTTGCAATTCCACCAAGTACCGAAGCAATAAACTAATGCTACTTCCATCTCCAAATTGAAATTCACGTTTGGAGTAAACGTCATGATGTATTTCCACATGACCTCGGCACAAATTTGTTTTCTAGAACAATACCGTTTGTCGTTATACTGACATAAAAAACAGTATTTCAAAAGATAATAATTTCACCTGAATTAATACGTGAAGCAAAAACTTTGTGCCCCTTTTTACTAAAATTGCGCGGAAGGAGGAGAAATTTGGCACAGTTAAATTTTATATGGAGAAGGAGAGGCGAATCCTAATATTTATATAAAATATGCATTGAAAATACAATAAATTAATGGAAAAACACTACACGCACACAACCATGCATTTGACACACGCAGTCGAATCGCGTTCGTAGTATTTCGGCATTGTTCGGCTGATGTAGTACTATTCTTCGTAACTATGGTTACATATATCAATATATAATGACATATATCAGCAAAATCTTACAGGCAAACTTTAGGCGGATTGGAATGATATTATACTATTTATATTATAATAAATTTATGTATTTATATGTAATACAGAAAAAAGAAAACAAAGTAGCAAGCTTAGGATATCGTCAACTAAAGAGTAAGTATAGTTAAGTAAATCATTTGTTTAAAAATATAGGTATTATTATTAACCTGTATACTATGTCGAAACCTAAATTAAATGTGATTATAAGGGTACAGTTCTAGACAATAAAATCTTAATAACTATCAAACTTAAAATTAAAAATTAATTATGGTCGATTTTTGACCACTAGGTGGCCGCTAGTTTTATATTATTACATAATATGATAATAAAAATATTTATATTATAAGATAGTTAATATACTCTTTTATATTATGTGCATTTGTATACGCCCAGATAAAAGTTAAATAATCGCCACAAATGGCTGAACCAATTTTAATGTAGTTACATAGTTGTTGAAGGCATCTAATGTCAATTTAAATGAGCTTAAGAATAAGTAAACGGTATAATCAAGTTTATGCGTAACTTTAAAAAACGAACTCACAACTACTTATTCATATTAGTATTTTAATTTTACTTATTTATTTTAATATTGTACTTGTTATTCAGAAAAGGTAATTTTGAATAATTTGATATAGTGAACTTTTCGTTAAACAAATGAGCTGATTGATAAGAAATTGTTTAGATCATGCATTTCTAATACAATTGTAATTTTTTTAGCTTGTTATGCTATTTATAATCAATTCTTTACGACCTTGAAATAATAATTGTTGTGTACGAATATGCAAAACTTTGCAATTATGAGTTACTACTATCGAAATCTCTAGGAAAGAATTAGTGTCAAAGAATATGGGAAAGTCGAAGATATTCCCTTGTGAGCCAGCGGTGTAGTTTACAGTTAGTAATACTAATAGTAATTGAAGATGTTGGAACAATGTGTTTATGTGGCCGCGTTGCAGTTACGTAGTGGACGTGACTGGTTTGCGACGACAATGCAACTGATCTTGCGTATCACCATAGTACGCATAATACAATTGAACCTACCTGATGTTCAAGTCAAAGACAACAATAATTTATTCAATTAGGTCATAAAGTTACACTTATGAACGTCAAAATCATCATCAAATTGCCTAATGAGTTTACTAAGTTATGAAGCTACGTTTAGGTTAATTGCTAGATTCTGGCCAAAGGTTAAGCATATGAGAAGGTACCACCTGCAAGGTTCTACGTACTCGTAGTATTAGCTACATATGCCCACCACTCATAGTATTAACTGTATCCCTGACATTTCAATATCTAAAATATATCTTTAGATATAATAGATATATATTAATATGATTCATATTACATTCATGCATTGACTACGGGTAGAGATGTGATTTAATAAGTCGTTCGCTATTACTGATATTGTGGATATTTTTTATGGAGAACAATACTTTGTATGATTAATAAAAATATGTTTGCCTGCTGTTTCAAATTCTTGTAAAGTTCCTCGTTACGCAATAAATATCTTCCGTGCAAAATAGTCTTAAAAAGTGAAAATAATAGAAAATACATACAATATACAGTCCTAATTTTAATATTAATTGTTATTTTATGTTAGATTTTTGTCTAACCGTACATTGCATAGTGGTAGGCAATATAATCCATACAATGCACAATGGTCGTTCGTACGAGATCGCAGTCTGAGATAACACCGTCTTTTGTAGGTACCATTATTGTTAAGTGCTAACGTGTACAAATATTTTTATTTACTGTTTGGCGCACTATAAAGAATTGTCCTCAGTTTAATATACATCGATGTAGCACAAATTAGTAAAATACAGATGGCCAAATAAGTTTATGAATATACACAATGAAATGCGACACATTAATATGTACGCGTAAACTGTTTACGGCACAATTCTGAACTGTTTGGTGCAATGTAAAAGTTATCGCAAGTTTTCTATATATCAATGTAGCACAAAATATTTTAATACAGATGGCCAAATAAGTTCAATACAATGGAAGATAACGCGGCACATCAATATGGAGACGCGTGCAGTGATTTCGGCTCAATTCAGCCGAATATCAATGACTGCACTTGACACGACATCACTGTACGCATACATGTGTGATTGGTCACCGCATATTCTTTGACCTTAGAACATCGTAGCGTGTGTGGTGATGATATAATGTCGTATAGGAGACCCTACGGCAAACGGAAAATATTAAATTTTGTTTCGGAAAATCTCACCGTCTAATGCACGAAAAATATTTTAAAAGTATTTACTTGAAAACTTATCTAATAAATCTTGTGAGAAAAAGGAACTGATTTGGTTTGCGTCACCTGGTTACAGTACTCTTTTTCTGGATGAAACCCTACGTCATTCGTCGATTACCCTACGTCTTTTTCTGTATCCCTGACAACGTGTATGTGAAATTTCATGATGATAACCTGCTGCTTTATGAAAAATGTTAATATACCTTTGCCAGATTCAATAGATATTCGATAATGTAATTTATTTATTTATTAAGGTTCACTAACAATTATTGTTTACATTAGAACTTAAGATAATACATTTGTTATAATCTGGTGATAATGTAACAATTAATTAAAGGTAAATACCGCATAATAGTATTTAAATACAAGATGACTACATCGTCACGCGATTGCCTTAAAAAAACAAAAATCAAGTCAAGTGTCGTCATTTGACCGAACCGGTCATTGGGCGACATTTGACGCCAAAATTTTCTGCGGCCAGCGTCTGGGCGCATGTCGCGTGACGGGTTAAGTTAAAACTTAGGTAGAAGAAAGTGAATACATGTTATTCAGCTAGAGATATATATTCTCAAAAATAATTATATTATGCGTTAATCCTGGCCCAGTTAATTGCTTAAAACAAATTTTTGTTTATAATTAAACTATATATTTACCAACTATGACCATGTCAGAATGGTCAGACACTGTGGGAAAGAGTGGTCGCTCTCCAGACACCTCGCAGCGGTACCTGCCACCAGTTTCCAGCACAGCTGGATACAGCGTCACATTAGCACCGTTCGGACTTGATTTCTGGTGAAAAAAATATCAGTATCATAACAGTTCAGTAAAACTATGGTATCTAGTCACCCATACCACCAGTTCTAGCTTAAGCCACTGAAGAGAGTTTAAGCTGTGTAGCTGTGAAGATTGACGTAATAAGTATACGCTGTCGTATGTAAAAATCTCTACGTATGGCAAAAGCTTGAACCTTCTTCGCAGTTAAACTAAGATTGATATTACGACTTCGAAGTCGTTGCCTGCGGGCATTAATGCCTCCTTTGGGCACTGCTGGGTGGATCGCTGATGTAGTCACAATTCCAGCGATCCACTCATAATTCAAGTAAGCGAGTTGGTACACTGTAGTATGTTTAGTCAGTAGGACGCGGAGCTATACCCGGGTCGCTCTACTTGTCCCGCGAAGAGGTATGCAAAAAAAGGATTCATATTATGAGCCTCAAATCATTAGAAAGTACTAGAGATAGTAATGCCCATTTTTTATGTTAATGATGTATTGTCAGCAAACAATAGCAGCATTAGAATGTTTAGCTAAAAATAAAGTATGTATTATTATTTTGGTAATTTTGATTTATTTTTACTGGAGCGATACGATATGCTGTCTAAATAGTTATTGAATTGATAAAATATATAAATAATTTAAAATCACATACAATAATAAAATTAAAACAAATATTTAAGTAATCTTAACTTAAATTTAAATACCAACAGATGACTGCATTTGGGTTTATTTTATAGAGATTTTCAAAGTAATTAATATACACTAGCTTTTGCCCGCGACTTCTATCTTTCTTATTATTCTTAATATTCGACACTCGGTACTGTATCTTTATTATTTATCTGTAGATTTTAAGTTAGGGCTCCAGATAAAAATGTAAAAATCACATTCAGTTTCGTGTAGTAGTTTTTGCGCGATGCACGTATAAACATACAAACAGGCAGACGAAAATTCTGAAATAATTATTTCAGCTTCTATAGCCCTAATAAAATCACCTTACATTATGATTCTGAAATATCACCTGTCTATTCACATCGTGCAAAAACAATTTTATTTTACCTATGTATAGATAAATAAATAATAGTTACTATCTAGAATACATTTATTTAATGATATTAAGAAATTTAAAGTTTGCTTCCATAATAAAATACTGAGAATATCCTTAAATATTGCTATTATTTTATTTCTTTATTACTTTAAAGATTTGTTCTTAAATTTATAGTGTGCTATGCCATTATGGTATATATAATTAACTCGTAATTCCGTCACCGACTCAGGCAGTGAACAAAACTTTCTTGAATTTAGTTCGTAAGACGTTACCATCGCGTCGGGAGAAGACGTGCGCGCTGATTGAAACATTAATTCTTCCTTACATTTAATAATTTTAATAACAGATGTGACAGAACACAGTATTTTAGTTTAATTTCATACGTACCTACACAACATCATTTTTATTTCATCATTGGAATAACAGATGTGACAGAACACAGTATTTCAGTTTAATTTCATACGTACCTACACAATATCATTTTTATTTCATCATTGGAATAACAGATGTGACAGAACACAGTATTTCAGTTTAATTTCATACGTATACAATATCATTTTTATTTCATCATTGGAATAACAGATGTGACAGAACACAGTATTTCAGTTTAATTTCATACGTACCTACACAACATCATTTTTATTTCATCATTGGAATAACAGATGTGACAGAACACAGTATTTCAGTTTAATTTCATACGTACCTACACAACATCATTTTTATTTCATCATTAGAATAACAGATGTGACAGAACACAGTATTTCAGTTTAATTTCATACGTATACAATATCATTTTTATTTCGACTGCACGGATGGCGTAGTGGTTTAAGTGGTTGTAGGTTCGAATCCCACACGGAACAAAACTTTGTGTGATTTACAAATGGTTTTCCGGGTCTGGGCGTCGGTTATTTGTAACGTCCCCTGCACCAGTGGATTTATTCCTAGTACCTGCACTATTGTGACCGTCATTAGAAAAAAAGAAAAAGAAAGAAAAGTACCACAAGTTTAGTAAATTAACCGCAATAATATAATTTGTCATTTGAAATATAATAATATTATGTACAAAGTAAAATTAACACTATGAATTGTTAACATGATGTTCGAAAGGAATAACGAATTCAATTATTGAAAGGTAATAAAACTATCAAAGTCAAAGAAAGTCAAAATCATTTATTCATTTAAGTCACAAATCTAACATTTATGTCAGTTGCTAGGTTCAAGCAAAAAGTTGAGTGCATTAAAATTATTATAAATAAATTTTTGTACTATCTACTACTCTGGTAATGATGGGTAGAGTTCTGATAATTCATCAGGCGTTTCACAAGGATCTTGTTAGGACCTAATAACTGGAAAAATATGGGTGTGATATATGCCTTCATCCCTTCGGCGAGATATATAAGCGTGTATGTTCACACACATTTAAAATTTACTTCATCGTTTACATGGTTTCTAAACTTTAAAAGTACTTCAACGTTACGTGTATTTTAAGGTCGAAACTTAAATATCACGTCGTCTATTTCCACCTCAATTCCTAAACTAATATAAAATTTCAGCTCAAATTTAGGCTGAATAGTCGTCCATTTTTGAAACATGACGTGACGAATAATTAGATTTCTTAGCAAAATTTTACTTTGGCCTGATTTGTTTGACTTATATAATCAAGTTGTGAAAGTAAAAATAGAATAACATTGTGAACATTTCATCCAATGTTCTGAAAGACCGGGACGAAAACTTACACACAGTAAGTTAGCGAAACAATGTTTGTAAGTACGTTGGTTAATTGTTATGTTGTCATTAGCCCTCCCCGCCGGCGCTCGTCGCGTGCCCGGACTTTTTTGAGCCTGTATTATTACATCAACTTTAGATTTAAATTGGGTAGAAACTTCAAAGATCCTCTGGCTATTTTGTCGAGTAATTTATATACCTTTATACAACCTCGATTAAAATATACCTACCTAGATTATATTCAATGGCTTCCAGTACGACATACCATTATTTTCTCACGGCTTAGTATCATTCCGTTTAGTGAACTAGAAGACGGCCTTATAAAGAATCATTCTTCAATAAAAATATTAATCAGAATATCTGGCAGCATTTATTTATCTGTGTAATAATTCCGTGCAACTTCTTCCCTTGCTCCGCTGAGTTATCGAGTTCCGTAACACATAAAACAACTGTATAATGTACCTACTCGTACCAGCGGATACCTACTCACATAAAAACTCGGGAGTGCAACATTTATTTGGAGATATTGTTTTCATTACGTTTTGTTTGTTCGATAAATATAAAAAAGCAATAAAAATTTGTAAATGGCTTGTAGATGATAAGCGGCGGCAGCTAAATGAAAGAAAGTATAAATGAGTCCCACACGAGGGCGAGTCTGTTTACACCTGCGCCTCTTCACCGCGTAATATCCGCTCCAGTTTTATATTGTTTCCTCTCCGGGAGACCTAAGCAAACTCGACTCACGACCGGATTAATCCAATTATACGTATCTACTCTAAAAGTTCATCCGCATTATCTACTTGCTCCGGCGTTTACACAATTGTTCAGAAACAACACAGCTTTCGATAGAAGTATCAGGGCACCCAACAAAGTGCCTTCGCCGTGAACCTCTTGAAACTCGCAGTTACCAACGTTACGCGGGAAGATATTAAAAGTGTGACATGAATATCGATTCCAAAGCGAAACTTCTTATGCGGGTGGGCGTCTCACTTACCGCAGTATCGCGTCGTTTCTATATTAATTTCTGTTTAAGTAGGGTTCAGTTTTCATTTAGGTGGAAATGGTCGCCTGTAGTGGCTATGCTTGTGTTAGTTCGATAGTGGAATCGTGAACTGACCTCGACGTCGACTCCAGGTAGGGGAAATTTCCTTCGCGGCTCGGAGTCGCGCGGCACGTGTCTGAAGAACTCCTTGCCGTCCTTGTACCACTTAACGGAGTACAGCACGTCGGTGGGGCCCAGCGCCCAGCGGCACGATAACTGCGCGCGCGCGCCCAGCGCCACGTGCGCCGGCACGCGCAGTTCCATCAACTCTAGACTTGTTACACCATACTCTGCGACAATAGAAATAAGAGCTATTAAAATCTTATATATTTTTTTTTGGACAAATTTATGACATTTTAATCTCGATAAGTATTGTTAAAAACTACCTAGTGTGAGACTCAGCCAGTCTAACTTATAATATTGTTTAAATTTTAAATTACTTTAATTAAAATTTATTAGCGACATAACAATAGTAGATAAAACAGAAAAACAAAGTTGTTTTTGTTCTCCTATTACGACAAAAGTCTTGTATATATGTATTTGTACATATAAAGACAACAGTCAGAATAACTCAGCAACATATACATCTCGTTTCAAGTTTCCACATATGCAATTTGCAGCAAAACTACAAAGCTTTCCTTAACAATAGACGTTCTACGTATGCAGGTAGTTGTAGAAGCTAGTAGGTACCTACAAGTATTTTTATTTGGCTGTAGGTAGCGTGTTATGAAGGCAAAAATCCATTAAACGCCACGTCAAATAATTTCCCATGTGACGCTCGCTCGCGGCCCGTAAAAGAGGCACTATTGCCCTCGCCCAGCGGTGGATAATATTACTTTACGACCCGCGGGGCGGAGCTCAAATGTAAGTAAATTGGTGAATAAAGACAACGAGAGCGCAAACAGTAACGGTGAACGGCACATGCCAATATTAGCACAACAATTTAGGGTGAACAACAAACGTTCCGTCCCACAAGTATTAAGGCTAATAACGAGTTCGAGCCAGCCTTCCTAATGTCTCACGTTCATTTCAAATCATTTAGTTTTTGCGGTTCGTCAAAAGAACGCCTTAAACCGTGATCATCGAAACCCAAATTGAGGACAATTAAGTCTGTTTTCTCGGTGTTTTTATCTTAGCTAATGTAATAAATGCGAAACCTTGTTTGTATTCTTTTTATGTTACGAAGGAATTACAAAACAATTTGTAACTGGCGTTGACAAGACGGATAAATATATTTATTACCTCGGCACAATTCTTAAAATGTACGAAAGAAAACAATGGTTTCTCTATAGACATGATAACGTTTTCAATACGGATGCAAATAATTTATTCCTAAAATACATACTTTCGGTATCCCACGCTAGTGATCCAACCAATATTACATATTTAATCAATAAAATACTTAATACTATGTTTATTACGATCGAGTGTACAACATCTGTTACTCCAATCGCAAATAACTTTGCTCCACTAAGCGAAAGTTATATATAAAATATTTTAATAACTGTCAATATTATTGTTGCCCTTAGCTAGAAGTTTGTAGATTCAGTACATCAGATTGATATATAGATAATTGAAGTTTTAATTTATATTATTATTATAACCTCTACCTTCTGTGGTGCAGCGGTAGCGAATATGACTGCTGTGAACTCATGTTCAATCCCTAGACAGTCTAGGGATAGTCAAGGGTCAGGAAAAGTGTTATTAGGTTTCCTATCAAGACATTCTCACTTGTTACTAAGAATAGCCATAGGCTCATTTCTTATTTCGTGGGTCCTTAAGTAGCTGACATAACGTACATATACTCAGGCGTGAGAGTATACGTATATTAACTTAACTTCAATTACAAGTATTTTAAAAGGTTATTGGTCGAGTGTGTTTCTATTTTATACATAGGGTCACACTGGTATATCCTCTATACGTATATCTGTTATCAAGCTTTATTGCTGGCGTGTATTTTGTGAATATTTAGAATCTATCTTTATTTTTAGAATCAGTGGAGAGTAGCTTTGAACGAAATTCAAATGCCTTAATTTTCTCTTATGTTTACGCAAATGCTACATATTGAATTATGGCTTAGTAGTCGTTTAGCAGTTAAGTTATACCGATGTGTGCCACCTAAAAAATATTATTTTTGTAAGTTGTCGATTTGCACAATTCGTCCGAACAGATTTGTGTGATATGGCGTTTAAGCCTGAAATTAGACGTCTATAAATACGTATTTTATCGCGGTTTATTTAAATATACACATTTTAACTATTGAACTATTAACATTTATCTTCCTCGACATTTCGGTTGCTTTGCAGCAGCCTTCGTCAAAACGTCTTAGTTATTGACTATTTTAGTTTTAACAACGTTTAATGTGAATCATGTTGGTACGCATAAAAGAGCATGTTATCCGCTCGTGATATTAAGTTATCTGAGGCACGCATTCGGAGGGGCCAGTGGTCTAGTGCACTTGTGTGGAGAAGGAAATGGTGCTAAGTGAGGTGTCAGCAGGCGACGCCCGGCGGCAAGCGATAGTGCACGAACGCAACTGCACTTTGTATCTTTTGAGTATTACATAAACTCCGGCCAGTTGAACAAGTTTAACGTAGTTTATTCTTGTTGGTAAAGAGTAAAATGTTACGCTGGGATTATGTACTGCCTCAGTAGCGTAGCTAGGTCTCGATTCCGGTTCTCCGGGATTTTTCTGTCAAGAGATCCTCATTAGCAGAACGAAATCTGGAATTTGACTGCATGAATGTCGTAGTGGGTTAAGTGATTGCTTTGCCACTGCAACTGCGCCGAGTGTTGTGGGTTCGAATCCCACACGGGACAAAAATATGTGTGATACACAAATTCTTGTTTAGAGTCTGGGTGTTCTTTGTGCCAGTTGTGTGGCGAGGTGACCGCTTAAACCATAACTTTATTCGTGCATATACAGCTATCCAGCTTTCTAAAGTAGAGCAATTGTTTAAATTGGCATTCTGTATATTCTTTGTTTTTCTATTCAATGAAGTTACTGCTGCAATGTCAAGCAACTTCTATCGCGAGAGAATTCACTGTGAAGTGAAGTAATTAACTCTGAGTGACTGCAAGATTTTGATCACGTGGATTACACAATTTGCTTCGTAGTTTTGCTTTTTTCTCAATGTACTAGACGACCATTCAATTTCTATGGTGTAGATTGTATACTTGAACTATGATTTGGACAGAACGAGTATATAGCAGATTCAGTTCCCGCACTATTGTTGTTATATGTATATGATAACTAGCTGCGCCCCGCGGTTTCACCCGCGTAGGTACCGATGCCATGGGAATATTGTGATAAAAAGTAGCCTATGTTAATCCAGGTCTCCAGCTATCTACACATCATGTTTCATAGCAATCGGTTTAGTAATTTTTGCGTGAAGTGTAACAAACATCCATCCATCTATCCATCCGAATGAATTTTTGAAGTTTGTGAGGATCAATGAGTCAATTTTGTGTAAGTTCAGTATGCTGAATACGAGAAAAATATCAGATTTGTTAAATTGACTCTAGTTTATGAGATAAGACTTTATAGTATACATGTATACAGTACGGTAGACATAAAGTTTATGAATGAAAGAAGGTCGAAATAAAAATACATTTACAAATTAAATATATATTTTAGAAGCGGCTATATAATAACGACATAAAAACTTAATAGGTACATAATTATGCTATTAACAAAAATTTTAAAAACTATGTATTTGAAAAACTTTATCTGTACCTAAGCTTTTCAATTGTGTTTATGTTCAGGACAATCCCATAAACTCAAGCAATAGTCTGCCATTATAATAGTTGGCCCATCGGCCTTAGTATCTTTCTTTCATTGTTCTAATGTTCTGATGGAACCGTTCTTTATGTTGAATGTCTCAAGAACCAGAGTCAATCCATACAAAGTAAATACATATTGGGTATGGCAGATGAAGGTGTTTATAAAAACCAGTAACAAAATTAATGCCGCAGAAAATATTTTTTTTTTTGTTTTCCTTTGTAATATTATAATAATAATAATAATAAGGAGTGAGGAGGTTCCTCTCTCTGGACCCCTAACCACCGACAGCTTGGACCTTGTCTCGATGTCGGTGGGCATCCATAATTTTTATATTTTAAATGTGTTTTTTATTATTATATATTTAAAAATGTAATTTTTATTGGTTAAAAGTAAATAAATGTGAAATAATAATAATAATAATAATATTCTATTACATACACACAACACCATCTAGCCCAAACTAAGCAGAGCTTGTACAATGGGTACAATGGATAAACATACATACATACTTTTGTAAATACATACATATTATACATAGAAACACCCAGACCAAGACAAACGTCCATGTTCATGCACACAAATATTTGTCTTGTGCGGGAATCGAACCCGCGACCTCAGGCGTGGCAGTCGGTTACACTAACCACTACGCCATCGAGGCCGACAATTATTAGTAGGATTAAGCTAATGAATGAGCCTAGTATGGTATTTGGGTAGTTTGTGTTTAGTATAATGTAAATAATATAAAATATTCACCTATGTATACAAACTCAATCACGTGATTCCTTTCGGTTAGCCTATTGAGCGGCAGTCACACACCGGTGACCAAGCACAATAGATTTTAATTATGATTTGTATTCAAATACTGGATAGATTATATTATGTATGTTATAGTATGTACATATTTTGGATACTTCACTATCTTTAAGCTTTATACATCTTAATGTACTTAAACCTTTATACGCAGTATCTTTTGTTACTTAACGATAAAGTATACCTAGTTAAACAAAACTCAGTTCTGATATCAAAATATCTAAATATCATGCCTTTGACGCAGCGCTATTGAATGCAACTGATATCATGGAGTCCTGTGTTCGACACCGTGGTGGTACAGATCGGTATCGGCTTTTTCGGTTATAGACTCACAAAAGTACTATATAGGACCTAAAACAAAACTGACAGAATGTAAGTAAATATACCTCATCCTCCATTTTTTCAATGTAGTCGTGATACCTACTACGCATATATAAAATATCTGAATATAAACTCGAACGATACAGTCAGAAACAAAATTCGTCGTGTTCATAACTACAGATTTTCATTTCAGATAAGCCCTTCGCAACAGTGGGGCTGAGTGTACATTATTTCAAGTAGTCATAGGACATCCACGTCTCGAGCCCCCGTCTCGCTGTTATCCAGAACAATTGGGAGCCAATAGTACGCCTCGATAAATCTAACGATGTTTCCCGGCTAGTTGCTGTGCAAATATCCAATTGAATAAGTATCGATGGAATACTTCAAGTCGATTTCGTATAATTGTATTCGTTGTTGACAACAGACGGAAGGTAGATTCGATTAAACAATAGATAATGTTAATTACTTGCTTTGAGGTTGTGAACTCGTTCAAGTTATAATCGATTTTTTTGGTTAAAATATTGACTGTTATAAAGTGCGTGAGATGTGCGAGTAATGATCTTGTATAAATATAGAATCATTTCACCTTCTAAACTTTGTGACGCTACTGAGAATCGTTTAATAAAGAACCTAATTATTCAGCACGGATGGCGTAGTACTGTACAACTACGCGACTACTTATAAGTAATCGCCTCGATACTGCCGTTACAAAATTTGAGTAAGCCACGAATGGTTGTTCCGAGTCTGGGTCTATTTGTGTCCGTTATTTGAACGTTTGTAATGACGCCCATGATACAAAATCATGCGGGGCAGTCTTTGGGGACTGCCGATAGAAGTGAAAACTAAGTAACTAGCGTGCGGTGACGATGACACGAGTTTCACGCTTTTTGTTCACCCAAAAAGTACACATACATATATACACGGTATACATATAGCTCAAGGAAAGCGTTCGGTGACGATGAAGCGAGTTCCATGATTTTTGTTCACCCAAAAAGTGCTCAACGCGCCTAAAGAAGATTTCACTTCAAAAATAGTTTATAATGCAAGAGTAGTTTTAATGAAAAAAAAATATGAATTTCGATAATAACGCTCGAAATTTAAATATATTTAATTCGAAGTTTGCAACTATGCCCGGTAGACAATAACCTCGTAACCTATTACGTGAGAAACCATAGCTGGCGATATATGGGTGTAGTGCACTTCAGTCTACATCTTCAAGGAGATAGGTTTAAGGCTATATATGTATATTATATAGTAGTAAAAGTAGTAAGGCTAAAGTTAACACGGCAACATGCATGAGAAGCTTTACAATGTTAATTTTACTTGACTACAACACAGCTAAGGGAGGGATAATGAATATACTAGAGTACGTAGTGCGTATATATCTAGGTATGGATGTTTAATCGTAGATCATTTACGAAATATCTGATACCTACGCGGTTATTACTACGTCTTAGCCTATAATGGACAAAGGAATTGTGTCGAAAAACCAAAAGAATAGCCATTAAATAAAATGGGCACGAACCATTCTTTTTTTAAATGTAATAACACTTTTCGTTACAATACTGAGGGATTTGCATCGTATACAATTATTTTCAAAACTAAAAAGACCTTAAATCTGGGCACATACAAAAAAATGTGTAAACGTATTTCTATAGTAACCTACTTATTCTTATACATATTCTTAACACAGCTAATAGTAAATTATAAGGGATGCAGTATTTGTAAAGAAATAATGTGATAGGTTAAAACGAATGGCCAAGTTCCTATATGCTAATACTAAACTAATACACACAGTTTAGTAGTAACTTAATAAGGTATTTGGGACATTTTCCGAACTTGACATAACGTAAACTACATTTCATGAATCGGTCGTAGTGCTGTTAGTTTTAGCTCGTAGCTAGCGTACACGAATCGTACGAGAATCGATACATTTCTACGTTCCCGACCAATATATGCGTGGTGTGGGAAGACGACAGCATAGACTCCTGAGCTATCCACCTATGTGGCGCTCTCCACAAGCTGAGAACAGCCCTACGGCTAGAGCAATTCGACTTATTAACGAGTTCCTTCAATATAGTCCAGATGCAGACATATTTTTTGACACCCGGAATGTAATATTAAAACATATTTATATTTACCTATGTAAAATGTAATATCATAGTTCCTACATAGAGGTTATTTTTGTTTTTATTTTTATCTTATTTCCTTTTTGATAGTCTAAGATCCTGTTAACATTGTAGTACTATATAATTTATTTTAGTATAGTTAGCATAGATATAAGTGATTTGGTGTACCTATACTGTAAGCTTATATTTTTATGAATAAATGAATGAATGAATGTGAAAAAATTGTGAAAAAATTACGTTTTCAATTTAAATCTATAGATAATGTATAACATAATATAAAAGTCAACAAGTCATTTTGTAACAAGTTGTACTCATCAATTCCAAATATAAAAAACTCATTTATTTGTCGTAACTTTGAAAACATACGTTCTTACAATTATACTTCAATAAAAAATAAATATTACTCGAGCGATTTAAAATCGACACATGTTTATAAACAGCTAAGCAACACGAAGCAATAAATACACATGTCAACTGTATAATTAAATAATTAATGACTGCGTCATCTGTTTAAAGTCCTCAAGAGACTCGCTCTATATTTCCTTGAACAATTACTCCTCCAAGCACTCTTTATTTCGTCTGTACATCAGACATTCCATTTATTACTTTTTAATTATACCTAGCTGGAAATTTTAATTATTCGGTACAACAGATTTTGAAATAATATTATCGATACTGTTTGTTCCTTTAAGTTATTCATGATATGTGTACGTGCTTTACATAAAATGCTATAATGGTTTAAAAACGGTCGCATGTACGAAATGTAGATTATTTTATGAATATTCGGTTATATGGAACACATGGAATGGAAAAAGATATAAAAAGATTAATGAAGAAAGCATATCTGTTATCGCGAATGTGATAACTAGATTAAAATGTGAACACTGGATTAAAAAGGAAGACCTGTAATCATTTAGTAAATAAATCACAGGCGTTTCAAAGAGTGTGCAGACTGGCAACTTGCATTATTTATGAAGACATTTCTGCAGTATATCGATTGTGTGTAGTATATGTATACCGTGGTGTTTATCATTAACAAGTTCCGTACATTTTCTTGAACGTCTATGGTCAGTCTTATATTTTTGTCTACCATAAATTCTTTCGATTTAAAATCAGAACACTCAGCTGTTTATCTTTGTCACAGATGTTGCGTGGCATAATTTACAAAAAGTCACGCCCGTGAGCAACTATAGCCGACTATACGGCGAAGTCAAATATTATGCTGACATTAAGTTTAAACTATATGTCAACATATATGTATATGTAGGTAGATCATATCTTTGATATTAAGAATCTTATTCCTTTGATTGCATTGGTCCGATTGAATTTACGACATGATATTCAGCTATGTCTTAGACTACAATATATATCCATAGATAGATATAATAGATCTCAATCAAATCAAGTTTACTATTAATGGATTTCTATTAACAAAGAAACAGCGATACAACGTTGATCCTACTAATGTTATAAATGTCAAAGCTTCCGAAGGTATTTGGATGTTTGTTATCCAATTACGCGTAAACTGTTGGAGGGATTTGAATAAAACTTTTCAGACAGCTAGACCATGTCATCAATACATATGTAGATTACTTTTTATTGCAATATGGATATAAATATGTTCTTGTAAGGTGCACGAACGCCTTACCAAGATAAGTTTAGAAATATTTAATTTAACAATTTAAATTGATGGCTAATAAGATATACAGGGTGTCCTAGACCGGTCATCATAAAATTTTGTATACATGTTGTCAGGAGAACAGAAAAACATATAGGGTACCTTTCATCCAGAAAAAATACTGTTATAAACATTTATTTTTTTGTTTCTTTTTCCCAGGAAAAATGCTTCATGCACTGCCCGCCGGCTAGGGGACGGCACCGGTGGGGTGCGTGGGGAACTCCCAGCATGAAGAGCTAGTATACACACTAAAAAACCTGGGGTGTTCCCTCTCTCACCCAATTGCAGTTAGGAGCTGTTAAAAGAATTGAGTACATCCATAGCAGGCCTCCTCGTGTGGGTGCGGGCCGGGTCAAACGGACCCGACCACCTCTCGTCCCCATGGTAGAGCCTCACCGCTCTCCCCTTTCGAAGTTAGAAGGCGCGCGGTAACACCACGCGTGTCCTCTCGGGGTTCTTAATTTACCGGTGGCTGGGTCCCCTGAGGCCTTGCCACCCGGAACCCGTCAGTGGAGGGCAGGAGAGGGACATAAGCGCATCTCCTGCGACCCTTCCTCCGGCGGCGGACTTCCGGGGCGTAAAGATCTTTCTCCCGCCCCAGTTCCGCCGCCTCCTTCTGCGAGATGACAGTCTCGCAGAAGGAGGACCTCATTGCGCCCTATCGTCGCCGACCATCTTTATTAACCTAACCTAACCTACATTGACGCAAGCGAATCCGTGGGCAGAATCTAGTAAATAGTAATTAATTACTTAGTATAAAAGCGTACTTATCATAACGTATTAAGAAAAGCATTCACACGTATATTGATAACAATAGTAAATGCAACATTGTAATAGCCGTAACAGGTCATGCAAACAACTCGTTACTTATTTGTTTATTTGATTAGAACAATGCCAACTAATTACTTGAACAATGTTATTTTACTTTGCATTCTTTTAATTATTCTATTACTAGATGTGCTTGCGATTTCACCCACGTTTATCGTTACTGCACCGCCCCGGTGGGTGGCAGCGTGATGTTATATAGCCTAAAGCCTTCCTCGATAAATAGGCTATCCAACAATAAAATAATTTTCATTTCGAATCAGTAGTTCCTGAGATTAGCGCGTTCAACCAAACAAACAAACAAACACACTCTTCAGCTTTATAATATTAGTATAGATATAACCTAAGCTGTATATGAAATACCAGGAATGTATAGGTATAGCTTATCGTAAATACATTGTTGTCGGCCGGGCTAACTCCTAGATTTCACGTTGATACTAGAAACTTCTTTATAGAATATCTTTATAGCATATAGCACTGGTAACACAGTGGTATTGAATACGACAGCTGTACACGAGGTCTCTGGTTCGATGCCCTTGTCAGCTAAAGTGTAATTAAGGTTTTCTGTTAGGCAATTCTTAATAGCAGTATGGAATATCGTACTCTGCCTGGTAAATGGCAATATGCTCGTCCTCCATCTCGGGACTTAAGACTGTTGCTGGCGAAACGTGGGTGTAATACATCATTACATATCCCTTTAGGATATAGACGATAGGCGTGTAACTATGTATGTAATAATATTCTATACTTTCTATCACATACACACGACACCATCTAGCCCAAACTAAGCAGAGCTTGTACTATGGGTACTAGACAATGGGTAAACATGCATATATACGTTATTTTTGTAAATACATACATATTATAGATAGAAACACCCAGACCAACACAAACATCCATGTCCATGCACACAAATGTTTGACTTGTGCGGGAATCGAACCCGCGACCTCAGGCGTGGCAGTCTGTTATACTAACCACTACGCCATCGAGGCCGCCAAATGTATAATCTACATAGTATACAGGGTGTCCGTTAAATTATGGATAACCTTGAAATGTCTTATAGAAGAACTGAAGGCCGCTCAGAAAAATGAAAAAATAATCATTTAAAAAAAATATATATTTTAAAATGTGCAAGCTATATTAGCATAGCATACTTTTGACTGTCTATCTATTAGCATAATTCGTGTTTAATAATAAAACAACAAAAAACCGATGGATTTCATTCATTTTTGGTCGTAGTATACAAGAAAGTTATAAATGATAATTAAAAAAAAAACACATCTCAGGTATGATAGATTTTTCATATTTTTTCTGAACGGCCATCAGTTCCACTATAAGACATTTCCAGGTTATCCATTAATTACCGGACACCCTGTTTATATGTAATTGCTAGTCATCCAACTTTGACAATGGCTGCTGCGAAAGCGCTTACACTTATGCCATTAGTCGCCAATAGAAATACTTTTAATAAAAAAACTAGATTTTGGCCGCAGTTTCGCTTGCATTAACCTACATTTTGTCAATATATTTCTATTCTCAGAAATTTTCTACTTTTATTGGTACGTTTTGTCCTTTTCTGTACCTCTGACAACGTGTATGCAAAGTTCATGATGATCGGTTGAGTAGTTAAGGTGCGCCCGTTACACGCGGCGAGCTTGTTTGTTTGAGGTGTGATTTATTCTTTATACAACTAAGGTGGCAAACAAGCATACGGCTCACCTGATGATAAGTGGTCACCGTAGCCTATGGACGCCTGCAATACCAGAGGCATCACTGACGCGTTGCGGACTATTTAGAATAAAAGAATGTGGGTAGTAGAAGGAGTGGGAAAGGGGAATGAGGGTGATTGGGTTATGGATTGGCGTATATTACGATTCGCCTTTGTAATATTAATTAAGATTATAATATAGCTATCCAACGTACTTAAGAACATTACATACATTACATTGAGAGACAGAATAAAAATAATTGCCCTGTGGTCTAGGTTATTAAAAAGAAACTACAAATTATAGTCTCATTATGTTAACACCAGTCTTTGTATATTATTCAACACTTCGCTTATATATTCCATTACATTCCTATGGTATCTAGAATATTTCTTCATTATCTAGCTAGTTTTTAGGTCGTTAGCTCTTCATCGATGGACGGCTGACAACAATTATTCTAATGAACCATTTTAAATAGTATTGAACCGCTCGTTGCTCTAACAATCAAGAACGTAATGGAAAATTTTACTAGCATCTACATATTTACGTAAAGAGGTTCTTCATATCATATAAATGAACCTCTTTGATAAATAAAGGGAAAGATTTAACTTACGTTTCTTTATAGAAAGCTAGCTAGCTAAAGGAAGCTCTATTTATCATGCATGTGTCGCCGAAGATATTACAAACATTCAAACAACGGACAGAAATAACACCCAGACTTAGGACAACTATTTGTGTATCACACAATTTTTTGTCTCATTTGGGAATCGAACCCACAACACTTGGCATAGTGGCACTGGCTAGCCGATCACACAAATCACTACGCCATCCGTGCCGTCTAATCCTATCCAATCCTACTAATCTATACCATCTAAACTAATATTATAAAGAGGAAAAATTTGATTCTATTTGTGTTTGTTTGTAATGATTTAACCCATAAACTACTTAAACGATTTTAAAATTTCTTACATTATTAGTAAGCTATATTATCACTAAGTAACATAGGCTACATTCTATTTTAAAAATTACTGTTTACATACCCTATCTACTTTTACGCGAGGGAACCCGCGGGCAAAAGCTAGTTTTATAATAAATTATAATAAAGATGTTTGGATGTTTGTTACTCAATCACGCGTAAACCGTCGAACAGATTTGTATGAAACGTGCCATACTAATAAAATATTTGCTGGATTTACATATTTTTTATCCCGAAACGCGTTCCCATTCCATGTTATTTACTGAAATTAACTGCCATGGCAGCTGAAAAGCAACCGAGACATCGGGGATAGTGTAAATTTAAGTAGTAGTATCAAAATCATCTAAAATGTGTAATGTTCAAATAAACTGCGACGCAATTCGTGTAAAGTAGTTTAATTTCAATCAAACAATAAAACCTCAAATATCTCAATAATTAAAATAATTAATTAATTAGGACTATCAAATAGCGCTTTTGAATTTCGCAGTTTAATTATAACCGGGTTAAATGAAGTACGATTTACAAATCGCAATTAAATTAATTTCTATTAATAATGTACCTAAATTGTAAATGAAGTCTAAGAGTCCATAAGGCAGGACTTTAACTGCGCCTAAGATAGATACTATAGACAACGTTTCTTACGACCCTTATTGTAGAAACATGAATAGGTCACGGGTTCAAGTCCTGAGTCATCAATTGTCCTTTTCCAAGTTTATCATTTAAGTTCTTATTTTGCAACATGCTTTATAAGTTATTCTAAATTACTACTTGTATGCTTATAAACCAACATCAGCCCTGTTTAAATATGTCCCACTGCTGGGCACGGACCTCTTCTCAGTATGAGACAGGTAAGAGCCAATGCTGGTTGTCAGACTTTACATATCTTAGAGGATATTATGTAGAGCTCTCAGACATGCAAGATTCCTCACGATGTTTCCTTTAGTGTTAAAGCGAGCCGTAATAAACTATTAAATACACACAACACACGAAAAGTTAGAGGCGCCTTGGGATCGAACTCGAGATTGTTGGCCTGCCATGCAGACCAACGGTCTCACACTAGGCTTCCACTGCTTTTTATTTGCTACTAGATTTACCTATACTACTCATTAAGTAATTAGTAATCAACTTGCTACACAGTAAAAATCGATTGATAGAAGACCAAGCTCACACGAAAGCAAAAAGCAATCGCTCGCGAAATCCACCGTTTGTTTTTAATCATCTCTAAAACGTGAGATAGTAAAAGAAAGAATGTGTTACCCTGAATACTAACAAGCAATGTTGGTATCAGGTGTAGCGGTAATACCAGGACTCGTAGTAATGTATGGTTTCAATATGTGTTATCAAAAAAACGGCTCGCAAACGTCGTCGGTTTGCATCTTTTATTATACGACGCTCCGTATCGAGGTAATACTTTTTTATTTTTGTACAAACGTTTCACTTTTGCAAATAGTTTTTCTTTTTGGTTGTGTTTAAAGTTATTTAATTTGGCGTGCTTTAAATATTTACAAAGTAAATGGCTACTAGCTTGAAGTGATTGTATTAATTGCTATATAGGACACATTTTGACAGAAAGTGGCTCCAATAAGTGTTTTTTGTAGCGGGTTCGTTAGCTTTCAGTAGAGAAACAGTAAAATTTGTATTATCCATTGATAGTTAGTATTTTTGGTGAGTCTGGGCTTTATTTTTTGTTTTTGTAATTTTATTGTATGACAGGTATTGTTGCAAAATGGGAATAAAACATTTTTCTTTATTGGTAATTTACTTCTATATTTAATCCCGTGTTGTTACTGATTGTAGACAATTACTAGATGGACAGATGATATATAAACATAAATAAACATTATATCACATACACACAACACCATCCAGCCCAAACTAAGCAGAGCTTGTACTATGGGTACTAGACGAGCAGCGATAGCAGAGGGTCTCGGGTTCGAACCCACGTCGCGTACCTCTGACTTTTGGAAGTTACATAACTTTTCGAAATTATGTCCGTGCCTCGGAGAGCGCGTTAAGCCGTCGGTCCCGACTGCCATGACCATCTATGGCAGTCGTTATCGGGGAAGTCGACACAAAAGATCCCACTGGGTCGAATTGTCGCCGGTCAGTACTGACTGGCCCCCACACAAGATAAGATGGGACAATGGATAAACATAGGTACATATATACTTATTTTTGTTTTTATAAATACATACATATTATACATAGAAACACCCAGACCAAGACATCCATGTTCATGCACATAAATGTTTGACTTGTGCGGGAATCGAACTAGCGACCTCAGGCGTGGCAGTCGGTTACACTAATCACTACGCCATCGAGGCCCTTGCTTGCTTTACGTGGCCCTTACCTATGCGCCTGTTATGTGTTTAATACCCGTACGTGTGATCAACAATATTTATAGTTGTCTCATGCCTGGGTATTCTTTGTGTCCGCTGTTTGAATGGAATGTTTGGCCCCCGCCACATAGATATTGTACCTAGATGATCAACACGTCCACTGAAACACTTACCTAACATACTATAATATAATAATATATGTAATATTCTACCACATACACACAACACTATCTAGCCCAAACTAAGCAGAGCTTGTACTATGGGTACTAGACAATGGATAAACATACATATATACTTTTTTTTTGTAAATACATACATATTATACATAGATACACCCAGACCAAGACAAACATTCATGTTCATGCACACAAATATTTGTCTTGTGCAGGAATCGAACCCGCGACCTCAGGCGTGGCAGTCGCTTACACTAATCACTACGCCATCGAGGCCCTTGCTTGCTTTAAGTGGCCCTTAACTATGCGCCTGTTATGTGTTTAATACCCGCACGTGTGATCAACAATATTTATAGTTATCTCATGCCTGGGTATTCTTTGTGTCCGCTGTTTGAATGTTTGGCCTCCGCCACACAGATATTGTACCTAGATGATCATACACGCTCACTGAAACACTTACCTGACATACTGGTACTGTACAATCCAGTGCCTGGCGAGGCTGGTAATCTGTCATACAGGTCTCCTAGTACAGATACCAGTCTCTCATATAGTAGCAAATACATGTCTAGATTAAGTTCCTTTTGTGCAATTTTGTATTATGTAGCTATGTGAGAGAGAAACAAAAAACTATTGTTATTATATACTTAGTGCTTCCGTCTTACTAAAATATAATAATAATATTTAGTGGTGTCCGGCAATAGCAACTAAACTGCCTCAATTGCTGTTTATTAACATAAAAAGCAATCTTCTTCAGTGTAATATATTATGTCATATTATTTTTGCTCCCAGTATATTGCATAAAATCTTTATTGTTTTAGCTTAACAAGCATTTTGTTAGCGCTGAATAAAGAAGAGCACAAGCCCTTTTCTAACAAAGAAAGGCTCACTCGGGAGCGCATATCCGATGCACCTAACTTAGAGTAATATTTTATTAAGGTTTATTTAAAAAGCTTTAGCATTTTATGTAAGTTCTTATTATTATAGTCATGCATTTATAATAACTAGCGGTCGCCAAGTGGTCGAAATTTAACCATAATTGATTAAATTTTAAATTTAAACGTTATTAAATTGCAATAGGTACTTAAGGTGTCACTATAGTTACGAAGAATTATACGACGTTAGGCGGACCATGCCGAAATACTAAGAACGCGATCCGACTGCGTGTGTCAAATACATGGTAGTATGCGTGCGGTGTCTTTTCATTAATTTAATGTAGGTATTTCTTATGCATATATTATAAAAATATTAGGATTCGCCATTCCTTATATTTTTATAAAGCATTTATCGATTGCTATGTATACAACAAAGTAGTTAAGTACTGTGATATTCGGCAGTGTTCTATCAAAGAGGCAAAAGTAAAGGCCACAAATTGGCTTACATCTCTGGATTATGAATCCACGGAAAATCTATTTATACACCTAGCTTAGAACAGATAACCTTGAGTTTACATTATACATAATAATACTATAAGTGAGTATTATATTTTTATATATAAATATATATGTATTATATAGTATGGGTATCTTTATATATATAATTCTTCTGTACGTGTGTTGACAGTGAACTCCTCCTAAACGGCTGGACCGATTTGAATGAATTTTTTTGTGTGTGTTCAAGTGGAGTCGAGGATGGTTTAGATTTGGTTTTTTTTTTCGCCTTTACAGGACAACGTCTGTCGGGACAGCTAGTATATATATATATATATATATATATATATATATATATATATATATATGTGTGTGTGTGTGTATGCAGCATGTCACAGATATAACGCACAACCTCAAACACCCCAATTAGATTATTAAATCGTAAATTTTGCTTATATGTATTTAAATATTTTAATTTAACGAATTAGTACGGTTTTTAGACGGTATGGGTATATTACAATAAGTCTAACATTATTGCCTTTATTGCATCAAAAACCTTATTGCCCTGTATTATAATACATTTTCGTTTATTTCGACTGTTCAAAGAGAAGGATGATTATAATTTAAATTGTTTAAATTATTTTAGGACAAAAAAAAATACCTATATTAAAATGTTAGAAATGGATTTAGTAGCCGATTTTGAACAAAGTACTTTCAGGAAGTGCGTTTAATATGTTACATGTTGTATATGCTTAATACATATATCTTTAAATATTTATTTTTACCTATAGCTTAAAATACGTACGTACATACTTACCTTAAATTGTTTGTAAATTTACTTTTGTTGATTGCGATCGAGCCATAATTGT
This sequence comes from Catocala nupta, assembly GCA_963675205.1. NCBI lineage: Eukaryota > Metazoa > Arthropoda > Insecta > Lepidoptera > Erebidae > Catocala > Catocala nupta. The sequence continues at coordinate 22,656,741 of OY776086.1, read as the reverse complement.
ACTTCAATTATTGTAATCGGAATAAGGCATTCACAGGACAGGCTTGCCTAGTGTGGGCCAATGGATTCTATGTGAATTATGGTACTCTTTGGGTAATTTTTATTTTAATCTTCGTCTGTGCTATATATTTCATGCTTCTCCGTCCGCGCAATTTTCGTAAAAAGGGGCACAAAGTTTAAAAAAATATAATGTTAAAAAATATATTATGCCTGAAAAGTTATGCAGTATGTGAAGTATTACTAGAATTTGCCCGCGGCTTCGCTCGCATAAATGTAGGTTACTTTAGGTTTGTAACAGTACTTTTTTCTGGATGAAAGGTACCCTATGCCCTATTCTATACATCCGACAATGTGTATGCAAAATTTTATGTTAATCTGCCGCGTAGTTCAGCCGTGAAAGAGTAACAAACAAACATACATTCGCATTTGTAATATTAGTAAGGATGTCTTCATCCACATTTTGCTAGCAATGGTTTTAAGTACTACGTAATAGGCAGTGAGCCTATTAATGTTTATCAGGCACATCTCCAGACGTCCTGTTGCTACATGTTCAAACCAAGTAAGCCCGTGTGCACTTGGATAAATAAGGCACTTATCATAACAAGAATAATAATTGTCTTTGCTAATATTGTAAATTCCAAAGTAACTGTCACCACTTCACGGCTCAACCACTCAACCGATTTGGATGAAATTAGGTATAGAGATAGTCTTAAACAAGTAAAAAGCAGCCTGCCTAGGCTTCTTTTTGTTAATATATATTGACTGGACAGAGCCGAGCGCAAAAGCTAGTATATTTTAAACATTACAACATCAATTTTTTAAACCGACAAAAATTAAAATAGATCGTCAGTTATCATCATTTCTACCTGAACCTTTGACATTTATGTAAACGGACGTAAAATTTTTCCGTAGTAGGCAATGGCATTCCCGGGCATGACGCGTCAGGCACGAGTCACGCGATAATCCTGTTCTAATGAATTGACAGCTGTCACTAAAATTACAGACACAATCCACGTTATAATGCTGACTCCATGCGTGATCCAACGTGTATTTCCAACAATATCTTGTTTGGAAGAAATAATAAGCAGGCTTGTGGATCGGAAATAAATCAGTGTATTTTGGGAATTTTCGGGCTATTTGGGCGAAATAATAAATAATTGTCAGTTATTTATCGCAATTATAGTAAAATACTATTTTCATTTTTCTAACAAACTAGATTTTACCCGTGACATCGCTTGCTTGAATGTAGTTTCGTCAATTGTTTTCTATTCCCTGAGAACAATCCTGTTTTTCTGGATGAATGATACCCTATGCCCTTTCCTGTACCTCTGACTTCGTGTATACGAAGTTTCATGATGATTCGTACTTAAGACGTAAAATTGTAACAAACAAATAAACGCACATTCGTATATATAATATTAATTAGGATTAGTTAGACTAGTTTCTGTTCGCAGCTTCGCCCGTATGAATCCCACGGAAGCTCATCACGAGATTAACAGTACGAGCGGTCGTCTAGTGGTCAAAATTAGACCAAAATTCGTAAGCATGCTACTTTTTCTGTTTTTCTTTATTACTTAGTATAATAAATAAGGTATAGGTAACCATAGTTACAAAGAATTGTACGACGTCAGACGAACAATGCCGAAATACTACGAACGCGATTCGACTGAGAGTGTCAAATGTATGGTTGTATGTGTGTAGTGTTTATTCATTAATTTAATATATTTTTATTGCATGTTTTATAAAAATATTAGGATTCGCCCCTCCTTCTCCATATAAACTTTAACTGTGCCCAATTTCATTCTTCTCCGTCCGCGCAATTTTCGTAAAAAGGGGTACAAAGTTTTTGCTTCACGTACCTATTAATATATAGATTCTATATGTACATATGTTAATTCAAGACATGATCTGTCTATGTGACAAATGTCATTTAAATCTATGCAATAATTTTACCGTGACTAAGTATCACACGTCCAAAATGTTCACTACTTAAACTATATCAATTATTCTATTCTGATACTATGTATAAATAAAGCTCGTGACTTCCTTGTAATATTTTTCAACTTTTGAGATGTCGCCATGATGAATTTTATTTCAACAGCTTGTGCAGATTTTGTCTTTAGTGGCTCGCTACGGGACATACAAACTTTTTACCATCCTTGTATTTATTTTTGTCTATCGTCTGTACGTTTTAGGTACGCTACTTCATTCCACCTGCTTCGTTTTGGGTCTGCTGTTAGACCGTGAAACTGTTGCAATTAAACTGCTTTATTCTGATTTTATTGCGATGTTTATTAACACTTTTATTACATAATTTAGAAAATATTACAATACTACTGAATCTATTTAAAATGATTAAAAGTATTTTGATTTAAATTTACACTTTCTCCGACATTTCGGTTGCTTTTTAGCAGCCGTGTTCACAAGGAAACTAAATTGTTGTATTTCGCCGGCATTGGTTTGAAATTTGGTAAACACATTTAGCCGTCTGCCGCAGGTCTTGCCTAGATATGTTATATGGTACAAACTATGACTACATTCACGTGTGATTATACTGCTCAGGCCAGTAGAACTACATTTGATAGGTGTCTGTGACGTCATGACTTTGTAATTGCGTTTATGACTCATATCCTGACAAAGTAATAAACAAAAGTTTCAAGCGAATGAATTCGTTTACTCATTCGCCTTTTTTGACGTTGAAAGTCAGTAAATATAAATGCTTCCTCAGTATAATGATATTTAGGGTCGGTCTTTACGAAAGCGAGTAGAGTTTTTTAACCGATTAGATGTTAAGCGCGGAGGCCTCGCGTATCGTGCGCGATCTCAAACGGAATTTTGACGTCATCAAATTGTTTGAATCGGCTACGCTTTAACTTACAAGAAACCGCCTTCTATGAGGAATGTAAAGTCTCGTAAAATATAATTATTACATAAACATAACAGTCTTTACAAGTGCAATTATGTCCAATAGGCTAGACAGTGTAGTTACTGAATGTACTATTGCACGCAGCGTTTATTCTAGAGATTCTTAAGATGTAAAACACAAATATTCGTGGTTAAAGATGGACGATATCGAACGCAGATAGCAGCGTCTGTCGATAACATATTTATATGGATTTATAGTTGTTACTGATATGCTGAGACTGTAATCCTATAATATGACAAGTAGAAATTAATTGGAAGCTAGGGTGTTCCGTGCTTTCAACGAATCTGCCCTAGGACTAAACCTAGGGCAGATCCGACACCTATGTATATATACCTATACCTATTCATGTCTCACATAGAAGTCCATGTGATCTTTGCCTTCAAATTAGTTAGGCTTAGTTACGTAGTTCAAATCCATGTTGCTACTAACGCGTTAGACATTATTTAGAAAATACAAGAGGTGCATATGAGTTTTCATAGCTTATGTCATGAGTTTTCATAGCTTATGTCTATAAACGTTGTCAACGTATCTTAACATAATATTAGAAAAGTATGGCATAACATGAAAATATTTAACGTAGTCGAAAGCTATAAAACTCGTTGTTAAAGTTAAGGAACGAAGCCGTTTAAGAAACGCAGATGTGTGGCTTCCTCATTCCTGCCTGCTGACATACTTAGATCCCGCTCTGACTAACAATACAACTGACTTGAACAGTACTTACAAGTCTATTAATTATATTATCTACAATATTTTGCCCGTGGCCTCGCTCGCGTTAATGTAAATTTTATCAATACATTTATTTTCCTCCAGAGCAGGGCTTTTCTAGATGAAAGGTAACCTGTGTATTTTTTGTACCCCTGGCAATATGTATGTGAAATTTCATGATGATTGCACGAGTAGTTAAGGCGTGCAAGCAACAATCTCACATTTACATTAACCATCATACTGTTTGTCAAATATCATAACATAGACATACCTGAATATCTTCCAAAGAATATGCACAGGTGTAACACAGCCATAATTGACCAGATATCTCACGTAATAAGAGGCAAGCCTACTGCCGTATATAGGGCAAATTTTCAAAGTTTGCGCTCTTACTAAGAATTTCCTCACAGAAAAAAGAAATAAAATTTTGTTGGAACCGAAAGTGGATCGTGGAACCTATTTATCGCATGCAAACATAAGCAAAAACAATGACGTCGAATCAACGACGCCGTCTGTTACTATGAAAAAAATATGATCAATATGTCTCGTATATGTGTAGTATTATTTTTGTACTGAATGTCAAAATAGATTTCATCTAATATAAACTCATTATTTCTAACTTCGACATTTCGCCACTAAGTTATAACTATTTTCTTAAATTACCTACAATATTTTACAGCTAGTTAACATAATTTAAAATTCCTTATTTAAGTTGTTTACTCAATCAGCTTTCTGTAAGTAGATATTTAATCGAGTGTCAATCATTCTGGCAGAAACTTGGCATTTGTATTTGTAGTTCCGAACTTCGGGAGTTTTGTTAGGGTTGATTTGATTGAAAGTTAAATCAAACGAATAATTAATAAATTATTATTACTTTCGTTCATTTAGACATTATTATACCTATTACATGTTTTATATTTTTTGAACTCAAAATGCTTTTCAATCCATTAAGCTTTATACATATTGCGTTCACATAACAGAATATATACTTACATAATGTTGTCCTACATTTACGCGAATGTTATACCTTGAAATTAACTCAAAATATAAAATTAGGGGTAATTTGTTAGTCTAGTGTTTTAAGCGTATGTGCTACCTATAGATTCAATATATTCCTATTTCTGTTTATATTAAACATTTATTCTATGGTGCTATTATATGAAGTCTATATTTGATATCAGATTACAGTTCAAGCAGGAATTATATTAGTAATAGTAGAGTCTGCATGTTTGTCAGGCCGTAGACGTTACCATCACAGACGAAATGTAAGACCTCAGTATGGCAAATGCAAAACCAAGAAAATACAGACTATTGTCGCATTAGCAAATGTTTTACACGTAAAATGTTGTTGAAATCACACGTTATTTCCCAACCACGACTTAATGCCCGCAGCTGTTGCTGAAAATAACACAACATGTAAATATACAACAGAGTCAAAGAAACCACGAACTAACGTAAGGGAACGAGCAAATATTGTAATACATCGCCAATAGCAGAGTTTCTTTAAACAAATTGTACAAAAAGTTGCATACGATACATAGTGTGGTGGCATCTGTTTTATGTCGGAAACAAGTGCCGGTCGCATCGGCGTCGATACACTTCGCACATGGGCATTGAATTGAGTGCCTTTTAATCGCGGCCCACTTACATTGATTACGATTGGGTAAGGTGTACGGCAAATAAATATGCTTTCAGTTCGATATTTAGACTAACGTTAAGTGTATTGTAACCGAACGCAAAATAGGTTGTACTGGAATTGGAGTAAGTTAATTATTGATGTATTTCTGGCTGTGTATATTGGATTCGCAGCTACCGATTTGATTTCGATTCGGATCTTAGCTATAGTAGTGTTGTGTGAATTACATAGAAAATATATGAGTCATCAAATAAACAAGTGCAATGCCTTTGTTGCAGGTAATAATAAAAACACATTCGGTGGAGGCAAAACTTATATACCAAAAATGTTAAAAATATTTGTGATTAATAAAGCTTTCTGTTGCATAGTATATATATTAGTATATAGTGTTATGCCAATCCGCACTGAGAGACTTTTCAGTGACGTACCAAAATGAAACTCATTTCAAGTGATTTGATTGATTGTTGCTTGTTAAAATGCGATTGACCGTCTGTTAACAACAAATTTTATCTTGAACTGCCTTTCACAAGGCATTGTGAGTCAGCGAAGAAAGATCAATATTTTTAAAGTTACTTCTTTGCAAAATACTACCTTTGTTTACTTCTTTAACAAAACTAATCAGTTATGCTAGAAGCTCTTACGTCAAAACTGCAATGGGTAGGATTCCAACCTGGAAACTTTCGATGGAACGGCCATCTTATTAAATTATTAAAGTATGTCCTAACCCCTTTCATACCGAGAGGCGGCTCGTGTCCGTCAGTGGTACAGTTTATTATACAGTGCTGATATGCTGATAATGGAAAAGAGGTTAGTTATTGCTGTTTACAGTAAACTAGCTAGTTTGCGTAAGCTATTAACCCACACACTAAAACGTCGCTTGAGAAGACACTCGAGCGGGGAGTCTTTTGATTGAATAGTTTTTTTAATACGAGTCCTGGACTAAGAATAATTATTGTATCGCGTTGGATTTTACAGATATTCAAACAAAGAACAACCAGACTAGGAATCACCATTTGTAGATCACACAAATTTGTGTCTTGTGTAACTTAATTAATGGTTTAAGTCACAGTATGGTAGTGGTGTACACTATCTGTGAAGTCAAATCGACTAACAACTTGGTTAGTCGATAAATAGTTGTTGTTATTATGTATCAATATATGATAAAACGTTTGTTTTAAATAAAAGCCAGTTTGAGGAGTAGGGCTCTTATGGGAAGAAGTTGGCAAGATATCGATAGATATCCAGAAAGAGAGTAGGTGTCTGTTGCTAATTTTAATACATCTTATTGCATGTGAGCAGAGATGAAAGACTAGTAAGACTAAAAACTTTATAGGTACCATAATTAAAAATCGTATCGTAAACCCTTAAAATTCGAATACAATACCCTCAAAATTCAGTAGTTAATTTAAAATTGCGCCATTTCATATCGTATACAAAATAAATCAAAACGGACCACTGAGAAACTTTTTTGCGTAGTTCTTTAACAACGGTCTGTTTTGCGAGCGTTTAAACATTTTAATTAAACCACTTTACTAGTACGAAAAACGTTAAGTACCCACTATACGATCGGCGAGGGTTCTTAAAGTCCGTTTTAAAATTCTTACTTGTGAGAGCTACCCCATGACGATATAGCCGTCCAAACCGTTTGTTATTTTTCCCGGCTAATTTTATTGTAGCTTGTTTAAATTACCTGCGACCGAAATAGAATCTATTAGAGAAAAGCTCTCGTTCGTAACGATGAAATAATTAAGGGGACTTCTAAATAATATAAAAAAGAATAAAATAAAAGAGCCCGGCGTGCCTATTTCGTTTCTTATGTTTGAGTTGTATTATCACGGGTGAGTTGCGTTTGATTGAGATCTATATTATTTCGATGTTACATAGTGTATTGTCACGTTTGTTTATAGTGGAAGGATAAGCAGAGATGTATTTATTACTCTAGAATATTGAGGCTTACGCTGTACATTTAGGTTTACTCGCTTGCAGAGCTCGCTTGTGCCTTTTATTTGGAAATTGAATGAGCCGGCTCGCCTACGAATTAAATGACTACTTACAGGCAACCGATGTAAGAGCAGTCTCACACGGTTAAGTACTGCGATTCTACCGGTGTAAGTTTCGTAGACTAACTTACCTACCTCCCGCATTCCTTCTCTTTTAACCACTTTTAATTCTTTTCCGGTAGGGTTGGCAACCGAAATACCCCTGATATTGGTAGCTATCAGCGGTTACGCCGCTGAATATCAAACAAGCCGTTTCAAAATATAATGTGAGCCTTGTTTGCCCCTATTTCTTGTTTGCAGATAGTAGTATAGATGATTTTGCAGCTATCATAGGCAAAAGGTGTACATCCTTAGTATTTGGAGGGTTTGTAGACTGACGGGACTCGTTATTACTGCGTTATTGGATGAAGCTTCATACTGTCTTATAGTTGTTAACTGGTAGTTGTTAACCTGAACATTCTTCAATTCTTATGGCCAGTTTCACAGCTATCAAGTAACAGTTATCCAAAAGATAAATCGCATACTGTCTCATTATTGTTAGGCTTAAGAAGAAAGATGGCGAGACTTTTATCTTATATATAAATTCTATTTTAGGATGGTGGAACAGGCCTTTAATCTATTATTTTATCTATGGGTCTTGTATAACTAATTTATATACTAAAATGGCTGCTTCTGACAAGAGCGTTGACAGTATGCTTTAAAAATACCCAAATGTACCGTTTTTTTTTACTTTACTAGAGCCTCTCGCCCAGCGTTATTATTAAAATATTAGTGTAACTGCCTCCGTGGCGCAGCGCTAGTGAATGCGACTGCTGTGCATGAGGTCTCGGGTTCAAATCCCGGGTCGGGCCAACAAAACAAAGCAAAAGTTATTGGGTTTTTCTGTTAAGAAATCTCAATACGAGCCCGGAGTTAGGAAGTTGGTGTTGTTAGACACCCCCGTGCCTCGGAAAGCACGTAAAGCCGTTGGTCCTGCGCCTATTCTCTCTCCGGTCGTGTCGGATTATCCGTCCCATCGGATCATGAGAGTTAGGGAACAGAGAGTGCACTTGTCTTTGCGCACATACTTGTGCACTATAATATCTCCTGCGCAGATGGCCAGTCTCCGTAAAGATTGGCCGCAATGACCGAAATTCGGTCTGGAGGACATTATTATTATTATTAGTGTAACATTACACTACATCTCTTATTAATATATGCTAGCGCTCATAGCCAGTTGCATTTACTGATCGGTAAAAGATTAGCGAGGTTAAGCAACGTTGGGTGCGGTCTATAGATGGGAGACCGCTTAGTGGTATTTCATCTGAGCGTCTCCGTGCTTCGGAGGGCACGTAAAAAGTCGTTCCCGGTTGTTGCCAAATTGACAGCAGTCGTTAAGCCATGTTAGAGGCCTACGGGCGGCTTGAACAACTTTTGACAACAGGTTGGCCATTAACCACACGAAAAGAAGAAAGATGAAGAAGAAGATTTATATACAGAAGGTTTGGATACATTTTCTTTTCTCTTTTCGACAATTCCCGCACTAGAAATAAATCCTGTGTCGCGGCGGACTTTACAAACATTCAAACAACGGACACAAGAACACCCAGAATCGGAACAACTATTTATGATCATATAAAATTTTGTCCCGTGTAGTATTCGAACCCACAACACTCGGCGTAGTAGGAGTAGTGAGGCGACCGCTTAAACCACTAAGTCATTCGTGCAATCAAATATCACACATAGTTTGTCAATGCGTGTTTTTCGCTTTTACAGGGTAATTGGTAAAAGACTGGACATATTGAAGTAGAGTATTGAGTACTAGATTCTGGACCCGAATATCTAAATAAATAGGTACTTAAAATTTAAACTAGTTATTCAATAATAACTTAATGTGCGGACACTCTTGCGCATATACCAAAGTTAAACAAAACCTCCGCCTCCGGCTACCGCACCTCGCACTCTCCCGAATTTGCACTCCCCCCGTCTTTTTTTTATCAAAGGTCATTAGCCTCGGTACCGGCGCTCGACAGCTGTGTGCAACGCGCGCAGTGTTCACATTTTATGGATATTTCATACAAATTTTCATAAAGGTTTTTTTTTGCAGGTTACACAGATTTTATTCTTTTGATTTTTTTATTCTTTACTTCTGACCATAAATTACTAAGTAATTATGTACAATGTTTAACCAGTCACACTGTATAGCGATGGTAATCACAAATGCGAGTAATCATGCGACTGGCATGTCTATCCGGATGTTTAACTTTCCACAGTTCGTCAGGAGCTTCAGGCTGGTGTTGGGACAAGTTTGAGGAAATATTGCTGTAATGACCACTCTCGGCCGGCGGGCGTACTGGCTGTGTTGTTCTCTCTGGGATGTTGATCCAACATTTATTGCGGCACGTGACTGTGAGCCCACGCCGTACTTATCCTGTTAATGGAGTTGTGCACTTCTCGTAAACTAAATTTAATGTTATGTTATACATAGTAAGTAGTTTAAAAAGGCTTATTAATATTGCTACTGTCTTGTTAGGCACGTGGTATGCGCTTATATTTGCAGACATTTTTATGATTTCGCATTAGATTCATCGATCGGTCGAAATGTATGTACTCGTATGTTTTTCACATAGAAGTTTCAGCAGCAGTCTGTACAGACTAAAATGTTCTTGGACTGGGTAGACTTGATACGTTGTCGCTGATGTAGGTGTTGCTAATGTAGTTTCAGTTCTAGCGACTCACACCATTCAAGGCAGCGAGTTGGTACACCATGGTTGGTTTAGTCGGTAGTACCAGGGACGTTCCATCTTTGGTGAGCCCGACATAAACTCTCTGCTCCCTTTTTCCCGCTAAGAGGTATGCGTCAATGCATACCCACATGAGAAAGAAAAGGGTAGACTTGAAACGTAGCTGCTGAAATGAGAATATAATAATTTGCTTTCTACATCCTAGGAGATACATACATATATACCAAGCATGACTCTGTATCTCATACTCCTAGGATGTGGGACGTTATATTATTATGTGTTTGTAAGAATATTAATAGCATCTACAATATGTATGTCACTACCCTGCCAACATGCAAAAAAAAACAATGGCATCATAATGTCTGAAAGCCCACGCTTATCGCACACACATTGATCGCAACACAATGTTAATTTGAACTTACTATCAAGATACTTTTAAATAAGCACAAAGCTTTTTTGATGGCAAGGGTTACCATAACCGATCGACACTTATAACATCAGGAGTACTTATAGCCAAGTGTCACTAATAGAGCAAAAGCAAGTAGTTATTTTGAAAATATAATATATTAGTCTATTTATTAAATTGATGACTTTTAATAGTCATGAGATTGCATTCATTAATTATAATTGTTGATGATGGAATAGTCCTTGTGTTCGAATCTATCTATTCTGATTGAATGCACCAACTGTACGTTATTCAGACAAATGATCGATCAATTCGATTGAGATGCTACGTTTGGTTCGACAAATGTTGTAAATTTGCAGGCTACACCTAAGACATAGTTACATTATTAGGTACAAAATTATAAATATTAGGTAATAAGAATCAAACCAAGGAAAAATAATTATAAAGTCTTTACTATGCCTTTCTGAAAAACAACCCGGGTCATTAAGACAGGTCAGACTTTCGATATTGAAATTAGCGAATCCTTTCTGAAAATATACACAGTTAGAAGAATTTATTTAATCTTTATATTTATTTAAGAAAAAGGCATGCATGCCGTAGGTATATAAAAGGAGTAACGGACAAAGATGGAACAGCACTGAAGAAATACTCCATAAAGACTGTATATAGTCCGTTCTCCAAAGTAGTAAGCTATCTATGCACTCCAAAGGATGTTATCCCTTTTCAAACACCTGGCGTCTACAAGGTAGATTGCAGTTGTGGTAGTTCTTACATCGGACAGACCAAACGTACAATTGCTGAAAGGGTCAAGGAACATATCACAGCTGTCAAGAACCGGTTAGTAAACAAGTCCGCTATAGCCGAGCATTTGCTGGAGTCTGGACCAAACCACTGGATCGAGTTACATAAATCACAGGTTTTATCCACCGATCGTCACTATTACTCCAGGATAGTACGTGAAGCGGTTGAAATTAAGAAATATCGTAACTTCAACCGGGAGGATGGATACCGTTTGTCTACATCTTGGAATCCAGTCATCAGCAAATGTAAACGTCGCCGTAGTGACTTAGGTAGCCAGTGTGTAGACGTCGTTAGTGTTGTGTGTCGAAATACCGACAGTGCGAATATAAATAATAGTGACCAAGTGAGGGTAGTTGCCGAAACCCGCACTTCACGAAGGCGCCGCTGAGCTCACATCAGTCAACCCGTGACCACGATCGATGCAAGTCGGTCGAAACGTTGGGCAATCAATAGGTATTTATTACCTTTTAAATACTTTATCGCGAGTAAGACCCGTTGTCTAACATTATATTAAGTATTATTTAAGAAACTCCAGCCCAGCTGGGGTGCCAACTATATCTTAGGATTTTTTTTTTTTCTCTTTATTTATTTGGGATTTTTATCCATAAAGATATGTCAATCCCATTGTACCTTATAGCTAGATACACACATTAAAATTAAAAGTACACTGTTAGATTTATGTAACTAGAGATACAACTATAGATTAGATACTAGAGAATAGAACTAAGGATAATCATTGCTGAATTATTTCATCAAATTACATAGCTTTTTGGCAGCTTCCTTAACCAGTGAATCACGTTCACTCCTATTTCGAGCACAATCCATCAGCAAATGTTGTACATCTTCAATTTTATTGCATATCGAACAATTGGGCGTATCAGCTTTTTTCATTAAGAATGCAAACTTTGCTGATGGATAATGACCGGATCTAAGTCTAAAAGCTAGTTTAACATAATTTCTACTTAACCTAGTATCGTCAAACCAGGGAAACTGTGGGGGCTCACCTTGTATGGTTCTATACCATATGCCTTTATCTCTAGATTTTTCCTTAAAATACGTTACCCAGTCCCTAAACGTCGCTCTCTTGAATGTAGGTATAAATTTCCAATGATCAGGTCTGTACTCTACAACGATGCCTTTAACAGCTACTAACTTAGCTACACTGTCCGCCTCCTCGTTTCCTTTTAGGCCTATATGTGCTGGAACCCATTGCAATCTTATATCTTTACCTTGATTATTTAGTGAAATAATTGTCTTTAAGATATCATAGGCTATCGATGCACCTCTGCCGTCAGAGGCGCATCGAGCCAAATGCTGCAAAGCACTCTTACTGTCCGAAAAAATAACAGTTTTTGTAAAATTTTGTTTGAACGCGTAAGATAAGGCTTGCTCAATTGCAATTAGTTCCAGGGACTTTATGCTTGCCTCACAGTTAATTTTAAAGCCACTTCGGTGTTGTGAACTTGGATCATAGAATCCAGCACCGAGACCATGAACACCTTTGGACCCATCCGTATCTTAGGTTTAAAAAAGTATCCCGCTTGACCTTAGTTATTCAATCATTCATGTAGCAGTCCTATAGTATCTCCTATCTCTTTCTTAATATTACTGTTATTATTACCTGAAAATAATAAAACTTTTTTTATTCGATGCATAGAATAACCCATTTGTTTTACGGGTTGCCGTAGCAGCGTTGGCAAGTTATAAAATAAGTAATGTAGCCTTAAAGTTATAATTAATAATATAAATCTATTTGCAAGCAATTGCTCATAATGGTAGATTTTAAATTTTACAAAAGGGGAGTTTCTTTTGGGTAGTTAAGAATTTGATCAATTATATAAATGAGTCAAAAGTCAGAAATTATATTTGGAGAAAATGAGTATTGTAAAATATTCACACTAATATGGCACACAATAAAGCACCATATTGTGACAGATATGATTTTTTTTAATGAAAAAGGCAAGCCCGCTCTAGGATTAATGCCAGTGTCACGGGATACTTTACAAACATTCAAACAACGGACGCAAACAACACGCAGACTCGAAACAATAATTTGTGGATCACACAATTTTTTGTCACGTTTGGTATTCGAACCCACAACACTCGGTGCAATGGTAAAGGCGAGGCGACCACTTAAATCACTGCACTATCCGTGCAGTTAAAAAGTTTTATACCAACAATTCTTCAATTAGCCACGTTATAGGGAAAGAGCGATCCTGTCAATAACTCTCCTCATATTGAGATTCCTGACGACCCTATAAAATGTTGAGAAATAATACCGAGACGTCTCGATCACCAATAAAGCACAACGAGATCTGAATTAGCAAATCCAAACAAAATTAAAAGCTAATAATTCATCTTAATCGACAACTCAACCGACTAATGTATTAATGCGAGTAACTCTATTTACTCGTACACATCAACCACTATCAAATACAGTTAAATTATATCTTCATCCTTTATGAAATATCTACTTGAATATTACTAATTATTGTAAGTGGCTGGCATGCGTCTGCGTTATATGACAATCTCATTAAGGCGTCTCCAGACCTACCACAAAGACAACAGTCAGTAACATTTACGAGCTATCCTAGATTGTATTACTCTAACGCATTAACATTCATAGCTATGACAGAGTTCGTTATGTTCGCAACTTGATTCAAACGCCGGTAACCCGATATAAGGTTTAAACTTCAGACTTAGTTTAAGCTAGCATTTACCCCTGACTTTATCTGTTACGGTTCGCCTCTGATTTTATTTACTTCGGTTCTATTAAACGGATTCTGATCGCACGTGGGTTAGATTTTTATTTGAACTTATTCCTAACTAATATTATATTAGTTAGGATTGGGTTAATTCGAACATGAGTTTGTTTGTTATGCTTTCACGCCTTAACTGCTTGACCGATATTCATGAAATGCTGTCAGGGGTACAGAAAAAAACATAGGCTACGATACCATGCAGGAAAAAGTACTGTTCTTGACAGACGGACAAAGCTATTGTATAAGAGTTTTTCGAACTCTAAAAGTAACGTATAGTAAAATAAAAAGTATCCTTTGTACTATATTATTATTCAGGACTAGCTGATCCGCGCAACTACGTCTGCGTTACATAAGAGAATTTTGCTCCGTTTTTGCAAATTTTCTCATTGATTCTCCGCTCCTTTTGGTCGTAGCGTGATGTTATATAGCGTATATCCTTCCTCGATACACTAAAAGATTTTTTCAATTCATTCTTGACATTAGCGCGTTCAACCAACCATCTATCTATGGTGGTCTATCTGTGTCCTAAGTTTTATCCAAAAATGTAGATCTATCATAAATATGATACCTATGTATTTCAAAATGACATTACTCCGTTGTTCGGACTATTTTATTGTAGATTTTAGAATGATCAAAGCGTTACCTAGTGTTTTTCACGGCACTAATAGTATCAAAAATGTGCCCGAAACTTCGGCATTTACGTTTAATTTGAGGCCTACCGTGCTAAGTTATACGCCTGATTGAGTAACAACCATTGAAACATATAGGCTTCTTTTTAAAATATAACATGAATAGGATGTACAAATACAGACTTGCTGCAGTTTTATAATAATAAACATAAATTGTTCGTCGCGAGCAACGATCTCTGAGTAATTACTGCTCGGCAATACTCGGCATGCCGAGTGCTACGTACTACATGTGCTCTCTAACGTTCTATACAAATACAACACAGTTCCCAGTTGTTGTGAAATCGCTAGTCAATAGGGCTGTCATTCGATTTCACTCGCTATCGCATGTTTGTAGTGATTGGACTAGCAAGTTGGTAGGAATTTTAATGTATTTTGTTTTTACTGCAGGGTAAATAGCATATATACATATATACACCACAGTACAGTATATATAAAATTAGAATTGTATGTATGGGTATTGTTATTTGTTATATCTTATTAACAGACCCGACAAACATTGTCCTGCCAAATGAAAAATATTTCTAGAAACCAATCGTAGCGCCACCTATAAAGTCAAATTATGATTCTGAACTATTCAAATATCTATACTCCAAAATTGCATTAAAATTGGTTCAGCCGTTTTGAAGGAGTTGAGTTACACACAAACTTACAAAATAATTATTTATTATATAAAGACTAGATTTTGTTCGCGGCTTTGCCCGCGTACAAAAAAAATTGTAGATTATGTCAATAAATGTCTTTCACTTGGGAACAATACTTTGAAATACCTTCCACCCAGAAAAAAGTACTGTTCCGATAGGACATAGGGTACCCCCTATGTCTTTTTTTGTACCTCTGACAACGTATGTAACATTTCATGATAATCGAGTAACAAACAAACTCACATTCACATGTATAATATTAGTTAGGATTATAGCTAAATAATCTAAGAGTCTGGTAATAATTTAAAGGGTCGTATATGGAAACCTAAGCATTCTGAAATTTACGTACAAATATCACAAAAAATCTGCCCAAATGGTATAATATTTTCAGTGTTCCCATCATCAAATCAATGTATCTTGGATCCTCACAATGAACAAATATGTGTGCGATTAAACTACTATATACGGATTTTATCGGGGAGACGTCTCCCCGTGACCATGGCTGCTGAAAAGCAACCGAAACGTCGGGGAAAATGTTTAAATAATTTTATTAGCTTATAAGTTAGTAAAATTCAATAGTAGTAGTAGTGTAATAGTTTCAAAATTATGTAATACAGTGAATCAGTGATTAATAAACAACGCGATAAAATCCGTATATAGTAGTTTAATTTCAATGAATAACATTCGCGTAAACAGAAGACAATATTGTGTGCGATTCACAATAATTGTACTAAGTATTGAATGTATTTTGTGTCCGTTGTCTCAATGTTTACAGTCTCGCGTAACAATATATTGCTGTAGATCCTTACTTGAAATCACATAGTGACAAGAGCTCTTGTTGAAAATCAATTAGCTACTAAATATAATCTTCATTTAATGTATGGCAAAGGTTTGAAGGAGCTGCCAGATATGTCGCCTAATTAAAATAAAGGTTAAGCGCCGGTTATGATGAACATATTTCGATTTATACTTTGCATTCAAGGTTAGCATGATTAATTGGCTAAAATACGCGTAATGTACAGAAACTGAATAAATTTGACATCCGTATTACGGTATAACGTTGAAACTGTTTATTTTAATGCAAAAGAACCATTACAGTAAACATACTTTTAAAACATATAAACATTACTTTTTGATGACATTATTATTAATGGGCATGATGACTAAAGAAAGGTTTGCGGTCTGTCTTCTAAATTAGCAAAAATAAAAATATAAAAATAAAATATATCTACTTGTCCGTGTGTTGTATGTGTTCGTGTTACGTCACTTGTAGGTACAAATTTTACAAAAGCATGACGTCACGTGCTTCACTCTTCGTATTTAAAACAAAAAATAGGTGTCCAATATATTTTGCGAATCTTAAAGATAGTCTAATTAGAATCGCTTATTTTGAACCCTGTCGTCATGCCTATTGTTTGCACGCGAGTTAAAAAAACTTTACATCAATTTGGTCCGCTTCTGTCATTGTGGGATTACGGATATTTCGATATTACTAATCTATTATTATACTAGCACAATAAAGATAAAAAAATTCAGGAACCCATCTAAGGTTTAACCAAGCCAACGTTGCTTTACCTTACCGCTTGTATGAATATTCTCTATTTTCAATCGCAGCACTTAAAAGACAAGCGCTTTTAAAATGATACTCCCAAAAAAATAACGGCGTCAAATAAATTATATAAATTGTCATTTATTATTACTACCGGAATAAAATCCCGCAATTCCTAAGCGGCCGGGTATCAGATAAAATTATAGCCACTCCTTTTTATTTCTCTTTACTTTGCTCCGGGCAACCCTGGCGACCAAGTGAATGTGTCAATAAAGATCCCGTTCAGTGCTCGATAAATGTCGCGGCGTAGTAAACAAGCAGTTGTGCATTTTATGTGTAATTAAACGAGCTCTCAGCGCCCCTGGGAACATCTACTACGTTTTGTTTACCTACGACTGCCTTAGAGTTCAGCCTACGTCTGTCGACCTTGTTAATTGCATAGTGCCGTGTCCGTAACGGCATGTGACGCGATAATTTGGCAGTGGCAGCATCCATAAACAGTTGCCGTTTAAACGAAACTGCTGTACAAAAAATTTCAACTTCATAAACGTGCACTAATAGCTCTCTCATTATTACAGTCTGTTTGCTTGTACAAAAATGTAGTTTTGGTCTTCTCCGACCGTCCAACAGACAGACGTTGGCGCAATACATTCTTGAAATTTACGATTAACAAGTGTTGAGTAAAATTTTGCATTTTGCACCAAAATTTTGGTCGAAATTCTCGCGTGACGCTCTTTATTTTTCAAACAATCTGAAGCATTTTAAAGGGTACCAAGAGAATAGGTATACGTGATTAAAATTTGAAGCACTTGGTTAAATTTTCAAATTCAAATCCACCATCGGTCTCTCTGTTGTGCTGTTTATCTCGTACGTTTTATTTTAGGTGATAACGTTGCCGACTTCGTAATAAACTTTTCTTTGTATTTAGTACTAACGCATGAATAGATATAGATTTTATTAATATTATGTAGCTCATAAAAATAAGTTAAAAGGATTTATTTTTTGTAAATGTGTTGTACACTCAAATAAAATAAAATGTTAGTGAAGTATCTTATATTTATGTGAAATGGCGACTCTAGACGTCATAATACATGACTCATCATAATGAATACTCTTACATGACATTTTTACATAGAATTGTTAGATCAGCTGTGCACACCTAAATTGTATACGTGTTATTTGAAAATTGCAAAAACATTTTATTTTATTAGTAAATTATGAACATTTACAATATGATAAGTTTTATTATGTGTAATATATAGTTTATACTAATAACATGTATAATTAATACCAATGCAGGTGTATGTATTTAAAAAATATTATAATTTAAAATTGACATTATTCTCACTGCGTATTTAAGAAATATATTCGTTCATATTTGCGGGTGAGCATATTGCCGTTTTCTGTACTCTTTTCTAGACCGTGTGCTGCTACTGAAATATCCTTAACAGAAAACCTCAATAACTCTTTTTGCGACTAGAGCTTCGAAACTAAGACCTTTTAATTACCCTCAAGCGTAAGCGAGGCTTATATTTCAGAATCAATGAGGCTGCCATAGAAAATTTTAGGAAATATATTATTAAATTATTCTCTTCAACTGACTTCTTTTTAAACTATTTAATTTGTGACCCGGCGAACTTTACAAACATCAAAGAATGAAAACAAAGAACCTCCCTTCATTTGGAAAACCCATTAGCGGTTCACACAAGTTTCTGGTCCATGTTGGGATCGAACCTATAACTCTCGGACAGGCGACCAATACGCCATATACTGCAAATAGAGACTATCATATTCATCGCTGACAATGACAAATTACATCACATATGATAAGCAGCTTACATTTCAGTAATTGCCGGCAGCTTTGTGACGTCACATAGTTAAATAATTGAACTGTAAAGGACAACCTATATAACTCGATTAAAACTGCAATAATCCCCTTAAGTAATATCGCCGAAATGTATGTTTTACGTGCGTAATATCAATTAGAATTTAACGAGTCATTGAACACCATACCAAATAACAATGTATAATGCACAATAGATTTTTAAACTTTATGTCTACTAATATATTCTTACATACGTCTTCTTACTATATTATATAAGGTCTTTAACAATGAAGTTGCCGTTTATGCACTACATCTAATTTCGCAATTTCTGTATAATTGCAATGGTTATATTTGGGTAATAGACGATATATATAAATAATAACATGTATTTTTAATAATAAATATCAATAATCTTTTATACAATTTGTATTTAAAGTAATATCGCTGAGTATCTGCCCGTATTCGTTGTTTATATTCGCCATCATAACATGATAGTTGATGTTTTTGTTAATTTACGATCAACCATAGTGGCCTAAATACAAGCTACAATGCATCAAGTAAAAAACATAGAAATTCAATTGGCAACTTAGAACATATTGATTAAATAGTTAGTAAAAAATATGAAAACCACAACGTCACCGATTTTCTTTTTAAAAAACGGCAACTGCATATTTAATCTCCTATTATTAAATACGAATACACGTCTAATTGCCAGAGAGATAAGCAGATACTATGAATGTGCTATTACTAAGGTATTAGAATTTCTTATTTCTTCTTTAAACTTTTGTTTCTCTTAGTAATATATAATGATATCAGCCCTGTATTAAACTTTCCCACTGCTGGGCACGGGCCTCTGCTCAGCATGAGAAGGGTTAGGTCATAGTCCACCACGCTGCCCCAGTGCGGATTGTCATACTTCACATATCTTCGAGAACATTATGGAGAACTCTCAGACATACAGGTTTTCTCACGATGTTTATCCTTCACTGTTAAAGCAAGCGATGATTACCTATTTTAAAATGCGTACATAACTTCAAAAGTCAGAGATGCGTGCCTTGGAATCGAACTCGAGACCTATGCGTGGCAGGCCGACGGTCTCTCACTAGGCTATCCGTCCTTATTTTGAATACGACTTATATAGATAGCTGGATTGATTAATTTGTAATTATTCTATTTACTTTCAACTATAGTTAATTCTTTAGTTCGAATCGTTGCCTTCAATACATATACAATATTTTGTGTATATACGTATATTTAAAGGTCATTTTTGCAACATTTCAGCTCTGTACATGTTTTGTCCATTACCGTCCAGCATGTTTAATAGTCTACATCGTTTTCTCCATCCGTTTCTTAGCTGTCAATCTATTATTGCTTTTCTCTTCTCGCTTCACAAAATGTCTAGACTATATTAATTAAGAAGTCGTCATTTACTTACCATTATCTATGGCATTAGTTCGACATCGTGCGGACCGCGTCGTTAATACTGAGACATAAGTTTGCGCTTATGTTTGCAGTCGATCGTGACGTCACAGTTTCCATTATGTTCCTATGTCTGGCACTGATTGGTAACGTTATATTATAAGCTGTAGATAAGAACGGTTTCAGTATGTTCTTTAGATTTTAATACTAATAATAAATGCTTAGAAACTTCTTACATCCTCTCTCCTGTCCTAACTATCCTTATTTCCTTACTAATATTATAAACGCGAAAGTTTGTATGCATGTATGGATTATAAATGCGGAAGCGAGTTTGTTTATTTGTTACGCTTCTACCCCTTAACTACTTGACCGATCATCATGAAATTTCGTATACACGTTGTCAGGGGGACGGAATAGGATATGGGGTACATTTAGTCCAGATAATGTAGTGTTACTAACCTAACCTAACCTACATTTCCGCAAACGATGTCGCGGGTAAAATCTAGTTGTAGTATAAAAACTAGCGTCTATGTTACAATAAAATACGTAAATTTCTTCATTGATTTTCTCATGAATCCTCTACCTTATGATGAAATTTTAATATGCTGTATATGTTACGATCAATGAAAATCACGTAGTAACACTAACAGCTTATGTAAATGACTTCTTGGTAAGGAAGATGGAGCAAATACATGGCTTTGCACACGTGTAGAATCACAAAGATGACGTAAAATGTAAATTTTGTACCGAGTTGTAAGTTTATAACAACAAACGTTAATTTCAACGAAACGAAGAAAAATAACAGAAGCCGTAGAGAACGTAGAATATAAATATTTAATGAGTAGAGTTATTTATGTCTATCTGGGAGCACAGATACAATTTTGTAGATATACTATTAGTTCAGCCAGTTAAAGGTACGCTGATACTTTGCTATATCATATAATGTATAAAGTTTAAAATCTAATAAGCGAAGTTAATGTATGAAAATTAATTCATCCCTCACTTCAATGGTAAAGGAGTACATTGTAATAATAACTGCATATCTCTTCTTTTCAATGTATTGGAGTGTAAAGTCAGCAGCCTTCTAGAACTCAGCGTTCTTACATACAAAATTTTATATCAATGGTAAAAGAACAGACACAAATATCGACTTTATCCACTAGCAACCGTTCCTTTCAAATACTATAGCAATGAAAGGTCAATGGCTTTTAGTAGAACGTATTTGATACTAAAACTGCCCGATGGCAAGTGCTGCTATCCGACCTACTGCAACCTTTCGCTGGACCTATAGGCCATAGATCCAGCGAAAGGTTGCAGTGGGTCGGTAACCTGGACAATGCGTATTGAAGTACCACTATTATATTACATATTGCAAGAAATTTTATTTGTATTCCATATTACGATCATCTGAAAACAACTGTCAGAAAACATTCTTATAATTTGCACTGTATTCTAATATATTTGTAGACTTACCAGCAATAAGTTATAACTACTCAAGCTAATGTGTATGAGTAGACACAGTGTGCTATGTCTGCGTCTGCGCGACTTGAATAATTAAGTG
This sequence comes from Catocala nupta, assembly GCA_963675205.1. Taxonomy (NCBI): domain Eukaryota; kingdom Metazoa; phylum Arthropoda; class Insecta; order Lepidoptera; family Erebidae; genus Catocala; species Catocala nupta. The sequence continues at coordinate 22,635,099 of OY776086.1, read as the reverse complement.
CAACGTAAGAAGACGCTACAATAGTATTTATAACGAAGTACAGACGAATATCTAAAATGGAAACTGTTAGTTATTCGAAACGGTTGAAGACTGATTTGGAAACAAGTAGCATTTTTTTATTTATAGTTTAATTAAACTGTCTAGGGCATCTGAGTCTAGAAACGTAACTGCTGCGGGAATAAACCGAATTTTGCGAGTTGTATGTTCTCGTATTCGAATTATTATTCGGATCAAAATCGAATATTGGAAATACATCCGTCTAATATTCTCGATAGTTGCGTGTCGAGTTAAATAATCATCAGATAAATATATAAATCCTTTAGAATAGTTAATAGAAATTAGAGGCATTCAATTCGCATGAAAATACTAATATTTAATTGATAATTGCATATCGCTAATCTTCCCTTAGAGGCTAAGCTAATCAAACAATCCAGGACATGCTCACATAAATAATAGTTTAGAGAAACTTACACAATGTCCCTAACAGCATTTAAAGCCATCGGTCTCAGCTATCGTAAACATCTATGTCAGTATGAACGGGCCGCCTAGCGGTAAACAATTCACGTAGCCTATGATCACTTGCAAAACCACAATAGGGGTATGTATCACTGGCGACTTGCCGACCCTAGGCAAAGTAATTAAAGTAAATAAATGGGAAATGTATGTGAGTGCTTCCTTTATTTCTCTTTACTTCCTAAATGTACTTCCTAAGGCGGGTGAGCGCAAGTGCATTGTCACCAAATAATTAGCAACAGCTTGCATTTCCGCTCTACGTACATTTGGAGTGAATTCCTTCAAATATTCAGACTTCTCGTCTATCCTTAGAATATCGTTATTACAATGGATTGCCGAGATCTATCAGGCAGTTATTTCATTGAAAATCTTTTGTCAAGTTTCTATCATGTCTACCTTTCGTTTTAATAAGTACTATCATATATTATTACAAATAGAAAACATACTTTGAATGAACAAAGATATAGTTGAATTGTAAAGTACGTCTTTTTAGTTATAATATGATATGTAAAGGAAACTTCTAGTGGCAAATATAGAATAATTTAAATGTATGTGCTTTATTCTTACTCTATACTACGATGGCATTGTATTTATGATATATCAAACTGCTACGCCCCTGCGTAGCGTCACAAGTTCAATGTTTAATTTCATTAATTCGTTGATTGACTTAATATTTTTTATTATTTTAACCTAAAAGTTATGCTATCTAAAGTCATATAAAAGCTATAAGATAGAGGCATATATATAATTCTGGTAGGGGTAATTGATAATGCCAGAAGGGATACGCGATACAACGATGTGACGTCACCACTATTTTAGTGTAGGATAGCAAGGGTTGTTCCGCATTTGCCCCTACATTACGTCCCACATTCCAAAATGTTGCTCATCTGCCACTCTTTTTAAATGATTCATTTTTCGCCTTACATTTTTGTACATATGGTTAACAAAACAAAACATGGTTTAAAATTATTTTAAATATTTTGTTGTCAGGCTCGTGATGTCATGCAATCATAAGCCCAAAGTTTTACTGAGACATCAACGAGGTATTCGAAAATCTTTTTCGGGTGAGGCTACAATAAAAAATTCACACATAAAACATGGACAAAAATGAGACATAATCTGAGACGAAAAAGGAATTACATTAAGAAATTAATATTTATTTAAATTTAGGGACATATAACGATTTTTTTTTGGGACGTATGCGTTTTTCTACGCTTGGGACGAAACATGAGGGACGAATGCGATACAAACCGCTAGCAACAGCAAGATAGCCACTTTATCAAATTGCCAAATTTAAAATATAAGCTTTAAAGCAAAAAGGTTTATTTTATACTGTTTCCTGTGTATAAAATAATGTAGAAATCAAACATAACCTCATTGTAACCTCATTATAATAAAAAATCGTAGTCAGGTCATCGCTGTCTCTGCGACAAAACGGTTTACAAAAACTGCTCTATGAAATTTAATTTTAAAAGTGTTGTATCTCTTTAGCACAAAGAAGGCCGCATGAAATCTCTAAAGACTCTATTAATTCTGAAAACAGTTGTGTTCAGCGTCCTATTTGCGTTCCAAACTAGTTATGAAACAAGGGACCTAAAATATTTTTGTTATAACCAGTGATAATTACCCCTCATAAAGGCCTTGACAACGGTTCGTAGGCGTGAACTAATAAGTAATAACTATAACTTTCATTGTTGACTTTAGTACTTGTATTACTAAATTGAGGTCTTAACTAGATCGCTGACCCTTACAAAAGTATTTATAATTGTATGTATATACATAGATTTACGCCTGTAGGTATCTAAATGGTTAGACAGTGGTGTTTTACACCCACACTTCATCAGATATTTGTAGTTCCTACGCAATTGGTGAGTCTATTTTATTTCCCACGTATAGGTACTGCCAGACTCTGTTACTAAGAATTTGGAAACGAAACACATGATAGCAGCTTTTCAAATTGGGAATGACCACAGGCCCGCCAGTAAACGTGAAGTTCCGGTTCAGTTTCCGTGTCGAGTCAACGTGTTATTAAACTATACTGTAACCGACTGCTACGCCTGAGGACGCGAGTTCGATTCCCGTACAAGTCAAACATTTGTGTGCACGAACATGGATGTTTGTCTTGGTCTGGGTGTTTCTATGTTTAATAAGTATGAATTAAAAAAAGTATATATGTACGTTTATCCATTATCTGGTACCTACCAATAGTACAAGCTCTGCTTAGTTTGGGCTAGATGGTGTTGTGTGTATGTGATAGAATATTATTAAGGATTTCCGATTCGATTCAGTGTTATTAAACTTTTTCAGGCAATATTGAGGAAATATTTTAGGCTATAACTGCCGTCATGAGGAAAAAGACGCATCTGCCAAAACCAATATATTTTATATGAATATACTGGCAGATGCGCCTTTTTTCTGATTCCAAATACGTAAAGTATTCAATATCGAAAAAAAAAAAATCGGTACCGTACGTCTTTTTTCCTTATGACGGCAGACTGGCTGTTCCACAGACGGTGTAATTTAAAGGCTATATATGAAAGGAAATAATGAAAACAAAGTAAACAATACATCATATCTCTGGAAACCGACAACCTGATAGGTAACAATAGTCTCGTTCAATCACATAGGTAATACGTACGACCTAAACATAGCAGGCAAAATGAGAGTTAGAAACGCTTCTACCAAATCCATTGAAGATATACAAGCGTCATGATGTATGTTTATTAGGTGTTTAGATATTGTATAAGTATTTATTCTTGTCTTTTTAGCGACTCTACGTATGTAACTATTTCGGAAAATACCTCATTTATTTCATTATGTTTGAGCATGAAATATAAGTAATGAACAATTTTGTTCCACAACAAACATACTTACATACCAGGAATTCAACGAAAATGTTTGCCTTTAATTTAATGATCGCTGTGTTTGTTGATTCTGGCTCCTCACAAACGAAACAGAGACTCGTACAGGATGGGTGTACACGGTGCAACATCTCGGTAAAACTTATTGTTCTCGAGGGAAATCTGAATAGTTGCATTATCGGCTTGCATCCTAATCCCTGAATGCTGAGGCTTCGACACTCGAGATGAGACTAAACACCCAACGCTACTGACAACACAGAATATGTGCCCAAAATCTATTCTCATATTAAGCTGCCCCAAATGTATCTGATATAGTGATACGCTATACGTACGTGTGTATAAGATACGAGCCAAACGCTTATCCTTTCGCACACATTGATAAAGTTTTAGCGCGTTTGAATGGCAATGGCTGACATTATCGTAAAAGTCGAAACTTTGTGTTGTAATAGCTTTAGCGAAACATAAGGGGTTCACGTACAATTGCTAAAGTTTCTAATATACTAGGATATACGCTCCTATTGTTCCCATAATATCTCATAAAAATGTCGTACGGTGTAAACTGTCTCGTTGAAGTTCGGATGGAGAAGGCGGAGCGTGTGCGGCGCGCCCGTAGGTACATATATTAAGGAACAAATTCCTTAATCCTGAAAGTGAAGCCGTCGTCGCCGGCCGACCACGTGGGTCTTCCCGCCGATAGAATTACATCGGGATCGGAATACACTTAAACAACTGCTCGGCCGTTTATTCAACGAAACGTAACGTTTTAAACGTTGCATGTGTACCATCATTATACCATAACCATATACGTTGTGTTAACATTCTTGAGCTTATTTCGAATACCCTCGTAGCAATGTGCAAAATTGCATTATGTTTAAACGTATCAATACTACATGAGAGTGTGAGTTCTTGACCACGCAAATTACGAATCGAATCACAAGAAACTGTATTTAAATATTATTCGAACTAAATCAGTATTCCCTTGTACATATAACACAATACTCTGTCTCAAATCAGAGCTCACCTCCCTCTACACACCGCTACAACACGAGTGTGTAATCACAAACTCGATAAACGAAGGGACAACAACGTAATTGGTCACCTTTTCAGTTAACAGCCACATCAATGTTAATTTAATAGCGTCGTTAGAATAATACGAGTGGCTCTACAATTCTTGTTCAATTGCTCAATGAAAGTAAGCAAAGAGCCTTTTGTAAATGTGTAGCGCCGAGACTGAATAATAACGAGAGTGATGTAGCGACAGACGACATAATACGTATAACAAACATAATGTAATTACCGCTGATTGTTTACGCTTAATGCAACAATGTGCTCAAAGCTCCAGTGAGTGGCATTAAGCACTTCTCACGTGGTCTAATTAAGTGTTACACTTAGAGTGGTGGCGGGCGAGGGTGCCACTCAATTATTCGCAACTTGATGCGGGATCACGAGCGCCTACTGCGCCGCGCCCGCTCGCGCCGTTCTCGCTCCGCTCCGCCACAAATCCGACCGACGCATAGCAAAATTCCACACCGCAATTATGTGGGATACGCGACACTCAGATGGATTATGTGAAATTAAGCGGAGAACAGTAACTAAGTGAGCATAATTCACGCCATCTCGCAGACAACGTGTAAGGTCGCCACGTACTTGTGACGCGTGCTGAACGACGCGACGCTCACATAATGGGTTTTCATTTACATTTATTTTTTATGAATACTTTTTGCAACGGTCCTATATGATTAACGGGTCGTGTTGGCGTCTAGCATTTCAGTACTTACACAACAACCACACGATAATGCTTACGTTTAAAATGTACTGTGGTATAATGTATGCTTTAATATATTTGGTGCTTTCATTATCTATTCATCATATTATTGGTACACATGAGTAGGCTTATCAATTTCAGTATCATTTCAATTATGTTTATCTCATCAATCGCGCGTAACAATGGTATTATTTATGTAACATATAATAATGAAATTAAGTTTTGTTACATTTGCAACATCGTTTCATATCCAAAAGTCAGCGCCGTGAAAAAATGATTTTAAACTTTTAAATGCAGTTATTATTCAAAGGGTATTATTCATTTCATGCTTCTATGTTGATGTGACATTAAAAATGTGTCTTAAATATGTAATGCTAAGGTTTAGTTTCGTTTGTGTGGAGTTGGAGCGTTGCCATAACATTGTGAGATTACCAGCGTGTCGTTACGATGCTCGTTTAGATATGGCGCATGAAGAATTGCAGATCTAGAAACGCCACGGAGACTTAACGGGAAGTCACGAAGATATTCTAACTTGGGTACGGGTACAAACACTTTCATACACATTTTGACAATTATATATTATATTTTTATGGCGATGTGGCGTACAGTATAAGTCCGATAAAATTCTTTTAATACATATATATACACCATCTTTACATTACATCGGTGGAGATTAAAGTATTGTTTCACTCAAAAGAAAACCCAAATGAGAATAATTAATAGCAGCCGTTGAAAATATTATGATGTATTGTGGCGACCAGAAATTGAGAACTGAGTAAGAAACATGAAAAATTTTAATTTCTATGGAGTATCCCATATTATAATTAGACAAAGATTAATTAACACTACACTACACGTCTATTGTGTGGTAATTCTGGCGTAAACTCGAATTTGCTTACATCTCAATTAATCAAGTAGGTGATGAATCAATGATTGTTGCATTACAGTAATTATATTTTTCGGATGATTCGATATATATGTATGTATGTAGGTACCTGAATATTATGATGATTTAGCTTTTATCGATAATCGAGCGTATAAGAAGCTGAGTCCAATAGTCCACCCAAATTTTATCAGCTTATAAATAGTAAGCACTGAGATACATTTCCGAAGGATTAGGCAGAGAGGTCACATTTTTACCTCCCACGTTATAAGTAGCCGTTTATCAGGCAAAGCTTCAGACTACGCGCTGTTATTGAGAATTCCTTGTCAGAAAAAGTCTATAACACGGCCCGAGCTGGAATTGTATCATTGACCTTACGCACAGCCGACGTATACACACTGAAGCTTTAGCCGTTTTAAAACTACAATTTTCACAACTTTTATTAAAGAGTCTTACTTTGAAATCGGACCAACAAAGCCGGCTGCACCATACAAAATCAGCATACTTACTCGGTTTCTTTAAACGGAATATCACTGGAAATACACCAATCTAATGTTCTACAGAAGTGTAGAACAGAGCTTTGTTTTACAATTTAGTATGTGGTAAGTGCCGTTTATTGTAATGTGGAAGATTCAACGTACACGATGCAATCAAAGGTCGATTACATGCGCCAGGTTCATGCGCAAGGTCCTTATGCGAGTTACGAACTACTTGTGCAGCTCGCGTCCACCCGCGCGCATGTCTCAACTTACGCATGCAACTACATCGTATAAAGAGCCATTAGTTTTAAAGGAGTTGCTAATGACTTAAAATGACGTACAATAAAAATGTAGATAGCATTAGTGTTGAATATAATTTATGAGAAACCGAAATCGTCGAGACTTAACTAGTAAATGTTACTGGAGCTACAAAGTTATATTGTGAATTAAAAAGATTAAACTCCTCGTTAGCAGCTTCCATTTGAATCTTTAGGCCATTTGCTCGCAATAGCATTTGCCTTTCTTCTTTAACTTTAACAGAAAAAATATTCTCGTGTAAAAAATTTACTGGAAGCGTCGTTGTATTTTATATAGAAACAGTATTAGTTTAAACAAATTGTGAGTATATTAACACTTCTTATTATTAATTTGATTATGTCCGCGGCTTTACTCACCTAAATGCAGGTTATGTCAATGATCTATCGCTTGGCAACAGTACTTTTTTCAGGATGTAAGGAACCCTAGAATTTTTTGTACCTCTAACAACGTGTATGCGAAATTTCATGATGGTCGGTCGAGTAGTTACGACATGAAAGCCTAACAAACAAACTTAAATCAGTTAGAATACATTTACCTAAATATCCTACTGATAGAATAAATGTAAAAGTTTGTGGACCTGTTTGAATATTTGTTACTCCATCATGCATAAACCGCTTCACAGATTTGAATGAAACTTGGCACACAGAATTTTTATCCCGGTTATGTGTTTTCGTAAGACTAAGGGTTATTACGTGATCAGAAAGTATTATGTATAAAAATAAAAACAGTTCTATATAATATTTTAATGACAACTAAAATAATGATTAAACGGCTGTATGTTTCTAACAGCAACCAACTCAAATGTAAGGTAAACTCATTAATTATTTATTACGCTTTGACGTTCTTTGTGACCTAGATAATAAATCTGATACTGAGTAAGTATTCTCGTAACTTTGCTTGTCATCGATAAATTCCTTGTTTGAACATATTAGAGGTGCCCATCGTTCTCACTTTTGGTACCAATCTAAACGAGACTTTTCAGTGTTAAGTGTGTATTAAAAATAGAACATTCGCTCGCTTTGGTGGCTTAATAATTCATATTGCAAATTCGTCACAATTACATAGTGTTCTGTTAAATGTGAGAAGGGTATCAACTGTCGAGCCGTATTTGGCTTTGTAAATATAAACTTATTTCTGTTATTTTTAGAATGCGCTGAACTGCCATTTCTTTTTAGTGGTCGTTGCTTCCTACACATATAGTGATTAGACATTTTTCACGGATTGCGTAACGGGTAAGCAGTTCCCTCTAGTGGATTCGTGTCTCATACTGGACAATTATTGGTGTAATCCACAAACGATTATGAAATCTGGATACATATACTTTGAGTAAGTTAATTGAATGTCTTTAACATAGAGATCAATTTCTGCGACGCAGAGATTGAAACTCAATATGAGAATTGACGTGTATTGCAAGTCCGTTAGCTATGATGACAGCTTCCCATCACATAGGCATATGTTTGTTTGACAACATCTATACAAATATAAAAAGAAGATGAAGTTTTGAGTGTTTGCTTTTATATTTGCACGCGCTAGTATCAATAACTACCAGCTAGATTAAAAAACCTTCAGCATTTGTTTGCGCGTTTCTTGAGCAATGTAATGGGGTCTACAATATCACGCTACATACTCCAGTGGCAAAGCAGTAATGATAACCGTAGGTGAAACTGCAAGGACAACTAATAGGTAGTATTATAAAAAGAGTAATTCCATTTCAGATAGGTATCCTTATAAAAGTGTAATAAAATATAAGTATATATAAGCTTTTCAATTTGACGTGTTGATAATGGCTTCTGTCTGTTGCTCAATACAATGCGTATCTGGTATGTTTGTAATAATATTTATTTAAATTGTAAAGATAATAATTACGTACTAGCGGTCGCCAAGTGGTCAAAACTTGACCATAATTGATTTAAATTTTAAGTTTGATAGTAATTAAGGTTTTACTGTCTATAGCTATACCCTTATAATTACATTTCATTTAGATTTCGTCAAGGCTATACATGTTAATTTTCATTTTTTTCAATCACATGATTATACTCTTTAATTGACGATATTCCTAATATTCCTACTTTATTATTTTTTCTTTATTACATAAAAATATGTAAATATATTATAATATAAATAGTATATATCATTACAATCCACCCAAAGGTTGCCTGTAAGATATTGCTGATATGTAATTATATATTGATTTATGTAACCATAGTTACGAAGAATAATACATCCGCCGAAAAATGCCGAAATACTACGAACGCGATTCGACTGCGTGTGTCAAATGCATGCATGTGTCTAGTGTTTTTTTCATTTATTGGATGTATTTCTAATGCATATTTTATATAAATTTTAGGATTCTTCTCCATATAAACTTTAACTGTGCCAAATTTCATACTTCTCCGTCCGCGCAATTTTCGTAAAAAGGGGTACAAAGTTACGTATTAATATATAGATATTGATGGCACAGGTGGTGTGGTGTTTTAAGTGGTTGCCTCGCTGCTGCTATCGCGCCAAGTAATGTGGTTCGATACCCACACTGAACAAAAAATATGTCATACACAAATAGTTGTTTCGAGTTCTGGGTGTTCTTTATATGTCTTGTTTGAATGTTTGTAAACTCGCCTGCGACACAATTTATTACTAGTATGGGTGATGTCTTAAAAATATATGTACAACATGTCACAGATATAACGCACAACCTCAAACACCCCAATTAGATTATTAAATCGTAATAATATAATCATTAAAATGTTACTTTTATGTACTTAAATATTTTAATTTACCGAATTAGTTCTCCTTATTGTGCGCGGTTAGTATGGGTATATTACAATAAATCTAACATTATTGTCTTTATTGCATCAAGAACCTTATTGCCTTCAATTATGATACACTTTCGTTTATTTCGACTGTTCAAAGAAAAGCATGACTATAATTTGCGTTGTTTTAATTATTTTAGGACAAAAAATACCTATATTAAAATGTCAGAAATGGATTCAATAGCCGATTCTGAACAAAGTACTTTCAGAAAGTGCGTTTAATATGTTACAGGTTGTATATTTATTATATTTCTTTATTTCTTTTTACTTCCTATATGTACTTCCTAAGGCGGGCGAGCGCAATTGCATTGTCACGAAATAATTAGTATATATATTAAATATATTATAAATATTTCCTACGAATCCTATCAAGCGCTACTACGTGGCAATATATTATATAGTAATGACTGATAACACACAAATATGCGAAGCCAAGAAAGTGTTCCGTTTGAATAACATCGACCCCGAAATCAAATTACAATGTAATACTTTCGATATAGAAAAAGTATTTATATTGTTGAATACTAGGTAATATTTGTCGATATTAAAAATACCACATGAGAAAGAAATGTTTGAAGAAAGCGTATATAATAACTCTCCGAGTGATGGATGTACTCTCTGATATAATTATGTCGAGCGGCAAAATGAACAAACATACCAATGTATCTAAATAATATATACATAGACTCATACCTGTGTATTCCGAGTGTGTTTTATAGACACATTTCATGTAAAAAAGTGCGAGCTTACTGAGAACATTTCCAGTCTCCAAAAAAAAAACTGAGAGAAACCTAACAAAAAATAATGTTTGCTAAATTCGAAAATCGAATTCGACCGCGTTTATTCGTCCGCGAATATAAACATAGACTTTTATATTTGTGGCTAAATGATATCAGAGCATCTGCGAAGGCGATCAGAGCATCTGCGAAGGCGACCTTAAAAATAAGCAAATATATGAAAATTAAAATTTAATTTGTGTTAGGATATCTTTGTGTTTGAGTAAATCTCTGGATGGTTTAGATTTACAATTTAACACGGTAGATGGTGCTCCTATCGTACTACGTACTATAGCGATTCCAAAGGAATTTTTGCCCGCGGACGCTCAAGTTGTGGAATCAACTACCTGCCGAGGTTTTTTCACAGGACTACAGTATGGGGTTCTTCAAAAAGGGTGTTAAAAGGCTTTTATAGAGTCGGCAACGCGCAAATGATGCCTCTGGTGTTGCAGGCGTCCGTAGGCTACGGAGACCACTTACCATCAGGGGAGGCGTACGCATTATTGCCAATTTAGTTGTATAAAAAACCATCATTTATATGTAAAGAAAGAAATAAAAAAATGAGACAGTTTATTTTGGCCTCTACACTGGCACAAAACAAAAAAAAACAAAGAAAACATAAGAATACGCAATTTAAGTATCATCATACCGCCAGTGCGAGACCAAAAATGGCACTTATCTCAGCATAATGCTACAGCACCGTGGTAGGTAGAGCAGCGCTGATTTTCGGATAAGTGCATGTAAGTATTCTTTAAAAAGCACAGCAGGGATATAAACCGGGGATTTCCCTGCAATCCTTTTTTGGATAAAGCTAGTTTTGTAGTTGGGATGCTGTATCACTCTGTGCCCTAAAGATGGAATCTGTGCTATGTGTCTACTGCAATACTGTTATAAAGGAACACTTAGTGCTAAATCGGTACTGGTAAGATAATATGATATATGTGTGTGGACTGGCACGATCCATGTATCTCACTTAAGCACTTTAAACTACTTTAACACGCCTTAAATCATTGCCCTAAGTGCTTGCCGGTAGGAGGATAAACGACCTATTTTATAATTTATAAGTTTATCTATTTTATAATAACACAAGCTTTTGCTTACGGATTCGTTTGTTTAAGAACAGTTCTTTATTCTAGATTAAAGGTAACCGCTAAGCTATCTTCTTTTCTGTATTCCTGACAATGTGTATGCGAAATTTCGTAATAATCGGTCTATATTTAAGGCGTGAAATCGTAACAAACAAATGCACATGCGCATTTATAATATAAGTTAGAATTACGCCTTTTTATCCATTACATTGCAATGAATAGGTTCTATCGGAATTTCACGGAACACCAAAAGCCTACCGACTAAAACGGCACAGGGTACCTCACCTCCGTTTTTTATACGATTGCTAGAATTGGTTAGCAATTATTTCAGCTATCTATGGAATAGGTCACGCAGACAGAACTACGGGCGACAACTTTAGCAACTAGGGGACCTGGTCGTAGAACCTTTATAGTCGTTTGGATTTATATCCTAGACCAATGAGGCAGTATAATTTTGTAATACAACCTTATAGTGGTGTTCATTAAGGTACAATAAATTGCTAAGCAAGCAAGCTTTAAAATGTATAGAATAATTTCTATGAACTTAATTTCCAGCTTTTACCGCTGTATTAAATCAAGTTTGAGTTTCATAAATTGGTTTTAGAGTTCGCAATTTGAAAAATGGGGCGTAATATATACAAAACTGTTACAATATTGTGTTACATTGGCAGATTTTATTAAATCGTGGTACAATGTAGTCACAACGAGGATCGCTGCCGCCGTACACTCGCAGGGGAACGAAAGGATTGAATAAAATATATATGATATGTACATACGTAATAGTGCCTCTCTCAGATTACGAGAGCCCACCAAATTGGGCTGCAATTTTGAGGTTAAAAATAATAATAAAATGTCCGGCAACCCCCGTGCAGCGCGTTCATTCTTTGATCTTTATTATATAATAAAGTTAGTTCATTTCGCGCCAGTAATGAATATTAATGTTCTCGCTTAAGTCATAAAATAAAGTTTATCTGAACAACGCGTCGTCGTTCCTCTGCCACCTCGGCCCTAGTGATAAATTCACAAAGAATAAGCCGAACTCGGTCCGTTTTCAATTATAACCAAAATTCGTATTGTGTACTTTCTAACTTCAATAATATCATGAATTATTTACGCCGCGCCGTTAATAACAACACGAATTTGTTGTGTTTAACAATGTTGCCGGGCCTCGCACCATCTGTACGTTATGCTGAATCCATTAATTTTATTGCCCCAAAATGCCGTGATCTATAAAATTGTTTGATCTCTCGAATTATTCAGGATACTGGCTGATAGTTCGCGTGTACAGTTTGAATATCAAACCGCGAACTTCAAGTTTGTGTTGACTTTGATTGAGATATCATTTTGACTTGGTAGGCAACTCAAGAGCATTCGCGACAAAGCCCCTAACAATCGCATCGACCCGAGATATTATAATTAGCTATCGATACGACACCGATATTATTTCCACCCACTCGCTGAAGCCAAACACTTAAATCTTACAAATTGGAATTTTGTGAGGAATAGATTTTTGTACGTGAAAATCGATTGACATCCAAATTAGGATTTCTGGCCCTCAGGCTAAAGCGAATTTACGAGGGATTTGGCAGATTACACGTCCCATCAAATTGGTGCTTATATTCATTTTATACTTCAAGAAATATCAGAACTCGCGTCATATATGTATGTACGTATAAATACGTACCGGGTGCCAATAAATATTTAAAACGGTTTATATGTGAACTCGATTCAAATGAATATTCATAATTTAACAGCACAGTCCACATACAGTCAGCAGAAACGGAATGCCGTTAAGCAAACACGGGGATCAAGCTGTTACGATACGACATCTCTTCCACGCCCACATTAACACACATCCTAATCCTGGAAATAATATATTTTAATAAATTATTTTTCTTTAGATAGGGAAAAAATAAATAATGGCTTGCTAAATATTTTGAAGACTCAATGTAAGCGGTGGACATAAAAAATAAAACATTTGACAATTTATAATATATAAATATAAATTTTAAAGCAACGTATGTTTATTATCTTTATAATTTTAAACATAATAAAAAAGATTTATTTGCTTTAGTTACGCTACTTTTCTTATTTGCAGAACAAAGGCATACCTATGAATCAGAAAGTTGTAAGTAAGACTATAAACAAGGGCTAATCTGGTTCCGTACTCGGTTACGTTTGCTCCACAAACACGGTGTGTTTGTGCAGACAATAGCTAAGTACAATAATTGTGCATGAAGTGGCCGGGAGAACTGTGCCTTGTTGGCACAGCGGGCTCTCTAAGCCTTTCCGATGTGTGACTAATGTTTGTGTATGGTAATGAGATGGTAATGAGTGCGCTAGTTCTCTCTAACTGGATCATTGAAGCCCGTTTTCATCACACTCGTTCGGTCATCGGAGCGTCGAGTGGTTTGCTGAGACACGGCTTGCACTAGTCTACTGAATAAACAATGCTCTTTACTGTTGAATGCAGTGGCCAAATACCGCAAACAATGTTGCCGTGACTTGTATAATTTTGGTGCGCTTTGTATATAAAATACAGTGGAATATACTTCCTAAGATGAGTGGTAGCTCTTGCTATAGTGTAACCACAATTTGATCAAATAAAATGTGTATTTGGCGAGCTTTAGTTTTCCCCAACCGAAATAGCCGCCGGTCTATTATTGTTCTTGGTAATAGGACAATGAGGCAATTTTATATTTTAAACTGCCACTAAATTTTAAGTAACTAATCAAAACTACTATGATTATATATAATTTATAAAATACTAGTTTCTACTACTTTTCAAGTATAGTACCTATAAACTAATAGAATAGGTTTTATCCCGTGCCAACTTTTATCCAAGTCTGTTTAAAACTAAGAATTGCGTAACACAATCTAAACATATTAACAAACCTTCACATACATAATATTAGTAGGACTAATTAGCGCAGACAAACAATTATTATTAAGCACAGCAATCACAAACATAAAATTATACCTCGTGAGGCAAACATTTTGAATGAAAATACTTCAGGAATATTTTATAGTATGCAACCCTTTTGCCACGGTTTTAAACTAACCGACGCGCAATTATTGCACTAATAAAATACATACATTACATCCATATAATATGGTTTAGTTAGTAACAATAAGGGTTAAAACAGTATAACGCTAGTTTTGACAACAAATGTAGGGCACCTCCATAATGTAATAGGATTACGCGTGTAACTTTCATGTTACTAATGAACGCTTTTCAACTCTAATTAGCTAACATCGACATAGGCGTATTAATTAATTATTATTAATTTTAAGATTTGGTCGACATCTAAGATGAGTAAAGACGTTTGAAGGCTCTTAGCTTTTTTTAACTGGATGTCAAATAGATAGATACACTTTTGTGTATACTGTGAAGGCAAAAGCAAATGTGTCTTACGTCCACATTGCAGAAACGATATTTTCGGCTCCACGATATATGAAGAGATCAGGCAAATACGACACCATGCTTCTACTAAAATCTTTTCAGCAGAAATACTAATTTTGCCTAAACTGGTTATCAAACCCAAGTGTTCACTATCATACGAGACAATCAATCAATACCAAAAAAAGAAAATAAAGAGTTGTTTGAAGATAAAGCACCCCATGTGCTTAATGTAGGGAACGCAGCCCTAAGCACCTTCAAAGACTTTGCTGGGCTAAAACAAAAACTTTTTGAGAGGGATTTAAAAGTATGAACATGTATAAAAAGGCTTATAGGCTATAAGCGGCATAATGAAAAGGAAATGTCCAAATATGTTCGTATTTGTCCTAGGTTATAGCTTTTTAAAGCTGCGGGTGGGTAAAAAAATGTCCTGTGGCTAAACTACTGAATAAATTTGGTTCATAATTTGTAAATCGTCAAAGAATACCATGTAGTATATGTGGTATCAATTAATGCGATAACATTTGCGCCACTTTGTATATGCATTGCATTTGAAAACACAGCCTAACGTTAGTAAATACGGCCCTAGACGAATCTACTATTTTTATTTTCGGTTATATCTAACAAAAACGTGAGTACATTTTATTATTCCTATGGCAAAACTGGAATGTTGATATAAAAGCTTAGGGTAACAAATTCTTAGGAATGATTGTTCTCAAATCAAAAGGTAAAGTGTACTTAGATTTCAGTTTGCTCGTTTTATTTCTTAGAATAAAAGGCGCAGTATTTGTAACACATTATTCAAAGAACGGATTGTTTATTCCCGATGCTTCGATACGTCGTCGCTGTGAAGAGGTAATCCATCTGTTAACGTTTTAGTTTATGTTTATTTAGTAGCCCTTGTGAGATCGTTATGGGTAATTAGCTTAATGTATATGTATGTTTTTTTATTTTTCTGGCTGAATAAGCCCAGGCTGTTAAAGCAGAATCTGCGGTGCTGGACTTAAGTGGTGAAGGAGTTGAAAATATTACCTCTTTTTTGTTACTCTAGTCTAGATGTAATCAGTGTAAAATATCTTCTTCTCCCTAGCCTTTATTATTCCCAAGTCACTTGGGTCGGCTTTTCTGGTCTAACTGGATTTGACTAGATATCAGTTTTTACACGGAGCGGCTGCCACCTGACCTTCGCAACTCGAAGGCTAACGATACCCTAAGGTTAGACCAGTGTCAGGATATTATATTATATTCCAAAGTCAGAGGTATGCGACGTGGGTTCGAAACCGAGACCCTCTGTATTGCAGTCTGTTGGTCTCCCCACTGTGATGTAAAATGTAAATATATAATATTTATATTGATATCATTAGACTATATAAAATAATTATTTATTTATTCCCAGAAAGTTGCACAATAATCATTTGCAAGAGATCACAAATGAAAAAACATCATTATATTTAAAAGTAGTGTGTAATTAATTCTATTTATTTATCTTAACATCGACTTTGTCTAGAGATAACTATAAAATTAGAATCAATGTGACGCTATGTAGGTATAAACTTAACTGGGGTCATTGTATTCATGTATATACAGTCTATTACAGTTTATACGCTGGACGCAACTTAAAATATCCAAACAGAAAAACCAAACAACTATCCGAACCGGTAATCGACGCCGATACTTTACCATTGCATGCAAATATTTTAATTCACCAGTCAACTATTGGATTCCCAGAAATAATTGAAAACTTTTTGTATATGACCGCCGGTGTGCCGCTGTAACTTAATAGGTTAAGCAGAAAGTAATACCACAGAATGTGGTATTTAAAGCTATCATAATAGAATTTATAGTCCTCTTAAATGCTTAATCACTGTACATATTACTTGAATATGCCGTATCATGGCCCAGAAAGGCCTTAAGATCATGGGAAGCTATAAAAAATTATTATCAACAAACTTTGCAATATCATCGTGTTTGCGAGAAAATAGCATCAGGCACGGCACTTAAAGCACCATAAATGTGGCCAATCTCCATTCTGAAGCAAGAAAACAATAGGTCGAAGGAGTGATACGATTTGACGCTGTCTATACTAAAATACCATTTCTTGCCTTGACTAAGTCTTTGGTTCCGTTGCATAAAATTATGTTTACACTTATGACTGATCATAAGGTCTTGGAGTTTGATTATGGCGTTAAAACTTTCAATGAGCGCATAGTGTCCGAAAATGATCTCGGCTAATGATAATAAGCTGGCCTTTATGACGTGGGCATTAAAAATAGGTAGCAAAATGAGGGAAGGGGACTTTATAAACATTCAAACGGACACAAAGAACGACCAGAAACGGAACAAATATTTGTGGATCACAATTTTTTCCCGTATGAGGATCGAATTTACAACACTTGCCGCTAAGGTAGTGGACCGCTTAAACCACAACGTGCGGTATTATTTCAGTCAAAAATAAAAACATACATAGAAATACAATAAGCTAATTTTTTTAATCACTCTTCGATCTCCTAAGGTGTTGACAATAGTGTAAGACCGCCATACTTTGCCAGTGATAGTATTATAAGGGCCCATTATAAGGGCCTTTTGCCGTATATTACAAGGATCATTTGAAAGAGCTTGTATTTTCTTAAATGCTTTTAGTTTTTTATCATTTTGTAATTAAAAAGATATTGATTAAAAACCAGCGCTGATATTGAGCTTATATGATATTACTAGAAATTTCTGTACTCTAAAGTCATTTTAAGAATATAACTTCAGAATATTATCCATCAAACAAGACTTTTCTGTGGCTATAATAATAAGAATGAAAAATTACGCATATTTGATTTAAATTTCAGAAATTATATAAATATAAAAGTGATTTGTTATGTGTAGATAGAATTTGAATGACATTTTAAAATTGAATTTAAAATTGGAATGTGACAAAGGTATGTCTAAGCTCTTGAAAACGACTCCGAAGACATGCAAATAAATAACATCACTATATCAGTGGTTTTGAAAATCTTTCTGCGTCGGCAGCTAAAAAATAATTATATTATTTTTTTATTTTGCAAAATGACCACACTCCGCCTAATGGTAAGAAGTCGTGTGGTCTAAGAGCAGTGGCCTGCACACCGTCCTCATAGCAGCCGAGGCGATGTTGAGGTCTCTACTTTGAAGGCCTGAGAAGGTGCTTTTTCACGCCCCGCTTAAAGGAAGAAGGAAACACGTGCCTTGGCAGAGAATTTCGTGCCTTGATCGTTCGGCAGAGGCTGGTTGGGTCCTCATAGCCAAACATTGTTGGTACGCACTCTAGTTGACTCTGAGCCCAGCACGCGTTGTTCTGGATAGGAAAGGGGAGGGCGGGATAAGGTGGAATAACTCTTCACAATCTAAGCAAATTCTGCAAATGCATGCATATACATGTTGTCTATACTTTAATACCATATAATACCGTGAATATATAGTATGGTTAGGGGTAGATTAGGTAGGACTAATGCAACTATGAAGCATGGACCCACGAGGGTCAGTTTAAGTCGTAATTATTGCCTACAACTTTGTAACATTTTAGCTTAACATTTGCTATTATTATAAAATGTATGATTATATCCTCATTAATATTGTATTTGTGTTAAGTCTATAATATTGTTCTATAGCAGACAGTTTCAATACAAACTTAAATCAGGATTGCAAATAAATTTTACTTCGTATCTGTTATCTATTTTCGTTTTAAATTATGCTCTTTTTTAGCCTGAATGTGACGTGTTGTTTATATTTCAATCCTATCTGGCTGTCAGTGAGTCACAGAGGCTAACAAAATTCTGAACACTGTACAACACTGCGTCGCGTCGTCGCCATTCAACTTTATTTGCTTCATTTTATTATTTTAAACTAACTCTCGTTGAAAAAAATGTTGCGTAGTCATTTGTTGTAGTCACAATCGGATTAAGGGGAAATATCAACAGAAGCGCAGCGACATCGATATGGCCGCAGGTATTTTAGTGTATGAACGTATGCCAAAATTTATTTCAATGAGTACATATGGCACGCTTAATTAAAGACGAAGAGAGAGTTAGCCGAGTATTTCGGATTAAACAAATTTAAACTCTGTTGCAATTACTTAACACAAATATAATATTAGAATTATAGTCACACAATTAGAGTTCAAATAACGATTTTAATCTGTCCAAGAGATCGGGATGATCGACGGTACAAATCTAGTTAAAATCTGTGCTTTATAAAGCACGGGTCATTAACGTTTACTGCTTAGACTTGTTCGGAATCCCACTTTGTTACTTGATAATTTTTTCCTAATAAAGGAACACGTAATAACTTAGGGAAGCTCATGTCCAACAGTGGACTTCTTTCGGCTGAGATGATGATGAAAGGCACGGCCGAGGATCACAATATTCTCCGCAATACAGTCTTAGAAAGTTTGAGTTTGAGTTGCTATGACTAACCATTCTAACATGTTATTTCGGTATTAACAGTAGCAAATATTGATTGCAAATATAAAAAACTATAAAAAGCAAACATATAAGCTTCGTAGAAGTTGAGCTGTGTTTATGCGTGACTTGTAAACCGCTTGAAAAGACTTCAACATCTCAGTTATACACGCATTGTCATGAATAGCAGTGTTGAAAAGTTTTCAACATGGAGTCCACTAGCACTTTACCAGAGTCAGACACCAACGTAATGGTATAAGGCTATGGCTATACTATTTCTTTGATATCTGAGTCTTCTCTTTTCCCTATCTCTACTCGGAGATTTTAGGAGATTTGATATTTAATTGAAAATGGTCATTTTTATTAGACATTAACTTCTTCCTGCGTCTTCGCTCGGAAACAGTACTCTTTACCTTATAAACATTTCTGTACTCCTGATAACTTGTATTCGAAATTTCATGACGTTCGGTCGAGCAGTTAAGGCGTAACAAACAAACAACCAGACTAACACTTGCATTTATAATATTATATGCTTAATTTATTTTATTAGCTGAATAAAGCAGTGCCGCTTCATGGTTGTGATTTTCCGTTTTTATAATATCGTGAGAAAATCTGTTTGAAAGTTCTCTATAATGTTTTAGAAGACATGTATGTGAAGTCTGCCAACCCGCACTGCGCCAGCGTGGTGGACTATGGCCTAACGTATTTACTAACAATATAGCAACATATTCGAGGTCTCTAGGCTAAGGATCTAACGAACAAACTGCTGAAAGGCCATCCAAGCGCTGTCAGCGCTCGACTCAATCCGTTCATGACAGGTTCGCTGACTAACGTAACGTTGAGCTACACAAAGCATTTGAAATGCCGTCGCGATTCATGTATATTCGCTTTGTTAGCTCCGTGATTGGTATAGATCACGTTTCTCTAATCCTCGTATTTGTGTATCCTAGTGTAAGTAATTAAGTCTTTGTTTTGTAAAATGTTATACGGTGTAATTAAAAGGTATAAGCATGAAGTGTAAGCTATGTTGTTACACCCGTTCTACCATGGCTGTGATGAGTATCTATGACGTATACGAACAACAGTGTGTTTGGATTATTATAGCATTGTAATTAGAGTCAGCACATCCTAACTAATATTATAAATGCAAATGTGAGTTTGTTTATTTGTTACACTTTGACGCCTAAACTACTTGACTGGTCATGAAATTTCGTATACACGTTTGCAGGGGTACAGAAAAGGACAAAGGGTAACGTTTATGCAAAGTAATCCAGGGCCAAAAGCTAGTAAGAAATCTTCTGAGTCTAATAAGAAATGTCTATGTTTTGAATATCATTATGGTTCTAGGTTACCGTGGTGACCATATGCTTCGAGGAAAAATTGATATTCACCCGATTTTGGTTAGATATAAAACTTAAATTTTTTTTGAGGGGGGTTTCAAATTACTAGTATTCTTGTTAACCCCTTCAGCTAAGCTAGAATACTTGTGTTAGGAGTGGGTTCACGTCAGTAGTGCGATGGGTGGGTTACTACATAAAAGTAGGACACACCAACAACACACTTTCGCATATATACCTAATGGTAAGAATTTATAATGTATGTCTACATTTTTCTATTTTTAATTAATTATATTTTCTTTTATGATACATACAAACATAAATTATAATCGTATGTGTTTATTTATAATTCAGCGAATCATCGTTCTCTAAGATAAAAAAAAAACAAAAGTTGAATGATTAGGCATTGTCTACTTAAAAAAAAAACTCAATATGCATTGCGTTTCGTTTTATTTGCAGGGTTTTTTTTTGGGATATCTATTTCCTCGAACCAATTGTCATTACTAGGTTCAAACCAATATTGTTGATATATGTAGCTACAGATGTTCCCTAAAACTAAAAAGCCAGTAAAAATATTCATGCATTTTCTCTTTTCACCAATACTACGGATTGCCGATAGAAAATTAATAACATCGCTTTGTTAGCTGACATGCAATAACTCACAAAATTATTTGATATTCTGACATAGTTTGTACGCTGACATACTTTATAAAACTATGCTCGCTTCTAAACTTGAATATTATTTTCTTCTTAATTTTTTTTTCCTATTTGGGGAACTTACAGCTAGCACATCAATATTAAAATCTTAACAATTTAAGGCCATTTACAAGTTTCCACCACTAAAATTAAATGTTTAACATATTACAAGATCGGTTATAAATTTAACATTACAAATGGTATAAAAACTAGGTAGAATCAAAGAATTTTCGTGTTACATTTCCTTTAAGTTGACTAACACTGGTCCCAAACAAATCAATATCTAATTCATCAGAAAGTTCGTTATAAGTCCTGCACGCTCGTATAGTAAAACAGTTCTGCCTGTAAGTAATCCTGACTAGGGGTACGTGAAGCAATGCAACTCTTGAATTGTATTTTAGATTTATAGGGATATAGGGGACCAGCAATGTTGGTGAAGTTAGGTATTAAACGTCACAAATAGGAGGCTAATCCTAGAAATTGCCTTACTTGTCTTGCCATTTTATGAATGGGACCTCTAGAAGGTAAAATATGTCAATGTTTATATCTATAGTTTATTTTTATAATGATCCATATTCGGATTGTTTTCAGTATTAGCTTCAGGCTTATATTATATTTATATAGGGTTTCTGATAATTAATGGATAACCTGGAAATGTCTTATAGTGGAACTGATGGCCGTTCAGAAAAAATATGAAAAAAAATCTATCCTAACTACTACCTGAGATATGTTTTTTTTTTAATTACTATGTATAACTTTCTTGTATACGACGACCATAAATGAATGAAATCCATCGGTTTTTTGTTGTTTTATTATTAAACACTAATTATGCTAATAGATAGACAGTCAAAAGTATGCTATGCTAATATAGCTTGCACTTTATAATATATATATATATATATATATTTTAGTTTTTGTTTTCTTTTTTTTTAACGGCCTTTAGTTCTACTATAAGACATTCAAGGTTACCCATTAATTACTGGACACCCTGTATATGTATGATTTATCAATTTATATTAACGGACTGCACGGATGATGTAGTGGTATAAGTAGTCACATTGCTACTGCTACTACACCAAGTGATGTGGATTCGAATCAAAACGGGGACAAAAGAAATGTGTGATCCAGAAATGGTTGTTCCGAGTCTGGATGTTCTTTATGTCCGTTGTTTGAAAATTTGTAAAGCAACCCGAATCAGGATAAGAGGAGCTTTAAAAAAATAGGTACATGATAAGACGAGTATATTTACGATTACAAGATACGAATGTAAACACTAAGCTGTTTAGAAGAAAAAGCTAATAGCGCTTCTAAAGTTCTGTAAAGATTTCTGCTTAAGAGACAGAGATGGGGAGAGTAAATCACACTTAGAGTTAAAAAATACTTTTGTTTTACTAAAAGTTTTTAAACTTTCGCGATTTGTACACATACTTAATATAATGTTAGACAACGGGTCTTACTCGCGATAAAGTATTTAAAAGGTAATAAATACCTATTGATTACCCGACGTTTCGACCGACTTGCATCGATCGTGGTCACGGGTTGACTGATGTGAGTTTGTTTGTTTTTAACGCTGTCACGCCTTAACTCCTCGACCCCTCATCATAAATTTTCGCAAACAGGTCGTTAATAACACAGAAAAGGACATATAGTACCTTTCATCTAGGAAAAAGTACTGTTTCTGAGGGATTGGGATGGAGTTTAGCAAAGCCGCGGGCAATATCTATAGTGTCATATTTTGGACCGTGTTCTAAATAAACACAATTTGTTTTAGTTGCTTTGTTAATTTCAGTCTGGTCAGTGTAGTTTGATCTGGTTTGTGGATTACTTTACATACAAACGTAGTCTGTTGTGTACGTTCTAATTAATGACGCTGGCGGCGAACTGTGAGATATTCTCATGTACTATGTACACTCGATACACAAACACATGCCTTTGAGAATACATCTTCTTGTCTACTCCTTTACGCCTTCAGTATCGTATTTTAAAAGAGTATTACGTTATATTGAATTTACATACTATCCTTGTAGGATTTTGTGTATTAAATGAATAGTAAAGTTGAGAGTAAGATAACGTTGTTTTATTATTCATAGTCTCATGCTCTTATTCATAGTCCCACTGTTGGGCTCCGGCCTTCTCTTAGTGTGAGAAGGGGTAGATCATAGTCTATGATGCTGGCCCAGTGCGAAGATCAGACTTTACATATATTTGAGAAAATGATGGTCAACTCTTGCAAATTGTCTTACGATATTTTCCTTTACCAATAAAGCAAGCGATTAATAATTAATTATTTAATCCTTACTAATATTATAAACGCGAAATTTTGTATGGATGTATGGATGTTTGTTACTCTTTCACGCAAAAACTACTGGACCGATTGCGATGAAACTTAGTATGTAGATAGCTGGTGACCTGGTTCTCACATAGGCTACTTTTTATTTCGATATTTCCATGGGAAAGGGATTTACGCGGGTGAAATCGCGGAGAAAAACGAGTACGCATATAATTTTACAAAAAGCGGTTTTCCACTAGGCTATCGCTGAGAGATAGAAAGAGTATTTAATCTGACTTATCTTTCAGGCTTCCTAACGTCTCTTTATACATATTATTCAGGCATGTTCACCGATTTAAGGTAGCCTTTCGTACGTCTCTGATCTAGTCAGAAAAAGGTTTCGAGACGATATCAAGTAATTAACTTATTTATAATTAGTACCGTGGCACATTTTCATAAGTTAACAGAACCAAGTTTCAACAAAAGCTCGCCTACACTCGACCAATTTATAACTACTAGACATGTTCGTATATAGTGATGTGAATAGAATTGAGATTATCATATTATATAACTAATACTACAACATTGAAATTAGAATAATAATTTATATATTTTAAACATATTAACAGATTAATTTACACAGTAAGTATATTTGAAATGTTAGATAACAAATACATATTTGTTCCGAGTCGGTGAGTTCTTTACGTCTGTTGTTTTTGAAGTTTCGAAGGAATTATTTCTAGTGAGGCAGTTGCCATTTAAGAAGAAAAATACTGCTTTCTGTATTACAATACAATTAAATTTTAGACACATCGTACTAGGCTACGCTTGTCCTACAGGCATTTAAAGAAAAGCTAACTATCCTTTCATATTTTGATAACACTGTTTCTAGGCGAATACCATGCGGCTCACTGTTCAGTATTTCTGGCGCTTCATTCGCTTACATAGAAGGCTGTATAAGCAAACGAAATGCTAGAAGCAAGTTGTATATATTTTCATCTATTTGTAAGGACAAACAGATGCAAATATATACAACTAGTTTTTGGCCGTTGCTGCGCCGGCGAGAATTACGTGAGTACGCAAATAGGAATAAAAAGTACCTCATGTATTAATCCGGGACATCTGTGCGACAAGTCTTCTCCAAATCTCTTTATCGGTTAATGCCTGAGTGATTGAGTAACTAAGTCAGTAATACAAACATTGGCATAAACTCTCACATTTCTAATTCTTTAATTTAACATTAACATCCGGTGGCAATCTCATCAAATATCATAATATGATTTTGTTTTTGACAATTCACATATCGTGTCCTTTCAGAAAACTTGTGCTAATTCTGTGATTTCTATTGCATCTTTCGTTCACATAGCCTCTGGTACCTTTTGATGGAAACATCATCCGACGCAGGGTGCGCATTTTCTAACGCTTCGTTTACAGTATAGCGGTCTCGGTATTAGCGATTTGGTTTGGTTATGGCTACATCAAACGGTAATCGTGTCGATTGAGTCATAATTATGTCGGCAATTCATATACATAGTAACTTAATTAAACTCCGTTCTGCATTTTTAAGTACTGAGCCTCTCGGAGGCGTCCGGAATTCGTCTGCACTGCAGTGATACAGTCGTAATATATGTATGTACTTGAATGGCGATGCTTATACTAGCACGTCTGCTGAAGAGTAACGTTAGCTTTTCAAACTAATGCTTATATTATATGACATCTAGTCAATATCTACGAGGTTTAAAGTGATTGCTTAACATGTTAAGCTTCTTACACTGATGCGCACACCGCTTGATACGCTATATCTACCGATATCCCACTATTCTTCGTAATTAGTCAAACTAAACTCTCGTTTCAAACTAAAGCGAAACCGATATATGATTTGAAGCGCTTTATTGCTCTGCATATGTAAGTATTTTATGAATTGAATTGCCCTCTTTATTATTCTATATTTTTGAACGGAGATTAAATAAACTATATTTTAACGATTTTTGCTATAAAACAGAGTTATTATTTTTAAAGATAGAGGTAATTGAAATCTCGTTAGTTTGTTTTGACATTTGTTTCTAATTTAATAAAGCTTAATCATACTAATCGGTATGTGCTAAGTCATTCACGATTTCTAGACTGGTCTCTGATTCTTCAGTAACGTAAAGATTCGCATGAATTTTGGCTGTTCGCGAATTGCGTCAGTTTGGTCACGTGCTTATATGTTTGCCAGAACAATCGCTGCGAAGGAAATGGGTAACGCGTACCGCGGGGACAGCACTTCAATGTTGAACAGTGTCTCAAACAAACACGGAATTACGTTTAACTACGATGAAATTTAGTTGGTGCTAAAATTTTATTCAGTCAGAAATACAATAGTCAATGTTGTGGAAGTTAATTCAATCCTATTGTATTTTGAACACGTAAATGTATTTCTTGCAGCTTGGTTGCTTATATTACCTACTAAAGATTCGATTTCATATTGTAACTAGCATATACATATGTGGACATACCCATTATAACTGTTATCAAAAAAAATACTGGTATAAACGGCTTTACTGTAATATGTTTCTAGCTTTCTTTAGACAGTTAGTACTTATGAAAAATTCTCATATTGGAAACCTCTGACTGAACTTAATAACTGCTGGATATAAGAATCGTGCAGTTATTAAGAGCGAGACTTTCTATTTATTTTAAGAAAGGCATTATGAGGAAACCTGTCTGAGTGTACTTCTTAATGTTCTTAAAGATATGAGAAGGCAGGCAATCTGCACTATACCAGCGTGGCCAACAATAACCTAGAGGCCCGTATTCAGCAATGAGACAGTAAATAGGGCTGATATTCCATATTCTATTACTGCAATGAAGATTTACTCCTCAAAGGCACCTCAAAACATTTAGTCCGCCTTGAAAATCGAAATGAATCTCGGTTAGCAGCCACTAGTCATGTCACGTACGCATTGAACATAAATTAATCACTTCGTAAATTATGACTTGGACATTATTGTTTGCATATTTTATATTTATAAAAGCTGCAAATAATAATTCTCGGCGTGCAATAAGTCTTTTTACGTTTTTGTCATCCATATGTCATCGGTTCTCTTTTTCTTTTATGTTGAGCTGTGCGAGTGTGCTGGCCAGCTTTGCCATTAGACGTTGTCGCATTCTAATCGCTTTATAACACGAGATTGTGAACTCGCTCGCATCTTGCGTTACTATCTAACTTAGTGCAAAAGCTTATTATTGCAACATCAGGTTCTTTCTAGTAGATTTGGCCTACTACTTGTGTTGCCATGATTGCTCCATTAGAGTCGATTTCTCGTCAAAGACACCGACTTTTATTGCCTCGTACTTAGATGTGTCTTTTAATTTTTTAAAGCATTATTTACCAAGCCTATTAATCCAAGTTAGATCTTGGGTTTACCAGTAATAGTACGCGCCATACTACCGGTCCAATATAGCAGTCTAAAGGCATATCTATACTTTATTATTATAAAGATAAAATATTAGTATTTTGTATGCTTTTTTTTTTTTTTTTTTTTTTTCTTTCCTTTTTTATTTAGGGACTTTTATTGCTATGGCAATACGCCAGTCCCATTGTAACCAAAACTAAAACTACAATAAAAATAAATATAATTTAACCTACCAGGCTAGATATTGACCTTGCAGCCTCACTCACTGGTTCGGCCAATATACTTTGGATGCTTCCCACATCAAATCTATTACACTTAAATTTATGGAATATACTTTGTCGTTGTCTCTCGTTCTTGACACAATCCGTTAGCAAATGGTATACATCCTCCACTGTATGACAAAGCTCACAATTTGGGGATTCACTTTTACGCATGAGGTATGTAAACTTAGCCGACGGATAATGTCCTGAACGGAGTCTATGCATTTTAACAATAAAAGAACGTGATGTTTCAACACTACTGAACCATTTTGTATGCTTGTAATGAATAAACTCATAAATTACTGGTCTGATTTTTATAATTATTTCACCATTAGAAAGCTACTTTATCTAGAAGTAACCAGCCATGGGAGTGGAGCAGTAGTCATAAACGTGGGTGAAACTCCAAGGGACATCTAGTTTTTAATAAGTGAACTGCTATTTGAACAAATAAAGAGTTAGTTACTTAGTATCCACCAGCAAATTGCTATACATAATTATGTGGGCCAATGAGCTCCTTTAGGCATGAGCATAGAAAATATATGTGGTCCACCGACTATTGTCCTGAGTCTATATACGAAATTTTTAAAAAAAGAAAGGCCGTGAACGTATACATGTAAATGCTTGTACAACATAAAAAAAACAATTAATTTGAAGTAGCATGGTCTGAAACCGTATTTAGTATACAGCAATAGGCATAATCTTTATTAAATTAAAGTTGGCAAAGGGACTACACACACTTATTCTGCTCTGTTCAGCTTTTGTCCATAGAAAACGATTTTGTATGGAGACGCGTACGCATACATTCAGCTTTCCGCGTCTATTCAGCTTTCGCAGCAAATAGGCATAAAATGAGGACAAATGTGTTTTTATCATGCGAATGCTATAGATAGAATTCAGCGCTGTTCTGTTCCAACGCATTCAGTGCTGTTCCACCGCGTTCAGGGCTGTACGGCTCTGTACGCGGTCGCAACTTGTCGACGAGGACGGCCGCGTACAGCGTCGAACGCGGCGGAACAGCGCTGTACGCGGATGGTCCCCGACGGCTTTTCTCATTAGAAGAGAAGAAGAAGAGAGAAGCAGAACTGCATAAGTGTGACCAAAATCATTCAGCAAAACGAGAATAAAGCTGAATAAGTGTAATTAGTTCCAAAAGATGGGTGTATTTGTTTCCAACTATCAGTGATTGTAGAGATATGATGATAGAATCTTAATGTCTTAATCAATCCTATACAGTGAAAACAAATGACTTTATTCACAGATATTCCAAATTCAAAACCGAATGGTATTCCCCGCACACAAAGTTCTAGCCTCTACTCTTAATACCGTCCGTTAAATAGCGCAGTTGTGTATACTAACCAGTCATGGTCGAATATGACTGTTCATATCCGACCATCACTGTTAAGTATTCGTATGTAGGTAGGTATTCCTATGTGTGTCTGTATACATATAAGTATCTTTGTACGTTTATGAACGCATGTGGTCTGTTGACTAACTAGTTTCGAACGTTCTGATTGCTTATACACTTTCTATGGAAGGAAGTCACACATTACGGCAGTTGCTTTATTGTTTTAGTGTGTGTATTGATGTGTACATATCATATGATGACTGGTGCTAGTTTTATAGA
This sequence comes from Catocala nupta, assembly GCA_963675205.1. Lineage (NCBI taxonomy): Eukaryota > Metazoa > Arthropoda > Insecta > Lepidoptera > Erebidae > Catocala > Catocala nupta. The sequence continues at coordinate 22,606,198 of OY776086.1, read as the reverse complement.
GTTTTATGACTTTAAATGCCTCGATGGCGCAATCGTGTTGTATGCGGTCGCTGTGCGTGCTATGTTGTGGGTTCGATTTCCGAGGACAAAAAATCATTGGATTTGTTGAAAAATCTTATTAGTAGCACGGAGACTCGAATTCTGTCCGTTAAATTTAATTTTTAAAATAGACTTTTAATTATCGCCAACATATGTTGTGTGCGATCTAAAATTATAGGATGTGAAATATGGGTATAGTATACCGTACCTAGTCCTTCGGGGACATATGTAAGTGTGAGACTCTGTATGTATGTTTAGACTGCATTGATAGAGGTACATGCTTATGGCCGATCGTGCCGTTTTGTATTTGATGGTTGGAATGTTGGAATATACAGTTTCTAAATTGGTTTCATGGTTTAGTTCTAAAATTGTAACTAATAGAGTTACTTTCGCATCTACATTATCATTATTTTGGAAGTATGAAGTTTGATATCCATACGTTCATGGGTACTGGTGATTAAATGTCGTTACAATTAGTTGCTCAATTCAAGTAAAGACAACATAGATATGGACATAAAAATAAGCTTATTAGAAGACCATAGTCACCCTTTAAAACTCTTAATAAATTATAATTTATGTCCACGAATATTTTATAATAACTCGTTTAATAATCCTAATATTATAAAGGCACCATTAAAATAATTATTATTGGCAAGCTTTAAGACTTAATTATAATTATATGTAGTTATTACTTTATTGGCAAACAACGATGTAAGTACAATGTACTAAGTACAATGGGTGTAAAGTTTACAAAGTAGATAGCTATGAACCGGTGTTGCTTAAATATGCTAAGTTTGCCGAGTCGACAGTGCGACAAATTGTAGACACTTACTTTTATATTAAGCTTTGAATAAATACACATACATATATAATCTCACGTTTATATACAACATGTCACAGATATAACGCACAACCTCAAACACCTCAATTAGCTTATTAAACCGTAATAATAATATTATAATCATTAAAATGTTACTTTTATGTACTTAAATATTTTAATTTACATTATTACTTGTGCGCGGATAATATGGGTATATAACAATAAATCTAACATTATTGTCTTTATTGCATTAAAACATTATTGCCTTGAATTATGATATATTTTCGTTTATTTCAGCTATAAATAGATGACTATAATTTAATTAGTTTTAATTATTTTAGGGATAAAAATTACTTATATTAAAAATTGCTGGAATTAATTCAGTAGCCAATTTTGAACAAACTACTTTCAGGATGTGCGTTTATTATGTTCCATTTTGTATATATATTATTTTCTCTATAAATGACAACGCCCGCACTAGAAATAATTCCTGTGTCCCGGGTCACATTCAAACAACGGACACAAAGAACATCCAGACTCGGACCAACCAATTAATGATAACCCAAATTTTTGTCTCGTTTGGAGATTAAACCCACAACACTCGATGCAGTGGCAGTAGCGAGACGACCTCTTACACCATAACGCTCTCTATGCAGTCAATTTACATCCCTGAAGGAGTAGGCAGAGTTCTATTCCACTCGTTGACAACTATAGTTGTATATCCAACGTCATAGAAGGCGAGTCTATTACCGCGTATAGGAGTCCAGACTCCGTGTTGCTACTGGGAATAATAAGACCCTATCTAGGCAATAAAACCCGAGATCCATGAGTATCGGCACGGCAGTCGCTTACTCTTAACGAGACATAGTAATTATAAACGTGGGTAAAACATTACAAAAATATGTTCTACATACATATGTACATAGATTCACGCCTGTTTCCCAAAGGGGTAGGCAGAGACTACGGATTTCCATTTGCTACGAAAAATATGTTCTATCTTTATATACATATATAATTCTTCTGTACGTGTGTTGACAGTGAACTCCTCCTAAACGCCTGGACCGATTTGAATGAATTTTTTTGTGTGTGTTCAAGTGGATTCGAGGATGGTTTAGATTCGGGTTTTTTTTTCTTTTTTCTGTCTGTACAGGACAACTGTCTGTCGGGACAGCTAGTTGTTTATAAAGACTAGATCTTAATAAATAATAGAACATATTTTTGTAATGTTTTACCCACGTTAATAATTACTATGGCACTCCCGTGACTAATATCGTGATTTTATATAGTCTATGCTACTTTATGATAAACTAGATTTCTAATAGTGTACGAATTTTAAAACCAATCTATTAGTTTTTGACTTAATTTATAATAAAAATAAATACAAATCTTTCGTTATCCTAATTCCTAACTTTTAAAATATTAGTAGGTATAGATATCCTAACTAATATTATAAATGCGAATGTGATGTTTTTGTTTGTTACGATTTCACGCCTTAACTACTTGACCGATCATCATGCAATTTCGCATAGGTACACGTTGTCAGATGAACAGAAAAGGACATACGGTACCTATCATCCAGAAAAAAGGACTGTTACTTACATAACCTCATCTAAATTACATTTACGCGCGCGAAGCCGCAGGAAAAATCTATCTATACTAATATTATAAAGCTGAAGAGTTTGTTTCTTTGTTTGAACGCGCTAATCTCAGTAGCTACTGGTTTTGAAAAATTCTTTCAGTGTCAGATAACCCATTTATTGAGAAAGGCTATAGGATATAACATCACGCTACGACCAATAGGTCAGCAATGAAAAATGTTAACAATGAAAAATGTTACTGTACATGTTAGCAAGAGCAGCAATGAAAAATTTTGCGAAAAATATTTTCTTATATGAAGCAGACGAAGTTGCGCGGGTCAGCTAGTTAGATTATATTTCTGAAATGTATTCACAGAATACTTTTAATAAATTTAAAGCTTAAATAAGAATACCCAATTCGTTTTAAAGGTAATTTGGTATGAAACCCTGTTCTAAAGGCAGATTTTCTCTGGATAATCAGGACTACAATAGCTCTGGCAGCCAAATAGCTTACTAGAAGTAACACAAGTTGGAGTGTTGATATCGCCAATGCTATTGGCATAATAAAATCGGTTGGCGGGCCAGCATACGCCAAGTATCATAGGATTATTCCCTACACTAGTCAACGGTGTAATCACCAATTCCGTAGATACTGCATTGCGTAGGTATTAAATTCACCAGGTTTAAATACAGTTACTAATTGGGTGCCACAAGACAATCTATGGAGGCAGGGAAGATCTAAACAAGTCATTCAATCGATTTATGATTGTGTAGGGACATTGTTGTATCATTTTGTATAGTCAGGCGCAAGTATGCAGTAGTACCGCGGGGCAGTGGTTTCCCCGCAACCACTCAGTTAGATCGTACTTACCAAAAGTATTATATTTATAACTGGCACCGATAAATATATGTCTATATTTTACAGCGAAGTAAGGGCTTGTACTACCACTTCCAGATAGAATTTATCTATAAGATAAAAGTCTCGCCATCTTTCTTTAACATAAAATGAGTAAGACAGATTGCGATTTATATTTCGGATAACTTTTACTTGTTAGTGCTAGGAGTGGCCGTTAATGTTCCAAAAATCAAATATTAATACGGCGACGGGCCAGTTGGCTGATCTTCCATATGACATGGTGCAAGAGGTGCAGAATGAAGAGCAAAAGTGAAACGGAGAGAAGAATAAAATTATTGGCCAGAGAGATCCTCTTTGCAATTTTACTGCCGCCAAGTAACACCTGCTTCGATAAAACATAGAGAGAAGAATATAAAGACAGAGAAATACAACATATCCAAACGTGATTGCTAGAATTAGAATAACAAACGAATAAATGCATTTTTATTAACCCCGCGTATTACAACTAGTTTAACATTTATATGATTCTTTTTGCATTCATGTTTACAAAATAACCCAATGCATATGCTCGTACATAAACAATGCATTCAGCTGCTCTGATAACAATAAGTTTTCAAGAGAATAATAAAATTCATACCGGTTGCATTCAAAACGGGGCACGTAGTGTAACGTACGGTCCAATTTTGGTGCACAATTTACCTGCAGATGCAACAAACACAAAGAGGCTATATTTTCGCGGAGGAGGGCGAGTGAGGCGAGGAGGGCAGCGGCAGCGTGTGCCGCCTCGGATTACGGCGGCCATCTGCCAGCGACACCGAACAATCAAGCTAACGAGGCGCGCTCGCGACACCGGATTAAAGCCTAATGCCACTGAGAACAATACCGTCGACGCCCTTTATCAGTTACACTTAGACGCTAACAGATCGCTCGTGTCGCGACAATGGCCCTTCTTGTTTATGGCTAATCCTAAGTGGATTACTCGTGGCCCGCAGTGACGCGACGCTATGCAATGAACAAGCAGTAGTTCCAAAGAAATTTCAATCAATATTTTTGTACCATAATTAGTTCACTTTTGTATATCTTCAAAGGTTTAGATAGGAGTTTATCATATTCATATATACGAGGGTGCGTTTTTAAGTTCGCGGAATGGAGGGTATGGAAGGTGGTGGGGGTGCTTGTTTAGTCACTAACGTGTTTAGCAACTAATAATTAGTATATATACCGAGTATTATCATAATGAGGTCATTAGTCTTTGAACTATCGTCCCTCAAGCAACTCAATCTGGAAGAAATTGTGAAGTATGGAGAAAATCGAGTTCCACGCCGTTATAAAGTTCCTTACCAAGCAAGGAAAAAATGTTCAAACCATTTTGGAAGAGATGTCATCTGTATACGGGGACTCTTGTCCAGGAAAAACCATGGTATACAAGTGGCACAACCTCTTTAAGCAAGGCAGGGAATCAATTGAAGACGATTCCCGGCCTGGGCGGTCTGTTGAGGTCACCACTCCAGATCTTATCGAAAAAATCGAAAAATTAATATTGGAGGATGCACGTTTGAAGAAAAAACAAATCGCAGAGATGGTTGGAGTATCTGAAACGACCATTTTCAAGGTTCTCCATGATCATCTCGGCATGACAAAAGTCAGTGCAAGATGGGTGCCTAGAATGCTCACACCGCCTCAAAAACAGAAGCGCGTCGAGTGTTCGCGTGCGTTTTTGAGCCAGTGTAATGAAGACAAGGATGGTTTTTTGGAGCGAATTGTTACTGGGGATGAAACTTGGGTTCATCACTATGAACCTGAGTCTAAACAAGATTCCATGCAGTGGCATAAAAAGGGTACACCACCGCCTAAGAAATTCAAGGTGTCGCAATCGGCGGGAAAGCTCATGGCGACAGTTTTTTGGGACACAGAAGGAATTTTGTTGGTTGATTACAAAGAAAAAGGTGTTTCCATAACCGGAGAACACTACGCTTCAATTTTAGAGCAGTTAAAAGAGGCAATCAGAGAAAAAAGAAGAGGAAAATTGACCAAAGGTGTCCTGCTCTTGCACGACAATGCTCCTGTTCACAAGAGTCGAGTTGCGTTGGCTGCTTTGCACAAGGTGGGCTTCGATATCATTGATCACCCACCTTATAGCCCAGACTTGGCTCCCAGCGACTATTATCTCTTTCCAAATCTGAAAAAAGAGCTTCGAGGAAAGAAATTTTCAACCGATGAAGAAGTGAAGGATGCAGTTTCGGCGTATTTTTCAGAGAAAGACAAAACATTTTTTTATGATGGTATTCATAAGTTAATTCATAGATCTGAGAAATGTATTAGGGTTTCAGGTGAATATATTGAAAAGGAAAAATAATTTTGTAATATTATTTCATCCCCTTCTATTCCATTCCGCGAACTTAAAAACGCACCCTCGTATCAAGCAATAAGACGCTGATATTGACGTATACTAATTAAGCTCTTCTCAACTCAACATTTCTTGATAGAATAACCTAATAACTACTTTGCCAGGTTCGCTAACTCATGACTTCAGGAATGTATATATTAGTGAAAGCTTCTATGATACTATTCCCAACTATTAATTTTGAACAATTTATTGGTTCAAGAGTGATAGGTTGTGTTAGCGTGGTAATAACTTTTGATACCTAGTCAATGGTAACTGACAGATCTAGTGATTATATTATGAAGCTATTGTAACGTTATAATATAATCAACGGTACCGTTTCATCGTGTGCGCGGATAAATTGTCTCCATTGCTTACACGCGGCACGGCTATGCAGCCAGCCAGCGAACGATATGAAACCACATGAAATGAATGTCGCTTCGCTGTGAAAACGAGTTTGTCGATCGCAATATCGTTTGCTCACTCGTTGTTCATAACGATACCATGTGTACGCACTTATTAAAGAGCAGCAATCCACTACGGTTTCCATTCCGTGGATGCCGATCCAATTTTGTGTATACTTGTTATACTTTGTTGGATCCCATCCAATGGTTGAAACCGCGATACAATCATTTCATTAGTATTTGGCATGGTGTTTTACGCAAATACAAACACGAACTGGTTACTTGTTTAAACCTTTTAGAGTTACTGCATGCAAGTCGTAACAGCTTAAATGAATAAATTTTGCATGTTGGAACATATTGCATATACATATTTGTATGATTTACAAAGGATTGTACCGAGTCTATGTATTCTTTGTGACATTGCTTTGAAATTTGTTTAAGTTTCTAGAAAGATAGTATTTCTATTGTTAATAACTATCAATATTAATGAATGAAAATAACGAACTATTTTGTAATTAAAAATTCACTGTAATTTGATAATAAAAACACATAACTTACTATACGTTGAAAAGTATACGACCTATTAAACAGTAAGATATCAATGACGACTCCATCTGCGTTGGTACAAGAACATGAGCAATTGACCATGAGCAACTACTGATAGTAAATCTTTGTTCAATTTATGGATCAAATGTAATAAGGTTTTTTGAACCACATAATTTGTCGCAGTCCACAATTAAAAACAATACCTAACCGGTAACAGATTCCTCTTCTGTTATGTAAGATTTTAATATAATTGTCATCCTCCTGTCAAACGTATCGAGATGCAATGTTACAAATCGCTACAAAAAAAGAATGTCAAATCAATGTTAACTTGCTGCTGTTTCTCTGTCGTGTACTATGGTGACGCGTCACAAAGCGGACACGGTGACGGATCGCCACTCACTTGTTTATTCAATAGTTTCCGTCTAAGCTCCGTAATCGCTGATCCTTTCATCGCTTTGTTTTGTCTTCGATGATTACGATTGCTTCTTTATACGCCTTTCACTTTCAATGGGAGAGCTGTTTATGTTACGGCTGTTGATGGCAGTGCAAAACTGGCATTGTGACGTGAATTTGTTTATCATTTGCATAAATAAACGTATTGTTTTTATCACCTTTAATTACTCTGATCAATCAGCAGGTACATACATTGTTTTGTTGATTATATTACACTGCGTGGAATATAGTGTAGTTATATTTACCGGTCGTAGGCATGTGACCTACGACCCTAATGCCTTTTCACTTTTCCTTTGTAAATTCAAACTAATAAAGAAATATTGAAGATGGTATAACAAATTAAGTTCTAATTTGACATGCCTATTCCAACCATTTTAATTTTTATATATTCTGTTTCCCTCCTTGGCAATTATTATTTCCATCTGATAGAAGGGTCTGCTTTATTATTTGCATTCATTTGTATTAGGATCTCCGAAAATTGGATGAAAGCTTAAAACAAAATCATCAAATACGAAATTAAAATCGATGTTATACATAATTTTTATTTAACGACTGACGATATTAATGTTACACAAGGTGAAAACTCCACGACAGGTTTTCTCCATTTATCCTTATATACAGCATCACATTTCTTTTAGAAATTAGTTTGTGCGCTATATATCCTCTTAATAAAATGAAAGTATTCTATGTGTTAATTAAGAACATGGTCTATATGTGCCATGTTACATCGAAACCATTCACCGCTTTATGCAAAATTTAGTAATAAACATTCAAACGTCCCAACAATTTCACAAACATCCACATTTACAACGTTAATACGATAGTTAGAATATAGCATTTATCATAATTTATAATATATATTTATTTTACGTGAGTATACAATAGTGTAGTAAAATTAAATTTCAAAATTGCTTACGTTCTCGAGACGCCAACAGCTGGAAGTAACCACGTTTGTAAAGAACAACGGCTACTTGAGAATCCCGAGCTGTGCGCTTAGTATATTTATTCCTATTGTTGTTCCACTTTACCGTCAGCAAAGTTTTAAATTAAGGAGATACTTATAACTGATAAATCTAGAAGTGTTACTGTTGGCCTGCTCTGTGGAGCGAACAACATGAGCTTAGATAGCGAAGCACTGACTTTTATCGCCATTGTTATTATGGTTACGACGTTCATACTACAAAAGCTTTTAAATTATTTGGATCGATTTACGGCACGTGGATTGTCTACTAGTACTTTCTTTACTTACGTATTTTCGTCCGATTCCTTACATTTCCAAGTGAAAAATGCGGCCAACAATGTCAGCTGATGAAATCAACGGTACCAAAGACAAGGCTTTGTTACGACAAATTAAAAAATGTTGCCGAGATTAGTTCTGATTCCGAGTGACGGGCCCGTGAATGGGGATGGAATTCAATGAATAGCTTCCCGGCTCGTACTAAAGTGGCCAATCTCTGGCAAGATTACTTCACATTAAAGGCCTTTTTCACAATCCCCTCCTCGTTCAAATGAGGTACTCACTATTGACCGGTACTTAACCCTATTATTATGGAGCACTCCCTCATTCCTTACAAGCCTACGATCACTACTTAAATGTCTATTCATATCAAATGATTATTATATATGGCCGAATTGGGTAGGCTTCGATAAGATTATCTGTCGCGAGGTTTACCTCCGCTTTATCGTTTATTCTGGAAGTGCAGGCGCGCGATATTTTCTACTTATCGCTGAAACAAGGAAACAATGTACGATAGATCACGCGGCGAGGTAACGCGAGGCGCGAGGGCGCACGGCGGCGGGCTGACGGCGACCACTTGTCAACGCATCGCGGCGGGTGGGGACGCGTTCCAAACTAAGCGGTTCTGCCAAAAGTACGTGACCTTAATGTATATCAATCCGAGCGTGATTTATACAGGAGGGATCTGTAAAATATGATATAAAATAAACATTGACAACCAAAACGATGAAATACGACGCAGCGTTGTGATTTAAGGGCGCGTTTCACGAGATTTTATGGCGCTATAAAATCAGTTCGCGCCCGCTCCGCTCTCCTCGCACCGTCCAAAGAGCGCACGTACTGCGCAGATTTGACAAAACAGACGACGGACATTTATTTGTTCGCTAGTTTTTTTACAAGTTTTATGGACTAGTGCCAAGTTTATGGTCCACGGACAACGGCCGTACTATTTGACAGTGTAAAATTGGGGTGCGATTTGATTTGTCTTCGTCTGCCGGTGATACGCAAATATGGATTGATTTTCAGAATGCGATTTAACTATCAATACATTTTTTTATGATTTTAAATCTTTTGTTTTATTTGACTTTAGGTACCTTTTTTAATATGTTATGTAAGTAGTTTACAGTATTTTATCTTGTTCGGTTGAATATTTTATAATAACCTTTCATAAAAAGAAAAGATTGTACTGTTCAGCAAAATACCTGCTATGAACAATATTAACGGAATTTAAAATATTAAAATGTAATGTGAGCATAAATTTTACCCAAACGGTAGTACTCTCTCCAAGTAAAAAGGTCTAGATTTACCTGTGAATAGTCGCTGTACATTTCGTTAAATTACATGTTATTCTACTTCAGCTTAATTTATTGTAAGGTAAACCACATTTTTATTTGTTACATAAATGGGGTTGAAATTGAACAATATTTGTTTTCTTCCACACACCTAATAAATAATTTATAGACCTTATAGAACCTCGACCGCTTTTTGGAGGCTTTAGGCAACAATTTTTTACAACAGATAACTTCTATTTATTTATCATTTTGTATGTACGAATACAATGTTCTAAGATACATAAACTGATATATATATATTAGCCAGATTGTAGCTGTAATTTATTTGACAAATTGCATATATTTGGCGAACTGTCTCTAATTATTTAAAGTGGTACGCTGAAACGAGTGCGTTCTTTACTATACATCATTTTCATATTTACACATCAATAATAAATAAATACGACATTTGCCAGAAATTAATATCTCTTTACCAATGTCCAGCAGTGGACGTCTTTCAATTGAGATGATGATGATGAATATCTCTTTTGTTCAAGAGAGAATAAGGAAGAGAAATTTTAACAAACAAACAATCAAATTACTAAGTGAACTTTTATATAGAAGTATCAAATTACTAATTTAACTTTTATATAGAGAAGTATTTGATGTATAGCAAATATTAAAAATACATATGTTTAGTAACAAACCATACAAAACTCGCTTCACCGTATCACTTCAAATAATTACAGACAGTTTGTCAAAGTATTTGGTTACTGTAATGAGTAGTAACTCATTCACAGTAACGACATATATACTTAAATAGATTTTTTAAGCTGGTAGGCAGCAATCTTAAAAATTCTATTAATAATTACACAGACATTTGTCATGTCTTAATAAATTAATCTATGAAGACAACATGCCTTTACGACTCATAAGTATGACCGTAATATTATCTTCTAAAACTAACTTGCTTAGTTCTGTGATGTGAATATTACTAAACTTTTAATAAGCTATGATTTTATTTATAATCTGTGAACGTATACGCTAACATAGTATAATTTTGAGCAGTTTGAAAGTCAAGCCAGGTACCCATTACAAGTTTATCGGCTTCTAAACTTTCCATGTTGCTATTATGGCTTACACATACTTTAATGTTCGTCTAATTTTACAGGCGATACTGCAAGTTTAGTTGCAGTATTCCTCCGTAAGTGATAAGTTTTGATACATTTTCCGCGCCAATATTGCTATTGTTACTTAGAGCTGTTAGAGTTTCGTTGGCTTTTACTTGAGCATAAGAATACAACAGATAGATTTTAAGATCAACGCCTTAAGATCTGTATGTTAATACGTTTTTTTTTGTCTCTTTTACTGGAGGAAAATATGCAATATTGTCGAGATACATGTTGTCGAGCTGGATAAGTATACGGCTTGATGAGAGAGTTAGTATTAACAATGAAATCTGATATTTCAATGCTGTTTTAAATAGTATATCTGTTTTAATCCGTATTCTCTGCCTACCCCTCTAGGAAACAGGCGTGAATCTATGTATGTATGTTTTAAATAGTATCGTACGTGTTTTTCATTCGTATAATAAATTATCAGTTATTTTAGAAGTATATTTTGATAAAAATAAATAAAAAGGGACTATATTTTACAAGTACAATTTAATAAGAACATCATTTAGATGATTCTTGTTTATTGAAATATGATGAAGAGTATCATCTACAAATATAATATACCTACGTAAGTTTTGTAGATATTAAAAAAGAAATTTATTTTGTAAGCCTCTAAAATAAGGAAGCGTGGCATGAGACTATGATGTCGTTTGTAATCTACAAGCAGTTGTTCTGAGTCTGGGTGTTTTGTGTGTCCGTTGTTTGAATGACTATAAAGTCCTCCATTACACAGGATTCCTAGTACGGTAGATATCAAATATTCGTGGTCGCCTGATGACCGTCTCATAGTGACCAAATTAGAAACATCAAACATTATGGTGAGCAGCTGTTTTATGACTATCTATCTGTCTATTCTTTTAACAGACTATGTATGTATACATTTTGCACTTAACATTGGAACGATGAAATATTTAGAATTCTCTTTTAAAGTTTGCTACGAGTCGTTCAAAAGAAAAATTATGAAATAATAAGTAGTAAAAATGGTTTTTGTAGCTCGGATTTTGCGTACAACGTATTACATTATCAAATTGACTCTATATTTGTGGTGTGACTCCATACACTGAAGCATGAATATTCATTAACGTATGACTATTGAGCAGTATTGAGTCAGCCATCATTCGCTTTACGCAATAAGTTAAGTTTAAGACCACATTAATGAGCTTTATGTCAGTAATATATTGCTTGTTTCCACAACGACAACTCATCAATGATGTACTGACTCAGACGTCGATATTGGAAGGATTACCATGCGCGAATTATAAGTTCATTAAGTTCTAAGTTTAAACTTTGCTCTGCGATTGCAAACATTTGAAACAAGTAATTACATTTACTACATATTATAAAACAAAGTCCCTCGCCGCGTCTGTCTGTCTGTTTGCGATAAACTCAAAAACTACTGAACGGATTTTCATGCGGTTTTCACCAATAGTAATTCATGACGAAGGTTCAGGTGTATTGTTAAGGTTTTGTACTGCCCGCGCAAAGCGGGGGCGGATCACTAATATATAATAAAGCATAGATTTAGAATATATTCGCCATACTCTGTCAGAGACTTGTATGACCTACAAATAATATAATAATAATTATTATTTATTTCTCCCAGTTGACAAAAATAAGTATACACTGTTTTGATGACATAGTAGTGGGAGACTGGTTTCCAAACCTGGTTAAAAACCTGTGTGATGGATAACCAGGCCCCATTTCAAATTGTGTGTGTGTGTGTGTGCGTGTGTGCGTGTGTGTGTGTGTGTGTGTGTGTGTGTGTGTGTTTCTTTGTCAGTTGTTTGAATGTTTGTTAAGCAACTGCGACGCAAATCTATATAATAAAATATAATCCTGGTGCAGAAGGTGCCTTTTGAAAATAAGATTAATAGGTAAACAATAAGGTGTGGTAAGCAGAAATCGGCATGATTTATTTTAAGTTTAAAAAAGGAATAGATTCTATATTCAACGTGTATATAGAATCTATTCCTTTTTGTGGCTCGTATCATATTTTAAAACGCAGTTTGTGTTCCAGTTTGTATCTCTTTGAATTTTGAAATTTTACCATACTGTAAAGCACTGCTAAAAAGGATGCAATTTTGACACGGAAAACTAAAAGATAGCACTTTCTTTTAGTATGACCTACCTATGCTGTGACTTGTAAAATTTCAAATAAACTGATTCACACTTACAAGTCCGAACAACACTCATACCTCAACTAGCATAAGAATTACATTGTTGCAAACATTTTTGCAGCACAGGTTATTTATACACTGTTCGAACTGATGAACTCTACACTATGAAAAATTCTTCACTAATGTCAGGAGCGTGGTTGAATCCCAATAACACATGAAAAATGTTCAGCGAAAGGGCTTGAACCGCCTTTGTTGCGGCAATTTGTCGTTGTGTTCGTGCGAGTGACGTAATGTTAATTATTTTTACAAAAATGGCGTTCATGAATATATATACAAAGTAACAGTTAATAGTCAGACCGCAAACTCAACCAATATTACAGTATTTATGCTCGCAGAGTATGATGGAAGGCTCAATGGTTTAATTTGACATTATTAAGCGTCAAATGATATGGATTTGTTTTTGATGTGGGGCAATTATTTATATGAATCACAAATAATTGTACCGAATATGGATGTTCTTAGCGTTTGTCGTTTAAATGAATGAATAGAATGACCGCTGCAGTATTATTCCTGGTGCAGTATCATATATACTATACAGGAATAATAGTTTTTTTTTAATAATCAGTTACCCAAAAATATTTTTGCATCTGATCTAACCTTATATACATAGTTGTATTTTCGGTATGTGGTGGGATTGTAGTCGCTCCATAGAATTAGATTCAGATAATTCCAAATAAAAATAATCTTAAAATGCTGCCTTTCTGGGGCAATGGTAGCGATGTAGCTGCTGTGATGTTGAGTCACCGGTTCGATTTCTTCGTCGGGCAAAATGTTATTAAGTTTTTCTGTCTAGAAACACTCAGTGGCAGCACGGAGTTTCGAACTTGACCACGTAGAACCATATTCACCCCATTTTACCTAAGACTTAAAACATAGCTGGTTTCATCATCATCATTTCAGCCAAAAGATGTCCACTGCTGGACATAAGCTTCCCCCAAGGTTTTCCACACAGACCGGTCTTCGGGAATATAGATATGATTTTTATATGTATGTATGTAAAATTACTATTCAATCGAAACACAAATACTAATATGCCTTTGTTATGTAAAAAGACAGGCACTCATGTTGTGACAGAAGATAAAGATGCAGACGGAGACAAGTGGGAGCAATCAACAGAATAGGGGGACCAAGACTCTCAAAAGGTTATTGACCTATCGGAAGTAAGAAACAGACCACCAGTGAAATTTGGAAAATGTACACGCCAATATCTTCTCGAGATGGGTTACAGATATGTATCAATTATACATTTTGTACGTTTTTATAAATTTTATTTTTCATAACAAGAGATGAGGCTAATATACTATACTAAGCAAAGCGTCAAAAATCAAAATGTTAAAGTTTCCTAAAAAACATCTTATTAAACTCATTGCAAATAAGAAACCTTAACAGGCCTTCATAATAAGCAGATATAATACAGAGCCAAGTAAGCATCAGTTTTTGAAATTAACGCAATAACATCTAAATAACAGTAATAAGTACTGATCAAATAGACGGTGCAATTGTTTAAGTTATTTCACAAGCGTCTATGCGCGCAGTGTTACATGTTTGCACATGGCACGGATCAATGATTGTGTGTTTCACAGATACACAGTTTATACATATAAATGACGAGACATACAGAACAAATACCTTGAGCGGTACATACTTTAAAAATGTAAAATGTATGAGGTACCTGGTACATTGATAATCAAAGTAAAGCAAAAGTAAACTTTGTTTTAATTTCAATTAATGCAAAATTAACGCAGTTACTTTTTTGTTCCAGAAAATTTTAGTGGTAACCCGTTCTCCCCTACATTTAACAAACCTACTGCTGCCTACTGCTGGATCCGATATTATAAGGATTAATTTTCTCACTATTCTAAATAGTGCGCAAAATATTTAAGTGAGAGTACTCTCTAAATATCTTTACGTAAAGTTTAAGAAAGTATGTTTGTAACTTATAAAAACTTAACACTTAATAATTTCCTCTAGAAACCGTACAAGTTACTTACATTATTCATAAAAAATAACATTCAATACAATACTATCAGACTTTCCGTAAATATCGAGTTCACCACTAAACAACTGAACTATTCGCATGGAAAAAGTTCATAGTAATTGAGACTACGAAATTTTTCTGACTTCATTGATTTTAATTAGAATGCGTGAGCTTGTTCCGTACAAATGGGACGAGGCCGCGGCCGCTGTGATTACAGTACGTCTAAACACATACAGTGGTTGTTTGTGTTGTACTTATGGGCATTAAAAAAACGGCATTTACATTTTAAATGAGCTGGTCTGATAGTACACATTTGAATATCATGTTAACGCGTTTTCATTAACGACGAAAGCACGTACGTACACATACTTAAAGCCACATTAACAAACATATTTATATTATTACGTATTTTTCTAAAACAATATTTACTTGCGTTATTATTAATGAAGCTTTCCACGTTAATTAATATACAACAGTACATCTTTTTTATTTACTTATGGCAAGTATCCCACTTGCAATTTAATAAAGTTTGATTACAAAAATATTTGATTAAAATTTTGTTTAAACATTTTACTTTGGGTGGTAAACCCAAAGTAAAATGTTCTTAACCGAACAAAGAATGTACAACTGAGTCATAACCGAGACCATTGTCTCCATAGGATTATAAAAATCGTAATGGGATGATTGTTTAGCTGACGACGCGACACGACGACGGACGACACGGTCTGAACACATTTCAATTACTGCACGCATTGTTTGGCGCGGCGCCGCGGTGTTTATCGAAGCACGCTGACTCTGATGAGGCCCCCCACAAAATGATTAATCCTACAGTTCGTAGTTTCGTACGTATAACGTACTGTAGTACTTATATCGATATATGCACTACTAAAAGTGTTTACTGTTGAATTTGTAAAGAATAATGTTTTATACTCCAAGCTTAGTGTTAACAGTAAAGTTCTAGTTGCGTTTATATACCTAAATTAAATTTTCAGCAGTGGCTGAGAACGGAGAGAATCTGCTTTACTAAAAAGGTAGACTTTAAAAGGCAAATATAATGAGATGAAAAAAGAGATGAAATAAAAATAGCGTTTGATATTCATAATGTAGCGAAGTACGGTTTAATGTATACTATTATTATTATAATAGGCAGTTATAAACGAATTGGACGCCACAACACGACCGATATTGATATAATTTAAGCCGATTACATCAAATTAGATCGCAGTGAATAAATAACAGAGGTTAAAAAGATTTTTACAGCAATTTAGCATTTAGAATACAATAAACAGAAGACAGCGTAAATACAAAATGTCAACTCAAGGGAGTAACGAAGTAAATTATAAAAATTGCTTGTATATCTCTTGTCTTAGATAACAGACGAAGGAATTCTGAGAATATTAACCCTCCTTAATTCTCTGATGAGATAAATAGTAGGAATCTTTGTTTTTCTAAATACATTGTTTGTTTTGGCTTCGGATTTTATAAGAGCGGAACATTTCATCGTTGAAAAATAACAACGTCATGATCAGAGTAGCTAAATTTTATCCGGGAGAGGTATTTTAGGATGATAGCCGGTTGTGTATCATAACTTGTTGTGTTTTTCACAGGATTCCGTGTTAGAGAACAATTTTATTAGCTTGTTGTTTAGACAGTGCCATCGTGTGTGATGTACGACACGTTTGACGTTAACAATGTGGGGAACATTTTCAGTAAGGACGCGATATTGCGAGTCACTGACTAATATAGACTTCTGATATGCTCTAACTGCTTAAGCCTTGAAACAATCCGAACGCTAAGCCCATATTAGTTCTCTGTTTGAGAAGTACTCACGTAACAAATGCTCAAGTTTATAAATATCACGTAAATCATATTTATTTTAACTGACTTCAACAAAAGGAGGAAGTTCTCAATTCAACTGTGCCTTCTTTTTGTATTTTTGTAACGCGATTACTCCGCCGATTACGAAATGATTTTGATCATTATTTTTGTTGTTTGGTAGGTTAAGCAAAAACTATTTAAAGCATATGAAAAGAAAATAACAAAAGCAAATAATGTCTACAGTGATGATATTTTGTTTTTGTGCTTTTCTTTAATAAAGGTTTTGTGTTTTTCACTTTTCAGTTTAAAGGAGTCTGCCCACTACACCGTCTCATACCATAACCGTGCTAGGAACGTATTAGACACGAAAAGCAACACGATATGCCCTGCTATAGGAACTGCTGGTCGGTGACGGAACGGTCTAGTGGGCATAGTCTTATAAATTTCCTCACAAAGAATATTTTTTGCCCGACACGTTCCTAGCACGGTCATGGTATGAGACGGGGTAGTGGGCAGACTCCTTAATGTATTCAAATATGTGTGAAGAATTAATTGTAGATTATGGCTTGACGGTTCTTCTTATAATGACAAGAGGCATGTGCAGTGGGATAGTTAATAAATAGCGCTATATTACCAAATTATTATGAAGGAAAATAACGTGTAAAAGTAAAAATTTTACTATAAAATGTCGCAGCAACACACAATACTGTCATTGTCAATGTACATTAGTTTGCTGCAATAAGTAGTCTGTTTTAAAGCTACCCACTGTAGGCATTCCAATTTCAAATATTGCCAATCAGTTTAACATGACATCACCTTGCTAGAGTAGTATTATGATTCGGTTGATTAATAACCTCAATCCATCAGCTCTCTACAATTGGTAACATAGTAGACGAAAGCTAAGCAATACTGGAACAATTTTATAAATAGGACGGAGGCAAATAGCCGTCCGTCAATAATTTGCTCGTTGGTAAGACGGTATGACCGCGCCGGCGCCGTTTTGCACTGAACAATACCACCACTAATTGCAGTTACTGCGTTTCGTTCAATAAGTAAAGTTTCAGAGAATCTCTTACATTTTGTCTTTTCTTTTTATCATATACTAAATTCAGACACGAAAAGTAACACGATACGATATTGGTCGATGACGGAACGGTCTAGTGGGCATAGTCTTATACATTTCCGTACAAAGAATATTTTTTTGCCTGACACGTTCCTAGCACGGTCATGGTATGAGACGGGGTAGTGGGCAGACTCCTAGAAATCTCAGACATGCAGGGTCCACAGAATGTTTGCCTTGACGGTTAAAGCGCCGATAATTAGTAATATAATACGCATACAGACCCGATAAGTCAGAGGTGCATAACCTGAGATCAAACTTGTGACCTCTAAGCGGCAGTACAATTATTTTCTTCAGCTGTCAACCGCTGCTCTTTCCTTCACTTAAATTTTAATAATCATATGATTTCTGTAATCTGCAATCTGTTACATTGTTATATTACTTATTTATTTCAGACAAATTTACCCATATTATATACTAGCTATTGCTCGCGGCTTTGCTCGCGTAAAAGTAGGTTAGGTTTTGTTAGTAACAGTACTTAAAAAAAAGTACAGCCTATGTTACTCGGTGATAATATAGCGTTCTAATGGTGAAAATGTAATTCAATTTTAAAATCGGTTGAGTAGTTTTTGAGTTAAATTGTTACAAACAAACAAAAAACTTAAATTATTTCCTCTTTATAATATTAGTATAGATGGTATAGATGAATCTGATATGGCAATCCCATAGTTTTCCACCAGACTGTCAGTGCTTTTAAAAGAATATGTTTAAGCCCCTTTTCTTCCCTTAAATAATATGTTGTGGTACGTAGTCAGATAAATAGCAATCAGTTGGCACGGGCCGCGGTTAGGGTTGCTCTACGGGGTAATGTAACGATCTACGGGCTCTGAATTGTGTTAAAACCCTTTGAATAGTTTCAATATATTTTTCCTAACGCGCCACGAAGGGTGTTTTGATGGGATTTTGTGCGTTTACTTGGCAATAGGGAAATGTATGTTTCATAAGTATTAATTTGTTTGAATTTATAACAAGTGTTTTTCGGTACAGGGTATGAACAGTTATAATCGGCTTAGTGAAGGCTGGCTTTAAGCGTTTTATCCAAAAATCATTTTATGGTATCCCATTGCATAAAATTAATTTCCTTGTATAGAGCATATGTGTTAAATCGGTTATGTTGATACTGCTATTACGCTCAGAGTGACGATATTTTAGCGTGAGACAAAAATTGCGTTATTGACAGATGGTTGCTATCAATCTTAGTGTTCTTTTGTCCATTGTTTCAATAATCGAAGTGAATTTATGCGATAGGAAACAAATCCCTCGCTAGAAATAATCTGCGATAGTCGGTTGATTAGGTGCGAGTTGTTTCATTGGTAAATAGAAATTTGCAGCAACGACTTAATAACTGAACAAAGATTTGCGTTCATAAATTTATTTGGCTTGAAAACAGCTGCACTAAAATGAATCGTTGTATATCTAATTCCATTTTATTCATTGTTTAAACGACGTTTATATATTGGATATTTTTGTATATATGTATTTACTTGTATAACTACACCAAATCTTAGTGTAGGATATTTGAAAGTTTTATATAAATATTCATGAATCGTGGTAAAAGCTAAGAAATACAGTCATGATTAAGAGACTTTACATATACAAGATAATATCTAGATATATCAATAAAATATAGATAGATTCTTGTTATTATGGATTTTGATGAGATATTCGAAGGTCATATTATTATAGGTATAGGATTTACTATATGCTTATTATATAATATATATATATATATATATATATAAGCCAAACATTTGTGTGCATGAACATGGATGTTTGTCTTGGACTGGGTGTTTCTATGTATAATATGTATGTATTTACAAAAGAAAAAGGTGTATATGTATGTTTATCCATTGTCTAGTACCCATAGTACAAGCTCTGCTTAGTTTGGGCTAGATGGTGTTGTGTGTATGTGGTAGAATATATTATTATTATTATTATTCTCTTTATTTAAATATGATCAATATATTTTTCATTTTTAAATATACATATATCTATAAAAATACATTTAAAAATATAAAATATATGGTACCCCACCGGCATCGGGAACAGGGTCCAAGCTGCCGGTGGTTAGGATTCCAGAGATAGGAACCTCCTCACAATGCGTGCTGTATCTAAAAGCACTGCCTTCTGCATCAAACCCTTGATCCAAGCACCCAACGCGAGCCTCTTTAGATGGTGATCGAGGCTCTTGGCTATTAGACCATTGACAGATATGACTATCGGCACAATGATTGCCGAATCAACATCCCACATGTCGACAACCTCGCGAGCCAAATCAAGATATTTAATTTGCTTATCTTTTTCAGCTTTCGCGAGATTGCCATCATGCGGAATGGTGACATCGATAATCAATGCGCGGCGCTCTGACCGATCTATCACCACAATGTCAGGTTTGTTGGCCACAACAGTCCTGTCTGTGATGATAGTTCGATCCCAGTACAACGTGACATGACCATTTTCGAGAACTGATTCAGCTACATACCTGTAGTACGGCACTTCAACATCTACAAGTTTGTATTTCAGAGCAAGTTGCTGGTGAATAATCCTGGCTACTTGGTTATGTCTGTGCAAGTACTCGCCGTTAGCAAGACGAGAACAACCGGAAACTATATGCCTGAGGGACTCACCAGGTAGGTTATTATTATTATTATTATGACTCTTCATCTTTTACATTTGAATAGGTATATCCCAACGCCTACTTTCTTTGTTCCAATTTCTGTCAACCTGTTGGCATGTAATAAGAGTGGCATTACACAATCTGACTTTTCATAACATGTTTAAAGTAAAACACATCCTATCGTGTATTACCATGAACGAAATTAGCGCGATATAACGAAGAAAATGTGTCAAAGCATATTTTTACTTGTCTAAGCTGAAATTATATTACAATGTAACGGCTAAATATTATCTTATCGTCGGTTTTATTAGAGAGATACACAGTAAAATTTTCAATGTGCTTTTCTGCTCTGATGCAGTGATTTTGGAAGATGCCTGGTAAAATAACCGCCAGTATATTAAATCGCGAGATGGTGAGAAGGGAAACATTATTATGTGTAATCTTCAAATTTTGAAACATACTTCGTCTGCTTCACATGAGAGAATTTATCCCGATATTGCAAAATTTATCATTAATGCTACGCTCTTATTGGTCGTAACGTGAAGTTAAATAGCCTATAGTCTTCCTCGATAAATGGGCTATCCATTTCTAAAAGAATTAATTTTCGGACTAGTAGTTCCTGAGATTAGCGCGTTCAACCAAACAAATAAACAAACAAACTCTTCAGCTTTATTATATTAGTACAGATACCTATCTGTTAATCAATCCTCGAATCCACAGATCTCTGGTTAATAACAATAACGTTAATAACACAGACCTCTATGGAATCGAGGATTGATTCCATAGTAGCAGACGGGTGAGCACATATACTAATACTAGCTGTCCCGGCAAACGTTGTTTTGCCATAAAAAAATGTTTTGAACAAAAGATTTAAAAAAAATTTAGGGTTGGACAACCCTTATCACTAAGGGGTATGAAAAATAGATGTTGGCCGATTCTCAGACCTACTCAATATGCTCACAAAATTTCATGAGAATCGGTCAAGCCGTTTCGGAGGAGTACGGGAACGAACATTGTGACACGAGAATTTTATATATAAGATTTAATTTATTTAGCCGTTTACAATACAAATATTAAAACATTAGACATAAATAATCGAAACAACTTTATGTGATTACACCTTTTGATGCTCGAACCCATGCTACTCGATGTAATAAGTGACAAGATTAAATTACTGCGTTTAAAGTATTTAAAGGCTTTTGTATTATTTCCACTACTAGATCCGACAGACTTCATAAAGCTTATAAATAAGATATTATGCTTCTAAAAGTAGATTCAACGGAGTGCTCCGTGTAGCAAATTAAGCCATTAAACAGTCAATTATTACGATATTCCGTCGATTGAAATCAACGAATTTCTGTTGCTAAAACGTAGATAGCTAAATTAGTTAATGCTATTACATTGTAGCCTAACCAACACTCATATATATAATGAAGAAGTGAGTACTATATTGTTATAGAACGAATTTGAATAGTTACCTGTATTTCTTTATTTTATCACTCTTCTAGCTGTGCTATTATATAAAAGTTAATATTTTAAATTCATTAATGTAATTTTAAGAATATTTATAGTAATAACATTAAATTAACTAAATAACTTGAATATATTTCAACCGCTATGCCATTTACGTTCTTTATG
Organism: Catocala nupta; assembly: GCA_963675205.1. Classification (NCBI taxonomy): domain Eukaryota; kingdom Metazoa; phylum Arthropoda; class Insecta; order Lepidoptera; family Erebidae; genus Catocala; species Catocala nupta. Next base: position 22,584,089 of record OY776086.1, on the reverse strand, counting down.
TATATCGAAACATTATTGTATGTTCTATGTATAATATGTATGTATTTTCAAAAAGAAAGTATATATGTATGTTTATCCAATGTCTAGTACCCATAGTACAAGCTCTGCTTAGTTTGGGCTAGATGGTGTTGTGCGTATGTGATAGAATATTATTGTTTATTATTATTATTGCTCCATATATCTGGTACGGTATCGTAAAAATTGGGTTATAATTTAAATTTGAACGCAAAGCTACCAAATCCTGGAAATCGTGTCGAAATTGACATAGTGGTTTTTGTGATACTAAAATAAATAGACAGATACAAAACAAGAAGTACCCTCCAAAAGCGATGCTAGATTTTAGGTACAACGTAACAGTGGGCGAACCTATAGCCTTCAGCAATGGAAGAGTAAAATATAAAATAGTACACTACTACAGTTGTAGTAAAAAAGGCTGATGTTTAAAATATTCGCAGGATCAAATGGCGTGAGTTACTTGGCCAACATAATGCATCGGTTTACGACTGTTGGCAACAATTCTAACATAATATTTCGACTCGAAGCCGGCCATGTTGGTCGCTTTTAAGCATTTTATTTGTGACAATGTCATTTTGCTGTATTGTGAGCACTGTTATATATGTGAAGTTGTTACAGAATTCAAGTTTATTAAATGTACTAGGTCAGTATTGGATATAAAAGTTTTATTCGGGTACTGACCTCGGTACGACAATCAAATATCATATAGTGTAAATCCTAACCAATATTATAAATTTTTACCTGTGGTAGGTCTTATTGCAAGAGCCGTCTAGGTGGGTACCACCACAGTGCCACATATTTTACCGCCAAGTACTATTGTGCAAATTGTGCAATATTATGTTTCGGTTTGAAGCGTACTGTAGCTAGAGAAAAAATTTCTATGTATATGACACTTAAGAACAAATGTCCCGGGGTCGGCAACGCATGTGTGATGTATCTGGTGATGCGAGCGTTCATAGGCTGCGGTAGCCGCTTACCATCAGGCAGTCAATAAGCGTGTTTGCAGATTTCATAGCCAAAAAAAATGCCTATGTTTCTTACACTTTCACGCCTTAACTACTCGGCCGATCATGATGAAATTTGGCATACACCTTGTCAGGGGTAAAGAAAACGACATAATTATGGTACAAAAAAGTACTGTCTTTGAGAGATGGAAAATTGACATCCTACATTTATAAGTACGAAGAAGCCTTGGGCAAAATCTAGTATTTAATAAGAAATATCATAACCAGAAACCATTTGGCAATATTTTTTGAAAAGCTCGTGGCTGTTTGTTATATGTAAAAATAGATTGCGTTTCAGTTCACAGTTGAAGTTAATTAAACTCTTACGGAATTCTATTTTAAACAGTTTAAATTACGAGAATTGACCCTCTGATGAAAGTGATTTACACACACTGTGTACCTATTTATGTACTGAGTCTTAATTCGGTTGGTTAACTTTAATTTTATTAATAGGTTTATCGTCTACATTTAACTAAGTATTAGCAGCGATAGTTCAGTGGGGAGACCAACAGACTGTAATGCAGAGGGTCTCGGGTTCGAACCCACGTCGCGCACCTCTGACTTTCGGAAGTTATATGACTTTTCGAAATTATGTGCGTATTGATTGACAATTATCGCCTGCTCCGTGCCGGAGAGCACGTTAAGCCGTCGGTCCCGGCTGCCATGAACATCTATGGCAGTCGTTATTGGGCAGTCAGTGCCCTATAATATCCTGACACTGGTCTAGCCTTAGAGTATCGCTAGCCTTCGGGTTGCGGAGGTCAAGTAACAGCCGCTCTGTGTAAAAACTGATATCCAGTCAAATCCGGTTAGACTAGAAAAGCTGACCCCAAGTGACTTGAGAATAATAAAGGCTAGGGAGAAGAAGATCGTCTACATTTAAAGGCAATCATTGCTTGATTGCAGGGAGACCATATTTTCATTGTTATCGATATTAAAACCAAACCCGTTTACTTCGACTATCAAAATAAATCTTTCAAAATTTTACAGAACAAGGGGGTAAGAACATACGACAAGAAGGGTGTACAAATAACGAATACTAAGAACATATAAACACATGATAGCACAGTTTTCATTTCCCTTGCTGTCAAAAAGCTTCCATTATTGAAATAGTACCTATAACAAAAATCTATTCGATTGTAACATTCGGCAATGTATTACAATGAAAACTCCAACTTCTATGTCCATTAAACGTCGACATAAGACAGTCTAACAAAATCAAAGCACTATTTTGCAGTGGCACTGTGTTAACTCTATAATGGGAAACATTTTGCTACAAATATTCAATTACAGCCTGAAATGCGTTGGATAAATGACTATAACCTCGGCCCCCTTGCAACTGAGTGTCGCCCATGCTGTTATCGGGAAACTATGGCTTATGATACTGCATATCTACTTACCCCCTTACATTTTAGGGGAGATAAAGGCAGGATGGATAACTTTATATAACTGCTTGTTGAATATTTTTGTTGTTATTGATAAGTGTATACCCATCCTATACAAAATTTTGTTTGATGAGCAAATAGTTATTTCGTGTTTTATGGCCGCTGTTTTGATGTTTGTAAAGTTCCTAAGAAAAAGTGTTACAATAATTTTAGTACGAAGTAGTTGTAGTTAAAAAAAATACCATTATGGGTTCAGGAATGATTGAAGTTGCCTCGAATGTTGTATTCACACAAAATACGCCTATTTATCTCTGAAGCATTAGGTAGAGATGGATCGCACCTGTCATATTGTGTACAAACAGTTATATTAGGATAGGGTTTACTAAGGAATTAGTGTCATCTTGTGCCATAAGACCTTTCTAAATTACAACTTTTCAAAAGTAATAACATCCACAGTCACTTTTTCGTCCAAATTTAATGCCCACTCCGCTTAAATATATAAAATCCCTCAGTTCATTTAAGGTAGGTAAGTCAAGGCTTTGTATGTTTTTATTATAAAGTAATATAACATGAACGATTACAATTTCATTATTTTAAATATAAAGAAGGGAACAAAATCAATCAACTAACAAAAACGCCACTTGAACCACAAATTAATATAACACTTTAATTAATTGACCTTTATTTTCTCATTTCATGGTACACAAAGTTCAATAATAAATTTCAAAGAGTTAATAATCAACTTCAACATTATTTAATAAAGCTAGTTTGATTTCGTTACCCCGTAATGGAGCTACTTTTTCATTCGGCGTTAATAACGCCCCATAGCCATAATATATGTGTTATCATATAAGTTCGGGGAAGTACTCAGTGAATGTATCGTTCTCATAATTCAAGCGTCAGATGGAAACGTCTTGCGTACGATCTGGCTGTGCTTATACAAATAATTACTCAAAGTAATAGCCTATTAATGTGCCAATTCTTAGATAGAGGGTGCTATAGTACAACCGTCGACATCATAGGTACAATTTGTTTACTAAGAGAAGGAGTGAAATATGAGACGTCTCCTCGTGTCATTGTCCTTCCTCAAATCTGTCGGAGCCGCCTAAATTATTACCAATATTTACCTGAAGCAGGGCCGTGTTACCGTCTAACCTCCTCAAGGTAAGAATAGGTTAGAATTTTTAATGAATGTTTACACAAGAACCAATACAGATTGGTTTACACCATTCACTTTAAAATACGGTCGAAGGACGCACCAATTTTGGTCTGCTCTTACAGTATACTTTGTTTAAGTATAGATAGGGTAAATTTGAATATTATTCGAAAACATCTTAGTAAAATGAAGAATGATTTGGCATATTATTAAAGATGAACATATTTCTTTTTTACTCAGTCACGCTTTATAACAAAAGCATATTTTATTTATGTTATTATAATGTACTGTTTCATAGTTGGCCAAAAGCAAATTTAATAATAATTTTATAAAATAAAGAATAAAACCATTAATAAAATAAATTAAATTACATTGCTAAAGGGTTTTTCAAGGATAGATAGGTATAAATTACAGTACAGCCCGGTTTACCAATAAAAGTGTTTTAAGTAGGTGAGAGTGAGGTCCGCTGTTATGAGCAAATTAACAGCGTGTGTTGACAGTATAGTAGCCATTTTTTTGGACGTATAGTAAATCTAGTAATACAAACATACATTGAGGACGGTAACTGCTTATCGGGCACTGAGCCGTAAGTTCATTTGTCATATTAGTAGTATCAAAAATTGCCATATATTACCCAATCTTAAGTATTCAAAATTGTGTAATATTTTTTAAAGCAGAAAGATGCCTCCATCGTACAAATTCAGAAATTACTCTTGCAACAAAGCTCTTTTTCTAATATATTTTCTAAATTTAATGATATTTTGTAAAGCAGCTTGAGTCGCCATCTTTTGTACAAATTCAGAAATCCATTCCCCAAAACTCATTTTCTATGTATTTTATTATAATTAAATTTTATGTCTTGCATAAAAATATTATTCATTATTATCATCATCATCATAATGGCGGCCTTTTGGTTATCCAGTCTTGGATGTAGGCCTCTTCCCTCTTCTTCCACTCCTGTCGATCTTGTGCCCGACTCATCCAGTCTCGACCTCCTTGTCGTCGGATGTCGTCCACCCAGCGATGTGGTGGTCTTCCGCGCCCTCGGGTGTCCGCTCTGGGTCTCCATTCTAGGACTCGTCTTGTCTAGTGGCTCTTGTCTATTCTCGCAATGTGCCCCGCCCATGTCCATTTTCTTTGCGCTATTACGGCCGTAATGTCTCTAACCTTGGTCTTAATTCGAATCCAATCATTCCGTTTCCGGTCTCGTAGGGTGATCCCGAGCATAGCTCTCTCCATTCATTGTTATAAAGAATAATTAATATAAAATATTATAATTTCACACTTGTTGCATAGTACGTAAGACCACGTAAATAACTAAAATAAAACTCAATTCAAAAATGATATCTAATGGAGCACTTAATATTTAAAGAAAGTTTCTTGTCTCTTTTTAATATTCTAATTCAGTCTCAGATTCTGATAATTTGAAAATGCTTGTAATTGCCTATTTAATTGAGAACATTTCAAGTTTTAGAACTGTCTAAACTTAAGAAAAATCTTCTTAAGTTTGTAAGCTATAGCTAAGCTCTGCCAATTTTGTTAATGTTCTGTTATAGTAAACATACTTACTACGTATTTATATATATGTATATGCGATGTTATTTAAGGCTCGTAATGTAAATCATAAACAGCTTTAAAACAAACCAGATAATTGTTTATCTTGCCTTAATAAAATAAGTCCTTATAACTGTTTATCCTTATCTATATATATATATATATATATATATATATATATATATATATATATACACTTCTCATCAGAATGGTTTCTGTCCTAATTTAACACAAAAGAGTTTTCTTTCCATGAAAAATATAAAAATATCACATGATTGCATAGCTGGCAGTGAGGCGATTACAGTGATAAGCGAAAATTCTAAATTCAAAATTAGAATTTCATTTTTTTATCCTATAAATGAAATGATTCACTGTTTTGAGACAAATGAGTGTTTAGAGTTGGAGTACATTTCACCTTTGAAAACTAAAAATTAGCGCTTATCTTAAAACTTTTTGTTCTGTGTTCGGTATACTGTGTGTGTACTGTAACTTTGAGACGTCTGAAAAAGTTTTTCTAAAACATATGGATACTTCGCCCGCAGAAGCCGCCCAAGTGGTGGCATTGCTGGATTCTGGACTTAGTCAGCGTGTTGCGGCTGAAAGATTGCATCTAAGCCTGTCGTCTGTTCATAGAGTCTACAAACGCTATCGGAAGACTGGTTTGTTCACGCGCCGTTCAGGATCTGGCAGGAATCAGGTCACTTCTGAGTAAGATGATCGATTTATTGTAACAACTTCTTTACGAAATCGACGCCTTAATGCTTTTCAACTGCAGCAGCAGCTTCATGTTGTACGTAGGGTAGCTGTAAGTACTCTACAATTAGAAGAAGGTTGAAGGAATGTGGACTGGTACCGCACAAGCCAGCAAATGGTAAAATGCAATCCAAGGGGAATGGAATGGAATGCCACAACATTTGATCGTGACTCTCACCCGATCGATTAAGAACCGTATGGAAGCAGTAATAAGAGCTCGGGGAGGGAATACATGTTATTAAATAAACGTTTCATAGCCTTTTTTCATTTACGTGTGTTGTTTTATCAATTTCCTTCATACTCCATACAGGGTAAAAATGACTTCTTCTCTCTAGCCTTTATTATTCCCAAGTCACTTGGGGTCGGCTTTTCTAGTCTAACCGGATTTGACTGGATATCAGTTTTTACACAGAGCGGCTGCCACCTGACCTCCGCAACACGAAGGCTAACGATACCCTAAGGCTCGACCAGTGTCAGGATATTATAGGGCACTGACTTCCCAATAACGACTGCCATAGATGTTCATGGCAGCCGGGACCGACGGCTTAACGTGCTCTCCGAGGCACGGAGCAGGCGATAATTGTCAATCAATACGCACAAAATTTCGAAAAGTCATATAACTTCCGAAAGTCAGAGGTGCGCGACGTGGGTTGGAACCCGAGACCCTTAGCATTGCAGTCTGTTGGTCTCCCCACTGAGCTATCGCTGCAGCAGGGTAAAAATGACTTGTTAAACAAAATACGAAACCTATGAAAACTTAATTTGAATTTAGACCATTAACATTAGGATTTGAAAACCTCATATTATTCACTATTAAACGACATTTGACATATATTCCTAAATATACACATTTTGCTGATAATCCTTACAAAACATAAACTTGCAAGATGTTTCGATTTTTCTGATGAGAAGTGTATATATATTATTTATCATTTGTTAATAAAGGATGTCCTTTATTAAATCCTAACTTAATAATAATAATAATGTCCTCCAGACCGATTTTTGGTCACGGCGACCAATCTTTACGGAGACTGGTCATCTGCGCAGGATTACAGTATATTGCACAAGCGTGTGCGCAAACACAAGTGTAGGTACTCTCTGTTCCTTAACTGTCATGATCCGATGGGACGGTAATCCGTCACCACTGGAGATAGATAGATCAGGCGCAGGACCAACGACTTTATGTGCTTTCCGAGGCACGGAGGTATCTAACACCGCCAACTGCCTAATTCCGGGCTGCTATTAAGATTTCTTAACAGTCAACCCGGGATTCGAACCCGAGACCTCGAGCACAGCAGTCGCATTCACTACCGTTGCGCCACAGAGGCAGTTTTTAGTAACATAGGTTATATTATCTTTAATGCTATAAATGCGAAAGTGAGCTTGTTTATTACGCCTTAACGCCTTAACTACTCGACCAATTACCATGAAATGCCTGCATGTAATGCATTTGCATGTTCGTTGTCAGGGGTTCGGCAAAGGATAAAGGGTATCTTTTATTCAAGAAATAAGCAATGTTGCCGAGGGATACATTTCTTATCGACAAAATGTACATTAATGTGAGCGAGGCCGCGGGAAAAATCTAGTAGAGAGGAGAGTGTAATAATAGAGTAGAGAGCAGAATCATACATCTCATTGAAAAATACACAAAAGAAACAGCGAAATACTACCTAATACGTCAAAAATCATTACATTGTCTGGAAATTGGTTCTAATTGTAAATGTAAGTTGTAACGTAGGAAAATCAATGTAATTCCAAAAATCAAATAAGTACAAACCAAATATTGCGCAGATAAAACGAATAATGGCTTTTGGCATATCTGAGCAACGTCATAAACTCAGTTTTGCAGGATAAAGTCGCCTTTCATATAGGGTGCCGCTATTACAATTGTTACGTCTGCAGCGAAACGAAACCAGGCTGTTTTACATTTAAATAAAAATGTTTATCTACTACTATCTTTATATAATATATAATTCTTCAGTATTAGGTCACAGAATTCCTCCTAGACGGCTGAACTAATTTTGATAAATTTTTGTGTGTATTTGAGTGGGTCCCTGACTGGTTTCGATTCACAATTGGACCCAGTAGAAGGTGTCGCGATCGCTTAGCTAATATGTCAGTTGAATATAAATTATACCAAATACAAAAATCTTAAATAAAAATTGAATTTATTGTTTATCTTCCTACTCATAATTGCGTGTAATCTTTGCTCGCGTTACCTTTTATAAAATAAAATAGCCTACGTTACTCGGTGATAATACAGTGTTCTAATGGTAAAATAATTTTTATAATCAGTTTTGTACTTTTTGAGTTAAATCCCTACAAATAAACAAACAAACAATCATATCTTTCCTAGTAATATAATAATAATAATCGTATAGATACATCGTATAGTACATAAATTATATGTATTATGAATATAACACATTTTATAAACAGAACCACTAAATTAAAGGGAGCAAACTCGACAGGCTAAATAAAGATGTTTTGATCACGAGATTAATTACCTAATTATAATACCAGGGAACGTTATACTAGAACGTAATTTACACTATCATTATGTTATCCTATATATACATACATACATATATTCATAACTAGTTCCTTTCATCTGTTTAAGTAGGTACATAATTATATAATATATGTAGTACTGTGTGTGCGTGATTACATCGCGTAAACATGTATCAGTTACGGATACATAATTATACAGGTTGTCCGGTAATTAATGGATAACCTGAAAATGTCTTATAGTGAAACCGATGGCCGTTCAGAAAAATATATGAAAAAATATATATCCTAACTACTACCTGAGATATGTGTTTTTTTTTAATTACTATGTATAACTTTCTTGTATACTACGACCACAAATGAATGAAATCCAGCGGTTTTTTGTTGTTTTATTATTAAACACTACTTATGCTAATAGATAGACAGTCAAAAGTATGCTATGCTATATAGCTTGCACTTTTTAATATATATATATATTTAATAATATATATATAGGTAACTGTAATCTTAGCTGGGTGCCAGACTATCAAACTACTTATGATTTACAATGTATAAAAAATATTGTACGCGATTGTAGTTCCTAAGGTGCATTGTAAATTGTATTTAATAAAGAACTATTATTTATACAGGATGTCCGGTAATTAATGGATAACCTTGAAATGTCTTATAGTAGAACTAAAAGCCGGTCAGAAAAAAAGAAAAAAAAATGAATATATATATTAAAAAGTGCAAGCTAATATAGCATAGCCTACTTTTGACTGTCTATCTATTAGCATAATTAGTGTTTAATAATAAAACAACGGAAAAACGATGGATTTCATTAATTTATGGTCGTAATATACAAGAAAGTTATACATGGTAATTAAAAAAAAAACACATATCTTAGGTAGTAGTTAGGATAGATTTTCTTTCATATTTTTTTCTGAACGGCCATCAGTTCCACTATAAGAAATTTCCAAGTTATCCATAAATTACCGGACATCCTGTATATACCAAGCTAATAAAAGCGTGTTAAAAAGCCAATCTTTGGTAAAATAATAAAGGGACGTATGCGTTGTATTGTCGCAACGTCGGAGCTGCGTATATGTTTAACGAATGCCTACACTGAAGCTAGTGTTGAGGGGCCCTTAATAATAAAATATTTATACCTACTAAATAATTTAATTATTCTCTAATAATAGCCATAGCTTAGTGGTAGACCACGCAAAGTTCTTGAGTTCGATCCCAAGGCACTCGTCTTTGACTTTTCGAAGTTATGTGCGTATTAAATAGTTAATAATATTATCGTTCGCTTTAACGATGAAGGAAAATATGGTAAGGAAACCTGTGTGTTTGAAAGTTTTTCGAAGATATGTGAAGTTTGCCAACCCGCAGTGGGCCAGCATGGTGGAGTACGGCCTGCTTACTCTGAAAACAGGCCCGTGCTTAGCAATGGGACAGCAGCGATATAATTTTTGTTAATACATAAAATATGTAATAATGAATAAAGCAAAATAAACCGATGTCATTGTTTTATCATATTAATTTAAATTCGTATTTGCAGCAGTTATTTACTAAATTGCTTAGCCTAAACATAGACTTGCCTTTTAGGTACGCCACCGAAAATTATACTGTTTTACCTGGAAACAGACAAAATAGAGCAGTTGTATTAAAAATAAATCTTTCTAAATAAAAACTTAGCGCAGTGAATACGGATGCTATGCGAATACGGATGCTATGCGTGACAGTTCGACTCCCAGGTTAGGTAGTATTAGTAGGTCTTTGGCAAGAATTTCTCATGAGCAGCATGAAGATTTAGACTGCAGCTGGTGGATGGCAGTAGGTTTGCTCCCTTTTCTTTAGGAACTTAAACAAAAGATGACTATGTCCGTCAGAAAGTATGCAAGTATACCTATCTGCTAAAATATGATACTTTTGTTTTTTTGACTTTACATGCTTTCCGATGCCCTGGGGTGTGTAATACCACCTAGAGAAGATACCTACCTCCGGGCTGCTATTAAAATCTTTTGACTGAAATCCTAAGAACTTTTTGTTGGCCTCACCCGGGATGTGAACTTTAGACGACTGCTATAGTCGTATTTAATCCGCTACGCCAAAGATGCACTCATTTTTGTATACCACCTAAATATAGTCCAAAAACCGGCAAAGACGTAAAATACTTTTAAGCTGAATAATTGATTTAGTTGCGGACCAGCATTAGTACCAAGTCTTAAGTTTAAAGTTGGGCGAAGGCGCGGGCAAAAGCTAGTTTTAAATTATATCTATCTACTAAGTACACTGGACGTAAAATAATTTTGTTCGGAGCGGTAAGAAATTAAACGTCACAATTCTTGGGAACATTGTGACACATAATTTCGTGCTCGCGTTATATAGTTTTGTCTGAAAATTCTCTTTTAAATAGATTAAGGTTTTGTCCGAATGAACCAAGTTTATTTGTACATACTTTATTTAGAAAAAGCTATAATCACCGGACTTACTTTCTGCCTCAATTGCACAGCAGTAATGTAACTGCTTTGTATGACATCTAAAATGTTAATTCCGGTTTGGGTTTTATTTTTTCTTACTTATAAGGACTCTGATCTCGGACAAAAACACATAATAAGTTTTGCATAGTCTACTCTTGCAGCTATAAAATACCACAGCATGTACTATAACAACAAAGCTTGAAATCATTTAATTTAAAATTAGCTACGTACCACGTTGGGAATGTATGTAATAAAAGTGCTGGTCTGAAATAATGAATCCGTAATAATAGCCTTTAATCGGTAGATGTAAAATTCATAATATTCATATATATATATTTACTGCTGGTAAACCAAATAAAATAGATAAATGAAGAAATAACAAATTTAAACTAAAATGCGTTAAAAGCGTTTTCGGGTTTTGCTGTCAAGAAAAATACAGTATCTAATGGCACGGAGTCGGGAATGTACGGTAGTCAACAATAGGTTCGCACCCAATTACGTGGGACCTTAAACCAAAGCTGGGGAAATGTTAGTGTAATGCACCTCAGCACTACTCCTTCTCGATCACAGACTTGACTCTATGTATAATCACTTTAGTTCGTCGAAGTAAGTATCAACACAATAACGACTACCAATAGCGAGTGAGCCTTTGATTACTAATGCAAGCAAGCGTGATTGCGTTTGTCAGACGACAGTCTTTAATAGACACGTAGGTTTTGTAAAGTGTATTACTGGCGTAGATAGATTGGCCTTTGCGTAATATACATAGATATTACTATATTCAGCAGTAACACGGGCTTTCAAAATACGTTTTGTAATCGGCGGTGGGTTGATTTTAGGTTGTGAGATGTAGATAATATAATATCGTATAATGTCTTTTCTAGTGTTTTAATATCAGCTTTATTTATAACTGTCCCTCTGATATGCAGGGACGACTCCTTAAAGTAGAAACGGTTATCGTTAACGGCCCATCACGTTAGCCTAGACTTAACATCATTATCTTTAAGAATATTATAGAAAACTCCCATACGTGCAGGTATTCTCACAATGATGTACTTCACCGTTAAAGCGAGCGATAAGCAACTATTGCATATGCATATAACTTCGAAAAGTCAGAAATGCGCCTTGTGGGAAAACATTAGAAATATACATAATATATTTCTTGTGTTACAATATTCATCAAAGACGACCTACGGTTTATTTTTTCGTATGCAAGTCAGCTAATAGTACTAAATTATATCCTAGGTTTAATGTTTAGAGAAGTGTGTCAGGATCGTAGCAAATGGAAATCCGTAGTCTCTGCCTACCCCTCTGGGAAACAGGTGTGAATTTATGTGTGTATGTTTAATGTATATTCTCAGTAATCGGCCAACGTCAGAAAATAGTTCTTGTGGATGCCCATTGAGTCATGTCTATGATAAAACTAGACATAGATTGTAAATAAAGTGTTGTAAACAGAGATTCCTTTGTTCTAATTTTAGATTTACGGTATGTAAAAGTCTGTTAAGTAAATGCCTTTTGGAAAATTTAGATGTTTAAAACATGTTACAGACAGTAAAACTAAATTAGGCAAATCGACTCTAAATAAATTCAATATTTTTCATTTCGATTGAATATTAAATTAACTAATAAAGTGTATTTTCATTTAAATTACAAGCACAAATATAATAATTATTTTTTGACAAAGTTTACGTAGATTTATAGTGTCTGTGTACACTAAAGGCCAGGTTTCTGTAGCGATCAAGACAAGGCTAATGAGGCATAAGATAGTCTACTAAAAACACAAATGACAGAAAAATATGCAGTATGTCTACAATACATGTTCTATAGTAATTTTTACGAGAGTTTATAAGGCTTACAAGGTTAGGCTTAAGGTAGTGGTGAACGTCATATTAAAGTCCGCGTTCTGGCTATTCGGCACCTAACTGCGTCGTGTCGTATACATGACTTAGAGCATGTATAAGTTCTTTTGGCAAGTATCTTTTTAGAGCAGCTCGCATGTCTGGAATCAAACTATTGTTCATAATATAAAACGTTAAATTTAGTTAGTAACAAAACAATTACCTTACTACCAATTACACGTTGAAGTTGAATGCCATGTGACAGACACAATAGAAAATGTATTGTTCTCGGTCATTTATGACTGGCATGGTATAAAATGTTAGGTTATTGATTTGAATAAATAAACGGCAGTAGGTACAATTAAAGTTACTTAAAGAAACAGTAATAAACAAACTGTTACATTATGACCTAAATTACTCTTGAGTTCGCATTTAAATTACATTTTATACGAGTTTGAGAAATAATTTTAGGCACGGAGTTCATCTTTTCTTATGCAGTTAATATAAAGGCACCATCGCGGGTTAACTTTCAACAGAATGTAACGGTTAATAGTCTCCGCCATGCATAATTATATAGGTTACCGCTTCAATGCTCCGAATACCACATAATATAAACATTTTTACTGAATTACCTCATCATAAGACTAATAAAATGTTTCTAAAAGTGTTACGTCTACATATTTACCTACATGAAAGATATATTTAATAGTAGTTTTGCCCCGCGGTTTCACCAGCGTAAGTCCCGTTCCTGTAAGAATATCGGGATCAAAAGTAGTAAGTTTCATCGCAATCGGTCTAGTAGTTTTTACGTGAAAGAGTAACAAACATCCATACATCCATACAAACTTCCACGTTTATAATATTAGTAAGGATTGTTTTACATTTACGCGAATGTTATGAGTTATGAGATTTTATCGCGTTGTTTATTTTAAAACACTATTATTACATTATTTTGCAATTATTAAACTACAACTGTTGAACTTTTCTACATAATAACTCTTTATCTAATTTGTTAATCCGTCGTAGTGAATTACGAACATTACCATTCACTACAAGTATTGTAAGATAAAAGTTGTAAAATGTCAGCGAATATTCTTATTAAAATCTTTATCAATCTATAGTAATTCTACAAAAACTAGCACAACTTGTTACCGGGACTCACAATACTAGATTTTTCTAATCTTATTTTAACTTGCTGTCGGAAACAATACTTTTTTCTCTATAAAAGGTACCCTATGTCCTTTTCTGTACCCATGACAACATGATTTGAAAGGAGATATGCAACAAATCCATACAACTTCGGCCTCGCATGGACAAAAATAAAACTATAGGTATGTTTTACGAAGAACTATTAGTATTCTATAGCCTTGTGTAATTTCATCACGCTATCTAGTTGGGTTTCAGATATATGTATAAGGCATCCAAATTGAACAGAATTGCTCCGGTGATACATTAGCACAAAGCAATTTTTTCTAAATAATTGTTGAAATTATACCTGTTTCTGTCTAAAAACGTAGAATAAGTTTATATAGCTGGTTTACAGAGCTCTTTAGGGTAAAACTAGTCATTTTACTGAACTCAGGTAGCAGTGCTCGCTCTGGAAAGCCAGCATCCATCAAATAACTATAGTTACTTACTTAATTAATAGTCCAAGAAACAAAAGCTAAAGTAAACAATAGTATATTTTGGTATTCATTTATTAGTCTCCAGCCACTACATTACCTTCATTATGACTAAACATACAATCGAACTGCAGTGCAGGAGGTGCTACATTATTTTAAGACCTTGCCCAACCTAAATACCATATGATGGCCATTATATGTGCACCGCAGCCTACTTTTCTTTTACCTACTATGCAGTTACAGTAATGCTGCATATTTTTTTTTTTTATGGCATAGGTTGGCTAACGAGCAGACGGATCGCCTGATGGTAAGCGATTACCGCCGCCCATGGACACCCGCAACCCCAAATTACAAGTGCGTTGCCAGCCCTTTAAAAAGAAATGAAGGAGGGAAAGGACAAAGGAAAGGATAGGAAAAGGATCCGGGTAACTGGGCCTCCGGCTTTCTTACTCACCGATACGAAACGCAACAGTACGGGTACCGTTACTTCACGCCGGTATTCTGTGAGGGGTAGTACTACCCCGGTCGATCCGGTCCATTTATGCTGAAACCAGCGAGGATCTACTACCTTAACAATAATAGCATTTCTACCTCTTAGAAGGTTATCAATTAAAATGTATACATAGTATGCTTTACGGCTAATATGCCTGGATTGTATTTTGCTTCTTAAAATCCAGGCATTTGTACTTGATAGCTCTCTCATAACATTGTCACATCACGAATGATAAACGACAATGAAGATCGAGTGCCCAACGAAAAGTGTAGCCACTACCACAGATTGAATAATGCCATTACATTGAATTGGTCAGTCTATTGATTTGTAAAATAAATCAAAAGATTAATAAATTGATACTATTATATCCATTTTTTATACGTGGAGAATTACTTTGACGCATAGCTCCCCGCGGGGCGAAGGAGAGGTTACTTCGGGCTCACCGGGGACAAGATACCCCGGTAATACTGACTAAACCTACCACGGTGTTCCTCAACATAACCACAGACGGCGGGGCCACGCGAATCACTTTCACATGCAATCGCGACCCCGCCGACGTTTCGGCCCGTCGTTTAAAACGGCAAGCCACTACATAAAACACTTCCTCTACTGTCCTCTTGTGGGGCTTGAAGACACGGCTCAGAGGCGCGCGTGGGAACAGCACGCCGCCTCTTGGACCTGGTGCTGATCGAATGGCGAGCAGGCCCACAAATCTCACCACCCCCAGGTCAAACCTTAGGGTGGCTGAAAGTCATCTCGCGCCTCCTCCTCATCCTCCGGCGCCCAGTTCTGCGGTTGGAGAGGGGGTTTTAGTGCTCCCTCTCCCGCACCGCCGTCTCCTTGATGGAAATTACTTCCTCACAGAAAGAGGCGACGGCGTTCTACGATCTCTCGCGCCGTACCGTGGACTGAACCACTGCCGAGAGTGAGAGAGCAACCAATCCGACTGCCGCGAGCAACTCACGGCACTGCGATGCCCAGATGGGGCAATCCGCCAAAGTATGCAGCGCCGTATCCACAACAAAATCACGGCTGTCGCCGCAGTGATGATATCTGGGTGTCTCCTGCCGGCTTATGCGATACAAGAACAGGCCAAAACAACCGTTGCCAGTCATTATCTCTGTCAGTCGGAAGGGCGCCATGCCAGCTCTCCAGCCACGCTTCAAAAACAGGACTTACTGCCACAATCGTGGCATGCCCGGCACTGGAGTGCACAAGTCGTGTCTTCCATTCGTCTACCAGGACTTGGTAGAGCTTGGACCGTGCCGCCTCTAGAATCCATGTTTAATCCACATATTACTTGTGTTAGTAAAAACTTAATTTAATATAAATATGTATTAATTAATGTTTCGTAATAATTACACTTCTTATAAGAAATACCTTATGTTCAACACTAGCAAATGCAAGCCACAATGGTTTACCGAATCAATAAAATGTTAAAATAAATGAAATCCTTTTTACTGCTAGGTTCGGTTAAAAGAAAGCGATCACGATAAATAAAATATTATGAGGCATTTTTACAATAAATTATATTCTTGTCCACTATGGCTGTAATTTGCAGACCTCCTTTCATGATGATCGGTCAAGCGTAACAAACACACAAACTCACAGCCCCATTTATAATATTAGGTAAATATTATTATATTTAGCGATAAATGCATGTTAATACTTCACCTTCAAGTTAAATATCTTTGCTGACGAAGTCTGTAACATGTCAGACATCCTTCCTTTACAAACTTTTCTGACCCGCTAAACATTAACGTGCTCTCGCATATAGTTTTGACAGCGTGGACTCCTTACCCAACACAAGGCTAACGTAAGTAGATAAAATAAGCCAACACTGATTTGGCAGGAAAGTATTCACAAACGTTGATCAGCCACGATAACAAAAGTTTTGATCATGTTCGATTAATCAGCCCTCTTGTTCAAATGAGGCAACGTATTACTGTATATTTTCGCTCGTCCGTCCCATAAGTGTAGTTCTACAATCAGTCCCCGTTTACATCTATATAGTATATTAAAATAGTGCTCAGGCACTGTGAGAGCGTCAATACGATAAAAAAAAAATTCCATGTATGATTTATTTAATTTTATACATAGGTGACACTTACCATCGCCGACCTAATGATTTGGTGCCTCATAACTGCGGCGTACGTTCAAATTCAGGAACGCGTTGCCGGAGAGATTTAGAGATTAGCAATTATTGTATAATTTAAAAAATCTAACAATTTGAGTTACAAATCACTAGTATTCTCGTTAACCCTGCCAGGTTAGTTAAAATGTCTTTGTGGATGCACATCTGTAGTACTATTGTATCTGAAACCATGACCTGCCAATGGTAAGTCTGGTGCCATATTTATGGGCGTACCGTCTATTTTAAAACTATGCATGTCTCAAAAAGAGTCTCTTAAAGTAATGTAAGTAAGTTCTACTAACTACTTGGTTGGTTACTCCCACCTGCTTATCATCTGGTAGAGTGAAATCATTTTGATAGGATATATAAAAGAAATTGAGTCCTCTTTCGATTCTGATGCGATGCTTTACATACGAGTACAGTCTTATAATGTGTTACACAAGAACATTTCGACAGAAATACACAGGTGATGTTGCATATTATTTTACAATTTAACTTAATATTCTGCTTACTCTGTGCGTATTTGCACCTCGCAGTTAAAGTCCATGGTCGCATTCAACTACATTATTAGGAACAATACATTCACGCTTACCTATTACTTAAGTCATTTGCCCATCGTTTGTCCATTACATAATTCATGCAATAGAAGAGATAGTGGGGATTATATCTAACATATTATACGCACAGTCTTTCATCGTTCAATCACTGCATAATCGCCCTAACAATGCTTTGTATAAGCATCTAGTCTGCTAGTGATTCGGTATCAGTAGTTTACTAGACTAGCTGACATTTTCTTTATTTTATTTATGAAATTAGTAAGTAATTGCGTACATAGTATTTATTAACTCCATGGGCTTATCAATGCTGTTTGACACTACCAACTTTTTCTATTGATTGTCAGTGTTGTTTGACACTGGCAACATTTTCTATAGCTTGTCACTTATTTTAAACGGTCTACTTTTTCTATTACTACTTACTATTGTTAGATACTGGCAACGTTTTCTATTGCTACTTACTGTTGTTTGACACTGGCACCTTTTTTTCATTGTTCGTCACTGGTTTTTGTCACTGCCAACTATTCCATTGTTTGTCAATGTTGTTCGATATCGCCAACGTTTTTCTATTGCTTGTCACTGTTGTTTAAAACTGTCAACAACTTTTCTTTGAGCACTGATATTGCCAACTTGTATATATTGTTGGTCGCTGATGTTTCACACTACTAACTTTTGTCTATTGCTTGTCACTGCTGCTTGACATTTCCAACTTATTCTGTTGTTTGATACTGTCAACTCTAACATATGTCCCTGTTGTTTGATACTGCCTAATTTAACTCTTGCCATCATAATGTCGACAAGGCTATGCCTGAGCCATGACTCTATCTAATGTGGCGTAGTTGCGAAATAGCACAAATATGTTTTATAATATATCAGTTACACTATTTACGAGTAATCCGGTCGCTTAGAGAGCACAGGATGTTCGTAGGGCATGACACGAGGTCCCTTAGCCGACATACGGGTTGATGAACGAACGCGGCCGTTCTGACCGAAGTGTTAACGATGATACGGTTATGTCGGTCGTAACGTGATGGTTATAGCCCAAATTAATGTTTCATTGCCTATAACATTCGCGTAAAGCGGAATATTTACAATTAATTAATGTGAGGTCAGAGTTATTATACTGAACTAGATATAAGGAGACGGTTACATAGAAGTAGTTTTGAGATCCGTATTTAAATAATAATTTTAAGTTTTAGCACATTTAGTATACTCAGCATTTAAAGTCACTAGAATATTGATTAATATAAGTAAGTATATCTAAAAATTGGGCCGGCTTATATAGATTATACAAATAAATTGCGATTCTTATTGCCTTGCTATGGGTAACAGTTTCAGAGGCTTACATACCTCACATCTCTCAAGCTTAAATAAGTCGATAAATACTTGTTAGAAAAAGCTAGAAACTTACAAAACTACAAAAAAACTGCTATTTTTATAACAGTAATACTCAAAAGATAGTTCATATAATCACAATAGAAAATACAGAATAATATTAGGGATTCATAAAATACTTTTTTTATATGTTCAGCTACTTATATTGCTGACTGTACTACTTCAGGTGAGGTGGCTCATTCGTATTTCACTAAATAATTAGAGCTCTTACACTCAATACCTAGTTTCAATTTCCATCAACATTTTCCCTACATATAAAGGAGACGGGGATTTCTGGGCCTGACTGCTTTAAGTTAAGATATGGTTTAAAAAAAGCGTTGTATTTTTCTATTGTAAAATATAAAAAATTAGCTTAATTCACAATCTGGAAGACGAGAAATCTTAAAAATAAGTTTGTCACTAAAAAAATAGGATATCGATTAATATAATCGATTAATGTGAATGTATTAAATAAAAAAAAACATAAAATCACTTGCACCAGATGATTGATTCACGGGCACGCCACGATCGTGGCGGTAAGTCCCGTTTTTGAGGAGTGGCTGGAGAGGCGGCATGGCGCCCTCACCTTCCGGCTGACACAGGTTCTGACTGGCCACGGTTGTTTTGGCCAGTTCCTGTGTCGTATACGCCGGCAAGAGACGCCCGGTTGTCACCACTGCGGCGACTGCCGCGACGTTGTTGAGGACACGGCGCTGCACACTTTGGCGGTTTGCCCCGCCTGGGCATCGCAGCGCCGTGAGTTGATCGCGGCAGTCGGATCGATTGCCCTCTCGCTCCCGGCCGTAGTTCAGTCTATGGTCCGGAGTGAGAGGTCGTGGAACGCCGTCGCCTCCTTTTGTGAGGAAGTAATTTCCATCAAGGAGGCGGCGGAGCGGGAGAGGGAGCGTTTAAACCCTCTCCCCAACCGCAGAGCCGGGCGCCGGAGGGCGCGCGATGACCTCCAGCCACCCTGAGGTTTGACCTGGGGGTGGCGGGCTTTGTGGGTCTGCCCGCCATCCGTTCAGCACCAGGTCCGAGAGGCGGCGTGCGTGTTCCCACGCGCGCCTCTGTTTCGAGTCCGTCTCCCACCTAGGGGGGGAGACAGTAGGGAATCTTATGAAGTGAGTCCTTTGGGTAGGTCTCTTGTGTAGTGGCCTGCCGTTTCATACGGCGGGCCGTAACCTCGGCGGGGTCGCGACCGCATGCGAAAGCGATTCGCGCGGCCCCGTCGATAGTGGTTTTGTCGAGGAATACCGTGGTAGGTTTAGTCGGTATTCCGGGAGGTACATTATCTTTTAACATCTTTCTTTTACCCCGGCGAGTCCGACATAATCCCTCCGCCCGCCCCCGCGGAGGGGTATGCGTCATAGCATTCCCCCACGTAAAAAAAAAAAAAAAAAAAAAAAAAAGATGATTGATTCAATCAAAGTAAATGTATTTAACAATAATTAACATAATGTCAACAGTTAAAAATATCGAAATACTAACTTGATGAAAATAAATCTGTAAATTGATTCTCGTTTACAGATCGATTTATTATTACCTGTGTTTGTCAATTGTATTTTTAATCTGTGCTAACAGTGACAGCTACCTGACTCTCAATCTATGATCACTCGTCTCGTATCGTTTACTGCGTGTGAGTTTTGAGTGTGTTTCCAGTTTTTTTATATATATTCCCCAACCAGTGCTTTCTTTCTACGGACTTCTGATCTTGCTTAACTTGTACGACCCTTGCTATCTTAACGGACACGGATAAACTCGTTTACTCGTCTGAATTTGGCTCGTTATTTTGGATTTTACATCCTGCTTATCGATTGGATATTGACACCATGGATCGCTGTGTGAATTGTGGTATAGCGACTAGTCGCTGTAATACACTGGGGCGACGAGCTTTAGATGATGAAACGACACTGTCATTGATTCGTCAATGGCGTGCACCAGAACCTGTAAGTACAACCTTTTGTTTGTTGGCTACCCAGCGTCTCTCACTATAGGTTCCTTCCTGTTTTCAATAACCATTATGCATGAGCAACACTAATGCTTAACGTCGTTTTTTTAACGCGTTGTTGGACACCTACTAAACATCGAATTTGAGAGGTTGATTTTCCATGAATCCTTTCTTAGTGGCGGCTTCATTATAAAAGAAACCTACCTACTGTAAAAAAATCATGCTTGTTGCTATAATAGTTGACTCTGCTTGTTAATAAGTGTTCCCAAACACCTTAATAATTATCGGCATTGAACCTAAGTGTGGCCCCTGCATTATACTTACAAATAAAGTATAGATACTTAAACATATTATAATAGTCATATGAAGATTATTTACATGTAAAAACAACTAAAAACCTTAACTGACTGTATATTTCGCAGTAATCATGATTTTTTTTTATTTGAATTCATTTCTCATCTTTCAGTTAAACAGCAGTGACTATATTTGCCAAGCTTGTTGGGATTTGGCTCAACAACCATCTGTTGATGAACCACAACAACTTGGCCACCGTAGTGTATGTCTCCGCTGTGGTCGTTCTCTTGCATCATGAGTCAGCCATCTACCACCTGCGCACTTCTTAGATGATATTCTGATTATAATTGAAGATGAATAAAAGATAATTATTATTAAAAAAGTGACTTTTATTTTTAAACATCACATCCTTGTCTTCCCTATATTTTAATCTATTTGTGAGTTTCCTAATATCCTCCCACTCAATACAATACAATAAATACTACAATTTATATAGTAAATAGCTGTCTAGTAAAGCAAAGTAGCAAGCGCAGCTCAAAAATCAGCTGTTTAGTATAGATTGTTGTCAAATTGTTGCATAACCTCACTTTTACTGAATCTCTTATAGCTCTGCTCTCAGATTGCCAAAATCCGGAGAATTTTCAGAGATGGTTTGATAATATATAAGCTATAAATTCATTTAACTTTCATCCTTTTACATCCAGGCCCAAGAATGTATGAAAGCGTATCCGTCTCCTTTGAACATGTAACTGCCAGTATTCTGACACCTTAGTTAACTGTTTATACATACTCCTAATAGTTATGCGGTAACGAGCGGATACTCTGACATATGGAAATATGATACGCCTATGGCCACTCGCGTTAGTTCGGTAATTTGTCACTGCTGTGTACAATTGTGCTCTCATTAAGTCGCCATATATTGAATTTAATTGATATCAAACTACACTCATTTATCTGTAATCCTATGCCAGTTCAAATTATCGATAAAAGTTCTATTAGTATTGTCAGTTAGCACAGCTTTTGATAAGAGGAAAATTATATTATAATCATACTAATAATGCACGATTTCAGGGAAACTAGAATTCGATCAACTCGGCTTTATTACGTGGAATTGAGATGTAACCATCTATGTGAGTGTGATAGTCTAGTACCTAACTTAACTTTGATAGATACAGACATAGCGCTGTACTACAAAATTGTATATTATATATATTATATTAGTTATCATACATTATAACATACGAAATGTCCATGCCAATGCTTCATTTGTATGTTGATGTTTGTTGCATGAATACGGCAAGAAACGCTTGGTCAGCAAGGTGGACCAAGGCTTCACCGCAAACCCATCTTGCTGTAAAAAAATATCCGTGCGGTACGACAAGTATTCATATAAAACAGCTGATTTGAACATTAATATGCATAATTTAAATTTGGTAGAAGTTTCATTATGTTAAATTATACAGTAAAAGCAAAATATTCAATATAAGGTCGGTTTGGCGCAGCAGTCGTGGGCCAAATTAACATATTATGGCCTATGTCTATACTGTACGTATCTTCGCAGGCAGGTTTGTAAACAAGATTATACGTTGAGGTGGTACCTCGCGAGTTATGAAAGCGCCCGACCTCTGCGGAAATACGGCCAACAATGAACGTTTACAGGCCGCATATTGCTAACTTTTTGCTCTTAAACTACCTTCGTCTTAACGAACAAATACACACATACATCAGAAGAATGCGAGTGTATCCATGTGTGGATTTCGCTGCATGTAGGGCTGTCAACTTTCAAAATGAGAAATCTGATTAATTAGCTCTGAGAGACATAATTATCATATTACCGTTCGATAGACAACTATGCACAATAATGCTTTTGGAAAATCTTCTTGCCAGGTTCTGTCTGGTTGGTCTTCCAGTTTACAGAAGAATATAAGCTGGCAAGACTGACTAGTAGTACCTTGGTCCCGACCAAGACACTACCAGTCAGATGAGTCAAGATCCAGAAGATTTAAATCAACCTGGAGGAAGATAGACAACCTGCTTTTCATTTTGATGACGGGAAGACATAATTCTATTTAGATTTTTACATACCTAGTACGTGTCAAAATTCGATCTCAAATAGGTCAAAAATTAAATAATAGACTATTTAAAAAAACAAACTAATTAAGGTATTAACATAAAAATACAGTACACTAGTGGCTCTTCACTATCGGAGTCGCAGCATATTGTAGTAGGTGTACACCTCACCCACAAATTATGAATCATTTGGCATGCCACTAAACTGCCAAACTACTAAATTAACTATATTCTTCTTAAGCAATCTTGAGTAAAATGCAGTATGCTGTGGTAGCCATCCACTTAATAGTGGATGGTAGAATTGAATAGATATGACGACATCTTGTCAGTTTCCTACCATTCAAGACATAGAGATCTTTTTTGCGCCTGCGTATATTGTACTTTTCTTTGCCGAATATTACAGAATTGGGTGACAGCCCTACTAGTTTCGTACATACATAAGTGTGTGTGAGAGTCGTGTAAAGAAATGTCTATGCTTAAAAGTTAGGCGATGTACAATTATCATAAAAGTGTCATGGTTAGCTTTTGTAGGCTCACATTCGTGGATACCTTAATCTTAAGGGTTTGACTCAAGAAAAGCCTTTTCATTTCGATGATTAACTTATATTTCAACTTATATTTCTACTCTACTCATTCTATTTTTACACAAAATTTTATCAATATCAGTTTAGTAGTTTAACCATGAATACAGAATAATAAGACAGAAAAATGAATTATATTCCTTTCGTATGTATTATTATATAATAGAATGTTTGTAATGTTTTAACTAAACAGCTTTTTGCACACCATTGCTGGACATAAGCCTGTCCCAATTTTTGCCTCAACGCCCGGTCTTCTGCCTTTTGTTTGTAGTTTATTCCAACTACCTTCTTTAGATCGGTTATTCACTTGGAGGATACATACACATATATGTACATCAGATTGCTATACATTCTGACAAAGCCGATCTGATTTCGATAATAAATTTAAAAAAATAAATGAAAATAATTTCTTATTAATTTTCGTGGCAGACTCAAACAACAGTATTGTCAGTAAGGTGTGGCATTCCGTGAGTATTGGCCATCCGAGTATAGCAAAGGGTAATATCAAATAGTACAGAGTGAAATAGATTTCAGAGAAATTGCATATTCTCATTAGTAGAGTGTGGAACTACGTCCGACAGACGTCAATGGGCTTACTCCTTGTTACATAGGCTTTGAAATAGGGAAGAACTGAGGCCGATGAGACCGATATCGCTATAGCACAATTTCATCTAATATAATGGGTATGTGTCAGTAACTCAGTACATGTTAATAAATAACAACAAATACAATATATTACATACATACATGCGATTTATAGATAAATATAATATAAGTATAATATTGTACAAATTCAGTAAAGATCAAACAAGAATACATGAAACCAGAACAAAGGCAGAAGAAAATAATTCATAATTTTATTATAATTAGACTGTTGTGTGACGGCAATAGGCTCGCTCTCCGTTACATGGAACCTTAAACAATAGCGGGCGAAATGTGGGTGTAATAAAATTCTGCCTACGCCTTGCCTCTTGCCTAAAATTACCGTCTATATAATAATAAATAATATCAGCCCTGTATTAAACTGTCCCACTGCTGGGCACGGGCCTCTTCTCAGTGTGAGAAGGGTTAGGCCATAGTCCACCACGCTGGCCCAGTGCGAGTTGGCAGACTTCACATATCTTCGAGAACATTATGGACATCTCTTAGATGTGCAGGTTCCCTCCCGATGTTTTCCTGCACTGTTAAAGCAAGCGATAATTAACTATTTAATATGCATATAACTTCGAAAAGTCAGAGATGCGTGCCTTGAGATCGAACTCGACACCTCTGCGTGGCAGTCCAATGGTCTCCCACTAGACTATCGCTGCTGTCCAAAATTACCGTCTACAGAGCACATTTTTAGACTCCAAGCTACAACTTAGAATTTCCTTGGCATTAAACCCTTGATCTCACGGTCATATCACGTAAAGAAAGTAAATGTCACGGCGTGGTAATAGGTATAATATTTGAGATTTAAAATATAAATAGAGACATGCCATAGGGATCTAACATATATCTGCTTACCCATTCAGCAATTTACAAGCAAGGTACGTATATCTATCCATTTATATAAAAATCTCGTGTAACGGTGTTCGTAGTCGCACTCATGCGTATTTTTGGTAGGTCTGAGTATTTCTTTTTATACTGCTAAAGTGGTAAACCATCATACGGCCGGCCCACATGATAGGAAGTTTTCACTGTCGCCTTTGGACGCCTGCAACACCAGAGGCATCACTTGCGCGTTGCCGACCTTGTAAAAACCTTTTAAAGCCCCTTTTTGAAGAACCCATACTGTAGTCTTGTGGGAAAATCTTGGCAGGGAGTTTATTCCACAACCTGAGCGTCCGTAGAGTATATTTCATACTGGTAACTAAAACGAAGATGAAACCGCGGGGTCATCTAATAATATATGTATATGTAAAGAAGAAGAGAATTAATTTCCTATTTTAGTACTAAAATATTATTCCAGGAAAGGTTTCATATAATAATAAATAAATGGAACAAATTAAAGGCAGCAGTAGTAACAAACTGTATAATAATTATTGAAATTGTTAAACACTTTTGTTAGCCTTACAAATATAATGTTCAGTTAGTTGAATTAGGCGTTACTTGTTGTTATTACTTTCGGATATTCGTCGGAAAATATTAATTCAGAGGAGGATCTCAGTTATTAAATTCTCTACAAATTGATAAGGATAGAATCAATAACTGTATTAATATATAGTTTACTAGCTAAACAATCCCAATGCCCAACGGGTGAGATTTGATCGAGAGTTCGATATCAACATATTGTACTTCGGACGTGAAACCACCCAAAAACTAACATTTAGGTCTACTAGAAACGTAAATAACAAAATTTATTTTGTTATGAGCAGATTAGATTAAATTTCTAGCAATTTAGGCTACAAATAACTAAAATACTTGTTTTATATTATGTGCGTTATGTATTATATTGTGAGTTCAAGTCGGTTGTGCGATGGTTGGGATTCGAACCAGCGACCTATCAATGCTATGCCAATTGCTAGTCTGTGAGAAAAATGTAAGTCATTTTCATCACCAATTTTTTTTAAATCAGTCTTATATTATCAAAAGTTAATATATGTACATAGGGTATATTACCATTTTAAATCAATCCGCCCTTAATAGCGAATTTATTAAAAATGTACGGAGGACGGATTTATTGAAAATAAAGGATCCAAAGTTTGTAATATAGTGGAATAGTTCTACGATATAAGTACTTTACCACATGAAGAAACTTCAGCTATATTTTTTAATAGAGCTGTGGTACAGGAATATCCACTTAAATCTGATATGTAGCTTTCGAGCAGCCCGCCTGGGATGTTCCTTTGGCCCACAGAAGATGGCAGCTAAGCAATCTCATGTTCTTGCTATGTGTAGGGTATATGACCTATGGGTATATGCCTTGAGGAGGTAGTGCTGTTTTAACCAGGGATGGCCGTGCGATATTTGCCCCTTACGCGAATTATATAACTGACATTGTAAGCCAAATGCGAGTCAATTCCGAGTAGGGCTATGGGAAACATAAAATTACTTGTGTTGCAATATACTTACCCATAAAATATCTATAGGATTCTGTTGACCATCGAGGTAGTGTAAGTGCATGGTTAATTTTAATTAACTAATATAAAAAAAAACTCAATTAATATACCCGCTTTATATCATGAGACGGTATCACAATTATTCTACTTAAATATAACTTATTCTCATTTTTTTTGGTTATTAGTTCAAGTATATAATAAAAGAAAAGGTACCTAGTACAAATTAAACGTAGTGTAAAGTATTGGTAATAAAAATACTTTGAAAATTTGGTTCTACGAAATTTATGCTACGGAACTAAAGAAAGCGTATCGTAATTTACTTGTGTAATTAATTTTCTTAAATCGCAATTAAATATTTAAACTTAAGCTTTGTAGTAAATATCATAGGAATTTTGAAAATCCATTTTCACGATGATAAAATTTCGCTTACTTTGTAAATATTTGAAGAAAGGGCTCGTGAGATTGGGATGGATGAACAAACAAAATAATCGATGCCTGTTTCATCGAGATCATTCTACAAGCAATTCAATTTTGCAATAAAACAATATTATAGCAGTGAAATAAAATGAAAATCATACAAAATAACTCTTTATATCCAACGATGCATTATCGAGATCAGACTCGATTCAAGTCAACAAGTCATATATGTATTACACAAATACACTCGCCGTATAATTGTATTACAAGAAAGCAGAACAACGAATGAAAAATATTTTTCTTATAATCATTTTTGTTCGTAACAACAGCGATGGGAAGTTTTAATTAAATTAATTAAAAGTTATCTTGGTAGTTAAATTGCTACATAATACACATTTCGATACGATGAATTTACATTAATTGCATAAACAAACCGTTTATTTGGTTTCTACTAGTAATAAATCTTTAAGTGGCATATGGGCGCGTCTAATTACTCTGTAGATATAGGCAAAAAGTGAAGGTTCCTCGTAAACAATGGCGGAGTTTAATCAATGCTTTTGTTTTGTAGAAAAATCAAGAAATTCTTAGTACTAGAATATGTTTTAAAGCGGTGGCGGTAAGGCTGTACGTTTCGCTTATCTAACCCACTATTTAAGCGAGGGAGGAGGGTGTCAGAAACGCTCGCGTAAACTTTACTTCTGAGGTTCTTGCTCTATCAATCAATGCTCCACACCACAAGTACTTCAGCTTAAAGCGAAATAAAATTATTGAATTTCTGTGCGCTCTGATTTCACGTTAGAAATTCACAAATGCGTTGATGTCGATAATTTATACGTAGCTAATATCAGCTTGATACTTACCTGTAAATTAATGGTGTGGTTGCATACGCCATATGGCTAATTTACCGCGCGGTTTGAGCTAACGATATACGTATAAAATTAAACTTGCTATTACGGTCGGAGTTTGTAATAAACCATCAAAAAGTAGGAATGGAACTAAATGTTGGCAAAGTTTCCAAAAGAAAGATTTTACAGCGGCTTTTGCTACTTACTAGTTCTAGAATGGTCGTGATTTTGTGGGGAAATGGGTGCGATCTAAAGATTTACTGTGTGTCGCGATAGATATCAGATAGCAAAAGATGAATGGAGCAACAAAAATGCCATTGTGGGAAGGGCTGCCAGACATTTAGTAAATGTGGCGTTTTATTGAATATCCTGTTCACGTATTTATACACTTATTTAATTAGTTATAGTATAACAGTATCAAAAAATTACTCTCTACTATTTTAGCGACATTCCTGACGAATTTAATTTTGTATAAGAAGTGTAATAACTTTTAAAACTTTCAAGTGATCAGAATATTTTATCTTTTGCAGTAGCACAGCCTCTGTGAATAGGTAGACAATTAAATTAAATATTCTTTGAATATACTTACTTTAGTGTAATGTAATGTTAAGAGTAAAGTTTAGTGTTTTCATTCTGTTATTAGGTTTTACATATATTATGTAGGTGTTTAAACTTACATAATATATGTAAAACCGCTGTTTTTCTTGTTAATCGGTTTTTATATCCTATATACTTGTGGAATCTTGTTTAAGCAATATCTGTTATTGTATATTAATCATTTATTCATAGGATTAGTATGTAAGATTTCCTTAAAATAACTGCCTCAGCCAATATTGGAATACTTGGTGTTGACATATCGAGTGAAGTCCAGTTCCACGGCTATTTAGAGGGTAAGGCTAAATTAGCTTCAAAAAAGCTTGGCGTGCTCAACAGATCGAGACAGTATTTCACGTAGAGCCACCGCCTACTACTTTACAAAGCGCAGGTTCGGCCTCATATGGAATACTGTTCTCATCTTTGGGCAGGGGCACCGTAGTACCAGCTTCTCCCTCTAGACCGCATTCAACGGAGAGCGACTCGAATCGTCGACTGCCCGGTTGTTTCAAATCGGCTAGATCCCTTGGCGCTGCGTAGAGATGTGGCCTCGCTATGCATCTTCTATCGCTTTTACTATGGGGAGTGCTCCGAGGAATTGTACTACTACTTCTTTTTAAAAGGCGGGCAACGCATTTGTCACTCCTCTAGTGTTGCGGGTGTCCATGGGCGGCGGTAATCGTTTACCATCAGGCGATCCATCTGCTCGTTTGCCACCTATATCATAAATAAATAAATATAATAAATAAATAATTTAAATTATTTTATAATGTATCCGCAACAGAGACAAAAAGGGCAAAATTTTACAATCGTAACTTTGAACAGTTTCATACGCATCAATTCAAGTAATGTGCCGTATGCTAACCAAACAGTAATTAAGCCGTACTTATAATACAATTATGAAGTTTAAATGGTGAGCTTATAAAACTGTAAATGTATCTCTCTTGGTTGTTGTAGGGTTGTATTCTGTATGTTTTAGTTATCAAGATGGCTGCTATATATACTTTCGTGTTAAATTATAGTAAAATTAATTCTGACCACGATTACATCTGCACGAATTCTATACGAGGATAAATCCTATATCAAATTATTTTTTTATATATTTTGTCCAACATGTTAGTCGTGTGTAGGACAGCATCAGCGATCAGACATTTTCAAAAACATAAATGATAGAATCTCATAAACATGTTTCCTCACGATGTTTTCGTTCAAAATTAATTATTAAATAGATACATAACTTCGAAAAGTTTAAGATACACTATGCTCACTGCTTTTCAAATATGGAGTTTAAAGAAAATACATAAAAATAAGAGGTAACAGAGGTAGCTGTTAGATACTTAATATTTTACAACAATTATAAGACTTTGTTCAGGCTCACTCGATACTGCAGTGCGGCAGAAGTGTTCGCAGCCCCTGTGGACGATTTCTTCGCTATTATGCGAAAGAAGTTCGCGTCAAGTGAATTGGAACAAGAACAAACTGCTGAGAACGGTGCGTGATAGAATAGACTCCATACTACTTAATAGATGGACTGACCTACACCATGTACTGTAGGTCAGTCACTTAAGGACATTGTTACTGCAAAACAAATCTAGTGCTGAAAATTGTAACGCTCACCCTTTAAATGTTTTTGTTTAGTTCTATAAATACGTTGTACCTTGTTGTACATAGTAAATTATGTTCGGGTAGTTTGAAATAACTACCCTTCAAGATAATGAGATAACCACTAATGACATAAGTCTCCCTTTGACGAAGGCTGCTGAAAAGCAACCGAAACGTTGAAGAAAGTCTAAATCCAAATAATTTATTAATTGAATAGTATATTAATACTATTCATTTCATAAAAAAATTAGATTTAGATTTCATATCATTTAAGTATTAACTTATTATATTAATATGTAAAGGTAGTATAATTAAAA
Organism: Catocala nupta; assembly: GCA_963675205.1. Taxonomy (NCBI): domain Eukaryota; kingdom Metazoa; phylum Arthropoda; class Insecta; order Lepidoptera; family Erebidae; genus Catocala; species Catocala nupta. The sequence continues at coordinate 22,553,522 of OY776086.1, read as the reverse complement.
TAAACCGTGATACAATTATGTTAGTATGAAGTAGTTTTATTCCAATGTACATATTTTTGTTTCCATTTCAATGATAATTACTTCCCTTTTATATACAATATTAGAATCAGGCGATCACTTCAAAAATTAAAATAAATTTATTCAAATTAGGTTACAAGGTAACACTTATGAATGTCAAAGTTACACGTAATTTTATTTTCCTTCGAATTTACATTTACTGCCACGTTCAGCAAAGCAAGGGTGTGTAGGGCTATGAGAAGAACGGGCAAGAAACTCATAGCCACTCCTTTTAATCGCCACTTTTTAAAAGCATCGTATAGAGTTCAAAGTAATCATGACTTATATAAAAAAAAAATATCGAATGACAATAGACAAATATAAAATAAATATAATAAACGAAATCTAATAACAGTCTCTTATAATATAAGAATATGGAGTCCAAGATATGTCAAACAACAAAATTAACCTGAAAATAGACTGTAGCTTGTAATGTTTCGTGTTGTTTATTTATACTCAGTGAAATTTGTCAAACCCTATTCTGAGAATTGGCAGCCAATATATTATATTCTATAGTCAAATAGCTTTAAATATTTTTTTACATGATACTGACAATCATTGGTTATATACATAACTAAATTTAGTCCCAATTTTCGTGTGGATTCGATGAATAGTGAAAAGTGCAACAGCGCCATCTAGAGTAGTTTTTAACGATAGAACATATTATTATATTCAAACGATACAATATCGTTATGAAAATATCACATTTAATCATTATGTCTCAAATACAATCCAGATTCTAATCAAAGTTTTGACTTGATATACGGATTTTGCTTCGTTTTGATGTAGCGGCGTGCCGTCTTAGAATCAAACCCGTTCAGCAGTTAAGACCTTAAAAAGCGAAAAGGCATCCAAACAAAAAGTTTTTACAAATATTATAGTAGAATAACTCTTTTTAAATACATATATAATAGGGGTTATAAAGTTGCTGTTGTATCTATATATTAATACGTGAAGCAAAAACTTTGTACCCCTTTTTACGAAAATTGCGCGGACGGATGAGTATAAAATTTGGCAGTTAAAATTTATATGGAGAAGGAGTTGTGAATGCTAATATTTTTATAAAATATGCATTAGAAATACATTAAATTAATTAAAAAAACACTACACGCACACAACCATGCATTTGACACACGCAGTCAAATCGCGTTCGTAGTATTTCGGTATTGTTCGTCTGACGTCGAACAATTTGTCGTTACTATGGTTACAAACATCTTACTTAGATGTTATAAAGAAAAAATAGAAAACGAAGTAACAAGCAAAAATATAGGTAAATTAACCTGTATAGCCTTGGCGAAATGTAAATGAAATGTGATTATAAGGGTATACTTCTAGACAATAAAACCTTTATAACTATCAAACTTAAAATTTAAATCAATTATGGTCGAATTTCATGATTTGTGATTTTCGAGTGAAACTTTTTTCATATGAGATATTTCATAAAAGATTATTTTAAAAAATGTGCGTCATTCGATTTTCGACTTTCAATTGTGTTTTTTATTCAGCTCAGACGGGAAAGAAGACCTACTTTAGAAATCCGAGTAACGAAAAATAAAAAAAATATTGGTGCTTCATGATTTGACTGATCTGCAGAAAGAAATGCGTAAAATTTGTGTTGCCTTGTTGAATCGGTACAGAAATGAAGGATACCAAAGACAGATAAAGATTTAAAACACGTAAGACGCTCTTTTCGCCGTCGTCAATAAATATTCCGTTACGTGGCAAAGAAATTCTCATAACAGAAAAGAGGTGACATCTTTTAAGCACCTAGAAACAGATTTTCATCACAGGACGCGTAGAACCATCTCGATTAAAACAGTTTACAATAAAAAACGCATTGAAAACGCTACACCCCTTTTGAAGTTACGAAGCCACAGACTGATATCAAACTTACCACAGCCTTCGATTTTTCATCGGAAATTGAAAATAACAAAGTTTTATTGTACAACACTGAACTGTCTTCTTAAAGATACTAGTATTAATACAGTCTGGCTTTTGGCAGCCAACCGATAGATTCAAGATTCAGATCACGAGTATGCAAACTTGTCAGCATGCACTGTCCTAACCAGTAACTCTTCTGATGCAATATTTATAGATAGTTTGTTTTGGGGAAATGTTAGCGGATATTAGTTTTCCAAAACAACATAGGAACTTGCTAAAGACGCTCCGTTTGTCATCTTAACTAATATCATAAAGGCGAATGTGAGTTCGTTTGCTTGTTACGCTTTCACGCCTCAACTACTCGATCGATCATCATGAAATTTCGCATACACACTGTCAAAAATACAGAAAAGGAGATAGAGCACCTTTTATACAGAAAAAGAACTGTTACTAAAGGGATAGCTGGTATTTTATACAATCTAAGCATGTCAACAATAACTATAATAGACAATAGGAATATGTCACTCATAATTATTATCGAACTGATGATGCTGCTTATTATTATTACTTTCATCTCAAGAGAGGAAAGTAAAACAAAAAATATATTTTTTGTGCCCTGCCATTCATATTTATCGTCGATAGTAATCCGTGTATAAAATATGTGAGTCCGAATGCCATATTTAAACACAACTATGTTCAGCGATCTTCTATAGCTGAACGTTAGTTTATTTTACAATATCGTTGAAATCAGGTGTACTTCAATGCTAGCCAATAGAAAAATAAAGATGATTGAGAAAATGTCTAACACATGGATCGAGCTGTACCGGTAAGTAACATTGCTACCTACTATCAATTTTATCGATGAAAGTTTTTTAAATTAAAATGTCATTGAGGTAACGTGTTAACAAGTTATCACTATATAACATGCTTGTAAATAAAACGAAAAATATAAAAGGCTTGACATATACTTAACTTTTTAACATCCAAATTATAGAATCATTAGCATGATAAGGAGGACTGCTAGAAGTACTGCTAGCGCCTTGTGATAGCATAATATGGGACTAGCAGTACTTCTATAAAGGAAATGCTAACAAACATGGTTTATGACATTGATTTCTCTCTTATTCCAAATCCCTAAAACAGTGAGATCAAATGCCTTTAATTTTATCTTCCCGATAAGAAAATAATTTGCCCTCAGTGGTAAAGGTACCCTGTATTGAGTAAAAAAGGAATTTAATGAAAAAGACTTCCTTTCGTAGATTTTAAACCGTATTTACTTTATCGTGCCGAATCATCGGATGCAAATTATTATGTTAATAAGAGCAGGCACTCGATAGACATCGAACCCACATCAGGAGTTCTTATTAGATGCGATTGTATTACAGATATTCCTAGGTGCGTCTTGTTTGTCGCACATATTGCTACTGTAACATGTATTTTGCTAATATTCGGTGCGCCATTGTACGCAATATAGAAAATTTGTTTAAAAGGTTTACTATAGTTATGAATATTGAACGAGTTCATAAAATGGAAAGCTATAGTACAGGCTCTGTTGTTTCATTGGATAGGGAAGCACATACAATTTTATTTTGGTAAAAACGTTTTGGATTTCGCGTGTCGCTCTAAACATTGGGTTATTGTAAGCTGTGGCATTATACAAAATGTAATATTTTTAGACGTTTATCTGTTTCTGTGAATTACATACAAAAGCCTATCCCCCTGAAGGGGTATGCAGACGTACTACAATCATATATCACCAGCTGTGTTTTAAGTTACAGAGAATTAGTTCTGAATTTTTATTAAATGATTATTATAATTTGGGTTATGGCTTCCTAGTATTACTCGTATATTTGTATTAGAAGTACGTTCACATCGATAGTACAATATATCGGATTTGAATTAACAACTTCTCGCTTGTAAGGCCGACTTAATAGATATTTTCAATGACACCACTTCTTGTTTCAGAAAAGCTTTAAAGTATATAATCTATAACTAACTTGTAATTAATTAATGTTATTTTAAGCTATTTATAATATAATTATCACTAGGTAATTCAAATATTATATGTATAGTGCATGCGGTGTTTGCTTATTAATTGGTTATAAATTTATTAAAGACCTCTGTATATGTTACACGACATGTGTCAATGGATTAACTGTAAGCAATCCATACAATTAATTAATAAATAAAAAATGCATTATTAATTCGGCTAATGTTGCATCAAAGATCAAAAATATCAAAATAATATACAATACAAATAATTTTTTGAGTTGCGATAGCTTAGTGGGGAGAACAACAGACTACAATGCAGAGTATCTCGAGTTCGAAACCACGTCGCGCACCTCTGACTTTCGGAAGTTATATGACTTTTCGAAATTATGTGCGTATTGATTGACAATTATCGCCTGCTCCGTGCCTCGGAATGCACGTTAAGCCGTCGGTCCCGGCTGCCATTAACATCTATGGCAGTTGTTATTGGGAAGTCAGTGCCCTATAATAACCTGACACTGGTCTAGCCTTAGGGTATCGTTAGCCTTCGGTTTGCGGAGGTCAGGTGGCAGCCGCTCCGTGTAAAAACTGATAGGTATCCAGTCAAATTCGGTTAGACTAGAACAGCCGAGCTGTAAGGAGAAGACAGATATTTTTTTAACGATCGACCGTCGATTCTATTTTAAGCTGCGCCAATGCCAGACACTGGCTTCTTACCAGTGTAAGAAGCACAAGATAACAGCCCACCACGCTGGTTTAGAGCATATTGACGGACTTCACATAAATGTTTTAGACCTATTTGATCCATTCACAGTTGACACTAATTGAACTGCGTGCTGTGGGGTCGAACTCAATGCGACTGCGTGGCTCTTTAACGGTCTCCCCAATTCAGACAAAACTTTAAATGAAAAAGCAGACGCAGCTTTAGCTCTTGAATCGTTTATTTTATGCTTAATAATATTATTTTTTGTTCATTTTATGTTTGTGTTATATTACTTATTCTGATTATATGAAAAGCTGAATATAATAAACTGATTCAATGTAAGTAAATAAGTAACATCTAAGTCAGTCCCAACCTAATATCTAAGTCTGTTTTCTAGATAAATCCCAAAGAGATTTATCTAGAAAACAGACTAATTAAAAATAACAAAATCATTAGCTAAAATGTGCGTGGAATCTTAATCACTTCGTTTCTTCAGGCCACGAGTATATAACTTTCGCACACTCGGTTTTACATCAGTAAAACAGAGTGAAAAGGTATATACTCGTGACCTTAAGTTTACTTTTACACTTTATATCTTAAATGTATAAACATCATCATTTTAATAAATAAACAATTAACCACTGCTAGCCTCAGTTATAAACCAGTAGGAGATTTATAATTGAATCTTAAATCTCTAAGGTAGTAGATCCTCGCTGGTTTCAGCATGAATGGGCCGGATCGACCGGGGTAGTACTACCCACTCACAGAATACCGGCGTGAAGTAACGGTACCCGTACTGTTGCGTTTCGTATCGGTGAGTGAGAGAACCGGAGGCCCAGTTACCCCGATCCTTTTCCTATCCATTTCCTTTGTCCTTTCCCTCCTTCATTCCTTCTTAAAGGGCTGGCAACGCACTTTTAACTCTTTTGGGGTTGCGGGTGTCAATGGGCGGCGGTAATCGCTTACCATCAGGCGATCCATCAGCTCGTTTGCCCGCCTATGCCAGAAAAAAAAAAAAAAACTTTACAGAAGTACCACACTTCCATTGTCTCAATGGTCCTGTGGAATTGTGTACTAGGTCTTGCAGTAGAAATGTGAGATCCGGGCCTCAAATCTTTTAGATTCGATCGCAGAAGTCTTTATAATGCCACTAAGTTCTTCAGTTAGACTACTATTCACAATAACAGTACAGAATCTCAAATTGTGCTCTATTTACACATAGATAGATAGCAATAAACTCGTGTGCTATTGCGGATCTAAAAAACATATCTCGCGAATCGTGGATGTAAATTACCCTTCGGGCTACACAGGCGTGAATATAATTATGTATGTACAACACATCAAAATTTTCGATGGAGATTTCATCGCAAAAATTGGAAGCTCGACATCAAAATTAAACAAGATCATGTTTAGACTAGAGCAATATGAAGTGGTTCCAGTCACAAAGTAAACAAATTAACTTTATCGTAAAGGTTTTATATGGTACAAAGGGCAATCGCAATTTGCAATTCACACAATACCGAACAAAGTTTGCGAAGCAATTATAAAGATATCAAAAGGTTGATATTACAACGGCCTAGTTGCACTCGCCGACTGAATATTGATGACAGTGCTTCACTGTAGCCAATCTGTGTTCTATGCATAAGTAATGAAGAAAATATGGAATCTACAGTCAAGTGAACGATAAATATTAACATCAAACGTCGTTTACAGGAGCCATTGCCGAAGGTACGTATTGTTAAGTACACAAACTAACACATGTGTGTCAACATAATATACATACAGTCAGCGCTGACTTCTAAGATTGACGAGGAATATTCTTAAAAAATAAATTGGACGTTGAAATATTAATAAGCGTAGGTACATTTATTACGGAGTAGCTTGGTACACCGTTCTGCTAAACGATGGTGGGAGTAAGAGTGAAATTACACCGTCGTCGCGTCGTTACGCCTAGATACTTGTTGTATTAAAATTATAATGAGGACTGCTCCTTGTTTTATATTATGTATTCAATCAAGAATTACAACGGACTGCATGATTAGGCAAAGGTAAATAATGTCTTTATTTTTATATATAGTTGTTCTCTATGTATGTCACTGAATTTCTGCTATACAGCTGGACTGACTATGTTGAAATTGAAATTGAAATTTGTTGTCCTTTGATGGTTTAAATTCATCATTAGGCCCAGTAGGTGGCGCTGCAATCGAGTACTAGGATTTTTTCGTGTGGAACGGTCTATGTTTTTGGCTCCGCACGTATGTATTTATAATATAATATCAGTTTATTTATAAATTGTGCCACTCTTAAGACTTGGGCGTTTTTCACATTAGGACAGAGTTTAGGTATTATGTATTTTATAATATATTGTATTCCGTATTCCACGCTGACTACGAGCAGGTTTTTAGATTCCACATATCTCTCAAACGTGCAGGTTTTCTTACGATGTTTTACTTCACCGTTAAAGGGATAATTTATTATTTAATAATAAATTACATCGAAAAAGAGGTGCATGCCGTGAGATCGATCTCAACCTTTACGTGGTAGTTCAACGATCTGCTGGGAGCCTATTGCTGCTCATATCATAATCATAACCAAACAGTTCTTTGAAATTAAAACACTTTACACGGATTTTGTCACGTTGTTTATTTTAAAACACTTATTATGATAAGACAATATTATGTAAACAGCTCTTTTTAACTACTACTATTTAATTGACTTAAGGTTTCTGTGCTACTGAGAATAACCTTACAGGAAACCTACCACCACTTCAGTCGCCGAATACATAGTATACTACGTATTGAGGGCAATGCAATCAAATGTGGATATTCAGATTGTCTGAATAATTCACATACTAAATTGGGCTTGCGATCAAGAGGTTTTGAGTGGAAGAGGTAGCCGTTGCCAATTATTTGCTGATGACATAAATGAGTGTGTTCGACAGGCCAAGTACCATTCTTTTACAGGAATCCAACGTAAGAGTAGCATTGTTTTTAAGTTTTCGTTTTTTAAAGTTACTAGATTTTTCTGCGGCTTCACTTGCTCGAGAATGGTACTTTTTCTGGATGAAAGAAACTCTATATCCTATTCTGTACCTCTGTCAACGTATATGCGAAATTTCATGATAATTGGCCGATTAGTTAAGGCGTGAAAGCGTAACAAAAAAACAAACTCACATTCGCATTTTTTATATTAGTTAGGTTTCCACTTTTATATTTTTTTTGAGCTCGGCAACGTAAAACCACCGGCATTAGTATGAATATTTGACCACTTTATTTTATAAAAATCTAGGTTCTTAACGGAAATTCGTGGTGATTATAAGAGTAAGTAAGATCATAATTATAATAATTAAAACAAAAAAATATTATTTTATAGTAACATTTAAATAACATAAATTATAAAAATAAACTGAAATCATGACAGCAAAATGTCAAAGACAACAAAAAATATAAATAAACTTATCATAATGTAATCAAATGTCAGACGAAGGTGCCGAACGTCGGCAAATCATAAGTCCATTTCACGAAACCATTTCAATAACGATAAAGCAGTACATAGAAACACATTGCTACTGACAAGTCAATTTAACCAGATTTTAACTGAAAATATTTCTGACTATAACGTATTGAATGGCATCGGGCGTTTACACTCACTCGCCTTCATACCCAGGAGGGATACGCAGGGCATTACACTAACAATTCAAAAACTATGTTTTGACTTCCTCTCTCTTGTATTGGTACTTTGCTAGGTATAGGTATAGGTATCCCACACCACATGGCGATGGGGAAAACGTTCCTTTTTTGTTTTTCTCTATCCTTGACATTGTCAATATAATACTAGAAAACGGGTCTTGCTCGCGATTTAGTATTTATAAGATACTAAATACCCAATGATTTTCCGAGATTTCTTCCGACTTACATTGATCGTATTTATTATATTAAGTATGTGTACAAATGGCGAGCGCAACTGCGAGTCTAAAAAAGTTTATTTTTTTGATATTGTAATCAGACAGCTTGCCATTGCTTATTCAGCGAGCCTTCACCCGTCATATTGCTTATTCGTCTCGCAATATATCTTTTTACAGCATGGATTCCCTTCATGATAGGAGACTGATGCATGGCTTGCTCTTTTTCCACAAATTATTGCATAATAAAATGGATAGTACTTATTTGACTTCCAATATAAACGTTAATGTACCCAGAAGACCTCCTCGCAAGCCCGTCTGCAATATTCTTACTGTACCCTTGTCCAGAACTAACCTTGGATTGAATGCACCCTTAAGCAGAATTTGTAGGGACTTAAATTCGTTTCTTAAGATTGTGCCTGATGCTGATGTGTGTAATGAGAACGAGAACCAATTCCGGAACAAAATATTGAAATATTTAAGAAAAATAAGTTTGTATTAGGTTAATTTAAGTAATAGGTATTTATGTAACCTTTTTGTATAAATATTACTGTTGCTAAATGTTATGTTTGTTTTGTCTTTCTATACGGTTATTTATGTTGTATGCTTGATTTCTTGATTTTTGTATTTTACCTATTTGTTTTTGTTTTAAAAATTAACTATAAACATTGTTTCTTTTTTTAAATTTTAATACTTTTTGTTCACATTTATATTGAATTTATACGTGTAATCACTTTTTATATATTTTTTTTAAACATTATTGTTATTTTACATGTGAATGATGTGTTAGCTCGTAAGTGGCATGTATATAAGAACGTTTGTGTATAAGATGTTATTGTGAGTGTTTTATATATATGCTGTGAGTTGACCTACTAAATAAATAAATAAATAAATTCCCTCATGTCTCTTATCAGTGAATCTTTCCACCTTATCTAGGGTCAGCTTATGGCGTTCCGGGTATCAAATCCTGGACACCACTTTTGGTCGGGAACATAACAGTACGCCTTTGCCACACGGTATACAAAGCTTCAGTAAACTTAATCAAACTTCATCATAATGTACGTGCGTGTACTGAATGCCAACGGGCGTAAACTCACGCCTTAATATCCTGAAGGGATAGGCAGGGTTGTATTAAACTTACATTTCGAATATTATGTTTTGGTTCCTGTCTCTCTCACTCTTTACCTGACTAGATACACCACACCACATGGTGATAGGGACAACGTTATTTTTTTGTTTTTCTCTATCTTTGACATTATCAATATAATACTAGATAACGGATCTTGCTCGCGATTTAGTATTTATAAGGTAATAAATATCCTCGATGGCGTAGTGGTTAGTGTAACCGACTGTCACGCCTGAGGTCTCGGGTTTGATTCCCGCACAAGTCAAACATATGTGCGCGTGAACATGGATGTTTGTCTTGATCTGGGTGTTCCTATGTATAATATGTATATATTTACAAAAAATAAAAGTATGTATGTATGTTTATCATTTGTCTAGTACCTATAGTACAAGCTCGGCTTAGTTGGTTTATTATTATTATTGATCGATCGACTTGATCAACCGAATATCATACGATCGATGCATAGACTTATTTATTACGTTTTAAAATACTTAATCGCGAGAAAGACCCGTTATCTAGTATTATATTAAGTATGTGTACAAGTCGCGAGCGCCACCGTGAGTCTAAAGTCGTATATATTTTTGATATTATCGTCAGACAACTTGCATTCCCTCATGTCTGTCAACAGTACATCCTTCAATCTTATCGAAACCTGGACACCACTTTTGGTCGGGAATATAAACGTAAGCCTTTGCCATATGACAAACAAAGTTTCAGTAAGCTTTATCAAATTTCAACATAATGTACGTGTGTATTGAATGGCATCGGGCGTGGGTACGCTCACGCCTTCATACTCAGGGAAGGATAGGCAGGGTATTCCACTCGCAATTAAAAACGATGTTTTGGGTTCCTTTTCTGCCTGGCTAGGTAACCCACATAGTGGTAGAGTCACATTTCACAGTGGAGTAAAAAAGGGTGACTGATGTTGCAAAAATCTAGCCTACGCGATAACCATTTGTCATCAAACGTGCCGTACGCTTGCCATAAATTAATGTAAACGTCCATTCAACTTACTTCTCGATTCTTGAAAACAAATAAAATAATGGACGAATACGAATGGTACTGGCTGCATACAAAATAAAGAAAAGTAATTTATTTTGCCAGTATAACCCACATAATATCTTAATTAAGTTAAGAATGATTTAAGTAATTCTAAATAATAGTACAAATGCGAATGTAATATATAAGTTTAATAAGTACGTTTATTTGTTACGCGTTCATGTCTTAACTACTCGAACGATATTCATGAAAATTCGGATACACGTTGTCTGGGGTTGAGAAAACACATACGATACATCCAAACTAGAAAAAAATATTCTCAAGCGAAGTTGCAGTCAAAACCTAATAAGAAATAAAGGTGTTATATTTCCACGTTATGGCAAAACATGGTAAAAGTCACTTAGCGCCAGAATATGCTTTATTTCTGTCATTTTTACTCACAAGCAACGTCTGTCTTAAAATACGGCACAATAAAACAGCAGGTTTTGAACGTGGATATTTGTCTTCGAAGCATAAACAATATTTATTCAAAGCTTGCACAAAAGCTGACCGACATTTTTTTTCATAGGCCTTATTCTGGTAGGCTTAAAACTAGTTGAGTTTATTTCGCCCACGTGAATGCCGCGTAACCACATACTAGGGCAAAACATACAGGACATTTCCCAGGATACAATCTATCTCCTTGCCAAATTTCAACAAAATCGGTTTAGGCGTGAAATCGAGACATATAGTAGACAAACAGACAAAGCTACTTTCGTATGTATAATACTAGTTTGTATCCCGGACCAGAAAAATATCTATATTTGTATATCTTTACAAACGTAGGAACAACGGACACAAAAACGTCCAGACTAGGAACGACTAATCATTTGTGGATCACACAATTTATTTTCTTTGTAGACTACACGGATGGCGTAATGGATTAAGTGATCGCCTCGTAGGTGCCACTGCGCCGAGTGTTGTGGGTTCGAATACCACACGGGAGAAAACTTTGTGTGATCCACAAATGGTTGTGCCGAGTCTGGTCGTTTTTGTGTCCATCGTTTGAATGTTTGTAAACTTCCCCGCGACACAATAATAATTACTAGAGCGAGAGTTATCTTTTTTAAATAAAAAGAAAAATCACACTGGCAACATTCGTCGTACGTCAAGGTGACCTCATAAACCAGTGCATATCCATGCAATCAATAACCTCTTAGCAACAATCCCCTTTCTAATAGCACTCAAACAAGCCAATGTGATTTAACAGTTTCTAAAACTGACGTCATTTATATAGTTTCGCATAATACGTAACTAGCTTTATCAAGTCGCTATTAATTCTCTACTGATTTAATAAACCTATCGTTCTGTAAACATGTAGGTATGTAGATATTATTATGTAGTTAGAATTACTGACTTCTTGGAAATTATATAACATAATTGTAATCCTATGAGAATTTACTGTTGTGAATGTTACAAACAGTCTGGGACTCGGCACACTGCTTAAAGTTACTCGTAAACAGATAAGCTGTTTTTGTGTACGGTTATGTAAAAAAGTTCTTTATACCGCTTATAACCGACAGTGTTCACTATAAATCTTATGGGTATTTCTTTGTCTTTTCATGGTGTACAGCTGTTACTTATCAGTTGCTAGATTAAGTCCAAGGCATTGATTGCGTTAATTTCGGTTATAACAATTTTCTATCGGGAACTGTATTTTTCCCTCGGGAACATTTTTCTGGATGAAAGGTACCGTATGTCCTATTCTGTCCCCATAACAACGTGTATGCGAAATTTCATTATGTTCGGTCAAGTAGTTCAGGCGTGTAAGCGTTACAAACAAACAAATAAACAAAATTATTCGCATTTGTAATATTAGTTAGGTGTTCAATTGAAGGCTCTGTTGAAATTTATAAGGTTCGTTTATGATACATCTAGTATATAGCTTGGTCCCTATAGGTTATCAAAAAATTGTAACGAAAGCAACGCGACCGATGGAGGCTTCGCCAATACCTATATTTAATTTTAAGGTTTGTTTAATATTTAAATTTGACAAAGACAACTTTCATATTAATTTATACACTGATATTTGGCAAAATCCTTCTGTTTGTACATCGTGTACCTACGCCTCTTTATCACAACACGCATTAATCTAAATTAATTAGCACTCTAATTTTACAGGTGGCCAAAATATAATATATATTATAATATATTGCATATATTTGTTCCTGGTTCACCTAATATTCGTCGGGATATTAGACCATTCTGAACACTGTGCCCTACGTAGTATTACATTTATTATAACAGCGAGCATGCGAAAAACGCGTGCAATGAAAGTAAATGAAGCAAGGCAATAACGGAAACCCGTAGTCTCTGCCTGCCTCTACGGCCAACAGGCTTGAGGTTCCTAAGCCTATCTAATATTATAAATACAAATGTGAACTTTTTTGTTACGCTTACACGCCTTAAAACAGAAAAGGACATAGGGTACCTACCATCCAGAAAAAGTACTGCTGGTAATATAATATTTTTTTTTACTTTAACCCTCTCTCCACAAGGGGAGGCGAGAGGGTTATGTCCGGCTCTCCCGTACTTCGGGCCTACGGACCAAAACTCCACGGTGTGCACGCTCGCTGCCTTGTATAGTGGATGGGCCGCTGGCAAAATAACTACCTCAGCGACCCACCCAGCAGTCTACAAGTCCTCGGCGTCGCCCCGGCACTATCTAGGACGTCAGACCGACTCAATGGCTGGCGGACGGGAGATCCCCGTTCTCCCGCCCACGGCCTTCATTATGGTGGCATTACGCTTACGCGCGCCTGCGCTGCCCGGTTCGCCGGCGACGGCTCGGATCCGCAAGGATACTATCTTCACGGATCCGCTCTGCCGCCTCCTTCTGCGAGGACGTCATCTCGCAGAAGGACGCGACCGCTGCCCACTTCCTCTCGCTGTCGACCATGGCTTTAATCACGGCCGGCAGCTAGAGATCCTCACCCACTGCTAATCTAACCTAACCTAACCTACATTTATGCGAGCGAAGCCGCGGTTAAAATCTATATTACTATTATAAAGCTGAGTTTGTTTGGTTGAACGTGATAATCTCAGGAACTACTGGTTCGATTTGTATAATTATTTTAGTGTTGGATAGCCTATTTATCGAGCAAGGCTATACGCTATATTATAACATCACGCCACGACCCACGAGAGCGGCGCAGTTACCATAAACGCGAGTGAAACCGCGTGCATAGCTAGTCTGGTATTTATATACCAGACTAGCTTATTGCGCCGCCCCGTGGTCGTAGCGTGATGTTATATAGCCTTCCTCGATAAATAGGCTATCCAACACTAAAAGAATTATTCAATTCAAATCAGTAGTTCCTGAGATTATCATTAATTTGTTAGTTATGTAGGTATCTACATAACTAACAAATTGTATAAAGTTCAATAATGTATTCTATTTTAAAATTAACATTACTATCGATATCTACAATATTAATAACAGCTACATTAAACATAAAAAGATTCTCTATTTAAAGTTACATTCTATTAAAAAGATAATGCTTCAACGAAGTATTATCGAGAATAATCACCGACGTTTTTATTCGTCGTCATTTAATGCTGTGACAGTATCAATTAGCGTGAATGCCTCCCGTTTCGTTCGGACGAAGAGACAGCAACAAATAAAGATTATAGGATACTTTCGGAGCGTATCGAAGAGAATAAACAGTTGCGAATAATGTAACAAAACGTCAATAAATGTTAACATCATAAGCTTTGTGATTCTGTGCTAGAATACCGAGACGGTATTATCGATATTTATTTTCATATTATTATATCAAGCAATGGCATGGGATTTAATTTGTATTACTGAGTTTATTATTGCAGAATAGGCAGACATCTACCTATCCTTCGTTATGGTACTAGGATCCAAATATTTGACAGGCCCTTTGCCGTTTACCATACTAAGTTTTAGACGCTGATACAAAGAATTTATTGGCAAAACAACGCAATCAAAATGCTTAAACTAGAAATGGAACCTTAGACTTCATGCACAACAATTGCATTCACCACCAGTCACCGAGGCAATTTGCGCTTGCACCAGTTTCGCTAACTAGGTCTCGCTGATATTTGACCTAAATAAAGATGACGTCTATAAGACTCGGAGACATCACTAAGTGTCCTGGCAGATTAAACCAATACATTTATGCTCTGTTTAACAACGATCAGCTGAAAGTAGATAATTCGTAATAATGACCGCATGCTGTCTTTGTATTCTTGAGTAAAAATATGAGTGATGGCGTGACCTTGTATAGATAAATGCTACTTGAAGATTGTGAAACAGGCCTTTACCGACCAGAGAATCAATATGTAATATGCCATTCAACTCTTTCGTAATCATTGCATTTCCCATATTTAATTTTTGCACCATATGACAAACGTGTCGAATTATGAGGACTGTTCCGAAGGCGAATTAAGTCATGGGTCTCAAACGTCATATTACTATCTTCGAGGATGGTTATTGGCAGTTAGAAGCGTGGCCGTGAACCATCACGCCACTTGCCAGTAATCCCTCGAGCAATTGGCAGTGGTGTACAGCTCACTGTGCCATTCGTCCCAATTACGATACGTTCACACGGCGACACAGTTATTAAAGCACTTTTGCTGGGTTTGGTACGTTGCATTACAATCACATACCTATATGTAATCGTATAACAATTTGTTAAATAATTAATAAAATCAGGGACTGACCTAATTACTGAGGGATTTGTCGATTTTCAATATACCCAGCCAAGTGGTCGAAATTCGCCCATAATTTATTTAAATTATAAATTTGATCGTTATTAAAGTTTTATAGTCTATAACTTAATACCTTTATAATCACGTTTCATTTAGTCACTTACTCCACATACATATGTATGTAACCATAGTTACGAAGCATTCTACGAAATCAACCGAACAATGCCGAAATACTACAAACGCGATTCGACTGCTTGTGTAAAATGCATGGTTGTGTGCGTGTAGTGTTTTTTTATTAATTTAATGTATTTCTAATGCATATTTTATAAAAATATTAGGATGAAATAAAATGGCACAGAAAGAGAAGGAGGGGCGGGGCTCCTTCTCTTTCTGTGCCATTTTCCATAGTCCTCCATCCGCGCAATTTTCGTAAAAAGGGGTACAAAGTTTTTGCTTCAAGTATCACGTATATAGATATAAAAATATGTACTCAGTTTAAATTTCTTTGAAATTCGTACACTTAAAATGACAAACATAACATGTCGTATCTGGTCAAATATTTGCCTAATTTGCTGTATGAATGCGATACTTTGATTTTCATATACTTTTTATTGACATTATATAACCAATATTTGATATGAATGAGCCACGGCCTGGTTAAATTCTACTATTATTATAATATATTCGAATGATTGTAAACATTTTTGGATGTTTCCTACTCAATTACGCGTAAACGTAGAACCGATTCAGACGAAACACACACTTGGCACAGCGATAGACCATGTCTGGAATTAACATAAAGAAAACTTTTTTCCCGGTTTGCATTCCCGTGGGACGTACGCGGGTGAAGCAGAAAGAAGCTAGTAATATATGTATGTAGGTATATCTTTTGTTTTGTAATGATTTGTATTTTTAAAATTTATTAATAAATTCTTAGCTAAATTAGTTTCAATTCTAATACGATTATTACCTGGTAAACATCCTTTAACTTATCCAAACGCAGCGGCAAACCGGCGGCCAGGCACAATAGGTTTTAAATTATGTCTAGCATGCCAACAATTGACAGGTAAATAAAATCATTCGATTTAATTAGAGCAGTGACATAATCGAGTAACTATTTCAACAAATTCCGGATAAAACCTTTTAAGAATAAGATAAAAATCCTGCAAAATATACGTTCGTGATACCAAAGAAAAGCGAACGTTTAAATAAAACATTTTTGCCAACTGACCTCTCCGAGTTGCGAAGTAACGAGGTTTTTATAAATAATTTGAGTTAGCTTGAACGCATAAAAGAAATCGTTTGGCTCCTCTGTTTTTCTTCACTACAATTCGAGTAACTTTGATGTGGTCGGCGAAGTTTATGATATCCCGGAGCAGACGGTAGACATTTATAGCGTGTGTACACAGAATGGATACGTACTACGTATTTTTGACGAGGTTAACATTGAATTCAAATCTTTAATGGTGGCTTTTGATCGACACAGAATTGTGCGAGGAGATCTGGTCTGGTCTTTAAGTAAAATTATCTATTATCAGCCTTGTTTATTTACTGCCCGATGCTAAGCACGGGCGTCCTCTTAGTATAAAAACGGGTGGTCCAATACGAATTGGTAGAGTTTACATATTTTCGAAAACATTATGTAGGATTCTAAGGATTCTGAGGAAATCCTCATGATGTTTTATTTTACCAGTGAAGCTAGCGATGCTTATCTATTGAGTACATAACTTGGAAATGTCCTCTGCGTAGCACTCTCACGTTCGCCTCAATAGATTGTCGCTACTCAAAACGTGTACAAACATATCATCAAATTGCAAAAGTAAAAAAGAAGTATATGTTTGATTGAAGGTACTGTACCAAAAATCAATGAAATTAAAGCACCGGTTTGAAAATACTACAAATATAGCGAAGTACCATCCCATCATTATATATTTAACCGCATTAAAATCGGTTCATCAGTTAAGGAGCTGCAAAACACCCTTTGTTTTTCGTCGGGGTTAAAAGGGACATGAATTCCCCTGGAACTTAGGACCTATTTCAATAATGGATCCATTGTCAATGACATGTGTGTAACATGTACTTACATTTAGTAAAATACTGCCTCCGTCCTACGAAAAAGTACATAATATAATCAAGTATAGTATTGATTTGTTAACTTAATTGAAACAACAATTACACACACTCTGTTAATATTTCATGTGTTAATTAAAAAGTTTTGTGTATGAATAAAAACAGTTGTCCGTTGTAAGCACTTAGCTCTATTAGGCTGTTAACCCATTAAAAAGTTTAATTAATATAGTCCTAAGATAATATTGTATGAACATTTCAGGACGTAATTGCGAGGCCTCCGAAAGGTTTCAACAAAGTTAAAAAGGAGAAATAATTTTATTTGTTTTGTGCGAGTGCACTGTTTATTTTGTAAGCTTGCAACCAGCCTCGAAAACTTCTATTCAATTCCGACAAAATATGCTGTGTCACCGAATATTTTTAATTCTGAAAACGTTTATTTCTTATCGTAGAATGAAAAAGTTTATAGAAATTAAACAAAGAAGAAAATAAAAGTTTACTAGCAATTTGGTTTGCTAACTACTTGTATTTTTTGTAAACTTTCAAGCTAACCTAAATTATTGATTAAGAGTGGGTTCACGTTGGTAGCGTGATGGTAGTAGATCTCGATCGCAAGTCTAATGTCTATGTAATAACACCCTACATTCCTTTCCTATTTTGTAATTTTATTGCAATTCCTGGGTAGTGATACAAATAGTAGATACAAAATAGCTTATAAAAGTGAGCGTAGACTTATGCACCTCGCCAAAGAGGCAGTCTTTATAAGAGCCGGTAATCCTTTTCACAAAAAGAACATGGAATTTACAGTTTTGAAAAGTTGTAACTAGAAAATGTTCGTACGTTGTAACACATTCAGAGGACTGGAAATTCGTTCAACCGGGTAGGTGCGGACAATGGTGCTGTGGTTTATTTCTCACCTACTGTTCCATTGCAACCTCTCCTAGAGTAATAAAGTACACGGTGCACATTGATCATGGAAGAACTCATTGCATACCAAATGAAACCTACTCTCAACCCGCCAGAGTAAAACCTGCGAAATTACGCCGTTATCAACAAATCAGGACTTAGAAAACGTGTTCCTCTTTTAAACTTTGGATTTGAATATCGTATTCATTGATTGTAGGTCTTATTGTACCATTTGCTTAATCCGTACACAAGTTTTTTACAAGTACCTACTTACTTTCACTCATTTCGTCACAAGAGCTTAAAAGATTTTTTGTGGGTAAGTAGAGATTAGTAATAATGATAATAATAAATAATAATAATAAAGTTTATTACTCCATAAGAATAACACTTAATCTAGGTACAAAATTTAGGGCTTAGGAATACATAACAAACTGGAGACCCTGACTTCTAAGCTAGGTATGGACCTGTATCTTAGAAGCTAGTGTTACCTTCTGATAGTTACATTTATATAAGCCTAGCAAATGGTTACAATCATTGATATTCTCATAAATAGTGAGACAATACTAAATACAAAAAAGGGCTAGTGAAAATGGAGAAATGTATTTTTCTTAATTGTATAATAGGAATACAAAATCTGCAAGTGTCTGCTTTAATAAAAGTGTGAGATTTATAATTAATTGTTGTGCGTCGTGTGTGTGTATGTGGGTGTATATAAGAATGTTTGAGCGTGTATGTGTGTATATATTAATAAATATGAGTGTGTTAAAGTATTTTCTACATAACTGTGTATGTGTATTATCCAACTGTTAATTCCCCAGCAGGAGTTCTTCGGTATTACGGAAGGTAAGTTTTTTAAGATAATCCTTTAGTGCTTGTATTTGTAAGGTTAAGTCCATCGGACCAAATTTAGGTTACCGCGTTCAATTTTACCGATGATTGGCTATCTACGCAGGCGATATTATAGTGCACAAGCCTATGCTCGAACTCTCATGATCCGATAGGATGGCAATCTGACACGACCGGAGACTGATCAGGCGCAGGCCTAATGGTTTTACGTGCACGGAGTGCTTGTAACAGTATATCATCATGCCTATCTGTTCCCGAAGGTATTAGAGTGCGTGCATGGCGTAGTAGTTTTTGTGGTCGCCACTACCACTGTAGTAGTAGTGTTGTGGGTTCGATACCCACACGGGACAAATATTGTGTGATTCATAAACGGTTGCTCCGATTTTGGATGCTTTTTGTGTCCGTGACACAATAATTATCAGTTGCTTAAAAATAGATATGCGCATCCATGTCTTTTACCAACTAGTTTTTATCTCACATAATAAAGTAAGCTGTGTAGTAAGCCTATTGCTATCGGATAAACTCAGAGCTAGTTTACGTGCTGCTACTGATAATTACGAATATCGAATTCTAACCTCTTTGCGCGTTTAAACATTCATAAACTTTAAAAGGCTAGCTCGATTCTACGAGTATAGCCTTTTTGTTGCTACATATTTTATAACTCTTCTTAGTTTCCTATTCTTTTCTATTTACAAACATTACAAGCCAGATAAATATTATATGACGTAATCACTTTTATACTACCATTGCTTGATTTATGTGTTTAGCTCATCTACCTGAGCCTGACATCGCAGCGCCAGTATGTTTGTGATCATGGCCAGTGCAACCTGTATCAAGCGTTTAGAAAATATATGTAAATACCTAACATGACAGCGGTGATGCCCGTATTCTGTTACATTATATGACAAATCCAGAGTTAGATTTCTAATACGTTATTTTTCTACGATACTCGGCGCAATGGCAGTGACGAGGCGACAACATAAAGTAATACGCAATCCAGCTTCATCGAATGTAACTGAACAAACGTTAACTTATTTAGAGACATACTTAATACTGATAGCACATCTATATAGAGCCTTTATTCAACAGAAATTCAAGTACAGGGCGTACAAAATCCGAGATCTCCCGCAATAAATATATTTGCCCAAAATCTGCCTAAAAGTTACCGAGTAAGCTGAACAGCGAAATGTTATATGGAATGGAAAAGTTGGTATTTTATTACTATTACTATTTATATACACATCTATTCCGTACTGAGAATATTGCCACGCAATCTGGAACTTATTGAAATATATGTATCAACTTGATACCGTTTGTGAAATCGTGCGGGTAAGAGCGACTAAAGGGACGTCTAAATGGAGCACATTTTTACTGCTATACCTAGCTATGTTTTAACTATAGTCCAGCCAGCTCAAAATACGTTTGTATAGCGGCCAATTAAAACCATAATCCTTTGGATACGACGTGTATTATTGGCGGACGTGATGTGTATTATTGCCAATATTTGCAAGCGACGATCTATAAATTGTCGCGGAAAGCGTTTGAATGCTGGTGGTCCAAGATCGGTCTGTGTGTATAGCCTTGGGGGAGGCCTATGTCCAGCAGCGGAAAGGAAGCGATCTTTCGGCTGAGATGATGATATTGCAGACACACCTTTCAATAAAATAACGCCTTTTTAAAAGTGCATTTTGTGATGTTATTGCATTTTTGGAACGAAGTTCCTTATCGCGCGTTATGAAAGGGGGCTAGACGGAAAAAAATCTTAGGAAAGTTGTCACGACACTTTTTGCTATAGTAAGCTATTGTAAGCTGTGCGGCGTGCGTAAGTAGTTATGCTATCTCGCTCGCACTGTTCATTCATGCGCCAGCAGATTACTTCATTATGGAAAAAACGCGTGACCCTGTGGCCAGCTGCGAGCTAACAGACTTCTTATTATTATGCACGCGCCATGTAGGGTGTGTATCTTTTATGGATTTTTTTAGATTTTCGGAAATTTATAAATTAATTAATTAAAAAAAATTTATTACAATTCCTTCACTAATTAGTCGAAAGGAACTTCGTTCCGTCCGGGTGTCCCTTGACACCTCTCAAGTTTTTACATTCGTATTTGGTCCAAACGTCAATCGTGGTTTTCGCTGAAAATCAGCGCTGTGTAGTGCTTGCAGCAATGAAAGTGCCACAGCATTATGCTGAGCGCATCACCTTTATTTTTGTGCCGTCAGGTGGGATGTGTTTTTTTAAAAGATTTCTTGTATTTTATTTTATTAATTTTGTTATACCTACATTTTAATAATAATTAATGGTGCATAATATTGTCTTCTATTTACGCGAATGTTATTCATTGATTCATCATTAGCTTATAAATTAGTAAAATAAAATCAATAGTAGTAGTAGTGTAATATTTTCAAAATTTTGTAATACAGTGCTAAATAAACAACGCGATAAAATCCGTATATAGTAGTTTAATTTTAATGGTGCATGTCATGATGATGCAAAAATAAAAATCGTTTTCTTTCTTTTTTCTTCTTTCTTTCTATTTTGAGCATAATGGCATGGTTTACAGGTATAGGCTTTTTGTACTAATAAGAGCATAATAATCTTCTACTACATAGAATTACAGTAGACTATCACTTATTAATATCATTTTAATGTTTTTGTGTCTATTGTTAAGGAATCTTGGCTTCTCAATGAAGTCTAAGTACGCGAGGTTACTGAAGCTAAAAGCGGTCGCTTTTTGCGTGGCTTTAAATTATTATATATAATAATATATTCTACATGTATCTTTAACATAAGGCATTTTTTTAAAGTAAGGTCTAATACAAGTATTTTTTTATGGTAGTTATATACGTCATTATGTTGTTTACGTGTTAATTAGACCACCAACATACATCAGTTTAGGTTAAATATCGCGTTAATAATTTTGTCTATGATGTCAGTACATATTGTTTGTTCTTACTGACAATATCTCCATACTAATATTATAAAGAGGAAAATTTGTGTTTATATGATTCCTTTTTTGTTTGGATTTAATTAATGTTAAAATAGTCTCACATCATTAGGACATTTCAACCAGTAGTGTTAGAAAACATAAAGGCGAAATCAGAAAAAAACTTTTTTTTTTATGGCCTTGGTTGGCAAACGAGCAGACGGATCACCTGATGGTAAGCGATTACCACCGCCCATGGACACCCGCAACCCCAAAGGAGTTACAAGTGCGTTGCCAGCCCTTTAAAAAGGAATGAAGGAGGGAAAGGACAAAGGAAAGGATAGGAAAAGGATCCGGGTAACTGGGCCTCCGGCTCTCTCACTCACCGATACGAAACGCAACAGTACGGGTACCGTTACTTCACGCCGGTATTCTGTGAGGGGTAGTACTACCCCGGTCGATCCGGCCCATTCATGCTGAAACCAGCGAGCTATGCTTCAACAGTTCTAGGTCTGGTTAGAAACGCATTATTGTTTAATTGTAAAACACTAACACCTGATTAAGCTTGTTTTACGTAACATTTTCATAGTTCTATACACGTGGATAATATTCTTTCTTAGATGATTCTGTGTGCACATAGTTACAGCTACAATCTCTATTTTAATTACACTTTACCATGTTTCTCTTTGATTGTAATTTGATTTGTAAAACAAATAAATAAATATGCTATTTAAGCTGGAAGTACCATAGACTATATTATGACATTACGCTCCGATTCACGGGAGTGAAGCAGTAATTATAAATGTGAGCAAAACCGCGGGGCACAACTCGTATTAAATATTATTATAACATGAAAGTTTGTTTATACACTAAAATTACGGCTTAGTACTCTAATAGAGGTCACTTACCTATCAATAATCTTATATCTTTTAGTACTGATTGTAACTACACTAATTGTTGTTTTTCTACAAAAACAACAGCTACTATTTTTTAAATTACGAAAAACCACGTATTTATACTCTAAAATAATTTTAAAAAATTGAGTATTATAGGAAAACGATTACTGAAATTGAAAAGAAAACTAAGCTTGACAATAATGTATTTTATAAAAAGGCATCTAATTTTCCAAAATAAATTACTAATTACCAACAAAGCAAAAATAAAACAGCATCAGTTAAGACAATATTTTATTCAGTGACGAGAAAAGTATACTATAAATATCTCGTTTGTTACAAAAAGCGTGAGACATTGAAAGAAAGATACACTTAAGAAAAGTCACGATTACAGGAGATGGAACACAAGAGTTACCGAGTTGCCGTATTAAACGTCGCTTTTACGTAGTCTATATGAAAAGAAAATAACATCCCATACGACACCATTACAGGAGACAGCCCTCCGTAATGGAAATTTGCATACGCACCTTAAAATTTTATTCATAAGGAGAAAATTGTTTCACATATTCGGCGGGTGTGAGAGCTCGTCGGGGTCTGGATGACTGGATGTAGCAGGGCCGGGTGCGGCCGTGGCGCGCACTCGAGCAAAAATATCGAATTATTGCCGAGCATTAGGAATTTGCGCCGCATTACCTGCTGGTAACGAGCGACAATGATTATCATGAACGAGGCCCACGCACTCCGACACATATATTTGTACGTGAGCACCCGCAGACGCGAGATTGAATTGCTTCTTCAATTTAAAAATCAACCTGATCTTCCAGCTGATTTAGTTCGCCAACGCCACTACCTACATTATATATTTAAGATATACAAAGACTTATAAACCTATTGAATCATTAATCTAATGCGAGCCCTAATGCCATTAACATGTCACACTAATTACAAAGTACACGAAACATGTATTTACTGAATAAAATATGTAGCTAATTAAAAAAAGCGTGGGTTTGTTTAAGCCTGTACTAACTCAGTGTTCATAAATACAAAGGCAAATGTAGATATTTATCCGTTTGAATCTAAGCCTTGTAATTACGGTGGCTAGATATAGTCTAATTACGACAATGTTTTAGACTGGAACATCTCAAAAATATGTATTATATAAATAATAATTAACCCCTTTATACCTTTGAACTAGGTTTACATAATGATTGGGACGTAGTCTGAATTGTCATCGTATTTAAGATTTCTATCGATAACGATATAAACGTCAAGTGTTTTATTCGCATGGCGGCGCCACTTTAGCCTTTATTACAAAGGTTATTATGTCATATTTCATAAATTATTTGAGGCAGCGATTACCCCGGCAACAAGGGCGAGATAACAAGGGGCTCTCTCACTTGCGACTGTTGGGGGCACCGACTCTACCCTACTATGTCTATTTATAACTCTGTTATTAGTTCCAACATTTACTATATTATCGTTTGTGTCCAACTTAAAATTGACTGTGACCTAAATGACTGGAGCAAAATTTTTATTCGAGTTTAGCTAACTAAAATAATATGATAAAATAAATAGAATTTTTATTCTTGTTACATTTTCTATGATTTCTTCATAATATGCTATTTAAAGACACTATATTTTATATCTCTGTATATGAAAGGGTTAAGATAAAAAAAATTATATATGTATAAAATTTCGTTAATAATTTATATTTCATATTATTAATATATAATATTATTTGTTTAATGATTTGTAAAATATAAAAAGTACTCTACTATTTGGTGACTGAAAGCTGTTCCAAATAGTATAATTGGTACTTATTGTGTAAGTTTTACTTATTTTAAATTGTCGGCAGTTTGTAGTATTAACTTTTAAAAAATATTGTTAACAAAGTAATAAAAAGTATATAAAATAGATACTAGCATTTTTACAACTAGATTTCGGTATCGTTGCATACTTCAGATTCAAATTAATTATTTATATCCATGAATAAACATATTTCCTAGTTTTCGGCACGTGTACAAATAATAAATGTATATTGCAGATAGAAGCCTTACTACATCGGGTTTAAGTTTATTAAAATATCGATTTTACGAATTTCACGTATCGTAAGACGAATTTTCTCTCATGTATGCATACCTGTCAAGTACCAAAGCCTTCCGTGTGTTAACCAAACTCGGGAATAAAGTAGTCACGTACAACGAGCTTCCGCAAAAAAGCGGTGTTATTATCAAATAAAATATAAAATTTATAAAATAACAAAAGAAAACCACGACTTGTTCTATAAAAATATATGCGTGTTAGATTAATTATTTTAAGTAAAATTTTATGCACTACCTACTGTTTGCCAGCGACGCCATTTAGGAATCACTCAATGCTGCATATCTCCAGTTCCACTGAGTGGAATAGGTTTGTAGTATATCAACAACCTATTAAACCTTATAATCCACAGCCGCAATAACATTTAAATAAAATAAACCAACTGAGGTGTAGTTCGTTTTTGTGTGATGAGGCGGACAGAACATGGACAAGGACAAAAATTGTAAAATCTATGTATTTCGATCACACAAAACACGAGATCTCAATTAGTTTTCAAATCCCAATTCCCAATTAGTTGTCACAGTCTCGATACAGTTTTATGGTTTAGATTAACCAGCAAAATGAACAATGTTTCCCAGATACTTTTTATTACTTAGGCCTTTGTTGGTCCAATATTCCAATTGCATTATAAGCTATTTTTAAAATTACAGTAACTAACTAACTAATAATATTTTGAAAGATTTGTTCGTAGCAGTGAATAATCTATATATCACTTAGTTATATATTAGTTTTCTCGTTTCCATCTTTTATTTATTTATATATCATACACACAATATATATAAAACTTACAGTTATATCAAAACGCTTTTGTCAGTCATACGGTTTCTAGTTAGAAAACTGGCTTTAATACGTTTTAATTTAGTATCATCAGATCTCCTCTCACTTGATACAGAGTGTATATTAGAAGTAAAAAAAAGTTGATGACGGTAAAAAGTACTTGAAAATACAACAATTTGTACCTAGAGACATTTATTTATTTTATTTTTAGGATGTTTGCTCTCTGATACCAGATATATGTATTTTCTATTTCTCAAGTGTACCTTACGCTTGCGTATTTATACTTACACTAGAAGAAAACCTGCTTTCAATATTTAAGTATCTACGTAAACATTTTTACGAGCCTGTTAGTAAGTTACTATTCAGCAAATACCGTTACAGTGCTCAGAAAATTGTATATAAAACACGGCACAAAAATGTTACCCAATCTGCCACTAGTCTTTATAAACTAGAATATATTAACTTACCTTCAATGTATAGAATTTCAAGTAAACTAATTAACTTTTAACCCCACAGACAGTAATCTGTTATATTTCATTATAAATGCGAAAGTAACTCTAGTCAGTCGTTTCGTTTTTACAGTTAAATCGATGAAACGATTTTGTTAAATTTTGGCAAGGAGATAATGTTTTATCCAGGGTTTAAGCAACATTAAATACGAGACAGTCAACAGCAATAGATAGTTTACAATAAACAATCGAAATTTTCTACAAACAATGATAGGAACAAAAATAATCTATTATAAATGTTCCCAGCAAATAATAACAATAATAAACAGATTAATGACAAAATCCACAACGTTTAAGTTATTCAAACGCAAAATATGCGACGAATCCCATACACTAGCAGCGACAAATTCGACTTAAAAATATAACGTAGATAATCTAACAGCCATTTGCTTTGGGATCAAGAAATAATAAATCGTTTTTCACAGTACGATCAAGAAAAGAGGATTCGTGACGACACCCACGTCCCGTGAACCAAACGTCGCAGATAAACCTTCGTCTGATACAGAAAATACAGCAAATAAAACGTCAACACTATAAATATGTTAGCCCCAGTCGACGCTTCTTAAATATGTATAATTTCTTATTTTAGGTAAGTATAAGCGAAATTGTTACTGACGTTTTCTGTTAGGCAATTTTCTGTAGTATCGCATCTGGACGATATCGGAAAAATTCTATTAAGTGCAATACAGCACTGTTTAGTGCCGCTTGTACACGATGTGGGGAAAATACGCATGTTGCGTATTAACGCGTATGGTTACCCCTGCATGTAACCCGCGCGAGTAGCCTGCACATGTTTCCCGCGCCAGCTACTTGCTTTGTCTACAAGCATCTTAACTGATAGAGGTGAT
Source organism: Catocala nupta (assembly GCA_963675205.1). Taxonomy (NCBI): domain Eukaryota; kingdom Metazoa; phylum Arthropoda; class Insecta; order Lepidoptera; family Erebidae; genus Catocala; species Catocala nupta. The sequence continues at coordinate 22,526,277 of OY776086.1, read as the reverse complement.
ACTACCTATAAGTTAGAAACGCATTATTTTAATTGAATGTATACCTACAAAGAAACAAATGGAAATGAAAATTCCTTTGTTGCTTCCCATAGACTTTTTGAATTACTTACACACGCCGAATTGAATATGTTATTGTGTTCCCCGACAATCAAATCAATCGGCAAACGCAATTTATTAAAAACTGTGTTAACGCGGACGTCACACAATATACATATTTTTGTTATTCTTTGTTTGTAGACAATCAGGGTAGAAGACAGGTTGCGGTTAAGCCGGACGAGGTTGGCTTTGAATACCGATGACGGCGCAACTACGCGACTCGTTTCAATCTGTAGTCTATGCATAAGTAATGTGAAAAGTATGGAGATACCGCTCCAATGCGGAATACACGCTCCTCTAAAATATCGTTGTATATTTTTATGGTAACGACTTCAGTTATTTGTTCTTAGTACCGAATGTGCCACCGTGTAATCTACGTAGTGTATGCGCCGCTTCAGCTAAAATATTTGCCGCATTAAATGTGTTTTATTGCGATTGTGACTCTCAAGTATCATTAAAAGATATAGTGACTGTAAATTTTGCAGTATATATACTTCGTGCTTATAGAAGTCTTTATCTCTTTTGTCTCAAATAGATAGCTATCTCGCAGTTTGTATGAAGTTCGTTTTACAACTTTAGATATTGATTTTATTATTCATTATCATTTATAAATGTCTGATTCTTGTTAAACCTTAAAGTATTGTCATTTGATTTATCTATAGCTAAATGACTTGGGCACTGTTTTAATCTGTCTCTACAGACCTGTGGTCAAACAAGTTGGTGTGAAATGCTTATACCCTGGCTTCTATTCATACGAGTGTTTTCCTAGTGTCACTCGGTGGCTCGAGCCGATTACGTGGGATCTAAAAACATCCCTGGTGGAATGTAGATGTAATACATCCCCTCTTAAGGATAAATTCTCGATAAAGTTCTCAAAAAAGTATAGTAGGCTTACCATGAAACGTAAAAGCCGAAGTTTTGGCCCTACGCTGAGAACTAGTAGTACCATGATATACATGAACGAACGCTTTGATCATCATAGGATGATCAAAGCGTTCGTTCATTACTAAATAAAACTTTTAAATTGTTCTAACAACGGAATGTTGTCAATTTCGAAGAAAAGCCAAAGAAACTACGCCATAAGTATAAGCTTAATATTTCCTTTGTCTGAAGTTTTGAATAGGCATATTCATGGTAGACCAACTGCACATGGTCAGTTCGGTGGACTGTAGCTTAACCGTTTTCATATGGAGAAGCGGGTACCAACAGTGGGACAATTTATAAACAAAGCTGATATTAATATTAGAATATTCGTTTAGACTGTATTCATATAATGTATAGGCATGCAAATCACAGAGCAAAGTCACTACAAACTAGTCAACAATTTGTGAATAACATAAATATTTGCCCTAGAGGTGGGAATGCGACCACATGCAACGTAATTACTGGGACGAGTAGGCCACTTCAATATTGCGTTGTTTTTCAATGAAATTGAACTCTCAATGGCAGCATTTTAATTGCACTATTAGTCGTCATTCGAAATTATACCGTAATTCATTAAATTAAAATGAACACTAATAAATATTCGTTTTATAATTCTTTCTCTTTATAAAATTGATCTATGTCGAATTTCTTATCACACACTTCTCCGTGCGCGCAATGTGTATAAAAAGGAGTACAAAGTTTTCTTCATCTATTAAAGAAATATATATATATATTTGTAGAGTCTAGAGCCTTGCTAGTTTCAGCATGAATTGATTGGCTCGACCGGCGTCGGCGTTTCCCTCGGTTATTGAGAGCGCCGGAGTTCCAATCAACCTCCTCGTTCTATTCCTTCCCTTCACTCTCCTCCCGCCTTTTACACATTCCCTTCACATAAACTACGATAACTTCTTACCATCAGCAGACTGTGTGCTTGTTTGCTACTTATATAATTTACAAATTGTTTCTGTGATAGAAAGAGATACAGCCATTTTCATAAGCAGCGGTTAATGCTTAATACCAACAGCAACGAAAAGAGAATTCACATTCATGAAAAATGGATTTATTTATTAATTCCAATAATTATTTGTCCATATAATTTAAGAGGAATGTATGTGACAATAAATGAAACAAGAAAGATCTGGCAGCATTATAGCACATAAATATCTATAAAATCTGCTTCGATAAGCAGATTTTACAGATGGGGATCCCAGAGATACAGGCATGAGTATGTATTTCCCTAGAAATATGTAACTATACCTTCTAACTATATTCATTAACTGTACAAAAGTTCAAACTATAATCGAAACCATAAATATTACTTAAAACAATCTCTAACATAAAATCTGTCTGTTGAAAGACTAAACAATAGTGAGTATCATTACAAAGGCGTCGTGATTAAGTCGAAGAGGCAAACAAATTAAAGAGAACAGTAGTATCGTCGCCAAGTTACGAGTACCTACCTACCTATTTCCGATACACTCCACTCCGTTAAACAATGAACACAATAAATTAGCCACTGTTTATATCCATAATAATCATCAACATTTAATCAAAGAGATATAAAAATGCGTAACAATGCTTGTACTGTCTACAATAACATATTTTCTTTTTATTGTTATGACTTTAAATATGAATAATGTCCCAGAATTTCGGGCACGGCAGCCAATCTTGATATAGCCTGTACACGAGATATAATGGTGTCCAATTATTTTCGCAAATACTAGTGCAATCACTATTTCCATAGTCCAAAGGGTTGACAGACCGATACTACCTGAGAAAAACAGACGCAAAGCCAACAGCTTTACGTGCTTTTCGACGTACAGGGAAGCAATATAAACAACTTTTTAACTCCGGGTTATTATTGAGAATTACTAGACAGAAAAACCTGACAACTTTTTGACAAAGTTGAGACGACAAAACTGTACATAGGACGGTAAAGACATAATACGAATAGGATTTGTGGGTCCAAAAAGGTATCAAAATCATTATGATAATGGAAAAGGCCGCATTGCTATTTAAAATGATGCTTTCTTCTCGAATGTACAATTACATTCAAATTAGTTAAGTAATTGGTTATAATAATCTTCTCGTCTGAATAATTTATTCATTGATAATATGGATAATATTGTTTTATAAGATGAGAAATCAACTGTCGATCCATCTGATTGTTAATGGTTACCATAGCTTATTTATATTGCAACATCAGAAGTACTATTATATCTTAACGACAGGATAAGAACCTCCAGTTTTCCTGCTAATAGCACAGTACCTTTTCACGCGGCTTGTGTTATGGTAACAATTAAATAGATATTCCTCTCAGACTGTTCCAGAATTGAGAGCTGTACCTACCTTTTTTCAAATCAATATCTACATATCTTTATAAAATATGTATGTACATGTATCTTTGTATGTTATTTGTAATATGCTAATCTGTTATTTGTTTTTGTACCTACTGATTAAAATAAACATAAATTGAATAAAATGATTAGCTGTATTTAAAAAGATAAGCCTTTTAATAATATTATGTTCTAGAGACAATTATTTTATTATCTTTAGCTTTAGAGAGATCTAAGCTTACTAGATAAAATGTAAACTAATCATTTAATGTGATTATACGTCTGCTACATTCTTTAATAAGTATGCTCTCATTTCTATATCCCTGACGTATTATTTGCGTTCTTCTGTTGAGAATTTCCAAATTAAAATACCGACTTGGGCTCCAAAACTTGGCCTTAAGATCAACCGTATGTATACATATATACCTATTAATATTAAAGATATCATATTTCATCGTAGGATATTACTAGTATATAATAATATTAATACTTACAAGCGATAATACCACGCCCTTAATACTATGCAAAGTTCTGTACTTAAATTTTTATCTTCGTAACTATGAAGCCGTAAATATTGAATCACGTAAAATTGACTGGTCTACCGAATGAACAAATAGCACCAACGTCAATGACATGTTGAGAAGGTTTTATGGTATTCTAATGCCTAGTATTCACGAACATAACCATTATGTTAATCGCGAGATAAACGATACCCCGTTTGATATAGTCGTGCTTTAATAAGAGTTATTAAAGAAAAGGCTAAGTATCATAGACGATATAAAATGTATGTCAATCCTAGAGATATTGATTAAAAGTTATTATACCGACTTTAAAAATAAGATAGCTTTGCATCTTAAATACAATCTAAAACACGTTAGGAAATATCGCCATAACAAGCAAGCAAATAATCATTGCATTCCTAATGTATTGGAATGTATTTACGCAAGAATGGACCTTTCCAGGGTGGTCAGGCCATCAGCAATTTAATTTTAGATCATTTGTACTATAAATACAAAAGAAAAACAATACTATGATAGTTCAACACAATCTTCAATTATTTGTAACACTATTTACGATACTATTGGGTTAATTACCTTATATAAGAAAGAAGTACTTGATTATTTAAGCTCTCTGAACTGTGATAAAGGACCTGGTCTTGACTTAATCCCACCACTTTTCTTGAGAAAGGTGCCAAAAATTCAGCAATACCTATAACTATGCTATACAATCACTCTTTGGCAACTGGTGTATTGCCTGACCATTGGGAAAAAGCGTATATAACGCCTATCTTTAAATCTAGCACTGTTAATAATGTGACAAATTACAGGCCAATTTCCATTTTGTCATGCTGCGGTAAGGTCATGGAGTCATTAGTCCAACGCAAACTTCACCAACATTTTAAGCACTCATTAAATGTTCATCAACATGGGTTGTGTTCAAAAAATCAACTGTATCCTATCTGGTTGAATATGTCCGTGATATATCAATTGCACTCCGATACCGGATACCGGTAAAGAAGTACATGCTGTCTATACAGATTTTTGGAAAGCATTCGATCTCCTATCTTTCATTGAAAAACATTTGTTCTGCAACACAATCGCACTAATATAGGTCAAAATTCACCTTTAAAACGTATGATGTCATTGGAAAACTCTATCGTTATGAAGTATATCTTCACTGGTTCCGTAGCCTCCATCAAATCCCAATTGATTAATATCTTTCAATAACTGAAAATTGTCCAAAGTCAAAGTCAAAAATCATTTATTCATTTAGGTCACAAAGTAACACTTATGAACGTCAAAATATATGGGTTAGTGAGTTTACTAAGTTACTGAAGCTACATTTAGGTTAGTTGCTAGGTTCAGGCAAAGGGTTGAGCCTATGAGAAGAAACCTGCAAGAAACTCCAGGCCACTCTTTTAAATCGCCAATTAAATATAATTTCAGTATTTTACAACTCAGATTAACAAGGTGTTGCAGCCATTATGCCATATACTACAGACTATAAAAAAACTAAAGATAAAAACAGTAATAACTTAATAATATTATAGAGATTAAATAATTTGGGCTAAAGTATATGTTTTAATATAAATCTAAAATAGGCAGTAAGATGGCATGATGGCGCATACGGTTCACCCTTGTTTTGTATAACAACTTTTGATGTAATGTTACTAATTCGAACAACGTTTAAGAAAATAATCAATTTGTATAATATCGATTAACATAATTTTCATTTCATCGAATATTTATTTGCGATAACAACATTTGCGTTATTGATCAATAGGTATAATGTTCATTTGATGTAATGTTCAGGTGGTATAACATGTATTTTATCGAATATTCAATTGGTGTAATGTAATGCAGAAAAGAAAACATTGTAAATAGGTATTTGCAAAATTTTTATTTTGAAAGAGAAAACACTTAGACTAATCTTAAATTAAATGCGATCGCTTTAAGTAAATCTAATTCTGTGTAAGTTTCAAAATCACGTAATATGGTGTCAATGTTGACATCCTTCTTAGTACAAATCTTTTTCTGTTTTGCAAAGTAGATATTAAACATAACGAGTAACTGATTACCACCTGCGCTAAGATAGGTCGACGGAGCCCCGCTTGGCGGGGCTCCTATTTCTGGGTGGTTTAAAAAAAATAACCACGAAGGCTAAGGCGGGAGCTCCGCTCCGCTTCGCTCCCGCCTTAGCCTTCTAACCTAACTTATCCGAGTCGGGGTACTTTGAGTCGGGGTTAACCATAATGACGTTTTTTATATATATTATACGTTAGACGTAACGATTTTCGTTTAAATAAACAATATAAATATTAAACGTTATTAGTTTAGTGAAACATTCGTTTAAATAAAACTAGTACTTTTGAAAATTCGGTCAAATGACATTATTTCAAAGAAATAAATATGCTAAATAAAAATCTACCAATTAATTATTCGGTCAAATGAATAATTATACGAAATTACTTTATTGTAACTAAAATTCACCGGCGCGATTTTCGACAAAACGTTGTTATACAAAACAAGGGTGAACCGGCGCATACACTTACACTTTGTGACAATGCAAAGGCAGTCCGTGACTAGATGCGGTTACGCATTTATATTCTTCAATAATAATCAAATTAAGAAACAAGTTACTTGTTAACTTCACAAATAATCACGAGGTACCTCTACATTACTAAATTGACTTAAAAGTAATACAGATCTTTAAATCCTGTATGCAACAAGCAACTAGTTCCATGAGTTTTTGTCATTTAAGTAGTCGTTGACTGAATAATAACCCTTCCGAATAAGTTGTATTTTAACGGCGCGTCCAAGTAATGTATTTTTTTATTATTTAATCTTTATTATAGTAATCTTCCAATATCGTTACTGTAATTAATAATTTACTGTCTTAATATTAAGTGCATGCTATATTCACATCTAGTAGATGTCAATCTATAATGTATTTCAGCTTATGTACTTTGATAAAGGGTGAAAGCATATCAGGGAAGCGTATTAAAAAAAACTTACTATTTACTACTGTTATTAAATTCTGAAACTACACTTAATAGATAATATAATAACATACGCAGGTTGTCATTGATATGACTTATCCAGGACTTATACCTCTTACAATATACAGAATGTCCGGTAATTAATGGATAACCTTGAAATGTCTTATAGTAGAACTGAAGACCATTCAGAAAAAAAGGAAAAAAAGAAAAGAAAAATTATAAAATGAGTTAGCATAATTAGTGTTAGCATTTATGGTCGTAGTATACAAGAAAGTTAAACATGGTAATTAAAAAAAACACACATATCTCAGGTAGTAGTTAGGATAGATTTTTCATATTTTTTTCTGAACGGCCATCAGTTTCACTATAAGACATTTCCAGGTTATCCATTAATTACCGGACTTCCTGTATACCCATATTTCAAAGATGAAAAGATTGTTTATTTATTTAAACAAGCTAATAATTGGCAATACAAATTCGATATTAAATTTGTTTTCCCGTTGGTTATTTTTTTATTGTAGAAGAATACATGATATAAAACATCACAATAGATGACACAGGAGTGGCACAGTAATCATAAAAGTGAGTGAAAGCGCAGGGAAAAGCTAGTCTCTTATAAAGATAAGAAGTGAGGTGCAGCGGTATTCATGATCAAACCTAAACCAACATGACCGGGAAAATACCTGACCCTTACAAAGGATTGCAGCGGAATATTTATGTTTCTACAGTGAAAAGATAAAGAAATACTTAAGGATGCGCTATGAAGGCAGCAATAATAAATATTTCTGTCACACGCGATTTCCCAAAGTTTCTGAGGACTGCAACTTGCAAGTGATACCTAGATTATGATCAGCGATAACCCAGTCACGGAACTGTAGTATGTTCTATTATTTTACCATGATTTTGCACGCCTTCTTAATATTTTGGAATAACAAATAATCGTTAAATAGCGGGTTGTAAATAATTGATCATATTAACGTAATCATCATGAAGAAACCTAAAAGACTTACAGTGCTTAATAATGTCTTCGAGAATGTATGATATCTGCCAACCCGCAAAAGATCAGCTTGGTGGTCCATAGTCTCATGACTCACCTTCTCATATTAATAGAAAGCTCGTGCCTAGCAATGCGCCTACTTTTAATATATAAGCTAAGCATAAGCTTTAATAAAGCTTAGGCCTTAGGCGAGGATTATGACAAAGTAAAGAAATTTTATCTAAGATACGAGTATAATACATAATGTTTCATATTACAGAATATGTTTTAAAGAATATCTAAATAGAGTATTCTATTCAGTTATAGTTCATGCATTTATATTGATTCATTTGCTTCGCAATCGGCGATATCTAGTTAGATCTAGACTTGGAATGAAATTTGCTCGCTGCGGAGATAGATACACAATATACCTGTAAGTAATGTATTTCGATGATACATTGCATACTAACCATTACCTTCAGCTATGACTGCTTAAAACAAGTTCTGAATGAACCATTCTAACATTTACTTAGGGAGAGTGTGCCTTGTAACTTTAGTAAGCTAATTACAATAGTTTGACTTTCATGACATAAATTAATGGTTTTGTGTTGGACTTGTTCTTTTTAACCTTAAGCTAGCTTTCATCCGCATTAACTTTAATTGTAAAGTTTATATTGTAAACGCTATAGCTGAAGAATTCCTAAAACGCTTATTCCTTATTATTTTCATCATGACTGACTGCACGAGACTGAACGGATGGCGTAGTAGTTAAAGTAGTCGCCCCACCGCTGCAACTGCGCCTGGTGCTGTGGGTTCGAATTCCCACACGAAACAAAAATCTGTGTGGTACACAAATAGTTGTTCCGAGTCAGGGTATTCGCTGTTTGAATGTTTGTAAAGTCCCCCTCGAACACAATATGTAGATGTTCCTAGTGGGGAGCTATCTTATTAAAAAGATAAAATGTTGATTTTCTACTAGAAAAATGATCTTAACACACATTTATGAATCAGGGCTTCGATAGAAAATTGTATTTTAATGAAGACGGTGTTTGTAACTGATAGGTACCTTTCTATGCGACACAGGTGGTAATCAAGAATACAACTCGTTTCGTGGTTAACAGTTACTGTAGCATATGGTTGCTTGCAATACCGGGGTGTCGAAGATCGCCGATGGTATAAAATAAAAGGATTGGTTGGGACATGAAAGGAATAGGATGAAATGAATAAGGTGTACCTCTAAAACTCGTACTCACATGGCTAAACAGAGTAACAGTGTCATTACTCTAAGTCACCAAATAACTAGCAACGGCGGCATGTTCTAAAATCAAGCATCGATTAACACTGAAATAGATATGAAGTTTTAACATCACTTCGTGTGTTCCCGTTTCTGTGCGATCGATTGCGACATCACAATTTAGCGATTTAGCGATTTAGCGACGGCATTGAAATTGCATCGCGTTTTGGACAATCATTGAATGACTATAATATAAATTGGTTCAGAAAAGCAATCCGGTCACTGGCATACGATTTGTTTATAGGTAGATTGGAGAGTTTGTTCACAGCATCCTTTAAAAAAGCAACTTAATCGTCGATCACTGATGCTTATAAAGTCACTAAAGGCAGTAACGAACGCTTCGGCCTATAGTTTAAGCAAAACAGTATTACAAAGTTTACTTAAGTAATTCTAAGAATTGGAATCTACTAATTTGTTTGTAATAAGTATTTCTCGAAAATCTTTCAGTGGATTAGAAAATCTTTATCAATTTCAATTTTCAATTTTATTTATTTATTTCTCACACAAGGTACATACAGTTGTTTTTATTACAAAAGTTTCACAAAATACCGAGGAGTAAATTTAACAATGTTATATAATGATAACAACTTAACAATTGTTCTGTCCCTTAATGAGAGCTGGAGTCTGTACTAGGCTCGTGGCCTGTTTTACAAATCTCCAGGTCCCTTATTTCTAAATGACATAATGCGAGTGTAGCTTTTATCCAAACAGCAATTGATACAATATTACTATAATAAATTAGTAATCTAAGTAGGTACCGTATACAATTATGTTTCTATTGTAGACTTTGCTAAATTGTCTTGAGTGATATTATTCGTTTTTAGCTTTCGAAATATCTCAATAGATATCTGTTTATACTAGGTAATATAAAACTGACACAAAGATATTTATTTATTTATTAGTAGGAAACTCAACAGTTTTTTACAGTATACATAGAATTATAGCAATGACATTAGCCAATTACAGAGTTTTACGACATTCGTATAGGTATCTAAAACTAAAAAAACAGGGTTTTATAACATGAAGTAAAATGATAGTGAAATAACAATCATAAAAAATATGTTTTATGTGTTTATTTATATATGTCTATATGTCTGTGCGTTAGAGACATTTGTGTAGAGATATGGTATGAAATGGAGAAGGAGAGCGAATTGGGATCGGCTATTGAGAGAGATTTGGGGCTCACGCATGCTAAAGGCCTTACCGCCGTCGCCTATTGGATAGGTAAGACCTTTAGCATGCGTGAAATGAGCTACAGAATGTATAGCGTTGTCTCGTTCCCTCGCAAACTATGATATAGCTTTAAGAGAAGGTCGTAAGGCCCCTGAGCCGCAAACATATGTATGCAATTTTTTTTTCTGTCTCTTTGTTTTTTGCAGCATAACGTAAAAACTACAGACTAGATTCACCAGTTCACAGTTTGGTAGTTTAAGACTTAACTTAAAATCTAAATATGTTTAGCTTAACCGGAGATTAATGTGTCATGTGTTCGTCGCGGATGAACTGTAGCTTACGCTGACGAAGTCACGGGTAAACGCTAATAATTAATAATGCGACTATGCAACAGAAACCGTGCATTTTTCTAGGATAAGAGTCAGTACGACTTTTCCGCCCATAATCTCTGCCAAAAATCTTGTCGATTCATTTCTTTATTGCATCGATGAAAAAGGGCTAACCAATAACACACATTTACACTTATATTATACAGAAAAGTTTTTTATTTTTGTTTGTAATATTTATTATATTTCTGTTTTAAAAATAATTTACACCTAATTTAGTTTTAGAGGATAGTATTTTTTTTATTTACACTACTTCAGCGGTTGGAATAATTCCTGTGTCGCGGGAGGCTTTACACACATTTAAACAACGGACACAAAGAACACCCAGACTCGGAACAATCATTTGTTGAACACACAATTTTTTGTCTCGTGTGGGATTCGAACCCACAACACCCGGCGCAGTGGCAGTGGCAAGTCGACTCCTTAAACCACAAATGCCATACGTGCAGTCTATAAAATGAAAGATTTTGAAAATTTCTTAATGTTTAATATAATATTAGTGTATATGCCTGATTTGAAATGTTTTGACGAGCGTATCACTAATTAGTGCAATTTGGGTTACTTACAACTTAAGTTTAAAGTCAAAACTACACTGCAGCCTTAATAGTGGCACTCAGTTGCACGAACTTCTAAAGCTCTAATTGCCGTTGCTTAAGGAGCCGTTATGGCCGACACGCGTGTTATTATTTCTTGTATATACATCACGACTGCTCTTTCTTCCCGTAGCACAAATTTTTGGCATGCCGGATTCGATTTACGTGTCAGGGAATATAGTATTGTTAGGTTTCTCTAATAAGCGATTCTCAGTAGTATATCATCTAGAAAAGTGCCCCATGGAATCAAATTATTTTTAAGATTACTTGCGCGCTTGGCTTCGTTCTTGAATAACGACAGTCTCGTTATTAACATTTAAACATCGAACACAAAGGAAAGCAACGGGCGGGGTAATTTCGGAATAATAATTTGTGAATAACATAAATTTTGATCTCGTGTGAAATTCGAACCCACATCTTTCGGCGCAGTGGCAGTAACGAGGCATCCATTTGGACCAGTACACCAGCCGTGTAGGCATCACTTATATAGGTGACCAGGTTAGGGTTTTGTTTACCAGGCCAAATAAAGCTTTATTAGTTCTGGCAATATGTCCAGAATACAATTGGCTCAGCTTATTACATGGTACCTAAAAACATAGATTGAGCAATGTGACGATAAGCTCTGCCCTTAGGAGATATATAGTACGTAAGTAGTCAATGTACATCGCGTTATTTACGCATTCGCTGAGTCGGCAGCATTGCGAGCCGGCAGCGAGTGAGTTAACATAACGCCGCAGTCACCGTGAAATATTGAACCTTGACACCATCTGGTGCTACTGGCTCAAACGTCGCCTTTTACGAGCAGCGCTATTAGATTTTATAAAATATAAAATGTAAATAACACAATAATGTCAGAAAAAGGCCCGAAGCTTCCACTGGCGTAAACGAAAAACAAGATTTAGGTGTTCCGTACGGTTGTATGGGTCGTAATAACTTGTAGCTCGCGGTGATTGCAGCTGTTATCATACATCTGTGTTAATGGCCTAGTATATAAGACGGAGAGCTACGTAAATATGAATGATATCGAAACGTTTTTATTAAAACACATGCATAGAAATAAATTACTGCCTGGCTTGACGTTTCAAAGAATTTTATGTTAAAATTTCGCGTACACATTGACGGTGTTCGTGACCGTTCTAAATAACAAACCAAAGATATTTGGTACAGCATAGCATCCGATTGTTCAGGCTTTACGTATACGTATACCTACATTATCGCCTATTCCCAAGGAGGTTATCAGTAAGTGTATTTCTCTAGAATGTCTAAAGGTACCACGTAATAGAGACCAAGCCTGTTTTTGACTACCGGGTATAATTTTAAACCCAATAACTTGACGAGCAAACATGAATATAAGAACCTACGAGAGTATAAACATGAATTTTGTTATTACTGTTATAAAACTACAAAATGCGGTTGATGTCATATTTAGATTATTTATTCACAATATGTTCAAATAAAGCCTAACTCAATTAATTATTTCAAGGGCCGTTCAACCAATTACAGCTTTATTTGAACACAATAATATCAATACTGTTGGTAATTATCAATACGATAGCTATAGCATCTATCAAATGTAAATAGCGTGGATTTACGTGTTCCGCCGGGCTAAAGGTAAATAATGTCGTAGCTTTTATGATATGCCATCATTGAATACCGCCGCGGGCATCGATCACCGCGCTCTGGCGCCGCGGCGCGGTCGCACTAAGACATTTCCACATAACAGAATTATGCCATGGATTATGGCATGTAAATAAACGAGCGGTTGGCGTGGCTAGTGTCTATTCCGACATGGGCAATAACTACGCGATTATCCTATTTGGGCGCAACATCGAACAGGCGTGACTTCGGTCGCATTTTTCATATTAACCAACTTGGGACACATTAGGCTCGCACTAAATTCTTGTTCTTACAAGTAGGTTTACTAGTAATTTAACGAGAGTTGGAGCGTAAACAGTTTTTATGAGGCTGAACTTGCGAACGACGTCGTGTTAGATGGCGGTTGATGATGGTGTATCGTTTTATTGATCACCTTGCGTACCTGTTTTATGGCAACAAACTATTTTGTTTGACTGTTAAGTGATTATTACTAAGCTTGCTTGCGAAGCATTAGATTAACATACTTTACCATGTGGAATATGTTTATACATATTTACGGCTCTTGTTTGAAACTATTGTAATAAAAAGTTTCATAAAAACCTATTTATATATATTTTATTGGTCTTTTCATCGGCTAAAGAATGAATAAAGCATATCTAAAAGGAACAACTGACTGATTGAATATTAAGTACTATTAAGACTGACGTATTGACACATAGGCAAACCTAAGGCTCTAGAAAATCTGCATGATACATATATAACGACAGCTTGCAGAAGAGTAAATCATTCAAACAATATCCTTTTACAAACGTGGATTGAGGAGATAAGGTATTAAAAAGGAGTTGTAAAATATTTATTCTCTTTAAGTCAATACTTTACAAAAAATAAATATGCATACATTGCCATCTTTTATAAATCCATCCATAATGGAGTAAAATGAGTTTCAAAATTTATTTTATACTGCAGTAGTACGGTTCACTTAACTAGAAGCCACGTGAAAGTACTTTACGAATTAATATTGAACTGGTTTTTCACTGAGCTTTAGATAGCACATAAGGCAATGCACACTCAGGCGAAGCCGCAGTCATAAACTAGGGATATAATATTTTTTCAAATGAATTTATACGCAACGAAATGAATTAAGTTTGTACCGTAAATAAGCATTTATCTGTAGCATTGTTAGCTACTCTATGCTTACCCTTCCCATTATACTACATGCTTGTAGTTTCATACTCGTCAATGGCATTGGCTGACATTCGAACGAACATTTCGAACGCCGGCCTATAGGCATGTTTCACGTAAACTGTTCGTGTATTCAACCATTTTAAAACGTACAAAACTTTCTATTTGTAATAAAGTCAATTTATGTAGACACAAACAAAATTCAAATAAACTTAGTATATTTTTGTGGGAATACAAAGCTGAGTTTTTCTCAACTTGGTAAACTTGTATTTGAAGTGACGGGAATGCAAAATTAGGAACGAAAACATAAATATTCAGCAAGACTATATAAATAAACGAAGTTTGGGCCATTTATTCCGATACACCGGGACTCTGTGCACAGACTGGAAAAGTTAGGCGGAAACGGGATTTCCTAATGCGATTTTAATTCGTTCTTCCCGCGACGAAGAGGGTAATTTCAATAAAAGCAAAGTCGGTAGATATTTTGTCTGTGGGACGGAAAAAATGAGAAAAATATAGCGTCGTGATTTCTTATTTTGTTCTGGAGTAAAGTGCACTTCTATGTAGTCCTTCCTGTCACGTTAATTACATTATAAGTGATCAATAGCCGCCGGTACATTACAGAAATAGACTGTAATTAAACTAGCCAAAGCTACTGACGTTTACGTTCTACAATATACTTAATTAGAGCCCTGTGCATTAAAACTGACTAATTGCGAGTTTTCTTTGCATTAAAAGCTAAAAGTCACTTTGTTTGCCGGCGTTTCGAATGTGTCACACTGTTACCATATTCGTGGTCAGTAAAGGACCACGTCGTTGGTGTATTAGTGCAACAATGGATTCTTGCGTAGCTGCCCGGTTCGATTTCCAGGTTGGACATAAACTGTTATTGATATTTTATTTCTTTATTTATCAAGCCCATACTAGCAATTTAATAATATAGTAGTTTAGCTTATTCAGTAGCTCGTGAGGTTTTTTATCGCTTAAATCTTATAAATAAATAAAAAATACCATCGCCGTCTTCATTCCTATACCCATAAGTACCAACTTAAGCGAAAGAGTAAAAGTAGCTTTGAAGTGAGTTTTTGTATTTGTTTTAATTAGTCATTAGTAAGTAAGAGAATTTTAAATGTTTATTGACCCTTATGTATATAATATGAGTAGACCTACCTACTAAACGCACTGCTCAAATGATAGCGCCGTTTGGAAGAAAGTAGATCTGGGTATATATTTAGTTATTTGTTGATTTTCTCAAAAAGCGCTAAATAAATTTTGATAAGATTTATATGGGACCACCTCTGAAGTTTAATCTACCAAACAAAAAAGGAATCATCAAAATCGATTCATAATTGACGGAATGATATAAAACATACAAACCAAAAAGAAACATACAGTCGAATTTGGAACCTCCTCCTTTTTTGAAGTCGGTTAAAAGTTATATTTAGTTATCTGAACATCGAACACTCTTTTCTGTGGACTAAACTTTGATTGATACTTCGAGACATGAATTAATTTAACTATCACAATATATATGCTGTATTCTAAGCAGTTCTTGAGAATAATTGTAATGCCTATAGCAACCAGTGCACCCACATTTGTGTGGATCGAGCTCCAAGAAACGTACCTGGAAAATTAGCTAGAGCGAATCCACCTCACAAGAGCCGGTAGAAAGCGATCAGCGCGCGCTATTAGGGAAGGTAATTTGTTTATATTTACATACTGTTACTGGGTAGCGTGACTTCTGAGCTTACTACGTGTATTCTACTGAATACCTATTTAATTAAGTATGGCTCTGAACTAAAACTCAACTAGCTGTATGAATATTCAAAGAGATTACGAATGTCCGCCTGCCTATCATCCGCGGTTATGTCGCATTTTTAACATGCAGAAACTTCGCCACTGCGACTCGAATTTTAATGTGACTTTATATTTCCATCAAGGATAGTGTTTTATAATATCTACCTTTATATTACTGTAACATTCAAAGTGCTATTTTATTAACGTGGCTATAATAAAACATCATTGATAGGATTATGCTATCGGTACGTGGTATTAAGCATTAAGTCGTCTTAATGTGGAATATAGCCTACCAAAGGTCCAGAATTGTTGTCGGTCATCTGTATAATCATCATAAATCTAATCGTTTTGACGTTACGTTTCACTATATTTTCAATTTATAAATATTGTTTCGGCAGTCAATTTGATACAATCAGTACTAACTCAATTAATAATCGAATTGTACCCTGGGCTGAATGTTTTAGATAGCTGGAAAAAATACTGACAACACAAACGAAATCATACCGATTCGTTTAATTTATTATCTAGACAGACTGCACTACTGGTCGAATTAGTGAAAGGTCATACACAACACAGCTACGATTGCTACACTGCGGCAATCTCTGAAGCGTTTGAGCCCATATTCTGCAATGTTTCTTATAAGCTGAGATGACGATAGTAGATCCACTAGTGTGGAGAACCATTAAAGGAATAGACGTCGCTTTTTATTGAGTTTGAATAAACTTAGGCATACCTTTTGATACCAATTTATTTAAAGCGTTACTTAAATTAAATGATAAAGGATTTGCCAGATCAATTATTTATAATATGAAGTGTTGGGCTATATTTCTGCTACCTTTCATTCTTTTTTTAAGCAATATGTCACTTTGTCCGAACGCTTAAAAAACGAGTTTAACTCCACTCTAAAATAATTAAGATAGAAGGCTATTAAATCTGCTAGAAGGGGTAAATGACGGTGGGGATAAAAAAGGATGTGACCTTTAAGATACGTGTAACCACTATTTGAATATAAGGATAAGGAAGCAATTGCAATTTACTTACTAATATTTTCTCAAACCAAAATTTAAAATATTAATTCGTTTCCCATTTTGTAACTAATTTAGATGCCGATCAAATGCCAAAAAATCTGGACTCTGGAGCTTTAACGTTGATATGATTTTTCATGTGGAGCCTTTTATTAAATTCATTTTTTATCATGCCAATTGCGAGCTGATTCTGCAATGTATGACGCTGCAGTATCACTTTTACTGCCACTCTGTTATCGTCATAAGAAGGAAAGTTATGTATTGAATTTTATATTGAAACTTATAGTGCACACAACTCATAAAACTCATCATTCAAATGACTATTTCGGACCGACATATTCTAAGTGCTTATTTATTCTAAAACTCACCTCTAATAAGAAGAATGGCGACAGTGAGGAGAAGCCGGACGTGCACATGCACCGGTGCCATATTGCGGCCCGTGACGTCACTCACTGCATCGAACACGAGCAGGAACAGCCCGGTCCACCGCACTCTTGGACACTCATCCTATGCACCCTGAAATCAAAAGAAAGATCGTATAATAAAAATACTGCATTGTCTACACAACCGCAGTTGTTAGAATATTCAATATGCCGCATCAATTTAGAGCCAACTTTTAATCTAATACTGGTAAACAATACAATGTTTCATTATATATTTTCTAGTTGTTTTCACTCTAGAAACCAACATCTTTAGGGATATCTTAATCTATTAAAAAAATATAATTCTCCAGCTTTTGCCCAGGTTCTCCCGAAAACATATATATATTTATATAAACATATTTATATTTTGTCTGAATGAAAGGTCTTTCGTGAACCCGTAACATGTTTACAAAATTTTATGATAATTGGTGGAGTAGTTAAGGCGTGTAACTAATGGATGTACTTCTGATGTGCTACATTTATTTTCCAATGTTAATATGATTCCCAGAGGATATGAAAGTACAAAACACCTCGCTATAATACCTATCGCTCGCACCGTACGCACCGTACCACCGTACTCTCCTTTAGACGGTAGCTTTTTCAAGCCTTGTATTATAAGAACACGCATAATAAAAGATAAAGAATTCGCTGCATTACCAAACTAAAAATAAAGACCGTTGGTCCGCCTCTTGCCACGGCGCCTCTTTATATAATAGCTTACGTGGAAATAAAACAGAGGGCCAGTTCTCCTTATAAAAACTATAGAAAGTGCCTATTTAGTCTCAGTGTCACGTATATTACGAATGCGAAAACTTCTAAACTAAAATAAACATATTTGAACATATTGCCATAGATAAGAAACTATATACTGAGCATATTGCATTTAAGTTCAAAGTCAAAGTCAAAGTCAAAATTCGTTTATTCATTTAGGTCACAAAGTAACACTTATGAACGTCAAAGTATATGGGTTAGTGAGTTTACTAAGTAACTGAAGCTACATTTAGGTTAGTTGCTAGGTTCAGGCAAAGGGTTGAGCCTATGAGAAAAAACCTGCAAGAAAATCACGGCCACTCTTTTAAATCGCGATTTAAATATAATTTCAGTATTTTACAACTCAGATTAACAAGGTGTTGCAGCCATTATGCCAAATACTACTGACTATTAAAAACATTCACATTAGAAGTTTATCAGATTAGATTGGAACTCTATTTTGAATAGTATTTACTACGAAAATTGGCTCTCGAAATATTAGTTGGCCGCGGTCTTAATTAAGCATTTCACGTAAGTGTGGCTTTATTACATTTGTATGTTTCACATTTCTACAAGTGCCTCCACCTATCCATAATAACTCCGAGTTACGAGTAATAAATTCGTTAAACCTATCCCAAATTTAATTTTATTAGGTTACGGGTCGGGCGCTTGACATCTGTTGGCCGCTCCACTTACTTTACTTTCGCAGTTACTATGTACATACACAACATTGGTTTGTAGACTACTTTTCATTTATACAAACTTATCACAATTTGGAATGGATTTCGAGTTTAAGATTATTTGGTTTCTGTTAAGACTTATTGCTTCTTCGTTTTTGTTGTGTCTTTCAACCATAGTTATAGATATTAAGCAAAAACAAACAAACAATAATAATTCCAGCCTGTGTATAAAGTGTCCCGCTGCCGAACACGGGCCTCTTCTCAATGAGAACGGCTAATAGAAACATTTCACCTTGCTGGCCGTGCGGATTGACAGAGTTCACATATCTTTGGAATCAATGTAAAGAGCTCTATCTATTTTATTTATTTATTTATTTAGGCATATTTACAGGGTTAACACGGAAATTCACATAAAGTTTACAATTATCAAAGTGCATGTGCTACAAATAAGCACAGCTTTCAAATGCAACGAGTGATTAATAACTATTTAACGCGAATATAACTTTGAAAAGTCAGAGGTAGGATTGAACTCGAGATCTGTCCCTGGCAGTCCAATATAGTCTTCCACTAGATAATAGGGACACATTATTAAATATATTTTGTGAATACCAATTTGACTTTGTATAAGATTGTAGTAAGTAGGTACATCTAAAAAAATGGTCCGGCTCTACCATATGGCAAACGGAGCGGCCGTTCTAGACAACCAACAAACCATAAAGAACGACGAGGTCGCCTTTGTGGTTAAATATTAAAAAGAAAATCTTACTGTATATGTACCGGGCAAGGGGCACTATATTTAAATATCTCTAAAAACTAACTTCGAAGATCTTACGAGAAAAGTCAAACATATCATAGAGCGTTACACTTCTTTACACGCAAGCTATTTTTATAAAAAATATAGTGTTATTAAATTCACACAGTCATGTTTAAAAAAGTTACCCCTAGTTGAGCTCGAATGTCTGAGTCTTTAAATAAACTAATGAATCGACCAGAGTGTGTGTGCCCTCATTCATAATAGGACATTTAAAGTTAATTTAGTTTATTGGAACACAGTTTCAGTTATTAGAACGCAATCAACTGTCAGTTACTTTCAGAGAGCATTTCAGTTAAAGCGTTTTTAAATTTGGTGTTCATTCCGCTATTAGCAATGTTCAGTGCCTAAAACTTTAAAATAAGTTTATTCGGTAAGGCACAAAGTAAGACTTAATTACAATGGTTTAACCTCAGGTCTTCAGGTCAAGCACATTCACTTACTTACACACTGAAACATAGTACTCATGTACGTTTAGAATAATACAAACGACTTGCGAAACGAACGAAATTTCTTCAAACCAAGGTCTTCAATTCACCACTAATATCATCCGTTCAGGAGTACAAACGCACACAACTACTGTGCCCTGTCTTTGTTTATCTAAAGAATAATGAACATAAAATTGCACGATTCGTAGTAAATAGACAATAACAATTAAGAATACTGAAAAAATGAGACTGGCTGCGCTAAGCTATTCTTCTTCGAAGAACATCACAGAGGTCGCGTTACGCCGAACCTACTTTGTTTTTTATTTGATTTGTAAAATTTTTGATTTTTGTTCATTAATATGAACAAAAAAATAAATGCGAAGGAGGCAGAAATATTTTTTTTATAAATCACGGTCTAATTTCGGTCACTAGTTTTCTTTAAGACGCCTGTAAAAGGCTGTGATTTCTTCACACTTAGAACTTTACAAACAGTAAAATAAACTGACCCAGACTCCCAACAACTATCTTATAACGTCATATTTTGTAGCAAATGAAAATCAACCTAAAACCAAACCATTGCCACCCGTAAAATCATTATAAATAATGAGCTTGTATGTCCTGCGGAAGCGTAGCTTTTTAAGTGTAAAGATCCTGCGCCGTGTGGGTTTGCAACCCCAGGCATATTTTTTCCTATATGACGTGGACATATCATAGACGAATAGGCTCATCTCGCTTACTTCGGATAAAGAACTAGCTGCCTTATTTCTGAGTAAGTACGGCTAAGCTCTGATATGTGCTAAATACTATTGTTCATAAATATTGTGTGTTTCTGTATGGTATATATTCCTATTCAATAGCAATGCTACTATAATGAAACTATAACAAAGACGCATTTAAGTGATTAATTAATTAACTTGGTGCTATTCAACATGTATATAGTTAAAGAAAACTCGTTTCATCATATACATATGAATTTACTGTCTATATCTAATCTTTATGTCCTTCTGATGGATTTTGGTCACGCCACCAAATGTTAACGAAGATTAGATACCTGCGAAGGAGAGAGAACAGTTCACAAGTATTTGCGCAAACACGAGTGTACGGGGCTATTCAGTCTATTGCCTTATTCTCATAGTCGCACGGGACGGCAATCGGACACGACTGGTAAGATATCATGTGCATGACCATCAAGTATGAAATACCGCTATACTTAACTTCGGGCAGCTACCGAGAAATTCTTGATAGAAAAATGCAATACTTTTGGTTTTGTTGCCTCGGCCTTGGATTGGAACACAAGACTCAATGATCCAAACCTGTATACAATAGCAACTATATTGAACAAAGAAGCAGTAATTTTCTATTTTTGAATAAAACAGACTGGTTAATAAATTTGGTAGATCATCGCTGCGAATGATGTATGGTGATGAACTTAATTTAATACAACAAAATTACGTTCAGTCTTACACAATATTCTCGGCGGAGGATTTGAAAAACCAGGCCTGTTTAGTTACGCTTACCGTGATTAGATGGGTATCCATTTTACCCAGACCTTAAGCCTCCAAATAATCTCATTTGCGTTGTTACAGTTTTAACAAATTTGTGTACAGGATGCTAAATATTTAACGAAAATTATATTCGGTTCACGGTTCCGCTGAAACTTATTCCGACAATAAAATACTCACGTTTGATTTTCACAGTGCTTCAGTTTAATGAGACTTAGATACTTAATCAAGCTTCCAACTTGGCGGTTTTAATTACTTGAAGAGGAATTTTCTTGGAAATTCAGGTTATGAGTATCGTGAACAATGACCGTCGATTTTATAATGTGATAACAAAAAGATGAAGGCAGCGCAGTTGAGATAAATTACTTAGTAATATATTTATCACTGAATGAATGGGCTAGAAAAAGTCATGTTATTCTACTTATAAATAATATTATTATTGCTGAATATGCTTGGCTGTTTGCTACTCAATCACGCGTAAACCAAAATCAAACCCTTTAAAAAGAAGATCGAATGAAAACAGTTCAATTACAATCTATAACATTCACATAAATGTATGTAGGACAACTCAATGTTATTCGATGGGTCAAAGAAAAAAAGCAACCTATGTATATACCTATACTAACAGAAGTGATTCAGAGATATATTAATAATATAAATATGAACGATTCTTTCAGAACTAACTTTAAAACGTAAATTTTACTAAGATTTCTACATATATATAACTGAAAATACATAGATCTCGCATCCTCCATGTCAAATATAATTTATATTGAATTCTAACTAATTTACTTTAGAAGTCTATTTGCGTTAGCGAATGTTCAGAATTTACGCAAATAAAATAATTCATTAGGTAGTTTAATCAACGTTAAACCAATATTAGACCTACTGACTAACTATTCAATTTTAGTTTCCACTCAATCAATAGCAGCCGTCAAACAACAGCTGGTCAAAATCTATAAAAAAACACATTAACATAATTTGAGCGAAGTTTGAGCATATCACGAAGACTTCAATAATGGGCTTAACCTGCGATAATGGGGTAAAAATCGAAAGGATCCCTCGTCTAAGCAGCTGTTACTATACGGGTAAAGTTAAATGAAATGTTCGGGTGTGCGCTTAATTGGGCTTTTTTCAAACATTAATCAAGTGTTACGTCGGGGGGAGAATTTTTATGTCGGCCGAGACGGGCGATAGCCGAGTGACGGATGACGGCCGGCCGCCGGGTCGCGCCACGAGCTGCATTCATCACCCCAGAATTTGCCCACCTTCAAACTTGGCGACTTACCTCTACTTACTTACTTCATAAATCACTTACTTATGTTTTGGCACACCTAGTACTTGCGGTTATTGTTGGCGTAAGCGTAAAATTTTTGCAAAGTTAATTCCTTCTCTAGGAATAATCGCCATGTCGCGATGGACTTTATAAACATTGCCAGAACAGACATATGAAACCCTTCATCAGAATAACTTTTCGTGAATTGCATAATTTTTCGTACGCCTAATTTATACGACGTATTATAAAGGTAACACAACCCATAACACATCGCTCAGTCAGCTGTGAGTCAGTCTCATTTTTATAATAACTAGGGGCCGTACAATCTCTATTAGCTTAATTAATGCATATGCTAGAAAGAGGCAAAGCTACTCACTATGTAATGTGCCGTCTCTTTCCCTCGTACGCAATAATAATGATAAAAGATATGGTATTAGGGACGCTAGACTTTCACCATGTAATGTCAAGAAAACATAGATACTCATATTGATGATATAATTTAAGGCCATTTTGCTGTGTTATTCTTTACTGTTATTAGTGTATACATGTCAAAACATCTCATAAATCTTATCACGTCTCACGCAAAAACACGCGTCGATAAAGAAACGATAAAGTGTAACATCAGTACTTTTTACGCCTTCAGTCGTGCCAAGTATCAAAAGAAAGTAGTATAATATTTGTTGGTAGGTAATATTAATAGTTCGTCTGATAATATCTATCTTATTGAAGTTATTGAAGAGTGTTCAAGAAAGTCCATACTGAGTCGACAAAAAAGTTCACGGTGCTCCATTGCTGAACTTTTACCAACTCGATGCGAACGAACAATCTTTGAGAGTGACAAATTTTTCCTCAATTTTTCAATCTACGAGTTCGTTGTTCGCTATTTAATTACTGTTGAGTCAATGTACTGGAAAGTATGACGCTTTGAATCTCTTTTAAATATTATTAATTGCTTCTTTCTTTAATATTCTTGTACAAGTTGATATAATAAAATAGTAACCTAATTCTACAAATTTATTTACACACTTCATGTCAATTCACTATTGATAGATAATGTAATGATAAAGGTACAATAAAATAATATCAAAGTGTTACAATTGCAAGAAAAGTATCTCTATCTTCCATTTGTAGCGATGTAAATATTGGGCCAGTGACAAAGTAGCTTTTAATTTTATAACAGATTCAAATTATTCATTGAGTAGATACAAAGTATTAGAAGAATCTTTAAAAAATTAAATTGATCAATTCCACTACACAATTAATAAAAATTGATTTTACGAAATATTAAAGATTTTCAGATTTTGTACACAATGTGAAAACAAAACGGTATCAATACAAATGTAATTTTGTCTGCACACCATTGTAACATTCATTATAATCGGAATCCTATATAAATTTATTCTGCTATCGTGACAGAAATAAGCCAATTAACGTTTAATTGCATTGTATATTTTTTACTGTATGTCCACATATTATGATGTATGTGGTGATGTACAGTCCCAGTACCCGCATCTATTGTAAATGAAACCTGCACTCAGAAATAAACTAAACTTCTTTAGTAAAAAAATGCTACTCTATAAAATATATTTTCCTAAATCCATGGGTGACTAACCGCTATAACTTTGAAGATATCATTAGTGATTCGTTTTTATGTCGGTCTTTTACTGCTAACGGAATAAGTTTTTAGCACGTAGATGATATTTCAATAATAAATTGACGGTGACAAACCCTTTCTTCATAGCCTTCCTTTCTTAAATAAACCAGCTAACGATAAAAAACGACTAGAAGAAGTAACTTGCAACGACTTGAAAAACTAGAAGCTAGTACAGAACTTAGACGCGCAGCTTGAAGCGAATACTTGCGTGAGATCGATAATATTAATCTGGAATTCGCTCAACAAGTACTCTCTGGCATATGTGAGTGATTTCTTGCTTTGATCGTTCTTGTTGCCGTGATATGAGAGTACAGCACGCCTCGCAATTATTACAGATGATATAGTTTTCATATACTCACGTGATATCATGTTAAGGTTATTTTAAAGCTTAAGGTTAATAATAGACGTTTATATTTATAACGTTACGCTCTTTACCATGCCAAGTCAATGTCACACGTTGTGTATATGACATTGACTTGGTATGATGAACGAAGAACGTAGCCCAAAAAAAATAACGTCTGCCAATTATCCGTTTTCGGTATCTAGATATTTTAAAGTTTGGACATAAATATGCTATACCTATTTATCTCAGCCACTTACAAAAAACCATAGGACTTTTGCTGTTATAGGGGGTAATGATACGTGGGTATACATAAGTACCTACAAGTATTGTTACGGCAGCCATTATTATAAGCGTAAGCAGCCTCACCAATTATTGTGAAAAAACTTTATTTTTCCTTTTACCCTTACAAAAGCCCATTGTAAGGTTCGTGAGGATCGGGTAAGCAGAATTGATTCAAGGTAAAATCACAATATACAGGTTTATAAATGCCACCCCAATTTATTGTCACTCGTTAAATATCAAACAACGATTAGGAATCAGATGTTTCGTGATACAAAGCTTTTGCTATCGTTAATTTTATCTACATTTCAGATTTAGTAAATGTGTTGCTAAATTTATGGTCGCATTCTTGTATAGCTAGTGAATCTTAAGTTTTGATGAAAGCTATGCTTCAAAGTTAACCATTTTTTTAGAAAAAGGTGTTTTATTTTTATCATTAGATGTACTTTTAAAGAAATTAACACGTTGGTTACTTTCAACGGTCAAGATAATGTGGACAACAATATTAGGATAACTGCCGCAAGGAATAGACAATCTTAGGATAATTGTATTACTTATTAAAAGTCGGAAGGGGTAGGGGTAGACAAAAAATTAACAATTGCTAATATTGTCTCCTGTTTACGCGAATGTTATTAATTGAAATTAAACTTAAACTTAATAAAATTTTATTAGCTTATAAATTAGTAAAATTCAATAGTAGTAGTAGTGTAACAGTTTTCAAAATTATGTAATAGGTACAGTGTTAAGTAAACAACGCGATAAAATCCGTATATAGAAGTTTAATTTCAATGAACAATTGCTAAGTTAATTTGCATGATAGTCCGAAGTCAGATAAAAATATTGCGTTTTCTAAGCTCAGAATAACATACTCATATTCTTTTTAAAAATATAAGTTTATTAAATTATTGTACATGTTACAATTATTATACATATAACATTCGATTAACATCGTGATTACACCTTCCAGTGAAATCGCACGTTTGGTTAACAAAACATTTTTATTATTTTAAGTTTGATTTAGGATTTATAGTCTTTAGATAAAGCTGTATCACAGAAATCTGTACACGATTTGTCTACTGTATAAAGCAATCGCCCTTACATCTTTTCTGACGTATGGATATGACTCATTACCGGGCTTGCTATCTAAAATATTACTGCGACGTAATCTAGTTCGTTTTAGGAAACATCTACTTTTGGATATACCTTTTATGACTAGAAATTATGACAGAACTTATACTTAAAACGTAGCATGACGTTTTTAAGTGTCATCAAATTTATCTATTTCGAATTATTTGGCACATAACCCAAAACGGCACGGCATATTTTGGCTCTACAAATATTTAGCGATGTTTAGAGAATCACCAACAAATCATACGATGATTTGTTTATGGTCTTTTTGAGCATCATTGAGGGTAAAATTTGATTTGTAGGTACTTTTATTTAATATATTTCTTGTTACTAATACTATTGAGGATATCATACCGTATGTTCTTTATGAGTTAAGTACATAATTATAATATAATGTAGATCGTATACCTATTATCGATATAAAGCACGCAATATTGTTACCAACATGTGGAAGCTTTTTATTGGGAATTTGATAATACATAGATATACAAATTATCATTAGACCGTAAAGCTCGAAAGACCGTAAAGACCGTAAGCTTTCCTAAAATAAATAAAATAGAAATATAATTGTCTTAGACACAAGTTGCTCTTGCCCTTCGAGGTCTAACGTGACTTTGTGATGCATGTAGTTTAACGTTTAGAAACCTCTAGCAAGTAAATCTGGGTTATAGCCAACAGCATCTTAGATATTACGCTTCATCATTCTCATGAAGATATTAATGAAGTTGTAAACGACCACAGGTCCACAAAACTGTGGAAATTAGGTTTATTATACCGTGAGGCGTGTGTAGGTAGGACATAAAACATTGACACCATTTAATTACAATGTTGATCGTAAATTAGTTTCTGGAGTATAGGCACGAAGCATTACTATTATTGATATTGTTTGTCCTAACAATGGGTGTAATTAATATAAACAAATAAATAAAATTGGAGTGTCTGTTTGTAATGTCAAAATAACAGCTATTTACTAAATGCATATTAAAGTACATATATATGTATGGTACATATAAAGATAAACAATTTGTCTTTTTGTTCCGTTTATTCTCTAAAAGGGCCGAACCGATTTTGACGAAACTTTCACTGGCAGATAGCTGATGTTATAAGAAATAACTTTAGCTACTTTAATTACAAAAAAAATTGGTTGCTGCGAAAAATAAAATTGCCGCGCGGTCGAAGTCGCGGGTAACACCTAGTAGTTAATTATATTTATTAGTTTAAGCAGTATGTGATATTATGGTCACCCACAATAGGTTTTTAATTACGTCTGACATTCCAACAAATGACAAGTTATGAGATAGTAGCAAGGCTTGTAGAGTTGTGTTGCTCAACCAGGAAAAGTGTGATTGAGAATATTTCGTCTCAATCATAACAGTAAGCTTGCCTCTTATTTACGTGCGACCTAGTTTACGGTTTGCCACGTCGTATAACCTTTAACCCTAACATTAACAATATATTTAGTGCAATCTTACACCATTGGGACAATGAAGAAGATATCCCAATACTAACTTATATTATAAATGCAAATGTGAGTTTGTTTGTTCCGCTTTCAGGCCTTTTCTACTCGACCGATCATCTCATGTCCCATCATCATCTGAAACTTCGAATACACGTTGCCAGAGGAACAGAAAAAAACATAAGGTACCTTTAATTCAGAAAAAAGCACTGTTACTAATCTAATCTACATTTAGCCGAGCGCAAATCTAGTTATACGTAATAAATAAGATAAAAGTGTATTACAACGTTGTAACATATAAAGTAGAATTATTATTTTGTTCTATATGTAAGCTAATTTTTGATTGCATTGTCAGACATTGTCTTCTTTGCTTTCATTAAAGAAACGGTAATATCTGGAACAAGCAGTTTAATAACACAAGCACATCAATAGCAAGCTCTTTCGGGTGGTCTAAAAAAACTGCACGCGCGTTGCGGCAGACGTATGTTAAAATAAGTAATAATAACAAGAGCGGCGTGCGCGCACGCGCTGTTACGACGCTTCGCGGTCGCTACGGTAAACATGGCTTCCGTACGACTTCCTACGATATCAGATACAACGGCCTATTTGTGTAACAAGTGTCGTGGAAAACGCCAACCGACTCATTCTCACTTCCTTAGCTGAATAACCTCGACGCACAATTATAAGATTTTCGTTTTTTTGTTCTTGAGTGCATGAAGGGGTAATGGTTTATGTGTGCGCCTAGCTATTTGCTCTGCCTCCTGTGTTGTTGGTCCGAACCCGTTGTCGATCGTATTCGACACGAAAGAAAATTTGAGAGATCCACAAATTCTTAGTTGTTCCTTGTCTATGTCTTCTTCGTGTCCGTTGAAGGTAAAGAACGTCGCAATATTTAAAAAAATAAATTTGACTTTATGAAACTACGCATACTTTTGTCAGGTTAATTAAAGGTTAATTAATAATCATCTATTACGATTGGGGATAACAAAACTCAGAAAATTCAAGCACAACAATATATGTATATGCAGCTTACTATATTGTAACCAGACGCAACCAAACACACTGCATTGAAATTTAAAACGCATTTACATCAATTATTATGAAATCATATCTAAACCAAAAATGCGGCAATTGATTCTTAGTTACCCTCATGAATGTAAAGCAGCTCCTTCAAATTTTTTCTATAATATTATATCTACGAAAGAAAAACCTATAAGGAAAATATTCACGGGAACCCACGGACAATCTTTTTAATCGTCAAGTATTTTAAGCTTATTTTGTGAATATTTTTAAACGAAATTTAAAATTGTTTTATGCAATAGTATGTTAGGTTTGGAACACTTTCTTAATAAAAATACATAAGATATAATATGTGTTATGAAACAAAACTGACAGCCAAAACAGAATGATATAACATGTGACGGAATACCTATCACGAATCCAAAAATAGGAATGCCTTCTAGTGCAGGCCTTCGAAAAGAAAAATATATTATAGTTTAGTCACTAAAAGGTATATACAACGTATGCATGCTTTGCGTTGCGACCGGGAAGTAAGACTACAGGGTAATAATATAATCACCAATTCCTTACTTTATCCTACTCTCTACCATAGGCTACGACAACTTACAGTTTAGAGACGTAATGCTACACACTATACATACAGTGATTTATTTAGAGTTGTGATCGGTAAGAGCGCTAAAGGCCTAATCACCTAATCCGTACTATCTTCTGCCTTCTACCACAGACTACGATAACCGTTTATCATCGGATGATACTCTTGATACTATTGGATACATATTTGCTCTTAGGCTACAGTAATCACTTATTATCAAGAACCATTGGGATAAATCCTTCGATAGATTATAGCAAACGCTTATTATTAGGTTTCAATATATAAGTATAACTCTGGGTTACAAATGCTCATGGGCTACGAAAACTGCTAAAGATCAGGTACCTACAAAACAGGTGATATGTTTGGCTACAGTAACCGTTAATCAGCGGGTGCCAAAGCAAGAGTGATCCTTCTGGATATATACAAGGTGTCCCAGAAGTCGACGTCAAGCCAGAATCGAGTAACAGGCTAAGTTATAATAGTAAGTTCTAAAAACTATAGGCATTAAAAAAAAAATCACACCTTATTACGGTCTTTTGACTCCTGTTACTACAGATATTTACTTTCTGAATTATTGTTTTTGATATGTAATCTCGAATAATCGGAAAAATTGAGAGCTTAAAGAAGCGCTATGCGCTGGACCGACCAAATTAAGGCAGCATTAGACAATGGTCTCTTGTATGAGTGCACCAGAAAGTCAAAGATGCGTGAAGAGTGGCGACGGATTGTCAAGCATGCTACACAACCTTAAAGATGACCACGACCACTCTGTCAAGAGTGAAACGACGTAGAAGACAGTAAATGCTTATCATCAGGTACCAATACTCAAGTGTATATTTGGGCTACATACGCCCATAGGCTAGAGTAACCGCTGTGAGAACATACTCCAATATTTCCTCAACTATCTTGGGAGACAGACGGTCAAGAAAATATTTGACAATTCGGACAAGTTAGTCCGTATTAACGTTTCTGGATCTGTTAGGCAATTTTGAACGCCTATATACTACGTAAAAATTACAGCGTCGCTTTTACACATTATTTAACTGGTTGGCAATTAATGTTCTGCAATATTCTCTCATGAGAATTTACAGTAGTATCTCGAAGATTTGACGAGCCTATGCTCCACATCTCATCTGTCTAGTGTAGTCGAGAAAATATTTGACTATTTCTGCCCAGTGGGTTCGTGTTGATATTTCTGAATCTGTTCTGATCTGATCTGTCAATTATAAGCGCATATATACGTAAAGATTACAGCCTCGGTTTTAAGCATAATTTTCTGATTGAACAATTTTCTGCGACATTCTCTTATGAAATGTACAGTAGCATCACTGAGATGTGACCAGTGGATGTTCCTAGGCTCAATATCTATTAGTTAAAACTTAATTATACTGACTGAAACGTGGACCTAATACAGCCGATCCTTATCCTTTGAGATAGACAGCCGGCTTGTTATTATCAATTAAGCACTATAATGATGATATGCTTACTCTTCATTAATCAATCAGTATTGTAAATGGGTTAATATACTATCAAAATGAATACTTCATTTGGACAAGTAAGAGATAAGAATTTATATTGAACGTAAATTTTATAAAGTGGAGTGATTTGTTTGACATTTTAGTGACATATGTAAACACGATCTGTGGCAACCGGCAAAACCAATAATAAAAAGGAGACCATTTTTATTAATTACAAGCGAGTTTAGACTGTCGCGATTTGTACTCATAATACAATATTAGACACACGGTCTCTTAATTTAAATAAAAAATGTAATTAACATTATTTTTATTAAATATGAGTGCCTTTTGTCGGCCTCGATGGCGTAGTGGTTAGTGTAAGCGACTGCCACGCCTGAGGTCGCGGGTTCGATTCCCGCACAAGTCAAATATTTGTGTGCATGAATATGGATGTTTGACTTGGTCTGGGTGTTTCTATGTATAATATGTATATATTTACAAAAGAAAAAGTGTATATGTATGTTTATCCATTGTCTAGTACCCATAGTACAAGCTCTGCTTAGTTTGGGCTAGATGGTGTTGTGTGGATGTAGTAGAATATTATTATTATTATTTTGTAGGTTTCGAGCCCACAACACTCGGCGAGGTGACCGCTTGGCTGCTGCGCTATTCAATCAGCACCATCTAACAATGTAACTAAATGTTAATCGATTGGTAGTAATAATAAACTTTAATATTCATAATAAAGAATAAACTATGCAAAATTTTATGTCCATCCCACAAACCAATTAGGAGTTTTCTGTGATGCTACTGTTTTTCTCCAGAAGCAATAGTATGTGTGTAGGCTACCTACGGTGTAAAGTATATTTTTATCATTTACAATTACACATTTTTATATATTATATAGGTACACAATATAACTAAGCACGCAGGTCTAAACAAACATAATTATCGTGCTGGCTGGTCGCAAGTACAGTGAGAACGCACATTCAAAATACAAAAAATAAAATGTTCTAGGCTCGATATGTCAGACGTACGAGCCGTCAGTTTTGGAGATATTTTTCAGTAATGGACACGTATTTGGATAGATCGGAATATATATTATTAATTGTTGTTATATATGCTTATCGTATTCTCGCATCTGTTTTCCGACACGAACTGTGAGCTTTGAACTTCTTTCTTTCTTCCGTCTTGCGTATTTTCATGCTTAATTAATGCTCATGCTAGTGTGCCTGCGCAAAAACTCATTCACCTTTTAACCTTAGTATATGTGTTTTATGTGTATGTGGCGGACAATAAACCAAAACCGTAAGTTGAGTCAGTTTTATTTTTTATTTTAGTATCCCTAAACTACAGACTTTGGTACACCCCATTACCTCATGTGCAATATATTAGCTCAATAGATTTGTAAAACTAGTTTAATATTGAGTTGCAAGATTTGTCTTAAAGATAAGTCCTAACGTACCAAGCAAAGTAAATAAAAGCCTGTAAAATACAAGTTTCAGATGTAATAAACCACGACATCCGGCAGATAATATTGTTCCTCTTGCGTTGCGGAAACCAAGTAAATTATCAAAAGTAATTACAAAACAGTACAAATTACTGGAACACAAGAAACCATAGCTGCTCAACTAAATATTAATAAACAAATGGAACGACAGCTTTCAAAATGTTTTATTATACAAATGAACATCAATACAGTCAGTTGCTAAAGCGTCAGTGTTTCGTACATTCGCGTTGTTTTTCCGACTATCAGTGTTAACGAAAAACCGCGATTATTATTCATAGCGTTAACGTCCATACTTCGTTAAATCGTTCAATGTTTTATATTTTAAAGGCAATCCATTTTATACAAATACTCGCTTATTTATAGACGCAACAATCAAATTTATCAATTGTACGTATCGAAATGTTCATCTACAAAACAGATGTTGCGCGACAGACTAATTAATTAATTTGACATATATCGCAAATATGCGGTCGGTAATAGATAAATAATTGTTATTCTAGCGTTTTAGTAAACATTTTGATATATAGTTGCATAAAAGGTATTTATATAACAGTATTTGCTATGATAAAGACCATTTGGATATAATGATCTACCGAAGGGAATCCATTCCTAACACAAGCATTCTAGTTTAGCTGAAGAAGTTAGCAAAAATACTAGTAATTTGTTACCCATATGGTTAATATTTATCTACTTCTTTATCATACTAATATTATAAAGAGGAAAGATTTGATTTTTTGTATGTTCGTTTGTAAGAATTTAACTTGAAAACTACGCTACTGATTTTGAAAATTCTTTCACCATTAGAAAGCTTTATTATCACCAAGTAACATAGGCTATACTTTATTTTAAAAAAAGTACTGTTACTAACCTAACCGAATTTTACGCGAGGGAAGCCGCGGGCAAAAGTTAGTTAAGCGCTTACTTGTCAGACGTCTGTATAGCTTCTGGGATCAAGTATAATTTTATTGGTATTCTTTTCAGCATATATTCATCATTGGCTCTAGAAATAAGCTATGTGAGCGCCAATGGCTCGATATTATGCAACCATAATACATGCAACTAAATTTAGCAGACGGAACATAATGACGTTATGGCAGAGGTGTAACTTTACCTATACACCCTGGGATATGTACGATGTACTTTGTATCCGTTCAATCCTAGATGGATTGAACGGATACAAAGTACGTGTTTGTTAACTTTTCTGCGAAACTAAGACAAACATATTTCAGGAGTTATCTTTAAAGAAAGATATCCTGTCATTATTAGATATAAATTTGAACTTATATTAAGAATCACTTTTAAGAATCACTTACTGAATCATCAAATGTTTAATGTATTTGGATGTAACTTGGCATACATAATACATTATGTCCTGGATTAAGATATATTGTATCCCAGTATGTATTCCTGTGGGATTCACTCGGGCGATATTGCGAGCAAAAACTGGCAAATAATAATATAATATATTCAGTAATAATATCCAATACGGCTGGCTGATCGTAATCATTTCCGTGTGTAACAAATCTGCCAGCCAGTGGAAGTAGGCGGGACACTATGACGTGGTTCGTATACTTTCAGAGGATGGAGTTAGACGCTGTGACGCCAAAGCCTGGCTACGAATGGCATAATGAACCAGATCCTTTGAACATATTATATCTATATATTTTCTAGCTATTTACTTTTTTATACATTACTCGATTGTGCCTGCAGCTTCACTGGCGTTTGTATAGGTTCTTTCAATAAATTTCTATCCCTTGGAAACAGTATCTTGTTCATGAATGAAAGGAACCCTATGTTCTCTTTTTTCCTCTGACAACGTGTATGCGAAATTTGAGTAGTTAAGACGTGAACAGAGAAACTCACATTCGCATTTATAATATTAGTTGGTTTACACGCCTGACAGTAGACTAGTACTAGAGCTCATGGTTGATTGCAATACCAAAGGTATTACTAGCCTGCAATGCTAGGAAAGGAAATAAAGGAATAAGAGACGGGAAAAGTATTTTAGCCTCCGGCATTCTTTCTTAATGGGCCAAACGCCGTAATTTACGCTTGCGTCGCGCGTTAGTTTCCTGTAAAAGTGTGGTACTTCAACGGACGAGCCAGCTATC
The DNA here is from genome assembly GCA_963675205.1 of Catocala nupta. Taxonomy (NCBI): domain Eukaryota; kingdom Metazoa; phylum Arthropoda; class Insecta; order Lepidoptera; family Erebidae; genus Catocala; species Catocala nupta. The sequence continues at coordinate 22,491,981 of OY776086.1, read as the reverse complement.
CGTACCGTCACTAAATAATTGGCATCGCCGGCCTCTAACTCCTGTTACAGTTGTTTTCCATTACACAGGAATAAAGAGACAGACAAACGCTACCAACATTAATAAGTGAAGCCAAAGATTTAAAAAAAAATATCTTACATACAAAAACAGCCTAGTTAACGTATTGTAACAGTACAAATATCCATAAACACGTAGAGGCACATACCTATATGCTGCAAGGTTTTTATACAGCCATATATCACCAGCTATAGTTTTAGGCAAAATTGTTTACTTTACAGAAGAGGTTTTGTACAATAACACAAAGAACTAGTTAAAAGGATAGGATCATCGTCATTCCTATTATGTCACACGAATTATATACCCTGTTGGACATAGGCTCCCAAAGAATTTTCACACAGTCTGGCCGAAATAATAGGATACAACTAAAATCAAAACATTTTAGTTTTATTTTTCTTTTTGAATGGCTTAATCACATTACCGATTATGTTGACTTAGTATTTGTATAATGTTAACGTTTTACAGGAATTTGAAAATTAGAATAATCGTTTTATTTATTGTCTTGCATTCGTTAGATTCGATAAGCCAACAAACCATTGTAGGATTTAGTGTCATAATTTAGATTCAATCCCAAAGTAGTTCTTACTCTCTGCGTCGTTTTTAGTTTTAGAACTTTGGCTGTATCAGCGCTTAATAAGTATAATAAATAGTATAAAAATATGTAAGCTTATTTCGAAAACGAGAAAACAAACGTGTTATTGTCCTAATCAGTATGTTAATATAGGTCTTAATCTTAATCCTAACTAATATTATTGATGCGAATGTGAGTATATTTGCTTGTTACGCTTCCACACTTTAACTACTCGTCCGATCATCATTGCATACAGGTTGTCAAGCATACAGTAAAGGACATAGAAAAACCTTTCATCTAGAAAAAAGTACTGTTAAAAGTTAAAAGTAACGAACGAAGCCGCGGGCAAAAGCTAATAGGTAATATATAGATTGACGGCAGTATCAGATACAATAATAAACATTCGAAGCAATAATTTAAATAGAAACTAATGTAATATGCATGTACCTACAATTAACACAAACCACGTAGATATTCCAAGCGACGAATTAGTAATCGATAAAGCTATGAGAATGCTAATTACATTGTCTGGGTATTATATACGCTGTGATGTAGGTAATTACTCATTATGTCAACGAAATACCTGTGGCCATTAACTTATTAGCACTGAATATTATGTAGCTAAAGTTTCGAATGAATCTGCCAGCAGCAACCGCAAAATGTTAAGCCTGGATTAACTTCGCGTCCATATTTATTGCGTGTAAAGAAACGTGACACTTTATTGAATGCTCGACTTAATAATATGTTGATCCTATTTTATTTTGGATTGTATTTATTGAATAGCAATTATTTGAACATTTTTATTGCATACATATGTACATAGTCTTTCGCCTATATAACAATAATAATAATAACCCTCTGGGACAGTCGTTATCTCATCATGAGACTAACGCAATATCGGAGGGCACAGTACACTAGCTTTTAAACTACCACCTTCGCCTTGTGATATAAACAAAAAAGTTATCACAGGGTTAAATAAAAGCGCACAAACCGCAAGGCAGCTTGTGGCGAGCTGAATGTGAGTGGCGATACTGCGGTACTGAATGCCTCAGAGAGTCGGTTAGGGCCTCGTCCCTGGCTTGCCGGTACTGGTTGGCTGGGGTGGAACTTCAAAAGCGCCCGTAGTACTCTCAACTCCGGCTTGCCTTGGTCGGCCGGTCAGAGGGAAGCCGGTAGAGCTATATGCTTGGGGTTGAAAGTGTCATTTCAAGGGCCCATTGCATTGATACTATTGTATTGTATTCAGGGCAGACGCCGTTTTTCATCCATAGTTACCAATATACCGGTCCATCAAACACCCATACCCATAGCCCATATATTAGAATCCATACGTGTCAATAGTCTTACACCTGCTGCGGCTAGTGCCGCTGTCGGTGTTCCATCCACCTTTATTAAAACTCTCGAAGGGCGTCTTCACGTTGGACCTATGTCTCCGTGTAAGCCTCCCAAAGGGCCAGATATTTTCTAATATAATATGTTAGAAAATACCTGTGATAAGAGAAACATAATAATAATAATATGCTATCACCAGTGATCGGAGTAGGTAGATTGATTTTTGGTACTTGTATCATAAATGCACACAGAAAGAATAACATGGATAAGCCATTTTCCCGGAAAGTAATTCCGGTATTTCCGGATTCAATTAAATATTGTTAATGTTGGTAGTGATATTATTCCTACTCAATTCAAAATTTAAAGGAAGGTATCAAAACTAAATTAATTCATTATTTATCTGTTGAATAATAAAAACAATCGAATTCCGATCGAAGCTTTAATTTTTATTTTTAGCCTTTTATGGCTTTTATAGATAGACATAAATTGTTGCACTTAAATTTAAATATTTTCATAGGGGTCATGGTAATTTGCATTAAGGGTAGAATAAATGACGGGGCCCCATAGAGGGCCAATGCCTGCTGGGGTCGTGAGACTGTTCTAAGGATGCACCACGACTCTGAAACGTAAAGGGCATACGAAGGAACAGGTTGATTTTAGTCAGATTTTAGGACCAAAAAAAAGGGGTAGAATAAAGAAAAAAGATAAAAATCAAGATTGTTTATTGTTAAATATGTACATTTTACATTTATTCACATTTTTAATCTTCATCGATTACAATGTCAGCATCCTGGTAATCCTGATCTTTACAATTAAAATATATAACTATGAGTTTCTCTATATTTTCTATTTTCAACCTATTTCTTTTAACATCTAAAGTCCATTTATAAATGGAAAAAGACCGTTCTACATCTGACGATGTCAAAGGAGCAAATTTTAAAAAAGGTATTAAATTATGTGCTTCATTTTTTTCAATGGCCTCACTATATTCTCTAAGTGTGTCTAAATCTGGGTTTCGTTCCATAACACGTTCTATTTTATTTTTTATATTTTCTGAATTGCACTGATTTATAGCATCTCTGACGTTGTCAAATGCTAAAAGTGAATCTGTCAACGATAAATTATGCTTTTGCAATTCTTTTAAAGACAAATGAATTATAAAATAATTGTCTTTAATGTAATTTAAATCTTCTTTTAAATTTTCTTTTTCTATAATATTTTTTGCCTCTCGAATAGATACCGCATCAGAGCTGCTTAAACAAGATAATACTTCTTTCATTTTTTCAAAGTTTTGAGCGTAATAAAATGCTGCCTCTAACCAAGTGCCCCATCTTGTAACAACTGGTTGGGGAGGTAGCGGCAAATCTGGATATTTTTCTTTTAAAATTTTGACTCTACTTGGGGCTTTCAAAAATACCTTTTTAACATTTGCTATTAAAATGTTAACATCGTGATATTCTAACCTAATTTGCTCAGATACGCGATGAAGAGAGTGCGCCAAACATGTTACGTGCTTCATTTCAGGTAAGTATTGTTTTAAATTTCGTCCTGCAGACAGCATATATGCAACGCTATCAGTGCAGAGGACAAGAATGTTACCTACCTTCGATTCAAAAGAATCTTCCCAAAAGTTTTCCAAACATTCTAACACAAATTGCGTGATTGTTTGTCCATTAACTACAGTTAGCATTTTACATGCTACCAAATAAGGTCTAGTCAAATTGCTAGGATGTAATGGTTTTATTAAAAAATGGACTATATAGCGACCTAAAAAGTCTGTCGTTTCATCTAATGATATCCATAGTTTCTCATTTTTATAATTTTGCCGAATCGAATTGATTTTATTCTTAAAAATCTTGTCCAAGTAAACTTTCCGTAACTGTGATTCATCTGGCAGAGTACGATTAGTACACGTACAACAACAGGTACTACACATATATCTTTTAAAGAAATCTTGAAAAGTAGTATTTTTCATCTGAGACCACGGAATATTGCACAAAATGAGAAATTTTATAAGATCGAAATAAAATTCCTCTTCGGGCCGCTTAAATTTTCCCTGGTGTACTGCTCCTTCGATATGTCTTTTAACGTTTCCTTTATTTATCGTTTTCAAATGGCTTTCACATTTTGGACAGTATATTGTACCACTAGCGTGATCGTAAAGTAGTTCGGGATGACCGGATATCCATTTTTCTACAGTTTCAGCCTTGACGTTTGCCATATCTGAACTTTGTTTTAGAGATGGAACCTCGTATATATCACCTAAAACAAAGACATGAAAAAATTACATTTTATTTAGTTTATTTAGCTTACTCCGTTTGTTTTATTTTTCGTGGATCAAATTTAGTCATTGAAATTTCACCCTCTTCCTGTCAATCCAAAATGGCTGCCGCTACAAGATGGCGGACAATTTATTTTTTTTTACAATTCCATCAATATATATATATATCAAATGAAAGGGCTTGTTACGTAGAATATTTTGTAGAGAAGTAGATAAGGCCTATAGTAATTTATTTTACCAATACATTGCAAGAGGACACAGGGCATTCAAATTATATACGGATTCCAGTAAAATGTCGGTTAATAGTGGAGTTAGCTGAATTGCGACTACATTACTAGAAAATCATAATTTTGTTTCGCACTAAGCTCACTGGTTCATACTCTATTAAAGATTTAACAATATTAAGACTCATGGTATGTTCAGCAGGTTAAGCGAACAAACACAATACTAAAAATATTCTTATAGTACATCCAAACATGCTTTATACTCCTTGTAACTAGTAAAATATTACTTACCAAAGCTTGGTTTAAATATGTAGATCCAATTCAATAGTGAAAAATCTGAGTCCGTATATTCGAGCCAAATCGTGGTTTAGAGCAGATTCCAGAAGTCAGTATGTACACAAGCCAGGGTCAAGTAACGTTTTCACAACACAGTAACAAACAAAGATGCGCACTCTACGAACCGAAGTAAACGAGTGAGCTACCTGGCATGTCGTCGGCGAGCGTACGCATTGTTCTGATAACCGGTTATTGTACCACCCATGATCCTTTGTTCTGATTGGTCGTTGGGTTTTGTCAAATCGTGACTGTGTGCCGTTAAAAAAAATATGAAGAATAATAAAGAATAATATTGCTCATTTTATTACAACTCCTACCTTTTTTTGAGGATGGCAAATCATCAAATGACTCCTTCCACTCTGGCAGAATAAAATTCCTACATAAGTTCCGGTTTTTTTTTAATAATCCACCAATTCCGGAGGAATGTCCATATTAATATATACGTTTCGGATCAATGACCCCATTTCAATCTACCTACTCCGATCACTGGCTATCACATACACACAACACCATCTAGCCTTTTTTTTTTTTTTTTTTTGATACCTAGGAAAAAATGCTTGATTCACTACCCGCCGGCTAGGGGACGGCATCGGCGGGGCGTGTGGGACTCACCAGCCGACTGCTGGTATACCCACTAAAAAAACCTGGGGTGTTCCCTCTCTCACCCAATGGGGGGGGCCAGTTGGGAGTCTAAAAAGATTCATCCATAGCAGGCCCCCCCGTGTGGGTGCCGGCCGGGTCAATCGGACCCGACCTCCTCTCGTCCCCGGGGGAGAGCACTTCACTGCTCTCCCCTTTCGATGTTAAAAGGTGCGCGGGAACACCACGCGCGCCCTCTGTGGGTTCTTACTCACGGGTGGCAGGGTCCCCTGAGGCCTTGCCACCCAGAACCCTTAGGTGGCGGGCAGGAGAGCGACATAAGCGTGTCTCCTGCGCCCCCTCCTCCGGCGGCGGATGTCCGGGGCGTAAGGATCTTCCTCACGCCCCCGCTCCGCCGCCTCCTTCTGCGAGATGACAGCCTCGCAGAAGGACCTCATTGCACCCCAGCACCTGTCGTCGCCGACCATCATGGATACGACGGTCGGCAACGAGAGGTCGGGGCCAATCACGGCGACCAGGGCACAGCGCTCCTCGGCCCACGCCGGACACTCCTCCAGCGTGTGCTGCGCCGTGTCTCGGTCGCACTCCTCGCAGTGGTGACACCTGGTTGTCGGCTCCCTACCGGCTATCTTGCACAGGGGTACTCTCCGAAACAGCCGTGTCCGGAGAGCACCTGAGTAAGCCGGTAGGTGAGCGGTCCGCGCCGTCTGTCCGTCCATTGCCTTAGCACCGGACGGACAGCCTCGACTGTCCTCACCCCGTAGCGGGGCTGGGCCAGCCTTTCCTCCCCCACTTGGCCTCGAGGACCAGTTGAGCCTGGGACCTTCGCGTCTCCACCACCCCGTGAGTTGGTACCTCACCATGGAGCCGGAGGTCCGCGCGCCAGTGATACACCGACGCTTGGACCTCCGCCTCCAAATCCCAGGGCGGCGATGCCGCCAGGATGCACGCCGCCTCAAAGGAGACGGTGCGGTACGCCCGCGACACCCTGATCGCCATCGCCCTCTGAGGTTTCCTCAGGAGGGCGATGTTTCGGCGATCGAGGGCGCCGGCCCAAATAGGCAACCCGTAGAGGGCCATCGACCGCACCACCCCCAGATAGAGGCGGCGGCAGACGACACTCGGCCCCCACGATATTCGGCAGCAGAGAGCTAAGCGCTCCCGCTGCCGACATCAACCAGGGGGCCAGGCGGCTAAAATGGACGTGAAAGTTCCAGCGGCCGTCGAGGTGGAGCCCCAAGTATTTCATACTCGGCTCCACCCCGATGCGGACCCCTCCAACTATGATGTGGGCATCTGGTGGCGGCGCCCGCCGAGGCCCATGAGATAACAGGGCCTCGGACTTTTCCAGCGCCACCTCCAGTCCCAACATCCTAATTCTACCGACGACCAGGGCCACCCCTGCCGTGGCAAGACGGGCAGCTGCCCCGTAATCCTCTCCCCGGGCCGTGACCAGCGTGACGCCCGGGGGCAGGGCGCCCCGCAGAACCCAGTCGTAGCCGATGTTCCACAGGATCGGTGCAAGAACGGAACCCTGCGGAACACCGCACGACACCTCCCTCCGGAACGTCTCTCCGTTCCGCCCCACACAGAATACACTTCTCTGGTGCAGGTAGTCCCCAACTATTCGGCGCAGGTAGGGAGGCACTCCATGAAATCGGAGCGCCTCCCTAATAGTCGCCGACGGCAGGTTGTTGAACTCGTTGGCGATGTCCAAGGACACCGCCAACACCACCCCGCGCGAGGCGACCGCCTCATCCGAGAGGGCCTTGACGCGACTGATCGCGTCAATCGTCGATCGGCCCTCTCGGAATCCGAACTGCAGTTCGGACAAGTCGGGGCCCACCTGCACCAGGTGCCTGGAGAGGCGGACAACCACTACACGCTCAAAGAGCTTGCCCACCTCATCCAACAGCACTATGGGGCGGTACGCGGAGGGAGAGTCCGTGGGGCGGCCCTCCTTTCTCAGGAGGACCAGAAACTAAACTAAGCAGAGCTTGTACTATGGGTACTAGACAATGGATAAACATACATATGTAAATACTTTTTTTTAAATACTTACATATTATACATAAATACACCCAGACTAAGAGAAACATCCATGTCCATGCACACAAATGTTAGACTTGTGCGGGGATCGAACCCGCGACCTCAGGTGTAGCAGTTGGTTACACTAACCACTACGCCATCGAGGTCATCAAGGTCGTCGACATATTCGAAGGGGTAGTCAGAGGTATAGTTTACCGACAGTTCGTTAAATATGGCTTTACGTCCCACGTATACGAGGTTTGTCTATTAGTATCCACCGAACAGTTTTCCAGACTCCGTACTGCTGCTGAGAATTTATGGACAGAAGACTAGTCGAAAGATCGTTCCCTATTACATGGGACTTAAAACAAAATATGGGTATTGATACACCTTTCTTTTTTACGTGGGAAAATTATCCTTATGCATCCCACAAGGGGAGGCGAGAGGGTTACGTCAGGCTCTCCCGAGACTTCGGGCCTACTGATTAAGACCACCACGGTGCGCCAGGTCGCTGCTTTTTATGGTGGGTGAGTCGCTGGAACTAAAACTACATCAGCGACTCACCCAGCAGTGCTCTATGCAGAGATGTAGTGTCTGCGGGCGACGGCTCCTGGATGACGCATCAGCACAACAGGCGTTGCTCTGACTCAACGGCTGGCGGGCGGTAGATCCCGGGTCTAATACACCTCGGTCAAACCTTTTGAGATGTAGGCGTAAGACTATTTAGATTCTTTAATTTTTTTGTTCTGATTAATATTGCGATTCACCACCAATCCATGTGGTTGATGATAGAAAACCCTTGCCTAGAAGGTACCTATTCACTAACGCCAGCACCTACCTTACACCTTTAAAAATTATTTAGGTCACGAAGTGACTCTTATGAACTACAAATTCCTAACTCATATTATAAATTGAAATTAAACACTTTATACGGATTTTATCGCGTTGTTTATTTTACTTTAAACACTGGTATTACATAATTTTGAAAACTCTAACACTACTAAAATTTCAATAATATGAAATTTTACTACTATTTATTTATATAAGCTATATATTTTCTAATGAAAACAATTTATATTTGAGTCGGGGATGTCTCCCCGTGAACATGGCTGCTGTAAAGCAACCGAAACGTCGGGGCAAAGTGTAAGCTCAAATATAAATAGTTTTAATTAAAATATATAGCTTAAATAGTAGTAAAGTTCAAAAATAGTAGTGTTAGAGTTTTCAAAATTATGTAATACCAGTGTTTAAAGTAAAATAAACAACGCGATAAAATCCGTATAAAGTGTTTAATTTCAATGTATAACGTACGCGTAAACATAAGACAATATTATCATATTATAAATGTTTCTTTGTTTGTTTGTTACGCTTTGACGCCTCAACTACTGACCAATCATCATGAAATTTCACTTACACGTTGTCACGGGAACAGAAAAGGACATATCCAGAAAAAAATACTGTTACTAACCGAACGAGCGAAGCCGCGGGCAAAATCTGGTATAAAAAAGCTATACTTTCGCGTTACATGATTTATATACAAGCATACTGATTACAACCACGTCCATTGCATCTGATTGAAACGTCAAGCATTCCGAAACGGTAACCTATGCGTGGAATATCGCATTAATTACCGCTCATATTACAGCAGGTACAATGAGCTACACACATCGATAAACATTGACGAGATTTTGAATTTCTTTTTCATCATTACAAATAAATAAAATTGAAGTTCCTGTTTGTATCAAAATCAAAACAGCTTTTACTAAGTGCATGAGAAAGTATATACAGCATATTTACAATAAAAAAATGTTTTGTCTATCTGTCTGTCTGTTTGCGCCGATTTTTTTTGTTAAATTCCACACGTATGAAGTCGCGTGTAACAGCTAGTACACAATAATGTTGATTCCTCATCTTTTACTGCAGTAACAGTTAAAGGACGGTTATTTTTAAACTTAATATTGTCTTATGTTTACGCAAATGTTATGCATTGAAATTAAACTACTTTATACGGCTTTTAACCGATTTTTCAGTAGCCATGTTCTCGCGGTAACTTACTTTGATTGTGGTTGCTGAATAGCAAAAAGCAACCGAAACGTCGAGGCAAGTGTAAAATTGAAATGAAATTTAAACATATTTAAAATCCAAGTAGCTTAATTAGATATAAGTGAACAGTAACTAGTCACAGTGTTTAATGATAGTAGTTTAAAGTTAAGTTCGTATAAAGTAGTTTAATTACAATTCATACTGTAACTAATTTGTTTATGTGTTGTGAATGTTTAATGTTCAAATACTTAATAATATCGCTGATTGTACCTACCCTGCCTATGTGCAGTCATTAGCAAACTACATAGATACCTCTACCTCTAGACTGCTGTTCATGAGGTCTCGGGTTCGAATCCCGGATCGGGCCAATAAATAGATATTGGGTTTTTCTGTTAAGAAATCTCAATAGCAGCCCGAAGTTAGGAAGTTGGCAGTGTTAGACACCCCCGTGCCTCGGAAAGCACGTAAAGCCGTTGGTCCTGCGCCTGGTCTCTCTCCGGTCGTGTCGGATTACCGTCCCATCGGATTATGAGAGTTAAAGGAACAGAGTGTGCACTTGTGTTTGCGCACACGCTTGTGCACTATAATATCTCCTGCTCAGATGGCCAGTCTCCGTTCAGATTGGCCGCCGTGATCGAAATTTGGTCTAGAGGACATTATTATTATTACATAGATTAATATTAGGTAGCTCGATGTACCTGTTATTTGAAGTTCATGGTATGTTAAGTCCGCCCAGTGTCGTTCTGTATTGTAATATTTTAGTGTAAGAGGAACTTCATAATGATATACCCACATACAGTTGGACAAATTTATTCATAAAGTTGTTGAAAAAGGACTATAGATGTAACTATTTCCGACCATGGAATAGATATGTTTACCTATGTTTTACATATCTCGATACTGTTGGTAAGTAACAATCTCTACTCTACTTTTATAAATAGACAAATATGCTTGTATCTCCTTTCTTTAGCACGAAATTATTCTGCTAAATAATAAATTACTAACTAACAACTATAAGTTGCGAAAACATCTTAACATATATGTTTTCATAGTCTCTTTTATAGCTTTAAATGGGGTGTAGGGAACGTTAACGCATATTTTTTAGTCTGTCGCTTGTATGTTCATGTGAACCAGGCAGTCGCTTTGAACGACGCACTAAGACTGCACGCGCACTTAAGCAATATCTTATGGAACTTTGTATTAACGTGAAGTTCAATAAATTATCAGTTGGTGAAATTCCATATTTTATTTATCTCTGTACACATCGCTGAATATACATACTCGAATAACCTCAACAGGGGTAAGCAGATGTGTATTATTGTCTTCATTTTGCCAGTTATTTTAGGTCCCAAGGAGAACCTTTTGTCGTCTAGCGGGTACAATACTAAAGTCCATGCTATTACTTAGAATTTCATGATAGTAAACACTTTGCTTGATCCGGGAATGGTACCTGAGTCCCTACGCACAGCAGTCGCATACACTAGGTACGGCTGCGCCAGAGAGGCAATCTATCTAACATTTAATTCATATTAAATTTGCAGTCTTCCTCTTCTTCCCTTACTTATTTGAACCCAACCTCGAACATCATCAACAAGCTCAAATAACAAATGTTCTATTATGTCAGCTGCACGTCATTCAATGTGTTAAAGACATTTCTCGTTATTGATTTGATGTCAGAGCCATATGACATTGTTAAATGGACAAAATAAAACCAGCCGAACATTAAAAAAAAAGGATGATGGCTTGACTCTGCTTCCAAGTAATCAAATATTGCTACAACGATAAAACATACTTTTAAACAACAACATCTATTAGCGTATTCAGTATTGTTAAAGAGTTTTCAACCAGTTTCACAGAATAAACATAATTTACTCGTACGTACATACGTAATGAAACACAATCCAAATATAGGATTCTACCCATTGTAGCATAAAATTATCTTTTAGCTCTAGCATTAGTATATTCACATGGAACTCTTGTTATCCGGAGTGTTCGCGTAATAAACTGGCTAATACGTCGCGAGTAATCCCGCCGCATATTTCAACCGCACAACATGCCTAGCTCCCGTACTAACAACCCACTACACCCACATATGTAACGACTAGGTACCGTACTTAATTTGTGTACCGAACATTCAGGTAAACAATACAATAAAACTGTTCTCTTTATTACCACTTACTCTCACACAATTGTATATCAACAATAATGCGTTGCTTGCGTGAATATTTTCTTATATTAATATATATCGTCGTGCGTCGCACCAAGGGAAAATTCATACAAATCAGGACACGGAACATCAACAAAATTAACGAAGAAAAATCCGCGCATCAAAAGATTTGCTTACACACAATATTAACGTGTTAAACACGGGGAAGAAAGTCTCAGCTCGCATATCTAATGAAAAATAATTTGGGTGTAGACAGGCGACATTAATATTAATAAATAATAAGGTGACGGTTCGCACGGCAGTATATAAATCCGGCACGCTGTGAGCCGTCACAATAGTAATATATTAGGACAAATGTTATTACAAGCTCGACTCGTTATGTTATTTTTGTTCGTTCCCCCGAGTTAGGAATTCAAGTCGAGCAGGCGGCGATGCGAGGGCGACCGCAGCGCTTCAGCCGCACATCGCGGCGACGGCTGCGACAGTTGGTGCTCCACCACTGCTAACTACCGATATAACCCTCCGTGCCAACTACATCCCCATCTCTACACTGCCCTAATTATAAACTTACCGCTGACAATCCTTTATCGATAAATAATCCTATTGATAGCAGCCAGTCAGTGTGAGATGTGAAAATATTACGTATGACTAGAATTGCAAGTAATATTTAGTACTAACCTAATTCTTGCTAATAAAGTAACAAGTTATGTAGCATCAATGACACCTCAACTAGAACTATAAGTTCTGTAATTCAGAAGTTAGGTTGATGATGATAAATGATGTAATTAATTCACAACTTACTATGGAATTATATTAGTATACAGTAAGTTGTGAATTAAAGATATTATTCATATTTGATAACTCCAAGATCTAAACTAAATCTTCAAACACATTTGCAAAAATCCACCAGTTATAAACCACAATGTTAATAAAACACTAAATAGGTATATGTATTTATCTGGGCCAAGACTAGGTTATAGTGTAGCAAGAAAATCTAATCTGAACTAATACAAAAATCGATAAGTAAATTAAACCACATTATTATGTTCGTTATGTATAGAGCTGAGACATTAGTTTTTGTGAAACATGTGTTAATTAGGCAATGGAGAATAAGGTGTAAATTTAAATACTTTAATTTAATTTCTTTGATCGCGAGGAAAACCGGACCAAAAGTAATCCATAATTAAATTTATATAACTTCGATAAGGTATACGACTAATACCACTAAGATTGAGGTACGTACGACCGACGCAGTCTGAAGATACACATTGGAAATAAAATAAGAATAAATATACCTATGAGTAACTACTGGCCCAAACAGCACACACATTTTTTGCAACGTATTACTTCGGAATGTTACTTAAAATCTGATAGTACTAAATTTCGATTTAAAAATGCAAATTTTATTAGTCTACTGAGAGTCAGTCTGAATAGTCAGTACCCTGTATCTTAGACGTCTTTCTTCGAATTTCGATACAGCCTTGTATGTAATCGAATGTTACAAAGATTATATCGATAAAAATATGAACTTAGGTGAACAAAAATAAACGCTATACGGTAGATGCGGTAAGGATGGCATAGTGACGGAAATGATCACCCCTTCACTGTTAGTCCACCCAGTGTTGCCGGGACAGAAACATTTTTTGATTTACAATTATTTATCCCAAGTCTGGTTGTTTTTGTGTACGTTGTTTATATATTTTTAAAGACAGGCATTATTGATAATTTTTATTTGTATTTTATTTTATAAGCGACAACGTCCGTAGTATTTCCCGTACTGCGTGTAATTGTAATATTTTTGTTTATCATGCTTTATACTTATCAATTTGTTTTAAGATTATTATTTAAACAAACTTGTGTAGTTTCTGCCTAAAGAATTAGTGTAGCAGAAAAAATAATCTGATAGCGAAATAAATAAAGGGTTTGTATAAGTAGTCACAAGTAAAGTTTGTCGGCCTCGATGGCGTAGTGGTTAGTGTAATCGACTGCCACACGTCGTCATCGTGGGTTCGATTCCGCACAAGCCAAACATTTGTGTGCATGAACATGGATATTTGTCTTGGTCTGGGTGTTTCTATGTATAATATGTATGTATTTACAAAAAAAAAAGTATATATATATATGTTTATCCATTGTCTAGCACCCATAGTACAAGTTCTGCTTAGTTTGGGCTAGATGGTGTTGTGTGTATGTGATAGAATATTTAAAAAAGAAACATATATTAAAAATATTGTTCTCATAAAGAGTACTTACTTCTGTTTAGCGCCTTTACTTGCTTGAAAAAGAGAACAAGTGAGAATCAGCAATGAATTGACGTAAATCTTAGAGATCGAAAACATTCAAGTAATATGCAAAGGTCACGTGACCTTGAGATCAGAGGTCAAAGGTCATAGTCATTTCACAAACGGACGGACAAAGCTGTTGTACGAGAGTTTTTTCGAACTCTAAAAACTACAAAGTTAACTCTTTTTCTTTTTTTCTTGGTGAATTTAACGTTTGCAGCTACCTTAGTAAACTAATTACCTCTATAAAAATCAGTAAGTTATTATTAGTACGTAAAGTGCGCTTTCGCAGCCACTTTTCCATTAAAAATACACTAGCATATTGGAAAACGTCTAGAATTAATTTCCCTAGGAACATTCAATATAGTATCCTCATTAAAATAAGACGGTGAACTAGCAACAAGGTTCGTAGAGTGGTTTGATATTCTACTACCTCGGTAGGGTGAATCCACCAATCTTAGTAAACACGATATTTAAATCCTGTGACATAGTACAGTGAGGTAATCTAATGTAGGTTACATTAGGTTACACTAAATGTGAAGAAATATATATAATTACTAGCTGTCCCGACAGACGTTGCCATGTACACACGAAAAAAAAAAGAAAAACCCAAATCTAAACCTTTCTCGAATCCGCTTGAACACACACAAAAACTTTCATCAAAATCGGTCCAACCGTTTAGGAGGAGTTTAATTACAAACACACGCACAGAAGATTTATATATATAAAGATTTATTAGACTTTCGCGATCTGTACATAATATTAGACAGTGGGTCCTATTAGAGTTCGAAAAACTCTTATACAACAGCTTTGTCCGTCCGTCTGTCTGTTATAGAACTTTCAACTCAAGAACCGTAAGAGCTAGAGACTCGCGGTCAGGGCCATTTGACTCACCATAGTCGATATACCTCCGAAATTACTATGACCTTTGACCTCTGACCTCAAGGTCACGTGACCTTTGCATATTACTTGAACCATTTTTTCGAACTGTAAGATTTACGGCAATTAATTGTCGTTTCTAAATATATTTTTTTGCAGAATAGACTTCATCTGCTCTACGAATTCCTGTGTCATGGAGAATTTTACAAAAATTCAAACAACGGGCACAAAGAAGACCCAGGTTCGGAACAACCATTACACAACATTTTGTCACGTGTGGGATTCGTACACAACACTCTGCGCAGAGGCAGTGGCGAGGCGACCACTTAAAACACTACACCAGCCGCGCACTCAAAAAGTAATGGTAGTAACTTTTTTACCGACTAGCATAGATTGCCCGTTGCCGTGAGAATGTTGAGATAAAAAGTTAAGCCTATGTGTGAATCCAGGTCTCCAGCTATCTACATTCCAAGTTTCATCGCAATCGGTTTAGTAGATTTTACGTGAAATAGTAACAAACATCCATACATCCTCACAAATTTTCACATTTATAATATTAGTACAGATTGTATTAACATATGATCGCTTTTTTTACGCTACCAAAATGAGATACAAGCATATGGCCTGCCCGATTATAAGTTATAGCTCATACGTTACGTTACGTTTTAGTGTAGTCAGCGTAAGAGGTAAATATTATTCGGGTCCTCCAACTGGTAGAATATTATCACCTCAAGAAGATTCTATTGACCATAGGATATAGGAATATAACACAAAGTACTATAATTTAATACATCAATAGCCAATAAAAAAACTTTTGTATCTGGCTCCCCGGCGTTGGCCGATTATAAAATCTATATATTAATACGTGAAGCAAAAACTTTGTAACCCTTTTTACGAAAATTGCGCGGACGGAGGAGTATGAAATTTGGCACAGTTAAAATTTATATGGGTATAATAATATTTTTATAAAATATGCAATAGAAATACATTAAATTAATGAAAAAACACTACACGCACACAACCATGCTTTTGACACAGACAGACGAATCGCGTTCGTAGTATTTCGGCATTGTTCGGCTGATGTCGTAAAATTCTTCGTAACTATGGTTACATTCTGTATGTGGAGTAGGTGAATAAATTAAATGTGATTATTAAGGGTAATTAATAGACAATAAAATCTTAATAATAAACAAACTTAAAATTTAAATTAATTATGGTTGAATTTCGGCCACTTGACGACCGCTAGTATTAATAAAATTGTAAGTATACTAACTATGCTGTAGTAAGATTTAATATAATTATACATTCAAACATAGAGGTATAAATTAAGTCATTAATTTATTGCCAACAGAGAAAGTGCAGGCAAGCAGGTGACAACTAGTTAATTATAAAGGTAAGAAAATAATTAAACGTAATTAAAGAAGTAATTGACGGTTGTCGTACTATAATCGAAATTATGGATTTATAAATTATAAGATTATATATATTAGAATATTAATTAAGAAAATAATTCATTTTGTGTCAGACTGCCAAAAACAGGAATGCTTACCCTGCACTTCAAATACCACCACCCTTCACAGATTGCGGCTAACGCCTCCAGACTACCGAGAACCACTGACCAGATGCTGTAATTAATAATTTCCTTTGAACTTCCTAATTTCTCGTTTGCCATCAAAATAAGAATTACGTCTATTCTGAAAACAGTTTTAGGTCAATATATAATCGTTAGTTTAATAATTATCGCGTTTAAGATAAGTAAACTAAACAAAAATAATAAAGAATACTAAATGTATTTTTTAACAACTACCTTTTGCGGTGTACCACAAGTAAATATTCTGAGACTAATCATTATATTAAATTCACACAATTTATTATAGGTCCCGCAACCGCACAAGGCCAGCGTGGTGGACTTTGGCTTAACCCTTTTCACAGTGGGAAGAAGCCCGTGCCCAGCAGTGGGACAGAGTGGGACAGTTTAATACAGGGCTGATATTATTATTATAATATAGGTCTAAAATTTGCAACTTTAGGTACGGATTAAGTACTACGATTTAAAATTAGTCGGAAATATCCTGTAAATACCCTGCGGGCTATCTTATAATTTAATTAATATATATTATGCCAGCTCGAATCGAAATTGATATCTTTCTGTTTTGCTTTACTTGTATAGCTTTTTCGTCGAAAGTGTAGAGTCTTGTTTACCTCAGAGATTCCAGTGTCGAATTTAAAGCACATTCGCGACCCTCACAATCTCACACCGTCTAATAAACTAAACTTTTTATTTTTTTATCTCCAAAACATTTTTCGTGAACGACTCTGAATATACAGTCACCATTATAACTGTAAATTAAAGAGAATTTATGCAAAAAAGACCTAAAAGCATTACACGGCTGTTTGGTTCAGAAAATATCTATAAATAAACATAAAAGTAAAAGTACTTCTACTCTTTAAGGTTTACATTTATTTATATGTTCTGTCTAATTTCAAATATTAATGTTGATGCCTGCCTTGTGTTTAATAGAAATTACGTTATGTGAACTACCATAGTCAGATGTAAAGGAGAGTTCTGCAAAGGACATAAACTCAATGCTGAGTCTATTAAACTTTCATAACGTTTCTCGAGAGAGATGTGGGTATAATCGACAATACATACGATCTTATCTATAGTTCAGTTTTCACTTAATACGCTCAGACAGGCGTGCGTTTTAATCATGTTGATATGAGGAAATCTGTTCTAATACTACAATAGATATACAACGTGAGTAGGTGTCTGAACAATCTTGAACTTATTGGGTAGCTGCCTGGTAATGAATATTAGCTTTACCTTATTAATTATTATAATAAATATAGTTAGAAGGCAACTATTCGAATATAATATATTATGACAAGTAAGCGAATGTCATATTGAAGTTGTTTTTTGATGTACAAAGTGTATGTATATACACTCTCGTAACTCGTTCTAAATCCTACACCTATTATACAAATAATATTATAAATGTGAAAGTTTGTGAGGATGGATATCCATTTAAATGACATCCAAGTGACAAACATCCATCCACCTATCCAGGTGGATGGATGTATGTCACTTTTTCACGTAAATACTACTGAACCAAATGCGATGATACTTCATATGTAGATAACTGGAGACCTGGATTGCCACATTTCATCCCGATATTCCCATGGCATCGGGACTTACACGGGTGAAACCCCAGGGTGCAGCTAGTAATATAATATTATAAAATTTGTGAAGATATTTATGTGTTTTTTATTCAATCACGCGTTTATCTTTGAACAGATTTGAGTTATACTTGGTACTTAAATAGACTATGTCCCGTAGTAACACATAGAATACTTTTTATAACGTTAGAATCACGCGGGCAAAGCCGCTGACAGAACATAGTAAATTAAACTTTATATTATTTAAATTATTTTTCTAGTAAAATATTTCTATTACGGCATCTGATACCCATATTTTAATACACAAAAATAATAAATGCCTAATTAAATATTCAAAAAGTTATCAGGGTCCACTATTACGCAAACAGACGCTATTTTAAATAAAAATAGAATAGTTAAAATATTTTCTTTTAATATACCTACATTATTTGTAAAGAGGTTTCTTAAAATATTTTAATGAACACAAGAATGAAGAACTTAATTTACAAACAAATTGTATCAGGATTATAAATAAAGAAACAAATAATAACGTGAATGGTTGGTATTTTAACTTGAATTATTGACCTGTATAAACAAATTTTAAAGTGCATATATTATTTATACAATGTAAAAGACAGTATATAACATGTCGGTAGCCCAGCACTCTTCGCCAGATATGAACGTCTGGGAAACCGGTGGAGGACAGCTAGTTAACTATCTTTTTCTTTCTTCTTGGCCGTTCCCTCACTAACGAAGATCGTGAAGATTTATCTCCATTTGCTTCTGTCCTGCACCAGTTCAATAGATCGTTATAGAGTTTCTCCTATTGCCTCTACAATATTTTTACACAATCGTGTTGGAATTCGCACCCTGGAGTGCTTTCCCTGCATCTGTCCCGTCATCAAATGCTTCTCCAACTCATGCATATGTGATCGCATTATATGTCCACTGATACAATTCAGTTTGCTTCAAAGCAATTAATAACAAATCTTTTATTGTTCAGCATATGCTAATAGCTAGTGATTATAAGCTCATGCGCAATTGAATATTCTCTGATAAAGAATGTCCAACGACCAGAGACACCACCAGAGTGATTTTATCGATGCATCTGTATCCAAGGAACAGGCCTGCCCTAGTGTGGTGTTCGCAAGTAAAGTTTCCTATATCCGCCTCCTACATATTGTAATGAATAAGCTAATTTAATAGCAGAATTTAAGGAAATGTGTGAAATGAATAAAAGATCGTTAACAAAAACAAAGCGAACAAAAACAGAGTTATTCTGTTCACACACGTTTTGAAGCAGTTAAGTATTTCAATTTCCAAAAATTTTATCAGCTGGTCAACTTACGACTATGTGAAACAAACACAAAACACAAAATTAAATTTTATGTTTTGAAACATTTTCTATGTAAACAAGGACTCGGATACTTCTGACCCAGCAATATGAGATCATGTGGTAAAAAGGAATTACCTTTGAATATCGTTATCCCTTCGGGTTGGGAAGGTCAAATGGCTGTCGCCGTGTCCAAAAACTGATATTTACAGTATCTGTTTAGATAAGAAAGCCGATCTCAAGACAATGGTATTTAGGTTAAGAAGACGGACAATAAAATAATTTTAAAAATTAAAATTATGCTACCTACGGACGTATTTTGGGTCCACCACCCAAAAAAAATTATCGGTGTAATTTTCGTCAGATATTACTTTAGTAAATACCAATCTGTAACAGTCTCATTGAGACTGAGGCATTACGTACCGATACTAAAGTAACAGCCAGTTCAATTTTCGAATTGTTATTATGTTTGTCTCTTAAGACATTCGTATTAGCAACACGGAGACTGCAAAAGGCCTAGTACCTTGGAGATTACGTAAAACTGTCAATGACAGCTCTTATGAACTCTTTACAGTCGATTTGGAATTCAAAATAGACTAACAACTACACTAGCTCCATAAGGCAAATCAGAGGGCAGATAACACCGAGACCAGAAAAGCTATAACTCATACAAAAAAATTAAGTTTCCGTGTGAAGATATTGAGTGTACATTTGTATACTGTTAGTTCGTATGTATACATGTGTGTGTTGATTACGTCGTACATAAAAACAACACACTCACAACTACCAATTACAGGATGAGTAGCGGTTAACATGTGATACTCGGCCTCCTTACAACATGCCATCAGATCGTTAAGCCTTTTCTGGCTAATATCACAGACACTCGGTCCAACGTATCGTAAAATCTAATACTTTTGTATGTAGTTAAGTACCTAAAAGATGTTTTGGTTGTAATTGACAATAGTTTAGTATTCCTAATCACCTTGTATACAAAATACACTTGCTAATAGACCTCGATTCGACTAACAGGAATAGTCAATTCATGTATGATTGAAAGCTTATATTTGATAAAATATATCTGACACCTATTTGGAATCATAAATTGTATTTTCTTACGTTTACGTGAATGCTACACATTGAAATTAAAATACTTTATACGATAAAATCCGTATAAAATCGTGTAATTACAAAGCATAGTATTGTCTTAAGCAGTGTCCTTATTATTTGTTTCTATGTAATTATAGAGAAGTCTTCATTTAAAAGTAAAATGTAGAAGATATTGAAAACAGAGGATCATTGTTATCTAATATTGTATACTTTTTCATATAGCATTTTCTTATTATATCTAACAAACACAACTACTGATTGACTTCGTTTCGTTTGCACGATAAAATCCGTATAAAGTTTGTTTAATTTCAATGTATAACATTCGCGTAAACAAAAGACAATATTAATGAAAACTGTTTATTAATGTTAAATATTATTATTTAAGTACTGCCATGTATTTCAAAATATAAAACGTAATTTCGTGTAAAGCAGTGTCATTATTTTCATATTTCTATGATATTTTCAGAGAAAAAATTAAGTCATTTTGTAGTTAAAGATTGCCAATTTAATAAAGCGTATTATTTTATTTTATGTACAACATAATCAAAATCGAAATACACGATTTTCTTATAATTTAGATGTCATACATCTGCTATGAGCAAGGGTATTTGTCGCTTGTACTGACAGTATGACGACACCTTTAGGTCGGTATCATGCAAGTCATGTCCCTGATGTTGCAAACGTCCATGTTAATCGTCCGTGCAATCATCCGCACAGTTTAAAAGTATACAAAAATACTTAGCTTTTAGACACGTATTATTTAGAAAACTACTAATATTATAAACGTGACAGTTTGTGAAGTTGTTTGTATATATGTTTCAATTGTTAGAATACCAAACATAACCCTAAAACCTATTGTGTCTGGCCGCCAGTGTGCCACTGCAGCATAATAGATAAAGCGTGCGTGCGCGAGCGTAAACATTTTAAACGAATTTGGATGCAACTTAGCATATAAGTAGATAAATGCCGTCATGGATCAAATATTATATAAGATACTTTTAACCTGGTATGCATTCCCATAGGCAGGCATACACGGAGGCAGAAACAAGTTATACATAATTTTTAAAGACTTATTCACGGTAAATACTTTGAATAGTTTAAAAACGAACTTTTTACTTTAATAGGAGTTATAGTAGTAGAGCTTCGCTGATTTCAGCATAAATAGGCCGGCTCGACCGAGGAAGGACTACCCTCACACAGAATATCGACGTGAAATAGCAGTATTCCTACTGTTGTGTTTCGTTCGGTGAGTGAGAGTGCCGGAGACGCAATATTTCCCCCTTCCCGCTCCTTCTCCTTCCTACTTCCTTTTCCTTTCCTAAAGGGTCGGCAACGCGCAAGTGATGCCTCTGTTGTTGCAGGCGTCCATAGGCAACGGTGACCACTTACCATCAGGTGGGCCGTATGCCCGATTTCCAGCTTAGTTGTATAAAAAAAAGTTTCAAAGAGTTGTAAAATTTAAGTAAATATGATATTTCAACCTGAAAAATAATACTGCAGCCGACCAAATACAAAGATTCGATAGTAATCTTAAGAACGAAAACCAATTACAATAGTATTGTACCATAGCGGAGCAGCAATATACATTTTGACAAGTCACAAACCATATTGTAAACATTACTTATAATATACTAGGTTTTGACCGCGAATTCGCTCGCGTTAATACAAAATTTGACATTATTTTTTTATCTTTTGGGAGCAGTACTTTTTCCTGGGTTACAGGTACCCTTCGACCTCTTCTGTACCCCTCACAACCTGTATGCAAAATTTCATGGTGATCGATCGAATAGGAAAGACGTCAAAGCGTAACAAACAAACAAAAATCTCACATTCGCATTTATTTTATTAATTAGGATAGCAGATCTTAAAGTATCTCTACGCTCTTTATAATAAAACAAAATGTCAAAAGTCAGTTTACAAAGAACAAAAATATACTTACAAAATTAGAAAACAGAAGTGTTAGATAACATTTGAATTTCCGCTCTCCACATTATGTCCCCAGTTCATTTACGAGTATAAAGAGCATAAGGCTAGAAGCACTCCAACCTCTTGCATTTTAAGTACACTAAAATTCAGTTCCATTCCGCGCAAACTGAAAGCGGAAGCGACGGAAATACATAAGTGTAACGAAACAAAAGAAATTGCAACAACTCAAACTAACATATGAAGTTGGAACTTGGTGCGACAAGTAACGTTTAGAATACACTCTGACGAAGTACGACTGGTATTCTAATTGCATATTTAGTGAGTTCAGACTACGTAGACGTACTGCGTATTGCCTAAAGGAACTCTGGTCTGAGGATTGCGCTACGTTGTGATTCTGGCGTATCGCTCTTACTTGCTTCATATACGCTAGTTGGTATAGTTCTCAAAAACGTTTCCGTGCTAATCAGACCACCTTTTTTACGTGGGGAAATGCTCCTGATGCTTTCCTCCTCGCCACAAGGGGAGGCGAGATCAGATCACCCACGCCTAATCATCTCAACTATTAAATATTGTGCCTATATGAGTATTATTTTCCGCTATAATTTAAGCATTCATGCTTAAATAACGCCAATATGGCTGAGATTCGCAAAATACGTTGCTTCAAACTTGAACTAAACTCAGGTACAGGTCCGCATCCAGTCAAAAACCCTAACGCAAAGGTTATGCAGTAAATAAAACAAACTGAGTCATAATATAAATTATAGTCGTAAGAGTGTTTAAACTGTTTTTGATGGGTTAAGCTGTAACTAATATTACGTGACAAAATTTGATGTAATATGATCAAAGAGTAAGGAACAGCACGCTGCGCTTGGAGCGAACGAGATTTAGTTCTGCACTTTGTTGACGAACTTGAGAAACGTTTGACGAACTTGTCTTTATAATAGTGTTGGTTATTAATATTAGCTGTCTATGCAAGCTATTTTAGATGCAGTAGCCAAAATCATTTCAAGATATCTCTTAGGGACAACACGAGGATAATTAGTGATGTTGAAAACAATAATTCTAATTTGGGTATAAAAATGTTGGAGGACGTAGTGGGAATGTTTCGCTGTCTCTGTCACACGTCTGCACTTTAATAATGTTTACGTCAAAATGTGTATGGAGTATCATTTTTTCTATCATTTGACAGTCACCTTTACTACTCTACTATTGTACTGTACAGTACAATAGTACTATAGTATAGTGCTACTGATAGCAGAAGTGATTACTGATTGTTTATGATAGAAGCATTTAAAATTTGGAATATTTAATATCAGCCGTGTATGAAACCGTCCTACTGCTGGACGGCCTCTTCTTAGTTTGGGAAGGAGTAAGCCATAGATCACCACGCTGGCCCAGTACAGGTTGGCAGACCTCACATGTCTTCGAGAACACTGTGGTGAATTTTCAGATATGAAGTTTTCCTCACGATGTTTTCCTTCACCGTTGGTATAATCTTTTTAATTTTGTAAAGGATCAAAAATGCTTTATATTTTGACTTTTCGATTGAATATAAATACGTTGAACAATTTCCCTATTCCACTTTAGTGTTTACGTACCATAATCAGTGAGTTACCGAAACGCAACATTGCGTTCGATCGACATTCAACGAACTGATAACAATAATAACCTCTTGCCAGCGTTACATACATTTTGCTATAAATCATCATCGTCACAGATAAATGATGTACGTGTAGGTATATTCACAATGATCGATGTTGTTCCGCATGCATATATTTGGCATGTTGGTTAATAATCATACGTTATGTCTGTATATAGCTAAGGAGTAAATTATATAGCCAAAATTATACTGCCAAGTTTTAGTGCAACTGAATCTCAAGGAATTCACAGGAGCGTAATGTATTAAGTGATCACCTTGATACTGCCAGTATGCAGTAAGTCAAGTATTACGCATGCGATACTCCCACGAAACAAAAGACAACGTGATCTGTAAAAAGTTGCTTCGAGTCAGTGAGTTGTTTGTATCCGTTGTTTTAATATTTGTAGATTACCCCTCAACACAGGATAAATTCTTTCTGGTGTCATTTATAAAACAAATATAGGTAATATTGACTACTATTTTAATGTCTGCTGGTACTAATAACTGCATTACGAAAAATATAATTATATTTTAAAACAAATTTGAACAAGAACTATATTTAACGGTCGGCCATTACTTCATTATATACAAACACGGTGTTTGCCGAATGTTCAGACAAGAAGAGGTAGTAAATAATACTTATTATCACGGTAGAACACAACTGGGTTGTGTGGGCGCCTGTCATTCTTGAAGAATATATATATATATATATATATATATTAGCCCTGTATTAAACAGCCCCACTGCTAGGTACCAACCTCTTCTCAGTTTAAGAAAGGTTAGACCATAGTCCACCACGCTGGCCCAGTGCGGGTTGGCAGACTTCACATATCTTCGAAAACATTAGAGCCAATAATAAAATCTTACTCCACCGATCACACAGTTAAAGCATAATAAAACCTACAGACAAATCTGACCTTTATTTGTAACTAGATTAATAAATTAATAGAGTACATGTGCTCAGACCAATTGAGTTGTTCGCTTTTGTTCCGATCGTATTCGATCATTGTAATACTTACAGGTTAACCACAAATATATGGCCCGCCGTTTCACTTCGATTGTGCATACACAAATACACAATCGTCGATATTTCAAAACGTAACGTAATTTATGGTAAGCCTTATGAATAATAGTTTCAAGCTCGCTAAGAGAGTTGTAGTACATGCTTTCCTTTCTATTTCACGAGCTGTAGGTCACGTGTTATATTTAGTGCCAAATAGCCGCACCTCTCTTGACTGTTAATCATATTTCTACAAAGCGTGTATATGTACATCTAAGCACTATGGACACAGTTTTATCTATACGATACGAATTATCTTCCACCTTTAACTGACGAGTCATTTAGAAGCTTTAAGCTGCTAAAAATACTTTATATGCATGCAAACACTGCATAGAAAGCGCAATGCTTTAAGTGGTCGATATGCCACTGCCAGTATGTCGAGTATTGTGGATTCGATTCCCACACAGAACACTAATTTATATGACCCAGAAATAGTTGATTAAAGTCTAGCTCCTCTTTGTGTTTGTTGTTTCTGAATGTATGCAAAGTACTCCGCGGCATAGGGTTTATTAGAAACCAGGGGTTCCTTTATCAAATTAATACAAAACCATATCACTCCACTACTAAACCTGATCCACAAACCATACAGCCATATATAACGAAAACACATGACAATGACACCTGGATATTCCAGAAGGAGAGGCACATGTTACGAAACACCTGAATTTCGCTGTTGTTTTAAGTCTCTTGCAATAGGTTCCCATATGCTGGACACTTGCCTGATTTCATGCTTCAACTATGAACTTTATAACAAAATAAATAACCCCATACCGGTAACACGGCTGTCAACAAAAGCGCAAACATGAGATCAGCAATGTATTTTACTTCCAGTCAGACTAGATATACATACATATATGCAGTCGACAAGCGAGGTAGCTATATATCTCATATATAATACGAGTACTCTTTAGCTTTAGAATTTTAATTCATTAATTGCATTCCTTAAACTAACCCGCGAATGCATTTCTACATAAGCACCGCAGTTATTAATGTGCATCAAAGCCAAATTCATAACGTTTTATACAGGAATGAGCCACCCATATTACTTTAGCGCGGCATAACTTGTGCTTAAAAACAAAAACATTTCTTTAACCCTACCCAACAATATTTGTGTAATTGTTGCTCTTACATAAACCTACAAAAAAAAACATGAGTGTTATCACACATCTAGAGCCAGCAATAAATAAACTGACCCATTGCTACATAGGGGTTGTTTAGTTAATTCATGACTTTTTAATTTCATTACATCCGTCGCGCTTTAAGCAGATTAAACACAAATTGAACGAGTTGTGACCGTGGAACTGTATTTGGTGAAGTAATTATTTTTTGTTAGGGTGTTCTGTTTAATGGTCCGGCGACATGTGGCGCGGAGTGGCGCGGGCGGGGCCGGGGGATTAACTGTTATAACATCAGTCCAGCCCCAACATATGGAAAACTTGTCGCGACGTCACGTGACCTCTGTAATTGATACACATACATACACACGAGCGCATATACACACGTACGTGAACATAACTCTCACAGCCACACTCGTCATTCCGCTGACATCAGACACAACACTTCTAATTTATGATCATTGTAATTAACTAACGAAAAAAACTTGCCTAAATAAAATCCCTTAAGGAGTGCCGCCTCAATTTGAATTTTTAAATATTTATAAGGAATTAATTTCCTGAATTCAGCCGTAAATTAAAAAGTAGAACGCTTATTTGTTTACTAAATTACTATTTAGTGTCACCATTTACATCCTAAGATAAACGAGATAGCACATTGGTGGTATAATTTTATTATGATAACACATTATAATTGAATTGCGTGTGGTATTAAATTATTTTTTTTATGCAAAATGTGTTACGAACTACAAATAAATTGAATCGGTAGGTATGTGAATTCCTTGTTCATTAACAGCGACAACGTAAATAATCAAACCATCACACAATGCTCGATATGCCATAATTCTTAGCCCTTAGTTGCATAAACTTCTAATTTATATTATGGCCGTCAACTTTGTGTGTTCAATTTACGTAGAACAGCACGCGATCGCGAGGATTGCACCTAAATTTGGCATTACCATTCACATGAATGCCTGAGCGAGTCAATTATACCAGTATGGCCGCCATACGCCGCGCGCCCAAGCCGAGTCGGTGCGCGCAATAAAACGTCCACCGACGCTCATTCCCGATCACTTTGATCGGCCCGGATGTCACAGTCGTTTCCAACTGTTTCGCCAAACTCTCCACCAATAAATACAGCTTAATTTTAGAATATTTCGCTCCGCAGGACCCTCGATTCATAGCTCTATAAAGTTATCCCCGACATGTTTATAGCAATACAAATGTAACATGTCACACGTCCGGAAAAGGGCTCCTGAATAAAATGTGACGCTTACATAAAGAAACTATGTCATATCGTGATAGTGAGCAATAACGATTCCAGTTTGATAGTTTCTTTATGGAACCGTTGGTAAATATGCTGTATTTATAAACAGTGAATGATGTATCCGTTTATTAACCAAATTCGCATTCTGATTTGTACCACGTCAAAGAAATAACAAAAGTATTGGATCACAAAACGACTTTTGTAAAGAATTTAAAGATCAAATAAAATACCTAAAGAACTGTTTAAATAAAGAATACAACGACAAATTCAATTAAGCCTAGTCGAAATTCAAAGAATCCAATGAATGCCTACACCAATTATTTGGATCGTTAAATTTAACTTTGACTGTGTCATTAATTAGCGACAAAAAGTTTGTGTGGAACAGTATTTTTCAGGGGCTTAGATATAAATTGTGTAGTACGGAGTATAAATAGAATGTTTATCGGGTGATACATCGTGGTCGAGAAGCGAGGGTAACGTCGTCGGTGTAGAGCGCAGATGTCGAACCCGCACTCATTTGCGACAATCGCCGCTGCCATTGAGGACTGATTGCTTAATTGCTTCGTTTAATCAATTGACCGCTTGAGAAACGCACTCCCGCCCTGCGGACGCTACTCAGTTATTAGTAAACTGCTCCGGCTCAATAAATCCTCTGGTTAAACGACGTTTTTATTAACCAATCCGTTGACATCCACCCGCTGCTATTAAATTCTAATACAATTTGTACTGAGGAATTTTAGAGTAGCTACTGCATGAAAATTGGTCAAGGCCCGTCTGAAGTAGCCTGTGTTAGGAGAAATTGATGGCCAAGATTTGCTTCAGAGTACAACAACTAACTCCGAGCTCTTGCTTAATTTATATGTTGGATGATCAAAATGTGGCGCGGTCACCTCTCTATAACCATGCGCCAAGGTTTAAGACGCGTGGGTAACATTTTTAAGATTTACGTAACTTTCTGGTAACCTTTTGTTTACATATAGTTTAATATACCCACGTCTTTATCTATCACATATTAGATCCACATATCGACAGTTACGTTTCAGATCTCACAAAATAGGAAGGAAGACTATAGCAGTCAACAGGCATATTTTCTGTACTGTGACTCTGTACCGCTACTTAAATGTTCTAACAAAAAAAGAATAATTCTTTACGCAATTCAAAGTGCAAAATACGACGTGATCTACAAAGCAGTCTTATTATTTATAACTAGCTTATGCCCGCGGCTTCGCTCGCGTAAAAGCAGGTTAGGTTATGTTGGTAGGTTAGGTATGTAACTATATTTTTTTAAATACAATATGGTCCATTTTATGCCGTGATAATATGGCTTTTAATGGTGAAAGATTTTTTAAATCGGCTGTTTAGTTTTTGAGTGAGGCTCTTACAAACAAACAAAAAATCTAACCTTTCATCTTTATAATATTAGTATAGATTTAATTGTAATTGTATTTTGTTCCTTCTTAAACTGTCTGCATAGGAATAACTCCGTAACAATTTTTTTAGTATGGCGCATGTCTTTTATATACGCCAGAGTAAATAAGCATACTGAGTAAATAAATCCAAAGCTGTGCAAAAGTCATTTTTAATAATTCGTCAACTTGTTTCACGCAGTAGAGGTTTCCTGACCAAGCAGGTAATACGAGGGTTTAGTGTGGGTACAAATCAATCAACCAGCATCAGGCGTCCATTACTAAATCTCCTCATCTATCTTGCATCTAAGAATAAACCACACCATCACTTACCGTAGTCGTCAGAAATGCCTCCTACTTATTAAATCTCAAACGGTTAAATGTGTGCAATGAACTGAAATGATTTGTTCAGTGACTATTTGGATCGAATCGATCGGGTGATATTGTATATTATACTTTCTACAAAGATTGAGTCACTGAACCTTGCTGTATGTTTTTGTATTAGTTATATAGAGATAAGGTTTGATTTTTTGTTTGTATATTTGTTTGTTTGTTTGTAAGGAATTAAATAATAAACTATTAAACCGATTTTAAAAATGATTTCACCATGATAGAGCTATATTATCACCAAGTAACATAGGTTATATTTCAAAACTAATTAATGTAGAATTGTGTTTTTTGATAGTAAGTAGTCCAAATGAATTTCTTCATTAATGTAGTATATATTTACAAACGTATTAAAAAGATAACATTATTATAAAAACACTAATAAATAATAATAATAATGAATAATGTAAATATATTGTGAAAGTATTAGAAGGCTATATTTTATTTAAAATAGTAGTGTTACTAACATAACGAATAGTTATCATTTCAACTAAGATTGAGTCACTGTACCTCTCTGTATGTTTCTGGAATATTCGATAATATATAAAGTGATTTAGAAAGTTTGACAACTAGTTTACCGCTGAAGTTGGAGTGGTTATCTAGAACATCGAGTTCTGCGGATTTAAAACCATTGATAATTGTTCGGTGTCTATGTAAGTCCGCTATTTCAATGCCTAGAAGGAATACGTAGGGATTTTGCGGTGCAGAAATAGTTTATTTATACTGAGAGAAAGGAATTGTGTAGAGGATACGATGCAGGATACGCCAATAGTACGGAAGAATAAGCATAGCAACGCTTTTAAAGAAAGATTTCTGCTCATTACTATTACTGACAGACTACGCATTGTTCTGATAGAGAAAGTAAAGTAGGCAGTAGGCAATAGTTTATAAAGGATACATTTTCATGCAAGTTTTATTTTTATTAAGTACTTGCTTTTGCTAGCGGCTCTGCTCGCTTAACGGTAGGTTAAGTTAGGTTAGGTGTAACAGCGATTACAGTTTTGTTGAGGAACACCGTGGTAGGTTTAGTCGGTATTACCGGAATATCTTTCCCCCGGTGAGTCCGACATAACTTCTCCGTCGCCCCTCGGAGAGGTATGCGTCAATACATTCCTCCAAGTAAAGTAGATTTTTAAATAAAATATAGCCTATGTTATTTAGTGATGATACGCCTTTCAAACTGTGAAATAATTTAAAAAATTGGTTAAGTAGTTTTTAATTTAAATCCTAACAAACAAAGAAAAACAAAATGTCATATCTTTTCTCTTTATAATATTAGTATAGACAAGAAGGATATGTTGGTGGTAGTTAGTACACTTTTTATCAGGTATTATAAACGAGCCTCATTGTAGTAAAGCCAATAAATTGTGGTCTACCTAGGACAGTTTTAGATTCAATGCCGCTTCTGAGAATGTTCTAAAAGGAAAACTTAATAACAGTTTCCTAACTCGGTCATCGCAGTCCAGATCTCGCAACTAGCAGTATAAACAATATAAGTGGGCTAATGAAACAGCCCCGGGGTCCTATCACTTATAGCATTGTGACCACTAGAACGAGACAAAGCTATACACTCTGAAGTGCTGTCTGTTTCTAATGTACGCAGTAATAAGCATATGCAAGATGGTGGTACGGTTCCAAGGAATAATAAACTTAGGAAGAAGAAAGAGCTTATAATGACTAAACAAAACTAGAAGTAAAATAAAAATCGCTTCGCTTATAACGTGCTATTCAAAATATTTGCTTCGCTTCTGATTGCGTTTCTGTTGTTCCAAGCTTTCACTAGCCGAACGGTTGGCTGAACTTGGACTTCGAAACTTTCATTAATTATCCAAGTCAGTCTCGTAATCCATACAGTACTACTAGTTACTGCAACACCTAGGGCTACCTCCTAGCTCTTTGAAACAAGTTTTAGTATTATCATTACTATTGCTTGCTTTAACAGTGAAGGAAAACATCGTGAGAAAACCTGCATATCTGAGAGTTCTCCATAATGTTCTCGAAGATATGTGAAGTCTGCCAACCCGCACTAAGCCAGCGTGGTGGACTATGGCCTAACCCTTCTCACAGTGAGAAGAGGCCCGTACCCAGCAGTGGGACAGTTTAATACAGGGCTGATATTATTATGTTTCTCTTATCACAGATACTTTCTAACATATTATATTAGAAAATACCTGGCCCTTTGCGAGGCTTACACGGAGACATGGGTCCAACGTGGAGAGGAGGAGAGGTGGGATGGAACACATACAGCGGCACTAGCCACAGCAGGCGTAGGACTATTGCTACGTATGGATTCTAATATATGGGCTATATATAAGTTTGGGTGTTTGGTGGACCGGTATATTGCTAACTATGGATAAAAACGGCGTCTGCCCTGAATACTCTAATAGCATCAATGCAATGGGCAGACGGTGACTCGCCAACTCACTAGATGGGCCCCCTGAATAGCCACTATAGGTATACAAGCCAGCAGCAGAGGGCAACACCGTTGCGAGTGGCTAGGGGTGTCGAGCGGTGCGGCGCCAGTTTCACCATCACGGGTCTCGTGATAACGGAGACCCGGAGCGGGTTTCCCCGTAGTTATGTCCTTGAAAATGACACTTCCACCCCCAAGCATATAGATCTGGCGGCCCCCCTCTGACCGGCCGACCAAGGCAAGCCAGAGTTGAGAGTCCTACGGGCGCTCTTAAAGTTCCACCCCAGCCAACCAGTAACGGCAAGCAGGGGACGAGGCCCTAACCAACTCTCTGAGGTATTCAGGACCGCAGTGTCGCCACTCACATTCAGCCCGCCACAAGCTGCCCTGCGGTTTGTGCGCTTTAATTTAACCTGGTGATACATTTTTTGTTTATATCACAAGGCGAAGGTGATAGTTTAAAAGCTAGTGTACTGTGCCCTCCGATATCGCGTTAGTCTCATGATGAGATAACGACTGTCCCAGAGGGGTATATTATTATTATTATTATTATTACTATTGCCACCAGTACGAGATACATACTTATATCACAGACAGAAGAAGATAGAAGAAAAAGTTACTTATTAACCACGAACACTATCGTGTTTCTTTAACAACATACGTGCTCCGTCGTAAAAGACGTGCACACGAATAAAAGTATTTTATATTATTTAAAGTCATCAATTTCATAAATTTTAGGTTGACATAAAAATAAACTCTTAATTTTCAGTTTCAGTGTACATGGTACATAAATTTATTTATTTAAAATTGTTATAACATTTTAATAGCTTAATACAGCTTCTTATAGAAATAAGCTAAAGTCGTAGGCTTTCGTAATATGTTTACGCGAATGTCTCATTGAAATTAAACTATTTTATAGATTTTGTTTTCTTTGCCAATTTTACTGTATAAATCATATAGGTGACAAACTGATGGTAAACAGATACCATGCTCTATGTCGAAAGTGAAGGGGGTAGGAGAACGAAGCGAGCAAGGAGGTAATTATGACATAACTCTACCGCTCACTACCGAACAAAACGCAACAGTACGAATACTTTACGTTGATATATTTTTTGAGAGGGTAGTACTTCACCGATCATGCGGGTCATTCATGCTGAGATCAAGACTCTTCAACTCAAAATCGGCACATTTCAGTATATCCTCGAAGATCATTACGCATGTGTAATTCATGTCAGTTGTTCTGCCTGTATACATTCTCAGCATCAATTACCCTATTCAGTCGCAGCGGTACACCGGCGGCCGGACGCAATAAGTTAATAATTATGTCTGTATTTTTAAGACTTGATAGGTTAAATTTCAAGTCTATATCCTAACTAATATTATAAATGCGAAATTGAGTTTGTTTGTTTGTTACGCTTTCACGCCTCATCTACTCGACCGATCATAATAAAATTTCGCATACACGTTGTCAGGGGTACAGAATACATGATATATGGACATAGAGTACATCTTATCAAAAAAGTACTCTTATTAACCTAACCGACATTTACGCGAGCGAAGGCGCGGGCAAAGCTTAGTCTGGAATAGTTTAAAGATTTTCTACGATTCTTTTAAACACGACCTCTCTATAATATTAAACTGTATTTCTATACCAAAAACATAGTATAAAACCTTATGCACTATTTATTTTTAAATTGTAGCATATAGCTATGACTAATGGCAGACTACTTTATAAAGCGGGGTTGGCAACCCTAGCTAAAGCTAATATTTTACCTTAGTTTTGTTCAATTGATTTTCGCAGTGCAACTTAAACGTTTAACATTTGAACTGTTATATCTATTGTGTGAGAATAGTTGTGCTTAGGAATGTTCTGTACTCGCATCATAACAATGGCAGCGGGCTCTGTATTCGAGTTATCTCTTATAGTAGATCCAAAGGCCAAAAATAGGGCATTGCCAACTCTCCTATGAAAACGATATCAAAATTATATTTACGTCTTCATGCTATGCTAACCGCAAGATATAACATAAAACGGCATTTAAACATACCATCAGTATATCTACACAATATGTATTCTGAAAATAGTAAGTTGTTGTACTTACTTAAAAAAACAAAACATAGGATGCTCGTTTTACGAACAGATTCATCTACGCCTAAGATCGTTAAACTGTCTTCATACATTCTAATTGATAATATGTTTATTTCTCCTCAACATAAATTTGCTTTTCCGTTCTTCAAGGCAAAAATAAGTCACAAAATTACGTTAATCATCAATACGATGTAAAAATGTTACCATAACGAGAATATTAATATGGCTTTACATTTCATAATTAAATGATCTATAGGTTTATAAAATGTTATACGCTTATCAATTTGTTTGAAACGAATGCGTTTCTATACCATTCGCATTTAATTTAATTTTTCCCAAGAGTTACATACAAAGTTCACAGATAAAAAAGCGACAGGTATTGCTAATTGCAAATTTTTAAATGTTCACAATTATAGACACTACATTGAATCAATATTCTAAGACAAAACTTGGATATAATTTAGTGCCGTTTTAACTATGAATAATCAATTTCTACTAGATCTGTGTTGACTACTTTATAAAGCAAACAAGACACTGCGATTAAAGTTCAAAACTATTTCAGAAATACGTTGAAAGGGATTCGCTGCCTCAGACGTTTCACGTCAACTCAACGGCCGTGCCGGCGCAGCTTCATCCTTCTTTTTAAACGGAGATAGCTGAAGAAATGGAGAGTAATAGACTACTGTTTCTAGAGATTTCAGGTTTCATTTTTCAATATGCCAAGGTTTCTAAGCTAACAGATATAAAAAGGCTCGGTATTTATACATTATTGTCTAATGCTTTTGTATTTTGAAATGACTTCATTGTATTCGCGTAAACGTACATATATATTATATATGTATATTCTTTTTTGTTTAACTAGATTTTGCCTGCAACTGCGCTTGCGTAAATGTAGGTTACGTTAGTAGGTAACAGGTCTTTTCTCTGGATGAAAAGGGTACCCTATGTTCTTTTCTGTTCCCCTGACAACGTGTATTCAAAATTTCATGATGATTGGCCGAGTATTTAAGGTGTGAAAGCGTAACAAACAAATAAAAAAACTTAACGAGTTTTTTTTATTAGTTACTATTAGTCTATGTTAGAATTGTATAGCATTCCTTTTTATGTACTGTATTATGAACTGGACCTTCATGCAGTGTGTCTATGATAATACTTTAACGTACTAATATATGTTTTCTTTCTTCTTTATTTTTGTCTTTGGTTGAGGAGTAGTTCTCTAGGTGTCTTTTGCTGCTTCTATTAAAAATGAACTAGTTACAATAAGGATAACATAATTAAGCTTAATAAGGATATAACGAGCATAAAAGTTTAATATTTGAGAAATAACTGTTCTGAGTTTCCTTCTCTTAATTACTTTATTAAACGGTGGCACAATTTTCTCCAAACTTGATATAAATTATATTCTTAACTGGCTATTAAATAAAACACGCTATACGAACAATCGATAGCCCGTAAACGTCATACTTTGCTAAACATAGCATAAATAACAGCTAAAATTGAAATTCCTCTTTTAATATCATGTCAATAAAACTATTGCGATGAGAGGTCGGGACACCACGCACCTTCTCATGGCCCACTCTAACTATTTCCTTAGAAAAAGGTTGACAATAACGATCTCCACTGATGGTGGATAGCCGCGTCGTTGTGTCCAAGCTAGCTTCAACTAGCAATATTCCGCTGCAAGCACAAAATACATGTCAACGCATATTTCACCTCTGGTATCCTCAGGGCACTATAATACCCCGTGGTGGTATAGGCTAGTGTAGCGATTCCTATAGTGGGTTCCGTGGAACCTAGGGGTTCCGTAGAAAAGTCACCAGGGTTTCGCGAAATTATTTATATTTGGCTGTTAAAAATACCACAATTTTTCACTCAACTTTGCTCCCAACGTTTCGTTGTGGAACAAGTTTTTCAGCTTATACTTATACAAATAACAAATTCAGGTCGAGATAGGATGCTTCCCCGGATATGCGCATACAATATAAGACATAATACCGAACTATAAAGCAATTATTGATAAAACAGTGAAACAATTTCATTCTTCACTATAAAAGTAAAGAATGAAAGTGTTTCACTTATAAAATACTAGCTTATGCGCGCGTTTCCGCCCGCATGGTACCTACATCAATAAAAAGCAGCCTATGTCCTTCCCCAGGTTTTAAACTATCTTTGTACCAAATTTCATCCAAATCGATTGAGTGGTTTAGCCGGGAAAAGGTAACAGACAGACAGAGTTACTTCCGAATTTATAATATTAAGTAAGGAAGTGAGAATTTATAATAAAAGTTTTTGTTCTTATTTAATTTACAGTGTCCTTGATTTGTAATCATTTGATATGGAGTTCCATTAACTAAAAGGTATCTGGTGAGAGGTCCGTTATCTTAAAAGTTTAGGAACCCCTGGGCTAGTGGATAAATCATTAGAGGTCTTCATTAAGCAATTCTCAGCAGTATTACCGAGTTTGGCAATGTACCCAGTAGACGGCTACACACAGGCTAGAAACCAAATCACGTACACTGTAGTTGTTGCGCAAGTCCTGTGCTCTGTAAAGTCAGCAGACTCCTCTCATTACTGCATGGACCTAAAGCATAACTAGCGACTTTCATTAAGAGCGCCTTTCTACCAGTAAAGTTCGCAAGAGATGCATTACCCATCAGTGAATTTACATAGCGTATGATATGTGATTCATTCGCTTATAGCTGCCTCGCCGATTTTACCTACTAAACATCACTACGTAGAAATAGACATACCATTTTGCAGCTTAGCCTTGCCTTCGCTCACAGCTTACCCAGCTCACATGTATCAGAAACGATCCTGTATACACTGCCTATCTTGCAAATATACAGAGGCGTGTCATTTATCAATCGCACAGGAATAATCAGTAGCATTGGCAAAAGACTGCCATCTTCAAAGTAAAGTTTTGTATGCGATTCAACTGCACCCGTATGTCACAATTAAAACGTCGCTTGAATTCCATTTATAACGCTTACTCGCTGATGTTTACCAGATCGATATCACGCTCAGACACATTCTCTCGTCAATTGATTCAACTATTTCTGGAGTCATTGTTAATCCACAGTCAGTGCCGTCTACCTAACTAATATCGAAGTGCCCTAGCATGTCGTAATGTGGCAATTAATTTAATTATACAGCGCAGCATAACTGTCGCGCTATTGGTCGAATGGAAATCCCTTTATTTGACTCGTATTAAAATACTTACATACATGCATATTTGAATATATAAAAAGGTATTCCATGTCTGCGTAGCCTTTGAGTTCGGTTGTTTAAATGTTTTTAAAGATCCCCGCGACATACGCTGTGTTTCCAGTGCGGAAGTTGTCTTTTTAAACACAAAAAAGGACACTAAAAATATTGCCTATAATGTCTCTGAAGAGGTAGTCTGAGGTATATTGTACCTATGTTTACAGGCCACATTTCCAGACTCTATTATCTATACTGATATGTGCTTCCGAAAAGAAACCCAAAAACAATTATGATGTTTAGTGCTGAATATTAAAAATATTCCTCAAATAGTGTCTTATCTGAATCCTATAGATTTCTATTTTAGTGTTTGAGAAACTGGCCACGCGCCGTTTGCTGATTCTTGAAGCACTCTTAAGAATCACTTTTTACAACGGTTTTCTTACTCACTGTCTAATTTTATTATAAAACCACCACTGTACCACAGTGGTGATTCTTAAAATACTGTTAATGATAGCTGTTGTAATAGGCTTCAAAGCTAGACAGACTATCTATTTTTAGGACTTCCTGATATAAACACTGCCGAACTAGACGGGGCACTTTACAAACATTCAAAAACGGACACAAAGAATAGCCAGACATGGAAAAACCATTTGCGCATCACAAAAATGTTATGACCCGTGTGTGGATTGAACCCAACAGACTGGACGCAGAATAAGTGTCGCGGTAACCACTTAAACACTCACAATACGCTATCCGTACAGTCTTAAAACACACCAGACTAATATACCTATACATATGTAATTCACCCTTCCTTACATCTTCTTTCTTATTCTTTAAGACTTGCCCCAATATAACATACATTGCGGTGAATCCATGCACCTACCTACCTATATTATGTATATAGGACATGAATATCTATATTTAGTATGTTACGTTATCTCGCTAGGTTCGTTGATCATGCTAGTTATACCTCGTAGGGATGCTATTAATTAACAGTTACTATCACATTGTTCTCTGTTATGAAACCGAATCTCCGGTTGCCGACGGTAATCTCCTAAGCTTGTAATTATAATAAGACTCTAATTAACACATGTAAATTGATATTAATTTTATATATACACACATGGATGCCACACATTTCCCGTAGGGGTTGGTACTGTACGGATTGTTACGTACGATGTTAACATTTCGTTTCGGTTTAAAAGTAATGGCGCGTTTACAATATTCGGTTACCGAACGATCACCGACTAGTGTAAACATTATTAGTATTCGGTTGACCGTATTCAGTCGCAGTAGATGACGAGTCGGTGACGAAAGCTATAAACCGAAAGCGGTTGCCGAATTTGGTCAACCAACCCATGTTAACAACCCAATTCGGTTAACCGATTCGGTTAAACCGAAAGCGGTCGTCGGATTCGGTGGCCAAACTAATGTAAACGCGCCATTACATTCTTCATAGGTACGCGTCGGCAATTTAAGGTAGGTATTCTTAATCTCGCCATTTTCCAAAATGTATACGATTTAGACAGAAAACATTTGCCTAGGTCTTCCCCTTCTGCGTCGATTCGTTTTCGATTCGTTTTATAATCGGTAAGATTTAGACTACAACTCACGTTTGCTTCGACTCTTTTGTATTCTATTGAGACAATTTAACGTGCGAAAAATAAAGACCTATATTCATTATGTAAAGTGTTACACTTCTTGATGTATTGTATCTTATGATGATTAATATTATTAATGAAATGATAATCGTTGCCTTGTACCCTTTTATGTTATCCAGAATATCGATAAAACTTTATTTACCTTAACCTATAGAGTCGCGGCAACACACCGACGACTAGAGTCTATAGATTTTTAATTTTGTCTAGCATTCCAAGACTTAGCTGGTTAACGGCTTACCTTCATACAATGATATAAACTTATGATTCAAACACCCAAAAAGATGCCGCTTATATGTTCTTTATCATAAATACCACATTCGTCGTAAAGAAAATTGTATTTGTAATTTGGATTTATCTGCGATTTCGTCGTATGGACTCCAGTTCTCTCGTAGCTTACGCTATGCTCCATATCTCTAGTCCTACTAAATGGAATGAGATAAAAGTGGCTGAAGTATTTTGATTAATTTAAAGCTACATACTGAATTGTGGAAACTGTATTATAATACGTTGAATAGTTTTTGGATAGTGCTGATATGAAAATACAAACGTATAGTTTGATAAAACATTTAATAAACCACACCACAAATATCTACAATAGACAAATGAAGACTCTTAACGGTTTTATGATATATTCGTAACTTTTAATCTAGTTTTAACAGATCGTCTTTGATTTGTCTTCAAATGGTGCTTATACTTAATATAATGTCCCTTAATATAAAGAAATGCCAGTTTATCACATTTACAAATAAAGTTAATTCCATAGATTTTAAATACACCATATCAAATTGTCTAGATAGAGTAACAACCGTTCGCGATCTGGGTGTGATTTTTGATACATATCTATTCTTCCGTCATCATATAGACAATGTTGTTACTAAGGCTAACAAAATGCTTGGTTTATTCTTCGTGTATGTAAGGCGTTTCGTAACAATTCCAGCTCAACTTTGCTTTATAACGCTCTAGTTCGAAGTGTCTTGGAGTATTGCTCTACCATATGGTCCCTTTGCTATTCAACGTATGCGGATAGTGTAGAAGCAGTCCAAGCCCGCTTTGTTAATAACTTATATATGAGAGATGGTGTAAGAAAATCTTTGCCTGAATATAACCATAGACTATCACACTACAACATAAATAGTTTGAAAGAACGGCGTAATATGTCTGAACTACTACTTCTTCGTAAAATTATTAAAGGATCCATAGATGCCGAATTAATCAATTTATTTAATTTTAGATCAAGTAAACGTACAATGAGGCATCACCGAGTATTTGATGTTGCCATATCTACATTGAACACTATTCTTAACAGTCCTCTCATACGTATGATGAGATTGTACAATGAGAAATGCATTCCGACAAACAATGCTATTGACATATTTTCATTTAAATTTTTGTCATACAGACGCTTCCTACTGACTGCCAAATAAACTATTTATGTAGGTACATTACCTCGTCGATATTCAATATGTTTCTTTTAAGTTTTAATACTGCTGTTTATGGTGGGTTCTGTGTTTTTAATTCTTTAATATGTTTTTTATGTTTATATTGCGCCTGTGTCATAAGTTTTTACCGACTTGCATTACTTATCTGCACTATGTAATTGTGTATCTGTGTAACAACTACTTTTGGATTTGGCACTTATCTATACAAAATAGCGCCTATTAAATATTATCCTGGTAATTCATTAGACTGTAAGTTTCTTGCCATGCATGCCTGTTATTTGTATGATTACTGTTTTAATGTTATAATACTCACTTTATATATTTAAGAAGCATTTGTAACTGTATAGTTGGTGTGCTTAATAAAATAAAATATACCAAACGGGGAAAATACCAACCTTTAATTGCGTTTATAGATAAGAGGATAAAATTTGAAGCTGCCTATCATATCATGCATACATTGCATAAACCAAATCTATACTGATATTATACATAGGTACATGGTCTAACGCCTATATCAGTTGACAGAGTTATTTCTTTACATCTACATTTACCTAACTATGTTTTAGTTTCCACGTAATAGGTGTCAAATCTATTGCCGTCCACTAGCAATAGAGCCAGACTCCGTCCTGCTCTTGAAATTTTATTGAGAACAAAATATCCTATCATGCACAGCAGTAACATTCACTATCTCTGCGCCAACACGGTATTATTATTAATCAAATTTTGTACGGCTTCTTTATACCACATAACTTGGACGAATGAATTGATTCTACTGAAGAACATAAGTCGTCTAGGTAGTTTAAAAAATCCCCAAAATATTATATATTAGTCTACATACTTTTCCTAACATTTGTATTATACAACTTAATGGTAAGTTTAAAATGAGATCAAGATGGCGTAAGAATAGACATAGTAATGTAAGACGGTTGCTAGGAGACGTGGAAAGAGAAATGCAGGTGGCGCAAACAACTTAAGTTTGCCAGTAGTTAAAGATCACGGAACAGTAAGAAAACGATAGATGGAAACGGCACTGCATTTTATTAGTATGAAGATTGCTTGGACTCTGAGGAAGGATATATGCTAGGTACTGTTAAAACGCGTTTACGTTACTTGCATTTTACTCTCCACGTCTCTCAATAACATTATTTTTTTACATTGTATCTACTTAGATACAATGTATAATGCTCACTTGAGCATGCCAAAATTAGTGAATTCTGTGACTTTATAAAACATCCATATCTGTATGTTTCTTGCAAATAAAATGATTCTACTCTATTCGAATATACTTTAAAAGAACAATACACAGTTACTAATATAACAGCAACTAACTAAGCACAAAGATTCAAACCTGTGCTGTCATGAATCTAATAAAACAAATATTACAAACATTCCAAACAAATAAATATGTTAAAAAATAATACCTATTCATCTCGATTTCATTTCTTTTTCACCATTGAAAAAGCAAAAATTAATTTATTTATTTAGATCACAAACTAACACTTGAGTACGAACATCAAAGTTCATACATAAGTGTGTGAAGTTAAATTTAAGTCAGTTATTAGGTTCAGGCAAAAATGTGAACGACTGTTTCATGAAATTGTTATGGAAATCACACTGAATTAGATTACAGACCTCGGCTTCTCGAAACATCAATGCCACACATTGTGTCCCATCCATAGTGTTAAGGGTAAAGTGCAATGGTAGTAATTAAAGGACAAAGTAGCTACTTTTGTCAACTTCCTTTGAGTACGTCCAGGAGCAACGTCATTTTTGTATATTTTAATAACATACAGTTTAACTGGAAATTTTTGGCCGGACTGACTTTGAAAAAAAAAATTGTGCCTGGCCGTTAATATGGCCAATATCGATAATAGGAGTTCAACTGTTAAACGCTAGATCGCACTATTTATATAATTCGTGGTATTTTGGCCGTGGTAGTTTATTCTATTTGTTCGTTTTCACTATTCCATGTCTTGGACAGACGGCAAAATAGAACTTGGTC
Organism: Catocala nupta; assembly: GCA_963675205.1. Taxonomy (NCBI): domain Eukaryota; kingdom Metazoa; phylum Arthropoda; class Insecta; order Lepidoptera; family Erebidae; genus Catocala; species Catocala nupta. The sequence continues at coordinate 22,449,980 of OY776086.1, read as the reverse complement.
TTATTATAATAGAAGTAGATCTTATAATTTTGTATCTGCACGCTACTTGGAAAGACTTTCATTCACGTTACGACTGAATTAAATGGATACGATTAAAATGCTCAAAGTTCTTCTGTACACATTTTCTAGAAAACTTTTAAAATATACTTTTTTTGGAGTATTTGTTTAGCATATTATTATGTTTATCAAAGTATAGTACAGTCTCATAAAAAAGTTTACGAAAGGTAAAATGTTTTTCGTTTGTTATTAAATATTTATTTTCTAGTACCATCACTGAGAAAAAGAATCAATTAAGTAATCAATTTATGACTAGCTATTGCCCGCGTCTTTACTGACTTGTGAATGGTACTGTAGCGACATGTGGTACCCCTCACGATGCATAGGTATATGTGTATAGGGAATTATCCGATTAAGTATGTGTGTGTTAGGACTTATGTTGTAAATACAATAATCATATTGGTTCTAAAAATAACTCTATTTTATTTCAACTCCCAAGACCGTGACCACAAAAGTATTATTTTTCTGGATGAAAGGTACCCTATGTCCATTTCTATACACCCGACAACGCGTATGCAAAAATCGGTCGAGTAGTTGAGGCGTGAAAGCGTACCAAACAAATAAGCTCACATTTGCATTTATAATATTAGTAAGAATAGCTCGGTGCTAATAAAATTTAAGCTACATTGGAGTAATTTTAGTTTCTAAAATTAATACTCCTTTACTGCCCACCACATTACCTACTTAACCATTGATCAAGGCCGAATCACCGCGCACGGCCTCATAACTTTACAGCACACAATAAAATTGCCACCCCATCCCAGTGGGCTTATTCCAAACTTGAATGCACTAAATCAAATAATCGGTGAGTCGATATGACTGCAATTTAAGTTAACATTATACTGGTAGTTGCGTACTGGTTCAATTAGGTGAGCCCGCTACGTACTCATCTACTAAGCCCAGAGTTGTTTAAATCAAATAAACCGCATTTACAGAATGAAAAGTTTATTCGCTTCTAACCACGTAAAATAATACCACAGAACTCTCGAAAGTCTACACAACTTACTACGGTTTTTGAATTTAAATTTAGATAAAGTTCAGTAGAAAACCTCCCGCTATGATATTTAGTTTTATACCTTTCATAATTTTACTTGATTCAAATTTTATACGTGCCGCCGCTGCCAGTATCAGGTTCGTATTAATTATATAAACGTATGACATTCATTCGTTTTAAACGGCATTCAAGTGAAATCAGAAATTCAGTAATTATGGTTTCCAAAAATTTATGTTGAATTATTTTAATTAAAATGGCAACACTGTCAAGTTTATTTAAATGTAAATTTGTTTTATTTTAATATGTATGTCTAGGTGTGAACAGCCTCGTTGGTCACGTCACTTCGGTTTACGGTCGATCGTAAAGTCCCAGGTTGAACACCCGAGCTGGTTAAAATGTTATTGGATTTTTTGTAAGAACTTTTTCTGTAACAGCAAGGAGGCAAAAAGTATTAGGCTTTGGTGAACATACAAACAGCTTGCAAAATGTGGCTGTAATGCATTATACTGCATATCTTTTTTATATATATAATTCTTCTGTACGTGTGTTGACAGTGAACTGCTCCTAAACGGCTGGACCGATATTAATGAATTTTTTTGTGTGTATTCAAGTGGATTCGAGGATGGTTTAGATTTAGTTTTTTTTTTCGCCTGTACAGAACAACGTCTGTCGGGACAGCTAGTATTATTATATTATGCTGTAATGTATGGTGTACCTCTGTACCTCTGCTTATGGTTTCGAGAATATAAAGGCGTCATATTATGTGTATATATTCACATCTTATTTTTATTAAACCTAATTAACTTAGACCTCAATTAGTAACACCACACACACGTTAGTACACACTTTCGGCAACATTCTGCCCTATATGTTCATTTATATAATTTATGTATATAAATTTATTGAGAAGAATTTAGAAATAATAAACTAAAGACTGGCTTGGTAGCCCAGCAGTAACAAACGTGAGTGCATGAAGTCTTGAGTAAAGTATTATTGGATTTCTCTGTCATGACATTTTCAGTACAGACTAACGTAACTATGCTCGTAACAAGGTAATAGATTCGCGGCGTTCCTAAAATCATATTTGACAAAATAGGGTGTACGGTATTCCCTTTCTTCTCCTAAAATTGTTTGTCCGAAAATCATTATCCATAACACGTTTGCTATATAAACTTCAGTAACCATAATGTTCAAAAATTCGAAATCTGGTTTTACATAATTATTTTACTTCTAAAACTATTTTGTCATAATATTGGGTACTATAATAATTGAATCTCTTAATTTTGCATGAAATAAAGTCATATGTCCTAAGTATTGTATTATATAATGTGTATTATTCCGAATGTTCATTTATAATGAAATTGTTAGTCCTAAAACATTTGCTAAAAAGTAGGTTGTGGTGACAGAAACGAATCGCTGTAAATCCGACACTACGCATTCTTGTCTGCCCTACCCCTAGAGTGTAAATTAGAATCGCGTAGGCGCGTAGAGGCGAGGCGGGCCGCGGGTTGAGCAGCAGGAGGCTGCGAGCGAGCCGCCGCGGCTGAGGCCGGCCAGCAAAGCCATAATAGAAATTAGTTTTAAAATCATTACATATTAGGATAAATAAACATTAAACAATTTGAATTTAGGACTTACAACTTTTATTAAAACGGTTTTAAGTCTTTTGTATACTATTGATTGCAATATTTATGAAAAATAAATTTAGTGCATATTGTGTTCAGGGATTTTAATATTATGACATGTGATATTATGTAGCATTAAGTTCGGGTAAGTTATCATTCGGACAAATTAAGATTAGGACTAAAAAAATTATGGCACTTTAGATTTAGATAAAAAAGTTAGGTAACACTATAGAGAACCGTGGTGAACACCTCTGCATTCCCTTTCAAAGATGTAGGTGTAAGGTAAATAATAAAATAATTAATACAGAAATATATGATAATAAGTACTCCGTAAATTATACTAAATAAATTAACTAAAATCTATTCCACGAAAACGTTACTTTTCTACTCAGCATTAAATTCTAGAGAACCCAATTAGAATTCTAAAGGAAATCCAAAGATACAGAATTTCGTCTAAATCAATTCAGCTCTGGACTATAGAAAGTAAATTACTTTATTATAACAGGCCCGTAATAATTTATAAAGTTTGAATATTAAAATGTCGGTTTATTATAACCAAAATTGGCTTGACTGTTTCTTATACTTTAGTGTTTAAAATAGTTGATAAACCTTGTTGAATTGAAAGTACTTAAGAAATTGCAAGTCCGGGCTCATTCAACTACTGAGAGAGGAAGAAATCTACTTTCTCGCCAACCTTTCTAATTAAATACAAGCCGAAACGAATTCCAATTTGATTTACTTGAAGAATACTGAGCGCAGCAATTCGGGTGTTCGAACTACCCGTTTGTTTAAGGAGTTTGAGACACAGTTTTGTTTCTAGAGTCGGATGCTTATAAACAAGGCTTGACTTTATAGATTTTATAACAAGTTCATACATTTTGGACGGACCACGAAGATTCAAAGTATAAATTTTAATGAAGTAGTACTCATAATTTTATTGATTGCTGTTCGTCTATACCCACATTTTATTTTCATAGAAACGGCTAAACGGATTTTAATCACATTAACCACAGCTAACCAAGGAAAGGCTATTAGAGTTATTGATAGTAATTATAATAATGATATTATACGTTGTCTCCAAAGAAACAGCTAAGTAAACATTAAAAAATACCGTGTGTATCTAAACACATTTCATAACTTGTATGATTAATATTATTGTAATTGGTTCGCAATGATTGAAGCGGCGGCAGCCTAATGGTTAAAGTTGATTGATCAAGAGGTTGTTGGTTCGATGCCCGATGATAGTGTAGTCATTAAACTACCGACGTGAACTTCACTCACTACTATCACACGCGTGCGACTTAGATGGAGGGGTAAACAAAAGTTCTAGTAATCCAAATAAAGAATATTAAAAACATAGAATGCGCTAATGTTATGTAATAATAATATGGTCCACCAAACACCCATACCTATAGCCGATATATTAGAATCCATACGTAGCAATAGTCCTACGCCTGCTGCGGCTAGTGCCGCTGTAGGTGTTCCATCCTACCTTTGATTAAAACTCTCGAAGGGCCTCTTCACGTTGGACCCATGTCTCCGTGTAAGCCTCCTAAAGGGCCAGGTATTTTCTAATATAATATGTTAGAAAGTACCTGTGATAAGAGAAACATAATAATAATAATGAGCACGGACTTGCAATTTTTTGTACTTGGATCGAACTATCATCACAGACAGGACTGTTGTGGCCAACAAACCTGACGTTGTGGTGATAGATCGATCAGAGCGCCGCGCATTGATTATCGATGTCACCATTCCGCATGACGGAAATTTCGCGAAAGCTGAAAAAGATGAACAAATTAAATATCTCGCTTTGGCTCGCGAGGTTGTCGACATGTTGGATGTTGATTCGGCAATCATTGTGCCGATAGTCATATCCGTCAATGGTCTAATAGCCAAGAGCCTCGATCACCATCTAAACAGGCTCGCGTTGGGTGCTTGGATCAAGGGTTTGATGCAGAAGGCAGTGCTATTAGATACAGCACGCATTGTGAGGAGGTTCCTGTCTCTGGAATCCTAACCACCGGCAGCTTGGACCCTGTTCCCGATGCCTGTGGGGTACCATATAATTTATATTTTTAAATGTATTTTTATAGGTATATGTATATTTGAAAATGAAAAGTATATTGAAAATATTTGAATAAAGAGTATAATAATAATATAATATTCTACCACATACACACAACACCATCTAGCCCAAACTAAGCAGAGCTTGTACTATGGGTCTAGACAATGGATGAACATACATATGTACTTTTTTTGTAAATACATACATACATATTACGCATAGAAACACCCAGACCAAGACAATGCCTAATTCAATACATGTATACTTTTATTCGGCCTCTTTGTAATAAGTACCTACCGTGATATGTTTTTTTTACATTTGAAACAAGTTCATAGACATAGCTCAGTTGGGAATGCTCATGGAGGATTTACATAGCTCAAAGTATCTACGTAGTGGTTCAAAGATCCTCTTGTAGTCTTTATTTTTGTCAATTTCTATAATTTTAGTATAGAGAAATATTTTCAAAATACAAATTGAACACAAAAGCATTGTTTTCTTGAAAAGCGTGCAGCTAGAAAATACGTAATGAGGGGTACCACGTGAAAACTCATTTGTTTTATAAATGGGTTACAAGCGAACGTTTATTAACTTCAACGAAGTCATTCATCCAGTAACATTGCTTAAGCACGATAGAATGTAAGTAAGGCCGTTGATCCCTCCTATCATGAACATCTATGGAAGAAAGGTGCATCACCCGTAAAATACCTTTACAAGAGTGATACAACTGCGCGGATAGTGTTGTAGGTTAAGTGGTTGCTTCGCCAGTACCATTGCAACGAGAGTTGTAGGTTCGATCTCCACACTGGAAATAAAATATTTGTGATCCAGAAATATTTTTTTCTATTCTGGGTGTCATTTGTGTTTGAATGTTTGTAAATCGCGCGTGGTACAGAATGTAAATCAAGTGTGAGAGTAGTCTTTATAAAAAAGAAAATTGTTTAAATATCAGCAGGCAGCTAGAGGCCTCTTTATCTTTTCTTTATTCCTTATTTAAACAAAACCCGTATTAAAAAAATGCTGTGTCGCAGGACTTTACAAAAATTAAAATAACGGACACAAAGTACACCCAGATTCGGAACAGCTATTTGTGGATCCCACAAGTGTTTGTCCCCTGCGGGCATCAAACCCACAACACTCGGCACGGCGGAGTGGCAAGCCGACCACTTGAGCCACTACGCCATCCGTCCAGTCAAATTATTTTACCAATTACCTTCTTCAGATACCATAATATACCAATTCGCGGTAGCCACTAAAAATAATATGATTCGGTTATTTCAAAAGCCATCGATCCTTTAACACATATCAAACGAATCGTTTGAAATATTATGTAAAATCCCAAGCAATATCCAACCATCAGTTTAAAAAGTAAATGGTGCAGTATATATGTATGTTTTTTTTTGGAACCGTTTACCAATGTGCCTCGACCTTTTTGTAGTGGACTTCATTATCTCAAAGATAACGATAAGATATCTTCATTCATTTTTAAGACATCTAGCTTCGCAAAAATACTTTGTTTCAATTCGACATCAGGATTATCCCAACAGCTTTGATCTCCAATACTTGAACATACTCACTCTTTCATTGAAGTACTGCCTTAGAAATTCATTTAGTTGTAACAGATTTCCATACAATAGCAAAAGAAAAACTTTTATAAATCAATCAAACTCTGCGAACGTAGCTGGATTATTTCGTTTGAATTCTTTCTCATCAAATATCGTTAGTCACTTACATTGAGAACAAAGTACGAAAACATTGTTCATACAGCTACATATAAATAAGCAGTAGCGTATATTTTGGTCGTATTTTTATAATCAGGCCCAATTTTATAACGAACTTCTTTCCATCTAGAAATCCAAGGTATATAACGGTGAGGTGTAGACTTTATTTATCTTTAACATCAAGATTATAAAACTGCTAATGCCAGCTGACAGAGATACGTGAGAAATCAATATACTAATTTAATCTGTATGGTTTGTCCATAGGGGCGGTAATTCCCAAGCAATTAAAAAAACACCTGACATAATTAAAAATCCATTGTATCTGGCAACCAGTGTGCCGCTGCGACTGAATAGATTAATTAGTTGATATACTTATCTGCCTCCGTGGCGTAGCGGTAGTGAATGCGACTGCTGTGCATGAGGTCTCGGGTTAGAATCCCGGGTCGGGCCAACAAAAAATATTGGATTTTTCTGTTTAGAAATCTCAATACGAGTCCTGAGTTAGGAAGTTGGAGGTGTTAAACACCCCCGTGCCTTGAAAAGCACGTAAAGCCGTTGGTCCTGCGCCTGATCTCTCTCTGGCCGTGTTGGATTACCGTCCCATCGGATCATGAGGGTTAGGGAACAGAGAGTGCACTTGTGTTTGCACACATACTTGTGCATTATAGTGCACAAGATATTACAATATCTTCTGCGCAGATAGCCAGTCTCCGTTATGATTGGCCGCCGTGGCCAAAATTTGGCCTGGAGAAGGACATACTTATTCTAGAAACCAGATAAATTCATTAAATTGATCGAATCGATAGCTTGAAAATTTCTACTGAATCGGTATTATTCGGTATTCGTTCGTCTCGATATCGGTACTCGTTTGTGAAGACGTAGCGTGAAGCAAGTCGTGCGTCATGGTATTTCATTGATACAATTATTTTCATAAGTGTATCGCTAAAACATGATTAGTAATAACTCCAAACGGACCTAGAAAACATGTGCATTGTATGCTTTGTATCTGTGGCCTTTGACCGCGTGCGAATTACTGTATGATTAAGGCAGATTGGTCACTTGTGCATTATCGGTTTGACTACATACAAGAAAATTATGGACATTTGATAAAAAAAATTCAGTAACGTTCTTTACTGATAAAGTTAATACGTCGTGGTCATGCATGTATATACATACTGGGTGGTGGTGGTATTCACATCTATCCAATATGTCAGTGATTGAAACGGCATCTTGTATCCTTACTAATACTATAAATGCGAATTTGAGTTTGTTTATATGTTACGCTTTCACGCCTTAACTACTCTACAAATCATTATGAAATTTTGCATACACGTTGTCAGGGGTACAGGTTCATCCCGATAAAAGTACTGTTGCCGAGGGATAGAAAATTGACATAACTTACATTTACGAAAGCGAAGCTACGCGTATAATCTAGTATTTATACAAACAACGAGATGGGTGTAAAAACCCAGGATTCAACCTCTTCGTCTTCATGTGACCTTTTTTTATTATTTAATTTTTTCATCAGCTTTTTGTAATGTCCCACTGCTGGGCTGGCCTTATGACCTTGTGACCCCTATATCTTGGGAGTCTTTTGACCCACAGGGCCCATATTCAAACTTGACTGAGGGATGAACCCAAGATATCTGCACACCAAGTTACAAGTCAATCGGTCTAGTGGTTCCGGAGCTATGCCTGTCACTAATAGACAGACACACAGACCCACATAGTGTTTTCATTAACCTCTTCGAAGAAGACTCAGAGGTTAATAACTCTTCTATACGTGCGTATAAACGAATGGACCGATATTGATGAACATTTATTTATGTGTGTTTGAGTGGGTCCCTCAATACTTTAGATTCACAATTGAACCCCGTAGATGGCGCTGCAGTCAGTTTGTTCAGGCAGGAAAACGTCTATATAATATAATTATATATATACCGCATTGATAGAATATAATTCTGTATACCTACTAGCGGACCCGATAGACCGATATATTATATCGTCATATGTTTGTATTCGCGCGTGTGAACTTTTGTCGCCGCGGGCAAAGCTACGCTTCACGCGCCGCTCCGCCATGAATGCGAGTTTAACGACGCGCGGTACAACGCGTCTGTTCTTAGTCAGACTTCTACGCAACCTATGCTTTCTGTAAGCTTATGATATAGACTTCACTGATGGCGTATTGGTTTAAGTAGTCAACAATAATAATATGCTCTCCGATACAAAGCCATTGTTGTGTTTATTGATAGATTTTCGCGATATCGACTTTCCTAATAGCTCCAATGAGTTTTCAATGTAATTATTATTGAAAGACAGGTAATTAAATGACAGGGTCGCAACGCACAAGTGATGCCTCTGGTGTTGCAGGCGTCCATAGGCTACGGTGACCACTTACCATCAGGTGGGCCGTACGATTGTTTGCCACGTCAGTAGTATAACAAAAACAGATAGCGCTAAAGAACAAGTAGTGGGCCGTTAATTATTACAAAACAGACATACGTGTTTAATATAATGACTTTGTAGCCTTTATTGCCACAGCGAGAGTAAGAATATGACGACTATACCTCATCGGCAGGCAGTTTTATGCGACGATCTAGATGTGGATTTTAAGCCTACGACTACCGCCATACCCAGGCATCGGACAGATATACATATTTCGCTAGCTTATGTCTACACATAAGCTCAAACCTCACACAACTAGGATAACCTGCTTCATTGTCAGACAGCACGATAAAACTATGTGTACCTGCCTTCACATAGCAGGAGAAGCTCAGCCAGATAGCACAGCACAAACTAAGATTTATCTGTTAAAGTATGATTCACACCAAAAGGTGCGTCGGAGCACTATAATGTCTCGTCGCGTTGCCGCGACGTAGCCAGTTAATTTCTTTCAATTGTGTCCAATGTGTTGATGTAGTCGGCCTGGCGACTATACCTATGTGCACCTGACAGTTACCAAAAGGAATTTATATATAGAAATCTATATTATAAAGAAGAATTTATACAATTTTATTTTTTGCTTTTTCGTAAGGATCTAACACAAAAAGTACTCAACCGATTTTATTAAAATTCTTTCACCATTTGAATACTATATTAAAAAAAACTTTAACTTACTTTTACGCGAGCGGAGCCGCGGCAAAAGCTAGACATGTATATAATATGGACTTTATCGACTGTATACACGATTTAATTTTATGCATCGCATTTTAAAACGCGTTCTGACACGAGCCGTTCGTTGTGAATCGTACTTTGTGTGATCGGAATTTGTGCTTGCGCCGGTGAATCATCCGAATACAAAAACAATAAGTAGAACATAAACGAATATGCAATATTGTGTATTTCAATTGACAATTTAAACTACGGATACTGCGATTGGAATATGGAATGCATTTAATTAACTTATATACGTTTACTCAGAGTTATGCGGGATAAATTTTTACTTTATTAAATGAGTCGATAGCTTCCTATATTGGGTATTTTGATCATATAGATATTAATGCAGATGCATTTTAATATTAAAGTCATGAGCTACTGAAAACACTTTTTTTTTTATGTACACCAGATGGTGATGAGATGATTGCAACTGGGATTGTTGTAGCCTATGAAGACCTGCAATCTCAGGACTGTTAATCGCGTATTGCACTATTAAACTGGTGTCGGTACGCTGTCAGTGTAAAGTGGACACACTGCAATTTTCCCTACAAATTGCTAATTTGTAGTATAGAAACTCTGTACTGAGGACGCTCTACTACTCAATTTCTTGAATAGCTGGCGCATATAACATAAGGATATTGGGATATGATCTTCTGTGAAATAGAAGTACTTACTTAGTAGATATTTCAATCATTACAATAGCATGCTTACCCGCTTTTTATAAAGTACTGATGCAATTCCGTAGCCTGCAAAATATCGAGAGCTTTCATATTAAACAGTTTTATATGTCCACGGACCTATGCGTCAACCGTTATTTAACCAAACCTAACGAATGGACTTGGATGAAGACCTGGTTTAAAACTCACTCTATTGGGTAAACTTGGTTGATGATTTTAATTTTGTACGTATTACTCTAAACTAATGCTGAATCACCCAATTTAGTCACAGACTGAAACAACTGTCGCAGCAGATGATAATGTTCTCACTATACAGAAATATACCTAGTTGCAGTTTTACGATAAACCAAAGACTTCTTCATACAGACGTTGCTTCATAAAGTTTGTAGTCTTAAAACGAAAGTAATACAACACGTTTTAGTTTGAAAAGGTATAAAGCAAAGAAGTGCATGGAATATTTTACGAAATAAGGAAAAGCTTAAGTGTATGGCGAAGACAACGCCCCATAGTGGCGCGTGGCGCTGCGATCAGCAGTGACGTTAACGTACTATCGTTTTGCATACAAAGCGTTGATCGTCATAGTCTGGCATGGTGTTGTCGTGTCCCATGTCAAAATTAGATAAGCAAATAGGAGATATAAATAATACGACATCTTCATTTCCACTACTCCTAACCGCTTAACTTTAATGGCACAGCTTAAAAAAAGAGAAGAAAATATGTCGTAATTATTATGAGACCAACGTAGTAAAGACGTGTTCTGCACAAATACATGGTGGCAAATAATATAAGGCAAAGCGAAGCGAAGACAAGAAGAGACATGAGCAGTATGTAACGTGATCAAGCATGCTTGTGCTTATCGCAAGCACATTAGTTAACTTTGCTTTATCCAGCACACATTCCTGCACAACTTATGATATAAACTGATACATCTCATCGCTCACCGGATCGCTTTCATCACGTTCATCTTGCCTACATATTGCAATCGTTCAAAGGGGCATGCCAGTATTACGCCCAGAGATGCATAAGAAATTGGATATAATAAAAAAAAATTAATATTAACCCTAGTCTTTCCTTGTATTTATTATTCTGTACAAGTCGGTAATGTTTTCTAAAAATATTAAACAAGAAAACGACTAAACTATGCAATAGAACTTGGAAGCAAGTACATTAACATGAAAATGTTGCCTTTACACAAAATGTCTTGACAGGTAATTAATCGAAATAGTAATTTAACATTGCTATGTTATATAATTTTTATTTTAATCGTTCATTTCATTTTTTATACAAAAGTAATACAAAATCTAATAATAATTATTAGTTTTATCTTTGCAAGATTGCTTTGATTAACTTAAAGTAACGTCTATTATCGATGTATCGAGGTTTTGTGTTTATTATGGCAGCACCATCTCTAACTTTTATGACGCCGGAAAACGTAGATGTCAATATCATTGCTTGTTTTGCAACTCTATTGTGACGGTTAGTGTTTATTTATTTCGGTTAATATAGATGACTTTTACTTATAAGCTATAAAACTGCAATGTTTTCTGTTTTATTTCATTTCTAATAGATTGTAGTCATAAATAAATTAAAATAATGTGTAAAAAGATATAGCACATACTTAATATAAATTGTATTGATGAGATATAAGAAGATTTAATAACTTTAAAATGCCAAGTTTTTTGTAAATCACTTCTTATGCTAATTAATTATTGGCATTGCTTACTATTAATATCACTAGCCTTTATAGGTGTGCACGGTGTGCCCGAATTACTATGTCGTCTTGGCATGCCCCTTTACAGACTTTAGAGTAACATAAAAGCATGCTTGTTTCAACACATGTTAGTAATACAATGACTCTTCAATTTATAATATACTTCAAAAATCAATTCTTTATTTTCAATATACTTCTTTTTATGTCAAATATGTAAACATTAAGAACATACTACTATTACACTTAGTCTACAATTTATGTGTAAAAAATTATACAGGAGCACATTTTAGAAAAATTATTATACTAATTAAAGCAAACATTCTTTACAAAAACGTAACGTCCACCATCGATCCTTTGTAAAAGCTATTTAGAAGACTTTGCGCGATTGGAAAAATATATGAGCACCTAAATTAATTAAGGAGCTTAGGTGAAGTGGGTGGACAAAGAAAAGGCTGTCTTACAAGGATCACATACGGTTTCATTAGATCCTTAACTTAAGGTTTGTTTACTTTGACTCCCGAAGAGCTATTCTTTCTGGGAAATTGTGCGTGTGTGTAACAACGATGTTAGTCACAAGCCGGGACTGATTACGTTTGTTGTTTGTTGCAGGTTCAGTAAAACTCAGCAGGCTGGAACAGCTTTGTCATACACTCAAATACACTTAGTGGAACTCTTTTAGGGAGAATGTATCCAATGATATTATACGACATGTAGTAAGACGTGATTAATTATCGTATAACAACAACATACTATTAACGACATAATATTTTACTGATTTTTATCAACGCTGCCTTTTTTCTGTATATATAAATACCTAAATCATATGCGAATGTGAGTTTGTTTGTAGCCTTAACTACTCCATCAATCATCAATTAAATTTTGCATACACTTTTTCAAGGATTCATAAAAGGACATAGAGTACCTTGCATCCATAATAAGGACTATACCCGAGAGATATATTTATTGATTAAATCTACATTACCGCGATAGAAGCTGCCGGCAAAAACTAGTTTTATAAACAAATTATGCCACGGTAACAGTGAAGTCCTAAAATTACCTAAGATTTATTAATTTTGTCCTAGAGTAGCCTTTATAAGGATTTATCGATGTTACCGCAATTATCTTGACAAAAGCTGTCATTGTATTTGAATAGTCACTTACTTAACATTTTGTATAATAATCGTGGATGTTATTTGCCTCTATCGTACCATTTTGGGGACATACACACATACTCTATATCATCAAAAACATATGATACAGGTACCTAGCACCCACATTTGGTCTACAGAGGTTTAGGTCTACTGATACATGTGTATTTACAATTAGTAGTAGCGTCAATTGTCATCCCGAGCATATTTTTAGACTTCATATCAACTGAGAATGAGAAAATCTTGACAGAAAAATCCAATAACACGTTGCTCTTTCCGAAAAATCCCGGGACTAAAATAAAATTGGAATATTCAATTAATTTGAAAATTCATTATTAATATCTCTGCAGAGAAATACTAAACAAGCTTTTGATTTCGATACGAATCTATACAAATTAATAAAATTGAAGTGTCTGTTTGTAATGTCGAAATAACAGCTGTTTACTAAATGCATATAACATTATATACGGTAGTTATATCAAAAAACCTATTATTAAAATGTTTGTCTTTCTGTCTATTTATTCCGGCTAATCAATTTTAACGGGCCTTTCACTGGCATATAGCTGATGTTATAAGTTGTACCTTAGACTACTTTCAAAACAGAAAATAAAAAAAATAAAATTTATTGTTAAATTCCAAGCAGACGAAGCCGCGGGTAACCATATATATATATAGCAGGTTAGTAAATTGTAACGAATTAAGCCCTCGTTATATATTATTAGCTTTATTCGCCATTGCTTTACAGTTTTTCCCTTAAAAATTTAGCGCAAACGTATAGCATTATGCTTATTTTATTACGTTTAGGTATATAATTTAAAGTAAAATAAGAAACCTATTAGTAGACTAATATTATACAGAATGTAAAGAAAAACATGTAAAATATTCTGAATGAAAATTTAGTTTTGTCGTAACTTAGATCGCATGTCTTATGATTGTAACCTTTAAATCATTTATACGATTCAATCGCTCATATACATTCATATTTCATAACTTATCGTCACGTCTTTCCGATTTCTAGCCAGACACGTAATCTATACTAAATCAATTTATAATTTAATTGATCAGTAATCGAAACTAATATGTTTCATACAACGGTTGGTTAAAAGATATAAAAACGTCTAGGTATAATTAAAAAATCGCGTGATAAAAATATATACCATTAGTAAGTAATATGCTCAAAAGCTTTTGTTACAAACACTATTTCATAACGCCTACTGGCTACTAATAACCCTTATACTAATTACATCTCGGTTTAATTAAGGAAAATTTTGTTATTACTTAAAGGTATACACATCCTTGAATTAACTCGATGAATAGTTTGGAATATTTATAACCCAACCACGGCACTATTATTGCTGTGAACTCTATCATAATTTTTTTTTAATACTACATTTTTATCGTCTACCTCGTTGATTCCGTCCATCAGGCGTTCAATGCCCAAATCGTAAGTGTTACTTGTAGAAATTACAATATCAGTTTAGTTGACTTGGTAACGAAACCCATGACCATAGCAAGCGGCTACCGCGACTTATGGCCACACAAGATTAACACCCATTTCGTAAAGTTGCCTGCTATTCCATTCCTGAAATCCTAAGCAGTAAGGGTCCTGCGAATTAGAGCTTCCACATTGCCAGCCAGCTTCTGTAGACAACACGGGTAATTCGTTGCAAAGCGAAAACTGTATGCTTCGTATAGGCAATCAAAGCGCTATTTTATAAGAAACTACATATGCCCGCGGCTTCACCCACGTTTATAGTTACTACGCCGCTCCCGTGGGTCGTAGCGTGATGTTATATAGTCTATAGCCTTCCTCGATAAATAGGCTATCCGCCACGAAAAGGATTTTTCAATTCGAACCAGTAGTTCCTGAAATTAGCGTGTTCAACCAAACAAACAAACTCTTCAGCTTCATAATATAAGTATAGATATACAGGATGTCCAGTAAACAGCACGACATACTGTAGGTGGTGATAGCTTGAGTCAATACCTACCAAAACAACACAATATATGTTCAGCAAAATCTTACAGTTTTACAAAATCTTACTGAAATTTCGAAGATAAGATAAGAGTACGCATCGAAAAACGTAGATTTCATTAGCAATAGAACAGATTATTTATACACGAACCCATTAAAATTATTGTTTACACACAAAAAATACAGTCACTTACATCCAATGTTTTAACAGGTGTAATAAATTATTATAGCTGCTAAGAAATACGTATGTATTTTTCTTGTATCTACTTGATCATATTTTTGTTTTTAAAGGCTTTTACTAATGGCCGTCATTAATTTTCAGTCAAGTCCCAGCTGTTTCTATATGTACGAAAACATGTTAGTTCTATTTACTTTTTCTGTGTTTAAAATGACATAGTACCTTTGAATGTCTCTTCACAATTTAAGAGGCAGCTGATGTGGGACAAAAAAATATCAAAGCACACATAGACTTTAATTTTTCAGCAGTGGGAGAATCTATAAACAGCTCTGACATTATCCTATCATATATACTGATGTTATAAAAAGGAAAGATTTGATTATTTGGTTTATTTGTAAGGGTTTATCTCAAAAACTATTTAACTGATTTTAAAAATTATTTCACCATTCGAAAGCTGTGTTATCAGTATTATCACAGAGTAACATAGGATATATTTTATTTATTAAGTACTTTTACGCGAGCAAAGTCGCGAGCAAAAGCCAGTATTATATACGTATACAGTATTATAACGTGTCACAGATATAACGCACAACCTCAAACACCCCAATTAGATTATTATATCGTAATAATAATATAATCATTAAATATTACTTTTATGTACTTGAATATTTTAATTTAACGAATTAGTTCTCCTTATTGTGCGCGCATAGTATGGGTATACAGGGTGTCCGGTAATTAATGGATAACCTGGAAATGTCTTATAGTAGAACAGAGGACCGTTCAGAAAAATTTGAAAAAAAATCTATCCTAACTACTACCTGAGATATGTGTTTTTTTTAAATTACCATGTATAACTTTCTTGTATACTACGACCATAAATGAAAGAAATCCATCGGTTTTTTGTTGTTTTATTATTAAACACTAATTATGCTAATATATAGACAGTCAAAAGTATGCTATGCTAATATAGCTTGCACTTCTGAATATTTTTTTTACTTTTTTTGTTATCTTTTTTTCATTTTTTCTGAACGGCATTTAGTTCTACTATAAGACATTTCAAGGTTATCCATTAATTACCGGACACCCTGTATTACAATAAATCTATCATTAATGCCTTTATTGCATAAAAAGCCTTATTGCTTTGAATTATGATATATTTTCGTTTATTTCGACTGTTCAAAGAAAAGGATGACTATAATTTACGTTGTTTTAATTATTTTAGGACAAAAAAGTACCTATATCATGTAGCGAAAATATTCTAAATCTATGACCTATAGGTATTAAAATATCAGAAATGGATTCAGTAGCCGATTCTGAACAAAGTACTGTCAGGAAGTGAGTTTAATATGTTACATGTTGTACCTACCTATATAAAGGTTTAAGATGACAGTTACATTCTTTTATATTCACATCTGTTTTATATTCCAACGTCAATATAGAAAAGCAACGTCATACTAATATGATACTACATACTTAATATACCTAGTCTTAAACGTATTGGTAATTTTAAACGTGCCTACCTATTTATCGTCCAACATTTCGACCAACTTGTATCGATCGTGGTCACGGGTTGACTGTGTCTAACTGTGTCTAATATTATTTTAAGTATGTGTATAAATTGCTAAAGCCTAAAAATGTTTGTACGTCAAACAGATCGGACACATTCTAAAGAATAGTTAATAGGAATATAATGAAAATAAATGAAGCAGAAGACATATTCCAAGAACACAGTAAGTTGAAATCTGTAGTCTCGAGCTATTTCTCCGAGAAGAGTGTGAGTCAATATATAACATGTATGCAGTAGTATCAGTATTTATGTATGAAGTTATATATATAAACATAATATATAGGTATCTTAGACGGCATTAGGCAAACCTCTTATTAAATAGAACATTAACGCAAAGATATGTGGTGTGACTCTGAAAGATAGAATAAGGAATAGTGTGATTAGAGAGAGATGCGGCATAAAAGTGGATATAGTAACGAGAATAGAAAAGGGTATGTTAAGTTGGTTTGGGCATGTAGAAAGAATGGACGAGAACAGACTGACTAAGAAAGTTTATAAGGCTAATGTGAATGGAACAGTCGCAAGGGGAAGACCTAGGCGAACGTTTCTTGATCAGATCGGAGAAGTTCTGGATAAAGGCCAGGTTAAGAGAACCTTAAACCGGCGAGCGTGTATGAGGAATGTTATGAAAGTGAATGAAGCCAGAGAAGTGTGTCAGGATCGTAGCAAATGGAAATCCATAGTCTCTGCCTACCCCTCTGGGAAACAGGCGTGAATTTATGTATGTATGTATGTACATTAACGCAACCGGCAAAGCGTGGATGCTATACGTCTTTGCCTAACAGTTCAGAGCATGATTTTATGAATACATTTGTGCTTAGTAACGTAAGAAAATTATACAAATTTATAATAATCAGGTTTTTCATTGATACTACTCGAGTAACGTATAATATAATTGGCGGGAGAATTTTAAGTGGTCACGTTACCGGTACGAATGCGTGGACTCTTGTGAGTTTGATCTTGTGTAAGAGTCGAAAATTTTGTGATTTTGACAGGGTGGTGGTATTTGTTATAGCTGTACATTAGACCTCAGACTTGATTTCCAGGTCGAGCAAAATAATAATGGGAGTCTACATCTGTAGCGTGAGACCTTAAACCGTAATATGCACAATGTGAGTGTAACACGCCTCTGCCTACTCTTTTGGAGATATAGACGTGTATATACACAATAATATTAATGTCTTGAGCTAAAGGGGTCCACCGGTGGCCAAACACAATTGTTTTCCAATTATATCTGACATTCCAGCAATTGACAGATTATATTTTATCTTACATAAACGAATATAACATTTTTCCTTCTAACTATTCCTTAAAAGAAGGACCTAACATACTTTTTACATCAGTCCTTTAACAAAAGTCCTAATTCCACTAAACGTAGGTAGTCATATCGGTAGTACCGAGTTTATTATAAAATTAGCTCAGAGGCAATAAAAATTGGTAAAAAAGAGCCATTGATTAAAGACTTAGTCATCGGCAAACTGACAATGTCCAGATGACTGACAACAAGATCGCATTTTGTAACTTTGGAGCTGCGTAAAATAATTATTCCGCTGACTTTATACACCGATTAAAGAGCACGATTGTCATATAAAAACATAAAACAAAAACAAATCAAATAGTTCATTTGATATTATTTATAGAGTATTATAACTTTCAAAGAATTATTTTAGTCTGCCTTTCTTTATCTTCGAAAAAAAGAGAGACCAAGGAAAAAGTATAAGTACAACTAAAAGAAAAAGTGCATGCAGAGACATATTATAGAGAATAGAAGGATTTAGCGACCAATCATAGAATTTGCTACACCGACGAGTGCCTAAAATTTTGGCTCGAAGCTTACGGCCTATTTATTGATGACGTTTGAAATTGATGAATTTTTAATATCCTAAAAACCTCAACCTAGACTATTTCTTTATTTAAAAAAAGATATCGCCTGCCCTAAAGGTTTCGGTTATATAGCGACTAGTTTCCCATTAATCAAAACAAGAAGAACTAATACGGAGAGTATTGGCAACCGACGTAAGAGTAACCTTAGTCTGCGTTTCGCCCTCTAAGTAACAGTTTCAGAAGACTCCAATACCTACCTACCTCTCCCATTTTACTGCTCCGATAACATGGAGCTGGCGTAACGCAAGTAATACCTCTAGCATTACAAGCGATTACAAGCTACAACAACCGCTTATCACCAAGCAAACTCGTTAACCACTTCTATTAAATAAAAATAACCCTTTATAAAGCTTTCCAACGATAAACCAAATCGCCCTAACTCTTACTGCGATAGTAATGAGATATCAACTTAAACTGGTTAATAAACCTTATTATACGAGATCGAAATCTTTAATAACGACTCGTTTTATATTATAGCCATTAAACAGAGCGAACTAGTAAAATATTCTAATAATACATTATTCATTAAATATGGTGCAAGCGCGTTGTGTGCATAAATTTTGTTTAGTTTTACGTCTACGGTAACCACACTAGCCACGTATTTTATAATTAACACCTGACTATATTTTTTCATTTTACTATTATAGGGTTCCGTTGTTAAAGGGTATTAAGCCTTTACTGTCTGTCTGTCCTTCCTTTTAATGCTATTGAAATAGATTGCCTTTTTACCAGAATATGTATTATTAATCTGACAATAACTGGAGTCGCAGACATAATTGGAAAACAATTGTGTCTGGCCGCCGGCATCGGCCCGCTGCAGCTTGAAACGTAAAAAAAGTAATAAATAAAATTTAAAGGGAGTGGAGACCTCACACAAAAGACATGTATTCAAAGTGTTCTGTTTTTTTAATTATCGTAGAAACGTTAATACAATTTTAATTTTACTCGAATGTAATACAACAAACAATGAATTCGGAACAAGTAAGTTTACCTCAAAAAGACCTAGAGGCCGAAGTCCCAAGCGATGGTCAGACCAGATATCCAAACAACTGGCAATTCCGTTTAGTGCTGCCTTACATAAAGCAATGGATCGCAACCGATGGCGACAGCTAGTTGACAGAGTCAGAAGGAGTCACGATCCTCAGCAATGAAAGAAACGACTGAAGATAGAGAGAGAAGTTTACCTCACGCCGACTGTCATTTACGATGATACGGAACCGCTAGTGCGCAGACCGTTCAACACTTGGCCGGGTTTTTAATAGACTATTATTTTTAAGCGTACAATAAATTAAATTAAATATATTAAAGGCATAACACATACAATAGGCGGCAGTAGTAGTCTTATTGCCGTCTATTGAACGGAGACTATTAGGTTTAGCTATAACTAATAGCTAAATCTAATAGTCTGCTAACGAATGCACTAACGCAAGCGAAATATACTGGACTTGCGGGGCGGGTAGCGGTTCACTCTGATTTACTCTACATTAATAATCTTATTGAACTTGTTTGCATAAAACTGCCTCGCTGGCACAGCGAGTAATGAATGCGATTGCTGTGTATAAGGTATTGGTTTGATTTAAGGTTTGATTTCCGGATTTGGCAAAGTATTATTGGATTTTTGTCGAGAAATTCTTAATAGCTGCATGGTATTTAACAATATAAATCAGGAACGGCAATAAAGTCGCCTCTATAACGTGGAACCAACAAACATAGCTAGTGAAATGAGAATGTTATTATACATCTTTGTCTACCCGTTTGGGCATATTGGCGTTAACTATGTATGAATACGTAAGTACGTTCAAAACATCTGGCATATATGAACATGCGATTCTTTTAAAATCTCTGTGTTGAGATTTAAATTATTTTAGGTATTTAATATAATATAGGTATACAAATACGTTGAATAGTTATGAAATACGCCACTTTGAATATTGTTTTAAAATGGATATCAGAAGGCCTAAATGTTTTATATAAACAAGTCCGTCTTCAGAATTAAAACAGTAGTTGGAATTATTACTAGCTAAATGTAAAGTTATTGATATATATATGTAAAAAATATAGAAAGAAAGAATAGAAATTATTTTTCTTTCTTTCTATATATAAGAAATATCGATATTATTTGGGATCAATCAGTAGATTGACAAATATTAAAATGTAGCAATTTTATTCATACGTCAAGTCTGTATAATAATTTGAAATACAAAGAGTATTTGTACTTAATTTTAATAAAATCTATGCAATATCTAAATGTATTGAAATAGTTATTAGGCTTTAGAACGGTGTTCAAGTTAAAAAATCAATTTGGAGTCACGGTTGTCAATTCTGATTACGGATTCATGTACTTTTTATTGATATAGAAACACTCGGTATAAATAAAAATAAGTATTTATTTTACTCCTAAATTTGTATAGGAGATAGAAAATTATTATTGTTAGTCCCATGGCATAATGTAGCGCATGCGCGTGCGATCGTGAGGTCTCGGATTTGATTCCCGGGCGAGCTGGTATTATGGTCTTCTGTTAGAAAATTGTCAGTAGCAGCATGTAGTCTAAAACGAGGACCGGTAGACGGCAATAGGTTGGACCTATATATGCGGGACCTAATATCCTTCTAACAAAGTGTAAGTGTAATATCACTCTGCTTACTCTTTGAAGGACTTACAGGCGTAAGTATCTGTATATACTTTCAATACAGGCAATATAATAATAAAACATACCATTTAATTAATTTTCGATTCCAGGGTGTAGCTGAATATGAAAACGGTATTGCATACAAAATAAAAGAAGTGAAAATATTCTAGAATGTGCTGCCATAACATTGACCTAACATAAAATTCGTGGAACAGATTATCTTGACTGGGAGCAGAACCAAGAACCTTACAATCAACCTAAGACCGTAATATTAACACACCCGGGCCGACGAGGCCGTACATTTTTTTATCGACTTTTGTTTAAGCGCATGTTTTCAAGGTAGCTACTGCAGCCAAGGAGAATTAATTGACATAAAACTTACCATAAATATAAATTACAAATATTATAGGTAATCATTATTTAATTTTATATACTTCAATTAATACTCGAAAATAAAATAATATCTTCAGTAATTAAAGATAATAGGTAATTTTATAATATAATAGTTATCGTGTAATATTAGTAATTTTTGTAAATGTTTTATGACTGGTAATATTTTTATTTCCATAATTTCTTAACAATTTAATATAGGTACATATTCTGCCCTATCTACTTACGTAACAGAAATCCTTATTTATATAAAGTGTAATAATATTCTAGTACTTACCCATATGTATTTAAAAGTCATCCATTACTTAATAAACTGCGAATATCCAATAGAGGTAAACAGTTTCCTCGAACTTTACAAAATGCACAAGATTATTCTACGTCACAGCACACTGTATGAAATAAATTGCACAAATTGCATCCAATTTGGTCTGGGGCACTGCGCACTTTTATTCACAGTTCGAAAGTTCGACAAAGTTTACGTAGATTCATAGACGTGTAGCGTGGGTATAACCGTGCGAGAGCGGCGGCCGACAGCGCGCGAATGAGCTGACGGCCGAACGCCGAACGTGGAAGCTCCGCTCCTTCGAGCCTCGGCGTGCACGGCGCGTTCGGCCACCGCCGTCACCGCCCATACGCCTCAGATCCACCCTCCTGTTGCCGCGACCAGCTCGTTCATATTTTACCCGAGTACTACTGAATTCAATGATCTGTTATTAAAAATATCCGACAATCCACTTGTGCCATTCGTAATTAATGCATCTCTACATTTTATATTTCCAGTGATAATTATCAGCTAACTAGACAGGTTAACTACATACTCAGACTGTAGACGGCGCGTGGTATAATTAATCACTTGCCCGTTACAAATTTTATTTGAGTATAGCTTCTTCCATCATAGTACCTGATCGACTGGTAGCTGTTTCGTCTATAGATGTCCTTTGTGTGCATTGTTTTAATGTTTGAAGCGCGCCAGTTCGTCCCTAGGTTAGACTAGACATGTTATAATTTATAAAAAAGAAAGCTGTATGCTCGAGGAATTTACATAAAGACTTTAAATTGCTGTAACAAATTATTATTGTTCTCGAAATAAGATTTTATGCATGGTTATGCAGATGAGATAGCATCCGAGTAGCTGGTGTAGAATCTTGAGCGAGAATATGAGAGTAATTTGTACAAACTTGTGCAAAGAATATTGCATTTTCTGCCCTTGAGTTATACACCGTGGAGTCTGAAATATTATCCAGACATAATTGGCTTCGTGCCGAATCAACAGCCAGTGACTGCCGGTGCTGTGCAAACGTATGGCGGTCGCGGGTTGACATCGGTCGCTCACCGCGTGACTCGCGCACACTCGTCACGCCTCGGCCGGAACAACTTCACTAATATAAATGCGAAACTGTGTATTTGTTTATCCTTGCGCCCTTTCATCGTGTTGGAGCAATGAAACGATATTTAATGGCGGGAACAGAAGGCATGGCGAGTGGCTGGTACTTTGAACATTGGTAAAACATATCCTACGGATATACTAATGCAATAAATGTTAGACCGCTTTGCCCTTCGGTACGTAACTTGAAAAATAAGAACAACTTGGAATTATATTATAATTCCATACAATACTTAATATATAATTATATATTAAGTATTGTATGGAAGAATTATACAGAGCTTCTGCTTCGATTATAGCAATATCTGAAAATATACAAGAAATGAGTAATACATGCGAATAACGTTTTTCTTTACTTCAAACACTTTTAAAATACATTGTCGCGAACAATGTGTTTTTAACGACGCCAGTAGTTAAACTTCAGCTACCGACATAGATTAGGCGAAAATATACATATAAATTACACGTCGAAACTGATATCGCGAATACAAAATATTTCAAAGGACGCAATGTAACGTAACTGATATTCTAACTAATTTCATAAATGTGAATGTGCGTTTGTTTGTTTGTTACGATTTCACGCCTAAGCTACTCGACCGATCTTCATGAAATTTCAAATACACATTGTCAGGGGTACAGAAAAGGACAATCGTCTAGATAAATGGTTGTGCCCGAGCATGCCAAGCTGCGGACAAAAGCTTAATAAATAAATATATCTGTAGTAATAAAATCCTAATAACATAAACTAACATTTATAAAAAAATTATTAACAATACCAAAGGATGGCCAACAGCCAATTTAAAAAAAAGAATCAGTAGACTAAATGGAACTGCATCTTAAACTTCAGTCTTTAACTAACGGGCATTATAATAGCCTAAACTCACGAACAGTCAAAAGAAAAAAGAAATTAGATGTAAGCGGATAAAGAGGTTTCAAGTGAGGAAGCTACACCACCTTACTTGAATCCTTCCTCTGAATTTAAGCGCTGTTCTCTTAAATTCGGAGAGTTGCTCTCAGATTGAGACTTCGAATAGGTAATGCCTCTACAGAAGTTTGTAGCCTAATAACTGCGTACTTTGTGCCTGCCGTAAAAATTTTCTAATACTTAAAGAGTGCTGTGCTCTTAGGAAGACACGAGTATTGTTTATCCTGCGATAACACAGTGGTGAATCTTTTTTACAAGCTTTTATTTAACTTACTTTGGAAATTGTAAGTTTACGATGAAAGTTAACCATTCTTGAAATTCACATATACAACAACAATACCACAAACTAGATTACAGTTACATAAAGAGCTGCTAATTAGTTTATTAGTCATTTACTGTGATCTGTTCTTCCTAAATTTAATTTTTACTCACCTTTTTGTAAACAATAGTCTCAATATTGTTAATAAGCTCAGGGGGGAAATCAACAGACTGCAATGCAAAGGGTCTCGGGTTCGAACCCACGTTGCGCACCTCTGACTTTCGGAAGTTATAAGACTTTTAGAAATTATGTGCGTATTGATTATAATAATAATATAATATAATATTCTACCACATACGCACAACACCATCTAGCCCAAACTAAACAGAGTTTGTACTATGGGTACTAGGCAATGGATAAACATACATATATAGATACCTTTTTTTGTAAATACTTACATATTATACATAGAAACACCCAGACCAAGACAAACATCCATATTCATGCACACAAATGTTTGACTTGTGCGGGAATCGAACCCGCAACCTTTACCAATGTTCAAAGTACCAGCCACTCGTCATCGAAGCTGACAATTATCGCCTGCCCCGTGCCTCGGAGAGCACGTTAAGCCGTCGCGGCGTCGGTCCCAGCTGCCATGAACATCTATGGCAGTCGTTATTGGAAAGTCAGTACCCTATAATATCCTGACACTGGTCTAGCCTTAGGGTATCGTTAGCCTTCGGGTTGCGGAGGTCAGGTGGCAGCCGCTCCGTGTAAAAACTGATATCCAGTCAAATCCGGTTAGACTAGAAAAGCCGACCCCAAGTGACTTGGGAATAATAAAGGCTTGGGAGAATAAAGTCTCAATATTGTTTATAATTAAGAGCAAACGTGAGATAGCCCCAAAACAAGTATTAACAATTACATACTGGGGATGTCTCATTTATAATCCCTGTATTTTATCTTTTCTTGTGTGTGGGGACCAGTCAGTACAGACCAGCGACACTTCGACCCAGTGCACAGTGGGATCTTTTGTGTCGGCCCCAAGATTTATCCCTTAGCTATCTCCTTATAAATGCACTGCATCAGCCGCAGCGTACACTTCAGAGGAAGAAGCCTGAAGTCTTCAGATTTTGGATATGCCAATCCCATCAGACCCATCCTCAATCCAACGCGTCGCATTCACACAGAAGGTGCGATATAGACTCGTCCTGTTCACCACAGGCTCTGCAGATCGAATTGTGTGCCAATCTCAATCATCAGGAAGTCGTTGGTGCCAAAATGGCCAGTGAACGCTCCCGTGACCAGGCGTATTTGGCTCTTGTTAAATAATCCCTATAACTGTTTTGAGACGAAAAAACATCTGCCGAATGATAGACGTCGCAAAGCACAGGTGGCGCTGCGCACCGTAATTTCGGACATTTTAGTATTACGTTTATGTCGGGGGTGTAGCCGTCAGTGACACGCTTAGATTGTATAGAACGTTGCAACAGGATGTCTCCAGTCGGAAACTAGTGTTTTCCATATTCTTTAGATGCCCCTGTAGCTTTACAGGCAATAAAACGAAAAAAGAATTGTAAATATACGACCCTTTATAAAATTACATAACGAAAGCGAGTGATAATTATATATATCCTTTTCTCCCACAAGCAATGTCGTGAAAGAATTAACAAAAGAGCTAGTGCTCATGTCCTCTTTCCGATCATTTCACGAGATGTAAACATTTATTTTATGTTTTAACCTATTTAGTTAAGAAATTCGTTATTTTCATTCATCTTTGATTCTCATAGATAAACAAAATAAACTGTCATTCCAGCTTGGAATGTCATCTAATTAATGAAAATTGATAATCAATAATATTTTGTGTATATTAATAGATTGTTATTTTTATCATTCTTATGAAGATCTGTCTTGTAGTTAGTAAAAGACAACACACTTTTTAAATATCACTACTTCATATTTATAATAAATAATAACAGTTTATTACTTACGCTTAAGATGTTAATGAAGTGAATTTAGACAAAATATATTAAAAATCAAAGTACTAAATAGTGAAAGTAAGCCTGTATATATTTTTAACACAAAATGTTAAAAACCACCGACCGTTTGTTTACATTCTTCCTCTCGACTCATTGGCCTTACTATATTTAGTTTCATTCTTCAAATATATTTTTTACACTTCATGTAATAATTTATTAAAAACTAACTAAAGAAAAACCTTTAAAAACCAAATTTTAAACTCTAGTTAGAGCTTGTGATTAAAATCTGGCTTTCAAATCCTAACTAATATTATAAATGCGAATGTGACTTTGTTTGTTTGTTACACTTTCACGCCTTAACTACTTGACTGATTTTCATGAAATTCGATCGATTATCGTATACACGCTGACATGTGTACAGAATAGGACATAGAATATCTTTCATCTAGAAAAGAACACTGTTCCTGAAGATAGAAATTTATTGACACCATCTAGTTTAACGCGAGCGAAGCCGCGGGAAGAATATAGTACCCCTATACAGAATGTCCCAGAATATGTGAATCAAATTGTAACGGGAGATTCCTTAGGTAAGGACCTTTCAAATGTGCTTAATAAAAAATAAAAATGTTATGACCTTTGTGTAAAAAAAAGAAAACAAAAAGAAGGTTTTTTTGGTGCAAAAAAATACACCAAAATAATGCTGCGATTTCAAAACTAAGTCAGTTTTAAACAAAAAGTCGTTTGTAGTTTGACAAATCAATCCTTTACAAATAATAATAGTGAAAAATTAAAATTAGCCAAAAACGAAGCACTTGTAGTTGAAAGTCTGGAAAAATTCGTACTTTATTAAAAACTTAGATGTTTTTATTTATCACTTTTGAAAGGTCCTTACCTAAGGAATCTCCCGTTACAATTTGATTCACATATTCTGGGACAACCTGTATAATAACCCTATGTCCGTATGTTATAGCATTCCCTTGCAACGGACATAAGGTACGGTGACCACCTACAAAGTTGGCGATATGCTTCTTTGGTACTACGGTAAAATAAGAAGGCGACATGAGACAATCTAATAAAAATAATAATAGTAGGCAATACAAGAACAACAGTAACAAAAAGGCCAAAACAGCTCTCGACAGCAATTAAATATAAGCCAGTTGAGCATTATGTTAGCCACAAATGCTGCTTTTTGTGGCTAGTTTGTAAATAAGAAGTTTTATTCCGTAATAAAACCTAGATTTTCTATGCGATCTATGAAAATAAGTTAAAATATTATATTTGTTATTTTATTACTTACTGACTCAAAAGACTCCTTATCCATGTCAATTTTGCCCGATGAGTACAATCTGGATCTTCAAGTCGCGAGTGAATAGGTACCTTCTAGGCAAGGTCAAGCGTGCTCCATCGTCGACCACATCGTTGCTTAATATCATGTGAGATCATGGTCAAACGCGCGAAAAGATCAGTTTGGATCTCATTAATAACTAAAAAGAATCAAATTCCATCGCTCTAGGGCAACGTTTCATACAAAGAAACAACTTTGGGAGCAGTTCATCCTCCCATGCTTACTTCACTGGGCTGAATAAGCACATATATTTGAAAATCAAAAAAGCTGTCAGGCTAACAAAATTTAACAAATGCCTTTTGTCCCAAATAAGACCCGCAAGTTATAAAAAGCAATTATTGTCTCCGGATAATTTAAATATAAATCTATTAAATAAACTCCAGTTTATGCGTTACATTCAACACATCATCAGAAAAGTATAATAAGCAATTTGAGTATTTGATAATTTTTATTTATTTATTTCACATTTTAAACAACTATTATTACAAGTGACAACAATGAAAAAGCATGCGTGTTTATGCATAGCCAATAGATAATACATAACGCAATTTCTCTCTCAGTTATCATAAATACCATCACATGAAAAAATACCAATTTATGATAACTGAGAGAGAAAAAGCACAGGCTATTCATATAAAGTCGTACGCTACATCTAGTCCTTATAAAAGTCGTTATTAAATCAAAAATAAATCTACCACATATTAAATGCGATGAACTAGAAACAATGATATTACGTTGATAAATGTACTACACTCATTACACTTATCCCTTAAATGTGGTGGCTGTCTGTATAGCGCGGTCCGGGTTTTCAATTTCACTCTCGACACTAATTACCTCTCACTGAGTACTAATCACTCCTTCGAGGACTTTAGGTTGCGTAAAAGATATACAACTATACCTCTCGTGCCCCTACAATGCTATTTACTGATAAACTTTACCGCTCCATTACTTTAAACTGGTTAAAAAGACATAAAGGAAACGAGCTTTGTAAATAAACATGTTCCTGATTTTTAGGTTTCCTCTTGGTATAGAAGCTTGCTGGAGTTTTAATACTATTAAGCGATATATAAAATACATTATGAGTATTCACTATTCATCACGGTCAGTAGCCGTGGCATCAGATTTCATTTCTATTTGTATGCAATCCTGAGATTTCGCGTCACATTCCCTAAACGGGAAAAGTACTATTGAGATTTTCTATTGGGGTAAGTTATTACTTACATTGTTTATTGAATATAAGTATAGCCTATATTTAAATATTCATATTTCTAGAATACATCGCATTCTCAAAATTATAAATCTATAAACGTGTTATCATATATTAAAAAAATCACAGCAATCTCTTTCACTGTCCTCAAGAAATCTGATTCCAAAATAAAAGGTCCCCTTTTTCCTTTAGAAATCGTAAAAAGATTTCTATTCACATTTTTCTTTATTCTATAAGATTCTGCTCGTAGATATGTGACGTCGATGGATAGACATCTGTCTATCACTTGACTCCAAGTATCCTTGTATACCGTTATCTTATAGTACTTATCAGTATAAGTTCGTAAACGATCACTACTTAAGTAATCTCGTAAGCCGATGCGTTTTAGTAGATTAAAGCGTTTCTATTCGAATCATTTCTGCGTGCCTTTATTATCCATATATATCTCTCACAATATATTGTATTGACTCTATAAATGACTGCATAGGATAAATTGCCTCGTTGCTCCCGGTTTATGTGAGCGATATATTTCTAGCTAACCTTTCGGCGATGTACAGTCGTAATATTACGTTATACTTTCATTTATAATATTAGTTGGTACGTATATCTGATACGTACTAACTAATATTATAAATTAAAGTTTGTTTGTTCGTTTGTTACGCATTCACGTCTTAAATATTCAACCGATCATAAAGAATGTTCGTATACATTATTACTAATCTAGCCTAAGCCTCGGGCAAAATCTAGACGATACTATTTCTGGTTTGGCTGGTTCAGTAATATAACCTTCAGCGTAATTACCGAAATCACTGATTCGGTTTCTGAGACAAGCCGGGTTTAACTCTGATAGATGATAAATAAGTAGATAGACAGAAAATGTATTCTATAATGGTTCTGTATTAAGGTTAGAAGAGTGCATCATCGGTAATTTAGTGATACAAAAGGGCTGGCTCGCTTGGGCAAGTACATAGATCCCCTTTCACGGAAAAAGACGTAAGAAGAGCACCCTGTTACTGTGTTTAGCCCGACGAGTACAGATATTCCAAAAATAATACGTACCTATATGAGAGATATCATCGCTGAGAGCACTCACTGCTTTAAACGAGAACACCACGCCTTACGCTAAGGAAAGATATGCAAACAATGTCTTTGTAAAAACGCAAACAGTTCTCATTTAAATGCGATTGTTTCCCTTTGTAATAAATACATACGTACATACATAACGTGCATACGTGTACATCCATCAATGTTAGACGATGACGGCAACAGTAGTCCCCTAAACGAAGTTCACAAAAGACAGGTACTCAGTCGTAACCCCACGTCTCCGTCGCCGATGTTAACATAACTATTAACATTGTTCGCAGTCAAAGCTTTCAGGTCGTTCGGGTCGACTGTCAGTTTCACTACGGGGGACGAAAACTTTATTGAAAGCTTATTTGTATATATAATGCAAACTAAACTAAATCGAGTTCAACTAGATTATTTCGCATTTAGTGTTAATATTTAAACAGATTCTCTGCCTTCAACTATAATGTATCTAATCAACTTGTTTTATCAATCCTTTTGCATTATTAATTACACAGACGTTTTTGTAACTTAGTATTGCATAAGCTGTATTTTTTCGAATCTCAAAGAGATGTATTATTTAAAACGCAGTGCGTAGTACTCAATGTTTTGTAGGTACAAAACATTGAGTACTACGCGCTGCGTTTCTTTTAAAGACTAGCTTTTACACGCCGTTTCGCTCGCGTAAAAATAGATCCGTTAGGTTATGTTAAATAGCTTATGTTAGTAACAGTAGGTACTTTGTTTTTAAATAAATATATAGCCTATCTTACTCGCTGACAATACAGCTTTTAAATAGTGAAAGAATTCTTTAAATCGGCTGTGTAGTTTTTGTCTTAAACCCTTACAAACAAACAAACAAGAAATCTAATCTTTCCTCTTTATAATATTAGTATAGACAAAAGAAGTAATTATAATTCTGTCGAATGAGGGACGGTCGGCGCCCAGCGCATGCAGTATCATCAGTTCGACAATTAAAGTGTCATATTTGATTGTATAGTATGTGTTGTGTGACAGACACACTTGGATTGTATGGGATATTAAACTAGCTGGGCGTCGCTAGCTGCAAATCTAGCATTGAATACGCTCAGCTTTATCAGCTTGCACTGAGCTCAAATCAGATTTGAAAGCATTATTTAAGTTTAAAGTGCTTGTTAAGAAATCTATCTCTTGAAAAGTCTTAGTTGTTGTTCAGTTTTTTGTTACTTTGAATCAATATTATCTTACCCTGTGACTTTTCACAGTCAGTCTGAAAGGGCAGAGGCCCTTGACATAAGCCTTTCTGGTCCTAAATGCCTGCGTGATTTCCAATCAATGGTTATTGGAAGCGTCTAAATCAAACCACCATTTTGATTTGGTGTCTTCGTCGCCGTCGACTCTTTTAGCACTCAGTTGGTAGATGCAAGAACTCATCAATAAAATCTTATATTATATGATCTCAGTGCCACCAGGCCTTAATAGTTGTAGCACAGCTGAAATTTTTATAGTAAGTATATCTGTTATCTGTAGGTAATTAACGTATGCATATCCTTACTAATATTATAAATGTGATGGTATCAGTTTGTTGGTTACGCTCTTACACCTTAACTATTTGATCGATTATCATGAAATTTCGCATACACTTTTTCAGAAGTAGGTACAGGCACCTGTCATCCAGAGTACTATTTCCGAGGGATACAATATTTATACAACCCACATTTACGCGAGCGAAGCCGTGGACATAATCTAGTTAGTTTATATGCGCCTTATTTTTTTTCTGATTGTTAAATTTAAAGGTGATATGTGCGAGGTGATTTGTCTGTATTTAATCATCGTCTGGTCCATGGTAACAGACGGCCTAGCCATACAATCATATCGATTGAAGACATATAGGGTTAAATGACGCATATTTCAGGGTTAAGTCGTCATTGTCTGGACAAAGTCAAAGAAGACATGAGCTTATGAGTAATTCAGTTAGGTTAGTTAATCGATGATTGTTTTGACGTAAACGGCTGCGGGAATCACAAACTCATTATACATTTTACTGGCTGTGCTCACGATTTCATTATTATAAACATCGTCTACGTATCTTAATTTTGAAAAAATATACTTACATGATACACTATCTAACGAGACATATTTTATGTCTTCATTTCTGCAATTTAAATGATATAATATATGTATATACATAATCTTCACAATATTTTACTTAAACGATACACCAAGCAATATTTAATCATTTAATTCGCTCGTAATTTTCATTTATTCGAAAAGTCAAATATGTGTGCCATAACTGCGAAATCGAGACCTCTGCGTGGTAGTTCAATCGTCTCCCACTATACTACCGCAACTCTATGGCGTAACCCATCCAATGATGAGAGGAGGCACTAGTCCAACAGTGGGACAGTGTATAGACAGAATTGAAATACAAAATGTTAACCCAACTTTTTCTTTATTATGCCACTGAACACTATATGCAAATTGGTTCAGCTATTGTGCAAATTGGCGTGCGCTAATAAAAGGATTTATGTAGTAAGTCTTGTATCTGATGTCACACCGAAACGAGATACATCGGAAAAGCAAACACAACGCCAGTCTTCTTTCTCCCAATTTCTGTGTTCACGAGCCCATTGCAAACGGGACCTACGATTGCAGGATGCTATAAGTGGAACCCTCAGCAGCCTTCGGGAACGCAGACCCACTTTACGAAAACAATTTCGGATGGTTTGGTCGCTTATCAGCAAGCCTGAAGAGCTATGCAGCCTCGTTGCTAACACCATGGCGGCCATGTTACGATTCCGTCGAGCAGTATTTTGGATGTACCGGTCCTGTCTGCGAGTGGTGATGAAAGATCGTCCGTTACGCTGCCCGTAATACGATAACGTGTCCAGAGACCACTTATAACGCTCTGTGTAGTGCCAAGTGACAGTCACAGTACGTTGCCTGGAACCAGCTTGCAACATTCCGATGGCTCACATCATCTCTTCTCGTGCTCAAGGATGTCTTCGCTCCATATTGATGCAGTTTTTTTCAGTTCCGATGTAGAAATTGTAATGGTTTTATAAAAACACTATTACACACTTTTATAAAAATCCTGACATGCGTCACCATAAAATGTTTAGTTTAACTTATTCGAATATACATAGGTATGTCGTTATTTCATTATTTGATAAAGTAGGTAAGCTTACAAAACAATGCATTAGTCAGTCGAATTTTATATAGATATTGTGATATTTGTTTTTCTCTTTTCAGTTCATTACTTTTAAGCAGTCGAGATTTTTGTTTTTATAATAATTATTTTATTTCAGACTTTTTAGTTTTATTTATCGAAATTTAAAGAAAAATATTCTTTTAAATAGTGAAATCACTAAAAAGAACCAATTACAATAAAAGTTAAAATAATAGTCCTCAATTGCGGTGAGCCTCTAAAACGTATTTGATCCCTAGACTCTTTTGATGTGTGTACATAGGCTTTGATTTCAACGGATTCGATAAAAAATAGAGAGACTGATTCACATTACTGGTTAACCTATAATTGGCAAATGTATCAGTATTTTCATTTTTGTGTCACATTTATTATCTCAGTGTTTTATATATTTACTGTAGGCAAACTAAATAAAATAAATAAATAAATAGATTACTTATACATAATCTATGGTCTTACTAGATACTGTAGACTACAGCAAAAAGCACGTCACTTATTAACTTAATTTAAAAAATAGGTCTAATAACAACCATTTTCTATACAGAATGTCGTAATTTGTTTAACTATATATTCATATCTGTTATTCCTTCTTAAAACTAGCATAATGCAAACTTCAGAAATATTCAAACTATTTTTCAAAACCAATCTGAGACTGGGCTATAATATTATGTAGCTAAGTTTACGAGTATGTCTAGCACATGCCTCCTGGGATAACATATAGATATCACCCTTGTTTTACTACCGAGAACCTTTTTAGTACTTTCTAAATATATAACGCAACACTATCTGCCATCTGTGATTTAGCTGGTGCAATATTTCACAACGCAATTTAGCAAACGAAGCGTCTTGTATAAGAAATATATATAATATAAGAAGTGAGTTCAGGATCGTAGCAAATGGCAATCCGTAGTATCTGCCTACCCCTCTGGGAAACAGGCATGAATATGTGTTATCCACAGATAACAATGTTAAATAAAATTGTGACTATATTGCGAAGTTTCCGTTATTGCTAAGCGGCTTGTTTTAATACAAATATACACTATAATATCTACATACCTAGATTCACGTTTCTATATTCTTGAAGAAGTTCTCAGAGAGATTTATTACTCTCATATTTCGCCGGCTGTTTTTAGTCTCATAATCATAGATGTAATAACATCGATAATTTGCCATTTGTGTTTTATGCTGCAAGCCAATTGCAGTCTACCGGCAACATTTGCAAAGTCTGTGCTGTTCAGAAATCCGAAAAAGAAAACCTAATAAAGCTTTGCCGGACTCGAGAATCGATCTTGCGATGTCATCATCGCACGCTAACTTATGCCACGCGACCAATGAGGCAGACGTAAATTCTTTTAAATACAATTATTTGCACAGATGACGTAGTGGCTCAGGTGGCCACATGTGCCGCTGCGCCGAGTGGGTTCGTTTCGTTCCTACAAAGGGCAAAAATTTGTGTGATCCACAATACTTGTAATAATAGTCTCGGTGTTCTATGTATCTCTTGTTTGAATGTTTGTAAAATCCAATTAACAAAGAAGAACTCGATGCTTATTACTTGAACTCTTATATTAAATAATAGTTAAAAGTTCATGTAAAATTGTCCTTAAAAAAGAGTATATTAACGATTGTCCAACAAAACAGTGAACTTACTAACAAGTCTTTCGATTTCCAATTCCATTACCATATAATTTCTTACATTTTTAATACGCCATTCTTCCCCTAGTTTAAACGCGTTGGCCGTGGCCGTGAAACCCTTAAACTTTTTCCCCTTTTGTTGGGGTCGACCTCCAATCTAAACCGGCCAGTCTATAATTTAAAGGTGCCTGTCTATCTGACCACCGCAAATAGGGATCACCGCAATTCATTTATCCGCTTCCGACTGCTCATGAGGAAATAGACGTCCTTTATGGTAACGGATCTGATAGAGTAACGACTTCTATATATTTATCTAATCAACGGTCAGTTTTCCATAGGTTGGGATTATCTTTATTTACCATAACTAATATTATAAATGCGAATATGAGTTTGTTTGTTACAGTTTCACACCTTAACCACTCGATCGATCATCATAAAATTTCGCATACACGTTGTCAGTATAACAGAAAAGGACATAGAGTATATTTTATTTAAAAAAAGTTGCAAGTTATTGGTAAAATAACTGTTATATTTAAAGCTATGAAACGAATTATGTACGCGTTGTATACAATGTCTTTATATACAGTAATATTTCAGATATATGACGTCATCTTTTTTTTGCTGCACGTCGCCATTTACTTGTATACATTTTGTCGAGTGCTTTCAACGCATCGCTTTTTTCAATCATTGCCACTTAATCGGTCAAGTCTTAAAATACTAGATATAATTTAAAATCTATTGTGTCTGGCCACCGGTGTACCGCTGCAACTCAGTAGGTTAAGTAGCTTTCTTCCTGAACTGTTTTTAGTTTAAAGAACTAGAAACACCTATGCCTATCGAATACTTCTTTAACAAAATTTTAGTACAATACAATTTGGAAGCCACAATAAACTGTTCATGACAGAAAGACAACTTATCCTCATCTAACAGTTTCGAAATCATTTTGAAGGGCAGTTTCAGTAGATAACATAACTGAACTATGCCTACAACTACATGTGTGATTAGGTCCTTAAAATAGTGGCAATCTGTTGCCGTATCACCCGGCGGCCGATCGTCAAGTCGTCACGTGCGACGCCCTCAACATTATCCGAAGCTAGCCAAGCGAAAAATTGATATTTGTTATGGTATTTACATAACCAAATCGCGCTTAAATAGGTACGCATTATTTATACATTCTATAGTAGCCTTTGTATGAGCCAGACAACGTACTACGGACCTAATAATGTAATTTATTTACAGAAGGCGTGGGCATAAGTTATTGTAATGCCAATTAACTCCTTTTTTAAACATCGTAGTAGTTAAATAATTGAATTTAAATTACAATAGCTACATTAAAAACTTTCTACAGAAGTTTAATTAATTGTTTAATATTACAGACTGCAGGTCAGGGCTCCCAAATAAACTGAACCGTTTTATTATCTTAAATATGTGTTCTTTGATGAAACCACACGATAATCATCGGATTATTCTGTACGATTGAACGTTTGAATTTCGTTCGCCACAATATTATCAAAACGTGTACAAAATGAGTTAATCCCAATTATTTCATATTGTAACGATTTTATAATTACTCAAGCCTGCAAAATACGCGCGTATTCGGCAGCACAAATGCATTTACATTTTCTCATTTACTGGTACCAGCCGTATTGAGTAATAAAATTAAATCAAACAAAATCGATTGTGAAATAAAATGTATGAACTCATTTCCGAGCGGCGTCCCCTCTCGACCGGCCGAGCACAATTTTTATCATCACAAAGGCAATTTCCATCAAAATGCACGAATTTGGGGCTTGGAGCGTGAAGCTGTATGCACTGGGCGCTCTACAAACATGCGCTATATGCATGCAGCTGGTTTAAAACTAGGTAGCTGTAGGCAACACGCTGACAGCGAAATACTTATCTGTTCGGACAACTACGGAGCCGCCCGTCCGTTATTAAGTGCCGCGATAGTATTAACAGCACACATTTTTATACATACAATTTTGATTAAGCACAAGAAGAGAATACGTGGCATTGTTTTCATGTATTATGCTTTAAGCTCCGTGTAATTGTTTCGTTTAACTGATATTTAGTAAATGTAATTACCTGAATTGTACGAAACGTACAAATAATGAGCCAACGTTTCGTGTTGTGATATTTTATGCCGTTCTGCATTGGGCAAAACGAGATTAAAGGCCACAAAACGAAACCTTTAAATTACGTGTGTCTAAAATAATGCTATAAAAATTCGCTTTACCGTCCTATAAAATATATAATTATACGAGTATTATATTAAGCACAATATATTATATTTTACTTAACTAAGATGGCAAGTAAGCTCGCAGTTATCTGCGTGCGCAGTTATCATAGTCATTTGTGCCAATATACACAATCCTTTTAAAGCCGTTCTAGAAGAACTTCACGCTATGGCCTCTAAAGAAAACCTCAGAAAGAACAGCCACTTCTTGTTATTTATTTATAAGCCTCACAACTATTATGACGGGTACAACCCAGTGCAATAAGTTGGAATTATTTTATCTGAAATCAAATCTTATAACATATAATGCCACATAAGCGAATTCATTCAGCGTACAAAAATAATATAATGTATGTTTTCTCTGCTACAAGGTTTAGTGCGAAGCGCTCGTGTCAAAGGATATTGAGTATGTACACATCAGTTTGTCATAATAGTGGTATAAAAATGTAAAACAAACTCAATTTTACAGAACATAAAGGCAGTCACAACACTAAATATTACGACCGTCTTGTATTTATACAGTCAGCGACATAAGTGGCTTAGCATTAAACAAATTTGTAACAGTATTTCATGAATGAAAATTTACCTATTCTTGTTCTATAGTAATGCATTGTGATTGAAATAACTATCCTTTAAATTACAGTAAAATATGAGGAATTAGCTTTATTGTATACAACAAAGCAATTCAAAATCACACAAATGATTATCGACTGTGAACTATTTTGTAAAATAAACAATATTGTAAACTTGGCGATTAGAAAGAGTAGCCGTGAGATTCTTGCCAGTATTCTCTCTGGTTTTACGACCTTGCTTTGCTGAACATGGCAACAGGTAAATGTAAATATAAATTCACCCTAATAAGTGTACCTTTAACGTTCATAAGTGTCACTTTCTTTTTATTGTTTTGACTTACGAAAAATGAGTACAAAAGAATACTTTCAGATTGGATAAAATTAGTGAGAATTTTGTATTGCCGTATGGCTATTTCATATTTTATCTTTTATTTTAGTTGGCTAAATAAATAAAATACCAGTGATAAGCAAATCATGAAGAGAAAATCCTGAAACACAATTTACATGTGGATACAATACGAATGTACCTTTTTATGTCGCTGTCAAATCTAGGTCTGTCGACAGCTGTGTTTACTTAGTCTGTATGATAGATAAACTTTACTTACTAAAACATCGCTGTGCAATGTTAAGTAGAATCACTTCACTGTTACTTTGGAGCCTTTTATGGTAATAACGTATAGACTGAATAATAATATTTTGTAAAGGGCAATCACCTTATGTATTTACATTACGAATGTATATTATTCTCATAACGATTACGTAGATATATACATGCAAATAATTAAATCGTGATGTGCATGTAACGTACTTATAGATTGCACAAGAAAGTGTCCACACTAAGAAGAGGTAAATTACATGATAGCGATCACATGATACCACATTACATGATTGATGATAGAGTACAACAATGTTCAATTTTCGATTTGAGTGAGCGTGATAATTCTATTTTTCTAATTCAAATGTCACATTATGCCTCTATGGCGTTAGTGTAACCGACTGCTACTCCTGCGGTCGCGGGTTCGATTCCCGCACAAGTCAAACATTTGTGTGCATGGACCTGGATGTTTGTCTTGGTCTGGGTGTTTCTAAGTATAATAGGTATTTATTTACAAAAAAAATAAAATGTATATTTGTATGTTTATCCATTGTCTAGTACCCATAGTACAAGCTCTGCTTAGTTTGGGCTTGATGTTGTTGTGTGTATGTGATAGAATATTATTATTAATAGTATCATTGCGTTTACGTCTAGATAAACGATACATGAGGGGACATCTATGTTTAAAATCTTTGACTACAACTATATTTTGACGGCTAAATTTAAGTTTAAGCTCAAAAGCTACGTTTACGTACCTCGTGCGGTCATTAATAAGGTCTATTTAAACTTAATGTATTAAGCAACAGACATTTAATCGAGAGGTCGTTGATTTAAATACTATCTATTACACTACCAACATTAACACCCTCCTAACGCCAGCATATCAGCCTTGCTGAAGGGTTAAAAGGAGTACTAGTAATGTGTAACCCAAATTCCTAATCTCCTGAAAATGGCTTTTAGACACAACTTGGTAAATTGAGACATTTGCGGTGTATGCATCGTATAAATCACAGACACGAGCAACCCGTGCAAGTAACTGAATGAGTAATTCGTCCACATAGACAGCGCCAGTTTCTTGCATCGTACACAAGAAAGACAAGAATCCTTTGACAAGAAAATGCAATATTTTAATTTCTGTTTAGGAAATCTTGTTCACACGCACAACTGTCTTAAGGATCTGACCTAATACAACAGTTGCGCCTGCGCAGTGGACTACCGAAGCAGTTATATTTAGAGCTCGTATAAAAAAGGTGCACGAGCTAATCGCCACCCCTTGCCTTCTGATAAGGCTTCCTTGTCTGTCCATCTGTCCGTTTATAACATCGATATTCATGTGTTGTTATAACGCCTTTATGCCACAGAATAATGAAGCCAGTCCGGCTGACGTAGAAGTGGTGTTAAAATTTTACATGTATGAGTAATCGCTTTTAATGTATTGCAAAGCGGGCAAATGAATTTAATTCTACACGTTACGGACAAAGCCCTGTGGTACAGAGCTTTTACAAATATTCAAATAGCAGAAATACAGATTTATTTAATTATTATGGGTAGGCATTTGACCGCAATTGTACCTAATGTTTAGTGTCGATGTGGTTGACAAAATGAGCATAGGTTCAATACAACTATTAGTAGCCTATATATACAACCTTGTGTCTCTCTCACTCATGCGCAGATCTAACTCGTCGCATCTTGCAACTTGGCGGCGGCGATGTTCTAACTTAAACTGCAATAATGCGTGGAGTCACAACTTTAAGTACATATTGGCGCACTATGACTTTATAATCAAATTCATCTCGCCACTGATTAATACTGCTGTTTAAAATTGTACTCTATTTAATTCCTTATAAATATAATATTAGCATGTAGTTCTTTTGCGTCAGTTCAGATAATTCATGTTTATCTGGCCAGAATTATGGCAAGCAAACGGCACATCCTTTGTTTTCATTATTCCGTAATTGAGGGCGGTTGACCTTTTATTTTTTTGACCTTAATCACTTCACGTCATCATTACTTTCTTATTATTTTAGCTTGAAGTAATAATTTTATGGCCTGGCAACACCTAAGCCTTTTAACCCTTCTCATCTTTGTATAAGTACAAAGTTGTACATTTTGAACATTCACAAGTAAATTTCTGGTCTGTTTGCAGATTTTATATACACCCAAGGAAGCAAACAAGCCTACGTCATGCCTCATAGTAAGCAGTTACAAGTTGTCTATAAAAGGCAACACTAAGAGTACCAGTAGTAACATGGCATTTAGTGGAGCTTATACAATAGCACTCACTGCTCTTCCAGCGCAAGGTATACAGATTTGGTCCTCTGCTGACAAAGCAGTATCTTCTAAAAGACCTCGCGATGACCCGCAAGTTTAAAATATCCTCTATGTCTATGTATACTTTTAGGTTAGAACTGAACTGGGTACGACTGCGACCACGCGACAACCGTGCGGTACAAAATTATATCATCGGATTATCCTTTGGCTGTGCGTACCTTCATAATTGTGTTTGTTTGCACGTTGTCGCCAACACGTCGCAGTTGCGTCGCCGTACTAATATCTTCACGTCTTTAGACTAAAGGAATACGACTACTAATAAAAAAATATTCCACTAGTTTAGTATTGCTATATTGCTACTCTACGTTTTGTCTTTTATCTTGCTTGGCAAAATGAATAAACATACAACCGATGAGAAAACGAAACGAATGTACCCTTTGATCTTGATATCGAACTTCAAACTCTGTATTAATATAAGAATAGTCCAAAGATATCACATGCTACGGGCTAAGGGAGCATTGTTGTAAATTATTTTTAGCAGAAATCATACGCACAATGCCTAATTGGCGTATTCTCAAATAATGACTATCAAATTGTGTGGGAACATATTCCCAATCAATTATATTCTAATATGGTAATAAAAGCATATTATAGTGTAATTAAATATTATCTCATAAATTAAACACGAATCACCCCAACAAAACAAGAAAGCACGCCCCAAACATAGGTGTATTACTCAAAATCCGAAAAAAAATCACATAAATAAGTATTAAGTTGCGTGTCAATGTAGCGCGTAATGGTACACATAAATTAAATTTGGATCGGTGAGGGTGTGTGATCGATATTCTCATTGTACGAGGTGGTGTGGTGCGCGTGTGTGTGTGCGTGAGCGCCGCGTGCAGTGCGCATGTGTGTGTGCGTGGGCGCCGCGTGCGGGCGCGCGTGCGCATGCACAGGCGGTCATACTACGTCATACGCCAGGTGAGAACCAGAACATCTGCCGACCGACAGACGATCACGGACTATTAACACTGGAACTACCAGTTTTATTGTTCTTAAACATATGAGCTTTAAAATATTAGTTTTTTTGTAATTATATTGCTTTCGAAGATATGTGAAGTCAACCAACTCGCACTCGGCAAGCGAGGTGGACTATAACTTATTTCTTCTCCTCAAACTGAGTAAGCCCGTGCCCAGCAGTGGGACAGCATATTATGTAGTTACAAGGCTGATATTATTAATATTATATTATAATCTTATATTAGTATATCAGGCTTAGTAAAAGCGTGCATTCATATATAACTAGATTTTGCCCGCGGTTTTGCTCGTGTTAATCTAAATTTTATGAATAAATTTATATACCTTGATAACAGTAATTTTTCCCTGGATGGTAATTACCCTATGTCCTATAGCCCTGACAAAGTATATCCGAATTTTTATGATGATTGAAACGCAATAAACAAATAAACAAGCAATCTTACTTTCGTATTTATAATATTAGTTAATAAAAACAGACCATATTCATGTAAATTTTAGTTAAAATAACATTCAGAGCTCGGTACGAATCAATAAGCTTTAGTAAGAGAGCCTCTTAATCAACATTCAAAGTCAATATTTAACCACTACAGTACGGTAAACCGCAGTGAGCGTTCATGTAATAGACCTAGGTTTAGTAATTTTCGAGGTATTGGCTTCTAAAAGTCTTTGATGAAGGTGAATATCTCACACAAAATGTAACCATATTGAGAACATCGAGATTTTACTATAAATGCTACCAATTATATAATATGAAATATAAATTCGGATATTTGCGCGGATAGTTATACAAGTACGCCGAGTGTTGTGGGTTCGAATCCCACACGGGACAAAACTTTGTTTGATGCACAAATTGTTGTTCTGAGTCTGGGTGTTCTTGGTGTCTATTGTTTTTATTCTTGTATTTGTTGTTATTCTATGTTTGTAAAGTCATCCGCGAGACAGGAATTATTCCTAGTCGTGTTTTTCTAATAAAAATAAATGCAATTTCAATAAATATTTAGACAATATCAGGCCAGCCACGATCGCTTAACCTTCGTTTAAATATGCATACTTCAAAAAATCGACGGGGTTAATACACTTTGTAAATTCAAGCTTGGTTAGTCCCGTCATAGACAGTCTTGTCAACTTGCCAACTGAGGCCCTGTCACATCAAACAATCGTTTTCTTCGATAAATGTTCTTATAATACTATACCTTTAAAAAGGAATTTATGGTAAGTTATACTAGCTGTTACCCGCAGCATTGTATAGATTTTTAAACATAGATCTTGGCCTAGCTAAACGGGATTCTATTAATATTGGTTTAGGTTAAAATATAACAAACAGACAAACATACTTTCGCATGTAAAGTATTCGTTTAAATGAGCTTTAAATTAAAGGCAGTGTAATCATACAAATACCTGTTACTACAACTTTTTGTGATTGTCAATTGTTGCTCTCGCAATCAACAATAAATTTTGTGTAGGTCCTAGAAAATTTTCAAACAACGGACACAAGGAACACCCAGGAATGGAACAAATATTTGTGGATCTTACAATTTTTTGTGGTTATCGAATCTACAACACTTGTTCCACTGATAATAGCAAACCCATAAACTATTTATTAATATTTCATGACGTAAATAATTTTGGCGATATTTGTCTAACTACGACTTGGATTCGCTAAGTTATTTGCCATTTTCTATTTAAATGCATATTATACATATTTCCTGTAGATACAGCTCTTCCAGTAGAAACATTAATCGTTTTTCTAAAACATACTAAGTATCCACTCACTGGAAATAACCGTGTGATAATTTTGGTATCACGTATCACCCTCTGTCTAAATGTCGCATGTTTCACAAAACAAGCGTAAAAGTCTAAACACATCGAAGGACCGAAGGATTTCAATTTAATTGTGAATAAATTATAAAGGAAACTTTACTAATGAAGGTATAGGTTTGTATTTAATATTGACAGGGTGAAATAAAATTAATTGAATGGGACGACATAGTGGCCTGTTGTTCCTGTATTATTTGCTTTTAAAAATTACAAAATTCGGCAACGACAAACTTTTTAATGTATCGCGACGTTCTATTTGTTTCCTTGACTCCTTTCTTTTCGGGGCAACGACAAAAATTCAATTTACATCTCTTTGCTTCGCAGTTACTTAATTCTTTCTCTCAGTGAAAATAAATCTCCCGTAATTGATTCCGCTTTAGTTCAATTTGTCTTCGTTAAAACTCAATTTCCGTAGTCTATTTGTGAATAATAAATTGCGTACTTCAGCAATGTGGCACGCTGCTTGTTTTGTGTATCCTCGAACCTGAAAACAATTTCGCCAAACACGAAACAAGTCAATCTAAATTACCGTACAACAATTGCGACATAGTGACAGCAGGCTCGCTTCACTCACGGCTCCTAGCAACCCGCTCTGATTGTGTCTTTATTAATGTATCGAGGCAGGTCGACCCTACTTCCCGTGCTCCTGATCGCTCCTTACTCGCACGACCTAACGCAATTAATACCGGACTACATACAGATCGACCGCTTGTTTAAATAAGTGTACCACCGCTTGGAGTACGGCCGCGACCCGTTTCCATGATTAAAGTAAAAGCTAGCCGTACAACACAAAAGCAGTTGCATTGATTAACATAAATAAAGTACACTCGACCGCTACTTTAGTGGGTTTTCTTTTTAGAGCACAATATTAACACAAAGTTTAAAATAACACAGTACATATTACACACTAGCAGTTATGTGGAATTGGACTGTAAAAAAGATAAGGTATGCAGCAATGGAGTCGTCAATGTAACGATTTCACATATTGGGACCCGGTCGGCACGTCTCGGGCGACCCTTACGCGTTATCAAGCGGGACATCGCGGCTCGAGGGTAAACATCTAATCTACCGCACAAACAAGCTGTCCAAATTGCCTCTAAGGTTATCGAATACCAAATTAAATTGGTTACATGTTTCTATAAACAGACTCGATTGGGTAACCTAACTAAAAAAATTCGTTTGCAATACATATCATTTAAAAGGGTACAATTACAATACGGCACGTATTGAACAGTCGTTAAAATGGCTGCCGAATTCATTTATAAGGACAATGTCATTATATGATTAAATTCCACGGACTTGGAAGAATGTGTTAAATTTAAACGCTGCAGACTTTTGGTAATTTGGTTGATGACAGAGTAGTGGTGCACTATCCGAGTTACTTTAATTATGTTGAGGTGACAGCGGCGCGGCGGG
Organism: Catocala nupta; assembly: GCA_963675205.1. Lineage (NCBI taxonomy): Eukaryota > Metazoa > Arthropoda > Insecta > Lepidoptera > Erebidae > Catocala > Catocala nupta. Next base: position 22,405,273 of record OY776086.1, on the reverse strand, counting down.
ACGGGGACGGGCCCGGCGCGGGGGCGCAGAGGAGCCAAGTATCTTAATAAAGCAATACGGAAGTAGGTAAACAGTGAAAGTTTATAAATTAGTGTTAACGACAGTGAGTTTTAATAAGCAACGAGTTTACTTGTTGCGAATAGCAATTAGTTTCATCTTGCGTCACGCGTGGACTTAACGCGTCTAGTTTGAAAAGTCAGACCGCGTCTTCGTTTTAATGAGTTTCCGTCTAATGCCTTCGTTGCCAAGAAAATTTATGTCATGAATAATAATAGATGCTAACAGAGCAACGATTAAATCCTGAAGAAACACGTCCGTAGATAATCTGCGGTAGAAACATCCTAATAAACACTGTTTTAACGAGTTGACGACAAGAAAAGCTGCAGCGTAAAGCCTTCACGCCGCGGCGGCGACGCGCCTCCTTCATATGGTGCGTGTAACGCGGCCACACCTGTATTCAGCATTAATCCGAACATACGCACCCGACAAAGCTTACAAGCGGCTTATTAACTTAGACATGTAACAAAAAGAACACAAAAACGCCTAATGGTTACAAATTTTTATATATCTTTTACACTCAAACTCAATTTTTAGTTTTAGCTTTATCACGAAATAAGTTTAGCTACGTTAATTATTCATAGTAGCTCACTATAATGCATTTAAAATTCTTTTGTTATAATCTCGCACCAGTTACATTAAATAAATAGTAAAGGTGAAGTCCGTCGGTACATATTTAAATTTAGCTACATTCACGTCAAGTATGAAACGTTTCATTTCAAATAGCCACTATTCATAAAATGTTTCACTTAACCCGGTATTTCATGAGTTTTCGTCCGAAATTCTCGTCGTGTTTGTCTACTAATTACTATTTTATTAGGTTAAAAAAGAGGTTAAATCTCGTGCAACTAAAACAGAAATTATGAACTTTTAAACGGGATGCTGTATTGTTCATTGCAATTTATGAATGTTTTTAAACTAGGTGCATTATAAAGGTAAACTGCTATTTACATTGTTTTTGTTCTCGAATAAGAATAGAAATTAATTTTATGAACGTAAGATATGACGGAATCTCTACCTATAGTTGGAGTATTCTGACAAGGCAAGTATATCCACAAAACAGAATATCGGAAACAAATAACTATGATGAAAATAAATTGCAGATTTTCTGTAACAGGTAATTTCCTGTAAGTACAAAGAGTTTTATTGCGCTGGCAATGGGAAGGCACTTTTTTGAGCAGGCTGCAGCGTGTAATCTTTATCAATGGCGCAAGTGTCCCAAAATATATTACTGACTACTACTCATGCTATAAGAGTACATGTCGCAAAGAAGTAAAAAAAAATTGCAACGCTGTTAAGAACAGGCTTTCTTTTTAAAAAGCCTACGTTAAACAGTATCGCGTTTCTTTGTTACACAAACGTCAAATTGTATCTTTACTATATCTTTTCTCGGGCTGAATAATATAATTAAAACAAACTCATCCTCAAATATCTCGAGACTGACAAGGACACCCTTAAAACTTTAATTAAGAATTTTACTATATAAAAAACTTTGTGACTGGAAGCCGGCGTCCGAACTGCGATTTAGGAACTAATGGTTTTAGAAAGGCATAACAATACAAAAATTTTGTAAACAGACGGTATTGCCTGCCTGAATGAAATTAACAGGCAATCAAATCACTGCGTATTAATTACTTAATTTTCGCTTGCTCTAACGGTGAAGGTAAATAACGTGAGGAAACCTGCATGTCTAACAGTTCTCTATGATGATTTCTTGATGATATGGTTTAGTGGACTACGGCCTAACCCTTTTTACTTTAAACAGACGCACGAGCCCATTAGTGGGACAGTTTATATACAGTTTTATTATTATTAGTATCAAATCTTTAACAAACTGGGTGTAAGATTGTTTTATATACAATACATCAATACAAATGTGAACCAAAACAAAAACTAACTTTAGCATGAAATAAGAAATAAGAATGCATATAGATAGAATAGAATTGTGTGGCGCTTAGGGATTGAGAAACCTATCGCAGTCTGCATGCAACCGCTACATGTCTCCGATCGCTTAGACCTGTTGGATACGTAACGAGGATAGACATACAAGCCCACGTTGTTTTATTTCCAACTCCTTTTTAAAGAGGTTTGTTGTTTTTACACCTCGAGTAAGTAATAAATGTTAGACGCTCTTTTTGTTTGTTATAAAACAAATGTGAACATGCATAAGACCTGCCATGTGGTAAGCAATAATGTAGCTTATGATTGCTTCTTCCTATCACTTGAGCGTTGCTTAAATCCTAGAAAATATTAATATGAGATTGGATGAAAAGAAGGGAAGGTAGAGGTAGATATTTTAACCGCTTGAATTCTGGTGATTCACGGCAACTACTCCTACGCCGATTTCCTTTTACAGGGTAATACTGCCCCTGGCAAGCAAATAATTAATATAAATAGAATAACAATATAAAAAATATCTATATATTAATACGTGAAACAAAAACTTTAAACCCCTTTTTACGAAAATAGCGCGAACGAAGAAGTATGAAATTTGTTAAAATTTGTATGGAGGAGTGGCGAATCCTAAAATTTTTATAAAATATGCATTAGTTATACATTAAATTAATGAAAAAACACTACACGCATACAACCATACATTTGACACATTCAGTCGAATCGCGATGGTAGTATTTCGGTATGGTTCGAGTGATGTCGTATAATTCTTTGTAACTATAGTTACATACGTTAAGTACCTATTGCAATTTCGCGGTATATATAATACAATCAAACTTAAAATTTAAATCAATTATGTTCGAATTTCGACCAATTGGGGACCGCTAGTTAATATAATACACAAAAATAAATATAGATTGTTGTTTTTACATACTTTAAAGGAAAATATTTTAACCCGTTCGCTGTCCCGTGATAGATACTATAGAAAAACTATTATTATTTATCATATGTGATTCATCAGATAAAGAACCTGTTAATTGCCACTAATCCCGCTTCCTCCTAACTTGCTGTGACCGATAAGATGTATAATGATCTCATTCGTTTATAGCTCCACCTTTGTATAACATTATGGTACAACCACATTTGCCTATGGCGGGCTGTTTCACTCAAACTAAAAGAAACTTACCCTAATTTGTATTTTGATTACCTATATACAAACTTATCTAATGGCAATGTTGTATGAAATCTTTTGACCTATCATAAAGTGGTCGAAAATGTAGAAAGAGTCCTTTTTATACGTTTAAGGTGACAAACAATCTTCCGTCTAGACTGCTAGGTTACCATAAGCTAAATACGTCTCCCAGTCACGGCGCATAACCGGCAATTGAACCGGATACCTAATGCACTAACACAAGTTTCTTTTTACCTCAGAAAATTGACTTGAAATATTATTCGAAAATATTTTCTAACATACATACATATACCGTAGTTGAAACCATATGCAACAGCAAATGTAGAAATAAATTAAAAAATAAACGCTATGCACGGAAACGTCCGATTCGATAAAACTACGAACGTCAAATTTATTTGCATACATGTTACTTTTTGGTTACATATGTATATACCTACCTATATTCATATACACGCCTATATCGAGGGATATGCAGGAGTATTACATCCACATTTTTTAGATCCTACGTCATAAGAGGCGATCCTATTGCTGTTCGCCAGGCACAGTTCCAAACTCCAAATTGCTACTGAGAATTAATTGACCAAAAACTCAATAACACAGCCCGATCTGGGAATCGAACCCGAGGAGAACTAATGCAATCAGGCAGTTATAAGTTAAAGAAGGATTTATTCTAAATTCATACTGTAATGTCCATTGAGCTGAACTGCCGATAGTAATCACGTCTATACGAATAAGAGATCCCGTTACAATGGTTACAATACGCTTAAACACTATTCAATGGAAACAAACGTGGACTCTATTATTATTGTACGTATTTTGTAAATACACAGTATGACTAACTTCAGTTTTCGTCTTCGCCAGTTAGTGCACGGTTGGTCGCAAACATATAATTCCCTAGGGAGCTTAGCATTATTGCGAGATGAACCTAATCTTTCTATCCCGTGTTGTCCATGGGCTAGTTGCCAAATTTTGTTGAAGTAGCTGCAGTAGATATCACGTAATCTTCGTGTAACAAATTTACTTTAGTAATTTTATCTTGGTACTTTATTAGTAAAACAAATACAACTATTCTTTTTGAATACAAGTGTACGATTGTATCAGGAATGTGTCTTCTGGACTATAAGAATGGGTTAACGTCGCTTGTGGGTGGGAATACCACCAATTGCTCAAATTACTTTGTAGTTACGTATCAAACATATTTTGAGCTCCATCGATCGAATGATATTGAATTCTATTAGTGACGCAACCACTATAATAATTAAGTATGTATCTATGCAAACTTTAAAAAAAATGCTGCTGCTTCGTATATTTTATGATCGAAAAAGACACAAAACTTTTACTAATTAATTACGAAAACGATGAATAAAATTGATGATTTTAGAACTAATCCGTTACTCGGTAAACGTCTGACATTGTTTTACGGCCAGAACTGCCTCGGCTTATTATAAATTAGCAAATTTATTACGAGATACTTTTCGAGAGAATCTAATTTTTCTTATTACCGTAATAGGGCAAATTTACTGGACCTTTGTTTAGAAGAGGGGCAATAACCTGTAGGAGCAAACGATTTCTCACAAACAATTAGCCATTGTAAACATGTTCGTGACCACTTTCTTATTTAATTGTTTATTAATGACTACTGGGCAGTCACTCAGTATGTTTAACAAATGAGTAAAACAAAACACATAATTTTTACTGCTTCTGACTTGTTGATTGAGTTTGTTGCGTAAGTGTGTATGCAACTAGCAATCATGGGATACCGGATCTGACACGGCTACCTGTCGTTTACGTTAGAGTCCGACTCGGTGGCGCAGTACCTGCGAGATGTCGTGTACTGCTGTGCATGATGGGTTTGATATCCTGATGGGACAAAGTTTTATTGGGTTTTTTGGTCAAGCAATTCTCAGTAGTAGCACGGAGTCTGAAACTGTGGTCGGTAGACAAAAATAACCCCTATTACGTGGGACTTAAAATTATAGCTGGCGAAATGTAGCTATAATACTCCACTACCCAACCCCTTAGGGGTCATAGCCGTGTATCTATGGATGTAAGTACTTATCGGTCCGAGTGTAGGTGGGGTTTAAAATCTCTGCACGAACTTGCTACTTCAAAAGCCACTGCTTACATAAGCCTTTAACTTAGCTGGAGGAATTCTGAAGAATACTATTAATTTATGACTCAAATAGCAAGTAATCTATAAAAAACAACATACGTCATTCTTACGTAATATTCTACTAGGAAACCAAATTCGCCTAGCAGGTCGATACAAACGCTAAGTGATTCTCGTTTCTCGTATTTTACTCATTTGTTTCCTTATTTTAGAGTATTTTAAATATAACCTTTAAATAATTAGAATACGCATTTTAAAGAGATAAGAAGCAATCCTTGAATTATGTTAAATGGTAACGTGTTTAAGTGTAAGTAATAATTGTATATGTTCGAGGATTGCTTCCAGGGAGACAATGATTCACTCACCGCCTTAATCATGAGACCAAATATGTATATACATATATACATATTTAGTGAAATGTGGATATCTTTTAACATTGCCTAAAACCTACGGGATTAAGAAAATTATTTCTGACTATAATATTGTCTTCTGTTTACGCGAATGTTATTTTTTTTTAACTACTATATACGGATTTTATCGCGTTGTTTATTTATCACTGTATTACAAAATTTTGAAAATATTACACTACTACTATTGATTTTATTTTACTAATTTATAAGCTAATAAAATTATTTAAACTATAAATCTATTTATTTTTGGTTTACACTTTCCCCGACGTTTCGGTTGCTTTTCAGCAGCCATGGTCACGGGGTTCGATCGTGTTAAAGTAAATTTTGTCTCTAAATGTATACCCTTATTAACCTCTGAGTCTTCTTCGAAGAGGTTAATGAAAACACAATGTGGGTCTGTGTGTCTGTCTGTTAGTGAGAGTTTGTTAGTGACAGGCATAGCTCCGGAACCACTGGACCGATTGACTTGTAACTTGGTGTTCAGACACCGTGGGTCATCCCTCGGTCGAGTTTGAATATGGGCCCTGAGGTTCAAAAGACCCCCGAGATATAGGGGTCACAAGGTCATAAGATCAGGGGATATCCACCAACAAAGTGATTTGCAAGTCCAAGGAAAAGTCTTTTGCTCAGCAGTAGAACATTACAAAAAGCGGATGAAAAAGAAAAAGAAATGGTCACATGAAGACGAAGAGGTTGAATCCTGGGTTTTTACACCCATCTCGTTTCTGATTAAAGGTACTCTATGTCCTTTTCTGTACCCTTGACAATGTGTATGCATATGATCGGTTACGTAACAAGTTAACAAAACCACATTCGTATTTAATAATAATAATATTCTATTACATACACACTTCACCATCTACCCCAAACTAAGCAGAGCTTGTACTATGGGTACTAGACAATGAATAAACATATATACTTTTTTTTTGTAAATACGTACATATTATACATAGAAACACCCAGACCAATACAAACATCCATGTACATGCACACAAAAGTTTGACTTCTGTGGGAATCGAATCGAATTTATAATTATATTATTAATTATAGGTTAGGATTATTTTTTGGAAGACGTATTTATCTTTGATACTTTTAAGAAAACATGCAATGAGACAGATAGCATTTAAGGTTTCCGTGTTAAAATAACCGCTTTGGAAATTTCAAGTATTTATACTTCCTCATGCTTACTTAGGAGTACTGAAAATGACACGTACTGCACTGCCCGTGCTGAGTGTTTGTATAGGCTAAAGGAAATGGATACCGTGATGTTTGCGTTACTACGAACCGCCTGCTATTAGAAGTTTTGAAGCTGACTGACTTGTGGGCTAAAAAATATTTTGTGCGTGGAAAATATAAATTACTTAGTTGACCTGTTTTAGGAAGAGTTAGAACTTAAGACGGGGCCGACCGGCCTTTTTGAAATAACAATATTTTACCGTCCATTTATTATTTTATAACATTATTTCGTTAGTAGAAAAATTGTGCCGATTTCTAATATTATATTATATTAATATTATTATGCTATTTCTGGGTAAGGTAGCTTCTAATGGTAAAATAATTTTTAAATCGGTAGTATTTTTTGAGTTTATTTATCAAAAACCGAAATACAAATCTGTTCTCATTATAATATTAGTATTTTTTTGTTTTTATATGCATTTACCAAAACTAAGCGGTCACCTAGTGGTCAAAATTCGAGCCAAATTCCTAAGCTACTTTGTTTTCTATTTTTTCTCTATTACTTATAAATTAGGTATAGGTAACCATAGTTACAAAGAATTGTACGACGTCAGACAATGAACAATGTTGAAATACTACGAACGCGATTCGACTGCGTGCGCAAATGCATGGTTGTATGCGTGTAATGTTTTTTCATTGATTTAATGTATTTCTAATGCATATTTTATAAAAATATTAGAATTCGCCCCTTCTTCTCCATATAAACTTTAACTGAACCAAATTTCATACTACCCCGTCCGCGCAATTTTCGTAAAAAGGGGTACAAAGTTTTTGCTTCACGTATTAATATATAGATTTTATATATAATTTCTTATAAATTCTGTTCTTCCTCTGGTATTCGAAAGGCGTTTGAGTAAGAACATAAGACAAAAACGGCCGAATAGTATATTTAGAATTATTATTATTTCATCGCTCTCATCACGCGTCACAATAAAATAAGTAAACTAAAAATAAACAAATAAGAGCAGAGTCACCCAACCGTTCCCAACACTGTGATCCTAAACATTTCTATATAGATCAGCTATTTTACATATTGGAGAGAGTACGGATGACTGAATAATCAGTTTTCGATTCGCAGCCATCGGCAAGTATCGGAACGCGATGTGTTGGACCGGGCCGGCCGGGGCACCGGTCCGCCGGGCGCCTCGCGCCGCGCCGCTCCGGACCAACCCAACTTATCCCACAGAGTGTTTTAGCGACATAAATTGCCGCCGTCTATTTACATTACGCTGTCATGAATTAACATATCCGTGGGTATTCCCAAGCCAACAAACTGAATGTACCCGCAAAACACACACAATTGCCCACAAAAAAATACTAGGTGCGCACTTCAAACCAAATTGGTATACCTTTTTTAATAAGGGAAGGGATTTTAATTAATTATTTAATTTGTTTTTTCTCTGCTTGTTTCTGCTTAATCTACGACAAAATGGATAATTTAATTTTTATTATTTTTGCACGTTTATAATGGGATTGACAATTTCCTTTTAAGTAAAGAAGGTTGTGGCCCATTTGTCTGTTTCTGGCTGAAGATAATTTAATAATCGAGTGTAGAGAGCGATTCGTAAAACAAATAATAGGTAAGTGGCCACGACTTTATATCAAAGCTAGAAGGAATTAACTTGACTATTAAAAAGCTTAACATTTTGCTTATTTATTAGATATTAATAATAATTTCTTCTAGTTCGAATTTCAGTCACAGCGGCAAATCTTAACGAACACTAACCATCTGCATAAAAGATATATTAGTACACAAGCATATGCTCATGAGAACTTTAAAGCAGGAAATAGAAAAGTAAGCTGAAAATCGAACCCGGGTCCTCTAGCACAGCAGTCGCATTAACATTTTATGCCACTGATGAGAATTTCTCAACAGATGTATATAGCAACTTATTGTAACTAAGATTTCTTATAGAGTCGAAAAATATCATATTTGAATTAGACAAAGTAAATTATAAACTAGAAAAAAGATAATCCGTGAAATAGGACTTTAACCTGCGATCTAGACAAACCGTGTCTTTGTTTTATCGACTAAACTATTCATGTTCCTACCTCAGGAATTAAAATAAGCCTGTTGCGATTTTATGAAGTACGCTACACATACATTTTTCGAAAGGACCATCAATCTAGTCGTCGCGCGTCGTCAGCTGGACCTTACTTTTATCGCTTCGCCGCCAATCTTGAGGCCCGACTAGACTTCATAAGATTTTTCTCAATAGTAGCACACGAATTGTGAATATTATATAAGTACATATTTTTCTTTAAAATTATATCTCAAAAATAAACTCCCGCATTAGAAATATTTCCTCTGTCGCGGTAGACTTTACAAACATTCAAACAACTGGCACAAAGAACACCCAGACTCTATGGCATAGGGGTGTAAGTATTCGCGTCGTCACTGCCACCGTGCTGACTGTTGTGGATTCGATCCCCACGTGGGACAAAAATTTGTGTGATCCACAAATGGTTGTCTCGAGTCTTCGTGCAGTTAAAACTGACTATACCGACGGCTTATTAGTTTCTATTCCGCGAAACTTGAAATATGGATGGTTCAATGTTGTTGTAATAATACACCACGATCTAGCCCTTAAGGGATAACCAGGGAAGGCTGTATACTCACATGTTTAATATTTTCTAGCTCGGATCACTGTGCATTTACCATCTAGGTGAGTGCACAGTGCACATCAATGGAACAAGGTCAGCTGTTCGACAAAAGATTATACCCCACACGCACTATGGAATATTCGATGAAGAAATATAAAGAGTGCAACCCGTTAGCTTCGTATTAAAACGGGTTTTGATACGAAGGAGTACGTGTTCGATTTCCTCCACCGCTGTCAGCTCAACGGAAAGTATATAGATATCCTTCGGGACGAGAATAACTTACCGGTTATACTAAAGTCTTTGCTTACAATGTGGAAATTTTAATTTAAATATCGTAACAACACAACGGCAGTAATTCGAGAAAGGTTTTTAGAGTGATTAGACATAGATGTCGACTACTAATGCGTTGGTTTTGGTAACACACCTGATCTTCTGAAGTTATGTCTATATTCAATTGTTAATCCTTACTAATATTATAAATGCAAAAGTTAGTTTGTTTGATATGCTATCATGCCTTATCTACTCGACCGATCATCATGCAATTTCATCAGAAAATGACATATGGTACCTACCTTTCATCCAGAAAAAGTACTACGACTATTTTATGCGAGCGAAGCCGCGGGTAAAATCTAGTGTTCCCTATAGCAGATCATAACTTACTTTATTTAGTTTGATTAAAAAGCCTATGGCTACACTAGGGATCAAATCACATGTCGCAGAGGTAATAAACAATACTAGATACTTACAGTATCTAACATTGGGCTCCACTACTGCAGTGTGGGCGTCAACTTAGAAAGGAAAAGTTCAAAGCCATAGTCTAGCACGATGTTTAAGCCAGTCACGTGGGATTGACAGAGTACACCTACCTTCAAGAACTCAATAGAAAGCCATAAAGACTTCTTAACGACGATTTCTTTTATCATGAAAATCAAAGACAAATTTTATTTTTAAAGGAATGAATAAAGTTATGTTCCAAGATAAAAGGATAGGCATACTTACTGGTTGAACCATTGAAACGACGACAAATTCATAATTCGTCTAATCTTGTCAACCTGTCTAGCATTAATCAAACCTTAATTTTCCAGTTTCAGAGACTAATTTGTCTAACATAGAGCTTAATCCAATTTTTATTTACTTTTCAGCATTGGCGTCCAGAAAAAGCGAAATTGAATCAAAATCCGAGTCGTCAGGATTAAATTAAGATTAAATTAATTCAGAGTTACAGTCTCACAAAAAAGAAATGAATGCATTTAACTGACTCGTTGTATAAGCGTACCGATGAAAGAAAGAAGTTCGATGTTTAAAATATATTCTCAGTTGTAGCACACAGACCTAAATGGTGCACACTGCACGGCAATTTCCAACTTATATCCTCGCTCAAAATATGACATAAAATATGAAAATCAAATGTGGATAAAGCTGGCCACAAACGTACGTTTTCCTGATCAGGATTTAGAATCCGGTTTTCAGATTCAGATACCCGAATGCACACTTTTTATATGAATTTGCTATATACCGCACACGTTCTTTTATTTGCCGTGCAAAAGTAATTCCCGTCGTTCGATTCGGAATCTCGCCGGTGTGTTCCGAATGAAGAACGGAAAAAATCCGAATGACGTCATTCCGAACGCATTGCTCGCTAACATTCTGCATGTATCGCCGCAGACGAACGGAAATTTCCATTCTGAATACATCAAAGCTAGTTAGACACGGTGGCGTTACCGTACCTACTGGTAATACTAATTCTTGATGAAAAATACCCAACGTCTGCGCAAAGCTGACGGAATGACGAATCTGAATCCCTGTTTCGGACACCTGATCAAGAAACCGTATGTTTGCGGCCAGCTTTAGTTGACTGCACGGATGGCTTAGTGATTTAAGTATAAGTCGCCTCTATGCCACTGCGCCGAGTGTTGTGGATTCGATTCCTATACGCGACAAAAATTTGTATGAACCACAAATAGTTTGAATGTTTGTAAACTCACACACAGACATAATTTACTAGACACACACAGACAGAGTATATGATAGAGAATTAAATTTAGTAAGCAAGTTCACTTTAAAAAAAAAATCTATGCATTTCATCTGTGTTTGACCCTTAGAAGATATACAAGCCTGGTGTTGTACTCAGTTCAGCAAAAAACATAATTATGTAAATGCTAGAAGTCACCGCGACCATTTTATTACAAAAACAGAACCTTTTTTTATTTTTATGGGTTGACACTGACACACATGTTAACCGATATCTTTTACAATACATTTTAAAACGTTACTGAACAAAAGATATTTATTTTTATAGTTCTGAATAAAGATGTTTTTTGGCAGGCTGTTTTACACTGAAACTATTAAAACATATGGCTTTGAGCGAGAAAGACACACGCTTAATGGCAATGCTGTGTTAAACGTATTGAAGAAAACACAAAAAAACATTGTGTTATTTTAGATATTACTGTCACAACAAAGTGAGCGTGCCTTATACAGCTCCGGTACCATACCGGAGATATGGGAGGCGGTTTCTCCGTCGGCTTCAGTGAGGTTATCGTTAGCAACTCCCAGAGTTGCGAGTGGTAAGTGGCTTTATTGCTCCAGCACCTATCTGGACACTATATCGACCTATCTTTGGGGACGAGGTAGCTCGCAATTACGAGAACCGGATCTCTAGAGTTAGGTTGGAGAAATCGAGATTTGGGGACAAGACCTGTCTATAATTGGTCCCAGCAGGTACTCTGGCACTGGGCGGTACAGCGGCTCCCACTATTATGACCTAACGGTCGGAGTAGGGGAACGCTATATCATAAACTGGATTAGTCGTAGAGAGAGGAATTGTGTGTCACAACACTATGAAGCATTTACTTCTATACAGGGTGATTTTGAAATCGTGTAATTCCTTTTAACCACGCATTCTACTGGTGATGTAGAATAACCCTGACCATATTTTTATTTAATTAGAATTATTTTTTTGAAAAATTATTGTTCGGTTTTTTTTTCGTGAAATGATGTCAGATAGTCGTATGTTAACCAACCGAGGCAATTTTAATTTTTTATTAATTAAAATAAAAAACATATTAATAATTAATGTCGTAAATAATAACGGGTGGTCCTTTTTATTGCCCCTTATTAAATTACGACATCAGTTATTGTTATGTTATTATTTTTAAATTAGTAAAATATTAAGATTGTGTCAGGTGGTTAAAATATGACTATTTGAAATCAATTCATGAAAAAAATATGTACTCTAAATATGCCGAAACCATTATTCTAATTAAGAAAAAATATGGTCAGGGTTATTCTATATCACCAGTAGAATGCGTGGTTAAAAGGAATTACACGATTTCAAAATCACCCGGTATAAACCCTAGTCAGCAATTGTACGTATTGATAACTCACTTATGGTATACGGTATACTGGAAATTAATAAGTACTTAAGTACGTAAGCACTTATTCATTCCATGATGATATCCACCAATTAAATTATTACCTGACTGAATACGGAAGTGAAAGAATTGAATTATTTCATTCATAAAATGATATTTTAATTTGTTTGTATTATATTTTATCCTATAATAAAAATTTACCTGATGATTGAAAGTCAGTTCCAAATCTCTTTTTTGCATACTAGGCAGGTAGATAGATATTTAGATGATAAGCTTGATAATTATATGGACAAATTGACAAGTAGTTTTTTATTATACACCAACTAGCCCAGCGCAAGGTTATTACACACAGCAAAGTGGATACGATTTTTAAATTAACTCAATTTATATAAGTGCCCGAAAATGGATATATTAAAGGTGGCAAAATATTATAATTTACAGCATATTCTTCCCTTAGGTGTCGGCAAATGAATCTATATATATAAAAATCTCGTGTCATGGTGCTTGTGTTGCTGTTTCGGAGGAGTGCGACACTCCTCCGAAACAGCTTGACCGATTATTATGATTTTTTTTATGTATATTTGGTAGATAGGAGAATAAGTCATAAAGTATATTTTATATCGCTAGGTGATTAGGGGGTTACATACATAGATTCACGCCTGTTTCCCATAGGGGTCGGCAGAGACTACGGATTTCCATTTGCTACGATCCTGATACACTTTTCTGGCTTCATTCACTTTCATAACATTCCTTATAAACGCTCGCCGGTTTAAGTTGCTCTTAACCTGGCCTTTATCCAGAACGTCTCCGATCTGATCAAGAAACGTTCGCCTAGGTCTTCGATTAGGGTGTTGCTATCCAGAAAAAAATAATATTTTTTTAATACTTTTATTTCTATTGATTTTTTATTTGGCGTCATAAATACATATAATCCTACATTTTCACCTTCCTATTCCCCACCCTCCCATCTTGTAATCGCGATTTTAATATTTTTATATAAACTATATTCAAATAATTATATGGTAGTAAACGTTCTATTATAAGTATAATAAAAAAATAGTACCTACTATATATAATTATGTAATTGTTGGAGCAGTTCCATTATTTTAATATTCTTAAATAGTGATTAAAAGGGGCCTGCTACCATGCGTCATTAGAATGGTTAAATAATCAGCTTAATAAACTGCTGACCACATGGCAATAGAAAAAATTAATTATCGTAAAATTTTGAAAACCCCGTAATTATTACTGTTCTGAAGCTCTGTTAATAGACATACTTATATTTTATAAAATATCGATTCACATAATTATGTATTATCATAGAATGTTTTCTATATACTTTTAATAACAGAAGGCTTAATTCCGAATTTGTATTTGTGGTAAATACTGTACATATGTCCCTTAGTGCACTTATCTATTGGTTTAATCTTCCATGACCTCGAGATTTTTTATATTTTAAATAGAGTTTGTTAAATAAGATTAATAAGGTTTAATATTTTATCCTTTGCGTTGCAAATCATAGCAACTTTATAGACTTTGAACAAAATATACGAAGGTAGACAATGCTGGCCACATATTGAAATTCATTCAATAACAAAAAAGGTTTCAGTTATTTTTGGAGGCTTATTACAGTACACAACTCCTACAGTAAGGTACAATAAACTAAACGTGTACCAACAAAGGCAGATACGTGACAAATAACAGAAAATAAATGTTATATATCTGTGCATTTTGGATAAAGTAACGAAACGTGAAATATTTTTAAATTAGGAATATTAAACATTGCCCCATTTTTACTAAAAGTGGTAAACAGCCCTGTAATCTGTCTAATGATTAGCGGTTACCGTAGCTTAACTGTGCCAAGAACATTACTGCGATAAGCCGATTGTCTAGAAAAGAACGCGGCGCTGCTGTCAGTACTACAGACAAAATGTCACTTGCTCCTCAAAACGGCCTGATAACGGCATTATACCACCACGTCATAAGCCGTACTACTGATTGAAACAACGCGTTACAGACTGTAACTTTGTTTTGTTCTCGCTTACACAATAAAAATGCTTTATTGTTATAAAGCATTCTTATTGCGTAAACAAAAATATTTGCAATTTAGAATAATAGCTTATTTACAATAGCTTTTAGATCTATGTTCAATCTGCAAACCTAAGTAACAGCAATTTAAACGAGGATACACTGTCTAATGGATCATTAAAATACAAGGTACCTAATTAAAGCTAAAACAGAATACATCAGAATAATTTTAATATCATTAAATAAATTTAGACATTTCTTTACTAATCTGGAGAAAAGTCTCCGTTCTAGAAAAGCGTGTCACAAGGAACTGTTCAGCTCTTGAATTATTCAGTCAGTGTAATGACCTTTGAAGGATACTAACGTATGTCTTGCTAGCTTCATGGGGTCCAAGTTTGAGTCCAGGCATGGAGCCTTGACTTCAAAATATCTTCTATAATTTAAAATACTATGTGTTTTCATAGTATTTCTTACTTATAATTTAATTTTCTTACTTATAAAACGACTGCCCCTCATCAGAGAACCCTGTGTCGAGAGGTATTGAAACAATGGATACAAGCTCACTCAACAATTATCTGTGGATCACACCAATTTTGTCGCATGATTGATCACAGCCGCCATATTCGACGCGTTCGTAGTAGCGACTGTGATCAACAGTACTGATTCTTTTTAAACCTTTAAGCCATTGAATACGAATAAATTCTTTGCAGACGTTAAAAAGAAATCAGGCATTTTACTTTGATAATGTTTTCTTTTGTCTGCAGTAACACGATAAATATATTTAAATAGACATTTTATTCGGCCATTTAAAAGAAAAGAAATACCCTTCTGCATATTTAAAATTTTATGAGAAAAACAAATCGTAGCAAACAATCCTCAGACACTGTTAATATAATATTCAAACATTGGTCTAGATCTAGATCTTTATTTTGTTTCAATAATACTGGCATATTATACAAATAAAAAATTAATATACAAAATTAATAATAATAATACAAAATTTGGAGAAAATTAAGAGATTGTGATGATTTTCATATCGTTATGTATTCATATACCAATCCACCGTTTCCTTTTGTATTATCAGATTTAACAAATTTTGGTCAAATTTTTAAATCTGATAATTGTTTTTGATCGTTGTTTACACCACGAAAAATTCTTGAACTATATATACAGTTATAAGTGATGAAATAAGTTGAAAGCTGTTCGATGTTTAAACTATAGATGGTTTTACGGGTATAAGTGCTGATTTGAATTTGTTGCCTGATTTTAATTTAGACCCAGGCTGGCAATTTAAGGTTTCTGATGCCTAATAATCGCTATCAGGCATCAGAAGCCTGAAATTTGTAAAATACTGGTTAAGATGTGATGCTAACTAGCTGATTTGAGAGCGAGCCAGCAAGGATTATGTTCAAATTGCACTGATATTTTGGCACATTTTCTATATTAGCTTAATTGAAATAACGACCACAAAGAGCATCCAACGCAAAACAACATATTTGGAATTTTACAAATTTTCGTTCAGAAATGTTAAATAGTTTTTAAATAAACTAATTAAAATATTTATTGAAGAACGTTAGTGACGATAATTAGTCTATCAAATATCACACAGCACCTAAAAAATTTAATCGAATGCATGGAATTTGCCTTTTTCCTCGCTTTCTTCAAATATGCGGTTTTCTATACGTTAAAGCGAGCATAGGGAACGCGTATTCTCAAAGAATATCTTTCTACATTATGTGGTATCGTAAAAATGTAGATAACTAGAACAAACGATATAAAAATGGGCACACTAATAAAGGCGCTCGTCCAACGACTCTCGCTGAAGGTGATCGCACACTTAGCTAAGTCTAAACGGCTACGTCGCAGCCCAGCTGTTTCACATCAATAACAATTTCGGACACAACGTCTGATACGCAATGAAATTGTTATTACTATTGTCTTTTTTAACCAATTCAAAATAATTGCATCGTTTGTCTAACGTAATAATAGTCAACTTGTCTACTCATTAATTTTTAACTTTATTTTTATTTTTGAATCAGACGGCTCTTGTAACAATGCCTGTATTACAAACATTCAGATAACGGATACAAAGAATACCCAGACTCGGCACAACCAACAACAAAGTGTGTGAATTTTGTCCTGCAACTAATTAATTTTTTTTTGCATACAAATTGGACTAGTAGGTTTGTCGTCGAACAGAGTGTTTTGGAACAAGGGAGAGGCTTTTGCCCAGCAGTGGGACATAACAATAGGCTAGCGAAAAGAAAAATGTGATTTCAACTCACAACACTCGCCATCTGTAGCGTGTAGTGACGACCACTTGAACCAATACGCTATCCATATACAGCCAATTACATTATTATTCCTAAAAAGTAAATTGAATTTTAATTGTGCATACATTGCGTTTGCAAGCTAATATGGCATTTGCCGCCGAAGCTTTTCCTGAACCAGCGAGTACACTTCCGGTCGATCTCGAGGTGCAAAGACGCGCAGCAATGTATTACGTGACACGGGGAAACATGGATGCAAACTTTTTAGCACAACGCGATAGAGATAAGATTGCTAGATTATTCAACCCGACTGATATCTATGAGGACTTTACACGTGAATATCAATATCGATGCCTCAATGGTCCTGTGCGATTGTAAAGTTTTGAAGTGCTCGATTTCCGAGTCGGATATAAACATAATTGGTTCTCTATTAGTTTCCTATGTTTAGACCCGTGTAGGAACCAGCCTTACTTCACTAGGGGGCTGGCAGAGGCGAGGCGATCACTTACACTAAGCATTCAGCCATTCGCGTGAGCAGAGTAGATCGGCGCGGCTTATTGGTCGATTCCCACGATTTGCACTCCTTTTTTTACAGATCGATTCGTTTCGCACTCGAATTAGATGGATGTGTGCGAATCGAAACAAAAGAATAATCATTTAAAAAGTGTCGATTTGCACAATTCTCGCAATACGACTAATAAGTCGCCAGGGCTACTACAGTTCGACTGCATATCTAGTATTGATTAGCATATTGAACCAAAAATATGAACTAAACAAAAGCAAGAACAAACAAATAAACTGAAAATCATCGAGCTTATTTTAACATAATCAAAACTTTTAACTAGTTTGGACTAACAAGTAATGAATAGGATATTTATGTTGTTCAATAAAAGTCCAATAGTTGATAGTTAGTCATAACTCCACAATCATACATAACCTCACTATTATATTCACGAAAGAAGGTAATGGTGTGTTCCAACTATATTCTGCCATCATGAGTACCTTTGACTGGCGACGCCGGATTCCATCAATTAGGGACCTTTATCAACTCTAAGGGACTGATGCCCTCGTAAACTGACGACTGATGCCGTAGACCTTGTATGGTTGAAGCTCCCACGTAGTATGGGTTAAGGTTACTGTCGTAAACAGAAAAATTCAATGACTCTTTGCCTAACCCGAGAACCGAACCCAAGACGACCATACCAGTAGGGCTTACTTCGCCACCGAAGCAATCATCCCACCTAATATTATAAATACGAATGTGAGTTTGTTTGTTATGCTTTCACGACCATCATGGAGCCCATACGTGTTGTCAAAGGGTACTAGTATAGTTTCATATTATTTGTGACAGAGGTACATAAAAAGACATAGGGTACCCTACTCCCATAATAACAGTACTGACGTAAGTAACGATCAATTTGATCGATGACAGTAGGTACTATACCAGAGAAATCTAAATAAATAATCGCCTTTATACGCAAAATATCGTAAAAAGAGTTTCACGAATTCAGTGATATACCTAACTAGATATTAAATATTGAGTATACTTCTCTATTTGACTTTATGTATCCTAATTAGGTGGCGTAAACGTAAGCGCTTAATTAAATACTAATATTTACCATTCCTCGACGTGGCCATCTCACCTCGCCAGAGACGACAAGCTAGAAACACTTACAAGCCACACATAAAAAAAGTAACGTAAATTCGCTTGGCGATTGAAATAGACAATAGTTTTACCAACCCGCTCGGGGCAAGCACTCCGTGGCAAATCCTAATTAATTAAGATTCTACCACCGATAATAGCAGAGAGGAAATAGAAGACAGAATGGTCAGAGAGTGCGACATGGAGAGCTGCAAAAGCGGGGGTCGCGTAGACAGTTAGCGAGTTTTTTTTTTTCATTTATTTATTCTCGTACCTCTACAGCTATCATTACATGTAAAACTAAACCTAACGCAATGGGTGTAGAGTTGCTTATTACTTAGGTACACCCTTAATTTATACTAATATTATAAAGCTGAAGACTTTGTTTGTTTGTTTGGTTGAACGCGCTAATCTCAGGCACTCCTGATACGAATTGAAAAATTATTTTAGTGTATTATTTTATGTGAAGCGGACGAAATTGCGCGGGTTAGCTAGTACTAAATATTTATGGTGACTAAGAGATGGTGGTAGGGCCAGGTGACAATCCTTTGACTAATTTTGTTAAACTACTAACTGGGCTTTAGAATTGTAATAGTTTTTATGAAACTACTCCTACACTTAGAATAGTACATATATGTCAAGAGAGTTTATATACGTTAAAACAAGGGACATAAAAAACCTATTCAGATCAAATGGTTAATTGTGGGACGTAGGACGGTAACGTGGGATTTAAATCCACAACATACCATACATTATATTGACCGCTTAAACCATTCCATCATTCGTTTTTGTGTAGGCATAATACTATCATATTTCCCACAATAAGTGAAGATATCATTTTGTCCTAATATTGAACATTCAATAGGTGTTATACCTACAGTTTAGCTCGGCACTTCTCAGAATAAAGAACAAAAGCTCTTTGTTAGTTTCACGGTCGTGTAGTCCAAATCCAGGAAGAAAAAAATAAAACCGCGCCAAGTGCGACACGAATTCGAGTTAATACGAATACAATCCTATAAGACTTTTACAACCTGTGTTATACACTATATAAATTACTGCATTTTTATTGTATTCTATAAGAGCAAGCGGTCGTGACCTATCTGGTTTTGATTGTGAGTCAAGCAAAGCGATTTTGATTTCTTGAGCCAGTGTTTACTAAGTTTTATTGAACCACTGTGACAGTCATCAAGTGTAAGCAACTAACAAAGATTTGTCAATCACATGTTGCCAATTTGCAAAGATATGTTATGCTCTTCTGGAAGGTTGTTCAACAAACTTCAGATTTTAGTCTCTAATTATGCCACAAGTTAAGCCTTATTTTCTTTAATAAAGAAAAATCTTATACATTTTTTTGGCTGGCCAATTCATTTATTAAATATGATGATGGAGCCCCTGCCAATGATAAATATGTGCTGGATTACGTGAACCAATCCCTGACAAAATTTTACTTTTATACTGTGGGCTTTTTAGCTACGTTGCAGTTAATAAAGCCCACCTATAAATAAATCAGCCTGTTGCAGTCCACTATTGGACATAGGCCTCTTCAATATACGCCACAACATCCAGATCCTTCATCAGATCATCGATCCATCTGGCCAGGTGGCATCCTAACTTACATTTACCAATAAGCCTACAGATAACAAAAATGCTAGTAACTTGCAAATCAAATAGCTAGAAAAATAAATAAAGTGATATGAAAACAATGGTTTTATATACGCGAACGAACAGCAGTCAACTACTCCATATTGCCGAGTCAAACAGCTATTCCGTTACACCAGCTTATTTTCCACTCTTCAAGTACGGGAGCTAAAAGTATGCAACGATATTTTCCACGGTTTGCACCGCAGTCTTTTGTGCAAAATATTATATTAAAGAGTACACCCGGCGCGACTACAGTTTGCAAATAATTTATTTTCAGAATACAGTTTTGCCTGTTTGAAAAACGGTTCAAGTTAGTTGCTTCAAAAAACAAATTAGCAAAAGTAAAATATTATAATAGGTCAACTGGTTGAGAATGTACTCGAAATGAATGTAGTCGAAACTAAGATTTTCAAAGGATTATCCCAAGAAGATAAGCGTGTATGAAGACTATGATATAAGTGGTTAATGGTACGAGATCATATAGAAATGTAGACGCAGATCTGAAGCAGCCCAATTTTGGAGATCCTCCACTTGAATATCGTTGCCAAAATATTCTTAAGCGATGTCTATACAGTTAGTACGGGTTTTAAAACATATGGCTTGCGAATTCCACATGCTATGGTAACTATTGAGCGTGCTGTTAGTTTATTACCTATCTAAAATAATAACCAAAAATAACTTATCCACTCCTGAAGCAAAGTGTTGACCTTACAGATTTTATCCACAACACACTTAAGATTTGTCGAAGTCAAGCTCCGAAAATAAACAAATTGTTTCAATCTTGCCGTCTATATATTTTTAGCAGGCTGTAGCTGACATTCAAAACTATATATATTTGATTGCTGGCCACGGCCCCTCCGAACTTATAACACGACACCTGATCGATCGCTATCCAGACTCATTTACTATTTTATAATTTTAATTTCTTGCACTAGGAATAAATTCTGTGTCGCGGGGCATTTTATAAACATTCGAACAATAGGCCTAAGAACACCGACTCGAAATAACTGTTTGTGAATAACATTTTTTTTCGTCTCATGTTGGCCTGAACACACCCAGCGCAGTGGTATTGGCGTGTCAAACACTTTCAACTATGCCATCCGAGCAGGCAAATTATTATTCCAATTACCTTCTTCAGAAACTGTTTACCAATTCGCGGTTACCATTAATAATATGACTCGGTTGATCAAAAGCCATCGATCCTTTGACACATATCAAACGAATCGTTTGAAATATGTAATACCCCAAGCAATATCAAACCATCAGTTAAATAAGCTAATGGCCAAAATGTCTGTGTAAACGAAAATTATATCTGCCGGCCAGTCTTGTAGTTAATTGCGGAAAACAAAACCACTTGGGATTAAACTGCTGTCTCTCACAATCTAATTTAAAATAAAATTATGTAGGCTACTGTGTATGTTATTATTATTACTTTTTTATTCATTTTCGTTTATTATATTTGCATTTATTTAAGACCTCGATCTCATAGCATATATATAAACATTCTTGAAGGAGAAAATAACTCTCACGTTATTACTATTATTGACTGTCTCAGTGGCGCAGTGGTAGAGAATGTGACCGCTGTGCGTGAAATCTCGGGTTTGATTCCCGGGTCGGGGAAAATATCATTGGAAATTTTTATAAGCAATAAGCTCGCTGTCTATTACGTGGGCGTAAGGCTGTCTGTGCATTGAAGCGGAGCAAGGTATAGTATAAACAGCTATTCCATACAAAATTGGACTTTGACCTCGACAAAGTGTATGGAACAGTAGATTATTTTTTGCGATTTCAGCTATATTCCATAACAAAAATTGTTCATAATAACAAGTATAATCACCCCCTGAGAGCTTTTCACTATACTAAGAAACACCCAGTATAGCCACAAATTTACTAACACAACTTATTTTAACATTCTGTTTCACCTCATCTGTTGTAACTTAGGAGACATGACCTTCGGGGCCTCACCTAATTTGTATAATCCTCTTCAAAACAAATCATATAGCCACGTAACTTAACCTACTTTTAGAGTAAAACAATAATGTATACTATTATACTTATATTATAAGTAGGAAAAATATGATTTTTGACTGACTGCAAGTATGGCGTAGACCATTACGCTTTTAAACCATTAAATGGTCGCCTAGCCACTGGCACTGAGTATTGTGAGTTCGATTCCCATACGGGACAAAAATTTGTGTAATCCACAAATACTTGTTCTGAGTCTGGTTCTTCTTTGTGTGCGTGATTTGAATGTTTGTAAAGTGCCTCGCGACTACTATTGGTGCAGGAGTAGTCGATTTAAAAAAAACTACTTAATTACTAAAGAACTAATTATTAATAATACTTTTACCATTAGAAAGCCTCCGTGGCGCAGCGGTAGTGAATGCGTCTGCTGTGCGTAAGGTCTCGGGTTCGAATCCCGGGTCGGGCCAACAAAAAGTTATTGGGATTTTCTGTTAAGAATCTCAATAGCAGCCCGAAGTTAGAAAGTTGGCGGTGTTAGACTACCTTGTGCCTCGGAAAGCACGTAAGCCCGTTGGTCCTACGCCCAATGTTTCTCCGGTCGTGTCGGATTACTGTCCCATCGGATCATGAGAGTTAGGGAATAGAGAGTGCACTTGTTTTTGCGCACACACTTGTGCACTATAATATCTCCTGCGCAGATGGCCAGTCTTCGTTAACGCTGGCCGCCGTGGCCGAAATTCAGTCTGGAGGACATTATTATAAATTTATTCAGAAGTTACAAAGGCTATATAACTTCTCGCTACGGGCCACGAAAGCGCAGCAGTAGTCATAAGCCATGCATGACAGCTAGTATCTAATATTTTAATAGGAACTGTAGTTCTTAAGATTATTAGGTCAAATCTCGAGTAAGATAAAGTATTTCATGAAATTTCTTCCACAAAAATTCTTAGTAGCAATAGAGTCAGAAAATTTGCTCGAAAGACGGCAACGGGTTTGCAAAACCATGCTTTGGATTATACTTAATGACCTTGCTATCATAAATGGATCTAACAGTCGGTTAATGGAGTCAATACCCTGAAATATTCTATCTGGCTGAACCTTAGAATATCCCTTCGAGTTGTGACGATCCGATAGCAGTTCCAGAAAACAAAACACTATTCAGCGCAATGTTGTTAGGGTAGAAACTAGACCCCAGTATACTTGGGATTTAAAAGCCTGGATGATAATGATTATATAAGCTTAATAAAACATTCTTACTTATTTGAATATGCTTTCTTCGAAATATTTTGTTTGTAAAGTTTACCTTATTTTTTAGATTGGGACGATGTAATTATTAATGTACAGGTATCCTAATGCCTATCCGAATGCATAATTAAGTAAATTATGACGAACTAAAAAAAAGTTGCTAAAAGATAACACTATGGATTATTGAAATTAAACTACTATATACGGATTTTATCACGTTGTTTATTTAATATATAGCATATAGTAGTTTAATTTCAATGAATAACATTCGCGTAAACAGAAGACAATAATATGGATTTTCTTAAAAAAAGGTTACTAGTTTGGGAACTAATACTAATTGGGTTACAAACTACGAGTATTCTAGTTAATCCCTTTACCTAAGCTATTAAGCTTATGTTATGAGCAGGATCACATTAGTACAAGAGATTCAACAAGTGGGATTCGAACCAATATCTATCCTTTGGCTAATGTACTTTAATAATAAATTCTGTTTTTCAAGGTTACCTTACTAGTACAGCAAAAAAAGACAATGCCACCAGATATTAACAACTAATTATTCATAAATATTTTTCGCGACACACAAATTACAGCTAATGTGGGTGAGTTGTCTCTTGAAAAAAAGAAAATAGCAAAATAAATAAATTACAGAAACCTAATACATAGTGTAGTTAATAATAATAATAATAAATATGGCATTGGTAGGTGCCCTTGACTCGCTATTGCCTAGTTATTTAGAGCGATAATCTCAGTGATACCCATTCAATCCTGTATTGTGTTGTTGTAGAGGCATGTCGTACAGCAGGCGTCAAGTTCCCTTTGAAAGGAGGCTCGTGGTACGAAGGAACTCCTCCTCATTGATATGGCCATTAGCTAACAGGTTCGCTGTAATCGCAGGAGTCTGGTGACATGTTGGATAGATTACAAGAAAGCGTTTGATTCAGTGTCGCATACATGGCTCTTAAGGGTGCTGGAGCTGTATAAAGTAAATACAACTCTATGCACTTTCTTGAAGTTGTGTATGGGGCAATGGAAAACGGCTCTTTACTATCCAGGGTATCGACAGACCCAGGCGACCAGCGACCTAATACAGATTAAGCGAGGTATATTTCAGGGCGACAGTCTGAGTCCTCTTTGGCTTTGCCTAGCGTTGAACCCTCTCAGTACATTACTAGAGGGTTCAGGGCTAAGTTACAGGTTAAAGACAGGCGGTCAGGTCGTATCACACTTGCTATACATGGATGCTTGATGATTTAAAGCTGTTTGCCCGCACTGATTCACATTTGATAGACTTACTAAGAGTAACTGATTGCTTTAGTAAATCTATCAACATGAAGTTTGGTGTGGATAAATGTGCAGTCATGCATGTAAAGTAAGGAAGGATGGTGGAATCTGAGAGCATTGAATATCAGATTCCATTAACCTAAGATCGCTTCTCATTACTGATACCTACAAATACTTGGGTATGTCACAAGCCTTAGGTATAAATGAAGCGGACATGAAACAATCGTTGAAGGACCGCTTCTTTGGTCGCCTGAGAAAAGTACTTAACAGTATTTTATCAAAAGCCAAAACCCTCCATAACCGTGAGGTGTGCAACCTTAGGGAGTATTTCCTTCAAACGAACGTGGATATGCATCGTGATGTTGTTGCAGTGGATAACGGACTCACCCCGCTTAATCTGGCTAAAGAGAGCTGGCGCATCCCTGTAGTACTGAGCATTGACGACCGCAAGAGTGTATGGCAGAACAAGGAGCTTCACGATAGTTTCTACAAGGCCCTATGTAGGCCTGATGTAGACCTTCTCGCCTCCGTGAACTGGCTACGTTTCGGTGACCTCTTTGGCAAAACCGAAGGGTTTGTCTGTGCAATTATGGACGAAGTTATCAAGACGAATAACTACCGGAAATATATCCTGAGGGATGGTACGATTGACATATGCCGGGCGTGCCACCAACCCGGTGAATCGAATCCCTCAGGCATATAGTTTCCGGTTGTTCTCGTCTTGCTAACAGCGAGAACTTGCACAGACATAACCAAGTAGCCAGAATTATCCATCAGCAACTTGCTCTGAAGTACAAACTTGTAGAGGTCGAGATGCCTTACTACAGGTATGTAGCAGAACCAGTTCTTGAAAAAGACCATATCACACTGTATTGGGATCGATGTATTATCACAGACAGGACTGTTGTTGCCAACAAGCCTGATATTGTCGTAATAGATCGATCAGAGCGCCGTGCAATGATTGTCGATATTACCATCCCTCATGATGGCAACCTTGTGAAAGCTGAGAAGGAAAAATAATTCAAATACCTGGACGTAGCACACGAGGTCGTCGATATGTGGGATGTGGACTCGGCAATCATTGTACCGATAGTCGTTACGCTGAACGGTCTAATAGCCAAGAGCCTCGACCGACATCTTAAGAGGCTCGCGTTAGGTGCTTGGGTCAAGGGTCAGATGCAGAAAGCAGTCTTCCTCGATACGGCACGCATAGTGAGGAGGCTCCTCTCTCTGGACCCCTAACCACCGACAGCTTGTACCTTGTCTCGGTGTCGGTGGGCATCCATAATTTTATATTTTTAAATGTGTTTTTTTTATCATTATATATTTAAAAATGTAATTTTTATTGGTTAATAGTAAATAAATGTGAAATAATAATAATAATTTATTCATAAAAAAAACATAAATGTACAAAGAATGCAACTTTAACAAATTCCTTGCTTTTATTATTATAAACATAATTTTACACGCTATGTGATCAATGACCCCTATGCTAGGAGAATCCTGTGTTACAGTTATACTGATGCAGAAATGCTATGCACACCAAGATTATTGACTAATGATTACGTAAACTGAACTAGAACCGCAAAGATCTCATCTCCCGAATAATCTCTGCTGGAATTGATTGAGTAGTATTAAGCAATCACGTCAGGTGAAAATAAAATAAAATAGAAAAGCCAAAAATCAAGGACGATACGTTACGATATCGGCTGTCGATTTGGGCATGAAATATCGGCTCAGCCGAGATATATGCAGTGCCAAGCTCTCACCGATGACTGGCAACCGATTGATTTATTTATTTTTATTATATAGAACTTTGTCGGTAACCAGATTATTTGAATAAAAAAACATTGATGTTAACAAATCTGCCTCGCTCGTATCGTGAAAACAAATGCGCTCACTCCAGCGGTTATACTGTCAGAAAATTCTCTGTAACAGCCCGAGTTAAAATATGCTCTAGAAGCTAGGCTCGTTCTGTATTACGTTAGACCTAAAACGTAGCTAATGAATTGCGGATGCATTTCTTCCTACCAAGTAGTCCAAGTATTTTATGAACAAAGGAGCATTATACCGGTACATACAGCAATGTCTATCTAAAGATTTGTAAAAATAGAAGAACTGTGTTTGGTGTTTGAATAGGCAACTTGTTATATTACGCTTAGATAATATAGTTCATCTATAGGAGTATGTACGCTTAGACAAGAGAGCAGCGATAGTCAAGTGGAAGACCGTTGGACCGCCATGTAAAGGTCTCCACAGGTTTGCATGCATCGCTTGCTTTAACGGTTAAGGAAAATATTAGGAAATCTGCAAGACTGTTCCACATTGTTTTCTCGAAAATATGTTAAATCTACTATCCCGCTCTGGGCTAGCTTGGTGGGCTATGGCCTAACCTTTCTGAGAAGAAAATCGAGCCCAGTAGGACAATTTAAATATATACAGGGCTGATATTATACGCTCACCGCCTTTCATATGGTTTTATTGGTATATATATTTATGGTTTCCATACTAGCGTTCTGTAGTTAATGTAACAGTATATCAAAATAAATGAATACTAGACTATTACAACATTCGTCTGCCTTAATACAACACACACATACACAAAACTTTAAACCGACAACAAACCTATTCATCGCTACGGTAGAGATTGTGCTTATAGTAGTGGCAAGCCGAGACAATACTAATACATTCTCACACTCTGTGGCATTACTAATTACATAACATCACCTCAAAGCCTACCAGACATTGTCTTCCGTTGACAAGTTAAGTATGTACAGCAATATCTTGGTAAAGACAGGTAATTAATTAAAGGATTTATTTTAAGTGAAAGTCTACACTTCTGCCAAATTCTCGGTAGACTGGTATCTTACAGAATCGAGTTAAGAGTAGTTACACTATTTAATGTAGTCTTTCCGTTCAGCACCAGGTCCGAGAGGCGGCGTGCGTGTTCCCACGCGCGCCTCTGTGTCGAGTCCGTCTCCCCTCTAGGGGGGAGACAGTAGGGTTTTATAATGTCGGAAGTGCCTATTTTGGGTAGGTCTTTTGTGTAGTGGCCTGCCGTTTCATACGGCGGGCCGAAACCTCGGCGGGGTCGCGACCGCATGCGAAAGCGATTCGCGCGACCCCGCCGATAGTGGTTTTGTCGAGGAACACCGTGGTAGGTTTAGTCGGTATTCCGGGAGGTACATTATTTCTATTCCATCTCCTTTTACCCCGGCGAGTCCGACATAATCCCTCCGCCCGCCCCCGCGGAGGGATATGCGTCATAGCATTCCCCCACGTAAAAAAAAAAAAAAAAAAAAAAATTTAATGTAGTCTTACGTTTACGTGAATCTTACATATTGTTTTTACTATCTCAAACAAACTTAAAATAAAAAAATACCACTCCTGCTCTAGATATACATCTTTTGCGGACTTTATGACATGCGAACAATGGATACTAAGAACGGAACAACTATTTGTTAATCAAACATATTTTTGTTCTGATTGGGAATCGAACCCACAACACTCGGCGCAGTGGCAGCGTTAAACCACAATGCCATCCATTCACATTACATTTAACACATGTGGACTGCCACGCAGACATCTCGATTTAGATCCCAAGGCATCTCTGACCTTTCGACGTTCTATGCATATTAAATAATAATATTCTATCACATACACACAACACCGTCTAGCCCAAACTAAGCATAGCTTGTACTATGGGTTAGACTAAACAATGGATAAACATAGATATTATCTTTTTTTGTAAATCCATTCATATTATACCTAGAAATACCCAGACCAAGACAAACATCCATGTTAATAGTAAAGTAAGTCGCTTTAACGGTGAAAATTATTAAATCTGCATGATTGAAAGTCCTACATTATGTTCTCGAAGACGTGCGAAGTCTACCAACCCGCATTGGGCTAGCGTGGCGGAATGTAGCCAAACCTTTCGCAGACTAAAAAAGAGCCACGCTATTATAAATTTTATTTATTTTTACGGTGTTACCACGTTTCTGCCAATAGTAAAAGTTCCGAAGGCTCGCAAACCAACTCTCCTATTGCTTTTATCCCATGTTTAACTTTATTATTATCTATATCTATTCTTTTTCTCAAGGGTAAGTATCCTTAAGATGATACCAAATAGTCCTTAATTACTCATCAACATGTTATTACTTGCAGATCAATTACAATGGTTACCTTCAGATGGATAGAAAAGATCATAGTAAACATGTAAGTTGATATTGCATTAATTTATTTTCTTTAAAACAACAACGCCCGCATTGGTAATAATTCCTGTTTAGTGGGGAACTTCACAAACATTCATATAACGGACACAAAAACCCAGACACCCAGACACAGAACAACTATTTGGGAATCACACAAATCTTTGTCGCATGTGGGGATCGAACCCCCAACAGTCCGCGTAATATCTATGGTGAAGCGACCACTTAGACGACTACGCTAACCGTACACACAGCGACACATCAACCTAGACTGTTTGAACTTTGAAATATTAGAAGTTGAATGTTGCGAATCGTGCGAGAGAGTGCGTTATATTTTTGTTATTTTGTATCATTCACGCTGAACGGAACGCGACGCTCTATCCTTACCATTACATCGACACCACTATCCGACAATTCTCAATTTTGTATGTAGCGTAGTTATGCGCATATAGGCTGTCTAACTTGACGTGTAGCCGTGTGTACAGTAATCTTGTATAGAGTTCATTATTATATCAAAGTATTAGTATGTTGTCGTCTATATTTCGCGCTCGTGTGAGGTAATCCATCAACCAGCAACCAGCCAAGCTGTAATCATGCGGTTTCTCAGCCGTACCTGGACTGATCTTTGGCGACAATGAGCCGTCAGGTGACGTCACAACGTTGCAATCTGATGATGAAGACAAGCATGCATTTTAGTCTAAATCCTAACTAATATTAATAATGCGGATGTAAGTTTGCTTATTTGTTACGCTTTCATGCCTTAACTACTCGACCGAACATCATGAAATTCAGATCATCATTCGCATATACGTTGTCAGGGGTAGAATGAACATAGGGTACCTTTCATCCAGAAACAAAGTACTGTTCCTGGGGGATAGAAATTATTTGACATAGCTTAGATTAACGCAAGCGAAGCCGTGGGCATAACCTAGTTTAAATATATTTATTTGAATGTTATCGATGACGTTCTTATATATAGTTTTGTCTATTTATGTTATAGAATTGACTGTTAAGAACCATCGCAATATAAATGTTATTTTATTTTAAAATATAGACGAGTATTCAGGGTCATTCTAAAACTTATTTATTTAAAGTTTTACTTCTTTAACTTTTAGCAATTACATGAATTTAAATTAAACTTATTAATATACATGCCCATCTTTAAAACAATTCACTAAGTTATACGCGTGATAACTAAAATGTTTTCTGTAAGGAATGAATTCCAATTCTATTTATATTTTTATGATAATCAAACTCCAGTTTTCCTTTTATATTGTTATAGGTAACGCCAACATTGTTTGGATGAAGCCGTTTTTTATTTATAAATGGTTTTCTTTTACCCTGTGTCTCAATTTCAGCCTAGAATCTTCTTTTTACGTGCTGTCAACCTCAACAGGTATATTTTTTTCTATACTACCGTTTGCCTGCAGCTTTGCTTACTTGGGAACAGTACTATTTTTCTGGCTGAAAGATACCCTATGTCCTTTTCTGTATTCCTGACAAGGTGTATACGAAATCCCATGATAATCGGTTGAGTAGTTAAGGCCTGAAAACGTAACCAACAAACTGACATTCGCATTTATAATATTATTAAGGATGCAGCATTTCCAATATAGACGAACACGCGACTAAAATGCCAACAATTAAATTAGAAGATACGGAAGACTAGCGCAAAATGTGACACATCACATCAACGAATATACCTAAGTTAAAGACCACTAAGCCTTAATCAGTCTGACTACAAAAACTACCAACATTTTCTGCCACAAAGTGAAAGGGAATACTATTTTAAAATCTTGAATTAGAAGATACGGAAGACTAGCGCAAAATGTGACACATCACATCAACGAATATACCTAAGTTAAAGACCACTAAGCCTTAATCAGTCTGACTACAAAAACTACCAACATTTTCTGCCACAAAGTGAAAGGGAATACTATTTTAAAATCTTAAAGTCATTGAGATGATCGTGTCAAAGAAATCAGATAAAATCATAGTTCAATTTACTCACGGATTTACTAGTATAGCCAAAATCGTACAACACCCACCATGAATCAAATAAACGCATGATCAGGCAAAAAAAAGAAAAAGACTGTGTTCATCGACTTAAAGCAACATTGCGAAAAGAAGAAGATGTTCATAACGGGAACAAAAAACAAAACCAGTAAGCCACTTCATAAATTAGCGATAATAGTCCTCTTTACTTACGCAACATCGTTCGAATCGAACCAATTGCAAAGTTTAGGTATGTCGTGTTGTTTGATGTGAGACCTAACGCCAAAACGTCTATCAAAGCACAACCCTTTGTGGCAACTGTGCAACTGAGACCCCATATCCCCGGCGACAGACACATCAAAAACGCTTTGATATCAATCCTCATAGACGTTCTATACATCTATATATGAAACTTGTATTTTACTTAGACATTCTTTATTTTATTCATATGTGAGTAGGTACTACACTTAACATAGGTACTAGGTAGGTAGGGGGGGCCTGCTATGGATGAATCTTTTTAGACTCCCAACTGGCCCCCCCCATTGGGTGAGAGAGGGAACACCCCAGGTTTTTTTAGTGTGTATACCAGCACTAGGCTGGTGAGTCCCACACGCCCCGCCGGTGCCGTCCCCTAGCCGGCGGGTAGTGCATCAAGCATTTTTTCCTGAGTATCAAAAAAAAAAAAAAAAAAAAGGTACTAGGTAGGTACGATAGAATGCCAATATTGTGGATTGTCAGAACATTTGGAATTTCTCAATATGTACATGATATAGATGTAGATATGTTTAGTGGTTTCAACCTGTAGATTAGCATTAATCTACGTGTAATATCAACTAAATAAGAGCCTTTGATTGCTACGCTCCGTAGCGCACTGCTACGGATTGTATCTACAGTTATGTGATATTTATTTGGTGTATTTACCTTGATATAATATTTATATCTCCTGATAAAATTCCTGGTAGCATTTATGATAGATTTGATTATGCAAACACTGTACAGTTATAGCGCAGCAATGAACGATTGGCTATACGGAGCAAAGCCACTTGTGTTTGAGAATCCAGCTGTAAGCATAAATCGGCTTTAGAAACCTACTTACAGCAAAAACTGGCATGAGAGCAGTAAAACTGTAACTACTTTTCCTCCAGT
This sequence comes from Catocala nupta, assembly GCA_963675205.1. NCBI lineage: Eukaryota > Metazoa > Arthropoda > Insecta > Lepidoptera > Erebidae > Catocala > Catocala nupta. The sequence continues at coordinate 22,372,973 of OY776086.1, read as the reverse complement.
TAGTAAAAGAATGGAAGATAGGAATGTGGGTGACGCCACATCTCCAATTATTTTCCTTTCAACCTCGCATTCCTAGCTCGCCCATTATTTTCCTTTCGACCCATTATAAAATGTCGAAAGAGCTTGACTAATACTCTTGGTATTGGTAGGCTAAGTTAATAGTTCACCATCAAGCGGGCCGCATGTCTTTGCCTTTACTTTTGTTGTATATAAAGAATAAGAACACCGCTGGTAATGCAATCTATATTTAGCTATAACATAAAATACGTAGTTCCGTAACAGACACCTAAATGTGAAACTTTTGCTGCTCCATTTTGAACATTCTCGCAAAAGGGTGTACATAACTGCGCGAATTTCGCTATGTCCCGTTTTAATAAATCTCTATTTACAATTCCGCGCTCGCCGAGTGGAAAGGCTTAAGCCAAGACATTTTTCTTCATTCGCAAGTGTGTGCTAACAAACTCGCTGTCGTGGCGTCGCGCGGTTGGGGACGTTTACCCTTCTCAATCTTGGCGAATTCGGTTACAATCATAATGCGCTGCCACCGCGCCTCGACACACAAACTTTTATTTTTAATCTTGCTTTATTAAACCACTTTGTGAGTATCCTTGCAGGTCATATCTGCTTATCCTTGGCGATATTGTGAATGTGAAATTTCCTATATTTTTCTTACATATTCACGTCAAAAAGGAGGTATGCAATATCGTGATTTTATAAAGTATGCAGCTAATGTAACAGAGGGTAGTCTAAGCCACTATTTACCTGGATATGAAAATAAATACAAATATGATGTTCTTAGATGATACTGTGATGTTATTACTTTTATAAAGAGATATAAAGAAATATCTTTAGGTATATCTAGATACCTAAAGATATTTCTTTATATCTCTTTAACCCATTGAGTCGCAGCGGCACACCGACAGTCAAACAGAATAGGTTTTTAATTATGCCTAGCATTCTAAGACTTGACAGGTGTAATGTTAATTCTATATTGTATACACTTCCACATAATATATAGCACAGGAATACAAACATATAATCTCACGTCTGTCTCTGAAGCAGGAGGCCGAAGTTAATGTATTTATTTATTATAATTAGTATTACATCGCCTGCTGTTATATATCGTACATCCTATTCCTGTCTACTAGGCATATTTCTGGACACAGTGCAGTTACTGAGAATTTCCTAATAGGGAAAACACAAAAGCACGTCTATGTACAAAGGCCAGCTTAACTCAACATTGTATTTTTTCAGCGAAACTTCCAGTGACGGCAAATTAAAAAAGAATAAGTTGTCATTTTTCTTCTAACAAAGAATGTAAGAAAATCCCTATTATATTCGCTCGTAAAGATATCTATATATATATAGTATATAGTCTGATTAAGCAGGTAATATATATAGGTACCTATAAATTTAATCAAAGATAACACACGTATTAAACAAACGGTAGTATTTAACTGCACAGCAAAAAAATACTAATTGCACAGCAAAATATGCTTACCAATAATACTAATTGCACAGCAAAATATATTTAAAGAGATCAAACTAAGTCGACAAGTGATCAAAATAAGTGGGTTTAAGAAGGAACCTAACATAACCTAACCCTTCCATGACGGAATGCAGTGATATGAGGCGTATAGGTGCCCGTTATGCTGTGCAATATTTGCTGTGCAATTAGTATTTTTGATGGTTATTATATTTAGTGCCTTAAAGAAATACTCACAAAAAGGCCTCGGTTCACGCACACTCTACCGACGCAACATATGACGTCCTACGGCAAATATTAATCTCCATATAAATATTTGTCATCTTTATTCTATAAAAGTCTCTTATTATCAATTATTCTGATATCTTAATTCATTTCAATGTTGGGTCGTTATAAACGTTGACCACGTAGCCTGATTCTATATAACGATTCTATGGAGATGACTTTATAACTTACTTAAGCGCGTGTTATCTGAATACTAATGAATTATAGCTTAGAGAAGCCCGGTTTCCATCGGAGCGAAGCCTCTCGTACCTTGTAAAATATTCTTCGTAACAAATAAAACTGTAGAGTACTATTTGTGATAGTTTCTTAGTAGTATTACCAAAGAGCTTTGAACGCTTCACAGGAGAAAAGAGCTTTAAAATAATAGAATGTAACAAGCTCGCTAAATCACATCGCCTTAACGTAAGAACTGTGAAATTGGAGTTTCAGTGGAGCACTCCAGTGTACATTGCAGGTAATTATGTACTCGCCCCGCCGCCGAATATGAGGTAATTGTGTCGGTAACGGGACGTTATGGCCGACCCGTAACTTTTCAAGTAAATGTTCCCAATGCGTTTTATATATCTGAAAGCACTACTCGTATTCAAGAGTAAAACCCACTTCCATACGTTGTCCGCCGGGGTCACTCATAAATTTCAATGTACTATTCTGGCTAGCGTACTTTAAGTGAAATATCTACTCCATTTGGGGATCCAAACACCCAAACTACTTGATGAATTCCAATACTCTTACGTGACTCACAGAATAAAAGCAGGAACAGGTACTTTTATAACAGTCATCTTTGACCTCCATCCCTTTACACTATTATTTATTAATTCCTCCATTAAACTAACTAAACAATTCTGACTTTATGAATTCCATTCTTTAATTATCAAATTTAAGTATACAGCGTGGATCAATAAGGTGTGACCATATTTTATGGTCATATAGACTAACGTAAAAATATGAAAAATCTAATCTTAATACAGAAAAAAGATTTAAAATCAAGACGTAGCCTTAAAAAATAATGATTGGTACAGTGAATTTCTCATTAGATAGACGAGATTGGAATTAACTGTAAGTAACGACGCTCGAGGTTGCTGATATCAAGTCCGTATTTGTCTGGAAATGTCCAAGTTAAAATATTAAGCAGCCAGGTTCCTGATATTGACAAGCAAACATAACATAAATAAACTATGTTCACAATTGTGTATCTTATGGAAGAATCTGATCTGGTTAAACAAAATTCTGGACGTCCATAGTAAAAAAATCACTTTGTTTATCGTAAACACTTCGCGATCCTACAATATGCCCAAACAATAATTTTACACGCTGTCTCTGTATAATTATTTAAAGATAGAAACTATTTTATTTTGAAATAATAGCGAATGTGATAAATTGATCACAAGTAACGTCCAAAAATCGTAGCGGTGGTAGCCCAATAGGGCTTATAAGGCTTTCAAATTGGGATCGACAGATCGTGGTTTCGAATCCATTAAACTACGTATATGAACCCACTTCTAACAAAAGCATTCTAGCTTAGTTAAAGGGGTTTACAAGAATAATGGTAATTGAAACCCAAGTTAGGCCTTCTCTCACGTGCGACCTAAAAGTTCTAAAACATCGCGATTTAGAACTTTTAGGCTGAGGTGCATTAAACCCATATTTCGCTAAATGTGTGTAAAATAGATTTGTGCTTACCCCTTCGAGGATTTAGACATGAGACTGTGTATGAAAACACAAATGTTTTGTTCAGACTTAAAACAGTAAAGTAAGCAACATGTCAATTTATTTACAACTTGTTCAGTAGCCATCAAGAAAAATGGGTGCCATAGGTATTTATTACCGATCCCGCTACTAAAATAGAACTAAAAAACCTTTATAGCAAATGCTCCGTTTCAGATTTTCCGACCGCTCTGAAACATAGGGCCTAATAAATATTCCCGCTGTCGGATCTCCCTTCGCGGCGAGACGGGCTCTGGCTAAGATGAGGAAAACCGCTGAGATTTGTACCATAAACCCTCCTGTCACCGGAAAACAACGTACATGCGATACCATCGCTACTGAGCGTGAAAATATTCTGTACAATCAGACGAATTATTGCGGTCCGAACAGCACTGCGGTTTTTATGTCCTCGCGGTTCAATTGATTTTAAGTATTGTGTGGTGATCCGATTGTAAACGTAAGTGCTGCACGTCAATTTATATGTGTACTTACAAAACTGTAATACAATTAATTCAATAAACGCGATTGCTTTTATTATATACAGGATTTTGACTGCGGTTTCGCGATTTTTTGATCCCTCGGGTACTCTTCCTGGATAAAAGTTACTGTCCTATCTATATGTCCTTTTCTGTATCCTGACATTGACGTATATAGGCAATTTTATGATTATCGGTCTAGTAGTTAACGCGTGAAAGCGTAACTAACAAACGAACTCACATTTTTTATAATATTAGTTATGATTTTTATAATATTAGGATATAAGTTAGTTATTAATTAGGATATGTTTTTGTTCTGACATATGAGTCTATAATATTACGTCTGCAAAACCATTCGAGAGGCGCTCATACCTCTATCCACGGATAAGTATGCTGTATAACAAAGGTGAATTACATGGAGGTGTATTACAGCTACATTTCGCTTTGTTTTAGGACATAAAGTAGCGAGACTATCGTCGTCTTTCGGGCAGACTTTGCTCCGTGCTGGTACTGAGAATTCCTTTATTGAAAAACCCAATAATACTTTGCCGAACCGCAACCTGAGACTTTATGCACAGCAGACATATTAACTACCGCTGCGCCACCTAGACATAGTAATAAAATTAAGTATGTTACTGTATTTATTCGTATTTGGTTGATCTTTTTTTATTATTCTCACATCGACGCTTAGGAGATAAAAAGCTCTGTGATATTATTTTATTTTCTATCGATAACTCTCTTACTTACTTAAACAGCAGCGATAGCCTAGTGGGAAACCGTTGGACTGCCACGCAGAAGTCTCGAGTTAGATCCCAAGGCGCGCATCTCTGACTTTTCGAAGTTATGTGCGTATTAAATAGTTAATTATCTAATATTGTCTTCTGTTTACGCGAATGTTATTCATTGAAATTAAACTTCAACAGCAGCCATGGTCACGGGGAGACCCCGTGACCATGGCTGCTGAAAAGCAACCGAAACGTCGGGGAAAGTGTAAACTTAAAAACAAATAGATTTGATAGTTTTAATAATTTAATTAGCTTAAAATTAGTAAAGTTTAATAGTATAGTATAGTAAGTTTCTAAATTATGTAATAGAGTGTTAAATAAACAACGCGATAAAATCCGTATATAGTAGTTTAATTTCAATGAATAGTTAATTATCGCTTGCTTTAATGGTGAAGGAAAACATCGTGAGAAAACCTGCATGTCTAAGAGTTCTCAATAATGTTCTCGAAAATATGAGAAGTCTGCCAACCCGCACTGGGCCAGCGTGGTGGACTATGGCGTAACCCTTCTCACACTGAGAAGAGGCCCGAGCCCAGCAGCGGGACAGTTTAATACAGGGCTGATATTATTATAACTTTCTTACGTCAACTTTATTTCCTTTGATAAATGTTTTATTATTTTTTACTCAAACGACGCGACCATAAAAACACTATATGTAATTGTGATTTTGTTCTTTTGATTAACTTATTTTATCTATTAAAATTTATTTGTAAGACAATGTAATGTAGGTATATCTTTGTAAATCTATACAAATAAGAAAAATATCGGCGAGTGGCTGATTTCTTAAAAGCTTAGCTTTTTAGGGAAAGAATTTGCAATGCTAACAAATTGGAGAAGTTGCAATGCTAATTAGAAAATTCGTGAAACACTAAAAGCGTTTTGTTTTTGTATGATAAACAAGTTTATTGCAGTTTGAACAGTACAACGTCAGTCGGGTCTTCGTGTATTGAATAAAATTACTGAATATTCAGATTTTATTTATTTTAGTTGAAAGTTAATGCGGTGATGTCGGATACAGACCATTTTAGATTGTCCGTTGACGGGACAGGTTATAAATTACTACATACGCTGATTGTTCAAAAATAGCAATATATAAATAAATTATTCAATAATTCCTCTATACTAATTTTGCCAAAAGGCAGGTTCTTTTTCAATATCATATACACATACAACAATAAAGTAAGTTTATACATTGAAATTAACCCACTTTATATGATTTTTAACGCGTTTTTATTTATTTCCTCCTACTTAGACCGTTTGACTGGTACGCTGAGGTATCTAGTTTGATTCCAAAGCACAACTACCTTAACAAAGTTATACACATTTTCAATATTAAATTATCATCTCGTGCTTTACCATTGAAAGGCGATATTTTTAAAAAACCTGCTCGTCTATGATTTGTCTTTATTGTTTTTCAAGTGGGAAAGCTAGCATGCTCAGCAGTGGAACAGCTTATGAATAGAACTATTACTATTATTTATTCTAGACACAGCTTAGTCTTTTTCTCCCTAGCCTTTATTATTCCCAAGTCACTTGGGGTCGGCTTTTCTGGTCTAACCGGATTTGACTGGATATCAGTTTTTACATGGAGCGGCTGCCACCTGACCTCCGTTATCCGAAGGCTAACGATATCCTACGGCTAGACCAGTGTCAGAATATTATAGGGCACTGACTTCCCAATAACGACTGCCATAGATGGTCATGACAGCCGGGACCGACGGCTTAACGTGCTCACCGAGGCATGGAGCAAGCGATAATTGTTAATCAATACGAACATAATTTCGAAAAGTCATATAACTTCCGAAAGTCAGAAGTGCGCGACGTGGGTTCGAACCCGAGACCCTTTGCATTGCAGACTGTTGGTCTCCCCACTGAGCTCTCGCTGCTTATAGCTAGACACAGCCTAGTAATAATTATAATAAAAATAACTGAAATTACTTATAACTTAAAATACGATACCATCCATATAATAAGCCCAAGACTTAAACTTTTCATGAAAGTTATTATAAGTTCTAAATGGAAAAATATCTTATTTTTAATTTTCTTTTCTAGTGAAATCATAAAGTCAATGCAAAACTTATATGTATAATTACCCTCGATATAAAAACTCGATGATGGAACCTTTTTAAAAATGATATTATATTTTAGAATTGCTACATGATTTAATTCTTAAATCACAAAAAATATGCTACTGCATTAGTCATGTATAGAGTCAATGAATTCGTTAGCAATATTTTACAAACATTAAAATGCCAATTTATAAAAAAATATATACACAAGATTACGAAGTCAAGGTGTGCCTCCATCAGTACGATCGATAAAAATACGTTGAACGTATGGCAAAGCCTTACTAATATTATAAATGCGAATGTGAGTTACTTTGTTCGTTACGCTTTCATGCCTTAACTGCTATATAACTATCATCATGCAATTTCGCATACACGTTGTCAGAGATACAGAAAAGGACATAGGTTACCCTTCATCCAGAAAATAAGTACGGTTCCAGAGGGATGGAAATTCATTGCCAAAATTTAGATTAGCTCGAGTGAAGCCGAGGGCAAAATCTAGACAACGATATTGCCCGTCATTCTTTGCTTTGCTATGATGTGTAGTGTTTAACCAACATCTTACTTGGATAGGCATCAAACATAATTGAAATAACATTTCTTCCAGCTCATAAAATTATATATCACATTGACTCTCACAATATTGGCAATATTGCGTGTTTTCTATATCATACATTTACTCGTATGTTACGAAATTAATTTTACCTGTTTTGATTGACACTGTTGTCACAAAAGACAACACAACATTTCATGTCGTCGTATATTTCATCAAAATCTTTACAAAGGCTTTATACAGTCACGTTGTATCGTGATCAATCTGCGTACCTAGTACGTTTGTCTCAGATCTCGGATAGTACCGATGCCCTTTTCATCTTATCGATGACAGTTTGCGGCGAACCATTTCTCGTGCCTCATTGTGTATTCAGTCAGCTGCGATAGTTCTATGTAAATTTTAATAACATTAATGTACATTATTTAAATTTATGTAAACGTCAAACTGAGTTATTTCATACCGAACCGATGTCACCTCATCAAATTCTCATTATACAATAAATCATCGCGATTATCCGTTGTTTTCGTTTACGGTAATTAATCTGTCCCAGTGGTGACTAAACCGGACGAAAAACTCTAGAGATATGTCTTGCTTCCGAACAAATGCGCCATATAAAAGATACTAGGTATTTGAATTTTACATAATTATTTTTATACGTTACTGCTATACATGGTATTTTCAATGCGCAATTATGCCTTGTTGATTGTTAATAAAATATTTTTAATGATAATATTGATGTGTTCAAGAAATGCTTAAACATTTTATGGAAATAAACAATTTGAATGAGTCCTATTTTTTATATATTTTTCTTTAAGAAAATTACAATTTTATATCTAAACGTACATAATTATATACATAATATAAACACAATTATTTAAAACTAACTTATACCTAAAATATTATAAAACAGAACTTAAAAAGAAAAAGAAAACTAAAACCCTCTAATAGGCGTCATAGAATTCCTCCGCATCACATTCGACTGGTAGTGTGCCCAGAAGACTGGCAGCATTGCCACGTTGAAAGGCAGTGCTTATCCTTTCCGCGAAATAAAGACCAGCCCTCTGGTCACGGGAAGTGTCGATTAACCTTTTCGCTATCTCTCTATAAAGAGCACGAGCACTGGGACCCCATGACCGTAGCGTTGCGACCCCAAACGGCTCAAAAACATAATCCCCTGCCAGGTTTTTGTATTTGCGCCGTTTGAGAGTCTCCGCGGATGCAGCAGCAGCACCAGCACAACCCGCCGTGCTGGGAAGATGTGATGGCGCAAGGGTGTCTACACACGTTGCGTCCCACACCAAGGGCCTACCCAGCTTCCAAGGCATCAATGACATACCGTCCGGTCTCTTCCCATCGTCACGTGCCAAACCATTAGGTTCAAGATGAGCTGGCATGCCGGCGGTGACAAGAGCGCGACGGATAATGTCATTAAGGTTGGCGTGCCGTGGAAAACGACCGGCACTCCTGCTACATGATAGGCCATGGTGGCCAAGGCCATCGACGGCTTTACCACAGTGACATCGATGCGGAGAAACACATGGAGCACTTAAACGAAGGCAAGAAGCGATGCGGAACGTTGTGGCGTCCAACATAGGCACTATGGGATGGGAGTGCTTGGAGCCAAAGACCCGATTCCCACTCCCCCACAGCCAATAAACGGGCACGCTCAGCAACATTAGGAGATGTGTTCATAGGATGTTCTCTCACCATGTTGCAGAGCGGCCCGTCCCACCGACTCTGAGAGAATAGGTCGGATGGCAAATCAGAGCTTGTACAGATCATATTCCAAGCGTTCACTGCGTCGGACTTGCACGACACTTCAGAATTAACCAGTGTGGGAGCTAAAATTTTCCTAGTCAATTCTTCAGTGCAGTGGACCGAAGACAGGAACGCCGGTAAACTGACATCACTAATTTTGCTAACGCCGAGGCCACCCAAGCGAACTGGTAGGGTTACCTGGAGCCACACTCGGTCGTTCATGGCCAAATTTAAAATTTTGCTAAGTGTATGCCGAATAGTATTGTCAATTTTATCCAAAAGTAAGTTTTCTTTAAGTGTATTCACACATAGATGTGCTGATGTGCATAGTATAATAGGGTTTTAAATACGAAGTTCGTTTTCAAACTATTTTATTTCATTAGTATATTTTGAATGGCCAATTTGAATTCTGTTACTGTTTTAAGTACAGATGCTAGTATTTAGGCCTTACATTAACAAAAACGTCCACCATTATGTAACTATAGCGAATTAAAGTAATACAGGCAGACGCTCACTGATATAACTTTAAATACAAATCGCATAAAAGGTTATTGATATATATTATTCTCTCTACAGACTATTCTCGAAAAATTAAGGAATTTTTAATCCATTGCATTTTGTACAGAAACTACGAAATTAGATGTAAGACATAAATGGCAATTTTATTATTAAGCACCTTATAATAATTATAATATACTTTGGTGTTTAAAAATTTAGCGTTCACTCTAGCGTCGATTATTATTAAACTTAGTTCCATCCATAGGTCCGTCAAAAAGAGCAGCGATAGCCCAGTGGATAGCTAGTAGATAACCCACGTCACGCACATCTGACTTTCGGAAGTTATATGACTTTTCGAAATTATGTGCGTATTGATTGACAATTATCGCCTGCTCCGTGCTTCGGAGAGCACGTTAAGCCGTCGGTCCCGGCTGCCATGAACATCTATGGCAGTCGTTATTGAGGAAGTCGACACAAAAGATCCCACTGGGTCGAAGTGTCGCCGGTTTGTACTAACTGGCCCTCACACAAGGTAAGATAGGACTAGGTGCGTCAAAGGACTATTAGGTTGTATAACTACAGAAATACAATCTTACAAAACTAAAACCAGAACACTTTACAGATAAAGGCCACTTCTTTACTTTAATTACATAAGGCGTGATATATGATATACTAATTTTCGCCTGGCTCCGCCTGGGTCATAGTTGCTCATCGCAGCAAACAGTATAACAGCGCCATACAGTGACACTTCGAGGTAAAGACATTAAAATCGATTTTCCAAAAAATCTAATTAAGTTGCCGATGCGATATATATACATAGTTACTGCTCCTTATATGTATGTTTATCCAAGTCATAGTAACGCGTGCTTAATTTGATCAAAAGCTGATCAACGATCGGGTCATAATTGGCTAACCCTAACCGAATCCATACATCTTATGTATATATCTTGTATACATATATATTAATCATCAGTTATAGGATGTAGGATGCTATTTTACATTAAATGGATCGTTTGGATTTTGATTCACAGTGTCGTTCTGCAGATACTATAGCATTTGGAATTTATAGAATTTAGGATTGTTATTAGAAATATAATAAAGCTGAGGAGTTTGTTTAAGCGCACTAATCTCTGTTAGCACCAGCCGGATTTAAAATTCAATTTACATTAAGAGGAGTTCATCATCATTGTTATTTAGGAAAAATCTAAAAAGCCTTTTAGTTTATAATCGTTACTATAGTAGTAACGATTATATACTTAAACGACTATTGAAACGATAATTTTTCCAATCTTAAGACCTCACATTGACATCAAGTAATAGAACAATTATATATTTATCTTTTAAATAAATAATCTGTTAATGTATTGTAATAATTCCAGGAATCAAATATCTTAATTATTATTATTATTGACATTAACATAAATGTTTTATTATTATTATTGACATTGAAATCATTGTATTATTATTATTAAATAAATAATTAATCTGTATTATTTATTATAAGTTTTACATTGCATTAATTTACGTTCTTAACATACTTCATTTTGACTAAAACCATGATTGTATACATTTTGCATGCCTTAAGGTACAATCACTTGCAATATGAACTTTTAATAACACCATTGTATCAGTGTCTTCAGCAAAATTAAATAATTTAAATTTGCATTTGAATTTGAATTGAATTAGATAGCTCAATTCCTAAGAAAGGTTATCCTAACTTTGTATTATACATAAGAATGTGAGTTTGTTTGTTTATTTATTTGCTTGTTACGCTTTCTTGCCTTAATTTCTCAACCAATTACCATAAAATTATCGTATACACGTTGTCAGGAGAACAGAAAAGCACATAGGGTACCTCCTATCCAGGGAAAAGTACTGTTTCTAACTTAACCTACATGTATGCGAGCAATGTCGCGGTAAAATCTAGCAGGCTATAAAAACATCACGCTACAAGCCACGGGCACGGGGCAGTAATTAGAGACATGTAGATGAAACCGCGGGGACAGCTATTAATTAATGTTAATGTTTTATTTTCGTCTATCCTCTACGAGTTACTGACAAAACATGCTAGTACAAACTGAGCGGCGATAGCCTAGCGGGAGACCATTGGACTGCTATACAGAAGCCTCAAGTTCTGAAGTTATGTGCGTATTAAATAATAAATTATCACTCGCTTTAACGATGGAAGAAAACAGAGAGTAAATCTACCCCTTAGCGTTCTGCATAATGTTCTCTTAGTTGTAAAAATACCACTCCGCACTGATCCACCGTGATGGAGTATGGCCTAACTCTTCTTATATAGGGAAGAGGCATGGGCCTCATCTAGATAAATAAGAAAAGTTAGGCGAATATAAGAAGGATTATCCAGCAGTAGGACTGTTACTAAAAGACTGATATATTATACCCTAACCTTTCTCATTTAAAGAAGAGGCCTCTTTTCAATATAAGAAGAGTCAAGCCATCATAAGAAGGGTTATGCAGCAGTAGAACAGTTATTAAACGACTAATAGGTATTTTATCGTAACCAAACCCTTCTCAATTAAAGAAGAGGCATGAGCCTCTCCTGAATATAAGAAGAGTTAGGCCAATATAAGAAGGGTTATCCAGCAGTGGGACAGTTAATAAACGGCCGATATTATATTATAAACCGTATCAACAAAAGCGTCACAGTAACCGAAAATGAGATAATAATAAACTAACATCATATTACTTATATCATATTATTCTAATATCAGCCATCCACACAATTTCACACGTGATGGAAATTAATTAAGCTAGAAGTAAACAAGGCAGACAAACAAGAACATTCTCAGAATAGGAACGAGTGTTTGAGGTTGTAGGATGTGGAATGACGAATGGCGTAGACGTTTAAGTGGTCGTCTCGGCTCTGCCGCTGCGATGTGTTGCATGTTCGAACCTGGGTTGAACATGGATCAAACATTTTGGGATGTACAAATAATTAATCTTTTTGATCGTTGTTACATAGCTCGTGAAGTTCCTAGTGTAGTCTTATACTTTTACACAAAAAATAATGGATTAGTTTAAACCATTAAATTAAAAATATATAAGTAGCAATAGGATGTAAATAGACAAAAGACATCCAGTTATGTTTGTCGGATTTGCGTACTGAGCGTTTCGTATCTTGAATGGAAACGTGTATAATATCACTTAGTTCAATTACATATCAAAGAGGAGACATATAATACATTTAAGACGCTGCTGCTTAAAGGGTATATGTACATTGTTATTCGAATATATTCCCGAATTCCCTATTGACCTCAACCGAAAACAGTTACAGATTCTTGCTGCTGCTAAGCGTATCTTGACAAGAAAACCCTAAAAGGCTTTGCCATTGAAATCAAATTCTCATGCACAGCAATCGCATTTACTAAAACTGCTTCACAGAGGCAGCAGCACTTTAAAATGTAACTGCAATCTTGCCACCTCTACCGACTACTCACTACAGCGTGTTCATACTACCCGCCTAACTTGTCTCTAAGATAGCTTCATAGAAGTCAAACACATTCATACAATCTTACCAGCCATTCAGAACAGACGTACTCGTGACGTTAACATGACTGAACAAGATAACGATTAGAATGAATATCTAATTAATCGTTGACGAGATCTCTATCGTTGAAGTCTGCCGACTCGGAACAATATAAGAAACGAGCCGAACTTAATTGGGTCACGAACAAGACGCTGTCGAACATGGACGCTATTAATTGAACCACTTCTTCCTTCACATTACAGACGAAGACACGGCAAGCCTTAAAAATAATTACTTGTCATATTGTTCGGGAGTGAAGACGTTTATTTGAGTTTTATGCTAATCCGTGACGGCACAACGAGGTAATCCGAGTGCGAAATTTGAAATGTATGTCTCATTGATGCTCAAATTGGCATATTGTTATACGATTTGTTCGATACATTTTGTGGTTTATTGAATAACGTTGCTGTTTGCTTTGATATTGTGCTTCATTTGTTATTTTCTGTCCATAATTTATATTGTCAATTATTCTACTATATATATGTAGCGTTACAGGTTTTTTATCATTATAAAAAAATACCACGTAATGTCTTGGAAAACAATAAGGCGACACGGAGTCGTCAGTTGTCACGTCTGCTAATACGCTGTTGTCACTACAATACTATATTTTTGTATACTACCAAGATAATCGTAGCAAACAAGCATACGACACACCTGATAGTAAGCGTTTACTGTAGCGCATAATTTCTTCCAAATACCACGGATATTACTCGTACGCTGTCATTCTTAGAGTAAATGATGATGATTAAAAATATAATTAAATTAAAGGAATCGAGGAAGTAGGCCAATAAACCTTACACTTTCTACTCACTGGGTAAAAACCAGTATCTAACAGAGTCTGATTCGCCAAGTTTCCTATCAGAGGTTGATACTTCCCCGAAACTTAAATGAAACATAAAAATGTTAGACCCGAAAACATATCTAATGAAATGTGGATCTAAAATACTTCTCTGCCCACCCCTTTGGGGCATATAATAATAATAAGTAAGAAAGAAGAAAGAAAGAAATCTTTATTGCATACAGCTTTCAGGTGGGCACAATGTAAACGAAAATAAAAAATAAAAAAAATTACCAGTTACATACACAATATTAAGAAGTAAGAAATAAAAAATAAAAGATACAGTGACATAAAATAATTAAATCTCTTGAGACACATGTGTCCCACAGCTGCAGCCATCAGGACTCCAGTTTAGCATTTGCCTGGTCCCAAGAACCAGGCACTGGTCTTCCACTGGAGCCTGTTATTGTGACGTACGGAAGCCAACAAGTATAACGATAGGTATATACATAGTTATATATAATTTAGAATTATGTACATACTAATAGCGTAAGAAGGTAAAGAATACATAGACAAATGTTAAATAAGTACACAATTATGTCAAAATAAAATAAATACAACAGTAAGTCAATAAATGTGGTAAGTCATAGTTAAAATAGTCATAACGTATGGACGCAGGCCACGCGCAGCTATGTATCGCACAATAATGAGTCATCTAGCCCCCGCCAGCACTAGCGAGCGAGAATCATCGATGCGGTGCACACAACACAACTCGCGCGATGAGCGCCTTAATATAGCGTCATCATATGATATTATAATTAATAATTAACGCGACAGTGATGAGTTGTTTGAAATGATGAGAAGTTTTAAAAATTATCCCATAAATCGTACACTTTACAGGCAAAGAAGTACGTTACCTAGCACGCATCTGCGCATTTACTTAATACAGCGCAACAATTTATTTAAAAAGTAAGTACCTACCAATTAGTCTCACAGGATAGTGATAATAATATATTTTAATTTGATTATATTACATGAATGTTACTTCAAATTTGTTTTTTTTTAACTCATTTGGTTCCCGATAGCCCGGTACGAGCAAGTCTGTGAGTAACAGCCACGGCAGTACTGTGATTGCAGTTATCTATGACTGAAATGCTTGGAAGATTGGTGGCTAAATACTTACGTGCACAGCAAGCAGACCCAAGCGGTAGTAATTTTAAAATATCTATAATAATAATGATATATAATATTTATTGTTCAAAAGCTTATAAATTTGACGGTTTAATAGCCCAGACCTACCTACACTAGGATTGCCTGTAACATGGGATCTAATCTCTTACTATCCCAGACACATTTTATCTTAGTATGAATATGATTTTGTTACATAGCATGCGATATACATTGAAATTAAACACTTTATACGGATTTTATCGCGTTGTTTATTTTACTTTAAACACTGTTATTACATAATTTTGAAAACTCTAACACTACTATTATTGAATTTTACTACTATTTAAGCTATATAATTTTTCTAATTAAAATTATTTGTATTTAAGTTTACACTTTGCCCCGACGTTTCGGTTGCTTTACAGCAGCCATGTTCACGGGGAGACTAAGATGGTAGTTGTCCCAACGTTCTGAAGTGTAGCTAGCCACTTCAGAACGTTGGGACAACTACCATCTGTCAGTGTTTAAAGTAAAATAAACAACGCGATAAAATCCGTATAAAGTGTTTAATTTCAATGTATAACATTCGCGTAAACATAAGACAATATTATGCGATATACACTCATGTCTTATGTTTATATCCCGCCAAAACGAAATGTTAAAATATCTGAGAGTTAACGCTATATCAGGCACAGATGAAAAGTAAATGGCTCTATTGAAGAAGTACATCACTAAGCAATGACAATGACTCATTAATGAAAGATCCTTCGAGTGGCCACCAAATAATTGAACAAAGAAACACAGATCATTCAACGACACTTTAGCTATACCTCGTTAAAAATTTCATAGTCCACACTTGAAAGAGACAAGCCCGGTACTACAAAAGAAATATTTTAAGCCAAAGCCTTCAAACTTTAACCTTCGAAGAAGTGTGCTACAAAGGGGAAATCAATAAGAGAAATACGAAAGGAAAAACAAAATTATCTTACGAATATTATAAATAATAATAATAATAATATTCTACCACATACACACAACACTATCTAGCCCAAACTAAGCAGAGCTTGTACTATGGATACTAGACAATGGATAAACATACATATATACTTTTTTTTTGTAAATACATACATATTATACATAGAAACACCCAGACCAAGACAAACATCCACGTTCATGCACACAAATATTTGTCTTGTGCGGGAATCGAACCCGCGACCTCAGGCGTGGCAGTCGGTTACACTAACCACTACGCCATCGAGGCCGACAATATAAAACAATATAAATGTAAAATATAAAAGTATATTTGTTTAATACCTTTATTTACATTGAAAATATGCAATAATACATTGAGCTTATTAAAATAAACGGCTGAAGGAATGGACAGAAATACAATTTTATCATCATCTTTTTCTCAACAATTTATTTTTCTTGTTTAAGGTATCTCTCGCTCTAGCGTTAGTCCCTGTGTCGCGAGGGACTTTACAAAGATTTAAACAGCATACACAAAGTTACACCCTGACTTAGGACAACTATTTGAAGATCACCCGTATCTTTGTACCGTGTAGAGATCGAAACCACAACACACCGCGCACTAGCAGAGGCAAGACAACCTCTTAAATCACTGCGCTATCCGTCATATTATAATTGAATACACAGTGCCGAACATTTGAATTGAATAGGATATCCAAAGCGATCTATCTTGTGCAGTAGACATCCATTGGCACCTTGCCACGTTGACAAAGGATGGACTGGTGTTACATTCAATTTGAGGCAGTTTTAGATAATTCAATACATATCTATACTAATATTATAAAGCTGAAGAGTTTATTTGTTTGTTTGCTTGAACGCGCTAATCTCAGGAACTACAGGTTCGAATTAAAAAAATGTTTTAGTGTTGGATAGCCTATTTATCGAGGAAGACTATAGGCTACATAACATCACGCTACGACTAATTGGAGTGGAGCAGTAATGAAAAATATTGCAAAAACGGGGTAAATTCTCTTATCTTATATGAAGCAGACGAAGTTGCGCGAGTCAGCTAGTACATCATATTTATACATAGAAAGGTAATAATAATAACATCAACCCTATGTTAAACTGTCCCACTGCTGGGCATAGGCCTCTTTTTCGTCTGAGAAGGATTAAGCGATAGTCCACCACGCTACACTACTGCAGGTCGGCAGACTTCACATATCTTCGAGAACATTATGAGGAACTCTCAGACATGCAGGTTTTCTCACGATGTTACCCTCACCATAACCGAGCGCCGAGTAATAATAAATAAATATTTAATACGCACATAACTTCGAATAATCGTTTTCTTGACCTAGGAATCGAAGCCGGGATTTCGGACTCCGGACACAATCGGTCGTTAGTGTAAATGCATATCTTTGCTACGGCACATACGAGGCACTCGAGGTGAGTATATTAATATCAGCACTATATTAAACTGTTCCACTGCTGGGCATGGGCCTCTTCTCAGTGTGAGAAGGGTTAGGCCATAGTCCACCTCGCTGGCTCAGTGTGGGTTGGCAGACTTCACATATCTTTGAGAACATTATTGAGAACTCTTAGACATGCTGGTTTCCTCGCGATGGTTTCCTTCCTAATTACCTATTTAATACGCACATAACTTCGAAAAGTCAGAGATGCACGCCTTGGGTTCGAACTCGGGACCTCTGCGTGACAGTCCAAAGGCTTCCCACTAAGCTATGGCTATCGCTAATAGTAATAAATTCAATAATATTAATAGAGCGGTAAAAATACTCTGCGATCCTTTCTAATTCCATAAAATTTGTGCACCTTTCACTTTGGCCTATCCAGGTATCGAACCTAAGAGCTGTCGCATTCACTACCGCTACCGTCTTAATAGTATAGAGAAACGTACACAGACTGGCTTATAAGATAAACACATTATCACGACTTAAATACTGAGTAATTTTTTCACAAAACCTAGGAAAGGACAGTTTACCAAAAAAAAACATACGAAGTCGCAGGTACCAGCAGGCATGTTCATAAATAAACACAAGATAGGTTTACTAAAGTGTACGTGCATTTAATAATATAATTAGTGTGACTGGTAACCGTGTTAACTAGCAACGTTATAATTCAATTTCAACGAGTTAACTTATAATTTTCGTCTGACCATAACATTCTACATACAGCCCATTTATTCGCCTCGGTGTATAATAAAATTCTCTGACAAAATGAAAACGGAATTTGTAATGCAGCCTTAGTTTAATGTATTTAATATGATTCATAATACTAGGTGTAATAGTTACGTAAGTATATACACATATAGTCACTCGTCTTAGTCTCCGAAGGGATAGGCAGAGGATAAGATAAGATAAAGATAGAGGATAAGATAAGATATAGAAGAAGATAAGATAAAATAAGATTTTAGGTCTCATGTAATAGAACCTACTGCTGTCTAACTGGCACAATTCCAGACAGCGTAATGCTATGGAGCATTTCTTAACAGAAAAACACAATAACAGCTTAACCCGGCAATTTAACTCGAAACCTCCACCTCCGCTGCGCCATCGAGACAGTACATAAATATCGTTGTGAGAGTTGGGTATGTCAAAAGAATCATGATAGTAGAATAACGGTACATAGATATCAGTTCGCCATCGCCTCGCTGTCAACGTATATATCCCTTGATCATCATCTACAATAATATCAGCCCTGTATTAAACTATCCCACTACTGGGCACGGGCCTCTTTTCAATGTGAGAAGGGTTAGGCCATAGTCCACCACGCTAGCTCAGTGCGGATTGGTAGATTTCACATATCTTCGAGAACATTATGAAGAACTTTCGGACATGCATGTTTCCTCACGATGTTTTTTCTTCATGGTTAAAACAAGCGATAAATTAACTATTTAATACTCACATAACTTCGAAAAGTTAGAGATGCGTGCCCTGGGATCTAACTCAAGACCTGTCTGAGTCCAACGGTCACCCACTACATAATAACTCTAAATTTACTTAGAATATCAGAGCGGCTGCGGGTGGAAAACGACATGATTACGGCTTGGTGACAACCCGTTGACGTTGACCCGTCATGCTTATCGTAACGACGGCATACCGTCAACGTTGCAATAAGCACAGACCTCACAGATGTACCGCGCCATTTTCATGACAATGACAAACTTTGGATTTAATTTCTATTAAAAATTAAAAATTATAAAAGCAACGAAAACATTGTCGTATCGGTCGAGCTTGTGGTGAAAACGAATAGCAAAAGATTTATGGCGGTAGTGTAAAGATTAAAAGATGAAACAAATGAAATGAAGGAAAGATCTCGATGAACATTTCTTTACCAGATCAGACGGTTTCTGGTGAAAGGTTAGATTAGGCAAAAGAGGTATCTTAGAATTGCAGCAAGAAGAAAGCGATAAGTTTACTACATATCTCTCTTTTCTACTTTAATACAATGAAAGTGAGAAACATAATAAGTTGCTCATATCATCACAGTAGAAGGCCAAAAAAATTTGCAGTTACTAGTTCCTATCCGCAGCTTAGCACGCGTGAATCCATATACTGGATACAAAAATTCCTATATGTTAATACAGGACACGGTCTATTTCCTTGCTAAGTCTCATCTAAATTCTTTAAACGGTTTACTCGTTATAAAGTCACGAACATCGACATATCTTCACAAAGTTCGACATATAAGGACTCGATATGACGTAATTAGCATGTCTTGCATAAATTTCTAATTGTAAACGATCTTCTTAAAATATTTACCTTTAATTTCGGTTCATACGATGATAATAAGGTCTCTCAGACAGATAATAAAGGGTGATTTGTTGAGACAAATTTTACGGCAGCATTAAAAATTAATAAGCTGTCGCTGCAACCCTTTATAGCAGGGTCGACATTGCGCAAATGATTCATCATTTCAGGAGTTGCGAAGATTCATAAGGTATAATCTAACTGGCAACAAGCGGGTTATAGATCTTCATTTTTCCTTTTTAGGGTTCCGTACCTCAAAAGAAAAAAACGGAACCCTTATAGGATAACTTTGTTGTCCGTCCGTCCGTTCGTCCGTCCGTCTGTCTGTCTGTCTGTCTGTCAAGACCCTTTATTTCGGGAACGCGTGAAGGTATCGAGTTGAAATTAAAACGATATACTCAGGTCTATAGTTTCTTGAAGCTGTGATGAAATCAAACTTCTACGTCAACGTAAAAAAAGATACGGCCGTTTATGCAAAAAACGTATATTTCGACACTCTCAAGGGCATCAAAATTTATAGAGTATCTTCCGTTGACCTAGAACTATGAAATTCGGCAAGTAATACTATCTTATACTACAAGTATAGGGAAAATCTGGAAACTATACATTTGTAATTAAATCATAAAAAACGGGGTCTTTATGCAAAGACAGTTTTTTTTATAACATGTACCTACAAATTTCTACGGAACCCTCGGTGGGCGAGTCCGACTCGCACTTGTCCGGTTTTTTTAAAGTCATCTTTATCTTCCTCTCTCAGTTTTATGCCTATCTCCCTTTAGAAAATTCAAAAAACGGACACCCAGGTTCGGAACATCTCTTTGTAGATCAAACAAATTTTTGATTATCTCTTCTTTACTCAGTATGAGTGTTGTGAGTTTAATATCTACATAAATCAAAAATTTATATATTGGTGACAGACATATTATAATAATATATTATATTTATATAATATGTCTGTCACCTCGGTTATCATAAGTATCCTAACTTTATTAATATTTTTTAATACTATAAATGCGCATGTGAGTTTATTTGTTATGATTTCTCACCTTAACTACTCGACTGATCATCATGAAATTTCGCATACATATTATCAAGGGTAAAGAAAAGGACGGAAGGTATCTTTCTGTTTAATGTGTTTCAGAGCGAGCGAAGCCACCTTTACGTCTACCTTTATCTTTTATGTTTTTGCTGAGTATACACAAAAACCACCTGTGAGAATCATAAATATCACACCCTCTTATCATATATTCTTATTGTATGTAAGAACTAAAAGTACGAAAAATAGTGCCTCTGAGATTTGGACCACTTCAAAACAGAGTGAGTCGGTAATTTCATTCGTCGTAAACGCACAATGATTAATGTGCCAGAAAGTGTATGAATCACTAGTTAAAAGGTTTGTAATAAAAGAGCTTTGACTAACTCACATGTAACAATGAACGTGCTGCGACTGACGAACGCCTGCGCGAATGCTGTTCGCGATTCCGGTTTTGATTTTGATATTGCGAACATACCCCGACTGTTGCCCGAAGAGGTGGGCAAAGACTACGAACTTCCTCTTGCTACTAACCTGGTATATCGCTTTTGTTTTATTCGTTGACATTGCATGTCTCATATAAAGTCTACGGCATAAGGTAACTTGGTAAACTAGTTTTTCTTCAGCATAATCTATTTGATTCCTTTACATTGCATGATTTATATAATAGCAGATAGGAATACGAAGATAATACTACCTTTTATATTACCATTGTAAAGCACGTAACTTCGTCTCTACGTAACAATAAAAATTTAATTGGAAATATCATATAAGTGCGGTTGCTTTTCAGCAGATATGATTAAGGGGCAGTCGTAACAATGTTGTTAAAAAGCAAGCGAAATGTCATACTTATCCACAGACCATGGACTCTTTTCCTAATTATACAGGATGTCCGTTAATTAATGGATAACCTGGAAATGTCTTATAGTGGAACTGATGGCCATTCAGAAAAAGATATGAAAAAAATCTATCCTAACTACTACCTGAGATATGGGTTTTTTTTTTAATTACCATGTGTAACTTTCTTGTATACTACGACCATAAATGAATGAAATCTATCGGTTTTTTGTTGTTTTATTATTAAACACTAATTATGCTAATAGATAGACAGTCAAAAGTATGCTATGCTATTATAGCTTGCACTTTTTTTTTCTTTTCATTTTTTCTGAACGGCCTTCAGTTCTACTATAAGACATTTCAAGGTTATCCATTAATTACCGGACACCCTGTTTATAATCTATATAGAAATAGAATTAAAGTTTTTCCCCGAAATTAATAGTGATTTCGGTCAATAAATTAAGACCAAAGGCTTACACAAAGTGGAGTTTATTTGAGAGGTTCTGTGTAAGGCTATATCTTCCTACAAACATATTCCAACAATTCGTCAAGTATTACAAAAACGTCTATACTTACTGTCATATATAGAGACTTTTTTCATAGTCATGTCTACATTAAATAGCAGTTCCAGTTGTTATAAATACTGATGAAGTTTCTTAGGTATGACTTCGGTGCTAGACAGAACCAGAGAAACTATATATACTCAATTAATTTTCACATTATTTGTCTATTGTTATACTTGGTATAGAGATCGAAGCACCACATTGGCAATTCACATTACAGGGAGTCAACGGCGCTGTGAATAGTGGTACGTATGAGTTCTAGTTTTGTAATTGGTATAATATAATAAATATGGTATAAATCATGCAGAGATCGTAAAGTACGATTTGATAATTTGACAAACCCCTGTGGTTAACTAAACGACTGTCCTTATGAGTCAATATTGGCGCACGCTCGCAGTCTTTTACTTTTTTTTGCTTGACAATTCTTGTTTAGTTTTGAATATATTCTTTATTATTTTTTTATCTGAACCGAACCATTAATCGGGTGCATTTTAGATTTCATAGTGCCACTGAGATTTTTTTGACAGAAAAAGCCACTAAACGTTTTCCCGACTCGGAATATCAAACCGCACGATCGACCGAAAACATAATAATGGCTTAATTTTTCTAAATTATTATAAAACTGTTAAGGAGCTGTATCGGCACATTATACTTTTGTTTTAAATCTAACCCAAGTCGCAACTTTTTTTGGTTTGATCTCATAATCAAATCCGGGGGTTTGAACATGTAACGAACTTCTTGCCGGTTTTCACGGTTATTTGTCTTGGGGTTCAATTTAGAATCTAAGCCAGGCTTATAAAATACCTTTCAGGGGAATAATTGGAGTAAATGCATATAATGTGGCGGGCGAGTCGTAGTCCACGTGGACGAAACTGCAGACATAACCTAGTTTTGTTTAAAATCGATCTCAGAAAGTATTAAATGTATAAGTAAAAGCTTGACGTACGAATTTTATTCAATAATGCCTATATCATAATTCATCAACTTGTGTTTCAACTCTTATAAGTTTAGCCTCGCGGAGAGTATTAGAACTTTTTGCTGCGTTGTTCCCCCACGGGATATTCAATATCAGCTCTGCTACAAGTTTACGAAATCGAAAATCTATATTGAGAAAGATCTTAATGTTATTTAAGGAGGAATTTTAATTTTATAGGTTCTTGTGAATCTATAAAATAAAATTCTTACCTGCTGATAGTTTGTGCCTTGTATCATTAACATAACCTATATTACCAGAAGGAAAATTCTCGTAATAAAATATGTTCGAAATAGAGATCCAATCTAGTCTACTAATCGTAAATGTGAACTGTAATCCAATAATTCACTTTCACTTTTTTATGTTATATCGGAGATTACTATTTCATATTTACAACATGGAGACAAATACCACCCTCTATTTTGAATAGTTTTTATAACGAGAATCAGCCCTTAAGACGCTGTTATTTATAAATTAAATAATTATTTGAATTGGTATAGTAGATCAAGGACTACCCCTACATAAATAAAACGAATTTGATAAATTTATTCAATACATACCAGCGGTTTCAGTTACATCTTTTACAAAAGAGTTTCGCTATAAGTACCTCTAAGTATCAAGCTAATTCCATACTAAATCTCATTAAAACCAGTTCATTATTTTGACGTGTAATCTTAGCAAAAATGCCCTTTCTACCATTAGCATAGACGCCATGTCTGATAAATAAAATCTAATCTATTCAAAGCTTTGTGTAATGTATACTTCTGCATAATTATTTTATAAAGTGGCAATTTTATATAATACTTTTCTATGCTAGTATAGAAAAGTATGCAAGGTGGCAAACAAGTAGGAATACGACTTCTATGATGGTCAATGGTGGCCGAAGCTCATGGTCGATTGTAACATTAAGTCAACCTTTCAAAAAGGAATCTTTTTTCACAGCGGTAGTGAATGCGACTATCATGAGGTTCAGGGTTCAATGCCAGAAGCAATGTATTATTAGGTTTTTGTCATAAATTCTCAGTAGTAACACGTAGCTTGGAACTGTGCTCAATAGAGGATAAGCTTCGCGTTCTGTTCCATGTGACTTTAAATCGCATTGTGGTTAACATCAATACATACATACATCTGCCTACCATTTCGGGGATAGAGGCGATAAGATACTGTATATATGTACTATATTAACATACAAAAATTCTAATATTTTATATATAGCATATTTACGTGTGATATGAGTGATGGTGCCCGTATCCAAAATTATTTTTACTCGAACTTTGTATCAAAAATACCTTTGTATCAAAGGCATCTGTCCTATTTAAATAATTTTAAAACTAAACTGGCCATATTAATGCAGAATATTCTGTAAAAGTAACCATTTTCCGCCGACTAACAATCACCCTAATGAACGGAATGAATGCGGTAACTGTACTTAATTTTATTTCAAAAGACATTAAAACTTGCTGTCAAGAGTGAAAAATAATCTCAGCATTAAATTATTGCTTACAAGATGAACGGAGACAGATAACGTCGGCCGCGGATTACGCTTCGAGCTAGGGTTGTACCGATTGTAACCAGTTTTCGTTCAGATTCTAATTGTTTTCAACGGTTTCAACAGCACGAAACGCGTTATACTCTATGACCGAAATTAATAAACGATTTTGAAGTTTGTCTTGGACGATCAAATCTAAATAAATCAGTCCGTGCATAATTATAACTGTTTCTCTAAAAGATAGTAAAACCGGTTGCCGCATTTCGATTCCTACAGAAATGATCTTTGATTTGTATCAAATACTGAGCAAAAGAATCGATTCTCGATTAAATCGAACATCAAAAGATTTATCTTCGATTGATCGAATCAAATCATAGAACAATTTGTGGTGTCTACTTATTTTCTTGTTTTGCCTGTTGTGCTAAGATTGCAGCTCTACGTGCTTCGGAATCAGTGATTATGATCTGATTTGCATCATCACCGTTTGATGGCTGCTTAATAATCAATAATCAATCTAAAATCGATCCCTTACTCCAAATGACCTATATTTCGAATAATTTATATTAGATTGACATACTTGATCCTACTATGCTGACTTACATTTCTTTAATAATTTGTTATTATCATATTCTGTTCGGAGGACTCTTCTAAATAATAAGCGGAATAACCTAAACTAAACAAACCACTAACGAATATTAATTACAATTACCTTAATGGGGAACCCTGAGCTGTTCTTATTGCACTCGTACGTTGAGTGCTAAGAAGATAGGGTACATATGCCATATTGCACATACGAAGTCGAAGTCAAAATCGGCTTGGGGTATACCAAGCTTTAGCCGCGATATCGTACGCTTTAAATAAAATAAAAAAGACTAAATTTATTTTATTAATCTCATGTTACTTTGTCTGTAGGATCAAATTCATAATTATAAGTGCAGCCATTCTCAATGCAAACCCGACAGAAAATGGTAAATTTTCTTAGTATACCTATATAATAAATAAACGCATTATTTACATTATAGATTATTATCCACTCATTTTACTTGATATTTGTTTAGAGTTTCTCCGATTTAGTAATTGAACGTTCGCAAATAAAAAAGATATAATATAAAATGTTACAAGTTTATTCGATTACTTTTTCCATTGGATTTTTCCTTTTGACAGTTCGTCAGGAAATCTCATCAAGCACTCGATCCCGACGCTTCATAAGTTCGCACCGGAGAAGCACGAAAAGATGGTTGGATCAAAATAAATTGTTAGCTTAGGACTCCTTATTTAACTTCTTATTAAAACAGCCTGCCAAGGTACAATGTTTTTTTCCGTGCCTACAGATAAATCGGATAAAATCCGGACTCAGTTAAGCTGTGAAAAAGTTAGTAATGAGACGAATACTTATAAGAGCCATACTTACCTACCGTCTGTATCCTATATATATATATATAGACACAGTCTTTTTAAAAAGATCAATTGTAATGGCTTACTTATTAGAATAACATTTTACACACACAAACATTACACATTCAAAGTTATGTATAACTTTGAATGTTTAATTATTCTAATAAGTTTTGTTCTCACTAAGAGCGCTGAACTTTAATAGAATAAAATTAAAATAAAATATGCATACAAATAGCAATAAATGGAATTTATTTAGTTACGCTATAGCACATTCCTGGCGCGCCTCAGGAACTTGTAATTAGTTGAAAAGGATAAAGAGCGGCACAGTTTCTTTCTATCTATAAATTGAGAGAAACATACATTTTTAAAGTTGCTACATTCATTATCCCCTGGACTACACATTGTTTAATGGTAGAAAAACATACATTCCACAAGATGTACGTATTATATACGTGTATTTGGTCATATTATATCGTGTATATCACAGGCAGAAGTCGATTGAAGCTTGAATTTGTTCTGCCGAACATCTTTCTACATACAGTCTTTTATATAAAACAAAAATTATGAGCGAACCTAATTTTAGCTTGATAATGTTTGCACGTTGTTACGAAATGAGAACTTTTATACCCGAAATCAAATAACTGTTAAAATTAATAGCAGTTAGATATTCCTATTTTGCAATAAAAAATAAAGAAATCAATTTAACAGGTATTATTTCAGATGCCTAAGTAAATTCATTCAGATTAACGCATAGACTATTTGTTGAAGAAGTTGCTAAGGTACTAAAATGCACCCAATATTTTCATACACATAAAATTTACAAAACAAAACTTACGTAGAAAATTGGATCGATTAAAGACAAAATCTCAAAACTTTACTTGTACAAAAACTTGGACGTCTTAAGATGCTTGTCGTAGAAAATCAGGGAACACACAATTACGTAGAGCTGTACAAAGTAATATACGATACGGTATAACAACGAATCGCTTAATTAGAAATGTTGTCGGAACCTACGCAAACGGGCTTGCTTGTTCACGTTACCTCGAGAAACTTATCGCTGAAGCGTGCCCTTTATCCTTTCCATTTAGAAAATATTTATTTAGCATCCTTTCCTTAAGCCCCTGCGCCCAGGTGCGAGATCGCCCTAACTCAAATAACGGGCCAGACATTTAAATAAGCCACTTGTTTTCATTACACTTCTGTTCGTAGCGGCATTCATTTATTATGTTCGCCGCAAAACTAATGTTACGTTTCTATTGTTACTACGTATAGTGTCGTTTTTGTGTTCTATAGCTTCTTAATTTTTTTGACTGGTACTGTTTAAAACAGTCTTTTAATATTAATTTCTAATACACACTACTTTTAGCTATTAAGCAAAAAGTAGTGTTTTTGAAGTAAAACTTGTTCCAATACATCCATAGTAGTTTAATTGCAATGTGTAGCATACGCGTAAATGCAAGACAATGGTCAGATAAAAATTATTTACGAGTATAGAATAGAGCGCAAGATAAAAAACAACATAGAGGCATTTTATATATCATTTTCATGAATAAAATTGTTCAATTGTTTTACTTTCATATCCAGTCAGGTTATAATTTGATTGATAACTTTTATCTGGTGATTGAAAAATGAGCCCCTAATGTAATATATCACCCAACGTATGCTGAGCTTTATGACGTTTAACATTTAAGCAAACATTTATTACAAACATGCATTGGATTACATTTATTTATTTATTTACTTCCTATGTTTGATTCCATGTATGCTTGTAATAATGTGTTGTACATAAACCGTGTTAGATTACTGCAATACTGTTGAAAAGGTTTTGAGTTAAGTATGTAATGCAACGGGCATGCCACGATCGCGGCGGTATGTCCCGGTTTTGAGGAGTGGTTGGAGAGGCGGCATGGTGCCCTCTTCTTCCGGCTGACACAGGTAATGCCTGGCCACGGTTGCTTTGGCCAGTTCCTGTTTCGCATAGGCTGGCAAGAGATGCTCGGTTGTCACCACAGCGGCGACTGCCGCGACGTTTTTGAGGACATGGCGCTGCATACTTTGGCGGATTGCCCCGCCTGGGCATCGAAGCGCCGTGAGATGATCGCGGCAGTCGATATGATTGCCCGCTCACTCCCGGCCGTGGTTCAGTCCATGGTCCGGAGTAAGAGGTCATGGATCGCCGCCGCCTCCTTCTGTGAGGAAGTAATTTCCATCAATGAGGCGGCGAAGTGTCAGAGTGAGCGCTCAAAACAGAGGTTTTCGGCGTCCGGTTTTGCGGTTGGGGAGAGCCCCAACCGCAAAACCGGACGCCGAAGGGCGCCAGATGACCTCCAGCCACCCTGAGGTTTTACCTGGGGAAGGTGGGCTTCGTAGGCCTGCCCGCCACCCGATCAGCACCAGGTCCGAGAGGTGCGTGCGTGTTCCCATGCGCGCTTCTGTATCGTGTGTCCCCCCCCCCTCAGAGGGACAGTAAGGATTAAATTAGTGGTGCCCTATTTGTATAGTGGCCTGCCGTTCCATACGGCAGACCGAAACCTCAGCGGAGTCGCGATTGCATATGAAAGCGATTCGCGCGGCCTCGCCGATTGCGGTTATGTCGAGGAACACCGTGGTAGGTTTAGTCGATATTACCAGGATGTCGCTCAAATCTTTCCCCGGTGAGTCCAACATAACCTCTCCGTCGCCCCGCGGAGAGGTATGATTCAATGCAATACCCCACGTAAAAAGAAAAAAAAGGTATGAAATGCAAAAAATATAACATAATCTATTATTATTATTAATCGACATCGTAGAATATCTTTACGTAACTTTTTTATTATTATATTTCGCCTGAAAAATTTCATAGTCTCAGTAAAACAATATATTTTTTTAGGTTCAGTTCTATGCTTCATTCTGCTATAAAGAATTTCCTGACAGAATACTTCAGTAAAACATAGCTTTGTGCTCATTCCTGGATTCAAATCCGGATGTCACAATCAACAGTTACGTTTGCTGTATTTGAAGTAAAATATTTATATTTTTCTGAGTACCCACACAACGTACGTCCGCGAATTCAGGTTTTCTGTTGACAGGTGACATTTGTTAAGTCCCAGCTCGAAGCTCAATTCGCAGTCGAAAAATGACCACGAAAAATTTCAGCTTTAAACTTTATAATAACAGTTTGGCACTATAACAGCATCTTTAGAGAGTTTTATCAGATTAAACTTGTGGAGAAGGTTGATATCTACGGCAATACCTACGAAAATTCTCTTCAATACTTTGCTTAAGTGACGATTGTGTAATGTTACCGATAAAAGGTTAAAAAGGTTAAGCTTCACCACGCAAAGCTAATGTCACAAATTGATCGGCATTGCGAGCAACGTTGCGACTTTTAAATCTCAGAAAGCTTTTTGGATTTATATAATGGTATATCTTTATATATATAATTCTTCTGTACGTGTGTTGACAGTGAACTCCTCCTAAACGGCTGAACCGATTTGTAAATATTTTTTGTGTGTTTAAGTGGATTCGAGGATAAACCATCCACGAATCCACTTGAACACACACAAAAAAGATTTGTTTTTTTTTTCGCCTGTACAGGACGACGTCTTTCGGGACAGCTAGTAATTTGTATAATACAACCCGCTTGTTAGTAAGCGGTTACTTTTGACTCAGATATCTGGTAATATTATTGGAGGTTTCTTTTTAAAGTCGACCCCCGCACTAGTCCTGATTCACGTGTCGTGGGGTACTCTAAAAACATTCAAACACCGAACACAAGGAACAACCAGACGCGAAACAACTATTGGTGTATCACACAATTTTTATCCTGTATGTTCCTACCTAAATTATATGCCATCCATACAGACTATCGTTACTTATCTAAAGAAAAAGGAATTATAGATGGGATGAAAGGAAAGAAATACGAGAGATCGGTATGTAGGCCACCACTCTTTCTTATCGTGCGATATGCAGTAATGATACTACTACTATTACTCCGGTTTTCTTAAAAGACCAATAAATTAGCAATGGTGGTCTCTTCCACTCGAAGAAGAGCTGTGTCCTTTGTATGATTGTAGTCTCACCTTTTGGGAGCATGGCGAGAAGACAAGAACCGGTCCCAATTACTGTATAACCAATTAAAGAAAACTGCCGCTCGTGGTCTCCTAAAACACCTTCATTTAATTTAACCCTTTCACTAGAAAGGGTTGATTTTAAGGGGGTGTGTAGTACTGCAGAAAGAATGAATTTGAAGGAGTTTAAACTTTTAAACTATCTTAAACACTCATGATGGTAGAAATCTGTATCCTTAAATATTTCTTGCAGTTTTATTCCTGCAGTATAACATCCGTAACGTTAGATGGAAAAGCTGATATACGTGCCGTAGAAAACAGATATCCTGCCGTATACATGTACTCGACATGCTACAACTAAAAGCCGACCCATACGCTTGGGAATAATATGACTAAAAATATTGCACTAACGATAATGGCATTGTACTTTACATAAAGTAATATTTTATGTTAAATCCTCGATGATTATAATTTTCTTTAAGTTAATGTTACATTAACGAAATTTACATATAACATATTTACATATCTTAATACCTCAGTACCTGAAGGGGTAGACAGAGCAGTGTTTAAAAGTACTTATTTTTTTATTTGTTATATTTTATTTTTTATTTGCATTGGTTGGTTATATACTCACGGTGGTTCTATATATACTCACGGTGTAAGTCATTTGGGACCAAAGCTACCTAAATTTGTCCGAAATGTCGGGCAAATTAAATTCATATAAAGTCTGTATATCCACAAAGTATTTAAAAGAGTATCACACCTACATCGTCTAGCAGACGATGTAGGTGTGATACTCCTTTAAATACTTTTGTTTCAGATCTTACGTTATAAACCTGACTGGCCAGTGGACACCGACCACAGTACCAATCTCCGTGTTTCCACTAAGAATTTACCAACTGAAAAACCCAATACCCCTTAACACCAGCCGAAAATCGAACCCACGACTTCATAATTGCCCACAAACCTATACTAAGAGTCCAACGAGGCAGGTAGAAAATCAAATAAAAAGTTATAAACCAGATAAGCCGCGTTGAAATCCAAAGTATTTGAGTATCCACTCAAATGTAAAGTTTCCCTATGCATGGACGCGTAGAACATAGGTCAACTACCTAGGTTCTGCATGCAGAAGGAAAATTAGGACATCCATAGTTACGCAAGCATACAAAATCAGCATAAATCACAAACCGGCTCCGACTTTTTCCATAGTTTTCAACAAGAGCAATATATTCATAGGTCTGTAATACAGCGATGTTCAAAACTTGGAATATATAACAAACTAAAGGGATAGTTCATCATAAAGTTGTGCGATGTTATGTTAATAACTACCTAAAATAGAACAAATAATATCTACAATAAGTTAGAGGACTACCTAACCTGTCGAATTTGATAAGTTTTTAATAGGTTCATTGATTTTATTCCCGTCTTGCTTTTGTGCTCCGTGTTACAGATAAGTGTGATATTGAAAGATTGGTATGCTTAAGTGGTTACCACTGCCAACGCTGTAAGTTCGATGCCTACACAGGACAAAAGATTAGAGCCACTTAAATTGATCTTAACATACTTGTCTTTTCCCCTATAGTTAAACAATTTTAAATAATACACTATTTAAGTATCATAATTTTAAGACAATTTGAATACGATTTGTTGTTCAATAATGACTGAGCAGCAAAACCCACCACGCTTACTGGTTGCCAACCTCAATTGTTGTAATTAAACGCTGTTGACCGAAGACATCTGTTTTTGGGCTGTAAAAAGTAGATTTCTAATAATACAAATTAAATTTTGGATCGCGTTTAAGTTATCACCTCACCGCTGCCACTGAGTGTTATGAATTCGAACCCACACGGGACAAAAACCTTGTTTGTTCCACAAATAGTTGCTCTGAGTCTAGGTGGTTTCGTGTCCGTCGTTTGAATGTTCGTAGAGGAATTAATCCTAGGACGGGAGTTGTTATACATAAAATAAAAACTAAACGATTGCACTGATGGCACAGCAAGCGTTCGCTTTGCTGGTGCCTGCCGTAAAGTCGCGTGTTAAAAGTTCGAATCCCACACGGAACATCTCTGTTAACTCATATTGTCTTAAGTTTACACGAATGTTATACATTGAAATTAAACTATTTATATTTAAGTTACACTTTGCCCCGACGTTTCGGTTGCTCCCCGTGAACATGGCTGCTATAAAGCAACCGAAACGTCGGGGCAATGTGTAACTTAAATATAAATAGTTTAATTAAATTAAATAGCATCGTAAAGTTCAATAATAGTAGTGTTAGAGTTTCCAAAATTATGCCATAAAAGTGTTTAAAGTAAAATAAACAACGAGACAAAATCCGTATAAAGTGTTTAATTTCAATCTCTGTTATCCACAAATAATTGTTGTACTACTTTATGTTCGTTCTTTTTATGTTTGTAAAGTTCCCCGCGATAGATCTTTATACAACTTATGAAAATCAGTCACATATTTATAAATATAGGAATTAAGAACGATAAACTTTTAGCTCTCAATTACAAAATTGGGATAATCCAATGCAATTTTTTCATGGTTCCAATATGGCCGCCGATATCTTGGTACTAAGCAGTCCATACCACAAGACTAACGAGGCAGTACTCATACATTATTTATCGTACAAGTTTCTATAATAATTTAGATATAGTTGACTGGACGTACTTTGTTCGTGACTTCATTGTTTGCAAAGCGAGAGACAGGAGTTGTTCCCCAGCGCCGGAACTTTTCATTGAAGGTATAAATATAGAAATACAGTTATTTAAAAGTTGGGTTAGTAGAGCAAGGACGTAGCATGATTATACTATCGATTTATTATTGACTGTGATGACTAACAGGAATGCCTTTGACCCGTGTGATGGTAAACGATTACTGTAGCCTACACAAGCATGAAAAATGGCGCACGGGTGGCAAAATTGCATACGACCTATGCGATGGTAAGCGAAACGAAGTACTGTTGCCTATACAAGCTTGAAATATGGCGCGTGAGTGATAAACCTGGCATTAATAGCGCGTTGCCAATACCAATAAAATAATTATACTTATATACATACATAGTCTTACGTCTATATCGGTGTAGGGCTAGACAGAATTATATTACACCTACATTTCGCCAACTTTCATAGCCCTATAAAGGTTGGCGAAATGTGACGAAATAGCCCTATATTTATAGGGCCTAGTCTAAGCCTTCACCCGTCTACAAAACAAAATGCTAGATGCTGTACTGCTAGTGAAAACTTCTTGACAGAAAAACCCAATAATACTGCCTAAACGCAGTCACTGCTGCTGCGCAATAATATATAGACGATAAAATTGACTTATTTTGCAGCAAGAAAATGGAATTCAAAATAGCATGAATATAAAGGAATGGGCAGAGAAGAGATATGTGAATGAATGAATCATACAACTCGATGGTACCCTTTTGCCATAGCGTTAAATTACGTTACTAAAAACCGTGAAACTAATGTTGATAAAATGTAGCATAGAATCAGCTTCAATCTTTCAGCGAAATCACGGTAAACTGTACGTAATAAATAAAACATTGTGTAAACAAGTAATGTCACGGAATATCTCACTGAACAAAATGAAGTTTCAGCTACTTTATTAGATAAGATAAATTTTATCCTTCCACTGCGCCCTGGGAATCTATTAGACTTAATAAAAAATCGAACAGAATTCCTTCGGGAATGGCCTGTCGACTTCCTATATAAACAAAGGAGATTGTACTACGGTGCTCCAGGTAACGTTTATTCGTTGTCTCGTAGATAAGCACTCAAACAACTTACGTATTAAGTTTAGCAATTACTAAGTTAATTTTATGATGTACTAGTCTGTTAAGAAATGAATGTATGCAGAATTTGCAATTCGTGAGTAAGGACTGCAATATAAAAAATATTAGAAATTAGAATTTCTTATAATTAATTAAGAACAATAATATGTCTTCTCTTTAATTGTGAGAAGAGATAAAACGCTAACCGAACGTAAATTTCATGTATTTAATAATTTAGCATAATATGCTTATTTATACAGTCCAAACTCTAATAAAGTCGTTACTAAATATAAAACTATAAAGGCGCGGTGAAACAGCCGGCGTGAGCGGGGCGTGCGCGTGTCCCGCCTGCGTTGTAATGTACCGAATTGTATGAGAGCGTTCACACAGCCGCCGGCGGCAGCGGGGCGGGAACGCGCTGCCGCCGGCGGGTGTCAAGCTTCGCTTTGCTGACGCATGCGTGATACGAACGGCATTATATATAAAACCGCGGTCACAGGCATAGAAATGTGTACGCGTCTTGATGGCCGTTACGACAACCAGCGACGACTTTCTACTAGACTATCGGCACATAGATTTTTCTAGAGCAATTGAAATAAAG
Source organism: Catocala nupta (assembly GCA_963675205.1). Classification (NCBI taxonomy): domain Eukaryota; kingdom Metazoa; phylum Arthropoda; class Insecta; order Lepidoptera; family Erebidae; genus Catocala; species Catocala nupta. Next base: position 22,338,410 of record OY776086.1, on the reverse strand, counting down.
ATAAGATTTATTTTCATATAATAGGCACGAGCAATGTGTTATTACTATTGCACAAGGCTATTGCAAGTGATCGTAAGTTTCTATGACCAGTTACCATAAGGCGCGCCATATGCTTGCTAGCCATCTTAGTAGCTAGCCAAATAACAGTGAGTTTGAAGAGAAATTGAGTTTTGTGTAGAGTAAAGAGATTTCCGTGTTCTAATAGAATAGAGTGAAGTATTAATAAACTCTATTTTAATATTAATTTCATTCTTCAATTCAATATTATTATTCGGTGGTTATAAATACTTTGTTATTATAAGTTTAGCTTCTTATATTATTTATGTTTTACGAGATCTATAATATGCTATAAAATTTATTTCCAACGTTAATTGGATATGCCTACTAATATTTTAAAGCCATAACAACTACTCTTTAGTATATTAACCATAGAATACATATTTACATAAATAAACATATTTTCTTTATAGACCTATATATATATTTATTATTAACTTAACCTTCTTTTTTTTTACGTGAGGGAATGCATTGACTCACACCCCTCCGCGGGGGCAGGCGGAGGGGTTATGTCGGACTCGCCGGGGTAAAAGAGAGATGGAATAAGAATAATGTACCTCCCGGAATACCGACTAAACCCACCACGGTGTTCCTCGACAAAACCACTATCGACGGGGCCGCGCGAATCACTTTCGCATACGGTCGCGACCCCGCCGAGGTTTCAGCCCGCCGTGTGAAACGGCAGGCCACTACACAATAAGACCTACCCAATATAGGCACTACTCATTAAAAAGCCCTACTGTCTCTCTCCTAAAGGGGAGACGGACACGACACAGAGGCGCGCGTGGGAACACGCACGCCGCCTCTCGGACCTGGTGCTGAACGGATGGCGGGCAGGCTCACAAAGCCCACCACCCCCAGGTCAATCCTCAGGGTGGCTGGAGATCATCTCGCACCCTCCGGCGCCCGGCTCTGCGGTTGGGAACCTAACCTAAAGTCATATTGATGTCAAAAAAATATGAATATAAAAATATGTCAAATATAATATAATATATACCTATATATTTAAATATGTCGCTCTATAGATGGAGCGTTTCGGTTACGCGTCTGGAATTCAAAGGTGCAAACAGTTGACATATAATGTCACAGTGTCAGAAAAATATATAAAGAACTATTTTCTTATTTATTGCTTAACAGCCTTGAGGATGCTTTACGTGGAGGCGAACACAGTTCAATGCATATTGTTTGTTTAAAGCCTATGTCGAGTTGGAGTACTATTTTGTAATTGTTTTATTATTCTACTATAATATAATATAAAATTTTACACAAACACACAACACCATCTAGCCCAAACTAAGCAGAGCTTGTACTATGGGTACTAGACAATGGATAAACATATTTACATATATACTATATTTTTTTTGTAAATACATACGTATTATACATAGAAACAACCAGTCCAAGTCAAACATCCATGTTCATGCACACAAATGTTTGACTTGTGCGGGAATCAAACCCGCGACCTCAGTCAGTCGGTTACACTAACCACTACACCATCAAGGCTATACTATATTGTATTAGGTTCTTACAAAGATGTGTCAAGCCTTTTGCGTTAATTAAGCTGTTATATTTAGAATTAGCTTATTTTTTTATTGTAAATATTATTATTAAAATGTCTTAGCTCAGACAAAGACTAAAAGTCCTGCCTGGATTTTGAGTAGGTCATCGCGACGTGTATACACTTCGATGACTCGTCGTACTGCGCATGCATGTTAAACCACGCCGAGCATGGCGTGAGCGGGTCGGGAGTGACGTCACCAAAACGCGTTTTGGTGACGTCACGCGTGGGCGTTCAATAAATATAAAGCTACCAACCCACAGCGACCACGATTACTGAAATAATATCTTTAATAATAATATTATGTAATGAAGGCCGATATAGAAATATAGATAAAATAGAGTTTGTTGATCAAATTTTAACTTAATTAAATGTACATGTTTGTTAAATTTTGCTCATCATCTCATCTTGTCTGGGCCGGGAATATGTTCGGTTTATTAACTTCATAAGTTACCGCGTCAACGACATACTACGCCCGCGTCAGCGCATTACAGTACATGTACATTTATTTATTTGAATTATTCTCTTTTCAATAAGTCATTATCAAGATAAACCCGTGAATCAAGAAAGTAAATACATTCAAAATCATCAAGGATTTTTCATTTAACAAGATATCAGGTTTGCCGTTCGGCAACAACAAGGCAACCGCACGACACTCTTATTCTATGAGTGTAAATATCTAATACATATATATAAATGTATGGCTGTACGCCATATTGGTTCAAATGGGTTATCTGGACACTCACATACCTAACTTTTGCATCCCTGTTCCTTTGTTCCATAAATACATTGTAGTCCAATAATTCCAAAGTACAAAATAAGTAAATTGACTGATATTCACATAGTTGTGAATGATGATCATGGGGAAACAACAGGAAGCATTAAAAATAATACTTCTTTTTAATTCATAATATTGCTATATGACCGATAGTATAATACGACCTTCACACATGCCCACCCATTAATGTTACATGCTATGTTTCATACAGAATAAAAGTATACATTTCATACTAATATATATTTTATGGAGGTAATATATTATTTGTGTATAAATCTCACAGTAGTAACTAATGAAAAATGTCAAATAAAATGTTATTATTTTCAATTGACACGGTATGTTATTTTGATTTCATACTATTTTCAATTAGCTTTTAGCGATACAGTGTGTTGAAAGCTTTATACCACGCATGCGTAATACGCGCGCCTAACGCGCGCCCGCACCGCGCCGCTGTCGCGTCGCGCCGCGCCGCGCCGGTCCCGCGCCGCGCTGCGCCGGTCCCGCGCCCGCCCCGCGCTCGCTCTAGCGCTGGCTGTGTGAACGCTTTCATATAGTTCAGTACATTACAACACGGCGGGACACGCGCACGCCCCGCGCACGCCGGCTGTTTGACCGCACCTTAAATCATTGTGGTTGAATCTTAATTAATAACCTTGTATGCTAACGTTATAATACTTTAATTGCCATTTTACGCCTTAACATACATACACAATATCACGCCTATACTCTCAAATGGATAGACAGACATTTTACCATGATGCTAACAATAATTTCTGGGCAGAAAAACCCTATGACACTTTACACAATCCAGATATCGAGCCCACAACCGCTACTCATTGTTGCTGCGATACCTAAGCAGTCTCAACAGAATATAAAGGACTTTTCTATTACACGAATTGCAAGACTACCTTGGTTAAATAGTAACTACCAATATTGTTCCGAATGCACAAGTCAATTTCCATGTCCTATTGATAGCAGTACCTCGGTACTCAACACATAGGACCGCCAGAGGTGTTCTTACTGTTTGTTCATTATTTGTAAAGCTCACGTGACGCAGAGCTTATCCCCAATGTGAGATCTGAGTTTAAATACAAATTATTACAAGCGGTCTTGTTATCAGAAATACAGTAAAATAAATCCGAGCTTTATCTTGGTACACATTAGGTCACCGATAAGCTGGCTTCAAATTCTTAATGTTTGGTTTAATAGTTTTGTTGTAATGTTTTAAACAGTAGGTAAACTATCACATGGATGTCACTCGTATTGTTCTGCTTGCTATATTAATGTCATTCCTAGGACATTAACATATATGTAGTAGGATACGAAATATTATAACCTACAGAATCATTGCCACCGTAATTGCCACCTATGATTGTCGCGTAAATGTTTGGGTATTTTTGGACCAGGTTCGTACTGTATAGATAGATATTGATAAAATATTTGAGTGTTCCTGTATATGAGTCGCTAAATTCGATTTAAATGGCTAATTTAATTCTTAATCATATTATTGGATAGAATAAAATTTATAAAAAAGAAAAGCAACGTTTTGATATTTTGAACAAAATTCAGAAATATGTTGCATAATTACTGCTGAATTGCTTCGTGCTACTAATACAAGACTTGAGCTTGAGCAAAGATTGCGCTGTACTTGCATTCTGATAATTAAGTGGACCAAAGGCAGTTAGAAGTCACGAAAATCCTGAAAGCCGATATCGTCCTAATTCGACCCACTCGCATTGCCGAGACACACTCGACGATCAAAATGGTGGACGATTTTTGTCCGCTTTAATTAAGTCACGAACGTCAGTGAGGCTGTTGGCCCGTTTCCTTAACACAGGTAATCACGATCGGAAAGGCATTAATTCAAAACTCCAGTGTGACACTCGAGCCGGATTGCTAACGACCTCACTTGAGCACGTTGCAAACGAACACTTTCTAAATACGGGCGTGGCTACGTCACCGTGGATATGTTGCTAACGTTCAGCTTATGTTAAGGATGACATTTTTTTTATTGTGTTTGTAAGTACTTTTATTTGAAAGATAGTTCACGAAAACATAACCATCACACAAGACTTAATTCTGTAACTTCGGCAGTAGCCCTAACGAAACTGGAAATAATTTAGCAATTGTAATAACAACATACGTTTATACCTTCATATTCCTTAAGAGTAGACGTAGAGTAGATGTAGCCTAGTGGGAAACCATTGGACTGCCACGCAGAGGTCTCGAGTTCGAACCCAAGGCGCGCATCTCTGACTTTTCGAAGTTATATGCGTGTTAAATAGTTAATTATCGCTTGCTTTAACGGTGAAGGAAAACATCGTGAGGAAACCTGCATGCATGGAAGAAGCTTATGCGAGAGTGCTTAATTTTCTGCGAGAAAAGGTATGAGAGGGAATCAACAATTCCATATTAATTTTTATGTTATGTTTCTGTTTTTGTTGTAATTATTATAGTCTTTTATTGTATTTCTTTCTTTTTATGTTTTATGTTTGTAATATGATTTTTATTGTCTCTATGTTAATTAATGTAATTGGTGTACTGCCGTTTTAATTAACTATAATAAATAAATAAATAAATAAATGTCTGAGTGTTCTCCATAATGTTTTCGATGATATGTGAAGTCTGCCAATCCGCACTAGGCTAGCGTGGTGGACTATGGCCTAACCCTTCTCACAGTGAGAAGAGGCCCGTGCCCAGCAGTGGGACAGTTTGATAAAGGCCTGATATTATTATAGACGTAGGAGGAGTATTGCAGACTAACTTTTCGTCAGGTATATTTTAGTTTCACGTATTAGCAAGCCTATTATCGTCTATTGGACATATTCTCAGACTCCGTGGAGTCTTTGTAAATTTCCTAGTAGAATACGCAATTACACATTGCCGGTCCAGATATTAAAACTAAGACCTAACTATCAATCGCGAATATAAACGCAAAGTTATGCCAACAATGCAGTAACTACCTTATAACTACCAAATATATTTTCAAACCGGACTAGTTGTACCAGAGATTACCTCCTACATAAAATGTATATCCAAACTTACAAACTTTACCTATTTATAATATAAGTATAGATTTATAATCATTTATCTATATCTAAAAATCAAATCTTTCCTTAATATTAGTAATATTATACTAATATTAAGGAAAGATTTGATTTTTTGATTTGATTTCCAAAGAGGAATGATTTGATTTATCTTTGCTTGTTTATTTGTTGGTTTGTAACGATTTAACTCATAACTAGACAACCGATTTTAAAATTCGTTCATTGTTACGAAGCTATATTATCATAGAGCTACATAGATAAAATTTTATTTAAAAAAAAACCGGATAAGTGCGAGTCGCCCACCGAGGGTTCCGCACAATTTTGTAACTACATTTTATAAAAAAATGTTGTCCTTGCATAAAGACCCTGTTTTTTATGATTTAATTACAAATGTATAGTTTTCAGATTTTTCCCTATACTTGTAGAATTAGACGGTATTACTTCATACAGCCAAATTTCATAGTCCTAGGTCAACGGAAAATACCCTACAATTTTTTATTCCTTTGAGAGTATCGAAATACACGTTTTTTTGCGGCATAAACGGACGCAGGTATCTTTTTTTTTTTACGTTCTCTAAAAAAAGTTAGATTTTTTACAGCTTCAAGAGACTGTAGACCTGAGAATATCGTTTTAATTTCAACTCGACTCCACGCGTTCCCAAGATAAAGGGTCTTGGCAGACAGACGGACGGACAACAAAGTTATCCTATAAGGGTTCCGTTTTTTCCTTTTGCGGTACGGAACCCTAAAAACGTACGAGCACTAACATATACTAAAGTAACCTAACCTACTTTTACACGCACGAAGCCGCGGGTTAAAGTTAGTTATATATTACTATACTCCCTATTATATAATTACCTACAACTACATATATGCTATATTTAACTACGGATCACATCGTTTAGGGTAATTGCTATATACATTACACTAATTACAGAGAACAGATCAAATTACCATATGCTTTCGCAATTTATAGGGTGAACAGTTGAAAACCTTTGCAATTCTCTCTCATATTTTACTGTATAACTTGGCTATAATTATTGGACTCTAATACTCAACGGTTTGCTTTTCTCGTCACTATCAAAAGAAGAAGATACACACGCAAAAATGTCTGATACGTGATTGTTATAGCTTGTGGCATATTGCAACACCAAACTCATCTAAAATAGTAAAAGTTTCTGCTTAACTTGCGTCTGAAACAGAGATCTGTAGTTACCCTACCAGCATCACCATAGAGGCGTTCCGCAAACCGCGTGGCGGTCTATTTTTCGAACAGACAGAAAAGATCGGTCCTGTACGTTGTTTGCCGCGGCTGCCCGCACAGGGTACGATCGCTACGGTGGGCAGCCAGGATTTTTCTGGACTTATTGTTGTGGTCCATCGTATGCGCTATTGCATATAGGATTTCATATGTTCCATATTGTTGGCCATATTGGCCGATCCATTGCTGTCCGTTCTCTGCGGAACGCCAAAGAGTTCTGGGTCTTAAGGCACTACGAGGTTATTCCTAAATGTGACCTTCAGATTGATTGCTTACTAACAAGGTTTCCAACTTCATGTGTTCTCTTGATTCGCAAAAAATGCTTTCGCAATATTCACTATTTGACATAAGCGGATGTAGCTTAGGCACAGCTCTACTCAAGCGAGTAGGGCTCTGCTACTCACTCGCCGATGTGAACACGGGGGCGTTTGTACACAAGCTTCTACCTTTCTCCAACGAACTCCTCCGTTGGCCATTGCTTTACTTTATAAAAACTCATTGTATTAAAATCATGATACGTCCATTTATTTAAGTCACAACACGACAATACAACAAACAATGTTGCACTTATTATTTTGCATATACATAATTTATATTTACGTAATACAGAGCTGTAGACCCCATGAACAGAACTGACAAGGATCTCATGGTCAGTCCCATACGAATATTTCAAATACGTTTTCAGAAAGCACTTTAAGTTATCTGTCATGAAATTGTTAGTTGCAGCACGGAGTCAGAAACCTGTAACTAAAAAATGACTATAGCTTTGCGGCCTATATAACATGGGACCTTAAATGGCTGGTGAAATGTAAATAAACTCTTTTGAAAACACCTCCAGAAATAAAGGCGTGAGAAAATTCTCACCGAAAATACGCCAAAGGTTCATTCTTTACGGTTTTATGTACTTTAACTCACTAGCAAAATTAGTATCGAATACGCCTCTGTTTAACCGTTCGTGGATATTCAGTGACAATTTACATGTTTATAAATATACAGACGTAAAGATTGGCCGTCTATTCAAAATACAGGCTATGTTATTCTTTGTTAATTAATGTACCAAGAGCAATTTAATCCCAACCCTATCCTCTCCCCCTGGGGTATTGCAAATATAAACGTTTATCATACGTGCACTCCGATGACGACACGCTCATTAGCACTACAGCACCAAACTAATGAGACGATTTAAAACAAAATACAGACTAATTTGTGCGATAAATATTTGCTGGAAACTTCTCAACTAGAATTACCTTACACATTATACTTTAAGAAAATTATATAAAGTACGGTATAATCAATAAATAGCAGATTAGATATTAAAACTATACAACCTTTTACAGATTGTATAGCGGTTTATATAAAAAGCACTACTAATATTTAACTAGTCAAACTTAAATTTACACTTGCCCCGACGTTTTGGCTGCTTTTCAATAGTCATGGTCAAGGAATAAACGGTGAAAGTAGTTTGGTTTCAACGTGTAACTTTTGCGAAAACGTAAGACAATAACTGATACACGTAATCATACATACATATGTACATAGATTCACGCTTGTTTCCCATAGGGGTAGACAGAGACTACGGATTTCCATTTACTACGATCCTGACACACGTAATCATATTCATCAGATATATTCTATAGAAAGGTACTGCTAGTATTTTGGACAGACAGACAGAAATAAAAAGAAAAGGAAGTAGGTATCTAAAAGGACAGAACGAAACAAAAAAGATATGTCAGGTTAGCAGCAAATGGAAATCTGTAGTCTCTGTCTAGTTTTCTGGGAAGTAATATCTCAGAAGACAGTCTCTACTGACAGTCTCTCTGACAAAAATTCTGTCTGAAGAACCTAGTCCCTTTTGTGTGGAAAACGCAGCAAAACGAATGCCTCAGGCCGTCAAAGAACTGACTTGCTCGGGAAAGTAGCTCTTGCTTAAGTGCCTGTACACTTGGCATGACAATGCCAGCAGCCTTTCTGCAAGCATTCAAAGTTACGGCAGCTTATATTTGTTTTCCCTTCTATTTTCATGCTGTGGTAAAAGAATTAAAGATGGTAGAAGATAGAGATAGAAAGAGTTACATTACAAGCTATTATAGGCTACGGTAACCAAATAAATAAAAAAGTGTATAATCGTTTGGATATATTTGGACCAAAGAAGAATATTTAACACAATATATTATTTCTATTTTAATAATGTTATTTGTTTTCTTACCGAAAGAGTCATATAACCGTACCGTTCAAATTTATTCATTCAATTATTTATTTTAAACCAAGATATACAAACTTAAAATCATAAGATTATTATATATTCATATTTGAATATTTGATTATTACAATGATTATGTAGTATAAATTATATCGAATGAACATAAAGTAAACAAAAATTTTAAACAACAAGAAAGGAAATCCTTAAAATAAATCACAAGCGAGCGTTGATCAACAAATTCTTAAATAGCATTTACATTATAAACGAGTGTATCTGGCGCTATCAATTCAAATTATTAATTTTGTAATAAGCCCGAATCAAGCCGAGTTTCAATTCAAATTAGAGAAAAACGGCGAATTTGTAGATATAGATTATAATTTAAATTGAGTTGCCATAAATAATTTAAAGGGCAGCGTTTCAATTTCGCAAAATATTACGTAAATATAGGAAGCTGGTTATTTGAAACTTTGAATCGACATTCTAGAGTTAAATGAACCCTTAATGTCAAATATTTGGAGTTCATTTAACTTCGGAATGTGATATATGGTTTATTGAAATCAATATATAATTGAGTAGTGAGTAATTTTAGTAGGTTCTCTGTAATCGCCACATTGCAAGCGACTTGCATATCTTATTCCTGGTTTAGCCATAATACAAAATCTGATAGATTACCTTTTCATATAATTATTAGTAAATGATATTTACAAATGAAATGCCACGTAGGTCCAGAATTTTACGATTCGTCGATAAAAACGGTTGTCGCACTTTTGTAATATAATCGGTTTTAAAAACCGCTGTAACGCGAATGAATGATCATATTTTCATTTCGGCTGTTTTCAGCCTTATAAACTAAACTCAATGAACGATAACACATCATCTCCACGGGTGACGGCAGTTAAAAATATGTGATTATGTTGCAATTCCGCCCAATCATTTAGGGATACAGTGGTATACAGTACACTTTTATATTAACATTTTTATTTTTTGAAATTAAAGCCAAAATGCTGTAACAATAACCAATCTATACTCATATTATAAAGAGAAAAGATTAGATTTTTTGTTTGTTTGGTTGTAAGGGTTTAACTCAAAAACTACTTAACCGATTTTAAAAATATTTTATCATTAGAAAGCTATATTACCACCGAGTAACATAAGACATATTTTTTTTTAAGGTACTCTTACTAACATAACCTAACCTACTCTTGCGCAAAGCCGCGTGAAAAAGCTAGTATATAATAACACAAACTTTCTTTTATTACGATTTTAATTTTCTTGTCCCTAGACTTTATTATTCCCAAGTCACTTGGGGTCGGCTTTTCTGGTCTAACCGGATTTAACTGGATATCAGTATTTACACGAAGCGGCTGCCACCTGACCTCCGCAACCCAAAGACTAACGATACCCTAGGGCTAGACCAGTGTCAGGATATTATAGGGCACTGACTTCCCAATAACGACTGCCATAGATGTTCATGGCAGCCGGGACCGATGGCTTAACGTGCTCTCCGAGGCACGGAGTAAGCGATAAACTGTCAATCAATACGCAAATAATATTGAAAAGTCATATAACTTCAGAAAGTCAGAGGTGCGCGACCTGGGTTCGAACCGGAGACCCTCAGAATTGCAGTCTGTTGGTCTCCCTACTGATATTTCATATTTAAATATGAGAGAAAATCAATTATAATTACAGACAATATACCAACCACTATAATAAGTTATCTGGAAGACTAATTAATTAGCTGTTTTAAAAGAAAATTGACATTCAATTGATATCAAGGGGTCGTCACGTATTGTTGCGGCAAGTCTGAGATCACATCAATGTCAAAAGCGATTATATATAAAATATATAATGGGCTCAGAATTTTTGAAGCAGCCTGCCTTTGTCCTAGTTCTACGACTAGACAAGGCCCAGAATATTTTTAGAATTATTACTTACTGCCAAATATTGATTGTCACAGATGTTCATGATAGCCGGGACTAACCATAGTGCACAGAAAGAGACAGGAGAATTTGTATTAAATAACAAACGCTGGTAGCTCCGTCAGTTCAAGAATATGTCATATTTGTTATCCTATATACAGGATGTCCGGTAATTAATGGATAACCTGGAAATGTCTTATAGTAGAACTAAAGGCCGTTCAGACAAAATGAAAAAAAAAATTATATATGTATGTATAAAGTATCCTAACTAATATTATAAATGCGAATGTGAATTTGTTTACTTGTTTGTTAAGCTGACATGCCTTGACTTCTCGTATACTCCCATCATCATGCAATTTCGTATACACGTAGTCAGGGGCATAGAAAAGGACATAGACTGTTTCTTCTAGAAAAAGGTACTCACTGTTCTTGAGGGAGCGAAGCCGTGGGCAAAAACTAGTAATCTGCTTAGACGTCTTTGGATTGTATAAAATATGACAAGCAGTTTACTTTTAGATGGAAGCTATGTGTGATTTATTAATACTAGAGAATGAGAATTTCCAGACAAAAAATGCAGAAGATCATACAAACAAACATGTTTTCTCGTTTATGCCAATAAAACTAATTATATTTACTATTGGAGACCCTCCACAACAATTTGTTTTTAATATTAGTAAGCTATATTAAACTAGATTTAGCCCGCAACTTTGCTCGCGATAATCTAGATTTTGTCAATAAATTATTATCTTTCTGAAACAGTACCTTTTCCTGGATGTAGCCACCGATGATACTCTATGTACTTTTCTGTGCCCCTGACAATGTGGATGCGAAATTTCATGATGATAAGTCGAGTAGTTGAGTTGTGAAAGCGTAACAAACAAAAAGACAAACTCACATTCACATTTATAATATATGTATATAAGTAAATATTAAAAATATAAACCATAAAACCAACAAGACAAAACAACTCGACTAAATCAACCACAATATACAAAAACTTGTCTTCTAAAACAGTAACACGTGAACACTCTATTCAAAGTACGGATGTATCTATACGTCGGAGAGCCTATTAGTTAATTGGATAGTACAGTGCCTACACGATTGAGATTTCAAAGACAACGATAATCAATTGTGCGTCTAACGAAGGGGAGTACAAACAGTAGCCAGTGGCACACCAATCGACGCAGTGACCAAATACACGGGCGGACACAAAACGAAACTCTCCCGTTACCTGAATCATCAGACATTCCTGTCTGCTGTTTATTTTACGACTTAAATACTGGATTATTGCTCGAGATTTTCCATGTGCACAGGATTTAATGAATAGGCAATCTTTATCTCATTTTCTTTGTAAAAATTACTGGCGTGTGCTGTTTATGTATTATATTTTACTGCACATACGTCTACTGCCTGAGGGGTTATGTAGGCTACATACTTCGACCCTAATACGTCTTTTGTGTCATTTACTCTATACTGATGCTTATTGTATGTCTGTGATTCTCTCTCATTACCTTGTTCATGTACGCTTCTTGTTTCAGATTTAACCCATTACTCGTAATAGAATCTGTTCTGTATATATGTAATAGAAAAAACAAAAATTCGATGTAGCCTCAGTGTCATTTAGAAAAATATAACAAATGCTATTATTTCAAATAAAAATAAAACTCAAATGTGAAGTTAAATTGCATTTTAATTTACATTTGACGTTGATAAAACGAGATGGAAACTCTATTTTAAATAGGTATATTTAATAAGGAGAATTGGTATTCTAATTTTTGTTCGTATCAAAACTTGGTAAAGAACAGTTGCTGTAGTGTTTTTCATTTAACTATCTTCTTTACATTTACTTTATGTACTTATCTCGTCTTTATTCTCGAATGTAATTCAAAATGCTCTTATTTTGGGTTTAATCATTGACAAATCAAAATAAATACTTAATTGCAAGACAAATAGTATCACGTTTCAGGCAAATTAACCCGTGCACCCCGTAATCCTGCCCTGAATGTGTTCTAGCCACTCCGATTCCTCTTCTAAATTTCTCGCAATCGACTTATTTATGTTTTCATTCCATGCTTCATCAATACTAAGACAACAGACATGAACAGCGGATACCGCTTATCATCAGATGCTGCGTGTCTACCACCAAAAGCAGTAAAAAACACATGCAATGAAACCACATCGCCTAATTAAATTTATTGGTACATTAACCCACAAAACAAACCCGCGCCTAGTCCTCTCGTAGTTTTTACGAAGCTCGTTAAATGACTCAAAAGTTGCCTTTGTGAGTTCACGGGGTACTGTCAATTTGCGTGCAGTGTATTTAGAGAGGCAGTTTGATGTGCTAATGAGCTACATTAACGTTTAGTCGACGTCAATAAACGTCACTTTGTCGGTGCAGGGGCACGCGTACCACGTCCCTGCACGTTCGTGTTCAACATTTCACGTAGCTACTGTTCACTCATAGATAATTCACGGTCGTATACGTCTACATATGCGAAGAGGTTAACTGCTGATAAGTAAGGAAATAAGATTTGTTAGTCGCTTAAGCTTACGTTTAAGGAATTTTTGCTGTTTGCGGATACAGTACACAGGCATCATGGTAACTGGTCATCGGACAATATGGATTTTTGTAAGACTTGGGTCAAAAGAAGTTATTTCGGTGCTATCCAAGTTCCTATGACCACCTTACTCAAAACACATCGATTTGCACGGAGTCTGGTAATTCTTTTTACCGCAGCAACTCAACTCAAGGTTATAAATTATATCATAGCACAAAAACAATCCATGCAGCAGACCTTAAACCTGCGACTTCGGCAAACCATGTCGTCGCATTGACAATGTAGCTATTCATGGTCCTATTTTGCATATAGGACGATACTATGCATCATCTATTGTATAGTTCTAACCATGCGTTAAGCAATATATAATAATACATATATCGAATGTAATAATTGCTGTTAAAGGTAGACTCCGTCTAATATTTACTATAAAAAGATTTATTTTATAAGCATTTCGCATGCCATAGTAGGCAATCGTCAATCCCAGACTTAGGACTATGTTTACGTAAGTTGTGTATGTATTCAATAATTGGTAAAACGATGACACGGTTTGTTTTGTTCACAGATTGAAAACCTGCTTCATGGGTTGTCTTTTTCCTTTCTTATAATTTACATCCTACCTTACAATAAAAAATGATTAAATAAATAAATCTATTAAATTAAAATAAATCTTAATATACTATAACACAACGTTATTTGTTAGTAATCTTCTGTGGGCGCAATTCCTCTTTCAGTTAAGCTGACCCAGTTGTGACCGAAATTCCAGGTTTAAATGGCCTCTACGCTCTACAAAGAGCTTTTATTAAATAAAAATGTGCAATTTCCAAATTATCAATAACCTCTATTTCTGTATAAATTATGCAAAATTGGTATTTAATATGTGCAGACATTAAAACAACAGACAAAAATAGACCTCCAGACTTGGAACATTGAATATGTGGATGAAACAATTTTACACTGTCCTAATATAGAATCCTCAACAGTGAGCCTCACTCATATTAATATATTAGTAAGGCTTACTGTTTGACGTTATTAATATGTCATCACTCAGCGTACTACCAGACCTACTAAGAGAGCAGTCTCTAGTTTAGATTGAAGTAAAGACTCAATTGGTGTACTAAAGCATAGCTAGGGTAACCGCCGACTGATGGCGAAGCTAGCTTTCCTTTAAATGAGGTTGTATTTAAACGAGGCTAGTCAGAATCTCCACGTAAGATGCAACACGACAAAGGCAGTAAAGTTGCCACTAATAGGTTTGCGGTCGCAGCGAGACGCACGAAGTGCGAGTAGCATAACAAGACGATATCCTTAATCCGCCGCACTGTGGGCTGAAAATCGACCTCCATAGACATAGAAATGAAAGTTGCTAGATGTTCGTTTTGTTGACGGATATGGCTTCTATTAGCTATTATACACATAACAATGTCATCTGAACTAACTCCGCACAAAAATGAATTTATTATAAGGTTTTTTCGAAAAAAATGTATGGAGCTAGCATGAAAAATCTGAATATCTCTGAACTTGCAAGGAAAACCGTAATATCCTCAGAGATGGTTATAGGACTAATTATTTGTGATTTTTTGACATACTTCATATAACGGTACCTGCTGCAGAATTTTTTTTAAAAATCATCTTATTTTTAATTAATTTTTTTTAACATTAAACGATTTGTTTTGGTGTATAAGTAAAGAAACAACACGTTATATGCATATAATACTAAATCTTCGCCAGTTATTTGTTAAAATATCAAGAAAATTATTTTTGCCTAACATAGTATATATGTTTTAAAACAGTTAATTGGATACCATTACTGAACTTTGCTTTACTGAACTGAAATATAAAATGGTTAACATTTTGCATCATAATTTAGTTTATTCTAAGCTTTGTTACCCCTAACATATCACTGTGAAATTTTATAATGGAAAGTTTAAATACCAATTTAGACCTATTCGTTCTTCTAAAATGTAAGAGTACTTCATTTGATCATGAGGTATTGTTTAGTGAAGTTATATCCCGCCTAGACGTTTGTCTTTCCGTTGAAGATCAAGTGACTCTAAAAGAATTTTGTCGGAGATTTGTACGAGCTGCATCACAAAGGTGGCAAAAATCTCACCGAATTCTTGATACTTTTAGAAAACAATACGAAATTTGGCTGCAAGCAACTATCGATTGGCCAAGTTGTATAAATTTAGTCGCTCAAGAACCAACTGTTGCTGAGGGATCAAGATCAATCTCTCCAGAACCCTCAACATCATACTCTGTTGGTACAATGACAAAGAGGTCACGAAAACCATTCGAAGATCTGGAAAGCAAACAGAAGAAGAGAAGATCTGATGAGCATAAAACTGACAATCCCAGTGAATTGGCATATACAGCAGCAGCGCGTTTTAAGGAAGAAGGTTGTGAGGATATCGCATCTGTAATCGAATATATGCTGAAACATCCTGAAGCAGCCTCTAAAATTAAGGAAACGCTTAAGCAACCGGTGAAAACTATCTTATTTACACCAAAAGAAGCACTTGGATTACTCCTTTCATTAAAATTATCAAAGTGGCAATACATCACTTTACGAGAGTCAGCTATTCGGGAAGGTAGAAAGGATATTTATCCATCCTACTATAAAGTGCAACAAACCAAGCTGGCATGCTATCCTCCGAAGCAATCAGTGTTAGTGACCGATTCATCGGCAAGAATAACCCTTCAAGCTTTACTCGACATTACGGTCAAAAGAATCCTCCAAAGTTTTCCTAATGATGATGTGCAAAATAAGGATTTAAAATTGATATCTAAATGGGGTTTCGATGGTGCGTCAAACCAAAGCCGATACAAGCAGAAAATGGATAGCGATCAAGACGATTCAAGTATTTTCATGACTTCCTTGGTGCCACTAAAACTGACTGATGGAGACAATACTTTGTGGATGAACCCAAAACCATGCTCAGCAATGTATTGTCGTCCAGTTCAATTTACTTTTGTGAAGGAAAGCGAAGCAGTAGTCATCGAACACAAACGACGAATGGATGAAGAAATTAAGGCTCTCATTCCTACAGAGTGCAATAATAGAAACAGGGTGAATCATCACCTAATGATGACAATGATCGATGGTAAAGTCTGCACGTATTTGTCTCAAGCCAGATCAAGTTCATCATGCTATTTGTGTCTGGCAAAACCGACAGAAATGAACCGTTTGAGTGTAGTAACAGCAAAGACCGTATCTTCTGATATATACGAGTTTGGATTGTCATCTCTACACGCCCGTATAAATTGTATGGAATGTTTACTACATATTTCGTATAGACTAGATTTTAAAGAGTGGGCTGCGAGAGGTAACGAGCACAAAGAAATGCTAAGTAAGAGAAAAAAGATTATTCAAGACAAATTTAAAGACGAATTAAATCTATTGATTGACATTAATAAACAAGGTTCCGGAACTACTAATGACGGCAACACTGCAAGAAAGTTTTTCAAATTTCCCCATAAAACTGCAGCCATTACTGGGTTGGACGAAGAACTAATAAGAAGATTTGCTGTGATTTTACAGGCAATAACTTCCGGGGCAAAAGTAGATATAATTAAATTTAAAGATTATGCCTTCAAAACAGCAGAGAGGTACGTGGAATTATATGACTGGTACTATATGTCATCAACCGTCCACAAATTACTTATACACGGGGCAGACATAATCGAGAAGAATGATGTTGTACCCATAGGAAGTCTCTCGGAAGAAGCATCCGAGTCTCGCAATAAAGATTTTAGGAGGTTTCGGGAACATCATTCGCAGAAAAAGAGCAGGCAAGATTCGAATCATGATATCCTTAATATGTTAGTTGTTTCTTCGGATCCTTTTATAAATGTACAAAGGCCCAAGTTAGATGCCAAGAAAAAGGAGGATTTATTTCCTGAAACCCTCAATTTAATTCAGTTTCAAGAAACTGACTTTGAGTTTCTAGGCAATCTAGATTCTGATTCAGAAATCGACGAGAGTGATAAGGAAAACTAGAAACTTTTTGTGCTTTTAATTATAATTCTATTCAATGTAATTTTTTCATGATCTTTCGTTATTTAGCTTTGGTACGTAACTATGTTTTGCAATTGATTTATTTTTAAATATTTTATATTACTATTCTTGTACCTATTTATATTTTTGCATACTTTTGTACCTATGTTTTGTTTTATATAAATTTTATCAACTATTAAAAAATACCTTTTTAATTTATTTTTCTTTTTATTTAATGCCTATTATTAGCGTTAATAAAATAACTAACTTATCGATTGATCTTTACTTTGACATTAGTAGAATTTAATGATTTAAAAAAATACCTTCATTTAGACATAATAATAAAACAATTAGACAGTTGTCGAAAATATTTCTTAGAACTCGTAACATGTCTAATTAACTAATTAGTTTACTTATGTACTTACCTGTAAGAATTTAATTAGTGTACTCCGTAGTTACCATTGTGCGATATTGCAAATCACTTAATCTCTTATTCAGAACTCATTAGAAGGCTAATTTAATATTCAGTGGTTTACCTGTATGCAAAGTTTAGTAATGGTATCCAATTACTTGTTTTAAAACATATATACTATGTAAGGCAAAAATAATTTTCTTGATATTTTAACAAATAACTGGCGAAGATTTAGTATTATATGCATATAACGTGTTGTTTCTTTACTTTTACAATAAAACAAATCGTTTAATGTTAAAAAAAATTAATTAAAAAATAGATGATTTTTAAAAAAAATTCTGCAGCAGGTACTGTTATATGAAGTATGTCAAAAAATCACAAATAATTAGTCCTATAACCATCTCTGAGGATATTACGGTTTTCCTTGCAAGTTCAGAGATATTCAGATTTTTCATGCTAGCTCCATACATTTTTTTCGAAAAAACCTTATAATAAATTCATTTCTGTGCGGAGTTAGCTCAGACGACATTGTTATGTGTATAATAGCTAATAGAAGCCATATCTGTCAACAAAACGAACATCTAGCAACTTTCATTTCTATGTCTATGGAGGTCGATTTTCAGCCCACAGTGCGCCGTGGCTTTATACCCTACTGCGGTAGAAGGGGAGTTATGTTTTGCGTGTGTATATAAATGTGTGTATAATGTTTTTTGGCACCCTCTGTAGCCAAAACAGCTCGATGGCTCTTATTAAATGGGGTATCGTTAAATTCGTTGTAACAGTGGTAGCAACAAAGAGCATACCATTTTGAGCAAAAACTAAAATGGTTGCCATTAGTGCTTTGAATTTTTAATTTATTGTCTTCTTTTAGCTATCGAGTCTTAAAATTTTTATAATATGAATTTATACTCATTTAATTTTAAATGATATTTTCTTCCAGCGTCAGTAGTAAAGTCTGTGTCTTGGTGGACTTACAAACATTCAAACTACGGACATACACAAAGAACGCGTAGACCCGAACAACTATCTGTGAATCTCATAAATTTTTGTCACACCCACAACATTTGACACAGCGGCAGTGGAGAGGCAACCATTTAATCTACTACGCGTTTCGTGAAGTCAAAATAATATAATAATTATGCAGTCATACACTAACCATCTAAGACATTTATAATATTAATAGGATATAAGATATGAGAGAGATATGAAAGATCCTTATCTACTTACGTCTTACGTGTATAAACATACATGAAACATTTACACAACAAAACATTGACACTAAGTATGCAGCCTACCGAGATGTGAATGACATGCAGCCTACAATAAACCTCACTAGTTGCAAGCCAACTCATAGCATTTTTACATGGAGAATGTAGTACTATAAATCTTTGTATGCGTCATATAGATGCAGAGTGGTTCCGTTGCTTCAAGTCGTAGCCAGCGAGGCGGAAAATTGCAAACTAGCGTACCCAGCGCAACGCCCTGTCTATCTGGGCTTACACCTCTCTACTATAAACAGCCACGAATATTAATTACGAAATGTATTACCGCAAATAAGGTTAATAGATTTAGGAAGTATTTAGTTAAGGTTCAGACGTAACCACTAAAATAGTGGCTTATAAATTACTGAACGAATGGTTGTCGGTTTTAGCTAATGACTGTCGAGTGAACACACGAGTGTTTATTGCTCGGTCATGAATTCCAGTTGTCTACATGGAAAGCACTTAATTGTCGGCGTACCCAAGGAAATCGCTGCAAACACAATTTGGTGAAGTGGAGGGTAATAGATCCTCTTCCAGTGCGAATACAGTGCTCTGGAACAGACCACCATCCCCACCACACCATCTACTGGAGTTTCCAAAGTCTCCACATACCTGCACTCTTTACGACCTGCTGGAATAAAATTTAGGAAGTACCGTCAAAACAAAAAGTTCGTAAAATTCTCGGGTTGAGTGTCGACTGAATTTACTAGTATGCCTAAGAAGCGCGCTGTTATTAGACATGTATTTTTATGCTAACACTCTCATCGTCTGTCGTCCAGTTACACTGGTTTATGTACAATGCGACATTTGCTGTTTGTCAAGTGCACAATCAATGCATCGAATGTTGATGAAGACATTTTTATTCCATATTAAGTAGTTGTTCTTTGTTACTTTAAAAAAGGATCATAGTATATCCCCAAAAAGTGTTACAACGAAGTCTCGCATTTCGTATTCATATATTTTATGTCGTACCTAATAGTCTCTTGGTTTTTACCGGACACAAGACCAGATCCCGTGCTGGGATCTTACTAAGAGAAAATCCCGACATCGTTCATACCAATCTGAGAATCGAACGAAAGGTCTCAAACTCAAGACCAAGTACCTTATCCCACATATCAATAGCTCACGTTAATCTTTAAACATAATTCGACAAGGAATCATAATACTGTTGCTTACGAGTTTTTTTAGTTTGTCTGCGAACAACGCTCTATATCTATTAGAAGAAGGTATGAGCTATTGAATTAATATCGTAAATTTGAGGAAACTGTTTGTTTCTGCGTGCTTATCTTGACTGTACGGATAGCGAGGTGGTTTAAATGGTCGCCTCGCCGCTGCCACTTCGCCGAGTATTGTGGGTTCGAATCCCATATGGAACAAAAATGTATGTGATCCACAAATGGTTGTTCCAAGTCTGAGTGTTATTTGTGTCCGTTGTTAGAATGTTTGTAAAGTCCCCCGCAACACAGGAAATAATCAAAGTGCGGGAATGGAATTGAAAAAAAAAAAGATTTCAGTTAAATTTAAAACTTATTTTTATATTTTATACCATATCTAGGTAGGATATAGGCTATCTAACATTATGCTACACTTCTAAGGAGCACACCTAGTAAGTTAATAAATATGTTAACAGGGCTGTATATACATTAAACAAATTTCAATTTAGCAACACGTTACTTTCATAATACACGTTCAATGTGTTATATCATGTTGTTTTATAGCCGTACCTTTGATTAAAATACGGATGAAATTACCTAACATCCGATGCTACTCACATTGTTCTCAAAATATGCGACGAGCATAAAATAATTATGTTTATAATACTCCGTCTTTATTACGTTGAAGGCTGCGTATTCATTAAGACTTAGCGTCAAGTCGTGAAAAGAAATTGTAACAAACATCATCCCCTCAGTTTATTTACGTATGATAGAGGAATATAACGGAACAAGTTGAGTAAAACTGTTTTGTGTCATTTGAAAATGTTTTACTTTAAATTTTAATTCTTTAAGACGATGCTTTAATGTTTGTTGAACTAAATTTCGATCACAGCTGCTAATCTGAGCAAGGATATATTTTATCAAGTATTGCGCAATTACAAGTGCACTCCCTATTTTTTTATCTGCTTAGACCGAAGGGACGCCGACGCGACTGTGGAGAGATCAGGCGCAGGACCAACGGTTTTCCTTGTATGCAAAAGTGGCAATAAATCCAAATAACTTGTTGCTGGCTTTAATCGAAACTCGAACCTGGATCCGTTGCCGTAAACTAAACAAACACCTACAAGGTGGACCGACGACCTGGTATGAAGGCTTTCGGTCTTTGTAGAAAACGTTAGGTGAAGCCTATGTCCAGCAGGTATCGTATTTTGGCTGTGATGGTGGAACTTAACGAGGTAGTAATTTTATAAACTACAAACTAGTAGTATGGTTGCTTTTCTGAAGCATATCAGCATTACGCAATAGCATCTAATTCTAGTGCTACAAATATCTACAGACCAGGATGCTTAACATAGAGCAGGCCGTATGCTTTTTCACCGCCTTGGTTTCATAAGAAAATATTTTTTTTATATATGTAACGCACTTACAACAGAATACAGCCAGGGTCAAGCATTCCTTCAATTTGTAATGACGGGCTCTCGATGCTCAAGTTGGCCTAAATCAATCGTAAGTATGAAATTAAATTCACTAAGACGCTGTCGACTTTGATTCAACGTTATTTATTAATTTATAAATTTATATACATTTTTATTGCCAGAATGATGACAGACGTATGAATTTATAATTGACTGCCTAATTTGTCTCGCTGCAAGGTTGTGCTTATGTTTGTATTGCGAGGTTTAGGGTTCCACCCAGATGGAGCAAAGTTTTATTAGGGTTTTCTGACAGGAAATTATCAGGAGCAGCACACACTATTTAGACTCATCACGTAAATATGCGAAATGGGGAAAAGTGGATATTATACTTCTCTGTCTATATCTTCGGCGATATACACCGTAGATCTATATATACTTACCTATATGTAATTATATTACAAAAATGATGGCGGCTTGGGAATTCTGATCTAATATATTCTATGGTCTGAAAGCGTCAGTGTTTTACGTAACTTAAAGTCGCTAGATACGTTGCCGGGTACGATAATGTGTGACATAATCAATCAACAAATCATCATCACAGAGTCTAAAATCAAGTTTGATAGACTGAAAAAGTATCGTCCGTATTACGTGCAACTTTGTCACCTCCTGCGATGAGTAGAATGTCCTAGATGGACTATAAACACTCCTTACTAGGCAAGACATAAGCATGTTTATCACCTAGATAGCTTAAAAATATATGCATAATATCAAGCATAATACCATAATGTTCGATAAAAGATGGAATACGGAAGAAAGTTTGATGTTTCATTTCTTTATCTCATGAAACACTAACAGAAATTTGTTCTTTCATGTCGTTTAAAAAGCTTCTAATACTGTTATATGAATATTCATTTAACTTTAGCATTACGTAGCCACTGTGTGCGTTCCACGAGTTCTGTCGAGGGAGCGTATTTATTCTGCCTACATATTAAATTACTTTTACAACGAGTAACTTTGGTACGTTGCATCTCCGCTGCTGCAGCACATCACAAAATTATGATTTACACTGCCGCGCTGCTAAAACTTTTATTTAAGAGGCAATGCACAAGTGCCGTGCATACAGTTTACTTAGGGTTGCTAGGTGGTAGAGATATTAAGAAATCTTTTAGAAGCTTCTTTTTCTTGGAACGAAGATGAAAGAATATTACTAGCACTAAGGTCAGGTCAGGTCACTTCTCTTAGAAGCTTCTTTTTCTTCAAACGAAGATGAAAGAATATTACTAGCACTAAGGTCAGGTCAGGTCACTTCTCTTAGAAGCTTCTTTTTCTTCGAACGAAGATGAAAGAATATTACTAGCACTAAGGTCAGGGATTTACACAACTAAGCTTCCGCCTAACGAGGCAGAAGCTTAGCTGTGTAAATGCCCGACCTTGCGAAAATCTATCGCCGGTAAAAAAGGAGCATTAAAAATAGTAACCATTCTCGTACTAGGTCCGTCATATGCGGTGAAAACAATAAAAGGGACACACGTACTCACCTCAATTATATATTGATTACTATTTTTTGTGTAGTGTGTCTGAAATAATCTTCAAACCTTTGGCGACCTTCAAACCTGAAAACATGGCACGGACCTTTTCAATAAGAATATAAGGGTAGGCCTTAATCCACTATTATTCCAATGCTAGATGGCAGAATTTCTTCAGCAGAAATCTTCAAGGAGACCTCAGAATATGCATGATTCCTCACGAACTCTTCCTTTACCATTAAATTGAGTGGTACATAACTATTTAATACGTACATAACTTTGAAAAGAGTTGCGTGACATTGAATCAAACACTGCGGGGCAGACCCTCCTTTTTTATGCTTTGAATGGTTTATTGAACATCCACAATAAGTTTTCCCAGTTCTCGATGGAGCTTGACAATCGTGTGGTCGTAAACGACAATTACGTCGCCTTAAGAGTAAACTACTGTCAAACGTGTTAATATGCATGGAGAACTATAAATATCGTACCAAGACCGGCCTTGGTGGCGCAGCGGTAATGAATGCGAATGCATTACATGATTCGAGTTTGACTATCGCGTTTTCTTGTCAAGATTCTCAGTATCAAAATAGAGACAGGAACTGTAACCGGTATATGGCTATATGATAATAGGCTCGCCTGATAGAAGGTGGGGCCTTATACCATAGCTGGTGAAATATGTGTAGAAACAATAATATTATAATATAGATACGACAATAATATTATAATATAATATAGTTCCGAATGCAACAGCATACACATTTTTTTATTTTACTTTCTTTTTTCTACATCAGCTAAAGATGTAAATGGTATTCTTAGTATTGCAATAAGACACCAAGTGTTTGACATTTACATAAACGAATGCAAACGTCATTCAAACCAGCCAATGACTATCGGACTATCGCTTAAGTTAGAATAGCGACGCAACTGAAGGCCAGAGACAACAATTGTAGTCTTTCGTGTGCTTCTTTTTCGGTGCAGTAATGACATATCTACATACTTCTATACATTATAAGATCATTGGGAAGGAATATATTCATTGGGGAATATAGGTGAAACACTGTGTATGTATTTAAATAGAACCTCGGCTTTGACAACCCTAGGTTTACTACATCCTCAAAGTTTAGCAGCTTAGCAACGTACCTACCAAGTCATTACAATCAGTTATTATTAAGGAACATTGTATGAATTACTGAATAGATTTAAGTTAAATATTAAACAAATTAAATATTGGATTAATACCATGAAAAAATAAGGAAGGCAATTGAATGTATGTAATGCAAATATAAATAGATATAAAGCCATTACTTATTGAAAAAATGGCACAGTAAAAATAGTGTATGCCATACTTTAGTCGAGGTCGTTATCTCCCTGTGCGCTAAATTATATCAAAATCTGTTCAACGTCTAGACCATAATTAAATTATAAACATACTAACGCGACATTTCTTTTAAATATGATT
Organism: Catocala nupta; assembly: GCA_963675205.1. Taxonomy (NCBI): domain Eukaryota; kingdom Metazoa; phylum Arthropoda; class Insecta; order Lepidoptera; family Erebidae; genus Catocala; species Catocala nupta. The sequence continues at coordinate 22,313,808 of OY776086.1, read as the reverse complement.
CTATTAGAATATGATGCAAGTTATTTGGCACTTCTTCAGTTTTTTTATGTCATATTTAAAGTTCATAACAAGCACACAATAAAAAGTTCTGACAATCCAAATAATTAAATAATAATTTTTTATTCATCTACTTTTTAGAGTGTAGACATTTCACATAGAAGGCGTCGAACCTGCGACCTCGACAAAACAGTAACGTTAACTAACTGAGCTGTTCAGGGTCTTACACCAGGGATTTGTCGTTTATAATAAACATACATTCTAATTACGGAACAGCCTCGTCAGACCTTTCGGTAAGGCAATTCATGATTTCACATTACAAACAGACACTTCAATTTTATTTATTTGTATAGATATACAAATAAATAAAATTGAAGTGTCTGTTTGTAATGTCAAAAAACAGCTTTTTACTAAATGCATATAAAAGTAATCTCTGAAACGACTGGGCCGATTTTGACGAGACTTTCACTGGCGGATGTTATAAGGAGTAACTTAGACTACTAAAAGAAATTAGGGTTCCACGAGAAAAAAATAAACTCTTTTGTTAAATTCCACGCGGACGAAGACGCGGGTAACAAATGGTTGTCAATACTTTACGCCTATAACACCAATTAGTAGAATTATTTATATAAAGAAAAGCTCAGTACTATAATTTGACTCTTGGGATCCCGTTCAAAGTCACAACCCAACTCTTGAATATCATCGAACCTGAATGTTACACATTCATATTTGAATGTTAACACATATAACAAACTAACAAGACGCTAGTATACCTTTATTACATGCAACTATCTTCGAAACAGCACCAAGGGTGATTAATATCAACTATTGCTCGTGTCTTTGTAACATAATGCCAACACTACGGCATTAATTGCCTCGTAGCGGATACTACGGCGTAGCAGACCGGAACGTCTACGGCGCCGTAAATTCAACAAATAATATGCTACACTTCATTGAATTGCTATTGAGAGACCGTTATGAAACTATGGTATACTAAGTGCCGCACGCGGGTTTGACCATATACGTTACATTTTTTATTTTTATTTTACTTTTGATAAACTTCCTGATTGGTTAGCGTGATTAGCATTTATATTTGCAGTCTTGACTTGAAACAGAGTCAGGTAAATTTTAATTAGATTGTAAGCATTGGCTTGCAACCTGTCTAGGAGAAGGAAAACTCCGAAGTCAAACCAAATTTCAGGGAGCAGACCCGAAAATAAACCCCGATCCAAGGTGTTAACCGACCCGTGCTGATGGCCAGAGGGAAAGCTGGTCTTGAACGGAGGGTGCCTGTGTTGGTGGTCACAGGGCACATGATGGATCTACCTTACCTCCGTAAAGGGTTCTGCGGAGGTAGACAGTATTTTCCCTACCAATCGTGGGAACGCCTATGGATTTTACAAATATTAATTATCCGCATGGCGGCAACGCGGTCCGCCACCCGTCACGTCTCGTTTCTCGCGAGGGCGAAAAGTGGCCTACGGAAAGCCGTTTTGCTACATTGAATGTCGGAGCAGGGATGGATGTAAAATTGAATGAAGTATGTCAGATGATGAATGAGAGAAAGATTGATGTCCTGTGCGTAAATGAGACAAAAAGGAAAGGTTGTAACACCACTAGGCATGGACCCTACACGGCGTATTGGTCCGGCGTGCCTACCAATACCAGAGCCTGTCAGGGAGTTGGTGTTATATTGTCTGCTAGAATGAATGAGTGCGTAAAAGAATTTGAATATGTGAATGCTAGGTTACTATGGATGAGAATGAAAGTGGGGATTACTCGTGTGTTCATGGTAGGGGTCTATGCACCCGTAAACATGGCAACGGGTATGTCTCAGAGTGCACGGGAAGAAAGAGAGGATTTTTGGGAGAGTTTGAGAGATGTCCTGAGGAAATGCAAGGAACACGAGAGGTTGATAATGTTAGAGGATTTCAATGGTTGGGTTAGGCAAGTATGGAGACGAAAGTGTGAATGAAAATGGTAAAAGGTTGCTTGAGCTGTGTTTGGAGTGGAGTCTTTATGTGACAAATACTATGTTTGCCCACAAAAGAATCCACCAGTATACAAGGGAAGCAAAGAATGTGAGAAGTAGTATGATTGACTTTGTTGTAGTGGATGAAAGATTGAGAAAGAATGTCTTAGACACCCGGGTATATAGAGGGTATTGGTGTCCATACCGACCATTTTTTGGTTATGAGCCGGATACGGGGCCTCTTTAAAGGATGGCGACACCATATACCTACCCGAACAAGTGCCCAAGAACGAATAAAAGTAGAAAATTTGCAAGATGAAATATTGAAAGACGAGTATAACAATAAATTGAGGGAAAGATTTGAAAGATTTAGTGACATTGATGATATAGAAGAATTATGGCAGTCATTTAAGTATGAAGTGGTTGTCGTAGCGTCAGAAGTGTGCGGTGTGACCAAGAGGAGGAAAATGATAAAATATAAGAATGCGTGGTGGGATAAAGATGTGCAAGGGGTAGTACGTGAGAAGAAGCACGCATGGTTCGACTGGCTATCTGTCAGAGCCAATGAAAGAATACAAGAAGCAACGAATGAGGATGTAAATAAAGCTAGGAATAAGTTTATAAGAATGAAGAAGAAGAAAGAAAGAAGAATAGTGAAAGATGTGATTAAAAGGAAAAAAGAGGAAATGAAAGACGAGTTTGATAGAAGATTATCTGAAGATTTCCAGACTAACGATAACGCAAAGTTTTTCTGGAAATCCATTCGCTCGGTTCGAGGTAAAACCCAAAAAGTTTACTGAATGAAGAAAAGAGCGTACTGAATCGATGGAAGGAATACTTTGAAAGTTTATTTGAAAGAGAGGAATGGCAAGGGCAAAGTTTCGAAATGAATGATAATGATAGGAATGATGAAAGCCCTATTAGTATAGATGAAATAATGAAAGCATTGAAAAGCATGAAATTAGGAAAAGGCTGGTGGTTATTATAAGATTACAGTCGCCTTTTTAACTTGTGCTGGAATACCGGCCGTGTACCTAGTGATTGGTGCAAGGCCGTCATAGTACCTTTATACAAGGGAAAATGCTCACAGCAAGATTGCAAAAGCTATAGAGGCATCAGCTTGCTCAGCGTCGTCGGTAAATTGAATGCGAAATTGTTAATTGAAAGGATTGTGAAAGTAGCCGACGAGAAAATATGGGATGCACAAACGGGATTTCGAAAGGGTATGGAATGTACGGATCAGGTATTTTCCTTACGGAGCATAGCCGAGAAAGTTTTGGCCAAAGATCAAAAGGTCTATTGCGCATTCGTGGATCTGGAAAAGGCTTATGATAAAGTGGTGAGGAATGAACTTTGGTCGGTTTTGTACATGTATGGAGTGAATAGCAACCTCACACGAGCTCTGAAATCTCTTTATGATGATTCCAGAGCTTGTGTTAGGATAAATGGGACTTACACAGAATGGTTTAATATCGAAAAAGGTGTTAGACAAGGATGTGTAGCGTCACCCTGGCTGTTTAACCTATACATGGACAATTGTTTGAAAGATTTAAAAGATTGTGAATGGGGATTAAGAATGAATGAGTTACTTGTCAAATGTCTACTTTATGCCGACGACCAAGTAATACTTGCGTCATCGGCGGAAGAGTTGCAGGCGATGGTAACTATTATGCATGGTGATTTTGAGAGTAAAGGAATGAAAATGAATGTAAGCAAGACGAAAGTAATGGTATTTGAAAGGGAGGAACGCATGACGATGTGCAATATTATGATTGATGAAGAACGAGAAGAGGAGCAAGTGAAAGAGTTTGTATATTTGGGTACTTTGTTTACAAGGGATGGTACACATGAGGGAGATATTGAAAGAAGAACGATTGCTGGCAATAAAGTGAATGGCGCTCGACGCGCTTTTATGAACAGTCAAAATGTATCCGTAAAGGCACGTTTGGCTGTTCATAGAGGACTATTAGTGCCTACACTTATGCATGGAAGTGAAAGTTGGGTATGGCAAAAGAAGCATGAGAGCAGAATAAATGCTGTAGAAATGAGAGCGCTGAGAAATATATGTAGTGTGACTCTGAAAGATAGAATAAGGAATAGTGTGATTAGAGAGAGATGCGGCATAAAAGTGGATATAGTGACGAGTATAGAAAAGTGTATGTTAAGTTGGTTTGGGCATGTAGAAAGAATGGACGAGAACAGACTGACTAAGAAAGTTTATAAGGCTAGTGTGAATGGAACAGCCGCAAGAGGAAGACCTAGGCGAACGTTTAGATCGGAGACGTTCTGGATAAAGGCCAGGTTAAGAGTACCTTAAACCTGCGAGCGTGTATGAGGAATGTTATGAAAGTGAACGAAGCCAGAGAAGTGTGTCAGGATCGTAGCAAATGGAAATCCGTAGTCTCTGCCTATCCCTCTGGGAAACAGGCGTGAATTTATGTATGTATATATGTATGTAAGGAATTTATCAGTATCTGTCGATGGACGAAAATAGATTAATTTAAAGAACTTAAAACTAGTTGCCGAAATGTGAGTGTAATACACATCTGCCTACCCCTTCGGAGATAATACATGTAACTAAGTAGGTAAGACAAAGATAGATTGTAAGTGTATGACAGCAAATAGGAAGAAGGAAGATATTTCTTCTGGAGCGGTGCAAAAAATAAGCTCGTTTTAATATTATAGATAAAGTTCTGTATTCAAAACGCTAATCGTTTAACTCACAAACCATAGAGGCAAGTCAATACCGTTCTTATTACAATACACTACCATTAGATCATAGACCAATTTGTGTTGCAAATTACTATTATCTATGTTAACCCATCCAGCTAAGCTATGCCTGTGTTAGCAGTAGGTTCCTATAGGTCAATACCTATAGGAACCTACTGCTAGTATATTATATACTATCTGTCCCTTGTGGGCATTTTTCTGGATGAACGGTGCCTAATGTCCATTTCTTTACCCCTCACAACGTGTATGCGAAATTTCATGATGATCGATCAAGTAGTTAAGGCGTGAAAGCGTTATAAATAAACAAATAAACAAACAAACTCATATTCGCATTTATAATATTAGTTAGGCATATGCTATATATATATACATATGTGTGTGGTATTGCCAGATGGACGATTGAGCTGTGTGCCTGTCGCTGGTAACACAGGCGACACAACGTTATAAGCACTTGGCGGGCAGGCCCACGAAGCCCACCACCCCCAGATCAAACCTCAGGGTGGACCGTTACTAACCTAATCTACCTATATGCGAGCAATGCCGCGGGCAAAATCTTGTAGTAAATAGGTAGAACTTAGAATTGAACACATTTCATTTTGAAATATATGTATATAGCTTGACGTACTAATTTTATCGGAATATTGGTAAGAAGCAGATAAGGGATCAATAGTTGCTTTATGGTATCGCACATACGGACGCCTCAGTTATTGCGCTGTTAACACAGGTAGACACGCGAGTAGAGTAATAGAGTGTAAGAATCATAAATAGAAATGGGAAAGATACAAATTTTTACATAATAACTAGCTGTCCCGGCAAACGTTGTTTTGCCATAAAAAAATGTTTTGACCAAAAGATTTAAAAAAATTTTAGGCGTGGACAACCCTTATCACTAAGGGGTATGAAAAATAGATGTTGGCCAATTCTCAGACCTACTCAATATGCTCACAAAATTTCATGAGAATCGGTCAAGCCGTTTCGGAGGAGTACGGGAACGAACATTGTGACACGAGAATTTTATATATAAGATTTTATTCGAATGTTAGTTAGGATAAGATATCAAAAGCTTGTATATGGGATTCGCTGGTATTACCAAACGAAAGACTGACCTGTGTGCGTTAAACTGCCAAAACAGGTGGCGCAAGTGTAACTAATCGTTGTTTAAATCCTAACAAATGTTATAAGCGCGAATGTGAGATTGTTTGTTACGGTTTCACGCCTTACAACTTGACTGATCATCGCGAAATTTTGCACAGACGGTGTCAGAGGTACCTTTTATCCAGAAAACAGTACCTACTGTTTACTACTTTAGGGATAGAAATACATTAACAAAATATATATTAACGCGAGCGAAGCCTTAGGTAAGAACTAGTAGAATATAAAAGTAAGAATTAAATACTTACATTTAAAATATAATACAACATAGTTTGTCTAATAAGTAGGACTTTTACGAAATATTAACCTTACCTGAGTTACTAGATAATTTCGTATGACCTACATGTTTATTTATCGGGTTATTTATTCAACTAGTTAGTATAGTACCATAATTATTTATACACGAATAAATAATATCGATTCTGTCTCGACTCTTTATGTAGGTCCTCTATCAATAGGTAACTAATTCCTTCAAGCCGCTTACAAGTTTTTATAGTGAGCGTAACTGTGCCCACTTACCCATTGCTTTAGTAAACAGACTGACACGAATATTGTTTGATACGTTTTTCCAATAACCGGAATAATCGGCTTTATTTTAATGGACGTCAAAGTGCGATAATTTCAGCACAATTGAAAATGTCGCCTGCAGACATCCGCTAATCATCCGAAACGAGAGGGGTACACGACGTTTAAACTAAATTTATAGCGTCGAAATGAATCGGGCTCGGCGAAGAACCGAATCTCCTGAACATACTTTATTAATTGAAGCCAATCCAAACGACAGCTGTTCTATGATCTATAGAACTACTTGACAAAAAGAGAGATTTTTGACAAATTGTCGTCGACGGAAATTCTAATTTGACAGATATCTACTACCGTCTATAACAAGATTCTTCTCGGAAAAGTAAGTTTTAAATAGATTCCATCTAAATAAATTGATGAAATTATTTGACGCTTGTTTTGTAATGTGTATATACTACATATATTGTTGTATTTACACTTACATGAACCATACATCAAATAAATTTCAGCGTTTATCTATCTATAGACAATTATAGTAAATGGGCATCATACAGATGTTGTATTACTTACGTTCTAGAAGTCAACAAGATGATTTTCATTCATTTCTTTTTAAGAGAATATAGAAGTATTTGTTCGTTTTACGTATATAGATTTGTTACATAACTAAAAGAAGTGTTATATGACCGGTTTTATGTAAATTCAAATTATGTTATACCTACAAAAAGATAATTTTTCTACTACAAAAGATGAGAACAGAGACAAAAGACTGCAATTATAACTTCAAATTGCTGTCAGTTACCTAACTTTATTTACAAAAATTATGCACCTAGCCTGTAGTAATTTCAAGTAGGATTAACACAATTCATAAGATACGACACTGACCAGCGACGTTGTCGGCCTCATGAGAATTGCAACAAGCAAAATGTACTGAAACATTTTGGCAAAAGCGAGTGGAGATACGTCGGCATCGCAGCTTCAAATCTCCTGGAAATTATTCATGCCGCGCCGTTGTGCTCATGTTATTTAACTTAGATTCCACAGTTACACGAATTTCAACACTTTTTAGTCTCTATGAGATAAGGCTTATAATCCAGTTTTCGTTGTAATACTTTCTCGCTACATGTTATTAGGTCAATTGAAGTCTGGCTTTTCGAAATGTTATTTTTACTAGCTCATTAATATGGTATTCGTTATTTATGTATATTCTGTATGAATAATTATTCAAGTAGTCGTGTTTTATGATCGTTCGAGGATTTATGTAGAACATGTAACACATAGACATGTAAGGTCTAAATAAATTACAGACTAAGTACCCAATATAATCACCATTTTCAAAGCCATCATTTATTCACTTAGATCACAAAGTAACATTTATGAACGTCAAAGGGGTTAGTGAGTTTATTACATTTATGTTAGTTGCAAGGTTCAGGCAAAAGGTTAAGCCTATGAGAAGATACCTGCAAGAAGCTCAAAGCCACTCTTTTAAATCGCTATCAATTTACAATTTCAGTATTTTACAACTCATTTATGTATCAGGTGTTGCAGTCATTATGCCAAATGTCACTGTCCATATAAAACTTAATCCTAAAAATAAAGAAAAAGTTAATAGTTTTATGTAAGAAGCATTTGAGGTTTGAAATAATATTTATCAGTAGGTAGCCATTTGTAATAGACAGTAGTATGGCATGAGGACGCATACACTTACACTTTGTGACATGAAAAGGTAGTTTATGAGTAAATGTAGTTAAAACAACATTTACGTTAATACTTTTAACGTTTGTTTAAAAGAAAAGAAAGATACTTTAGCATCACATAATGAACACGATGTACCTTCACATAACTTAATTGACTTATAGGTATAATACATACCTACATTGTTTGAATCCATCATGATGTGTGTAATGTTTCATACATGAAACAAGCAACTAATATGTTGCTTTACTAATCTATACTAATATTATAAAGCTGAAGAGTTTGTTTGTTTGCTTGAACGCGCTAATCTCAGGAACTACTGGTTCGAATTGAAAAATTCTAGTTGTTTGTTGTTTAGTGTTGGACAGCCCATTTATCGAGGAAGGCTATAGGCTATATAACATCACGCTACAATCAACTGGAGCGGAGAAGTAATGAAAAATGTTGCAAAAACGGGGTAAATTCTCTTATCTTATATGAAGCAGACGAAGTTGCGCGAGTCAGCTAGTAATTAAATAAATCCTAACTAAGTAATATTATATATAAACATGAATGTGAGTTTGTTGGTCTGTTACGACCTAATGACTCAACCGATCATCATGCAATTTGCATGCATACCTACACATTTTCAGGGGTCAGAAAAGGACATAATGTATCTTTCGTCCCTAAAGAAGTACTCGAAGGATAGAAATGTATACTATAAGTTCTCACTGCTCACAACGCAGTACATGTTTAATTGTCAGCTAATCTTTACATACATTTTATTAAAAGTAAGATGTTATTTAGGATATGGAGACGGGCTCTGTAACTAAAGACTTGTTATATTTTTCTTTCTTTAAAAAATGTATTTTTTAACTCTATTTTTGTTATAGTACTTGTACATATAAGTATAGTTTATTTATTTCTTCCGTTACATAGTGGGAGAAATAATTTAACCAACTATATATTTTCAAAAAAACACCCTCGAATCTGGCAGCTGGAACGTCGAACAAATAAAAACGTTTCAAACCTCAGAATAATAATAATAACTAATGGCTTAGTGGATTCTAAACGGGCAATATTATGCTGCAATATGTGGTTGCAATGATTTCAACTATTGCCCGTCCAGCTCCAAAATATTTGCACCCTACGGCTATTCCAAACATAGTTCTTTGTGTAGCATATTATGCAAAATAATCATTAGTATTCTATTGTATAGATGTTATTACCGGCCAATATATAGCAGCCATACATTGCTGTAAAATAATTCCCGTTTAGAAGCCCCTTCAGCTATAATTTTAAATATGGAACGACCGATGTTTCGAAGATCACATGGCTAGGTGCAACGAGAGAAACCGTATGATAACTCACTTTCAACCTGTGGCAACATGTGAACGGATTTTAATTCAACATAATTTGTTAGCTTGGAGTTCAACTTCAATCTAAGCCACTCGTCTAATTTAATTCTGTAGAAACGGAGTTAATAACGCATAGTTCTCTTTCTAGTTCCGCGTATAAGATGGTTCATGCGAACTGTAGTCCATTCGCTAAATTGCAATTTGTTTTTAGTTATAACGCGTACGGCAAGTATTTTCATAAAAATACTAAAAGCTGAAATAGACCTTCAAACAGATAGCTTCTTGAAAGATCATAAAGAAACCACCGAAAAAATTCATAAAATAAATCAAACCATAGAAAATATTGAACAGGAACTAGAGAAACTGAAAACCTCTAAAAAAATCGTCTTACATGGCCTGAACGAAAACTACCAAGAAACAGAATATGACCTTTACGACCGTGTTTCTCATGCATTTCAAGATATCTTAAATATAAATATTGATCCGTACATTGAAGATATAAAACGAATAGGTAGACGCGGTAACACAAGGCCCCTAGAAATTGAATTTACCAGCAAACGTGTAACAAAATATATAACTGAAAACTACAGGGAATTCAAGAATACAGGTTTGTCTGTTGGACCTTTTATGGACAGAAAGACACTAAAACAAAGAAACCAACTCAAATATAACCTTCGAATGGCCAGAAATAATGGGGACCACGCTGTAATTAGGAACAATAAGTTATTCATTAATGGCAAAGAACACAGCTCTACAATAATCACAGCGGCAAAAATTACACCAACAAACCCAGAACCAAGTATCTATGCAGGAAGCAGAACACAAGACAGTAGCGAAAGCACAGAGCAGACTCAAACCAAAACACGAGATAGTTCGAAACAAACAAGCACCAAGACATTTCGCTAACAACCCTACCATTGTATTTCAAAATATCCAAAGCATAGGAAATAAGATTGATTTATTGGAACATTTACTACTACATCATAACATTGATGTATTATTGTTATCTGAACTGTGGAAGAACGAACAGTACTGTCGGTCTATTATGCCTTCAGGCTACAAAATGGGATCTATCTTCTGCCGTAAAACCCGTCAAGGTGGAGGAGCATGTATATTAGTAAAAGAACATATAGAATATAAGGAAAGAATAGATATTGTAAATCTGTCTAAAGAATACATTATAGAAATAAGTGCAATAGAAATTCCTAAACTTAATTGTATATTGATAGGTATCTATAGAGCGGACCGTCATATCGAAGTATTTTATGAGCAAATGGAGAAAGTTTTGCGAAAGTTAGATATAAAATATAGTCATAAGTACATAATAATAGCGAGGTGATTTCAATATAAATATACACAATACAAATAAATACACGCAAAACTTAATACATTTTATGCAAACACACAACTTAAAACAACTGATCCGCGATCCTACACGAGTAACTGAAACAACATCTACTTGTATTGACTTACTGTTCACAAATTACAAGCCTATTGTAAGCGAGTCATCAGTCAAAGATTATGGCCTCTCTGATCATAAATCTATCACAATAAAACTGAATACAAACAATATAGCATACGACGTAAACAAACTATGTTACATGAAAAAAAGAATATTTACAAAAAAAAAAATAGAGTCCTTTAGAAATTCACTTAGTGAAATAATGTGGGATGATATTATAGGCGAAAATAAACATATAAACACAAATTATACAAACTTTATAACTATAATAACACAACACCTAAATAAATATGTACCGGAACAAAGAATAAAAATGAAACCTAAGCCCAAAAAAGGATGGCTTACAAACGGCATAAAAAAATCATGTGAACATAAACGATCCCTAAGAACTATATTAAACGAAACAAAAAATAATAATACTCTAAAAATATACTACAAAAAATATTCTAAAACCCTTAAGTCAACCATTAAAACATCAAAAAAGCTGGAATATTGTAGACAAATGAAAAATTCGGATAACAAAATAAAGACAATGTGGAATATTATCAACACAAAAACCGGTAAAATTACAATGAATGACAGACATAATTTTACTTTAAAAAATGATAATACTTTAATTGAATGCCCTTTAAAAATATGCAATTTATTTAATGATTATTTCACGACTATCGGACAAGATGAAAATAAACCGAATTCCACGAAACCTTCCGGACAATATACTGTAACCCCTCCCTTGTGTTCATTATACTTGCGACCAGTTGATCAATATGAAATTTTAAAAATAATTCGTATAATTAAAAATAAGCATAGCTGCGGAGTTGATAATATCCCACCTATATTACTGAAGCAGTGCGCGACTGAGTTGTCTATCCCATTAACGCTACTAGTCAATCAAAGCTTTCGCGACGGTCAATTCCCAGATCTACTTAAAACCTCATTAGTAAAACCTATACATAAAAAAGGAGATGTTTTATCTCCAAATAATTATAGGCCCATAGCTTTGCTACCGACTTTCGCTAAAGTGTTTGAAAAAGCCATGTGTAACCGCCTGTATACATTTCTAGAAAAATACAACATATTAGATGATAGCCAAAATGGATTTAGAAGATCAAAATCAACTACATTAGCAGTATACAAATATGTACAAGCGGCACTGCAACATATTAACGATAAAAAACACGTCGTAGGTATCTTATTGGATATGACGAAGGCCTACGACAAAGTTCTTTATGATATACTTTTAATGAAAATATACGGCTGCGGTATACGTGGGACTGCTTATGAGTGGTTTAAATCTTATTTAAATAATAGAACGCAAATAGTCCAAATTGAACATTATGACAGTAACAAAAGAGAAATAAAATCCGTGCGGTCACAAGTGAGGCAGCTAACTCAATCCATCCCTCAAGGTAGTGTGCTTGGATGCGTATTGTTCTTGATGTACATAAACGACTTGCCAAAAATATTAGACCCAACAACCACGCTTCCCGTATTATTTGCAGACGACGTTTCTATTTTAATAAAATGTGACAACCTAGAAAATTACAACCACTACACACAAGATACACTCCAAACTATTACACAATGGCTTGCCAATCACAACTTAGAAATAAACTCAAACAAGACAAAAGTCATGCAATTCAGGTCATACAAGAAATCTCCTCTAAATTTAAAAATTAGTCATGCAGATACAGTTTTGGAAGAAGTAAATTCGTTTAGATTATTAGGTATAAATATAGACACACATATTAACTGGAAATCCCATATCGAACAGATAAAGTCAAAACTGTCAAGTTTTACATATGCTCTTTTCCAAATCAAACACAGCACCAATTTAGAAACAGCGTTATCCGCTTATTATGCATATGCATACTCATGGCTGCGATATGGCATCATGCTGTGGGGCAATAGTGTAAATGTAGAGGAATTGTTTATTATACAAAAGAAATGTGTACGAATACTTGCTGAAATAGATAATACTCAGAGTTGCAGACCACACTTTGTAAAGCTTAAAATACTGACACTTGCCTCAATATACATATTTGATATATGCACCTTTGTGTACAAAAATATCCACACGTTTTCGAAAAAACAAGATGTCCACAATGTAAACACTCGAAATAAGGATAGACTACACTTGCCATCATCACGAATAAAGATGTTAAATGAAAGTCCTTACTATATGGCAGTAAAAATATATAATAAGTTACCCAAACTTATTAAAGATGCCAATACACTACCTCAATTCAACAAAAAAATTAGATCTTATTTAATTCATAACTGCTACTATACACTGACAGAATACCTAGAGCACAAGATAAAACTCGATGACACACAGAAAGACAAACAAATTAACATGACGATCTGCAACACAGTAACGCTTTAGTTTATTTACTTAATACAGAATATATTATATGATAATAAAATAGACATGTAAAAATTTAATAATATAATTTAGATGTACTCATAATTTAAAAAATTGTAACTACTAGCAAAAATACATTTATTATTATTAGAAAATTGCAATGCTTGTAGAAGGCGCTGAGTTGTAAGCACTGTACGTATATTTAAGATCTTTATGTATACACTTAGTACGCAATAAACGCTTTGACTTTGACTTTGACTTTGACTTTGACTTTTAGTTGTTCAACTGACAATATTTTAATTTTATTATCTTTTTTACATTCTGGATATTATCCGCTGTTTCGCTCGCGTTATATATATAGTACACTAAATGAGAGTTATCCTATATCCTTTTCTGTATCTCTAACAACGTGAATGCAAAATTTCATGGTGATCGGTCGAAAAGGTAAGGCGTGAAAGCGTAACAAACAAAAAACTTACATTCGAATTTATAATATTTATATAAGAATTTTACTTAAACTATAAAACAAAATAATATATAATGATATAGGCAATAAAGAAATTTACCTTTTAATAAAGTGCAATATCCAAACTAGAACAGAAACTGCTAAGCGAAGCGTATTTCTGTAGGTATGATTCATCATTAAACAACAAAAAGAATACGAACCCAAACTTCAATGTAACATACACATTTTTATTTTCGACGCATTATCAGTACTTAACGTTTTTAACACTCTCACCAAAATGCTTCCTACTGCACCCACATCAGTAGTTAGGTATTGCCGTTTTTCTTTCTTCCAATCATTTGTGATTTACTTTTCTACACCCCCGCAATGGAAGACTTATAGTTATTACACCTTGTTCCCAGTGGTCAAGTTTTTTGTATAAACGTCTATCATAAAACATATTGCCCAACACCGTCCTGGTACTGGGCAATTCCTAACAGTTAAACCAAATAACAATTTTCTCAAGGCGAGAATCGACCTCGAAGCCTAACGATCGGCCGCGAACAAAGACGCTGCTCTATTCTACAGAACGGGGTGCAGCAGCGGTCAAGCAGTTGCCTCGCTTTTGCCACCACGCTGAATGTAACAGGTTCGAATGCCACACGGGAAAATTATTTGTGTAATCCTTAAATGTATTGCTCTAAGCCTGGGCGTAGGTACTTTATTTCAGGTATGTTTGTAAAGACCCCTACGACACAAAGATTAAAACCTAAGGTTTTTAAAGGATAAATGAGTTTTCTACTAGCTACTCCACTTGGTTGCCCATGGCTTTATCCGCGAATAAAAGTGATCCAGTTGCAGAGGCAGCGCCATCTAATATCTAAATAATAAAATAAATCTAAGTTTAGAACTATAATGTTAATATGAAAAGTTGTACTATTATCCCACGGAAACGCATTAACGATAAAAGTACCTTATATGTTAATCCAGGGTATATATGTGTGCCATATTACATCCAAATTGGATCAACACTTTGTGCGTAAGTAAGTAACAAACATCCAAGCATCCAAACATTTAACAAACTTTTACATTTATACCTAATATTAGTAGGATGTCTAATTGAAAGTCAATTTAAGATCATATACTGGGGATTACATTACCATAATCTCAGTTCTTACTTACTTAATCTTGAAACATGTAAAACAATCATTCTTTCTACGAGCTTAATACAGACATAGCTAATTTCTTTACGTCAGCTTTCCAATAGAAAGACGAGACAATAGCGCAGACACGACTATTCATACCAACTGATAGTCTGCTAAGATGTAATGTGATCTAACTGTGTGATTATAAGGTTGAGAACGGATTGTGGTGTGGTGTGACGTAACAGCTATTGTATAGATTGTAATAAGCCGACTATTGAAGTAGGGTGGCGAGGGCTCTTGGGCGGGCAGCGCCCCGGCGACGTTCTGCCTCTCGACCTAATGTAACGTACTTTCATCGGAACAACACGATTCTCTAAACTTTGTTGCCTCGAGTGGGCAAACGACATTTATGCATAGAATACATTATAGTTTGTGACACCTTTAAAATTAATATGTACCGGGTATAAGCTGCCTCGTCCACCCCGTGATATGCGCTTATGCTTTCGGTTCATAGTGAGATGAAATGTTCTGTTAGAAAATTCTTAGTTAAACCACAGTGTCTGGAAATGTGATTGACGTATCCGGACTTCAAAACATACTTAGCTGGCGAAATGTTAGTCTACGTAGGTATCTGTCTACTCCTTGAGCGCTCTGCATGCGTGAATTTCTTGGTACATAGCGTATATAAATTGATGTTTCACTCTCGGGAAATGTATCTGTAGATAGGTATAGTATAGGTATATACCGTTGGACTGCCACGCAGAGGTCTCGAGTTCGATCCAAAGACCCGAAATGTAATTGCTTTACTATGTATAGCTCTTCCTATCAAAATCAAAATACGATCATTCATTACGATCATCTTTAACTAAAATCACAAAATATCACCTATAAATATCAAAGGTGCACTTAACACTGCTGACGATAAATATACGGCAAAACCCACCGCGACAGGAATTAATCGTAGTATGAGAGCTCTCATATCATCACTACTCCCAGTTCTCACGAAAAAATATTTGTTAATTATCGCTCGCTTTAACGTTGTAGGAAAACATCGTGAGGTAGATGCAGTCTGAGAGTTCTAATCTGGAAGATATGTGACGTCTGCTAACCCGCACTAGGCCAGCGTGGTGGACTGTAGCCTAGCCCTCCTCACACTGAAAAGAAGCGGCATTGTCTATATAAAGGGCTGAATTGATTATTATTATTATTATAGTACCTACCTTATACGAAATTGCATGGTTTATGAGTGACAATTATTTGGGGGCAATACGAATAAGTCTTGCCTAAGAGGATGCCGATTAAAAACACGGCCATATATTTTGTAGTCTCATACATACAGTACATAGGTACACTGTTATGTTTCGTCCGGTAAGTAAGAGGCTCGGAGGATTATATACTTAATACCTCTCAGTTAAGTTTGGTTACTCCATTTATTTTATGATAGTTCCCCAGAGACAACATCGCGCGTGTGATTGTTAGTCTATTGAAAACAATCATAAGCTACGGTAACCAACATAATAGGTAACCGGTTCAGAGATAAATCAGGAAAATTTGTTTTTATAGACTAAAAGCTGTCTGCATTTCCTCGTAATGAGCTTTTAAATTATTCTTTTTACTATAGCAGCAGTTGTTAAAAATAGTTTACTTAACAGTAACAGATCTGACTACAGAAAAGCAATCAGCATAAGTATTTTACTTAATAAAATCCTTTTAGACTTTCTTTAATGTTTTGCCACTTATATCGCTAGAGCTGCTGAAGCATTGTTCGGATGTTGGCCTTAAAAGGAGTTTAGGATTCATATCATATAATATTAGGTAATCAGAATAGTGTATATAGGTACATGTTTTACTAGGAGTTAAATGAGCAGAATAACTGATGAACTATGAAGCCAAATATGTAACCAACTGTTATTGTCATGTAATGTGTAATGTCATGTCATACTGTAAAAAATTACTGAAATAATAACAGCTGACCCGAATGAGAATATGTACCGGTGGACACAGGACTACTAAAAGTGCGCAGGTGATTTTAAAAAAAGGTAAAAATAGTGATTCCTATATCCTACTTTGTTTTGCCAGTATTGCATAAATACATCCAAATCATCGCGCCATCGATGTTCAAATTGCGAAGCTTGTCCATATTTAAGACCGTAAAGGACATTTCAAAAATAAAAATAGCAGTTTAGATTACGAGTTATAAGTATTTTTGTTAACCCCTTCAGCTGAAGGGGTTAACAAAAATACTTATAACTCGTTCTAGCTAGAACGCTTGCGGTAGCAATGGGCTCACGTCGGTAGTGCAATTGATGATTGATGACCCACGAGCTCCCAATCGCAAGTCTATTGTTTTATCTATTGAGCTGCCATTACTTCATTCACCCTGCAGACACACCCCGCCGATTTATTTTTAGAAGGAATATTACAGAGTGCGTGCTACATACATACATAGACGCACACCTATATCTTTGAAGGGTTACACATACACACACACACACACACACACACACTAGGCGAAAGTGTATTACACCCATATTTCGCCAATATAGCTTTTAGGACCCACGTAAAAGCGCCTATTGTCTCTCTGACTCCAAACTGCGACTAAGTCTTCTTGATAGAAAAATCCAATAACACTTGCCAGACCCGAGAATCGAACCCGAGACCTCATGTATACTACCGCTACGTTAGTACACATTCTTACCTATGAATACAACTATGCCACCGAGCCAATTAAATAAAATAAATATATATAGGATAGGAAATAGAAGAAAAATAGAAATAAAAATAAATTCACAATCATTTTGTTCGTTGTTTTTAATGCATGACAGAATGACAGATGTTTAGCTACGATGATTATGAACATTGCTGTGATACCTACTGATGGATCATATATGAAACAAGTCATCTAGCATTGTAAACACATTATAGAAAATCTTATACATAGATTGGAAATCATACAAGTCGAGTAGGTATAGCGCTGAGCGATTTACGAAACAGCACATTTACGAAATACTATTCACAATAATGCACTTGTTCTCATTAACCGACTTCAAAAAGGAGGATGTTATCAATTTGTCGGATTATTTTTGGATAGGTATCATTTTAAGGTGCATCCACACCGCAGTTACATTTTGTAGAGCAACGTTTTTAATTGTTGTGGACAACATCCGATAACAAAAAGTTATTTGTTGTTAGTGTATAATGCCGTATTAAGTAACATTGTCTAACTTCTGATAACAGTCAACAAATGATAACAATCGAATTCATTTGTTACAGAATGTTTCCTAACAATACCTACTGTTAACATGGCAACATTTGTAGGTAGATAGGTATATTATATTTCATTCCTCTATATTTTTCTCTAGAGAGATTTGCGCATCCAAATCGAAAGTAGTTTTCTTCTTTGAATTAATTTTGAGAAAACTTTCTGTTGCGATAATCGGTTCTCCATTTGCTGTTTTATAGATACGTAACGCCCGTTGCCTGCAGAAAATTATGAACATGTTCCGTGCAACGTATCTAAAAGATAGATACTCTATGTTAGGTAGTGTTAATATATGTTACTGGCGTTATGGATGCGAATGAAACCTTCGACATAAAGGAACAAACAATCGCAAAAGTTAAGAAATGTTACCTAATGTTATCATGTTGCATTGTTTCTCCACAAAAATTAACTGCGGTGTGGATGCACCAGTACAAAAAAGCTCTACGTTTTATTTTACATGAAAAAAATATGCACTTTGTTTCATATCACACAAGAATCATATTACAGTAACGCACTTCTTTCGTTTCAATTGACTTTCGGATCGTTTCACAAAACGCACTTAATTTCACATTACATAGAAAGTATTTACAAAAATGCGTTTTGTTTCATTTCATTTAGGGAGTATTTTACGAATGCATTATGCTTTATTTGACATAGACTTATATCAATAAACAAAAATGCACATGTTTTATTTAACATTAAATCATTTTATATAAACACATTTAATTTTAACATTTTAGCTGCAATTATGTATTTGTTTATGTATTTATGTAAGGTTAATTTTAACTTGATTTAACGGTAAAGGAAACCATCGTGAGGAAACCTGCATGTCTGAAAGTTCACCAAAATGTTCTCGCAGGTGTGAGAAGTCTGCCAATCTGAATTGGCCCTGCATGGTGAATTATGGCCTTACACTTCTTAAAAGGAGGCCTGTGCCCGGCAGTAGTACAGTTTATATACAGGGCTGATATTATTAAATTATTAGCTGTATTAAAAATAGTACTTCGTATTTGCGCCCACATTGAAAAAATGTAACTGCCTTAAATATAACGGAATATACAGTTACCTAATTATTCGTGATTTTACTATGAGTAATCTAGCGTTTGCATAGACAGTGTAGAAATATTATGTCACTGTTATAAAATAAATAAAATTTGAAAATAAATGTCAGTCTTATTATATTGTAAGACTAGGATCAACTTAGTATTCGTATCACTAATTAGAAATCGTTTGCTCTAGAGTTGATGTAAAAATAATAGGTAATATCACGCTCTCAGAGCTATATAATAATAAACGATTATACAATGTATATGTAAAGCCATCCACACATAACTGCCCATTTTGATCTGTGGAATGATAAATTATCCATATAAACTTTGACAAAATTTGTCTTTATGTCTTTGTAGTAAAATCATTTAAAGCTTTACTTAGTTACGAAAGAAGTTGTAGAAGCGAAATAAGAAATCCTAACAACTCAAAAATATCACAAGTTTAACACTTCTCCAGTGCAAATGTATCTAAATCACTATTTTACAATCAACTAATCCAAAATAATTTATGAGATTCAAAGATACATATATATTCATCAATAATATTAATAAATTATCAATATCTATATATACATAATATGGGCAAATATAAAATATAAATAATATGTACTAAATAACTGCCATTGAATTGGCGCCAAGAATTTAAAATTCGAATGTAATGCACATCCTTTAATAAACTTTTTAACATTTGAATGGCACACACGAATACCTTACCGTGCCGTACTTTACCTACCCGTTACCGTAGTTAATTCTTGCTATATATTTCACAATACTAGGCAATGTGTGTGGATGGTACAATATACTTCTTGATGTAGACAGTTGACAATTACTTCTATACGGCCTATTACTATGCACAGGGGCTTTACACGCTCCATACGCTTAGTGGGAATGTAATAATTTACCATAATATGAAGGAATGTCGCCAGTAGAAATTCTAAGAGATTACAAGATATTTATCTTAGTGTAAATTTATCATACGGATATGGATACCTTAGCACAGATTCCGAGGGGTGTCCTAAATATGTTAAAATCATGGTAACTATAATTTACGAGTAGTCTTTAGAAAGTTGTGTCAGTTTTGTAAGTTTATCTTACGAAGTATAGTGTTAAGTTACTTTAAAGATTAGTAGAGATTCTATTTAGGCTACTTCACTACTGTTATATTTCTTTAATATGACAGACAATTATGCCGTCTTTTAAGTTTTAGTGATGTGAAAGACGGTATCATTGTCTAATATCGATAAAACAGTTGTGAAATAGACTTTTAATTTTAAAGGTTTGATTGTCTTTTTCGAAGTGGTTTAAGTATATTTGTAGCGTAATTAAGACATGACCGATTGTTATCAAACTCAGTATGGAAACAAAATATAACTGGAATGATAAACTAAAGCTTACCTATAACTTTGATTAGTTTTTAGTCAGCTTAGAATCTAAGGGGACGTTCGTAAATTACGTAAAGAATTTAGGTGAGGCACGGCACAGAAAAGCCAAGGTTCCTGTATTTGGAGGACGAGAGATTAGAGTTAACATTACGTAAATAGGGAATGGAAGAACCGTGAAGATTTAAATTTTGCTTAACGTAATTTGCGTACACCCCCTAACGTTCGATTACGCAACTCACAATTAGAACTAGGTACAGAAAGTATTCGATTTAGTTTCATAAAAATTAGTTATAACACTTATTAATAAAAAATCAAGTTTATATAAATAATGTCTTATACCTAAAAAGGTTAAGGAATGTTAACAAATATGATATAAACGAGATTCAAATAATAACTAATGGTGAACATTATGAATGGGCAGTGAATAAAGCAATATCTGAATAACAATAGGCAACGTTGCTGATCGATATCAAAATAAATAATATTAATTATCACCTCTCGTATTGCCCTTCCTTACTAGTTACGATTACATAATATACAATATTATTGAAACCTTATAGTAAACTTACCGAGATTAAATGCTACAAATATTAAAGCAAATGTAATCATCTACATTCTGGGAATGTAACATTTACAAAACAGTATACCTATTATATTTACAACGGAAATTATAAAAATACATTATGATCAATTTAAACGATAATTACATGTTCTACGCTACTTTAAGCTACGATATCAAACAAAATAATAAAATAAACGGTGATTAATCTTTGGAAGAACAATGACAGCCACATACTAAAGAAGCAGCGGTCGGACGCCGGCATCGACGTTCGGCTGGTTGCGATCACTCGAACTATACAATATAAATAAAGCCTGGCTTACGCCACGATAAGATCTTGTACATCACTATTTCAAGACTATTTTTCAAATATTTTTAACTAATTCAATAGTACCAAATATAATAATTTCACCAATAACAATATCGGCTCCTTGTCTATTTTTACACGACGAACCAATATTTTTTACAAGCTTTCTTCAGATGCTTCTTACAAGTTTAAAAGCCAGTATCAATAGAATAAAGAGCTACCCTTTATTTTACTTTTTAGCAATAGGCAATACGACATTGCGATGAAACAAATTAATCGCCTCATCCACCAAATCCTACGCTTACGGCATGGTACTTACAAACAGTGTATCTATCATATTTAAACAACAGTCTTTAAATTCATGTTCAAATGACGCAAGATCTTGCCACGGCTTAAAATAAATAATCCACCATCCATCATTACTTATAATACAGGGAACTATGGTCACTATGTCAAGAAACGTATTGTCGATTTTCTTTTGAACTCTTTGGCAATATTCATGTCACAGATAACGTGTATGTACAACATATCATTACATATTGTAAAATTCAATTCAGTAGTAGAGAAACTGGGGAGAAAAGTTGAAAAAAAATATATTCGTTCTTCGCGATCTCGATGAAAAGCTTTTTTTAAATATACAGTTACAAATACCAACACTAAGCGTCATTAGATTTAAGATAAGAAATATGTATTCATCACTGATTTCCTTTTAATTGAAAAATAGTTCTATGAACTACGTCAGTCACTAAATAAGTTTACAAAATATCAATATCGATACCGGGATTCGATATGAAGGGAGTATTACACGATAAAATGTTATACATCACAGATATGTCAATTACAAGAGATTCGATGAGAACATTGTCGCTATTCGTGGTGTGGTTCGTATTACAGATATACATATAAACGTAAATACCGAGAGTGATGGAATAAATATAACGTTAATAGACGTTCAAGAAGCCTACATAGTTGACTCACATTACAAAGTTACACATTGTATGCATTTTCACCAAATCCGCCATTTTCTGCCGCTTGCCCGCAAAAATGCACACCAAAACGATTAAAGCATACTCGCCGTCACAATCGCCTTACGGTTCCAAATTAAAATCTTCGCATTTCGTCACATCCACAAGTCTAAGTTTATCGCGACGCGTATTACAAACGAGTGGCGACAAGAATCCTATGGAGAGTTCAACAGTCGTTCCACATTAGATAGTAGGTGTAAGATTGGATGCTCACAGACACTGCGGCGCGGTAGCGGGCGCGAGGGGCGCGATGGGCGCGTGGGGCGCGTGGGGCGCGTGGGGCGCGTGGGGCGCGTGGGGCGCGTGGGGCGCGTGGGGCGCGTGCGGCGCGGCGGGCGCGGGCGGCGCGGCGGGCCACGCGCGCGCGGCGGCGCCGGGTTATAGCGGCGGCGTGGCGCCCTCGCCCGGCAGCTGGTGCACGCGCGCCGACAGCAGGTTGTGCAGGATGAACACCGCCGGCTTCGGGCTGCCCTCCATGTCCAACTCCTGAACAAAATATATCAGTTACTACCGTCAACCTGTACACTTGAAAAATATCTTCACTAGAAATTATCCTAATAGATTTTATACAAACACTGAAACGACGAGGACATGAATTAGGCAAACTGGAACCGAACATATTAGTGTCGATCCGTGCGGGAATTCACGACCACTTTCGATGAAGTATCAACACCTGTATAAGTCAATTACAAACACACCTAAAAAGACATGAGCGTGGAAAACCATACAATCTTGGGAAACGGTAGTATAATTAATGGCTTAATAAGCACGCCAGATCCGCCTTTAATGATGCCCGTGGTCAGACCCTTCCTCTCTACAGACTACTTAGTTTATGATATAGCGTTCCTAGTTTCCCACCTGTTCGGTATACACTGGGAGCCGCTGTACCTTCCAGTGCCCGAAAGCACCTTCAGGGACCAGTTATAGACAGGTCTTGTCCCCAAATCCTAAGACCAAGTTCTCGTAAGCGAGCTACCTCGTACCCAAGCGGTACTACCTATTGTCCAGATAGGTACCGGAGCAATAAAGCCGCTCACCACTCGCGAACTCAGAGAGTTACTAACGATATCCTCGCCGGTGCCGAGGGAGAAGCCGCCTCCCATATTTCCAGTATGGTACCGGAGCTGTAAGGCACGCTCACTTCTCGACGTACATCCATACGTCTACCCTTTCTGGCCTACAAGTCGGGTATTGCCCGAGTCACCTAGCTAGGACTATTAGTTGCTGAGCAGGCAAGCACCCGAGATGCGTCGTGGCAGTGAAACCACACACTAGCCCTTCGCTACAGGCAGCTCCGTGCCTCGCGCGACCAACCGGTCCGCACGAGCCGCGCATGAGACCGACGCTCGAGCGCCACGTGCTCGCCGACCAACGAACATGGCGTCCTCTGCGGCTAACCACATAGCCACTACGAGTCCAACCTCAATGTCAGGCACCGCGCACTCTAATCAGCGGCCGATAGATCACGCCTTTCGAGGCGCGGTGGGCTAGCCCGACCCCGTAGTACCCTGATCCTAAGGGGGAGACCCATAGTTCTCACCTCGAAACCCTACCTACTCGAGTGCTGAAGATAGGGTGGTCAGTAAAAATCTGGAGATAATTGGATTACGATCCCAACAAATGCAAAGATATTGTATCAGTTAAATAAATCCGTATAACGTTGCATCATTAGATATGGTAAAGCCTTTGATTAAGTTTTTGTTTAAGTGCCTATGTATTTAATCTGCTGTACACTTAGGCAGAAGGTTGTCTTAGAGAAATACGTACAAATATTCTTGTCAATTGTAGTTGACATGTAAAAGAATATGAGGTATGTTATATGAACAGCGTTTCGTATAACGAAGCCGATAGTAATGATATATGGAGTACACCAGGGTTCAGTCTTAGGCCCTATTCTGTTCAACGTATTTCTCGCAGTTAAAACTAAATTTCCGTATCTGACGCGCAAAGTCAAGCACAGGATATCTTTGCAGGCGACGTAGCTATTTGCACAAATAAGATGCACTCCAGAGTTCAAGCAGCAATTATTTGAACCGGTTTAGTGTCGATTGTTGCTAAATCTTGTTGAATCTTTTTAGCTTTTTCCTTTCAAAATATTTTAAATTTATTAATGTTGAACGACTTATGGAAAATCGGTGTTGCATGTTGACTGATTTTATTGTAAATTACTAATGATAAGATTATTTTCTCTTCTCATCACGACACTTATTAATGGAATCAAAGCGTTCTGATGTTTTGTAATATCGAATGTGTCGATCAAGTTTTGTAGTCAGGCAGTTATAATAGTGGTACCACAGTGTCGTCGTCGGCGAAGTGCAGCCAGAGCGCGGAGCGGTCGTCGTCGGCCGAGGCGCGCAGCGCGTGCAGCGGGCGGCGGAACAGCGCGCGCGCGCCGCCGCGGCCCAGCGAGCCCGCCGCCTCCCACACGCACACGCCGCCCGCGCCCAGCGACAGGCGCGCGCCCGCGCCGCGGAAGCGGCAGCGGAACGTGAAGTCCGTCTGCGCGCGCACGGCGTGGTGCGCGCCGTCCACCAGCGCGCCCGCCACGGCCGCCAGGTCGTGCGGCGTGTCGGCGCGCAGCGCGCGCACGGCCAGCCCCGCCGCCGTGCCGGCGCGCACGCCCAGCGCCGCGCCGCCGCCCGCGCGCCGCCACCACGCCAGGCGCGTGGCCGCCAGCCCGAAGCACTCGCGCGCCGCGCACCACGCCTCGCCCGACCACGGCGCCGCCTCGTACAGCCTGCGACAAACCGTTACTTTTCTAAGTTTCCGCCTCAGTAATGGATAATTGCGTCCGGAAGATGTATACATTTTGTTAAATTATAGATGCCCTACTAGTCTGAGTCTGATAATGGGGTAGTTATTAAAAGACAACTAAAAATAATGCATGATACAAATAGAGATGTTACCACTATTTAAGTGCATATTGCGTACATCTCACCTAAGTTCTCGATCGGTAATCGCAACGAAAGTAGGCTGCCAACCATCAGCCTCGTCAGAGCTGTCAGATCCTCCTGATGCGCTCATCTGTAAGTATAACAAATCACATTAATCATTTATTATATGCATACATAATAATCATACATAATAGTCTTCACTAATATTATAAATGTTGGTGTATTACGCTTTCAAGCCTTAACCTTAACCGACCGATGATCATGAAATTTCATATACAAGTTTCATGCAGAATAAGTAGTTCTGTTCGCGAAGGGTAGAAAAGTATTAATAAAATCTATATTAACGCGAACGAAGCGACGAGCAAAATCTAGTATCCTAACTAAGTAATATTACAAATGCGAATGTGTTTGTTTATTTGTTACGCATGATTAACGACGATAAGGCGTGAAACGCCTTAACTACTCTCGTCCGATCATCACGAAACATTGCGCTTTGTCATAGGGACAAAATATTATTACATAAAAAATATCGTGTGCATACGTGGTCTTGCGGCGGGCGGCGCGCCAGCCAGCCGGCGTAGCGCACGTCGCCCAGCAGAGGGCGCAGGCGCGGGCGCGCGCGGGCCAGCGCGGCGCGCGCGGCGCGGCGCACGGCGGCGTGCAGCGCGCGGTGCCAGCCCGCCGCGCCCGACGCGCTGCTGTGGCGGAGCGCCAGCGCGTGCATGCCGTCCGGCGAGTAGATCTCGATAGTGCGCTCCTCTGCGGATTTACATCACTACTCTATAATTCTGCCGTCGTAAGGGGAAAAAAAGTAAATAAATATTTTTTCGAAATTGTATTTTACGTAAATACTGACAGATGCACTTATTTTTACTGATTGTAAAAATAAGTGCATCTGTCAGTATTTTTATAAAACAAAAATATTATAGATACTTCTTTATTCCTTGACGGCAGATACCATACCTTAAAAAACCCTACCTTCAAACACGACAAATGTAATTTTAGATAATATTGTCTTACAATAACGGAAATGTTACAGATAAATTGAAATTAAACTACTTTGTACGGATTTTGTCGCGTTGTTTATATAAAACATGTGTCCGTGAATATGGCTGCTGAAAAGCAACCGAAACGTTGGGAAAAGTGTAAACTTAAAGCCTCGTATCCACTAGGCTAATATTGGCGCGCGTCATGTTGCACAACATTGTTGCTCACGGCAACGCGGAACTTTGTTTAGCAACATTGTCTATCCACGCATCACCAGTTGCCGGCAACATGTCGCCAGAGCAACTAGTGTTGATTTCAGCGGCTTTTCACGTCTCCACTTGAAAACAATTGATGCTCAACTGCATGTCGCACGGACACAAACAATAAGATGCGCGTCATGTTGCGCGCCAGCTGGCAACGTCGCGCGTTGTTGCGCAACGTTACCGATCTTGTTGAGCGTCACGTGTCGTGTGTCAATTGTTGGATAATTGATACGAGGCTTAAATATAAAAAGTTTAATAATTTTAATAGCTTAAATGGTAACAAAGTTCAATAATAGTAACAACGCGACAAAATCCGCAGTAGTTTAATTTGACTTTTGACTGCACAGATGGAGTATAGCGGTTTTGTTGTGGGTTTCCCCACACGGAACAAAGATTTGTGTAATCCGCAAAATGATTGTACTTAGTCCGAGTGTTCCTTGTGTCCGTTGTTTGAATGTTTGAAAAGTCTACCGCGACACAGAAATCATTTCTAGTGCGGGAATATTAAAAAAATGCTGACATGTAATTTTACTTAGATATATAATGTTCAAGAATTCTAGACTCGATATATTTTACCAGGGTCACGGTGACGCAGGTTCTTAGCGATGCAGGCCATCAGCAGAGGCACGTAGCGCGTGTCGGCGCGTCGTCGTCGCGGGGACGGAGGCGACGGCGGCACGTCGGCCATGAACCCGCGCTGCAGCTCCCAACCGACCTCGCTAATTATCGACGCTTTCCGAAAGTATGGTGTTACTTCACGAAGATATTTCACTGTAATCAACATGAATACCTATTAACTGTTAGCAATCACATTGATATAGATTTTTTATAAGTAGGTACTATTTTATTGGCAAACAAGCACACAGACTGCCTGCCAGTAAATTAATTCTGTAGGTAAACCTGTTGAGTCACAGCGGCACACCGACTGTCAGACGCAAAAGGTTTTTAATTATGTCTGGTAAGACTTGACAGGTTAAAATACTTGTACTAACAAAGGTATATCTTGCGTGCTACAGACCTACCAATGAATCAGTGGCTTGCCTATTAATATAAGATATATAGGTTACTAGTCTGCTGACAGCACATTGTTTTATTCAGAGGCCCTTAGACTTCTCATTTTGACGAGACAACACAAGATTATTTGGCTCATCATCTTATCCAATCACTTAAATAGTGACTTTGAATAGACTCTGGTTTAAGTGAGGTGCTCGCTGCACTCTACCTTTCACTTTAACTAATTATTATTTTACTAGGGACTGTTACCAAGTAATTTTGACTTCAATACTAGATTTATAACAACTAAATATGGCTCACACAAATCATTACTCATGTGAACCATTACCTTTCAAGCAATGGCTGTATTAAATATAGCACCTCAATCATTACAACATAATTATTCAATATTCATGTACAGTCTACAATATGTACAATATTTAAGATTTTATTCAAAACACAACAACAAATGTTAATGATGTCACTGTTATATTCACCATTATTGACTTGTAAAGTATTTATTATCTACTTGTTCAAAATGCCATAGACTAAAAGCCAACTTATAGTCTGACAATAGCTATATTCAAAAGTGGAAGGCACCTATTTTTAGAAGTAGACTGGCAAAGAGTTGTTTGATTTTTCTGTCAAGAAATTCTTAGTAGCTGCTTAGACCTTAGAGTCAGGAACAGTGTTAGGTAAACAGCAATAGGCTTCCTCCCTACAATATGGAAACTAAAACCAAAACTTGCTGATGAAATATGGATGTAATACTCAGAGGTGTATAACACCTATACTTCGAAAGAGTAGAATCTATTCCCTTTCAGGAACATAAGCATCAAACCATGAAGGTATTATAGGTATCATCTAACATTTACATGGCGCTATGTAGCTGCTACATGTCATAGATACTTAATAATACAGTCAAGACCAGATATATAATATTGTTTAAAGATAATGTAATAATATAATATATCTTGTTCTCCCATTGATTATGGATGTGGAAATTACCTAATGTTATAATTTCTGCATTTGGAGAGTAAATAAAAATTAACATATTTCTTAATATTTATTTGGTGGTTTTGTTTAGCATATCATTCGACGAAATGGTAAAAGCCAAAAGCTTTTAGGAATGTTGTTATAATTGTAATCTAATAAAACTTTATTTCCTTCACTTCACACATTGGTATTACTAAATGTAGCAAAGTACCAATTGGCATTTAACAACCTTGAGCAACTTAGTAAACAACTACAGGTAGCAGTAGCCATAAAATTAATAATCAAAGGCGATATCTTTTAATTTATGGTTCATTAACTTGCTATTTATATTCATAATGAACCTATTAAAAAATTCCAAGCCAAATTGAATTAAAACAAATTTTAAGTTATGCCTAAATCACAAAGTACATATTATGAGAACCTTTACTTTAAATGTTAATGTAGATGAACAATATTCGGGCACGCCACGATCGTGGCGGTAAGTCCCGTGTTTGAGGAGTGGCTGGAGAGGCGGCATGGCGCCCTCACCTTCCGGCTGACACAGGTATTGACTGGCCACGGTTGTTTTGGCCGGTTCCTGTGTCGTATACGCCGGCAAGAGACGCCCGGTTGTCACCACTGCGGCGACTGCCGTGACGTTGTAGAGGACACGGCGCTGCACACTTTGGCGGTTTGCCCCGCCTGGGCATCGCAGCGCCGTGATTTGATCGCGGCAGTCGGATCGGTTGCCCTCTCGCTCCCGGCCGTAGTTCAGTCTATGGTCCGGAGTGAGAGGTCGTGGAACGCCGTCGCCTCCTTTTGCGAGGAAGTGATTTCCATCAAGGAGGCGGCGGAGCGGGAGAGAGAGCGTTTAAACCCTCTCCCCAACCGCAGAGCCGGGCGCCGGAGGGCGCGCGATGACCTCCAGCCACCCTGAGGTTTGACCTGGGGGTGGCGGGCTTTGTGGGCCTGCCCGCCATCCGTTCAGCACCAGGTCCGAGAGGCGGCGTGCGTGTTCCCACGCGCGCCTCTGTGTCGAGTCCGTCTCGTCCCTCTAGGGGGGAGACAGTAGGGAATTTTTGAGGGAGCCTGCCGTTTCATACGGCGGGCAGAAACCTCGGCGGGGTCGCGACCGCATGCGAAAGCGATTCGCGCGGCCCCGCCGATAGTGGTTATGTCGAGGAACACCGTGGTAGGTTTAGTCGGTATTCCGGGAGGTACATTATTTCTTTTCCATCTTTCTTTTACCCCGGCGAGTCCGACATAATCCCTCCGCCCGCCCCCGCGGAGGGATATGCGTCATTGCATTCTCCCACGTAAAAAAAAAAAAAAACAAAAAAAAAAGATGAACAATATTGATAAATTATCTATGAAGAAACACAGCATTAATACTTTGTTCAACAATACTCATTTACTGATATTTTAATAGACAGCCCTGAATAGCTCAATTAGCAACTCAATTCATCCGAATAGCAGTAATTAAGGTCAATTATATTAGCCTCTAGCCAATGATCATACTCATCACAGCTACAGTGTTAGAATATATGAATATATACTTGCCTTCCAACTGTACCATTTTTCCTGCTCTTTTTAATGCCTTGACTGCTTCCTCATGTGTAGCATCCTTCAGATCCTCACCATTCACAGACAATATAGCATCACCAACATACAATTGCTCTGTGAGATCAGCTGCCATCCCTTTGAATATCTTCGATATCAATATGGGCATATTGTTCTCTATGCCACCCTTGATAGATATACCCAAACCATTGTTGTCTGACTTCACGACTTGTACGAGACGTTTTTGATTCGCAATCGCTTCCGGTACTTCTGTGAAATCACTGTTCGGTGTCTCAACATTGTTATTATTCAATGTGCCGTTCAGTGTCGTCGTCGCATCGTACCCATCGTCCAGACATACACAGAGATAATCGTCTTCGAGTGTGCAGTGAACACGGTACCATATACCACGAACCAAAGTCTCTAGTAAGCCTGAACGTGTACAAGTCGCACTGGGGCTATCGCTACCCCCGCTGGATGCTCCGTTTTCCACCATAATTTCTCTTGTTTTCACAACAAACAACAGGAACCAATGGTTTTAGCCACTAAGTGAATGAGTACATTCAAGGTTATTGCAACTGCAGTAGTAATTCAATTAATAACAACATTTGGATAATAAATACGTTTTGAAAAACTAAAAACTTAACGCAAGTTAATATAATATCATAAAATACGAATTTATTGCACAATCGATAGGTATACAATTTTGACGTTCCGCCCCACAGATAGGGTCACAGAAAAGATATCCAATTATCCATATAATTTGGAATCGAGTCCTTAGTCCTT
Organism: Catocala nupta; assembly: GCA_963675205.1. Taxonomy (NCBI): domain Eukaryota; kingdom Metazoa; phylum Arthropoda; class Insecta; order Lepidoptera; family Erebidae; genus Catocala; species Catocala nupta. The sequence goes on along the minus strand of OY776086.1, from coordinate 22,282,947 downwards.
ACCATCGATATCATACTCGACATCGAAATAACAATGTTAATATTCTCGATTTTATTTATCGATATATCCTAAATATAATTCCGACCCCAAGTGACATGGGAATAATAAATGCTAGGGAGAAGAAAATTTCCTATAACCTTAAACCACCCAAACCCTGTCCCAAAATTCTGCTCAGCCGTTGTTTTGGGCGGATGGACGTGGACAAGCTACATAGAGATGCTTCTGCTCTTATCTGGGAACGTTTGGAGACAGCTTCCACGGTGAACCAAAACGTTGGTATTTTAATAATGCCGTCGTAAACCTTTATAACGTCCACGCTCGCGTCTGTAGAATTCCTATAAAATAAATGTAAATTAAAATCGACTGATATTCGGATGGCGATGCGGCGCAGTGATCGTATATTTCGCATTTTTAAAAAGGATCGCTCTGATGGCAACTGGTCTCTTTTTAAAGTTGCTAGGAATCTGTGTAATCAGATGATACGTAATGCTAAATGCGGCCATATTCTCGATAATATAACATCCTTATCTCCTGCTGATATTTGGCGGTTTATTGGCACCCTAGGCAATGGCAACAAGCAAGAAAGTGATCTGCGTGCGACGATTGATTTGGTTGGTTGAATTGATTTCAATCAACATTTCACCACTTCTATTATGCTGGATCAACAAATCAAGTGTCGTACTGTGGATTACTTAGGTTAGCTAAGTAATCCCCAGGCCCAACATTGATCCTTTTTTGTTTTCTTCTGTAGAACCGGGTGAGATCAAAAGGATAATCCTGTTGATCAAGTCTAATGCTGTGGGCTGTGATGGTATTAGTCGTCCTATGATCACATCAATTCTTGATCAACTCCTTCCCACTATATCCCATATCGTCAATTATTCTCTTGACACTGGGATTTTCCCTTCCTTGTGGCGTAGCGCCTTTGTTATCCCTCTTGCTAAGGTATCCAGTTCTTCCCATCCAAATCACTACCGACCCATATCCATTCTTCCTTTCCTATCTAATGGGCTCGAAACCTGTGTGCTCGAACAACTTGCACAGTTTTGTTTGAATCTGAACAACCTATTGAGTCCTCTCCAATCTGGCTTTAGGCCTGGGCACAGCACTACTTCTGCTCTCCTCAAAGTGACTGGCGATATCAGGACGGGCATGGAGGATACCAAAGTCAATGTGTTGAATTTGGTTGACTTCTCGAACGCCTTCAATGCCGTTAGTCACCATCTCTCGTTAGTCACCATGACATCCTGCTAGCGATCCTATCCCACCTTAATATCTGGTGTACTTGATTGGTTCTCAACATATCTTCATGGGGCGCCAGCACTCGGTACGCTTCGATGACACGTCATGGATTTGGCGTGACCTCGACTCTGGTGTTCCTCAAAGCGACATTCTATCTCCGTTACTATTTTCTCTTTTTATTAACTTTATAACTCGGAACCTTCAGTGCAAGTATTGTCTTTACGTCGATGATTTGCAGCTATATACTTAAGACACTACGGATAATCTGCCTGGCTCTTTTAAAGTAAATGCTGATCTTGAAACAATTAGAAGCTGGTCGGGCAGATTTGGATTGTCTGTTAACCCAACTAAGTGTCAGTCAATCATAGTTGGAAGTCAACGATTGATAAGTGGATTGGACTCCAGTACTTTACCTTCTGTTGTGTATGATGGGACATCTATACCGTTCAGTCCTACTGTAAAGGATTTGGGTTTGCTCATTGATTCCAACTTAAATTGGCAATTTCAGGATACTAGTGTCAGTCAGAGAGTAACAGGAACGCTACGCGCCTTGTATTGCCTAAAGAATTTCCCCCCATATAAGATAACAATTATGCTTGTGCAGACTTTAATCTATTGTTTTTTTTGAATTGATTATGGTGATGTGTGTTACTACGACCTGAATGCCGATCTAATAAATATGACCGACTTCTAAATAACTGCATTCGATTCATCTAGGTATAATCTTCGTAAATATGACCATATTTCATCTCATAGATCCACTTTAAAATGGTTACTCATTCGTCAACGCCGTAGTTTGCGTGTCCTTACATTATTATTTTCTGTTCTAACCTCGCCAAATGCCCCCACTTATTTAACCTGCCTTTTCCAATACCTATGTTCTAGATATCATGACAAAAATCTTCGTTCTTCCAATAACCTCCTCTTACTTTGTCCCTCTCATACTTCATGGTTTCCTTCATTGTGAAATGCGCTCTCTCATGAAGTCAGAATGTTTATTATTTATTACGTTTATGTAATTTATATAATTATATAATATGTTTATTGATATGTATATATTATGTAGAAGTATGTTCATGATTAATATTTTCCCACCACAATAAAAAAAATCGTCACTAAAATACTTACAGACTCCTTAAACAAACCAATACCAGAAGGCAGCGCGAAGTCAATTTTAGATGTGAATAAGATCAGTTGTAGTATAATAATGGCTTTCCTACTTATAGACTTAAGTCCTGATGTTTGTGATATATTTCGTGCAAGGAGCATTCTTGGACAAAATATCTCAAATCCCAACAATAATATAATTCGTCTGAGCCATGTCACAACTCAGTTTGAAAATATGCTACCAGACGAGAAAACGTTTGAGATGGCAATTTTTATTTAGACAATTTTGATTGACTTTGATAGATTTGACAATTGACATCTGTGTGTTGACAATTAGGTGCCAACATGATGTGCTATTATGTGCAATACAAATAAATACAATATGTAATTTTATATTAAGGCTTCTAATTATTCTAAACTAATATTAATCAATTTTAGTTCTTCTAAGTATAAATATGGAGATGTGTAGAGTATGTTTAACGACAGAAACAGAAATGTACCCACTTGACGAAACTTTTGTCATTCAATATAACTTGTTGACAAATCTCAATGTAAGATAATATTAATAATAATCATTTGTCATAAAATAAATATTATAAATAAAAGTTGAAATCTTTATGTATAAAATCAAATACGCCATAAATTCACTTTCTTCCAGATTACCTTGCTAGATGGAATGCCACAGTTTTCATGTAAAACTTGTCTAAATACTTTGAAATGCTACATAGAATTCAGGAATAAGTGCATTGCATCAGAAGCAACGGTGCGGGAAATAATTTGTGCTGTAAGTAAAATTTTTATAAGATTCAAATAAAAATAAAACATGTCTATTCCCTCCAATATTTAAATTCTTAGCTACACATACACTACATGCTTCGTTGTTAGATACACAAGCATTTTATTGAGCAGTTACATATTATAAAAGAACTGTTTTTTATAAAATGTATATTTGCCTAAGTTGTAGTATGTATTATGTTATTACAGGCTCTCAAGTCAGAAAAAAAGAATGAGGACATACATTTTAAAGAAGAAACTGAAAATATACAAAAAATTACAGAGGAGAATATTGACAAGGATAACTTAAAAAATGACATTAAGAATGAAATAAAAGTAGAAATATCTGAAGACAATGATTCTATTATGGATGTTTATGATGTCGGCATTGAGTATGATAGTGACATACTAAAGAACCTTGTCAAAGAGGAAGGTAATTTATAGTTTCCTAATATCAGATCACATAAAAACGTTTTTAGTCATGAGTGGAGAATCCCGTCTTAGGTAAGTATAGGTGACAGGCCTCCCTCATTACCAAAGCTAGTCATTTGGGTCACAAAGTTGTTACTTTATGAATGTGAAGGTTACACAGTTGAATGGAAATTTAAATTCACAGTATAGTATATACTATAAATATACATTTTCATTCAACTGTTGGTGCATGGTGGACTATGGCTTAACCCATCTCACACTGAGAAGAGGCCCATGCCCAGCATCGGGACAGTCTTTATACAGGGTTGATATTATTATTTACCTGTTGCCATGTTAAGTAAAGCAAAGGTGTAGCACCAATGAGAAGAACAGGCAAAAAAGTCAGGAGCATCACAATCATTATTGTGAGTGCAACTGTTTGAATACTATTTTTAGAAGTTATTATTTTATCATGATAATAGTTATTATTTACATACATTATCTGACCTTAAGTTTCTTTTTCAGACTTAAAACCAAAGAAGGTTAGAAAAAGAAAAAGAAAGAAAATGATTAAAGAAAGTGTACCTAAGCTGATAGAACACAGTGCAGAAGACCCCAGTCTGCTTTGTGGTATAAATCTTTTCTTATTTATGCAATTATGAGTATATTATTTTATGAGAATTTTAAAGTATTCATATTTTATCCACAAATTAAAAACATAAGAATATGATGAATAATTTTCTTGTAAAAAACATACTGTTTGAAAAATGTATTACTATACTTTTTTGGCAATTGCCAAGAAACTGTTTTCATTAAGTGACATTCATGCATTTATTCATAATTATGCTTTGATGACACATGGTGGAAATCATCAAGAAATAATTTAAAATTCTTACATCATAAAAAATCCAGTACCTACTGCTTAACTTTTTGCTACATTTCTTTATTATAAAATTACAGGTTTATGTCCCGAAATATTTCAAGATATTAATGACTTAAACAAACACTTAGACAACCACAAAGAAGATAGGCAATGTAAGCTGTGCAAAGAGAAAGTTATTTGCCTCTCTCAGCTCTTTGCTCATAGATTGACGCATTTGCCCACAAAACAGCTAAAATGCCACATTTGCAGCAAACGATACAAGTCATGCATATATTTGGAACATCACTATAGAAATCTGCATATTGAAGGTGATGTAAGTATAATATGAATAGTCTACTTTTGGGAGCGTATCTCTTGTCGGTGGAGCAACCTAACCTTTTGATACAACTTGATTACACTTTTACCTATTTTATTGGATAATAGAATGTCTGATTCTTTCCCTTCCATAAATTTTTCATTCTAAAACTGTTTTAAAGATGTTGTCATGTCATATCAAGTGGCCTATTAACTTCCTTTTCCTGTTGTCTTAAGTAACACTTCTTCATTTGTTGTTCTTGTTCCATCCAGCTTATGAATAACTAGATTTTGCATGCGTATATGTAGTTAGATCAGTAACAGTACTTTTGTCTGGATGAAAGATACCCTATGTAACCGCTGTTTGTTTGCAACTTTCTGAAATGTAAATTACTTTCTTCTCCCGGTTTTTAATTTGTAACTATGCCGAGATACATATGTGGAGGAACAGGGTGTGAAGTACCTCCAACACAAAGGGAGGATCCTCCGACCAGGCTAGTTGATCGTGCCTGGCGGGTCGCGGCCCGACGGTTGATGTCGGGAGCTTGTATATATACTCAGTCGCTGTGTAAACTTCACTTGTGCGATGCAGAATAGTATGACGACATGTGAAGTGCGATTGTATCGCCATCTGTTAAATGTAGGCTGAACTTCTTCGTCTGTGCGGAGTTCGCCACACATACACATAATTTGTAACAATGACTGTTATAAACTTTTGTTTTCAGGATCCAAAACTTGTATGTAAGGTATGTAATTCAACATACAGCACTCCAAAAAGATTAAATGGTCATATGATACAAGTCCATGCTGCTATAAAATTCTTTTGTGATGTTTGCTCTAAAGGGTGAGTAGCCTTTTTACCTTATATCCTTTTTTAGTATTAGCCACTCATAGCCACTCTAAAGTTGTATTGTCTCAAGTTAGGCTACGCGTGGCAAGCAAGCAATCAAGTCTTGAGAGTTCCAGTCTCACATGGGATAGTTTTTTGTGTGATACACAAATTATTGTTCTAATAAACGTTTTTAGACTTGCACTATTGGTATACATACTTAATATCATATTAGCAAACGGGTCTTAATCGTGATCAAGACCCTGATTGTTCTAAGTCTGGGTGTATTTTGTGTCTAATTGTATGTTTGTAAATTCCGCCCAACTCAGGGTCGATTCCTAATACGAATCCCATCGTTTATCAAATAAGTCATTTTTTATGGCATCTTCCGGATTAGGAGTAATTCCTATGTCGCGGGTGACTTTACAAATCAATTCTAACAACGGACACAAAGAACACTCAGGCTTGGGACAAGCATTTGTGATTCAAACAAATTTTTGTTCCGTGTAGGGATCAAACCCTCATCACTTGGCGCAGCGGCAGTGACGAGGCGACCTCTTGAACCACTGCACTGTATGAATGCACGAAAATAGCACATATATTTGAACTTAATCAATAAAGTAGTTTTGAGTCAGCATACGACACAGTGTCTAACTGTTTGTGTCATTATACAATTGTATAAATAAATGATTCTACCTACTTATTAAATAATTTCTTTGCAGTTTCGCAAGTAAAACAAATTTGAGATCGCACATAAAACGTCACAATGTAATTAAGTGTTACGTGTGTGATCTCTGTGGATTCTCTTGTAACTATAGTACTGGACTGAAGGTGAGTTTCTTTTTTATTATTTCAGCCTTTGTCTACCCTTCTGGACACAGATTACCTACAATAGAGTCGTGCCTGTTTACGCCTTAGATCACGGACAATAACGCGCAACGCGTGAAGCAAGAATACGGTCTGCCTGAAAGTAAGCTGTTACCGTAGCCAATGTTCACTTGCAATTCCAGGAGTATCACTAGCTGTTGCCGATCTTATAGAGGAAAACTATTACTCAACGAGCTCTTAGTTCAAGGTGAAACGTAGGTAATACTACTATATCTATAAGGGGAAATTTTGTAGTTTAATCCCTTCCCCGCAAGCTTCTTTTCGTTCTAACCCCGTAGTTTATGCGCTAAGTAAAGAATCTATCGTGCTGTAAAAACACCTATTTCGAGTTTTTTTTTTCATGTGATTAGTTGCCGGCCTGTTGTCAAGAGTTGTTCAAGCCGCCCATAGGCCTCTGACATGGCTTAACGACTGCTGTCAATTTGGCAACAGCCGGGACCGACTTTTTACGTGCCTTCCGAAGCACGGAGACGCTCAGATGAAATACCACTAAGCGGTCACCCATCTATGGACTGACCGCACCCAACGTTACTTAACCTCGCTAATCGTTTACCGATCAGTGAGTGTAACTGGCTATGAGCGCCTCATTACATCGTCATTTCATTTCGTGTTAATTATATGGATAAAATTTTTTTTTACCTTATTTCTAATAATAAATCATATCGACGACGGTTGCCATTTAATTGAATGTGTATTTTAGTAAAAATACACATTTAAGTCACAAAATAATTGCCAATACGACTGATGCCTAGGCAGTGACGCCCGTTGGATGCTGGTGGATGTGAACCCCTTTATACGATTCAGTTAAGCAAGTCAAATGCCTTATCATCATTATTTATGCGTAGGTATTCTAAATTGCAGGATCACAAAATAAGGCGTCATGCTCAAAAGAAGATTTATTGTAAGAACTGCTCCAGACCATTCCCGAGTCAACAGGACTACGACAGACACAAATGTAAACGTAAAGTCAAAGTGTGTACCATATGTGGATTGCAGCTGACTGGCAGTTCGAGAGTAAGTATTATTGCTATTAACTAATTACCAACACCGGCAACATTGTACCGCCTAATACCAACTATTGTTGTGGTTAGCAACATTACCTATAATGGTAGAAAATTTACAGATTCACATTCCGTCACCATTATGATTGAAGGTATCCTTTGTAAAATTTTGTTAATAAGTCATTGGTGTGTCTATTTAATAAACGTAATTAGCGTATACCTCCTTAGTAATTACCTCGTTGCTTTAGTGGTGCATGCATTGGCGTATCTAGGATTATTTTCCAGGAGGACTCCGGACCCTAAACAGCGATTGCCTATATGTCACCCTAGAATTTTGAGTTTAAACCTCAACCTTCGGCCAATAAGTGCATGCGTAGCCGTGGCCGCATGTACAACCGTCAATCATAAAGACCCAGAACCTTAAGACTATATCTTTAAGGACCGTTATTGCAAGCGTGAGAATGAGACAAACACTTTGTAACGCTAAGTCTTATTCCTGGGCATGTAATTAAGACCTCTGGATTCTCAAATTCTGAAGACCGCAGCTGCAGTCTCATCATCACGTTATGATGTTTCGTCGTATAATAATGTCCTTCAGACCGAATTTTGGCCACGAGAACCAATCTTAACAGAGACTGGTCATCTGCGTAGGAGATATTATAGTGCACAAGAATGTGCGCAAACACAAGTGCACTCTCCATTCCCTAATCATCATGATCCGATAGGACGATGATCCGACACGACCGGAGAGAGATCAGGTGCAGGACGAATGGCTTTACGTGCTTTCCGAGGCATGGGGGTGTCTAACACCGCCAACTGCCTAACTCCGGGCTTGTATTGAGATTTCTAAACAGAAAACCCAATACCTATCTTCTTTTTTGCCCGACCCCGGATTCGAACCCGAGACCTCATGCACAGCAGTTGCATTCACTACAGCTGCGCAATGGAGGCAGTTAATGTATTATAATATTCGTCGTATATATGTATGTATATGAAATGATTGTTTCAGTTGTCAAGTCACATGGAAAGTCATAGTGACGTACTCAAGTACGAGTGCACTCGTTGTCCAGCTAAATATAAGACGAAAGGGGCGCTGATCGCTCATAACAACCGCCACGACGGGAACCGTACCAAGCAATGCGAATATTGCCCCGCCAAGTTCTATACGACTACAGTGCTAATAAAACATCGTAGAACACACACAGGTATGTATACCTAATAAATTAATTTTGTACATTTGAACAGTACTTTGTTCTGAATGTAAAGTGCCCTATGTCCTTTTCTGTACCCCTGACAACGTGTATGTAAAAATTCTAAATGATCAGTCATGTAGTTAAGATATGAAAGCGTAACATACAATCTCACATTCGCATATGTACTCATACTAATTTGGGATTAGTGGACGGCCCCGGTTTCGTCCAGTTTGAACATAATTTATAGGCCATAGACGTAGGACTTTACAGAAGGCATCTCCCAAACTGGTAATTGTCCCGGCTCAGTTCGGCCGGATCGCTTGCACTTACTACACTTTTACCTTATTCTATAGTGTATTAAAAACATTAGGTTTATTTCCTGTGTCGCAGGGGACTTTACAATCATTCAAACAACAGACACAAAGAACACCCTATACGTAGTCGGAACAACAATTTGTGGATCACAAAAAGTTTTGTCCCGTATGAGGATCGAATCCAAAACATTATGCGCAGTGGTTGAAGCGAGCGATCACCTAAACCTCGACGCCATCAATGCAGTCATGAGAGCAATTGACATTAGGGTACCGTAAAACTTGTGTAATTGAGAACACCGAAAATGTAAGTGATAATTTATTTGGTTCCAGGTGAAAAACCCTACGTATGTAAGGTTTGCAACAAAGGGTTTACTGGCCGCTACAACCTCAAAGTACATATGAAAGTGCACGGCGAATACTTGATTGTTAAAAAGAATGATCCAGATTTAAATAGTTTAATTAATGTTACCAAATGAGGGTAGTTGGATTTTTAAAATTATATATTTGTTGTTCAATAATAATTCTTCCAGGTTGTACTTAATTAATAATAAAGTATTTTTAGAAAACTTTTAAAAATTATTTATTATAGAAATACAATTTACATCTAAGTAAGAAACTAAGTGTATCACATACAAAAAAAGTCTTTGGCAAGTACGGAAAGTACTAAATATAAAATACAAACATTTATAAAAACATATAAAAATGGATAAACAGTATAATTTCAAAAAGGAAATTTGGATAGATATCGAAAATTATATTAATAATGACTTATTTTCTACTTAAAGTACAATTAGGTACTAATTATAGGCAAGTGTCACGATGCCACCAACTTTAATATTGGAAATAACATTAAATAAATTAAACGACGGTACTATATTGTCTATAAGGATATGGACTTCTTACCAAGATGTTTTCAAAATCTAATGAACATATGATGTCTTTACTGAGCTTACGTTTAATAAAATAAAATTTAACACAAAACATATAACCATTAGTAACGCAACATATTGCAACTCAAATGGCTAATAATGTAAAATAATATATTATAAAATAAATGCGATTTCTCGAGAGTATGGATCATTGTCGATGTGTACAATTCTGCCCTTATAAAAATTACCACAATAATCATTATGAGCAGTTCTTAATATTCTTATTAAGCAGAAATGATAGGAAAGATGATAGGATCTGCATTATCTTATAAACTATAACGAAATGAAAACTTTTGCCTATCTTTATTGCTTGGGCAGAATTTTATGTTGATTATCAAAAGAAAACAATTGATAATTTGGTGGCATGATGTTATTAAATCATTCCTTTTTTTTTAAATGAGATCGCATTTTGTTGTTGCCAATGCAATGAATGAAATATATCTTAAAGCCAATAAAACAAAAATGTCAAGGTATAATATGATTATAAAAAACTATAAAGTCGGATGGCGAATTATGTAACTTTGATATTTTCAGTCAGTCTTATAAGCTACTACATCTTGTGGAATTGATTTGTTTTAATTTGTGATATAATAATACTTAGCTTGTTTATTCTCAAGCCATTATTATGTTTGGAACTGGTTGCAGAACAACATACATTTTCAGGCGGTGAGCTACATACATACAAAAAATATTGTACTTAATCTAAATGACGTCATGCTGATTACGTCACAAAACAAATGAATCTGCTGATTGGTAGAATAGCTTAGACCGCACGACAACATAGTATTTGTTCACACTACAATTCGCGATAGTGATATAAAGCATAATATGAATCTTATTGTAACAGTATTAAGATACAATTTTAATTGCGAACTTGGCAATCGCGTTTATGTGTCTATGATAAGATTTCTTAGGCATTGATTTTAAATTAACTGTCTAAACATGGCATTCTTATCGGATCTTATTGTATCACTAAACAGAGATATCATTGAAATGTATCTTTACCTACATATCAGCATGGAGATATCAAGCTAATAACCTTTTCTATTTTTAGTCGTCTCCTGCAATTGAATTCATAAGTCTGCCTAGGATCTTTTTGTATTATGTACTCCTTTTAATAGACACTAATACAGGATCAAAATAATTTTTAACGGCGATTGTATTCTGTGGATAGGAATCCATCCATAATTTTACCAACATCCATAATTTTAAAAAATACTTACAAAATCTTATGTTTCGTGCCACTAATAGCCAAACAACATGATTATTTAATAACTGTTAAGCATACATACTTACCTACACAATAAATTATCTAAAATAAATAATTGACAACAAAATAAACTAATTACTATGTGACGGTCTCATTTGGACTAAAATCTAATAAGTAAAGCCAATACAATATACTATAATTTCCAGGTAAGACAGAACGAATTAGGTACTCTTTTACTATAAAGTACACAACCATTATTAGAACTACACTTATACATAATAAAGGAACGAGTGGGAATGATCATGGGAACATATATTAGTTTAGGTACTGTTATATGCTAAAAATAGGCAGTGGTTGAGCATGCAAACAAGAAATGGGCCTTCACAGATTACAGACACACAATGCTACGAAATTACTAGAAAATTCTGATCATGATGGGGCAAGATTGGTCTAATTGTTCAATACCATCTATCTCAAATCAATATAAAACTCGAAACTTTATGACTAAAGTAGTCATAGTTATTAGCAAGTACCTATTAAAATGGGGCAAGATTGATTTTATATCTATGTTTCTCCATAGCGCCAGTCAATATTGTATAAGCGTGGCGCATTTATCTGCACTAAATATAAGTAAATGGTCAAAGTTATCTGTAAGGTATGCAAGGTCATCTATGGAGGCCCTATGCGCTGGAAGTTTATATAACAAACTTGAAGTATTAACATCCTAGTGAACAAAAGAAATCTCCACAATAAATACTCTTTTCACATTCAGGTCGGCAGTGACATACATTCACATACAATAACATAAAGACTAGTGTTACAAAAACTACGTCTTTTTACAAACCTATCTTATACTAGCTGCTTAAATATAAAAATGCACAAAAGCATCGTAAAACGAACTCGAATATTGGCTATCTATATTACCTCCTTAGATTTCGTTCCCATACTGAGTATTTGGTATCCTGACAACTGTATCTTTCGTGCCTATTTTTTCTGTGTCGATGAGTGAGCCGGAGCTATGTTTTTTCGTTTTTGGGGCTAATGGAGGTACTTCACTGCATGTAGAACAATTGTCTTCTGTAACTTTGGAACTGGAGCCGGCTGCACTGAATTTCTTCAAGCTGCCTGTTGCGAGTGAGCCATTGGAAGATGAACAGTGGGGTAGGAGTAATGGGACTCTTTCTTGTAGGTCTCTACTGGAGCCGGACGGTCTGTGCGCAAAACTAGTGCCTGCGTCGCAAGGCGCGGCCTCTGGGCACCCACCGATTGTTATCCATTCTTGTATTCTGACAAAAGATACAGTATTTGAATTTAGTGTCAATAATATATTGTAGGGGTAAAAAGTTTAAAAAGTATAAGTAAAACAAGTTAAAACGCCTGGCACACAGGACCAGTGCTAACAAGGTTGAACAAAATTAGCAGTTACAAAATATGCTATGATTAAAATACCAGCTAATCTACAATAGATTGAACTAAATGTTTTTCGTAGATACATGGAACCTGTACGACGTGACGAATGGAGCTCTACATATTAAACGTAATACGTAACCTAAACTTGGTGTAATGATTTATCGATATTGTGATAATAAAATCAGACCCTTTACAATATGTTGCCACTTCTGAGCACGGACATCTTCAGAGTAAGATCGTTGTGAGCGCCACAACACAGACGATAAATAACAGATGGCGCTGTACATAATCGGCGCTTATAATCGAGCTCGACATAGAATCCTGAATCAGCATCATATATACAAAAGCCAGGCCGCTCAGCCAGTCCGGTCGGAGGATAGTGCAGTAGTAACGCATACCTATGAACAATCTCCTCGAAGTTGGGTCGCCGCTGCGGCGTGTGCTTCCAACAGTCGCGCATGAGCGCGTACATGGGCGGCGGGCACGACGCCGGCGCCGCCAGCAGCTCGCCGCCGCGTACCATCGATATCACTTCTTGATTGCTATACCTTCAAGTATTAAACATATGGATATCTTAGGTTTACCTCGAAAACTACTTTAAATTATCTAGTTCACTAATTACTAATTTGTTTGATATACCCCTAACTTAGTCAAATGCTGTGTCAAGAAAGAAAAGTAAGTGGGTTCTCGATCGCAAGTCCGACATTTAAACCATAATGAATAAATGGAAATTAAATTTGCTTTACGATCAATACGTCTAAGTAGCAAATCGTCTTTGTAGCTATTTACGTTTAACTATTGAAACACCTATGTAGCAAAGGGTGCAATTAGCAAATCGTAAAAAATAAAATAGAGTACAGTCATAAAACTTATTTGTTAGAAAAAATCTATTATGAAACGAAATATTTTTATTTAGGTATATATTACTACTTATGAATTTGATCCTCTTGATATGTCCAACAATTTTCAAAAATGCATTGGACTATATTTTTTACTGTTAGCTTTTTCAGCTCCATATTGTACTTTTCATTGAATATTCATTATATTAATTTTTTTTCGTGTTGCCTTCGAACATACTATTTTTACATTTGGCCGAAAGAAAAAAGAAAGAAGCCCGTAGGCAAGACGCCTACGGGCATCTTTCCTAAGGCATGTAGGAACAGTAGCAGGGTTGATTTTGGTTTTTTAAATGTATTTAACTGTCTATAACTTTCTAGTGCATTGTTTGTTCGAAGGCTATCGATATACGAGTATGAACAGCTAATTATGTCTGCAAGAGATTGCAACCATTGTTTTTCAAAATAAGCTGAAAATGTCATCCTATCTTCGCTTTCTTCGGCCTTTTCAATAATAGCAGTCCAACATTTTTAGAATCACAAAATCGTTAAAATTTTGGATAACAGTTTCAGAAATATAAAAAAAATTGCGACGATCTCTAAATAAAGTGTCTTTCTTTGAATTAAAATAGGAAACCTGTTCGATTTCATCCATTTTTCAAACTGTTTTTTCGCACATTTATTTCTTGCATTCATCCATCACTCGGGCAACAAATTTTTTTCGAAATCAACTTTGCAACTGGTTTTCAACTGATTAATTACTTTATCCTCATCTTTATTAATTGTGAAAGAAACACTACACTCATTAGCAACTTTGCACACCTTCATAGCGTTGACCCGCCTTTATTAGTCACATTCAAATTGTACCGATTACCGTTCAAACAGTATCACTCGTTTTTCTTTTGACTTTCAATAAAAATAAACTCTAGATTCGCATTTATTTATAGCTAGGTCACTCTAGTTCTTGACTCAGGAAATGAATAATTAATTGCCGTATTAATATAATTAAAAATCAAGACAACTTTAATTTCATAATTTATGTCAGTTAATGGCTAGTACTATTAAAAGGAATATAATTAGTCTATGAAACCTACTTCCCTATTCAAATCTGACGAAAAAATATCGTATCTATGTTAGGTAAAACATCTAAATGTTTTTATACCCAAGTGTCCAGGCGTTATGAGAATTAGACGATTTGCTTATTGGACGTTTTGCTACATAGGTGTTTCAATAGTTAAACGTTTTGCTATAAAGACGTATTGCTAATTAGACGTTCAGGGTAGTTGGACATATTGCTACTTAGACGTATTATATTGACCGTAAAGCGGAAAATTACGTACCACCGTACAGTCAATGACATAAGACGCTATACATTTGTTAGATTTTGAATTCTTCTATCATTCAAAGTAATCATAGTTATCTTGTCTACACTGGACAGCGAATAAACCGGGGCCACCCGATACTTCGGGACTCTAATTCTGATTTGAGAAAATCGATTTAGAGTTCCAAGGCAGCGGGTGGTCCGATTTATTTGCTGTCTAGTGTATGTTTTAATGCATTGGGGAAACAAACTTTAAGGGACAACTGTTGCCCCTTAAACCTGGTCAGGTTTCAGGCAACCACCTTAATAACGAACCAATTACATTAATTTATTAAATTCAGTCTTGTTAATATAGATCTTATCTTGTGTGGGGGCCAGTCAGTACAGACCGGCGACACTTCGACCCAGCGGGATCTTTTTTGTCGACTTCCCCAATACCGACAGCCATAGATGTTCATGGCAGCTGAGACCGACGGCTTAACGTGCTCTTCGAGGCACGGAGCAGGCGCTAATTGTCAATCGATACGCACATAATTTCGAAAAGTCATATAACTTCCGAAGTCAGCGGTGCGCGACGTGGGTTCGAACCCGAGACCCTCTGCATTGCAGTCTGTTGAGTCTCCCCATTGAGCTATCGCTGCTCTTTGTTAATATAGATACCTACCCATAATATGGTTGCAATCCGTAGCTGTATATCTCCCACAAAACGACACCATAAGACCAGATGTCGCTCTCTGTGGTGAATTTACCATAAAGGATGGATTCAGGTGGCATCCACCTCACTGGTAACAAACTCTTGGACTGTACCTGAAATAATAATAAATTTACATAATTATATAGCCTTATATAAAAACATGATGCTTATTAGCTTTCCAGCCGATTTGATTGACTGACTATTCCAGATGGCCCAATTGTTTAAATGGTTACCTCGCCGCTACCTCCGTAGAGTTGTAGATTCTATATCTCGTGCGAGCAAAACTTGACGCACTCCGTGATATAGACACTAATCGATAATCGTGCGGATGCTGACTCTTTAAAAGATTCTCTTCACTCGACTTAGTTTTATTGGGTTTTTCTGTCTCGCTTGCTGTTCCGAGCAACTTAAAAACAGCTGGCAACATGTGGAAGTAATACAGCTCAGCCTTCGTGAATATGCCTGGTTATACAATTACAGACCTAATACGGGTCTTTCGATTAGTTCTATTATGGTTCAAACTAGACATCTTTCATGGATATTGTATGTAGTCACGAGCTATGAAATTAAAACTAAGGATAGTTATCACGTAATCGCGTGAATCGCCATAAAATTGACTTCACACTTTCTAACTTAATAAGTGGATAAAAGAAAAATAATTGGAAATCCACACGTAAGTAACATTCCAACACGTATTGCCATTAGATTGAGATGTAGATTGTGAACTGTCAGTGCAACATTGAAATATCTATGTTAATCAGTATATGGACATACTTATTAGGTACTCAATTATTTGTTTATCACGCAAGTGTAGTCTACCTATACTGAATGGCTATTATAGGTTTTTATAGCTTTCAACTGATTTCGACATTTGAATAAATTCGTTACGTTTAGTAATTAATGCGCACATATTTTCTTTTTGTATGGAATCACCGGAGATTTTTTTTTTCTTTTTTTTTTAATAATAATGATGTTTATTTCATCTCCACTAATTACATCAGGTTATACAATATTTTATAATTTATATGTTTTCTCAATGTTTTCAAAGTAAATGAACACAGTACATAATATATAATGAGGCAAGTTATACAGAATTTGTTAAACTCTGGTACCCAATGTAAGATTTAACTTGTGTTTTGGGTACCAGGTCTCCCGCAGTATTACATTTAGTTAATAGTTACAAAATATATTAGGTGTTCGTGAGCAGCTATGAAAATATCTGCAAGTAAGCAAAGGTGTGTATTTGCGTGTGTGTGTGTGTGTGTGTGTGTGTGTATGTGTGTGTCGGTGTGTGTATGTTTGTGTGTGTGGATCCCATTAGAGTAACGATAATTTTAGCATAATCTCAGTTTGAGCATAAGTTTTGGTCATGAGCCATTTTGCAACTTCTTTCTTACATTGAGACCGAATGAGTGGGTAGATGTTACAAGTATGAAAGACGTTTTCTTTTATAGCTTGGATTGTATTCTATAGATGTATGCTTTCGAGTAACGGTCTTAAGTACGAAGAGCTGCCTGACAGTAAGAGTCTGAAATTATTTATAAAGTTGGGTGGTCGGATATCTAAAGGGCTTGAATGTCATTAACTTAAGTATACTTCTTTACGCACGTTCCAAGGGTAATAGGTGGGTTTATGCTGCGCCACCCCAGACAGATATACCATAGGTTAGTATATACTGGCATAGAGCACAGTAAATCATACTTAGAGTTTTTTCATCAGCAGTATGGCGTAGATTTTTAAAAATAAATATCATTTTTAGAGTGCGTACTGTTATCGCTGATGTGATATTTCCAGGAGTTGAGATTATCAATATATATACCAAGATATTTTATCTGTGTGGATCTAGTAAGACAGGGACAGTTACACGAAGAGACTGGGATGTTTGGGAAGCAGGAGTGGGCTTTGAGTGTAAAAGTGTCAGGCTGTGTACAGTTTGTAATAGAAAAGGTAAGATAAGTTGTTTTCTTTAAATTCAACGTTAATAGGTTACTTGTTAGCCATAGCATGACATCACGTAGAGCTTATTCAGCCTATGCAATTACATCGGTCCAGTTATTACCATTGATAAGCAATGCATGAGACTGCATTGCTAATGCGGCGTAGAAAAAGATCGAGCAGTTGGGGAGTGAGAGATAACATAGGGAGTTAATATAAAGGAGGAAAAGCGTCGGGCCTAGCACTTTGTATTGGGGAACACCAAAACAAAGAGAAGAATCTATTTTTATACACTGTTGTCTGTCAGATAAGTAGTCCTTAAATATTCGGTGGGCGTAGCCACTGATATCTAGACGCTCCATCTTTGACAGAAGGTGTGGGACAGAGACGGTGTCATGAATGTTCAATAGCCTTTCTAGGACTTTTGATAGGGTGGGCAATACAGATATTGGCCTGTAGTTACTGACACTACCTCTGTCCCCGTTTTTGTAAATTGGGTGAACAATGGCTTTTTTAAAACATTTGGAGAATTTACCTTTCGACATACACATATTAAAAATGTGTGTTACAATCGGGACTAGTGTGGTTGAACACTTTTGCAGTAAAAGTGTTGGTATAGAGTCCCACACAACATCAGCATCCTTTTTTTTTTTTTACGTGGTGGAATGCAATGACGCATATCCCTCCGCGGGAGCGGGCGTAGGGATTATGTCGGACTCGCTGGAATAATAGTAAAGTATCTCCCGGAATACCTACTAAACCTACCTCGGTGTTCCTCGACAAAACCACAATCGACGGGGCCGCGCGAATCGCTTTCGCATGCGGTCGCGACCGCGACCCCGCCGAGGTTACGGCCCGCCGTGTGAAACGGCAGGCCACTACACAAAGAGACCTACTCAAAGGACTCACTCTATAAAATTCCCTACTGCGCCTCTGTTTCGAGTCCGTCTAGGGGGAGACAGACTCGAAACAGAGGCGCGCGTAGGAACAGGCACGCCGCCTCTCGGACCTGGTGCTGAACGGATGGCGGGCAGGCCCACAAAGCCCGCCACCCCCAGGTCAAACCTCAGGGTGGCTGGAGGTCATCTCGCGCCCTCCGGCGCCCGGCTCTGCGGTTGGGGAGAGGGTTTAAACGCTCCCTCTCCCGCTCCGTCGCCTCCTTGATGGAAATCACTTCCTCGCAGAAGGAGGCGACGGCGTTCCACGGCCTCTCACTCCAGACCATAGACTGAACTACGGCCGGGAGCGAGAGGGCAGCCGATCCGACTGCCGCGATCAAATCACGGCGCTACGATGCCCAGGCGGGGCAAACCGCCAAAGCGTGCAGCGCCGTGTCCTCGACAACCGGGCGTCTCTTGCCGGCGTATACGACACAGGAACTGGCCAAAACAACCGTGGCCAGTCAGTACCTCTGTCAGCCGGAAGGTGAGGGCGCCATGCCGCCTCTCCAGCCACTCCTCAAACACGGGACTTACCGCCACGATCGTGGCGTGCCCGAACAGCAGCATCCTTACGTAACCCACGAATAATGTGAGCATTCTTATTCATTCTCATCCGTCGGCATGAGTACAAGGGTGTGTATTATTGTAAACCGTTTTAATTTTTGAGGAGCTTTTTTATAAATGTATAGCGAGAAATATGGTCTTTCAAAGTGTAGGGATGTGTCGTAACTATAAAAAAACTCATTGTAAATTAGTTTTTATATGGCTGAGCTGTATAACATCATTATGTTACATCACATCGTTGAAGGCCGAGACTGCGAAATAATTCATATTACCTACGAATTTTAAAAAATCTCGGCTTAGATTCACGTTAATGTCAGTGCGAGATCAAAAAACTCCACAAACATTTAGTATCCATGATTTATTTCCTCTGTTAAAGACTATCATTCTTTAATCCCAGCATGTAAATGATACAAGCACTTAATGTAACCTTGTAGTAATGTGCATCCTGAATAGGTAATTAAATAATACGTGTAGACTAATCGCATATTTATGGAATAGACAACATTTGTCCTATGCAGGACCCAAATCCATAACACTTGGCATGACAATGACAGCACCTAAATTACCACTTAGATGAATGCACCATCTGTGCAGTCACTGATATATGCTGTAGTACCTATATTTTACTGGTGTATTAAGCAATGAGGAATCAATAATAAATAGGTAAATGTACAATTTACTTACCCTGTAATAATCAGAACTGTAAATATCTCTGGACAGTCCAAAATCTGATATTTTGACAATGAAGTCATCAGAAACCAGACAGTTTCTAGCTGCCAAATCTCTATGCACGTAATGATGGGAAGCCAAATACTGCATTCCAGATGCAATGTTATTTGCAATGTTTAATAACCTCAAGGGTGGTAGACCCTTCCCGGAAGGTGGTGCTCTTCCCATCAGAAATTCATGAAGGTCACCACGAGCCATGAATTCAAATAGCATACACAATGGTTCTTCTCTCAATGCCACACCAACTATACATACTATGTTCTCATGCGTCAACTCAGATATCAAATCTATTTCTCTTCGGAAATCTGACTGAGTTTTAGCTGAAGCATTCTCTTTTAATGCTTTTACTGCTACAAATTGTGTTTCACCATTCTTTTTTAATGCTCCTTTGTACACCTTGCCAAAAGCACCTTCACCTAATTCTTCTAAGAACTTAATTTGTGACAGAGAGTATTGTGGTATGCGTAACACACCACCACTGCGTGTATTTCGTGTCAAATGCGGCTGATTTGTAATATTGTTTGTTAATAGTTCACTCATTTCTATAGGGGAATTCAGTCTAGAATTCCCATAAATATTCTTGTCTGCGTTGGGCAGATTTATGTCTCTTATTGTGGCAGCATTACTCTTCCTTTTATGTCGGTAGCACAAACAAATAATAAAACCAATAATGCTTAATGTTATTACAAGAAAAACTATAACAATGTAGATCCAAATTTTGTGAGCACATTTTGGTATATCACAAAGATGTTTGTCTGTTTTTCCATCTCTTTCTACAATACACCAAGGTTGATCTTTAACGCTGCCAGGATTCCTGCAGTAACTGTGTCTGCCGGCCAGTTCAGGGTAATCAGATACTTTAACATGGAGTTGCTTTGACCATTCCACACAGGGCATACCATTATTAGCTACATTTACTCTACCTAGATACCCATTGCCATTTTCCCAGTAACATTCATCATCAGACACCATAACAGAACCTATGCTGATTCTCAGACAATCTGGGTCATCTTCTGGTAAATCTTGACATTCCTCAAGTGTCAACTGTTGCCCAATATGCGGATGCCTTTTTGCTATAGCATACTCTTTCTGACATAATTCATTCTCTAATATTTCACAGTCTTGCCTACAGACACGTCTTAGAACAGTAGAGTTGTAACGGTAGTTAAACATAGATACAATGGAGTTATTCGGTTTTAAATACATTTCAGGAAATTTTCCATTGGGCAAGTTTTCAAACACAATTTCAGGCAAGTCATCATCATTTGTTTTACTTACTGTACTCTCATCTGCGAATAGATACTTAGCATCTCTAAAGAAATTGAGATTTGTGGTGAAAGGATCTCTGCAGATTGGGAATGTTGAGTAGCATAAGCTGGGCAGTGCATATCCTTCGCAGCGTGGACTAATATCATTAGAATATTTGGTCACTTGAAAAGCTTTTACCAGCTTATCTTCAAGTGCTGCTTGGCTTGAATTATAAGGAATATAAACAAACTGAGCTCTTAAATATTCAGCACATATTTTACCTAAATATTCTTGACATATTGGCTCTAACTTTTGGGGAGTAGAATCAGTCACATTTGTACTCACAGTAAACATATTTTCAGATAATAAACCAGGAGTCGACTGGATATTTAGGTCCAGTTGACTATAGATATCAGTATTAGGAAATAGTGATGCATATGTAGGTATCTCATAACTCTCAATATCATCTTCTACTTTTAGCTGTGATGTTTGTCTCTTTTCGTAGTTTTGTTTTATCACACATGAGTAATTACCTTTATCTGCTACTGTAATGTCTTTGACTCTGAGGTTTGTACCCACAGTGCCATTAGTCTTATCTATTTTAGTAGTTATCCTTATTTTTTGGGTGGAGTTATCATCAATAACTTTATTGTCTTTCAACCAATAAACTTTCACATTTTCTAACAATTTCTGTTGTATATGGTCAGGTGGCGATTCTTTTAATAATGTAGCAATCCCTTCCTTGTTTTTGGTGTATTGTTCAACTTTGGTGTAATTCAGGATCGCTTCGCATTTAAATCGCACATCACTTTTCGGTGCTCTGGTGATTACGGCTGGTAATGTTTTCGAAAAGAAAATGTCAAGTTTTAAATTCCATATTTTCTTCTCCGACGTCGTATTTGCTTTCACTAACGAGCCAAATTCTAATTTGTTAGTTGTTGTCGATTGAATTTCACATAAACAGAGGCACAAAACAATAAATACACTGCAGTGTTTCATGACTAACACTTCCCATAACACCACTGCCTACCGCAATTTTGAATTAAGTGATTGCCGTAAGTAGCACACAATGACGTATTTATGAAAATAAGAAAACCATATATAGCGTAAATATTTTAACATGAATCTTAAAGTATTCTTTAAATTCTTGTGAATAAAAATTAAATTAGTAAAATTGTAGATGACAGCTAAATAACACCAACCAATAACCAATGACAACCTAGTATGCTGTGTTGCTAGTATTTAATCTAATTTAAAGCAAACTCTTTGTTGCTAGTCGCAAGAATGTTGGCTGTATCGATAATGAAATACTTAACGCGTTGTTCACATAGCGCTTATCCATACATTAAGCTACCGGTCACAAACACCATAAGATAACATTATAGTTTACATGGAACTGTATTTTACTACCTGATGTATTGACAAAAATCCATAACATACATCAATATACAGGATGATTTTGAAATCGTGTAATTCCTTTTAACCACGTATTCTACTGGTGATATAGAATAACCCTGACCATATTTTTATTTAATTAGTTTACTTTTAGATATTATGTAGTTAGGTAAAATATATTTAAATAAGACACGACTATAGATATAGTCAAAACTGCAAAAGAAGACATGTAATAATGAAAATATGCTATTAAAAGGTATCTATCTTATAACAGAAAGGGAAATAAGACGATTCGTAACGCATTATTCGTTCTTGTAACAACTTTAAGTACTGCAGAGACGAATAATTAAATACCTAACTAAATACTGAGGCAAGCTAGTAAAACACGGTAACTTAACCGTGTTTTACTTCAATTATTACGATCCGATTGATATGAAATGAATGAAATGAAATGAAATTGAAATGAAATTGAAATGAAATTTGAAATGAAATTTATTGAGTAAAGTAAATGTTGATACATGCGGTTCGTTTAACTCTGAAACCCACACTAGGATTCCCTGTGTTGTGGGATTCAGTCTCTTTCGTCAGATGCAAGGTTAACATTTATCATTTATCTTTACATAGGTAATATGTTTTACAATACTTAATCAAAAGAAAGAAAGAAAAGAAAAAAAAAAGAACATCCCATTAACAAAATGGAATGATTTATTCATGCATTTTATATTAGGAGTTGTGTTAGATGTATGGTTGTGTGTGCGTGTGTGTTGTGCGTTTGTGTTGTGCGTGTGTGTGTGTTGCGCGTGTGTTGTGCGTGTGTGTTGTGCGTGTGTGTTGTGCGTGTGTGTGTGTGTTGTGCGTGTGTGTTGTGCGTGTATGTGGTGCGAACGTGTTGTGTGTGTGTGTGTGTGTGTGTGTGTGTTGTCTGAGTTTAGATGCTTAATAAATAGTGATAGCTGTCTCTGTTTCGGCATATTGCAGGTTTAGTAACCAGTTCACCACATGCTTTTTACAAGCGTATCTAGTCATACAAACAATATTTAAATCATGATTAGTTTTTGAATATAAGTGTGGGCCCATATAATTAAAAGCTTTTTGTCCTATTTTTAGTTTACATTTAGGTTTTTCCCATCTGTGTCTTCTCTGTGTTCTATTTCCAACTATTATAGAGGAGCGGGCAGTCTTATGAAATTTAAGCACCACTGCGAGTATGTACAATTGGCGCACTGTTAGTACTCTTGCTTCTTTATAAAGTTGATGTGTTGGGTATCGAAATATTTTCCTGTGCATAACCTTTAGTATAGCTCTTTGCGCGCGCTCCGCAGCAATGAGATGGGTTTTACTAGCTGCACCCCACGTTATTATGCAGTAACCTAGGATGGACTGACAGAGAGTAAGGTATATCATGTTGAGTGTTTTGGTATCAGCGAGTGATCGTAGTCGCTTAAATATGAAAAGTAATTTTCGAACTCTAGAACTTATGGTTTCGATTTGTTTCTGCCATGTTAAATGTTGGTCAATGTTAACACCGAGATACTTAATGCTATTAACTCTTTCAAAAGCTTTGCAGTTACAACTTTTCCCTGTAACGTGCCCACAATAGTGTAACTTCACTGTGTAGTCTGCTGGAGCTGAGGTTCTGCTAGTTACACTGAAGTTAATTACCTTTGTTTTTTCTGCATTGAGTGTAAGTAGGTTGTGCTGAAGCCAGTTAGCAACTACATTCATGCCAGACTCCGCAGCATTGGAACTTTCCTCCCAAGTCTTACCGTAAAAGATAATAGCAGTATCATCTGCATAAGCGAAAGTTTGTGCCTGGTCGAGTTGAAGAGAACAGAGACCGTTAATATAAACGAGAAAGAGTGAAGGAGCAAGCACGCTACCTTGAGGCACCCCGTATCCAACGTTCGCAGAGGAGCTTTGGTGGTTACCTAAGCAAATTCTTTGTTTGCGCTCGGAGAGATACGAGGTAAACCAGTGCAGCGCAGTACCCCTGATTCCTATGAGTTCAAGTTTCCTTAGGAGTATTGGTTTTGAAACGGTATCGAAGGCCTTCGCCAGATCGAGAAAAACGCCCGTACATTTCAGTCCGCTGTCAAGTTTTGTAGATACGAAATCGACTAGATTCGTGACGGCGTCCTCCGTCGAACTGTCATTGCGAAAGCCAAACTGATTTGGAGAAAGTATCGATTTTTTATGCATGTAGTTCAGCAGCCTCTTGTTTACCAGCTTTTCAAGTATTTTGGACAAGGTTGTCAAAAGTGATATAGGTCGATAATTTGATGGTACATCGGAGAGTCCTGATTTATAGATTGGGCATACATGTGCAACTTTCATTTTCACTGGTACGATACCCGTTGAAAGGCTTAGGTTACATAGATACGTTATTGGAGCCACTAACCACTTTTGACAGTATTTGACAGTTCTATTTGTTATTCCATCCCATCCCGGTGCAGAATCATTCTTTAGGCCCATAATTACTGAGGATACCTCATAATCATCAGTGGGATTCATAAAGAAAGACTCCGCGGTAGATACGTCCGGTGTGGATAAAGATACCATGCTAACCAAATTATCTTCAGTTGTACTGAGTTGTTTTAGAGTGTTCTCAGCGAGTTGTTCTCCTACGCTAGCGAAATAGTTGTTAGCGATATTTACTGCAATAGCTGGATCTGGATGTGCATGCAGTAATTTAAGGTTGCTCGTGTCCTTCTGCTTTAAATTGCATATGTTTTTAATAGCTGCCCAAGATTTCTTACTGTTACCTTTAGAGTTACATAATAGATCTTTCTCATAAGCATTCTTTAAGTTTTGTAGAGTATTATTGCAGTAGTTTCTATAATTTTTATACTTCTGTTGTAGTATCAGGTTGTTTTTGTTTACTTTTTTCCTGGTTTCTTGGTGTAATAAGTCTCTTTTTCGAATACACTTTATTAAGTTTTCCGTCATCCAAGGTTTCTTTATTTCTTTAGAGTTTTTGATTTTAACTACTTGCGTGTGTTTTGTTATGTATCCTAATAGCGTATTTGTAAAATTTTCAGTAGCTTCAGTGACATCATTGTAACCAAATAAAGGACTCCAGTCTATGTTTTCGATATCATTTGCTAAATTAGTGTAGTCAATTTTCAGTTGTTTTTTACAATAACCTCCTGTTGGCTTTGTTGGGCTATGTTTTTCTATGCTAATTATTACCGTATCATGATCTGTGAGCCCGCTTTCGCAAACTATAACGGTGGCCTTTCTTTTGGTCTTAATCAAAGCGTGATCTAGGCATGTTCGATCGTGAGTAGGATATTGGTGACCAGGATAGAGGCCGTATTGTCCTGTTAAATCTAGGTACTCACTGGCGCGGCTGTCACGGGAGCCAGGCACAATATCTATGTTCAAATCGCCAGTCAAAACACAGTTAGGCAGTTTGCAAGTTTGTAGAACATTTTCAAGGGAAGTACAAAAGTTACGAATGTTATAGAACGATGGTGATCTATATATAGCACAGATAGTTACTTCCTGGTTTATATGTATCAATAAGCAGTTAGCTTCTTTGAAAGGTGGTTCTTCTATCGTTATATTAAGTTCAGATTTTGAGAGTATTGCTATTCCATCGTTTTGGTTAAGGTAGGATTTAGAGTAATGACACTGATAGCCATTAAGGTGTACTATATTGCTGGTCAATTCGGCGATCAGCGATAGAGTAAACGTATGATGAGTAATGAACGTCATAACAATATCATACCTATATCCTTATCTCTGCCTTGGTAGCGGTAGTGAATGCGACTGCTATGCATCTCGTATTTGATTTCTACGTTGAGCATAATATACTTGCACCATATTATGTGCGTACCTAATAGACGTCTGCCAAGGGAATACAATGACATTCCTCTGCAAACGATATATTCGCTTACGTTTATGTAGATTTTTTAAGTTCTATCCTCGGCGAAAATACTTTTTCTGAATAAAAGATACCCTATGTCCCTACACAACGTGTGTGTAAAATTTCATGATGGTCGATCGGGTAGTTAAGGTGTGAAAGCGGAAGTAACAAACAAGTGTTCATTCAACTTTTTCATTTATTTGTACAAAACGTAACTTGCAACATTACGAATTAAATATAATAATTAACAAGCCTGTAGAGTAGTTGAGGGTCGGGCAGCCTAGATTGTGTTTTGTTCCAGTTCCTCTTCAATTTCCTCCCTCAGAATAAGTCCACCGAGAAGAGAAGAGTCAGGAGGAAGCCACTCACAGCTGGTGTCATCTGATGAGCATGCCTGCAAGAAACGAACATTATTATTAGCCAACATATAGATAACATATTTGCATTGACCAATACTTTTCCTGTAATTTTCTTGCATGCCAACATTTCAACATTTTATTAACAAAAAATAAAAAAATACGTGTGATATTTATAGTACTTATAGGTCTAGAGCTCTTTGAAAATTGATTTAGAAATCAATTTGCAATGCATTAGATCACCTAACTGTAGAAGTTTTTATTAAGTAATCAAACATACCTGACATTTGCAAGAAGTAGCTTCTACATAGTGATACATATCTGTCCCGGGCAGTACTCCAGGGTCGCAGTGACGAAGCTTTACGGACGCATGTTTACGTTCCCCGTGGACACACACCGGGTGGTGGGACACTTTGTATGGGAACTGCCAGTCTGCAATCTGAAATAGCAGCAAAGATATGGTAGGTATATTAATTCCCAACAAGTTCAATTTAAGATATTATAAGAAAAGAGACCAATATACCTACCTACTAACCTACTTCCAAAACAGCCTGACCTTCGACGTACAGAAGATCATAACTAATAAAACCTTGCGTTAAGTTCCTGCAGTAAATAAGGTTTTGAAGAGTTCGAAGCGCTGTGCCGGAAGTACTTACGATTACCAGTGATCAGGTCATTTGTGGCAGAAGGCAAAGACAAAATCGCCAATACATGTATTATACACCTGGTAGGTAGTGCTAAAGGCAACCACCAGGCAGACTAGTCTTTAATTTGTAATACCTTAATAGTTTTGTTGTGAAGCCATTAGTTACCTACATATCTTCTTTCGCATCCAAGTTCATTTATAAGCCGTATCCGGAGTTAATATTAAAAGGAAAATATGTAAGTTTCACTGTAACTTAGCCGTTTTCTTTTCATAATATTTAAATACAATGACCTCACCTATCTTATAAACTAAGAAGAGGCCTGTTCCCAGCAGTGGGTCAGTTTATAAACAGGGCTGATATAATTATTATAATTAACATGTAAATACCTCATAAGACAAACAATATCCCCAGCAAGACATGATCTTGATGTCATCCCAGCATCGTCGTCCATTGAGGTCGGTCTGCATGGCTCTGTGAGGTTGACGTTTGAGCTTACAGCGAGCGCTTAGCGTGGAGCCCACGCACATCAGCGCCCAGCAACAGAAGACCAAAGCTATCGTTGTTGTTCTCAAACTAGTTCGGTTATAAGCTGACATAATGGATACTGAAATACAAAAAGCAATTAGAAATTAATGCAGGTACCTAATGTTTGTTATATAATTAATAACCATAGCTAACTGTTAAAGGCAGAGTGGCAGGTTATTTAACACATTGACTGGCATGTAGCAAACACAATAGAAAATGTATTGTTCGCAGGTATTTATGACCAGCCGAACGCCATCGGTATGTTAAGAAGGTTTTCAATAGCAACAAAGATTTAGAAATCACTTTCTGTGTGATAAAACCATTTAAAGGTGGTGAAATGTTCACGTAAATAATAGTCTTAGTTAGTACCGTCAATGCATACAACAAGATACATGAATAAAAATGTACACAAAGCATATATCCACAATCCACATATAATTTTATGTCCACAATTCTGATGTTCTTAATACTAAAATTACTAAAAACATAGACTCGTGTTTGTGTTGAAATGTGAATGCATTTTATTGAAAATGTAAACAGATATAGTCAGTTGAAGTTGAAAACAGTCTCATATTGTATGCGTTGACGGTAATAGGAGATAATAGACAGATATTCTTATGTAAAAAAACTAGTTAAGCCAATTGTTGTGTACAGTCTTCAGGCGTCCACCTACTCGTGGCTAGGTATGACAAAAAGAAAACTTGAAAGACTGTCGTGTACTTTAAAATATTTAAAACAAATAATATACATAAGAACTCAGTATATAACTGCTTAACTCTTTCACAATTTTAGTTAGCCATAAATTACTTTCTACTCTCAACTTTTTCTACATGATAGTTCTGATAATATGAATTGTTTTGCTGCCAAACCTTGTCTGAAGCCTAATCCTGATGTGTCTGACAAATCCACGACAGAAAATATTTATATAAAGGCGCTAGGAGGACGTCAGAACATTTCTCTCACTTGAGTTCACATCAGAATGGCGTACGAACCATTTGCCTCGCGATTGCGCCGTTAAGTTGGATAAAAATAGAGAAGAAATGCTGAATATATTTAAATATCTAATTTTATTGTCTTTTGTGCCTAACTCACTACTGTATGTATAAAGAATATTGCATCATTCTTGTCTACTTCTAAGTACATGTCTCTATACAAAACATAATAATATATTCTTCAGTTGATATAGCCCATCAATCATGGCCGTCGAAAAGAAATCGGAGTCAACGATAAGACCGCGTTTTGTGCTGCTATAATATAGTATATGACGAGCTAAATAAGACACAAAAATATGTTAGTACTTGCTTTAAAGTTGTTTCTTTTATAAAGAGTATCACGGAAGACTCCTAATATTGCAACCCTCAAGTTTTAGCTCACGTGAGAACCGAACGTAAAACACCGCCACATAATGGCGAGGTGACTGCTTAAACCGTTGCGCCATGCGCCATCCGTACAGTCGTTCTAAATGTTTGTCAAAGGTGTTTTGCATACGACAGACGTTACGGCTTAACTTAACTGCATACAGTTATGCATAATAAAGAGTTACTTATCTGTATACAAGTATAAATGTACCTACATTTATGTAGGTAGGTACTCAGTTTATTTTTAAAAGATCACATCTACATATTACGCAGTTAAAAAACGCTAACAAGATAAAAATAAAACTAATAAATAAACAAGCAGAGCTTACTAAATAACGAGATTTCGAGTCGACCCAAAAAAGTCATTAAAGGCGGTGGCGCAGAACAAATTAGCTCATTTGTGCGCGGATCCTTATGTCGCGGCCGGTCTGCGCGCCATCAGCCACGGCGCGGCGCGGCGCGCCGCGGCTGACCAAATTCAAAGTTTCCAAACTAATTGCATCGCGTTCCTCATATTTCATACCACCATATAATTACACCAACAGTATGTCACCTTTAACGCATGAGCTGTAAATGGATTTCAACTTAAAAATCGTATCACAAACACCATATTTATGAAGATAAAGTTGAACTTTTAAAAATAAGATTAACATGGTATTTATAAATAGGTTGTTGTGGAAAAGTGGCACATTTGCCATAAATATTAAATATCGTAATTGTGTGTTTTGAAAATATATGTTTATTTATTATGTGAAGGGTTTATTAATTTGGGATCGCTCGCGATCAAAAAGCTGAATGTTTAAGAATACGAAACAAATTAATGACGATAGGTTTAAATTACTTAAGCGTTGCAGCCGATATATTTTATAATCTTTGTCTTATTAGGAGGGAAAGTTTATCTGCTCAATTTGTAGTGAAAGTCCTTACATGGAAAAAGACTTTACTTACTCAAGTAGGTCCCTGCAAGCGTTTGCATAGTAGGTACAATGATTATTTCTTCATGTACCTATATTATAAGCATCAAATCGTAATCATGCCTGAAAACTGCATAACAATTTAACATAGAAAATGCACATAATTACATACTTAATCATTAATAAGTAATAAATGTGTTAATTACGCTTCAATTTAATTATTGTTTAAGGAATAAGCTCGTAATGTCTATTTCTTACATGTTTCAAATAAGTAACAAATAAATAGAGAATGGAATAGTTTTTAGATTTGTTTGGACGCATGCAAGTTAAATGCCTAGTTAATATCTTTTCGTTATAGTCTGATAATTTGATTAAATTATATACTTCATTTAAATGCTCTTGCTCAAATGTTGCATCTAGATCAGACATGTTACTCACGAGTTCGCTGTCCCTTTCATATCTTTTAAATGTTTTGGCGAGATTAACATATCATACAGGTTAAACGGTACAGTCTCTAATTTAGATTAACCGATTAGACAATACACGCAAGCTGTGTAGTGGAAGATATCTTGAACATTGGATACAAAAAACACCCAAATCCGGAACTATTTCTGGATCACATACATTTTTAATCCGAGCGCGGATCAAACACGCAAGTGAAGCGAGGTACCAATGTAACGTACCAACAAGTTTGGGTCCTCATACCTCTGCTTAACGATCAAGGCATGGAATTCTCTGCCAAGGCACGTGTTTCCTTCTTCCTTCGATCCTGGATCCTTTAAGCGGGACGTGAAAAAGCACCTTCTCAGGCCGTCAAAGTAGAAACCTCAATATCGCCTCGGCTGCTATGAGGACGGTGTGGAGGCCACTGCTCTTAGACCACACGACTGCTTACCATCAAGCGGTGTACGGTCAAATTGATGAGCAAAAAAAAAAATATGTATGTCCACTTTAACTCTTTTGCCAATCGTGAACTCTATTCATACGTTTTGTAACAAGCCTGTAATTTGTGAATACCTTCGTCAGTGCATATGAGCTAAGAGCTTATATAAATGTCACGCGTGAGTGCAAAATAAAACTCTTCGGACCTTACGACGCTTTCAATAGTTAGTTAAGTAATTTTATTCGGTGTGATTCATACTCGTGCTTGGAACTTGTAACTCGGAGGCAAACAACCCGTGGCGCATTCGTCATTTTGGAGCAATTTACAGACATTGTGTTTGTCCATATTCGCGCTTGCCCTTACAGGCTTGCACCAAAGCGAGGACTTATCGCTGACATAAAACTGGTCGACAGATACCAACTGAGCTGCTTTGTAATTAGGAATTTTAATGTTGTTTTTGTTGTTCACTATGATTTGAGATGCAGTAATAAATTGTTATGCTTAAACAGCTGTGTTTCGACATTAAGATTTCTATTGCATGACTCAAGAACACTAATACTAGTTTGATTCTCTTATTACGAAATAAACTAATATTCATACCTTTCTTCTTCCTTTAATAGAAAAGCGTAGCTTATGTAGTAATACGCTTACGAGATAATCAGGGCTCGTCAGGATTCTCCTAATTACTTATATTATGTAACCGCCAGAATCACTTAAAAGTATATGACAGTGTAACAGTAAAAAATCCTCACCTGGGATAGGCGTTATCTCCAATAACAACCCAAAAAGGTGAATACCACTTTTCTCTATCCACAAAACGGTCGTTGCATTCAGATCTGCTTCCTTGTTTCTAAAAAGCTACTCAAGAACATAGACAAAGTCTATTAATTAAAATAGGTACCAAATTATGCGATCTCATAAAATACAAGATTAAAGATTAATAAAGTGTTGTCATTAACCAAAAGCTCTATAATTGCAGCTTTCATCAATAATATGCGCACCAAAATTAATGACGCCATCGCAGTTAGTGACATACTTACATATATCAACGCATATTTTCAACGTCCCCTGGGAAAAAAGTTCTGGTTAAATAAGAGATTAGAGTTTAAGCGAAACCCGTTGTCCAAGAAATTGTGGTAGTTCATGTAGGTACTTTATATTTCCACGTCTATACTGGCCCTCGTTGGTCCCATGTTATAGGTGTATATTTGCGTGCGATCGTAATTACTTTAGTTCGATTCTCGAGTTTAGAAAAGTGTTATTGGGTTTCTCTAATAGGAAATTCTTTGTAGTAGCTCTGATTTTAAATACATTCTGTAGGGTTTGGCAGAAGTATAATGGACCAAAATGTCTTTGTGTTTTATCTAAGCGAGTAACAATTTAATGCATGATTAGAGTATTACGTTTACTAACCAAAATGATATGTCTTTATGTTTTATCATCTTTGGCTTCAGCAAATTGCAGGATTAGAATATTTAATTTTATCTCAGGTAGAGTAGAATTGAAAGATTGACTTAAGGGAATGATGATATTAATCTACCAATGTAGGGCCTTGTTGTCAATTTATCTTAAGGATATCTCATTTATAGATCAAACACGTATTGACCTACACATTGAAGCACCGTAGGTACTACATATTGAGTAATAATGTTAATCCTATTACGCTTTGGTCGAAATACAATGTTCGGTATTGCAATTTTCTTTTAGGTACAATCTTTTTAATACTATCAATGGCATTCTAAGTAAAAGTGCAGGTTGATATCGGCCGTTGCTAGAATAGATTGCCAGAAAACACAAGTTAAAAGATTTTTTTTTATTAATATAATAGGCATATTAATTCGTCAGATGCGATATTTTATAATTGCATCTATAATTCATGCCATACGTTTTGTATGGATCCCATGTCTAACTTTTGGTAAAACTAAATGGCTATGAGATTTATCTGAGGCCAGACATTAAACTGCACTATACTACATAAAAAATAATACGTATTATTTATGCGCAAAAATGAGACCGCGTGTTATATACATTGCCAGGTATATACACAATTCAAAAGTGTCTAGGGATTAAGTACATTTTTAAGTAAAAAAACTATCAAATGAATATTTGCCAAATCTAGTCTTCTAGACAAGCTTTTTAGTTTAATTCCTATGTTAATATTATTAAATTATCCCTATATTTTTGTAAAACTAAGAAAAATTGAAAATTTTACTATTTGTTGAAAATTAACCCAAGTTAATGTCGTCAAGTAAATGGGAAAATAGGCAAAAATGAGGTACTTTTTTATTTTAAAGATTATCATATTAATAGTCCATAGTTCCACCATTCTGGTCTCACCGAAACGATATTCATCGGAAAAGCAAACACAACGCCGGTCTTCTTCCTCCCAATTTCTGTGTTCGCGAGCCCATTGCAAACGGGACGTACGATTGCAGGTTGTTATAGGTGCAACCCTCAGCGGCCTTCGGGAACGCAGACCCACTTCACGTAAATGATTTCGAATGGTTTGGTCGCTTATCAGCAAACCTAAAGAGTTGTGGAGCTTCGTAGCTAGCATCATGGCGGTCATGTTACGATTCCGTCGAGCAGTATTTTGGATGTACCAGTCTTGTTTGCGAGTGAGGTGATGCGAGATCGTCCTTCATGTCGCTCAGCCACGCTGCCCCTGATACGATAGCGTGTCCAGAGACGACTTATAACGCTCTGTGTAGTGCCAAGAGCGACAGCCATAGTACGTTGCCTGGAACCAGCTTGCAACATTCCGACGGCTCTCATCATCTCTTCTCGTATTAAATGATGTCTTCGCTCCATATTGATGCAGATTTTTTCAGTTCCGATGCAGAATTTGTAATGGTTTTATAAAAAAGCTATTATACACTTTAATAGAAATCCTGATGGACAGCTGATTTTCATTTTTTTATCGAAATAAAAAATTATTAACAAATAAAAAATTGTGAAGATCACAAAAAAGAACCAATTACAATAAAAAAAAATTAAAATAATAATCCTCAATTGCGTTGAGCCTCTAAAACGTATTTGATCCCTAGACACTTTTGATGTGTGTAGTTTTATTTTGTTTTTTCATTTATTCTTGCACATGCAGTAAAAGTGTTTTACGAAACGGCAACATAGCCAATACAATAATTTGCTAATTTTAACGCCTTAACCATATATTTAACATATATGATTTTTTTAATACTTCGCCACTCCCGTACTAGGAATAATACGTGTATGGTGGGGGAATTTACAAACATTCCAACAACAGACACAAAGAAGAACCAGACTCGGAACAGAGATTCTTGGATCACACATATTTTTGTATTATATGGGATTTGAACCCTCAACACTCAGCGCAGTGGCAATGACGAGACGACCACTTAAATCACAACGCCATACGTGCAGTTAAACGTAGCAAGTTGATTACAAAGCGACAGAATTGCAATTTATTAGAAAGCATTTTATGAATTTGCTTAAGCTTTTTTACTCATAATATAATGTTGATTCAAATCCGGTCCAGTAGCGGTGCTCTTAACCATTGTTCAGATCAATTTGCAGTGTGAATACGGTTATGGTAACCATATGATTATGGTAAGTTTAGCTGCCGCCGTGCCGCACCCTAACCTGCCATGTTTAGTTAACAATCGTCAAATATTATGGCGATCGAGAAAGCTCTCGATGACACTTGCTTGTGATTCATAATATTTGTGTTCAGATAATACAATGTGCCGTAATAGGAGAACTATTTGTCAATGCATTTAATCGGTCTCTATTGACTTTGGTATTGCCTCTTTTAAGTAAATGTATCTACTGCTGCCCTTACCGACATTAACTCCTACTTTTAAGTATTGTAACTAGTAGTTTGGCAAGTTATTTGGTAGGTATTTATTACGAAATTCATCATAGCATCATAGAGTTTTGATCTGCTACCTAGTTAGCAATAGGAACAACACTAGGTACGTACGTAATACGGATGAGCACATTTGGCGCAATAACGCAAATGTGCTTGCGTGTTGCATTCGAATATTCGAATGAATCGGCAACATTATACATAGGTAAGTAAGTTGCCAGCATTTCTTGGCCATGCAAACTAGGTATCGCGTATATGTGTATTCGATTATCTTTTGATTGCAATTACGTGCATCACGACTGTGTAAACTGTCGGATAAAATAAAGTGGTGGTGGCTCAATGGATGAGGATTGCATGCCGTTGGTTCGAATAGGTATCACCCGACCTGAATTCACTCCTTACAAAAACATGTGAGTTTACCTGGAGTGGTTAACAAGAATACCTACTAGTAATTTGTAAACCAAGTATGTACCTACCTAATTAAAATTCGATAATTATTATGCGGTTTTATTGTTCATTATTATCCTTCTTTCTATTTAAATGACTGAATTAATGTTTGCATGTCGTAAAGTAGAATGTGTAAGGATTCCGACAAACATGTAAACATCTTAATTTGCGAACCTACATTCTATGCAAATAAATATTGGGATTAAATATAATGACCATCAAAAATATTAATTGCACAGCAAAATATGCTCACTAAAATACATCATAACGAACATCTATACGCCTCAAATCACTGCATTGCGTCTCGGAAGGGTTCGGTTAAGTTAGGTTCCTTCTCAAAAAAAAAAAAAAAAGGTTCCTTCTCAAAACCCATCCAAAAATAGGACTTAGTTTAATCTCTTTAAATATATTTTGGTGTGCAATTAGTATTTTTGGTAAGCATATTTTGGTAAGCATATTTTGGTGTGCAATTAGTATTTTTTTGCTGTGCAGTTAAATACTAGCCATAAATATTTATATTCTATTCAATTGATGTATTGGGATAATTTTTGTGCCTCATAGAAGTTGTATACTGTATGTATCCAATATTTATGACTATCAGAAATCAGAAATCAGAAATCAGAAATCATTTATTTGTAGAAACATAGGTTAATACAACGATGTTACAAATTATCTGTCCTCTATGTTCTGTCATTGAGACATACAAATCTAAATGGGTTAGTATCACAACAAAAGAGAGTATAAAATAAAAATATCATCAATGTCAAGAAACAAATTCAAAATTACATTACAAAATACATACAATAGCAAATTAAATTATTACACTAAAAAACAAATATATATATTACCATTTACAGAGTTAAAATATGATATTCTTATTACATTATACATTATTATCATGTTATTAAAATTGTGTCATTTAAATATTCATTCAACGAATAGTAGCTTTTATTTACCAGCAACTTGAAAATATACTTTTTAAACTTAGTTAAAGGCAAGCTTTTTATTTCATTGGGTATTTTGTTATATACCTTTGGAGCTATACCAAATACACTCTTTTGCATTAGAGCTGTCTTGCACTGAACATTACACAACTGTTCTTTATATTGAGCACGTATTGGACCTATTTTCACCTCTGATACTTTTTTAAATAGTATTAAATTCGTTTTTACAAAAACAGCTGTTTCCATTATGTACAATGCTGGTAAAGTTAACAATTTGAGGCTTTTGAAGTAAGGTAAGCAGCTGTCTGTAACTTTTAAACCAAACATTGACCTGATACACCTTTTTTGCATTCTGAATACTAGTTCTCTGTCTGTTGACTGACCCCAAAATATTATGCCATACCTTAGTAAAGACGCCACTAGACCGTGGTATGCAGTTATGAGAGATTTCTGGTTTACTTTTCTGGAAAGTTGTGAAAGGGCATGCGCTGTTTTACTTAGTTTTTTACATAAGTCTGCTATATGGGGCTTCCATGTGAGTTGATCGTCAATGGTTATACCAAGAAATTTCGCTACTTTTGTCTTTTCTATTTCATATCCATTGAAAGTAATATCAAATTTTGGTATTTTACTTCTTTGGTGAAAATGCATTACATTTGTCTTTTTTAGGTTAATTTGCAAATTATTCCTATCGAGCCAGCTAATAATGTCGAAAAGGCAATTATTTATGTCATTTTTGTAACTATTAAGATTACTAGGATCTGAATTTTTTATTATTGCTGTACTATCGTCTGCAAATAGAACCATGTTATGACAGACAGATTTTGGAAGATCATTTATATATATCAGAAAGAGTAGCGGGCCCAGGACACTACCTTGCGGCACACCATATTTTAATTCCCTTGGTTCAGATGTATAAATTATTTCTTGTTTGGTTTTTAGACATAATCTAGAAATTTCTGTACATCCATACATACATGGGAAACAAGTACATGTATTTTGTGATATAGGTACGTACCTAATATTACATCTGAAAGATATTGAAGTGATTATTGAACAATGCATTATGTATGTTAAAACCTTCTGCGTACAGAATTGGTAAATGAATGGTCAACGAATCACTTATGATAAATATTTACCTTTTTCCAACATACCGTATGAGGTTTTATTGAAACGTGTCGGTAGCACCCACTCAGTGTATCTGATAAAGTGTTTAGCTAAAAGATTAAAATTGTTTACTTAAGATTGCGCCGAGCGAAATGTGCCAAAACAGGCGGTCACAGTTAAGTTGATAAAATCAACACTTTTTGTTTAATACAAATATAAAATATACATTTACCATAACAATGAATGTGTTTACAATTACCCCGTGTAAAAAACATAAAATAGTTAATATTTTCGTCTACAAAATTACGTAAATTTGCACGAAAAATGCAAAAACGTAAGCTCGTGTTACGTGATTTATAGATTAAACAGTAGAAATCTATCCTATTTTATAGCTTAAACGAAACATAAATAGGTATATTACAATTTGTCAGTCCCAAATATTTAAGTTATTGGTTGACAATAAAGATACATATTTATCAAAAAAGCACTTCAAATCATCCATACAATTTTACTATGGCGGCCGCGTGCCGATTTGAATAAGCTCTGTCATTCAGTCCAACCGCGTCTTACGCTCGGCGCAGTCTTAACACAAAGTAGGTAACACGTTGAGGGACACGACTGCTGAGGACGTCATCAATAGAGTAGTTTGATACGGCGGGCGACTGTACACGTCGTTTTTTTGGGCATATTTATTTTAATTTGAACCACATTTATATATATTTACTAGTATTGTGCCAGGACGTCGTGAACCGTCGGGCGGTTGAGGACGTCCTCTTTATCACAAGCAACTTAATCATTTGTAAGGTGACAGGACGTCCACCACCGTCTATTTTTTTGTATGGAAGTTAGCTGTGTCATATCACTATTTATCGATGGGAGCCGAGTGTCCCTCAACGTGGTAAGTACATACTTTAATTTTGAAAATCTATATCACAGAAACTACGAATGTTCTGGGTTAGAAATATATTTTCCTTGATACTCTCCGGTCCCTAAAGTCTTTGCTAAAATAACGTCGATTAATATGATAGCCGAGTAAGGCTCGAATTCTGGTCAGTTCTATTGACATGCGGCAAACTAAATAAAAGTGTTCGTAAACTGATTTATAATTAACATATTTTCAAATACTTATTATTCATTACTAGCACAAAGCTATGACCATTGTCCCATCCTTTCCTCTACCAGCTGCACAGTGCCTTATTAGGCAGCTTTAGTCTTCACCATATGAGCACGATACGAAGTTCTACGCTGCGATTTTTAGTAGGGTGAAAGTTCTTTCCTAGTTGGGTTTCACTGGGTTAGGGCGCGGATTTCGTTCTACGCTTTCATTCATAACTATAATAAAATTTTAATAGTAAGTAGTAGGCGTACGCTGAAAGTTATGTATATCATCGTACGTTATTTAGTTTTTCTATATATTA
This sequence comes from Catocala nupta, assembly GCA_963675205.1. Classification (NCBI taxonomy): domain Eukaryota; kingdom Metazoa; phylum Arthropoda; class Insecta; order Lepidoptera; family Erebidae; genus Catocala; species Catocala nupta. Next base: position 22,244,485 of record OY776086.1, on the reverse strand, counting down.
AAACTAACTGCTACCTCGCAGTTTCACCTACGAGTATGCTTACTGCTCCGCTTGCGTGGCTCGTAGGATGCTGTTATATAACCTAGGTATATTACTACTGGATAAATGCTAAAGCTAATATTTATTAAGATCAGTCCAGTAGTTTCAGAATTAATCGATTATAAATAAACAAACAAATCTTTGCCCTTTATACTGAGTATAGAAAAGTCCCGCACAAGGATAATTTATGTCTCATGGCGATGTGTTAAATACACATACTGAAACATCTCACTCAGACTTAGAACAACAATTTGTTGACAATGTAATTTATTGTATCGTGTGGGTATCAAATCCATAACACTCGGTGTACTGGCAATGGCGATATGGCTACTTGAACCACTGCGCCACCTCTGCAATGAGTATTGAATCATCAATGCTCATTAGAACTGTATAAATAGGAAAAAAGAATAAGTCATTAATAAAATATTATGAAAGTAATACAAATAGTTCATTGCCACTTAAATACAACTTACTCACTATCGATTGATGAGTTATAGTAATTGTAATTTTACTTATTCATAACTTTGGGACGGTCCTTGAATCAAAGTTACTTACTTATACCTCATTCGACTGGTTACATTATATTTTCATCAAGTTTATAAAGGACAAGAATAGATAGATATTATTTAACCATCAATGAAATTCGATTAATGACTTCATAAACCAATTATACACCAATTTTTATTTCAATATACACGTAATGGTTTTATGTAATTAACCTAATCACGCGTCACAGTTAAACGGATTTAGATGTAACCGACATAGAGCAAGCTTGCCCTGGAGTGTCCTCGTGCGAAGTCGCGGGCAAAAACTAGTAATTACATCAAACGATTATAGATATTTTGGTATATATTGATAAGTTTTTTACCACTAAAATGGCAAACAGGTAGACCAGCGCTAAATGATCAGTTGCTAACAGAGTCCTGAACATTTGCAACCAATGAGTATCACCCTTTAAAATTCTCTAAAATGTGCAAAGCGCAATTATGATATAGACACTGGCCTTATTCCTGATATAATAGGAGTCTTCCTAAGGAGGTCTAGAAAGTCTACTTACCGCAGCAACACTAAACTGCACATATAGGTCGGCTGCTTCACTTTTTAGCGGCGTATCCTTTCTCTCATAAAAACTTACCACACACGCTGACCATCACTGCCACAATTTACCAAATATACCTTTCTATTAATAGAAAATACTAATCACTCTTACCTTTTAATCATATACTTAACATGGAACATTGCATATGAATATCGGTTAGCAATAAATTATTTTAACAAAATAACAATATATTTCCTTTTTTTGCTATTGTGTGCACAATAACAAAAAAAGGAAATTTAGTATGTTTCAGGCCTTGTTCGACATTCCAGCCAGAAATTATAAATAAGTTTAGTATAGCTTTTGTGCGATCCGGGCTTCGAAGATGGGATATCATGGCAGGGTAGCATTGCACAATAAGACAGTTGAATGTAAATAATTAGATGGCTATGTAATAAGTATAATTATACACAGTTTAGAAATAACTTCAAGAGACCTAATCGCTAAAAGCTCTCGTTCTTAATATTGATTAATATCAATATTAAGAGATTGCTTTTAGATAATTGATCTCATAATTATTATAAATTATTAGGTAGGCATTAATATGAAGGATAATAAAAGCAGTCTGAAACTTTTTTATTGTTTGTGATGGCAGATGAGCCAATGGCTCTCCGTATTAGTGAGTTTGTAGTTAGTAAGCGATAACCGTTCAGAATTATAAGTTATTGTTTTTAGGTTAACCGCCACCTATGTATATGGCCGTGTTTTCTGAGCACTACGGTAGCAATCCGAGAGCAACATAACATAACTATACCGCAAAGGGAGTGGCACAAAAGTGGCTATTCTGCCATTCGGTCGAAATGAAAATTTGCTTAGCGTCCGATATAGAATTGAGGATTGAGAGGGTATTCTAATTTTATATACCTAGACCTCTACCACTAGTTTTAGAACAGAGGGTTAAGAAATAAGACACCATAATATATATATATATATCTCAAGTTATCTTTAAAGAGGCAAAAAAGAAAAATGTATTCAGCGGCAAAAATTAATATATCTTCTTTGTTTTTGAAACTGTAGGTATCTCTAACTCTAGGCTGTTCAAGCAAAAAAGCACCCACCTACCTGCTATATCAAGAGAGTTTTATAAAAATAAAAAACTACGAACACAAAGATCACCTAGACACGAAGTAATTGTGTGTAGGTGACAATTTGTCTATCACATACCTATCGAACCCACATTCTCAGCACTGGCAAAACGGCACTTAACCAAAGCAAAAACAATATATGCAGGCTTGTTTCTGAAACAGTAGGTACTATAAAATCACACAGTAGTCTATTTTCAGTATCCATAAAAGTATAACGCAGAAAGCTTAAAGCATACCTAAATCATTCATTATAATATACTATACAATACAATGTAGCAATCATAAAGTTGAAATTAACTCCATAGAATATCTGAAATGATGAAACCTCTTTTTAAGGTTCAGAACTCGCCTCCACTGAAAACGAACTCATAGCTACTTATATGTATTTTCCAGTAGATATTATAAAATGAAAGCGGTTGTATTGTATAAACGTTTACCGCGTTACTTCAATGTTATCGTTCGCTAAAGCTACACGCCAGCTTACCCGCCGTGTGTTGTGATGTGAAAATTTACGTCCATTTTAAATTATCGTGTTTGCAATTTACATACAAGTCTACATAATATAGTTTGTTTACTTTGAGTAGCTCACATGAAATAAACGTAAGTGCCCTGAGATTTTTTTATTAGATATAATTATATTAATTGGTTTCAATTCACGATTCATCCATTTTAATTTAATTCTAGTCAAATGTAAAGTTCAATTATAATAAAAATACTGATTATAAAATGATACATTACATTAATTAATTCGATATTATTAGCATTTTAATCATGAATAGGTCTCAAAAGTTTATATTTTAATACAAATCGAACAATAAGCATTGTACTCCTTCTTCGTGTGAGTTTTATGATAGTTTAATACTATTATATAGGATTACACGAAGCTTAGAATTAAAAATAGGTACTCTATATAATTAGGTGTTTTTATTTATTGATTTAGGTCGGATGTCGGCCACAGGGTGTCCTCTAGTTTATTTAATTATGTGTTTAAGTACAAATCTATGTTCTTCTTTACCATATTAGTTTGTAATTAAATTATTACGTATTTGGTGCTTATGCTGCTTATGTAATAATTATATAGTTGGATAATACTTATTTACGTTTTCGTGTATGTTTATTAAAATAATTATTATTTGGTAGTATAATTAAAAATATGAAATAAATAATTATATTAAAATAGTGACATGGATTGACTGTACCTAAGCATACTTATAATTTATATATTTCTCATTTTATCACCTTGCATTAGGTAGACCATTTGTTTTTGCTTGCAAGTAAACCTATCACATGGCTTATAAGAAGGTGACATGTGTATGTATATACCGGGTGTTCGGTAATTAATGGATAACCTTGAAATGTCTTATATTAGAACTGAAGGCCGTAAAAAATCTATCCTAACTACTACCTGAGATATGTTTTTTTTTTAATACTGTATTTAACTTTCTTGTACACTACGACTATAAATGAATGAATTCCATCGGTTTTTTGTTGTTTTATTATTAAACACTAATTATGCTAATAGATAGACAGTCAAAGTATGAATAGCTATTGCACTTTTTTAATTTTGTTTATTTTCATATTTTTCTGAACGCCCATCAGTTCTATTATATAAGACATTTCAGGTTATCCATTAATTACCAGACATTATGTATAAAAACGTACACGTAATGAAATACCATTAAAATGAAATTAACTTTACTGGGTTTATTTAACGTAGGCGATAGGTATAAGTGACCTTTACCTGAAATGATTTAAACCATAATTATTTGCAATTTAATAATCCCTAGTTACCTACCCAGTTTAGTTTACTCTTAATAAACAAGCATTTCTGACAAGTTATTTTTCTTTTTAAACAATTTAATTATTTTTATTCCGCGAACTTGAATCAACCAAATTCGTAGTTACTTTGGACGATTACCAAAAGTTATAGGTAAACATACCTACTATACCTACTACTGAAGTATATATACAAGCATAGAGGTGAAGTATCTAATAAAGTTAGAGCCACGTTGAACCGCTTATTAAATTCCAGGAAGCCTGTAATATGAGATTCAGTAACAGGCTATTAAATCTACGGAACAAAGCCTCGTCATGGGGTCGACAGCGGTGTTTGTCCGCCGATAGTAAACGATGACTTGGGGGCGAGTTCATTTTACTATGCCATATAATCGTCAAAAAGCTCTTTACTGTTTACAGAAAGACTATTCATAATGTAACTTTAAGAGGTTTTTTTATTACACTAGCATATATACAGAGATTCATGTCTGTCCATACTGTCCTAAGGGGGAAAAGCAGAGGAATATCTCTGCTTTGATTACATACATATTTCGATGTTTACCAATAATCGTCGTTAACTGTATTATGCCAAGGGCGATTATTGGTAAACATCGAAAGAGAATCAAAATATTCGCAACATTGATAATAATTACAATGCATTGTTGATCGAACACGGTAAACCCATTGATAGATAGGCTAGATAGATAGAACACGATTATAACGCCAAGTACGATTATTGGTAAACATCAAATGATTCGAATGTTTAAGGGAATCAAAATATTCGCTACATTGATAATATAATTATTCCAACGCATTGTTGACGGAACACGACCAATCTATTGATCAGCTAGATCACGTGCTGTCTATATTATTTAAATAATGTTACGAATATTGAATTACCTATGATTCGAATCATAATCAATGACAACGTATCAATCAACATTCGCATGCGTGAAAGTACAAGTTCCGAATATCGTATCTTCATTTTTCGTAGTAATTGGACATCGCTGAGGTGTATTACATTTTGGCTTTCAGTTTTGTTTTAGGTCCCATACAGAACGTAATAAAGGCCAAGCCTATTGGCGTCTACCAACCACATTCCCAGATACCTTGCTCCTATTCAAATTTTATGACCCTTATACCACATTACCTACGTTCGCCCCATACATATGTATGTACATGTATGCACAAGCTTATGCTACGTCAGATGGTGTAGAGGTTTAAATGGTCGCGTCGCGAGTGCCTCTGCGCGTTTTCGATCTCTATGTAAGACAAAAATATGTAAGACCCACAAATAGTCTTACCGAGTCTTGGTGTTCCTTGTACCCTTGTTTAAATGCATGTAGAGTCCCCTGCGACCTGCGGCACAAAATCGAAACCCAATATTTTTTAGGAAATCAATAGCGTAATAATGCAGTTATTTTATTAATAAAGAATATAATTAAAAATAAAGAATATAATTAAAAATAAAGAATATAATTAAAAATGGTTCTAGACAGTTTACGATTTTAAACCTATTCATATTTTTGAATTGTTACTGGTGCGCTTATTATTCTTATTATAGTAATTTTGAGTAATGCAGATTGACCGCGTTAACAGTAGGACCACTGTTGGCTGAATCCGACCCCAACGTATGGTTTGATTATCTTACAAATTTAACGCAACTCCGTTCCGTTGTCGGTTGTAGACATACTTTAAATTCAAGTTCTACCTACTGTTAGCGTGATAAGTAGCCGAAAATTAAAGTAATTTGTGAAACAATGTTATTAATTAACGGCGGCGCGGCGGTCGGACATAAATAAGTAATACTATGCATTCAATTATAACTGGCATTTCAAAAACTGACATTTGTCATAATTTCAAAAGATAGCGCAGAAATAAAGCATTAGTGTGTACCGATTTATGTTCCTGACTTATACTTTTAAAATAAATTAACATAATAATTATAATAAACATAATGAACTATTTCATCTTGACTATGAAACCTTACCTATGCAATCGTACCTCAATTAAAAAAGGTACCTATTCCGCATAACTGTAATGTGAACTATAATTATGCAGTGCAGCTACCTTGTTCGTCCCAAGGTAGGTTTAGGTAGGGGTTTTGTTTTTGTGCGTTCACGAAACCCAGGTTCGTAACCAGGGCAGGCAGTGTTATAGAGTATTCCGGGAAGACATTTTTCTGACGGAAGCCTACCCTGATAATCTGCTTTACTTTACTTTATTGCCCGGTTATGATCTATAGATCATAACACCTATCTACAGGACCCGAGTAGATAGGGTTTCCGGGAGAAAACTACGGGTGTCCTCCTTAGGACCAGGGTACTGAGGGGTCAGAAAGCCCATTGCGCCTCGAAAGGTGTGTTCTATCGACCGTTAACAAAACTGGACTCGCAGGGGCTATGTGGTTAGCCGCTGAGGACGACATGTTCGATGCTCGGCAAGCACATGGCGTTCGAGCGTCGGACTCATGCGCGGCTATGGCTAGTGCGAACCAGTCGGTCGCGCGAGGCACGGAGTTGTCTTTAGCGAAGTGGCAGTGTGGTTTCGCTGCCACAACGCATCTCGGGTGCTTGCCTGCTCAGCAAGTAAGAGTCATAGCTAGAGTGACTTGGGCCACACCCGGCTTGTAGGCCTATTTGGGTAGGCGTACGTACAACGGGAAGTGAGCGTGCCTTATACAGCTCCGGTACCATACTGGAGATATGGGAGGCGGCTTCTCCGTCGGCTTCAGCGAAGTTTTCGATAGCAACTCCTAGAGTTGCGAGTGGTGAGCGGCTTTATTTCTCCGGCACCTATCTGGAGAATAGGTAGTGCCACTTGGCAATGAGGTAGCTCGCTTACGAGAACCAGATCTCTGAGGTTAGGATGGAGAAATCGAAATTTGGGGACAAGACCTGTCTATAACTGGTCCCGGAAGGTGCTCTTGGGCACTGGAAGGTACAGCGGCTCCCACTATTATAACCTGACGGTTGGTGTAGGGGAACGCTATATAATAAACTGGATTAGTCGTAGAGAAAGGGTATGCCCGGTTATGATATAAGTTATTTATATGAAGGTTATGTCTTGTTCCAGTTCCGATGATGATGAAAGCAGAATTAAAAGGAAGCACTTCATCAATTGGGGATGACGGTATTGGTAGACGCAATGGTGACTAGCTGCTATGGACAATGTTTACTACCTGTTCTCGGTTTGCTTATGATTCTTGGTAAGTCACAACTATCTACATAATTTAGCCCGAGTACGAAGCAAAAAAGAGAGGCGTATGCTACAGCCTTTTCTATTGCCTTCCTTCTAGAGTTTCGTACTAAAATGATAAATTGGAACCCTCATCATGCCAATTACGCAGAAAATATTGATTGCCAACGAATACGGTCGGTACCTACTCAATTGGTGCGAATTAACTATTACTATCTTTTTATACTTAAGTTTTGTTGTAAGGTGTGGAATCCTTGGTGCAAGTTTTAGTCTATTCTATTCGTAGATCACTGTGTACTGCTCCATTCTGCCATTCCTTTGTCGTTTCTTTACGAAGGAAAAAGGATAGGTGTTTTTGGCCTCTCCTTGTTTGCGACGTATTCGGTACTTATCTCTTTTGTGGAATGAGTATATACTGCACACGTCTGCGGCGATTTTCTACTAAATATATGGACTTTGAATGCACGGATGGAGCAGTGGTTTAAGCATTCCCCTCGCGACTGCCACTACGCCGAGTGCTGTGGGTTCGAATCCCATACGAGACAAATAAAAATAACACGTGGGTCTGTGTCTCCTTTGAGTAGTCAGTATGTTGGTTTACCCAAAGTCGTCGTGAGTTATCAAACTTAATGAAGTATGTAATTAAAATTAAAGTATATACGGCTTTTATCGCGGTTTATTCGGAAAATCGCAACAACAAAAAAGTCATTTAATATCAGTGCGTAACATTCGCATCAACGTAAGACAGTAATTTTCTTTTATGCGACAGCGTTTTACGAGTTGAGAATCAATAAAACCGCGTGAAGGCGTATCAAACGCGCGTACTATAGTCCTTATATGTATAACATGACCCTGTTGGACATTCTATGAATACAGCATATGTTAGCTACCTTTAGGGTCCCTATTATTATTTATTTTATGTTTATAGTTTATTGATTAGAACTAGGACCTTATCACAATCTCTTAAAGCATGGTTATCACAAACGCGAGCGAGACAAGGCACACTCGGTTAAGCGTTATCTCGCTCCGAATCAGGTGGTAATAAATGTAATAATGTATTAATGTAAGGTCCTGTGAGATAAAACCGCGCATTTTTGTTCCTTGTTTAAAATTGATTGAAGTGCGGTTAATTTACAACATTATTTTCCAACGCCGTTCTCGCCGAGCCCGACTCCGCTAATTTCCAGTTAAAATGCATCACCTCTTCTATGCAGATTAACTCATTTTCTTTGTATTCATCTCGTCAGCCACCACTGAAATTTATCTACTTAATTTAGTCAATTTCCTTAGTAGTTTCATTCTCAACGCTTTGAGTAAAAGTTTTGGCAACAGCGTGGTGTAATATTAGTTGAGTATTACCAATAGACTAGTTCCGCCAGCTACTTTGTTTGCACGAACTTTAGACTTAGCTAATTTGGCAAGAGGATTTAAGAGGTTTACCCGCAACTACACCGCATTGAATGTTGTGTGTTAAGTTAATTCACAAATATATGTAATTGTTTTACGTCTGGGTATTCTTTCTGTGTGTTGTTTGAAGCTTTATAAAGCAAGCAAACTAGGAATAACTCATAGCGCAGGATTTATCTTTATTTTTATTACTTCATAGTTTTCCTAATTTTATCAAAATCCTTTGAGCCACTTCTGTGTTATTGATTAAACTGATTACTGAGTAACAGATTAGGACTGAGTGTACTTATCAATTAAACGTCACCGAACTATTTATACAATGATGTTTTTTTTAATTTTGGTTACGTCACCCTCGCACTAGGAATAAAGGAATAAATCCTGTATGACCTGTATCGCGGGCGTCTTTACAAACATTCAGAAGACGGACGCAAAGAATACTTAGACTCGGGCGACCTATTTGTGGAACACATTGTTCTTTATCTGTGTATCCCTAAACGGGACAAAAAATAATGTGTGTCGAATCTACAACACAAGGCACGCGGCGGTAGCAGATGGCGAGGCGACCACTTAAACAACTACATCATACATACGTGTAGACACATGTTCATATATGTATGAATTGTCTTCATATAAAAAGAAGTAGAAAATCGGAATCTTCTGCACTCACCCACAGACCGCGTAAAGTTGTCAAGGCCATCTGAGGCCAACAACTAACACACACAAAAATAAAAATAAAAATAGAAATGGTTTTACTACCATCCTTTTTTGTAGAATGTATTATATCGTTGGAGTTGATGGAACTGCGCGTGCCGGCGCACGTGGCGCTGGGCGCGCGCGCTCAGCTCTCGTGCCGCTGGGCGTTGGGCCCCACCGACGTGCTGTACTCCGTCAAGTGGTACAAGGACGGCAAGGAGTTCTTCCGACACGTGCCGCGCGACTCCGAGCCGCGAAGAAAGTTCCCGCTGCCCGGCGTCGACGTTGAGGTCAGTTCACTATCCTAATACATCTGTAGGAGATGTAAATTAGGAACTGCAATTTAGATTGTAAGGATGGTCTATTACCAGCTACTTTTACATGGGACCTACATAAAAGTGGCTGATAGAACATGGTCTGACGTGGTCTACTACAAAGATCAGGCTTAAGGACAAAACCAATATGTGGTGCATTCATTGATTTACATCCTTAGGCTACCAAATCTCTTCAAAACTTCCTCAGGTAGGAAAGTCTGAGAAAGGCATTGATTTAATAAGATTTTATTTTCATGGTAACGTTCACGTTTGCATAATATATTTTCGGTAAATAGCGGAGTTCTGGGTCCCGAGTCCCGATTAGAAGATCGGGACTGGGAGTCGAGTCTAGAATTTGGATTAATCCGTTTCACAAATTCTAGTAAAGGTTATGTACCTATCCATCATCTACGCGCTACACTCATCATGCGTTATTAGAAAGGTTTAAATCTATAACTTAGCAGGCAAAATCTGGAGGCTGCCTCGGTGGCGCAGCAGTAGCGGCTACTGTGCTTGACATGACGTCTCGGAATCGATTGCTGGATCCAGCTAAACGCTACTGAAATATTTTCAAGAAATTCTTAATAGCAGTCCAGCAACTGCAACTGTGCCTGATAGACGGTTATATATCACCCCCTATTACCTACATGTCCAAATGTACCTTAGCCAATCCCTGAGCCATGTTAGCGTGCACAGTCTAATAACCTAAATTCTATGGTCCCACAGAAATCAGATGCGTCTGGCTCGCGTCTGGTACTGTCAGCGGTAGTGTTCGAGACAGCAGGACGTTATCGCTGCGAGGTGTCAGGCGAACGGCCGCTCTTCGCCACCGTGTCTGAACACGCGGATATGGTGGTCGTCGGTCAGTACACGCGATCTTACGCTATAACCGTCTTTATACTAAATGTAAAATAAATTATGGAACTTCATCAGACACTGACAAAAGCCCATTATCATTCGCCATTATTATTTGTCTCTTGTAAATATTAATGGCCATGTTTAAGATTTTTACTACAGGAGATAGTGAGTGAAGAAAAGTTCACATGCTTACATTTTTCTTGCTGCTGTAAGACACCTCTCTAACGCTATGTATCGCTTTACAAACATACAATTAACGGACACAAACGAACGTTTACGAACAATAATTCGTAGACCACATAAATAATTGTCGCGAGTAGGATTCGTTCTCTCATTCCACAAAACTCAGCGCGGCAGCCGGCTACGCCATCAGTGCAATCAATTTATAACAATGCAATATTAATTTAATGTCTTGTTAATAGTTTTATAAGATATTAGACTTTGCCCGCGGCTTCGCTCGCGTAAGGTTGTGTTAGGTTAGGATTTAGGTTTGACCGGGACACGGCACAGCACACGCTAGAGGAGTGCCCAACGTGGGCCGCGGAGCGCTGTGCCCTGGTCGCCGTGACTGGCCCCGACCTCTCGTTGCCATTCGTCGTATCCAAGATGGTCGGCGATGACAGGTGCTGGAGCGCAATGAGGTCCTTCTGCGAGATGACAGTCTCGCAGAAGAAGGCGGTGGAACGGGGCCGTGAGGAAGATCCCTACGCCTCAGGGGCCTCAGGGGCCTCAGGGGACCCTGCCATCCGTAAATTAAGAGCCCCGAGAGGGCGAGCGCGGTTTCCCGCGCGCCTTCTAACGTCGAAACGGGAGAGCAGTGAGGCTCTCCCCTGGGGACGAGAGATGGTCGGGTCCGTTTGACCCGGCCCGCACCCACACGGAGGGGCCTGCTATGGATGAATCTTTTAAGAGCTCCCAACTGGTTTCTTCCATTGGGTGAGAGAGGGAACACCCCAGGGTTTTTAGTGGATATATCAGCACTTCATGCTGGGAGTCCCACACAGCCCGCCGCTGCCGTCCCTTAGCCGGCGGACAGTGTATAAAGAATTTTTCCCGGGAAACAAAAAAAAAGCTTAGGATTTCGGTTAGCCTGGATAAAAGGTACCCTATGTTCTTTTCTGTTACCTTGACAACGTATGTATATGTAAAATTTCATGATGATCGGTCAAGTAGTTAATATGTAAATGCGTAACAAACAAACAATGTCACATTCGCATTTATAATATTAGTTAGGATGTGCAATGTTCAGCTACGTATTATGTTGTAGCTGCAATACATAAAGTTTTGTACACGTCCGCACATTGCGGCGCTGAGTGTCAAATAACGTGAATTTCTGTGCCACTTGTTTATGTATGAGCCGCGTTCGCTGAATGCGCGCGCCCAAGCTCATTACGTAATCGTGATAATATTGTACTATGCTGTGATTGGTCGATTGTAAATATTAGCTCCTTTTGTATATAACTTCTTGTGTGACTAAAACTGTATATAAATAGATTAATTTTATTTTAAAATATATTCGTACTCTACAACATATCAGAAGTTTTACTCTGCATCTCTGGACATCAAACTACGGTAACCCTGCCTTACAATGTCATTGACCGTAGGTAACAATCATATTGCGTAATGTAAAGTACGTATATAAAAGTACCTATGTAAAAGCACGTTTCAAAGGTAGGCTATTGTCTTTACAACAATATTTTAGGGTGCAAAATGTCCGAAAACTGAGAACCCTTATAATTAATTATTTACTTAGTACACCTTGCCGGTAAAGGACGGTATGTAGAATAACAATGTGTGCTTATTCTGAACATTTAGGTATGTATGAAAGAATTAAAAGTCTGTACCTATGAAGAGGCGTAATAAATACTATAAATATTATTAACCCCTCAACTGACAGAAATCATTTTGCGCTAATTGGCGCATCTATCACGCTACTCCTGGGTGTTCCAGAGTGATAGCGCGATAGAGTGATTAAAACGAGGATATCTCGAAACTAAGGAAGTCCCTGATCTTTCAAAATTATTTGCGCATTAAATAGTTAGTACTCTTGCTATAAAGTGGGAAAAACCACTCCTCAAAAATAGAAGTAAAATATTGTATAAGCTAAGATGTTATAGTTTTTTATAGCTCGGCTGCACGATATGGCAGCGTCCCACTGGTAATTAGAAGCTGCCACTCATAGATATTGGCAGTGCCTGGGCTACGACTAAGGTTGCTTACCGCGAGGGCAATTCTGGCTTTGCCGTTTACCCTCTGACCGCCTGGTCATTATTATTGTGCCGATCATCAATGCTGGTACTGTGATTTTCACGACGTTGCAATATCAAACGAATAAATCCGCGTCGACTTTAGGCATTAGGAATGGGTATAGCAATTAAATTAAAACTTAATGATAGGATTATGCTAGAACTCTTTATATATAGAACATAATCCCATTTTAGTAAGCGTTTCATCAGGTAAGTACTCTTACTTACCTGATGAAACGCTGTAACAGTCTTACACAGCATTCCTATAAGAAGATAGTAAAGTTAGCTAGCCCGGGCAAGGAAGCTCGCAACAGGGATCTTTTCCACTCTTATAAGGTACAAGCTTTTACATGTGACAGGACAAGATAGAAAATGATATGATACTCGAATATTGACGTTTAAGTATTCGAGTGTCATAAAATTTTTTAGTCATCTCATATAATAAATATTTAAATATAATGGCTCATGTCTGGCACCCTAGGTTCTTACCCAACTAGTAGTGTTAGCACTAATAGTGATGCGCATAATTTCTCATTCGAATGATACTCGAATACCGTTTTGCATATCGCGGTACTTACATACTTTGCATGGTCAAAGACGAAGGTACTGCAATTTATCGATACTATAATATTATAAAGCTGACGTGTTTGTTTGTTTTTTGAACGCTCTAATCTCTGGAACTGCTGTTTCGAATTGAAAAATTACTTTAGTGTTGGATAGCCCATTTATCGAAGAAGGCTATAAGCTATATGACCAAAGGAGCGGAGCATCAATAATTTTTTTACAAAAACGCTTAAAATTCTCTTATGTGACGCAGACGAAGTTGCGCGGGTCAGCTAGTATAAGTATATATATAGAGTTGTAAACACATTTAAATTAAATTCAAAAGCGTTTGCACAATGCTTCGTTCTTCCATAGCTGCTACTGCCTCAATTGTTGTTTCAGTTCTGCCTGATCAAGGTCCTGTGATAACAGGTCTGAGAACAAGGTACCACAAAGAGGACCGTGTCCAAGTGTCCTGCACTTCAGGACGGTGTAAACCGGCTTGCCAACTGTCATGGTACATCAATGGTGAGCCAGCACCAGCGACAGCCGTTCTTCCACCCACACATCAAGTGGATGGCGAGGAACTAGTGACTACAACGTTGCTATTGGATTTTAAGCTCACAGAACAATATTTTACAAAGAATGGATTTAAAGTAAAAGTAAGATAATATATACTGATGGTGGTTGTAGTTTAATTTCTTTTTCTTGACTGCTTTGTTGGTATAATAGCTAGTGTATTCAACTGGAAGCCTTTTCGTCAAAGATTTTCGAGGAAAGTAAGTTCATAATAATGTCTTTTTGTAACGCATCCAACATTGCAGTTTCTTTTCTGGATTCTGACTTATATTATTTTATTGATTAATAGCGGACCCGACAGTTGTCCGTACGTTGTCCAGAATAAATAAAAAAAAAAACAAAACTAAATCTAAACTATTCTCAAATCCACTTGAACACACAAAAATTTCATCAAAATCGGTCCAGCGGTTTAGGAAGAGTTTAATTACAAAAACATGCACAGAAGATTTATATATATAAAGATATAGGCAAATGCCGTATTACTGTTATTTATTTTATTTGTGATACGGAATTATATTATGTTGTATACTCGTATGTTAGTGACAAAACTTTTTGCTAGTCAAAAGTGCACAAGACACGTAGCATTCCGATTGGTTAAATTAGAAACGCCTTAGCCATCGTTTTAAGTATTTTGTACAGAACCAGAAAAATACGTTTGTTAACTAAATTAGTGTTACTTAGTTAAATATACTTTCCACTGTTTTCGTCAGTTATAAATAGTTTTGACCGAAAAGGAGTCCTGACTAACACATACTCACATCTCTCGTCCTATCGCAAACTAATACTTCAGTAATACTACTATAAATATGTAGTATGGCCCTAGTTAGAAATAAAAACATTAACTTTTGTGGTTGCAGTGCCTAGCAACTCTCACCACTTTGTACTGGCGGAGCAATGAGGAAAGTGCTTTGCTGGAAAAGGTTAATATCCCTGCAAGAACGCTGCCAAATGTCCTAGAAGCGAACTCCAGAGCAGACCGTATCCACACCAACCTTGCGTCAGCAATCACAAGTTCTAAGTCTATTAATATTATTTGTTTATTCTTCGCCATCTTGTATACTTACAAGCTTTATGAATAAATATATTTGTTATATACATAATTGTACCAGAATTTTACGCAGTACATTTAAAATTAAATTATTATTAAAAAAGAGATTGTTTATTTTCTTATTTCTATGGCAATAATAAGATAGTTATATTCCCTAAATCCCTATAACCTTATGCTGCAATAAGTCAGTGCAGGTGCAGTATCCCGTACGCTGCACTTCCTTATCAGCTAGACGTGGCGTGATGTTCGAATGTTCTGAAACGGCCACCGCCTACGATATCATCTGGTGTTGATGCATTAGAATAAATACAATAAATTAGTCTTACTTACATAGAATCTGTTAATCTCGGGTCGTCTTAATAAACTCTTAATTCTATTCCCATTTTTTGTTTTTAAAAAGCCATCGTCGCTCCCGAAATCAAACTAGATACTTAATAAGTAGAAAATAAAGATAGAAGTATTTATATTTAAATACCTACGAGTACAATCAATACAAAATAAGTAAATATAATAACAACAAAATATATCGATTAATCATAGCACACAATAGAAATTCTAGCCAAGTTTTAGTTATCATGTTAAATGGACGAAGAAGGTTTTAATAGCTCACCATTATCTACGACAAATGAAGATCCGGTGATGCTTTTTGCTTTATCACTCGCAATATATGCTATCAAGTCAGCGGTCTCTTCAGGAACAGCGATCTTACGTAAAAGCGCAGTTTTCCAAAAGCCGACTATAAAGCTTCTTCTAGTTTTATCCATGTTCATATTCTTGACAATATCGGTTCGTACAGGGCCGGGATTAACAGAATTAATCCGAACTCCTTTTGGTCCAAGCTCCAATACATTTCGTGAAGTGGTCAAGTCCAGCCTTGGACGTTTTGTTAGAAAAGCAATTATCTAATAATACCCTTTTGTCTTTTAATGAGGTAAGGTATGTCTAGATGCGTCAGATGTCACACGGCCGATCGAAGATTCGTAGTCATTATTTTGTCAAAACATTGCATTGCATTGTTATATAAAATGCTCTCTATTCTTAAGAACCCTATTTAATTGTCCATTGTTGACTAAAACGTCGAGTTTGCCGAAGTGCTCGATTGTGGTGCCAACTATTATTTTTAAGTCTTCGTCGTTTGTCATATCAGCTATGATTACAAGAGGCCTGGACCCTGCTGCCTCGCAATTTGCAGAAACGTTACGGAGTTTATCTTGTTGTCTGCAAGTGATTGCAACATTTACTTCTTCCTGAGCAAACTTTATTGCTGCTGCCGCACCGATACCCGAACTGGCTCCTGTTATAAGTGCTACTTTGGTTTTAAAACTCATTTTAGTAAAAACGACGTAAATCACAGTGAGAACCCAGTGTAATAGGTTTGATAGCCACTGTAGTTAATTCTTTTATACATCGATGATGATTAAAGAAAACTAAGTATTATATACAAAGACGTTGCTGTCATACTAATGAGTATATCAATTTATTGTTTAAACCATTTTTTGTTCACCAGTATTAAAACGTCAAGGGTAAGCAGGAGTTTCAAGCGCAACTTTTATTTGATTATGTCTTGGGTAGCCAAAGGCTTAGCTGGCATTTTTATAGCTTAGTACTAGATTGACTGGATTATGGTTTATATTAAATTTAATATGGGAGGGGCAGAGATTATCCGGTGACATTAACAGCATAAACATAATTCATCTTTGTTTTAGGCTACCGATGGTATAGTAATACTAGTTGCATCTCTGGCGATCTTCCAATTACGAAGGCACGGATTAAAGTATATAGCTCTTGAAGACAGCAAGGTAAAATAGCAAGGGACAGGTCAGTTATACAACGTGTCACAGACATAACGCACAACCTCAAACACCCCAATTAGATTATTAAATCGTAATAATAATATAATATCATTAAAATGTTACTTTTATGTACTTAAATATTTTAATTTAACGAATTAGTTTTCCTTATTGTATGCGGATAGTATGGGTATACATATATTGATGATATTACAATAAATCTAACATTATTGCCTTTATTGCATCAAAAACCTTATTGCTTTGAATTATGATACATTTTCGTTTATTTCGACTGTTCAACGAAAAGGATGACTATAATTTAAGTCGTTTTAATTATTTTAGGACAAAAAAAATACCTATATTAAAATGTCAGAAATGGATTCAGTAGCCGATTATGAACAAAGTACTTACAGAAAGTGCGTTCATTATGTTACTCGTTGTACATATTAAATCGTGTATGACACTATACACGCCTCAACCCTGTCATTGATCGCACCGTAATCACGCCGGTAGTCTGGCCGGTATGGAGCGGTCCAGCTCGAAGGTGTCGCCTATGACGCTATAGCAATAGGCAAATCGATTCGTTCTGGCAGAATCGATCGTCGACTCGTTTTACATCGAGAGACTAGATATATTATTAAATCGAGTCCTGAAAAATATATTTTCGGGAGGAATTAACCAAGAAATGTGCGACCTTAGTTCGCGCGTGATGGTCTTTAACCATAAATAATAAGGATCGAAATGCCTACGTTGCAGCTGGCAAAACTGCACAAAACAATAAATTACCTGTACGGTTAAATGAACGTAACAAACGTATATTTTTATATTGCTAGATTTTGCTCAAGACTTAGTCATTTACGTAGATCACGCTATGCACCAAAACTCCGGCTCTCCAAATATATCATAATAAATTGTCAAAATGTTAATAATAGTTAAAATATTAATATAAAATAGTAAACAACATAAAAAATAATAATATTCAATAAATAATAATAATTAATTCAAATTCCTTAAAATAAATACTCAATAATAGTTAACTACATTTTGTCATTAAAAAGAATTATCAATATTATAATAGCATTTGTCAATTAATAATTCATTCAATTTCTTTTTAAATTGTGGTATGGTCAAATTGTTTATGGAGTCAGGTATCTTATTATAAACTAGATGTGCCCGCGGTTTCACTCGCGTTTATGATTACTGCACCGCCCCTGTGGGTCGTAACGTGATGTTATATAGCTTTCCTCGATAAAAAGGCTATTCAAAACTAAAATCATTTTTCCTGAGATGACCGCGTTCAACCAAACAAATAAACAAAAAAATCAGCTTTATAATATTAATATAGATAAAGTGAGATTTGGATAGTACAAAGACTTATTCTATTGATTTAGCTTATTTCTGTACTTGTGCAAACTCGTCAATATGTTCCACCACCCATTGTTCGCCGTGATCAATAACAATATGTCGTAGAGCGAGTACAAATTAACTAAGCATGCCACAGCGACGTATAGCCTTCCTCGATAAATGAGATGAGATGAGATGATCCAACACTAAAATAATTTTTCAATTCGGACCCGTAGTTCCTGAGATTAGCGTTCAAACAAACCAACAAACTCTTTTGCTTTATAATATAAGTATGGATTAGTGGGGCCATACCAAAAAAGCTTTTTTGCATGTGTGCAGTGCAGTTTTGCACTTAGTATGACATAACTTGTCTATATATTGGATAATTTGTAAATTGGAGCCTTTCTGATGGATGATAATTTAACAAACAAGTGTGGATTACGTTAAAACATCCGTAAGGTAGGTTTATATAGCCACTACAAAACAAGACTTACACATAGTATAAAAACATATAACTTCCCGCACAATTTACGCCAATTATACATTCTCAGGAATCACACACACGCACACGCACACGCACACGCACACGCACACACACACACACACGCGCGCGCATTTCTCGTTTTCATTTTGTTTAAGTTTGTACAATTATGTTTTTATGAATAAAATTATTATTATTATTATTATTATATTACGTTTTACAAACGTTTGGTCGTTTAATTAATACTGGCGCAGCCATAATTTATTTTGCAATCAGTACTACAGTAAGGGCCGGTTTTTCAATCGTCAGATAACTTTTATCTAAAGAATAAATATAGCGGTATGACATATTTTCTATACAAAAGATGTCAAAACGTTAAACATATTCCCTAGATAAAAATTAACTGACGATTGAAAAATCGACCCTTAGTAGGTATTCTTTATTCGCAAGTATGTTTTATAAAACGTCGAGGTTATTGATGGATAGTAACTGTAGGCCTTTATAATCTATGGTATTATATATTATATCAAAAGTAGGTATAGTATACAGAGTGAGTTTTCCATGTTTGACTGGATGGATAAGTTCGATACTAAGTACACACAGCGACACATCAAGACAACCTAGACTGTTTGTACTTTGAACTATTAGAAGTTGAACGCTGCGAATCGTGCGAGAGAGTGCGTTATATTTTTGTTACGCTTGTGGCGTATGTATATACGCACAGGCAACATATAACTTTAAACCTGGAATCGAACGGAGCATCGTACAACTAGCCGCGCCGAAACCAAGCGACGCGCGAAGGTGATCGAACGGAGCATCATACGTCTAGCCGCGACGATATCAAGTTTCTAACTGGTGACGCGCGAAGCTTCCCTCTGCTTTTTATACATGGCACTACTTTTATACTCGCGAACAGATTTCCAAGAAATCATTCGTAAATGTTAGATTTTTGTTTACTTGTCGCTGATTGGTGAAAATGTTTATTGTACACACATTAGTGTTAGCGTAACTTGCATGACTAATAAATGGGATATAAGATAGGTGAAAAATTGTAAATATATTCTCAGTTGAATCAGTCTGCGTGTTTCATTATAACCCTAACGGTTACCAGCTACGGACCTGGCTTCTGCCCGCCGCGCGCCGGCTGGTAACGCGTTAAACGCTCTATCCTTACCATTACATCGACAACACTATGCACTGTCCTTTCAGACAATTCTCTATTTTGTATGTAGCGCAGTTATGCGTATATAGGGTGTCTAACTTGATTCGTAGCCGTGTGTACAAGATATAGCAAAAAATTGTCTCGACGATGACTTTAATAAAAACTAAATCTAGTGCATTAAACATTTTTGTATCTAGCTAGAAATTAAAGTCGTTGAGTTATGTAATTAATTTCAGATGCGATTATACAGGCAGGCTTAGTAAATTCAGCCTCCATACTTACATTTTGATTAGGTAATGTATTTTTATAATAAAAATACATCGAGATATCTTAATCGAGATATCTTATCGTAATTACGTATTTAGATAGAAAACCAAATCAAAATGTAAATCATCCTAGGACTTACAAGAACAATCTATTCACATTACATTTTAAATGCATAACCCGTCGTGGACGCAAATTCTATTTTAGAAATGGCTGCATAGTTGAGTTTAATACATAATTATGAATATGTAGGTTATATTAGGTAAATTGAACACGTGTGCAAGAAAGCAGCACTTTATAACGAACAACTAAAATATGTATCGCAGTTAGGTCCTACCTACTTCTTATTTATGTCTGAGGGTAGCGAAGGTATTAAATACACAATGCCAATGCTGCTCTCCAAAAATTGAGAAAGATCATTTAAGTGATGCGACTCACGGTCCAGTAAGATTGGTTTGACTCATGGAACTTTAAGCAGTTTATTCGTGTGAAATGTCCTGACACAAGATTTCTATTATCAATTTACAAAAGATGAAAAAGGTAATATATTAGAGTTTAATAAATAGGAAACTGGCCCTTAATAATTTATTTAATAATTAACCTCAGATTTTATAAAAATATATTGTCAACCCTTGTCAATAAAAAAGTAAAATAGATACATAACTGAAACATTTTATTTTATTTAGCAGTTTAAAATATGTAACAATAAATTGTTTCATAAAAGCGGGGTGTCTAAATTAGAAATATATATTATGTTACCTCCATGTAAATCAGAAAACATTATGGGTGACGTTAAAAATAAATCAAGGCAAAGTTTTTTGGCTGTGTCTGAAAAATCGCTAACGTCTCAAGAGTTCAATAGTAAGTTTCCCCAATTTCTTAAGAGAATCTGATGCCAACGTTATGTACGATTACACATTTTCTGAATATACGCAGATTTTAAACGGGTAGTATTTAGTATTTACGTAATATTGTCTTCTGTTTACGCAAATGTTATTCATTGAAATTAAACTACTATATACGGATTTTATCGCCTTGTTTATTTAACACTTTATTACATAATTTAGAAACTATTACACTACTATACTACTATTAAACTTTACTAATTTTAAGCTAATTAAATTATTAAAACTATTTATATTTAAGTTTACACTTTCCCCAACGTTTCGGTTGCTTTTCAACAGCCATGGTCAAATCTCAGGTAGTGGTTAGTCCCCCGTTGCACATGTTCACACACAGCAGACTTCAACGAGCGTTGGTGTTTTACATAAGCTATGTATTCTTTTATGCGGGTGCCTATGCTTCTCTTGGTTTGACCAATGTATGAGAGCCCGCAGTCACAATCTATTTTATAGACCCCTCCATCTTGTAAAGGTAGTTGGCTCTTGACGGATGGTAAAAATTGGCTTATCTTCGTTGGCGGTTTGAAGTATGTGTTGATTGAAGCTCGCTTCAAGATGTAGCCAATCTTGTCAGTGACACTCCTTACATAAGGCAGTATAGCAGGCTGGCGCTCGACTGTGGCTGGCTTTTCTCGGGAACTGTGACAGCGGCGCGACTGTTGGAGCTTGTTGTCTTGCAGTACTTGATTGACATGTTGAAGCTCGGCGTCCAGGTGTTTCTTGTCACAGATCCCGTGGGCTCTCTGAAACAAAGACTACCATCCTAAACAGTTAGCTACCATGGGAATGTCTTTGTTTCAGAGAAATTATGTTCAGGTACTTTGAAATAACTACACTGGAACATTGAGACAACTACCATCTTAACCTCCCGTGACCATGGCTGCTGAAAAGCAACCGAAACGTCTTCGGGAAAAGTGTAAACTTAAATATAAATAGTTTTAATAATTTAATTAGTAAAGTTTATAGTAGTATAGTAGTGTAACAGTTTCTAAATTATGTAATAAAGTGTTAAATAAACAACGCTATAAATCCGTATATAGTAGTTTAATTTCAATGGGTAGTATTTAACTGCACAGCAAAAAATACTAATTGCACAGCAAAATATATTTAAAGAGATCAAACTAAGTCGACGGAGCTCCGCCAAGCGGGGCTCCTATTTTTACGTGGGTTTAAGAAGGAACCTAACATAACCTAACCCTTCCGAAACAGTATATCGGCATACAGTGTGACCCGCGTTAAAGTGCAACCCCGAAAATGGGTGAAATTAGATCGAAAACTATCGACGAAAATGGGTCTAAAAAACTTCTAAAAAAAACTATTTTTTTTATACGCCACTGAACATTTGTTTCCCGAATTTTGACCTCTATGTACAAATAAATTTATTCCTCCCAAACTAGCTGGCCGATTTTGATGAAATAAACGACAAATCAATGCCAAGTATTTAGCGATGAGAATAAAACAAAAAAAAACAACAAAAAATGGCTTTAAATACTTCATTTTTTTAAATACTTGTGAAAAAAGTCACTATTTTTCACTGTTTTTTTCAATCAACTCAAATTTCTATGAAATAAACCCCTACATCTTGATTTGTTTTATAATTTATTATTATTCTTGACTGTATTAGCTTTCAAAAAAAAAATAATCAAACATTGTATCTCTAAAAATACAGGAGTTACGAATTTTTAAAGTTCACTACTCAGAATGGGCAAATCCAGGTAGAGACCCTTTTTTTATTCCTTTGTTATACCGGTGGCCAGCTGCTATTGTATTTAATGCTTGGGGTGTATAACAAAACGAAATAAGCTTCCAATGAGCTTATTCCGTTTTAGTTGACAGTTGAAATAAAACAAAAATTAATCAAAAACAATGATTTATTATTAATTATTGTTGACTTAGTATTAGGTTTTCGAAATGTGCTCCGCGTTGTTGCAAACACATTGCCACGCGTAATGATATGTGTTGTGTGGCCCTCCGTATAAGTTGCGGTTCATTTTTCAATTTTTCAGCGCAACTCATGATGCGGTCATGAAGCTCAGCCTCTGAATTCACAGGTGCACTGTACACCTTTTGCTTCATGTGGCCCCATAGAAAGTAGTCGAGCGGCGTCAGATCAGGAGAGCGGGCTGGCCAGCCCACTGGGCCTTCGCGCCCAATCCAGCGATTGGCATAATTATTATTTAAAAATTCACGGACATTGCGCCCGTAGTGAGCAGGGCAGCCGTCCATTTGCAAGTACATGCCCTGTCTCGATGCCAGCGGCACATCCTCTAACAGACGGGGAAGCTCATCCCTTAATAAAGTTAGGAATCGTTCCGAATTTAATGTCGCTGGTAAAATTACTGGTCCTATCAACATGTCGTCGAGTAGACCTGCCCAAACATTTATTGAAAATTGCACCTGGAATGACGAGGCCCTCTTCAGATGTGGATTACCATGTGTCCACTCGTGCAAATTCCTAGCGTTCGTGATGCCATTCCTGGTGAACTTCGACTCATCCATCCATAAAATCTTTTTTAAAAATTGTGGATTGCGACGAATTTGTCGTTGTAGCCAGATCGACATAACGCACCTTGATTGGAAATACATATCCCCGTGCAAATCGTGGACTCTTTGATAATGATATGGATGTAGACCTTCTTTCTTCAAGATTCTCCACGCTGAGGCTTGTGATATGCCGTGAAGTAAAGCTAAACGCCTCGTACTAATAGTAGGAGTGGCAAAAAAGGTACTTAAAACCGCTTCTTCTATCGCTGTGTCGATTACAATGGATTCTTGTTCACGTCTTGTGTGTTGTAATCCAAGTCCGATGTCGGAGAGCTTCCGATGAACTTCCTGGAAGTTCCTTGCCGACGGTGCAAGTCTGTTCGGAAATGCATTTACGTATGCCGATCGAGCGACTGTTGTGCGTCCACCATACATTCCATAATAATAATGGATGTCAGCAATTTCTCGCGGGGAGAATGCATTTAATCGCGGCATCTCAACCCAGCACAACCACGAAAACAGTCGAGTAACGTAACAAACAGTCAATAACAAAAACGTAACAAGTAGTCAATAACGAAAACTCAACGAAAAACTGTAACTTTAATGCGAGAACAACAGCTGACGTACAGCAGCAGCGATGTGATCGGAGCGGACTAGCGCGGGCGACTGCCGGACTGTACCAATACCCCTTCCCTTTTCCCCAAGCATTGAACACAATAGCAGCCGACCACCGGTATAACAAAGGAATAAAAAAAGGGTCTCTACCTGGATTTGCCCATTCTGAGTAGTGAACTTTAAAAATTCGTAACTCCTGTATTTTTAGAGATACAATGTTTGATTATTTTTTTTTGAAAGCTAATACAGTCAAGAATAATAATAAATTATAAAACAAATCAAGATGTAGGGGTTTATTTCATAGAAATTTGAGTTGATTGAAAAAAACAGTGAAAAATAGTGACTTTTTTCACAAGTATTTAAAAAAATGAAGTATTTAAAGCCATTTTTTGTTGTTTTTTTTTGTTTTATTCTCATCGCTAAATACTTGGCATTGATTTGTCGTTTATTTCATCAAAATCGGCCAGCTAGTTTGGGAGGAATAAATTTATTTGTACATAGAGGTCAAAATTCGGGAAACAAATGTTCAGTGGCGTATAAAAAAATTAGTTTTTTTTTTAGAAGTTTCTTAGACCCATTTTCGTCGATAGTTTTCGATCTAATTTCACCCATTTTCGGGGTTGCACTTTAACGCGGGTCACACTGTATAAGCGCTCGTTATGATATAGTTTAGTAAGCAAGTTAGCTGTGTAATTAGTATTTTTGATTGACATTATATTATTTTAATCCAATTTTAAATGGTTACAGTGCACTTCAACATAATTATGAGACTCAAGTGCTTATGCTTACGTTACGTTATAAGAGAGGCTACTATATTTTTGTACCCCAACACAAGAGAAAACATTTAAGTGATGGGCATATTAAGATTTAGAATATTTTGTTGCCATTCATAATTATTTATTTATCTGTGCGTTTCAATGTCACTACTGTCACAGGTTATGCTAAAGGTGTGTTTACATGCAAGCAAAATAATGATTGACAGATATATATCTAGATTTTATATTTATCAGTTTGAATACTTTGCATGATCCTTGTTACAAGTATTAGTAGTAGTATTGCACTTTCTTTAATTATTGTCTTTAAATCTAGTAAAAATTTGAAAGCAATTTCGTTAGGAAGAACAATAATCACACTAACACTTGTTAAAAAAACAGCTGACGGTAATGCCTTGCTAAGTGTAAACGCTACTTTATCAGTTTATTCCGACTTCAACAAAAACAATGATGATATCGCTTCAGTAGTTCAGCAATAAAAATACAGCTCAGTGCTTTTTAACCCATATAAAATGTCTCAAAGACCGCATACTAAATCTCGAATTAAAGTTTGTAACAAATCTGTGTTTCACCTTCAAGACAAAAAGGCAGATGAGAGTGAATTATCCAATGGATTGATTAAATCAGCTAAGAGAACCGGACAACTCAGTTTATGCAATAGGGGACTGGGTACAGGTGAGGCAGATTAATTTATATGATATGTTGTAAATACAATCTGCGCATTCTACATCCATGTACATATAGATGCACACTACATCCATGGAGTTAAGATGTACTTATTCAGTTTGTTGTAGAATAATGTATTTTCATATAACTGAGTTATTGTATAGTACTAAAATAAAATATAAACATTTCAAATATTGATTAGGTACATAATTACTTAATTATTTAGCAAATAATTCAATTCTGTATGTAAAAATATACATAACAATGTTTATTGTGAAGTAATAAACTGTTTTTATGGCTGTAACTTCCTCTGCTTTGATTACATACAATAGTAGTTTCTAAATTTATGTAACAATTTAGCTAATAATAATGATTTATTTAGTGCCAGATAATGTATGGAAAATTGATGAATTAGTTTTGGATGATACAAAAGAGGTAGACTTTACAAGGCCTAATAGTAACAACTGGTGGAATGCTGAACCTTTGAAGACCCTTGACCTAAGCTCAAATGTAATAAAAGTAATATCACCCAATGTCAAGTATCTGCAACACCTCATCACACTCAAGGTGAGCCAGAGACAAGATATATTGCATTTTATATCATATGTTAATTGATACATATTTAACATTTATGCAAGGCACAAACTCCTTGGTGTATAATATTGTATGAATGAAGTGAATCAATCAATGTTTAAATTGTAGACAATTTCATTAAATAGATATTGTTTCTGGCAAAATAGTTTTAGTTAAAACATTTACAATTATATTAGAACTACAAAATGTTTACAGACTTTTTGTATGATATATATTTTATTGAAAAATGTTATGTATTTATTTACAAAAAAGGTAACTTGTCATGCAAAATACTGCTTATGTAACAACTGTTGTGAAGCATCTTTTATTTATATTCACTAGCAAGTGAATACATTATAATAAATTATACATAATATGTTGCCATCACAATGGCTGTGAGAAAATATTTATATGGCCTCATTAGTCTGGTTCTAGTTATTTGTGTTCTAGTTTATGCTCATGTATACATCCAATTGTGATGTCCCAGGCTGGGCAGTTTTGTATGAAAACATACATAATAGAATAGGCTGGACCGTAAAACATAGTTGGGGAAATTTGGGATTATTACATCCCTATCTACATGTTCAGGCAAATACAGGTTTGACTGATTTTATGTTCTAATTTCAGCTTCATGATAATGCTATAACAAGTCTACCAGCGGAATTCGGTGAACTAAAAGATCTAATGAACCTGAGTCTGGCTCATAACAAACTAACAGTACTCCCTAAGGAGTTCTACAAATTGACAGAACTGCGGTGGCTAACCATATCTCACAATGAACTTACTAAAATAGAACCGGACTTTGGTGACCTGGTCATGCTCCACTTTTTGGTAAGATATATTATATCATGTACTTTACAGAAAACTATAGCTTTTTCATTACACTAGTATACTACAGTGATATGATTGTGGTGCAAAGCATGTGCTCGTGTTCTTAGGTTTTTCTATTCTTTCTTCTTTTCGTGTGGTTAGTGGCCAGCCTGTTGTCAAGAGTTGTTAAAGCCGGTAGGCCTCTGACATGGCTTAACGACTGCTGTCAATTTGGCAACAACCGGGAATCGACCTTTTACGTGCTCTCCGAAGCACGGAGACGATCAGATGAAATACCACTAAGCCGTCATCCATCTATAGACCGACCGCACCCAACGTTGCTTAACCTCGCTAATCGTTTACCGATCAGTGAGTGCAACTGGCTATCTTTATATATATAATTCTTGAGTACGTGTGTTGACAGTGAACTCCTAAACAGCTGGACCGATTCGAATGAATGTTTTGTGTGAGTTCAAGTGGATTCGAGGATGGTTTAGATTTGGATTTTACTTTTTTTTGTCTTTACCTTCAACCTTCCTTTAACCTTCTGTCGGGACAGCTAGTGATATATATTTTCTATTGAGAAATACTCAGTAGCAGCAAGGAGTTTGAAATTGTGATAGGTAGAAGTCATTAGTTGGCGAAATGTAGCTTTACTTATATTCACAATAGGGTATTTGGACCTATCCCTAAATACCCTATAATGAAATAGTATCACGCCCTTATTTCGTATGTTTGCCTAAAATTTTTGTTTTACATAAAGTAAATTTAATCTTGTCTACAAAATTGTTAAACGACGGTATAGTTTTGTTGCTACAATATTGTTAAAAGACAGTAGAATTTTGTTGCTTATGTTATTTTTGTTTTCAGGACATATCCCATAATAAAATAACAAAGTTACCACCTGGCATGGGGTACTTGGTTCGCTTGGTTGAACTGAATCTTTCTCACAATGAGCTTCGAGAGCTACCTCCAGACATCGTGAACTTAAGAGGTATGTATCTTTTAGTTTGGCTACACAAGGTATCTGTTGTTTAGTGTAAATAACTTCTTTATATTTCAATTCAATATTGGATCTTGGTAGAATATTATTAGCTGTCTCCCATGGTTTCACCCACGTTTATGATCACCGCTCCGCTCTAAAAGTTCGTAGCTTGCATATGTTCCTTCAAGCTACGTTACTTCCGGATAAATAAAGTGCATTCTAATGGTGACGTATTAAAATTAGTATAGTCCTTTCACAGTGTATTGATTACAAACAGGAGGAGAAGGATGGGTAGGTATAGGAACTCAGGAGAGTAGGCGAGTAGGAAAAATAAAGTAGTACCTAAGCTATGGAGGATCTTCTACCTAGAGGATTAAGATAATAAAGTTTTATATGGACCTACTATCCTCCATCGACATATCCCTTTTGTGCAAAATTAATAAAACTACAAATTGTATATATTGCAGCTACAATAACAATAACGTATTGTCTTGCGTTGTTATATATTTAAGCCCGTCCTCTTGTCTCTGGACTCTATAGATATATTCTTGCTTCTCATTATACCCCTTTTTCTATAAGCATCGTGCACTATTAAGTTTATAATATGTCTATAAAATCAGCCCTTTAAAATGCACCCTCAAGAATCTAATGTTAAAGCTAGATTGAGGGTGACTCAGAGATCTTGATAATACGCTCCCCTCTGTCGCGTGTTTAGATTTGCCACCCCTCGTTTTTGTCCGCTCTTGTCGCCGACCCTAAAGGAACAGACCGCATGTGCTTTATATTTTATAGTTAACTAGCTGACCCGGCAAACGTTGTTTTGCCATAGTAACTATAGGGGTTGGTGATAGAAGGGTGAAAATTTAGAGTTGTATGTATTTTTAATGCCATATTATAAAAAATAAAAATTAAATTTCGCCCAAAAAATTAAAAAAGAAGTTGGAATGGACAACCCTTATCACTAAGGGGTATGAAAAATAGATAGTAGCTGATTCTCAGACCTACTAAATATGCATATAAAATTTCATAAAATCGGTCAAGCCATTTCGGAGGAGTATGGTAACTAACATTGTGACACGAGAATTTTGTATATAAGATAATAGTACTACGTACCTATGTTCAGATGAGCAGGATAAAAAATGTGTGAAATATCAAATATTTAGAGAATGATGCAAAAATGGTCGCGAATTGTATTTATTCTACAATAATATGATATATTATTTATATTGGTTTGAGTGTTTAAAGTTAAAAATGACATGACGTATGCTATTAAAGACCTTTTAACGTGTTTCGAGGAAATACATCTATTTTAGGGACAACGCGTGTATCCTCTATGTAATAAAATTCCTCATAATTTCGCGGAGATGTTCTAATGATGTCGATGATACTGTTTGCTCTGGTGACTAATATAATTATGTTGCTGCCAATTATAAGGTATAAGTGTCCTTTGGATGGAGCCACTAAAAAAATATTAGGTATTTATGTCAAGAAAGTCATAATAGCTGCATGGAGATAAAATACAATCAACTGCCTAGTTGATGGTGTTTCATCTCCGTGCCTTGAAAAGCACGTAAAGCTGTTAATCCTGCGCCTGGTCCCTCTCTGGTCGTGTCGAATCGGTGTCCCATCGGACAAAGAGAGAGAGACGAAATAGCGAGTCGTATAGGGTTGAGAGCGGAAGAAGCTGCAGAATTTTTGTGTTTTCCTTATATTACTTCTGCAAAGTCTGTCCGTGGCTGGTGGTTATCACTTACACGCTTTACGCTCGTCGGCCATCAACAAGCGTTGAGAGGTATTTGTCGGTGTGCAAACAGGCACGTACTTACATCAAACCTTGTATATGGATATTGCAATGAGTTATACGGGTGTTATCGCGCTTTATTTAGTTGCAAAACAAGTAGGTTATAGGTGATACGACGAAGGCATAGCCGTGTATTTTAACACGCTTTTATTGGCTTGGTGTGTATCTATGTAACGGAAACCAAAAAAAAAACAAACTAAAAAGTAGAAAATAATTTAATAATTTTAATCTAAATCGCGTAGGGTGCTTTCTAAGATATTTTGATAACTTCGCCCCACGCTTTTTTACATTAAAATTATAAAATTATTTTCTACTTTTTGTTTGGTTTTTTTAATAAAGTATGTTTTTAGTTTTGTAAACTATTATTTATTGTATAACTCTAGTAAATCGACTTTGCAACATGGTAATAATATTGTTACGGCTAGTGCCCTCTGTCGGCACTGTGGGGAAGAGTCGGCGGTTTCTAATAATAATTTAGTACAGCACCATCTATTGACATTTTACGGAACTACGTATTTGTCGGTACGAGTTCAGTGGAGAAAGCACTGGCACATTCTCGAATCATCGCGCTGTTGCGTGCCGTGTGTGACGTTTTCTGGAAAACTCCAGAAGCACTTTACCCGCGTATAAATAGAACGCACGCGCACCGCCGAGTCAGTTTACTATCGTAAGCGATCAAGTGTTCATCGAAGCGAACGGAAGCGAAAATACTACGGAATACCGAAGCAGTTACAGTGGAAAAGTGTAGTATAGTGTTTGTTATGTGTTAAAGTTAATTGTTTACTAGAATAAAACGTGTTTTAGTCGGTAATATTGTTTTATATTCTTATCCGTCGAGCCCAGCAAGTAACAATATGTTATGTTGTATTAAAATTATACAATAGTAGACTTTATTTTTTACGTGTGATAATGCTTTGACGCATGCCTCTCCGCGGGGGCGGGCGGAGGGGTTACGTCGGATTCACCGGGGTAAAAGAAAGATAGTAATGATGAAAATGGGACTCCCGGTAATACCGCCTAAACCTACTACGGTGTTCCTCGACAAAACCACAACCGGCGGGGAATCATTTTCACATGCGGTGCGACCCCGCCGAGGTTTCGGCCCGCCGCACAGTGGTTCGCTCCCATACAAGAGGTAGGTATTAAAAAATGTTAAGTCGTAATTTCAAATAACTGAATATGCCATTCAATTTCTATATTGAAGAGAAACAAATTCTAGCAGCATGAGATATAAGGCTACACTTACACTGTGGTAAAATTGAATAAAACTGTTTTTAATGTATGGGAAGTAACCTTTAAATATGAATACTTTTTGATTTTGGCCTATTTTCGGTCTGAATTTTTTATGGCAGTATCTTATCATTATTTGCCACATTTTTCCCCAAGACACATAGTGCTACTTTTGTGCCGTTTTTGAGATATTAAATAAAGTATAGAAAATAGGAAAAAAATAGTCTAAGTAAATATTAATTATATATTGATACGAAATAACGATAATAAACATTAAAATAAAAAACAAAACTTAAAACTAACTAAAATAAACATTTAAATTATAAAAAAATTGTGAAGATCCATGAAAAAAAAAACAATTTACAAAATTATGATTCGTCCTAGTTATCATCATCCGAGGCGTTATTACTATAATCTATGTAGTAGTAAGTATGTATATCCTACACTCAAACCACTATTTATCTACTCCCAGATATCATGAGCTAGGCACCGCTAATCACCGCTCATTAAATTTCCAGGTATTGCACGTGCATAATAGCTTAATCCCTGCTAATTGCACTTAGATAGCGACAAAATAAACAACCTATTGTTATAAATAGATGCCTATCTGATAATAGATACTGAAATAGATTTCAGGTGGAGGTATTTAATTGCTCAATCGGTAATCCAGTGCACGTGATGGCTATACAACAATAGGTTGTTTATTTTGTCGCTATCTAAGTGCAATTAGCAGGGATTAAGCTACTTTGCACGTGCAATACCTGGAAATTTAATGAGCGGTGATTAGCGGTGCCTAGCTCATGATATCTGGGAGTAGATAAATAGTGGTTTGAGTGTAGGATATACATACTTACTACTACATAGATTATAGTAATAACGCCTCGGATGATGATAACTAGGACGAATCATAATTTTGTAAATTGTTTTTTTTTTCATGGATCTTCACAATTTTTTTATAATTTAAATGTTTATTTTAGTTAGTTTTAAGTTTTGTTTTTTATTTTAATGTTTATTATCGTTATTTCGTATCAATATACAATTAATATTTACGCGGACAATTTTTTCCTATTTTCTATACTTTATTTAATATCTCAAAAACGGCACAAAAGTAGCGCTATGTGTCTTGGGGAAAAATGTGGCAAATAATGATAAGATACTGCCATAAAAAAATCAGACCGAAAATGGGCCAAAATCAAAAGATATTCATATTTAAAGGTTACTTCCCATACATTAAAAACAGTTTTATTCAATTTTACCACAGTGTAAGTGTAGCCTTATAAATCATGCTGCTAGAATTTGTTTCTCTTCAATATAGAAATCGAATGGCATATTCAGTTATTTAAAATTACGACTTAAAATTTTTAATACCCTATGTCCGACCTCTTGTATGGGAACGAACCACTGTGCGCCGGCCGTATGAAACGGCAAGCCACTACGCAACAAGACTACCCTTTGGGCACCACTACATTTAAGCCCTACTGTCCTTCTTGACAAGGAGGCGCGCGTGGGAATACAATAGTAGAACTAAGGTATATTTACTTCGTACTTCTGCTGCAGATCTTTTTTATTAAATATCACTAAATCTACACCAATATTTTAAAGAGAATTTTGTTTTTGTGTTTTGTTTGTTATGGATTTTAATAATTCTTCTACCATTAGAAAGGTACTTTATTCGGAAGTAATAAAGGCAATATACCTATTAATACGACGCTACGAGCCACGGAAGCAGATCAGTAATCATAAATGTGGGCGAAACCGCGGGTGACAGCTAGTTGTTCATATAACATATATACCTAGTGGCTTATGGGTCGAATGGGTCACCAGCAATATGTGGGCGCGCAAGCCACGACCTTGATGTATGGACACACATACACTATTGACATCAATGGCCTCAATTCTATGGTGTTTACATCACAGCTCTTTGGTAACAGAGCCAAAGAAATGATTGGTAACAGAGCCAAAGAAATGAAGTCACAGTTATGTATAGATAACATTGATTTGGTACTCTAACTGCGCAGAAAAGTATTTTCAGAAATATTGTTTACGCTGCCGTCAGTGTAAACAATTTTTATCTAGCACTGCCTCTCGTTTGTCCACATGAGCATAACACGTTAATACGTTTTGCGATACCGGGCCAGACAAAGTGTTATACGATCTTCCTGTTAGGAAACTTAATTTAAGCACAATCACTGGTACGGCGACTGCATGGAAGTACCTACTCATATAAATGTAAAATAGCCACAACGTTTTATATTTACGTGATAAGATAATTAAATGTTTTTGTTTCATCTTCACTTCACTGTAGAAATCTTAGCTTTGCTAAAATAATACCTCATTTCTGGAGGTTTGGTGATCTTGTGCTAAAAAAAACAAACTAGCCTTCACTAGGAGAGCCATAAGCAGCAGCGCATTCGAAGCAATCAATATATTTTAAGCTAGCTACTGAAAACTATCAACAGTTTTTCTATAGGTGTTAAATCAAATAGTTTAGACCATGAATAAAGATTATGACTGTCGTTGTCCTCTATTTAACATTCATCAATATTAATAACTAAGCAGTTAATTATACAATTCGCCGGGAACAAAACACCATTACAAAAGCATTATGTTTACTAAGGTCCTAGTGTGGGCCAACAGATTAACCTCTCATCTATAATTTATGCTATTATTAGCTGTTTCCGCGACATCGTCCGCGTGAAATTTTGTTCTTCGCTAAAACCAATTTTTTAAAATAAATATTGCCTAATTTAGTCCTTATAACATAAACTATCTGCCAGTGAAAGTTCCGTCAAAATCGGCCTAGCCATTTCAGAGGTTATCCGGAACAGACAGACAGATAAAAATAAAAGAGTTTTTGATGTAGGTACCGTATATACTTTCATATGCATTTAGTAAAAGGCTGTTATTTTGAAATTACTAGCAGGCACTTTAATTTTATTTATATTGCGGGCTTAACATGTTATTTATTGAACTGCAGATCTGAAGAAAATGAACATAGGTAACAACAACCTGAAGAGATTGCCACCGATGGGCGAGTTGAGGAAGATGGAGATACTGGAGGCGAACCATAACGATATCGATGAACTACCCGACTTCTATGGCTGTACCGCCTTGAAAGAAATATATCTGGCTAATAATTATATCAAGGTAAGAAACAAGGAGACCGGCTACCAAGACAGTTTAGGGAACTTAGGATGACATACATTGTTATGGTGGAAATCTTAGAAATTCCTCAAGATATTTTCGACTAAACGGATGATACAGCAGAGGATCTGTTACCGCCGTGCCGAGAGTTCTAATGCCACGGGACAATTGTTTGTCTGATCCATGAAAGTTTGCCCTGAGTCTGGGTTAACTTTGTGTCGTGTTTCGGAGAGGCAGATTGATAGAAAATTTTGTTAAATGGCAGCCAAATGCATGTCAACTATTGTGATAGGTTGACTGAATTAGCAACATCCAAACAGATCGCTTGACGTAAGTTTGATATTGACATGTCGCTGAAAAGCGTTGCAAAAATCGGGTGTAACTCTCCCTTAGAAAGCATACCTTTTTGAAATAAAAATCCTTCGTCCTAGGGCCCATAAACAATCTTTATGCGGAATATTTATAACTAGATTTTGCATGCGCCTTTACTCGCGTTAATGTACATTTTGCCAATAAATTTGTATCCTTCAAGAACAGAGCCCTTTTTCTGGATGAAAGGTATAATATCCCTATTTGTACCACTGACTGCGTCTATGCAAGATATCATGATTATCGGTCCAGTAATTAGGCGTGAAAGCGTAAATATATCAGCCTTGTATTAAACTGTCCCACTGCTGGGCACGGGTCTCTTCTCAATGTGAGAAGGGTCAGGCCATAGTCCACCATGCTGGTACCACCACCCAGTGCGGGTTGGCAAACTACACATATCTTAGAGAACATTATGTAGAACAAGAATTCTACATAATGAGGAACCATCGTAAGGAAACCTGCAAGCCTAAGAAGGCACGCAGGTTTCCTCGCTATGTTTTCCTTCATCGTTAAAGCGAGCGATAATTAAGTATTTAAGACGCACATAACTTCGAAAAATCAGAGATGCGCGCCCTGGGATCGAACTCAAGACCTCTGCGTAGCAATCCAACGGTCTCCCACTAGGCTATAGCTGCTGCTTGTAAAAGCGTAACAAACGAACAAACTCACATACGCAATTATAATATTAGTTAGGATATTAGTAAAGAAATTGAGGTTATTATAATTATAATTTACGAATGGCGATTGTTAAGAAGCAATGTTGTTTCAGGAAATCACGGAGGAGTTTTGTGATCAGATGCAGCACCTAAACGTGTTGAACATTAGGGACAACAAATTGGAAGTGCTGCCGGAAAACATAGCGCTGCTGCAGAAGTTGAAGAGACTTGACCTCACCAATAATAATTTGAATAAGTAAGTAACAATAGATAAATTATGTAACGAGTATAAACAGCGCTATCTAAATAATTCGGCTAAATTGAAAGTACCTTTTTATTATAGGGGTATAATATTCGTATGAACCTTCTAATTTTAGCCCCCACGTAATAGAGCCTGGACCTATTGAAATATACCGCATCTAGGCACATTGCTAGAATCCGTTTAGCAGGAATAACAGGAATCTTCTCCATTCGGGAATCGAACTCCAGACTAATCTTTAAATTCCTTGTTGTTGATTTAGCCTAGTGACACAAATGTAACAACTTATAAGATTGACATTTTTAATTTATATTTGGTATATACTATTTAGCATATGTCTACATAGTGTTTAAGTACATTTAAGTTACTAATAAATACGAAATACAAACTACAAAAATTAACCTGTTTTACGTTATTGATTATTAAATAATTTTGCGAGAAGGTATAAAGGTTAAAATGTATTTATAGACACAATGTAATTATATATATTAGACAGTTGTATGTATCCGTAAGAATCTGGAACACTCCAAGAAATTCATTGCAAACAGCCACGGGCTTTACCCGGAAGTTCTGCGGGTACAACAAGAGCCGAATACGCCTGCTCACAAGAGCGTTTACTGGTCATTTTGGCACCAACGACTTCCTGTGCAGATTGAGATTGTCATACAATTCGATCTGCTGAGCTTGTGGTGGACAGTACGAGGCCATATCACACCTACTGTGTGAATGTGACGCGTTGGCTGGACTAAGGATGGGTCTGATGGGATTGGCATATCTAAAACCTGAAGACTTCAGGCTTCTCCCTCTGAAGTGTACGCTGCGATTGATGCAGTAAATTCATAGGGAGATAGCTCAGGGATAGATCTCTGGGCCGATACAAAAGATTCCACTGGATCGAAGTGTCGCCGGTCTACACTGGCTGGCTTCCGAATAAGATAAGATAAGATCTGTAAGAATTAAATATATTATTATTTATTTTGCAATTCGATTCGAATTATCTTAACTTATCATGTTTATGGATAAGATAGATAAACTCAAATTGGATGTAAGCTAGATTTAGGTCGTGCAATAAAACACTGCATTTTTCATCTTAAAACGTAATCTAGTAACTATATGGTTAATAAACAAAAGGCAAAAATAATCGAAAGACGATTTCATAATTGTACATCCGTAGCCGTATCCTTTCCCATAGCACCAGAACTACATAATTTTAACAAAACGATGATTTTAAAAACAAATAAAATATAATGCATTCCTATTACTTACTTGCTAGTTTTAAAAGGAGCCAGTTATTTTTAAAGGATTTTAGAATGTGATTCGCTTGCGTTTGGGTTAACTTCTACAGTTATGTTAAATGTTAATTGCCAATAGTCTATTGTCAGTTAACATTGATGGTGATACCAACTCCGCGAATTGTCGGTGTGTTTCCACTGACGCGGAGCTGAATGGAGTGGAGCGGAGAAGAGCAGTGAAAAGTAGCAAGTGTTTCCATTGAAGCGGAGCAGAGCAAAGCGGAGCGGGGTGGAGTGGAGTTGAGCAGACCAGAGCTGCAATGATCTTGTTATCCGGTGTCTTTCACTATGATTTCCCACGCCATATTTTTAGTTTCATTGCATTTGTATGTTGTCAGTCGTGTATCCCATAAACATGGAAATTTTTTGACACTTTCAATTAGCTGATCCATTTTGCTTCACATACAATGTCTATGACGTGTGAAATGGATGACGTAATATCGTTAATTAAACTAAAATTCAGCGCACGAGTCCTTTCCTGACAAGTGTACACTACGCGCCGCGCCGCCCCGCCCGCCCCAGCTCGCCCCGCCCCGCTCCCTGCGCGCCGTGCGCTCCGCTCAGCGCCACAGCCCGCTCGACTCCGTTGTGTCCGGCTGGGGCCGCATGTTCATATATTTTATTTGAAAGTCCGCTCCGCTCCACTTGCGCTGTTTCCACTGATGCGGAGTGGAGATATCGAGCACTGTGATTGGCCAGTTCACGGTCCGCTCCTCTCCACTCCGCCCAGCTCCGCAGAGATCCGAAGAGATTTAGGGTGCGTTTCCACTGGGAAACGCACCCTAAATCTCTTCACTACAGAACAGCAGAAGCACATAATATACCCCATATTATGTGCTTACATTCCGTCAATTATTTGTTTAGATAGCCTACATAACACTGCTTGAGCTTATGATTGCTATCTACAATGCACATATGTAAACCCCGTGCTGTTATTAAGAATTTCTGACAGAAAATATTTATCCACCCATTTGAGCCTGACACTTCATAATTGTTCAACAGTCGCATTCCCGTCCACTGCGCCCTTGACAGTATGGCACGAGAAATCATGGCAGAAAATTCCAATAATACTTTATCCTGCCCGAATTCATCCGGGTCATCAAGACCGTTCGCAAACATAAGCGAATCTTTCGTTACGGATTTAGACCAGTGTTTTTACAATCTCGAATCTAATTCTAATTTTAGTGCTTAGAATTTTTACAAAATATTTGCCCCGCCTGGCATTTCAAACCCGGCTCTTAATACAAATCGTCAACATCAACAACTGTGGCCCTAAGATCGCACAAGCTTAAGACGGCACGAGGAGTCATAGTAGGAAAACCTAATAACACTTTAACCGACCCAAGAATCTTAACCCGGATCTAGGTCTTTTTAATTCCAATGTCTCGAATATGTCTTTTAACAATATCCAATGTAATTCTAATTAATACTAAACAATATAAAATAACTGATGAAACTCACAATTTTTAAAACAATTTCCAGATTACCCCGAAACCTAGGTCTCCTATCCCAGCTGCAGAGCATCAACATGGAAGGCAACAAGTTATCGTTCGTCCGCCAGGACGTGATCCGCGGCGGCACGGAGCGCATGATGAAGTACCTGCGCGACCGCATCACCGACGAAGTCGTCAGCGAGACCAGGTTCACGCCCGACGAGTGGCCTGATAAGTACGTACTGCTTTATATTCTTTCTTGACTTTAATTCAATTTTAAAAGACGAATGCTGCTTTATGCGTAAATCTTGTGTCGGCGACTTTACAAACATTCAAACAACGGACACAAAAACATTCAATCAACGGACACAAACCATTCAATCAACGGACACAAACCATTCAAACAACGAACCTAAAAACATTCAAACAACGAACATAAAAACATTCAAACAACGAACATAAAACATTCAAACAACGGACACAAAAAAATTCAATAACAGACATAAAAAGCAATAGATGTTTTGCGTCCGTTGTCCTTCGGCTCTCGGCACATCCATTAATTATTATGGATGCTACACTCGTCGAAGTGACGATGCAACTACTTAAACCGATATAAGCGAAATTTCATTATTTTTCTTTAAAAAAGATTAAAGAGGTAGGAATAGGCTCCTACTTAGGTATAATTTTTGTATTGCAGGCTACTTCTCAAACATTCAAAGTATTAACATAGAACACTCAGACTCTGAACAACCATTGCGGACCTCACGTTGGCTTTTTGTTCTATACTCGTAACAATGACAGCGGTGGGCGACCACTTAAACCTATCTTATTTATTTCGGTATAGATTTAGAGATTATTTGTTATTTATAAGATTCTGGTTAAAATAATAAAAAATATAACTAAAATACTATTTCAAACATTTTCAGAACTATCAAGTAAAATTTATCTGAAAGATTAATCGCATGCTGTCTCACTCATGCTCGGTTAAAGAAAAGAGATGGCGAGACTTCTATCTTTATAGATAAATGCTATTTGGAGGTAGTGGGACAAGCCCTAAGTCTAGCATTTGGGTATTTTTGCGTCCCATTGTGTGTTGAGTTAACATTTAAATGATTGTTCGTTTTTATTTACAGATACACATTAAAGAAAAGTCAGGCTCTGATGGTGCCGTGCCGTGAAATCACGGATGTACCCGAACACGTATTCAGCGCCGCTGCGGACGCAGAAGTGCATATCTGCGACTTATCCAAGAATAAGTTGATTACAGTGCCTATCGGGTTAGTACCTATTACTAATCATACATATAATATCAAAGTCAAAGTCAAAAATCTTCATTTCCATAAAAACTATTCTTGGAAACGTCAATGAACTAATAACTTTATAACTCATATTAATTAAAATATAATAATAGAAAAATAAAAGGAAATAAACATATTGCATTGAAAAAGGTCTGGTCGAGGAGTAGGGCTTAGACATGGCCACTCTTTTCAATCGCCAATACAATTAAATTTTATATTATTTTTCTTATATGAGCTGCTGTGTATAATTGTAACTATTATCTGGGGAATATATAGGTATGTGATGTTTTGACAGCTTTTGTTAAGAAAATATATTAAACCGCTATATTTTTCTCGGATAAAAGTTATCTGACGAATGAAATAGCGACCCTAAGATTGGAGAGAAAAGTTACTTTAGCATTTTCAATACAATCTGATACTTGCTGAAATGTCAGACATAATTGAAAAACAATTGTTTTTGGATGCCTATGGGTCGCTAGTAGCTCTAAACGTTAAATTGCTTGAAAAATTAAATGGTACATAGGCGCTCTCGAGTGTAACAGTACAGTCGTTACTTGTAAATGATGTAAATTTATCAGCCAGTCTATAAATAAAATTATTATAATAGCGAATGTTGGTGTCAATGACCTCGGATAAATTACAGTTTACAAGGAACATAGAGGCATTGTATTACATATCACTAAGTATTGTGTGTCGCGATTTTACTGGAGACGAGATTAACATTAAAATCTATGTCGAAGAATTTTGAAATACATAGAGAACAGAAGGTGTAAAATTTTAGGACACCTAATTCAACATGATAATTTAATCCCAAATATAATGGAAGGGAAGATAGAAGCAAGAAGGAAGAGGGGAAGACCAAGGAGAAGGTACACCGATCAACTGAAAGTAGTTGTGAAAGTTAAAACTTATAAGGAATTGAAAGAGATGGCATTAGAATGAGAAAGATGGAGATTGCTACACCG
This sequence comes from Catocala nupta, assembly GCA_963675205.1. Classification (NCBI taxonomy): domain Eukaryota; kingdom Metazoa; phylum Arthropoda; class Insecta; order Lepidoptera; family Erebidae; genus Catocala; species Catocala nupta. The sequence continues at coordinate 22,204,307 of OY776086.1, read as the reverse complement.
ACAAGTGCAACGCACTTAAATTTTGGATGGGTGGATGTCGAAGAACGTTGCCGAATGTAGCTTTTTTTTGACGGTATAATTGTCATAGTTGTATCCTCATTCCTCACCAACATGCTTAGATTGTATAGTATACGACTAACGTGACGTTTGTAGTAGGAAGCTAGCGTCTTCCAGTGGTCAGTGCTTTATAAAACACTAGCTTTTGCCCTCGGCTTCGCTCGCATTAAAGTAGGTTAGGTTATGTTATTTTAATAACAATACTTCGTTCGTGTTGCTCGGTGATAACAACGCTTTCTAATGGTAAAATATTTTTATAAATCGGTTGAGTTATTTTTGTGATTAATCGTTACAAACAAACAAAAAATCAAATTTTTCCTCTTTATAATATTAGTATAGACAATCATTTTCTTTGCAGTATTGTGCGTTTAACCGAAACATTGACGCAATTGGTACTTAGTGCTAACAACATCACGAGTATTCCGCCTGAAATAAATCGTCTAACCCGGCTGCAATTCTTCGATGTGAGCAAGAATTGTCTCGCGGATTTGCCTTTAGAACTAGGCGATTTGAAGAATCTAAGGGAACTAGTCATCTCTAATAATAAGTAAGTATTATTATCTACCACTAAATTGCCACAGCAAATTATAATTTCTTGTCTTTTTTATTGCCTTTGATAACAGATGAGTCGACGACTCATTTGTTGTTAAGCTGTAATCGTGTCTAATAACCAAAGCTTTTCTGAGCAATGCTCGTTAAATGACAAGGTAATACTACCAAGCAACTGCCTAATGTGATTGATATTAAAATAAATTACCGTACTAGAGATAAATCATATAAGTATTGCGGGGTCACATACATTGAAATAATGGCTATAATTATAATGCTGGAAGAGGAATTTGTACTAACAATCTGGCGACACTGGGCAAAGTGTAGTTATTTTATGTAAATATACGCAAATACTTTTTGTTGTAGAATTGAAGTTTGCGGCGCTCGTACGCCAAAACTACAGATTATACAAAAAATATATATATATGTATCTATAAAATTACCAATTTTCAAAACTCCCGGCAAACTTTCCAGGCAGCATAAAGATGTTTGATGATTTCGGAACAAATGACTGAACTACAATGTATGTACAGTGAGCTGCAAAAATGCATACCCATTTAAAATCTAAACTGGTATGAGCCGGTAATTGACGCCATCTAACGGAAATCGATACAAGAACTGTTAAGTAGTTTATTTATATCGTAACAGATGGCGGTGCACTACTATAAAATAAAAAGTAGATTTATTAATAGCTCAATTTTGATAAATTAACTTTAAACATTTTTTGGATCTCTATTCACAACAGTTTATTTAAAAAAAGAACACATTTCAGGGTAAAACAAGAAGCATATAATTAGAAATGAATTTATAAATTTATAGTGGGTAGATTATTTTATAGATCTTATCTTGTGTGGGAGGGGCCAGTCAGTACAGACCGGCGACACTTCGACCCAGTGGGATCTTTTGTGTCGACTTACCCAATAACGACTGCCATAGATATTCATGGCAGCCGGGACCGACGGCTTAACGTGCTCTCCGAGGTACGGAGCAGGCGATAATTGTCAATCAATACGCACATAATTTCGAAAAGTCATATAACTTCCGAAAGTCAGAGGTGCGCGACGTGGGTTCGAACCCGAAACCCTCTGCATTACAGTCTGTTGGTCTCCCCACTGAGCTATCGCTGCTCTCTATTTTATAGATACTTTCGACGACTCGCTTTTCTGTTCGTACGCAAACATTATTATGTCCCTGTGTTTGAGTGCCTTTTCGTTTGAGATTATAATTTCTTATAAATTTCACCTATTTGCTAACACAAGTACGCGTTGCAATATTTATAAAAACAACGCCATCTAGTTCATTTATATTCATTCTAATTCGAGTGTTCACAGGATTTTGGACCTTAAGGTATCCATGCACTATTACAGGTGACTGTATACTAAAACGTACCGCTGGCAGTGTTGCCTTCAAAGTTCTCAACTTTATACTTTAGTGCCCTAGGATAAACATTAGGTCGCGGGTTCGATTCCCGCACAAGTCAAACATTTGTGTGCATGAACATGGATGTTTGTCTTGATCTGGGTCTTTCTATGTATAATATATAAGTATTTACAAAAAAAAGTATATATGTATGTTTAAAACTATGCTTAACAAGTTTAGCCTCATGAAGAGCGAACACACGATGGCGCAGAGAGCTAGCGGTCGCCTCGCCGCTGCTGCCACACTGAATGCTGTGGGTTCGAATCCCAAATAATTTATTCTGAGCTTAGGTATAGGTACTTTGTGTTAGTTGATTGTATGTTTGGAAAGTCCCCCGCGGCGTAGGGCATGATCTCTAATGTGGGTGTTACCTTTTAGAAAAGAAGAAAAGAAAATGGTGTTGCTTACGTGCTATCTTAAAAGCGGCATCTGTGCAGGCATAAATATATTTAAATAATAATAAAAGTAAATAAAGAAGTATTAAGTAATAAATATTAATAATAATAAATCAATATTATAATAGTAAATATTACCTATATTCTGATTCGATTTATATTGCCACAGGTTAACAAAGCTACCCAGGTGTGTCTACGAGTTGGAGAACTTAGAAATACTGCTGGCGACGGAGAATAAGATCGATGAGATCAACGTGTCCTCTGATGCTCTCGCCAAACTGAAGAAGCTGGCTGTGCTGGACCTCTCCAACAACAGTATCTTCACTGTTCCGCCGGAGCTTGGCAACTTCACACATCTCAGGTATATATACATAACGTCTTCCAGAGAAGCGGTGAATGCTTGGTCGGCCAAGCACCCACACCCCATATCACATATCATAGATATGTGATATGATGTGTGACAGCCATAGGCAAAGAGAGGAACACTGTGGTGGTTTTGCCGTTAAAAGTCCGGTACACTTCTCCACCAATCCCCATGCAGTGGAACTCCATGAGGAATCCGCAGAAAAAAAATGGTATACATACCGCAATTGCATAATTTTTCCTTTCATTAAATTGCATCAGCACTGTGTCTGGAACGGCTAAAATTAGACCCAGTGCTGATGCGAAGAATTCGTTGACAGAAAAATCCGTAAACACTGACGGGTATCGAATCAGAGACTTAGTGCACATAAGTGACGTTCTTTACTGTTATGTGCAATATACATAAAATAAATAAAACATACTTATCACAGTATCGACATAATATACATAATATGTTTATCATATGACTTATTATATACAAAAGATTTATTTGATACTAAACAATTGCATATATCATTGTGATAGATTAAGTCCACTGGTATAAATATGCGCTCACATGTGCAATGGTTTAATGTCGAATTCGATTTATAGGTCAAGCAAAGTTTAACTACTATATGAATGACATATTGCTTTAGCTGAATTTATTTGTCACCTGTTGAAACAGAAGCATCTAGGTAGACTACAATTCTAGCTCTTCAATTATTAAGGTTACGAAAATACTAAAATAGTAATTCCACTTTCTTGTTCCACTTACAAGCGGAAAATACAATGTACCAGTAGTCATAAGCAGCATAGTATGCAGCTCTGTAAATATTCCCGTTTGTCTGTTTTTATTTAGGGCGCATTAGTTGAAACGACTATATCTTCACCGTATATGCCCCGAATGTTCAATGGTTCTAGTCTGAATGGTCAATGGTTACAAAATCTCATCAAAAGACACAAGAAATATGAAGACTGCAGGAGCAGTCCTCAATAGGCAGGCAATTATTCTAACTTATTAAAGATCTTATCTTGATCCGGGGGCCAGTCATTGTAGACCGGCGACACTTCGACCCAGTGGGATCTTTTGTGTCGGCCCCGAGGTTTACCCTTGAGCTATCTCGCTATGAATGTACTGCATCAGTCGCAGCGTACACTTCAGAGGGAGAAGCCTGAAGTCTTCAGGGTTCGGATATGCCAATCCCATCAGACCCATCTTTAGTCCGGCCAACGCGTCACATTCACACAGTAGGTGTGATATGGACTCGTCCTGTTCACCACAGGCTCTGCAGATCGAATTGTTTGACAATCTCAATCTGCACAGGAAGTCGTTGGTGCCAAAATGACCGTAAACGCTCCTGTGAGTAGGCGTATTTGGCCCTTGTTGTACCCGCAGAACTTCCGGGTAAAGCCCGTGGCTCTGTTTGCAATAAATTTCTTGGAGTGTTCCAGACCCCTAAGGGCCATCCACTCCAGCCTGTGTTTATCATTGCCATGTGCATTTAAAGCTGCCTTGACGATACTCTCAGAGAGACCTACGAATGGCTCGGGGCCCACAAATTGTTGCTTTGAGCCCTTTTTGGCTAATACATCAGCCTCCTCATTACCCTGCATCCCTGCATGCCCCGGAACCCACACCAGCCTGACTGTGTTTTTCCTGCCAAGTTTGTTAAGGGCTTTAACACAGTTCAGGACTAGCGCTGAGTCCACCCTACAGGAGTTCAGAGCCTTAAGAGCAGCTTGACTGTCACTGAGAATATAAACAATCTTGTCAGTGACATTGTTGTTAATATTCTCCTGCGCACAGGCAATTATAGCATAGGTTTCCGCCTGGAAGACCGTTGCATATTTGCCCATGCTTTGGTTCACCTTGCAGTCGTTGGCATAAATACCAGCGCCTGATCCTGTTTCCATTTTGGAACCATCGGTGTACCAGATGAGACAACCCTTGTCAGGGGATCGTAGACCTCGTCTCCATTCGTCCCTTGTGGGGACCTTTATTTTAAAATTCTTTTTGAATATGTGCATTGGTTGCATTTTGTCACATCCCATGCTCATAATCTCTTTAAGATCCTTCGAGATCTCCAGTTTTGTGTGTCGAGTTACTGGCATGTTGACGCTCCACAGCCCATGTATAGATAGTCTATGTAGCGCCTTCATCGCCTCTAACTCCACAACAATGTGTAGCGGCGTTAGGTCCAGCAGGATCTCTAACGCAGCCGTTGGCGTAGTAGGGAACGCCCCTGTTATAGCCATGCAGGCTAATCGCTGCACCTTCGACAGCGCTTTCCTGCATGTTGCTAGTTTGGTTCTTGGCCACCAGACAACGCTTCCATATGTGATTATGGGTCTTATCATCATCGTGTATAGGCACTTGATGACCTTGGGCTTCAGGCCCCAGGTCTTCCCATAAGTAGAACGAATCATACCGAATACCCGCTGGGCCTTCATTATGGCTTTGTCTACATGAGGTTTCCACGTTAGCTTGTTATCTAAGGTCATGCCTAGATACTTCACCTCCGTGGACCATTGTAGCTGTGTACCATACATGGATAGAGTTCCCAAGCCAGTCGGATCTCTCATCCTAGTAAACAGCACGACAGTAGTTTTCCCTGGGTTGATCGATAAATGGTTACTACTGCACCATTTTTCTACCATACTCAGGGCCCTCTGCATGAGACTGGATACTGTGCTCGGAAATTTTCCATTGACAAGTATCACCAAGTCATCCGCATATCCGACCGTTAAGTACGGACCTTTGTTGAGTTGTTCTAAGAGTGAATTAACCACCAAGCACCATAAGAGTGGTGAGAGTACTCCACCCTGAGGGCAGCCTTTGGTAGTCATTGCAGTCATTTCATCCCCTAACAACTCAGACCTAATAATTCTTCCTCTGAGCATACAATCGATCCACTTGCAAATGGTTGGCTCTATGCCGTCATTTGCCGATGCCACACTAATGGCATCAAAGGTGGTCCGATCGAAAGCTCCCTCAATATCCAGGAATGCAGCAATGCATACTTCCCGGTTATCTAATGCATATTCTGCCTTATTTACCACAAAATGCAATGCCGTCTCAGTGGATTTTCCCGACTGGTAGGCACATTGTAGCCCGTGGAGGGGAAATTTTCTCAATGCTCCCTCCCTGATATGTCTATCTACTAACTTCTCCAGGGCTTTCAAGAAGAACGACTCAAGACTAATAGGTTGGTATGCCTTGGCTTCTTCATAGTCCTCTTTGCCCGGCTTCGGTATGTAGATGACTTTAACTCGCCTCCATATCTTTGGAATGTATCCAAAAGCTATGCAGACTCTGTATATTCTGCACAAATGCGGAACCAAGAGTGCAGCTCCCTGTTGTAGGATAATGGGATAAACCATGTCTGGACCAGGTGACTTGAACGGTTGAAAACCATTTAGAGCCCAGCCGACCTTCCCTTCATCCACTACCTTCCTTGCAGTGTCCCAATCTGCTTTGGTTGTACGGTAGCCTAGTTCAACCAGGCTAATCGGGTCCTCCTGCTCCTTTTCTATTATCTTACAGTCCGGAAAGTGTGTGTTTAGCATCATTGCTAGTGTCTCCTTACCGGACCCTGTTCGCTGCCCATTGCCATCTCTGATGGTTGTCAAGATAATATTTGTACAATAGCAATGATCTACTGCGTTTTGACAAGGTTGAAATACAAAACTTATTTTGCTTAACATAACATTCCATTAGTCGGCAGGTCTGTCCCATTGACATTAGACCTTGAACGGATACAGTGTGCTGGAGTTGTATTGAGGTTTGAACAATAGTATTGTTTGCAGGACCTTGGAGTTGATGGGCAACTGCTTCCGTCAGCCGCGGCACGCCATCCTCGCTAAAGGCACCGCGTCCGTTCTCTCCTACTTGAGAGATCGCATACCCACCAATTAGTTTAAGTCGATTTTTGGCCATACACAGTCACATCCCTAGTTACGTACGTCAGTTTGCTGTGAGACTTAAAGTAATCTTATCAAACTAGATTTTGTAAAATGTAGTATTCTGTATTCTTTTTATTTTACTTTTTTGGTTTGGCCATTTACAGGTCGTGGCATATTACATTTAAATGGAAGAAATTGAACAGAGTGTACTATATCACAGCAAATTTTCTTCGTCGATTTTTGGGATGTTAAATCAAGAGTGTTGCCATACAACGCAGTCAGCTTGCAGAAGCCAAATATTATTTTTTTGTTCGCGTACCTGATTATAAAATCTAAATCGCTTTTCTTGGTTTATTGTTATAGCTATGGGTTATTTTTTACATTATTTTTGTTATGTATTGATTTAAACGTATTTGTTATTAAAAATGTCGCTGACGTTGTTGATATTAACAGATTCGATATCGGTTGTGAGTGATGTCACAAATATCATTAAAATCTTTTATAATGATAAGTAACGAAAAGTATTTACGATGGGTTCACAACAATGTACTCAAGTGTTATTTGCCAAATGTAAAGGTATGTATAGGTATTCGATATTTTTGGACATATTGTTTTTTAAGGTTTGCATTGTTGCCAGTGCAGTGTTCAATTTTTAGTAGAGGCTGCAAAAGTATTATCTGTTTAAGATATTATATCATTTGGTAAATACCTTATTAATCGATGAAAAGTGAATCATAGAATATAAATTAAATTATTTAAGCTAAAAATATTAATCGATTCGCATAGTCCGGAACCTAAAATTAAGATGTTTAACATACTTACAAGTTGTTTAAAATTCTACCAAAGTATCATTCCATGTACCTGAAGTTTATTTTTATATAATACACAGCCTTTTATGTTGGCAGCTTAAGTGCATGAACGTATATGATATTATAAAAAGGCACAAGTTTGTTATAAATTAGCACAACATTACAAAGAATGGAAATCTATGAGCATATCGTGTGATTATAAAATATATGCTTTAAAAAGATATGAGTATATTATTTACCATTGCTCCTTAACATATCTGGTAAGTACGTACTTAATTTGAATAAAAAATGTTTATATACATAGGCTTTACCGTTTTTAATTTGGCGTACGGGGAATATTAGATAGGTAAATCATTTATAAGCACACAAACATAGTTTATTAACATAAATGTAAAACTTTAATAGATTGTTTAATTAGCGAAGTATGACATAAGGATTGCAGTTGCTTGAGAAAATTAGTAGTAGGAAAATAAAAAAGTGACTTGTAGGTGTTTAGTAATCTTGTTTATGCAAACGAAGTAGCGAGGCAATAAATCTTTAATTACATTACATACATGTACCTACGTTGTAATTAAGTTCAATTATACCTACATTTAGGATCTCACCAGATCGAATCACTTCGTCCACGGCTGGTCTTCGGCTAAGCCGTCGGCAAACCGTACAAGAAAACCGTTTAAATTAACCGTAAAGCCCACGACACACAGACAGCGGAGGCGGGCCGATACCGGCGACATTGTTTTTGTATTAGTATGAAACATTACAAACACGACCCGGAGCGATCGTCTGTGTGTGGTAGACTTAAGTGTGAACAAATTATTAACGTTCCTTAATTTTATCGATATGCGCGTTATGCAAAAAGACATCTAATTTGAAGACAGCATAGACAGTAAATGGTACGTTATGCATTGCAAAACTGAGCTTATGGCCATCATAACAGCGATCTGAATGTTTGTTTCCTCTTGTTCTACTAAACAGTTCTATGGTAGAACTAATGAGAATTTTTCTCAATAGTTCTACGATATTAGGTGTTACAAAATAGTAGAACTGATGGAAGTCTTTATTCCCACTTGTTCTATTCCTCAGTTCTATGGTAGAACTAATGGAAGTTTTGGTTCTCACTAGTATAACGTCAGTGCAGAGCATTTCGACTCAGAAGCGGTAGGTTGCGTTAGGTTCTCTTTTGTAAACCCACCCAGAAATAGAAGCCCCGCGAAGCGGAGCTTCGTCCAAAACTCCCATTAGTTGTACCATAGAACTGAGGAATAAAACAAGTTGAACAAATGGGGATAAAGACTCCCATTTGTTCTACTATTTTATAACACCTAATATCGTAGAACTATTGAGAAGAAAAATTCTCATTAGTTCTACCATAGAACTGTTTAGTAGAACAAGTGGCAACAAATTGATCTGAACATATATTGAGAGAACAACCAGACAACTAAAGCCGGTTTAACTACTGCACGGAGTGTTCGGAAGTTACAGATATAGTGAAGGACTCTTTTACTCTCACACATCTAGCGTGTCTTCTACCAATTAGGTACCTAATCTTGAATTAATTTTAAAACATTCATAGTTCTTTTTATAGATATCACTAAATTCGGTGACCTATCGGCCTACAGCCCGCCTGATACTTAGCAGTTACTATAGACATCTGCAATGGCGTTATAACGCTCTGAATGCGTTATCTAGTCGATCCATTGAAATGCTGCCATGCTGCCATCGTGCTCCGTAAGAGGTAAGTCCAATATCAACGGTCACTTACAATCGACACAACAATATGAATGCTTAATTGAATCTGGCAATCCTACACAACAGAAATACAACAGAAGTTTATTTGACTGTAACGTAAAGTACATTATATGAGCCGTCGTAAGGAAAAAAGACGTACCTACATACATAATCCGTTTCTCGAATATGAGTTTTTTATGTATTTGGTATCAGAAAAACTCATTTGCCAGTGTTTTTTTATGGTATAGGAGGCAAACGAGCAGACGGATTGCTTGATGATAAGCGATTACCACCGACTATGGACATCCGCAACACCAGAGGAGTCACAACTGCGTTGCTGGCTTTTTAAATTTGCCCCTCCTCCCCAAAACGTGGAGGGGGGGATTGGGCTTTCGGTAACCTCGGGCACTCGTCCGGTAATCTCGGGCACTCGACGAAACACAACGCAAGCGCTATTTCACACCGGTTTTGCTGCTCCGGCCGTGGTATCACTCCGGTCGAGCCGGCCCACTCGTGCCGAAGCGTGGCTCTTCCCCGGTAAAAACACTGTCTTTTTTCCTAATGACAGAAGTAGGTACTTACCATGTGAACTTTCCTAAAAAAACTTCTCTTTGCCCTCGTATATGCTTGAAAACATACAATTTAACCTATTGAGTCGCAGTGGCATACCGGCGGCCAAACAATGGATTTTGTATTATGTTTATTATTTTGAGACTTGACAGATTAATGGATACAAAGTATACCCAGAGACAGAACCATTTTATTTGTGTAACACAAATATTTGGCCCGTATGAGACTAGTATCCAGTGGGTTCGAAGCCACTGGATACTAGTCGCCGCGGGGACGCGACCGCTTTGTCGCTACGCACGTCCTTTGCTGTTACATACTATGTGCGTCTATATGTATATTATTATTGGCGCTTTTATTTACATACGTCTGTGGTTATTGTAAGAAATTGATCTAGGTCCAGGTACAATACCTACATGATAATTACACGAATAAACCAGAAAGCATTTTCGGACAGCAAACAAATATGACGGCAGTTAATTTTATATGTCAACTTTACATCATAACATACAAGAAATATCAATAGTGATCCTTATTGCGTCAGTAATAGAGTTAAAAATAGTTTATAAGCATTTGTATAACACATTAGTTTATAGGTAGAGCCTTGGACTTGAATATAAAATCTTTATTATAATAGCTTGTATGACTTTGAGATGCTATGACAGTAAGTTGTCGTGAGAGCAATTAATTACAAACTTCCTGTACTGTGGTGTAAAATATGACAAACTAGTTTCTACCTACAGCTTTGCCCGCGTGATCTGTACGGTGAGCGGCATAAGTAGCTGAATATTTAACAAATTTGCAGGTATTTTATGAATAAAGAATCCTAATTATTACTTATTCTATATTTTTTGAGCTATGGTTTATCGACTAGCTTACGTCTAAAACTGCTGTTAAAACTAACACTACTAGATAACAATTTTGAAAGGCAATATTGAAATAAAAACGGTTTTGATAAAAAGTATTTTGCGTTCATTCCAGGACATGGGCTATATGTATATCAAACTTGATCCATATCTGTTTATGTAACAATTTTGAAAGGCAATATTGAAATAAAAACGGTTTTGATAAAAAGTATTTTGCGTTCATTCCAGGACATGGGCTATATGTATATCAAACTTGATCCATATCCGTTTATTGCTCGTCGTATAGTGAACCGCTCCGCTACGCTACCAGTACCGCTCTGCTACCGGTACCGCTCCGCTTCCGCTGTCTGTGTGTGGTGGGCTATAAACCGATCCTATTGCCGCGTTTAGTGTTAAATTTCAAACTTTGTGCTGTTACTGCGAATAACTTGGTAAAGAGATCCAATAAAACGGTTTGTGCCGCACAGGCGAATAACTTGGTAAAGAGATCCAATAAAACAGTTTGTGCCGCACAGGCGAATAACTTGGTAAAGAGACCCAATAAAACGGTTTGTGCCGCATTCGCCCCTTTTTTTTAAATTATTCCTTTTTGTCCTACATTTTTGAGCATATGGTTAGCAAAACAAAACATGTTTAAAATTATTTTAAGTCTTTTTAATGTCGGTCTCGTGACGTCATGCAATCATAAGCCCAAAGTTTCGCCGAGAGATCAAGGAGGTATTTTAAAATATTTTTCGGCTGACGATACATCAAAATCTAGTAGGTATACAAAAAAAACAGGGTCAGAAAAGGAACATAATTTGGGACGAAATAGGAGTTACGTTAAGAAATTAATATTTATCTAAATTTCGAGACATATAAGGAACAATTTTTGGGGCGAATGCGTATTTTTACATTCGGGACGAAACATATGGGTCGAATGCGGAATAAAACATTTATGTCACAACGGATTACTCGAATAGCCTTGTGTTGTGTTGCTGCGGTGATTAAGAATTAGTGATGCATGTAATTGTATTTGAATTATATTAATACAGTCGATGCTCTTTGCGATACTTACCTACTTGGCATGGTCAAGGCCGCAGTATAATAATAATATATGTACTTAAATATGGTGTTGTCAATACATTCGAATGTAAGTGTGCACATCTCAGTTACGAATGTGCTCCTTGGGATCTGACGATTGAAAATTCGGCTCATAAGCAGACATCGCATTGTCAGTAGGTAGTATATCTTATACTTAATAGTTTTTGTGGAATCGGTAACAAGGAGTAGTCATTTATATCTAAAGCAATTAATCTGCTGGAAGCGTCAATATTCTACGGTCCCCTCTCTTGCTGATACTATGATACTATTTTTTAATTTGCTTCTATGGTCCCCTCTCTTGCTAATACTATGATACTATTTTTTAATTTGCCTTGTTGCGGTATTGAGGCTGAATAAAACAACAGAAAGATGAGAGGAGATTGGTTCATTTACTCTATCGCCATAACCTAAACTTAACATTAATTGTTTCTGATTAAAGTGGCAGATTGAATAATTTTGGAATGAAAACTATTTTTGAAAATTTAAAGTATCACATTATGGACTCTGACATTTCAAATCATATAATTCCTGAAATTGACACGAATCCTGAAATTCAAAATTCCTCAAAGAAATCAGATTTTTTTCGTATATAAAAATATAAACGCCCTTCATCAAAACATAAATGGACTTGCTAGGAAAATGGATTTGCTATCTTTATCTCTGTCGTCACTCCAAGACGCAAAAAATCCAGTAGATGTCATATTATGTCTCACAGAGCATAATATGCTAAGTATTGATACGGATTTAATCAATATTCCTAACTTTATTCAGGGATGCTTTTTCTCAAGGAATAATCGTCAAGGGGGTTCATGTATTTTAGTACGTAATAATCATGCATTTAAACCAATTACTACGCTAAAACAATATTGCGTCGAAGGCGTTTTGGAGTGCTCAGGCATCGAACTTCTAAATCATAATATCTTAATATTTTGTATATACCGACCACCAAGGTCAAAAACAGATGACCTAAACACATTTTTCGACACTTTAAACCTTCTACTTGGAAAGTACAGCTACAGTAAAAAGAAAATAATAGTTTGCGGCGACTTTAACATAAATGTATTAAACAAGAACAAAATGACTACAATGTTCATGGAAACACTAGCTTGTCACAACCTACAGTTAGGATTATTTGAACCAACAAGGACTATTAGTGGAGCATGCATTGATAATTTCATGTATAACATTCGTGGATGTAAATGTAAAACTCTGGAGTTTGCCTTATCTGATCACAAGGCGCAACTACTAACCTGTCCCGTTAAACTAAGCTGTTCTCTAAAACATTGGTACGTAAAAAGTCGAGATTACAGTAAAGAAAATATTAAGAAATTTAATGACTGCTTAAATTCGATTACTTTTAATGACGTATTTGAAAATAATGACCCGCAGGAATCTTTTGACATTTTTTATGACTTATTTACTTTATTTTATAATTTATGTTTTCCATATATTCTAATTAAAAGACATTCTCAAATACGAGCCCGATGGATGACTAAAGGGATAAGAAAATGCTGCTTGCGTAAACAACAATTATTATGGAAGTATCGTAAGAATCGAAATGACATAAATAAAACTAATTTAAAAACATTTGTGAGTAGATTACAACGTGTTATAAAATTGACAAAAAAGTCTCAGAATAACTACTTCATCCATACAGCTCAAAACAAATGTAAAGCTACTTGGAACGTTATTAGTAAAACAATATTTAATGTACCAAAAAGCCAAAACCATCAAATTCAAATAGACGATAAACATTACACGGATGATCCGCAGACCATTGCGAACTGTTTTAATAACTTTTTCATTGACCAAATAAAGAGGAATAAAAGTTGTGCTAATAAAATAGAGACCTTACCAAATCACTCGAAGACACTATTTATGTATCCAACTACACCCCAAGAAATACACAAAATAATTTTAAGCTTAAAAAATACTAACAGTACCGGATATGATAGTATATCGACTAAAATTTTAAAACAAGCGCCAATTAAAATATTCAACATTTTAAGTCATGTCATTAACCTGTCGATTCTAAATGGTTACTTTCCTGATAAACTTAAATTAACAATCATTAAACCCCTTTTCAAGAAAGATGATACCCACAATATGAACTGTTATAGGCCCATAGCACTAGTACCGGTGCTCTCTAAAGTCTATGAAAGGGTTATTTATGACAGGATAAATGACTATTTTGAAAATTTTAATTTATTTGCTAAGGAACAGATAGGTTTTAGGAAAAATAAAACCATTAATATGGCCGTTTATGATTTTTTGATTACAATTATGACTAGCTTAGACAATAAAATTCCAGTGTGCGCAATGTATATGGATCTTAGTAAAGCGTTTGATTATGTGGATCACCAAATTTTGTTAAATAAACTATACAGGTATGGAATTCGGGGTACTTCATTAGAGCTGATAGCTTCTTATCTTGCCAACAGAAAACAGTCCACATTAGTTACTGGAGTATGCACTAAAACAAGAAAAGAAATTAACTACACTTCGGAATACAGAGAACTCCAACAAGGCGTCCCACAAGGAAGTGTTTCGGGCCCTCTGTTATTCATCATTTATATAAATGACCTTCCAAAAGTAACCAACCATCCTACTATACTTTTTGCTGATGATAGTACTGTCGTTTTTACTAGTAAGGACAAGGTATCCCTAGAACTGGACATAAACAGTACTCTAAATGATATTATGAAATGGCTAATTAATAACAATTTGAAAATGAACTTTGACAAAACTAAAATCATGATATTTCGCAATCGTAAAGCTCAATTTACTGACATTAATATAGATTATACAGGGAACAAAATAAATGAGATAGCAACAACAAAATTTTTAGGCATGTCAATTGATTATAATTTGAATTGGAAGACACATGTTGATACTTTAAATCAGAAATTAAACAAGCAATCATACGCCCTACATATGCTGGCAAAAACGGTTAACACCTCTGCTGTACTTGCAGCATATCATGGCTACGTGGGATCTTTGATAAAATATGGTATTATATTCTGGGGTTATTCCACCAATAGGGATATGGCATTCAAGGCGCAAAAGCGGTGTATAATGTTTAATATCAAACAGACTGATAGCTGCAGACCATATTTTATCAAGCATAATATATTAACATTGCCGTGTGTCTACATTTTTGAGATTGCTAGCTTTGCAAGAACCAACAGACATATTTTTGAAAAATACAGAAGTAAGCGACATACTGATAAAATTTGTTGCAAATCTAACAAGACAGTCCTATATTCCAAAAGCATCTTTGGTATGGCTCCGCGTATATACAATCACTTACCAAAGTCTATACTAGAAACTACATCCATTGATGAATTTAAAAAGAAATTAAAAAGATTCTTGCTATTTAAATGTTATTATAGTATTCAGGATTATTTAATAGAGGATGTAAGGACATATTGTTAATGTGACATGTGACTAATGCACTAATTTAATTATTAATATTATTATTACTTCGACATTTATTAACAAATTCATCTTGAAATCCTCATTTAATACATGTTATTTTAATTGAGAATACATTTCTTGACATTTAAAATTTTAATTAATTTAGTTACATTATTATTATGTTTAATTGTTATTTGCCGAGGTAAAATTACGAAAATTGTGTTAACAGCTATGAATTATTTTGCAAGTAATTGTGATTTGCATGCCTCAAGGCGTAATATGGTTGAACTGTACTATAATTTTATTTAACAACTTTATGTAGATACCCATATTAGCAAATAAATGATTTTGATTTGATTTGATTTGATTTGATTTAATATATACTCGCACATAGGTACGGGCACATCTAGTACATTATAAGTATCATTGGACTTGCGATTGTGGCTTCGAAGGCCACTCATTGCACTACCGACGTGAACCAACTTCTAACACAAGTTTAGTTTATCAAGAATATATTTTAGTCATGGTACCTGCAATCTCTACTTTTTACATTATTAATGTCAGGATAATCAGGAATATAAATTAGCTGGTAATAAATTATGTTTATTTATCTGTTACTTAAGGAAAACCGCATTCTCAATTCAAACATGTAAAACATACCTATACATAAACAATGATTAATATACAAACATACTCTCACATGTAAAGTGCAGAAAAAGCAGTTAAACAGAAATGCAAACCCGTTGACCTCTACTGGGCTTCTTCCTTCTTATTTTTGTGAACTCTCTCTTAACAAGACCTGACTGAACTGGAAACTGCTGGAACCAAACACAGAACCTAGGACTTCGCGATCGCTATCAAACATTACTAACTTCTTATACTCTAAGGTACTAAATTTAAATTCGTGTTTAAAAATAGTTTTGGACGACTGTCGTGTTCAAGATAATGGTATACTAAGCTGCATTATGTACACGTAATGTATTTGGCGTATTATCAAGTTGCCTCGATACCGTGACTGGTTCAAACAACATTTACATAACAATAGAATGAATGTAGCTGAATTAACATTACAGATTGGCTTTACTAGGTCGGGATGGGACAAGCGATGTAACTAAAATAAAAAGTACTGTCGTTAGTTCAATCTGTACCTAGTTATATTACTTTTGATTTTTATGTGTGGTTGTGTGGTTGGCGGTATGAATGATATTAACACGCACACATTTTCAGAAAAGCCATAAATGGTCATAACTTTATTAATAGGTACATAGCAGGGTAATATCGGTGAATTCTTGGGGTAGTTGACCTCGCTTGTCTTGTGCTATAAGTATGTTTGTAGAATGCAAGTTCAATGCCCAACATAGTGTTAGTGTCTGTATGCAGCTTAAGCTTAGCGTTATCGGATTTTTCGGTTAAAAAGTCGTCAGTAACCGCTTGAAGTCTGTAAAAGTATCGGGTAGACGGCAGCCAGGCCGCACTCTGTTATTCACCTCTGCCTATACTTTTGACGATATTCAGGCATGAGTCTAATATATTTATGGATACATATACGTAAATGATGGGTTTACGGCGATGTTTCCTTGTTATGATAATTACTACAACACCACCTATGTGCAATACTGTATAAAAATTGTAAGTGCCTTCCTAAATTTTGTTTCTCCATGCCATAAAAGAACTAGCATTGCAAAATTGGTATGCTGTATCTTCTAAGGACAAAATACTGTCGCGGTAAGTATTTGCACATTGTCGTGATTACCAAATCAAGTATCATAATGTCAGGGTACTTTCGTTGGAGGATGTAGAGGGTGGAGCTTCGCGTATCTGCGTATTAATGTATTCACAAAGAAGTCATCCTGTTGGCGGACGTCTGGTGAAATTTCCGTCAATTTACTAATATTGTTTGCTGCCTCGGGAAATAACAGAAATTGTAGGTTCAGCTTGGTTTGTATTACCGTGGCCCGCATGGTCCGTTTCAACACGCGTCGAGTTGGGCGTCTAGTAGCATTATTATCGTTTTCACTATCGTTTGACGTCGACTCGTCACTCTATTGTAAATTGTAGTCTGTAAACCCATAATAATAAACTGCAAGGTCGTGCCGGCGAATACCTATAGTGGGGGCCGGCCGGCACATGACGGCTGCACTTCATATAGTTTCAGTAGACGCGGTGTGACTGACGACTGCCTCCGCGATATCGGTTATCTACATTGGATATCGTATTACCAAACCGTACGATATCTTATGCACTCACTAATTGAAAATTCATGTAAAGCAAGAAAAGTGTTTTCATGTAACGACTTTCCAAAAATTTGAATATATTGGAATAACTTTGGTTCCAATCAGTAGACATACGAATGGTTTGTTTGATCAGGTGTTTGGAGTGTGTGCCCAATCGTACAATTGGTTCATCATCCAAGGAAGTAGTTTCTCTACAAGTGCAGTATCAGAACCACGTTATTCACAAAAGGCAATTTTTATACATTACTAGTTTGTTGTGTAAAACGAACGTTTCCAACAATGTTCATTAGCAAAGTGGAAGTGACTCGTATGATAAATATTTTCTTATGATATGTGATGTGTTATAATTATTAAACACTTGTGTTCAGTTTTACTTATGAGTCATAAGCAGAGTTGAACGTGTTCAGAATCAAATATTATGAAGCCATATGGAGTGTTTGTTGTCCTGTCGTCGCTCGTCTGTTGTCATTGTAAGTGATTCATCATTGCGGTGGGATCGGTGGCGGGTATCCTTTTGTATAATTGACTGTGATTAACAAGTGCCATCTTTTTTATAGATATGTTCTCGACTACATTCCATTTTTGTGATATATTTACCTTGTCAAGTAGTGGTGTTCTTATGTTCGTTTCTTTAAATTGGTAATAAGATTGGTACTTAAAATTTAATTAGTATAATAATATGATAATAATATTCTATTCTATCACATACACACAACACCATCTAGCCCAAATTAAGCAGAGCTTGTATTATGGGTACTAGACAATGGATAAACATACATATATACTTACTTTTTTTCCGTTTCCTGATCAGATCGGAGACGTTCTGGATAAAGGCCAGGTTAAGAGCACCTTAAACCGGCGAGCGTGTATGAGGAATGTTATGAAAGTGAATGAAGCCAGAGAAGTGTGTCAGGATCGTAGCAAATGGAAATCCGTAGTCACTGCCTACCCCTCTGGGAAACAGGCGTGAATTTATGTATGTATGTATATACTTCTTTTTTGTTAATACATACATATTATACATAGAAACACCCAGATTAAGATAAACATCCATGTTCATGCACAGAAATGTTTGACTTGTGCGGGAATCGAACCCGCGTCCTCAGGCGTGGCAGTCGAATAGATAAGTGATGACTTGATAAGTCTGGTCATATATCGGGGCATACCGTATACATGAAAGTAGGTAGTCTTGACAGACTAGAAAAATACATTTCTAACTTACTCTCAACTAAGTATTATTTTAAGGTTTAAAAGGTATAACATTCGCTTGTTCTTTTATTTAAATTTCAAATTCTTCATCTCGTATATATTAGCTAAATATTTAACGTTTCTATGAAATTTGTGTTTGTCGGTCTTGTTATAGTTGCACCTAAATTATATTTTCATTATTTTAAGATACATTTGTCTTATCGCAGTAGCGATTGCCATATAGGCAGGATATGGCAATTGGTAAGCTACACTTATACATTAAGATGAGAATAGAGCAAACAAGTATAAGATCCGCTTCATGCTATGTAATCATAGTAGCTTATTTCTTGCAATACTACAGATATTATTAAAGTATTTAGAGATGGATGGATTTTTTAATATTTGTAAGCTAGTTGTAATTGTTGTAAAGACAGACTCTTCCACACGTTATACTGTTACTAGGCAAGTGTATGTTTATATAAGCGCGGCTACTATCGAGACATTATCATAGTGAACCGTCACGACTTACTGCTTCGACAATGACATGATAAACAGCCGACTACCTGCTTTGATCGTTCACCATTATGAAAACAAAGTAAATTATCTGTACATACCGACGATTATCCAATGTTTATTCCTGTATACTTACTTTACTAGATGTAGGGGTTTTGATTGCTATTTCAAACGGTGTGGAATTATGTTGAATAAAAGTAGGTACCTATATCAAAAGTTAGAAACTTGAGTGGAAGCTATTGTCAATTATTTGGTTACATACGATATGAATGTGGCTAGCTGAGTGAAGTACTACACTCTTATATGAAACCGGCACAGGACGTCTTTTGTGCCCTTTGTAAACTCAGTAACAGGGTTTCGTCTAACGACGTTACTGCGTTTTGAAAATAGAAAAGAAGGAATACCTCTTCCATAGCGTTTCATGAATTCCATCTTTAAGCCTCTGGGATCGGTAGCACGCGAATGATAACCCTACTGTTGCGTGCTATTAAATTGGAACCGCGTACCATCAGACGGACGCACGTATGTGGCTTTAGGTTCAATTCCCGAGTTGGGTAGTGTTATGAGGTTTTTCTATCAATAAATTCTCAATAGCAGTACAGAGTATGCATGCGAAATGTTGGTGCAATACACTCTTCGGGTATATAGGAGCAAGACTTTGTATGTACCTATGTATATTTTACAGACTTATATACGCCATGATAAATAAGCAGTTAAAATATTAAATTTAACCACGGCGGTACGGCTCTCGCTTATATACGGTAATGCTTATAGAACTTGTGTAATATCTTTAACAACATTCATAAGTGTTACTTTGTGACCTTAATGAATAAGTTATTGTTGACTTTGACTGAATGCAAAAGTTTGTGAAAGAGTATAGTTGTTTGTCCAATCGTGTAAACCGTAAATATACACATAAGATACATGTCATCCAGGAATGCTTGACTGTGGAATAAACCAAGCTGCGATCAGAAACTAGTAAGTCATATTTTTATCGCCTGTGTAGTTGTTACTGATACGCTTGGATTAAATTACATATCTACGCTATGACAAGCGGGGCGTCTCTTGTAGGACGCTAGTCTGTTCCGTCGTTCCGTGTCTGTTAATAAGTACCAATAGTACTGATCTAAGATTACTTACCTCTAAATGTTGCCATGATATACTTATGAACTGATTCCGTGGCGCAGCGGTAGTGAATGCGATTGCTGTGCATGAGGTCTCGGGTTCGAGTTCCGGACCATGCCAACAAAAAGGTATTGGGATTTTCTGTTAAGAAATCTCAATACGACCCCGGAGTTAGGAAGTTGGCGGTGTTAGACGCCTTGGAAAGCACATAAAGCCGTTGGTCCTGCGCCTGATCTCTCTCCGGTCGTGTCGGATTATCCGTCCCATCGGATCATGAGGGTTAGGGAACAGAGAGTGCACTTGTGTTTGCGCACATGCTTGTGCACTATAATATCTGCTGCGCAGATGGCCAGTCTCCGTTAAGATTGGCCGCCGTGACTGAAAGTCGGTCTGGAGGACATTATACTTAAACAAACTCAGTAGGAAATCTGAGACAAGGCAGCACATGAACTGCACGGATGGTGTAGTGGTTTATTTGGTCGCCTCACAGATGCCAACGCGCGTGTTATGGGTTGGATCTCCATACGGGACACAAATGGTTGTTCCAAGTCTGAGTGTTCTTTGTGTCCGTTGTTTGAATGTTTGTAAAGTCTCCCACGACACAGGATTTGTAATTAGTGTGGGAGTAGTATTTAAGAAAAGAAGTATGAAGAATATGTCTTTGTGTCCGTCGTTTGAATGTTAGTAAAGTCTCCCATGACACAGGATTTATAATTAGTGTGGGAGTAGTATTTAAGAAAAGAAGTATGAAGAATATGTCTTTGTGTCCGTTGTTTGAATGTTAGTAAAGTCTCCCGCGACACAGGATTTATAATTAGTGTGGGAGTAGTATTTAAGAAAAGAAGTAGGTATGAAAAATATGCTATCTTTTGAGGCGAACAATAAAACTGTTTATACTGGTATATTTATTATAGGAAGTATGTAGGTACCTACTTTTATAATATTTTGTTCAATTTAGTGAAACAAAGACATAAGTAAGATTAAGTATATATTTATCAAATGTTAAGTATTTAAGTAGGTTTATAGACCTTTATGATTGAAAATTATCAAACTCATTATGACGCGATAATAATTTTTTTGTATAAAGCCTTTTTCAAATCACAAAGATGTAATTGAGTCTTTGTATCTATACTTGCAGTATTTGAATCTGCAATAAAAAATCGACTTGGGGTGCGATATACAAACTCAGTAAGAAAACTGAGAGAAGACATTGTATCTTTTGTTTCATGTGGCGTAGCGGTTTATCGCTTGGCATATTTTTAACCTACTTTAAAAAGAAGGAGGTTCTCAATTAGATTGGTATTTTTTTTATGTATATACACCGATTACGCTGAGTTTTCTATTCCGATTTGCGTGGTTCTTCTTTAGTTTGATGCAGAATAGTTGCCATTTGATTCAATAAAAATTTTACATAGTTTGGTCCAGTAGTTTTCATTTTATGAACATTTTTGTTTACGTGGACGATGTAATTTTAGTTTTTCCGGAGTCGATTCCTTTTTCTGTTCCCGTTTCTTGGGATCTATATTGTTTAAGGCGCGCAGCATCTTTCGTAGGCCTAACTATAGCTACATATTTTAAAAAAATACTATTTAATATAATATGACAAAAAAAAATCAACGAATTACCTGATGTAATCTAGAAAAATCCTATTGAAGTTTACAGAACAACCTATTACAGATACTAAAAAGTAAAAAATAAAACAACTGCGTTTTAAAAAACCGACTTCAAAAACTTAAAAGTATAAAATAACTTAATAAAGATTAAATTTAATACACCTCTTATGCAAACCTAATACCTTTAATATTAATAAAATATGTAATATAGTATAGTAATACCATAATAATATATGTAATATAATATTCTTTCCTTCGAATAATTTAATATTTGTTTTAAAAAATACCTACCAATAACTTATGTTGCCGTCATACAATTGACTCGTGTGTTATGTTAGGCGTCAAATTATTGGATCGTGACTGCACTGATGTTGTAGTGGTTTTCGTGAAAGCCTTGCCACTGCCGTTGTGCCGAGTGTTGTGGGTTCGATTTTCACACAGGACAAAACTTTGTGTGATCCACAAATGGTTGTACCGAGTCTGGGTGTACTTTGTCTCCATTGTTTGAATGTTTGTAAAGTCCCCCGTGACACAGGAATTATTCCTAGGGCAGGAGAGGAATGTCTTTTTTAAGAGAACGATAAAACAATTAGCGGTACTTGGCAAAACAAAAATTATATATGTCAAATGGTTCTTCATTACGAATAGGTTAATAACCACTAGTCTACGACATAAAAGAGAAATTATGAACGTTTTGTGGTTGTTTTTTATTAAAACTACATAAACATTTAATAATTCTTATACTTCATACTCTGAACTTAAATCACTAGATCTCATTGGCCTCATATTTTCTTTTAAACAGACGTAATTTTCAGCTAGAATGAAAAGTCTTTTGCCTATGGGACACTTGATGCCTAAAGGACTGCTAAAAACTGTTTCTGTATAGAATATTGCTATTAACACGATCACTAAGCAGGAAAGTCGAAGCATTTTGATCTGAAACAATAAAAACATAATTATACTTAATTAGAATAATAATCGTGAATATATAATTACTGCCTTCTAGAAATAGAACGAGATGCGTGGAAAAACCCAGGATTCAACCTCTTCGTCTTAAATGTAAAAGTAATGAAAAGAAATGACCTATATCTCGGAGGTTTTTGACCCACAGGGCCTATACTCAAACTCGATCGAGGTATGACCCCAAGGTGTCTGCACACCAAGTTACAAGTCAATATTTTTCCATTTAAAATACGTGACCTCTATATCTCTATATATCTGTCACTAACAAACTGTCACTAACAGACAGACACGCAGATCCATATAGGATTTTCATTAACCTCTTCGAAGAAGACTCAGAGGTTAATAAGATCTGTCCTGATGGCGCAATAATGATAGTAGGCTAATGCGATCGCTGCCCATCAAGGGTTCGATGTCTGCACGAATGGCGTATTCGTAAAAATGGTCGCCTTGCCACTCCTGCCGCGCCGAGTGTTGTAGGTTCGTTCCCTACACGGGACAACAATTTGTGTGATCCACAAATGGTTGTTCCGAATGTCGGTGTTCTTTGTGTCCGTTGTATGTAAAGTCGATATAGGAATTATTTTTAGTGCGGGAGTTATCTTTGTAAAGCAAAGAAGAAACAAAAGGTTGGGCTACAATTATTGGGGTTTTCTAAATTGTCAGTAGTAACATGGAGACTGGAACTGTTCCCGGTAGACGGTAGCAAGCTTCTACTCTATTACCTAGGACCTTTAACTATAGCTGGCGGAATGAGGTTTAGTACCTACTCCTCTGCTTACCCATTTTGAAATATAGGCGTCAGACTATGTATGTATTTTTGTCCTATAGAAATAAAATAATAGATACTATGTAATCGTATACGACGGCCTCGATGGCATAGTGATTAGTGTAACCGACTGCCACGCCTGAGGTCGCGGGTTCGATTCCCGCTCAAGTCAAACATTTGTGTGCATAGATATGGATGTTTGTCTTGGTCTGGGTGTTTCTATGTATAATATGCATGTATTTACAAATAAAAGTATATATACTCCATTTAATTAGATATTTAACTAAAAGTAAACAATCTTGATGTGTCTTTTTATCTTTTATCTAAAAGTTTAAAAATAAAATGCTGTTAAAGATCAACGTAAATACAACAATAACGATTACTAAATCAATGGAACCGTTAGTTTAAGCAGTAGTTTATTTGTTTAATATGTGTTAGTGTAAAAAGCCAAATCACGATTGTTTACCTTTAGTTAAATACCTAACCAAAAGGAGTATAGGTATGTATGTTTATCCACTGTCTAGTACCCATAGTACAAGCTCTGCTTAGTTTGGGCTAGATGGTGAACTTGTGTGAATGTGATAGAATATCTGACTCAGACTGCATTGTTGGTTCTGCGGTATAAGGTACATTATGTGTTGTGTTCGATTAACGGGGCTGACAGTGTTTTAATGTTTTTTTGTTAGAAAATTCTCGTTAACAGTAAGAGTTTGGAAGTGTGCTCGGTGGACGTACGTGTGTTACGTGTGACCTAAATACATTGATGACGAAATATAGGTGAAATACACTACTGTTTGATCCTTCGGGGATATACAATTATATCTATGTACTTACCTAATGATTAGAAAATACTTAATTAAAAGAAATTGAATGGAAAAGTATAATAGAAAAACCGAGGTCATGTCTTATAAGGAGGTAAAGGTATTGACCGAAAATCGAGAAAGATGGCGTATACTCCACCGACAAGAGCTAAGCTAAGTATAAAGATGAAGAAGGTATTATAGGTACCTACGTTCAGCAACATCATTCTGACTGATAAGTCAGCTGCTACTTGACTGATAATGAATCAGTCGAGTAGCTAATGTTAAGGTATTTTACAAACAAACACACACACACGCACATTTTATGATTGAAAGCATTAATTAAGTTATTCATCTTAATTATTGTGTAATTAATAATGTTCATATTAAGTATCTTTATTCCCGTCATAAATAAAAGTATTATTATTACTAGTTATTCTTCGGGAACAATACCTACTTATTTGCCGAAAGGAAAGTATTAAGGAAATATGAAAGGTATTCTATGTCATTTTCTGTATCCATGACAATCAGTGACATAGCGTGAGTGTCAGCCGTCTGGGGCGAAAGAAAATGATACCACCCTAATATTGTCTTCTGTTTACGCCAATGTTATTCATTGAAATTAAACTACTATATACGGATTTTATCGCGTTGTTCATTTATCACTGTGTTACAAAATTTTGAAAATATTACACTATTGATTTTATTTTACTAATTTATAAGCTAATAAAATTATTTAAACTATTAAATCTATTTATTTTTTATTTACAATTTCCCCGACGTTTCGGTTGCTTTTCAGCAGCCATGGTCACGGGGAGACTAAGATGGTAGTTGTCTCAATGTTCCAGTGTAGTTATTTCAAAGTACCCGAACATAATTTAGTTATTGGTGTTCCTATTTACGCAGAATGAGCTCAAAGTATCATGAAGTCTAGCTGTGGTTTGTTTCTTCTTGGGTTTGACTATTTGAAGTTCTGGATCCCAAGCTGGTGGTACATTCCAACCATCTTCTCTATTTAAATTGGGATGTTTTTTGATTTCAATATCCTCGCGAAGCATCCTTGGTAGGAATCGGTGTGTGTGAGAATCTGTGGTTTGTCAAATCTCAGGTAGTGGTTGGTCCCCTGTTGTACATGTTCACACACAGCAGACTTCAACGAGCGCTTGTATTTTACGTCAGTTCAATTTAAAAGACTAATATACAGTTATTTTGAAGAACTTTTCGGCAATAACAATCATGATTATTGTGTATTGTACAGTTCATATATTTACAAGACATTATTATTATTTATTGTTAAATTTTGTCGCCCCCCTAAAAGTGCCGCCCGGAGCGAGCTGCCCCTACAGCCCCTCTGGGGCTGTAGGGGCAGCTTGAGATTAAAAACAGAATAAAAATACATTGCTGAACGAAAAACAAACTTCAACATGTCACCATGGCTTAATTTATTTGCCTACCCACGAAATAATTCACTTTTGTCATTCGAACGATAGTAAGTGTAATTAGGGAATAGAAAGGCTATAAAAAGTAAAAACAGCGCAGAGCCTTCTGCGCTCACCCACAGTCCGCGTAAAGCTGTCAAGGTCATTTGAGGCCAAACAAACACACAAAAAAGAAATACTCGTCGCTATGCCACTGCTGACAATGTGTATGCGAAATTTTTAGTAGTTATTTTTAATGGTCATTATATTTAATCCCATTAATATTACGACCGCGAGGCTCACGATAGAGTCTGTGTAAGCGCAAAAGTAAACGAACGAAAATGTAATTGACGTAGATTACAGTCTATTTTCGAAATAAAAATAATATTTAAAAAAAAATATGTACGAAAAAGCCAATTTCATTGGAACAATTCAATATTTTAAAAGTTTAGGTACTCTTAAATTTTGCAGTCAAATCAAAATTACTGTTAGACACTTACTTTATATATAAGTATTTTGTTCTGGTTTCATTTCGCTTAAGTTTATTATTGTACCTATTTCTTTTTATTTTAAACTTGTTGTTATGTGTTTGTAATATGTGTCAAATAAATAATTTTCTTTCTTTCTTTTCTTTCAAATTTACATACAAATATAAACCAAAAATAATAACTCACCTTTATATATTATTCAAAGATTAAATTTAGTCAAACACTAGATACGATCCGAAACGTGATAAATGCTTTTTTTTTATATCAAAGTATCTTTCGTAATAACCAACCATAAAATTATTGGATGATTTTTAGCAAAACCAGTCTGAATTAAATTAATGATATATTAAACACCTTCACTGGCACCCACTGTGACGAGCTTACGTGTTTCTAATGTCGCGACTGAGAGCTCACAGGATACATCTTATAAGCGGTGAATATACATATATCAAGCGGTTATATATATACTTATATATCCTTATATATCCGTGATTGTTTTGAAAACTTGATTTACGCTAAATTGCATCTTGGTATTTCTCATTGCGCGTGCGTGTTTCGAATAATGATGGTGTGTTTGTATATCATTATTTGAATAAAAATGCACAATTATGACAAGATAAATAAAAATAATCCTGCAGATGGTAGTACTAATGCGCATCCTGTGTCTGAAGTAATTTGTAGAATAAGTAGGAAAAGCAAACCAAAAAAAAAATAGTCTAAAAAAATCCCGGATTTGCATAACAACATTTCCAGGATTACATAAGAACGCTTAGCTTTTCTTTCTATGAAATTCTACTTACCCGGCGCCAATACCATGTTGCTATTAGTCGATAATTTATTTAAATTATCTCGATGTACTTGTCTAAATATTGTATTGTTAATTTACTTACTATCGGATCGAATAACTTTACACAGGCTGCAATCGCAATATGGTATATTTAGTCAGTAATTCTTCTTACTATATACTAATATACTAGTAGTAGGCTTTTTTTACAAACCGATTATATCTTTCATACATACAAAAAAATATTATCAATCTTAATATATGCATAGTTTCAAGGCTCTGACTACTTTAAGCGATATACCCGAAAGGGTAAGCAGAGGTCTGTTGCATCCATGTTTGCTGAATATTATTCTAAGCCCCATGCAACAGTGAGAATTACTTGTTAGAAAACTCAAAAACAGTTTATTCAACCAGTGATCAGGCACAGCAGTTACATTCACTTCTGCTGCGCCATCGAGGCAGCAATAAATAAATAATATGTACCAACTTTTCAATAAATATGATGACTAATTATGACTACCTCTTAGTGAAAAGTATATTTGTCCATCCCGGCACCAAGGTATTACGTTGAGACTATTTAAAGTGCATTCCATAGTAGCCAGCACTTGTACTTCAGATAAATATGCATCCAAGTATCCGATCGTCGGTTATTACTTGCTAGATTTTGCCTGCGGTTCCACTTGCGTTAATCTAGATTTTTCAATGAATTTTTATCCCTCATAAACAGCACTTTTTCTGGATAAAAGGTATATGCCAAATATCACGATAATCAGTCAAGTAGTTAAGGCGTGAAAGCGTCACAAACAAATAAACAAACTTATATTCGTATTTATAACATTCTGCCGTCGGAAAAATTACGTATCTAACATTTTATCGAAATTGAGTTGCCCATATTTGGATTGCAAAAAAGAAGCATTTGCCAGTATTTTATATTTCTTAAATGTAAAACTACTGGCAGGTACGTCTTTTTAGTTAGGATTACTAATACTTAAATAATTATATAATTATCTACCTTGTATCATTAAAATCTTGTTATTAATAATTCTTTGTAATTATTATTTGGGACCAGTCCCATCTCCATGTCCTATCATCCTATGGGAATATGGTCTATGGCCCAGTGCGAATCAGCAGACTTCGAGAATATTATGTACAACTCTCACATAGGCTGGTTTCCACCGATGGGTTCCCTTAGACACCGTTAAAGCGAGTAATACTAATAAGTAATGCAAAATTCAGAGGTGCAGTTTCCCTACTAGGCTACGGCTGCTTTTTTTGGACTAATATTATTTTCGACTGTACGTATGGCTTAGGGCTTTAAATGATCGCAACGCCGCTGCGCCGAGTGCTGTAGGTTCAAACCCCACACGGGACAAAAATTTGTGCGATTCACAAATAGTTGTTTTTAGCCTAGGAGTTCTTTGTTTGAGTATTTGTAAAGTCACTCGCGATGCAGGAATTAATACTAGTGCGCGAGGAAAAATAATCATACTGCAACTAACAATAATGTTTTACGTAGACCTAAAAATAAACGTTTTTGTTCCAGCAACCAATGCACAATGTATTGGCGGACGCTCGGTGACCTTCACCCGATGGTCAGGAGTTGCTCCAGAGTCAGCGACGCCAGTCTTCGTGTACTCTGCGAGCGGGGACGAGGAGTCTCTCGCTGGTGCCTGCCTTGCACGGTGTAAGGAGCTGGAAGACTGTGCAGCGGTAGTCGTCGCATACGGCAGAGGGAACTGTCAAGGAATAGCTGACAGCACCAAAGCACAGCTGAAGGTGGACAACGATGTCGCGTACTTCAAGAAAGTTTGTTTGGAATGTAAGTATTATTCCATAATTTATTATAACATTATTTACTCATAAAATAATCCTGGAACGCCAGTCCTCATCTTTAATTATTATCTACCTAGGCCCCGCTATTTCTACTGCGTCAAGTGTTGTTGTGGGTTTGAGGATAAATATTTGTGTTATCCACAAATAATTCTGCCGAGCCTGGATGTTCTTTGTGTAGTCTACTTAATGAAAAATAAAAAGTCCAGGGTCTGCCCAGCGCCTAAACTACGATGACTCTTATACCGTTCTAAATTCGATTTGATACCTTACCACCCTGGTGTACCAGACAATTCTGGAGTGGGCACGGCTCAACTGGTCTCCCCGTATACATATTCGTCAATGATTAGAGTTAATCAAGAGATATTCTGCTGTAAATTTGTTGAGTGTTAGCAGAAAAAGTCATGACTGTTGAGGATAGAAGCGCGTTTTATAAGCGTTTTTAACTGTCAATATCCGAGAATTTTATAAACAGCCCTATGTCCACTCAACAATGAGTGAGTGATGTGATGACTCGAGAGGCTAAAAACAGGCGATTACAATCCACGCAGCTTATTAAATTGAATAGAGAGATATAAATTGTGTGCTTGTATGTTACGTTTAGAACCTGAAATGACTGAACCGATTCTTTTTATTATAGAAGTCTATAATAATAATAATGTTTATATCTCAAGAAAAAATTGCCGTCATATTCTATCCTTCCCTGAAAAACATTCGCTACATACTCAAGGAATCTAATACTTAATGAATAATTAAAAATTATGAAAAGTCTATTGAGCTGCAGTCTGCCCGTCGCCGATAGAAGCGTTTTAATCATCATCTAACATTCCAACAAGCATCGATAGCTTAGTGGGAGACCGTTGGACTGCCTGACGTCTCGAGAAGGATCCCAGGATGCGTATCTCTGACTTTTCGAAATTATGGGCGCATTTAATAGTTACTTAACGCTCGCTTTAACGGTAACACATCGTTAGGAAACTTGCATATCTGAGAGTTCTCTAGAATGTTCTTGAACATATGTTAAGTCTGCCAACCCGCACTAAACCACCCTTCTCACATTGTCTAAAAAGGCCATGCCCAGCAGTGGGACAGTTTAATACAGGGCTGCTATTATTATTATTCCAACGATTGGCAGGTGTAGAAATAATTTGATTTCATTGGTTAATTATAGTGTTTTCTTCTCTTCCAGTGCCAGAAGATTGTGCCAATCGGTGGTGGGCTTTAGAAAATACTCCTGGCTACCATTTGCATTCGGAGAGTTCTCATCTGAAGGTGATACTCAACACCACCGTTTTCGAGTGTTACGACGCAGTGTTCGCGCCCAACGGAGATCGATTGTTTCGGTATGTAATTTGAAATATATATGAAGATATTAAAATACACGCTTGCATACATAATGATTGGTAAACACAGTTTACGATCGCTTGCAACATCGGAGAAATCCCTTGCGTCATGCTGCATAATGAAAAAGAAAGGAATTCCCCGCAATACAGTCAATATTCTTAAGGTGATAGTTGTCATCTTGTGCTATACCTACTTAATATATTAATTAACTGTGTCGCGTTGCCGTTGGTTTTTGTTTGATTTCGGGTTTACTTCTTGTGTGAAAGTAATGTCTTTCGTTGTGTCGCAACAAATTAAAGGAAGTCAAGGACCTCAACAATCGGCCAGTACTGGCTTGAAATATTCCATAAGTTTTATCAATTGTTTATATTAAGTTTAGAGACGGCTCGTGTTTATTATATTACTAAATATTGCCTACGCTTTCGGTTTTGTAAATTTAGGTTAGGTTTGGTTAGATTAGTAACGGTATTTTTGGATGAAAGGTACGCTATGTCCTTTTCTGTTCTTCTGACATCGTGTATGCGAAATGTCACGATGATCGGTCGAGTAGTATAGGAGTGAAAGCGTAACAAACAAAGAAGCTCACATTGGCATTTATTATTTGTTTATTAATCCTATCAAGTTTGTGGCTTCTTACCTCATGTAGGTATCAACCTAGCAATGATACGACCGACGAGAGACAGTCTTGCACCGCAACAACCTATTCTAAATAAGCATGTATTGACAGACACAGACGGACAAAGAGATAAAATTGCGCCATAACCTTTATATTATAATGTTGGTAGGTGTAGAATACTAAAGGCCTAATAGTGCTAGGATATTCATTTTGTTCTTTTATTGGAGGTACATTCAGGTATCGGATCTATGTTGATATAGTTATTTATATTAAAATTCGTAAAATAATAAGTACCTACTTCATTTATTCTGACTTTTTCGTTCGACATAAGCTCTTATTTAATCCAGTTTGTGTGATGAATACCCAGGACCATATGAAACGAAACAAAAACATCATGGGTGTGATTACAATGTGGGAAGAAACAAAAACGAGATTACTTTCGGCACTTGTCCCATCACTGCCCGCGCGCGAATAAGTAACGACGACTTGTTTTAGGGACAGTAAAATTTGACATATCTTTATAAATTATGTGTCAAAAATTAATAGCCCGTGGGAAAAACAGCTCATTTCTTGATATAGGAACCGAGCCCAAGTGACTAGCGATTGACAATTACCTCCTCTCAGAAGGCTGTGCGTAAAAATGTATACTTTGCTTAGCTCGCTTCTCGCTTATCGTCACCGGGGAGACAAGTACCTACCAAAGGCATCGTAACTCGGTCGCAATCTTCGACATGTATGAACAGGTTAATGCCCTGAAGCTTACGAGGATAATGGATGATAAGGATTTAAATAAAGTCCCTTACCATGCCGTGGCAACTTATAAGTGAAACAACACTTAGCATGCAATTTTTAAATCATGTTTGTTAATTTTATATCAGTGTATGTTTTGTTAGTTGTCCAAATAAATAAATAAATAAATAAATAAATAAATAAATAATTCTATTTTACTAGATTTGGCCCATGACTCGCTCGCGTAAATAGTTTGTCAATAATTTTCTATCCTTAGGGAACATTCCTTTTTTCCAGATAAAAAGTGCCCTACAAATAACTAACATTATATTCATTAGAATAACAAAAGAACGGCCTACTAATTTGTAATAGGTTTTATATAAGGCAAAGTGGTGGTAGCCCAATGGACAAGGCATTTGACTTGCGATCGAAAGTTCCTAAGTTTTTATTCCACGCATTGCATCACCGACGTTAGCGACATTAACACGACGTTAACAAGAATACAAGTAATTTGCAACCCGTTATAAAGCTAAAAACAAAACAAAAAGGAACAAAAATATACCTATATTACATGTATATATACAATATATTTTTCTATAATGAAGTCTCTAATAGTTTGGGGTCTGACTAATGGACAGCAATCTCCCATAGATTCGATCTCGGGTCCTTGTGATGTGCGTATAGAATTCAGGTGGGTCATGCACCCTAGAATTGTTTAGAGCACACCCTATGATATAAGGTATCAAGTACATTAGTAACAGGTGACATGTAATGTACCTATACTTACCCCGTTGGGGATACACAATCATTATAAACAGTTCGTCTTTCGCGACGTAAGACAAACTCGATAGAGTTCGCGTCAGCAAAAAAGGCACTTTTAAAAAGTAACTTTGTGAGACAGACTATTGAACAACAAGTGATTATAAATTAAAAGATTAACTTTCGATTTTATCACAAAAACTATATTTCAACCATTCACATCAATCACAAGTAAAACGCGAACGCATTGTTGATCTTCTTGTGTACTTGAATTATTGTCGTGGGTACTGTATAAATTAAGGCGTGTATTTAACGTAATTATCACCTATAAGTCAATGCTTACTTAGCAGTCCCATGTCAAATATGTTATTGGTGCCAATTCTGTTGTCACGAAATTCTCTTATCTTAGCTAAAAATCTCTAAAATTTAGTTTAGTCCTGTCAAACGACATTTCGTATTCTGAAATCGCTAAAAGTGACAGGACTAAACTAAATTTTAGAGATTTTTAGCTAAGATAAGAGAATTTTGTGACAACAGAATTGGCACCATTATATAGGTATCTAAATCCGTAGATTCATCTTTGTTTCCCGGAGGAGTAGGATAAGACCACGAATCGTCACTTGATCCAAGCAGTTCTTACTTCATTTACGTTCTTCATGCATTAGGCACCCATTTAGAGGAGTCATAATGCTCGCTCAGTACATATTACGCACTAAACGAAAATGTATGTACCTACGTATCAAACCACTGTACCGATTTATCTGCGTAGATATAGTTTTCTTCGGTTCTGGAGATGGAAGAAGGATCAAGACGAGATAGCAAAGAGTTGCGTTCGGCTGATGCGTTATTAAAAGACAGATGTGTCAAGTAAGAAAGCGAATGGCATCCGTATGAATCATAAGAAAATGTATGGTTCTCATACACTTTCTGACGCTTTACGATTAGTACGATGAATTGTAAAAGCCTCAAGTTACAGATATCGGCGGGCAATCATATTACTCATGACCTAATTATACTAATTATATTTAACTGGGAGCTTAAAGAATATAAATATATTAATAAAGTACTAGATTGTAGATTGCTATTATAAATAAATTACAAAATTTGAGTATTTTGTAGGACCTTATCCCCGTGGACTACTTCGTTTAGTCGCATGTATACACTTTTCCTCATAATTCCGGTTCTTCTAATTGGAATCAGATGAAACCTGGCTTAGGTAATAAAGGTATTTTTAAGCTACCAAATCTTGAAGTCGCATCATAAACCACCCTATATTTTTTACGTCAAGCTCATACAAACAAATATAGGTACATCTATATAAATAAAGTTTTGGATTATGAAACACGTATTTAATCGACTCCAGTTAGAATTTTTTAATACATTCAATATACAGAAACAATTACTTCATAACAGTTTTATAATGACTAATATAAATACATTATTTTACTCTCATTTTTACGTGGATTATGGCTTTCGGAAATGTATAGAAAAGTTCGTTGTATCCCTGTTAATAAGGCGTCTAGGTCTAGTTCTGCAGTCATATTATTATAAATAGTTTAAGGAAATTCCCCCTGAATCTTCGTCATGACTCCAACAAAAATAAAGCATCAGTATATACTTGGGGAAACCACAAGTGAATTTCGTAATATGATTAAGTATGTTAAATTATATTAATTTGTTTACAAATTGTTTTCCTTCTTTATATAATAACATCCGTGGTATTGCAGTTGAAGGTATTCCCCTAATATATTCAGTATTTTATCGCGTGTTACATTAGAATAACAAAGTGAATGGCAATATATTTTTAGAGAGTTACTCAATAAGTTAAATACCCACGCATACACCTAAACGTGGGATTTCTATCTAGACGAGAGCAAGTGGGGAAGTACCTACAGAATATTGCAGCCAAACAAGCTTCATTCTTCAGGCGGTGAGTCCGCTTTCCAAGCTGATTTAGGAGGGCTAGAAAGTCAAAGGACCAATTTGAATTTATATTCCTTTTTCTAACGGTGCGACGCGCGAATGGTGCCCTAGCGTTACTAGTGCTCATAGGCTGCGTAACGGCTTACCAACACTAACTATGTTTTCGATAGTAAAACAAAAAATGTTATGCATCGAGAATCTAAATACATTCTCCTAGCAAGAAACCAAAATTATCCCCATGCATCACTATCCCTATTTATCCAAACGCGTGTCTAGACAACACGCATTTGGATAAATTATACCAGCCCATCGAAGCCTCATTATTTTTGTATTCGACACTCGAGTGTTGTGGTCAGACTCGAGTGTTGTGGTCAAACTCGAGCGTTATGGTCATACTCGAGTGTTGTGGTCAGACTCGAGTGTAATTATGGTCAGACTCGAGTGTTGTGGTTGACGTGACTACTTACACTACCCCATCCTTACAGTCACTTATGTACCTAATAGATATTTACGTTTGAGAGATAGCAGAGCCAACTGAATGTCTTTTCTACTGTTAATACTTAGATTCTAGAATATCGATGGTTTTCCAATAGGCTGATTCATAAGGCTTATTATTATTATAACAAGTCTTACTAAAAATGTGTCACGATTAAAATTCGCCGAAACGATGTCTACAGGAAATATTTATAAAGGAAAAGTTAAAGAAATTAATGCGATGATTGTATTTCTAGATAGCTATTTCGAAATAATATAAAAGCACTTATTTGTCAAACAAGTTTTATTAATAAATTATCCGCTTCTCAATACTACATGCATCCTATTCCTAACTAATATTTTAAATGTAAATGTTAGTTTGTTTGTTTGTTATACCTTCACGCCTTAACGACTCAACCGAAATGATCAAATTGAGCACATACGTTATCAGGGGTACAGAAAAGGACATAGGGTACCATTCATTCAGAAAAAGTACTATTCTCGAGAGATAATAATATATGTATTGACAAAATCTACAATAGCGCGAGCGGAGCAGCAAAATCTAGTACCTACATAACATTATGTATATCGTTTATACAAGTTTTTAAGATTGCTAGACTAATCTTGTTGTAGATTCCATGTAACAGGGTGCAAGTCTATTCTCGTCTACCAAACAACGAAGCGCATTGCCAGACTCCGTCTCCATGCTGCTACTGGGAATATTCTTACAGATAAGCTTGATAACACTACATATCCTACTATAACCATCGACCGGTGTACACTTACGACACGGGGCCAAGGAAACAGAATAAAAGTTATTTCAAATCAAATAGTATTTGTGATACATGGGTTATATAAAGGTGTTCATTACATAATTATATAAGTACTTAATAAGTCCATTCTGTGGTCAGCTACTTGGATATACAAATGATTCAAAAATATAATTATATAAATTCCTTGAATATTAAACATAAATTATATTATTACAATTAGTCAGGACATAACTATACAAAACAATTAACAACAATAAATTATAGTCAAGTGGACATAAAACATTTTACAAATTCTAGTCGATTAGGATTCATCTACATATTATGTAATAACAATTTTGTATAAGACATTGGAACAATTTATTTTTTAAGACATGAATATTGCTACTTTCTTTTATGCGTATTAGTATATACCTATGTTTAAGTAAATTATTATTAGTTGGTAAACGAAACTTTTTGGTTTCTGAAAAGCAGATCAAAACGAAACTTAGTTAAAAGGCAGTTTAGCGCAGTTCAAGTGCTGGGGTTGGCTGAATTAAGAAGAGTCAAAGAAATTACTTGACATCAGTTTGAGTTTGACATATCGATTTCCTACTTTCTATATCTCCATATACAATTAGACCCGATTCGGTTTAGTAAGGTATGTCCTTTCCCAGGTTTGATACAGTCTCCGTGTCATGTCGCATAGACATCGGTTGAGCATTTTGGCTGTTAAAATGTTTCAATAAGACAGTATTCAAAGTAGACTTATAATATTACTTTGGATGACTACTTGTAATGAACATGAACAGAAGATCTACCATAAAATAATATCTCACTGAAATTTCAGAGCGAAAGAAATATGTATTAACACTATCGACTACTGCTTTGTTCGGATCTCTTAACCGTGCTACATAGTCAGTACCGGTTAGAGGTAAATTTCAGAATAGTGCGAGATTAGATTACACAATGGCGCCTTCCTTGTTTGTTAAATGTATATGTTACGGTAAATGTGATTGATTGAAAATTATTAATAATTATCTATCATTATTAATAATTACCTCATGATTTGGTAAATGCGAGTATAATATTGAAATTCATCACTTTTACTAGTTGTTATTAATAATTTACTCCTCTCGTCGGTAAAAGTAATAACATAAGACTCGAAGTTGGTTGTCCAGTAAGTATTTATTTATAATACCATAGTTCTTACAAATACTAAATGAAACTTACATGCAAAACGTTATTTTGGTTTTGATTAAATCAAACAAAAACAGATAAAATAAAAATTATACAATCATAGACTCCGTAAAATTGGTCTATTCCACTATGATCACCTGGGTCATCATAGGCGATTCTTTAGTGTTCTTTGATCAACCGCGAATATAATTAGCCGGGTGTTCATAGGCGACCCCGATAAAATTATTATTTTGGTAGCCTAAAATCACCTTCAAATAAAGATCACTAATGCAAACGTTTAAAAATTTAAAAATATCTTATATTGCTACCATCATTATGGTTAACACCCAAATCAGAGCAATCCGATTCGGATAGGTTAGGTTAGAAGGCTAATTAATGCGGGAGCGGAGCTCTCGCCTTAGCGTACGTGGTTATTTTTTTTACAACCACCCAGTTACTCAGTTTGTATGAAGTATTTTTAAATTTTCAAAGATTGCTTTATTTATATTTATCTGCAGGTGATTTTAGGATACTTACTAAAATAATAATTTTGTATCCTCTGATGCTCGATAGAAAAGAAAGACGCTTAGCCACGTTATTTTCGAAAATTTCTTGCATTTATCGGTACTGAGGTTAAATTATTAATAATCACTGATAAATGTTATTAATTTCTTACTTTTACCTCACCTTTCGGTAATTATTAATAATGATAGACAATTATTAATAATTTTCGTTTAATCACTCTTACCGTAACATATAATTATGTATATGAGAAAACTAAATAAAGGAAACTGACCGGATCTGGCCCAAATGTTGCCCAGAAATGGGAATAGTTTTATTTTTCCATTAAGTAAAAGATACCAAAAATAAAAAATAATTTATACAAGTCCTGCATTTAAGTTTTTATTAAATTTTTTTTTTTTTTTTAAACATTAATTTCTGTTTTTTTAAACATTCACATATAAAAACAATCGTCTGCATTAAGATGGTGTATACATAATATGTCTGTCCTTCTCGCCCACGTGTTGCTCGTCTATATCTACGTTGAGCGCGCGCCGCTGTTTTGCATCGCACTTCGCACAGCAGTCTAACACTCCGGTAGGAGTACTTAATAATGTTCTCTGGTCTAACATCAGTCGTGACGTGAACTGTTGTGTACTGTGCGCTTTTCTGTTTCATATTTCTTAACCGGTCAGCATTTCTTCTGGCAAGTCTTTAATTATGCCATGAACCACTTTTTTACAGACCTCGGAATCGCTACAGCTTTTACAAATGCCATCGCCTTCGAAGTCATTAATATAGCCAGCTAGCTAAGTTACGAGCTGAAATTCGAATTTCGAAATGAAATACCACAATGACTGTTGGTGCTATTTGAAAATAAAATTAAAGGCCGAATCTTTGGCATTTACCTACGTTTTATGGTCTACAGGTATCCACAAATCTAATACTAGCATTATGTTTAACAGGTCCGCACAATGGGTGATACCACAGGGAGCTTTTGACGCAGAACTGATCTCAACTTCGGACTCGGCGGTCGGCAATTGCATCCTCAACGTGGAGAACAGGTTTACGGAGCCAGAGTCCTACCGGGTGTCCAATTACTACACGTTTTATATCGAAAACCAATGTAGCCATGACTGTAAGTGCTCGATTTTATACTAGACTAGCTATTGCCCGCGGCTTCGCTCGCGTAAAATTAGGTTAGTAGGTAAATTAACTTAGGTTATGCTAGTACAGTACTTTTTAAAATAAAATATAATAATATAATATAATATTCTACCACATGTACACAACACCGTCTAGCCCAAACTAAGCAGAGCTTGTAGGTATTATGGATACTAGACAATGGATAAACATACATATATATACCTTTTTTTGTAAATATATACATTTTATACATATGTAGAAACACCCAGACCAAGACAAACATCCATGTTCATGCACACAAATGTTTGGCTTGTGCGGGAATCGAACCCGCGACCTCAGGCGTGGCAGTCGGTTACACTAACTACTACGCAACCGAGCCTATGTTAGCCTATGTTACTCGATGACAATATAGCGTACTAAAGGTAAAATAATTATTTAAATCGGCTTAGCAGTTTTTTAGTTAAATCCTTAGAAACAAACTAAAAATCAAATATTTCCACTTTATAATATTAGTAGGTATAGACAACACATATAACATAAACATACGCCTGTATAATCAAGAATGGATAAGCAGAGGTCAAATACTTATTTTTCTTGTAGAAAGTGTAATCCTGCACTTCTAGAGATAATGCCTGTATCGTGAGGGGCTTAACAGCAGACACAAAGAACACGTAGATTCTGGATAACTATTTGTCGATGACACAATGTGGTGTGGTGGTGTAGTGTGGATAATAGTGGCACTGGTGAGGAGAACACTGAAGCTACTACTTCATGCATACAGTGAAACATTTCATATACAGGGTGTCCGGTTATTAATGGATAACCTGGAAATGTCTTATAATAGAACAGACGGCCGTTCAGAAAAATTTGAAAAAAATACCTGAGATATGTGTTTTTTTTTAATTACCATGTATAACTTTCTTGTATACTACAACCATAAATGAATGAAATCCATCGGTCTTTTGTTGTTTTATTATTAAACACTAATTATGCTAATAGATAGACAGTCAAAAGTATG
Organism: Catocala nupta; assembly: GCA_963675205.1. NCBI lineage: Eukaryota > Metazoa > Arthropoda > Insecta > Lepidoptera > Erebidae > Catocala > Catocala nupta. The sequence continues at coordinate 22,165,012 of OY776086.1, read as the reverse complement.
CTATGCTAATATAGCTTGCACTTTTTAATATAACACTTTTTTAATTTTTTTTCATTTTTCTTTTTTCTACTATAAGACATTTCAAGGTTATCCATTAATTACCGGACACCCCGTATACTAGCGGTCGCCTAGTGGTCAAAATTTGACCCAAATTCCTAAGCTTGCTACTTTGTTTTCTGTTTTTCTTTATTACATATAAATAAGGTATAGGTAACCATAGTTACAAAGAATTGTACGACGTCAGACGAACAACGCCGAAATACTACGAACGGGATTCGACTGCGTGTGTCAAATGCATGGTTGTGTGCGTGTAGTACTTTTTATCAATTTAATGCATTTCTAATGCATATTTTATATAAATATTAGGATCCCTCCTTCTCCATATAAACTTTAACTGTGCCTTTCATTCTCCTCCGTCCGTGCAATCTTCGTAAAATAGGGTACAAAGTTTTTGCTTCACGTATTAACATATAGATTTACAAGATCCACGTAATAGGGTTGAGCGTAGGTATAGGCCTTCTGCCGGGTACGTTTTTGAACTCATTGATGCTACTCAGAATGTCTTAACAGAAAATCCAATAACACTATGCTCGATCTGGGAATCATATCACGATTACGCGTAAACATAACTGCAGAATTATGCCATGGGACTATTAAGGTAAACTAAAGGTATATTACGATTGTCGTGTGACCGCATTCACTATCGCTCTTAGTTGACATTGCGAAAACATTCTTGCTGCTGATAAAAATAATTAAACTTTTGTTGGACTGAGAATAGGTATTTTAAAATATAAGGTGATGCAATGCCATCATACAGTCCTGTTTAAAGATTGTGTAGTTTGTTATTGTTTCTTCAGTTCTATTTAAAGGTTACTTTGTTATCGTCCTTTGTAAAAAAGGATTACTTTCAAATTTCTAATTAATGACCACTGATGAGTTTTACCAGGAATGCACACAAATGCGACTTTTGCCCTATTAAAACATCTTTTAACTTGTTTTAAAAGAGCAAAAGTCGAACAAATGTATTTGTTGTAACATAACAAAATAATTTTTAACAATTTCTACAAAAGACACCCGTATTAGGACAACTATTTGTGGATTGCTCAAATGTTTGTCCTGCATGGGCATGGACTTATATCACTTAGTAAGTAACACTCACGGCGGGAGTTGTTGATCATAGGCCATAACAATACGGCAAAAGTCCAATATGTTTGGTGTCGATGGAAGTCATAAAATGTACGTTTACATGAACAGCTACATACTTACCTAATTATACATTTCATGCCACGCATATTCGTTGAATCAGACTTGATTGCAAAAGCTTACCAAAAATACACAACTGATACATATTATACTTACTATCTATATTTAAGTAAACAAGTTCCGAATATTATTTCATAAGAAAGGTTGTTTACTTTCAAAATAATATACACAATAATGTACCCCGCATGTTTTGTAACGAATTCCGCGATAACGTCCCCCGCATGCGAACTAGCATAACTCGAATTTTACCTTAACTCCAGTTATATAAAATAGGCATACGAATGGTGCAGGGCGAGTTAGATAAAACCATTATGCCGACTGTTGTGGGTTTATCCTACACTAGCTGAACCGTGCAACTTCGTCTGCTTCACAAAAATAATTTTCCCCGTTTTTGCAACATTTTTCATTTCTGCTCTGCTCCTATTGATCTTAGCATGATGTTATATAGCTGATAGCCATCCTCGATAAATGGGCTATCCAACACTGAAATAATTTTTCAATTCGAATCAGTAGTTCCTGATATTAGAGCCTTCAACCAAACTAACAAACAAACTCTTCAGCTTTATAATATTAGTATAGATGGGACAAAAACTTATGTGATCTACAAATGGTTGTTCAGACACTGGGTGGTCTCTGTGTCTATTTTTTTATTGTTTGTAAAGGCCCTCGCAACACAGGATTTATTTCTAGTTCTTTTAAAAAGAAACAAATAAGAGAAAAATAATTAAAGTTTACAATAAAATTTTATACTTTAAGTTTTGTAAGACGGCCGCTAGCGCGTTCACGCTTATTCTGATTACTAAAACGATTGTAATGAAAAAAGCCATTACCATAATAAGGCCCTGTGTCTAAAAACACTGCAACGTCATCTAAAATTGGCATCCTTAAAAAGTTCTGCAGTGCAGCACATTATTGCTTGCTTTGGGAGTTCCCAATGCTGTGTTATTTATTCGGTCGATGTCCTTGGGGTTTTTCTACTCAGTGGAAGCGGTCGTTAAAGTATTAATGTGCTTTTGTTTCCTCTCTAAGACTAAAACGCATCTGTCAATCTTAGTAGGTATATTATGTAGATGCCATAATATACGAACTAAGGCTGCCTGGTCGGGGTCAGAAGTCTAGGATCTTAGATACATCTTACAAAGCCTACCTACGCCTATGTCTTCTACCAAGAAAAGCAAGTGACCTCTACGCGCAGCCCCTGCGAGTAGCTTGCGCTTATAAATCGTAGACCACACCTTCCTGTGCTCCAACTACTAATACTCGCAATTACTGCACAGTGTACCAAGTACGCACATTTACTTCATTTAATACCTGTCTAATAACATAACAGACTGCCTCGGTGGCGCGGCTATAGTAAATGAGACTGCTGTTAATGCCGTTCGACTCTTCGACTTCGATATCTGGTTCGGGCAAATATTTATAAGACTTATGGTAAAAATAAACGTTGCGACCCTAAAAGGGTCCTACTTAGGGTACTTTTAGGGTAAACACCGAGTTAAATTCGCTGTTTTGAACTTTTTATTTCATTGTTTCAGATCCTAAGAAGATAGATAGGTGTTCATACGAAGAATACTACAATCAGACATTGAGGCACGTCGAATACACGATAAAGAACTATACCAAAGACGAGGTACGTAAAAAATAACGATTTCCTACATATTCATAAGGCTGTGGCACACTCAAGACCTTTAAAATCGACGTTCGGCGGTTTTGAGATTGCATCGATGTTGCATCGAGTTTGCGTGACTATATGCTCGCATATATCGCTCTAAACGTATTTATATTTATGCTTTGTTCAAACTGATTAAGATTTGTAACTGAATTGCTTCAAGATGACTTTATGTGGAGTGTAACGATCATTCGCACTATCAAGTTAGCTGCTATAAGTAGATACCAAAAAAGTAAATAACTGGTCGCCGATTCTATAAATCTGCGAGATTCAAAGGTTAGTTGCTTTATCAAGCTTCCAAAAATCTAATAAATCGCTGATCGCAGATGTTAAGTAGCAGAGTGTGTATATCTTTAGCGCTTTTTACTTAACATTCGCGTGTACATAAACGCGGGTGTACAAGCGACCATTAAAACAATATTATGTACGCTGTTATCTTCACATACGTACCACGTAATAGGTGCAAAATTATCATACAGTTCACACATAAATGGCTAAAGTAAAAAACTAATTGTAAGCGTTTATTTATTTGTTACTATAGCTGTTCACCCCGGGTTAATACGCTCTCATTAAATATGTTCTACCTATTATTATAGCAAATTAATCTATTTTTTTCTGAAGTTTTACAGTAATGTGTCGAACGTAACCCATTGATTTTAATCGTTTGAATAGTATTATATTCTAAGTAGTCTAACATATTTTATTTTATAAATAAGATAAAAAGAAATAGAATCGTAAGATTGAGTCAACAAAAATGTGGTTTCCTACGAAGGATTTTCTACACACGGATTTGCTATATATCTATTATATTTTAAGGGCGGGTTCAGATAGAAAGAATGTAGGCGAACCGTTTTCCTGCTCTTATAAAAGCCAAGTCCTCTCGTATATAGCGTCGGTAAAATTGTCGACAAGTTCTAATCGATTACGGTAGTTATTTTGTTTAGTTATTCCTTATAATCGTTAACATATTATTATGTCTAAAACGTGTATCGTAATGCTCTCTTCACATTTGATCGTCCCCAAGTACAGTACAGTAATTTTGTTCGAAATAAAGGTGTCACCTTGAAAGTTTGTCACCGGGTGTTTTGAAAATTGGTAGTCTCCGAATGTCAATTTTGCCACCTTTGCCGCTCGCGCCGTCATATTGGAAAAATGGCGCCTGATAGCAGTTTTTGACAATATCTCCTTTCCAACTCATTTTACGATAAAAACATGTTATACAAAATTAAACTAGACAAAAACTGTTACAGTTTACAAAAAATATTTTTTGTAAAATCTATTGTTTTGGCATACGAACGCCGAAAACTTTTATTCATCTACACCAACAGGTGTATTCCGTACATTTACGTTAAATAACTATACTATGCCCAGTGACGCCAGTGTAGTGGCAAAATTGAAATTTGGAAAGCGGACATCTAAATCTATAAAACTACCAATTTTATAAAACTCTCGGCTATCTTTCCTGTACTAGTCTGTCTGTCTTTCCATATATATTAATTAGTTCGTAGACTACTAAATACAGATTTAACCTATGTGTGACCACAACTAAAGGTGCTATGGCAACACATAGCAGATTCTCTGTACGCGATCTAAGGCTTCTACAGCATTTCAACAGATGTTTATATATAGATATAGGTGATATTTTCTCTTCTTGTTACTAGTGCAAGACCTCATGTGAAATAGCCGAACGATTCATATGCCGAGGCTTTACGTGGATATCAAAAGGACAGGCGAAAGGTGCCGGTGGCCGAGGGCTCTGTGATCTGCACAGCGAAGACCTTATCACAACAGGATCTTGGTTGCTGCGACGGACATCTGCTGCTACTTATTATCGGAGAGTGATTTGTCTTAATAGTAAGTAACGCATCTGGTGAAGTGCTTTATAAATAATACCTTTTATTAAATTAACACACATCGTAATGTGGTTGTCGTCAGGTTAGGCCATGAAGGACCGATAATTATGTGTAACCAAATGCCATTTTACCTATAAACTAGATAGAAGTGTTGCCAAGTTTCTTATTGCTGCTATACTGACTGCTGTTCTGTTAGTAAGTTAGCACTGTTCTGGAGTGCATCGTAGACTATGATAAGCGACGCGTGGCGGTGCGAAAATGCCTCGTGTTTGCTCTACTGACTTGGTAGAAGGGGACAAAAATGTCAAGTTCTTCAACATGAGACAGCACAAGGTTTTATTAAGTACGATCTTAACGATGAACGTATTATAGCACTGCTTGCTATATTGAGTTCCAAATTCAGTGTCGTGCATTGCTATGCTCATTTGTTATTGTCTTTTTCTTTTAGAAACGGTATGCACCCGTAACGGTGCTGTGTGGGCATAAACGTTATGCTTACACAGCACCTTCGTGTCCATATCTATGAGAACATTTTTTTTTTATCGTGACTGCAAAGTGTTTCTAACGGACCTGATGGAAAGCCCAATTACAGTCCAGAGACAGTGACGAAGAGGAGAAGATAGCCATACCAGATGCTTCTTCACACTACGTTTGAAGGACCCAATGTCATAGAAGGGAGGGAACACATGAGCCGGAAGACTGTTCCAAAGTTGTATGGTACGGCATACAAAGGAATTGTTGAACCTTTTGGTGCGAGACGGGATTGTGCTAACCGTCAATCGGTGATTACGAAGACCTGTACGTGTGGTTCTCAAAAGGAAGGCGGAAGGTGGGATGAGGTCAAATAACCCTTCGGAGCATTCGCCATGATAGAGGCGATAGAAAACGCTAAGGAACGCAATGTTTCTACGAAGTTGTAGCGGTTCGATGTCCTTCGTAACCTCCTGGCTATCGATTATACGAACGGCATGACGCTGCAGTTTATCTAAGGTATCGAGTAGGTACTTAGCGGAACCATTCCAAAGGTGCGAACAGTACTCCATGCTGCTACGGACTTGGGCCTTAGACAGCAGATACCGCTGTTCAGGAGTAAAGAAACGCCGCACCTTGTTTAGAATCCCGAGTTTGCGTGCAGTTGTGGTTATTACACTCTCGATGTAATCCCTATTATTATTTGTAATTGCAGTTAGCGTAGAATGCGAAGGCGCGGAGATGATAGTGACATATAAGCCACGTGGAGCTTTCCGTGGGCGCGTATATGTGCCGGGGCGTGGGGAGCGCTGTGGCGCCCGCGGCGCTGGCTCACACGTGCGGCTGGCACTGCCGCTGCATGGCGACTGTGACGTCAACTTCGCCTACGGCATCTCTAATGGACCCAATGGACTAATTAACAGGTTGCTTTTTTGGTTCCACAAAAACTCCTCAAGTACTCCTAAAATCGCCCACAATACAGGTATAATTAAATTACGGAGACCTTTAAAATCATTTATCTTTTTTCCACAAAAGCTCCTAAGTCCTCTTATAATCTCCTGCAAAGCGTGCAATATAGGTATAATACAATCACGGCAATCCTGACCATCATTCAGCAACAGACAAATGAACGCCGAGACTCTATAATAACTACAATCATGGACATGTATTTTAGAGCTCTATTACAATATACTAAAAACATAACCCTTAAATACAGTGGGCCATTTCCTGGTCGTCCTTCCATAAGTCTTTTTATCGGAGCTATTTGTACAGTATCTTGCTAACCGTAGTATGATATGTAAAATAAATAAAATAAACGGAATATGAGAGAAAATTATAAATCATAGCGATAAGAACTTGTTAAAATGATACGAACACGCGCAGTTTTCTTGCCGATTGCAAACTAATTAATATATTCAACAGAAGCCTCTCGGGCTACGAAACTGCTGATTTTGCAAATTGTACGTACCGTACACTATTCATTTTAGCAATTATTGAAGATTGCAGTTTGAAAATTTTACTGCTATTAAAAAGTATGATTTTGTCCAGGACGATGGCATACGTGATGGTGATGATACAGAATAACCCTATCATCCAGACGGCAGGCGACCGCTGGGTTCGAGTAGGCTGTTCTCCAGGTGTGCGGGCCGCCACACAAGTTGACGCTACTGTTGCTGTTAGAGATATTGGGTAACTATTCTGCTATAGTTTACTATATATTAACATTTAAAACATCACAACTATCACTCAAATCTTTCGAAATAGGAGTCGATGTGCTGACAGCGCGATATACCGCAGAAAGCCTATTATTAACTCATAGCTGACTCTGCATGGCAGTAGCCATTTTGGAACATGGACTGTTAATTCTTCTCGGTAGCACATGGCTCTATTTACCGGAGGAAGAAAATACTACTATCGTCTCAGATCTACTGCCAAATTAAGTCTAGGAAAAAGAATAAGAGAATTAAAAATAATCTTTATAACGAGTTCTTTGAACAGCCCGCACGCGTAAGAAACGAATGTTTGTTTGGTGTTGCAGGTGTTTCCATAAGCTTCAGTAACCGTTTACTTGTCTACCATCTTATTGGTAAAATACTTAAAAATAACAAGAGCTGCAATAAACTTCTTCTGTTTATTATACAGGTTGTCCGGTAATTAATGGATAACCTGGCAATGTCTTATAGTGGAACTGATGGCCGTTCAGAAAAATATATGAAAAAATCTATCCTAACTACTACCTGAGATATGTGTTTTTTTTTAATTACTATTTATAACTTTCTTGTATACTACGACCATAAATGAATGAAATCTATCGGTTTTTTGTTGTTTTATTATTGAACATTAATTATGCTAAAAGATAGACAGTCAAAAGTATGCTATGCTAATACAGCTTGCACTTCTTAAAATATTTCCTTTATTTAATTATTATTATTATTTTTTTCATTTTTCTGGACGGCCTTCAGTTCTACTATAAGACATTTCAAGATTATCCATTAATTACCGGACACCCTGTATATCAACTTGTCATTTTCTGCAGCAGTGGGTATAAGAAGCCAACGTCGGTGAGCGATAAGGACGTCCCAGCTGTAACGCCGGCGGCCGCGAGCGCAGTATACGGCGCAAGCACGACACCAGTCACTATGTACGTGGTGCGCGCGCTTGACGATACCGGTGCCGGTGCAGTGTCACTCGGCGAGCCACTTGAACTGAGGATTGAGACCACTGGTAACCGAGTTATTATATTTTTATTTAATTGTCTTGATTTATCTGATCTGGCCACATTTTGGTCACGGTGGCCGATCTTAACAGAGACTAGCCAAACGTGCAGGAGAGATTACAGTGGCTATGATCTTTTTTTTCTTAAAATAGGCAATTCTCGCACTCGGAATAATTCCTGTGTCGCTCGGGACTTCACAAACATTCAAACAACGGACACAAAAAACACCCAGACTCGGAAAAACCATTTGTGGATCACACAAGTTAATGTCCCGCGTGAAATTCGAACCCACAACACTCGGGGCAGTGAAAGCGGCGAGGCGACCACGCCATCCGAGCAGTCTGAGTGCATGCAAACTCAAGTGCACTCTCTATTACCCGATGATGCGCCATCGAGCAGCAATACGCCACGACCGCATAGAGATCAGGTGCAGAACCAACGGCTTTACGTGCTTCCCAGGGAAAGCAGGTGAAACACCGCCATCTTACTAACAGCGGCCTACTGCTGAGAATTCTTTGGCATATGAACCCAACAACTTTTTGTCAACATGACCTGGAACTGGATTCTCTGGTTCGAATCCGTAGGTTTATATGCCACTCAGCTGGTATGATCTGTAGCCGTATAGACTTGAACAACGAAGCTTTGAATTAAACATGAAATATATGTATGAGAGCAATGTAATCGCAAACTAACAACTTAGCGTGCAGTCGGTAAACCTGCAGACTGCACGAATAACAAAGCAAACTGTAGCAATGGTTAAATACTTTAAATAATCAGGTGTAAGCCATCTGTTTCAGTGCAAACTACATAGTTAGGTTACCATCATCTGTTAAAGCATTGTCAATGCATGCGCGTAAATGAGACGTGCTATAGACCGTATATCTTTCCTTTTTCACGCGTATGCGATGATGGTGATAAAGCTGCCGCTCGCATCCGCTGTTGTAAGAATACTTCGCAAGAAATAAATCTGCATTATTTACCTGGTTTTAGGTACTCACAAAGCAATTATGTATCTACATTGAAATCTGACGATTGTTTTTTGTTGTTGATACAATTATGTCCGTATAATTGATCAGTCAGTCATGCTTGAGACTGAGTACTTCACACAAAAACCAGTGGCTTATTACAAGTAATTTTATGTCTCATTATGAAAATAACGTTAGTCTCACGATATGGTTTCGTCAAGTATAAAATTCATGCCGTCAACACTTGTTTAGCTCGTTGGTTACCGGTTGTTAATCTGTTTGCTATCGATTAGCCCCTAGTAAATAAGGTGACTTGCGATTGAGCGTGTTTGAATACCACCCGTTGCACTAACGCAAGTTTAACTCACTACTAACACAAGCATTCTAGCTTAGATGGAGGGTTAAAAAGAATACTAGATACTAGAATATAAAAAAAAATACTGCATATCACGAGCATGTAAAGGAACGAGAATGAGTGGATAGGTTGCGAAGATTTGTTGCAGCAGGATACGTACTTGCAAGATGCAATACTGCCTTATATGGCTTACGTTGACGTTGTAGTTCAGTTGAAACACATATAACCTCACATCTATATCCCAGAAAGAAGTAAGAAAGGGTAAGATTGAATTAATGAACTGAACCCACATTTCGCCAGCAAAGTTTTTAGTTCACACGCAACAGCAAGCGAGCCCATTGTCCTTTACCGCATACAAATGCAAACTCCGTGCTGCTATTAAAAAATAATAACTTGGCAGGAAAACCCAATTACACATTATCTGACCCAAGAACGGAACCCGAGACCTCTTGCATAATAGTCGCTTACACTACCTAACACTTTGTCAATGAGGCAGTTTACTTACTATTATTATTATGAATGACTGCCTCCGTGACACAGCGGTAGTGAATGCCACTGCTTTGTCTGAGGTCTTGGATTAAAATCCCGGGTCTGATCAACAAAAGTTAATAGGTTTTCCTTTTAAAAAATCTCAATAGCAGCCCGGAGTTGCCTGAAATTTCCTCGCACCCTAGTGCCTTGGAAAGCACGTAAAGCCGTTGTCCTGCGCCTGATTATAATGATCAGAGCAGGACCAACGGCTTTACGTGCTTCGCGGGACGTTAATCTGACACAACCGGAAAGAGATCTCTCTCCGGTTGTGTTGGTGGGACGGTAATCCGACACAACTGGAGAGAGATTTCTCTCCGGTTATGTCGGATTACCATCCCATTGGATCATGACAGTTAAGGCACCTCTCACAGAATACCGGCGTGAAGTAACGGTACCCGTACTGTTGCGTTTCGTATCGGTGAGTGAGAGAGCCGGAGGCCCAGTTACCCCGATCCTTTCCCTATCCTTTCCTTTGTCCTTTCCCTCCTTCATTCCTTTTTAAAGGGCTGGCAACGCACTTGTTACTTCTTTGGGGTTGCGGGTGTCCATGGGCAGCGGTGATCGCTTACCATCATGCCATCCAAATATATATTATAGTCCACACGCTTGTGGATTATAATATCTCGGGCGCAGATGGCCAGTCTCCGTTAAGATAGGCCGCCGTGACCGAAATTCGGTCTGGAGGACATTATTATTATGAATGTTTTGAATACAATATGTTGATCCGTATTGCCGCATTTGAAAGTTTTTATCACTAGTACCGTCTCCTGGTCGTGGTTCGTCAAAGAAGATTGAGAAACAGTGTTTAAATTAACGTAAATCTTTCATTACAGAAGCGATAGAGATCCAGGCGTATCACCTAGTGGCTTCTTCCAGACTCGGTGATAGCTCTGTCTTGCTCTTAGATAGTAGAGGATGCCCCACGGGACAGGTGAGTGAATTATTTTTTCAATTTACTGCTAATAGCTCATATTACGATTATTGCAATCATAATATGAGCTGTGTTTGACAAAACGCCTTAAAACTCGTTCTACTGCTAAGGATGCACCATTTTGTTTTATTGTTCCTATTATTAGATTTTGTCCGCGGCTTTGCTCACGATATCTATCCCTCCGGAACAGTAGTTTTCTTGGATGAAAGTACTATGACTTTTCTGTACCCCTGTATGCGAAATTTCATGTTGATCGGTCGAGTACTTAACGTATCACACAAACTCTCATTCGCATTTATGATATTAACTAGTATTTCGTGTAGTTGCGGGGGGAGGTGTACACATCCCGCCTATCTCTAACCGTTTCGGAGACATTAGAGTTCAAAGTTTGTATGGCAGCCATGTTTTTTTGTATGGAAGATATGTTTTTTTTTCGCCCCCTCTAAAAGTTGCCAGAGTTTTAGGAAGATTTTGTTTGAGAACGACTCCCGTAGATATCACCGTTTCCAAAATCCGATGGGGTACCACCACCAAGAGCTGACCTTCCGAAAGTCAGGCATTTTTCCCGGGCCTTCTGAACGATTTTCTATACGACGCTATATTTACTTTTTTTCTACGACTCCCCCTTGTACGACTTCTATTTCTCTAATTGAGTCAGTCAGTGAGTGGTAATTTAAGTTTATATAGTATGAATATGTTAGGATTGGCGGTGTCAGTTGATAGCATTCGAGTGTAAGCGGTAAAAGCCACTTATGGACATGACTATGTTTCCTTAGTACCACAGTAGCAATACCAAGAAAACACAAGTTAGCTGTCTACCGTAAATTAATACTGATTACGTATTGTAAATAACTAGTTATGACAATTGACAATATTATAACTAATCAGCCATGCATAATTACTTTGAAATTGTAATTATGTAGTTGATTTGTTACGGCATACATACATTGTAAATTTTCTTACAACTTGTTAAAGTAATGTATTTGAAAATAGCCGTGATGGTTTAAGTGTTCGCCTCGCCACTGCCATTGCGCTGATTGTTGTAGGTTTGAATCCCACATGGGACAATTATTTGTAGGTTCACCATAATATGATCGTTTTGAGTCTGGGTGTACTTTGTGCCGTTAATTATACGTCTGTAATTATAGATCAGGGATGTTGCGAATATTCGCATCCGCATCCGCAATTGCGGAGCTGCCGCATCGATTTGACATCTGCATCTGCATCCGCCTCCGCATACGCAATAATCAACGCGGATGTTAATGCGGATCGAGATAGTGCGTAAAATAAGAAATAAATCAGTTGTTCAGAAGTACGTGTTTAATTTATGAAACTTTGCAATACCTGCGAAGGCGGTGATATTAGATACTTTTTATTAAATAAGATGAACAATTTTCATCAACATCTGCATCCGCAATTGCGGAGCTTCCGCATCGATTTAGACATCCGCATCCGCGGATGTGCGTCCTAAAAAACCCGTATCCGCTTCCGCTTTCGCGGATATTAAAAGATCTGCATCCGCAACATCCATGTTATAGATAGGGCTGGAGTTGTCTTTAAAAGAAATATAAACTCATTTAATCATCACCATACTTTTATTTTCATGTATAATAGATATAATCTATCATATGCATGTATGGAGTATACAGTGTTTCCTCTTTCAATGTTAGTTTTAAGTACCTTTACAATCTTGTAGACCTAAACTTTTCTTTTCATTACTAGTCTCGCACATATTATGGGATAGAAAATACCGGTAAAATGGATTTTATTAGGGCTAAAATAAGGGTAGCAATTTTAATATAGTTATCTATAAATTCGATAGGGTAAGGTTGAAACAAGATAACGATAGAGACTGATGAGGTTGAGTGGCAGGAGAGGCTTAAAGTATTTACAAAGCACTATTGTAAGACAGGAGAGAGAACTGCCAAGTTAACAAAGAAAGGATGTCTGGGTCAGGGAATTAGGGTAGGTACAGAGAATATTTATAACAGTTCGCTTGCTTAAAGAAATGGGCCTTGCAAATTTCATGCTTTGTGCGGAACTTGTCGGAGTCACGTGAAATGCTTCATAGTAGATAATAATATATCTTTATATATATAATTTTTCTGTACGTGTGTTGACAGTGAAATCCTCCTAAACGGCTGGACCGACTTGAATAATTTTTTTGTGTGTGTTCATGTGGATTCGAGCATGGTATAGATTTGTTTTTTTTTCCCTGTACATGACAACATCTGTCGGGACAGCTAGTATATGTATATATTGACTGGTACTAATTAGATAGTTATAGATATTATATAGTACCTACGACTTAACTGAGTAGTTGCGAGAAGATGAATGCCGTGCGGCGCTATCGCATACTTGCGCCTGACTACACAAAATTAATGCTTCAGTAGTAACTCTAAAAACAACCAACCAACTGTGTCCTTGTGCTTACTGTAGTGTCTGATAATATGTAAATATAAGCTAATAATAGCATAATATATATTGTTCCAGGTGGATTTCCCATCGTTCACTCGGTCATGGCTGGGCGGTACACAGCGGCTGGCGGCTCGGTTCAAGGCCTTCCGCTTTCCGACCTCGCATGTGGTGCGGTTCGCACTCATGGTCCGCTTCTGTGACAACAAGTGTCCATCGGTAAGCAAGCTAAATAAGTCTAGATCAGATAAATAGGTAAACACAAGTATTGACCTATTTATTATGGCAATTCTTCCATTGTGACCGAGCTAATAGAGTAACAGCAATAAATGGCTAAAAGAGTCGAAAGAATAGAAGAGGATCGTGGGATTAAGTGAGTCTATTGGCCTACTGGGACGGCCGACAAGGCAATGAGGCTAGACTGATACTGTAGAAGCGGATTTTCGGGAGCTTTAAGCCAACGACTGGTGAGAAAAGTGTAAAGACCGGAGGAAGAAGCATTCTGTCGTTGTCGGTTCTCTGTGCCAACGGAGTAAGTATGTATAATTGCGAATTGGACCAATTACGAATTGGACCAATTGCGATTTGGACGTTGTGAGAATTGGAGAATTTGCGAATTGGACGTTGTGAGAATTGGACATTTTGAGCCAGCTGGACATTTTGCGAATTGGACATAATGCGCCTAAAGGCAATTATTATGTCATATATGTATGTGTTCACCAACGTAGTCCTGACCGAGATGTGACGAGAGCTTTTTTAGGTTCACTTAGTTTACCTCTGCTCTATGTTAAAGGTTGATCGATGATCGTGCGATTCCCGAGTTAGAATAAATGTTATTCGGCTCCCTTCCAAAACACTACCAGACCATATCCATTCCTCCTTTCCTATCTAAAGTACTCGAGGCCTGTGTACACAAACAACTTGCACTGTTTGTGAACCTGAACAATTTATTGAGTACTCTCCAATCTGGCTTCAGGCCAGGGCACAGCACTACTTTTGCTCTCCTCAAAGTGACTGGCGATATAAGGGCAGGCATAGAGGATAACAAAGTCACTGTATTGGCTTTGGTTGACTTCTCAAATGCCTTCAATACCGTCAGTCACGGCATCCTACTAGCGATCCTATCCCATCTTAATATCTCAGCTAGTGTACTTGAATGGTTCTCGACATATCTTCAGGGGCGTCAGTAGTCAGTACGCATCGATGACACGTCATTGACTTGGCGACCTCTCGCTTGACCTCGATTCTGGTGTTCCTCAAGGCGGCATTCTATCTCCGTTACTATTTTCTCTATTTATTGACTTCATAACTCAGAATCTTCAGTGCTCGTATCATTTTTATGCCGATGATTCGCAGCTTTACGCTCAAGACACTGCGAATAATCTACCTGAAGCCATTGCTAAAGTAAATGCTTATCTGGAAACAATTAAAAAACTGGTCAGGCAGATTTGGATTATCTATTAACCTGACTTAGTGTCAGTCAATTATAGTTGGAACTCAACGAGTGATGAGCAGGCTGGACTCCAGTACTTTACCGCCTGTGGTATATGATGGGACTCCTATTCCATTCAGTCCTACTGTAAAAGATTTGGGGTTGCTCATTGACTCCAATATAAATTGGCAAGCTCAGGTTACTAGTGTCAGTCAGAGAGAAACCGGAACGCTACGCGCCTTGTTGTATCGCCTGAAGAATTTTCTCCCATCTAAGACAAAAATAATGCTTGTGTAGACTTTGATATTTCTCTTAATCGACTATTGTGATGTGTTACTATGATCTGAATGCAGATCTACTCAATAAATATGACCAACTTCTAAATAATTGTTTCGATTTATTTATAATCTTCGTAAATATGACCATATTTCATCTCATAGATCCACTTAAAACGGTTACCCATTCGTCAACACCGTAGTTTGCGGGGCCCTTACAACATAATTTTCTATCCTAACCACACCAAATTACCCACTTATTTAACCTACCTTTTCCAATACCTATGTGCCAATCACGATAGAAATCTTCGTTCTTCCAATAACTTTCTTTTTACTTTGTCCCTCCCATACATCTGGTTTCCTGCATTCTTCGTTCTTCGTTCAGTCCGTTTTACTATGGAATGCGCTCCCTCATAAAGTCAGAATGTCCACAAACCGTAACACTTTCAAGGTGAACGTCCTTGACAGTTTATCGAATTCCTCTCAACTTTATAATTTATGTATCTATATATATTTGTTTATATTTTATTTAGATTATAAAATATCTTTATTGGCTTGTTTATATTATGAAATATATCGTTTTTATTATGATATTCTTTAGTATAATAATATGCTTAGTATGTACCTATATGTAAATGTATATTTCATCCTAATGTATGCATCTACTAATTTTATCTCTGTATCACCCAACGACTTGACTGGTAGATAATGCCCGTAGCATGAAGTCCGCCGATGTACTTACTATATTGTGCATAAAGTTTTAAATAAATAAATAAAATTCTCTCAATTGAATAGCTCTTTAAAAAGTCTGTTATTATTTCAGACGGAATGCAACAACAAGCAAAACAGGGCCATTCGTCAAACCAACGACACTTACTACCAGTGGGGTGATGAGGTCCCAGCGGCAGTCAGACCTGATGCCATGACGTCACGCCACGGGGGCGTGGTGGCTCAGGGCGGGGCTCCGCCGTGTACGCCCACTGCTAATGACGCGTTGCCTCTAGAAGTAGAGGTGCTGGTGGATTCCAGAGATATTCTGTCTGCTGACACGCTAGTTAGAGCTGATCATCGGTCTACACTACGTAAGTTATCATTTTGCAAACTAATAATTCTTACTAACATATTGTATTTTCTAAAAAAACTCTGTCAGCCTGTCTATATGTTACCTCTTCACGGCTAAACTACTCAACCGATTTGGATTAAATTTTTAATAGAGATAGATTAGACCCTGGGGATGCACATAGGCATACCAACATACTTTTTATTGATGTAGGTACCACGCGGGTGTAGCCGCGCGCAAAAGCTAGTGATTAATAATAATAATATCAGCCGTGTTTATGAACTGAACCATTGAATTTTGAACCGGGCCTCTTCTTAGTATGAGAAGGGACCCTTGACGAAGACTTATAACTAGCTGCCAAAATATAGGCATAATACACCTTATGTAGGCGTAAGACTATCTATGGTGTATACGAAACTGGAAAACCCAAACTACCTAGCCTTATCTCTATGACTCAGACCATGTAAGTACACATAATTACAACAATAATTATTCATCGAAGGCAAGCATATGTCGATGAATGAGATAATTGTTACATGCGTGCGATGCATAGGTACCTAATCATACGCACTGCTGCCTCGCTAATGTGTTCTGTTATAACATCGTATATATAACCAATACGTGCTCTGATACCTTTGGAACACGTTCATCATGCTTAACCTGTGTTTGTATAAAGCTAGATGTTCATGTAATCGGTGGTCTTGAACTTCATGGTACACGCAATATTGACTGAGGAAAATGGTAATGCTACCAGTATTTAGAATCGCTTTTCTGCTTTTTAATCCAATCACAAGCTCACTGTTTATAATTAGAATGTTTATTGTTATTCTTGTTATTGTATACGGCATTTCTTTCTCATTTTTATTCGTGCACACTACAGAATGCCGTAAGAGGACCAACATTATATCGCTCCATTTAGCGTTCGGTAAAGCTAATAGGTACAACAGAATATGCAAGACAATAGATATCCCCTGTTGAATCTAGACATGGGGATGCGAAAAAAAATTACAGATCTAACACCTTATATTGACAATATACGTTACATCCTTGCAAAATATGTACCTATTAACATTGTGATATGTTTGGAGATATCGGTCGAAAAACGGTTAATATCGGTCACTCGTCTAAATTTGAAGTATTAGAAGTGGTCGATTTTTGGATCCTTAACACAAATAGTATAAGAGCACTATGTAATTCGATAATGGTGCCAATTCTGTTGTCACAAAATTCTCTTATCTTAGCTAAAAATCTCTAAAATTTATTTTAGTCCTTTTACTTTTAGCGATTTCAGAATACGAAATGTCGTTTGACAGGACTAAACTAAATTTTAGAGATTTTTAGCTAAGATAAGAGAATTTTGTGACAACAGAATTGGCACCAGTGTTTACCGAAGGGACGGGCTAAATTAGAACGACTTATAGGTAAGATAAAATCTCTATAAGGATAGATGCAATAGAGAAAGACTATGTCCAGTAATGGGTTGATGCTAGCTGGTAATATGGATGATAGTGAGTATTGTCTTACATTTACGCGAATGTTATTCATTGGAACCGTAAACATGGCTGCTGAAATGCAACTGAAACGTCGTGGAATGTGTAAACCTAAATCTAAGTAGCTTTAATAATGATTTGAATAGCTTAAATAGTAGTTAACTTTAACAGCGGTAGTAGTGTAGAAGAGCGTGTTTGCAAAATTTTGTAATAAATGTGTTACGTAAAGTTAGTTTAATTTAAATGAAATGTAACCTAATGCCTTTTATAATGTTTAGCGGAGGAGAGCAAGTTGCCAGCGGACGCGATGGTGTGCATCCACGAGTTACTGCTGGTGTCGCTCGCGCTCGCCTGGCTCGCTGTTCAGATCATGCTACTGCTCGGCTGCTGCGTGCTCGTCAAGAGGTACCTCATTCTAATTTTATATTATTATACATATGTAAATATATATAATCTGCCAGGGTAGATTGTGGTTATAGCATCAAAATATACAATAGCGCCATCTAGCGACAGCTTTTCCAGAAAACAATTTCCCAAGATCAAAAATATCCTATATGTCAATCTAAAGGATATTATCACCATCAATCTTTTAAATATTAGGATCATAACCGCGAAAAAGACAGCACATCAAATAGAGCATTGTCTGGATTTCGCGCATGCAAAACAATGATTTAAGAAATGCTGGTATATTCTAGGTCATTCCATAGTCTACCCACATGGTAATTGCGTCAATATTTGGTCTGGTAGTTAATAATAATTATATTAAATATTTAATATAATTGTAATTAATAGATTTTCCATTCTTTTCTAACAATTTATTTAACGACGACGTACACAAACATATTTTTTACGACAGGTACCGTAACTTGGCAGAGCTGAGCATACAGAAGGACTACCAGTCGTTTGACAACGTCGGCTTCGACACCGTGTCCACGCACCGGCGCGTGCACTGGCCAGACCAGAACATAGACATATTGCACGCCACTTAGTTACTACATACCTTATGTTGTTCATATAGTTTAATAGAGTGGATAAGCCCTTAAATCTGAATACGTACAGAAACCAACATAAGTAGCAGTACATTAAACAAATTGGTAAAAGTAATTTAGGAATTGAAATACCAAATCTTATTCTGTATGTTTGAACTGTGACTAATGAACTATCTTTTATTACTATTTCTGCTATAAAAGCTAAGATTTATTATTACTTTAAAAGACAGAGGAAATCGCAATCTCCCGAGTGTGTACAGACTTATGTTGACTGACTGTACCAACATGATGCATACAGGTTAAATACTGTATATTACAAAAATGAAAAGTATCACCAATGGGATTATAAAGTAAATAGATTTTATATATATGCATCAGCAATCTTAAATTTTTTGTAAAATTGTTTTTACGTAGTTTGGAAACTTTGTCGAAAAGAATCTAAGAATGGATGATCAGGGACTGGACATCACTTACCGCATGCTTGTTTTGGTTAATTAGCCAAAATATTCAATCGCGGATTCGGCGATAAATACTAATACGCTACCTTGTAGCGCGGTTCATGGATTTTTATTCATTCTTATTCCTCGTTCTTATTCTTTATGATTTTTCATAACTAATGTTTAAATATAGTATTGTTTGCGTATGTTTAAAAACCATGCCATGTAAATTTAATGAATGACTATTATCATTTAACTTTAATTTAGCGAAGGTCATTCGAATATATTAGAATGTATTGTCTATACCTATTCGAATATCGCGTAATCGAATATCATCCGAAAGCGTATCAGTTAATCGCAAGCAAATATCGTAGTACTGGGTTGTCGCAGCGACAAGGCACTAAGAAGTTGCTATACTTCTAAACTGTAAATAGCAGCAAAACACTGATTCAACATAGGTTAGTTACTGCACTGCCAGAATGTATATGTGAATATTAACAAGATTCCTATAATACCCGTAATTAAATGTCAGCATTGCATTCGTCCAAAAACCTTGTCCAATCCTCGGTATATATCCTTGTCCAAGTAGATCTTAATATTATACTAATATAGTTGTTAAGTAATTTAATAATTGATATGTGTTATGAGTGTTGTAGCTTATAATATTATATTTCGAAAAAGCCAAATTATTTAGTGTTCATACATCGTTCGATTTGTTTATTGTTATGTAGATTGATGAGAGTAGTCTTTGAGATATAATATAATGTAAATAGCATTAACTTAATTAGATATTGACGTAATTAATGTTACTTATGTGTAAATATAATATTTTAGATGGATGTTTTGTTTTTATCCTGAATAGTCACAGCAATCTTCAAAAGTTGAGCTCTTGGTTTTTAACGATTTGTAATATCACACGCCTGGACATGAAATACCTATTTTGTTTAACTGTCAACGCAGTAAAACTCATGTTTTATTAAGAAGGGTTAAAGATATTTCTAATGTAAAAATCTTTCATAAACTGTAACACTTTATTTACATTTCACAGTAGATATACATATATAACATATTTTTTTTACATTTTTAATAATACTCATGAAAATATGGATTCCGTAACTTTATCAGCCATGCCTTTGTGACTCAAATTTTTTCTCGTGTAGATATGCAAATTCAGTTCATACTCAAACTTAGTAATAGAGTAGATATACGACTCTATGACTTTAGGTTATCGTCTTAATTTAGTAGGTTAGAGTGACGCGGTTAAGTCACTGTGTGGTGTTGTGTGCGGCGGCCTGCGGCGGCGGCGCGCTGGGCGGCGCGGGCGCGGCGCCGAGCGGCTGGCGCGCGCCGCCTCTCGGCGCGGCCTGTCGCACGCTCTGACGGTTCGACGCCGCGTTGTAGTGGTACCCGTCGAACTTCTCGCCGGTTGACGCTGGCGGGAATGTCGCTGTGCCCATGTACATCACCTGTGGAGACGTACCATCGATTTTATAGTTGAGTACACTAATTGTACTTAGGGTTCGTTTGCACAATTTGTGACGACCATATGCGCTGCCTATAGAAAAGCTATGGAAAATCGTTCATACTACTTACTTCTTCCAAGTATAAGCTAATGAGCCATATTCATAATTTGAGTATTCAGGGCTATACGTGACACAAACAATAGAGTAGGTAATTTTCTTTTTATTAAATCTCTTGAGTTTACCCGCGAGACAACATGTTCTGGACGAAATAATAGCCTGAAGTTATATAATTGCTTTGAGAATACATGGCTACTATTGAGAGCTCTTTGACAGGTAACTTAATGTCGCCGTGTCCGAGCCAGTTATAAATAGATAAAGCCATCATGGTAAGCAGACGTACTTAAGCATACACCGTTAAAGCAACGAAACGATCACTAAGTATCAATTAAATTATATCACTCTTAAAGTCTATCAAACCTGTGGTTTGTATCCGTCAGGTCCAGCTTCGTACTCGACGAGTTGCATTCTGCCATCAGGCAGCAACACATGGTAGGAACCGCTCGCATGATCATCTTTCCTCTTCTCATTGTGACCGAAGTCGAGGCTCACGCCGTTGTCTTGTACATCATAAGAGAAGTCGTAGTTAGCAGGCAACTGAAATACATCTAACAATTAAAATAGATATGACATAGTGGTAACCTCTCTCAACTCTGGTGCAACCATACTGGGGTAGTATCTAAGGTAGAGTCAGAAGTTTATCCTCATTACCTGTCTTTGATAAGTCGATTATGAAACACCAGCTTCTCAAGCCAATCGGTACTGCATACCCTACATAAAAACAGATAACTGCCAGATAGACTTGTGGCATCTTCTTACAGTGAGTAGCAGTTCCATGATTCTCTTGAATCTGCTGCGATTTCAGTACCTTTGTCCCTTTTGTTAGCAGTGACAACTTTTTTCCGTTAGTAATTGAATAAAAGGATCATCACCTTTTTTGATTGCCTTAAAAGTAGAGATACGACACCATTTCTCGATATCGCATTCTGCCATCGAAGTATTATACTATATGGTTATATAGTGGACATAGTAATTTTATAGTATTAACCGTTACATTTACAAAAGACGTTTGTAAAATTAATAGTTGAGAGGAGGAACATATTTTTTAGGAAACCAAACCCTATAATTGCAAAAAAGCAAAATGCAATACCGAACTCTTTAGTTACTAGACAAGGTTACATGGCACTCAGGATGACGTCCAAATTGCAAAAGACTGCTTCAAAGAAAGACCTCTTCTCAATCATTTCTTAAAAATGAATTTAGCGTACTGAATCCGTATTAGTAAAAGCGAGGTGACCGTATAATATATTTTTCTACCTATGATTCCGGCTGGCAAGCCGTTAAACCAGCGCACCGCCTTGGAATCAAATATTCGCTACTATTCAAATATTGGCATCGGTGCTAGTTTCTGGGCTGCTAATAGTTAAAAATATTGGCTCTTACCGTTCTTTCTTCGGGTGCAGGTTTCTTACTGCCACCTATTTTTGGAGGTAGATATTCCTGTGCGAATACGTTCGACCATAACGAGATCAGCACCAACAAAGCAATCTGAAAAATATGCATGTGTATTCGCTTTTTATAATAATAAAAAATAACCCATTTGTAGACCTGGGTAACAAGGAGGTATACCGTACCCACATCCTCTGGTTGACCAGAGGATGATACCTCCTTGTAATATACAGAAAATCAAAAAGAAGTTACCTGGGTGTTACGTAAACCAATCTAGATAAAAAGTGGAACCTAACCCAAACATACGTAGCTGACGTAGTTTCTTGACAAATAGTACAAGATCATTGTTACTCACCCGGCAACCCAAATCGAGACGTTGTGATCTATATTATATACTTAGATAATGTATTAATCGCTGTCACGCCCAGTTACTTACGTGCTTAAAGTGATATTTACAAAAATAGGCAGATACATATACTGCATTGATCTCGATTTTTGCTTGATTCTGATATATAGATACACGAACTTTCACCTGTATTACTCTTGACTGGTAATCAAAGGTCTCGCACCTTTGATTACCAGTCAGGAGTAATACACATATTACAGATTTCACAATTTATGTTTTAAGTTCTCTGTAATTATTGTCGTCCAACATTTCCAAATACTGTGCAGCCTATCAGAAAATCCGGACAAGTGCGAGTCGAACTCGCCCACCGAGGGTTCCGTACAAATTGTAAGTACATATTATTAAAAAAAATTGTCCTTACATACAGACCCTGTTTTTTGATTTAATTACAAATGTATTGTTTTCAGATTTATTCCTATAATTGTAGTATAAGATGGTATTACTTGCCAAATTTTATACTTCTAGGTCAACGACAAATACCCTATAAATTTTGATTCCCTTGAGAGTGTTGAAATATACGTTTTTTGCGGCATAAACGGCCGTACGAGTCTTTACGTTAACTAAGAAGTTTGATTTTTTTACAGCTTCATGAGACTGTAGACCTGGGTATATCGTTTGAATTTCAACTCAATACCTCCTCGCGTTCCCGAGATAAAGGGTTTTATTTATTCATTACGAGGTACGGAACCCTAAAAACAAATTACACTTATCCTAACACAGGAATCAAATCCGAATCCTCACTACTGGTTGGTCGTAAACATAAGCGTCCTTCTATGACACAGGACCAAGGACTGCCTCCTAAGTCCCGTACCATAAGTACGTGTTACTTTTTTCTATTTGTATAATAAATTAACACTCACAGAAATAAACCGCGCCATTTTACAATCTGTGCTCGCGTTCCTTCGTCTGGAGGGCACTGGGTGACTTTGGAACAGCTGAGCAAAAATACGAAGTTTATAAACCCATAGTTGCGGTCGTGGTAGCAACGCCCTCAAGTATTTTTCATTAGCACTGTGCACGATCTACGAAAATTTCAAAATTACTTTAAATGACTGTGCTTCTCTTAATTTTCACTAGGATAATAACAAGTTTAGTTGTTGCTAAGACTTGTGGCAGGAAGGTTATTTTATTTAATAGTAGATTAAGATACAACAAAGCTGTAATTTTTTATTGCTCGTCTCTTAATTTGCCTGCACTGATTATGTACTGACCTCACCACTCAATGGTGTCCAGGGTTTGATCCACGTCTAAACATTCGCAAGATAAAAGGTACCTAGTATTCCATTCTGTTCGCCATAGTTGTTCTTATGTTTTACTGCTTCAATATTTCTAAAGATTTCTACGACATAATAATATGGAGCGTCTAAGTTCTAGTAATACTATATTTGGCTTACGTTTAGCCGAATGTAACACATTGAAACGAAACCATTTTATCGCCATTTATTCATGTACCTATTTGGCTCGTTTACACCTTAACAAGGAATAGTACCTAATCATTGAAAATGTAAAAAAATTGGTATACGAAACTTTTTTTGGTTTTACTGTTGGCAACCAAGACTAGTATAGTATTATATTATCTGTGACCAAGATAAAGAATGGACATCTTATCACTTGTATCTAATTTGAGTAACTGGTTGAATGGACAACGTTTTTCTATACCCTTTGCCATACCAATGATCTTTTGGGATCTTACCAGCCATGATATAGTTTGTCACTTCTGTTTATTATAAAACTAAAAAAAAGTTACTACCTCCTTGGCGCAGCGGTAGTGAATGCGACTGCTGTGCATGAGCTCTCGGGTTTGAATCCCGGGTCGAGCCAACAAAAAGTTCTTGGTTCTTCTTCTCAATAGCTGCCCGGAATTAGGAAGGTGGCGGTGTTAGACACCCTTGTGCCTCGTAAAGCACGTATAGCTGTAGGTTCTGCGTCTGATCTCTCTCCGGTCGTGACGAATTACCGTCCCATCGGATCATGAGAGTGAGGGAACAGAGAGTGCACTTGTGTTTGCGCACACGCTTGTGCACTATAATATCTTCTGCGCAGTATCCGTTATGATTGGCCGCCGTAACCGAAATTAGGCATGGAGGATATTATTAGAAAACTACCAATAATTAGGATGTAAAATGTTGCTGAAAATTCATTTATACACTCTCACTTGAATTTCTATCCACAAAACTCAGGATATATTAGCGACGAACAGGGTGAAAGTTTCCATTAGGACATCCATGTGGGATAACGTTACCAAGGTTGATGGGACTCAAGGATGTTGGTAGACTACGTTGGTTCCTCATGAGAGAAAATGACCAAGATTTTAAAAGAAAATCACGTTGCTAAGAATTTTAACAACTAAACATGCGCAGAAAATAGAGAAATAAAAAATATTAATAACTAAAATCCTGACGTGATGGCGAAATTCGGTTAGCAGATTTAGCTTCAGCATTAGCGTTTTACCCAGGATACAATACTCTCATTCTTTTTGCGGACCAAACCTGTTTTTTTTGTAGAGTACTGTTATGATTATAATTCAACAGGTATACTTGGGCCACATTCTGTGCCACTGAGTGTATTTCATGTGCGCTTGATCAACTGATTATTATTATTATTATTATTATTTATTTATTAGGTTAACCAACGATTGTTTACACTATACAAATCTGCTTACTTGCTAGAAAACATTTACATGTGTAACAACCACTTACAGGCTAACACCGCATGCACATAAAAACGGTTATGGATTACAATTTTAAATTAAAATTAAGATTAAAATTATTGAAACAGATTTACATATTGACATTAGATAATGAGATTAATATTAATCATAAATATTATATACAATTAACAGTTAAACACAATAAAACAGATTAAAATACATAATAAATTCATAGGTATTAAATAAAAAAAATAAAAAAAAAGTATTTGCCTTCTGCTGCTGGCTAGTATGCCTATGGTGGCTATTCAGGGGACCCATGTAGTGAGTTTTCGAGTCACCATAGATTGATGCTATTAGGATATTCAGGGCAGACGCGGTTTTGCATCCATAGTTACTAACATACCGGTATACCAAACACCCATGCCCATAGTCCAGACGTATTAGAGTATATCGCCGTATGAAACGGCAGGCCACTACACGAAAAGACCTATTTGGTCACTTAACCCTACTGTCTCCTTGAAGGGGGACCAACACACGACACAGATGCTCGCGTGGGAACACGCACGCCGCCTCTCGGACCTGGTGCTGAACGGGTGGCGGGCAGGCCCACAAAGCCCACCACCAAGTAAAACCTCAGGGTGGCTAGAAGTCGTCTCGCGCCTTCCAGTGCCCGGTTGTGTGGTTGGGGAGAGGGTTCAAGAGCTCTATCGCCCGCTCAGCCGCCTCCTTGATAAAAATAACTTCTTCTCAGAAGGAGGCGACGGCGTTTCACGACCTCTCACTGCGGACCATAGACTGAACCAAGGTCGGGAGCGACAGGGCAACAATTCCAACTGCCGCGACTAACTCACGGCGCTACGAAGCCCAGGCAGGGCAATCCGCCAACGTGTGAAGCGCCGTGTCTGCAACAACATCACGGCAGTCGCCGCAGTGGTGACAACCGGGCGACACAGGAACTGGCAACGAAGCAACCGTGGCCAGTCATCACCTGTGTCAGCCGGAAGGTGAGAGCGCCATGTCGCCTCTCCAGCCACGACCGTGGCGTGTCCGAGGGAAATCTCTATGGAGTTGCTTTAAGTAAACAATTATATAAAACCTGTCAAAGTTGACATAGGTAAAATATAGTATTTTCACGTAATATTGTCTTCTGTTTACGCGAATGTTATTCATTTAAATTAAACTCATTTATACGGATTTTATCGCGTTGTTTATTTAACATGTATTACATAATTTTGAAACTGTTACACTACTAGGTACCTACTACTATAGATTTTACTAATTTTAAGCTAATAAAATTATTAAAACTATTTATATTTAGGTTTACACTTTCCCCGACGTTTCAGTTGCTTTTCAGCAGCCATGGTCACGGGGAGACTAAGATAGTAGTTATCTCAATGTTCCAGTGTAGTTATTTCAAAGTACCCGAACATAATTTAATTATTGGTGTTTCTATTTACGCTCCAGGCGACAGGCCTCAACGGCCTAGCCTGGCCGGAAAATGAAATAGTAGCATACCTAAGTACATGGTTGGACCAACAATTAGATGTTGCTCCATCCTATAGTCCACCTCGATCCGTACGCTTATATGTCAACCTCAGATAAATAGTGTCTTATCTATGACGTCAACTATAAGGTAAAGACAGTGGTTTCCAAAACTATGTCACGTCAATACTTGACAATTAAATTTGCGTTGGACGGTGGGAGAGACTAATCTTTGGGAGGGACATTAGTCACACCACGTCCCTTCACAAGTCGTGTCGTTCAGAAATCAGCTGTAAAAAGGTGTTGCGATGGCTATGATTCATGATATCTTTATTTTAATAAAATAAAATTCCTTTAGCACTGTGTGTAGATACACACAGTACAAAAGTACCTTCAAATGATTTTTCTTTCTTTCTTTCATCTAGTAATTCTAGATGGTCACGGTTGTTAGAAAATACAAGTACAGACGGCTACACATCAAGTTAGACACCCTATAATACACATAACTACGCTACATACGAAATAGAGAATCGTCGAAAAGGGATAGTGCATAGTGGTGTCGATGTAATGGTAAGGATAGAGCGTAACAAAAATATAACGCACTCTCTCGCACGATTCGCAGCGTTCAACTTTTAATAGTTCAAAATCCATACCGCATCGCAGCCGCCTGCTGGTGGTGAGCGAAAGCCGTCTGCGACGATTAGCACGCGTGGGGCCGCCGGAGGCCCGCAGCACCGGAGCCGTGACAGAAACTCTGCCTCTTGTTTGCTGCATGCTTGCTTGTATGCTGCATGCAGTATGCTAATAAAAATTTAGAAATTTATGCTTTAGAATATTATGCTTAATCATTATTATGGTTAGAGAAATTATGCTTAAAAAATTATGCGTAACCTGTTATGCGTAATTATATTATGCGAAAATATAATTATGCCAAACAAAATTATGCTAAGTTATATTAGGTCTTAAAATTATATGCTAATGGATAGGGATCCACTTTTTTTACCTAAGATAGTAAACATATTCTACTTGTTCAAAATAAAGATGGCAACCCTAATCACAACTGTGCCTATTGCCTAACTAGCTTTCAGGCCCTTTGAAACAGATTTAGTTAAGTTGCGTCTAATGATCAAATAATACTAGAAATTGCGGAAAAACCAAACTAACAAAGCGGTATAAACAAATAACAATAATTCTTTAATTTTATCGAATAATTATTATGATAGGTTACTTAATATTTACCTAACTATTTATAGTAAAATGTTGCTATGATTTACTAAAACTCCATTTCTATCGGCATGTCTATCGTAAGTTTGTAATTCAATTCAGAATAAGTAGATAGCACAGAGATAATGATTATTATAACGCCGACGAGTCCAACGACTGCGCTATATCTACTGCCGCACAAGCAAATGAAATTTGACAATAGAAGTTACGAGAACCGACCAGGTGTTTGAATATAATGCCATGTAGTACAACAAAACGTTTTGTTTAATACATTGACATTTGTTAAGCATACATATTTTTCATATTATAAGTAATTTCTTATTAATTAGTATCAGTAGATAATAAACAAATATTGAAGTAAACCAAAAGAAGGGTATGAAAAAAACACAATGTTTTTGTTGACTTGTATAAACATATAAAAGAGCCATCTAGCGTCTCATCTAGTCCTATAGGTAAAATAAAATGATAGGTAGATTACCTATGTATGATGTAAAAAATACTGTTATATCGATATCTTTAAATCATAAAATAAATGCGTTTACCTTGATGCTCGTTAATTAAACATGTACAATGTTTATTTATAATAACATTTTATGGTCAATTTTCTTCCAATAAAGCATTTTGAATGATCTTAATATTAACATTGGAACTCATAGTGCCATCTATGATCTATTTCTGGAACTGTTTGTTTTTGTTCTAATTGGTACCCCATGATACAGTCTAGGTTGAAGTGTCACTGTGTGTACCTAGTTTGATAAAAGTTCTTTGCACAGTTTACAAAAAATGTTTAGTACATACACAATTCTAACTACAATTTGGAATTACCGCATTTGGAGTTGGTTGTTCCGTATCGCGGCAGAATTTACAAACATCCACAAAGTACACATTTTTTTTTTTTTTTTTTACATGGGGAAATGCGCCTGATGCATACCCTCTCGCCACCAGGGGAGGCGAGAGGGTTATGTCCGGCTCTCCCGTACTTCGGGCCTACGGACCAAAACCCCACGGTGTGCACGCTCGCTGCCTTGCATATTGAATGGGCCGCTGGCAAAATTACTACCTCAGCGACCCACCCAGCAGTCTACAACTCCTCGGCGACGCCCCGGCACTACATAGGGCGTCAGACCGACTCAATGGCTGGCGGACGGAAGATCCCCGTTCTCCCGCCCGCGGCCTTCATTATGGCGGCATAAGGCGCGCGTAAGCGCGCCTGCGCCGTCCGGTTCGCCGGCGACGGCTCGGATCCGCAAGGATACTTTCTTCACGGATCCGCTCCGCCGCCTCCTTCTGCGAGATGACGTCCTCGCAGAAGGACGCGACCGCTGCCCATTTCCTCTCGCTGTCGGCCATGACTTTGATCACGGCCGGCAGCGAGAGATCCTCACCCACAATCTCAATGAGTTCACGGCGCTGCACCGCCCAAGCAGGACATTGCTCGAGCGTGTGCTGCGCCGTGTCCTCCTCACAATCGCAGTGGTGGCAGATGGGACTCGGTTCCCTCCTAGCGACCGTGTGCAGGTATTTGCCAAAGCAACCGTGCCCTGACAACACCTGCACTAGCCGGAAGGAAAGGGTCCCATGCTGCCGCCCTGCCCACCGCTCCAATACCGGCTGGAGGGCCCCAACGGTTCTGAAACCGGCCAAAGGCACCTCCAGCCGCGCCTGCCACTTTAAAATCATGCCCTGATGGGCTCGATTGCGCGCGCACTCAATCACTGTCGGGAGGGGACGACAACCCGTCTCCTCCCGCACCGCCTCACTCATTGCAAACACTTCGGCGAGCACTTCAGCCTCCAAATCCCACGGGGGTGTTCCGGCCAACGCACAAGCTGCGTCGGCCGACACCGTGCGGTATCCGCGTATTACCCTGACCGCTATGACTCTCTGCGGCCTCCGCAAGAGAGTCCTGCACTGAGTGGTCAGGGAGTCCGCCCACACCGGTGCGCCGTAAAGCGCCATCGACCGGATAACCCCCGTGTAGAGTCGCCGGCAACCAGCACTGGGCCCACCCAAATTTGGCAATAGCCGCCCAAGGGCGGACGCAGTGCCGAGAAGCTTCGGGGCGAGCTGTCTGAAATGCTCGTCGAAGTGCCACCTTCCGTCCAGCACCAAGCCCAGATATTTCATGTGGGCCTGGACGGGAACGCGCGTCGAGCCCACCATTATCGAGGCGCCGCGGGGTAGACTGCGACGAGGCCCATGAAAGACCAGGGCCTCCGTCTTGTTAATAGCCACCCGTAAACCCAGCGCCTCGATACCCCCAACCACCTGGGAAACCCCCACGGTAGCCAAACGGGCCGCCTCCTCGAAGGTACCCCCACGGGCTGTGACGAGGGTGTCGTCAGCGTAGCTGATGACGCTCAGCCCGGGGGGTAGGGCAGCACGTAGGACCCAGTCGTACCCCATGTCCCACAGGAGCGGACCAAGAACCGATCCCTGCAGGACACCGCACGACATGGGCCGCCGCCAAACCTCGCCTCGAACCTCGAGGAGGACACTCCTGCCTCTCAGATAGTCTGCCACCAGCCGCTCCAGGTAAAAAGGTACCCCGTGATATCGGAGCGCCCCCTGGACACAGCTGTATGGCAGACTATTAAACGCGTTGGCGATGTCTAAAGACACCGCCAACAGAACACCGCCGCCGGCGACCGCCTCCTCGGCCGCGGCCTTCAGGCGCATAATGGCCCCGACCGTCGAACGTCCTTCCCGGAATCCGAACTGAGCGTCCGACAGGTCGGGACCCACCGTGCTCAGGTGCCGGACGATGCGGGTGGCGAGAATTTTCTCAAACATCTTCCCCGCCTCGTCCAGCAGCACTATGGGCCTGTACGCCGCGGCCGACTCTGGAGGCCGTCCCGGCTTGGCCAGCAGTACCAACTTCCCCTCCTTCCAGCACTCAGGGAATCGTCCCGACACCAGGCTCGCGTCGAAAAGTTCCCTGAGGCGGACATCCAGGTGATCGAGGGCCAGCGCGAGAGCTCGCGCCGGCACACCGTCAGGTCCAGGGGCGGTCGTCTTGGAGCGGATCCGCAAGATAGCCGCCCCCATCTCCGCGTCTGTAACCGGGGGAGCACTGAGGTCCGCCTCCCGATGTCGGCCTCCCGATGGGGCCATTGTCGAGGGCACGTGCTCTGCCCGGTCAGGAAATAACTCCTCGACCACCTCGGAGAGGAAGTTGGGCTGGAGGGTCTCCGTAAGGGGGGGGCCCCGCGCACGGAGCTTGTTCAGCGCCGCGCGATATGGGCGCCCCTAGGGGTCATGGTCTAGACCCTCCAACATCTCACTTTTCGCCCGTTCCTTGGCGCGGCAGATGGCCGACTGCAGAGACACCTTCGCTTCGCCATACGCGTCATACAGTCGGCTCTCCTCTCGCTCATCGCGGTGGCGACGGCTTCGGCTGCGTGTGTATAACCTCCGGGCTCGAATGCAGGCCGCACGGAGGTCCGCCAGCTCCTGGGACCACCAGTAGACCCCCGTTGGTGTCCAGTGTCGCACTCGGGGCATGGCCGCGTCGCAAACAGCTTGAATGCTGTCGCGAAAGCGAACAGCCCCGGCGTCTACCTCCCCAGACGGGGGTGCAGGAGACAGCCAAGCTTAAACTATGGCTGCCTCTTCCAGTAGGTCCCGGTTCAGCCTTTTCACAGCCCACCGCGGAAAGCGAGGTGTTCTGCCCGCCGACGGGCGCTGACCCCTGCTAGGGTCCCGGAGCAGGGAGACCTCCAGTCGGACATACCGATGGTCCGAAAGGGTCTCCACCTCCTCCAGGACACGCCATCCCCTTACGCGTGCGGCGAGGGCCGGGGTAGCAAACGAGAGGTCCACTATCGACCCCCCCTGTCGTCGCACGCACGTGTTGACGGCGCCCCTGTTCAGCAAACACAGGCCCGCCGCATCGGCCCACTCTTCGACCGCCCTTCCTCGGACATCCGTGCGGGGGGACCCCCACGCAGTAGACTTTGCGTTAAAGTCCCCCATCACAAGGATGCGGCCAGATGATATCCGCCGTATCGAGGCCTCCAAGTTGTTGAGAAAGGCCTCGAAGTCTGCCAGACTCCTGTTGGGGGAGAAGTACACACCAACGACTGTAACCTCTCCCCACGCGGCCGCAACGTATCCCGCTCCCCTCTCCTTAACTGAGAGGGAGGGTGAACGAGGCGCCGTGGAGCCGACGACTGCCACGGAGCTGTCCCGGTCACCTGCCCAATTGGGACTGGGAGGAACGTAATATGGCTCCGCGGCTACAGCTACACCGATCGACCACTCCGCCATAGACTGCAGGAAAAGGTCCTGCGCTCGGGCGGAGTGGTTAAGATTCGCCTGGAGGAGGAGATAGTCATGATCCTGGTCCATGACTAGGTCGACATCCCCTCCTCCACCGCTGAGGGTGGTCTTACCTCAAGTGATAGGGCGGCAGCCGGGGTCGATGAGCTGCCCCCCTCAACGCGTTTTGTGGGCGGGGATTTACACCCTCTGTCGCCACGGAAATGGGCAGCTGCTCGACCAGCTGCCGCACACGCCGGGCAGTGCGGGGTCGTCTTGCACGCTCCAATGACGTGCCCAGGCTGGCCGCAGCGATAACAGGCGTCGCTGCGGTCCTCGGGGCTAGGGCACTTAACACGAGCGTGCCCAGCTGCCCCACACCTAAAACATCTCATGGGCCGAGCGGCCAGGATGTGGACCCTGGCCGAACTCCAGCCCACGAGTAGACGCCCGGCGTCAGCCAGCAGCTTGGCCGCGGCGACAGGGCATTGCGCCCACACGGCGCCGACCCCCCCTGGGCCGGGACGGATGGTGCCAATCCGTATGGCGTCCGCAGCACACCACAAAGTACACCTAACCCATACTCAAAACATACCTTTGTGGATAGCACACATTTTTGTTCTACGTGGGATTCGAGCCCACAACACTCGGCGTAGTGGCAGTGGCGAACTGGAGAGGGGATCACTTAAATCACGCCGTCCGTGCATTTACTTCTTCAAATATTTAAAGAAGGCTGCGATTTACTATGCTAGCCTAACTAATTGAGTTAATTATTCTGAACCAAATATATTATTAATAATCTACATAATTAAAATGATACATTAATTATTAGGAAGTACTTATTAATTACCTATAAAATATTTTCACATTCACATTTCCAAGTAGGTAATTGTAGGTAGTTGTAACAAACGTTTTACCTTGATTTTACCCCAATGTGTATTTTATACGGTTTTTGAACTACAACTGTCAGAATGACGTAACAATATATTTGACAACTAGCTGTCATTGAAACGATTATTCTTTGAACACGCTGAGGAGCAATTGCCGAATATATTGTGCAAGTGAAAAATTGATAACAATGAGATATTGACTGGCTAACTTTCGTTTAATTAATTACAGAGCATAATACGTAATTTTATAATGAATTCCATTTTGAGAACTAGGTGTGTCTCAATTTGTCGTGCGTTTAGTACTTCAGCCGTAAGAAAGTGTGCGGTTCCTCCGGTTCCACCCAAGAAACCGAAGCGGATTACGTCAGCTATAACATGGAAGTCCATGACGGCAACTGCTCTCATCGGCGGAGGACTAACCGCATTTATGTTGTATGTAAGAAAAGAAAAACAAGAGGCTTTAGACCGCGAAAGAAAGCGGCAGCTGGGTAAGGCGAAGATCGGCGGTGACTTTGAATTAGTGAACACAGAGGTAATTCAATGAATTTTTCAATACTTGCAGTAATGTTTAGCCTGAATTTACTACATATAAAAATATTTATCAATAACCTAACTTAAAAAAGTTTGTGTCAAGTGTAATGTTGACAAACAGCCAAATCAGTGCACTTATCATTCCTAAACTTCATATACACTATTGTAATAAAAATGTGTTTGAGATATACATCGTGGGCTTCAAGCCATAGAGGCGTATCTGCAAAACAAGAGTAATGCAGATACACCTTTATGGCTTGAAGCCTGCGAAATAATTCATTTTTGCATAAAAAGAATTTACTATAAGTAGATAATGGTATCAATACTAAGCTCAAGGCTTGTATCACAGAATCTAAAATCTAGAAACTTAACATAAGGCTTTTTCCAAATAAGTAGCTGTTTTGTGGAATGTCTGTATTCTATAGGTTATATAGCTTAAGAAGATTATTGTCTCTGGATTAGTAATCTCTTGTGTTCATTAGATTCTAAGTGATATCAATCAGATAAAAATGTGAATGCAATGTACCTGCATTGCATGCATTCCATTTCTAGATGCCTCTTCATATAGTATTTGTAAATTTCTATGTATATACCAATATATATGTACTATATATTTACCAATATAATATATTATATAAATTAATTTCAGGGCAAATTAGTAAAAAGCACAGATTTCTTAGGAAAATGGCTTTTAATATACTTTGGATTTACTCACTGCCCTGATGTTTGTCCTGATGAGCTGGAGAAACTTGCTGAAGTTGTTGATATGCATGGTAAGTAATAAAGCTGACTTTTCTTTTCATTTTTAGAAAAGATATCTCCCACACTAGGCATGATTCTTGTACTGTGGGGGATTTCAAAATATTCAAACACTAGACACAAAGATGACCCAAACCGGATTCACACAAATGATTGAGGTTTGAACAAATTCTTGACCAATGTGGGATTCAAATCCACAACACTGCATATTGTGGCAGAAGCAAGCAGCCACTTATCTACTAAAATATTGGTGCAGTCAAGTTCAACAATATAGCACAACAATTTTTAAATTACACAGTTGAGAAGAAGGAATTATTTCATACATTTTATAAGCTATGACTCAGATTGACTACAGGAAAAACCATAACTTATTACATCCTATAGTAGTTCTGAATGTTGGCCTGCAAGATGACTCCAACTACACATGCAAACACAAATATAGGTCCAATAATATTGGACCAGCCATTTAAGAGGAGTTTGGTGACGTACACACTTACAAAATAATTATATATGTAAAACAATACAACCATACAACATGTGCTATTTGGTGACTGTATGAATAATTATGACACCTCATCTTACAGATAAGAACACGTCTCTGCCACCTGTACAGCCAATTTTCATATCTGTTGACCCTCAGAGAGACACCCCTGACATTGTAGGAAAGTAAGTATTAAATCTAACTCTGGAAATAGTAGAATGAATTTAGAACAAGATCCGGAAACTGCCAGATGTACATTATTTTAGCACAACTGAATTCCAAAGTAAATGTTTATGTGTAGGTAAACAACATGTGCATACTGGCTACTTTGAAAGTTTGGCTATTTTAGATTGATCTGCTTAGCAATAGGCTTAAAATAGTTACACATACTATATATATATATATATATTATAAAATGCAGGCTTACTACTATAACATAGGTTAAATTATGACATGAAAATTTCTAACTTTGTACTTATATAACTTAACTGATGTGACTATTTTAAGCCTTATATTGGCTCATTTAAAATGTTTATTGTGGATACTTTACATAATTACTGTAAAACAATTGGATAAAATGACATATTAAATATAATAAACAAAACAATTCAGGAAAAAGCCACCAGACATTATTATGTCTGGTGGCTTTTTCTTGAATTGTTTCATGTTACATCAGTTTATGTTAGTAATAAATTATTAAGTAAAAAAAATATATATTTCACTTATGCCCAGGTACTGCAAGGAGTTTTCACCACGCTTCCTTGGTCTGACTGGAACTAAGGAGCAAGTACAGCAGGCCTGCAAGTCATACCGTGTGTACTTTAGCGCCGGCCCACAGGACGTCGACAATGACTACATTGTAAGTACATGACACAGAATTATTAGATTTAAAATGTGCATTTAAGGTATCACAGATGCTATACTTTTTATAATTTATATATTAGTTACTCATTGACTTAAGCATTTTAGTGTTATATAAATTCATAAATATTATATTTTATTTATTTGTGTGGCAACAATTGTATACTTATAGCACTTTATGAATCTTTAGGCAAATGAGTTATGTTCATGATTGACTAGAGGCGTCAATCATGAACAACCAGCCAGACATTATGGCAGTATTAGCAAATAATCAGACAGAGAGTTAGAAAGGGGACTAAGGTTATTAATCCTAACTAATATAATAAATGCGAATGTGAGTTGTTTGTTATACTTTCACGATTTTAAGTAACTATTCAACCGACCATCATAAAATTTCGCTTACGCGTTGTCAGGGGAACAGAAAATGACACAGGGTACCTTTTGAATCCAGTAAAAAAGCACTGTTACTAACATTTAGGCGAGCGAAGACGCTGGCAAAATCTAGTAATATTAAATAATAAAAAAGTTATTAATATAATAAAATTATGAAGAAACTAAAATACCTTTGTCAAAATATCTTTGAAGATAAATTTATGCACTACCTTTTTTGTAGAATAAGAAAGATAACTGCCCCATTTCGGAATCGGGATCTCGTAAACATCCGTTTTTTTGTTGTTACAGGTGGATCACACAATTATTATTTACCTAGTGAACCCAGATGGTGAATTCGTAGACTACTACGGCCAGAACAGGAACGCTAATGACATTCACAGCTCAATGCTGGTTAACATTAAGAAGTATGAAGACTCGAAGAAGAGTTCGTGGTTTTAAATAGAGCACAAGCATTTAAGTTAGTAGTGATAGATTCCAAAGTATTTTTATTTAAATAAAATAAAATTATTGTTACTTAATTTCAGTTTAATTCTGTTTTATTTCGGGCGATTGGATGGCATGCCAATGTTTTATGCATCGAATATTAAAAAGTGTGTGCTAAGTCAGAGGTTCCTAAACTTTTAAGATAACGGAATACTCATAAAATACCTTTTATTTTATGGAACCTCATATCAAATGATTACAAATTAAATACACTATAATTTAAATAAGAACAAAAACTTTACTTTTCGTCACATATTTTGCGCTATTTCAAAATCATATTTGTACTTAACTGTGGTATTATTTAACAGCCAAAAATAAATAATTTCTCGGAACCCTGGTGACTTTTCTACGGAACCCACTTAAGGAATCGTTGTGCTAAGTAACAATTAGCGTTCCCCTTTTAGTAATGTCCAAGTTCAAATAGAACCGATCACGTGAATGTATCTGACATAGATTGCATCTCTTGCTATTGTTTAGTCTCACAAGAACTGATTCTTTTTCGCGAGGAATGGGCACCAAACTGTTGGCCGTTTTTCTCGGCAAGGTGGACTGACGATATGAAGATGATGGCCCAGTAGACTAAAACGCCAGACCAGGTGTATTGGCATAAATGGGTAGGTAGGGATCTTTGTATTCCAGTGGACTGCAAAAGGCCTAATCAATTTATTATGGTTAGGCACTATATATATCTCGTTCAAAAAAGTCTGAATCAAAGAATATCCATAATTTGTTTATCAATTCTAGCGCAATGGTTTAAATTGATTACTTATAAACCTGTCAAATACCGCTAACGCCGATCGCGTCTACGGACTTGTACACGTCAAACCCCGGTGACCCTATATGGGGTCGAGCACACTCGATAGTGTATTGTTTACGTCTGCATTAGTTATTTGAGCTAACGTAAAAATTGCACGACCAAGTGTGCTCGACGCCATATGGGGTCAACGGGGTTTGAGCGGTAAATGACCACCTTAGCCAATGCGCTACCAGGCACCTGCCTTATATAATGGATAAATATAAACTTGACAGCTAAAGGTATAAAAAAGCGTAATAAAACACGAATACTTAAGCTACAACATATTAATTATATTTTAATACTTTCTACTAAAAGTTGGCGGTCATTTTGCTAGTAATTTTGCTAATAGTGACTTGACCGCCAGAACTATGTATTTGCAATAAACTTTGGTCTAACTGGTACAGTTTCACAGTCGTCCCTTCGAGAGACGACGCGGATATGCTGACGCCTCCTTCATTCACCGTCACGAGATTCACATCACCGCTATAGTTTTCACCGTTGATTATATTCATGTTATCAGCATTTAAGCATATGCTATCGTTATTTATCTGATAGCTATTTTGTCCATCGCCAACTATTAAAAGATCAGCTTTCATATTGTTATCATCTTGTAGAATTAATTCTCCGGTAACCTCCAATGGGACTTCTTGGACTAAAGTTATATTTTTTTCTGCATCGTTGGCCGCTTCTATTATCGCTGTATTCTCGTTAACAATAACTCCGTTGTCTTCTTCATAGATGTTGTCAGTCATAATTAATGGTTCGCAAGGAACTTGTTGTACTAAGAGCACGTTACGTTTGCTAGTTTTCTTTTTTGGCGGATCGTGGGCTTTCATATGCTTTACTAGGTGGGATTTCGTTGCGAACGTGAAGGTACAATACGCGCATTCGTATGGTTTTTCACCTGTGAAAATATGTTTATATCAGTACAGAGTATACAAAAAGTCGGCATAATATCCACCAATATCGTAGTATTTAACGAAAAGATTATTTATCTATGATGCGTTTATTTAAAATTAAATATTAAACTTTACCTATGCTCATCACACACTATAAGTACATAACAATCAATTGCCTATATGGCCCAACACAAAATGCTTGTTTAATTAAAATAAATTCAGAAAGGCAAATATATTGATGGCAATGAGAAAGGTTTCAAATTGAATTTTAAAGTAAGCCAAGACCATGGTATTAAAGTGCAACTTTTATCAAAATCGGTGTTTTAATTTTAGTAGTAAAACATAACAAACAGAATTACTTGTTTATTTAAAATGTAAATGTGATTGGTACCTGTATGTATCCGACAGTGGTCTCGCAGCCGCGTAGCGTTGATAAACTTCTTGGGGCACGCCGAGCATGCGAACGGCCGCTCGCCGGTGTGCTGGCGCATGTGCGCGCCGAGGTTCATGCGCGCGAACCTGGAGCAGAACATCGCACCATGTATAGGAATATATAATACCCAGCCACTTTGTATAATACGAGGTAAAATCTCCACGACGACGTGTAGTACTATTGTCGAGTTTTTAATTGTTTGAGGCACAGTGGTACACCAGCGGCCATACATCATACATTATTTAATTATGTCAGGTATTCTAAGACTTGACAGATTAAACATAAGCTTTGTAAAAGTAGATCAATATCCGCATGCGATACCTTTGTGAGATACAAATGCTCAGCAATTTAGGTCATTGACTGTATTGAACTACTATATACGGATTTTATCGCGTTGTTTATTTATCACTGTATTACAAAATTTTGAAAATATTACTCTACTACTACTATTGATTTTATTTTACTAATTTATAAGCTAATAAAATTATTTAAACTGTTAAATCTATTTATTTTTGGTTTACACTTTCCCCGACGTTTCGGTTGCTTTTCAGCACCCATGGTCACGGGGAGACTAAGATGGTAGTTGTCTCAATGTTCCAGTGTAGTTTTTTTTTAACAGCAA
This sequence comes from Catocala nupta, assembly GCA_963675205.1. NCBI lineage: Eukaryota > Metazoa > Arthropoda > Insecta > Lepidoptera > Erebidae > Catocala > Catocala nupta. The sequence goes on along the minus strand of OY776086.1, from coordinate 22,126,021 downwards.
TATAATGGCTTTATTAGAAATATTTGTTACAACATATATACAACTATTTATATTTACAAACGTATTGTACGATGTCAACATCGCACATATTCGCGCTCACGTTGTGTGCACTCAGCAATCATATTTTTACACGTTTAAGTTAACCTTTGTATTATTCAGTCGTCATTACGATCGCGTTCGGCTCACATCAATCATTTAATATTGTCAGGTTTTCAGTGCAATAAATCAATTATATGAGATAATCAGTTTTTCTCTTTTTATACTAAAATCATCTAAAAGGTGTGCAAACCGTACACGTATTAAAAAAGATAACATAATTACAAAAACACAAATAATTATAATACTAAATATTTACATAAATGGTTTAGGCATCGTAGAGTGTAGTTATTTCAAAGTACCCGAACATAAAATTTTTATTATTATATATTTTATTGCTAAATAAACAACGCGATAAAATCCGTATATAGTAGTTTAATTTCAATGAATAACATTCGCGTAAACAGAAGACAATATTATGTAAATCATTGACTGTACTTGTGGTTAAATATTATTATTCATGTGTCTCACCTTTTCCCACAAATACTACAGCTGTAGGGCCGCTCTCCAGTATGAATACGTTCGTGACTCTTGAGTGACGAACCCGATGAAAACTTGCGGTCGCACATCTTGCACGAATATGGACGCTCGCCTGAAGAAACAAAATCAGAGTCTTTTATAAAATAAAAGATCATTACATTACAGCTATGCATTTCGTTATATATACCGCTAGGAAGCTGGTTAATATTGTTACGGCTAGTACCATCTGTCGGCACTATGGGGAAGACGCCGCAGTCCCTTCTAATAATTTATTACAGCACCATCTATTGACATCTTACGGAACTACGTAGTTGTTGTTGTTGTCGGTACGAGTAGAGTAGAGAGAACGCTGACACATTCTCGAATCATCGTACTGTTACATACCGGGTATGGCTTTTCTAGAAAACTCCAGAAACGCTTTAACCGCGTATAAATAGAGCGCACGCGCACCGCCGAGTCAGTTTACAAACGTAAGCAGTCAAGTATTCATCGAAGCGAACCGAAACGATAATACTACGGAGCTTGAAGCAGTTACAGTGGAAAAGTGTAGTATAGTGTTGTTGTGTTTTAAATTTAATCGTGTGCTAGAATAAAACATTTTAGTCGGTAATATTGTTTAACATTCTTATCCCTCGAACCCAGCACGTAACAATATGATAATAATTAACAGCAAAACGATATCTACAAATAAAAGAAAGCGATGTTAGATTTACTTCATTAATCGATTTTCTAGTATCTCTAGTCAGCATTCAGCAATCTACCATCAATCTTTCAATTTTGTTTTTACTGTATGTACTTTATTTATTAGAACTGATTTAGCTTCTCTCTACAAATAAAGACTTCTAGACTCCTTGCTGCAAACTTACTCCTTTAAGGAGTTCTGGTAATACTAGCCAGTACTGGATAAAAGCTGCGACCTTCTAAAGGCACTTCATACATAGGGTAGATAAATAACGTTTCAAGCGAGGATCCGGGACGGAATTGATTCAGGTAGAACAGAAAAATAGATAAGGGCTTTTATTTGTATTCTTTGCAATAAAAATAAGCAACAAACCAACATTTCAAACAGATACCTATAGCTGAAAGATCTTTTACTTATTACTTCGAGATATAACAGAATTCCGAATCAAAACACAGAATAACATAATTTAGAAACATTGATTTGAAATGCATAGTGGAAAGGAAAGTTACAAGTTGGTGTTACCTGTGTGTGTCCGCATATGCAAAGTGAGATTAGAGTTCTGGATGAAGTTCTTTCCGCAGACGGAGCACACGTATGGTTTTTCGCCTGTGTGCGTGCGATGGTGTGTGTTGCGCGTCGATTCGTGGCGAAAACTAATAATAACATCCATATTATAACTATTTTTCATACAGCCAAGGTGGCAGTAATAAGTGAGTCCACCTGATATTAAGACTGCGCCGAGCGTAAGACGCGGTTGGACTGAAAGACGGAGCTCGATATTCAAATCGGCCGCCGCGCCATAGTAAAATTGTAAGGAGAATTTGAAGTGATTTTTTGATAAATATGTATCTTTATTGTCAACCAATAACTTAAATATTTGGGACGGACGAATTGTAATATAACTATTTATGTTTCGTTTAAGCTGTAAAAAAGAATAGATTTCTGCTGTTATAGTCTAAAAATCTATTAACACGAGCTTACGTTTTTGCATTTTTCGTGCAAATTTACGTAATTAGGCGAAAATATTAATTATTTCAAGTTTTTTTACACGGAGTAATTGTTAACACATTCTTTGTTATGGTAAATATATATTTTATATTTGTATAAAACAAAAAGTGTTGATTTTATCAACTTAACTGTGACCGCCTGTTTCGGCACATTTCGCTCGGCGCAGTCTTAAGCAGTTAACATCGCCTATGGACGCTTGTAATACTCTCAAGTACTTGACTCCCAAATTTCCCTCAATTATCCCAACCGGGGTTATCAACAACCTACAGAAGACCAGCTCCAGTTCCAGATTTAGTGTGATAGTAATTATTGCGTCCTACTACTAAAACATTACGATTAATATGGTACACAAGCCTGATATGGATTTAAAAAGAAAGACTTATTGGGTAGGTATCAGTATTGAACACGAAAATATTGGCAGTTTGCTTACCGTTTATCGCAGAAGTCGCAAGCGAAGGGCTTGCGGTCGGTATGCACGCGCATATGCGAGTGCAGTAGGCGCGTGGTTGCGAAGCGCTTTCCGCACGCGCCACACTCGCACGGGCGCAGCCCCGCGTGCCGCGCCACGTGCGCCGCCAGCAGCCCGCTGTCAGTGTACCTGACACACACACGCATACTGCAGCTCTTATATGTTTAGCTCCCTACATACACTCGCACGGGCGCAGCCCCGCGTGCCGCGCCACGTGCGCCGCCAGCAGCCCGCTGTCAGTGTACCTGACACACACACGCATACTGCAGCTCTTATATGTTTAGCTCCCTACATACACTCGCACGGGCGCAGCCCCGCGTGCCGCGCCACGTGCGCCGCCAGCAGCCCGCTGTCAGTGTACCTGACACACACACGCATACTGCAGCTCTTATATGTTTAGCTCCCTACATACACTCGCACGGGCGCAGCCCCGCGTGCCGCGCCACGTGCGCCGCCAGCAGCCCGCTGTCAGTGTACCTGACACACACACGCATACTGCAGCTCTTATATGTTTAGCTCCCTACATACACTCGCACGGGCGCAGCCCCGCGTGCCGCGCCACGTGCGCCGCCAGCAGCCCGCTGTCAGTGTACCTGACACACACACGCATACTGCAGCTCTTATATGTTTAGCTCCCTACATACACTCGCACGGGCGCAGCCCCGCGTGCCGCGCCACGTGCGCCGCCAGCAGCCCGCTGTCAGTGTACCTGACACACACACGCATACTGCAGCTCTTATATGTTTAGCTCCCTACATACACTCGCACGGGCGCAGCCCCGCGTGCCGCGCCACGTGCGCCGCCAGCAGCCCGCTGTCAGTGTACCTGACACACACACGCATACTGCAGCTCTTATATGTTTAGCTCCCTACATACACTCGCACGGGCGCAGCCCCGCGTGCCGCGCCACGTGCGCCGCCAGCAGCCCGCTGTCAGTGTACCTGACACACACACGCATACTGCAGCTCTTATATGTTTAGCTCCCTACATACACTCGCACGGGCGCAGCCCCGCGTGCCGCGCCACGTGCGCCGCCAGCAGCCCGCTGTCAGTGTACCTGACACACACACGCATACTGCAGCTCTTATATGTTTAGCTCCCTACATACACTCGCACGGGCGCAGCCCCGCGTGCCGCGCCACGTGCGCCGCCAGCAGCCCGCTGTCAGTGTACCTGACACACACACGCATACTGCAGCTCTTATATGTTTAGCTCCCTACATACACTCGCACGGGCGCAGCCCCGCGTGCCGCGCCACGTGCGCCGCCAGCAGCCCGCTGTCAGTGTACCTGACACACACACGCATACTGCAGCTCTTATATGTTTAGCTCCCTACATACACTCGCACGGGCGCAGCCCCGCGTGCCGCGCCACGTGCGCCGCCAGCAGCCCGCTGTCAGTGTACCTGACACACACACGCATACTGCAGCTCTTATATGTTTAGCTCCCTACATACACTCGCACGGGCGCAGCCCCGCGTGCCGCGCCACGTGCGCCGCCAGCAGCCCGCTGTCAGTGTACCTGACACACACACGCATACTGCAGCTCTTATATGTTTAGCTCCCTACATACACTCGCACGGGCGCAGCCCCGCGTGCCGCGCCACGTGCGCCGCCAGCAGCCCGCTGTCAGTGTACCTGACACACACACGCATACTGCAGCTCTTATATGTTTAGCTCCCTACATACACTCGCACGGGCGCAGCCCCGCGTGCCGCGCCACGTGCGCCGCCGGAGAAAATGCAAGGGAGAAAAGTCGTCCGAGCACTTGGACAATCGCAGGCTATTTGCTATCTGCTCGCGTGGGTTATGCGGCTTATGGACTTTCTTCTTGGCTTCTTGCCATGATGTTTTTCAGTACGGTTACAATCTATTCAAGTATAATGTACGCATTTACTCTTGCCTTGTAAAAGAAGCATAAGGCACTAAGTGAATACCGTACCTCTTGTCACATATATGGCAGACGTGTTTTTTCTCGACCCGCTCGCCGGTGTGCACGCGCACGTGCCTGCGCAGCGCGTAAAGTTCCGTGAACGTCTTGCCGCAGATCTCGCACGGGTGGCGCTTGAACTCCATGTGGCGTTGTATATGGCGCCGGAAAGTTGCTTTTGCTATGACAAAACATGTATAATAATAATAATAATAATTTATTTATTTTAGTATAAATTCTTAGTTTACAATTGCATCTTAACAATAACATAAAGTGCACTTATAGATATTTGCCCGAACTAGGTTAAACCTGTGTTTCGAGCGACAAACTGCTTACATACTATTATCAGTATAAATAAAATTACATTATAATAACTGTTATAATAAACTAAAGGTAAACGTAAAAACAATTAAATTAAGTTTAATATTCTACTTTAAAACTAAATAAGCAAAATTTTATTTACAGATTGCAAGTAACTGCTCGGTTTGGTCATACGACAAAGTTTGCATATAAGTAGAAATTAAGTTTTTACAGCTAAAATGAGTTAATTTATAAATGCTTAATTCTCTATTTAGCCTATTGTACAAAAATGGCCCTAGTAATGCAAAAAATCTATTTGTAAAATATGTTTTGAGCATGATTGTGTGGTGCAGACTATATCTTGCCGACGCTTGTTAATTATGTCAGCGTTATAGGTATGCATCGCATGTTGTTTTAGTATTGTGTGCATAATGAAGATTTGACGGACAGTCATTACTTTGCAGGATTTATATAATAAGCTTGTAGGAAATAGGAAAGGACGGCGGGTGGCTACTTTTAAAATTGCTCTTTGAGCTCGTTCAAGAGGCAGCATAGTAGTTTTCACTGCTCCACCCCATGAAGTAATACAATATTGGATAATTGATTGACATATAGCTAAGTAAACTTGAGTAATCAATTTAATATCTGCTACTGTTCGGAGTTTTTTAAATACATATATTAATTTACGGATTCTATTTACTAAACTATTAATATGTTGTTTATAGGAAAGTATCATCTACTATGATCCCAAGATATTTTATGCTCCTAGTTTGCAGGATAGGAGGACAATTACACATGTTTGTTGCGGGGTTTTGAAGCGGACATTTGTGTGCATATATAGGCGGGTTAGTTATACTAACTAACATTAAATATCTGGGGGTTATAATAGATCACACTCTTTCATTTAAACAACATGTAGCCACTTTGTCAAGCAGACTACGTAAATTAATATTCGTTTTTAAAAAACTGCGTTATATAGCAGACAATAATCTTATTATACAAATGTACAAGACACTGTGCCAATCCATTATTCAATACTGTGTTACCTCATGGGGAGGCATCGCCAAGTCGATTATTCTTCCAATTGAAAGAGCACTCCTAAAAGTAGCTACACATCGACCTTTTCGCTATCCCACATGCCTTTTGTGTCAAAATTCTAAAGTACTAACATTTAGGCAGCTTTTTATTATGCACACCGTACTAAAACAACATACTACTCTTGAATATAACCCGGAACTAACTAACACTAAGCGACGGAAAGATATCGTTTGTACTACTCAGTCTCAATCTAAGTATATTTTTACCAATAGGTTTTTCGCATTTTTAGGTCCATTTCTTTATAATAATATAAACAAAATAACTGCGATTTATGACAAAAATTATGCTAACGCTAAGCAATTAGTTCAACAATATTTACAAACCTTGAACTACGATCAATCTGAAAATTTGATGACTGTTGTTCAATAAGTGTTGCGCAATAAAATAACTTTAAGTAGTCATAGTAATCACTTAGTTTATAATGTAATTCGTAAGTTTTTATATACAAATAATAATGTTTTCATAAGTATTGTTTTAGAATTTATATCTATATTATACAGTACGTGCCCTTAATGCCTGTGGCACAGGTTTACCCTAGTACATGCACCCCTTATATTATACCTTTACCATGTAACCTAAGCTCTGTATCCTTTTTTTGTACCAATTTAAGTTGAATAAATGATTATTATTATTATTATTCTCTTTATTTAAATATTTTCAATATATTTTTCATTTTTAAATATACATATATCTATAAAAATACATTTATAAATATAAAATATATGGTACCCCATCGGCATCGGGAACAGGGTCCAAGCTGCCGGTGGTTAGGATTCCAGAGATAGGAACCTCCTTACAATGCGTGCTGTATCTAAAAGCACTGCCTTCTGCATCAAACCCTTGATCCAAGCACCCAACGCGAGCCTCTTTAGATGGTGATCGAGGCTCTTGGCTATTAGACCATTGACAGATATGACTATGGGCACAATGATTGCCGAATCAACATCCCACATGTCGAAAACCTCGCGAGCCAAATCGAGATATTTAATTTGCTTATCTTTTTCAGCTTTCGCGAGATTGCCGTCATGCGGAATGGTGACATCGATAATCAATGCGCGGCGCTCTGATCGATCTATCACCACAATGTCAGGTTTGTTGGCCACAACAGTCCTGTCTGTGATGATAGTTCGATCCCAGTACAACGTGACATGACCATTTTCGAGAACTGATTCAGCTACATACCTGTAGTACGGCACTTCAACATCTACAAGTTTGTATTTCAAAACAAATTGCTGGTGAATAATCCTGGCTACTTGGTTATGTCTGTGCAAGTACTCGCCGTTAGCAAGACGAGAACAACCGGAAACTATATGCCTGAGGGACTCACCAGGTAGATGGCACGCCCGACAAATGTCAACCGTACCATCCCTCAAGATATATCTCCGGTAGTTATTCGTCTTGATAACTTCGTCCGCAATAGCACAGACAAACCCTTCGGTTTCCCCAAAGAGGTCACCGAAACGTAGCCAGTTCACGGAGGCTAACAGATCTACATCAGCTCCATATAGAGCCTTGTAGAACCTGTAGTGGCATTATATTTAATTATTTAAATTATATATATATATATATATATATATATATATATATATATATATATATATATATATATATATATATATATATATATATATATATATATATATATATATATATATATACTGTTTTAAATTTAATTTGGTACCTAGCATAAAAATATATATACATGTTATTTATTCAATAAACATACTAAAATAATATTTATAATAATTTGTACACGCAAACATTTTATAATGTTTTTATATATATATTGTCACTCGATGGACGGCGGCGCAGCGATGACGCGATCTTTTGTTTAAGGTGCGGGCCATCGGCTCGCTAGGTAGCTTGCGCGAGCGGGACAACACTATCGGTTGACCGCTCGCGCACGCTCCGTTCCGCGGCGCCGGCCCATCGAGCAGTCTAAGATTTGAATTGACGCGAACCGCTCAACAGAAATAATTATTGTCATCGCTACCGCGCGCATATTCCTTGTGTATTAACTTTCTCACTAAATTATATTCTCGCCTTCCATTTCACTCCTTCTGCTTGTGTATGTGTATAGACTGTGAACTTGTGCTACTGTGAACTTTCTAATAAACTCTCTTACTTCTGTTTCCTACCTGCGACTTTTACTTCTAAATATTTCATACTACTTGCTTCACACATTCTTCTACAACACTACAAACCTACCGTGAAGCTCCTTGCTCTGCCATACATCCCTGCGATCGTTAGTGCTAAGTACTACAGGCTTGCGCCTTTCTCTTTAGCCAAACTGAGCGGGGTGAGTCCGATGTCTACAGCAACTACATCCCGATGCATACCCACGTCTGCCTGAAGAAAGTATTCTCTGAGGTTGCATACCTCGCAGTTATGAAGGGCCTTGGCATTCAGAAAGCCTCGGCCTCCACATTTCCGCGGGATATACAGTCTCATCACAGACGAACGTGGGTGATGCATACGGTATGCCGTCAAGAGTGTACGGACCCGCCGGTCCAGGGCATCCAGTTCAGTCTGAGTCCACTTAAGTATGCCAAAGGAGTACATGAGCACCGGCATGACCCAACCGTTACAAGCGCGCACCTTGTTGCCACCTGATAAAAGACTATTTAAAACTTTTTTCAGGCGACCAAAGAAACGCTCCTGCATCGATTGCTTCATGTCAGCCTCATTGATACTTAACGCCTGTGACATACCCAAGTACTTGTAAGTATCGGTTACAAGAAGTGATCGTAGGTTAATGGAATCCGAAAGTTGTGTTCCTTCGAATTCCACTATCCTGCCTTGCTTTACATGGATGACAGCACATTTGTCCACACCAAAATCCATACTGATAGACTTACTAAAAGTTTCAGTTACTTTAAGTAAATCCATCAACTGTAATTTAGTGTGGGCAAACAACTTTAAGTCATCCATATACAACAAGTGGGATATCACTCCACCACCTCTATGTAACCTGTAACCTAGCCCTGAACCCTCTAGTAATGTACTAAGAGAATTCAATGCTAGGCAGAACCAAAGAGGACTCAGGCTGTCGCCCTGAAATATACCCCGCTCAATTTTTATCAATTCGCCATTCCCAGGGATCTGTCGATATCCTGGATAGCTAAGAACCGTTTTCCATTGCCCCATACATGACTTCAAAAAGATGCGCAGAGTTGCATTTACTTTATACAACTCTAACACCCTCGAAAGCCATGCATGAGGCACCGAATCATACGCTTTCTTACAATCTATCCAACATGCCGCCATATCCCTTTGTTTACAGCGAACCTGTTGGCTAATGGCCATATCAATGAGAAGGAGCTCCTTAGTACCACGAGCCCCCCTCTTACATCCATTCTGAGAAGCTGACATTATTGAATTTGTATCAATATGTTTAGATACCTTGGCTCTCAAAATAGATGTAAGAAGCTTATAGATCGATGGCAAACATGTTATCGGTCTATAATTGCCGGGCTCGTTGGTACTATAATTATTAATATTAATATTATAATATATTAATATTATTATATTAATACTTTAGTTATTCTTGCGCATAGAAAAGTGAATATATTTCGTCTTATCGATATTTAAAGTTAGTAAATTTTGATGAAGCCAGTTATTCACAATATTAAAGCCAAGCTGAGCGTTTTCATATAAATCGTAGCTGGTTTTAGCGGAGAATATTAGCACGGTATCGTCGGCGTATGATATTATCTTGCCGTTTTCTAATATAAGATTACATAAATCGTTAATATAGATCAGAAATAGCGTCGGACCGATAATACTTCCTTGGGGAATACCAAAACCAGTATTTTTCTCATAATTGCTAGTAGTATTATCTATTTTAACGCATTGGTGACGATCGCTTAAGTAATCTGTAAAAAGTTTTAGTTGATTACCCCGTATACCCAATACCTCCATCTTGCTCAGAAGTTTAGAAATTGCCGTGTACCCTTGCCGAGTTCCTCTGTGATATAATGAGTCAAGCTATGAACCGCATCAGCGGTGGATTGTTTGGCTCGAAATCCAAATTGCTTGGGTGAAAGATAATTGTTATTTTCTAAGAAGTTGACTAATCTAGTGTTTATAATTCGTTCTAGTATCTTAGATATTGAGAGGAGTATGGATATAGGTCGATAATTTGCAACTAGATCTTTGTTTCCAGATTTAAAGATGGGTATGACAACTGCTTTTTTAAGGCATTTGGGGAAAATCCCTTCAGAAAGGCAGAGCCTAAATATATACGTTAATGGAGGTACTAAGATATGCCTAAAATATTTAAGGAACTTGTTGTTTATATTATCGTAGCCGACAGCAGAATCATCCTTCATTCCTAAGATGATTCGTTCTATTTCCTGTTCGTCAGTGTCTAACATAACAAATGATTTTAGATTAGCGGTGTTGTTCGGTTTCTGACGAGTTATAGCAGTGCGATTACAACTTTATATCTGAGTCTGCTCAGCAAGTTTTTTACCTACATTAACAAAATAGTTATTAACATTATTAGCTGACAAAAGCGGTGAAGAGTGAGTGTGCAGTAAACACGAATTTGATTTATGCTGTTTAGAAATATAAGTGACGTTTTTAATGTTTCCAAATTTGCTTACTGTTTTTACCTGCCTTATGCAATATGTGTCTATCGTAATTAATTTTTAATTTCTTTAAAAGGTTATTACAGTAATTTCTAGATCTTTTGTAAGTTATTTGAAGTACCAAGTTATTAGAGAAACGCTTAGATCTCTGATGAAGCTTATCTCTGTGTCTTATACATCGAATTAGTCCAGGCGTAATCCAAGGTTTAATATTATAGTACTTTTTTCTCGTAGCCATTGTTGTTGTGTTACGTAATATTGCTTGTTGGACATTTTGTATTAAATACGATAGAGAAATATTTGCGTAAGCGCTATTGTATACTGGGCTAAAATCTAATTGTATAACTATTTTATGTGTAAACGTACTGCACTAAATGATTATATATATAAGCATAAATGTTATTTATTGCATAATACTGAATGCCATATGATACGATACGTCCTGAAATGTTAGTTCATTTTTGTCAGGCATGCACACCAGACTAATTAATATTAAATTAATGGCACCACGTATTAACGAATCTACATGCTACAAACAGACTTATAAGGATATTATTAATAAAATATATCGTATTATTTATTATTATTCGCTCTTTCTAATAACGGTAATTAATTAAAGAATCTACTAGGTATATTTTCAATGAATAAATAAATTATCATACGGCGCTTCAAATACAAGCCCGAGCATCCACCTTCAGAAGAAAGGCTCTCCATTAAGAGTGGAAGAGTCCTTCGTAACCAGTTAATTGGTTCTGGTGTGAATGATAGTATGACTTCCACATTTACATATAACATGGTATAATGAAAACACTATTACTTACAATTAAATTCCTTCTGACATTGATTGCACTTCCAGAAAGCTCCTTTACTGTGTATAGCTGAATGGACAGTGAGGTCATGTTCTGAATCGAATGATTGTTTACACTGACCACAAGGATATGGCCGCTTCTCCATGATAATGCCATGCTTTCTCCTAACATGCTGCCGTAATGTTTTCGGTTTTAAGAACATCTGAAAACGTCAGAGTTAGTTACAGGGATCACCATCAATACAGACACTTGATAAGGAGTGGAGAATGAAGACTTGGTGAAACTATCTAATCAGGAGAGTTTAAGAAAATGTTTTATTTATGGAACATGACTTTGATTTGACACCATGACGCATACAAAGTACATTTCTTTGGGGTTGAAGCAACTTAGATTCCTTCAGATTTTGGTTGCTTTCTTTAGAAAACACATGTGACGCTATGCATCCCATGAACCGGCCAGTGAAGCCTATGATGATTGCGTTAGTTCCCATCACTTACTACATATATCATGCAGAACAAAAACAAAAAAGGTATAAAATATTTTATTATTGAACATACCTTATGACAAAGATTGCATTCAAACGACCTTGTTCTTTTCTCAGCCGGTTGCTTTTCAGGAATATCTTTATTTTGATCACATTTTGCAGCTAAAATTAAAACATAATTAGGTACTGGGTGCTCCTGTGGAATTATTATATAAAACTTATTTTTAACAATGACTACACTAGAGCTTATGACATTAAAAAAACATACAGAGATAGACTATGTATACCATAAAACATACTGGTATATTCAGTATATGTTATTGCTTAGTGTAATTCTGGACACATATTATACACCATGCATTGATATAACAGAAGGCAAGCATTCTTCCAAAACACAAAATGTGCATGAAAAAAATATATAATAATGTCTTTGCTACGAAATCTAAATAACTAATCTTGAAGCTGAGCATTATTTGCAACTTACCACTTGACTTTACATTTTTTCTGAAATAGAAATATATCCATAAGATTGTTGTTTGCAAATAGACTGCATTACATAATTATATAGGCATTTTTCTCTCATTGAGGAATCTGCAATTTGTTTTTGATCGATTCAAAGTCATTAAATTTGAATTAGATAGTCAATAAGTATATACAAATTTGTTACGCAGTTTAGCAATAAAGGCAGTATAAACAGTTACTTATGTATTTATAATATTAATATAGATGATTACTGTACTATTAGTCACAAATTTAAGTTAAAAAAGAGATTGTACTATTTACTTTTTTTTCCTCTTACTGTCTGCTTGTTTGTTTTTTGGTATGATTAAAAGTTTATCATCTGAATCAATGTCTTCATCATGGGGATCTTCTAAATACTGTACATCTGCGAATATAAAAATTAGTGATATCAGAATATTTGTACTCAATTATGTTTTTATGAATCAAATATAAATTAAATACTTTTGCAAATTAAATTAAACATGTTTTGATTTAAATTTTTTATAGTGCTGTAATTAGAGTTTACAATGTTAATGATCTTGATTAGATTTTAAATTATTTTTCCTTGTTGATGTATAGAGTCACACCTGCAGCACAATAGGTTTACAATGATGTCTATCATTAAGACAATTGACAAGTTAAAGACAACATATAATATAATTGGATACAAGACAAATTAAAATATGCCGCACACTGTGTATAAAAATTTAATGGGATAGCGGTAATGACTTACCTTGAACTAATTCTTCATCTTTAACTTTACTTGTTTCCTTATTATCTACAGTTGCCACTTCATCTTTAACAGGTCTAAAACATAAAATATTTCTTATTTATAAGGTAGATAAACATACACCCATATAAACTATTAACCTATTGAGTCACAGATACACACACAATAGGGCTTTTATTATGTTTGACATTCCAATACTTGACAGGTTAATTAGGATTTAGGGTTATTCAAATTGGTGATCCACAATATTTCACTATGAAATGTACTTAAGATATATATTATTCTAGCTGTGCTTGCGGTTTCACCCACGTTTATAATTACTGCGCCGCCCCTATGGGTCGTAGCGTGATGCTATAATTAATAGCCTATAACCTTCCTCAATAAGTAAGCTATCCTACAATAAAATAATTTTTCATTTGAAGTCGGTTGTTCCTGAGATTAGCATGTTCAACCAAACAAACAAACTCTTCAGCTTTATAATATTAGAAGGGATGTAAATAAATGAGTATAAAATAAAATACCTACATGCTAAGATCAGGTGATTCCTCTTTGACAACAAATTCTCCTTTTAGTATTGATCTGAGCATACAGTCCGACTTTTCACACTTGAGTTTGAATTCATAGTACTGCAGAACAAGAGTTTGGCATAACTCACATATACTTGTTGGCAGACCATCATCAGGGAGCAACTAAAAAATAAGGAGGAATCTCTTAGATAAGTTTAATAATATTTTCTATGTATAATATACATATATGTATTTACAAAAAAAAAAGTATATATGTATGTTTATCCATTGTCTAGTAACTATAGTACAAGCTCTGCTTGGTTTGGGCTAGATGGTGTTGTGTGTACATGTAATAGAATAGAATAGAATAGAATAGAAAATAATAGAATAGAATAGAATATATATATAGAATACCAGAAATTTGTATTTTAGATTGTTAATAACAACAGAGGTAAACAAAAGATTTAGAATTTTTATTTGCCGCAATCCTGAGTAATTCTTTTGATGCATTATTTCTTAGAAAACATTTCATGCATGCATGCTTGTTTAGTATAAATGTTTTACTTGTAGCTTGTACTTTAAAATGTACTTACTCGTACGTTAGTTAATGTCGTGACTATATCGGCTAAGAAACTGTTTTCTTTGGTAGATGCTAAAGGATACAACACTTCACTATTTGTAACTAAACATATTCGACATATATTTTGTACATCGCAGTTTTCTGTGCTAAGAAATTGAAACAAAGTATAAGGTATTTCTATTTCTATGTAATTTGATTCTTCTTTCGGTGGAATATCTTCATTATTCGGCACATTTTCCACGACAGAATCGGGTTCCATATTGATCGACATAAGATATATCAATATGTATATAATCTGTTGTAGGTAATTGAATTATATACGCAAAATATTACTTAAAAGCCTAATGTTACTTGATTTAATAAGTTCAACCATACTGAATTTATAATTTGCGTCCTTGCAAAATATTATTTTTCTATTATTCTAAACTCTAATTTGACAACTTTACTGTCAGTGTCATTACGTTACTGACACTACTGACAGTGACAATGGTACTTTGTTTGCCACAGAAGATATTTCGTTAAGACAAACTTTGGAATAGGTATGTGGCGACTCCGCACAGACGAAGAAGTTCAGCCTACATTCAACAGATGGCGATACAATCGCACTTCACATGACATCATACTATTCTACACTACTACTCTACTACGATGAGCGGTGCGTGTGCCACGCACCGCTCATCGCACTTAGACCCGACTCAATGAGGTCTAGCGACACACAGTTCCGACTCACTGGAACTAGCGGCATACAGTTCCGACTCACTGGAACTAGCGGCATCCTACACTGGCACTGGGAACGCTCTTCAGCAGCATCGACAGCTTCTCATCAACCTGATCGACCTTCGGTCTTGGGGGGGAATACTGTGGCGACTCCGCACAGACGAAGAAGTTCAGCCTACATTCAACAGATGGCGATACAATCGCACTTCACATGACATCATACTATTCTGCATCGCACAAGTGAAGTTTACACAGCGACTGAGTATACTCGTATATACAAGCTCCCGACATCAACCGTCGGGCCGCGGCCCGCCAGGCACGATCAACCAGCCTGGTCGGAGGATCCTCCCTTTGTGTTGCAGGGACTTCACACCCTGTTCCTCCACAGGTATTTATGTTTAATTATGGTAAAAAACAACTCGCAATACTTGTTATAACTATTATTTACTGGTTGGTTGGTAAACGCGTTAAATAGATAAATTATTATTATTATATTTCTCTTAACACATATATTTTCCTAACCTATTAGAAAAATATCTAGTAGTACTACGTAGTCTATCTAAGTAGTTATGCCACTGAAAATGACACTTCCACCCCCAAGCATAAAGCTCTACACGGCCTCCCTCTGACCGGCCGACAAAGGCAAGTCAGAAATGAGAGTCCTACGGGCGCTTTTGAAGTTCCACGCCAGCCAACCAGTAACGGCAAGCCGGGGACGAGGCCCTAATCGACTCTCTGAGGCATTCAGGACCGCAGTGTCGCCGCTCACATTCAGCTCGCCACAAGCTGCCCTGCGGTTTGTGCGCTTTTATTTAACCTGGTGATACATTTTTTGTTTATATCTGTAGGTACCGCACGTGTATGCAGCCTTGAACCGCACACGCACTACACAACAAGCGCCATTTGCACAGGAAACGGCTCGTTTCGACGTTAGCGCCGCGCACGGAAGTTAGCGTAAACTTAACTCATTTCTGATTCGTCGAATGTAAGACTTGCTATTGGTTACATTTCTGTGTAAATATATTATAAGTTTTTATTGGATAACGCAACATTTGGTGTACCTACTATAAATTAAGGTGTCAAAACTCAAATATGTACATTCTGAAATCTGGAGTCTACGTGTTACTATAGGCACAGATAATATAATACTATACTAGTACAGATACTCAATCCCATACAAAAATCTTGGACACGCCTAAGTCTGGCCCTGGGGTACCAATTAGAACAAAAAGTAAACAGTTCCAAAAATAGATCATAGATGGCACTATGAGTTCTATTGTTAATATTAAGATCGATCAAAATGCTTTATTGGAAGAAAATTGACCATAAAATATTATTATAAATAAACATTGTACATATTTAATTAACGAGTATCAAGGTAAACGCATTTATTTTATGATTTAAAAATATCGATATATCAGTATTTTTTACATCAGACATAGGTTACCTACCTATCATTTTATTTTACCTATAGGGTTAGATGAGACGCTAGATGGCTCTTTTATATGTTTATACAAGTCTACAAAAACATTGTGTTTTTATTTCATACCCTTCTTTTGGTTTACTTCAATATTTGTTTATTACCTACTGATACTAATTAATAAGAAATTACTTATAATATGAAAAATATGTATGCTTAACAAATGTCAATGTATTAAACAAAACGTTTTGTTGTACTACATGGCATTATATTCAAACACCTGGTCGGTTCTCGTAACTTCTATTGTCAAATTTCATTTGCTTGTGCGGCAGTAGATATAGCGCAGTCGTTGGACTCGTCGGCGTTATAATAATCATTATCTCTGTGCTACATACTTATTGTGAATTTAATTACAAACTTACGATAGACATGCCGATCGAAATGGAGTTTTAGTAAATCATAGCAGCATTTTACTAAAAATAGCTAGGTAAATATTAAGTAACCTATCATAATAATTATTCTATAAAATTAAAGACTGTTATTTGTTTATACCGCTTTGTTAGTTTGGTTTTTAAGCAATTTCTAGTATTATTTGATCACTAGACGCAACTTGACTAAATATGTTTCAAAGGGCCTGAAAGATAGTTAGGCACAGTTGTGATTAGGGTTGCCACCTTTATTTTGAACAAATAGAGTATGTTTACTATCTTAGGTAAAAAAAGTACATGATCTGAAAATAAAGTATTACTTATTTAACTTGCTTTTTGGTTACCATATTTTTGTTAATGCTAGTTAAATCTAACAAATATTCATATTAAAATAATATTTAAATAATTGGTTTTGGTTTGCTTCTTCCTGTTGTCGACGTCACGTGACTATATTACGACATCAAATTTCGTTTCAAATATTATCATTTACTATTTTACTCACATCACTCACTTATCACATCACACTCATCATTTTTTAACTAGTTCCTATTAATGTGTTCATATCTGGTTTGATTGACATTGTAATAAATATTCAGATGTAATAGTAATATTACCTACATGAGATAAATATTTCTTGGACGTCGTCGTCACCATATATCCTTATAATTATTATTTAGACACGAATATTTAAATAAATCATACCAAAGCATGAATAGTGTTTTAGGATTAGTAACATCGCATTTATCATGGTATATTAATGTGATCTTTACTTACATAAATACCATAATATTCATTAAGTACTTATCAATTTTTTTGTAACTTGACTTTAAACTATTATTACATATTAATTATTGATTTCCCTACAAAATCAATAATTAATATGGATATAAAAGTAAAAGAATACAATGTCAATAATTATTAGGTATGACATAGTTAAAAGATTACGAGCCATGACTAATAAGCGTAAAGCATACCTACTAACTCAGTTGTTTTTTAATCTATTAATAGGTACATTGTATTTTAAAGGAGGTGTATCAATAATTATATTATTAGCTTTAACTTCTGTTAAAGTATTAGGCAGGTCCAGATAATTAATATTTCATAACAAAATTTCAGTTGACAATCAAGCTTCGACTCTATTCAGAATCGACGCGGCAGGCAGGCGCGCTACTCGACTCCGCGGCTACCGGCAGCGCTCATACACGATATTATACACGAAAATTCATGAAGCTGACCGGAATAAACCGAACGCCGCCGCCGGGCGATACTCGCGCGTGCGTGTGATTTGATTTCAAGTATGGCGTAATTGTTTAATCGCTAAGGCCCAGTTCCTATATCAAGAAACGAGTCGTTTTAGCTACGGATAGTAAAATTTTGACATATTTTTCATAGAACATGTGTCAGAAATTAACTGTCCGTATGTAAAACGACTCGTATCTTGATATAGGAACTGGGCCTTAAACTGAGTACTTATCGACGTGCGGAGTGTTATGGGTTCGATTCTCACACAGAAAATAAATTATGTTCAACAGTTTTTTTTTGTTGAGTCTGTTACACGGCAAAAGAGTAACCGTTCATACGGTTATTATTCATATTGTTATTATATTTATTTTTCTATAGTTAAATTCAAAATAATCTATGTGATGTATTTTATAAATAGTCATAACTCAGTTAATTTCAACAGAGACTAAATACTAGGCATTGCACTGTTGTTTTAAAATATCTGAGCGCTATATTTTATGATATTTATATTTACAATTATAGTGAAATATAGATAACTAACTGCCAAAGTAGAATTCTATACGCCAATGAGTTATTTTCAAAGTACCCGAACATCAATCACAATCGCATACATAATGAAATATATTGTTTTATTAATACTTTTTAAAACACATTCATTAAAATTATTTGAAAAAAATATATACATGGTCAAATTTTAACTGCAACACGATATATTCATGAAAATCCGACCGAGTAAATGAGAATCACCAAAATCGTACGCATTTCGGCACAAAAGGTTTTCAAGGTTGCGCACATTTTGCGTCGGCTCGTTTAAATATGTTCTATCCGTGGTAAACAGTCAAGTAACTATTTTACGCGAATGTTATTCATTGAAATTAAACTACTATATACGGATTTTATTGCGTTGTTTATTTATCACTGCATTACAAAATTTTGAAAATATTACACTACTACTACTACTATTGATTTTATTTTACTAATTTATAAGCTAATAAAATTATTTAAACAATTAAATCTATTTATTTTTGGTTTACACTTTCCCCGACGTTTCGGTTGCTTTTCAGCAGCCATGGTCACGGGGAGACTAAGATGGTAGTTGTCTCAATGTTCCAGTGTAGTTATTTCAAAGTACCCGAACATAATTTAATCATGGGTGTTTCTATTTACGCAGAATGAGCTGAAAGTATCATGAAGTCTAGCTATGGTTTGTTTCTTCTTGGGTTTGACTATTTGAAGTACTGGATCCCAAGCTGGTGGTACATTCCAACCATCTTCTCTATTGAAATTGGGATGCTTTTTGATTTCAATAGCCTCGCGAAGCAAATCGAATCGAACCCATAACACTCCGCACGTCGATAAGTACCCGGTTTAAGCGATTAAACCACTACGCCATACTAGAAATCAAATCACACGCACGCGCGAGTATCGCCCGGGGGCGGCGTTCGGTTTATTCCGGTCAGCTTCGTGAATTTTCGTGTATAATATCGTGTATGAGCGCTACCGGTAGCCGCGGCGTCGAGTAGCGCGCCTGCCTGCCTGCGTCGATTCTCAATAGAGTCGAAGCTTGATTGTCAACTGAAGTTTTGTAATGAAATATTAATTATCTGGACCTGCTTAATACTTTAACAGAATAATAATTATTGATATACCTCCTATAAAATACAATGTACCTATTAATAGATTAAAAAACAACTGAGTTAGTAGGTATGCTTTACGTAGTCATGGCTCGTAATCTTTTAACTATGTCATAATAATTATTGACATTGTATTCTTTTACTTTAATATCCATATTAATTATTGATTTTGTAGGGAAATCAATAATTAATATGTAATAATAGTTTAAAGTCAAGTTACAAAACAATAGATAAGTACTTAATGAATATTATGGTATTTATGTAAGTAAAAATCACATTAATATACCATGATAAATGCGATGTTACTAATCCTAAAACACTATTCATGCTTTGGTATGATTTATTTAAATATTCGTGTCTAAATAATAATTATAAGGATATATGGTGACGACGACGTCCAAGAAATATTTATCTCATGTAGGTAATATTACTATTACATCTGAATATTTATTACAATGATGAACACATTAATAGTAACTAGTTAAGAAATGATAAGTGTGATGTGATGAGTGAGTGATGTGAGTAAAATTGTAAATGATAATATTCGAAACGAAATGTGATGTCATAATATCGTCACGTGACGTCGACAACAGGAAGAAGTAAACCACAACCAATTTTTTAAATATTATTTTAATATGAATATTTGTTAGATTTAACTAGCATCAACAAAAATATGGTAACCAAAAAGCAAGTTAAATAAGTAATACTTTATTTTCAGATCATGTACTTTTTTTACCTAAGATATAATAAGAAATAAAGGTGGCAACCCTAATCACAACTGTGCCTAACTATCTTTCAGGCCCTTTGAAACAGATTTAATCAAGTTGCGTCTAGTGACCAAATAATACTAGAAATTGCGTAAAAACCAAACTAACAAAGCGGTATAAACAAATAACAGTCTTTAATTTTATAGAATACCTAATTATTATGATAGGTTACTTAATATTTACCTAGCTATTTTTAGTAAAATGCTGCTATGATTTACTAAAACTCCATTTCGATCGGCATGTCTATCGTAAGTTTGTAATTCAATTCAGAATAAGTAGGTAGCACAGAGATAATGATTATTATAACGCCGACGAGTCCAATGACTGCGCTATATCTACTGCCGCACAAGCAAATGAAATTTGACAATAGAAGTTACGAGAACCGACCAGGTGTTTGAATATAATGCCATGTAGTACAACAAAACGTTTTGTTTAATACATTGACATTTGTTAAGCATACATATTTTTCAAATTACAAGTAATTTCTTATTAATTAGTATCAGTAGGTAATAAACAAATATTGAAGTAAACCAAAAGAAGGGTATGAAATAAAAACACAATGTTTTTGTAGACTTGTATAAACATATAAAAGAGCCATCTAGCGTCTCATCTAGCCCTATAGGTAAAATAAAATGATAGGTAGATTACCTATGTCTGATGTAAAAAATACTGATATATCGATATTTTTAAATCATAAAATAAATGCGTTTACCTTGATGCTCGTTAATTAAATATGTACAATGTTTATTTATAATAACATTTTATGGTCAATTTTCTTCCAATAAAGCATTTTGATTGATCTTAATATTAACAATGGAAATCATAGTGCCATCTATGATCTATTTTTGGAACTGTTTACTTTTTGTTCTAATTGGTACCCCATGCTATAGGTACCAGCAGGCGCGTGCGCTTCATACAAGCAAATAAGCAGTGCATACCCTAGTCCGGTGGCCTATGTAAATCTATATAATCGAAATCTATTTATTAAATACTACAAGCTGAATAATAATAAAGACACTATAAAATTATCAATAAGAGCTTGTGCCACTGCCATCTAATGCCATCTATTGGTCCTTGAGCGAACTACTAAACAAATAGAATATATTATAATAGAGAGGTGTCTGTAAGCACAAAGAATCGTGCTTATTAGCAGTACATCTAAACGTCAATCGATTACGCTGTCTACGAGACAAATATTTTGCTTGTGTGTGTAAAATGCACGTTTGTGCTCGCCGACTGAAAGCACTGCCTACAACGAAAATCCAACCTGTTTAAATAATTGTCAAAAACATCATAATTGTTGTTTATTATAGGCCTATTATTTTAGCAATATAGTATCGTACGCCATTATTAATTATTTCACAGAGCTGTCGAGGGGATTTTGAGCGCTTTGTAATAACAATTACATTAATATTAAATAATTAGTGAAATTACCGAAATTACTGTAAATTATGAAAATTATATCTGTGAGATCTGTGTTTGAGAAGTGTGTTTAAATAAATTAAAAACTGGGGTTTTTTAGACGTTATCTTTTGATGACAAAAATAAAATAATTTATCTTGGACGCTGTGTTCGCGATTTAGGTCTAAAACAACAAAAAGGTAATACGACACGTTCTTTTAATAAAAATTATTATGATATTTATAGCTGCCTAGCGGGCTGTGTACACACAAATAAACTATTTTGTTTGTTATACAAATTGCGATCGACCGAAAAAAAACGAGGTGTTGACAATGTTCAACAATATTACAGGCGCGAGATTATTGACAATGTCTTGAACGAGTGTCGTAGTCGTTATAAAAACTTAAAAGGCCTTAAGTTTTTCAATCTACTATTGTATGAATATTATACTTTGTATTGTAATAATTTTTCAGAGCAATCGATCGTCGAACTCATTAATTCGCATGAACATTCCTTTAACGCAGATCGCCTTAGGAATGAGCTCCGATGCGTTTATAAATCAGACGAATTAAAAACGTTAGGAATATTTGACCTTATTCAATATTTACGTACAAACAATTTAACAGCTATATTTCCCGAAGTTTACAAATAAGCAAAATTAATAGTTACGATTCCAGTTAGTAGCGCATCGGCTGAACGATCATTTTCTTGCTTAAAAAGAATCCATACATATCTTCGAAACACACAGGGCCAAAGCAGACTCACTGATTTGTCTATGATTTCAATTGAAAAAGAACTTTTAATGATTTTAAAACGATCTTGTAATTTTTACGACGTTAAAAACAAGCGCGTTGATTTGATTTATAAAAATTAAAATAATACCTACAGTCGAATATGTTAGTAATTTCTTTCATTTATTTTTGTTCATTTGCGCAAAAAACACTCTTAACATCTCACGGCCTTGTAATACCTACAAGGCCACAATGGATATCATTTAGGTGGCTTGTTCTCACCATCAGTCACTTATTTGGATATTCATGGTGGCCACACACACAATCATCAATGGTGCCATGTCGAAAAGTCGCTGAATTGAATTTGGTAAGATATTTTATTTATTTATTGTACACATATATATACACACAAAAACATTTATAAATGAAATGTAGTGCCCTCGCAGAGGTTTCGGGTAGGGCGTGCATACCCTACCAGAAATCTTTGTGCACGCCCCTGGGTACCAGTCTCTATCTTGAACCTCCAAAGTGTTGACCCCGGATAGGAACATACAGAATTAAGAACCCTGAAACTCTGCCCATCAACAACAAGAAATTCCAACCAAGCCAACCACCATGGAACAGTCAGCTCACACAGCGCAATCATCAAACCCATCGCCATCCACACCGCAAGCAGATACTCTATACCTTATTGGTGAAATCAGAAATCTACTTATTACTAGAAATTGCCGAATTGAAATCAAGACTGTATTATGACAACAAATACAATAATAATGATCGTCGCAACCGCTACTCGTCCCGCCATCGCGATTCGTCACGTCCAAACAGCCGATACGCGTCGCCGTCGCCATTTTGTTATTACCACAGACGTTTCAAAGAAAAGCTCAACGCTGCACTTCACCCTGCACATTTAAGCCTTTGGAAAACTAGACCGAACGTTGGCTGCGGCGGACACCGACGTTCACGAAAACTCGCACCGCCTTTATCTCACCGATTGCAACGCCCAATATATCCTTCTTGGTCGACACTGGCGTTAAAATATCCGTGCTACTGAGAAGAAAAGGACAGATCACAACACCGCTACCTTTCAAACTTTACGCAGCCATAAACACATCTATAGCTACGTATGGCGAGAAAACATTAACACTCGATTTCAACTTACGACGCCCGTACAAGTGGAAATTCATCGTGGCCAACGTTTCGAAAACCATACTCGGCGCAGATTTCCTCAAACATCATCAACTGATCGTAGATTTAAAAAATCGAAGATTAATCGACTGCGTTTCGAGTCTGAAGGTGAACGCCTTGATACGAGTTTCGACAAAGCTTACAGTTCACAGCATAGAAATTAGATACGTCGCAGTCGAATCACGATATTTTAGCGCAATACCCCGGCATAACAAGACTAACATCAATGCAATTAAAGTCCAATATGCTACACTACATCGAAACGGAAGGACCAACCATGCATAGCCACGGTACGAGATAGTGAAGAAAGAGTTCGAAAATATGATTGAACAAGGATTTTGTAGACCAAGTAAGAGCCCATGATCCTCACCACTTCACATCGTGCCTAAGAAAAACGACGACATTAGAGTTTGTGGTGATTATCACCGCCTCAACTCTATTACCAAGCCAGACCGCTATCCAGTTCCACGCATCAAGGATTTCACTCACCACATAGCAGGCAAGACTAGTCTCAACAATCGATCTAAACCGTGCTTACCAACAGCTGAGCATTAGAGACAAAGATATCGAGAAGACAGCCATAATTACGCCAATGGGGTTATTTGAATTCCCGCGCATGTACCCCGGTTTGAAAAACGCTGGACAAATATTTCAACGATACATTCACGAAGTGCTACGAGGCCTAGATTTCGTCTATCCATTTATAGACGACTTATTATTAGCGTTTGAAAACGAAGCTCAACATCCAGAACATCTCCACACTGTGCTTAAGCGATTGGAAGATGGTCTTCCAATCGCTCATCGGCATCACCATCAACCCCGTTATGTGTAACTTAGGTAAAGCAGATGTGCAATTTCTAGGCTACACAGTAACAAAGGAAGGAATTAAACCGCCCGAACACAAAATTCAAGCCATTACAGAGTATCCCAAGCCCAAGACGGGATGATAAACTTCTATCGCGATCACATTCCCAACGCGACAGCTCTACAAACACCGCTAAATTCATATCTCCACAACATTAAGAAAAAGGACAAATTGTAAATAACTTGGCCCGACGAGGCAACACAAGCATTCGACCAGTGTAAAGCTAGCATCATAACCGCAGCTTTACTCGCTTACCCATCTCATCACGCCACACTTGCCTTATTTTGCGACGCATCGGACAACGCAGCCGGCGCCGTACTACAACAGTACATAGACGAAACATGACAGCCCCTAGGATACTATTCAAAGAAATTCAACGACGCACAAAATAAGTATTCTACCTACGATCGGGAACTACTTTCTATATACCTATTCGTTAAACATTACCGCAAGACATTTGAAGGACGTCATTTAATTATATTCACCAATCACAAGCCACTAACATTCGCCATGACTAAGATCAACTCAACAACTGAAACGCTGAGGCGAACAAGACAACTTATAATAGGGGTTAAAGTATGAAGTTGCCGTTGTGTAGTACCTAATAGATACTTTGAATTGAAATAAAACCTTCATAGTGTGAGATTTTCGAGTGAAACTTTTTCACATGATACCTATAAGATTCTTCTTTTAAAAAATGTGCAATATTCGATTTTCGACTTTCAATTGTTTTTTTATTCAGCTTAGACGGGAAAGATGGATACTTCGAAAATCCGAGTCATTTTTTAATACGAGTTACGACGCGGAACTAAAGCGGCAGAAACGGCTCGTAATATCAACGCTGCGTTTGGACAGGAGACTGCTAATGAACGCACCGTGCGTTTTTGTTTAAACGTTTTCGTAACCCATTACTACTACTTACTTCGACTTAAAGAACGAACCACGTGGAAGACCACCCACACGGGTGAATAACACTGAATTGAAGGAGATGGTGGAAGCCGATTCGAGTCAAACTACCGAAGAATTAGCGGCATGGTTTAACGTTACCCTACCTACAATATTGGCTCATTTATCTTATCTTATCTTAATCCGGGGGCCAGTCATCGTAGACCGGCGACACTTCGACCCAGTGGGATCTTTTGTGTCGGCCCCGAGGTTTATCCTTGAGCTATCTCCCTATGAATGTACTGCATCAGTCGCAGCGTACACCTCAGAGGGAGAAGCCTGAAGTCTTCAGGGTTCGGATATGCCAATCCCATCAAACCCATCCTTAGTCCGGCCAACGCGTCACATTCACACAGTAGGTGTGATATGGACTCGTCCTGTTCACCACAGGCTCTGCAGATCGAATTGTTTGACAATCTCAATCTGCACAGGAAGTCATTGGTGCCAAAATGACCAGTAAACGCTCCTGTGAGTAGGCGTATTTGGCCCTTGTTGTACCCGCAGAACTTCCGGGTAAAGCCCGTGGCTCTGTTTGCAATGAATTTCTTGGAGTGTGCCAGACCCCTAAGGGCCATCCACTCCAGCCTGTGTTTATCATTGCCATGTGCATTCAAAGCTGCCTTGACGGTACTCTCAGAGAGACCTACGAATGGCTCGGGGCCCACAAATTGTTGCTCCGAGCCCTTTTTGGCTAATACATCAGCCTCCTCATTACCCTGCACCCCTGCATGCCCCGGAACCCACACCAGCCTGACTGTGTTTTTCCTGCCAAGTTTGTTAAGGGCTTTAACACAGTTCAGGACTAGTGCTGAGTCCACCCTACAGGAGTTCAGAGCCTTAAGAGCAGCTTGACTGTCACTGAGTATATAAACAATCTTGTCAGTGACATTGTTGTTAATATTCTCCTGCGTACAGGCAATTATAGCATAGGTTTCCGCCTGGAAGACCGTTGCATATTTGCCCATGCTTTGGTTCACCTTGTAGTCGTTGGCATAAATACCAGCGCCTGATCCTGTTTCCATTTTGGAACCATCGGTGTACCAGATGAGACAACCCTTGTCAGGGGATCGTAGACCTCGTCTCCATTCGTCCCTTGTGGGGACCTTTATTTTAAAATTCTTTTTGAATATGTGCATTGGTTGCATTTTGTCACATCCCATGCTCATAATCTCTAAGATCCTTCGAGATCTCCAGTTTTGTGTGTCGAGTTACTGGCATGTTGACGCTCCACAGCCCATGTATAGATAGTCTATGTAGCGCCTTCATCGCCTCTAACTCCACAACAATGTGTAGCGGCGTTAGGCCCAGCAGGATCTCTAACGCAGCCGTTGGCGTAGTAGGGAACGCCCCTGTTATAGCCATGCAGGCTAATCGCTGCACCTTCGACAGCGCTTTCCTGCATGTTGCTAGTTTGGTTCTTGGCCACCAGACAACGCTTCCATATGTGAGTATGGGTCTTATCATCATCGTGTATAGCCACTTGATGACCTTGGGCTTCAGGCCCCAGGTCTTCCCATAAGTAGAACGAATCATACCGAAGACCCGCTGGGCCTTCATTATGACTTTGTCTACATGAGGTTTCCACGTTAGCTTGTTATCTAAGGTCATGCCTAGATACTTCACCTGCGTGGACCATTGTAGCTGTGTACCATACATGGATAGAGTTCCCAAGCCAGTCGGATCTCTCATCCTAGTAAACGGCACGACAGTAGTTTTCCCTGGGTTGATCGATAAATGGTTACTACTGCACCATTTTTCTACCATACTCAGGGCCCTCTGCATGAGACTGGATACTGTGCTCGGAAATTTTCCATTGACAAGTATCACCAAGTCATCCGCATATCCGACCGTTAAGTACGGACCTTTGTTGAATTGTTCTAAGAGTGAATTAACCACCAAGCACCATAAGAGCGGTGAGAGTACTCCACCCTGAGGGCAGCCTTTGGTGGTCATTGCAGTCATTTCATCCCCTAACAACTCAGACCTAATAATTCTTCCTCTGAGCATACAATCGATCCACTTGCAAATGGTTGGCTCTATGCCGTGATTTGCTGATGCCACACTAATGGCATCAAAGGTGGTCCGATCGAAAGCTCCCTCAATATCCAGGAATGAAGCAATGCATACTTCCCGGTTATCTAATGCATGTTCTGCCTTATTTACCACAAAATGCAGTGCCGTCTCAGTGGATTTTCCCGACTGGTAGGCACATTGTAGCCCGTGGAGGGGAAATTTTCTCAATGCTCCCTCCCTGATATGTCTATCTACTAACTTCTCCAGGGCTTTCAAGAAGAACGACTCAAGGCTAATAGGTCGGTATGCCTTGGCTTCTTCGTAGTCTTCTTTGCCCGGCTTCGGTATGTAGATGACTTTAACTCGCCTCCATATCTTTGGAATGTATCCAAAAGCTATGCAGGCTCTGTATAGTCTGCACAAATGCGGAACCAAGAGTGCAGCTGCCTGTTGTAGGATAATGGGATAAACCATGTCTGGACCAGGTGACTTGAACGGTTGAAAACCATTTAGAGCCCAGCCGACCTTCCCTTCATCCACTACCTTCCTTGCAGTGTCCCAATCTGCTTTGGTTGTACGGTAGCCTAGTTCAACCAGGCTAATCGGGTCCTCCTGCTCCTTTTCTATTATCTTACAGTCCGGAAAGTGTGTGTTTAGCATCATTGCTAGTGTCTCCTTACCGGACCCTGTTCGCTGCCCATTGCCATCTCTGATGGTTGTCAATGGGTGTGCTCTGACAGTCGAGATAGCTTTGGAGAGTCTCATTCCTTCAGGAATAGTACTGATGTTTTCACAGTGGGCTCTCCAAGCCTTCCGTTTGGCTTTCCACACAGCTTTGTTGTAGTTGGTCAAACAGCGAGCGTAACCGCTATAGTCCCTGCTGGTCCTAGCACTGTTAAACGCTCTTCTGGCTTCAAGCCTCAGCTTGACCAACTCTGGCGTCCACCACGGTACCCTCTTGGGCGTAACTTCCCTTTCAGGGCAGTTACTTGTCCAGGCCGTATTTACAGTCTGGACCAATTTGTCTGCTGTAAACTCTATGTCTAATATAGAATTAAGCTTACCCTTAGAATCCTCCAAATCTATACTGAGGTCACTCCTGAAGGAGTTCCAGTCCGTATTTCTGGGATTCCTTCTACGTGCTATAGGAGCTGGAACCAGCGTCCTATACTTAAAGCATATGTAATTATGATCTGACAAGGTAATCTCATCAGACACATGCCACTCGACAATCTTAGTGCTATCCCTGTTGGTGGCTAACGTGATGTCAATTACCTCTGCTCGCCTACAGTTGACGAACGTTGGCCTGTTTCCCTTCTTTAGAATTTGTAAAGAGGTACTTACCACATACTCCAGTAGCTTTTCCCCTCTTACATTCACATCCGTGCTCCCCCAGACTGTGTGGTGTGCGTTGGCATCGCACCCCAGGATCATGTCCAGGTTCTCCCGGCTGCCATATTCAACAAGGTCCTTTATCTGTCCAGATACAGTTTCCTTGTCCGTATAGTCGAAGTATGCAGAGGTCAGGATTACAATATCCCGCCCTCCGCTCCCTCGCACATCTATCTTAACTGTCGTAAGATCCCTAGAACAAAAATTGTATAAGGGCATTGCATTTATGCCATTTCTGACATACACACATGTCCTTATATCATTAGTGGAACAGTTATGATAAATTACACCTCCTGTCCCACCCAAACCTCTGATCTTTCCCTCTTTAACATAAGGTTCCTGGATCAGGGCAATATCATATTCCTCCATCCGCAGGTGGCGGGCCAGAACGGCCATCGCCCCGATGCAGTGATGAAGGTTTATTTGTACGCACCTTAGTCCCGCCATTCGGTCTGCCTATGGTGGCGTCTACGATGGCAGGCACTGCTGGCCGCTCCCCTCACTCCCTTCCTCCATCAGCGCCCCCGCAGCCTCCGGCGACGACAGATCTAGACAATCTATATGTCCGATTATATCGTCGGTCTTCGGAGACACGCATGGCGACGACGTGTAGAGAGCCGTACCTGGTTCAATCACCACTGGGTTCACGGGCTCCTCCCCGTCCCCCACCTGTGGTGCCGTCACCGCATGGGCCTCCTCCTCCACGCTGGCACCCACTGTCACCTTCTGCACGTTCAGATCCTCAAGGATCTTGAACGTGCTTTTGTCCATGCCAGCATGGAGACAGAAGCCGCCTGCTTTTATGGCCGCAGCCGACACGCTGTCCACCAGGACAATGCGCCTGGTGTGCGTCTCCTCAACCTGCGTGCTAAGCACCTTCCACTCGCAGGTCCTCAGAGAGGGGTTGAGGCGCTGCAGCATGGTCAGCACCCTGGAGGCATCTAGGCACCAGGTATTCCTGGTCTTCCAGGCCATCTTTATTGGCCTTGGAAGCTCCTTGGCGCTGACCACTCTGAGCTTCACGTCCCCAACGGATTTACCGCTGAGGCCGCGAAGCCACTCTGCGGCTCTCTCACCCTCACACGTCACGTGCAGAGCTCCACCAAGCAGTGCACCGACACTAATGGCCGGCAGAGGATCCGGTGTGGCCTCCAGCTGGTCCCAAATGGCAACCCTTATGGGTTCCACCAGCTCTGCATTAAGCAGAGCGTCAGGGAAGTTGTCGGCAACAACGGCCATTTTAACCCCCGTCAGCGCCTCCCTGTAGGAGTCACCTTGGGTCTTGGCACGTTTATTGCCATCTGCCTGAGCAACAGCATCGTCGCTCACTTCCCTGACCCTTTTTGACGAGACTGCATCGGGTGCCAGCGCCAATTGCCGCTGCAGCTCACGCCGCTTGCGGTTGGCACACCCACTGCGCCTCTTCCTGCCCCGGGTATGGTCTGTGGAGTGTGCAGCCAAGTTTGGCTCCCCCTTAGGGTGTGCCTCGCCCGTCTGCTCCTTCCTGGCCTCCCCGATCCTGTAGGGCTGACACCCACTCCCAGAGGGTGTCCCGCTGGGATCCCCCTTCGGGTATTCCCTGCATGTCAGACCCCCTCTGTGGCTGCCACGCCCTCTAAATTGGTAGCCCTTTCCAGGGTTACCCCCTCTCCATTTCTTAACGCTGCCCGTGTGAGCACCACTCCCCTGGCTCATGCTCGGACGGCCACTGGGGCCATCACGAGCTTGCAGCTTGGGTATGTAGGTGCTCCCACGTGCAGCTCCTACACTATTGCTGACCTCTCCCCCTAAGGGTCCAGAGGTCCTTTGTTGCTCGCCCTTATCGGTCAAGCCCTTGGTTTTTTTTGTGACAGAGTCCATTTGGTCTATTTTACTTTTCACCTGCTGGCTCCCCACCCACCATGGAGCCCTCAACGTTGGGGATGCCTTGTTCAGGCACCAGGGCTACCAGCTAGGTATAGCACCCCTAAGTGAGCTGTCCCCGAGACGTACAGCACTAGTCGCTCCACCCCAAACCACTGACGTGGGAGACGAGCACTGCCGGCTGGAGACCTCTTCACCCAAGGGCACTCGCCTGGCGGCCGCATGAGCGGACGCCGCAGCCGATTGATCGCAGCTGGCTAGACTACGACCTCCCGTGTGAGAGGAAATCCGGACCAAAGGGGTGTGTTGCAGATCAGCAGCACTACCATCGCCACATCACCACTCAACCCCCAGGACTCCTTCATCCCTCCGTACGGGTCCCCGCGCACGGCACAAATACGCGGGAGGTCATTACTATCCATCGTCTGTCGTTCGACGATGGACCCGCCGGAACATGACCTCTCCATCCCAGGCAGTGGTCGACTGGTGGTTTTAGTTGCGTCTATTTCATAGGGAACTAGACCAATAACAGGGGGCAACCACGTGAAGGATTCCCCACCAGACTTGTCTTAGGGATCTACACGACTGTTGCGCTCTCCCCTAAGACCATTGGCACCTTACTCGTCTTGAAGAGTCGAGCAAAGTGGGTTTGCATCTATACTAAACAAGCAGCCAATCCAGTGAAGCTAGAAAGCAGAGAAAGCAAGCTAGGCAGTGCAACTATTAAAGCATAAATACAAACCCCCCCCTTTGGCTCATTTGCATCAAATCAGTAAGATAAAAAAATACGAAATATGGGTGCCTCATGATTTGACTGATCTGCAGAAAGAAATGCGTGTTGAAACTTGTGTTGCCCTGTTGAATCTATACAGAAATGAAGGAATATTGGATCGAATTGTGACATGTGATGAAAAGTGGATTCTTTACGATAACAGTAAGCGAAAAATGCAATAGCTGACTCCAGATCAAGCACCGTAACGGTGCCACAAAGCAAAGCTTACCAATAAAAAGGTAATGGTAACTGTTTGGTGGTCTCTTCATAGTGTCATTCACTATAGCTCTCTCAGGTCTGGTCAATCTGTGCCGAACTTCGAACAATGATGGCGAAATTGGCAGTGAAACAGCCCTGACTCGTTTATTTATTTATTTATAATATGTACACAAACAGATTACAGTCTTAACATAACAGGTAGTAATAATGAACATAATAAATAAACCGGACACAGTAATCCTAAGGTAATGTACACAACATGAATACAGATTACTCGTACAAAATAAAAAACGTTATTAAATTCGTTAGCGTAGGGTACAAGTGGGTAATTGTAAGAAGGTTTTTACTTAATAACTGTAATTTTACATTATAACTAGACTTGCAACTTTTCGGCACTAAGTACACCTGATACAATCTTTTTATATCTATTAAATTTTATGTCAAAAATATCGACTTTTTATTTACACGTGCTACTTTATTATAAGCTCTGCACATTCTTACTATTGGATTATAAAATGATGTATTATTTTTATATGCCTGAATTGCAAATATGTTAGGACAATTTTTTCTATGTGAAATATTAAAGCTGAGAGAGTATAGCCGGTGTAGCGATAGATGAATGAACCAATTTATGCAAATAGACTAAATCGTTTCTCTGACGTCGGTTTTGCAATGAGACAACATTAAATTTACTTAACCTCTCATCATAATTTAAGCGACCATAATTGAATTTACAAGAAAGGAAATTTAAGCACCTTTTCTGTACTCTCTCTATGTTATATATATACGTTTTATAATAAGGAGACCAAACTGGATAACAATATTCTAAGATACTCCTCACCAGACTGAAATAGAGACACAGGGTACTTTGTGTATTCTTAAACTCTTTAGTGGACATTATAACAAATCCCAGAAGTTTGCTACTTCTCTTCACCACATGTTCGTAATGTGAACGGCATGTTAACTCCCTATCAAATAAGACTCCCAAATCTTTTACCACCTCTTTTCTATTTAACACGCTATTTTCTATAAAGTAAGGGTGAAACATATTGTGCTTTTTCCTGGTAAAAGAGTACATACATACAATACTCAACACTTGTCCACATTGAGGCACATATTGTTTGACAAACACCAGTCCGTAACGATGTTGAGATCTCGCTGAAGGGGCAGACTATCTGTGGTCTCGTTTATTTTATTATAAATCTTTATGTCATCAGCGTATAGCAATGCAGGGCAAGATAATCGATTAATAAGATCGTTAATAAAGACTATAAAAAAAAGCGGGCCAACATGTGACCCTTGCGGAACCCCAGAAGAGACGGGTACGGGAGTAGTGGAATAACCCTTGACAGTTATAAGTTGGCTCCTTTTACTCAGGTATTAAGTGATCCACCTTAACAAGCACCCGTGTATTCCGTAGTGTGTGAGCGTAAGCCATAACAGCGAATGGTCTACTTTGTCAAAACCTTTACTAAAGTTCAGATATATGGCGTCCACTTGCCAGCCGGAAGTAAAGGCGCTGCAAAGATAATTTTTATATTCATGAAGATTACTAAGTAAGAACCTTTTTTTGACAAAACCGTGTTGTTTGTTTGAAATATAATTACATAAATGATTATAAAGTGGAATATATACCAAAGATTCAAAGAGCTTCGCTACACACCCGAGAATACTAATGGGCCGATAGTTAGAGCAGGATGTCTTATCACCAGATTTATGAATCGGGATAACATGCGCAATTTTCCAACGGAAGGGAAAAACGCCTGAGTTGATTGATTTCCTAAATAATATGGCTAATGGGACAGATAATTTCTCTGAGCAATTTTTGACAAACATTGGAGGATTCCCGTCTGGGGCAGCACTTTTACGTTCATCCAAATTCTTAATTTTAAGAAGGATAGCCCGTTGGCGGATTTGAAATGGATGAAGCGTAGTGTAAGTGTTGGGCAAATTTTCCCACAGAGTTGGCTGAGAGGAAGATGTATCGAAGACCAAACCAAAATACTCCGAGAAAAGTTCATAGATTCCTCCGCCATCTGAAGACGTCTTGTTTCCACGGGTCATAGACTGAGGTACGGTATTTGCCCCCTTTCTATAATTAACATAAAGCCAGAATAGTTCTCTCTTTACTCGTGAATCTTCACCATTATTGCTCCATGATAACGCAAGACCTCATACTGCACGTGAAAACGTTGTTACTCTACAGTAGCTGCAGTTAGAAACCATACGTCATCCTCCGTACTCGCCAGACATTGCTCCAACAGACTACCATTTTTTTTGTGATTTGGACATTTTTCTACGTAATAAAATATTTTCTGCAAATTTGAGGCAGTACAAAATACTTTCAGACGGTTTATCGAATCTAGATCCCCGGAGTTCTATCGTAAAGGCATAAATAAAATTCCGTTTAGATGGTAGCAATGTATAGATAATGAGGGTAAATATTCCGATTAAATAAATATGGTACATCTTAAAAAAACGAGTTTAAATTTTTCAGTACAAATCGGCAATGTCATACTTTGACCCCTAATATTTATTAGTGAATTTACCACTGACATACGTCACGTAAGCAGTAAACATAACATCATTGCTGATGCACTCAGCCGCATAGAAACTATCTCATGCCCATCATCACCATGGCAGTTCGTCGTTGATCGTCATCGCTGACAGACGTGTATCAATCAAAATATAGTAAATTTACATTATTATAAACATTGACCTAGTTTAGTGTGTTTGTGCGTGATATGCACATTACTGTTGCAGTAATAGTTTGTTTTGTTTTTATAATGGACAGTAAAACATCTTTATAAATATTTTAACATGGAAAGCAGTCCCTTCAATAGAAGTGGTGTAACGCGGCATACCCCTCCACCAACGACGCCACTAAAACCAAGAGACGATGAGACAGTTAAAATAGTCTCAACGTCGGAGATTCAGGGATGGTTGAGTTCAATCGAGCACTGTTTGAACGAGGTATGCACTATTGCATCTGACGGCAAGTTAAACACAGAGCAAAAGATGAAAATAAGTACCCTTTGCCGTAAAGTAGGAAGTGGTGTTGCTCAAATGGCTGTTCAGTATCAGTCACTAAAGCAGAACGCTTTTCAAAGTCACACTTCTCTACAAGCCCTGTCTGAAAAGCAAGATCTAGTGGAATACCTAAAGGACATCAAGGAAACCATTAAGGAGACAAGTGCGAATACTATACCGACAAGTCACGCATCTTTTGCTGATATGGTCAAGAAAGGGTCCAGTAGCTTTATTCGTCCTAGCACTCTTACCTCGGTGGTGATTTATCCTAGCGATACCTCAAAGTCCAGCGAGGATTCTAAGAACATGGTCCAGAATATCATCAGCCCTGAAGAAATGAAACTTCAAGTTCGAGCAGTTCGCAAAGTAAGAAACGGAGGTGTTATTATTAGCACTGAATCCAAAAAGGACATAGAGAGGCTCAAGCAGACAGTCCAACTTGCCACATCAAATCTTAAGGTCGAAGAACCATATAAGCGCAAACCGCGTATTATAATTATAGGAGTACCCGTTTCTATGGCCGAAAAGGAGATATATAAATGTATCTATGAACAGAACTTAGCCGACAAAATACCTTCAATGACACGAGATACATTTATGAACTCTATAAAACTTAGTTACAAGTCTGGTAAGAAAGATTCGGACAGCTGCAATTATATTATTGAAGTACCAGCCGTGATACGAAAAGCCCTTATTACACAGAGCAGAATATTTATAAACTGGACGTCCTGCCCGGTAAGAGATTTCACGCTGGTGACTATATGCTTCAAGTGCCAGCAATACGGTCACGCAGCCAAGACATGCAGAACCGTGACTTCTACTTGTGGACACTGCGGTGAAGACGGTCAATCCATTCAAGACTGTATAAAGAGTACGGAATCTCCAAAATGCGCAACCTGCCTGCGGTTTAAAAAGCCCAGCAACCACAAGACGGGAGACCCTGAGTGCCCACCGAGAAAGGCTGCCGAAAATAGATATATTAATTCTATTGACTATGAAGGCGCCTAAGAGCGCCACATACTCGCTAGTATATTAGATCTTTTAAATAGTTTTATATTATGGGTATTAATTTAATAAGAGAGATAGATAATATAAAGTCAAAGTCAAAGTATTTATTTGTAAACATAGGTAACATTACAAGATTGACAAAGGTTATATTATATTAGGTTCTGCTATGTTTTGCTTTTAAAGCATACAAATTCGATAAATTAAATAAATCATTAAAAAAACACACACATAAATTAAGTCATAAATTAAAAAATTATAAAAAAGGAAATAAGTCATCAGCAAAATTATTAAATTCAATTATACAGTTATAAATCACATACATTACTTATTTAAATATTCATTAATTGAGTAATACGCTTCTTTAATTAAAATGTCATACAATTCTTTTTTAAAAATGTCAATATTCCGTATTTCCAATAGCGTTTTTGGCAGACTATTATAAATTTTAGGAGCCATCCCTAAGAAATTTGCATTAAATATGGCTTTTTTGTGAGCTTTGACTCGTATTTTATTTTGATGTCGAGAGTTTTTTAGCGTTTCAAATAAATGAAAATTTTTCTTTACAAATGTTGCCACTTCGTAGATGTAGAGAGATGGCAAAGTTATAATTTGGAAATTAATAAAATATGGTTTACAACTGTCGATATTTCTTAGCCCATGCATAGCCCTTATACATTTCTTTTGGGCTTTGAAAGCTAGTTCCCGGTCAGGAGAGTTACCCCAATAGATGATGCCATACCTTAAAGTTGATGACACGTAAGCATGATAAGCTGTTACTAATGATGGGTGTTCAACTACTTTAGCTAGGTTATATAGCGCGTATGAATATTGGTTAAGCCGTTTACAAATATTATCTATATGGGTTTTCCAATTCATGCTTTCATCTAGCCAAATACCCAGGAATTTATGGTATTCAATGCTCTGAATTTTGAAGCCATTAAAACTTACATCTATATTTAACCTATTCGTTCTTTGTCTAAATTCAATCATCTTAGTCTTGTTTAAGTTTATTTCTAAATCATTATTCTTTAACCAGTCAATTATTACCTTAAGGTTTTCATTTAATTTTCTTTCAATGTCAATTTTATTCCTTCCTGAAAACAGTACAGTGGCATCATCTGCAAATAAGACCATTGGATGGTTTATAATTCGTGGTAAGTCGTTAATGTAGATTATGAACAACAATGGGCCGAGTACACTGCCCTGTGGCACACCAGAAAAAGTCACACGGGGTTCTGACATATATATTTTTTCTTCTCTTGTTTGGAGGCATATTCTACTAATGTGAGTTACTTGTTTTCTATCACTTAGATATGATCTAATGAGTGCCAGAATGTTACCTCGGATGCCATATTTTTCTAATTTTCGAAACAGAATTTGATGGTTTACACGGTCAAATGCTTTTGACATGTCCATAAAAAGACCAACAACAGGTGTTGTGTTATCAATATTTGTGATAACCCCTTCAAATAATTTATACACGGCCATGTTCGTGTTTATGTTTTTTCGAAAGCCGTATTGCTCCCTTGCTAGAATGTCATTCTTCTCTAAAAATGAGTACACCTTTTGATGAATAACCTTTTCAAAAACTTTAGAGAGTACAGGTATTAAAGCTATGGGTCTATAATTACCTAATTCATTTTTATCCCCTTTTTTGAAAAGAGGTTTTATAATAGTGTTTTTTAAAACTGCAGGATATACTCCTGCTTGAATGCATAAATTAATAGCATGACTTAGTACAGGTGCAATAATGATAGAAACAGATTTAATAACCTTTGTTGTAATATCGTCAAAACCAGAACTATTTGTGTTATTTAAAGAATCAAGTGGTATAGTCGGAGTCATGAAAAGAGATTTATGATTATTTATTTTTAAAATGTCAGAATTGAAATTGTCACATGTATGTTTTGATTGACCAATAAAGTAATTATTAAATGCGTCGGCAATGTCCTGTGGATTACAAAATATTTTATCATCTAATTTAATCATACTTATGTTTTTCTTTGGCTGATTAGTTTTACACCTATTTATAATACTCCAGGTGGCCTCAGACTTATTTTTAGCATTGTTTATTAAATAATTGTTTTGTGCTTTTTGTGTTTTATGTATAATAGTTTTTAATCTTTTGGTATAAGTCTGAAACATCCTTTTATTCTCAGCGCTAGGGTCTTTTCTGTATTGCCATAACATACTGCGTTTCCGTTTACAACATTTTTTAAGACCTTTAGATATCCAAGTTTGCTTTTTTGTTGTATGAATCTTTATTTTTTGTAACGGAAAGCATAAATCATAAAATAATTTAAATAATGCATAAAATTCATTAAAGGCGCTATTAGCATTTGTACAATTATAAATTTCGTTGAAAGAAAGTGCTTCTAAACAACTTTTGAATTTAAAAATATTTTCCATACAATAGTCACGCCTGTAAACAAACCAAAATGGAATTGTACTTGTTTTCTTTACGGGGCACTTTAATATTTGAGCAGTGTGATCAGATACAGCCAAATCTATAACATCACATTTACTGCCACTGATGTTATGTATAATATTGTCAATGCATGTACCGCTAGATAAACGCGTTGCCTCTCGTATACTCACTAATAGATTATAACTGCGTAAGAGATTTTCAAAATCCAGAGATATTTGGCTAGTTTTTGAGATGTCAATGTTAAAATCTCCACATAACACAACCTTACTCTTAGTTTTTAGACAATATTCTTTTAATATTATATCGAGCTTGTTGAAAAATGTAGCTATCGCGTCGTTATTGTATTTTGGAGGTCGGTAAATACATATAATTACGATTTTATGTAGAAGTAATTTTACCGCACAGCACTCAATTAGAGAAGGTATGCTCCATTCATCCAAATTAATTTCAGCACACTTATGTTTTTTATTTATTAATATGCATGAGCCTCCTTTTATATTATTTCTTGTGTAGCATGCAGAAAGTGTATAATTGGGTATAAATAATTGAGCATTAGCACACTTCTTCATGTTATGTTCGGTTATACAAAGAACGTCTATAAATCTGCCATCGTCGATAAATTCGTTAAGGTGAACACATAGCAAATCTGATTTATGAATCAAGCCATTAACATTTTTGTGTAATATATGTATGTGGTTATAAACGAAAAAAATTCATGTTCTCATTTCTGTCATTGCCATTCTCTAGATTGCATATAGCCATATTTTCGTTTTTGTTTGGAGTTAAGCCAGAGAGTTCGACGGAATGTTGTTGAATGCAATCAAATGGCTCAGTTTGTGTGAAAGCGTCAATGAGTAACGTTCTATGTGACGTCACCATGTTACGGGTTGTCATTATATAATTGTCATACTTCAATTTGTAATTAATTCTCAAAATATCTTTTAATAAACACCTACACAAGTTATCTGAGAATTTACTTCTATATGGTATAAATCTACTATATCCTACATCTACATATGTCACATTTTTGTATCTAATACACAAATGTCTTAATAAGTAATTCAATATATTTATATTCATATGTTGATTATACGGGATTTCTGAAATAATTACATTAGTTTTATTAATATTAGAAAGACAGTTACTTAAAGCTATTTGGTAGTCATATGGGTTAGTATCATTAATACCAGTCAAAATTATTATATAGTCATTCATTGTCATATTCTTCAAATCAGGCATATTTGTGACATCAATCGTTTTGGCTCCTGGTTTGTAAAAAGAGGTAA
The DNA here is from genome assembly GCA_963675205.1 of Catocala nupta. NCBI lineage: Eukaryota > Metazoa > Arthropoda > Insecta > Lepidoptera > Erebidae > Catocala > Catocala nupta. The sequence continues at coordinate 22,086,408 of OY776086.1, read as the reverse complement.
CTTGATATTGAGAACCCAATAATTGTTGAAGATGTTGTTGGACGCCTTTCCCTTGCTCATCTGCTATGATAAGTACTCTATTATAATCGTTGTGACTATCATTCAGCAAGCCATTTTTTTTGACTGATTCCAAACTTGTCAAGTTTTGTTTACACTTTAGGATTGTATCTTCTTGTTTGTGAACGTTATTTACACAGTTCTGGAATGGTGTGTCAGGCTGTGAAGAAGAAGCAAGTGTTTTCATTCCTGGTGTACTTGGAACCGATTCCAAAGATTTTTCAGGACGCTGACGGTTATCGTCATGGATTTTGTTTCTGTTTTTCTTTCGAGTGGATGCAAATGACGTTTTTTCAGAATAGTCAAGTTTTTTGTAGGCCTCAATTATTTTTTGATATCTTTGGATTTCATTTTTAAAATGTCTGTTTTCTTCGTTTAATATGTCAATTTCATTATTAGCAGATAGAAGATCGGAAGTTAATTGATTAATTTTAGTTTGTAGGCCTTCGCAGCATGTGTTATTGCAATCAATTGACGTGTTCGGTAAACTCATCATTGTTGAGTCAAGTAGGTTTGTAGACAAGTCTTGCAGTGACGTAGAATGAAATGAATTGGAGCGACGTTTTCGAAATGTTATATTATTATCAAGTTCCATGTTTGTTGGTGTCGTTTTGTATTTACTCTTATAATAATTATTTCAATATTCTTAGAACAATCACAAAAAGGCAAGGCTGACGCAGAGGATCGATCCTGCAATTCACAGTTTCATTCCAGCGCACTCCGTATGCGCTACGCAGACACTGGTAGTAATCTTCGAAATTATTGATATGTATCAAGTTGACGTGAATTGTAAATTATTGTCACTAGATGTCGTTCTTGTAAGAATAATGTGAGTTATTGAACTATTGATAATCTGTGTACTCAATCTGTTTTATCGACCGCCTTGTTGGGTGAAAACTTGTTTTGACATATATTTAAACTAGATGTCACTGTGATCGAATGTTTAAATGGATGAGTAGCGAATTTTAAAAATATTTTCAATAACTGTGTCAGATTCCAAGTCATGTGTGGTAGAGGACTGCAGACAATATCTCTCCGATGTAAATCATTCATTAACCATACTTACCCAAAACATACGTAGTATATATAAGAATATAGACAGTTTTAATATTTTTCAACATTGGCTTAACTTTGATTGTGATATAATAATTCTAACAGAGTGCTGGTTATTAAACCGGGGCGAGGTTCCATTAATGACAGGATACAATATATACCATAGCACAAGAAATCTTAATCAGAATGATGGTTTGGTAGTGTACGCAAAGGAATCCTTACAGGTTTCAATTGAAGAACCACCCTATCTAGATTGCAATTGCTTAGTAATAAAAATTGACACAAACACAGCGATTATCGCTATGTATAGATCTCCCTCCTTTAGAAACTCAGATTCCTTTCACACATCTCTTAATCAGACCTTACAAACACTAACCTATTTTAAAAATATATATTATATTTTTTTTTTTCTAAATATATAAAATATTATAGTAACAGGGGACATAAATATAAATATTGGATCAGAACAGCTCGATACAGGAACTCAAGATTATCTCAATCTCTGCTCATACCGTGGGCTTCTCCCTGCTCACACATTGCCTACACACCAGAGCGGTTCTTGCCTCGATTATGTGATGATCAAATCCGGCTTGTCATCAATTACGCTCGTCACTAACTCGACTATTAATGACCATCACGCTGTCTTATTAATCGTAAATTTAACGCTGCCTAAGCTAAATCGTCATCAAACAAAGTCCATTTTAAATATAAACAAACTCGAGTATGACTTATGCAACTTAGATTTTAGCCCAGTATACAATAGCGCTGACGCAAATATTTCTCTATCGTATTTAATACAAAATGTCCAACAAGCAATATTACGTAACACAACAACAATGGCTACGAGAAAAAAGTACTATAATATTAAACCTTGGATTACGCCTGGACTAATTCGATGTATAAGACACAGAGATAAGCTTCATCAGAGATCTAAGCGTTTCCCTAATAACTTGGTACTTCAAATAACTTACAAAAGATACAGAAATTACTGTAATAACCTTTTGAAGAAATTAAAAATTAATTACGATAGACACATATTGCATAAGGCAGGTAAAAACAGTAAGCAAATTTGGAAACATATTAAAAACGTCACTTATATTTCTAAACAGCATAAATCAAATTCGTGTTTACTGCACACTCACTCTTCACCGCTTTTGTCAGCTAATAATGTTAATAACTATTTTGTTAATGTAGGTAAAAAACTTGCTGAGCGGACTCAGATACAAACTTGTAATCGCACTGCTATAACTCGTCAGAAACCGAACAACACCGCTAATCTAAAATCATTTGTTATGTTAGACACTGACGAACAGGAAATAGAACGAATCATCTTAGGAATGAAGGATGATTCTGCTGTCGGCTACGATAATATAAACAACAAGTTCCTTAAATATTTTAGGCATATCTTAGTACCTCCATTAACGTATATATTTAGGCTCTGCCTTTCTGAAGGGATTTTCCCCAAATGCCTTAAAAAAGCAGTTGTCATACCCATCTTTAAATCTGGAAACAAAGATCTAGTTGCAAATTATCGACCTATATCCATACTCCCCTCAATATCTAAGATACTAGAACGAATTATAAACACTAGATTAGTCAACTTCTTAGAAAATAACAATTATCTTTCACTCAAGCAATTTGGATTTCGAGCCAAACAATCCACCGCCGATGCGGTTCATAGCTGGACTCATTATATCACAGAGGAACTCGGCAAGGGTAATCAAACTTTAGGCATATTTCTTGATCTAAAAAGTGCATTCGATACTGTATCAATTTATAAACTTCTGAGCAAGATGGAGGCTTTGGGTATACGGGGTAATCAACTAAAACTTTTTACAGATTACTTAAGCGATCGTCACCAATGCTTTAAAATAGATAATACTACTAGCAATTATGAGAAAAATACTGGTTTTGGTATTCCCCAAGGAAGTATTATCGGTCCGACGCTATTTCTGAATTATATTAACGATTTATGTAATCTTATGTTAGAAAACGGCAAGATAATATCATACGCCGACGATACCGTGCTAATATTCTCTGCTAAAACCAGCTACGATTTATATGAAAACGCTCAGCTTGGCTTTAATATTGTGAATAACTGGCTTCATCAAAATTTACTAACTTTAAATACCGATAAGACGAAATATATTCACTTTTCTATGCGCAAGAATAACTATAGTATAACTAACCCGCCTATATATGCACACAAATGTCCGCTTCAAAACCCCGCAACAAAAATGTGTAATTGTCCTCCTATCCTGCAAACTAGGAGCATAAAATATCTTGGGATCATAGTAGATGATACACTTTCCTATAAACAACATATTAATAGTTTAGTAAATAGAATCCGTAAATTAATATATGTATTTAAAAAACTCCGAACAGTAGCAGATATTAAATTGATTACTCAAGTTTACTTAGTTTTATGTCAATCAATTATCCAATATTGTATTACTTCATGGGGTGGAGCAGTGAAAACTACTATCCTGCCTCTTGAACGAGCTCAAAGAGCAATTTTAAAAGTAGCCACCCGCCGTCCTTTCCTATTTCCTACAAGCTTATTATATAAATCCTGCAAAGTAATCACTGTCCGTCAAATCTTCATTATGCACACAATACTAAAACAACATGCGATGCTTACCTATAACGCTGACATAATTAACAAGCGTCGGCAAGATATAGTCTGCACCACACAATCATAATATAAAAATATTTGTATGCAGCATTCACAATATATAATATACAATATTTTATATTGTGAATATGACTGGGGCCTATATATGGATATGTAGTTAAGTATCCTTTATTTCATATCTTGCTTGCTTTCTAGTAATATGGTCAAATAAAAAATTGGCGCCATAAAGAATAATAAACCAACAGAGACTATATAACCACACAACAGATAGGGACAGATACAGAACTAAAATATCAGAATCCATTAATTTGAACTTACCACTAAATAATGTAGATAGCGTTGAAACAGCTATCGAAACGCTCAGTAAGCTTATGCACCTAGCGATCAAAGAATCTACGACTTTTATAAGACCGAAAAAACACAAATTGCCCACTATCCTAAACTAATAAAGGATAAAGTAAACGAAAGAAGACTGCTGCGAAAAAAATGGCACTATACGAAATACCCTTGTGACAAAAAAGCTTTCAACAAGGCGTCTGAGGAACTTAAACACATGATCTGCCAAGCAGGAAACGAGCGTCTGCAAAACCAATTAGCTGACCTTACTCCTAATAAGGACACCAACTACTCTCTATAGAAGATAACAAAAAGGCTAAAATGACCAAAAGAACACATACCACCCATAAAAGCTCCTGATGGCAAGTGGGCAAAAACAGAACTTGAAAAGGCACAAGTATTCGCGGATTACTTAAAAACTATTTTCAATCCCTTAACAAGCAAAATCCGGATACGACAAGGAAATCTCCGAATGTCTGGACGCACCACTGCAAATGAGCCTACCACTAAAAAGTGCTAGTCCTAACGAACTATGGAGAGAAATCCTAAAACTACAGAAGGATAAAACACCAGGCTACGATTTAATCGACGCACAACTACTCAAGCAGCTGCCTAGAAAGGGCATAATTCACATCGCGACCATCTACAATGTCTGCCTACGACTAGCAATTTACCCCGCCCAGTGGAAAATTGCGCAGGTTATAAATCAATTGGGTATCAACCCAAACCAGGCAAACCGCTCCACGATGCAAGCTCCTACAGACCAATAAGCCTTCTCCCTGTGTTGGGTAAACTCTTCTAACTAAATATTGCTAAACAGGATGCGCTCCTATCTACCGAAAGTTATTCCTCTTCACCAGTTTGGCTTCCGAGAGAAACATGGAACTATTGAACAGATACACCGTATTACGTATACAATAAGTCGTGAACTAGAATGTAAACAGTTCTGCTCTGCTGTCTTTCTTGATGATCAGCCAGGCGTTCGACAGAGTGTGGCATGAAGGACTTCTCTTCAAACTTAAAAACTGCTGCCTCACTTCTTCTTTCCGATTTACGTTCGTACCTACACAGTAGATACTTTGAGGTGAAATTTAACAACGAAGTTGCTCCTTTAAACGAAATTATCTCAAGAGTACCACAAGGAAGTATACTAGGACCCATCCCATACTTGCTTTTTACCGCAGATCTTCCGACGCACGCTGATACTATAACTGCCACCTATGCAGATGATACAGCCTTTTGTCGGTACACGAGAATCCCGCGATAGCATCGGCCAATGTACAAACACACATCCATGAAGTGGAAAAGTGGCTAGGTAAATGTCGTATTTGAGTTAATAAAAGAAAATCTGTCCATGTGACCTTTACCCTGACAAGAGAGACTTGTCCCCCAATCAGACTTTATAATGATGAAGAAATTCCTCAAGCTGAAGGTGCCAGATATTTGCTTAACAGCAAGTTTAAAAATATTTCAAGATCTTCAGACAAAGAATTTGTAATCGCGCCTCACAAAATACTTTTAGCGATTTTAAAATAGCAGGAGCCATCATCAACTTCTTTCAAGAACCTTTTAACGATAGTGAATACACAAATTAATTCATAGAATCTATTAGATCAAATCTTCTGGCTGATATATAGAAGAAAATAATATAAATCGTCAAAGAGTAAATTTTGACAGATTGGACGCTAACAACCATAGATAAGACATTATATTCTGAGAAGACACTATATTCTGAGAATAGATACGCCACTCCCGAATCAGTTTTGAAAATTATGTACCGTTTACTTTAGATGGCATTACATTCGTTTAGTAATTAGGATAGCCGATAGATGGCGCATTTATAATTCTTACAAAATCCTTCTAAATTACACTTATTTACTTTGAATTTCTTGGAAATAGGAAACTAAAGTAATTAAGCGTAATTTAATTGGACACTGTAAAGTTTACACTAGAGATTTTTAAATCAAAAGCAAAATAAAAATTACTTGTATTTTTTCTTTACTTATAAATCACTAAGTAACACTTATGGACGCCAAAATTACTATAACGCAACTATACTATGAATTTACATTTACTTGTTGTCACGTTTTAGGGAATTGTACAATCACTTAAGCCAATAAATTCGGTCTGGAGGACATTATTAGTATTATATACATTTCTTATTTAGACCGAAATCAAGATTACACCTTCAGTCGCACATCCAAAATAACATTTTATTGCTAATTTTTTAGATCTACTAGATATAAAATTTACAGAAGTCAAGGAAACGAAGGATAATAGCAACGTTGAAGTTTAAAACTTCAAATTGACCCACGCCATATCTTGATACTTCGTAACCAAATATTAAATCTTATACTGGGTGGCGCAAAAGTAATGACCCTATTTGGTTCAGCTACAACTTCGTTTCTAAATTAGAAAACTAGAATTAGTTTTTAAATATATATATTTGTGTCATGAAATTTAGTTGCATTATGATTTAAATATGATGTCTATTAAATTTTGATCTCCAGAGTTAAAGCACATTTGAGCCCTATTTATGACATTTTCCATAACTAGCCGTAACACTTCCTGCGATATGTTTCTTATTTATTGGTGTATGTTTTCTTTTAAAGCTGCGAGAGTCTGTGGTTTGTTCACATACACCCGAGATTTCAAATAACCCCAAAGAAAGAAGTCTGGACAGGTGAGATCGGGTGATCTAGTAGGCCAAGGCAAATTGCCAAAACGAGAGATAACACGGCCTGAAAAAGCATCCCTAATTAAGTCCATAGTAGCGCGCTGTGTGTGCCGTGGCGCCGTCTTGTTGGAACCAGGTGTGCTCCAGCCCCATTGCCCCATGCGGTAACTATCGCATTGCCTGCAGCGTCTTCAAAAAAATAGGGCCCGATCACTCTTTCTGCACAGACGCCACACCATACAGTAACTTTTAGTGGATGTAAAGGTGTTTGTTGAATAATGCACGGATTTTAAGTGCCCCAGAAGCGAGTATTCTGCTTATTGACATGCCCCAAGAGACGGAAATGCGCTTCGTCACTCATAATCAATTTTGAAGAAAAATTATCCTCTTCAAGGTTGAGGTTTATGACGCGCTGGCTGTACTCTAGACGATCTCGGTGATCAGTAGGCAGCAGCTGATGAGTCATCTGAGTTTTATACGGAAACATCTTCAATTCTTTGACCAAAATACGCTGCAGAGTCCGCCTGGAGATCCCCAATTGCGTGGCACGTCGCCTCGTTGATGTTCCTAGACACTCTTCCACATTTTCGCGCACAGCCTCAATATTTTCGGCTGAACGGCCTGTTCTTGGTCTGCCAGACTTACGTCTATCCAATTTTGACCCAGTTGCTTCGAGGCGTGTGGCAAAGCGTCAAATAGTGCGACCAACCGGTGCCGGACGGTGGGGAAATCGTCGATGAAATTCACGTTGTGTTTTTATCACTGATGAATTATTCCGTAAAAACATTGACACGATTATTCCACGTTCTTGGGGAGTAAAGCGGTCCATGATTATTTTTAGTGAATTTTACATTTGATTACTACAACATTTTCAATATCAAAATTACAGGAGATGTCATAAAAAAAATATAAGGAATTTCTATAGGGTCATTACTTTTGCGCCATCCTGTATTAACGGCATCTATGCGACTAGAAAGAACTTGAGTTTTGTACCGTTTACTTTAGAGACCAGCACTATCTATGAGTACTTTTTTTTTCATGTAAATGTTCGACAGTTGCCCCACCCCTAACAACCAACTTATGGATTGCCCTGAACTCACATACGAGGATTTAATTGTGATTACAATCGGAACGTACCATTTGAAGCTATCACGGTATTACTGCAGTGAACATATTAAAATAACGGGTGTATACGAGATCTTTTATTATCGACATTCAGAAAGAGTTTTATTAAATAATGAAGAAAATGTTTTATTAAGATGCAAAATACAATCTCGGCATGTGCGAAGCAAAACGTATTGTACTTAAATTTTGTACAATGCTGAGACACATGGCCGGGCCGCTATTAAAGTGTATTATTGCTCGTGTATTCACGGTCGTCGAACACTTGGAAGTTGTGCCCACGTAATCAGTGTTTTGTACTATCTAGGCTGGGCCAGACACAACGATTTCGAACATCCGGCTGCTTTCTTAGATAGCGTATTAATAGACTTGGAATTGTGATACTATAGAATAAACAAGTTCCTTACTATATCTTGTTCTTATTATTTATCACCCTTTAAATATTATTAGCTACACATCGTCGTCATAAAAATGCATATAATTACTTACATCTTTTTACTCTGTCGCATCTTACAAATACGTGTGAACATTCTTTAAGTTCAGGATGAATGAAAATTGTTCGATTGTGCTTCTTGCGTTTTGGTACTGATGTCATTTTATTGATATTCTTTAGAATATTTGTTACGAATTCTTCGTATGTAGAATTCCGATGTGAAGATTCGAAAAATTCTCCGGGAAGACGTATAGGTTCGCCATATACCATCTCTGCTGCACTATATCCTGTGTCCTCGCGTAGACAACTCCACAAACCAAGTAGAACTGAAGGAATTTCTTTCATCTAATTAGCGTTAGATTCTCTTGTTATAAGCGCTGCTTTTAAGTTTCTATAAAATCTCTCTATCATTCCATTTGACTGTGGGTGATATGGCGTTGTCCTAATTTTGTGTACTCCCAAAAATTGTGAAAGTGATTCGAATATTCTTGATTCGAATTGTCGACCTTGATCCGTAGTAATGCGTAACGGTCATCCAAATCTTGTTATCCATCCCTCATATAGTGCACGAAATATTATTTCGGCTGTGATATCTTCAACCGGAATTACCTCAGGCCATGACGTACAGCGATCTATGATTGTGATTAAATATATTTTTCCTTGAGAAACAGATAATGGTCCAACAATGTCGATGTGTAAATGCTCAAAACGCTGCGATGGCATAAAACTTCCTACCGGTGATATGGTGTGGCGCTGTACTTTTGACTTCTGACAAGCTATGTATGACTTACACCAGCTATTAATATATTTGTTCATATCTGACCATAAATACCTTTGTGTTATCATATTTCTAGTAGTTCGCTTGCCCAGATGACTTAGTCCATGAATGACGTCGAAAACCTGTCTTCGAAATTTCTCTGGTAAATAAGGACGATTCTTCCCAGTCGATGTGTCGCAGCTGATGTTTTTTGTGGAACCCGGAAGCATTATGTTTTTAATTTTCAAATTCCTATTGTCACGGTGTCTTATCAATTCTTGGTCATGAGATTGGCATCTTGCTAAATCGGCATAATTAATCGGTGATGGCATATCAATTTGTTCAATATGTGACAGTGCATCTGCAGCAATATTAACACGTCCGCTTATATGTTGAATGTTAGTGCTATATTGTGAAATAAAGTCCAATTGCCGAATTCGCCGTGGCGTATCGTTTGATGATGGTTTTTGGGAGAATGCGTATGTCAAAGGTCGATGATCTGTGAAAATTGAGAATTCTCTTCCTTCAATAAACCTTAGAAAATGCTTGACCGCCATGTATACTCCAAGTAATTCTCTATCAAATGTTGAGTATTTTTGTTGAGCTTCACTTAATTTTTTTGAGAAAAATCCTAATTTTTCCCAGTTAGGTCCGGATTTTTGTTGTAGAACCGCGCCAAAACAGGTAGAACTAGCATCTGTCATAAGTGCCAGTGGGGCAGTGCGTGAGGGATGCACTGTTAATATTGCGTCCATGATGTTTTCCTTGCACTTATCAAAGGCTTTTTCAGCTTCAGTTGACCAAGGAATAAGAGAGTTATCATTCTTTTTCGAGTTGCACAGATAGTCGTTTAAAATAATCTGATATTTGGCGGCGTGCGTAAGGTTATTTCTATAAAAATTAAGCATGCCTAAAAATCTTCTTAATTCTTTAATTGTCTTTGGTTTAGGAAATTCTGCAATCGCTTTGTAATTTTCCTCAGTCGGGTGTATTCTTTGGCTCGTTATATGATAACTTAAGAAGTCTATCTCGCTTTTGAGGAACTCGCATTTTTCGAGGTTAATAGTTATTCCATTCTCCTGTAAGCGTTTGAAAACTGTATCTAAGTGCTGATAATGTAGAATCTCGTTTGCCGAGGCAATTAGGCAATCGTCGACAAAGACGAAAACAAAATCTAAATCTCTGAATAGGGAGTCCATGAATCATTGGAATGTTTGCGCTGCATTGCGTAGACCAAAAGGCATTCTTAAATATTCGAAAAGTCCAAAAGGAGTGATAATAGCGGTTTTTCCACATTTTTTACTGGAATACAGTGGTAAGCCTTCCGGATATCAATCTTGCTGAATACGTGTTTTTTTTTCTAATATACAAGTAAAATTGATAAATATCCACTTACACGATTAACCGAATCGTGGAAGTGGATATTTATCAGGCACAGTCGCTTTGTTGAGCATTGTATAATCGCCACATGGTCTCCATTCACCATTCTTTTTCTTGACCATGTGTAAAGGGCTAGCCCATAGGCTATCAGAAGGGCGACAAATGCCCTGTTCCATCATACTTTGAAATTCTTTTTTAGCGACGTGATATTTGTCTGGAGGCAATGGTCTGGCACGTGCAGATACGGGTTGCGCATGGAGGAAGGCCTCGTAATGTCCTCATATTTTTTTAAGAGTTGAGTTATGCGAGGATTCATTCCGATGTCAATAGTGCGAATTGTTTGCTGCGTCGATTTGATCAGGGTTGCAGGCGTTGTAAGCTTAGTTACCCTGTCAATAACTCTTCGACCAGCTATGTCGACTAATAGCTTATAATGCTGCAAAAATCTGCTCCTATAATTGGTTGCGTCACATCAGCGACGACGAAATTCCATGAAAAACATCTCCGTAATCCCAAGTTTAAAGTAAGAGCCTTTTCGCCATAAGTCTTGATTTTTGTACCATTAGCAGCATAAAGTGTATATTGTTCATTTTGCGTAAATGAATGTCTCTGTGTCTTGCCGATAACTGACATATTTGCTCCCGTGTCAATCAAAAATCTTATACCACTTTTTCGGTCGGTAACAGTGAGGCGGTTGGACGGGTGAATAGCACAGAGATCCGCCGTAGTCTGCGCTTTGATTAGTTTCCCTGGTCTCTTGAGTTAAATTTTTGTTGCCAGTCACATGGATCAATACAATTTCTTGCATATTTACCGTATTTATAGTGATAAAAACAATAGTGTTTTCTTTCCCGACTGTTTGCTCTTGAACTTGACCTCAATGGGAAATGCTGACGATTAAAATATCTTTGAGTGCTGCGTCGATGGTCTTTGTGATCACGCTGAATTGCACTTAATTCCAATTGTATTTTTGCTAACTGTGTTAATACGCTATAATAATCAGTTTTGTCTATGTTTTCGTTTACAGCTGATACCTCGGTAAGTTTTGAGTTTATTATAATTTTGTCAGCGATCTGGCTCATCTTGTCGATATCCATGTCTTCTGTAACTGCTAGGACTGTAGTAACTGATGGTGGTAAAAGTCGCAACCATAGCAGCTTGATGGTTTCGTCACCCATTTTTTCTTTTCCTAGAACTTGCATCTTGCGTAAAAGTTGTGATGGTTTTTGATCGCCGAGGTCCATTTCAGTCAATAATTTTTGAAATTGGCGCTGTTCTGACTCCTCATAGCAATTAATTAAGCGCTCCTTGATGGCCTTATACTTTTCTGTGGATGGTGGAGAGGTAATGAGGTCACTAACCTGTAGTATTTCTTCTTTAGACAGCTTTGCTATAACCGTAAAATATTTATAATCGTCGCCTTGTTTTTGTGGTGCTAATATGGCTTCCAGTTGTGTAAACCATAATTTAGGTTGATCCCTCCAAAACTCCGGAATGCGCAATAAGATGGTGGTACTAGCCGTTACTTCCAATGTTTCTTGATGGCCGTAGCGTGATTTGCAAGTTGGTTGGTTCATGTTGCTTATTTTCTTGTTGCGAAGTCCACTTGTAGAGCCAGAATCGTAGCGTCGTCGGGGTCACCACTTTGCCTACGTTTTGGCAATAAGTATAACGAGACTCAGATGGTGTTATAGTCTGTTTAATTTCAGTAAAAGTAAAGCTTATATACTAGTGTGGCGCGTGTATACATTTGCATGCGTGTGCATTTTAACTTATCTTAAGATGTGCTCTATCGGAGTACGTGTAATAATGTAGTCGCTACACCAGTCAACAGGAGATCCTGCTAAAACATACTTCAATCATAGATTATCATCGGCACGACGTTTAGTTGAAAATGCCTTTGGCATTTTAGCACTAATATTCAGGATATTTTTCAGAAGAATTAAAATGGCGCCTAAAAATGTCGATTATGTCATATTGGCAACTTGTACACTTCACAACTTCTTGCGCAACCAAAATGACATGACATATGTACCAAGTAATACACAACTATCTTCATCAGTACTCAGTGGATCTATACTTGAAACAATCAACCGACGCAATCGTGCAGGAGGACGATCTACGCATGATGCATTTTCGTTCAGAAGAGAGAAACATTTAAAAAATATTTCTCATCTCCTGTCGGACGTATTTAATAGTTAGATAAGTTGTATAGACTAATCATTGTAATCTAAATATTAATACGTGAAGCAAAAACTTTGTACCCCTTTTTACGACAGTTACGCGGCTCCGTCCAACGCTGCTTTTGACGAGCTTTAGTGTTATCAATAAATAAATGATTATGGTCGAATTTCGGCCAGTAGGCGAACACTATTATTAAATAAATAAACAGTTATAAAAAATAAATAAACTTTACTTACTTGTTTTATTTATTTCACTTGCTTTTGAGTTCCATATTGACATCTTGTACTTGGAAACTAAATATTTAGGATTGGACATATCATAAAGTACTGGGTATTTTCTTACAAACTCGATCAATTTTTCGTCGTCCATGATGAATAAAAAGACGTAGGTTCCTTCCTAAATTTTCGTTGCTCACTGCTCGGACACGCCACGGCAGAGCGTTCATGTTACAACGAGTCGAGAAGGGGGCGGGGCGGGACCGTGCGTAGTCGGGGCACGTCCGAGCCTCGTCTGGGACGCGGATGCCGCACGGTATAGCATGAACCGTATCGTATAAAATGTTCGTGAAGTTTTGGATCCGTGCCCCGCACGAAGCACGGCTCGCGCCCGCCACGGTCTAACATAATTATTCATCCTTAAAATAGAAACCTATTTATTGTACGCATAAGCTGATTATGCTGATATTTATAAATAACTGCAGCATAAGTAAATGTTTCTGTTTATGAGTACTTTTTAAGACGTTACAGAATATTTTAATTTGGTTTATCATAATTTATCTAAGTAAATTCCTTTAGTTAATAAAAATATCAACTGGTTGTAAGCTCCATCGGCCGTGCTCCACATGTCCACCTCCAATGTCAACACACACACACACACACACACACACACATGCGGCACCGTTTTCTTAAGGCACTACGAACACTACGCAACACAGTTCAATTTGATTTTATTTCTTCGATAGCCGTCACAATCCGTGCTCGCATTTCTACTGCCGAGTCACAAATTTTAGCTTAGACACATTGTTTTACGTGTCCCCACAAGTAAAACTCTAATGGTTTTAGGTCTGGGGATCGCGGGAGCCGCGAGATTGGTCCTGCACTACCTATCCACTTGTTAGGGAACTGAGAATTTAGGGAATTACGCACTGCACGTAAGAAATGAGGCGATGCGCCATCATGCTGAAACCACATAGATCGATGGAAATTCAACGGTAACTCGTCTAATACTTCGCTAAGTACGGTCAGGTGCAAAAGTGGAGTAGCAATTTTAAAAAGCGATAGCATCCCAACTAGTTGTACTTACGATCTTTTTTAATAAAATCATTGCACACATACCTACACATAAAGCCGCCTCACTTATACTGTCCCCTGTTCTAATTATGATTTTGAGTATTCATTTCAAATAAATAAGCAACTGATGTTGTGGCTACGTTGGTAACAGTACGATCTAAAATGTAATGGTTGTTGGTTCGATCCCCAGAAAGTGATAACCTTTTTGTATTTTTTATAAATTAGAAACATCGATGACTTGTTACTTTACTTTAAGACTTATTTAAACCGCAGTTATTCAAAAGATGAGAGTAGATTTAAAAATATAATAATTTCTCACTTGAATGGAATTATGTGATGCTGTTGGTTGGTGATCTTTGTTACGAGCGTTTGTGTTATTATTATCGCAATATTTTTTTAAATATTTTGATTGAAAGTCTACATTTAAAATGCAAACTAATATAAATATTGAATCCAGGGCAAATATATGGCATAATTATGGGCTTCATATATCTTAAATTGTCGACGAAACTGGACTAATCACTAAGAGTACGTTATTTTTTTAATATTATGTTATGGTATTGTGATTTACGATTTCGCTGTTAAGGAATCGCTATCTACAAGTATGTCATAAGATTTTTGATTTTATTTTAGAGAAATACTGTAAGTCGTTGGGTGAAACGATTTGAAGAAGAAGGGAACTTAAAAAGTCGGGTGGGTAGTAGAAAACCGCTTCTTATTAACCAAACTCAGCGAAGATGAATGGTGAATGCTTATGAATCAAATGGTATCATACCGACAAGTCCGTTGTGAACTATGTGTGCTAATATTGTGACCTCCATATTGCATAGACTGTGAGACTTGAGCTGTGTTAAGAATAATGGAGGTCACACTAAATATTAAACAAAGTTGTTTCAAATAGGGGGCGAGCTGGTTGACGATGTTAGAATTGTGGTTAAGTTTCAATCCTCTTTTCCTTGTGAAAAAGAATTATTAAGGTATAACCTCAGTTGTCATTATAATTGTAAAATATTATTTGTAAGTAAAATGAATCTAAATAGTAAAGACTAAACATGTTTTTTATTATATAGTATTGAAACATTTACGGCAAATTTCATAAAAGTTCATATACGGTAATCATATTTCGACATTGTTTTTATAATGAAATATTAATGTTATAAATTGAATAAAATGTTGTTTTCTTAATTATAATTTGCATTATTTATTTATTTTTTAAAAATAAAAACAGAATGTGATTTTTAGTAATTAAACTAATTCTGATAAATAATAATTATTATATTAATAAAATGTTAGTTTAAAAAAAAACACTGTGTTTTTATCACTCTAGCGTAATGAATAAACAAAAATAACGTTTATCTTTATTAATTGAAAATATCAGTAATAAAAAACAAAAAGTGGAAGTTGAGGACCCCAGGATTTGAACCACCGTTATCATTATATTTTAGTCATAAAGTGAGAAGACTCGTTGACCGCTCTGCTATCGCAATTAATTGTAAATGCGGACTAACAGAGACACTATTGTTGAATATAAAGGATAGTAGTTATTACCTATAGTTATACATATACAAGAACTCGTTTTTGTGTCGCCTTGCAAACATGCGCATGATGAACTTCACCTACTATCATTACAATAAATAATGTTTCATTATTTGCGTTAAAACATCACACATACAAAGATATTCGCTCGGATCAATACGCGAATGTGAATTTTACGATGCTACTCGACTTTTGTCTGGTCTTGTCATGTCTTGTAATTTGACAAAAAATAATTTGTTGTTTTTAAGGGACATACAGTCAATACGTCCCTTAAAAACAACTATAATTTGCACCGTTAATGTTTTGATTAAGAAAATATGGTCCAATAATACGATCACCTAGAATACCGGCCTACACATTAATACGCCACGATGTTGAAAGTGTGATTATTTCATTGCATGTGTATTTTCGAGTGCCCATACGTGTTCATTGTGGCAGTTAAAAACACCCGTTTTCTCAAATGAACATTTGTCGGTAAACAGCACATGCTCCAAAAATCCATCATCCGCTTCGATTTTCGTTAACATCGAAGTGCAGTACTGACTTCTAGATGTATAATCTGAGAGCAGAAGTGATTGAACTCGCCGGTAGTGGAAAGTATGCTGTCCATCTTCTAATAGTACCTACTTTCCACACTCGCATGTGGCTGGTGCCGGGGTCTGCTGCGAAAAGATCTAGCACTTCTTCTTCAATGCTATCGCCATTGCGCGGTCTGGCTCTTCTCCGCGAACAGTGCCTGTATTGTACGTAGGTACACTCGGTTGTGAAGCCGTTGAAAAGCGCGTTCCGACTGGACTGCTAGACCTTGTGGTTTTAGAGAACCATTCCTCGTACTCCCTACGCGCAGCTACATAATTACACTCGCTCCTATCTAAGCACATCAACATGCTAAAGTATTCAGGGTTTGAATACATATTATCTAACGGGGAAAATACTCAATGGCGAAAGTCCGGGCCGTGTCGTCAAACTGCCGCCATGCCGGTACGCTTTCGCTTGACAAGAAGGGGAACACTGTAGCTACGGCACGTGTTTGCAGTCTTGAACCGCACACGCATGCGCCACCACAAGCGCCATATGCGCGGGAAACGGCTCGTTTCGACGTTAGCGCCGCGCACCAAAGTTAGCGTAAACTAAACTCATTTCTGATTCGTCGAATGTAAGACTTGCTATTGGTTACATTTCTGTGTATATATTTTATAAGTTTTTAAATAAAATAAATAAAATATTTTTATTTCGGACATTAATAGTATGTACATGAACAGTCCATAGGTTGGTTAGTAATGGGTTAGTAACAGAATGTACTTAAAGTCTATATTAGTAGTGTTAGTAAGCCCGCCCTCTAGGCACCGTGTGGTTGCACTATAGGAAGTAACTATTTAGTAATCTGTGCTATAGGTACCTACATCTATTCTACGTTGTGTGATGAGATCTATGTATGTGCACCTATAGCTATTTCCATCCAGTGCCGTTGTATAGGACAGTCTGGCCTGTTAACAATTGTTTTTACGATGCCGTTCGGAGTGTTACGTAAGCGCTGTAGCAAGGAAGCCGCTTTTTTACGCATGATAGCGTGAAGACCATCTGTGCGAGCTTCAGCAAACATGTCCGATGCACTACAACGCCGCCGCAGCCGCAACAGCATCCTGAAGGCGTTGTTATATTGTACGCGCAGGACTTTGTAGGCTCGGCTTGTATATGATACCCACAGGCCGCTCGAATAGAAGGACTGACAGAACGCTTTAAATAAGTTCACTTTGACGTGTACCGTGCAGTGTGCAAACCTGCGGGCTAGCATATTGCTCCTCACCGCCAACGCCGTGCGCTACCGCTCTATATCAATGTCATCGCGTAGATCGCTGGTGACAATGTGACCTAAATACTTAAAATGCTCAACTACGTTTAGTACTACGCCATTGAGATATAATGGAGGTACACGGCGGAGCTGTCGTTTTTGCGTTTTGAAAACCAGAATCTCACTCTTATTAGAGTTGTACTTAAGGTCATGCACCTCCGCATACGTCTCGCAGATCGATAGTGGCTCCCTCAACCCAGTTATCGATGGACTGAGCAGGACCATGTCGTCCGCGTAACTTAAGTTATTGACGCAAGTACCGTCTATGTGACAGCCAACATGTGTGCTGCTCAGTCGCTTGGTAAGCTCGTTCATATATAAATTAAATAACAGAGGTGAGCTTAACCCCCTTGCCTTACACTACACTCCATTTTGTACTCAACCGACAGAGTACCGATCCATCTCACCCTGTTTGTCTGGTTAGCATACCAGTTACTGAGGAGCGCTGTGTATTCCGCCGGCACATCTGTGCCCCTCAATTTGTCCCACAGCACATCATAGGCAACGAGATCGAAAGCTTTCGACAATTCGAGAAAACAAGCGTAGACCGTCATCTTCCTCGAGGTATAGTACTTAACTATGTGTTGCAGGCTAAGTATGGCACTCTCCGTGGACATGCCCGCCCTAAACCCGAACTGGGCATCATGCACTTCAACGTGTTCTGAAAGGCAGCCGGTATGTTGAACACACACCGTCAAGCACCTTAGCCATGGTGGTGGCGAGCGAGATGGGTCGATAGTTATTTATATCGGACGTGTCGCTCGTCTTGTTTTTAACAATGGGTACTACTGTCGTCCGCATAAGCGACTAGGGTAAATAAGAGTGATTGAGGCACAGAGTAAAAAACAGCGAGAGGACTCTAGGTAAATGAACCCCCGCATGCTTAAGATGTTCTATGCTGAGGCCATCGTGACCCGGTGATTTTTCATGTTGTATTCCGGAAATAATTTAAGCAACTGTCTCAGCTGGTATTTTAGTAATCTGCTCGGTCACAGTAGCCTCAGCACATCTTCTATCACAAGACCCTGAGTTTAAGGGCGTCCGCACAGAAAAGTGGTCCCTAAAAGCATCATCACCGGGAGACTCGGCCTCACATTCATTTTGTTTGTGTTTTTCCAAAACTGCTTAAAGTTGTTAGTGGTATGGTTAGAAGCAAGAAGATCCATTTTAAGCTGATCTTGCCTGTTCTAACACCATTTAAGTTTGGCCTTGAAAATTTGCCTCGGCTTGGCCATTTTACAAAATAACGGGCCACTAGCCGGGCGACCTGCCATCGCCCAAACTTGGAATTGAACCTGGGCCTCGCGGTGAGCATCCGTGACATATTTATTCTACCCAGTTACGTAACCAGCTTTCCTCCGGCACTCGGCTTTACAGGTTTTTATGGCGGCACGTCCAAGGGTGGTTTAAAAGCTAGTGTACTGTGCGCTCCGATATCGCGCGTCTCATGATGAGATAAGGACTGTTGGGTTTATTATTATTATTTGGAAAGAATATTGTTTGGGACAAAGATATTTATTTGGGGATAGACATAATTTAAGTAGTGGCTTTGCGGTTTTGACTGTGTTGCTGAAGTGTTGAAACACTTTATTTTTATCAATTATTAAACTATAAGTAGGTAGGTACTATAGAGTTAAAGTTTGTTTGTATATTAGGAAACAATATCAGGGTCCTAGGATCACCAAATCGATTCTAATATTCTATACCTAGGGGAAAGGTGTACGATATGATCGGTGGAGGTAAGATGATCCTTTTGAATGATAGCGAAACTAATAGAGCCATCTAGTTGTTTTCTATGGTAAAGTATAGCTCCTGATCCCGTCGCGTACCTGTTAATCCGTAATGGCGAGGTGAGCGACGCGTAAATTTTTGTGTGAAGAAACGAATATTGACTGGTTTTGATCTATGGTAAGGTGTGCCTTTGAGATTGGATAAGTTTTTTCTAATCAGTTGATAGCAAAGATTGTCGTGTTAGTCGTTTTGTATAATGCTCGATTTTGTTTTTTTAATGGCATTGTAACAATAAAAGAAGTTATAGGTAATGTTTTCGAGTAAAGTTTGAGAAAGATGAAGTTGGGGTGAGATGATTATGTTGTCGTTGTACAAGATGATCCATGGATCATCTTGTACAAGGCTGATTGTATAAGCATAATTTGATCTCATATTTTTTTTGATGCTGTTTTGTATACCTAAGATAAGATAATTATTGATATTGTTTATTCTAAGTTGTTTTTTATTTATTTAATTCTGCCGATACCCAGACCGCACCGCATCTCCCTAAAATTGGGGGGTAAGATGATTCGGGGATCATCTTGTCCATAGCCTAGGGATCATCTTGGACACCGAGGTTTCCAAGATGACACATAATGGAACTTTAAAAAAATGAAACGTGTAAATTAAATAATAATAAATAATAGGTTTTGAGTATTACACCATATAGATAACTAAATCCGCTAACTTTAAATTCTTCTCCATTTGCATTAAGTTTCTTTGTTTTTATGTTACGAGCATTTTTGCTTACATAAGGGAATCAACTCGTACACCTTTCCCCTACCTACTTAATAGGAAATGCCACTATCAAGTATCACTGAATAATAAAAGTTATTTAGTCAACGTTTAAAACATAGAAATAACTTTCGACATACACGACACGAGCAAAGCCGCGGGTAAAAGTTAGTTTAATTTTAATTGAGAACAATATGAGCTTTAATAAGAGTAGGTATTATATACAGTAGGCGTTCGGTAATCCGGCACCCGATTCTTCCCTCTATTTTTTTTATCTATTAGATTATCGGATTTGTATGGGAAGTAAAGGCTTTACACATACAATGTAAAATAAACTCTACATATCATAGATAGTCAAGGTTAGGCTCGAATTGCCGAGCGAGAGCTAAATTACACAAACAATTCAACCGCTCTGTAATCCGGCGTTCGGCTGTGTAAAATGCCGGATTATCGTGCGGGTTACCTGAGTCGCTAAGTGCCGGATTATTGAGCGTGCCGGATTGGCAAGCGTCGGATTACCGAGCGCATACTGTATGTATCATATCATTAGACATTGCTTAGCATTGAGCACTGACATAGGTACAAGATAAATGTATGTCTAAGATATTGACTCAATGTCTCTTAAGTACCTCCTAGAGAAGACAACTGAATTAGGTTGTTTGCAACGAGCGTTAGAGTTCATGCTCTCTAACTCTGTTATTCGGAGCCAAGGGCTTACACCAGCGACACGTTTGCATGCATAATAAGCAGTAAGCGTAAACATGAAAGCATATTTTGAATATAAAATTTCGCGACGTTTACCGTATTGCATCGGTAGTGGTCTAGTATACTCAGATCCGAATGGATTAAAATCGGGGCAGATGGTAAAACAAATCGGGCTTTCGAGATTTAAATCGGGACAAACAAAGAAAATATTTGTTTATAACATACCTAGTTATAAAATTCACTGTACGTACGTCAAGCTAAAGTTAGTTTTAATTTAAATTTCCGCCTTGACATGTGTAATGGTTTTAACGCGTAAAAACGTAACAAACAAACAAACTTACATTCGAATTTATAATATTAGTTGGGATTACGATCACTTATATTAAAAATTGTACACTATCGTTCTTTATCGTGTAAATATAATGTGTGAGCTCATTCTTCTTAGCATAGACGGTTAATACATTTATTGAATTATCGCGATATTTAGCGTTCCGATCAGGTTCAAATCGGACGCTTCCCCAGACCCCTCAAATTGGGATATCCATCGGGACACCTGGCAACACCAGTCGTAGTAGGTAAGTTTTAATCGAGTTTTTGATTCGACCTACGTCCCGTAAATATCATTGGATTCATAATTTTTTATATTATTAGGTACCAAAAACTTGCATCAAACTTCTTGTCTTTTAATCGAAGCTAGGAACGGAACGAAGTTTGGCGAAAGGTATACATAATCCATAGGTCCAAAACAAAACGTACTTAGGTACTTTTTTTGAAATTTATCTACTATATACGGATTTTGTCGCGTTGTTTATATAACAATCCAGTAATTCAAATAGTCCCCAATAGACCCAAGAAGAAGCAAACCACAGCTAGACTTCATGATACTTTGAGCTCATTCTGCGTAAATAGAAACACCAGTGATTAAATTATGTTCGGGTACTTTGAAATGACTACACTGGAACATTGAGACAACTATATCTTAGTCTCCCCGTGACCATGGCTGCTGAAAAGCAACCGAAACGTCGGGGACAGCGTAAACTTAAATATAAATAGTTTTAATAATTTAATTAGCTTAAAATTAGTAAAGTTTAGTAGTAGTAGGTATAGTAGTGGAACAGTTTTCTAAATTATGTAATAAAGTGTTAAATAAACAACGCGATGAAATCCGTATATAATTAGTAATTTAATTTCAATGAATAACATTCGCGTAAACAGAAGACAATATTACGTACCTACTTCCTCAATGGCAATAGATATAGATATTGAAAATAAAATATGTACCTACCAACCAAATAATTGTTAACATGAACGTCATTAGGTAAGTACTGATTCCGGTCAATGACATCTATTTAAAGTTAAAAGATACCTATGTACGTAGATTCACGCTTGTATATCTACGAAGGGCATTGGCATAAATAGATATAACATCCATCTCTCACCACCTACGTTGGGCATCACCTAATAGTCTATTGTGGTTTACCAGATAGCATTATATCTAGACTTCGTTATCATGTTGAGAATAATTTACTTAGAGATAAGTAGAAAACCGTATGAATGCACTGAGCTGTGATGCTACATGAATTGCCGTAAACTGCTGTTAAAATTTGCGTAACAATCAACGTATGTTTAATATCCTCCAGACATTTAAAACAGCTGTTTTATGCAGAATATATTATGTTACCAAGTCTCAAACTACGCTAGAAAGAAAAATAGATAGTGTGATAATGGACCTACGCAGTTATTTCATTTGCGTTTACTTAAACAAAACAATGTTAAAAATTATCCACGAAAATAACTTTATCATTGTATTTGTCAGATATTAATACCTAACAATCCCAATCATTCTTTCATAAGTAGATTCATCCTTGTAAAACTCAAACGAGTAGGCAGAGACGCGTTATAATCACGTTGCACCAACAATGGTGGTAGCGTTATAGGTAAAAGCTCACTTTTTAACCCCCGACGCAAAAACGACGGGGTGTTATAAGTTTGACGTGTCTGTGTGTGTGTGTGTGTGTCTGTCTGTGGCATCGTAGCTCCCGAACGGATGAACCGATTTTAATTTTGTTTTTTTTATTTGAAAGGTGAATTAGTCGGGAGTGTTCTTAGCTACGTTTGATAAAAATCGGTCCAAGATGGCCGCCACCACAAAATGGCGGATTATATATTTTTTCACAACTCCCTCAATATGGGTATCAAATGAAAGGGCTTGACGAGTAGAATACACTATGATAAATTTCAAATCCAAGATGGCCGCCACCAGAAAATTACAAATTTCCACAAATTAAAATTGTTCAATATGGGTATCAAATGAATATTGTGTCGGGGGTTTTTTAAATTTTAAATTTAGTGCTAGAAATTACCCAATAACCAGAATACATATAATATTGTCGTAGGTTTACGCGAATGTTATACATTAAAATTAAACACTTTATACGGATTTTGTCGCGTTGTTTATTTACTGCCTCCGTTGCACAGCGGTATTGAATACCACTACTGTGCATAGGCAAGTCTTGGGCTTGATACCCGGATCGAGTTAAGAAAAAGTTATTGGATATTGCGTCAGAATTCTCATTAGCAGCTCGGAGTTAGGAAGTTGTCGAACACTCGGCAATCACGTAAAGCCGTTGGACCACTTGGACCTGCACCTAATCTCACTCCGCTCGTAGTACATTGCCGTCTCATTTGATTATGAGAGGAAATAAAGAGTGCACTTGTATTTGCGCACATACTTGTGCACTATAATGTCTCCTGCGTAGATGGCCATACAATGTAGATAGTTAAAGGATTCTTAGTCGTAGAGTGTATTAAAAACATTTTGGAAATATAGCCCATATAAATAATTACATTTAACAACCTAAAAATGTTGCACTTAATATTAACGAACGATTTTACCTTTTGCAAACCATGCTGTTCCTCTGTTATGAATGACTTATGACTTATAATTTCAATAAATATTCTCAAAAACTAGCGTGAGTGAGCTTCTTAAAATTATTCGAGAGAAATGAGCTTAATTGAACGATAGTTGTTTTTATAAAGAGGCCTTATTAAAAACCGCTTACGTCTTTTAGTATCATAAATATTTAACTTCTCTTCCTTTCTTAACAAGTGGCAAATGGAGTGGGTGATAGGCATTACAAGAGTGACATGGCTAAAAAATAAACCACCTGCCTTTGTTTCACTACTAGGTACATAAGTTAAATGGTTTCTAATTTCTGCCACGGTTAAAAGTTTAATTTGACAAGTAATTGAATTATCTTGGCTGTTTAATGGCACCGTCTTCAAATCAGTTAGATGCCATTCGGAGCTTATTTAAGACTAAAAACACAGAACATTTTAACTACTCTTATGGTTATTTTCTGTGATTAAAAAGCTCATTTTTATTTCATTCTTTTTAATGTTTATATCGGCCTCGATGGCGTAGTGGTTAGTGTAACCGACTGCCACGCCTGAGCTTGCGGGTTCGATTCTCGCACAAGTCAAACATTTGTGTGCATGAACATGAATGTTTGTCTTGGTCTGGGTGTTTCTATGTACATATAATATGTAGGTATGTATTTACCGAAAAAGTATATATGTATGTTTATCCATTGTCTAGTCCCCATAATACAAGCTCTGCTTAGTTTGGGCTAGATGATGTAGTGTGTATGTGATAGAATATTATTATTATTATATAATAATAATATTACATTATTATATACATACACATTATTATATTATTATTATTATTTTTATTAAAAGTTAAAATATTTTCAGTGACATATAACAAGGTTAAAAGACTGATGTGTGTTCCAATCATCCTCGGCAAATTGGTATGTTTATTAGGTAAATAAAAAGTTCGTGGAGGAACGTGGTCTGAAGCTTCAACACAAAGGGAGGATCCTCCAAACAAGTTGGGTGATTGTGCCTCGCGGGCCGGGGCCCGACTGTTAATATTGGATACTTGGTAACTTGGATATATAGTCGCGGTGTAAACTTCACCTGTGATTCATATTTGTACGGCGGAGCGCCTATTTGGTACAGCGCCATCTGTTGTCGATCCTTGAAACTTACATCTGTGTCGCTACAAGGTTTTTGATGTATCTTTGAAGTCCAAGGTCGAAAATTGTGTGGTCCCATAATAATTTAATAAATTTCTTGGAGTTATACTACACTCGAACGCAAAAATAATAATTAAAATCGACACAAATCAAACTATGAGAACCTCCTATATTTTAAGTCGGTTAAAAATAACATTATTTTCTGGTTAGAAAGTGGATATTGACTTCGCTATGTGCAATCATCAAAACTTAAAATAAGTAAGTATTTATATAATTACCCTTGACAGCTAATACTGAATACTGTTTTCCTTTTAGTTGATCATTAACACCGACGTCTAAAACTGTACTGCCTGTATAGGTTTGTTTTGTGTTATAAAAACAAACTGCCGCACAAGCGATCGATTGCGTTGCGGGTGACTTGCAAACATACAATTAACAACAAAAAGTACATCCAGACTCAAAGAGATAATTTTAGGATCACATAAATGATTAACCCACAAAACTGAGCGCGATTGCAGTAGCAAGTCGACCGCTTGCCAGCTGCACCATCCGTGCAGTCCATAAAAAAGTGGCGAAAGGTTTCTTTCAGATATGAAAAGGTTGGCGTTACATCGTGTGTTGTTTGCGGTTGTAAAAAGCACTGTAAAATGTAAATGGATAAATTGCAGCATACATTATTAACGTAAGTGTAATTATTTTGTTTCAAAGACGTTTGTTTGACCTGTCCGATAGGGTGACCTGAGAGAAGATAATGGCGCGTAGAAGTATCGCGATATGCGAGCGATGGCGGCGTGTCGGGAGCGAGGCGCGGCATATACGAGCTGCTCATTCAAGAGGCTGGGTTGTCGTCGGACACTTCGCCGACGGTTTTTTCTCACCAATATGTTCATTGGGGTCACCTCAAGTGGAGACAACGTGAATTCTCATTACGACTACCTGATTTGAACGCTGGAGGTAAGCGCTCTAACTGTTTTGTGAAGTTGAACTTAAGGTCGTCGTTATCGACTTTTGTAAAGTTTAAAGTAAATAACTGATTAACAATTATTATTTACTTCAATTTTACGATAGCGGTAGGTACTCATTTATACTTTTTACATTGATAGCAATGATTCGCCAGAGACGACTATTCTACTCTGTCCCGTGCTGCCTCATAAAGCACAAGGGAAATAGAACCATGTTTAAATAGGTAGATAATATGTATTTTGGTGTATAATAATATGTAAAACGATGCATACTAAATGAGTAAATTTTCATTTTCAGGTACATTCTTTGCAGAGTATATTTTTCGCTTACAAATATGGCGTTGGACTTTATAGCAGGATCTATAGGTGGTAAGTACATCTCACAATATTTTTTGAACTGTAAACTTTGAACTTTGTTTATCAGAGAAACGTCGATGTTCTTCCAATAAATGTTCTCTTACATAATCTCCATACGGTGGTAAATAACAAACAAAGGATGTATAAACGCTATATAATATTAATTGGGTCCTTTATATTGTTTCAGGTTGTGCGGGAATCATAGCTGGCCATCCCCTCGATACTTTGAAAGTACACATACAGTCAGGGAGAGGAAGTGCACTGCAATGTGCGAGGTCTTTATTGAAAGGAGGAACTTTATCTACTGCCTACAGAGGAGTGGGAGCTCCTTTAGGCGGAGTAGCAGCTGTAAATGCTATCGTGTTTGGAGCTTACGGAAACACGAGACGGGCTTTGCCAAATCCAGACTCCATATCAACACACGCGACGGCTGGTGCAGCCGCAGGAATGCTCCAAAGCTTCGCGTGTGCCCCAGTGGAATTAGTGAAGACCCGACAGCAACTTGGAAAAGTTGGTGATGGCATGCCCACTGGAGCATGGTCGGGCGCACGACATGTTTACAAAACTGGGGGCTTTAAAGCTCTCTTTCGTGGTCTTGGAGTGACTATGGCACGCGATTGCCCAGCATTTGCGATATATTTCGGCACGTATGAAGCAATGACGCGTGGTGATGCAGATGTGATGAAAGTTTTTGTTTCTGGAGGTATGGCGGGAGCGTTGTCGTGGGTGATACTGTATCCGATCGATGTGGTTAAGTCCAGAGTGCAAGGTGACATAGTGGGCCGGTACACGGGAGCGTGGGACTGCTTCATACAATCGGTGAAGACAGACGGTTGGAAGTGTATGGGACGTGGTATAAGCGCAGTTACTCTCAGAGCCTTCATCAGTAATGGAGCGTGTTTCACGGCTGTGGCGTGGACGGAGCGCGTGTGGCAGCGTATGGCTTACGACACCAGTGTTAACACATTCACCCAAACTGCGATCAGTGAAGCCGTCTGCCAGGAGAATAACGATCGACAGTACGACGTTTAGTGATGATTAAAAAAGCTTATAACTATAATTACCTGCTATTAAAACAAAGTTATTGTAACAAGACTTGAAACCGAAGATAAAATGTCTTCTGTTTGTACATATGTGTTTTTATTAATTTATTTATAAACCAAATGCCTGTATGTGGTTCATCCATATGGGCATATGATACTGCCTAGGTAGGATAACAAACGGATATGTCTGGAGGATTTTGCAAAAGTGAACGAATGCATTGAAAAGCATTCACTCGCATTCGACTGTGCTCTGTCCCGCTTTACTTAGATTCAATAGTGAATGTGGGCGGAAGAATTAGTGGCGTCTATTGGAAGGTCCGCTCGTTTGGCTCTCCACATGTTTGTTTGCTTGGTCTGTAATGTGTAGATACCCGATTTAATGTAATATCTGCTATAAGTCCCACGTCATATACATTAATTATGACATACAATGTGTATTATTTCTACCACCATTTACAGTAAAAGAGATTACTGTGAAATAAAGCTCTATACAATAAGTATATGTATTATTTTTAGTCTTAAACTCCAATCTTATATTCAAGAGATTTTAGACGTTTCATAACGTCTGAAGTCAGTGATATTGAAATTTTATTTCGCCTGACGTGAAGAATACGATAAAGAATGTACTAAGACATTATTTAACGTATTCTTCACGTCAGGGTAAACAAAATTTCAATATCACTGACTTAAGACGTTATTAAACGTGCCCCAGAGCATAGTAAGAAATTAAGGTTCTTATCTGTTGGCATTCAAAGAAAACAACGTACCTATTCTTTCTTATTAAGTATCATATACTTGTCTGAAAAATTTTATACAATTTAAAAATATTCCAAAAATACAGGATTGATTCACATTATGAAAATATCACAACATTATAAATGTGCCAAAATTGCTATAATAAAGTTAAATATTTTTAAAAATAAAGGACGGTTACATAATAATTTTACATAATATTAACTTCACTATACTTTTGCCTAAGATCTTTATTTCAACATCTTATTGATTAGGTACTTTAAATCGTCGGGAACGGGCTTTTCGAATTACTGAAACGTTTCAGAGGGACCTGCAACACAAAAGATTTGTTAGGATAATTATGTACACGGCGTCTTTACATACCAACTACTTGATAAGCTATTCACGATAAACTTGCTAAATTTAGTGCTAGATATTCCTCAAAGAAAAACCTATCTATTGATATTGTCATTAATAAGCTGTGTTTAATGTTAACATTGTCTTAAATACAATTCTCCCAGACATATTTCTGCTCAGGCAGGCGTTACCAGTAATATAGGTGTTGCCAAATTCTGAGGAGAGCGACGCGAGACAAGATTATCAAAACAGTCACGGAGGCATTGCATAATAACAAAATAATTAGTTAAATAAAATTAAATAAATATTAATAAATAGGATGTAAAAATCTGACAAACGTAGTATGTCTGACGTCAAGTAGGTACACAACGTTTTTTTAGTTGTTAATTAGAGTTGCTGAAATCCATTATGTAATTCAACTTATACAGGTTTATCATTATCACATATAGTTTTGCATGTTTTGGCTCGTACTTTAATACGTTACCTAACGAATTAACTACCTATTTAAATTATATCTTTCGATAATTTTATACGCCATCTAAGTATAAGTAAATAATTTAAAGATTCGGTTTTTTTAACGGGTGTATAAGTTACTTGAATGTGGTAGTGTACCTGCCACCTACATCTGTAAAACGATGGCGGAATAAAGGGAAGCAGAGTAAAGGTGTAGACAAATTGAGGCCAACGGCACGGAGTCAAGTATTAAGCTGGTATCAGATCTCATGTGCGGTAAAAAAATGTAGAAATTTTGCAGAAGAACATATTGTGTTGTAGTCAATGCTGGTTCTATAGTAAGTGCCCGAGAGGAAATTTCTACAGAGCCTATAATCGTTGCCACTGCCCTTACTGAAAGTGCATTTTAGCAACTTTGCCTGCCTCATGCCCAGGATGGTCATCTAACAACTTCCTACGGAACTCTTTTATTTCTAGTAGTAATCATGCACAATATAATATTTGCTTTATTTGTAATGTAAAATGTTGCGTATGTAGCAACTTCGATCGAAAGACATATTTGTAGACCGGTAATGTTCGTATAGTTAAAAACACATTTTATATTCAATTGAATTCGATAACACGATTAACCTTAGATGTTCACAACAAGTCTTCTATGTGACCTATACAACAAAAGAAAAGTAGCACCTAAGACAGCGTGGAGCAGTCAATCTTGCTCCATGGGCTGCGGGGGCAGTGGCGGGGGCGGCGGCGGCGGCGGCGGCGGAGGTGCTTCGTTGTTGTTCGCCTGATTCTCCATGAGGCCCAGCTGCTCCAACATGTCGTCATTGTCCTCCATCAGGTGCACCTGCACCAACCACGGCCGATTACTCTGCAAACAAACGTTTCAATATCCCACACGGAAAATATCCTCTACGCGTCGTAGACAGTACTTATGATGTAATTCTAGGATCTGTTACACGATTGAATATGGACAATAACGTAGATCATACATTAACAGTTCGGTCAACAATGCTATCCGATGATTCATGCAGTCAAAATCGTCTTTTTGATGTGTATTCAGACGAATCAATAATATATTGCCAAATAGTCATTTTAAATGAATATGGGGCGAAGACAAAAATCTTCTTGGGTAATCTATGTAAACCAATATCTGCTAACTAGACTCTTTTTTATGACCCTGTATCCTAAGCTTTACGTACTTATGTACAAAAGTGCTATGGTGAAAAGGTTCTATGCTGGATATCCATGTATGAACATAAGCACATTACATTACTTCTATACGACTCCTAATATTGTATAAAGCTTAGACCTATGCGGTATGGTTATAGTCGGCATAGAGGCAGTGGCAAGGCAACTAAAACCACTGGTCTACGCTTTTCGTGTATTCGAAACGAAATTGATCCCTCAATTGCAGTACAGTATGGATACTTCCGTAGTCGGGCTGGTCCAGATGAGTAGAGTATCAGTAAAGAGAGGTAGAGTTGCGATTGTTCCATATCTAATCAAACCGATTTCTTCAGTAAAACATGAACATATCGATACTGCGTTTACAGAATACACCTCATCACTTTACGTAGATGACTAATTCACGTTACTCGATACGCAAAATAAGAATATGTCTCTTTATCTGTAGAGTATTGCCTGGTTGCAGTACTCGAATCTCACTATTTGTGTACATAACAATGTTTTTTAAACACATTATTATATATAAAGAGGTAATTACGTAAAGTGGACAAATACTGAGATAATTATTGATGTTCCAAAGACAATCTATAGACGTCAATATTACTTTTAGAAACTATTATCATGATTATTTATCTGCGCAAAATATAAATTAGAAAATGTGGATGTAGTAATTTTGCATGACTTAATATAATGTTAGACAACGGGTCTTACTCGCGATAAAGTATTTAAAAGGTAATAAATAAAATAATAAATATATATAAATTTGCATGACTTGTTCTATTTAAATGCTTTTAGAATTTGAATATCTAAGTCTATTGCCGTTTCCCCTCCCTCAAAGAAATCCACAATGATCAAAGTGTTGTGACACTGACACTTGCATACAATGGCTCGCTGCACTAATATGTAGATTGTCGTCAAGTGGGTGTCATCCCATGCTACGATTTCCACTCGAAATCCTTCATGTTACGTTTGTTCTCCTTTAATTGTTGATTTTATACAACCTGTCTATCCTCATTTCCACTTTTAAGGTTACAACTTCGGCTATGTTATTTGGTTCTTCGTAAGTACCTACTGTTGCTACATTGATGACATTTTACTGACCATTCACCGCTGGAAAACTATGCTTTATAGGTATGTTATTGTACACATGTCAATGTAAACGGGCGTTTATTCAAGTATAAACATTATGCATGACGGCATATTATGCTAAATACGAGATATAGTCTCTTTATAAACATTACCGTTCATCGCACGATTAGATTTGTACCAGCGATTCTAAAACTCATGACTGCATGCATTATATAATAAAGTATTGATATTTAATATGTGTTTCCCAAAAGATTAGGTGAAGGTATAGTAAGGATATACCAAGTACCTACACCTGAATGAACGCCTATTGTCGTTCCCTGCGTTCCAGATGCTATTTTACTACAGACTGAAAAATTCCTAAATCAGATCGGGTATCGATTCTATTATTCGAATAATGTTAGTAATCTGTAAATTGTATTGTTCAATATGTGTCGTTTATCAGTGAAATAATAATATATCTGATGTAGTTCACTTGAGTACATTCAGCTCAGCACACTCAGTAAATACATGTCTATTAAACAAATACAACATAATATGACGTTTAGTCATGTTTCAGTGACGTGAATAATAATTACGCACGTTCTCATACACATAAAAGAAAAAAAAACAAGCAATATAGTAGATTTGTGATGTCGTCAAAGACCTTACAGACTAGTGAATGAATCATATTTTTAAGGAGCTATTAAAGTAGTTTTATTTTTGTAAAACTGAAGTACAAACAAATTAATTATGTAAATATAAATAAATATCATTTTGCAGTATTATGCAGATTGTGCTTGATTGGAAATTTGCCAACGTTCGCTACCGCGACGAAGCCTATGAGGCTTTCAGCCGACAGCAGCAGTATTTATCCTGTTAAACATGATAACGCGTCATGAACGCAACGCAGCAGCGTAGTTTCGATACAAATATTATCGAACACAAATTAAAAAAGGCAATATAGTAATTACGGCAAAAAGTTTAAAAGATAAGCGAGGCCTGGTATATGTTGATAAATCACTTTGTCGCAAGAAGCTTTACAATCGTAGCATCAATGTATACATAACACAGATAAGTGCAACTTGAATCATATAATTAGTGACTACAATATACATATGTATACGCTGTTTAAAAGATAAGCGAAGCCTGTGTATTTGTTGATAAATCACTTTGTCGTAAGAAGCCTTACAATGTTAAAATAAATGACACATGGCACACTTTGGTTCAGTACAGCTTGAATCACAAAATCGTGCTTACAATAATTAGGTACGGTCGGCCAAGAAAGTGGTGTACCAGTTTTGATTTAGTTTTCTAGTCATCGAAAATTACAACAAGGTTCATACTAAAAAGATATGCATGACATTTTAAGCTTTATTATAAATGGATAAGACATTAATTTCTACAAAGAAAATTTAAATGTTTCTAAACAAAAGTAATAAAAACTATTTAAATAGACAACCAAATTCTATTTGATAAACAAAACTGACAATTGACCTTTTGTCAAATATATTTTAGTAATTTATTTGACTGATCTCAGAAAATCGATATATTTGCCGTGTTATTTTTTACTTAACTGCATATAAATATCATCTTCAATGCCTGCCAACTTGACCATTGCTGAAAGGGTACAAATAATTGCCCAATTTAATGAGGGATGCAGTATTAGTGCGATATC
The DNA here is from genome assembly GCA_963675205.1 of Catocala nupta. NCBI lineage: Eukaryota > Metazoa > Arthropoda > Insecta > Lepidoptera > Erebidae > Catocala > Catocala nupta. The sequence continues at coordinate 22,054,012 of OY776086.1, read as the reverse complement.
GAGGAATTTAAATATATCGAGACGAAGTGTCCGGTTTTAGATTCGTCGTGATGGAGGGGAAGGTTCATTAGATCACAAAAGAAATGGTCGCCGGCCTGCTCTCTCCAATAACGACAGTGAATTTATGAGACGGGACTATGAAATCAATGGTTTTAAACCGACAAATCATTTTGCTAAGATGTTCGGTGTGAGTGAACATTCCGTAATGTTTACCCGGAGAACGAAGTGCCTCAATTTGATTTGTTCAATTCATAATGCGAGGATCGTAAGAGCCTGATTTTGTTCACACACTGACGTAAGGGTAATTCCGTGGCCCTCAAGATCACCGGACTTTCCCGATAGAAAATCTTTGAGGGACTTTGACAATTTAATAAAAGGATACATCTATTTGTAGCTTTTCTTTCTGACAATATAATAAAAACGAATCCCGAAATAAACTGTTTTTTTGAACGCATATTGTAATTACAAGTTTACATAATTTGTAAATTCCGACAGGTGGACTCGCCTTGTGTCAGAACTTTACAATTACACATTTGTAAATACAATTTTGTCATCGAAATCTACAGGTGTTTTCTACACATGTTAACGTTTATTAAGCAGCATTTGTAATGTTAATATGTAATGTTTTTACTTGTAACATTCTTACATACCTAATTGTAAGGTTTATTAAACAGCACTTGTCGTAAAAATTAACAAATATGTCACGTATTTACAAAATTGTCGGATTGTAATGTTTATTATTAGGGGCTTTGAGGAAAACAATTTTATTACATATCAGCCCCCCGCCATTGATTTTACGACGTCATTGGTTCCATCAAATTCAAACTAAGAACAGCTGTCACGTAACATACAGTAATCATCGTTATCAATAATCAGTTAAAGATGGCAATATAAGTTGTCAGATCGATCTACAAGCGAAACTAATCTTTATTATCTATGAAACTGCAAGCGACATTCAACCTTAGGGTGGTACACCACTTTCTTGTCCGACCGTACACCAGGCTTTTGAAAGGCAGAAACACAAATATTTATTAGCAGCCTGTCAAACTCATCTTAATTGCTAACAGCCAATCATATCACTTGACATCAGTTAGATTTTAACACGTTGTTGATAAGCCTTTCAGCAACTGAGTGCTGGGTCGTCGACATAAGGGCGAGGGATACGTTAAATCCCTTAGCGCTTTAAGCTTCAGGATCCACTTGCTTTAACCGACTACTTCCAAGGTTAATCGCAAATTTATTTGCCGCCATTGTTGTATTAGGCATTTTGCCCACGTCTCCAACAATTACTGCTAGTTGTGATAATGTAAGGGCGTTGCCTTATTTAGTAATATAGCATTTTTGTGTAATAATACACATGTTTACGTATCAGTGAACCTAAGAAAAGGTTAAAAACTTAAAAGATAACAGACCAAAACAAGTCTGCAATACTCTGTGATAAATAATTTTTGACATATTTTATTTTCGTAATATAACTTGCTGCCCGTGTGATTTATTCATGTGCCATATATGTTTAGTTTAAGATATCAAACTGCATCTAAATCGGTTCAGCTGTTTAGCCACAACAAAGTGACAAACCGATATCTTGACTTACTTTTGCATCTTTTGTAGAGATGAATGAGTGAGACGCAGAACGATGGCACATTGAAGTAAGTAGCGCTCCTTTGCTGTGTAAACGTGGTACTATACAGCATGTAACAAAAAAATAGTAAGTCGTAAAGTATAGCAGATAACTAGCATCGTGAGCTAAAATGTTTTTGTGGAGTATCATCAAATGTTTTTCTTAATTTATTTGATGTTATCATGTAAATATAAGTACAAATCTTAGCACACTTTATTTGCGTTATCTAACTTATTCGTTTTATTTAGCGAGATATTTCTGGAAAATCGGAAATTCATTTAAAATCAGCTAAACTATCTGACGACTAATTTGATGTATCGAAATTTTACAAATATAAATTATAAGCAAGCGAGTGCTATTGAAGATTGTGAGTTTGAGGATTAGGATTGCTGTCTAGAGTTCTATGTAACCGACGCGAATTAGAAGATTGAATTGGCTCGCTACCATTTCCAATACGTAACGTACCTACATATAACTGGTGTAGCTTATGTGTGTAATAACTCTTTAAATTACAAAAGTAAACATTGTCATTCAATGGCGCAATGGTAAAACGTAGGAGCATATAGTACAATAATATCCTGATATACCATTGCCGGGGAAAACTACAAATATATGTATCTCCATTTACTTAATCTCGAATCTGTGCGCAGTATACTTAACAATAGCAATATTCTGCAATATTATCATATATATAAATAATTACATAATCCTTATACATAACCATATGTAACAAGATACTATTTAATCAGTATTTTAATTAGTTATTTATTATTCCAAGGCGGAAAGTGCCAAATTATGTATTAAAATGATAAAAAAATACAGCACAATATCCAACAATTTTTATTAACTCACTGTCAACACGAATGATACTTTTATCAATATTTATTTATTACTTCTACAAGTCAGAGGTTCGTTTTGATACTAATTCAACCAATGCTTGGCTTGGTAGTATCACTAGACTTGAATTTAAATTATTATATGGTTGCATGAATACAGATTCAAGAACGTAATTGTAATACAAGTTCTTGACTGCCTGTAAGGAATCGGATTGAAGGAAATCAAAAAAGATAATGCTGTCAATGAGACTTCTGCCAAATTTCTCGCCAGACGTGCGACGACGTGATGGCACAAAATTTTACTTAACGTGGGCTTGAAATAAGGTAAACAGGCGAAAAAAATTCCATCAGATAAAACCACTTTTCAGAGGGAGACTAGTGCTTACGAGACCCCATATTGAGCAATTTAATATAAAGCATCATAAATCGCCGTGCTGTCAGTAGTGTTCTGAGACCTTTGCGCTGACAGCGTCAAGACTCTTTTTATATAGAGCCTGCTACGCACGAGCGATAATCCAATGTTGCAAGTGCATAAACTATCGTAATCGCTGACCATCAGTATTGCTATATGTTGGTTTGTCAACTTGTATATCTAGATCTAATTTATACAGTTTTCTAACTGGCGTTGACGGGTGAGGTACCTAGATATCGTCTAAAGAAATAGTTAGCAATCTATCCATACGGCTGCTTCGCTGCGGACGTTAGAATATAGATTTAACTTTAGTATACTCAGTTGGTAGTTTATTTGGACTAATCTCACCTATATTCCCACCTATATACCATATCACATGTATAACCAGGTTTAATAGAGGTTACCTTGGAAACACTTCGAGCTTTGAAGTTTTGGAGCTCGTATCAAATTTAATAAGAACTAGATATATTTGAGGGGGGAAATCAACATCTTCTTGCGTAATAGAGCAGCAGATAAGACAAATAATATTTTTAAAAACCTACAGTCTATAGAATTGATAAGAAACGGATGTCGCCATAGAAATACGAATAATAAGGTCCCTGATTTGTGAACCATATCTAATTCTAATAATATGCACTGAAAAGCCTAAACCCACGGCAAAAAAGTACAAGGTCTTTTTCTGTGCTAACTCGCTGGCTTGAATTGAAACTACATCAGCGACCCATCCCAGCAGTGCCCAATGTAGGCAAGGAATGCCTGACGGTGACGACTCCTGAGCGACGCCCCGGCACGAAAACAAGTACAACCTTGACCAAGATCTGCATAACGTACAACTACAGGAGTATTCTGTTTATTGGGTTGGTAGTATAAAGAAAAAGTACGTACACTGACATCCGGCAGCGCGGTGCGGTGTTGGCCATGACGCGCGGTCTCCGACAACAGGATCTTCTGTCGCTTCTCCTCCATGAGGCGCTCGCGGTGCTTGTGGATGTAGTCGTACACGTTAGGCAGGCCCATGATCACGCACGCCGACAGTGCTGACCGGTAGATGTTCATGTCCGTGGCTTCGTACCTGTCCAAGAAGACCAACAATGCATTTGTAGACTATAATACGGCAAAAACGTAAAAAAGACAACTATTCATTATAATTTGTCGTTGACACAGCATGAATTAAATAATGAATATGCTCTCGCTGCAATTTTTATCAGTAAAATACTATTTGAATATTTTCTTTTATTAGGCATGATGACTAAAATATGTTTAGAGTCCGTCTTTTAGATTAACAAAAATTTGTTAACACCTATTTTGGTTTTAACAATAGAATAAAACTTGACTAAGATATAACGCATTAAAGTTGGGGGTGGGGGCTTGTAAAGTCTTATAAAATTTGTACCGATAAGTGACTTATGACGAAATATAAACGCGTTGTATCTTCGTTGTTATTAGTTTGTGGAACAAAAGAAAAAAACGTGTCCAATTTCTTTTGCTAATCTTAAAGACGGAATAATAACGTTTTTTTATTCATCATGTCTATTGTATCAATCTTAGGAAAGAAAGTGCCATAAATAATTATTTATTTAACAAAACAAGACAGGCGGTGAAATATTTAAATATGTCATGTCTATGACGCTTGTAGGCAGATAAATATATACTTATTTAGATCCCAACGGAGTTATGATAAGAAAATATGTTATTATATAAAATAAATAAAACTTTTCAATATTAAATTTTCTCAGTTACTTTATAAATTCAGTATATACTATTCTAAAGTCTAATAATAGACAATAATCTGTTTCATGGGGTAGGCAATATTCATTCATATAATCTGACAAAGAAAAATTCCTCTTTTAAAGGACATGAAAAAGAATAAATGTATTGCATAAATATTTCATATCGGCATGTCCTTCCTTGACATTTCTACCTTAACCTTACAGAGTTGTCAACAGTGCAATAACCTTTACTGACCTACGTAGATTACACGATCGGGTCATTGTATATCCTCAACCTTATTCTTATCATAGTGGTCAGTACCTTGGCAATAAAAATATTTTTTAAGAGGTAACGCAGCTAATATCTATACTCTTCAAAATCTATGGTACCGGACTTTTAAAGCACGTTTTTCCTCCTTTCAGCATACTCTTAATCATTCCTCCATACATTTACATAAAATGACCTGCCTAAGTTTAATACCTATAAATTTCCTAACGTTATAGAGTAAATTAAATGTGCACATAAGAAAGTTTAATTGCTTAATGTTTGTTGCTTAATTACGTACGACCTACCAAATGAATTGTAATAAAAACAGAAGCTATGAAGACAGCTTGAAATAGGCAAGACATCGAAGTTAGAAAATATTAATTAGATGTAGGCTGTTTTTATTGTTGTTGTTAGACTACCATTAAGGATTGTGACTGGACTATGTTCTGTTTTATTTGCCATAATAAATATATAATAAATTATATAATAAACTAAATTTTAAAGAAATATCAACAAAGCGTTTAGCAGCTAATTAATAATAATAATACGTTGTTTTGCTTTTAATATCTATTTAAGGCATTTTACGATGACAGTTTATTAACATTACTTATTGTTGAATTAAATGACTGTGTATAAAAACAAGCAAAAATAAATAGATATCTACCAAATCAGCCTAGTTCATACGTAACAATAGTTACAAGTGAATAACAACAATACATTTTTTATTATATTTGTATTATATGTATATACGGGTAGCCAACTCATCACGAATTAAGGTGTCCAGATATTACACATAACAGAGTACCAAGTCTGTACCAAAAGGATAGCCAGAGTTGTTTCACACTCTCGGCGGGGTCGCGATTGCATGTGAAAGTGATTTGTATGGCCCCGCGACTCCGGTTATGTCTAGAAACACCGTTTTTTTTAATTTATTTTTTATGCTTCAAACGTAGCAAGCAATCATACGGTGCACCTGATGGTAAGTCGTCACCGTAGCCTATAGACGCCTGCAACATCAGAGGCATCACTTGCGCGTTGCCGACCTTTTAGGAAAGGAAGTGGGAAGGAGAAGGAAGGGGCAAAGAGGGCGATTGGGCCTCCGGCACTCTCACTCACCGAACGAAACACAACAGTAAGAATACTGCTATTTCACGCCGATATTCTGCGAGAGGGTAGTCCTTCACCGGTCGAGCCGACCCATTCATACTGAAATCAGCGAGGCTCTGCTACTCTATAAACCGTGGTAAGTTCAGTCAGTATTACCGGGATATTCTGCTCCAGGTGAGTCCGACATAACGCCCCCGCACAGGGAAATGTGTCAATGCATACCCCAGGTGAAAAAAAAAACACTATTTAGATTACGTGTGCATACGTCCAAAATATGTCCTAAATTAAGTTAATTTAGACTTATTTATTTCTAAGTCTTTTTAGAGGTAGAATGTAATTCAAAACAGAAAAACCATTCACAAATATGACTCATAGCATCGTCATAGATTCAAAACCCAGAGGCGTATGAGGACGTAGGACCACGAATGACCATGACGTAGCCCAGTTATTAGCAAAGCAACGACACGGTTTGTCATGGTCGCAGGTTCAAGTCCTACTTCATGAATCGTCGAGCGTGGAGTCGATTTCCTCTATTTTCAATTTGTATGTTTAAAACAGCCTTATTAATACTGTGGAAAAAGTTATTGTGCGGTGTTTTAGTCCCCACATCCGGCAAACACGTATTGAGTTTTTCTGCTAGGATGTTTAACAGCACGGAGTTTGAACATGTGCCAGACAGTAACAGGCATGCCCTCTGTTACATGTTATTTACTTTATATTGTAACAATATTAATAACAGGAGCTATTAGTAACTTCTATGATAATGTTAAGTGCTGGGTTCGAGGGATAAGAATTTTAACAATATTACCAACTAAAACACGTTTTGTTCTAACACAAAATTAAATTTAAAACACCACACACACTACTTAAATACTTTCCCGCTCTAACTGCTTTAAAATCTGTGATATTTTCACTTTCGTTCGCTGCGATGAATACTTGACCGCTTACGATTGTAAACCGACTTGGCGTGCGCTGGCCTTGCCTTTTATACGCGGTAAAGCGTTTCTGGAAATTTCTAGAAGCGCCATATGCTTAAAACAGTACTATAAAGTTCTAGCGCTCTCTCTACTCTTCGCGTACTGACAAGCTACGTAGTTCAGTAAGACCTCAATAGATAGCGCTGTAATAAATTATTAGAATGAACTGCCGAGTCTTCCCCACAGTGCCAAGAGATGGCACTGGCTGTAACAATAATATCGTATCTTCAACAAAATTGTTTATTATTCAGTCTATAATAGAGCAAAACACTAAGCCATCTACAAAAAATGTTGCTCCGGATCTGTTATTTGAGTTCATTGTTTCCATATTTATTAAAGCCGCGAATCTTTCTTTTTCTTATTCTTCTTAATACCAAATTAAAAAATGTGGTTCAATTATATTATGGGAATCTCTGATGTGGCCCACCTTCGTGCCAAGTTTCATCCAAGTCCGTTCAAATGCCAAATATTAAGTGCCAAAGATCCAAACTTTCACATTCATAATATTAGTTGGGAGAGTCAAGAATATCTGAAATAGCAGTTTCCGTAACTAACAAGTCCCCAAAGTAACGGAATGGATGAATGGTATGTTCCCCCCGTAAGGGGCTTGCATTTTACAGGCTGATATCTACCTTTACGTACATAAGTGGGCGTTCATCTCAATACTATATATAACCGCAGAGCCTGATGTAGATACAGTCAGACAGCAAGAAAACCGCTAAATATTCATAAGAAGAAAGTAATCTCGCTTGGAACCACCAAAGAAATGAATCAGAAGTATATTGGAGCAGTGGGTAAACGCATGCATAAGAGATACGCACTATGGACATAAGCATTTTATGAGGCCTGATTTGTGAACTGTTCAAATGCTCCATTCTTGTCAATAATTTACTTGATTTAGGTTAGCCGCTGCCTACGCGCAGTAATTCGTTCTAGCTTCAATACATTAGAAATGTTTACATTGTTTCATTTCATGACAGTTGAAAAACAAGTCATGTCCACGCATATATCACGAGATGTATACAAAACAGATAACCCGAGTAATGATAGCTTATACTTCAGTTACATCATATAGCTGTATAATTCTCGCAAATGAGTGCATATCGCATCCGTGTGTGGCAATAATTGTCAATAGCATTGCAAGCAATATGCATTTTATAATATTTGTCTTGAATGTGTATATAATATTAAACTGTATTAAACTGTCCCACTGCTGGGCACGGGCTTCTTCTCAGTGTGAGAAGCGTTAGGCCATAGTCCATCATGCTGGTCATGGTCATCAGTGCAGGTTGGCGGAATTTACATATCTTATATCTTCGAGATCACTATGAACAATTCTCAGACATGCAGGTTTCCTTACGATGTTTTCTTTCACCGTTAAAGCGAACAATATTAACTATTTAATGTGCACATAATTTAAAAGTTTTAGCACATAGTTTAATTAAAGCCAGACTGTGAACGCGCACAGACAAAAGTGAAAAGCGTTTATATATATATTCGCCCTGCCTAATGACAAGCGGTCACGGTAGTTTACAACACAGCGCGGCGTCTAGTGTCGAAGCTCTATAAGCTTCGACACTAGACGCCGCGCTGTGTTTTAGAGAGCATTTAGAACCACGATCTTGGATACATGTGGTCCATCAATAGTTCAGTTATGCACTAACCAACAACAGAAAACCAATATTTTAATGTAGAGACTGTGTACTTAATATTGTAATTATGTCTAACTAGCCGACCTCGCAGTTTCCCCCACGTATAAGATTGCTGCTCTGCTCTCGTGGATCGTAGCGCGGTGTTACTTGTGGATAAAGTAGCTTTCTAATGGTGAAATCTATAATAATGACTATTGAAATCGGTTACAGACAAACCATTCTTCGTTATAATATTAGTTTAGATAAAATAATATTCACCACTCATTTGTCCTCTCGTCATAGCACTCGACGTGGTATATGGTGGTGACTCCGTTGAAGCCTCCGATGGCGAAGATCATGTCGTCGATGACCTCTATGGCGAAGTTGCTGCGAGGATTGTACATGTCGGGCACAGGGGTCCAGGTGTTCGCCGCCGGGTCGTACACCTCGCCGCTGCACATTCTTGAGATACCGTTGAAACCGCCGATCACGTAGATCTGTGACAAAATAAAACGTTAGACTACGAATATGTATGGAGCTTTAACTCGTTAAAAACTTCTCTCGGTTAACGATAATTCCCATATCATATCAAATTTTCAAGATATCGACAAGTCCCTGCACTTCTCAAATAAAAGATTGATTGATTGCTTCGGCACGAACGGCCCGTGAAATAGCGCTTGCGTTGAGTTTCGTCGAGTGAGTGAGAGTACCGGAGGCCCAACCTCTCCCCTCTTCCTGGGGGACAAATTTAAAACGCCGGCAACGCACTTGTGACTCCTCTGATATTGCGGATGTCCATGGGCGGCGGCATAATCGCTTACCATAAGGCGATCCGTCTGCTCGTTTGCAAACTATACCATAAAAAGAAATAAAAAGAAAAGTATAACATGTACGTATACTTTTTTTTATTGATGGTTTCAGTACGCGATATTTTGTTCCGTGCGAGGATGAATCCCATTGAAAGTACAGTCAAATTGCAGAATGTCATTAATACGTTAATGTGCTGTTGGTTTTAATTTATATTGTAGTTTCAGTTTATTCATGTGAGAGTATATCAATTTTGTGTGAGATTTGTAGAAAGTTTGTCACCGCAAAGACAAAGCGAACTTCTACATTGGTCCTCATAGTATCGCATACGCCTAAAAACAAAATATAATTGGATCATGTAACCGCTTCGGTGTCGTATCGCCGTGGTTTTGATGGTATTTCCATCAATTCACTATAATCCGTAATAGTGCTGCAGCGATTAAAAAGCCGGATTGTTTATTTTAAAGTCATGTCATTTAGTTTCAATCAAAGGCGTTAAAAGTACATCAGCGTCTTCACATTTTGAGGCTCTACCCATACTATTTATTATCCTCGTATTAATATCAATTGTAACAAATAATTTGTGCATCAAAGCATGGATTTTTATAAATAGTTGGGCTCGACCTTGTATCACATTAGTCCCAGCGAAGTCACTGAATGTTGTGCTCAGCTCAGTTGCTCAGCTCCTAAATGTAAATATATTTGGCTAGGTTTGTCTATAATACAAAATATGTGTTATAGACAAACCCCGCCCCAGGAATAATTCGTATATATGTATATGGCGAATTTACGAATATTGGACGCACACACAATGGCTTCAAAGAATATTCAGATTTTTGTCTTGTGGGAGGATCAAACCCATAGTGACGATGTCACCCGGGCTGTCCTTTGTTAGTCATAGGTGACGCAAATTTTTATTATATCTAGAATATACATGCGTCATTAATTACAACGACTTTGACGCTATTGACGCAATTTTTTGCACTAATTGCGTAAATAGTACACACGTTATCTAAAAACATATTTTATAAGGTTATAATTATGGCGTGATTGAATATGAGGAAAAAGCAAATAAAACAACGCCAGCACTAGAAGTAAATCCTGTATCTCGTGAGTGTTTACAAATATTCAAACAACGGACATAAAGAAAACCTCAGACACGGAGCAACCACAACACTTGGTGCAGCGGTAATGGCGAGGCGATCACCTAAACCACATCAGTATCCGTGCTGACCTGATCAGAGATGACCTAGCCAAAGACCAGCCTAAGAGCTATGCTCTCATATCTCTTAAACTAGACTTTCTCGACAGGGCAACGTCTCGACGTGATGACAGGATCGTAGCATCGTGGGAACTCAGTGATAATCCGTTGTCTCTATCTACATTGGGAAACAGGCGTGTGACGAATGAGACGTATGTATTATTGAATTGCATATTACGCAGCAGTGTTCTCGTAGTAAAGAGACATGGCCTAATTAATTAAGTACGACTTTAGTACATTAATAAAGAGCAATAACAGATAAGCAAATCTAAATATATCTGGTATAACTACATATATTTAGATTTACCTATTATAAGTACTCACATAATAATTCGATATCTACACAATATTGATATTATTATACGGTAACAGTACTTTCTGTCGTCTCAAATTTGCTTTAATTATCTACACTTGTTAAGCAACTACCGGTAAATTGGGGTGTATTGCAACTACTGGGGTGAAAAACAACACAATAAAATTCGCGCGAATTTGATCAAATGACGTAACTCAGTACTGCCAAGTTTAAAATTTGACATTAAAACTAAATATTGCCATATAAATTTTTACTATAGACACTGAAAATTTTGTCATAATAAAGATGAACTTTTTCAAAAAAATGTTGTTTGCCACCCCAGTAGTTGCAATACACCCCAATTTACGGTACGTATAGTTATGATAGGATGATCATCCCTATTGATATTAAATTGGTTACTTATAGCATTCGAGTAATTGTAAGACAATATTAGTTACAGTATCAATTATTTTAACTTTATCTTCTTTTCCATTTGATATTTAAGATTATTTTAATGTTGTCTGTAAATAGCGTTGAAGTTTGCCTTGGAGCAAGCCTACCAGTTATGAGTTTGACAAAAATATATTTCGAGTACCAGTTCCTACTTGGATTCACCACCCAGGACTTATTTACACACACATAACAGACAGAAGATTAAGAAGATTGAAAAATAAATGTTTTCAGGTTACTTTGGAGGTCCAAAGTTAACACTTTGGACCTCCAAAGTAACCTGAAAACCTTAAAATTACCTAATTTTAAGGTTTTTAGGTTACGCAGAACGTCACCTATACACCCATTTAATGTGGTCACACCTTTCTCCTTGCACACTATATGTATATTATCTGTGCACTCAATCAAATCACTCAAAAAACACATCAATCATTAATCACCAGTAATATCCAACAATATTATCAGCTCGTGTCATGAGGCTACTGACATTTAGATAATACATTTTTCTAGCAAATCGACGTAATTGTTCAGCATGGTTCAAAATAATTGAAATATCACAGCGATAACCTACCGGACTGACCGTTAGACAGCCACGCAGAGGAAGGTAGTGTTCGATACCAGTACAACACGCATTGAGGTTTCACGCTTTTCGAAGTGTAAAGGTAGTAGAGCCAAGCTGGTTATAGCAAGAATGGCCGTCTCGACCGAGGAAGTACCCTCTCACAGAAAATCGACGTGAAATAGCAGTGTTTTACTGCTGTGTTTCGTTCGGTGAATGAGAGCGCCGGAGGCCTAAGCATGAGGTGACGATTCTCGCAACGTATGAGGGACCTGCAGAGTATCCGTAAAGTCATCGAGTGGATGGCGCGAGTCGACCCGGCGGCCAGGGAGAGCCCTAGAAACGGTGCTCTGCTGGCCGCCGGCGGTATAGTCCAGAGGCCCAACCGAGTCTAACCAACTTGGTTGGCTGCCTCATCATGCTGCGCATAATCTCAAGGTAGCTCGTCGTGCCGGATGATGACCGGAGGGTGGGTCCTGGCGACCCTTTCCAGTACGAGGTTCCTTCCGGCCGTCGGATCGGCTATCGCCATACCACATAGTAATATGACGAAACCTGCTCTAGCAGGTTTGTGCAGGCTTTGTGGCGAGAATAGCCGCCTCTTTTTTTTTCACTCTTCCCCTTTCTTTCACTCTATGACTCCACGCTAAGCTTAATGCCGTCCATCACCACCTGGAGACGGCTCGGACGGCAATGCTTTTTCTAACGGAGACACAAATATGTCGTCCTACAGACCCATACTACCTGCTACGTGATAGAGGAGTGTTTCCTCGCGAAAGCCGGGGTATGCTTGTATGTTAGAGCGGATATTTGCTGACGCCGTCTACACTGCGTAGAGGACCCTTCCTCCTCTATCCTTTGGGTAAACGTACATCATAGGCTCTTTTAGCCAAATCTACATGTGCTTAAACCGATCCCATTCTGGAGACGCTGAGACAACTCGACTCTTCGATTACCTGAGTCAGGTGGCAGGCGACGCGCAGGAGCGGTTTCCGAACGCTAAGTTGGTGTTCTTGGGAGATTTCAATTCCCACCATGGGACCTGGTTGGGTTCTTTCAAAACAGACCACGCGGGACGAATTGCCCATGCGTTTGCTCTCACGCATGACCTGTCTTAACTGGTATTCCAGCCCACCCGGATACCATACATTGCAGGTCAGACGCCCTTTCTGCTCGATCTGCTGCTGACGAGTAACCCGAACCGATACAGTATATCGATTCGTGCTCCTCTGGGCACCTCAGATCACTGTCTGGTATGTGTCACAGCTGTTGTTGTTACGCCCGCACGACCCGAGGAGGCAAGACGACGACTGTGGCACTACTCGTCAGTCAGTAGACTGGGATGGAATGCGGGAGTACTTCGCATCCATCCCTTAAGCTCAACGCTGCTTTGAGAACAGGGATCCATCAGAGAGCGCTACTACTGTCACTGGTGAAATCATCCTGGGTATGGAATATTATATTCCATACAGTGATGTCACAAGCGGCGGCAAGAAAAGGCCCTGGTTCGGTCGTGAATGCGCTGATGCTGTTAAACGTAAAGAGACAGCGTACCGCGCGTGGACCAGGGCTCGCGCTCTCCACGACCCTAACGTAGATCACCTGAAGGCAGCGTTCAACTAAGGCACAAAGGACTGCAAAAGAGCATATTTAAGAGCGGATGCACAGCGCGTCGCATAGTTCGGCCAGGAACTCATGGTACATCCTCCGGGCAGTCGTAGCTATTGGCGCCTGGCCAAAGCCGTGCAGTCCATCTTCTGCCAGACCTCGCTGCCCTCTCTGAGATATCCAAATGGATTCCTGGCTCATCAGCCGCAGGACAAAGCAGATTTACTTGCAAATCTTTTTGCGGCCAACTCCTGAATCGATGACTGCGGTTCGCAGCAGCCTAACATTGACAACTGCGGCTACATCATGTCTGATATACGTATCAGGCAACATGACGTTTGTGCGATACTGCAGTCTCTCGATGTTCGGAAAGCCAGTGGAACTGACGGCATTCCAGCTGTGGTCCTCAAAAAATGTGCAGCGAAGTTGTCTCCCACACTTACGTGCCGGACGTCTTACGCCGCAGGCATTTTGCCTGAGGTTTGGAAAGAGGCGAACGTTCAACCGATTCCCAAAAAAGGGGACCGTTCCAAGCCAGGCAACTACCGACTCATAGCTATCACCTCGGTGCTGTCTAAGGTGTTCAAGCGGATTATAAACACCCAAATTGTCCGCTACCAGAAGGAACATTCGTTAATCAATTATCGCCAATACGGCTCTCGGGCTCAACGATCAACGGGTGATCTTTTAGCGTTTATCCCGCACCTCTGAGGTGAGGCTATGGACAAGCACGGCGAGTCTTTGGCTATCAGCCTTGACATAGCCAAAGCTTTCGATAGAGTCTGGCACCGGTCTCTTCTTTCCAAGCTTCCAGCCTATGGCTTGCCCCCTCAACTGTGCACCTGGATGGCAAGTTTCTTGCAGAAGCGTTGCATTTGGGTCCTTTGCGACGGTCGCGCTTACAAATTTATGCAGGTCAATGCAGGTGTGGCTCAGGGGTCGGTTGAATCTTGGCAATATACATTGTTATGCTGACGACAGTACCGTGCATGGGCGATATCTCGGACATCCTGGCGCCAAACAGGCTGTGGTTGAGGGGAAAAGGCTGGATCTTGTCGTTGAACTTAACGAGACCTTGGACCGCATCTCTGAATGGGGTACCAAGAACTTGATCAAGTTCAACGCCAAAAAGATCCAGGCATGCGCGTTCTCAACAAAAAAGTCTCCGTTCCTTTTCCCCTCCCTTCTCTAAAGAACACTCCACTGGTGATACGTTATAGCCTCTCAATCTTAGGTATGGATCTTTACAAGCAAGCTTCGCAAAAACTCGGAGTTCTGAACAGGGTGAGGCAGTTCTTCGCGCCTGGGCAGCTGTGGTTATTGTATAATACTCAAGTGCGCACTTGCGTAGAGTACTGTTCTCATCTTTGGAATGGCTCCGCGCAGTACTTGCTGGACGCTCTCGACAGGTTACAGCGGCGGGCTGTCTGTATCATCGGAGATCCAGAGGTCACGAGTTCACTGGAACCACTGCAACTCCGGAGGGGCTCATTTGCATGTTTCTACAGAATATACCACGGGCAGTGCTCTGAAGAGTTATTCCACCTTATACCGCCCTCTCATTTTCTATCCAGAACACGCGTGCTGGGCTCAAATGCCATCCTTACACGGTAGAGTCGACTAGAGCGCGAACCAACAAGTTTGGGTCCTGATACTTCTGCCGAACGATCGAGGCATGGAATTATCTGCCAAGGCACGTGTTTCCTTCTTCCTTCAATCCTGGGTCCTTTAAGCGGGGCGTTAAAAAGCACCTTCTCAGGTCGTCAAAGTAGAGACCTAAACATCACCTCGGCCGCTATGAGGACGGTGTGGAGGCCACTGCTCTTAGACCACACGACTACTTACCATCAGGCAAAGTGTGGTCATTTTGACGAGAAAAATAAAAAAAATAAAGTTTAAAATATCTATAAGTTACAAAATATCTAATTATGTTATACTTTTAGTACAGGATTGTTATCCTGCACCAAAAGTATAACATAATTAGTTCTCTATGAGAAAAAATGTCTAAAAGATCTCCGTAATGTTCTATAAGATATGGAAGATCTGCCAAACGATACCGCTTTCGCGTGTGGCACTATGTTTGTAATAAATGATCACGGATATACCTAGATACCTTGTTGTGGTAAGCGATGCAGGAGACCCCGGAGCGGCGCGAGCGCATAGGTGCAAGGTTGGTCCACTGGTTCGTGTCCGGGTCGTACACTTCCACGCTGTTCATGCATTCCTGCCCGTTGAAGCCGCCGGTTATGTATATCTTATCTGGACGCACGTAAAATCATTCATTAAATGCACGGTATTCTCCTCGTCATATAAAGATAATTAGCGGTGAAGAAGTGATTTTTTTAAAAACAGGCCTTTTAATTTTTTAATATAATAATGCTATTTGCAAATATTTTAACTATAGATGCGCCTTACTATGTTTTCATATGCTCACGATTTTGGACGTTAAGTTGTTATGTGACACACAATGCTACCATGACATCTGTAGGCTTAGCCAAGTTGTCAACGCTTTGTATCTATTCCATTTCTACTATCGCTAATGTCTTAGCGTAAGTGATCTTTACGCTTTCTCATATTTACTATTGTACACCACAGATAGAGAATATCTAATAAATAAGCTCACTCTTAGCGTGGACACTCTCTGTGATCTAAACAAAGGACCACATATCTATGATTTAAATCATTAGTAATATCTTTTTGTTCTTTATTCTGTGTGAAATATCGAATTAAAGAAGGCATGTTATAAAAGGCTCTCACTGTCAAGTGCAGCGGCGCTCGCATCAGACCTCTGCGCGTTCATAGGTGCCACGAGAGACCACTGGTTGGTGCGGTGGTTGAACCGCTCTGCTGTGTTCTGACGATGGTGTCCGTCGTAACCGCCCATCGCGAAGATCGTCTCTCCCAGAACCGCTACTGACACGTAGCATCGACGTGAGTTCATTGGTGCAACCTGACGGTTAATATTTGGTAGTAGATAACCTAAAATTGTAAAGCTGCATATATTTTGAGTAGTCTGGTATACCTAACCATTCGCATTTGGTTTTTAAGCTCTTCTTTGTGAGTGCTTCATTGTATTGATTATTGTATACGGTTGCAGATCAATAGGTCCTGGGATCGAATGTCGGTTTTTTGCTAGCAAAACCTTTCTGGGATTTGCAGTCAAGAAAATACTCAGTAGGTATATGGAATTAGGGAATAAAATTCTAGAAAGCAGATAAGGCTTTTGATGCTATCCAACCAGTCCGATGGAATATCTATAAGAGTAACGGATCAGAGTGCAGTTGTGTTAACTATAATAACTCAGCGCGTATGTCACGTCTTTTTTTAAACTGAATACCGCTATAGACAAAATCCTGTCTAGCAAACATTTTTATCATATCATTTTATGCAACCACAATAAACCCGACCTTTTCTAATTTCAAGCAACAAAGAAAAATTAAAGTTTCTCGTCTTGTTTGACAAGAAAGCTTGTGTTACCGTGATTATATTTTGCTTGCGACGGGGTGGTCTACACCACTCTGTTCGACCTATGGTTAGGAGTACCTAAATAATGAATTATGATACCTCTCGCCATGATTTGGAGACCGCGTCGAAGCAACGACACGAGTTAAAGTAGTCCATTCCGTCGAAGCCACCGATCACGTAGATGCAGTACCCTAGAACTGCCGTGCCGTGGTAAGCTCTTGGCCCAGCCGGATCTACTTCTTCTACCTGATAGAAAATCTTGAGTTTATCAAAAAGTTCACAAGAAATTTGGATATCAATGTACTGCATATTATTGTTGTTAACGCTTCTAAAATCTTGTCTGCAAAGAACGAAATACGAACGGTTTAGTGCGTCGTACTTTGACTAAGACTAAAGTAATAATGTTTGTGACGATTGTATGCATACCATAAAAGACGACAAAGGAAACCTCTATTAAGATGGTAACGTGTTCACAGAGCACTGTGAACTGGCCTATCTAAATTCTGCGCAAAATAGACCACTCTAAGCAAGTAGGTGGACAATTACATGTTTGTTATATTTAGTTTCATTTTTATATTCATCTTTAAATACAAATTATAGCTTGTAACTTGGACCACTCGATTGGCAATCTCACTTTTATTATTTGCAGCGAACTCGCAACCACACGCCCGGACTATTTATTTATAAATACCCTACATCGGGTTTTTTATTAATGTAAATTAACTTTAAAATCTATTATGTTCTCATGTGTGTGACATGTATGTGTTTTATTGAGAAATAACGATCTTTAAACCGAAATATACCTACAGTGCAGTTAGATGTACTGTAAAGTGCTGTCTAGCTGAAATATACATACATATCTCTGTATAAATATGTATCTTCGAATTACTGATCGATAATGCCAGCATTGCAACGAGTGGGGTTCGTGCTAATGATTTTGTTATCACAAATCCTTCGCCATAATTATAGGCAGCAACTACTTCAATTTGTTGCAGACCATTCCTTAATAGTAATTGAACTTATGAACTCAATGTTGTCATAGTTGAAATGTTTTATTATCTACTCTAATGGCTTACTGTCCAGCCCCTTTTAAATCAAACTTCGTTTGTTGAAAACGTTCAGAGTTAGGCTTTGTCAATACTTGTACTTGTATGTTAACTATTTTGAATACCTTGATCCAGCGGTCAGCTCTCGTATCATAGGTTTCAATGAATGCTGTTGGTGAACCACCGCTCCAGCCACCGATAGCAAATAGAACCTGAACAAATATATCTGCTTATTCTTACAAATATTCGACATGTATCCATTCATTACAACTTATTAAAACTATTACATTTAAGTATGCTATATTAACGATATTGGTGCGTATATAGTTTAGGTACATATCGAAAACAGACATAGGATATCTTTGTCTTTAAAATATCTTTTAATGTTGGATAGATAAACAACTTCATGTAGTAAGCCAGGAATAGAATACTTCTTATTAGTACGTACTAAAAAGTATTCTTAGTTACTTACGGAAAATAGAAGCCTTAAATAATACAGAATAGCTCACTATGCTGTATGCTACAATTCATGTAAAACGGCATATTATTATAACGGACAATTTCCACGTGCAAAAAAGAGAACACATTACCCGGATTAAATTATTCTATATGTTAGTCCAGGACATGGTCTGCAGTGCTAAATTATTCAATTTATTCAATTAAATTCAACGGTATGCGCGTGATTAAGTAAAAATACTCTAACATATTCACAAACTCACATGAACAGCAATTATTTAAGTAGGATAAAATATTGACCTGTACAAAAATAAATCATCGCAACGATTACAATTTGTTTTTTTACGCTCGTAAAACTTAGGAGATAATTAAAATACAGAATATGCAGTGCGCCTGTCCTCGATAGTACACAGGGCAAAGCAGATACAAGTCTGCTACCTGGGCAACTTACATATATTATAGATTAAAACCTAAACTCGAGTAACAAATCCGTTATCATTTTAAGCTGGCCACAGACGTACGTTTTCCTGATCACGTTTCCGAATTCGGTACTTAGTTTCGGATACCCAATTGCACACTTTTTATATTGTCCGTGCGAAAATAATTCCCGTCCTTCGATTCGGAATCTCGCTGGTGTGTTCTGAATGAAGAACGGAAAAAAACCGAATGACGTCATTCCGAACGCAGCGCTCGCTAACATTCTGTATGTACTGCCGCACACGAACGGATTTTTCCATTCTGAATACATTAGAGCTAGCTAGACACGTTAGCGGGGTGGCGTTACCATACGTGCTGGTAATACTGATTCCTGATGAAAAAAACCCATCATCTGCGCAAAGCTGACGGAATGACGAATCTCAATGCCTGTTTCGGAAACCTGATCAGGAAACCGTATGTTTGCGGCCAGCTTTAAAGTAATACAATTAATAATTTTTAATTTAGGAAATAAAGGCAAAATGAAACTAACCTTCGAATAAAGCACGAAGATCTATATTTTCGTTTTCATCGCTGAACGTTTGATATTTTCGGTTGTTTCCAGCAAAGATTTATCACAAATGAAATAAGCTTGCCTTAAAAGTTAGTTAGGTATAGGATACAACACGCTAAAGGCATTTTGGAAGATCTTTTGATTCACCAAAATATTTTAAAGTAGCTACCAAATTTTTAGATGAGAAAAGAGATTTAAGATGCTTGCGAGGGAACTGTATAGTATTAGGCTTTCCCGGGTTTATACTCAATATGTGTAATAGGCACACGCGCCGATTTCATGGGGCCTAGGGTCGCTCGAGCTCTCACAATAATATTATCGGAGATGCTAAGCCCTCCCCTATATTTTATCCTGGTCCTTGGGTAATTGACACTATGCGTATGAACAGAGATGACTTAAAAACTAAAAACATGAATGTTTCACCTCCCTCTGCCTCCCCAATAATTATATAAAGTCAGCGCCTCTGATAAATAGATAGAGTTATCATAATCGATAGTATCTAAATATATTACTATATTACTAACTACGAAATAGAGCAATAGCGTTACTTCGTGTGGAACTCGAGGTCGGGCAATCTCCGGTGTAGCGACTTCCCCGTCTCTCTGAGCAATCATTTCCAAATCGTACAGGAACTTTAAAGTTTCAATAATGATAGGTCTTGAACCTTCGTTGCCGGTCACGTAAGGATGGTCCTTGACGTTTTCTAAGAAAAACTGGATAAAGCAAGCAAATGTTTTAGAACATGGTTAAAAGTAATGTAACAGTAATGCCCCGGCCATAACATGAAAGTCTGTAATTTTTTTCTGTAAATCAGACTCGAGACATGAGAAATGTTAAGCTTGGTCAATGTTCGAATAAAAACAATTTAAAAATAGAACGTCAATAGCCTATAATAATCTTTTTTGGTATCTTGAAATTATTGAATTATAAATAAAAGTTAGCCTACCTAAATCAAAATAATTTTCCGGCTATATTGATTCTGATCTGAAATAATAGCAATGTTGCTGATGTGATAAAAGGTGCACATTATTAAAGTGTACAATTATGTGTTATGTTCGAATATAATTATATACTTTAATAATGCACGGTTTTAGGCTATATAATACTTGTATCAAGAGCGTATGAATAAATTTCAATTAGCGGATAAATAAAACAAAAGAATGAAAATGGTCGTCATATTTTTAATATTAATCTTTAATTATCTGGATACAACTCAGCAAAAATGTTCCAAATTACAAAATTCTAAATCCAAGGATTGATGAAAGACAGAAGTTCCAGTTCCAGTTCCAAAGTTAGAAGGAGTTTCCAACTCATCTCACATTCTATTTGAAATACTCCAATAACGTTCGAGTAAAAGGCCTAATGAAGCATTATATCTTCTTCTTCTTTCCATACTTAGACTTCCTTATGTACACTTGGTAATTGCCTTTCAAGTCTTCTTATTTGAATTGTGTAAGCTCCAAAGTCCTGGCTAAGCCCAAGCTCATTTTTCTCTCTCGCATATATTAACGCAGCGGTGCGCCCAAATTTGTGTAGCTTCTAAAAATTTTACAATGGTAAAGGCAAACACATGACATGTAAATACTGATATATTAGATTGTAATTTATTTACCTACAAAATAATCCGTTAATTAATTTAAGAAGCAATGTCAGAACTATAATTTTTGATAGATTAGAAGCATAGTAATCAATCTCATATTTACTTTATATGAAATTAAATGAGTTTTAGTACTTACAGTCTTCAGAAACTGAGGAGCAGAAATGCATGTCACACTGTCGTTTTATCGTTTATTAACAACCGTCCGTCGACTATAAAGAAAATAAGTGACACTAGCCAATTTTGTAGAAAGTCAGTTGAACTTTATTAAACATTCTCGAAAGGATCCTTCACATTTGAATAGCTCTACATTGATTGAAACTATTTAATATAATATGAGCTGCATCAGACTTTATAACAGGCGTTATAATAATTGATATTCACTGTATATGTAACAATATGTAATTGCAGTATAATACGTAATATGTAATTGCATTTTACTGAATTAGTCATCCCTCTAAATAGCTGTTTGTGCACACTAACTATTGGAAATGAAACGCTCCATTATAATAAATAAGTACATACATTGCAAAACAATAACTGGATAATGAATAGTTTAGTCTGAGAATGAGGCAAGTACTTGTGTATCAAGCAGTCCTAGTCGTATGCTGCCCATCAGTTTGACGGTGTGCTGCCAGCGGCTGTCAGGTTCGTAGTTGACCCACCGCAGCACCGCCTCCCAGACTACTTCTTCGCTCTTGACGTTCAGTTCGTCCTCTAGTATGATGGAATTCAGTTCCTCGAGAGGTAGGTGGAGGAATTCATCGCTTTGAGTTGCTACTGTCACGAAATAACGTAACAGATATCGACGAGCATCCGCCTCGAGCTTATAGCAGAATACGCGTCTGCAATTAAGGTAAAGACTGATTTGGGTGAGATAGAATGTGTTCGTGGACACTACTCGAGAAAGAAAATATTCAAATAAAATCATTCGGACACACCTCTAATTACTTTAAAAAAAAAGGTTAAGGTATGTAAATAAATACACAATTCCAAAAGAGTTTACTAGAGAAAAGCATATCGAATTGTAGTACTTATTTGTTTTAAATAAATTTATTAATTGGACAAATATTATATAAAACAAAAATATATAACTAAATTACTAGGCTTATGTCTGGTTTCAGGCGTCACTCTCCTATTAGTGATGATTTAATTTATATCTTGACTTCGGTAAACGTTGGATTAGAATTAGACAACATACTATTCAAAAGATAAATACATAGTATGTATCAAAAAAACGTAAAATTAAATAGCACAGGTAAATATTTATCTAGTTTTGACAGGTATCACTTTTGCTTGACCTCTTGGGTTTTGTGTTAAACCATTTAACTTCAACCAGATTATCCATCTACCTACTAATTACGTAGCAGTATAGTAAATTGAAGCATGACGCATTCTTGACTGTTTCAACGCAAGAAAATCTTTAGCCATAAGAATTGAGAAAACATTTTTATTCAAACACAGATTTAATTTTTGGTTAAACCAATCAAATAAATGCGACATTGGAAAGGCTTTATAGAAACATGCAGAAGTATGCAATTTGAAGCAACTATACGGTAATTATGTTAGATTCGATTATAATGGTGCAAATTAATTCAATAATAATCATATACAAACACTAGTAGAAGCTTATCTTCTTAACTGTTGTTCTTTAATAGAAAAGTTGATATATTCATGATGTAACTGTCAGTGTATAACTAAGCGTTTAAGACAATGTCTAATAAAGCAGATATTATTGGAGCTACAATAAAAAGAGAAGAATACTAACCTAGCAAACATCATAATACCGAGACAGTTCTTAGGGTTGAGTGAGGCTCTGAGGTGGTCACAGCAGACTTGCAGCACGCCGAGGAAGGCGAGATAGTCGGCGGTCATGAGCAGCTCGTGGACGTTGTTGTCCGTGACGTCAATGCGCCGCAGATACGCGTACTCGATCAGGAGGAGCAGGATCTCGGAGCGTACGCCAGATATCAACACGTCGCTTTGTTCTCGAGAGTGTAGTGTAGTTGTAAATAGTGCCCTGTTGAGACCAGATGCGATGCTTATTGCATAAACTGTGTTATAAATCGAGGCACATACAAAATAGGATTATATTCTAAAGGGGTACCTAGAGATAGTCGTTGCTTGGCGATAGGTAATTGATCCATTACATTCTTAAATGATTACACAAAAAGTTGGTATAAATCGAATTATTTTATTTGTTAATAAGTTTATAGCAGGTTCTATTTGAATTAGTGATGATAACGAGCTTTTCAAATTATTATGTCGATAACAAATGTCTATTTATTGACATACTTATGACTGCCTTTTGTGCTTGATCCCAGGTACCTACTTACATGGATGTTATCACGTCTCTGAGGGAACTAAGGTGGAAAAGCAAAATATTCTGCTATTAGATGTGGCGAACATGCGTTTAAATTGGGGACAGAACGACTAAAACCAATCTAGTGATATCACGTATACAAAATGGCGTCCATTTGGGCATATGACCTAAGAAACTTATACGCTTTATAAATCTTTTAAAAGAGGACGAAACATTTATTAATTCCCAGAATTTTGCAATGGACGTTGATGTCCTTTAACGTAAGTAGAATGAATTATTATCGTATAAGTAGAATAAAATAATGTACGAACATTTACTTCTAGTTGCTATTATTAACGATCAAAGTTAGTCTCTATGCTAATAAAGGGAAGTCATACAGAAAGTATGGACTGCAGGCAGACAGTATGGCGCGGTGCACTGGGAAGGCGGCACCGTCGTCCGCGCGCACTATCGCGTCGCAGAGTAGGCGGCACTCGCGCAGCCGGTGCAGCGCCTGCATCGCCGCAACCGACATGCACCGTCCCGTCTCGCGACCCGCCGTCTGAACCAACAATACACACTCGTTATCATACCCTTACACCACTCCGGCACCGGCCAGATACAATACTGTCGTCATAAGGAAAACAGACAAAAAATTTTTGCAACCTATTTCATGAAATTTGTTTGTAACGTATTTGGAATCAGGAAAAATACGCATCAGCCAGTATATTCATATTAAATATAAAAACACTGGTAGATATCTCTTTTTTTTCTTATGACGCCAGAATAGGTTTTAAATCAGCATTTCAATCATTAACAGGTTAAAATGTTCCAAAGCGATTGATATCGTCCGTCTCGCAACCCGCCGTCTGGACCAACAACACAACATCATTATCATACCCATTTCAGCCCTACTACTAACCATAAACCTCCTTAACCTATTGAGTTGCAGCGGCAAACTGAAAGCCAGACGCAATAGGTTTCCAATTATGTATGGCATTCCAACAATTGACAGGTTAAAATGTTCCAAAGTTATTGATGTCGTGCTGCTGGCATCCAATGGTACGAATATTTCATCTAACGCGATCTTTCTTGATTGCTGCTTGAACACCTTTAACCGTAAACTGTGTTGGATTAGTATGGTCTTTCCAATCCCGTAGTCTGACCATTTCTATAGTTCTTCTACGTATCATCTTCAACGTATTATCTTCTACGTATCATCTTCTACGAGTCATGATAAAAGCTTCAACTTTTTATCCGACTACGGCGAAGCCAAAAGGAAGGATAATGATTTTGGCAGTCTGGGTATGTATGTTTGTATGTTCCACCGTAGCGCCTACACTACTGAACCGATTTTAATGAATGAGGTGTCAATAGATTCGTAATAATGGCCTGGGTGACATAGGCAATATAAATTTTTTATTTGTCCTTTTTAGACCCCTTTTTTACGTAGTCGGGTTATAGTTTTTAAACTTTTATTTATATTTAGAAATAGGTACATTTGCTTCGAGTATATAATTATAGATGAAAATCCAATTTTATGCCGATTCCGCATTGAGTTTATGTTTTGACAGTCTCAATGCAATATAAGCTTTAGTATTCCTCATTTTAGAAATATAAATAGTTAAATAGTACAACGTATTTAACAGTGTATTTGATATATATTGTGCAAACCGGGTAGTAAGATGATACTCCGAAAAACTACTCGCACTGAAGAATAGTGCTACTTACATATCTGCGTTTAATGACGCATGCGGTGCCTGCAAAATTTATTTTCCTCTATGAAACCGTTGAAATCTCTTTGCAACCGATGAAATTTGAATAACTAAATTTGATGTCGTATTAACAGATTTTGAACAAAAACTTATCCAAATTAATGGAAGGGCAGTTTTAAGGTTCAGTATTTTTTTTATTTAGTTCTTTTACCAATCCTTCAGCGTCTATAAAAAACGATACCTTAAGGATGTACCAGGGCGATATCAATTGCCATAAAATAATCACGCGTTGAACGATGCTGCAAATTGCATTCTTGCAACTCTATGTTCGATAGTGGACTGCCTCAAAGATATATCGCGTTTGCGCGCCTTGTTTTCAATCGGGGTAGCAAAGTCGCGCGTTTTAGCAAATATGTACATCGATGCTGTATCGCGTTAGTGCGACAATCAGGGTTTCGTTACAGAATCACAAACGTGCGGCATTCGCATTAACTATTTATTAACACGGAGAGCGTTTATTATTTTCCATGACTTTTTTCATTTATCGCTTTATACTAATAACCTACATAACTTCAAAATTTGATAGCAAGTGTCATAGACCCAAAACACTTACTAAATCGCTACAACTGACTTTTGAGTGTGGCTTCAGAAAAAAACTATATCGCCGATCGACAATAATAAAAGTAGCACGTCTGCTGTAGCTTTAAGATAAACACATAAATTGCACAAGTATTCGTGGCCAAGCCTTTTTTAGGTATCTTCCACGCTAGAGATATACTCTGAATTACAACAAACTTTATAAGAATCTAACACCAAGGATATCCAGATTCACGTTAACTAAGTGCCTCCCACATTGTCTCGTTTCTCTCCCTTTTTTCTTTTTATTCAGAATAAACAAACACAAATAATATAATCCAAATACATTTACCTATATATAAAAAGGGTTTTTGTAAATCAATGCCCAAATAATATACTCGTATCCTAATACAGCTTTGCCTAATTTAAATGTAAGGAAAACACCCTACATTTAAATTATGCTAAGCTACATATAATCAAATCTAATCTATAATCTAAAATAAAATCCTACCAACAGCTGACCGGTCTGATCATGGATTGTGTTTGCTGCATCATCGGAACATTAGTCACGGAGGGTAGCTGGAGCCATGGCACGCATGTACCGCTTTGGCCAACCTCAGGTAGGAGGGAGCCCAAGTAACAAGCAAACCATTTGTGAAAAATCTTGGGCTCACGCCATAGTGCCGGTTGGCGACCGGATGAGAGGGCCCTATGGATGAGCTCGGGGGGCACGGTTGACCCAGCGGGTCTCCGGGCTAATGTACCAAATTCGTGCCAGAGATGACACATGGCTGAGGCTAAGCTGTGGAGGGCTTCATTTCACTACCATCCTCTTACCTATTCATTCCAAACACTATTATAGCCAGAAAGAATAAGAGACACGTTAAACAGCGGTTGCACTCCCTCTCTCACAAAGTGCACCTCGCCAACATCCGAGGTCTGCACTCAAATTTCGTTGCAGTCCATCACTATTTGGAGACTGAAAGACCAGCTCTCATATTCCTCTCGAAGACGCAGTCTCTTTAGCGTTAAACCTCACCCAAATGGTCCAAGAGGCAACGAGAGTTCCAGATGTTGACGGTCAAAGAGCCAACTGCCGACAACTGACCCAGACCATTACTCCGTGTCGGTGACTACACCTTTAGGTAGTCTCGACCATTATCTGGTGAAATCTGTATCAATCTATTTCTCACCCGTTCACGGCTCCATTAGGATGAGATGCGGTCGATTTTTGCATCTTATGCTTGGCATTGGAGAAGCAAGTAGTCTACTTGGTTCTCTTCGGGTGATGACAGGACAACAACTTGCGTCGATGCTATCACCGATGTGTTGCGTCAGGAAATGGAATATTTTATTCCATTCTCTGCCTTGAACACGTCAAGCATGGCTCAGCCCGGTTGCATATTAAAAATCAAAACTTTCTCGAGCAAATTTCAAAAGAACAATAAACGAAATAACAAAATTTAAATGACCAAATGTTTTATTTAGAAAAATTTTAGAATCCCAATGTATGTGACATCAAATGAACGACTGATCAAAAGTTGCTAGATGTAATTTTAAAATATCAAATCAGAACTAATCAAATTTTATAATACCGCTTCCGAGTCGAAATCGTATGGATGGAAGCGGTAGGTTGTGTTAGGTTCTCTTTTAATAAATAGGAAATAGGAGCCCCGCGAAGTGAAAACTCCCATTAGTTCTACCATAGAACTGAGGAATAGAACAAGTGGAAGTGGTGAACGTAGGTTATTTCACGTTAGTTCTTTTAATTTTATATATTAATAATTTATCCAGTAATCCATTTTGACCTTTAAACGATTTGGTCAATAGTAATTAGTTTAGTCAATATAAATAATATAAACATTGATAATCCAGCCTTGCGTCAGCTAAACTTTTAATCAAATGACCATCGTTATTTTAAACTTTGTTGATTTGTACGTTGTTCTTTTGAAATTTGCTCAGAAAAGTTTTGATTTTCTAATATGCAACCCTCAGCCCTGGTTTGGTGCCGAATGTAGACGCGCTTAAGCGCTGAAGCACGAAGCTTACCTTGCTTGGTTTGACGCTCGAAATAGTAAGGCTAACGATTTACCAGACAAGAAGAGAGCCTTTAACATGGCTGCCAAGTCCTGCAAGAGAACTCTACGGAAAGCTCGATTTGACCACATATTGATAGGGAACAAATTAGCTTCTTGCCCTGCGGGAAGCAAAGCGTTTTGTTCCTTGGCAAAGTCGGTCGAATCGAATTTCGGCCGCCCCTCACTGCCACCACTGCTAAAATCTGATGGATCTTTGGCTCACACTGCAGGATAAGGGGAATTTACTATACTCTATCTTCGCATAATCTTCACGTTTAGAAACTGCATGTGTGGTACCGCCGTGTTTATCAGCTTGCAAGACTTTCATGTCGAATATACGCATTCGTCAGACCGAGATCCGTAAAACGCTGCAGAATCTTGACGTGAAGAAGGCCAGTGGTCCAGATGTTATCCCAACCATAGTACTGAAAACCTGCGCACCTGAGCTGTCACCCGTGCTGACACATCTGTACCGCCTCTCCCTGGCAACAGGACAAGTGCCGAACTCTTGGAAGCTTGCTAATGTGCAGCCCGGGCTAAAAAAAAAATACCCTGCAAGCTACAGACCTATTTCAGTAACCTCCATACTCTGTAAGAGTATGGAATGTATACTAAACAACAGATTCCTGACATACCTAGAATCAAATAGCCTACTCAGTGATCGGCAATACGGGTTCCGCCGAAACCGGTCCACTGGAGACCTTCTAGTGTATGCAACGCATATATGGAGCGACGCAATCGAGAAACACGGCAAAGCATTGGCTGTTTCCCTTGATATTTCAAAGGCTTTCGACAGGGTTTGACATGATAGCCTTATCAGTAAGCTTCCATCCTTTGGCCTACCCACTGGCCTCTGCGTTAGGATAGCAAATTTCCTAAAGGGCCGCTCGATTCGAGTAGTCATTGATGGCTACTCGTCCGAACAAAAGGCAATTAGTGCCGGGGTCCCACAGGGATCAGTACTGTCTGCAACTCTCTTTTTGCTGCATATTAACGATCTGCTTAAAGCCGGTACGTTTGGATATGCAGAGGATAGCACGCTTGTAGAGAGTTACGTTTCCAGCGCCAGGGCCAGTGGCGCACAGATACAGTTGTTCAAGTAAGCTGATCATAGCTTAGCGTATGAACTTATCCTTGACGGCAGTCTCCGATTGGGGTGATGCCAACATGGTTAAGTTCAATGCCTCTAAGACCTAGGCGTATCTGTTCTCCGCTCCAATGCTTGGAGCGTCGTTGTAGGGTTGCCAGTCTCTCGGTTTTTTATCTGATACATTTTAGAAAATGTGCAGAGGAACTGCATAATTTGATTCCTCCTTCTCCGTTCTACCATCGGACGACCAGACAAACAGACAAACAGACCAGCGGTTCAGTTACATGGTGGATATACCACATTTACGCACGAAGCGCTTTGCTTCCACTTTTATAATGCGTACCGCAAGGGAGTGGAACTCCCTACCTAAGTCTGTGTTGCCCGATGCGTACAATCTGGGTGTCTTCAACTCGCGAGTGAATAGGCATCTTCTAGGCAAGCGTACTCCATCATCGACTGCATCTTCACTTAACATCAGGTGAGATCGTGGTTAAACGCAAGCCTATTACACTGTTGTCTGTGATGAGATTATATATCCCGCGGAAATGTGCAGGCCGAGGCTTTCTGAGTGCCAAGGCACTTCATAACAGCGAGGTGTGCAACCTCAGAGAATACTTTCTCCAGGCAGACGTGGGTATGCATCGGGATGTAGTTGCTATGGACACAGGACTCACCCCGCCAAGTTTGGCTAAAGAGAACTGACGCAAGCCTTAAAGTACTTAGCACTAACGATCGCAGGGATGTATGGCAGAACAAGGTGCTTCAGGGTAGGTTCTACAAGGCTCTATATGGAGCCGATGTAGACCTTTTAGCCTCCGTGAACTGGGTACGTTTCAGTGACCTCTTTGGGGAAACCGAAGGTTTTGTCTGTGCTATTGCGGACGAAGTTATCAAGACGAATAACTACCGGAGATATATCTTGAGGGATGGTACGGTTGACATTTGTCTAACTATATGCCTAAGGGACTCACCTACCAGGTGAGTCCCTTAGGCATATAGTTTCCGGTTGTTCTCGTCTTGCTAACGGCGAGTACTTGCACAGACATAACCAAGTAGCCAGGATTATTCACTAGCAACTTGCTCTGAAATACAAACTTGTAGATGTTGAAGTGCCGTACTACAGGTATGTAGCTGAATCAGTTCTCGAAAATGGTCATGTCACGTTGTACTGGGATCGAACTATCATCACAGACAGGACTGTTGTGGTCAACAAACCTGACATTGTGGTGATAGATCGATCAGAGCACCGCGCAATGATTTATCGATGTTACCATTCCGCATGACGGCAATCTTGCAAAAGCTGAAAAAGATAAACAAATTAAAATATCTCGATTTAGCTCGCGAGGTTATCGACATGTGGGATGTAGATTCGGCACTCATTGCGCCGATAGTCATATCTATCAATGGTCTAATAGCCAAGAGCCTCGATTACCATATAAAGAGGCTCGCGTTAGGTGTAGGTGCTTGGATCAAGGTTTTGATGCAGAAGGCAGTGCTATTAGATACAGCACGCATTGTAAGGAGGTACCTATCTCTGGAATCCTAACCACCGGCAGCTTAGACCCTGTTCCCGATGCTGGTGGGGTACCATATATTTTATATTTTTAAATGTATTCTTTATATATGTATATTTAAAAATGTATTGTAAAAATTTAAATAAAGAGTATAATAATAAAAGATCTCACTGCAATAGACGATAAATGCCGTGAATACCACAGACAACCGGAAACAATACAACATATAACAGGAGCTTGCGCCATACTTACACAAACTGACTACACACATCGTCATAATCAAATAGTAAATATCATCCATCAAAAACTAGGTATCAAGTATAAACTCATCCAAGACACACACACACACCCTACTATAAATATCAACCTAGCCCCGTTTTACAAAACAACACCAACAAAATGTATTACGACCGAGCTATTCTCACCGATTCGACGACCATTCATTTTAATAGACCAGATATTACAGTACACAATAAACCTGACAATACAGTATGTATTATTAATATAGCCGTCCACAATCTTCTAAAAACGATAATAGAAACAATTTATAAATACACAGAACTCAAAAAAGAAATAGCAAGAATCTAAAAAGCCAACAAAGTTATTTAAAAAAAATATAGCATCTAGGCTTTCAAGAAATAAATTTATGTTTGGATTTGGTGTACGATAGATACAAATGAAAAAGACTTTTATCATTTCTATGGCACAGTATTCGAAATATACCTACAACAGAGGTTTAAGGTAAATAGTGGATAGGTTTGTATTCTAAATGTTTTTTTACCATAATGCATGTTCCGCCTCTGCATTGGTGAGGTCTTGAAAAAGAAGAAGCAAGCTTGTAGTTGTTTAATATCAAGTTACTTTCGCAACCTATCCTTATATAAGTTTCACAAAAACACAGAATATCAATATTTGTACCATTACTGTTCAGCTCTAATAACGTTATTTCTAATAATTATATTTTATTTAATAAGCCAGCAATATTCTGGTGAAATAGTGTGCATTTACTTTTCCTTTCAAAAAACACTGGGTTTGATTTTGAGTTGATTACCGGACAGGTATTAATATTTATTTTCTGTATGTCAAAATAATATGGCATTGTGCCTTTTTTCTTAATATATGTACTATTAGGGACCGATGTAGTGCGAGTGCATCTTAGCTTAAGTGCTCTGTCCATAACTTTTCTGTAATTAATATTGTCTATTTCTATATTTCATTTGAAACATATTAGTATTTTAGGTACGTATTTTTATATCTACATATATATATTATCATTTGTATCAAAGAACTTGCAGTTGGGGTAGTTTTGCAAAAATTGGTTTATATTAGTATTAATCATATCAACGTTTAAATACGCATTATTTATAACATTTAATACAAATACTGATAGTTTTTAATTTGTGAAGTGCCGCATTCAATTCAGATAGAAATATATATGGGTTTTTATCACTACTTCCTATGCCTAGTATAATAATGTCATTGATATGTAAAGTAGTAATAAATAAATTTAAAAAGAAAATTTGTACCCGTTTAATAAAAGCATCCGATGTTTTCAAGGTACTCTTATTAAGTGGATCCCTAAAATTTTACCAAACCTTAACTTGACATATTGTCTCTATGAATTTAACAACTTGCTTGTGGACAATCTCAATATACCTACTCAATACTGAATGACCCTAACTGTAAAGGCAACGGTTGCCTTTCAAAAAGCAAGATTATGCCTTACGTAGCAAAAACTACTTCAAGTAAATTATTTAACGAGCTGATGAACGACGGCACGTTACGATTCCTTTATTTTGGAAACTACTGTAGTCTCTCCTCTGTTGTAGTCATTTATGCGCGCCCAAACATGAATTCGTATCGGTATTAGAGAAAATATCTAATTGACTAAGATCTTGCATAACTTTCGCTGATGCTCGGCTTAATGAGAAGACGTGAGGGTTTCTAACGTTTGTAAATAATACTAACGAAACTAAACGTCATACACGTAAATTCATTTTATAACAGCTGATTTGTTATGGAAACAATGTATATTTTAAAAAAGACGCTTTAGCTATAGCGGCGGTTCGGTTCGTATTAGCCACGTATTACCTTTCCAGACAACAGCCAAGTCGCATACCCTACGCCTCCTCATCAGTACTTACTGTGTTGTTTGGGTCGTTTTCCATTTCTGTGTGACTTTAACGCAAAGTCATCATTTTAAATTGTCACACATTAAAAAAATTGTGATTGCAAAATGGACGTGTCACGACACAATCGAGATTTGGCTCAATGAATTTATAAAAATAACCGTAAAAAATAACTCAAAATAGCAGAATCAAGTCATTTGATAAAACATTTTAGGTTAGCAAAAAAATGATATAAGAATGACAAGCATGTCACACCTTTTTTTTCCAGATGACATTACTGGACAACAGTATTTTCATTTTCAGCAGTTGCCTCGCTGAAATCAAAAACTTTTATAACGTTACTTTTTCTTTATATAACGGCGTCCGAATGCCTTCGTCGTATCAAAAAGGATGAGGTAAAAACATTTTTAGTTTGTGGTCTTTTGTTTTAAGTGTTTTTTTATATCTATTTAAATCGAGTGGATTAGGATTTGACCACCACGGACATTTTTGGCTCCACAGCTACAACAGTGGGTATATTTTATACAAAGAATCTTTAGAATGAACTGGAGTTTCTTGTCCTATAGCAATTTTGCTATTATCTCTATATTATTAGCGATCCTGTTACGATTGGTGTATTTGCAGTGGAAAGTATTGCTGAATTTGTTCCAATCCTGAAGTTTAGCGTTAGCGTCTCTTAGGGCAGGGGTGAAGAGTTTCGGACAAGTAAAGGTAATTCGTCTTTCTCATCGTCATCTCTCTGCAGGTGGATCAAAATTTTAGTCGTATGTTAGGACCGACATGATGGAATATTTTTGTTATTGTCAGTTACGAATGGGTGACGATCCAGTTGGCATTACCAAAAGCCCAGTACAAACAATTAGAAAATATATACAGATCACGTCTGCGAAAGGGATATTATATGAGGCGCTCGTAAGAAGTCATTTAGAATGCAATGCTGTGATTTGGTCACCACACGAAGCTAAATATACCTAAATTAATGTTAGAGCGTATCCAAAACAAATTTGTTAGATTTATTTATTTTAAGCAATATAATACATATCCCGGCTATCCATTGTTCTATCCAACATTATTTCTATTAAGAATGACAAGCTATTACAGGCTAGAAGTAAGAAAGGAAGTGGCTCTCGCCATGTACTTATTCAAAGTGTTCCGTGCTAGGGTACATAACCCAAGCGTTCTGCAGACAATGGAGTTGTGTGTCTCGGACGAGTGCGTTGGTAGAAGACGGCGGCCGTCGCTGCTGTGTATACCGCGCGCGCGCACCAACCTACTGCAATATGCGCTGCTAACGCGCGCGCTGCGTGTGCTTAATACAATGTCTGAGCATATTGATTTATTTAGTTGTAATTTGAATGAGTTCACAAAGGTAACCTATTGTAAATTCTCTAGTAGTTTCGTATAAGTCATGTGTCATTTTCATTTTTATTTTAAGTAACTACACTATTGCATTAGGTAGTAACCTGTAATGATAGTTGTAAGTTTTTAAATAATAAAAAAATAAATAACTATATAGATTCACGCCTGTTTCCCAAAGGAGTATGCAGTATACTACTACTACGGACTAATTTGCTACGATCCTGACAAACTTCTCTGGCTTCATTCACTTTCATCACATTCCTCATACAGGCTTGCCGGCTCTTAACCAGGCCTTTGTCCAGAATGTCTTCGATCTGATCAAGAAACCTTTACCTAGGTCTTCCCCTTGCGACTGTTCGATTCACACTAGCCTTATAAACTTTCTTAGTCATTTTTTTCTCGTCCATTCTTTCTACATGCCCAAACCAGATTAACGTATCCTTTTCTATTATTGTCATTATATCCACTTTCAGGCCGCTTCTCTCTCTAATCACACTATTCCTTATTCTATCTTTCAGAGTCACACCACATATTTTCCTCAGTGCTCTCATTTCTACTGCATTTATTCTGCTGTCATACTTCTTTTGCCATATCCAACCTTTACTTCCATGCATAAATGTAGGCACTAAAGTCCTCTATGAACAGCCAAACTTGCCTTTTCGGATACATTTCGACTGTTCATGAAAGTGCGTAGAGCTCCATTTACTATATTGCCAGCAATCGTACTCCTTTCAATATCGCCCTCATGTTTACCATCCCTTGTAGACAAAGTACCCAAATATACAAACTCTTTCACTTGCTCCATTTATTCTCTATCAATCATAATAATCACATCGTCATGCACTCCTCCTTTTCAAATACCGTTACTTCCGTCTTGCTTACATTCATTTTCATAAAATTATTAGCCTCTCTTCCTAATCATTTTATTACAATGGACTTCCGCTAAGTAACGCCTACTTCGATTCAATATATTCACTTTCATGCCTTTACTCTCAAAAGCACCATTATTATTATTATTTATTAAATTAGAGGTTACAATTACAACCAATTACACTAATTCAGATATTTACATTGTATAAATTTAAGATAGCTTTTCATAAAAAGCATTAGGTACATTCATTACGACTTGTAAGTCGTCAGCAAAAATATCACAGTCCGGGTTGGCTTCCACGAGAGTATTAAGTGCGGAGAGTACACGCGGCACCGGTGATATTAGCCCGTGCCACCGTGTGGTACGTGGGCACAGCGAGCAGTCTGTGTCTTCAAGCTCGCAAGAAATTGTTCGGTACGTTAAGTCATCAATCAGACCGCGACATACTTTTAACATGGTCCTTATTTGATCACTTGTCCGCATAGTTTTAAGCATGTTGTAACCTAAAGTGCCTAACAAAAATTTGGTAGGATATAAATATGGATAATATCCTAGAGTCCGCTTGTATAGATATCTTGAAAACGCTTTTTGGAGTTTTCCCAACAAAAGTACCTACGTATTTCGATTCATGGATTCCACACACATAAACTTGCTTCAAGCTTGCTCCGAACCAATGTGCTATACAAAATCTGTAAAACTTGTTGGTTTTAAAAATCTTGAGCATTTCTAAGTACGAAAACCAATCTCTGGAATGATTCCTTGGCAACCATGGTCACATGCTCATGAAACGTAAGCTTTTGATCAAAGGCAACACCGAGATCTTTCATCGAGTTCTATCTAACTATTAAGCTGTCGTTAATTTTGTAATCAAAATTAATAGGTTGACGCATTCGACCGAAAGTCAAAACATTTTGAAGTATTGAATTCGATCTTGTTGATTTTACTACACTCTAACACGGCGTCTATGTCTCTCTGAATAGCGAGACAACCTGTTATGCTTTGGATATCACCATAAAGCTTAAGATCATTTGCGTAAAGAAAACATTGCGCATACCATGCATAATAATTACCATCGCCTGCAACTCTTCCGCCGATGACGCAAATATTACTTGGTCGTCGGCATAAAGAAGACATTTGACAAGTAACTCATTCATTCTTAATCCCCATTCACAATCTTTTAAATCTTTCGAACAATTGTCCACGTATAGGTTAAACAGCCAGGGTGCCGGTTCACATCCTTGTCTAACACCTTTTTCGATGCTAAACCATTCTGTGTTGGTCCCATTTATTCTAACACAAGCTCTGGAATCGTCATAAAGAGATTTCAGAGTACGCATGAGGTTGCTATTTACTCCATACATGGACAATATCGACCAAAATTAATTCCTCATCACTTTATCATACGCCTTTTCCAGATCCACGAATGTGCAATAGACCTTTTGACCTTTGGCCAAAACTTTCTCGGCTATACTCCGTAAGGCAAAAACCTGATCCATACATCCCATACTCTTTCTAAATCCCGTTTGTGCATCGCATATTTCTCGGTGGTTACTTTCACAATCCTTTCAATTAACACTTTCGCATACAATTTACCGACAACGCTGAGCAAGCTAATCCCGCTATAGCTTTTGAAATCTTGCTGTGAGCGTTTTCCCTTGTATAATGGTACTATGATGGCCTTGCTCCAATCACTTGGTACACGGCCGGTATTCCAACACAAGTTAAAACGGCGGCACAAATAGAAAGAAAGAAAGAAAGAAAGAAAAATATTTATTTGACACGTACCACAAACACATAATAACAAGTATAAAATAAAAATAAATAGGTACAGAGATGAACTTAGCAAAACGAGAACAAAAAATAAAGTCAATAACAGTAGTGTCAAATAGGGCCCAGTTCAGCATGTGTCAGACGAAAGCCTGACGCTGGTTTTCAACTGGGTCCTTTAGTGACTCACGCATATAAAACCATCTCTATTATAAACAGAGAAAATAAATAACATAAAAAGAGAAAAAAAAAATTTATACAGTATATATAAAAACAGAATGATATTCAGTTTACACACAGACACAGATAATATAATACACAGATCATACAATACAAAATTATATAAAAATAATAAATAAAACATAATAATAATAAGAAGGATAGTAAAATTAATTTTAATTTATTGCATTATCACGCGCTCACACGACGAGCGAGACACAGGCACACAAACGCGCAAGTAGTAACACCTTTACATAATATATATATATATATATATATATATATATATATATATATATATATATATATATATATATATATATATAACACATATACACATACACACATACACACACACACACATATTTATATGTATATTTAAACGAACGACGCATTTATGTTCGTCAGTCCTAAGCTCCGCTGAGCATCAATTAGGTATAGACGCAAACATCTTTTAAATGACCCAATAGTATTTTGTAGTCTGATAGGCGGTGGTAAATTATTCCATATTTTTGATGCAGCGTAGCGGAAACTGCCTCTAAATGCATATGTTCTGTGTGGCAGTATAGAGAGCTGTAGTGAGCACTGTCTGCTCACGCAGTTGCGTTTGCTATGTACACAGCTCAATTTGCGGTGTAGGTAGGATGGCTCATGAGTACTAATAATGCCGAACATAAGACAGGCCAAATGTAGTTTGCGCCTAGATTTCATCTTAAGGATGAAATTTTTGTTGAGAAATGGTGTAACATGACTCCTAGATGGTATATTAAAACAAAAACGGGCGCAAGCATTCTGGACTCTTTGAATAAGCCTGTCCGTTCGTGCTAGTAACCGCGGCCCGTACACCGTATCGGCATAATTTAATTTTGACAAAACCAATGTCTCAACTAGTCGCACCTGTAGCTCTTCTGATAAATATGGACGCATATTATATAAAATTCTTAACCTATAAAAGCAGTTACTAACCATCTCGGCGACATGTTTCTCGTACCTAAGACTAGTATCGATGTGCAGTCCTAGGTTGCGGGCCTGTTCAACTCTTTCAATAACTTCACCCATCAACGTAATATTCAGACCTTGTAGAGAGCTTAGCTGGTGTTTATAGCCGAATAACATGTACTTGGTTTTGGACGGATTGAATACCAGAAAATTTTCTTCCGCCCACTCTGTAATGCGTTGAAGGTCCGCGTTAAGATCTGCGATAGCTCGTTCGTAGTCCGTATTTTTAAACGATATGTAAACTTGTATGTCGTCTGCGTAAATGTGATAATTCGTTTTTAACATACAGTTAGTTATATCAGCGCAGTAAAGAGTAAAAAGAATAGGACTTAAAATGGATCCCTGCGGAACTCCCCTTGACAGAGGGGTACATGCTGAAAAAGCAGATTGCCCATCACTGAGCCGTAGTTCAACACGTTGGTAACGGTTGGACAGATAACTGTGAAACCACTTCACTGATCTACAGTCAAACCCGTAGTATGTTAATTTAGATAATAGCAACGAAATATTGATACTATCGAAAGCGCGTGAAAAGTCTAGTAATACCAGAACCATACACATACCCTGATCCTGTGCATACAAAATATTATCTGTTACATCAAGTAAAGCTGTAGATGTACCACGTCCTTTACGGAACCCAGATTGCAGTGTTGGTAAAATGTTATTATTCTCAAGAAAGTCTGCAGTCTATTTTTTCTATAACCTTGGACAGACATGGCAGAATAGTTATTGGTCGAAGGTCTTTTATATGCACCGGGTTTGCGTTCTTAGGCAGCGGCCTAATAGTAGCCATCTTCCAAACATCAGGAAATAAAGCCGATTGTATAGAAGAGTTAATTATATTTGTAATAGCTGGCAGCGTGTGAGGCAAAGATAATAATAACATCTCTAAATTCACACCATCGCAACCCTCTGCCTTTGATTTAAGACTAAGTATATATTTCTGAATAACTGCCTGACTCACAGGTGAAATAGTAAAAACGAAATCGCTGTAACGGTGAAATTCGAAATAAGTCATAGACGATAAACTGACCATCGGATTGCCCGGGACGTTCAAGAAATGGCAATTAATCGCATCAGGATCAGAGAAGTCAGCAGGTAGTTCTGTCGATTTCTTGTTTGGGATAAAGGTAGCTTTTAGATTTTTCCATAGGATTTGGGATTGTTCAAGTTACTATTAATATT
The DNA here is from genome assembly GCA_963675205.1 of Catocala nupta. Taxonomy (NCBI): domain Eukaryota; kingdom Metazoa; phylum Arthropoda; class Insecta; order Lepidoptera; family Erebidae; genus Catocala; species Catocala nupta. Next base: position 22,015,118 of record OY776086.1, on the reverse strand, counting down.
GTATTTAAAATAAGCCACTTTTTCGTGATACTAGGATGTTGATACAAGAGATTTTAACTGTTTATAGTAAATCTTTTTACTCTCCGTCCTGCACTCACGGTATTGTTTTAAAGCACCGTCACGCAATCTCGTCATAACCTTCACAGTCTCCGTTAACCACGGATATGACGTTTCTTTGATCAGACAGGTCTTAAGTGGCGCGAACGCATCGAACACCGCGATAATGTGAGAGTAAAATGCATTAACCTTCTCTGTTAATGTGTTCAAAGTTAAGATACTGCTCCAGTCAACCCCAGATAGAACCCTATCTAAGCTCTCACCACAAATATGCTTGAAAGGCCTATATTTTACCAAGAACGGTTTAAGTCTCTCGCGTTTAATAAAAAAATCGCACACAATGACTGAATGACTGTTTATATTTTTAAAAGGTTCAGCAGCTACCCGTTTAACCCGCAGATTCGAACACACTAAATCGATGAGTGTTGAGACACTCATCGATTTAGTGTGTATCGTTTCTGTGAAATGAGTAGGAGCCGATATATAGTTAGACCTAGGCATGTTAAAAATTCCATCACCTTTCTTGTTTTAAAGTCGTTAGTGTTAAGGAGATTAACATTAAAATCTCCCACTAGCACACAATAGTCAATATTGTTAAACGAACTAATAGTGTCAGTCATGGCGTCAAGAAACAGGTCCAGGTTGAGCCAAGGAGGGCGGTATCCCGTGCCAACTGCAACCTTTTTGCCATTAAACGTAGTAGTAACCCACATTTGCTCAATTAACTCGTGTTTTCGATCTATAGCAACAGCTAACATACGTACATTAAGGCCGCTTCTAATGTAAAAGCCAACCGGCCGCGGCACGTGGCGCAGACGGTACCCGGGCACAGTCGGCGCACGATTCCCCTCGCCAGGACGTAACCATGTCTCGTTGATGCCTATAATATCAAAACAGTAACGCTGCACCACGGCAATAAAGTCATCCTGATTTGTGCCCAGTGGGCCTGCGTTAAGGAGCCAACTTTGAATGCTTTGTCATGCATAGTTGAAGTTATTGGTTTTGAAATATAAAGCAATAAAAACAGTAATTACTAAAGATGTCTCATTAATATGTAGATTATACATGAAGGTTGAGAAATGTTTATATGTAGATATCATAATTATGTATTACAAAAACGGTGACTACAAAAACTAGTATAGATATAGTATATTTCAAAATTGCATAGAACAAGGTAAATACGAACACAAGCCGTACAGTTCGTTTGATATCTTTTAATGATACTATGGGACACTTCAAAAATAACACAAAATTAATAGCTAAAATCAAGGAATGAAATACATTAAAATTATGGCGAAGTAGGCAAATTTTTTCAAGGTTCAGTTGAAATAACAATGATAGGCTTATTTTATTACGATTGTACGCTATTACCAAAAATGCTTTTAATATCTTTTTCATTTCGTACGCAGATCGCTTTATCGCCAGGTTTGTTACGCGCAAGTATGCGTCCATGCTTACACCAAACGAACTTCCAGCCATGGTGTTGGCTGGCATCTCGCACCATACCAACAACAATACAATAACAACTGCCGATTTACCTTAGTAAGACGCTCATTAACATAAAAGCGTCTCGATGGGCCAGCCACTCCTAAGTCAGCGGACATCGCGCCGCGGCGAGCGCGCGCCTGAGACAACAACTCGTCACGCAGGTGGCGGCGCGCGAAGCGCACGGCGAGCGGGCGAGGGCGGCGCTCCGGTCCAGCTGCATCAGACGACACTACGTGTCGGGGTCCGACATGTTCAGCGCTAACGATGTCCCGTTCCTCGATCGTCAGTCCTAACTTCACGGTGATTTGAGTCGCTAAATGTATGGGATTCTCGCCGCCTGTCTTAGGTAGATTTGCGATCTCAACATCATTTACCAGCATTTCCTGATCGCGATCATTGAGATCTTCTCTGAGTTGAGTCAGCTGGGCCATTGCGTCGCCCCCACCTTTAGTTCTGAGGGGTCCCGGTTCTCCAGAACACTTATTCGGTCATCCAGCTTCTCAATGTTACTTTTGCAACTATTTAAAGACGCCTTGATATCAGCCATCTCGTCCCTAAAAACCTGCAGATCTCTATTTATATACCGCAGATTATCTCTGAGTATCCTAAGTTCTGACGTAATGTCAGTGGTTAGGTCCTGAGCGGTCTCGAAGACAGTGGTATTAGATGTCATCGCTGATAATGAAGGGCTACGGTGATCAGCTGGGATAAGGGTCGGCGTTGCCTCGGTATGCGGTTCACTCGGGCTAAGATCTTTAACGTCATCGCGACGACACAACGAAGCGCCCCTTACGGGTGTATCAGCTTCATTGTCAGTAGCCCTGTTCCTTTTACATTCTGGACATAGCCAGGACAGAGCTATAGTGCCTGATACGGGCAAAGCTACACAGCGTCGGTGATAAAGCACGCTGCACTTGTGACATCTAGCGGCCTCAGCCGCAGATATAAATCGACCGCAGCCACCACACTTTGACATGTTTGTTTTTGCTGGCGTAATATGTAAGTGGTACACCGTTCCACCGATAGATGGCACTGTTATAAATATAAATATTTATGGTGGTTTTTATGCGGTAATTATGTCACAATCGCGCCGTGGAAAGACAACCTAAGTAGGCTAAGGATGTGCACACACTGAGACAAATTCACTTCAATGTTTCAATCGGTTTTTACGGAAAACACTTTATATTTATAGTTATGGGGTAGATTTCACAGTGATTGAGGTCCACAAATTTTATTATATGATATAAATGTATGTACACAGAACTACAACACTTGCGAACAATAGACGGCGCAGACAGCGCAGCTAACAGCACTTTTATAATAGTTTTTACGCGTAATAACAGTTCTTTTGATTTAATAGAAGTAAAAAACAACAGAGCTTAATGATCTGGTTTGACATCCGTGACGTCACTCACAAATGGGTTACTATGAAATCCTGTCCAGCTCTCAGCATTTCGACTGTAATCTTATTATAACCACCAGCCTTGCCTAATTTTATGCTTTTTAATGCTTTCATTATGTCACGCGGTTACAGCAAATCGCTCACTAGCCAGGAAAAAAAAATAGTGCTACTGAGCGCGAAGCTCTAGCAGTGTTATCTGCTATCGAGCATTGGCGTTGCTACGTCAAAAACGGGAATAAATTCATAGTATACACCGACCATGCCGTACTCAAGTGGTCGTTAAAGCTAAATAACCGTACAGGTCGCTTAGCCAGATGGAGTGTTTGCTTATCATGCTATAACTTTCGAAGTGAAACACCGTCGAGGTTCCGACAACGTGGTACCAGATTTTCTTTCTCGCTCAATACCTCTTTCTATTATTATAAATAACATTAATGAACATACAAATTTTTCTCTAAATCCGTCAGTTTCTACTAATGATTCTTGGTATCTAAATATCTATAACGGGTGTGATAATTCCCCGACATCGTTTGTCGACTATTAAGTCATAAACAACAAACTATATCGCTTTGAAAAGAGTCTTAACCTTCGCACAAGGGACTTTCAATGAAAGGAGGTTGTTCCGCCTGAGCAACGGTCCAACATTTTTAAAACCTACAAACGTCTCACACTCAATTACTATTGGCCAGGCATGTACTCTGACGTCATCAAGTTCGTAAACTCGTGCGATACTTGCGTCGCTCTCAAACATCAAAACCATTCCACCTTGGGTCCCATGGGCCAACCAAAATCATGTCAAAAGCCTTTCCAGATGATTAGTATTGGCTTAATTGGTCCATTGCCACCTAGCAAGATGCAAAACACTTTTTAATTTGTCGTCATTTGCTGTTTTCTACATACTGTTTGCTCTTTCCAATAAAGCGGGCTAATGCAGACATTATAACAAAATCTAGATTTCTAGAAGAAAATGTATTTTTAGTGCATGACATTCCATCCACTATTATCTTGGACAATGGAAAATAATTTATTAGTGCAACATTTAAAAATCTATTAGCTAAATACAAAATTCCAAATTTACATTACACACCGTTGTATACTCCTCACGTGAACTCGGTCGAACGATATAATAAAACGATAATGACAGCTATTTCTACTTTTATAACTACCGATCATCGAATCTGGGACACCCTAATTACAAAAATTCAGTTCGCCCTTAACTGCGCCGTTAACGAGACAACCGATTTTAGTCCAAATTTTCTTGTTTTTGATCGTGAGCTCATCACTTTTGGTTCGCTTTACAGGGCCAGCGATTATAATCCCAATATAGTTCACGTGCCATAGGACAATTATTACGCTGAGAACCTTAGCTACCTATCTTCTCTTTTCGAGAAAGTGCAACCAGCACTACGTCACGGATCTTTGGGAAGATAATCCAGACATATAAGGCATCAGAAGGTCAGGCAGGTCACGTAAGGAACCAGATATACTTAAATTAGCTGATAGTGATTAGAAAAATATTCTCTTTCTTCCCGTGCACTCTGATACATACCTGTTGCCATGTTTACGGGTGCATAGACCCCTACCATGAACACACGAGTAATTCCCACTTTTATTCCTATAACCTAGCATACACGTATTCAAATTATTTTACATTCATTTTAGCGGACAAAATAACATCAACTTCCTGACAGGCTCTGGTATTGCTAGGCACGTCGGACCAATACGCCGTGTAGGGTCCATGCTTAGTGGTGTTACAGCCTTTCCTTTTCGTCTTATTCACGCACAGAGCATCAATCTTTCTCTCATTCATCATCAGCTGACTTACTTCATTCAATTTGCCATCCATCCCTCCTCCAACATTCAAAGTAGTAAAACGGCTTTCCGTAAACCACTTTTCGCGAGAAACGAGACGTGATGGGTGGCGAACCGCGTTGCCGCCATTCGGATTATTTATAAGTAAAGTCCATAGGCGAACCCACGACTGATAAGGAAACTGCGTGTGTCATATGCATGATTGTGTGTGTTGTGTTTTTTCATTAATTTAATGTATTATAAAAATATATTTTATAAAAATATAAGGATTCGTCACTCCTTTTCCATATAAACTTTAAATGTGCAAAATTTCATACTTCTCCGCCCACGCAATATTCGTAAATAGGGGTATACAAAGTTTTAGCTTCACCTATTAATATATAGATAAATAATAATGTCCTCCAGATCGAATGTCGCTCACAGCGGCCAATCTTAACGGAGACTGGCCATCTGCGCAGGCGATATTATACTGCACAAGCATGTGCGCAAACACAAGTGCACTCTCTGTTCCCTAACTTTCATAGTCCGATGGGACAGCAATCCGACACGTTCGGCGAAAGATCAGGCGCAGGACCAACGGCTTTACGTGCTTTCTGAGGTACGGGAGTTTATTACACCGCCAGCTTCCTGACTCCGGGCTGTTATTAAGATTTCTTGGCAGAAAACTCCTATAACTTTTTCCTGGGCCGACCCGGAATTCGAACCCGCGACCACAGCAGTCGCATTCACTACCACTGCGCCACGGAAGCAATAGAAGATTTTGTGGTTACGTATTAAAAATAAGGAAGAATAATATACATACATATATTTCGCTTTATTTAAAATAATTATCTCACAATACTGTAATGACACAGTTAACAACACTTAAAATAAGAATATTTAATATTTAAGTAATCATACGGTTTCTAGATCTTAAAGTATAAAAAATATTTACAATATAATTTTATACAACAATAGGCACTGATCACACAACCGTTCTATGTCACCAAACAAAACCAATATTCTTTTTTTTTAAATCAGAACAAGATTATAATTTGTGCGTATGTTTTTAAAAACGTCGAATTAATTATAATAAGTCGTCTTTCACTGTCGATTACAAATATTATAAAAGGTTTTACACAAAAAAGTTAATTTAAGTACACGTAAACAATTTAAGAAGTTAATATAACCATTATTGTAAAGGAAATCAACTTATTAGTGTTCAATAGATATCAAATGAGGTTCATGTTTAGTTTGTAACAATAGAATCGGTACTTCACACTCACAAACAAACTTTAACTGAACTCCTTGTAATTACAAGCCTTTGAGTGTTTTCGAATTTATATCATAAACAGCAAATCAAAACAATGTTAAACCACAAAAATCAGTAACCAAAAGTGTATGGAGAAAATACAAAATATTAGTTATCGAAAACTGTCAAAACTCATATAAGGTGTACTGAAGGATAGTTTGAATTCGTCTTCTTATCTTCTGCTTCTACTCATTGAGGTTCAGTTTAATGGAGTGGTGGTTTCATGTGCAGTGATGCCATCAGCTCGCAGTCGTGACAGTAAGGACTTGTAGACCACGGGGGCGAACGGAAGCACTACGCCGCGTTCTTGAATTTCACCTGGTAGTAATCACACAAAGTATTTGATGTAGGTGCCAACCACTAATTAATAACAAATTTAATCCATAAAAAGAGGCAATCAAAATGTTTGGCGTTTGAAGTCTAGTTGCCAAGAGGACTGCAATTATCTAATCCATATTTTGCCCTCAAACCTGAAGCGGTACTAGTTCCTACTTTACTTTTATACCACAGAAAATTGTTTAAATATAATCAGGATTATTCAAATATATATTATTTTTAAATAAACAACATAGGCCAGAGATGTTTATATGAAGTAAGACGAGTTTCTTTAAGGAATCGCTGTTCTGCACGCAGGGGAAATTATTGTTGTTAGTTCTCTGCGTCAGCTACAAATCATCTCCATTCCTTCAGAATCCCCGAGCAAGTAACCTATTGCTTGTTATAATATATAAGGTAGGGGAATCCCACCCATTCAAACAAGCCGTACTGTTACCATCTTAATCGTATAAAAAGGCAACAAAAATAGGTAATATTGACTTCTTGAAGCTACTAAAGCTAGTAAGAGATTTTCCTTACCATCTAAGACCATCTTAGCAGCGATTCCAGTAGGCAGTCCCACGGTCCAAGCCATAGCCGTATGTTTTGCAGGATCTCCCCTAACGGTCATGGTGACTTCACGCCTTTCTCTTTTACCATCGCTCCATGTAACTCCTAATTCGTGTCTTAGTACCACCAGGTCGGTTTCGTCTTTTTCTGTAAACAATGTCAATGTCTTTTACTTTGATCAGGAGATATGTTGTCCTAATTTTGAGACAAAATACGATATATTCAGCACTAGATTATAAATTTATTTTAAATAGCTAGAGTTTATATGAATAATAAATTATAAAGAACAATAATTTAACATATGATTATTACAATCTAACTCACGAATATTTGTTTTCTCTAGAGTTCTTCACCTCCTATGGAATAGGTATTATAGCATATTACTATATTTACAAATACAACAATAGATACAAATGCCCATAAGCACAATAACCCGATTACGTCACTGAGATACCACTGATGTTTTTAATATTGCATTTTCTTTTAACATTAAACTAACATCAACGTAAATACAAAGATAATATGTGAGATCCACTTACCTAATTGCAATCTCCTGCTAAGGTAGAGGCTGACGGTGTCCAAGGGCGTGCCACACTTGACAATTTCCACATCGGACAGCAGACCGAGCGACTCCAGAGCTTGAGCTCCTGACTGCCCGATGCGTTCTGCTAGCCTCGTTCTTAGATTCTCATAGAAGATCGATGAGTCGAGTAATCCAAGTAATTCGCAGGCAAATTGGCGCTGTAGATGTTTAGATCCGAGTATTAAAAATAAACCTTTGAAGTAATATTAATTTAATCCTAAATAAGCACACATACTGCTGTAGTTAACGATTGCCTTTGCGACCAATGAATGATTTGCGACAAATTATAAGTATTTTCATCAAATGGATTGTGGTGGTCCCTTATTTTGTGCATTTCTATGGATTATTCTTTAAGTATAATAAAATAACAAATGTTAAATATAATCTTACCCATGTGATTTTGGGTCCTTCAGGATGCAAAGAAGGGTGAGGGTTGGGGTCCACCAAACCAAATAATTGCATTGCAATCATTGTCTCAGCGAATCCTGCGTAAAGAAAAATGCAAACGTGTGTAGTGTTACGTTATACTACTTTCTACACAATTAAACATGTGTCATTTAACAGTGCATTTGATTGCATGGCATTCACAATTATTTAATGCGTTACCTTGCAATTACACTATCCCAAGTGTACCTACGATATACGATCCCCATACGGGCCAAAATAACATCCACAAACATTTGAGCTGAGTTAGACATAAAAAAACACTTCTTATATTTCAGGAATTATTCGTAGTATGGTATAAAATAAAAAAATGAATGTACGATCAAGTTTGTCGTCATTGTACCTTTGTATCTAATAGTTCCTCTGAACATCGTGTGAGCATCTTCGATTCCGTAGAGTGAGGCGTACTTTGTGCTGTCTCGGTTGGGGAAGCCCTCAAAAGCGAAACCTGGGAGGAACTTCAGCTCTCGAGCTACTGACATCAATTCTCCTCCACTTAATACTTCTACTATCTAGAAAAGTTAAATATATATAACATTCAGAATACACTCACTACTAGAGAACTAAATTGACTAAAGCTAGCTAACTTTTTGTAATAGGAACAAAAAGTTAGCTAGCTTTAGTCAATTATGTATCAACAACACAGTTGATAACCGATAATAAGAGTTCAGCTTTAACATCAATTAATTATTTAACTATCAGCTATATAGAAATTTACTTTAAGCCTACACAAATAAAGCCTTTTTAACAGTCCTATATAGAAACTATAATACTGATCTAATTATTTTAGCAGAAGATTGGTTTTCAAAGTGAAAATTATAGAATGGAAATTAATGGATTCATGGATTTATTCATCTACGGTACCAAAATCCTAAGAATTGTTTTGATATTTCAATCACAGTTTAGGTTTTATGGACCAAAACCATAATCATATAGCAAATACAAAATGCAATCACCTGGCGTAGTAAAAATATTACATAAAAATTTTCATACTACGCAAGCTTTTGGTGATTTCAATCCCATCATGTAAACTTGCGTTCCTTATTTAATTGTATTGTAACGTACCTGTCCTTTACTTAAATATTTAGCAGCAGATATCGTGGTTAGTAGCACACCCCGCGGGCTCCATGAGAATTTGTACCTCAGTGCGTTGTTGCTGAACTCTGGGGCTGGTAAACCTAAAACAATTCGTTTTTAATTCTGAGTTGGAACCGAAAACACGATCCACTGACTATCGTATTTATGTATCAAGTAAAAATATCTTCAGGCTACTTGTATATCTAAATGCATCTATGACTTGCCTGTGGATATGCATAGTCTTTGATAAAGGACGCAACTACAAAGTTGCAACTTGTATACAGATACAAGTTACTAGTATTCCCGTTAACCCCTCCAGCTATATTCTTAAAGCCAGCTAAATTCTGAAAGCTTATATTCTTATATTAGCAGTGGATTCACGTCAGTAGTGCAATGGGTCGAATTCAATTCCACCTCATGACATTCCTTATCCATTGGGCTATACTCATTCATTGTTCTAATATAAAATGCATGTCTTAATTACCTCCACAATAAGATACAAATGAGTCGATTCTTCCTCCATGGTTCTGTATATCGTGAATGCATTCCAAAGCCAGCAAATGGTCGATGCCAGGATCTAAGCCAACCTCGTTCAGAAAGGTAATACCCGCATCTTTTGCACTGAAATAGACATAGTAGACAATGAATAAGAAGAGGGTAATCGAATAGGAAAAGAAAGACTCAAGTTACAGAAGCTTTACCAAGTACGAAAAACATTTGAATTAAATAGGATCTGTCAAATTGCATTTTAAATAAAAATGTTGCGAATTTTGCTTGCAAGAACCAACCCTGACTGTAAAAATCCTATCTTATCCATAATTTATAGATCAGAGATAAAGTGTTTCAAATATTAACAAAAGTTTTTTAAGGCAGATAAACGCAAATTTATTTTAAAACGGACTGTCAAGCACATATTGTCTTCAGCGATTGGCTGTATATATCTGTAATGTCTTTGGAATGTATGAATTAATAAAAGTTTGATTTAGACACATTGTAGCACAGATTTCCAGAAACCGGGTGTTGGAGAAGAAATTAAGAACTGATTTAAAACGTTAAATACTGTGACTCACGCTTGGTGTAGCTCCTGTACTTCAGGCCTGACATACGAAGCAGTGACCATATGGGCGCCAGTGCTCAAGCACGCCTTAGCGACATTCCCGTGCAAGTCGTACGGTAGGAGGGACACCACGACTCGCGCGCGCGCCGCCAACGAGCGCAGCGCCGCCTCGTCGTGCGCGTCGATGTACTCGGACGACACGCCGTAGCGCTCCGCCAGAGCGTCCGCTTCTTCTTTTACAGCCGAAGCTATAATCATTTTGAAAATCGTTATAAGTATCATTATAAAAATTGGCTACATAAGTACACATACTAGCATTATGCTTGCATATCCTCAAAGATAAAAGCACTGGGCTAGTATTTGGCAACCTTGTCGACTAAAAGAGCCAAATAAAGATAATTTAATGAAGTAGCTTTAGCAGAAGACATAATTACGGAAATAATTAGGATTAAAAGAACACTCTAAAGCTTGCCTTTGTCAATCAAGTCTTAGGTTAATTAACAGAAAATTTAATAAAATTTGGTATCATACATTAAAGCAAGATAACAAATAATATTCCGTGCCTGCACTAAACATTTTGTGGAAGAGCCGCAGCCGAGGAGTCAAAGAGCCGCATGCAGCTCGCAAGCCGCAGGTTGCCGACCATTGCACTAGGCAGATGGCAAATTAGGACCAAGTCGACCAAATACACTTTACTTTCACGTCTAGCTCCAGAAAACATAACTCGTTTACCTAAATTTTAACCTAAAGACCTTGAACTGATTAATTTCGATCAATGACAGTAACAAGAATAATTCGAAATATAATATGTTAAAAATCTACTTAGGCTCTTTGGTAATTGACTTCAACTTTTATATTGACTGTAATATGTGGCACAATTACTGCAATAGCGTCCGTTACATAAATAACTTATAAAATACTGAAATTATAATTTGACAGCGATTTAAAAGAGAGGCCATGCAGGTCGGTGAATATTTGAAGATATATTCGGCGTTTTTAAACAAAGTTCAAATATTGCCTCCAATTGTATTTTTTATTAATTAAATTGAAGTTTACAGTGTATATATTCGTAATTAATCAATTGTACATAAATTAAACTGATAGACAGGCCGGAAATTGGATCTGAAATTTTCTATAAACGGTAGTGAGAAATAAGACAAACGATGATTAGTGTTTTGGAAATAGCAATTATATTACGCGATTGGTAGTTCATTATAAATAAAAAACATATTATATTTAAATTACATATTTTTCATATTTAAGTAGGTAATAATAATATAACATTGTGTAAATACTAAATAATACTTATATATATTTTGACATAAGCTATTGTTTTTGTTTAATAAATATAAACCAATAAACTTTAGTTAACATAAAGCAATTCTAATAACATAAATAAAATTCCCTAAAATCACCACAACTTTTATAAAATATTAGTTAAACAGTCTTGGTTTGTTACAATATTCAACAAAATCAACAATTAGACATCGGAATACAAAATAACACTTAGCATTACTATAAAACTTACAGCTCATGCGCAAACACTCAAAGTAAATGGTTTTCTTGAATATCAGATGGTCCTGTTCGCTCTGCCACAATACTTGATGGACTTTCATTGTACATTTTGATTGTTTCAGCAGTTTTAAAGGTATCAACATGTCTTATCTATAATTTGGTATTCATTATTAGTTCCCAGGTTAGTATTTTTTCTATATCGCTTAACAATTGTCAAAAATCCGACTAACGATACAACATCTTTACCTTGTGCAACAGCAGAGTCAGTAGTGCGTTTTTCAACTGCTTCTACTCCTTGTTCGGCATCTTCAAGTTATTCCATCTTTAGACCATGAAAATACCAACGGAATTTTGAAATGTAAAACTTCGTTTTGTTTCTGTACGGGCTATTGGGTAAATTTGACAAGAAATGTAACTTATCTATCTATTTATTACCAGAGTTCACAAATTCAACAGAATTATGACGCAAATTTCCGCTTACTGTATAAAAAGATATGTTTATTAACTTGCTTGAAGCATCTTTATTATAACACTGCAGTATGTAGAGACAACTTTTGTCGACTCCGTCCAAAATGGAACGGCATCAGACTCGTACTTAAAAGAATAATTCCCGCTAATAGCTTCATTGTCGTTAGCTGGTAGCAGCTATGCCTTGAGATCCTTTATTGCAGTAAATGCGGTGTCGCACCCAGTGCCGGTTGGCAGACGTCACATATCTTGAAATTCATTATGGAGAACTATCAGACATGCAGGTTTCCTCACGATGTTTTTCTTCATCGTTAAAGAGAGATAATTAACTATTTAACACACATATAACTTCAAAAGGTCAGAGATGCTCATCTTGGGCTCGAACTTAAGAGCTCTGCGTGGCAGTCCAACGGTCTCCCACTAGACTGGTATTGCTTTTTTTGTTATTGGATTGATTTATCATATATTTCTTGATAATTCACAATTTTATTTTTACACAAATTACATCGTTTAATTAAACATTTAGATCTAGAGCTCTAAATACTGTTAATTAATATCGTTTTAATTTATCGAATTTGTTTGTTTTCTGGTTTGTAATCTCTTACTCAATAATTATTAGTTTTAGATAAAACTTTGAAGTACTATAACGCTTTCTTATCATCAATAACAGCATCGCTAAGATCTCTTTGTCTTTCTTTGATTTTATATCTTTACAAATGAATCCTCCAAACAACATTTTCTTCATAGCTTCTTCGTCTTTTGTTTTGTCTTTGACTAGTGATGTTACTTTAATAATAAGACTTTACAGCCTCTTTCTTAATATTATAATTCATTTTTCATAAGCATTATTTTGTCGATGTAGTATTGCTAATTGTATTTTATACATTCGGATCCTTTTCTCCATTATATACGCAGGTTTCTCAATTTAGTTCTTAGTTGAAGTTCAGTTAGATTATTGGATGTTGTTGTGGGTCTTTTTTGCAGATTGGCTGTCTTCTTGGTTTCATTTCCGGCTTTAGCTAGCTGCTTTCTTCTTTGAATTGTTTTTTGAGGAATGCTTAGATACCTTAAATGTACTGTGTAAATTTTGTAGCAAAAATTTTAACGGGCAATATGGTAATTATGTAAACGGTAAACAGAAACTTGGATATTTTGCCACAAAAACCATTATTTATAGGTCTTTTAAAATTACACAGAAAAAAGATAATATGGCGATTATTATAGTTTATAAAAGTTATTAACCAGTATAACAGACTTGCCTCTGGGAGCTCGAATGATAATAAGAATTTATTTTGCCAAAGTTAATTTTGGGCGATTCGAAGTGAGCTATATTGGCGCCAAACCACTCTTTGAAGTGTGACCCGCTCGAATCCTATTAGACAACCTAAACGCGGTGTCGTTGATCTAACCATTCAGACGCTAATATGTCTCAGATAAAATTTTAACCCTCGACTGTGACAACGAATGGTAGTTAGGTCAAAGAGTTGGGACATTTTCAATGGCACTAGAAATGACTTAATTAGGATCTTTAATGTATATAATTTGGTATTTTATAAACCTTGTATTGTACAATATAAATTACTGTAAATAAATATGATCTTCAGGATATTTTTATACCTTTTAAGGTATGATATGCCAAAATTTAGTAAATGTGACACGTCTGGTAATGAGATTTGAGGAATGTTTTTGTTAATTACTCATTAGTTTATAACAATTAAATTATATCCTACTAATTGGTTATTCAATTATTCATCCAGGTATCTTCGCATAGGCTCAACCTTTTGCTTGGACATAGCACCTAGCAACCAAGACCTTTGATGTCCATAAGTTTTATTTTGTGACCTAAATGAATAAATGAGTTATGACTTTGACAACGTTTAAGGTGACAAACCAAACATGCAATAGTTTAAAATGAATATTAAATAGTACTAAGTATGTGTACCTATAGTAACGGCGATATTCTTGTCCCTTGCCAAGTACTCTACAACTGGCGCTGCGACCAGTCCACTGCCGAGGATGACGACAGGAGTCTGCTGATCATTACCCTCCACCTTATGACGCGAGCGACTGGAAAGTTACAGAGAATTAACAAAACATGTAATTGATATTCAATGGCATTGTTCATACTATGACAAATACCGGGGTTATGGGAGGCAGAACAACACGAAAATTAACAGACAATCGAACGCATGTCAAGTACTCAGTTTGATTTTGGCAAATCATTGTTTAGTCTTTTAAGCTTTTAGAAACCAAGTGTTAATGACGTAAGCATAAGCGTAAGTTCAACTGCCAACTGCGAGTCACAAAATTATTGTGGATGGAGGTATTCACCTCCAACAAACAAAACAGTAGTAAGATATACAGTGTGAACATATACGGTAATGTAGACTACTAGCTGACTCGCGCAATTGCGTCTGCTTCACATAAGAGAATTTACCCGTTCTTGCAACATTTTTCATTGCTGCTCCACTCTTATTGGTCGTAGCATGATGTTATATAGCCTATAGCCTTCCTCGATAAATGGGCTATCTAATACTAAAAGAATTTTTCAATTCGATGCAGTAGTTCCTGAGATTAGCGCGTTCAAGCAAACAAACAAACTCTTCAGCTTTATAATATTAGTATAGATATAGCCCATGACTAAGACAAATTTGAAAATCTCTCGCCAAATTCAGAACGTCGCGTCGGTGTCTTAAAGAAATATTTTTACTATATAATACTTTATATGAACTTTAAGTTTGGCTAACTCTGCGAATATCTTTTCATATCGCACACATGGTGTTCGCCGCGGTTTCACCTACGTTTATAATTACTGAGCCGCTCCCGTGGCTTTTAGTGTAATGTTATTTTACCTATTTTACTTCTGAATAAAGTAGCTTTCTATTTTTTAATCAAGACCGTATTTAATGTCATCATTACAAAAAATAGAAATTTTCCTTCTTTATAATATTAGTGTAAATGTAGCATGAATCAATTCTTAATGTTCAAGGATAAAAATGCTTGTGAGTTGTGACATATATTATATATGAAGGTAGAAGTGCGGCTCGCAATATGCCGCGCTCTCTGATTGGAAGCACACCAGAGAAGGTCATAGACACAACACACAACAATAAGATTACGCTTATCAACTTTAATAGGTCAAGCTGACTTTAAACAAATACGCTATGTATTTATTTAAGAACTTGCTTGAGAACAACGCACCTAATATGCTACCCAGGTCTATTTAGAGTATTACGATCCTAGAAATTGAATCGTTTACAAATTTTATTCTTTCATATTTTATTTAGTAGTTCAGTTAGTCAATCCAATTTTACAATACAAACACCGCCTACAAAAACACAAAAACCACTTACAAATCAGCCATTTTTACACTTCTTTCACTGTACACTCTTTCAACCAATCATTATTCCGATAGGTTTTAGATATCTACGTGAGTTTACAACTTATATTCCGTACCACTGTTTCTGTCAAACAGTACGAATATTGCCTCATATAATAAATGTTATCTATATTCTTTTTATCTATATACAGAGGCAACGGTAAGCATTTCAGTTTTAAGAGACCAGCAAATATTTATTTTTTCCAGTTGACAAAAATAAGTATGATTTTGTTTTGGTTTTGATGACATAGAAGTAGGAGACTGGTTTTCAAACTAGGTCAAAAACCTGTGTGATGGATAACCAGGCCCTATTTAAAATTTACATTGATGTTGCAATATTTACAGTTATGGAGAATGAAAATAAAGTAAACAAAAAATAAAATAAATGAAAGCAATCAAGAGAATAAAGGTGTGTGTGTGTGTGTGTGTGTGAACACATATATATTATTATATTAATTATGATATTTATTAATTTTGTACTTTTAGTAAGTTTTCGGTTTGTTCATAACAAAAGGTAAGTAAGAATTTTGACACAGCCTCTTTTGCACTTATTTTAGTTTTAGGATATATATTTAAGTTCTTGTTTAATTTATTATATAGATATCCACCTATAAAGGAAAAAGATCTATGGGAGAAAGATGAACAAGTTGCGGTCGTGCATACACTATACTTCCGTCGTTTGGCCAACACGGAAGGATGGAAATATAATTCGACGTGCTGCTTAAGAGATGCAAAAAGTATAAATAGCTGACAAACTGAAAGGACGGAACATTTTCTGTATAGTTCCACTGTGGGAAAACGAAATGGGAGAGAGAATGTAGTTTTCAGTACTGCTCTTTGTGCTCTCTCTAACTTTATGAGAGCAGTCTTATAGGTACCGCCCCAGACTGTGATACAGTATATCAGCAGCGATTGGCAAAGCGCCATATACACCATTTTAATAGTAGCACTGTCAGCTATTCCCCGCAGGCTCTTAAAAACATACATAAGTTTAGGCATTCGTGAAGAAAGAAGTTCAATATATCCGTTAAAATTAGGTTGGGATTGATAAGTACGCCAAGATACTTTATACTATTTACACTCTGTAACTTTGGACAAACACACTGGCAGTTTAAAATACGGGGTTTTGCGCAGTAATGAGCCACAATTCTCCACGGGAGGTTTGGTGGACTACCTCGTTTTGTGAAAGTCATGAATTTGGTTTTCCCTATATTTTATGTCAATATATTGTCGTGAAGCCTCCATGACAGTGTTAAAGCCAGTTTGAGCGTGGGTGAAAACCACTCATGTTGGGGCCGTAAAAATTAATACAATGTCATCCGCGAATGTAGCAATTTTTCCGTTGGTGAGTTGAGATTGCAGAGCTTATTTATATATATAAGAAACAGGATAGGACCCAGTATGCTACCCTGCGGAACCCCACATTGAACAGGAAGGTCCTCACTGACATAGTCACAAATTTTTGTACTTTGAGTTCTATTGCACAAATAGTCACAAAACAGTTCCAGCTGTTTCCCTCTCACACCAATATGCTCCAGCTTCTGCTTCAGTTTTGGGATTGAGACCGTGTCGATCGCTTTGGCCAAGTCAAGAAAGATGGCTATGCATTTCATGTTCCCATCGAGACTACTAAAAACATAATCGGTAAGAGCATGAACTGCATCTACGGTGGATTTTGCAGTGCGGAAACCGTACTGCCAAGAAGAAAATAGCTTATTTGTTCCTAAATATTTAATGAGTCGTGTATCCATGACTTTTTCAAGATTTTAGACATCGACGTAAGTGTCGATATAGGTCTATAGTTGTCGACACGGTCTCTAGGTCCCCCTTTGTGAACTGGGATAATTAGGTCTTTTTTAAATAAATTTAGAAACGTGCTATCTATTACTGAGAGCTAGATTGCATATATAAGTGAGAGAGGGCACAAGAACATCCCTATGCAATCTGAGGACTTTAGCGCTAATATCATCACAACCTGAGGCATCGCTTTTTAATGAAAGATCCTTACCGACATTAACAAAAAAATCGTTCACGCTATTTACTTGATCCTCGGGATTAGATTTATTGTTAACTAAGTAAGGCATTTGCCGTGATTTTAGCTTTCTGTCTATTTGTAAAATTATTTATAGATTTCCATAAAAGCTTAGAGTTATGTTTAGCCTTACTGAGTTCGTTTCTTTCATCATTTATTTTAATATTTTTTAGCAAATTATTACAGAAATTACGGTAACGTTTATATGTCGTCGTGATAGTCTCATTTTTAGGATATCTTTTTGCCTTTTTATGTAGGTTATCTCTGTTACGTATGCACGTCAACAGACCAGGGGTAATCCAGGGTTTGATAATAACTTTCCTCTTTGAATGTGTGATCATTTTAGAATTGCACATAATGGATTTAGCTGTAGATGTGTCAAAAAATTGGTAGCAAAATTTGCGTCATTTTTGTTGAAAAGCGGACCTAGATCCATGTTATTGAGGCTTAGCGCAACTCACGTGTGATCTATAACATTTGTAGAAATTTTTATATCAATATTACTGCTGTATTTAGTTTTTAAGAATAATAAAACCATTTCGTGGTCTGTCAACGATGTTTGTGCAACATAAGTGAGAGCTTGGACATTAGATTTCATGAGAACATGATCGAGACAGTTGTTTAGTCGCGTAGGTAGAGTATGGGCCGGGAGTAGGGCATGGTATGCTGTTAGGTTTAAATACTCCCGAGAATTATCGTCTAAAGTTTCACCTCTAATGTTAAGATTGATGTCTCCAGTTAATATGACAGTTTTAAAGCTAGAATATTTAGTTAAAATGTTATTCAATGAGGTCAGAAAATTTGAAATATTTTATATGATGGCGAACGATATATGGCTATTATTATAGTGTCCAGAAAAATGTTGGCTACAAGACTATTTGCATCTGTAAGTGTTGGTTCTTCGACTATTAAAGGGATGTAGTCTTTAATGTACATTACTACGCCATCATTTTGTAATATATTTAAGGTTGTGTAAAACATGTTGTATCCTTGCAGCATGGGTAAGTTAGAGTTTCCTAATAGCCAACACTCAGTCAATACAATAACATCCCAATTTATTCGAGATCTTGCTAATAGGGCTTCCAATCCGGCGAAATTACAAGACACGCTCCTAATGTTTTGATTTACCAATTTTAGAAAACGTTCCGGTTTGTTAACAAGTCAGTGGCAGTCATCAATGTCGCATTTGGCCGAGTCAGAGATAGAAAAACTATCTATATTATTATGTAACTCTAAGTTATCGAATTTTATTATACTACTTAGTCACGATTTGGGATTTAGACGGTATGACAGAATGTATGACTTTGTTAGTGGCTGCCTTGTATGCGTGTGAGCTAAATAATAGATGTATGTAAGAACAAGGGTATGTGTATGTATAAGGGGATTGTTGGTGATGTAAGTATCGTTGAGTGTATGTGTTATGGTGAGTACAGTTCGTTATGTAATGTACAATGTTAAATTATTGAATAGTCATATTCCTTCCCTTCCTTTCTTAAGGTTGAGAAGACATTCTTCCCTCGAATATTGGCGACCATCATAAACGAGTTTCTTCATAGTTGTGGTTAGATGGTCATCGACATATATGGGTTTGACATTGAATATAAATTTGAAGTCGTTGTTGTTTTATGAGAACCATAGAAATATGAATAGGTACAAGTCTAGGTTAATCACAAGCATAGATAGATATTTGTGTATCTATTTGAGTGGTTTAGCACTAGAAACAGCACAAAACGACGTTTTTGTAAATAGCAACATATTTTTACAAAGATATAAAAGTACTTACGTATTAGCCGTTCTAAGATCGTTGATATATTCGAATGGCGCCGTCAACTTGCCGTTACTCGTAATAATAGCCTGCAAGATAAGAAACAATACAATCAACACTAATTTATTTATCAGTATTGTTATTTTGATAAATTATAACATAGATTACTTTGTTGAAATTACTTCTGTAAATAAATATTGTTACAGACTTGGTACAATAACAGCCTGTGAGCGATAGTAATATAATATTATTAATTTAGCTTTACTCGCAATTTAATACTCAATAGATTATATAATCTTATATGCCCTGTATCTCTACGCGCTTTAAGATTTACATCACCTTTGAGTTGTCACCCAAATTAAATTAATCAAACACTTAGAGGTTTTTGAAAGGCAGAATAAACAAAAAATTGTTAGTTGACAGTCAACTGCTGTGGTTGGATGATTGTATTATCACCAGCCAATCGAATCACTTAACATTCGTTTGATTTAGACACAATAAGCCTTTAATAATCCAGGTGTTAAGCTTTCAGAAACTGAATGAATTGACATTAAAGTCTTCTTCACTATTGTCGAGATTAGCGCGTGAAAATAAACCTATTATTGTTTTTTTATGTAGAGGGTCGGTCTATTGTCAGTTTTGGTAGCCAGCGTCAATGTTAAATAAATCATTACTTTACACCTTTATAAACAAATACAACTTTAAAAAAATCTTAGTTGTCTATTAGTATTTATAATTGTTAGAAAACCTTTAGTAATAAACTCTCAGCTTTAGCTCTGCATAGCACAATGTAGCGTCAAGTGACACTAGAAAGTGAAGACCTATACTTCCAGAGAACTTTCTTAGAACCTCCTATACTTCCAACAATAAAAAGAAATATACCACTCAAAAATAGTCCAAGTAAAACTGATACTCACTCCTTGTACAACAGGTGTAAAATTATGTTCGTCCAGTGGCTTAGTTGCATCAGACTTCATAATATCCTCCGCGTATGGGAAAAGCAAGTCGCCAAAGAAGTCAGTTGATTCCCTCGGTAACTGCGTTGGCATATTGTCGATGGAGCATACTAACACACCGGGTCCTTTGAAACTAAAACAAAATTTCAAAATATAGACATCATCCCGTATGGTCTAGTGGCTAGGATACCTGGCTTTCACCCAGGAGGCTCGGGTTCGATTCCCGGTACGGGAAATTGCTTTTTGTAATTTAAGTTAATTTATTTTTATTTACTAAAATGCTGAATATTAAATATGTTCTTTTTACTTAGACATTATTAATTTTTCACGTCAGATAATTTATCTTAGTTTTAAGTTGAACTTTTGTTACCTTGACTTTATCCATTTACAATGACGTTTCTTTGACATTTGCAAATTCTTTTGCAAGGTGATTTGTACGGTATTCTTATCCAAAAATTGTAGGATTAATCTGAACATCGATAAACGTTATTTACTCCGGTGTTTATCTTTAAGGAAATATCCAACCAAATCTTTCCATTAACATTGATTGGCATTATAGTCAATTAATAATAAATAAATCATAAAGATAATACCTACGCAGATTCAATATTTAATTATGCTCCCAAATCTTTTTAATATGACCTATTGATGTAAGCTAATAAGGACGCTAGATGCATAATCTTTTTAATTAAAGCGTATAAGCTTGACATTATAAGGGTCTTACCACCAAATCTTAAAGTATCGCAGCATGTGCGAGAATAAGACAACGTATCACAAATTCTATAGCTTTGTCTCCTCGCACATATAATATTATTCATTGAAATTAAACTACTATATACGGATTTTATCGAGCGTATATAGTAGTTTAATTTCAATGAACAAAGCTTATGGATATAGTGGTAAGGCTTCTGGGTTTAATACTAGATTACAACACTAACCTTTTGGTATCCTTGTTTCTGTCGGCATCGTATAGACAGAAAGGTGTATCGATGGTGGTACACTCGTTCATGAACTCGATGGAGCCGCCTGGGTCCGCAGAAATGTCGCAGATCGCCAACATTCTAAAGAAAGCAAAAAAAAAAGAGTTGAGGCTTTGTGCTTAATGGCGTGTTGCGTTCATAAATTCGATGACTACGTTTTTGTAGTTGCTAGTATTTTTATGATTCGTCGCGTCGGTAGCGGATCGTGAGTAGTGCGTAAGCTCCGAATTCTAAGCCAACAAAGTTTTTGGATTTTTTTGTCGATAATTTCTTTATACCTTCCGCAATTTCAGCAGATGGTTGATTTTTAAACTTGTGCTTTGGCTAGTGATGCTTTTTCGAGTCGTCATTATGAAGATTCGACTGAAATATAATAGCTCCGAATCTGTTTAGCAATTCAGTATGCTAAATATGTCAGGGCCTAGAGCACCAGTCATTTATCCGCAACTAGAACCTTGAAAAGGACTCGAGTTTTAAAAAGAACTAAAATTTTCAAGAAACTCGACACATGAAGACGAGACATAACGCTTGTATTAAGTGTAATATGGATACAGCTTTTTGTATCAGGCTGTATTGAAATAAATACTGTGAATGACCATTACCGATGCGGTAACGCCGGCGCTCCAATACTCTTCGGTAACCACGGCGTATGCGAAGGCAGCAGCAAGTGTTTCGCGTCGGGAATAGTCAGCAGCTTTGGACTACCGACTGCCCAGTAGATGCAGTTGACTAGCACCGAGGTGTACGGCGCTATCTGTCAAGAGGAACACAAATGTTGGCTCTGATTATTGCGATATATTAATCTAAATATTGTGGTAAAGTGATCCTAAGTGGTTGTAAATAGATATTGTATTTTACTGTCATACTGAAATGAAATGAAATGAAATAATATATAAGTGGATGAGGTAATGGTTTTATACGTAAAGGTTGGCTACCGGACATACGGCTGTTAGAAGTCGTAGGCAGCGGGTTGCCGACTATATGAAAATGGAATTTCAGATGCTCTAAAGAAATGAATGAAAGATCATGCGAGTCTTCGGTACTCTTAGTCATCAAGGCCAACGCAATAACAGTGTTACTTCTTTTACTCCGACTTCCTGTAAGAGGATAGTAGGCACGTCCAAGAGTTACTTTAGTACCGAAACTAAATTTAATATTTAGTTTCGCTTTCGCAATGGCGGTCTTTTCCACTCAATGTCTAGTTTTAGAAGTATCTACGTTATTATCAATGCACAGCATGTTATTGACGATCGCCACGTTAAGCAAACGAGTTAATGATATAGGTACATATATTTATCCAGAACTGAAATAATTAGCTTTCTTTATAATGCTGCCATCATTTGAGGATTTAGTAATCCGTACTTATATTGTAAATGCAACAGTAATTCTCTCTATTAGAGTATTCGGTTGTCACGGGTCAACCCACAAAAAACAACCTCTAAGCACAATGTAATTCTAATTAAACATATGGACGTAAGGTGAAAACATGAGCATGACATAAAACACAGTAGGCCACGGCTGGTTAGATACAAAATGATTATTTAAAGCGGATATTGACATTAAAAGATAAAATTAAATGTAAAGTAAGCTCTGCTTTCTTTACTTTCGTAATGACGCGTTACAGAATTTAAAACTTTATTAATGTGAAGATTAAATGCTTTGCCTGATTTTATTTGCATTAATTTGAGTATGTAAGATAAGATTAGCAAATAGTATATCTCTAAAGTGACAGAGCCTTTTCAGAGTTCGAATCACATGTGCAAAGAACCACACAAACATTTTGACCGATAATAGTCGGCAATTAGTCTACTCGTCGATTAAATGAATGACTTGATCGATATGATTACATTTTTTACAACAGAAGCGTAGGTTTAAAGGCTATCTACACAGTTATAAAGATAAATTATGATATATTCTTTGGCACACATCGCAAATTGGCAATATTGGCTTAACAAAACATTTTCTCCAATACTTATATAATTTATTCTAATATTTCATTATGTATTTTTAGGTCAGGACTCGTGATCATCATTGACAACCACGCTCAAATTAATTCAGACATTGTGGAAATAAGCGTGCACAAACACACTCCGAATAAGCATATAACATACATACCTACATACGAATCTAATAACATTAAAATAAACTTTCTATATACTTAAACATACGTAAATGATTTCATCGCTCGCCATCAACTAAATTAATGTTTTTTATGTCGCCGTATCGGAGGTAGGTCTACGGCTTTTCACACTGAGAAGAGGCCTATGTCCAGCAGTGGGACAGTTTAATACAAGGCTAAAAGATTAGTATAAAAAATACGTATGAACTTTTAAACCATTAAGTATTCAGTAGTACCTTTTGTGCAAACGTAGAAATGTATCTCTCAGGGAATTCGTCGTACTCCTGGGAGTCGTATCCTCCTCCATTCTTCCTCTCCAAGTGATGTCTTCTTCGTACTTCGCAGCCATAGATCTTGTTTGGACCTATACATAGACAGTTAAATTAAGATTACGTAAGACTTACAGCAAAAATCTAATTAGAAAATGTGAGATTATAAATCCAAAAATGCTTAAATAATGGTCGCCCCTGCATCTCCATGAGATTTTTTAAAGAACACGTGTTTATTTATATCGACTTTAAAGTATCCAATCTTTATTTGCTCCTTACGGCTCCTTTTCAGGCTACTCAAAGCTCTTATAATCAGGCTGATCGTAAGCTTGTTGATATTTATGGCAAAATAAAAATATTGTAATCTTACAACTTTTTGGATATAAAATACCTACTTCTAAAATTATGAAAGAACTAAAAAATAATGCATTTGTTATTTTATATCTAGATATACATATACACATATATATATAAACTTACTGCCATGCTCAGCAACTTTTCTCAACATCTCTGGCGGAACATATTCGTGAGGTAACTCCTGGAATATTTCTTGACTACCCTGAAAATTAATTTCACCATAAGAATCTTTGGTATATCTATCTTACCTAGACATGTTTGGTTTACTCACATTGTCTTCATATTTATTTGAACACTGAAGAAGACAGCATACGCTACAGCTCTATTATAAGCAAGCACATATTTTTATTACCTGCGAGACATTTCCAGAGCCAGTGAACACAAATGTAAGTGGTCCTAAAGACTTGGGCATCATGCCGAGTGCCACCTCGTAGCCGGCATCTCTGATTGCTTGACGAGCCATCATCGAGTTGCGGTAGTTGTGCGCAGGTCCTATGTGCTGAGAAATAATATAGACTACATACTTTTCTATCCAATAGTTGGATAATCTAATATTACGCCGAACTTGCAAGATAGCTATAGATTGGATTAATAGACCACAGCAATGTTATTCGATGTTTTTATCTCGATCTCGAGACATCGACAGTTTGCTATAGTAACTTTTGATATGACAAGAAGTCGCCCTTGTGGTGGCAGCACTCACTCACAGTACCACCACAAAGAATGACTCTTTTTGCAAATTTGACCAGATCCTTGTAAAACAGAGGTATTAGCATACTAGCGATATGGAGATATCGCTAGTATGCTGTAAATTGGAAGAAGAGAATAATGGGCGATAACCGGTTTGAAAACAATTACTTCAATCGGCGTTGCCAATTTTTTTATATTGTGGTGACCTAGGAAGGTATGGATTTTGTTATCGGTCATTATTTTACAACCAGCTGTTATGTATAATAAAATATTTAAATCTAGCCTTCTGTGATAATCTTAATGTGTTAGTAATGTATGTTAGCGTTATCTAGTCACTAGTCAAGCTGATAAAGTAAATAACATAAGATAAAAGGTTGTTATAAACGGAAAATTAAAAAGTAAAAATTCAAACGGGATTTTACATTTTTTTTTTAGACATTTTTATCATAGCATTACGTGCATAGATAAAATAGCCGATTGCCGTAAAATTCGGTGTTCTATAGTTATAAGTGAAACTCTTAAATATCTTGATCGATATTCATATTTTAAATGCATCACGCATAATAAACTTGTATAAGCCAGGTCATTCGTGCAAAGCATTAAAAACATGATACACGATTGAATCAGGTTCAAGTTTAAAAAGTTTTATACTTAGGCTAACCCCTGATTTCTCACAGACAACACAAAAATTGTTAACAGACGGTCAAATTCATGACAACTACTGTGGCTGGCCTATGGAATTAGAAACAGTTAATCAATTACAGCAGTTCACAAGAGATTGATTTTGACACATCTTTGATTAGCCTTTAGATACCCGGTGTAAATATATTTATACATATAGGTACATGAATGTATTTTAAATTTATATCTGCTTAAATTATTTTCTTTTGATCTAACGGATATGATGAAACACCCCCTGAAGAGAAGATAGCACTAAGCTACGTAATTTTAATAATATCACTTACCATGAACGGTGTGTGGTGACCTAGAGCAAGCAGTCTCAAGCCAATTCCATGTAGTATATTGATCATACCAGCCACCCCCGCGTATTTACCAAATGCTACCACACGGTTGCCCGAATCGTCCATCAGCTTTTCATAGTCGATTAATCTAATGTTCTGAAACAATATAAATAATAAGATTTTCTTTTCCTTTATTTAATCAAGATGAATATAATATTGTATAGTCTCTTTATTGGAGCTATTGGCCATCTAAATCGGCAACCCTTAATAAAGTAGCCTATTTAAATTATTAACTATGTACATATAAATACAACTCTTTAAAACTAACTTATACCTAAAATATTATAAAACAGAAATAAAAAAGGAAAAGAAAATTAAAACACTCTGGCGTCATAGAATTCCTCCGCATCACAGTCGACTGGTAGTGTGCCCAGAACACTGGCAGCATTGCCACGTTGAATGGCAATGCTTATTCTTTCCCTTAATTGGTTCTTTCGGTTTAAAGAGTTTATTTCTCAAAAGTAAGTGTATAATGTCACATGCATTGCTATACAGATGACAGCATGTGTGATGCACGTTTTAGCGGCCATCAGAAAGTATATCAGAACATGGTATCTACAGGAAAGATGTTCACAATTGTATCTGAAGACGAGGACTCTCAAGAGCCGCCATGGAATAGGGTGAAAGGAACTAAGTTCGGTTTAACCCATCGTCATAGCACCAAGGAGTAAATTTTCGTATAATCATCGCATAGTAAAATTTTAATCGATCTCATTATAACTTTTTAATGGTTCACTTATTTAGATAATTAAAGTGAGCACATGTATTATGATTTCATTAATTAATGTATTGCAGATTATTTTGTACGTTCTTTACATCATGACCTTCGTTGAAAGATAACCTTGTGTTACGACCTAATTCTGTACACCTCCAATCTAGACGATAACTATTTTGTAATATAATAAAAGTTATAAATGGTGATAGCGTGATACAGTGATACTGCTTTTTACATT
This sequence comes from Catocala nupta, assembly GCA_963675205.1. Classification (NCBI taxonomy): domain Eukaryota; kingdom Metazoa; phylum Arthropoda; class Insecta; order Lepidoptera; family Erebidae; genus Catocala; species Catocala nupta. The sequence goes on along the minus strand of OY776086.1, from coordinate 21,988,517 downwards.
GCTGTTATGAATGCCAACTGGTAATATATGCAGTGAAACAATAAAGATAGTTAATATAAATATGACGAATGATTTATGTAAATATGGCGTATGATCTATGTAAATTTAAACATTATTGCCTAATAATATAATACATAATATGTAGTTCGGAAGACGTATTTCAAAATTGTATAATTAGGTTATGGCATAGATTAGTAAACGGAATCTGACTTATATTGGTGCTATTACCCAGGGACATAAAAATGTTGGGGGGCTCAACTAGGATTGTTAATTTTATTTTGAATGAATAAAGTATATTTACTATCTTAGGAAAAAGAAATAAAGTATAAGATCTGAAAATAAAGTACTATTTTTAACCTGCCTTTTTGTTACCATATTTTTGTTGATGCTAGTGACATCTAACAAATATTTATTATTAAGGATCGTTGTATCTGGATCTTTACAATATTATGTCTATATTGAGATAGATAAACAATTGCTTTTATTATATTTTTTATATTTAAGTAAACAATTAAATAAAACGGAATGGAAACGAAAGAAGGACTCGACATGAAGGCACACGTGGGAACACGCACGCCGCCTCTCGGACCTGGTGCTGATCGGATGGTGGGCAGGCCCACGAAGCCCACCACCCTCAGGTAAAACCTCAGAGTGGCTGGAGGTCATCTCGCACCATCCGGCGGCCGGCTCTGCGGTTGGGGAGAGGGCTTAAGCACAACCTCTCCCGCTCCACCACCTCCTTGATGGAAATCACTTCCTCACAGAAGGAGGCGACGGCGTTCCACGATCTCTCACTCCGGACCATAGACTGAACTACGGCCGGGAGTGAGAGGGCAATCAATCCGACTGCCGCAATCAACTCACGGCGCTGCGATGCCCAAGCGGGGAATCCACCAAAGTGTGCAGCGCTGTGTCCTCAACAACCTCGCGGCAGTCGCCGCAGTGGTTGCAACCGGGCGTCTCTTGCCAACCTACACGACACAGAAACCGGCTTTGGCCGACAACCATGGCCAGTTATTACCTGTATCAGCCGGAAGGTGAGGGCGCCATGCCGCCTCTCCAGCCACTTCTCAGAAACGGGTCTTACCGCCACGATTGTGGCGTGCCCTTTATAAAGTATAAAGTACGTTTACCCGAAATAACGTACAATACTTAATTATAAAGTACGGTTCGCAACCCTAACTCATCCCTACTGCTTTGGGTGTACGCCAGAGAAAGAAAGCTCTATGAAGATATGACCGGTGAGAAAGCTTGCAAAAAGCAGAACACATTTTGTATGTGGTATAATAATAATAATATTCTACCACATACACACAACACCATCAGCCCAAACTAAGCAGAGCTTGTACTATGGGTACTAGACAATGGATAAACATACATATATACTTTTTTTAATAGGTTTGCTGTTCAGTCCACAGCCAGTTTCAGTCAACAGCAAACATAGTAAGTAAGTCTATGTAGACTTTAGTACTGAGCTTTAGTAGTGGAACTGGCATGTCAAAGTTTAGTGGGTAGTGCGTTAACTGAACATAACATAGACTAAAATTCTATTTGGTAACATAAATGAAGTAATGCTTAAAAATTAAGTAATTATATAAATACTAGCATCCTTTATTAATATGACGATTTGTCTTGCTTATAAATGCTTTAAAATGTATCTACTAGCGAAAATATTCTAAGACTAAGCTTTAACTTGTGACCCTCAGTTGACAGTGATTTCTTGAGAAATTACTATAGTACACAGTTACTGTTTAAAAAAAGAGTTAATAAACATTTACCTTTGCTAATATAGCGTCCAACATTGGCATATTAGCCTCTTGTGCCTTAATAGTGTGTGAGAAGAAACAATACGTCTTGTTCGGTATGAGGAGGTCGATCGGTGTTTGTTTCACTCCGAAGATCACGCTCGCTTCGCTGATGTCCTCCTGGACTATCGCCCCTGCGTTTATGTATGACTAAAAAGTAAAAAAAACTTTTATTTAGACTTCCAAAGGATACATTAATAAGGAAGAGACACAGCTAATAGACTAATAAAACGTACGTTAGTATAGTTATCAAGTAGAGATTTATTGATAAGGGTTATTCATTAAAGTATTCATATTATTTAACACTGAAATGATTTATTTATAAGTAACTTCTATTCGATGTAGGTTTGCACGCTTAAATGTATTGTCAGTTTCTTAGCTCTTGAAAATCTAATTTGTAATTAATACTTTTAAGTGGACTATGGCTTAAACCTTATCACACTGAGAAGAGATTAGTATCCAGTAGTGGAACAGTTATATAATATAATTGAACCAATAAGTTGATTAAAAAATAAGTTAGGAACTAATCTACAATATATAGTACCAACTTAAATACCTAATTGCTAGGGATCTTCTTCTTTATTAGTAGTTTTGAAAACTACAAATGCATATCCTACTTATATTACAACTAGATGTGCCCGCGGTTTCACTCGCGCTTATGGTTACTGCGCCGCCCCCTTGGGTCGTAGCGTGATATTATAGAGCCTATAACCTTCCTCGGTAAATAGGCAATCCAACATCAAAATAATTTTTTAAATTGTATAAGTTGACAAACAAACAAACAAACTCTTCAGCTTTATAATATTAGTATAGATAACATAGTTTGTTAAAATATTAGGATATTTTAATGGGTGTTTGTGTTACTATCAACAACACGTACGTAAACAGTTGAAAGGATTAGGATAAAACTTGGCACACGAATAGTTTGTCTCAGTTTAACACATAGGTGTACTTTTCATTCCGTTATACTTTCCAGTAAAACACACACTGGTGAAACCGAAAGTAGACACTTTATTAAAAAAAAATCTGCTGTTTAGCGTTTGTTCAGTGTTTTCAATGATATGTGAAATCTGCCAACCCGCACTGGACCAGCGTGGCGCACTGTGGCCTAATCCTCCTCCCTCTTAGGAGAACCTGTCTCGCTGGGATCGGGCATGCCCATGGGATAGTTTATATAAAGAGGTGCTTTAATAAATATTATTATTGTTATAAGTTATAACACATACCTGCATTGGATAAGCTCGGCGGTTGGAAGGCTGTACGATGACTTTGACTCCCTGTCGCACCAGCCGATTGACATTGCTTGGCGAGAATGGCGCGCGTCGCTCCCATACTGACTGGTCTTCTCTTCGTATTGCTATAATACAACCATTCTGCGAATAAGAATTGACAGTTTGAACAAACTACAGCTGTAGGTATTTTATTAAATTATTATGAAAATGATTATATTCTAAAATACAATAGGCTGGTTTACAAGAAAACGACTCTAAATTAAAAATGAACATATTTCAAAGTGAATTCCCTAATTCTTGGATCATTGTGTTACAAGATAGCTAAAAATCGAAAGTACCTAATTAATTTCTTAAATGAAAAATGCACAAGCTTTCGCATATCTCGCGAATCGTAAACAACAAAAGTGTCGATATAGATATATTTCAGAAATAATATAATCATAATATAAAAATTTGTAAGAAATATTACAAAAAAAGCTTTCGATGTATTTGGTGGGAATCTGTTCAGCCCCTGGGCACAAAATAGATGATCCATATACCCAATTACTTCCTCAAATCACCTTTCTAAGGCTTGAAATACATGCAGTCAATTTTCAATTTTCAGATAACTTATCTAATTATTTTATTCGCCAGAAACGCCAATTTGATTTCACTTTTAGGGATTTTCCAGTACCCAATAAAAATCGGTATTTAATGTCTCAATGTAGTTACGTACGATTGTGTAATTAACGTTATCTAACTGACGCTCAAATCGTTATATTTTTTTACGTATAAACTAGATTATGCCAGCAGCTTCGCTCGCATAAATATAGGTTATGATATATTAGTAACAGTACGTTATTAGTAGGTACTTTTTCTGGTTAAAACGTACCCTGTGCCTTTTTCCGTTCCCTTGACAACGTGTATGCGAAATTTCATGATGATCGGTCGAGTAGTTAAGACGTGTAAGTATAACAAACTAACATTCGCATTTATAATATTAGTTAGGATTATGATGACTCATCTGTTAAGTCTTAGTTTCCTGCACTATGCTCGTAAAATAAGGTTAAGTTAGATAGCCATTTAGCGCTTGATCTCTGTTTACTGCGGAAACATCGCTGTATCATTTTTAGCTATAATAATATATATATAGAAACAGGTCAAAGTATTAACAGGATCTATTATCACAAAAGACGCATAAACAGAATAATATTATTATTGCCATTTATTTTCATACGAAAACAAAAATAACGAAGTATTTGTGAAGTTTCAAATGCTCTAGATATTGTTACATCAATGAAGATAATATGTAAAGTATATACTGGTGCCAATTCTGTTGTCACAAAATTCTCTTATCTTAGCTAAAAATCTCTAAAATTTATTTTAGTCCTGTCACTTTAGCGATTTCAGAATGCAAAATGTCGTTTGACAGGACTAATCTAAATTTTAGAGAATTTTAGCTAAGCTAAGAGAATTTTGTGACAACAGAATTGGCACCACTATCTATGAAGTAATTATGTTTCCTGTTTAATAAAAGATGGAGGATTTTAATTGTTCCTTTTTCTTATAGGTAGATCTGCGCCAACCGAGCCAGTGGCCAAGGATTTGCGCAGTCTGTTTACTCTATTCTTATACGTCCATGGCCTAATTAATAAAAAGGAGGTAGATGCGATAGCTTCGAACCCGATGCCTAAACTTTTTAGAGTGCTGAGATCGCAAATTCTTGCAAAAAGCTAATAAATCTGCAGTAATGGCCCCAATTTTATAAAATATCTTTGAGAGTCTATTGTTATTATTAGGCTTAAGTGTAAGTACCGACCCGTAAGACCGTCACCATCAAAAATATCAAATGGAAAATTGCCTGCACTTTTTGTTTATCCGCAAAGGGTTAGACAGATGTGTTACACGCTTCATTTCGGCAGTTATATTAAAGAAACAAGAAGGCAAGACAATTGGCGCATCCCCTGCGAGTCACTCGGCGACCAAGTACAATACCAAACAGCTCATTAGATACCTACTGAGAATTTCTAGGCAAGAACCCAATAAAATAACGATGAATTAATTTATAATTGACAACACATTGTCTTTATTGGAATATTTAAGCAAATCCAAATATTTAAAACTTTGTTAAATATTTTAATGAATACTAACTTTGTATTGATTGATAATTAAGAAATAAGAGAAGAGTTTGATTATTATAGAAATATTAGGAGTTTATTCAAACTTTGTTGATTGCCACGGTTTATCTAAAGCATGGATAATATGGAGTTACCACATATACAAGTGGTATGATGAATAATCCGAAGGCAGGCTTAACCTACCGTTTCTACGATAGACCAAAAACAAAAACTGTTAATAAGTACATACTTTGATTAATTTATGTACTCTGTTATATACTCACTCGTATACACAAGTATCAGGCGAAATGGTTTAGAAGTACTGTTGTGCGATCTATCACCACACGAAACAAAACATTGTGTGATCTAGAAATAGCTGTTCCAGGTCCTTGTCAAGTTTAAAGATCCTCGCGAAACAAGATTAACTCCACGAGCGGGAGTTGTATTTTTAAAATCACATATTACGGATATCGTATTTTGTCCAACCTAGTAGATCTACCTGAAATCATTTAAAATAAGAAAAAAAAGAGATTCCTTTTTCATATTCCTAATGATATCAGGCTGCTCTCTTCGGACGATAGAGCCCTCTACAGGAAGAACAAACAGGCTCTCAGTAATAAAGTCCCATAGACACCTTTTAAATAACGAAACCATCATAGCTTTTATTTTGGGTAAAATCGTATACGTCAATCAGTATATCACACACAAATAATGTACCTATGCAAATTGTTTTATCATTTAAACAAGTTTTCTAACCCAGATGTAAACATTTACACAACATTTTTGTTATTACAACGACATGTGTACTCGTAGATACACATGATTCTAAATAAATCAAGAGTTCTTGGTTCTTGACACACCCTAACGATAAGTAAGTAGTGTCAACAAGTTTAAGGTAACAAACATAAAGTGATAATAAAAACAAATTACACATGCCCACATGCAATCGTAGTAATATTCCATCATAATGGAGTTATTATCTTTTAGGACGACCTGTGATTTATTTCGGAACTTGCCTCAAGAATATCGGTCACATGTTTTACGTTTAGATAGTGGGCACTGCACACAAAAAATAAACTACATACATTGTATAAATTACAAAGTGAAGTTTAGAGAGTGGCTAGTTAGCCTAAAAGTAATAGAAAAGTTTTATGAAATTCAAATACTTATAGGAACTTATTTGTATCGAATTGTACCAAATGCTAAATTTGCTAACAGCATAATTTCTACCTGGCATAGAGAAGCAAAAGAACACAAACTAAAATACGTAAGTGACTGCGATCTACATTGCGATGTTCAACTATTTTAATATTCGAGCTGACCATTTTTATAACCTTGTCCTTGCCGTACCTCTTTTAGAGATCTTATTAAATCTAATAATTATTTTTACTGACCTAAAATGTCTATACTTATAAAATACTTGATTTATGTCGCATGTACACCAAACCTAATAATTGTATATTGTATTAAAAATTAGATCATATCCACGATATCGTTCCTTTCTAAATCATGGTATAAAAAGTTATCGATAAGGGTGTGACCTTCCCCAAGGTTCAAACTAACCAAATAATAATTTTCAAAATTAGATCAATAGTATAAACTTAAAAACCTAACACACAGATAGCAGTAACTTGGCATCAATAACATTATACTATTATTATTCTTATACGAATTAGAAAAGGATAAGATGACACCCATAAAACATTCAATAATTTTTTCCTAATTATTAATCAAATATTCCGCATAAATACAGTTATCACAGTTTTTTTTTATTATAGTGTCATTAAGATAGTGTATATGATATATACATATGTATATATAATAATTGTAGGTACAATTATTATTATTCGTAAACATAGTGTAGGTGTATCGGGCATCATAACAATAAAGCATGTTATCAGTTGTTGCCTAGGAATTAAAATAACTCGTATGACAGCTCGTAACTGCGAACAAACAGCGAATTTAACTAATATTTGCTCTACTCAATGTTACATTCATTATACGGTACAAATTCTATTTTAAAATAAGTTTATTGAAATTAAAACGTAGCTGTATATGTACCTACGTTAATTTGAACATGATGATATTATATGAATTAGGATAACCTACACTATTCTAGAGTAAAGACCTGGCTACTGGTCTCATAAATTTAAATCCTAAAACTCTACTACAGATTTTATGAGTTGGTTGTTACAGCAGTGATATTATTTCATACATTAAAATTTAGCATACGGTCAACGAAAGAGATGCTTTATTGCATATTCTGCTTAGTACGTGTCCCATATTTTAGAACTGTACGCTTTTATGCTATCGGCGATAACGTAAAGTCTGCGATCTTATGGTCTGATATGCCCGCTCCGTAAGTTTTTGTTCTTCCCTCGCTTTATTCCAACGTCGATGAGAACATTTTTAAAGAGTTTAGGCCCCAGAATGACACCTTGACGAACACCACTACATAACACATGACTGGTTGAAATTTAAAAACTAATTACCTTGGTGTACGGTACAACTGTGTATCTTTTTGAATAAATATTTGTTGTAGATATACTTCGTCATATATGTGTGTTAGTTTATATTAATTTCCTACGTGGTTTGTTCTCATAAATAAGACGCATCAGCGTTTTAAACTAAATACATGATAACACCATAAATGCGTAGGAAAGGACACCAATCAAGAACGATGCCAGATTTATGGTCTCTTAAACGCGCGAAGATTATGTTATTATTTGTCTATGGTTTCCGGAAATTAAGGTCACGTTTTGTAGCACACTCATTTTATTGTTTTAAAACGTTACCTATCGCTAAACCTATTACAATAATTTATCATTAGGAAGTATTGTGGCATTAGTATGAAATAGATAATAAGTACCATAGCCATAATTTAATTACAACAACATATTTAAAATTTTAATTACAGATGTGTACCTTTATATAGATATAAAACGTTTCACACAAGTTTCCTATAAAATATGTTGATATCATATATTTAACAAATAATTAACATAATATTATAAAAGTTTCATCAGTTGCCCATTCAATATTTCTAATAGCGAAACCTACATATATGATTGAAATCAAGAGAATTATCTAAAATGTTAAGTAGGAATATACAATTTCATTAGCGTATCATACAAATATATTAATATATTGGTAGTACACGCTAATGAATACTCGTACTCAATCATACTATTCAAAGCACTGCTTAGATCACCACGCAGCATTATTGATATTGCTTATTTCCTTTCCTAGGAATAATTCCTATACCTCGGGGGACTTCAATGGGAGACAATGGACACAAATAACATCCAGACTCGGGACAAGCATTTGTGGATCACATAAATGTTTGTAGAGATTGTGTCCGCAGTGATACTGCGCGCAGTCACAGTGTTCTTTAAGAAAAATATTGTTATATTTACCTTATCTGGTTTATTGTAATTATTATTTCTTTTCCTAGGAATAATTCCTATACCTCGGGGGACTTCAATGGGAGACAATGGACACAAATAACATCCAGACTCGGGACAAGCATTTGTGGATCACATAAATGTTTGTAGAGATTGTGTCCGCAGTGATACTGCGCGCAGTCACAGTGTTCTTTAAGAAAAATATTGTTACATTTACCTCATCTGGTTTATTGTAATTATTGTATAAAATCATTATAAGGAATGTTGTTAGAATTCCTGGTATAGCGACATATCCCGGACACACAGTGCACATATTTTAAAATCCGCGTATTATATAAGGAAAACGGAAAATCAAGGGTAATAACTAATAACCATAAAACTTATTAGTTGGATTTTCCAAACTGATGAAGGCTTAGGCAAACGGAAAAACGGCTTACTAGAACTAGGGTTAATAGAACTTTCTGCCGAATATTGAACTAAATTATCCCTACCTTTTAACGTATTTGGCCAGAAGGCCAACTGAGCGCAAACCAGATAGAACATTACAAATATACTTGTATCTATATTTATATATATTACTCATTATAAGTGTGTGGTTAATTTAATTTAGACGAGATTGCAGTTACTGAGCAACTATGCGTATCCACAGATGAATTATTAAATACATATATTCGAAAGTTATTAATTTTTTATACAGTGTAAAGTGTCTTCACAAAGTGCACATATTAAAATGAGTGAAATTAGATATCATTTTATCGGTAGGAAAAACAATAAAAATTATCTCTAAAATATATTCGATTTATACCTGTTTACTTTTTTTTAGTAGTACTTTGTACCAATAAAATCTTTTAACTTTTGAACCAGGTGATTAATCGTGTTGAAACAAAAACAATAATAATAGTGAATGTGTAGGCAATACCGACGCAATACTATTCACAACCAAAAAAACAATGCCGGTGACATAAAAATAAGGAACATTTTACAGCAAAACTGATTTCCGTACAGTGTTTTTTAAACATTGTTAAAAAACTCAACAAAGCGTCCTGATTAATCGAGGTTAATCGGTATCTAATAAGCTTTAAAACAACATAAAAACCACATCTGTATCCCGAACAAAACACTTTTTATGAGAGTCTAAACAAAGACCTTGCCAACACCACGTGCATCTTTGTTCGAACATTGCATTGTCTAATCTCAGGTAGTTTGATACTTAGGTCCTAACCCTTTGTCATAAATGACTAAATATACACTTGGGCTAGAAGTGCCACATATTTTTTTCTAAAGGTTCGAAAGGAATAAGTAATAAATCCAATATATCCAGTAGAAATCAGCATGTTTATTTAGTTTCATCAACTTACAATAGTATTTCGAAGCAAAATCTGTTGCGTTGCTCGTCTTATCATTGCTGGATTATCAAAATTAATTAAAAATTAAAATTTTCACTTGCTGTTCTGCTATTGATGGGAGAGTTATAAATTCTCTGCTTCATTGTCCTCCACAGAAAGTAATCAAGGGGGGTCAGATCGGGTGATCGCGTAGGCCACCCGACAGGCCCTTGCCGACCAATCCATCTATTGGGATATGATTCTTGCATAATGCGCAGGGCATCCGTCCATTTGCAGAAACATTCTCCAGACAATGTTCTTGGGGGTATAAGTGGACCAATCAACATATCGTCAATAAGAGCTGCACAAACATTTATCGAAAATTTCGCTTGAAAAGTAGAACCTCTTTTTAATTTCGGGTTCTCTCCTTTAGGACTCCAAAAATGTAAATTTCTGCAGTTTGTTATACCATCTCTTATAAACTTCATCCATTCAAAGAATAGTTTTCCAAACACTGGATTACCTCTATCATCACTATCAACGAGTGCAAATGTTGAACTCGTTGATAGTGACAGGGATGTAGGCCTACTTTCTTTAAAACGCGCCACGCAGAAGATTGCGATATGCCATGAGGCATTGCTAACCGTCTAGTACTGATATTTGGATCAGCAAACAAATCACGCAGTACAGCTCCTTCACTAGAGACGTTGATTGTGGCAATCGTCTCGCAACGATCTCTACTTGATCCATGTCCAGTAGCAGCCAATCTTCTATGAACATCTTGAAAGTTATGAGCAGATGGTACTGGTCGTCTCGTTGGAAACGTAGCTATGTAAGCTGTACGAGCACCTCTTGCGCTCCCATTACACAGTCCATAATAAAAATGCATATCGGCGATATGCGCCGAAGCAGAATTACTCAAACGGGGCATCGCAAAACAATGATACACAAGAAGCAGCGGCGAATGATTCGGAGAGTTTTGCACCGGAGCAGTGAGTACCGGAGAATTACCGGTGATATACCGGTAAAAGCACTCGATTGAAACAATCGGCGATTAAACACCGGTGATCGTATTACATTTTATAAGACAAGTATATTCATAATATTGCTAAACAATATGAAATACGATTATTACATTACTTAATATTAGTCGCTAGTTGTGGTTAGCACCGGAGAATCACCAATAAATATCGGTTTAAAATTACGAAAACTTCGAAGAAAACCCTATTAATCGCCGGTTATTACAATACAAGTCTATTTCATAATTTAATTATAATAATAAGATTCAATATTGTGATAAAAATATTATTATTATTAAAACTTAGCGACAAGTTTTAATAATAATATTAGAAGTTGTCGCCAACTTTCCAAAGAAATAAATAAAAGATTTATTTATCAATATTGTTTAATTTATATTACTACTACTCAACACCGTTTAATATCAAAATTAATGCTTCTTTTGCTTCATTTTCAGTAGGTTAATTATTTCGGATATTAGTTCCAAGCGTGCTTGGTCATTTAGGTGATTCATTTCACTTGCAACTAATTGTCCAAATATTTCATTGCTACGTTGGTGATTTATTTCCAATTCAGTCTGAGTTCATGATTCTGTTTGAGAAGTTGTTAGGGGTGATGATATTCGAGGATTTTTTGATGTTTTTGTAGAATAATACGTTTCTTGTTCGTCCACTAAAGAGAAGTCAAGCTTTTGGGTATATTGTGTAAACATATATCTATAAAAGTTATTAAATTTATTTTTCTCTTTTTCTCAAGTCTGCTACAATCATGTCACTAATTACTATTGTACTATTGTAGTATACTTAATAAATATAATTGTTATGTAGGTAGGTATGCTTAAAAGTATGTAGGTAGGAGAATAATAATCCATTAAAATTAGTCCATATACACCCATCTCGTTGTTTTACGACCACTATGTCTACTTACTAAAACCATTATATACCTACATTAAGTGGTTATACCTTCTTCACTTACCTTCACTCATCGTTGTAATGTGATAAATTATTAAAATATATTTATATTTGTGTCACCAATACACGACAGTTTATGATCACGCGCATAAAGAAATCTTCTTTAGTCTATGGGAACATGACGGGAATCCCATAAAGATAGTGAAATACGAATTCATTTATACGATGCATATACCGAACCGAATCTACGAGCAAACTAAATTATTTTTAAAAATAATATACATAATAATTAATCGGTAACATAAATATTCTATTTATAACAAAAGTGTAAAATTATACATTACAGGCAAACTTCATGTAAGTACCTACGTATTTTATTTTATTACTATATATTTGAGACATTAAGAGCAATTTAGAAAACCGTTAGCCAATCAGTTACAATAGGGTAATAAACAGACATATTTTGAAGAACACTTTTTTTTATTTATGTCCTGCTAAAACTACCAACATTTTCAGAATGCCAAAAGTTGCATCAAAATCAAGAGGTCACTTTGACAGAGTGGATTATGGAAAAGTGCGATGTAAATTATGTTCTGTTGTTATAACTACAGGTGGCGGGACATCAAATATGCTGTCACATTTAAAACGAAAGCATAGAGGTATTATAAATATACAAACCGTCTCTCCAATTGACAAAAAAATGCAGATACTCTTTTTAAATTTTTCCGAAAATGTAATGTTGCCACAGTAACACTTCAAAATGAATAGAGAGAAAGGATTGAACCATTAAAATTAATTCAAGAAGTTTCGACACGCTGGAACAGCATAGGTACTATGGGCTTAAGCGACGGTTGACCATTTCAGGAAAATTTTCGCTTACACATGTTGACTTTAAGTGACGTACAGTGTGTGTGTAGTGAGTGAAGTAAAGTGTAAAAAAACTCAAACAATGCAACAACTGCTATGCGATTTTAACCTTAGGAGTCTTCAACCGTCGCTCAAGTCGATAGTACATACATATATTACATGATAAATAAAATTTTAAAATTAATTGACTGCTTAACGGTCACTCAAAGAAAACTACCTCAGTCACCTAAGATAACCCATCATACACACCCCCAACACCCATCGTAACGCCAGATGAAGAAAATTTTTAAAAGATTTGGTACTTTTACTTGATGTATTTGAACAAGCTACTAAAATGATTAGTGGGGATCAATATCCAACATCTAGCCTCATCATCCCTATTGTATAAGGTTTGATTGACAATATCAGAATAATATGGTCAGGGTTATTCTATATCACCAGTAGAATGCGTGGTTAAAAGGAATTACACGATTTCAAAATCACCCTGTATACATAACGACAGAAGTATGTTGCGAAATTATGCTGTGGAAACGTTGTGTTTTTAAATCAAAATCAGCATTTGTCATAATAACTTATAACCTTATAATAATAAACTATAAATACATAATTTTTTTTTTTCTTTTTTCTCATGTGATCACCGGTGAATTACTGGTGATTGCTCAATAACCGGTGTATTCAATCGGTGATCGAAATTCCGCTCTGGTGTAAACCGACTGATCCTTTTTGTAGACTGGGCCCAGCTTATCCCCCACCCTGCACATCATGCCTCATCCAGCTATAATGACACACAAACTACCTGCGATAGATAATGCAATGTTCGAACAAAGATACACGTGCACGGCAAGGTCTTTGTTGATCCCCTCATAAAAGTGTTTTGTTTGGGATACAGATGTGGTTTTTGTATTGTTTTAAAGCTTATTAGATACCGATTAACGTCGATTAATAATAACTAGGGGCAATCGGGACGATTTGTTAAGTTTTATAACAATGTTTAAAATGAACTGAACAGTTTTGCTGTAAAATGTTCCTTATTTTTATGTCACTAGCATTTTTTTGGGTATGAATAGTATTGCGTCGGTATTGCCTACACATTCACTATTATTATTGTTTTTGTTTCAACACGATTAACCACCTGGTTCAAAAGTTATAAGGATATCTTGGTACAAGGTCCATAACTACAAAAAAAATGTAAATAGGTATAAATCGAATAATATTTGTTTTTGTTTTTTTTTTTACTATTTTCCTACCGATAAGATGTTGTCTAGTTTCATTTATTTTAATATGTGCAATTTATGGAGACTCGCACGGTATAACTGCGGGTTAGTAACACAGCCTTTTAAAATTTGTGAAGATTATGCATGGGATTTTTTATTTTATCACATTTATACAGTGGACATAGCACGTAGTGCTAAAGCACTGTGATGGCTGCCTCGCCATTGTCCCTGCGCCGAGTTGTGGATTTGATCTTCACAAGGGACAAAAACTTTTGTAATCCACAAATAGTTGCACTGGCTTTGGGAGTTCTAAGTGACCGTTGTTCGAATTTTCTAGTCTACTGAGGATCTCATATTATTCCTTTAAATTGTCTTTAAAAATAAAGAACGCCTCTCTGAATATCAGATCGATTCCATCTGTTAAGTTAGAAATTCTAATGTAAAGTAGCTCAAACTCGGATTTCAAACCAAAATAAAATACCTGACTATAAATTAATTCTATCTATTTATCAAATTAACTTTGAATTGAGTAGATATTATTATCTATAAAATATAAATTTTTAATATATGTATATAATAAGGCAGTCCTTACAAATACTAGAACTCATTATAAGCGCCTACTTCTACATTTCCAAATATTAAATTCAATGTCTACTGAAATATCTTCCGACGGTATGCCAATAACTCTTTGTAAAAATTATAAGTTTTTTTAAATAAATCTACATATTATTTATAATTTAATTTATTGAAGAAGAAATTCACTTCATATTTAAAAGCCAGTAGCTAAGAGTAATTAAGATAAGAGTAGGTACCTATATAAAAATATAATGACGATATAAATTATTTATATCGTTATTATATTGTTATTATATTTTTATTATTTGTTTTATATAGGTACTTAATTTCTATCATCAAAAATATAACCGAAATAAGTTATAAAATAATCTGATCGCAAACCCTCGTGAAAGCAAAAACACTTACCTTAGCGGTAGAATAGAAAACCACTTGCTTTAAATATTGGCTCCTCAATCGGAGAGCCGCCGATTTGTGAAACATATTAACAAATATAAAATATCACAACCTAGCAAGTTAAACTCAAATAATAAAACAGATATGTGTCCACAAGAAAAGCGTTCTGTATCTTACGAGGCGTGTCAGTAATCTATTTTATATTACGTACGAAATACCGAAGCTCCTTTGAGAAAACATTACAATCAGCATGACGTTTTATCACAAGTGATAGTGATACCACATTATGTTATTGGATCATTGCTCGCGTACCAACATCGCAGATTGTTTTCCTTCACAATTAATAATGTCATAGACTTCCTTCTTCTTTAACAGTGCCCATATCTAATCACATTTGTTTATTCTATTTTGAGTATTTTAGACCCGCGTATAATACACTTCGAATATACCTACTTATAGTTAGTGAATAATCAACACCTATTTTAAGTATATTAGAGAATAACTATGGGTTATAAAAAACGAGTAGCTATTAGCTATTTCCATATATATTATAAGCAAAAGCCAAGTAGGCCGTGCCCACCAGACCCAGGTATCAGGCCTGTCTGGTGGCCACCTCAGCGTCCCAGAAATGTTAGGATGCAATTCAAAAGTCTATCTAGGATTAATGTAGGTAGGTCACTGCTGTTTGGGGACCAAGTCCCAATGTTTTTATAGACTAACTATGCTCATGCTATATTTAGCTCTACTACCTAAAAAGCGTGGGGTAAGGATTATCAAAATATCTTAGAAAGCACCCCACGCTTTACTACATTAAAATTATTAAATTATTTTCTACTTTTTAGTTTGGTTTTTTAATAAAGAGTGTTTTTAGTTTTTAAACTATTATTTATTTTTATTTTAAACAACATTTTTTTTCTAAATTATTATATTTTCATCGGTCCTCAATAAGTGTGCAAAGTTTCAAATCGTTTGAAAGGGGTGAAAGTCACGTTCAAAGATGCCGTTACATGGATTCATAGATACAACACATAGATACATAGGTACATACCAAGCTAATAAAAGTGTGTTAAAAGCTAACATTTCAGAGCTCAAAGCTACACCGTTTTTATCAAATTTGTATCATGTCGAAGAATGTGATGTTACATATAAAACGCGTGGTAAGTCGCGGGTAAACGCTACTTTTATAGTACCTAGTTACCTACGTCTAGTATAGTATTATCACAGATAATATAATACTATACTAGGTATTATATTATCTGTGCCTACGTTAACATATTAGACCAGGGTCGAACTCTTTGAAGTTTGTAATATATTATTTATGTTTAGCCTGTACCATCCCACTGCAGGACAAAGGCCTCCTTTCGATCTTTCCACTCCTTTCTGTCCAGCACCAATTGTCTCCAATCCCAGTTAATTTATTTGTAATATAATAATAATTAAAATAAATGTATATACCTAATAAGATATGATGTATAGAGTTATGTACTAGGTTGGTGTTATAATTTCCTTATTTTATTATTACAAATAAAATACACTATTATACAATCATAGCATATAATTATACATTACTTGTCGAAAAGAATCTTAGCGATAGATATAAATTTAGATATTGCTGCTACTGTGATTTATATCCGTAATAAAAACAAAATAGAACATACATAGGTACACATGCAAGTTGTAAAGTTGTACAAGGTTGGCTTCGTTGGCTCATGGCAAAGTTGACGTTCGGCAACGTATGATTAAAATTTTACCAGGCGTTTAAAATCTTAATTACTTTACATCAGTAATTGTAAGTAAATATTTTGCCTTCCATCTTTAAAATCTTTAAATCTTTAAAACAAATATTGTTATTAAAAAAATAAATAAATTATGTTATAATTACAGTAAGTCGTGTTACTGGTGTTATGACTTTTTTACAGTGATGTGATCCTTAAATCAAGTTTTATAAGAAACATTTTTCCTTTTTTTTATATCTAAAGCATTAACAAAGATACAATAAGCTTAATCACAGTAAATGTTATGAAGATTCAACCGTTCGTTAAAATAATAACAGTAAGTAGACTTACTGTATTAAAATTATGTTTTATTTCATATTTTCTCTATCATATTTACAGTACCTAAATAATGTTACGGTAGATTGACTTTATTTAAATATGGTATTTTCGCTACACATAGTCATAGTAAGTATAGTTACTCTATTTATAACTTGTGTAATTCACAAATAATAATACTTCAAGTAAATGAGTGAGCTCTTATAATTATTGTAATTAAGCTAAGAAAAACTTCACCATAGACGAATACACATTTTTTATTTTTAACCAATTAAGACTATTTACTTTAAGTACCTATACTAAATACAGGTGAAAATCAAGTTATTTTTATCAATCTAACAGTTAATTTACAGTAACTAACGACTTCACTAGTCGTTAGTTACTGTAAATATGTTTTTGATCCTCGCAAATACAGGCGCGTGTGCGGACGGATGGTGCGCAGGAGAAGCGGGATAGGGAAACAAAATTTAAAAAAAATCTTAGGCGTAAAAAGTTTTATGCGTTATCTTCTCATTTTTAATATTACATATTATTTGTAACACTTTAAACTTTTTTTTACAATTATTGTGATTTTGCTTTTTAGACAAACAATTGTATGTGTTAATTACTTAGGTACTAAGGAGACTGCAATATTAGTATGATCTCAAATACCTAAGTGAGAGATTTTAATTTAGATACAACTTAGGCAGTGAGACTAGACTTTTAATGATAGATAAGTAGGTACTATGTGATTGTTGGAATTTATAATAATTTTAACACCTGTTTTAGTTGTTAATTAGACTATTGATAAATGGAGGTACAAGGTTGATGTGTCGCTGTGTGTACAACACTGTAACTGATAATAATTCATACTCAGTTTTAAACATTATTATTACGAGTAGTTTCAATTAAGTTTCAGTGCAATTTTGACTGTCCAATAAATATTTTCTATTATACAAATTTATATTTTTATTGATAAAACCTTTATATAAATTGCCTAATAACTATTTACAAAGCTTAGTGCCCTGTACAATAGACCCTAATGACCTAATCTACTTGACCATAATGGATAAGTAAAGATAGTTGGATGAGTGTGCTGAATGATTCAGCACACTCATACAACTATCTATACTTACGAATATCTCATGAACATACACGTAAGTGTTAGTAACAAAATCGTTAGTCAAAGACTCTCACGAGAGGAATGCGTTGTTTGTATCGACGACGCGGCGACGCGGCGACGACGTACCGAATTAGATCATTGCTGATATGCATTTATTTCCAAAATACGCGAAGTTTGAGAAAAACGTCACTGTATTTGTGGGCTAATTAAAGTAGTTACAGTAAACATAGTAACTTACATGGACAGGATATTTCGTTAAATATAATTACAATATGTTATCGACTTACTGTAAATATGTTTAAGAAAGTGTTAGTTTGGCTAATAAAAGTGGTAATTATAGATACAATTCGTTAGATAAAATAAAAAAACATTCATACTGAACAAATAAATTATATTCAGGATTAATCTGATTAATCTACGCAAATGTATATTTTGTTATCCGATTAAATATCTGAGTTATCTACTATAATCATCAAGATACACCAATTTTAAAATAAATGTTGAAACAAAAGTGCTTTTTCCCACAATTTTAACTTTTTGACTTACTGTAATTATAATAATGTTTCGGCGAGGCGGAGAGGTTATGTCGGGCTCACCGGGGAAAAGATACCCCGGTAATACCGACTAAACCTACCACGGTGTTCCTGTTCCTCAACATAACCATAGAAGGCGAGGCCGCGCGAATCGCTTTCACATGCAATCGCGACCCCGCCGTGGTTTCGGCTCGCCGCGCGCCGTGTGAAACGGCAGGCCACTACACAAAAATACTTCCTTCACCGTCCCCCTGGGGGGACAAAGACACAACACAGAGGCGCACGTGGAAACACGCACTCCGCCTCTCGGACCTGGTGCTGATCGGGTGGCGAGCAGGCCCACGCAGCCCACCACCCCCAGGACAAACCTCAGAGTGCTAGCATAAGCATGTCAAAATGTGTGGTAAACGCATTCACATTGCACCTAATTTACTATTAAAATAATATGTACTTACTTAATTAACTATTAAAATTGTCTCAGAAATCCTACGCAGGCCTTTCAGTGTAGAATTAACGCCGCCTCTCGGACCTGGTGCTAATCGGGTGGCGAGCAGGCCCACGCAGCCCACCACCCCCAGGTCAAACCTCTGAGTGCTAGCATAAGGGCTTTGGTAAAAGCATTCACATTAGTGAAATTGAAGAATAAAGAAAGGGAATCATAGATTTCACTTAATTTACTATTAAAATAATGTGTACTTAATTAGGTAACTATTAAAATTGTCTCAGAAATCCTAGCCACGCCTTTCAGTGTAGAATTAAGTTCAGCGCCATCTGTTGTCGCAAACTGTGACTTTGCATAATTATGTAAAATTCATTTACACTTTTATACTTTTAATCAAACTTTTAATAACATTATTGACACCAGACAATTCAATATTTTTTTATAAAGAGCAATAATACACTGATACACTGCCAGGGTTTTACGCATTTAGGTGTATGTACATATTGAAGAGCCTGATTACTGTTATACAATGTAAATTAGTACCTTATGGTATGTACGTACTATGAATTTAACCGCAGGATATTTAATTGCTCATATTTTGCTAATAAATTAAACTAATAAATACAGTAATAAATAATAAAATGTCTATGCTTTAAGCTCTACTTTATCGAATAACTATCACACACACTCTATGATTTTACTCTATGCGCAGTTTGCCGGGCCCTGGCGAATCAACAGAATTCGAATTGCTGAAATGTCATTACAGTCAAAGTATTTCTTTTAGTTGTCATTTTGAATTGTTGGGGTGAGGTTTAGTGTTTTGTCATTTTGTTTGAGAAATAAAGAAATTCGATCAGTTTCAGAAAATTTCTACCTACTAGACAACATTAATATCATATAAAACTGCAAGACGATGTATTTAATTTATATTACTGTCAAATAACAAGCATTTATTAAACTTACTCTCGTCATGGCTCGTTTCCTGTCAGAGGATAAATTAAAAGGTTTTGAAAAATACAAAGTAAGTGTTTTTAAATAGCTATTTATAATCAATGAACTATTTCGGAATCTTTAGTGTTTTAGATACTTACTTTATATTTTGGCTGGTCACTAAATGTTATTATATCTTATGTCTCATACATAATATTAAAAGATCATAATATTATTTAGATTTCTAAGATATTTTTTATAATTGCAGTATAATTCGGTGGACACCAGCGTACTCAGTAATTATGTTATGCACCCATTTTGGAATTGGTGTGTTCAGGTAAGCATCCATTCAAAAATGATAAAAAAAATTATATTATAAAAATAATTTATAAGTAAGCATACCTCAATTGTATCCTGTTAACATTATTAAAAAATAATTGTGACCTGTAGTGGTGTTTGCGTATATTTATAAAAGCCCATTTCAATCACAAGGATTCAAACTATCTTCATATCACTGCTTGATACAATTAATTCCTTCCCAAATAATATAAGGAAACAGCTGAAAATATATTTTCCCTGAAGCTATTGTTGTCCTTATCTTATTAGCAATTGTAAAAATATTATAGCAATTTCTGTCAATTTTGGTTCTTGGCATGTCTGGTTGAAATAAACAACCCTCCTATTAATAGCTATGAAAAGAAGTATTAATGACTGAGCTAATCAATGGAACAGCAAATATATATGAAAATAAATGCATGTTATGAATTAGAAAACAGTATACAGTGAAGCAGCTCAAAGAATGTCTGTACATATAGAATTTGCATGGTAGGCTGACTACACATTACACAAAGGAAAAGAAAAAGTGTTTACACAACCATATTTTCTCATTCAGTACTTTATAGCTTTTGAAAAAATAGAAAACATGTAAATAGGCAAGTGGCAACAGATACTGATAACAAAAGTAATAAATATAATTGTCTAGATGTTTATCACTTGGTCAACCCTAAACTGTTAAACAAATTTTTAAGTATATTTCCTAAATACATATTTGAACTCTAGGCAATTTATCTACTTTGAACATAGTTAAGTTAAAGGTTTAGTTTAATGGAAAAGGAATGGGCATTCAATTGCAGGCCACATCTACTTATTTTATAAGCTTTGAAACACATATCCCACATATATGGCACCTCTTGTATTTTCCATCTTATTCCATGAAAATTGTACATATCCCAGTATTTTTGAATACATGAATGGCAACTCAATATTTATTTACATAAAGAATCAGTAAATAGCATCATCAGCAACATCCCTATATTCTTATAATGTTTAGACATAGATGTATTATACTACTCACCTCACCAGCTATGTTGGTAATCCCCAGGCTAAAGTGTGAGGTTTACTTAAGAAAATACAAAACAATAAACTAAGCAAAAGCATTGACTGTAGTCAAAGCTTCAAATTTTCTAGCATAAAAGCCATATATGAGAATTTAAACTGGGATCTTAAATTACCAAAAGGGTTAGATAATAGAGTCCACCATGCTGGCCCAGTGTGGGTTGGTAGACTTCACATATCACTAAGAACATTATGGAAAACTCATAGACACATTAGGCTGCACATCTGCTAATGTCTATGGTAGAAGACAATATGTTTATGCAATATGTGCTTTTTACATGAAGTTGAGAACATATTTAGTGAAATGGTGTCCATACTACTTTGCCTATTGGACTTGAGGATATAAAATAATGTGGCTATGTATATTATATATTTATTATTGTCCATAACTTTGGCTTGTTAACAAATTATATATTTTGCAGTTCTGTCCAGTATGGGTGGCACCAAACCTGCTAACATTCACTGGGTTCCTGCTGACTGTGTTGAACTTCTTCCTGTTCACTTACTACGACTATGGATTCCATGCTCTGACTGAAAAAAACATTACCAAAGACTACATACCTAATTGGGTATGGGCTGTGTCAGCGGTGAATTTATTTGTGGCATATACACTAGGTGAGTTTTTCTTATATGTATATGTTTTTCCTTACATTATTAAATTTACTTTATTATAAAACCCTAGCATATGCCTAACATTTTGCAAGACAAAAGGCATTTCTAAGGTATCAGTCCTTTTTTGTTTGTATAACATCTCACAAAAGTATCACCACAATCATATAAATACTTTATAGATTTTATATTTTTATTATACATACCTACAAGAAATGCGAATTTTTATTCTATTAGAAATATTTCTTTTAATGGCTTCTTGCTTAATCTTATCCTTGATCTACATTCATCATCATTAAAAGAATGTATGCACAGAAGACTAGTCTCAAAAACTAAGATATTTTTTTGTCACATGCGGGTATAGAACACGTAGCATTGGTAGCGGCGAGGCTAATTTAACCTCTATTGCAGGCAACAAAATACAGTTTGAACAATAACATTCTGACGCATTGTATTTTTTTGTTGGCGGTGATCTTTGACTAGCAAAGAGATGACATACAGCCACACCTAGAATGACGTCGATATATTTGTACAGAATGTCCTCGAAAACAAAATTAAAATTTAATATAAAATGTAACTTTAGTATAAAGCACCGATGGCGTAGTTGTTTAAGTGGTCGCCTCGCCACGCCGAGTGTTCTGGTTGGAATTGCAATACAAAAATTTGTGTGATGGTGGTTCCGAGATCAAGTGTTCTTTGTCCCCGTTGTTTGAATGTTTATAAAGTTCTCCCCGACACAGAAATTATGTCTAGTAAGGGAGATGTCTTAAAAATAACGCGTTGATTCTTTGGTTACGTAAACACTTTTAGTTGTCTGGAGATATAAGCTGTAGTGGAATTTCAATTTGTTAGGTACCAAATGTACATATACTATCCGATTCGCGAAACGAACACCGGTGCTACCATTCCACTGTCCCCTTCGTACCTTTCGGGATGAGAGTGCTCAGTACATCTTTTCATGTCAATATATCGTTGCTACCATAGCTCGTAGTGTTATAACATTGTTCAATCGGAAGTGGAACTGTGGCTAGTGACGGTAATACGCTTGCCAAACAAATCTAAATAAATTAAGACGCACGCCTGTTTCTCGGAGAGGTAAACAGATCTCTCTTGATTTGAAACTGATTACCTCTCCTTTATTTCAAGCATACTCATCTGTTTCGAGTACCTACACTAAATACACCTATCAACGTAATTAGCAAAATGAAGATGTGATAAAAAAAGGCGTGACAATTTTAACAGGTACTTAGGTACCTACTAAAATTAGGTGGCACTGAATACATATGTATATATATACAGGCATTATGCTATATAGATAAAAACGATCACTTTATTATATATCGGTATATTTTAATTCAATAATATATTTTGATAATTATAGGGTCAATATTAACTTGGTGAAAATATTACAATGCCGTATTTGTAATAATTTTCTAGTCATTTAACTAATTAGTAATAGGTACCTACAGCTGATTTCGATCGTGACTTTACCAGGCGTTCGTAAATGTACCATTCGTTTGTAATTTTATCACTCGTTTCCTTAGGAACGAATGATAAAATGAATAAACCATAGCCGCTAAGTTTAAAGTATTTTATCTTTCTAATTTTGTAAAATTTACCAATCGTCCGTAAGTCCAATTCATGATTCAGTGATTAATCAGTTTCCACATCTATAAAAACTGGACCACAAATAAGGCATTGTGGGTTATGCCTACCGTATTACCAACAATCCGTGCGAGCTCAAAATAAACAAACAATCGCACTAACAAATGAGTGCATGCGCGCTTAGATACAGTCCGATAAAAGTAGGTAGTTTGTGTATTATATAAGAATAATTCAAGGTTAAATTTACGTCACCTAACTAACCCACTTACTTACTTAACTTGACCTTTGTCATACCCATAATGTAATTAAAAAAGTCTTCTCGTATCTACTACTTACGCCTTATTAATCTAGCAACTAACTAGTAGATAAATATACAGCTAAACAAAAAGTTATTGGGTTTTCTGTTCAGAAATTGTTAATAGCAACCCAGAGCTAGTAAGTTAGCGGTGTTTCATGCCTCGAAAATCACGTAAAGCGGTTGGTCCTGCACCTGGTCGAAATGGCCATGGAAATATGAGTGTTGGAAAAGTAACTGCAAGTTACTACGTAGATGGCTACTCTACGTTAGCCACGCTAGATTGACCGCCGTGACCAAAATTCGGATTGAAGGACATTATTTGAGATGAATTGTCGATCATGTAGTATTTATCGTCCATTACCACCAAGACCGCATGTAAAATGTGAAGTAATACAATAAAAACGTACGAGTAGCGCATACCTAAATAAACTGTTCCTTAAATTGCGGCGTCATTTTCACATTGTAAAGCAATCATCTCAGCCGACGGACTGCGCGTCAGAGGTGCTAAATATACCAAAAATGTTTCAGTTTTTTTGTATACTCACTATAAAAGACACATTTTATTATTGATTATATTTTTACAACAACGATAACAAAATAGTTAGAGTATCGTTGACGTTTTAAAGTATTTACGTATGACCTTTGCCTGCATGGATTACAGTTGGCATCCAATTTCATTTATGCAGATCACACTAGGCACCTAAACTCCTGTTAGATGTCTCTTAACCTAGCTCTTAGGTTGAACCTTAAGATACCAAATAGTTAGAACTGGATACAACCCATGCAATGGTTTTTGCTTGAAACTCTAAAAAACAATTAACATGCTGAAGAAAATATTGTGTCAGATAATGAAATCCTTGAGTAGGTGATCTAAGTTAGTTTTATAACATATTTCTAATACAACTAATTACTAGTATAGACGCTCAGGACTTCTGCATAATATTGTCGAGGTCGTAAGAGGTCTGACGATACGTACATGACCCGAACGCTGTACCGTATCCTATTCCTTCTCCTTCTAATATCGATATCGTGCTCTATAGCAGAGCAGAAAAGATAGTTCAGAGGGTTTATATTATTATTTATCTCGTCCTACAGTCACGTCATAACAATAACCATACTTTTAACAACGCATACATATGTAAGTCTTATCTCTACGAAACTGTATTTACTAAGTATCGCTATCGACCGTACGATAACGCGTGCTAATGCGTATACATTACGATGTAAATCTGTATTAGATTTAATGAATGATTAGAAAATACTTACGGTCTATGCTTATGTGATCGCCTGACTGGTATAAAAAACTTAGGTTTAATTAAAACAAATTATAATGGCAAACCAGTTTCTTTTCATCTTCCTAGACCTTGTAAAGTGTGATGCAGGTGCTGAAGTCCACTAATGATGCCTAGTCGACGTAATATGCAGGTTTATTTACTTCCGGAAGTCTAGTCATAGGCATGACTGTCGACTTCCTTTAAAGTCCTTCGTTTTATTATGTTTCTCTACATTTTGACATTTGGCCAATCCTATGGCAATTAATTATATGTAGTATACTTATTAAAATATTCGGACAACTGAATGAGACCTGGAATTTAGCTAGATGGAAATGGAATAATTTAGGAGAAAGTAGCTGGTTCGAACTCAATTAGGGTTTATAATACAAGAAGATGCAGAGCTAGTTACATTTTGCGTACGAATATTAATTACTATTTTCACTGTTAGCTTTGGGCGTTTCGTCTATTTCCGGCTAGTAGAAGAGTACACTTCACTTTCTAGATCCAGGATTGCATGGAGTAGTGTGTAATTGTGTGCAGTGCCATCTGTTGTTCTCTCTTCTTCGCATGTGTGGAAACGCTACAATAGTATGGAGTACGTAGTAGTTATATAGTGTGATCTACGTAACTTAAATTGCGGCAGAACAGTAGTCTTCACGAATTTGAGATCAAATTCTAGCTTACACTTAGATTGATATTGAGCCCCAAGGCCACACGGGAAGTATTTAAAGAAAATCCGTGCCCTTCAAACAGCGACACACAGTGGTACACATAACCTATTTATAAAGATAAAATTTGAATCAAATCAAAGCTAATATAACTATATTAATTAGTTAACTTATAATATAAGTATGATTGCTTGACGAGCGCATGATCTTACATTCTTATTATTGCCCTTTGTTATCTAATGTTAAATTTAATATGTCGCCTTGATAGTATTCGAGTTTCAACACATCCTCGTTCCTAACTAAAGTTCAATCTATCGATATATTATTTAAGTAAATAAACATTACTGCGGTTTATTATTGTTGCTGATAAAATGTAGTAAGATGTTTGCTGGTATATTTTGTCTGGGTCGTCAAAAAAGAAAAGCTGAATTAGTTCTCAACTGCATAGATATTTTGACAAACAAATAGCATATACGGCAGCTGACTGGCGATCGAGAGTTCGTAAAATCCACCTATTGCATTACCGACGTAAACCCATTCCTAACACATATTAGCTTAGCTGAATAAGTAGGTACCTAGTAAGAATGAATACAAGTAATTGGTAACACAAAATTGCGATCTTTTGTATTCTAATTCAGCCGTGTCCGTGCACTGTCTTCTTTTTTAATACGCTTTTATTAGCTTCAGCTGTATGTTTGTTTGTAACCGACTCCTTTGGACTTGATTTGACCCACTTCAAACGGTCAGATTTCATTTACACGTTGTAGACTTATCGAGGACCGATGATAATACAATAATTTGATAAGATTATCTCGTTATCCTGATTAGGATCGTCAGGATCATTGATTTTCTCAAAGATCCTTTGGGTGACAGCGAGAGAGATAGAGCAAGCGCGTGGTCTTTGCATGCGTACCTTTCCGATTCGAACATTCGGCTCGGAAAATTAATATTTCACATTAATATTTTATAATATAAAAATAGAAAATAAATAATAGTTAAAAAAACACGCTTAGAGGAGTCTGCCCACTACACCGTCTCATACCATGACCGTGCTAGGAACGTATCAGACACGAAAAGCAACACGATACGCCCTGTTATAGGACCTGGTCGATGACGGAACGGTCTAGTTGGCATAGTCTTATACATTTCCTTACAAAGAATTTACTTATATTTTTTTGCCTCACACGTTCCTACCACGGTCATGGTACGAGACAGGATAGTGGGCAGACTCCTTAAAAAGAAGAACATATTTTGTTTTATAATTTAACTTAAGGTTAGAGTGATTAATAAAAGAAATAATTTTAATGTAACAAAGCGTGAGGTGCTGCCTAAGATATTTTGATAATGACGCTACTCCCATCAGTATCTATCAATCCGACAAAAAACAGCTTCACTGTAAAGTGTGCCGCTAAGTACACGTTCAACATTTAATGTTTAAGAAATAAAAACTGCAACCTTTACAATAATGATAAAATCGAAGAACTTAATCAAAACCTTATAAAATTCAAATCAACAAAAAGGTTTACTGAAAGAAATTTTGGAAAAAAAATCGCTTGTACTTGGTGCGCATGAAATGGAATATCAGTAACGTATGCGCACCAAGTAGCGTCATTATCAAAATGTCTTAGAAAGAGCACCCCACGCTTTTTTACATTAAAATTATTTCTTTTATTAATCACTCTATTCTTATTCATTTAGTTTGATTTTTTAAATAAAGCGTAACTTTTTAGTTTTTTTAAACTATTATTAATTTTAATTGTCAATCTTTGTTTCCAAATATTATAATGATTTAGGCTTAGCTTTAGTAGTCTTCAAATATTCTTTATTTTTCTAAATCTTTTTACCGTGAAAATAAAACTACACGTTTTAACATACCACTCGTTTGAGACATAATAGCTTATTGATATATTCATGTTTTATTTTTTGCTTTAGGTCGACCTCATTCGCTTTTAACGCACTTATATGCAGTTCAATGTTCCGTTGACCCTCAGAAGTTTACTTACGGGAAAATATCGTAAATAACTTATTTGGCGAGAGAACGCGCTCGGAGTCGAGAACTTATTTGTATTTTTATTTAAATATTATCCTTGAGCTTTATACATGAGTTAACTGTACTGTTATAAGGAGGTGAGATACATATTTATGGCGCCAAATATTGCTATACATAGCGTTACCGACTACATTTTAACTAATACTGTAAATGTGTTTTCTTGGTCCTTTCGACACGCCGATAAGCATACGGCAAATTTCAACACAGACAACAGAAGCCTTTATGTAACTAGTTTTTTTATAAGAACTAGCTTATCGCAAGTATGCGGTTACCATGGTCTGTAGTCGCTGGCAACGCCTCTGCAAAGAGGCAAAACGCACGCTCCTTTAAAAAGAGCAGGAGCTATGCTGCCTGCGCAATCAACAAAGATTAATGGCTTCTTAGGTATTAGCGCCTTAGAGTATACTACTTAGAATTAGGGTGGGTGTCGTGGAAGGGTTGTCCATTTGTCTGTCTATCACAGCATATCTTAACAATTTACTATCCTTTTGACTCGAAATTTGGGATGATCTAAAACTATATTAACACTTCTTCCAAATATATTTTGAAGAACGGCCCAAACAGCATTTTATAATAATTTAAATTAAGTTATTCAAATGTGGTAAGAAAGTTTTTATCAGTAAGTATTTTTTTTAAATGATGCGTCGTTTTTCTCACTAGAATTTTTACGTCATGTTATCGGTTCCGGCTTCTATGGATTTGATATAGTAAAACGTTATCCTCAAATATTTTGACGGCTGCTTTTGGTTCCGTAAGTATAGACCAACTTATCAGTTGGTCTATGCATTATCAGTCGAATCTGGTTATCTATATGAAAGCTTACCCCAAAAATTGGATCGTAATTAAATGGTCACGAAGAACTTGTAATTGATCTCAAAGTACGTAACTAATAGGTACATGGTGTCATTTTATACCATGTCCATTTAGAGTAGCTTAGCGACCCGCGTCAGAATAAGTTATCGGATTTATGATAAATTATTTTATCATAATCTCATTCCATTGAACATACTGTCGTAAATCAATTTTTACTTCAGATATAACTATTGTCCGTAATGTAGTGCAACTCTTTAAATTTAAAACTCTGTGCTTCAAATATTTAAATAATAATAAGATTGCCTCATACCTGTGTCTGCAACCGCGTATTTTTAAGGCATCCTATGCTTGCTAGGACTGAAACTAACCCTATACCAAATTTCTTCAAGTTCGGTTCAGTGGAAGATTGTCAGTTTAGCCTTGAAAACATTTATTGTGTGATCCACATATTATGTTCCGAGTCTGGGTGTTCTTTGTGTCCGTTGTCTAAATGTTTGTAAAGTGTCCCGCGACACAGGAATTATTCCAAGAACGAGAGTTGTCTTTTTAAAAACATAAATAAACATAGCACACATACAGTTACTTTTGTAATGGATAATTACCGTGGCGACCTTCTATCCGTCCACGTCTGCAACACGCATTTTTACACTTAATGACGCTTTGCTTATAATAAGCGATTACCATGCATTGCTTGTATATAATAAAATATGTAAATAAACTATGTTTTTATTTATACGTACTGTAAAAACGAGTAAGACATTATAATCAATCCATACAATGTTATGAAATGGGGGGCCTGGAGATCTATAGTACAGGCTTCGGCTTAGTTTAGACTCCAGATCTCCCACAAATTACAAATTACTTACAATTGTTCGTGTCAACTATATACTGTATAACATGATGTAATTTGTGGAGATGAAATAAACATTATTATTATTAATCGGGTGTTAATTTACATACAGTCTTGTGTCGTGTGTGTTATTTTTTTTATTGTTGTGGTTAAATGTTCTTCTAGGTGCAGCCCATATTTTTATGTAGTTGCTAGTGATTTACTAACATATTGCCAGATATAATTTCGTTAAGATTCAACTCATGTGTATAGACAATAAAAATCATTTCTATTTAGTTTTCTCGATTCAAAAATATAAAACAGTAATGTTGACTCTTTGAATGTAGAAACAATTGTGACGTTAGTATGCGTATAAACCTTTTATTGCTGGCCGATGCCTCCTCTTGGAATGAGAGGTGTCAGGTTTGCATTATCACTCTTAAGTACCGGCATGTTCAAATATCTACACCTAAAGAAATAGGAAGATGTTGTAGTTAAGCCTTAGCCAGCCTATCTTGTCGGCGGTATATCGATCATAAATTCGACGAAGCAAGTTATAACTTTATCAATAACCAAATTTAATCTTAGTACTAGGTTTGATTTTGACCGTTGGAATCCTTATTTAGAACTGAGATTTTACTCAAACTGGAGCAGTTCAGCTTAGCATACTTCCTTAGCTGAACCTTTATCTTACAGAAGGACGCCTGCGCTGAGTAAGTTTTACACATTCATTATCCTGTCTGTTCTTGGAATGCCAGGCGTAATTAAAAATCTATTGTGTCAAGTCACCGGTGTACCGCTGCGACTCAATAGGGTAAGCGCTGTACTGTCAATAGGCGATTATTTCCTCCTTTGCGTTTGCAGTACAGCAACTCTTGTTTGCAAAGACCGCGCCATGATACTCAGAATATTGTTACCAGCGTCGCGCATCGATTGATTACAGTAACTGCTAAAGCTTATGATCAAGCGAGCACACTATACTTTTTTGCCACCACGGTTGTACCAAAAAGTGTGTTTGTATGTTTTAATACGCAATTAAGGGATTTATATTGGTGTATAACTATAATAATAAAAATATTTTACCATATACACACAACACCATCTAGCCCAAACTAAGCAGAGCTTGTACTATGGGTTCTAGACAATGGATAAACATACATAAAAAACTTTTTTTTTGTAAATACTTACATATTATACATAGAAACACCCAGACCAAGACAAACATCCATGTTCATACACACAAATATTTGACTTGTACGGGAATCGAACCCGCGACCTCAGGCGTGGCAGTCGGTTACACTAACCACTACGCCATCGAGGCCGACTGTGTCGCAGAAGCCTTAACAAATACTATTAGACTAGAAATTGTTGTCTTGGGATAATATCGCATATTACATAACACATTATATATTTTATTTAAATGTCATGTAATGGTTGATACAAAAAATTAAAAGTAATAATTTTATTATGTTATCTTATCACGCGTTTGGCTTTGACGCAATCTTTAGGCATAGTAAAATTTTACAATTTTAATTATAACTAGTGGTCGCTCAGTGATCGAAAATGGTACGTAATTGTATGAAATAATAAAAAGAAATGTTTTATTAATTTTACTACTTACCAATACTATTATTTTAATATATATGAAAAAGGGGCAATCCTTATCCATATAAATTAAGTCCATGCTAAATCTATACTAATATTATAAAGCTAAAGAGTTTGTTTGTTTGGTTCGAATTGAAAAATTATTTTAGTGTTGGATAGCCTATTTATCGAGGAAGGCTATAGGCTATATAACATCACGCTACGACCCACGGGAGCGACGCAATAACTATAAACGCGGGTGAAATCGCACATCTAGTATTAAATAAGCTTGAAAAGGGACGGGTACCTACCATGTTATCTCTTTACGTATTAACGAAAAAATATAAAAGTTTAACCTTTTAAAGCCCTAATATTAGATATGATCTAGATTTTACCCTCGATTTCATTCGCATGGACTACAGTTCGCTCTCGACTTACACTTGGACGCACTGTGTACCTTTTCTCCGGTTTTACTGAAAGAAATTATATGACACATGGCTTAGATTTTAAGTTGATTAAACTGGTAACTTAATAATTTTTAGGTCCTTCTTCTAATATAAATATGTAATGAATTTGATTATTCGCTAATCGGTTAAAATAATAATAATCGGTTATTGGTAACTACGATACGCTTGATCGTCACATCTTCATACATTTTGATTAGCTAATTTTTTGATTAGAGACACTTATAGAAATTGCTGATGCTCAAGTTGGCTTACATTCGACCGATTATAAATTAACTTTTTTTTTTACGCGGGTTAATGTGCAGGTCACATTCCCCATCGCCGGTTTTGGGGCTGGCGATGGGGATATGTCGGGATCCAGCCCTTAAGATGGATTTGGGCTGAACCGACTAAAACCAACGCGGTGTTCCTCACACCTTTATGGCGAGGCCACGCGGATCGCTCTCGCATTCGAATCGCGACCTCGCAAAAGGTTCGACCCACCGATGGACGTAGCGGGTCCCACACAACCATCACACATACAGGACAAATTCACAAATTAACACAAAATATAACACACAATATTAACACAGACAAAGCGGGGGACCTAATCCCCCTTGCGACATCGAGAGGCGTGCGTGGAACACGAACGCCGCCTGCTCGGACCTGCGCTGATCGGGCGGTGGACGGCCCCAATGGGTCCACCACCCGCAGGTATCTACTCAAGGTGGCTGAAGGTCGTCTCGCGCCCTCCTGCGCCCGGTTCTGCGGTTAGGGAGAGGGATTGACCGTTTCCTCTCCCTCTCCGCCGCCTCCTTCACTAACATCACCTCCTCACAGAAGGAGGCGACGGCATTCCAAGACCTCTCGCTCGAAACCATGGACAGAACCATAGCCTCGAGCGAGAGGATGACTCAACCGACTGCCGCGTGCATGACATGGCGTTGCGTGGTCCAAGCAGGGCAACCTACCAATGTGTGCAACGCTGTGTCTTCGACAACGACGCGGCAGTCACCGCAGTGATGGCAACCGGGCGTCTCTTGTTTGCCTATTCGACACAGGTACCGACCGAAACAACCGTGGTCGGTCTGCATCTGCGTCAGACAAAACGTGAGGGCGCCATGACGCCTCTCCAGCCACTCTCTAAGAACGGGTCTTACCGCCACAATTGTGGCGTGCCCGGCGCTGGGATTGACAAGTCGTTCCTCCCATTCTGCCACTAGCACTTTGCGAAGCTCGCGCCGCCGCACCTCGATATCGCGATGCAACGGCACTTCACCCCGTAACAGTGCCTCATGGTGCCATTGAAATAGTGACGCCAGGAGCCCGGCCTCTAGGTCCCAGGGCGACGATCCGGCAAGGAGGCTCGCTGACTCGAACGAGATCGTGCGGTAGCCTCGAATTGCCCTGACGGCGATGACGCGTTGTGGCCGCCGAAGAGCGGCCACATTTTTGGCCGTCAGGGTGTTGGCCCATACGGGTGCTCCGTATAAGGCCTTAGCCCGCACGACCCCTTCGTAGAGCCTCCGGCAGGAGGCGTTTGGCCCCCCCAAGTTGGGCAGCAGGCGCGCTAACGCGCCTGCAACGCCCAAAAGACTGGGGGCCAAACCCCGAAAGTGTGCAGCAAAGTCCCACCGGCTGTCGAGTACGAGTCCCAGATACTTGAGAGTTGACCCGACGCCGATGCGGACCCCTCCTACCATGATGTGGGCCCCTGGAAGTGGCCGGTTCCGAGGACCATAAAAGAAGATGGCCTCGGACTTAGAAAGAGCCACCTCCAGGCCCAACCGCCGGATGATTATAAATTAACTTGATGCAAGACCTCACAAGATGCACACAAGTGTTTTTAAGGTTCTCCGTTTTCGTAAATAAAATGTTAACATATTTTTATATTGTATGAAAATTATGTCAAAATTTTACTAAAACTAGCCAAAACAACTAGTTTCTGAATTTAAGAACCGGGCCTTAGTGGATCATCTGGGTCTATTCAATTTGTGCCTGACGTGCATTGGTAAAGACAAAACAGATTATGGTCAAGTTTTGACCTCTGGCCAAATACTAATTTATTTAAACACGAATTAAGAGAAAAAGACCACACTGGCGAAAACAGGTTTTGATGCAAAAACAATTCAGTAACATAGAATTTTTGTTTGGTATAAATATAACTCGCGCCCTGACCGTTTGTTTGTACACATGGCTTTTAATGATCGCGTTTCTATTTCTAACATAATAACGAATCTGCGTTGTTATATATTTACCTATGTAAATACAGAACAAAACTGAATAAAATTGATCCATATGGTCTAGTGGTGAAATTGAGTAGAGTTGAATTTTCTTTAAAATTCTTAGGTGCGTATAATAGATATAAAGAGAACTTATCAACCCTTGAGAGAAAGAACACCCAAACTCTAAATCATTATCATTGGATTACACACGTTCGGGAACAGAACCCACAACACGCCATATTGGCAGTGCCTAGACCATTTAAACTACTGCGCCATCTGTAAATTTTGCGTTGCGCTATTTCTGAAGTAGCCCATGACCCGTAGCGTTCAAGGTCTAGGCATCTCTTTGCCAAATTACATCATTATCGGTTCAGCTGGTTTGTCGTGTGCACGCTTTGATTATAGACACGTCGACGTGTATATAATCAAAGTGTGCACGTAATCAACAGACTGAGTTACCATTTTATATCTAACTAGTTTTGTCCGCGGCTTCGTTTGCGTTAGTCTAATAGAGCCTATATCCTTCCTCGCGTTATAAGCTACCTCCATAATAGATATTAAAATCATTATAGCGAACTAGCTGTTGAAACGTAATAAACATGTAGTACCTATATTACTTTCGCATTTATGATATAACTTCATCTTTAATTTAAAGCATTAATTTGCTGTGCACGATGCCTTCTAAGTTATTAATAAATCAATTCAAAAGAATAACATG
This sequence comes from Catocala nupta, assembly GCA_963675205.1. NCBI lineage: Eukaryota > Metazoa > Arthropoda > Insecta > Lepidoptera > Erebidae > Catocala > Catocala nupta. Next base: position 21,954,108 of record OY776086.1, on the reverse strand, counting down.
TACACAAATTCACAATGTATATCTCTGTAGTGTATTGAATGGAAAGTAGTTATGTACAGTTCAAAAGTACAAAAGATTAATCTTTAGGTGGGCGTGCGCAACACGTGTTGAAGATCGCGCCATGCTCAGTATGTCAGTACCGAGCCGATAACCGTCACGAGAGGGGTAGCACATTGTTGCGTTTGTATGCGCACTTTTAAACCCGACGACCTTGCATCTTGCGGCACATGTGCTAAATCAAAATATCTTATGTTAATTAAAAGAAGACGAAAGCCACGAATGTCTAACTGTTTGTAGGAACTATAACGAATGTTCTTTTTTTATGATTACTAGCTATATAGCTTGGAAATTGCTATTATTCTGTTTAGACTGGGTTCACATCGTTAGTGCAATAGGTGAGATATTAAACATTTTGTTAACTTGCTCGATGGACGATAACTACGAATGAATGGAATCTTTCAATCCAATTTACGCCCACATTCAGACATCCAAATGATCTGGAATCGTACATGCGTATTGAGAACCGATGACAGCATAATAATTTTAAAAATATCCTTTGTATTCCAGTAGGAAAATTTTAGGAATACAGACATTGTACAGGAATGTATTCTCCTCAATTAAAAACATTACTCGTACCTACACATGTCATTCACGAAAGAGAAAATTATAAAAATAATATTGTTTTGACTGAAAATGCATTTAGAAGACAGTCGACAATCTTACTTGAAAAACAGACGACTTAAATACTCTTTGTATCGATCATAGAGAGCTTCACAAACATTGCAACAACAGACCAAAAAGCCTGGCATGCTTTACTAAAATGAATACAGAATATGTATATAATAGTTTATTATTGAATCTAACACCAGTATGCTTTTGGTGTGCTTTAGAGAGCCTATTTAAAAATTGAGGGTAAAAAGAGGAAACAATACGGATTTCACATTATGTTTCTATAGGTATAGGTACATATAAATACGGGCAATAAACATTTTGTACCCCTTTTAAGCCTTTCATCCCCGAAAAGTGTGAGATTTGGTATGCCAAATCTCACACTTTTGTGAAGTTTACATGTAGGAGGAATATAAAGAGCTTAAATATATACCAAATAATGAAAATATTTGTTTAACGAAAGACGATCGAATCAGGTCATCATCCTCTACGTAGTGAACCCGTATTTGAGGGTTGATGAAAATTTGTATTTGTAAGAACCAAAAATAAATTCTGGCACTTAACGGTCGAATTTCGACCATTGGCCACCACTAGTTGACATAAAGACGCATATTGTTTATCTTATTTTTGAACCCTGGAGATGATTTGTATTCACAAGTCAATATATACTTATCTGTCATCACTAAGCATTTTATAATGAGCTAACCAAAATTGCTATAACATTGAAGACTTCATAAAGATGTGAAATGAGACACATAACGATGATGTTGAATACAAAACAGACTGAACTACGATAATCACGGTCGTGACCTCTTCTTTTTAATTTACTACCATTTGACATAGAGTTACGCCAGGATATTTAGGAAAATATTTTACTTTTGTACCTTTACCTGCCAAATTTTGGATTATATTTTAAACTACAATCACAATCACAGTTTTAGTATTTTATTTGTAGTAAAAATAAATCCATAACCTACCTAGTGGTAAGTAGTTGGATTGCCACGCAGAGTTCTCGAGCGCGATCCCAAGACATGCACATACGACTTTTCGAACTTATGTGCGTATTGAATAGTTGATTATTGCTTGCTTTTACTGTGAAAGGAAACGTCGTAATGAAACTTGCATGTCTGAGAGTTCAACATTATGTAGATCTCTTAGACAGATCTCGAAGATGAGTGAAGTCTGCCAACTCGCACTGGGCCAGCGTGGTGGTCTATGGCCTATCCCTTCTCATACTGAGACATGGCTCGTGCCCTGTAGTGGGCGCCCAGTAGTAAGTAGTTAAACTTAAATACAAAGAAAAATAAAAATGAAAGATATATCAATCTTTAAATATAATTTTTCGACAAGGTACTTTGCCTTCACCTTCGTGTAAAGAGGTCAATTTACTTTCCCAAATCTGGGTCAATCGAAACATGGGCGTGTCTAGGGATTCAAGACAAGTCACGCGATATGTCTTTTACTGACATCCATCTTGTTCCCGATGTGTTGTTGAATGTCACTTGCATGTCGTAAATCCCTTCACCAAAGCTCATTCTAGGCATGCTAATCACGTCGTAGTGCAATAAGTTAGGATCTAGTTACAATCTCTTGATCGCAAGTCTGATGTCATTGAGGTACTGCTTTATACTTAGTGCGAATAGATTTCTATGTAGAGGTGGAGGTTAAACCAGTATGATATATACCTAATTATCTATACAAAAATTATATGAAATAGTATCTTTATTTTTTTAAAGAAGACGCTCGTCTCTGTTATTCCTTGCCATATTATGATATGGATATATTACAGAGACGAGCGTGTATGCTTCAATCAAGCTCTCATGCTTACCCGTGAGGGAAGAGGTAGGTCCCACGTAACAGGGGGTGAGGCCATTGCCGTGTACCAGGCATATTTCCAGATTAAGTGCTGTTACTGATATCTTGACAGAAAATCCGGAAATCAAACTCGGGATCCCAGGCACACATTCACCAAGGCAGTCCGACTTAAAATATTTATTTTGCATTAAATACCTTGTTTACGAAATAACCTATAATATAACATTAAGCCTCTTTTACGTGAAGCAAGTTCCTGAAAGCCGGTGTCGTGCTATACCTGTTTTATTAGCTAAGTTAGCCAAAAACATCACAACCCTAGTGTAGTTGATGTCTTTTGTTTTTTAGCGATCTTAAAAAATCTGTTTCGTGTAAATAGGTGGTACGTTAATTTTATTAAAAGAGACGGAGAAATAACCACAATCGTCAATTTTTTTTATACTTACTTAATACTTTATTTTCACTACTCGAAACGGCAATATAATAATATTATCATGTGAATTATTTAAGTATTAAACTTGGATGATTATATTTGCATTTTAACTGTGGTGACTAAAACAATATTTACCACAACTTTTGGTTAACCACAATAATTATGCAAATGCACCACTAACTAAGTTATTAGAAGTAACTTGTGTTAAAGGTGCTAGGTCCGTAATCCAATATGGAGGATAGGAATAAAATATGGTAATAATTATTTTATTCAGCTTACATAATTATAAATAGCAGGTAAATCTGTTGGGCACAACCAGTTACTTAATAAATTATGTTTAATTTCAGATGGTATTGATGGCAAGCAAGCACGGCGAACCGGCACCAGTGGTCCGCTCGGCGAACTGTTCGATCACGGCCTGGACTCGTACTCGGCAGTCCTCATACCCACATTCCTCTACAGTATATTTGGCAGGTGACTTATATTTACATACTAACAGAAGCTACTAATTACATTATTTAAACTAAAATCTCGAAAAAATGCAGCAGCGATAGCTTAGTGGCAGTGACTGCCATGCAGAGGTCTCAAATTCGATCCCAAAGCGCTCATTTCTGACTTCTCGAAGTTATGTACGTATTAAATAATTAATTATCGTTTGCTTTAACGGTGAAGGAAAACATAATAAGGAAACCTGCATATCTGAGAGTTCTCCATAATGTTCTCGAATGTGAAGTCAGCCAACTCGCAGTGGGCCAGCGTGGTGGACTGTGACCTTAATCTTCTTACATTGAGAAGAGGCCCGTGCCCAGCTGTGGGACAGTTTAATACAGGGCTGATATTATTATATTATATAATATTTCGACCAAGGTACGGTAAAGGGAGGCTGCTGGCATAAAAATAATAACCTAATCATACTAATTTTCAATTTAGGTTACAAATTACTAGTAATCTTTATAAATAAATAAGACTACTTTACTGTTATAAATACTTATCAGTGTTGCCTAACTTTGGAACATTACATTTTCATCAGGTCAACTCAGTTGTATAAAAAAAAATCTAACGTGGTTCGTTCCTATCGGCTTGTTATCATGATATCATCTAATTACGCTGTTATCAAAAATCAGGCCACGCTTATGTAATAAGGATATTGATAGTAATATATAGATACGTTGGTATATAGACTGTATATTTAGTACTAGCTATCTCCTGTAGTGTCACCCACGTTAATGATTACTGCTCCGTTTGCGTAGATCGTAGCGTGATGTTATATAGCCTAGAATCTTCGTCGAGAATCGGGATCGAATCTATTAAGACTGCGCCGAGCGAAATGTGCCAAAACAGGCGGTCACAGCTAAGTTGATAAAATCAACACTTTTCGTTTAATACAAATATAAAATATACATTTACCATAACAATGAATGTGTTTACAATAATGCCGTGTAAAAAAATTAAAATAATAGCATTTATTTGCGAAAATGTGGTATAAAAGTTGGTACAATTTTGAATATACAGAACAGCACATTCCGCCAAGTAATGTTGGCATGCAAATGTTTTTACAAGTATACACAAAAATCAAAACGAATTAGAAATAGAACGAAGAAAAAGTAAATGTCAAAGAAAATAAAATATATATCAAATCATAGCAATAAATTACAAATTTAAAATGTACAAAGAGGAATAATTATGCACATTATCATAACATAAGTTTGTAAAATGTTTATCATTTATATAGTCATTAAGATTGTAATTGTATTTCTTTAACAGCAATTGTTTTAACTTTTCCTAAATATATTGATATTCATTTCTTTTATGGTTTTAGGTATTTTATTATATATACAGGTCCTAGATGGAACACAGTCTTATGCATAAGAGCAGTATTGCATCGGTTTAAACAGAGGCGGAATCCATCACGCTGCTGTCTTTTTGAGTGTTCTGATGCCAACTGGTAGAAATTAAAGTTTTGTTTCTATAGTTATAATCTAAAAATCACGTAACACAAGCTTACGCTTTTGCATTTTTCGTGCAAATTTACTTAATTTTGTAGGCGAAAATATTTATTATTACTATTTTTGGTTAGCTTAATTTGTTTTTCTCGAAATAAATTTCGGTATTGAAAACCACGGGTCTAGACCAAGTCCTTTGAGGCATTATTTATTACTAGGGGCTCGTCCTGCAAAAACTTACGAACTATACGGCAAGTATTGAGTATAGCGACCTTCTGCATAGTGATGTAAAGGTTGGTGGGTAGCTCTGTCTGTCGTAGATAGTGAAGAAGGTGTTTGGGTATGACGCCTGTGCTGGAGAGCACCAGGGGCACAATGTATACTTTGTTCATTTTCCATATTCTACTTATTTCTTCTTTTAATTCCATATATTTATGTATTTTTCTGTTATGGTTTTCTGTAAATTGTGTGTATTGGGTACCGCTATGTCTATTAAATATGTATGTTTATTTAATTTATCTATCATAGTTATGTCAGGCCTATTGTTATGTATAGTTTTATCTGTAAGTATTGCTCTATCAAAGTATATTTTGTGGCTGCTACTCTCTAACACTGGTTTTGGGTTATATTGGTAGTAGGGAACAGTTTTTGGTATTAGGTTATATTTTACGGCTAGTTTTTGGTGAACAATATTAGCAATTTGATTGTGTCTGTGGGTGTAATCTGTTTGAGCAGGAGATGAGCAGGCCCCTGTAACATGTTGGATGGTTTCAGATGCGTGATGACACTTTCTACATTTCTCATTTTGTGTATTAGGGTCTTTAAGAATGAATTTACTATAATTTTTTGTATGTATAACCTGATCTTGTATCGCTAGCATAAATCCTTCCGTTTCAGGGAAGAGTGAGCCCAATTTTAGCCACTTGTTTGAGCTCTCCGAATCTACATGCGGTTGTTCTAAATCGTGTATATGTCTGCCGTGTAATTCCTTACCTCGCCATCTACATATTTTTTTATGCCTTTGGTCATCTAAACTTTTAAAAATAGTATCTCTGTTGTATAGATTTAGAGGAGTAAAGTTATTGTCTATTTCTGTAATTGCTGAGTGAATTTTACTTTTTTTGGCTCTATCATAGAAAAAATCTCTAAGCTTTCGAATCTGTCCTCAGTGGCGGATTTACCAGCAGGCTGAGTAGGCTAACGCCAAGGGCGGCAAATTTTAGGAGGCGGCAAATTTGGCCAAAATTTTTTTGTTTAAATCATTATAATTAAATTAATTAGTAGTCATATAGAGTCTCCCCGTGACCATGGCTGCTGAAAAGCAACCGAAACGTCGGGGAAAGTGTAAACTTAAATATAAATAGATTTAACAGTTTAAATAATTTTATTAGCTTATAAATTAGTAAAATTCAATAGTAGTAGTAGTGTAATAGTTTCAAAATTTTGTAATACAGTGATAAATAAACAACGCGATAAAATCCGTATATAGTAGTTTAATTTCAATAAATTAATTAGTAGTTCAATTAATATGATTGCGAACTAGGTATCGATTGCAGAGGCCAGTGGGGCGGCAAAATTTAAATAGCCTACTGGCGGCAAATGTGTAAAGCTGCCACTGTCTGTCCTTCCCACAGCATGGTCAAGTTAATCAGTCCTCTACCGCCCTTTTGCCTGCTTACTGTAATTCTCTCTATTGCTGCTTTAGGATGTGCGTAGTTGTGTTTAGTTAGTGTGGTTCTGTTCTTAATCTCTAATCTATTTAAGTCAGTGCGTGTCCATTTAATTAATCCAAATGAATACGTTAATATGGGTATGGCAAATGTGTTAATTGCTTTAAATATATTTTTTGAGTGTAACTGTTCTTTACATATTAAATTTAGTCTCTTAGTATATTCTGATAGAAGCTGTTCCTTGATTTGTGTATGGTTAATGATATTAGACTGGTATATTCCTAAATATTTATATGTATCTGATGGTTGCATAGGCATAAATATGTTAGTATCAGTAGCGTTGTTTTGATACTTTACTATTTTCCCCTGTTGTATATGTAGTGTACGACATTTATCTAATCCAAATGACATATCTATATCTTTGCTAAATTGGGTTGTATTTTTTATTAGATTATCAAGGCAATTGTAAGTTCTAGCAAACAGTTTAATATCGTCCATATATATTAGATGTGTAATGAATGATTCAGAGTTTAATTTATATCCACTAGTGGTGCTGTTGAGGAGGTTAGACAGAGGATTCAATGCGAGGCAGAACCATAGTGGACTAAGAGAGTCTTCCTGGAAAATGCCATTTCCGATGCTGATTTCATCTGTACTGATTGTATCTGTACCATTAGAAAGGTGTAATGTTGTTCTCCAGTCAGACATGGCATTTTTCAGAAAGCTGATTATCATAGGGTTGATTCTGTAGATGTGAATTAACCAGGAATGAGGTACACTGTCAAAGGCTTTTTTATAATCTATATATGAGATATACAGGTCCCTTTTGTGACTATGGGCGTGTTTTAGAATTGTGGAGTCTATAACTAGTTGTTCCTTACATCCTCTATGTCCTTGCCTACAGCCTTTCTGCTCTTCAGACATAATGTTATTGCATTCTAAGTGTTTGTTAATTTTACGTGTAATTAATGATGTAATAAGTTTATAAATACTTGGTAAACATGTAATGGGACGATATTGTGATGGGTTTACAGTGTCACTACTTTTGGGTAGCATATAAGTGATGCCTATTGTTACGAATTTGGGTAGAACTTGTTCACCTTTGATGATTTCTGTAATGTTCTTTGCCAAAATATTATGTAAAGTATGGAATTTTTTATACTAAAAATTATGTAGCTTGTCTGTTCCTGCTGCCTTCCAGTTTTTAATTTTTCTTGTAGCTATCTCTACATCATCTACCGTAATATCACAGAATTCCATATATTCCGCATTCATCATTCTACATTCTTCATCTTTTATCCATCCTGCTGAGTCATTATGATCATGCCGTTTCTTCCAGAGATTGGTCCAGTAGTATTTTAGGTCTTCTGAGTTAGGCAATTCTTGTGTTCGTTGTATGTTATCCTTTCTAAACATTCTATAAAAACTTTTTTGATTTGTAATAAACAATTTGTTGTCTTCCTTTCTTTGCAATGCTTTCATATATCTGGCTAACCGTTGTGATTTTACTGTAAGTTTTTGTTTTAATGTGTCTACATATTCCTCTGGTCTAATGTTATTACGTTCGTGAATCATGTGTACTTTTGTTCTTCTGAAAATTACCTCGACTGCTGCAACTACTTTTCTGCTTCTATTATTATTAATGTACTGGGTTAACCTGCCTATATCAGCTCTTAAATTTTTAATGTCATTTTCTATCCGTAATTGCCATGCGGGCTTTGGAGATTTATAGGTTTTATGCGGAGCATTAGCGTTAGGGACTCGAATTTTATATCTCAGGTTCTCGGCAATTACAAGTGCGCTCGATAGATCAAAGTGTGAATATGATTTAAATCGGAATCAATCGAGAAAAATCTGCTTAATATTTGCTTGTTAAAAATATCTACATATGCGTAAAGATTTCTGCATTCTCTAAGTTTTGGTAATTTAGGACGGACTGTTGGCTCGGTACCATTGTATTGTATAAGTGCGGTCTCTACTTGATTTATTAATTCTTGTGCCGTTGTGTCTATTTGTGTAATTTGATGCGACTGTGTATATTCTGTTAGTTGTGTGACTAGATCAGACCCCGTCTGAGTAGAAACATGCGCCTGAGTAAGTGATGCCATCCGCGAATTTGTTATCGTAGTAGAGGGTATTTGTGTAAGTGAGATGTTGCATGATGTGATTGATGTAGATTGCAAAATATATTCTGGAGGAGTTGGTACGGGTGGTAATACTGAATCTGATGCTAAATACAGTGTACTTTCTAATTCTTCTGTCCTGAGTTGTTCTGATACTTCATATTTTAACTTACTAATGACATCGTCAGATAATCTTTTATTTCTAATTATCACCCTTCTTTGATCTGCAATTCGTTGTGCTGATACTTGTAAGTATGGATATTTTAAAACAAATTCGTCGTGAAGTTTTTTGCAGTACATAGTCCTATCTGTCTCTAATTTAGTAATATAAAAGTAAGTGCGCATGATAAAAGTATTGATTTCGTCATTCCATTGCATACGCACTCTGGGTTTTCCAGCTTTGGTGGTCGCAGGACAGGTGGCTGATGCCTCCTGCGAAACATCCTCAGCTGGGGTTACGACTCTAATAGTGTTACCAATAAGTGGATCTGTATTATTTTGTTCGTTATAATTACTAGTGATTGAAGGTGATGTTGGGACTGATGGTGTATAAGAAATGATACTTGGGCTATATGGTTCAATTGGGGAACTTGTCCTGTCTGTCAGTCTGTCAATATTGTCTGCGGGTTCGGCTGTAGCAACTTTATCGGTGTGAGCCCGCCTGTTCAGCCCCTCACCGCTTACGGTTCTCATGCTGAAACACCCAGCGTCAGCTCCAGGTGTGCCCCGGCGATCGCCCCCGGGTAGCGGTCCTCTCAGTTTCTTTTTAGAACGGGTCTCCATATTGAATGGGTTACCATTGCCATGTTAGCCACGCCAGTAAAAATGTTCGTGTGTCCGCCCCCTACGTGTGTCAGGTGTTCGACTCGGACGTATGGTTGGGATTTAGGGGGCTTATTATTATTATAGTTATATTACAATTTGACCGTCCCAAAAATTTAAGTTATTGGATGACAATAAAGATACATATTTCTTAAAAAAGCACTTCAAATCCTCCATACAATTTTACGCGCCGATTTGAATATCGAGCTCTGTCGTTCAGTCCAACCGCGTCTTACGCTCGGCGCAGTCTTAAATGCAAAGATTTTGCTATCCAACTGGTAGTTTTACATTTTAGCGCGTTAAAACAAAACAATACTCGTGACCTTTTTTGTATTAGTATAGATTTATGTGCAAGCTAATTTCTGTTTATGTCATATATACATGGACTCACACCTGTTGCCCAGATGGGAGGGCAGATATTACAGATCTCCACCAGCAACAAAGCATGCACTAAAACATTGTGATAATACATAAATAGGGATACATTATATGTATAGTGCTGCCTTAATTACAGGCTGCATGCATTAACAAAAATCTATACTAATATTATAAAACTGAAGAGTTTTTTGTTTGGTTGAACGTGCTAATCTCAGGAACTACTGGTTCGAATGAAAAAATATTTTATTGTTGGATAGCTTATTTATCGAGGAAGGTATATAAGGCTATATAACATCACGCTGCGACCCCACGGGGGCGGCGCAGTAATCATAAACGCAGGTGAAACCGCGGGCACATCTAGTAATCTATATATTCAGTTTCAAATATTGAAAAAATCACAACTGCCATTGTCTTTATATAATCATTATTAAGGAAACATTGCGACTGCAACCCATGTGTGGTTGATATTTGAAATATATTTTTTGTCTAGCTTGAGCACATATGTAGGTATATCGGATTTATACCTATACCTACCCAATACCTTCTGAATGCCTTTAGGTGACAAATTCAACAATATTAAAGTAAAAACTCTCTATATAACTACAATATAAATAATACGTATCGACCACTGATGACCAGCATTTAAATTAAGCATGATTAAGTACAAGTATTTGGTTATAACAATGATTTATGCGTCGTATAATAAATTATTGCGCGCGTATTATAAATGCGAATGTGAATTTGTTTCTTTGTTATATTTCACGCCTTAACTACTCACACGATTATCGTGAAATTTCGCATACACGTTGTCAAAGATAAAGATTAGGACATAAGGTACCTTTCATCCAGGAAAAATTACTGTTACTAACCTAACCTAACAAACATTAACGCGAGCGAAGCCGCCGCCAAAACTAGTTCTAAAATAATTTTAATGAAAGAAACTTATCCAATATTCCACAATATTGGTTTCGGCCATATTCAGTTTCTGAACCCCTCTCCAAACATTAACTATCTGCTGTTAATTATTATCGATCCTGTCAAAAGAAAGGTACCCTGATTAACCAGCCAATTGTTGGAGTGCCAGATATAATTGTAAACGTATTGTATCTGGCCGCCGGTGTGCTGTGACTCAATAGGTTAAAGAGTCCTATTCTACAAACCCTAACTCTACTAACTACAGCTATAAAAGTTAATAGTAGTAGTAAGAGATAGCCATAGATTAATTTAATGACATATAGTGACAATAAAGCAGAGATAGCCTAGTGGGACACGAGTTCGATTCCAAGGTACACATCTCTGACTTTTCGAAGATCTGGGCGTATTAAATACCTAATTAATTATAGCTTGTTTTAACGGTGAAAGATAACATCATGAGGAAACCTGCATGTCTGAGAGTTCTTCATAATATCCTCGAATATATGTGAAGTCTGCCAACCCGTACTGAGCCAGCGTGGTCGACTATGGCCTAACCATTCTCACACTGAGAAGAGGCCCGTGCCCAGCAGTGGGACAGTTTAATACAAGGCTGATATTATTATTATTATTTAGTGACACTAGAATTATCATCATTACAGGGATGAAGTGAGCCCACTAAGATTCTTATTCCTAATCTGGAATATATTCTTCAACTTCTACCTGACCCACTGGGAGAAGTACAACACTGGCACCATGTTCCTGCCGTGGGGATATGATTTCACCATGATAGTAAGTAACAATCTATTTCATCGTACCCGTAGAAAGCTATTGTTACAGCCAGTGCCATCTCTCGGCACTGTGGGGAAGCGCCCGGCCTTCAAATAATATACGCCATCTACCTAAGTCTTCCTGAACTACGTAGCTTGACAATACGAGAAAGAGTTTTGAGGAACATACCGGAGATGGCGCTTCTAGAAAACTCCAGAACCACTTTTAACCACATATATAACGGTGCACCGCCAAGGCAGTTTACAATCGTAAGTGGTCAAGTTCATCAGAGCGAACAGAAGCAAAAGACTACAGAGTTTAAAGCAGTTAGGGTTGAAAAGTGTTTAAGTAGTGTGTGTGGTGTTTTAAATTTAGCTAGAATAAAACGTATTTTAGTCAGTAATATTGTTTAAATTCTTCTCCCTCGAATCCAGCACGTAACACTATACTTCCAAAGAGGTAGGCAGAAATGTCCCACATTTCGGCTATTATTTGAAGGTTGCTCATAATATAAGCCAGACGCCGTACTACTGCTGAGTATTTCCTTACAAAACAAAATAACACTAATTTGTTTAATCCGGCAACCGAACTCCCAGCGATCGCACGCAAATTGAAGTCCACCTAGTTACCACTCCTTTATTTCATACTGCATGATGTTACTCCTGCCTCCAGTTAAAGCCACATATTAGTAGTAAGTAGTAAAACTCCAATTTGTCCCATCTGTTAAGTCATATTCTCCACTTCTCAAGGCGTTAACTAAATTTTTCAAAGCGTTTGCTCGACTCAAATGATGTGCGTTTATGATGTGGAGTTTATACATCATAAACGCACATCATTCGAGCAAGAGCAACGATGTAATCCTTGACTTCTCTAATAACGGTCGCCAAGTATGCCTCAGATGCGACAATGGGTTATTTATACTAGTATATAAGTTCTTCAAACAGCCACAATTTTAATATAATTTAGTTTAAAATATCTTATACACAATCTAACTAGTAAATTATACTTATTTTTTTTTTTTTTTTTTTTGCTCGTCAAAATGACCTCACTCCGCCTGATGGTAAGCAGTCGTGTGGTCTAAGAGCAGTGGCCTCCACATCGTCCTCATAGCAGCCGAGGCGATGTTGGATTGTTGTAGGTCTCTACTTTGACGGCCTGAGAAAGGTGCTTTTTCACGCCCCGCTTAAAGGACCCAGGATTGAAGGAAGAAGGAAACACGTGCCTTGGCAGAGAATTCCATGCCTTGATCGTTCGGCAGAGGTATGAGGACCCAAACTTGTTGGTACGCACTCTAGTCGACTCCACCGTGTAAGGATGGCATCTGAGCCCAGCACGCGTTGTTCTGGATAGGAAAGGGGAGGGCGGGATAAGGTGGAATAACTCTTCAGAGCACTCCCCGTGATATATTCTGTAGAAACATGCCAAAGAGGCAATATCCCTATGGAGTTGCAGAGGTTCCAGTGAACTCGTGACCTCTGGATCTCCGATGATACGGACAGCCCGCCGCTGTAACCTGTCAAGAGCGTCTAGCAAGTACTGCGCGGAGCCATCCCAAAGATGAGAACAGTACTCCACGCAAGGGCGCACTTGTGCCTTATACAATAGGCACAGCTGCCCAGGCGCGAAGAACCGCCTCACCCTGTTCAGAACTCCGAGTTTTCGCGAAGCTTGCCTAATGACGCTCTCGATGTAGGTTTTGGGATTAAGGGAGCGGCAAAGATCCATACCTAAGATGGAGAGGCTGTCACGTATCACCAGTGGAGTGTTCTTCAGAGAAGGGAGGGAAAGGAACGGAGACTTTTTTGTTGAGAACGCGCATGCCTGGGTCTTCTTGGCGTTGAACTGGACCAAGTTCTTGGCACCCCATTCAGAGATGCGGTTCAAGGTCTGGTCAAGTTCAACGACAAGATCCTGCCTTTTCCCCACAACCTCAGCCTGTTTGGCTCCAGGACGTCCGAGATATCGCCCATGCACGGTACTGTCGTCTGCATAACAATGTATGTTGCCGAGATTCAACATATCATTGATATGCAGAAGAAAGAGCGTAGGGTATCCCCTATTGCGGTAGACGGACCCCTGAGGCACTCCTGCATTGACCTGCATAAATTTGGAAGCGCGACCGTCGCAAAGGACCCGAATACGACGCTTCTGCAGGAAATTTGCAATCCAGGTGCACAGTTGAAGGGGCAAGCCATAGGCCGGAAGCTTGGAAAGAAGAGACCGGTGCCAGACTCGATTTGGCTATGTCTAGGCTGACAGCCAAAGACTCGCCGTGCTTGTCCATAGCCTCACCCCAGAGGTGCGTGACGAACGCTAGAAGATCACCCGTTGATCGTTTAGCCCGAAAGCCGTATTGGCGATCATTGATCAACGAGTGATCCTCCAGGTAGCGGACAATTTGGGTGTTAATAATCCGCTCGAACACCTTGGAGAGCACTGAGGTGATAGCTATGGGTCGATAGTTGCCTGGCTCGGAACGGTCCCCCTTTTTGGGAATCGGTTGAACGTTCGCCTCCTTCCAAGCCTCAGGCACAATGCCTGCGGCGTAAGACGTCCGGTATAGGCGCGTAAGTGTGGGAGACAACTCCGCTGCACATTTTTTGAGGACCACAGCTGGGATGCCGTCAGGTCCACTGGCTTTCCGAACATTGAGAGACTGCAGTATCGCACGAACGTCACGTTGCCTGATACGTATATCAGGCATGGTGTAGCCGCAGTTGGCAATGTTAGGCGGCTGCGAACCGCAGTCATCGATTCGGGAGTTGGCCGCAAAGAGATTTGCAAGCAGATCTGCTTTCTCTTGCGACCGATGAGCCAGTGATCCATTCGGATATCTCAGAAGGGGCAGCGAGGTCTGGCAGAAGTTGGACTGCACGGCTTTGGCCAGGCGCCAATAGCTACGACTGCCCGTAGGATGGGCCATGAGCTCCTGGCCGAACCATGCGACGCGCTGGGCATCCGCTCTTAAGTATGCCCTCTTGCAGACCTTTGTGGCTTGGTTGAACGCTGCCTTCAGGTGATCCACGTTAGAGTCGTGGAGAGTGCGAGCCCTGGTCCAAGCGCGGTACGCTGTCTGTTTGCGTTCAACAGCATCATTATAAATATTATCAAAAAATATTGTATCGTAGTAATAAATGTTTTTCAGAACACGCACATATTAGCATGCTCACGCAACTAATGAAGTATTTTACGCACTTCGCGGAAGTTCATTTAAATATTTGAAGGATGTCGACAATGTAGTCATTTATTATATGTATAGCCATTTATATTATTAAACAAAATATCAGCTGCGGTGTTTGTTTCAGTAATTTGGCATACATTTTGATTCGTTCTCAGTAGCAACAAGGTGTCTGAAAAGTGGCCCGGTATAAGGCTATTGGCTCGACGTGGAACAAAAAATGTTGGTTTTCGAACATGTGTAAGGTCTGCAAACCAGCACTGGGGCAGCGTGGTAGATGGTTTTTCATACCTCGAAGAGGTCCGTGCCCAGTGGAACAGTTCATAAACAGGGCTCATATTATTAAGAGTGTAGCTGTCAAAATGTAATGTGATACACCGCTGCCTACCTCTTCGTAAAAAAGCAGGCGTAAATCTATATATTTAACAAAGTTATTTTATTCTCTACTTTCGATTTACTCTTAGGTATAAGGTATGGAGTCCGCCTAACTTTAACCAGAATGTATCCCAGCACGATTGAAATATGTATATGTTAACACTCCTAATAGCAAATTCAAACATAGAACATGTTCCACACACGGACAGAGTTAAACGCCTGACCTGAGTTCGGAACAATCAGAAGCACTATTTTCATACTGCAACTAATTCTACCCTCTGAATGCGAACTGATGATGATAATAATTAAATGAAACACTTGTCAGATTAAATCATTTATTTATTAATATTGTAATACTACCCGTATGACATTATCTTTTTCGTCTAAGGATAATGAAATGAAAATCCAACGCTGTGTAGGGCTCGTGCTTGCTGCTTCTGGTGACATCAGCGTTTGGTCCCGAGGCGTGGCACGTGACGCTGCCGGGCGGGATCCGGCCCGGCGTCGTGTTCGAGTTTGTGCTCTACTTCTCCGCCATGCTCACCAGCCAGACCGTCATCATGTGGAACATTTACAAGTACCTAACTCATTACATACACACTTACATTAACTTCATCTGTATAGAATTGACAGAAATGCTGCGTTTTGTATATAGGTTTAGGTGCTGTACAGTCTCATTAACTTTTGACCGCCACATTTGTGTATACATGACAGAGCAAAATGTGGCCAATACGCCACGGTCCACGACTACATGACGGACTTTTAAACGCTAATACATTTTAGAGGAATTAGAGAAATATTTCTAATGGAAAGTAGGTGGTATTGTTTTTCTTATTTGTGTTGTCAATTATGTAGCTAGACTTATCTCAATATATATTATGTGAACTGCTCACTATTTATTCCATCCATTAGCATAAGATCGCAAAGACGATGTAAGTATTAAAGGATGAATTGTATTGATCGTAACTTTGCGCCGAGAGCATGCTTTTGCTTTTTCACAAGGCGGGTCAAAGGGACTGACATTGCATTTCGCTGACAACCGGACCTGTCGGGCGGGCGTTATTTACTTAATCAATAAAAGTTATATTATTATAAAAGCAACTCAGTGCAAAATATACTGCCGCGATGTACAGACATTATGCAGACGAATTGCCAAAGCTCAACTTATATTATCGTAACCTGATTATACGTGACTATTTAGTGCAATTTGAGTGTTTTCTCTTTTCTCCGCGCTCTTCTCAACGCAATAACAATCAAATGAAATGAAAACGAAAAATTAATACATTCCGAAAGTCGTCCTAAATTTAGGTACCTTTTGATTGTCCTAAACCCTTACATGTAGTAGCCCAAATAACGAAATAATATTTTTTTTATAAGAAAGTAATCTGAAGCAACTTCATAGTAATCTTTTTTCCTTCGGCCCAAAATTTCGGTTAGACATTTTTAGGTTCTATCACTTTAATGTTTCTTACCAGTATTTTCATGTATTCTCCAGATCATACCGCGACGGTACCGGCAAAATGCGTTCATTCAGCGAGGCCATCCGGCCGCTGGTGCCCCTGTTGTTGTTCTTTGCACTGAGCACGCTGTGGGCGATCTACTCTCCCAACGACATCATCAACCGAGCACCGCGGATCTTTTACATACTTACCGGCACCATATTCTCTAACATCAACGTGAGTTTTAAACGCATATTACAGTATACGAGTCACAAAATATGAATAATGAACCATTTAATAATAAAGTGTGTTAATGAGACATCATGACCAAACCAAAGGCACACGCCCGTGATTTCATTACGCGAGCAGTGCTCGCTTATTGAGCGGAACAAAGACAATGATCTTGAATGAGAAGAACCAATCGAATGACGCCGGCACTGCAGTACTGCCAATGGTACCTACTGCTACGAGAGTGAATGTCTTTGTCTATGATGTCAGTCTATTCTACCGTTAACCTATCCATATGGCAACACTTGGTCGCCTTACATGCGATTACTAATAATATTCGAGATTTAAAACATGGCAACAGACGTTGCCATGTTTTAAATCTCGAATATGGATGTAATGGACCACTTTTTTATCTACATACCCCTTTAGGCTGAGTTTAATACTCGACATAGTCATCGCTTACCGTACGCGCTGGTTGGCAACGCTATTTAGGCAAACGATTACGGAAAAAAGACAAAGGAGATATCATGGTCAGATATTAAATTGTAGACCGGCATTTTGTATTTAAGCTTGGCAATCTTCAAGCCAAGCTATTTCTTTGACATCTGGATCTTTGTATAATTGACAAGAGAGATCCCATAACGGCGGACGAAGACATACTTCTGTAATAAGGCGCTAGGTATCGATATTCATGTTTCTACATGATATTGCGTACGCGCGTGCGAGCGGTCGGTTGGTCAGCGGCGCACTAAGCGCAGGTGTATGTAAACTGCCATGGCGCGTCGGTCGACCAATGGTCCTCGTAAGCGCAACGTACTTGTATGCGCGTAATTGTTTATCAGCAGGTTGCCGATTTCTCCTTCGCTTTATTGATTAAATATTCTCTTGTTATCAGTGCCGTCTAATAGTGTCTCAAATGAGCGACACGCGGTGCGAGGCATGGAACGGCCTGCTGGTCCCGTACGCGGGCGTCGTCGCGCTCGTGCTGTTCTCGCGCGTCGCGCCCGTCACCGAGCTGCTGCTGCTCGCCGCGCTGTGCGTGGCCGGCTCCGTGGCGCACATACACTACGGCACTAAAGTGGTCAGTCTCCTCACCTGCATACTACACTCTCATTGAACAGCGCGCGTCGCGCCCGTCACCGAGCTGCTGCTGCTCGCCGCGCTGTGCGTGGCCGGCTCCGTGGCGCACATACACTACGGCACTAAAGTGGTCAGTCTCCTCACCTGCATACTACACTCTCATTGAACAGCGCGCGTCGCGCCCGTCACCGAGCTGCTGCTGCTCGCCGCGCTGTGCGTGGCCGGCTCCGTGGCGCACATACACTACGGCACTAAAGTGGTCAGTCTCCTCACCTGCATACTACACTCTCATTGAACAGCGCGCGTCGCGCCCGTCACCGAGCTGCTGCTGCTCGCCGCGCTGTGCGTGGCCGGCTCCGTGGCGCACATAC
The DNA here is from genome assembly GCA_963675205.1 of Catocala nupta. Lineage (NCBI taxonomy): Eukaryota > Metazoa > Arthropoda > Insecta > Lepidoptera > Erebidae > Catocala > Catocala nupta. The sequence continues at coordinate 21,935,904 of OY776086.1, read as the reverse complement.
ACTACGGCACTAAAGTGGTCAGTCTCCTCACCTGCATACTACACTCTCATTGAACAGCGCGCGTCGCGCCCGTCACCGAGCTGCTGCTGCTCGCCGCGCTGTGCGTGGCCGGCTCCGTGGCGCACATACACTACGGCACTAAAGTGGTCAGTCTCCTCACCTGCATACTACACTCTCATTGAACAGCGCGCGTCGCGCCCGTCACCGAGCTGCTGCTGCTCGCCGCGCTGTGCGTGGCCGGCTCCGTGGCGCACATACACTACGGCACTAAAGTGGTCAGTCTCCTCACCTGCATACTACACTCTCATTGAACAGCGCGCGTCGCGCCCGTCACCGAGCTGCTGCTGCTCGCCGCGCTGTGCGTGGCCGGCTCCGTGGCGCACATACACTACGGCACTAAAGTGGTCAGTCTCCTCACCTGCATACTACACTCTCATTGAACAGCGCGCGTCGCGCCCGTCACCGAGCTGCTGCTGCTCGCCGCGCTGTGCGTGGCCGGCTCCGTGGCGCACATACACTACGGCACTAAAGTGGTCAGTCTCCTCACCTGCATACTACACTCTCATTGAACAGCGCGCGTCGCGCCCGTCACCGAGCTGCTGCTGCTCGCCGCGCTGTGCGTGGCCGGCTCCGTGGCGCACATACACTACGGCACTAAAGTGGTCAGTCTCCTCACCTGCATACTACACTCTCATTGAACAGCGCGCGTCGCGCCCGTCACCGAGCTGCTGCTGCTCGCCGCGCTGTGCGTGGCCGGCTCCGTGGCGCACATACACTACGGCACTAAAGTGGTCAGTCTCCTCACCTGCATACTACACTCTCATTGAACAGCGCGCGTCGCGCCCGTCACCGAGCTGCTGCTGCTCGCCGCGCTGTGCGTGGCCGGCTCCGTGGCGCACATACACTACGGCACTAAAGTGGTCAGTCTCCTCACCTGCATACTACACTCTCATTGAACAGCGCGCGTCGCGCCCGTCACCGAGCTGCTGCTGCTCGCCGCGCTGTGCGTGGCCGGCTCCGTGGCGCACATACACTACGGCACTAAAGTGGTCAGTCTCCTCACCTGCATACTACACTCTCATTGAACAGCGCGCGTCGCGCCCGTCACCGAGCTGCTGCTGCTCGCCGCGCTGTGCGTGGCCGGCTCCGTGGCGCACATACACTACGGCACTAAAGTGGTCAGTCTCCTCACCTGCATACTACACTCTCATTGAACAGCGCGCGTCGCGCCCGTCACCGAGCTGCTGCTGCTCGCCGCGCTGTGCGTGGCCGGCTCCGTGGCGCACATACACTACGGCACTAAAGTGGTCAGTCTCCTCACCTGCATACTACACTCTCATTGAACAGCGCGCGTCGCGCCCGTCACCGAGCTGCTGCTGCTCGCCGCGCTGTGCGTGGCCGGCTCCGTGGCGCACATACACTACGGCACTAAAGTGGTCAGTCTCCTCACCTGCATACTACACTCTCATTGAACAGCGCGCGTCGCGCCCGTCACCGAGCTGCTGCTGCTCGCCGCGCTGTGCGTGGCCGGCTCCGTGGCGCACATACACTACGGCACTAAAGTGGTCAGTCTCCTCACCTGCATACTACACTCTCATTGAACAGCGCGCGTCGCGCCCGTCACCGAGCTGCTGCTGCTCGCCGCGCTGTGCGTGGCCGGCTCCGTGGCGCACATACACTACGGCACTAAAGTGGTCAGTCTCCTCACCTGCATACTACACTCTCATTGAACAGCGCGCGTCGCGCCCGTCACCGAGCTGCTGCTGCTCGCCGCGCTGTGCGTGGCCGGCTCCGTGGCGCACATACACTACGGCACTAAAGTGGTCAGTCTCCTCACCTGCATACTACACTCTCATTGAACAGCGCGCGTCGCGCCCGTCACCGAGCTGCTGCTGCTCGCCGCGCTGTGCGTGGCCGGCTCCGTGGCGCACATACACTACGGCACTAAAGTGGTCAGTCTCCTCACCTGCATACTACACTCTCATTGAACAGCGCGCGTCGCGCCCGTCACCGAGCTGCTGCTGCTCGCCGCGCTGTGCGTGGCCGGCTCCGTGGCGCACATACACTACGGCACTAAAGTGGTCAGTCTCCTCACCTGCATACTACACTCTCATTGAACAGCGCGCGTCGCGCCCGTCACCGAGCTGCTGCTGCTCGCCGCGCTGTGCGTGGCCGGCTCCGTGGCGCACATACACTACGGCACTAAAGTGGTCAGTCTCCTCACCTGCATACTACACTCTCATTGAACAGCGCGCGTCGCGCCCGTCACCGAGCTGCTGCTGCTCGCCGCGCTGTGCGTGGCCGGCTCCGTGGCGCACATACACTACGGCACTAAAGTGGTCAGTCTCCTCACCTGCATACTACACTCTCATTGAACAGCGCGCGTCGCGCCCGTCACCGAGCTGCTGCTGCTCGCCGCGCTGTGCGTGGCCGGCTCCGTGGCGCACATACACTACGGCACTAAAGTGGTCAGTCTCCTCACCTGCATACTACACTCTCATTGAACAGCGCGCGTCGCGCCCGTCACCGAGCTGCTGCTGCTCGCCGCGCTGTGCGTGGCCGGCTCCGTGGCGCACATACACTACGGCACTAAAGTGGTCAGTCTCCTCACCTGCATACTACACTCTCATTGAACAGCGCGCGTCGCGCCCGTCACCGAGCTGCTGCTGCTCGCCGCGCTGTGCGTGGCCGGCTCCGTGGCGCACATACACTACGGCACTAAAGTGGTCAGTCTCCTCACCTGCATACTACACTCTCATTGAACAGCGCGCGTCGCGCCCGTCACCGAGCTGCTGCTGCTCGCCGCGCTGTGCGTGGCCGGCTCCGTGGCGCACATACACTACGGCACTAAAGTGGTCAGTCTCCTCACCTGCATACTACACTCTCATTGAACAGCGCGCGTCGCGCCCGTCACCGAGCTGCTGCTGCTCGCCGCGCTGTGCGTGGCCGGCTCCGTGGCGCACATACACTACGGCACTAAAGTGGTCAGTCTCCTCACCTGCATACTACACTCTCATTGAACAGCGCGCGTCGCGCCCGTCACCGAGCTGCTGCTGCTCGCCGCGCTGTGCGTGGCCGGCTCCGTGGCGCACATACACTACGGCACTAAAGTGGTCAGTCTCCTCACCTGCATACTACACTCTCATTGAACAGCGCGCGTCGCGCCCGTCACCGAGCTGCTGCTGCTCGCCGCGCTGTGCGTGGCCGGCTCCGTGGCGCACATACACTACGGCACTAAAGTGGTCAGTCTCCTCACCTGCATACTACACTCTCATTGAACAGCGCGCGTCGCGCCCGTCACCGAGCTGCTGCTGCTCGCCGCGCTGTGCGTGGCCGGCTCCGTGGCGCACATACACTACGGCACTAAAGTGGTCAGTCTCCTCACCTGCATACTACACTCTCATTGAACAGCGCGCGTCGCGCCCGTCACCGAGCTGCTGCTGCTCGCCGCGCTGTGCGTGGCCGGCTCCGTGGCGCACATACACTACGGCACTAAAGTGGTCAGTCTCCTCACCTGCATACTACACTCTCATTGAACAGCGCGCGTCGCGCCCGTCACCGAGCTGCTGCTGCTCGCCGCGCTGTGCGTGGCCGGCTCCGTGGCGCACATACACTACGGCACTAAAGTGGTCAGTCTCCTCACCTGCATACTACACTCTCATTGAACAGCGCGCGTCGCGCCCGTCACCGAGCTGCTGCTGCTCGCCGCGCTGTGCGTGGCCGGCTCCGTGGCGCACATACACTACGGCACTAAAGTGGTCAGTCTCCTCACCTGCATACTACACTCTCATTGAACAGCGCGCGTCGCGCCCGTCACCGAGCTGCTGCTGCTCGCCGCGCTGTGCGTGGCCGGCTCCGTGGCGCACATACACTACGGCACTAAAGTGGTCAGTCTCCTCACCTGCATACTACACTCTCATTGAACAGCGCGCGTCGCGCCCGTCACCGAGCTGCTGCTGCTCGCCGCGCTGTGCGTGGCCGGCTCCGTGGCGCACATACACTACGGCACTAAAGTGGTCAGTCTCCTCACCTGCATACTACACTCTCATTGAACAGCGCGCGTCGCGCCCGTCACCGAGCTGCTGCTGCTCGCCGCGCTGTGCGTGGCCGGCTCCGTGGCGCACATACACTACGGCACTAAAGTGGTCAGTCTCCTCACCTGCATACTACACTCTCATTGAACAGCGCGCGTCGCGCCCGTCACCGAGCTGCTGCTGCTCGCCGCGCTGTGCGTGGCCGGCTCCGTGGCGCACATACACTACGGCACTAAAGTGGTCAGTCTCCTCACCTGCATACTACACTCTCATTGAACAGCGCGCGTCGCGCCCGTCACCGAGCTGCTGCTGCTCGCCGCGCTGTGCGTGGCCGGCTCCGTGGCGCACATACACTACGGCACTAAAGTGGTCAGTCTCCTCACCTGTATACTATAAATGCAAATTTTGTGCTTCGAAATGTGTCAGAACGGATAAGCGCGCCTCTGCGGGCACGCGAAGATATGGTGTATTGCGAGCGCGCCATCCATCGGCTAACTCTCAAGATTATTTTTCGAGATTTGCGCGGGGCTTTCATAATTCCTGATACATTAATCGGTGAATGAGTACAGGCTGCAGCTGTATACGGTCTAACAGAATAATGTAACGCGTACACGTAAACGCGCTTCAAACTTTCATGGCGCGTTTACATTATTCGGTTAACCGATCCGGTCGCCGGATGCGCCGGCCGAACTAATGTAAACGCGCCATTATGTTTTAATATTGTTACGTGCCGGGTTCGACGGATAAGAATGTAAACAATGGTACCGACTAAAACACGTTTTATTCTAGCACACAATTAAATTTAAAACACAACAAACACTATACTACACTTTTCCACTATAACTAGCTTTAAACTATGTAGTATTTTCGCTTCCGTTCGCTTCGATTAATACTTGACTGCTTTCGATTGTAAACTGCCTTGGCGAGTGCTGGCCTGCCCCTTTTATATGCGGTTAAAGTGTTTCTAGAGTTTTCTAGAAACGCCATACCCGGTATGTAAACAGTACGAAGATTCGAGAATATGCCAGCGTTCTCGCTACGCTTCTCGTACCGACAAACTACATAGTTCCGTGCTGTAATAAATTATTAGACGGAATTGCCGAGTCTTCCCCACAATGCCGAGAGATGGCATTGGGTGGAAAAATATTATTATACTTATATATTAATCGTCGTGTCTTTTCTACTTCCAGGTACAAGAAATGTGTGAACATTTCAATATAGATTGTTTCCATATCAAACCAAAGATGAAGTAAGATATCTTTTGTTCACCGACTCCGACCGGGAATCGTGAATGGTTATAGAAAATATTATCTAATACTCGTTTACCGTGGTTGTATATAACATAATGTTATACGATCATAATATACCAGATGATTTGTTGAGTAGTGCAAATATTTGGTAAATATCGCCACAATGTGACGGTGGTTGTATCGGTAATCTATTTTATTTTAGATACGTTATTCCAGTTTAGTTTTAATTGGACGTAAAATCTTGCCTAAATATCTATGATGCACAAGGCAATAGTCAATTAACAAATTGTTATTTATCTATTTACAAGATTATTTTTAAACCTGCTATGCATAACATTGTATTTTAAGTCGTAGTGTAGGTATCGGTGTTGTCATGTTGCAGGCAGACATAATGTCTGGAGATTTTAACATTCATGTTCTATTATCTGCTGATAAAAGAACATTATATCATATTTAAAGCAGGATACTCTGATGTTAGTTACAATGACGTGGATGCTTCTAAAAAGATATGTAATCGTTATTATTGATGGTAATTTATATTTATTGTAGTCAGATTTACTAATGTTTATAAAATGAAAGCCTAAATATATGTACACACGGCTACACATCAAGTTAGACACCCTTACGCATAACTACGCTACGTACAAAATAGAGTATTGTCGGAAAGGGACAGTGCATAGTAGTGTCGATGTAATGGTAAGGATAGAGCGTAACAAAAATATAACGCACTCTCTCGCACGATTCGCAGCGTTCAACTTCTAATAGTTCAAAGTTCAAACAGTCTAGGTTGATGTGTCGCTGTGTGTACCTTCTCGCATCCTAATAGGCGGGATACTTAGGTTAAATTATCTAAATAGTCAACCATGTGAAATGTCGATCGGTCCCGTATCATTTGACGAAGCTAGTTAAGGCGTCGGCTATGCCGCTTGCTAACGCAGGCGTCGCGAGTCACAGCGACATCGTCATGCGAATGCAGACGCGAACCACATCCTCGATTGATCCTAAAGCTCTCTAATAAGAGTTGCAGCTCTTTAGTACATTATTGTAAACATACCGCTACACGAACCTGGGAAATCTATTTGTGAATATGTATCAGCATGACAAATTTTATTTAAAATATCAAACCAATTTTGGCTATAATGACGATAATATCAATATGGTAATAGTTATTTTACTATAGTCTTGTGGTGGTAAGTTTCGTGTAATTTTGTTTAGCCATGTATAAATTAGACTCTGTCGCAAAAGAAAACTCGCTCATCTCAATACTATAATATTATTGTTATTTCATTTGTTCATAATAATCATAACATATATAAAACGGATGTTTATTTAGTGCTGAGTTACTAACAACAAAACTACCTCGTAACGTAAGCGTCAATGCAAGTGTGCCTGCCGATCGTGCATTATTTTTAGCGTGGGCTTACCACCTATTGCCTATTACTAAAGAAACATCTTGTTACCGAATCGTAAATACTGACAATGCTTAGAAAAACATGCAGGAGTGATGTAATATTATTATTTTGAAAGATAATATTAGAAATTGCCACCCAACATTGCAAGTTGTTTTACTTTTGCTATACAGTCTAATTGTAATATTAATTACGATTTATAAAATTAACCTTTGGCCGTGCAGTAAGCATTTATCTTACTATTTTATTCTTAGTTACTATCAAGTAATATATCGTCTTATATTACTTGTACGAATTGAGGACCAACGCAAAAAATAACTGATCACATTCATTAGTTAAGTATATATTCTTGGTCTAATTTTGTAAATGTAAATATAATTTTAGTTCAGGGTAAAGATACATATTTACGTTACTGTTGGTAATTATTGGTGGGCATTTATTATATGAATATATTCAAAAATTAAATTATTAAACACGGTCCATAAAAATTGTAATTATGGACTTTTTAAGGTATACTTATTATAGGTAGATCCTCTTATAGGGTTAGAACCCACTTTCCCTATTCGATGTTTTGTGACGGACATGAAGCTTTCGTCCTCATGAAGTAAGACTAAATCAAAACGTTACTAGTAACGCTAGTCATGTTTATTAGTTATTAAATTGTTATTCATGCCATATAATGTCATAAAATAGTTATGTAACTTCATGCCAAATGTTTCCATTTAGGTTTAAATTAGTCAATTTTTATCAATTTATAAATCGTCGATGTAAAAGTAAAACTCACTTAGTATTATTGATTAATTCAATCAAATCATCACTGAAAATATTACCAAGGTATTTTTGTAATAAATAGGTGAAACTACCTATTTGGATAATTTAATTTTTTATTTCTGATAGAAAGAGAAATATGTGACGATAGTAAAAAAAAATAAGCAAGAATGTTGAAAAGCGAGTTTTTCTTTAAACCGACGATACTTTCTATAAATAAAAGTAGTAGATGACTAGTGTAAATGTATTTTTATACTCTGATTTTCTGTCTTATAAATTTACGGTCTTATTCATAAACTTACAAGAAGCTTATCATATAAAAGCTAAATTGTCAAATAAATATGGTATAAAGAAAATATTAAATAATGGCTCAGGTTTACAAAAAGTTTATGAATAATAATTTATACAAAACATTTTAGATACCCTACCTTAGAATTTTACCAACTGCACTGTAAGTCTACAGTGCAGTTGGTAAGTTAAGTTAAGATTTTTTATGAATAAGACCGTTAATAGTGTTTAAATGTTACAAAAGTGTTTAGATGTTAGGTAAGTATATTATTATGATCTGAAATCTAAATCTCAGGTTGTTAGAGGTGCGCGTTCCTTTTATGTTACTTATTGTTTTGCTTCTAAGGTGAGCCACGAGTACCTTCTAATACAGAAATGAAGTAATGCAATTTTCATTGTAATGAATTTATCGCTAATGTTTTATTATGTACCTATCTAAGTAATAGGAAACGACAATTAAAACGATCATGCATATTTACGTACTTTTTTGAACGATTGACACTTCGGCCAGGTGACAAGCAAGCTTGCATAGCGATGTCAGACAGCCTTTTTTTTTACGTGGGGTAATGCTGTGACGCATACCCCTCTGCTAGGGCGGACAGATTATGATGGGCTCACTCGGGGAAAGATAGAAAGTCCCGGGTCCTACCGACTAAACCTACCACGGTGTACCTTCACACGGTCTATGGCCGGGGTGCAGGGATCGCTCGCGCATTCATCCTGCTGGTGTCAGACAAGCCTGCTTGTCACCTGAATATGGTTTAGAAACGTCTACCTTACAAACGGAAGCCTGACATCGCCACGCCAGTTTGCTTGCGACTACGGCCTATGCAACCTGGCCGAAACATCAAATTTAAAAAAGGTGTATTAATACCTAGAATGGTCGCGTTAATCCCCGTTTTCAATTACGTGAATCATGCAACACGAAAGTATAAAAATAGATTAGTGTTTTATTATATTTATTCCAAGAGCTGTGTTTATTTGTGTACATACCTCTCGCAGTAATATGTCATTGAAGATAACGTGAAGGTTACTCAATACTGTACCTGTATATTTTAATGATTTGCCTCGTAGGTACACCCATAGGTTTTACACTTATGGGTATGAACTGCTACAACTCTGCCTCATCTACGTTAATCTTTTACTGTTAATAAACTACTTTATTTAATGTACATGTTTTATTCATTACCTACTTGCCGTTTTTGAAGTGACCTTTTGCAAATAGTGTAGGTAAGGACATAGGTAATCTGCGCTTCATGTGTCGGTAAGGAAAGTATTGATATTCGGCCTCGATTCGGCGTAAAATTTATAAATTTTCAACGGTCATCGTAGCTATAACACGCTGAATCAGACTGACAAATTTAAGTCCTTAAAGGATGTCAGTCTGATGATAGTCCTATCATTATGGTAATTGGATTTGTAACTAACCCTTGCAAATTCTACTCTCGTAACTAATTGCAATTATTGGGTAGTTACTTGCCTAGGTACTTAATAAATGCAATAAGTTAGGTAAGTTTCTTGGCTTCTCAATAACTGCAATAAGTTCAATATAATTTTTAACATACATATTAGGGTTTGTTAGACCTATGAGTTACCTAAAAGCTATAATTGACACAATAGTAGATAATATTGATTAACAATAATTGCCAAATAATGTGCATTGTTATCATCACATTGAATACATTTTGTTTTTAACATATATATGCTGTATAATTTGTCTACTTAAATTGTCTGCTGATATGATTACTTTAAAACTAAATTATATTATTTTCACATTCGCACCCTAATAACTTTTACACGCTTCATACGCCATACATTTTACTACTGAACCCGCTAGCGGGGTCCTCGGTAATACAGATGCGCTGGGGTGAGCCCACGACGTGGGTCTGTGGTAGGTATACAGCAATTACTCATAACACAAAACACTCTTGTTATAATGAATATGGTCATAGTTCTTCTAGATCTAAGATTTCTGGAAGTTTTCTAGTGCCGTGTTCTAGTTAGAACGTACATACACTAAGATATAGATAAGTAAACAATTTTTTTTATATTCGCTGACATCATGAGACATAAATCGTCAACCTTTATAGAAAGATCATTTAAAATTGTTTATTTTTCAACTTATGTATTTTTATAAATATGTATAAATAATAGTTGATCAATATAATGATAACCTTCTATCTAATTTTAGTTCTAGGATAGATTGGTAGTACCACTGGGAATAGTTTTTAGTTGTACTATCAAACGGTTAGTCTATCGGGAAAAAATATCCCTGTGGAGGGTACAACCAATTGTACCAGTGGTTGTACCACGGGGAATACATGGTATTTCTGAACCTACATTTTTCACAGCCTTTTATTTACTAATTTTCTTTATACTTATTATGTTTTCAGGTCAGCACAAGATTACCAAACGTGGTGGTAACATAATTAGCGAAACGCAAAACGTTAATTCCGAATCTCAGAATATGTGTACAGACTACAGAATATGAAACTTTGCCAAAGAACACCTGGGTGTGAACAGACAGCGAGGAAACCTGTGTCTTTGTGCAAGATGAATTACTTGATTCTCAATCTTTTGATGATTTATCCTATTCTAGAGAAATTGATAAATATATCCACAAAAATACCACTATCGCAACAAGATAAATTGGTAGGTACTATGACGGAATACGACGGTTGCAACATGAATGCACGAATATTTTGAGAAAATGGTAGCATTGGAGATGTCAAAGTTTCACGGCAATACAAAACTAGTAAGATAAAGGAAATAATGGATATTTTGAAGAATAGTACCACTTAAAAATAATTCTTCTGCAAACAATTATATTCAGTCAGTTCACTATAGGAATTTATGACATCAAGTTCTTCTTGAAAATCCTACAAAATAATTATGTATTGACAGCTACATCGCTATTGTGCTTTTACGACTAACAAATTATTTGCAATAAAATACTTAGGTAATTATAAAATCTTATTTTTTATTTTGATTCAGTTCTTATGATAGATCCTAAAACATTCAAGACAAGGTCCAGGCTTTAAAATGACAATCATTGCAATAATATGATATGATATGATCTGATCTCCTCTCGGGTGCCACACGCCATACACTAAAGATATCCAGGCGCCTCTGCGGCGCCATCCGCACTGAATCGGTTAAACAGTTTGAATAAAAATTACTCGTATATCTTCAAATCATCGATATTACATTTAAATTAATATAAATATCATTTAATAATTGATTAAAATGTCCTTAAATTAAGTTGATTTTGTGAATAACATTGAAGTTGTTTGCATAATATTATTGTTTACCAGCCCTGTCATAAAAGAGGTTCCTTGGCATCTAGGAAGAAGTAATAAAAATAAATAAAATAAATATGTTTAAAATCTAAAAACCAACACCACCACTAGGAAGATCTGTTAAATAAATATACTGTAGTATTTTATTTTTATTTTTTATTGTGTATTTGCAAGGAAAATTTATTTTTAACATGAGTCCTCGACGCGCGCGACGCACTGTTAGGTATTAGTTTACATTGTATGATGATCAGATGAGTAGCATAGGCGTGAATGCGTAACAATAAACAAATTCATATTCGCATTTATAATGTTAGTTCTAATTAAATTGTCTGATTCTATTAAGGTTTCGTGTTAATAGCCCATGAACCCTCCCCAGCAAAACAGACTCCACAAAAGCAAGTGATTTTATATGGGTTTTCTTTGCATATCATCACAGAACATTAATTCATTCAATCTGATCTTTCAGTGACAAATGACAACCCTATTTCCGTAGAAATAAACAATAAAATTATTATTATAAAAACAAAAAACCCGACTGCCTGAATGTAATGAACTGAAAAGTGAAAAATTAGTACATATCACAATGGTGCCAATTCTGTTGTCACAAAATTCTCTTATCTTAACTAAAAATCTCTAAAATTTAGTTTAGCCCTATCAAACGACATTTCGTATTCTGAAATCACTAAAAGTGACAGGACTAAAATAAATTTTAGAGATTTTTAGCTAAGATAAGAGAATTTTGTGACAACAGAATTGGCACCAATATCTATACAAAATTCGAGTTCAACTGACTAATGCATTGTTTTGTAAGCTTACTGTATCAAATAATGCATTATCTACATATGTATATTCAAATTAGTTGAACTAAACACTTTATGGTGCCCCATGCGGTGAAAAACGTAGTTTTGGTAGTTATTTCTTTGCGCGTAGGTAAGAAAGTATTGTTTGTCCTGCCTGCAGCACCATAAAGTATTTACTATAACTAATTTGAATATACATACTATGTAGTTATTTCATTATTTGATAAAGTAAGCTTACAAGACAATACATTAGTCAGTCGAATTTTATATAGATATTGTGTTAGGTACTTACCTACTTATTTTTCTCCTTTCAGTTCATTACTTTTAGGCGTTTTTGTTTTTATAATAATTTTATTTCAGACTAGTTTTATTAACCTACAAGTTCTTCAAATATCAATTTGTAGAGTTCAAATCCCGTAGTCGTTGCAACTCTTTCAAAGAATTTTGGTCATGTGGCCGATCTAATAAATTTTCGACAATTTGTGTTAAAACAGTAATACAAACGTGATATGAAACATATATTTTTGAAATGTTCTTTTCACGATCTTTCGTTTGATACCCATATAGCTATATAGGTAAGAAAAAAAATATATAGGTAAGAAAAAAAACAAAACCATCCTTTTTTTATTTGCGGGCGCCATTTTGAAAATTTATGTAGCCTATGTCACTACCACATTCTGATGAATTCAACGACACTCCATTTTGGGCTGTAGGGCGTGCCAAAGAAATGGACATCATACGCTCGAAAAACATTACTTCTGACGCAGTCGGGTAAAAACTTAGAAACGACGTCTCACTCAGTTCCTGCTAGATAGACCTTCAGTTCTTTTTTTTAATTTATAGGTACATTAATAGGTATATTAAGCATATTTGCTAAAAAGAAATGCTATTACCTTATATAGTATTTGAAATTAAACTACTATATTATACGGATTGTATCGTGTTTATTAATCACTTTAAAATAAATTCAAAAATATATTTTTAAAATTTACTTTTCAATTATTTTTCTCTTTCTCGTTCAATTAGGGCTTTGAAATTCATACCTAATCCTTGTATATTTTAATCCATATGTAATCAAAATCAATTTATTTGCGAAAGCGATTTTCACCTATTTCGAGAAATAAAGATAAAATCATGTTTCTTGGTGTTCAATGATCTTACGAAAGTAATGATTATATCCTTATCATTAAGTGCAATAGCGAACCAGGTGTTTTTTAATATAACTAAATCTATCAAAATAAAGAATAAAATGAGGATGTCCGCTACTTAGATAAAATTTCACACTGTGCGACGTGGGTTCCTGTGCTCTCAAATGCGGCAATAGTAAGCCCACGACGTGGGTCCAAGGCAATGAATGGACAATAGTGGTAATTCTTAGTAGGCACTTATATAAATAATAAAACCTACTTTATAAGTACCAAACAATTAATGGTAATGGTAACAAATAATTTAAATATTATGATTGTAAAGATAGTGTTATACTCGAAGCCAATCTTTCTAGTTACTATAGAAAAGTACTTGAGATGAGTTGCTTTCAGAATGTTCTTTGCAAAGCATTGTTATCATAATTATTGAGACTACAATACTCTCATCATAAAAAAACAATAAGCTATAGCCAAGTCAGTGATATTATTACAACTACCTAACTCAGTTTCTTACATGGCTTGTGGAACATTAAAATTAGGACATTATACATAAATTAAACAAGGCAATAATTCAAGAAAAACACACTTTAATTATATGCAACAACAATATGTATATTTTGCTCTTAACATAAGGTGCTAAGTGTTTCATTTATTTCATCACCTAGTGACAATAACTTTCTCCATTGTTCTGGAGTCATGCTGATTCCTTTCTTGCCTGGTAACAATTCACCATTCTTTTCATAAAACTCCCTTACATCTATATATACCTTGCCTTTGAACTCCCTTATTTTTATTAACTTTTTGCCCTGAAGAACCCATGTTGGCTCTTTATCATCAGTTCTGTTACTGCTACCTGTTTTGGCTTTCTTTTCTGGTGGAGGATTTCTCTGTAATTTTAAAATACACATGACATATGTACACATTTAATCTTATAGAAAACACATGGCTGCCATTTATTTCATTGATTACCGTAAAATAGGTAGGTATTCCATAATTCAATCATATCTATTTCAGGATGACTATAGGAATGTTTATACAAAAATTACAGAAAATGTTCTGTTTCTAAAATCAAGATGATACGTAGGTACGCCAACCTAAAAATAATGGCTATTTTCTGTCACACCTGTGTTAATCGGAATGATATGTCCATTGTTATTTTAAATTATAAATCGTGATTAAGTTTATCCTACCAATGAAGATGTAAATTTATTATCACACAAAAACTTACATCAACAGGTCCATCATCACTATCGGAACTACTGGAACTTTCTTGCTTCTTCTTATTTTTCGGCATTATGTTCAAATTCAACTAAAAAAATCTTAAAATTAATATATCTTTGCTTTGTCAACTATGCACATATTCAATCAGATACAAACCTTAACAATGTAACAAGTATAAGGTATTTTCACAAGTAACAGTATAATGTACCGGCTTATCTGGCTCAGAATATACCTATTATAATAAATTCAACTTTTTATATTTTTCTGAAATTATTGTTTGTCCAATATACTTGTGCTTTGAATACTAAGTTTTATAGCAATGCGAAATAAATCAACCAATACCATAATACCGTCATAGTGGGTTAGATTGTCCCAAACTATTATTTTGTGTTTTCACATATAATATCGATATTAATTACTTGCGACATAGTATAATGATAAGAGAAAGACATAAGCCTGTGCCTGCCGGATATCTGATAAAAATAAAATAGAAGGATATAATAACATAGTCACAAAATAAAGGTTCACACGGAGTCTTAGAGACTAAGAACTAAAGCACATAGGTAGCTACTTATTTATAGCGCTAGTTACTAGTCTTAACGTATTCAATACCGCTTAGCACTATGGATAGAGGGAGAGGTATCCAGCTGCCCTCAGGTCCCATGCAATCGGTACTAGTGACTGATACTTATGGTGAGCGAGATTTCAGAGCCTATAGAATGAGCGAGTATTAACCCATAATCCACCACGCCTATTAAAATCACACTAGTCACCACCATGAGTCTCAGGGACTCATATTTTGATTTTTTAAATAAATACGCATAAAATTTTTGTTTATCTTTTTTAATGTTACTAATAGTCTAATTGTTATAGACAAAATAACATTTTGTAATAACTTAATTGAAAGTTTACTTACAACTTAAAATTACCAGTCTATGAAAATTAAGTATAAGGTTTTACCTAAAAAAACAAATATGATTGTGATAAAATTACGAAAGATAATATTTTCTTGGGGAAACCTTAACAATGGCACAATATAAACATTTAAAACATGCAAAATGTAAACATACTAAACATTTTTGCTCTCTAGCTCTGATTATGTTCCTCCTTGTGCCATCAATGGCGAATAGTTACAAAATACTTTCACAGCTGGATTAAAAACTGAATTATGAATCAAAACAGCAAGCACAAGTAAATCGGCGTATTTATCGTCGCAGTGTGGGTCAGGAACAAGTCTGTTGAATGACCGCTGCTAATTACTTCATCTTCGCTCTGTACACCGTCTTCTTTAATTATTTGTTATGTTTCGGGCAGAACTGCCTGCCTGGTTTATTAATTGTATTTTTTGACGTTTAGCTGCCATAATGGAAGCATAAACTCAATTAAAAGCAGACAAATATAAAATTCAACAAAATAATTTTTTAACACAATACGCCACCATGAGTCCTCAGGACTCACACTTGATCATAACTCATCTTGCAAATAGCTTGTGCGCATGCCTACACACTCCCGAGTCCGGCGGCTCACATCAGAAAGGTATCAGATCGCACGACACCCAATGTCAAAAAATACACATCATTTTCGTTATTTAAAAACAGTGGGGAGTCCTGGGGACTGAGGGTGGTGAATTAAGGGTTAACAGGATATTTTGTGCTTAGACACCTTTAGACCCATCAATTACAGGTACCTAATTCTTTCTAGGTGAAAAGAAAGCAAAATGAAATACATGAAAAGCGCCCTAATAAATTGATCCTACATTAGATCTGCACGTTCTAATTTATTTTTGGAACGACACGTTAGAGTGCGATGTTATTTAGGCAGTAGGTTAACTCACATTAAGTGATGATTGAAATAATATTCAAATTTTGCCCAAAAGCGTCGTTGCATTAATGGGCTAAGTGAGTTAGATATAAAGCACTCTAATTGAGATGCCTCCTTTATTACGTAGTATGCTAAGGCTGCCTGTCCATTGGCATTCTGGCGCGGAGCGAGTTTTCATGCAATCCTATTGGTTAATATTTCTCCGTTTCTTCGCTCCGCAGTCTCGGTTCAATGCACAGGCAGCCCTAAGATCGGGGTATGTGTTTGTGTCGTTTTTGACAATATCGAATGTCAAATGATGACATTAGAAAAATATAAATAAATATAGGGTTATGTGTAACTTTAGGTTTTACTAAGTATTTATATCATTATATAACACCGAACAAGTTTAAATTACAACAATTTATAATGTTAGAACCTTGGAATGATGCATCTGTTTTGCCGCCGCCGGTAAATATGTTTCTTAGTGTGAAAAAAGTTGGTAAGTTATTGCCTGGCACCACATTCTACCACTATTTTCAAGTTATTTTTATTTTTCAATAATGCTTTTTGTTTCATCTTACAGACATATCTGGGCTGAAGCATGTTTGCAATAACATTATAAAAGTACTGTCCAAGCAGTCACCGCTGCACAAAGAAAGTGCTTTATGCTCAAGATTTCTATACAAGTATGATAGGAAATTTTATAATGATATTGGTTATAGAAATTTCAAAAAAGTTCACACTGCTTTGAAGAAATATTTGGCATTAAATCTAATTAAGGATGTTGAAAGTTTTCAGTTGGCTCTTCCATCAGAGAATGATGATGAAAAATATTTACCAACTCGGCAAATGCTAGACTATTTAATGGTGAGAATTATTACATTTTCTCGGATAATGTTGAGAGTTTGTGTTTGTTCTAAACAGGCAGCAATATTTTATTTAAACAGGATAAAAAGAGGAGAAAGCCATTGGATGAGTTTGCTGCCATATGCTTTGCTAAGTAGACTATGGTCCATGACTATGGTTCTTGTACAACATTCTACTAACTGGTATTCAAATCTGTATCCATATCTTAATAAATTAGAACTTAAAGGCTTGAACTTTCTGCCTGACAGTTATAAACTGCCAGAAGATTTAGAGGTATGGCTAGATTTGAAAAATGTTGATAACTTTGGTAGATTTGATTGGGATCAAAGAAAGATAATTTTTGAAGACAATATTTTCCTTGATGTTGATGATGAAAATGATCTGTTTGACAATATTCTAAATTTTGTTAACCAGACAAATAAAAATGAATCTGAGGAAGAATTGGAATTGGAGAACAAAGTTACGACTTCAGATAAATGTAAAGAATACCAGTCACATATTGAATCTACAGTACCAGGTGAAGTTCTATCTAGAGAAAGTTACAAAATAGATCAAGGAACAGTTGTCTCTAGAGAAATATTAAAAAAGGATCAAGGTGAAGCTCTTTCTAGAGAAAGCTTCAAAATCCTTCTTAATACTCAAATTAACAATTCAAAAATAAGTAATCAGTACCCTAGTGCAAGAAGCAAACTAGTAAAACAAAATACACAACTGTCTGACAAAACTGTGAGGCAAAATAGGGAAGCACCTGAAGAAACAAATAAAATTATCCAAGAAAATAATGGACACTCTCATAAAAAAGTTACAAATTCTTCATCACTGAAGGAATTTATTGACAAGGAAGAAAAATACAGAAGTGAAAGTGATGATAGATCACTAACAGATCACCTAAGTTTGATGCAATGGCATGCTGTCAAAAATGCTTCACTCAAACTATGCGATGCTCTTACTAATAGAAAAATAGAAAGAAAATTCCAAAAAATTTGGAAGGAAAAATGTTTAGATTATAAATAAAATAAACATTTTATTATAATATTTGAGTTTTATTGTTTAAATAATAATATTTACAGATACAACAAATGTTACAGCACCATTTTTAGATGAATAACTAATGCAGAAATTCAGGCATTTAAATGAACATAATAAACAATATTTCAGGTACATTTATATATACTGGACTATTCAATGATATTCTGGGCACTATGATATTTACTTTGTACCAATCTTCTAGTGGAGAACCTATGCCACATGCCCGTGGTTATATACAATAAGTTTATCAAAAACCTTTAAGATTCCTTCAATTAATAATATTTTAAGTACACTTGTACTTGATATGATACAACATAATATGTAAATAACATGAAAGATTATGTAACATTAATTAGCTGCGTTTGCTGTAAGGCCAAATCATTGCGCCTTTTTCAATAGCTAGTGAGAAGCTGATATTCTGCACATTAATTACAAAAGTATTCTAGTATATGAATTCATGACATTCTAAAAAAACATCTAAAAAAGAAATTAAAATGACTTCAATAAGGTGATAGGCCATTCTCGGTAAACATACCGATATGAGACTCATTATATCACATTAGAAAGTAATGCATAAATAAAAATAAAGTATATTATAGTTTTGTTTCCCTTAACTTTAAACGATCATCTGTAAATGGAATGTCTTATCTGGAATGCAAATACTTAGCAACCATTGTGCGGTAAAAATAAATTGGCGTAACAATATCTGTTCTAGTACAAGTCATAACAAACATTATTTTTTAGTAGTACTGGACAACTTTTGTAGGCGCGACTTCAAACCACCTTCCTTCTTAGGTTGAGTTAGAGGTTTTCTTTCTTCTTGAAGCTTCTTGGCTTCTTTTAGTCTAAAACAAAATGAAAATTGGTGTAAACATATGATTTAACATATAAATGTAAATGAGAATCTATATAAAAACTAAACTAAAGAACAATAGTCGTTTGAGCTATAACTAATGGTTCCTAGTTAATGTTAATGTACTTGTATTTTACATATTTGTAAAGCTTTGCGGAGGAACAACGAGCTAATGTAGGAATTATTTAAAAAGTTTTCAACTTACTTCTCCTTAATCGCAATTTGTTCTTCTTTTTTGTATATATCTTTGAAATCTCTACAAAACGAAGTCCACAGTGAAAAAAATTCTTTCGGCTCGCAGTCTTCCAGTTTGCCACACTTTGGTGTGTACTGGTAAAACTTAACAGTCGCTATAAACTTAGTACGGCATTCGTCTAAATTTTCGTTTTCAGTCTTTAGTTTCTCTTCGGCAGCGTTTAGGAATGCGGTCATCTTTTCTTGGAACACCTCCAGCCTCCGCTTGCTCTCGTCGCTGGAAGACTCTTCGTTGACACGCGACTGAGCATCGGTATCTATCACTTTCTTCGTCTTCTCTTTGCATCCTAGAAATATCAATTGGATCTGTTATTACTTTTACATTTAAACCCTAACTTATAAATGCAAAGGTGTTTGTTTGTTTATGCCTTAACAAATTGACTGATCATCATGAAATTTCGCATACCTACAATTTGACAGGGGTATAGTAAAGGCGCATTTCATCTAGAAAAAAGCATTGTACCCGAGTAAGGGAAATCGCGCGCATAAGCTAGTAGGTAAGATAATAATCTAGTGATACGACTGTAGATTCTGTAATCAATGATGCGACAGACACAATTTTTTTTACGTATACACCACTATTATGCTATGATTATTTTATCGGATATTTTGAACAGCCATTATTGCAAATTATGGCAAATTTATAGAAAATGATACGATACAGCTCGTTCCACTAAATTCGTAGCTGACGTTGTGACGTCAATCATTAGGATCGTTCCTAATCCTACCGGCTAGTAATTTACGTACCTATCGCTACACAGATCGGGACGGCTTGTACAATAGTTATTACTTATCAATCAGTACTGGTACTGGCGTAGAGAATTTTTTTAAAGACTGCACTTCTAGCATTTAGCAGATATGAGAATGTTACGATGGATATGTGGAGTGACGAGAATGGACAGAATTAGGAATGAATACGTAAGAGGTAGTCTGAAAGTGGTGCCCATAGACGAGAAGGTGAAAGGAAATCGTTTGGCTTGGTATGGATATATTATGCGAAGAGATGATACGTACCTACATATGTAGGTAAGCAAGGAGGGTAGAGGGACGAAAAGAGCGAGGAAGGCCAAGGAGAAGATGGATGGACTGTGTAAGGATGGATATGAAAGGGAAAGGGGTAAATGATCAGATGACGGGTGACAGAGAATTATGGAAGTGAAGGGTTTTTTTTTTAATTTTTTTGTCTTATAGTTTGGCAAACGAGCAGACGGATCGCCTGATAGTAAGCGATTACCGCCGCCCATGGACACCCGGAACCCCAAAGGAGTAACAAGTGCGTTGCCAGCCCTTTAAAATGGAATGAAGGAGGGAAAGGACAAAGGAAAGGATAGGAAAATGATCGGGGTAACTGGGCCTCCGGCTGTCTCACTCACCAATACGAAACGCAACAGTACGGGTACCGTTACTTCACGCCGGTATTCTGTGAGAGGGTAGTACTACCCCGGTCGATCCGGCCCATTCATGCTGAAACCAGCGAGGATCATACTGCGCCGACGCCAAATAAATTGGGACCAGGGCAATAGGATGATGACGGCTAGTCTAGTGGTTAAGGTGGTTGCCTCGCCACTGCCACAGCGCCGAGTGTTGTGGGTTCGAATCCCACACGGGACAAAACTGTGTGATCCGCAAATAGTTGTTCCGAGTCTGGGTGTTCTTTGTGTCCGTTGTATGAATGTTTGTAAAGTCCTCACGCGCAGGAGTTAGTTTTAGTGCGAGAGTTGACTTGTTTTATAAACATAAAGCAATAGGTACTTGGAATTTCTTCTGTATCGCGGGAGACTTTAAAAACATTTTAGCAAACAGGAACAACTATTTAGGGATTACACTAATTTTTGTCCAGTGTGGGATTCACCTTAATCATTACGACAACCATGGAGTTTTAAAAAAAATATCTATGCCTGTACCAGTAGGAATAAATATTGTACAAACCACTCCAATTGAGTGCACGTAAATTACAAGCCAAGATTAGGAACGATTTGACTTTGAACATACGACTGATCTCACAGCGTCAGCGACGAATTTAGTGGAACACGTTGTACGGTCTCATTTATGCTGGGGCTACATTAGCGGGCTAAGGCGAATATTCGTGTTAACGCGATGAATGTGGTCGGCTAGATCGTTGCAACGCGTTGTATTCGGGCGAAGACGATGTATCAGCGGGTACTGTCGGTAAACTGGCACGCATCAAAGGGGTATGACGCGCCAGTTTTCGTTTGGGTGGCTAGTGGTTGCACGTCACTTCAGTGTCGTCCAGATTTCGAAGCGCGACGGACGTGTTAGTGTTTTTTTGTACACTATGGAGTGAAGTAACGAAAAAGTGTTGGAATTCATTCAATTTTATGAAAGTAAGAATATTATATGGAATCCTGATAAGACATAATGCAACGCCACTTCTTCCATTTTGAATTACCTAAGCCTACGTCTTGGCCGCACAACAAGTCGAACAACACAACCCGGCACGATGTATCGCGTCAACGCGATACGAATGTTAGCCCGCTTAATGTAGATAAGAACGTCGCGTATGCTCGTACACGGTGTTTTTAGCGCACCAAAGCGACGCGAATCTTCGGCCGGCCGAATGCAGCCCCAGCGTTAGGCGTAAACGTTGCGCAGTATCGGAGCACTGACCGTCGAGCTGCGCCCGCAGCGCGGCGAGGTGCGCGGCGCCGTCGGCGAAGTCCAGCGTGGCGGCGCGCGCCACGTCGCCCGGCTCCGGCACGGCCAGCGCGCAGCCCTCCGCCAGCGCGCCGCCCGCCGCGCGCATGTACGTGCGCACGATGAAGTGCAGCAGTGTCACGTTCGACTGCTTCGACTGACAAAACGACGGTTTTTTAAATGAAATGAAATGATATTGAAATGAAATGATATTGAAATGAAATGATATTGAAATGAAATGATATTGAAATGAAATGATATTGAATTGAAATTATATTGAAATGAAATGATATTTATTTCACATAAAATAGAGTACAATTAGATGATCAGATTGGTACACGCTCCTTCTATTTTGCCACGAGTAGCATGTGGAAGTTTACAGGTCATTGAATTCTTAGATACAGAAAAGTATAGTCAAACCATTCAACCAATCTTATAAAATAAAACAAAATAAAGTAAACTACACAGATTATTTATTGAAGTTGTCAATATTTTATAATAATAATAAAATTTACATCTGGTTTCCTTTTGACCGCCAAAGCAAAATATGTTCAGCAAACTACGGTCACGAATACATGACAAATTAAAGAATGAAATCGTAGCTTGGTACCGAGAGCACGCTTTTGCTTTTTTGACGTGGCGATCAAAGGGTTAACCGATTGCATTATCTATAATATTAATATACATACAGTGTATCTTAATATGAGTTAAGATTGTAATGAAACATACTTTAAAAAAATAAAAAGCTGTTCGTTTATGCTCGATAGAAAACGTTTCGTTAGGTACATGTAACATGCAATCATTTTATTATTTTGTATTTACAGTTAAGAAACCTTGTTTGAATTTGAAATTTGGAATTTTCCTTCAACAACTGTTAAAATAATAAATATACAAAGAAATTTATTTACGAAACCTAGGATACCACCATCGTCGCAATCAAACCACATCATACTTTATACACGATTCCCTCGAGAGTTATTTATGGTAATGGCTAATGAAGCTAATCTAGATAGGTATTCGACGTTTCCAATAATGTAGTACCTTCCCACCAAACAAAAAACCCAAATAAATATACGTAAAGAAATAATAAATTTGATAATTTTTATTTACCTTAACATCCTTTAACTTGGATAATATTTCTAAACCAAATCCATCAGCTTGTCCTCTCTGTCCATTGCCACCATTCATATAGTTGCCGAGAGTCAGAATTATTGCAAACAATTTCTTCAAAGGTTCACTCGTCATAAGAAACTGCAAATAAAGATTTAAATTATGAAACTACTGTCAGAATATTGATTAAAATCATTCAATAATATAAGACTCTCTTACAGATTAATCACTATAATTTTTAACGCCGTTAATTTTATTCTGCGTGTGAAAACTTATACTATTAAAAAAAGACTAGAGCGAAAGCACCGACGCATTCAGACAACGTGTAAATAATATACAGTTAAGCAGACTTTGATTTTAACCATCATATTTTTTTTATGCGGCTCAGTTTAATATAATAAATTCGTAAACATATATGTTTGTCTGTCCGTGTGTGGACGGTGACTTAAGGCGGTGCCCAATAACTGACCTAAGCTGTGCTTTGCCGTATTAGATATATAAATTTAACTTAAGCGCCATACAAATTCTATCATATTCAAACGACAGATAGATCAGTTATTGTTGCCAACATCAAACTTTTTGATATACCTATTTAAATCAGTTCCAAAATAATATAGACATGTAAATTTTTATGTGCGATAAGGAGTCGTAGATATTATGTTAGCACGTAAGAAGTCGCGGGCGGAGCTAGTATACATAATTATATACTATATAATAATATGCTAACCTCACAGGTATGTTTCAAATTATCTAATTTGTGCATTGTTGTGCTGACGGAATCCTCAAATTCTGCTTGAAACATAAAACAGGATATGCGTTCCGCAAAGTTAGGTATGCCAGACAGGTCGTGTAGGAATGCTTCGGGCCTATCTAAAGGTATGTCCGGCTTGTTCATTAGATGTTGTTTTATCAAAGACAGTTCTTCTTCTGTAGCACGCTGAAATAAACAATTACCTTATCAGTTAAATTCTTAGTTCGAAATCTAAAATCTGATTGTTCTGGTCAATATAAAAGCGCCCAAGTGCGAGTAGTATTCGTGCACCGAGAAGGGATTTAGATTTTATAATTGGTCCTGAGTCAGCCAGTTTTATGCAATTCTTGTATGGTGACACGTATAAAAATGAAAATTTAGCTTTTGTACAAATCAAAATATGTACTTACCAATTCATAAATCTGTTGCAGTGCTTCTAAACTCACAACCGAAGTATCAAAATTGTAAATAGCATTTTCTATCTCTGAGAATTCCACATGTAAACTTTGAGCAAGTATACCTACATTCTGTGATCTTTTGCTATCTAATATTTTGATGGGCTGTATCTTCGTTTTTACTTCTACTTTTTTTTTAACAGGCGCCTTTACAACTTGCCTTGAGAACAGATCTGTAAATTCGTCAATATTGTCCAGTTTGGTTTCTTCTATTTCTAACCATAATGGTTTCAAGTTGCCGGTTAATACTTCTCCTTGATTACTAGGCGGCGTTGGAGCTGCTAAAATCCTAGTCCAATATAATGGTTTCATAGGTGCAGCTGGCTTTACTGGGGTTTTTCGTAAAGCTGTAAATAATAACCACAATTAGAATAACATTATTTCAGGAATAGAGATAATTTGAAGCTTGAAGACTTACTTGATCTTTGAACATTCCATCCTCCTACTGGCGGTGCAGGAAATGGGACAGGTCCACTTGCAAGAGGAGGTGGAGGAGGCGGACCCATACCAGGCATATTTGGAGGAGGAGGTGGTCCTTCCATTCCAGGTAGCGGAGGAGGTGGTGGACCCATACCAGGCATCGGAGGTGGGGGCGGACCCATCCCCGGCATTGGTGGTGGGGGTGGGCCCATACCTGGCATCGGTGGTAGAGGTGGACCCATATCAGGCATCGGGGGCGGTGGTGGACCCATACCAGGCATCGGGGGCGGAGGTGGACCCATACCAGGCATCGGGGGCGGAGGTGGACCCATACCAGGCATCGGGGGCGGAGGTGGACCCATGCCAAGCATTGGAGGAGGTGGCAGACACGTTTCTGGCATTGGAGGTGGTGGTGACGCCATACATGGCTTCGTAACTTCTACATCAGGTATCGACGCTAGACTGATGTCAGGCATAGGAGGAGGAGGAGGAGGAGGAGGAGGGCATGGGACTATTGAAGGAGCAACACAAGGGGTTTGCATTGAAGATGGGGAGGAACTCATTTCTGACTTAAGTAATGACAAGGACTGTAGCTCAGAGTCGGAAGTTGGTGCCGTATCAGACTTTGGAGGTGTAAAATTTACATCGAAACTACTTGATGAAGGTAATTGAGGTGACGAGGAAGTTCCTTTAAGCTTTAAAGATATAGAATCTGTGTCAACTTTTGGTGATGAATCGGCACTTTCGGGTGTTTCCAGCACTAGTAGAGCTACTTCAGCTGTGGGTGTTGTTCCTGGCATAGGAGGGGGAGGGGGAGGCATACCTGGCAATGGTGGAGGCAGACCAGTTTCACTTTGACTAGATATTTTTGGTTCTCCTGAGGAATGGTCTTCTGCAGAAGAATCTGTGACTGGCACAGATTGTGCAGAAACAGAAACAGACAAGGCTGGAGCTTTCACAGTTGAAGAAATCTTACCATCTACATTATTTAAGGCTTTTGAAACACCATGGTCACATAAAACGGTATTTGATTCCATTGATGATTGACTAGCCTCATTAGATACATGTTGACTTATGTAATTAGATTTATACAGGACTTGACTAGGGACAGAAGCAGGTTTCAAAATGGCGTCTTCACTTTTTAACAAATCTATTGAGCTTAATGCACTATATGTACTTAAGTCAGTTGATGCGTTGGTGCTGAGAAATGAGGCATCTGAAGAACATACACTGGATGGTTCAGAAACCTGCGTATACAGGTCGATAACTTGCTTTGTACCTTCAATATTGTCTTTAAGCTCTGATAGTTCATCTTTCCTAAAAGCATTATTACAATCTCTACTTTTGTTTAACTTACAGTAATTTACAATTTTTTCAGATCTTACATCGGGTTTGGTTGTATTATCTTTAATAGCCATCTCACTTTTATGTTCTAAACTACTTATATCTAATGTTTTATCAATATTTACATTTGTTCTTAGAGGGTCATATTCAGGTATGGTTATCACAGTTTTATTATTTGATAGTTTATTTAGTTCATTGGCAAAATTTGTTGTCTGTACTTCTTTGTTTATCAATTCTGTTTTGTTTTTAATTAAATTATATTCATTTAAAGAATCAAGCCTTTTCTCTAAATTCTTATTGAGCGATTCAATTTGAGTGGTAATTCTGTATTTTTCTAATTGATATTCTAGCTCTTGAAGCTTTCTTTTTAACTGAGATATTACTACTTTAGCTTCGTTAATATCACTTATTTCTTCATTGTTATTTTGACTGAAGAATTTATTATTTTCTAGATCTCGTTGATTGTCCTGAGTCAAGAAGTTGTGTGAGTCTTTGTCGGGAGGCCATACAGACGTTTGAAGTCTGCCTGGTGTCACTGGTTGAAGCACTGGCACCTCCATATGAGCCCAATAGTACATCAGATTTGGCTGGAAGAGATAAATGATCATGGTATATTATAATATATCTGAACAAAAAAACAATAATAACATGACTAATAGTGCATTTTGTCCATACATACAAAATATAGTAAATACAAGAATGACTCTTGTCTTGTTCTGTATAATTAGTTTTAAACAGCTTAACAAATTTTGGTAAAATTAAGTATAGCATCAACCTTAAGGGAGGCTATAAAAACACAATATATGAAATAATATGAATAAAGTTGAGGGCAACAAGTAGTGTTCATACATTTTCATTGGTATGAAAGTACTGAATTATAGGCCTTATAATAAAAACAACTTATTATTTGTTACTTCAATTTGAACAATGTCATGTAACAAAATTAAATTATATATAATTATTATTTATAATAAATTTAAGATGTCATAATATTTATAAAATATAAAATAATATATATTTATTATGACATCTTAAATTTATAAATTATATATAATTATTATATATATAATAAATTGTAAATTTAAGATGTCATAATATTTATTATATATAAAATAATATGTATTTATCATGACATCTTAAATTTATAATTTCACTCCATTTATAAGGATCTAGTTTATTCTATAGTTTTATTTACTAAGGTCCAGTTTATAGCATGTTAGTACCTAATATTAATAGCTAAATACCTATTTTATTAGTGACTAAGTTTCTATAAGCAGTGAACTTTTTGCTGTCAGAATAATTGTAATTTGACTAAATAATAAGTCATTGTAACAGAGCCAATAATCAATAAAAAGAGTACTATAACACTCCATGTTGTTTAAAAGTGATGTATATATTTATAACTTTGCTTTTATAATCTTAATGATATTTAGAGAGCCGCATTTTGAATCTAGCACACAGCAGTCCTTGTTTGGTTAGATATAATGTTTGTTTTAAGGCATATCTCTTGAACAATGTTAAATATGTATTATATGTATATATCAAACTAAAAACCTACCTTGAATATGTTCTCCGTAGGGGCATCTTTATCAGATATTTGCCTAAGCACGCCAGCAGCAAGGAGGTGGGTGCAGTATTGAATCCCAAGGTTTCTTAGATCCTGAACACTTAATAGCGTTTTAAAGTGATTGTTCTCCGTTATCGAGGATATAAACCAGTTTAAAAGCATCTGACCTGTAAATAAATACAATTATTATGCTTTTAAAACTAAAATGAAAGGAAATGCAACGCATTTTTGAAAATAAACAAGTTTAGGCCTACCAATAACCATACAAGTTTGACAGCTGATGCAAATTAGTGAGACGTACCGCAGACATAACCTAAGTATCGATTTTGTTATGCATTTATCGATATAATTCTAATGTATCGATAAATGCAAAGGGTAAAAATATACAGTTTTTAGTAAACCTAGAATTAGTGTTGAAATAATCTTGACCAAGTTTCATAATAATTATATATAATGGGAATGTCATTTATAGCTCTAGAATAAGATATTAAATAATGTTTGCTTAATATAGAATTATGTTTATTTTTGTTGACATAGCATAGTAGTCATATTATGCGATATGAATAGGTTAAACCTTTTTTCACTTTAATATTGTCAAATTTTATTGTGCAAACATAATAAAGGTACCTATTTTTCTATCCAGTTGTGAACCGACGTCGGCTGATTATAATGATTCTATTTTGATATAATTATAGATTTGATATTATTATTAAAGACATATACACATACTGTTGACACTACCTACTTTTAAAATTTACATGATTATATTAACTAGCGGTCGGTGTAAGATATTGCTGATATAATATGTCATTATATATTGATGTATGTAACCATAGTTACTTACGCGCTTCGACTGCGTATGTCACATGCATGGTTGTGTGCGTGTAGTGTTTTTTTCATTAATTTAGGGTGCATTCCACTTAGCGCTCACGACACTCATGCTCACGACCACGATTTTCCCCGTTCCACTTGCTTGCAGTTACAATTGTAAACTCAAGTGGAACGGATAATGGAGTGTTTTGAGCGTTGATGTAAATATATATATATATATATTATAAATGTGACAGTTTGTGAGGATGGATGGATGTTTGTTACTCTTTCACGTAAAAACTACTTATTATTATTTATTATATTCATCGGAATAACATATAGGCTACCTACTAAAAATCAATTTTAACATAAATGTACATTAAGGCGAGTGAAGCCGCGGCCAAAATCTACTATTTCATAATATTGTGGAGTACCTATTTAATTAATTTACATTTAAATATATTCAAAATGTATTTTACGGCGACACTTGGATATTTGGTAGAGCATCGTAATAATGCTTTAGAAAGTACTAGTTCATCCAGTTCAGATGAAGAGTGGAATACATACAAAATCATGATTGTGAAAAACGGAAACTTAGCCCACGTAAGATAATGTAATTAATCGTTACTCTGATGAAGAATTAAAAATTAATTAAAAAAATGTAGATTATTAAATGTTTACTTATTTAAGTATTCATCGTTTCATCAAAATCGCATCAAATAAAGTAATTTTCATTGCCGCCATCTTTGTCAAATACTTAATATTTTTAAAAATGGCGCCCAATTTCTCAACTCTCGACGACCCACCTCTCAGCATGGGTCGTCGTGAGCTTTGCATGAGCGTGAGTAATGACGTTTTCGCCGCGACCACAACGATCGTAGTCTTCGCCGCGTCGTGTGGAACGGGTAAACGAGCATATTAGGCGTCGTGAACGCTAAGTGGAACGCACCTTAATGTATTTCTAACGCATCTATATATATATAAATCAATGCCACTTTTCGTTGTAATTAAATTCCTCCTAAACGGCTGGACCGATTTGAATGAATTTTTTTGTGTGTTCAAATGGATTCGAGGATGGCATTTTTTTAATTTTTTTTTCGCCTGTTCAGGACAACGTCTGTCGGTACAGCTAGTATTTTATAAAAATATTAGGATTCGCCCCTCCTTTTCCATATTAATTTTATCTGTGCTAAATTTCATACACCGCGCAATTTTCGTAAAAGGGGTACAAAGTTATTGCTTCACGTATATAGATAGTTTATATAGATAATTGGAAAACGAAATAAAAATATAATTTAAACACTTGATGAAACAATGTTCTATGTTGACAGGTAAGCATATAGCTAACGTAATAGTAAGCGCT
Source organism: Catocala nupta (assembly GCA_963675205.1). NCBI lineage: Eukaryota > Metazoa > Arthropoda > Insecta > Lepidoptera > Erebidae > Catocala > Catocala nupta. The sequence continues at coordinate 21,906,408 of OY776086.1, read as the reverse complement.
TCACAAAACCCAGGAATGCTTGCTGTAAGCAAGTATCAAGTGACAAAAGTGTAAAACCGGTGTTCCTATGCTTCTAAAATGCAAGGAGCAATAGCACACTAAACCTAACCTAACATAACAGTGTCTCCATAATAAGCTTGGACTCGTACCGCAAGGACGCCATACAAGGTTTAGGTAAACGATTTTCTGTATGCTGTACTTCCTCAGACCATGTGCTCCAGTTTGAGCAAAATTCCATGTCTGAGCAGTGATGCCACTGCGCGTCATCTCTCCTCTCTGTCATAATGTTTATGAATATTTTTATTTTGATTTTAGTGCCTGTATGTAGTGCTTTGTAAAGCTAGCAATGCTCTCAGTGTTACATCTATAATAATACTATAAAGCTGAAGAGTTTGTTTGTTTGGTTGAACACGCTAATCTCAGGAACTACAGGTACGAATTGAAAAAATCTTTTAGTGTTGGATAACCTATTTATCGAGGAAGGCTATAGGCTATATAACATCACGCTGCGGACCACGGGGGCGGTGCAGTAACGATAAACGTGGGTGAAACCCCGGGCACATCTAGTTTTTAATATAAGAATCAGATATTTTGAATATCTTGAATAATCAGACTATTATATTATTATTATTCTGAGCTAGATTCTTGTAGTCGTCGTAAAGAGTTAGACAATGTGTTTAAAAGGCACAATAGTAGGTATATAAACTACTTCAAGAAGCGAGTAACGTAAGAAAATATTGCCAGGATAGCGCAATGCTTTTAATGTTCGTCTTGATACTTGACACGCACCGGGTGTCGTGGGTGCGTTCCCACACGCGACAAAAATTGTGTAATCCACATCTTTGAGCCCGTTATTTGAAGGTTTATAGAGATTAATATAATTAATAATATAATAATAATATTCTACCACATACACACAACACCATCTAGCTCAAACTGAGCAGAGCTTGTACTATAGGTACTAGACAATGGATAAACATATATATATACTTTTTTGTAAATACATACATATTATACATAGAAACACCCAGACCAAGAAAAACATCCATGTTCATGCACACAAATGTTTGATTTGTGCGGGAATCAAACCTGCGACCTCAAGCGTGGCAGTCGGTTACACTAACTACTACGCCATCGAGGCCGACAAAATGCAACGATAGCTTCAATTTTCAATCATGTCTCTAGACTCGTCTTGCCCCGGAAATTGAACGCATGAAGGGTTTAATATCCGGGTCAAGAGACTGCAATTAAGTTTTTGTTTGGAATATTCTTAGTTCCACTAAATGAAGTAGCTACCTACTTCATTTAGATGTATTATTGTTTATCTTGCATTGTTCGGAATTACAAATCATTATTTTATCGGTTGCTGGTACTTATTATCATTTAATACTAGGGGAATTATATTAAGGGCAGATTCCTGTTCTGCTATTATTTATTTTATGCCAGCTTCTAAAAGTACAAAGAGTATGTATGTATGTAAAATTCGTCCTTACTCTAAGCTCATATTAAAATTTAGTTTTTAAGAATTTAATTAGTATACCTACATGAAATAATGCTGAATGTAGAATAGGTATTTATATATACAAACTTATATAAGATAAAATATAAATTGTCAACGATACCGCAACTTATTATATGACTATTAGGTTTACCTACTTATGCTATAGGCCATTTTGAGGTTGACTTGAAATCTTGAAGAGCCTTGGTGACTTTGACCATAACCTTTACGTAACATATAACTTTATATATAAGATATGAGTATATTATTAAGTATATAGACGTATTAGGGGACCTACTCTATCATAGCAGATGCTACTTATAAAAGTGATATGCGGGTCTATTGATATTACCATAACTAAACTTACTTTTGTGTACATTTCCTTTGGATTGAAAGCAATTTACTGTGTCAATTGTACACAAAACCGTCGTCTTCCTTTTGATGTAAACATGCATGATAATTACACATGTTTTCATGTGACACTCGATTTCAAGTTTTTCCTTTTCTTTATTTAACACAAACATCGCGAAACGATACCACTGTTGATATTGAGGAACGTTTATTCTTATTTTTTTTTGATGCACGTACAACACTATGGCACGTTTGTTTTGTAAGCATTTTGACACGGCTCGTTGAAATTTTGTTTTGAGTGAAAATCCCGCACTCAACAAAATAAAGTCATCGTTATGCAAACGTAAAACACTTCCAATATCCTGGACACCTTTCTTTCTTGAACGAAAATGACTGAAAAATGTGACATAATTGAATTGTGCCACTGAAGTATTAGTGAAATTTACACGATTTGTTGATAATTGCATAACTTTCGAGATAATTGGTCTCGAGCGGTCTTTAAGTCACGTATGCACACTGGTTACTAATGGGTAATATCTTTGCTAAGGCTAGTGATTAAAGGCGATAAGAAATTATGGACTATTTGTTAATAAAAGATAACAGTGTTATCACGATGTTCATTCACCTACTAGCGCCGTGATAAATATAGACAAATAGTGTTAGATTAGTCATATACGCTATACCTACCTGTTTCCTTCTAACTTTGCGAAAATCTGTGTAGGTATCTAAATGTTCAAAACTCCATATTTATATGATAATTATTATAGTATAATTATCATTAAACTCTACTACTCAACAGTACACATTAGAGATGCAAGGAAGTAATAATTATACATGGGCAAATCACCATAAGGCGGGACACGTATCCGCGATCTTGGCAATTCGTAACGCAGTTCTATCATCGGCAAGTCACGACGCTGCCATATATGAAATTTGCCTATATAAACATCTTTTGATCTTTCATGCTTTTAACTGTTCTATGCAAATATATACGTAACATATTGTTTTATGTGTATCGCTGAATTATATTTAAGGCAAATTTAGCACAAATTGCAAAAAGATAAAAATTGCGGAGAAAATTTTCCGCTTCAAGTACTTTATTATTGCCCGCGAAATATAAATTAGTATGATGCTCTACACTTTAGTATTACAATATTTAATAATCTAAATAATATTTAATAATCATTGGTATCTAAAGAGAGTATGAAGTGAATGATAATAATTATTTAGTACCTAAATATAGATTTTGGACACGTGATAATATTTAGCATTGCAAAATATAGACGGTAGCTAGTTATTTACTATTGTTAAACTTAGGACGTTCTTTTTGAAATATTAAAAACGTCCTCGTCATAAAAATCATGGAGGTGTTTTCATTTATAAGTGTTATTTGTTAAATTGAATCATATTATAGATATCAATAACCATCAACCTGTGGCAGTTCACTGCTTGACATTAGACTCACGGTTCGCATTATAGTGCTAATTTTTAGGTAGTAAGTAAAGTAGATTAGTATATAATATAAATTATGTGTGCTAAAATTTTGTAACAGGGCCAGTTTTAGGCGTGGGCTACAATGTTCCGGATTTCCAAAAGTGACTTCACTGAAATTATTTCGAGAGCTGGATTCCTTTTTGTCTTGTTCTTAATTCATTTGTTGCCCAGAATCTCTAAGACTTTTAGCTTTAGAACCAAGTGAACATATAACTGTGCAGGCTTACCTTCAAATTTCTCATAAAGTTTGAAGTCCAATTTGTCTGGTACAAACTTGGGGCGTATTACTTTGGATTCAGTGAGCTTGTCCAGTGTGAGTGAGGCCACCTTCCTCAGAACATTCGACTCCGACATCGGTGCGTCGCTGACACTTGAATGTCTGCGATCCTTTTCTGTAACTGTAACAATTGCACATAAATTATGTATATTTATTTGGAGGTTACAAACATACGATTAACACCTGTATCGGGATATATAAGATATAAGCAATATAAAAGCGATGCATCTCTGAATGGCTAGGTTATAGGCCTCATATAGGTGTAAGTCCTAACATACATCCTCATTTTGCCAGCTTTGTTTTAAGTTTCACGTACTAATGGATTTAAAAGCATTATTGGAGGTCATGCCAAATTAATTTAACCATGTCGACATAGGATTATATGCTTATTTTGTTTTTAATATGTAATTGCTTTATTACATTCAGACCTCCACATGATTTCAGCTGTTTATTTATATTATAGGACATAACGCTTATACGTATATTTCTTAACAACTACTTTCTGTGCAATACAAATTAGAAATCAATAAATGTCGATAATATCAATAGGTAAATGTCGTGTTAATGATGCTGGCCGTTGCGGCCCAAAAGCTGTAAGCCCTAACAGTAGTTATTGTAAAGGTATTCTATTATAACCCTGTTAGATATTTAAATGATGTCTATGCTGTACCATATACAGTCTCAAGTAATGTCTGCACTGGTGATATAAAGGTCTAATTTGCTACCCCATCTCTATGCCATGCGAAGTATCGTGGGTTCAGCCCCAACACAAATCGTTGCAACCAGTCTGGATGTTCATTGACTCATTTGTTCTAATGTTGTAAAGTTCCCCGCGATATAAGAGTGATTTATAGTGTGTGTTGTCTCTTTAAAACAAAAATATAGTAGTAAGGCCTTATTAGGTATTGTATAGGAGTAGGTATCCAAAGGTCAGGCTTTATAGACAAACCAAATCCAAAGGTCAATATTACCATTGTACCAGAAGTAAGTGCATGACCCATCTGTACATACACAATTATGCACTCAATACGTATGGCTTGCGTTTCTGATTTGCCCTCTAAACTGTGAACGCTACATAAAAACTTCGAACGGTATCAGGTACCTACCTTTTCATTGTTACATACATTGGTTCTCAAAAGAAAAAACCGGTGAATATGTAGTATAGACAATATAGTTGCCTCACGCTTCACCACTCTGTGTTTGTTTTTTGTTCATATTGTGATATGTGTTGTCTTGTAGCTTGTAGCATTGAACCCAGCTGTGCGTAGTAAACTAATCTTATTCAACCGAAATAATAAGACTCCAAGGATAATACGCTAACTATGATTAACCAAAAAACTAAATTGCTCGCGGTTGGATGTGTATCTACTTATTATGAACTACGTATACCTATTCTAAAGGTAATCAAGTTTCATTACTACAGCAGGTGCTCGTCTTATATAAGTATGTTTTGTTATGTCAATGGCTACTCAACATCGATTGTAGCGACGTTAGTCCCCTCTATTAGAGCTGAAAATTGATTGTTAAAACACGCGGTCTACTTCGGACGCGGTGCGTGAAAACATCAACAAACTGGTTTGTGCTACCATTGTGAAAAGTAAGAACTGTATGTCAGCAACAGGTACTCAAATAAGGTTGCCCCAATGTAGTATCATCTTAGTATGTAGGTAAAGAGGCTCAGGCGCAGTGTGATACGACAGATTTGTTCAATGATAGCCGATAAGCTATCAGCAAATAGATAAATTTGCGTCAATACTTTATCAGTCCAGTTAGACGATGGTGTCAGAGTACCTTATTTAATAAATCACGATTGAATATAATATATCCCTATGTATGATGTATTTTAATTGATTTATATCTAGCATTAGTTACAATAATTACCAAAACTTTGATAGTATTGGAAATATACTTATTCGCTTTAAATTGGACTTTTGTATGTATCATTAGACAAGCTTTAGAATGCTCTCCGTGTATTATAGTAATAATTGCTTTAATAGAAAACTGACCGTTATCTAGTAAAGTGAGAGACGGTTCCACTGGTGGGAGCTCTACTTTCCGATGTTTGGATACGGTGAACGACGTCTGTCCTGCAGAAGCCTTCAGCCGGTTGTCACGGAACTCATGGTTGCACTCGTGTGTGCTTCTGTCTATGTTCTTGTCCCTGTCACCACAAAACCATGAAAATACAGCGCCCATAACCTTTTCATTCTCGTCTTTGTCAGTGCTGTCATCAAATACGTCATTTTTTTCTTCTTTTTTGATTTCGTCGGCGGGGTCGGCGGACAGTGTGGAGGCGGCATCCTCGTGCGGCATGTCTACGGTCATGGCGGGAAGCGCGGCGGGCGGGGAGGGCGGCGCGGGCGCATCCACCAGGGACGGCGTGAGGGTGCGCGGCAGGTCGTCGGGCGCGCTGTCGCTCTCGGCCGAGTAGTAGCACTGGTTGAGCTCGACGGCGAGCGGCGTGAGCGGGTCCGTAAACACTGACTCGGAGGTGGAGTCGTTCGCGGGCGAGAGCGCCGGCGGAGCGGCGGCGGCGGGCGACTGGTCGCGGGTCGGTGACCGCGGCTGGGCGCGCGGCTCGCACCTGGTCACCGTTACCTCTGACTGCACGCTCGGCGACTCTGCGCCCTCCCCCTGCCGCGTCAATGTTTTGAACACGCACTCGACCGTATCGTTATCTGATGTTTCGATCGGTTCGTTGATATCTGAATCTGGGGTTTTATCAAACTCGGCTCTTTCAATCGCCTCTCGTTTCGCATCGCTCTTTTTACGTCCATGTTTCTTGCTGTCTCTTCCCTTTAAGTTTCTAATGAAATGTTTACCCTTAGCCGGTGACTTTCCTGATTTAAGTTGTTTTTCGTTCGTTTGTATATTTCCCATGTTTTAGTAGAAACCACAGCACTCATCTAATAAAGTTTATATATTTAGTGAGCTTGAATGCTCAGACAGAGAAAATTATTAAAAACTAACATGAACCAACTCACAGCCCTTTATTATCTAAAATCCGCCTCTACCCCGGGACATGCGCAGTACGTCAAACCGCCAAAATCAATATTTTTGGCGCGTACAAAATTTGTCGTTAAAAGTATTTAGTCAAAAGGAATATTTTATAAAAAGTATTTAGCCAATACTGAATTCATGAAAATAGTGATAGATTGTTGTAATTCAATTTAAGTTTTAGTTTCATCCCCTGCTTTTCATGAATGTGCCACTTGTCAACAAGTGTCAGTGTCAGGGTAACTGTAGCTGTCAGAACGAGGGATGACTTTTGTTACGACTTTATCTCGCTAGATGGCATAACTGGTAGCAAAGTTGGGGTATCGAATAAATAAATAAGAGGTACGCGGGAACTATGTGTGGTAGTGCTCGCGTAGGTACCTCTTATTTACAATGATAGAATATGTAGAAGAAAAATACTCAGAAAGTAGGACTTAATTATTCATTCTAGTTTTTTTCTTATTTATATGTTATTATGAGCATCTTGGTACCTATGCATTTATTTTATTTCTTTTTGTACATGTTTGAAGTAAAACTACTTACATTACTTAAATTGAAGCCTCAACAACAAGGAAAACCTCTTGTACCTCCGTTTTTGTGCTCCTCGACAACGTAATGGAAACACATGACATATAAAAATCAGATAGATAAAATGCGAGTGCTATTCACCGCGACGTTTGGCATAAAGAACATCTATCCTACGGGAGTCGGGATCACAGTGATATGGAGCGAAAATATTGTCAAACGAACAGTAGGTTTTACGTAAATGTATTTAGGTACCTCTTTTGTGTATTTACTCCGGACCGATTTTCGAGAGCAACAATTTTCTGAAAATTCATTTCGTTTTTTGTTACGATTTACGTCTGTGAAATGTCGTGCGAGCTGAACATCGATAATACGCACAATAAAAAGGCTTGAACTCGTATGTTATAATAAATTATAAGATTTGTTAGATAAGATTAGTATTGCCTTTAATTTTTACAAGTAGGCCAAAAAGGATTCAGTAATTATAGTAGCTTAAAATAGTTTTATAAATAAATAAGACTACACTACTTTGAATGGAAGTACTTAACAGATGTATCCGAAGGTCTAAATACACAGACGAAGAAAATCTACTGTTCCAGATCTCATAGAACTTGATGATCGGTTTCATCAAGTTCTATGAGATCTGGAACAGTAGATTTTCGTTTCTTGATCTGCAATTAGTGTAAAAATAAGATATCTACATACCTATATTTAAAAAAACTTTCCTTCACATTCAAAATTCGTTTCTTACCAAACTCAGTAAAATTGGAGACAGTACTGGCTCGCAGTTATTAACACAGTGCGCCCTTCAACCTGTGAAAAATAAGAACTCCAGGGTTCTTATTTATCGCAGGTCTGCAACTAGGGTTTTGAATTACGAGTAGGTATATGTAGAAAATGCTGTGTGCTCATGGTAATCACTTAAACAATATAAACATTAACATATTTATATGTCGCTATTATAAAACTGTAAAGTGACATTGAATATATTTCCTAAAATTAATTCGATCCTACAGCTTAAAGAGTACCGTAAACGAAGGCAATGAATATTTTTGTCTGTGTTTGTTCCGGAATTACATAACAAAAACCATTGAACAGATTATGCAGTTTTTACAGATTGGCAGCTAGAATTTAAGCAACGTTTCATCTAATTAATTATAATGTATGATCAGTAGAACCGGCGCGGCGATGATGCACAGCGATCTATGTAATTGACGTCGTCGGTGAACTGTAGTTCACGCGAACTAAGTCGCGGTCAAAGGTTAGTTTACCCTCATAATAACAATTACTACGAAATCTCCACTTTCACTGAAATTGTGGGTTGTTAAATAATGTTGTTGTTCTATTTTAACAACAAATTTCCCTAATTGTGTGACGTTTAGCGCCTAGGGAAAACATGTTGACAAAGGACATTGAAATAGGTAGTTTACGAAAATTTAAGAAATCTGTCAAACGTTCTTTATTTGACAGGCTATTTACTATCTTTGAATATGTATCCTCAAACATTGAGACAAAGGCCATGGTAGGCAAGTAAAAATAAACAGTTAATATAAATTAACAAGAAACGTAGCGCACAAAGGGACGTCGTTTAGACAATAATGACATTTACGTAGTACTAATGTGTATTCTGTGGTTCAGACTTTGCTCGAATTAGAGCAACTCTGTTGCCATAGTACTTTCATTCTACAGAAGAACGTAGCCAACAACTTTCTGTTGTGTTCCTTAGAGAGAATTTTCAGACTCCAGGTAAGACTGTGCAGTGAGCAGGAGTCCGGGATCGATATTTGCTTTTTACGCTGACAGCATAGCTACTTCTATGTAAGTTTCAACGCACGAACAACACCGCGCCTGTCCAAAGTTTACATTAACTTCCTAGCATTCCAGCCATAAGCTCGTTAGCTACTAAAGTATTATAAAAAAGAAAATATAGTTTTAATATGATTGTGCACGGGTCACCTTGCAGTGTGCCCGCTTTCTACTACGCGAGAGCGAGGCATAACAAAACGTGTGTATAATACATAGCTGCCTAATCCCCAGGGATCTACAGGCGTGATGGAATGTTAGTTTTGATTTAATTGAATTCCGAGAGTGATTGTGAAGGTACACTTTAGCAACGTACCTATTCATTAAAGATTTAACTTAAGAGGTTATTAATAATCTAAGCTTAAGCGCTTAATTTAAAAGCTTTCCTCATACTCTGCGCCCATTCGTGAGAAAAATTATGCTAGCTACCCTATTTGTTGCCTTGTTGGTTAAATACTTAGAGCGCTTTTACAATCTATGCAAATTTATGCAATTCCGTTTTATAGCTTTTGAATATTGTAATTGAATAAAAATATACTTACGGGAAGGAGATTATTCAAGTACTTGTTCTATTTATTTAACATCCGCTTACATATAATACTATTGAGTACCGCCAGTGGTGTAAGTTTGCTCATAATTATGTAGGCCAAGCATGAGGCCTCAGTATGGGACGAAGTGTTATTGGGTTTCCTATACGAACATTCTTAGTAGCAGTATGTATTCTGATAATGTGTGTTGTATATGAGAATAGCTAAACAATTAACATACAGTTGGCGAAATTAAAATGTAATACAGTCCTGCCTGTTTCTTTAGTAGTTTCTAGTCGTAAACAAATATTTGTATGTATGTAGGTATAAAATATTGTTAAAGGCAGTAGGTATTATTTTCTTATAATATTAAAGTAAGAAGATATTCAAGTATAGTATCCTGTGATCTTTTCTGGAAGAATAAAACCGCCTGTATTAGTTATCGTCCCTCTGGCAAAGCATTAAAAATCCCGTTCTTCGGGTGGTTTTGTTTGACGTGACGTTGGATTAGTAAGCGCGCCTAGCTTACCTATCGAAATCCGTTCGTTACCTATTACGCTCGCCAGATTTTCGGTGAAACCATTATATCTAATCCCTTTACCAGCGAAGTAAAAAAAGGACTTTGAATTTCATTTAGAAGTATTTTATAAGCAGTGGTAATTTTTACTGAAGATATATCTGCCACCCCGTACTGGGCCACCAAACTAGACTTAGCACAATTAGACTCTGGTCGACCACGCTGGTTGACTAGATTCTAACCCTTCTTATACTGAGAAGATGCCCATGCGCAGCAGTGGGACAGTTTATATACAGGGCTGATATTATTATTATTATTTTCTATATGTTTTTAATTTACTACCATCGAGCGAGCTAGCTTAGCTTGCTAGAATTGTAATCAATTACCGGAGTCTACGATCGTTTGGCCCTTATTGCCGCTGTTGGAAAACTCCATGATTTTCTATTAGAGTTTAGTACTAGGATGATCAAATTACTCCTCCTACGCGTGATACAAAGAATCTAGTTAAGTTCTCGCCCGCAATACATATTAATACAGTACGTATTCATCTCAACATAATCATGTTGAGATGAATACCTACTGTATCAAAACTTGCTGACGTACAATCGTACGTCAGCAAGTTTTGATTAGTTCATCGACGTATCAGCGCACGCAACGCACTTTTACAAAATTTCCGATAAGACAAACCGTCAGTCATATATTACTAGTTGCAGCTGTGAAACCCTTTGTTTAGTATAAGACGTCATCAATTGATCTACGTTATAGGAGGTGGAAGGTACCAAAACACAGATGTGGAATGACAGGACAAGAGAAAGAACATGTATATGTTCTTTCCCTTGTCCTTTCATTCCAGGGCTACAGGATTCCTTTCGGCTAATTTCATGGCGATTTAAAAGAGAGTTTCTTGTATGTATCTTCTCATAGGCTCAATATTTTGCGAATAAATGCCAAAATACAAATTTAGTAAACTTACTCACGGATAAACTTTGATGTTCATGAGTGTTACTTTGTGACCTAAATACATAAATAATTTTAACTTTGACTTTGATGAATACTTACGATGTTAGAATAATTTTACTGCCTGCTTGTAGCTCTGCCTACCCGTTTGGAGGCTAACGAGAGTGTGTATGTTGTATGTGTAGGTGAATAAATATGGATAATATAGGTAGTCAAAACCGTTGCGAACTTTGAGCTTATCCGCCTGGTAATATAATATTCAACAAACGGCACCTCTGCTTTGTCCCGGATCGCGGCACAAAGTCAATGTTGTCCTATTTTATAACGAATTTACATAAAATACATACATAGTCTCCTACCAATATATACAAAGGGGGTAGGCATAGATGTATTGCACACACATTTCTCCACCTATGGTTTTAAATTCGAGGTAATCGGCAAGTCTATCGGCGTCTACTGGAGCAGTTCCGAGCTTAGCGCTGCGGTGCATTTTTTGAACACAATAAATAATACTTTGCCGGATCCCAGAATCGCATTCGCATTCACTACCAATACTCTACTTAGGTAGTCAAATAATTTCAGAAAGATGTTCTCTAACAATATATTTATGTTTGGAATCTTTAGGCAATTAAAGTGTCTAGTCACTATCAATCATTTCGTACTAAAAATAATTTTCATTGAAGGTAAGGAAAGGTTTCGGATCCTTATCTCATTTTTAAAGGTTCCGTGACCAAGGGTGCCGATGGGACTTTATTACTAAGCGACCTCTGTCTGACCTCTAAAGGGCTCTATCTAGTGAATCGGTATTGGTAAGCGACTGATTGACAAATTATAGGCTACATAAGATTTCTTAAATAATAATATAAACACAAAAGCGCCCTGTCAATGGCTGGAATGCTAGACATAATTGAAAACCTTTATTGTGTCTAGCTGCTGGTGTGCCGCTGCAACTGAAAAGGTTAATTAAATTTAGAAATATATAACTGAAGTCTTAAAATTTGAAACATGAAGACGTTTGTATTAGGTGTTGGTCCGATTGATGACCCGATTTTTTATAACGTTGCAAATCATTAATTTATTTTTATAATATTGTCTTACGTTTATGCGAATGTTTTACATTGAAATTAGACTACTTGTATAGTAGTTTGATTTCAACTAATTACTAAATACTTGTCAATAAGCATGCTGTGTATATAACAGCAGAAGCTATGCTAGAACAGCACACTTCGTGATATATGTACTAATATATATCATACAATCCATTGTACGTAGAAAAACATCACGATAAAGTATGCTGTCACGTCACACGGATCTGGAGCATTGCCTAGGAGGTCATAGACCGTTTCTATACGTCAAGTACGAGATTCCCAGATAACAAATAAGTACTAAACAGTGCCGATTACCATAGAAGTGCTGTGAAGAGGAAACTTTTGTTATCTTGTTTGGTTCACCACGAATTGTTTACGATTGGTATATCACCTTCACTATGAACCAGCCAGCTTACGGCACTTAGCTTGTCAGAACATTGACTCATCCCAAAGAATTATTTGTATTTTCGTTTTCGTTTTGTCTTTCACTAATAATATATTGAGGATTTTATGGAACTCGTTTGTTCAGACAAACCTGAAATTGATATTTGTCTTGGAATGTTGTTATTGCCTTTGTACTATCACAACATTGGAATCACTAGCATAGCCCTATAGTTCTACTCCATATGTCCAAATCAGACAATAAAAATTATATTTGGGCAACAAAACCATATAAAATTTGTTAATTGACTTATGTCGCTCACTACACAATTTGAACAGCAGAATAAATAGTGCGAGGCGTAAAATTCATTAAAATATTACAATATGATTTTAATGTGCTAGGGAATATCGACTTAATGCGCATAACAAAGGGTCCATTTTGCGGTATATTTCAGGCGACACTGATGCCTGTACTTATGAAGTTTTAAGCCATTTCCACCCTCTCGTTGGTCTCACTATTTCGTGGGCTTATAGGTATACTCTAATAAATTGCTGTGATTCCTGAACTATAGTATCGCTTCTTTGTACACATCATTCACGTTCACATACGTGATCCTATTGATCACGTATGTCAACTTTATTCCTTTTTATGGCAAAACCTAAAAGCTCTTTGCCTGAGAATCGAATTTAAGGTCCAAGATTAGTAGACCACAGTTGCAGCCGGAAACTTGGTATTAACTTAATATGTTTACGTTTGGACGTTTCCTTCCAACAACAAATGATGAATAATCTGTATTTTGTCGTTTGCCACAAGATATCACTTTAAATAAAAGGTAACAATTTTACGAAAGCTGCAACCTGTAGCACAAACTTGACGCTGACGAAATGTAGATGCAGTACAACTCTGTATAACCACAATAATATAACCATATACAAGCAAGTGAGTGTGTGTATAAAATTTTAGGGTGAACGACAAAGTCGCTGATGTAGTTCCAGTTCAAGCGACTCACCCACCATACAAAACAGCGTGTGGCACACCGTCGTGGTTTTAGTCGGTAGGCTCGAAGCACGGTAGAGCCCTCTCGCTTCCCCTTGTGGCGAGAGGGTACGCATCAGGAGCATATCCCGATGTTAAAAAAATATGGTGAACGACAATTATAGGCATAGGCAGACGTAGAAAAGAACATTGCTAGGACTCTTAACCCGATGGAGAAACTATATTAATGTTGCCGAAGTAATCTATTAGAAGACTGTTCTAAAAAAAGAAGTAAGGCTTTCACCTGGTCCCTAAGGTTCAAGTGCGTTAAATGGTTGCCCTCTAACCTCTATTAGCGTGGCGCGGTGTTTGATAGCCCGAATCCATCCAAAAGAAAGCTACCAGCCGTAACAATTTTTTTTTACAATTTGGTGTGTATGAAGACGGTAGGCTTTAGGATTTAAAGTTCCTAATATCAGATACTACAATCACATTACACATATAGACATGTGTTACAACAGAGGGTTATAAACGTCTACAGGTATTCTTCACCTTTATAATATAAGGATAGATTTGTAGTTTGGGACAGCGCGACAGGACGTTTCAACTAATAAAATGCATCTTTTTGAGTAGCAGAGTCTGCATCACACTGGTTCAAGGGCAGAAGATACTAAAATTATAGAAAAAAGACTATATTCATGTTTTATATAATATGATAATATTCTATCACATACACACAACACCATCTAGCCCAAAATAAGCAGAGCTTGTACTATGGGTACTAGATAACGGATAAACATACATATATATATACATTTTTTTTTGTAAATATATACATAATATACATAGAACCACCCAGACAAATATATTAGGTTTTTATATAACTCTATCCTATAAGATTTTCAATTCAATCTATTATTTATTGGAAATTTAAAGAAACCGACGGATAAGACTCAACGCGTATATATTATAAGTTAAAGATGTTTCTTTCTAGTTATAAACCTCTAATACAAATTATACTTTAGAAAACTGTTTATTTTATTTATAGGGACATATTTAAAGGTGTACAAAACTAAAATAATGTGTCTTCATTTGCTTGCTGGTTCAGGGTTGGTTTCAAACAATATAGTCCTGTATTCACATTTTCTTTTACTTAACTGATCATAACTTTTTAGTTACGGTGACCTACAAAACAAAGAATTAAATTTAATACGTAAATTATATAGGATAATGATTAAATAGATTCTAACTGCAATAAATTACGAAGTTTAAAAATGAGACCATTCAGCTAATGAGCATAAAAAATAATTGCAATGGTTGAAAATTAAATGAGATTAGTTAACGATTAAGTCTCATGTTTTAAGATTAAAAGGTGTAGTTTCTAAGTTTCTTGATCTTTTTCTATTATTGATGTAAGAGCGTTATACCGTAGGTACTTAAAAGTGATGGCAATATTCAATATTTCACATGCAGATTTTGTTGTTTTGTAATATCGATGAAAGTTAACTTTGTTAAACAAGGTGGAAGAATCAACTAATGCTGGTTACACCTCCAGGTGGTTTTTCAGTCACCTATGGCACATACAATATAATACTATATTAGTAGGTTTTTTTTTTCTTTGCTCGTCAAAGTGACAACACTCCGCCTGATGGTAAGCAGTCGTGTGGTCTAAAAGCAGTGGCCTCCACATCGTCCTCATAGCAGCCGAGGCGATGTTGAGGTCTCTACTTTGACGGCCTGAGAAGGTGTTTTTTCACGCCCCGCTTAAAGGACCCAGGATTGAAGGAAGAAGCGGCAGAGGTATGAGGACCCAAACTTGTTGGTACGCACTTTAGTCGACTCCACTGTGTAAGAATGGCATCTGAGCCCAGCACGCGTTGTTCTGGATAGGAAAGGGGAGGGCGGGATAGTATTATAGTCACCTAAAGCACATATAATATAACTATACTCGCGCAACTTCGTCTGCTTTATTTAAGAGAATTTTCTCCGTTTTGCATCATTTTTCATTGATGTTCCACTCCTATTGGTCTTAGCGTGATGTTATATGGCCTTTAGCCTTTCTTGATAAATGGGATCTAGAAATCCAAGAGAAAAGATTTTTATAATTCAAAACAGTAGTTCCTAAGATTAGAAAGTTCAACCAAATAAACGTCAAAAAAAAAAAAAACTCTTTAGCTTTATAATATTAGTATAGTATTATATGTGTTTTAGGTGTGCCCAAGGGTAGAATCCTAGATTACTGGAGTAGACGAGGTTCTGTTTTGCCGATTTTCAAACATCGTACGAGATAATAAATCTGTGGCGAGAATCGATTATTAAAAAATTCAGGCGCTACTGCAATAAAACAGCTGAATTATACGAGGACTTGTAAAGTGGCTACTATATATCTAATACGGTTCACCAATTACTTGGCAATGAAATAATATCTACTGCCTATACGAATGTTAACAATAGAAGCTCATACCAGCGAAGAATTAAAAATCGATATCGATTCATGTCTTGTCGCTGTCTCGAATGGTACAACCTGTATAGGTTGTTCATTCGAGATAATGCTTACATTTATCTATCAATGAAGATACTAAGCACAAGCAATTAACTTCTTCAAACCTATCTACTATGTTACTGAATTTGGACCGTGGCTACGCTCGCGTTAATGTAGATTTATCTTAAGATGGATTTTTAGCAGCCCATATGTTATTCTGATGTATAAACAATAATACTGTAAAGTTTCATCAAAATCTGTTCAGTAGTTTTTGCGTGAAAGAGTAACAAACATCTTTCATCCCCTATTAGTAGGATTGTAAAACCATTTATAAAATAATACAAGTCAATAATTCAATTGTAGTAAATAATCTACATAATATACTAATATCATACAGAGGAAAGTTCTGTACTTTTGTAACTTTGCATATTTGCTTCTAATGACTAAACTTAAAATATTTTCTCGTTTGATAGCTACTTTATGCAGGAGTAACATGAGCTATAAAACATCACGTTATAATACACGGGTGTGGACCAGTAATGATAAACGTGTGTGGAACCGCGGAAAACAACTACTTATTAATAATTGAAAATAATAAATAGGATTTTTATTGGTATTTAATCTTTATTGCATTTTTATGGAGTCTATATCGGTAGGTACCTATAATTTAGAATTATAAAATAATTTATACCCTCTTTTTATCCAATGTCATAATTAGACGCTCTTTACTAGTACCTATATTATTAATTAGGTAATTACCGCTTGCTTTATCAGTGAAAAAAACATCGTGAGGCAACCTGCATATTTGAGAGTTCTCCATAACGTTCTCGAAGATATGTGAAGTCTGCAAACCCGAACTGGGCCAGCGTGGTGGACAATGGCCTAACCTCACACTGAGAACATGCCCGTGCCCAACAGTGGGAAATTTTATACACAAGGCTGATATTATTATATTATTATTAGTTGTGCCTACATATGTGAATTTCTTTAATTTTCACTTTCCATGACTACATTCGTATTAGACTCCACAGATGGCGTAGTTGTTTAAGTGAACATGAACCGTGTGCTGTTGCCAATTATTTATTGTCGAAGTAAATGAGCTGCCAAGGGAAGTAGGTGATACACTTACAAGAAAACCGTGCAAAAGTTAAGATCTGTGTAAGAATATTACTGCGTTTTACACGATAAACAAGCTCCAGAATATGTATATACCATTTCTCCTATTCCTTTTTAAAAATCAAAGTCAAAAATCATTTATTTATTTAGGTCACACACTTATGAACATCAAAGTTTGTGAGTATGGTAAAGTTACAGAATTTACATTTAGGTTAGTTGCAAGGAGTTGAGCCTATGAAAAGATACCTGAAAGAAACTCACGGCCACTCTTCTAAATTGCCATGCAATTATAATTTCAGTATTTTACAACTCATTGTACAAGGTGTGCAGCCATTATACCATTTATTACTGACAATTTAAATCTATACTAATATTATAAAGAGGAAGATTTGATTTTTGTTTGTTTGTTTGTGAGGATTTTACTCAAAAACGACTTAACCGATTATAAAAGGTTTTTCTTTCACCATTAGAAAGCTATATTATCACCGAGTAACATAGGATACATTTTATTTAAAAATAAAAAGTACTGTTATTAACATAACCCAAACTACTTTTATGCGAGCGTAGCCACGGGCTAAAGTTAGCTAATAATAGTAAATACTTCTTAATATTACTTTCTTCACCCATTCCTTTCCTATTCAAAGGAAATCCCTTTACTCCATTTTTCAAACGATCGTAGATACCATCTGGCGGGCTGTATATATCTATGTATTTGCTACCTTTATATTATATATTAGATGACGTAGTGAACTTCGTACGACTTAAAATTTATGACTGACTTATTATAAGTGATTATTAATGAGGATTACCTTCCGCCAGTGTCATCTATTAAATGTACGCCTAACGGATAATTCTCATACAAAATTACCAATTTTCTTTTTCCAACTTTAATCAACGCACTATTAAGGCGAACAAATCAAACAACATATTCCATTGAAATAAACTACTATATGCGGATTTTATCGCGTTGTTTATTTAACACTTTATTACATAATTTAGAAACTATTACACTATTATACTACTATTAAACTTTACTAATTTTAAGCTAATTCAATTATTAAAATTATTTATATTTAAGTTTATACTTTCTCCGATGTTTCGGTTGCTTTTCAGCAGCCATGGTCACGGGGAGACTAGGATGGTAGTTGTCTCAATGTTCCAGTGTAGTTATTTCAAAGTACCCGAGCATAATTTAATCATTGGTGTTTCGATTTACGCAGAATGAGCTCAAAGTATCGTGAAGTCTAGCTGTGGTTTGCTTCTTCTTGGGTTTGAATATTTGAATTACTGGATCCCGAGCTGGTGGTGCGTTTCAACCATCTTCTCTATTGAAATTAGGTTGTTTTTTGATTTCAATAGCCTCGCGAAGCATCATTGGTAGGAATCGGTGTTCTTTACCGAGAATCTGTGGTTTGTCAAATCTCAGGCAGTGGTTGGTCCCCTGTTGCACATGTTCACACACAGCAGACTTCGACGAGCGTTGGTTTTTTACATTCTTTTATGCGGGTGCCTATCCTTCTCTTGGTTTAACCAATGTATGAGAGTCGGCAGTCACAATCTATTTTATAGACCTCTGCATCTTGTAAAGGTAATTGGCACTTGAGGAATGATAAAAATTTACTTATCTTCGTTAGCGGCTTGAAGTATGTGTTGATTGAAGCTAGCTTAAAGATGTAGCCAATTTTGTCAGTGACACCCCTTACATAAGGCAGTATAGTAGATTGGCGCTCGACTGTGGCTGGCTTTTCACGGGATCTGTGACAGCGGTGCTGCTGTTGGAGCTTGTTGTCTTGCAGTACTTGCTTAAAATGTTGAAGCTCGGCGTCCAAGTGTTTCTTGTCACAGAACTCGTTGGCTCTCTGAAACAAAGACATTCCCACGGTGGCTAACTGTTTAGTATGGTGGTGAGATTCACCGTTTAAGTACCTATTTGTAAGGGTCTTTTTCCTATACACAGTGTGGCTCAAAGTATGATCAGGATTCCTGATGACAATAAATTTCCATAGTAAATTGGATATTGTTATTAATGGAATTAAGATATTCTAGGAATACACTTACACTATCTGTTGGTAATATTGTAAAAGTATCATCTACAAACCTCTTATAAATCCTGGGTGTGATGGGGGCAGTCTGTAAAGCTCGAGCCTCGAAGTGCTCCATATATATATATGGAGGACTTCGAGGCAACTTCTTCGTCGGCAACAACAGGCGATGCTGGTAAGCCCTTTGCCACACCATCGACTTGTATGTAGAATTTATTGACAGGTATGCATGTAAATAATGACTGTACATCAAAGCTAACCATTGTTTCATTGTAAGTAAGATGTAGGTGTTTAATCTCACTCACAAAATGGTATGAATCCTTTACATGTGCTCTCGAGTTGCCTCTGAGTGGTGACAGTATCTTCGCTACGTGCTGAGCCAGTCTGTAAGTTGGTGTGTCGATCTGTAAATAGAAACACCAATGATTAAATTATGTTCGGGTACTTTGAAATAAGTACACTGGAACATTGAGACAACTAACATCTTAGTCTCGCCGTGACCATGGCTGCTGAAAAGCAACCGAAACGTCGGGGAATGTGTAAACTTAAATATAAGTAATTTTAATAGATTTAATAATTTAATTAGCTTAAAATTAGTATAGTTTAATAGTAGTATAATAGTGTAACAGTGTCTAAATTATGTACTAAAGTGTTAAATAAACAACGCGATAAAATCCGTACATAGTAGTTTAATTTCAATGAATAAAATTCGCGTAAACAGAAGACAATATAACATATTCCATATCGGTCAAGCTATTGATATTGAGGTTTTGCGACGACAATTGCTTTATATAAAAGTAGATTTCTTTTTTATCATGTTATTGCACCGAATTTTATTTAAAATATAGATATACATTTATTTCGTACAGACAAAGTTTCCAAGTCCAGGTGAGCTTTATGTCTGTGACTTTAAATTTGCTCCGCCAGCAAAAGGATTTTAACGAGCAACGATATTCATAAAAAAAAGAAAACTATGCGGCACGGAATACATTATAATATGTAGCTCTTGATGAGAGACTAACTATGCATAGCTGCATAACTATTAGAATACTGGTGAATTATATATTTTTTTAGTCTGTCTTGTGACTTTTAAAGTCTGTGTCAATGAACTGTACAAACTGGCGACAACAGACACAAAAAACATTCAGACTCGAAACAACTATACATATGTAGCTCACATATTTGTATGGGGATTAAATACTTGGCACACACAACATGTAGGGCAATCAATCCGCTCAGGTTCAATTATTTAAAAATTACCAAGCCGCATTGATATAACTTAACACCAGAAGATTAAATAATAATTAATTAATTAAATCGCATTTTCAGTGGATTACTTCTATAGAGTAAGATCCTTAAGCTACCAAGCCAACGTCTTTTACACAGATTATATTTACAGTAAGTACACGTGTAATCTGTAGGTAATCATAAAAGTTAGTTTGAAAGTAGAGCCATTTATCTGGGAGCATAGCAGTGCCCCGCCAAGACGAGTCAAGCGAAGCACAAGGGCCCTACATTTTCTTGAAGCGCTTCGTCGTTTTTTTGAACCCTTATGACTTGGGTTTGGATTATACCAGATAAACGAAATTCTCGGGATATGTTGTCAATAGCAGACTTATTAAACATATAAAGTTTTAATTGCATAGCTCTTATACTTTAGATTTTATTGATATCTAAAAAACCCTGACATCGTCACTCACTCACTGATGATCATCAAAATGCTTAAGGTATTTCCTAGTGTCCCAGAAAGCTGAAATTTGGTATGTACGCTAGTATTAGTAAGGAAAACACAAAAAAATTATAAAACTTGTGCCTTTTATCCCCCAACCCCATAAACCAGGGGATGAAAGTTTGTATGAGACTGCCGCAATTTTGACGCTAGAGGTCTGAAAATTTATATAGGGACTCCTTGTATTATAA
Organism: Catocala nupta; assembly: GCA_963675205.1. Taxonomy (NCBI): domain Eukaryota; kingdom Metazoa; phylum Arthropoda; class Insecta; order Lepidoptera; family Erebidae; genus Catocala; species Catocala nupta. Next base: position 21,885,457 of record OY776086.1, on the reverse strand, counting down.
ACAAAAAAATCTGAAGTATAAGAAATAAAATCCAAAAGGAATAAAAATTTTGTATCAAGCAACTTACAGAGAGAAATGAAATCCTACATTCATACACATTCACATTCATCTACATGAGATCTGATAACTTTTTGACAGTGCGAGTCATATGGCCTCGCCTTGGCAACATTTTACATGAAAATGTTTTTGGTGGGATTTATATTTAGATTTTCCTTGAAATTGATCAAGCTTTCGGATTGATCTTACACACGCTTATACATATAGGTACCTACTTAAAAAGGCACCTAACCCGTATAAACATTCAATGTTACAACAGGGTAAGTTATTTTAGTATTTTTTATAGCCTAGCCTCCGTAACATATGTGACTATTTCAAGCTTATTTCTAAGCGAACAGATCGATCTAAAAATTCTATCAGCTACAAGGAAAACAACTAAATGAAAATGTTGGCTCTACTTTTAAACTAACTATTATGCATTCATTTATTAATTACCTTTATATAACAGATCTACTGGAAAAACTCAGCTGTGCTAAATAACGTAGATCTGGCGCCCCTGGGATTTTACACTAGTGTTCTAATTTGTGTGGTCGAAATATTTATGTCAAACTTTGCTTAATAAATCAAAACCTACCTCAAGATTTATGGGTAAGTAAAAGCTAAGCCAATTCAAGTAAGTATCAATCAATCAAAAAAGATAATTGCATGCTTAGTGAGAAAACAATCTGGTATAACTAATAATAATTATATCACATCTGTTTGCCAGAAGGGTAGGCAGAGCGCAGTTTTCCGCTTGCTTCTATCCATGCATTTCTCTCTTGTTTCTTTCGCTGTCATATATGCAATAGTTTTATTCGTACACGGTAGTAATTAAGACATAATTTATAAATTTTGATAATTTATAAAAATTGGCTTTAAGTGGTCGCCTCGACTCTGCCACTGTGCCAAATGTTGTGGGTTCGAATCCCACACGGGACGAAAATTTGTGTGATCTACAAATGGTTGTTCCGAGTTAAAAGTATTGTAAAATGATAGAAAAAGGATGCGCAATACAAACTGCAACCGCTATTTAAATGCTGGCTCGACCGGGGAAGGACTACCCTCTCACAGAATATCAGCGAGGTTCTACTGCTCAAAATCAGCGAGGATCTACTACTCAAAATCACCGAAATCAATGATTTTGAGTAGTAGAGCCTCGCTGATTTTGAGTAGTAGAGCCTCGCTGATTTTGAGTAGTAGAGCCTCGGTGATTTCAGCATGAATGGGCTGGCTCGACCGGGGAAGGACTACCCTCTCATAGAATATCGACGTGAAATAGCAGTATTCCTACTGTTGTGTTTCGTTTGGTGATTGAGAGTGCCGGAGGCCCAGTCACCTTCCCAGTCCCGATTCTTCTCCTTCTCACTTTATTTTTCTCTTCCTTTTTTCTAAAGGGTCGGCAACGCGCAAGTGATGTCTGTGGTGTTGCAGGCGTCCAAAGGCTACGGTGACCACTTACCATCAAGTGTGCTTGTTTGCTACCTTATTTGTATAAAAAAATATACTAATACCCAAATTTAAATATTGATAGCTTCTTTATTTTGCAACCAATGATATTGTTTTCACAAACATTTCTTTTGATTGCTATTCGCTCTTTTGTGTAAAATACTGTTCAAAAACAAATATAGGCAACTATCCTATTCTCATTATGTAGTCAGTGACCATCAGCTAGCAGTAAAACATCAATAACATAGTAGAAAAATGTAGTAAATATAATCCATCACATGCTATACAAATAAAGATATATCAGTATATCTTTCTTAGCGAGAAAAAAGAATATTCAATAGTATTTCAGAAGCTCACATTACAACCACTGAAACGACGTGCGACTCGACGTACCCAAAAGTAAGATAAAATAGATCCTTCCAGTTACCATAAACTAAGGTGATATATTTGTAAAGGTACCCTATCTTATTCTATATTATCCTAATTTATTCAATTACTAGATTTTGCCCACGGCATCGCTTGTGTAAATGTAGGATAGATTGATAATTCCACCAAGTTAAAAAAAAAGATTGGTTATAGTACTTTTTCCGGATCAAAGGTACCCTATGTTCTTTTCTGTTTCCCGGACAACGTGTATGCGAAATTTCACGATTGGTCGAGAAGTTAAGGCGTGAAAGTGTAACAAACAAACAAACAAACTCACTTACGCATTTATAATTTTAGTTAGAATATAATTTGGATTAGGATTAGTAAGGAGTCTTTATAGATCAGACACACTAAATAAGTAAAAACTTACTTTAATTGTATATAAATTGTAAATATATTTTCTTAGTATATATTTAGGGGTTGTGGATGCGACTAAGTGTAGTTGCGTTGGTGAAGTGTGTAGTCTACGCAGATGACGTCATAATATTTGTGTAAAACATATATTGATATTTCAATAGCTGTGCCCTCGATTTCGTACACGCGAGCGAAGTATAATATGTCTATAATAGGTATGTTCCGTAACGCATTTTTAAATAGACACATATTTCGTTACTTTTAATTTGGCAACCTATTTAAATGAAGCTGTGCCCAAGTTTTCCTATCCCATTATATAACCGAAAGACACATGTAGATCAGCTCAGCCATTGTGAAGATTAGCTTACACAAACACACAGGTATATAGATATAAAGCCTGTTTTCTATTATATGAGTAGATTATTCTTATGAACAAAACAGATCTCCAGTTTTTATTTAGTTCTAACAATTATCTCATATTCGCAGTCACGTCCCACTCGTTTAACAAATGTTACTTTTTTTTAATTAACTCTACTCAAATAGATTTAGAATTAAACTCAAGGGCAAAGCTTATAACATAGTGTAGTAAAATTCCACGAGCGATATTTTAATTAAAATGAGGTTATAGTCTTAACGCGTATTCGTAATGGGCGAGGCCTAAGGAGGTGGGCAAAGTGACCTTGCTCTACTTGAAAGCTCATATTTTGTACATACAACAATATAATCGTAATGTAAGTTTATTTGTTACGCTATCACGCCTCAACTACTCAACCAATCATCATGCAATTTAGCATACACGTTGTAAGCGGACAGAAAAGCACATAGGGTACTTTTCATTCAGAAAAAAGTACTGTTTCTAACATAACCTAATCGACATTTACGTCAGGAAGCTGCGGCGAAAATCTAGTAAAATTAAACATTTGCTCTGTTGTTACGATATACCTATAGTGTACACAAATGTTACGCGTAAAAACTTGTGAACCATTAGTATCAGTACATGTACCCGCTATAGTAGGCAATTACAAATATTGTAATGGAGTGTATTGTGATTAGCTCCGTTCAATCTCTTCTCTATAAGCTGAAACATCTGGGTAATCGGAAAATGATTGATGAACACAACGGCGAGCGAGCGCCGAGATTGCCGCACCATCCCTATGATAAATTTTTGCTAGTTAATTTGTACAATTGATTGAGCCTGGCTCTATTGAATATTATCGGAAATCGTTCAAACATTTAGTTTATTGTGTTCAATCGCTTGTGAAAATTTTCATGTATCCGTCTTGATATTTACAATTACTTATTGTTATGTAATATCATATTTTCATCCGAATATCACACGAGTAAACCAAAATCGAACAACTCATATGCGAACTTTTGTAATTAATGCTAAAGATGAAACAAAACAGTTTTAATATCCCCATTTTCGTGAAAAACGTAGTCAGTCGCAAATTTACTTCGGCGGTAATCACAGTTTCAAGTTTATCCGATGTACAAATATTTTTTCAATTTGCAAAATGAGATTTATGTACTTATTTAGATGAAACCTTTACAGAGTAGGCGCAATTTATCGGTTTTCTGTTTTATTACCAAGGCCTAAATAGAAAATGGGTAAACATGGCTGTGTCAATTAGATATTTAAATATGAATATAATTCATATTAAATAAAAGTAGGTTACACACATATTATTAGTGATTCACGAAGTAACAAATCTATGCGAATAGGTGTGAGTTACATACCTAATCCTAACTAATATAATTAATGTGAATGTGAAGTTATTAGTTTGTTACGCTGTCATGCCTAAACTACTCGACTAAGTACTCGACCGATCGTTATAAAATTTCGCATAAACGTTGTCTAGGGGCAGAAAAGAAAATGAATAAGGTAGCTTTCATCCAGACAAAAGTATTGTTACTATCATAATCCAACGTAACCCACATTTACGCGAGCGGAGCCGTGATCATAATTTTGTATGTTACATACATATATAAGAGTATAGGTAAATAAAGTACAGTATCTTACTAATGTCAATAAAGTGTCTGGTTTGCGAATATTGTCGCTGTGCTGATTATGTCAGGTATGACCGGCTTGTCATTTGAAAATACGTAGTTTCTTTGTTTGATATTTTTTCTATGGCTGTAATATCCATATAGATAAACGTTTTTATAAAGGATACTTATACAGATAGATATAAGATCTATATCTACAAGCATCTTTTATAATGATGTTAAGTAAAAATCTATAAAATAAAAATTGCTTTATAATAAGTTTATATGATACTAGAATTTGGCAGAAGGTTATTTATTAATCCTCGACTTCTAAGCAGCGTATCGTATGAAAACCACATTCAATTTCGTGCAGTAGTTTTTGCGAGATGCGCGTTCAAACATACAGACAGACAAAAATTTAAAAATATTTATTTGGCTTCTATGGCTAATAGGGATCATATTACATACATACATAGATTCACGCCTGTTTCCCAGAGTGGTGTGCAGAGACTATGGATTTCTATTTGCTACGATACCGACGCACTTCTCTGGCTAGAGATCATATTAATAATAGAAAAATGACTTTAATATTTCCAATGTAGGTACCGTCGGCCGAAAATTTGGTCAACCACCCTACGGTTTATTTGAACGTTATGAAATAACAGGCTCGATTTCCCCTTGCAATAATATTATGGCAGTGACTATTGCTCTCTTTATCATTTCATCTATTATATTTACGTGATGCCATGTGCAAGTTAGAAAAGTCAACCTTAGCGATAATTAAATTTTACAGAAACTTTTGTCGAAACTGTGTAGACCACTTTCTTGGCCGTCTGTACAAACATTGAACATTTACAATTCTTTTATATGTAAGATATCTAAATAATTGTCTGAATTTCAATTGAAATATGTTTTGACAACTATAATATTAACTATTTAAATATACGAGACCCGTTAGGCTAGAAATTCAAGGCTCACATCATTTTAATTTAAATATTAGATATTTATTCAATGTGACACTTGTTACCCGAAAGGGTTTGTTATATAATTATATATACCTCTTTTGAAACTAATTTGTTTCTAACTGTCATGCTTCCGATTCAACAAATTGAATGTACGGTCAGCTACATAAGTCGCTGAACATTACACAATTTTGTAACAGTACTTTATGAATTAAAATTTACTTATTATTCTCCAATAGTAATAAATTGTGACTAAAATAACTATCCTTTAACTGGTAATGCTGTAAAAGATGATAAATTACCACTATTGTGAATGATAGACCACTTCAAAATCTCCGGAGTGATTATCGACTTATGAGGCTGACTGTACATATCTGGACTCTGTATGCATCTAATACAAAAGCCGCCTTAATTTTGTATTTGAACGAACATGTAAAATACATTAACGGCGTCGCCACATATTATCACCGACATATTCGATCAGTCCTTACTATTATAAATTTCAAAGTACCTAGTTACCTATTCACAGCTAAACCACTCAACCGATATGGATGAAATTTGTTAGAGATAATTTAAAACCTGGGGAAGGACATAGGTTCCTTCTTATTGATCCGCGCGCAAAACTAGTGGGTGGGTGGTTCTAGACAAATGACATGATTCTGCACACAACTAACGCGAAATAATTAACATAAAAATAATTCAGCTACCACAATTCATTTTAGAATTATACATATAAAAATAATTTGACAATTCCACGCATTATCGCGTAAAAACACATACGTGCGAATGACATAGACCGAATAGCTACTTTTAGGTATATTATTTTGAGTTTAATAAAGGGTGTTTGGTTAACAGCATATACTTTAAAGCATTTAGATACACAAATATACACAGTCTCCCCAAAGGGGTAGGCAGAAGCGTATTACACACATACATTTGGCCACCTATAGTTTTGGGTTTAGGTCTTAAGTCTCATGTTATAGATGTCGGCCCTATTGTTATTTACCGGATACAGTTCTCCGCGTTGCTATTGAGATTCTTTAACAAAAAAGCCTAATCAATTATTGGCTGTTGTGCATGAGGTCTCAAATTCAATACCCGTATCGAACCTCATGCACAGCAGTCGCTTACACTATCGTTGCACCACCCAGGCAGAATATAAACCATTTACCTTACGTTTATCTAGAACTGTGTTTGCAGCAGTTTATCAGTATTACTCTCATATCTCCCTAGCATGTTTAGGTCCTACGTGATACGGGCGTGCCGGCCGTTTACTGGGCACATTTCCAAATTAATGTGCTACAGCGAACCACAGAAAACCCAATAATATGTTTTCTATTCCGAGTATCAAACGACCACTCATAAGTATAACTACTGCATAATTTTTCCATTCTACTACTCAAAAATCTAACTTAATTTATATTCAGATATTGCAGTCCGTAAAGGCAGTATTAAAATGCAAGTTTGAAGAGGAAACGGTGTGTTTACTCTGTCTAGCGTATTCGTCAGTCTATTTAAAATTCATGCTGAATATAGGTGCTAACCAAAGATTTGAATTCCAAAACTTTATTGAGACGCACATGCTCGTGGCGAAGTTGCCAAGTAGGTTCATAGAGAGTTATACGAGCCCGCTGTGTGGAAACTTACTAACTTGGTTTATATGTTGGCAGTTGTCTCAATGAAATAGTTCATCCGCACATATTCAGTTAAGGATTATTGTCTGTGGTAACAATCGCTTTAAGTCGTACCAGCTAATTATCATTAAGGTTTGAGATAATCAGGATATGTGTATATAGCAGTTACGGCTATATATTCCCATAGAATTAGACAAATGCGCAATACACTCGTGTTTACCACCTATTATATACAGATCTCACGTATGCTGAATTGATGACAAGCATACGGTAAGCTGTTGTCGTAGTCTACGATCGCTTAGAATGCCCTGGTATTCTCCCCTATTCCTGGTATTCTAACGCGAGTATTAGAACAATAATTTGCGAATCGCAAATTATTGTTTCGAGCCTGGGTTCTTTTTGTGTCCATTGTTTCTCCGGAAGACAGGAAGGTTTCCAGGAGCGAGTGGTCTGTTTAAAAATAAAAAAAATAACAAAAAAGAGAACCGACTGCGGAGAAGAATATTCTATATAAAAAAAAATTGCGTATTCTTGTGAATAATTAAATTATTGTTATTTTTGGAGTCGGTGTCAGCCAATGTAGGTTTGTAACTACTTAAACATGAGATGTCTCACTATAATCATAACATACCATTGGCATGCACAATTACACAAATAGAGGCACGCGGCGCGGGCGGCTGACACCGACTCCAAAAATAACAATAATTTTATTATTCACTAGAATACGCAATTATTTTTAACTATTTAGTGTATTTTTTGTTTCAAAATATGTTTTTATAAAGTCGGTTTGCTTTATTGTTAATTTTTTTATTTATTTCTCTGTTTTTAGTGAATCTGAAGTGCGATTACTGATTTTATTTGTCTGAATATAGAAATAATTTTGTTATTAGCTTTTTGTGTATAACTTGGTAAGTTTAACAGTTGCACATAATCCTATATTATTAAATGCTATCAAAACCAATTTGGAGTTGTGTAAACAATACATATACATGTGATACATGTGATTGTAGCAATCACGGCAGATTTGCGGTCATTTATAAAGAATGCCGTTGTATAAAACTAAAGCTCTTTTTCAGAACATCACCAAATTAGAATGGGGCTGCCTCGAAATACTATGAGGGGCAAACCATCCTACACAGTTGTTTATTTTGTTGTTGCCAAATATTAGAACATCATCAATGTAGCCGAAGTCAACCAAATACGGATAATTCTAAAACTAATAGTCAGATCTTGATCAAAATCAAATTGAACAAAATGGTAAGCACCAGCTTTCAAACAAAAAAAAGAATCATCAAAATCAGTTCACCTCGTAAAAAGTTAGGAGGGACAAATAAAAAATCAAAAATATACCATACAGTCGAATTGAGAATCTCCTCCTTTTTTATGTCGGCTAAAAATAGAATAAATCCTCTTGCAACGAAGTGCTTAAAAGTTTTACCCGAATCGGTAACAGAATTTGAGATACCACGTTCAGCAGTAAACATAAGCGCAAAGTTAAGCCACCGAATTACTTATGCAGTATAGATAAAAGTTTGTCGAGGTTATTATTAAAGATGATTAACCAAGGTCTATATTACAATTATTGTTTCAATAATTGAAACAATACATCTTAAACGAAATACCTAAGAATATCTAGAGTTACACAAAAAGCAGGACCACGATTATATACTCAAACAATAATACTCTTTGAACAAACTCCACAAAATAGTTGAACGTAGCTATTTTGTCCTTATCTACATAATCCTATCACGACTTATTTGGGTTAGAGTGGTGAATAAAAGAAAGGTCGATATTGTGACGCAAAGCTTCTACCTTTTAAAACGAAGTTGGCAGCATAATTAAAATATGGTCTATTTTACGTGAACCACTTTATGCGAACTCACTCAAATATAATATATTGGAGAAAAGTTTAACAAGTTTATGTGTACGTGAGATTTAGTATATTGCACAAAAGTATTAGGAGTTTTATTTTATTTCTTAAGTATTGTAAAGTGAATATTAGATGTATGTTTTATATAATACTAGCTGGTCATCACGGTTATATATATTAGGAAGGGAAACACTACCCGTGTTTCCCTTCCTTGATTCGTAGCGTGATCTTATATAGCCTACTAGATTTTGCTCACGGCTCCGCTCGCGTTAGTATAGATTTTGTCCATAAATTTCTTTTCCTCGGGAATCAGTAAGTAAAAGCGTAACAAACAAAGACACGTTCACATTTATGATATTAGTATAGCTTATGTTAGCTATGGATAAACCAGTTTCTTATGGTGAAATAATGATTGAAATCGGTTCAGAAGTTTCAGACGTTACTGATTTTAAAAAAAACATCTTTATATGTACTCTTATTAACATCTTCTATAGCTTGATATTTTTCTCTCCTGGACATAATCTCTCATCTCATCCAGATTCGCCTCCGATCGCAACAACGTCGTCTGTCCATCTTGCGTCGTTATCGTCTTGTCTATGGCCTGACAGCTAGTATTCCTTCTTCTTGTTCTTAAAGTTACTTGACTTCCATTCAGTCACGGGCTTTCTTGTTTAGATGTGATATCTTAAAATAAACCTAACCTTTTCAGAATAAAATAAAATTAGATTAAGTTTTAATAGTTATATAAAAATGTAAAAACCTAACTTGTTTATAATCAATCAATCTTATGTAAACCGAAAGTGTCATACATATGGTACAAAATACTATGTAACGAAATTTTAATATTGTACTAATATGACGCGGTTGTGCTATTAATAATTTATTTATTTTTCTTCACAAAAAATATTAGTACAATAAATTGGTTATAACAATGTATGTAAAGGCAATTTTTTTTGTAAGACTGGAGTCTATAATACTAAGGATAACCCTGTGTGACAGATCTCCAGGCCAAACATAAAACCATAATAAATGAAGGTGTTCTGCACAACTCAATCTGAGTTCCATTATTAGTTTTTTTACTTTATGTACTTATACGTCTATACTTTATACGTATGTTAATATATAATGTAAGTCTGAATATATAATCATTGGACAACGTCAACAACAACCCAGATCGCTACAGCAGTTATTGTCATTATCACATTAATAATGCTTGTTGCTACAGTTGACCCAACGATATGTGGTTTATTTTTATAGTTTCAAGTAACAGAAAAAGAGGACAACGGTATTTACGCAGGTACAATCGTATATGTACCTTTGTTGTCTACCTTAATATTACACACTTAACGTAAAGCAGAAAAAAGTTTAGTCCATATCTATCACTGTCTTTTCTCTATGTTTTGCTTTTTAAAGTTCATTATTAAAATTTCTCGGTAATACTGTTGTTTCCATATATCCAGCAAAAGTACTTGACAAATCTAATAAAATAAATAAAAACATACAGACATTGCCGAAATCTTTACCGTACTGGTTATGCCAAAATATCAAAATCAGTTTATCTTTAGATGACGAAACAGGGTAATATAAGATGATAATTTTAGTGGTATAATCAAACTTTTTTGAAAATATAAATCCTGGGTCGTGACTTTACAAACGTGGTACTTTACAACAACACAAAGAATAACTATTTGTGAGTCACAAAATGTTTGTCCCGTGTGGGCATCGAACCCTCAACGTTCAACGCGGCGGCAGTGGCGAGGCGACCACATAAACCACTAAGACATCCGCAGTCCAAGCTGCAGTTATCTCTTTTGCACACTAATATGTCGTTCAGACCTATAAATATTTTGGGAACCATATTAACCCATAAGTTCTCACAAAATTTAATTGCATTGATACAGACAAGAATATAATAGGTATTAGGAGAGCCAGTGGCAGATAGCTGCGGCAGAGTAGTCGACAGCGGGAGGAGTCGACAGCAATTGTTTGGCCGTACAACGGAATTACGCCGTGCTGTTAACTAAACGTAGAAGTCGCGTCTGTTCAAGCGGTCCCGAGAATATGAATGAAAGAAGGATTGTGGTTCGTTGTTTGTTGTTTGATGCACTTAGTTATGACTATTTAAAGTTCTGTATATGAAAGTCTTAAGATCTAAACCATTTACCAACAGGACTAGTTAAAATTCGATGCATTAAGGAAGGAAACCGCATTTTAAATAAAAGCCTTTAAATGATATTTTGCTCGAGTTCTTTGTCCGTGTTATAGTGTGACGTCGTTTGTTACATTGACATAATTTAAAAATAACAGTTATTTAAAGAATTTACAGATCTAAATCACATTGGGAGATGTCTTAACCTGTCCTTTGTTGGAACGCCAAACATAATTAAAGACCTATAGTGTCTGGTCACCGGTGTGCGACTCCCACTCAATAGGTTAAACCATAAATATTTACTGTGATTTATACATCGAAAAAGATCCTAAAATACTACATGCTCGAAAATGGTCTTATAATTCTAGCACTGTGAATTTAGTCAGCAAAAGTCAAAGTTTTCAAAGTGTTTAGTTTCCAAACATTAATTAGTTTTAAGCTTTCTTTTTTAACTACATAAATGTAATAAGTTCTAAATGTCAAGTAGTAGCTGCAAAAAGCCACTTCATTTACAAACAACTATTAAAGTGGTTACCGCTCTGTAATAAACAGATATAATCGAAATATCCGACAAGATTGTAGTTACAACGTACCGACATAAGGTAAGCAGTGTTAAGCTCCGAACGTAAACGGGCTGATGCAATAATAATCGATATAGCTTTGTTAAAGGTTAATGTAGTGGTAAGAATAATTTATGAATGTGATTACAGGGTGTATATCTACGCGATATCCCGGCGATAACAATAGCTCTCAGTGTCTTTGTGTGGGGAAAATGCTGAGGTTTGATCTAACCTAACCTATGCAAATTTACTACTATCTGGTAAGCAAAATAAGTCTGAAATTCGTCAGCGAGGCCAGCGAATATTCCTAAGTGCACGTAAGAGCAACATATACATGGTAGAGTTGGCTTCTCAACCACACGTGACAATACTTATGCATAAATTTTACACGTTTTAGAGATACTCAGGGTTCTGTGCCTTTGCATTTTATGTCTTTACTTAGTGAAACATTTACCGGCCAAGTATTATAGCGTGGATACGGTGCGAGCTTCCTGAATTTGTAACGTCTTTTCCAACGAGAAGATTATTCGCAAATATTTGAACTTATAACCTCGTGATCGTCATTACTCCGTGCCCATTTTAGTGGATGAATAAAAACACATCACGTGCTTGTATTCTCACGGAAGTTGTAAAAGGCGGATTAGGAATTGATTTTTACAGTCAACAAAAGCGAAATAAACTGACTTGTCACGAAATCTCGCCACTATAAAGCTTGGCAAGTAGCTAAAATGTTTCCATTGTGTCTGGGCGCTGATTTCTGTAGATTCAATTCATGAAGTTGTCAAATAGACCTTTTCCTCTTTTATTAAAAGTGCTAAAACGCCTGCTAGAATGATAGATGCTAGTAAGAATAGTAAATATTACTTCAATAAAAACATGTCTTGCTAGTATCCCGGTGGCGGTTTCTACTTGACATAATATAATTGGACTGTAATTAGCCTCAGGATCACTATAGAAAGCAAATTGTAATATTACACGCTGAGATACAATACACATATTAAGTTCTGTCAGCTCCATTGGGAGTGTAACATTGCACCCTCATTGTTAAATGTGTATCCTTTGTCTTAGCTGTAACTATAAACTCTGTAGAATAACAAACAACGAAATAAGTTTTAGTTGTTTTGTGAAAACACTTTGAGATCATATCATACACATATTATGTAGAAGTAATTACAAACAAAAAATAGTACATTCATTAGTATTCAATGGACATAGAACATTTTATTTGGCAAACTTCCTATCCAGGAGCCAAATCGTGACTTCAACGTGATATTCATAGCAAGACATGGTCTTCCAAGATGGGTGGCGTGTTATTTAAGACCTGCCGTATTTGCTCATAATGTTCGCACGAATTTGCTTTGAGACGGATATAACCAGTAGTTTCATCTTGTGAAGTTTCAGGACTTGTAGATGGAACTCACGTTGTCGCAAGGAATGTCTGGGAGGATCATTACTGCAGTCAAGACGAGCTTGCGGTGGCGTTAGATCTAACTAAAATACGAGCTTTTCTTTACGGAAATACTGCACAAAGGTGTGATATGCTTTCCAACTATGGTCCGTTAACTTCTCAAAATAAATCTGTTGAAGCGTAGATAGCTGCTGGCCGTATTACGTCACAAATAACACGGAAAACAAGAAAATATGATCGGAGCAAACATTTTCGTCGTTGTCCCTGTCAATAAAAGTATGAAATCTGTGAAAATGTTGCTGGAAACGGCCGTTTTCATTTCGACTCTAGTTTTTATGCGACATACCATAGTAGCTTCTGTCTACGATTTCGTTCGCGAGGAAAATAGAGCGATCACGCCAGCATTGAAATTTGGTCACATATTCTATGAAAAATACGACAATAATCAGATAATATAAGAATCTGTTTATCGTCTGGTAACAGAAAACCAATTAAATAATATTTTTGTCCCTTGAATAATATCTTTCCAAGTTTTGTTAGTCACGCAAGAACCAATAACCAGAACCCAATGATGAACTTCACTTTGTGAGCATCATACTAAAATAGAGGTCAAGCTGTATATACTCAATTGTAAAACCGATTTTAATTAAACATACCTTAAATATTGAGTTGGAAAATAAGCTACTTATTCATAAAAAAATTTGCAATAGTTATTACCGTAGTTTAAGATTGTCTGTAGTAAGATAAACTCAAAGTATAATAACCAATTGCATAGCTGTTTCTAAAATAATATGATTACTATATATCAAATAAATTTTCTCATGTTTCTCGACCCAGTTTCAATTTTATTATATGTATGTGCTGTTTTATATTGTATAGTTTTATTTACTGTTTATATTATACAAGAATAAGTTTGCAGTCGGATTTGGAATGAAATTACGGAAACAAAACAAAATATTATTCAAGTAGTAGTTATATTATCGGTCAGGCTTTTAATAGTCAAGTCAAAGCTCGCCGCAATGCTAATAAAAACAAAGGACTTCTAGGAAGTGATATCGACTTAGGCAACGTTAAAAAATAAAAAATATTGTCTATAGCGTGGAATAGTGAGAACAACTCTATAAAAAATACAGCTACTAGTGCCAAAAACATATTGCAATATAGACAAAGTACATAAAATGTTTTCTTATAGCTTATAGGAAACCAGTCGTGCATTGCATTGTTTATCTTAAACCTATTATAAAATTAATATGAAGAAAATATAAAAAAGCACAATTGTTATAAATATATTTTAAATAACCCATTTCATGAAATATACATTATTTTGCCCACGGCCTCGCTCACGTTAACGTAGGTGAGGTTAGAAACAGAACTTTTTCTGGATGAAACGTACCCTAAGTCATTTTCTATTCCCCTGACAACATGTATACGAAATTTCGTGATGATCGGTCGAGTAGTTAAGGCGTGAAAGCGTAACAAATAAACAAATTAATTTTATTACGATTAAGAGATGGTACATTTTGCCTTACAAATAGTGTTCCTGAAGGGCAAAAATATTTATAAGCTTACAAACATGCATAACATATTTGCTATTTTATTCCTGAAAGAGTCAGTTTTGTTAATGTATGACATCAAGGTATCAACATTTTACCAATTAATAATGTATGGTAATATCATGTTATTAGTAATAACGTATCCTACTTATCAAGGTATTTATGACTCGGACCCTATATCAAGAAACAAGTCGTTTTACCTATGGAGAGTTTGACACATATTCTATGAAAAATACGTCAAAAATTAACTGTGTGTAGCTAAAACGATTGGCTTCTTAATACAGGAATCAGGCCATAAATACCATGATAAGTGGTAGGCCCGGTGCCATACGTATTTACTTTACTTATCAATTCCACGGGTAATACATATTTAATTAAAGCTATATGAGATTTCCTTTGTCCTATCTGTACCAAAATTTCAAGCGATCTAAATCGGGTGTACATCCAGTATTAAATAAATAATAATATATACGACGACATATTTATATACCGGCCTTAAATGTAAACTTTTGTCTAATGTCTAAAATTGTAGAGATTGAAATCAATATAATCGCGTTAAAACGCAGACTTTTGAAGCATTTTGCCGATGAAGACGATCTTAGTTTAGTAAATGGTGCTCAAACTTAGTAACGCTTGTAAGTACACCTGCAGCCCGACAAAACAACAGTAACGAAACACGCAAAACGCATCTTCTTTTAGGAATAACAAATAGTGTGTGTTTTTAAAGAAGAAGATCACAGTAATTCAATATAACTTATTTTCAAAACATGAAATGAGAACGACGCAGAAGGATTTACAAAACAATTGGTTAAACTACGACACAAAGCAAAGGCAAGTCGAGTAAAGACCAGCGACAACCGAGCTCCCAAAAGCCGCTGGAATTTCAAACTCCATTTCGTAAGTAATGATCATACAATACTAGAATGTAAGGGGATTTCTCGGGACAGAGATGTCCACTATTCCGACACGTCACGACACCTATTATTTTAAGTAAGTACTCTCGGTAATCTAGTCTTGCGTCCGTCCGTAGCCCACCGTTTAAGCCCTCACTTTGTCGATTTATTACTTTAATTAATATTTATTAGAATTTAAGATTATACTCAAGAGCAAGTTTATAATCATTTCGTTTTCAATAAATTATACACAAAGCGAACAATCTTAATAATTTCATTAAAATTCTTATCGTTTCTCAAATTCTGCAAACTTAGAATATAAATTTTAGACGCTTGAGAGTTTGTCTAGTGTAGCTTTATGTATTGCTCCATTATTACGTACGTAGAGCAAGTCAGCTACGTAAGACGTATCTACGTACAAATATTTGGTAATAGAGAGGTGGTATTACATCAAATTAACGTTTCGACGCAAGCTCCTACATCAGCATTTTAGTTATAGGCCTATTAGAGACGCGCCGCCCTGAATTTTCTACGAACGACGTTCGTGATCGAGTATTACCTGTAGCTGTATAGAGCGGTATACAACTACCTTATCGTTTCACCGTACATCTTATCAACACGTCAATAGATTACCTTGCGTGAATTGATTATTGATTGATTTTACCCGCCTAGTATAAAAGCCATAAATTGGGCGTATGTTGATTAGTCAACAGAGAAGCATATACGAGTAGATCCTGTCTACATAATCATAGTTTCGCACAAAAACCAACAAAAGTTAATCAAAAAAGTTGTTAATAACCCATAAATCGAGTTTTCTGACTGTGACTGTTAATTTTTATGAAAAATTTTGGTTCGGAAGTTTTATTAGTCCTCTGGGAGAGATCTGAGTCGTACAAAGACTGGCACAATGTGGAACTTCGTAAAGCATTTAAGTCTCTGCTGATTCAAGTTTGTGTCGCTGTACGTAGTCACAGTAATAATGTATAAGTTTGTTACACTGAATGCGCGTTAAATGCAACCGGATTATACGAGTAGTCGTCTCGCCAATTTATAACACGCTCTACGAATAGGTTGCAAAAATTGTTATGATTTACAGGTAGTAGTACTTAGTATGTCTGTATAGTTTGTCTGCCTCGGTAGTAAACGCTACTGCTGTAGTTTTAGGCTCAAACATACAAAACGTTATTGAGTTTATTTGTCAAGAAATTCTCAATAATAGCCCGGAGTTATGATGAGAGTTTTTGCAAACCCTCGTGCTTTGAAAAACACGTAAAGTCGTTGCCCTGCGCCTGGTCTCTTTCCGGTTATGTCGCATTGACGTTTCAGCGGCTATGAGCGTTAGAGAATAGAGAGTACACTTGTATTTGCATATAGGTACTTGAGCACTATAATATCGCCTGCATTTACACAGGAGATATTTTACTGCAAGTGTATGGCCGGTCTACGTTACGATGGCTACCTTGACCAAAATTCGGTCTGCAGAACTACCATAATATGTGCGTGATACTTTACTACAGTACTGATATTAGTATAGAATTAAATTACTATTTCTATATGTAGGTCCTGTGACATAAGTTTGCGTGCAATTGTGAGGTTCAAACTTCGAGCAAAGGCTCATTTGATTTTTTTGGTTTGGTGACTTACAGCAATAGCCTGAATCTGGCAATCGGCCTGGTCGACAGCAGCAAACTTGGCCTTCAGAATGTGGGACCTAAAACCTAACAGGAGAAATATGGGCGTGAAGCACCTTTCAATCAATCAGTCAATCAGCCCATCGCAGTCCACTGCTGGACATAGGCCTCTCCCATTTTACACCACACACCGGACACACGCCGAAATTACCATTGCCTTAAAAGAAATACAGGTTATGAGTTTATGTATGTAGACACGTAACAGTTTTTATGATGTCCATTCAGTAGCTGCTAACATTTTATATAAATATTATGTATAATTATGTATTAAGTACATACTAAATTAATTTTATGAGCGAAAAAGTAACATAGCTGCGACCGTTTAACTTAAGCGCAGCGGGCATTCACCATAAATGAATAATTATATGCTTCTACTAATACCACAAAAAACCGCACAATATTTGACTGAAGCCATACATTTTCACAGACTTTGATAAACTTTCTGAGAAAATTAATTATGAATAACATATTCAAAGCAAAACTGTACTAACTATAATAAAGAGTGTAGTCAACGTGAAACTATTAAAACCGCTAGTATAAAAGTGAGGATACTAATGGAATAAAATGTTAAGAACTGGAAGCAAAATGAAGAGACTTTTGGAAGCTGTTATAGACTTATTTAAGGGTCATTCATTCTACTTGAAACTTCACCAACATTTTATTCCTGATTATTAACTTCACATAATTTCGGAGGCTTTAATACGCGTTCTGGTATTTAATGAGCTCGATCTTGCTTTAATACTAAAGTATTAAGTTTCTCACTTACAAAGTAACATGGGCGACGACCTAATTTTTCAAAAGGAAAGCTAAGAATGAGCTTTGAATAGGTTTCTATAAATATGGCTCACTCGTAACGCTGATATGTCACAAGAGCCTAAGTACTAAAACAATTAAGAGCGGGCGTATTTTCGCAAATGAAGCTCATTTTCAATTACGGGAGATTTTTCATAATAACCTCGGATTAGGCCGGTGTTACATGTATGAATCCGAAACCGCGGTACAAATACGGTCGGCTTTACCACCTAATATGGAAAATGCAGCATGATATAATCAGCGCAGCTGGAAGCCGAACTACCTGATATAATTATAGCCGCTGAGGGACTTTCTGTTTATAATCGAGACATGTTATTTTAAACACACATCGTAGATTTTCCACGAATACTTTCGAGGTTTATTATTATTTTTGACCCTATGACAGTCTACCTCTCAGGTCTGTGTAAACGAACAGTCTTTTCAGTCAGTCAAAAGGCAAATAAATTGATAAGTTAGAGACTGTACCGGCTAAGCAAACAGCTAACCGGTACTGTCGTCGCACACTCGCACGAATGTTTTAGTGCGATAGTATGCAGACAGTATAATTTACCTTTAGCTTGACTATGCTACTTTTAATTTCACCCTTTTAGAGTTCAGTGAAGGAATAACCATTTGGGGTGGCTGCAAATATTTATTTTTCCAAATATCCCGAAAAAATAACGTAGGCAAAATTGGGGCTAACCAGCCACATGTATTCTGCACGAGTACGTTTAGGTACTGTTCAATTTATTCACTGAATTGGACGGATGAGGACATCATTCATATTTGTCAATGTATCAATTTTCAATCCAGTCCGCATGTGCTTGTTGGTTTAATTTTGTATATATTTTATTTAATATTGTCTTCTGTTTACGCGAATGTTATTCATTGAAATTAAACTACTATATCTCCCCGTGACCATGGCTGCTGAAAAGCAACCGAAACGTCGGGGAAAGTGTAAACTTAAAAACAAGTAGATTTGATAGTTTTAATAATTTAATTAGCTTAAAATTAGTAAAGTTTAATAGTAGAGTATAGTAGTGTAACAGTTTCAAAATTATGTAATAGAGTGTTAAATAAACAACGCGATAAAATCCGTATATAGTAGTTTATATTTTATTTGTTAAAAAAGCAGCAAATTACTTTTCAACCCGCAAAACGATAAACAACAAAATTGTTACCAGTAGCTCAAATTTGGTTTGTCATTAATTTGCTGATTTCATGTCAGCGATAATATTCTTGTAATTCCTATGTCCTTATTAAAATCCATTAACCAATATCAAAGAAACCCACAAATTAATGCACATAAGAAAAACAAATTGCTCAGTTTCATATTAATTATTGCGGTGGCTTATTGGTCTAATAAGAAACATGCATATATGCAACAACCAATTGTGAAATTACCTTTTATTAAAATATAGTACGCACAAAAGACAATAATATAAAAATAATAATGTCCTTCAGACTTAATATCGATCACAGCGGCCAATATTATCGGAGACTAAGCAGTCTGCGCATTAGATATTAAAATACAAGTGAAGTTTTTATTCCCGTACTCTCGTAGATCGAAGGAACAAAAACTGACACGAACTGAAAGACATTCAGGCGCAGGATTCACGGCTTTACCTGCTTTCTCAGACACATAACATATTATGCAGGCTATTCGAATACAATTGCCCTAAATAACATAGTCAAAGTTAAAAACCATTATTACATTTTGCCATAAAGTAACACTTATGAATGTCAAACGTTTTGTTATAGACACCGTCTATCACAAAAAAGTAAATTTAGTAAATTTAGTGAGATTACTAAATTCACAGAATTTACATTCATGTTAGTTGTAAAGTTTAGGCACAAGGTTGAGCTTTTGAGAAAAACCCGCAGGAAACTCATGGCTACTCTTTTAAATGTATGTATGTATATATCGAGATATTTGTGTAATATAATAAGTACCGTATGAACCTAGACAGAACATTAAAGATTTGTATAATAATCTAAATCAGATCAACTAATTCAGCGAATCTAAATTTGAAAATATGTTTTCATTTTCTCTTTTCGAGTCACACGCAAAACTGCTGAATGTGCTTCAATATTTGATGCAGATTCAAGGGTGGGTCGTTTAAGATTCAACGTTTATATAAGCCATGACTTCTAATCCCGTTCCAGAGAACTCGAGTCTTCGTGGATACTACGATCCGCATAAATAACGTTCCCGGCTAACTGTGGGCCACGCGGTAGAAGTCGTAGACAAATTGTTTCATACACTCACACTCATATATCCCGGGTACGCTAGCCGTTTTACACACACACACACACACACACACATACACACATTACTGCATGGATGGCGTAGAGTTTTAAGTGGCCACCTCGCTACTGCCACTGCGCCGAGTGTTGTGAGTTCGATGTGTTAATACACGGGACAAAAATTGGTGTCCGTTGCTTAAATGTTTATAAAGTCTCCCGCAAACCAGGAATTATTCCTAATAAAAATAATATTTCGCCAGCTATGTTTTTAGGTTCACTGGTTTGTGGTTTTGTTGTGGGTTCTTCCTAGACGTATACATAACACTTGTGATAATCGGATTGGTTGCTCTTTCACTTCCGGCCGTGGTTCAGCTTATGTTCGGGGGTGAGAGAATGTGGAACGCCGCCGCCTCCTTCTGTGAGGAAGTAATTTCTATCAAAGAGGCGACAGAGCGGGAGATGGAGCGCTCAAACCCTATCCCCAACCGCATAACCGAGCGCCGGAGGGCGTGAGATGACCTCCAGCCATCCTGAGGTTTGACCTGGGGGTGGTGGGCTTCGTGGGCCTGTTCGTCACCCGATCAGCACTAGTTCCGAGAGGCGGCGTGCGTGTTCCCACGCGCGCCTCTGTGTCGTGACATCGTCCTCTCACAAGGGGACAGCAGAGGGAGTCTTTTTATGTAGTGGCCTGCCGTTTTATACGGCGGGCCGAGACGTCAGCAAGGTCGCGATTGCATGTGAAAGTGATTCGATATTTCCCCCGGTGAGCCCGATATAATCTCTCCGTCGTCCCGCGGAGAGGTAAGCGTCAAAGTATTCCTCCAAGAAAGAAAAAAACATATACATAACAGACAATCTGCAATAACACTTTGCTCAACGGGATAAACGAATTCGGGACGTCACAACCGTTCGCATATACGCGCCAGCCTATGCCATGGAACCTAATATAGTATAAAATGGAATAAACAAGGGTAATGAGAATAAATAATAAATGAGATGGCCATTATTATCACAATCACCTCGTTAATTATAAATTATCGCTTGTCAGCAGCAACCACATAATTAATCAATATATCAGAGACATCCCGATGTTAATGTATCTTCATACTAATCATAATGTCTACTAATAATTTAAATGCTAATGTGTGTATTGTTGTTGGTCCCGTGGTATAAGTTTGTGCTCATAGCCGACGATCATAAGGCTTCGATTCCCGTGTCTTACAAAGTATTAAATAGATTATTTATTGGAAAATTCTCAGTAGCAGCAATGAGTTTGAAAATGTGATCGGTAAAACCTATAATTTGCGTTTGCAGTGAAAAAAATTACTAGTTATTATTATTATTATTATTGAATAGATATTTGCCGGCGGATTCTCTTGCGTTATAAATACATTTTGTCTATAAATGTTTATCCCTCGGAAACAGTACCTACCTTTTGTCTGGATGAAAGGTACCCTATGTCCTTAGATGAATTTATTTATTATTATTTATATATATTTATTATTTCTATGAAATTTTGCAAAATTTCATGTGATCGATCGAGTAGCTAAGGCGTGAATGCGTAACAAACAAACAACTCACTTTAGAATATTTAATATTAGTTAGGATTAGATAAATTTCATGCAAAATAACAATATTTTTCAATATGCGTCATAAAATATAGTAGGTATTAAAAATTAATGGAAGTGGATCATTTAGACCTTAAATAAAGACTTATTATAGATTTGATTTAGACCTGACATGCTAACAGTGAAACCAATTACAAACGAGATAACCAATACCTAAATTCAGCAAGCGTGACAGAAAGTAATAGTGCATTTTTGTCCTCGTCACTGTGTGTCTTTTGATATGACAAAGCGTATATGTCAAACGGTAAAAAAGCGAGCTTTCTATTAGTGGCGAAAATGACGTTTTAAGCTAAAATTAGTGAGTGAAATAAAAGTGTTTTAATTGTTTCTCTTCCTCGAGTTTAAAAACAATGGTACGCTGTTGTGTTTACGGCTATAAAAGCCACAGCGAACGTAAATACGTAAAAACCTTTTACACGTAAGTACAAAAATAGACCGTTTCATAGAGATTCCTGTTGTGTAACAATGCCAAATACAGTTAATAACATTAATTGGTATGTGAAATGTTGCAGAAGTAATTTAAATAATGATAAAATCAGTTATTTGAACGTAGCGTTTGTATTGTAGGTATCGACCGACTAAATTACGTAGATTATCGCAATTTAAAGTTGAACGGCAATTTAATGTGTAAAGCCAATTTACCAAGGTTGGCATTTAAGGGATACCATTTGAAAATAGCAAATTGTCCCGTCTCGTGAGAAAATTGAATGTGATAAAATAATTCTTAAACATACAATTGAAAAAGAAAAAGCGTACCAGTTAAGAAGAAAATCACAATTTTTATTTAATCTTCCTTTTTCCCACAACCTTTCACAAAGTGGTGTTAAAAGGTCTTTCCAGGGTCGGCAACGCGCAAGTGACACCTTTGGTGTTGCAGCCGTCCATAGGCTACGGTGACCACTTACCATCACCGTATGCCAGTTCGCCACTTTGGTAGTATAAAAAAAAATAACAGATTTCAATAGAAAATTCGGAATAGCCTGCCATTATAGCTAACCTTCAATCAAAATCTTGAATTAACTAACAAATTGATAATTTATTAGCATCGGTAAATCTTCAGATAGAGAATTCCTAAAGGCCAGCAAAACTAAAATTCTCTAATAAATTCGCAAATTTGCTTTAAGCTTGCGCCTTATTAGCCCAGTAGCTAATAGTTTTGCTAGAAATAATTTTAATAAGTGTCTCCCACATATTCTTCCTGTCCTTTGGCACGATAGTATCAGTGTATTGTGTGAATCTGGGTGATTTACGGTCTTTTAATGCTGGCTTTTGGCTAAAATAATTCGTCAGAGAATGTAAATGCAGCTTATGATTCGATAAAATGGCCCTTCGTAAATCTTTATGGCAGAAGAAGAAGAAGAGCAAGAGTTATGTAGATTTCGTAAATATTGGCCACCAGTTGGAAAATAATATGCTACGATTTATTACAAAAGCTTTGTTTTCATGCTCATTTGTTTAAATGATAGCTGAAATCTTCTCATATGCTATATTTTAGTTGGTAGGGGCAGCGCTAAGCAGAAAGCAATCCCAGCGAATTTCGCTTTGAGCGAATTATAAGGAGGTCAATTAGATGGTGATGTAATTATTTTTTTTATTGTTTAGGTTGGCAAGCTATCAGACGGATCGCCTGATGGTAAGCGATTACCGCCGCCCATGGACACCCGCAACCGTAAAGGAGATACAAGTGCGTTGCCAGCCCTTTAAAAAGGAATGAAGGAGGGAAAGGACAAAGGAAAGGATAGGTAAAGGATCGGGGTAACTGGGCCTCTCACTCACCAATACGAAACGCAACAGTACGGGTACCGTTACTTCACGCCGGTATTCTGTGAGAGGGTAGTACTACCCCGGTCGATCCGGCCCATTCATGCTGAAACCAGCGAGGATCTACTACCTGACTGTTTATATTCACAACGGAATATAATAACAATATTTCCAGAACCATTTTATATGTTGAAGCTGGTTAGAAAAGGATCGGTGCGAGATCATTGTTAAAATGCAGAAAGTGCACTGATATCGTGAGAATCGTGATGGGAATACAATACGTTTGGTACCTAAAGTCACAATAAAGCGATGGACTCTATTTTGCGAGTTATAAAAGCTCACGTAAATTATAAGTATCAAATAAAGAAAGTTAAATTGGCAGCACAGTTATTAAGCGCGTCAGTAGCCGATGCCATCATCGAGTTAAGAAACAAAAACTTACAAATTGAAGAGTTTGAAAATTCTAACGCCATCTTTTATTTAATAAGAGACTACACTACTACATAAATTGAATTTAATGTGAAAAACACCTCTAATATCAGCTTGTTTTGATGCTTACTATTTTTGGACAATATGTTTGTATACATATAATCATTCGAAAATGACATTATTCACAAAAATAGGATAAAAGTTTAAAAACTATAACCCAACTACGTAAAAAACGGGTCTAAAAAGGACGTATTTAAAATTTGTATAGTCTATGTCACTCGGGCTATTATAACGAATCTATTGACACCTCATTCATTAAAATCGGTATAGTAGTTTAGGCGCTACTGTGGAACATACAAACATTCATAGACTGCCAAAATCATTACCCTTCCTTTTGGCTTCGCGGTAGTCAGGTAAAAACGGGCTCAATGGGTTTTAATTTATATGATACTTACTTTTTTATTATTTTATAAAGAGCATGTAACTGACTGTAGCTTAGACATTCTATGCTTATTCATATTAAGCCAGCGCCGCGTCATATTTTAGTAATGTCTGGTCATAAATTATCCTATAGCAGCACTATTTAAATCTGTCTATAAAATTGGATCACGACGAATTAAAAAAAACTAAACCAACTGCAGTTCTCCTAGCGAAGCATTTAAGTGCCAATACCATTGAAATTGCCATCGACTGCTCTACAGATCGTAATAAATTAATAGATGATTATGACGATATTCTAGAGTCCTTTGAATTAGTATTACATTGACAGATTGACAGGAACCTTTTTTAATTAGATATATAAGTTGCTTATTTTTTTATTTAAAACTTTAAAAACAATTAAAATTTGAAGAAAACCTTTACTATCTCACATCGTAACAAAAAATATAGAATATTCCAATTTAAAAAAGATAAAGAATCTATCTATCAAAATCCGTAATAAAATTATGTGAAATTGTCAAAGAAAATTTAAAATGGTGCATAAGACTAATACTATGAACTTCTTTGACAGGTGTGCGTAACTCTGTAAAATGTATCAAAGACTTTATTACCTTATTGATTAGAAAGGTAGTTAAATATTTGAACGTACGTTACACTATTGTACACGAATATCTTTTTCTTTCTTTTGAAAAAACTACTCCCGCACTGGGAATAAATCCTGTGTCGCAGGGGACTTTACAAACATTCAAACAACACACAAAGAACACCTAGACTCGCAACAACCATTTGTGGAACACACAAAGTTTTGTCCCGTATGGGATTCGAACCCACAACACTAATAATATGATAAGTAAAGAGAAAAGTGAAAGACATTCATAGCAGAATATTATATTTACTTGGTCTATTAAAATAAATGTAATACCAACCTACAAGTGTTTTATTATTACTGGCTGACTCTAAACTCAGCAAACCTAATATCCGAACTAAAATAAAATTATAAATGCGAATGTTAGTTTATTTGTAATGTTATCACGCCTTAACTACTTGAACGATAATCATGACATTTCGTATACACGTTGATGTTTAATCATATAGTTTAGAAAAAAAACTGATTCCGAAGAATATAAATTAATTGACAAATCTATATTAACACAAGCGCAGCCGCAGGTAAAACATGGTTACAAAATATAATTTTCAGCCCACTATTCTATTTCAGTTAAAACTTCGAGAACAACAGTTTCTGACGAGTTTATTTTCCATCTTACGGCTCTGTAAAAAGCTGTTTATATCCTCTATCGCATATAACCTCGGTAACTTCCGACGTCTAATGTGAATAAGCTTTTAAAGAGCCGACAGGATAGATATGAGGCCGTGGCAAGCGGTCAATTTCAACGTATAAGTATTTCGAATCAATTGGAATAGATGGCTTGATCACAAATACCTACAACAGTTTTATTTTTTATACGGTCTTTAGATTACCATCTATTGAATACAATAAAAGCGAAAGAGAATTATTTAGCAGAACATCTGGTATAAATGAGCAATAATGCTGACATGTATGTAGGTACAACTCAACTTTAACTGACGTTTCAATATTGGGAGCTTTAGTGAGGTAAATAAATATTTAACCGGGCAACTACATTATGCGATGTCATTTATTTCTATCTTTCAGTGGTACCCATAGTAAGTTTAAACATTGAAATATCAACAGTATGGAATTAAGAAGTCCTTATGTAGTCGTAAGTACTTATTAATTCCATGAGATTCCTATTTTTGTATAAGATTTGGCGTCTAAGCTAGGTATAAACTAATATGTTATCTTTGTCAAAATGGGTCCAATATACCAGATATATTCAAGTAATAATAAACAATTAAAACAAGTCATATGAAACTCTTAGCTGGAGATAATGTTTTATAAAAGTTACTGTCCCTTTTAGCCAAATAGGTATATTATAGTTTTGAAATAAGTCGATCTTTTAAATTTCGTATTATTTAATTAAATATTAACACTGTAATTATGACTATTTCAACTTATTATGTAGTGCGGTACTCCTATGGTTTAATAAAATAGTAGCTAGCGTGTTTAAACGCGAGGTTAGAAATCAAAGCCACTTCCAGGGTAATAAAAAAAACAAAAACAAGTCCATGATCGATACTAACCGTGACCTACGAACATTTGTATTGCTCACGCATTGCCGACCCTGCAGTTAAACAAAGGACTAAAAATATTCAATTTGATATTTAAATCCCCATTGTAAGTTAGAAGGATTACCAAACCTTTGTCAAAGACTTATTTTTAGAAGAGAAATACGCCGCTCTATACTATCAGTCAAAGAAAACCTAGACTTGGATTCACAATCAAGGATTTGAGTAACGTGATCAACATAAAAACGTTTTAATAATAGAAAGTGATTTTATAACGATTTGCATATTTTTAGGTTCTAAATATCATATGCGGATACGAACCTAAAGATGTATTTTTTATAGTTGATCCCCGTTCTGGAGACAGCCTCTGTATAAAAACTGAGCGTACATGGTCCTCTGTTATACCTCTAGTTATCGTTGCTTTTGGGTTACATGCAATTGGATCCTATGTGGCCGATGGGATTAGTGCAGCGCCTAGCTAGAAGTCCCTGTTATAAGTGTCATCTTTCCAAGGGTAGATGGCCTTTTCCATGGATTACTACAAGCTTAAGCACATCCCAGGCAAATTAATTACAATCCTTGGAACGTTAACTTAATAATCTCTGGTTAAAGTCTACTCATGAACTTCTAACATTATATTGTGGACGTTTTCTTTATTCGGACTTTAGGCCCTCTAAATATACCATAATGTTTCGGTTACACATTAATAGTGTCTGCCTTGCATATCTATAATTTGCCTAAATGTCAAGCTTATGAGAGAATCCCGTTGGGCCCTTGTTCACAAGTTACGTTATGATGAATTAAATACGTAAACCTAGATGTCCTTCAAACGAATCAGCAGACGGCTTTAAGTACTGCTACGTATAGATTGACAACCGCCAAGTAGAAGATAAGACTGCGAATATCCTCTTTTGATGACCCTAGTATATCGTTCTTACTTTATTCACTCCCATCACATTAACTTGGCTTCACTCCAGAATATATCTGGTTGTCTAACCACCTAGTTTTCCCCTTCTGGTTGTTCAATTCACATTTGCGTTATATACTGTAATATATCTTTATATTACCGACGTACAAATGAAATAATTAACTAGTAACGTCGCTACCGGCATTACATTGTTATTATACTGGTGTGAAACACGAGCGGTGCTATTAGGGACACGTGCATGTAACATGCCGACTTGACCCCTACTTAGTGGTATATTTATGTCCTCTCCACGACCAGGCCACTCGAACTGTGAAATGTATCCATACCTAAGCTATAAAAGGACAAGTGGAATGAATCGCTCCATGAGGATGCAAGCTAAAATTTCATCAGTTATTTTGGTTTTGAAATCGCGATTTCTAAGAAGTCCGCTCAAACCAAGTTATTATAAACGAAAAAGAATTTCGGCTTCTGTTTTACTTCGTTCGAAATCAAAATTCTTTTCACTTCTATTTTACTTTTTATTCGCTTCCGTTCATAAAGGCAACTATGTTATTCAAAAATATTTAAACCGTGTGGATTGTCGGTAATGCGGAAGCTGATGAATGTAATTTAGGTTTCAATCGTAGTTTTGGCAGATTGCTAACGCATATTAAACTAAGCCGAATCTGTAATTATGCGTTGCCATTGCCCAAAACTGAAACTCAAACCGAGGTTCGATCGGATACCAACTTTATTAGGTTGCTTCCCAACTACAAAATTAATTTCGCCTTATATAGCCCAACTTACAAATATCTTCGCTTTTTAATAGTTTAAATAATGTTAATAGAACAGTAAACTTGTGAAGATTTTGCATGTTTTGTTCTGAATTAAATACTGGGATTCACATGGGCAAAGCTGGGGAAAGCCTTGTAAAACATAGTATTCTGAGATTGATTGGGAGAAATGTCAATATCGCGAAATCAGTTTATGTACACCACCTAGGTATACCCTCGAAAAGAGTAGTAGATATTATCTTATCGTATCTTGTGTGGGGGCTAGTCAGAACAGACCGGCGACACTTCAACCCAGTGGGATCTTTTGTGTCGACTTCCCCAATAACAACTGCCATAGATGTTCATGTCAGCCGGGACCGACGGCTTAACGTGCTCTCCGAGGCACGGAGCAGGCGATAATTGTCAATCAATACGCACATAATTTCGAAAAGTCATATAACTTCCGAAAGTCAGAGATGCGCGACACTTCCGAAAGTCAGACGTGCGCGACGTGGGTTCGAACCCGAGACCTTCTGCATTGCAGTCTATTGGTCTACCCACTGAGCTATCGCTGCTCTGTAGCAGATATTACTGCACCGTTCTGGCAGCTATGGTTTTGGATGCAATATACGGCGAGCCGATTTCTTTACAGAAAAACTAATAACACTATTCCCGGTCCCTTTCACCGTGGTTGCATTCACTATCCATTTCTAGGGGAGCGAGGATACTGCCGTGTTGCTGTAACTAAAATAGATAAACCAAAATATTACTCTTTGCACCACCTAGCAGGCTAGTTGACAGTAAATTCTAGATACAAATGATATAGAATTCAATAAGGATATTTTATATTATAAATCTATCTATTACGATTTATTTGATCGTCACTGCTAAAACTCATGCGAGAGTTTTTGATTATGTCACATTCCGCCATCGATTTGAAGAGAGTACATTTCTCGGAAATGATCTATCGAGTTCGGCTTTTATCTTTTTATAGGTATGGTTTCCACTAGGGATAATCCATGTCACTCCTTTTAAGCATAGTTTCATTATTGGTAAAAACTCAATAAAAGCAACGTTTACAAAAGGACACCTATCAATTTAGAAATCTTATCTGTGCTGTGCTTACTTCGTAAATTCAGTACATAAGATATATTTTATTTCCCATCAGTCATTACTATTATGCAGGTTTGTAGTAAGTTTGTAAAGTAAAGTAAAGTAAAGTAAAGTACAAAAATAAAAGGCTCGATTATGGATATGCTACATTGGCAAGATTAGCCTTAACACAAAGATAATAATTATCCCCACCCAGGTTAAAGAACTCAGCATTGAACGAGGAAGGAAACACGTGCGCTGGTAATGAGAACCAAATTATGATGGTATAGCAAAGATAGGGGACACCAAGCCATTTCGGTTGGTTGAAAATTATATATACATACCTCGGCAGCAGAGCGATAGTGGTTTCGACTGGATTGCGTAAGATCTCAAGTTCGATTCGTGGGGAAATAAAAGGATTGTTGGTTTTTTCTGACCAGCAATTCTCAGTAGCCGTACGGGGCCTAGAGCTGTGTCCACTAGACGATAACAGGCTCTCCTCCTATAATGTAGGATTTGATACCAAAGCTGGCAATATATGGGTGTAATACACCACTGTCTAACTCTTCGGATATAGGTATAGGCCTCAGACTATATATGTACGGTATATAACGGCATACGGTGTTTAATGCTAATATGCCTCATAATAATTCTCATAATAATGCCTCAGTGTAGCACGTATTGTTTCGGATAAGAAGGAAGAATTTAAAACGATTTAAATAACAACATGTAATTTGTTTACTCCTCATTCTGAGAATAAATGGAATCTGAGTATAGTAGGATTTAACATTAATTAATCACGTAATTAAACATATTACTTTCGTCTTCGAAATTAAATAATAGAAGTAGACACCCACACATACACATGATATGTAATTGATTATACTTAATTAAGGCGACTGAATCAACTCGTACTGAAATTAAGTACGTCAAGTATTCACTTACAAATATTCCGTGTTGTAAACCTCAACTTTTGAGTTGCTAACCCACAGCTGTGTCCCGCATAATTTCGTGCGTATTTTCTGTGCATGTGGTATATACAGACAAAAACTGTCACGCCATTTTCGTGAAAATTTCGAACACATGCGGCAAATGATAATTTAAGATTTCGCGACGCATATTAATCACTCATATGTCTCTGGGGCAGCAATTCCAGAGTTCACCTTACATAATACCGTAAAGTTTTTATTGAGATATAAACAAATATATATCACCTCCTATATAAACAAATAAAATGTATCACCAGGTTAACTTAAGAGCGCACAAGCCGCAGGCAGCTTGTGGCGAGCTGTATGTGAGTGGTGACGCTGTCCCGAATGCCTCAAAGAGTCGGTCAGGGCCTCATTTCCGCCTTGCGTCAATTCGCTGTCGGAAAACTCTAAGAGCGCCCTCAAGACTCCCAACTAATTTGACATGGTCAGCTGGTCAGAGAGAACTTGCCAGAGCTATATGCTTTGAAGTAGAAGTATCTCTTTTTTGAGGACATAACTACGGGTTGCCGTAGTCAGCTACTACTTTCCTTTTGCGGTATTCAAATATGGTATCTAAAATTTATAAATACCCAACTTTATGTATTATCTTTCGCATCAATTCAATCATCATCTCTATCTATTAAAAGACGTTTATATCGTGGTTTTCCAAATAAAACAAAGAGGTAAGCAAGAATTTTCTATAGGTAGTTTTCTTACTATTTTAACCTTCGAGGCAAGACAATTAATTAATACGTTAGCTTTGTGGTTTTATTTTGTTCTTATTATGTTTACTACATTCTTTAAGCGTATTTTCTAGATTTTGTTTTACATTTTCGCGGTAAAGTCTTAATATTTCTTTTCAAGCCAATTTCGTTATTTGAGTGGTACTAAAAAATGTATTTTTGTTGATGTTTATTTCAAAGTTTAGATTCAAGTGATTTCACTAAATTGAAATGTTACATGTTTCTTGAAAATACAAATGGTAACCACAAATTAAATTGACAGAAGCAATAATAGAGATTCAATTTCTCTCAATCTCTAATTTTATTGAATGCGTACCGCGGTTAAGATCGCTATCCTACAGAAACCTTTATATCTTGCCGGATGAAAAGTAGCTATCTTATGTATTAAACCGGTATGTAAGCTACTTCGTAAAAGGTCTACGCCATAAGAGGGTCGACTGGGAACGCATATACTAAGTTACGCACAAGCTTAGTATTTATAAAGTTAATGTGAATATGAAAATTATAACTACTATTAGAAATGCGATTGTAAGTTTGCTTGTTACGCTTTCATGCTTTAACTACTCGACCGATCATCATAAACTTTCGCATACACGTCTCAGGGTATCTTTTATTCAGAAAAAAGTATTGTTACTAACGTAACCTTTTTATACTTACATTTACGCAAGGAAAGCCGCGGCCATAATATACATAGTTCTGTATAATATAACACTAAACTCCATTCAGTTATGATAACTGAAATGGAATGAATTATTCTATTTTAGTTATCGCAAATAATGTTACACGTTAAAATTAACTCTTTAATCCACTAGACAGCCATTAATTTCTCTTGGGCAAACATTTTGGTTGACTGAGTGACCGTTGTCCAAACGACACTTTAAAAGTTGCCTGACCTTTATAACTAAGGCGTATGAATATTTTGAATATCATCTGAAACATAATTCTAATAATAGGTACCTACTCCTAAACTATTGCAACTAAAATTCACAATAAAATATCAAGAAACTTATTATTTTGATGTAGTAAGTTGTTCAATGGACACAGAATTAACATATATACATAGACCACCTGTTTATGTGCGAAGGCGAACAACTAATTCAACATTTTCTTCTAAATCAAAATGGCGGATTTGTTACCGCGCTTTTTAAATATTCTAATTTGCGCTTTATCCTAGTGCACGCATATCGTATTATTATATACCTAAAGTCCTTCATCTTAGAGTTGTATTAATTTATGAAAACCGTAATGAAAACGATTAAAGATGTTAAATATGTAGTAAGCAGGATATTTGAAGAACAACCAAATAATATGGCAGTATCTAATATAGGTAGATCTATTACTTCAGGAGTTATTAATAAAAGAGCTTTAAAATTGTAGTAGCATTGCTTTTCAATTGGTAATAGATGTGATTGATCCATACTATCAATTTAAAACAGAGTCGAAATCAATTGTTTACTATTATAAATAACTTGAAAAAGAACCAGAATATGAGAAAGATACTCGATTGTGTCGTTTGGTTAATTACTTAAAAGTGTTACCGCAAACCGAAAAATAAAATATCGTTGTTTCAAGTCATATATTAAGAGCGCCTTTTGTTTTAAGGATTTTAATTTAAACCGGCCACTATCTACGTTCAACCGTTATAACTTAAAAACGTGGCCATTCACTGCGCTTACAATCATATCGTTAAACGTCGTATTCTGAGTGCTTTGCTTTATATTCATAAGGCAACGGTAGACATAAAGATAGAACTGCATAGAAGGAAAATATAATATTGTTATAGTTGCAGTATTTATAATATATTGGTTGAGTTTTACTTATAATAATATCAGTACTGTGTATAAACCGTCTCACTGCTGGGCACGGGCCTCTTCTCAGTGTAAGATTAACCCATCTTACACTCATATTCTACCATCCTGGACTGCAACTGGTGCGGGTTTGCATATCTTCGAGAACATTATGTAGAACTCTCAGACATGCAGGTTTCCTCACAATGTAAACGATAATTAACTATTTAATACGAACATAAATTCTAAAAGTCGGACTTGAGAGCTCTGCAGTCCAACAGTGTCCCACTAGACTACAGCTGCAGATTTTTTATGTATTTATTTTAATAATAAATTATATTTCATTTACATTTTGATTCGTTTTTTAAAGCCGTAGTGACCACTTCACAAATCTAACTTAACAAGGTTATACTAACGGATTGCTATAACCATTTGTGCCTCGCCGAGTAAGTAAAACTTATACAATGCTATGAACATCATAATTTTATTATTCTCCAAACTATTCTGACATTTCGTATAGAAAATAATGTCGCTATCCGGTTGGTAGCAGTTAGGGGGCAGTCACTCTGGGATGCCATACGATAGCGACCCTAACACATTAATAATAAGGGAAGCGTCGCGGCATTAGAGTAAGGCGCGGTTGTACGACCATTCCAAGACCAGACCAGCCAGAGAAGGCGCTTACTTTCATCTCAATCTTAGATCATGGCTGGAAATAGATAGAGTAAATGCTCTATCCGTTTCTTTAGGAACGAATGAATCCTAAGTAATATTATATCAGTAGCGGAGTTAGAGTAAGACGCGGTATCGCGTCCTCCCCAGGTTAAGAGCAGCCAAAGAAAGGCGTTTACTTCAATCTTAATTTTACATCATGGCTGGAAAGACATGTTTAGGAACGAAGAAATTCTAACTAATATTATAAACGCGAAAGTTAGTTTGTTTGTTTGCTTTGTTACGCTTTGTAGTTAAACCGTGCGTATAACTACTCAACCGATCATCATGAAATTTCGCATACACGTTGTCAGGGGTACAGAAAAAGACGTAAAGTACCTTTGATCCAGAAAAAGGAGTGTTTCCGAAGAATAGAAATATAGTGGCAAAATCCACATTAATACGAGCAAAACCGCGGGCAAAAGCTAGTAGAAAAAAGAGGACAGCTGATTTCTTCCATGTCTTCCATTGAGCACAAACGAGCAACGCGACGATCTTATCTTTAGCTCATGAAAAAGGACGGCTTTTATTACTATGGAAGCACAATAAATATCATTGATACTAATGGTTTATTTTAACAATAATATTAATTGTAAACCCTTCAATTGTAATATATCGAATAGAGGAGCCTCTCGAAGTTTCAGATTTGCGTTCATGTTACAAGTTAATCAATCTTATGTGTATATTTTAGGTTAAACGGCACCTACTATTGGAAAAGTTACTCAGTGTAATCCGTTTTACATGGGTTTTACGTTATTGTTTTATGGTCCAGTAAATAATTATATTTATTTAAGCGCTTAGGGCTTTTTAAACATTAAAATATCGGGTAAGATACGATGGGATCTACGATCACCGAATCTCGTAATCTTAACATAGCTTAC
Organism: Catocala nupta; assembly: GCA_963675205.1. Lineage (NCBI taxonomy): Eukaryota > Metazoa > Arthropoda > Insecta > Lepidoptera > Erebidae > Catocala > Catocala nupta. Next base: position 21,851,184 of record OY776086.1, on the reverse strand, counting down.
TATGTCATATTACTAGATCTTAATCTGACTGACAACCAAAAGTGTCATCGACATGATCGGCCTCAACGCGTCGTCAATCACTTGCAAAATTAATTAATGATTTCCAATATTATTAAAATATGATACCAATAATAACTAATCAGTGATAAACCAGCTTACTATTTTCAAATCACTCGATATTGTTTTCAGTGACAATCACTCATCACTGCCATATAATTTAAGATTAAACCTGAGAGGACCTAGAAAACATCTTTTTTTATCAACAGAGATAATAACGATAAGACCTAAATGGTATGAAAACAACATTTGCTCAATAGAAATATCTGTCAACCAAATGGCATTTTCACACATTTTAATCTTTCTGCTGATGGATTTTGTTTACGCCGCACCACTCTACGTTTATTTTTTTGTTGCTAGACTTGTATATTTATGGAGGCACTTTTAATTTACTTCTTATCGTCGTTCAGGTTTTTAAAGCTTTGCAAGTCTATGCCGTTTTAATGACAATACAAAATGATAGGTACATAGTAGAAACATATACAATGGTGAAATTCGCAACGAGATAATGGAACGCTGCATTGGTTCCGGCACTCTGAAATTAAACAAGCTTAAGCTAATTTGATTTGTTGTGATGAGTTTCAGTAGTCATTACACATGGCGTCGAGTCTATTAATGGAGTTGCGAGAAAAGTAATTTATTATGTTTTAGGAAATTATTACTAGATTCAATTAATGTGTGCGCCACCCATTAGGCTGTGTGGCAAATATTTGCTTTTTCGCTTGTTACTGATTCGTTATGAGTTTTTGTATGTAGCAGTTGCTACTGAGGATTTTTCTACGAGAAAAACTATAACTAATCAGTGGCCTACAAATGTGTGTGATACAGTAAAAAGGTCGATCTATTACGTGTGACCTAGAAATAAAGCTGACGAAATATACTAACTTCTTCGAGGAAATAGGCGTGAATATATGTATAAAAGCAATTATATTTTAATCAACAGCTTTACATAATTATACCAACGTAGTAATTCTATGTGTAAAATAACAGTAAAACATTTTACTAAGAATATATCTAAACTGGCATGATGTAATGAGCATTATATTAGGCGTAGGTGAATCTGCCGGGCGAATTGGTTCATTTATCACTCGTCCGCTGCGATAAGATACGGAGATGGTATTTACCTTCCTCGAATGTATTAGGGAAGGGTATTATACGTACTGCTCCGGGTCAAATTGTCAAACGGATCCTACATATTACATGTTAAAAGGAAGCCAAAAATGCACGCTATCGTACTTATTATAAGCTTGGTTTAATTCTAATTAAAATAAATTTATTTTCAAATATATTTTAATTTATAAGTAAATTCTTTAACGTACGATTTAAAAGATTGGCGTGAGTTGCTCGCAGGCATCTTCTAATAGGCTACACCTTTTTCATGGCGCTGCACACTTTGGCGAATTGCCCCGCCTGGGCATCGCAGCGCCGTGAGTTGATCGCGGCAGTCGGATTGGTTGCCCTCTCTTTCCCGGCCGTAGTTCAGTCTATGGTCCGGAGTGAGGGTCGTGGAACGCCGTCGCCTCCTTATGTGAGGAAGTGATTTCCATCAAGGGGTGGCGGAGTGGGACAGGGAGCGCTTAAACCCTCTCTCCAACCGCAGAGCTGGGCGCTGGAGGGCGCAAGACGACCTCCAGACACACCGGGTTTTGACGTGGGAGTAGTGGGCTTCGTGGGCCTGCCCGCCATCCGTTCAGCACCAGGTCCGAGAGGCGGCGTGCGTGTTCCCACGCGCGCCTCTGTGTAGTGTCCGTCTCCCCTATAGGGGGACAGTAGGGTTTTATAAGTGAGAAGTGACCAAAGGGTAGGTCTTATCGTTTAGTGGCCTGCCGTTTCATACGGCGGGGTCGCGACCGCATGAGCAAGTGTTTCGCGCGGCCCCGTCGATAGCGGTTTTGTCGAGGAACACCGTGGTAGGTTTAGTCGGTATTCCGGGAGGTCCATTATCGTGATTTCATCATCTTTCTTCTACCCCGGTGAGTCCGACATAACTCCTCCGCCCGCCCCCGCGGCGGCGTATGCGTCAATGCATTCCCCCACGTGAAAAATAAACACCTTTTGCCTAAACCTAGCAACTAACATAAATGTAATTTTAGTAACTTTACTAAATTGACTAGTGTTTCTTTGTGACCTTAATGAATAAAGATTTTGACTTAGATTCATAAATTTTTTTTTCTACTTCCGATCTACCTACGCGTGTCTTCGAGTTTATATCACTTATTTCTGTTGTAAATTATAACTTGGAAAGTTAAAATACATACATATTAAGGAACTTTTAGCTTTATGGCTATTCTTTTTTACTATTCGCTATTATTTTGGCATTATCTAGATTTAAAATAAAAATAAAATCACAGCCTAGGGCAAAGTATATTTGACATTACCCAGCCAGTGTTGGCTAGACCTAGGTGTGAACGGATAAACACCGAATACAAATTGAGTTTGATTGAATTTTCCAACTTAACCCAAAGAGCTTGGATAATATTAAGTAAACCCGGGTAAACCTAAGTTTACTTGTTCTTTTAGCATTACGCGTAACATATAGACCGACAAGTCGTATGCTTATTAGCTTTTGTAACAAACGTTTGTACACAGTTTAAAAATAAACCTGATGCACAATATAACATATACTTTGACATTCATCGCTTATTTATTTAAATGCTTAACTGTGCGTTTTTAATAAGCGATTAATGATAAAACGCTCCGCTCGCCCACAGTAAGTTATTTCCGACCAAACACAGTAATATGATGGACGCATTTGTCGACGGTTAATGTGTAAATAATTGTGGCACAATGTCGATGGCTATCTATTTTACAGCAATAATTAAAAGCCTTTATTCCTCACTTGGCTTTTTTGGTTGGCGCTATAGTTTAAAAGGTCACCTCCACGACATGTGTACAGTTGCATTCGAATTACTTTCGAATGTATTGACAACATTAGTCAATATATGCGTCCTTGACCTTCAGAATTGATAGGTTGTGCATAATATAATAATAATATCAGCCCTGTATTAAACTGTCCCACTGCTGGGCACGGGCCTCTTCTCACTGTGAGAAGGGTTAGGCCATAGTCCATCACGCTGGCCTAATGCGGGTTGGCAGACTTCACATATCTTCGAAAACATTATGGAGAACTCTTACCCATGCAGGTTTCCTCACGATGTTTTCCTTCACCGTTAAAGCAAGCGATAATTAACTATGTAATACGCATATAACTTCGAAAAGTCAGAGATGCGCGCCTTGGGTTTGAACTCGAGACCTCTGCGTGGCAGTCCATCGGTTTCCCGCTAGGCTATCGCTGCTTAGATCATAATTAGTGCATAATATATCCTACTTATATCATAAATGTAAAAGTTGATGAGGATGGATGGATGTTTGAACAGATTTAAATGAAACTTTACAGTGTAATTTTTTATACATCAAAATAACTAGGCTTTAAAATGTCTATCTTAACACAAATCTACATTAACGCGAGCGAAACCGCGGGTAATATCTAGTTCGAACATAAATTCGAAAGACAAGTACGATATGCGCATCATTGTCTGTAATTAGAATATGGGAGATTCGTGATTTGCACTGACTGTAAACTTGTGATTAATGTCTATACTTTAGTTCTAATTTTCGTAGCTTGAGATACCTACTGAACAACTATCTATTACGTTTCTCTAGATGAAGACACCAGCTGCCTATGTTTGTGAAACTCCTGTGACAAAAGCCTACTCCAGGTGCGCGATTTTGAACAAATATACATATGTTTTGTGACGTACGCGTGCAGTAATGCACAACTATTGATTGTGAGGTTAAGGGATTGCTTTCGGGTCACGCAAAGTGTCACCCATTATGAAGCTAGACAAGTTCTCAGTAGCAAGACGAAAGTCATAGGTACTTGATAGACAGATAAGCTTGCGTGTATTATATTTCGAGAAACCAATTTATTTTAATACGTGACTAACGTCAACGTGAATCTTCAGGCTGGTAACAAACAAGTTGTGTCGGCCACATCATAGCTTATAAGACGTCGTATACACCTTATGAGATGGCGGAGATCGTCCAAAGAGCTGTATCCGCCTCTACCATCGACGTAGACGCCTTAAAGTGACCACGACCGCTCTGCCAAGAACGAAATGACTGAGAAGAAGAATACACCTTAACAATGTTTAAATTATTTGTAAACAATCTTGTAAATTTTAGTCGCGTTTTTACTATACGGATTTGATAAAATAAACGAGCCTAGATCTAAATTTAATTTTAGTACTACTGTTAAAGTATGTCATTCGCTATCAATGCAAGCATAAAACATAGGTGTAGAAATATGCGTACTTATCATCTCTACTTTACCCTTTGGGAATATATAGGTGTGAAGTATAACGGTATATAAGTTTAACGGTATAGCCGTTAAATTCATACTTCAGTTCACTCTGTAGAACAGACATATATTTTTCCTTAAACATTTGTTATATAACGGGCCACTGTAGCCAATTAAAATGAAGTCGTTATTTTTACACTAGGTAAATTTCTTCACTACCTGATTAGCATAGCAAATGGTAAAAATATCGTCAATGCAGAGTTATTAAAGCAACCCCAATAATTATGTACGAATGTGTGTGTAAACAGCAGCCGCTTGTGTACATAAACACGCACACACGTATACAGAAAGTAGAATTAATTACGTGTAGCGAAGAATAGTAGTTTCCACGGTAGGCAAACTCTACTTTTACATACCCGTCACGTTTACGAAGGTCCAAATGAGATTTTCGAAGGTCCACGGTTCATTTATTGAAAATGTAAACGAGGGAAGGACATTTATTACACATGACAGGTATTTGACAAGCACCCTCCCAAATAAAATAGATATTTCAGATTGTGTTACCAAATTTGTTTTACGTTTTTATTTTCATATAGACATGTTATTTAAACCAAAGCTATTTTTCTTCATAAACATTAGCGGATGGAAGTGCTGAACTTTTATGAAATCCACATAAATGAGGCGTGGATTCTTCCTTGTTTGCCTTTCAATGTTGTCGCGCAAACTTCTAAAAGTATAATTATGTAGCCGTTTACTCTTTTATACAAGAGGGCGGCCAATCGATTTGTTGACAACTTGATGGTCTTTACTCAATCACTGTCGCATGATTATACTTAGTTATCTGTCGATAGCTGAGCGTCAGTAGCTAAATTTGAAAATGCTTTGTTCTTTCGTTAAATTGGATAACTCTTTGATGTTCTTCAATTCGAATTTTAAAACCGACATCGTGAAGCCTTGTATAATTTCGCAATTAATTTATCAGTCACTTACTGTAGCCAATCCGGCCTGACATCGTTTGTGTATCGAGCCTTAGAATTTTGTCGCAACATAGCATTAGAACCTGTGACGAGGTAGGCAGAGGTCATCATACATTTCGTTTAATATGCTAAGGCTTAAAAAAACAGGTGATGTTGCTGCCTATTGCATTCAAATCTAGGTGTCATAGTATATCATTCCAATTTAGAATTGTCAGTTAACGTTAAAACGAATGGCAAATACGTTACTGAACTGTTGTCTTGCAAAATTTATACAAACTCGAAAACTTTTATCATATTTGGTGGCTTCTTGAAGAAGTCCAAACGCAACTATTCATTTACTTAGTAAAAACATTAAACTTTTTAAGTAAAAGAGAATTTATTTTGTCATATTTGAATAATATTTGGGTAGCATATATTGGAAAAACCATTTAAAACATCTTCAGAGTAATGTTTTGTTTTTATCTGAAAATATTAAATTATTCTAGCAGCTGCATCTCTTTTACACTTATGCTAATGATCACGGTTAATAGTGACTCCAGTGCTTTAACACTTAGGCTTAGGTACCGTACAAAAATAATTTGCAAATCGACAAAGCGTCGCTGAGTATATTCAGAAAAATATTTTTTTCAAAGGATTTTATCAAGTAGCTCACAAATAATTCGGATTTCAATGCTTTTAATCCGAATAAAAAGAAAAATTACGTATTCTCTTGGAATCTACGATCAGACTGTTCATGTTGTGAAATATTAATTCTGTTCTACGCTTCTCGTTTCACAATTGCAGCAGTTAAGTGCAATTTTATCTCCTACTGCAATATTTTAAGCAGAAATACTTTTTAAGAACGTTTAATCTCTTGTATCGTAGTAACGCAGCTTTACTTTTATTCACAAACATTATTCTGAATGCTTTGTTAGTTGTATCTGTAGCTTAAATTAATCGTTAGGTTTCGGGTTCGGTTTCTCGGTCAGGCAAAATGTCTTTAGGTTTTTGTATAAGATAGACTTGTCCCTGTTATGTAGAACCTAAAACAGTTGGCAAAATGTGGTTGTAATACATAAGTTAGTCTACTCTTTGTATGATGTACAAGATAGTGTTACTCTATATACCTACTTTGCCTTTGTCTATTGTAAAGCGTTAAAAAAAATATCAGTGTCCTCTAATTTAGAAGGGAATGTTATGTAATTCTAGCAATTTTATAATTTCAGTATTTAACAACTCAGATTAACAAGGTGTTGTAGCCATTATGCCATATACTACTGATTATAAAAAACTAAAGATAATAATAAATGGTCCATACTAAATTTCTTATTCAAAAATATGTAGGTTTTATCTCTATTTTAATACGTGAAGCAAAAACTTTGTACCCCTTTTTACGAAAATTGCCCGGACGGAGGAGTATGTAATTTGGCACAGGTAAAGTTTATATGGAGAAGGAGTAGTGAATCCTACTATTTTTATAAAATATGCATTAGAAATACATTAAATTAATGGAAAAACACGACACGCACACAACCATGCATTTGACATACACAGTCGAATCCTGTTCGTAGTATTTCGGCATGAAATAAATAAATGACATATGATTAGAAGGGTAGAGTTATAGACAATAAAATCTTAATAACGATCAAACTAAAATTTAAATCAATTATGGTCGAATTTTGACTACTAGGCAACCGATAGTTCTTATTTTTATAGCAAGCAATATCGTTGTAAGAGACAAAAAGAAATTTAGTATGAACTGAACTTGTGAGCAAAAGGGGTGAGTGTTGTTACAGGGCAGATAGTAAAATTACGACAATTTGTAATGTGAACTGTAAATGACTTCACGGGTGACGTAGTGGTTTAAATAATCACGTCACCGCTGCCACTGTGTCTATTGTCGTGGGTTCGGGTCACGGGACAAAACATTGTTTGATTCACAATTACTTGTTACGAGTCTGGGTGTTCTGTGCGTCCACTGTTTGAATGTTTATAAAGACCACGCTATCACCCTAAATAAAATGCTCCATATTTGTGTTTGTCACGTATTAAAACATAAAAAATATATAAGGCCTTTCGTAGATTTGCACCAAGCCAAAATTTACAAATCATTTCTCGTGCTCTATAACACAGATCTGACCACATATCTTTTGGCGGGGATAGCGACAGAGACTGAGTCGCTATGCGTGTTTTACGGTCTCTTTCACAAAGATTGATATGAGGATCTATTTGAATTGGAACGATCGTCATCTTTCTGACGTCTTACCAATGTTGCAGCCAAGTTTAAGCTTTTTATTTGGAAAGGTTATCATATATCAAGGCACGCTAAGCACAACGTGAAGGTTTTGGGATAAACTGCATGTTGGGACGGTACTTATGTATATAAATACAACTCGAGTATATAACTTGTCCTTATTTAAACGTGGTTTAAAGATAACACTGTTATCATGGTAGGCATCAAACAGAAGCTTGGCTGTGTAGACGCCTGACATTGCTGAAGTGCATGAGTGACGGTGCAACCAGGCGGGTCAGTAACTCGCCTACCTCTAAAGTAAATTTAGGCTAGTTTAAATATTGAATAATGCTATTATCAAAATATTAATCGCTGCCACATCAATTTTTCTTACGTTTTTAGATCTGAGAACTATAGCTCGTAGACATAAAGGCAATGCAACTCACAAATCGGCGTGACTTTTTAAGACTGTATGTGTAGCTGCTATACCATATAGCACACAGCCGCTAGCTGTATGAGTAGTCACACCAAAAACAAAGCCCGTGACTACACGGGCTTTGTTTATGGTGTGAAATTTCAACATTTATACTTTCAATGAGGCCGCACGCGATACTAGCTTTTGTGGCTAGGGCGTCCAAGACTTTATTTGAGCGTGACGTTGTCACGCGGTGCTATGCTGCCTTGAAATTCCTTCCGCGAAATCCTCTGCGGACGGATCCGACAGCGCACTGTGACAACCAGCCGTGAGAGTACAAATTCGCCGTAAATACTTGTGTAATAAATACACAGTCAAACCAAATATACAGAGCCAAATGAAAAATGCTAACTGATAACTTTTGTTTTAGCACTTTTAAAATCAATGTTTTTCCAAAAACTTGCTGCTGTGGTGTGTTGTTTGGTTACGCCGCTGCTTTCTTTTACGGCCAAATGTAGTCTTAAGACTTAATTGTGCGATTAGAGTTGCTGTAAATATATGTAATTTTTGAATGAAAATTTCAAATAAATAAATATGAGGTAAGTGAAAGTGAAGTATGTGGTATAAAAAGTTATTAAGTAAGGTATAAGTCATGGGAAAAGCGCACTAGTATTTTTGAATTAGTTCTATAAATAATGTTTTCTTTTCTTAATTGTGTAATTTGTAACATAATTAATGGTATTCTTATTACTCCTCCAGCTAAGCTACATTAGGGTTATGCAATTCGAACCCATGACGTCTCGCAAATCAACCTTATTCAAGGGAAAACGCCACTTTTTGGTAAAAAAATGGATATAATGATGTAATCTAACATTCCACAATGTCTCTATAAGCAATGTGTTTTAACAGAGTATTTACAGATTATGAGTGACACAAAGAACTATAGAGCAATCCATGCTTGGGATAATGTTGATAGATCGAGTTCCAAATTTCGAGACCCGGAAAAGCTCAAATACATTTGACATAGTAAAACGAATAAACATTGCGTAACTCGATGGCTGAATTATGGCTTACAGGGCCCAGGCGACAGAAAAATACCCTAGATACGTAGCAGCAGTACGAATGATCCGATATTTTCTACCAATAGATACGAGTTCTTTGTGTTTGGTAGTTCGATCTTGCAGAATTCCCTTGGTTACAGGCAGTGTTATAAAAAAAACATTCTGTTTAACTATTCTAATTCGTGAATCGTGGTCAGTGATCATAACCGCAGAATATACAATATCTACCAATAGCCGTGATGACGACATTGAACATTTCAATTTAACCATTTAGACGTACAATTAAATAATTTAATATGCCAATAAAAATAAATGCATTTTAGTACAAATATTGCGACAAACATAGCGGAACATTTCATTGTCCTGATTCGTTGGCAATGCGACACCTAATAACAATTAAATGACGCATCGTAAACAATAGTTTGCACATCGTTTCCAAATGAAAAGACGATCATATCGTATACTTTTGCATTACTATTAAAGTACTTTATTCAATTTACTGCCTAGGTTTAAGCGGCCACCCGCAATTTCACAACGTTATCTAACTTATTTATTTTCTAGAAATATTTTTGAGGCTTATTTTTGAGGCTCTGTGGTAAAAAATTGCCTTTAAGTATTACGCTACATTTCTTCAGCTAACCCCTTTTGAGGCCATATTGTTGGTTCTTATTAAGGTGAAGAAAGTACAAGCCAAATTTTTAGCACTTGAAATATTAGAACTTTTTCGACGTGAAGAACGTACATTATGTTAAATAATTTAGAAATCGCTTCTTGAGTTGTATATTATGCCAATTTTGTATCAAGTAGTGCAAATTGCCGCGCATTTAGGTGTTTCCATCATTTATTCTGAATGAAAATATTGCGCAATTTTCGTGGTGATTATCTTTTAGTGTTTATAAATATTCTTTGTCTCCCAATTTGTTAAGGACAGCAGTGGAATTCTTTTCCACCTCCTAAAAACTATTCAAATTGTGAGTTCCTGTACAGCTTAACTTCTCCCAGGACTTCACGAGTGGCAAAACGCGGTGTTTTCTATGGTACTCGGCCTGGCTATACAGGTCTGACAGTGGCCATAATGCGAGTGGGATTAGACCCATAAATAAAAAATATCGTGAATGACCGAGCTTTTGCATACCGCGTGCCGATTAAAACCAATCAACGGGCAAATCGCCGCGTAAAGCTTTGATACGGTTTGTATTTATATTTAGTAATACATTCGCTAGATTGTATGGGTATTACGCGAAATTTTTGTAATATGAGTATCGTATCTTACGCCTCCTCCCTATGAAAAAGCTTTTTCGAGGAGAAAATTGTTTTCAATTGTTTTCTTTTATAGCTCCCAGAGGTGGTGCTGTGTGAAGCGCACAGGAGTAAAATACGTCGGCAGAATTTCATCTCAAGTTTTTTCGCTTGTTATAAGGTAAACGTGATAAATTTGCAGCAAAATTAGCGAGAATATAGTAATAACTTATATCGCGTATGAGAATATTCGATGCCTTTATATACTTATTACATCCATTATGAGTTTAATGGTTAAAAATACTGATATATATAAATATTTTCTTCGTATTTTACATTTTAACGAGAGATCAGAAAATGACAGGTGCCCCTCTGAAATATTCTTCATTGTATTTCATTCGTATTATGGTCGACTGAATTACATATTTTCTCAGTCAACAATCGAATTTTATTTAAAATTCGAACGTACCCGCATGTCATATGAAGAATTTTACTTTCTGAATAATGTATTAAACGTTAAAAGAATGGCCAGTAAATGTAGTGCCATCGGATAGAAAATTTTCCATTCATTCCCAGTTCAATCCGTGGCCATCAAAGGAAAAATGAAACATTCATAAGTACAATGTTGCAGGTGAATGTCAATCTATCACGGTATTACTTCACAGAGACCGTAGTCATCCAATTACGGTGCGAACGAGGAACAATTTTGAATCTATTCTGGGGAAGTTTTAGGAAATTATTAGGGCAGTGTTAGCTTCACAAAGGAAAACTATGAATGCTTTAATAGTTGCGCATCCAAATTGACAGTTCCTACGATTTGATTGACGTTATGAACCACCGACGAAAAATAAGGGTTTCATAAATTCGACGTCGCGCGTTGGTCTGAAGCTTTGTAGCTCTCAAACGGATAGACGAAATTTATTGCAGTTTTTATTATGAAGGATAGTTGGATTAAGATAAAAGTTCTAAGCTATGTTTGATAGCAATTTGTCTAAAGCTAAAAGCCTAGCTGCTTAAAAGTTTTGAGTTATTTTCGATCAAGAATCTGTCTACGTCTATGACCTGATTTTGTTCAGCGCGTCGTTTTGAGGTCTCCGAAAATAGTACTGCTGTGCATGACATCTCGGATTCGTATACATAGTGTCACACCTATACCTGAAGAGGTGGGCAGACATGTATCACAAACCCACTATTTGGCAGTTTTGGTTTTAGGTCCAACATAATATGGGCAAACCTATTGCCTTTTACTGGGCACATTTACAGGCCTACTGAGAAGGAGGAGGAGTACAGAGAAGTTCTTGACAAAACACACTTTAACACTGCTTGATCCAGGTATTTAGCTCGAGACCTCATGCACAGCAGCCGCTTTCACTACCGTTGCGCCATATAGTCAGTATTCATAAACAAAATGTTTAAAAATATATACCTTCTAAAACTTTGGATTGTTTTACTTTTTTGTTTTTAACTTGTTTCATAAAAGCCTGCAACTTATAAACAAACTTCTTCGTGGTAGTGTTGACGACCAAGGAACACAATAATATAATTAAAAGTGTCAAGGCGTCCCAAAGGGTCAAGTATTTTCTAACGTAAAATGTTAGAAAAATTTATCTGACAAGAGAAACGTTATAATATAATATCACTCCTGATATAAACTGTCCCAGTGATGGGCACATGCCTCTTCTCAGCGTGACAAAGGTCTTGTCTAACACGCTGGCGCAGTGCGGGTTGGCAGACTTCATATATCTTCGAAAACATTATGGAGAACTCACAGACATGCAGGATTCCTCACGATTGTTTGCCTTCACCGTCAAAGCGAGCGATAATTAAATATTAAAGCACACATAACTTCGAAAAGTTAGATGTCGAGGTTCAAATTAGAGACTTCTGCGGGGTAGTCCAATGGTCTTCCCCTTGGCTGCATATGTTACGGATTTCGGTCGGTAACGTACCTATCAATTAGTCTACAATGAAGCATCGCGCACTTATATGTATATTTAAATTTCAGTTTGAAGAAGCGATCTGCACTATCCATATAATTAACAGTATTTTGTATCTCTGCATTACAGTATAAAATAAATTATAAAAGTAAACGTATTACCCATATATCATTTATTTTGTAAGAACCTACTTGCGTCATAGGCTCATTGACCTGTAGCCACCACTATCGATTAAAGCATTGTTATTACAAGTTCGAGATCGAAACAAAACTATACCTCTGTAACGCGATGTCTTATTCTATCAGACCTAATAATAATGAACTAAAAGCTGGTGGCTACCTTGGTTACGCAGAAACAGTGAATGCGACTGAGCATTCGGCTTCGGGAACAATTCTCTTGTCGGTCAAAAATGTTATTGTGTTTATTGTAAAGTAATTCTCTGAGGCGGTACGGCGGCGTCTGGAAATTATATCACACCTTACAACCTACACCAAGCGCTTCCAAAGGAATTTTCTCCCGCGGACGCTCAGGTTGTGGAATGAACTCCCTGCCGAGGTATTCCCACAAGACTACAGTTTACGGTTGTTCAAAAAGGGTGTTACAAGGTTTTTACAGAGTCGGCAACGCGCAAGAGATGCCTCTGGTGCTGCTGGCGTCCTTAAGCTACGGTGACCACTTACCATCAGGTGGGCCGTACGCTTGTTTGCCAGTTTAGTTGTACAAAAAAAAACTAAAAAAACACGCTTTATGGTTATCGAGCATCACTCTAATCATATCTGGTATGAACGATAGCTTCAATCAGTCAATTCAAACTTTTAATCAGTGAGCATCATGGATTGAAAGGCTCAATTGACTGATGGAACTGCTGACAACATTTTTACCGTTCCAAGCTTTTCAATTAAATTATATTTAAGTTGGCCAGTCACAGCGATTTAAGGCCAGTTATGTGTAGTTCTTGTATAAGAGACTTATTGATGCGTACTAGATAAAGCGCCAGACTCCTTGTACCTATTGAGAATTTACAGACAATCGCCAAAGTATTTTACACTTACGCAGTCTAAGCAATCGGTTAAAACAGCGTTAAATTATCAGCTTTTAGTTAATCTAGATCCTTAGTTCCCAAAGTGGTCCAGGTGGACCCCCAGGGGTCTACGGGAGGCTTGACGGGGGTCTACGTTGGCGTCCACAAAAATTGATTTGCTTTCGATAGTGAAGAACTAAAATGTTGGCTTGACTTCACCTATCAGTGTAAACTTCGGTCAACGGATATTTTGAGGAATACGCTGAAGACCCGAGAAATTCTAAAAAAGAAGGTCAGCCCGTAGAGACTTGAACAATTTTTTAAATTCCTTTTTAACTTTTTGGTCCGAATATACCAATTTTACTGTGCGGATTAAATTTCTAGCTGCAGGGGGTCTACTGGAACCAGCAAAATTTTGAAAGTGGACTATAACTAAAAAAGTCTGTGTTCCTCTAATCTAGATGGACAAGAAGCCGTTGGATGGTAACAAAACAGCGTCCATTGCTGTGGAGATCCGTAGTTTTTGTTTACGCTAGGCGCACACCTCGGTATCGCTACAAACATTCAAACAACGGATACAAAGAGCAGTCAAACATGGAACAACTAATTCAAGGGACGCAGATGTTTACAATCCATGTGATGATCAAGCCCTGAAACCACTGCACAATCCATGCAGTCAAATTGATCTATATTTGTGCAACAGCGGACATCATACAGACGAGAACAGAAACTTATCTTTAAATGTAAATCGATGAAATTCATATAAGAATACCGACTACAATTCTTTTGTAACAAAATCACGTAACTGAATAAATAAAGATAGTATAAATATTATTCTATCTTATAATAACATCGAAAATCCAATGTAGCATTATAGAAAAATGTAATAAAATACCGGAACATGAGACGTCAGTTGTTTTATTCAAATATATCATATTATTAAACCATACATAATTCATCGCTAATACTTACTAAATAAATGGAAAATACACCGTATGCGATGTTAAATAAATAAGTGACATTTGTCATACAATAATGCTTTGATTTATTAAATAATATATTGAGATTTGAAATAAAACTGCTAGCAGAATTGTATATTTTAATATCCCATTTAACATATGAATTCATTTCACATATAATATGACGAGCTTAGTAAGACTTACCTTGCATCTGCGTACTGTACGCCAATGTATTGTAAAGGTGAGATAACGCGACTAGACGACAAAGGATCATTCCCTTTACGTTGATAACTGCAAGGAGTGGAACACTGTCAGTAGCACTGAAGTTAGGGTGCTAGTCAGCTTAACTGAAACTAGCAAGCTAACAAAACGAATTCCGCCATCTTAACCATAGAGTAATAAAGTGTCATAAAATGTACGGGTTTTAGTTTCGACGTTGAATCAGTGTTATTTGTTAAATAATATAATATATTATTTATAATATGCTATTTAATACCAAATGATAACCTGACTGGTAGCACAGTTATGCTGCGACCAATAGTGAACAATTGTTGTTAAATACACAAAGATGCAATAGCACTATATATATATATAGCAATGCACTATCTTAAAAATTACGAAATTTCATAATATCTTAAATTTTCATAGTATACGATAACCGCGTGCTATCAGGCGTTGCTTCTTTACTGTCTTACAAGTACAAATAAAAATGAAGCATTCGTATTAAATTCAAAGAACGCTTTTCAAGGTAGTTTAGTAATTTAGCTCAAGATCGAATGGCCTTCTCATGTTCTTCTAAAAATATATAATTCTTAAAGTGGTATAAAGGTATATATACCGAACACATCTCTAAAGCTACAGATATAGGAAAAGAACGAAAATGTCGATTAATCATGTTCAGTATTCTTGTGGGACATCGTATTGGCCTCATAAAATGTAGGTAAGATCTTGCTTGGAGAATAGGAAAGGGTGTACAAGCAAAAATATCTTTGTCACCAGGTGTGCAAATGATTTATAGCATTAAGTGAATTTAATACAACGCGTCGTACGTGTTACGAAGTAGTATGCATTGAAAAAATATTTACCAGTATTTGCTTGAAATGTTATATAAATTATTTATAATCACTATCCTACCATACCATACCAACCTATCCTATAGCCTAGGGCGTAGTGGGAGAACATTGGACTACCACGCAATATTCTTGAGCTAGATTCTAAGGCGCGAAACTCTGACTATTCAAGTTATGTGCGTAATTTCGAATGTTTTTAGCGTGAAGGAAAATTTATATTCATTAATGTGTATGCATTTATATGTGTGTTGAGTTCTGAGTCTTTAGGCTCCTAAATAAAAATGGTAAAATAAAACTAAACTGCTTTTTTTAATGTGACACATGAATTCGGTACAAAGGCTGGTTACACAATATTCACATTACCCTATAGGTATTTAGGTAAAATACAGAATGATAATTAATTTAACCAATATAGAAAATGTGCTGCAGGCACTGGCAATTTGCATGTCTGAGAGATCTCCATAATGTTTTTGAAGATATGTGAAGTTATGTTAACCGCACTGGCCCAGATTGGTGAACTGTGGTCTAACCCTTCTCACTGACCGGCCCGTGCCCGAATCTGAGTTATGGGGATGGGTGTTTGATAGACCGATATACTTGTACATATATGGATGAAAACGACGTTTGCCTTGAGTACTTAAATAGCATCAAGTCGCAAAAGCAGACCTAATATTATTGATTTTACATTAAATTGAGAATTTCTTCACAGAAAAACTCAGTAACCTTTTGCCCGACCAGAGTTCTTATCCGTGTTAAGTCTAACGATACGTGTTTCATGCATACACGTGTCCAAAATATGAATAAGCAGGTATACATATAGGTACTTACTCAGCGTACACTTGCTTTACGTAAGTCTGCCATAATACATCACAAAGAAGCTTATGCTTAATTCTCAAGTATTAACTATGTATTTCCTCTTGCTACATACTCGTATCATGTCGATTTATTTCGCTTTCTTTACTAACACTAAAACAAGCATCATAAAACTCGTGGATGAAACTGCTAATCTTTCTTCGAAACGATTCTGGTTTTGCTAAAGAATTTAATTTGAAGGCAGAGAACCGCATCTTCATTTATTAATTCCTGTTTGCCTTTTACGAGCGTACTCAGGATTAAGATTTAGATATTCAGTAAAAAAAACAGGTTTAAATACAAATTCTCCTTTAAGGATCAATTCCTGTGTCTTAAGGAACTTTATAAACATACTATTTAAGGACACAAATAATTGCCCCGTATAGGGTTCGAACTAACAATACTCATCGTGATGGCATATGAGAGGCGAGCGCTTATCTTCTGCGCTGTGCAATATTGGAATAAGGAAAGAATAGATTTTAATGTTGTTCTTATTTTCTACATAATAGATAATTTTGATATCCCACATTTATAGTTAAATAGAGTTATTGCAAGGCAGAAATAAAATTGATCAAGTGCGAGTCGGCCCCGCACAATGAAAGCTCCGTACTACAACACAATGGCGCGAGCCGGATTTGCACTTTCCATTATTTGTTCCGTCAGTAAACTTTATTGCAATTAATTGTTGCTTTAGTATAAAGTTGGTATTTTGCTCTACAATCATACCAGATTTTCGTTATGCAGTCGTTTTATTATCTAGGAATTCTGTTATCTTTTCAGTTACTATTAAATAAAAACACAAAATTTAAAAGATTAAGTACCTCTTGATGTGTCAATGAAGACAGTAAGTAATGTACAAATGAGATGCAGGCATGGCATCTTTTGTCTCATAGTGCGCGCCGGTTTTTCGATTGGCGACTCTTAAGTTTGCACTAAACGTGTCACACTTTTGGACTATTGCGGCAATTATTGCGATCGTTTTATGAGAAATAGACTTCATTATTTATGTATGTGATATACAATATACTCTACGATGGCAGATTGCAGTACGTTACAAAAGCTTTTGTTGTTTCTTGCGCGGCCATGCTATGGCTCTTCCTATAGGTTCTTTGTCTAAAGACGAAACTGATACCCTTAAAGTTCAATAACTAGTGCCGTACTTGCAATTGTAACCACAAGGGGTTCTGAGAGTTTGTTAGTAGATACTAAACAATATTATCAGGAAATTCGTAGTAATAGAATATCTATAGGAGTGCACCTATACTACGAATTTCCTGATAATATTATTTATTCGGGTATAACCTGATATTGTTGTAATGTAAATATAGTTTTGACTGAAAATCAAATATTATATATTATAATATCAGCCCTCTATATAGACTGTCCCACTGCTAGGCACGGGCCTCTTCTCATTGACAGAATGATTAGTTTATAGTCCACCACGCTGGTCCAGTGCGAGTTGATAGCATAGACACGTTTCTTAAAGAAAACATAAAAGTTTTTAGTTTTAAAGCCAGATCTCTTCCTGGCAGTCCAACGGTCTTCCACTATGCTATCGCTGAGTTTATAATCACATAAATAATAAATTGAACTGCTCTATTAAAGACAACATAATTTTATATACATGTATACCACAACATAGTATATATTCAATTTAAAAAGAACTGCTCTTCATTTCTCCTACTGTTGCCATTCCCGAAAGGGCCCATTATTGTTACCAAAACTAACTTTAAGATCTTTTATAATATTTTGGAGTGCAATATAAGTTTGAAGTTTAAATTGAAGTTCTGCAAATTCAGCGCGTTGTTTTAGCATGGTATCTCAAGATATCACCGATGGCGTAGAGGTTTAAGTGGTCACCTCGCCACTGCCATTCCACCGAGTGTTGTGGGTTCGAATCCCACACGGGACAAAACTTAGAGTGATCAAGAAATAAAGAGAAATTCTTTGTGTACATTGTTTGTGTTAAAAAGTCCCCCGTGACACAGGAATTATACCTATATGAGAGTTAACTTGTTAATAAAAAAATTGGTATTTGCCGTAAGTAGATGTAAGGGAGCTGGTTTAAATAGAGCTTATAATAAACAAAATCCTATCAATTCATGCACAGATACACATAAACGAGCGCCTAACTAGATAGTGGTGTATTACATCTACATGTAAAATATAACGTATAATATGTTGGCGGAATTCGTGAGATTGACCCTCGAGTTACTAGCAAAGTAATGTTAATTACATTATCGCATTCGGTGTAAACCTGTTATGATAATGTAAGATTGTATATAAATAAATAAATAAAATACATATCGCTATAGCTTTAGCTATGGCTTTAGGTCTTTCGTATTAGGGGATGAACGTTTTGAAGTTTTCTATTCTTTTATTTTTTAGAAAAGACATCTCCCGCACTAGGAGTAATTCTTGTACCGCGGAGGACTTTACAATAGGCATGATGACGGGGTTAAAAATAAGTGATTCTAATTAGTCCATCTTTTAGATTAGCACAAAATATTGGACACCTATTTCTTTTTAACAAAACAATAGTAATTTACTTAGATATAACGCATTAAAATTTGAGAGCGGGGGCTTGTGACGTCACACTTTTGTAAAATTTCTACCGAACAGTGACGTAATACGAAATTTAAACGCGTTGTATCTTCGTTATTATTAGTTTGTGGAACAAAAGAAAATACGTGTGCAATATTTTTTGCTAATCTTAAAGACGGACTAGAACCTTTTTTAGTCATCATGCCTATTGCCATTTAACAGCCTCGATGGCGTAGTGGTTTGTGTAACCGACTGCTACACCTGAGGTCGCGGATTCGATTCCCGCACAAGTCAAACATTTGTGTGCATGAACATGGATGTTTGTCTTGGTCTGGGTGTTTCTATGTATAATATGTAAGTATTTACAAAAAAAAAAGTATATATGTATGTTTATCCATTGTCTAGTACCCATAGTACAAGCTCTGCTTAGTTTGGGCTGGATGGAGTTGGGTGTATGTGATAGAATGTTTATTTATGTTTATTTATTACATTGAAACAACGGACACGGAACATCCAGACTCGGAACAAACATTATTTTGTCGATTAACACACGGGAAATTTTTTGTATGATCCATACGATTTTTCCCGTGTGGAAATCGAACCCACAACGCACGGCGCAGTGTCAGTGTCAAGGCGACTACTTAAATCACAACGCCATCAGTGCAGTCCAGATTTTTACCGGGCGTAGTTCTAGATTCCCTGTTGCTACTGAGATTTTCTTGACAGGAAAACTAATAAATAAAGAGAGCAAAAATAAAAATAAAACATTTATCTAACCCCAGAATCGAACTCAAGACCTCAACTACAGCTATCGCATACTCTACCGCTTTGCCACTGCGACAGTTTATCGATGCACTTAATTAAATTAGCTCGATTAAATAGAGCTTATATCGATTAGGATCCAAATTATGATGTGTAATTACTATTTTAATTTGTTATTTAGTCCAGAAAGTGAGGTAAACTAATAATCCTTGCTCGTTCCGTAACCACATTAATTAAAACATAATTCTATAGTTGGATGTATGCCAGTGTTTGCGGCTAATAAATAATTAATATATAGCCCCTTATTATACTCGAAACCAATGGAAGGCTATTAGGGATTACCAATAGGCAAACTGATCATAATTTTAAAAATGTGTATTGTATTTTATTTGACTATGAATGCTCATTGCATATCACATTTAATGTCTTTACAAATACAGATACATCTGTAAATATTTGATCCTACAACATCAAAAACATGTTTATATTCGATTCTTCCACTCGATTCGCTTGCGGTAGAACGCATGTTTCGATTCTAGCGCGTTCTCATTGAACTAGCAATGAAATTTAATTTCATTTGAAGGTTTAGTATGTTTTGAAGTAGATGAATGGTGTAATGATCTCAGCTCTTATCAGATATGTCTTGTTAAAAAGCAGTATGATAGAGTTAGGTGTATGCGCCTTCATGTCATGCTACCTGTCTATTATAAATTAGAGCTATTAATCTATATATTAATACGTGAAGCAAAAACTTTGTACCCCTTTTTACGAAAATTGCGTGGATGGAAGAGTATGAAATTTGGCACAGTTAAAGTTTATATGGAGAAGGAGGGCCGAATCGTAATATTTATATAAATTATGCATTAGAAATATATTTCATTAATGAAAAAACACTACACGCACACAACCATGCATTTGACACACGCAGTTGAATCGCGTAACTATGGTTACATACATCAATATATAATGACATATATCACATAGATAAGAACACTATAATTATATATCAGCAATATCTTACAGGCAAACTTTGGTCGAATTTCGAGCACTGCGCGACCGCTAGTAATATGAATTATTACTATAGAACCTAAATTGTTTTATCCCATTATTATTATTACTAGCTATGCCCGCGGTTTCACACGTGTTTATGATAACTGCGTACTTTCGTGGATGGTAGCGTGATGTTATATAGCTTATAACCTTCCTCGATAAATGAGCTATCCAACACTAAAAGAATTTTTCAATTCGAACCCGTAGTTCCTGAGATTAGCGTTCAAGCAAACAAACAAATAAACTCTTCAGCTTTATAATATTAGTATAGATTAATATAATATATTTTGTTTACGTTTATATAATGCGTAATATACGTTATAATAGCTGCAAAGTGTTTTATGTTTTAATTGAAAATACTGAAATTATTACCTTATGTTGATTTAAAAGACTGGCCGTTACTTTCTTACAGGTATTTGAACGGCTGAAGCTTTTTCTTGAATCTAGCACCTAAATTTAAATTGAGTATCTTCAGTAAACTCACGAAATAATGAATCTTTAACTTTCATAAGTGTTACTTGGTGGCAAATTATTATTGCCTTTGACCGAACAGATTAATTTTAAAATCTATGAAATAATAAGGCTGACGAATGACGAATGAAGTCACTGTACGTGTGATCTGAGCTACCACCCGTTCCCGAGTGCGACGCATGGGTTATCCATCTTTCCCTTCGGCATATTTATGGAAAGTACGACCTGGTCCATGCCGCTACCACAAGCAATGCCATTTGAGTGAGCATAACGATCTTTGATATGTAAACTCGGTAGAGAACAAAACGATGCGACAAAATAAATGCAGCTTTTTTCTTTATTTTATTTTAGTCAAAGTCAAAAATAATTTATTCACTTAGGTAACAAAGTAACACTTATGAACGTCAAAGGGGTTAGTGAGTTTATTATATTTACTGAATTTACATTTAAGTTAGTTGCAAGGTTCGGGCAAAAGGTTGAGCCTATGAGAAGATACCTGCAAGAAAGTCAAGGCCACTCTTTTAAATCGCCATCAACTTATAATTTCAGCATTTTACAACTCATTTATGTACCAGGTGTTGCAGTCATTATGCCATATGTCACTGTCCATATAAAACTAAATTCTAAAATAAAGACATTTACAAAACTAACAGAAATATCTTATAGTACTTCATGATCACGAATGGATCCTTTTAGTACTATATATTTCTACACTACATATTATAAAAAGTCCCCGTGTCTGTCTATTCGCGAGAAACTTAAAAACGACCGGACGGATTTTTATGCGGTTTTCACCAATAGACAAAGTGATTCATGAGGGTTTAAGTGTATAATTTCTTAAGGTTTTATACTACTCGTGGGAAGCTGGGGTGGATGGTTAGTTTTATGTAAAAGATATATATCTTCGAAATTACGAATCGAATCGACGCAAAGATCGTAACGATAAAAGAAAGAAGTGTATTTTAATAGGTTTACAATAATGTGTATAGTAAGTTTAAAATCAACATGCCTTTGAGCTCGTAGTAATAGTGCTTTCTAGCTAATATAATGCAATGCAGAGGATGCAATACCGCAATGTTTTAACTGCGCTGACAGAACACTGGTTTATGTGGTCTGCGGTTATGTATGCGCCAAGTATTGCGGGTTTGTCCCCATATATGACAAAAAAGATGCGATTTATAGATAGTGCTTAGTCTGTATGTATTTTGTGTCTGTAGTTTTACTACATTTCGCTTTTTCTCGATCGCTGTCTTTAAAAAGAAAACAAAATTATAATCTTAATATACTTTTCTATACAGATAGTAAATAAGCAATATCTCACCTGATCATACGCGGTTTCTATTGTCTAATGACCGTACGCCAAGAGTTCTTACTCGCAACATACCGTATAAGTATCAAACTGTTCATACCCTTCCTACAATCATAGACTGCACGGATGACGTAGGCGTTCAAGTGGTCGCCTCGTCACTGCCATTGCGCCGTGTGTTGTTGGTTCGAATCCCACACGGGACAAAAATTTGTGTGATCCACAAATGGCTGTTCCATGTCTGGGTGTTCTTTGTGTCAGTTGTTTAAATGTTTGTAAAGTCCCCCGCGATGTCGAAACAAAAAAGAAAAAAAAGAAAATAAAAATATTTGGAACGTACTTTTGATATATTGTTTAGCTTTATTTTTTGTCTCTTCCCACTTTCAGATACACTGTATTTTTGGAGGTGACACTGCTCTTTTAAACACATACTAGTCAATAGTCTGGTTAGGAGAGCAGCGCCGCAATCAAAGCTTTGTACGCTAATACGATTATTTTGTGGCATTATAATTTTTTTGTTAAGATGTACAAAGACAGAGTAAATATTATGGAAATAAATGAATAATAATTATTATTCTCGATGAACCCCATCTGCACTCTTGGATGGAAAAACTACGGCGGTGATTCCACAAACTAAGGAGCTAAGGGAGGAAATTGTTCTAAAACCGCTTAGCACGCGACCTGCTTGGTTCTAATTCATTTGATACTAGATTATTTTTCACGTTATTTGTGCAATACGACGATTAGCTTATACGTTGATTGTCATCCAACAACATTATATCACAAGTCAATGATCACCGATTTGGATTGCGATTGTTCATAGATTTTTTTATAGAATAACAGGATAAATATTTATCAGTGATTTAGTCATCGCTTTAAACAAATAAGAATGTAAAACGAATAATGTTGAACGCGTCCCCTCCTTTAATTCCACAGAAAACTCTGCCATCACTAATCTGAATCGACAACACCGCTTTTTTCCCTGGAGGAGGCTTGACCGGCCAAATGTAAATTTTTCAACCTAGTTCAACATTTCATCAATATGCCGAGGCCTACGGCAAGCAAAATGTCATTAAAATTACCATACATGCATTTTTATTTCAATATATTCTACTTATTCGTCAAAACTATTATACATCGTGTATACAGTATGTAACATAAAGTATGGTAAATTATTACAACGTTTAAGCTGTAGTGTTTTCAGATTAAATTATGTTTGTATGCCACTAAGTAATTAACCTGTTTATTGTTTTTTAATGTTTGTTTTTATAAATTTTGTTAAAGTTTTCAGATATGAAATCAGCATCCTCGAAAGTTGACCTCATTAAGCTCATCATATTTAGGGCCAAATTACGTTACTCAATATTTTTTGTTTAAAATATAATAACACCAATTTACGTACTAATTTAAGAGTTTTACGTTTGTGCCAGAGTACACTATACGGCTTTAAAATATGACCTCATCTTATTATTAAATGCTTTATAGGATTCTACAAAAGGCTGTTATAAAATTTTAGGATTGTATAATGGAGTCCATAACAATAGTGAATATCCTGAAATCACATTAAAATGAATGGAATTTAATATAAAAATACCATTGAGAATATTGAATTGATAATAAGGATATCGAGATTTCACCGGTACCGCGAATATCTTTGCGGGGAGAATAACTGATATTGATAAATTAGCTATGAATAATAAACTGAGGAGCGGTAGTCTAGAGACCGTTGAACTGCGAACCCAAGAACTTAAGATATACGCTCGAAGTTGTGTTGTGTGAAGTCTACCCATTCGTATTAGACCCACGTGGACTGTGGTCTAATCGTCCACATACTCAGTAGAGCACCGGGCTTAGCACTGGGACAACACTGGTACAGAAACATAATAAACCTAGAAAATATATAACACTGTGATCATATAATATTTCTGTTAATATGTATAATGATATATTTAAAAAAATATATATATATACATATATATATCTATATATATATATATATATATATATATATATATATATATATATATATATATCTTTATATATATAATTCTTCTGTACGTGTGTAGACAGTGAACTCCTCCTAAACGGCTGGACCGATTTGAATGAATTTTTTGTGTGTGTTCAAGTGGATTCGAGGATGGTTTAGATTTGTTTTTTTTTTTGGCTTTTGCAGGACAACGTCTGTCGGGACAGCTAGTATATATATATATATATATATATATATATATATATATATATATATATATATATATATATATAAATTGTATAAATGATGAATTTCTCGCAACGACCTCGTATAATAAAAGAGTAAAATATTATTGAAATTGAGTACAGTATTCAGAATGTACGTGTATTAATCTTAATATACACACATAATACATTTACGTTTGTCGTTTTCTATAAGAACAAGAACTAAGGATTCCCCCTAATCTTTCTCAAGAATGTATTCATCTGCTTAGAGAATCTCCATCAAAATTTTCAACCATCCTATTCACATTTGGCAGTTCGTTCCCTACTACGTTACCTAAAGTCATAGTTTGCTAAATGTGAGTATATTACACCGTTACCGACACCTTCGTCACATAGACTCAATTCTATTTAGACGTAAATTTATGCTCGTATAAATTTAAAATGACGTAGGTAATTTCGTACTGTCTTTGACGTGACTATTAATCAAGTGTACGTTAAGAAATAAATAGAGGTACAACACGCTAATTCTGGTACACGCTGTATAACCCGGACTAGTATAATTGGTTGCATGATGACATGCAAAATGTATATTGATACATTAAAACGGCCTGTATTTAATGCACGGCTCATTAGACTATATTATATAAACAGTGGCGCACTGTTGCATGAATCTTGAGTGCGAACTTACGTAGAGAGAGTCGTTTATATACATTAATATAATATATTTAGCTTTTGCCTTTGCTGTGTATACTTTGCCGAGATGCAGGAAAACAAACGGAAATTATTTACACTAATTGTGGTTCAACATAATGTGAAGAAAAATGTAGTAACACGAATTAAGAAAGCTATGCTTCCCTTTACATATAATCTGTTCTTAATTCTTGCTTAAGATTGTGGGAATTTTGTCTGAGTATTTTTATGGTACACAAAAGACAAAAAAAATATATTAGGAGCAGATTGAGTAGTACAGTTGGCAGAAGAAGACTTTAGGAACATGATAGGTTTAAAATCAACCTATCATACTTATACTCTTTTGCATTGCTTTCATGTATGGTACGGTGGTAGTTTGAAGTACTAAATCAAAGCTGACGACTATGGGTGTTATCCTTACCTTCAAATTGTTACTAAGAGGTTCTTTCTTGTTGCAACGGAGCAACGGATTGCTATAATTTTTACATAAGGCATAGTTTTTGATCCGGAGAGTGACATACGTGAATAAAGAACGCTTGATCCTGGCAAAAGCATGCTCCTGTAGGATAAATATTTTATTAGAAGCAAGGAAGCAAAGTGGCGGTTTAAACCTAGTTTATAACTATGTTATAGTACTATCAGCCCTGTATTAAACTGTCCCACTGCAGCACAAGCAGCGATAGCTCAGTGGGAAGACCAACAGACTGCAATACAGAGGGTCTCGGGTTCGAACCCAGCTCACGCACCTCTGACTTTCGGAAGTTATATGACTTTTCGAAATGATGTGCGTATTGATTGACAATTATCGCCTGCTCCGTGCCTCGGAGAGCACGTTAAGCCGTCGGTCCCGGCTGCCATGAACATCTATGGCAGTTGTTATTGGGAAGTCGGCCTATAATATCCTGACACTGGTCTAGCCTTAGGGTATCGTTAGCCTTCGGGTTGGGGAGGTCAGGTGGCAGCCGCTCCGTGTAAAAACTGATATCCAGTAAAATCCGGTTAGACCAGAAAAGCCGACCCCAAGTGACTTGGGAATAATAAAGGCTAGGGAGAAGAAGAAGATTTAAACTGTCCCACTGCTTGGCACGGGCCTCATTTCAGTGTGAGAAGGGTCAGGCCATAGTCCACCACGCTGGCACAGTGCGGGTTGGCAGACTTCACATATCTTTGAGAACATTATGGAGAACTGTTAGACATGAAGGTTATAATAATCTATATAATCACGATGTTTTCCTTCACCGTTAAAGCAAGCGATAATTAATGCAATGCTGCATCTATGTTATTTTAGGTATATTTACAGTTGTATCTTTGGCCTGATGGGCCTTTAGAGAATGCAGGTGTCAGACTTTTTATATAAGTTACTACAAAATAGAGTTATAATCTTACCATATCCCAAAAATTTATGAAAGCCCTGGTTATATAATTTGCCTGCGACATACGTAAAGATCTGTATTCTCTACACAGAGATGGCGTAGACATCGTAGCTTCGCCCGTAGCATCAGTGTAATAAGCCTACATACATTTACGCAATGAACATTATCTCATTTTCTATATTATATTACACGAACATGTACTCAATTTGAGCGTACATTTAATAATAATGTGGTAATGGTTAATATTAGTAAGAATAATTCTAAGTAAACCACATTAACACTAAAGGAACAAAAATACTCTTAATCTTTAACTTATCCGGTCACAACAATACTAATTAGGAAAGTAAGGTTTATATTTTGTTACAGTTATATTG
Organism: Catocala nupta; assembly: GCA_963675205.1. Taxonomy (NCBI): domain Eukaryota; kingdom Metazoa; phylum Arthropoda; class Insecta; order Lepidoptera; family Erebidae; genus Catocala; species Catocala nupta. The sequence goes on along the minus strand of OY776086.1, from coordinate 21,824,324 downwards.
TGCTGTTTTGATGTCTAAGGAAATTGCTTATTTAAATACGCGGAATATAAATTAGATAACTAAACCGCGAGACCATTTAAAGTTTAATTCGCCTCTCGCAAAGTAATAACAGGCACTGCTTTGAGTGATAATATCTAAAGATCAAGATTTTAATCAAAAAGAAGGTAGTGCCTATTACCCAATGGATAAGTTTACGGCACGAATAAATTAACAACTTATACGTTGATGTACTGCTTAGACTAGCGCTTGGTGATTAATGATGTACGGTAATTGACTTAATCTGAATAAAAGAAGAAAAGTACGGCGTTCGGTACAAAATTAGGTTGAAATATAACAAAATTAAGAATAGCTGATTGAGATGTAGACTTTAATTTATTTATAAGTGTGATCAAGAATCATCAGTGTAGACTGATTGATTAGATTTCATAAGATTCTAATCTAGTTGACGAACTTGCGCGGGTTGTATGCGTCGTGTTAGCCAACAAGTTAGATTACCTCAATCATATAGCTTGCACAAATAGTGAATATAGCTCGTTTCGTAGCTGCTGTATGAGCACCTATAGGTTAAGACACAAAATAGACCTGTCTCGTCAGTAAAAATTGACAGTTGGTGCCTATTCGTCTGGAAACCTAGTGTGCCCGAATACATACATACATAAATTCACGCCTGTTTCCCAGAGGGGTAGGCAGAGACTACGGATTTCCATTTGCTACGATCCTGACACACTTCTCTGGCTTTATTCACTTTCATAACATTCCTCATACACGCTCGCCGGTTTAAGGTGCTCTTAACCTGGCCTTTATCCAGAACGTCTCCGATCTGATCAAGAAACGTTCGCCTAGAATATTATTTATAAATTTAAAGCCAATTTCCTCACAACGAATAACAAATATACCAGTGTAGCTTGGACTTGCCAACATTGAAACTATGGACACAAAGGATAAACAGACTTGGAAAAACTGATAACACAATGTTTTGTACCATATGGGGATCAAGCCACACTCAGCAAAGTGTCAGTAACCAGGAGCACACTTAAACCACTACACCGTCCGTGCAGTCATAAGCCCAATGTTTGCTTAATTTTATCAGGTATGTTTAAGGCTCGTCAATTCCAGTATTTCAAAGGAATTTTAAAACAGCTTTAAGCCCTGGACTGCTATTTAAGGAATAACGGCGCCAGTTTTTGAGTAAATATAAATTCAGTGTGTGGATATCAAGGACGGTCGTTTCCCTTGAAAAATCGCAAGTTGTTTTATTACGGTAATTTATAGTGTAGGATGTAAGAAATAAATCTTACTATGGTACCCAATGTTTCTACCACTGAGTCATCTTAATGGCCCATTTTATGTAGTTCAGAATCACGCAATTTAGTTGGTCATCTCCTAGTAGCAATATCCTGGTGGTAAGTTTAGATTACTTTCTGTAATTTTATAAAATTACTACTTCTTTTTAACGCGAAGAAATCCCTCTTGAATATAGCTTTAAACATACCTGGTAAAGGAAAACCTCTTGAACATTCTCGGTGGGAAACATAATTGGATACAAAATGTTTATTTTTAAATGGGTCTTGTGTTTGTATAGCAGATTATCTTATATAATTACAAAAAAGAATTCTAATATAAAGTAAAGTTTGCTACAAAGCGTTCACATCGCATTACTTTTGCAAATTCGCTAACCCAAAAATGTTTAGATTTCTCAATTTTCAGAATTTGATTAGTATAATTTCATAATGTTAGCTTCAAGACTCCGTTATAAAATAAATTGGTTCTACTGGCAACCATGTCAAAAATTTTAAATGGAAACGTAAACAAAAGCAGAAACCTAATTTTCAGTGCAATTTATCACGTTAAGAAAGCAAAAAAAACATGGAAAGAGGTTTGTGCAGTTTTATTAAGCCATAAAATTATTATTTCGATTTTGTCCGATTTTGCTCGAACGGAATCATTTTTCAAATTTTACCGGTAGTAAAACAGTCGAGTATGGCAATTTATTTTGCAATAACTAGTCATAAAAGTACACGGCGTTTTACTCTCTCTGTTAAATTAATACCATCTATCAATTAATCATAAAGCACGAGCATGTTCAGTTTTGATATCCAATCTCATACTCAGCCAAATTCAGGACCGGCTTATTCTAAGGAGATAAAGAAAACAGAAAAGTGAGAAAGGCAGAACAAAGTGTGATAAAATAATGTCTCATTATGTTCTCAATATCATTGAATCACAAAAATCTTTTGTGTACTTTGTTTCAGTGTTTGTGAAACTGCATACAGAGTTTTGAACTAACTATCCTTTTGTCTGATTGGAAATTATTATCGAGGAAACCAAGCTATGAAGCAGGCTTTGAACTCTGATCTCAACAAACAATATCTTCGTTTTACCCGGATCCTACGATCAGAAACGAGACGTTTCACCTACAGTTACATTTTGACATATTTTTCATACAATATGTGTCATAAAATAACTGTCAGTAGGTAAAACGACTCGTGACAGAATACAAGAACCGGGCCTAAACTATTTAGTCCTACGTCACGCCTACATCTTATAGTTTTAAATAAAAATAGCTACAATTCTGCGTGCCATTTTGTGGGTTCCCTCCGCTAGATAAAACCTTCTGTCTGACGGCGTCGCGTGATTAATCCCAGTCTCCGCTAGGTCCGCCAAAGGGTCGATGTGCCTAAACTAATGAAATAAAAAGTTACGAGCTGAATTATACCTATGTGGATGTCGTTGATCTCTTCTACTTGATATCCCATGACTAAAATCATGATCTGAATGATCATGATTCAATTATGAGGTACCCATAGGAGATATACACAAACCTTTCATTTTTCATCGGTAAAACTTTACCTAAATATCTTTGGCGTATCGAGGGTTATATTCCAGGGCCCTGAGCACCAAGGGCCTAATTACGGCCGTAGTAATTTTAAGTTAAAATTGTGGATCATGAGGTAGGTACCAGATGACTCTGAGACGGGCATGGCCTACCTGGCGCCCGTGTTTATGTGTGGATACGTCAATGATAAATATCGTGGAAGCCTATTTTAATAGGTCATCTGTCCATAATATCATATTTTTAAGACCGAAGTATTCGTCCCGCCTTATGATCAGCGGTTATAGGAATCTATGAGCTATTGCAATAGCAGGGGCTACGCTCAACAGAATGTGGACCCTCTTAACAAGTGCCTCTTCATTGTACCTGTAGGAAGAATACAGAAAGTTATTTGGCTACTATATTTTGCAAGGTGACTGAGGTCTAAGTGAGGAACCTAACCAGCGTTTATAGTCATAGGAAAATAGCTCATTACGCGTCACCCAAGTTTTAGGAAGATTAATATGATGCAACCGTATTAAAAGCTGTTTGATATCAATGTTAGCAAATGACCAGTAGTAGAACTGAGTTTGGTATTATATTCGGTAGATATAGGACACCCGCTATCACGTGACTACGTGGGACCTAGAAGATATCGATGCAATATATGCTTATGATATGTACATATATTAAACCCTTATTTTGGCGTATACAGCTGTGTTGCTACGTTTCATACTAAAATATATAATACGAATTTCATATTATATTTTTTATATTATATTTGGGTCCCCACTACCTATTCCAATGATCCCGTGGTTATAAAGTTTGCGCTTGTACCGATATCAATATCCAGGTTTAACAGTATTATTTTCTGTTAGGAAATCCATTTTATACATATTCTTTATATTCTTAAATACCCATTTCACTTACCCAGAAGCGAGATTGCAGGATAAAAAGCTCACCAACGCACCTGGCATGCTAGTATTAGATTGAATATAAATATTGTCAACTATATACATTCAGGATTGACTATTTTATTATTGGAAACTGAGCTTTTGAGCTTATATAAATATAGCCGCTGGTATCAACACAGAGTTTGGAAATGTGTGGTTGTGTATGAAATTTGAAAGCAATATACTGCCTATTGCATGTGATCTAAAATAGCTGGTGAAATGTGGATCATATATTACTCTGCTTACCCCTACGGTGCTACATAGTCGTAGGTGTCAGTATATGTAGGTATATAAACAAGAGTGACGATGTCTCTGAAAATCATTTTGTAATATATGATTTGTTCGGGATATTTCGACTTATTTGAATAACTACGGATTTGTTTGCCAAATTACTAAGAGCTAGATAGTTTTAATAGCTATTGTTTCGGTTGCCAGAAGTTCTTATCCTTACACAGATGTCTTATATTTAAGTTTGTACCTAATACAATATTCATGGTAGATAGTAACTAGTATCCGTAATATGTTTCTTATTGCAACAATTTATATTTCGAACGTTCGTACTTTTTATAACAGTGAAAACCAAGCCATTTGAAAAATGGACCGTTTTAGAATACACGCTAGATTGGTCCATTGAGGTAACGCGCGCCGTCACTTCACACAAGTTTCAAAAGGTTTCATAAACCGCACCGCTATCTGATAAAAGGAAAAGAAAATAGTGAAAATATCCATCAAAAACGTATTAATTATTGATAGAACCACAATTTCACGTAGATTGATTATATTTATTATATTGATTATATATTATTAGACCTTTTTAATTATAATAGTGAAAACAATTGCACCAGAAGGACGAGTTCGATGTTAATATTCAAGTTTATTTATTACCCTTTTTAGTACCTGTGTGCCAATTTTTATTCAAATTCGCGTAATAGGGTAACAAAAATCCAAACTTTCAATTATATTACATCTCCTCGCCATTCATTAATATTTCTACTAGTAACGTGCGCTATACTAGCTGCTAGTAGCTCGCCACTAACTAATCAATGCGAAATTTCATGATGATCGGTCGAGTAGTTAAGGTGTGAAAGCGTAACAAACAAACTCTCATTCACATTTATATGTTAGTTAGATCTAGCTGTTACCAGCGCCTTCGTACTCGTTTAACAAAAGGACCTTTGCTTTGACTAATTTTTTTTGTCCTAATTTAATTTGCCATTACGAGTTAAGGAGTCTGCCCACTACCCCGTCTCATACCATGACCGTGCTAGGAACGTGTCAGCCAAAAACATATTCTTTGTAAGGAAATGTATAAGACTATGCCCACTAGACCGTTCCGTCACCGACCTGCATTTCCTATAGCAGGGCGTATCGTGTTGCTTTTCGTGTCTGATATGTTCCTAGCACGGTCATGGTATGACGGTGTAGTGGACAGACTCCTTTAGGCATATTTTTTTTTGTCATAATAATACTTTGACATAATTGTTTTTTGGCATACTATTTCAGTAGGCATAAATATCATTTAGGCTAATGCTTTTTGCCCTAATTTTATAAATATAGCATAAAGTTATAAGGCATATATAACTTGGGTACCAAAGTGTAACAATAGGTTAGGGCGCGCCGCCTAAGCCGTTAACATGTTTATTTTATATACAAAAAGTATATTATTAAATGCAAACACAAAATTTACAAAACATCTTTATGTTTTAGAATAGTATGCTTAACAATTAGTATGCTTAGAAAAATTGTGCCTAAACAGTTATGCCAAATTAATATTCTGCGTTACTATTATTAGGATAAGTAAAAGTATGCCATGTTAAATTATGACATCGCCGTCGCCTCCTTTTGTGAGGAAGTAATTTCCATCAAGGAGGCGGCGGGGCGGGAGAGGGTGCGCTTAAATCCTCTCCCCAACCGCAGAACCGGGCGCCGGAGGGCGCGAGATGACCTCCAGCCACCCTGAGGTTTGACCTGGTGGTGGTGGGCTGCGTGGGCCTGCTCGCCACCCGATCAGCACCAGGTCCGAGAGGCGGCGTGCGTGTTCCCAGGTGCGCCTCTGTCGTCTTTGTCCCCTCCAGAGGAAGTATTTTTTTGCAGTGGCCTGCCGTTTCACACGGCGGGCCGAAACCAAGGCGGGGGCGCGATTGCATGTAAATGCGATTCGACGAAATTCTATGTAATTTAATATACATCATTCATATATAAAACAATATCATAATGCTTAGCAAAAGTTGCGTCAATAAATGTCATGCAAATAAGTTTTAAAAATCACAAATATTTATTGACGAAACAAATTCAATCTCATACACACATAATATTATAGTTGCTTTTTAAATAAAATCAACAAACATTCTGTTAAACTTTTGAAGTCATGCATTTTTACGAACGTGCAGCATTTTATTTTATTGGCAAATTGATTTTTATTTCGGTATCGTTAAAAAATTTTGTAACTATATTTGTATATACCAATTACCAGTATACCAATTGTTTGTGAGTAGCATTTTTTAAATGTTATTTCATTTTAGGAATATAATGAGAGTTAAAATAACTAGTTCATGGAAATGTGGAATAAAATATTACCATATATTATTTGTAATAAAAATGTAAAGGGTATTTAAAAATATCCTAAATTATTAACATTGTCAAGTATATTGTTGTGTTTGATAACATGACTTCTTCGGTAGCCTTAAGTCTCAGAATCTAAGTATGTAAAAATAACTACTTAAAACAAGTTAAGTGCAGTCCCTTTTATTTAGCGACCAAATACAGAAGAGTGACGTATTGTGTTCATTCGTTAATCAAATAAGTCATACCTATAATATTTTACCGGTTTATAAATTTTGACTATATAAATCAAAATTAGTTTTTATACAATTGAAATCTAAAACACATATTTTTGTCATTCAAGGTATTTAACCTGTCTCCCGGAATATCAGATACAATAAAAAACCTTTCATTGAGTCCCGCATAACCTATGTATTAACTTATTGAGTCGCAGCGGCACACCGGTGGCCAGACACAATAGATTTTTGATTATGTACGGTATTCTAAGACTTGACAGATTAACAACAGCGTCTAAACAAAACTACAGTATTCGATTCTATGAAAATGTTTATAATGTTATTTTCTTAAGCCATTCTTTTTGACCTAACTGAACCTAAACTAAATAAAATGTGGCGGTAAATTCGAATTTGTGCGCTGCTCTTATGAGGACATTTTTGAGTCGCTGTATGAGTATCATGAGTTTTTATATCTCATTATAGGTGTTATATGAATCGAAACATTGATTTTTACGGTTTATGCAATTGTTTTTAGAATACAGAAATAGGACATATGTATGTCAACGTGGCGGCCGACGCGCGCGAGCCGCTTGGCACAAGCCGCATAACGCTGATACGGTATGGAAATCCATCTGAAGCGATATAACGTCGATCCCTGTAGATATCTATGGCTGAAATATTGATGTCAAGCTTCGAAATATACATAACTATAACAGTACCGGTAATATGCCTATACCTGATAGGATGATATTTAATGAATTAGATACAACCGACCCCGCTTCCCTGTGGCTCAGTCTGATGTTAATTATTAGGGAAGTAATTCCCGTTCCTGTGGTAAAATCGACATAAAAGTATACACGAACAACTTTATATAGAAATTTAACGATGTGTAAAAATTTCAAGTCAATTCATATTCTGCTATTCGAATTTTGCAGAAACAAATATGAGGAAGTTAAACTTTATATATAAAGTTTGCTAGCTGCCACATGTTTGTATAGGCCTCTGTCAATCGTCTTAGATGTGTCATTTAACATTGAACAATGAATTGTTCTGTGATAACTAATCATGATGGTTCAATAGCCAATTTTCTCTTGGGTTTGGCTTATAAGAGTCGCCTTATATTCATGACTTTAGGACTGCCTTAAAAAAAGGTCTTAGTAGCCATGGTACCCTGAGCTAGTCTAGCCTACTAAAAATACATAGTATATAGTTCCTACTAACCTTTCGGAAGTATACAGGCGAGATATCATGCTTGCACATATGTTAAAAATAACCAAATCCAGTTTTTGCTGACACGGAAAGGTTTCGTCTTTTTGGAATGTGGTAATCTGCGACAAAAACATAATGTTATTTATTTTTTCATTTCAACGCCATTTTAATCTTGTCGTGTAACAACAGAATAAAATATATCTCAAATAACAACGAATAGATACCTTAAAATAGCTCAGTTATTATTTTCAGATGTAGACAAGCAAATACGTTGTCAAAATAACTTATATAAGTCCCTATTACGTTGTATGTATATCAGTTTAGTTTACTATTATGAAATCTTTTCTCGGTTGGGTTTCCATCTCACATCTGTAGGAAACGGACATGAAGCTTCCGGCCCTAAGATGCCAAACGGACACCCGATTGTCGGTATCAGGAACTTTTGCAATATTCGTACGAGTATTGTGTATTGTAAAGAAGATTGCGGCTCTCCACTACAGTATATTTACGAAGCTCTGAGCTAATTTGTACCCAGAATGCACGTCTAAGTTTCTTCTTACGCTAGTCATGAATAAAAACTTTCGTTGTAGCTAATTTCAAAGTGAACTAAATGAGTCTGCTCTGTCTAGTTACGGGTTAATTACTTGTCGTCAGGTAACTGTAATGTTTTATTTCTAGCCAAAATGTTCTGTACATCCTAAAAATGGACTACATCCCAGAAGCTCAGGTAACATCAACCACGCTAGTGTCAAACTGAAACTTAGCAAATCAACCATAAGTAGTAGGAATAATGGTCAAATTTTAATAAAGTTTCATATATTGCACTGATTGAAATACAAAATGGTTTATTTAAACGTGTCGAATGTGAGCTTAGAGCTATGTGTATCGAAGAACTGGTCGTCTTGTGTTCATTATAAGTACTAAAGTACATGTGTAGTCCTGCGAGTGAGTTTCTCGCAGCGTACAATATTTTTTGTTGTGAAGCAATAGTTAGTAGGGGATTTGTATCGTTCAGCAATAGTAGGTACTTTTGATAGTAATTGTAGGTTTATTAAACCCTTTGTGACACAAAGATATATCTGTTATAAAGTTTAACGTTTTTTGAATAACTCTGGCCTTATTTGGACTAACTGAATTGTTTAGCAAATCTATACAAATAAATTAATCTTAAGTGTCTGTTTGTGATGTCAAAATAACAGCTTTTTACTCAATTCATATGAAAGTATATACAGTTCTTACAAAAAAATCAATTTTCAAATTTTTGTCGTTCTGGCTGTTTGTTCTGGCTAATCTCTGAAACGGCTTGACCGATTTTGAGACGGGACTTTCACTGGCAGTTAGCTGATGTTATAAGGAGTCTACTTTTATTTTAAAAAATCTTAGGGGCCGCGAAAAATAAGGCAGAACGTTTTTGTTAAATTCCACGCAGACGAAATCAAAAAATAAAAGTAACAGCTAATATAGTAATAATATAAAAAAAACTTCTTGTGGTAATATATAATCCGGATAGACAGCATGGCGTGTGACTCGTTTTACGAAAAGAGCTAATCGCGACATCCTATTCTGCCAACGTTACTCTACTCAGTAAGAACAAAAATCGTAAGATATTGAAGCAACTTTTTATGATAGAATAACTAGTTGGTGGTCCCACTGCCAAGGTGCATAAAGATAGTCTTCTATACTATCAGTTACTACGGTGATACGATACAAACACTCAATATTTGAGGTGTGCTGTGGTAAATAAAGATAGCAAAGAGAGTTAACGAAAAAATTAAAATAATGTTATTTAGATTCAAGTCTTAGTCGTTCACGAGTTATGAAGTAGTTTTCTGAACTCTAACTGTACGACGACGTACATAAAGATGAATAAGTAATCAGCAGGCAATTCTTGTTATATAGGTAGGTAATATTAACGCTTGTACAATACCAACTCAATTATTCAATCACCTTGTAGTCCACAGCTGGACTAAGGCCTCTCCTAATTAACACCACAGCGTGCGGTTTCCCGCTTTCCGTATCAAATCTAAATCATGCCCCTTGTTCAAGTCACCGATCTGACCGTGGACCTTACCTTTGCCATTACATTCTCTACGCAAAAATTCGTTTGCTCCAGCAGCCATAGGTCTTATGGTCAGCCCACAGACACCTTAGATTGCTTTTTCCGAGCGCTGTCAGTAATTTAAGTTCTTTAACAGACAGCCTCGTGCCAAGGTTTATCCCTCAAAGAGACTCTAAGAATAGGTATAACTCGCTGCGTGATTTTCCATTTATGGACTAACCCTAACGAAAGTGACTACGTGTCGATAATGTAGGTCAAAATACTAACTATTATTTGAAGAATGAAGAAATATTGAGAAGAGTAAATGAAAACAGACAAATACTAGAACTTATAGAGAATAGAAGAGGAAACATGATTGGTCTCGTACTAAGAAATTACAAATTTAATACTATGGAAATAAAATAGTCGCAAGGGAAAAGAGAGGAAGAAGAGAATATATAGATCAACTAAAAAAAGCAAATATAGAGACATATCGAGAACTAAAGGGTTTGGCATCGGGCCGAGAAAGATGGAAATTGCTACACCGACAAGTGCATAGCACTTAAATACTCGATTGATTATTTGTATGTATTAGTAGTACCATGAATATTATTTTATTAATATATGAACTTGCGGAAAAGAATAGGACTGGCAGAATAATCATTTGAATCAAACAAGATTTGCCTTGCCTCATTTGTATATCTCTAATTATTTTGCTAAAAAGTTGAAATATAAATTTATGTAATCTCCGTTTTATAATTAAATTATAATTACATGTTTTTCTAGAAGGATCATGTTACTAATGATAACAACGTAAACGTAAATATTACTAAAAATGCTCGTACATTTTTGCATGATATATTCGACGTAGTAAAATTAATGAGGCAGGGCAATAGTGTTTTCAATCATTATTGCCTCATAATTTGCGCGTAAATTTATTCTTATAGGTAATACTGAAACAATGGAACTATGCTATATTTTTACTGTTTCAGATATTATGTATTGTTTTGGCAAATAAAAATGTTATTGTTATTACTGAGTTTCTACTCGTAAGTTTGATAGCCAGGACGGGCAGCGACCTCTTGATTTTTATTTTAGGAATTTAGTAGTATTAACTATAGCAACTAGCAGTCCGATAGTTTAAGCTAGGTATAGGATAAGGTTGCCACCTTTTACGCGGCATCTGAAACATGGCTGACAAAATATGGATAACTAGATTTTGAGCGCTACTCCGCTCGCGTTAATGTAGATTTTTCAATAAATTTCAACCTATCGGGCACAGTACTTTTGTCCTGGATGACAAATGCACTATGTCGTTTTCTGTATCCCTGGCAACGTGAATGCGAAATTTCATGATGAACGGTCGAGTAGTTAAGGCGTGAAAACGTAACAAACAAACTAACTTACATTCTCATTATTATGTCATAAGGTGAGTGGGGGAAAGATCGAACGGTTTTTTGGTGAGATGAGCAGTGTTGTATTTGAAGTCTTGTAGAACACTACATATTAACTTATGCTTAAATTTAATTTATAGTAAGTGAAGAGCAAAGACTATATTTTTCTAATGCATTGATAGCATCCTGTTATATCTGGTCCAAAGCTAAAAAAGAAAATAAATAAAATTGTTTTATCATGAGAATGAAACAGGGGGAAGATGAAAGGGTGATGGGGAAAGATCGAAATAGTTTCTAAAATCGTTTGAATGAATGTCAGACATTGTTCATGGTCACTAGTCTATGGCTTTAAGTGCCCTGAAAACTCGAAACTGGCTGTAATATCAAAATACCTTTATTTAACATAGATAAGGCCAATTATTTATTTTATATATTTCAATCTTACCCCATCGGGGAAAGATTTAAGTGAAGGTTCTCAAACTTTTCACTATTATTGCTTAACAATACTTACTGAAAATAAAACACCTCTTTTAATCAAATAAATCCTTTTATTGTTAATACCGAGCAACAAAACGAAACGACCCAGTGTATGACTTTTAACACCTGTTTTTTTATTCAAGCGGTTGTGAACATAATATACCCATTGCTACTCAGCAATGAGTATATTATAATATTTAGCCGCACCGTATAATGTCAATTCCTTCCTTTTTACTTTTTCTATGGCGTTAGCAACATTGTCCGGAGTGTAGGAGGTAGCACGAAGAGTTTTCCGGACGTAGTTACGTGGCATGGTGATTCTGAATTGGCAAAATGCAATTATTAAATAGGCTTTCGGTAGTACTCAGTAGGTATTTACAACAATATTTGTATACATAAATGGTCGAAATTGTGCCGCTAACAGTTAATTATTGGATGTCCCTTTTTTATAATGGTTGAAGTGAAACAATAATTTTATACTAAGTATATACTTATTTCAAAGACAGTATCTATATAGTGCAGTACCTATATAATGAAACTAATGACTTGTCCACAAAATTATTTTATTTAAACTTGGCACAAACGGTATTGCTGTACATACATAAATTAGAAGTAAAGACCATCAAAGAGTAGGTAGCTATTATTTTATTGTGTATATCTATCACGTAAAGTTTGAGAATATCTGACTATTAGTATGACTTTTGAAAACGGGGTAAGATTGAAACACTTATATATTCTTCTTACCCCGTCAAATATTAATGGGTAAAGACGGAAAGTTCTCATAAATCCTAAAATACGAGAAATAGCTATATTTAGATGTAATAATACGACTAAGAATAAAAAATAATAAGTAAATATTTCAATAAAACACTCATACTTACCTCGTTAGTAAAGTTACAGGACACGGGGTAAGATTAAAACACTCGATTAACTTGCGTGAAAGTCATAGCGCAGATTTGTACTATTTCACACAACCATGCATGCAAAGACGCAAACGCTGACTGACGTGTGCGACGTAACAAAATGGCGGTCTTAACAATGTTGCCAGCACTTTTAAAAGTACACTAAATCTGGCGATATGCACGGTTTTTTGTGTTACCCCGTTTTTCGTCTTCCCCCCACTCACCCTACTAGCTTTTGCTTCGTCCGTGTGGAAAAGTTACTTTAGGCAGCATTTTATTTTTTAAGACACTTATTTTGTAAATAATAGACATATAAATGTTGTGGTGTACTGCACATATGTATAGTTTAATTTAATACATTTTAATAAGTTACGTTTTTTATTATTCCATTCTTTGCTAAAACATGGCGAGCGCGCCAATTAGTAGAAAACATTTTTTTTTTATTATTATCGTAAATGCTGCGTTTAGGGGAATATGTATTCCTTTAAACGGAAATGGCAAATCGGTCGGAATCATCGCCATACGGGGAATTAAAAGATTTTCTCCTTTTACCATTCTAGTCATGATTATATACTTTTATAATATTGCGTCCTAGATGAGTAATTTGTTATACTATTACATAGCCTTGGTGCGTCAAGATTTCTCATTAACAGGACTGGAATACCAACTTTCAGCCTTAAGTTATGGGAAGGCACTCCTGATAATTCTAAATAAAGAATTGGGATCCTCTATAGGGTACGATGTACTTGTTCATCGTCCATAACATTGTCTACTGAGAAAACACGACAACATCTCTATCATCATCTAAGGTAATTTATTCGTTTATGTGACCTACTGTATCATTTGTCGACACGGAAATTGACCTGTCACACACCCATTCTCGATTGCCTATACTTATTTGTAGATCTGGATAAACATTGTTATTTAAATCATCTGTGTTATCGCCAATTTGACAGAATTTACGTCTTAATGTAATCATGCCGTTACTGTCTGTTAGCATACAATCTTTTTCGACTTAGAAGAGCATATTGCGCTGGGTGAGAATCGTTGTGTAGTTGTACTCGCATATGTGTTTGTAGTCAGACAAAACTTATTTACGGGTACCCGTAATACAGACGCCTTCAAACAGGCATTTATTTCATTTGCCGGTGTACCCTAAGCAGGGTCTGTCTAAAGTCAACAGCTAAAAGTACCACCATCCCTCCCATTATACCCTGATTGTTCTTGATATCTTTCAGGGCGCGATATAGTGCTTCGATTGCTTCTTTGTGGGACATTCTATATTCATCCCAAACCTAACACCTTACACTGTTGCAATATTTTTGCTAATGTTACAAACTCCTTCACTACGATGCACCGCCGCCCGAAGGCGCATCTTTCATTGTGTATGGCGCTTGGCGTGTCCATTACTCGCGCGACGTGTATATATTAAGTCGGCAATTTTACTATTTATACAATGCTGCCTAAAAATATACGTAGGTATTGTAAAAATAAAGGGCTTTCACACGAATTTTTGTCTCCTATTTCATCCCCATGTAGGTAGAAATTTTGAAATAGCTGCATCAAATGTTTACTTATTTACTTCTTATCAAGTGCCTTAATACAAATTCTCATGGTTTTATCTTCGATGATGACGAATTCCCATACAAACTTTCATCCCTTATCTCGACCACTTCACGCCCTTTTTACAATAAAAGGTAACCTATGTCCTTTCTCAAATTCTAGTCTATCTCGGTCATAAATTTCATCAAAATCGGTTGTGGTTTATGCGCAATAATGAAGAATTCCTATACAAACTTTCATCCCTTGTTTCAACCCCTTTATGCCTTTTTTACAACAAAAGGTAGCCTATGTCCTTTCCCAAGGTTTAGTCTATCTTTGTATCAAATTTAATCATAATCGCTTGTGGTTTAGGCGTGAAAGCGTAACAGACAGACAGACAGACAGACAGAGTTATTTTAGCGTTTATAATATTAGTAGGGATTAGTCAGGATATAAACCCTTCAAGGCAATAAGCGTGTCTATATAAGAATATTTTAAATTTGATACTACTGTTTAAAATCGGACTTATACTGGTTTTTGTTAAAATCGTATCTGCTGCTTTTCGTGGTTTATTTAAATTTAATGGATGAATACTTGTCAATATATCAAACGGATATTCATTTTGGAATTTAAAAAATAATTATCATAATATATCCAGCGACATTACATAAGTACTACATTCATTTATAGCCACCAGCAATTTATTTTCATTGAATTTTCGTTTTGGATTTTTACTGTGCATTGCTAGCAACATCCTACATTCTTTACTTTGGCAACTTTATACAAAAAGAGTAATAGTAATATAAATGCATTACTTTTTCATAGGTATCATACAATTCAGGCGTTGGCTTTTATAGATGACACATGGTGAATGAAATAACCCGTGCAGAAAGCAATTTGTATACACGAACATCGAAAATTTAAATACCTTATTGTATTAATTAAAAATGAGTGAAATTAAAGCAGTATACAATACCATGGATGTGCATAAAGAAACTACATACAATATACCTACTAGCTGACTTGGAAAACATTGTTCTGCCATTTGGGGGTTATAGGTGTTTGTGGTCGCACTCCTCCGAAACAGATATATATATGTGTATATATATATATATATATATATATATATATATATATATATATACAGGATGTCCGGTAATTAACGGATAACCTTGAAATGTCTTATAGTAGAACTGAAGGCCGTTCAGAAAAAAATAATATGTAATAATAAAAAAATATAAAAATATATTATTAGAGCCAATTCTTTTTTTTACGTCACCGGCGATGTCTATAAAAGCGGTCGAACGAAGGCGTGGCGGCCATTTGCCAGTTGACTTTCGAGCAGTGAGGTTTTTGGTGCGCACGTGAGCTAATTTAATTTAAATTGTTTAACGGTTTTTCTGTCTAGCTGATGGTTGATTGTTTCTTTGTTTTTAATGTTATTCTATTTTGGTATTAAAATTATGAGTTGCGTTTAAGCTATTTAAAAGTGATATTTCTGAATAAATTGTGTTAGAGGTTATTTCATTTGTTTATTTTTTTAATATACTTCTTTCCTGGTTCCTAAAAATATATATATTAGAAAGTGCAAGCTAATACAGCATAGCATACTTTTGACTGTCTATCTATTAGCATAAATAGTGTTTAGTAATAAAACAACAAAAAACCGATGGATTTCATTCATTTATGGTCGTAGTATACAAGAAAGTTAAACATGGTAATTAAAAAAACACATATCTCAGGTAGTAGTTAGGATAGATTTTATTTCATATTTTTTTCTGAACGGCCATCAGTTCCACTATGAGACATTTCCAGGTTATCCATTTTAATTACCGGACATCCTGTATATATATATATATATATATAAATATATATATTTCTGTTGTGTATGTATATATAGGTATAAATATAGATGTATGTAGCTGTTAAGGTAATTTATTATAGAAGAGCCTCGCTGATTTCCAGCATGAATGCCAGCTCGACCGGGGAAGGACTACCCTCTCAAAGAATATCGACGTGAAATAGCAGTAATAACCCTACTGTTGTGTTTCGTTCGGTGAGTGAGTGTGCCGGAGGCCCAATGAACCTCTTTCCCCTTCCCACTCCTTCTCCTTCCCACTTCCGTTTTCTCTTCTTCCTTTCCTAAAGGGTCGGCAACTCGCAAGTGAAACCTCTGGTGTTGCAGGCGTCCATAGCCTACGGTAACCACTTACCATCAGGTGGGCCGTATGCCAGTATGCCACGTCAGTTGTATTAAAAAAAAAATAGGAAAAAATCAGTAAATCATGTATATGTTTACTTCAGTAAATATACATTAATTATTTGTCTCACCAGAAACTTATATACATACATAGTTTCTGCCTGTTTTTTTTATCATTGCCTGTCAAATTGACTACACTGGTAAACAGACGTGTAGTCCACGAACAGAGCCCTCCACTATGTCCTCACGTGAAGCGGTGCCAAGGACGGCCTAAAGATGTGCGTTTTCGCCCCGCTTGAAGGAAAAAGTATCGAAGGAAGAAGGAAATATGTTTATACCTATATGTTTATATATTATATCGTATAATATTTAATAATGTACCGTATAAAGAATTTGTCATAATTGGCGTTTTAGTACTGTTTTATTTTAATATATATTTTATATGAAAAAAAATTACTAACTCATATGAATTGTCCGAAATAAATGATTTTATTATTATTATTTCACATTTATTTACTACTAACCAATAAAAATTACATTTTTAAATAAATAACTATAGAAAAACACATATAAAAATATAAAAATTATGGAGGCCGACCGGCATCGAGACAAGGTCTAAGCTGTCGATGGTTAGGGGTCCAGAGAGAGGAACCTCCTCACTATGCGTGCCGCATCGAGGAGGACTGCCTTCTGCATCTGACCCTTGACCCAAGCACCTAACGCGAGCCTCTTAAGATCTTGGTCGAGGCTCTTGGCTATTAGACCGTTCACCGTAACGACTATCGGTACAATGATTGCCGAGTCCACATTCAGTCCAGGTATTTTTAATCCTTTTCCTTCTCAGCTTTCACGAGGTTGCCATCATGAGGGATGGTAATATCGACAATCATTGCACGGCGCTCTGATCGATCTATTACCACGATATCAGGCTTGTTGGCAACAACAGTCCTGTCTGTGATAATAGATCGATCCCAATACAGTGTGATATGGTCCTTTTCGAGAACTAGTTCTGCTACATACCTGTAGTAAGGTATCTCGACCTCTACAAGTTTGTACTTCAAAGCAAGTTGCTGATGGATAATTCTGGCTACTTGGTTATGTCTGTGCAAGTACTCGCCGTTAGCAAGACGAGAATAACCGGAAACTATATGCCTGAGGGATTCACCGGGTTGGTGGCACGCCCGACATATGTCAATCGTACCATCCCTCAGGATATACATATTTCCGGTAGTTATTCGTCTTGATAACTTCGTCCATAATTGCACAGACAAACCCTTCGGTTTCCACAAAGAAGTCACTGAAGCGTAGCCAGTTCACGGAGGCGAGAAGGTCTACATCAGGCCCATATAGGGCCTTGTAGAACCTACCGTGAAGCTCCTTGCTCTGCCATACACTCTTGTGGTCGTCAATGCTCAGTACTACAGGGATGCGCCAGCTCTCTTTAGCCAGATTAAGCGGGGTGAGTCCGTTATCCACTGTGAGAACATCACGATGCATATCCATGTACTTTAAAGGAAATACTCTCTAAGGTTGCATACCTCACGGTTATGGAAGGTTTTGGCATTTAGAACCCTCGACCCCCACATTTCCGCGGGATGTACAACCTCATCACAGACGAACGAGGATGATGCATTCGGTATGCCATCAACAGTGTACGGACCTTCCTGTGGGCATCTAACTGAGTCTGAGTCCACTTAAGTATGCCAAAGGAGTATAAAAGAAGCGACCAACCGTTAAAAGCGCGCACCTTGTTGCCGCCTGATAAAAGACTGTTAAGTACTTTTCTCAGGCGACCAAAGAAGCGCTCCTTCAACGATTGTTTCATGTCATTATTATTATTATTATTGCACATGATACATAGAAATTACTTTACCATACCATACCTATTAACATGGTTGTTCGTTAATTTTAATAATATACGTTTCCTGTGGCTATGTCTGCATAAAAATACTGTATGCTGACGTCGCCAGAATTGTAGGAAAATAAACATAATTTAGGGCATAAAAATGCTAGACTATATTTTCAAACACAGTTCCTCATTAGTTACTCAACAAGATAACAAGTATTACGAAAAAAGATAGAAAAAAGTAGCTTATAAACTATCTGCGAACTCTTTCAAGATTATGTACAGCCTGTAACGCAAAGGTATAGTCATGTTTTACCACATTATCTATTGATTTTCGTATTCGTTAATGGTAGTAGTCAATACTATTGGCACTATAGAAGCCATAAGTACAATACCCAGTTGTAGAGCGCATCTCACTGTGACTCACATTTCCTGAAATTCGTGCCTTGAATCGTAGAAATCCTAATACCAAGGCAAAGATTGTATATAGATTTCTCCGTAGATTTAATTAATTAAGGAGAAAGCAGCCATTAACGTGATAAATACGTGCAAATACAAATATAATGTCGTATACAGCTTCAGTTACATAATTATGTGTGCCAAACAAGTTAATTCCCGCGGTGCAAGACGACCAAAGATTTATTTGTTAAGCTTTAGCTCGAGGCTGCTGGCATGGTATTTGGTTCGTGATAGAAACGCCCGGTTTCTTACTACGGTCATTTACATACAGAATATTCCAGAATATGTGAATCAAATTGTAACGGGAGATTCCATAGGTGAGGACGTTCCAAATGTGCTAAATAAAAAAAATAAAAATATTATGACCTTTGTGTAAAAATAAAAAAACAAACAAACAAGATTTTCTTTGGTGCAAAAAAATAAACCACAATAATTTAAAAAAGATCGTTTGATATTTGACGAATCAATCCTTCACAAACAATAAAAGAGAAAAATGAAAAGTAGCCATAAACGAGGCACTTGTAGTTGAAAGTCAGAAAGTCCCGTACTTTTTTAAAAGTACAATTTCATTCACATATTCTGAGATATTCTGTATGCATTAATAAACTAATCTTCAAGAAGAGGAGATTATAATGTGGTATATTTGCTTACGTGTATAATTTGTATAATAGATTAGATTAGATTAGATTAATTTATTTCTGAACAAACATACATTTGTGTTGAAAATTCTTAAAACTAACACGACAAAAAAATGGAACAAAAATATATTATAAAAAAAAAAAAATAAGAACACAAATATAGATTTTATATCGAACTTACAAACTATGATATGCTTGTTATTGTTGCCTTATATGCATAAGCCTTTATTTGCATCCTACTTACAATTATTAAATAATGATTAATTATATTTCTATTTTGTCAATTTATTTTACCACTCGGGAACAGTCACTTTTTCTGGATGAAAGATACGTTATGTCCTTTTCTGTACCCCCGACATCGTGTATGCGAAATTTCACGATGATTGTTAAGGCGTGAAACCGTCACCAACAAGGTCAATTTCGCATTTATAATATTAGTTATCTTATCTTATCTTGTGTGGGGGCCAGTCAGTACAGACCGGCGACACTTCGACCCAGTGGGATCTTTTGTGTCGACTTCCCCAATACCGACTACCATAGATGTTCATGGCAGCTGGGACCGACGGCTTAACGTGCTCTCCAAGGCACGGAGCAGGCGATAATTATCAATCAATACGCACATACTCGTAATTTCGAAAAGTCATATAACTTCCGAAAGTCATAGGTGCGCGACGTGGG
Source organism: Catocala nupta (assembly GCA_963675205.1). Classification (NCBI taxonomy): domain Eukaryota; kingdom Metazoa; phylum Arthropoda; class Insecta; order Lepidoptera; family Erebidae; genus Catocala; species Catocala nupta. The sequence goes on along the minus strand of OY776086.1, from coordinate 21,804,399 downwards.
TTCGAACCCGAGACCCTCTGCATTGCAGTCTGTTGGTCTCCTCACTGAGCTACCGCTGCTCTTTATAATATTAGTTAAGATCGTATTGTGTATTTTATATTATAAATGTATACCTACATAAAATAATATTTATTTTATGTTAGCAATCAATACAATGGCAACAAAAATATATTTTGGTAAGTTTAGTCGATACTGTATTGTTCAAATAAATAAGCTGTGCTTTTGTACTTATAGTGGTGATATTTTTATGATTTTACGTATGCTCTCATCACAAAATTATTCTAGTGTCTTAGTTTATAAATATCGAGCGTATTTTGATTGAGGTATAAGCTACTTTGTGGAATTACCGCCGTTAAGTATTAAGTCTGACCTCTCTTCAAGATTTCACGTTAAAATCTCGACTTATATTGAATATTATTGTTTTTTTCTTTACATCAAAAAAGAGTAACGAATCAACGTATTTTTAATGGAGATAGCTGGCGGAATAGAGAATTTAAACCCACATTTTATCTGAGAGGAAAATATCTTAGAAACGTTAAACGAAAATATGATGTGGTGTCAAAACGTACCTTTATCGTTATAATATTAATAACTAACTGTTACTTTAACTTTTTATTAAATTCCACATGGAGCAAGTCAGGGGACTTCCTCCATGTGGAATTTAATAAAAAGTATTTGTTTAGTTAGCAGAGATTTTCCATAATTAATGTAGCTAAGGTACTCCTTATAACATCAGCTATATACCAGTGAAAGTCACGTCAAAATCGGTTTAGCCGTTTCAGATATAAGCCGGAACAGACAGACAAACATTTTAAAATAGATTTTTTGGTTCACTTATATGTAGGTATCGTATATACTTTCATATGCATTTAGCAAAAAGCTGTTATTTTGACATTACAAATAGACACTTCAATTTTATATTTGTAGTGATGCCCGGCGCTAAATGTATAGCAATAACTAGGAAATAAATATATCAGATCGGTCAATTGTTAAATGGTATTTTATCTTCCATTACAGAGGTTCAAAAGCCAATTGAACTCACTGATCCGAATCTATTAATGGGTAACCGCATTGATAGTTAATCAATCAGAAATATAATCGTGAGCAGGCTACGGTGACGTACCTGCCGACGTACATCCTTACTATCTTCTTTATATATATAATTCTTCTGTACGTGTGTTGACAGTGAACTTCGCCTAAACGGCTGGACCGATTTAAATGAATTTTTTTTGTGTGTTCAAGTGGATTCGAAGATCGTTTAGATTTGGTTTATTTTCTTAATTTTTTTTTCGCCTGTATAGGACAACGTCTGTCGGGACAGCTGGTATATATATAATATTATAAATACGAATGTCAGTGTTTGTTACGTTTTCATGCCTTAATTGCTGAACCGAACATCGTTCAATTCTGCATACACGATGTTGGCAATACAGAAAAGGAAAGGTACCTTTCTTTAAAAAAAGTGCTTTTCCCGAGACATAGAAATTTATTGACAAAATCTACATTAACGCAGGCGAAACAGCGTGCAATATCTAGTCCTAACTAATATTAACAAACAATAACCGATCCAGTTATGTAGGTCCAACTTCGAGAAAGAGGGCGGTCGTCGAATCCATCTCGGCTGCGCAGCGTTCGGGAAGCTACGACATATCTTCGCGTCCAATATACCGCAGTGTCTCAAGAAGAAAGTCTTTGACCAGTGTGTGTTGACAGTGATGGCTTAGAAACGTAGTCGCTTATTATGGACCTTATAAAACAGGTCACTCAGGGGGTGATGGATAGAGCTATGCTTAGGGTTTCCCTGTGGGATCGAATCAGAAATGAGTAGGTTCGCAGAAAAACTAACGTTTGCCGACATAGCTCTTTAGATAGCCAAGCTGAAGTGGCAGTGGGCAGGGCACATAGCGTGCAGAACCGATGGCCGTTGGACATAAAGGTTCTGGAGTAGCGGCCACGCAGTAGAGGTAGGCCTCCAAGGTGGGCTAACGACCTGGTAATAGTCGCGGGAAGCGGTTGGACGCGGGTGGCCCAAGACCAGTCTGTGTGGAAAACCTTGGGGAGGCCTAAGTCCAGCAGTGGACGTCTTTCGGCTTAGATGATGACTAATATTTAAAATACAAATCTGAGTTTGTTTGTTTGTTACGCTTTTACGCCTGAACTACTAGACCGATCATCATCAAATTTCGAATACACGTTCTCAGGGGAACAACAAAGGACATGAAACACCTTTTATCGAGAAAAAAGTAAAAACAATTGACATAACCTACATTTATACGGGCGAAACCGTGGGCAAATTCTGGTATATAATAATATACTATTTAAGATGAACCTTTTAACGTTCCATGGTAACTACAAAGCTTTGACGCTTATTGTTTATCTTCGTAAATATCCCTATAGTATAAGGGATAATCCTTATGCCGCAAAGATTTTTGGACGAAGAAGAAAATGAAAAAGGTACTTCTGTTTGTAGATTACACGAGTTTTTGTCTTGTGCGTAAAGGAACCAGTAAAACCAACATACAATAGTAACAAGATAAAGAATGAAAGAAAGAAAAGAAAGAAACATATTTATTTGTATCTACTTTACACAATACAATATGGAGTAGTATATAGTATGGAGACAAAATTAGGTACCTGCGCCAGCTATTTGCAGTTAACTGAAACGCTGGTATTCTCGCAGACCTATACAGTATTTAAGCAAATTACAACAGATGAACAGTAAATTGTTACAGTATTTGAGCAAATTACAACATATGAACAGCAGCTTGTTTTAGTTTAATTTGTTAAATTTTAAAAGGTGATACAATACACAACAATTACCGTTCAAACGCTGTAACTGTTCTCCTCATATACAATATTTAAAAAAAAATAGAAATATATACACAATATAAAAATTGAAATTAAAAAAAATCTTAAAGACACACAGATCCACAGATATATATTTATAATTCGTATATATACATATCAATAATTTTGTATATACAATATATAGTAAAGGGATACATTGGTGATTTTTCTTTTTATTTTCTTTTTTTATCGTGACACGGCAAAGTGATTGTAATGGACCTGATGGAAAGCCCAATTACAGTTTAGAGACAGTGACGACGAGGTGAAGATACATGTCTTTTAGTACTTCCGGTCTGACCAGATGCTTCTTGACGCTACGTTTGAAGGACCAATATCATAGAAGGGAGGGAACACATGAGCCGGAAGACTCTTCCAAAGTTGTATGGTATGGCATAAAAAGGAATTGCTGAACCTTTTGGTGCGAGACGGGATTGTGCTAACCGTCAATCGGTGATTACGAAGACTGGCACGTGTGGTTCTCAAAAGGAAGGGGGAAGGTGGCATGAGGTCAAATAACTCTTCGGAGCATTCGCCATGAAACAGGCGATAGAATACGCTAAGGGACGCAATGTTTCTACGAAGTAGTAGCGGTTCGATGTCCTTCGTAACCTTCTTGCTGTCGATTATACGTACGACATGACGCTGCAGTTTATCTAAGGCATCGAGTAGGTACTTATTATCACCGAAACTACAAATTATCACCGAATTACCTATACAAGGTTTTCTGATATCATCAAATAACCTATTTTTACTTATAGAGATGGAAAAAGAGGGTAAATATAGAAAATATAACCAGCAGCAACTTCAAAAGTCCATTAGTTTAGTAAAAAATTAAGGTAAATCTATATAAAAAGCTTCTAAGGAAGCAGACGTTCCATAGAGCACCTTGAAGCGTTACCTGGAAAATAAAGAGGAATCTGTAAGAAAAATGGGTAGACCGACCTTATGCACTGTCTTGTGATTTACAGTTAAGGCTTTACAATTATATTATAGAAACGTATGAATTGGGTTTTAGGCTTACCGTTTATCAAATTACAAAGTATGCCTATGATCTATATATGTGCCGAAGTGGCTGGTCGGCAAAACTTATTAACATCAGCTAATCGCATTTCCTATCGAAAATTATCTGGGCAATACATGATTATAATTATAATTGTGTCCTTTTTTATTTTATTCTCAAAATATCTGATGTCATATATTTTGATAGTATCAACAAATTTCCTACCGAGCATCACCAATTTACCGGCCTATGTCGCCAATATACTCTCGAATTATCTTGTATTCAATAAACGTGTATTCTTGAAATCATTACATTTTCGTCAATTAAACTGTTCCTATTATTTAGTTCAAATAGTAAATAATGTAATAAAAGTGAAAATAAAGTGACTTTTGCCTCACTTGCCAAATCCCTTCAAAACTTTAATTTTTCATTATAAGCACCAATATACCTGCCCTTACGCATATAATTTTAAATAATATCGCTAAATAATAATTTTTAACGTGTTGCCGAATGAACGAAATAATAAATATAATAATAAACTATTGAATCATTTGATTTGTCTATCTACGAATTTTGATTAGCCTGTCAATAGTTGGTATGCCAGACATAATTATGTAATTGAATCTAATTGGGTCTAGCCGCCGGCGTCCCGCTGCGATAATATTAAAATCAATAGTATATAATTTATAGTAATAGTAGACTGTACGGATTGCGTATAGTGGGTTTAAGTGGTCGCCTCGACACTGTCATTGCACCGAGTGTTGTGGGTTCGAATCCCCCAACTTTGTGTGATCCACAAATGATTGTTCCGAGTCTGGGTGTTCTGTGTCCGTTGTTTAAATGTTTGTAAAGTACCCCGTGACACAGGATTTTTCCAAAGGGGGGAGATGTCCTTTATAAAAAGAAAAACTATTATGCAAAAGATGCACAGCTTAATCTCAAGCCTTAGAATACCAGACATAATTATTAAACTATTGCGTCTGGCCACCGACGTGCCGCAGTGACACGATAGGTTAATAATAATATAATCATAATAATATGCTGTCACGTATACACAACACCATTAAGTATAAACATACATATATACACATACATATAATTTTTTTTTTGGAAATTAATGGCTAAGACACACTTCCATGTTCATGCACACAAATGTTTGACTTATGCGGGAATCGAACCCGCGATCTCAGGCGTGGCAGTCGGTTACACTAACCACTACGCTATCGAAGCCGCCACTTAGGTCTTAGAATACCAGACATAATCATAAATCTATTGTCCAGCGGCCACCGGCGTGCCGTAGCGACTTAATAGATTATGCGCGGTTCAATCTGACTAAGTATTGTCACGCGGACCGGTCGTGCTCAGCGGCTGCGCTCGCGCCGGAGTGAGTACCTCTTTTCTCCCCGCGGCCGCAAATAAAAACACAGTTACGCCTGAATCGCGCGTCTGCCGCCGGCCGACGTTCTAAAGTTAAGTGTTCTACTGCACTTTACGTACTTTCGCTAATCGTGTAAAACCTGCATTAAAGATCGCGTAATTGCGAATTATAGTGTTTACTTTACCTCCGATACCTTGACTTTCCTGGTCGAACACGTTCAAAAAACGTGGCCGCCATAGAACTACCTTACAGTCTGTACTTGAGACCGGTGCCAATGATTTTGTTCTATGCTCCACAGATGAGGAGAGATTCTACGGTGAAGTAATTTAAGTGGTCCCGTGGCCATCCAATAGTGTACCAATCTCTTTTGAGATAACAGCTACTTCAAGATCGACCATAAGCATTTGACACCTGCTGTATTGCAAACATTCATAGGCACAGTACCTTACCAACTGGTAGGCCTATATTTATTTGCTAAAGAGTTTGTTTGTTTGTTTGGTTGAACATGCTAATCTCCGGAACTACTGGTCCTTCTTCTCCTTAGCCTTCATTATGCCCAGTAACTTGGGGTCGGCTGTTCTAGTCTAACCGGATTTGACTAGATATCAGTTTTTACACGGTCCGGCTGCCACCTGACGTCCGCGACCCGAAGGCTAAAGATACCCTAAGGCTAGACCAGTGTCAGGATATTAAAGGGCACTGACTTCCCAATAACGACTGCCATAGATATTCATGGCAGCCGGGACTGACGGCTTAACGTGCACTCCGAGGCATGGAACAGGCGATAATTGTTAATCAATACGCACATAATTTCAAAAAGTCATATAACTTCCGAAAGTCAGAGGTGCGCGATGTGGGTTCGCACCCGAGACCTTCTGCATTGCAGTATGTTGGTCTCCCCACAGGTTCGAATTTAAAAATTATTTTTGTGTTGGATAGCCCATTTGTCGAGGAAGGCTATAGACTATATAACATCACGCTACGTCCAAAAGAAGCGGAGCATCAATGGAAAATGTTGCAAAAATGGGGAAATTCTCTTATGTGAAGCAGACGAAGTTGCGTGGGTCAGCTCGTATATAAATACACAGAAAAATGATGCAGGTATGGCGCAGTGGCTTATCTTATCTTATCTTGTGTGGGGGCCAGTCAGTACAGACCGGCGGCACGTCGACCCAGTGGGATTTTTTTGTGCCGACTTCCCCAATAACGACTGCCATATATGTTCATGGCAGCCGGGACCGGCGGCTTAACGTGCTCTCCCAGGCACGGAGCAGGTGATAATTGCCAATCAATACGCATATAATTTCGAAAAGTGCGTGACGTGGATTCGAACCCGAGACCCTCTGCATTGCAGTCTGTTGGTCTCACCACTGAGCTATCGCTGCTCTTGTGCAGTGGCTTAAGTGGTCGCCTGCGCCGAGTGTTGTAGGATCGATCACCACACGGGAAAAAAAAATTGTGATGCATTTATAGTTGTTCCAAATATGTATGTTCTATGTGTGCGTTGTTTAAATATTTGTAAAGTCAACCGCGACAAAGGTGTTATCCCAGGTACAGGAGTTATCTTTTAAAATAAAGTATAGAGTAAAATGATACAGTATGTATTATTTGCTTTGGTTCTTTTAATTATAAGGCAGCAGTAAGACACTTTTTCTACAATAGATTAATACGTAGACTTTGATGTTATAAGGCGGTCTGCAAGTACAAAGAGGCGAGGTTATTCTAGCTAGAAGATCACTATATAAAGTTAATAGAATATAGATTAGACTGTTTTCAAAGCTCTTTTAGTTCTATTGCTCTGTCTTTTAAGAAGTTTTTTAAGCAAATTCATAGCTTTCAAGAATATTATACTATTGAGCTCACTTTTATGTCACTGGGGCAATAAGGCGATGGCAAATGCGTAGCTTTAGAAATACATAATTCTACCCTAAGTCATATGACCTACTGGGACTTTGAAAAAGCGACTTGACGTGTTCAATATTGAAGCAGCACGATAACATGAGAGCCACGAAATAAACGTTCAAAGCGAATATGCTCAGAGCGACAAGATTGAACGTGTAATACAAATATATGACTTTATTACTAATACGCCAAAAAGCGGTGCAGCCACAGTAAATGTTCTACAGTATAGATACATGAAACTGCCGCTGTGGAACTCTACGTCCCGCGCGTGTGTATAACAATTTATTTTCTTTTTGCATTGTACGCATATTAACTAGACTTTGTGGATGTGTAACGGCATAAAATGTACGCTGTTAGCGAATCAACGTTTTAAATTGGCGATATTCTCGGGGCCCAAGCGTATGCTAGGATTCACGCTCACAGAAGGCAAAGGAAATGAAATTGTACATCAGTATGCGTTCTATTTTAAAATTTCAATTCGTAGGTTTTGGAGAGAGATATCGTTGAAACGTGCAGCTAGCTTCGAATTTCAAAATAAAACAAAATAATATCTACTCTCGTGTACCTATCCTCTCGTAGGTTCGATGGCGTCAGCGTGAGTGTACGTGCCAATCGTGTATGCCTGGATGGGGTTTTATTAGAATATTCAGAAGTTCCAATTTTTTAATACCGTTGTTATTTCAATATTTTTGGAGTAGTCTCCAAATCACTATGTAAAATTTCTAGTATCTTAAAATGTGTATGTATATAACATACTTATTTTAAGTTACTAGAAATTCCTAACCAATGACGTAATATAAATAGACGCGTCATGCATGAATATCACGGCACTCGTAAACAGCGTAAATACATATAGACAATAGACAGCTACTTAGACGCACGAAGAAAGGAAAAGAAAATTAAATGTCTACGGAATTCCTGTTGTTAGAGACAGTTAAATATATTTCTAATCTAATTACGTTGGCATTCTGTGGGGCATGCTCATTGGCCGAGCGCGAACACGTGACTTACCTCAGGTGCCAGCCGCCATTAGAAGGTATTGAAAAATAAAATAAAATTCATTTATCTTGATACTTACGCATGAAATGATACTTTTTTATCTTTCACAATTGCAATATAATTTTTACATTTCCTAAAAACACAGGAAGGCATTTTTTTTGTTGTTGGGGAAGTTATTTACTTCTTTTATTTTAATGACACGTACATTCGCGGCACTGGTTGGTACGTGACTAAATAGACTTCTGGTAATTACCTTGCATTCATGTTGCCATTACAGAGCGCGGGCATCGTATCTATAGTTTATATATTGTTCATAACAAAATTAAATATGAAGATAATTAGATATTAACATAATAATTATATAAACATATTTCAGAAGAGCCTAAAATTATTAGCCTAGTTTATATAACCTTTACACACTAGGGTTTCATCAGCAGTGTAGCGTTTGGTAAGTATATGCGGACTCACGCCGCGAAAACGCAACCGACACGTCGCGTGTCGAACCTTGTCCACACTGTTGTTGCTTATACGTATAGCGTCGCCCATTTGCAATTTTAGCAAAGCGATATACAAAGTGGAGCAAATATTATCACATTAATTGATACCATATATACTACCTGGTATTCTTTGACAAATTACAAATTATGAAGCAAATATATTCCAAATATATGTAATGCAATCCAAAATCCAAATAAATGTCAAGGATCTCAAGCAGCAATATTAAAATAAAACAAACAAACGAAAAAAAAACACAAAAGAAACAAAAAGCAAAAGAAATAAGGTACATAGTCTTGTGACGAAAAGAAATAGGTTAGCGTGTGCTTATTACAATGGTGTTCCAATTTGTGTCCAATTTAATTTTATTTATTTTGTTCAAAAAATCATTTCTTAATTTCTGCGTAAATAGGTTTTTAGTTTATGTTATCCGTCTTATACCAACCAGCTTAAGGCGGTATATCATTTAATGTGATAAGTTTTGCGCCACTCTGTATACATAAATTCATAATTGATGGCACGGATGGTGTAGCGGTTTAAGTGGTAGCATCGTTACTGGTATTGCGCAGCAGTATTGTGGATTTGACCCCAAAAGAGACAAAAAAATGTGAAAGCCATTAATTGTTGGTTCGGGTCTGGGTGTTTTTTCCCGCGACACAAGATTAATTTCTAGTGCGAGAGTTGTCTTTAAAAAATCAACCAATGAAAGTCTCTAGACTTGCCTCGTTTATATTCATTCTATGCACGTTGAACGATAGTGTGTCGTTTTCGTAGCGCTAGCGCAACAGAAAAATACCAACGCGAACGCCTTCGCTAGAGAAACATTAGTATAAAGCTCTTTGCCGTAGACAGTACCATTATACTAAAAATAATTATTATAACAAGTCGTTATACAGATATAGGTAATGTTTGTTGTATTTTGTATTCACTAAGTAATATAAAAACGATTTAATTTTAACAAAGTATAGAAAAGAGAGGTCAACTAATAATAAAAAAGGATGACAATTTCCAAGTATTTAATGTCTTGAACATTTTCTTTTATACGTATGACAAGCTTTAGCTCTTATATATTTATTTTGTAATCCTAACTAATATCATAAATGCGAATGTAAGTAGTTACGAGCCCGTTCGCCCCTCAAGTTTCGCCCTCTAGTAGGTATTTGTTAGGTTTCTTCTTAAATCCACCCAAAATTAGGAGCCCCGCGAAGCGGGATTCCGTCTTTCTATGAAAGGGGCGAAAGTCAAGGGGCGTACGGGCTCGTAGCCATGTGAGTTTGTTTGTTACGCTTTCACGTCTTAACTACTCCCCCGATCATCCAGAAAAGGAAGTAGAGTATCCTTTATCCAGAACAAAAAAATCTGTTTACGAGGGATAGAAATATTTTTGACAAAATCTATATTAAAGTATAGAGAGAGAGTGAATACGCCGAAAAATATATTAATATTATAAATGCGAAAGTGAGGTTGTTTATTACACTTTCAAGCCTTCACTACTCGACTGATCTTCAATAAATTTAGCAACACGTTGTCAAGGATCCAGTATAGGACATATGGTACCTTTTATTCGGGAAAAGTACTGTTCCCGAAACCACAGACAAAAGCCAGTGAATTAAAACGAATAATATATAAATTTAAATGCAAATAGAATTTGTATTTAGACTTTACATTATTATATCTAGATATCACGCTATAGGCAATCATTTAAATATAATTAAGTTAACATAAAAAATACAGGATAAATCTACACCTACGTACGTAGTAGCTCGCCTGTATTCCTAAGGGCATAGGTAGAACTGTATTACTTCCACATTTAACCAGCTAAGATTTTAAGTGCCTTGTAGGTAAAAGACGAATTTATTGCCATCTACTAAGCATAATTCCAGATTTCGTGTTGGTACTGAAAAAAGCCAATAGCACTAACACTCGAGACCTCATGTATAGCAATCGCATTCACTAGCGCTGCACCACCGACGGATAGATGGCGCTGTTATATATTTTGTCCAATAACTGTAATAATAATAATATCAGTCCTGTATTAAATATTCCTACTGCTGGGCTCGGACCTCTTCTCAGTGTGAGAAGGATTAGGCCATAGCCAACCACGCTGGCTTAGTGTGGGTTGGCAGACTTCACATATCTTCAGAAACATTACGAATAACTCTCAGAAGGAAACCTATGCAGGTACCCTTCACCGTTAAAGCGAGCGATAATTAACTATTCAATACGCAAATAACTTCGAATAGTCAGAGATGCGTGCCTTGGAATCGAACTCGAGACCTCTGCGTGGCAGTTAAATGGTCTCTCATTAGACTGTCGCTGCTTCAATAACTAGTCCAGGAAAAACTAACATAGAACACAGCGCACAGAAAAATTTAATACCGCGTTAGATGGTACGGTATAAATTTAATACCCCAGCTGAACTTGCACACTATTTAAATAACTTTTCAACTTTATAATCAACGTGAAACTCAATAAAATCCACTTTAGCATAATAAATGGAAAGTTCGCCGAGAACTTGTTACTTTTTTAACCGAACTACATAACATAACATTGCACCTTTATCTCTTAAAAGGGTAACACAGAGATGTATACCGATCGTATTTTGTTAGATATGGCTGTACCTCTGCTTACCTGTCCAGAATTATACAAAGATAAGTTCTGTTTTTAAAAGACAACTCCTGTACCGCGATATATATGGATAATGCCTGTGCCGCGGGGTCTTTACAAACGTTCTAAAAACGGACACAGAATATATAGATAAACAGATAAACAGATAAACTCACAACAACAATTTGTGGATCATACAATTTTGATCGTGTGTTTGTTGAGCGTGCCCACACTTGGCGCAGTCGCAGGTAAGGTGATCACTTGAACCATGACACTATTCATATGCATGTACATAATATGTCTATATGTTTTGTCTCCTAAGTTTAACATGAAATTATCTTTAAACGGATAACAACGCGATTAAATCCGTGTAAAGTAGTTTAATTTATATGAATAATATTCACGTAAAAGTTATTTAGATATTCAATATTCATAAAATATTCAATATTCATTAATATATTCATAGTCAATATTCCTAAGATTAAGTTCCACAATAAGTGACAGTGAATCTTTTGCTGTCCTACCAAGAGCTATAAAAATTATATTGTACATAATTCAAAGTATACGTTTAAATAAATAAATAAATAAATATTCTACCACATACACACAACACCATCTAGCCCAAACTAAGCAGAACTTGTACTATGGGTACTAGACAATGGATAAACATACATATATACATATTTTTTTTGTAAATACAAACATATTATACATAGAAACACCCAGAACAAGACAAACATCCATGTTCATGCACACAAATGTTTGACTTGTGCGGGAATCGAACCCGCGACCTCAGGCGTAGCAATAGGTTACACAAAAAAAAATTTAATAGTGTATGACAGGCACTCATTAAAACATTAACGTATTAAGCAAAATATTTTAGATATTGCTCTTTTCACACGATAATTGATACGTCAATATTTTTATGGCAGCTTTATTTCTCATTTCTGTTTCATTTGTCTTGTATGTTACTAGTTGGTCCGCATCTTCATAAGCGTGGAATTTGGAAGTTCGTACCTATCTATATTTTTCTTTCTTTGCATGTAAGAAGAAGCTGATCTACAGACACAATGAGGTAAAAACAGCTATGTCTCTATTTTACTATTTCTTGTTATTACGGCTTCTAAACATGCACCAAATTTTTAGTGGCTCTTACTTAAAATCAATCTTATTAAATAATAATATACGACTACGACTAATATACGACTGTAAAAACCGCATTCAATTTCATATATACACAACATACAGATCTTCTTTCTTTAAGAAGAAGAACGTACAGATGGACAAAAAACCCCTCACATCAACTTTTCTTTCTTATATTAATTGTAAATACATCGAATAGTTACAGTTTTGTTATAAGTAAACAGTATTTAAAAGAAATACTGATAAGTTAAGATCTTAATCAAGAGACTCCGTTCAAGTTTGGATCGAATTAGTGCCGCTTTTCATTAACAGATTTTATGGTCAGGATTTTATGGTCGTAGTATACAAGAAAGTTATTTAGTGTCATCAACATCAGCTCCGTATTTAAATATTAAAATTAATACTAAATCAACAAATACGCGATAATACTAATAATATCATATTCCAAATGAATAAAACTTACAGTGATATTGTTCGCAAACTTCAGTTGTAACTCTGTGAACTAAACTGTGATACAAAGTGCAAAGTGAATATAAAGACAAAAAGTAAATACCCAGTGTTTTACTGGAATCAGTGGACTAAAAAAACACTGTATTGTTGCGTTTGATGGACTACGAATCACACAATTATATAAAAGTGCCCCAGTGAATTGAACTTATAAATATACAGTCGTTTTTTCTTATATTCAAACCGTAAACAAATCACAGCTGTGTTTGACAGTGGTACCAACCTAAGTGTGTCTATCGCCTATACCTGAGAGCGCGTTCCAGCTACACAAATTATTAATTGTTAAGCATATATTATACTGAATTGAGTCCGAGTCTTTTGAGAACACTATCTAAACAAAAAATATTTTTATTTAAAATCTAATATGGCCGAATCAGCATCTCAACCTTCAAAAGGAAGCGCTAAAAATACTGTCATCAGACCGGACGATAATGTAACCTCACGCTCCAAAAAAAGATTACCTCTGTCGTCACCACCGATTAGCAACTCTAGTACCTTGACTAAGACAGATGTACAAGACATAGTAGAGGCAGTAATAAAAACTGCAATGTCTGATATGCTTACACAGTTAAATGCTAGTATGAACTCGGAGCTTAAATCAATCAGAGAAGAGTTGAGGGAAGTAAATGAGGCTATGTCTTTTATGAATAGTCAATATGAAATTGCTATTTTGGAAGCTAAAAAATCTGCCCAAACAATAAAGGATCTTGAAACTAAAAATGAGCAAATGTCCAACACCATTGTAAAACTAACGAGTCGCGTAAACCAGATGGAACAACATGCTAGATCCAGCAATATTGAGATTCAATGCGTGCCCGAGAATAAAGCAGAGAATATCATTAGCCTGACAAAACAGCTGGGGTCGGTCATTGGCTGCGCCGTTACAGATAACGATATTTTAAACTGCACACGAATTGCCAAAGTAAACCGTGACTCTCCTCGGCCTCGATCAATCGTCGTTCAGTTCAGCTCGCCAAGACTCCGTGACCAATTTTTAGCAGCGTCGATTAACTTTAATAAGAAAAACAGAGATAAATTGAACTCTTCTCATATTGGATTGGCGGGACCTGATAAACCTATCTACGTAATGGAGCACCTGTCGGCGACCAATAAAGCACTCCATGCTGCTGCCAGAACCAGAGCTAGAGAAATAGGATTCCAATTTGTGTGGATCAGAAGCGGTCGTGTTCTAATGCGCAAAGACGTTACATCAGAATATATAGTGGTAAAAGACTTAGCAACTTTAGATAAGTTAAAATAAGGTTAGTATATGGAAGCTTTTTATGCACGTTAATTACAATGCGTAAATAAAATTCAACTTGTTTAATATTGAGATTTATTATCAAAATGTAAGAGGCCTGCGGACGAAAACGCACGACTTTTTATGTAAAATAGCAACTTGTAATTACGATGTTTTAATTCTGTCAGAAACTTGGCTTAATAGTAGTATATACGATAATGAGTTATTTGATAAAAGGTACTGGGTATATAGAAGAGACAGGGAAAGTTCAGGCTACCATGGAGATAAGGATGGCGGAGGTGTCTTAATTGCAGTATCTAAAAAACTAGCTTCAAAAAGATTACTACATAGAGAAAGTAATTGTGAGGATCTATGGGTGTCTGTAGAAATACTGTGCGAGCGCACAAAGCAAATCCGCCGTCTTGATCTTTGTGCAATCTACCTGCCGCCACCTGTCTCTAAATCAATGTTGGAACATTTTGTTGTTAATTGTGACTCTTACCAAGATAGCCATAATGCGCACACGTGCATCGTGGGAGATTTTAATTTAAGAACTATAAACTGGAGTGAGCTGAATGATCCTCTCAAAAATCAGCACAGTAGTAGTCTAGATCAACTTTTTATTGATTTTATGTCAGTTAATAATCTCCGACAATGCAATAATGTCACCAATAAAAACAGCAGACAGCTGGATATTGTATTGGTGGACGTTCCAGGTTGTTGCGTTAGCGAAGCGGATCCTTTAAGTGTTGTTGACCCTCACCATCCTCCATTAGATATACAAATTACATTGACAGAATCGCAAAAACTAAAATCTAATAGCATTACAAAAAAAAACTTTCATAAGGCTGACTATGAAATAATAAACAATCATTTGAAGGATATTGATTGGGAAGAACAGCTGGGGTGTTGCAGTAGTGCTGACGAAATGGTGGAAGTATTTTACAGCGTTATCATATCAACCATCACAACTTTTGTACCTATCAGCCGAAAGCAAAGTAGAAACGCTCCAATATGGTTTGATAAAAAACTTGTTAAGTTATTAAAAGAAAAACACAAACTTCGTATTAGATATAAAAAATACAGGAATCCCCTTGACATACTTTCACTCAAATTAGTCTCTAAACGATGTGATAATTATGCTAAAGAGTGCTACAATAATTACATTGACAGTACAGAAAAATCTATTGCCTCATGTCCTAAAATGTTTTGGTCATATGTCAAGAATAAGCGTGGCGGAGAAAGTTCATACCCAGCATCAATGACTAATGGTCCGATAACATCTTCAAATGGAGAAGGAATATGTGAGCTATTTGCTTCTAACTATAGCAGCATTTATAAAGATGAAACCACATCAGTCACGGGTCAAAACTATGTGGCCTCCGAATACTTAGAAACAATAGCCACACAGTCGGACAGTATAGCTTTTGTGGATATCTCATATGAGGATGTTGAAAAAAAATTAAAAGACCTTGATATTACTAAGGGGGCAGGCCCAGATGATATACCGCCATTATTTATTGCCAAATGTGCACCTAGTCTGGTTGTTCCATTGGCGAAGATATATGACACATCAATCCGATTTGGCCAATTCCCTAAAGAGTGGAAACAAGCGAAGGTAGTACCGGTCTACAAGGGTGGAGACTCTTGCGACGTAAAGAACTATAGACCAATATGTATTCTCTCGATTTTTGGTAAAATATTGGAATCGTTGATTTGTCCACAAATTCAACGCTATTTTGTCAAGTTCTTAAACGACCATCAGCACGGCTTTGTAAAGAACAGATCCACAAGTACAAATTTGGTGTCATTTGTTGAAGCCTCATGCGAAGCTATGGATAAAGGTATGCAGGTTGACGCTGTTTATACAGATTTTAGCAAGGCGTTCGATAAGGTTTCACACGAACTACTTGTTAAAAAACTGGCTGCGTACGGCGTCACTGGTAATCTTCTAGAGTGGTTTGTTTCTTATCTAGCTGGGCGGGAGTTTTATGTGGTTGTCAATGGGTTCCAGTCGGACAGGTATGCAATTGCCTCAGGCATCCCCCAAGGTTCTCACCTGGGCCCAGTATTATTCAACGTATATATAAACGACGTAACATCATGCTTTCATAATACTAGCATATTTCTTTTTGCAGACGACTTAAAAATTTCAAAAGTCATTAGATCTCAACAGGACGTAAACCTAATGCAGGCAGATATAGACCGATTATCTGTATGGTGTTATGAAAATAAAATCTCGTTGAATAGTTCGAAATGTAACCACATAAAATTCACGAGGAAAATTAAAACAATAAATTCGTCGTACAAAATAAACGAAATGACCTTACGTGAAGTAAATGTGGTACGGGATCTGGGAGTAATCTTGGACGCTAAACTCACATTTATACCACATATTGACAACATTATCAGTCGATCTCAGCGTATGCTTGGATTTGTCATTCGCAATGGAAAGGTATTTCAACGCCCACAAACTAAATTACTTCTTTATAATAGCCTTATAAGAAGCATCCTAGAATACTGCAGTGTAGTATGGAGACCTCACTACGCGACTCACTCGCTGCGAATAGAACGAGTCCAAAAAAGGTTTATCCGACACCTAGGGTACTCAAAGGGAAGGCAATTTAAATATCTCCCCTACCTCGATAAACTAGGCTACTACAAAATGAATACCCTGGAAGCCCGAAGAGAGATATTGGATTTGAGGTTCGCGTATAAACTACTTAATGGCAACATTGACTGCCCACAACTATTAAATAAATTCAATTTTAGAGTACCCCGTAGACCACCTCGCAAACCTATAACACCCCTAGCTCCACCTCTTCGCCATACAGTGTTTGGTGTTAATTCGCCAATACCCCGCATGTGCAAACTCATAAACGAATGCAGCGACCTGGCTGACGTCCATTCTGATACAGTATCGACGTTTGTCAGACAAGTGAAATGTATTAAAATATGATAAATAGTAATTAAGTATATAATATTATCTAGAATTTAAGTACATATATATATAAGT
This sequence comes from Catocala nupta, assembly GCA_963675205.1. Classification (NCBI taxonomy): domain Eukaryota; kingdom Metazoa; phylum Arthropoda; class Insecta; order Lepidoptera; family Erebidae; genus Catocala; species Catocala nupta. Next base: position 21,787,265 of record OY776086.1, on the reverse strand, counting down.
ATATTAAAATTATATAAGTAATAGATGTTGATACAGAAAACTTATTGCATGTGGTGTTTACCTGTAATTGGTTGTGCAGTTAGATTTAAGACACAAATACTTGTATGTTCCGATCTATATTATATCTGTAACAACTGTTGGTAAACCTTAATAAAATAAAATAAAATAAAAAAAAAAAAAATAACAGATATCACTATAAGATTGAAATTCCACGCGTACGGAGTCTTGGGTAAAAGTTAGTTATTTAATAAATAGGTAATATATTAATAAAAGTTAGTTATTTAATAAATAGGTAATATGTTAATAAAAGTTAGTTATTTAATAAATTACATATTTTATCGTAACTGATATTATAAATGTGGATGTGAGTTTATTTGTTTGTTACGCTTTCAGACCTTAACTACTCGACCGATCATCATGAAATTTTGCTGGGATACAGAAGAGGACATAGAATATTATTCATCTAGAAAAACGTACTGATGCCCAGGGGTAGAAATTTATTAACAAAAAGTATTATAACGCCAGCGAAGCCGCGGCCAGAATCAAATTGAAAATTCTACAGCAGCAATTGAATAGTCTCTACCTATTCCAGTATGAATCAGGCGTGACTCTATATACGTAAATGGTATGCTATTTTAAGGCTTTACTACATGACGCTTACATGGCGTGATACCACCCTGTTACCGTTGTATAATAAGCAAAAGGTAAACTCGTTTACCGACTAACTCATCACAAAATATACCTTATAATATATTATTATGAGCAAAATATGTTTCTATAATGTTCACGTCTTCTTTTAGAAAGAATTTTATAATATAAACTAGCGACCCGCCTCGGCTTCGCACGGGTAGTACAAAATCTTAACAAATTATATACCTAAACCTTCCTCATGTATCGCTCGGTCTAGTGGTAAAAACCGCATGAAAAACCGTTCAGAAATTTTTGAGTTTATCGCGAACAGACAGACAGACGCGGCGGGGGGCGACTTTGTTTTATAATATGTAGTGATAGCCAAAGAATGATGAAGACATGTCTGAAAATGTTACTTTACGGATTCGGGAGAATTAAAGTTTTTGGATACGAATATTTACATAGCGTTCATATTGAAGGAATCTACATAGGTACATACCTACCGTTTTCTAACTCCGTTTTCCAAATTATTTTTCTTTAAGGGATTGAATTATTGATTCAAAGTATGTACGTAAAAAAACTTGGTTATATTAAACTGAAAGTTTATAGAAACATACTAAATAGTAGATTAACGAACATCTAAAAAAATTGGCGTTTCCAATACAGCCTTATGAAATATAAGTCCAAAGTATTAATATCGTAAAAGTTGTTATATGGTTTTATTAAGGCGAAGAGGAAAACGAGGTGATATTATGCACGTTTCCAGGGGAAAATATGGCATTTGAAGCTTTGGAAGAAATTAATCTAATATTATGTAACATAGATCCTAAAGTTATATCTGTAGGTGCAATGATGGTTGCTGCTACTTACCTGCAGAAAACTGTTATAAATAATATAGTATAAGCCACATTTTTATCGGTGTGTTAAATTCGTTCAGTACCAAACTCAGCATAGCTTTTTTCATAGTTCTTACCTTTCTTATTTTAGTCCATTTGTTATAAGGATAAATAAGGACTTTAAATGAGAAAATTATTGCATTATAAAACGTTACTACACACTATCCACAGGCGTTTGCAGGACATATTTGACAGTTCGCAATCGCATTGATGGCGGGCGGCCACGGACGTAAAATACTCAAGTCACTTGTCTTGTCACTACGCTTTAAGTAACCACGAGAAAATTCAAACAGCGCAGTTTTGTGTGCTATATAATATCAAAAAATATTTGAATTTGATGATAAATAGCATTGTTAGCTAAAAGAAATAGGGTTTTGAATGATAATCAAAATTTGCCATCCATATTTGTTTTTCTTAGAATAGGTCCGTGCCCAGCAGTGGGTCCGTTTATATATAGGGCTGATATTATTATTATTAAGATATACCATTATTTGTTTCTCTTTCACGGGTATTTCCCAACGTTAGGAAAATACCCGGCCCTTTCGGAGTCATACAGGGGGTCATGGGTCCAACATGCAGAGGCCCTTCGAGAGTTTTAGTTTAAAGTGAGATGGAACACTTACCGAGACACTAGCCGCGGTAGGTGTAAGAGACTATTGCTACATATGGAATCTAATTATTCTGGTCTATGGGGATGAGTGTTTAATTGTTTGATAAAATTCACTATTATTATTATTAACAAGATTAATAATAACTAGCGGTTAAAATTCGACCATAATTGATATTAATTTTAACTTTGATCGTTATTAAGGTTTTATTGTTTATAACTTTACCCATATTACATATAAATAAGGTATATGTAACCATAGTTACGCAGAATTGTACGACGACAGACGAACAATGCCGAAATACTACGAACGCGATTCGACTGCGTGCGTGTCGTGTTTTTTCATTATTTTAATGTATTTTGCATGCATATTTTATAAAAATATTAGGTTTCGCCACTCCTTCTCCATATAAACTTTAATTGTGCCAAATTTCATACTTCACCGTCCGCGCAATTTTCGTAAAAAGGTGTACAAAGTTCACGTATTAATAAATAGATATTATTTCGTACAAGATCCCAAAGTAAACAAAACTATCGATTTTTACCGTAAGCTACACACACACGTAGTTTACATGCAGAAAACAATGTTTGCCTATTCGCTAGATTGGACGACGGCCATTTTATTTATATAGTGCTTTTTCTCGAAACTCATATGACTTTCGGATCGGGTTGTTCGCTTCAAATAAGAAGGAAAAATAAAGCTTCACTTTGTTAGTGAAGCTACAAGAACAAGGAACTAACGAATATGCATATGTCGTTCACTTAGTTATTATACATTTACTGTAAAAATACAGCAGACATCTTTGGGATCTCAGTTTATTATGACAGCATGTAAAATTAAAAATTTCTATGTTTGAGTATAATAAAATAGTCGGATATTTTCGTACAATTTCGAACATGTCATCACCCGATCGAGAGATACAGACAGTAAATTTCATTTTGATGAGAAATCACTAATTATCATTTATACAAGACCACATTCTGATTTTCATAATACATTTCTATATTTAAATCATAATGTTTTTATAAAAAGTGCGCGTTTCAGTTATTGACAGGATCCACTATTGTTATCCACAGTTGTCCCATGATTTATATTAAAGAGCATAATAATATGGTACAATAAATCTGGTCTGATGATCTTTCTTTTTTCTTTCTTCTTTTCGTGTGGTTAGTGACCAACCTGTTGTCAAGAGTTGTTCAAGGCCTCTGACATGGCTTAACGACTGCTGTCAATTTGGCAACAACCGGGACCGACTTTTTACGTGCCCTCCGAAGCACGGAGATGCTCAGATGAAATACCACTAAGCGGTCACCCATCTATAAACTGACCGCAACCAGGCTTGCTTAACCTCCCTAATCGTTTACCGATCAGTGAGTGCAGTGAGTTGATAGATGTCTAAAGTAAATCTTAAAACAGCTACGCGTAAATCCAACCCAAAATTCAAATGTATTTGAGTTAAACGGAGACCTATATAATAATAAACGTAAAATACCGATAAGAGTAGAGATCTTAATATTTTTTAGGAATCCCTTCCGTGAGGAATTTCACAAGCATACAATTAACTGACACAGTGTAAGCTCAGTGTCAGAACAATAATTTGTCGAACACACAAACAATTATTCTGTGTATCTACAGCGCGGCGGTGGGCGAAGCGACCGTGGGCCATCCGTGCTGTTGAATTAATGCCTAAAACTAACACCACCGTCTTTTAATTTAGCCAGAGGGCAACTTGTGCTGTTGCAATGTCGATTAGTGGACTATTTAACTCCAGCTTCTGGATCCATCGATATCACAAAACATGTACACTTTCTTTATTATTCATCTTTCCCTTTTTCAGTAGCCAAGAAGATTTGCATACCGCCTTGGTAGGCTGAATAAGAAGAAAGAAGAAACGTCCACCGCTATTATTATTATCAAATTATTATGATTAGAACTACAAAAGACACTGTACTTACGGGTCAAAATGACTATGAGCATATCTACGTAATGCTAAATAGCGTTTTTGATGCATTTAGGTACATAATTATAATCTTTTCTCTTCTATTATAATCTCAGAATTCTATCTTAGATAATTATCTAAGATAGAATTCTGAGAAAAAGTCGTAAATAATTCTGAAGTAGGTATGAGGTGAATGTAATTGTTATACTGGTTTGTAAAACTATCCGCCACGCATGAACACATATACGGTACAGCTACGCACTCATGAACAAAGCAGCAGCCAGTGCACACACACGTATGACCAATGTCTGTTAAAAACATAACTCGTAATACCAGGTCAATATTTAGCACTATCTACGCATTGCTCCCGTGGCTGAATGGCTGATTCCGGGGTGACATGCAGTATTAAGTAAGGGTTCGAACCTCAATGGTAATCGAACACAATGGTAATACATTATTTTTGAATTATAAGATATTTTTGTTAAAATTATTCATTCTTTTAAACATACGGTTCCACAGCGATTGTCTCATGTTTTTTAGTTTTCTTTTTATAAGCAAACTACTCACTTTTAATATGATATTTATTTCTATTAGAATATGCATACGTTTCTTCTACGAGGTCTTTGGGCTTATATTACATTTTTATCCGTTTAAAAGCATACTACCCACATATTATATTTAAGATTCCTTCACGGCTTTAGTTGTTGAATCGTGAATCACTCTGCGTTAGAGACTATTACTGATAGTTTCCTTAATAGATCTATTTCGTTAGTTATTGCAATATGCATCACTTATCAGTGTTCCACAAAGCTGAAATCGTCGTGTTGCAACAAGAGAACATTTCAAATAGTGAAATAGCAAGACGATTGATGATATCGGTAAGTAATAAAAAAGTTAATAAGTATTCATTTCTAAACGTGCACAGCGGCCACTGGTAGTCGGAATCAATAGAAAATCTAATCTGTTTATTTTTCGATAGGTAACTAATTAGCATGTTTATATTAATTTATATTTACAATAAGTAACAATATGTTTTTATCTTAATAAACTAGTTATATTATTGGAGCATAATATAATGTTATTTAAAATACATATTATTATATATTAATGAAGTAGGTATAGGAAATTAGTGATGTCATTAGGTATATCCAATGTTTAAGTATTGGATCGTATGCGTGTTGATATTTCATATTATGATTGTTTTTAATGTTCTTTTGTATGCTTTTTTATTACAGAGAAAAGCTGTTCGGCTATAGATTAGACGTTACGCTGAATCTGTCTTAAACCTGGTCCAACAGTTGTGGCTTTAACAAATGACTCACCTCGGCATCGAGAGATTGTAGCAGTTCATACCGCCGATCCGTTTGCTAATACCAGTGTGACAGCAGCACATGGTATTAAGACTCAAACGATACGGAACCACCTACGAGCTGATGGCTTGAGACGTCGGAGACCGGCGAGGAAAATGAACGAAGGTGCACCTGTTAATTATTATACTTTTTATTTACATATACATATTATACTTAGGTACATACCTACACATAAAACATTTTTAACAAAATCACCAAGCTACACACGCAATATGTTGGCGAAAGAGGTGCTCTTACTTACTAAGTATAATTATATAGTTAAAAGTATTTATCAGTAGAATACATTCTCATTAGTGAGTGGAGGCCTGTGTCCAACATTGGGACATGGATAGGCTGCTATTATATTCTTTTTATTTTTAAACATCTCCGATCCTCCTAATGTGGAACGACATATTCATAATGAAGCTATAAAAGATTATACATGTGAGTGATGTTATTGTTACTGGATCAAAAATATTATAATCTATGTAACATGTTAATTCACTTCCATTGTAAATTAAAATTTAAACGACGATTTATATTTTATTTTTAAAAATGAAATATATATCGTCCAATATTTTTGTAATTGAACCATGTAATGAAGATAATAAAACATGCTTATTAATAATAATTGTTTTATTAAGTTAAAAACTTTTTGTAAAAATAATAAAAGCAAATGTTCTATTTAAATTATGTAAATTAAATAATAATTAATAAAAAAATGAGTTATTTAAATTATGTAATTTAAATAATTTATTTATATTATTTTATAAATTTTAAGCTACTCTAGGTAAGGCATTATCTCGGGCACGCCACGATCGTGGCGGTAAGTCCCGTGTTTGAGGAGTGGCTGGAGAGGCGGCATGGCGCCCTCACCTTCCGGCTGACACAGGTTCTGACTGGCCACGGATGTTTTGGCCGGTTCCTGTGTCGTATACGCCAGCAAGAGACGCCCGGTTGTCACCACTGCGGCGACTGCCGCGACGTTATTGAGGACACGGCGCTGCACACTTTGGCGGTTTGCCCCGCCTGGGCATCGCAGCGCCGTGATTTGATCGCGGCAGTCGGATCGGTTGCCCTCTCGCTCCCGGCCGTAGTTCAGTCTATGGTCCGGAGTGAGAGGTCGTGGAACGCCGTCGCCTCCTTTTGCGAGGAAGTGATTTCCATCAAGGAGGCGGCGGAGCGGGAGAGGGAGCGTTTAAACCCTCTCCCCAACCGCAGAACCGGGCGCCGGAGGGCGCGAGATGACCTCCAGCCACCCTGAGGTTTGACCTGGGGGTGGCGGGCTTTGTGGGCCTGCCCACCATCCGTTCAGCACCAGGTCCGAGAGGCGGCGTGCGTGTTCCCACGCACGCCTCTGTTTCGTGTCCGTCTCCCCCTTTAGGGGGAGACAGTAGGGCTTTTATTTCGAGTAAGTACCTATCTTGGGTAGGTCTTATTGCGTAGGGGCCTGCCGTTTCATACGGCGGCCCCGTCGATAGTGGTTTTGTCGAGGAACACCGTGGTAGGTTTAGTCGGTATTCCGGGAGGTACATTATGTTTTTAACATCTTATTTTACCCCGGCGACTCCGACATAATCCCTCCGCCCGCCCCCGCGGAGGGATATGCGCCATTGCATTCCCCCACGTAAAAAAAAAAAAAAAAAAAAAAGGTAAGGCATTATCTGAGCGGGAGAGGGAACGGTTAAACCCTCTCCCCAACCGCAGAGCCGGGCGCCGGAGGGCGCGAGACGACCTCCAGCAACCCTGAGGTTTGACCTGGGGATGGTGGACTTCGTGGGCCTGTCCGCCACCCGATCAGCACCAGGTTCGAGAGGCCTCTGTTTCGAATCCGTCACCCCTCTAGGGGGGAGACATCCCCTCTCTACGACTATCCCAGTTTATGATATAGCGTTCCCCTACACCAACCATACTGGTTATATTAGGGGAGCCGCTGTACATTCCAGTGCCCGAGAGCACCTTCCGGGACCAGTTATAGACAGGTCTTGTCCCCAAATCCCGACTCTCCACCCTAACCTCAGAGATCCGGTTCTCGTAAGCGAGCTACCTCGTGCCCAAGTGACACTACCTATTCTCCAGATAGGTACCGGAGCAATAAAGCCGCTCACTACTCGCAACTCAAAGGAGTTGCTAACGATAACCTCGCTGAAGCCGACGGAGAAGCCGCCTCCCATATCTCCAGTATGGTACCAGAGCTGTGTAAGGCACGCTCACTTCCCGACATACATCCGTATGCCTACCCAAATAGGCCTACAAGCCGGGTGTGGCCCGAGTCACTCCAGCTATGACTCTTACTTGCTGAGCAGGCAAGCTTCCGAGATGCGTTGCGGCAGTGAAACCACACTGCCACTTCGCTAAAGGCAACTCCGTGCCTCATGCGACCGACTGGTTCGCACTGGCCGCGTCTGAGTCCGACGCTCGAACGCAACGTGCTTGCCAAGCTATTCCGGGAGGTACATTATTCTTATTCCATCTTTCTGATTTACCCCGGCGAGTCCGACATAACCTCTCCGATACTCCGAAATAAAACTGATACATTTAATTTCAGATTTGTCCTGTTATTAAGAATTATAAACAAAATCCCTTTATTTTCAACGTCAATACTTCACAACTCGAATACTTGTCATTTTGTCAATACAGAAAATACAAATATTTAATCAATTATCAATACCATTTTAAATCGGCCAATGAAAGCCTTGTTATTAATGACTTAACGAAATACTTAACCCCCTCACCTCACCTTTTTCAGTACTTGTATAATAAAGATAAAGTTGAATGTACATGGAGTTTGCAGCTTATTATATTTACTTTTTGTTCGTTTCATGATTATAAATATACTTTATACCACTGTTATGGTATTATGTATTAGTATGTATGTACAGTTATATTATTGTATTTGCTATCCTTTTTACATCGTTCATGACGTCATTGAAGTCTCGTTTGTTTATATTTCAATTCGTAAAAATTGAATGATCTGGGTGCCTAGTGGGAGTTGTTCTTACGTTAAAGTGATCGAAACATTTACCGCTTCTGGCTCTCTGATTGCTTAAGAGCTTGGAGCGGGCCAATCGGGACGCCGAACGTCATAAACGTGTCGATCGCGTTAACGCAAAAGAAACTGACACTAGGCACTAATTTTATATTATCTTCCATTTATTTCTAATTTAATCATACTATCAAAAGCATCGCGTACATCTGAAGATCATTTTTAGGACAATCCCATTTGTAATATTTATGACATTAGGACTAAATCAGAATTCTATTTTGACCAGTTTTACCTATAACCAGAATTGGACAACGGAACGCGCTACGTAGTTACGCATCGAAAACTTTCGACACAATATTTACCTAGTAAAAGGATTACCAATAAAATTATATTCTGTCTATGATCCATCTTTAACTTAGTCCATACAGTGTATTCAAAGATATAAAGCTCTTATAAATTAATTGCATTTAAAAGCCTCAAACTGTGACACTTATTTTCATGTTGCTGTTCAGTACAGGCGACAAGACGCAAACTAATAACTAGAGCAGTAAAACTAACTAGAGCAAAAAAATATGGAAACAGCTTTCGTGAAAAAGATAGCCATCATCCGAACAATTTGCGGATTAACTGTTTTGCAAGGGATTTCGTTAAACCGATTTTGAAACCAATAGCAAACCGTCTCAATTGGCACGTTTTTGAGTCTGCACTTTGTGTGGACTAATAACATCATATTTGCTTCTTCTTTAAATATAATATTGATTTAAATCTTGATTTTAGTCAAAAGGATTTCGAAATTTCAATGGGATTATTGTACACACACAACACTCAAATTATAACCGGGGACCTTTTTGAGGTCTTCCGTAATATTTCACAATTATAATAATATTGGCATAGAGCTAGTGCGTAATCTAATAATCAATAAATATCAAAATTTAATGCATTCGAATAATCGTCATAGTAATAAACATTTCAATATTTTAAAAGATTCGAATAATCGGAATACAGATAGCGAAAATCATATTTATAATAGAGTATTTTAAATTCGATAAGTTTTAATTTTTGTGTTGCTAAAGTCTTTACTACAAGTACTTTACGTAAAATGTTGTAATGTTTAAATAAAATGTTGTATATTTTTAAAATATTTTAATGCAAAGCGAGCGTTTAAAAATAGTTTATTAACAAGACAAATTTAACATTAACGTTCGTCAATCAAACAATAAAATCTGTGCACGCACACACGGACACGCCACCGAGTAACAACCACCAGCGCACAGCACACCTGCCCAACGCCCAGGAAATTCACAAAATATATTAGCTACCTCAATAACTATAATTGTGTTGTCTACAATTAATTACATTTCAACCTATATAGAATGTTATAAATGAATTGCGATTTGTCACATAATTGTGAATATGAAGACAGAAGACATATCAACAATACTTAAGCGAATATCTTAAAAATTAGGTTTGTCCTAACTGTTAGTATAACAAATTATAAAGCGACATAATAAATTCTGTGACTTATAAAAACACTCCTTTATGGTATAAATTCTATACGAATCCATGAAACGCAAAGCTAATTTAGCAACTAGCGCCCCTAAGGATGACGAGTCACCATCATCAGCAGTAACTCTACATTCAAAAAACGTACTTCACTTATTTCAGAGATACTTTTGCTGAGGAAAGAGATGTTTGACCTAAAAGACTTGGTAAAATCGGACTTACTCCTCTATTAACCGACTTTGCTGCCTAGTAACAAGAGTTGCTCAAAACGAACAGAAAGTATCAGATCTAGAAACCAAATTGATATCGATGTAGAAAGGATATCCGTAACAGAACTACAGACTAACGTTACTAAAAAAGTCGTAGAACAAAATAACATTAGTTTTAAAGAAAACTCAAACCAAAACTTTTATCACATTATTCAAGGAACCGTCAATAAGATTGAATTATTTGGCAATTGAATTAAGGCGCTCGGTAATCTAAAATCAGAACTTCAAAACGCGATGTATTTCTAAGTAGTCAAGAAATGAACTGATCACATCGGATATTGATGTATCAAAGTCCAGAATAAACTTTTTGTTACTAAACATCTCACCAAATACTACAATAATTAAAAATTATTAACAAATAAAAAGATTTAACAAAGTAACACTTAGGCACGTCAAAAGTTACCCGTATTGATGTGATTTGATTTTGACAATCGACTATTGCTATGATATATGTTTAGCAATGCAAGAGCGTTAAACCTATGAAAAGAACAGGTAAGAAACTCACAGCCAGTCTTTTTAATGTCTAAGTGTATAATACTATTTATTTTACACATCAGTTCTGTAAGGAGTTGCAATGATTAGACCACTTACTCAAGCAATAAGTAATATTTGAAAGGTAGCCTCTAATAGTATGCCGTGACGCAATAATACGCGCGAAGAAAAGCTGGTTAGAAATAATGTTAGGCGACGAATGGTACAATCCAATCACGAAAATATGAAGGGATTGCTGTTGTCACCATAGGAAACCATGTCGAAATTTCTTCTTCTTTACTCGAATAGTAAACAATTTATTATAAAGGAATTTTAAATTGATTATAAAAAAAATTGAAGTCGATTTGAGTAATTGTAAAGAGTTGTGATCATTATGTCCAACAACTCTCGACAGTTACTAGTTGATCTATTATGATTAGGGTTGCCAATCATACTTTATAATAACGTATTGTACGTTACTTCAGATAAACGTACTTTATACTTTAAAAGGAAAATAAAGAACGTGGAAATACTTTATTTTACCTATTACAACTTTTACAGGATTATTGTATTGTTCACTTAAAGAAACACTACTACACTACTTAAATTGTTTACAAATGACAACGTAAAAGAGCTTTCCTTAATTTAACAAGTAACAAATATAGACATAGATTGCAAAGATGCGCTTAGTTCCTTGATAATAATAATTATTTCTTAGATATTATTAGAAGCCAAAAGAAATATCGAAACAAAAAAGCTGATTTAATATATAATACTTTATTTTTTTGCCTCAGGAAGTAAATATACTCTATTTGTCTAAAATAAAGGTGGCAACCCTAATTATGATATATATTTTAATAACTACTTTGTTGGTACTAGAGATAGAGTGACAATCTCATATATTGTCATATTTTAGTAAATAATTGGCTGTATTATTCTAATCAGCACAAGAATGAAACTTCATGCAGTTGTACATTTTAAATCGGCACAGTAATAAACGGAAATATGTAGTTAGTTAGGTAGTTAGCAGTCGTTTTCTTACCAGTAGCACACTTTTACTAGCTTGTTATATAACTATGCATGTAATAGAATATTGCGATTTTGTTTTTACCTACTTCCGAATTTCCAAAGAATTTGCTTCTATTTTCTCACAATTTTTAAACCATTCGAAGCTGCATTATGTAATTTTGGTGCAAGCAATATTAAGCATTATGATGTAAGCTGTAGGGCTTAAATTAAATTATCGACGTCTTTTGTAAAATCCATGAATGTATACTAAATAATGTATCTATTACAACCGAATGACGTACGCTGTCTTGTCAAAATTGTACTAGAACTATGGTCTATTAGTTAGTAGCAAAACGAGAATACAGTGCTTATTTGTGGGTGTTCCTAGTATAGAGTGTAGTTTTACTATAATAATATCAGCCCTGTATCAAACTGTCCACTGCTGTAACGGGCCTCTTCTCATTGTGAGAAGGATTAGGCCATAGTCCACCACGCTGGCCCAGTGCGAGGTGCAGACTTTACATACCTTCGAAAGCATTATGGAGAACTCTCAGACATGAAGGTTGCCTCACGATGTTTTCCTTCACCACTTCTTCAAGCGAGCAATAAGTAACTTTTATAATACACACTTAACTTCGAAAAGAGAGAGATGTGCGCCTTGGAATCGAACTCGAGATCTTTGCGTGGCAGTCCAATGGTCGTTCATTAGGCTATTCTGTTATAAGTTATGGGCGAAAACGAATATCTAATAATAATGGCCACAGTCGCGACAACTACGAGTGTGCTGAGGTTAAACATTTATTTACCAGCTGAATTTATGGAAGTCATACGAGAGAACCAACTGAGAAATGTCTGCTAACATGAACATTTACGATGTAATACATAATATCGCTACACCGTTCCTGCACGAGCCAAGGGTGAGTTTGTTGGCGCGGTGTCGGCAAAACCGATTTACGAGCTAGGAGTCTTATAGTCGCCAACTTACTATGACCTAAGTATTTTACATAAACTTACCTGTATATCCCGGGAAACACAATGGTGTATTGTAGCCATAGCGTTTCAGCTGTTTTCTTTCATATCTGACATCATAGTTGTTATTTCAAACACGTAATAGAAGGCGAGCCTATGGACGTATATCAGACAACTTTCAAACTCCGTGCTGGTATTAAGAATGACTTGACAGAACTCTTTACCTAGTCCCGAATTGCGTTTTAAACACAATAGATTTTCTTAAAGTACGTTCAAGCGTCATGAGAGATTTTAATATTTTTTAAAGATTTACTTTTTCCTATAACATGTCAATTTAAACTCATGTCCAGCGCTTTGATTGGCTGTTGCTAATTCAGTCAGCGAATCAAAACAGTTGGCATGCTTTTAACCAATCGTTAATACATTTTCAATCTGCCTTTTATATACCGTGGGTTAGGTTTATCGCGGAGCCATTTTCGATTTATTTTATGCGAACCACGATGAGGCAAGATATTATGTTTCCATCATGATTAAAATTCCTGCAACTTGTTTGTGTTTGTAGTCAGAAGCCAATATTAAATTAATGGCACGGGATATATTCCATTTTTTACAAATGTTCTGCTATTGTTAGTGTACTATCGCGTCTTCGCTAATCTGTATTTGCATCCGGCACGATACGATCACAGATAAATTCCACCGACGTTTTGAAAGTAACGACTGTCATCAGTAATCGCAATGTACACCATTTCTATTGTATCTGCTGCTCAGCAGACAGTGTATAACTCGAACAATAAGTATTTCAAGCGTTATACTAATACTGTTAGGATGTCTATACTCCATTTGGTTAGGTATTTAACAAAAACTCAGTTTTAAAATAAAATGCTGCTAAAGATCAATGTAAATACAACAATAACTTACTAAATCAATTATATAATACACCATATTGAAAATTTGATAATCGAAATATCGAATAATTGATTTGTCAATGTGGTAAGAGGTATCACCGAATCTGCCATTATGGTTAACTATTGTTGGCTCTACAGAATTATTATTTATTATCTGTAAATTAATAAATTTTCAATTAAAAATAATTACATTATAAAAGACGTAAACGTAAAACCCAGGAACTGTATAAAGACGCTACAAATAACTCCTTGTTTTTGAAACAACACAAATGTGTAATTATTTATATAAGATGCTTATATAACAGAATTCAAGCTATTATTAGCTATTACTCGTAATGGGAGAGGTGAAACAGAAAAATACACGTGTAATCCTCAGGTTTTGTTGCTGGTTTGGGTTAGTTATGGAACAAAATTATTATCTAATTCCTTTATCGCTGGCAATAGCAATGAAAATATTTTTCAGTCTGAGAAGCTTTTAAAAGAGGTTCTATTTTTGTAGATCTATTTTATACGTGTCATCTATTGAATTTGTGGTAACACTTACCTACTTTATAAATAGTTAATCATTTTATTTTGTGTATATTTGCTGTTTGTTTTTATTTAAGTATACAAAAAACATTCACGAATGTATCATTTGTCTTGCATTGCAGGAAGTCCAGTGACACGTGCCCTAGTTTTTTTTTTATTTTCTATAAATCACCAAGGGACTTTCTTTTTATTAATTTGGCTTTGGAATCACTCTTCATTAAATGTTTTACTAGTATATTTGAATGATTAATGGCAGTGGCGTAGCGTGGGTGTCAGCTGCCCGGGGCGGCAAAAATTTAGCCGCCTCTTATTTAGGTACCTATTTCAATGTAAAGACATATAAGTATAGACAGTAATTCTCAAGAATTTTCCGGCAAGAATATTCGTCATTATTATGTATTGTACATCTGCCCATTGCTCCCGTTGGGCATGAAATGGTTCAAATATTTAAAGTATATTATTATTCACATATTGTGTAATTTTGCCGCCCCCCTAAAAGTGCCGCCTAGGCCGGGCCGCCCCTGCCGCCTCCACTACGCCACGTCATTAGTAAATGGTTATCCAGTCTTCTCTTGTCGCTTACCATCGAGTGATTAACCGTTTACACGACGATTATTGTACAAGTACCTACTCTTTAGAATTTTTGACTAGAATCTCTGAAGAAATTCAATATTGCAGCTTTTGAGTTCAGTTTCCTAGTCAGATGTAGTCCAATTAAGTAAGTGCAACCACTGTCTCAATATGTTATATGTCTGCGGTTAGAAAATATGAAAATTGCAGACCTCCTTGAGAAGGCGCTTCGCAGCTAAGTTCTTTGTCACTTGCGCTCCAAACGAAATAAGTTTATATTGGCAAGAAAGCAAAACGCGAGTGATATCCCTTGTTGGTAGCAGCAGGGGTACTGGAATCGTGATATACAGGGCTTACGTCCTTCTCTACCCCGATATATATAGTTACAAAAACGTGGTTATACCACATCTCTGCCGAACTTTCAATTTACTTTCGGTGCATTATGCTGCCCGCATATACCTAACAAACTGAAAAAGTTGCGCTTAACCCCAAAAGTGGAATGACCATGCCATAAGAACTCTGGAAGTGCCCGCCGTTGCCAATTATTTGGTGTCAGTACTAATGAGGCGAGTCGCCTGGAAAACTACGACTTATGGAAACTGATGTAAGATTAACTTAACTCCTATTTTGTTTCGTTTGAAGAGTTACACATGCACATATGTAATAATGCACCTGTAATATTCTATGGATACCTTAAGGTCTAAAATGCTGTGAACACTCGAATTAGAATGAATATGAATGTACTAGATGGCGTTGTTTTATAAATTACGGCTATATAAGAAGAGAAATGTGTTCTTTTTTTATAAACTTTTGTGAATAGAGTTTAAAAATAGTTATAAGTTAATTTAACGAAATTGAGTTATTAAGAAATCTACTTTTCTATTTTATAGTAGTGCACCGATTCTTTCGATTTCCGTTAGATGACGTCATTTACCGGCTCACACCATTTTTGTTTTGACATGGGTATGCATTTTTGCAGCTCACCACTTGCCATTACTTTATAACGGACACAAAGGACATCCAGACTCGGAACAACTATTTGTGGATTACACAAATTGCTGTCCCGTGTGGGATTCGAACCCACAACACTCGGCGCAGTGGCAGAGGCGAGACGACCACATAAACCACTACACTAACAATTCGTTTCTTTTCACCCTGCCTTCATTCCCTTTTCTCTAGCGTCGATATTGCACGAGTGATACGCCTGCTATTGCAAGCAATCATAGGCTTTGGTCACCGCTTGCCGCATGACCATACGGTCACCGCATCAGGCGAACCGTTCGCTTGTATGTCACGTATGTTGTATAAATTACCTACCTGCTTATTCTCATAAACCAATAAGGACTTAATTTTCGTTTGTTTTAATAAAATGCTAATAATCATCTGAGCTTCATAAAAGCCTTTCATCTCGACTGACAGATAATGGTATTTCTTTTATATTGCTTAGGTAACAGCGCACCTTGTTGATTACAGTTGTATTGAGTAATTTGTGCAGTTTTTGTGTTATAACGTAAGTGTTAGTCTCTAGGCATGTTAGGTATTTTAGGAGCTAGAGGGCGGTGGGGCGAGAACGGGCATTCGAAAAAAAACTGTCTGTCGAATATCTAGGCAACATACACAAAGTCGTTAGGCACACGTATAACTTTTAAACATATATATTACCTTACACCTGTGTATTCTCGAAGTGTGAAAAGGGTAAGGCCATAGTCTACCACGCTAGCCCATTTCATTTTTTGCTTCATACATCTTCGAGAATATTATGGAAATCTCTCGAACATGCACATTTCCTCACGATGTTTTCCTTCACTGTTAAAGCAAGCTATATTTAAATCCTTACTTTCCTTACTAATATTAAATTCGACAGTAACTCTGTCTGTCTGTCTGTTACCTTTTCACGGCTAAACCACTAAACCGATTTAGATGTAATTTGGTACAGATATAGTTTAAAACCATGGGAAGGACATAGGCTAGACGCCAAAGCTGGTACCTATTTAATATGCACATAATATCGAAATGTAGATGTGTCTTGGGATCGAACTCGAGACCTTTATGTGGAAGTCCAATAATCTACCGCTGGCCAAACGCACTAGTTGCCCAGGGAGAAGTAACATCAGTCTTTTGACCGTGGACAAGCTAATCAACTAATAATTTCAGACAATTAAATGGATAGTTATATTATTCTCGACTTAATCATCGTTAATATATTTAATCGTTATTATTATTTAATAATTAATAGTAGGTAAATTGTATTTACTCAATAAAATAGGTAATAATTTTAAATACTTTATTTAGTAGGCGTTAACATTCATTGCAATTTAGATATACAGCTATTGCTTCTTCATTATCGTCTCGCGTCTATATTTTTTCGTTAGTACAGAAACCACCTTTGTATGTCTTAAGTATTGCATATCACTATAATATATCAATCATTCTGTCAAAAATACGAAACAAGTAAATAATATTAATATATTATAATAAATAATGCGAACAAAATAAATTGTTTATTTTGATAGTAGTGATGAATGTATGAATTAATGTATATTTGGCTACGACTAAATCTACTAAATAACGAATTTAGTGTATGATAGAAGCTCGAAATCACTAGTCATCAAAACTTATTTATAAAATGCGTCGGAAGGCACTTATGGAAGTTTTGCTGCGCTTCATGTCTCTTCGGTCGTGTCAGATTGCTGTTCCATTAAACTGTAGAGAGAGAGTTAGGTTAGTGTCCTATGTCCTTTCCCAGGTTTTAAACTACCTCTGTATCAAATTTCATCCAAATCGGTAGAGTGGTTTAGTCGTGACGAGGTAACAGATAGACGGAGACAGAGTTACTTTCGAATTTATGATTTAATATTAGTAAGGATAATATCTCCTGCGCGGATGGCCTAAACTCGTTCAGATTTGCCGCCGTGCCTGAAATTCGATCTGCAGAATCTGTGATCTTATTATCTCCATTTATACTTACATGTATTCACAACGACATAGTTACACCAATAACAGCTAATAACAGTAAGAAAAATGTAGAATAGGTATATAATAAAAAACATATTATTATGGACAAAATTTATTTAATAAGTCTTACGCGCAGTTTACAGTACTATATACAAAGTCTTAATACTAATTAGGTAAAAATAAAAGTCATTCTACTAGTCCAGGTCTCACTTATATGTAAACCCAAGAGCAGTTGATTTTGCCATTTCATAAAGTATTGCATAACATATTTATAAATTATATGCTAATGATAATTCGCATCTGAACATAATTATGGCCCCTACATCGCTTGGTTAGATAATTGTAACATAATGTATAACTATAATTTATAATAAGTAAGTTATACAAATGTATAAATGTTACTTACAATAAATTAAATTGATTTAAAAAAATACAATAAAGGACTATTTACAAAAATACGTCAGCAGTTTACCCCTAATTTATTTTTAATGCGTAATTTGTTTTGTGTGATGTTATTAGAAACGTTCAAAAACGATATCAAACTTAAACTGTACCAAATGCTACAGACTATAAACAAAAACGTATATTCAGAGGTTTGCAATATTTGGACTAAATTAGTTATTTATGTGAAAACGTTTGTGTTTAAATTTTACCTTAATCTAGAATACAACGTTATTTCATCGATTTTATTGTGATACATCATATTTTTGACAATATTACTTATAGTAAATAAATCATAATGATTAAATTAATAAATTGCTAAATAATGGCAGTAATTTGATAGTGAGATTATTTTACAGGGACTATTAGACTAAGTATATAATATATTTTAATGTGAAGCGTGGACCGTTTTGTCGTCAAGCGAATACGTAAGTTAAAACCAGCAGTCTCGAGGGAATGTAAGAAGAAACCAATGTATTATAATGTTCCGCTTTTTACAACGTAATGCTGTTTCTTTCACCAATTCATTCCAAAGTTCAACACATAAATATTAAACTTTGAAACGAAAATGCGAAAGTTGACAATGATTATATCGAGAAAATTAAAATGAAAATCCTTCTATGCCCGCTTCGTGTAATTTGACTGCAAAAGTGGTGTTCGTTTCATCGAAATGGTTAAATGAATTAATACAAAAGATGTTTTATGTCGGTAACTTATTATATATAAATATGCACCTACATATGTCGGACATATATCGATTAAACATTCTATTATTTAAAGGTATTCGCCCTATATGTACACAACTATGACGTCGTAATTATTGTTAGGTATAGAAGAATAGGGCAAAAAGCACACGTGTTTTTAAAGTTGTAGATTTAAAAAACGGACAATTACAATCTTAATATAATACCCACAATGTGTAAACGACATCACAATATTTCCAAATAATTCTTATTAATATTTAACTCGGACGCTTATCACAAATATGTAAATTATATATGAAGGCGTGCTTGTCTGCCACCATCAATTGAATCTAAAAATGTTATATAAAGTTTTAAAATAATAAGCTAAATTCT
The DNA here is from genome assembly GCA_963675205.1 of Catocala nupta. Lineage (NCBI taxonomy): Eukaryota > Metazoa > Arthropoda > Insecta > Lepidoptera > Erebidae > Catocala > Catocala nupta. Next base: position 21,768,162 of record OY776086.1, on the reverse strand, counting down.
ACTTCACCTTAAATTTACATGTAATGTAAATAATCTTGAGAACAGGACAATTTTAAAGGTGGGAGATTTCGTAACTCTAAGCTATAACGAAATTATGATGACACAACAAAAGTGTGAATGATGTCTGTGGTACTCATAACCAATATAACAATAAGGATTTTGAATTATGCTGCCGTGTAACAAAAACGTAAATACATTTGCTCCACAAAAATTCAAATTATATTTACCAGCAAAATATAATTGATATCGAATACCTTTGTTAAGTCAGTATTTGTGGCTCGAATAATTGAATTGGTCGATATATACCTACCAATGTAGTATTTGGGTATTCTTCATTATAAGCACATTGTTCTATAACAGGTTGTATAGAAGTAATGAGAAGCTAAGTCCATAATGGTAGAAATTAAGTGTTACGAAGGCAAATATTCTAGATGCGGGTGTAAAAACAATACATTACATTATTCCGCTTCCTGAACATATGCGAGATACAATATCTTGATCTTACCTAATTTGAGCTCTGATCCCTCTGAAATCGATAAATTGGAACAATTAAACTCGTTGAAATTAATGAAACTCAAAATCTCGTGTTTCACCCAAATCTCAGCTAATTTAATTATCCCACCCATCATATCCTGAAATCTTCTCATAAAATCTCATTGGATCTCAAAAAAGAAAGGCTTCGATAAGTATAGTGTCCTTATAAACATGTTAAAAGTGAGATTCTCTAAATGTCATGTAATGATCGATGGCGTTTGTAAGTACTTCTTCTACAGAGACTACGGATTACAGCGTCTTGTGCAATATGAGTAAAATGCCATAAAAAGAAAACTTTTAACGACCATGGAGTAAGAGGCAGCATGTTTTTATTTAAAATAACATTAATCCTACATAAATATTACGCACCTCTCAGGTGCCAAGAATACTTAATTTCCTAAATCAATATGAGGTGAAAGGAAAATATGTGAACCGCTTTTATCCTTGAATTCAAAATACTTATTCTAACGAGTTATATAAAGTGGAGTAGTTTAAAGTAAATTAACTGACTACAAGGATGCCGCAGTGTTATGATGTGCCTAGCGTAGTAAACCAGGTACCCGCGCAGAACAATTATCTGTGTGACCTACAGATAACTGTTCCGGGCCTAGGTGGGTGGGGAGCTTTATAAATATATAAATCATATTTATAAAGCACTACTTATTAGAATCCTGGCTATTTTACATGAACACGTATTGTTGAGATTGCGTTGTTTGAACACAGAATTGCGGCGTATAATGCAGTATAAACGCAATGAGAATTTAGTTTTATGTAGCTCTTACCTATTAGATCTGTCGCCAATCCCGGTATGACAGTCTTGTGTCAATGGCTATAGCCACTGAGGCTGCGGAAAAGTGTGAAACAAAAGTCAAAGAGCGTATTACGTGTTTATGGTCTACAAATGTGAGAGAGAACTTTTACCACGACTCCGGCTATAGCCATAAGAAGTTTTAGAATGCAGTAAATTATAAGATGCTGATGTGCCGTCATATACAGTCTTAAAACGCATTACTATTAAAAAGTACAATAATATCAAGTTTTAAATATATTTTTAATTATAAACATTGACATGAAAAACGTATATTATACTAAGTATATTTACAAGTACAAATATTTTGACCTTAGAATATAATCATTGAGATGTCTATCTATTATACATCTAGCATTTCTTTTACGTTCGTCATCTTATTATTTATCTATAATTCTTATAAGTGACGTAATTGTACACAATGCAACGTATGGGCAAATATAGATTTCTTATTCATTTAATTACCTATCACCTATTTCTTTCTTACCACCACTTACATGGTTAGGTTCCTTTGAACAGTACGGATATAAAAGAGCAGAGTTTATGATAATAGAAATAACCAATTGACATTATACTCAAACGTTGAATATTAATATATGTTATGCGGTATTGTAAAATGTAATACAATCTCTGTTTACCGACACTAAATGTGTACAAACGGATTCCTTAAAACAGTCTGGAAATATTAAATTCCTCTGATCAGCCGAGTATCGTATCATTCGCAGAATACGAAGTTAATTATTTTTCTACAAACACCAACATTTTAATATAGAATAAAATGTAATTACGGTCGTTATTAAACAATGTGCTCGGGGGAACAGAGCAGTGTAATCTCGCTGCCATCACTGCAATTCGTATAACATCTCAGCACATTACCGGATCACGTCGCGGGGCGGCGGCGGCGACGCGGCGAACGGCGCAACCTAACAACGAATCTGCGACTTCGACGACATTATCTCGGCTAGGGATATCGTTTGGTGATTTAAATCTAACAATATTTTTCGACCGAATATAAGTATTACGTAAAAACTTTGGTCATTAAGTACGATGAATAAAGGAAAATGTATAAAAAAGTCCGTTCTATATTTCAGCTTCAATTGTAACATTTTATTATGCGTAAACGAGCTGAAACAATCTGAATGTGTTTTTTATTTTACAGCGCATGGAGTGCGCAATCACTGTCATGCCAAATGGAGGCTCCATTTATTTCTATAGTCATAAACTCTAGGTCGCGACGCGCCCTCGTTGTACTTAGGTACTATGCTCTCCATCACAATTGACACAATGATCACTATGCTAATCTTCGATGATTTATTGACGACTCTAGCTCCATAATTAAAATAATTAAGCACAAAAGGTCACCTTTGTTTCAATATATCTAAATACAGAGATCACATTACTATGAAAGTTCGTTTATTGAAGCTTTTACGCTTCCAAGAAAAAGGGATACAGACAATATTGAAAATACAGTTTTTGGATAAATACTTCTTTTGGCTTCAATGACAAAACCGAAAAATGTATTCACTCCAAAGTTAACTTAATTAAAGAATATACCGATTTTATGGCCACTGATTTAAAAGTTACAATCCTTCGCCAGAAGGGGTATAGACTTTCGTCTGTACATTCATCTAATTCAGCTGTTTTGCACAGCTGAACTAATTATAAGTACTTAATTTAATTATTTATTTCTTGCATCATGTTGCGCTGTTTGTAACCAAATAACAATTTTAAATATAGCATTGATATTGTAATTCGAAATTATTCGTTCAGATATTTCATCCATATATCACAATACTTGCTAAATAGTGATTTTATGGATAGTTTGTTTTGTTTTGAGTTCATAGCAATATTTGCGATGTCGTATTTCAAAACACGTGTATTTTGTTGTGATTATTTCTGATACAAGTAGGTATTATGTGAGGTTTAGATTCACATTTAAGTAAAATAAAATCACTTTGTACAACCTTGTCACATTATGTTATAAAAAGTAATAAAACGAAATTTAAGGTTAATTTATCGTTATATATAAATAATAAGTAAAATTGAATTATTTCGCATTCAATTTGTCTTAATATTTATGTAAAATAAATTTCAATATCAGTTTCTCATACATGTCAGTTCAAAAAATGATTTAATGCAGGTATGTTTTTGACTTTAAGCGTAAAGGTACAAACGTTATTTTATATCAAAAAATTGTGCGCGTACTCATTATTTATAGTTTTATAATCACTTTTAACGCGGTTATATAACGCTTCAATTTTGATATTCGAAATGCCATTTTTAAGATAGTAATTAAATCTAAAAAACATGTGTTAACAGATGCTTTCAACAGGGTTCATACATATATTCGCAAACATGATGCAATAAATCTGTTGTTGCCGACTATACAGAAAATAACGTAAGAAATAAATATTAAGGAGCGTACAAAGGGCGTATTTAAAAAATACATCGTGGGTAGGTTCTTCTTTTGTCATTTCAGTCGATGAATTACTACACAAGTTTTGGTTTCTGTTTGATGAGCTAAATTCAACACTCGTAATAAGCAACACTCGAGTCTCGGACAAGATATCCGTAACACTTCCAGTTCAAGTTTACGTTCCCTGTATAAAAATATTTCAATCGACTTATCACATAGTGCGCTTAGCACTAGCTACACTTAGAACTCACTAGTTTCTCATAGCTGCGCGTGTGGTGCCAGCTCACAGCCGCGTTCACACGATGATCTCGCGGATGACGCGGCGCGAGCGCGAGTTGGGCGTGGAGTAGCCCGACTCCAGCGACTCGTCGTAGCCCAGCGACAGCTGCAGCGGCTTCTCCTCGCCGCCCTCCGCCACCCCGTACTCCGGCAGCCCGCTCACTTCGTGGTACGGAGACTCTGTTCGCGAACACACAATATCAACATCTTTATTACCATTGGTGGCAGACAAGTCAGTAGCCCTGGTAGTGAACCGGTTACTATGCAGTGATGGCTGATCGACATGGACAATGGTTGTTTTTGAAAGACGAGTGTTTCCGTCTGCCACGCCGTCTACCGTAATGGAATAAGAACAAATATGCTGCTCTTTAGTTGGAACGTAAATATACTTAGTAACATCAACTCACTCGAACCAGTAAGTAAGAGACCATAATCGTAGAGAGTATGCGGTATCCATGGCTAGAGAAGTCGAAATCGCATACCTGCATCACCACTACTGCAACTCACGTTACAAGAAGGATTATTCTCTAAATAAAACCATCCCAGTTTCACACAAACTTTTGGTTTACAAAGAATACAAAACTTTTCATTAGTATCGCATACACTTTGTTCCGCTTAAACTTATGTCCATTAGTTAAAACTACTATGCTTAGAAAAATAACTACGCCAGACGGATAGTTATTTTAAGAAACAAGAGCAATTAAGCTCTTGGCTAACGTACGCGTATAACTTTGGCAAGTGTGCCTACATCTCGAAATGCTGCACTAGAATAGCTGGTCATGATACTGACTAACTTCTTACAAGATAATATCGGAACGAAACTTACCAATATGCTGGTCCATACGTTTCTTGGGCTTGTGTACCGAGGCATACGGGTCTGAGCAGTACTCCTGACGCGATGGGTTCTGTGTTGCTCTCATATCATAATCGGTAGGTGGAACGGCCTGGCTGGCGTGTGGTAAGTGAGAATAGTGGGCATAATCGTCGATGTTCCTGTAGCCAGCGTGGGATATTGGGTCATAGTCGTAGTTGCTCTGACGGTCTAATACTTGGTGGGCTGGTAATGTACCAGCGTTGTTCGCCGTCTGCATCTTCATCTGCCACAGCGAGTCTTGTGAATTCACGCTGCCCCCGTTGTTGCTGTTCGTATAGCTGTTCTCTATGAAGCCCATATTCCCTGCGAACAATCATTTCGTTAGTATTGTCAAACGTAAACAAAGAACCGGTGACACCGTACTCGTCATGCAAAGCGTGCTCTCGGGATATTTGAGATTTTACCTTCTATGTCGATTGAAGTTAGTCCTTAGTGATTGCATAAGAGAAATAAATAAACATAATACAGTCGAAATTAAAGAAATGAATAACATAATTGTGTGTAAAAAACTAGAATGATCCGTGTTAGTATAAAAATCTGAATCGAAAAGAAAGTGAAAAGATATTAACACGTATTCATTTAAATACTCACAATCAGAATTTGGCATCGTTTGTCCGGGGTGAGTTTGTGTGTGAGGCGGTACGTGGTAGGCGTACCCACCCGTGGAGCCGTACCTCGGCGATTTCGAATCATCCATCGACAAAGTCATGGAATGTTCTAGTGCCTTATTCTCCATGCCTGAACTGGGATAGTATGGTGGCGGAGCCTGGTTCTGTGGCGTTACTTTTGATGGTCTCATTGAATCCATCTCATGGTCTTTTGATCTATCTTTCTTGTTTGGTCTTCGTCTGCATTGATAGATTAGGAACAACAGTCCCACAAACAGAAGCACCACTACTGCAGTCACAAATATTCCGACAATAGCAGCAGTCGTGCTACCGTACGGCTCCTTGATATACGATGGTCCAACTGTTAAAGAAAAGTGTCATTTAGTAAACACTAGACTTAGTAAATATTTTTTCATATTTAAACTTGAAACTCAATATAATCCGAATAGACAAAGAACCACTGTCTCATCGTGGGAGTTTGGATTATGTTGTCACACGTTACTTTTGGTGGGAACTGAACAACATACTTCTTAAACTATGTCATATAGTGTTAACAACTGAATAGACAGTCATGTACTTACTCTCAGCCTCAGTCGATTCACTGCAGACGTCTTGGTTGACTTGTAGACAGAGTTTCAGTCGTATCCGCGGATTGTCTTCGTGGGGCAGATCAGTGGCGTACCGAGCAGTCTTGCGCGTGGCTTTGTTCGGCATTTCAATCATGGCTTCTTGAACAGTAGCCACTGCACCCGACAGACGGAGATTCACCGTATCCACGACCTGTTACACATCAATTAACGCTGTATTTGTTGCCGTGTTTTGTATTTTACTAAATTTTCTGATTTCGGCTTTAAGCCAGTAATTTAGGTAAGGTATTACCTAATTACAAAGCTCAAAATGAATTTAGCTAGGTTTTATTTACACGTCAAACAATTGCAAAAAGTTGCTTTCCTCATACGTCTTCCTGATATATGAGCCTACAGTAACCTAACACATAAAGTGTCACAATTAATTGGTCTGGAGGATTACAGTGGACACATTCAGCCACGATAACAATAAAACTGACATCGTGTGCGATACCAAATAAAAGTTAGTTGAAGCGTAACAATATATAATGGTTATTTATGACCCATTTTAAGAATTAAGCTTTAAATATCGTCATACTCCGGCGCTATCATACTTGTCTGCGTTCTAAAATTGCCAACGAAATATACGTTGATAGCATAGATTGTATCTTTTGTAGGATAGAACGAAAATTCTAAACTGAATTGGCAACGATAGCTGAATGAATGTATGCGACTTGTGCTTGACCAATGTCCAGTAACTAATAATAACATAAATATTTTATTGTTTATCATACAGTTCTACTGGAATGAGTAATTAATTTCTAACAGAACGGCATTTCTATCCGGGACCAGTTGAATTCTAATGGTAAACGCATTCCTTTTACATATTTTGTTGGAGGGTTTGTTTTCGATTATTACTTTAGACGAAGCGACTGCTGATATACAAATATTATTTACATCCGGTAATTGAATTTGCTTTTGGAATAAAGTATGTAAGGTATGTACGTTATAAATCTCGTAATGAATGGTTACTGCTGGTATAATTATTAAGAATATTTTGGATTCACTAGATATCTGTTACGCTCCGAATTTTACATACATAGAGTATGTATACACATTTAGTAGATAATGTAGGCTTTAGACATTTGATATAGTATAGTATATAACAATATAAAATTGGCAAAAATCCAGTATATAAAATACAAGTAAAGCTAATGAAAGTGTTGCACACACATACATATAAAAACGCAAAGCAGTTAACACACGTGTGAGCATTAGCGAAAGTTTTGTGATCGTGTGATATTGGATATACTACGTACACGTGAGAAATAATAACGTTTAATATAAAGAAGAACATTTACCTGCCAGCCTGGCGTGACACCCATGGGCATAGGAGATAATATACTTTCCACGACTCCAACGAGCGAGAGGCAAGTGGGGGTGACTGTGAAGGCGATGGCTTGCGTGCTCGGGTCGTAGGTCACCTGCTCGGGAGGATTGATTTTGTCCACCTTCGTCGTCACGGTAATCTCGTTGGAGTAATTGCTCTGCCCTTTAGTATTGACCGCTTTCACCTGCAGTTGTTTATACAATTTAGAGCGAATTTGTACAATAGTGTACGGTTAGTTCGTGAGCATTCTAAAGCGTGTCGAAAACCATAGCGACGGCACAAAACGTAAAACAGAACATTCGTAACTTAAATAAACTAACGGCGCGCGCCGGATGATTTACCTTGAAAACAAATGTGAGATGCTGTCGGTAGCAATAACAATGAAAACAAAAATGTAAGTTAATAATACCGTATTAAGATAATCACCTAATCAAAGTTGAACATTAATTATGATAGAAAATTATTATTTTTCGAGGAAATTGGCGTATTTTTGTTATTTAGTTATGTTTATAGACTCGCTTTGCGTGTGACGTCACACAGTAAGCGTCGCGTGAAGTACCTACATAGCAGTTAGGGGGTAGGTACTGTTGTCCAAATAAATCTAAAATATATTGGTTGTAAGACATATTATGTATTTTGACTTATCTGTGTCTTTAGTCCTTTTAATATTATTTGCTTCCACATAACTAGCTTTACGTAACAGTTACATTAATATGTACCAGTAGTTACTTGAAGATCAAGTATAACTGATAATATATGTATTATTTATACCTATATAATAACATGAATTTCACTAAAATCTAGTAGATCATATATGATCTAAAGAATCTGTTTCAACAAAGACAAGTTTTAAGATGCTGATCTATAGTCAATCGCGATCATAAAATAATTAAAATATTAGCGTAACCAACCTTGAACGAGTAAGTGTTGTGCTGGTCGAGCCGCGTGACGTTACAGGGATTGGCCCGGCCGCAGTCGTACTCCATCCAGTCGAACTCAGTGTTGCGATCAGCAGCGCAATGTTCTGAGCTGGCGGCGCCCGCACCTGCGCCTCGCAGCGACACGCGCCGGTAACGGACGAAGTACTTCGTGTTCGACAACCCACCATCGAAACCTGCCTCCCACTTCAAAGTAATATACGTCGGGCCCACTTTCTGACTCTCCAGGGAACGTGGCGATTCTGGAGCACCTTTAGGCTGCAATCTTATTTGAGGCCGTATACTCCCCAGTGAATTCTTCACTTTGCAGTAATAATCCCCGTAGTCTTGGGGCTTTACTGTCTTAATCTTTAGAACGCTTAGGTAAGAATCGTTGTTATCGGTCGTAGTATTTATTTCGTAGTGTCCATCCGAGGACATTTGTAATGGAGCGGTGTTAGACCCATAAAACCATTGGAACTCCGGTTTTGGATAAGCTTGTACCCTACACAATATTTCGGCAGTTTCCATAACATCATAAGCTACCTTTTTCTGCTGTCGAATCGATATTGGCTCGTCTGAAAATATAAAGTACAATTACCAAATGGATTCTGAAATACATTGAATTATAAAAAAATTATTATGATGAATTTATAACGTAAGCAATACTAATTCAACTCACGTTCTATTCGAAGATGCATGGTCGACTCGACTTTCTTAACTTCGTTCTCGAAAGCGCATGAATATATTCCCCTGTCATCCGGCAATAGGTCGTTAGTGTTGGCTCTCGCTTTTCCATTAAATTTAAGGGTGCTCTGTACATTATATACAGAGTTTCTGCTCTCCGTAATGTCAGTTTTCACTTCGTACAAATTAGTATCGGGCTTAATCTCAGCGTTGTCCTTGAACCACTTGATGTTGGGCCGCGGTTTGCCGAGAGCACTGCAAGTGACCGCAAAGTCTTGTTCGCCGGAACGTTTTGTCATATGAGTTTGTAACTTAGTTTGGAAACGAGGTGGCTGGTGAACTTCTAGTGTGACAGATGCGAGTTCGCCGTGACCCAATTCATTCGTGGCCTGACAGTGATAAACACCCTCGCTGCCCAGGTGTGCACTAGGTATTGAATATTGATTTCCTGTAGCTAACACGGTGGGCTTGCTATCCGATGTTTCTATATCGCGGAACCATCGGTATTGAGGAGCAGGCCAACCTGGAGGCTTAGCGCTGCAAGTTAGGGTTACTCCCGTACCTTCCTGAGCTACAGGCCTGTCAGGACTGATGCGCGCACGACCGGGTTTATGTCGCACTAGAACAGCGACCGATGCACTATTAGCTCGCTCGGTGCGCTTTCCGTTACTGGAAGATATGACATTTACCGCTTTACAAACGTAAGTACCTGCCATCTCGGCATTTACGCGGGTTAAAGTAAGAGTGTTTCCATTTTGATGGAAGTCAGGCTTGCCTTCCATCGTCCACTCGATAGATGTGGGCTCAGGATTAGCTGACACTTCGCATCGAATTTCAACATTTCCACCTTCCTCGGCTTCGTAAGTTTTAGATTCAACAGTGACGCTAGGAGGGAAGAGTACATCGAGGTACATTTCTTTCTCTCCCGGGCGGCCTAACCCGTTATCGGCACTACACGTATATTTGCCCGCATCTTGCACCGTCACTCCCTGAATGGTATGTGTGAAAGAGTTCGAGATATATTTTCCATTTCGGGTCCACCTCACAGTGCTTACTTTAGGCTTAGCATCAACTTTGCACTCCATTGTGGCAACGCCGTCGATTTCTACTCGCAAAGGATTTTCTGGTGCAACTTCAACGCGAGGAAAATCTGAAACAAATAAATTATGTTACAACATTTTTATTTATGTTGACGGGCCACGAATTACATCTGTTTAACACATCGAACATTCATCAATCATCAGTCAATCAGTTAAGATAATCGTCAAGTAATGTTTCATCATTGGTGTAGTGTTTGGCTGTCGAAGTTCCGTTTGTAATCTTAGCGTCGTATAAAGGTAGCGGATGTGCCGGTCTGGTTTGCCGCCCGAATACCAATAATACTTTTGTTTACAAAATCTGTCAGATTAAAAACATGCAGTGCGCTCATTCACGATGCGTGTGCTTCATCTGGTCGTAGAACTTGCTTATTTAGGTCAGTTCATAATAAACATTATCCAGATGCTACGCGGAAATGCAAGCAAAGATCTAAGATAAATCTGTTTTATTTCATCTTATACTTTTACATAGCCTGGTTCCTGAACATTGAACCTAGCATTGCATATTTATGTTACTGCAGTCTAATAAGTTAATCTTAACAGAAACCATATCAAACATACATAGGACGGAAAGCGAAGAAATGGAGATCATGGTAGGGAGTTGTACATGTTATGTAACTGTCGTTATGTTATTATTGAATGATGAAGATTGCTTTATCGATTTCATAAATATTCATCGGTATATAATAATATTCCATTGTTTGCATCTTTAATTACATGATAGTGTTTGGGCCCAAATAAAACATGTTCCGCCGGCAATTTCGTTGCCAAAAAAATGGCGGCGGCAGTTAAACCGTTAAAAATGCCGAGTCTACATTTGATCTTTCATAATGGTTCCCTTGATAACGCATAAAATAAGTTAATCTTCGAAAATTACGAATATAAAATTAATGGCGGAAATAAAATCTAAGATTCAAACTCCCAGTTTAGAAGTACTTTGGCTTACGTAGATTGTTTTTGTTAAATGACAAGAAACTTAACATTAATTTAAGTATTTTAGTTCAAGGTTTTTTAATTACAACATTAAAGTTTTATAAGGGATACGTTCGCACGAAAAAATTTTGAGTATCACCAGACCACGTAATTTAGTAAAAATAATTAGCTGTTAATGTGTTTTTATTCCAACGTCAAGTCCACCAGCTATAAGCGACCATTAGCGCGATCTTTCCTTTATTAACCCTTATTCGCCGTTATTTCCACTGAACATTTACTGATATTTTATTAACTTGGCAAGGATTCTGTACATCAATTTTATTTAAGTCGCTGCACGTTACGTGCAATCAGGCGTTCGAGAAATTCTTACAAATAGACAAGTGTGTTATTGTAACCTACGTAGATACCACACACATGTATAGTTTCATTAATAAGCTTAGATTAAAATGAAGGTCCATTGTTTTGCCATTGTTTTGCCTTTGTTTTGTTAATGATGTTGAAAATATCCGGCTAATAAAATGCTCACAAACGATGGTATATATTATGGAGGCCGTTACTGCAACCTGAGGTTAATATATGCATTCCACTATTGCAACAAAAATTGGTTTTGCTAACGAATTAACACTAATTAAATATACTAGATGCTCAAAGAATTTTATGAACTAAACCTAGACATGCGTGCACAACTTGGTTCCGCATCGAAACTTTACAAATTTAAAGTTACTTTTACTTATTAGCTCGTTGCATAAACTGATAATATAAACATTTCAGCGTCAGAAACTTAGAAGCTAAATATTTACGAGAACATTCTTTTCACGTGTATAGCGCTTATTAATTAATTTATATATGACTTTGGTTTACTAAATTATACAGCGGCTACTTAGCTAACTAGTTCAAATAAACATGTATTTTCACATATTATGTGAACATTTTGAAGTAAGTGCTTTATTTACCATTTCTAATAATAGAAATGAGACATTATGAAGAAATTGAAATTACTGTATACATTAATATACAACATACCTACTCTGAGAACCTGACAAGTATCTCATGATGGTGTGGTTTTACATTTTATGCTCGCGAGTCCTAAAAAGATATTGAAACGAAAGATTTAAAAAGAACAAAGTTATAATTTTAAACGTTTCGGAAGCTGTTCAACTTGCTCAAGTTAATACTCAAAGCCTCCTTTATTTTAATGGTTTCCGATTTTTTGTAAGAACATCAAAACCTATATTTGACGCTGGTTTATATTTTTAAGGCAAAAGCAATGGTTACAAGGTTAGTACTTACCTTGATTACATATATATTCGTTGGTACAGACTAGTTGTAAAGTTATATTAAGAACAGTGGCTTGGTATATCGATTTACTCAGCATCTTAGCAAACTGGCGTATAAAATTGAAATAAAAGACAAACCTAAGGTTGGTAACAGGCCTTCTGAAGTACTCTATTGCATTGCAATAGAGTACAGCATCGAGTTGCTTCGTTTTGCATAATAAAAAAGGTCATAATAATTACAAACGTGACTGAAAGTCTAAGTCTAACAGGATACTGAATGCGCAATGCATTTTTATAAATAACTACGCTCATTGTATGGAGCGCACACAATGACATCCGCGCTAGTGCGGGGTATATATATGATTTCCCGCCATTTTTGCTGCTAACTGTTTGCCAAACGTTCAGAAAAGTTTATCTTCTCTGTGTATTCTATGTGATGCCGGATTGACGCTGCGATTGTGGTTACGTCCGAGTTAACTAAGTACGTTAAACCAAAGCGAACATATCCTTTAACACTACTAAGTGCACCACCAGATAAAAAGGCACAACTCTTGTATAGATTTTTATACGAGAGCCTAAAAGTATTGAGATTGAAGGACTAAGGTAAATTGAGCTACTTCATTTAAAAACATTTTCTATTACCTCGAAAGTAAGCCCGTTAGAAGTTCATACTTTTGTATCGTAGTAAGGCACTGTAAATAATAAGCAGGATTTCATTCGCGAGGACGCGCGAGCTACTTTAGGTCATTGCGATTATTTGCAAAGAGCTTTTGCGTTGCCTTGATAGCCGCTGGCTCCGCTGAGGGATTCCTATGTCTAAGACGACTACATTTGAACACGGGAAAAGAGTCCGTACAAACATTACCCACGTCGTATCTTTACACTCCACGTTTGAGTTTTTAGTGAAACTTTTCAACAGCCTACGACTGAAAATGAAAGCGTCTGAGTATTGCACTATAACCAGTAGTACTAAAAAAAGTAATTATTTGAAAGAAAATCTATGTAAGTATATATTTAACATGATTTAGTATATTTTGATTCTGTTCTGATACCAAAATGGTTCTCAGTTTGTATAACTACGAAAAATTCTCCGTAGGCAGGAAAACGTTAATTTTTTACGACGCCCCAATCACTAAAGATTTATGTTAAGAAGTTTATTAAGAAAGCTTTCATATTTGAATTCAAAAGTACGATTTGGAAATAAATGATAAAAACATAAAAAGTGGAAATTAAGACTGCTATTACATTACGTAGGTTGTAAATAATATAGATGGCAGTCACAAAGCTTTTGTACATTCAGTCAAGTAAAATGTTTCGCAATATATGCATTGCGCACTCGGCATTTTTAATAAATAAACTACTCCATAAACGAAATTAAACGCAAATAAGAACGCCGATGTTAATCTGAGGAAGAATAAACAAATATTATTTACCGTTGTGTTTGAAATGCACCACCAGTGACCAAATTTCTGAATACGTTTACCCAGAGAATAAAAGCAATTGTCTAACGTCAGTTACATTACTTTTTTACGTAAAGCGCAAAGTGAACGATTGAATAATATAATGCACCCAGAGACGTGATGAATTAACCCGCTGTTTACATCTTCGGGGCGGCACAGTCGTTTGTGTGTATAATATATTAATTATATCGGGCAGTCTTTGCCACAGATGGGTTTCACAACTTTGTTCCGTACATTTACGCCAGTAGGCAGCAGAGTATTAAACTTATATCTCGTGCTATATTGTTATAGTTAATAGGAGACGAGCCTAACGCATATCGGGGTTACCAGCAATGTTCTTACATAAAACATCCCATATAATGTTACAGGAACCAGGATTCGAAGCCAGGACATCATGGTGAGCTGCAAACGTATGTACTTTCGTTACGTTTACGGTTACATTACATTTGCGTTAACATTTACGGTATGGCCAGGAATACCTACATTATTTACTGGCATCCTGCCTGTGAGCGTGCGTGTGCCAATCACAGGCTCACGACAGGACTTGCCAACATCGAATCCAAACGTTCGATATTGATTCCAATTCGAATTGTAACGTTTTCTCTGTGATAAAGCTGTTAGTGCATCCGAAGTAGTTCATTACCTCTTGTATAACCCAAACAGTTCATTTACGGTTGTATACCGCAAACCGTTTATTTTTATGCTTGCCAGTTTACAAAGGCTCTTATTTCAACACGGTTGCGTATGAGAGAGGCGCTTGTGTATAAATAATGGTACAATTCCCTGATATCATGCCGACGTCGACGCTACGTTTACAAACCGTGCAGTAATCGTTTCAATGCAGTTGACTTTAACAGTTTGCGTGAGAATAAATGCACCTGATAGATACACTCCATGTTTTCCTTTAATTTCCACAGGCACGGGCTCATAATTATTGTTGTTTTATATTGCATCGTACACTCGACTAGAATATTAACTAACATTTTTCGCCCTGTTATATTCTGTTGAAGCAGTAATTGCGCCTGAATATAGCCCGAAGTAAAAATGATTATTCGTCTGAAACTTATTTCACAGATTCTGTGCCAGAGTAGTTTGTTATGATTGCCAGCTGGCAGTTATGCTTATTTTAAATTTTAACTTTGAGTGACGTTTTTCGTTGGTGTACAGTGTATGCTGATAAAATACGCTCCTGTGTGCGGAATAAAGGTGAGCCTCGGCTAATAAATATTATCATACTAGTTTTCCCCGCGGTTTCACCCGCGTAAGTCCCGTTCCCGAAGGAATATTGGGATAAAAAGTAGCCTATATGTGAATCCAAGTCTTCAGCTATCTACATACCAAGTTTCATCGCAATCAGTCTAGTAGTTTTTGCGTGAAAGAGTAACAAACATACATACGTACATTCATCCTCACAAACTTTCGCATTTATAATATTAGTAGGATTAAAAAGTACAACTGTATAAGTTATAGAGACCACTTGATAATTTAAAGAGTAATTTATCCTGAGACTGTGCGCGACGTTGCTAAACCGCAGACCAATCGATTTGTATTAACTCTTAGCTACCAGATCTTGACACTTATACAAAGAAAAAGATGCATGTATCCCCGGAGGCAGAGCTTGTCACACCCTATTTCCCTAGCTATATTTGAAACGCTCGTAAGAAGAGATAAACCCATTTTCGTTAAACAGTCAGTTATTGTACTCGGCATTGACTATTCTTCTGCTATTACAACGCAAGATTGTGATTACGAATTTCCACTTTATTGGATCTGGTCATATCTCTCTAGCTTTTCTTTTACCATTATCATATTCTTCATGCACGCTTGTTGGTTTAACGTCTTCGATCTAGTCACAGAACTTTCACGTAGATCTGACTCTTACGACTGTACCAATCACTCTATATTGCGGTCAATCTCTTGTCATGCATTCTTACCATGACGCCCAATCCAAAAGAATACTAAACTATTTAAATTTACGGATGCCGACATTGATTCTTTATACATATTAGGAATTCTACTTACAATTGACACTAAGGTCAACCGAGGCGTCGAGTTGCTGTCCCTCAGACATGGCGCGGTTCCACACCACACAGCGGAACACTGCTCCATCGTCTTCTCTCGTTGGCATCAACGTAAGTGTTGCCACTGTCGGTTCTGATCGTGTCTTAGCATGTACTATCGTCGCGTCCAAGGGATACGTCGAACCTTCACGATACCACCTGAGAAATAGAACCAGTGTTACAAAATGGAAAATAATGTTAAAAATGACACAAGAATGTTCTTACGCATATTCTTTTGGAGCTTTGGTACTTATTTTACGTATTTGAATAACGAATTTTAAATCAACAGTAGTGCTGTGCTATTAAAGCAATTTCCTAACCTAAATAAAATCTATCCCAAGGGTATTTGTACTATAGTGGTTGTTTTGTTTGTACTGGATTAGTGAATTGAATAAAGTAAAAAGCAATATAAATAGATGTTGCTGCCGATTTCCAGGATAATCCTTTTATCGTCTTGTATGAAACCCACACAGAGGCAGGAAAGTTTTAACCTTCGCCAGACACCGTCACATTACCTATGTATGATA
This sequence comes from Catocala nupta, assembly GCA_963675205.1. Classification (NCBI taxonomy): domain Eukaryota; kingdom Metazoa; phylum Arthropoda; class Insecta; order Lepidoptera; family Erebidae; genus Catocala; species Catocala nupta. The sequence continues at coordinate 21,751,729 of OY776086.1, read as the reverse complement.
ATTCATTATCATTTCCTCCTACGTTCGCGAATCTAATGAACATTGTGTGAGGTGGATAATAGTAGTTTTCTGTTTCTGTTAATAGTTTATTACGTACTTGCATTTAAATTCAGAACTTTCGTAGAACAAGTTGCGATAGTAAATAATTGTAGTTTTGTGTTAACTGGTTTATCCATTAGCACTTCTTTATTACCACAATAGAAAAAAGTGCTACTATATACAATTCACCTAGTTTTATTTCATTAAGGATAATAAGCAATAGTGTAATAAATATTGTACAATTTGAGTATTAGTTTACAGAGTTAAACAATACACTACCCACGATACTATCCATTTATACCATGAAGTTTGCGTAGCTATTTGTGTGTGAGCTTTTGCCTTCCAAATATTTTGCCGTTTACGTATTCGATTTTTAAAACGAATGTGATGTAAAAGTACCTGCATTCCTATACGAATGGATTAAAATTCGAAAGAAAAACCATTAAAATGTTGGCAGGAAATGTACAATGGTTGCACACAGTAACCCTGGGATCAATACAATTTTTATTCCAGTGTTATAATGATGTATTTAGATTTATTAAAATATTATTTAATTTAGAGCGAATTAGCGGGCATAGCTAGGTATACATATGTTTTTTTTTTAAATATATATTAAATATCCTATATATATTGCAGTTTAAATACAATCGTAATATGAATTTAAATTAATACACTATTTACACGTAAATTAAGCTAATTAGGTCCGTTTTATTTTCATTAAATCAGGTTTGCTATAACGGCCACATATGTTTGATATATGATAGGTTGTAGAAGGATAATGCTATTTAATTATACACGAGTGTTCGCGACATTACGCAAAAATACATTAATGCCCCTAAAATATGTTGCGCAGTGCCGCAGAATGTGAACAATTATACATGCACATTGTTACACACATGTAGGTACATATATCAAAACCGCGTATGTTTATGTTAGATCCCACTCAGAATAGAATTTAAAATTTAAACAGGAAGGAGGCTAAGTTTCGCGTTCCACAACCTTCCTTTACGTACAATCCAGTACGCTTACTTGTTTTGATTGTCTTATTCATTAAACGTATTTCGTTGTATTTTATGTTTTATTAATACACAGGTAAGTTGCACACGGGCGGTGGCGCTCGCGTTACTGCGGTCCTCCGTGCCTATAATACGGGACCTCGCAGTTCGTAACAAAGCCACAACTTTTTGGTAAGTTGCGACAAGAATGGGTAGCACGCAGGTGTGAGCTATGAACTTCGAGCGGTTAAATTTACAAGCAAATGTCGTGATCTTGTACGAATTATTTCAAACAGTAACCTATGGCTCATGATTTGCTTGTACTTGTTTATTAAATCACAGCTTATACATACAATGTCTGTAAGAAAGGTGTGGCAATTCTAGGTGAGCGACTAAATTACATTAGGTTATATTGTCTTCTGTTTACGCGAATGTTATTCATTGAACTTAAACTACTATATACGGTTTTTATCGCGTTGTTTATTTATCACTGTATTACAAAATTTTGAAAATATTTCTCTACTACTACTATTGATTTTATTTTACTAATTTATAAGCTAATAAAATTATTTAAACTATTAAATCTATTTATTTTTAGTTTACACTTTCCCCGACGTTTCGGTTGCTTTTCAGCAGCCATGGTCACGGGGAGACTAAGATGGTAGTTGTCTCAATGTTCCAGTGTAGTTATTTCAAAGTACCCGAACATAATTTAATCATGGGTGTTTCTATTTACGCAGAATGAGCTCAAAGTATCATGAACCATACCAAACCACAGCTAGTCTTCTATTCATCTTAGTCTCTCCGTGACCATGGCTGCTGAAAAGCAACCGAAACGTCGGGGAAAGTGTAAACCAAAAATAAATAGATCTAATAGTTTAAATAATTTTATTAGCTTATAAATTAGTAAAATAAAATCAATAGTAGTAGTAGAGTAATATTTTCCAAATTTTGTAATACAGTGATAAATAAACAACGCGATAAAATCCGTATATAGTAGTTTAATTTCAATACATTAGATTATTTCTACATAAACTTTGCGATGGAGATGTTCCATTGCCAGGGAAAGTTATGATTGGATAGACGGTAATAAGGACATTTTTAGCTTAATTTAGTGACTTGAGTCTTGTTTATGGATTATTTTATACCTAATCAAACAACCAGCAGATATGATAAAAGATACAAAAAAATTCAAAACTCACGAATCACTTGAAAATTCGAATGATTTGATTTTTATCGAATATCGCTTAAATTATGATTAATTTTTCGAGTAATTTGTTATAGGTGTTGAGCACATAAATTGAGTAGGTACATAGTTATGAGCTATTTTATTGTTTGTATAGGCTTGTCACTGCGAGGACACAACGAATAGACTTTATAAAGTTTGTTCTACTGCAGAGCATGGAACATGTGCGCCTTGCAACTCTACGCGCCACAGAGAGCGACATTTAATACTGGGCTTTGTGATAGCATATGAGCTCAAATCTTATTTGCCTGCTACAGTCAGCGACGTAAGTACCTAAACATTGGATTACTTTTCTAACCTTAGTTCATCCTTTAACCATTATTGTTGTAACAACATGAGAAGGATGTTTAGTATGAATCCTAAATAATATTATAAATGGGAATGTGAGTTTGTTTGCTTGTATGTTACACTTTCACGCCTTAACTATTCGACTGATTATTATTCGAATATACAGGGTGTCCGGTAATTAATGGATAACCTTGAAATGTCTTATAGTAGAACTGAAGGCCGTTCAGAAAAAATGAAAAAAAGTATAAAAAAAATAAAAAAAATATATATACCTATATTAAAAAGTGCAAGCTATATTAGCATAGCATATTTTTGACTGTCTATCTATTAGCATAATTAGTGTTTAATAATAAAACAACCAAATTCCGATGGATTTCATTCATTTATGGTCGTAGTATACAAGAAAGTTATACATGGTAATTAAAAAAAAACACATCTCAGGTAGTAGTTAGGATAGATTTTTTCATATTTTTTTCTGAACGGCCATCAGTTCCACTATAAGACATTTCCTGGTTATCCATTAATTACCGGACAGCCTGTATACGTTGTTAGGGGATCAGAAAGGACAAACTGTTTCTAATTTAAACTATCCCACATGTACGCGAGCGAAGACGTGGGCAAAATCTAATACAAAATATATGTACGGCAATTTATGTCGTTGATTTTACGTCTAATATTTCATTTAAATTGCATCTTTTAATACTCGAAGTGTTTAAATCTCTTTTTTTATTAGTGGAGAAAATCATGCTACGATATTGTACAGTCAGGTAGAGTTCATCTTAGTAAATCCCACTCAACAAGCTCAGTAAGCGCTAGTCAGAGCAGCTTATAATAATGGGTCCACAATATTCAATTTGAGTGTATATATAGTGCAGTGTACGTTTATGACACGACTGTACCTAGTGGTGCGAGTACGAACACTGCGCTCTAAGATGGAACTATCGGTGATTATACCTACTGCTGGTGTTCTTTGAGTCCGTTCCAATGTTTGTAAATCGCATCGAGATAAATCTACCAAATTATAATATAATAATATTCTACCACATACACACAACACCATCTAGCCCAAACTAAGCAGAGCTTGTACTATGGGTACTAAATAATGGATAAACATACATATATACTTTTTTTGTAAATACATACATATTATACATAGAAATACCCAGACCAAGACAAACATCCATGTTCATGCACACAAATGTCTAACTTGTGCGGGAATCGAACCCGCGACCTCAGGCATGGCAGTCGGTTACACTAACCACTACGCCACCGAGGCCGTTATAGTAGTAAGAGAGGAATGTACTACGTGAGAGCGACAAATGGAAATGATTAAAGCTTGTGCGACAAGACTTTACCGCGACTCACTAAAGTTCAAATGCACGCTAATGCTCACACACACTCAAGCTCGTCATTATTCTACTAATTCATACCTTCAATATGACAGTAATATAATAATCAATTTTTGGTAAAACAATCACACATGGAAGTTCAATTTCAACAAATTGTACACACGTAAATATTCATCTACGCGTGCATGCATATATTCAAGAACATGGCGAATTTATCAATTTAGAATTTAACTACCCTTTGTTAATGATGTCATTTATTGAACTAAATTATATAAAACGTTTCTTTAATAATATATTAAACACCTAGCTACCGAACTGTGGCAACCATATCATATACAATGCCGTCCAGACGTTATAACACAAATAAACAGACAAGTAAAACCACAAGACAACATTTTTGGGTTCAATCTTCTTGCAATAGTCGATCCCAATTACTTCAAACAACTTCTAATGTGCAGACACAACCTCATTACAGTTTAATTGTAGTATAAAGAAAGAAAAAGCAAAACAAAGCACTAACTCAAAACTCCAGGCTAGAAAGAGACCAAAATATTATATTTTAGCCAAGCTGGATTACTAGCAACAGAGCTCTTTTTAGTCAAAAGGTTTCAGAGAACTAAGTAACATTATCATAAATTAAGCTCAGAAAACCCAGTAACGAAGTTGCAATGTTCAGCTGAAAGTTGTGTCATGTTCAAGTAGCATCTCATAGCTCATGTATCCGGGACACATATCCGGTTAAACGTAGTACCTTCCACACACAGTTTTTGTCACATGTATCCAGAACACCTAGTTTCATCCGGCCGAGATGCCGACCTTTTTATGCAAACTAGTGCCTGCTCCGCGACAACGACGTACCGTATGCACACACGGTATAAGCAGCCACGTATATAAACTCTTCGCTACTGGCCTCATCTAAGAATAAAAAGGGGATAAAACTTAAGTCCTCGGCGATCTTTTACCAAACGATTTCTTACCAAACTTCGCATAATTTATGATCGAAATAAGGCGAATTGCTAGAAATCTGACTTACCTAAAATGTTTGCATGCATTCATTTTATATTAAATTTTTTATGCATATTCGTCGGTCTAGCGAGCTCGTAATTTGGCATTTCTCCCTGTGTCTGATTTGTTCGCAGAACTTTGGATGATGATATAGCTTTTCTATTTTATTCTTACTTCTGTTCCATTTTTTGTTAATGGATTTTTTTGTTAAAGTTAGGTCATTTTATTATGAAAAATAAAAAAAAAAAACACAATGATTCTAAATTCTCAATCATGCAAGTTTCCTCTCGGGCGTTATAGGAATGGGTATATTGCCAATACATACATTGTTTTAAAAATCCAGGTATTGGTAACAACACCTTGATTTTTTCAGTGCACGATAGTTTTGTCTGATAAACAGTTAGACGGTCTTATTGCAACGCTATTCTTTCATTATTTGTACCGGGACTTACCTAATATGTCCGGCACCAATGGTCATTTCGACAAGCGGCTGCCCGCCGGGTACCGTACCCAGTCTTTCCTCCCCGACTCTAATTGAATCCGAGTCACTGCCTACATGAAATTTATCACCGTATTTATCAGCTTTTTATCTTCCCCGTACGCCATTCTTAATGCGTTAGGTAAAAGCCAATTACGGTTTGGTACGAAAACGTACAAAGTGGAGAACAGAATTAGTAGCCACCACTTACCTACGTAGAGTTGGATCAAGTTTGGTACAACTACGTAAAACTACAAGCACAAAATTAGTGCCCTAAACTACGTACAACACCTTTATCGTGTCACAATAATCCGACATTTTTGTCGGAAGCTGTACTATATAATTCCATTGTTCTCGGGAAACTGCGTATGTATGAGTGAATAATTAAAGCACGGGAGGGAATAACATTATGGCGAATATAATTACCTCGCGATCCGGGCTTACAGAATTGCTATTAATGAGTTTTATTTCTGGGGAGCTTAAGCAATATGTCCAATAAATTATTTCGATACGTGAATGGTATTCCATGTTTCCTGATGTCAGAATAAGCTAATCAACCCTTGGTTGAACAAGGATTTCCAAAGATTAAGTCGTCAAGTAAGATGTGTGTGTGTGTGCTACACAATCAAATGCGAATGTGAGTTTATTTGTTATGCTTTCGCACCTTAACTACTTGCCCGTATCATATAATTTCGTAAATACGTTGTCGTGGGTACAGAAAAGGACATAGGGTACCTTTTGTAAAGAAGAAAATTACCTACTGTTCCCGAGGGATAGAAATTTATTGACATAATCTATATTAACGCGGGCGAAGCCGAGGGTAAAATCTAGTAAAATATAATTCTATAGGACTATTTTCTTAAGACTTATATTAAAAGACGTTTAATATAGTAATAATGTCTGTTCTGTTTAATTGTAATACATTGAAACTAACTTCACAAAGTCACACATGTTTACTGACAATTACAATTAGATGTTTAATTTAGAACTTTATTTATGTTTTACATGTCGAGCAAGTTTTAAAACTGCCACGCCCACATATCAGCGCGGCTCTACGAAAACTTACGTTGTTAATTTAACTTTACTTGTGTTGTTTTTCATCATTATAACACACTCTGAGAGTAAATATAATATACCTACATGTATTTTCTAAGCTTCAGTTATGCTGTGCTGGGATCGTTGTTTTAACAGCTTTGAAAAAGTACATCGTTCGCCTTCCTAGATCATATGTTTTTATTTTAAAAGATAACTTACTATCAATTTGGATATAAAATACTAATATTCTTAGACATAGGGATCAGCTAAGCTAAATACTTGTCTTGGAGTTGATTCACGTCGCTTCGGTGGTGCAATAGGTGGTATTGGACCCCACCACCTCAGGATCACAACCTGACAATCTTTTGGGTTACCGCCGCCTACTCGTATTTCTATTTGTGAGTTTATGTGTACACACTTCACAAAAAACGGACTCCTTACATTATTATTTGTAGGATCACCCACGCATCTGCCTGTCTACGACGAACAAAAACCGAAACTAGTTTTTTAGTACGGATTTAAGCCGAAAGCTTAAGCGGATATATTTATATACTATAAAAGTTAAATATATGAACATTAAGCTCTTGTGAGACTTTTCAGTAAATGTTTATACTTACACATTCAGTGAAGTGTAAAATGCGTCGGAAACTCCATTACAGTAGAAGAAAGAAGAAAGAATTTCAAATATGTGCTTGTTGATAAATAGTGTAACAACTTACTTGATAGTAGGTTCGGGCGAACCGCCAGAGCTGGAACAGGAGAGGTTAAGCTCTCGGCCTTCTTGCGACTGAGCGTGTGAGCCGGGCGTGAGGAGCGGCGCGCGCGGGCTGGTGAGCACGGTAAGCGCGTGTCCCTGCTGGTGCAGCGTGCGCCCCGAGCCGCCGGCTTTCACCCGGCACTCGAACCGGCCGTTGTCCCGCTCGTACGACACGTTCGAAACCAGCAGGTCGAACCGCCCCTCCGACGGCGCGTACGAGATCCTGCAACAAAAGTTCACGTTTCAACTACGCCTCGAACTAATGCATAAGAGATTGCAATCTCTCATCTATTCTCCAATATTACTTTGCAGCATCGACGTTAGGAGGTGGGCGGAAACGGGTGGATCTTTGCAAACTACGAAGAACAAAGCTTGCTCTGCTGACATGAATACGTTCCCTAGAGATCTTTACATTTAAGCAGCGAACCGCTAACCCTTCTGATTGTTTGCAGGACGTTTGTAAGTTGTTCACACACACACATGCACGGCTTGTAAGCCCAATGCTTTTAATGTGCGGTTTGATCTTAGAGCGCGTCGTGAAAATACAAGTTTAAAAACTATTTTCAAAGGGAAAAGCTCTTTAAACGCCGAGCCAGCTCAACTCAAACGTTCAACATTTGAAAGGATGCTAATCGTATGTATCTAGGCAAAGAAATGACACAAAGGAATTTTGCGTAATTCCCTCTTAGCGGTGACAAGGCTTGGCGTGTGTACCTTAATATTATTGTCGCTGTGTGTTTTTGGCGAATGTGAAAAGGTTTCCTGTTTTGTCTTATTATTATTATGAAACGGCAACAATGACAACTATATTCCATTTGTATATTACGAATGATAATACGATTTACGGTTTTGGTCAGTAATAATGCTGGATATGCACTTACTCTGGCAGTTAAAGAAATAAAATATGTGCAGAGATATTGCGAGTATTTGATTGAACATTTGAAGCGAGAAAAATGGTTTATTTATCCGAGTCGAAAGAGATACTTTTATTCCAAAAGAAGAGAAATTACCGATAAACTTATATCAGTGGCGTAGCAGTTTGTTAATGTACCATTACAGTAACACAGTTATTAACAAGCATCGAGCCTAATGTGTACCACAGCAACCACGACTAATTGGTAATTGGTAACATTGTAATGTACTACAACGTATCTTATGTAAATGTATACATGTTACATAGTGTATATGTATATACCATGGCACAGATAAAAGGTAATAATGTCAACGTTATCGTTTATTTCGACATTATTCTTATATTATCTTGAAGAATACGAGAAATTTATCTATGAGGTTGTGAGGGGCATTATTGTATAGTTTATGACTTTGGAAACCGATGTTTAAATGTGCCGTAACTTTTATTTTATTAAACTCTTTGTTATCAATTATGCGTTTCGTTATATTATATTACGTAACATCATATCTCTATTCTCGAAGGTTCAGGCAGTACTATAGTGTATTAAACCTAGCCATATTCACATGTCGTCAGTGTTATTTGTCTCTGTACTGTCTGCTAGGCAAAATGCCAGTGTCTGTGTTAAGGCAGACAGACCACAGTTTCTGCAATCCAAGGAAACTTTACGTGTTACAAATGACAGTTTAGCAAGCATACTAACTTATACCACATAAGCTACCTATGTAGCTGTTAAAGAGATTTGATAAAATCAGGATTGCAAATATAGTTGCCAAAAATTCCAGACTGCCAGAAATTCTAGAAATGTAGATGATAGTATCTCTGAATTATAATTATTGCCATCGGCTTCCAATAGCTTTTGATACTTTCGGGGACAATTGCCAATTAATTAAAAATTATGCCTCGTTCCGAAACATTACGCAATAGGTACTAATGACAGGACTTTACATTTATTTAGGTATGCCAGACCTATATTCACTTCTTATAAATATCTTTCATTTTATTAAAATACCAAAGGATCGACCCGTGGTCTGTTTATGAAAATAAATTTTATCCCTTTTCACTCCCTTCAGGGACAAATTCTACAGCTAGATACCAATTCTTAGTAAAGCTTACGATCATAAGGGGTCGTATATTAGCTTCCCTTGTTTCTACATTCAAGTAATAATGTACCGGTATTCATATTAGCTAAGTAAAGGTGGGTTTATGTTATATGTTTTGGCGGCAAAACACTCGTATAAAGTGAACGAAGGAATCATATAAATTATTCATCAGGTAAACATAATAAAATAAAAAGTATCGACATGTCTATTTTCATATGCCAAAAAAGTTAAAGTCTTTTATTAGAATGGAGGTATGAGTGCTCTTTATAACTTAGTTGACCAACAGTTTGTCACTATCAAACGATTTAAAAGTATCCAATATTATCTTAAAACATTGATGTAAATAATCTTATATAATTCAACATGATAAATCGAAAACATTCCTATAATTATAATAATTGGCATTGAAATATATTTTGCTAACATATGAAAATTGTAGATGTTAATTCTGAGTTGAGTCACGGGTCTCCAATTGTCCAACAGAAAACAGTATTAATTGTGTATTGTGTTATATTCTTTCTTCTCTAAGTAGAAATTTAGCACGAACCATCTCACTGTTCCAGTTTTGAAATATTACTAAGATTACGAAGGAGATCTCTAATCACAAGATAGAACCCGTCGTTATTGGATTAATGAAGTCACGTGAATGTCTGTCAAGCTACGGCTTTAACGGTGCCGCACTAAGGCTGCAGGTGTCCATAAAACATAGCTACGTTGGTGCCCACCCCGCCTTAGTTATCCCTTAACCACCTTTTAAAACACCCGAGGGAGGTGTTGGGTGGTCGTTCTTAACCGAGACCACAAGGCCATAATTTATTTGCTTTATGCAAAATGACATCTTTAAAAAAATAAAACGGCTAAGAACTCTAAGCGGCGCAATGAACAAAGCAAAATAAAAAAATACATAATTTATAAGCGCAAAATATTGTTTGAGTGTGATATTACATAAAATTCTAGACAATAATTATAATATGAGGGACTCAAAGGGAATAGAAGGAAGAATATAGAAAATATATTTACATTTTTACGTTATCCTGTCGATCGTCAGTGTCAACTAATTTTCTTTATATTCTTTTTTGGCTTACATACATAATATACGAGTATACGAAGGTGCTGTACACAAGAGGCCTTCTTCTAGATATATACTGTAAATGCTGTCTGTTATTAATGTTACACTCGGCAAGTAGCGTACAGAACGTTAAATTTATCTTCTTCGTATTAGGCGATGTCGTATCGCATTCAATGTATCTGCTCGTGCATGAAATTACGTATATACGTATATTTCTTATTTGTATATTTGATTTCTTTTTCAATCCATATCCAAATCTGTATATCACACCTTACCCTAAACTTGATCTCAATTCGTTACAATATGTAATTGAAGCTATCTAGGGACGACAGATGAACTTTGCGAAGCCCGCGGTGCTATGACAGGCGTTATTAAATAAAAGTTTCAAACTTGTAAGATAAGTTCTAATCCTCATTAATTTACTTATCTTTTGCCAGTTATATGGTTATTATTTGACCCCACTGGTGTTTGGCACGAGAGCTCTTTGTACTTTTCCATGAATATTAATTATTTTACAAGGGTTGGCAGATGTCCGATATTCAACCGAGAAATTGGTACTTATTTGAATATTTTGTCAGACAGGGCCGAATATAAAAAGGGCTTTGTAGGACTATGAAACGACCGACGTAGATTCTAAGATCATAAGTATCCACTAGTGTGGCAATAACATTCGTATCTTGATAAGTAGATACCTACATATATCTAACGTCGGATCTAACATGAATATTTGCTAAATCTTGTGCCGTAAAATACAGATCATATAGGTTTACGTAAGGGGATGATATTTATAGATGAGTGAGTTTTAAGAAATTTGGCGCTAATTTTAGATCCTTAGAGATAACTTTATTTTAATTTTCGTAGCGATGTTCTGAATTAAAAGTTAATAATAGTCGTTAAAATAATATTCAACAGCAATTGCTTTTATACTCCTTGACGCAATGCTCTCGACTTGTAGAATGAGGACATAGCAGTGGCCAAGAGCGAATTCTTCGCAATGTTTTAACCGCAAGCTTTCTGCACATTCTGGATTTGAAATATAGTAGAGGGTACTAGTTTCATTACCGGCAAAGTGTATATGTGCTTTAAAAGTTTTCAAATCACGTATCTAGTTTCAACGTTTCCTCTGGTATAGAAAACACAGGCTTTTATTTTTCCATGTATATTTTGGGGTACTTACTGGTAATTGGTTTCTAGAGGTATGTTCCCAATGGCGACGTTGTCGTGGCCGCTAGCAGTACTCCTCACCCAGTAGTATGTAAGGGACTCTCCTGCCAGAGGCTCTAGCGCGAAGCGGCACTGCATCGTGACGTCATCACCTTCCCGCGCGTCGTGTTGTTCATCCTCGCCGCGAACCGTATACCCGACTGCAACAAAAATCATTACAATTTATATAATTAAGTCAATTACTACATTGCGCTGTATTACATTACACGTTATGATCTGATATTAAATATTTTAGCTATACAAATTACATTTATTTTGACAGTAATACCAGCCGAAATAAAATATATAATCTATTACTCAATCCATACCCATTGCAATCTCTTTTTTGCTTTCAAATTGCAATACCTAAATGTCTTATAGATGTACTTTCCTTGAAGTTTCCTTTGTTTACTGTTCATCTATCTGAGTAAGTAGTTTAAAATCCAATACAACTATTCGATAAACTTTCAAATAGTGTTCGACATATTCGGACATACCGGCCAGTGTTTGCATGCTCCTACAAATATTATTCCTGCGAACTCTTCGTGAGTTGAATACAATAGTTTAACGGTAAACGGGTAAAATTATATACTAGTATCGATGGTTTGTAGTCTATAAGCATAGGAATTTTAGCTTGGCTTTGAATCTTTTTACATCCCGTTTATTATTTATTAATTATCTTGTGTACTCTACAGATAACGCAAAACAGAGACAAAGGTATAATAAAATTACATAAGACAGTATGACTACTTATGACAAAATACTAAACATTTTAAAGACCTACATTTACTATACCATAAATGAGGAAAAAGAACAATCGTTATAATACTCAGTAAATAATACGAAACAGCCGAATGATTTATTATTTTAAAAATGAGTTCGTGTGCGCGTTTATTAAATAATACTTTGTATGATTTAGGGGAAAATATGAATCAGCAAATTGAGGGCTCGGAAACTTCATATGAATGTTCAATTTTGGCGAACAGAAGGTAATCTCCTACCTCGGCAGTGCCAAGCAGGACGAGCCAAGAAAAACGTCTAAAAACAAAGTGGGAATTTTTATCTCATCTCATTTTCCTGGGACATCGAATTCACATTTATATAGTTGCAACTTTCTAAAGATATCAAGATCTAAGAACAGTTTTTACCTCTAAAATAGAAGTTTGACGAAATAGAGGTGCCCCGAAAGGCCGACAAAAAGTACATATTGAATAACTAAGGAAATTGAATTTGAACCATTTGTTATTTAATTTTAGAAAATACTAACAAATATTCTATGACTTTTTTGGTATTATGGTAAACGTAATTTAGTTCTGACATTATATTATTACACGAATATACGCGATACTGATTTGATATGGACAGATTGTCACGCGCACGCATTGTTGTTAAACATGTCTCAATTATTCAGTAAAACCAATTATATGTATGTACTGATTACAGAACATAGAAAATGTTATATGAAAATTATGACCCATTTCAGTATCTGCGATGCTCACAATTATTTCTTTCAAAGGGTTTAGCAGATGTGTATCTATTAGGTACCCCCACATTTGCCCAACGATGGGATTAGGTCCCATATAATTGGGGTCAAGCCTATAGCTGTCCACCGGGCACAATCTCCGTGCAGTTACTAAAATTTTTGTGGTAGAATCCCAATCACACTGCCCAATCTGGGAAATTTCACTACCGCTTTGGCACCGAGGTGGGTTATTGATGAGATAACTATAACATGAACGCGTGGCCGAGCATTAGTAGTAATCATTTCTACATAGAATGAAGAACCAAAGATGGTCTGTGAAACTAACCTAAACATCCTAGTCATAGTCGACTGCAATATTTCTTTACATTGAACAAATTTTTCAAAGTGTTGAAGAGAAACTCGCTATATAACGTAGTAAGTCTGCTTCATGAAATATTTTCATAACAACACATGTCAGAATTAATTTCGACAACAGCCAATTTTAACACTTTTTGATTTATTCACTAGAGAAGCAGAGCTGAAAATTAAAATAATATGTGTAATATTGAAAGAATTATCCGTAATACATTTTGTTATTTCCATTTACATGATAAAAGGAAAGTCTGTCTGGGTAGGAACGATTTATTTTCTATATAAGTTTTTCTACGGCGTTATTTCGTTGTAAATAAACTTTAATACATTATCTATAGAAACGAATTGGTTCTGTGTGTACTCATTTCCTAATATTTCTACGAATGCGTGAGATTACTCATCTCATGCTAATTTCATTTAAATACTTCTTAGAAATACATTCTAATATCAGATACGCTGTATCGTGAATGATTAAATGTTAAAGGTGATTACAAAGTGTTCATTCGTTATATTTCTTTCTAAGAAGTTTTGTCTCGAAATTTCCTCAACCTATCCTTATTGCCAAAGACTCGTATTAAAACATATTTCGAAAATGACCATGACTTAACGTATTTTTCTCACATTGGTTTCTCTTTTTCTATCGCCACAACTGGATTATTGCTGTCTCTTTCGGTTTCGTTGGGCAATATCGAAAGACTGTCTCTTTTACTCGGCGCATATCTAAACGTTCTTAGCTAGGGTTATCAAAATAATTTCTCCGTTTATTATTTTCTGTTTAGGGTGACCTTAACTACTGAGTACTCTCGCCAATTGAGATAATGGAATTACACAATCTTATTCATACATGCAATGCGTCAGTTGTTATATAAGATTTCAGTGACGCCATCGAAACTCGTGTGAATTGAGGAAAGAAATTGAATAAGAAAGGAGAAAAGAAAGAATATGAATAATGTTTGTCCTTATTTTTATTTTCCATTAAGCGGATGTTCAAGCGAAGTGGAACCTTGACAACCTTAGCATGACACCCATTCGTAGAAGCAGCAACGGCATCGGCGCGGGCGCAAGCGGCGCAGCGGTCAATGACACGAGGTCGCGTGCGCCGATGCCTGCCTGCTACCGGCGAGCTTCGGCCGAGCGCCCGAGCCACTGGACCTTAACACGCGCTCAACGATCAACACCCACCCACACCACCTTCCGTTTAGAATAACGTAAACTTTAACTTATAATTAACATACATAGTTTAAAATTAACTACATGTATTAAGTAAATAAACTAAGTAATTTTCTCTGTATAGTTATAGTTAAAAATATGTACGTAATACATTTATACATTTATAACGTAGCGTAGTCGTTTTGAACTGTTTATTTGCTAACGTATTATGCAATGCCACGATTACAATATGGAGGTCGGAATTTTTGCTGGTCGTGAATGTCTGTGCCTCTGCGGCGAATAAAACGTGACACGTTAACTTAAGTTGGGACCTACGACTAAAGGAGTAGTTCAACCTAATAAAATATGTGTATTAGACGTATTACAAGTAAATGGAATGTATCAAATAAAAGATGTTAATCATCTTATACAAATTCAAAGCAACAGGTTTGCAACAACTACATACGAGGGTTAAACTTGTGTTGGTCTGCGGAAGAAATTAACGCTGACTCAGTTACAATTACAATTGCAAATGACACGAATTTGCGACAACAATCATGCGAGCACTGTCTTTGATGACGTTTCAGGAAATTTTACATCACACTGACCTCGAATAATTACTTACCTTCCCACGGAAAACAAAACAATTTCGAACAGTTATGCTTTCGAGTAAGTTATTAAAAAAGGTGGATAAGGTGTGATATAGACGCGTTATAATATCTTTATATATATGTATAATTCTTCTGTACGTGTGTTGACAGTAAACTCCTCCTAAACGGCTGGACCGATATGAATTATTTTTTTTGTGTGTGTTCAAGTGGATTCGAGGATGGTTTAGATTGGGTTTTTTTTTTTCACCTGTACAGGACGACGTCTGTCGGGACAGCTAGTAATAATATATTAATATTTCATCCATAAGAATTCGTTGAATTTGAGTTAAACTAATAGTAATCAATATAGAAATTAAATTAAATGCAAATTATAACATTTTTGCAACGTCGATATTACTATCATGTTTTATTTGAAACCAGAAATAAGAGAGGTATCTAAAGAGAGGAGAGAGCCAAAGAGAATGAGATTGTAAAACAGCATTTTAGAATAGATTATAACACTACCATGAAACTTCAAAAACCAACTAGAGATGTACCTCCATCCTGCAGAATATCGCTGTGAAATAATCTCTGTCTAGCGGTGAGCAGAGTTTTCACCCAATTACGGTAGGTACATCAAAAAAAGGAAAGGTTATGATTTTTTTGAGCTAGTAAGCTAGGTGCTGTCGTATTCGCTGGGGACCAGTAGTATGTGCCTTTTTCACATACCTACCATGGGGGGATTATATTTACGCATCCCTCTCTGTGGAAATATGGAAGCGCAGAGGGTATATCGGGCTCATTCGAATTCTCAGGTCCTACCGTCTAAACCTACCACGGTATGCCAAAACGCTGCATTAATTGGTGAGTGGGTAGCTGGAACTACTTCAGTGGCTCGCGACGACTGCTGGGCGAGGCCTTGGCACGACAGCCAGTTTTATCTGCCTAACTGAACTGACATTCTTTTCGCAATGCCAGTAGCGCGGGAGTGATATAGAGATAATCAGACAAGCCGTAAGTTATTTCTTCTGTCTTTGTTTATTTATTTATTCTTTAGTAACCTATGACAATATACTTCAAATATAATAACACTTCTTTGTAACCTGATGTGTATTATTATGATCTTAATCTATTGGTAGACACGGGACTGCTTTCAGTATAATAGAGTTATAGCCCACGCGTGGTGGGGGTGGTAAACGGTGACTGCGTGGGTAGATGTGAGTACCGAGTCATTTCTATATCTTATTGTATACGTACATAAACGTACACATGTATTTCGTGGAGATAGAAAAGCAGAAGGGTATTTCGCTCTCTGTTAAGTCTAATGTGAGCCGAGCTTAATACCGTCATCTGTACACAGGTAAATTTTTAGACTCTCTGTCGTTACTGAGATATTACTAACAGATATGTCCAATAACGCTCGTCGGACCCGGGCATCGAACACGAAACCTCAAAACTGTATACACAAGCAACCTTATACCATGGGATCAACGGTTCAGTCATGTAGATTTATTCATGGAATTGCCGCCAAGTTAACTATGTTCAATTACTAGATCAAAGGGTATGTGCAAAGCCTACTTTAATTCATGAATCGCATGTTTTAATCACAAGAAATTCTCGTATTAATGTGCCTGAAATACTAAGGTGGGCTTGGTTTGTTACTTGACCCTTTCCTTAAATTAATTTTCATTAAGTTGAGACCTACTTAATATCTGTTAGCGCGCACCAGAACACGTGTATGGTTTATTTCATCAGAACACTCTAACGTTTCCTTAAAAAGGAAATTATCAAATTATGATATTAAACTGAAATGATAAAATTTATATTTAGGTATATGAGAATAGGTATATTCGTATGTTTTAATACGGATATACCCATTCTCATATACCCATGAGAAACTATGCAGAAGGCTATTAATATTGCGTGAATACTTACATAATAATATTATTTACGTAGAGTACACCACGTAAATTAAAATAACTACCGTGTTTCTGTATAACCTCCATTTTATCAAAGGAATTATTCACAGCAATTTTATCCACTGCGGCTGTAGTGTAATCTATGATATATGGTAATAGATCGTGATATAATTACACAACTTTATTTCTACTTCACTACATATTAATTTCGTGTAATTTATTTAACATTTTCATTTATAAAAGCAGCTTATTTTCCTGACAAATATTCAAAATCTGTTTTCATTAAGTTTAACGGTATACTAAGAAAATTCCATTTTAAAAGTGAAGTATCTACAGAAGTTCACAAGAAAATTTTCTTGGTCAAATAAATTGTTAAGGGATAAAAATTAACTACATCTTCAAATTGATCTCATCTTTAGAGCTTAGGATTAATGATTAATTTACGTTGTCATAGCCCATTGAATAGTAATTTTGTTATGATTAATGGTGTAATTGGTATATAATTATTTTTGCCTCAATTAGTGGTGCTCGTTGGAACGGTTGTTGGGTGTGAAGATGGTGTGGGCCGTTTTCACGCGCCCTCCTCACCGACGATCGTATTTTAATTTGTTCGCACCTCCGTCAGTGACGTATGGTACCGAAAAGTAAAAATTTTCCTTCATTCGCTTGTAATCACGTGCTACGTCAAGCTGTTACATATAATATAAAATCTAACTCTAATAATCTAACTTTTATACACTTCTTTTTATGTTGCCCAGAAATACTCACCATGCTTAGTTGAATGTGGAGTGTTAAAGTTAAACACTGTGGAGTTACGTTCAATGTACTGCTTCAGTATGCCAATTAGAGCGACTGTACAAGACAGCCTAAGAATACTTGCGCAAAGATGACGTATACTCTGGACGTTGAGTAATATGACGCTGTTTTATATGCCAATGAATTCTGTGAACTTTTATTTCAATAAACTAATATAGAAAGGATCAAGGCTGACTGACGTTGACAAATAACCGCAAACATAAGCAACACAACAGACGAATAAACACAAACATTTGTGATTTCTATTAAATAATGATTTCACTCAAATCATTCCCAAGCATTTCCTAAATAGTTTATCCGCAAATTTCGAATTCAATTTGTCCTGTGTCCAATAGTCTCAACTTATATCCATCTAAAAGAATGTTTGCTATCCTTTCGCCACAAACAAGGTCCCGTAAGTCCGTTGAAAAATAGCGTAGGCGGCGCAAATGTGCTGTCACCGAGGTATTTATCCCTTTGTGCCAGAACCTCCGTGACCTACGCTTTGCTACCGGCGGGCGTGAGTGTTACGATAAAAAACGTAAACAATTGTAAAGACGGTACGGTACATACTTCAAATTCGTTACCCTTTGTTATTGTTGACATCACGAGGCATAAGCGACCCGAGCCCGGTCTGTTATCCGAATACTTACACGAGCATTATCCGTAACAGTAATCTATTCTATTTTAAACCAATATCTGATGTTATAAAGGTTCCGATCACGTCGCTAACGTAAAATACGAAACCCTCATCCAGTCAACTTTAGCGTAAAGGTTATTTTTATGGTTTGGTTGTTTCATTCCCATCATCGTGAAAATATATTTTTTGGTAAGTAAAATACCAACCAAAAATTTGTCATAAATTTAAAAAGGCTTTGTTTGTTGACGAGGTAGACTTTCACGCTTCGTGCAAATGTATGAAAATTTCTTACGGCTTTTACTACATAATTATAATTTATTAGGGATTAGAGATCATGTAATATCAGTGCCTGAAAATAACACCCTTTATACGTATATTCGATACGAATATCACTATTATCGCTCAGTAATTTGATCACGTTGAGTACGTATTAAATGACTACTAGTGTTGAAATAGTAAGAGGCATAAGGGCGAGTAAACGTAACGGCAACAATAGCTGCAAGGCCATATCTGGATATTGGCACGTGACATACATTATACAGCCTGTTTTGTTCCTAGCTGATCCCTAACTTGTAAAACGAAAGGACCGCCTAATAGGATATAACGCTCGGACAAATTGCACGAGAATGAAAATTCTATAAAAGTTGTTACAGATATTAGAATATATAAACGCTATGTAGTCATAGACGAGCGATTACGTGGCGAGTAGGTACGTGCACACATAATATGCAATCGTTGTGTGTGCAAGTCCATTACTAATTCAGTTCGCTTCACGGAAGACGGTGTAAAATAGCAAAAGTGAAAATATTGCAAAGCACTATCGGTATGCTAATATTTATTAAATGGTAACTCAGCACCGGTCGTTCGTAATTTCATCATTTCCTCGTATCAACAAACAGTGCGCATGTATGTACGAGTTTATTTATATCGGTTTATTTTATCGATCTACATTTCTTAGCATCTGTATTCGAGTACAAACAAACATGTTTAATATTAGTTTTAAATATACGTATAAAGTATTGCAATCATAAAAACTGGGTCAGCAAATGCCTCTGTGCGTAGTAAGTAGTAGGTATGCATGTATGTATAAGAATGGTACGTTTTGAGTAGTGATTTATGGAAGCAACGTTCGTGAACTCGACATCCTACGCGTTCCTCATCGACTATAAGAACGCTCAAACTCCTGTACTTCATACTTACATTACTATAGTAACAGTTATTGATTCGTTTAGGAACTTAATAGCACAATTAGGTGTGCTATAATTTGATAAGTGAAATTATACGTCGTTATTTCGTTTGACAAACAGAATGAGAAGGCTTTTATACGATAAAGACAAGTAGTTTTGTCATTATTAGGTACTATAAATATTGAACCGGACTTACGTGTTGTGTGTCCGATGTTGAGTTAAGCCGTGGTGTCATCTTAGCCTTGGTTTGAAAATATAGGTACCTTAGTCGTGACGTGACTCGTTTATTGTGATCTTGACCAACATGTAACGTTCTTTATTTTTAAAATAAAATGCGCAGCGTGTTCATAGTTTGAAACTGAACATATGCTCAACTTGATGCATAAAATAATAAAAATCTCGCACTAAAAATCACTCTGGTTTCATATTTTATAAACGAAAACAACACCGATGTTGATTTCGATAGTTTTTTGTGACGTCAACCACTATCTATGGGTCAGGCGTACTCAAAAATTATGATATGGCGTATTTTATTTTCTAAAGACAAACCCTTACTAGAGATAAGCCCTCTATGACTTTAATAACATTTTCCCCATTTATTAATGGGACCTAAAACGTATTTGGCTAAATGTGCCTGTATGACTTTCACTTCGGAAATATACAGGCGACAGCCTAAGTACACAATGGTCATAAAACAACTAGACTTAGAACAATTGTTTGTAGAAATCAGTAAAGCTTGCTTAGTGATGCGCATACCGTATTCGAATATACATACATTCGAATGAAACCAGTAGTGCATAACGCGATACCTACTTTACGCATCGCACGCTATATGAATATAGTGTTGTCAATACGAGACCGAAATATATTCGAATGAATATGACGTAGTGAATTTATTAGTAGAGGCAGGATACTTAAACCATTGCGTCTTCCGTTCAGCATTACGTATCTTATATAACATATGAATGACTAGTACTCTACTCGTACCGAAGGGTCTACTAACAACTTTCACAGCTTTTGACGCACGTTGTCGCGTTTGATCGTTGGCATGTGTTGCCGAACATTTTCTGTGCGTGTTTCTAGCGGAAACGTATAATAACTACTTAATAAAAATTACATGCAGATGATCAAACGAGTCTACTGCTTAGAAAACTATATAATCTCACTAGATTATGCCCGCGGGTTCGCTCGCGTTAATTAATTTCATTTCATTTTCTGTTGTCCTGACAACGTGTATGCGTAATTTTATGATAATCGGTCCATCAGTTAAGGCGTGCCACCGTGGCAGACAAACTAACAAACTTATATTCGCATTTATAATATTGCTAGATTTCGCTTGCGCCTTCGCTCGCGTAAATATAGTTATGTCATTTGTATCCCTCGCGAACAGTACTTTTTCTGGATGATTATCTGTCCATTTCTGTACCTCTGACAACGTGTATGCGAAATTTCATGAATTCAATTATCGGTCTAATAGTGAAGGCGTGAATGCGTAACAAACAAAATCACATTCCCAATTATAATATTATTAATATATAGGAAAGGATAATAGAATAACGAGTTTCGAGCGAAATTCTATAAAAAATTGGAAATCCTGTATAATGGCGTTTAAATTTTACAACATGCATTTAAATAACTACTCATATCATAAGCCGGATTACGCTTCACGTATTTCTGGAATCGTAAGTTTTATGTATAAAACTGATGAGTTCTATAAAAGAACAAAGTAATTTTTCAGCTTAACTTTTGTCGATAAATATTTCGGATGCTAATTTTTAAATGGAAAATTATTGAGTTCAATAACAATATGAATAAATAAATTTACATGCTGTATTGAAATGTCTAAAATTAATTGATAAAAATAATGTTGTTTACATCGCGTCATAGAGGTAAGTATATGCTCGACATTTTGTCAGTCAAGTTTGTATGAAACATGATTCTTGCATTATTTTTATTACATAAAAATGACAATTTGAATTAATAATAATAATTTATATTATGACAAGAATATAACTGATAAAAATTATATGGATTCAAATAACATTTGCACACCAGAATTGGTAGTAGGTGTACAGTAAAGGTAATTAAATTAATAATGGTCTTTCTATACGACTAGTATTATATAAATAGGTAAATAACTTGCTTTAAATATTGTTGCTAAGTAGATTATCCATCTTCTTCTTCTTCTTTTCGTGTGGTTAGTGGCCAACCTGTTGTCAAGAGTTGTTCAAGCCGCCCGTAGGCCTCTGACATTGCTGAACGACTGCTCTCAATTTAGCAACAACCGGGACCGACTTTTTACGTGCCCTCCGAAGCACGGAGACGCTCAGATGAAATACCACTAAGCGGTCACCCATCTATAGACTGACCGCACCCAACGTTACTTAACCTCGCTAATCGTTTACCGATCAGTGAGTGCAACTGGCTATGAGCGCCTCGGTAGATTATCCATTAAGTTATTATATTTTTGTCACGCCAAATTTAAGCATTTTATTTCGCAGATGAAATACTTGATGTTCATTTGTTATAATGAACAAATGTATGCTGTTCATGCAGATGTTTATGTAATATCCACAGATTTACATAAGTTTTTATCTATCCTTAAAACATTATCTCACAATAAATTATTATGGTATTCTATTTTGTTATTTTGTATAGATAATAAATATGATTTACTACAATAACATTATATAATTACGTTCCTTCGACATGTACCTATACATGTTGATAATAAGCCCGTTCGTATTTATGTACGATTAATAGGTTAAAATATATCAATATGTCCCTTCAATGTATCATTGAAGGGACATATTATGATAATAATAAAGTGAGTTTCAACAGTTGTTCAACTGATTGAGCTAAGCCGCACTAATGAGTATGAATCTGAATAATTGAAAATGCTTAAATGTAATGCTGTATTACCGCATTGTTGATCACTATTTAGGTCGTTGACTGTCACAAATATAAAGCCGGACGCATTCTTTAATTAACACAATTAAAATGTGTCCATACTAAAAACTTTGATCATAAAGCTCTTGTAAAGCTCGGTATCATTGTCATGACATCCATAATATACCAGTGTTGTCGAGTTTTTGAATGAGTGTCAAAAATGTTTACCTCTCCTCCTCGCCTGCCACCGGTAACGTTCCAAACCTACTGACTAAAATAAAATTAATAGGATCGGTGGACAAAATACCGTGTCAAAAAAAAACAAAATTGAGATTTTCGATTTCCGATCTAGTTTTAGTGTCATAACAAATAGTCCTAAATTAAAATAAACGTCAAATGTGAATCTCATTTACATTTCAGTTTAAATTTGACGCATTGGAACTCTATTTTGAACATGTTTTATTTATTACGAGCATTAATCTTCAGCAATCCTTACTTTCCACATCTCCTATATTCAGCTTTCCACTTACAGCATGATTGGTTTTGTCAGCCAAATATACTTGTATTAGAAAAAGTTAATTTCTTATGTTGTCTAATTGACGAGCCGTGAGAATTGATCAAATAGCCCTTGACAGTGATTGAAAATTATTGAAATAGAAATTCAAAGTAATTCATAAATAATGCTTTGACAGTTTGAGTTGTCTCAAAGAAACAAAGAAGCTTTAAACTCGGCGTTTCAATCATAATTTTTCATTGGATGTTGAGCTAAATGCGGAGCGTTTCTAAGTACCGCCGGAGCGGTAACTCTATCCATCAATTCATATTATTTTTATTTACGATTGGAAACTTGCATTCAGTACAATCACTTTGAAAAATATGCATACAATTGAGTATTCTTTTCCACATACCTTCGTACATGTAAATGGAACTTTTTATAATACTTTAGCGATATTAGAATAAATTGCGTGTAGATAAGTACGGTTCGCGGATTGTCGGGACGTGTACGCATTTGAATCAACATTGAATGTCAACGGCGACAGCGGTTGGCCGAGCTCCCAGCCCGACTAACAAATGGCACCCATTTATGTGAAAGAATTTTATTGATAATATAAATTGAAAAAGGACATAGGCGAACATCGATTTTTTTATCTGTCGGTAGAGACGTGATCTATTTTCGCAACTATGTATTTCAATTATGACATGTATAGAACACATTCGTGTCATACTTTCTTAGGCTAGTTACACCACAATGCTTCTTGTTATCTCGAACTTAATACATTGCTACCTTCTATTTTATGTACTTACTAATTAGTATCATTAGCTCTATCATACGTTTACTTTTGCTTCACTACTCTCGTTAATGAGAAGAAGCTTACTTAACCAAAAATGTGTAGGTATATCGAAGATTTGCTCGGGGGCTCGTACCTACTCATAAGCTTTACTTTATCTTCAGTTGAACTTACATTTCCAATCAAATATTATTTTGCTGTAAAACTAATTACATATTAATCATGGAATACAACATTTCGAATATGTATTTAATTCTGTATATATAATTATTTGTCTAAATAATAAACATGTTTATAGAGAAATAAGGCCTATATTTTAAACAATTGTCCCTCTTTAGACATGATAATTTTAGTTCACGATGAAAGCTGTTCTATATTTATTTTCGGTTGGTATCTGTACGTAAGAGGCTCTTTGTTAGTTACATACATATACATGACACTTGGACACACGTGTTCCGCATTGTTAATAGCAGTGGCAGGCCAAGATTTGTGATCAAGTGGGAAGCGGTGGTGGGAAGGCGCACGCATCGGTAACACGAGAGCGTGGGAGTATGCGGGCGCCGACCTACGTGTCAGATTGCAACTTAGTAGACAGCCATTCGTAATCAGATTTGTGATATCATCTGTCAAAGCATCGCTCAGATCGCTGCTTTCTATACAAAACCTAACACTTCGTTAAGGCTACCTTTGTAAAGGAACGTCAGAAGAGTTAGCTTTGTAACAAGAGGTATTGTCTTCAGCTTAATTTCATTTCCAAAAAGATTTTGTTTAAAGATACGCCTTTAGAAAATCGAGGTTAAGGTTATTTCGTCACTGTCCGACGTTGTTGAGCAATCAACGGTTAGCTGAACAAGTTGATGTTCATATTTTAATTGAATCAGGGTAACATGCGTCACTCTATTTTGCTGCTTTATATAACCAAGAAGAGTAAAACGTAAATATTTTAATTCTAATATTCTTTGTAAGTAATATATATTATACGTATGTATATAAGTAGTATTAAATATAATTCAACGCTGGTAGATTTTCGTGAGATAAATTCCCATCCCATTGCACTAATTTGAACCCACTCCTAGTATAAGCATTAAGTTTAACAAGAATACTAGTCATATGCAAATCAAAATATTACTAATAATTAAAAATATTGTTATTTTGTTGTAAGCTAATTCTACTAATTTCGATTTAATCATTACTGTTGTAAGATATTAAAGTAACACAATAATAAATAATGATTACTTCGATGTTCATATACATATGTATATACGTGACCTAAAACCAAATCAAAATAAAGAAATCAGGCGAGACACACACTAGAAACATTTATTATTTCAAACCCATAAAATACATTTAAGATTAAACCACATTACGAACATTGTGACGTCTTATTTGTGCGTCATGACATGATGACACTCATGACCATAGTAATATGTGTGTAACATTTAAAAAGTCGACCACATGCCTCGCACTCCGTTACATTCTCAGAAGAACCTCAAGCGATCGCCCCATTAAAAAAAAAAAGGCCGGTTCACTCGGATTAGCGCAATTACTGTTCCCAGCGATACGTTTCGTTAAATCTAAACCTCTATGTCGAATTCTGGTTTATATTTTAACCCATTTGTCCACTGTATATTCCTTAACCGTAATTGGTCCGTTGGGCCAAATCGGGAGAATAGCATAGGGTATACCCGGCTGTGTAAGGGGTGACAAAAAGCGTTCTTCAAGCACTCGAGCCAGAGGAGATTGCAATGAGGTATTAGTCGCCTAATCTCATGCTATTATATCTGTTGGGTATAGTTAAGCTGTTCCAAGAAGGCATAGTGAGGTGGGGGGCTACTGTGCACTTCCCTGGGATATCCCGTAGTTTATAGGCCGCTGGACTGTCAGGTTTTAGGAGTATCAATGTAACATAACAATATATCTTCTCTTGGGACTGCGTATCTTCTAAACATGTTCTCTCAGTAAGATTCCTAGACGTTCCAGCGCCGTATGTATTTAAATGCAAGTTCCACATTTGATTTCCACCTCTAATAGTGAGTGTTAAGGAGAGTTCCTGGCAAAATTTTTTAGAAGCGAAATCTGTATGTATTATGTACTGGATATTTGCTCAGCAAAATAAGTATTTTGGCATAATATGTTCATGAACCCCACATAGGGATCTTTTATTTGTAAATTTAACAAATAGTTGTTTAAAGTCTTTGTGTTTGTTGTTTAAATGTTTGTGAAGTCCCAACAACACCGAGAATATCCTTATCAAGCAAAAAGCTAAAGAGCTATCAGAAAGGAATTGAAATTTTAAATCTATTTTAGATACACGCCAATGTGAACTTTCCAATATAGGTCAATGTTTTAAAGGAATACACGGCAAAGGTACGTTAACGATAATGCTATTTCATTTATGATGTAATATTACCATTTAATATTATTAATATTATATATACCCGGGTTAAGTTTTACCTCCGTGAAGTAAAGCATTCGAAAAGCTCCGTTAAAATCCTAATCAATTTAATACACCCACGAGCTTCATATATTGTAAATTATAGTACTACACGCATGATAAAATAAATTTATCAACAAAAACACGTCTGTATATCTTCGACAGGTGGTGTATCATACCCATATTTTAGCTGTCATATTGAAGTGCCATCTAATATAGTAATAATAATATTAAATTTAAATAGAAAAACTACCTTATTGCAATATAGTTGGTCCAGTTCTAGATATTTTACACTTTTATTTTCTTACTTTGTGTCTATACGACATTTCGGGCAAAAATTCCAATGATTCCATTTCCATTCTACCCGCGAATCGAACCTCGTACTTCAAGATCGGTTTTAAACTTAGGCGCATGTCAGCACAAAAGGTTGTTTATTTCAAACCATTTTATAAAATGCCTTCAATAACCTATTTTACTCTGCAATAATATAGAACAATACCAAATGTAGAATAGTTGGAACATACATATAATAATTAATTTCCACACACCCTATTACCGTTACTTCTTGCGACTACACAATAAAATTTTCCTCCGTAGTACCTCAAAAAGGGAAAACGGGAACCTACATATAGGAAACGTATATTTATTAAGCAAAACATTACACAACAGTAATGCCTTTGCCCTTTTCAAGGGGGGACGGTAAAAAGCAAATTAATTACAGTGTGTCATATAGCAAACCGGGTGCGTAAGATGTGCTAAGTGGTGAGGTCTCGGGGACAGACGGTTCCGTGTGGATAACGGTCGTGACAGTTCGACACCGCTTACATTCTATGTGCCATACGCTTCTACTACCGATACCGTACACTTTTATAGCCGGCAATACGGTAATAATAACATACAAACACCTTATTGCTTTGTCTGCGTGTAGCTACGTACGTTAATAATAATTTTCCCTTGAACACTTTGCCTAAAAAAGTTTTAAACGCCCAAACTTAGGTTAAGTGTACCGCTTTTAAAACTTTCTCATATCGCATTTCGAAGGCCACAGTCTACTTAAATGTTTCTAAGCGAAATATTTAAAAAGCGGCCGTTGGATTTTAAAGCATGTTTTATAATACTATTAGTTTCACCGTGATTTTAATTGTAGATAAATATTTATGGCTATGACGTATATGTTTGAACGAATTCAATTAGTCAACAAAACTGAAAATATGTGTTTGAATCGTAAATATGAACATGCGGATAAACAAACGTGTAAAACAATTACAGTTGACTGTAACGAGGTTGTCACAATCCATACCTAATAGTTACGTGTTCAGAAACAACCGTATCGCTTTTAATTAAACACACATATATGGTGAACTGTTTGTTATTCTGCATACGTCTTGGCCTACGTCGTCCTAAAATAGTACCATGTCTATGAACCTAAACATTATTTCTAACCCGTTTCTGTCCCGCAACAACAGCTTCCTTTCACATCACAACAGAATGTAAATAGAAAAATACATTTTCCTCCTTCAAAAGTTTTTCGGATACCCGAAAATAGTTTCTTGT
This sequence comes from Catocala nupta, assembly GCA_963675205.1. Classification (NCBI taxonomy): domain Eukaryota; kingdom Metazoa; phylum Arthropoda; class Insecta; order Lepidoptera; family Erebidae; genus Catocala; species Catocala nupta. The sequence continues at coordinate 21,723,972 of OY776086.1, read as the reverse complement.
ACCAGAAACATTTGTTTACACCATATATTTGATATGGTGAATAGATTCATCCGAAAACTTATCAATGAATATTACAACACACGCCAGAAGCGACTGTCAGAAACCGAAACGATTACGTCGTCTCATGAGCGGTTTCGGTCATTGAGCTGCACCATACAAACTGATCGCTCCTACATATTTGCGTACATCAATGCTAAACGCGACAAAATCGGGACACCGTAAGTACGGTAAAGAAACTTTTTGAGCAGTCAATATAATTACAAACATAAAAAACGGACAAACAAGACCCATAATAATTTGCATGTTTTATGCATAATATTCTCTTCTGTTTACGCGAATGTTACTCATTGAAATTAAACTCATTTATACGGATTTTATCGCGTTGTTTATTTAACACTGTATTATATAATTTTGAAACTGTTACACTACTACTACTACTATTTAATTTTACTAATTTTTAAGCTAATAAAATTATTAATCTCCCCGTGACCATGGCTGCTGAAAAGCAACCGAAACGTCGGGGAAAGTGTAAACCTAATAAATAGTATTAATAGTTTTAATAATTTCATTAGCTTAAAAATTAGTAAAATTAAATAGTAGTAGTAGTGTAACAGTTACAAAATTATATAAATACAGTGTTAAATAAACAACGTGATAAAATCCGTATAAATGAGTTTAATTTCAATGTTTTATGTCGGTGTGTTAACAATTTCATACTTTTACGAGCAAATTCTGAAATCCATTCAACGCTACTTTAAAAAAACATTGTAAAATACCACGTAGTTCATTAGTGGTTTCATAAATAACGAAAATAAACCAAAAGCCGGTGCATGATATATTGGCTTCATTGTGAGGATTCTGCAGCTAAGTGGCACGATACGTAACCCCGGTTAATTTGATTATGTCCAGTCTGCCAGGACTGAGTATCTGTGTGTCATCATTGGATTTTATTGAATGTATAAATCGTAATAAAGTAACAAAAATAGCTGCTCGTTTTACGACATCTGACAGTTTTTATGCTGACGCCTTTTACTCGCAATATATCACGTAACATACACGGTACTGTAGCCCATAAACTTATAGCCTAATTTGATGCCAATCCACACGCGTTACTTATTTTTACTTTAAATTTTTTGTATATAATATCAGCTCTGTATTAAACTGTCCCACTGCTGGCCACGGGCCACGGCCTCTTCTCAGTGTGAGAAGGGTAAGGCCATAGTCCACCACGCTGGCCCAGTGCGGGTTGGCAGACTTCACATATATTTAAGAACATTATGGAGAACTCTTAGACATGCAGGTTTCCTCACGATGTTTTCCGTCACTGTTAAAGCGAGCGATAATTAACTATTTAATACGCACATAACTTCGAAAAGTCAGAGATGCGTGTCTTGGGATCAAACTCGAGACCTCTGCATGGCAGTCCAACGGTCTGCCACTAGGCTATTGCTGCGATACATTTTTGTAGTTCCTACCAAATATTTAAATCATCGTGCCGAAACGTATAAAATATGTCGTGAGTATCTTATATTAATCAAGGATAAGAATACTGGTAGGAAAGATTCCTTCTAAGATCGTCAACAAAGCGTTTGTAAAATAGGATTGGCGTCAAAGTGCATATAGGCTAGAGAAATTATTTTCTACCAAGCAGGCAATGCGCCTTAGTTTTAAAGCAATAGGCGTAGTAAATAAAATGTTAGTATCGACTAGACATATTTTAGCCAGTATAGATTATCAAGGGTTACCTATATTAACTTTATTCTCCATACATACATTAGTTCATTTTTGGCAGTAAAATATTATTTTTAAACTTTTTAATTGTTAATTCTCAAATCGTTGTCGAAACGACAGAACACTAAGAGTCTACCTGCTTTAATGTAAATTAATTATTCATGAGCACTTATTTATTTATAAAGATTGGAACGGACTTATTATACAAAAGCTTTTTAATATTTAACGTTTATCCCTACTTTCGTTAAGATTATTATTTCGGAAAAATCTGTGAGCGACATTGGAACAATATTATTTTTTTTTTTTCCCCCGTTATGAAAGGAGGCGTCATAAAAGTTATGTCTGTGTTCCATCAATTTGTTTTTACCAAAAATGGTTTATAAAGCTTGGGTTCACTTACGAAATTTAAATAATAAATTGACATGGCTGTTGTGTTTATAAAAAAAATTATATTTGTACCAAGTATACGTAGGTACCGTGGAAATATTAATAGTAATAACATTTTAGTTGAACGAGTAATTCAAAAGCAAACCTGGGGTAGGGTACCATCATTATTTATGTGTATTTGAATTAGCCTCAGGTAAGAAGGCACACCTTACTTTCTTTGTTGTATTCTAAAGCGTAACCCAGGTCCTTTGTGGACTTGCCTACCTGTTCACAAATAAGGGCCCACAGAAACTCGAGAAGACATTGTAAAGCATACTTGCCAAAATTGTGTATTGACACAGCGTTATAAATACCACGACATTTAATATCGAATGGCCAACATATTCCGAAATTTTAAAACCTGATACATACATATATTGCTTTGAAATACTTAAAAGTTGTTCACTGTTCCAGACTCTACAGTGCTATTATAGTTTATCCGTTTGTGTGGGACATTTCAAATAAGATTCTTCCGTTCTAAAAGTGTATAAACCTAGTTTGTAAATGCATTTTAGAAAACTTTATTGTGGTTAATTTCAATCTAGCTTCTAGGCTATATAGCAGCAGAATTTCATGACTCTGCTTTGCTTTAAATTACATACAATATAAACAGTAAATTGCATTTAATGTACATTTAACTGTGTTTAGGCATGCGTTGCCTTCAGTTGCATCGAAATTAGTAACTACGTTCTACTTGGCATTTCATAGTGGATACACTCCACTTCATATACTCGATTTAATATTAATTTAGACTTCAACTAGGATACATACGCAAAGCAATGTTATTCCTTATCTAAATTAGTACTTTCTAGACGTGCAAATGTAATACATAAATTGTACTAGGTCGACCTTCCTCGTATTTCGTTTAAAGTATCATTTTTATTTTATTAAAGTCCACTGTATCTAAATTTAAGACTGTCAATAAAATAGCTTGCGTTCGAACAACCAATTTTGCACCAAGTCATATGTACGTATTAGTTAGAATTTGAAACTGTTGTGAGTACCTCAACATATCAAGTTTATTAAACTTTAAAACTGCCGAAAGTTGTTATCCAATTTTAATTGGTGTTGCGAATATTGGCATGGCGTAAAGCGAATTTCCTAGGAGAAAGTTTTGTCATTAGGTAGATTGGATTGCCACCCGACTTGCTCCTCCTGTCATTATCGAGATATTAGCACTAAATGAAGAATTTGGGGGCGCCAGATGTGATACCTGCGAGGATCTTATCAAGCTGGCTTATTTTATATACGGGGGCCAGTGAGTACAAACCGGCGACGCTTCAACGCAGTGGGATCTTTTGTATCGGCCCTAAGATCTATCCTTTAGCTATCTCCTGTGAATGTGTATCCTATGAATGTACTGCATCAGCCGCAGCGTACACTTCAGAGGGAAAAGCCTGAAGTCTTCGGGGTTTGGATATACCAATCCCATTAGACCCATTCTCGATCCAGCCAACGCGTCACATTCACACAGTAGGGGCAATATGGACTCGTCCTGTTTACCACGGGCTCTGCAGATTAAATTGTTTGCCAATCTTAATCTGCACAGGAAGTCGTTGGTGCCAAAATGCCCAGTGAACGCTACTGTGGGCAGGCGTATTTGGCCCTTGTTGTACCCGCAGAGCTTTCGGGTGAAGCCCGTCGCTCTGTTTGCAATGAATTTCTTGGAGTGTTCCAGACCCCTGAGGGCCATCCTCTCTAGCCTGTGTTTATCGTTGCCATGTGCATTCAAAGCTGCCTACCTACGAGGATAATATGTGATAGATGAGTATACCTAGTATTTATATCAGCATATATTTTTAATTGTATAATCAAACAACTGTTTCGATTGAATAAATGTTATTATGTAAGGAAACGTATGATTATTACATATCCATTCATAAATATACGGTTTGTGTAACAATACGTTGGCGCAGAGGGAGCATCGAAATGTCGGTGGGTCGGTTTGGTCGATTAAATAACTTTGTTAAAACTTTATTGCAAAAATAAATTTACACCGCGCTCAATTTGCTAACTGAAATGATCTGACGCTATATTAAACACAGAAATTAAAAGAATTAATATATTTTTGGTTTCAACTATGAACAGCCAAGTTTCGTAGGGCGATAACAGATGTACGATATTTACTGTATAATGTTGTATACCAGAAAACATTTTTTGTAATATTAGTTGTGTAGTACCCACTTCGAAAGTTTAGTTTAGATAACAAGTTCAAAGTGCCATTAGAGACGAACTATCAACGTCGTTGTCGGGATGGGTGCGATATTTGTGATCGTTTTTTGCTTGTTCAAGTCGACATGTGTGCGGAACGAAGGGCCGATGCCTGGTAAAAAGCTAACATGTGGTGCGCACCTCGCTCGCATCGCGACGACACATCCGGGACAAAATCCGCTAGTGGAGTGGGACTCCACTAACTAATAGAGCTTTAAAATGGCTATAAAACAAAGTAACATTATTAAATAAAGATTATATTCGTTGTCTATATCTATATACTCATATTATATAAAGAGGAAAGATTTGATTTTTAGTTTGTGAGGAATTAAATCAAAAACTAATCAACCGATTTAAAAAATTCTTTAACTAATAGTAAGCTATATTTTATCACCGAGTAACATAGGCTATATTTTATTTGAAAAAAGCTAGTGTATGATAAAATAACATACGTGTGATTAGTATAAGGTTTGTATGACAAACTTCTAAAAATAGGGTTGAGTTGTGCATACATATAAAACAAAGCATAATCAATCAATATAGAAACAACTAGCTGTACATTAATTAAGGTGCCCAAAACATTGAACCGAGTTGCATAACCCTAACCTTTACTTTTCAAATTCCCCAGCCATGTGGTCGAGGGTTCTCGGCTACGTATTGTTTAGTACAAGTAACAAACATCAACAAAATTGTTATTACAATAAAAGTTCAGAACGGACGATTGATTAATAAAAAACGTAGCGTAGGTCAGAAGGCATAGCGGACTCATCAACAAAACACAAACAAAAAGGCGAATAATGAAACGTACTGAAGGCAAGATGACGGATGAATATTTATAATATTTCAAGCTTAGCTAACACTGTCTTTCTCTTGGATGAGGTTTATTATTCGTTTCATCTTATTCAAGCGAGATGTTAGTTTCAGATTTATGAATTTCGGGATAAAAACGTTGAATATATATTTATTTTAATGGAATTTATTATTATTTATTTCACCTTATTTCCGCACAAAGGCACACAACTTTCATGATAAATATGTATTAGATACAAAGCTTTTATGATTCATCATATAATTTTGACGTTACAGGTTGTTAAATGACTTTGTATAACTTAAAATTTAATTAAAATCTGGTCGAATTTTATTTAATTTGCGTAGATGAGTGTATGTATACCTATTATTTTTTAGAAATCTGCTAAAATAATAATAATTGTTATCACCGCAGCCCATAATAATCCTAACTAATATTATGAACAAACAAACTGATTAATGTGAGTTTATTTATTTGTTACGCTTTGACGCCTTAACTACTAGACCGATCATCATGAAATTTCGCATAAACAGTGGGATAGAAACAACATAGAATACCTTTAATTTAGAAAAAAACACTGTTACTAACCTAAACTAAACTACATTTAAGCGAACGAAGACGTGAGCATAATCTAGTTATTAATATATTGCATTCATACGAGGGCAGGTAGCACAACCAAAATAAAGATGAAAAGTTGATTTTATAAAATTCGTTCAGCCGATGCCGTCTGGGACACGACGACGAAAGACGACATATCGCGATTAAATAAATAAAGCTAATTTATAAGCACCCGTTACAAGATGGCGCTGAATAATATATTAGCATACAAGTGTGTTTATTCAATGGTATGATAGCTACTTATAACCAATTTTATTCTAAAAAAATAATTTTAGAATAATAAGAATTGCGAATAAACAAATTAATTTATTCTATTTCTTTTAGCCCTGATGCAATTTTAAATGTCACTAAAACTAGATTGTAAAACCTTGAGGAACGAATGCATATGGCACGGCAAAAATAACGTTGTCTGGCCACTTGTGCTCATCTCACATGTAGAGAATGTATATGCATAGGCTGCGGCCGTCAGGTAAGTAAAACGATCACGTTTCGATGCGGCTGCGCCCGCGCCGAGCACAGGCCGACCAGCTTGACTGGCATACAGTGCTGCCAACACAATAGCGATTTACAATCAACAAACTATTATGTTGTTGTAGATTCAATTGCTATTCCATAAACGTTAAATTTTATATTAATTGGATAGTCTTTTTACATTTGATTTTCATCTATGCGGTAAACTCACAAGGACTATAAAACAATTAGCTTAAAATTAATTTACTGTTGATATTGTTCACAACGAGAACAGATCTACTGAAAATTGTTTTGTTGGCAATGCGAAACAAAATGTGAAATACAAATATTAGTATCGAAACCGCAATAATTGATTTGTTCAACAATCACTCGAAGCATGCACGTTTCGAGCTCATATATTTAAACTTTAGAAGTAGGTGTACATATGTTCGAAAGCAAAGAAAGTTACCTACAACCTACATCTTAATTTAACTTGTTATACCGTTGGCACCACTGTTTATACGTAGAAACGATGTTGCATGGCTACATTCACGTGCGAAAGAGAAGGTATTATATTTGTAGGAAGAAGGGAAAGAGATAGCAAGGACCGGCTGGGCAGGTAAGCGACGCGGGCGCCGCCCTGCGTACACCGAAATCACGAAGCCAGATGCAACGACCGTCTGTTCACTACTCAGGTATACAACATGCTTTATTATACGAAGTTATCTACAATGAACCTACTCAACTTCGGAATACGTTGCGTGGGCCGCGCCGTGTGGCCTTAAAACTGTTTCACCTTTGTTCGCAAATATCTTCTTCGTAAATCTAAATTTATATTAGGTTTTAGCAAGGTTATTTTTGCATAAATATCATCTTTAAATATATCGTAACTCGTAGATTAAACAATAGCAGAAAGAATTAGGATTTGATTGAAATTAATTACTTACCAATAGAGTGATCAGTCCCGTCATTAGTAAAAAAAATGTGGACGTCAATTGAAGTATTTTTAGCGCAATTGCTTGAATATCAGCAACAATAGATCCTCCAGTTTTATTGTGAATTAAAACCCGAATGTTTGTTAGCAAAGCGCTCGTGTTGTTAACAAGAACCATTAAGATTGAGTCCATTCAAGTGAATACCTACTTTTTACATTAAAACGGAGAATCTGTTTTATTTTGGTGATTAACCGTTGCATAATAGTTAATATTCCACTTAGCTCAGTTTTATTAAAGTTTTAATCAAAAAGCTCGGAGCTTGGGTAAAGAAAGAAAAGCGGCGCAATTGAATTGGTCGGCACCGCAACGCTTAGGTACACGCCGACGTAGGTTAACCTCCCTCGTTTGTTACCTACCATAGGTTTTATGCAGCCCCAATTTCTACTCGCAAATTTCAGAATTACGCAGTATTGCTCATATGATGTTTACCATTTTACATTGTCGAAGCCGGCGTAATGTCTCTTTCGTTGTTATCACTCAAATATCGTTTACGGCAATTTGGGATCGAGAATTCGGAGTTGAGGCAGTTTTAATGAGTGGAGCTCTACATTTCAACGTGGTGGTGTAGCCAATGTAATATTTAGTTCTGTAGTTGACAAATTCATATAATTAAATTATTACACTGTTTGTTTCGTATTTATCAACAAAAAAGATCTGTTATTTCCATTTGAAGTGGTTTTAGCTATAGAATTGACATAAGTTCGTTCATTCATTAAGACAAGGGACACACAAAATATGCAATACCTAATTCCTCTTCTATTTTTTGTTGCAGGTGTCAAGTACCCCGAGGTGGTATTAGAAAATGATAGTCATAGCAAAAATTTTGTTATTTACCCGTAGCATCGCACGTGGAATTCGAGTTGGTGGTTGCTTTGTGTCTGCCAAGCCCAAATCCTTATTTTCTACATAATATGTGATTGTACTCATTACCTTTTAAAGTGGAATCGTTATTATCTTTAACTAGTGTTAAATGCATCAAAGATAATGTTGGCCATAAGCCTAATGCCTGATATATAGATCTGCAATACTAAGTAATCTGCTGGCATCACAGTTCCATTTGCTAAAATGAAAATTCGTCTACAATAACCAAATACTTAGTTTATCAGGTTTACTATGTGGAATGTGGATCAAAGTGCGGCTGATCATGTCACTAAGCGTTTTAATAGCAAAGGGTCGTCCGGCATTTTGAATGAAGGCTCCGGAAAATATATGATTCCATACCCTCTAATTACTAATAGCTTGTGTTTGGTCATCCAAGGAAGTGCCAGTTAAGAGTAATATTTAGAAGCTATCTTCATTTCGAGATTGCATAGTAACAGTTATTAAGTTTTGTCGAGGCTCCATGCTTTCGCCAGATCGTCTGCATTGTCATTTTCGTCGGTCTGTAAAACTATTGCAGACCAACTCACCTATTAGTTCCATGTTCTATCCCGTTACTGAACCGAGTCAGATAGAACGAGGTTTGGATTTCGAGTTAAACTTCTGACAGCCGAATCAATATAATTCTGTTCAGTTGTTTTTGCGTGGTGTCGAACGTGAAAAGACACTCTGACCTACATAGTTAGTCCAAATTAGTTTCCAAATTTCCAACACAGAGACAGGCTTTTTAAAAATGTATATAGATAGTATAATAGATTTATTTGGTAACCTAATAAAATTGCGTGGATTTTTATTAATGATAACATATTATCGCATCATGCATTTTTATTCCTATAGGGTTAAGCAGACATGTTCTTAAATAAACCTTTTATGTTTGCATCTCATGTCTTTTGTAGTGGATTATTTTAACGTACCACGCATAGGCATATGGTAATCTTTGTTTGACCAAATCAAACTCAAGATGTCACGATCGGTAGTATCGCATTTACTTTATATACTATTACAAACATTTATTTTATTTCAGCTATGTTCTGAATATCTGTTTCATAAAATTATATTAGTAATTTTGAGCACTATTCTGTCACAATAGATTGTATCATAAACTAATAATCAATTATTCAGAATCAATTTCGATAATCTAGTTATTTGTAATAAATTGTAGTACTAATACAGAATGATTTTGAAAACGTGAAATTCCTTTTAACCACGCATTCTACTGGTGATATAGAATAACCTGACTTTTTGGAAAAATTAATGTACCGATTTTTTACATGAAATGGTTTCAGATAGTCATATGTTAATCACCCGACACAATCTTAATATTTTACTAATTTAAAAATAATAACATAACAATAACTAATGTCGTAAATAATAAGGGGCAATAAAAAGGACTGCCCGTTATTATTTACGACATTAATTATTGATATGTTATTTTATATTAATTAGTAAAAAATTAAAATTGCCTCGAGTTGTTAACTTATGACTATCTGACACCATTTCACGACAAAAATGATACATTAATTTTTCCAAAAAAATAATTCTAATAAAAATTAAATATGGCCAGGGTTATTCTATAACACCAGTAGAATGCGTGGTTAAAAGGAATTACACGATTTCAAAATCGCCCTGTATATTGCCAATTTAATAACCGACATAGAGTGCCGTAACTAATTATGGAAAATAGAAGGTTCAACGAAATTTACAAAATTTCACATTTAAATTTTAATGCATTTAATTTATGAGATCGGATCGGATAATTCAGTATTCAGTTTTATTTTCGTGAAAGTATCTACGATTTAATAAATTTACATTAATAAAATAAATTAGATAACGAATAGTGCTAAAACGTTTGACACACTTGTAAGGTGCTTATTTATATAAGTTGTGTCCCAAAAATCTTAATTAAATAACGGTCGTAACTATTTTTAATTTTAATCTTATGATTTGGATTAGGTTTATCGTCAATCTTCACCGTAAATAAATAATGCTACATCATTATCATCAAATCCAGAACCACAAAAGGCAGTATATTTTTCGGGCACATGTTGGGCAAGCTCACACGTGCCTGTTCGAGGGACAAATACCGCGACCTTAGAAGCCTCTGTCGCCGGTACTCGCGCAACGCCTCGAATACGTAATGCGTTCCCCGTATCTTGAGTGTGAGGCAGTTTTGTTAACGGACGCTTCACACGTGACACGGAACGCAAATGTGCACAAGACCCCGTGTTCAGTACTCTGATTAAAGCCCAAGACGGAAACTTTTAAGATAATTACAATAATCTTCCCAAATGTTTTCCTCGAAATTTCTAGCGGACAATCCCTTTTACGATCGTCATACACACCCCGTACAGATTTGATTTCGTGCCAATTTATTCAAACTCCAAAGACGAAACCGTCACTTGAATATCACATTTTGCCGTGACGAGCCAAGACGAGGCTAGAATTTAGTACAACTTTTTGACCCTGAGAACGTTTCTTTTGAAAACGTTCTTTGTTTTTACGACGGTATTTCTTACCACTCATACTTCTCTAGGAACTTTGAACAGCCGTAGTTCTTCTAAGTGTTTCTTAATTGTGTTCAAGTTCGGCTCTTAAACAATTCCCGAAAGCGACATTCCACAACTTTCTAGCTGAAATAAACTCCAAGTTATTCCACTTAACAAATTTTGTAGATAACTTCACCAATGCCTTTTTAAATAAATGTTGGGACCCACACAGTTTCCGTCGTTGTATTTTGTACCAATCGAATTGTACAAGAAAATATTTGTCTGACCTAGAAACGAACTACCTATTAGATTATTTCAACGAGCTCTCGTCTCGTAAAATCTTCAAATTACGTTACTTTGGCTCAGTAACTTTTTCAAATCAATCTTACTTAATGTCAACGATTGTTTAATGTTGGTACTCAATATCAAACAGACACTAGATAATATGAAGACGACGAAGGAACAACAATGAATCGTAATGCAAACTAAGTACTAGTTTAAGTCGTGGTCTTACGCACATTGACCTTATTCCGTTATAAGAAGAAATAAAGTGTAATGAGAAAATTTTGTGCGAATGGGATAGTGGGAACGAAGAGATAAGATACAAACACCTATTGTATCGGGTCGAACAGTGGTGTGCAAATAACCGCGCGACTATTGTTTTGCTGACGACGAACAATACACGAGCCGAAGTACCCACTTACATATGTAACGTCGATGCAGTTACTAGAAACTGGAGTGGAATAATGTGGATCACACGTATTTTGTTCTAACAAATAACGACACTCGATTGTGACTAGAATAGTATTTGTTTTATTATAATAACCGTTGATTTCGTTGTATATATTAACGTATTTGTTGTAATCAACAGGTAACAAAACGGCTAGGTAATCGATTTTATAATAGTTGTTATTCCATGACTTGGAACGGTTACAAAATAAGTTATCGTGCGTCATGCAATGGAAACATAACTCAGTTTAAATGAATTCACCGCATAAGCCAAGTCGTCAAATATCGTCTGCAATAAATCTCCACCGAGACCTAATGTACACCATGTTACAAAAAATGTATACAGACTTAACTCTTTTCAATAAACAGTTTTTCCACGAAAGCCCGTTGCCGAAAGGGTAAATGAAAAAGGGCACATTATACCACGAGTATTGTTACGTTGTTGGGAAACACAAATGACGTGAAGGTAAAACATCAGTTTATATATTTCTCCTCAGGATAGACTAAATTACTAAAATAACTATAGGCATTACAATTTGTTAACAAAGTCATTCAAGTTTTCAGACACTACAGAAATAGCTGAACCAGCAAAAATAACTACGTAAACAACATTTCAATTAGGTACATGTGTCTATTTCGCGGGTCATTTTGTTTTACAATCCAGCCTTTTCGCGCTAAGATATATAGCTAAGGAAAGTTATTTACTCTTCCAAATTCACATTTTCCTATCTTATGCGAAAACAAGAACCAAGGGAATCTTTATAAAGGTTCGCCACCACTGTATTTGGGTACGCAATGGATTTATTGAGCTTGTATTGAATTTATTTATTCATTACCTAGAAGATTGAAATACGATCCGGTCACTTGATCCCCTTAAATGATTTGGACTATATGACCTATTCATAAATAACTTTCCGGAATATAAATAAATTGAACTTCCGTATTCGAGCTTTGTATTCAGTGAAGCATTCGGTATTGTGTCTGTTTGGTGCTGTATTTGTTGGTCAATACCGAGCTAGTAAAATTCTGTAAACAAATAAAAAATAAATCAACTGTCACATCGAATAAACCTCTAGGGCCAAAGCAACCTCATTTTTTACGATCTAAGAAAACAAAAGTCGGATAGTTTAGATTCTATTGAAAAAATATGAATTCTGCGTTATAGTTCTGAGGTTCTCCGTTCCGTAGAAAGCGTTATTTGTGGTATGAATACAGTGCATTAATTGGTTTTACTATTATTAATTATAAACCTGTGCCTGGGATCTGGGCATTAATTGTACATGGAATGGCGAACAACGTCGCTGTGGCATGCTTAGTTAATTTGTACTCGCTCTACGACATATTGTTATTGATCACGGCAAACAATGGGTGGTGGAACATATTGACGAGTTTGCACAAGTACAGGAACAAGCTAAATCAATAGAACAAGTCTTTGTACTATCCAAATCTCACTTTATCTATACTAATATTATAAAGCTGATGAGTTTGTTTGTTTATTTGTTTGGTTGAACGCGCTCATCTCAGGAAAAATTATTTTAGTGTTGAATAGCCTATTTATCGAGAAAGGCTATAGGCTATATAACATCACGCTACGGCCCACGGGGGCGGCGCAGTAACCATAAACGGGGGTGAAACCGCGCAAATAGGTAGTACTATATAAAAATGTGTTGCTTGGCTCTCTTCTCTCTATTGAAAGTCATATATATTTACCTGACTCACGCTTTGCTTCTGAGTCTATGTCAACAACAGAAAACGTAATGCTTTGGTAACGTGAGTGGGCGTTGATAGATAATTACAGACGACAACGTACTAAATTAATTGTAGTAAAGCTATTAGTTTCGGCATTTAGGCGCACTATAGGATCAGATGTCCAAATATACTTCGACATTTATAACATTAGTAGGGATCCGCAATGTCGTTTAGAACCGACGCGACGCGCTCTCCTAACCCTTTTGAATCAGCGTAGATGTACTATAGACTTGAGAGACGGATGACTACTCCTAAGGTTAAAATCACATAGCAAGCCACAACTACGACCTTTTTGTTTGAGTTTTTTTACAAGGGTTTTTTAAGGGCGGAGTCAACATGTGAAAGCGAAAATTTTCCTGAAATGGTCAACCTTCGCTCAAATCAATAGTACGTATACCTTTAACATTAGGGTTAGGTTATGTCACCTATCTCAGCGCGTATGAGTTATGGAGGCAGTGATATATTTGCTACTGATACAACATTTATTATGCGTACATAAAATCGCATTGCAAAACTTTTCTTAATGTGGGTTGTTGCCGCATAATGTGATTATATCATTATCGTCTTAATAAAATAGAATGACAAAAATATATTATAAGTATACACCGAAGTTTGTCTATGAATTAGATGTTAACATGATTCTCTGTTCTATGAATAATAATTTAATCCTATAAGAGGACTACTGGCAATATTATAATAATCAAAAAGGCTCTCATTTATAATCCTGTTGTATAAAATCTAAAACTTAAATTGATGAAACCAGACTTTGGCAGTTTGCAGTGCGTAGGGAAATGTCGAGGACTCTGCTATTAGTAGGGTACTAAGAAGGGATATAGAAAATGTCACCTATCTCAGCGCGTATGAGTTACGTGCACCACACGTCGAGCGCCGACCTCTCGCTACAGATTGCTTTGCCTCTCTCTCTACGTCAACAACGGAAAACATGGAAGAGCTTATTTTATCGGTTTCTACTTTAAGTATTCTTAATCTCTCTTATTTTTGAAGGGACGATGGGCGGAGCAAACGTTTTACCTTCATTATTAGGTTGGTTATGGATATGAGATTGCGGACCTGGATACCAATTTATTTAGAATCTTTACAGATATGATTTTTAGTCACACTTTTTGCTTTTTTTATTATTAATTTAAAATCTTTTAAATCTAACTGAAACTTTACGGAATCGTTGCGATTTTGGATACATATGCTAGTCCCAGCATTGCGTGAGTTTTCACAGCTCTCGACGTAAGTCGACACGCTTGATCGTGTATTTTGATAAGTTCGTCAATGTTTCAGCTTTAACAAACGTCTGGAAAGACGAGGAGCGTCGAGGGGAATTATAAGTAACGGTATACCCTCGAAATATTGTAACAGAATTTTGTAGTTTAGTCAGCGGCGCCTAAACTCAATAGCAACCACGCAAGGTGCGTATATTGTGATCAATCTTACATTCAATTTACCTGGGCGATTCATAATGAACTTAGAAATAATAACATAGAATGTTATGGTTATTAATATGGAAGATGTTGCTTTGTTATTGAAGATCAACACCGCAGGCTGTAGGCAAAAGCACCCGGAGAAGATAAGGTTATATTATTATATTACACGCGCACATAATTATTTCGGTTGAATTATTCAGTGTATTGACATAACATTGATGTACCTCGGATACACGTACATTAACATAAATAATACACGAATCCATGGGTAAAATTACAATCGCATCTATAAAATAGGAAGTTAGGGAAGATTCGAGCGGAATCTGAACGTTTTCTGAACGTCTCGGGGTAAATGTTAAACGATGTGGCGTTAGTGAGGATTATAAGGGTAAGATACTAGAACTACATACTAATCTCTAATTCTCTCGCGCCATTTTCTCTGAGCTTTAACACACATATTAAAGTTTGTGTAGAAAATTGTGCCGCAACTATAATGGTTAAATAACCTTCCTTGATAAACAAATTGAGTCATGATTCTGTATAAAACTTATTTTTACAAGAAAATCTCAGAAAACAACCTGTCCTTGAAAGTCATTAATCTCCAAGACATTGCGGTAGAACGGGAGCAAAGCATTTAATAAAAATGGAACATCATGATTTATCTCTCAATCAACTCAAATAGAATGCATCAATAACTTTAGTGTTGTTTAATTCCAACTGATTAATTAATTATAGTAAATAATACTGGCGAACGTAGTATTGTGGGTTGCACTCTGCATATTACACAATATATGTAGGTACTTTATATGAGAGCAAATTATATCAAGCATGATTTAATATATCACCTATTAAATCTGTTTCGAAATTCATAACGTGGTTTACACGGTACCTACTACGTATTCAAGTTATTATTTATTATTCATGATAACTAATTTACTGTCAAAATGTAATACAATACATTAAAAACGAAAAAAACATTGTAGTCGGTCTTTTTATCTGTGCGTAAGTGTACCCTAGTATTCACAAGGGCCGAATTAATTTGGAAGTCGTTGCTTTGTATTATATTTACATCACAATCAACTTCGGCAAAGATTTAGTGTTCGTCTTATTAACGTCGCTGGACAAATAAAATACATTTTAGTTTAAAGAAGATAAATGGAATCACGGACACAGCTAATAAATATTAAAAATGTCTTCTCAAAATATCATCAATAGTAATATAGCAGGTAGCTATATCTTAATTTAAATCTAAGCATATCTTAAGCAGGAGAGGATACAAATTGATAATAAATTAAACATGGTAACAGCAAGTTATCAAGTAACACAGAGCGAGATTAAAAATAACAAGTTAGTATGTACCTACATTTACAAAATGGAGTCACAGTTTAGGATAAGGGAGCCGCAGTAAGTTACGAGTTCACGATATAAGGTATAAATACTATTCTCGACGGAACCTTTGTATAGTAGAGCTACCAACATGACGTTTATGGGCGAGAAGCTCCTGCTCATATCTGCACAAGTTGTCTAGCAACCGTGACTCAACGACACGAGTATTCGATGCATACGTCTGAATATTGGCAGCTCACGAGACACAAACACATTTGAAGCTGTTACTTGCCGAGGCATTAGCGTGATAGAATATAATTACATGATATGGGCTAGTGAGTTTAGGGAAATAATCGTTAAAGCCGGCTTTGCAGATCTAGATTTAAACAGCGAGTGATTTTAAACAAGCCAACCCGGCTCAAAGCAAACTCTGTATGGTACGGAATAATTCCCACAATTAAATATGCTTCAGTAACACTTAATTATACCGTGCCGAATTTAAATTATGATTATTTAGTATAATTATTTCATCCATATATAATTAATTGGTAAGTACCATGTGTGCAAGTAAACTCTCTAAAATATTTATCCTTTATCAAGCTAGATTGAGTGTGAAAATATAGTTATTTCAGTAATATATTATTTAACTAGCGACAATGAAGGCATGTCACCATATCCTGTTCGAGAACTCCGTGATGTTTTTGCTCCATCTCACAAAATCATAAAATATAAGTCACAGTACCGTCAGTAAATCTACCATATTTCCGCATACTGTAAATCTGAAGAGTTTATTGTTTGGTTCGTATCGCTTCATATATCAAATATACGCCATCTTTGATTGCATAGATATGTATATACAGTATATATTGATACCTAAAAATACAGAAGAGAGACTGCTTACTGTTGTATTAAATTCGCTATCATGCGCAGACAAATTTCTCTACGACAATAGTGTCAAATTAACTAAAACGGGAGTTAATTATTGTGATCATTCCCACAAACCCAGTTTAATAGTTAACTAATTATTCTTACATTAAGTTGGAACTGTATTTACAGTAATCGTGTACGTGATTTCTAACTTGTGCCATATCTACAATTATATTAATAGATAGATTAAATATAATTATACGTTTTGTCAATTGTATGTATTGCCGTTATTTTTAGGGCGTCCGTTGTCAATAGACCCGGATGTCTAAAGAAAAAACGGAACCCTTATAAGATCACTCCCGCGTCCTTCTGACTGTCTGTTAGAAGTATTTTTGTGTTAATACGTTTATTTTTATCTTATGAATGAGGTGTGTATATCCTTATACGTTTTTTAAATTAACTTGAGATGTTGGATTTTGTGTGACTTCTTTTAAAATTGTTAATTGATTTTTCTCAATGTATAGTATCCGGCTAGATGGACCGATGACCTGAAAAAGCTTATTGGGTCGGACTGGATGTGGAAGGCGGAAGACCGGATGTTGTGGAGTAAAATGGAAGAGGCCTATGACCAGCAGTGGACTGCGGTGGGCTGCTTGATTTATTGATAGTATCTTCTATATTTTAATAGAAAACTAACAGATTTTGATATAAGTTTATAGATAGATAAAACTTAATCCTATACCAATAAAATTAAACTTAATGCCTTAAAGAAAATATAAAAAAATATGCAATGAGCAGCCATATCGCTAAAAGCGCTCTCTTTCAGACAATCTTATAGATTATAGGTTTTTAAAAAGCTGTATATAAAATGAAATTAGTACAGCTGCGGCATGGCACCAGCATTGCGCGTACTCGACTCTCACTTGACCGATTTTATTTTGATACTTGACCTATTAGAACGTTTTTGATCGCTAGCTTCTTTATTATTAGACGCCTATTCAAAAATGATTAATTACTATTCTACTATGTACACATTATGTTCACCGTGGAAGAGGATTGGAAAAATTTATCACTGATTAATAAAATTGTGCTTCGTAATGGCAAACCCTCCTTCGTTGTATCATCTTGAACAAAGAAAGTACAATATCCAATAAATTATATATTTAGTGTTAATAGTAGGTACCTATACATATACCTACAATCTTGAATGGTGTGGTAAGACATACTCGACATATATACTAGGTACATAGAATAAATATTCAGAGATGCTTAACAACGTAGTGTAGTTGTTTACGTAACTAGTTAAACAACTCAAATGTATGCACTCATCACAGAGGAACTATCAAGAGATTACAACTTGGAAGAAATTAAGCACCGGGACCGGGAAACAAGCGTCGTGTTTCCTAAAGAATGACGTAAGTATATAAAAATAGTGCATAGTAGAAACATTTTGAGGACAACTTACAAAATATTTATTAAAATCCTTTTGTGTTAGCATTTAATTATATTGTGGATAAGGCTTTAGTTAACACCTTGTGTGTGAGCGGTGTAGATTTAAAAGAAACTATGCAGTCAGTTTAAACAAAAGCAATATCATGCGTCCTGACTGCTGCTCCGCATTGTTCCGCAAGTATCAACCAACATAGGAACAACGCTAAAGAATTAATGAACAACTATGAAAAGTTTTATTCTTGATATCGAATGTCTAAAACTAGTTTGAAATTGTTGGTAAGTTTAGTTATACCGAGTTTAACGAAGCAAAACTGTTCTTTTGCTGTAATCCTGAAGTTTACGGCCATAAGTCGGGGATTTTGTGAACTCACCTGGCAAATCAAAATATTTCAAGCATAAAAACTTATAAATGTTAAGTTCGCTAAAGATACACTTCGGCGAAACGAGTTTATATCATCTTAAAACTTTATTTTTAGACAAGCAGGTGGTCAAATGCTGCAGTACTCAGTACTCGCAGCATCATACCAGTATATTATAGCGGGTTTATATCTTTTTGAACTCCGTATTATATAGAAGTTATTGACGGACGGTTGGTAAAACTTGCCGGTACGTTAACATAAAATACGTTTGCAAATAAATAATATAAACTAACAACATGAAGTCAAAGTTAAGTATCTCATCGGAACAAAATCGGCAGCGTTGTCATAAAAAATAAAATCCAATTCAAGTGATATTTTTTTAGATGCTTGGCTGATTGAATTCGTGGCCTGACTACCGGTAGTGTCAGTTATTTGGCAGCATCAAAAGATCAACTCTTCGGTCACGTTAAATAGCAACCAGTTGCAAAATTAGCACCGTTTATGAGTTTCTACAAATGTACTAAGCACACAGTAATTATTTGGTATATCTAAAGGAAACATGTCAATGTCATCGTACATTGAATGCATCATAAATCATTTTAAGCACCTACGTACACATTTTCGATAGAACTTAAGAAGTAAGTCATTATTGTTTTACCATATAGTTTTTTGCTATAGTCACATATTAAAATATTCCGTTTCACAAAAGAAAGTGTCATAGTAAACTTAGCTATCGTCTATGGTTATAATTGCAAAGCTAGATCCGATATGGTGCTATACTCTGTGTGCCATTATATAACCTACGTCTTACTGGTCACAGGTCATGGACAAGGCTGACGACGAACAAAGATATCGATGCCGTACCGAAGCACAAACAGTATTCCATAAACGAACATTGCATTTACCTTTGTCTAGAAGCTCCTTATATAAACCTTGCGTAAACAAAATAAGCAATATACTATTAAAAATATAAACGTGATGTATTGTGTTTACCTTCAGATTTGTAATTCGAAAACAACGTGTAAAATAAAAGAACAGATAAATTTTATCGACGAGCTAACTCCGCACAATATGTACAAATTTTGACTCAGCAGAACGGAACGCTAAAACAACACGAGGTATTTGATCAATTGGTTAACTGTATCGTATTTATAAGAAGACCCAATTGGATCGGAGGATTACGCGGCGTATCATGTGCTACAAATACGAGGAAAATATTAGAGAAATGCGAAGGAAACAGAAATCATAGGTAGCAAGCAAGTCATTAGACAGCAGGTCTTGTACCGCTTGAGGGCTGTTGTGTGGTTATTACCTCGTGCCACGTTTGTCTCGTGGAATAAACTAGGTACCTATTACATACATATATTAATTATCTGGTAACATGGAGCGTAAGCAGTACGTGATTTATATATGTATGTACATGTTACATTTATATATAAATAGTCGCAATCAAAACAGTTATGTACATTTGTCTTCTCGGTCGATTATTTTTAATTTGATCACTCTTGGGTCAAGAAAAAACATTGCAAAGCAATACGTTTTTTATATACATATGTATTGCAAAACAGTTTAGTTCGTTTTCTTTCTTTCTTGGCTTACTGATTTTCTTTTATTTTTTGTAGCTATTAACGAAGTAATGTAGCTTACTGTCAGTCCTTCTACACGTGCAGCCTGTGGGTCAACTTTACTCAGCGGACATACAGCGACCTACGCGTTCAATACAATAATGCACTGAGAGTGCTGCTGCGGCTGCCGTGGCGCAGTAGTGCGTCAGGGATGTTTGCAGATAATAATATTGATGGTTTTGCCGCCATTATTAGAAATAGATGTGCATCCCTGATGACTCGTGTTCGCGGCGGCACCAACAGTATTCTCAGTGTATTCGCAGATCGGTGGGATTCCCCGATGGTGCGGAGGTGGATGCAGCTCCATGCTGAATTGTAATTGTTCATTTTCATCTGTGTCTGTACCCTACTAACACTAGAACTTAAGTCAAATTGTTACTAACCCTATGGACTCCGGTCTGAAATAAAATCTTTCTATTCTATTCTATTCTATTCTATTCTAATGTAAAAGTAGTAGGTAAATTTAGGTATGAACGAATAACGAAAGAGAAACGAGTTTCGACTACTGGGCGAACACTAAAAGAAATCAAAGGCTAGGATTTTTTATTTTGTTAAAATTACACTAAGGAGATTGTATAACTACTGTACCAAAGCTGCATATAACATTTTAGTTATTAATATGTCCGTTTTAGTCCGGTGGCGAAACCGAAGAGGGTGTCAAGCTCACCCCTATTCCATTGGAACTTAATATCACCCTCATTGAGCGACAGGAGTGTTGGTTTATGATAAGTAAGCACCTATTATTCAACGATAGGATCTTCATCTGTGGATTACGACTGTGCAGATACAATATTATTAATAATATTACTATTAGAGTCGGTCTTAATTTGTACTCTAATATAAATATATATTAATAAGGCATATACTTAAATTCGGGTATCTATTATTTTTTTATGTATGATTTGTTTAATTCACCTACTAATATTATATTGACATATTTTCACATATATTATATATGCAAATATGTTTGTTGGTTCATCTTTATTTCACGAAGAAACGGAGCAAGTGATCTTTATATGTCCAGTAGTATTGCAAAGCCAATGTTAATGAGTAATATAGGCTATATTTATACGGAAGAGTGCCAAACAGTAATAGCCCGCCCTATATTTTTACTGACTAATGTATAATTTTTTATACCGTTAATTTTCTAGATAACTATAGCAATAAAGTTACGGTTAAAACCTAGTATATAAAAATACACATCATAAAACTGTAGCCTAAAAAGCAACTTTGATCGATGAGAAATTTAGCAGAAAGACATTGACACATTCAAATATAAAGAGCTATGTTAGAAAGTGACACCTACGAGAGACAGATACAAATGAATCCAAAAACGTTTCCACTGATAAACGATCCAACAAGTCGTAACACACTGATCCTAATGAATTCCTTACAAATTGAACTAATAAAGACGAAAATTGTTTGTTTTTAGAGAACGTGTAGTTATAACAAGGCAAGACTTGATGTAGTTGATAAACATCGCGATATAATGTATCTCAAAACGGCGACCACGTACACAGAAAAAAATAGCTACTTGTACGAGAAGAATTCATCAGTTCTCGGGGCTATTAAATAACTTCTACTATAGCGAGCCATTACATTGATTATAAACATAAGAGTAAATCGTGAAAACTTACGCTTGAACGTAAAAAATATGTAGATATATGATATTCTTGTAAGTATACTATAATTTGACTTTAAAGTATTGCCCATTTTGAGAAAGAAATCATAGTACTTGTCAAAATTATTTCATACTTGCAATTTAATATGTTTTACTAACTACATACCTACACGTACTTCAATTTAGAAACTAAAATTAGGTAAATTACTTTAATCAATTACCAAAGGAAATAATTATTTTACAGCTAAATACGTGTTCGAATTACACAAGTTCGAAACTGAACAACATATTTGCAAACAATTCAGTCAAATACATAATATAAGCGCCAAGTATTCAGATACTTCGTACGTACCGAACGGTTAAATTAACTCTGCATGTAATGCTCATAATGTATCGCTCAGTTATTAAGTGAATCGGGTAGATGTTTCAGTTATGGGGATAATGTAAATATAATTCCTTTGGTACGGCGTTTGTTACACGCATGACGAGTCACGTGATGGGGTCACTCAATGGCGAATGAGGACTGGTAGACAATCAGTCCCATGCAAACGGAAGCCCTCGTTCGCCTGCAAACCTCTAATAAAAGAAAACGAGCTTCTTGTGAACTGAACTATGACGGCGAAACGAACCGTTGGGAACGAAGTACATAATTGTACTTATTAAAAAAATAAATGTCTCAGTAATACGAATGATTTGTATACAGAGGATCTGTTAATGTCATCCACTATTTACAATACAAAGCAACCTACTTAAACGATGGAGGTCAGTACTCTCATAAAATATAATTTATTATTCTCAATATCTGTACACCAATTTTACTGATACTGAATAATACTTACCTACTTAAAAACATCTTCTATTCTTAATAAATAAATTTCAATAGATTCCTATCTAGTAACGTAGAATTAAATACATACTAACAAAAAAAATCACCAATAAGTATTATACTTAAGTTCTTTGAAATTATTTTCTGTATTTCCATTTACTTTCATTTGCCACTGTTGTTTGTATTTCTGCTTTTTATACATTCAGGGCGAGGCTGATCAAATGTCGGTAATATAAATTTAACAACGGTGCCGATTCTGTTGTTACAATCTAAAGTAATTTAAATTTAACAAATCTCTCGACTGTTTTGTTTACTACTCTTTATATTGTATGTCCACAGCCAACATATGAAATAACATTTAACATACCTACTTTTCAACTGGATATGTATCTATTATTTTCTTTGTTTAGCAATAAGTGTTACTTAAATGGGAATACTGCTGCCTATTTCACTTTACAGACCAATTCTATCGGTTGTTTGAGAATATTAAGACTAAAGTGCTTTTAATTGAACAGAGTCACCAAGGAATCATACTTAAAGGAAGTTATAAAATACCAAAATAGAAATCTGAGATCTCAAAAGAAAAGGAACGAATGTAACAAACGGTCTCGTGTTATGCAGATTGAAATTGTTGGCGGTGTGCTAATTTTGGATTCGTGGATTCTACGTCAAAAAGAATAAAGTGAAAACTGCCTTCGCTATTTTGGGTTAGTTTGATACAAGAGAGTTATAGGAGTTTTTAACAAACTGTAACTGTGATTGCCGAGCAGTAAAGTTGAATAATAAAAGTTATTTGTTTGTGTACAGTACCTACGTAAATAGCTACTTTAATAATCTAAGAAGTCAAGTGGTAGTATTTTTACGGAAGGAGCAAATTGTTTGGCTACGTTTTCCAGACAATTTCAAAAGTTTTGGTGACAAGGCCCGCGCGACGCCGCCGCGCGCCGCGCCGCCTTTTATTTTATGTGCATGTAAGTCTCAATGTCTGGCTGAAACTTGGTTGAAAATTTCAACGTTTTGCTTCACTGAGTCCTTTACTTATTTAGTCATTTGAAGAGTTACGAATGAATGCCTTACTTTATTATTAATATTAAAGAATTGCTTTCAATCCTAGAATTTTAAACTGGAGCTAGTTAAAAATCTTCTACTCCAATGATTCGAGTTTTAGTACCCAACAAGTACCTATTGAAAATTACTTAAATTTCTAAAAACTTAAATTACTGCTTAGTTCTAACAACAAATTAAATAAACAGAAGAAGGCAAATTCTACTTACTACATGAAGTCTCAACAAGTTGAGTGTTAAAACTTAGCGAATAGGTACGTACCTACTTGATGAACAACATAGTTGAGTTAAAAGTAGATTAATTACAGCGCATAGTTGTATTCAAGAACGATATATTAAGATATACATATAATATAAAGTTGGTAAGACCACTGCCACTAGTGGAGCTACTCGAGCGTCGGGCTCCAACAGCGCGGGCCGCGCGCACACCTGCATCAAAACCGGTTTCTATAAACATGATTTCACTCTCTCAGCACCATTGGCGTTGCCTAATTTACGCATTCAAGCTTGAGCCAACCACGAACATATTTTCTCTAAAATTTAGAACAGAAATTCATCGTGTTTCTGTAACTGTAAAACGTAAGCTATAATAATAAAGTTTAACACTATGAGGCAATGAAATTATGTAGGTAATACTACAGTGATGACTGATGACAGAGATTTCTGTGATAAGTAAATTTTATATGTTACACTCAAATCAAATGATTGTGCGTGGAATTCTATGTCTTTCATATTGTAATTGCAATTTGATGAATCATTTTGACTGTTATGGAACGTGCATTAGTATAAGATATTAGCAATTAAAAGTGACATGACCAGTTTCACCATTAACAAATTACACATGATGACTTCAATGAAATACCTATCGTTACAGGGAGCTTAACGGGCCCACTTTATTAAGTACCTTGTGGTATCCTAAAAAGTGATTTAGGTAGTATCATTTATTCAGTTGGGTAATATAATAATTATTTATTGTTAATAGGTACTACTATTGACATTTAGATGAAATTTATATCTATTATGTGGTATAACAATTGAATATTTGCGTGTGCCACTGTTCTGGTTTATTTTGCAGATAAATCTATGCATGATAGGTTTTATATATAAGTCAAACAGAAATATTTTATTTAACCATTTTGATTGGAGGCAAAAAGGTACTTAATTAAATATGCCAACGTATGCAGATTAAAACATAAATGAACAGTATATGCAGATGGAAACAATCAATGCGGAACAATTTCCATAGCTATTAATGATAGCTTAATTGCAGGTGCACAAAGGTTTACATGTTTACGGAAGGATACCGCATTGCGCGTATCATTCCTGAGTTTAAGAAAGTATTATTTAAAATGTTTAGCTAGTTTAATATCTTATTAATAGTCAAAATATCACACACGATATCATTTACAAACTGTACCCAAATACAATTTACAAATTGTAACTATTTCACAAATGAGCCTAAATTTTATTCTAAAAGACAATATAATGATGTTGGCGTGCAGTAAACCCAGCGCCTACAATAGTTTATCTTGCCCTATTCATATAGTTGAAGTAACCTCCCTTGCATACGGTTAAAAGAGTCAACAAACGCACACATAGGTGTTTAGTTACACCTTAGCACACGGCACACAGGCAGCATGTGCCTCGCTTGTTGATACAGCGACGCAGCGCCGAGCGTCGACCGTGCTGAGCTAAGGTGAGTCAGAAATAAGTAGGTAGCTCCGCTTACCTGTACAAATCAGCAGCAATGTAAATGGTGAAAGCAGCCGATTGGTCCCCATGATGGCGATCCGGTTACTTTCTATCAATTATGCACTGAGAAACAAATCTTATGCGCCCATCTTGCAACACATTTTTAATAAGTGCTTAACTCCAACTTAACTGTTATGCATCGCACACACTTCAGTAAACGTTCACACCGCAGGAAACCGATACACTTTTGTCTAAGTGACTAGAACAGGCAGTATCCACACTTTCTAACTTGATGCACTTCAAAAAATAATCTCATTTTCCAATCCTCAATGTAAACTTTGGCGCGAAATATCCGTTATAAGCGGACATGGGCACGTTGTACACGGGCGACGGTTAGCCCAAGGCTGAATAAATTTCAAATCACAAAGCGGCGCGCGGGAAAGAGACGACACTACCGACGGAGAGAGACAGACAGATAATAAAGTTTGCCTTGTCTTGTCCGGGAATGAAGTGGCAACAACGCGCCGTTTTTAATGTCTCGTATCTTGCGAGTTTTTCACTAGATGGCGTCTCGGAATTAATATTCTAAGCTGGTTATGCTGCTGTACATAGTTATATACGATGGCTATATTAGAAGTCAGTTTACCGGCTGTCTAGTTTCTAATGTTTTTATAATTATAATATACAAAATAATAGGCTTATCGTATATGCTTTTATAAATGTCTTGTTTAAAAGAAATATGAATAAATTGATATTACTATTGCTGACGGTATTAGTTAAATAATCGCAGGTATTTACATTACATATATATTTGTCATTAGAAAAGAACTTAATATTAAAATACTAAACAGTCTATATGTTCAGTACATTGAATGAAGTCATTGAACATTGTTTTTAATGCAAAAGAAATATGCCGTGCCATAACTGATATCTTAAAATCTATATTATTTACACTACTACACATTCTCGTACATATTGTATTATATTAACATTTAAATTTCGATATATTTTTAATTATTTTCATCGGGTTAAGATACTGTAACCCTCCGCTGGCTCCGTCATCATCCGAAGGCTTTCAGTTCGTCTTCATTTTTAATAAACACTTCGGTACTGAATCCTTCTACTCAGCGTTTCTGCGAATACAGCTACGCTTTCACGGATATTGTTTTAGCAACTAACAATATCATGACCTCTTGCCTATTTTTGATATCTGCAGCTGTCAACTAAATTTGGTTGCATAACTTTGAGAGCCTTTTTCAATTTATTAAGCTTTCGTTCTTGTTGCTGAAAAGCCTTTCGGATTAATCTGCCCGCTTGTAAATATTTTTGAAATCAGTAGACAGTAGTCACTCAAATAAACTATATAATATGTAAAATCTCGTGTCACGGTGTTTGTGGTCGCAAACCTCTGAAACGGCTCGATCGATTTTCATAAATTTTTCATGTATATTTGGTAGGTATGAGAATAGGTGGTAAAGTATATTTCATACCCCTAGGTGATTAGGGTGTCCTAAAAGAAATAATTCATATGGCAGAACAACGTTTGCCAGGTCAGATAGTATTACATAATTCAGGCAGACTATACCATAGGCTAAGCTATAACAAAACAAAAGTTCAGACTTTCTACTTACATTAATTAGGCTACGATATTCTTGACGGACTTTTAATGGTGGTGGTATCAATAGAAATCAATATTGTTTAGGTGACTACTTTAAGCCTATTTGTAAGCAGACCGATCGATCCCAAATATCTAATAGGTCTAAGACAAGAACGATAGTGGTTAGTGTAACCGACTGCCACGCCTGAGGTCGCGGGTTCGGTTCCCGCACAAGTCAAACATTTGTGTGCATGAATATGGGTGTTTGTCTTGGTCTGGGTGTTTCTATGTATAATATGTATGTATTTACAACAAAAAAGTATAGGTATATATATGTTTATCCATTGTCTAGTACCCATAGTACAAGCTCTGCTTAGTTTGGGCTAGATGGTATTGTGTGTATGTAGAAGAATAGAATATTATAATTAAATAATACACTCTATGCCACTATCAAACTAACGAATATGCGTGTCGACGGTGAAGTGTCAATATCTCATAACATACATTTTAGCGATTTTCACTTTATTGCATATTCTGTCTGAATTTATATCCCTAACCTGAAATATTTGATTGCAATCATTATCAACATCACAAGCGGTTCCTACTATTTTTGTAAATAACTTTTTGATTCCAATATTAAAAACGATATAGAAATGTAATGTAAATACCCAATATAGAAATGAGCCTTTTTTTTCGCGTTCGGTAACATCATGGTTTTTTATTTATTAGATATTGATACTGCACCGTCGATGTGTAGTTTACATTTATTACGTACTAGCTTTAGCCCGTGGCTCCACTCGCGTAAAAGTAGATTAGTTTATGTTAGTAACAGTGCCTATTTTATATAATACTGCCTATGTTACTCAGTGATAATACAGTTTTCTAATGGTAAAAGAATTACCTAAATCGGTTTAATAGTTTTTGAGTTAAATCCTTACAAACAAACAAACAAGATATTAAACCTTTTCTCTTTATAATATTAGTATATATTAGTTATACAACAAAAACAGAAGAACCATAGGATGAATAATCCCTTTATTATTGTCACTTTATATTTGTTTTGGTACTTTGTGTTATCGGAATTTTGATTAAAGAAAATATATTGTTTAATGTTAGTCAACTTTCTACGAAACAATTTATATGTAAGTACCTTTTTGACGTGAGTAAATAAAATCCCTTGCTTGTAATTTATAGCGAACTGCTGATTTTCTCAGAATGACTGATGAAGACCGAGTTAGTTTGAAACAGGACGGTTTCCAACTTTGCAATCGTAAACGTGCAATAAAAGAGTTTTCTTTTAAGAGAAATCTTGCAGATAATGTTTATAGATTTTGAAAAGATTCTTAATCTACAATCAGCAAAACCAACGAGCAAAGTCACCCCATATTGCTCTCAAAACAAAGCGTTTAGATAATTATTACTTTTCTTTCGTCTTTTTTATTTTTGATGACTTCCTTACTAAGAATAAATCCTGTGTCACGAAGGACTTTTCTTACATTCAAGTAACGAACACAAAACAGATTCAGAACAACTATTTGTGGAGCACACATTTTTAACAGTAACAATTGCTAGGCAAACTCTTAAACTAGTATTCCTGAGGTCTAACTGTAAAAAAATATTTTTTTATTTCTATTATAGCAAGGGAAATATTAGCTACGATTAATAATCTCGTACCATCAGGCGGGACGTGTTCTTCTTTGCCACGCTTGCAGCGTAAATAAACTTTTTATAATTAGTATATTCATTGCTTAAAGTTATCTAATTTTAGATAACTACATTACTATAGCGATAAATATGTAGTTAATTATAACTGCACATCATTAAAATACTCCTTCGATAAACGCCCTTCAATTTTGTGATAATTAGGTTTACACTATAATTCTGAAATATATTTTAAAATTGACCAACTGCCAAAAGACACGGCTTAATAAAATAGCAACACAGTGATCCTTTAAAACAATTACTAAACCAAGTATTCCTAAAATAATGACTATGACACCGTTAATATCATGAGAGTAGCATTATTTTAATTGATAACTAAAAAAGCCGATACGAACATATTAGTTTGACGAACTTTCCATGGTGCTCAGTGGTCATATTTTTTTTTTTTTTTTTTTTTTTACGTGGGGGCATGCTATTACGCATATCCCTCCGCGGGGGCGGGCGGAGGGATTATGTCGGACTCGCCGGGGTAAAAGAAAGATGGAATAATAGTAAAGTACCTCCCGGAATACCGACTAAACCTACCACGGTGTTCCTCGACAAAACCACTATCGACGGGGCCGCGCGAATCACTTTCGCATGCGGTCGCGACCCCGCCGAGGTTACGGCCCGCCGTGTGAAACGGCAGGCCACTACCCGAAGAGACCTACCCAAAGGACTCACGCTCAAAAATTCCCTACTGTCTCCCCCCTAGGTGGGAGACGGACACGACACAGAGGCGCGCGTGGGAACACGCACGCCGCCTCTCGGACCTGGTGCTGAACGGATGGCGGGCAGGCCCACAAAGCCCGCCACCCCCAGGTCAAACCTTAGGGTGGCTGGAGGTCATCGCGCGCCCTCCGGCGCCCGGCTCTGCGGTTGGGGCGAGGGTTCAAACGCTCCCTCTCCCGCTCCGCCGCCTCCTTGATGGAGATTACTTCCTCGCAAAAGGAGGCGACGGCGTTCCACGACCTCTCACTCCGGACCATAGACTGAACTACGGCCGGGAGCGAGAGGGCAATCGATCCGACTGCCGCGATCAGCTCACGGCGCTGCGATGCCCAGGCGGGGCAAACCGCCAAAGTGTGCAGCGCCGTGTCCTCTACAACGTCGCGGCAGTCGCCGCAGCGGTGACAACCGGGCGTCTCTTGCCGGCGTATACGACACAGGAACTGGCCAAAACAACCGTGGCCAGTCAGTACCTGTGTCAGCCGGAAGGTGAGGGCGCCATGCCGCCTCTCCAGCCACTCCTCAAACACGGGACTTACCGCCACGATCGTGGCGTGCCCGGTGGTGCTCAGTGGTCATTTTTTTTTTTTTTTTTTTTTTTTTTACGTGGGGGAATGCTATGACGCATATCCCTCCGCGGGGGCGGGCGGAGGGATTATGTCGGACTCGCCGGGGTAAAAGAAAGATGTTAAAAGACAATGTACCTCCCGGAATACCGACTAAACCTACCACGGTGTTCCTCGACAAAACCACTATCGACGGGGCCGCGCGAATCGCTTTCGCATGCGGTCGCGACCCCGCCGAGGTTACGGCCCGCCGTATGAAACGGCAGGCCACTACGCAACAAGACTTACCCAAGATAGGCACTACACAATATAAAAGCCCTACTGTCTCCCCCTAAAGGGGAGACGGACACGACACAGAGGCGCGCGTGGGAACACGCACGCCGCCTCTTGGACCTGGTGCTGAACGGATGGCGGGCAAGCCCACAAAGCCCGCCACCCCCAGGTCAAACCTCAGGGTGGCTGGAGGTCATCGCGCGCCCTCCGGCGCCCGGCTCTGCGGTTGGGGAGAGGGTTCAAACGCTCCCTCTCCCGCTCCGCCGTCTCCTTGGTGGAGATTACTTCCTCGCAGAAGGAGGCGACGGCGCTCCACGACCTCTCACTCCGGACCATAGACTGAACTACGGCCGGGAGCGAGAGGGCAACCGATCCGACTGCCGCGATCAACTCACGGCGCTGCGATGCCCAGGCGGGGCAAACCGCCAAAGTGTGCAGCGCCGTGTCCTCTACAACGTCGCGGCAGTCGCCGCAGTGGTGACAACCGGGCGTCTCTTGCCGGCGTATACGACACAGGAACTGGCCAAAACAACCGTGGCCAGTTAGAACCTGTGTCAGCCGGAAGGTGAGGGCGCCATGCCGCCTCTCCAGCCACTCCTCAAACACGGGTCTTACCGCCACAATCGTGGCGTGCCCTCAGTGGTCATCACTTAACTCCATAATAACAACTGAAAGCTAAGATATATTCGTTACTTGCTATTTAAGTTGTTACTTAAGTTTTTTTAATTCGCTGATTTCTATAAATATTTTTCTTAATAGATGCTAATGACGCAAATAATTACAATATTTGGTGGAGGCTTATTTTCACGACATAATTTTAGCTTGTATTTTCATTCACGTGTGTTTTGTTTTGTAATTCATAATTTATCGTGGCAAAGAAAAAAATGTGCTAAAAATTAACAATTGGAATTCCGACGAACAATATAATATGTTTCAAACAAATTCCATGTTGAATAACCCGAATACGAAAATCTAAACAAATATAATTTTCCTATAACATTCTATGTGACATTGTTGCACTAAAAAATATTATGCGTACAAAAATTTTATCACTCGGCTATCTTGCTTAGTGGTTCAGTAAATGTACGTGTTAACCCTTACCTCGCTCGGTTGTGTAATGTTACAAATAACAATAGTTAAGCGGCTATATTTACCCGTAACGATGGCAACTTAGCAATCGTTACGGATGTAATAAATGACGATTCAGATACTTATGCTCGATGAGCGCCAACCGCACAAATTGGCTGACATCAAAGGCTTCCCCCAAACAAATATATTCAATTTATAAACTTTATGTATCATGCTTAAATAACTTCTGTGTACGATACTGTTTCCTAGCAATATTTTATAGTAGCGACGAACGCCTACTCAATTCAAGTCTTTCATATCATTCTGTGAAAAGAATATATGTATATGATTGGATTCCATTATTACTGATGATTTAACTTTGATTAAGTTACTTAATTTAATTTGATGATATCGTTGACGATACTATTGCTATATTTGAGTTTGAATGTGGGGGAGAATACGTTCACGTGTATATCGGAGTTTTATCATAATTAACTACTTTTGATGTGCTACTTCATATATTCTCGACTGTATGTCTCCAAGGGTAGACTGAGGTATATTATACCCACATTTCGCCAGCTATGCTTGACTGAGACTGAGACATGCCTTACATGAACCCAATAACACTTTGGCCGATCCAAGAAGCGAAGCCGGTGATCCTACCATCAAATATATACACAAATTCATGCTACGACAAACGAGGCAGTTCCTCGCACTCAAGTGTCATTTACAATTAATTTTATTTAGAAACTAGCTGATCCACGCATCTACGTCTGTCCCGTTTTTGCAACATTTTATATTGATGCGCCGCTCCTATTGATAGTAGCGTGATGATATATGTATAGCCTATAGCCTTCCCCGATAAATGGGCAGTCCAACACTAAAATAATTTTTGTATTCGCACCTTTAGTTCCTGAGATTAGCGCGTTCAACCAAACAAACAAACGAATAAATAATAATATTAGTACAAATAGTATGATTTAATCTGTTGTATCTTAGAATACCAGACGTAATATAAAATCTATTGTGTCTGGCCACCGGTGTGCAACTGCGACTCAATAAGTTTATAATATTACTAAGTAAAATACTTAGTTATAACTAAGTAGCTTGCACTAAAGGCGCAGTAGTTGTGGGTTAGATCTACAAATATTTGTTTGGAATCTAAGTGTTCTCGTGTCTGTTATTTATTATACAGGAATTATTCCTAACACCTGTTGTAAATGTTGGTTACAGTATTATGGGGTTTACAGCTTGAAACATCACCTTTGATGGCTATGCAGCCCTGTTGCAGTAAGGCATTTCTCGCCTAAGCGAGCACAGAAGAGGAGTAGGAGAGTAGGAGGTGGTGAAACGACGATGTTTTTTCTACTTAACCTATTGAGTAACAGCTGTACACTAACGACCAGACACATGAGGTTTTTAACTATGTCTGGCATGCCAACAATTAATAGGTTATGTTATCCAGCCAGTTTCGTCATGACTTGACAACCCAACTTTTATGACGTTTCGCCATTCAGGCCATCCTTTTCCCCAACCGTCAGTTAGTATTCCAAAAACGTTCATATGGCGCTTGCAGGTATTTTAAATCTTAAAATTGGCCCAATAGCTCTTCTTGCATGTACTTATGTCTATTATACTTAATTAAGGAGTAGATTAAAATAGATGTATATTAAGCATGATGAGCACAGTCATCCGTATATCTCGATTTTCATAGTAATACCTTAGTATTATTTTTTAAAGGACACGTTCCTGTGTATTATTAAAAAAGGAAGAATACCTTTTGTAAGGTCATTAACGTGCGGTCATTACCAATATTATGTTTAGAAACGCCTGGTAGGTAAATGTTGTGTTCACGCAAGAAATAGGTCTGGATTATTCATGTGTCAGTCAAAGCCTTCTGCTAGCCTGTTGTCGGCCGCCATCTAAAAGATTTATCTCAATAAATCTAAATTAACCTTCTAGGTATCACGTCAACAAATCACATTGAAAGCTTCGCTCCTTCAATTTCCTTTTCTTTCTTAGGAAAAACGGGGTCTCGATCAAAGAGCCAGATCAAAAGGCTTTACTTGTACCCTTGTACCAAAGTCATTTCGCACCAACATCTTGTACCACTTCACAATTTTGGATACCACACTCAATTTTAGATTATTATGACATACGCGAGAACGAAACACCGCGTTACGGTAAAGCTTCGTCCCGTGCTTGCATATGCAATAATAGCATAGTGATGATGATACACTCTTTAGCGGTATATTTTTATATCTTAATGCGTTATTAGATCAGTTCACGTAAAATTTTATTATTTTATGAAATCGCAGTAAATCCCGTTGTAGATAATTTTATATATTAAAATCACTAGGAAATCAGTTAAAGTTTTAATGAATTCTAATAGAAATAATTCCTCTAGAGGACCATCACTTTAATCGACATGACACTTCAGCCTGTAAATCAGTTTTAGAGTAAAAATACTGCTTTAAGAGTTCGTACTTAGGACAAATTCCGAGAAGTTAATAAAATTAATTTATTGGTTTTCTACGAACACTTATATCAGCAGTTTAGATAAACGAACTGGCGCGGAAATGTGAATAAGTCATTTAAGTAAGTTTGAAACAAAGGAATTTGAGCTCGCTCGCCATTGTCTTGCTTTAGTTTTGTTATGCACGTTTCATTGTTTCGAGTATCTTTCATTCTATCATGCTTTTTGAGAATTGGATTACTCATTGCGAGCTGATAATACATACGGTTAAACTTATGAAACAAAAAGACTGGATTACAATTTTCTATAGAATTCTTTTATAAACGAGAAACAACAAAAACAGATTACAATTTGATATTGAACCATTTCAACGACAAAACGAATGTTGTAGTTAGAATTTAGTAGTTACTAGTAAGTATTTAATCTCAAACCAGAGTAATGAATCTAAATCCGTGTGCCGTTCTAAGAAAAATATCCTTAGGGAAGCATTGAGCATTTTAAATTGCATTACTGTAAAGGATTGGCTTACAGTTCTGGAAAATAAGAGATCGTACCACTCTTCCTTTGGGATAGTAAGGGGTAACCAAGTGATTATACTGTGCAGCTATGCAGTTTACATCTACTCTATCCAGTAGTGTGCCTAGGGTTTTAGATTGAGGCTAGCTCGATACATTGCGTTAATATGTACTATGTTGTAGAGGAGACAACTCAACTAGATTGTTTGTAACGCATTAACGTGTATTTGTTCTTTAACTCATTTAGTTTATGCCATGCGCTTACGGCGTCAACACGTTTGAGTGCAAAATTAATTAAGCTGTACTGCAATACACATGAAGGCATACTTTGTACTAGATTCTGCCCGCGGTTTCACTCGCGTAAAAGTAGGCTAGGTTAGGTTGGATTAGTAACAACACTTTTTTCTGAATGAAAGGTACCGCAAGTCTTAAGCTGTTCCCCTGACAACGTGAATTCAAAATCTCATGTAAATAAATTTGCTTTAATAAAACATAGCTATTTCTATTTAGAATGCTGCTTAAACTAAATCTGGCTATCCAGTTTAAAGGCTAATTAAAAACAGCAATATGTTTTAGACCGGTATATCGCGAGCTTCATCTAAAGGGATAATGTTTTCCCAAGATGATGAATAGGCAGCCATGTTACGTTAGCGTCCTCGTCAGATATATTCTTAACTTTGTTTAAAGGCGCCTCATACTTTGGGTTTTTTTTTTCAAATAACAAGTAAGTGTAATATTAATTTATTTGATGAAATATTTACATAGTAAAAGGCCTACAAATTTTATTATATTCCATCATACAGTTTTACCTTAGTCTATAGGATGTATTGAAATCATTTTGTAAATAAAGCAGAAATAAATAAATTAAATTTAAAATACATTAAAATATGATACTTATTTGCTTACTTACGGTATCACTCGGAATAGGCAACAAGGCGTAGGTTTAGGTTTAAAGACATTTATACACATACAAGATTTACATCACTTCCATGAGAGCATGATTAATAAATGTATGAGTGTTCGCCGTTACAAAACTGGTAATAAAATACAATTAATAATAATAATAGAATATAATTACAATGTTAAACTTAAATAGATAATGCTTTCACAGATACCCTTTCAATAATAAAAAATAATTCAGAATATATATACCTACATACCTCAATTAAAATATTGATTTATTTGTTACAATTAAACGGTTTGCCACTACTTGACAGCTAAAGTCACTTAAGGAGCATACTCAATCTGCTCAATCCAGCGCTCTGGGGTATGAGCCGAGTCTATGGTTAATGAACATGCAGCTTAATACGTTAATCTGTGATTAAAACCTTGTGCAGCCTGGCAACGGCCGCCGGCGTCAGATACTGAATCTAAGCCTGAATTAAACATTCAGTGATAATGTGCTGAATTAACCTAGTTGTATCGCTGTTTTCGTTTCTCTAACCGCCAAAATTGTGATATAATAAACACTGTGTATGACCGCTACTTCGTCTGAGCAGGCTACCAACAGTTTTTTGTTTATAATATTACGGTTTGTTCCGCATTCGTCTCTCATGTTTCGTCCTAAACGTAGAAATACGCATTCGTCCCAAAAACTGATCCTTATATTTTTAATTTTATGAAGTGTATACTTTACTTACGTACCGTATATACATTACTACATACACTTCAATTTTATTTATTTGTGTAGCTGTACAAGTTTCCTCTAATTCCGCAAGGTAAATTTTACCATAACTCCGATTCTACTAGGCTGAATTAAAGGAAACGTGGCCTAAAGTATAAAGTAACTTCGAAATAACTTCACACTTCGTGATTAAGCACCTACACCAGTTTATTTACTGCTGAAAAGTATTCGAAACCATGGAGAAAGTGTAGATATAGAATAGTTCAAAATTGTTATAATTTAAATAAACGGCGATGAAATCCGCAATATAGGTATAGTTAATTTCAATGTAACATACTTAGGAAAATATTTTTAACTTTCCAAGCTACCAAACTAAATACCGCGTCAAAATGCGTTCAGTTCGTTTTTGCGAGAAGATTGGAATAATAAATAAACTAATCATAAAGAATATCACTATTGAGAATTCAGAAATACGTAACTAGTCGATCTAAGTTAGGTTTTATTCAATACCTTTTTGCAGTGTAGAGTTTCACATAGGTAGATATAACAGGCACCAAAATAATGGATATAAGAACACCCAGGCTCGGCACGGCTGTCTGTAAATTACATACTTTTTTGGTTAAGTGGAGATTGAAACCACAATACTCGGTAACTTGGTTATCGCGACGTTACTACGATTCATGTAGTCAAAACCCTTTATCTTTACTAATATTATAAAGCTGAAGAGTTTTTGGTTGAACGCGCTAATCTCAGGAACTACTGGTTCGAATATATAATAATTTGGATAGTGTAGAAATTTAGTTTAAAAATTGTTGGATAGCCCATTGTTCAGTAAATGAAACAGAGTAGAACTTTTAAAAGGATTTATTTATAGAATAAACACTAATTTATTAAGCTTTTACACTTTTTCTCATGCTCATGCTCACATAGTAGAACAAGATTTTATTTCACTCTAGTGTTGCCAGGAGGCGAACAAACTTAAAATCAATAAATATTGCCATATGAAAATAATGGACGAAATAAAGCTATTTACATACTATTGATGTTCAATCATGTATTGAACACCCATTTATCGAGGATGGCTATAGGCTATATAACATCATACTACAACCAACTACCGGAGCGGAGCAGCAAAAACGGGGAAAATTCTCTTATATGAAACAGACGAAGTTGCGCGGGTCAGCTAGTTTTAGTATATTTAGAACATTGTCAGGTAACTTGATTATTTATATGAGTTATACGTTTATATATGATACAATTTAAATTACAATTTATTATGTTAATTATTTAATTATGTCACTAAAATAAACGTACTAGCTTTATTTAAAAATGTAGTTGCAAGTAACTGCACATAACAGTTTACAATTTACTACAAATATAGTTAAATATAATTTATGTAGCTGTAGAAAATATCAAAAGAGGTAAACAGTAGTGTTAACCCACATTTCACGGACCCTTTTAGGGTCTGATATGCCTGTCCTGATTGCCTATCGCCATTTATTGAACGCGGTTCCAATCTCAGGCTATAAGTGAGAAATCGCCGGGTGTTAAACCAACCACCCCATGTTACCCAACCACAGAAGCAGACACAATCTTTGAAGCCTTAATTAACTGTTAAAGACAAACAAAACGGCTAACAAAAGGATCTTTATGTTTTGTTTATTAATAATTGTGGTGTGGTCATCGCACGAATGTCACTGCTTCCGAGATTTTAGGTTAAAATTGACAAACTAACAAAAAATGGCGCATGTATTTCTATTCCACAATTGTTTTATAACATGAACAACTACATGCTTAGTAAAATTTGTTAGTCTGTATGTTGTAGCTAATCTTTGACAATACTAAAGCGCTCTAAAAGACTAACGTAGAGGATGCTAGACTATCCATTAGTCAGAGAGGCAACTTTAATGACTTACAACTTGAGAGAACCCGCAGGTGGAAGCTAGTTTTTAACACAATGGCCGCAGCTCAAATCCCAGTTTTGGTGCAATTCAATGCAAGAAATATTGTTTTGGGCTTCCTCCAACAAACATTAATATAACAAAGAGGCTACTATAAGTACTATATGGCGAGGCTCATGACGCAGTGACGACCTCGTCGATCGATCGATACGTAAGGTTAACCAAAATTGCCATCATCATATTCATAGATGGGTGACCATTTATTAAAGAGCTTCAACCTTTTGTGTCTCGCAAATGAAACTCAGCTGTTATGAATATTTATGATAAAGTATTTTATACGTATTTTATTTTTTAAACACAACTCCCACTCTATGAATATTTCCTGTGTCGCGAGCGACTTTATACTAACAACGTACATAAAGGACATCTAGACTCGAGTCAACCAATTGTAGATCACATAAATTTTTGTCCCGTGTGGAGATCGAACCTACAACACAAAGCGCGGCGGCGGCCATCCGATCCGTGCAGTCCAATTATATACCAGGTTAGGAATAGGCATGATGACAGGGTTAAAAATAAGTGATTCTAATTGGTCCATCTTTTAAATTAGCACAAAATATTGGACACCTATTTTTTGTTTTAACAAAACAATAACAATTTAAGGTACCTTTCACCCAGAAAAAAATACTATTACTAACCTAACCTGTATTTATACGCGAGCGAAGCCGCAGCCTAAATCTAGTCTAGTTATTTATATTTATACTTGTATTTGCCCGACGTTCTGTGTTTCAGCAGCCATGGAGACATATATAAACTATTTTAATTTAAATCTGTAACATTCGCCAAAACTTAGAACAATACAAAATAATATTTAACTTGATATAAGCAACTAGTTCACATGTATACCACACCTATATCCCAGATAAGTTTGGCGTTGTATTACACCAACATTTCGATTATCTACCTGGCGACTGAAATAAACAAAATTGTGGTACAAACTCGCTTGCGATTAGCAATGACTGGAAAAGCCTATGTTGCACAAGATCATGCTGCAAGTGACAGGAGAGCGGGAAAAGAGTAGGACAGAATACCGCGTATTGTACAGGGAGAGCGCTATCGATGGTTGGCGTTATATATATTAGTACCCAAACAGAACAGATTAAAACCAGATTATTCTTCGTCTATTTTACAATTATTATATTAGTTTAACAAGAAAACTAGTAATTTAAAAGCCAAATTAAAAGATTACAAGGAATTATAAATTACAATTGCAATTACAAAAAGTTGACCGACGACCTGGTATAGGTCGCGGGAAGCAGTTCTT
The DNA here is from genome assembly GCA_963675205.1 of Catocala nupta. Taxonomy (NCBI): domain Eukaryota; kingdom Metazoa; phylum Arthropoda; class Insecta; order Lepidoptera; family Erebidae; genus Catocala; species Catocala nupta. Next base: position 21,684,848 of record OY776086.1, on the reverse strand, counting down.
ATGGACGTCTTTCTGCTGAGATGATGATGATGGTGACAAGCAATTTGGGTTATTAATAACTGGTATTCTCGTTAATCCCTCCAGATTTGCTAGAATGCCTGTATTAGGAGTAGGTTCACGTCGGTAGGGCAATGATAGGCTTCGAAGCCGCGACCTCTTGATGGCAAGTCCAATGCATTATCCATTACCGTGCTGCACTATTAATTACCGTAGTTAAAGCGGCGGTAGCCTCCGCTTTAACTTAGGCTAAGGCTTCACGTAATAAGGGGCGAGTCTGTTACTGGGCACGGTTCCAGATTCCATGATGTTACTGAGAACATTACAATAACATTATTTAGTCCGTGAGAGAGCCTCGCTTCGGCACGAAATGCTGGCTCGACCGGAGTGATACCACGGCCTCGCAGAAAACCGGCGTGAAACAGCGCTTGCGTTGTGTTTCGTCGAGTGAGTGAGGGTACCGGAGGCCCAACCCTCCCCTCTCCTGGGAGGGGTGGGCAAATTTTAAAAGCTGGCAACGCACTTGTGCCTCCTCTGGTGATGCGGGTGTCCATGGGCGGCGGTAATTGCTTACCATCATGCGATCCGTCTGCTCGTTTGCCTCCAATACCATAAGAAAATCTTTTTATCAACCGCACTCATACACAGCATTGCATTTACTACTGCTACGGCACTAAGGCAATTACCTGATATTCTTTTCTTCCTTTAAAGACAGCTTCCACACTAGGAATAATTCTTGTGTCGCGGGGGACTTTACAATCATTCTAACAACGGACGCAAAGAACGTTTAGACTCGGAACAACTATTTGTGTATCACACTAAATTTTTGTCCCGTGTCATCGAACCCATAACACTCGGCGTGTCCTGAAACCACTATGATATCAGTGCAGTCCTTTTTTCTGATTCTAGCTGTACCCGCTATTTTATTCGCATTTATAGTAACTGCGCCGTCCCCGTGGGTCGTAGCGTGATGTTTTATAGCCTATAGCCTTCCTCGATAAATATATTCAATTTCAATTTCAAAAAGCCTTTATTCACTTCATAATATTAGTTTAAATGTCTAATAGTATTTTAAAATCGAACTACTTAGTAGCATTTTACTAGATATTGAGAGCTATAGTTCGCTCGAGTGCTGATTACTAAATCAATTTCGGCCGAACCCACTGCTTCCGTATATTTTCAATCGAATATTTGAACGTACTTGGCATCGGAAATGTAGAGTTTAAAAATCAAAATCGGCAATTCTGTTTAGTTCATTCTATAGTTATTATGCCTTTGTGCTAGTATACATAATGTATAGGCCTCGACTTCACCATTTCGGTATGCAGGAAAAGACATGTTTCATACAACTTGCTGTCTTTAAGATGTAGGCCATGAGTATCACTGCTTATCATATTTCTCTTTTTCTGGAGCTGCCCGATCAGAGATGAGTCGCCACCCAACAAAAGACCGCATTCAAAAAACCTTATGGTACGTTTATGATGTGCATTCCAGACTCCTAAAATCGGCGCTAAACTGTTAGTAGTGTACCAATAATCATAGTTCGATGCATTAGCTACACACTCCGCCAACTAATACGTACAGAAGCAATAGTAACTGATTAGATATCTTGGATAACCGTATGCTTGTTGTGCTTACCTTGATTGTATAAAATAAAGTTATCTTTGATGACGATGATGATTGATGTGTTACATTAATTTCCATGTACATAAAACATACACTATACGTGAAAATACACAATATAGCCACTTTGATTACTTGAAAATATATTACTTGGATTATAACTTGAAACGAAACGCGTTCTTATTGAGAAAGCTCAATAAGACGGTGAATCGAAGACTGTCGAGAATCGATAATCGTCAGTCTTCTTGAGCTAAGGTAAGTTTCGGTGCTCATTCTGGTTGCTACTGCACGTAACTACCTGAACAACTTCTTATAGATTCATTTTGAGCAATAAACGTTTAACCGAAGTCGCTTCAGCTATAAGTAAACAGCAGAAGTTTTCGAGTATCACTACTCGAGGTAAGTTTGAATTTGATGGGCTAATGATGAGGGTACTTGAAAATATAGTTAAGAACTCTTTCAAAGTTAAAACTTTAACAATGTACCGCTGAAAAACATTGAGCTCTTGTTCTCCCTTTTTGTTATTAATAGAAGCGTTAAAATAGTAAACTAACATTCCGTAGAATACAATCCAAGAGAGGCCAAGTTTTGATACCAGCAATTAATTTTCTTATGTAAATATGGAAATGTTAATTTATACACAAATATAACACACTTATAAATTTGTATACTTACTTATCAAAGTTTATGAATTGGATTCATCAAGACAAACATATTCAACCCATACCTACTTAGTGACAGTAGATACAGACTAGTTGGGGGAATGTTCTTATCTTTACGAAGTATGCCTAATAGACTTTTGTTTAGATACAAAAACGACCATGAGTAACGCCATTTCTTATTTTTATACAGCTGTCGTAATAAAATAACATACTGCCAGTCTAATGGTAAGCAGCTATCATTGATACTCTATCGCTTATTTGCTGTAGGTATAGGTGTGTAGGTCTGAATCTTCCAATAAGAAGTTGCTATGGTCCAGTAGTATCTGACGCTTATATAGGACCTAGAAAGTTCCTATTCAAGCGACGGATACAACTGGACCGTGCTTTCAGCAGAAATTCAGGAACTATATGTGTAGTACCTGTATTTCTACTGAAAGCGCTTATCATAGAATCGAAACACGAGATAGTTGTATGTGATGCTCTGAAGGGCGGAGTGACGTTTATTATGATCTAGTGTGTGTAATCCAGTCCAAGTTTAAACGCAGATATCCCGTTATAGTTGTCTACATATTGAAAGTCTATCACTTTTCGTTATAGGGATGGTTGGATACTATAAGTTGAGTGTGAGACGAGACTTTGCATTAATCAAATACGTGTTTCAAGTATTTCGTGGTAAATTAAGTAATCCCGAATTATTATCATCATTAGGGTTGCGGGTTCCAAACACTAGATTGCGGCAGCAACCTAGGGCTAGATTATTTGAGGTGCCGACGAGCCGAACAACTAATGCGAAGTTCTCACCCGTCTTAAGAGCAATTCGGTTGTTGAATGACATAGCGGCCAGACTTGATATTTTTACCTGTACATTGGCGGAATTTGAGAGGATATCATTGGAGCACTTGTCATCTAAGACTTAAAATTGATTTTATTTTTATTATTGTTTTTATTTGTGTTTATTTATCATAATTGATTGTAATTGACATAATTATGTATACCTGGCTAAATGTATAATACAATTATTATTTATAGTTAGAATAAGTATATTGACTTTTAAAATGACGTTTTTAATAAAAATAGGTTAATGTTACTTAAAGTTTATTTGAATGATTATTAATGTTTAAATTTATTATTACTGACTAAACTATAAAATTATGATTATATGCACTAACTTTAATTTGTGACAATCTACATTATCGCATTAGGTATATGCCTGTAATGATAATTGTATGTATAATAAATAAATAAATAAATAAATAAATAAATTTACCAGGTACTGTCCAGTCACCACTAGATACCTAGAAAATGAGATAGAAACTACTTTATTTTGTATTTTCGAATATGCCCAAAAACCTGTATTGTCTCACTATAATAAGTTATTATAAATAATCGAATGCTTTGTTGAGATTATCCATGATATGAAAGAGATATTGTAAAATAAAATGTGGTCAAAATGGATTTGAGTTTTATTTACAGTTAGAAAGACACCAGTATCGTGGGGTGCTTAAGTTTTTAAAACAAGACATACAAAACATAATTATATCAGTCTTGGTTTATTTTGAAAAACCAAAGCACGCCACTGGTGTCTTTGTTATGTTAGCAAAACAGAATAGAATGTGCAAGTCTCTTTTGTGCCGTATACAATTGTCATTATTTAATAAACAGGTACTTGGCACAAAAATTGTTTGGTACGGAGTAAATTTTCTTTCCCTTTGACCACCACATCAAAATGGCAAAAACATGCTCTCGGCGCTTTACTAAGATTTCCTACTTTAATTTGTCATATAGTTGTGACCGACGGGTTCTGGACACATTTTGCTTTGTCATGTATACATGACGGTGGCGGTCAAAAGGTTAATAGAAGTGGTAATTGCTAGCTATAATTTCTGTTTGAGAGAATTTACAAAGTACACTCAGACTCGTAACAACTATTTATGAACCACACAATTTTTGTCCCGTTAGGAGATCTAACCCACATTACTCACTGCAGTGGCAGTGACGATACGGCCAGTAAAACCATTAGGCCATACGTATGTATGTACAATCATCTTATAATTTCATTAGTCAACATGATTTTCCTATTTTCCTGCTGCTTACATTCTGTCAAGGCTATTGTATAGATAAGTACTTACGTACAAGTATTTATTAATTCCAAGGCCGTTCATCTCTCCGTCATCGCATCGATTCATTTGAAAGAAAATTATTCAAAACACTATCTTTCCGACATTTGTTTGAATTATAATGATAATTGAAAAGTTTACAAATATAAATCGGACCAAGGCGGTTCAGTATTTATTTTTATACATATAAAATCACTACAACCCTTAAAAATAAGTACGTTGATGTATGTACCAATAAGCTGGAGGAAACCTCTACGAGTGTCGTGGGTATCGTAAAAGCCAATAAGGAACTATAAAACCCGGCGGTTTGCCAACACCGAGAGCCTAATACAATCATAAGTACTATGATCACCTGCTAGCTTAGCAAATTTTTTCTCTTAACCTGTAACCTTTTAAGTGGTATTTTTTTGATAAACTCATAATATCCGATTGAGTTTGGTTTATGATAAGTGTAATGTTACTCTGAAATTAGTGGGTTTCAGATTTGGTATTGCTGTATAGTATTTTCATTGCCTTACTAGGCAATGTAAATAGAATTCGGCAGTAAGTGAAATAAAGAATTAACTTTTTTGTAGATACAAATACCTAAGTAAATTCTTTATTTTACTTAAGCCCTTAAAACATGATTACTATACGATGTGTACCTATTTCTATGCTTCTAATATTGCTTAACCAGAAACATCATAATAGCCAAACTTTGAGTTCAAAACTAGGTTAATATCTTAGGCAGTCAGAAAAACTAAACAGATTTGGATAACTAAGCCATAATTGATACAATTACTGCGTGTGTACTAATGTCCAATGTCTATACAAATATTATAGACCGAAGAGATTAATTATTTGATTGTGTTTTAACAATTATTTAGAATAAAACATTAAAAAGTGTTATCAAATCAAATCAAATCCATTTATTTGCTGAATAAAGTTATAAATAGATGTTATACAAAGTTTGATTAATTATTACAGTTCTCTTTATTCTACCTATTCGGCATGCATAATATCACATTAGAAAATAATTGAGATAATTTATAATTTATACAATAATGTACCTACGTATTTATAATTTATACAAAAATACGGTTAGTCCCTAAAGCTATTCTACCGTCCTATAATTTATTTATTGAGGAATAGGTATTATTCTCGCTTTATTTCAAAAGGTCTTAGCGTGATTTTGACATCACTTTGAGACAAGGTGGAGCGGGTGAAATCTTAATAAGTATGGCACATATAGCATACTAGTTGTGACTCATTTAAGTCACAACATAACACTTTAATAACAATGTTACACTAATGAAGTATTTTGTAGAGAGTACTGAACTAATATAATTAAAAATAAGCAATACCGTAAACATGTTTATTATAAGGAGAGACCGTTCTTTTTTTAATTTCTTCTCTAGTAATCTTATAGGTTCTACGTTTTTGCGTTGATCGAACATTATGGATAGATAATATATCCGACAATATAGCCGATAGGAGTTCTTGAGTATTAAATCTAGATAAGGCAAAGATTATTGAGATTTTCAGTATGGAACTTATTCGTAGTAGTAGCTTGAAGTTGGTTTTCAGAAGACGGTCATTAAATCTTCTACGACCTACATTATTGCCACAATATTGATCTGCTATACCGCTGCTTAAGCCTTCAAGGATCTGTAATAAATAGCAGAGTACTCAGACATAGTCCTGCCTGAACAATTCCGAGGCCCTATTCCAATAATGAAACTAAATCATTTAGGGACCTCAAGAATTTTTATCGAGATAGGTTTAGCCGTTAAATTGTAGTTAAATGACATATAAAACATGTACAGAAGAATAAAATACATAATATATGGATATAGATGTGATTCTATGTCGCATAATGTAATAACCTATATAAGACTATTTATTATATGTCTTGTTTGCTAAAAACAAATAACCTTACTTTTTGTATGACTGCCTATTAAAAACACGGACACCTCTCACATTTACTCGTCATTAGTACAAGCACAATGTCTTACAATTTTGAACAAGCCTGAGCCATTTTTAAGTCCGTAAATATTTTGTATATTCAACGCAAAGATTTAACGTACAATAATTAAAATCCTAACTAATATTATAAATGCGAATGTAAGTTTATTTGTTTCGCTTTCACTCCTTAACTACGCCACCGATCGCCATGAAATTTCGCATAAGTCTATGGGGAACAGAAAAAGACATGGGGCACCTCATCCAGAAAAAATCTGTTAAACCTAACCTACATTTACGCAGATGAAGCCGCGGGCAGAAGCTAGTAATAAGTTTTTATTTCTTTTGTTTTATTCACTCTCATCTTATTCATAATCATTTATTAACGCTCGTCGTATAAAGCTCTTTAAAATCTGGCCTTTCTTCAAAATCGATCTGCTTTGGTCAGAAAACGTATTTTTGTTTTATTTTTATTGTTTACCGACAGTGGTTACTAGTTCTTAGCACGTTTTAGAAATATAGTTTCCATACGTTTTACGTATCTTTATTCTACAACTATTTACAGGTAAACCCGCATGCATCATGTTTGTCATTAAATCATTTTTGGCTACTCACGGCATTACTGGAATGGAAGTAACTTAGTAGTATAATCTATTACAATTGCTTTGTTTCATTCATCTATTGGCATATAGAGTCCAAATAAGACTACGACTTTTCTAATAATAGTTATACTACACGAGATATCATTCGCCCGTATTCAACCCAAGAATATAGCACAACACTTTCGGAATACCTACAAAGTTATTGAGATGCGATCGATGCAATTATTGAGCTTTCATAGCGCAGACAATCTGGATTATAGCGGCGATTCTGTTGAAATTATCTTATACCTACATATATAGACTCGAATGACGGCTGTTGTGCGCATATCCAGATGCCACTTTATAATACGCCTAGTTTAGAAAACGTCTGTATTACCTTTGAAGTGGAAAGCAGACATGTACGACAACCGCATTTCGCACTCTGTTATTAGGTCCCAAGTAATAATTAGAGAGGCTAACATTGTCGTATATCGGACACATTTCCAGACTCCGCGCTACTACTGAGAATTTTCAAACAAAAGCACCCCGTAACATTTTGCTCGACCTAGAAATCGAAACTTCACGATTGCATGCAAACATAAGCACGTATAATACCACGGGATTACAAAGCAGTGTTTAATATAAAATATTTACCTAATTCTGTCCTTTGTTCTGTTTCTACAACGTTATGTTCCGGGCGCACAATTTCCATTAACATTACCTTTTCTTTTGGAAAATATTATTATTATTTTATTAATTAACGAAACGTATATTACGTTTCATTTGTCCCATGAATTTCACGCCCGGTCGTCAGAAGGAACACTATAAAAGGTGCTATTGCAATTTATGCTGCAATCTTCTGTGATTTACTTCTCCAGTCGTGAATACGTGGCATTCAATTCTTAGCAAGAATCCTATAGTGCTTTACAACTTAGAATCTATTTTGTACTACGCTACTCCTGTACACATTGCATGTCTAATACCAATGACAACTTTGCCACAATCTAAATATCGCTACTTTTGTGCATGCTACCATACTTCCTGCTAAAAATGGCTCAAGAGCTTTTCTCGTATTTGCGCTTTCGAAATTAAAACCAGCACAAGTTAACTGATTGTTTTTGCCGTACTTTTCGCGTCCCAGTCTAACCAAACTGTCAGTCTAAGTTTAAACTTTGTCAGAACATGCATCAATTAGTGAAACGAGTGCACTGGAATGGCTCTGCTATTTGGAGCCAATTATAAATTCTGTTCAAAAAGTGTAACTAGTTACGGTTACGTTTTCACATTCGCACATCGGTTTCGTTATTCCACGCACTTAAATAAACTTTTTCACTGTACAGTAGAGGCGCGTGCTACGAATACACACACCGCCGTAACATTTGCAGTTGCCTATTTTCAACAAACTGATTAAACAAGTTGGGAAATGTATCGTGCCTCCAGTTTTTACCCTTCTGTTTAAATTCTTAACAACGCCCGCGTTAGTAGATGTTGACGCGTTAGTTAAGATTGTTGTTCGAAAATAGCATTGCATAAAAGACCCTCTTAATTATATAAATAATTAATTTGCTGATTCGCAAATTGTAACATCAATCGTTCCTATGTTGATTTGTGCGTTGTCACTGATCTTGCTCGAATATCGGCTACGTATTCGATTCACGAATGCCTTATTTCGTTTTCAATCAACAGTCGAAGCATTCGAATACGTTTTGATGACTTGTACATTCGAATAATTATTTAATAATTTGCACGTTACTAGTCTAAAACCTGCTTTGAAATACGTACAGTTGAATCTGTAGGGCCTATTCTCCTAATAAAGACTATTTAAGATAGAGTTGCGATTTAGTCTTATAAACCTAAATCGTGAAATAAAATGCAATTGAATTTCACATTTTGCATTTCTTTTAATTTAGGTGAATACTATCTGTGATATTTATGACACTCAGACTAGATCAGTACTCTATTCTGAATAGCTTTAATTACGCGAACTGGCCCTCTGAGTTCAGCTTGGTAATACATACTAGGACGACAAATTCCCTTAGAGCCACATTGATGCGGCCAAAAGTCATACATTTTATACTTAATCACGTGACGCTATTGCTTTAGATAATATTTATAGTTCGCTACTTTTTCAAATAAATTTATCGTATTACTAGCGGACCTGACAGGCGTTGTCCTAAAAAATCCCAATTCTAAACCATTCTCGAATCCACTTGAACGCACACGAAAAAATTCATTCAAATCGGTCCAGCCGTTTAGGAGGAGTTCACTGTCAACACACGTACAGAAGAATTATATATACAGGATGATTTTGAAATCGTGTAATTCCTTTTAACCACGCATTCTACTGGTGATATAGAATAACACTGACCATATTTTTATTTAATTAGAATTATTTTTTTTGAAAATTTATTGTTCCATTTTTTTCGTGAATTGGTGTCAGATAGTCATATGTTAACCAACCGAGGCAATTTTATTTTTTTTCTAATTAAAATAAAAAAACATATTAATAATTAATGTCGTAAATAATAACGGGCGGTTCTTTTTATTGCCCCTTATTATTTACGACATCAGTTATTGTTATGTTATTATTTTTAAATTATATTATATTATTTGTGTCAGGTGGTTAAAATATGACTATTTGAAATCATTTCATGAAAAAAATCTGTACTCTAATTTTGCCGAAACCATTATTCTAATTAAGAAAAAATATTGTCAGGGTTATTCTATATCACCAGTAGAATGCGTGGTTAAAAGCAATTACACGATTTCAAAATCATTCTGTATAAAGATAAAGATATGAATGTACTTTTGACATGACCGTACAGCTAACATAGGTATATATTTACTAAGATTTCTTGAGGAAAATTTCCACTGTTGGAGTTCTGCCTTTCTGGCAGGATTTTAAATAATAAAGTAAAACGTCTTTAGAAAACTTGCCTTCTCATAGACGCGTAGAGTACAGACTTATATCATCGTCGTGGATATTGAAATTATCATTATTAGGTACTCTTATTTTGAAGTAGGTCTCGTAAATATCCTTTGGTCCAAAATTGAGGGAACTTTTAACCCAGCTAAGTCACAAACCTGCGCGTTCACCGGTAAGAAAACCCCATTCACTGTGTCTCCACAACTCCAGAACACGTCTCTCACCATTTCCAAGAGTATTGGAATCCTTGGCCTCGACATCTCAAGTGACGTACGTACTGTGCATAATACGTAGTCATTTAGAGAGCAAGGTCAAGCTGGCTTCCAAACAGCTAGGTGTGTTCAATAGAACAAAGCGGTACTTCCCTGCGGGGCAAACACTGCTTCTATATAAGTCCCAAGTCCGGCCGCACATGGAGTACTGCAGAGTACCAAATTACCAGCTTGATCCTTTTTACGCGGTACAGAGGCGAGCCTTGAGAATTGTCGATGAGCCCAACCTCACACGCGGTATTGAGCCACTGAGTCTCAGAAAGGACTTTGCCTACCTTTGTGTGTTCTACCGCTTATATAATGGATTGTGTTCTGAGGAGTTGTTTGAGATGATGGTCGCAGCTATTTTTTATCATCGCACCGCTCGCCATCGGCAGGGATTTCATTATCACACTGTACAACACAATTGGTGCCGCACCAAGCGGTTCCAAAGGAATTTTCTCCCGCGGACGCTCAGGTTGTAGAATGGAAGTTCATTCCACAACCTGAGCGTCCTCGGGAGGCCGAGGTTTTCCCACAGCACTGCAATATAGCGTTCTTCAAAAAGGGTGCTTTTTACAGGGTCGGCAACGCGTAATTGATGCCTCTGGGGTTGCAGGCGTCCATAGGATACGGTGACAACTGACTGACTACCATCAGGTGGGCCGTATGCTTGTTAAGTAGTATATTTTTATTAAAAGCAGGCGTTTGTATCGGCCCGCTATTGTTTTGCAAAAACAAAAAAAAATTAATAGATATATAAATAAATAATCTTTACTTTCAACAAGTTGAACAAGAAACCACTTACAGCTTAAACGAAGTAGAATAACGCACTGACAATATTACACAGTAAGTAGTGTGTTGTCACACTGGTACCCAAAGTAAGATTCATCTTGTGTTATGGGTACCAGGTCTCTCACATATTTCACACATAGTTACATTGTTTAGATGGAGATAGAGTGTGGCTACAATTGATAAAATTATCACAATTACATGCAGAAATTAGAAAAAGAGCATGTGTGTGTGAGAGAGAGTTTGAAGCGCGCGGGAGCGTGTGTATGAGGGTGAGTATGCGTGTGTGTGTGTGTGAATGACGCGTGTGCGTGTCTGTGTATGTGTTCTTGTTCATGTATGTGAATATCTATGTAATAATAATAAGTAATAGTTTATAGAGTTGAAATAATTTTTTGTCTCTGTGTAATTTAATGTGTGAAGCCATTCATGGACTTTTTTTTACATATGTGTTTAGGGAGATGGTATATATCACATAGCTTATAAACTTTGTTATAAAGAAAGTTGCCGAGAATGTGGAATTGACGCTGAGCAGTAGTAGTGTTTGATTTGTGGGTGGGACAAACTTTGTAATCTCGACGGCCTCTGATAGCATTTGCATTAAACTGAAGATGATGACTATGATCAGAATACAGATCAGAGAAGCTATGTTATAAGTATTTTAACGTCTATGAAACCTAGTTCCAAACAAACGCTATTGAAAATTCTTTATAAAATAACCCGCTAACACTTGGCCTGATCCAGAAATCGAACCTAAGACCTCATGCATAGCAATTGGATTCACTAATTCAAGTTTTGATTGTGCTCATTACCGGTGCGCCACCAAAGTGGTTTTCTGTACGTAGATGTGACATTTGCGCCATAGCCGCCATACATTCAAACTTACTTTAAAGTGTAAAATGCTGTGCAGTTTTTGTAATCAGTTTAGCGATTTAGCTATATGCGTAAAAATCGAGAAGACGTCACGGCTAAAACACGAAGGCGATGTTTATGAAACTTGATAGCAGGAGCTAGCTTAAAAACTACATACGGACGTCAGTTTCTTTCTCTCATTATTTGGGCAAAGGGGAATATACCACCACTTACTGGCAATCAGCGCAAAAGTACCTACTAGGATTGTGTTTCGCCAGATAATTTACCTTCCTCAAGCCTTTATTTTCATACTATCTGTTTTTCGTATTCCAAACGATCAAAAGCTACTGTAACTGCTTACCGTTCCGGTGGACGAACCTTTGTTGTACAAAAAACAATAACATCGATAAAAATGCAGTTCATTCAGTCAGCCGTTAGTTTTACGGCGTTTTATTGAATCAATGTTTCATTAGTTTGAAATGAAATATCATGTTATATTAAATAAAATAAAAATACTTTTTATTCATATTGTCTCTGTATCATACATAACAATGGAATCAGTTATATATATATATATATAAATCAGTTACGAGTGCAGCTTTTAACTTATTCATTTTTCGTGCAAAATAATTAATCCATCAAATATCGCATATTGCTTATAACAGTTAACAAAAATATAACTAAAAATGGAATCACAAATAAACTTAATGTAAAAATAGTATATTTTTGTTCACAGTTTTACCGTTTCACGGATAGGTTTGTGAATACTGTTTTCTTTGGCGTATAAGAACATTGCGAGTGTTCTTAAAGTCACACTTCTTGGAAACCGGATGGTATGATTTTGTTGTTTTCCTACAGCTAGCTATATAAAAAGACGATTCGTTAAACCGTAAAAGTCCGAACTTATCGTTATGATGTACTGACTCCTCGGTGCCATAGCTTATATCGTAAGATCCCTAGTCGTCCAAAGTTCTTTTAGGTTTTTCTATTAGAAAATTCTCGGTAGCAGCACGCAGAAAATGTGTCCTTGTAATTGACGTGAGACTTCAGACATGGCTGGCAAAATGTGGGTACATAACACATGTTTCTACCTTTGGCAGATACAAGTATAATACAAGGCACGCTTTTGTACAACCAGATTTTTCACAGACAGTTTAAAATATATTTATCTTTTAAAATGTTTTTTAAACGTGTAAAACTTTTCTAATATTAATGATTATTATCAGTAAAATAGAAGGTAAAATATAAAGTATTATAAAGTAAATATAAAGTATTTGATTTAGGTATTTCTCTTTGTGGATTACAACCATAATCCCATTGAAGTTGGAGATAGATAGAAATTTAATTTATTGACCGTCAATGGACCCTTAAACGGAGTAAATTAATTATAATTTTGACGTAGGCCGGCGCTGACAGGAATCCTAGCGTGCCGCATTTCTGCACAGGAATACTAAATCCTCCGACAACTCTCCACTAAAATCGTTGAGACTTAATTAAATTTATGCCCGACACGATCTTAACATTTAATTTAGACATTTGGGAAGCATATAAAGTTTTTACAAGCACACAAAAGCGTGAACCCTGTGCTGATCAAAACAAACTTTGTCCAGTAAACTTTACGAAAATTACTTACGTATTATTATAGGTACTGTTCTTGGTTCACGGCTTTGCTTATACGCTTCCGTTTTTATTATAACTTTTGCGGAAATTTTATGTTTATCTTGATAAAGTAGCTTATTATTATTGCTCCATTTATTGAAGTTTCTAACAAAATCCATAGAACAGATTTTTATTCTGAATTTGTTGTCTAATAAAATATGTTAGGTATGTTTACGATAATTATGCTAAAACCAAAAAATAAAGTTGCTCCCTTACATAATATCATAGCACTGATTTATTGCGTAGGTCACGTAGGACGAAATTTGTTTGGTTTAAAATATTTATTCTAATGAGCTATTTTGTGTCCACTTCGAAATATTTTTATCGAAAAGTGTTCTCACACGTGAAAATGTGAAATCAGTTAAGTTGGTTCACAAAGTCCATAGATTACAGGACGCAGATCCAATCACGCTCGCAGAAGAAGCGCGTAGATACATGCAACGCGTAAGATTCACGTTCACGCAAAGTGCCATGGTAAATGTATCCTTTGTTTAATACTTAAAGCACAAAACACAATAGCTATTAAAGTCCGTCAGTGACAACTACGCAGTAATACAAATATGGAACTTATTTATAACCACTTGCAAGCTTTTGTCAGACTGACAAAAGCCTGCGCACAGCGCCGTTCGTCACTCGGCACGGATATTTTTATTACTTTCGTGCCTAGTTTCTACTACAGCACGCAGCGTACTCAGTGGCTTGAATTTCAATAATAATCATAATAATATTAGCCTTTTTAAACATTTGTTGACTGTTGAGACAAATAGGTATTTCGCTAGTATACTAAATAATTTGACTAAACTAAAATAATAACTCTACATTTCACAAATTTGGAATTAGTTTATAGTTTAGCTTATCTTATCTTGACACAATCAATTGTTCTGACGTTTGTTCGAGTAAGAATTATTCTAATTTCAGAATTAATTCATTCCAAACGGCTTCATGAGATTTCATTCTATAAAACAATTAGATCTTTTAATCAATATATGTATATTACTAACTATAATTGCCCGCGGCTTCGCTCGCTCGGGACCAGTACTTTTTTTCCAGAAAAGAGGTATAAGTATGTCCTTTTTTGTACCCCTGACAACATGTATGCGACATTTCATAAATGTCTGGTGTGTAGTAGGCTTGAAAGCGTAGAATACAAATAAATTCACATTCACATTTATAATATCAGTTAGTATTGGATTAGTTAAGATTGTTTCGTTAATCCCGTGACGACATTTCGTGAGATCTGGCTTTCGATTTCCAAGTATTATGGCATTTTTTGTATAGCTGGCAAATTTAAGATATGTAATGATGATATCTTAGTCGGCAATGTAAGCCTTCGGGCATATAATATGTACATGCCTGATGCTACGTCCAGGATGTCATTATCAAATAATTATCTACGTCCAAACATTTGTCGGAAATGCCACTGATATTTTTGCTTATGTATCTTTTCTAATGTTCCTTATATGTATTTATGTCATTAGACGAGCGTCTAATTAAGTCGAGGTAACGATTCCTCTTATCGCAATATTAGTATCGAGTAATCTTATACATATTACGTAGATGCACGGATGGAGCAATTGTTTAGGTGGTCATCAAGCCGTAGTTGGTGTCGCGAATAAGATTGCCATTCGAAACATAAATTTCTCCAATGTCCCATTTACATTTTCTTTATCTATATTACTTTCATAATTCTTGTCACTAAATCTTCTTTTAAACCACAGGACTCTCTTACCAAACTATTTCTCATTCCACCACTTTTAAAAACGCTGCACTTACTTATCAGTGCTTTTATTTACACTATAATTATTCTAATTTCATGTCTCTGCTGTGCTCAATCGGGCATTTAGGAAATAAAGACAGACAATATTAAATTACAGTTGAGAAAATAACACTGTAATATAATATTGATATTTCAATACAAAAATATTAAATCCTATATTTATTTACATATAGGCCATTTTTTCTTCTCGTCCCATTTAATAAACAAATATAGCATCTATTTATAAAAGAACGAATGTAGTCTAAAGTAGTAACTGAAGATTTTTATAATAAGTTGATTGCTTATCTAATAACAAATGTGAATGTGAATTTGTTTATTCGTTTCTTTGTTTGTTACGCACTACTACTTTATCTATGATTCATCCAAAAAAAAGTACTTTTACGTAACCTAACCTACATTCACGCGAGTGATGCCGTGGCAAAATCTAGTTTATAATAATAGTTAGGATATCTACCTTATTTATGAAATATCGTTCATCTACCTGTAATACACACAAAAATCTATCACATGCATACGCTCACACACACACAAGATAAATTACTCACACTCACACACCTCTTATTTTGCATTTTATTAAAGTTTTCCTTTTTTTAATTTTATTTTTTAAATCTGATTCCTATAGAAATACGCATGCCTGGTTTGGGGAGTCAATAAATTCAAAATCCACTATAATATAGCATTGGTATTGTTTTGTCCGCTGTAAATTTTGCTATTTGTGATTATCCTTAATATTCCTGTAGCACAGTTTACAACTAGCACGGGAGTAGAAGGGGTTACCCTTGATGGCTGTTGCAGTTAGACCTAGATTATGTATTGCTTGATTTGATTTTAGTCAATAAAGATATGTTATTATTATTATATTATTAATGGATATTGAGAGAACTAAAGAGACTACATCATCATCCCAAGTGTTTTGATAGGCGCATATTTCAGTTATTCGGTGTCTCTATTGGTGAAGCCTTATGAAATTATGGCGCCTATATCTATTCCTATCAGATCGTTAATTGAACTGTCTAGCTGTCGCAGTGGACGTTTGTAGGACGTTTATCGCTATGTTTATTACAAATAATCTTTAAAATGTCACTTTATATATATATTGACTTTATATAACTCTTTACGTCGTTGTGAGTGATCCGTCGTAAAATAAAATAGGAATAAAAACAAAAACTTAGACTCGAGCAAGTAAATAAGATCAGATACTGTAAAAAGAAAAGTTTTTCAGTATTCTTTTCAGGAACTAGTCAGCTCTATCACACAACTTGAGAAACTTGATATTGGTTTTACACGTTCATTACTATTTGGGTCACAAAGGGATTGTTTAATACACAAGCTGTACTCGCGACTTCGTTTGAATGGAATTTTCGTACTTGGACATTAAGCTTTATTGCTCACTTCAATGGTAAATGGCGTAATAATTTAAAGCTTTTATGTTGGCCTGGCCATGAGAGATTATGCGTGCAAAAACAAAAAATTTCATCAGAATCTGCCTCGTAGTTTCTGCGTAAAGCTTGTAAATAAAAAACAAACAGAATAAATGTTATAAATTATATTTTTGACGGAATCCTTTCGTGATACGATTATGATAAGATTTTATTATATAATCATGTAGGTAATAATACGTATAGATAACGAATGGAAACGAAATAATGTTAGACCGTGCTACAGTAAAAACTAGTTAAAATTTTGTCAACTGCGGTGCTGTATGTAAGCAGTTGACAAAATTATATAACTTGCTTATGTAAAATAGTGCTAATGCGATCCAGAAAAACAGTACGACGTTTATCGAGAACGGGGATAATATTATATTATGATAATAATAATTTATGTATATCACAAAAAACTAAAAGTCGTTACCTTCTAATAAACTAGGTAAGTTACATTAAAGGCGTTTGAAGAGGAAGGAAAGCTGCCTGGCTTTCCTTCCTCTATATGCTCTCGCCGGATCTTTTGCCTTAAACCAAGCTTTGTGCTGCTTTGAATAGACTGTTATAGGCTATAATTACTTATAAGATGCGGCACGACACGAGCCTTATCTGTCGCAGATTTTCATTTATCATAGATAAAACAAATAACTAGTTAGTTACTAAATCAACTCGACAACTCTATTTCGTGTAATGAAATCGTAGCTATTTCAAAACTTTTCTATTGCCAATAAACAGACTTTATAAACATTTTCAGAGTTTTGTTCACATAGGAATTTAATTAATATTAGACTACGGGACTACTACTACTATCTTCATCGCGTTAATAATTATTTAAAGATAATAAATACATAAGTATTTATATTCCTATGTTCGATCGACTTACATTGATCGTGGTCACAGATTGACTGGTGTGAGCTCAGCGGTGTCTTCGTCAAATGCGGGTCACGGAAACTACCCTCACATTTTTATTTATACTTGCACTGGTCGTATTTCGACAAACAATACATTCTGACGAACTGAATCATTGCGGCAACGTTTACATTTGCTGATGACTGAATTCCAAGCCAAAGAGATAACCAATCTATTGATATATTTTTTAATTTCAACCGCTTCACGTCCATCTTAGCATCTGATACAGATAAATACATTTCAGTTTTTAAGTACGAGGAGCATCTGTACGTTAATACCTATAAGTTTCATTGAAATCCGTCCAACCAATCTCAAGTTTTTAAAGGACAAACATGCAGACAAAAATTATATAACGTGAAATTGTGATTGTTTTAGAAATCTAATTATAGTACAGCCTTTTTTACGTTTACGGTTTTAGTACATATCGACACATTGAGGATGAAATGCAGTAAAAGCAAGAATTCTACTTTCCAGGAATGCCAAAAAACAAAACGCTCAGATTTACTTTTCTTTTATTTGTTGAAGATAGTTTCTCTTTATGTTCTATAATTATAAAATTATATATTTTACAGCATTTATGGCGTGTTAAAGAATTATTTACACCATTATTTTTGAAATAAAAGTTTTATGCTGCGGTATTTTCTAGGTAGAAAATACCTTTTCATTTTACGAATTTCGATGCAGCTCGAAAAACTAATTAAGGTTACATTAATTACACAATTTCACAAAATAGCTTTTACAACATATCTACTGGGAGCGACGGCATAGATAGATTTTCCCAGTATGTACTGCCGATATTGGCTTCTAGCCTAGCTTTGTCGGACGCGTAGATGAATGCACTTTTGATATTCAATGACATCGCACAGCCAACGAGCGAGCCATTTTGATGTCTGCCACATACATCTTCTTGATCTATGTCTATATCTGTGATTGCTACTTAGCCCCGCGTACAGATTTGCATCCCGGATAAATGCAGTTTTTGATACAAAGCGAATAGGCAACATTCCAAAATGTAACTACGCTTTTGCACAATGCTATGACCTAATTGAAGTAGTAGGTAAGTGTTTAGCTCTCCTAAACACAATCAATGAAATCTTATGGTTAATCAATTTGCTACTAAATTAATATATTGGTACATTATCTATTAATTATCCAATTAAGGTGGTAGTAACTAATTTAGATTAATTTTCCGTTATTGATCGTAAGTGGAAGACGGCCCGGCCCAATCTAGGTTCTGAGTCCAGAGCACAATAATAATATATTGTAACTGATTTTAAAAAATGGAGGTTCTGAAGTCGACTGTATGTTTTTTGTATTTGTGTTACCTCGCCAATTATGAATTGACTGGTTGACCCGCGCGACTTCATCTGCTTCACATTGAATTTTCCCCGGTTTTGTAACATTTTTCATTTATGCTGCGCTCCTATTGGTCATAGCGTGATGTTATATAGCCTTTAACCGTCCTTAATAAATGGGCTATCCAACACTATAAGATTTTTTCAATTCCAACCAAGTAGTTCCTGAGATTAGCGCGTTCAAACAAACAAACAAACACTCTTCAGCTTTATAATATTAGTATAGATTTAGTTTTTTTTTCTACGTCTTCTGAGGTAGTCCTATATAAATTATATAAAAATGATGAAGCGCTTTTTGAAAATCAAAAAAATATATACATTGATGATATTTTGATTTTTTGTGGTTCCCTTCAGCAAAGTTATGGCGAGAACTTTCAATCTCTGTTTTATCTGTCATCAAACATTGGCCAAGATCAAAAAATATTGTATATATTTGTAAGGAGCCGTCATAATAATTATTCATTAATACCTATTCTTATAGAAAACTATCTAGTTGTTGAATTTACGCAATCGAGTCATTTAAATAATTATGTACTTCATTTAGTTACTACGGCGAGAAAATAAACATTATTATTTGTTTCTCTTTCACGGGTCTCTCTCTAATACGTTAGGAAAATATCCGGCCCTTTGGGAGGCTTACACGGGGACATGGATCTAACATGCAGAGACCCTTCGAGAGTTTTAGTTTAAAGTGAGATGGGACACTTGCCGAGACACTAGCAGGTGTAGGGGACAAATGCTACATATGGAATCTAATTATTCTGGTCTATGGGGATGGGTGTTTAATTGTTTGGTAAAATGCAAAGTACCAATAATTAAAAACGGCGTCTGCCTGATATACAGAACAAAGTCGGAATGGCAGACGGTGACTCGCTGACTCACTAGATGGGTCCTCTGAATAGTCGCCATAGACATACAGGCCTTAAAAGTAGGAAGGGGCAACACCGGTGTGAGTGGCTAGGGGTGTCGAGCGGTGCGGCGCCGGTTTCACCATCCCGAGTTTTGTGAAAACAAAGACCCGGAGCGAATTTCCCCGTAGTTATTATAGTAGCCCTTGAAAATGACACTTCTACCCCCAAGTATATAGTTCTAGCGGCCCCTCTCTGACGGATCGACCAAGGCAAGCCAGAGTTGAGAGTCCTACGGGCGCTCTTCAAGTTCCACCCCAGGCAACCAGTGAAGGCAAGCCGGGGACGAGGTCCTAACCGACTCTCGGAGGCATTCAAGACCGCAGTGGCGCCACTCACATTCAGCTCGCCATAAGCTACCCTGCGGTTTGAGCGCTTTAAGTTAACCTGGTGATACATTTTTTGTTTATATTACAAGGTGAAGGTGATATTTTAAAAGCTAAAGTACTATGCCCTCCAAGGTCGCGTTAGTCTCATGATGAGATAACGACTGCCCCAGAGGGGCTTACTATTATTATTACTGCTGTAGCAACCTGTAGGTTTGGCCCTTAAGTCGGTTTTAGTACTTTTCAAAAATTAACTTTTTATGTTAAAGGTATCTAGTAGCAGTACGAAATTTCAAAATATGTATACTATATATAACTATACCTACGTCAATAACATTCTATATACATATTCCATTACATATCCCATATCTTATATCCAGGAAAATTATTTTAAGATAACGTTATTTGTATATTTGTATTTTTTTAAAGTTTTGTTAAAGGCTCAAGCTTTTATGAGAGTAAAGCTTTTATCTTTGGTAGTCCAATTAACAAATTTGAATGCCGTTGAAAAAATGCTAATACTTAAGCGTACCGATTCAGGGCGCTTATCAGCTTAGCTCAGCAGTTTCTGGAACTTCAACATACAAATTATGTAAGAATAACAAATTTTGTACGCTGGCCAACATATTTTTTAACAATTTAACCTAATTTGTTTTGATTACTCCTTTTTTATAAATAATATCAGCCCCGTATACGGGCCTCTTCTCAGTGTGAGAAGGGTTAGGCCATACCCCACGCTAGCCCAGGTTGGCAGACTTCACATATTTTCGAAAACATTATGGAGAACTCTTAAACAGGCTGGTTTCCTTACGATTTTTTCCTTCACTGATTAATCGAACGATACTTAATTATTTAAAATGCACATAACTTAAAAATGTTATAAGTGTGAAAGGCGTGCTTTGGGATTGAACCCGAGACTTCTGCGTGGCAGTCCAAAGATTTCCACTAGTTTATTATACTGCTACAAAAATGAAAGTTCACAAGTGCACATAATTTACTGATAGTGCAGTGGTTTCGGTGGTCACCTAGCCATTGCCCGTACATCTAGTGGTAACACTAGATGTGACTAACTGGTTATCATATGCGAGGATCCAACCCACAAGGCTTGGTTTCCCGCATATTATAAACAGTTACTACAAATAGCCGTATGACTGCGTGTTTTCCGTGACCGTTGTTTAAATGTGTGTCAAGACCCTCGCAAAACAAGAATAAGTTAAACTGTGAGGTAAAAGCCTTAAAAAATAAGGATAAGAGGCATTTTTTTTGTAAGAAGCTGTTCTAGATGTTCACTCTCACAAAAGTTTCGTCGTAATCGTATACATGCTGGGTTACGAATAAATGAATAGTTATGACAACAAAATACGTTGTTTTTATGTATACGTATAGATAATTTCTACTCGAATGAATACATGTTATAATGACAACCGCAGAACATAAGAAAGACAACCAAATCTCATTCTCCTTACAAGCTGTTGCTAAATAATATTGACGATTACGCTAGATCGTTCTCTGCGATTGTAATTGTTTTTCGTGTATAATATTATAAAATGATGTCAATGTATATTTGTATACCTTTATTTGATACTATTGATGTAATTATATACATGATACTAACTAATATTATAAATGCAGAAGTGAGTTTGTTAATTACGGTTTCCCGCCTCAGCTACTCGACCGATCATTATGACGTTGTCAGAAGTACCTACATCAAGGGATATATACCTTTCGTCTATAAAGATATACTGTTTCCGAGCAAATCCGCGAGCCCAAGCTAGTAATATAAAAAGCAGGCATAGTCGAATAAAGACACTGTTAAACGCCCACGCAGACATTTCGTTTCCCATGGTACGCATCTTTGACTTTAAGAAGCTACGAGAATATAAAATAGTATTATTTTATTTTATTTATTTATTCAGAATAACAAACAGTAACACATTGTATAATACTAAATTGTATAAACATGATAGGTACATGTACATAAATGTGCACTCACTACGTTATCCACTTAATATATTTATAATTTAATTAATCAAGTAGTGAACATGACAATTTTTATTTATATTAATAAACTTTCAATTAATGGAAAACTTAAATACAATTTGCAATCAGAAAAGTAAGATAAGTTTAGTGGGAATTATTTAAACATGATATTAAACTTTGCCGGAATTTAGGTGCCGACATATTAAATATATCCAATATCCTCTTATTTAAGATACATGTATGTAAAGCTCTCGAAGTTGTTTGAAGTGCGAGCTCACAGACTCGTATCGGGCCAGCGTGGTGAACTATTGCTTATCCCGTCTATTACTAAGAAAAAGCTCGCTGCAAGAAGTTTCTTTTCAAACAGTTCCTAAATAGGGCTTATATCTATATAAATACGTGAAGAGCAAACTTTTAGCATAGCTAAAGTTTATATAGAGAAGTGCAGAAAGCAAATCATTTTTATTTTATGTTTTACTAGCCCTCGGGCACTGTATTTTTTCTGGATGAAATGTTATGTCCTTTTTGTACGCTTGACAAAGTTAATGAGACATTAATATGATCATCGGTCGAGTAGATAAGGCGTGACAACGTATCAAATAAACAAATTTAAATTTGCATTTATAATATTAGTTAGGATGAATTACGGTCTAGTTTCGACCATAGGGTGACCCTATCCCACATCCCACGCACATGTATCCTAAGTATCTTCTACGACTTAGGATCAACAAAACATACATGCGTGTAGAAACTAAAGTGATACTCATCATCTCAAACCTATTATCTTCACCAGGTAAATAATATTCTTTATCCACCTTCCTATCTGTATCATGACGTGATCTGTAGAACAAATTATTCCATTTGTAGCGTGTCAGTTGTTTTAACAGTCAAAGGATAGTTGCTATACTGGTGATGGATGTGTCTTTGTGCATCGCTGCTTTTATACTTTTACGTCACTAAATAACTATGCGTTCACATTCTTACGGATTCGGGAATCACGTTTGGATTTACGTTTTTAGTCGCGTATGGAAACAGAACTGTTCACACTTATATATAATTATGTCAACGCGAATCATGTTCACTTTTGTTTTTCTATATACAGCTAAACCGTATCAGTAACCGATTTGTGAAATGTAACACTTATGAACGTCATTATATTTAGTAACTACTAAGGCCCAGTTTCTATATCAAGAAACGAGTCGTTTTACCTACGGATAGCAAATTTTTGACACTCATTCTATAGAAATATATCAAAAGTCCCAGTACAACTGCCCGTAGTTAAAATGACTCGTTTCTTGATAAAAAAAAACCGGATCCAAGACATCAAATAAGCATACCTACGGCCTGACTAGCTGTCAAGACGTTGACGCCTCTTTGGAAGGGTTGATATCACGTTCCCATCTTTGAAAAAGTCCCGTACGATTGTCCGTAGTTAAAATTACTTGTTTCTTGATATACATAGAACACGGGCCTAAGACATCAAATAAGCATACGATCCGACTAGCTGTCAAACTGACGCCTTTTTGGAACAGCTGATATCACGCCCCTATCTTTGGTTTTACAAACGTTTATAAGCTACGGTGACCAGTTACTATAATTCACCACCTAAGTTATAGAGTAAACGATAACCGTAGCACTGCCAGTATGAGGAATAAAGATGGTCTTTGCTAACAAAACAGCTACTCATAAAAGTGATATAATGTTATAAGTATCCAATCTTCCGCAGAGTGAAAGTGCATTCTCAGTAGTCGCAGATATCGCCGATGAAATCCATAATATGAGGAACTATTAAATATATGAAATAATATTGAGATATTAATTCATATATTTTAACGTTGACTCGATGTCAAATATAATGAGGCCACCACGAACAAAGTCCATAAGATAAGCAAAATTCTCTTCTTCTAAATTTGCCTCCCAACTAATGGAAGCGGGCAATAGCTCTACATATTGGCTTTTATCTCTCAGGAGATGAAACAGTTAAGCAACACACTCCATTCCGGACATTTACATTTTAAACTAGAAGCACGGAGCAATATTTTTATTTGTTATAAATCATGCCAGAACTATGTGACTGTACATAAAGAGAATCGCCGTGTCCCGTATAAACAAGATAAAAGAGGTAATAAGTCACCATCTCCCGTCAACAATATTTCAGCTTTAGCTTCACCAATGTTCCCTGAACCGTTTTAAAATATCTCTATTTTAAAAAGCAAACATTTCACACCTTCTCATACGTGAATTGACATTATAGAAATAAAGTTCTGCGGTGCTGAGCCATTCCCAGTGGCATGGAATGGGAAGAATACTAGCACTTTAATGGTCGATACTGTCGGCACGTGTGCCTGACGTGTTACACAGAATAACAAGAGATTTGTAGCACATCGATCAATTCTTGTCAACGTAGATTAAAGCTCTTAGTTAGAAAAATAATCTTGAATCATATCATATATACGTCATGATGGATTTTTTTCTAATAATTATACAATGAAATCATAAAGCCGATGTATAGTCGTACAAATAAATATCGTAAAGTTAGAAGGTTATTCTATTGTTCTTCCAATATTGTATTCTTGACGATCCTAAAGCGTTCTTGTTCAGTTAAACTTATAAAGCTTACAGTACAGTATCGTTCCATTTCGTTGATATTACCTTTTATACGCACTCCGTTTCTTTAGTCAGCTTTTTACTTTTGTTTACTCGTTCCACCTCGTAGGGGGAAACATTGAATCCATTCAGCCGGACGTCAGATTATATCGCCTCCCGGAGAAAGGAGAATCCTTCACAAAGTGAAATGGGAAACCATTTGACAATATCCTCCTCAGATTGAATAGCACCTGTAGCAGCCTACGTGGAAATAATAAATGATAACGGCTTTTCCAACGTTATGAAAAACTTAAATCGTGATTATGGACTTATCATAATATTTCGTGTCCATAGTAAGAGAAGGGATTCGTGCAACGGTTAATCGCCAGATCTCTACAATCGTTTACCTGTGGTCAAATACATAGAAGTGGTTACATAGCAACAGTTTAAGAGATACGAATTTGGTATTTACCAAACCCGCAACTCTTAATCTATCCATCACCAGTTGCCAAGTGTCAGCTAAAACTCTTACAAATTTTGCTGAAACTTTGCCAACAAGTAGAACCATGAAACAGTTATATGTTATATATTTTTTTTGAAAATAAATCTGGTAAAGTTTATTGCTGCTATTGCCAATTTTATTTTATTTTCTTAGGAACTATTGTTTTATAGTATCCGTAAATAATACGCAAACTGCGTTCCATTGTATTAGCTTGCATTGGAGACGATCGGGAAGTCCGTATTTTGATGCCCAGGTGAGGCAAAAGTGTGTTTCTGTTACCAATTTTGCAGGTTCTACGCCCAGTAGGTGGCATCTAGCTCTCTCTATTATGCGAGATCTAAAACATAGCTAACAAAATGATGGTGTCGAACATTTGTGGCCACTCCTTTGGGGATTTAAAGATAACAATATAAATATGTATATATATATATACATATGTATATAAGTATGTATGACATAATTGTTGCGTTAGGACGCACTAAGATAGATCGCTCGTGAACGCGGAAAGGCCTTAATGAGCATTAAGAACAAGATGAAAATGAAAGAACCAGGATCCCAGCAAATAGAATTTAGTAATACATACCTTAATATAAGACACAATTCTATAAAACCAAACACGATTAAAATGAAATTAAAATAAATGTTTCATTTGAGTTTGTGATTCATTTACATGAAAGTAAAAAAGATATCAAGTATTTGCCCAAAAGTCTGACAAAATACAATTGCGTTAAAAACTTTTGTCGGCTACTAGCTGAAACGAATGATATTGCACCCAGTATTGAATGTGCCTACATACCAACTTGACAAGCGGAAACGCCAATATTATGCAACTTTTTAAGCTAGTACTTTTTCAGAATTGAAAAAGTAGCTTTACTTTTATATATATATGCCTTTTAAAAGCTGCGATAGTCAAGCGTAACAACCGTTGGTCTGCTATTCAAAAAGTCTCAAGTTCGATACCACGCCCCTTTGACTTTTCGAAAGATCGTTTTTAACGGTAACGGAAAACATTGTGTGACATTTGCTATGTCTGAGAGTTCACCATAATATGACCGAAAATGTAGCAAGTCTGTCAATCAGCAGTGGGTCAGCAGTGGACAATGTCCTGTTCGTTCTTACACTAGAAGAGGTTCGCTCCCAACAGCGCAGCAGGACAGTTTACAAACAGGATAAAGATAACATTTTACTTTTAAAAATAATGTGCGTGCGTTATTTTTTGACAAGTCTTCTTTCGAATCGTCCCCAATCGCTGATAAATAGAAGTCAGGATAATAATAAGTAGTTTTACTGCATATTCGATTAACTAAATCTACATAATTATAAACTTTACATGCTGTTCATAAAATACAATTAATTTCTTATATCCTGTTCGTAGCATGTGTATTAATTAATTATTTATTTTCTATTTATACTTGTACACCTTAACTACAGAATAAAAAAGATGTTGTAATAGAAGGTACAAACAGTGGTCTTTATCGCTCTCGGCGATTTCTTTAAGAAAACCTTGGCGTAGATAAATTGAAAATTTAATTAGGGCAGAGCTTGTTTTAACTTCAAAAGCAGTGTCTAGCTAAAGTACAAAATAATTATTTTTCATATTTTGAAATAGTAGACTAACGCCGTTAATTATTGGATATTAACTTTCCATGGTTATATGGTTCGGTTACTCACGTCAGAGAGTAGAATTTAAACGCAGCAATTGTTTACGAGAAATTTGCTTTTGTAGCGTCGATTATTTCCCAACTAGGAAAACAATTTAGAATCCCAGCAAACTAATCGTATAGTTTCCATGAATTGTACATATCCTCTGTGCTTTAGAAATTTTGAGATATATTTATCCTTAGTAATGGTATCTATTATGAATGAGAAAATTGTTATATTTGAGGGTGATGGACATTATTACATGGAAATTAAAAATATAGTTAGCGTTATGTGGGTGATATATACTTCGATATACAAATATTTGTGTGATCTACCAATAATTATTCCGAGTCTGGGTTCTTTGTGGTCATGGGTTGAATGTCTGTAAAGTCTACCGTAACACAGGATTTAATCAAAGTTCGAGAATGGTTTATATAAAAAAATACTGTTAATAAACATTTATAGTGCTTGCTTTATTCTTAGACCCTAGGCAAGCTAGTGAACCTGACTGTTGAATCAAACCAAACTCACATTCGGGAAGAATTGGGCTGTCGTTTTTGTGCTCACCAGTCGGCGCCACTGATAAGTAAGGTCCTGTCAATCCTGTCACAGCAGTATTTGGACTTAATAATTGTCGGTTTCTATGGTTACCGCTGAAGTAACTATAGACGTCTTGACGCTAGGTACTATCTAATAGCACTTCTTAACGTAAATTCAAGCGCGATAGCCCTCATTTGAGTTTCCTACAGTTACCAAAGAAATAACAGTTGGTTATTCTGGTTGGTGAGTTGACAATTAATTCGAGGTAAAATTTTTAAAAGAACGTGCAATTCTGTCAACAACTTTTACCTCAAGTTAATTATATGGCTGATAACATACTATTGAAATATAAAAATACATCAGATTCAACTTTTCCCAATCGACTTCACCAAATACCGTGTAATATTGTCTTATGTTTACGCGAATGTTATACATTGAAATTAAACACTTTATACGGATTTTATCGCGTTGTTTATTTTACTTTAAACACTGGTATTACATAATTTTGAAAACTCTAACACTACTATTATTGAAATTTTACTACTATTTAATCTATATATTTTCTAATTAAAACAATTTATATTTGAGTTTACACTTTGCCCCGACGTTTCGGTTGCTTTACAGCAGCCATGTTCACGGGGAGACTCCCCGTGAACATGGCTAGCAATTTCAATGTTTCTAGGTCAAATTTTCTTATTCTAGACTGGCCGGCTATTATAACGTAGGATCTAAAAAATATAGTTGGCGTAATGTGGGTTTTATTTACTTCAGTATACCCGTTACGAGATATACACGATCTTTGTATATCGAAAAAGTGACTCTGTGTCTTGAAAACACAACTTTCTACGAAACATACAAGTAAAGTCACAGACAGGGGCTATTCGTAATATAAATGGGAGCTCAACTAAAGATACTGATAAAATTACTATTTATAGTAAAAATGTCGCCATAGTAAAAATACTTCGGAATAAATTGTTACAATTAAATTTTTCGCTTTTGTAGCAATTCGTGCGGCAAATAAATCACTTGCTATATCGCCGCTCCCACAATACCTATCGTTTTTCTATAGAAATTATTATAATAATTCTTCCATACTCCATTACACGCGAAAACTTTAGGCATCGTACTGTACGTAGGCAGTTTTCTATTACCTTGTATATATTTCTTCAGTTCAGTAGCAATGCCAAAAAGGAATACAAAAGTCTTTGCAAAAGAAAAATGTATCATATGAACATTTATGCGGGTAGATAGGTCTCTTCGGTAAACAAGTTATTCTACAAGTTTAAGAAAGTTGCTGAGATGAATCGGACTTGGCTACATTTTTCATTGTCCGTTGTTGCCAAGGAGTTTCACCGCAGATATAAAGACTCGCTAGCCTTCCGTTTTATTGCTAATAACCTCATATAAGGACAACGCGTCCTACTAGTGACAAGGCTGGGCCACGTGATAACATTGTTTTAATATTTCCTGTAATTAAAATGCCCAAAACTCTCAAACTTCGAAAATTATACTCAAACGCGCTGCTTTGATGTCTATTGTATATTATATATTAATTTATAACTGCAATGAGGCTATGTCTTGGCTGTTCACCATAACTTATATTATTATATAAATGCAAATGTGAATTTGTTTGCTCGTTTGTACACCGATCATTATGAAATTTCACATACCTACACAACATTCTGGTACAGAAAAAGACATAGGGTACCTTACATCCAGTAAAATATGCTGTTTCTGAGAGAGCGAAAAAGCTAATTAAAGACATTTTTAAACTAATATAGGGAAGAAAGAACTATTAGAAGGCTGAACTGGAAACCATATTTCATATATTTTTGCTGTTCCCAGTTAAGTACCTATATCTACTTTTGATACAGTTTCCATAGTTGTGTTTTCCATCTAATTGCGTTCCGAAAAACTGAATGTGAAAATAGTGAGATTTACATACATGTATACAATACATACAAATTGAGAGCGAATAGACTCTAAGAATTTTTAAAAACATACAGACTGCGCACGGGCATGCATTTTCTTACTATTATATTATCTGTTAGATAGAGCCGTCTAAAAGATTTCAATTCCCGTCATAGCCCAAGTCTAAAAAGGACATGACATTTTTCTGGAATAGGAACATGGAATTATATGGCTGCATTATAAAATTTAATGTAAATACTTTGAATTTAAAGTACTTTATACGGATTTTAACGCGTTGCTTATTTTACAAACACTATTATTACATAATTTTAAAATTGCTACTACTGTAAAACTTAAGCTTTTTAAATGATTAAACCATTTATTTACGATTTTGGTTTTGCACTTTCGCCATCGTTTCGGTTGCTTTTCAGCAATCACGGTCACCAGAAGACTAACCACTATCTTAATCTACTATGTACTAACATTTGCGTAAACATAAGATAATATTCCCTTTATTTAATATTCGTTATTACACGATTTCTGGATCTAACTAACAGGCGATGAGAAAAGATTTTGCGCAATATACGGTGAGCCAATGTCTGTATACTCGACACAATTACAGACGCCGTGCAGAAAATTGCCTGACTTCCCTTCATATAAGCTCCGCAAATACTAGATTCAGAATATGTAACAGTTTAACTAAAGTTTAATCTAGCACTGCAAGCTTTCAGTGTGCTTTGGAGATACAATTGAAATTAAAGAATAATGAGAGAACGAAATGGATTTCACTTCATTCGATCGCACGGATGGCGCAGTGCTTTAAGTGATTACTTGTCGCGCGCTGAGTGTTGTGGGTTCGGAACCTCGCAGTCCAAAAAATTGTGTAATTCACAAATGGTTATTCCGAGTCTGGGTTCCTTGTAGCCGTTGTATTTAAAATATACCGTGACAAAGAATGAAGATGATTGAACTTCAGGATAGAAAAAGAGAAAATACATTATACTAATGAATTGATAAGCAGTCTTTTTTAAGTTAGAACTGATACTTCACTAATAGTACTAAGCATGAAAGAAGGCTTGAAAGAGACATCGAAATGAAAAAATAAAAACAAATTATTTAAAAAAATATTATTATCTTACACAATCAAAATCTAAAATTCAACATAGCTATACCTAAATGGTGCATAATAATCAACAAAACAAAGACACTTATCCAATGCCTTGATCACCCCGAATAAACGTAAAAGATTGCCAAGATGTTGTTTTTTGGTACTCATCACGTTACACCGATATGGATGCAACTTGGCGCAATGATAAATCATGTTTTTGATAAACACACAGGCTACTTTTATCCCGGTATCAGAGATCGTTGGAACCACGTGGGCAAAGCCACAGACAGAAACTAGTGAAATAAGAAATGCTATACCCCT
The DNA here is from genome assembly GCA_963675205.1 of Catocala nupta. Classification (NCBI taxonomy): domain Eukaryota; kingdom Metazoa; phylum Arthropoda; class Insecta; order Lepidoptera; family Erebidae; genus Catocala; species Catocala nupta. The sequence continues at coordinate 21,654,159 of OY776086.1, read as the reverse complement.
ACTATCGCTTAGCATCGTCGGTGATTATGGCACGACCCCAACTCCGCGGCCATGTGAAAATTTATGAGAGACTGAGTAAACCGGCATAATAAAGCCGGAAATCATTGTGATAGTTAATAAAACACACAGGAAATCTATTCCAAATCCGCTTTACTCGGAGCTTGTTGAGCCTGCTTATTTAAAAGACAATTTCTTCGTACTTCCCAATATATCTCCAACGTTGGTTTCCAATACCTGTGAGATAGATATAAGCATACTTACGTAATCTTATGCTCATAATATCTCTGATAGGGTTCAGAGTTGTATGTATTGCACATGAGATGAATTTTCGGCCTCGAAGTAGTGGTCAGTATAACCGACTGCCACGCCTGAGGACGCGGGTTCGATTCCCGGATAAGTCAAACATTTGTGTGCATGAACATGGATGTTTGTCTTGGTCTGGGTGTTTCTTTGTATAATATGTAAGTATTTATAAAAAAAAGTATATATATATATATACAGGGTGATTTTGAAATCGTGTAATTCCTTTTAACCACGCATTCTACTGGTGATATAGAATAACCCTGACCATATTTTTTCTTAATTAGAATAATGGTTTCGGCAAAATTAGAGTACAGATTTTTTTCATGAAATGATTTCAAATAGTCATATTTTAGCCACCTGACACAATCTTAATATTTTACTAATTTAAAAATAATAACATAACAATAAGTGATCTCGTAAATAATAAGGGGCAATAAAAAGGACCACCCGTTATTATTTACTACATTAATTATTAATATGTTTTTTTATTTTAATTAGTAAAAAATTAAAATTGCCTCGGTTGGTTAACATATGACTATCTGACACCATTTCACAAAAAAAAACGGAACAATAATTTTTCAAAAAAATAAATCTAATTAAATAAAAATATGGTCAGGGTTATTCTATATCACCAGTAGAATGCGTGGTTAAAAGGAATTACACGATTTCAAAATCACCCTGTATATATATATATATATATATATATATATATATATATATCCATTGGCTAGTATCCATAGTACAAGCTCTGCTTAGTTTGCTAGATGCTGGCTAGATGGTGTTGTGTTTATGTGATAGAATATTATTATTATGAATTTAACCTGTCAATTGTTGGAATCCTAACCAATATTATAAATGCTAATGTGAGTTTGTTTGTTACGTTTTCATGCCCTAAATACTCAACCAATCATAATGATATGTCACAAACGCATTGTCGTAGAAACAGAAAAGGACAAAGGGTACCTTTTATCCAGAAAAATACTATTATTAATATAACCTTACCTTACCTACATTTATACGAGCGAAGCCGCGGGCAAAAACTAGTACTAGATAAAGGTGAAAATCTATTGTGTCTAGCCGCCAGTGTGATAATTCCACTCGATAGGTTAACCAGCTATGGAACAACGTCCCAGGTAATAGTGAGAATGAGCCCATTACAATCAGAGGAACACAGAACCAGACTCCATGCTGCTCCTGAGAAAGAAAAACCCTTTAAGACTTCGCCCGACTCGGAAAATTTACTACCTCTTCTCCACCGAAGCAGTGCAAACAAATCACAAATATAAATAATGTAGCTTATTTACACTATCTTGGCTTATCCGAGAATCTTTGTATGAGTAAATCTAATGGTAGACAGATAGTGAGAAAACATTTTCTTCCTGTTTACTCACGGTTCACAACCACGAATGAGTTAGCGAATGACAGATGCAAATAAAATTCACTGGACAAGTACATAGAATTAATTCAACAAGTTTAAATTAGTTTTACAAGAGGGAGGGTAAACAAAATACATGTGAGGGAACCGGTGGGTTGAACGTGAGAGTTTTACTCAAATATGATGTTTATATTACTTTATATACGATTAACTCAGCCCGAAACTTCGTTGACAACCAGTTGTACATTACTCATCACTTGCATCTTAAATGTAACCACTGTAATAACTGAAATGCACAATGTTTAAAGCTGTCACAATATGCTTTTAAAAGTAACAGAATTTTTAGGGTAAAGAAAACAAAAAACGTATTTATTTCGCTATTTATTTGCCGAAAAGTAACAGCGAGAGAAAATGGTGCTCTGAAACACACTATATACTGCAAGAATATGTAGCATCGCTGACGAACAGATCGTATGACCTCTGTGTCTCTGAATACGTGTAGAAGGTACTTAGTCGCAACGAATATAAGGGTAAGATACACTGTCTATAGCCAATTGATGTCAGCAGAGTGCCAACATGTCGTATATATAGGTAATAGGAGTTATGATCAAAGTGATTGAATATTTCTTCAATGCCGATCCAGCATTGAAGAAATATTTAATCAAGACTATTATATAGTTCATTTTTCAAGCTATATGTGCACTTCAAAAGATATAACTCCTTTTCAAACACTTGGCGTCTACAAAGAGTCTGGACCAAACTACTCAGTTGAACTACATTAACAACACGTCCAATTCATATTGTGACAATCGGTCACTATTACTCCAGAGTGCTGAGTTGCTTTTACGTTAACTCGATTGATGCATACTAACCAACCGCCGCCGCAACCAATAAGAGAGCCAAACGCGGTAAACATTTCAATCGTCTTAACGTAAAAACAACTCGCACTAGCTACCCAGGTTAGTAGGTGAAGTGGTTGTTATTAAGAAATATCGGCAGAATGTAACTACCCAGATGTAGACAAACGGTTAACCCATTTGTTTACATCTTGCAATTCAGGCATTAGCAAAAGTAAACGTCACCGCACCAACATAGTTCGTCAGTGTGTAGACGTTGTCTGTGTTATACACACATCAACAGAATCTAGGGATATTTTATATTTCATCAAATATCTAAAAATCTATGAAGAATTTTCTGATATAGTAAATGAAAGAATGAAAGGTTTCTTTAGGGTCTTTAAAAAATAATTAAAAACATTTCGTGATTTTTTGTTTTAAATAAAATGATAAATTTTTTAATCGCCGTTTAAAATTAGTATGATAAAACAACTTCATTTCTTCTTATAAAACTATTTTAATTAAAATTAAAAATCTTATTATTTATAATCAGTGTTGCTACCTCTTACATTAATTACACATCGACATCGATTGTTCATACTTAAAATTAAATTGTCAATTTGTTGTCAAGTTGCAAGTGTTCGTAAAGTTGTTGTACCGTCGTCAAATTTGGCGGGAAATCTCTCAAAGCTTTTCGTTGTAACATATCCCAGGCATGCTCGATAGGATTTAAGTCGAGCGACTTTGCAGGCCAATCTAAAACTTGAATATCGTGGTCTCGGAGAGCGGCCGATACCAGTCGCGCCGTATGGGAAGGAGCATTATCGTGCATAAGTAGAAATTCCTGGCCCATTTGGATTCTGAGGGACAATAACAGCCTCTACTACCTCCTCGTGGTATTTTTGTGCAGTCATACTGCCTTGGATCCAAACGAGCTCGGTTCGTTAGCCAAGATGAATTCCTGCCCACACCATGATTATCGCGCCTTGGTAAGAGTGGACCTCCTGAGGGTACCATAGACGGCCAACCCTCCCTGGTGTTCTCTATACGCGTGTCCTTCGTGAATCCGGATGACACCCAAACCGGGACTCATCGGTGAACAGCACCAAAGATCATTGTTCGTGACTCCATGGTAAATGCTCCCGAGCCCACGAAAGCCGCCTACTGCGATTGCCACGTCGCATTGCTAGAACACGTAGTGAACTTCGAGCATGAAGTTGTTGTTAGTAAGTAACTTAGTTGTAAGTTAGTTGGTGGTCCTCCTGGAGCCTTTGTACTAGTTGCATCGCTGTGATATTGGGTTGTCTTCTGGCGGTCATTTGGAGAAATCGATCCTGTCTCTGTAAAGTAAGACGATATCTACCCATGCGACGTTAAGCCACATCTCCAGTACTGCGATAACGTGACCACAATCTTGATATCACGTTTTGGTTGGTGTGTAGGGCCTTAGCAACGACGCGTTGAATAGCACCATTTTCTAACATGCCCACGGCTCGTAACATTTCATCTCAACTCAAACGACGACACAACATGATTCTTAAAGCTCACATGGCACGTTAAATTAAAAAGAAAACAATCTAATCCCTTCTCATTAATTAAGATCAATAAACAATTTTAATTTTCCTTGTCGTAACGAATTACTAACAATTCTGCAGCCGTATTTTGTTCGTTTTTACTTACATTTTAAATTTTTATATTGGATTAAAAGGTTTTAATCTGTATATAAACTTTTTATGGGCAATAAATGATTTTAAACTATAAAGTCGTAAATAATTTAGGATTAAGGTATCCCTAGATTATGTTGATGTATGTATATCGCAGTACCGACAGTACAAAAATCAATAAAATTTACCAAGTGAAGGTAGTTGTTAAAATTCTCACAATGACGCCGCTGAGCTCACACCAGTCAACTCGTGACCACAATCGATGCAAGTCGATCGAAACCTCAGGCAATAAAAAGTAAAGTTACCTTAAAATAATCACCAATGCGGTTACCAATGATAGACCGATTAAGCCCCGTTGTTTAATATTATATTAAATAAATGTAAATCAAATATTAGCATTTAGTGAAGTTGCTCGAAAGCCGTAAATCTTTTTAAAATTTAAATCCTTAAAAAGTGGACTGTGATAGTTTTTGTTAAAACATTGTTCACGTACATAATGCTATAGGGTTGCGCTGTGCGTATGCGCTGGTCCTGCGGCCACGACACCCTGTCGCTACGTGACCCGCGCGCCAGCTTGCCAGATGAACCAAGCACTGCAGCGAAGCGCTGCTACAGCACTGCACACAGGTACTGTGTACATCTTTATAATCTTCTGTACGTGTGCATGTCCCTGAATTCTTAAACGACTGGACCTATTTTAGATTGCTACTTAAACACTAGATGGTTTAGATTCACAATTGGATCCGGTAAGTGGCGCCGCAATAGATTCGTTCGTAAAGAACAACGTCTCTCGAAATTATGTACAATCGGTCTCGGTAGGTGATACTGCGATTGGTTGATTCAAGGACAACGTCTGACAGAACCGCCAGTATTCAATAACTTTTGAATAATGAAAATCACTGTATATCTGTGGAACCTATGCACTGATTTTTCTTCTAAGTTATTTCTTTAAAATCTAATATTTCCTAGAGCTGATGCTGTGGTACTTTGTATAGACTAGAACTCCAAACATGAATAATGATTCTATTCGGGACTCTATTATATATATTAAATGATTTGAAGGACGTAATGGACTTCCGATCCGCCTGCTGTCAGACCCACACACTCGTCCCTCCGGCCATCCGATCACACTTATTATCATTGTCTTTGTTGTCCGTTATTATATTATCACTAGAGAACAAATACATGTATATTATAGCGTTACCAAGTGTTTCGAGAGTGCCACTATCGATGCGGCCAATATTTTAATTGATAATAATACAAGAGGAAAGCCTACTTAATACGGATGGAAAAACAATAGGTTTATGAGTATAACATAATCTATATTAGTACACAATAATATACGTATGCTTGAAAATTTTATTTTTCTGATAACATTTTTATAAGTACTGCATTATATTTACACTAGACGATGCTATCCTAATCCTAACTAATATTATAATTGCGAATGTGATTTTGTTTGTTACGCTCTCACGCTTCTCAACCGACCAGTATGAAATTTTGCATAGACGTTGAAATAGAATAGGACATATGGTACATTTCATTAAGAAAAAAATTATATTACTAACAGCTACAAAACCTAACATAACTTACATTTACGCGACCGAAGTCGCGGGTAAAATCTAGTAATAATTATGTATATTTTAAATTCTCAATCTTTTGGGTAATTGTTTGATATGTGCTTTATTATATTTACGCTCGAAGACTATGCCGAATAAACATACATACGATACATACGATATAATTTAAAGTCGTATGCCTAGGTCACCGAAGGAGTAGATTTAGAGTAGGGTATATTGCACCGATATTTCGCCAGCTAGCAGTCGAATACCTATATTATTTATCGTCCTACTAGATTTTGCTGGCATAAATGTTGGTTGGGTTAGTAACAGTACTTTTTTCTGAATGAAAGGTGCCCTTTGTCCCTTTTCTTTTCATCTGACAACGTGTATGCGAAATGTCATGATGATTGGTCGAGTAGTTAAGGCGTGAAAGCGTAACAAACAAACAAACTTACATTCGCATTAATAATATTAGTTAGGCTTCACCTGGTAAAATCAATTGTATGTGTATTCTCGATGACGCAGCTGTAGGGAATGCTGTGCGTGCGGTTAATACCTAGTCTAAAGACGATAATAACGACATCGAGCTTCATAATTTTATTCTTTACTGCTTTGTTATTTCACTTAAATATTTTCTTGATAAAAATACTACTCTCGCATTAGTACAATTCCTACGTTCCAAAGGACTTTACAAACATTCAAAATAGCCAGATTACGAACAATAATTTGTGGATCGCGTAAATAAAGATTCAAGTCCATAATAGTAAGCGCGACGGCAGCGACTGTTTGAAAAAAGAATTGAAAACGTCGGCTATGTTAATCGGTTTTACATTCGAATCGCGACGTCACCAAAAGAGCACGTAACATATACGAGGTAAATTAACTAGTGTATTTTTATCTGCAATACAACATGTTTAATAAAAATATGCAGTATCTATACTATAATAAAATTCAAAGAGCACTTTGTCTGTACATTGTCTATTTTTGTGAAATTTCAATTGGAATGTATCATATCGATATAGAACACAAAATATATTTTATAGAATTTATGTCTGTCTGTCTGTTTATTTTTTATACTATCACGCAAAACCCGTGAACGGATTTTCATCGGGTTTTCACCAATATGTTACCCGAAGGCCCAACCATAATCTTAGATAACAATGATGACGCTATTTTCATTTATCAAACTTAATGTACATGAATACCAGCATCACATTTATTTGTTAAATTGATAAGTATAAGCATAGTGTGTGTCTTGGGTTATCATTTAGTTTTTGTTTCATTAAAATCCGTTTATTCTATCGTAAGTTATTCTAATTTAAAATTTACATAAATTAGCTACACGTACGGATACTAGATGGCGCTGTATGAAACATTTTTAGTTTAGATTGTCTACATTTCTTTTAATTACATATATAGCTGTGCCATCATAATATATCTAAACATACAAAATCTGCCATACCTACTATAATAAAATTCAAATAGCACTTTGTCTATACATTGATTATATATTTTCGCGAAATTTCAATTAAATATCTAAGGCGATTATCACACGGCACCGCGCACCGCCGCGGAGGACGGTGGTACCGCTAGTACGACAGTACCGCTCAACCGCGCGGTCGGGTGGTGTACGTGTGTTAGGCATCAAAGGATTTAATAGAGGCCAATGCAACATGAGATCCGCTTCACCGCCTACCGCGGCGGTGCGCGGTGCCGTGTGTTAGTCGCCTAACGATATAGAACACTTTTTTTATAATTATTGTCTGTCTTGTTATTCTATAGATTAGATAATAGGTACCTAGGAAGTTATACTATCACTCAAAAACTCGTAAATGCGGTTTTCGCCAATATGTTGTCTGAAGACCCGACCATAATCGTATACAGGGTGACTGGTTAAACATTGTACATACTTAAGGACATGATATTTTTGGGCCGAGGTAAAGTATAAAAAAAATTAATAATAAAATCTGTGTAGCTTGCAAAGAAAACCTTTATGAAAATTTGTATGAAATATCCATAAAATGTGGACACCGCCGCACATCGCACACAGCTGTCGAGCGTGCCGCGCTACAATAAAATTACCTGTGATAAGAAAAGGACGGGTGGGGGGGGTTCAAATTCGGGAGAGTGTGGGGTGCGGTAGCGGGAGGCGGGGTCAGAGGTTTTGTTTAGCTTTGGTATATGCGCAAGAGTGTCCGCACATTAAGTTTTTAATTAATAACTAGGTAAAATTTTAAGTACCTACCTATTTTTTTAGATATTCGGGTCCAGAATCGAGTACTTAATACCCTCCTTCAATATGTCCAGTCTTTTACCAATCAGCCTGTATACTTAACAATTATCACGCTATCACCTATGGCCGCCAAGCAGTGCCATTAATAAAGCATCTTGAATTTAAGCATCACACTAAATTGATCTTAATGAGATATTAACAAAAGCATAGTGTACACACCATGCTTTTGTTAATATCTCATCGTTTCATTAAATAAAGACTAAAGGTTAGCCCAAGATACCTCATGGGCTAACCTTTAGTCTTTATTTTATGAAATCCTTTATTACTATCTAAACTTATCACAATTTATTATTTGCTATTTTGATAATATTAAAAAAATTGTTTATAATATCAAGTAATAAAAAAGAACGAAAAATAAAGCTAAGCATTTTTGCCATAATTATGTTCTTTGCGAAGAATCTTAACTTCGGCTTTTAAAAATTACGTCGTTTTTTCACTGCCATCTAGCGGTAATAATTTGAACCAGTCCATATATGCTTTGAATTATATTCGCTTCACTAGATATCGCTCACTAAGATGTTCAGAGTGCAGTATAAATATTATGTCAACAGTTACTCGGCGTCGATTAGGTGGATCGGATGTCTTGGTTGTATCGATCTGATTTGAGATTATTGGTTTCGTGTGTTGTCTTTGATTTCATTGTTTATTGATGTCGATTGTGTGGTCGGCTGTCGTTGTTGAGTAAAGGATTCAAGGTCTTCATAGATTACTATCGAAAGCTCTTGCTCTGCGGAATTTCATGATTTTCATGCCGATAGACACACTGCGTCTGTCATAAATATCATGATACGCTCATACGGAAACTAAGGCCGGTGTTCAGAGTAATGCACTGAATATAATTACGTCGTATTTGAATAACAGGATCCAGTGTGTAGAAGTCAGCGGCTCGAAATCAAATAGCTTACCTGTAAAGCTAGGGGTGCCGCAAGGTTCGATTTTAGGCCCATTTTTGTTTTTTATTTATATAATAGATTTACCTTTTTACTTGAACAATATTTGTGATTTTGTACTGTTTGCTGACGATACTTCTTTAATATTTAAAGTAAATAGGAATAGGGATCATTTTGACGAAGTAAACAGTGCATTGATGCAAGTAACAAAATGGTTTACTTTAAATAATTTAGCACTGAATGCCAAACAAACAAAATGTGTCAAATTCACACTGCCTAATGTAAAACATCTTGGTCCTAGCATAACATTGAACGGTAGGTACTGGAGGCAATAGAATCCACAGTGTTTCTGGGCATTACACTTGATTCAATGTTACAGTGGGGTGCGCTCATATCTTATTTCTCAGCGAAACTTAGTTCGGCCGCTTACGCCATTAGAAAAGTCCGTGGATTAACTGACGTTGATACAGCCAGATTAGTTTACTTTAGTTACTTTCACAGCGTTATGTCATATGGAACATTATTATGGAGTAAAGCAGCTGATATGCAAAGTATATTTATATTGCAAAAAAGAGCTGTGCGTGCTATTTATCAATCAGGAACTAGAATCTCGCTTAGAAAAAAATTAAGAATATAGATATTTCAACCTTAATTTCTTTAGCATCGCAATATATCTATTTTAATATTGTGCACGTCCGTCAAAATATACATTTATATATAAAAAACAATGACATACATAACATCAATACTAGAAATAAATATAAATTATGTGTTCCATTCTACCGTCTACATAAAGTTCATGGTTCCTTCATGAGTCTTGATATACGTTTTTATAATAAAATGCCGACCAATATTCTAAAATTACCAGATAATACATTTAAAGTTAAAATTAAAACTGCTTTAGAATTTAAGCAACTTCTAAAGCATATTATAATATAGATGATTATTTGAATGACAAACATCCATGGCACTAATATTTGCATCAGATCACAGGACGTTAAATGACAAATACTAACACTTACATACATTTTTTTTTTGTAATTTTACTCCTTGTTAAAGCTAGGATTTACATTGTTGTTACACTCAATCGTATTTTAAACAACTCGTGATCATGGACAGTTCCGTAAAGTTCCGTTCTATTTGAGTCTTATTCTGAGTTCGCATGCCAAGGACCGTCATGCTAACTCAAATGTCATTGCTTGTGGTAACGTCATGGACCGGGTCGTTCCTGTCCCTTCAATATGGTAAAGAGGGCGATAGCTAGCCCATGCGTCGTACTCGTAAACGGGTGCTACCAGTGGTGACTGGTCAACCTTGGTTTCGTGGAATTCGATAATTTACTCATTACATTTTTATACACACAATTAGATTAAACTACGGACTACAATCATGCCTTGTCTTGATTATTTATGTACATGTACCTAAGTGGATGCTCCTATTTACCATACTGCTGCTTTAGAGGCGAGGCTACCATAAAATGTTTTTAAATGCTTCAGTATGTTCAGTCGTAGTTCATGGAGAAGTGGTTGCAGCACCCTACAATTATGATTTATAAACGAAATATTATTGTAAACTTGGTAATTAAAAATATATAATAGAAGTGCTAAAAAATGAGACTGCAAAGGTCCCAAGAAACCGATGATAAGCGTGAGGCTCGCTTAACTGCTTGCTCACCGAAACTCTTACTCAACGCGAAAACAGATTGAGGGTTGCCCGAGAGCGACAGTTCTCATCCCGTGCCGCTGAAACACTTAGTCAGCGTGAGGCACGACTCTGAACAGGTGATCAGGATCGCCATATAGCATCTCGGGCTTCGGAGACATTTATGCAACAAGAAATGCGGCTCACGGCTAACCGAGAGCGGCATGCGCAGTCTCGCGCTTCAGAGAAATTTAAGCAACATGACATGCGGCTCACGTCTGACCGAGAGTGGCATGCGCAGTCTCGCGCTTCAGAGACATTTACGCAACATGACATGCGGTTCACGTCTGATCGAGAGCGGCATGCGCAATCTCGCGCTTCGGAGACATTTACTCAATATGAAACTCGATTGACGGCTGATCGAGAATGTCATACAGAGACCCGCGCTTCTAAGACGCTTTTTCAGTATGAAGCTTGACTCATGATGGACAGAGAGTGCCACAGAGAGTCCCAGGCTTCAGAAACAGATACGCAGCGTAAAATTCGAATTATGGCTGGTCGAGAGCGTCACTCCAATTGTCGCGCTTTGGAAACAGCAATACAATGTGAGGAGCGCCTCAGAGTTGATCGTGATCAGCACGCTATCAGCAGGGCTTATGAGACAGATGCGCAATATGAGGAACGCCTTAATACGGCCAGAAATTATTATGACCTCATAAATCAAGAAAATGAACAATATTTATCTATTGAAAGGCGAAGAATTGCTGAAATTCGGCAATCAGAGACTGATATACAGCGTGAGTCACGTTTGGCAACTGACAGATATCGCCACTCTTTAAACAGACTGATGAAGAATCGCTAGAGTATGGTCTTGAAAATGATGAGTTACCTTGGAATGATAAGATAAAAAGTGTTTTTTGTTAAATACGAGCGCAGCCGCAGGCACACCTAGTTTGATATAAGTTCAAAGTTTCTATTGTTAAAATGACTATAATATTCAATTGAAATTAAACTATTATATAAGGATTTTATCGCGTTGTTTATTTGACACTTTATTACATAATTTAGAAACTGTTACACTACTACTACTATTTAACTTTACTCATTTTTAAGCTAATTCATGTCGCTAATTACAAAAAGGTCATAACGTTTACAAAAAAATAAAAATATATTGTACTTTAATTACTTCATTAAAATACTATTATTGAGAGTTACAGAGGACTTTTAGACCTCACTATGACTATATATGCAGTGAGGCTAATCGTATGTTATCCTTTGTGCTTCGAACCGTAAAACCATTTAAACAGACTAAGTCCTTAATAGTTTTATATTGCTCTTTGGTTAGAATTATTGTAGAATACTGTTCACCTGTATGGTCTTCAATTTATAATATACATAATTATAGATCGGATAGAGGCCATACGGAGACGATTTGTGAGAGCTCTGTGCTCAAAATATGGGCTTAGGCGAAAGATACCGGCATATATAGACCGCATTAAAAAATCCTTGACAACTTTAGTTAGTAGAAGATGGATGAGCGACTTGTGCACCCTCCTTACATACAATCGTAAATTGTTCAAAGGATGGTAACCTTCTTCAAAATTTATACATTAAAATACCGATGCGATCTGTGCGTATTTCACAATTGTTTAGGTTTCCTACAACCAACAACAATGTATCTCGGAATAACCCATTGTACAGAATGTGTAAAAACTATAATTCTATCTGCTCTCATACAGATATTTTCACGTAAAATTCAGCACATTTGAATCTTTTCTGTTGAACTATAACAAACCGTGACTTTTAGTGTACCCATCTTGTATATATTTTGTTTTTATTTTTAAATCATCATGTATCCTTTCTTGTTTTTAACTCTTGTGTAGTTATTTAAAAGTTTAAGCTAATGTAAACTTACATGTATATACTGTATATTGCAAATTTTGTGTACAAATGTAACTGGATGTCAGATTTACTCATTGTGTACTATTATGACTGTTATTTTTAATATGCTAATCTGTTATCTGTTTTTGTACCTACTGAATAAAATAAAAATGTACGAATAGGAGGTCAACATATCATCTAGGACATTTTCACCCATATTAGATCATATATGGATCCCATTTAAATCAATGACGCTTGAAGGTATCGATTTTAGAACCCGGCGTGTATTAGTAATTATGATATTCACTTAAACGCCACTGACACAAGCGTATTTTATTTAATTTATTCATTAAAATACTAATCATTGTTGTCACGTACCATGGAGAACATGTTAAACTAAATAGGGCAGAGAAAGGCACGCCACTTCCGAACGGGAACAGTGAAGCTTGGATAAAAAAAGCAATCCATGTCTAGCAGTCAATAAGACTAAACTAACTTATGGCCGTATAGATTGGATGGAAGTGTTTTTCCTCTCGTTTAAAACATTTTAAAGCCTATTTTATTTCAGCAATAAATTTTCACATTTAATACTTTATTTTTCTGATTATCGTTGAGTTCAGTTGAATTGTATATCAATTCGATTGTTGATAATCGTTGAGCTGTGTTCGTCGCAATATGAAATGGATTTCTGAAAGTAGTTCTTTTTTATACGATTATATTTTAATTTTGTTAATTAATAGCTTTTGCTCGCGGATTCGCTTGCGTAAAAGTAGGCTAGGTTAAATTATGTTAGTAACAGTATTTTTTAAATGTAATATATACCTAGTCTATGTTACTCGGTGATAATATAGCTAACTAATGGTAAAATAATTTTTTAAATCGGTTGTGTTGTTTTTGATTTATATCGTTACAAACAAACAAAAAATCTAATATTTCGTCTTTATAATATTGGTATAAATAATTAATCTACATTACTATATTGGTTTTCAATAATGTAGTAGAGTAAATTTGTATAAGTCGTAATATAAAAATAATCGGTTTTAATCCGTCAGCACGTTATTTGTTTATTAGTAATTCTAAGTAACTAGTGTTCATAGTTTCTTAAACTTACTAATACTAGTACTTGGAAACTAGTGTGCCAGCAGTAATTTGTTGTCATTGCCATCCTTCAATCAAGCCTGACATCATTTTTTTTATGAACGTTACCTCTACATCCCTAAAATTACTTCTATGTTGTAAAGAGGTAATGATAAATAAAACTTAATATTTTGTATGGAACCGTAACCCTATTATATTATATTTGTATCAAAAACCGATCAAACAGCTGGACAGAGTGTATATTGACAAAAATCAAATAGAAAACGCAATCTAATTTACAAAGTCCTAGCGCGATAGATTGACACTCGGACGCAGTCCGTCACGTCGGCCCAACGTGACGTCAATACCATCCGGCCACCACGAAATCAGCAAAATCACAGAAAATACGATTTAAGCTCACCAGTCATCGTGAATAGGCTGCCAGAAAGCTAAGTTATCCTCTTTACAAGTACATAACGCCTCAAAGCGTTCATTCGCACAAAGAAAATTTGTTTGTAGTGCCTAAGGTAGACTAAACCCACCTCCGACCTCGATGGCGTAGTGGTCAGTGTAACCGACTGCCACGCCTGAGGTCGCGGGTTCGATTCCCGCACAAGTCAAACATTTTGTGTGCATGAACATGGATGTTTGTCTTGGTCTGGGTGTTTCTATGTATAATATGTATGTATTTACAAAAAAAAAAAAAAAAAAAAAAAAAAAAAAAAAAAAAAAAAAAAAAAAAAAAAAAAAAAAAGTATATATGTATGTATAACCATTGTCTAGTACCCATAGTACAAGCTCTGCTTAGTTTGGGCTAGATGGTGTTGTGTGTATGTGGTAGAATATTATTATTATATTATTATTATTATTATTATAAATCTTATATTTTTTTTTTTTTTTTTTTTTTGTTTAAAAAAGACAACTCCCGCATTAGGACTAAATCCTGTGTCGCGGGGGACTTTACAAACATACAACTAACGGACACAATGAACACCCAGACTCGAAACAACAATTTATGAATCACACAAAGTGTTGTCTCGTGTGGGGATCGAACCCACAACACGGCGCAGTGTCAAGCGGCGAGGCGGCCGTCTAAACCACTACGCCAACCGTGCAGTCAGTCTATATGTTAGAAAAACTTACGACCGGCATTTTTATCGAATGACCATCGAAAGCCGTATTTTTTATATCGTTTCACTTTGAGTCGCTGAAGCAATGTAGAAGCATATGGTGGATATAACGAATGGCTTTTGTGAGGTACTAAACTTTTAAAAGGGTACTCTTTAGACGATTAAGCCTTATTAAATATTTGGCTATCTTTTAAACTAATAGGACCTATTAGTAGGTAGAAGACCATTATAAAATAATTTACATAATACTGTCTTATGTTTACGCGAACATTATACATTGAAATTAATTACTTTATAAGAAAGTGTAAACTTAAATCTATATACAGTGTGACTGATTAAATGATTAAATATTGTACATACTTAAGGACATGATAATTTATGGTCAGACGTAAAGTACAAAAAAAAAACAACTGTGTAACCTGCAAAGAAAACCTTTATGAAAATTTGTATGAAATATCTATAAAATGTGGACGCTGCGCGCGTCGCACACAGCTGCTACTGAGGCTAATGACCTTTGATAAGAAAAAGACGGGCGTGGGTGCAAATTTGTGACAGTGTGGAGAGCGGTAGCGAAGGGCGGGAGCGCATATTTTGTTTAGCTTTGGTATATGCACAAGAGTGTCCACACATTAAGTTTTTATTGGATAACTAGGTAAAATTTTAAGTACCTATTTTTTTAGATATTCATTTCCAGAATCGAGTACTAAATACCCTCCTTCAATATGTCCAGTCTTTTACCAGTCAGCCTTTAGAAGTAGTTTAATAATTTAAATAGCTTAAGTAGTAACAGTAGTAGAAAACTACTAGATATATTCAAACTAAAATTACATAATTTAGAAAACCACTACTATAACACAATTTTGAAATTATAATTTAACTTAGGTAATAATAGTGTTTAAAAATAAACAACGTGATAGAAACCATATAATGTAGTTTAATATTAATATAATTTAAGAACAATGCATTCTTTTTACAATTTCAGGTGGCTTTAATAGTCGACTTTATACAGTTTTATCTCTACTAAATCCTTAGTTTTAAACTTTCTCCTTGTTCCTGTGACTTGACCACAGATAATTGTAGATCGTGAGACCTGTGTTTAATTACCCAAGTTGTGGAAATGTAAGGCGTGTTCTTGGCTTTTTGTCGGACCATTCTTAGAAGCAGCTCGGCATAATATCTGTAGTTGTCAGATGTAAGGCAATAGGCTCGACCCTTTTATGTAAAACCTAACTATAGATGGTAAAAAAAGTTTTATAAATTCAAAGTATACTCTAGCTGGCAAAGTTAGAACAGTCATGCCACTTTGCAACACCTCGACAAAATGAATCTTTTAGTATATGACTCCACTAACTGCTTGCTACCAGACAGAGTAAAATCATTATGGCACTAAAAAAAACAAAGCAATTTTATACTTACTGTTTAACTTTAGGTAAATTTACTTGAACGAGTTACTCAATGACCAGTGGGTGATTAGTTTATAGGGTTAGGTGAGGCGTAAGCAAATTTCATAACGCAATTTGGGGAAGCAAGGTGTCCGACCGGTCCCGATGCGCAGATAATGAAAACTTCAGCAACCTCAAAACTTCGACGCTCATAACGTAACGTAAATAAAACACTTTTGACTTTTACGCAGATGACTTGTGAACCGCGTAACGTATACTTAGTCAAAGACCTCGTAATCCGGTACTTATTTTTAATATATTCGTTACGTAACTTACGTCATGTATATAGCTCCCTGTCATGTACTTTAATAGTGTTACATATATTATTATAACATGATAAATAAAATATGAAACCTTTTTGACCAATCCATGTTTATAATAGTCGCAGGTTAATGATCCCGAGAGAAACATTCCCATTAAGTTGCAAGGATGCACGACATTTTTAACAAGCCATTTGGGACTAATTAAAATACCGTAAAGCTTGTACTTGGTCTGAATATACGCAGTGGGGACACTATCGAAATGAATGTGTGGGTGTTCTGGGTTCAAAACGAAATTTCACCTAATCTACAAATACATAGTTCTTTTTATACCGAATATAATGTCAGTAGAAAAAAATTGTCCTTGAAAAATAAACTGTCTTATCCAAGTTTAAGTGCAAACGCGACAGCCTACGGAAGATCACAGGATCATACCTGAGACCTTCCGTTGGCTATCGCGGTCAGGCGCTCAGGTCGACAAGTGGACAGTGACAGAACAAGACAGTGGGTTCGGCCTCCTCCTGTAGTTAATTTGACTCGTCCACTATATGACCTTAAAGACAATTGATAAATGTCGCAAATAAGTGCTGTACATGAACTTACTGGCTCCTTTACATGTCGATGGGTTTTTTATAAGCTCGTGTTAATTGGTAAGCTCGTCACAATCACCAACGTAAGTGTTATATACCTGTGCCTACTTTTTCGGCGATAAAGTCGTCAGCTATGTATAGCTCAAATTCATATTTTATCAGCTGTTACATAATACCTGAACCCTTGAACTAAAGCATAGATTAACTCAAAATCATGTAGATCCAACGAATAAAAACTTTTTAAAAACAGTATATAGAATTATCAGGCATCTGTAACTTTTTCTTCGTTGTTATTATAATGAATTAATTTGTAATACTACACAACAACCACCTAAAACCTATTTATCAATAAGTATACATTTCGACTCATCCTGCTCAAAGACATTGTTGAATCAAATTATTATTTGTAACAAAAGTCGAATTTATTTGCAACCTTTTATTTTGGCTCGGTACAGCTCCGGATGTGTTTTTTTTATTTCGGATATCCGGTAGCTTCGGTTACTGTTATGGAGCCTATAACATCTAATTGCGTGGTTCTTCTTTGTAAGTTGCTTTAGGGGATGTTTTTGAATGTCAAGGGTACCTACATTTTAGGAGAACTTTGCCGAAACTGCATGGTAATATATATAAGTACATATGTAATGATTATGTCCTCGGTGGAGTAGCGAATCCTCGGTAGTCCTCGGTAGTGAATGTTGCATTAGGTTTCTAGTTCGATTACCGAGTTAAGACATAGTGTTGTTAGACTTTTCTATCAAGAAATTCTCAGCAGCAGCAGCTCATTGTCTGTGAGTATGCCCAGTAGGCCATAATACGCTTGTTCCTTTTATGTATGATATACAACCATAATTTATAATTCGCCAATTCAATTTACCAATGTGAGTGTAATACACTTTTGCCTACTCCATCGAGAATATATGCGTTTTATTATTTATAATATAATAATATCAGCTCTGTATTAAACTGTCCCACTGCTGGGCATGGGCCTCTTTTCAGGGTGAGAAAGGTCAGACGATAGTCTACTACGCTAGCCCAGTGCGGGTTGGCAGACTTCAATTATCTTCGAGAGAACTGGCAGACATGTAGGTTTCAACGCGATGTATTCACCGGTAAACCGAACGATAAATAAATATTTATTACGCACTTAACTTTAAAAATCTAGAGATGCGCTCATTGGGCTCGAGCTCAAGACTTTCTGGCAGTCCAACGGTAGGATTATATAAATTATATTCTTTTTTGAGGCAGCTACTGAAACCACGGTTCCATCTATGAAGTCAAATTCCAATGTTATAGCAACAGACAAAGTCTCGTAATTGAATGAATCTGAATTTATTATATAATCTATATTAGATTATTTTTGCCACTTTCACAAATCGCGAGTTAACACGCGATATCAATTATTCATATACACCAAGAAAATACTTTTGTACATTCAGTACCAGGGCAAATATTTTAATTTTGTCTCGAACTTTTGATGTCTGTAAAGTTTAGTAGACAATTTATTATATAAATGAAATCTACTTAAAATATTCATACTCTTTAAAGGTTGAAATTAAACAAATTTATACGGATTTTATCGCGTTATTTATTTTTACTAGCGACCCATCCCGGCTTTACACGGTTTACTACCCGTGTAAAGCCGGGGCGGGTAACCTTAACAAATCATACACCTAAACCTTCCTCATGGATCACTCTGTCTATTGGTGAAAACCCCATGAAAATCCGTTCAGTAGTTTTTGAGTTTATTGCGAACAGACAGACAGACAGACGCGGCGGGGGACATTGATTTATAATATGTAGTAATAAAACGCTATAATTAAATAATTTTGAAACTTTAAACTACTATTGTTAAACACTTTTACTAATTGTAATTAAACTCATTTATACGGATTTTATCGCGTTGTTTATTTAACACTGTATTAGTTTTAATAATTTTATTAGCTTAAATTTTGTAAAATTCAATAGTAGTAGTAGTGTAACAGTTTCAAAATTAATTTCAATGAATAACATTCGCGTAAACAGAATACTTTTACTAGTTACTGTTTACTACTATTTAAGCTATTTAAATTATAAAACTATTTAGATTTAATTTTACACTTCCCCCCACGTTTCGGTTGCTTTTCAGCAGCCATGTTCACGGGGAGACTAAGATGGTGGTTGTCTCAATGTTCTAAGTGTAGTTATTTTCAAAGTACTCGAACATAATTTATTTTAATTGGTATTTCTATTTACGCAGAAATGTTCGTATAAATTTGTTTAATTTCAATGTATAACATTCGCGTGAACGTAAAAGAATATTATCTTTAAAGGTTTTTAGAAATTTGAGTTATTCTTGTAATAAAGATTTTGGTAAGCGTTATTAAACTGTAATGCGGCTGTATTTCGTTTATGGGCAATTGAATATATTTGTTCCGTTATCATCTAAAACCACTTAACATTATTTAAATTATTACACATTATAGTAACTTTAAAATCTAAACCCATATTTCGCCTAAAAATTATAATATAGATTTCATATCCACCCGTACACCCGGGCATCGTATGGTGTACCCCTGGGTTGGATGCTTACTATGGAGTATACCGAGCCTGAAATGAGTGAGGTGCACATCAATAGATTCGAATCTATTACGTGTGGACGTAACGTAACTGCCAAAATGTGGGTATATAATATCTTTGCCTTCGTCTTTGAACATATACATGCGGCAATAGATGAATATATCTATACATTCTATACCATACTACTTGTGAAAACAAACGGAGGATAAATGTGAGCCCAATTCCGAACTGCCGAAGTTACCTTTAATTTGATCTTAGTAGTACAATCTTTTATTTGACTTATTGTTAAAGCTCTGCAGAGATGAAGGTCAAACTGTGTAGGCGGGTATTTATTTATTCAATTGTATGAACATAAAATAGTGCCAATCCTGTTACTGCAACCTAATTTCAATGTCCAACCATCTCTTTCTAATAACGCATAGGAAAGCGAGAAAGAGATTTGTAGAACTGCGAAGCTAATCAATTGTCTGTTGTCAACGTAAATAGAGTAACATCTTCTTTTTCCCTTAACAACAAATGAATTACAGATTATATCAAGCAAAGTCTTTTCGTGAACAGAATTGATTATTATGAAAGTTCTAAGAGTTTTAGTCTATACGGCTAGTCGCGGATATCGCAGTCGCTTACTACTAATTTTGTAGTGATTGTGTACGTGACTGGTCACCCGTGACTATATTCTACATACTAACTAATCATAGATATCATAGCCGTCACCGGACTTAGATCGCACGAATAAGTATCCACATTAGGAAGACTGAGCTCGTAGATTTATATGGTTATGAACAATTAAAAATACTTAGAATTTTAGTTCACAATGAAGTTTAGTCGAATTACTTTATTTATAATCACTTGTTGGCATTCTGTGTCAGACGACAACCTAACCTAAGTGACTACGTATGTACCTGTGACTTCAATCTTAGAAATAAAATTCTTATCTTCACTATGGATGTCGTAGATATGAACACCTAAAATGGAAACGGGCATATAGACTTTGGACACATGCTACGAAAGAGGTATTTCATTAAATCTATAATGGAGATTATACAACATTTATCAATTAACCTATTGAGGGCAAGTGCAAGCAACGATAGCCTAGTGGGAAATCGTTGGACTGCCACGCAGAGGTCTCGAGCTCTGACTTTTCGAAGTTATGTGCGTATTAAATAGATGATTACCACTAGCTTTAACGGTGAAGGCAAACATCGTGAGGAAACCTGCATCCCTGAGAGTTCTCCATAATGTTCTCGAAGATATGTGAAGTCTGGCAATCCGCACTAACCTTCTCAAACTGAGAAGAAACCCGTGCCCAGCAGTGGGACAGTTTAATACAGGGCTAATATTATATACTAGTGAGTTACAGCGGCACACCGGCGGCCAGGCACAATAGGATACAATCGTTCATATGTTTGGCATTTCAACAATTGACAGGTATGACTTCAATAATAGAAAATTGATGTGTTATCATGAAAACTTAGTCAATAAAACAGGTACTACAACAAATTGCAACGGAAAATCTCGCGACAACATGATGGCGCCGACACGACGGTTCAGTCGCGCGCAGCTACTTGAGTTATGTGATAGTTTGCAGTCGCAACCGCGACAATGAGTGTGGTATATTACTTACTTAAAGTAGTTCTAACAATACTTTGTCCTCTTCTTGTAGCAGTTGTAAAAGAAAGATATAATGAGCAAACACGTCCAACTTGTGGATTATTCAAAGTTGTGTGAGGAAAATCTGATTTTCATTTGTCAGTTCAATTCGCCGCTACCAAACTTCACAGTGCAGTATGAGTAGTTGGTTTCCCTGATCATTGTGCCATCCGTTTAAATCTGACTGACTTGTAGACTTACCTAATCCCCTAAGCCATTGTTTACCAATTAGTATCACGCGTACTCCCAGGGAAACGTAGGCTTGAAGGTTACGCAACTACATATCTCTTGACTAACGCAATTCAATGTGTAATAGTGATGTGCGATGATGATAATTATCAAATATGTGAACTATCGCACGAATGCGAATCGCTTCCAAACACGGCTTGTAAGAACTTGTAAGAACTTGTTAAGTCTTATAGATGGGCACGTGTAGTACAAAAAGATAGTCTATGTAACAACCAAAGTGTATTTAGGATTTATATATTAAACTAGTTTTTGGCCGAAACCTGGTACATGTGGAACGGTATCGCGATGAAACATACATCAGATTTTAAGTTAGATCGCCAGCAATACAATTGTGAAAACCGCATTTAATTTCGTGCAGTAGTTTTGGCGTGACAAACATACAAACTGACAGTAAAAAATCCTTACTTAATATTATAAATTCGAAAGTAAATCTGTCTATCTGTCTGTTACCTATTCACGTCAAAATCACTTAACCGATTTAGGTGAAACTTGATATAAAGATAGTTTAAAACCCTGGAAAGAACATAGGCTACTTTTTATTGATGTAGCCTGTACCACGTAAGCGGTAACGTGCTGGTTCTAAAATAATTGTTCTGGCTTCTATAGCTTTTAAAGACGACTAGAAATCTTCCAGTTACAATTTTATTATACTTATAGCAGCTCTCCACGTATTATTTCTTTAGCCCACTAAGCTGTCTTGTCGATTTGTCTATAAGATCAGATTTTCGTACAAATATTTATAGCCAAATCCTTCCTTAATATTAAAATATTATATAAACTATAAGTAATATAATATAATTAATCTAACACTTAATCTAACACTTACACTTAATGGAACTCCTTTTAATATTGGAGATTGTACGACATGCAAGTACCGTACGAACTTTACTTGAATGTCGAATAATCTCCGGTAAAGAATTAAATATGTTAGGCATGGCGTTTTTTAAGGTATAGAACCTTAACCGTAGTCTTTACACGTATATATATTCTGTGCAATTAATCTACTGGTGACCATCGAATGGGTGTTATATTCATTATTTATATAATGCTAGCTGACCCGACAGTCGTTGTAATGTCAAGCTATACAAAAGTACACTTCATAACATTTCACGTAATTAAATTCAATATCAATCAACACGACATTTACCGCGAATCTATGCATATTTTTGTTCAAACATACATAGCAGTGGACTGCGGTGGGGTGATTTATTGATTGATTGGTACCTTGTCCTAACAATTTTAAACATAACAAGAAACACAGCCTAATCGGTCGAGCCGTTCTTAAGTGGTACTCCGTCATAAATGTGGCAATCGATTTTTATTTAAACAGATGTTCTGTAAAAATAAAACTCATCAACGCGATCGGCCCATATCTTGACGACTGTTATAAATAGGTACGCTTAAGTTCTTCTTTGAAATTGTACTCACAAGATACTAATTGGGATTCACTGCCCTAGGCGATGCAAAGAGCGTTGATAGCGCGCCGACTTCGCTTTCTATCTTGAATTACACATTTTGATGTGCCGTGTAAAAAAAAGGTATAGTTACATTAAAGCAACGTAAAATACACATAAAACATCAAAAGAAGTTTACCAAATACATATGTTATTACAGAAGAAGTATACCAAATAAGAAAGATGTAATTTTAACTTGGTTTTCAAATGAAGATAAAGTAAGCCAAACGTAGTGTCATCATAATTTTATAAATCCTGCAGTACCGCAACTCCTTTCTTAATAATTTAGTACCCTGTGGATGAGGAACATCCCTGGTGTTAAAATAATCCATAGACTAACTGTTTACCGTCAGCAGTATGCCAACTTGGTTGAACAGATAATACAGACTTGACCACGCGCCTGGCGCAGAGTTTCAGTAATCACCTTGCCAATTAACACGGATTAACATTTGTGTGATACACAAATAGTTGTTACGGATCTGAATGTTCTTTGTGTCCATTGTTTCAATGTTTATAAAGTCCTAGCATCACAGGAAGTATTCTTAGTGCAGGAGTAGATTTTCTCAAATATAAATACGTCTTGCAATTAACTATCTCTACAAGCTACATTACTTGTTTCTTTTTGTTTATTCTTTAACTTGCAACAGATAGGAATAACATTTAGAATCGGAATAAATACATGATAATAATATCCTGAACGGTAGAACTGCTCGCGCTCGATTAAACGTTGGTAATTAGAAGAAGTGTGACCACTCATACACCATCCGTACTTAGTCTATAAAGACACAGTATTCAACTTATTCTGTTAGCTTGCCTGATGGCATTACCGTACCGTAACATAAAAAAAAAATAAACAAGCTTTTGTAGAACACACAATACATAGCGAGAACCCTTCCATTTAAACCGCAGACAAGTTGAATGTATTACTTATAGATGTAAATGCGGTGACCATTTTTTGATATTGTTTTCTGTACACAGCCTATCGGCCACTCTGCATACAAATGTAGACTGTTCTCAACCGTCCTGTATATACATGTATACATTACTGAGCCATTGTTCCAACCGTTTATATTGATGTTTCAATTTTGTGACGAGGCTTTCGTCGCTTGGTACGTTATTACTATATGCGTTGTTCTTAGTACTACTTGATAAGATGATACTATACATCGCTAAGTACTACTTGATAGTGACGGACGATTTTCGAATAAATATTCGAATCTTCAAGCTTTATCTTATATTTGACGAATATTTGAATGCATATAACTTTGATTCTAATTGATTATTTGATTAGCTACATATTACCAAAATGCTATTACGAGTGCGATACCGCATTCAATTAATCACGTGACGTAAGACATGAGGCTTGGAAATATTTGTACCTAATAAATAAAATCGTTACCGTCGGCCGGGGCATGGATGCAAACATCGTCATGCAGTATAGACTGGCACAGAGGGTACATAAATTCCACGCCAGGGCTAAAAAGGCATCACTTTGATTCGAGGCTATCCGTAATATCGTCAAACTTATGAATATTTGATAATGGTTCAATTTATATATAATACAAATTGATCAGCATTCAGAGACGCGGCCATACAATTTTCGAATATACGAATTACTTTTCGCTTAGACAAAAAAATGTTTAAAATACATAAAATATTGTTAGCCCACGATTAGCTTTTTTGATTGGCATAATCAGCGTAAAACCTTAAAAAGTCAACACTATTCTGTAAGAAGCTATAAAATATATCCAGTAACAGCAATAACTAATGTATAACACATGCCTTTTTATATTTTACTAAACAAAAACATTTTGCTCCGCATAATAAAATGCTTTTCAATTGTATTCGAATAAAGAAAAATAAATTCAAACTGTACTTTTTATTCGGTTTTTCTGCGTTCGGATTATTGCACACAGTGACGTCACAATAAACATTTTTACAATACATATATTTCTGTTAAACTATATAAGTAGGTATGCAAAATTCATATTCAGCGTTATATAGAATTCCATGCGTTCCACTAAATAAAGGATACAGAATTATTTAAAAAAATACACTTTTTATCACTAACACATGTCAACCGCTCACGGATATTTTTAGTATTAGCAGGTTTCCAGTTAGTTACATAAATGTAACACTCTTAATAATGTCGATTTGTTTGTAGATTATACACAAATATATACAGTAAATGCGGTGTATTATAACCTATTATATGTATATTGTGGTTATCGAGTATCGATATGTTGAGTAGCGATAGTATGCGACTGCTGTGCTCGTAGTCTCTGTTTCGATTTTCGGTTTGGAAAAAGTGTTACTAAGGTTTCCGGTAAAAAAAATCTCAAAAGCAGCACGAAGTCAAGCGCTGTAGGTGGTGAACTTCAAAGGCTTGCTGCATCGTGAGGAAACCTGCACTGCTGAGAGTTCTCTATAATGTTCTCTAAGATATGTGAAGTTTACCATCCCGCACTGGGCTAGCGTGCTGGACTATGGTCTAACCCTTCTCACTCAAAGAAGTGGCCCGTAACCAGTAGTGGGACTATTTATATAGCAGGCTGATATTATTTATTTTATCACTCGTTTTAACGTGAAGAAAAACGTCGTGAGGAAACATGGCGATTTCTCCATTATATAACCGAAAATATGTAAAGTCCGCTTATTTGCACTGGATCAGCGTGGTGGACCATGGGCTAACTCTTCTCACACTAAGAAGAAGCACGTAGCCAGCAGAAAGACAATTTATTTATTTAGAAGGCTAATATTATTTATTGTGAATAGATCTTTATAACTCGTTTTAAGGTGAAGAAAAACGTCGTGAAAAAATATGGTGATTTCTCCATTATACCCGAAAATATGTGAAGTCTGCCTACTCGCACTAGGACAGTGTGGTGTACCATGGACTAACCCTTATCACACTAACAAAAGGCCCGTGCCCAGCAGTAGGCAGTTTATACAGGCCTGAAATTATTATTATTGTCGGATTCAGTCAGTGCCTCCTCTAAAGTGACTCGGCTCATATCACCAGAACACGTGCTATAAGCACTTGCTTTCAGTTGCATAGTTTGGTTTCAGAATAAAGCGAGCGCTAAATCCATTATCAAGTAAAATCTGCCATTATTAATCCACAACCAAATTCATCTAACTATAACCACATACTCAACTAGACATCTTTATTTCCATAAAATGTATAATCATTTCTTAAACAAGTTATCGAACTTTAATGAAATATAATACCATAAAGGCAAATTATAAGTTTCATAAATCTGTTTAAAGATTAGAAGCTCCTAAGAAGAAGCAAGCTAGAATCCATGATGTTATATATTTATTTTCATTTGTATCAAAGAGATTTCGGTCCAGACATACAGTAAAGTGTATCAAACATGATTTTAAGAAAAAAATATAAAGAGAGATAACATGTTTTGGTACACAGTAACAAAAATTGCTCACTCTCAATGCAATACTCCGCGAATGATGTGCGCTCTGTGTTTATTTATTAGACTCTTAAGTCAAAAACCTTAAAATTTTCCTTATGTAACGTCAGCATTAAAGAAGACATCCATTAAATAAGCGATTTTAAAATCCATCCCTAGCCTCCCACTCTCCCAATTTCTCTCCCAATCGCCCACCAACCTCCTGTAAAAAAAACGTAATCGTTCACCAAGAAGTTTGCTTCAAAAATATTAATGAATTTTACGTAATAATATAACTCATTAGGGCCTTCAGATTTGAACGAGAATTTCGGCAACATTCATATTATCATCGCCTAATGAACTCAGTGGTAATATTACTTAGATTTTGATTAGACTCTACTTCATTAAAATTGTTGCCTTATGCAGTTTTAGCTTTAGTTGCAGCTGTAATGCAGTCATTGCACGATAGGCGTAGTGCTTTAAGCGCTCAACCCGCTACTATTCCCATAATAATAATAATAACGCCGTTTTTCATCCATAGTTACCAATACACCGGTACACCAAACACTCATACCCATAGCCCATATATTAGAATCCATACTTAGCAATAGTCTTGCGCCTGCTGCGGCTATGTTATTTTTATTTTTTAGTTTGGTCTTCAAAATGATCACACTCCGCCTGATGGTAAGCAGTCGTGAGGTCTAAGAGCAGTGGCCTCCACATTGTCCTTATAGCAGCTGAGGCGATGTTGAGGTCTCTACTTTGACGGCCTGAGAAAGTGCTTTTTCACGCTCCGCTTAACCTGTCAAATAGGTACCGCTAACGCCGATCGCGTCTACGGACTTGTACACGTCAAACCCCGGTGACCCTATATAGGGTCAAGCACACTCGATAGTGTATTGTTTACATTTGCATTAGTTATTTGAGCTAACGTAAACATTTCACGACCAAGTGTGCTCGACGCCATATGGGGTCACCGGGGTTTGACGTGTACAAATCCGAAGTCCGGTTTTGACGCCGATAGGCGTCACGGGGTTTGAGCGGTTAAAGGACCCAGGATTGAAGGAAGAAGGAAACACGTGCCTTGGCAGAGAATTCTATGTCTTGATCGTACGGCAGAGGTATGAGGACCCAAACTTGTTGGTACGCACTCTAGTCGACTCCACCGTGCAAGGATGGCATCTGCCCAGCACGCGTTGTTCTGGATAGGAAAGGGGAGGGCAGGATAAGGTGGAATAACTCTTCAGAGCACTCCCCGTGGCATATTCTGTAGAAACATGCCAATGAGGCAATGTCCCTACGGAGTTACAGTAAACTCGTGAACTCTGGATCTCCGATGATACGGACAGCCCGCCGCTGTAACCTGTCAAGAGCGTCTAGCAAGTACTGCTCGGAGCCATCCCAAAGATGAGAACTGTACTCCACGCAAGGGCGCACTTGTGGCTTATACAATAGGCACAGCTGCCCAGGCGCGAAGAACCACCTCACCCTGTTTTGATTAATGACGCTCTCGATGTAGGTTTTGGGATTAAGGGAACGGCAAAGATCCATACCTAAGATGGAGAGGCTGTCACGTATCACCAGAGGAGTGTTCTTCAGAGAAATGATTAAAACTCTCGAAGGGCCTCTTCACGTTGGACCCATGTCTCTGTGTAAGCCTCCCAAAGGGCCAGGTATTTTCTAATATAATATGTTAAAAAATACCTGTGACAAGACAAACATAATGATAATAATATCAGACCTGTTTTAAACTGTTCTACTGCTGTGCACGGGCCTAGTGCGGGTTGGCTGACTTTACATAGCTTCGAGAACATTATGGAGAACTCTTAGCCATGCAGGTTTCCTCACGATGTTTTACTTCACCGTTAAGGCAAGTGATAATTAACTATTTAATACGCATATAACTTCGAAAAGTCAAAGATGCCTTGGGTTCGAACTCGAGACCTCTGCGTGGCAGTCCAACGGTTTCCCACTAGGCTTTCGCTGCTGTCGATTCCCATACGGTGCGAAAATTTGTGTGCTGCACGAATAGTCGTTCCAAGTCTAAGTGTGCTTTGTGTCTATTGCTTTAATATTATACCCCGCGTCACATGAACTATAACCAAAGTGTAAGTAGTTTCTTAAAATTACATTTATTTTCCTTTATAGGATAAAATTTATTTTTGTTGTCTAACTCATTGCTCTCGTGACATAATATTGTGACAGATTTTAAGATCACGGCTTAGATACTAAGCTCGTATAAAATTTATCAGTATTTATGTCTAAGATATTTTGGTAGTTGCACTGACACCATGATTGTGCCTGGTAGACTGATAGATGGCAAAAGACCTCACCCATTACAATATAAAATTTAAAACACAGCTGGCGAAATTAGTGATTAATATACTTCTCGACTTCCAACAACCCCTATGTATGTAAAATATATTTTACTAACTTGCCCCATCCCTCAGGAACAGATTCTTTTTTAGAATGAAAGGTACGCTATGTCATTTTCTGTTTTTCACGCCTTAACTACTAAACCGATCATCATCAAATTTCGCATATACGTTGTCAGGGGAACCGAAAAGGACATGGGACACCGTCATCCAGGAAAAACACTTTTACTAACCTAACCTACATTTACGCGAGCGAAACCGCGGGCAGAAATCTAGTAATATACATATTTTTTAAATTTCTTGCATTGGGCCAACAATGAAGATTGTTTATGCCTGCCACACAATGCGCCTTATTAAATACTCTTTAGAAGAAATGCACGTCTAGTCGGTTTAACTTAAAAATATTCCGTTTGCTGTCTCTGTGCCAAAGTTTAGCTCACTATGCCAAATAGCCCCAGTGAAAATCACTAGTGACATACACACAGCAAACTAATTTCTTAAAGTAATGCTTTTTCTTGGCTTTGGTCTAGAAAATTAGGTTTATTTTAAATTTATCTTCGATAGTTAAAGCTAAGTGCACCGATAAGTGATTGCCATTTCAATTATTTTTAAACAGCTAAGATTTTATTTCAAATGGAATAAGATTAGGAATCGCTTTTAATACACAGGGTTTAGTTTCGTAAAGAAAAGTAATAAAGGGGTTAGTTATGTCAGCCTCCGAAACCATTAATATATAGACTGACTATATATAGACTGAGAGCACATATGACGTAGTGATTAAAGTAGTTGCCTCCTCACTGCCACTGCGTTGCGACTGTTGTGGATACGACCTCATCGATACTTACTAATATGTATTATAAAGCTGAAGAGTTTGTTTGTTTATTTGTTTGTTTGGTTGAACGCGCTAATCCCAGGAACTACTGGTCCGAATTGAAGCTCATTTATCGAGGAAGGCTGTAGGCTATATAACATCACGCTACGACTCACAGGGGCGGCGCAGTTATCATAAACGTGGGTGAAACTGAACTGAATTTAGTATGGTATAAAATTTGTGCAATCCACAAAATTAAATACCTAGTTGTTCTGAGTCTAGGAATGGTTGTCGTTACTAACATTCAAACGACTTACTTACACAAATAATATGTACGTCATTTGAATGTTTGTAACGACACATGGCCGGTTTATAATGCGAGATTAGATTTTTACTAAAATAAGTAAGAAAGTAAAAAATATGTCTCACAGCTGTATAAACCCGGCATCGTAATGATTGATAACACACCCACATTTCGCCAGATAAATTTTGTTAATTCCGCGTCTATTACTACCTACCTACCTACATACATATCGCATTCAATTTATCTTACCTTTAATTCTTTTTCTTAAAGTCAGCACACGAGAGTAAAACCCTTGGCAAGTGATCATAAGTACGGTAACCGTTTACTTGGCGCCTTGCCTATACAAATAAAATGTATTGCTAAAAATATAGCAGAATACACACTATTGTGGCATTTTAGTGTTTTATTGTTTACTTTCTACTAACAATATAAATGTTTATCCAAGCGTAATAACGCTTGGATAAACACGCTATAGGTTAGATGCTTTAAATCCCTAGAAATCATACAGATTTTCTGAAAAGTTGATGGTATTATGTTTTGCTGTAATAAGTGTTTCTAGATTAGGCAGTTTTTTTGTGTATAGCCATGACCACTGATGTGGAGCTCGAATTGTAATACATATTTACCCTATCTATAAAAATGATAACCAGCCCTGTATTAAACTGTCCCACTGCTGGGCACGAGTTTCTTCTCCGTGTGAGAAGGGTAAGGCCATAGTCCACCACGCTGGCCCAGTGCGGGTTGGCAGACTTCACATATCTTCGAGAACATTATGGAGAACTCTCAGATATGCAGGTTTCTTCACGTTGTTCTCCTTCACCATTGAAGCAAGCGATAGTTAACTATTTAATACGCATATACCTAACTTCGAAAAGTCAGAGATGCGCGCCTTGGGTTTGAACTCGAGACCTCTGCGTGGCAGTCCAACGATCCGCTAGGCTATCGCTGCTTTGACCCATCTATACTCCGTAAAATATAGTTTGGGTCCGGTGACACTTATGCCGAGGGCTATGTTGATCAAATTGGATTATAATCTATTAATGTTATTATTCTCATTGACGTTCTTATAATTATCGTACCTGAACATATTACAATAAATCAAACAAGAGGAATAGAAAACAATGCATTTTATTAATTTATATCTTTTTCACATACATAATTAAAAATGATTAAAATAAAAACTTTTTCTAGTTATGCTTAAATAAAACGTTTTATCAAGATTAATATTGTATTATGATATTTTATTATAAATAATTCAATGTAAACCTCGATTTATTTACAAGCCAGCTCAGTGCAGTTTTAGCCGGTTAAGAGGATGCAAGGAACTTTATTATTGGTGCACTTTTATCAATAAAGTATGATTTAATTTTTTGATATTGTATACTGTCATGAAATACGGCAGATGATGAGCGTGATAAGAGTGACAACTGTCGCAGCACCCGAGCCATATTTTACGGAGTATAGCAATGAATACGACCACCAAATATCATATTTAGCTATGAAGCAAATAACAAATAACATCATTGACGCATTGTTTTACACCCTATAAAATTTTCATTTCTTTAAATACAACTGTTCTATGATATCTTTTGTTGGTTCTATATATACTTATCAAAATTGCTTTTGGTAATTTCAACACGATTTCATAATTTGTCAGTACATCTTTAACACCTACATAAATATCTAATGAGAGAGAATTTTAAAATGATACACTTACAAATGTTGTGTATTATTTTTATTAAACTGTTTGAAATGATATAATTCATTTAAACAGCTTGTAACAATGAAGTATAATGATATTTTAGGATCGTAAAGGTCGAATAGCATCGTGTGCTAAGAAGAAAAGGAATAATTGGATGTTCAATCAAATCAAATCAAAATCGCATTATCAAATATACATATTCATGAAGTGCGATAATTCTAAATACAATTTATGATAATTAAGTTCCGAAGATGACTTCTTTTATTTTACTCGGACATTTTCGCACAAATTTGGATAAACAATCGACAATGTAACAATTCGGTACATTACAACTCGACAGGGCACGCGCACGCCCCGCTCCCGCCGACTGTTCGACGGCGGCTGAGTCATTATAATAATATAAAAAGTAAAATAAATTTATAATGCGAGATTAGATTTTTACTAAAATAAGTAAGAAAGTAAAAAATATGTCTCACAGCTGTATAAACCCGGCATCGTAATGATTGATAACACACCCACATTTCGCCAGATAAATTTTGTTAATTCCGCGTCTATTACTACCTACCTACCTACATACATATCGCATTCAATTTATCTTACCTTTAATTCTTTTTCTTAAAGTCAGCACACGAGAGTAAAACCCTTGGCAAGTGATCATAAGTACGGTAACCGTTTACTTGGCGCCTTGCCTATACAAATAAAATGTATTGCTAAAAATATAGCAGAATACACACTATTGTGGCATTTTAGTGTTTTATTGTTTACTTTCTACTAACAATATAAATGTTTATCCAAGCGTAATAACGCTTGGATAAACACGCTATAGGTTAGGTGCTTTAAATCCCTAGAAATCATACAGATTTTCTGAAAAGTTGATGGTATTATGTTTTGCTGTAATAAGTGTTTCTAGATTAGGCAGTTTTTTTGTGTATAGCCATGACCACTGATGTGGAGCTCGAATTGTAATACATATTTACCCTATCTATAAAAATGATAACCAGCCCTGTATTAAACTGTCCCACTGCTGGGCACGAGTCTCTTCTCAGTTTGAGAAGGGTTAGGCCATAGTCCATCACGCTGGCCCAGTGCGGGTTGGCAGACTTCACATATCTTCGAGAATATTATGGAGAACTCTCAGATATGCAGGTTCCCTCACGTTGTTCTCCTTCACCGTTAAAGCAAGCGATAGTTAACTATTTAATACGCATATACCTAACTTCGAAAAGTCAGAGATGCGCGCCTTGGGTTCGAACTCGAGATCTCTGCGTGGCAGTCCAACGATCCGCTAGGCTATCGCTGCATTGACCCATCTGCCCATATCGCTGCATTGACCCATCCGTAAAATATAGTTTGGGTCCGGTGACACTTATGCCGAGGGCTGGGACTATGTTGATCAAATTGGATTATAAATGATCTATTAATGTTATTTTTCTCATTGACGTTTTTATAATTATCGTACCTGAACATATTACAATAAATCAAACAAGACGAATAGAAAACAATGCATTTTATTAAATTTATATCTTTTTTACATACATAATTAAAAATGATTAAAATAAAAACTTTTTTCTAGTTATGCTTAAATAAAACGTTTTATCAAGATTTATATTGTATTATGATATTTTAATATAAATAATTCAATGTAAACCTCGATTTATTTACAAGCCAGCTCAGTGCAGTTTTAGCCGGTTAAGAGGATGCAAGGAACTTTATTATTGGAGCACTTTTATCAATAAAGTATGATTTAATTTTTTGATATTGTATACTGTCATGAAATACGGCAGATGATGAGCGTGATAAGAGTGACAACTGTCGCAGCACCCGAGCCATATTTTACGGAGTATAGCAATGAATACGACCACCAAATATCTTAATTCAGATATGAAGCGAATAACAAATAACATCATTTACGCATTGTTTTACACCCTATAAAATTTTCGTTTTTTTATATACAACTGTTCTATGATATCTTTTGTTGGTTCTATATATACTTATCAAAATTGCTTTTGGTAATTTCAACACGATTTCATAATTTGTCAGTACATCTTTAACACCTACATAAATATCTAATGAGAGAGAATTTTAAAATGATACACTTACAAATGTTGTGTATTATTTTTATTAAACTGTTTGAAATGATATAATTCATTTAAACAGCTTGTAACAATGAAGTATAATGATATTTTAGGATCGTAAAGGTCGAATAGCATCGTGTGCTAAGAAGAAAAGGAATAATTGGATGTTCAATCAAATCAAATCAAAATCGCATTATCAAATATACATATTCATGAAGTGCGATAATTCTAAATACAATTTATGATAATTAAGTTCCGAAGATGACTTCTTTTATTTTACTCGGACATTTTCGCACAAATTTGGATAAACAATCGACAATGTAACAATTCGGTACATTACAACTCGACAGGGCACGCGCACGACCCGCTCCCGCCGACTGTTCGACGGCGGCTGAGTCATTATAATAATATAAAAAGTAATTTAAAAAATTTTGCAGCAAATGTGTTACTATAGTTACGGGCTCCACTGTACGATCTTCAAATATGACCACAACTTACTGTTACCCGCTGTATACCGGTATAGCAACGTTATAAATACTTCTATGTATGGGTACTTTGAATAACGGTGTAAACAGCTTGCATTCGTTCTTACCTTTTGGCACTTGCCCCACTGGCAGGCGGCGACGATTAGCGAGTAGCGATTTCATCTAGAAGCCATAACGAGCAATGATAAGCGAGGGTGTAGTTACGATATTTTTATCGATATAAGCGAGTGTGCCAGTGGGGAAACTGTTTTTTCGCGTCACAGACAAATTAAACATTGGTTCATTTGAGTGACAAAGTAACACTTATGAACGTCAATGTTTATCATTTATATTTATGTTAGTTACTAGGTTCAGGCAAAGTTTGTAAGCAGAAACCTTCAAAAACTCTCATCCACTCTTTTAAATCGCACAATTACTTTTTACAATTCATATACAACGAGGTGATGCAGCCGTTATTCCATATACAAAATAAAATAAAGTAACTAATCGTCAATCGCCATCTGCTTAATCAATTGTATGTCTATATGTACTTAACAAGTAACAATAGCAAGACGATGAACTAGTGGAGACTGGAGATAGTTCTTATTGATAATGGGAACAGTCAACGATCAGGTCATAATTTCCTTTATGTGCACGGTATCTTATATCATTCGTACGTTCCATAAGCGATAAAACCGTTGAATATCACTCGCTTATTTGCTCGCCATGACACAAGTACCTTTAGCTGTGTGACGTTTTACGGAGGTAAGTCCATAAATCCGACACCCCTGTCTCACATGTCGTGTAGATACTCAGTCAGTCACAAGCGGAAACTACGTACTCAGCACTCCAAAAGAAGTTTTGAAGCGCCCACTGTGACAGAACAATGCACATTTAAGACCAATGTCGGCGTCTATAAAGCACATAGAAAAAAACAAATAGAATGATGAACTTTTACGGATTTTGTACAATAATTAAATACCTAATAATAATAATATCAGCCCTATATTAAACTGTCCCACTGCTGGGCATGGGCCTCTTCTCAGTGTGAGAAGGGTTACGCCATAGTTCACCACGTTGGCCAAGTGCGGGTTGGCAGACTTCACATATCTTTGAGAACATTATTGAGAACTCTTAGACATGCAGGTTTCCTTACGATGTTTTCCTTCACCGTTAAAGCAAGCGATTATTAACTATTTAATACGCACATAATTTCGAAAAGTCAGAGATGCGCGTGACCATAGTTTTAAATGTCGGGAAAGGAACGTTTTGATATGCAATTGAAACGTCGTCGTCGGAAAAGTGTAAAATGTAACAAAAATAAGCAGCGATAAACTGCATTTTATTTAGTTTAATAGTAATAAATTCCTATATATCACAGTGACTACAGTCATATCATTAAACATTTATGTCATATATGTATACTCACAGAGCACGCAACATAATAGAAGACTTAAGTCAAATATATTTTCCACATACCTCTTCTATGGAGAATCTCATTTATAGCCAACATTATTTCAATTGTTTACTTATTTAGCAAGTAATTATTTATTTTATACTGGCTTTTTAATTGCTTATCTATTGCTATTTGATTGTTATTTTCATATTTAAGTACTTGAAAATAAAAAATAAAATAAATAACACCTGCTTGTCATATTCTACTCAATCTAGGCATGTTAGTGACGACTATACATAGGAATATAACATTTATACTGTCGAAGTGACAGTCGTCTGCGCTCGGCGCCATCCGTTACTGCCATTGTTATTATTATTAGTTTTGTTTCTTGTAGAAGTGCGATGCGAAATATCCCATGTACTGTATATCTACCAGTATATTATTTTATACTAGACTGACCGCGGTTTCGCTTGCTTTAATATAGGTTATGTCAATAAATTTCTATAACTTTGTGAGCAGTACTCTTTTCTGGATGAAAGGTACTTTTCTGTACCCCTGAAGACGTGTATGCAAAATTTTATGATGGCCGGTCGAGTAGTTGAAGCTTGAAATCGTAACAAACAAACAAGTTCATATTCGCATTTATAATATTAGTTAGGATTCTATGATTGAATTTACTGTACAAGTATAAAGTAACTAAAAAACATTAACCTTATAAGAGAATATTATTTCCTAAATATTATTAAAAGTCTTTAGATTTAATGAGCCAGATTCCCTGCTGCTTCTGAGAACTTCTTCACATAGAATTCCAATAACACATAACAAGGCATTACATTACACACACAGGAAACACGACACTTTAGTAACGTCCATTATCACAAGCGCAAACTTATGATATTACTTATATATCATAAATAAGTTAAATAGCATCCTTAATTTTTCCACAAAATTCTTCTGCTATAATTACATTAATGACCTCATTCGTTGGGTCAGCCGAATTGGAATTTCTTACCTTTCCACCAGAATCGGCGAATAGATAATTTTGGAAAACAATTTTACTGTTACCTACCTTATCTTCAGAATTGCCTCATTAAAGTTACGAAAATCTGGGCTATATCTAACTCAGCAGTTTTTCAAACACCAATCTGAGGGGCTGATGTATGTATCTCATAAAATACATTGGAAGATTGTGTGTTTGAATTACACTGGATTTGATTTACAAGAATTGCACTGGATTTTATACTGATGAAGTTGTTTATAGCAGAACAGCTTATCTCTGATAAACTTGAATATATAAACTGCTTAATAGCTGCAGCTGCTGCCATGACATAACCATGATTTCGTTGAAGCCTTTTTAGTCTGCTATGTTTTTCCGGAATTAAAGTATCGCCACTCGTATCACAATCTGTAAAACAGTTTATCCGTAGAAACTTTCATGCAGATACCTTCGCATTCATAATTATAATATGGATTTGATAACTCGTAATAACTATTGAAATTAAACTACTATATACGGATTTTATCGCATTGTTTATTTAACACTCTATTACATAATTTAGAAACTGTCACACTACTATACTACTATTAAACTTTACTAATTTTAAGCTAATTAAATTATTAAAACTATTAAAACTATTTGTATTTAAGTTTACACTTTTCCCGACGTTTCGGTTACTTTTCAGCAGCCATGGTCACGGGGAGACTAAGATGGTAGTTGTCTCAATGTTCCAGTTCCATCTTAGTCTCCCCGTGACCATGGCTGCTGAAAAGCCACCGAAACATCGGGGAAAGTGTCAACTTAAATACAAATAGTTTTAATAATTTATTTAGCTTAAAATTAGTAAAGTTTAATAGTAGTATAGTAGTGTAACAGTTTCTAAATTATGTAATAGAATGTTAAATAAACAACGCGATAAAATCCGTAGTTTAATTTCAATGAATAACATTCGCGTAAACAGAAGACAATATTCGTAATAACTACTTAAAACGATATGTTTAAAAGAATTTAATTCAGGCTAAACAAGCTTATTTGCTATTATATAATACAAAGGACACCGGCAGAAATAAGCTTAACATAACTTCATGTTACTCCAATGTCTTATTATTCAAAATTCTTTAGATATTTTTGATGCCATGTCCTCTAATATTTTGTAGATTTACAATGGGATAGTATTTTATTAAATTAATAAAACTTCAACTTACTTTTATTTACTGGTTTCGGTTGACTTTGGATAATATACAGTGTATGAAATAACATTTACGCAAATCGATATTTCTTTCACTTTTTTTGAGTGTCAGTGTTTCAGGATCTTGGTGCCAATTCCGTTGCTACAAAATTCTCTTTTCTTAACTAAAAATCAATCAATCAATCATCGATCAATTTATTGACGGGACTAAACTAAATTTTTGTGATTTTATTTAAGATAAGAGAATTTTGTGACAACTGAATTGGCACCATTGTTAGTATTATATACACAGATCAATTAATGTATAAAAATATAGATTTAGTTGTAACTTACACTTTATTTCAACCCATTTTAATTATTTTTCCTTAGATTGGAATCGATACTAACTGAGACTTATTTTATTTAATGGCAACTCAAAAACTATTTTGACAGTGTCAATTATTGTCAAACTACTCGACATTCGCTTTCTTGCGCGCCGCTTGCTGCTCTCACATTGTGAATACTTCTCGTACTGTATATTTTTATTGTGTACTGTGCTTTCTTGACGATTTTGGCGATATTTTATGGACTCTGGCGTATAGTGCTTTCACGAATGACCTACGCATTCCAACAACGGATATTGGTTTCTTGTTTGTTCGACTGACAACGGCTTGTTTTAACGAATTTTGATCACAATGCATACGCAATAAAATCATATGATGACATATCAGTGCAAAAACATATTTTTCCTATATGTTTGTTGTCAGCTCTCTCGTTGGTAGGGAAGCGATCGAGCAATATTATTGTAATTGTGTGGTAGGTAAAGGAACTGTAGGTTGTTGTCATGTAATGGTCATAATATGGTGCCTTAGCTGCGCAATGTTCCAACAAAACTTAATACCGGTTGCAGAGTTTTAGATGATATTTTAATTATCTATGATAATTATTAGTGATTAATAAAGTGTAGAAAGTAACGAGTATTTTATTTATGCTCCCACTATCATATGAGCCGATAATAATGATCATGATAAACTATAAAAGTGTTTAGTTTTGTTAGTATAATATATGTTTATGTTCCAGTACATAACACACCTCAAATAACTCTTAATTACTTGGTGATCTTAAGATCTTTGAGACTTTTAAATACATGTGTATGTGTATTTCATTTTTCTTTGTCAGTAAATATCTTGTTACTCCCATTGAGCAGCTAGATGAATATTTTCATTTTGAAATGTTATTATTATATCTATATAATAAAGCAAAAATCATCTTAGTAACATCAGGCCCAGAGATATATGAAAACTGGCCGGTCTCCTTTACAAACATACCTTTTTGTAAACTTTTATAGCACTTTCAATGCTTTGATCTTTAACATAAGCGTAAATGAACAAAAAAAGGAAGCACTAAGCGTCGCAAGATCTGCCCCTTCTCTTATGATCAATTTAGGCCAGATTTTCTTTCTTAAAAGATATTCGCAGTATAGTCGATATCATCAATCAACAACTGCTTAATTATGTATTTGGGCTAGTTGATAATAAACTTGCCTAGTTTAGTTAACAAATGGTGTACACGTGGAATTATCCTAGATAGTGTTATGTAACAGGTACTCAGACAAAGCGGTATTTGATTTCACTACAGAACAGAGAGATTCTGTTATATGGGTTTCATTATTAACAAATTCTTAGAATTTAGAGATGTGCCGGTAGGCTCGTTCACAACATGCGACAAAAACATGACTGGCGAAGTTTGGTTATAAAACCGCTGTCTACATTTTTGGCGATATATTAAAAGTCACTTTTTAAAGCTGGTAGGTGGTTTAGATACTATATTGTCGAGTTGTGTAGTGCTATAACGAATGGGCTATGGCGGCTGGTTTTCTAGATATAGTTTGCACATAACTGATAAGGTCATACGATCGCCCGTTTTGTTCTTCTCTGAGCCTATTGTAATTGACGGACATCGATCACATGCTGCAACAGATTGTAAACTTTATAACATTCGAATATGCACGCCGTTCACCA
Organism: Catocala nupta; assembly: GCA_963675205.1. Classification (NCBI taxonomy): domain Eukaryota; kingdom Metazoa; phylum Arthropoda; class Insecta; order Lepidoptera; family Erebidae; genus Catocala; species Catocala nupta. The sequence goes on along the minus strand of OY776086.1, from coordinate 21,614,586 downwards.
ACAAATTGTTGATATAACCCCGTAGAGATGACAGTGACAGAGGCGTATTACACACGGTTATATTTTATGAAATACATACATAAATTCACGCCTGTTTCCTAGAGGGTATGCAGAGACTACGGATGAAATATATTTTATATAATATATAATATATATATATATATAATATAATATATAATACTGTTTTGATGCACGGGTGGCGTAATGGTTTAATTGCTTACATCCCTGGGGCGTCCAATGTTGCATATTCGATCACAAGACAAAAAAGTATGGTCAATAAATAATTGTGACAAACTGGAGCGGTCTTCGTGTGCGTTTTTCTAATGTTTCTCTTCGCAATACAGGAATTATTGTTAGTGCAACACAACAATACTGGTCAAGTGCGAGTCGAAGTGGCACGGAGAGGGATATGTAGATACCTTATAAGATAACGTAACCTTAAAAGATACATACATCATAGATAGTCTCAAGCCTGTGATCCCAAAGAGAAGGACAGTGTTGAATTATACCCACAATTCTCCTTTTATATGATTATCCGAATTTTTAGCTTCTTTTTAGCTCCTTTTTTATTTAACTTATTTATATCTGACGTAAGGAACTGTTTCCATAATTCAAATATATTATTATAGGTACTCGGATGATATGAAGATCATCAAAATTGTCACAATTATAAGCTTTTATACGACATACACATCGACACTATAGTAAATAAAGCATCGAAGACTCTAGGGTTCATAATTAGAAACAGTTCTTGTTTCTGTACACTAAAACCTATTAAGGTACTATATTGTTCCCTAGTGCGAAGTCAACTTGAGTACGCATTCCAAGTGTGGAATTCTCAATGCGAGATCTATAAATCTCGTACTGTGTCTATACAAAGGAAGTTTCTTCGATACCTAGACATTTGAGCGCAGCAATTCTCAGTTAACTACGAACATCGCTGTAAGAGATACCATTTCTTGCCACTGAAAATAAGACGAAACGTAAATGATATCTGCTTGCTAGCAAATATTGCAAACAATTCCATTAATTGACTAAGCAAAATATATTTACGTAGTGTACATGATTTAAGAAAACGACCCTTATTAGACACATCCCATGCACTTTTATACAAACTACAGAAGAAACTTTTTTTGTTTAAGGAGCGCCAAAGCATTTAACAATCTGCCGGCGCACATGGATAGAGATAAAAAAAAAATTAATAGTGGCCCTTAATTTCTGGCGCAGATTTTTCTAAAGTATGTTTTTGTGTTGTTTTTTCTTCATGTAAATTTTCTTTTTTAATGCTTGTGTTCCAACTAACCATTTTATGTCCATAACTCTGTAACTACGTATTAATATCGCCTTAGTTACCAATGCAAACTTCAATTGTATGTTGTCATATATATGTGAGAGCTTGTTATTAGCTATAGAAGTTAATTATTGTATTTATATATAAGAATATTAGTCTGTAAGCTTTCTGTAATAATAAATAAATTCAACCTTGTCTTTCTTTAGGGTATCTAGACCCTACTTGGCCTAGTAAGCCAATTAAAATCATCCGGTAAACAAAGCTGGTAAACCAATTAAACTTTTTGCAATATAGATTATTGTATTTTTATCATTTGCAATTAATTAATTTGGACACATCTTATTTATAATTCTTCTAAATCTCATGTCAATAACATTAGTAGTTGCTGGGATATGCAGCTGTGAGATAAACAAACGGACTGTCTGTGCGAAAGACAAAATTACACACAATAGTTCCGATTTTATCAGTTTAGTTCGGAATCCGAAAAAAAACAGGAGTTAAGCCTATTGCTTACAATGTACGCCGAATTGCGAATTTTTCGTAGAGTAAATCGAATTTCCTTCAAGTACAATGCGTCAACAATTTGCAAATGTCAGCCGTCGAGTGCAACGAACAATTCCCACATGGCGCACTGTGGGAGCGAAAAGAGAGCCTATTTTGTAGTGAGCTGAGACGAACCGGGAAGAACTTCCGCACGTACTGTTTTTGCTACAGTTATAGTATATGACTCGGATCAGTTTCACATCATAAACAGCCCATTTAAGGCATCTAGCTGCATCGTACAACAACATCTTTTTTAATGAGCCTATTATACTGTAGTTTAAATTTTTACATCGTCGCGGCATAAAAAAGTGAAAGTTTTCTTATATCCCCGTTCTGCAGTAATTAGGTTTATTTTTCTGGTTAAACTTTGCTCGGAGACAGTTGTTGCAAATCCCGAGGAAGTTAGAAAGTGGGTTGAGGACAGACGCCGAGTCGCCAGCAAACTATATAAAATGCATTTTGTTCATTTCAGAGCTAGTCGCGTTTTGATATGAGAGGATGACGGTAGATATGACTTAAATTCGGATTATACATTTGATATATTAAAGGTACAATACAGATTTAAGACAGCTATGGAGACTCAACGGTAGTGTATACTCCTGTGTATAAAGTCTCTTAATCTAAAACTATAGTTGGCAAAATGTGAGTGTGTATTAAACCTCTGCCTACCTCTGCGGCGATTTAGGCGTAAAACTATGTTTGTATTTACAACACTTTAGTTTTAAACTTATTGATAGAGAGCGCTGCTAAAGAACTTCGTCTGTTTAACAGGCAGGTAAAGCCACGGGCAGTAGGTAGTAAATAAAAGACATGACTTAATATGTGTTTTGAATTATTTTTGCCCTTTTCAAGTGGAATAAAATACCCAAGCCACAGAACAAGGAACACTACGTCACGCATCTCTACGCGCCGCTAAGCAAGCGTGATTTCGTTCCGTGCCCTGTGATCCAAACAAAATATCTTATTTATATGTCCATTTAAATATACTGTTGTTTTATGGGTATGGAGGAAACTGAACGTTCTATAATTTTCTTGGAAACTTATACATTAAGTAGCGTTCATTGACGTAATTTGTATGTTTTACTATTTTAAAATGCTAATTCTCGCACTAGGTATAATTCCAGTATCGCGGCGGACTTTACAAACTTTCAAACGACGGACACAAAGACCACCCAGACTAGGAACAACTATTTCTGGATCACACAATTTTTGTCCCGTGTGGGGATCGAACCCACAACAGTCAACGCGGCGGCAGAGGCGAGGCGACCACTTAAACCACTACACCATCCGAGCAGTTAATTCAATCATTGTCATACATCCATATTGTTTTTCGAAAATCTTTTTTGTATCTTTTTGTGGTTGTGTAGGAAGAGTTTTCTTAGGATTTTCTATAAGAAAGTTCTTAGTTACAGTGCGGAGACAGGCAATACGCTCGGTAAACGAAAGTTCTTACTCTAACAGATTCCAAAAATATTATACTCAATACACGACAAAAGTCTCGCCTATTTTCAACCTTATTAGATTGGATCGCTTTATTAAATGGTACTTAAAATATACCTAGCGAAATGTGGTTGTAATATATATTTACCTAAGCCTTTCGTTGATATAAATGGGTGAGTCTGTTTTATGTTACGAGAAGTTTCTATCTAATAAAAATTTATATTTATTCGTAGATTTATCAAAGTAGGACTTACTATCGCCTATTTTCTCTTTTTACTCCCATTGATAAAATTAGAATATATATTTTTAATAAAAGCTTAGCTTTTAGTTCTAGCCCGGTATCGCGGAGTTTTACAAATATTCAAACAACAGACACAATGAACCCATGCTTTGAACAACTATATGTGGATTGCACAAATCTTTATCTCGTGACTACCTTGAGGAGATCGAACCAACAATATTTGGTGAATTGAGCATCTTGGCCACTGCACCATCTGTGCAAACAATATCTGATAAACTAATGTCTAATATAATAAATACATAAAACTCCTCCTTTCGCCAGTTGTAGAAGAGAGATAAGCTATCTTTATAAAACGAAGACAGAGAGAGAGTGTAGTAAGTATGCCACGTAGAAGGAAGAACGAGCATATGATAAGCCACTTACCTGGCACACTTCCAGACGTCACAGTGCTTTGCAAGAATTTCCTCGCAAGAAACAGTAACATATTTCACCAGTATTTTCAGCGCGTTTGCCTACAACTCCTTTATGTAAATTCCGATATACAATTGAATTAATGCTCAGTGTATACAGATGTTATGTTATGGATAATAGGCGAAGTGGGATTACAACTAAACCCAAATAACTCCAGCTAGCAACCCGTTTTATTCCCCTACATCGAGTTTACCAACCAAAGGCCGTTCGTAAAACGCTTACCGATTATATTATTGTTTAGCTATGAAACAAAACCGTCGTCGAAAAAGGGAAGCTCTGTTGAACATCGATTAATTATTAGTAACAGGATGCTTAGAATTTAAGTAGTAGCTATTACAAGTACTTAACACTGATAAACAAGTTACAATGTTCAGCCGGCCTTGATCTGATAAGCGATCCACACTAATTTATAATTAACTAATTACTTTAAAAGCAACTTAATTTATGAAAAACCGTACGTTTAACTACTTCAGCAAAAATACGCTCAAACTGAACGTCGCGTTTTAAGCACCAACCAGAATAAATTATAAAAATATGGCGTCCACTTTGCTCACAAAATGAAACTATGTATAATTAAGAATAACGTAAGGTGCGTTAAACAATGAAATTCAGATTAACTATGAGTAATAGAATAAAAATATTATATTGCAATGTGAACGGAGTAATAAAATAAATATTAAAAGTTCAAACTAAGGTCCTACACATATAACATGCATACAAGTAGTAGGCAGAGTTGTATTATAGGTACTTTATGATAGTTTTGAATTTTAAACGCGACTAAAAACGACGTTTCGGTTGCTTTACAGCAGCCATGTTCACGCGGAGACTAAGATGCAAGCAACCGAAACGTCGAGGCAAAGTGTAACTCAAATATAAATAGTTTAATTAAATTAAATAGCATAGTAAAGTTCAATAATAGTAGTGTTAGAGTTTTTAAAATTATGTAATAAAAGTGTTTAAAGTAAAATAAACAACGCGACAAAATCCGTATAAAGTGTTTAATTTCAATGTATAACATTCGCGTAAACTTAAGACAATATACATTAATTTAAGTTAAAATAATAACTTATATGCAAAACGAAATATTAAGTTACATTTTACCGATGCATACGTAGTGCCTATTCATTTAAAAAACAGAGGGAATCGCTATGTATGTTCCGAAATAAAAAAATACCTTAGAGATATTACTATACTGATGTATTTTATAAATCCTTTGCAAGTGTTCCATTACATATAGTTCTATAAAATGATTTATAAGAATTAAATTAAAACCGTTGCATCGATTCTTTGAACAACAGCCTATATTAAAAATAATATCGGGCCTGTTTATAACTTGTCCGACTTCTGGTAACGTAACTATTCTCAGCATGATAGGAGTTAGGTCAATGTGACTTATGCCAACAATATGCACACTTAAATACAAACGGCCTCAATTGCGAAGCGATAGTTAAGACGATTGTCCATGAGGTTTTGGGTACGATTCCCGAATCGAGCAATGTTTCATAAGGTCTTTCTGTCAAGAAATCCTCAGATAGTTCGGAATTAGGCAGTTTGCGATGATGCACAACCTTATACCTCAGCAAGCAAAGGCGTTGGTCTTTCTACTGATCTCCCTTCAGTAGTGTAAGATTACCATCCAATCGGAGAGTGAGGGAATGTAGAATACAGAGTGAGATTGAGGGACTAGAGAATGCACTTGTGTATGCGCAGTGCGCACACACTTGTGCTGTTTAATATCTCCTGTGCAGACGGCCAGTCTCTGTTAAGATTAGCCACCATAACTGACATTCTAGCCAAACTTATAGTAAGAGGTTCATGGATATGGTTGTTTGCCTGGTTTTTCCGAAAACCTAACAAAGCCGCTGCGAACGGTAAACAAAAGGGAATAATTATTGAATGCGCGAGAATAAGACATTCATGTAAGTCTCGTGTATGTTTAATGTCAAAAATAGAATATAATTGTATTCTATTTTTGAGATGTAACTTATATAATACTAGCTTTTGTCCGCGACTTCGCTCAGCAACAGTATTTGTTTTTTTGATGATCTAAACCCTATAACCTTTCCTACGCAAAATTTCATAATGATCAGTCGAGTAGTTGAGCTGTAAAGATGTAACAAAGAAACAAACTTACATCGCATCGCATATATAATTTTTTTTATTTTGTTCTATTTTGCTATAAGTGCTATGCGAAACCGTAATCTTATTGCATTTTTATCTCTATTATCAATCTTATATGTAATGTGTTATCTGTAGATTTAGCTATTAAATAAATAAATATAGTTTTGTCTCGTTCTGGCTCATACAATTTTTGCAGTTTCAGACAGTACCCAAAAATATAGTGGGAAAACTCCAAGTACGTCTATTTAGCTCTTTACCCGGTCGCAAACATTCTTAGCTACTGAAATAGGCCACCAACCAACCAATTACAAACATAGTGAGAAATCTTAATAAACAAACACGGTGGATGGAGCAAATACCCGAAACCAAATAGATTACAATCAAAAAGACTAACTGGATAAAAAAACATTGATTTTCGACACTTGCAGTTGTACAATGCCAACACGGAATAAAAAACCAACTTTATGCTCCAATTGCACCAAAGTGCGTGTAACTGACGCTCGCTTTGCTTAAATGGAGCACACAATTTTAATTCGAGTGATCTAAAAGTTTACACTTAACGTTCACATTCAATTAAAATGATATGAGAGAGACTCCTCTGCCGTTGGCAATTATTTGGAGAGAGAGTAGAAGTGAGTCAGTTCACCCGAAAAAGTATCACCCTTTTACACAAAACAGATGTAATATTTATAACCATGTTACTGCATTTCGCCTATTATGAGTTCTCGTGACTCTGACGATTGAGTCACGGAATTTATAATAATAATATAATATAATATTCTACCACATACACACATCACCATCTAGCCCAAACTAAGCAGAGCTTGTACTATGGGTACTAGACAATGGATGATCATACAGACTTATATACTTTTTTTTGTAAATACATACATATTATACATAGAAACACAATTATGAAATGGAATGATACAAAAGGAGTACACTGCAATTTATTTTAGAAAACACCACACTAAGAATAAATCCTATATCACGGGGGGACTTCACAGACATTCTAACAACGGACACAAAGAACATCTAGACTAGGAATAATTATTTGTGGATCACACAAAGTGTTGTCCCGTGTGGGATTCGAACCCACAACACTCGGCGCGGTGGCAGCGGCGAGGCGACCTCTTAAACCACTACACCATCAGTGCAGTCAGAATTTAATTATTTCCTTTGCCGTAGTATCAGCAATGCACGTGTTATTGCAAACGTTCGTCGACTATGAACAGCCTAAGGGTGCATTTCCACTGACGCGGAGCTGGGCGGAGTGGAGAGGAGTGGACCGTGAACTAGCCAATCACAGTGTTCGATTTCTCCAGTCCGCATCAGTGGAAACAGTGTTAGTGGAGCGGAGCGGTTTCTTCCTTTCAAAGAAATAGCCAAACAGCTTTAAGTCTCAAGACAGAGGTACTGAGAATCCGACGGATGGGCAGTCAAAGTCTCACCATACCTAAGTGATTTTACCATCTTTACGCATCACTAATAAAAAACCCAACAACACTTTTTTCGACCCGAGTATCGATATCGAGACTTCATGGCCACTAACGTAAGGACAAACTTATGCTAGGGCTGGGTAGAAGAAGTTAAACTTGAGGCTGAAACTGAATTTCTTATATTGTAACGTAATATGATAATAGACGTGATATTTAAATACATATATAAACGTGTAAAAAAAACGCGTAGAAAATAGTATATATTTAAGTTGCAAGATAAATGCGAAGAGTTTTGTTTTAAAATACTTCATGATCCCTATAAATTAACTGATCTACTAATTACCCCATTTTTTTAAACGAGATCTTATAAGTTATCAATGATCTCACCTTTTTATAGAAATATAAATCCGTATTTAGGCACAATCCCAACTACAGGCATCCTAAGGTCAGATTTCAACCCTCACATACGACTGAATATCACTTAAATACACCGGCCGTAGTCACATGCTGACTGAAGAGCATGTGACCACGGCCGGTGTAACTTGGTTGAAATGTCAAGCATCAATAAGGTATACATTATGCATGATCGCGTTAATACTAGTTATGAATTATATATATGCAACGCGAAAGTTTAAAGTTAATATATAAAAAAAAAAAAAAATAAATAAAAAAAAAAAAAAAAAAAAAAAAATAAAAAAAAAAATATGAGTATCAGTTATTTAGATCGGATAGAATCGGATCCATCTGTCGCAGATAAAGATGAGATGACAAAATATTTGACAGAACGACGACTCTGAGCTCTGCAAGACAGATAAATGTTCATGACAGCCCGCACTTTACGCGACACGGAAAGCTACAAATTGTTTATTTAAAAATATAAGTGTTCAAGAGAAAACCAATGCATATTGGATTTTCTTGGAAATTCTCAGTTCAAGCACGTATCCTAAATGTTGGGCTCGGTAAATTGCAATTAGCTTTATAAGTAGATAGTTGCAATGGCAACTGGTGCCATAGCCTTATAGCACAAGTTTGCTTTAAATATTTGTGGCCGATTGTGAGCCCAAGTTTGATACTCGGATCGGTCAACATTATATTTTCTATACGCAATCTGGAATTATACCCGATAGACGATACGAAGGTCTTCCCTATTATACGCTATATAATTTTAAAAACCTGATCTGGGTTGTGGGTGCTCTAAACCTCGTCCATAATCCCTCGAAGACATCTGTATATCTTCGTTATGTTGCATTGTGGTAATTTTTTAATACATAAAACAAAATTTTATCTACTAATCAATTTGTAACTACTCCGACATTTTTATTACTATAATGGTATATTAACTAATATAGTATTATATTAGTTTATTTGTTTGTTACTTTTACCCTAACTATTCGACGGATCATTATGAAATTTTGAAAACACGATGTCAGGTATACAGAAAACGACATACATTTTATCCAGACAAAATAACTGTTACAGACATAACCGACATATACGCGAGCAAAACCGCGTGCATAATCTAGTAATTTAAAAAGAAATTGCTAATTGTACAATTAAACTGAACATGTTAACACCTGGGCATGTTCATACGCTAAGAAAGATAATAAAAAGAGACTACAATAGGATAGATTATATTCTTCTACAACTAAGTTGATTGTGTGAACGCATCATGTGAACAAAATGATAAGCGCGGTTTCATATATATTCGTATTCATAAATTGTTGACTACGTCTTTCAAATAGTTCTAATGTACATTCTGCGAAAATTTAAAAAAATGATTCGTGTAAAGACGCAAGGCTCGTAAAAAGACTACTTTTCAGCCGTAAGCTTTAAAAAAGAACTTGTCTCATAAATTGCTTTTAAAAGATTCAAAGATTCACTTTTCTACCACCGCCTTTTATTTTAGAACGTGAAATATAATATACAGACCGTGTACGCTTTAGTATTTAATTAAATAACATTTTATATATTTATTTATAAAACCTTATTCACCTAATGTATATGTTACGGTAAGTGTGATCAATTTAAAATTATTAATAATGGTATACCATTATTAATCATTACCGAAAGGCGAGGTAAAAGTAAAAAAATTATCACATTTATCAGTGATTATTAATAATTTAACCTCAGTACCAATAAATGTAATAAATTATCAAATATAACGTAAGCTAAGCGTCTTTCTGTTCGATCGAGCATCAGAGGATACAAAATTATAATTTTAGTATCCTAAAATCACCTCCAAATAAATATCACAAATGCGGCTTTTAAAAATTTTAAAATACATTTGTACCTACTTAGGTAACTGGATGGTTATAAAAAAAAATAACCACGAACGCTAAGGCTAGAGCTCCTCTCCGAATCTAACCTATGCGAGTCGGATTGCTCTGATTTGTGGTGTTAACTATAATGACGTTAGCAAAAAAAAGGTATATTTAAATTTTTAAAGTTTGCATTAGTGATATTTAGTTATTTGAATGTGATTTTAGGTTACCAAAATAATAATTTCATCAAGTGAGCCTATGAACACCGGGTGATCAGATATAAATAAAAATTATATTCGTGGGTGATCAAAGAACACTAAAGAGTCGCCGATGACCCAGGTGATATCACCCAGGTGATCATAGTGGAGTAGACCAATTTTACGGAGTCTATGATCGTCTAATTTTTATTTCATCTGTTTTTGTTTGATTTATGCATAACCAAATGCATGTAAGTTTCTTTTAGTATTTGTAAGAACTATGGTATTATAAATAAATACCTACTGGGCTCTTTAGTTAACTGATCCCGCTCGTACTGGACCCGCGGGATTGGTTAACCTAATGTATATTTCGAATTGGTCAACTGATCCCGTTTCATAATTCTATAATTTCTATAGATATCGAGAAAAGTGTTAGACATTAATATCACCAAGATTTATTATTCATTACTAAGAAGCCGCAGACACATTGCATTAAAAAAAGCACACAAGATAGACGACTCTGACTATTAGATTATTTAGATTTATTTTTAAAAAGACCCATCCGCTTTCCTTTGCCCATCATTGTGCGCCGATGTAAGACGCAAGTATGCCGCTTGCCAACCAGTCATATTTCTTTGTTATGCACCTGTGTGATCGAGAAATCTTTATATGGCCACTATGCGCTTTGTTCTTATAGTATTTCTTATACGCTTTTCGCACACACACGCCTGTACACAAATTTTAAAATGTACTGTAGATTTTTGCCTAATTTCAAAGCGGGTCCAGTTGACAAAAGAAAATAATAAAATAATTGAACTAGTCAACTTATCTCGCGGATTCAGCTTAGAGCGGGATCAGTTAACTAAAGAGCCTCTACTGGACAATTAACTTCGAGTCTTATTTTATTGCTTTTACCGACGAGAGGAGTGAAGTCTTAATAACAACTGGTAAAAGTGATGAATTTCAATTTTATATTTACACTAGCTGTTCCGACAGACGTAGTACAGGCGAAAAAAAAAAACAAATCTAAGCCATCCTCGAATCTACTTGAACACACACAAAATATTCATTTAAATCGATCCAGCCGTTTAGGAGGAGTTCACTGTCAACACACATACAGAAGAATTATATATATAAAGATTTACCAAATCATGAGATAATATTAATAACGACAGATAATTATTAATAATTTTCAATTAATCACACTTACCGTAACATCGGGTATTATATACCCGGGCAAGAACCGTAGCGTCACAAATAATTGCCAACGGCGAGCTTATACTCACAAATATAATAATATGTTCATATATATAATTTAAACGAATAATTATAAATAAAAAAGGTATATTTAATTCTTGTATATAATTATGTATTTCTTTTTTTAATAACTATGACGGTATAGTTAAAAAACAAATAGATCGTCGATTATTTGCGCATATAGAAATGTATGGCTAAGTTTTATAATAAAATAGCTGACTTTGATCAAGTTTCACGGATAGTAAATTAATTTTAAAGTGTCTTCTATCTGCAATAAACAATGCTGGTGCTGTAAACGTCCCAAAGCAACGAAAACTGCTTATTAAAAGATTGCTTGATGCTTGTTTGTTAGCTCAGAAGCATAAAACTTTTTGAGTCCAGGATGCCATCCAATTGGTTTCAGGCCAGTTTGTGATCACAGCAACCATATTGTTAGGCATTCGTAAGGTTATGTTAGAGCGGCAGCTAGGGTTCTTCGGACGTAGCAGCAGACACATAAGGATCTGGTCAAGTCAAGAATACTCACATCGAATTTCGGACAAGTCGTTATTCTTCTGGAGTAAATTCTGCTACGTCTAGTAAAATCTTATTGTTTAGTATTATGATACTCGTGATTTAAACTGCTTGGGAATATACAATGCTACAGCTTGTTTGTTCTGGGACTGTCCGAACGTAGCGGACGAGAGTATACACATATGTAATATAATGTATGTAATATGTGTTGGTGCACGGTTTCTGTGAGTAAAATGTTGGTGAGCCGTATTTGCGTGAATACGTCGCCGTTGATACCACAGGACGTATATTATAATATGTTCTGTGGTTGCGATCTTGTTCATATACATACATGTTAATACACATGTATAAGCGGATAACTGCCTAGATAACCGATGTTAATTGGTTGTGCTTATATTGCGGCACTGATTTGTATCCTCATATACTCGTGTGATAGTCAATGTTACCTCGATATCTAAGAAATAATATTCACTTGCTTTATCGCAAAACATTGTGAGAAAGGCTGCATATCTGAGAATAATTTTTCATAATGTTCCTGAAGATATGCGAAGTCTGCCAAACCGTACTAGGTCAGTGTGGTAGACTATAGCGTAATAATAATAATATTAATCATCACACCTTTGATTAAAACTCTCGAAGGGCCTCTTCACGTTGGACCCATGTCTCCGTGTAAGCCTCCCAAAGGGCCAGGTATTTTCTAATATAATATGTTAGAAAGTACCTGTGATAAGAGAAACATAATAATAATAATACCCCTCTGGGACAGTCGTTATCTCATCATGAGACTAACGCAATATCGGAGGGCATAGTAGTGGCTTTTAAACTATCACCCTTGCCTTGTGATATAAACAGAAAATGTATCTTCAGGTTAAATAAAAGCGCACAAACAGCAGGGCAGCTTGTGGCGAGCTTGTGGCGAGTGAATGTGAATGTGAGTGACACTGTGGTCCTGAATGCCTCAAAGAGTCGGTTTGGGCCTCATCTCCGGCTTGCCGTTACTGGTTGGCTGGGGTGGAACTTCAAGAGCGCCCGTAGGACTCTCAACTCTGGCTTGCCTTGGTTGGCCGGTCAGAGGAGGGCCGCTAGAGCTATATGCTTGGGGGTGGACGTGTCATTTTCAAGGGCATAACTATGGGGAAACCCGCTACGGGTCTCCGTTGTCACGAGATCCGTGATGGTGAAACCGATACCGCACTGCTCGACACTCTTAGCCACTCGCACCGGTGTTGCCCTCTGCTGCTGGCTTGTATGCCTATGGTGGCTATTCAGGAGGCCCATCTAGTGAGTTGGTGAGTCACCGTCTGCCCATTGTATTGATGCTATTAGAGTATTCAGGGCAGACGCCGTTTTTCATCCATAGTTAGCAATATACCAGTCCACCAAACACCCATACCTATAGCCCATATATTAGAATCCATACGTAGCAATAGTCCTACGCCTGCTATGGCTAGTGCTGCTGAAGGTGTTCCATCCCACGTTTAATTAAAACTCTCGAAGGGCCTCTTCACGTTGGACCCATGTCTCCGTGTAAGCCTCCCAAAGAGCGAGGTATTTTCAAATTTAATATGTTAGAAAATACCTGTGATTAGAGATTAATAATAATAATTTAGTTCATAAAAGTATTAGTAGTAATTCCACCAATGGAACAATATTAATATAAAGGGCTGATTTCATTATTATAGATATTTTTTTTGTAGCTAAAGTGGTTTTGATTAAGAATTTGTGTAAATTTATCTTTACCTTTTCAGTTTAGGTTTTCTCCAAACACCAGGCTGTAATAATTAAACAAAAACTCTAATTTAAACATGAGATCTATCCCTTTCTTACCGTTATCATTCTAACTTTCGCTTATCTACTTATATAATAGCTGCCTCCGTGGCGCAGTGGTAGTGAATGCGACTGCTGTGCATGAGGTCTCGGGTTCGAATCCCGGGTCGGGCCCAGAAAACGTTATTGGGTTTTTTGTTAAGAAATCTCAATAGCAGCCCGGAGTTAGGAAGTTGGTGGTGTTAGACACCCTCGTGCCTCGAAAAGCACGTAAAGCCGTTGGTCCTGCGCCTGATCTCTCTCCGGTCGTGTCGGATTACCGTCCCATCAGATCATGAGAGTTAGGGAATAGAGAGTGCAGTTGTGTTTGCGCACACACTTGTGCGCTATAATATCTCCTGCGCAGATGGCCAGTCTCCGTTAAGACTGGCCGCCGTGATCGAAAAATTCGGTCTGGAAGACATTATTATATAATATTAATGTAGATTGAATTGCAGTGCATATACAAATACACTTCGTCAGCGACATAATACGACCTACTCAATAGAGTATTCATCATGAACTGGGCAATCAAACCTTATGCCACGGAACTAACGACGCAGTCAACTAATAAGATTAAACACGTATTGTATAAACTGCACGGACTACATGTACGTGTATTAACAAGTAGTATAATTGATCGGCTCGTCACTACGTTTGGGTAAGTTTTGTTTTTGCCAGCAACTTAGAGGTTCACATCGATCCTCGTATATGACAAAAAGTTATATATTATCTTAAATCCTTGTGTTGCAGGTCTGGTTAACCATTATGCTCGTTATTTCGACGTATTTAAAGTCACCCGCGACACAGGCAATTATACCTAAAGCGAACATTATCTCTAAAACAATGATATTCGCCGTTCTACTATAATGCGCTATACAAGTGTACTTATAGCAGTTATCACTCTATACGATTCAGGTACAATTTTGCATTGCATCTCATTCACGGTACATTACCGTTATGAATAAATATGACGATTTAGCAAAATACCGCAGAGTTGTATGTCGAGATGGACCTTTTGTCAGCGGTAACGATAGGAAACGGAAGTCGTTGCTAGAAAGATAAATAATTTAAGTAATATATCATTCATCGCGGTGGATTTGAGGGAGAGAATATTCACTGGGGACGTACTCTCGTAGTTTTATGTTCACTCAGCTCTGTTTTTATGAAGCACGACATTTAGTTGATTGGCGGTGACAACATTCGTTTAAGACTGTGTCGCTGGGTATACTTAACTTTGTTAGACATTCTGCTACGTAACACAACGCTAGAATATAGGTATATCTAGAAGGTAAAGAAAACTGTTTAGGACCGCTATTTTATATTATCATTATTGTTTACTAGACAATTACAAACTGCGTGTTGCTATTCAGATTTTTGTCGTGAGATAAACAAAAAAGTGGCTTGATATGAGAATCAAACTCAAAAACTCACATTCGATAGTATACGTACGCGCCAAATTACATCGCTGGGACACCGAGGCAATCATTTTATCTATCTTATAAGAGAAATTTACGCATCGTAAACACGAGAATATTCAATATTCAATCTAAATAGTTGAACGCACGTTGAACGGTTCATTTGAAGTCAGTGTAAAATTTATGTCGCCCGCCCGAACACGAGGGATGCTTAAACTAATGGAATAACTCCTGTTTAAGAGGATATACGCTCTTTACTCAGTTACGGTGCGTTGTTTACATGCGTACTTAGAATCGTGCCAGTTTCACGGTGGGGTAAGCTGAGGTTATAGCTTTATACTTGCTGCGATCTTGACATTACTCTTTTGTTACCTGTTCATTACGTACTATAAAACTTATAACTCTTTGTCACATTCTTAATAAAACAGCGACTTAACTCGAAATTAGGAAGTTAATCAATTTGAACTCTAATAGTGTGGCTATAAATTCTAATATTATATTTGCGTTACGTAATTGCAACAGAGTTTAAATTTGTTTAATCCAATATACTTAGATAAGTCTCTGTTTTATTAGGAGTGCGTTGTGTTTTTACATACATAGATTTACTGCCTGTACGTCATCGATGGGTAGGCAAAATATTGCGCACCCGTATCTATACTAATATTATAAAGCTGAAAAGTTTGTTTGTTTGGTTGAACGCGCTAATCTCAGGAACCACTAGTTCGAATTGAAAAATTCTTCTATTGTTGAAAAGCCCATTTATCGAGGAAGGCTATAGGCTATGTAACATCACGTTATAAACAATAGGAGCGGAGCAGCAATGAAAAATGTTGCAAAAACGGGGAAAATTCTCTTATGTGAAGCAGACAAAGTTGCGCGTGTCAACTAGTTTTATTATATTTTAGCTTACGTACGTATTACGGGGACGAGCAAATTGTCGTTAATTTCTAGCTACGCGTTGCTACCCAGAATTACTGAGAGAAAATCTTTGTTCATGCCAAAATAGCACTTTGCCCACCCATGTATTGAACTTAACCTCGTGATTAACCCCAAATATAAGCGCAAACTAATGCTACTTTACCAACAAGGTTCTGTGTTACTGCAAGAAAGTAGAAATATTAAAGCCGCAGCTATTTTAATTAGTTTTATTCAATTAAGTTACATTTCCTTGTGAGGGAAACTTAACTAGTCCTGCCGACGACAGATGAAGTTCATCTCTAACATAATGGCTTCCAAGTGGAGCGTAGCGTGGGAAGAGCCAAAGTAAGATGGGTCAATGATACCGTGAAGTTTGTTACGAACACTTGCATACTGTTGGAAATGTTTTATACCGGGTATAAGGGACAGAGTAGTACCTAGATATAAAGATATTAGCAAATTCCAATAATTTTTATATTAGCGAAATCATCTTTTGCTTTAGACAAATTCCATACAGTTATGAATTATAATTTAATGACATATAGTCCATATAATTAAATAAAAACATACCACTGACTACTAAGAACAACAATGTAGTTGAATCATACGTGATGTAAACAGTTCGTGAAATCAGCTGTACACTAGCGCGGTGCGTAGAGGCCATTTCACTTGCGTTTAATACGTGCATTGAAGTATCGGTCGAAATAAGTACCTGTATGAAGACACATTGCAAATTTTTGCGGTATAGGTACCCTTATACCTCATATCATTGATGTTTTAATCGAGATATGCTACTTTTATATAATCGACGTTGAAATTCTGGTACCTATTAGTTTTTTGTTATTATTTAATTTAATTGAGTGTATTAATTGAATTAACAACTAGCACAATTAATATCATATTGAAAACCTCACGAAAGAGATGCGCTTTAAATGTTTTGCAATATTTTGTATTAAGACTAAAGGAAAAATGTCTCAATGAACATATCAGCTTTATTTCTGTTAATAATATTATTGCTAATAGTTTCAATCGTTCATTTCCTTGTAAACATAAAGTAATCAAATAAGTTTGTCCTGCTGTGGGATGGTAGACGTGGCGTATAATGATTTTTCCTTTTACGTAATAAATCTGATTTGGTATTGTATGGGAGGATTTACATAAACCCGCGTAAATAATTTATTGCTATCGAAACGTTGGTATGAATAACATATCAGCAGGGTTCATTTCTCTAAGCAACCGTCAATTTTCTTATTGAACCTATTTATAGGCAAGCGGATCTTACTGAGAAAGTCCAGATTAAAAAAATATAACATTTAAGTAATCAGCCGTCGGGCTTGGGCTTTACAATGGCCAGTAAGTATTACGTTTGTATCTAAGACGAAGTATATTTTTACCATTACAATAAAGACTAAGGTACGCTACCTCGTCAGATCGATAACGAAGAACTAACAATCATATGATCGGCATTCATTAAGGAATATCACGAAGTTCCACATGCTCAATTTCATGTTTAAATCTATGATTTATCTTTTAGTTTTTGGTTCTAATATCTTCACAGTGCATTGTTACTTCACATATTTTTGAAGTGAAAACTTCTTAAGGCGCGTTGAGCACTTTTTGGGTAAACAAAAATTATGGAACTCGCGTCATCGTCACCGAACGCTTTCCATGAGCTTTATGTATACTGTGTATATATGTGTACTTTTTGGGTGAATAAAAAGCGTGAAACTCGCGTCATCGTCAACGCACGCTAGTTACTTAGTTTTCACTTCTATCAGCAGTCCCCAAAGACTGCTACGCATTTCTTTTTTACATAGCGGCAAGTCTTGCGCTAGGAATAATTCCTTGTAAAAATAACGTACAAACAACGAGCACCAAGAGTACCCAGACTCGGTACAAGTATCTGTGGCTCAGAGACCGTATGGGGATTGAACCAACATCACTATGCGCAGTGGCAGTGTCGCAGCAGTGTAGTGAACTAATATATTGATAAAATAGTTAGTACGAACCCCATAACGTTACCAGTTTTCTTTACACAAAGCGGCAATATTATATATAAACCTCTATTATTACAGAATACGGGCTAATAACAATAAAAACACGTTTTCTGTTAGAAATACAGATCGCATTGTGTATAAGATATCCGTATACATAGAGAGCAAAGAAACAACCGCGTTTGCGTTAGAGTTGAGATATTTCCGGATCCGGCTACTCTAGGCTAAAGCGGGGATTCCGTAAAGCTCCTCTTAAAATATTTATAAGAACTTAATTTAAAACGTTACGTTTAACTTGATAGTGAAAGCCTTTGAAAATTTACGTACATAGTTTCACGCCTGTACGTAGGTAACTTAATTGGGGTGGGCAGAGCACGACATTTCGATTATGACTTTTGAGAATCATAACCAATGTTATAAATGCGAAAATGAGTTAATTTATTTGTTTGTTTGTATGTTCCCCTTTCCCGTCTCCATTACTCCACCGATCATCATGGCATTTTGTATACACATTGTAAGAGGTACAGAGAAGGATACAGGATAGATTTCATCTTAAAAAGGACTGTTCTGAGCGAACAAATCTGCAAGCATAAGTTAGTCTGTTTTTAAATATTAAAATTAACTTTAGCTTAATAAACCATTTTCTTTCGCCAAACTAGACGAAAGCACGACGTTTCTGCTGTATATATTTTCTCTCAGTTTTGTGGTTTACTTGCACCCAATTTCTCAAAGACGATTAACTTAAAACATTAGTTAACTGACGGTCAAACGCATGCTAACTGCCGTAATTGGTTGATTGAATTAGCAACAGCCAATCAAATCACTTAACGTGGGTTTAATTTTGACGCTGTCGATTAGCTTCCAGAAACTAGGTGTTAGCGTACTTTATATAGGTGCCTTTTTCTAAGGACTCGCTTACGATCTAACGGTTGCCGAATCAGTTTTCTAATGGAGTTTATATAGCCGTGTATAAATAAGGAAATTAACTACATTCGGTTTTAGACACTTGCATATTTTTATACTCCACTGTAAACATTTCAGAAGAATTAATTTTGTTACCAGCTTTTGCTCGTCCGGAGATAGTACTTTTATTCAGGATTCCACCTTTATTTTGAACATATAGAGTACATTTACTATCTAAGGTAAAAAAAATTAAGTACAAGCTCCGAAATTAAAGAATTATTAATTAACCTGTTTTTTACAATATTTTTGTTGATGCTAGTAACATCTAGCAAATATATACTATCAAGGAACGTCTTAACCGCATCTTTAGAATATTTATCTATATTAAGAATGACAAACAATTGTTTTTATTCAATTCAGGGAATCTTTTTAGCGTTGGTTAAACTAAACAAAACCTGTAAATGTTGACATAGGTAAAATAAACCACTTTTACGTACTTTATTTTCCTAATAAAGTATTAAAGTACGTTTACCCGAAATAACGTACAATACTTTATACTTTACATTTATAACATTAGTAAGGATAATTCAGACAATACTTAGTTTTAAAAAGATAACTATGATGCTGAAATAATGCCGGTGTCATGGCGGAATATACAAACATTCAAACAACAGACACAAAAACATTTAGATTCGACACAACAATTAACGGATCACATTATTTTTATCTCACGCGGGAATTGAGCCTACAACACACGGGTTAGTAGCGAAGCTAATATAGGAGGATAATATATTTATTTCTTAGTAGTAAATCTATTACACGCATACAAAGTCACGACCACAGCAAGATACTAAGTTCGCATTTATGATATGACAGTACAGTAATTGTTCTCTAACAGTTAATTACTTCTACCGCTATCATAGTATTAAGTCACGTTTAAGCGAATATTGTACATTGAAACTAAACTACATCATATCGTAGATGATCGATGGCGTAGTGGTTAGTGTAACCGACTGCCACGCCTGATGTCGCGGGTTCGATTCCCGCACAAGTCAAACATTTGTGTGTATGAACATGGATGTTTGACTTGATCTGGGTGTTTATATGTATAATATTTACGTATCTACAAAAAAAAAATTGTATATGTATGTTTATCCATTGTCTAGTACCCATAGTACAAGCTCTGCTTAGTTTGGGCTAGATGGTGTTGTGTGTATGTGGTAAAATATTTATTTATTATTTAACTAAGTTATACGTATTTTATTATGGTTAATTTAAAAATATATTTATGAAGTTACTAGTTTTTGCTCGCGGCTTCGTTCGCTCGGAAACAGTACTTTTTCTGGATGGAAAGTACCCTATGTCCTTTTCTGGAATCCTGACAAAGTGTATGCGAAATTTCATGATAATCAGTAGTGTAGTTACAGTGAGAAAGTGTAACAAATAAACTCACATTCGCATTTATAATATTAGTAAGGATTATTTAACCTAATGAATCGCAACGGCACACGTCGATTATATCTGGTATTCTAATAATTGACCAGTGAAACAGGTTTTTTGATTGAGCAGGCTTCTTTTATATTTTTATACTAATTTTAAGATGTTGTTGTAAATAAACCATGATAAAATTCGTATTCATACATAACCTTCGACGCCTATGGTGTTTATAACCATACTTCAGGTTTTGTTTAGTATCGTTTAAGGTTTCACGTAATAAGGAATGAGCCTACTGGTATCAAACGAGCACTGCAAGCCGACCGGGGAATGGAAGTCGAGGCTAGTCACAGGGCAGTCACATTCACAATCGTTGCGCCACCGAAGACGTATATAGTGGTTTTATTTTAATACTCTGCTATCCATATCATCATATTTAACTCAGAAACATTTTAGCGTGAATTTCCCATGCAACACAGGCGTGTTATTCCGTGGACAAAGTCTTTGTAAACTAGTATTACTATTGACAGACAAGTAGAAAGTAAATCTCATAAAAATAAGGAAAACCTCGAAGGAAACGACGGATGCTGCGAGTTCCGAGTAACCTATGCTCCTTATCTTATTTGCCTTGCCGCATAGATGTACCTACATATATCGTATTAGGTATGAGTATCAGTAACTAATCGTAAGAGCGAATACTCACCATATCGTGAAATTCATACAGTAATAATAAAAAGGATACGATAAAATGCTTTCAAATACATTTATATTGAGATGCATAAAGAGATGCATATGTATCTATTTTGTGGTGTAATGTTGCCTGGAGAGCTAGGCAGGGATAACAGATTTCTACTTACTGCAATCCTGATGCATTATTCACTTTCAATAAATTTTTCATACATGTTTGACGGTTTATAGTAATCTGACCTTTAGAACTATCTGTCCTAAGCGGTTTGACTCACGTTTATGTTTTCTGCTCCTCTCCCGCTACTCGTAGCGTGATGTTATATAGCCTTTGTTACCTCTGGATGAAGTGGCTTTCCAATGGTGAAAGTATTTTTTAAATCGGTCGTATAGTTTTTCAGTTCGTTCATTATATCAGGTTACACACAAAATGCATTTACATACAAATCTCTTTTTAATATTATCTAGTATAGATATATCCGATGTGATCAGAGAATTTTCGTCACGGATTAACACTTTCGCGTGTCCCATTAATTTTTACTTTTGCCTACGCAATACATATGCCTGTTATTAACAGTATAACAATAATATAACTTCTTTTATTTTATAATATTTGTATGTTATATTGTCTAACGAAAAATTCTAAATAGCTGTTTGTAGCACTGAGATAGATTTTTATTTAATTTAAAGTTAAATAAAGAAAGGAAAACGTCACTTTATACCTTTCAATACCAAGCTTATTTTACTTTTTATAAATATTGGTGATGGCCAGTAACAGACTTTATATCGAACGGGAAAGCTTTTCCGTGTGAATCCTAAGTAAACAAGAACTTGAGTACTCGTACCTACAATAAACATTACAGAAATACTATTTTTATTATCAAAATGTGAATCAGCATCACAGTATCAAGTGTTTGAGATCTTTCTACCAAGTATATTTATAATTATATTCGGTGGTGTTTGCAAGATGTTAAGATCGGAAAACGTATTACTTCGTATAAAAAAGTTGCAAAAAGCGCAAAATAGAATAGTTAACTATAAGCACTGAGCGCCGTTTTCAACACTTGCTAAAAGAAATTCGCTTTATACAAAACGCATACAAGGGCAGTTGGCCTCTTGCTCATAACTCAGCGCCAAAACTACCTATTCTACACAGTCGCTTTTCGTTGGTTGCCAACTCGTTACTAGTTTCTAGCTCAACTTACTCGTGACTAATCGTTGACAGGCAGACAAGTATCTACCTAAGAGACAAACGCTATTAGTTCCAAACACAGCGTTACCATAAAAAGAAAACTCCTACTGAAAAACCTCTAATGTCCAAAGAAAACATGACAACCATATGAATTGGCTCCAATGTTTATAAGGCGTTTTCACAACTGGCTGCATAAGTTA
Source organism: Catocala nupta (assembly GCA_963675205.1). Classification (NCBI taxonomy): domain Eukaryota; kingdom Metazoa; phylum Arthropoda; class Insecta; order Lepidoptera; family Erebidae; genus Catocala; species Catocala nupta. Next base: position 21,592,263 of record OY776086.1, on the reverse strand, counting down.
TGAATGGAGATTTTTGTCGTACTCTTACTCTCATATATGAACCTCTCGATGACGTAATGTTGTAAAAGTCATCTTGGCGAAATTAAGTAATTTTTATAACATGCAGGTTTTCGAGCTGCATCGAACTAAGTATTTAAAATGATAATATTTGCAAAAAAATGGTTTTACTACCCGGAAAATAATGCAGCATACATTTTTACTTAAAAATTACATATATAGATAAGAGTCACGCCTGTTTCCCAGAGGTGTAAGCAGAGACTATAGATTTCCATTTGCTACGATCTTGACACACTTCCCTGGCTTCATTCACTTTCATCACATTCCTCGTACACGCTCGCTGGTTAATAATATTCTATCACATACACACAACACCATATAGCCCAAACTAAGCAGAGCTTGTACTATGGGTACTAGACAATGGATAAACATACACATATACTTCTTTTTTTTAAATACATACATATTATACATAGAAACACCCAGACCAAGACAAACATCCATGTCCATTCACACAAATGTTTGACTTGTGCGGGAATCGAACCCGCGACCTCAGGCGTGGCAGTCGGTTAGACTAACCACAACGACATCGAAAAAAAAAAACTACAAATTCGCGGGTATTACCTAGTATATAAACATACTATCAAATCGAAGTACATTATCCATACTTAGTACGATTATTTGCACAACTGACGAGTGTGAATCAAATATGCCTCCTGTTTTAGGAATATACATCCATACATAGTCTCCCACCTATATCGCCGAAATGGTAGTCAAATGTATATTACACCTAGATTTTGCCAAGTATGGTTTTAAGTTTACGTAATACTTTTGCCGTCCATCAGGCATGATGACAGACTCCTTGCTGCTATTGAAAATAATGCATATACAGAAGTGAGTTTACGCATATAATAAAATTTAAAAACAAGTTTATTAGCATTTTCTTATATGCTATTTCAAAATCAGTGGTTGAGGTACTCCTTTTAAATAAACATTACCTGTGTTAGAAGATCCCACTCTTCACATTCCAGTATTTATATACTATTTGTATATAAGGTGGAACAGTTTTATTCCTGCTCTTGATATGAGAAACTTAAACCGTAGCCAACCACGTTGGACTAGTATTAGCAGACATCCAAACGTATTATCTAGTAAGCTAAACAATATAACGATATTTAGCATGATTTTATTATTGTACCAGAAATTAGTTTATCGACGAAGGCTTTTACTAAATGTTTACAGATTTACCAAACTGTGTGAGGAGTAAGACAGGATACATCGTGACGATTCTCCAGAGGATTAGCTTGGGTCACTACGTTGTCTCTCGCACATCAATCTAATGATCAAAGCCTGTTTGGCAGATCATTGTCGTTATATAAGAAGGAAACGAATGTTCGAATGATCGAATCTATCCAAGTCAACCCTTAACTGGCAACTAACCTAAATGTAATAATAATAATAATAATAATATCTTTATTGACTAAAATCAATCAAGTAATACAGAAATCCAATTATATCAACACTAAGTAGGTAGTAATCTAGGCTTGACTGCAACAACCATCAAGGATAACCCCTTCCACTCCCGTGCTAGTTGTAAACTGTGTTACAGGAATGTTAAGGATAATCCCAAACAGCAGAATTTACAGCGGACAATAAAATATACCAGTGCTATATTATAGTGGATTTTGATTTTACTGAGTCCCCAAACCAGGCGTGCCCTATTTCTATGGGGACCAGTTTAAAAAAAGTAATAAAAATTGAAAATTTTAATAAAAATGCCAAATAAGAGGTGTGTGAGTGTGTGTAATTTATTATGTTTGTGTGTGTGTGCAGGCGCGCGTGTGTGTGTGTGTGAGTGTGTGTGTGTGTGTGCATGTAGTGTGTGTGTGTGAGCGTATGCATGTGATAGATTTGTGTGTGTGTGCGTGACTTATACAAAGATTTTGATATTTCCGTTTTTTTTTTTTTTTTTTTTTGGTTTTATGTATGAAAGATGCGTCGAGACATTTCGTGTTAGAAGTGAGCTATTATTATATTAAGATATCTAGTTCAAAAGATTTTCTGTGTTTATGTAGGATTGTTTTTGGAGCCAAGTTTTTAGTTTTATTTTGCACTGATAGTAATTTAGTGGGTAAATATGTATGATTTTGTTAATTTTATTATAAAGATGACCACTAATGACTGTATTATGTCGTTTGGCCAGAGTGGTTTTGTGTCGTAACGGTGGACAAACTCTATCTGAACGTCGTTTTGTACTATATATGCTTGGGTCATATGGTAACTTTAAGTGTTTCTTAAGAACTACTTGTTGCACAAATAGTTGCCTTACCGTAAGCACGGGAACATCCGAATAAAGTTGATGTGTGGGATACTGAAAAGGTTTCCTAAATATAACCTTCAATAAAGACCTTTGAGCCCTCTCTAGCGGTAAGATAGTTGTTTTGGCTGCACCACCCCACGATAAAATAGCGTATGATAAAATTGACTGAGCAAGAGCCTGATAGGTTAATATAAGTGTTTTGCTATCTGCAGCATTACGGAGAAGTTTAAAGACATAGATAAGTTTTCTGACTCGTTTTGCTAAATTATCTATTTGATGTTGCCACTTCATAAATTGGTCGAGGTAGATACCTAAATACTTAACATGAACAGCTCTATGAATTAATTTACAACTGCAGTTTGTGGATGCAGCCCAACAATTATGTGCTTTTAGCTCGAGGGTGTGCGGTAGCATACGGGAATTGTGGGCGAACGTTATGTAGCATGTTTTGTCCAAATTTAAAGTTAGTAAATTGACAGCGAGCCAGGATGTTACCTTTGTGAGAGCAGTCTCTGCATGTGTTTTTGCCTCATCCCAGTTTGATCCATGGACAAGAATTGCGGTATCATCTGCGTAGGCAAATACACTGCAGTTAGGCGAGGACAGTTCACATAAGTCATTCAGGTAGATAGTGAATAGGGTGGGGCCGAGAATGCTCCCTTGTGGGACACCATAATCCAAGGATTCCTCCGCACTAATATAATTGTCAATTTTTACTGACTGTGTTCTATTGCATAGGTAATCAGTTAGCAGGTCCAACACAGTCCCTCTTATTCCGGCCTTTTCTAACTTTGTTTTTAGAATAGGGATTGAAACGGTGTCGAAGGCTTTGGAGAGATCCATAAATACACCAAGGCATTTCTGTCCCTTGTCCATCAGATCCACTGCCTTAGTAATAAAAGATTGTATAGCATCTTCAGCAGATATGTTTCGTCTGAAGCCGAATTGATTTGTTGAGATTATATTTTTGGTATTCAGATAGTTTGTTAAGCGGTTGTTGATGGCTCTCTCCAATACCTTCGACATCGCGGGCAAGATCGAGATAGGCCTATAATTAGTGACTATATTCTCATCTCCATTTTTATAAATTGGGTGTACTATGGCTTTTTTTAATATATTGGGGAAAACTCCCGATTTAAATGCTGTATTACATATGTGTGCGAGGAGTGGAACGAAAGTCGCGTAAGAGTCTTGTAGAATGGCAGAAGAAATACCGTCCAGTCCAACGGCACAGTTTCTACGAAGTTGTTTTATAATAGCTTCGATTTCCATGTAATCTACATCAAGAAGGGCCATAGAATCCCGTAAATTATTTTTATTCGAAATGTTATCAATTGCTGTTATGGGAGAACCGTTTTGAATATTCAATTCCTTAGCAAGTTGTTTTCCAATATTTGTAAAGAAAATATTGACCGCGTTTACCGACAACATTGGGCTTTCCTTCATGTTTAAAAGTTGTGAGGCAGTGGAAGTCCTTTTCTTAGTATTTGTGATTGTTTTTATAGCATCCCAAGTAGCACGTATATCATTTCTTGCATTTTGAAGCAGGTTTTGTTCATAGCTACGTTTCAGTCTCTTTAACAGATTATTAATGAAATTTCGGTATCTTATATATGTAATTTTAAGGGTTACATTATTAGGATCCTGTGTTTGCCGTTTGTGCATTTTATCCCGATTTCGAATGCAACGAATTAAACCTTGAGTGATCCAGGGTTTAATGTTTACTTTCCTACTTGGTAATTTGTAGGAGGTGGTGTGTTTTTTTACAATACCAGAGACTATTGTCACCAAATATTCTGTTGCATAATTTACGTCAGTTGAGTCAAAAATAGGGGAGAAGTTGCTTTGTTTTATGTCGTCATGGATAGAAGCGAAATTTATTGTATTCCGATACATAGGACTTGATACAAATGTTTTCTTGAGAGATAGCGAAACAATTGTAGGGCAATGATCCGTTACAAAACTTTGTAAAATTAAGGTGATAGACGATAATTGTGTTCTAAGTATCACATGGTCCAGGCAATTTTCTCCTCGAGTAGGAAAGGTGTGTGTTGGGACCATACCATGCGACATTAAAAGGTTTTGATAGTCATCTACTCTTCTATCGGTACCATTAATTTTAATGTCTAAGTTCATATCGCCTATGACACAGACGGATTTATAACAAGTTAATGACCCAAGAATATCGTTAAGTCCGCTTAAGAAACTGTCTATGTTTTGAAAGGAAGGTGATTTATATATAATTAATATGGCTATATCTTTGCCTATTTTGCATAATAAAGAGTTGAATTCTTTAATGTGTTGAGGTTCAGTAACATTTGTGCAATTTAATTCCATCCTTATGTATACAACAATACCGTCATTTTGATTTCCTATATTCTTCGTATAATACGAATGATAACCGTCTAGAGGCGGTATATTTTGCATTTTCAATAGCCAACATTCCGTAAGAACAATTATATCGCATTGAAAACGTAATGAGGTGAGTACAGTTTGTAATTGACTGAAGTTTTTATTAATGCTACGAATATTTAAGTGAAAAATCGTAAATCGGTTACTCAACTTCAATATGTAGTCCGAGCAGTTTTCTGTTGAGCACAGGAAGGAAATGTAAATTCAGTAACGTTATAAAACTCATAAGATAAGCTCACAAGACTTATAATGTGTCATAAACGTATAAATGATTCATTCAAAGTAATGAGGACTTTAAATTTTTTTAATAAAATTCTTTGTGTATTGTTGTAACGAGCCCTACATTTTTAGTAGGAACATAAGAGTCTGGCAATGTGCTAAACGCCCACTGTTATGTGGGATCTAAAACCAAAGCAAGCAAAATGTTAGTGAGTCATGCAACATTGATTTTTGTAACCTCCCCTACGTCATAAGAAAAGCTGCGAGAAAAGAGGAGCAGAGAGGGTATGTTAGGCGCATCCGGGAAAAGACGTTCAGGTCCAATAAATCTACCACGGTTGTGCCTACTCCTGCCTCGAATGGTGGGTGGGTTGGTTGAACTAGAACTATTTCAGCAACCTTGCAACTCTGCCTACTCCTTCGAAGGAACAGACGTGAGTTTACGTATGTTTGTATACTCAGGTTCAGCCAGATTTTATCTATTTTATATAATCTTACAATGCTGTGCTACACACGATTTATTTTTGTATAACAGAACGTTGTTAGTAACGAAATCGAAATGCTCGGGTTACAGTTTACGTCGGTAGCAACTGGCGTTCCTAACAAATATCGATACAATCGGTCACTCACCTGGGTTATAGTCTTGAAGTAAAGAATGTATGTTATAAGTTCATGCTTTTTGTCATACAACAAAGTTTTAAAACAAAATAATTACATATATTGCGAAATAATCAGCCTCATTTCAAAAGGCAGCCGATGCTCAGTATTGAAACATTTTTATTAAATAAAACAGGGTTGATTTCAGCACTTGTTGGCAATGAATAAATTTGCTTACTTTGCCGAATACAACTTTATAGATATTCTTTCTTAAAAAATCAAACTCAATCGAAGCAAAAGTTATGACGTAATTTTATGTTTAAAAATGCGATTATATTTCAATGGTGTTTTCAAGGTCAAAGTTCTGTTAAAACTGCTATTATGCAATATATGCTTTAGTACAACAGTATTAAGGTTGTATTTGGATTTGCCAAATCTATAGGGATCGACATTTAGAGGAGTCAGAAGACAAAAACCAAAACAATGGTTTCACATTGGTTTTCCGACTCTTTTAGCTAGCATCATGTAAAATCCAGCAAACGGATTATGATGCGGTTTTCACAGTTAAGTAGCTTGGAGGTTTAACTAACATTGCACGTACAAAATAAACGTTGCGGGCAAACTTTATTCCATGTGGACAAAATGTTACGCAGAAGCTAGTAAGTTATAAAGTTACTGGTGTTTATCTTGTCAATGATGGTTTATCTGTTCCAAATAAATTCACTTTAGATATTAGGACTTTTAGATTCTATAAATGGGAAAAAGCAATGAGTTAGTTATAGTGACAAAACAATGTCGGTGACACGGTCTATTCAATTTGTTCATTTCCGAAGCCTAACTCGATCTGAAGGATTTGTTTTTCTCAGTCACTTTGTCAACAATGCTTATGAAAAAATCAGATCACTTTTTTGTTTTGCAATTCTATGCGTTGGAAATACTTTGCTACAGAATATAATATGTTTTCTACTGGTTTAGTTTCAAAAATTGTAACTTAAAATACATTTTCATGACTTGACCGAACTTTAAATAATCTTCATAAAAAGACTTAGTTATAAATAATCTATTTAAGTTTATCAACTCTCGCATTTATTGAAACGCGATAAAACTCTTTTGAATAACCGAGTAATTTAAAACTTGGCAACTTTCTTAGTAACTTCATAAAATTAGAGGAATTCTGAAATATAAATGTATTTCTTAAAAAAATAGTTACATAAAATATATTTTCTCTCTCGTAAACGTTTAAAGCTCTTTGATTTATTTATTTATCTTATTTTTCGGGCAGTCAACATTCCTTTTTCCGGCTTACTCGCCGCTTATTAAAGTAAACTAAGTATATAAGATTAACGTATAACTCCTACTTTGCTACCTGTCTTTTTGCCTTTATTTACGTCGTAGAGGAAGAAGTAAAACATCCTGTTATATGTATGTTTTAGAATTGATATGCATGCGTGTACTGTCAACCCTTTTCAGCTTACTAAATGAATACCATGTAACAATTAAAGGGATTGAGTGTAGTATGTAAGAATTAATAATTCATGGAACTTACTAGTCAGACTTACAATTCAAGGTAAAAGCACCCTTAATCCAATATGGTACATATTGGATTAGGGGTGCTTTTGTCTTGACCCTTAAGCCAATATGTTCCATATTGGGTAGGTGCTTTTCCACCTGGGCAAAGGGAGGTAGCTATTCGATAAAAGCGGGCGAGGCCAAGCTACGAATTTAAGTGTCTAAATCCGTCAAAGCGAAGAGGTGTAGTGAAGCGGAAAACATATAATAAAACCTGTGCAAGAAAGATGCGCTACAAAGGTTTTACGGCGATGCCAGTGCTGTAGGCACTGCAGCGATGTCATCTCCACATTGCTGATGTATGACGTATAAATAAGTTTTAAACCCAGGCTTGCTCCGTTCTTTATGTGCAGCATCCTTAGCTGAAATAAGGGATGTGATTGTACGTGGAAGATCTACGCAACATCTCTTCTTAAAGAGCATAGGTAGCTCTTGTCGGTGAAGCTATCAACACATATATGTCTTCTTTTTTTTTTAACATCTTAATTTGTATCAAGTCCTACTTTTTCGAATCTGGGATCGAAATCTGAAAGTATCTTAATTTGCTGAGGAACGGTAAAGGCTCTTCTTTTATTGCTAAAGTCCAAAGCGACAAGCAAGGCCCCCTGATGATAAGTGGTTACCATAGCCTAAGATTACTTGCGATACAAGTAATCACTAGCACATTGCTATCTCAGTAAAAATTAATTAAAATAGGATTAAAAGAAAAGAATAGGCGAAGTCGAAATATGATTCTCTCACTCACCGGGTTGTTACTGGTTGGATTGTTACTGTTTTACTACTATAACGCCGCCGCATTGCTATAAGAAAGAGTTGCTTCCCCAGGCGAACCGACTCATTCAACCAGTCAAAAGAAAATTGAAAACGTACAGCACTTACACTCGAAAAGAATTTTACTCCGTTTATAAATATCTGTATATTATATAACTTTATGTAGTACCAAAAATATTTTATAAAGGTATATAAAGCTCTTAAACTCTAACATTAGGTGGTTACCCCGATTTCCTGTAAGAAGGATTCATGTCACACATTAATATTCCAGAAATGTCTCATTGATTCGAAATTCAAACGCTCGCTTTTGTAATAAAAATAAGAGTAATAAATTAGACAACCTTCGCACTGGCACCAAACCTCTCTATCTTACAATCTAATATTTTAGGTAAGAAATACGAGGTTTTACGTGTTCTATAAATAAAACAACAGAAGCTTACATTAAAAATTCGTGGCGCATGCCATTACTAACTTTATTCATAGATATTATTGTAACTGGAAACAACACTGTAACAAGAGTGTGTAAAGTAACAACAAAACTTGGAAAGAAAATACCAGTTGAGATATCTTGCTTTTTTAAACATAAGTTACACAATGATGGAGCGCTTGACCGAACTTTAAATAATCTTCATAAAAACACTACCCTACGTTGTGCTCTATTAAAATAATAATGAAACCACCAAACATTGTATCGAACTAGAAATTGCTTAATACCATACCAAAATTAGCGAAACATTTACGTAGATACATACAGAATGAGCTGAAAATCTTACCTGTATTTAAACCTACGTTAACGTTCAGGAGAAATATAATTATGGAAAGAAATTTGATTTTTTAAACCATCATCATATAAATACAAATATCAAAATTGATCAATGAGAAAATTTATTATGGATAATAAAATAATTTGAGTGACGAAATTAAATATTACGATCTACTGTATTTTATGTTACCTGTCATCATCACCAATGACAACTGATGAACGATGAAACTGATATCTGTAACAAACATTGTTTCTGTTAACCAAATAATAAGTGTGAAATCTAATATTTCTAGGACTCCTGTATAAATAGGATCTAAAGGTACTTAGCAATTATACTTACGTAAAAAGGCTTTTTATTTACGAAATTTTCCAAATAGACAGGTTTAAAATAACAGTCGTCTTACTTACAAACGGCACTATTAGGGCAACATTTATTATAAGGGTTTTCATTTATATAAATATAAGTGTACAGTAAATCTCTTTTGTAGGTACATGATTATTTTAATTAACAAAACGAGATTACAAAAAGAAACTAATATTTAATAAATAAAATGTATTTAATTTATAAATGCTGACTTGTACAGATTAAGCTGAGTAGTCCATAGTGATCAAAATCGTATACATTTCAAATGAATCGGTTTAATAATTGCCGGTAGGAAAGGTAATCCTGACTAACATAATTATAAATACGAATGTGAGTTTGTTTGTTTCTTACGCTTTTACGCCGTAACTACTCGACCGATCATCATGAAATTTCGTATACACGTTGTTAGGTGCACAGAAAACGACATAGGGTATCTATCATTCAGAAAAAACTTCTGTTACTAACCTAACTTAACGTGACATATAGTTACGCGAGCGAAACTGCAGGCAAAATGTAGATTGATATAAGTATCATTATGGATCTAAGTGGTTGGGATACCTACTCTGCTTATTCATTAACCACTTAGATTTCACTGTACACAAAAAGGAGTTCTTTATTTTCCAAATATAGAAGAACTTTAGCGTAGATACGTATAGTCAGTAACAGACGGCGAATGTTTTGGATAATTGACTTTTATAAACAGACGCAGGTATCTGAAATCCAAATGATACGTGGAATCCGAAACATTTCTAATTATTAGTGGTTTAAACGAACGGGATTATATTTTTTGTGTGGGCAGTTAGACTTAAGCTAATAAATATAACAGCCTCGTATAGCAGATAAACATGACTACATCGAAATTAATTTGTTACCATTTTTCAATTATCGAAATTTAATGGTTTCCACAAAATATCACGAGCTTTTATAAATTTCAGTTAATTTACATAGGTATTATGGCGTGTAACCGACAGATGTTGTCATATTCTATGTGCACATATGATAAATATTCACTTAACCTGGATACATACACCTGTGAAGCCTTTCCCCCGAAGAGATAGGTAGCATATACGGGTTAATTGTGAATTAGTTTGCACATTGACGGTCGTGAAGATATTGTGGTTATTGCTTGTGTTTACCCACTAAAATCACTATGTTTATTATAAAGTAATTAAATGTGCAGTGATGATATCTTTCTATTTTTAAATGTTTTGTTTGTAAAATATGTACTAGTTTGTATGATGAACGTATTGCTAATATACTGTTTACTCGCCCGCCGCAATCCAAAGTTGATCGCACCGTAAGCGAATAGATGTACGGTGGTAAACCGTACATAGTGACTATGGGTTTCCATTGCTCCAGGATCCAGACATATCATTTTTGCTCCATGAAATTTTTGTGGCACCCTCATTGTAGAGTACTGTTAACCAGACCTGTCTGCAAAATGTCTCCGTTCTGATCACAAAACTTTCACTCAGGTGTCGAGTTACAATATATATTTTCAATTCGTTATATTGGTTATGAATAAGAACAAATACAGTACATCGTAATTTATAATATAAATCTTAATTGGCTACCGTTTAAGTACAGAATATTTTCTAACAAATATGGCCATTCTAGCAATATCCATATGGTTTACAACTTATGAGCAATTCATGCACGTTTTCTTTCTGAAAAGATATTCATGATATCGACGAAATTTCATGTTCGTATTATCAATTGGTAAAAGGTTTTTCTATGAGGGAAGCTCTACATTTCATGTTATTGCCGGGATTTACTTTATTCGTATGTCTCTTAAATATGAGTTACATGTTACATGCTGTACGAGAGGTCTGATGTATATCATTGACCCTAGCCATTGACACCTTATATATATAATATTATATTTCGCTTCCAATACAATTCAGCTTTACCTCATATTAACTTTCTAACAATAAAAGACGATTTCTGTTTCAAAATCGAACAAAATTTCATAGAATATTTATTAAATGATGCATTTTCAAAATCAGAACTGTTTTACAATCAGATGCTTACTTTGATTGTGATACATGTGACTTAAGTGTCACCAAAAACAAAAATAATTAGTGGTATCTAGACTACCGAAGCAAAAATAAGCGGCATCAGAAAGACCCAAAGCAAAAACACAGTTTGCAGAATAGTCTTACGTTAAATACAAAACCTAGTATATGCTTATAATCTAGGCTAGACTAAGCAAGGCTTATAACCTATACCTTTCATCTTAAAAGTCAATGTCATGTCAAAAATCATTTATCCATTTACGTAACAAATTAACACTTTCAAACGTTTAAGGTTAGTGGTTAGTGATTTAACTGAAGTTGTTGAAGTTACATTTATATTCGTTGCCAAGTTCAGGCAAAGGGTTGGGCCTATAAAAAGATATCTGCATTATTGATATCGATAGAGATTGCATTACTGCCACACAGATAGGCATTCATGGTAGTATTCACAAAATTCACAATGAACTTATAACCTAGTTGTAAAAATTAAAATCTTACTTCTTGCCTGTTCTTGCACAGCGTAGTAGTTTAAGGGATCGCCTCGCCATTGACATTACACCAAGTTTTGTGGATTCAAATCGCACACAGTACAAAATTGTTTGTCAGTCACAAATGATCGTTTCAAGACTTCTTTTTTGTGTCCGTTGCTTGCAACTTTGTAAAGTCCACCGCGATACAGAACTAATGTCATATTATAGTACTATTTTGGAAAGGAATCTTTCTAATAAAGTTACTGTTTATGTCTTTAAATAATAGTTCCTCACTGATTTCAAAAGAAGAAAAACGTTCTCAATTCAAACCGAATATTTATGTTTCTTTTTTATACATTTTATATAATTACGTTACCTTATATCTCCGACGTTCCTTAATCAATTTGGAAGAGTTTTTATTTGAAAGGACTTACCTAAAATGTGTTCCTAAATAAATTTTGTCAAGATTTGATGGTGAGCTTCGGAGACAATTAACTTGCCGGTTGATAGCAAATTAGTACCTAATGATAAGATTTAACTTACATCTTGACTATAGCTGATATGCACATACACACATAATCACACTTGTCTATTTCCCAGAAGTCCGACAGATGTCGTGTAATATAAGTGTGCCTCATATTATTTTAGGACTCTGGTACATTTTATTAAGTATACAATCTTAAAAGTATTGCTAGTTGTAGACTCTAGCATTGGTTAGTTTACGGAGACCACTGGATCACTCATTTAGATTTTGAACTTGAAAAACGAACTGAGTATTGTAAAATAATAACATGTAAACATAAAATAAAAACAAGTTCAAAGAGTGAAAAGCGTGAAATAAAATTAACCTTTTTATAATTTCTTCCATTTCAAAGTTTTGGAAGACGGATTTAAGATTATGTTAAAATGTTGTATTATTACTGAACAATTATTAGACTTACTAAGTATTTTAACTACCGTACATATTCGCCTTCAGTGATTATTATTTTATGAATAAGGCCATTATTGAAATTGAATTGATTTCTGTGTAATGATTGTCTGTAGCTAAGAAATCTTCACTTGGGGATTACTTAAGTTATCATATTGTCCCTAACACAAACTGAAAGGCCGAGCAACGTCATATCAAAATGAAATTAAAAATACCTGCCTGTTGCTAATTCGGCTTGCCAGTTGAAATGCATTTAACCATCTGGTAACAAATTTTTGTATTGATCTGCCTTTCAAAATCCGAAGGTGAGTAAGGCAGAAATACTTCAGCGGTTTTGTTACGTCAGCGCAGCATTAGCTTGAGTTATACCCCACTTCAACTAAATAGCTGCAATATTATTTATATAGGTATATATACAAATACACTACGATAAGTTATCACGATATTCCAAATCTGCGAAACGGATCGATAATTCACATAATTCCCTTGCGAATATCTTCATACACATTAGAGATGGATAGAGCTAGAAAACAAAATGTACAAAACAGACAACGAGTAGTATTGATAACAAAACATCGAGACAACACATATATATCACTCAATTCCTAATAAAATACTTTGAGGAAGAGTACGGATATGTATCTAGTTTGTTTCAGTGGGTATCGAGTTAAAAGAACGACGCGGCGCCTCGCGGCGCACGCCGATAGGAAGTCTTTGATAGTGAAAAATGTGCTGCCATTGATTTATTGATTACGTTTTGTTTCAGCATTAAATACCCGCATTTTTTCGTACTATCCAATAAAATTGTGGAGCATTGGACACAGTTGTATATCATTTTTAAATTTTGTATGCTTGATTTGCATTGTTGCTTTTACGACGTTTGTAAAAACTTTTGAAATTTGGTTTGTCATTCGATTAGGTATACAAAGATGTTGCGGATGTAGATTTTTTGACATCCGCGGACGCGGTTGCGAATACGGATATTTAAAGGCTCACATTGGCGAATGCGGATGCAGATGCGCATGCAGATGCGGATGTCCAAATCGATGCGGAAGCTCCGTATTGCGGATGCGGAAGTTGATGATAATTGTGCATCTTATTTAATAAACAGTAGGTATCTAATATCACCTCTGCAAGTTCAAGCCTGTTTTGTAAACATTCATAAATTTAGCTATACCATTTTCTAGTGTTTCTTGATTCTCATCTTCACTTGGAAAATCATCGCACCATTCATCGGCCCACCCATTTTCTTTTTTGTCGCAATCAGCGTTATATCTGTATCCTCGTTGATTATTGCGGTTGTGGATGCGGATGCAGATGGCCAAATCGATGCGAAAGCTCCGCAATTACGGATGCGGATGCGAATATTCGCAACATGCCTAATATGTATATTCAAAATATACTTGTTGTTAGAGTTATATAGCTAAGATAAAATTAAAATTGATTAATGTGCGCCAAGACATTAAGCAGTAGCGCTACATGTTTTCATATTTAACCTGTCAATTGTTGAACATAATTAAAAACCTACTGTGTCTGGCCGCCGGTGTGCCGCTTCGACTCAATACGTCAAAGTTAAAGTATTATGTGCTATTTGAAACAAGAACACTTATTATGTCATTTACTCAAATTCGCTAAAAATACACTGACGAACTCATAAACTGCATCAAAGTTCAAAATTACTTTCGAATTAATGTTTTTGAGAAGTATGCAATCTTTTTAGATTAAACTAAATGAAAATGTCGAGACTATTTATTAATCATAAAAAAAACGAAATTTTAAAAATGGAACTTCCGTAAGATATAAAATTATAGCCGGATAAATAAAATTTATGCATAGTCTCAAATTCATGTGTTATTAGAATAAAGTTTGAAATTAATTATTTCTGTTTCTTTTCATTTGCCATTTAAATTATTGTTACCAATAGTATTGATTATTAGTCTTTTAAACTCAACAAAAGTTTCGTAGCCATAAATATGGATACTTCGTCTGAACAACCCGCTCAAATTGTGGCATTGATGCGGGAAGGCTTGGATCAACGAACGATTGCTAGAAATTTAAATTTAAACCAGTCTACGGTTTCTAGAGTATGCCGAAGGTTTGTAGAGACAGCTTCTTACAAAAGGAGATCCGGTACCGGCAGAACTCGAGCAACCAACCGTCGTGATGACCGATTTATTGTTTTAACTTCCCTACGAAATCGTTTCCTCACGTCAGTAAACATCAAAACAGAGCTGAACGAAGAGCGTGGAGTAAATGTGAGTACACGAACAATAAGAAGGAGGCTTAAGGAAGCAGCAATCACCCCTGTTAGACCAGCAAATGGTCCAAAGCTGTCTGCAGCTCACAGACAAGCTCGTTTAAGATTTGCGCGTGAACATCTTAATTGGACTGAAGAGCAATCATCCTCCATATTGTTCACCGATGAGTGTAGGACATGTTTAAATGGTGCAGACGGACGCAGAAGAGTCTATCTTCGATGTAGGGAGAGATATGCTCAAAGTTGCATTGAGGAGCGTGTTCCTTTTGGAGACGGTTCGTGTATGGTGTGGGGTGGCATTTCGATGATCGAGCGAATGGAACTTGTGTTCATCGACATGGTTCGTCAAAACGATAGAAGAGGTGGTTCAACGACATAACGCTATATAACAGCGGTTTTAGAAGCTCACGTGGTACTTTACATGGGATTAATAGGCGAAAATGTTACTCTAATGCAAGATAATGCCCGACTCCACGCCGCTGCACAAGTTCGAAAATATTGTGAAGAGGTTGGGATATGTACCATGAATTGGCCAGCACGCAGCCCGGATCTTAATCCCATTGAACATATTTGGGACAATTTAAAAAAGATGTATATGCGAGAAATCTTGTGCCCACAACAGTGGCAGCCCTAAGAACTGCGATTTCACAAGAATGGAACAATATTTCGTAAGACTGTTTAATAACCCTAATCAGATCTATGCGGAACCAATTAGAATCTGTAATAAGGGCACGTGGAAGCAAAACACCTTATTAAAAGAAAAAAAACAGAGCTACAACTTTTTTTTTTAATTGTGGTAACCTATCTTCAATAAACCAACCAAAAGCAATTTCTGTTATATTTATAGTTTATGTTTAAAAAAAAAATAATGGTCCAGTATACAAACATACACTTAAGGATATGATACTACGCTGTTATGAAGTTAACGAACCAAACTATAGGCTTCAATTTAAATTTGTATAAAAAGTTTGAATACTTGGTTAAAATGTTTATTTCAAAGGCGTCTTGAACATTGATGCAGTTTATGAGTCCGTCAGTGTATATTATAATTGATTTTTAAATTAGTTCCGTAGCACAAGTTGGTGCTTAAGTATAAGTGCGATCGTTAAGTACCGCAAAATATTACTGGGTTTCCGCGTTGAAAATTTTCCGTAGCAGCATTGCAAATATGCCCAGTAAACTGCAATACGCCTGCGTTCGGTTACATGGCATCTCAAAATATAGCTAGCGAAATGTTATTGTATAAGACTCTACTTACTCCCACTAGGATACAGAGGTGTATGTCAATATAAACTTATAATACTATTACGCGCGAGATGACCTCCAGCCACCCTGAGGTTTGACCTGGGGGTGGTTGGCTTCGTGAGCCTGCCCGCCATCCGATCAGCACCAGGTCCGAGAGGCGGCGTGAGTGTTCCCACACGCGCCTCTGTATCGTATGTCGCGGGCCGAAACCGCGGCTGGGTCGCGATTGCATGTGAAAGCGATTCGCGCGGCCCCGCTAATTGCGGTTATGTCAAGGAGTGGTAGGTTTAGTCGGTATTCCGGGAGGTCCATTATCATCATTTCAACATCTTTTTCTTTTACCCCGGTGAGTCCGACATAACCCCTCCGCCCGCTCCCGCGGAGGGGTACACGTCAATGCATTCCCCCACGTAAAAAAAATTAAATAACATTAAAAGAAAAATATTGCCTATGTTACTCGGTGATAATGTGTTCCCACACGCGCCTCTGTATCGTGTGTCCGTCCCCCCCTCAGGGGGACAGTAGGGGTAAAATTAATGGTGCCACCATTGGCAAGTCTATTTGTGTAGTGGCCTGTCGTTTCATACGGCGTGCCGAAACCGCGGCTGAGTCGCGATTGCATGTGAAAGCGATTCGCGCGGCCCCGCTGATTGCGGTTATGTCAAGGAGTGGTAGGTTTAGTCGGTATTCCGGGAGGTCCATTATCATCATTTCAACGGGTAATTTTTTCAAGGGGTAAGCGTCAATGCATTCCTCCACGTAAAAAAAAGTAAAAGAATATTAAAAGAAAAATATTGCCTATGTTACTCGGTGATAATGTAGATTTATAATGGTGAAAGAATTTTTAAAATCAGTTTAGTAGTTTTTAAGTTAAATCCTTATAATCTAACAAAAATCAAACCTTTGTCTTTATAATATTTGTAAACATATAGATAAATCTCTCTAATAATAAATCCTAAAATAGAACATCAATTATTATTTTCCACGTAAATTTTCAAACCATTTCCTGATATATCTCTTTAGTACATCCCATCCTATATGTTACATTTTAGAGGGATACGCGTACAAGCCAATTGTTTTATTTAAAATAAATTTACAGAATCAGCTAATTTTAAGCCAAGTATCAATAGTATATTATACCTAGTTATAGGTTTTCTCAAAGACAAACTCATATTTTCAAAGAGCTTCTAGATTTTCCTTGTCTTTTAAAGTTCGTGAAGGAACTTTACATAATACATAACCAGATCATTAAGTGGAGACTCACACCTAACACCATTAAATGCAAACTAAAATTAGACATGGCTTTTATATAGCGAAACATAAATATATGAACCTGGCAAAAACAACAAAGAGAATTACGCTTAACGATTTATGTATTGAATACGTAATGTATGCATATATATAGTATTGATCCATTTTGTTTTAGCTGTCAGTAAATAAGACATCAAAATCTAAAATAAGCTTATTCTAATGCAACATTGAATATATGAACCTTAATTTGTTGCCAGTACATTCTTACGCACCCTTTGGTAACATAAGCAACAATATAATTAAGAATCACTTTTGATATTCAATTCGAAGGGGAAGGGGAGAATAGAATGTGGTATCGTCATAATCGCCGCAGGCTAGACATCTACACAAAATGCATCTTATCTATTCGTAAGTTCTATAAAAATGGAATGTAACGAGTCGGATTTTCCCGTCGAGGCTCAGCACGAACGCGACACCCAATAACGCCAAATTACAAACATATATGCCGCTACATTTCATATTTTACGTTTCGTTTATACGAAATTGCGAAAACGCGTTTTCAGGAAAACAATATATTAATTATGCATGACCCAATTCACTATTTACTGCTCAAACAAAACTTCAACACCAACGTAATTAAAGTTAGCAAATTTAATTGGAATTGGTTTTTAACAGGCGAATGTGGAAATAAAATATTCTTCTACCAAAGCTAATTATTCCCAAGCGTATTGAGGTCGGCCATTAGTCTAACCAGATGCCGTTGTAATCAATTTCTGGCGTGCTACTGACTTTTGAGCGCTGAACTAGAAAAATATAAGGATATTCTAAGTTGACACGATGTTTAAGGGCACTGAATTTAAATACCTTAGTAGTCGCATATAGTGCATATTGAGAGTCGACACTGTGGTGTTGCATTAAGTAGACGCGTTCCCTCGTCATTGTCAATCATTTGGTAACAGTACGAATGCACCAGCTCACATAATGAAGAACCTGCCCTTAACAGGATATACTAATATGCCCGAAAGGGAAGGCAGAGATGCATAACTGCATTTAGCATTATTTCCCATGTAATAGCACAGGCCTAACACCGCCAACCAGACACGATTAGCGAGCATTTCGTGCTGCTACTGACACCTTATTGACAAAAAAGCCCAATAACACTACGACTGCCCTAACCAAAAATGAATCTAACCAAAATTCCAAATTTATTGTGCCTAATATATATATAATAAAGTAGAATTATAAAGAAAATTTCCTAAATGTAACAGAGGTATGTTAAAATCAAAGCTGAAGGACTAGTTCCTTGGTGACATACAAATAATGTCTGCTTGTCATTAAGAAATAATTGCCACGAAATACCTTGTTTCTCTTCTGTGTTTTCTTTTTTTTATAAACTATAATATGTAGTTTGTAATACCTATTATATAGTTTAGTTAGTACAAGTAAATAGTTTGTAAGTATCTATGACAGTGTAAGGTTTAAGAAAAGTGACCGTATTTCGCCCTCAAACGTTTTGTACGAAATCTAACATTGTATTGGAAATGAATAAACAAATTAAAAAAAAAGAACATAACAGCAGCGTTAGTGAATGTGACTGCTATTCACATTCACTAGCGCTGCTACCGAGACGCAAGAGTAGTAATAACTAAGAGATTTCTTCCCTATGGTGGGCTCATCGCGAGTACGATTACGCGATATCCTGATACAGTCAGCGTCTTAAGTCGATAAACATTCGTTAGATTTTGAATTGGTCTATCATACACAACAACGGTAATTCCTGTTTTTATTGCAGTAACAGCTAAATGTTAGTTATTTAATTAGAATTTATTACTATAGAACTTTAATACGAAAATGTTCATTCGTAATACACTGTTACTAAGATTGACTGTGTGCAAGCGTAGACATCGGTAACGGCTTACTATCTGGTGAGTCATATGCATGTTGCCATCTGTATTGTAACAAAAATATATTTTCGACAACCAATAGGTAGCGACGGCTTTGTCTCCTCTCCCCGCTAGATAAATTTATTGTTATGTCATAATAAATCTATATTAATATTATAAAGCTGAAGAGTTTGTTTGTTTGTTTGGTTGAACACGCTATTCTCAGGAACTACTGGTTCGAACTGAATAATTCTTTTAGTGTTAGATACCTTATTTACCGGGGAAGGCTGTAGGCTATATTACATCACGCTACGACCCACAGGGGCGATGCAGTAACTATAAACGTGGGTGAAACCGCGGGCACAGCTAGTGTATGTATATAATGGCGTGTCGTGATGTCTAGACAGGCGCAAACAACCCGCACCGCCTACTTGCGTATCACTTGCGCTGATAACTTGCGTCGTATGTCGATCATTTACATGACGCATACAACCTGCCCTACGCAAGTGCCTCTACGCACGATACACAAGAGCCTATAACATCTTGGGTGCATCTCTTAAAGCATTCTTATTGCGTGTGCGAGAACAAAACATAGCGATACACTCTGTAAGGCAATGTGCAATGTCCAAAGCACATCTCTTACAAAAATATACATCCTAACTAATATAATAAATGCGAATGTGAGTTTAATACTTTGTCTGTTTTTACGCTTTCATGCCTTAACTACCCGACCGATCATCATCGGGGTTCGTTAACTTTTCATCCAGGAAAAAGTACTGTTCCCAAGGGATAGCCAGTAAAATATAATACTTTCATTA
Source organism: Catocala nupta (assembly GCA_963675205.1). NCBI lineage: Eukaryota > Metazoa > Arthropoda > Insecta > Lepidoptera > Erebidae > Catocala > Catocala nupta. The sequence continues at coordinate 21,572,384 of OY776086.1, read as the reverse complement.
ATAGATCCGTATAACTGATAACACAGCACTTGTATTGACTAATAAAATAGCTATAGTGTTTCGATAGTTAAAACAAGTACCGAGGGATCCGAAGCCGTAAAAAGTTGGTTTGATATGGAGCGTCGTAAACTAGTTAATGTTTAAAGCTCATATAATATAACTATCACACCTGTATTTCGTCGAACGAGATCTTCGTTGAGATACACAGAAGTGTTGTATTGCACAAATATAGCCTCTTTTAACGCGTAATCAGCCAAGCCGGTTAACAGCCTGATTCAACTATACCGTGAAAAACCGGGATAATCATTCACTAACTATACACACGCCTCTGCTGATGACTGCTATTCCTGTTGCTGATATGTTAATCAAATAAATAAAATGAAAATGTTTGCCTATTATATTTTTGGTGCCAAAACAATATTTTGAATGAAATATCTTATATATAAAATTCTCGTGTCACAATGTTCGTTCCCGTACTCCTCCGAAACGGCTTGACCGATTCTCATGAAATTTTGTGAGCATATTGAGTAGGTCTGAGAATCGGCCAACATCTATTTTCATACCCCTTAGTGATAAGAGTTGTCAACCCCTAACAATTTTTTATTCTTTTGGTCAAAACATTTTTTATATGGCAAAACGATGTTTGCCGGGTCTGCTAGTAAACTATATTTTTCTTTCGATGTCTGGAAGATCCTACTAATTTTTGGCTGAAAAATGTGAAATGATTTTTGGTTTGTTCTGGTTAAGGGATCAAACGAAAAATTATTTTAATCTACTGATGCTTTGTAAATTAACACGTTTTCTTTTAAATTACACGCAACTGATCGTAACACTTTCGATCTTAAAGTTAAATGATTTGTTTATTATATGTTTTGGGTCATCCTCAAACATATCGCTTTTAGGAATATGACGAGCGTTACGTATTAAGTTTATAAAATGTATTATACTTACATTAAATATATACATATAAATATATACTGCACTGTGTAGTGGATTAAATGGCCGTCTCATCACTGCCACAGCACCGAGTGTTGTGGGTTCGAATACCTCACGGGGCAAAAAATTGTGTGATCTACAAATTGTTGTTCCGAGCCTGAATGTTATTTGTGTCTGATGTTTGAATGTTTGTAAAGGCCTCCGATTCAGGTATTATTCCAAGAGCGGAAGACGAGTTTAACAAATAGCTCATTAGCAAGCTCATGGAAATGTAATTAAAAGTAATAAATACATAATTTCACGCCTGTTTCCCAGAGGGGTAGGCAGAGACTACGGATTTCCATTTGCTACGATCCTGACACACTTCTCTGGCTTCATTCACTTTCATAACATTCCTCATACACGCTCGCCGGTTTAAGGTGCTCTTAACCTGGCCTTTATCTAGAACGTCTCCGATCTGATCAGGAAACGTTCGCCTAGGTTTCCTTGCGACTGTTCCATTCACACTAGCCTTATAAACTTTCTTAGTCAGTCTGTTCACGTCCATTCTTTCTACATGCCCAAACCAACTTAACATACCCTTTTCTATTCTCGTCACTATATCCACTTTTATGCCGTAATTAAAAGTTTGTTTGATTAACCATCTGTGAATAACACCTATAAGTACCATCAGTTAAACTCGCAGATCGATGTACTTACGTGTTTGCCGCTCCGTTGCGGGCCTCTGTGTTACGATATTACATATTGTTATAAAATTAAAGCATATTTTATTATTACATAGGATAGCTTATTGGATACATCTTTCACGGGATATCCAAAGCATCAAAGTAAAGTGATTTCATAAGATTTATGAAATTGCTTTGCTCTTTCAAATGAAGATAAAAAGCTTGAGGCAACGTGAGCGCACATTTGGTGGCCACGTGTAATATTTTCCTTGCGACCAAATAGTTTTAGCAATCGCCGAGGAACATCGCTATAACCTAATTCCCTCGGTCGAATCTCGCAACTTGGGAACAAAGATAAACATATGATACCTACTCGTTATACTTCCAACTGTATATTATTAACTGAAGAGTCATTCGCTGAAGCTACAGCTTTATTAAAATCAGTCCATTAATTTAGAAGTTGTAATGATGTTGACAAGCGGCCGTGGTCTGCGAAAAGCTCCGGGTGTTATATAAATCGCTGTCAGTGTCGCCAGTGAGTGTGCGCGCTCCGCAGGTCGCTATAGATAGAGCAATATTGAAGAGGAAACGGTTATTGTCTACCCCGTCTAAAGGGTCTCGCCGGACTCCTATTATCCCTAATAACATTTCCCTTTACCTACTAGTCTGCGTATATGAAAATAAGCCTGTTTGTTTGCGCGTCGACATGGCTTCTGTTAAATATAGAATGAAACCCATTTCAAAAGAGTCTTAACAATTTCAATGTTCATATGTGCTTGGGATACTTTGAGCGAATTCACTCGTGTGTCATCAACACTGTGAGTTATATTTTATTATTACATGAATAACTGATAGCTGAAATAGTTATGATTTTCCATTTATTATTATTTAGATTATAATGAATTTGTATTAAAGATAATTTTTGTCGCAATTCATAAAATATACCCATTGCTTAAAATTAAATCCAAAAATAAAATAAATTGGGCACTTGGTGTATAATGAGACCGGCTCTTGCCGCGGCGGACAGAAGAGGCGGGAATCTCGGTATAATATAAAAACCGGTTAAGTGTGAGTTACTGTTCCGACATCTCTGCCCTCTCGCCCCAAATATACTAAATATCTAGTGCAGTTCTACAGCGGATATAGAACACTTTTGATTTATCACCATCCACGTAAATTATACATTCATAAACAACGTTGAGTACGGCAATGTATAAACTTTATATCTTGAGTGTACCCAAAAATGATACATACAGAGTCGAGCCACTTTATATACATATAAACTATAATAAATAATCGTCACTTACAACAGTAACAGAGGGTCTGATCGTATACATTAGGATGAAATGGAATATTACGAACAATATGGCAAATCCGGCGCGACTTGGTAATTTACGTAGTAATTTGTCACTAAGTAGGTGCGAAGTCGTTGACATGTTCCGGAATTATGTGGGCAACCTGATCAATTTAACGAGGTCAGCTACGCGGCTGTATTCCCTCGGGTTACCGTTACTCTCGCCGCTGCCGGTGGCCACTTGACTTCGGATTGCGAACCTATTTGCCTCCATTAAATATTGATGTTACTAATGAATAATGTTTTGTTAGGTATATTTAGAAAGCTTTGTACATGTGTTTAAGAAGAACTTTGGGTTCATCGTGAATAAGGAAAGGAAACTTTAACATCTGTTGTAATCAGCGTCGACACGCTTATATTTTAGTTCTTGAAGCGAGAGGAATATCTTATTAAATATCAAAAACGCGCGTAAGTTATATGGTTGGGCCCAGGGCAGTGCACACGCCAAGTCGAGGCGAATAGTGGTTGTGGCCGTAGCAATTTTTACTTCTGGCGCACATGCTGAATTTTTTAACGTTTTTAAGAGCAAATCTTGTTTTGTTTACACTACATTTATTTTAAAAAAAATGTTTAATTTGTTTATATTAACTTTTTATAGTTTATAAAGGAATTTATATTTTTAATTATGATGTAGATAAATTATAAAAAGACCACTAACAAGAACCGTCCAAAGCCCGCCAATTAAATATTATACTTTTCGTTACAAAACAACCCAGATTCCTAGCTGCTTACTGTGGCTCTGTCGTCACATTTTGCTTTCTGCTGACATGAGTGCTTTTAACAATTCCTGAACTAAAAACTTTGTGAAACTCATCTAAATATACAAAACATGGTCCGTGAAACTTTTGTAAGTATTATGTCGGAACTAGACCTTAATGTGTTAAGGGTTCGTTTCGACATAATAATTATATACATTCTACAAATGAACTATTATTAATTTGCTATGTAATCTTATACATCACACATTAAAAGTAGCGAAGTAAACACGCTAATAAAGTAACCAGGGCAATTGCTAAATAGGATCAAAAAATCCTAGTTACAACAACTATTTCTATTTAACTGCCAAGTGAGGACAAATTAATGTATCAAAGGGATATCGCCAGACCATGAACATGGCATCTATTTTCATAAATTGTTAATAGAATCTGCGAGGTTTGGCGTTACTTTTGCGTGTATTCTTTTGGTATTTTCTTACAAAAATATTCATATATTGCTAGAAGTATTATATTGCTAGAGGAAATTTTCCTATTCAGCACAGCAGTTTCAAATTTTAAGTAAAATCTACAACAATGTTACGCAGTAAAAGAGCCATTTAACAAAGTTTGTAGTAGTGCTGTGACACATTACTGGCACATTATTAAACCTAGAATTGAACTCAAAAAATAGTTTAACAACAATAACAAAATCAAGCAATAACAAACGGACATTTGACTCCGCAGTCGAACATCCAAATAACCAGCAAAGCAATTCCTGTAGACTTGAAATAAGTTATTTTGAGGGTCGTAATTAAATTATGAGTATCCCTTTGGCGGGTCCGCGAGCTTAATAAAAGCGTAATAGTTATATTTCGAGGGAGGGCGGCTGCTTGGTTGCGCAATTACGACGATTACAGGGGACGTTATTTACCCAACTGCGGCGAAACCAAAGAGGATTGCGGTGCGTTTGGACTTTCGCAGGAAATTAGAACCGGTCCAAAATATAAAACGATTAAGTGATTGTACCTGCGTTTTGGTTGGATTGTGTTAATATTTTTGTGTTAGTTATATCAGCCCGCGTCACACGTGGCCTTGTGGGAATCGCTACTATATCCAGCCAAATATATAATGACGCCGCCACTGTATCTATAAATCTCGGTTATGGTTTCTACGACGCCCAGTTCCTGTGTACACGTTACAGTAAATGGCTGCAATCGATAATAATGTCAAGTTTATATCGCTTTGAGTTCGCCAACGACACCTAAAAACACCGTGGGTGTAGAAAAATGAGTTCAGTTTTGTACATCTTTCGATTTTACGAGTCATTGTTATGAACACAGGGACATGAGTGAGTCTAAACTGCTACAGTTCTAATACTTTGCTACAAAACGCCCATATTAAGCGCTTAAGCAAACAAGGATAACGCTTAACTTATTGGAGTACTTATGCAAAGCCTGGCAATTCCGCGGCTTGACTACATAATGTTATGACATAAAGTTAATGAGGATTACGCACCAGCAAATGGCATATAAACATCATCAATTAATCGCTAAACATAGTAATAGGTCTACACTGCGACTAAGTGAAAGTGACTTCGGAACTTTGCTCATAAGCGTAGTTCCCGAGGAAGCGGTGACTCAGGTGCCAGCCGCGAGTTACATTGATATGTCCAGACAATAAGCTTGTGCTGCGTTTACTTAGTAGCTACCGATTCTCAGAACTCGTCACGGCACAAAAACGATGCTTACGCTTCTTACTTTGTTCTATTACACAGAACAAGAAAATGTTGACCTTTAGTTCTTATTAGTTGTATGTACCTTATTATTATTTAACCTGTCAATTGTTGAAATGCTAGACATTATTAAAAACCTGGGCTTGTCGATTCGCACTTCTTTTTCAGACAGGGTCGTTTTGCACTCAAGTTATATCGATGTGTGCGAATCAACCTTATAAAAAATATTTTTTGAATAGCTTCGTGTGAAACGAATATTTAAAATCGTCCATTTTATCCAACACGTATCCTGTAGGTGATTATTGCCAAAGTCGAGGTTCGGCAGGCGCCCAGACATGATGCTTTCACACATAAGGTTGTATTAACTCATTCTAATGTGTCAAAATCCTTAACCAATGGTTAATATTAACGATTGCCCATATGCCGAATAAATGTTACAATGTGACTGTTAAATTTATCTTTTCTTTAATTGATAATTACGTGATGCCTTAAAAGAAGTATGCAATAGGCATAAGTCAGAGTAATATCGAATTAATGGCGATATGTGTCTACCGAATAAAGAATTTGGTATACCGCCCAGGTGAGCGGCAGCTAGTACCTAATGCAATAAATAAACGTAAGAACGTCTACTTACACGTACTATATATTGTTTTATTCACGACCTAGTTACATTTCTCGGACTGCAGTGAAGAATAAATTTATAAAATGGGTATGACAGAGAAAAATAAAACATTCATCTAGAGTTTCTGATAATAATGTCACCCATCAACACTTTTATTCAACACGGTTCTCGTTTCATTTTCAAACTTGTCTGTCACTGTCAATTGAACGCGCCGACCCGTGCTCGGGGTCCAATTAACGTTTTAATAAATGGCTCTCTGTTGCATATAGTCGAATACCTTTCGAAGTGAACGCCGCGCGCCGTGTTCCCCATCCCTCCGTACTCCCGCACTCCCGCACTCCCGCAGTCCCGCACTCTGGTCTCGGAGCAATCCGTGTCAAATTGACTAAATTTATGCAACTGCTGTTCTACACAACCCTACGCATCAGACGTCATAATTGAGAGGGGATTGCTTCTGAATAATGTATTAATGCACATAAAGCAGAAGCCGAAATGACTGTCATCATATCCGGCACTTAAAGCTCTCATTAAAAACTTGCGATACCCTTTTATTTTACTAATACAATATTCACTTTGAGTAATGAGTCCCGAGAGCCGACTGCTGACTGACAAAAGACATTATGTTGGAGGTCTTTGATGATTGAAAGTAACATTGCCCCGACTTAAATAATGATTTCTTCATAATGTTTGGCCAAGTGCGAATTTGACAAAAGTTATGTATGTGTTAGGTACTTATCATAGATCCAGTTATAATAAGTAATACATACATGCAAGAATCAGAATCCTTTTTCACAATTAATTCATTCATTCCTTTAAGGTACTGCTTTGACACTAATACAAAGTTAATTCTTGAATTTATTTAAGCTTTAATTATTTTCGAAAACTGAATAGAACACTAATTAACATAAATAGAATTATTAAAAAACTAGCTGACTGCCCGCAGTTTCAAACGTATTGCATCAATGGAAGTATTAAATCATATTATATGTCATATCTTGTATATGCGTTTTTTGATGGCACATGATGAGAAAACATATGAAATATATGTTCAATATTTATTTTAAATGTTTTAATACAAACAAAAATCCTGCAATCTACACTCAGAGAGAAGGAATTTTGGCAAACTATTCCTTAGGATATATATCTTTACTAATATTATAAAGCTGAAAAGTTTGTTTGTTTGGTTGAACGCGCTAATGTCAGGAACTACTGGTTTGAATTGAAAAATTATTTTAGTGTTGGATAGCCTATTTATCGAGGAAGGCTATAGGCTACATAGCATCACACCCCAGGGGGGTGGCGCAATAACCAGAAACGCGGGTGGAACCGCGGGCACATCTATTGTTATAATTATAAAGAGATACAAAATATAAAATTGCTTTGCCCGGCGATATGCGCTGTGCGTTGGTACACCAATTAGTTTCTTTTTTTAGATGTATGTACATATATAGACGAAGACAGTCAATAAACAAAAGTTAACAATCGATGTAAAATGTATGTAGAATAGTTTTGGTGACAATATTACAATACCCATGTTCAACAAAGAACTGTTAAATTAAATATTCTAGCCAATCAGATGAATGAATCTCAAAAGAGTTAGCTCCAATACGCTTCGAGAGTCCAAGACAAAGACATCCAATTACCTTCTGTTCTGAAATACTGTTTCATTATAAGAACACAACCTACGAAATAGTAGATATAGCGATGTTCTGTTTCGTAAACAGTTATATCAGTGTTATATTTTAAATAATAGAGAATTGTGAGTTGTTCGTTCGCGAGCAGAAGCCCGAGCGTCTCGCTCAGTAGACTTCATGATATATGCGGGAACATACGCAGCTGATATATTATTTTATGTTATCCTTTCATTCTCGGATAAGCGTGAAATTATTCTTATATTGTATGCTACTCTCTTAGAAACTTGAACATCTCAGAATGATAGCGAAAAATACGATTATTTATTTTGTTATTATCACTAAGTAGAGCCTGAAACAATATCGACGTACGTAATGTTTGCGTAAGTGTATTGTGTATCAAAAAGGATGGGGATGAAATAAAATTTTGGCTGCTCATCTTGTTCGTGCCCGCGCGGGCCTGGGTTCCCCCAAACTTTTTTCACCCTAATGATTTGCTCTAGGGTTCTTTTGAACCCATTGTTTATTTTGGAGCGATCTCTAAATTGTTTTTTTTACACTTGATGTCTCTGTATATATTTATACACATGGACATTTAAGCTATTTTCCTTAGCACGATATTGATATTGGAAGCTAGAAATCGCTGAATGAAAACGAACGAAATTTCAGCAGCGGGCTACTTCAATTTAACATTGTACACGCTCACATTTCATTTTATAGTGATCAAAGAATAGATTTCATTTCTATTCTCTATAAATTAGATCCCTCCTAAAAATACATTGGTAATCAGCCGTTTGTGGCTGTGACCCCAAAACGACAGAAAGGAGGCGGAAAAATTAAAAACGCTTCCCTGAAAAATAAACCTGAAATTCTACTTTTCCAATGTGATTGCTAAGTGAAACCGTAAGCTGAACAGAAACCATTTTAAAAGATTATTCTTTTGAACGACTAAATGCGGCAGGTCCACGATTCCGATCGACTTCTGCTGCCTACTTTTCGCACGACCGCACACAACATACGCGTACTAAATTATCTTACTTTCACTTCGTCCATTTCATTTGCCAAAATTATATAAACTAAGTAGTTCCAGTTCAATGCATACGACAATCAAAACCCCATCGTGTCGAGTTGAGTTGTCATCACTTTTTCATAGACCCTTTCATCTATTCATACACTGAAGATTTTTCATACACTTTCATTTACTATCGCGGTTTTGTGTAAAAGTTATTTTCCTTGTCGTTACATGTTTTTATCTGACAAAATGACATACAATATTATTCTGCATATTACTGTGTGTCATATACGTTTATGAATTCTGGGATTAATACAAAATATTTTTTTTCTTTCTAAAGGAAAAAGGATATGCCCGCACAATAATAATAAATTCTAAAGGTGTATAATGCCCTGAGAATAGGAATGGACAGGACCATGTGTCCCAGTTGGGCATCCACTACAGCCCACCGTAAATAGATGAGTGCTTTGCCAATAATATTATCCGATGTCGGTCTCAATATACTACCTCTCTGGGATTCGAGAAAATGTACAACGTATTTAATCGTATAATTTTTTGTGCCTCTTATACCATTAGCAATGTTCAATTCTAGTACTAAGTAGATAAGCCTATTTGCTGAATGAAACTAGCAATTTTCGTCGCATGATCGATATCTACTGGCTATTTGTTGAGCTATCAATGAAGCAAGATATATTGAGGGCGGCTCCCACAGAGCGTAAGCAATAGAATCACCTCCCGGTCCCCGGAGCACAGCACTGTTCGACGTTCGTCTACAAAACACCGCAACGTCTAAATTGCCTCTGGCGACGCGTAAAAAGCAATGAAAGCATTTTCACATGACCAGTTTTCATTTCACCGACGCCCCTCTGATCCCTGAGGAATTTCAAATACTATCTGCAGTAACTAATAATGCCAAGGGCGAGGGCGCCTCTGCTATGCATCCTCGTAAAACGTATTGTTATTAGAACCATCAACCATCTAATATTTTATTTTATAGATGTTTGAATTTTTATCGGAGGAAGAAGAAACGTACAATATAAAATCGCTTTTATCTATTACGCCTAAAATTCGAAAACTTATTCATTTAAGGTAGGTAACACATACGATAAAATGGTTTACTACGTATGTCGGTGCTAAGAACACCACAAACATTCTAAAATCTAAAGAGAAAATTTCCTTTTTTCTTTGTAAGCCAGTTCGCTCCATTACACCGAAGATAGATTAAACACCTCTAACGAGTCGTTACACAGAGCACACGGTGTACCGCACGCCCACATTATTATATTATTCTATTTATTTTATACATCCCACAGTAATGAATATAATTTGAAATTTAAGATAGGAGAAATAATAATATTAAATAAATATAACATCGTGAGTTAACATGGATCAATACTAGAATCGACTGAATGCCACAAAATGATAATCGACAGTTAAAAGAGCTGGACTTTCCTAAGGACTATATAATCATATAGTAACAAATAGTGGCAAAAAGGAAGGCAACTTTTACAATAAAGAGGGAGACGACAGACTGATAAAAAAGTCGACATGATATGTCGCAAGTGGCGTTGAGCTACGTACACCGAAGCATATTATACCTACAGTCGAAGTAAGTTGTTCTCGTGTTCGTGCGACAACACTTGGACTAGTTATTTGTGATAAACATTTCTGTTACTGTGCCACGGTAATTACACCCGTACCGGCTCTACCATGTTATTAGTGCCTACGTCAATAGTACTTGTAACCGGCTTTTATTTGCACTGACGATCTTTGACCAACTAGCTAACAAGCCTTTCATTATGTTATCGTTAGTTCACTGTAGAACTGAGGCTCGAAATTTTATAATACAATTACTTATTTCCTAGTTTACATGCACGCAAAAATTCACGAGACATATTTCCTTTTCTCTTGTATCGAGTCGCGTGAAAGAGATGAAAAATTAATGAGGGTAAAGTAGGACGTCTTGCGAGCAAAACAACGAAGATATAACACAATACTAGAAGGATAGCACGACTCCCTAGCACGTATTGTTGTTTAATAATAAATAACACTGTCCTTCGACGATTCATTTAATTACGTATCCATAGCCACGTGTATGGTTTTCGACAACGTTAATCCGAAACGTAAATTTAAGCCATTGTATTTGAAAATATAATGTTGTTGCTAATAAGCTATTTGTTTCTGCATGTCTTTACATTTATACTCAAATTGTTTAACGAACTAAGTTAATAATTGTATACTAATATTCAAATAATTAAAGTATTTGGTATGCCTGTACAGTTTTCACAACTAAACCGCTGAATCCCGGCGAACACATCAGCCACCAAAAAACGCGAAAGAGTCGTCGTAATCAACTCTTGAAAAGTCAGACCAATTAATTATATATTTACATTAATGCAAAAAGCATTTTCTATAACACTTTATAAACATTCAAAATTAAACAGTCGCTTAGATGTTACGAAAATTTGATAACAAAACAATAGAAAAAGAGAAACTAAATATGTTATTAGCGCACACAAAATCTACTTATGCTTTTAATATGTAACCTGCCAGAGTTGAACAACTACACTTCAGAGCACATTATGATAAAATTGTAAAGATAATATTATTATAAAGAGCCAGTAATGTTATCATATTCACCTATCGTTTCAAACAAGTACAAAAGAAAATAACAAATAGGGAAGTATTTTCTAACTAAAGACATATAAATAAACGTGGTTCCCGGTAAACCTTTCTTTTCCGCATCAAGTGAGTTTGCTCCGACGAAGCTTTGCTCGCTGTTAGCTTTACACGTGACTTATTAGAACGAAACCATTATAATTCGGTGAATGGATCTATACGTAATCAGACCTACTGATGAGATTTAGTTTAATATTTGATACTTAAGGAATAAACCATGGGTATACTATTAATCTAATGCTTCGATGTTAGAAGCTGGTTAGTCTACCGTAATTGAGTCCAGCGCAGAATTTAGCCACAATACACTGTGACGTCAATTTTTGTTCTTTAGACATCGCTCGCACTAGGCATATTTTTAGTTTTTTTGACATCCGCGGAAGCGGATTCGGGTACGGATATTTGAAAACTCACATCCACGGATGCGGATACGAATGCGGATACTCAAATCGATGCGGCAGCTCCGCAATTGCGGATGCGAATGTTGATGAATTTCATCTTATTTAATAAAAAGTATCTAATATCACCGCCTTCGCAGGTTCAAGCCTGTATTGCAAAGGTTCATAAATTAAACACGTACCTACTACTGAACAATTGATTTCTTTCTTATCGTAACCAACGCTATATCTAGATCCGCATTAACATCCGCGTTGATTATTGCGGATGCGGATGCTGATGTCCTAAAGGATGCAGAAGCTTCGCAATTGCGGATGCGGATGCGAATATTTGCAACGTCCCTGGTTTGGATGGACTAGTAGACTAAACCTGTGGACTTACTCAATCTCATAAAGCATTGTTATTGCATGCGCTTGAGCTTTAAGAGACAGTGGTAAGTCCCAAGGTTTGGTACTAAAATTAAGTTGGGTCACATAATATCTCTCAGTTGGACACACTTATCAGTGAACAAAGTATATGAGATGAGATTTTCTGTACGCATTTTGTAATAAGGAAGATAGGGTGCGGTCACTTTTTATACACTTTTATGAATTTGACAACTTTCTCAACCTAATAATATACAATGACGGCCCGTAATGTCATTGATAGTTTAATTATGAACAAGTTTTAAACTTTTGTCATTACTTATTCAAGTTCATTAATCTCAACGTCTCGTTATTTTAAACATTATTTATAGTTTAAGCTTTTTTGAAATACTGCGCCTTACTCACATATCTTTTATCTAAAATAACTTTAAATAATTGTAACAAAAAAACTACTATGTAATAAAATCTTATGGATAATCAAGTAGATACTTTCATGTGTTGTCGTATGAATATGGGAACTGTAATGACTCTTCCCAACGTTTTACTTCTGAGCAAAATACCCTCTCTGCCGTCCCGAGGGTGGAATCAGCTACATTGAAGGGTAGCTCTTGGCATTACGTGGTCTCCGCCCCATACATAATATATGCATTATCTTTGCTTCACAAATTGCTGTGACGTGGCGAAACGTGTTTTATTGCTCGTCGACAAATATTTATTATCTGTTTATATTAAACTTATTTCGTATGGCAAGACTATCGAACAAAATATTTTCAGAGAAGTTTTCCTCACAAAAATTCTGTAAGCGATTTCTCGCTATCAATTTCCCCATTGTATCAATATCAATGCCATATAGGTACAAGTTTCCGAATGTCAAATAAAAGTTCATAATATATGTTTTGATTCTTGGCACTTCGGAGCAGCTTCTAATATTGGTGACCATTAAAACTTTCGCTAGCTTCAAATATAGTTTTAGTTTGTTCAAGGCATAAATCGGGGAGTTGTCACTACGTTGGTTTACCGAACGGCTACATAATTTAAAGGTCAGAGCTTAATTGCTTCACAGAGGGTAGATGATATACTATTTGATTTATCAATATTGAACATTAGGCAAATGCTAACTTGTTGTTAATAATGTGTTCCATAAATATTATTTATCACAGCCAAAATGCCCGAACATCTGTCGAACCCTTCTTTTGTAAGCCTCTGTATACAACAGTAGTGACAGTCCAATTGTTTAAACATTAAACTTACGATAGACATATCGTGTATTCGATCCGCATGTTTCTACTGTAGTATTCATAAAAAAGTTCTATGATTCTAACGTCATAATGCTACTTTGAACACAAGCATTAACCTTAGGTGGAGAGTTAAAAAGAGCATTAATATTAATAGTCACCATATTTAAAAAACTTTCAGCTACCTTTAGAGCATTATATTGTATTATATCTGTACAAGCCACATTTCAAACCGTCCTGCTATTGAAAACACCTTACATAAAAAAATCCAATTAGTTATTCAACTTACTGTCAAGTTAACACACGATCCGATAAGTACTTACACATATTGTACCATTTCTTACAGTAACATTCATGTAATTTAACGAATAAAAGCTCTTGAAGTTGACCTATATCATTCTTGATTGTAATGACCCTTGTGCACAAGTAAAATACGCAAGTTGAGGCACCGACGACCGACGTGTCATACTAGCGCAAGTAGCCCGTATGATTAACTCGCAAATGTATCCCGCGCATTGCTACACTTGCGTCGGTCGTGTACAAGGAACATAAAGTACCACCAATAAGTAACAAAGTAAGTGTGTTGTACCTGTTGATTGTGCAATACTTAAATGTAGCCACATATATTACGAGTATCTGCCATGCTTTTGACACTTAAAATGACTGACGGCTTCGCACTCACTTTGTGGCAAGCAATAACTGCAACATTGTGTGTTGAATACCCAACCGTTGTACCTTACGTGTGCATTGTACGTAAAGTAATTTATTAATTAACTCATAAATTGGCAGGAAGGTATATGATTCTGGGATCCGGATCCGAGTAACGGCCAAAAATAAAAGCAAATAATATTATACTAGTTTTAAAGCCCGCGGCTTCCCATGTCTTATATAGATTCTCTCGGGATTGGTACTATTTTTCTACATGTATGTAACCTGTTGACAACGTGTGTGCGTAATACAATAATGATCGGTCGAATAGTTAAGGCGTGAAAGCGAACACACACTCACAATTACATTTATTATATTATAGTTAGGGTAACAACGTTACTAATTTATATTAAAGTATTGAAATTAAATTGATATTTAAAATATTAATTTACTTACTTTATTGTTGAATAATAATTAGTTTATAAAGGGATATTTTTAAATGCACATCTGTATAATTTTTCAGCACACTAGGTAACTCCACTAATTAACTGAATACATACCAGGAAAAATTAATGCTGTGCAACAAAAACCAATTGATTAACTAAACATGTCTTACAAAAAAAACGAAAAAATCACATAAAACGAGATGACATTTTTTATCGAATTCACACCAAAAATGTGGTTCGTACATCGGATGTATGATTTATAAAACAAAAATACGAATTGTTTATCAAAAATACTAACTTGCACTCTAAATTGTACAATCTTACAACGGAATTTCTAAAACTGATATCTAAAGGTGCACCACAATAAAGTAAGTTTCCATTATCAAATAAAACTCTACAAATTGACTAATCGTGCAACTAAAATACATTAAACCTAACTTACTTTCTTCTTGTTTCTAAACTCCTAAGTATTGTTACTAAACGGGATTAAATATAATGACCACCAAAAATACTAATTGCACAGCAAAATATGCTTACTAAAATATATCATAACGAGCACCTATACGCCTCAAATCACTACATTCCGTCTCAGAAGGGTTAGGTTATGTTAGGTTCCTTCTTAAACCCACCCAAAAATAGGAGCCCCGCTTCGCGGGGATTTAGTTTGATCTCTTTAAAATATTTTAGTAAGCATATTTTGCTGTACAATTATTATTTTTGGTGGAACAAAGACAAAAAATTGAGGAACAGTTAAATACTACCCATTCTAAACTGAGTTATCACTCAGCGTGCCAGTGTTTAGTGCAATACAGATATCGATTTAAATACATGTCAAAACACAGTATTTTATTTAAACGAATTAAACAAGCAAGCAGTAAACTTACTTAGGCAACCATAAACTTTAATTGGAATCTATCGACTTATATTAGGTATACATAATAATTATAATCGCGGAACGCCTCGTCCAGCGTCTTTCTTCAGTGGGTCCGGATTTAGCGGATAACCAGTATGGTTTCTGCCTCGAGTGCTCCACTATTGACGCAGTTCTGCGTGTAAGAAGCCTGGCGGAGGATGCAGTGTCTTCAGATATCGCGAATGCCTTTAACACCTTGCCCTGGAGTTGTATTCGGAAGGCACTTATTTTCCATCGAGTGCCGACCTACCTCCGCCGCATTGTCGGGGCATATTTATCTGAGAGGGTAGTAGTTTACCCGGGTCACAACGGTTAGAGTCGGCGAGAGATGTCGTGTGGTGTCATAACATCGGCTACGACTGGTTGCTGCGAGGTGCGCTCCTCCGTGGCGTCGGCGTCAGTTGGTTGTGGCAGTCGGATTGGTTGCTCTCTCGCTCTCAGCCTTGGATCAGTCTATGGTCCGGAGTGAGAGGTCGTGGAACGCCGTCGCCTCCTTCTTTGAGGAAGTTATTTCTATCAAGGAGGTGGTGGAGCGACAAAGGGAGCGCTTGAACCCTCTCCCCAAACGCAGAACCGGGCGCCGGAAGGCGCAAGACGACCTCCTTAAGGTTTTACCTGGGAATGGTGGGCTTCGTGGGCCTGCCGTTCAGCACCAGGTCCGAGAGGCGGCGTGCGTGTTCCCACGCGCGCCTCTGTGTCGTGTGTCCGTCCCCCCTTCAAGGGGACAGTAGGGTTAAGTGACCAAAGTGTCTTTTCGTGAGTGACCTGCCGTTTCATACGGACGGGCTGAAACCTCGGGGGGGTCGCGATTGCATGTGAAAGTGATTCGCGCGATCCCGCCGACTCTGGTTACGTCGAGGAACACCGTAGTAGGTTTAGTCGGTATTCCGGGCGGTCCATTTCTATCGTTTCAACATCTTTCTTTTACCCCGGTGACACCGACATAACCCCTCCGCCCGCCCCCGCGGAGGCGTAAGCATCAATGCAATACCGCAAATAAAAAAAAAAGTTATACATAATAATATCTAGTCTTACATTTAGACGAAAATTACACTTAGAAATTTAAATAATTAAACAGCAGTTTAATTTGTTTGTTGTTTGTTTTTTTTTTTTTAACTTAAAATATTTACCCATTCGCCGAATTTCAGTTCACAAAACAAAACAGGAATTTGTTATTTAGGAATGTGTAAATACAAATATTATATAGTCGTCATATTATTTATTTCAAACATTAATTACCTACATAAACAAAGCAACAATTATAATTTACAACTTAACTAATATTAACAAACCTAACCACTTATAAATAAAACATGAAAAAGTAACAAAATATGGGACTATAAATTTAATATAAGGAAAGGAAATGGCTGGTTCAGGCAGCGTCGTAAAATTCCTCAGCATCGCTATCGACCGGGAAAGTGCCCAGAAGACTGGCAGCATTGCCACGTTGAATGGCAATGCTGATTCTTTGAGCCAAGAAAAGTCCAGCCTTCTGGTCACGCGAAGCGTCGATAAGCCGCTTAGATATATCTCTAAAAAGCGCACGAGCGCCCGGACCCCATGAACCTAGCGTCTCCACCCCAAACGGCTCAAAAACGTAATTACTAATTAAATTGCTGTATTTGCACCGTTTGAGGTTTTCCGCCGCTACAGCAGCAGCACCGGCACAGCTCATCGTGTTCGGGAGATGTGATGGCGCAAGGAGCAAGCATGTGGCGTCCCACACCAAAGGCCTACCCATTTTCCAAGTTAACAAAGACATACCATCGGGTCTCTTCCCATCGTCACGTACCAAGCCTATGGGTTCTAATACTGCTGGTACGCCGGCGGTGATAAGGGCACGACGGATAATGTCATTAAGGTGAGTGTGTCGTGAAATACGACCAGCGCTTCTGCTGCAGGATAGCCCATGGTGTCCGAGGCTGTCGACGGCTTCTCCGCAATGACAGCGATGCGGAGAAACACACGTGGCACCTAAACGAAGACAGGTAGCGAGGCGGAATATTGTATCGTCCAACATTATACCTGTGTTGGACGATGGAAGTGCCTGAAGCCATAAACCCGATTCCCATTCTCCCACAGCCAGCAAACGTGCGCGCTCAGCAACACTTACAGATGTAGTAAAAAGATTTTCTCTTACCGTGTTGCATAGCGGCACATCCCACTGCCTTTGGGAGAATGGGTTGGTAGGCAGATCAGTATTTGGACAAGCCATTTTCCAGGCGTTCACGGCGTCGGTCTTACACAACACTTCTGAACTAACCAGTGTGGGTGCCAGAATGTACCTGGTTAATTCTTCCGTGCTGTAGACCGAGGCCAGAAACGCCGGTAAACGGACATCTGAAATTTTGCGAACGCCGAGCCCGCCTAAACGAACAGGCAGAAAGGCTTGAACCCAAGCTCGGTCGTTCAAGTCCACATTTAATATTTGCCTTAAGAGGTAACACTAAGGGCGAGAGAATTGAAAAATAGGTATTTGTAAAACCTATTGCTGTCGCGCAGTGCCCGCAGAGCGCGATAGGGACAACTGCAGCTTGGACCGAAAATACTTATTAAAAGTACACAAAATCAACGTTGCGTTTTCTCCAAAACTTGACTGATTTAACTACTGTTTCATTAAAAATTAAAGAAAGGCTTTGGCCGTGTTCTTATGTTTACCTTTTTTTTTATATAATCTAGTCAAATTTGTTTTCTGGATGTTTGAACACAGCGGAAATCCTGGCCAATTTTTGAGGATTTTGAAGGCTCATGTCTCTTTTAATAATTAATTTATCAAAAAAAGGAAAACATACGGATATGTCAATGGAGGCCATACATTTTTTGGAAAAATATTATTGCTCTACTAGCATTACCCGGGGAGGAAACAGGGGACTACGTTTGTATGGGAAAACGGCCCTTGTTTCCTCTTAATGTATTCTGTATGATTTTGTCAATTTTAACTAAAGGTGTTAAATGTTTCCAAAACTGAGATGACCTTAAAGCATGAGTCAATTTAGGGACGAAAAGGCAGTAACGCATTATAGTAAAAGCTGAATGTATACTAATTTTGAAAAGGCGGTCTGAAACTGAACAAAAAAAAATTTTAATTTTGTTTGTATTAATATTTATATTAATTTAATTTCAATTTTACAAACATTGTTTTGCCTTCCATGTAATTTATCTGCTACAATTTGAATCAACTTATTAACGATGCCAATTAAGGCTTTGATAGCGTAGTTACAGGTACTGTCTTATTCCATAACAAAGTATCGATCATCGACATGTCAATAAAGCAATACACAAATATAAGACAGTTGCCTTACCTACCGAAATGTCTTGGTCATCTGGCTTTATAAGTTCTCTCTAATATAATAACAGGCATTCTGTACTTGCTCGCTTGATCCTACTCCTTACTGTTTTTAGCATGATTAAATACAAAAATCATAGTTTCAGATTGCAGATTCAATAATATGGTCTATGCCTAAATGTAAGATCTACTTTAACAATCATTTATTAACTTTAATTATTGTTTTATTTTAATTAATGTTGCACTTATTATTGTCGCTTCGATATTACCAAAAATAAATAATTCATAGGATAATACTGTACTTAATTGATTCCAGTTAACTATTTATATACTGAGACGGATTAAAGTTGTCATCACTGATAGGATTATGTACATATTTCGTAAAATTATTATTAGTTAACCAATTCGTGTTTATCTTGTACTGCTAAAATATGATACATTTACCTACACAAAAAAGGTGAGGCAGTAGAATATAACTTGTAAACATAATAAATGTTATAGCTTTAAACTGTAACGCTACGATAACTACAGTTCAGTTTAACTTTATCTCGGTACAACCAGGGTACCATACAATTTGTCATACAAATAGTATTCACCGTAAAGCTTTAGATGCTTCGAAATTACACATAGTACACTTTTTGTCACGGAAAAATGCAATTTGCGAGCCGCGCGTCAAAGGTGGCATCATATTTATGCTCAACATTTTATTTTTACACTTTGAAAGTTACCGTCCATGTTATTGACATCCTTTTTGGTCCTACATATTAGCTACAAATTCATATTTCATCCATTTTGCTGCGGCAGTAATATGAAAATAAAACTCACGCTTTATACAAAAAGCGTCATAGGCAAATTTGCGGATATTATTTGTTTGCCTACACAAATTTAACGCGTATTCCTTTTTTAATAATACCATAATCTGATTACTGCTACACGCAACAAAGGCGCCCGTTTTTATTTCTTATATATTAATAATATGTACATTCTAAATTGTTACGTTTGGTACGTTAAACATCACACTATGTATGTATGTCACCGAACATTTAGGTACATATACAATAATAGATCGTCTTCAAATTACTTTCCAACTAGCCAAATTTGGCGATCAACTTTGTATATTGCTTTTTATCTCTCGTAGGTTGGAAGTAACATTGGCATTAGCGTGAAGATTCGAATATTTCTATAGTTTTATAATAATATCGTAATAGCGATAATAATAATAGCGTTTATCGCCTATTGCTAGCCTATAGTCGTCATTGCGATAAAATTGCGTACTTCATGCTGCTACCACAAAATACACATTAGTATTTAGTCAACAAATCGACAAAGTCAAAAGTTATTTATTCATTTAGTTTACAAAATAACACTTATGAACGTCAAAGGTGGTCGAATGATGAGTTTACTAAAGTTACTGTATATAATTATATTTACGTTAGGTGCTAGATCCAGTCAAAGGGTCTATGAGATACGCCTAGTATTAATGTGTATTCTGTGAATTCTGTCTCGAAGAAATAATTCTTGACAGAAAGACACAAACAAACATGTTACCAAACTGGTTAATGGATTTCAGACATCTCTATTCGAGTTACACATGTTTTCAGGTGTACATATATCGAACATAATTATCAATGTATACTTTCTTTATTGCATTAATATCTTTAGTTTAAAGTTTTTAAACAAATAAGCCCAATAATTAAGTAAGCTAATAAAACTGTACTGGGCGACTGAATGTATGGAAGTCTTATCAGAATGAGCGAAAGCGAATACATGTCATGTTTTTCTTTTACTTTATGGTTATTATATTTAAGATGTTGTACGAGAACATATACGAAAAGCTGGGATTATAAAAAGCTTCGATCTCAACAGAGAAGAATAGATACTTTAAATATAAAATATAATATAGCAGTGGTTGGCAACATGCATGTGCGTAGATATGTAACGAATGATTATGGAGCTTGTATTGGTAATTGGCTAACCTAAAAGCCTACATTTCTTATTCAAAATATTTTCTCTCTTTCGTTGGGATTTGTTTTTAATAAAACCGGATACATATATGTATACGGTTTTATTAAAAACAAATTTGTAGAAACAATTCGCTGTGGTGAGTAACAAAATTAGTTTGTGAAGAGAAAAAGGCTACGTATTTCGACTGCGTGTGTTTTTCATAGCAGAACAAATGTTTTTAATACAGGCATACTCGGGCTCGGATATGACTACTGAAAACCGGAGAAAACTGTTAAGTAAATAGTTATTATTCTATATGAGTAAGTATATGTATTATGCCTCGGTAATTGATCTATAATGAAAATAAACATTTGTTTTATGAAACTGTCACTCATCGTCTTATTCAACTAAATTTTGGCGTTTTGCCAGTTTTATGTACGTATAAAACTCAATAAAAAGAATTTTGCGGTCTGTCAGGTGTAGACAGGCAGGGCTTCTGGACTGCTCCAAGTGGTCTAAGTTCGATCCCTAATTGAGACTTAAAGTTGTACCACCCAGTTGTGGGTGGTACAACTTTAGTTCTTGTTAGGGTGTACCTACCCTATCTACCTAATAAGAACGGTAGATAATATACTACTAAGTATAATAATCATTTTAAAGTCTCATTGGTCTAATGAACAAGTATGACTGTTGGCATAAGTGTTATACAGTAACTTCGATTCGATTATTAGGTTAGGCAAAATCCTATGTGTCAAGAAAGTGTCCCAGTCTAGGCTAAAGTGTTGTTGAATTTTTCTATTAGGTAACTCTCAGTAGTAACACGGACTCTAGGAATGAGCTCGGTAAATAGTTACAGGTTTACGTACAAACTGCAAGACCTAAATATAATTTATGGCGAAACAGTCAAGTATTTCACCTATGGCTAACCCTTTACGGAAAGACAGCATAATGCTTTCTAATTATATTCTAATTAGGAAAAGGGATTTTCGCTTTTTCAACCGGACGGAACGCGTGTATGATATTAGAATATTTACATGCGTACTTAAAGCCGTTACGCAGATTAAAGTCAAAATGAAGACGGATTATGTTAATAACTTAATACTTGGTACGTTTTGTTGACATAGAGTTTATGCAAATGTTAGGTAAGTTTGTATGTTTATCACGTATTAGTTTCTAAGAGGTCAGAGTAACGGGTAACTCCTATACATAATAAGTAAGGAAAACAGCCAGCAAGCACCCTCAGCGTCCGCCTATAAATTAGAAGTAAGTAGAGCACATGGGGACTATTCGACACTCACCCTACTCCATATTGTATCATACATATTATTTGTAACAGATGTATAAAATCTCCAAGGAATATGGTCACACTTTGCAAAAGTGGTTAGCTAGGACTGCTCGTCCGTCGTCCGTCAGTTTCCACTTATGTATCTTAGAAAGCAGCGATAGTCTAGAGGGAGACCGTTGGACTGCTACGCAGAGATCTTGAGTTCTAGCCCAGGGCCCACGCACCTCTACTTTTCTAAGTTATGTGCATATTAATTAGTTAATTATTATCGCTTGTTTGAACGGCAAAGGAAAATATTGTAAGGCAACCCGCACTGTCTGAGAGCTCCCAATAATGTTCTCAAAGATGTGTGTGGAATTCTTCTGTGGAATTTACCAACCTGCACTGGGCCAGCGTAGTGGACTATGGAGTTACTCTTCCCACACTGAGAAGAAACCTTGCCTAGCAGTTGGATAGTTTAGATACAGTCGATATTATTACAGAAATATTTTTGACCGAATGATCTGGACATTTTAACAACGTCCTTGGTGCTGTGATAAGTATTTCTTAATTATTTTATAATATGGAGGTATAGAGTAAAGATTTTACGCATAACGACTTAGATCTATACGATCAGTATAGCAAGCTACCATAAATTAAATAAGTATAAAATTGATTATAAGAACCTATAAAATTTTTCAATCGAACTAACAGGCTATGTGATTATTAAATTTTGAGTTTCATATCGTTAAAACACTTGGCAAATATGATACTATTCCAATGGGTATTGGCTTATAATAAAATTGCTTTTGATGAAATTGGATAAAAGTTAGCAATAATTCTGTCTATCGAAAGTTACATATTGTCTGAAATGTGGAATTAATTGGCGAACATATAAATTGATTTATGTCGTATCTGAGCACCTGAGAGTCTACCATTACTTTACCTATAGCACTCGACACACCACTACCTGTTTGATCGCTGGCATGTCTTTACATATTGATTAGTTCATCGAAGATTTCGTTACAGACGCTTTTAGAAAATATGTGAATAGGCATGCTGATTTAATCAAAACTATAACTTTATATTGTTATTTAATAGTTGCTAAAATTAATTTCTAAATTGATACTACACTCATGACTTTACTTTAGCCTTCATAAAGTTACATTGGTATCAAAGTGTTATGGATTTTATAATATGTCGTCAATATATGTGTTGATTAGGAATTAAATCACAGTAGCGCAACATAAACTAAAGATTGTATACCATATATGTACTTCCGTGGATCGCATATCTCTGGTTCTACTAATCAGAATGAGGTGAGACTTGTTGTAAATAAAACCCTAAGCTTAACTCAGATAACATCAAAATCCATTGGCAAGTTATAACGCAACAAAGATGTAGACGGGTATACAGATAAAAATTCTCAAATTCATTCATTTTGTTCAAAGGCCACAAAATTGGTTGTCTTGATCCATTTTCTACCAATATACAGACACCGCCTTGTTACAGTTCTTTAGTATAGACGTACATTTCACCAGACAAATACTACGGAATAGGGAGCGAGCTTATTGTCATCAATCGAACACAGGTCTGTACAGATTCAAAAACCCAATAATAGCCTGCCCATCCTATAATTGAATTTATATTTTTAATCGTAGCTTGTGGAATGGAATTACTTTTTTTCTGTTTGAGCTTCTCAATAGTCTTTGTTATAGAATTTCTGGCGGATACTGTTATTCTATTGAAAGGTTTTTAAATATTGCATGTCAACGTCACGCAATTAGTGAAAAAAGATGCAACGTTGCACCGTGTATTGTCATGACTATGTATGTATCATGACGAAGATTTTAGGGCTCTATCTAAAGGGTGAAAACGTCACCCCTGTTTGTAATTTCATCCTGGACGTATATTGCTAATGAAACATTAAAATATTTTTTCTGCTTAAAAAGACGGTAGCCTGTCAAAGGCATTAGTAATATGTGTATAAAGGACACCCACACTTTGAACAACTATTTGTGGATTATACACATTTTTGTCCCGTTTAAGGATCCCCACAACACTTGGTGCAGTTAACTACTACGCCATCTATGGAGTCTATATAAAATATATATAATATATATATATACAGTGTGAGTCTTCATTAAGTGCACATATGAAAATGAGTGAAACTAGACATCATTTTATCGGTAGAAAAATAATAAAATATTTAAAAAAAAGATATTGTTTGTTTTATACCTATTTACATTTTTTTTGTAGTTATGGACCTTGTCCCAAGAAAGCCTTGTAACTTTTGAACCAGGTGGTTAATCATGTTGAAACAAAAACAATAATAATAGGGAATGTGTAGGCAATACCAAAGTAATATTATTTATATCCTAAAAAATGCCGGTGACATAAAAATAAGGAACATTTTATAACAAAACTGATTTACGTACCTACATTATTTTTTTAAACATTGTTAAATATCTATATATAGCAATAAAACGGCTGTGATTTTTACACCTGCCTTCCAGATGTCAAAACAGTGCCTGCACTATAATGACGTCTGGAAAGCAGGTGAATTTTATGAACCGCAATAATATAATCGTTTAGTGAAATATCGATAAAATAAAATACGAACTTTATACATATGACTCTGTATAGGTAGCTCTATATACAGACATACATAGATTCACGCCTGTTTCCCCAGAGGGGTAGGCAGAAACTACGGTTATCCATTTGATACGGTCCTGACACACTTCTCTAGCTCCATTCACTTTCATCACGTTCCTCATACACGCTCGCCGGTTTAAGGTGCTCCTGGCCTTTGTCCAGAACGTCTCCGATTTGGTCAAGAACCTGTTCCATTCACACTCTCTCTATATAAGTCTTCAAATAAAGGAGAAAAGTTAAAAGGACTGGATAATTGAGGTAAATAATTATTGGTGATATATACGCATCTATAGCATATTACTCCCAGCACAGCAACATCTGGTCGCATCAGGAATGATTGTAGCTCGCAAATCACATTTTTAAATAGCTCGTTTTTTAATATAATTGCGTAGTTTTTATGACCTATGCTTTTATTCTCTGTTGTTTGCTGTACTGCCTTTATAACATTTGTTATACGAACAGCAACAGGGATTTCTGGACCATAAACTGTTATCTGATACACAATGCCAACATGACATATAAATCATAAATATAGTATAACCAAGCTCACTTATATTGAAAATTGTACGCCGTCATACTCTACCATATTATAGATAATTTTTCATGAGATCTAAATACTTTGAGGGCACATCTTTAGTTTAAATATAATATGGGTCAT
Organism: Catocala nupta; assembly: GCA_963675205.1. Classification (NCBI taxonomy): domain Eukaryota; kingdom Metazoa; phylum Arthropoda; class Insecta; order Lepidoptera; family Erebidae; genus Catocala; species Catocala nupta. The sequence continues at coordinate 21,547,251 of OY776086.1, read as the reverse complement.
ATCACAAAATATACCTTGTACCAAATCACGCCAGGCGTGTAATGATGAGCCTGCTTCCATATTATGTGGTTCCAAAACTAAATGCAATACCTACGCTTTAGTACAAAAGCACAGAATCTCCAAACCTACGACATTTTCTACTAAGATTTCCACAATAAATGTTTCTAAAGGTAAACTGCGTAATTATGCATACTCGCTATTTTGAAAGCTGCGCCATTTAGCCTTTGTTTATTTTTACCTTGGGCTGCTAGGACCTTTAGATCGGTCACACTGCTTACGAATGATATAATATATAAACCGCACCGCACCCAAATAATATTACGTATATAAAATGCAGATTTAGAACTATAAACTATGATCTTGGACCATTTTCTTTATCCATATGTTGTGATCGCTTTGATCTGTTATAAAAATATTTAATTATCACTTCGATATGCTATTGTAATATTTAAGTATTAATAATAAGCAGATTTAATTATTCATCGTGGCAATACTTACAGAATAGAAAATAATAATTTTAGTGGTAATTGTATTTTTCTACACTGCAACACTAAAAGGACGGATGTGACGTAACGGTGTCATTTCTGTGGTGAAGTGAGGGAAACATCATTTGATGTAATGTTTAATTTTAAGATAGTCAGTGGATATATGTCAGTCGTTGTTGAGCAGCCGAGAAGTGCAGTTGTATAATCATTATAGGCAGTGATTGTGTGTCTACAGTATAGTATAGAAAATAAAGCCATCGTTCAGTAAAAGGAGTGTTTTATTTTAACACATATCAACAATACCAAGAGACCGATATATTATAAAATATATATTATAAAACTGTAAAAATAACGCTTTAACAGGCGTAGTCTAAAAATTACGAAACAATAGAATTAAAAATTGTGCCTAATACAATAGCGTACACATACCGTGGAAGCATTTAGATATTCAAAAATCATATTTAGTAAGGGTGGGTACCCACACACCATGAAAAAAATATTAAATAGGGTGAGTACCCCTCAAAAACAAAGTATAGTGTGGGATATCGATCAAAAGCGATTCTTTTAAAGTATTATTGTAATGTTTACAAGACGAAAGCATACAATTTTTGTTTGTTTAAATTACAGAGGCGAATATAACTATATGCATAAAACATATTGCTTTTAAAACAATATATATTAAATAACAAAATAATTGTGGCCGTGTTGGCAACAAGTGTTATGCTTGATCCCTCACCGCACTTATTTTCCAATTTATATTTAAATTTAGTACAATGATAATATACGAGTGTAGCAAAATAAATTAATTCAATTATAAAACCAGTTAGTACACCTTAAATGACAACTATTTTTGAACCTAGGTGGGGATTTTGGATCAAACCCACATAGATCAGGGCACTATCAATTACAATGCTACTATCTGTGCGTACATTAAATTATTATGATATAACTTCTCACTTTATAAAGTTCTTTTGAGATCTCTGCCGTCATTTGGATTACACTATGTACCATATTTCTCCTTCTACTGAACGATATCAGATAAATAAATAAACAATAACTTCGTTTTTAAGTCTAGCTCTAAGCTACCATATTGTAAAACCCGAATCAAAACTCGTTCAATGTTCTTTATGATATTAGTGGAAAAGACAGATGGAGAAAATTATAAAAAGGATTGATTTGTATTGTGACGATCTAAATAGTAAATCCTTTATTTGCGTATCCTAAAGTATATATTCTTTGCAATCACAGACAATACTTTGACTCAAAGGTACGTACATAAAACGTATTGGTGCCGAGCTATAAACGTAACTAAATACAAAATACATTGCGTGATTGAAATAAATAAGAACAAAGCAAACACGCATATAAGAGATGTCTGAGCTGTACATCTAGAACGGTTTTTGTTAAACTACCTAAGTGTCACTTTCAGTCTCAAACTATTGTGATATTTGGAACAATCAGCCACAGCAATCAACGACTCTTGATCTTTATCTCGAAATAAATTGGAGATTATACTCCACTGTAATGTCTGCGTCATGTGATAGAAACGAAGGATGCACATAGATAGTCCTGGAAAACATTAAATTATGAAGGCATTTGTTACTTTTTAACTTTATATTATTATACTGTCTTGATCTTTCTTATTGTTATAAAAAGACAACTGCCTCGTTAGATAATCGCGGGTAACTTTACAAACATACAAACAACGGACACAAAGAAGATTTGCAACTACATATTTTTTGATCACACAATTTTTTACTATTGTGCCGTATGGTTACTACTCAATATTTTCTTTAGATTTTATTTTTATTGTAGATTGGTTTGTTATTTTCTACTACATTATCGTAATAGTTATTAAGCCAGCATACACATCACCCTAAACGCATAAATTCCAAGACGAAAAAGCTTTTTAAGAATATAATAATAATATAATATAATAATATTCTAATAATATAATAATAATAATATTCTACCACATACACACAACACTATCTAGCCCAAACTAAGCAGAGCTTGTACTATGGGTACTAGACAATGGATAAACATACATATATACTTTTTTTTTGTAAATACATACATATTATACATAGAAACACCCAGACCAAGACAAACATCCATGTTCATGCACACAAATATTTGTCTTGTGCGGGAATCGAACCCGCGACCTCAGGCGTGGCAGTCGGTTACACTAACCACTACGCCATCGAGGCCGAATTTTTAAGAATGTAAGTCGATACAACATGATATTACCCCAAGCTACAAATTCCCCTAAACGGCTCAAGCAATTGTATTAGGGTATGAAGACGAAGAGTTTTATAGTAGCCTTAAATAGTTAAGATAAATTAATTAGTATATACTTATAACTCAATACTTATCAAAAATTATAACATTGCGTTTTCTAGTTTCACCTATTCTAGTATAAGTATACCAATAAAATATTGATCGCATTAAAAATAACGTAAAATTTTAATAATTGTTGTATTAACTAAAAAAAACAATTGACAAAATGAGAGCAAATTAGTGACACGTTTTTCAAATGTATAGCAAATACAGTTTTTATTACATAGTAAATATTTCCGTAGTTATATATTCTCTGTGAATTTACTCAGTAGGGACGCTTTATTGAGTTGAATTCATATTGCGTAAAGGTCTATCGCTGATAAGTATGTCTTAATTGAAATGACAGGACGACAAATTACGGTCACCGAAATTTGTAAGAGCCACAGTGTAAAAATTTTTCAATTGGAGAAATAGCGGATATTTTTCATTACACTGCCATGCCAGACAGAAATATATTAATTAATATAATAATAAAATAAATATTATTATATTTTATGTAATACTAGTTCTCTTCACGGCTCCACTTGCGTTAATATAGAGTTCGTAAATATATTTCTATCCCTCGGAACCAGCACTTTATTTTAGAAGAAATGTATTTATCGTACCCCTGATAATGTGTACGCGAAATTTCATGGTGATCGGTCGAGTAGTTAAGGCGTAGAAGTGTAACAATCAAACATACTTACATTCGCATTTATAATATAAATAATTTATAAAAATATAAATTTATAATATAAATTAGGATAATACTATATATTATATATACATTGTTAAGTTAGTTGAAATAACTTCTTAAACTCGTAAAAACTTATACCCTTTGCGAAAATCTGAGATAATTTCTTTTTATAATTTTTTCATACCTATAGCTTTTTTATTTTTGAGCTCATATAAACATATGTTCAATGTATATTTTGGTAAACGTTTGTTAATTACAACACTACATATGTATATAATTATTTAAATATATTTTGTTTATTTTGCGATGTATGTCTAATTTATAATTCTGTTTTAATCATTATTACACTTGTAGAACATGCTCATGGGGAATTAGCGTTTGACGGTAGATTAAACACTAAACCAACTAAATATAATATTTCACAATATTAATAATTATTTGTTCCCGCGGTTTCCCCCACATTGATGATAACATAATAATATTCTACCACATAGACAAAACACCATCTAGCCCAAACTAAGCAGAGCTTGTACTATGGGTGCTAGACAATTGATAAACATACATATATATATTTTATTGTAAATACATAATATTATACATAGAAACACCTAGACCAAGACAAACATCCATGTTCATGCACACAAATGTTTGATTCGTGCGGGATTCGAACTCGCGACCTCAGGCGTGGCAGTCGGTTACACTAACCACTACGCCATCGAGGCCGACTATATAGTTAATAATACGTAGTGACATGCGTCCAGCCACAGGCTGATTAAGAGTGACGATAGACCGCATTTATCAGTTTAAATTCTTTGTCTAACACTGTAGAGTTGTTACCGGAATTACGCCTACACATTTGTCTCTATATTTGAGTTCACTCTAAAATTATACTTATTAGCTCGATGTCAATCTCTTTAAATTTTTATTTTCGAGACATGAGCGCATTTAAACAAACAATCAGACAGACTCTTTGGATTTATTATATTACTAGATATTGCCTGCGGCTTTGCTTGTATAAATGTAGGATAGGTTAGTTTTCATCAATATGAATTAATCCTAACCCTATGGCCTAACCCTCAGACTGAGAAGAGTTTCGTGCCAAGCAGTGGGACTTATTATATACAGGGCTGATATTATTATTCAATAATCCGTATTACTAATTACTAGCTAAAGCCTAGGACTTCACCTACTTGGATCCCACACGGACGAACACTGGACATGCGTTCAGAGTTCGTCGGGCTGAAACCCTACCTCTTGCACATGGTCTATCTGTGTGCCAAGGTTCATCTAAATCAGTTTAACGATTTATGCATGATTAAGAAACAAACATCTAAACATTTTTACAAATTCTCACATTCATAATATAAGTAGAATAAAATCCTTATGCCTCTTATTCCTTACTTCCTATTTAATATTATAAATGCGAAAGCGTGATTGTTGGTTTGTCTTTGCCCTTCTTTCTAGAGATAATTTATGACCTAGAGTGACATACGGTACTTTTTATATGGTTTTATGGAACATTTAATTATTGCTGTTTTGAAACTACGGGTACTAACTGCGGTTTGAAGTTATATAAAAAGGACTATATTGGTAATATCTTCATAAATCAATAGATCTAGTAATAAAGAGACAGCTGTATCCTATCCCGAGGCCGTTTCTAACACCTGACTCACCTACAGAAATAAGGTTTATAAATAGTGTTTTTTTGAGTTGGTTGGTTAGGCGAATACTTAAGCCTTAAGTTTGCAATTAAAATTTGGACTTCCGTGTCGTTTTTCATCTATCTAAGTATAATAACAGGCCCATGTTTTTACAAGCTGTCACACTACTGGGCACTGGCCCGTTGTCAATGTGAAAAGGGTTATCCCATAGTCCACCACACTGGCCAAGTGCGGGTTGGAAGACTTTACATATCTTCAGGAACTCTTAGACATGGAAGTTTCCTCGCGATGTTTTCCTTTGCCAGTAAAGCAAGCGATAAGTACTTGGTACAATGTTATTACATTTGTATATTATTATTAATGATGACTACCATGTTCCCTTTATCAGTCTCTCTACATCCTAACTAATATTACAAATGCGAATGTGTGTTTATTTGTTACGCTTTCACGCCTTAACTACTCAACCAATTATCATGAAATTATACAAAGACGGGCATACCTTTCATCCAAAAAAAGTACCGTTCACGAAAGATAGAAATGTATCGACAAAATCTAAATTAAAGCGGACGAAGCCGCGCTCCTACTCTAGTACTACATACACAGGACTTTTTCAATCGCCGCGACCTTTTCATATCTCACATGTATATAAATATCAATTGATATAAATAACCCTTTGCCCTACGTGAAAATCTAATTTTAAATATCAATGCTAAGAGTTTACATCACTCGTAACTTAATATAAACTTGAAACAGCTCTATTTTTAGTGTGGTGCTTACATTATATTTCAGAGACATTGTATCAGACTATTAATGTTATTTTATCAATTAATGGTTATGCCAACAGATAAATCCTAACTATATAACTATAATATATTTATTATAAATGCGAATGTGAGTTTGTTTGTTTGTTACACTTTCAGGCCTAAACTACTCGACCGAACATCATGATATTTTGAATACCGTTGTAAGGAATACGGAAAAGGACTTAGGATATGAGAGCGAAGCCGCAAGCAAAATCTAGTCAGCTATATGCACGGTGTTCACCTTCTCTGTATACTCCTATGTGACTAAACTGGACGATAATATAGCTGAACTAGCAACCCAACATACATATTGGTTTCGCAATTGTTCCCCAAACAACTTCGAAATAGAGAGATAACAAAGACGAAGTTCATCAAGACGTTTACAAGGACTTGAGCATCACTAAGATGCTCAAACTGATGTAAACTAATATATAAATTCGCCCAAATCTACAATTATTTTATTATGAAGTCATCTTAAAATTAATTAGATTTCATAATGAATTTTGAGATTATTTTTGACTAGCTTTTGCACGCGGCTCTGCCCGCGTAGTACCTACATCAAAAGAAAGTAGCCTATGTTCTTTCCCAGATTTTAAACTACCTCTATATCAAATTTCATCCAATTTGGTTAAGTGGGTTAGCCGTGAATAGGTAACAGACAGACAGACATACAGACATAGTTACGAATTTATAATATTAATATAGTAAGGATTAAATCTTGTAAAGAAGCAAATTATGTTGCATAAATGTATACACTGATAATAAAACGTTATGTACCTAATTACTTTATTGTTACTTGACAGTTCAAGATCTTCTGACATTTAATAACTCAGTCACCGTGACCAAGGTTCAGTATTTTAAACAGTAATCCAAACTAATATTATTAATGAGAATGTGAGTTTGTTTTTTACTTGCATACACGTTGTCAGGGGTAATAAGGTCATAGAGTGCCTTCATTCAGGAAAAAGGTGTTCCTGAGGTGTAGGTATTTATCGACATAATGTAGGTACTATAGCAATAATAGATCTGATAATAATACAGCTATATTTTTCATTGCGTGTCAAACAAAATAAGCGAGTATTAAGCCATTGACAAAAAAGGTTATTAAATAATGCAAGAAACTAAGTTATGTTGTTTACTCTTGGCCCTAATTTGGACCCGATATGGCGGTCAAATATGACCGAAACGAAGTGAAGAAAAACAAGTGATGAAATTTTAAGTTGGTAAATAAAAGATAAAGTTACGTTCTAAGTCTTTATGACAACTACTCTTTTATGCAAATTATAAGTACATTAAATTAAGAAAAATACATCATACATCCTAACTAATATTATAAATGAAAATGTGAGGTTGTTTATTACGCTTTCATGCCTTAACTGCTCGAGGAATCATGATATTTCGAATACACGTTGTCTAGAATTTAGAAGCAGAAAATGTACTGTTTCCAAGGTATTGAAAATTAACATAACCAATAGCGAATGTAAGGTTGCTTATTTGTTACCCGTTCACGCTTTAACTGCTCGACCCATCATCATGAAATTTCGCATACACGTTGTCAGGCGTACAGATAAGGAAACAGTACTGTTTCTGGATGAAAGATAACCTTTCATCTTAAAAACTTAAAACCCTAAACTTACCTTAACATAACATTTACGCGAGCAAAGCAGCTAGCAATATCTAGTTAATATATAAAGGAGTGTATAAAATACGCTCTGCATAATTTTATGAAGAAAATAACTTTATACGTATGTTTAAAACATTATCGTAATTTTCCTCGTGGCGGCACGTAAACGTTAAACGTGTGTGGTACTGTCATTGTATGTGTAATAATAAATTCTAAACCATGAATTTTTATATCAATGGCGAAAAGTCTCCATCAATATAATAAACTTCCCCAACGTATACATTGAATAGTCTTTTTTATCAAAATTACAAGCATGTTGTTGTGCAAATTACGTTCTAATTATCTAATTAACTTCTCCATATTACAATTCCGATGCATTTTGCATTACACTACCTATACTTCGCAATAATAACACTGCCAATTGCGTGGCCAGAGATAAGTTGTTACAAAGAATATACACAAGAATAACTAAGTAGAAGGTATATAACTTTACAAATGGACATTTGAAAAAGTACTTATCGCTGTCATGTATACAGAAATAATAAATAATATAAGCTATAATCACGTTAATACGTTAGCTTATAGCTTGACTTTAAAAATAGTACGCTCTTTCTCGCATTTTGTCTATTTTAACTTCATATATGTATGCATCCTTATTTTATTTTAATTTCTTTAAAATACTTGTCGTTCACTAGAAAATCGAGTATATTCTGAGTCACGAGGTGATAAGTGAGTATGACTTCATAAACATTTAATCAACGGCCACAAAGAACACCTCTCGGTACAAACATTTGTAAATTACACATTTTTTGCCCCGTATTGTATTCGAACCCATTCGAAACATTCGAACAACACTTGGTGTAGTGGCAGCGGCGACAACTTTAACCGATACACCATCCGTAGAATCTAGCCTAACCTCTAGTCAGTCAGCAGTCTATATTGTACGGCTTTACGATAAACCAGTTTAGAAATGCGACCATGAAATGCCAAGTTATTAATGTAATTATTCATAAGATATATCCAACCACACGCTGCATTAGTACAGCAATACTCATTAAGATTTTTATTAAGATAACGAGTACCCAGCTAAGCCATTGTTTACCTATTGCTTACATTAAACCTTTAATAAGTTGTGACGTCTTTAATAAATGCTTAGTCGGAGGATACCTTTACTTACAGACACTTCATTTTTCATTAGTTAATTGTTGGAAATGTGTAAGCTAGTGCTTTCTTGTTAGATTATACGTATTAGTTACGCTATTTTATTGCTCCTGATTGCCTGTGGATCTTTTTGTAGAGCATTTGTGTTAACTATTTAGGTCAATCAAACTAGCACGTATCTTGTCCTTCAAGTGCATGTTTATGTTTGCTATATCAGAGATAACAGAACCTTTATTATTATTGAGTGAATACTGCCATTTGGATCTAGGTATGTAACTAAAAACCAACAATTTCTATATACTTTCTTATTCTATATCTATTTTAACATGTTCAGTATCAATCCATACAAAATTTAACTTTTAACAAAAGGTACTTCGGGATCGATGAACTAATAATTCAAATGAAATACTGGAACTCGTTTTTCTTTTTATACGACTGTTTCAAATGGCGATATTTAGTCGAGTATTAAGCGCCATAAGGGCTGGCCCAATTTTTCAAAAATGAGTTGTCTGTATCCTAGTGAATAACGGAATATTAAATATTCGCGTGCTGAAGACTTTGTTCGCATACTATATTGTATAGTATATTTATAATAACATCCAAGTTCTTCTTTCCAAGTTTCTGGCACCTGTGATACAATGCTCGCATTAGTACAGGTGTCAACGACACAAAATACTTGTCATGTCCTTTTAAAAATTGAGAAATTATCATTGTAAACATGTTTGTGAAGAAATTCAGTTAAATAAATTATTATTATTATTATTATTCTCTTTATTAAAATATTTTCAATATATTTTTCATTTTTAAATATACATATATCTATAAAAATACATTTAAAAAGATATTATAATTATTATTATTATTATTTTGTTTTGCTTTTATTTTCTCGGCTAACCGGAGAGAAAACTGATGGCACGGGCCTAAGCCAAGTGTACATCAGCAATAGTTTGTGATTGAGTTGTGAATAGAGTGGCTGTGTGTGTTACAGGGTGTGAGTTGTCTGATTCACATTGTAGAAATTTCCTTACTATTCTGCAAGTGTTTAGTATGACTGCTTTTTGTAACAGGCAGTAGGTCGTAGGTGGTAGTTTTATAGTTTTGAGTGATTGGTGTAGTTGTTTGGGTATGACTCCAGTAGTAGAAAGAACAATAGGGACTATAGTTACTTTTTGTAGATGCCAGAGTCGAGTAATTTCATCTTTTAATTCTGTATATTTGCTAAGTTTTTCTGCTATTGTAGTTTGTATGTTGTGTGTGTTTGGCACGGCAATGTCTATTAAATATCCTGTTTTAGTTACCTTGTTTATCACAGTTATGTCTGGTCGATTATAATGGATGGTTCGATCAGTAAGAATGGCTCGGTCATAATATAGTTTTGTCGTGGAATTCTCTAAAACAGTTTGTGGGCTATATTTATAATATGCTGTAGAGGTTTCTATGAGTTTATATTGATGTGCAAGATTTTGGTGTATAATATTGGCTACTTGGTCATGTCTATACTTATAGTCAGTTTGGACAATTGATTTGCAGGCTCCTGTGATGTGTTGGATTGTTTCTGGAGAACTATTGCATTTTCGGCAGCTGTCAGTTGTTAAATTCTTGATTATATGCTTTCTGTAGTTTTTGGTTTCGATTATCTGGTCTTGTATAGCGATCATGAATCCTTCAGTTTCTGGGAAAAGTTCTCCTCGGTTAAGCCACGCGTTCGATGCTTCTTTGTCGACGTTTTGTTGGCATAAGTCTGTACGATGTCTTCCATGCAGAGATTTTTGGATCCATTCTGATAGCTTGGTTTTTTCGTCTGTCAGCATTTCATTATTCTGTTTAGCGGGGTCCTTTAGGTTAAGTGGGGTTAACTTCTGATCCATTTGTACTATTGACTTGTGGAGTGTAGATATTTGAGATTTGCTGAAGAAATATTGCCTAAGGGTCGTTATTTGCTTGTTATGCAAGTTTAGAATGTCTATGAGGCCTCTGCCTCCTTCTTTTCTGGGCAATGTCAATATTATTATTCTTTACTTGTCTATATATGGCATATTTTCATGTTAAGTTCGCTAGCCATATCCTTGAGACTCCCGGTTGTCACCACTGCGGCGACTGCCGCGACGTTGTTGAGGACACGGCGCTGCACACTTTGGCGGTTTGCCCCGCCTGGGCATCGCAGCGCCGTGATTTGATCGCGGCAGTCGGATCGGTTGCCCTCTCGCTCCCGGCCGTCGTTCAGTCTATGGTCCGAAATGAGAGGTCGTGGAACGCCGGCGCCTTCTGTGAGGAAGTCATTTCCATCAAGGAGGCGGCGGAGCGGGAGAGGGAGCGTTTAAACCCTCTCCCCAACCGCAGAGCCGGGCGCCGGAGGGTGCGAGACGACCTCCAGCCACCCTGAGGTTTGACCTAGGGGTGGCGGGCTTTGTGGGTCTGCCCGCCATCCGTTCAGCACCAGGTCCGAGAGGCGGCGTGCGTGTTCCCACGCGCGCCTCTGTGTCGTGTCCATCTCCCCTTTAGGGTGAGACAGTAGGGCTTTTATTTTGAGAAGTGCCTATCTTGGGTAGGTCTTATTGTGTAGGGGCCTGCCGTTTCATACGGCGGGCCGTAACCTCGGCGGGGTCGCGACCGCATGCGAAAGCGATTCGCGCGGCCCCGTCGATAGTGGTTTTGTCGAGGAACACCGTGGTAGGTTTAGTCGGTATTCCGGGAGGTACTTTACTACTATTATTCCATCTTTCTTTTACCCCGGCGAGTCCGACATAATCCCTCCGCCCGCCCCCGCGGAGGGATATGCGTCATTGCATTCCTCCACGTAAAAAAAAAAAAAAGAAAAAATCAGAAGAATAAAAGCATATTGCTACCCTAGACCAGCCGCAAACAATTAAAGGGCGAACTTAAAAAGAAAGAAAAAAAGAGACAGTTAGTCAAAGGATCGTCAAGCGTACCTATATTTTTACTTTTAGTTTGCAATAAAAGTTATTAAAATGTATTTATTGAATTGAAAATAGTATGTAAGTACTTTCCCGCTTCAAACACAGATGTAACCTGGTTTGGGCGGCTAGTAAGTGTACTTTATATATAATTCTAAAACTAAGGACTTTTACTATGTAGATAAATTATTATATTGTTATTATTTAGATTGGTTTAAAGAGATTGACAACGAGCTTTGGCTAATTAGTATAATTTTAGAATGAACTCAAATATAAAGACAAATGTGTAGGCGTAATTCTGGTAAAAACTCTACAGTGTTAGACAAAGAATTTAAACTGCTAAATGCGGTCTATCGTCACCCTTAATCAGCCTGTGGTTGGACGCACGTCACTGCGTATTATTAACTATATTGTGGGCCTTGATGGCGTAATGGTTAGTGTAACCGACTGCAACGCCTGAGGACGTGAGTTCGATTCCCGCACGAGTCAAACATTTATGTGTATGAACGTGGATGGTTGTCTTGTTCTAGGTGTTTCTATGTTTGATATATATGTATTTACAAAAAAAGTATATATGTATGTATGTTTATCCATTGTCTAGTACCTACCCATAGTACAAGCTCTGCTTAGTTTGGGCTAGATAATGTTGTGTGTATGTGATAGAATATTATTATATTGAGCGTATTGGACTTGTGTCGTGTCGAAAGGATTAGTCACCAAGACTGTGTGCTCGCGGGAGCCTGCTTTGACATTGTTCGGGAAGGTTCCATTCATGTAGATACAAAAATCATATATCGAAATAGTAAACATAAGTGTACTTAACTAGATATCACGTCGTGCACAAATATATTCGAATATTTTCCGAATGCAATTGCGCGCATCACAAATCGCATTCAAATAAACATGTATTCTGTTTCTGCCTTAAGTTATGTAGGTGTGTCTAGACCTCTTTAAGAAGACGTTATATTAACAGAAGGCTAAGTAAGGTGGTATACCAGCGAACTGCCACTCGCTCTGGCAGTAATGTTCTTGAGTGATATTCCTGAATGATACAAGTGTTGCAAGCCGTAGCAACTGCTTACAGGCATGCCCGTTTGGCAACTTAGTATTATAAAAACGAAATACATATATTTTCCAATAGATATAAGGTAAATCTCTCAACTTTCTTTTAAAGAAAGTTAATCTCGTTAAGTTAAAAATAAAACTAAGTTGGTCATGTTGCGAATATAAGAACTTCGTAAAGGCAAGATGACGTTTCGTCCACACAGATGTTTTACTCATTAAGCAGCATTGGATCGCCGGCGTCTAGACACACTGATCTTATCAAGAACTGTCTCGATATGGTTAAGCTAACAGGTTAAGTTACAACGAAGCAAAGGGCCGAACTGTAAAAGAAAATATACCAAGACCATCGCCATGGGGCTTTAAAAATATAGGTAAAAGAATAGAAAGAAAATATAGGAGTGAACGACTACCGTCACAGGCCAAATAAAAACAATTCTTAAAATTAACCTCTTGACTGTCGAGTGAGCGCACGGGTGCTCATAAAATTTTCGGGCGTTGCGTAAGCTGAATATTACTGAACACACGGCTGTATATAAAAACAGACATCAATCGACAATCCTCGAAAGATTAAAGAAAGAAATGTAGTTTTAACTTTTACACATTTTATGAATCACAGTCAAACGTAATTTATTTAATTAGGTCACAAAGTAACGCCTATGAACATCAATGGATATAATATATAGGTTAATTAGCTTACTAAAGCTACATTTAGATTAGTTGCTAGGTTCAGGCAAAGAGATAATAAGCCTATGAGAAGAAACCTGCAAGAACATCACGCCACCCTTTTAGGTTTTGAATATCAATCTAAAACGTGAAGAAAGTAACTACAATTTTAATAAAAGTTTTAAAGCAAATAAACTTTGTAATGACGATAAGTGTGACATCATAATACCACCACCATCACCTTTACAAACGCAAATCTTACACTGTTTGTGTAAGATTTGCGTTTGTAAAGGTGAGGAAAAGAAACGAAAATGCTTAAAATACGTAACAACCACAATTTTAAACCATGTCACTCGATTGAAGATCGTGATGTTAATACAAATACCGTCCCGACCTAAAGTGCAATGTTATGGACCACTGCCTCCTTCCGAATGATGGAATACATCGCACGGTTCCGCGAACTGTTTTCTTATTTATATCTTTATTTCCTTGTCTTCTCAATGGACCGCGTTGACAATTGCATTATTGTTATTTCTTATATAATTTCTATCATAGCGCCAAAAGTTTTAACTTTATTCTAAGCAATTCAACCGTAAACTTATACATACTAACAAAACTCCTTTTCACTCTACTAGACATAGTTTAAGAACACTTAGAAGCGTATTTATGAGTGCTTAGTAATCTTTGAGTGAAATAGAGCTCAAATATTATACGTTTTAGATAATGGCCAGGTAAAGGGTACCTACCTCAGATTGAGGACATACACAGACTTACACAAAAAAGTAATGAGAGCAAACGAAAGAGGCGTCGTACCAATTATAAAATAAGCAAATATACAATCTCAGCCTCCTCTTTTTAAAAAGCACACTTTATACTATTATTACTACATAAAATAAATAACGCTATAATGTCCTTCTAAAATAGTTTAATTTCAATGTATAACATTCGCATAAACGTAATTCAATATTATTTCAGTACTTACCCAAACTTATTGAAATTACTTTTTAGTACGTTTTCCCCACTAGAGTATTTTGAATTATAGAATAGATTTTAAAAACATAAATAAATTGACGATGGACTATCAGGCAAAGGTCACGATCTCAAGGCCTTTGACTTTTCGGAGTCTTGTGCGTTTAAATAATTAAATAATTTGAATTTTCTTTAACGGCGAAAACATTGTGAGGGAACCTACTTGTCTGAGCTGCCCATTAAGTACTTTAAGATGAAGTTGTGAATGTGAAGTCTAATAGCCACACAGGGTCCACGTGTGAAAATATGGCGTAAATCTACTTACTGGAAAATCTCATAGTATTAGGCTAATTTATTAACAGATAAGATATTAAATTAAATATGTTAATATAATGACACGTAATGATGCGCTATTTCAATTACTACATTAGCAGAAATAATTTTGGTGATACAGGTTGTAGACAATTATGTAAATTTCTGCATGACATTGGTATTAGTAGGGTTCCTAACTTTTTGTACGAGAAATAAAGTAGGTATATTAAGGTCGGCGAAATAAAATAACTGTGTTTTAGAAACGTAAACAGTGTTATATTTTTTTGACGTTTTGAAAACATATTTGGTAGAGCTTCTTGCTTTATTTTTGGTTTCAATATAGCTCCGAATATCAGCGGTCATGAAAACAGTATTATGTATACTTTTTTGATAGAACAGTTAAGTATTAAAAAGCGATAAAAGTTTAATATGATTTTTAACAGTATGGTTGAGAGCCCTAAGTACTAGGTACAAATACTAATACAATATGTAGAGAATAATAGAAATGCTTACTCACTATTCTTGTAATATACGAATCTTACTGTAGCTCCAACAGCCTCGGTGTGGGTCGCTCAGTTAAGGCTGTAGACAAAGACAAAGATATACGGAATGTATGCATTCTCTTATACAGGAGTGTAGGCACGCCGCAAATAGGACAACAAGTTAAACTTAGCAAACCTGTTCCCTATGTCAATAGTACGCGCTAATAAATTCACAGTTGAGACTCGCAGGCCCATTCTCGCTTCACAAGTAATTTAAATCAAGAGTCTATTGAATTAAGATTCATTCATTTTAGAATGATCCGCTTGAACTTTGATTCAACAAAATCAAAATTTCAACAACTATATATAATGTTAAAACTTCATCGCAGACAATTGTTATCCCGACAAGCTGCACTAGAATAGCTCCCTCATCGTAAAACCTTAATCAATTGTTAATCTGATTAACAACTCACGCTTCGGGGATATACAAACCTAATAGTACTTATGAAAATAGATCTTTTGTTAAAAGATTGATACTTAAATCACGGTACGTTGAACGTCATACCGACAGAGGCTACCGCTGTGATAAGTAGTAGGAATCTAAAATTGGATATTATACCACTTCAAAGCATCGCGCTCGCGTAAATCTTGTAAACGAGAAAATACAAGGAAAACATAGATCGGCAGCCGACCATCATAACCATATTTGGTGCTCCCAATATCTTTATTTAGTAGCACGATCTTGTAAATATCTCAGATGGAACAAATTGCGACAAAGTACTATTTTTTCCTTATGGAATAATAATGCCATACGCCTTAATTATAATGATTTATTACTTAAAACCTAGCATAGACACATCGTGTTATCATATTTTTTAATGTAAAACATTATATTAATATTAAACAAGCAGTTTGATCCATTGAAACAGTTTGCCATTGCAAGGGGGTCGCCCTTGCGATGGCAAACTGTTTACATACTCGCAACATTCGTTTCTAAGAATTACACCTTGTATCATGCTGTATAAGCAGCTTGTATACTAAATAGTGTCATCAAATTTTCCCAGTTCCTAGTAGGTGGAAAGACACAATAACATGCGATTCGCCAGTCTGAAATTTGCAAATGCAATAGGATTAAGATACTGCCGTGGTACGGACGCAATCTGTTAGTGATTCAATGAATTTGCCATTCGAATTGAGTATCATCGTAACTAAATCTCAAAGTGCATTAACATCGGTTTTTGTTGTTAATGTAATAACATTTGTGTGTTTGGTTTGATTATGATTTAAAAATCATCTATCAAGGAAAAATATTTATCGATTGGCAGTTCCTCTCTAATTAACCCTCCTAGCATCATTTTCAGTCTCGATGCGGATATGAAATCACTCTGTGGAAGGACATACAGCTGTCATTCTATACAACTAATTATTGTGACCTGATTAGACCAAGCGATCAATGTAGATAATAACTGTTCGCAGTAATATTAGCGACCCTTTTACTTGCGTTTCTGTCGGGACGTACAAAATATATGAGAAGCTTTTTCTGCAGATTAGTACGAATTATGACCTCATAGTAATTAATCTTCATCTTTGTTCAACCAGCAAGATTGGAATATTGGCTATATAATAAATGTGTTAAATTCTTGGGAAATTAGAGATTGTTCAAGAATTTAACACATTTATAAACCCCCGACCATAACTAGAAACTTTATAAGTTTGACGCTTCTGTCTGTGGCTTCGTAACTCCCGAACGGATGGACAATTGTTATTATTATATAATTGTTAAAATCTGATTTAATCTGCATGGTTCCTTGCTGCATACTTAATATAATGTTAGACAACGGATCTTACTCGCGATAAAGTATTTAAAAGGTAATAAATACCTATTGATTGCCCGACGTTTCGACCGACTTGCATCGTTTGTGGTCACGGGTTGACTGATGTGAGCTCAGCGGCGCCTTCGTAAAGTGCGGGTTTCAGCAACTACCCTCACTTGGTTACTATTATTTATATTCAGACTGTCGGTATTTCGACACACAACACTAACGACGTCTACACACTGGCTACTTAAGTCACTACGGTGACGTTTACATTTGCTGAAGACTGGATTGCAAGCAAACACACACTGACAGGTATCTTAACGCCTACTCGCATCACAATCCGTTGTAGCATCACTGACGAACAGAGCGACCCTGAACACCTAGAAAGTGAGCTCACACATGTTCAGGAGGTGCTTAGGCGCAACGGATATAAGGGTAGCCGTAGGATACACCGTCCGAAGAGAAGGGATAGCCAATCTGGGGTCAGCAGAGTACTGGCGTATATGCCGTATATAAAAGGAGTAACGGACAAAGTTGGAACAGCACTGAGAAATACTCCATAAAGACTGTATAGGTATAGTCCGTTCTCCAAAGTAGTAAGCTATCTACGCACTCCAACGGATGTTATCCCTTTTCAAACACTTGGCGTCTACAAGATAGGTTGCAGTTGTGGTAGTTCTTATATCGGACAGACCAAACGTACAATTGCAGAAAGGGTCAAGGAACATATCACAGCTGTCAAGAACCGGTTAGTAAACAAGTCTGTTATAGCCGAGCATTTGCTGGAGTCTGGACTACACCACTGGATTGAGTTACATAAACCACAGGTTTTATCCACCGATCGTCACTATTACTCCAGGATAGTACGTGAAGCGGTTGAAATTAAGAAATATCGCAACTTCAACCGGAAGGATGGATACCGTTTGTCTACATCTTGGAATTCAGTCATCACCAAATGTAAACGTCGCCGTAGTGACTTAGGTAGCCAGTGTGTAGACGTCGTTAGTGTTGTGTGTCGAAATACCGACAGTCCGAATATAAATAATAGTGACCAAGTGAGGGTAGTTGCCGAAACCCGCACTTCACGAAGGCGCCGCTGAGCTCACATCAGTCAACCCGTGACCACGATCGATGCAAGTCGGTCGAAACGTCGGGAAATCTATAGGTATTTATTACCTTTTAAATACTTTATCGCGAGTAAGACCCGTTGTCTAACATTATATTAAGTATGTGTACAAATCACAATAGTCTAAAAACTTTTATTCCTTGCTGCATTTTATGAATATCTGTCCAGTTCTTTTGCTGTGCCGTATTGGTGTGAGAATTAATAAACATATGACAGTGGAATATTTCTTTTACAAAAGATCCCTTCCGGTACAACGAATACAAATAATAACTATTATCCAACTCGCATAATCTTTTATTTCGTGCGGATACGATCGCACGATGCACGACTCAAGGTGAACACTAAAATTAAACACGACCTACTAAAACACAACATCGTCAAAGAATAAAAAGACAAGTTCAACGTTTTAATTAAACATAGCACAATTTACTCCTTACCAATATAACGGAACTTAGTTCAGTAAATAGGATTATTTTGTTAGAACGCGTGCAAGCATCTCGTTAAAATTGTAACACAACCCTTCATAGATAGGTGCTGAATGTTTTATGTGGCTTTTTGTCCTTGGCATTGCTACTTACTGTCCCCAAATTGTGTATTCATAAGTATGGAAATTAAAACAAGGGTCGCGGAGTTATAAGTGTAACTAACGGTCCTTCGGTTCGATCCCTGCTTATCTAAGTTCTGGTATTCGAGCAAGAAATGGGACACAGCGTGTTCCGTTTCAACTTCAAGCTAGAGTGATTGCCTTGTTGACTCAAGACTCGGGACCATGAGATCGGTAACAGTGTAAGCCTTTATGCTATTTTCATGTTGTATGGGTTCAGGCTTCCAATTCGAAATCGGGTGAATGTTATGATGAGCTTGGTAATACTTAGAAAGACACGAAGTACTTCTAATTATAGCTAAAGTGAAAGTGAAGAAAAATCCTTTACTCGCGTTAATGTAGGTTAGGTTAGAACCTAACCACTCAAGGCACCGAGCTGGCACACCGTGGTGGGTTTAGACGGTAGTACCCGGGACATTCCATCTTCTCCCGGGTGTGCCCGACATTACCTCTCCGCTCCCCTTTTCCGCGAAGAGTAACGCGTCAAAGCATTAAACCACATTAAAAAAAAAAGGTAATTTAACCTAAATTTACGCGAATAAAGCCGTATCAGTACTTTTTCTAGATAAAAGCCTGCCTGTTCTTTTCTGTTCCCCTGAAAAACATGCATGCGAAATTTCATGATGATCTGTCAAGGCGTGAAAGCGTAACAAACAAACTCACTTTCGCATTTAAAATATTAGTTATGATGAATAATAAGCTTGCATATAATTATATTCTCGTCTTGCATCTTGTAATCATGCTAAGCCCATATTAAAACAAGGATGTCCATATTATCAAACTAATGATTCTATTTCTTTAAAATATTTACTTTACATTTCTTGTAGGCGATAAAGCAGGCCTTTGTACATAATATTAATTTGATAATTTCTTGGTAAGAAACTCTATTAACGTACACACAGCGACACATCAACCTAGACTGTTTGGCCTTTGAATTATTAAAAGTTGAACGCTGCGAATCGTGCGAGAGAGTACGTTATATTTTTGTTACGCTCTATCCTTACCATTACATCAACATCACTATGCACTGTCCCTTTCCGACAATTCTCTATTTTGTATATAGCGTAGTTATGCGTATATAGTGTGCCTAACTTGATGTGTAGCCAAGTGTACCTATAATAAAGTAAAGACGTACCACCCACCATTTTGGAAATTCTTCATCCGTTTGTTCTTTGAGTGGTATGCCAATTATTTTGGTGCTAGTGACTGTATTGATCAGTCGGCTCACAAAAGTATTACACTCTAACAGGTAACGAGCTTAAAGGTAGTAGGAACGCAGGGACTTCAGTTTGCACAGTACGTAAAATTTCTGAAAGCCCAAAAACTTATGGTATTCCTTCACTTTTACGTCAAGGCAGGAACGTGTGAGTAGTAGCACCGAAATTGCAAGCGATCTTAGGCTGAGGTGACCGCGGCCATATGTTTATTTACAACATTACTATACTATTACACAAATAAAAGATTTTGTTTGTAATTATTAAACTTTAAACTACAAGTCCGATTTTAATCATTCTTTCACCATTAAAAGCTACTTTATTCAGAAGTACGCGGCTCCGTAATCATAAACGTGGATGACATCGCAGAGGGAGCTGGTAGTGTTCTAAAAACACTGGCTATCCCCCGCGGTTGAGACGTACTTACCTGCGGTGATGTTTAAGAGATTGGATAAGCGCGAGGATAGCCCTGATGGTGAAAGTATATACGCTGCCATAACAGCTTTTCCTCACGCAACGGTAATCTCAGTCGTCGCCTGGGTTGTTTAAAAAAGCGGTACTTCTCCAATCAGACTGCTCAGTCTTTGAGCAGTGACCGCTGAAGCTAATCTATAGGTAGCAATTAGTCCCATCAAATTTCAATAGAACACACGTCGCGGTTTAGATCATCGAGATTACAACATGTTACTAGTTTATATCATGTCACATTAATCATTACGCACATAAGCTTCACAATATACTAAATATGTACTTAATACGATTAAAACTGTACGATCAGACAAGATTGAAAGCCAATGGACCGGTAAACCAGTGTACTCAAAACATTTTGATAGACGTAAATTGAAATACGAATACTAGTTTATAATTAATAATTGCCGTTTATCATTAACACATTCCGTCCGATGCCACGCCACATTGGAATAATCACGTATAATTGGATCCACGGATTCGGGAAATATAATAAATATTGCACGCTTGATCTATATTACTGTATGATGTTCCATCATATATGTGTAGAAGCCGCTGCTAATAGCCCAATCGACAAACGTAGCAATTCAATATTGAACGAAATAAGCAGAACATACATTATCATTCTGTAGGCAGTGATAATCGTGTGAATTGCGGCTAAGGGAACAACCCAATATCTTCCCATGGGAGACATAGAAATCAACTAAGAAATTAGCTAGGGGACGAGAACCGAGACGCGTACCCGTCGTTTTTAACTAATCACCGCCATTCAATATCAAACCATGATAGTTTAGTGATTATAATATCAAAAAGAAAAAAATAAGCAACAAAATATTGATATGAAACGTGTAGCAAACACCCGACCGTTATTTGTCTTTTTTATTTGGGACATTGTTTTACAAAGTGTATTTTATGTTCCGGGTAAACTTGGGTAGTTGTGCAGAGTCGGCACCTCGAGGGTCATGTCAACATAACACAATCATAATCTAACCTTATCTATAAAGCTGACACAAGCTGGGGAAATGCCGACATCGCGCACCTTATGGCCTGTGTCCTTATCGTCGCCGTCGTCACATATTTATAACGTTCACCGTACATAACGGAAACAGTTCATACTATAGGTGTCCAAGAATAGGAAGAACATCATTCAAACAAGCTTAGAAGATAAAATTTCACATTTACGTTTATATTAAAATGAGTTATTTAAAACATATAGTATGCTATTATTATAGGTATTATATTAGTTCATAATATGAAATATAACATAATTTAACCACAAAACATATTTTGTTTGCCAACTAACTTCTTTGTATGTCTGCGATTTCGGTCGAGTCTTACAAATAAACTACTGTTATTTCATAGCAGAACTGGGCAATCACGTTGTTAACTTGCAGCTTGTTTTTAGATATTATTTTGTTAATATGATTTGTGCTGATTGGGCGCCGCATCTCAAAATGATAAAGCGCTTACATGTTAGCCTTACTCCCAATTTCTGAGAAGTTAATAAATGAAATGTCAAAATCAAACTGATGTCAAGCGATTGAATTGACTGGTACTAATTCAGTCAACCAAATATCCTAGTAGTTGACTAGTGCTTGACCGGTTGTTAACCAATTGTGTGTTGATAACCATTTTAGAATTCGCGGCTTAGTCTCGCCTATTATACCCGATTATATAACTAAAATCACCAAATTTCCGCCTCGCCATTGTATTGCCCCTAAGCCGAGTGTCGTGGGTTCGAATCCTTCACGAAACAAAAATTTGTGATATCCGCAAATGATTGTGCCTAATCTACAGCCTTGGCCAAAAGTATGGAGCACCCCATGTATTTTTCACGTGCGTAATATTTGCAGTAGAAAACAATACATTTTATTTAAATATGGATTAGGTGGCATCTAAAAAGATATTTAAAACAATTGTGTACCCAGTTAGGGCTAATAAAACATCCGATACAAAGCATCTTATCCGTTTAGTAATTTCCAATCTTTAATTCGGTTTACTATTTTGCGTCGTTGTGTACACATACCATCATCTAGCGCACTTCTTGTATTATTTTGTGTTCAGTTATATTAATTTCGATACACAATACCTAAAACATCCGAACTATCTCTTGAAATATGTGTAAAAATACAACCTTTTCATGAACAAGGGTAATCCCAAGTTGAGATATCCAGAACTGTTAAGTGGTCGCGCCAAGCGGTGCAATTTACCATTGAGCAATTCGCCGCTACCGGTACGCACAGTGATATGCCCAGAACTGTACGAAAAGGTATTACCAGTGACCGTGACGATCGAAAATTTGTAAGAGAGTCTTTGAAAAACAGGACAAAAATGTCTTCTGTGTTCGCTGCTGAGTTCTCAGTGGCGAGTAACAACACAATTTCTGCCAAAACGACTTGTCGAATACTTCAGGAAGCTGGTCTCAAAGGGTGTAAAACCAGGAAGAAGCCATTGATCTCAGACAATAATAAAAAGGCTTGCTATAAATGGGCCTTAAAGTACCAACATTACACTAAAAAAGACTGGTCAAATATTGTGTGGTCAGACGAATCAAACTTTGAAGTAAGTTAGATAATATGAATGTCCAAATGGATAAATAAGTATTGTTGAAATTTAAAAAGCTATACTGTTGTCTTTTCATGATTAGTTAATCTCTATTTATTTTGTTTTTGTTTGGTCTTTGGAACCCCTGGTGCTACCTTCGTGCGTCGCCGTGGGGGAGAAGTATTTATGCTAGAGTGTGTGGTCCCGACTGTAGTACACGATGCAGGTACCGGGATGACCTGGGTCTGCATATCTGATACAGGAGTCAGCGAAATGTTTGTGTATGAGGGCCGAAGGGACTCTACAAAATACATGAATGTGTTTGGAATCAGCTTTATTGCCTTCGTTTTTACACTTTTTGGTGACATTTATATGGATGGAGTTAAATTCCAGAAGATAACGCACTATGCCATAAATCAGCCCGCACAATGTCATAGTTTCGTGAAAATTCCATTGAGCTCCTGGAATGGCCTGCACAGTCGCCGGACCTTAATCCTATAGAACATTTATAGGGAATCCTAAAGCGTAAGGTCCGGCGCCACACAATAACAACAAAAGAAGAACTAAAATACGCCTCCGCCAAGAATGGAATACCGTAACTGAAGAACAATGTAAAAATCTTGTAGGCTCTATGCCAAGATGAATAGCTACTGTGATAGCGGCCACCCTTAGCCGCTAACACAGTAGCTATTATCGGCCGACGAAATATTGATTTTATATCAAAGTAAAGATCATTTAAAATGTACACAAGTTGTTTCATTCCATTACATACAAAACTTTTTACAAAATGCAGGTTTTATAGGGGTGCTCCATACTTTTAGCCAAGGCTGTAGGTTTTCTATGTTTCCGTTGTTTGAATGGTTATAAAGCTCACGCAATAAAAACATGATTTATTCCTAGTGCGGAAGACATAATTAAAAAATAAATATTATTTAATATATTCTATTATGAAATGATATTGTTGTAAGGCCAGGTTAAGAGAAGCCTTAACCGTCGAGCGTGAATGAAGGATGTGGCGAGAGTAAGCAAAGCATATGCAGGATCGTAACAAGTAGCAAAGCTGTTGTTTCGCCTGCCCCTCAGGGAACCAGACGTGGCTCTATGTACACACATGTACCTTTGCATTTTGTTGTGAGTTCTCAGACGTAACATTTGTACCAACAGTTTAAGTGCATTCAAATATAATTATGTAGCGTAAGTACATATGTACGTAACTGTGTTTGGTAAAGGTAACACTCAGGGGTTTAGTCGCCGAGTTACTTACTTACTTCAAAGAATTGAATATTTTGTAGGTATCTATCAACTCGAGTTGTTCCATCTGTAACAGGTAGCTCAGCCGTGCTTTAAGTCAGCACACGCATACCCGCTTTATAAAGCGGGAGCTACTTTATAGAGTTTATACATCGAAGATCATCTAAATAAAAAAGACTGCTTGAACTCGTAGCTCAGGTAAAGGTGGATTAAATACCTCAATCAGTAAGATTAAAATCGCTCGTAAGTTGCGTGGCAATCTAGGGAATAGAATATGTTCATAGATATCTTAAAAATCAATAAGTAGAGAATATGCATAACATTCGCGCGTTGCCAGCCCTGCTAAACAAAGACAATTGTGGGTTGAAAATGGTCTCTATTCCCCCTTGCCAAAGACTTTAAGTAAACACTTAATCAAAATTAAATCAAAACTTCTTTATTCATTTAGGTCACAAAGTGACACTTATGAACGTCAACGTTACATTAACTAAACAATAATATTAATTTTCATTTACTACTAATTAAATACTACTTATATCTCTATACCTTTTACCTACCTTATTTACCATCACGAACACAATAATGCTTTCAAGATTAATTGTAGCAATCAACTCTATTATTTTAAATAAAAGAATTCTAGGTAAAAGGTCGTCATCAGTTTATTTACTTTGTTATAAATCTCTTAATAATCTACATAGAATTTATAATATATCATGTCTATGGGTGTACCCACTGTACTTACTCTGCTGATTTCACACTGATCCTGATGATTAAAAGCCGCCCTGCCGAATTATCCTTAGGTTTTATTTATGGTGCCTTGTTTTAAATTTTACATTACTTTGCAAACTTTATTTGTGAAAAGTACATTCAAATTTCAACAACCAAATTGGAAAACCAACTTAATGTGGCAACGAGCACTTTAAATGTAATTAAATTTTTGGGCTTCATCACGGCACCAGAACGTTTAGTATCTATTTTAATGTTTTTGAGTTCTTACTTATTTAATTTTAAGAGGCTTTCGTGAACCCACGTACAAACATAGATATGATATATTACAGATATAATTATAATACGACATAGAATTTGTCATTTTTGTTATAACTACTTAGTTATAACAAAAATATATGAACACGAGTTACACGACCTTGTACATAGATTGTTGCAGTACAAATATAATTATAATTGCCGTAATTAACTTTGAAAGCAAGTTAAAATAGTGTGCTAGATATCTAAATCCTTAATATACCAGTTTTATGTCAAAACCTACAACGTCTTGAAGAATAAAATTGATTAAAACTGAACACGAAACTGGCGATAAAATAAATATTATTTTTCCCAGTGACAGATATTAAAACAAAATATCTTTAACTTTAATCATGTTCTTGATAAAAGCAATCCTGACGTTAAATAAATACGCGAAAGAAGTCCCTTTCATTTTCTTTTATGGCATAAATTGTGTCCGATTATCAAGTAGGCAAAGCTATCATCCGACGTTACAAAGTAAATATAAATATTAATACCTATTAAATTAAATTTCTGTTTCATTTCATAAATTTTCTTTTCATACTATTTCCATTTATTTATTTGCATATTTAGACTGTTTATTAGAATAGGGAATAATAAATTACATTGAATTCTGTTAAAGAAAATACCTTTTATTAAGTAAGCTAAGATCATGAGTATTATGGAAATCAATACTTATTATAAACTAGCCACCCACCCCGGCTTTGCACGGCTTCGAAAGTCTCACCAACTTAATGTTTTAGTAGCGCGCTATTTTAAATGTGCTTTATGTTCTAAATAATCTATTTAAATTATATGATGTAAACGGTAATTTTTATTTACGGTACACATCCTTGGTATCAAATATATTTGAATGGATAAAACTGAGTACTATATTGGTCAAATAAGCTACGCAAATAACTTATTATTCATTGTAAATATTTTTTTCTTTAATTTAAGAGCGTAGCTCTTTTCGGTGGAGGGTGGAGGATTAACTTCCCCCTTCTTTTATCTATTGGTAATATATAAAACATAAAAAACATTACTGTAAGTCAATCTTTAAAGATAGACAATTGTTACCGCGTACTTTTTTTAAGCATAATCTTATGCTTATATAGACATATGAGTTGTAAAATACTGAAATTATGATTTAAGGGCAATTTAAAACAGTGGCCATCATTTGCTTGTAAGTATCTTCTCATAGGCTCAATCCATTACTTAAACCTAGCAACTTACCTAAATGTAAATTAAGTAACTTCACTAATTTAACTAAATTTACTAACTTGTAAACGATGACATTCATAAGTGTTACTTTGTGACCTGAATAAAGAAATGATTTATGAATTTGTATTTTTAAGATCTACAATTCCTTTGTAGATTATTTTGATGTTTCTTATCCTTATAAACCTTTTCAGGAAGCTATGTAAGCGATTGTCTAAAGTAAACTATATTACATATATAAACCTACGGAAAGAAATTCTCTGAAATGTAGTAATAACTACATCAAAATTAAAAGTAATAGTAGTAGTTAAATTTAATCGTAGTTTAAAAGCACTAAACGGACAATCAGACAGTTATTATTCAGAGCCGTGTTTCTTATTTACCATATCACAATAACCTGCAAGCTGCTTGTTTTGTGTTCAAATAAAGAATATTAATTTCACATAATTAATTAGGTTTACAGAAAAATA
Source organism: Catocala nupta (assembly GCA_963675205.1). Taxonomy (NCBI): domain Eukaryota; kingdom Metazoa; phylum Arthropoda; class Insecta; order Lepidoptera; family Erebidae; genus Catocala; species Catocala nupta. The sequence goes on along the minus strand of OY776086.1, from coordinate 21,520,378 downwards.
GAGCCTGCATTATGTTTGAATATGGACAATATTAAATGTAATTTATTTTTGATCCAGTCTACATGACGATTTAGTCTGGATTACAAAATATATCACCCACAAACCGTTCCTCACATCGGCAGTGCATTAATGATTTGTATAGCCAGTACTTCTTTACCATGGCCCCTATCCAGAAGGGGCACCGAACGTCGTTGGCTCTGCAGCAGCGGTTAGTTCTGGAGTAGCCATCGAACTAGGAATGCTTCGTAGCCGAGAAACCTTTCCAACACCATTATCTGTTAGGAACTCGAAGCAGTTCTATCGTGACCCGTTTTGTTTAAGACAGTATCGACTTACAATTTTTTGAAAGTCGTATAGTCGTTGTATAAATATAATAATATCAGACCTGTATGTAGAGGGACAGTCTACTCTCAACTCTTCTCAGTGTGAGAAGGGTTAGGCCATAATCTACCACGCTGGCCCAGTGCGGTTTGGCAGCATTCACATATCTTTGAGAACATTATTGAGTACTCTCAAACATGCAGATTACCTCACGATATTTTCCTTCGCCGTTAAAGCAAGCTATAATGAACTATTTAATATCACATATCTTCGAAAAGTCAGAGGTAGCTTAGGATCGAACTCGAGACCTGTGCGTGGCAGTCCAACGCTCTCTCGCTAGGATATCGCTGCTGTACATTACATATAGATCGGTACGTACGGTATGATCGAGAAGTCTACAGCTACTGAGAAATAGATCACAATATCTTTTTAATATAGCAAAGTGGTATCACTTGGTCTTCTGAATATATCAAATTTAACTTAGTATCAAACTTACTATTCACTATCGTTTAGGTAATCATGTTATGGCTATAAAATACGAAGGTTTAATTTATTTTACGGTTTGCAACGTTGATCGATCGTCAACGTTACGCATCAGTGAGCTTGATCGATCGCCGGATGGCTGACCGTTTTTCATGAGACATATTTATGTCCAGTTAACTGTCAAGCTTTCGAGCAGGATTCATTGAAACATGATTTACATAGAGCCTAGAGGGTACTACATAAAAGCCGTTACATGTATTGACAGCTTGAATATAGTCGTCCTATAGTGTGACCAGTTTGCCTATACGTTTAATGAATTGCGAAAGTAGTCTCTTCATTAAATGATATTATTAATGCGAGTGTGAGTTAGTTGTTTTTTGTTACGCCTTCTTGCCTTAACTACTCGGCGAAAATCATGAAATTTTGTTGTCAGGCGTACAGAAAAGGACATAAGGTACCTATCATCTAGACAAAGCACTGTTTCCGAGGGATAGAAAATTGACATAACCTAAATTTACACGAGCGAAACTGCGAGAAAATTCTAGTTTTAATATATTACATGCGGCAGGTTTGGTTGCCGCAGAAAACATTTTACACAGCCTTTACACAGCCATTACACATTTTTCGAGTTAATGAATAGCTGCAGTCCTTTTTAGGGTTCCGTAGCCAAATGGCAAAAAACGGAACCCTTATGGATTCGTCATGTCTGTCTGTCTGTCTGTCCGTCCGTATGTCACAGCCCCTTTTTTCCGAAACTATAAGAACTATGTTGTTGAAACTTGGTAAGCAGATGTATTCTGTGAACCGCATTAAGATTTTCACACAAAAATAGAAAAAAATCAATAAATTTTGGGGGTTCCCCATACTTAGAACTGATACTCAATTTTTATTTCTACAAACTCATTCTTTTTGAGGTTTCTAAAATATTTTTTTCTAAACTGAATAGCTGAATAGAAATAGCGTGCGCGTGAGACACTTCCCAAGTGGTAAAATGTGTTTCCAAACTGTCCCCCCCTGTAACTTCTAAAATAAGAGAATGATAAAACTAAAAAAAATATATGATGTACATTACCATGTAAACTTCCACCGAAAATTAGTTTGAACGAGATCTAGTAAGTAGTTTTTTTTTAATACGTCATAAATCGTAAACCGCAATTTACCTTTCACTCAATCAACTCAAATATAAAAATTAAAAATAAACATTTAATTTCATAAACATAAACCTTATGCATAAACCGTGAACCATTATTTTAGTAAGCTACGGAACCCTTCATGGGCGAGTCCGACTCGCACTTGGCCGCTTTTTTGTGTTTGTAGGCATGCCTTTTATTAAGTACGTTTAGTTTTTTAAACCTTTTTATCATGTTATGTTAGAAACAACTTCACCATGTAAATAGGTAGTTTTGTCATCCGAACGCTTTACGTTACGCTTTCACGACTTACTTACTCGACCAATGATCATGAAATTTCGCATACATGCTATGAATAAGGACAAAGCGTTTAGTAATAACGCACTACTTTTGAATTTTGTTTAGCTTGTAGAAACACAAGTTCGTCCATTGTTATAAATATAATTAACAATTCTGGTCAACCGAAATACGCATTATGTGTATGTACATTTATTTACTTGTTATCTCTTACGAATACAAATCATAACGTACACGAGCACATCTGCCGTGTAAATGTAATCTATCAGTCGCCATGGAGGTTACGGTACACAGACCGCCTACATTCCACATCGGAAATTGAAAACTGTGTTAATTTTTCATGAGTAAAAATCTCAAAACCTGTTACAAATGTTAAATTCAATATAAAATACATCGCATTATTCCTACTAAAATAAGGACTGAGTTTAGACTTTTTTTATGATTTTATATAATAATATTGTGGTAATTTCTGGTAACAGAGTGGTTTTCCTTACAAACTTTATTATTTCTTATTACTCCTTATATACATATTCTTAGCACTCCTTTATAATAAAGATCAAATAATTTCATTTTCTGCTATATCAACCTACATTATAAAATTATTACTATAAACTGAGTTATGTTACTATTTGTAAAATATGTCTTAAAAACGGTATATATGTGTCACAATTTTATTAATAACAATTTTCTTAATCTTGGTCCCGCGTTTTGAGTGAAATCGCCTGGACTAATTTGTTACTAAATAAAACGCAAAATAAAGTTGAGATGGTGTTGTTTCGACATTGTGCTTGCTTAGACGTGATGTTTGCTTTAATCGTGGCTGACCGTTACATCGCGGGGAGAGATACAAGAGGCGTCATATGGCTGCGAGGCGTTTACCTGGCTGCCTGTTTTTATTGTGCATCCACTTTGTTACCCACCTATTTACGGAATAAATCAACGTATTAAGCGTTATTTAATGTTTAGCGTGTTGTCAAAGAAGAAAGAAAACTATCCTTTTCGCTTTACTTTATGATTTATGTCTTATGGAATGTAAAATTTACTACTCTTTTACTACGCAACTCTGTTTCCAGCGTGTGGTAACAGAGCTGTTAAGAAATTTGTTGAATTTTGTCTATATTCTTTAACTTTATACTTAAAATTGATGTTTAAAAGATGTTCTTTTTTATCATCGGGTTTTCTTAAGAAGGTTTTACGCTTGGTAAGTCGATACAAAGCGTACCTATATTTTCATAAACATTGTTACAGGACAATGTGTTTCTTTGCGATTTTGAAATGCTTCTCCACTTGCTGAAAAGCAGCGACGATGCCGAGAATGGCGTAAGAATAATCCCGAAAAGGAAGCAGAATCTAAAAGAAAACGTCGAATGAGGTACCATAGTAATAAACGCTTAGTACGAGGTTTAACAACACTTGAACATCAAAAAGATAAGGCCAGAGCTTAACATATTATTATGCACACCCCAGCACCTCCTCGCTTAAATAGACCAGACCCTTCAAGTGTTAAATGCTGATTGTCGTTTCCATTTTACGTGAAAATACTCCTAGCTCCATCTCGTCAGCAGCTTCTTGTGCCAGAAAGGAAGTAAAACAGTAAACAGATCGTTAGTTATATAGAGATTACATTAAATTAAAGGCTCAATTGGAAGCAATAATTAAGAGATACAAAAAGTATAAGAAAAGATATAATAGAGAAAAACTAAAGAGATCTAAAATTATAGATGGAAACTAAAACTTAAGAGATAAAGAAGAAAGAAAAGAAAATCTAAGTAAAACAAACATCAAAAAGGACAGGAAAGGCGACAGAAATTACAAGTAAACTTAAGGAATTTATAAGGCATGTTTATAACATTAAAACACAGTATAGAAATTATAGAAAATGCATACTTAGATGAATTAGCCATAAATGAAATTCTTCTTATTCCACTTGCGACAACAATTTTCTGTCCCATACTAGCAACAACAATTTTCTGTCCAATACTAGCAACCTTTGAAAAATCGAGCAAAAGGGTTTTACAGCATTATTTATAGCTCAGACTCCGATGATGGTGCCCCAATAGCATTAAAAGAAAAACGGTGTTTGCGTGCTGGTTAATATTTCCAGCTTAAAACAGGACTACGTATATCTGGGTAAGTAAAGGTTATGTGACGTAGAAAAAGCTGGTGAGAATAAAATTATGATTTTAAGTCAATTGATCATACTGCAATAAATTTAAATTAGTTAAGTCTGATTTATCTTATGTGCCTTATGATAATTTACTTGCTGTTGAACCGGAATCTAAAATAGTGTGTAAAGGAAAAAGATTATTCTGCCATTTTGAAACTGCTTTAGATATATTTGAGAAATAAACAACTTTAACATTCCACGTTTTCAAGTTATTAGATTATTGTTTTTAAAAATTAATTTTAGATTTCTAAATATCAGTCATAAAGTTTATTGTTATTATTATAGAGGTTTGTTTTTGTGTTTTAAGATCTCAAGCTCAGCCAAGTACAATTAAGTAGTAAGGTACAAAAAAACAACCATGTTACTGTGCTACAACTTTGTTTCTTTTCTGTCCCAAAGATTACAGGACAAATGAAACATTTTCACAAAAAAACTAGTTAATATAGTATGAAAATATAACAATACATTCATTGGTCTGATATTTATACGGTCATATGTTACGGTAAGCAGTTATTATATAAATAATTAGAGTATTTGGATAGAATTATAGAATTATTTCGTCGGCCTCGATGGCGTAGTGGTTAGTGTCACCGACTGCTAGTCCTGAGGTCGCGGGTTCGATTCCCGCACAAGTCAAACATTAGTGTGCATGAACATGGATGTTTGTCTTGGTATGGGTGTTTCTATGTATAATTTATATGTATTTACATAAAAAAATGTGTATATGTATGTTTATCCAATGTCTAGTACCCAAAGTACAAGCTCTGCTTAGTTTGGGCTAGATGGTGTTGTGTGTATGTGGTAGAATATATAGAATATAGAATATATATATAATTTTATGTCTGTCAAAATGATGAAAATGTAACAGAGTTGTTTTAAGTTTAAATTAATAATTTTTTTTGTGAAATTTTAGATCGCCTCCTGAAAATTAATATTCATTCGGCGTTTACAATTATTCGATATTGCCTTACAGTTACAGTTTTGGAGAAATTTAACACCTTTAGAAAAAATAAAATCATTCAAAATACTCTATACACTATATTTTAAATGTGGATTTGAACGACCGAGCTTGGCTACAGGCTTCTCTGCCTGTTCGTCTTGGTGGGCTCGGCTTTCTCAAAATTTAAGATGTTAGTTTACCGGCGTTCCTGTCCTGAGTTCAGAGCACGGAAGAATTAACCAGGAGAATTTTAGCACCCACACTGGTTAAATCAGAAGTGCTATGCAAAACTGACGCTGTGAACGCCTGGAAAATGACTTGTCCGAATTCTGTTTTGCCAACCAATCTATTCTCCCAGCGGCAGTGGGACGGGCCGCTTCTCTGTAAGAGAAAATCTTTTTACTACATCTTCCAATGTTGCTGAACGTGCTCGATTGCTGGCTGTGGGAGAATGGGAATCTGGTCTTTGGCTTCAGGCGCTGCCATCATCCAATATAGGTACAATGTTGGACGATACCACTTTCCGCCTCGCCACTTGCCTCCGTTTAGGTGTTTCGTGTGTTTCTCCATATTTCTGTCACTATGGAGGAGCTGTCGATGGCCTCGCACACCATGGACTCTCTTGTAGCAGAAGCGCTGGTCGAAATTCTCGCCACGCTAATCTTAATGACATAATACGTCGTGCTCTTGTCACTGCTGGCGTTCTAGCTGTACTTGAACCCAATGGCTTGGTACGCGACGATGGGAAGAAACCGGACGGAATGTCATTGTTGCCTTGGAAGATGAGCAGGCCTTTGGTGTGGGTCACAACGTGCGTTGACACCCTTGCGCCATCACATCTTCCAAGCACTGCGGGATGTGCCGGCGCTGCTGCTGCAATCGCGGAAACCCTGAAACTGCGCAAATATAGTAATTTAATCGGAAATTACATTTTTGCGCCGTTTGGGGTGAAAACCGGGGAAATAGGGTGCGGGCGCTCGTATTTTGTTCAGGGAAATCGTAAAACGCCTGATCGACGTTTCGCGTGCTACCAGTCTTCTGGGCACGTTACAAGTTGAAAGCGATGATGAAGAATTCTACGATGCCTAAACCATTGTTGTAAATATTTAGTATTATAATTATTTGTGTTTTTGTAAATATGTTATCTTTTTTTAATACGTTTGTAAATATAAATAGTACTAGAATAAGTTTCACACAATGTACTACATTTTTCTGTCAATAATAGGTAACAGTAGATTTAATTTAGTGATCCAACATCTGTCGTTAACCTTTTAAGACAATAAGTTTAATTTACAGAAAACCTTATCGTAGAACAATAGGTATATATAGGTCAGATATATCTCTAATGACTACACGAACTAAATAAAAGGACAAATTTTTTTTTTTGAAATTTAAGAATTGTAATAATCTTCAAAAAAATGTTGTGATTCTAAATGTAATTATGAGATAAAAAACTGTAATTAATATTAATGCCAAAATACTTTGGACTAAAAAAATGTTAACCATAACGTTAACATTTTTTTAGTCCAAAGTATTTTTTTTTAGTATAACAGAGTTGTATTTTTTTACACCCTAACCCTAAAAATTATAAATCATTATTTAAACATCACGGTTTTTTTTTTTATCTGGGGGAATGCAATAACTCATATCCCTCCGCGGGGGCGGGCGGAGGGATTATGTCGGACTCGCCGGGGTAAACGAAAAATGGAAAAGAAATAATGTACCTCCCGGAATACCGACTAAACCTACCACGGTGTTCCTCGACAAAACCACTATCGACGGGGCTGCGCGAATCGCTTTCGCATGCGGTCGCGACCCCGCCGAGGTTACGGCCCGCCGTATGAAACGGCAGGCCACTACGCGAAGAGACCTACCCAAAGGACTCACTTCTATAAATACCCTACTGTCTCCCCCGTAGAGGGGAGACGGACTCGAAACAGAGGCGCGCGTGGGAACACGCACGCCGCCTCTCGGACCTGGTGCTGAACGGATGGCGGGCAGGCCCACAAAGCCCGCCATCCACAGGTCAAACCTCAGGGTGGCTGGAGGTCATCGCGCGCCCTCCGTCGCCCGGCTCTGCGGTTGGGGAGAGGGTTTAAACGATCCCTCTCCCGCTCCGCCACCTCCTTGATGGAAATCACTTCCTCGCAGAAGGAGGCGACGGCGTTTCACGACCTCTCACTCCGGACCATAGACTGAACTACGGCCGGGAGCGAGAGGGCAACCGATCCGACTGCCGCGATCAAATCACGGCGCTGCGATGCCCAGGCGGGGCAAACCACCAAAGTGTGCAGCGCCGTGTCCTCTACAGCGTCACGGCAGTCGCCGCAGTGATGACAACCGGAAACATCACGGTTACTGCAACACACCAAAATTCAGTTGCTCAAAATGGACAAAAAGAAAAGTCATGTTTGGGTATTTTTATTTTTAGATAAATTTAACAATTTTTTGGTTACTTGCGCACAATTTGACAATAACCAAAAATCTAAAATAGAAAGAGTATTTTAAATTCATTCAAAAAGTCTTTTAATTGTGGTGGTAGAGATAATTAACAAACGTCAGAAAAATTAGCATCTCTGAAGAACTCAAAGTTGTTTATTGTCCTGCGCACAGGTTCCGAACGATGCATTAATTGTGATGTATACCGTTATGTCACCCTCATTTTGCTTCCAATTTTGATGTTGTTATTACGAAAAGTTGTCATGATTGTTATTTATAAAATAATCTATAAAATAAAACAAAGGCAACCACTCAATTAATACAAGAAGTTAGAGTAAAACAAAATAGATATAATATACTAATTCTTGTTACACCAACTATTTGATTATTTATCAATTTACATAGACATGGCCGGATAAGCCCGGAGGTTTCATCGTCTTTAACAGTCGGTCCGGCTTAGTAAGAACCGTACCTAATCTCCAAGTTAATTTACTTAAGCTGTTCTAACTGAAGAGTTAATTATCGCCTAAGCTTTAAACATGTTTTTTTTTTTTTTTTTTTTTTATTCTTTATTTGTTTTTTGGACTTTTATACTACATGTATATGTCAGTCCGGTTAATCTTATTCGCTAATTACTTACTAAGTACTTACTAAGTAGCTTAACTTAAGTTGCCAATAGATTAAACAAAAGACAAGCTTCTTCACTGTTAGGTTTTGATAGTAAGGAATTCATGATTCCGACTTGCAAAATATCCACATCAAATTTTTCCAATAATTCCTTTCTCTCCGCATGAAACCGAACACATTCCATCAACAAATGGTAAGTATCATCTATTACACCACAAGTATCACAGTTAGGGGAAGGAGCTTTCCCCATTAAGAAGGCAAATTTGTTTGATGGGATATGTCCGGTCCTGATTCTGTGCGCTATAGTAATCAGTTTCCTACTCAGCTGGCTATATGTACACCACGGTATACGAGGAGGCTGACATTGGATAGTTTTATACCATAAACCCTTTTCCAACGATCTCTGATCGAAATACTCTTTCCATAAGTCATAACACTGTCCATTGTATTTCGTTAATATTTCTGAATAATATGGTTTCACATATATTTCTTGTCCTTCTGTACTTCCAATTTTCGCCAATCTATCTGCCTCCTCATTACCACGTATCCCAATGTGTGAAGGGACCCATTGCAACCTCAGATCCACTCCTTTCTCCGCTAGTTCTTCAATTTTAGAGAGTATCTCGTATGCTATCGGTGTACCTCTGCGACCAGAGGCGCATCGAGCTATATGATATAACGCACTCTTGCTGTCTGAACATATAACAGCTCTATTTTCAGAAATGGTTTTGATATATGATAGTGCTTCTGAGATTGCAATGAGCTCCAACGACATGATACACACATTTCCAATTACTTTAAAGCATCCATTAGAATTTTCTTGCGAGCGAACGTAAAATGCAGAACCCCTACCTTTCTTGCTCTTAGATCCATCTGTGTAAATTACTACCCAATCAGCATATTTCTCTATTAATTCTTTCATTACAGTGTGTTTCAACAGATTTAATTCGTAACAATCTTTAGCTCGATGCATACTGTCCAAATCAACCGAGACTATGTTATTCGTGTCAATGTAAGAGACCCACGTTTTTAAGGTATACATCTCTAATGGAGAGGATGAGGCCACTTGTACATCTTTAATTTCATTTAACACATTTACAAGTAATGGAATCTTTTTCCGTGTCCAATAGCTGTTGTTAATAAACATATTTAATTCTTTTAATAATTTGATTGTTACATTATTATTCCAAGATAGGGATTTTAAACAATATTTGTAGGCTAGGAATTTTCTTCTTATGTGCAATGGTGGAATACATAGCTCACTCTCCATGGTGTGGATAGGCGTAGATTTTATAAAACCACCTATAATTCTCAGTGCTTGATTCTGTACTTTCTGCAATTTATATAAATGAGAACTCGCACTGTTGTCGTAAATAAAACAACTGTAATCTATACGACTCCTGACTATCGCTATATATATTCTGCGTAAATGTTTGGGGTGTATACCCCAAGAAGTACCTGCTAGAACTTTGAGTATGTTTAAGTATTTCTGTGACTTTCTGACTACCTCATTAACATGACGTCCCCATCGTAGCGATCTGTCTAGCCATAACCCTAAATATTTGTAGCTGTCTACTAATTCTAAAGCAATATTGTTTATTTTCAATGTAATGTTTTGTCTCCTAAATCCCCTGCTAAAAATACATAGTTTTGATTTACTATTCGACAAACGCAATCCTAATTCAGCTAGACAAGATGAAAATATGTCTAATGCTTCTTGTAATTTAGTTGTACTTTCTGAGAGATTTTTGTCTGTACTATACAAGACAAAATCATCCGCGTACTGACACATATGTACATTGTTAATTTTTGAGAACAATTTAAATGTTACAACGTTAAATAATATTGGTGATATAGGGTCACCCTGGGCTAATCCTAAACTTGTATATCTAATCATAGTGTCATCTTCATTAGACTCATCAATTATTTTAAGATGTCTTTCATTTAAAAAAGTCCATAGATATAAACATATTTTGTTACCGATACCTATTTCATTCAATATCGATATCATTTTATTAACTAATACATTGTTGTATGCACTTTCAACATCTATAAAACACGCGATTGTTGCATAACTTTTCGAGAAACCTAATTGAATCTGTGTGGTCAATCTCGTTAAACAGTCTTGACATGATTGTCCTCTTCTAAAACCCGACGTATATGGAGACAAAACATTATTTTTCTCTATGAACCATTCAATGCGTTTAGTCAGTATGGAGTGAAGAATCTTACACAAGCATGATATTAAGCAAATAGGTCTTAACTTTGGATTGCTGTCGCTGGTTGTAGCTGGTTTAGGAATAGGCATCAGTACTATGTCACGCCACTGTACGGGTACGATACTAGAATTTAAAATATTATTATACAAATTCACCAAAAATATTTTTCCGTTGGTTGGTAAATTAAAAATCATTGAATAAGAAACCCCGTCCTCACCAGGTGCTGTATCCTTAGTTTTGAGTGAATTACACAGTTCATGTAATGTAACTGGGAGTTCCAACTCTACGTTGAATGAATTAAATGTTGGTTTCTCATAGCATACATAATCAGGAGCCAGACCACAGATTAAAGATACTTTCTGATCCCTTGACGGGTATGATTTAGCCGAGCTACACCCTTTTAACCATCTCATTCGCTTCCACATTTCTGATACTGTTGTTGACTCATCAATGCTTGTGTAAAAATTACACCGCTCATTTAATCTGGCTTTACTAATAGCTTTCTTAGCGATTGTTGTCTTTTCTTCTAGAATGTTTAAATTGAAGGGGGTAGGATTTGACCTAAAATTACTTAGAGCTAACCTCCTTTCAGCTACTAATTTAGAGAGCGTTTCATTCCAGTAAGTTTTTGGTTGGAAGCCCGGTTTACAATGCGCAAGCTGTTTTGTATACGGTATATATTTATCAGCTGCATTATTAATAATGTTAATGAAATAATCATAATTTTGTTGAGCATTTAACTCTCCACAGTATGGCAAGATAACTTCTTCTATAGTTTTTGTATATCCTTTCCAATTGGCTGATTTATATTTACGTTTTTTACCTATATATATAGCTTCCCTATAGATACTTTTAATTTTAATACACATATGATCACTGCCCAAATTCTCGCTCAATATATGCCATTCAAATTTACAAGCTAAATCTGTGGAAACAAATGTAATATCAGGGGACGTTTTCTGTAAATAACCACTTACCATCTTAATTCGCGTGTGCTCACCTGCCCCTTTGTTAAGCGAGATGTATCCCGCTTCCAAAGCAGCATCAAAAATCATCGTACCTCTTGTATCTGATTTACATGACCAATTATGGTGATGTGCATTGAAGTCACCAGCTATTAGACATTTACTAGTATATTTCGTGAATATCAAATCCCAATCTGACTGAACAGTATGTACCGAGGAAGGACAATATATCAAGATAATATTCTTAATTTCTTTACAATTTAAAAGTTTAACACATTTTATTTCTATTCCTGAATTACTATGATTTAAGGTTTCTAACTGAACTCTAATTGATTTGTGTATTACAATGGCGACTCCCCCATATGAATCGCTTCGGTCATTCCTAAAGATATTATATCCACTTATATTTAATGATGAATCAGGTTCCAACCAAGTTTCTGATATTAAAGCAATATAAATGTTCTCCTGACTTAATAAAGCTTGAAATTCTGAAATTTTAGGTCTCAAACTCTGGGCATTCCACTGCAATATGTTTATGAAATAAGAACTGTTATTAAAATTATTATCCATTATTGGAGAACGAAAGTATACGAGTTAAAATATCTTTACCATTTATTATTTTTAAACATAGTGCAATGAAATCCTGAACAATCATGTTGATAATTAATCCTAGCTTATCAGAAAAGCTATTTCTCGACATACATATATCTTTAATTTTTTTATATAGTCCATACCAATATTCTTTGCATTCACCTGGTTGCCTTTGTTTCTCCTCTTTGTTATTGGTGTTTTCAGCCTCACTTATATTTGTTTGTGAATGTTCCTGTTCATACCACCCTGTTTTTGCTTTTTTTCTTCGTGCTTTCTTCTTTTTTGATTTTTTTAGACTGCGTATTGGTTTTATTATCTAATTTCTGGCTGTCTTCTGTCTCAGATTCCTCCGATGTAATCATTTCTTCATGTATAACGGCTTCTGTAACAACCACTTCTCTATATGTTCTTTTTGGTTCTGTGTCCTGAGTCCCTTCTGTTTGTGACAACTGTTTATTTGTTTCATTATTCATAACAGCATCCGCATTATATATTGTATTATTTTCCTGTATTTTTCTTTCGGTTTTATATATTTCTAATCCTTCCCGATAGCTACAGTTCTTTTCCGACATAATTCTTCTAATTTCTTTTTCCTTCAAAAAAATAGGACATCTTTTATTCATTGCCATATGTGGACCTTCGCAGTTTATACATTGAAAATTAGTTGTCTCACAGTTTGCGTGATTATTTCCACTCTTAGGGCATATGATCTTTTTTGAAGGACATGTTCTTGAAAGGTGTCCATATCGACAACATCTTGAACATTGGGATACAGGGAAAATATAGGGTTCAACTTGAAATCTGTATCCAAAACCATAAACATATGACGGTAGATTGTGATTTTTAAAACACAGGCGAATTGTTTCCGAATTTACCCATTTACCATCACTATCCTGTCTTTTTAATCGTTTTGCAGATATAATCTCAAAATCACACCTAAGGTTTTCTAATATTTCTTTATCTTCTATTTCTAAGTCCACCTGTCTCAGTAAACCATAGCATAACGATGATTCACCTACTATATTGACATTATATTCCAAATTGGCTAATAATTTCTCACAATTTAACATCTTCACCGCATTTTCTTTTTTGTCAAAATATATTAAGGCCCTATAAGGGTTTTTGTATACTAATTTAATTATGTTTCCTAAATTATGAGATCTCAAAAGTTTCGCCATCCCAAATTGCCTCGGTAATGTTTCTTTGGCCGTAATACACACAATATCGCACCTTTAGAATTGAAGTGGCTTAACTAAAAAAATTAGGAAAATGAGTTTTATACATCAAACGACTTATAAACATGTATTCTATCAGTTTATTAAAAATAAACGGTCTCTTTTAGTTCAGAACAGGACAAACGTACTATTTCTGTCCCTTTCGAATCAAGCGCTTACCGCGCGTCCCTCGGTATTGAACAACCCCATTTAGTGTTGCATGGACAGTGCTAAACGTTGGGTGGACGTAAACTGTAATTCGCCGTTTTAATACTAAACGCAAGGTAAGTTATTTGTTCTATATTTACTTTTGTAATGACTCTTTCTGGTTTTGGGCGGTTTTGTACTAAATGATAATAATATTGTGGTGTCTTATTTGTACTACCGTCATTTTATTATTAAACATTGCATAAATGAACGAGCCTTATTTTATTTTACAGTTTTACTTTACTAACTGATTTTGTGACTGCGGAGTCGTATACGTGAATATGTTTATTCTTTACTGAGTGTTGTGTGGTTTAGTGAGGTTTATTGTAATTGAGTATTTTTATATTTATTTCAGTAAAAGTTTAGATTAATAATGAGAAGAAGAGCAGATCACATTTTGCAATAAACTTGAATTAAAATATAATGCAAGAACTGTGTGAAGAGATAAGAACAACAAGTTCCGAAGGTTATACTAGTGTTCAAACTGAATTCAAAGAATATAATAAGGAAAACTATCTTTAGATAAAGCGACGGATGTACTAGTATGAAACCTGAAATTTTACCGTATGTGCTATCTGAACAACGGCTTCCAAAGGATCTTACCAATACGTCGGCAAACAGTGATAAGTATAACGTTGATTTAACCATCGAAGAACAAACATGAACAAATCGAAAAATGAGATCGGTGCTGTAGCACCGATCTCTCATGTCTTGTCATCATCATATACAGTTCGTCTACATCGTCATCTTCAATTTCTAGTGTATCGTCGTTGTTATCAAATCCTTCTTTATTACCGAAACAAAACGAAGATGAAATTAACGTTAAAAGCTCACCTTCAATCATACCAGGTACTCCTACAGACTATACGAATATAATTTGTGCTGAACGTTTGGATAAAGACGTAAACAACCTTCAATCGCCTGTTCATTCTGAGGAGTCAGATATTGATCTAAGTGACGCTCATCTAACGATTCCTTGCTACGACGCTCTTTTAGTTCATTAACCTGGTGGTTGATGAATTAAAAGAGCGTTGTAGCGATGAGCGTCTGACTGTGAAAATTATGTTAACGATGCAATTGTTTTCTTTGAATTAATTCCACAGAGTAAAAAGTCCAGAAAGCGCCTGCGCAATCCATCTCAATGGAAACAAAATATCGTTAAATTGCTTCGGAATAACGGAAAAGCCTACCAATCACTTTCAAAATCTAATAAAAAGGTACCAAAAATAAGAAATAGTTGTTGTATTGAGTTGTTCGTAGGCTTCGTTGTTTTGATAATATTAGGCCTGGGGAGAGATTCGAAATATTTGACTGTTATTGGTAGCTAAGTAATTTGGAATTGAAGCGATCTTCCATGACGTAGATGAAACCCAAATATAAGTACACAAATGCTGCTAATCTTCGGAAACCAATCTCAGCCTTTTAGTTTAAATACTGTAAAGCTTTTTTTATTAAACTCACTAGATATAACAGAAAGTCAAATAACAACTGTGAAACTGAAAACGATTTTCAATGGTTCTATAGAAGAAGATTTCAAAGAGCGTTCTAGCCTTCGCCTAGCACCGATTGAAACAATTTTTGTACAAGATATTAAATAACATATTAATAGTATACCACACATAGAGTCCCATTATCTAATACCTTCTACTACAAGAGAATATATTGATGGCAGCAAGACTATAAAAGAACTATGTAGCAACTTTAATTCTAATGAAACCAAAGAAAACAAACCTCTCGTTCCATACTGGGTTTTCACTTAATATTTACAACTGAGTAAATTAACCAAAAAGGTTTTGTGTGATTAAGATATGAATTAGCATCTGCAGATGAAAAGTATTCAAGCAACGGTCAAAACAAAAATAATTATATTGCCAGTTAATACTTTTATGCAGTGTCTCATTTTGACAACATTCAATCAATAACGCATAAGTATTTAATAAAGAAATAAAGAGAACCCTAATATCTGTTGACGTATGTAAATAGGAATTTACATACCTCAGCAATATGTGCCTTTGCTTTTTATATGATATAATAATATATAATAAATAACATCCAGACCGAATTTTGGTCACGGCATCTTAATGGAGACTGGCCTTCTGCGCAGGAGATATTATAGTGCACAAGTATTTGCGCAAACACAAGTGCACTCTGTTTTCTTACCCTCATGATCCGATGGGACGGATAAACCGACATGACCAGAGAGAAATCAGGCGCAAGACCAACGGATTTACGTGCTTTCCGAGGCACGGGGGTGTCTAACACTTCCTAACTCTGGGCTCCTTTTGAGATTTCTTAACAGGAAAACCCAATACGTTTATATTGGCCCGACCCGGGATTCGAACCCGAGACCGCATGCACAGCAGTCGCATTCACTACCGCTGCGCCACGGAGGCAGTTGATGATATGATAATGAGATGTAGAAGTGTTGATTGATTGTGGTTAGTGTTTAACCTTTTGAACGCCAACGTCGGCTATACTCGACATGCGCAAGCGTGCCCTGTGCGCCAACGTCGTCTATACTCGACAAAAAACAGGGCACAGTATAAAATAAACATATTATTACAAAATAATCATTACTTTTCTGTATTTTATTGATCTAACTTAAAAATTGAATCCCCAATTATTACTTAATTGTACACAGCAAACAAAATTTGCATATTAGTTATTCAAATATTTGATCATAAAAACAATATATTAATATATCGATTTTCGGGCTTGGCGTACAGGACATGGAGCTGGCGTTATGACGTGGCGTTCAAAAGGTTAATGATATAATTAGTGATGCAAAATTTAAAATTATACGATTATGAAAGCATACTCTGTTTTTCACTGTCCTTAATTTTAGCAAGTCATCAATAATTAAACTAGCATATTGCAAAATTAGTCACCAAGCATAAGTATAGCATCAAAAATTAATCGCCTCGTTTTTTAAATAGTCACAATTCTTTTTGTATTCTTAAGTAAAAAATAAACACAATGTTAAATAAGTCAATAATATCAAATTATTTTCGGAAAATAAGTGACATCTTTTTTTAATGATTAAATAACAAAGGTTCTAATTAGTTATACTTACAAGTTTAGTATCCAGTCATTAAAACAATCCCTATCCTACAGTTAATAACAAAAATTGTGTCATAAAACGCATATCCTGAAGTATTTATAAACGAAAAACTAAAAAATGGCCAATTCTTCAAACACATTTTTGGCGTTTACCAAAAACCAAGAATTTTGGATTAAGCCACTTCAATTCTAAAGGTGCGATATGTTCTATGGGTTTCACATTATTATTCGAAAAACTCAATTGCAAGTCTTCAAAATTTTTTGAATTTCTTCGTGCTGGTCGTTTATTCCCACGTTTTATGGTTATGAATCCGTCATCACCTTCAATTACTTCTTCGTCATCCTCCTGTCTACTTCTTTTCTCCGGTAATACTTGTTGCTCTCTACTTAACTCAGTTTTTTTCTCCTTCTCCATCCTATTAACTTGTTGCTCGCTCTCCATTTCAAGATCCTCTTCCACAATCTCACTTCCACTTGAGTCACAAAATTCTACATTTTCACTCATTAAGTAGCATTAATTAATTAGTAAAAATGAGGGTAAGCGCAAACAGTTACAACCGCGTAAGCGTCAACTGCTAACTCGACCGCTCGCTACGACTACGCGCGCGCAATTCGGCTTTAAACATGTTATTTTATGTTCTATACAATGTACTTTAAGTAGTGTTTTAACATGGTACTTACTTAGTACATAAGCAGCTGATAGAATCACCACAAGGACTGCTTCGTCTGCCAACAAGGAATATAACATATTACCTCGGTTGCATTAAGTAATAAGAAATCGTATTAAGATTACGTTATTAGGCCTACCATAAGAACAACAACAAACTATTGCCGACTATACTTTCTTCTACAACAATATATAAGAAATACTTACCAATTAGTCCACTTCTTTTAAATAACACAATGTTGTTCTTGCGGCTATTGCCTGTCCACCTACTTTGTATTTCTTTTTAAAAGGTAACCTTGCCGAGCGATTTTCTCTGAATCGTGGTGTTTTACAAACATTGAAATAATAGACTTATAGAAATCGTCGACTCGGCACCACTCTTATGTATTTGAGACACAGAACAAATAAATATTAGTGCACTGGTAATTAGTGGACTGTGATAAGCTGATGTAACTAATTGGGAGAAGCCTAAGTCCAAAGTTAGACAAATCACATTTTGTGCCTTAACACCATAGCGCGAACCGTCTAATCGGAAACCAGGTATTTAATTTACTAATTCTCACGGTCTCGATTTTTCACGAAACTATAAATCGACACCCAACTTCTGCAGAAATAATGCAATTATAGGTACACTAGCTGTCCCCCGCGTTTATGATTATTGATCCGCTTCCGTGGCGCGTAGCGTAATGTTATATAGCCGATGTTATTTCTGGATAAAAAAGCTTTCAATGGGAATTTTTTTTTTAAATTGGTCCTGTAGTTATGTGTTTAATCATTACTAACAATAAAAACAAGTGCACATTTCTTTCTTCTTTATAATATTAGTACCTATAGTGAGATGTAGAATAAAACCTCCTCGTATCGTACATCCGTTTATGCCAACTGTATCTTATTAAATTATAGGTAATTACTAAAACGTATAGATATATATAATATGTATATAACCTGCAATAAAGATAACCAATCGTTACAATAGTATTATGATTTAATTCCAAGATAATTTACAGAACACAGTTAAAGATTACGCAGACGTTCTGATTAATCATTCACTATTATAGTATAAAGATAACGAACCTACTTTGTAGATAAAATTTATTGTAGTTTATGATGTCACTTTGTTTTAAGCAGTAGACAAATGTGCTACACTTTATTCAAGTGAATATTATAACAAAAGTGTTTGTTTTTATTTCCCCAGTAGATAAAGATGCATTGGCGGTCGATATGTTGTTATCTTTGCCCGCCACGCAAGAAGCATAGTGCACTGAATTTGTAAGTGATGATATAGTTTTCCTTGCATGAATATGCTATCTTTAATTTAAAACCAGTGTAGTCTCTTGTCGTCGAAGCGATCTCTATCCAGTGTGGGCTTCATAAGCTCTTGGTACGATACGATCTCCGGTTTCTCCTTAAATTATTACTTAAACCTTATTTTAGGTCTTTCCCTTTCTCTATTCCCTGAAAGATGAATATTATTTAAATAAATAATATATTGTAAATATTACTTATTTTAATAAAAATATTACGTATTGAAACACTGGATAAACAGTTTTATATTCTCTATCTAATATCTTTTTTAGTTTAGCCACAAAAGAAATAATTTTCCTTTCATTAGACTGCGCAGATGGCTTAGTGGTTTGAGTATTCGTCTCGTCTCTAGGTTAAAATCCCACACGAGACAAAAAATGTGTTCCACAAACGTTCCGATTCGGGGTGTTCTTTGTGTTCGTTATTTAAATTTTTATAAGGCAAGGCACACAAGAATTATTTCTACCGGTGAAGATGTCTTTAAAAAAAGAACTTAGCAAGAAGGCCAAGTAACGATTACGAAGAGAGTTTAAACGAATGTGTTTTTAAAATAAATGCGTCTATATAGACATCTAGACAGATTATGCAGTTTAAACACTCTTTTGTTATTTAAATGATAACTATTTACTTCAACTTGCAACGGTCCTGATATATCTATCTTGCTTCAATGACTTTCAACACATTCTGCATGCAGGCTCCTCGGTATGAGGTACTCTTTTAAACTAATTTATATTTTATAATTACTTCTTCGTCTTTTCATTGGTTTTATTATTAGATAATTTTTAGACACTAATTTCAATGGTTACGGCATTGGAGTTTACTCTATAGACTTAAAATATACTTTATATTCTACGTTTATATTCTAAAAAGATATGACTAATACCACCTGCATATATATTTCGAGCGACAGCACCGCCATGCGCCACGTCGCAACTTAAAAGTATAACGATATACATCTTATTAAGTTAGAGGAGGATGAGCAAATTTTTGAAAATCAGTCTATAGGTCTCTCACGCTGATTCTGATGAGTTTATTTACTATTGCTCAGTCAGAAATATCAATAATGTATTATGAGCTAAAGTAGCCCATCCTCATCCTACCCATGTAGTATTTGACTGTACGTTCAACCTCTGTGGTAATTTCAAAACACACCAGTTGCGGCTCAGCTCTCTGATGTTTCGGGCACGCCACGATCGTGGCGGTAAGTCCCGTTTTTGAGGAGTGGCTGGAAAGGTGGCATGGCGCCCTCGCCTTCCGGCTGACACAGGTAATGACTGGCCACGGTTGTTTTGGCCAGTTTCTGTGTCGCATAGGCCGGCAGGAGACGCCCGGATGTCATCACTGCGGTGACTGCCGCGATGTTGTTGTGGACACGGCGCTGCACACTTTGGCGGAATGCCCCGCCTGGGCATCGCAGCGCCGTGAGTTGATCGTGGCAGTCGGACTGGCTGCTCTCTCACTCCGGGCCGTGGTCCAGTCTATGGTCCGGAGTGAGATGATGGAACGCCGTCGCCTCCTTTTGTGAGGAAGTAATTTCCATCAAGGAGGCGGCGGAGCGGGAGTGGGAGCGTTTAAATCTTCTCCCCAACCGCAGAACCGGGCGCCGGAGGGCGCGAGATGACCTCCAGCCACCTTGAGGTTTGACCTGGGGGTGGTGGGCTGCGTGGGCCTGCTCGCCACTCGATCAGCGCCAGGTCCGAGAGGCAGCGTGCATGTTCCTACATGCGCCTCTGACGTCTTTGTCCCCTCCAGGGGGACGGTGGAGGAAGTACGGCGGGCCGAAACCAAGGCGGGGTCGCGATTGCATGTGAAAGCGATTCGCGCGGCCTCGCCGTCTATGGTTATGCCGCGGAACACCGTGGTAGGTTTAGTCGGTATTACCGGGGTATCTTTTCATGTAAAATTAAATGATCGTTACATATGTATGTAATTTATAATAGTCTACCTCTCCGCTTAGACGAAACGTTAAAATTATAAAGATGAAAGAACTTCGGAGAAAAGCGTATGATAGTACTAATCTAATCTTATGATAATTAGATACCGCTGTAACAATTTTTATAGTAGAAACATTTTCATAACATTTTTCTGATAACTTATTAATGCGTCGAATGTTAGACGATTAGTAGAACGACACGTTTGTGTACAATATTAATTTATCAATGGCGTAATTCACTATAACTCGTGTTACAAAAAAAAATATCTTGTGATGTCTTCTCTAGTACGTACTACTTAATATTATCTAAATAATAGTAGCACGAAGTCTGGAACTGTAAACTATAACTGGCGAAATAATATGTATAATAATATAACACCTTTACTTAATCCTTTGAAGATAATTATAAACGTCATTTTATATCTATCAATATCATATAAAATCAGTCTACCATGCCAAAACCATCACGCGAAGTTCTACCTTTACTTAATAAGGTCTATTGACAATGTTTTGGTGGCAAAATGTCAGTGTTACCTCGTGTATGTTACTATCTCGATTCCCTTTCTACACCTCACATGCACTATACAATAGAAAGTGACAATAGATGTCTTCACCGTGTCCCCGACTAGAGCAACTTTTTTCGTCACATAAAATATTGCTCTCTCAATACCATCACAATGGAAAGCGATTTTTGTGCCTCCTTAAACTTACAAGGGAAGCAAGGTAAGACGGCACTTTCAATTACATCATATTTCTATTTTCAGCAACAGATATCTAAAGTTTCGTAGTGTTTCTTTAATTAAGTAAGGGACTCTCTAAATCAATACCTACTTACATGACTATGATAGGAGACCTTTAATGTGATAGTAATCGGTAGTTATGTCATCATATCCCGTGGTTAGGTGACAGTCTATTCTGTGTTAATGCTTGATGTCGTTAGCATAATATTCTGCGTGCTTGATGCATCGATGTTTCACTGGTAAAGGAATTTATGAACTTTCTTGTACTGTATGGCGCTTCTAGATAAGTCCAGAAAGGCTTTATCTCGTATAAAAGGCAAAGAAGCGGACGATATATGCTATGCTATGGGGAATATATATGGGAAAGTAGTGTGTGTGATGTTTTAAATGTAATTGTGTGTAGAATAAAACGTGTTTTAGTTAGTAATATTGACATTCTTATCCCACGAACCGAGCACGTAACAGTATATAAGTGTATTTTTATTTATATGCATTTGCTCTGTTTTCACTTCTTAACCTTTATAATTTCTGTGTATTCGTATAACTTGCTAATTTTAATGAAAAGGTGAGCATTAGTAATTTTTCTGACTTCCTTGTTCTGCAATATTATGCAATAGTATTGCCAGATTCGAGTATTTCGCTCACCCCCAGTTGCCGATGTTATACGCTAATGATTATATTATCTTTTGTAAATGATTAACTTGTTTTCGGGTTCACAAGTGATATTCGTAGAATAGAATAAATTTTATTTGCTTTGATTGTAGGTACATGAAATATATATGTTAACAAGATATCTGATCCTTATACAATCTACCTTTAATAGGCATGCAAACATTTAAATGATAAATTAAAATGCATCAAGATATAAACAATAGATAACCAAATTAATAAAATTCGAAATCAGTCAACAAATTAGTACCTAAATGAAATGTTTGAATTACCTACAAATTCTTAATAAAATTTTAAATATAATGGTGAATATAATTAAGTAAGCAATAATAATTAAAAATAAGAAAATAAATTTAATGTCAAATAAGCGTAAGTAATGTCAAAAACTAATAATCTAAAGTAATGTTATATTCGTAGTGTATCAGTTAAAAAGTAATTTATTGAATAACAACACGTATGATCGATCGATGGCGTAGTGGTTAGTATAACCGACTGCCACGCCTGAGGTCGCGGGTTCAATTCCCGCACAAGACAAATATTTGTGTGCATGAACATGGATGTTTGTCTTGGTCTGGGTGTTTCTATGTATAATATGTATGTATTTACAAAAAAAAAAGTATATATGTATGTTTATCCATTGTCTAGTACCCATAGTACAAGCTCTGCTTAGTTTGGGCTAGATGGTGTTGTGTGTATGTGGTAGAATATAATATATTATATATTCTATATTATATATTAATATATTAATATTCGTGAATTTAGCTTTATAAATTAAATGTTTAGCACGAATTTCTAGATGTAAGTTTGCCTTGTTTACTTCATCAAGAAGTCTAGCAAATGGCATTTTACACATCAGGCAGGCATGATGGGGTAAAATGCCATTTGCGAGACGTTTGACTGCTGCACACTTGTTCTTTCTTATTGTATAGGTTAGAGAGGTACACCTCTATACACCATTTTACTTCTATCGCTCATACGAATTCAGTTGATTATAGAAATGATATTGAAAATGCATCTTTATTTTAAAAAGTAGGTCCATATTCTAAATGCGATTAAAAGCTTGCAATACCTACGTCAGGAAAGACAGCAAAACAACATATTGCTTCGTTTCAAATGCATCCCTAATTTGTTGGAACCTGCGCTATGGTAGTATATTATGACAAGTTCTGAAACCAAATTGATGTTGGGATAACATTCTTATCGTTGAGTAGGTTTAGCTCTATAATTATAATTCCATTCAATCGTTTTGAAAATGTAGACAGTAGACTTATTGGTAAGAACATAGAAGGTGATGAAATATTCATGACTATTTGTCAATCATGGAACCGTGAATATTTTTAGACTGACAATAATTAAAGGAGAATGAACAGAAGTGGTCTAGCAATGTTTCATGTTGCAAAATCAAAACAATATAGAAATTATTTTCTTATTTTTTACAACCTTTTCACTTCAGGCATTTTATTTTCGTATCCGAAATTATGACTTAAAATAAACAGTAAATTAACAATAGCTACGCATTATTTCCGTATAAAGTCTTGATATTGACGTTTCGTTCTCTTCATTTGTAATACAAAAGTACTCTGTGATTTGTACAAATACGTAAATATGAGCCTTTAGAAAAATGTGATGCTACAAGAATCATAATATGAAATTCATAAATAGATAAATAGTTTGTAATATAATTACGTTTTACAATGTATCTATTTATATTTTATGGTTTTGCCGTAATAATAATAATTATTATTTTTGTGTTTCGTCTCACGCAGACTGTTAAGCCAAATGACAACCGGCGCCTGCGGACGGCAGCAGCAATCATTACTGTTTATTTATGTGTTCAGTGTTGAACTGTTGATTGATTGAATAAATATAATAAGTCATAGAATAGTCACTGCGATAATCTCTCCACTTAAATAGTATTACTTACGGAACTCCGTTTGAGTGTTTGTTATAACTTAGCGTGTGCTTCATATAACTTACGACAGGACGTTTTTATATTTAGATGTTTTATTACGCCAAGGCGTTTTATGTGTTGTTTTTATGAACTCTTCGAGTCTACCTGTGATCATGTCGATGCTTGATCCTGATCGACCAATACCGGTGGTAATGTGGCGGAGCCGATATCAGATGTGTCAATTGTTTGCTTTTGATACCCAGAAATCACACGGAGCGTTCTTTACAACAAGCGTCTACGACAATGATTACCATATTACGATCTTGGATACCTAACTTCTACTGAGGTAAGTTTCATTTTATTATTTCTTGATTATCAGACATCCTGTACTTTTGACTAGCTAACTAACGTCCTATGATACCATAACACAAGTCATTATGATTAGTGAAGAAATGTAAATTACATATTTAGTATCTTATATTACTGAGTAAATTGTTAATCAATCATACATTGTATTATTTTATGGTCAGATCGCCATCTCATTAAAGTCTGAATGATTTTGCTATTGATTGTTCAATTGAATCTTGCTAAATCTTAAAGTAATGAAGTAGGATTACATGTAAAACTGAAATGTGAAAAATACAGCAATGTAAAATACTGTAAACCAACCTATCTATCTATAGTACTAATATAATAAAGTGGAAAGATTTTTCTTTTTCTTTGTTTAATCACTATAATCTCTGGAACTACTGGGTGTTTTTTGAAAATGGTTTCCTTTATGATAGCCAGATTCATGAGGTATAGTAGTTTAGTTTAGGGTATGGTTTATATGTGGGTGACACAGCAAAGCACAGCTATATACTTATATTACTATATTGGTGTATAGCCTGAGTTAAGTATGTCTAGAAAATATACCAGAATAAAAAGTAATTTTTGTATTTCAGCTTTCATCAGAAAGTGTACTTTGTACAGAGTGTATGGTATTACTTCAAGATCGAGCAAACACATTCAATCATGAAGGAAGTGCTTTACCACTGCACTTGGTAAATATATGTTTACTTATATATATTTCTATAATGATAGTTTTCATTCTTGGATAACTTTACCTTGCAGAAAACTGCAGCAAAACAACTACCTATGTTGTGTTCCTGAGAGTGAGTAAGATTGCCAATGCGTCAAAGCCAGCAATTGCATTGGGTTTCCAATAAAAGTATTTGATTTTGAGCAGTAATAATCTATACACGGGCAGTAATAATCTATACACACATATATATCTAACATTCATAGTTCTCTCACTAAAAATAATAATAATATTGAATAGATGATATTACATACTATTTTAATATTTTATTCTAATCAATTATACTAAATACATGTGTGTTAATTTTTTCTTTTTTAGGTTTCAAGATCAAAAGGAGTATATGGTGCTTGCTGGCAGCTTATAGAGAAGTGAGACGTCAAGATCAACATGATACCAATCACCCTATTGTGCCAGATGTGGGAATGAGTGGAGATTATATATTATGAACCTGCACCACCACCATAATAAGTAGGTAGTGGTACTTATTATGTGGAAGTGAATAATGAGGTTGAGGATGCTATACCTCTGATTTTGGGACAAAATAACTACCTCTTGAGAGGCAGAATTAAATAGAGACATGATGCTGTGGCTAGTACATTAGATGCAATTGTCAGTTACTCATGCAGCTGCCTGGTTGGAAAAAGGATGTAGGTTGTTGTGCTCATATAATGACAATAGTTTGGTTCTTGAGCTAGGGGCACTATAATAACTACACCAGCTTCATATTTACAATTATTTTATTGAGTATGAGGAATTATACCTAAAGATAATTGGTACCTAACATTATGATATTATATATATATATTATTGATTTATTATTTATATATATTATTGATATGTTATTGATTTGTGTATAGACCTGAGATAATGCTAATAAATAACCTCTATCTAACTGAAGTCGTTGTTTTATTTCGATGTCTTCACATCAAAAGGTACTTTTGAAAAGGTAATAGTTATGAATATTATGTTTTGTTTGCCAAATAGCATCTGGTGATTTGTTTTGTTTTTAACTAACATTGTTTTTTATTGTACATGAGTAATCTTTGGTTTTAAGTTGCGAGTAGGTTAAACATAATTTCTAGGTTATCTCCGTTTTTGTCTAATTACTTAAAAACCCGGTTTTTTGTGAGAAAATGAACAGTTTTATTTGATAATATATAAAGCGTAGTCTATAATAAATAAAGAACTATTGAGCAAGAACTTCAGACGGAATTTCATACATAGGTACGTGTTCATTGACCTTTTCTCTCTTCTTTCAATCTTTTTAGGGTTACGTAGCCACGGGCACGCCACGATCGTGGCGGTAAGTCCCGTGTTTGAGGAGTGGTTGGAGAGGCGGCATGACGCCCTCACCTTCCGGCTGACACAGGTAATGACTGGCCACGGTTGTTTTGGCCAGTTCCTGTGTCGTATACGCCGGCAAGACACGCCCGGTTGTCACGACTGCCGCGACGTTGTTGCGGACACGGCGCTGCAAACTTTGGCGGTTTGCCCCGCCTGGGCATCGCAGCGCCGTGAGTTGATCGCGGCAGTCGGATCGGTTGCCCTCTCCCTCCCGGCCGTAGTTCAGTCTATGGTCCGGAGTGAGAGGTCGTGGAACGCAGTCGCCTCCTTCATATTTTATATAAATATTAGGATTCGCCCCTCCTTCTCCATATAAACTTTAACTGTGCCAAATTTCATACTCCTCAGTCCGGGCAATTTTCGTGAAAAGGGTTCAACGTTTTTGCTTCACGTATTAATATATAGATAGATTAAGATCGTAACTAGTACTACCTAGTTAATCTACGCGTAGTTATGACTTCAAAAAGTCAAAACTACGCGTAAACTGTAACGTAAAGTTACAGTTTACGCGTTAATAAATACGATTTAAGTTTAGGGATAATAGTTAAAACGGGCTTAGAACAGACATATGTTACCTTACTGCGCACACTGCTTAGCTAAAACTTTAAGTGTAACACTTAAAGAAACTTATGTGCCGCTTAATGTCTTAAAAAGTAACTAAACAATATATGTACTGACTACTACATAACCGTTATCACCGCCAATTTAATTGTTATGGGAATGTCCTTTCTATTTAAAAATAGACAAAAGGTCGATGTTATCGTTTCTACCACCGCTTTTGCCTAACTGCTGCAAAGGAGATGTTTAATTTTCGGCTATGAAATGTACTATCAGCTAAAAGTTGCAAAAAATACCAGGAATCGGAGAAAATATTATTTTCTTAATTTAAGTCGAATTACGTTTGCGCTTAAAATAATATTTTTTATATTATTGCCATTATATTCAATATGGCGGTGGTTCTCGGTCATATAATTTTGTATGCGTTCATAAATCAAATCGAAAGTACTATATAATAATGTAAATAATATATATGTTAACAATAACTATGTTTTACAGTATCATTTATTCATTTCAACTATCATACACATATTTTCAACAAATAATCAACATAAAAAATATATTCATTAATACTGATTTTGCAGGGTGCACTCCGGAACGAAACATTTTGTTTATGTTGGACATCAACTGTCAATGTCATATTGACTGTTATTAAAAAAGACTATTTAGTTACGTCATAGAGTAAAGTATAAATTACTGCCCCTGCCTGAGTCACGTACCAAGAAGTGCCGCGGATGTACGTGTCATTAAAATAAGTGAATAACTTCCATAACAACAAAAAACAAATGACTTCCTGTGTTTTTAGGAAATGTAAAAATTATACTGCAACTGTGAAAGATAAAAAAGTATCATTTCATGCGTAAGTATCAAGAGAAATGAATATTATTTAATTTTATTCGATGCCTTCTAATGGCGGCTGGCGCCTGAGGCAAGTCACGTGTTCGCGCTCGGTCAATGAGCATGCACCACAGAATGACAACGTAATTAAAGAAACATATTTACTTATCTCTCTCTAACAACAGGAATTCCGTAGACATTTAATTTTATTTTCCTTTCTTCGTGCGTCTAAGTAGCTGGCTATTGTCTATATTAGAGATGTTACGGAGGTTCGATTCCGATTCCGAAAGTTCGGAACTTTCGATTGATTTTGCACCTTCGATTCCGATTTCGGTTCCGCTAATTTTAAATCGGAAATTATATCAGAGGTCGATATATAGCAGCGCAGTGGCGGTGCCCAACGATCAGCGCGTATAGACAGGTTTATACTTGTCACGCAGGGAACCTCCCTCCTCCCGCGCCTATAATATAGTTTGTGTACAGTACGCCAAATAGCAATTAAAATTAGAAATGTAAAAAACTGTCCAAGGTGCAACAAGTTCCCCTAATCATTTTTATTTTAATTTGTGCCAATTATTCGCACAGATTTTTCAGTTATTACTTAATTTCAATAGGCACTAGTAATGTTAAAGATTTTAAATTCGATTGTTTTTATTTTCAACCACCAGGTACCTGTATTATTTTTTGAACTATTAATAATAAAACTGATGGATAATGTGTGTAATTTTATTTTCTTAGACCTACCCTTAACATATCTCTCTTTTTTCTCCGCCCCCGATTCCGATTCCGAGTTCAGTTCCGATTCCGACAAACCAAATAAAAAACTCCGCTTCCGAATTTGGTTCCGATATAACCACTTCCGTAACATCCCTAGTCTTTATGTATTTACGCTGTTTTCGAGTGCCGTGGTGTTCATGCATGACGCGTCTATTTATATTTATATTACGTCATTGCCACTAAATGGCGGCGAAATCGTCATCTGCAAATAAAAATATATTCAAATTCAAATTTTATTTCAAAGGAAGATCTTCCATGTAGGTTTAATAGTTTGATAGTAGGTCTAATAGACAATAGACTTTAAATACAAAGCTACAATCGCCATTGCTATTAAACGCAGCTTGTAAGTAGGTATATATGTATATTATATATGTGTATCCCTAAAGGGCTGCTCAACCGCTTCATAAATTTTTCTCTTGATTGACTTCTTATTGTGGTGTTTCTCCTTGGCATATTGAATTAAATCACAGTACTTAACCTAAATTATATGGCTAAATTAAATTATTGCACCCAATGGCATGCATAATATTGAAGCCTTGTTATAATAAATGTAAAGGATAGCGCGAGCAACCAATAGCACGCTAATCAACGTACCGTGTAATCACGTGTTTATAGTCTGCGTCAGGGATGTGAAGCTATCGTAGGTCGCGCTTCGCGCATGCGAACCAATAAGCGCATAGCCCAGTAGACAACTCAGCCAGTCGAGCTACTAGCGTATTGTGCATCACTCTTTGTCTAATAAAATTGCCCGGTGAAAGAATAGCTTGCTTTTTTCAACTTGCTTGAATAGCTTGCTTTTTAAGGCACGTATACTATATAATTATTAAGATGGAATGCGATCCGTTCGGTCACTACAAGTCGCAGCTCTGCATTAATGATCAGGCAAAGAAAAGCGTTTTAATTTTTGATGTCAGAGCTGTGACAGCGGGCGCTAAGCTATACAATAAGACTTGTTGGTCTTTAGGTTATCGTGGACGCGTAGTACGCATACCTATGCATACAAAGTGATACGATCAATGACCAACCTTAATACATACATTTCCACATAATTATGTACTTATACCTATATCAATGTGCTTACCTATATATATACGATGCATATCAATA
Organism: Catocala nupta; assembly: GCA_963675205.1. NCBI lineage: Eukaryota > Metazoa > Arthropoda > Insecta > Lepidoptera > Erebidae > Catocala > Catocala nupta. The sequence goes on along the minus strand of OY776086.1, from coordinate 21,490,809 downwards.
CTTGAACTTGTACTAATTGCACGTAAACTGTACAGACCGTATCAGCAAGAACATACAACAATAAAAAATATACTTTGATGAAATGTTTTTTTTATTGATTATATATATTTATTTGGAAAACATATTGCTGACCCTTTGATATATGTACAGCAACTACAAATTACTTAGTAGGTAACCAGTATAACAACGAAGCATTGTTTTATATTGCACTGATTGCTTGTACCTATTAGGTATGCATCTATACCATTATTACCTCGTCACAAGTCGCGTCATATCACGCTCATTCAACGATAGCCAAGGTTATGGGCATGTTGGTATAATACTCGCCTAGCAACTTCACTTTGGCATTAATTGGCACGTAATCAACTATCAACTTCAGGTGCTAAATTGGTAGCGCCTGCACAAAATTAATTAGGAACAGTTTCGTTCGATAGTATTTACATATAAAACTCCACTTATACCTAGTCAATGTTCAAATCTTTGCTTTGCAATTTATAGGATCAGTCCCGACATGCCGCTTGTGAAGACGAAGTACGGCGTGTTAAAGGGCGTCGCTTATAACAGTAGCGTAAATTACTTTGCATTCAAAGGCATACCATACGCGAAGCCGCCACTTGGTGAATTAAGATTCAAGGTGAGTAGGTATCATATGAATACATACTTATGTAGACTAATGTTATTTTTTATTATTTCAAACGAAAGCATACCTGAGCATTCACATTAGTATTCACTTCGAGACTATGTCGATGTACTCGTATTCGCACTGTCTAATGAAAAAGATTTTACTGAACTCGACGGCGTACCTACAACAGTAATGAAATTTGTTTAATATTATCTTGTGTCTGTACTTATTAGATTATTATATTATCATCTCAAGTAGAGTGCTGGGAACTTATGGTAGCGTTAGGTGTAGGTACTTACAATACGACCCGCTTACATATTTGATGAGATAAGACTAGACGAAGTTAATTTAAACGTTGACCTTACGCTTACTTCGATAAAGTTCACTACTTTTCATAAAAAAACATAACGCTGACGAGACAAAAAAACGCCCATGAAGTATCATCTTTAATGTTTGATAGCTCATTGTTTCGATCAGGTTGCACTGGCCGCGGTGACAAGTTGACCGGTGCAGCAACATTATATGTCACCGTTTCAACACGACTTCTATGAGGTAGATGTTTGTTCACCCAGCCTGACATTCTTCATTTTTCTGTATATTCTTAAAGCTTATTAACACCCCTCTTTCCTGTTCTTATTGCCTTAGTACTTACAATTCCATGTTCAGACATATTAAATCAGAATACCTAACAAAGGTGTTATTACAGGCGCCTGAGCCTCCAATGCCATGGGAGGGTGTCCGAGACGCATCGCAGCACGGCCCGGTCTGTCCGCAGTATAACGAACGCATGAACTGCATGGAGACTGGCAGCGAAGACTGCTTGTACCTCAACGTCTATACGAAATCGTTAACACCACAGAAACCTCTGCCTGTTATGGTATGGATTCACGGAGGAGGATTTTATACAGGCTCTGGAAACTCTGACTTTTATGGGCCAGAGTTTTTTATGGCACATGACGTCATACTAGTGACAATAAATTACAGACTTGAAGTCTTAGGTTTCTTATGTTTAGACACCGAAGAAGTTCCTGGGAATGCTGGAATGAAAGATCAAGTGCTTGCTTTGAAGTGGATAAAGGATAATATTGAATTTTTTGGTGGTGACCCTAATAATATTATGATCTTCGGCTGTAGTGCAGGCTCTGGCTCAGTTTCTTGCCATATGATTTCGAACCTAAGTAAAAATTTATTTAATAAAGCTATTTGCCAAAGTGGCGTTTGCTTAAATGAATGGTGTTACAACATATACGCACGGGAAAGAGCTTTTCAACTTGGTAAATTACTCGGCAAAGATACAGACGATCCAGCAGAACTTGTAGAGTTTCTAAGAAGCCAACCTGTCTCATCCCTAGTCAATATAAAATTACCTCCATTAGATAAACAATACAACGACTTAGCTGATTCTATATTATTTGGTCCAGTTGTGGAGAAGGTCGGTCCGAATGACGGTAAATTTTTATCGGAGCTGCCAACAGAATCAGTCGCAAGAGGCCAAATTGCCAATGTGCCTCTAATCGTAGGTTACACATCAGGCGAAGGAATTGAAATTGCAAGAAAGCTAACTCTTATTTATAGTTTTTATGCATTAATGGGATTTGTTGTACCTAGAGAATTGAAACTGAAATGGTCACCAGAACAAGTGCAGGCAGCCGATGAAAAGATTCGAAATTATTATTTTAAAGGCAAGGACGTAACTGCAGAAAGTTTGCAGGAGATATCAGACCTAGAAACAGATAGAGCCTTCTTATATAATGCCGTCAAGTATGCACGTTATCACAGTAAATACGCTTCAGAAAGTGTTTACTTCTATAAATTTATAGCAGAGACTAATAGAAATTTTTCAAAAAAGAGTTACAAAATGGATTCTTTACAAGGTGTATGTCACGCTGACGAACTACCGTATCTGTTTAACGTAACCTGCTTGGATATTCCACTGACGGATGAATCTATAAGTATTATTAAACAATTCGTACAGCTGTGGGTGAATTTCGCAAGTACAGGGTAAGTAATTAATTTTTAATAAATCTGCTCTATATTTTACATGCGTAAGTAAAGTGGAGCGAATACTGTAACGATCACTTTGCGTGCTGCGTATTGATCCGATATGTATGTATGTTCTACGTAACTGATCGTCAGCGCTACTACCTATTGTGCTGTTCCCTACTGCGACGTATTCCTATTTGACGCAGTAATGATCGCCCTAACTACATACGTGTGACTAAAGCTTTAGGTAAAATAAAATTATTATGTATTTTACTTTTATAAGCTAAGTTACGATTATAATTCAGCGTATTTATTACGTTTTAGAATAGTTTTCGACTATGATGAACGTCTTCATTTCCATGGATTTCTACCATTCTTCATATAGCGCATCTAGCGGTAACTTTGATGAACTAATCCAAATGACACGGGAAAATCTTCAATACTTCGACGTATTTATCGTAATCGAGAGATATGACAACTAGTACCTACAATGCAAGCTCTAACTTATTTTAGTACATTAAGGCCTTGTCCATCTTTAACAGCAATTAAATTTGTTATACTTTTTTACCAGCTGATCGCATAATTTTAAATTATGTGTACATGTCGCATAATTTTAAATTATGTGTACATGCGTTTAACATTGCAGCATAGATGGAAAATTCCAATACCTAACTTTTTCAATTTTAGGAAGCCAACGCCATCTGGAGAGTGGAAGCCATTTACAGAGTCGGAACGAAATTATGCTGTTATTGGAGAAAAACTCGAATACCACCAAAATCTGAGCGCAGACAACATAGCATTTTGGGACAGCATATACAATGTATCACAATAAGACGGGCATCAACTCAAACATTAGCACAATGGTATAATTACTTATTCTGACTTCAACCATACCTACTTTTAGTACTATAGATGTAGTACAGTATAGCTAAAATTACATCGTAAATAGTACAAATACAAGAAAATCTGTGTGTTAGAATCTATCAAATAATTTGTTAACAATGTTGCATAATCACTTGCCTAGCTAGTCGGGCTATACCCACTTCATTATATTAATATAATGCATTAGTGGCGCCTCGGAACTAAGGGCTCTTACCCACTGGAGTTTGTCACTGCGCTCGCGTCGAGTACACGACGCCGTCCACTCTGGGCTAACGTTAGACGAACATGTGCGCCCGAGATACACAAGTGGGATCGAGCCCTCGGTTTCGACTATCAAATTGCATTAACTTACATTTGTTAAAGTCGAAAAGGTGTGCATCTCCTACCGCCAATTATCCACAAACTATGTATTTAAATACCATCAACTTATCCGATTGAAACAATTATACTGCCGTTTTGTATTTTAAATGGTTCACCGGCGTTACCTTTATTGGGCGCTTTTAGATGTATGAAAAGACAGGCAGTCGATCAATCGCGTCGTCGACTTGCGATTTGATATATAATTTAGTTTCCACGTGACTTTATTGGTCTAGTTTACTGTACAAAGCCTTTCGGCTAGATGAAGTGTCGAGAAACGTAGTAATGGATGGCGTAGTATTTTGAAAAGGAACGCCGACGATTAGTGTTGCATATTTGCTTTCGAATGATTTTCGAATACATTCGTCCGCTACGCGATACCTGTATGGTGAAAGACGCAACACACCTATATTTTTATACTGTTGTATACCTAAGTACATATATTCGAATGCACATCGCTACGGAAGAACGGCCTCAATAGCGTAGTTTGGAAGAGACCTACGTCCAGCAATGGACGGACGTCTCAGTTGATGAGTTTAGCGCGTATTTATTCTAGAATTTGAAAGTGATATACTGCGCTCTTCGCAAGTATTACTCCTTATTATGATCCAGGATTAAATATTCTTTTTACTTAAACTATTTTGTAGATTACAATCATTGTAATTTGATTTAGCCTAGCCTATAAGTATTTGTCTGATCCTGAGAAACGTAAATGTGATATGTTATTTAGTTTATTTGTAGGCAGCCAGTTATGATTATAGAAAATACAAGCAGGTAATTCATATTAATTGCTAAAGATACAGAGAAAATTAAAACAGTATTAAAGAAATTAAACCTTATAATGATTTTATTCATCGTCCACATTTTCTTACAATTATACTGTCAAAGATAGGTACTGCAATACCTAACAGTATAGTCCTAAAGGAATATTATGATAGTATTAAAATACCAGACATATTTCAGAAAATATATCTACAGAATAACTAAAATTAAATTCTTTCACTATGGATATCCAGACTAACTGTATGTTACTGCAGTATTTACAATATTAAACACCATGGAATCGCAATCTACGTCAATGCATACAACACAAACTTTCCATTCAATTTACTTGAAGACATTTTACAAAGTTATTATTACTTATTTCATAGAAAAATGGTTCAACGCACATACGCCGACTGTTTAAATATCTTCGACCTTGGTGTATTACCTCCCCCAATGGAAAATTCACTTCATTTTATTTAAGGTGTTAATGAATGCAGTAAATGAAGCTTTCAAATTGGTCTAAAACTTAAAATTATGTTGGCGAGTTTAAACTTTCTGATTTGTAAGTCAGGAGCAAAATTTTAAATTAAGAATTCACTCAACAGACTGAAACCTTTTTAAATCGGAATAAACCTGATATCGTCGGGAAAATGGTCGTTATAGGTATATGCCGAGTAGGCATTATTATATGTATATAACAATTGTACTTTTAGTGATTCACAGGTCATATACTAAAAGTTATCACTTCGTTGAGTAGATTCCTAATTTAAAGATAAGTTTTACCGACAGCAAACTACCAAATTGCACGACAGTGATCATAAAATCCGATTCTAAATGCGACTGCAGCCGCATTCTACAACACTCGACATTTGGTTTACATAAAGATAAGGCTACACACGCCCTAAACCCTAGTTAAGGGGATTAGACATTTAAGAGTATGTAGATGTGATATTTTACAAATGAATATTAGAAGATGTAGTGGGGTCTCGATCGGGTGACGTCGAGGGTGGGCGGCCGGTAGTCGTACAGTGCGCGGGTGCGGCGGGTGCGGCGGGCGGAGGTCAGTAGCGGCCGGAGCGCGAGTTGCGCGGCGGCTCGCGGCGGCGCTCGCGCGAGCGGGAGCGGCGCCGGCGCTCGCGCGAGCGGCTGCGGGAGCGCCGCGAGCCCTTGCGCCGAGAGTACAGGTACCTGCGGGGAAAGAGGGAGCCACGTTAAAACGTCATCTGGCAATACGTGAGACTTTATTCGGTAACACCTAATAACTATATCCTTCTCCATCTATCATTTCAAGCAAGCTTACTAGAGTCGCTTATTTAAAAAAAGATAAAACTATTATTTATAACGAATCCAATTATTATAAACACCAAGTTGATGACAATGTTTTTTTTAACTTTAAGTAGCCTTACGAAAATAATTATTACACACTGTCAGTTAACAAATAAAATGATAACCAGGTTAAAAAGTTGTATATAAATTATATTATCAATATTTTCAACAACAATGTATAATTAACAGAACGAATTGATTTACTAATAAAAATACATTTTTCACTAGATTGCATGCCACTATATGTTTGAAATAAAAATCATTATTATTATTAAATTGTCCCACTACTAAACACAACCTATTTGTAATATTAAATGGATTAACATAAATATGCTCCACCACGCTAAACCCATACGGCACTTCAAACATCCTCCAAATCTCTATAGAGAAGTCTTAAAACCTTCTACAAATGACCGGCATGTCGTGGAAGATTTTAAGGCTTCTCTATAATTCATCATTAAATGATGGAATCAAAAATTTTGCACTGAATTCTCTTACATCCTATTTGAGTAACAGGATTTAGAAAATTTATGTATGGTAAGCGATCTGGTTCTGGGTCTGTGGTCAAAATGGGGGCTCCTCAGGGTTCAATCCTCGCCCATTTTTAATTTTAGTTTATATAAAGACTTACCCCACCTTGTGAGGGATAAACATGAGATAGTACTGTTTGCAGATGATACCTCGCTATTATTTAAATTAAAATGCCAAGAAACGGTTCTAGACGATGTAAACATTGCTAACTCGAAAGTAGTTCACTGGTTTGATGTTAACAACCTACTTTTAAATGGCGGGAAAACCAAATGTATCCGATTTTTAACCCCAAACGTCAAACAAGTGAAGACATCTATAAAAATTAAGGACGACGTGTTGGACCTTGTTGATACCAATTTCTAATCCAAATCTAGCATTCTAGGTTATGTATAATTCACCTTTAAAAGTCTTTCTATTACAGAACATCCAATTTTCCAACTTTTACGAGTATTAATGTGAAGAGAAGGAAAACAACTATCACCGAATTTGATTTTATAACTGCTACAATTATACGTTAAGATTAAAATTATATCTTTCGTCGCAAACATCTTATTACAATAATAAAATCATGTCACCCAAAACCAAATCGGTATTAACCGCCGTGGCAGAATGCCAAGCCGGTAACTTTAACATTATGAAAGACAACAAAAGATTGATTTACGTCGGACTTTCACTGCTTACTATAAATCAACGCGTGTTTGCATAAAATTTGTGTTTACGAAGTGCTATCACGAATATCTAATGTAGTCAACGAGGTTCAGATAAAGAGTTAATCAATTTTGGATGTATCTTAATAGACATTTTCCTTTTCAGCTGTTCATTATCTAATTTTCTCTTTTAACTAAACTAACTCAAGAGGCCCTGCAAACGAATCGTTCTAAAGCAGACGAAATTTTATTATACATTATGAAAGATTCGAAAGCCAGCGAACAAAAATAGTTACACTGCAGCGCTAACAACAATTTTCATGATAAGTATGAATAGAATAAATTCACACCAGCAACCCTACGAGCTTCATTTGAAATTTGTGCCCGTAAAAATAATTTGATTCGTATGTAAAATAACGGTGTCTTTTAAAAATACACACAATTTCTATTATTTCTATTAAGGATGATAATGGCAAGGCTGAACGGAGTTTATCAAAATTATAATTTTAAATATATCGTCATGTCTACACGAAGAACGCTGTCAAAAAGCTGGTATTTATGACACAGTGACTATCATGTCAATGACGTTATTTTAGTTGGTAACTGCATTACTGAATTTAGCTAATACGAAATTAGTAGATCGGAATATTTAATGGTAAATATCTCTTGCTCAGTAGAACTGCATATATTTGGAGGTATTAGAAACAAACAAGTACATCAACAGACCTAAATTAATTTTGAGGACATAAATTAGATATTTTTTATAAAGATCGTTGACCCATTGAGGACTTTGGACTACTTGATGTTAAGTTTGCAAAGCGTCCTGAGTTTGATGCCTAAGTCAGGTAAAGTCTAGTTGTATTTTTCTGTTAGGAAATTCGAGTACGCATAATTTAAAAATAAAACGGGCCGGTGTAGTGTGGACTCGTGGTTCTGTACAAACTGTATGTTTTCGGTGATGAAACTATAAATTTACGGTTTACGGTGTTTTCTCTGTACTAAAACTATAAGATATTGTTTTTTTGCCAAATTTCATGATTCTGGGTTAACGGGCAATACCCGATAGTTTTTATTTCCAGAACGAGTGTCAAATTGTGCGGCATAAACGGCCATATCTCTTGATTGTGTTGATATTGAAGTTTGATATAAGCTCCAAGGGTGTGTGTCTAAAAATACCTGAGTATTTAATATGAATTTCAACTTGATATCTCCACGCGCTCCTGAGAAAAGGCAGGCAGACGAATAGCGAAGTGATAAAGGTTTCTTTTTTCTTTTGAGATACGAAACCTAAAATTATTGTGATTGTTCTGCAATTGCCATAAATAGCACGACTCATACGCGAGTCGAGGGGTATAATAATTCTATCGATACGTTAGATATACATATATAAACTTCGTATATGATACCCTTACATTTACTAGCACAGAAACAATGTTTGTTTAATCCCATGTGGGGTTCGAATACACAACACTCGGCGTAGTGGCAATGCACAGTGTATTTTGCCTTAGTTGCGGACGTTTTTCTTCTTTATGGATTAAACCTTACTAAAGCATTCCATAAAATACCCTTTTTGATATTTCACTTAATTTAGGAGACATAAATATATTAGTGAAAGGTCACTGGCCTTCTTGAAAAAGTTTTATTGTCTGTATTTCTTGAATAAAGCGAATTTCAGTCTCTTGTAAAATATAAATTAATTGTTGGTTTGTAATATATACAGCGTAAAAATTTCAAGTCTAACATCACAGGAACGATAATAAATAATTATATTGTTAATAAACGAAAAAATTATTATATAAAATTAGCTATTTACGAGCCGCATTTATTTTTTGTTTGCGTAAATAATGCGTAATATACTTACGTATTGTACCTTCAACTTGAGAAAATTCTAAATATGTATCTAGCGAGATTTAGGAGTTTAGCGTTTATAAGTTTTTTTAGTTTCTATATAGGGTTGTCCCAAAGTAGTTAATATTTAAGTTGATTAGTTCAATCGATTAAATCAATTATGCTAGCCAATGCGATTGAATTGACCACCCGGTGGCGTAACCGGAGTGTAACCAACTGCCACGTCGAAGGTCGCGGGTTTGATGCCCGCTCAAATCAAACATTTGTGTCCATGAACATGGATGTTTGTCTTGGTCTGGGTGTTTCTATGTATTATATGTATATATTTACAAAAAAAGATATATATGTATGTTCATCCATGGTCTAGTACCCATAGTACAAGCTCTGCTTAGTCTGGGAGTAGATGGTGTTGTGTGTATGTATTAGAATGTTATATTATTATTACCTGTATATTATTAATTACTATTAATGCTAAACGTTTATGTCATATCCTCGCCTTTGGATTAAATTACTAATTCGTCCGTCGTCAGCGTGATACGGTTTGCTTCAAGCCCTACGGATTCTAATTGTCTGTAGTGAACATTGTCTTTTGTTACGCTTAAGAGTTGAAGCAATGATTTAGGCAGGGGCAAAGATTTTGTATGTTTATGAAGTGTAATAAAAATGTTAATGAGGATATATAAGGATCGGATGATTCTAATGCACGGTGAAATAAGTCTAATATTGTGGATTTTCTGTCTAATTCCGGGTATAGTGTTGTCAATCATAGCGCCAGTATTTATTTCTTGACTCGCCTGCTTGCTCGGACAACATACCTATAGGTAACGGGCTGGCGTTCTATGATTTTCCGGCCATGCATTAATATTTACCAATTGTATTTTTCTACTTACTTCGCAGTTACAGATTTACGTAAGTCAAGTCAGTTAGTAAGTTAAGTCGTCAAATATTGCAGAATCTATTATTAAGCCACTCGAAAGCACTACTAAGATAGTATGCAGATCATCCACCAGCCTATACCTAAGATATCTGCAAAAGTTTACCGATGTTGGTCTGATAGTGCTGTTCGTGCTGTTTCCATCATTGGTTATCCCCGAATTTGGACAAACAACATCAACCAAAAATTACATTTTGTCTCTTAATTCAAGCTGTATTTTTGTTTTCCGCTCTTCTACAATTGTGGCTTTCGGTGATTTCTTTGTAACCGTCCAGTTCATGACCGCTGGGTCATTTTTATACCCCAAGTGCAGTAAAAGCTCAAGAATTCTTATCCAGGCATGTAAGGGCCTTAATCCATGACGTAAGACTACTGGATTTACGGGTTTGTTCAAGACAACATCTAACTTATTAAACTCTGTTGCTGTAGCTCCTCATTCATCAGCTCATTTCGATACTGGATCCACAACGGACGACAAAACCTGTAGGATTGTGGGGCTTGGGTTGTTGTGGTTGGCCTGTCATTAGTTTTTAATCGTAAAAGGATTTATGTTGTTGTAAATAAACAATTTTCGTTTTTGTTATCACCATCTAAAAACTTTTGTTTATAAAATGACTTCTGTACTGCCATCGAACCCCCAAGAACCCTCAAATGTAAAATATACTACGTATTTCTGCTTTAGTTTGCAATACAGTGAAATTTTTTCAGTATATAATTTTATGATTCTTCGGAATGTGTGTAGTAATAAACTATGAAGTGTGACACTTGCTTCCCTTTTAGTAATAACTATTTTTCTTCAGGATAACATTTTTTTTTGCTCTTTGTAATTTATTATTTGGAGGATCTTCCACAGTTAGTTTTCTATCAATTACTAAAGAAAGGGCTTCATCAGGGGTTGGGTTCGGCTTTCTGTTTAATTGCCGTTGCAATTTTTTTAGGACGAGTTGGTTTTTCAATCTCAGGTTGATTACAAACTCTAATCCTTGAGCAGAGCTCTTGTTAAGTATTTCGCCGCCGATTTCCTTAGTTACATTTTTTGACATCATTTTAATTATTTTTGACTGTGGCTGATCTTGAAGCGTCTCTTCGGAACTCTTTCGAATACGACGCATTTGACGGGAGCTCTTTTCATTTGAAGCAGATGGACTGTCATTAGATGTACCGGCTACTGACTCCTCTTGGCGGTTACTAAATATGTTTGAAGTTGACGGAGCTTCATATGAAGTATCAGGTATCAGTTCTGTAACCAGCATATCGCTTACAGAACCCATACCTGATGGTTCTGGTTCTTGAAGTCTTAAACTATAATTTTTTTTATTAAATTCTATTGGACTTTTCCTATTTTTACAGGTATTTCTACATCGAAAATTGTAGCTAGCCATTTCTCATTCTTTTTACTAAAGCGTTTGTAATTTTTTGTTGCTATCATTATAAAGTTCTTCGCACGTACAAATAAATTTTGAAATAAAATCTTTAAGACTTTTATTTAGTACGTTACATCAAGATTGTAAGGAATACTTGATGGATACAATGCATTTAAAATAATCATTGTCCGTTCGTTAATTTCAAGGTCACCCGGCCTTTTAACCAAAACATTATAAATATCCAGTTTCGTAAGTGTTTTTGGATCCGTATTCAAGCTTAGGTCGTCAGTAATAATTGCCACTCGCTGACCGGCATGAAGGTTGGCGCCCTCATGCACCCCTTGCATTAAGTCCGCTGGTCGGGGCCCAGACGGACATCCCCCCGCAGGACGGGTCAGTCCCTGCTGAGGCAAAACAGTGCCATGAGCCTTTGACGGCTCCATGACACCTAACCCACGCTTCTCCAGATATTATGTATAGGAATTGGGTTGTAGCTTGCCTAACGAGGGCAGATCCTTTCGCAATCCCACATAATATCCTTCATCGCAGATAGATCACAAAACAATTGCTAAAACCGGAGGCAAAAGAGTAATGTTTGCATGAAGTAAGTATTGTATATTGCTCACAGTTTTGATTGACCCACCATTTTAAAATTACATATTTTCGTAATCCTGGGTTTGTTGGATGTTTTTTTTTGTGGCGAGTTTTTATAGTAAATTTAGGCATTAAAAATCGCGACCATGAAGATAATTGTTCGAAAAATTATTTACAAAATCAAAGAAAAATTATTCTCGCCAGGGTGAGCAAGATATTAAAAGTTTTCAAGAAAAGTGGTTCCTATTGTGAATACCTACCTATATACCTATACCTTAAACATTTAGCGTTTAATTTAAATACAAAAGCGAGATATTGTGTTTCTATGGTTTTTAAGGACTTTTCACGATTTAAATAATTTCTCTTAAACTATAATAGTTAGAGCCGGCGGAGTTATAATAAGGGGGTGGGGTTTTAGTTTGATTGTGAGCTTTCCAAAAAACACATAAAACGGGCATGTCCGCACTAAAGCAAAATAACGCACTGTGCAATGGCGAGCCGATCACATAAACCCGTACGCCATGCGTGCTGCCTTAGGCCCGGTTTCGACCAAAGCGGCAAAGAGAGGTACATAATCAGCCAATAGCATTATATTAACAAAAACATCATCTTTTTTTAAACCCCAAAGTATTGGCTATGTCTGCACATTTCTCTTCTCCGCTTTGGTGAAGATCGGTCTTAAGGCTCACGCCGCAGCGGGTATGACGAAGGCGATGCCACGGCGACGCATCGGCGACTACGTCGGTGGCTACGCCGACGAAGAATACGACGCTATAGTGATTTTGTTTGGCATCGCCGTGACCAGAACGACCGCAGCTTACAACAATAAAATAAATAAAGTCCTACAAACCCAATTTCGGTCACAGCATCCAATCTTAATAGGAAATGGCTATCTGCGCAGGAGATTATATTATAAAGCACAAGTGTGTGCGCAAGGACAAGTGATCTCTCTATTCCCTAACTCTCACAGTCCGATGGGAAGGCAATCCGATACGACGGCAGACAAATGAGGCGCAGGACCAACAGCTGCCCGTGTTTTCAAGGTTCGCGAGAGTGGAATACTACCAACTTCCAACTCTGGAATGCTTTTGAGGATTTCTTGACAAAGAACTTGGTTCAGCTTTTTAGTTGAATCCCAAGATACGAAATTGTCAGCATCCAAGTAACCAGTCATCAAAGTTGCAAAAACAAGGTCGCACAGCGGTCGACACGTCGACACGTCTACACTGTGACAAACAATGGCTTCAAAACCATTGTACGCTGCAATAAAGCTTCATGTTGCCTTCCATATATATAATATTTAGCTTCTCTCAGTCCACTGCTAGACTTAGACCTCTTTCTATTTGGCCCACATATGGCTTGTAGAGCCAAGTAGAGCTTCCAGGACTACACAATAAAGGCCCATGACCAATACTCAGCATAAATCTTACAATATTTACCTTCTAAGTTCCCTAGATATAGGTTTCAGATGCATGAAGTTGCAGAAACCGCTGCGTGTGCATTCACCCATCTCGTATTGGCGACAGCAAGCTTCACGGAAGTCCGTGACCGGTGATAGCTCCGCGTACACCGGGCGACCACCGAACCATCGGTTGTTCAAATCATTTACTGCCTTTTCAGCGTCTTCTTCTCGGCGAAACTAAAATATAACAAATATTTATATTTAAAAAGACAACTCCCCAAGGCCGACTTCACAAACATACAACAACACAAAGTACCCAGACTCAGAAAATACAGTGTCCAATCAATTACGGTCTTGTTTCTCTCTTAACAAACATGCTAATAAAAATGATAAAAATTCTATAAAAAGGGTAAAAAGTCTTCATAATATTATTATGTACAGTATTGATCAGCATTTTTACCCTTAAATTACTGAAATTTCGCACAGTCTAGCAACACTCCACTAAACTTGACAAGGACGCTGAACGTGGCATACTTTTGGCGGCATTTTTCTAAGGCGTAGTTAGGTAGGCGCGGCGTAGCGCGGCGTAACGCGGCGTGGCATTGGTGAACCTTTATAGACTTAAGTGATACCTAGATATTATTATTAATAAGTTGTCGATGTTGCCATGGATAATCTATTAACATATTATTTTAAATAAATTAAATTTGCTAGAGTAATTTTTTTGAACGATTTTTATAACAGGATGTCACTTACGTACTCATAATAAGCTACTGTATAACACCTTTAAGGATCACACAGGGTTTATTATATGCACTGTATATTATAATAATTTTTTTAGGATTTGAACCCACAACCATCCATATTTGGTAAAGTTACAGCAATATTTCTGGGACATTTATTGGTTTACATTATTACACGCATTTACTCGCGACTTCTTTCGCGTGGATCATTTGACACAACATATCTCAAGTTCTTTTGAACGGAATCAATTAATGCATGATGATGAGACAAGACCATGTTAAGTTAATAACAGCACCAAAATAATTTCATATTATATATGCGAATGCGAGTTTCGAGTTTCACTGTTCATAATGAAATTTCACATAAACATTGTCAGGAGTTCAGACAAAGACATAGAGTAACTATCAACGAAAAAGAAAATGGTATTGCTCCAGAGCGGGTGAAGCCACAGCAAAAGGTAGTATAAAATAAAAAAACAAAAGTTGATGATTCTTATACTAATTTACACAATGACATAAGCACTAATTTACACAATGACATAAGCACTAACTTATAATATACAACAAGACATTGACCACCATAATCTTTAACTTATGAACATCCATAATGCTGATTATTATTTTTCTTATTTTGTACATGTGTTTTATAATTCTGCTTAGTTGTGCAGGAATAGTTAATGTGACTGCTGTGTGTAAGGGCTCATATTTATATTCCAGAGTCAGGCAAAGTGGTTCTATATTTTTCTGGCTTAGAAATCTCAGCCGCAACATGGAGTCTGAAACTGTACCTGGTAGATAGCAATAGTCTCAGTACCTATGACATAGGCATATAAGCATATATGGCAAAATATAGGTGTAAAAAAATTTACCTACTCTCCTTTGAGGATGCTAACATGTACCATATCTCATGTATGTTTTATACTTACACTTATATCTTCATCTATACAAGATCTGTCATCTTGTATAGATTACATAAAAATTAGGCTCACCTTAATATAAACATTCCCGACTAAGTGATCACCAAGGTTGTCACACACATTCATCTCCTCAATCTCTCCATATTTGTCTTCACACTCCACAAATACATCTTCAAAGAAGTTATCATAATGCTCCTGCATCTCCTCATCAGACACATTTGCTACAACCACTGGAAGTAAACAATATGCAAATCATTAAAAAAATAATAAGTGATTCATCTTAGAAATAATTAATGCAACAAGTCATGTAAGTTAAGTAAAAGGCTGAATATAATAAAGGATCATGATTATTTTACCAATAACAGTCACTCTTTTAAATATAAGTATTAACATTCTATTTCTAGAAGCAGAATCAAAGCTGTACTGATAAGTGGATAACTGAACACCTATACGAGTCTAACATGTGTGCAAGCAGGCCTTGCATTGCTTGCCAAAGTATGATGATTAATCTCTTGACAAACACTCAGACCCAGGCAACTAAACACAATGCCATTAGCATAGTGCACAACAACCAGCAATGATGGACGACTGTCTTCAGAAAAATATTATTGTCGGAGACATACATTGTCACCTGTTGCTGTCTGAGTGCAGTAGGATATGCAGATGATCAAGAACTGGACAATCAGATTTATTCCTCAAGGACCAAAATAAAGACACAATGAAAAAATAATTGTGTCTATATATGATTAAATGATAACACTTGGTAACTAGCATCAATTAGTAACAGCTGTAGTTATGATTTAATAATAATTGATATACTTACAATGACTGCCATCAGCAGATTTGGCTGAATTTTGAGGATTCACATACAGATTTTGTAACAGCACAGTTTGTGAAAAAGTTGGTTTGTTGTGAATACGAGAACAGCGATCCCCATGTCTGCATGCTCCAATTTTAAAGTAGAAGGAACAATTTACTCTGAAATGTAGGTAAATATTAGTAACTACTATGTTGTGATTTTCTTTTTGATACTATTTGTACAAAACACATTATTTATTCATATAATTAGCAAATAGCATCAACCAGCAAAAGCAATTAAAATCTAACCTCTCTTGGGTATCAGAGTAGCATCACAGTGGTGAATTAATATCATTATGACTATACAATTTACATAAGTGTAAAACTTTAATCTTATTTTATTATTCTAACTTACTTGTCCTTTTCTGTACCGAATATAGCAGCTAAATACTCTGCCATTCTAAAACACCGCCTAACACGGCTCCTATCTCCGTGTCACGGTCTGGTCAATCTACGATGAATCTAATATTTTTAAAAGCAATACTTATAGAGACGTTCGAACTTTCGTATAATAACTTTCGTATTTTATGGGAAATACATTTAATATCTAGTTATAACGCTATTTGTACAAAAAATAACTGTTTTACCTATCATCACAATCAAGCTAGAAAAATCTAACCAAGCCATCGATGACAACGAATGAATGAAGAACGAATGATGTTGATAAAAGCATCCCAAAGACAAGCAAAGCGACTTTTTGTAATAAACCAATATGCACCGCCGAAGCAGGTTACTTTAAGAATAGGTAGCAGTTGATCTCAAAAACGTGATATACAACATAAATAAATAATGATACTATTGAAAAACGAAGGATACTTAAAAGTTTGATCCTATGCTTATTGGTAACTTAGTAACTTTCAAATGCATACACCGATTTAACTAACACAGTTTTAATTGAAAGTTAGTTTTATTGAAATGGCTCTAAAAATGTATCATAAAAAACTTGAAAAGTCGTTAGAAGTTAAGACCGATTCCCAATTGGTGTGGAATTTATGAAAATATATAATACAGACATTAATATATTATAGTGTAATCTCTGATATTAATTATAGTAACACCGGCGAACAGTATTGTCAAGGAAGCTGTCTAGCCTTGTTGGAAGTTGTCAGAATTGTCAATTGATAGTTATTATTCCTATATGGTACTTGTTTGTGCGGTAAATTTAAATGTTTTTTTTATAATCACACATTTTTGTAAAATAGTTGTGTGCTAATAATAACTAACAATTCTACAATGGATGTTTTTTGTGGATCTACATTTTGGGTAAGTACTTATTTATTACTTTAACGTTATGCAATAAAGTTTGATTTTCTTTGATTGTTACTCAACTTGTATACTTGTATGAATAATACAAATTACACAATGTTATGTTATATATAACTTTACATTTAAATATATTTTACGTAATTTGTTTCTTTTTTATTTCATTCAATGTGAAATAGCCTAAAATTTTATAATTTATTTTTAAATACCTACCTAGAGAAAATACTAATTTGTTGTTGTGCGTTTGCTGCAGGTAAAAAAGTCATTATTTCTACCTGCAAGAAAAGCATTAGCATTCTACTTAGAAAACTTACTATACCTATATATTTTTATATTGTTTAATAAATCTGTTAAAATTATTTTAGAATACCAACCTGACATGGAACACAGACAATCCAGATTTTACTGAATGCTTCCAAAAAACTGTTCTTGTGTGGGTACCATGTTTATTCCTATGGCTGGCTGCCCCAATCCAAGTATACCAGATGGTTGCTAGTAAAGAAGCCAACATACCCAGAAACATACTAAATGTTAGCAAACTGATTCTAACATTCGTTTTGATACTCCTGAAAATAATAGACATTGGCCAAGTGCTTTATATGTCATCCAGAGAAAAAAATAAAGTTTTTGATGCAGATTATTATGATCCTGTTATAAAATTGCTGACATTTGTAAGTACTTTTCTTAACCAATAGTTTAATTATATTGTATGACTGAATAATCAAATTAAGTAGGTACATAGCAATAATTATTTACGTGGAACTTCATTCATAGATAGATAACACAACTATTGTCGTGGTAGAAAGCACCGATTGCTGGCGATTCCAGAGTGCCGCACTGTGGCACGCTGTAACTCACCCATACCTCGGTCACTAAAGCAGCATAACGCTCTCTTGGACTTTAACCCAGAAGTTATATTATAAAGATATTTTTGCGGATGAATAGAGAGTATTATTATTAGAATGTATGAGGCACTGTAAGCAGAATGCGTGAATGCTAAATTATATATTTATATTGTATTATTAAATAAGTAGTGTAATTGGCGCAAGTCGTTCTATTTGATATAAATAAATAAATAAATAGACATGTCAAAAGTGTTTACAACACTTGGTATAGATATAAAAAACAACAATATGTTAAGTTTCCTAATAAGTGTGCTTTGCGTTTACCAAATAGTCTGCTAATGTGGGCGACTGCTAGTGTTGGCTAAATAGGTTAGGAAGAAATGGTTGATGCCAAAACTGGTTTTACGTCAATACCTTAGAATATTAACGCACAAAGCTTTAGTATTCGCACTCGATACAATAGTTAGCAACTCCGTGTAATAATAATTAAGACTACAATATGCAACTTCTAGTATTCTAAATGTGATTGTGACTAAGCTAAATACTCGTAAGAGTGCATCGACTTTAGTTTTGTAATAGGTGGTAATCGAACCCACTATCTCGATCGCAAATCTGAATAAACATTTGTACTATCGTCATTATAATAGCTTTAACTTCTAGGAACACCTCAATATCATCATCAATGTGTGTCATGCGCACGTAGCGAACGCAATATGAATGTCAACAAACACAATAACATATACCTACCTATTTACATCTTTTACTCTACTTACATATTTTACCGTGTTACTACCTAGCGCGTCCGTAAATTATTTAGTGGCTTTACGTTTCAAAGTTAGCATTAAACTAGCTTTTGCTCACGACTTTGTACGCGTAGAATTTGGAAGTTGTACCTATCTATTTTCGACGTCAATCGACAAACAACATGCATCAAATTTAAAGTTAGACCTCCAGCAATGCAACTGTGTAAACCGTATTCAATTACGTGCTGTAGATTTTTGTGATATGCATACAAATAAGAATTGTTTTAGTTTACATAGCTCTTAAAAAAATCCTCACTTTATTTTTCTTAAATATCTTGTGTACAGAAATCGATCAGTTACAATTTTAGTATACAACGTGTCCCAAAATTCAACGATAAGCGGGCGCCAAAAGATAGACCTTATGACTAATCGAGAAAAAGAAAAAATATCTTGATTTATTTTTTCATTACGAAAAAAACGCGAAATCCTTAAAAAATGGACACTTATTATATTTTAAGTACACATTGCTACAATTTTACAAATACTTTATTTTTTTGTAGTGGCAATTTAAGTAGCTTTACTATCTATCACAACCATTAAAAATCCCAGAATGCCTGTAGTTTTTACACAAAAATCTTTTTGGGATTCCCGTTACTGCTTGTATGGCACGTACCGTCTAACTGCACTAATGTTACTAAACAATGAGCAATGAGCATCTATCTATCTCCCTCTAATGCATAATCTCTCTCTAACTTATTTTATGGATTATTCACATTTCCCATTCAAATTCTAAGAACTTGCAACAAAAAACCTTTTGGATATATCGCAGGCAATTTGTATGATTCCGCGTTTTACAAACGGCGTCGTCCGTTTAAAAACGCTCGCTGTTTTAAAATATGCCGAAGGCAAAATGTAAATTGCCTTGTCACTTAACGCCCCGAGTCCCGACTCACTCCAACTTGGATAGGTTAGGTTAGAAGGCGGATGCGACAGGTCTGCTCCCGCCTTAGCCTTCGTGGTTATTTTTTTTGTGACCAAGTCCCGACAATTAAACGAGTCACCAATTTGCCTTAGGCATATCTTAAAACAGCGAGCATTTTTAAACGGACGACGCCGTTTGTAAA
Source organism: Catocala nupta (assembly GCA_963675205.1). NCBI lineage: Eukaryota > Metazoa > Arthropoda > Insecta > Lepidoptera > Erebidae > Catocala > Catocala nupta. The sequence goes on along the minus strand of OY776086.1, from coordinate 21,471,061 downwards.
ACGCTGAATCATACATATAGTAAAAGTGATTACTATCAACACTAACAATTTGCGAAATATGGTTGTTATTCAGAAAATGTACCTATGAATATTTTTGTAGCTAGTTTACCTAGAATATTATACCATTCTGGAATCGTAGATGGTAGCGCCAATTTTTAAAAATATTTGCCATAGTAGTCAATACTTTTTTTTTACCACGATGAGTGAAAGTGCACTGCAAGTCAAAATCTTACATAATTTAAAAAAACAACATAGTTTTGGTTTATTTTTGGGTAAAATCTACATGCATTCTAGAATTTTTAATGATTGTCATATGTTAATGATGGATAGTGTGCTACTTATATGTTTCCAATACAAAAAAAAACACAAGTATTTGTAAAATTGTAGCAATGGTACTTAAAAATATTATAATTTTTTAAGGATTTCGCTTTTATTTTCGTAAAAAGAAAAACAAGATAGTATGTTTCTTTTTTTTCCCGAGTAGTCATAATAATACCTTTTAGCATGGCCGCCCTAATTAAACTAACCCTAGAACTGGCGTATCTACTGTACAGTGCATGCCACGATGATGCTCTTTTTTTTTTACTTGGAGGAATGCTTTGATTCATACCTCTCCGCGGGGCGACGAAGAAATTATGTCGGGCTCGCCGGGGGATAGATACCCCGGTATTACCGACTAAAACCTACCACGGTGTTCCTCGACATAACCATAGGGTCTCGGCAACAGCGGGACCGCGCGAATCGCTTTCACATGCAATCGCGACTGTCGGCTGTGAGCGATAATTGATCACGAAAATATATGAATATAATTATAATGAACACATATTTAAGTGACAATTATTGAAGTTTTTTTAAAATAATATTTTTTTTTGTGTTTTGTATCTAAAATTTAATTTGATTCCAGTGAGGCCATAGTTATAGATGCCAAAATGTTTTTTTTTTTAAATTTAATAAACTTCTGTAATTATTACTTAAATATGTTTTCATTACATATATATTGTATAAAAAACGTTTACTAGATTTTGTCACAAAAAATTATTAATTTATCATCATCATCTCTTACCTAAACGTAACTCAAGCTGTATTTTATAAAACATACTAAAATTATATAGAATCTCAATATAAGTGAACTGTAGGTACCTGTTCTTTTTGAGAATAAATAAATCTTTAACCCGATATTCATTTATTTTTGTGATGTATTATCGCTATTTATAGATGCCAAGCTGGAATAAAGAAAACTTTTGATAAAATACAAAGGAAAACATGATTATTTAAAAAAAGGGTTTCGGACCTCTGGTCTTATTATGCAATATATCAAAAATTCCAAATAATTCAAAGATTGACTCCCTGAAAAATAATTAGGGCCAATTGTGCGAGACCGGAGATATATATTTTTATTCTCTCAGCATCATTCAAATTTTTAAATAAAAATTTCTCAGTGCGCCGTTTATAAGTCTGTAATATACCTGATGATGCAATTTTGAAGTATGTATTTGGTCGTCCAAAACATATGCAGGCATAAAAGTCTCCGCTTTCAAGATTACTGATCGGTGATCGGAGGTCTATGAAAGCCGAAATCTAGCCCACAGTGCCCGGCCGAGGTTTCGGCCCGCCGCGTGCCGCGTGAAACGGCGCGGCAGGCCACTACACAGAAAGGACTCCTGCGAAAGGGCTACTGTCCCTTTGTGAAGGGGCGAAGACACGACACAGAGGCGCGCGTGGGAACACGCGTCACGGTCAAACCTCAGGGTGGCTGGAGATCATCTCGCATTCTCCGGCGCCTGGTTCTGCAGTTGGGGAGAGGGTTTGAGCGCTCCCTCTCCCGCTCCTCATCGTGATGATCACGATAATGCTCTGACATAACTGTAGCTTAATTTTCTTTATTAACATCAGCTATTGTGATTTATATAACAAATGATACGAACCATGACACGATAATGTTCCAAAGTAACCGTAGCAAAATATTTTAATTATTGTCTATTGTGATTTAGGGTACAAACTAATAGGTACGATCTGTACCGAGAAGTAGTTAATAAAATAATATAATTAACGTCCTTATATCTCATTTCGAACATGCTGTTGCCTCGATAGTTATCTCACGCGCACACATAATAAATACCTACATATGTCATCTGCATATTCTGGCGCATTTATTTATTACTCGGTGATACTAATGTTCAAGCTTCAAGTTAATGTTCAATTTCGTTAAATCTTTTAGAACCACATCCAAATTGATTCAGACGTTATAGAGATTACTAAATGGGCATGTACGCACAGGCAAACAATTTCAATAGTAGTACCTAGGTACATTATATTGAAAGTGTTTCTTTAATGATTAATTACTATTTATTAAAATCATCTCGTTGTTTGTATGATCTTTTATCGCTTATACTACGACATGTACCTAAATGATAAGATGAGGAAATCAATGCGATATCCGTATTTCCAACTAGAATATATTAAACGTGCAAAATGGTCAATCTGTTTAGCTAATTATTAGGTTTCTAAACCTAGTTCACCACGCCCGGCTACGTGCGGGTTGAAAAACTTCACATAATATCTTTGACATCAACATTACAGAGATTTCTCAGACAGATGCGGGTCTCCTCACAATGTTTTCCTACACAGTTACGGCGAGCTTAATAACTCACTATTTAATACACTCATAACTTTATAAAGTCATTGGTATAGCCTTGGGATCGAACTTGAGACCTGTGTGTGGCAGTCCAATGCTCTCCGACTAGGTAAATACCTTACTGGTAATAATAGTGCACTGCAAAGTTACGGATAAAGTACATTGATTTCAACGTATAACATTCGCCTTAACGTTTTTTTATCGTTGAGATTAAATTATTTGTTTTGGTAGTCAATATTGTCCAGCTGTCATCCTTCATTATCATTATTTATTAGCTAATGAAATATAACACTTGTATTATATCGACATGTTTTCTGATTGAACTTGATTTTTTAAGTCTGATGAAACTAATAACCATAGTTTTAAGACGATTCGCGCCGGCCCGGCCGGTTCTTCCGGTGCCCGTGAGGAAACTCAAACTGGTTATGTACCGTTACCTTTATGCTGTTATCCTTACTAGTGTTCGCCGTCGCCCAGCAGTAGTCTAAATACGGCCGTAATCTGATTAGTCTTTACCTATTTATACATCCTACATCCAGTTTATGTTTAATTGACAGGTGATTGATAACTGATCGATAGCTACTAAGCAAAACAGCAAAAAAGACTATGTATCTAAACTCGCCTAAAAAGCCTAACTTTATAAAAAAATATATAGAAAATGGTACCAGTTAAGTACCATTTTCTCCTCTGTTTGTCAACCGATTGTGTAGATGCCACACAGTTATTTTGTATTTGCCAATTTACATAAAGAATATAGATATTGAGCCATGTTTATAAAACTTACAAGAGAGCTTTAACGTCGTTTTAACTTAAAAATCTAAAATATATTGTTCATAATAATGCATAAGAATGCTAGTTTGCCTAATAACGATGCTGTATATAATACAGTTTTACAAGAAATCCATCAATAAAGCTTTTTTACAATGCATTTATTAGACTACTAAAGATTGTTCATTAGGTATTAAGAAATACGAACGTTTTTTGCTTGAGCACTCGCGTGCAGCTGTGATCGTGTTTATGTAGAGAGAATCCAATTGAGTAAGGATAACGTTAATTACTTGTTGGATCATTGTGCTAGTCTGGCCTAAATACCTACTAAGACATTCAGATTGACTAACAACGTCAATCTGAATGTCTTAGTAGGTATTTAGGCTAGTTGAAAACCTATGAATTTGTATTCATATGTATTTATATTTCATAATCATATGAATTAGAAACTGGACTGGCTCGGTGATGAAGTAGAATATAGCTGATGTATATGAGATCTCGAGATCGATTACCGAGTCGGATGTAGTGTATTCGGTATTTCAGTCAAGAAATTGTCATTGATTCTGGAACTGTGCCCGGTAACTTATAAAGCCTACGGAAAGGACAATCCACCGTTTCCTGGGTATAAAACCTACTTCAAACATAATTATATTGTCATTTTTTTATCATACATTATGTATATATAGTAAGCATTTTATACAGTAGCTGAACATTAAATAAATTTGTTTGAGTATTTTGTTAATTTAAAGTCTTAAATAGTATTTTGTTTTTTTTGCATATTAAATAGTATTAATATATCTATCTATTAACTGCTATGAAAAATAGAGCAAATCAAAATCTCAGAAGTGTGTACCGACTTATGTTGCTGACTTTACCTATCAGCGATTGCTATAGCTATATAACACTAAGTAACTAGATCTGCCACAGTATCCTAACTAATATTACTACTCGACCGATCGTCATGAAATTTCGCATACACGATGTCGGAGGAACAAAAAAGGACATAGGGTACCTGTCATCCAGAAAGAAGTACCTACAGTTACTAACATAATCTAGCTTACAGTTTCGCTTGTGTAAATGTAGGGCAAAATCTAGTATGGCATAAATTCAGAGAAGTATGTTAAAGCATAAATAATAGTGATTAGTATAGATGTTTGTTAAAAATACTGTGTCCGTGTCCTCTTTTCCTCATTCCTCCCGCACATCTTCGCTTTGGTGGCTATAGGCTTTGCAAATACGGAATATGTTTACCATTTAGAAAAGCATATAATACCATTGTGATTTAATTGAAGCCTTATTAAATTATTTATGAATGATGCACAGCCATTCAATCGTGACTAACACAGATAATGAAGTTAATTTTCAACAATAGGCTATTTTATCTGTTATCTCGTTCAGTAGTTATACCTACATATCTTCTTCATTGAATGTTATTTTTTTAGTTTTAGCCTGTAAATTTGACTACACTCTAGGTAGTAAAGTCAAATTGACAGGCAAAAATTGCTACTACTGCTATTTACTATGCAGCCAGTAAATATGCATAGTAAATAATAAAGTTCGATATTAGATGCCACCACATATCGCAAGAACGTGAAAATGTTATGAATTTATGATATAAGTATTAGAATATGCACGCGGATTTGCTCGCGTAAATATATGTTACGTTAATAACAGTGTTTTTCTTAGGATAATGTCCTTTTCTGCACTCCTAACAACGTGTATACAAAATTTCATGATGATCGATTGAGTAGTTAAGGCGAGAAAACGCAAAAAACAAACAAACTCACATTCACATTTATAATATTAGATAGGATTACTAATGACAGCTATAGGTACTTTTTTCTGCTCTTTAAGAAACCGGCATTATATTGACGATTGAGGAAGGAAACAAGTGCAATGTTTATGTAGTAATATTATGTATACGTTTCGTTTGTAGCAATACTAGATTTACCATATAAAGGATGCATCTTGTGTTATATTTTCTTTTCTCTATACATACTTATAGGAAAAGATATAGAGATTTAAACGAAAATCTATCTAAACGACTACTTATCTTATTATATTTCATAAACAGTTATAAAAATATAGGTGCAAATAGGTACGTAAGCGCTCGTTCACAGACTTACAGTTTCACGGATCAGTTTTGCAAATACGGTTTTCAGTGGCATATAATGAATTAGTCTACACCTACCTCAAAACTGAATGCAACGGCGTTTCTGCCACCTCTTAAAGCAATGCATGCGCTAGACCGGGACAAAGCTATTCACACTGTAATATCATTTCTTAAGTGTCTCATTCTTGCGCATCCAACGACAATGCTTTTAGAGATGGTGGTAAGGCCTCAGTCGCTTTTTCCCCGATTACAGCTAAGCTGTATTACTAACTGATACGTGAAACCATAAGTGTGTGTAAACGCGTGCTGTCCGTTTGCGCAGCAGAACGTTCGCAAATATCAGTGTTTTTGTTAGGGCATTCTCAATTGCACCACGGAGTCTGGCACAGGATTCAGTAGATAATAATAGGTCTGATCTCTATTAACTAAATGGTACCCTCGCAACTACCACCGCACCGAGTGTTGTGGGTTCGATCCACACGTGACAAAAATTTATATGATCTACAAAATTAAATGGTTGTTCTGAGTCTGGCTTCTAAGTTGTTTGCATGTTTGTAAAGTCCCCCACGACACAGGAATTAGGTACACCTAGTACGGGCGTTGTCTTTGTTAAATAAAACATAAAATACTGTAAATAAATAAACTGGCAAAATCTGAATGTGACGTTTTGTTAAATATATCGCATACGTACACTGACATAAGACATTAGATAACTACTGTTACTGTCCTTGTAGTCAAGAGCGCAAATACTAAATGATATTAGTCATGTAAACTCAAATATCTATTTATTTTAACCATACATTTGTAAAAGATAAGTAGGTACTTAGTATTGAATACGAAGGTCTGTTTCAGGTGTTATCAGCTACGCTATTATGCTACAATAGAAAATATGGAATGAGGTCATCAGGCATTCTCTTCATGTTCTGGCTGCTTCTCATCTTCGCCGGGTTACCACAACTCCGGACTGAGACGACGAACTTCATGACAAATGATGATGTGAATGACCGATATAATTTTGCAAGTTATATCGTGTACTATTCGCTAATTATAATCATGTTCCTATTGAATTGTTTCGCTGATTTACCGCCTAGAGATACACCCTATGTTTACAACGAGGTATTCTTTTTCTGTTCTTTTTATAAAACCTCATCACTTCAAACAATCTTCTTGTAATTTTACTTCATGACAATCGCCATACAGCGGCTCACAATTGTACACTACGTAGGTACCTATAGTTCGTTTTCTTGTAAAGTAAGATTACAACAGAAGAAAATATGTCTACAAGGTGGTAAAAAGGGATATATGCCAAATCCTATGGTCATACAAAGGAGGTAGATTATCGCGCTTTACACATCTGTTTTTTAATATCATTCGGATGTAAATATGCGCTGTCACTAATTTTGGGGGAACACAGTTAAAAAAATATTTATTATTGAACTAATATATATATATTATTTACGAAGTAAGCACGTATAACATGGGCTTTGGATACTGTGTATTTTGGATAATGTCAGACAGGGAATCAATCGCCGTCATTGAAAAAATAGTATGTCATGGTATATATTTTTGTAGGTATCTTAGGTAGGCTTACCTTGTATACAATATTATGATAATAATCTTATCTCAATTTCTTTAGATTTAGATACCAATGACTTGGTTAAAGCTTCTCTAATAAAGTATTCCATTATAAAAGAAGTTAAGTACTTAATCATTTCTTAGTATCTCTCGTTTATTCTGTCTTCTGAACACAACAGAAACAATCTCCGGAGAGAGCTGCAGGCTTTCCCAATCGCCTAACATTCAGCTGGTTCGACCCGATTGCTATAACAGGCTACCGCCGGACTTTAACTGAAGACGACTTATGGCCTCTGAACCCTCAGCTGCTATCTAAAGAGGTCGTTACAAGATTCGAAAAATTCTGGCACAGAGCATTGAAAAAGCGAGAATTGTAAGTAAGGTTTTAGTTTACTTTTGTATAAAAGAGTCCCTACTTTTTCTCTCACCCACCGTATTTTCTTAGATACTGTATCTATCGGTGCTAATCATTTTATCTTTATTGGGATCGAAGTAATGTATATCAATCTTAATAAAGTTACTAAAATAAAGAACACCCATGGCGTAAGGAAGATGACAATCACCTTGACGTGCTTTTATAAGGGGCAGGTGAGCCGTGTCCACTCCAGAATTGTTTGGTACCCGAGTCACAGATAATATAATACTATACTAGTACAGATACTCAATCCCATACAAAAATCTTGGACACGACTAACTCTGGCTATTCTACTTGCTATTTTGGTACCTATCTTTTTACACTAGATGGCAGCACAAAACTAGCGCCACTACTGCCATCTACCCATAACAAGTACACAAGTTCCGAATCCTATTTGATAACAGCTCATAAGAGATGGCGTTGTGACAGTAAAATAGGTACTTACTTGACTGTTTACCACGGATAGAACATATTATTTAAACGAGCCGATGTAAAACGTGCGCAACCTTGAAAATAAAAGTTATCTACCTATAGTGTTGTGTGCCGAAATGCGTACGATCACATTTTGGTGATTCTCATTTAGTCGGTCGGATTTTCGTGAATTTTTTTCATATAATTTTAATGAATGCGTTTTAAAAAGTATTAATTAAACAATATATTTCATTATGTATGCGATTGCGATTGATGTTCGGGTACTTTGCAAATAACTCATTGGCATATAGAATTCTACTTTGGCAGTTAGTGATCTATATTTCACTATATTTGTAAATATAAAATAACATAAACTATTGTGCTCAGATTTTTGAAAACAACTGTGCAATGCCTAGTATTTAGTCTCTGTTGAAATTTACTGAGTGATGACTATTTATAAAATACATCACATAGATTATTTTGAATTTAACTATCGAAAAATAAATATAATAACCGGCACTTTTTTTTAAAAGACTCATACGGTTACTCTTTTGCCGTATAACAGACTTAACACAAAAAAATCTGTTGAACATAATTTATTTTCTGTGTAAGAATCGAACCCATAACACTCCGCAATATATACTCCGTCGATAAGTACCCGGTTTAAGCGATTAAACCACTACGCCATACTTGAAATCAAATCACACGCACGCGCGAGTATCGCCCGGCGCACTGTGGGCTGAAAATCGACCTCCATAGACATAGAAATGAAAGTTGCTAGATGTTCGTTTTGTTGACAGATATGGCTTCTATTAGCTATTATACACATAACAATGTCGTCTGAGCTAATTCCGCACAGAAATGAATTTATTATAAGGTTTTTTCGAAAAAAATGTATGGAGCTAGCATGAAAAATCTGAATATCTCTGAACTTGCAAGGAAAACCGTAATATCCTCAGAGATGGTTATAGGACTAATTATTTGTGATTTTTTGACATACTTCATATAACGGTACCTGCTGCAGATTTTTTTTTAAAAATCATCTATTTTTTAATTAATTTTTTTTAACATTAAACGATTTGTTTTATTGTAAAAGTAAAGAAACAACACGTTATATGCATATAATACTAAATCTTCGCCAGTTATTTGTTAAAATATCAAGAAAATTATTTTTGCCTTACATAGTATATATGTTTTAAAACAGGTAATTGGATACCATTACTAAACTTTGCATACAGGTAAACCACTGAATATTAAATTAGCCTTCTAATGAGTTCTGAATAAGAGATTAAGTGATTTGCAATATCGCACAATGGTAACTACGGAGTACACTAATTAAATTCTTACAGGTAAGTACATAAGTAAACTAATTAGTTAATTAGACATGTTACGAGTTCTAAGAAATATTTTCGACAACTGTCTAATTATTTTATTATTATGTCTAAATGAAGGTATTTTTTTAAATCATTAAATTCTACTAATGTCAAAGTAAAGATCAATCGATAAGTTAGTTATTTTATTAACGCTAATAATAGGCATTAAATAAAAAGAAAAATAAATTAAAAAGGTATTTTTTAATAGTTGATAAAATTTATATAAAACAAAACATAGGTACAAAAGTATGCAAAAATATAAATAGGTACAAGAATAGTAATATAAAATATTTAAAAATAAATCAATTGCAAAACATAGTTACGTACCAAAGCTAAATAACGAAAGATCATGAAAAAAATACATTGAATAGAATTATAATTAAAAGCACAAAAAGTTTCTAGTTTTCCTTATCACTCTCGTCGATTTCTGAATCAGAATCTAGATTGCCTAGAAACTCAAAGTCAGTTTCTTGAAACTGAATTAAATTGAGGGTTTCAGGAAATAAATCCTCCTTTTTCTTGGCATCTAACTTGGGCCTTTGTACATTTATAAAAGGATCCGAAGAAACAACTAACATATTAAGGATATCATGATTCGAATCTTGCCTGCTCTTTTTCTGCGAATGATGTTCCCGAAACCTCCTAAAATCTTTATTGCGAGACTCGGATGCTTCTTCCGAGAGACTTCCTATGGGTACAACATCATTCTTCTCGATTATGTCTGCCCCGTGTATAAGTAATTTGTGGACGGTTGATGACATATAGTACCAGTCATATAATTCCACGTACCTCTGCTGTTTTGAAGGCATAATCTTTAAATTTAATTATATCTACTTTTTCCCCGGAAGTTATTGCCTGTAAAATCACAGCAAATCTTCTTATTAATCTTCTGCTTAGTTTGGGCTAGATAGTGTTGTGTGTATGTGGTAGAATATATTATTATTATTATTATATATTAGTTCTTCGTCCAACCCAGTAATGGCTGCAGTTTTATGGGGAAATTTGAAAAACTTTCTTGCAGTGTTGCCGTCATTAGTAGTTCCGGAACCTTGTTTAACAATGTCAATCAATAGATTTAATTCGTCTTTAAATTTGTCTTGAATAATCTTTTTTCTCTTACTTAGCATTTCTTTGTGCTCGTTACCTCTCGCAGCCCACTCTTTAAAATCTAGTCTATACGAAATATGTAGTAAACATTCCATACAATTTATACGGGCGTGTAGAGATGACAATCCAAACTCGTATATATCAGAAGATACGGTCTTTGCTGTTACTACACTCAAACGGTTCATTTCTGTCGGTTTTGCCAGACACAAATAGCATGATGAACTTGATCTGGCTTGAGACAAATACGTGCAGACTTTACCATCGATCATTGTCATCATTAGGTGATGATTCACCCTGTTTCTATTATTGCACTCTGTAGGAATGAGAGCCTTAATTTCTTCATCCATTCGTCGTTTGTGTTCGATGACTACTGCTTCGCTTTCCTTCACAAAAGTAAATTGAACTGGACGACAATACATTGCTGAGCATGGTTTTGGGTTCATCCACAAAGTATTGTCTCCATCAGTCAGTTTTAGTGGCACCAAGGAAGTCATGAAAATACTTGAATCGTCTTGATCGCTATCCATTTTCTGCTTGTATCGGCTTTGGTTTGACGCACCATCGAAACCCCATTTAGATATCAATTTTAAATCCTTATTTTGCACATCATCGTTAGGAAAACTTTGGAGGATTCTTTTGACCGTAATGTCGAGTAAAGTTTGAAGGGTTATTCTTGCCGATGAATCGGTCACTAACACTGATTGCTTCGGAGGATAGCGTGCCAGCTTGGTTTGTTGCACTTTATAGTAGGATGGATAAATATCCTTTCTACCTTCCCGAATAGCTGACTCTCGTAAAGTGATGTATTGCCACTTTGATAATTTTAATGAAAGGAGTAATCCAAGTGCTTTTTCTGGTGTAAATAAGATAGTTTTCACCGGTTGCTTAAGCGTTTCCTTAATTTTAGAGGCTGCTTCAGGATGTTTCAGCATATATTCGATTACAGATGCGATATCCTCACAACCTTCTTCCTTAAAACGCGCTGCTGCTGTATATGCCAATTCACTGGGATTGTCAGTTTTATGCTCATCAGATCTTCTCTTCTTCTGTTTGCTTTCCAGATCTTCGAATGGTTTTCGTGACCTCTTTGTCATTGTACCAACAGAGTATGATGTTGAGGGTTCTGGAGAGATTGATCTTGATCCCTCAGCAACAGTTGGTTCTTGAGCGACTAAATTTATACAACTTGGCCAATCGATAGTTGCTTGCAGCCAAATTTCGTATTGTTTTCTAAAAGTATCAAGAATTCGGTGAGATTTTTGCCACCTTTGTGATGCAGCTCGTACAAATCTCCGACAAAATTCTTTTAGAGTCACTTGATCTTTAACGGAAAGACAAACGTCTAGGCGGGATATAACTTCACTAAACAATACCTCATGATCAAATGAAGTACTCTTACATTTTAGAAGAACGAATAGGTCTAAATTGGTATTTAAACTTTCCATTATAAAATTTCACAGTGATATGTTAGGGGTAACAAAGCTTAGAATAAACTAAATTATGATGCAAAATGTTAACCATTTTATATTTCAGTCCAACATTAGTTAACGACCTCATTAGACAGTTGTCGAAAATATTTCTTAGAACTCGTAACATATCTAATTAACTATTTAAGTTACTTATGTACTTACCTGTAAGATTTTAATTAGTGTAATCCGTAGTTACCATTGTGCGACATTGCAAATCACTTAATCTCTTATTCAGAACTCATTAGAAGGCTAATTTATTATTCAGTAGTTTACCTGTATGCAAAGTTCAGTAATGGTATCCAATTAACTGTTTTAAAACATATATACTATGTTAGGCAAAAATAATTTTCTTGATATTTTAACAAATAACTGGCGAAGATTTAGTATTATATGCATATAACGTGTTGTTTCTTTACTTATACACCAAAACAAATCGTTTAATGTTAAAAAAAAATAATTAAAATTAAGATGATTTTTAAAAAAAATTCTGCAGCAAGTACCGTTATATGAAGTATGTCAAAAAATCACAAATAATTAGTCCTATAACCATCTCTGAGGATATTACGGTTTTCCTTGCAAGTTCAGAGATATTCAGATTTTTCATGCTAGCTCCATACATTTTTTTCGAAAAAACCTTATAATAAATTCATTTTTGTGCGGAGTTAGCTCAGATGACATTGTTATGTGTATAATAGCTAATAGAAGCCATATCCGTCAACAAAACGAACATCTAGCAACTTTCATTTCTATGTCTATGGAGGTCGATTTTCAGCCCACAGTGCGGCGGCGGCGTTCGGTTCATTCCGGTCAGCTTCGTGAATTTCCGTGTATACCTAATATCGTGTATGAGCGCTGCCGGTAGCCGCGGCGCGGCGTCGAGTAGCGCGCCTGCCTGCCGCGTCGATTCTCAATAGAGTCGAAGTTTGATTGTCAACTGAAGTTTTGATGAAATATTAATTATCTGGACCTGCTTAATACTTTAACAGAAGTTAAAGCTAATAATATAATTATTGATATACCTCCTATAAAATACAATGTACCTACCTATTAATAGAAAAAAAAACAACTGAGTTAGTAGGTATGCTTTACGTAGTCATGGCTCGTAATCTTTTAACTATGTCATAATAATTATTGACATTGTATTCTTTTACTTTAATGTCCATATTAATTATTGATTTTGTAGGGAAATCAATAATTAATATGTAATAATAGTTAAAAGTCAAGTAACAAAACAATAGATAAGTACCTACCTACTTAACTAATGAATATTGTGTGGCGTAATGGTTAGTGTAACCGACTGCTACGCCAGAGGTCGCGGGTTCGATTCCCGCACAAGTCAAACATTTGTGTGCATGAACATGGATGTTTGTCTTGGTCTGGGTGTTTGTATGTATAATATGTAAGTATTTACAAAAAAAAAATAAAAAAAAGTATATATGTATGTTTATCCATTGTCTAGTACCCATAGTACAAGCTCTGCTTAGTTTGGGCTAGATGGTGTTGTGTGTATGTGGTAGAATATTTATTTATTTATTTATTTATGTAAGTAAAGATCACATTAATATACCATGATAAATGCGATGTTACTAATCCTAAAACACTATTCATGCTTTGGTATGATTTATTTAAATATTCGTGTCTAAATAATAATTATAAGGATATATGGTGACGACGACGTCCAAGAAATATTTATCTCATGTAATATTACTATTACATCCGAATATTTATTACAATGTCAACCAAACCAGATATGAACACATTAATAGTAACTAGTTAAAAAATAATGAGTGCGATGTGATGAGTGAGTGATGTGAGTAAAATAGTAAATGATAATATTCGAAACAAAATGTTATGTCATAATATCGTCACGTGACGTCGACAACAGGAAGAAGCAAAGCTCAACCAATTTTTAAAAATATTGCTCATAATTTATATTTTTCGAAGCAAAACAATTAATAGTAAACATCGTTTCATACTTGGCCTTGTAGCGGGGGTGGGCGGGTCTTACCCTGCTGTTTGTAATTCAATTCAAAATAAGTAGGTAGCACAGAGATAATGATTATTGTAATGCCGACAAGTCCGACGACTGCGCTTATATCTACTGCCGCACAAGCAAATGAAATTTGACAATAGAAGTTACGAGAACCGACCAGGTGTTTAAATACCTATAATGCCATGTAGTACAACAAAACGCTTTGTTTAATACATTGACATTTGTTAAGCATACATATTTTTCATATTATAAGTAATTTCTTAATTTCAAATTCTCTTAGTATCAGTAGGTAATAAACAAATATTGAAGTAAACCAAAAGAAGGGTATGAAATAAAAACACAATGTTTTTGTAGACTTGTATAAACATATAAAAGAGCCATCTAGCGTCTCATCTAGCCCTTTAGGTAAAATACAATGATAGGTAGATTACCTATGTGTGATGTAAAAGATACTGATATATCGATATCTTTAAATCATAAAATAAATGCGTTTACCTTGATGCTCGTTAATTAAATATGTACAATGCTTATTTATAATATCATTTTATGGTCAATTTTCTTCCAATAAAGCGTTTTGATTGATCTTAATATTAACATTGGAACTCATAGTGCCATCTATGATCTATTTTTGGAACTGTTTACTTTTTGTTCTAATTGGTACCCCCTGCCCGAGTATATTAAGTTTCAAATTAACAATCTAGGATGGTATGTAGGTCATCGCTATTTAGGACTCCTCATCCCCCTCCCTCATGGAAAATAACTCAAAATTCGCCAATGAATTCTCTCGACAATGTAAAAATTGTAAAAACTGGAAATTACTGCAGGTCGAATTCGAAGTATACATTGCCTTTATTCGAAAAGCCAACCTATTTATACAGGCTGATTGGTAAAAGACTGGACATATTGAAGGAGGATTCCGATTGTCGATTCTGCAACCGAATATCTAAAAAAATTGGTACTTAAAATTTGACCTAGTTATCCAATAAAAACTTGAATGTGCGGACACTCTTACGCATATACCAAAGCTAAACAAAACCTCCGTCTACCGCACCCCACACTCTCCCGAATTTGCATCCCCGCCCGTCCATTTCTTATCAAAGGTCATTAGCCTTTTTTTTTGTAGCGCGGCACTCTCGAAAGCTGTCTGCGACGTCTGTCCACATTTTATGGATATTTCATACAAATTTTCATAAAGATTGTATTTGCAGGTTAAACAAATTTTACTTTTTTATTTTTTTATACTTTACGTCCGTTACGACCATAAATTATCATGTCCTTAAGTATGTACAATGTTTAACCAGTCACCCTATATAATAACAATACACTATGGCGAGGGATATATGGATGAGTGGTGAACGCTTACTAATTAATAGTGATTAGTCGGCCGATCATAGTACTGTGCTGATAGTTATAGCAATTTCACTATAGGTTAGATTCCCTTGAACTACAAACCGTTGCGTGTTGATTTTTCTTTCTTATAGATGGATTTTATGTCACTACGTCATTGAAGTCTGTGCAATTTCAAATTGTAATTTGATGTTACCTTTTAATAATCACTTGTTTTAGATATGTGTATTTTAAAATGGTTCTCTGACATAACAAAAATTATTAGAATAGGTACTAAGTACTCAACTGTATCTTCATAAATAATTAAAAACGCCGTTAGTTTGTTTTATTCTCCTAATGTCTAGTTTTTGTTTCGCCATATTCAAGCAAAGCGAGACCGATTTTTGTAAAGAGGTATAAAATACGGCACAACTCATTGACGTAATTGTTTCGCAATTTAATATATTTATGATCCGTTCAAAGTTACGTCTAACCTTTACTTATATCGTACATGAAGTACAATTGAGCCAAGATTGTACCTTTACTTCCAACAACTTGATACCGTAAATCGTTAGCTCCATAAACGCTATTAAGTAGATACCTTTTCAAACTTGACTTTTGAATAGCATGTTTCCACTAAAAATATTAATGACTTTATTATATTACACTTTGGAAGTACCTACTGTATGGTTAGCAGACCTCAGACTCCATGTACCATTATCCTTGAATAGTTAAGGAATTCGAAATGCAAGAATCCATAACACAGATATAAGTGATCCAGACACCCGATATTCCAAAGTGCTGAACTATAGAGTTCATGGAACTACTGCGAAAATGTCACCAAGTTGAATAATAGACCTTGTCAAAAAGATACAGAATTTCTGCTAAACGTTTAACATTGATTCACTAGCTAGTGGCTTTCACGCGTATAATTATAGTCCCGTGGTGCGTCACTGACAGCGTAAGGTCAAACAAAAATGCCAAATCGATATTAATGTTAGTAGGTCAACTATACTTTGACATACTGAAACGATTTTGGGGCTCTGAGTCTAAATAGATAAGCCTTTAGACTCTGCCCTCTTACTTTATATGTTTGGATGTAATTTGAAATTGATAATGAGGTTAGTTACCTACATAATAAACGTTCAAAGTACGTAGACTACTTGCGAACCGTGTACAATCGTAATGAAAGTGGAACTCGCGGCCTCGCTTTCGTTTTCATTTCTAGGTGTTGCACTTGAACGAAGGCTATTGAGGTTTATATTTTTTCATATCCACTATAAACAAACATATTAACTTATTAAATATAACCTTGTATACTTTGAAGAGATTTTTTATGAAGAACAATTAAACAAGTACTCAAAAAATAAAATAAATTTTAAAAGAGATCGCAACTTTCTCCAATCGATAGAAAGGTAGAGAACCAATAAATGTTCTTTTTTACACCGTGGCATTACATTTTTGACGCTTGAAATATCATATAACTGCAATGTTTCTTATTTTATGATCTTTTAACCAGTCAATTGTTAGAATTTCAGACATAATTAAAAACCTATTTATTGTGTCTGGCCGCCGGTGTGCCGCTGCGACTCAATAACTTAAATTTAATTAATCTTAGAAAGGAGATAATTGCATTTTGTTTTCGGAATAGTCACCGTGGGCGACGTTGTCGTTGGAAAATTTATTTACCGTAGATACA
Organism: Catocala nupta; assembly: GCA_963675205.1. Lineage (NCBI taxonomy): Eukaryota > Metazoa > Arthropoda > Insecta > Lepidoptera > Erebidae > Catocala > Catocala nupta. Next base: position 21,454,177 of record OY776086.1, on the reverse strand, counting down.
TTTATATTGCTACCGCACTGGCTGCGATCTTCTGCAAGTTGGAGATACTTCATTAGCCGGGCAAATTCCAGTCTAACCGGAGGACCCGCTATGTCACACCTCTCTTAGCATCCATTAATTACTTGAAAGAACGAACGATTATCGATAACCACTTTCCTTTATATTATACTAGCTTTTGCCCGAGGCTTCGCTCCCACGGAAACAGTACTTTTTCTGGATTTAAGGATGTCTAACTTGATGTGTAGCCGTGTGTACATCACACACGGCTACACATCAAGTTAGACACCCTATATACTCATAACTACACTACATACAAAATAGAGAGCATAGTGGTGTCGATGTAATGGTAAGGATAGAGCGTAACAAAAATATAACGCACTCTCTCGCATGATTCGCAGCGTTTAACTTCTAATAGATCAAAGTCCAAACAGTCTAGGTTGATGTGTCGCTGTGTGAACGCTATGTCCCTTTCTATACCCCTGAAAACGTGTATGTTGTTAGGTTATGTAACGAGTTGTTTAGGCGTGAAAACGTAACAAACAAACAAACACACATTTGCATTGATAATATTACTAGGTAGGATTATTAGTGTCAGTCAGTTCTTTACATTCCCTAAATTTACTATATTAAAATTCCAGAAAAAACAGTATATCAGATGATGCAGATAGTGTGTCTTTCACTAACAAGAAGAAAGAGAAGAAGCCAGTCTCTATACTGCCAATATTATGCATGGCTTTCGGTGGACAGTTCGCAGCCGCCATGGTTTTAAAGCTATGTAGAGATATACTTACGTTCGCGTCACCAGAATTACTTAAGTAAGTACTGCTCGTGATTTGAAATGTTTTTGCAGTGGCGAATCTAAAGTGATGGTAGGTATTATAAACGGATTTTTAGCTTATTTTCCTCGTATTTGCTGGGGATTCCCTCTGTGAATGTATTAACACCTACAATGCTTGGTTTCTTTCTAAGAAAACTAAAATTACTTTTAGAATAGTTAGCCTTATATTAAATGTTACTTTTTTGTTCACATATTATACACTAGTTAACTTTTACCAGGAATCTGCGTGAAATTCCTTCAAATAAGCCGTCGTCTCTCGTTATATCGTAGTTTCAGATGTGTTTTTTGGCAAATGACATTAACCTCGGATCTCCATGAATAAACTACATGGTCAATGAGATTTATACCTACATAATTATACCCTGGACTCATTGTCCCCCGCCGAATCACAAGTGCCTATCACAGCTGAGCGTTTTTGAACAATCATGATTTAACAGAAAGGTGTGGTCATATATTAGGGTCGCTATGTATATGTGATAAATAACCTATGTGCCCTAACCCTATATCAAAACATCGAATTTTTAATTTTATGATAATTTCAATCATTTTATTTATTTCTTATTTAAATATCGATACAAAACGAGTAACATCACAATCGTTCTTACTTTCAACAAAAGGTCATTGACTCTTAGTTACAAAAAATGCCCGGCGCGATACAAAAAATACCGTATTGTTTGTCTTTTTTTTTTTCAATGCTTGTGCCGTTCCCATGGTTTATAAATTAGCCGAAAGCGAAGTAATGTTCTTTAAAACAAGAATAGAAGAGGGTCTGGTGATTTGGAGCGCACGGGACCGGTACGATATAGGACTCTGATATCACTTCACCATACAGTTTTTAGCCAACACTTTTTATGATTATTAATTTTTATAAACATGTTCTTATTAAATTATTTATTACAGCCAGTTTTCAAATAACCCACCTTATTCATTGATGCATAGTCGTGTCCGTTGCATCATCTCACCATTAAGATTTCGCAACATCTGTGGGGTCACCGATCTATGTTAGAACGACCAGCTGTATTGTAAACTATTTAAATAGGACGTACATCCACATCTGGGGCACAGTTATAATGGTCAATGGCTATTAAGTAAACAAAAACGTGTCGAGTTTAAGACCCTAAGGTCTTTTCTAATTCTTAGAAACAATACACGTGCATGGCTGGTAGTGTTGTTTACGTATCGATTAGAATATTCTAATCGATACGTAAACAATACTACCACTAATATTTATTAGTCGATAGAAAAGAAAATTCAATATCTCCGGGAAAATAATGTATACAAATTTAATTTCCGCGGTTTTCCATTGTACTATCGACTTGAGCGACGGTTGACCACTCCTAAGGTTAAAATCGCATAGCAGGCCACAACTACAACTTTTTGTTTAAGTTTTTTTACAAGGGTCTTTTTTAAGGGCGGAGTCACTTAAAGTCAGCATGTGTAAGCGAAAATTTTTCTGAAAAGGTCAACCGTCGCTCAAGTCGATAGCACATGGGCTACGTGACCCTTAAATATGACTACACCTTTGTGTTACACCCTTTATAAATTAGTATATATTTTCTATTTCAGATTACTTATAGAATTTATTGAAGGCAAAGAGCCTGTATGGAGAGGCTATGTGTACGCAGTTGGCATGTTCGTGTCTGCTGCCATGCAAACTCTATTATGGGGACAGTTCTCCATAAGGGTATGCATGGTAGGCGTAAAAGTCAAAAGTTCTTTAAGCAATATGGTGTACAAAAAAGCCTTAAGCTTGTCCAACGAAGCTAGAAAGAAATCCACTGTTGGAGAAATCATCAACTTGATGTCTACAGACGTGAACAGGTACGATATACAAACTTTGGGTTGCTCATCCGATGACGTTTCATCCTATAGTTTTTTTTTTTGGGAGGGGGGAAATGCATACCGCCCCACTCGGGGGGAAGTGGGACGGTTATGTCGGGCTCACCGGCCTAGGCGACACGACCGGCATACCGACTAAAACCCTCCTGTGCACCGTCACCTCACCTTGACGGGTGGGCCGTTGAAACCTGATACGACATCAACGACCCACCCAGCGACTGCCCACGCCCCGCGGGCACCAACACTGGCGGCGGCGTCTGGGTGCAACAGAGACGCCGCCACTACGCAGAAGGGTGAGGGTGGGAGAGTAAATATCCCATTACCCAAAAGCTCTGAGGTTTGGGTGACGGTCTCAACAAAAATTACCGTTTTCGTAATCTATATCTATACTAATACTATACCGATTTTAAAATGTTCACCCTTTGAAATCTTTATTATCACCGAATACCTAACATAGGCTATCTATTTTTTTAAAGCACCTGGTTATTAACCTAACGTAACCTACTTTTACAAAGCCAAGGGTTGTTTTGCTATGCATACTTTTTTCGGTAACATTTGCCATGGGTAGAGTAAGGAACGCATTTCGGTTGAATAAAGAAACTTTATTAAAATAATGTAATCGGATCAGTTAGGCATACTAGTTCAGGATGAATAAAGAAAAAGAAATAGGTCTTAGGATGAATACGGAACAGCCCAAACTTTATTTGAATAAGCTATTGAAATTAAACTACTATATACGGATTTTATCGCGTTGTTTTTTTATCACTGTTTACAAAATTTTATTTTGAATAACCTATTTTAAGTTGCGGTATTACCCGAAGAATAACGTCATTGTCTATACGTCGGGGTTTGTTATTTAATTTTAACATTTCATTCATACCCTACTCTAAAAATAGTGTAAATTACGATTATGCTGATTATTTTATATTCCAACTAGTATTTCTCGCGGCTTCGCTTAGCTACAGTTTTTTCCTGGTTGCAAGGTATATATATATATATGGAGACCAAATCAACGCTGGTATTCTCGCAGGACGTATACTGTATGTGAGCAAATTACAATAGATGCACAGCAAATAAAACTTGTTTTAGTTTAATTCGGTCATTACTACTATATAATAGAAGGACAACCCAACAAACATACTTGCATATACAAAGTGGCGCAAATGTTATCTTATCAGTTATCACATTAATTGATACCACATATACTATATGGTATTCTTTGACGATTTACAAATTATGAACCAAATGTATTCAGTAGTTCAGCCACAGGATTTTTTTTTTGTTTTCATACTTTTGATATTTTGGAACACATGTAATTATTATTATTATTATTCATTTATTTGCAAACTGTTAGGACCATAGGATTAGTGTTACAAAAGCAACTTATTAACTATTGTTAGTAAACATACATACAATAAATACAAATGACAATAAAACACAGATAAACACAAATCACGGGACACTCAGACAGACTTATAAAACAATATTATCTATCTTTTTCCTAATTGAGTGTGCAGTGTCACCCATCGGCCAAGCACCTGACACAATTTAACTTTACTTAGGTGTCAAAGACCTTAAGCAGCGATATTAAAAAACCGTCGTATTGTATTATCGTATTATCGGGTCCGGGAATTTCCGGATCCTAGCGAGTTGACAAATACGATTTCTCGGAACCTTTGACCGTTAACGAGCTGGCTACAGCGCACGATTGGTTACAATGGTGTTCCAATTTGTGTCTAATTTTATTTTATTTATTTTGTTCAAAAATCTCATTTCTTATTTTCTGTAAAAATAGGTTTTTTGTTTATGTTAACCGTCTTCATTTAATGTGATAACATTTGCGCCACCTTGTATATATATTATAGTATTATATAATATTCGTAAGGAGAAATTTTGCTGATTATAATTTATAACAATCTTACACAAATTATAACAATTAAAAGATAATTGCAATCATGACAGTGAGCTGTTTTCCTTTTGTGTTAAGTCGAAGTTGGTTCTATATGATATTTTATGCCTAAAGCCGTTTGCCGTATTTACTGTGTATATGTATGTATAATGTACTGTATTATACCTATATTTACTATATTAGCTCATGCTGCTGTGACTGCAAGGTTTAAGTGCTCGCCTCACCACTGCCATAGCGTCGAATTGTGTGTATCTCAAATGGATGTTCTTTTTGTCCGTCCGTTGTTTGAATGTTTTTAAAAGTCCCCTGCGACACCGGAATTAAACCTAGTGTGTGAGTTGTCTTTTTAAAAAACAACAGTTAATTATAAAAAATTTAATGACCAAACCAAGGTGAACATCTTTATTTCAGACAAACTGTTTGTGATCGAGCATTATTCTATGATTATCACGAAATAAAAACCCACATGATTATTTAAATATGGTATCTAACGTTGTCGCCGACGGCATTATACCCAAACCTTCTTTATTTATTCATATGGTTAACAGCTAACATATTTTCAGTATTACACAAGCTGCAGATTTGTTAAGGTTATTGAATACTTGTATCCAGTTTCGTCAGTATTCATGGAACCGACTGTATTACTACAAATTAAGCAGATAGATACAAAAGGTCGGCTAGAAAACACATGCATCAACACAGTGCGGCCATGCTTCAACTACTCCGAATGCAGCAGCTCACATTTTCCTGATGTAACTCAGATAACTGGCAAACCGAAAACATGAATTGTGTATAGTCTCCTTTCTAACTTCACGATGCTATTGAATGCTGCTTGACAGAAAAACTAAATAAATTGACCTGCTCTGGTAATCAAACTCTAAATTTCACGACTGGCGGTGATGGAAGCACAAACTGACTGTTATTACGTTCTTTTTTATTAGACCGTTACATAAATAATATTTAACCTAAATGCTGTCCCACTGCATAGCAAAGGCTAGGCATTCCCCTTCCTCTTACTTGCAGCAATTTACTACAAACATGACCTGTCAATTCTTGAAATGCCAGTCATAATTGAAAATCTTGTGTGTCTGGTCGCCGATGTGCAGCTGCGATGAGCTCTTAGCTCTCGCTCAGATGAGCCAGACTCCTGAATCGTCATGTCCTTGGCCTTGTTGAAGAACATATTGTTATTTGAAAAACAGCATGTATTTCCATATGCTCATCAATTCAGCAATAAAAAGATAAGGACAGCTTATAAATTTTTGTTTTTCTTCTTCAGGTTAAGCGATTTGGAATTCATACATTTGGTATGGTCCGCACCATTGCAAATCTCGCTGGCGATGTACTTTTTATGGGGGATTCTAGGTCCCTCTGTTCTGGCTGGTTTAGCAGTGATAATAGTTCTGATGCCGTTTAATGGGGTATTTGCCGGTTTACTTGAGAAACTGCAATCGAAACTGATGCAATATAAAGACGAAAGAATCAAGCTTATGAACGAAGTACTTAATGGCATAAAAGTAAGTAATCTGTGTATAGAACCAGAGGTCACTCGCGCATGAATTAATTATCGTTTATGAAAAATAAGCGTTGGACTTGCCCACGATTTATTATATTTATGATTACCACTACACTATAAATTTAAATACATTTCACCGTATTGATCGTGAAAACATAACTTACAGATGAAGTTACGTTTTTAATTTATTATTTTATAAGTAACCTACGACTCGCGACTTTGTTTTTGTTTCTCAAACCTATATTCTTCTTCAAATTTCATTGAAATCTGCTCATGATTTGAAAATCGGACATTAAAATGTAAGCCCAGTCTAGCTAAAGCTTAACATACAATCTGCTACCAACACACGATTGATCAAAACAATTCTAAACCATTGGTTTACGAGAAAGGCAAGGAACGTACTAGCTAACCATTAGATTAACTGGTACCTACCTACATGATAATCACAGTTGGCCGTTAACAACTGCAGGCAAAGCAGATTGTATGTATTAGTTAGCTTTACCTAGACTCATCTGTGGCTGTTTGTTCCGATTTTTTAATTATGAGCGGATTTCGGTGTGCATCTGACTGTGATATTATTTTATTAGGTTTAGATTAAAATGTATGTATTGTATCTAACTATAGGTTTGTTCTGTGTTAGGTTCTTAAGATGTACGGATGGGAGCCAAGTTTCCAGCAGCATATACTTAAAATAAGAAATAAGGAGTTGAAGATTTTGAAGCGAATGGCCTATTACAACGCAGTTACAGCGTTCGTATGGTTTTGTACACCGTTTTTGGTTCGTATTTCGTAGATATTGCTTTTTTATTTTCTTTCTGTAGTATTATTATTCCTAAGCGTACGCATTGGTGGACTTAATTACTTACAAACATATCAGATTTTCTGTTTTCTGTTGTTACTCAAAGGATTAGCAAAATTCTATGGTTACACCAGACTTAAGAATATTTAAACTTTCGAGTCGTAACGATACATTGGCGGCCGTCATAATAGTTATGTCTGACATCCAAAAAACTGACAGGGTAAATTACTGGTATTACTGCCCGTATCGATTGCCAAATTTTTATATGTCATGAACATTTTTGACCAGTCGCGTAAAGACGTCAGATTTGCATGCTCGCCGAAGTATGATGTTACTTTTTTATTTATTTGTTTTCTTTTCCTTTCATAAGAGTGTTACAAATTACAATTTGAGTTGCAATTTACTATTTAGTGTTCTTGTTAACTCCTCCAGGAAAGCTGAATATACTGGCGTTTGGATTAGATTTTTAACTATAGCAAGCAATTTTATTGATGCGTGAATATATTCACCCATCAATAAAATTGCATTTAATTATAGATGGGATAATAACTCACGACCTCACAATCGCAATCCATTCAAGTTTTTATAATTATATTATCAACCAGTAACTTGTAATAAATCTTTGTTTTTAAATTATATGAATCCAAAATATATACTTAATACCTATTTAATCGTATTTTATAGGTCTCGCTGATGTCATTCACGTGCTTCGTGTTGGTGAACGACAAAGAAGTGCTCGATGCGAAAAGAGCGTTCGTAGCGTTGTCTCTTTTTAACATACTACGATTCCCAATGTCAATGTTACCTAATGTTATATCTCACCTTATACAGGTCAGTTACCTTTGAATACTATGTTGTCTTGTATACAGCGAGTAACATTAATTATTGGTCTAAAAAGTCGTATATTCATGACTATAATAGGTACTTATATTAGGCGTCCCGGCAGTTACGGGTAAATGTAGGGTTCTGTCGTAGAAATTTATTTTACTTATTTGGAACATTGCAGGACTCATGGTGTCTTGAAATGTTCCAAATCAGACAAATAATTGATATAATACAGTAACTTATTTAAAAAATTAACATGATAAGTAAGGTTTATTTCTGCAAATAACAACTGAATTTATTTATAAAGGAAATAAAAATACATGTTTAAAATAGTTAATATGACTATGACTTTTCTGTTACACGCTGTATATTTACTATGCATGGGTACTAGGTATACAGCAAAGAAAATTTTATGATATATAATTTTGTCGATAGATACATGTCAGCATCAGGAGATTAAACAAATTTATGAATGCAGAGGAACTGGACAGAAACATGATAGAACACAACCCTGATAAGCGTAAGTACCCATCTGGCACAATCACTGTAACCCTGAATGTTTTACGTAAAAGTAGAACACGCTCACAATATCCAACCGAAATCGACCTTGAATTTAGATATTTCTGTGAGTTTCTATACAGTTACTCGTAAAGGGGACACTGAGGTAAAATAGTTTACAGTGACTAGATACATAATATAATATAACTTAATTTTTATTTTACATAATAATTTATGCTAGAAATTTCTTTATGCTGAGACAAAATCAATTATACAGAATAAAGCGTACAAAAATACAACTAATCGTTACTATATTAATATTATAAATACGAAAGTAACTCTGTCTGTGTGTTACACTTTCACGCCTAAACCACTGAACAGATTTTGATGGAAAATTTTGTTGTAGAAAAGGGCATGAATGGGTTGAAATAAGGGCTGAAAGTTTGTATGGGAGTTCGTCATTATTGAAGATAAAACTATGACACCATGTATTCAGGCAATCGATAAGAAATAAATAAACATTTGTACATGGGGATGATATAGGAGATGAAAGTTCGTATGGCAGTCCAAATTAATCTGTCTATGTTTACTATACGTATATTTATCGGCAACATGTGTATGATTATGATGACGCACTTGCGAATAATACACATACAAACTGCTGACGTCATTTTTACGTACTTACTTACTTTATTCTTACGTACTTACGTAGGTAGCCTAGTAGTAAATATTATTATTATCATATATATATATATAAAACGAGCGTTAATTAACTATTTAATACGCACATAACTTCGACAAGTCAGAGATGCGCGCCTTGGGATCGAATCTCTGCGTGGCAGTTCAATTACGCTATCGCTCAGGAAAAAATTAAAATGCTGCCTAAAGTAACTATTCCACGTGGACGAAGTCGCGGGCAAAAGCTAGTATTTTACAAAAGAGATGGCGAACGATGTATGATGACCGAACGCAAATACGATGAATTATAAAAGTACGAAGGTCGAAAAATATTTTCTACCCCACCAGCCCATTTTATTTTATTTATTTAGTTTGGCAAGAACGATGTAAAACTCATTAAATTTCAAATTGCTAGCAATCTTAGTTGTTAATACAAAAAAGTGACCTCTGATCCTACAAACAGAAAAACGTATGGAACGACGGACAAAGTTGCACCCAAGGTTTCCACTTTCTTTCACTAACACTTTTTACTTTAACCAACTTTCGATTCAGTACCGCATCTCGAACACAAACTAGTCTGGGTAATTTTGAGGTCCATCTACGAATTTACTCGGGAGAACAGCGGACTGTTGTAGCGTAGAGCCGCTGTGCTGACATAACACTCGTCAGGAAATGGGAGGGCACTAAAATACTAGCCAACTACAGACACGATAATATGGAATCCAAATTACTTCTTAATTATTATAAGTTAAAGAACTACAATGATGTTGAAATTTCAGCTGATCAGATCGAAGTAGAAAACGGTCACTTCACGTGGGGTGACCAGGAGTCGGAGCCGGTGCTGCGCAACCTGAACCTGCACATCCCGCGCGGCTCGCTCGTGGCCGTCGTCGGCGCCGTCGGCTCCGGCAAGAGCTCGCTGCTCGCCGCACTGCTCGGCGAGATGGATAAAATCTCCGGACGAGTCAATGTTAAAGGTACACTAACTACATTTTGATTAGCACATAATTTCCGGCAGGTGCTTTTTAAAATGTACTCATGCTCAAACCTCTCAAGATGCGTTGCTAACTTTGAAAATCATGTGCATTTAAAGAACATACGTACATTCATTTATCAAATTAGACTGGTGTTTGATGTGGTAAATGAATGTATTTTTTTAAATGCTGGCACCTCATATATGCCTACTTCGTTTTCTTATTGTTTTAATATTTTATAGTAATTTGCTTTCCGTGTTTCATAACTATGACAAAATATGTGATAGCTCATTGAATCAAGTACCATATATGTATAGAACCACAAAGTCAATATCGATTTAGATCTGTAAAGATCAATAAAGTCATATTAATATTATTAGGTATTTATAATCCAAATTCTCACATGTGAAAAACGCAAAGCTATTCGTTAGGATAAAATGTATCAACAGCGCTTCAAACTTGCAGGTGACAATGGATACGTAACACAACAAGCCTGGATACTAAACGAGACCGTGCAAAATAATATATTGTTTGGAAAGCCACTTGATAAAAGCAAATACAATCAGACTATCGAAGCTTGTGCATTGAGGACTGATTTAGAGGTTCTTCCTGGTGGTGACCAGACGGAAATTGGCGAGAAAGGTAAAATTTGTCATATTTAATTTATTCCGTACGTATTTTTAAGGTTGCTAGCAATTTCGATTACCAATTACTAGTATTCTTGTGAACCCCTGCAGCTAAACAAGAATGCTTGTGTAAGAAGTGTGTCACGTCGGTAATGCAAAGGGTGGGATTCGAACCCGCGACCAATTGCATGTTCAATGCCTTATCAATGGGTAAGGTGGATATAATAGATGGATATGGATAAGGTGATATCGAAGGAAATTTCTGCAAGTCATCCTTTCCACCGCTATACATGGGAAATGATTCGTTGACCCACGACGCAAAAGAGAAAGCCGATCTTCTGGGCAAACTCTTTGCGTCTAACTCGACTTTGGATGACGGGGGACAAGAACCGCCTACCATACCGCGGTGTGACGGTTGTATGCCGAATATCCGGTTCTACCAACGTTCAGTGCGCTTAGCACTTCTATCCCTTGATATCCATAAGTCGAGTGGGCCTGATGAAATCCTTCCTATTGTGTAAAGATATGTGCTCCAGAGTTGGCGCCGATCTTAACACGTCTATTTAGGCTCTCTTACTCTTCTGGCGTAGTCCCGACATCATGGAAGACAGCATAGGTCCACCTGATCCCAAAAAAGGCGACCGCTCAAATCCGTCCAACTACAGACCGATAGCCATAACCTCACTTTCCTCGAAGATAATGGAATCCATTATCAACTGTCAGCTCTTACGGTACCTGGAGGGTCATCAGTGGCGTAGTGACCAACAGTACGGCTTCCGTAAGGATCGGTCGGCTGGTGATCTTCTAGTATACCTGACTCATCGTTGGGCACAGGCGATCAAGACAAAGGGAAAAGCTTTGGCGGTTAGTTTGGATGTAGCGAAGGTTTTCGATCGTGTCTGGCACAAAGAGCTACTTTCGAAGCTCCTTACCTATGGGCTTCCCGAGAGATTATGCGAATGGGTCACTAGCTTTTTAGCAGACAGAAGCATTAAGGTAGTAGTCGACGATGAATGCTCTAACTCCATGCCTGTATGCTATCGCCTACTCTGTTCCTCCTCCATATCAATGACATGTTGTAAATTAGCAGCATTCAATGTTATGCGGACGACAGCACAAGCAAATAGCGATGCTCTCTATACCAGCCGCTATCATCTCTCGGGAAAACGTCATTGACAGCCGAAACAAACTTGTGTGTGGAATTGAGACCTCTTTGAAGGAAATCTCAGATTGGGGAAGACTTAACTCGGACCACGATTTAACCCCACAAGCACATAAGTTTGCGCGTTCACCGCAAAAAAACTGTCGTTGGTCGTATCTCCTCGTTTTGAGTACATCCCCATAACTGCCTCAGCCAATATTGAAATACTCGGTGTCGACATACCGAGCGAAGTCCAGTTCCGCGGCCATTTACAGGGTAAGGCTAAATTAGCTTCGAAAAAGCTTGGTGTGTTTAACAGATCGAGACAGTATTGCACGCCGGCCCACCGCCTATTAGTTTATAAGGCGCAAGTTTGAACTCACATGGAATACTGTTCTCATCTTTGGGAAGATGCACCCCAGTACCAGCTTCTCTCTCTGGACCGCATTCAACGGAGTTTCACCCCCGTGCGTCGGAAAGCACGTTAAACTGTGGGTTCCGGCTGTCATGAACATCTATGGCAGTCGTTATTGGGTCGTCCTCAAATATCCTGACGACTGGTCTAACCATAGAATGATGTTATCCTTCTGGATTATGGAGGTCAAATGGCAGTCGCTTTGTGTAAAAACTGATATTCAGCTAAATCTCGTTAGACCAGAAATAAGTGGACCCTGGCATAAGCTGAGATTAATAATCGCTAGGATGAAGAAAGATACCTTTAATAGGTAAATTTTTTCATAAAGAATAAACTCATGTAAAATTTTCAGGAATCAATCTTTCGGGTGGTCAGAAGCAACGCGTGTCTCTAGCACGCGCCGTGTACTACGATGCCGATAACTATTTTCTTGACGACCCACTAAGCGCTGTTGACTCGCACGTCGGCAAACACATATTCGACAAGGTATGTGTAAATATTGGTAATTAGCGATCGTTGCTATAAATAATCGGTTGTGCTGATTATTTTGATCCCAATCAAATACGTCTTGTATTGTACTAAAGGATTAAAAAATCTGTTTGTCTGATGTACCTATGTCCACATTGTCCACGATGAGTAGTAACGTAAGGATTGGGCCGGGTGGGCTGCTGAAGGACAAGACGTGCGTGTGGGTGACGCACAACGTGTCATAATATTTATTTTATCCCGATAATGGTGTTTAGACACAAGACGCCTGTTCGTTTGATGTATGTCCTCGAGCAGTAGTAATGTGAGGAGTTCGGGAACAGGTGATAGGGCCGGGCGGGCTGCTGAAGGACAAGACGCGCGTGTGGGTGACGCACAACGTGTCGTACTATTTATTTTATCCCGATAATGTTGTTTAGACACAAGACGCCTGTTCGTTTGATGTATGTCCTCGAGCAGTAGTAATGTGAGGAGTTCGGGAACAGGTGATAGGGCCGGGCGGGCTGCTGAAGGACAAGACGCGCGTGTGGGTGACGCACAACGTGTCGTACTATTTATTTTATCCCGATAATGTTGTTTAGACACAAGACGCCTGTTCGTTTGATGTATGTCCTCGAGCAGTAGTAATGTGAGGAGTTCGGGAACAGGTGATAGGGCCGGGCGGGCTGCTGAAGGACAAGACGCGCGTGTGGGTGACGCACAACGTGTCGTACTATTTATTTTATCCCGATAATGTTGTTTAGACACAAGACGCCTGTTCGTTTGATGTATGTCCTCGAGCAGTAGTAATGTGAGGAGTTCGGGAACAGGTGATAGGGCCGGGCGGGCTGCTGAAGGACAAGACGCGCGTGTGGGTGACGCACAACGTGTCGTACTATTTATTTTATCCCGATAATGTTGTTTAGACACAAGACGCCTGTTCGTTTGATGTATGTCCTCGAGCAGTAGTAATGTGAGGAGTTCGGGAACAGGTGATAGAGCCGGGCGGGCTGCTGAAGGACAAGACGCGCGTGTGGGTGACGCACAACGTGTCGTACTATTTATTTTATCCCAATAATGTTGTTTAGACACAAGACGCCTGTTCTTTTGATGTATGTCCTCGAGCAGTAGTAATGTGAGGAGTTCGGGAACAGGTGATAGGGCCGGGCGGGCTGCTGAAGGACAAGACGCGCGTGTGGGTGACGCACAACGTGTCGTACTATTTATTTTATCCCGATAATGTTGTTTAGACACAAGACGCCTGTTCGTTTGATGTATGTCCTCGAGCAGTAGTAATGTGAGGAGTTCGGGAACAGGTGATAGGGCCGGGCGGGCTGCTGAAGGACAAGACGCGCGTGTGGGTGACGCACAACGTGTCGTACTATTTATTTTATCCCGATAATGTTGTTTAGACACAAGACGCCTGTTCGTTTGATGTATGTCCTCGAGCAGTAGTAATGTGAGGAGTTCGGGAACAGGTGATAGGGCCGGGCGGGCTGCTGAAGGACAAGACGCGCGTGTGGGTGACGCACAACGTGTCGTACTATTTATTTTATCCCGATAATGTTGTTTAGACACAAGACGCCTGTTCGTTTGATGTATGTCCTCGAGCAGTAGTAATGTGAGGAGTTCGGGAACAGGTGATAGGGCCGGGCGGGCTGCTGAAGGACAAGACGCGCGTGTGGGTGACGCACAACGTGTCGTACCTGGCGCACACGGACCTGGTGCTGGTGCTGCGCGAGGGTCACGTGTCGGAGGCCGGCACCTACCAGCAGCTGCTCGAGAAGAAGGGCGCCTTCGCCGAGTTCCTCCTGCATCACTTGAGCATCGCAGAACAAAATGCTTCAGCTGAAGGTGAGTCTATTTTAAAATATAAACATTCAGCTAATAATTTTTGCTTCTTGTTTCTAATTGACTATCTTTTACGTCGTCTTTTTTGTATAATGTACCTTTTACGTTCTATCCGTTCAGTTTAAAATAGATTGAAAGTCATTTTTAAAGCCAAACTGAGGCAGAAAAATCTCTCATTGTTATTGTTACTTATAGTTAGGTAGCAAGCAAGAATACGGATCACCTCATTAGGTGATTCGTCATCCGTCCGATCATAACTAACCCACAATGGTGAGCTGTTACCATAATTTATGAACGCTTGAAAAATCAAAGATACATTTTTCTTTGACCTATCGGAAGTCTCATCAAGAAGTAGTTTAACTAAGATTTTTTTTAATACTAATAACGCTAGCCTAATGTCATTTATGTAGGTATAACAAAAGTTCAATATTCTTATATTTAAAATATTAAAATTATTTATTTATTACGAGAGAGATAACGAGGTTACCCCCACTAAACACCTCACTTTTTTTCATGCGCATGTTTCAAATATTTACTTCCATTGTTACTGGGCATCATTGTACCTCGCGCATGCCATGCTTCATGCCTTCGTCCTTGCTTATTCGTGATGAATATGTATACATATAACATCGAAAAAATCGGTATTTAGTTCAATTCTTTGAGATGATGTGAGTAATTTTTTTGTAAATATTTTCACACGCGGTTAACAACAATCACATTATTATTTCCGTTCGTCAACACTTATCGGTATTTAAACGCAAGGCCAAACCTACCGCATCATTTGTAAAAACACACAGGTACGGTCGACGACACATGCAGCAATTTTATACTACTCTAGCTATCCGCTGCGGTTTCAGCCACGTTTCTGATTGCTGCTCCGCTGTCGTTACTTATAACGTGCCAGTATATAATATCCTATGTTACTTCTGAATAAAGTGCCTTTCTAATGGTGTATGAATTATTAAAATCGATCCAGTAGTTTTTGCGTTATTCAATGCAAACAATATTTCCTCTGTGTAATATTTATACCACATATATGGCAAATACACCTATCTTATGCAAATCCAGAGGCTTCTGCGTAAGACACGGTTATGATGAAGGTTATAAGAATCGAAGAAAAAAAGGGTGGCGTGTCTAGGCCTCCAGCCCCGCCGAACGAAATACAACAATATAGATGCCGCTACAATACGTCAATATTCTGAGATAGTGTAGTTAATATTTCTGCCTCCGCTCATACATAATGCATTTTTCTAAATTTATCTATATTAATCATATCAAACATATCATAAATTTATCTAAAACCAGATAAATTTATTTGGTTTTAGAAATGTTGCTAGTTATTTATCTATATAACTAGCATCATCTTTAAAAGTACAATATCTATTTATGAATCACTATTTTCTATTATTATTACACTCAGGTTTTTATATATCAATGATTATTAAGTAGTAAATTGAGATAAAATTAACTATCCTGTAACTCTGCTAGTGCTGTAAGTAATTGATAAATACAATTATTTTGTTTGATTTAAACAATTTGTTACACCAGTTCACACCAATCTATCTACAAGGCAGAAGTGTGTTAAGTATATCAAAATTTCCCAGCTATGTCTTAATACTATCATAGACAAGCCTAGTACCATTTTCCGAGCACGTTTCCAGACTACATACTGTTACTTAGAATCATAATCCCAATAAAACGTAACCCGACCGGATCAGGTTGAGAGTTTATTATCGGATTCTCGATTTTCTCAGCTACTACCTGCGGTAAAATTAAGACAAAAGTATGAAGATGATCTCCAACCAGGCAAAACAATTACTTACCTATTCAAAATGTCGCAAATGTCAATCGATTTCTGTCGTTGACTGTACAGATATCATGCGTGAAGGTCATGCGCACGAGAGGAAATAAAACATAATTACAGCACTCGCTTATAATTTCTATTTACCACTTAGAATTTAACATAAATCTTAACAGCCTCCCTTGCTAAATAGCCTAAGATTGTGTATGCGGCATAGTGCTGAGTGAAGTACATGTTTCCATGCCTGAATCGGGCAATATAATAAAATATTGTATAGAGAATTTTCTAGCAAGTTAGCCTGGTAGGAAATTCTAAAGCAGCATAGAGTCTGAAGCTGTGCCCACTAGGCCGCAAAATTAAATTGATCTTTTTCTTCGCTTAATGTTTGTGTGGCACGATAATTTACGATATTCCTAATGGGTAAGGCACAGGTCTTACCCATTAGGAATACTTATCGTAAATTACAAATAAACATGAATGTAACTGTCTGTTTCTTACATTCAACGGCTTTTGCTGAACTGATATTGATAAAATTTTGATAAATATAAATACTAACTTGAATTTTAGAGAATAGAATCAGCATTTTAAAAACCATCAGAAACCAAGTCGCGCATCACTGACTTTTCGAAGTTATATGCGTATTATATAATTAATTATCGCTTGCTTTAACTGTAAAGGAAAACATCGTGAGGAAACCTGCATGTCTGAGAGTTCTCCATAATGTTCTCGATGATATGTGAAATCTGCCAACCCGCACTAGGACAGCTATGGCCTTACCCTTCTCGTACTGAGAAGACGCGTGCCCAGCAGTGGGACACTTTAATACAGGGCTGATATTATATTATTAATATTATAATTTTTACAGATTTGGAAGTTATTAAGCACGATCTTGAAAGAAAACTTGGTTCGGAGTTTCAACGTAAACTGCAATGGGCTAGATCGTTGTCATCGGGCGCTCGATCTGACACTGAGACCGCCGCGGCAGGTAAATGTTAAACTGCATTGCACATCTACTTAAAAATATAATAATAAAGAAATTATCTAAGCACTGTCAGTGGTAAAATATGCTACACATTTAAATTTGAAGTACTTTCATAAGTAAAAGATGTACTTTTGTCTTACAAGTTCGTATGTGCTTAGCAAGTTTCGTCATTGATCGTACATCGATCGTCTAAATCTATAAAAAGTATTTCCATAAAAAATATTCAACATTGCTTAAAAACATCAGATAAAAAAATATGATTATAAAATGAACAATAACCAACAAGGTATAGTATATTGAAAATAATGTTACTATAAAAATACGAGATCGCATTATAAAGATATATCTTAAGTACCTATTTGTCGTCTCGTGATCTGTGGCTGATTTACAGAAGTCGTGAACTTAGCGATCCCGCAATTAAAATAATTATATAAATATAACGAACCAGTTTTAGATAGCATAAGCATAAGCTGATCTTTTGACACTTACAATTGAAAACGATGTACTGTGTGACTGCTAAAAATAATTAATATGACAAATAATAGTAGGTATAATGTTGAATCAAGCTAAGATAGATTAGAGCAAATGAATGCAGATTTACAACGTAAGCTAGCCATAAAGAAGGGTTTATTATGGATAAGCAAAGTGTCAATTAGTAAGTAAATCAATTTACGTGTGATTTAAATAAACTACATACATTTTCATTTATGTATTGTATCTAAACGTATTTAATAATACACGTAAACATAAGATAATATTTTAAGAATATTATATAGGTACTTCTCCACAAACCATGCTAAACCAGGCTTAGTCTACTTTGTGGACTTGTCCGTAGTGTTCTCGTCCACCTCACGGTCATTTTCTTCAGTACAAGTCATAAATCATAAATCATATATTCAATTGCGAACATCGGTTTACAGTTAGGATGTTAACATTTTGTAGTGTGTGACGCATTATACAACAGTTCACTGACGAAGTAAAATCTTTTACACCTAACACCCAACATCGCAATTTATGTAGTCGTCCTGCCATGTTCTACCTTTAGGCATGCTAATTTAAATAGTGATGATAGATACTTCTTTAAATGTAGGTAGGTATGTATCTATGTAACTTGTGTGAAAAATGTGCCGCTGTAAATTGAGGCCGGTGCCATGGTGCCCGGTAATTGCTTTTGCACAAGCGAGTATTGGATATGAGAAAATGTATGTCGAACCGCTCAATGTCTACTGAAGACTCGAAACGAGGTTTAAATAGAAGTGAATTGACAAAAATTTACATAAACAAGTCGCTCGAGCCATTACGGGCTATTAATAGCAATCTCGTGATTAACGATAAGAGATAATTATAAACAAACGCCCTCCGGCGTCAGAGACCTCGAACGAGCCCGCACGAGTCTCGATGCTGTTGCGAGAATCATGTATCCGTTGCTTAGTAAATAAATATTCTATGTACCCAGCAATACGGTTCAATATTAAATGAGCAACTATTGTCGGCCTCTATGGCGTAGTGGTTAGTGTAACCGACTGCCACGCTTGAGGTCGCGGGTTCGATTCCCGCACAAGTCAAACATTTGTGTGCATGAACACGGATGTTTGTCTTGGTCTGGGTGTTTCTATGTATAATATGTATGTATTTACAAAAAAAAAAGTATATATGTATGTTTATCCATTGTCTAGTACCCATAGTACAAGCTCTGCTTAGTTTGGGCTAGATGGTGTTGTGTCTGTGATAGAATATTATTATTATTATTTCAATTCTCGTCTCGCACAGCCAATTCAGACCGTTTTACCAAAGTGCGCTAGGAGTGAATCGAAATTTTAACATACAATCATAAATTCTCACCCATTCAATCCTTAGCTTACCTCACTGGTGGACAAGCACTTTTACCGTTTCGCTGCACTATGCTATCGCAACGTAACAGAATGTTATTAATAAGAAATAATGTAATCAGGTGAACTTTGCGACAAACCAAGTAAAGAGCAATTGGACGAAAACGTGGTGGAAAAAGCATTTGACCAATTTATTGAAACTGAGAGAGCCGAGACAGGAAAGGTGAGTTTATTTTTAATACTTATAAATCCAAGCTACAAACCTTTGTTGCCTCTCCAGCGGCCGTATCACCATCGCTAATAGTCATCATAATCACCCAATTATTTTTATAAACTTTGAACGAGGCTATGTTTTATTCTCAGCATCGCGCTGTCCCTTTCTCTCGCACGCAATTAGTCTCGGGTTCGATTACTAGATCGGACAGTTGTATTGCCTTTGTCTGACAAGAAACTCCTAATAGAAGCAATGAATTTGGAACTGTGCCCTGTAGACAGCAAAAGGTTGGCTCCCTTTTATGTGGGCCTAAAATCATAACTGGCTAATAAGTTGATACACACGCCACTGTCTAACACTACTGGGAAATAGACATGAGGCTTTGCATGTACAGTTAAAAATTATCAGAAAACAAGCCTAGTGTCAAATGCATCGATCTATAATGACCAAGTTTGGACGTCCTAATTCGCCAATCAACCGTAGTATACAGCACCAATCGCCGAAAACCGTTATATGGCAACTGTATATTATTGGACAGCTCTTTTTTACCAATTGAGCTTCGATGTGCTCGATAAGGATGTTTTTTTATTTACTTTCTATTATATACTGCTTAGTGTGTGCTAGTAATAATAAGAACTTCATATATAGCCATAGTCATGTTCTTGCCGCGGCCTGCAGTGCCTAGGTTTTGAAGTGGAATGAGGCAGTCATGTCCTTGTGTAAGTCTGCTATTTTCTTCTAAAAGATCGGTATCTTTCTAACGTTAGAAAAATACCCGTAACATAATATTGTCTTCTGTTTACGCGAATGTTAAACGCTCGTTGAAGTCTGCTGTGTGTGAACATGTACAACAGGGGACCAACCACTGCCTGAGATTTGACAAACCACAGGTTCTCGCTAAAGAACACCGATTCCTACCAAGGATGCTTCGCGAGGCTATTGAAATCAAAAAACATCCAAATTTCAATAGAGAAGATGGTTGGAATGTACCACCAGCTTGGATCCAGTACTTCAAATAGTCAAACCCAAGAAGAAACAAACCACAGCTAGACTTCATGATACTTTGAGCTCATTCTGCGTAAATAGGAACACCAATAACTTAATTATGTTCGGGTACTTTGAAATAACTACACTGGAACATTGAGACAACTACCATCTTAGTCTCCCCGTGACCATGGCTTCTGAAAAGCAACCGAAACGTCGGGGAAAGTTTAAACTTAAATACAAATAGTTTTTATAGTTTTAATAATTTAATTAGCTTAAAATTAGTAAAGTTTATTAGTTATAGTATAGTAGTGTAACAGTTTCTAAATTATGTAATAGAGTGTTAAATAAACAACGCGATAAAATCCGTATATAGTAGTTTAATTTCAATAAGTACCTGTAACATGTTACACCGAAATATAACAATATTTAATAATCAATATTTTGAGCTTGCCCTAAGTAGAAGGATTAGGCCATAGTTAATTGGGGTATCCCAATACGAGTTAACAAACTTTTCCGAGAACATAATGAAGAACTGATAGACAAACAGGGTTTTTGCTATAATTTTCTTTCACCAATAAAGCGAGCGATAATGAAGTAACAAGCACATACACCCCTGTGCCATTCGAGCATGACAAATGGGTACCTATATTGCATATTTTACCCTACAGGTGAAATGGGCAGTTTACAAACATTACTTAAACAACGTTGGCGTGTGGGCAGCAGTAGCGACGGCCGCGGTGTACATCATCATGCACTCTATACAAATAGGCAACAACTTCTGGCTTGCGCGCTGGGCTAATGACAACAACATGGTAAGTTCGTTTTTACTTCTGCGGATCTAATTAGCAGTTCTCTATTTTGTATCTATATTAATCTGACTCTGTATATATCTGTTTTTCGCACAGCTTGTGAACGGGACCGTGGACACAGAACTACGAGACATGTACCTAGGAGTGTATGGAGGACTCGGTGTGGCACAAGGTAACATATACAGTTAAATTATTCTATACTATATTACAATTCTAAATAATAGAATGTTCTTGTTATATTTTCCTAAAAAGATAATAACATTCTGGTTAATTCGAACATAATATTACTCAATGGCGCGTCAGTAGATAAGGTACAGCTTAAAATCCGTGTGTTACCCCATCAAGCCGTTCTAACGCAGCGACCAAATCCCACACCTAAAACTATAGTGTTTGGTCCCCCCTAATTGGTGGCGGCCTTATTGCCGTTTGACAGGCACAGTTCCAGACTCTGTACTACTGCAAATTTCTTGACAGAAATACCTAAAAACACTATATCCTCGGATATAGTGTTTGTGGGTATTTCTGTCAAGATCGAACCCGAAATTACCGGTACGCCCGCGCCATCAGGGTAATTCAGTCGATTTTACCTGTCTTGAAGTAAAACTAAAACTATTCCGAACATAGAAAACACGATTGTACAATGACCAAGACCTGCGTACAGTTAATAACACTTGATTACAATAGACTATAGATTGTTACGGGTTTGTAGTTTCAAGAACATTCACACGTTATTCGACCATCGCTCACTCATTATCTATATATCTGGTTTTTTATTTATTTATACTTAGTCATGTTTGCCTTTGAGAACAAATAAGTAGGAAAACCTATTTAACCATACTACACATTATCTGTTACTACGCTAATTGTCGTGGGTTCGATCCCCACACGTGACTAAAATTTGTGTCATGCCACAAATAGTTGTTCTGAATCTGGGTTTCCTTTGTGTCCGTTGTTTGTATGTAAGTAAAGTCACAAGACAGGAATTTAACTTAGTGCGGAAGTAGTCATTTACAAAAAACATAGTTTAAAAATTCATTAAGAACGAATATGATCATAAAACTCGATATGAAATGTTGTTTCATATTTTGACATCAAATTAATTTATAATAATGTGGTTATTTTATTTGACATCAATCTTTTGGAAGACATGTATCCTGAAGCCGAAAGGCGAGCTTTTAAAGCTAAGCCTATTTTTGCGTTAGAACAAGACAAAACATAACATCAATTATAGTTTTGTCTTGTTCTCGAGCATACAATAACAAAAGATTAAGAGACCAAACCTAGCTAAAGTAACGAATAAATCATTTTGCCTGTTTACAACCATTTCACTGATGGTGCGGCAACATTCGATAAACTCTCCTACATCCTGGCGGTCAGTAGTATCGATATTACAGACCTTGTAAGACTGAGGGTCCTATGTCGGAACGACCTCCAAGTAAAAAAACTCGTTCTTTTAGAAATATTCCTTGCATAACCTAAAATTTGATCAACAATGTATCTTAAAACCACATTTCCTAAAAATTTTGCAAACAACAAAAGTTTTGATGAATTCAATTTATGGTTATTCCAGCGATAACATCATTATTCTGCGATCTGCTACCGTTCTTAGCTGGCTGGAGAGCTGCAAAAATTCTTCACGAAATTCTATTAAACAACATACTTAGAGCGCCGTTGCAGTTCTTCGAAATGACTCCTGTAGGCAGAATCATTTCGAGGTTTTCCAAAGATGTGGACTCCGTAGATACTGCACTATCTTGGCAAATCTCCAGCGTTCTCAATTGCATATTCGAGGTAACATCATTTATGTCTTTTAAGTACACGTTTTGTTTAGAACTTACGTCATTAAGGGGATTTTTTATGTCGTCACATTAGAAATATTGAGTACCTACGTCATCTTGTATTACGTGTTGAACAAAAATACGCAAAGATACTTTCTTGTTTGTTGTTCTTTCTAAATTTACAGTATCGGCGACACTCCAAAGCTTGATATATTATCACAGAATATTTGTCAATAATACTGGTTTCATAACGTAGCTATTGACGCTTATTCGCTAGCAAGAAATTCCACAACAAAAACACAAATAATAAATATATATATATTTATTATTTTAAAAGGCCTGACATTAAAATTTTCCGAAAACCCAATCGGCTTTCTGGCCATAATTTTAATACATTTCTTTCCTTCTTCAGATAATAGGAACCATGTTCGTGATAAGTTATTCAACACCGATGTTTATGGCTGTGATATTACCCATTGGAGTACTGTACTATGTTATTCAACGTATATATGTTCCGACATCGAGACAACTCATGAGGATTGAATCTATAGCTCGCTCACCTGTCTTCTCACATTTTAGTGAGAGCATTTTAGGTGCTATGAGTATTCGTGCTTTCCGTGTTACAGACAGGTAGGCGTTACATGGATACAGTTTATATTCTTTTTTACGATAAGACTATATTAGAAGGAACTGGTAACTAAAAAAAATCTACGTTAAAAAGAGTGGCTGTGTGTTTCTTGCCAGTTCTTCTCATTGGTTCCACGCTTTTGCTTTGCCTAAACAGATAAATGTAAATTCACATTAATAAGTGTAACTTTGACGATCATAAGTGTTACTTTATGACCTACATGAATAAAGATATTTTTTATTTCGATTTGATTTTAAACAATAATATTATTCCCAAAAAGAAGTAGATATGTTACAAGTACACTGACAATCAATTGGCTTCACAAAATCCCTTGCAAAACATTTAAATCGCAGCTATTCGAACGTTATCTCCCTTACACAAGCTCTTTGCATATCTACGGCGCATCATACTAGTTTATTTTGCAACATGTGTGCTATCATTATCTAAACTAAATAATCTGGACACCATATTTTCGTCGTCCTATAAACGTTACATAACTACTGTATAATATCATTGTAGCAGTAAAAGAGTCACCACCGACTTTATAAAAATATTAGGATGGCGAAAAATATAATGTTTTAATTTTCAAGTAGCCACTCTATACTTTGCCTCAAGTACCCAGGATAAAATATTGGGGAGGCTCAGAACCTCCAATAATAACATTGGCGGGCTTAAACACCCCGAGGCCTCAAGAAGTCAGCGTTTAAGTGACCAGAAATACTTTTCATAACATATCGTAGCTCTCATAGCTTTGAGCTGTACATTGTAAAGCTAATTTTAATTTGACTGTTTGCAGGTTCATCAAAGAATCTCAGGCAAAAGTTGATTATTGTCAATCCTTCTACTACCTAAGCGCCGTTGCGGATAAATGGCTCGGGATTCGACTAAAGCTGCTTGGTGCTCTTATACTATTCTTCGCTGCGTTATTTACAGTAATCAGTCGAGAAAATATAAGCCCTGGGCTTGCCGGGCTTTCAATTAGCTATACATTAGACGTATGTATTCGATATAATTCTACAATTTATTTTCCTGCCGATACTGAGCACTAACTCTGTTATTTACCTTTTTTAGATCACTCAAACATTGAGTTGGTTGGTCCAAACCACATCAGCAATAGAAACTGACATCGTTGCGGTGGAGCGAATGAAAGAGTATGCTGAAACGCAACAAGTAAGTGAACATTAAAAACGGTAAACAATACTTTGTCATTTGGTAATGACAATTACAAGTTACGTATACTTGCAGGAAGCAGAGTGGATTAAACCGAAAGGCCCGAAGCCTTCATGGCCGGAGACCGGCACTGTACAATTTGAAGGATTAAGCCTGGCGTATCGAACTGGTGCAGAACCGGCGCTACGTAATATTACCTGCACAGTGGCACCGCGTGACAAAGTTGGCATCGTCGGCCGCACCGGTGCCGGGAAATCCACGCTCACCCTCGGCTTGTTTAGGTACATACTTAGTCTACATTTGAATTCGGAATCTGTCATTCTTATATGAATATTCTTTGTGTTTTCTCATTTTCGCGCCAATCGGTGTTAAATATTTTTGTGATTTTAAAGTCGAGTGGGGTGATAAAGAGAACTGAATTGCTGTGAAAGCATTACACGAAGAAGTTATGGCGCAAAATGCAATTTTTGAAATTCTCCATCCGCTTGGTATTAATCGAATGTTTGTGTACAAACAGAGGAGGTTTCATTGTACGAATCAATAGCCCCTATTGATAGGTACAATGAAACCTCCTCTGTTTGTGACATAAAAAGATCAGGCCGTCTACGTAGTTTTTGTACGGAAAAGGCGAAATTACCAACGAGATTTTTTTTACTATTGAGCAATGTTTTGCTCTATAAAAGCTTCCCAATTAGTCAACAGAATACAACGTAGACATTATCCGACTTCAGTGATGGTTTGGTGGGATGTTAGATATCAAGAAGTCTGAGCTGAGCCTTATTTTTGTTAAAGAGGTGTCAAAACATCGGCACAAGTGTATCAAGATACGATGCTTGAGAATCTTCTCATCCATCCATAACCATCTGGTTAAGCCTCTTAACAACACCATGTTCCATAACCAAGAATGGTCCTTTCAGCGAGACTCGGCACCGGGTTACAAAGCTCGAGCACCCAAGCGTGGTTGGAAACGAACGTTTCGGATTTTATCAGAACTAAAGACTTGCTGTCATCTAGTCCCGATTTTAATCCGTTGGATTATGATTTATGATCAGTTTTAGAGAGTATGATATGCTCTAAACGCCATGATAATTTAAAGTCTCTAAAACAATCCATAATATTGGCAGTGAAGAATTTTTCCATGGAGAGAGTGCGTGTGTCTTTTAATGACTGGCCTCAACGTTTGAAGGACTGTATTAAAGCCAATGAAGATCATTTTGAATGAGATTCATATATTTTTAATATTATTATATTAATGTATAAACTAACACATTACAGTAATCCATGTTTTATGCAATAGAAAAAGAAAATATTTTTCCTTGTAAAATATTTATGGCAAGACTGGGTTTAAAAAACACAAATGATACTTGCGCGCTCGCTATATATAATGACATTCATCCCTACAGAATCGTGGAAGCAATTTCTGGACGCATCCTCGTCGACGGATTGGATATCGCCAGCATCGGTCTGCACCAATTACGCTCGCGAATCACAATCATACCGCAGGACCCAGTGTTATTCTCAGGCACGCTTCGCCTGAATCTCGATCCCTTCGAGGCATATTCGGACGTTGAAATCTGGCGTGCACTGGAGCACGCGCATCTCAAGCCGTTCGTGTTAGGTGAGTGGCGATGCGAGTGATGATTGAGTAGTGCTGCAACATTGACGTGTACTAACTCGCGGCGTGCGGTGCGCAGGGCTGCAGGCCGGGCTGCGCCACGAGGTGTCGGAGGGCGGCGAGAACCTGTCCGTGGGGCAGCGACAGCTCGTGTGCCTGGCGCGGGCGCTGCTGCGCAAGACGCCGCTGCTGGTGCTCGACGAGGCCACCGCCGCCGTCGACCTGGAGACCGACGAGCTCATACAGGTGAGTGCGCGCCCCTCGCCCCCGCCGGGTGACTCCAGTGGCCACGACCCATCGCACGCTCATCACACGTCTCGTGTTACAGAAAACTATTCGTTCCGAGTTCGCGGCGTGCACGGTGCTGACCATCGCGCATCGACTCAACACCATCATGGACTCCACTAAGGTCATGGTGCTCGACAAAGGACAGCTCGTGGAGTACGCACCTCCGGAACAACTACTACAAGACAAATCTTCCATGTTCTACAGTCTGGCAAAAGATGCCGGGTTAATAAACTAAATAATTCTATTGTAGCGTTTAAGTAAGTAAGTAAATAAATAAACAGTATTATTTTAATAAAAAAGTTTTCGTCACAACCGAATTGTAAAACCGTCATTGCTGATTTATTTTTATTTAAGCTATAGCTGATATATTATAACCCAAAGCTATACTTATTCCCAATCCCTGTGAAATTGATTCAAGCTTTTACAACGGTTAAGTACTCGATTTTGATTTAGTAAATATTCGCCAAAATGTAAAAGCGTTTAACTTCCTCTAATAAAATGTGTTGCATTTTGTATAGGACCCTTTACTCGGTGAACTGTCGGGGCGCGTATATAAAACGGCTACTTCTTTCTTTTACTTTCTTAATTAATAAATAAATTTCAAAATTCAATGAATTTCTATGAAATTTTTGTCTTTAAATGAAGGGAATACCTTTTTTCATACTGTAGGTATTTGCTTTATTTGTCATGCTACATACCTACTCTATCTTTTACCCAGAGACCTATATAGTAAATTCTTAGCCTCCCTTTAGTATCAGTTTCATGTTGACGAACAAAATTAGGATAACCCCTACTTTGCGGCGCGTTATAAAACTTGAAATCTTACTGCAGTACATCACGCTCTGAGAAGTATTGAAGCAGCATTTACGCGTGTTTATCGTTAGACAATGCTAATTCGGTTCGGCGGAGACGTACTGAAGTACTTAGCTTTTCTATATACGCTGCCGGGGCGACCACAGTCAGATACGAATGTAATAAACAACAATCTGATATTTTAATTAAACCGTAATTTAACTTTGATCCACCATTTTACTGTTATCAATGTTTTTACCGCTCGTTCGTTTTTATTCCATTACTTACGTCGTACTCTGTTAGATGCCCATGTCAAAGAATACGGATGAGCAGTACCTACTTACTCTTTATATGGTCTAGGGATTCTCTCACTATTTTGAACTTACCATGTTATTATCAAAATTATTATGGTCTAGGATAAGAGATCTATGAGATAATTTTGATTTAGCCTAACTAGTAAGATTTTACGATGATGTGAAATTGAGGACAGTGGTGTAGCGTGGGTGCCAGCCGCCCAGGGCGGATTTGATTTTTTTAACCCGTCGTCATGGGGGTTGGGTCAATATGACCCGACAACTTTTGATTTGCTTGTATTTTTTTTACGTTGCTTGCGACGTTGTCGGTCTTCTCAGTAGCTGGAGGTATTGAATTGTTTTAACTGGTGTTGATGAGCAGTCAGTCTGGCGTCGATCTATCGGCTCGCGTCTACGTGTGTTCAAATTAAAAAAAACGTAAATATGACCCATCCCTGTAATCAATGCACTAAATATGCGCCCTTTTTCGATGATAATTTCACAATGTTTTTAGTATTTATTTATGTGTTTTACACTTTTATGGTTGATGACAATTTATCTTGGCTCATCGATGGTTTTTCTTGTAGGTATTTCTGAAAATGGATCCATACGAAAGACAACCTCGTAAAATAATTTCAGTTCTTCAGGAATCGGATTCTGATGAAGAATCTGAAACTAGGAGCTCAATCTGCCATGACTGAATTAGACTGCTGGTCTCTTTTTTCCACTGAATATATGCTACAAAATGAGGATCAAAATGCCAAAAATGTGACGTGGATATTACTGATGAGCTGTGTGCTACGTATGACGTATGTCGTAACTCAAAGAGGTGGCCTGTTACCATTCTTTATGCAGTTTTGAACATATCAGCTGTCAATGGGCTGATTGTACACCTACCGGGCTAATAATAAGTCAAATGAAAAACGACGCTGATTCTTGAAGAACTTAGGGCTGGCTCTTGTGACAGATCACATGAAAGACCGCAAGAAAGTTATGCATTTGCACCGAGAAATGCGAAACAGGATCGAACTATCTGTTGGTGAAGAAGAATATAATAATATAACTTTATTTCTTTTTGCTGGAGAGCCTCCAGCAAAATGAAATAAAGTTCGTAGAAGGTGATGTCCTGTGGTAAGGAACCGTAAAATAAACCACACATGTAAGGACTAATATGTTAAGTTCCTAAAAGTGCTATAAAAATGAAAGACTGTTAAGAAATAAAATGGCTATTTAGGCAATAGCCAAGTTCTTAAAAAATTTTGACTTTTTGAGTGTTATGTTTGGTAGACGTTTCATTAATATAACTGAATGTTTGTACTAAAATTTCTTGTTTTCTTTACTTAATCTATGCATAAAAGTTTATATTATAGAAAATATCACATTATTTACTTTAAAAACATTGAAACTTAGGTTAAAGTATCGGGTCAGAGTGACCCACCCCAATGTCCATGTTGCAATTTTGCACCCCCATGACGCCGGGTTAATTTATTCACTCTCTTGTTTAGGTATTTCAATTTAAAAGACTATAATATAAAATAATAACTTTTCGCTAAGGACAGTCATTATTATTGTGTATTGTACATCTACCAATTCCTCTCGTTCAACATAAAAATGGTTCAAATATTTACAAGATATTATTAATATTTATTGTGAAATTTTGCTGCCCTCTATAAGTGCCGCCCGGGGCGGGCCGCTCCTGCCGCCCCCACTACGCTACGCAACTGATTGAGGAATACTTTGATGAGGAGTGAATACTTCTGCAATATGATCGCCACGTGCATGCGCCTTTTCGTGTTTCGTCTCAGCCCGGATTTGGCTTACAGACGTAGAAATGGTTTGGAATCAGATGGTGCGTCGAGAGCCTTGCAAGTTCACCACAAAGAGTAGTTTGTAATGTGGGTGGTCGTACCGAAAGGTAATTAGACTTAATATTACTTTTTCTATAAGTTCAATTAATTTATTTTCATCATTTATTTCATATAAAATTATTATTGGAGGTTTGTTTCGTTTTTCCGTTAATACTGGTATCAGTATCCTAGATTTCCTTTATTAAAACCAAGGTGGGTGGACCATGGAAGGCCACTCTAACGAGTAAACGCTTTTTATTCGTTTATTAACTGGATAAATGAAAAAAACAAATTATCAAATTATAGTTTGTTTTATTGTGTACCATATACATCACTTTTTTTTAACCTAGCTTTAATCAGTATTCATTAAACTTAAGTTTTGTTAAGCTCTTCCAAATGGCCTTGCAAGGAACACGGCTCCAAACAAGGCCAATATTATACATCAGTCGTTCAACTTAAAAATAGAGTTGTAACAATTAATATATTCGCTTTTACTAAAACTACATAATAAGCTCTTTCATTTAAGCAAAACATTAAATGCTCAATATATTTTTATCATTTTTAAAAAACTCAACGAACATTACTTGAACACCATCGTATAACTAAGAATATATTAATGGAAATTATTTAAAAACAGTAGTAATGAGTATTATATTGACATCAAATAACTTGCCAACGCGTATTATAATAAAATTAAAAACTTTTTTTTTACCTCAAATGGCCTTCTTATGGGTCCGTTCTTTGTAAGGCCAAAATGTTCCTAAGAAGGCCAAACTAAAAATTATCAATGACTTTCTTATATTAATTATAATAAAATAATAGACACTACAGACTAAGTACTGTACTTATTACAAACTTATTATGGTACATAGTCAGTCTTGAAGTCAGGAATGTTTAAAATCAACGATTCTTAAGATTAAAAAACGAAAATAATTGTAACAAAATAAAAATTAACTTCGGAAACAAACTTAGAAACTAAAAAGGATAATAATTTTGGATATTTTAATCACAATCTGAGCATATAAATTTGAGATTTTTTTTAGTGAGACCCGTACACTCCTCGTGATACCACTTTTGACATTCGGTACATTGTCTCATGTCTTCCATTCTATTCTCGCCACATGCGTGACAGTACCATTCCTTTTCTTCACCTTCTGCACTTTTCTTCATCTCTATTTTCGATCTTTTACTGTTTTCTTGTTGTACTGTTCTTTTTAGCCGTTTTACGGAATCATTTTTATTTTTGGTTTTCTTTTTTTGGTCTCGTTTAATTGTAGACTTTCCTTTTTTCTTACTCGTCGCTTGCTTCATCTCATTCTTTTTTTCTTCAGTCTTGAATAAATCTTTAACTATTCTTTGTCCCTTATAATTAAGAGCTTTTTGCCGTGGACGTGAAGACTTTATTGTAGCGTAGTTTGGAGTAGGCAAAAAAGCATGAAACGATTTTTCTTTATCCTCTATTAGATTAATTAACGGCTCGTCATCATCCGAAGATCTAGTCTCATGACTCTTTAGTTGAGCTTTTGTTTTAATTGAGCTTTTGTTTTGTATTAATCGTTTTTTCGGAGTGATTTCTTTTTTCTGCTCTAGGTCATCATCAAATGACGAAGAAGAAGTGTATAAATCCGAGACTTGAAGTTTAGTCATGTAGTTATCTTTGATAAATGATTCACTAAGATTCAAATCAAGATCAGATTCAGAGCTAGAACAGACGATATTTTCTTGTAGGCCGGACGTACTCGGAAGAGGATAATCGTACAGAGATGGTTGAGGGTCATGTTTCGTATCTGCGACGTTGAAACGATGTACTGAACTTAGCAGCATGGGGCGGCACTGATCATTGACCGTAATATCTACTTCTCATCAGTTGAAGAACTGTAAGAAACAAGAAGGGGTTTTCTTTTTGCTGTTGCAGCTGAAAATTTTGGCGATGTCGATACTATCTTCTCTTTGGAAGTTGATGGAAAAATTGAAGAAACGTTAGAAACATGAGCTGACCTCCTTTCATCTATTAGAGACTGAGACGACAATTCTGACACTTTTTTAAATTCAGACACAGGGGGCGAGACTTGAACAGATATAAGTGGTTGGTCGATCTGGTGTAGTAACGTTTCCGATAAAGGTCTTTCAGTTACAATTGAAGGAGCATAAGCATCTTCGGGTATTACATCAGGATCAAGGGGGTATAAACCAGTGGCTTTGAATCCATTCGTTATATTGGTTTGAGTCATACACTTTGGCCATGTTCGGGAGAAAATTTTGTTAAACGCAGCTTTGTTTAAAGTTCTCTCTTGAGAATTGCACAGGTAGTTCAAAACTTCTTCATCCCAGTGATGTTCGAAGGACCGATTCACTGATTTATCTAGAGGTTGGAGTTCGTGCGTGGTGTTCGAAGGTAAGCAGTATAGTACTATATTATTTTTATCTGCTTCTTCCAGAGACGCATATGATAAATGACACTTTGCGCCATCAAAGATAAGCAGACATTTACCGGGTACTTTATGTTGTGCTAAATGTTGTATGAACTCTACGAATAAGCTACTGGTCATGCTGCCTTTGGGTGCCATGCTTACCTTTGTTCCAGGTGGCAAATTTGATGCTAATTCTGATCTGTGCCTAATCCCCTTAAAAATAATCATAGGCGGTATAGCAATACCCACCGCATTTACGCACATCGCTATTGTAACGTTCTCGGCGTGTTCCGGAGCAACAAGATGTACTCTTGTATTCCCTTTTTCAGCCAAAACTACAGTTTGTTTGTGGACCGTAATGCGACACCCTTTTTCATCCATGTTATACAAGCGTTCTGGATGTGCAATAATGTCTAGCGTCTCTTCATAGAGTTTCTTCACTTCTTCAAAATGGTTTTTCACAATGGGCTTATTCATTTTTTGAGCTCTAGCTGGATTCATTAGCTGGGGTTTTCTTTTTGATATTGATGGGTTTCGAGCCAAAAACATTTTGAGCCATTTGCGTCCAGCCATTCTTGTTGACATATTGAACGAGTGCTTGATTTTAAACATCTCACAAAATAAAAAGGCTTGTTTCCTGATAAATTTAGGCGTAAGTGGTACACCCAGTTTTGCAAAACGTTTGATTCGCTGCGATAAATCTTCTTCTAATTGTTTTGTAAGAATAGTTGTCTTCCCAATTATTTTAGTACTGTTACCGCTTACTAAATGGATTCTAAAGGTGCGTCTTGGAATATTGAACTTCAACGCTGCAGCATTTGTATTAAGTTGATTATTTTGTACTGCTTCCATGGCACGTCTTAAACTGTCTTCATCCTATGTACTACCTCTTTTCCTGGGTTTTGACTCCGACATTCTGGAAATCTGAAATTATACTTACGCATAAAATTTAATCATCTATTCAGTTACCGGCTTATTGTTATAAAGTTTTTTTGCTTAAAATATGATTATAGACAGACTATCTTATGACTATCTTATATATAACTTATCACATACTTACTTTATCACATACTTTACCGTTTTTAACATGTAAATATTTTTTTATATTCGTTGCTTTACATGTAAATTAGTTTAGTTTATTTTCAGACATAACCTTTCCATAAAAGAAATTTAAATATATACTGATAATAAAATAATTTAAAAAAAAATGTCTATTCAATATGAGTTAAAAAGTTTAATAACCCTTATAAATAAAAATATTATCAATATAAAACATTGTTTTAACTGTAACGGTACGTATTTATAACTAAAAAGTAACTGTTCATATGTTCATGGTTTGTACATGTTCTTTGTAAGGCCCATGTACCCTAGCAAGGCCAACTGTCAAATTTTTGATTGGCCTTATAAGGAACCATCGGCTTTCCTGGGAACACTACCAATATTTTTAACTTAAATCGAGGCAAAACAATTTTTTTTTTCTTTAGTACCATAAACATATCCTTATACGACAATTCACAGTAAAAAAATATGAAATAATAATAGGTTATCTAACTAAAAACTTACGTTTTGCTGTGCGCGCGAATAACAATTGTAACGTCGACGACCAAAGTCTACGAAGCGTGAGATCGCACTGCCACAATAGCGGCACGAGCGACTCGCCGCCGCATCTGTGGCCTTGAGTTTGATGAATCTTAGTGTATAGCCGAAGGAATATGTGTTTATATGTCAATAACTACGACTTTTTGATAGTTGGCCTTCAAAGGAGCGTGGCCTTCCATGGTCCACCCACCTCAGTTTTTATTTTATATGACAAGCGCGTGTTTGATTAAAAATAAATCGGAGTGCCTAGTGTTAGTTTATTTTACTTTAACGCGATCGACACATTTATGACGTTCGTCGTTCCGATTGGGCCGCTCTAAGCGCTTAACCAATCCGAGAGTCAAGCGCGGTTAACGTTCCGATCTCGTTAACGTAAAAACAACTTGCACTAGGCACCCAAATTACGCCTACTACGAAATTAAGCATTGTGCTCTGTAGACGGTTTGTTATATGTCTATGCGTGAAACACGGATTTCAAGATAGGGTATAACACTATTTTAAACTTACGGACGGGATACCTGTTTATGAGCTTCAGTGCCGCATTATCCCTTTAGCAGGAGTAGCAAATGCTACGTTACTGCTACGGCTTCGCGCTAAAGCGAAAAATATTAAAAGTTGACTGAAGTGCATTAAGCACCCGCGCAAGGAACGTGAACCTGAACGAAAGAAGAAAAGTCTATTGAAGGTTTATTTTATTTTTATTTTATTTTATTTTATTAAGGAAAACAAACAGTAGTATATTATATATTAACAATCGATGCTTAAAAATACATTTAAAACTAAAAAATACACTACCCATAACGTTATCCACAGATTACATAAAAGACTTGCTTACTGTAAGGATCAAACAGAATTTAATTTGAGACTATCTACTACATATCAATACAAAAAGAGAAAATGTATATAAAGTTATGTTGCCAGAGTCAATAAATAAAATCTAATGCTGTTTTTGGAGTACCTTGAAAACATCATTTCTGAATGTGTGCTTATTTAAGAACAATATATCTATTGTGCTAAACCGCTTATTATAATCGTCAACCACACGATGTAGCGGTGAGCGTAAACCAGAGTTGGTTCGACATCGAGAGGCGACGAACAGATGCCTCGTGCGAACCTCTCGTCTGTGTGTTGTGCGAGGGACCAGGTAGCTCAAACTATTAACTAGTTCAGGACAGTCAAACTTATTACGACATAAATTGTACAGAGTCATTAATTCCAGTAAAGTACGCCTAGACTGTAATGTTAAAAGATTGTACTTTGATAATAAGCTTTGAGAGGAACTCTTATAACGGCAACATCGAAACTGCATACTACGCAGGAATTTACGTTGAATTACTTCAATAAGCTCGATATACTTTTTGTAATAGGGATTCCAAATGCATACTGCATACTCCAATTGAGGGCGAATTATTGATTTATATAAATATAAGTAAGTTGCTGAATTATTAAATTCTTTGGACGATCTTATGACGAAACCAAACATCTGATAAGCTTTATTTATTATTTTTTCAACGTGGATATCAAGATGAAGTTTGGAATCTAATTGAACGCCTAAATCACGAAGAGAGGATACTTTACTTAACACGGTATTACCTAAATAGTATACAAATGGTGTGATATTAACTTTTTTAGTGAAGGTTATACTGGAACATTTGGCCAAACTAAGGTGTAGTTTATTCTTCGTGCAGTATGATGAAAAACGGTCCAAATCACTTTGAAAATCAATACAGTCTGAGAGATTAGTAATTTTCTTGTAGATTTTCAAATCGTCAGCATATAAAAGAATATTGGAATGTTTAAAACAATCTTTGATGTCATTGATAAATAAAATAAATAACAAAGGACCCAGAATTGAGCCTTGCGGGACTCCTGAAGTAACGGAAATGTATGCAGATTCAAAGCCATTAATTACGACCTTCTGTGTCCTATTTGATATATATGAAATAAACCACCGGAGAAGGTCACCTCTAATGCCGTTGTACGCAATCTTATTCAAAAGAAGTTCATGATCCACTTTATCAAAAGCTTTTTGGAAATCAGTATATACCGCGTCAATTTGTTGGTTATTATCAATACCTTCGAACAAGTAAGAGGTAAAAACTAAAAGATTACTGATACATGATCTATTTCGTACAAAACCATGCTGTTCCCCCATCAAAACACTATGTAAAGTAGGATATATTGTATTATGAACAAGCCTTTCAAACAATTTAGATAACGCTGATAATATAGAAAT
This sequence comes from Catocala nupta, assembly GCA_963675205.1. Taxonomy (NCBI): domain Eukaryota; kingdom Metazoa; phylum Arthropoda; class Insecta; order Lepidoptera; family Erebidae; genus Catocala; species Catocala nupta. The sequence goes on along the minus strand of OY776086.1, from coordinate 21,418,524 downwards.
AGGTCTATAATTTGTTACGTCACTCTTATTCCCAGATTTATGGACTGGAACAATATTAGCACGTTTCCACTCATCTGGAAAGACTCCCTGCGATAGACATTTATTAAATAATATAAATATTGGATAGCATAAAGTTTTGGAAGTATTTCTTAAAAATATGGCAGGTATACCGTCAGGTCCAGGCCCTTTAGTTGGGTCAAGGGATTTAAGTTCATTGTATACCTGGTCCAAGGGGATGTGAAGTTTACTTATGTTAATATCACTTTGTGGGTTAGATGGGGGTGGTTCCCAAGCATTAGGGTCAAATGTTGATTGCTCATACACAGAGTGGAAAAAGTTAGAGAATAAATTACATATATTAGTAGGATCATTTGAAGAGACCTGCCCACAATGCACTAAAGATTGAATTTTACTCGACGTTTTAAGCTGGGAAATGTAAGACCAAAACACTTTAATATTATCACGCAACCCATTCTCCACGGTGTCCATATATTGTCTATAGCATTTGACAAGCTCCTTTTTGAATGTAGCTCTGTGTATAGAGAAGATTTCGTAATCAGACACATTGCCATACTTTTTCCACTTAATCCATGCGCTTGTTTTATTTTTATTAATATGTATAAGGGATCTAGAAAACCAATATGGATAGTTCGTGTTTTTAAGTCTACGTAATGGAGTGTACTTCATAATGATTCCATGGATAATGTCGTAAAAAGTAGAAACTGCCTCATCAGGGGGCAAATCATCCAATAAACTCGCCCAGTCAACGTTCAAAATATCCGCATTTGCCATTGTGTAGTCAGTTTTGTGGTAATTTAATTGGGGTTTAATATAGTTACGGTAATTCTCGTCAATTGTATTAAATGGGACTTGAGCACAAAAAGCTGGATGGCAACCAGTAGCTGATAAAAGTGGATCAACAGGACTGCACAGTTTGGCATGTTCGTTACAAAAGAATAGGTCGAGAATACGTCAGATGTTATTAAACAGGTTATTATATTGCAACATATTTAAATGTGAGCAAGAGTTCATAAGATGGCGAGCAGAGAGTGAAGTATTGAATTGTGTATCACATTCCATATGTGTTGTTTTGTTTATCCATGTTAGTTCCGGCAGATTAAAGTCACCAGCGAGAACAAAACAGTCTACGCAGGAATCATCAATCAAAGTACATAAACTATCAATAAAATTTATGTAAATATTCTGTACAGTATTTGGGGGAATATAGGTGGCACAAATTAAGTGATATTTACCACCTCTCGATGGAATCTTAACTATTTTATGCTCCGGCAAGTTTAAGGGAGGTGATAACAAGACGCAAGATGGTTTTAACTGTTTGTGGACGGCGATCAACACACCCCCACCGTCCTTTTTATTTGTCAGGGAACGATCGCGATCACATCTAAATATTAAATAGCGTTCGTCAATAAACTCATTATCAGAGATGTCAGGCGTCAACCATGTTTCGGTTAATATAATGATATCATAGGAATTCGATAATCGATAATTAAGATACAACGTATTTAGTTTGGTCCTGATCCCTCCACAATTTTGATAGTAAATGGATAATATATCACCTGCCATCACAGTTATGCAATAGTTTATAAGTATTAGCGGTTAAGTATATATCATATAAGCACATACGCATAATATATGAAGTAAGTATATAATATACAGGGTGATTTTGAAATCGTGTAATTCCTTTTAACCACACATTCTACTGGTGATATAGAATAACCCTGACAATATTTTTTTTTAATTAGAATAATGGTTTCGGCAAAATTAGAGTGCAGATTTTTTTTATGAAATGATTTCAAATAGTCATATTTTAACCACCTGACACAATCTTAATATTTTACTAATTTAAAAATAATAACATAACAATAACTGATGTCGTAAATAATAAGGGGCAATAAAAAGGACCGCCCGTTATTATTTACGACATTAATTATTAATATTTTTTTTTATTTTAATTAGTAAAAAATTAAAATTGCCTCGGTTGGTTAACATATGACTATCTGACACCATTTCACGAAAAAAACGGAGCAATAATTTTTCAAAAAATATAATTCTGATCAAATAAAAATATGGTCAGGGTTATTCTATATCACCAGTAGAATGCGTGGTTAAAAGGAATTACACGATTTCAAAATCACCCTGTATAATGCAAAGTAGCCAATTTATAAACAGCAGTAGAGAGCAACAACATGAACAACATGATACAACCGGGTACATTATTTCATTATAGTAAGTAAAATATAGCAAGCAGTATAACTGAAAATTGACACTAATAAGAGAGCTTAAACTGAGAGATAGTATTATTAACACAATGTTTATGACAACCTTACACATGCACACTATTGTTGTTATTAGGATTTTTTGATTTGATTTTATTTGTGATGTCGTCCATAGAACGGATCGCCAATGTAGGGGAGTTGTCTGACTCTTTAACCAATACCGTTGCAAATTAATTATTTCCATATCTATTGAAGGTGTTGGTTTCGTTCCTGAGTTTCTCAGAAGCTGCTCTGAGCTTACAAATCTAGCCGGTAGTTGGTAATAAGGCCGCTTTCTATTTTACGGCACCTAGAATGTTATTAGCGACATGCGAGTGTTGCTCTTCTTTTCTTATCCTAAGTCTGATATTTCTTATATCTTTGCTATCAACTTAGGCGATACACAGATTCAGACATTATTTGTTCACTTTAACACTAATTGCGCTAAAAAGCATTTATTAATTATCAGATACTCCTATTTTATACATGAAATTCCTTTTTCTGAACGTGTTACAAAAGAAATATTAAGATAGACTAGGTTACCAAGTTATATGGATTACATTTTTATTTATTATATGTTAAACCTTGCCTTAAATTTGAGCCAGATGTGTTTATACTTACCGAATGTCAAATAAATCCTATTAAACCTATACCTATGATACCTAATTACTCAATGTTTCAAACTACATATCATATAAACAAAAATGATGGAGTTGTAGTTTATATCGCAAGTAATATCAAAGCTAGTGTTGAAGAAATCAAACTTAATCATGCATCAGCTTTAGGGGTACAAATTGGTAACACTTTAATAATAGGTATTTATCGCTCTCCCTCAAACACCAATGCGGATATGTTTATTCATTCTTTAAACGCGTATTTGGTATCAATGAAATCGGTTAGTAATACTATTCTGACTGGAGATGTTAATATAAATTTAACACCAACCTCATTAGAGCAAACTAATGAGCGTATTAACAGACAGAACTACATGACCATGTAAACTATGCATGGGATGATGCCAGGGCACACTTTTCCCACTAGGCTAAATAATTACTTAGATCATCTTATGATTAAACTTAGTAATGCAAAATCCTGTGCTTATATTGCGGTTATTAAACATCAATAACTGATCATTCCCTATTATTCCTAAACCTATCTAAAGTAAAGAAAAACATGAAATTCAAAAATCTAAAATTAATACAGATTTCAACATGGCGCTAAAATCTTTAGATCAAGATCTTCAAGAACTACTTATGCTTGACGATCCTAATATTATAGTCGAATACTTAATAAATAAAATATATAAAGCTCTAAAAGAAAACACGACTAAAATTAATATTCCGGAAAGCAAACAAACTATAAAGCCTTGGATCACCCCGGGTATATTGCGTTGTATAAAAAACAGAAACAAGATGCAAAATAAACTTAAAAGTGAACCCCATAATGACGTACTCAATATAAGTTACAAAAGATATCGAAACTATTGTAATCAATTAATTAAGAAACTTAAACGTAAATACGAAAGAGAACAACTAGCAAACTCAACAAATAACACTAAAAAGCTATGGTTTAACACTAAAAATATAGCTCACCTTAATCAAACGAAAACAGATAACACGAAACTTTTAAATCAAAAGCCAACTCCAGATGAAGCAGTCAACTACGTAAATGAATACTTTATAGGAATAGGTAAACAGCTTGCTGAGAACATTATGCTATACATAAGCGCTCATGATGAAAATGTATTTGACACAGACACGCAACTAACATCATTTGTATTCCTGAGTACAGACGTCGCTGAAGTGCATGATATACTAATGAAACTAAAATCCAGTAGCGCTTCTAGTTGGGATAATATTCCTACAAGTTTTCTTAAACTAGTTAAAGATCAAATAATCCCAATTATTGTTCATCTCGCTAACTTGTGTTTTGATAAAGGTGTATTTCCTATGCTACTGAAGAAGTCTATTATAACGCCATTATACAAAAATGAACCAAAAGATGAAGTCAATAATTATAGGCCAATTTCCGTGCTACCAACTATATCAAAAGTATTAGAGAAATTACTTAATAAACGATTAGTAAACTATTTAAATAAAAATCATATAATATCAGACAAACAGTATGGATTTAGGTTTGGTAAATCGACTGAAGATGCAGTGATAGCTATAACTTCTCTTATTATTAAGCAACTTGATCAAGGTAAAAATGCCTTTCGGTGTTTCTAGACTTAAAAAAGGCGTTTGACACTGTATCTGTACCGATTATCGTACGCAAACTAGAATCTGTAGGGATTAGAGGTACAGCTCTACAGTTATTAGAAGATTACCTATCTGATCGAACACAGATGGTTAAGATTGGTCAGTATATTAGCAGGCACTCCAATATCGCATACGGAGTCCCACAAGGGAGTGTTCTTGGGCCCACACTGTTTCTGATTTACTGATACTGATAATCTATGTAAACTAGTCAGGTGGTGCCTTAGTTTTTTCCTATGCTGATGATACTGCTATTGTTTTTACTGGTGATAACTGGGCAGATGTACGAAAAAACACGGAGTTAGGAATGTCTAAAATAAGCCTTTGGTTAAGAAATAATTTGTTAACACTTAATACCGAAAAGACAAACTATATGTCTTTTTCTTTAAGCAAAAAATCTCAACCCGACAATAACTTTAACGTAAAATTCATGTCATAATGTTTATCCTTTTAATTGTGCATGTCCGATAAAACAAGTTGCCAAAACTAAATATTTAGGTGTTATACTAGATCATCGACTATCTTGGCATAATCACATTGAATTAGTAAGTGAACGAACTAGAAAATTAAAAATGCACAAATCTACAAAATTTGAACAAAATGTATTAACAAATAGAAGATAGCTATGATATAAATATATGATATATGATAATAAATAGAGTGAGAACTTCATTTGCTAGATACCAATTTGTCACCCAGGCTTCCTTTATTTATAACGCAGTCAATACAATTTATGCTATTTATATAAAACCCTATTATGAATGCAAAAATATCCTTACTTTGTGGTTAAAGGAACTTACCTACACAGAAACGGAAGCACTTCTTCAACCTTTAAAATAGGCAGTAGTTTATGAGCAAGATTACATTTACACACAGACCACATACCGCATCCACACAATAGCTACACACACACACACACACACACACACACACACACACACACACACACACGCACGCACACACACACATATGTTTCTTTATGTTTTCCCTTTTTAAATACATTTTTTTCATATTGATTAAAATATTAAGATTGTTATTTTTACTTTAGTCACAGGCTATGTCTAAATTTTAAAGATATGGAAGAGTGGGATCTTCTGTCACAAGTATTCATATACATAAAAGAATACCTCTACAATGTTTGTATTTAACCTGTTGATAAAGAAATAAAGTATTTTATTATTATTATTATATAAACTCAAGTTGTTCTGCAATCAGCAAAATCGATTTCATTCTATAATCGATTACAATACCAATAAAATCGACACTTTATTATAAAATATGGTTAAACAATTAAAAATGCCATTAAATAAATAGTATTAAACAATTATATTGGTGTTATTACTGCGATAGTATTTTACACAGAATTATACAAATAATTATAATATGTATGTTTATCCATTGTCTAGTACCCATAGTACAAGCTCTGCTTAGTTTGGGTTAGATGGTGCTGTGTGTATGTGGTTCTATCTTATTCTACTACTTTATTATTGTTATTATTATTATTAATTATATTTATGTCTGACCTCATATTTTAACTGTGATCTCTGACATTTTGAATGAACGCATCATTCAATTTTGTTAAATTATATTCACTAATTCTACTTTGATAGTCTATGGTCTATGCAAAAGTCTATAACTTTTATCAAAGAGTATAAATAGACTACGGAAAACTTTTATATTCTATGGTGTGCTGTGCGGTGCGGCGTGATGTGGTGTGTGATGTCGAATTTTTTTCCGAAAAATTTATTTTCCCATCTCAGTTGAAATAATTCTATTTGTCAGTGAATAAAAAACTAAAATCTGTAAATAGTCATTTATAATTATCCATTACAGTTGGTTTTTACAATTGTACAGTGGCAGTTTAATCGAAAATTTATGGCAGTTACAATAAACTAATAAAATCACAAATTGTGACAATGTCTTACGATTCCACGCTTGATAGCTTCTGTGGATCTGAATTTTGGGTAAGTAGATTTTAATCGTGTTTATATAAAGGTATCCGTTAGGTATGGTAAGTGAATGTAAAAGGCATGGCCAAAACCTACCTACTTGCTGAGTTTCTAATAAATTAACCAGTTTTGCGACAGCGCCTAAGTCTGGAAAAGATCGAGTTGAAAGGTCGGTTTGCTACACTAAGAATACAAGCTACACATCTCATTATTACATAAAAACTTGTTTTATAGTATTTTATATGTTTATGGAAATACTTTTTACAAGAAGTTTTTTATACATAGAAAGCTCTTTATTATTTTAATGAAAACTGTAAAAATAGACACTTGCTAGCTAGTTTTATATTAAATTAAAGTTTGATGAACAAAACATACTAGAAAGAAGTTGGTTGCCAAGCACTGTATTTCAAATAAGATTCCAATTTAGGTATTTTTTATGTGTGAATTATATCATTCACATTGTGAAATTATTTTTCTAAAATAGATTACACATAGACTTTGTATAAAAAAACTCAGCCAAACACTTGACCTAAATATAGTTTAGTGATTGTTATGGTATTTTTATCTTGAGATATAAGCACAACTGAACAGAGAAAACACTGTTATGTCACTGGGAACAATATTTACTATTATTTAGTAATGAGTTTATATAACACCAACCAAATTTAGAACAATATACTTTATGATTTATCAAATAGGTGTAATTATACTTTCCTTAAACTTTCATTGAATAGCATCCAAATCCACACAACAATACAAGCTCTTCATTTTAAATAAAGTACATAGACACATGGTGTGTAAGCTAAATTCAATGTGGAATATTCAATAATAAATTGTTGTTAAATTAAAATTAAAATTTTGTGCCTAATATTTGTTTGATGTTATATTTATAGAAGTTACTATTTATCTCACTGTTAAGTGTTCGTATTAGTCAATATCTAATTCAATCACTTATACTTTTTTGAACATGATATGATTTTGAACAAGGTAAAAAGGTTGAAATAATATGTTCAATTAATATGACAGCTAAACATAAAGCTCTGGTAACAATTTAACTTCTAAAACAAATAAATTATAAATCTTTTATTATAAATTTTAAGATAAATAGAGTTTCCAAATGTATGTTCACATATACTATTTTATGTTTTGAAATAGTATATATTCATACATACATATCATAGCAACTAATTTTAACGTCTAATATAATAATCATATTATTTGTTTATCCATACACAATACAGGAAAAAATTTAGTGTGGCAATAGTCTTTTTAAATCAAATGAAATATAATAATGGATGCTGGTATCAAGTTTCCAAGTAAAATTCTTAATAGCTAGCCCTATTGAGTAGCAGGTACCACATAACCTTGACCCAAGCCATTTTCTAGAGCAACATTAAACAGGTCCATTATTAAAACCTGTTTTAAATAGCATTAGAGAAACAGCTATGTATTTATAACTTTCTAGATGTGCCCGCGGTTATCTTTACTGCGCCGCCCCCGTGGGTCATAGCGTGATGTTATATAGCCTATAGCCTTCCTCAATAAATAGGCTATCCAACTCTAAAAGAATTTTCAATTCGATACAGTAGTTCCTGAGATTAGCTTGTTCAACCAAACAAATAAACAAACTCATCAGCTTTATAATATTAGTATAGATTATCTCTCTGTTTATTGCAAATAATCACTATACTAACATTTATAACACAATGTATAAACATAGCTACTTTATACACAGATTATAAACTAACTAACATTGGTGTTGGAGTTAGGTATAAAAAACTGTATTACAAATACAATTACTCCTTATCTATGTAACACACTTCTTGGATTCAAAATTATTAAAACCTCTTTGTATGTCTGTCAGCTTGTTATAAAATTACATTCCTACATGATATGTCTATAATAATAACTGTTTTCTTTCCTTAAGTTAAAGGTACCTCCATACCGAAATTTATAAAAATTGCTGTACATCATAGTTGTAAAAATGTAACAATTTGTGGCTTAAGTCTTGGAATGTAATACTTTTCTATTCAAAACAATTGTAAATCACAGCTACTTTTCATTGGATTAAGAAAATATGTAGTAGCATTCTAAAGTTACAGTTATGCTGTATTTACTTATTATAGATTTTTGTTTTTGATAAATATCATCTAAAACTTTCACACATAGATTATGTAGATACCTAGAGTTATGAGTAACAGCTGAAATGTAAAGAGTATATATTACAAAAAGTATAAGAGTATGTATTTCGAAATGTATATGTATTTCATGATAATAGGGTAGTTGCCTATCTTTGATTTACACACAAGAGCAAATAGCTATCAAAAGAAGTCTTTTGTACAAAAAGTATTAAAATTGATTGTAAAATAAGGGAATAATTAATACTGTAAATTTAGCTATAAGAAAACCTGAGGTTGTTTTAGTGAAGATGTCTTACTATGTCCTTCGCACAACTGTAGTTCAATAGCGATTCCATCACAGTTTGTATCATGCATCCTTTTTCTGTCATTTGACAATTACTACTTCTATCAGATTTGAAATACTGGTATCGTATTTATTGAGTCAATTTCACAGGTTCTTTGTATTTTGGAGTTTTGGTAATCCAATATTTGACTTAAATAATAAAAAATTATGAGTCAACTACCCTATTATCATTATACACTACCTAGTACTGCAAGTCATGTTAAATTTGACTTAAAGTTGTATGCTCTGTGCATACTTATTTGTTTAAAGTCACTGCCATTCAACCATACTCAACATAGATTGCATAATTATTTCATAATATTATGAAAATCATGAACTACCTACGAATTTAGTACATAGGTATGGAGTAACTAATTCTAAATACTAACTATGTGCCTATATTGTAAATTCCTTGTTTATAAAATGTGCTGCAGTAATTGATAAGATCCTGTGCTAATTTTATCACAAAAAGTTTTCTGGAATTATTAAAAGTCAGCTTTAAGTAAAATAATGAATTGTAAAACCTAGTACGAGTTGGCTTGGCGAGCAACGGAAACGTGTACCTATGTTGCTGTTTTGCATATGAGCGAGTTTGCTGGTTCTCTTTGCGACTCGTAGTAGGTACTTACAGATAGTCACAGTGTCAGAATAGCTCAGCAAGCATTCAGCTTGTCATCTTGATCTTGTCACCGCTATCAGAAATCCGCAAACAATTTTACACGAAACTACATATATAGAAATACCACGTGTCGTGTGAGAGAATATAGACGATCGTCACTGTCTCTTCAAAATGCGGAGCATAGCAATTACGAGCCCTAGAACAAGTTGATTAAATCATTAGCAATAATTAGACATTGATTTACTGAAACATTAATTCATGAAATATAAAGACGTAGCGAGCGAATATGTTTGTACAGTTATGATTAGTGTTCCCGAGGACTAGAGGCCTTTATTAGCCCTAAATTCAAGCCTATCGGTATCTTATTAGAACTATGCTAATAAAGAAGGTCTTTAAAGGCCTCATCATTCTAAAAAGCCTATGGGCCTATAAAAGCCTTTAGGTTTTTTTTGCGAATGGAGTCTTTTTCCAAGTAATACGCATATGTTAAGGCTGAAGCCATTTTTGAGACTCAGTCTAAGTAAGCCATCGTATGAATGAAATAAATTTCCTGCTTTGGAGAACGATTGTTCACTGGGAACACTTGTAGCAGGTTTATATAAAATATCAAATGCCATATTTTGTAACTGTGGTAAGTTTTCCTTTGGCTTTTCCATCATGCTACAAAATCTTGGTATGCTCGACTTATCCGATGTACTTTTGTTTTTAATTCCCTTTTAGTTTATTAAATTTCAAATACCTATAGACACGGTTTATGTTATATTTTTAACTTATACGCTTAAAACTCACATTTTACCACTTTGGAAATGTGTCTCGCGCAAACTATTCAGTTTAGAAAAAAAATAGTATATTAGAAACCTCAATATCATTTTTGAAGACCTATCCATAGATAAACCACACGTACGAGTTTGATGAAAAAAATTTTTGAGTTTCAGTTCTAAGTATGGGAACCCCCAAAATTAAATTGTTTTTTTGCCTATTTTTGTGTGAAAATCTTAATGCGGTTCATAGAACACATCTACTTACCAAGTTTCAACAGCATATACTTATAGTTTCGCAAAAAAGTGGCTGTGACATACGGACGGACAGACAGACAGACAGACATGACGAATCCATAAGGGTTCCGTTTTTTGCCATTTGGCTACGGAACCCCAAAAATGGTTCAATATTCAATATGAATATTATTCAAGAGCAAGGGAAGCATCCACTGAAAAGGAAATAATTGCGAGACATCGAGAATATTTAAGAGACCAAAAGAATTAACTAATAGAATATAAGTCATAGTTACTTGTGTAGCTGTAGCCTTGAGGACTAAGAGCTTCATAGCTGTCATTGCCATTTCAGAGGGTTATGCGTTACTGTTGCCAGACTAGCCTTAAAAAACCTTAGCCCTTAGCAAGACCTTTTGGACCTCTTGAATAAGCCTAGCCTAAATAACTAAACGTCTTTATAGGCTTTTAGCTTGTCAAGCCCCTTAATTACGAATCTAGCCCTCAAAAAAAGACTAAAACCGTATAGTCCTCGGGAACACTAGTTATGATCGGTTACGTTCGGCGAACGAACTTAAACTTGCGTGTTTTGTGTTTTTGTCGTGCCAACAGATATTTTCTGCTATTAGTGAACGTTGTCAGAACAGTCAAACATTTGCTCAAAACACAATGATCTCGCAGCAGCGTAATATAAAAATGACTCAATTTTAATATTATTGCATTGTATACCTGTAAAGTTTTAAAAGGTTATTACCTTATACAGAAATTAAAGTACTTTATACTACTATTAGACTAAGATTAGCTACTGTCTTAGTCTCCCCGTGAACATGGCTGCTGAAAAGCAACCGCAACGCCGGGCAAAGTATAAACTCAACTAAAAATAGTTTTAATAATATAATTAGCTTATAAAGTATTAAAGGAGAGTGGACATTTTGGGCCTTAATGCAATAAGATAAATTATGGCTTCAAAAATCGTTATTTTTTTCTAAATCAACAATCAAAAATGCAGCTCAAACCGCAATCTGGGAAATGACATATCTTATAAATACTTACTTTCTATTTGAGTAAAACGTCATCACAGTAAAATATCGATTAATTTGATCGATTATAATGTACAAAAATTAAACAAAAATAATTGATACTTAATAGGTAAATCAAACAAAATAATTAATAGTATTCTAGTAATAATAGTATTCTATCACATACACACAACACCATCTAGCCCAAACTAAGCAGAGCTTGTACTATGGGTACTAGACAATGGATAAACATACATATATACTTTTATTTTGTAAATACATACATATTATACATAGAAACACCCAGTCCAAGACAAATATCCATGTTCATGCACACAAATGTTTGACTTGTGCGGGAATCGAACCCGCGACCTCAGGCGTGGCAGTCGGTTACACTAGCCATCACGCCATCGAGTCCTAAAATATTAAAACTAGATGTGCCCGCGGTATCACTCGCGTTTATAGTTACTGCGCGGCTCTCGTGGGTCGTAGCGTGATGTTATTATTATAGCCTATAGCCTTCCTCGATAAATGGACTATCCAACACTAAAATAATTTTTCAATTCGAACCTGTAGTTCCTGAGATTAGCGCGTTCAACCAAACAAACAAACTCTTCAGCTTTATAATATTAATATAGATATAGAAAGCACAAAAATAAATATTGACAAAGAAACTGTATAATCGATTAAATGCATTTATTATATTTCAGTGGATATTGATAATTCGGACTTTAGACAAAATAAGGTTCTGACGTGCATTAGTTAACATCTGACTAGTCTGTGGTTTAGTTACTTTACTCTATGGGTAAAGAACAATTAGAATGTTTAAAAGTGAAATTTAATAAAAGTTCAAGACATTAATTTTTATAAACCGCATTTTATAGTTATTTTATCCTGTATAAAATAATAAGAAATGCGATTTAAAAACTTGGCTTAACTGTCAAATTTTTATGTCTAACAAAATAACTTTAATTAGTGATCTCAAACGGAAACGGTACGAAAACTGTAATTGTCACTTTATCTGTCTTTGCTTTGAAGTGTCAAGATACATAATATGTAACAGTTCATTTGAAATGGAAACGTCAACATTGGTTAGTTTTCGTTTAGCATAATTCTGTGATTTAACAATGAAAATCAGGACTATGCTTGTATGTATATTCCTTTAATAACGTTTGCAAGAACACTGCTTTTTCGTTGAGACGTGCTCTTTGCTATTAACGATTGACCTTGTACATTTTACTGAACTTGCATGTTTTTTATATAAAACTCTTATAGCTCAACTCTCAGACTGCCACAGTTCTTTGAATTTTCTGTGATGGTATTATAAAATATTAGCTATCCAATTATACCAATTTCGTCTTTTTACATTTAGGCCCAAAATTATATGAAAGATGTCCACTCTCCTTTCAATAGTAGTAGTGTAACAGTTTCAAAATTATGTAATAAAGTGTCAAATAAACAACGCGATAAAATTAAATTTAAAATAGTTTAATTTCAATGAATAACATTCGCGTAATCATGAGACTTTATTATACCTTTTAAAGACATCGTTTTGCCGTGTGGACATTCAACTCACAGCTTTCGGCGCACCATGCCATTTATGCAGTCTATTCTAGGACATAACAAATACATAATTAATTAGAGTATATTATGATATCGCAATAGTACAAACGTCTCGCTACCTCCCTTGCACAACTGTGCTTAAATAGCAATTACATCACAGTTTGTATCATGCATCCTTTTTCTGTCATTTGAGTTTTTGAAAAGAATTTTGTATTTATTAGTGAGTTGATTCAAAAAAATTCTTTGTATTTTGGAATTTGGGTTATGCAACTATTTGACTTAAATAATAAAAAATTGTGAGTCAACTACTCTATTATCATTATACATTACCTAGTACTGCAAGTCATGTTAAATTTGACTTATAGTTAAATATGCTCTATGCATACTCACTTGTTTTAAGTCACTGTCATTCAACCATACTCAAACATATGGATTGCATAATTATTTCACAATATTATGAAAATCATGAACTACCTAAGACTTTAGTACAGTAATACCCCAAACTTACGCGATAGGTGGGACTTAGCGATAGCCGTGTAAGTCGAATTCGCGGAAGTCGGGGTATAATTTTATATGTAAATATATTTATTTTTAATTGGGGCCGGCAGTTACGGAAAGTGATCATTTACTTTTTTTTTAATAATATCTTATATTATGCACATATAAAATCTTTAGCGAGGTTAAGCAACGTTGAGTGCGGTCAGTCTATAGATGGGTGACCGCTCAGTAGTATTTCATCTGAGCGTCTCCGTGATTCGGAGGGCACGTAAAACGTTGGTCCCGGTTGTTGCCAAATTGACAGCAGTCGTTAAGCCATGTCAGAGGCCTACGGGCGGCTTGAACAACTCTTGACAACAGGTTGGCCACTAACCACACGAAAAGAAAGAAAGAAAGAAGATCGTCAACTGGAGTTATTTTGATGTCAAAAGTTTGATATAATGTAACAAAGCAAGTTGGCAACTCAAATATTATTTTGTCCCGCAAATTATTCTTGTTTTCTGTATAATAGTGTGCGGAAGTAAGTACACAATCGATAATTGAGTGTTGTGTAGCGCTAAAACAAAAGACGTATCGACGAAATTTAAAAATCGCGTAAGTCGGGGTTGCATATGTCGAGGTACTGTATATAAGGTATAGAGTAACTAGTTCTAAATACTACCGATGTACGTATATTGTAAAATAGTCCTTATTAACTAAATGTGCTGCAGTAATTACTAAAAATCTGTGAAAATTTGATCCCAAAAAGCAATAGTGCCAACAATATCAAAATCGATAGTAAAATAAGGGAATAATTAATATTGTAAAAGATATAAGAAAAACTGGAGGATGTCTTGCTATCTCCCTCGCACAACTGTGGTTAAATAATAATAATAATAGTAATTTATTGCACAAAATACAGTTACAAATATAAAATTTAAGACTAAGGATTCTGAAAATATGTGTGCAAGATCACCTGTCTCCTGTACCAGTTAGAAACTGTATCACAGGGTCTTCAGTTACAAAAATTGATTAATATAGCTAAGATAGTCATAATACAATTATAATAAGTAAGAAAGGTTTTAAATATTAATCTAAACTAGAGGTCCCAGACATTTTTTTGTCACAGACCACTTTCAAAATTTAGCTGGTTCTGGTGGGCCCCTGCAGATAGAAATTTAATCCGCCAAGTAAAATCGATATAATTATGTTCGGACCAAAAAATTAAATTGGGTTATAAAATTTGATCAAATCTCTACGGGTGACATTTTTTTTTGTAGCAAATCTGGTGTTTTCAGCGCATGGTTTTCTTCAAAATATCCGTCGACCGACGTTTAAACAAGTAACAGTCGCTGAGCTTATTAAAATATTATCTGCTTACTTTGATAGGTAAAGTCAAACCAACATTTTAGTTCTTCACTATCGAAAGCAAATAAATTTTCGTGGAATACGAATCGTGAATCCCCATTTTTTTGTCACGCCTACCTAGACCCTCGTCGAGTCTCTCGTAGACCCCTGGGGGTCCACTTGGGCCAGTTTGGGAACTAAGGATCTAAACGAAACAAAATCTATTATTTACATAAACAATATAATAATTATCAAATACGATATGATAAACTAAAGTCAACTAAGTCTGTAAGGTAATCATAATATTGATTACTTATCTTTTTAATTGCAAGCGGTACATTGTCTAACATAATAAATATAGGTACCTAACATACAAAGCTGGTTGTCAGCAAAATTGCAATGTGTGTCAAACTCAATGTTCCGTACTAATTCTTATTTTTGTTTATATATTAGTTATATGATTAGAAGTGCTATTATCCAAAATAAGCAGCACAAGTTATTAGGTGCCTCCAAAATCAACCGAATTTATGTATCTCTTTTCAGCCATTATTTTTGCCGGGCAGTCAGAGTCAGTAGCGCCTGTAGTATGCGTGCTTGGCTTTTTGAAGTGCAAGCATGTAGCGTATTTTGGTTCATCGCCCTTCTTCGTGCAGTACTTTATTGATTGACCTTGGTCGCCACAGTGGCCACAGGTATAGGTAGTCTCCCGACACGTCTTTGCCGCATGCCCATACTGTTGACACTTATAGCATCTAGTGACTAAAGTAAAGTCTCTCACAGGGCAAGATGACCAATTCATAAATACTCTTTGTTTTATTATTAGTGCTTTCCGAATGTCTACAGATACTTATATTATATAGTTACAGGTATCAGCTTCCTTCTTGCCCGACTTATGGCTTAATCTTATTGTACACATAAAAGACTCAAGATTAGTATTTTCAAGTTTATCGGCTAGATTCTAGTGGCACAAACAATGGAAAACTTCTTCCATCGATGCAGGCACCCCGATAAGAGACAACCACGCTAGGTTTTCGTTTATATGCATTTTTTATTTTAAGGTCTGAGTTGGTTATCTGCACGGATTGTTTAATCTCGATGTCGTCCTTCGTATCTATATTGCGTACTGCTCTCACTTGTAGTTTCATTTTTGTAGGGCAAATAATTTTTTGGACAAGTGATATCGTTTCATCGCTTGATTTTTATTTATCAGTAGGGTTAATACCTACTGTACTCAAATAAACGGCTGAATAAAATTATTACCACCTGGTTTAACTATATCAGCAAAAGAAGTACTCGTGGCAGGTTCTTCAACACTTCGCTTAAGGTCCTGCAGTCGCTGTGACAGATCAATTTGGTCTCATAAAGTCTGGATAGATGAGTAGGCTTGTACGGCTTTATACTTGAGGGACTGGTATTGCACTGCCATATGCGATGTACCGCTGCCTACTTTTCGACATAAGCCATTTGTGTGCAATTTCTGCTCGGAGTTCAGTTTTCCTTCGGCTGCAACAGCGCACACCTCATTGTGGCACTGCTCAATGGATGACATCCAGGATTGAATCTACGATGTTGAGATGCTTCAAGAACATCGTCTCGTTGGGTCGGGGCTGTAGGGCGCGGTGTGGATGCAGGTGCGTGCGCCGGCGTCGGCGGCGTGGTGCGTGCTGCCCTGCCACTCCGGTTAAATGGGCTATTTTCCATTTTAAACGTGTTTTCTTGTTATGTACTAAACATTTCCACAAGTTCGTTGTCGTAGCTATTATACGGAACATGTGACACGGGTTGCGTTAATGTCAAAACGAGGTAATCCTTCTATCAGATTTGAAATGCTGATATGTTATTTATTCTTGGCCATTAAGTCACTGTCATTCAACCATTCTCAGCATGTATTGCATAATTATTTCATAATATTATGAAAATCATGAACTCTCTAAGAATTTAGTATAGTAATACCCCGAACTTACGCGATAGGTGGTACTGAGCGATAGCGGCGTAAGTCGAATTCGCTTAAGTCGGGGTATAATTTTGTATACAAATACTTTTTTTATTGAGGCCGGCCGCTACAGCATGTTATAAATTACATTTATTTTAAATAAAATCTTACATTATACACATAAAATTGTCAACTGAAGTTATTTTTATTTAAAGGGTTGATATAATCTAACAAACCAGGTTTCCTGAACAATAGTCTGCAGAAGTAAGTTGTATACAATCGATAATTAAGTGATGTGGCGCTAAAACAAAAGACGAATCGACGAGATTTGAAAATCGCGTAACTCCGAGTTCGTGTAAGTCAGGGTAGCGTAAGTCGAGGTATTACTGTATATAAGGTATAACTAATTCTAAATACTACCTATGTACATTATATTGTAAAGTGATCCTTATTAATAAAATGTGCTGCAGTAATTGCTAAAAATCTGTGAAAATTAGATCCCAAAAAGCAATAGTGCAAACAATATCTAAATCGATAGTAAAATCAGAGAATAATTAAAATTGTAAATTTAGATATAAGAAAAACTGGAGGGTGGTTCGCTATCTCCCTCGCACAACTGTGGTTAAATAGGAATTACATCACAGTTGGTTTAATTATTTCATAATATTATGAAAATCATGCACTACCTAAGAATTTAGTAAATAAGGGATGGAGTAACTAATTCTAAATACTACATATGTACCTATAATGTAAAATAGTCCTTATTAATAAAATATGCTGCAGTAATTGCTAAAATTGAATGAAAATTTTATCCCTGAAAGTTTTCTGGAATTATTAAAAGTCACTTAAGTAAAATAATGAGTTGCAAAAACTTGTACGAGTTGGCGAGCAACTAAAATGTGTACCTATGTTGCTGTTTTACATATGAGCAAGGTTGCTGTTCTCTTTGCGACTTTTATAGGTAGCTACCAGTCGCAATGTCAGAAAAGCTCAACAAGCATTCAGCTTGTTATCTTGCCCTTGTCACTGACATCTGAAATTCGCAACCAATTTTATATCGAAATACCACGTGTCGTGTTCGAGAATATAGATGGTAGAAACGGTCTCCTGGGAAAAGAGTAGCGTAGTGATAACGAGCCACAGAACAAGTTCGATAAATCATTGGCAATAATTAGCCCTTGATTTACTGAAACATTCATTCATGAAACATAAAGACGTAGCGAGCGAATATGTTTTTTCAGTTATAATCGGTTAAATTCGGCGAACGAACTTGCGTCTTTTGTGTTTTTGTTGTGTCAACAGATATTTTCTGCTATTAGTGAACGTTGTCAGAACAGTCAAACATTTGATCAAAACAATGATCTCGCAGCAGTGTAATGAAAACAAGACTTCAACGACAATATTTAATATCATTGTATAATTGTTTAGTTTTAAAAGCGGATTACCTTATACAGTGGGCATCCTTCTCATAGCAATGTTCGCACTGGCAACAGCAAGGTGACCACTTAAACAATTGTGCCATCCATACAGTCTATCTGCGGTGCACTATTCTAGGACATAACAAATACATAATTAATTAGATTAATATTGTGCAGGTGTAATTTTTGTCGATCTGACGTTACTTTCTCTTTATATGATATGACTGGCCAATTTCTGCAACTTCGGTTGCTTTACTTTAAAAAGCACCATACATTATACCCACCCAGCGCTTTAAATCTATCTACATCCTGAATGTCATCGAAATCAGTTCTGCGGTTCAATTATTACACATTTTATAAGTTTGCATTGCCGACTTACAGTACCGTTAGTAGGAAATAAGTGTTAATTATTTATTAACCAATTTCAGCACTTACCATTAATTTACTATTGAACAATAATAACTTGATTACTTAATTGAAACACTAGGTCGTCAACGAAACATTAATCGAATGGTGACTAATGTACAAATACATACTACAAATTTTATTTATATAAAAGCGTTCCATTTAAGGCTAGAAGCCACTCATCGTATTTATGTCACAAAACATAGCGGTAACTTGATTAGCATAAGCCAGGAAGTCAACAAGAAATTGGTCGGAGTATTTCATTATATGATTTTTCTTGCAATTGCTCATATGAGCAATTAAAATTACTTAAGGGCGCCTAAATGGAATAATGACGAATATTACCTGTTATCCGCGATTGCGGAGGTACACGTATTTTAATGCATATGTTCTTGCTCAGACGTCTTATCCCCGCAATGAAGTGTAGGTATTAAAATTGATTTAATTATTTAGCTGCGTCAAGATGACAGACAGAAATGTCATTTTTATTGGTATGGATTATATAGGTACCCAAAACCAATGTCATGATTATTTTCTTAAAAGGTTTGCAATCAATACTTATAGAAAGATGTCCTATTGTCCCTTCCAGAAGAAATCTAAATTTTAAATATATGCCTTCATTTATACTGACAACTTATACTTAGCCAAAGTAAACGTAAAATATTTGTATTTAATAAATTATCTTCTAATTATATAAAAATAATCAAACATCCAACAACAATTTTAATGTTGCGTAGTATGTCTTAAAATAGATCTAATTAAACGTAATAATGGCTGGTTTTAGCTGCGCTAAGGCTTGCAAAAGTAAAAATAATATCTAGTACTATTTTTATCATACAAATAGTTAATAAGTATCTACATTAGCTTTTAATTGGACAGCTTTTCAAAGACTCGACTTCGAATTTGGCTTAAATATACGAGTTACGGTTGTCGAATACAATTTTGTAGGGCCCATAACTATAAGTGAGAGGTTGTTAATGACGGTAAAAAAAACATCTAGATAAGTGATGTTTAGTTGATCCAAGTGGCGGGTTGGCGCAATCGTCAATCAGACGCATCGAGCCGGGTCAACCGGGACTTGCCCCTTCTCTTAAGCCTCGCTCTTTGCTTCGACGTCTCTTTGTGCCTGTACTTGTGATGACGAGTATAAACATAACAAAATCTTCGACAGCCAACGTTACACTGACCTCTAACTTTTATGAACTACCTTATTAAAATAAAAGGCAAGACAGAAAGTTTGTCATAATCGAGCTCTTAGTTGCCAGAACACAGCCACTATTATAAAAGCTGTTAATATTGTTGCTAGGTTCATAATATAAAGTTACTTTGTATTTTTTAATTTATTCATATGGAATACCAGATTAGGATTACAACATACAGTTTATGCCCGAATTAGACATATCTTACGTAAATAACAACCTGCTTAATATATTAAAATACATCGTAAGGCCAAAATGTATTATTATTGTTTTATTTATATGTTGTATTAATTGAATAAATAGTCTTATTTATATGTATATTGTATGAATAATCAAATACTATGTTAATTTATTGGCTATTAACACAGCTTAGAGATTTGAACAATACACAATCCCACAGATAAACAAGCTTTAATTAAATATAAAATTAGGCCACGGACCCATTAAAGCAACAACTGCTACATTATTGGGCATACCAAACAGCATTATCAGTAGCAGTATCTAGGTACTTTATTTAAGTAAACCCAACGGATGTTTATTTATTTTCTATTACAAAAGCAGAAACGAATAGAAATAAAATCAGATGCATACAGATTGTTCTGATCGCTGTAATTTCATCGCTACCTTGCGCTAACTATACAAATTGCTAGAGATAGTTAAATAAAAAGCGACTATATAGATAATGGCTAGTTTAAAAGATCATCAATGCTCGACTTCTGCACCTAGGAAAACAATTGATAGTTTGATATTCAGTGCATATGTTTCGCGACCATTATAATTTGACACAAAAGTTAGTTACACATTTATAACAATAATTGTGTTCTATTTCCTAATAAAATTATGTTTAAAATGGCATTTTAGTAAACCTACTAATATAATATATCCTAACTACAGAGTTGACTTTCGTGCTTATTATAGTTCTTATTTATCAATATTTGTAAACCACACGTTATTCATGTTTATGTTTTCTTTTTCTAGAATAGCAGTCTCACGTGGCACACGGACAACCCCGAGCTAACGCCATGCTTTCAAAAAACGGTGCTAGTGTGGACGCCGTGCTTATACTTATGGGTCGCGGCGTTTCTTGACACATACTACATAGTCAATAGCAAAGAAAGAAATATACCATGGAACATATTAAACATCAGCAAGTTAGTCGTAACTTGCTTACTGATAGTATTAAAATTCGTGGACCTGGGCGTGACGGTCCATACCTCATCGAAAGGAGAAGTGGCGGTGTACAATGCCGATTATTATAGTCCCATCATTAAGATTTTAACATTTGTAAGTATATCTTTATTTGTCAACATTCTGGTATCAAACTACCGATTCGTCGAACCATCTTGTTTATGAATTGGCAGGAAACAATGTCGATATGACATATACTACTCTCTTATATTCGTCCAATACAAACTCATATTACAATACTAACACATATTTGTGTATGATATTCAAAAAATCATCGATCTACTGCCTTCAATTTCGTTCCACAGAGTAATAATAACTTTATTTTTAATCAAACTAATTGCGCACAGACCATCTATTTCAATGCACCTTGTGTCAACGTAATATTATGTCTAATAATTTATACTGTCAGTATTGTATAGTCATTGCAATGTATTTATATTGAAGGACGCGTGTACAAAGAAAATAAAGTCCTAATTCAAGTCTAGATACATAACAGTTTCATGTTTGGGTCATTGACCGCTCTTAATTCGTTATCAGCAATTGATTCACAGCTCCTATAGGTTTATAGTTTTCGCATTGCAATGAGTATACATATATGCTAAAAGAAAATCATAATGAAAGTATAGACGTCTAGATAGGCTCTAATTATGTTAATGAGCAAATATAAACAGAACAAGACACTATGAAAAAAGAATTATTGCCTGGGCCTCGGGGTCCGAATGTTGAAATAGTCGTTAACTAATGGTTATACGATTCTAAGGAACACAAATAACAATTACTCACAAAACTGACCAAAGTTTAAACGTCTACTAAAACCATTGTAACAAATTATTGCCGTAATTACTTAGTAATAACATCACATGTACTTTTTATTCTCTTGAAACGTTGAGCTTACGTCACTGCGTCATCTGTGTTGCATAATTTGCCGCACTCGTAATTATTAATTAATAATGGTTTTTATTGATTATTAGCTGCTTGCTGCTTGGCTAGCGTGGTATATCATTCAAAGAGCCTATGTCAAGTAATGTTGTATGCAGATAGTGATACAACTTTCTATTATGGAAAGAGCAGTTCAATAGATTAAATAACAAATTCCCATTCTAATAATTACTTATTGATTATAAATTTACGCTAACGATTACGCGACAACAATCGTGCGGATGATTGTGGGACAAGATGGATTGGAAAGTACCAATTAACTGATTGATTAACTGGTACTTTTGTCACCTGTTAAAGATCGTTGACAGATACTATAAATGAATTAATATTGTATTACATACATACTGTCGTATGAATAACGTTTAACTAGATAGCATAATATTCATATTTCGATAGATAGGCTACCGCGGTGACACAGCGGTAGTTAATGTGACCGCTGTGCGTGAAGGCTCTGGTTTGATTTCCAGGTTGGGCAAAGTGTTTTTAGGATATTCTGTCAAGAAATTCTTAGTAGTGGTACGGAGTCTAGAACTATGCCCGGTAGACACCAACAGACTATCGAAATTTACATCTAGTACACCACTATCTATGCCTTTGGGGATATAAGCGAGTGAGACTATGTGTATGCTTAATGGATTATAAAGTTGACTTCACATTACACAAATGATATTTTAAATACCGTTGTATTTAAATTATACATTTGTGTGCGTAAATGCAATGCGGCAATCTTCATAATTATGCAAAAATCTAGTTACATACTGGTACTACTAGAAATGTGTACGGATATAGAAAGGGTGTTGACCTAGGGTCTGTATAAAAATTCAAGTAAAATATGCAATTTGTCGACCTTCATTGCGCTCAGTGAGCTTGAAGTTTGTTGATATTTACATTACATTTACACAAATTAAATTAATGAGACTTACTCTTAGTTAGCGGCACTATTCGTGCTTATTTATCAAGTATAAAAAGTAAATATCTAAGAGGCAGTCGCACGACAATGTGTAATAAAGCCCTTTCATAAATTGTAGGTTCATTCATGAGCCTTGGACAATTTGTTTAATGATACGCGTGCCGACAAAAAATTGTTACATCACCCATAAATTATTAGAGTATTCGCCTCGAGCCGGTACCGCGGTCACTACGACTAGCGCTTGTGTGACCAAACGGATCTTCAAACTATTGACCTTCACCGTGTTGTAATCACAACAGTATTAAATCTTTATAAAAACTTGCATACTACATGAAACGGACTTCGGCCGGTTGAACACAAACGCTGTGCTTCTATTGTGCAACACAACACACGCCCGCATCAACACATCATTCATTTTAAGTTATTTCTTTATTATAGCTGCGCTCGTAACATTTTAATTTAACATTATACATACCCTACCGGCCAAAAGTTTGAGACCACAAGTTAAAATATTGTTTCACAATAAAATTTGTTAAAAATACATATGATAAACAATTAATTTGAACACCTGCATATACAATGGATATTTAACTATTTTTCGAAGTCATTATTTCTATTTATTTTTATGTAATCATCGTACAAAGGTCTTTTGTCTAGAAACATCAATGGGCGCCGCGTGCGGACCGCGCGCTAAAGTCATTGTAATATTATTGTTACCTGACTATTATTCATTATTTGGGCTTTGTTTTGTGTTAACAGAATTTTAGGAAATTTTAACTTCCTAAAACACTGTGAACACCTGAGTTTCCATGGAGTAAATATTTCTTAATCTTGGTTAGTCCGAGCTTGTCGTTCTTACAGTGAAGACATTATGGGAAATGTACGCCAAATTAGCGGTGAAACTCGTGCTGTCATCATTGCTTTACACAACGAAAGCAAATCTGAACGTGCGATTGGTACTCAGCTCAAGTTGTCGAAGACTTGTGTTCATAACACAATAACCCGATACAAGGAGACTGGCAATAATCAAGATCGTTCGCGGTCGGGAAGGCCGAGAGCTACCACTTCTAGCGAGGATAAGTTCATCGTGGTAACAAGCAAGCGGAATAGACGCCTGACAGCACCAGAAATCCGCGCTGAAGTGAACAAATCCCGGTCTACACCTGTGTCATTGACCACAGTGAAAAGAAGACTAAGAGACGCTAAGTTATTTGGTCGCGTAGCAGTGCGAAAACCTCTCTTAAGGCCACAAAACAAAAAGAAGAGAATGCAGTGGGCCCTTACCCATCGAGACTGGAGTGAAGAAGACTTCAAAAGAGTTCTTTGGACAGATGAGTCCAAATTTGAAGTGTTTGGGAGCAAAAGACATGTTTTTGTTCGGCGGAGTGCCGAGGAAAAGATGATGCCAGACTGTGTCCTGCCCACAGTGAAGCATGGCGGTGGTTCCGTTATGGTTTGGGGTTGTTTCTCGAGCCGTCGAACTGGAGATTTGGTACAAGTCGAAGGAATTATGAAAAAGGAGCAGTACAAAGCAATATTGGAGTGTAATGCTGTACCATCGGGACTTCGGCTAGTTGGAGATGGCTTTATTTTCCAACAAGACAACGACCCTAAACACAGCTCCAAATTATGCCGGGGTTATTTAGATACAAAAGAAGCAGAAGGGGTGTTAAAAGACATGGTGTGGCCCGCTCAGAGCCCCGACCTTAACCCTATAGAACTTTTGTGGGAAGAGCTGGACAGAAACGTGCGCAGTTTTTGTCCCAGCTCACAAGAAGATTTGTGGAGAGCATTGCAAGAAAGCTGGAACAATATTTCACAAGAAACAATCGACAAATTGATTGCCCGCATGCCAAGACTTGTCAACAAAGTGATTCAATGCAAGGGAGGGTTTTTTGATGAAAAAGCTGTTTAGCTTGTCAACATATATTTTAAGTTAAATTGTCGAAATATTTAATATTTTTTATTTATATTTAATTGCATTTGCCATACTTAATAAATATCACAATAAATCCTTTCATGTTTAGCTTTTTATTTTGAGTTTTACATCCATTTGCAACTTTGATGTAGGTGGTCTCAAACTTTTGACCGGCAGTGTACATACGTCACCCTATATATCGTTGTTACGGTAGGCAGAGATGTGTTACATTTCGTTATGTTTATAATTATAGTAGTTTAAAGAGCGAGCATATTTTCATTCATTCCATTTATATGGAATTGGTTGCTATTCTATACTGTCTTGTAAACGCCTCATGCTCAAGGAGTCATGCAGCTTTATATATCCTATAACCTTTGGCTAGCAATGTCTAAAGCCAACTTAATGTCGTAGTACAGACAAAAGTCCTTGCTATTACTGAATATTTTCTAACAGTGAAACGGAATACGTAGTATTTCATTCGATTCTGCCTTGAATCTTAATCTTAGACTTGGGAAGTCAATATCAGTTGTTACGCATGCGCCACTGCTGACAGTTACAACTCACTTGACACATTGTTAAAACAAGTTCCACGCTTGTTTTTTATTATATGTCTAAGAATAATACAATAAAATATAATATAATATAATATTTTATCACATACACGACACCATCTAGCCCAAACTAAGCAGATCTTGTACTATGGGTACAAGACAATGGATACATACATATTATATACTTTTGTGTGTAAATACTTACATATTATACATAGAAACACCCAGACCAAGACAAACATCCATGCTCATGCACACAAATGTTTGACTCGTGCGGGAATCGAACCCGCGACCTCAGGCGTGACAGTCGGTTATACCTACTAACCACTACGCCATCGAGGCCGACTAATTATATAATTAATCAAATCTGTAACTACTGATAGTGCAGCAATAAATCCCTACCGCAACTCAACGACGAAAATCTTTGTAATTTAATTCCTTACATTTATCTTCAACATGAATACTGGCTACATCAAATCGTAGGATTAATTTATTATAGACTACAATTTACTCCTATTGCAGAATTTCAAACCACATTCAAACGTTCATAATATTGAACACACTCATTTATTGTTATTGCCATTCGCACTCACCCTTATATGTGTATATAGACCTAACAACACACACACACACACAAACACACATACTTACCTCCAAATACACAACACGCCTTTCAGACAAATTGAGCATATGAAATGCAATAAATAAATAAATATTGTTTAATATTCAAACTATGATATTATAATTTATAAGTGTTATAAGTTATAACACAAGCATATAACTTACCTAAAACAATATCCCTAGAATAAATAAATACTTCTTATATGTCTATATTAAATTTTATTTTACTATTTGACCTCTAGTTTAATAGGTTACTTTGTGTCTAAAAATAACTTTTGTCTACAGGCCTTATCAGCTACGTTATTATACTACAATAGAAAATATGGTATGCGAGCATCAGGGGTCCTATTCTTCTTTTGGGTATTTTTGATTTTGGCTGGCTTACCCCAGTTACAATTCCAGATTACCACACATTATAATAGCGACGAAGATGAAAATGTTAAATATAACTTCGTCAGTTACTTGGTGTACTATACTTTCATAATAATTATGTTTCTATTAAATTGTTTCGCTGACTTGCCGCCCAAAGATTCGCCTTACAAGTATGAAAAGGTAAGTTCAATTTTGCGTTATAATCATATCGCCTTAATTGTTTTGGATTATTATTTTAACGTGTGACAAAGACTGGTCGTGTGATCAGTAAGATAATTTCGTTTTTATAATTTAATATGTTTCGGGTATATAAATATATAACAAATTTCAATGAATCCGGACCGTTCCATTTGTCTATTTGCTGCTTTATGTAAGATATCGACTTTAATTTGATTTGATTTGATTTGATTTTATCGGCTTAGAAATTGTTCGAATTGCTACTATCATCAGCAAAATAAACTATTTCCGTGTCTTAAATAATTTATTAACTTTTAATTTCCTGTAAGCAATTCAATAGATTTCTGCAGCACGTTTTAGATCTTAAAATTTACCACAATAACCAGTCTCGAACGAATACATAGTACATATATTATATATTTTAATTTATCTTTTTGTTTTGACCATACATAGTAGGTTCTTAAATTGTTAACTTATTATACGGACGCAAACTATACTAAAGCATTATTTCTATATTAGTATCTAGTCAATTTTGTACATAAAAGGTCAAGTTTGAAAAAACGTTCGCCACAGAAATATCATATTACGTCACCACACGCCCACGTTCAAAACATAAATTAAAGGAATTCGACCAGCCTAGTCGACTCGTATGAAATAGTTATGGTAATTTTTGTTTATATGTATAGAACCAATGTCCAGAGAGTGCGTCAGGCTTCCCCAGCCGGCTCACCTTCAGCTGGTTCAACCCACTTGCCCTCACCGGCTTCCGAAGAAGTCTAACCGAAGACGATCTGTGGGCTCTGAATCCTCAGGATTCATCCACAGAAGTTGTACCCAAGTTCGATAAATTCTGGGAGAAATCATTAAAAAAACGAGAAATGTGAGTATAAAAGTTGATCTAAAATTTATGCGTA
This sequence comes from Catocala nupta, assembly GCA_963675205.1. Lineage (NCBI taxonomy): Eukaryota > Metazoa > Arthropoda > Insecta > Lepidoptera > Erebidae > Catocala > Catocala nupta. The sequence continues at coordinate 21,391,019 of OY776086.1, read as the reverse complement.
AATTTGTCTACACGTACCTATATACCTGCTGAGTAAATGTTTTTTACTCTTTAATCATATTTGACGTTTCAAGGCGAAAGATATACTTGATGATGTGTTCCTTTAACACCATAGAAACACATAAATTATGTACGCAATTATAAACTATGGATATGGTACAAAAACTTAAACGAAATAATAACATAGTATAAACGTAGATTAATCAATTTAATCAACACAAATTAGTTTGTTTTTTATAAATAAACTTTAATTATTATTAGTGTTTATTTTTCTAGTATTTTATTCTCTAATTAAATATTGTATCTTTATTATATTTTGAATATATATTAGAATTAAATAAGAATGTACGATATTTGTAGTTACTATTAAAACCGAGCCTAAAGAGCTCTGGTGGTTTATCGACCTGCACACTATTACCTTGACAGTAATTGTGTTTAATGAGTCAAACCTTCAATGTATTGTTACTGTGGCAGTTTGAACGGCACAAAGGCGACATACCGCATCACATCGGCCAGCGTCAACTTCAAACCCGAATCGGAGAAGAAGCCAGCCTCCATACTGCCAGCACTATGTTTAGCTTTCGGCGGGCAGTTTATGTTCGGAGCACTATTGAAGTTGTTCAATGACGTCTTGATGTTCTTATCGCCGCAGTTACTCAAGTATGTATTAGAACTGCCCAGTCACATTTACTAAGTATGTTTGCGACCTTACGTGGCACGTCATAATAACAAATATAATTTATTAATTATAACTTGAAGAATGCTTATGTTTAATTGAAATGTGTGAATTAACATTTTATTAAGTATTATTCATCTTTTTAGGCTCCTCATAGGTTTTGTAAGTAGTAAACAGCCAATGTGGAAAGGTTATGTGTATGCTGTTGCGCTTCTTGCTTGCGCTACGGTGCAAACGTTGTTGTTAGCGCACTACTTCACTAGAATGTACCTGGTGGGCATGAGGATAAGGACTGCACTGACCAGCTCCATCTACAGAAAGTCACTGCGGATGTCCAATGCGTCCCGGAAGGAGTCCACTGTCGGCGAAATTGTTAACCTCATGTCGGTCGATGCTCAAAGGTAAGTTATAAAAACTAAAATAAGATATAGACCTCGTGTTAGAATGTGATAGATTTATCAGTAATCACCACATGGTGGATTTGCGGTTTGGTCAATTGTAACACTCTTCAGCTTTCTCTCAGCCATCAATCATGCAGGTTATTCCGCAATTGCTTCCGCCACCACTACTGCACGAAATAAAATATATATATAACTATTTAATTCAGGTAATTTTCAAACATGTTGATTATTTATCAAACGTCCTCTAAACTATTGCTGTTTTTATACTTATTAATAATGAAATCAATTGCTTACTTATTTTTGTCGTAAACGTACATAATATTTATTTAAGTAAATATATATTTAGGGAATCAAATAGAAAATAGCGAAAATAGAGATTTTAACATACGAAACCTTGTTAACATAACAAGAAGGTAAAGTTATCATATTCATGTTATGTTCATCCGTCCGTACTCATATTATAAATGCTAACTTTGTATGTTACTTTCTCGCCTTCGCTGTTGCATTAATTTAATTTGGTATGGATAAACCTTGAACTGTGGGTACATAGGCTACTTATTTAATGTCTATCTTTAGTGTTATATATAAAGAAGTACTTCCGTAATATTTGCATCTTTAAAACTACTTAGTAGAATATAAAAGTGAAGTATAAATATATAAAAAATACACTTACATTACAGTTAAGAACACACGCTTGATATTGCTTGATTAGCAGCTAAACTGTAGCTAATTGGATAACAGATTTCTTGATAAACAATCAACAAAAACATATCATTAATATTTTTGAGCCGATTCACGCAAAACTCTTACCAAGTATATAATTCACATAGGTACATAAAATACACCCAGATTCTAGACCGCACAAATATGACTTAACGTATTCTCATTACATGCGCGGAAATAGAAAAAATATACAACCACTAATGCTGTCATCTCATTCTCACGCATTCGATGACAATACTTTAAGAGGAAACACAAGGGCCGTTTTCCCATACAATAGTAGTCCCCTGTTTCCTCCCTGGATAATGCCAGTAGAGCAATAATATTTTCCCAAAAAATGTATGGCCTCTATTGCCATGTCCCTATGTTTTCCTTTTTTTCATTTATTAATTATTAAAAGAGACATGAGCATTCAAAAATCTCAAAAATTGGCCAGATATTCCGCTGTGTTCAAACATCCATCAAACAAATTTGAGTAGATTATATAAAAAAATGAAAACATAGAAACACGGCCAAGGCCTTTCTTCAATTTTTAATGGAAAAAGTAATTAAATCGGTCAAGTGTTGGAGAAGGAACTAGGGGACTACGAAACGTTGATTTTGTGTATTTTTAATAGGTATTTTCGGTCCAAGCTGCAGTTGTCTCTATCACGTTCTGCGGGCACTGCGCGACAGCAATAGATTTTACAAATACCTATTTTTCAATTCTCTCGCCCGTGGTGTTTCCTCTTAAGGGCCCAATCCCAGTAGCGTGTATCGGACGTGCGCGTTCCCTTGACTTTTGACCAGCGTCAACGGACGTTGCGCGCACGCACACCGAGCCCTAAGAAATGCCGGTTACACTCTAGTCATCTCTCTACTAGCACTGCCTACCTTTACCTAAAGAGAAAATTCTGTGATCACCAGCTGTTTCAACTCTGGTTTGACTTTGTGTCCATTGTTTTTGTAAAGATAAACTTTTAACTTGTTCAAATATTAAAGACAAAAATAATATTTGTCTTCAATATTTTTCCTGTAATGTCAATTTGTTGCAATATCAAGGCTTATCTAAGAAAACGCGTGTCATTTCACTCATAGACATTATCAAGATTGGTTTAATAAAGTAGGTGGAATCCCACGCTTTCTAAACGGCAGGACGGTGCCAGGGAAATATATTTTTCTTGCGACTCTTTATTAGTTGTGTGTTTAGAAACCTGTTTGCTTTTTCAACTTATCACGGCTCTCGTCGATAATGTGAAATCAACTGCATACCTTCGTGAGATTATGCAACATAATATAGCATTGACGAGTTTTTGTCGAAGGTTCAGTTCCAATGAAAAATAACATTGCTTTATTGTTTTAACAAAGAACTTATTATTTGTATTTAGCTTATACCTATCACCGTACAATGTAAATCGCTGTGAGCATCTGAAACTTAATTTTGTCTGCGCGGATGGAATAGTGGTTTAAGTGATCAAATTTTGATCACCACACGAAACAAAATTTATGTGATTTACAAATAGTTGTTGCGAGTCTCGGTGTTCTTTGTGTTCATGATTGGAATGCTTGTATAGTACTCTCGACACTGGCAATATTACTATTGCTGAATTAATCTTTAAAAAGTTCCTATACGCCTAGTACGCAAACACGACGTCCAATATTGTCTTAAGTATCAAGTAATGTATGTAAACCAAACGTCGTTAGGTATAACTGTAATACCTAATCTTATCATGGACTTGGCCGTGAACATTAACGGAAAAGATTATATGTAAGACAATAAGAACAGGGTACTGGTCTATTTGTTATTGGATTTTTAAGAAACTAGATTTTATCCCGCGGCTTCGTTCTCATCAAATTTGACTTTATAAGTGACGTAAAGTAACACCGGCCACATATGAGACGAAATCGCACACCGAGTATTTCGTATGTTTGAACATTATATACATATGATAAAGCACAGTGTCACGCCTGTGACCTCGAAGAAGTAGGAAGAGCTGAATTGCCATTCCGCCAGCCATAATAATTCCCACATAGTAAAGGGTAAATTATTGCTGTAGTTTCAAAGTAGAACAATTCTACATAATTCAATGCCAATCATATAACTAAGTATTTAATTCAATAGTATAAATAGTTGCTCAGACAAGCAGGTCAATCTCATAAAGAGGTTACGTATGCACAGTTTTGATACAGTACATTACTTATTTGTTTCCTTCTCTTGGGCTCAAGCTTTCTTCGTAAAACTCAGTTTAACAGTTCAACCTTAAAAATGTAACGGAGCTACTTTCACATTCTAACTACTTTCAGTTAATAGCGAAACGCTTGCATTTTTTTTAATGTAGCACGTCCTCCAGCATCCAAGTTACCTCCATACGAAATTAAATTAAAATCACCTGAAATGTTCAAACTTGCAAACATAGCAAACAATGTAATTTTCGAATTTATAATATTAGTGTAAACGCATTGAAACACGACGAAAGATATATTTAAAACAAGTTGGTAACACCGTAGTATTCTATACATAAATTAAACAAAAGAAATAAAATAAAAATAAATAAATAATTACAATTCGTATCGGAATACAAAATATTTTAATTCATGATTTTACTTTCTAAGCCTATTACGAATATCATAACCAAAGTTAAAGCCCATAAATTTCAATAGGCGATAATAAATTAAGTTTAAATCCTCTGTCACTCTCTTTAAACCACAAAGGTTAAACTTCTAATAACATAACGGCCTAACCCAATTAATATGTAATCTATATCTATAAACATATATAATTAACATTTTCATTGACGTTAACATTACAGGTTTGTTGAACTGACTGCCTACTTGAATATGATATGGTCGGCGCCGCTGCAAATCGCTCTTGCCTTATATTTCCTGTGGGGCATCCTGGGTCCCTCAGTCCTCGCCGGTTTAGCTGTGATGATCATACTGATCCCTATTAATGGACTCATCGCCAACAGAGTAAAGACTTTACAGATCAGGCAGATGAAATACAAAGATGAAAGAGTCAAGCTTATGAATGAAGTACTTAATGGTATTAAGGTAAATATATACATACTTCTATTTTATTCATTTAAAATATTCCCTACGGTCAGAAAAACATGATACTTGGTTAAAATTCGTTAGTTAGTAGCACAAAATGGAAATGCATCTAATAATAATTTAAAAAATATCTAAAGCCAAGCCCTTCTTTTTTATTCTAGAATGTTTTTGATATTATCTCGCAAGATTTACAACTATTTCATAATAAGTGTAATTATTACAACATCTCGTAGCTGTCATACATTAATTTTTACAGATATTATTTCCAAAATATTATCATTGATAAGCAGATAGTAAAAGGCTAATATGGTTATTGATCAATGATAGTAACGTATTTTATCTAGTTTATCGTATCCATCGCCCTATTTGTACCAATTTGTACAGATAAAACTAGCTATTGCCGACGGCTTCGCTCGCGTAAAAATAGTTTAATTTATATTAGTAACAGTACCTTTTTTAGTAAAGTATAATAGCCTGTTACTCGTTAATATTTAGCTTTCTAATGGTAAAATCGGTTAAGTAGTTTTTGAGTTAAATCCTTACAAAGACAAAATATCAAATCTTTCCTCTTTATAATATTAGTACAGATTAAGTTTTTCTATGCCAAAGTCTTGTACAGCAATAATTAATCAAAATGCAGAAATGAAAGAACGAAATATAGTCAGTATTTAGTAACTAGTGTTAATAAATAATTATTGCTATTTGACTCAATTTAACGAATGTAATACAAAAGTATAGTCGAATATATATCAGCAGTTAACACTATGGTAAGATTGAATAATATACCATTTCATTTACATATATCTGCATCTCTTAACATTCATGGGTCGAAAATGTATATGGTATTTAGTCCGCTTTCATAAATATCTGAGAATCAAATTGTGACGACCCAACGCGCAATGATCGTTATCAGTTATCACAGTTCTAGTCATCGTCTCGTATTTGTTCATAAAATCATATAAATTGAACGGCTTTACAACTAATAGATAAGATAGTGAGTTTTCTGACATCTATGGCATCGAAATTGTTAGTCCTTAAAAATCAGTACGATAATAAATTTATGCACTGTCATGTTGCGTACGTAAGTTTCCAATGTGGTATAATTTTTGCTTATGTTGAAGCTAAAAAATGTCTTCTTACATTCAAAGTAAGTGAAAGAAGTCATTAATGATGAACACAACCATACATATGTACATACAAAGCTCTTAAAAAAATTGACCGCGATGAAATCTGTATGAATTCGTTTATTCATTCAATTAAATTTAATATTGTTATAAAGTAACACATTATTATCTTTCTCCTTTCAATTTCACCGGAACACTTGATGTCTTATATATCAACAAATCATTGTGCAATATATTTTTTGATATACATTTGCGGCCTTCACTTATAAATAAATAGTGAGATATATGTTATTTGATTCAGGTGATAACTGATAAGGTATCGTTATACAAACGACTGAAGCGTTTTGTCTATGAGAGCTTCCTTCATTTTTGATAACATACTCAAGTTAAAACTTTGTAAAGTATAGTTACGGAAAACAGACGTAATCTTAATTAGTATATGTTTTCTTTTCTACCGGTAGACTTAACTACCTATCTTATATAAACATATTTACATTTTTAATCTTTATACAAATTATCATGAAAAATACTTATACAAAAACTAATATTATTATAATAAGTCAATATCAATAAAATGTCAAGCATTCTCACGTATGACAATCAATATAAAAATGTAGATACCACTACGAGGTGCTTTCACATAAAGAACAATGCCTATTACTGGCCCAGTTTTGGAACTCATGGACAGCACAATAGGGTTTAAATTATTTGTGGAATAATTATTGTATAATATAATATTATTTATAGATATTACTAAAGGTGTGCCAAGAAACTTATTCATAATTTATATTTAAAAAGATGTTTCAACGTCTAACTAGTTAAACTGTAATAGATAAGAGTTGCCAGTAAAAAAATCATCATAATAAATCGATTAACAATACAATTATTATCATATATTGTTAATAATTTATTGTTATTGTTGATCATACGCTGTTGCGAAAACTCGAGCATTACGGCATCAGAGATACTGCACTTGACTTAGTTGGTTCCTACCTAAGCAATAGACTACAATACGTTGATATTAACGGAAGTAGATCTTCTGGATTACCAGTCACAATGGGCGTGCCACAGGGCTCAATTTTAGGACCCTTTCTGTTTTAAGTGTACGTAAATGATTTGCCGTTCTTCGTGCAGGATTTGTGTGACATTGTTTTATTTGCAGATGACACATCTCTTATTTTTAAAGTAGACAGAAGAGCAACAAATTTAAATAGTGTTAATGATTCGCTCGCGCACATCTTGAACTGGTTTACGTCGAATAATTTACTACTAAACTCTAAAAAAACAAAATGTATCAAGTTTACATTGCCAAATGTAAAGAGTCCTAACATAAATATAAATTTAAATAATGAAATTATTGCTTTCGTATAATCAACAGTTTTTCTAGGTTTGACTTTAGATCATAAAGTTCAGTGGGCGCTCATATATCATGTCTTGCAGGGAAACTTAGCTCAGCCGCATATGCAGTTCGGAAAGTAAGACAGCTTACTGATGTAGATACCGCGAGACTAGTATACTTCAGTTACTTTCACAGTGTCATGTCCTATGGTATATTATTGTGGGGCAAGGCAGCTGATATCGAGACAATTTTTATTCTTCAAAAGCGTGCAGTACGTAGCATTTATAATTTAGAACCACGAGTTTCCCTGAAAGATCGATTTAAAGAAATAGGCATACTTACTGTTGCGTCGCAATATATATTTGCTAACATTATGTTTATTAAACATAATATTCATTTATATAATAAGAATAGTGATATCCATAACGTAAACACTAGAAATAAGCATAAGTTAGTAGGCCCATATCATCGTTTACATAAAGTTCACAATACATTTGCGGGACTCGGTATACGTTCTTTTAATAAACTGCCTATTAATATAATAAATTTACCATTACTTAAATTTAAAAGCGCCGTTAAAATACAACTTATTCGAAAGGGATATTATTCAGTCAAAGACTACTTAAATAAAAAAAAATCATGGAACTAGTTGCTTGTTGCATACAGGATTTAAAGATCTGTATTACTTTTATGTCAATTTAGTAATGTAGAGGTACCTCGTGATTATTTGTGATGTTAACAAGTAACTTGTTTCTTAATTTGATTATTATTGAAGAATATAAATGCACAACCGCATTTAGTCACGGACTGCCTTTGCATTGTCACAAAGTGTAAGTGTATGCGCCATCATGCCATCTTACTGCCTATTTTAGATTTATATTAAAACATATACCTTAGCCCAAATTATTTAATCTCTATAATATTATTAAGTTATTACTGTTTTTATCTTTAGTTTTTTTATAGTCTGTAGTATATGGCATAATGGCTGCAACACCTTGTTAATCTGAGTTGTAAAATACTGAAATTATATTTAATTGGCGATTTGAAAGAGTGGCCGTGAGTTTCTTGCAGGTTTCTTCTCATAGGCTCAACCCTTTGTCTGAACCTAGCAACTAACCTAAATGTAGCTTCAGTAACTTAGTAAACTCACTAACCCATATATTTTGACGTTCATAAGTGTTACTTTGTGACCTAAATGAATAAATGATTTTTGACTTTGGATTTGAATCGATTTAATATTTCTCTACTCATAATGATTTGATTAGTAACTAGCAAAAACTTACTTGGCCATTAGACACTTTTGATGTGTGTATTATTAATTTAGGTATATATGCAATCAGCTATAAATTAATTAGGTTTTGATCAAACTTCGATGGCGTAGTGGTTAGTGTAAGTGACTGCCACGCCTGAGGTCGCGGGTTCGATTCCCGCACAAGTCAAACATTTGTGTGCATGAACATGAATGTTTGTCTTGGTCTAGGTGTTTCTATGTATAATATGTAAGTATATACAAAAAAAAAATATGTATGTATGTTTATGCATTGTCTAGTACCCATAGTACAAGCTCTGCTTAGTTTGGGCTAGATGGTGTTGTGTGTATGGGGTAGAATATTAGAATATTATTATTTATTATACAAAAAAAAAAAAACTAAAATATATATTGATATCCTACGTTCAAAATCTATATCGATTAATCGATATCATTTTAAATACCCAAAATGGCAACAGTTTTTTGACACTTTGTAAATGTCATAATCAAATAACTATTTTATTTTATTATTCGCTCTGTGACTTGTGACTCTCGCGCATTGATGATTTTCTGTTTTTGGATTTCTTTAACGACTTTTGGCTTTTTCTTACGGACTTCTACCTTTACCAAACGATTATCCAGGTTTTCTAACACGGACAACTGTAACTCTTACGATGGAAGAACAACGGTGTATTAACTATAGTTTAAACATATCCATGATACAAAGGCATTCTGGGGAATCCGAGAAGATGCTCACTTTACAGCCTTACCGCAATGGGTTGCACCAAAATATATATAGAAGAAATCCGAAAGCACTTATCCATCATCCGCTTACTGTGAATACCTATCCATCCCTTTTTACTCAAAACAACGAAATAACGCTGTAATCTAACTTCATTAATTTATTAAAAGCATGTACATACCCACGCAACTATGTTTTATTTTTTGAGGTTCTTTAAATACTTTTTCCATAAAATTATGAAAGTGGCAGACCTCTAATCAATCTCAGATTATTAGTTAAGCACTCATTTATCTAATGCAATAACAACTAATACAATTTTTGACTGTCCACTTCTAGGCCGGTGGCATTATGAAGAATAGGCATCGTTCTTTGTGTTTAATGTATGACTTAAGTTTAGATAGTCATTTATTATTATGTAGATGTTTTACAAATTTATTTCTTTGTATTGGATCACATGAGATAACAATGTGCAACTAGCATAATGTTATATCTTGTATCAATAGTAAATACACTATTTATCTTATGTGCGCACACAGACGCCGCAGTGCGGAGTCTATGAACCTTCGCTCCGAAGTACAACATGCTTATTTATTAACTAAACCCGTTTATAAGTAGAATAATTATATATTATTATCAGTAGATTTATATAAATATATAGGTTTAATACCTAAAATACTTTCTTATCTTCAATTGTAAAGTCAAACTTTATAATATAAGATATGTTTGAGTCAAAAAAAGCAATTACTATTTCGTAAATCCTGAATTATATTTAGAAGCCGCGCGTAAACTTATCAAACTTCTATACATATGCTTTATGTGGCAGTAAAGATAGCAGTACTCTACTACTGTTAGATTATTCCTTTTACAATAGGTGAAAATCTTCAAAATTGTCAGTGATTCACCTTTAAGTAGATAAGGGATATCGATTTTCCCTTCCATTGTGCTAATGTTTATATAATATGGATATGTAATATTTTATTACCGTTAAACAAAAATTAAATATATTGTTATTTAAACTGTATTCTATTTATTTCTAGGTTCTCAAAATGTATGCATGGGAACCAAGTTTCGAAGAGCAAATACTTAAAATAAGAAATAAAGAGATGAATGTTTTGAAACAAACAGCATATCTCAATTCTGCCACGTCCTTTATTTGGTCCTGCGCACCTTTCTTGGTAAGTGATCTGTTATCTAGTTGGAACCTTGATATACAATAAATTGACACCGTTATCTTATTCAGCCTGATTTGAGAGTACGATGTTGAGATTTGAGAGGCCCGGTCAGAGCAGAGGAGCTGTACTGTCAAGGCGCGAGCATCCTCTCAAAATAATTAAGATCAGTTTAGTCCACTTTGCCGAAAGAGCGCAAATTGTTAAATGTCGTATATCTTTTTTGAGGATAACTAAAAAAAATTGCTGACCTGCACGGTCTTTAACAATGTTTTCCTATAACGCAAAAACGAGCTATATTTAACTGTTTAATTTACACATGATATATGTATGTATATTAGTCTGTAAGCTTCCTAAATAAATAACTTCGACAAGTCTGAGTTGCACGACATGGGTTTGAACCTTAGTCTCACTGGACAGTGTACACTGAGGTATAATCATCCGAATAGCCAATTCATATGATCTAATATGTCATAGCTATCACATCTAAGCTGCCTACTAGGAGAGATGATAAAAGGAATGAAAATAAATTATCAGCGTCTATGAAGCCAGTCGTTAAAGTAGACAACTGCAATTCTAGACGAATTCGTACTGACGATACAAATGTATCGCCACTACGAATTTGTCTAGAATTGAAGGGTCCAACTATACACAAGAACAATGGCGTAATCCAAATGTTTTGCTTTTTTGAAGATTATGTTTCTAACATTATCAAGCCCAGTATCTTTGGGATTGAAAAACTTACAACTAACTGACATAAAATTTTGCCGAATCTTGAGTATTTCGTGTGTCATTTGATTCAATATTTGTCAAACTGCCTAGTGAAACAGCTCGTTAAACATCTTTAATAAAATACAGTGCTGATAGATTTGAAAGAATTAATATACTGCTATTATAAATCACCGTACCAATACACGCGTTCTCAACTTACACTATTTGAAAGGAATAAGGGGAGCCATTTATTTTTGCCATTTATTTTTTAATCGCTTAATTTGTTACTTGATTTAACATCACATTGTTAAATAATATTATTTTCAGCCTGTGGTGCCCATATAAATTTACAATGCTGAGATTATAGTAATTGCCCCTGATTTACACTACTATCTTGAAGTAATCGATTATATTGATGTAGTAAATATTATGTCAGTGGTAGATAACAGGTACTCAAGTATCTTAAGTATCGCTGAGTTCACTTTGTTATATTATTATTGATTAGTGTAATACTATATTATCTTTTATACTTATAATGCCAATTGCCTGATTATAAATTTAAAATTGTGTTGATGTCATTTTGTTTTTACTACGGCTAAGTCTTATAATATTCTAAACACTATTAAATGACAATAATTAAACATAAGGCAATTAAATGATTTTGTTTGCTTTCAAGGTGACCTTCCTAACATTCTTCACATTTCTGATTTGCGATCCCGAGAACAATGTCCTGACAGCTGAAAACATATTCGTGTCGATGTCTCTGTTTTACACAATGCACTTGCCTTTAGGTTTACTGCCAATCATCATAGTTGCAATCATCGAGGTAGTGCCACATTACGTTCAGGCCTCTATATACCTACATACAAGGCTATGGTTCTTTCACACATAGACACACTAACATGCACATCGCGACATTATAATATTTATAATAAATATGTCGACCGCGATGATCCAACTACTCTGTTTACTTTGTGTCCTTTGACTACTAAATCTCGCATGTTGAACATTTGTACGTTCACTCGCAAGTACGTACAAGTTTTGCGTAGAATTCATAATGTTGGTAATAAAGAACAAATCGGAGCGAGTGAACGTGCAACATAGTAGGTCGTAGACACAAGGTAAACGTGGAAAGCTCAAAGTCCAGCCTCCCCTGCATGGGCTCATGTTATACTATAACAACTGGAATGGTGTCGTAGGTATCGCTGATGTCGTTCGGGTGCTTTGTCTTGGTAAACGATACAGAAGTGCTGGACTCTGAGAGAGCTTTCGTAGCGTTGTCTCTTTTCAACATTCTGCGATTCCCACTGTCAATGCTGCCTAACGTTATATCCAATGTTGTTCAAGTAAGTTTTAATCTTAGACTGCTTGTGCGCAATATAAAGCTACTAAATTAGGATTATTAAATATAACAATAAGGTGTGGCAGCTGAGAAGTGATAATTGCAGTGAAGCTTTAAAGAAACAATTGTTCTTTGTTCATTAACAATGACTTAGATAGTTATATGAATTATGTCTATAAACTGCCTCGAGGCTGCCAACACTTATTTGTATATTATATATATTTATCTTAAATCCATGAACCCACTCATTGCAGAACTTTCTATTAACAATCGTGTGGTTTTGAGCAATTAATGAAATGTAATAAATGCTTTTATTTTAATGTAATATAAGGTTTGAGTATCTGGTGAAGAATTTAAGCTAAATCTGCTTACAACGCATGAGGCTCAAGAATTGTATATCATACAAACTTGTAATACAAAGACACGTACCTAATATATTATTGTTAAATTGTAGACATCTGTCGGTATAAAGAGGTTAAACAAATTCATGAACTGCGATGAATTGGACGAATCGTCGGTGGAACACGATCCTAAAGAACGTAAGTGTTACTCTGTCGTTGTGTTTCCCAAAATGTGTATTGGTTACTATTGTTTATTTTGGTGTTATTGCAGCGAATCCCATCGTGATAGAGAACGGTCACTTCACGTGGGGCGACCAGGAGTCGGAGCCGGTGCTGCGCAACCTGAACCTGCACATCCCGCGCGGCTCGCTCGTGGCCGTCGTCGGCGCCGTCGGCTCCGGCAAGAGCTCGCTGCTCGCCGCACTGCTCGGCGAGATGAACAAAATCTCCGGACGGGTCAACACCCATGGTACTTTTATATAAGACTAGCTGACCCGTGCAACTTCGTCTGCTTCACATAAGAATATTTTCCCCGTTTTTACAGCATTTACATTAATGCTCCGCTCCTATTAGCGTGATGTTATATAGCCTATAACCTTTCTTGATAACTGGCCTATCCAACAGTAAAATAATTTTTCAATTCGTACCAGTTGTTTCTGAGATAAGCGCGTTCAATTAAACAAACAAACAGCAAACTCTTCAGCTTTATAATATTAGTATAGATTTAAAGAGCTTTATTCTCATAAAAACTTACAGTCCACTTATAATGAGATACAAATATATACAGGGTCTGTCGTAAATAATGCATAACCCATATACTGTATAATATAATTACAGGTAGCATAGCATACGTGCCCCAACAAGCGTGGATCCAAAATGCAACACTACAGGACAACATATTGTTCGGCAAACCTCTGGACCAGCAAAAATACAATAATGTCATCAACGTTTGTGCACTAAAGCCTGACTTCGACGTTCTACCTGGTGGTGACCAGACTGAAATAGGAGAGAAAGGTAATTTACTATATAGTAAAGCAATATGTATTAAACTGTACCACTTCAGGGTACGGGCCTCTTCTCAGTATGCGAAGGGCTACGCCATACTCCACCACGCTGGCCCAGTAAGGGTTAGCAGATTTCACATACCCTCGTGAACATAATGGAGAACTCTCAAACATGCTGGTTTCCTCATAATGTCTTCCATCACCGTAATTTAGTAGATATTTCTGAATCCAGCATGTATGTTTACGCAAACAAAGTATAACGCTTTAATAGTAACAAGATTTGATTTAAAACATGGAACATCAATTACTAACACATTCTCATCTATATGAGTAATTTATGTTTCATATTTATCACGAACAATTAATATGCCTAGAAAATATTCTTTACATATTTAAACCATATTGAATCACTAAATAATAATGTACACTTGACCTATTTTACTGCATTCGTTTACTCTAAACGATTGCATACATAATAATAATGTTTTGAAATGTATTAAAATCTAAACAATGAGACCATGCCATTGAAATCCAAAATCTTGAAACCTATTTCTACATTCCAAAGCTGTACAAAAAAATTTAAACTTTTCAATTATTTTAACGTAGGTATTTATATTATTGCTGTTGTAAAAACATGACAACGATGTTTACTTTGAATTTTAGAAAAATTCAAGATCTTACAAATGTTTAGCGACTTATGCCGCTGACTGTACAATGTACAAGACAGAGCCTACAATAAAACGTTGACAAGTCCTATATTATTATAATTCACTTATTTGCTCAGGTATAAATCTATCGGGTGGTCAGAAACAGCGCGTGTCTTTAGCACGCGCGGTGTACTACGACGCCGATATCTATTACCTGGACGACCCGCTCAGCGCCGTCGACTCTCATGTCGGAAAGCACATCTTCGATAAGGTATGTACATACAAACTACAATGGCAGCTCTCCTGATTAATTTTGTTACCGATAACCCTTTTTATTGCGTTGAGAAATTGCGTTACACAGAGGCTTTTGTCCAAAGAAAGACGACGATATGTCGAGGCCCGGGCATCTGTTCGGCCTATTTACTAAAGCCCCACGGTGTGCCGCCACTCACCCTCTTTGGTATCTCCATACCAAACCGGAGTGGATTTATACTTAGGCGTCTGCCGACCTCGATCTAGTATAATAAGTTAGCCAATCCAACTAAAAGGAGATACTTTAGCTCACCTAAGGGAATCGCCAAAAATTAAACGATGTTACTCCCTAGGGTGTAAACGAAACTATGTATAGTGTATCAATAATACACTATACATAGATACGTGTTGCACACTACTGTATTCAAATATAATTCCAATGCAATTATCCGGGTATCACTAAAAGGGCTGTCAAAACTCCATTTCTTAAAATGAGCACGACACTAGTACTATACCCATATTATATAATATATTTATATGAATGACTACAAAATTGTTCAATACTAGCATTTACAAGCGGTTTCCCTGGCTTTTTACTAGACGTAGGATACTCTATGTCTTTCTCTGTAACCAAACAACATTTGCATTTATAATATAAGTTAGGATTCACCTGACTGATCTTAAGTGACTGTGACGCCGCTTAAAGTTGCAATAGATCTATATTTATGTGCGATGGTAAAAGAACCAAGGTGATAACTGATGAAAAAAAAACACGCCTGTTCGTTTGATGTATGTCCTCGAGCAGTAGTAATGTAAGGAGTTCGGGAACAGGTGATAGGGCCGGGCGGGCTGCTGAAGGACAAGACGCGCGTGTGGGTGACGCACAACGTGTCGTACTATTTATTTTATCCCGATAATGTTGTTTAGACACAAGACGCCTGTTCGTTTGATGTATGTCCTCGAGCAGTAGTAATGTAAGGAGTTCGGGAACAGGTGATAGGGCCGGGCGGGCTGCTGAAGGACAAGACGCGCGTGTGGGTGACGCACAACGTGTCGTACTATTTATTTTATCCCGATAATGTTGTTTAGACACAAGACGCCTGTTCGTTTGATGTATGTCCTCGAGCAGTAGTAATGTGAGGAGTTCGGGAACAGGTGATAGGGCCGGGCGGGCTGCTGAAGGACAAGACGCGCGTGTGGGTGACGCACAACGTGTCGTACTATTTATTTTATCCCGATAATGTTGTTTAGACACAAGACGCCTGTTCGTTTGATGTATGTCCTCGAGCAGTAGTAATGTGAGGAGTTCGGGAACAGGTGATAGGGCCGGGCGGGCTGCTGAAGGACAAGACGCGCGTGTGGGTGACGCACAACGTGTCGTACTATTTATTTTATCCCGATAATGTTGTTTAGACACAAGACGCCTGTTCGTTTGATGTATGTCCTCGAGCAGTAGTAATGTGAGGAGTTCGGGAACAGGTGATAGGGCCGGGCGGGCTGCTGAAGGACAAGACGCGCGTGTGGGTGACGCACAACGTGTCGTACTATTTATTTTATCCCGATAATGTTGTTTAGACACAAGACGCCTGTTCGTTTGATGTATGTCCTCGAGCAGTAGTAATGTGAGGAGTTCGGGTACAGGTGATAGGGCCGGGCGGGCTGCTGAAGGACAAGACGCGCGTGTGGGTGACGCACAACGTGTCGTACCTGGCGCACACGGACCTGGTGCTGGTGCTGCGCGAGGGTCACGTGTCGGAGGCCGGCACCTACCAGCAGCTGCTGGAGAAGAAGGGCGCCTTCGCCGAGTTCCTCCTGCATCACTTGAGCGACGCCGAACGTACATCACCTGAAGGTAATTTACTGTGCCATTAAACAGGTAATAAAGAAATTGTTATTATATTCTGTTATTTCTTAAATGTTATTTATCTACATAACTGTCAATATTATGTTTACACTTGTAAAGCCTCAAAGAAAATGGTTGCTCTAGAAATTAGTAGTACGTTACGTAGTAGTAAGTAAGCAGCTAGTAGAAGTACATTTTGGATATTTTATATTTGCTTATTTCAGAATTGGATGAAATCAAACAGGATCTGGAAAGCAAGCTTGGCTCCGAGTTCCAGAATAAATTACAAAGAGCCCGTTCCCTCTCGGAAAGTGCTTCAGAATCAGAACAAACCGGTGCAGGTATACGATTACAAATTAATTACATTAAGAACAAATGTGACTCAAATTATAAATGTCAAATATTTGTGTAATGACGTTTTGAATAAACTTTTAAAAATGAAGCTACATGTGTATTACGCGTGACGCGTTATATTAACATAACTTGAACCATAATTAAACATAAAATAAGTGTAATTAAGATTTGAAATACTCGTGCTGTCTTTTTCTGTGGATTTAAATGGTTTTAATTTTATGATCGTCGATATGTCAAACATTATAACTGTTATGTAATCTTATGGAATGGCCGATAGGTGAACGCGCCGGCAGCGTGAAGAGAAAGACACCCGACAGCCTCACGCCCAATGAATTGAAGGAAAAGAATAAACTCATAGAAACCGAGAAAACAGAAACCGGAAGTGTAAGTTCTTAACATTTATTATATTAATATGTAATTTTGAAAAAAGTTTCATGTTTCTGCCTATAGCTAAAAGAATTATCTAAATATCCCTCTAAGAATTGAATAACGTAAAGATGGCTCATACGCGCATTTCACTATTTATGTTTTGGTTCTATGTAATATACGCAGATTTGTATTTATGTTTTTTCGAAATAGTTACTTGCAGTGATATAGTAACTTAATCTTAATGGAAAACGACCTTGCTCAACACTAGTCAAAATGGGTGTCCCACAGGGTTCAATTATTGGTTCATCAACATCACATAAAAGAGCATGTTAGAATACTTAATATAATGTTAGACAACGGGTCTTACTCGCGATAAAGTATTTAAAAGGTAATAAATACCTATTGATTACCCGACGTTTCGACCGACTTGCATCGATCGTGGTCACGGGTTGACTGATGTGAGCTCAGCGGCGCCTTCGTGAAGTGCGGGTTCCGGCAACTACCCTCACTTGGTCACTATTATTTATATTCGCACTGTCGGTATTTCGACACACAACACTAACGACGTCTACACACTGGCTACCTAAGTCACTACGGCGACGTTTACATTTGCTGATGACTGGATTCCAAGATGTAGACAAACGGTATCCATCCTCCCGGTTGAAGTTACGATATTTCTTAATTTCAACCGCTTCACGTACTATCCTGGAGTAATAGTGACGATCGGTGGATAAAACCTGTGGTTTATGTAACTCGATCCAGTGGTTTGGTCCAGACTCCAGCAAATGCTCGGCTATAGCGGACTTGTTTACTACCCGGTTCTTGACAGCTGTGATATGTTCCTTGACCATTTCAGCGATTGTACGTTTGGTCTGTCCGATGTAAGAACTACCACAACTGCAATCCACCTTGTAGACGCCGGGTGTTTGAAAAGGGATAACCTTTTAAATACTTTATCGCGAGTAATACCCGTTGTCTAACATTATATTAAGTATGTGTACAAATCGCGAAAGTTTAAAAACTTTTATAGCATGTTACAAGTTTATGTGAACTAAAAATAATTATTTCAAGATAATATTATCTACAGAGATAAAACAACTCGCTTATGTAGGTTATAGTGCTAACGCTTGGTATCTTTATGTAAAGATTATTATCTCAAAGATTTCACGTTATAACCTTTATAAATAGTAAAAATAAATGTGTTACATTCTAAAATAAACACTATATATTATAACCACTATAAAACCAATGCAAGATGTGTTGGACCTTTAGATACCACACAATTTTATAGGGGTTCTTATTACTTAGTTGTACCTTCCGTGACACACACCGGCATTGATTAAAAGTTGAATTGATTTACAGACTGATATAAAAACAGCTTTATTCAGATTAAACGTGTAGCTATTTTCACAATATGTCGTAAGATTTTGTAATGAAATATTAGTCATCTTCATACAGTAGAAAACTGCAACGTTGTATATAATAACTTTGACTGCACGGATGACGTAGTGGTTGAAGTGGTCACATCGCCACTGCCGCCACGTTGACTGTTGTGGGTTCGATCCCCACACGGGACAAAAATTGTGTGATCCAGAACTGGTCGTTTCGAATCTGGGAGTTCTTTGTGTCCGTTGTTTAAATGTTTGTAAAATCCCCCGCAACATAGAAATTATTTCTAGCGCGGAAGTTGTATTCTAAAAAGAAAAACAAAAGGAATAACGCCTTTACACTTACAGTATCAATGATCATATAAACATGAACTATATTAGGTCTATACTCTTTCTGATTACAGGTGAAATGGAGCGTATACAAACACTACTTAATGAGTGTAGGAGTGCTTTCGTCCGTGTTAACAGTGCTGATGAATCTCATACTACAAGTCTTCCAAGTTGGATCCAACTACTGGCTCACTGCGTGGTCTAATGATGACAAAATGGTAATATAACTTACATGTTATGTCATTCTTTCTAAAACGAATACTGTCAAATAAATTACGTCATTTTTACAAAACCACAGTTACTATGCCTAGATCAATTCTGAATGTAACGTTATATAGAAATTGTAATTGGATATAGAAAAAGAATTCTGATCGCCGTAGAAAATATTCAAAGCAGTAGCGCCAAACTTCAGAAAAAGCACACTTCACCAGTGTTGCCAACACGGTGTCAGATTTTCGGGCTAAATAAAGTTTTAAAAAGGACTAGATTCGCCTAATAAATTTAAAATAGGGCTGGAATTATTTTATTAGGAAAAATAAATAAAAGAAGTGGGTTCGATTAACTATATTTACTTATTTAGTAGATTACCTACTCAAACATAATCAAAATTAAAAAAAAATACTTCAAACGAAAAAAACACAATTTAAAAGTCCAAGTCAGAATCAGAGTCAGAGGATTCTTCGCCACACACGTTTTGACTGTCACTTTGTGCTGCTGAAGTGCCTTGGTCAGTATAAGTTTATACTTTTCTTTGGATCCAATTTTTTTAGTACATCCTTTGGGATAATATATGAGTAACAAGTTTGATTGAATTTTATAAGGCCAAATCGTATGTGTAATAAAGAATTTAATGTGTTAAAGTTCATCCTATTTCGTAATTTATTTTTAATTACGTTCATTGTGCTGCACATCCTTTCGACGTCCGCGTTTGAGTGTGGCAAAACTAACATTAGGAATGCCAATGAGCTCAGTTCTTGATACGGATTATTATTTCCTGCGTCTTTATATTGCGAAACTTCGTGCCAAAATTTTACGTTATCGTTCGTATTTTCCCATTTGTTATTATGTATATATTTCCATTGTGAAATCACTTTATCAATTGTATCAGCATTCAATCCGAAATGTTCAGCCAATTTAATTATTTCCAGGCCCTTCTCTGGTTTTAACACATGATCAACGCTCATAATGTTCATATTTTGAAGTATTTTTATGTTGTCGGGAAGCCGTTGCTGCAATTCTTTAGTCAGTTTGACGGTGAAATCAATGCACCGTTTTTTAATCATTTGTTTATCGCTTAAACTGTAAGTTTCAATAGACTTTTCAAAGTTATAGCCAAGGTACCGATTCGGATCTAAGTAATTGGCAATTTTGTCTTTGAAAATATCAATGGAGTGGGGTCTTCCAGGAATCACAATTTTATCGCATAGGACCTCTATCAATTTCACTAAAGATTGCAGCAGTTTTGTAGGGTCACTGTTTTGTCCTTCAAATGCCTTTATCGTGTATTGTACTTGCGCAAGTATTGTTTTTATATATATTAAATATGCCTTATTGCGTGGGTACATGTTAAACAACATTTCGGCCGTATAGCAATTATTTTTGTTTTCGGCAATTTCAAAAAACAGCTTCAACTCATCCCATTGATCCAAAATTCGTTGCACGGCAGGTTCTATAGAAAGCCACCTAGTGGCACACCTTTTCAAAATTTTTTCCCGCAATTTATGGTTGCATAAATTTTTTTTATACTGGAGTCGGCGTTCAGGTGATAAACAAAACCAATTGTAAGTTTCCCTTAGAAGGTACTCGATATTCCGCGGTATCGTTTCTTCAGAGGCATGACTGACTGCGAGTTGTAAAGAATGACAAACGCATCTTACCAAAATTAAATGTTCTAGACCATACTCTTCTTTTAAAATTTGGTAAACGCCATTATTAATTCCTACCATTACACTAGCATTATCGGTTCCCAGGCCAACCATATTCTGCAGGTTTAAATCAATGTCTTGAATAGTTTTTACAATCCCATTTACAATTCCTGTGGCGTCTGTAGTATCTAATTCTATAATTGAAAGAAACGTCATAATTTTTTTCATGGATTGACTATAGTACCTGATTACAAGGCCTAAATATTTTTGAACAGATATATCTGTCGAATCATCAATTTCGAGACTGTAGTTGGTATCACCATTATCCCCTCTGAATACTGATTTAAAATGGGGCGCTAGCACATTTCTTATAATTTCACTGCATTTAGTACGATGTAGCTGCATGGTACAAGCAGCCTTGGAGTCAGGAAAAGCTTTTGCACACATTTGACTCAAATGATCAACTTGCATAACAGCTGCGTGCTCTGCAATATAGAGCGAAAGCAGGGCTTCGGCGTTAAATACACTGCCTTTAGATTCCACTTCTTTTTGTAAAGATATCGTAGTCTGGCCCGTCGAAAATGGTTTTAATTTTTCTATATGTTTTTTTGACTCAGAGTGACGCTTCACTTCGTATAACTTTGCTGTAAATTCTGTTTTACAATAAATACACATTGTTTTAGAATCATTTCCACTGACTGGTTTTAACCATTTCTTATAAGCAGAATCATTCTCCCATTCTTTCCTATAATGTTGAGCGTCATTAGTTTTCTTTTTTATTTGAACGTCCATCTTAACGATTTGCACCACGTGTCACAAGGTAACTCACTGAAATTCTAATTAGAATTGAATATTTTACAAACATAAAATGAACTCTGCAATTCTGTACGAAAAAGAACTAACTAGACTAAGATATGGTTCATGTAAGACAAAGACAAAATCGTAGTTGTATTTTCGGGGAATTCCCTGATAAAGTAAAGCGGCCACCTACACCTGTCTCTACGATTCATGTAAGAGGAAAAGAGATAGTTGTTGACGGTTTACATTAGTGACATTTGATGAATTAGAGCGGCAGAGTGTGTGATTTATGCTAAGTTTTGTTTGAATTTCGGTCTTATTGTTTCACACGAGAGTGTCGATTTCTAATACGATTTTGGGGCTAGAAATTGGGCTAGGGGCTAAATAATTATTTGTAGGGCTGTAAAAGCATAAAAAGGGCTAGATCTAGCCCCGAAAGGGCTAATTTGGCAACCGTGCACTTCACATCGTTGTGTCCATTACTAACGCTTTACATACGCTTGGCTGACATGCCTCTTCAAGAGATTGCAAGACACTAACTAGCTACAAGATTTTCTAATACATAATAGATGTCGTAAACTTAAGTGGTATTATTACATTTCAGACATAGGTACATACTTTTAAATATACCAGTATAGTTCGGCTTAACCATTGAACGTGGCTTTAGTCTATAAAAGCAGAATTCTATTAGAACCTCTCATTAAAAGAGAGTAAAAGGAATAAAATATCACAAAACATTTGAGGCTTTTTCTGCATGACATGTATTGTTGTCTAGGCGTCGTGGCTTGACCACATATTGGCACATTGTCATATTTATTTCTATAACAGAGATATATATCTTGCGGTAGATCGTGAACGGTACTGTAGACACTCAGCGTCGTGACATGTATCTCGGCGTGTATGGCGGCCTCGGCATCGGACAAGGTAACCAACTTATTTTATTTGTATGCAACAACCATATCTCGGTGATTGGATAACTAACAAAAATATTTGCTTAAAAAAATATATGGGACAGCAAATTTATTAGTAAAATGGTTTAAATTGCATTTATATTTTTTACAAAACTGAATATTTTTCATAAAAAAAATGTTTGTCATTTGTAAATTATGTCAAATGTCTAAAATGTGTTTTGGGAATAGTAATTATAATTATGAAACTCATAATAATGAATACATTTTTACCTTTATTTAAGTATATTTACTAATTAACTGTATTATTTATCTATGCATATTATATGCTATCTGTTTTTGAATAATATGTAACAAAATGACCCATTGCATGGTTTTGGACTATCTTACAAATGTGCCATCTTACGATATGCATGGAATATATTTCAATGATAGATTTATGTAAGTAGTTATAAGAATACAACAGTCACATTAAATGAAAAACTATCCATTAAGGAAATAAAAGAAAATTATAATCAGCTTTTTTGATGACATGGTGAGAAATGGGACATGGTAAACATAGGTATTTTCCAATAGTTTTGGCAGATATTGATATTATACCGTCTGCTTTCAACGACTCCCATACATTTAAGAAGTCGGCATTATTATCAGCATACATAAGTCCACTGGTGTACATAGTCGTACTCATCTGCAAGTCACTTCACTGAGTATGTTCCACGACCACTCCTGTATGCCAGCTACCTTATAAAGTTCTGGTAATAACTAGTCTGAAGGCGTCCTACACTGCGTTTGTAAATTCACCGTCGCCACTCAAGACCCATTTCCTAAACGGTAATCGGTTCTGCGTCTGCCACTGCCACTTAAGCTTTCTTAACCGGTGGGCTACATCGATGACATTCAGTTTTCTGTCAGATAAATTTATTACGAATTCGATGAAGCTGATAAACTTTCAATATAGCACTTTTACTAGCTTTGTCACCTTCAATCAGTTCAGGCTTAGCGTGAGTGTCGACGTTTTCCGACACCGTTTTTGTTTTTCGACTCCGTTATGAGATTCACACATCCAAGATGTGTGACCAGTACTTGGCATCGCTGCAAGGATTACAGAAGTGATCAGATTTCGATAAATTTATAGGCCATTTTATAGTCCATCAATGTTAACCGCACAATAGCTGATTAATATTTTCTATCTTCTGTATAATCTGCGTTGTGCGTTTATGGGCGTTGTACGGTTGCGCATTTTCTTCAAAGTCCGGAAAGTCCGGTCTGTTCTGTGGCCCGATGTTCGTCGAGCCTGCGCAAAGCGATTCGTGATTAACTAAGTTGTCTGTATGTCTAATGAACCTGCATCTATTACAATAATTATATGTCCGTGATTGCCACTCGAGTACATTTCTTTCAGGTCGAAATTAAGCTAGTTATTTGAGGTAATGGAATTTCTGCATCCTTTGAAAATATTGTGACTCTTGTATTTGACTATAAAATGTTTTTTGGTTCCAAATTTGTATAAGAAAATGCATGCTCCTTTATTTATCTAGATATTAATTTAATATTTAGTGTTTGTAAAATGATTCTCCGATACGCGCGTGCCCCGCCCGTTATGAAGCCACCACGAGGGAACTGGGTATAAATAAAACTTAATGTCTCACTGATATAGTTTGTTTGACCCGTGAGTGAAGCTCACTATGTTGGATATATGTACATTAACAATCACTGACACGTTTAACACGTAGTGAATTTCGTGTCAAACAAAGTATAATTTAGGAAGACATGTCTGGCGTGCCTTTTGCTAAATGAGTTTAAAATAAGAAGTAAAGAACGCCAATAAGGCAGTGAGAGAGGTATACCTGTGGTGGCGGGGTCGGGGGCGGGGCGCGCGCGAGTGCTGACGGGCGGCTGCGCGGCTGCGCAGTGGTGTCGGTGTCGGTGTCGTCGCTGGCGCTGTACCTGGGCGCGCTGGCGGCGGCGCGCGCGCTGCACGCGGCGCTGCTGGCCGGCGTGCTGCACGCGCCCAGCATCGGCTTCTTCGACTGCACGCCCGTGGGCCGCGTGCTCAACCGCTTCAGCAAGGACGTGGACGTGCTCGACAACGTGCTGCCGATGACGCTGAGGGGCTGGACGTCCTGCTTCTTTTCGGTACGCGACGCTTGTGCGGTGTCCGCCCGCGGCGCGCCCCTTGTGCATATATTGCAGGCTCGGTCTCCTCGCCGGTTTATTTCCTGCGACTTGCTTGGAGGAAGATTTGAATGCTTCCTTTTTTCCACCGAAAACAATCTTACTTGTAATAATTTGAATTTAATTGTTAAACCAGATTTGACCGAGTGCTGCATTATTTACAAGGACGTGTTGCGCGATTTGCTTAATTTTAGTTTTCTTTAGTATTTTTTTATATATTATATATATTTACCCACTGTTGAAATGCCATGATTTGGAAAAATATTTTGATAACGCTATTGGCATTGTCTAATCGATAAAAATAATAATCAGCCATACTCTAATACGAACATTCGTATATAATCTAGGGGATCAGTTTATAAATTACCTAACAAAAATAATAAGAATAATTTTGGTGCCTTACTTTAAGATCATAAACCATCCTTTTTACTTAAAAATCGTATAGACTGCATGTCGTTAACCCTAGAGTAGACACAAAGCTAGCTTTCTTAATTATATCCTGCACCCTAGCACTATCCGTGACGACCAGTCACTTAGTATTCCGTCGACCTTATTGTCTCGTAGCTGTGCACCACTGTGCTAAACACTGCCTATCGTAAACAATGTATTCATTATTATTAGTATCTGTGAGCTTCAGTAAGCTGTTTACGGCTACTAAACTAGTATCCATGGACGTTGTTGCAGCATTAGGATCGATATTCGCTGACTTAATGCCTTACTTGGCATGCTGGAAAGCGGCGAGGTTGCTCCACGAGCTATTATTGGATCATGTATTAAAGGCACCGTTGCAATTCTTCGAAGTGACGCCGGTTGGCAGGATATTATCTAGATTTTCTAAAGACGTGGACATTTTGGACACGTCTCTCCCTTCGCAGATCTCCGACTTGATGTGGTGCATCTTTGAGGTAAACTCGCCACACCACTCTTACGTTCATAGTTACTTGTATGTCACAACACGTTTATGTTAGTACTTGGTTTATGTTCATTTATTTATATTGCTGCCTTTATCATTATTTTTCTAAAAGACATATAGCCATAAACAAAAAAACATATTATATGCAATCCTAAACAATTTTAGTTTATAGTTAAAAATAAAATCAAATAAAATGTCGACTTGAAAATAAAATTCTGAAACCAAGAATATAGTTAGAAATAACAGCTAAGATAAACTTCGTATTAGATATTAGGAATGACAATGACTTGTCAAATATTAGATAGGTTTATGTAAAAATATATATACAAAAACATATTTACAATATGGCAAAGATGTAATAAAC
The DNA here is from genome assembly GCA_963675205.1 of Catocala nupta. Classification (NCBI taxonomy): domain Eukaryota; kingdom Metazoa; phylum Arthropoda; class Insecta; order Lepidoptera; family Erebidae; genus Catocala; species Catocala nupta. The sequence continues at coordinate 21,364,966 of OY776086.1, read as the reverse complement.
CCACGACTCATTAGTTATATTTAAGAGACAGATTTTGGTTTTAGGTATTAATTGCCTGACAGAAAAAATGTGACAAGTAAATTTTTTGGCTGGCATGCCTACTTACCGTTTACGTGAACGTAGTAGTTCAAGTACACATAATGAAAGGAATTAGTTTAAATTAATATTAAACAAATGCATTATATTCTAGACACAAATATCCGGTTTACCATTAAAATAAATTATATATACATAACGGTAATTCAATGCCGGATATTTTTGTGTTAGCGGTAACATATCACATGGCCCTACCACTTTTTGTTGTAGAGGCAAACGGCAAAATCAAATCCGGTAAGAGAGTATGATAAAAATGTTAATGTTTATCTTTTCAACGTTAACACATTGCTGCGCTTGCAATTCATACAGCGTGTTGTCGTTTTGTTATTTTCATATTGCATATTCATACTCATTTATCTTTTGTTGCAGTCCAAATAAATCGCATAGTAAATGCCGTTCGATATTATTTATTGCACCAGCATAAATACACCATGTATTTATTCAGTATTCAACAAATACACCATATAGAATTATGTAAACCTTGCTTTACATATTTATTTTAGGCATACGTTTATAAACTGATCCTAAATTATATACTTATATTTTCATTTTATTAGAATGTTTATACTTGGGAAAAATGTAATCAGATTAATGATTAAGGATTATGATTAGAATGTGTAATCTTTAATTATGATTACAGATTACAAAAAATAATCAAGGAAGTAATCATATTTGATGATTAATGATTATTAATTTGTAATCGTAATCTTGATTACTTTTTCTGATTGATGGCCAACAGTGAGAACTTTGAAAAATAAAAAACAAATTGTATAACAACAAACCATCTCTATTTTTTAATCAGTCATACATTTAAATTTATTGACTAATCATTTTACGCATAAATCTACTGGATTGTCATTATTGGAATGTTATTTACGATATGCCGCTTAATTTAGATTTCAATGGCACCCTCTTTTCAAACATTTCATCTGAAAGTCTATGTGACTTCGGTGAATTGGTACAAACATGACGATCGTCTCCTTGCGCTCGATTAGCCTGACTGGTGCGCAATGCGCATTGAGCAAAATGGCGCGACCGCACGTCGACAATGCGTACGCGATGATTGGCTCGTAGCCGATCATGTTATACCCCGTCCTCGCACGCACCCTTCCCGCGCGTCTTGTCGTAACACAAAAAGCCGAGAACACAGTTACCTAAATACAAATTATCACTTTATAGGAAGTTCGATAAAATATTAATTAATTATATCAATGACTTCCTAAGTTAAAATTCATATAAACTCAGTCAACAATGTGTCATGTAATTTTGATTACTATCTACTGTAATCAAGATTAAAAATTATGTACACATGTGTGTAGTCTTGATTATAAGTAACCATGACTAATTCAATCTCATTAAAAGTAGTCAATCCGATTACAAAAGTAGTTCATTACGCCCAACTCTAGTTTAAATATATCTAAAATATTGTTATTAATAAATAAATTGTTATGCTTTAGGTATTGGGCACGCTATTTGTGATAAGTTTGTCAACGCCTATATTTATGGCGGTGATCATTCCGATCGGTATCATATACTACGTGATCCAGCGATTTTACGTAGCGACCTCGCGACAGCTGAAACGTCTGGAGTCCGTGTCGCGATCGCCCATCTACTCGCATTTCGGCGAGAGTATCACTGGCGCCGCTACCATACGAGCTTACAGCGTCTCTGAAAGGTACAGTATCCTTATCATTCATCTTATTTTGATTATAACTAGAAACAGAATATGGATACATTGCTACATATGTAGGTATATTTACTTATATCTATTTATTTATTAACTAAGGATATGCGACAAAAAATATGATGATACTAACAAATGAACACAACTTTTGTATAGTGTACTCCTTCAATTAAAGGAGACCACAGCATGCACATTCGTGTAACAACAAAGCTTAAAATAAAATATTTAAAATTCATTAGTATAATTTTATATTCAGTCTATGTAGAATTTATAAATAAAATTAAGGATCATTGTATATACATAACATGATCGGCCATTTGAAAATTGATACACCGTGTATGATCAAGATAGAGATAGAGATTTGATAGTGGTGCAACAAATACTACATTAACGAAAATAATACTATTTCAGTTTTTTGACGAACACATAATAGCAAAACAAATAAAATACTCATAATTGTTAATATGTGATTATTTAAACAACGTAACTTACACCTGACAAACTTTTATCAATAAACGTGATATTTGTAAATTTTGAGCACATGAAAAATAGTTTGTTTCCTCTCTATAAAGCTGTAGAAAACAGACGCAATTACTATTAATCTATTGAGTCACAGCAGCACACCGGTGGCCAGACAAGATAGATTTCTAAATAAATTTGATATTGCTGTCAATTCTGTTGCCACAAAATTCTCTAAACTAAACCAAAAATCACTAAAATTTAGTTTAGTTGTGTCAAACGACATTTCGTATTCTGAAATCGTTAAAATTTACAGTACTAAACTTATTTTAGTTTGACAGGATTAAAATTGGTTTAGTTACTCAAATTAGTCCTTTCTGCATTCTGCTGTACCGTTTAAACGTCAAAAATGATCTAAAATTAGAAATGTTAAACTAATATAAGATTCTGAAAGACATCTGAAAACATGATACGCCGTTTAATTTTTCTAGAGATTTGGTATTTGAGGCTTAAAATATGGATGTGCCTTTTTTATACAAGATATCTTTAATATAGCAAGATGTTAATATGATGAATTAATATGCACATTGATAAACAATAAGATTTCGAAATATTTAGTATCTGATGGCTTCATGCTTCTATCGTATGCTCACTTTCTGCAATGCCGTAATTTCTGCATTTGTTACTTTTCTTTTAAAAAACCTTTTAGTTTTATTGCATAAACATGCACAGCCAATAGCTTTAAATTTGGGTTTAGATTTATTTTAATGTCAAGGTCTATTTACTTATCTGTTCTCAAGCTAGATTAGTGTGCTTACTTCGGATCTAACATGAATGAGGAAAAAATCTTAAGGTCGGTAATTTTCAGCGATGGTCTGTCGCCTACTCCAATTATTGTTCGTAGCTCCAAGGCAGTATAGTTAACATTAAATGTCAACGTAAAGAGTTATACTCTTTGTCTTTGTGTGTCCTTGTATACATGTCAAATATACTCGCATAGATAACACAAAAAAAATCAAAACTATGAGGTAGGTTGCCAGGCAAAGGAACTCAATTGCGCAGTGTTTATTGGAGTTATAGCAAGAAAAATAACATAATCCTTACTCTTTATTTTATGATATGTGTAAACAAATATTTTCATACACATCATAAAGCTCAAAAATATTAATTTAAATATTTTTTTTCGTTCGTCTTTGACGTTCATTCTGTAGTATTAAGTATTTTAAGTACCGATATCATTGCCTCAGTTCAAATTATGATTGGCAAAATCGAACTTGGTGCTGTTTAAACAAAATCCAAATTTAGTTCGTTGAAACAGCAAAATACCCTACACGAAATAAACTAAAATTAGAAAATTTTGACTTACTTTAATTAAATGAAAATGACAACAGAAATAGCACCATTCTAGGACTTGACAGATTAATATACCTAAGTGTTAATATTCAAAATCATACCAAAATAATTATAGGATTGCCAATTTGGACGAAATCCTCGCACATCAAACCAGAGCGTCAGCTTAATAGGTTATTATTATGTAAATCTATTCGGAAATTTTAGATATGTAGGTAATGTCCGTAATAAAGGGTCCACAAATATAATTATATATCATCTATGACACATTTTTACCTTAGTCTTCGAGTGTATTAAAACATTTTTAAAATTCGTCCGCCGTCAAATCTTCTGATTATTTGATCAGATATAAATTCAGTCACTGATTGCACAAGAATTTCGCAGTTACTGTAAATTTTGATAATTAAACGATTTTATTACGAAATTGATATATTTTGAAAGTCTGTGAAGTCTCGGCCGAGAAATTATTATCTAGGTATATTATTGTTTCGATACCAAATTACAGCGGTTTCGATGCGATCTTACAAACTATTATTATATTGTTAACAGATTTATACACGAATCAGAGCGAGGTGTCGATCACAATCAGTCGTGTTATTATCCGAGCTGCATTGCGAATCGATGGTTAGCAATCCGGCTGGAGATGATCGGTAATCTCATCATATTCTTCTCTGCAATGTTCGCGGTGCTCAGTAGAGATTCGATCAGTCCCGGTCTAGTCGGGCTCTCGGTCAGCTACGCCTTACAGGTACGAGCACATATTCATTAAACAGAATTTGTAGCGCCTCTCATTACTGTCGGTCTACATAACTATATTAATTTTCAGATCACACAAACTTTGAACTGGCTCGTTCGTATGACATCAGAAGTGGAAACCAACATCGTGGCCGTCGAGAGGATCAAAGAATACGCGGAGACGGAACAGGTGATCGAACCGCGAGGTAGAGACGTAGGCTTCGAGGTCGAGCAGCGACAACAATAAGTAACGCTAACGCGTCGCGCCCACAGGAAGCGGCGTGGAGCACGGCGACGGGCCCCGGCGCCACGTGGCCCGAGACCGGCGCGCTGCAGCTGGAGCGCCTCGCGCTGGCCTACCGCCGCGGCGCCGAGCCCGCGCTGCGCGACGTCACCTGCGCCGTGGCGCCGCGCGACAAGCTGGGCATCGTGGGCCGCACCGGCGCCGGCAAGTCCACGCTCACGCTCGGCCTGTTCAGGTGCGTCGCGCCCCGCGCCCCGCGCCCCGCGCCCGCCCCGCACTCGTGCGCTCTCGCTCACCTCACTCTCTCCCGCAGGATCGTCGAGGCGGTCGCCGGCCGCATCCTCATTGACGGCCTGGATATAGCCAGCATCGGTCTGCACCAACTGCGCTCGCGCATCACCATCATTCCACAGGACCCGGTTCTATTCTCGGGCACTCTGAGGATGAATCTAGATCCCTTCGAAACGTACTCGGACGATGACATCTGGCGTGCATTGGAGCACGCGCATCTCAAGCCGTTCGTGTTAGGTGAGTGGCGATGCGAGTGATGATTGAGTAGTGCTGCAACATTGACGTGTACTAACTCGCGGCGTGCGGTGCGCAGGGCTGCAGGCCGGGCTGCGCCACGAGGTGTCGGAGGGCGGCGAGAACCTGTCCGTGGGGCAGCGACAGCTCGTGTGCCTGGCGCGGGCGCTGCTGCGCAAGACGCCGCTGCTGGTGCTCGACGAGGCCACCGCCGCCGTCGACCTGGAGACCGACGAGCTCATACAGGTGAGTGCGCGCCCCTCGCCCCCGCCGGGTGACTCCAGTGGCCACGACCCATCGCACGCTCATCACACGTCTCGTGTTACAGAAAACTATTCGTTCCGAGTTCGCGGCGTGCACGGTGCTGACCATCGCGCATCGACTCAACACCATCATGGACTCCACTAAGGTCATGGTGCTGGACAAAGGACAGCTCGTCGAGTACGCGCCTCCGGAACAATTGCTTCAGGACAAGAACTCCATATTCTACAGTATGGCGAAGGACGCTGGACTTGTTAACTAAATTGATAACAAAAATATCACTAATTTTATTAGTATTCCTATTAGTGAATTGCAAGAATATCTAGCGTGTGATAAACAATATTAGCTAAGCTGGTATGAAAGTGGTTAATGCATTACTGTTACTGTTAAAACGAGCTTACTTGCTACTGTAACCATGTGTGCTTCTGGGACATCATTTTATGGTTGCAAGTTACTCTCATTTGTTATCTATATGACAACTCCATGTATAAAAATAATAGTGTATATCTTCAAAGTTTAGTGTACATACCGATGGTATTCAGTAAATACGTATTGTTATTTGCATTATTATTAAGAAAAAGATATAGTTTGTTTATGCTCAACTCATACTGTACCAAATCTTGGCCACTGAAGATGTTTTATATCATAGGCAAAGAAGTAGCAAACCACTACAACTTTTAAATTTTATAATATAGTTATAATATAAACTGAAGCATTTACGACGCATCACAGTTATAAATGAAAATAGGTAGCGTTTTAAAATATCGAAATAGTACTTAAGAATTTTGACAGGGTGAGATTTTTATGAGTTTCAGCGATAAGTAGAGGTATATTAATTAGATAAGCTCAAATAGTGCCGCAATACAAAACATTACAGCCATCAATACAGTGTCTTCGTTTTGTTGCATAAGAAAACATAAATAAGAACTCAACTATCAGTGACTGTCGAGTTAAATGATGGTGCGTTAACTGTGTTCAAACGTAACAATTTTATGGATGTTTTACGACAGACGCATTTAGTTATGTCTAATAAGGATGTACTTAAGGGACACGAGGTTCGCGTTTAAATCATTGAATGTTATATGCTCTACCACTCGAAACGCGTATGACTTTCGAAACTGCGTATCGAGTATACCTAATTGTTTACAGTTATGTAGCTCTATGTTACTGTTGAAATAGAAAATCTTTGTACAAGATATTTATAATTGAACTTAAAAATGCTTTAATCGCGGCAGCTGTACTTGGGTGATAACTGTTTCGTGATAAGTGTTTGTAATTTATGCCGTTATGTATAACAAACCTATTTATTATAATAATGTATAAGCCGGACGATTGATCTCATGACACAGAAAGCTGGAAAACTGCATATTACTACCCAACTCAGTTGAAAATTTGACATTTTATTGTAAGTTACAACGTTTTTAAACAACTAATTCAGTTACTTAATATAGGTCACCAATTACTTAACCAGCCAGCTTCACCTCGCCGCTTGACACCAGTCATGGTTCATACCACGAAGCATCGCATCGGTCCATCGTAGAGTCGTTCTGGTTGGTTAAAGGGTTAAGAGGAAACACAAGGGCCGTTTTCCCATACAATAGTAGTCCCCTGTTTTCTCCCTGGGTAATGCCAGTAGAGCAATAATATTTTCCCAAAAAATGTATGGCCTCTATTGCCATGGCCCTATGTTTTCCTTTTTTTCATTTATTAATTATTAAAAGAGACATGAGCATTCAAAAATCTCAAATATTGGCCAGATTTTCCGCTGTGTTCAAACATCCATCAAACAAATTTGAGTAGATTATATAAAAAAAGGAAAACATAGAAACACGGCCACAGCCTTTCTTCAATTTTTAATGAAAAAAGTAATTAAATCGGTCAAGTGTTGGAGAAGGAACTAAGGGACTACGAAACGTTGATTTTGTGTATTTTTAATAGGTATTTTCGGTCCAAGCTGCAGTTGTCTCTATCACGTTCTGCGGGCACTGCGCGACAGCAATAGATTTTACAAATACCTATTTTTCAATTCTCTCGCCCGTGGTGTTTCTTCTTAAGGCGCTCGACGACTTTCTTAAAACGTGCAAATACTTAATTACTGCCTAATTATTTATAATACAATTTGTATACTCTTTGTTAGGGACAACTTAGTTAACAAGAGAATTTAATTTAGTATGGTAATGTAACTTATTGTTTCTCGCCTCAATAATCCCCAGAACCAAGAGGCTGGCATGTAGTTTCAGGGCATATTTAACTTATCGCCCTGCAGGCGCGATACACACCCAGCACTCTTTAAATATTATTTTCAGAATGTTTATAAACAAAATTAAATGATAAACATTTTTATGATTTAACAATTATTCTTCAATGTCATCTTAAATCATTAAGAAACTTCATGAGATAGAATATCTTTATAAAAATTGGTTCATTTCTATACTTAATTATTGTTATGAACATAAATAATTTAATTGAATTTCTTAACCTTTTGACCGCCACAGTCATGTATACACGACAAAGCAAAATGTGTCCGGCACGCCACGGTCACGACTACATGACAAATTAAAGGATGAAATCGTAGCTTGGCGCCGAGAGCACGCTTTTACTTTTTTGACGTGGCGGTCAAAGGGTTAAATAAAGATATTTGTGTCTATCTAAATCTTCATTACATATTTTCTAATATCACAATCTATAAGTACAGTATATTGGTCATTAAACATCATTAATTATATAACCCATTATCTCAGCATGTATCTATGCATACTCCGTAGTAAGACATTATATTATCATAAAAATCATACCTACTGCCAAATGTGCTATTTAACAGTCACAATAAAATCTTACTTTATATGTTATGAAGACTAATATGAACGTTGTGGTATGACATGTATGTACGTTTGTGAATATAATATGTACATAAAAATTACAAAATGTACATTTTGTAAAAAATTGTCCAGTTTCCATAAGGCAAGACCTAGTGCATAAGTAGATTAGTCTTCACTTTTGTGCCTATTAAGTAAGTAAAGAGGTTATTTGTTTCACTGAGTATTAATATTTAAAAAAATACCAATATAATTAAATAATAACATTATTGCTCTGAACAAATTAAACATTAATCATCCACATGCTGAACAGTTTTATTAATTGACTTGCCGATATTATTTTAAGACATATGATTAGTCAAATATATTGTTATATTTGTAAAAATACAGATTGCCATGTAATCATAATGCGATTTAATTTGCTAATGTATAATTTCGTAAAATTGTTACTTAACGTTATTGATATAATAGTAACCTAATAATACTTAAAACATACAATACAAATGTTATTATTTTTAAATACAATTATGTTAATTTATATGTGACATCACGAAACTTATAAAAAATTCGTCACGGTTCACTAATGAATACAAAACTTTAAACCTTGTGAAATTTATTACCTATAATAAAATCTTGTACTAACTTTGGTTTGTTATTTCTATTAATTCTGTCACCTTTAACTGTCTGTTTTATTTGAATTCTCCAATGTTATCAATGTATCTACAATAGTTCCATCAACTTTTTACTTAGCTTAAAGACATAAACTTCTGTTTAAAAAATCTGTACAACTGTTCTTGCCAAATGATTAGATTAATTAGTTGCTAAACCGTCTCAACCAATTGATGACCATTATGATAAACCTAACCAAATTTTTTAAATATACTTAACTGACAGGATTGTTTTTAAATATGCATGTTTTATAATTTAAATAATTGTTACACCCTGTCTCCATAACTAAGCCAAAACGTCTTAGAAGACAATGTTTATTTATTTATTTATTTACCTTACGGAAAACTTACAGCTACATACAATGTATATTAATGACATGATAGGTGACGGTAAGCCAATTACAAGTTTTCACTCATAGAACTATAATAGAAAATAAATGAACCACAGTGTACATTTACCAACTGCTTACATGGTATCAAAACAATATTAAATACTAAAATAGCTCTTTAATAACATATTACAATATTATTTGAAAAACTTATCAGTTAAGCACTTCCTTACACGCAACATGCTACTAGAAAATGGATCTATGTCATAGGTTTTACACAATTTGTTAAGGTTCCTGCTTGCTCGCACCAAAAAGCTGTTTTGCCTGTAGTTGGAAGAGGCATGTGGTACATGTATGGGGGGATTGAAACGCACTGCCCTACTCGGGACATTAAATCCTATTTTAGATAGGAGCTCAGGACAATCAATGTCATTGTTTATAGTTTTAAGTAAAAAAATAATGTCTGCAATATCACGACGTTCTTTGAGAGGTAGTAGATGGTGTCTTTTACACAAACTTATATAATTATATGAGTGAAACGGGTTTTTTTGTCGATAACATAGAAATTTAACAAATCGTTTCTGAATGTTCTCGATACGATCTGTGTATGTGGCATACCGGGGATTCCACACTTGTGAACCATATTCCAAATGACAACGTACGTAAGTACAGTATAGTATTTTTATTGTTTTCAAGTCACTAAAATATTTAGACATGCGCATCACGAAGCCAAGAGACTTAGAGGCTTTTCTGACTATTGTATCGATGTGATTATCAAATGTTAGTTTACAATCGTGATAAACTCCTAGATCCTTAGCGTTATTGCTTCTAGATAAGGCCTGACCACCTAAAAAATACTCTGTTTCAAGAACGACTCGTTTTCTCGTATAGGTTATTACTACGCATTTGGCAGGGTTAAGATCGAGCTTATTGTTCACACAATCCTCTAATCGTACCAGATCGGTTTGTAGTGCGATCCTGTCAGAATCTGATGATATAATGGCATAAATTTTCATATCATCTGCGAAACATAGAACATTAGATGAGTGGAAACATTCTCCGATGTCGTTTATGAAAATGGTAAAAAGCAATGGGCCAAGCAAAGAACCTTGTGGTATACCGCTGGGGATGGCAACCCAGCTAGATGTATAATTATTCAGAACAACAGCCTGTGACCTATTCTCGATGTAAGATGCGAACCATCGTAAGAGATCACCATGGATGCCCATATATTCCAGCTTTTTAATAAGAATTTGGTGATCTATTCGGTCAAAAGCCTTACTATAGTCGGTGTATACTACATCCACCTGGTCACCACTGTCCATGGCAGACGTCAGAAAGTCATTAAATAATAATAAATTACTAACAGTAGATCTGCCTTTCAGAAACCCATGTTGGGTGGAGCTAAACGACGTTTTAAGAACGTTGTGTACCTAGGTATATACCAGTCTCAAAAACTTTTGAAATTATACTGAGTTTAGAGATAGGCCTATAATTTATTACCTCTGTCTTAGATCCCTTTTTGTGGATTGGCGTGATAAACGCTAATTTCCATAGTTTGGGCACAACAGACAGAGTCAATGATTTTACAAATAGCTTACATACAGGCTTGCAATGGTTGCAGGCAATGGTTGACGCACACTGGACAAGAAGTTGTGGTGGTATACCATCAGGACCCGGGGCCTTAGTAGTATCCAGTGAACTGAGAAGTTTAATGACGTCATCTTCATAGATGTATATACTAATTATTGTAGATAATGGCAATAAGGGTTTCAGATAACAATGGGAGGTAGAAACGCTGTTACAAGAAGTAGTAGATGATGACATTAAAAAGTTCGAATGAAAGTACTCAGAAAATGCCTCACAAATAGACTCACTCGAAGACAGCGTAACATTGTTGAAGTTTAGAGCACTAGGAATAGCATCGGTACAGTTTCGATTCTTCACAAAGGTCCAGAAATATTTTGGGTTAATTTTAATTGAGTTTTCCACAAGTCGGCGATAATTTTTATAGCATGTATTTTCCATACGCTTTACTCTGTCTCGTAATAGTTTACATGACTGGTAGTCTGACAAATTGCCATAGATCTTATATTTTCTTTGGAATTTATATTTTTCTTTTAAGGTTCTTATAATTGCCGCATCATACCATACGGGATAGTACTGCCTACGGATTGGTTTATGTGGAATATACTTGCGTTGCAGATGAGATATAATAGAATTGAAATAATCAACAGCCTAGATGACCTATAGATCTGTTCATGAACTCACCATTCCAATCAACGGCATTGATATCATTATTGATGGATTGGTAGTCACCTCTTTTGAACATACAGTGTGACCCGCGTTAAAGTGCAACCCCGAAAATGGGTGAAATTAGATCGAAAACTATCGACGAAAATGGGTCTAAAAAACTTCTAAAAAAAAAACTAATTTTTTTATACGCCACTGAACATTTGTTTCCCGAATTTTGACCTCTATGTACAAATAAATTTATTCCTCCCAAACTAGCTGGCCGATTTTGATGAAATAAACGACAAATCAATGCCAAGTATTTAGCGATGAGAATAAAACAAAAAAAACAACAAAAAATGGCTTTAAATACTTCATTTTTTTAAATACTTGTGAAAAAAGTAACTATTTTTCACTGTTTTTTTCAATCAACTCAAATTTCTATGAAATAAACCCCTACATCTTGATTTGTTTTATAATTTATTATTATTCTTGACTGTATTAGCTTTCAAAAAAAAAATAATCAAACATTGTATCTCTAAAAATACAGGAGTTACGAATTTTTAAAGTTCACTACTCAGAATGGGCAAATCCAGGTAGAGACCCTTTTTTTATTCCTTTGTTATACCGGTGGCCAGCTGCTATTGTATTTAATGCTTGGGGTGTATAACAAAACGAAATAAGTTTCCAATGAGCTTATTCCGTTTTAGTTGACAGTTGAAATAAAACAAAAATTAATCAAAAACAATGATTTATTATTAATTATTGTTGACTTAGATTATAATGTATTAGGTTTTCAAAATGTGCTCCGCGTTGTTGCAAACACATTGCCACGCGTAATGATATGTGTTGTGTGGCCCTCCGTATAAGTTGCGGTTCATTTTTCAATTCTTCAGCGCACCTCATGATGCGGTCATGAAGCTCAGCCTCTGAATTCACAGGTGCACTGTACACCTTTTGCTTCATGTGGCCCCATAGAAAGTAGTCGAGCGGCGTCAGATCAGGAGAGCGGGCTGGCCAGCCCACTGGGCCTTCGCACCCAATCCAGCGATTGGCATAATTATTATTTAAAAATTCACGGACATTGCGCCCGTAGTGAGCAGGGCAGCCGTCCATTTGCAAGTACATGCCCTGTCTCGATGCCAGCGGCACATCCTCTAACAGACGGGGAAGCTCATCCCTTAATAAAGTTAGGAATCGTTCCGAATTTAATGTCGCTGGTAAAATTACTGGTCCTATCAACATGTCGTCGAGTAGACCTGCCCAAACATTTATTGAAAATTGCACCTGGAATGACGAGGCCCTCTTCAGATGTGGATTATCATGTGTCCACTCGTGCAAATTCCTAGCGTTCGTGATGCCATTCCTGGTGAACTTCGACTCATCCATCCATAAAATCTTTTTTAAAAATTGTGGATTGCGACGAATTTGTCGTTGTAGCCAGATCGACACGCACCTTGATTGGAAATCCATATCCCCGTGCAAATCGTGGACTCTTTGATAATGATATGGATGTAGACCTTTCTTCAAGATTCTCCACGCTGAGGCTTGTGATATGCCGTGAAGTAAAGCTAAACGCCTCGTACTAATAGTAGGAGTGGCAAAAACGGTACTTAAAACCGCTTCTTCTATCGCTGTGTCGATTACAATGGATTCTTGTTCACGTCTTGTGTGTTGTAATCCAAGTCCGATGTCGGAGAGCTTCCGATGAACTTCCTGGAAGTTCCTTGCCGACGGTGCAAGTCTGTTCGGAAATGCATTTACGTATGCCGATCGAGCGACTGTTGTGCGTCCACCATACATTCCATAATAATAATGGATGTCAGCGATTTCTCGCGGGGAGAATGCATTTAATCGCGGCATCTCAGTCGAGTAACGTAACAAACAGTCAATAACAAAAACGTAACAAGTAGTCAATAACGAAAACTCAACGAAAAACTGTAACTTTAATGCGAGAACAACAGCTGACGTACAGCAGCAGCGATGTGATCGGAGCGGACTAGCGCGGGCGACTGCCGGACTGTACCAATACCCCTTCCCTTTTCCCCAAGCATTGAACACAATAGCAGCCGACCACCGGTATAACAAAGGAATAAAAAAAGGGTCTCTACCTGGATTTGCCCATTCTGAGTAGTGAACTTTAAAAATTCGTAACTCCTGTATTTTTAGAGATACAATGTTTGATTATTTTTTTTTTGAAAGCTAATACAGTCAAGAATAATAATAAATTATAAAACAAATCTAGATGTAGGGGTTTATTTAATAGAAATTTGAGTTGATTGAAAAAAACAGTAAAAAATAGTGACTTTTTTCACAAGTATTTAAAAAAATGAAGTATTTAAAGCCATTTTTTGTTGTTTTTTTTTGTTTTATTCTCATCGCTAAATACTTGGCATTGATTTGTCGTTTATTTCATCAAAATCGGCCAGCTAGTTTGGGAGGAATAAATTTATTTGTACATAGAGGTCAAAATTCGGGAAACAAATGTTCAGTGGCGTATAAAAAAATTAGTTTTTTTTTTAGAAGTTTTTTAGACCCATTTTCGTCGATAGTTTTCGATCTAATTTCACCCATTTTCGGGGTTGCACTTTAACGCGGGTCACACTGTATATCTTATACGCGGTGCGCGATCTAGGGGTGGTAAATCATAGAAATCACAACAGATAAATAAGGCCGGGTGATATGGATCAATGGGTACGAGAGGGTTCATACATTCAGTTACCAAAGTTGAATTATGACTGGATAATACTAAGTCCAATATTTTGCCATACTTGTTAGTCACTCCATTGTACTGACCAAGACCCAGACTACACAGCTCATCGGTTAGAGCATATTCGTCGTTAGAAACAATATTAGTAGGAACTAAAGCTCTAATGATTGGCTAACTAATTATCAAAATAGTCGAAATGTGTAGAATGACTGTTTCGATTTCGACTTAGCTTAGACCTACACACAAATTCTTCTTGAATGCTTATTTAATATTTTATTTTTCAGTTATGGTTATAAGAACTTTATGGTAAAAAGCATGGAATAAACAGCACTGCGTATAACAGGAAATCTCGCCGTTACCGATAATACGTGTTGAAAGAGACATTCGAAAGCTTGATGAGCACTTTTGAAGTCGGGTGACCATGCTGTACTTACATACTCACCATTTTAACTCAATCATTTTCATTCCAACAAAAGCATTTGATAAGTTCATAAACTTAAAGGCGTAATAACTTACGAGCGTGACAGGGATCCCACACCAACCTAAACGTAGATATACGTAGTACTTAAATACCATCGTGATATAGATAGACACTGAACGGCATTTACCAGATATACTGTTAAGGTAAAGTTCGGCAAACGATGATTCGCTGACTCACTAGATGGGCCCTATAAATGCCGCCGGCATACACGCTTTAAACATAAGTTAACCCTTAAACAAACGCGACACTAGAGAAGACTTTGAAATTGTAATAACTGATTTATCCTTACTTTCAAGGGTTGTTTCAATATGTCTAACTTAAAATTTTAAAAAATCAGTCTTAATGGTTTTTTTTTCGGTGGGAATATATTTCCCTATACAGGGTCTAAGGGGAACGCTTCCGAAGCCGAAAGGCTAATATTATACTACCTATCTAAATACTATTGAATACCGATAATAATTTACCTAATATTAAATTTTTTTGGAATTTGGAAATTTGCAGCGCCGCAATTTACATCTAACATAACTCAGGTTCAATGCCACGCGTATCAGCGCGCACGATAATAAATATTATTATTAATCTCGGCTGCCCTAGCCCGCTCGCCGATACAAGTTCGTAGCTAAATAGGGTGAAGGTTTTGGTGTAATCCCACTTACCTAGTTAAATCCGCTGTGCTCTTATGAGATGCGGCTCAAACTGCGCCCCATTCACCTCCAGACAAATTCGGACTCGTAGCGTCTCCTTGTGAAGGCGGGGCATTAATGTGGGGTCTTCAGTACAGTCCGCACGAAGTTTTTCAAAGACGCTCACTATTCGTCGACGCATCTCGTCAGCACTATCACACTCCCGATCAGTCAGTTATTCCGTCCCGCCGTCGCATTAATTTCGCAGCACTTTGCGTGCCGAGGCGTGGGTTTCGACGAATGACATTAATTACGCGTTGTTCTGTGTGCATATCTACTTGTCTGCCACCACCTGCCGCCGCTGAAGCTATCGGTCGATTCTCTAACACATGTTGAAACGCTGCCGTTATCATACGCGGATCAGAAGGATGCCGGGCGGTCGGATGTCTTTGGCGGTAAATCCTCAGAGCATGAGAAGCATTTCCTCGAGTTCCTCCCAAACACATCAACATATTCCCGTACTCACGAGCACTATACACATACGCCTCAGGCATTATTGTTAGCCAACGCCCACAAAACTAAAACGATTAGCAGTAATAAACTAACTAAAAACGTAACGAACTATAAAAAAACTTAACAAGAAACCAAACAATAACAATTTTACAAGCAAAAACGTAATCTAAGAAATGTTTCACTCCCGCGCGGCCAAATTGCAACGAAGAACTGAAAACAGTTCGGGAATTAAGTTACCATAGATCAACAAAATACATGTAGCATTGTACCTACGTTAGGTTAGCTGCTAGGTAGGCACCTACATTGTAAAAATATTTTGTACTCAGTTTAATAATTTAAAATAATAATTAGCAGTGTACGATAAATTTAAGACAGGTAGACAGTACCTATGTTATGTATTATAAACTTTATGTAGGCATTAATATGAATTACGCCGTAAAGGCTACTCGAAAGTAATAGTACCTAATAAATGGTTTTTAAGATTGCATTTTTAAATGATTTACAACAAATGATTACGAGCTAGTTAAGAACCGATATTCTTCGAACTCTCTAAAATTTCGGCCTTTGTGAAAGAAGACTTAACAGTCAGAATAAAATAAATTTATTATTTAGAAGTCTGAATAAAAAGACGATGTGTCCTTATTAATAAGAGGTATCGAAAAGTTACATTATAAATGTGGACATACATAACATTATTTTACGTACCTACTTATAAAACGGATTGTAGGTAAAATACTGCTTTTTTTACCGACACGTCGGTTTATCTAATCACTGCAGGGCGCAAACGCAATCCGTTTCGCGCATGCGCGAATTTCGCGATGTGACCGCGAGTCACGCGTCACCATGGCAACGCGGCGCGGGTCGGTTGCGAGTAGCGAGTAGAAAAACAGTCGATGGGCATTGTATCTTCGTTTATTAACACTATTTTAATAATCGCGTAGTGTTTAAAATCAGAGATGGTTTAATTAAATTAAAATGTGTCATCAATAACAGTCCACAATTCTGGTAAAACTTGCAAAGTACCTAAACATAAACGTGTGAAGTTATTTGTGTGATTTTAGGCATCAAGTAGGAATTATTTGGAATTAATTAATAGAAGTACAAAATAATAAGCGTGATAATAAGTTTTTAATGACTCCGTGCCAGGGTTAGTTACGCTTATAACCAAAATTAAAAATTGTTTCTCAGGACTTACCTAAATGTATGCCGCGGCAGGTTCGACTGCTATTTAAGGATCTAACTAGAATAACTAACTAACTAATCTAACTGAATATTGCATCAAGTCGGCCGACGAATAAAAATTTATTATCTAGAATAACTAAAATTATCGGGTGGTCCTTTATGGGTCACAGGGATTATTTCAAGGTATCTAAATTTGAGCTAGCTTTTAATTAATCTTCCAACAGATGAAATAAGAAAGTGACAAAGAGAGATAGAATTTAATAACAACAACACAGTCGGCGCGGCGCAAGCGACGGCTGTGCATAGTGTGCATGTCGGTAGCGGCAGGCATTAATGCCTACTGGTGACGTAGCGCGCGAATCATTGACCCCTAGCGTCAGCTGTGCAATTTAATTATGTACATTGCAGTGCCTTCTAAAATGGGAATTAAATTTATTTTCTTTTTGATATCCGTTTTACTTGGCTGTCCGAACATAATACAAACGTAAAAAAGCAAAAAAAATATTCAGAAAGGAATTTTTTTTTGTTTTTTTTTTTGTGGTATCCTATCAGCCATCACTAGCACCACCACCAGTCTACGTTTTCGGGAGCGTTTCCCTGACACTCTGTATTTAAATATGTTAGGTTAGGTGGGAAATTATTTCCCTATAATCAATAATGTGTGTGGTGGGCAATATACTATTTTGGCCTCCGGTTTTGTTTTGAATTTATCGGATATTAAAAATCTATTAAAAATTTGTCCCAGCATTTGAGTAGGTATGTGCGATAATTTTATTTTAAACACGTGTAGGTAAATTAAACACGTGTAGGTAATAAATCATAAAAATAATCATTTAATGGAACGAAATAAAAAAACGTCCTAAATCAAAAGACACATTAATAAAAAACATCTACTTGGCAAGATTCGGCTAAATGGAATAGCCTGAAAGTCTTGCGGGCAAAGTGCAGTATCGCATCTGCAGCATTTAATATTTGTTCACTTTTCTTTGGTCTTAGTGCTACAAAAGCGGCATCTTTCGGCATCCAACAAGGAACAGTTTCACACCTACAAAATAGTTATGATTTACCTACTTGAAATAAACGATACCACAAAGGTAATTACTCAATATGAAATCATAAAAAATAGCATTATAGAATCAAGGTCGGCTACGGGAGTGGTAAGTGAAACACAGATGTAGCTCGACGCGTGTATTGACTACTAAAAGCACCGTAGGACTGGTTCATAGATAAGACACTATAGACTGGTTTAACAAAAACCCTACCATAAAACTGCTGTTGTATACAGATTAAACACTAGCTTACACTATGGCTCTATGGATCTCTACTGCCGCAGACCCGTATCTAGAGGATGTTGATGGAAGGATGAAAAATACTCAAATCTTATAAGCTCACTTGTAATGAAATAATTAGATTTACAAGATGTTAGTTGTACGCAGATTTTCGAGCTTTGCCTGTGACAGCTAGTGAGGCCCTATACCAACTCCCCGTAGGGACCTGGTTGCGTGCCAAATATAGGCAAAGGAACAGTGCGCAGACTGCCACAGCTCTATATAAACTTAATGTACGCTGGCCTGTGCCGTTACACTATCCCTCCCCTTTGTAAAACACAAAAAAACATTTACTTCAATTCTAGAAAATATACACTTTACTTATGCTCTTACACTACCTACATGTTTTGTTCACCTTGCGCATGGTTACGCCTAAAACTCTCCTAGCCGCTTCAAAAGCGGCTGACTGCAGCGACTGCATCTCCTTCGTCACCCATTTGGTACAATGATTTGTGAAGTAACGAAGAATCGTCAATAATAGCCCGACGCCAATCAGTGCTAACAGGACGCTCCATCCAATGACTGTGATATCAGGAGGAGGACAGGAGAGCTCCTAACCACGTCGTTCGCGTTTACTTTAGCCACAACAACATCGTCCTTGACTATGGAGTTTCTCTTTTTATTTACTTAAGTCGATCACAATTCTACTGTTATCGTCTAAACAGGAGTGTATGTAAATGCTTACTACTATAACTTACCATAATAATTATAAATCGAAGCGTACGGGTCTTTTGCTGACTCGACCGCTACGAGTTACATGTACGGGAGCGGGCTTATTCACAGGCGGAAAGCGATTTCCGTTCCTCGCTATCTCCGGTTTCAAACTTACAACTATTTCCTTATCTAGTACTATATTACTTCTTTTGTCGAAACCTGGCATATTACTATTATCTATATCCTTAGAAAAGTAAGCGGGTTTGAGTCTATCGATTGATATATAGGACGTCCACCCCGGAAACTGTATTAAGAATGCCTTTGCTTTACGCGATAACACTTGAAACGGACTATCGTACGGGGGTTCCAAAGGTTTCCTTACACTGTCATTGGGCACGAACACATGTGAACACGTCTTATCCGCGTGAACAAACACTGTGCGCGCGTCCTTATGTGTTATGGGTTTAGGTTGAAGTTTGCGTATAATATTACGTAATCTTTCAACCTAATGACAATGATCTAATATTTTAGTACTGGAATCGCTATGAAAATCTCCAGGGAGACGTAGAATGGTGCCGTATGTTAATTCTGCTGCACTAACCCCAGTATCAGTTCGCACTGCTGCACGTAGGTCCAACAATACTATTGGGAGCTCCTCTACCCAAATACTGGAATCCAATCTAGCCCTGAGGGCAGCCTTTAGAGTGCGATGCCACCGCTCAACCATTCCGTTTGATTGGGGATGGTACGCTGTTGTAAGCTTTTTATCTATTCCTAAGTATCTCATTAGCTCTCTAAACACACAGCTTTCAAATTGTCGGCTTTGGTCACTAGTGAGTCTGGTCGGACAACCGAACCGAGGCGCTCATAGCCAGTTGCACTCACTGGTCAGTAAACGATTAGCGAGGTTAAGCAATGTTGGGTGAGGTCAGTATATAGATGGGTGCCCGCTTAGTGGTATTTCATCTGAGCGTCTCCATGCTTCGGAGGGCACGTAAAAAGTCGGTCCCGGTTGTTGTCAAATTGACAGCAGTCGTTAAGCCATGTCAGAGGCCTACGGGCGGCTTGAACAACTGTTGACAACAGGTAGGCCACTAACCACACGAAAAAGAAAGAAAAGAAGACCGAACCGAGAGATCCGCCTTTCGACTATAACTTTTGCGACTGTATCTGCGGCTATGTTACTAGTAGTATATGTCTCTGGCCAGCCAGTTTGGCGATCTATGATCGTAACGAGGTACCCCCTTATCACCTAAATTGATGCGGTAAATACGGTCGTATTTTGCTACCAGAAGATTCACACGTTAATGTGGAGTCACTTCCAGGTATCACTACGTCTTTGAATATAGTGTTACATTTATTATCAAAACTATGAGTCCGCATTTTAGCAAGGTAGACATCTAGTTATTTACACTGATCATAAGCCTTTAACTTTTATGTTTAAAAATACTAGTTCCGAGACCGAATTACCTCGTCGTGTAAGGCAGATAATATTCCACTGACTAAACTGGCTTACCAAAAGATTTAAGTAACAAAACGAAAGACTAAAAAACTGACCAATAAATCGATAGACCTTAAAGACAAAATAAGCGTTCTTACGGCAGGTACTCAAGAATACAGAGCTATTGACAAAGAAACTAAAAGAAACATTCGCGTAGAAGTCAGAAACTATAACACACGATTGTCCATAACACTCAAGAGAAAAATCGGTCGCTAAAAAGAGCGATGCGAGGTACTAACGTAAACAGAGCCATCAGCTATCTCAAAGATAACCACGGAGTGAGACATGGTGAAAGAGCCAAATTACTTCATAGATTTTTATAAAACTCTCTATTCCGACACCACAAACGACATAGCTTCACACGCCGAAACCTACTCATGTCCAGAAACGATATTATTTATACAGCAGTGGAAGCTCACCAAGCCATACAAAGTTTAAAGTATAACCGGAGTCCAGACGAAGACGACATTATCACGGAAACTATCAAGATAGGAGAATTAGTTTTGACCCATACTTTTGCAATTTATTTAAATATATACTGAGAACAGGTAATTTCCCCAAAAGTTTCTGTCACTCGGAAATTATTTTATTGCATAAAAAAGGGGACAAATCCAACATCGAAAACTACCGTCCCATTAGCCTCGTTTCACACTTGAACAAAAGCTTTGTGAAAATTATTGAGAACGCCTTGATAGTCGACAACCCACCGAACAAGCAGGATTTCGCCGAGGTCTTTCCACCATCGACCATCTAAACCAGCTTATTGGAAAACAACAGGAATTCAACCGCCCACTCTACCTCGCCTTTGTGGATTACTCTAAAGCATTCGACAGCCTTTCGCACACTGCAATATTCAATGCTTTAAAAGCACAATAAATAGAACCAACATATTGTTACGTGCTGGGTTCGACGGATAAGAATGTAAACAATATTACCGACTAAAACACGTTTTATTCTAACAAACAAATTTTAATTAATTTAAAACACAACAAACACTATACTACACTTTTCCAACTATAACTGCTTCAAACTCCGTAGTATTTTCGCTTCCGTTCACTCCGATGAATACTTGACCGCTTACGATTTTAAACTGACTCGGCGAGCGCTGACCTTCTCGTTTTATACGCGGTTAAAGCGTTTCTAGAGTTTTCTAGTAACGCCATACCCGGTATGTAAACAGTACAAAGATTCGAGAATGTGCCAACGTTCTCTCTACTCTCTGTGTATCAACGAACTACGTAGTTCCGTAAGACGTCAATAGGTGGCGCTGTAATAAATTATTAGAAGGGACTGCCGAGTCTTCCCCTTAATGCCGAGAGATGGCACTGGGTGTAACACTGCCCCTCTCTGAGACATGTTCGTCCCGAACATTGTTGGATCCGTAGTAGCGTGTCAATCGATCTACATGAACAATCTTTGGTATACCTCGTGGTCCTTTCTGGATCCGCTAGGTGACGTCATTCATCTTAGTGACTATGCGATAGGCTCCATCCCATTTGGCCTGCATCTTAGGAGATTTTCGTTTGCTGCGTACCGGATTATGTAACCACACCAGCGATCCTTCCTCGAAGCCTTTATTGTTCGCCTTCCGGTCGAAACGGGTCTTCATCCTCTCATTCATCCTATTGCGCAAATCATTCGCATAATCTGTTATGCTGCGTGGAAATTCAGGTGGGATGCCGGTGATCACGTCTGCAGGTAATCGTAGTTCTCTTCCGAAGTTAGCGAAAGCAGGTGTTACTGATCTGCTTACGTGAATGGCACTACGGTATGACAGTAGAAACGGTTAAACAGTAAGGTTGGACAGTAGAACGGTTGGTGTTTGTCCCAATCTCTTTGTTTGCTTTCCACAACTTTCGCCAGATATCTTGCCAGACACTGGTTAAATCGTTCAACCATGGCGTCTGATTCCGGATGATAAGCGGTCGTCCTCGTTTTGTGGGTACCCATCACACGACAAGTCTCCTTAAATACTTCAGACTTGAAGTTCCGACCTTTGTTACTCTTATCTCTAAAGGCACCCCGAAACGATAAAAGACTTCGTGGCCTAATTTGTCGGCCACCGTAGATGCCTCATGATTGGGAATTGCAAACACTTCCGGCAACTTTGTGAAGTAATCCATGACCACCAAGAAGTACTTGTTTACACTTCGGCTTTCTGGAAACGGTCCAGCAACATCTAATGCTATACGTTCGCACGGGGCTCCAACATTTAATGCAAGTGTACGGTCCCTTTACAGCAGCACAACTCGTGCATTTGCGGCACCATTCCTCAACGTCTTCTCGACAATGGATCCAATAAAATCGTTCCCGGATCTTAATCAGAGTTCTCTTAATTCACATATGATCCGAACTCCCATTATGATAGAGTTATAATGCTTCCAGTACCTTGAGCTTTGGCACGACCATTTACAGGTGACACTTGTCACCTCGAGCATTCTCCCATTTACGGCACAGAACTCCATCTTGGATAACCAAGCTTTCCCACTGTGCCCAATAACTCTTGGTGATAGAGCTCATTGCCGCAACTTCACTTCAGTGAGGTCTCGAAGCACCAGTTTTCTTCCATTGGAGGATGGGTCTTATATCTTTGTCCTCTTGTTGCGTTCTCGGCAGAGTTTCCTTCCCGTCTTCGCTAAGATCCGTCCTCAACATCCTAACTATTGCTTCCTGCTGGGCCTCTTGCCTGGCGCAGTGCTTACACTAGTCGGGACACACTCTACGCGACATCTGCATTACCATGTGACTTGCCACTGCGATGCTGTATTACGAAGTCAAATTCCTGTAGTTGTTCAATCCATCTTGCTACCTGTCCTTCTGGATCTTTAAACTGTAGTAGCCATTTCAATGCAGCGTGATCAGTTCGCAGGTGAAATATCCGCCTCAACAAATATTTGCTGAAGTGCTGCAATGTCTTTACGACAGCTAGAAGTTCCCTTCCTGTGACACAATAATTCCGTTCAGGTTTGGATAGGGCCTTGCTGAAGTACGCTATTACCTTGTGCTCTCCTTTACGTTGAGAAAACACGCCGCCAATGCCGATGTTCCTGGCATCTGTATCTACTACAAATTCATGTTCATTGTCGGGATAGCCTAGACTCGGTGAATTACACAGATGTTCCTTCAGCTTCTGAAATGCGACGTCACAGCTCTCATTCCAGCAGAACTTTATCTTATATATTTATCTTATCTTACAGTCACGCCGTTGGCCTAGTGCTAGACGGTCGCATTGTCATTTAGTACCTACTGGGTTGAGGTTTATAACCAGTGTTTCTCAACCTTGTACTCGTAATTATACCAATGTAACAATGGATATAGTGAATACAATGAAATGTGGTGTCTGTGAAGACTTACTCACTAACGGAGCCTATTGCTCCGTGTGCAAACGAGAACTACATTTCCATTGTGGGGGCATTACGGAGAATGGATACCGGAAGCTGGGTGAAAAGCAGCGCGAAATCTGGCGCTGCAATAAATGCAAGCTGGCCAGCTCTGCCCAGCCGCCAACATCCCCGAGACCTGAATCAGATTCTGTCATTCTCCAGGAGATAAAAGCTCTCTCTGATAAGCTTGCTCCATTGGAATTTCTGAAGGATGGGATAGTTGAACTTCGAAAAGAATTTGCTAACATGAAACAGTCACTAAATGAAAACAATAAGGCACTTAAGACCTTCAACAGCAAAATGAAAGACTTGGGAGTCCGGCTTGTTTAAGTGGAGAAGGCACAAGACCACAACCTCAAACAATCCCGATTAGAACAGTTAGAGGAAGAATCCAACACAAAAGAAAAATGGGCTAGAATGAACAACGTGGAAATTAAAGGTCTCCCTCAAAATAATCACGAGAATATATTTGAAATTGCAAAATGATAGATTACTCAGTGTCAAAAAGTCAAATCAATTTCATAACTAGAGTTCCTACCCGGGAAAAAGAGAGTTTGAAACCAGTCGTGATATGTTTCTGCAACCGTTACGTCAAAGAGGATTTCATAGCCGCCGCCCGCTAGGCTTCAATACCGTCGCTATTGACCTCAGGACAAATAGACTTGCAGGGCAACCACCGGATATACGACAATGATCACTTGACCATACAAAATAAAACGTTATTATCCAAAATCAAGAAAACAGCTATGGAAAAGGATTTTCGCTATGTCTTGGTGAAATACTCAAAAATACACATCAAAAAGACGGACGCTTCGCCTACAATTACCTATTATAAAAACGGAATGCGACCTCGCAAAAATAAAATAATTCAACTCAAACATCACACAAGTTAAAGAACATTAAGAGCATTATTTGTCTTCGAAAAATGTAAAAAGTTTGAGAATAACTATCTGGAGAGTGCTAACAGGGTATTCCAACTACTATTTGTGTGTCCCTCAGCTGTACAGTGTAAACCGGTTGGTCGAATGGATCGCGGTAACTGGAGACCTTGTCACAGCAAACCACACTTTATTTACTATGCAGTAAGTAGTATTATTTTTAATTACTTCTTACTGGCGTAGTTGAGATGTTTGAGGTATGTGTAATCTCCTTTGTATTATTGTTAGCTATAGTTTTGATGTTTTGCTGGCTTGCTCGCTGTGTTTTACTGTGTTCACTAAAAAAGTATAAATTGTTTATTTCTACCTGCTTTGCTTTATATTATTTAGATTGTTATATGTCTATTAATTACCCGTATTTATTGTTCTGTAACTGCTTTTTTATAACATTATGTGATAGTTTTAGTATTTTAAATAGTGTTTTGTGCTTTATTCTGTCAGTTGCGACCTAGGGATCTTAGTGTTTACGCTTAATCTGCGCTTTAAATCATTATTAATCTATGTGTTTGAAATATTACTGCAAACTAACTATAAAACAGCAAATCGTGTATCACAGCTATCGAGATCTGATACTTATAGTAAGTACCTACATATCTAGTGTTGCTTTGCTTGTTGAAGTATTATAATAAACAATTATTGACTAAGATTGTAATGCTGCTTCGGAGTTACTTATGTGGCACATATTATTATCACGCCGATAGGATTATACCTATAAAATCTAATTATGACCTCGCTTAGTAGGTATATACTACCAAAACGTACGTGGTTTACGCACAAAAACTAATGCTTTATTTCGAAATATATCTCTTAATTGTTATGACACTGTAGTATTTACTGAGACTTGGTTGGTCGATGGTATTTTAAGTGACGAGCTATTCGATTCTAGGTATACTGTTTGGCGCCGGGATCGCGATTACATTCGCACGGCACAGAACCGTGGTGGTGGGGTGCTAATAGCAGTACGTAAAGAATTAATCGCTTTTGAGAGAAGTGACTGGCAAAGTTCGGCTGAGGACCTTTGGGTTACCCTGACGATAAAAAGTAATAGACCTTCCGTTAAATATAATATAAACATATGTGCCCTTTACCTTTGTAGAGAGAATACTAGCTATTCTTACGTTGAACAGCTACAGAATTATACAGCTAAATTAAATACATTAGTCGTTGCTCATCCATTAGACAAATACCTTATACTCGGTGATTTCAATTTCGGTGATGGCGTAGATTGGAGTAACTTAGATAATGGTTCTGAATCGATTCCTACAAATTATACTAATCAGGCCTTAATATAATTTTTTGATACTACAAATATATGTAATTTATCGCAGTTTAATAACGTACGAAATATAAACAACAGATTGCTCGACTTAGTCTTTTCAAATGAGTCCTTAATAATAAGCGAATGTCACGATCGGTTGGTTTTTCCATCGATTCTCACCATAAGCCAATCGTAGTAAGGGGGGACTTTATGGAGATATCTAAATTAGAGCACAAAGCTGGCATAAAATACCAATTTTAAAGACGACTACTCTAATATTAGGTTGGCGTTGGATAATATAAACTGGGTTGAGTTCTTGTCTGCGCAGTCACTGCAAGTTGCTGAAAATCTCTTTTATAATAAATTGTACGAACTTCGAGATCAATACATTCCGAAAAAGTTTAGTAGAAAATCAAAATAGCCGCCTTGGTATAATTCTGCTTTGATTAAAATTATAAAAGAAAATATAAATATCATCGCAAATATAAGACATCGCAACATCGGATTATTATGCCTTCTCTTTATTACGTAATAGAGTACCTGAAGAAGAAAAGACGTGTTATCATACATATATTGACAAAGTTAAGTCATCAATAGTAGAAAATCTTAAATATTTTCGGACATACATAAAAAATAAAAAGGGAAGTAGTATTTATCCTAATCTATTAAAATTTAATGACATTATTGCTGACAGTGGGGCAAGTATTTGTAATGTATTTGCTTCATATTTTCAGTCAACATTTCAAAATTTAAATTCACCCTATCTGGACCTTTCTAACGTTGACATACCTTCTATGGGCACTGCAAGTATATGCAATGTTGACATATGTAATGAAAAACTATTAAAACTACTTCAGACGCTCGATCTTTCTAAATCAGGGGGCCCTGATCTAATACCACCAATTTTTATTGTGAGCTGCGCTAAAAGCCTTGTCCAACCTATAAGCATTCTCTTCAAGCGCTCATTGCAAGAGGGCTATATACCCAAGATATGGAAGACAGCTTTTGTGACTCCAGTCTACAAAAAAGGTGACAGATCTAAAGTAGAAAATTATCGACCGATCTCCAAATTATGTCTATTCTCCAAAGTGCTCGAACGACTTGTACACACAGCAGTACATTCGGCATTACTGCGATACTTTGGTGATGAACAGCACGGATTTCTTACCAGACGTTCAACAACTAGTAACCATTTAATGCGCCGACATGATTACTAAAGGGATGAAACAGAATGGTCAAGGTAGACGTTATTTACACTGACTATAATAAATGTTTTGACCGAATAGACCACCAAATCTTACTAACAAAGTTATTAAGAGCTGGCATACATGGCGACTTATACCGATGGTTTGCCTCATATATAGAGAATAGATCGCAAGCTGTAGCTTTATAAGGATTCGTATCAGATTGGATTTCTATTCCATCTGGCAATTCGCAGGGATCAATTCTTGGACCCCTTTTATTTGTTTTGTTAATTCAAAAATCATACTATATGCAGATGATTTGAAAATCCTTAAACTGTGCGCACGCTTGATGACTGCAAATTATTGCAAAACGATATAAATAGATTCGAACAATATTGCAACGTATATAGGTTACAGTTGAACGTGTCCAATGTTTTCATGTGACCTACACGCGCAGGCCTCATCCTATTGACTACCGTTATACTATAAATAAACAAAGGCTTGCCAAGGTTAGTAGCATCTGAGACTTAGGAATTATTCAAGATAGCAAACTTAATTTCAGCAATCACATAAGTAAAATAAAATAAAAAGCTAATAAATCCTTAGGCTTTATTTATAAGATCAACAGCAGATTTTAGTACCCTAAAGCCAATAAAAGTATTATATTGCAGTTACGTTCGAAGTCATTTAGAATACGCGTCACAGGTCTGGAACCCCAAATATGACACATACAAGTCTCGGATTGAGTCAGTCCAGAAGAAGTTTTGGCGACATTTGGACTTTAAATCTAGGCAACAATCAAATGGTTACTTACATAGGTGTAAGAGATATCACTTCTTGACATTAGAACTGCGCCGGCAAATAAATGACATCACATTTATTATGAGTATCGCCAACGATATTATTGATTCACCGCAGCTGCTATCCAAGATAGGTTTCAGAATTCCTCATGCTGGATTAAGACAGCGTCCGTTACTGGATATAGGATATACAACTCTCATTTACAGACGAAACACTTTCTTTTCCCGAAGCGCAGCTAGTTATAATAGTATCGCCTAACATTTAGATATTGATATGTTTCATACTCAAACTAGGACCCTATGACGCTTACTGCTTAGAGAGTTCTTTGGTAGTAATAGAAGCACAAATAATAACGATTAACAATGTTTATAGCACATACAAACATTTTTTTTTGTTCTGAACTAGTATATGGACTTTATTATGGTAGGTACTTACAGCAGATGTCATATTTTTGGAAGCTTGTAAATAGCAATTGTTATTGCACATTTTGTCTTATAAGTGTATATTAGTCTGTAAGCTTTCTAAATAAATAAATAAATTATCCTCGGTGAGCTTATGTAGAGGCCGGGCGATGTCAGCAAAGTTCCTTACAAACCGTCGATAGTAGAAGCACAAACCAAGAAATGCTCTGACTTGTGTCTTGTTCTCCGGTACTGGCCAGTCCTTGACAGCAATGATCTTATCCGGGTGCGTTTGGATGCCTTCTTCGGAGACCACATGTCCTAAGAAGTTCACTTGCCGCCTGAACAACGCGCATTTCTTTGGATTTAACTTCAAGTTGGCTTCTCGAATCTTCGAGAGCACGCGTTCCAGGTTGCGAAGGTGATCTTCAAAGGTGCGTCCTACTATGATAATATCATCTAAGTAGACCAGGCAGGCGTCTCCAATCGATCCAGCAAGTACCCGTTCCATCAATCTCTCAAAAGTGGCAGGGGCATTACACAATCCAAAGGGCATGACGTTGAATTGCCACAATCCTTTGCCTGTGGAGACTGCTTTCTTCTCCTTATCTCGAGGATGTATCTCGACCTGCCAGTAGCCACTTTTCAGGTCTAGAATAGAAAACCACTTCATCCCCGTTAGCGTATTCAGAGTGTCGTTAACCCTTGGCAACGAGTAACTGTCTTTCTTTGTGATGTCGTTTAGCCGACGATAGTCAACACAAAAGCGCATGCTGCCATCCTTCTTCTTCATCAAAACCACTGGTGAACACCATGGACTGGACGAAGGCTCAATCACACCTTCTTTTACCATACCCTCGATCATAGCGTCAACTTCACGTTCTCGTGCCACTGGTACACGTCTTGGTCGCTGGCGGGTCGGTACCTCATTGCCTGTGTTTATATTGTATTGAACTAGGGCAGTCTTGCCTATGTCAGCATCACTGGTCGAGAAGATATCGGCAAACCGGTTTAACATAGTCTCAGCCTTATTCTTTTCTTCTCTCGACAGGTTATTCCGGCAGTCCTTCAAGAGAGAAGACACGTCGCACCTTGCCCCTTGAACTTTGGCGTTGGTAGGCTTTCAGGCGTTGGTAACTTTGGCGTTGGTAGGCTTTCAGGCGTTGGTAACTTTGGCGTTGGCACTTTGGCGTTGGTAGGCGTGCCTAATATCGTGCCCTTGTCGAGTACCAGCTCCTTGTCGCTTGGGCTCAGTGCGCGTACCGATGTAACGTTGGTATCCTTCGCCAGAGTGCGTGCAATCTTCCATGGAGCATTGTTGTCCAACCCTTCTATAATTACACATCGATTTGCCTGATCAGAATTCCTTGGTAGGCAAACCGGTATGATTGTTTCCGATTGATGTATGGGCCACTAGCACACACCCGCGATATGTTCTTCCAGCATGACGGATGCCCTACACATTACGGACGATATGTACGTGCTTATCTATACGAAGAATTCGGTGAAAAGTGGATAGGGCGAAGGGGATCAGTAGCGTGGCCACCAAGAAGTCTAGATTTAACACCGCTAGACTTCTTTTTGTGGTCTGAAATTAAGAGAATTGTGTATCGGAAGGAAGTTCGTAGTGCGGAACATTTAAAAGAAAAATTGTGCGTGCTTTTTACAAAGTCAAAAGGGACACAAATACATTACGTTTCTTGAAAGAAAACTTGTTCAAACGCGCAAGATTGTGTATTGAAGTAAACGGTCAACACTTCGAGTAATTGCTTCAGTACAGGTAGTTTGAAGAATTAAAATAATACATTCATAGGGTAAGTAATTTGATTCATCTAATCGTTGTAAATAAGAAAGCTGATTCCAATTTTTTAAATACGCCTGAATGACAACTAACAGTACCTACCTACTAAGTTTCTTTTGTTATTACCTATTATTTAATTAATTGATAACTACTTATTTTATTTTATTGGCTCATGCGCAAAACGTCTCTTTCGCAAAATGTGCCCTGGTCGCAAAACGTCTCTTTCGCAGAATGTCTCTTTCGCAAAATGGCTCTTTCGCAGAATGTCCCTTTCGCAGAATGTCTCTTTCGCAAAATGTCGCGCCAGGGACTTAAGAATAAAATTGCGATTTTCAAAACAAAATCATTTATTAAAATTATAGAATAATTATGTAGTCAAAACTTTGGTACCTACTTAAATTTACTTAAGTATTCCAAATAAAAAAATATCAATAGGTATCAAACATTTTACACACATTCAAAATTTAGGTCAAAAGAATCAATACTGTTAGTAACATATCCACAGATAAGATAATAGTAGCTATTACTAATAGTAACATAAAATGTATTTTAGTAATTTTTAATTATTGTTAAAAAGAAAATTTAAATAGATGTGAGTGTGACATGTCAAATGAAACATATCTTGAAATTATCTTTGGTTAATTATTAAATATTGCGAATAAAAATATTTCAATATAATTTTCATAAATAATTACAAAAATATCTTTTCGCACTTTTACGTGGGGGAATGCTATGACGCATATCCCTCCGCGGGGGCGGGCGGAGGGATTATGTCGGACTCGCCGGGGTAAAAGAAAGATTTTGAAAAGATAATGTACCTCCCGGAATCTTTTCGCACTAAATTAACCTTAGTTATTAATTAGAATTTGCTACATAAGTTATTTTTTTTCGTAAACGATTAAGAAAATAAATCTTTTATTAAAAAAAAAATTGATTTACTTGCTAATGAATTGTTGCAAATCAAAATAAACATAAACAACAGTAAAACCTAAATTTAGCTATTTGAACATTTGTTAAAAAATATATTTTTTTAAGAATTGTGGAAGCGTCAATTCCTTACGCTCAAATAGTTTCAATAATTTTTTGTATTTAATGTCAAAGTCCATATCTTTCTTCTGTCTGTTTTTTGTTTCTGTAAATTTACTTTCTTTTCGCAGTTTATCTATAAATATGAATAAACTTGGCTTTTTTGGTATGCGGCCTGCATTTATACGCCGATGCCACCCTTCTAACGCGTTAGTTATGCGGTGGCGTTGGTGGGCGCAACTTAGTAAGGATGGTGGCATTTTGGGGTACCGTTGGTTTTCGTAATAACGTCTAAACTGGTTCATCTGTTGTGTATCTGGAGCTATACTTAAAATGTACCTCCAAGCTGCAGGGATTTGATCAGCCGGTACCAGTGGTATTATTGCAGCTATTCTTGCAATATTTCGCCCTTCCCGTGTACGCAGTAATCCTTTTTTCTCTGCGTGTTTCCATATTGCTGCGTTGTAATGTCTATAACATCCTGTTATTTTTGCTTCAGGAAATACTGATTTTACAGTGTTTATTTGCGCCATTTCATAATCACTCTTAAATGTTTTAATAATTATACCCAATTTTTCTTTTAATATGTTATACAGCCGCATATATGTCTCTTGGGATTTATTGGGAAGCAATGTGTATATTACTGGGATTATATTTGTACACTTTTTTGTAGATCCAATGTCCACATGTAAGACATAAAACTGATAAAAAGGTGGCGGAGCTGACATAAACGTGCCATCTACAAAATAGGATCCGGGTTTCTTCACAATCTTCTTTACTAATCGTGTTGCAAATACCAAAATTTTTTCACTTTGTCCATCTTCACAAATAAGGAAATTTTTACCCAAAACTTCTGGTACAATTGTAGTTTCGGTACTGGTATGTTGTAGTCGATCCACGTTCAAATAAGACTTTCGTGCCCTATATAACGTGTCTTTAATTGATTTAAACGTAGGAATTTGATAGTGTTCACTATAAGGTATTTTTATACGACTTTTTTTATCATTTTCTTCGTAAATTTGTTGTATGGGGCGAAAATCTTTGCAAACAATCTGTTTTAATAATGTTATGTGTTCTTTAATAATATTTTTAAATTCCATTGACTCACATGTATGCACCGATTTCAGTTTAATGATATTTTTTTCTGTTTTGTCTAGTGTTAGTGACGCATTATAGTCTCGCCTATTTATGCACCGCCAGAAAGTACTTCCACTTTTATTTGTTTTGCTCTTCTGATATCTGTACTCACAATGTATAAGTGTTCTATGTCCTTTTTGATCCTTTATTCCCATCTGCCACCTTCGAGCTTGCCACTGGGGTGGTGGTTGGCACTAATAAGTGGTGTTTACCACCCCGGTGGTCAATGGTACCTATTTAGTTTCATCTGCCCCCTTCGTTATAGTACAGGGTTTTATTCAAATTTTGTATTAGACATTATCATTCGAAATTGAAACAAAACATCGCTGGATATCAACAATAAAATTTAATAATGGTAAATATTTTGAAACTCTTTTATAAATATAAAAACAATTTACATCATTCTACTAGGAGTAGTAGGAGTAATAGGGACTAATAGGAGCGGAGCAGCAATCAAAAATGTTACAAAAATGGAAAAGTTAAAATAATATTTAGGGCGGGCGGAGCCGCGGGCAGCAGCTAGTTTTGTATAAATAAATAATTTAAAGAACATTTTTGATTCTCTATTTCTTTAGTGATGGATGGATCATTCTAAATGGATGTAAATATTTTCACAAAATAGAATAATCAGCAAAAACTTATGATACAGGTAAAATCTACTTAATACTTTAATAATTTTCAATTACTACAATCACAGTTTAATCACAGTATAATTAACAACAATCGACTAGATTTTATCCAAAAAAAATACAAGTAAGCGTTTGGTTTTCATGTATGGTTATTAAACTTGTTTTTTTTTTCTAACAATATTGGTGTTATGTTCTACCAATTGTGTATAAAAAAATGTATGAAAGACAATAATAATTATAAAATCGTTCATTTTATTTATGAATTAGAATGAGTAATTAAAATAAAAGTTCCATGTATATTATCCATTAATATACATTTTCGTTGCTTATGAAACATGATATCCAGCGAAGTTTTACTTCAATTTCCAATGATACCTAATGTCCAATACGAAAAGCGAATAAACCCCTGTACTATAACGAAGGGGGCAGATGAAACTAAATAGGTACCATTGACCACCGGGGTGGTAAACACCACTTATTAGTGCCAACCACCACCCCAGTGGCAAGCTCGAAGGTGGCAGATGGGAATAAAGGGACAAAACACAACTCGGCAATAATGAATGACACATATGTACATCCAGTTTTTTTCTAACTACCCTCAGATATTATATTATAAGTGTTGCCATTTTTTTTTTTCTACTTGGGGTAATGCAATGACGCATAATCCCTCCGCGGGGGCGGGCGGAGGGATTATGTCGGACTCGCCGGGGTAAAACAAAGATGGAAAGGAGATAATGTACTTCCCGGAATACCGACTAAACCTACCACGGTGTTCCTCGACAAAACCACTATCGACGGGACCGCGCGAATCGCTTTCGCATGCGGTCGCGACGCCGCCGAGGTTACGACCCGCCGTATGAAACGGCAGGCCACTACGCGAAGAAACCTACCCAAAGGACTCACTTCTATAAATACCCTACTGTCTCCCCCCTAGAGGGGAGACGGACTCGACACAGAGGCGCGCGTGGGAACACGCACGCCGCCTCTCGGACCTGGTGCTGAACGGGTGGCGGGCAGGCCCACAAAGCCCGCCACCCCCAGGTCAAACCTCAGGGTGGTTGGAGGTCATCTCGCGCCCTCTGGCGAAGTGTTGCCATCACCGAACTTTAAATTATACAAATTTATTATTTTTAACTGTATCAATATATATTTTTTTATTTGGAATACATA
Organism: Catocala nupta; assembly: GCA_963675205.1. NCBI lineage: Eukaryota > Metazoa > Arthropoda > Insecta > Lepidoptera > Erebidae > Catocala > Catocala nupta. The sequence continues at coordinate 21,330,847 of OY776086.1, read as the reverse complement.
CTTAAGTAAATTTAAGTACCAAAGTTTTGACTACATAATTATTCTATAATTTTAATAAATGATTTTGTTTTGAAAATCGCAATTTTATTCTTAAGTCCCTGGCACGACATTTTGCGAAAGAGACATTCTGCGAAAGGGACATTCTGTGAAAGAGCCATTTTGCGAAAGAGACATTCTGCGAAAGAGACGTTCTGCGAAAGAGACATTCTGCGAAAGAGACGTTTTGCGACCAGGTGACATTTTGCGAAAGAGACGTTTTGCGCATGAGCCATTTTATTATGTCGCATTGCCAATTATTGTGTATTTCAGACGATCCTAAGCCCGGTAAAGTATAAAGGAGAAATTGGAATCGTTTTTATGAGCTAGTTTGGTAGAGTAGGTAATAAGGTGCATCGACCTTAGGCATCGAGCGGGCGATCGCCGTATCGTTTACTCCGCTCTAGGTATTTTATACGAAGACACCTCGCGTCGTAGCGCAGTAAAATATTGATTTTGATGAAAAGACCGGATTTGAAAACAATTTATTTTTTATTAATATTGTCTTATGTTTACGCGAATGTTATACATTGAAATTAAACACTTTATACGGATTTTATCGCGTTGTTTATTTTACTTTAAACACTGGTATTACATAATTTTGAAAACTCTAACACTACTATCTCAATTATTTTTTATTTTTTTAAGAAGAATAATTGCAATGGTAAACTTCTATATCATCAACTGAGTACATACTTTTCGGGAAAACAGTGAATTAGATTCCACCGTGTATACTTTTTTTTTAGTAATTGAACAGCTAATTAAGCTATAACACTAGTCCAGGGTGTATTTTCAAATTCCTATACGGTATGATATTTTAGTAGGAGTCCTAACAGTCACCAGTGTAATTTGTGACTGGTAATACCGAATTTGTTTCTTACAATTGTTTCAGGATCCCTATTAAACTAACTTATACCTTAGTGGAAGCGACTAGAAGAAACTATTGAAATATAATATTTTAATTTCAGGTGCGGAAGAAGTTTACCATAGTACATGGTTTCATCAGATATTCTTCCTTGACATCTAATGTTTACATACAAAAAGTTATATTTTGCATCAACAAGAGCCAGTAATACAATGCTGAAAAAAGCCTTATTAATAAGTAGTAAGTAATTATAAAATTTACTTCCGCTGTTGATCGATGCCTGCAGAACTATATGTTTGCCGTCGATTGCGCCAAACAACAATCCGCCTGACAGCAAAAGCAACAATGATTGTCCGCCTGACAACAAAACCGACAATGATTGCCCTCGGCCTGACAACAAAAGCGACAATGATTGCCCACCGCCTGCCAAAAAAAGAAAGAAAACTGTAGTCCCAAACCCTGAAGAGATAATGGCATCTACTTTGAGCATTTAAAAAAAAAACTGAATAAGCGAAATCGACTCCGCAGAAGCTGGACGAATGTAATGCTTAAAGTATGTAAGTAATGTAAGGCGCTTTTTTATCTAATAAATTAAGGTCATATTAAAAGACAACAAGAATTTATGTGCAGCATTACGTATCAAATATATTATTTTGTTCTGATCGCGGAGAGTATGACTATGTTGACAATTATGGCCACAGTTCTTCACAAGGATATTCTACACGACCAACAACTTCACAAGCCTCATCGAATCTACAGCAATTAAGCTCTGAAGCACCTGCATCACATACGTCAGAACAAACTGACTGTCAGTCGCCAGCTTTAACCGAAGTCCTTTCAGAATTTAGTGATTTAATTTGAATAACATTTTTTTATTTTTCTCTCTTTAATATCTTTCGATTTCTACTGATTAATAAAAAATATATACCTTTATATATTCTTTTAATGCTTAAATAAGGGCTTCGCTGACTTCTTTTATTACAAATCCTATTCGTTGCTTCGAAATCTTGAAAAGGTATTGCATACTAATATAGGAATCTCCTGTAGCGTAAAAACGAAGTGTTAGTGCTAATCTTTCCATGACACTGATTGCTTTTCTTTAATTTGTATCTTTTTTATGTACTTTTGGTCCAATCAAATTCACAAATTCTTCAAAATCGATCGGAGACATGCGCACAAAGTTTTTATATTGTTCAGTAATCATTTGGTTTTTTAGTATTATTACTAACGACAAACTACCAGATAAAGGAGGGTGAGAACCCCTGGGCCCACCAGTTATCACATTGTAATTGATACCAAAAAATTCGTTATATTTTTAGGTACTTACCACCAAAATACGTTTGATTATTTCTTCATAGAAAGCGAGAAACTTATATTAAATTAAGTTAACCAATAATCGATTAATATGCATCTCTAATTATATACTATCGAGTATTATTAAATCGGTATAATCTCAAAATGTGTTCTATAATCGAATGATGATAATGAAAACCCAATCGATTGAAAATCGTGTTTTGGTTATTAATTACCTGTGGTCACCGACTGACAAGTTTAACGGCTAATGTCAAAATCAAGTTCAACACTCGTTCGGTTTGTCCCAAATGTACTCTGTGGTTTGTTCCTTAGAAGTGCGCACGTATTTTTCTTGTTTTGTTATGTTGTTTGCTTTACCCCACGACTTTGGCTTGCTAAAGGACTGTTCGACGGATCTTGTGACTTAGAATTACCTGGCACTTCATATTAGACAACTGATTCCGCTTCTGAATTGGATATTGACGACATGGATCGCTGTGTGAACTATACCATTGCGATAGGTCGCAATAACTCTATTGGCAGAAGAGTTTTGGAGGATGAAGCGATTTTATCAGTTATACGTCAATGGCATCAGGCATGCATAGGTATAGGTATAGCAAGTATGTAGGTATAGCAAGTGAAAAAATGCGTGCAGTTGCATACTTATTATAGCGGGTAATGCCGCAATCTAAGTAATCTAGTGGATCTTTGCTTTGTCTTTTAGTGGTCCGCATCTGCATGTTACAAACAAGGACGTTTTATTTATAGGTACATAAAAATCAAAGCAATATTGATGTTTGTTTTCTGAGGTACCTACTTCTATCTATCTATCAGCCCCAGACGTCCACTGCTGAACATGGGCCTCTCCCATAGACCGCCACTGGTAAATAAATAGATAAACCTTCGATAAAGTACCTCCGTATAAACATATATAACATTTTGCAAACGATTAATGTCATGTAACCTCACTTTTACTTTATTTTATTTATCTTAATTTCTGGGAAGCGAAATATCACAAAATTTTTGGTGACGACTTGTTATTATATTCTCTTTCTAATAAGGCTACTTTGATTATGATAACAACTGGGCCCAGATATATATGGAGTGATTCCTTCGTCCTTTCTGTTATTAAACAAATTTGATGTCCAATAACGTTTCTTTTTTTCTTCTTTATTTCTTATTAAACAATAATTGAGTAAAATCAAAGATCCCAACAGAGTGGCTTGTGAATCTGGAGCACGGACAAGCAAAGAGTTCGAAACGAGCATGTCACACGGATTTTAGCACATCGCGTAACGTGACATGCTCGCTGCGAATGGTACATTACGCCCCGTAACACCGGTCAGTACCCACCTTTAGTGAACTGCGGGTGACATAAAAGGCGACAAACTTATTATTTGCGGTTGGTACAGTAACCGTGTCTAAGGATTGAACCGCAAAATTAAAGTTGTTTTTTATTGTATATACTTTTCGGTTTAAAAAGTACCCAGTGTGGTGCCCAGGATATTAAAGTATAATAATACTAAGTTTCATTGTAATCGAACTGGTAGTTTTTGCGTGATGCTTGGACAAACAGACAGACAGACAATAATTCAGTTCAGTTTCGATCTAGTAACACCCCCTGCTATTTATTTTTTTAATATTTTCAATATACAGAATTTACACTTCTACAGATTTATTATATGTATAGATATGATTATGATAATAAGATCAGATAGAAAATTATGAAAGTAGTATTGCTTGAGTTCAGTACCAAAATTATGTTTTAAAAATACAAACAAAAAGATTTTACTTATAAATAACGATAGAATGACTGTGGTAAACATGCAAACTAATAAGTTGGTATATTAGTCAAACTGATTTTGAGTTATTATGTATCTTGTTGAGATCCAATTCTGAAGTTATTCGAAGTGCAGGTTCACCTTCCTTCTTTCCTAACAAGATTTTTCTAAATGAGATCCTGCAGTAAACATAGCCATGTGTTTTAGCGAACTCCCGGGCAAGATAAAAATTGCGCCGTTTTTCCGCGGTCAAACCTTCAGCTATAAAGATAGGCTTGCACTCACCCTCAGGCTGCACATCTTTGGTAGAAAGCTTATTTCCGTTGTTATTCTTACTATAGTTCTTATATACTTGTAATGTTTTCTATCGTAATAACTGATGCTAAATCAACTACTACAGTGCCAGTGCTAGACTATGTTTTTGCTTTCAATCTGTAAACGTCACGTATATCTGAATTTTTTAAGTTTACATTCAGAACCTTACTTGTATTTATTACTGTATTGCAGAGGGTAGCTTTGTTTTCACCTTTATGTACGTGCAAGTTTCTTATTTGGATACTGGCCGATTGGTTTATAATTTCTAGGTGTTCAATTTTTCTTCTAAAATCTGTATATCATTTTCTTTTTGTTTCCAGATTCCAGTTTTTCTAATTTTCGTAAAAGATTATTATATTTATCTTACATACAATCCACAGATTTACGTATTTCCTCATTTTGAGTCTTTATTTCATTTACTGTACTCAAAAGTTCTTTAAACTTATTATCCTGAGTTCTCAAAAATTCATCGTACTTTTGTTCCTGATCTTCGATAAAATCAAACATTATTTTCTTGATTTCTGCCATAAAGTGGCTTGTATCTTCAGCCTGTGGGCATTTACAGTCAAATCTTTGCGTTATATTCGAAGTAGGTTGTTGTTGGGCAGTAGAAGAACTCATATCAGATTCTGAATCGTAGGATGATTCTATCGGCATGTTTGTTGCTGGCTTTTCCGGTGGCATTTTTTATATTATAAAATATGGAAAATTATTTTTCAATTATTAAAATAATGTAAGAAGTGTTGTAATTGGTAATTCATTTGAGATATTCAAATAAAAATAGACAACAATTAACAAAAAAAAGGTCTTCAACCACTAGTCTGGTTTTGACCCGATAGAATCGTTTCTATAGCAAGTGGAGTGTTATATGTACCACTAGACCACGCAAGTTCGTAGTATGGAGATCGAAATAACAGTTGTGTGTTTTAGTGTTTGAGTAATGTGTTAAAGTTTGTTCTACTGTTTGAATGACCTTTACTCGTTTGACAAAGTCACGGCCCACAAACACAAACACTTTTCATCACTTTAAACGAAGTTTTTAAACATTATTTTGAGATTGTACTGCACTCACTGTATGTCTATCGTTGTTTTATATACGAACCCGAGAACTTTTTAGAAAAGTTATTGGGTTTTTCTGTTAGGAAATTTCAATACGAGCCACAGTCTCCGTTAAGATTGGCCGCCGTGACAGAAATTCGGTCTGCAGGACATTATTTATATACCGTTTTATAGGTGAGAAATTTGTGTCCACGTTTATGTAAAGCACTAGCGATAATTTGCAAAATTTACCACTATTTTTAAAGGAGAATGCCCATTTTTGTGTGGCCGTACCAAGTTGCGTCAAACCAAATTTACTCTCAAGACTAGTTTTTATTTAACTTTTCACTACCAACAAGATTTTGACAATACTTAACCACATTTTCGAGATATTTAAAAATATGAAACGCCATATTATATTTTTTTGTAATTTTTAATCATCGTGATTAAAAATTACAAATAATATATATAATATAAATAATAAATAAATTAGAATTATTTATTATTTATATTAAATAAACATGCGTTGTAGGCCGCAATGCGGAGAAGTGCATTGCATATTATTATCTATAATAATACTGGACTTGTGCAATAAGTTGGGTCCCGATCTCGTTCGCTTGATCCTCCGCACGCATGCCGTTCTCGCCTATATTGTGACATTTTGCGCTCAGGTTTCAACTTATCAGTATCACGCACGGGTAATGTTTTCACACTCTACCTAGGCCTACGCCGGCGATCACGATCTAAAGTCGTGATATTGAAATCATTACTCATTTAACAAAATCACGACCTAAACAAACAACTTAGTGCATGTGTAAGACCAATTTCTATCAGTGAATCAAATAGAGTAAAATACAAATAATAATAATAATCATTTATTCAACTTAAATTGGTACAAAAAGGTACAGAGCTTAGGTTACATCGTAAAGGTAATATATAAGGGGTGCCTGTACTAGAGTAAACTTGTGCCACAGGCATTAAGAGCATATACTGTATAATGAGCCACGGGCATTACCCAGAAGTTCTGCGGGTACAACAAGGGCCAAATACGCCTACTCACAGGAGCGATTACTGGTCATTTTGGCACCAACGACTTCCTGTGCAGATTGAGATTGTCAAACAATTCGATCTGCAGAGCCTGTGGTGAACAGGACGAGTCCATATCACACCTACTGTGTGAATGTGACGCGTTGGCCGGACTAAGGATGGGTCTGATGGGATTGGCATATGCGAACCCTGAAGACTTCAGGCTTCTCCCTCTGAAGTGTACGCTGCGACTGATGCAGTACATTCATAGGGAGATAGCTCAGGGATAAACCTCGGGGCCGACACAAAAGATCCCACTGGGTCGAAGTGTCGCCGGTCTACAATGACTGGCCCCCGGATCAAGATAAGATAAGATAAGATATACTGTATAATAAAGATATAAATTCTAAAACAATACTTATAAAACATTATTATCTTTATATAAAAATTTACGATTTACATTATAAACTAAGTGATTACTATGACTACTTAAGGATCTATTTTATTTTGTAGCACTTATTGAACAACAGTCATCAAATTTTCAGATTGATCTTAGTTCAAGGATTGTAATTTATATTGTTGAACTAATTGCTTAGTGTTAGCATAATTTTTGTCATAAATAGCAGTTATTTTGTTTATATTATTATAAAGAAATGAACCTAAAAATGCGAAAAGCCATTGCATTGGTAAAAATATACTTAGATTGAGAATTAGTAGTACAAACGATATCTTTCCGTCGCTTAGTGTTAGTTAGTTCCGGGTTATAATCACGAGTAGTATGTTGTTTTAGTACGATGTGCAATATAAAAAGCTTCCTGACTGTTAGTACTTTAGAATTTTGATACAAAAGGCATGTGGTATATTGAAAAGGATGTGTAGCTACTTTTAGGAGTGCTCTTTGTGCTCTTTCAATTGGAAGAATAACCGATTCTGCGATGCTTCCCCATGAGGTAATACAGTATTGAATAATGGATTGGCACAGTGCCTTGTAGATCTGTATAATAAGATTATTGTCTGCGATATAACGCAGTTTTTAAAAACGAATATTAATTTACATAGTCTGCTTGACAAAGCGGCTACGTGTTGTTTAAATGAAAGAGTGTGATCTATTATAACCCCCAGATATTTAATGTTAGTGGTACTATGGATTGCAGAACATGTGCAATCGTCATACATGGTGTTGTTACAATGGTGTGCATATAGTCGAATATTACTTAAATGATCTTGTTGATTGCGCATGTTAAACTTAATGAATTTGGTTTTATTACTATTAAATTTAATGTAAGCAAGTTATTTCTAAGCCATTTATTAACCACATCGAACCCACGCTGGGCATCTTTAAGGACTGTCTCATTTGTGTCGGCGGAAAAGAGAAGGGCGATGTCATCTGCGTACGAAACGATTTTGCCGCTAGGTAAACTTAAGTTACAAAGATCGTTAATTAACACCAAAAATAGAGTACTTCCAAGGACACTGTCTGGAATACCGAATTAATTGAGGCATTTGTAATTCGGCACTGATGATGTTATCTACTTTCACGCATTGATACCTATTTTGTAGATAGTCTGTTAGCAGCTTAAGCTGTGTGCCATGAATTCCTAAAGCATCTAATTTTTTTAATAGGATAGGAACAAATACAGTGTCAAATGCTTTTGCGAGATCGAGGAAGATTCCAATTACTTGTTCTCTTTCTAGTTCCTCTGAGATAAAAGCTGTCAAGTTGTGTACTGCATCTGCTGTAGACAACTTAGGTCTGAACCCGAATTGCATATGGGAAAATAGGGAATTTTGTTCAAGAAATGATACTAATTTATTATTAACTAATTTCTCTAGCATTTTCGAGAAAGTAGGCAATAGCGAGATTGGTCGATAATTTGTTGCAATGTCTTTCGTACCAGACTTATGAATGGGAATCACTATTGCTTTTTTAAGGCATAGAGGGAAGACTCCCGATAGAGAGACAAATTCGGAAGATGTGGGTTAATGGAGACACCAAGATATGCTTAAAGGTCTTTAATATGTTACAGCTTATATTGTCCCACCCAGATGCACAATTATTTTTTAACGAGAGAATAACCCGCTCTATATCTTTTTCATCCAGATCCAACATAACAAAAGATATTCCGCTTTTAAGATATGTTGAAACTGGAGGAAAACTGTTATTTGTGTTGCACTGACTTTCTATTTTCTTTGCCAAAGTTGTGCCAATATTTACAAAAAACCTATTGACGTTGTTGACAGAGGAAAGCGGAGAGGAATGTGTTTACAATAAACTTCTATCAGATTTATGATGTTTTGAAGTAAACGTGACTTTTTCACAATTTTCCAGTTGCTTTGTTTTTTTTTAGCTCCTTGTAATTGTGATCTGTCGTACACCATTTTTAAATTCTTCAAAAGATTATTACAAAAATTCCGATAACTTTTATATGATAAATTTAGAGTAGAATTTTCGGAGCATTGCTTAGCTTTCTTGTGTAGTTTATCGCGGTTTCTAATACATCGGACGAAGCCGGGAGTTATCCAGGGCTTATATTACAATATTTTCTACTGAATTTTATTATTTTTACATTGCAAAATAGCCTGTTGTACTTTATTAATAACAAATGGCTTAGAGATGTTAACGTCGGCAGTTTGATAAACTGGCGTGAAGTCAATGTTGCACAAATCATGCTCTAGGTGAATCATGTTTATAATTGACCTTTGTTGCGGGCGAATAATATTCTTAGTTTGCGTTAATTCAAGTATTAGTAATACAGCAGAGTGGTCAGTTATTGACCAGTTAGTAACAAGTGTTATACAGGGAAGCATAGTTTTGAGCATGACGTGGTCTAAGCATAACCCACTTTGTTGTGTGGGAAAAGTGTGGCTAGGCAAAATGCCATGGTACGCACAGAGATTTAGGTAATCTTGCGTAGATGCGTCATGGTTCTTATAATTCATATTTATATCTCCTGTTATAATAATATTTTTAAATGTTGATAAGCTTTGTAAAATTTGATTTAAATTGTTCGTAAACGTCTCTAAGTTTCTGAAAGAAGGAGATCTATATACAGCAATGATATCAGTGCCTATTTTTATAACAAGACAGTTGCAGTCTTGGATCGTTAGTTCTTCGACGGAGACGAGCAAAGAACTTTTCACATATATTACTAAGCCATAATTCTGGTTGAGAGATATTGTACTTGTTGTATACGGGTACAAGGGTACGTCAATGACACACAGTGGCTCGATGCGAACTGATTTATTCTTAAGTACCGACAACGTTAGACATAACACTTTTCCCTTCTAAAAGTAACATAGGTACATAGTTACATTTAAAAATTAACTTAAAAAAATAAGCACAACAATACATTACATATTTTTTAATTTTTCCTTACACCGTATAGCAGCTCTCCTGCGAACACGACTATCGTCATTATTACAAGTTGGCAGTGGCGGCGTTGACAATGGCAACGACTGCAAAGGCGAGACTGTATTGCTAGCGTTCTCCCCTACACTATCAAAGAACTCATCTTTATCGGTCACTGCTATCTCATTATCCGAAGTTGCATTTAACCCGTTCTCAGTTTTATTACAACGCTCCGAAGATGTATTAAACGCCCTACTTAAGGAATGACGTGATTTACGCGTATGTAATTGATCGATATGTCGTTTATGCACTTGTCCATAATCTGTATTAATTCTATACGAGACGGGGCCCGTTCTCTCCGCGACAAAACCATCAGTCCATTTGCGGTTACTTCTACTATAGTCTCGCATAATGACCGGCTCGTTTGGCTCGAGTACGCGCAGCGGGCGCGCTGCGTCGAACTCCCGTCGCAGCTGTTTACTGCGCACACATTCGCGTGTGTCGGGCCTAAGCAGATCGAGGCGGCCGCGCAACCGTCTACCTAACAGGGCGACCGCCGGTTCGATTCCCGTCGTACTGTGCTCAGTATTTCGATAAGTGAACAAAAATCTACTTAATGCCGTATTAAAGTTTACATTTTCTATTTGTGCTTTTTTAAGCACCCTTTTGACCGATCGTACCGCATTTTCAGCAGCTCCGTTGCTAGAAGGATGATACGGGGCTATCAAAGTATGTTTAATACCGTTACGTTCTATATATTTAGCAAATTCGAACGACGAAAATGGCGGTCCATTGTCACTAACTAGACGCTTAGGTAAGCCAAACCGAGCAAACAAACGTCTCAAACAATCAATAACTATCGTTGCCGACGTAGTACTAACTTTTTCAACCTCAATCCACTTAGAATGAGCGTCGACAATAACAAGAAAATACATATTATTAAACGGACCTAAAAAATCTAAATGTAGACGTGACCAAGGTTCGGATGGCCAGGGCCACGAGTGCAGCGGCGCAGCGGCGGGCGCCGGGCGTAGCTCGCGACATGGAGCGCATTCGCGCGCGACACGTTCTATGTCTGAGTCTATATTCTCCCACCATACATAATTACGCGCAATCTGTTTCATTTTGACGACTCCCGGGTGACCATCGTGAATGTCACTCAAAACTACTTCCCTCAATGATTTAGGTACAACTATTCTATACCCCCATATTATACAACCCTGATCTATGTGCATGTTATCTCGTCTATCATAATACATTTTTTCAATATTATCAGTTAATTTGTTTGCCGGCCAACCAAACATTATATAACCATAAATTTTACTCAGCAAAGAATCCTTTCTGGTTTCTGTTTTTATGTCTTTGAAACTGATTGGAAAGTCTCCTTGCACAAAATTTATATAACTACATTCACCGTTTTCATCTCTCGGTTGCATCTTGGTCAACTCTAGAGGAAGACGAGAAAGAGTGTCAGCAAAACAATTTTTTGTGGAGGCTACAAATTCTATATCAAAATTGTAAGCAGACAACCTAATCGCATAACGTTGTAGGCGACTAGCAGCCGTCACCGGAATCCCTTTGTTTTTACCGAAAATGTAACTCAACGGACGATGATCACTGCGCAAAGTGAAATGCCTACCATAAATATATTGATGATGCTTAGTGACTCCAAAAATAATAGCCAACGCCTCTTTATCTATTTGGGAGTAATTAACTTCGGCCGAATTGAGCGTTCGCGAAGCGTAACAGACCGGCCGCTCAATGCCATCTGCCCCTCGCTGCGTCAACACCGCTCCTAGACCATACGCGCTGCTGTCAACAGACAATATTAACGGGATATTACAATCATAATGAGCTAAAACAGGAGCGCTGCTTAACACTTTTTTAATCTTTAAAAATGCCTTATTACATACATCTGTCCACTCCCATGACACATTTTTCTTTAATAATGTATACAATGGTTTTAGAATATCACTCATGTTTACACAAAATTTGGAATAGAAATTAACAAGTCCCATACAACTTTTAAGTTGTGTAATATTTGTAGGCGCGGGCGCTGCTTCAATGGCTTTAATTTTTTTATCATCGGTATGCAGACCGAACTTATCTATTTTATATCCTAAATATGTAACACTGTTTTGAAAAAACTTACATTTAGCATAATTTATTCTCAAGCCATTGTCTTTGAGCCTTTGTAGCACAGATTTTAAATTGGCTACATGTGTACGCCTGTCTTTACCGGTAATACATATATCATCAGCGAATACCGCCGTAGCAGGGAGGCCACTCAACGTCTCCTCCATTATCTTTTGAAAATTTTCAGGTATACATTTTATACCAAACGGTACCCTTCTATACACAAAAGTACCAACATGAGTTGTAATTGCCGTCATCGGCTGAGAATGATTATCTAACATACATTGTTGAAAAGCATTAGACAAATCTAATTTGGTGAACTGTTCACCGCCTCCCAAAGTAGCAAACAAGTCCTCGATTCGCGGCAACGGGTAGTGATAATCTTTTAAAAGTGGATTAATAGTAATTTTATAATCGCCACATATTCTTATTTTACCATTCGCTTTAACTACTGGCACTATAGGAGTGCCATAATCTGATCGTCCTACCTTATAAATAACACCTTCCCGTTGCAACCGATCGAGCTCCTCCTCCACGGGCTGGCGCAAAGCTAAAGGTATCGGCCTAGCCTTAACGAACACCGGTGTATTATCCTTTAAATACAGTTTAAATTTAGATTTAAATGTGCCTAAACCATCGGCAAATACTTCAGGAAACTCGTTACGTAACGACGTCGTCATTGAGTCATCACAGCTGTTATCTTTTATACAATAACATTCCACTATAGCTAGCTTTAAACGTTTAATCCAGGTTCGACCCATTAACGGTGGTCCACCGTTCTCAATAATAAACAACTGAAGTTTGTCACGATGTTTGCCACATACAACATTCACATTAATATAGCCGATTGTTTCGATAATATCACCCGTATAGGATTTTAGAGATAACATTTTAGTCTCAATGGGGACATTAGAAAAACATTTATCGTAATATGTTTTTGAAATAACAGAAATTTTACTACCAGTATCAATTTCAAATGTACAACTTATGTTTTCAACAATTAAATTCGTATAATACGGTCCGTCACCGTCATTTTTTATCATTAAGTTGTAAAAATTAATATTACCGTAATCCGTATCAGAGTCATCTAAAAAAAACTGACCTTTACGACCTTTTACACTACCACTTTTTCTGCACATTACCTTTAAATGACCTTTTTCACCACACATATCACAGCTGTATTGTTTGAATCTACACTTGCCATCCGAATGGCCCGATTTACCGCAACGCCAACACGTACTCAGCGCGCGGGCCGCGGTGCCGGCCGCGGGCGCTGCGCTGGCGTCTCCGCGGTCTCCCGCGCCGCCTGCGCGGTCCCACGCGCCGCCTCCGCCGCGCCGCCGGGCACCGATCCGGTGCAAGCCGTCATCCGCCTGCTGGGTCGCGCTGCTGTGCATGCCGGCACCTGTCGAGCTGCTCGAAACACACGCCGTAGCCGCGTGCCGTTCCGCCGCCTCCAGTGCCAACGCCAGTTCCACAGCGCGCTTGTAGTCTATGCCACGTTCTGCGAAGATCCTTGATCTCATGTCCTCATCGACTAACCCCGACACGAATTGGTCGCGCAAACACACCTCCAGACAAGCGCCAAAGTTGCATGTCTTCGCCAAATGTTTTAGCGCTTGAAGATATTCTCGAACATTCTCACCTTGTCTTTGTACCCTCTGCCGAAAAATATGTCTCTCGGCAATTTCCGATCTATCGGGTTCCAAGTGTTCTTTCACTAACGCGACTAATTCATCGTATGATTTTGATTCTGGATTGTCCGGTGAGCACAAATCGCACATAAGTTCGTAACACTCCGCGCCCACCACCGTCACTAAGGTGGCTACTTTTAACGTGTCATCGATGCAATTCAACGCAATGAATTGATTAACACGTCGTACGTAAGCGTCCCAGTTACTACCACCTAAGTTAAAAGATTCAATCCGTCCTATAGGCATTTTCTAGCACTTTTTGAACACGCGTATAGGTAATTAAACTTTCTCGTCGCCAATGTTGTATACGGGTACAAGGGTACGTCAATGACACACAGTGGCTCGATGCGAACTGATTTATTCTTAAGTACCGACAACGTTAGACATAACAGTACTATTGTAATTATTGTATCCTTGCAAAATTGGTATATTGTTCCGTCTGTTTGAGAGCCAACATTCTGTTAGAATAATCACGTCACACTCAATATTAAGCCTGTGTAAAAAGACATCCAAACTATCTATGTTCTTACATATGCTACGAATGTTTTGGGTTAGTATTGTTAGCGGCTTACTATATTAGGAAAGATAAAGTTTGCAGCTCTCAGTGTCACACATTTGCGAAATATAATTATGTATAATTATTATCTAAATCATTAATTAATTGATCAGCCATAAATACTTTAAAAATTAAAGTATCTAGCCATTTTCTTCGCTGGACATTCGAGATCATCTGTCTTATGGTTGCTTGTTTTCTTAAAATGCAAGCATGTTGCACATTTTGGTGTTTCGTCTTTCTTCGTACATTCATTAGTCTGATGACCTAAAGCACCGCAATGTCCGCAGGTGGAGATAGTCTCGCGGCAAGTCTTAGCGGCGTGTCCATATTGTTGGCATCTGAAACACCTGGTCACGAGTGTGAAGTTACGTACGGGGCAAGATGTCCAGTTGATGAAGACTCGATCCTGGTTGATAAGGGCCTTTCTGATGCTGGCAGGCACTTCAATGATGAAGTTGCATGTTTGTGCATCTTTCTTGCACGACATATGGCCCAGTATAAGCGAGGTCAGGAATTGATCACGGGTTACATTGGGGAGTTTTTGGGCAACATTCTGCTCGTATATGCAATCATATACTTCTTGGTCACTAAGGGCAGCTGGTACTTCGATTACTATAATTCTTGGTCTTCATTTATGTGGATCCTCAACCTTTAAGCCAGTGCTAGTTAACTGGGTTGACTGCCTTAGCTTCTCAATGTTGTCCTTGCTGTCAGTGCTAATGATTACACCTCCGTTTCTAATCTTCCTTAGTCCTCTTACGTGCAACTTAAATTGTTCAGGGCAAATTATTTTCTGAACCAATGACTTTGTTTCGTCACTAGTTTTCAATTTATCATTTGGATAAATTGCAATGGCGCCCACATTTTGTGCAACGCATTTTTCTTCAATGGTCAACTTAATCGACTTTCCAAAGGCATTCAGGTACTTAGCAAGATCCTGCTTTCCATCATGGCCTCAAGAGAGCTATTCATCAATAAGGCCTATTGCTTCAATGACTGGTAAAAAACCTATGACTGATAATGTACTTGTGACGCAACATGGTACGAGGTATGGGCATTCTCCTATAAATTAATAAGACGGGAAGTACACGTCAAGCTTACACGGGCGCGGTAGCGATCCAGATGGTCTTTCATAATCATTTGTCGGCCTCGATGGCGTAGCGGTTAGTGTAACCGACTGCTACGCCTGAGGTCGCGGGTTCGATACAAGTCAAACATTTGTGTGCATGAACATGGATGTTTGTCTTGGTCTGGGTGTTTCTATGTATAATATGTATGTATTTACAAAAAACAATGTATATATGTATGTTTATCCATTGTCTAGTACCCATAGTACAAGCTCTGCTTAGTTTGGGCTAGATGGTATTGTGTGTATGTGGTAGAATATTATATTATATTATATTATAATCAACCTGACAAAGTGAGCATGTGTTTAATGAAGGAAAGATGTTCACATAGTATGATTCCTAAGTATTTGATGCTATGAATATTGCTGATTGTTGCACAACTGCAGCCGATGGTATGTGTCGTGCAAGCTCAAACAATAAGTGGTGGTAGTGAAGTTGGTTGTGATGAGAGTTTTAGGAAATGCAGTATATTTGGTTTACAATCAATCCCATATTTTGCTGGATTTAATAAATATTAAAACCGAAACAATGGACAAAAGGATCACCCAAATTCATCATTTTACATAAAATTGAAAAACATCAAGATATATTTATATATTTTCTAAAACATTTATTACTTTCGATAACATCTCTTTGTTGATATCATACATTACTCTCTTCTGTTGTCCAGTTTTATTTACTGTTGATAATATTAATTGCAGCAATGGATATTGTAATGTCTTTAACTCACTTGTCCCGAGAACATATTTTACAATCCAATCAAAATTGATTATAGTTTCACCATGTGTACTGTTGTAGTGATTTAAAGCCGCTCTGAGAAGTTCTGACCAATTCTGTGTTACCAAATTAAGGAAGCAGTCCATGTTTTCTTGATGCCATCCTTTATTACATATTGATTCATTAACTTTCTGTATATCAAAATTACATTCTGTTATGATCAACCTCAACTCTTCTTTTGCTTTTTCAAAAGCATCACCTTCTAGTATTGTGTTGGAAGATTTTTCTACATAATATAAACTTGTTAATAATTCTTGTGATACCTAAAACAGATTGTTATTATTTAAATCTTAAGTACAATACAATTTTAACTATTACTAAATTACAATATTATTATAAGTACTGTCTTAAAAACAAAAGCAAGTTTGTAAATTAGTGATTACATCTGCAGCTGTGTGCAGTTACAGTGCATTATTATGAGGATAATTAAATTTTTCTTTTTCTCAGTATGTGTGCTAAAGTATAATGCATCAATAATTATTACTGTACATAGATAATAACTACCGATGTTACATTTTGAAAGTGCTACTTTTTCATGCATAAACATTTAAACTACTACTAACTGCCAAGTTTGTCTCATGTTGACAATCCTGGCAATATAATAAATCAGATGGAAAGTCGAATGATGCACAGGGAATTTAAATATTAATTACAAATTAGCATGAATGTGTAAAAGAAATATTGTTAATAGACATATTAATTCTTATAGTACAAGCATTGTACAGCTTTAGAGGTGTTAACTAATATCCTTTCAATGTTTATTCAAGAATGATTACTTTCATCCTGGAGATCAAATTCCAGTCCTTTGTTGCTGAAAAGAGTAGGTCTACTTCTCAATTGGGATTCATTCCGTGAAACAATGCCAAAATATAGATGTCTGGCAAAGGCGACTCCCATAGCTTTTACTGACAGAGTAAAGCAATGGATGTGCAAGTGTACCGGTACTTAAACCACACGTTAAAGTATCATAAATACCTTTTTAACGTTATAATAGTGTATATATTTGGGACTTACTTTTTTGAAAACATCAAGAGATTCTAGTTGAAATATCGTGTCCATTTGGTTTTTATTAAATTTACCGTTCAGACAACGGAAGAAATAATTCTTAGTTTTAATATTTTATTTGGATAGCCTCCTTACAAACTAACCCTTTGAAACTGACACTACTGCAATGACAGTAATAAAGTAAACAGCCAGCTGAGCTATCAGCTCAGACCATAGATTACAATACTATAGGCACTATAGCTCAGACTAAGGAAAAAAGCTTTTTCCTTCGTCTGAGGCCATCATCCAGCCAATGCAATGTTCCCAAAGTAAGACATGAAAAATTCACAGAGTTGCCTGCTTCAAACATTAATATCCCACAAGAAATAAGATTTTGTGGCGAAGAATTTTTCTTATTAAAATTAGTTACTATTCTGAGAGGACGATGATCGGCACTAAATTTTAAACTATTGAGTGCTTCAACGTTTTTAATGATCTCCTTGTTAGAAGCTAGGCAGTTGTTTATTTCGTTCTTTGTGAATCCATTTGGTGAAAGCCAAGTTCAACGGCGTTGTTTTTGCATAGCAAACTAATTAATGGACAAAAAGAAAAATATGCGAATTATTTATATGATTTAGGACGCAGTTCCTCAAAAACGTTCCAACCCACACTTAGGTCAAAATAGAGTTATTATTAGCAAATTAATCACGTGCTTGCTATTAACTAGCTGTCAGGTAGCTCTACCACGGTAATGTTATCTAACAGTATTGTGACTCGGCTCTGTCCTTATAATAATTATCTACAGTCGTGCGGTAAACACGCGAGAGGACTGCCCACCTACAATTTTTTATTTCATCTACCTTCTTTCTCTATTTGAGTTTCTTTCTAGTTTAGTGATTGTAAATATTATCTATAAGTATTTTTATTTAATAAAAATGATATTTGTTGTGAATGAAATAGGAAGTGTTCAATAAAAATCATGTTGTGTTTTTTTATTAGTAGATTAATAAAACAACCTTATATATTTGAGACTGAAAAAATATTTGCACCTCGACTGAGACGTACGAAAAGCTTTATTGTTGAATTTAATGGTATAAAAAATCCACATTCGGATAAAAAGTTTAATTAAAAATGCGTTTGTTTACAATTGCACCAAAGTGCAATTGTAAACAAACCATAATTAATATGTAAGTACTTGTACTAATTTCAATCAAATATTGACAAATCGCACGCTTACTCCTTACAGAACAATAAAACTGCCGGCCGCATTCGCGACTGGTTGTGTACCGAGTGTATACCGACCTCGACGCGTGTAGGTATGACTCGCGTTCCGACTGTTTGTATGAAGATAGAATACTGTTAGATAACATTACCATGGCTCTAATGTCACCCTAATATAAAATCGTGACCTAGTACCCACATGTATGAAGAAGACAAGTACCTAATTATTAAACTAAAAGAGTCCAAGCTGTGTGGAACAACTAAAGTATAGAATAAAGCCATAAATAATTTTCTAAAATCTGATCCAAGCTGTCTGAAACGTTTTTGATATAAAAAATACCTATGCATCATCTCGGTACTATAGCTATTTCATAATAACGTTCCAGCTATCTTAAGGTTTTTTATTTTAAAAAATCCGGTTTATGTCAGTAACATAGGTAGATGTTTTACTAAAACATTCCCCTGTCTCACCCCTCGCTGTAATTATCGGTTTCGAGCTCTGGTCTTGGAGATGAACTTGCATGGTGGCGTTTTCATACAAATACTTTAGCACTTCGACAAAGGGGAGCACGGGGTAATGAGAGCGGTCGGGTAATGAAGACGATGGTGATTGAACGGCAAGAATGCACATTTACGCGATCGTAAGCACTCGGCCGTTTCCGTCAGCTATCGAGAAATTTCGCCTCACGCGTACGAGTCGTTAGTGCCATTCGTTAAGTAACGAGGGACGATTGTGTGTTTTTCGCTCCACGCTTATAAAAACTGCCGATTGTGAGCGCCAAGGTAAGCATAAAGTTATATTCTTATTTTATTATGTTTATGCTTATTACATCCCTAGATTCATTTACTAACAAGTCCAATTAGTTAAATTATGTTTGAAAGTGATTACTTTTCAAAATGGTGGTGAGCGGGTAATGGTAGCCTCGCATGGCTCTCACTACCCAACATAGCTACCATTACCCCATTAACTTCCACAATATATTTTTAATGTAATTTATATACACATACATACCTTCTCTTTATTTTAGATGCCACGTTAAAGAACTCTGGCAACCACAAAAGCTGCTTGGACGGTTGATACATTAGAAAATGCAATCACTATCCTCAGAAGAGGAGGCATTTCGGTATGTAAAGTATCTCAGCAAACTGGCATACCTTACAGCACTTTAAAGAAGAGATATTCCCCATGAATCCTGGAGATTTTTTTGTGATGATGACTTCATTGATGACGAAGCCGGCGCTGTGCCTATAAATGACGCCCAACAGCAGCCAACTAACGTTACTTCTATTCCATCCACACAAAGGCAGACAGTTAATGAGCAACCATATGCTAGCCCTGCAACGATTCCATCTATTTCTTGCAATATAGAAATTCAAGAAGTGGTCCAGGAGGGAACTGCTATAAGCCCAGCCTCAATTCCAACCACATCATGTGCAACAGAACGGCCTACTATTCAGGAACGTGATAACGATCAAACAATTATTGACTTTGCTAATGTTATGTTATGTTGTCTGCATTGTAAGCCCACTGCCACAACAACTCATCTCTAATAAAGAAAGAACGTTGAGAACAAACAGCATTCTTTTTTATTTAAGTTGTTATAAAGTTTGCAACCAAGACTTCTGTACTGCTGTATGGCGGCAGAAGTTTTACAATGAACCCTGGAAATAATGAAATGAGTGCTACAATTATTTGGATCTGGCGAGGATAGTTCTTTAAGAGGGTTTATCGCGCTTCTTAAATAAATGTACCATCACACCTCTGTGCCATGTCTGTGGCATTTTTTCCTTGAGTATGACGGAATTGAAATACTTCAGAAAAACTGATACAGCGGTTACTCCACCGGCTTTCAAAAAATTCAGTTGTAATGGCGTCATCACCCGACGCTTTTTCGAGAGCCATGGTAATCTCATGCAGGCTGTCTTCCTAGATATCTGTTTAATTGTAAATATATTTTTTTCTTTTTGATCTTGTTTACATGTTGTTTGGAACGATTTGTACAAAAATTTTTTTTGAACATTTCATGAATATTGCAATAAATCAAAAGCGGTCCACGGCATTTTCACGAAAATCGAAAATAGGGATAGAACTAAAATAAGGTCAAATTAAAACTGGATCCTATCATCTAAAACATAAAAAAGTATTAGTATTTAAAAAACATGATTTCACAAATCAATACGGGATTGAACTTTAACCACAATTAAGTATGTACTTATCTCAAAATGTTAACTTTGTGGGTTGGAATGTTTTTCAGGAACTACATATGTTCAAATATAAGTATTATATTTTACATTGTGTAAGCTAAGACAGACCGCTACAATTATTTATTATTTAACAAAAATATTATCAAATGATTTTTTTCACCGTGTAATGATAGATTGTTATATTTTCTCAATATTATGTGACAAGACCGATAATTGTGATTTTGTATTTTTACATAAGACATGTTTTATTGGTTTTAATATTCGTTGTAAGAAGATCCTTCCTGGGCCACAAGTTGTCCTTACCATTCTTTTTAATTTTCAGCTCCAATGCATTGAGGATATTTATAATTTTTACAACATTCTTGTTTCCTAGTTATTATATTAAAGTATACATGGAGCAAGTATTATTACTTTGGTAGTAATGTCCTCACCGTGCCTCGGCTCTTTAGTCAACTGAGGCCGCTCGAAATTATTACGCGGGATGAGTTGACTTAATAATTAAATTTATTATTTTTGTTTTGTCAACTGATCCCACTTCAAAAAGAAGAATATTATTTATATATATACAATATAAATATGTACACACGTGAACAAGTATTTGGGGAAAGAAATGACACATCATCGCTTGGTTATACTGATATATTAAAAATGAGATTAAATATTGTTACGGGTTGTTATGTTTAATATTGTGCTGGGTTCGACGGATAAGAATACAAAACAATATTACCGACTAAAACACGTTTTATTCTAGCACACAATTAACTTTAATACACAACAAACACTATAATACTACACTTTTCCACTGTAACTGCTTCAAACTCCGTAGTATTTTCGCTTCCGTTTGCTTCGATGAACACTTGACCGCTTACGATAGTAAACTGACTCGGCGGTGCGCGTGCGCTCTATTTATACGCGGGTATAGCGCTTCTGGAGTCCTCCAGAAAAGCCATACCCGGCACGCAACAGCACGATGATTCGAAAATGTGCTAGCGCTCCTCTACTGTGCTCGCACCGACACTATGTAGTTCCGCAAGATGTCAATAGATGGTGCTGTAATAAATCATTAGAAGGGACTGCCGAGTCTTCCCCACAGTGACGTCAGATCCTTCTTAAACCCACCCAAAAATAGAAGCCCTGCCAAGCGGGGCTCCGTCGACTTAGTTTGATCTCATATATTTTGCCGTGCAATTAGTAGTTTTGGTAAGCATATTTTGCTGTGCAATTAGTATTTTTTGCTGTGCAGTTAAATACTACCCGTAAATCACAGCCGTAACACTTTTTCGTCTGTATATATCGTAAAATGTATCAATGGGATCAGTTGCCCGTTTCAAACCATTAGTTAGGTCAACTGATCTCGCGGGATAAGTTCGAGCGGCCTCAGATGACTAAAGAGCTGTGTGTTACGATATGTCCTTACCGTAAACAAAGACATTGTATATCTTCTATACTTGTTTTGTTTAGGTATAACAAAAGGCAAACAGTCTTGATGTGTCTTTTTTATCTTGAAACTCAATTTAAAATAAAATGCTGCTGAAGATCAATGTAAATATAACAATAACGATGTTTAAATCAATTGACCCTTTAGTTTTATTGTTTAATATGTGTTTGTGTAAAAAGTCATATCACGATTGTTTGCCTTTATTAAATACCTAAACAGAGTATAAAATAAATTACTAAAATACTTAACTTTTTAATACTACCAGATATCTGTTTTGATTATTAATAAAATAATATAATACAATTCGATACTCAAAATTAGGCATTTCAAGTAAATACTCGTCTGTAGCCGGTTTCAAATCGCAGCGCGAATCTTATCAGGTATACCGTATTGAAATATAAACACCAACATACTTTTTAAATTTATTGATTAGAGACATTCACACATCAACATTAAGTTTCAATAATTGGATTAACATAATTACCTATTATAATTATCATACAAATTCCACATTGCATAATGAGCAAATAAGTTTCCTTGAATATAAACTCAGTCAATTTCGGGTTACCATTTATAGCTATTATATTATAATATAAAGTCTTAAAATAAAACATACAGACTAGGTACTGGAAAAGCTATAATAAAAGTTTCACAAATTGATATGAAGGTACACTGTTATCATGATATTCATTCCGTAATTACCAAAATGCATTAATTATTGTGTAAGGTACATGAAATGGTAACCCCAATTAAAATTACAATATCAGTTCTGAATGGAATTGAGTAGACACGGTTTGTCGTGTACATAATACGAATATGTTAGGACATCACTAGCATTTGCGTATGTCGTCGCTCTGATCGCCTGCGGCCACTTGACGATCGACATGTATGAGATCGTTGGACAGTTAACGTAGGAATTGAGCGCTTACATTACACAATTTCAGACAGTCTAGTTGCACTTGATATGGAATGTCTCACTCACATTTACTGTTTAAATACTGGAGTATTTCTCCCAATCGTGCAGTGTGTCACATTAAATTTCATAAAAATGTATAAAATTACAAAAATGACGTTGAAACCATATGATTATTGGACACGGATTTAATGTATAAAATGACCATAATGTTGTATAGTAATATCAAACCTTAGAGTCATATAATCGTATTGTAGGTATGAATGAGGTGGAAAACAATACACTAATGGCAGCAGATAATAACCGTGCCACCTTCACTAACTCGTTACACATTCTACAATTCTAAATAGTATAATATAATCATGTCTGTATAAGTTCATAAATTGTATAGTATAATCACAAACTTGGCCACTGAATATCAATTTCAAATAATCAATAAATCCATCCTCATCCATTAAATTTAGATTCAACAATCACACACTACAAAGAACGCCTAAACGTTTATCCTTACTGCAATATCTCACTTGACGGGAGCAACTTGCCAACCACTTTTTAGATTTCATGAATTTGCATTACAGAGAGCTGCTGACACACAAAATTTATACAACTTAATATAAAACTACGAATAAAACATAGTGAATATAAAAAATACACTAATGAGATAATAAAGAAATTCATATTCCCTCATACTTAACAATTTACACAGTAATTTCAAACTTCAATTCGACAATCATAGAGTAGCCAGGTATGTTTATAGAAGTAAATGAAAACTGTATTCATATATACATAATACAATGCTTTAAATTATATTTATTACATATGACGCTATCTTATCATCATCGACGGTCTACGTCTCGTATAATATTTAATGAGAGTTAATTAAATCCAATATGCAATAACTTCTCAAATACCATTGCAAAAGCATACAATTTTTCAAATATTTAAAATACTAATCGGATGGGATGTAACTTGTATCCTTCAATAGACATTACATTATCTATAAACATCAAATATTTCCATGAAAAAATGCCTAAAGTCATTTAACTTCAGATAGCCATATAAAATGTTTGGTGTAAATTATTTCAAAGCAAGAATGTATAAACCACTAACCACACTGAATGCTTTTGTATTTAAAAGGTTATTTTATAAATACGTTTCAAATTATTTATAACTACCGAACTTGAGTTCGAAATAAACAAGAACCTTTTAGATTATAATAATGATGTACAGCATAAACAAAGTGTTCCGCTGACGCAGTAATAGTGAACGTATTACACACACATGGTTTTACAATTATCAAATTATCACAATTTAATAATCTGTTATTGAAAAATTAAAGCGACTTGGGAGAGCTAATGTAGGAGCGAGCGACACGCGACAACGTCAAACTAATACCCCTGTAATAATGGCACCAACTTATCGCACCGTATACTGTCTATATAACTTTGTTAATGTAATATAATTATAAAAACTCGACTCTAGCGAATAAAATGTATAAAATCTTAATTTTTTAGAAGCAAAGCACGCTAAACTTATAGTATAATCATTCTATATGAACGTCACATTTGAAACTGAAAACCACATTATTGACAATGCAAATTATTGATCGAACTTAGTTCGACAATACACCACAGTACTAAATCGAAATAAATTAAAGGCTCATTTTAGACACAGTCTCGTGTCGTGGACGATGAGTTGCGGTCGTCTGTGGTGCGTTACTTAGTTGGCCACCGCCATGTCGCTCGTCGTCTCCTGCAACTGCATCAAAACACCAACTTCAAGTCAAGCATTCTCTTTATACCAATTTGTCAGGTTTATACAATTTAAATAACTATAATGAGCATACCGTTTCTGTTTTGAGTTCTGGCACTTCTGGGACCTCGGGTATCAAGTCAGCCAATTTGTCACTTACTGGGAGAGGATCCTGTAAAAACATCATCTCAATCAGTACAAGAAATAAGGTAACTTTAATAAAGTCTACCATATTTTATATCTAGCAGTAAACATAAATATTTAACTAAGTAATACAAAACGCACCTAGCATTTTTACACTGTCTTCATTTGAGAGAAAATAAATTAATTAATAAATTTATAACCCATTAAGAAAAAAAATATTGATTTATCGACAAGCTATTGGACTAAACCATCGAAGCATTGACAAATTACTCAGTACCAAAAAGAAACAATGATATTAATATTGACGGCATAATTCTCACAACGTAATAAGAAGCATCGATCAAGCCAAATTGTTTTGGCGATGGTAAATATGTTCAATAGCGATATGCACAATTGCATTCGAATGTATTACTATACTATACATATTACGTTCGATACAACACTATACATGTACATAAGTACATGCGCTGCGTCCTTGACCATACAAAGAAGGTATCGCGCTTGGAACAGTTGCTAACATACTGTTGTTTACGAATATCGTTCCATGACAATTATGCGCATCCCTAATGTCCATCGTCATCGTTTTCAACACCACCTGCAAACCACCTGACTGTATTTTTTGAGCGACCTCTATATCAGTTCCTCTAGCTCTATCACTTGCGAGTGTCCTAATAACATACCAGTTATAATGAAAACAAAGATAAATTCAAATAGATTAATTAGCTTGTTACAAAACTTACAAAAAAACTATTACTTTACTCAAATTACATTTGTAGTTTAACTAGCGATGCCTTAATTGTAGTAGGCAATCAAATCATTTAATTGGGTATGTTGTCACTTTTAGCGATTTCAGAATACGAAATGTCGTTTGACAGGATTAAACTAAATTTTAGAGATTTTTAGCTAAGATAAGATAATTTTGTGAAAACAGAATTGGCACCACTATCCTTCAAAATAATTTAAGCAACTAAATGTCACAGAAGAAAAGGGCGGTTAGGTAGCAGTTAAAAAACATTTTTTTACCAATGACTTCAGCACTGCCCAAGGCTTCCGTTTCACTTGGCATTCAATTTCAAGTTTTGAAGGCACTAATGTAAGCTGTCGACAGGCTAAGCCACATCCCATAATAGTGATATACTATAATTAAAATAATATTATCTACTATCTGATTTTCTCTTGCAAAGTTCTATTAGTTCGATTAAATTTTATTAAACTTGTTTGGCCTAACGTTTAACGGTTGCCAACTCCACTTTCAATTCAACTATGAATAGCTTCGAGGTTTTGTGACTTATTCTTACTTCGTCTATTTTACAAATGAATAGTTTTAGTTGTAAACAAAACACTTAAGTTTATACCTTTTCTAATGCATCATTCATTTATGGCAGATAAATAGTATAATAACTACTACTACTACACAATGACTGTTCTGGCTATTAGCTGTAATCTATAATAATAATTATGATTATCCCGAAGGGTAGGTGTTTAAGAGCTGTTATTGACAGAGTTTGTTTTTTGTTATACAAGGTTATTCTTAGTATAGTGAAAGCCTCTCAAGGGGTGATTATACGTCTTGTTATTTTGAACATCTTTTGTTCTGGAACATTGCCAAAATCGCAGAAAAACAGCTGTTCCATACAAAACTGACTTTGACCTCGACTAAATAAATGAAACAGCTATTTTTCTGCGATTTTGGCCTGTCACAAAACAAAAGTTGTTCACAATTACAAGTATAATCACCCCCTGATTTCACTATACTAACAATAACCTTGTATACGTAAAAAAGGTCGGCTTTTTACACAACAATAACAACCTGGCTGTAGAATCATAGGTAAAATACATGCAGTTTAAAAAATGACAAGTAAATATTTTAGTGACTGAGGTCATAAATTAACATAATAAAAGCTATGGATAGTACATTTTAAAATATAAACACTACGGTCTTTTAGGCACATGAAAAATGAAATGTTTCTGTGTAGACAACCATCGTGCATTGTGTGTCGACTGCTATATAATAATAGCATTTAAGTTGACAAAATCTGTCACGTATCTCATAATCGCATTGATCAGATCATCGCACAATCGTTTTTTTTTAAGCTAATACATTCGATAACTAAACACTTTAAAAAAATATAATATAATTATTAATGAAATGAAATGAAAATTATTTTTAATACAAAAGAAATTTCGATCTATTTTTGTTCCTTCAAATATTTAAAATGCCTATAATTGTAATTAACGCTGTTTATGTTCAAAGCTATGGTCGTAGAGATACGTAATTCAGCTATAATACATGTTTTACATGTTTGATGAAATGAAAGATGAAATGAATATAAATCCAACAAAATGCAATGAAGATTAATGTAGGCCGGTTACGTAACATCTGATTGGTCTATGTACACATATTTTAATAAAGCTAATTTACAAACAGGTATAATTATGAATATCAATTTTAGAATGTGTTAGCACTGAAGCGTAATTTAAATAAACATGCTGGCGTATAAATGTTATATCTATGTTTAAATCTCAAGCTAAGGAATGGGAAAGGACAGGAACGCAGCCGCCGGCTGTATTCAATGGTTTTACTGTATCGGATCGATCACACTTATGATTCTTCTGGTTATTGACGGTCCACGCATGCTGGTAAAGAAATGCACATGAATCTAATTACGAGAACTGTTAACGGGGTGTATGTATCAAACGCTTCTGAAATTACAGTACTAATCCACTACAAGAGCAAGATGTTCCGGACGGTATTCACCTGTGGCGTGGCGCGCTCGGGCTCGGGCTCGCGCTCGGCGCGCGGCGGGGCCGGCGCCGGCGCCGCGCAGGGCTCGGCCGCGGCCGCCGGCTCGGCCGCCGGCTCGGCCGCCAGCTCGGCCACCGGCGGCGCGGGCGGCGAGGCCGTCCTGTCGGCATCTACGATAATCTCCGTAGCATTGGTCGGATGTATTATTTCAACCGTTTCTTTTGCCGCGATCACCTTATCTTCCTCGACGTTACCGTTGCACTCCATGATCTCGATAAAATTTCCCAGAGAGTCCTTTGACTTATTTTTAATATTTTGTTCCAGATTTTCGTTATCGTTTATCAATGCCGCATCTTTACGCAATGTCTCATTAGAATCAGATATGTGGTTGATAGTATTCATTTCGTGAATCGTTTCAGATATGATTTCGTTTTTTTCTGTGATCGTATTATTATCCGCAATAACATCAACAGTCTCTTCACATATCGGAGGTGGAGGGGCCGGCAAGTCTTCTACGTTACTTAGCCCATCGGTATTAACTACGGCAACTTCCACAGGAGGAGCGGGCATTTCGAGTAATTCTTCCTTTTCAGTTTTCTGTTCAACTGGATTGTCAACTACTTCCACGGAGGTAGCAGGCAGCTCCGGCAGATTTTCTTCTTCTACCTCCTTTTCAATTACTAATCCTGTTGGAGGGTTAGTCAATACCTGTTCGTCATTTACTGGCGACTCCAAATCATTTTGCATATCTTTTTCCCCCTCTAATTGGATTGGAGGAGCAGGCATTTCAAGCTCGATATT
This sequence comes from Catocala nupta, assembly GCA_963675205.1. NCBI lineage: Eukaryota > Metazoa > Arthropoda > Insecta > Lepidoptera > Erebidae > Catocala > Catocala nupta. Next base: position 21,302,650 of record OY776086.1, on the reverse strand, counting down.
ATCGGATGACACTGTTTCCTTATCGGTTAAAAGTGATTCCACTATTTCAGGGGGAGGTAATGGCATTTCTGGGGCGACATTTTCTGATGATACTACTTCATTTACGATTTCTGATTTTTCTACTAATTGGGATACGGGCGCAGGTATATCCAATTCGTCATTTTTCAATATTATAGTTTCGCTTTCAGTTATAACATTTTCTACTACAATAGGTTCATGATCTTTTACAGGAACAGCGTTATCAACAGTTTCTTTAATGTCACTTTCTACTATTGGCGCCGAAACTTCCTCACTAATATCTTTTACGGGAGAGGTAAGCTCATTACTAAGAGTAATAGTCACTGTTACATCTTTTTTAGGCTCAGGGGGAATTATATCAAGTTTATCTTTTGCAATTGGGTCAGAGGGTGGTGGTGGCGGAATTGCGTTATCAGCAGTGTTAGCTAGCGAAGCGTCTGTCAATTCTGGTGCCATAGTGGTGGCGGCAAAGGATGCCACAGAAGAAGGAGGGGGATTCGCAGGGAGTGGTGGAGGCGTGGAATCTATCAAAGGCATTTGTTCAACACAAACCTCTTTTTTGACGGAAATTTCAGGTACGATTTCTGTCGTTTCAGCGGCGGGTTCTTCTTTGCTGTCCGCGTTTTTCTCATTTTCATTTGTTTCCTTGGCAGGTTCTTCGAGGGATAGCCCATTTATAGGTAGCTGCTCAGGTTCTGTCTCAACTTTTGGTTCCGGTCTTTCGCTATCGGGACTCGGTGCAGCTGGTTCCTCAACGACGGGTGTCTCTACTTTAGGCGATTCAGGGGTAGAGCTTCCGTTAGTAATCGGTTCTGTAACTGGCGTTTCTGGGGTTTTATCTTCTTTTACTTCGCTTGGAGTCTTAGCTTCTTCAGCCGTTTCAGTGACTGCAGGAACCTCGGGTGCAACTTCGGCCGCCTAAAAGAAGAAAACGCAATTTAGAAACATATAATCTAACTTACGTCGGTAAGATGGAAGGATGGATGTGTCTATTCTCTAATTACAATATTGTGAGCAGTAATAATACCTTATCATCGGCCATGGCGAGTAGGTACAACTACGATGTTAAATCCGACAAATCTGAACAGAGACTGAAGGTAGATTAACATGCGCAATATAATATATATTGCCGTTTTTTTGTTACGGAAGGTTGGCACGCATTTTTAGATAAGTAGTTACCCTTCAGTGCTCATGATCAAAGACATATTAGATTGCATTAATACTAGGGCTGCCACATAAAGCATTGCACTGGTATTCAAATAACAATGATTTAAATATTGTACAATTTTATGAAACGAATATGTGAAGTAGTATTTAGATGTCTTATATTGAGTAATTAACCGCCAGTTCAGTGCAACTACTAATCTGAATATTTCAGGAATGAAACTTGTCCATAGTACGATAAGACTATTGTTAGCAGGTCTAGCTACCCTACCCTATAAATATAGCTACTCGAACAACACAACTTTGGACTATACACCTATTTACGGAATGAGTAAAAGTGAGAGTAAAGTATGTGTACGTATCTTACTTTAATCAATAGTGATAATTGAAATTGAAGTCTTCGGAATTAAAAATATGAAATAATCAATGCACACGATCTTATGTAATTTCTATTAATCGTCGGATACAAAGGCATCAGTCAATGACAAAATACAATGATATCGTTCAAGGAGCAAACAAATTAAGAGAAAAAGACTGTTTTAAGTATGGTAAGGTTTTTAATATTAGTAGGTAGTTAGATTGAGAAGTAATTAAAATATACTTGCGTTTTTAATAGATGAAACGAACGACGCGTGAAAGAACAACTCTCCCAATAGAAGTAAGAATAGAAGTAAGCGCAAGGGACATTACAATTATTTAAACTAAGGAGACAAAGGACACCCACACTCGAAACAACTATGTGGATCACACATTCTTTTGTTTAATGCGAGTTGATAACCACGACACTGCGTATTGGCAGTAGCGACGTGACCACTTATATCACTGCACTATACGTGCAGTCTAACGGTGATTTTGGGATACGTCCTTCCCTTTTCAACTTGTAATATATGTATCATTAAAGTTATTAAACAAAAAAAAATGTTAGATTAGGCAATATTTGACATTCGAATATATTGATAATTATAACAGATAATGTATTTAATATTCTAAGAACATTCAACCGCAGGGCTGTGGCAAATAATAAAACGATACTAGTCCGCAAGGCCGTCTTTGTTTACTGATGTAGAAAGATACACCTGAGTGGTGCACTAATAGATTTATTCATTATAATAGATTCGTCATTTGGCAGTGCTCTCGTTTTATCCTAATGCCAGTGACGCTTTTTTAGCGTGTCTAGAAACATTAATTGTAACAGTTTTTTATCTATTAATCTTATATTTGACCCCGTGCACTAAAACAAAGTTGGTCTTAATTTAATCGTAACGCATGTTTTTGTGAGTGATATACATATACAGTTGCTGTTGCCCTTGAGTATAATGTGATACCACTGTCAATTTCTTGTAAAATAATGGTAAACGTTAATTAATTTAAACCTATAACAAATATATATATTAGAACGAACATTTTCTTTGTATTTGCAATTTATATAGTGGCTGTAGGTACACGGTTTGTTTAAACATATCATTAAACAGATTATGCATAGCTATTACCTTATTTATAAATTTTTGTAAATTAAGAATGATTAACTTAAACCTGGGATTTATACGACGATATAGACGCTCACAGCTCAAGTATGTTCCTTCTTCGTGTAAAACATGTGCGATTACCCTAAACAACCTTGTGGTATGTTTCTGCGAGAGGAGACTGAGTGTAGTCAACCAATGGCCGGTGTTATCTTTGCCCCTTGACTGATACCCGGGAATTTTTATTTGTAAGGTAAGCTACATGCAAATTATTTGCCCTGTGTTGCAAACGCCTAAGTTGGGTTCAAATACCTCTTAGCACTTGGCGAAAGCATTTTAGCCATTAAGCATTGGCAATAGCAAAAAAAAAGAGATAATGTTTCTCGTATACATCGATTATACGAGAAACATGACAATACTAAAAAAAACGAGCCAATGTTTGTACGGTAAATGAGAATTTGGGCCGCATCCGATTGCTGTATACTCCTTTCTCTCAAGCCTGTAACTAATGACTAATCAGTATCAGCAGATTCAGTGATGTTAAATGCAAGCTGCTTCTGACGTGGTAAGCAGACGTGATACCGACAGATTAATGTGAACTTCAATAACTTTATATAAGATTCTGTCTAATATTTCGTATTTCTAATAGATTATCATCTACAGTTAAAGGTAAAATATTTTTAAAGTAAGTCTGTCTTGTCGAACGTGTTGCATATAATGAATGTAAACCGAATACGGCGATTATCTATATTTATACATGTTTATTAAGCACAAGGCGTTTGTTATTATGATTTAATTGTAAAGCGATTGTTAGGAGAGCGGAGTGCAATGACCCGAGACCGCGAATGCTTTGAACATTCATACACCTACTTATTATTAAGTACTACAAAATCCATAGCTTCGATATGCAAGTACATTGTTTTCACATATTGACATTGTACATCGAGTAGCATATGAATACAACATCAAATATATTTGGATATAAAATGTTAACAGCTGCTAACAACGCAGTTCTAGCCATATAGTGATATAAAAACACGATCGTCGTCCGTAACGAACGGAACATGAACAATGGTTTCCACTTCACTTGGGCAGCGCGCGGGGCCCGGGAAGCTAACGGTTCACATTCAAACAGGATCGACTGTATGATTACCATTATAAATAATCACAGGTCACTCTCAACTACATTTTAAACAGTGTCTGTATGTTATGTGTTGGCTCATTATTAACCAGCCATGGGTTACATACTTTTTTACACACAACAAACAATTTATTATACACCATATATTAAATGTTTTATTCATTACATTCTTGTAATAATTAGTCTTTAAGTGATACCTAACAAAAGGTGAATATTTAAAAGTAAAACATTAAATGATTTTCATTCAACAAACAAAACAATTCCAGTAATGATGAATACCTAAGTAATATAAACTGTTTATATACAGCTAAATTATTGTAGTTTAATTCTAAAAATATAGGCTAATAATCGAAGTCTGCTGTTCGTTTCCTAATAAATAAATACTTTTTATAAAAATATAATACGCTTATCATTGGAGGCAAATTCAATACCCCCTTCGTTTTAGCAACCGGTTCAATTTACCGCTTGAATGTAGTAAAAGATAACATTTGCAACTAGTTTATAGTATATTTTTCAACTTCTACTTGTATAAGTTAACAATGTCTAGTAGGTATATAAACAATAAGACTATGTATTTTACATGCGTCACGGTTATGTTACATAAAGAATACTCGAAGGCCACAATTTGTAATGTTACAATAATGCAAGACCCTAAGATTTAGCACACGATAGATGGTGATCCATAGGTCACGTGCAGAGGTATTCGTACGTCGTGAAGTGACGGATGTTCGGGGGCACAAGTCACGGCTGTTGTGCAGCTCAGTGGTGGTTTATCCGAAAAGTAACGGTAAAGTATGCGACAGTGGAAGTGACTCACTAAACGCCACACAATACCATGGATGTCTGGCTATGGTAATGATTTTCCGCTCTAATACATTGCCAGTGCCGATGTTTGGCTCTGTAATTTAAAAATACTTTGAAATGTACTAAATTAGATCCATCCGCATAAAATGTGGGGCACAATTTTAATGAATGAATTAAGGTATACCTACATTTGCTTTTTTTATTGCTTTGTCTGATATGCCGTCGCACAATGTGTTATTTGATCATAGTTGCGGACATCATCTATTTATGTGTGTAATGGATAGATATAATCCTACTAAAGCTTCTATTAAAACTTTCCCGGCATTATCTATTATATTTTTAAAGTTATTTAGAAAATCAAGACATGTCCATAGAAACCATAATAGAAACGCATTTTCTTCTTCCCAGTAATTGTTTTTTGTTAAAAAAATATGGTATGATCGAAACCCGCTAAACGCATGGATATATCTACAGAAATTCAAATAATCAAGCACTTCTAGATGACAATAAAAGAGTTTAAATTACTAATTTAAAAAAAAAAATTTACTAGTCTCCAGATATTAGCATATTTTCGAAGACGTATTTGTTAAATACGGTAACAACTACTACCATAAAAAAATCAGGCGCTACAAGCATAGGAATACACATATGTAGTTCTAAAGTTTTAGGTTAGGGTTGTCACTAACCTACTTACTCGAAAAAAATATCGCACTCGAAAATATTACTGTTTTAAACATTAAAGATTTCAGCTTATTATCGCATGCAGACTTTATACACGATGATTAGTGAAAACTTACTTAAGTTTTCACGATCTCTGATTATGTGTGTAGGAAGTAACTAGGTACCTACTTACATCTTCGGTGAAGGATGTTATGTGGAATTGGGAAGGGGCCCACCCTTGTCAGGCAAATGCCAAAACCCAATTCCTATACATACCATCTGGAGAAGCGGGGATGAAGTGTCATGGAGCCAGCAAAGAGCCATGGCAGTGAATGAAATGAAAAAGTTAATAGAATCAGACGACGACATAATATTACTACTAGCTATTGCCCGCGACTTTGCTCGCATTAAGAAGGTACTCTAAGTTTTTCTTTGTACTCCTGACAACATGTATGCTAGATTTCATGATGATCGGATGAGTAGCATGGGCGTGAATGCGTAACCAAATTCATATTCGCATTTATAATGTTAGTTATAATTAAATTGTCTGATTCTATTAAGGTTTGGTGTTAATGGCGCCCATGAACCCTCCCTAGCAAAACAGACTCCACAAAAAAAAGTGATTTTATAAGGGTTTTCTTTACTTATCATCACAGAACATTAATTTATTCACTCTGATCTTTCAGTGACAAATGACAACCCTATTTCCATAGAAATAAACAAAAACTTAGAAACGACGTATCTCTCAGTTCCTGCTAGATAGATCTTTAGTTCTTTTTTTAATTTGTAGGTACATTAATATATTGAGCATATTTGCTAAAAAGAAATGCTAATAATATATAGTAAATATAAAAAAAAAAAAAAATTTACTTATCAATTATTTCTCTCTTTTTCGTTCAGTTAGGGCCTTGAAATTCCTAATCCTTGTATATTTTAATCGATAATCAAAATCAATTTATTTGCGAAAGCGATTTTCACCTATTTCGAGAAATAAAGACAGAATCAAGTTGCTTGGAGTTCAATGACCTTACGAAAGTAATGATTATATCTTTAAAATTAAGCGAAACTAAATCTATCAAAATAAAGAATAAAACGAGGATGTCCGCTATTTAGACAATATTCCACACAGCGTTGGCTTTAAAATTTAAATAAACTTTGGTCAAGGCATACAAAATAGCTCTAGTGCGTCATGTTCGGTATTTACTAACGAAATATAGTGTCAAGTGCCTAAGAGATCGCAGAACAGTATTAGGCATCGTGTGACCGACGGACGGGAGTAATTTGCATGGACAATAAATAACTGAGGAGATAGCATCGCGCACGACATACGTAGCTGCTGCATAGTGTCATATACAACTAGTCATACTCATCATACGTGGTTGCTATCAGAGGTTGAACGCCCTGTCTTGGCACCGATTGTTAATAGTTCCAAGTTACGGGCACAATGCGAATAATACTATGAACACTTTACAATAAGAGTACGTCACATCCATGTTTTACCTTTAGAAATAACTATATGATCATGGTGTGATTTTTAATTGGATCGCGATAAACTACCTGTTAGGTTTGCAATTCGATTATACAATATATTATGTATAGATTATCTATAAACAGCTACCAAGCTCCTAGTCACTAAATAATGGCCAGGTATACGAAATAACTATTATAATTGTTATTTAATAACATATAAATAAGTTATTATGGGTAAAGCAACTTCACATTTATAAAGAAACTTTTTTTGGATTAGTAGGTAAGCTCAATTAATATATTTGAATTAATTCGTTTCTGTTAGCTGAAACTTGACCGACATAATTGGTTTGGAGTCGTTCACTTTATTTGATCAACTTGTGGCACGGCCGGTGCGGCGATAACTTATGGAACATTGTAACAAGACATCTATATCTACACAATGACTAGTCTTCACGAAATTTTTCACACAATAGCATGTCTATAGAGGAAACTGAGCCCTCCTTGTTATGTCAATGCACTATTGAACCGTCGTATTATGAAAATACAACGGATGGAGCGCCGTGGACGAGTCGCTGCGCCGTCACCGACGTCATACAATAAACATGCAATCTGAGCTCTATATGTTCATCGTGTTTCCTTTACCAGTAGTCAGTTTTGATACCTACACGCATGCACCCAGAGTACGACGTATTGTTCATGCGCGGTAGCATCACGTAACGTATTCAATGGACGAAACACAAACAACACTCATGGAAATCGCCACTAACATACTATAACTAATAATGGAATGGAAATTGCAATATTTAAATGCGTGCATTTTGTTTGGATAATAACCGAAACATGGTACTGACAATATGTAGAGCATAATAATCACGGCTTCCTAAAACACCAGTTTATAGTTGGATTGCTTTATAGCGATTTGTTGGAGCAACCGAATACTTCACCTAATTTAAATTTATGACGTCAAATGAGCTGTGATCGATTAATAAATTTAACTTTCTTTTATTTTTGGTTAATCTATGAAAAAAACACTTGAACATGTATAGTATTTATTACAAGCGTACAAACAGCGAGGTTGTAGAAGGAAAAGCGGTTTGCCGACCTCCTACGTATCAGTCTCGCAACCCGTCCGGGCTCCGGACCTACCCGCCCACGAGTAGCGACGCAAAACCTGCCAAGGACTGCTAATTTTATTTTGCACTCCACAAAACTTGTTTCCTAATGCCTCCCGTCCTTGCGTCACCGCTTCGGTGATGCCATTTTATAAGACCATAATGCACCTTATTCGACTACCACAATGATAAGCTAAAGCTTCGTATTATCTTGGTTTTGTTTTTCCATAGAGTCACACGTACTAATTGTATGGCACAAGTATTCGTTGGACCGTAACGAATTAACACGCCATGTATACTTGTATAAAAAAAACAATAATTGGAGACATCTGTTCGACAACATACCGAAGCACTCACTTCCACAAGCATAATTTAAATATATTTTTATTCAGTATACAATTGGTTCTACAAGCTACAAGTTACATTGCAATATTACCGAAATAACAGGGTTAAATCAATGATTTTACTTGACTATTGACTACCATGAATGTAGACATTAGACTAAGTTATACTCACCTGAAAAATGTAAGTGTAGAAATTAACAAAAAACTAAAGTATGTATTATTACTTTATAGTTGTTCTTCGACTAGTTATTACTAATTTGTCCATATGGTGCAACAAATACTTAATGATTTTAGGTATCTTTCTATCTCTACTACTACTACGAAGAATATAATATACCTATAGAAATTTTAAATTAAAGTAGTACGTAATTGTAATAATTTGAATTTGGACACTTAGTGAATATTATTTTAATGCTAGTAGACTCGCAGTCTACTAAAAAGACAAAAGCTACGTAAAAAGAATCTATATTCACGTACGCGCCTATGGTAGACAGTGGTGTCGGTCAACAGTAGTGATATTTTTTTAGGTCTTCCTCCTAATATATCTATACTCCATGTCTGTATGACAATGTTCTGATGTTTTCGTACGCGGCGGACGACGGGCACGGCGGTGACCTTCTATTTTTTATATATTCCTCGCCTTCCTGCCGCGCGGTCAACCTGACGGTATCTACATTCGTATTTGCATATGGCTAATACTTAATTAAAGAATTTATGAATATCAAAGATTAATGTATTCGAGTAACAATTAATGTGCCGAATATTTCGATGAGCTTCTTATTTAGAACTTGCAATCGAAAATCGTCCATCGCTAGTCCCTAGTTCTTCTTTAGATAGGCACCATATATGAACTTTTCGGCATCAACATGAATATAATACATACTAGATATATATGCAGTCTGTGTGTGTAACAAAAGCATTAATACGTAAAAATAGTAGTACACAACACGGTACAATTAAGTAATATATGAGCGTATTGTTTTTGTACGTGTCGAAGTTTCGTTGTGGGAGGTTGAATGCTAATGACCGCACATCAACGCACTGTGACAAACACATTACATGGATAGTATCGCGATCGCGTACCGTGCCATGTTCATTTCCCATCATACTTGACATGTAACCTATTAGTGGAATGGAATGTTAGCTATTCTTTTATTAAACAATGTGGACATAATACAAGCTCCGACAAGTGGAATACTTATTCAGTAGCTATTAGTAAAAGGATCTATAGAACTACGCAATATTCGGCGTCATTAATCGGTTACAGTGCAGTACATAACAGAATTAGAGGCGTCACACTTTGGACCGTCAATGAATTAAAGTATCACTAATAGGACGATATCGTCGACGACAATGGCGGCTCACGTTTGGTTAGCACGGATATAGCACCACTTTGAATTATAATGCGCATTGTTCCTCGCGCTGCGCCGGTTTGGGTGCAATGCACTACGTCGCAATACTTACTTGTCATAGAAATCGTTGGTTTCTAGCAGCTCTGACCGCAAGGTCGCATCGCACACCATTTATTGCAATAGCAACAATTAAAATAATTGAATTTGCAACAAACTAGATTTTACTAAATTAAGGTTCATTAATAGCAAATCTTGTACGTATCCGTTATTCATTAAAGTGACGTTTAATTAATAGCTTAGCGGTAATGATTATTTAGTATTTGCGGTAACGCTTATAGTAGCCGAATAAACCGATAAAAAGTATTATTCTTGAATATTCACAGAGTACATGTCTGCGTTAAAGTTAAGATCTGTACTAAAAGACGTGGAGTCGAGCGCCCTCGTACCAGTTTCGGCTACACGTGTGCGCGATTTCACATATCCTCAAGTTTTCACACAACGGAGGCCAATGACTTATTATGTTCTTAAAATAATTGTACATAGTGTGCTCATGGATAAATTATAAAACTATGAGAACAAAGCACACTAAGCTACATGAAAGTAGGCCACATTATACGGTGATAAATGATTTCGCGATTTCGTCGAAGAATTCGGCGGGTATTCACTCAGCGTTATTGTATTCTCTGACAACTCCGATGGAATACGAATGAATATCAGATATGGAATACTATGAAATTAGAAAGTTATTGCTTCACAACTACTTTAGTTAGTAGTTTAGATATTCTATGGCTGCAGTTTCGGTTAGTAAACTATTTAATTTGCTGGTTAATGAATTACCGTGAACATATTTTTATCTAAAAAAGAATAATAACAATACAAAGTGAGCTTACACTTACCTCCTCGGGTACCTTCTCTGGTTCGCCGTTCGTTTTGGGTTCTTCGTCTTTTTGTTTTTTCTCTTGTTTGGGTTTGTCTTTTCTGCTGAAACTGATCGATCTGAGCGACCATTTCTTCTTGACCTGCCCATGACATGCTTGTGTTAATAACATGAATAATAAATCGGCACACTCATGCAGTACTCAAAACGCGTTAGATGTTGTTAACTAAACTAAATAAGTGCTCGATACTTAATAGAACGCACCTTCTCCTTCTTGGGTTTCTTGCCGTCTTCAGGAGTAGCAGTAGTCTCTCCGTTCTCTACCTTCTGCTCACCTTCTCCGTTTGTTAGAGGAGCAGCTTCCTTTTCCTCCTCCTGCTGTTTTGTTTCTTTTTCTGTGGTAGCATCTTTTTCGTTTTCTGGGGTACCGCTGTCGATATCCTTTTTTATCTCCTCCTATAATAAATAATTTATCCATAAAACTACTAATATTATTACTGGTAATCGTAATGTGTATTTTAAATATTAAAATCTAAAGTAATACTTGTGAACCTACTCTCCATTTTATTGTGTTCGCTTAACATTTATTGGCATACTGTAAACGTGGTTTCCCCGCACGGGGTTGGTGCATTTTCCAGTTACGTTGACGCCAGTCTTTGCATGCCGTGTAAAAAATCGATGGCAGCTTAGTCATTCCCGGCATATTAAATTACTAATGACACAGGGTAGTTAAGTGATATTAATTAATTTTCGATCAAATATAGTTAGTGTTTGTATTAGCATTACAATAAGTTTAGAGTTAGCATTAGCATTGTTTTATAATAATGTGCAGTTAATTATAAATTTTCCTTAAACAATACACACATTACAAAAAATTATGTTAACTGTTAAATCGAGCAAACAATTATAATTATCACAGCGACAAACAATAACAAAAGTTTATAAAATGTTTTATTACCGTTTTTAAGGCACAAATAGGAAGAGCAAAATGTAAACAAACAATTTAACTGATATTGTTTGTTTACATTTTAATTATGTTTTTCTTTTTATAATTCCGTGTTAACGGAATTATAGAAAGAAAATATTTTTTATTTTTGCCTGTGTGTAGCTATTGACGATTTTATATTAGAGGGTTACCTATAATTGTAATGGCCACATTTACCGCATATATTAAAGTTGGGAGCTAGGCACACTGTGCTAAATTTGGGTTAAGCTACCACGATAGATCAGCGTGTGATTATGTGCATTGCAATTTAGAACAGTTACTTGAAACTTTATCCACACAGGAAATAGTGGGAAGCAATCCGACAATACGTAATTCATTAGGAATTCCTATTTACTGTTGCAATGTCTGCACTGATGTCTTATTTGTAAATAAAGATATAATAATTTGATAATGAAAATAGAGTAATGCCACATAAATTTTTCTTTTGCCTAAGTTGGCAAAGTGTGCAAGTGAAAAGAAAGTTAGTTTTAATAGATAATTATAGTACCGAAACCATGATACAGGCACATGCCTGTGGTACTATAATTATCGAACTAGTATATCGGTAACTGTATTTGTTCGTCCCAATCATTGTAAACAGTATGACGCCGTATTTTAAGGACCGGTAAGTTGTTGCTCTTGAATACAAACGGTGTCTGTTGAATGGCGCATGTCTGTCAAAAAGTGTGTATACATTACCGTCTCGTGTATGTGAGCATCGCCGTTGAGCTGTGGTTTCAACGCATCGGCGTCGGCCAGTTGTTCGACACGACCCTCGCCGCCTGCGATGGACGCCGCCACCTCGCCGGCGCTCTCTGCCTCCTTGCCACTTATGTCAACCGAGCGCTTGCTCTGCTTAGCACCCATGCTGTTGGCCTAATAAATACAATTTGATATATAAGTTTCATTGCCAAAAAATCACAACCTGAAACACTTATCTTTGGGATGATTCTATGATCATTTTAAAAGTATATTACGAGCCATTATTATGTGTATAAACTCCGCCGCCATAATAATAGTTTTATATTCTACAAAAATTCTAGCTACTCACTATTATCCACTTCCGTCCGTCCGTCTTACAATTTTAGAATAGCGTACGTGATTTAAATACTTAGTATCCGTAAACGCAAGTAATTGATAAAATAAAGACTGGAGAATATTGTCGCGGCTGTATTTTTATGAATTTGTAATACAAGAAGTGTGTGAAAATATAATATGTTCCATTGATTTAGCTGATTGTATGAGCGCAGGAATTATCTGTGTGAAGTCCAGTTAACTTACATGACTCACCTTTTGTTCAGCACTTCGTGATTATACGAGGCAAAATTACTTTTTCAGTAAAACAAAGAGAACTTAGTCACGTACCTACTACTCATGGATGGGTAAGTACTTAAGTGTAAATACGTCTGATATGAAAGTAAATAAGTTGAACGTGAACATGTTCGTCAGATAAAACATACATTATGATTGAATAAATAAAACAAAAATATGCTAATGGGTATTTATGTCACCCCAGATATAAATAAATAATTCAGGTATGAGGAGGAACTAAATTGGAATACAAAGCACGTCAGTGGGTCACGGTGCTGGGAACACGCTCGAAATAAATGTTAACTGCCGCCCAAAATAGTATCTCTCAACGAAAGTGCAACGAGATGCATTGTTTTTAGTTACGCGATGTGGATTCACTCACGCTCTTCATACGATTATATTATTAACTGAATACTAAATAGTGTTTTTTAAGAATGTTGTAACATATTTTCGAAATGAATAATAAAACAATTCTACGTAATGCATATGATTCACTCAAACCTACCAACTATAAAAACAAGCATTGGTTTTTTAATTACACTATAAACAAGCACATGAGCGACAGACTCATTTAAATTTGTTGTAGGATACAGTTCAATTCACAATAAGTACGTATTTTACGCATAGTGACTATGCAAACGCACAATACTCACATAGAACAGGAAACACACAACTATGACGAAGTTTAAAATGAAACTGAGAGTGGAACAGGCCGCGTATGGTTATTGTTCACATTGATCATTAGCAGTGGACCGAATTCCTAGCGCATCGTCGCCTTTATCGTTCATTATCCCACTCGTTACTCTCAATATAAATATAAATAGCAGTGACATTAGTCACGCAGGACTCGATTCTTATCTATGCGCAAACATTCACTGCGAGATTATAATATCAATTGTAAAAGAAACCTTGCTACAATAAGTAACATACACATAAACTCCATTTGGTTACGTACTTGACTAAAGGTAAACAATCTTGATGTCTTTTTTAACTTTCTATCTTAAAACTCAGGATAAAAATAAAATGCTGCTGTAGTGTAAATACAACAATAATGATTACTAAATCAATTGAACCTTATATATATTATATATGTAAGCAGTACCTAGTTTATTTGTTTAATATGTATTAGTGTAAAGTCACATCAAGATTGTTTTTCTTTAGTTAAATACCTAACCAAATGAAGTATAGTTATCTGTACACTTTTCAGATAGTTTAAAGTGATCGCTCTAAAAGTATTAACATCGTAGTATATTCATCCATGGAAGTACCTGAATAGAACAAGTAACTTTTATAATATATAGACGAACGATACTAGAATAAATATAACCATCAATGGCTCCTACCAAATTATGTTTTATACATGTAGTGGCAATTACACATACTATAATATCCTTTGTCCTTGATTGTACAGCGAACGTGGCGCAGAGAGCGTCCATCATGTCATGCTGGGGAGTTATTTCAAATTGGTTCACGCGCTGAGGTTATTGACCCAGTGGATACTCCCCCCTCTCCCCTACATTAAGTTTTTTAGGCTTAACCAGTCAACCCGAACTTATTATTGTCTTCGCTGATACAATAGGAGGCACTTTTAAATAGGGTTGGTTTAATTTCTAGTAAGAGCTGAAGTGTATCGGCGACCTTGACTCGGGTGCGTTCAAGGTCGACAGCTCTGCCACTAGGTAGCAGTGTAAATAAAAATTCGTAAACGTGTCTGGCACTACGGTTGCACGCCCGGCAGTAGCGCCGTAACACGCAAAGTATATAAATGCTCACACCTCAGCAAAAATTCAAACAAGCCAATCCAGCAGGAAAACAAAATTTAAAGCATAGAATTCAAACCTTTTAGCCCCCAAACATAAATTTGAATCAAATGTAAGTAAAACGCACTACCAACTTAGAACACAAGCTTCATAAACATGTGCCCAAGTAGACGTTATCCAATGACAAAAAATATACCTATTCCTAAAATATCCAACTAAGTTGTACGTATCACTGAATTTTGGATAAAACGACCAAACGAGTCTTCGCTATTGGCGCGTTCGAAAGCTAAGCAGGTTTTTAGTTACTGTCGATCATGTGCATCCTGCCATGTGAAGATTTTTATTATTTTAATATAGACATCTGCCACTTCGTTACCATTTCAAAAATATCCTTAAATAATCGTGTGAAATAATTCTTATACACGTCTAAAAGACTAAGGTAGGTAGTGAACAATAGAATAGGTATTTTTGCAAGTAAGGCTTAAGCATAAAAAACCTATAGTACCTACGTAAATTCAGCAGAGCTCAGAATTCAATCACGTACAATGGATAATAAAAGTCCGTATATTTGTAACTTTCGTGGCAATTTAATATAAATATGTAACGATTTGAGAACTATGATAAGGTTTTGCTGCAATAGTATACATATAAGTCACATACATGGGCCAATACAAAAACACATTCAAGGTAAAATTAGATAAATAGGATGAAGATCCTCATAATACAATTACAACGAAGCAGTGCATACCTGCATTACATACCCTCGCACTCAACACGTGCACGCACGGTGAATGGAAAATCGATAGCAGCGGCTAGTTGCGGATTTAAACCACAAGTAACACGGCACCCCGTCATATGAGCAACAGGAAAAAATATATTACGAGTCTATTCTAACTATTATTGTTATTGTATATTCTTAACATTAGTGATTCATTACAACAGTGGATAATTTGTAGTCTTTGGTTATAAATACAGTGACTAATGTTATGAACGCTCGTTTGTATTTTATTGATTCTCACAAAACCAGTCGATCCGATTGACATAAAACTTTCACAACACCTCTATTGCTATTGCTTAGTCTTCTGATCGCTGATCGTTATTATAAACATGGATACTTTTAGGTGTTGCTTACCTGAGGGACTAAAAAGCATCATCATAATTATTGCTCAATTTCTGTGACATTCGTGACTATTTCTGTCACTGCCATGTAACTACTAATGTTTGTTTATTTAAACAAGTAAAGAATAAAAGACAAATACAAATGAACCAAAGACTCTGCGGGTTCCGTATCTATTAACAATTAGAATTTGAGGTTATTATGATACATGTTTTCCTTGTAATAAGAGGTTCAAACTCGGTAATTGCCGGTGATACAGCACAAGGAACTTCATTCCTAATAATAAATGTTATGACACATACAAAATATCCACTGAACTATACATAAAAACACAGCTAAAATGAGTTCTAAATAGTGTTATTGCTATATTATTGGGGGTGTTGTGTAATATAAGCCTACTTACAAAATGTAATTGCTAGAAACATGAATGGATTGGACTGGATGCGGCAAGCAGAAGACAAGAGATGTTCAGCAGTGAACTGCAATAGGCCGATTGATTGATACATACGTGCGGATATGTATACATTTTCACGCAATTACCGACCGCCAGATACATTAACCACACCTATAGGTTAGGTTAGGAACATAAAGGTGTACCGTGTAAACATATTTTAAGGTCGTAAATAGCATAGTAAGCTGAATACTTCATTTATTCGTTACCTATGTATGTTTTTTTTAATTATAAAATAAATATTCATATTGGTTTCTGGAGATACACAATTCCACAGTGTAGAATTTTACCCAAAAAGCGGTCATGTATATTTTATGTTTTCAGTCGATAGGCGTAAAACTTCGGCGAAGCAACCACGACTCTATTTTTATTAGTTTTAGAGAAATTTAAAACTCGTGAGAATCCATAGAAAAAAGAAATGCGTTATTTGGTTCGAAATATGTGTTTTTGTAAATTTCATTATAGGTTATTATACAGATTGTCCGGTAATTAATGGATAACCTGGAAATGTCTTATTCATATGAAAAAAATCTACCCTTACATGTTTTTTTTTCAATTCCCATGTATAACTTTCTTGTATACTACGACCATAAATGAATGAAATCCATCGGTTTTTTGTTGTTTTATTATTAAACACTAATTATGGTGGTGGTGGTGGTGGTGGTGGTGGTCGTGGTCTATGAAGTTTTACTTGATAGCTAGGTCTGTCGATTGATAAGATAAAATATACATGACCGTCATTTGAGTCAAATTCTACACAGTAAATTCTTAACAGTATTATTGTTGTAATAAAATTATAGACAACTATACAGTTAAATATTTTTTGCGAGTTGCGGATCCTTTATTACGAAAATCTCATTTTTCTGAAAAGAAATAGACAGTAGTAGTCAACAAGTTTGTATAAGATTTATAAATTTTATATTGCTTACTGTTATGCTCAGTCCGCTATACAGTTTAAAAATTGGTTAGTTTTTTCTTACTAGCATTTACTATTTTTATTTTTTGGGTTACCTGCCTACCTAATGTAGGATAGGATTTGTCTGCTACAAGATACTACACGAAACATTAGATAGGTATCTCCAACGAATTCGTTAGGATTGCTATAAAACAAGAGCGGCGGAAGCAAAGCTTTTTGTATATAATTTATAAAATGCTATTTTAAAATATTAATAAGTTACTTTTTATTAAAAACATGTTAAATGCTGCTTTTCTTTTTTCCTACACAGATGTGTATAATTTATACATACAATTCATAAATATCGTTCGTTGTTGTGCTAAAACAAGACTGGCGCATACGCTTAGGTACGGTAGAGAGGTTAAGTCTCGGTCGAACAGTGCTTTTAAGTTCGGCAATTTATAGTATCATTCCTGGTCTGTTAGGTTCGTACCTAATAGACGGCAATATGATCGCCGCTTATAACATGGCACCTAAAAACAGTTGATGTAATGTGGTTGTTATACACAGCAGTCTGTCCCTGATGAAATAGAGGCGTGATCAATGTTAAATTGAACTATAATAGATCAACACATAACTATTCTAATATGATGAAGTAACACGAAGAATGGTTGTAATTTATTTTATTGATCAATTGATGACGCTACTACGCTTACGATTGATTCCCCTTCAAGTCGTTTTGTCAATCAATTAGTAGCCATAGGGTCTCACGGTTTGTATAACATAATTCTACATGTTTTGTTCTCACTACTTTTGTACCTTAGTCCATTTAGCAGCCATTGATAGCTAGCGTCTCTATACTCGGAGATTACACTGATTATTGTAATACTAGTATACAATAAATGTATGACAACGGTCGATTATCTCAAATAACAGAAAGATGAAACACACATTTTCTCAAGATCCACCCACTAGACATATTAAGAGTTTAAGGGAGGCCTTATGAGAGATAGGAAGTCACAAAGCCTACCTAGTATAAAGTTAAGGACTACAAGCTGTTACTGAGAATTCTCAGTCACAAAGTTCTAATAACACGCATCGCATTCCGCGCGTTGATCCCAAGATTTTTCGGTCGCCAGTTAATGACTCTGGATCGCTCAATCTTAATTTCGACAAGTACCTATTAAGATTTGGACTAGGTTGGGATAAAATTAATATAAAACAATAATTGTACATATACATATAATATAAATCAATGTGAGCTTATGAGAACTTACAATAGGCCACGTGCATATTCAGTACATTGGCAATTTAGCGTTAGGGAGCGACTACCATTTATCAATAGGGCAATGAAAGGATAATTTTAAATTTACATATATACGTCAGTTAAGATTCAGTTTCACCTATCAAACTGAAGCAAAACTTCATAGTAGAGTCGTAATCCGTGATGGTGCAGTTGGAAGTGCTATTCATCTATGTACATTTGGATAATAATATGGATTCGTCCGAATATTCTATTATCTAGCTATGAGACGATCCCTATATCGTATGTACATACTTAGTACCTAATAATATCACATACGAATATATTTGAAGAAAATCATCCTAGAAGCTTTGTGTGGAAACACACAACTGTTATCTGTGGACACACATTGACAGATAAGAGTTTTAAAGTCTTAAATTTAATTCAAGTATGGAAAGAAACTTTTACATACACACATATTCCCACGACTTATAACGAAGGGGTAAGCAGAGGTGTATTACATCCATATTTCGCCAGTTTCGGTTGTGGGTCATAGTGGTCAAATTACATACTTGCCCGTTTATACCTTTGCTAAAATTCCTACGGCTAAACGGTTGCTTTCTTTTATTGATGTAAGTAGCTTTACAATGTCACCAGACAGGGTACCTACATGACGTACCTCGATTTATCATATTGATTTTTTTAGTTAATAAACTAGCATGTAAAAAACTGAAGGATCCTGTATCCGCTAATGTAGGTAAGAGGATATTTTTTGAGCGTACGTCCATGGACCAGATTGATTCTTTTACAAAAAGATATAGGTATACATATAATAATTTCAAAGCGTAAGTAGGTACATAATATGCTACTTTTAGTTTTATATTGCCAATATACAAATGGATACGATTATCATTGTGCAAAAGCTGTTCAGGTATGTACCTAAGTAGTAAATCAGGTTATAAAAATGTGTAACGTTTTGAAACAACGCAGCAATCGCTGATTGTCTATAGTCAAAATTGAATGCACTAACATGCATTGGTTGCAATTTGTAACAAGTACGTACACACCTAGTACACCCTTGTTCTACAGATTATTGTCTCCCCCAGTTACTCACAACGATGATTCATCGTGCCGTTGTTAATCACAAAGAACGTATTTACCGGAATATGATGAATATATTTCTATATTCTTAATTTTCTTTATCATAGACTTCTCGATTATCTAAAACGGTATCTTTTGAAAATAACTTAGATTTCAAATGATGCTGGTAGGTAATCATTTCAATCTGAGTACCTACCTACATTTTACCGAATATTTTACTATTTTAAATGGGAGATATGTGAAAAATAGAATTATAATGACATCAGTACAAATCATTAACGATAAAAGCTTCAAATGAAAGTATATTTTCGAAAGTAGGTACTTGCCCTGTATGTGGTTACCGACCGATGCTGGAAATATATTAATTTGAACAGTCCGCAGCCGGCTTGATAAATGTTCTCAGTGTAATTAAAATGTAGATAAGATAGTCATGACAAAAACTAATACTAAATCGTCGCTTACCTTTAGGCTTTTCAGTCCGAAATTTGTTAACAAAGAATTTACACTGAAATACTTAAAATATTCACTTCCAGCACACACAGCTCAACACAATATGGCGGCACAGGACGAAATCCCCACCTAGAAAATAATTCAAAAATTTTACATAGTCGTGATTGGT
Organism: Catocala nupta; assembly: GCA_963675205.1. Taxonomy (NCBI): domain Eukaryota; kingdom Metazoa; phylum Arthropoda; class Insecta; order Lepidoptera; family Erebidae; genus Catocala; species Catocala nupta. Next base: position 21,282,763 of record OY776086.1, on the reverse strand, counting down.
TGTTGCAATCCAGACGCTTCAATGCAGCCAACCTTAAAAGATAATGTATACCAACATATCTGAGTGGATATTCTAGTTGAACAATATAAACGTATTATTGATAAATGTAATTACTAACTTATCATATAAAGATATACCTAAATACCAATGTCATTAAGCGATTTAAAAAAAAACAATTTTTTTATTAATTGTTTTCTTTATAATGAACATTAACTATGTATAACGGATATCGTTGTCATACCAACATTGTATTTTATACCATAATATGAGCTTATTATGATTAAATTTCATGGCATCGTTAAAATAATTGCATTTATTTATTTAGAATGAGACAATTAAATATTTACATATTCTAAATTATAATTTCGTAATGTATAGATACTTTACGAACGAGTTTACGAATATCATTTTCATTGTCTATGATCATTTATAAAGATTTATTTTGCTTTCCTCTCTACCTAAATTTTGTTTAGTCTATGGTGTAATATGCATTGATGTCGCGTTGCCCTTGACTCCCTCGATATAATAACTATTTTTAAAAGTTATTTGCTAAAAATTTACTGATATTGTCCATCACGACGTTCATTTGTTCATCGTTAATGTTTTAAGCAGTGTTTTCAGTGGTTATTGAACTGGTGTATTCTTTATTTTGTGTAGCGTCACCTGACTGAGCTCATTGTCATTTCCCGCCATTGTGGCCTGTGAATTTATCATAAACTGCAATTTTCTGTGAGTGTTCCTCAGAATTTAGATGAGGAATAAATATTAAGTGTACCTAAGTAATGTCATTACACGGTAATGACGTTTGTTTGCTAGAAGTAGAAGATTACAACTTGTACGAAGAGGAGGCATCCGATCACGCTTCAGCCAGGTATGGATAACCGGCGTGGTCGCCGAATTTATGCTTGTTTGGTCTCGCTAATGCATATTATTGATATATATACTTAATTTCTCAATAGACTCTGTTAAATTTCTATCTTTACAATTATTTGATGTTTGCGCGGGCCATATGACGACGCTCACGCCCCGTGCCGGTCCGTAGTCAGCTGTTGGGCCGCCATGTTTGGTCAAATCGAATAGGCGTAGTAGGCGCCCCTACATATCGCTAATGTACTATCAAACATATGTACGCTCTAGCGTAAATAAAGTCATTCATGTTTTATAAGGCAAAATGATATATTGTAAATATTGTTTCCAATATAAATATTTTTAAGATGTTAGCTGGCATGTTACAAAATAGTCATTTTCTGTAAATTCTAAACGATTTTGCAGACATTGACCAACAAGCATACAAAAGTATTTTTGTTAATTTTGCAATACAAATCCAACAAGAAAAGGATTTTGCATAGTTACTTAGGTACCGTAAATGTGAACCTCCATCCAGTCCTTACATTGCTTGTAGCAATAATCGTAGATGGATATAAAGATCTACCTATGATATCAAATAATGTTCTTTTTGTTCAATCAGTGAGAAACACTTAAATTCTGGAAGTAAGACAATGGAGGCAGAAAAGAGGATTCGAAGAGAGATTGCTAACAGCAATGAGCGTAGACGAATGCAGAGCATCAATGCTGGGTTCCAGGCATTACGCACTTTGTTACCACGTCATGAGGGAGAAAAGCTAAGCAAAGTATGTTTTACTTATAATTAATAGAATATCTTTCTTATATAATGTTTTAAATATAGTATAAAAGTGATTCAGAAGGACAAGATAAACTTCTTTTTTCAGACATCTGAATATAATCATGTATAAGAATTGATTTATGTGGCCAGCAATCACAACCAATTCATTTATAAATACAATCCTTTAATGAAAGGCATACACATTGATATAAGTGCTAACAGTACTTTAAATTTGACTAAGGAATAATCACATAGTAGAAGATATATGTCTTGTTCTTCTTGTTTTCTTATTATTTTGAATAGAAAATCTATAAAGGATTTCGATTTTTTATTATACTATTATAATCTACTGTATCAATTGATGCAACATTACAGCAGGTTACAAGTTGATGCAATATCAACAGGTACAATTTGGCACTGAACCTGCTGACTGACTGATATCTAAGTTGATTAATAATAATGTACTGTTTGTATTCTACCTCTTTAACAGATATACTAATGATCATAGTTTAAGAATTAGCCAATTCTTATTTTAAAAACTTATGTTTTTTTTAGTATTAATGGCAGGAGATCTGTGCACTGTAGTTGAGTCGTTCGAGTTTTGATATTTGTGTACAATTCTAACTTTATAACTATACATAGTAAAACTTCTCAACAGAAATGTGTGTTTACAGTTAAGTTATACAAGCTGTTAGTTCCAATGCAGTAACTACATTTTTCAAGCATGAGCTTATGCTTGAAAAATTTAGGTAGTCTTTGCTTAACTTTTAAAATTACAGAGCTTTCTTAATACCCTGTAATAAAATAAAAATTTACTTCATTGTAAGAAGTTGAAGCTTATGATTTTAACTGCACATGTTTTTACAATAACATTGCATTACTAAATACAACAACTTTATAAAATATGACTCTAATTAATTTAATATTTAATTGTGGTTTACAGGCTGCAATATTACAGCAGACTGCTGAATATATCTACAACTTGGAACAAGAAAAAACCAGACTGCTGTCTCAAAATTGTCAGTTAAAAAGGTTACTCAACCAACATGAAGGTGGTGAAATTCCTCTGAAGAAAAGAAAAGGCGAAATTATTACCCATGTCCCTGCTATTATACCTGATTCTACAGAAGATACTGTTACAAATACCCGGTCACCTGAGCCAGTCCCTGTGATATCTGTAACCAGTGCACCACAGAAAAAAGACACCGAGGGTACTGAATTGCGCGTTCAACTGGATCGTGAACGACGACTGCGGCGCCACCTAGAAGAACGCCTTCATACACTCGAAGGTCAAATGTATCCCAATAATGGACATGAGCTGGCTCATCCTGTTATTCATTTTGAGCAGACAGATATTGCTGAATGTAAACTTGAGAGTGAAGAAGTTGAGGCTCCACCACCAGTGGAGACTCCTATTGTAGCTGCTCCATTGTTAGAAGCAGCCATCAAAGCAGAGCCCCGCGTTGAAGTGGAGGTTCTCCCAGATGCAGCCCATGATGCGCCATCGCGCTTGTACCTCGCTAGCACTAGTCGACAGAACCTGGAAACCATCGTAGAGGCCATTCGCCACTTAGAAGGTGATCATCTATTCCGCGAAGAGGCAGGCGACGCGCCCCTGGCACTCACTAAGAAGGCAGACCACATACCGCCACCAAGACCGGGTGTTATCGTTGTGAAGCATTCGTGATCGCGTTAAACGCGTTTTGAACTTTCGGCTCGTAAATTTGCTTCCGCTTAGCGAGCACTCCTGACCCTCCTCGAATATAGTTTTAAAATTTTAGTTGTTTAATTATCTTTTCCAAAGTGACGAATCGATAAGTCTGCGTCTTTGTTTATTTTTTTTTACGCATTGAAGTCGAATCGATAAGTGATAGAATTAGCTGGATGCGTTGGCGCGTATGCCGATCGGCGCTGTGCTTAGTTTAGTCTCAAATGTAATTATATTAATGTTTAAATTTTATGTTAATTTGGCTTTTTGCATTTGATTGTGTTGACGAAAGAGGATTGACTGACTTATGTAAGATAAGATGAAGGATAACAGTACAGCATGCCGCGTGCCAATATAATTTCACATCTTTAGGCGAGTTATAGGAATCATGAGTAAATTGGTTGAGGGAATGTTGATGATCATTTGACATCATTGTCAAAATTGTACTAATCTAGTTGAATTGAAATATAGAAATGAGGTAATTGATTTATACCAGTGAGGGCAACAATTCATATGAGGTTTACGAAAATATGTAATTTAGAAAAATTTCATTGTAACAAAAAATGTTTGGCTTTAGTAGTAAATTGACCCTGCATTCAACTAGTCTAGCATTTAAATGTTATAATCACAGCAGATATAGTTTTCACGTTTCTTTTAGCTTGTCAGGCTTTTAGTGGAACGCAGGGTATGTAGGCATGCGGCTATAAGACGTCTTTGACTTACTCAGTTGTTAAATAATTAATTTTAAAGCTCTGTATTGTACTACATGATTTGTATATGATAAAGTCACATAAAATAAATTTAATTCAGTAGGTACATAATTAAATAATGGCGTATCAGGTTAGTCACTAAATTAGCCTTCTCACCAACTGCTGTCTGGTGTGCCAATTTTATTTACACAAAAATATTCCTGGAGACAAGATACTCGGCATGTAATAATGGTGACAAATCACTGTAATAAATTAATTAAAAGGTTGATATAGGATCTATAATATAATCTATTAAAGTAACGTTTATCCAGTGTTACTGCTTTTTAAGTTCAAAATAGGAAACCCAGTGTAATGCATATTTTGTATGTGACATTAGTTAATTATAGGCGCATTACGCCGCCACCCCTAAATTATAGAAACAGAAATTTTAGAGCATTCCATGTTGTTAAATTCTCCTAAAGAGTTATTCTGCATATGAGACGTAGTTGATTGGAGTATAAGTTAACAAATGTATTTTATTCAATTTAACTGATTAGTGTAATTATGTACTGCTTCATATAAGCATACTTTAATTGAAACTTCTACTTTTAGGTCTTAATCAGTTAGAATTTATATAGATAGTGTAGTTGGCAACAAATGGTCATGTGTTGCAAAACACAGCCCTTTGTATAGAACAGTTGATGTAAAACACAATTATAATGAAGAACTTTTTATATCATGATCATGACACAAGTGATGTGATAAATATTTTGTCTTGAAAGCACTTCATCTACACTATTCAAATATTAGTGACTAATGATATTCAAAAACAACAGATTTTGCGCAATCAAGTACTATTAGAACAATCTAATTGATGATAATTTTGCAGAATGCTAATGATTTAATCAACCTTTAGAATCTAAAATTATAGTGAACAATCATGTTTCACTGTGTTACTTTATAAGAGTTAAGATTCACAGTTCTTACATTTTCTGTGTCTTAGGTAATGTAATTCTATACAGTGATTATATTAATGTGCTGACATTTTTTGTTATAAAATATGTAACATGCCGTGCTCTTTTGTTAATATTTCTCTTGTAAGTTTTGAATGTATTTTAAGTTTGACTCAGTGACAGAGTGGATCAACAAGTACAACGCATTGCAGACATAATGCTGTGGTCCCATCCACAGGACCATATGAATTTTTAAGACTGATCATTTATTCATTGTTAAGTTACGCTAGTTCAAGTCACCATATTGATAGAATAATGTGTGTGCGTGTGTGTGTTACGTTTATGTAGCTATTTATATGTATGTATGTTGTGATAATGTAGTCCAAAATTGTGTTGTGTAAACCTCACAGTCTTACAGAGATCCAACATCTGTTAACATTTAGCAATAATTATGTCAATCATACTTTACGGTACTTACAGCTAGCAAAATTTTATGTGTAGAAAAGATTCCATTACAAGAATTTAAATTATATTTATATACTAGGGATCTCTCTAATTCTGTAGGGTTTTTAGTGTTGTTGTGTGATGCAAGTGTTTTTCTGTGTATGTGTTTTATAGGACTTTGTCAAATTTGACAATACTGAACATAGGGCTCTATACTCGAAATGTAGATTAACTAATTAAACATTTCATATTTTTATTGTTTGATAGTCACATTTGGTTAAATGCACCTGTAAGTAATTTGAAATAGAAGCAAGATTAGTGTTTCCATAATATTTGGTATAGTAAGATAATTTTTTATAAATATCACATTGAATTGTTATGGAGTATATTTCATGTTTAGTGGCCCTATAAACATCTATCCATTCTCGACGCTTACTTCGCACTCTGTTTCTGAGTCCGTAGTAATAAGGAGTTGTCTGCCTACCGCCTTTACATTATGTCAGTATAGGATAATTAACAATGTAACATAACGGACTTGGTTATACTATTAGTGTAGTCAGAATAGTAATAAGAGATTTTAAGTCAAAGAAGCAAGTTAAATTGTTTAAAATGTGTTATTATTTATGTCTTAAAGTATTAAAATGGTTATTTCTTATTAATTAGTTTGTAAATGATGATCGCCTGTATATTTAATCGACCTTCTTTCTTTGTATATTTAGCTAAAAACCAATAAAACATAAAATAATTATGCATGAATCATGCAAATTACTGTTGTGTGATAACTGATAACTTAAATAACATTGTTATCTACTTAAATGCACAATATCCTTATGTTATTTAAATTGTACAGTAACATATAAATGGTCACTTCACTTTGAATATCTCTGTCGACCTGTTGACTCACCAATGTTATTAATAGTTAACAAAATATCTGGCAGTTCATATTTTACATTAACTTGACCATTACATAAAAAAGTTGTAGCTAGTACTACATTGTGTGCCATGTTTTATTGGTTTTAAGCTAGTTCGATGTGAATATTTCCATTTTCTACACTCTATCGCATTTATGATGTTCTGTAATAAATTCATCTGATTAAAAATATAATTATACCTACTTAGATAATGTTTATAAATTAAGTCTGGAATAAAATATTCTTATCCATAAATTCCTCAGTTTGTATTGCATTTATAATAAGTGATTGTATAATAGAAGCTTTTGGACTTCAGTTTAGTGAGTCTACGATTTAGTGAAAGGGTGATGTTTTTTTAAATACTTGAATATATTTATCTTCTCTGTGGTTATCATTAAATCCTTATTAGGAATTTATTATAATAATTTTATGCGTATGTGCACAATGTATTTTATTTTAGTATTTCTACATGTAAGTTCATCATTATTTGATTCTAAATCATTCATGTTCTCTTGGGTAATTCTAGTTGACCTTGAAATACCAAATAACTTCACCCTCTCACTAATAAACTCATGTTCCTATGCAGATAATTATGGTATAATATTTCTTACAGTTGATACTATGATAAAGTGTAGAAAATAATGCATGGATGTTTCCATTTTGATATGAAATTGATAAAAATATTTCCTCTGATTTTAATTGTACCACATTTGACCTATATTTACCAACATTTATAAAAGATTGATATTATAGCGTTTCATTTATTCTCACCTTCTTTATTTTAATCATTACGGCATACATATTGTAATAAACAAGTGTCTAACACTTACGTGTGTAATGTAGTCAACTAGTATACAACTAATAAAAATTACCAATGTATTTGGTTAGCAGATTTACTCAAACACACGCGAGAAGGCGCGCGAATTGGAATGCTCGAGTATTCTCGCGCATTCCAGCGAATTCTCGCGACTGCGCCTTGCTTGAGGGACGTTCAGTCTAGATCTTTTACTTGACAAGAATGGTTGACTTGGATCTTTTTTATATCGCTCATTTGTGAGGCAGAAGAAGAAGAAAATGATGAGAAAACGAAGAATACCAGAAAAAGAAAAAGTCATGTGGGTTCATTATTTGTTGTGTGTGGGATTTACGGAAAAACGAAAATGTTTTGGCCAATACGAAACATTTTTAACCGACTTCAAAAAAAAGGAGGAGGTTCTCAATTCGACTGTATTTTTTGCAAAGACACTTACATTTGTATTCAACTATTTTTTATGACTTTTATAAAATGAACTATAATAAATTTTATAAGTTGGTGCATATATTACGGCCACATATCCAAAAACAAGTAACAAACTATAGAATGCCCATTTCTGTTGCGGAGCGGTTATCAATTTGCTTGTGGTACGTAACTATGTTATTTTTCTTTGTGTCGTTTTTTTGCCTGTTATTATAATGCTATCTCCTGCGACTTACTTTATTTCTTCATACATAACTTTTTGTTTGGTTGTGGATATTGCACAGAAGTTAGACATTGGGTTTACCTGACCGGATTTCTTTCAGATTTTTAACCACTGCTATAAGTTGTAAAGCATTGGCTCACGAATATTGATTGGGATATTGCACTGTATCTGTTATTATTAACGAAACCTATGCAGCTATTTGGAAATTTTGCCACTTGTTATGCCAAAACTTACGCCAGAATAGTGGAAAACTTTCAACGTCTTTGGAATTTCCCAAATTGTATAGGAGCTATTGATGGAAAGCATGTTAACATAAGAGCACCTTGGAACAGTGGCAGTGAATACTATAACTACCTACAAGAAGTTCTTCAGTACTGTCTTGTGAGCAGTAGCTGACGCGAATTACAAATTCATTATTGTTGACATAGGAGCCTATGGACGTAACAGAGGTGGTGGCATTTTAACAAGTTCAAAATTGGGGTAGCTATTACGGGATAAAAAGCTTGGTACACCGCCTAATAAAAGCCTGCCTGGTACAACAGAGGAACTTTCTCACGTTTTCGTCGGGGACGAAGCCTTCCCGTTATCAGAACATTTGATAAGACCCTACCCGGGAAATCAAGTGTCGGACATAGATTACAATACTATAGTGTCGGACAAAGACGAAAAAAAAAATACATTTATCGTTTGAGCTGCACAAGACGTCTTGTAGAAAGTTCTTCTGGCACTTTAACGCAAAAGTTTGAGGTTTTTCAAAAAAAGATTAGAATGCAACCGAAATATCTTGATACTATGATCCTTGCGTGTACTTGCTTGCATAATTACATAATAGATGATGATAATGATGCTCAAACAGAAAATGAAAATCAATCTGAGAATTTCCTGATCTCGTCAAGGGATAGTATTTTAAAAAACGTAACATCATGTGATAGTGATTAGGCAAGAAGACAATGCTATAGAGATACATTTAAAACTTATTTTAACTCCCTGACTGGGGCAGTATTGCGGCAAAACAAAATAATAGGACGTTAGTAAGCAACCTACCACTATGATCTAAAAAAAAACCACAATTAGAATGCAACCGAAATATCTTGATACTATGATCCTTGCGTGTACTTGCTTGCATAATTACATAATAGATGATGATAATGATGCTCAAACAGAAAATGAAAATCAATCTGAGAATTTCCTGATCTCGTCAAGGGATAGTATTTTAAAAAACGTAACATCATGTGATAGTGATTAGGCAAGAAGACAATGCTATAGAGATACATTTAAAACTTATTTTAACTCCCTGACTGGGGCAGTATTGCGGCAAAACAAAATAATAGGACGTTAGTAAGCAACCTACCACTATGATCTAAAAAAAAACTACACAATTATTCATAACTATTTTTTACTATCAACATTATTAAATTAGTTTATCTGATGATTAAATGATTAGCGAAAAATGTTTTCTTCATTTTCATGCATCAACATCTCTCCATTGATAAGTTGTCACAGCCTATCTGCTGTTGCTGAATTCTGGTGAGTGGTGACGGCGGATCATTCAAAAAGCCAGAGTCACTAGTTACGACGATGTGTATGTTCTAGACGGCGTGCGTGTTCTTTCTTCAATAGGTGTCTGCATGGGGTATGTAAGTTCTTGGTGGCGTGTGTGCTCTTTCTTCAGTAGGTGTCTGCATGGGGTATGTAAGTTCTTGGTGGCGTGTGTGCTCTTTCTTCAGTAGGTGACTGCATGGGGTATGTATTGGACGGTATGTAAGTTCTTGATGGCGTGTGTGCTCTTTCTTCAGTAGGTGACTACATGGGTTATGTATTGGACGGTATGTAAATTCTTGATGGCGTATTGCTGTGACCGACCCAACCGGCTCCCCGTTCGTACCACTTCTCGCGGATTCCACAGACGGCGCCGAAAGAAGCTAGGGGAATTCTCGAGAATGCGCGAGAATTCCCCGGAAGACGCGCGACCTTTTTTAGCTCCTATTTAGTTTGTATGTACAATTGACATAAAGCTCATTATGCTATGTACAATTTCATTGCAAAAAGTCGCTTCGATTCATCGATCAAATATACTATATGGTATATTTGATCGATGCTTCCATTCCATTCCGCGGCGGTGTAAATTGAGCTTTACTTATATGTATGTTATGTCAATAGTAGTTCGTATTCGTTAGGATCAGTAGATCATATTGGCGGAGCTGTAGGCTAATTCACGTAATTAAATAAGTTCAGTTGCAGTGCAGTTGCAATTAAGTTTCGATCAAAATAGCCCTTTTCGTATTCTCGTAATTTTGACAACCGCTGTCAGATACGCTCGCGTCAAGTTCGCGTCACGCGAGCGCTTTATAGTATTCTACTGCTGCGTGCGTGATTCAGATCGCAATTTGATCGGTATACGATACGTCTCAAATGACAGTTTAGGCCGATCAACGTGAAACGTTAAACGTACCTAATCGTAAATTAATTCCCCTCATGTGGCCTCATCGTTGGTAAATTTAACTGATGGAATGGCCCAAAAGCCTGAAAGGCATGTCAAAAGTATTACATGCGACTGACGTACAGTTGACGCGCAGCACACGCGCAGTTTACGCATAGCTTACGTGCAGCTCATGCACAGCTAAACAATTACAAGAATACCATTTTGCATTAAGACGTAAACTTTACTGCAACTGCACCGCAACTTGATCGGCGCGTCAAGAAATTATGTGAATTAGCCTACTGGTCATTTTGGAATTGGGAAATGGATATTAAAAAACAAACTTACTACATCGCTGCTTTAGCAATAGCATTTAGCCCCGAAGTGTTCAGCACAAGCGATATGGCTCATCTTGGCATGGCCACCATTGCAAACGTATGGCTCATTTTGGCACAGCCATCATCGCAATCTGGAAATATATTTACGTACTTAGGTAATTAGTCTAAATTGGTCGAAAAATAACAGAATTGGTTGGTGCGCTATTGAAAAGATACAAGTGGGTATATTGGTGGTTGTGCAAAGTGAACGCTCATCTTGGCACAAACACCTTGTAGGTATTTCCAAAAGCACAGCACCAAACGAAGACATACCTATACTCTTAAATGCGCTGTTGGGTCAAGTTTACCCCATATGAGTAGGTACACGGCTACACATCAAGTTAGACACCCTATATACGCATAACTACGCTACATACAAAATAGATAATTGTCGGAAAGGGACTGTGCATAGTGGTGTCGATGTAATGGTAAGGATAGAGCGTCGCGTCCCGTTCGGCGTGAATGAGTCAAAATAACAAAGATATAACGCACTCGCACGATTCGCAGCGTTCAACTTCTAATAGTTCATAGTCCAAACAGTCTAGGTTGATGTGTCGCTGTGTGTACCTGATTAACACATTCACATCCTAATAACTTTTACACGCTTCATATGCCATACATTTTACTAGTGAGCCCGCTAGAGGGGTCCTCGGTATTATAGATGCGCTGGGGTGAGCCCACGACGTGGGTCTGTGGTATACCTACAGCAATTATGTTCTTGTATCACAAAACCCTCTTGTTATTAGGAATATGGTCACAGTTCTCCTAGATATAGGATTCCTTGAAGTTTTCTAATGCCCTGTTATAGTTAGAACGTACCTACATATACTAAAGGTGTGTCTAAACAGAGCGTGGCAATTAAGCGCGGCTAGCCGCGCTGTGTTTGGACGATTGCCGCGCGCGGCAGGTAGCTCGCGGACGGTGTTATTGTTTGTTCGCCGGTAATAGTGTGTGGACGTATTTTATCAAGTATAATGGATCGCCTTCTACACGGTCGGGTCAACCGCCCAACTCAACTACGGTCACGTCGAATTTGGTTGAGTTGACGCCAAAATTGATGGTGTAGTCGTTGGTAGGACAACCAAATTGAGTTGACATCCAAACGACCTTGATTGCCAGCGCTGCGCTCGCAACAAAGGCGTTGAGTTGGCAAACCAAACGTGTGGAAGCTTGTTGCCCGAAAGCTCGTATTAATTTTGAGACGCGAAATGGCGAGCGAGCGTGCAACATTGTCGGAGTTTTTGAACTATACAGAGATCTTCTCTGTTTGTACTGGACTTAAGTTCTGATGATTACTATTTTTATCCCTATGGTTAAAAATAAACAAAATCTAGCATGGAAATTGCTGGCAGACAAGTTAAAAGTTCTTGAACCTGCAGCAGATATCAAAGACTTAAAAAAACGTGTGCATTAGAATGGCGGGTGTAATGCTACGAATCAGCGTGAACTAAGAATGTATCAAATCTATCTTGAATCTACCTATGAAGAAAGCAATTCTACCTCTTTAAGTTCAGAGATAGCTCAAAAAGAAAGTGAGCCGCCAACCTGACGTCAAGCCCGCGGGTGTATTTCTGTTTTTGAACGAAATACTAATTGTTTAAGTATGGATTCACTTCCATATAAATTACCTGTATACTACTTTACAATACCTACTATAAACAAATATTAAATCGAAGGAATTAATAAAGCGGAATTTGAAAATAATATTTAGAAATTATTAAACGCCTAGCATATTAGCAATAGCAAACGTTAGAGCGTGGTTGTCCGACCAACGACCACATGATCAATTTTCGCGTCAATTCAACCAAGTTCGACGTAACCGTAGTTGAGTTGGGCGGTTGACCCGACCATGTAGAAGGTGTTTAGTGGTGAAGGTGTAAGTGCAGCGTTGCCAAACGTACATCAGCTTTCTCTTTTACTCGTAGCTAGGCTCCGTGGGATAGACAAAGATAAATGATCACCATAGTGATCATTTATCACTGATACAAAAGCGGCAACGTCTCATGGCTACGTCCAGTGTGATAATTGGTCAGAGAGAATATCTCTAAGATCTATGGGATGAAATACCAAAAAAATTCGTACAACCGAAAGCAGTTTAAAAGTGAAAAAGTCTTTTGAGTTCGGGAAAGAAACAGAGGGAAAACAAGTAATGTCACTGGATGTGGCAAGTTTAATCTTTATATATTTTATTAACAACAACCTAATTGAACCTTTTTAAAATCATTAAAACGTAATATTTAAATAATGCTCATTTCTGTTGCAGGTAGAAACAAGGCCTAAAAATCTAAATAGTTTGCTTATGACGCTATGTTTTTTGCATGACGAATAACCCTATTGATGCAGTGATACCTAAGTAATTAATTTATTTTTTGTTTGTATGGAATGTAGCATTTGGTTGCACCCATTTGTTTGCTCTTGATAATCAAAATCCTTTATTTTGACCCTTTTGGATGAATTCCTGCAAAAGGTGTCATCAAGTGTGATCATGTGTGTCAAATGCTTGATCTCCTAATATTACGTATGGTATTTTGTTACGTAGGGTATATTTAAAATTTGGGCTGGTACATTAAGTTTATTATTTTCTAACTTTCGATACAATTCAGAATGTTTATAAACTCCTCCGTCTGAAATACGACCTTGGCTTACATACATAAAATTATAGTTTGAGTCTACTAATGTACTATGCACAGGCAACATACAAGTTTACGAGGAACCTGGAATCGAACGGAGCATCATACGTCTAGCCGCGACGATACCAACTTACGAACTGGTGACGCGCGAAACTTCCCTCTGTTTTTATACGTGGCACTATTTTTATACGCACACACGCGTAAGGACCGCTGTTAGATTTTTTGTTTACTTGTCGCTGATTGGTGTAAATGATTATTGTATTATTGTACACATTAGTGCTAGCGTTACTTGCATGACCAATAAATGGGATATAAGATAGCTTAAAAATTGTAAATACATTCTCAGTTGAATTAGTCTACGTGTTTCAATATAACCCTAACGGTTACCAACTACGGACCTGGCTTATGCCTGCCAGCTGATCTACAACCCTAACGGTTACCAGCTACGGACCATTTTTTTTTTTAACCTGGTTGAATGCATTGACGCATACCTCTCCGTTGAAAAGGGGGAACGGAGAGGTTATGTCGGGCTCACCCGGGTAAAGATGGAACGTCCCTGGTACTACCGACTAAACCTACCACGGTGTGCCAACTCGCTGCCTTGAATGGTGGGTGGGTCGCTGGAACTGAAACTACATCAGCGATCCACCCAGCAGTGTCCAACACAGGCAAGAAATGCCTGCGGATGACGACTCCTGGGTGACACCCCGGCACGACAAAGGGCGTCACTCCGACTCAATGGCTGGCGGACGAGAGATCCCCGTTCTCCCGTCCGCGGCCAACGCTATGGCGGCATCAGGCGCGCGTAGGCGCGCCTGCGCCGCCCGGTTCGCTGGCGGCGGCTCGGATCCACAAGGATACTTTCCTCACGGATCCGCTCCGCCACCTCCTTCCGCGAGATAACGTCCTCGCAGAAGGATGCGACCGCTGTCCAGTTCCTCTCGCTGTCGACCATGGCTTTGATCACGGCCGGCAGCGAGAGGTCGACACCCACAACGCCTATGAGTTCACGGCGCTGCACCGCCCAGGCAGGACATGCCTCAAGCGTGTGCTGCGCCGTGTCCTCAGTACACCCGCAGTGGTGGCAGACGGGACTCGGTTCCCTCCTAGCGACCGTGTGCAGGTATTTGCCAAAACAACCGTGCCCTGACAATACCTGCACGAGTCGGAGGGAAAGAGTCCCATGCTGCCGCTCTGCCCACCGCTCTAACACCGGCTGGAGGGCATCAACGGTTCTGAATCCCGCTAAAGGCACCTCCAGCCGAGCCTTCCATTTTAGGAATACGAAATGGCGGGCTCGGTTCCTTGTACCAGTTATTAACTCCGGGAGCGGACGAACACCCGTCTCCTCCCATACCGACAACATCACTTTAAACGTTTCGGCAAGCACTTCCGCTTCCACGTCCCACGGGGGAGTTCCGGCCAAAGCGTAGGCTGCGTCAGCCGATACCGTGTGGTATCCGCGTATGACCCTGACCGCCATGACTCTCTGCGGTCTCCGCAAGAGAGCCCTATCAGTATAGGGCTCTCTTGCGGAGACCGGCGATCAGGGAGTCCACCCACACCGGCGCGCCGTAAAGCGCCATCGACCGGACAACCCCCGTGTAGAGCCGACGACAACAGACGCTGGGCCCGCTCGCCGAGGAGCCTCGGAACGAGACGGCTAAAGTGCTCGTCGAAACGCCACCGCCCGTCTAGTACCAGGCCCAAGTACCTCATATGGGCCTGGACTGGTACATGAACCGAGCCCACCACTATCGAAGAGCCGCTGGGTGGCTTGCGACGGGGCCCATGAAAAACTAGGGCCTCCGTTTTGGACATTGCAACTCACAAACCTAGCGCCTCGATACGCCCGACCACCTGGGACACCCCCACGGTGGCCAGGCTGGCTGCCTCCTCGAAGTTACCCCTGCGGGCTGTATCAAGAGTGTCGTCAGCATAGCTGATGACATTCAGCCCGGGGGGTAGGACACCGCGTAGGGCCCAGTCAAACCCGATGTCCCACAGGAGCGGACCAAGAACAGAGCCCTGCGGGACACCGCACGACATGAGCCGCCGCCAAACTTCGCCACCAACTTCGAGGACGACACTTCTTCCTCTTAGATAGTCTGCCACCAGCTGCTCCAGGTACAAGGGCACTCTGTGATATCGGAGCGCCTCCCGGATACAGCTAAATGGCAGACTGTTATAAGCGTTGGCGATGTCCAAAGACACCGCCAACAGCAAGCCGCCACCAGCAACGGTCTCCTCGGCCGCGGCTTTCAGACGCATAATAGCCCCGACCGTCGAACGCCCCGGACGAAATCCAAACTGGGCATCCGACAAGTCGAGTCCCATCGTACTCAAATGCTGGACGATGCGGGTAGCTAGGATCTTCTCTAGCATCTTCCCTGCCTCGTCCAGCAGCACAATAGGCCTGTAAGCCGCGACCGATTCCAGAGGCCGCCCCGGTTTGGCCAGTAGCACCAACTTTCCCTCCTTCCAGCACTTAGGGAACCGTCCCGACAACAGGCTCGTGTCGAAAAGGCCCCTGAGCTGTGGACCCAGGTGGTTGAAGGCCAGCGCGAGGGCTCGCGCTGGTACACCATCGGGTCCGAGTGCAGTCCTCTTGGAGCGGATCCGCAAGAGAACCGGCCCCATCTCTGCATCTGTAACCGGGGACACAATGGAATCCACCTCCCGATATCGGCCTCCTACTGGTGCCATCACCGGGGGCACGTGCTCTTCCCGGCCAGGAAAAAGTGCCTCGACCACTTCAGAGAGAAAGTTGGGCTGGACGGTCTCCGTAAGAGGGGGGCCCCGCGCGCGAAGCTTATTCAGCACTGCGCGGTAAGGGCGCCCTCAGGGGTCAGGGTCAAGACCTTCCAGCATCTGCTCCCTCGCCCGCTCCTTAGCACGGCAGATGGCCAACTGTAGGGACGCTTTCGCATCGCGATACGCCTCGTACAGTCAGCCCTCCTCTATCTCATCGCGGTGGCGACGGCCTAGGCTGCGAGTGTAAGACCTCCGGGCACGAATGCAAGCCGCACGGAGGTCTGCCAGCTCCTGGGACCACCAGTAGACCCCCATCCTTGGGGACTGGTATCGTACACGGGGCATGGCCGCGTCACAAACAACTTGTAGACTGTTGCGAAAGCGGACAACCCCGGCATCTACCTCCCTCGATGGGGGTGCAGGAGTCAGCCAGGCTTGTATAATGGATGCCTCTTCCAATAGGTCCCTATTCAGCCGTCCCAAGGCTCACCGCGGAAAGCGAGGAGCTCCACCCGCCAGCGGGCGATGACTTCTACTGACTCTCCGGAGGGGGGAGACATCTAAGCGGACTGTACAAATGATCCGACAGAGTCTCAACCCCCTCTAAGACGCGCCAACCCCTTACGCGTGCGGCGAGGGCAGGGGTAGTGAACGTAAGGTCCACTATCGACCCCCCTGCTGTCGCACGCACGTATAAGCGGTGCCTCTGTTTAGTAAACAGAGGCCCGCCGCATTAGCCCACTCCTGGACCGCCTCTCCTCGGACATCTGTGCGGGAGGACCCCCACGCAGTCGACTTCGCGTTAAAGTCCCCCATCACAAGGATGCGGCTTGATGACACCCGCCGTATCAAGGCCTCCAAGTTGTTAAGGAAGGCCAGACTCCGATTGGGGGAGAAGTACACACCAAAAATTGTGACCTTTTCCCACGCGACCGCAACATATCCCGGTCCTCTCTCTTTGACAGAGAGGGGAGGGGAGCGCGGTGACGTGGAGCTGACGACTGCCACGGAGCTGTCTCGGTCACCAACCCAATTAGGGCAGGGAGGAACGTAATACGGCTCCGCAGCTACGGCTACACCAATCGACCACTCCGCCATGGACTGCAGGAATAAGTCTTGCGCTCGGGCGGAGTGGTTGAGGTTCGCCTGGAGGAAGTGGTAGTCATGGTCTAGGTCCATGACTACGATGACATATCCACCTCCACCGTTGAGGGCGGTCGATCGATAATGAGAGCAGCCGGGGTCGCTTGGCTGCTCACACCCATTATAGGCTTTGTGGCCGGGGTCTTACTTGCCCAACCACCTCTAAGGTTGTCGGCAGGGCGCTTAGCCTCCGCGCACGTGGGACAATGCGGTGTGGCCTCACAGGTTCTCGCGATGTTCCCCTTTTGACCGCAGCGATAACAAGCATCGCTGCAGACGACCCGCTCCTCCGCACTTATAGCACTTCATGGGCCGAGGGTCCAGGATTGTCACCTTGGCCGAACTCCAGCCCACGAGGAGCCTCCCAACGGCTGCCAGCTGTTTCGCGGCCGCGATGGGGCATTGCGCCCATACCGCTCCAACCCCACCAGGACCGGGACGGATGATGCCCATCTTAACGGTATCCGCGGCACATCCAGTCCGCTCGCTGATGGCAGACTGGACGTCTTCCTCGGACAACCAGCTACGGACCTGGCTTATGCCCACCGGCTGTAATGCGTTAAAGTACAATAATAAAGAACATTTTTAAATTAAAATATTTAGTGCTCTTCGTAAAGGTGCCTGAATAATTGTGTTTTCCATTTAATGCACCAATGTTATGCGGAAAATTCCATTTTCCTCAGTCTTTAGATACTGCCTTCCAATCTTGCTCTGATACTGGTAGCTGAAAAATTAAATTTTGTTATTAACGTTATGAGTTTAGTCGGTTTTAGCCCGAAAGGCACGACTCAACAGTAGTATAATTATTGTTTTGGTTTCATGATTGTGGCTCACCCTCGGAGCCGGGTAATAGAGAACTAGTTAGTCCAGAACAAGGCATTCCAGAACAAGGCACTCCAGAACAAGGCACTCGAGAACAAGATACAAATACCAAAAAGTCTTCAAGAAAAGAAAAGCCTACCAAAAAGAGGACATACCAAGAGTCGGCATAATATGAAGCTGAAAATCAAATGATAGAAGAAACATTAGAAATAATGCGGAAGCAAAATGACAGTAGTAGTAATGATCCCTGCGTTGCTTTTGGCATGCACATAGCAGCCGAGTTAAGAAAATATGATGCCACAACTTTAACGAGAGATAAACATTCAATAATCTATACTAATATTATAACGCTGAAGAGTTTGTTTGTTTGTTTAATTGGACACGCTAATCTCAGGAACTACTGGTTCGAATTGAAAAATTCTTTTGTTGTTGGATAGCTTATTTATAGAGGAAGGTTATAGGCTATATAACATCACGCTACGATCCACGGGGGCGGCGAAATCATAAACGCGGGTGAAACCGCGAGCACATCTAGTACTATAATATACGAAGCTGATGTGGCATATCTATGGATATTTCACTTCACAGTTTACCGATCTCTCAGACTCCTCATCTTCTAGTAACATGGGCTCTGGCCTTACACAATTCATCTACGATTTGGACACAAATATGGTTTAATATTGTGAATCAATTATGTTGAAAGCAAATATGACTGATTACTGTATTGTACCTTAATATTATGAACAATCTGTTGTTTTAAATATTCAAATGTATAATAAAAATAATGTAAGTAATGATTTTGTTCATTTTTACCTGTACCATGTCCTTAAGAGCTCTCACTATGGCATCGCACACCTCTGGAATTATTTTTGTTATTGTTTGCTTTGAATTTGATACGTGAAATGTATTGTAGTTTAGAATAGGAGTCTCTTCTTTCTTCTGAATCTTTCGTCGTTATTGCCGTGCGCCAGAGAGTATCCATTTTTTTAGTAAATGGTTCTACCAATATATTGATCATCAATGATTCATCGAAGCGAACTGAAGCAAAAATAATACGGAGTTTGAAGCAGTTACAGTGGAAAAATGTAGTATAGTGTTTGTTGTGTATTAAAGTTAATTGTGTGCTAGAATAAAACGTGTTTTAGTCGGTAATATTGTTTTGTATTCTTATCCGTTGAACCCAGCACGTAACAAATTGGTGTCAGAAGTGAGGTAAGAATATGCCAGTACTACCGAAAGAGGAAGTGGAAGAGGTACCAGGAACCAGCGCCAGCAAGATGGGGACCAGAGGCGCTATGGAGACGCCCCCTAGCCGACGTCAGGTGGACCATGTGACACCGTGGCTGCAGCGGAACCATCTAGTGCAGCTCACTCGCCGGTGAATCCCGACCTCGCGACGCTGATGGCGTTTATGCAGGAGCAGGCACGCCGCCAGGAGGAGCACGCACGCCGCCTCGAGGAACAGCTTCAACGCGATAAGGAGGAGTGTATGCGCCGCCAGGAGGAGCAGGTACGCCACCAGGAGGAGCACGCACGCCGCCTCGAGAAACAGCTGCAATGCGATAAGAAGAAGGGTATGCGCCGCCAGGAGGAGCAGCTGATGATGTTAAAAGACCTCAGCGCAAAGGTTGGCAAGGAGATGAAGGAGGTGAAAGAGCAAGTCCAACACCACGAAAGTCGCATCGCCGAGGTGGAGAAAACGATACGCGGGATCAAGGCTGGAGATGGCACCGTGACACCTGCGGTTGTGGCGCCTTTACCACCAGGCTTTAAAGTCCCACCATTCGACGGCTCATCGTCATGGTCAGCCTATAAGATCCAGTTCGAGGCCGTCATGAAGTCGAATGGGTGGACGCAAGAACAGGCTCTGACTGCTCTCACCTTGGGGCTTCGCGACCAGGCCTCGACCGTGTTAGAAGCGCTTGGTCAAGACGTCACGTACGAGAAGCTGTTTGAGGCATTGGAAGCGAGATATGGCGACGCACACCTGGAACACGTGTTTCGCAACCAGCTAAAAGACCGATCGCAACGTGTTGGTGAAACCTTGCAGCAGTAGGCCCTGGAGGTGGAGAAGCTGGTTCAAAAGGCGTACCAGTCCTTACCTGCGCTCATTGACGGGAACCTCGTTCAAGCCTTCACTGACGGGATCCGAGACCTGGAGGTTAGGGCCGCATTGAGACTCGGACACTTCAAAAACCTGAAGGATGCCCTAGCCCACGCTCTGGCGGTGGAAGCAATGCGACGGGACGATCGCGCTCACCGTATCAGGGAAGTGTCGACTTCACCCCAGTGCTATAGCTGCGGCGCAAAAGCCATATCAGGTTGAGCTGCCCAAAGCGAAGGAGTCCACGCAGCAGAAACCAGTCACCGATAGGAGGAACACCTGATGTACCTGCTGGGCAACAACAGCAGGGAAACGAGTAGACGCCAGGACTACGGGGCGGGTGCTGGCTAGTGATAGGAGAGCCCCAAGGATCTCGATCTCACAATCGTGTGACGGGAACAGCCTGACTATCGAAGGCGAAATCAACAGAACGCCGTGCAAGTTGACATTGGACACTGGAGCTTCTCGAACAGTCGTCAGTTTCCGACTAGCAAGACGGTTTCTTGGGGACTACTACGGGAACCATGAATGTGTACATCTGTGGTGAGAAGGAGGTGGACATGAAACTAGGCAATAAATTCTATCGCCACAACGTCGTCGTGGCTGACATAGTGGACGACTGCATCCTAGGTTTAGACTTCTTGCGGAAGCATCACTGTGAGATCGACGTTAGTCAAGGAGTATTGAAGTGTGGCTCAGAAGAAGTATTCATTGAGGGCGCATCATCGGGAAAAGTGTACTGCCTAAAGAAAGTAGTACTTCGTCCGAGGTCGGAAACAATTATACCGGTTTGCTTACCAAGGAATTCTGATCAGGCAAATCGATGTGTAATTATAGAAGTGTTGGACAACGATGCTCCATGGAAGATTGCACGCACTCTGGCGAAGGATACCAATGTTACATCGGTACGCGCACTGAACCCAAGCGATAAGGAGCTGGTACTAAAGAAGGGCACGATATTGGGCACCTGTGAAGGAGCAGTTTGGATGCGTAGATGCCATGAACAGCCTACCAACGCCAAAATTCAAAGAGCAAGGTACGATGTGTCTTCTCTCTTAAAGGACTGCCGGAATAACCTGTCGAGAGAAGAAAAGAACAAGGCTGAGAGGATGTTAAACCGGTTTGCCGACATCTTCTCGACCAGTAATGCTAACATAGGCAAGACTGCCCTAGTTCAACACAATATAAACACAGGCAATGAGGTACCGATCCACCAGCGACCGAGACGTGTACCAGTGGCACGAGAACGCGAAGTTGACGCTATGATCGAGGGTATGGTAAAAGAAGGCGTGATTGAGCCTTCGTCCAGTTCATGGTGTTCACCAGTGGTTTTGGTGAAGAAGAAAGATGGCAGCATGCGCTTTTGCGTGGACTATCGTCGGCTAAACGACATCACAAAAAAAGACAGTTACCCATTGCCAAGGATTGACGACACTCGGAAACGCTAACGGGGATGAAGTGGTTTTCTACTCTAGACCTGAAAAGTGGCTACTGGCAGGTCAAGATACACCCTCGAGATAAGGAGAAGACAGTATTCTCCACAGCCAAAGAATTGTGGCAATTCAATGTCATGCCTTTTGGATTGTGTAATGACCTTGCCACTTTTGAGAGATTCATGGAACGGGTACTTACTGGATTGATTGGAGACGCCTGCCTGGTCTACTTGGATGATATTATCATAGTAGGACGCACCTTTGAGGATCACCTTCGCAACCTGGAACGCGTGCTCTTAAAGATTCGAGGAGCCAACCTGACGTTAAGTCCAAAGAAATGCGCATCTTTCAGGAGGCAAGTGAACTTTTTAGGACATGTGGTGTCCAAAAAAGGCATCCAAACGGACCCGGATAAGATCATTGGTGTCAAGGACTGGCCAGTTCCGGAGAAGAAGATACTTTGAGCTCATTCTGCGTAAATAGAAACACCCATGATTAAATTATGTTCGGGTACTTTGAAATAACTACACTGGAACATTGAGACAACTACCATCTTAGTCTCCCCGTGACCATGGCTGCTGAAAAGCAACCGAAACGTCGGGGAAAGTGTAAACCAAAAATAAATAGATTTTATAGTTTAAATAATTTTATTAGCTTATAAATTAGTAAAATAAAATCAATAGTAGTAGTAGTGTAATATTTTCAAAATTTTGTAATACAGTGAAAAATAAACAACGCGATAAAATCCGTATATAGTGGTCATGGATTACTTCACAAAGCGGCCGGAAGTGTTCGCAATTCCTAATTATTCAAAATTTCGGGATGCCCTTAGAGATCCACAGTAACCAAGGTCGGAACTTCGAGTCTAAAGTATTTAAGGAGACATGTCGTGTGATGGGTACCCACAAAACGAGGACGATTGCTTATCATCCGCAATCAGACGGCATGGTTGAACGATTTAACCAGTCTCTGGAAAGATATCTGGTGAAAGTCGTAGAAAGCAAACAAAGGGATTGGGACAAACACATTCAACCGTTTCTCCTGTCATACCGTAGTGCCGTTCACGAAAGCACATCAACAACACCTGCTTTCGCTAACTTCGGAAGAGATCTACGATTACCTGCAGACTTGATCACCGGCATCCCACTTGAATCTCCACGCAGCATAACAGATTATGTGAATGATTAATTTGCGCAACAGGATGAATGATGAATACGAGCACATCAGACAGACCGGTCAGCAGATGTCTGAGAGTATGAAGACCCGTTACGATCGGAAGGCGAACAATAAAGGCTTCGAGGAAGGATCGCTGGTGTGGTTACATAATCCGGTACGCAGCAAAGGGAAATCTGTTAAGTTGCAGGCAAAATGGGATGGACCCTATCGCATAGTCACTAAGATGAATGACGTCACCTACCGGATCCAGAAAGGACCATGAGGTACACCAAAGATCGTTCATGTGGATCGATAGGCACGCTACTACGGATCCAACAATGTTCGGGACGAACATGTCTAAGAAGGGGGCAGTGTTACGGCTAGTGCCATCTGACGGCACTATGGGGAAGACTCGGCCGTCCCTCCTAATAATTTATTACAGCACCATCTATTGACATCTTACGGAACTACGTATTTGTCGATACGAGTCGTGTAGAGAGAACGGTTGCGTGCTGGGTATGGCTTTTCTGGAGGACTCCAGAAGCACTTTACCCGCGTATAAATAGAGCGCACGCGCACCGCCAAATCAGTTTACAATTGTAAGCGGTCAAGTGTTCATCGAAGTGAACGGAACCGAAAATATTACGAAGTTTGAAGCAGTTACAGTGGAAAAAGTGTAGTATAGTGTTTGTTGTGTTTTAAAGTTAATTGTGTGATAGAATAAAACGTGTTTTAGTCGGTAATATTGTTTTATATTCTTATCCGTTGAACCCAGCACGTAACAATACATTTTCTTCTATTCCTTCTTCTAAGTAATTTACGAATAATAAGAAGAGCTGCAACACACGCGGCCGCTTTTATTATTTTTTTTATTTGTTTGAATACCTACGAAATAAAGAGCGCGGCGTGTCTCGGACATGCCGCGTAGTACTGCCGCGCAGGTCTAAACTAGTCACGCGTCAAATTTGCGTCCCGCGAATGCCGTCCACTCGCAGCTGGCGCACCTTGCGCGCTGTGTTTTGGACACACCTTAAGAGGAAACACAAGGGCCGTTTTCCCATACAATAGTAGTCCCCTGTTTCCTCCCTGGATAATGCCAGTAGAGCAATAATATTTTCCCAAAAAATGTATGGCCTCTATTGCCATGTCCCTATGTTTTCCTTTTTTTAATTTAATAATTATTAAAAGAGACATGAGCATTCAAAAACCTCAAAAATTGGCCAGATTTTCCGCTGTGTTCAAACATCCAGCAAACAAATTTGAGTAGATTATATAAAAAATGGAAAACATAGAAACACGGCCAAAGCCTTTCTTAAATTTTTAATGAAAAAGTAATTAAGTCGGTCAAGTGTTGGAGAAGGAATTAGGGGACTACGAAACGTTGATTTTGTGTATTTTAATAGGTATTTTCGGTCCAAGCTGCAGTTGTCTCTATCACGTTCTGCGGGCATTGCGCGACAGCAATAGATTTTTCAAATACCTATTTTTCAATTCTCTCACCCGTGGTGTTTCCTCTTAAGATGTAGGTAAGTAAACAATTTTTTTTATATTTTTCGAGACCTAAATCGTCGACCTTTTTAGAAAGATATATATTTTCATGTATTTCTAAACCTAAATTTTTCACACTCTTTTATTTAATAATTTTCTTTTTACTTATTCTTTTTTCAGATTAGCACAGGATTACCTAAGTAGTACTTGAATTAGCGGATCGAAAATGTTAATTCCGAAACTCAGAATATAAAACTTTGCTAATGAAAACTAGGGTGTCAATTACTGTCAAGACAGCCAGAAAACCTGTGTCTCGCAAGATAAATTACCTGATTCTCAACCTTATGATAATTTAGCCTACTCTAAAGAAATCGAGAAATATATCCACAAAAATACCACTATCGCAACAAGAGTTTGTACTATGACGGAATACGAAGGTTGCAACGTAAGTGCAGAAAAGCAATTTCAATGTAACGAATATTTTAATAAAATTGGATACGTACCGTCAATGCATACAACAAGAGACATGAATAAAAATTGAAACAAAACTTATATCCACAATTCACATAAGTATACCTAATTTTATGTCCACAATTCTGATGTTCTTAATAAACTAAAAACATAGACTCGTGTTTGTGTTGAAATTTGAATGCATTTTATTGAAAATGTAAACAGATACAGTCAGTTGAAGTTGAAAACTGTCTCATGTTGTACCTATGCGTTGACGGTACTAATGTTTTACTAATAAAAAAACATTAACACAATCGTCACTTTTTTATGAGTTAGGTACGCAAATTGAATAAAAGTTATTCTTATAACTACAAATCATCAATATTAGATACATTTAAATGAATATAAATTTCATTTGATAATTGATTAAAATGTCCTTAAATTAAGTTAATTTAATGAATTAAATTTAAGTTGTACCTTGTACGCATAATATTATTGTTTACCAGCCCTGTTACACAACTCACGCGTAGGGAGGTTCCTTGGCATCTAGGAAGAAGAAAAATATAAAAAACTAATATGTTTAAATCTAAAATCCAACACCTACACTAGGAAGATCTGTTAAATAAATATACTGTAGTATTTCATGTTTATTTTGTGTTGTGTATTTGCGAAAATAAAACATATTTTAATATGAGCCCTCGACGTGGGTGCCTGTGCGCTCAAATGCGGCAATAGTGAGCCCAAGACGTGGGCAATGAATGTGTTAAAACGACGCATATGTTCATACTTGTGCTTCTGTTCTAGGGAATATAGTAACGTTCCATTATGATGTCCAAACAAAAAAGTAGAACGCTGGTTCTAAGAAATTGAGATGCTAACCTACCTAGGTATCCGTTTCGATTGCTCGGACACAGTGTCGTAGAGGAAAAACGACTACATCAACATTACGAAGGAATTTGTAAAACACTAGCAATGAAAGTCGCAAATTCGTAGTTTAACCATGGCCGCGCGATCGAAAAATTGAGAACCGCGCGGCCACGCAGTTCTCTTAAACGGAGATTAATAGAGGCCCCATTGTTTTTGCTAACCACTGATACGATTTCGAAGAAAATGTAGACAGCATGATTAAAGCCCTAATGTTTGAACTTACAGTAGGCACTAAAGGTGTGTCCAAACATTGAGCGGCAAGAGCGCAGCAGCAACACGCGGCGTTTGCAGGACACATTTCTGCCGCGCTCTATATTTATTCCATTTGGTTAGGTACCTATTTAACTAAAGGTAAACAATCTTGATGTGACTTTTTACACAAACACATATTAAACAAATAAACTACTGCTTAAACTAACGGTTCAATTGAGTTAGTAATCGTTATTGTTGTATTTATATTGATCTTTAGCAGCATTTTATTTTTAAACTGAGTTTTTAGATAAAAAGACACATCAAGATTGTTTACCTTTAGTTAAGTGCCTAACCAAATAGAGTATAGTTAGGACGAAGCCGATGAATGTTTTGCGCGGCACACCTAACATACGCCGCGCGATTCAGTTGGCATCAGAACTAATTCAAGTACCTATATGGGGGCACGGTAGTGCCCCCGCCAAAACGAGCCAAGCGAAGCGCAAGGGCATCACCTACATTTTCTCGAAGATTCGTCGTTTTTTTGAACCGTTATAACTTGGGTTTGGATTATACCAGATAAACAAAATTTTCGGGACATATTGTCAATAGCGGACTTATTAAACATATAAAGTTTAATTGCATAGCTCTTATACTTTAGATTTTATTGATATCTAAAAATCATGATTTTGTCACTGACTCACTGATGATCAACAAATTTCTTAGGGTATTTCCTAATGTCCTAGAAAGCTGAAATTTGGTATGTACAGTCAAAGACAAAATCGAGTAGCATCGTAAGGTTCACATTCGCTTATTGATCCATGCGAATATCTTTGTATGTGTGATGTTTTAACGCAAACAATGAAACATTATTTAATGTAATGATAGTAGGGGAAGTTCGTCATGCGCATGTGTGCAAGGCGACACAAAAACGAGTTCTTGTGTATAAAAACGAGTTCTTGTATATAAAAACGAGTTCTTGTATATAAAAACAAGTTCTTGTGTATAACTACAATAACTGCTATCCCTTATATTCAACAACAATGTCTCTGTTAGTCCGCATTTACAATTAATGCTTAAATTTGCCTATTGTATCGCAGGTTGCGATAGCGGAGCGGTCAACGAGTCTTCACATTTTATCACTAAAATATAATGACGGTGGTTTCATATCCTGGAGTCCTCTACTTCCACTTTTTGTTTTTTTATTACTGAAATTTTCAAATAATAACGATAAACGTTACTTTTGTTTACTTATTACGCTAGAGTGATACAAAAACACAAAATGTGTTTTTTTAGGAATTAAACTAGAATTTAATTATTTTATTCTAATAATTATTATTTATCAGAATTAGTTTAAATACTAAAAAATCACATTTTGTTTCTATTTTTAATAAATAAATAAATAATGCAAATTATAATAAAGAAAACAAAATTTACAACATTTAAAGTTTACAACATTAATATTTCGTTACAAAAAACAATGTCAAAATATTATTATTATCATTGATCTTTCTCTCTAAGTACTGAGACTGTTCACACTTTTCTTCTAGAATGTCACCTAAAAGTGAAAACTTGTAATTGGCTGTCTGGATATTAGAATGACCACTGTTATGTTAAATTTGCTGTAAGTCTTCCATGTATAAAATAAAATTATAATAAAAAATCATCTTTAGTCTTTACTATTTAGATTCATTTTACTTACAAATAATATTTTACAATTATAATGACAATTGAGGTTATAGCTTAATTGTTCTTTTTCATAAGGAAAAGAGGATTGAAAATTAACCTCAATTCTAACATCGTCAACCAGCACGCCCCCTATTTGAAACAAGTTTGTTTAATATTTAGTGTGACCTTCATTGTTTTTAACACAGCTCAAGTCTCACAGTCTATGCAATATAGAGGTCATAATATTAGCACACATAGTTTTTTTTTTAATTTTTTTTTATTAGCATTTATTTCGATAAAATTAATCGCAACGGTCTCGTCGGTATGATATCGTCCCTTTGTTTCATAAGCATTCACCATTAATCTTCGCTGAGTTCGGTTAATAAGAAGCGGTTTTCCACTTTAAATCATCACTTTAAATCGTTTCACCCAACGACTTATGATATAATCGTAGATAGCTATTCTTTAATAGCGAAATCGTAAATCTCACAATACCATAACATAATATTTAAAAATAACTTACTATTAGAGTTTAGTCCAGTTTCCTCGGCAATTTAAGATATATTAGCGGCCTCACACGTACAGTTTGAACCGCGGCAAACACCACGCGCCGTGCCATCCCTCGTTCCAAACCGAGTGTGTAGGTGCTTCCACCGCGCGAGGCCCGACAGTTCGATGCGGCGTGTCGACTGTCGACGCGTACGCACGCTGCGACAGTTCTATGCGCGCGCTACGTGTGGATGCAATTTATAACAACAAACATGGCGGTTTGGAGTGCAGAAGCTGTAACGGAATTTATTCGGCTTTATCGAGAACATCCATGTCTGTGGAAAATCTAAAATAAATCGCTGTATACTAACCGCAATTTACGAAATAAAGCATATGATGAGCTTGTTGAATTTTGCAAGAAAACAGGATTCGCAACAGCAAACCGCGAGTTTGTAACAAAAAAAAAATACAAAACTTAAGAGGAGCATTCCGCAAGGAATTAAAAAAAATAACAGAAACACGGAACAAAAGTGGAAGCTCCCAAGAAGATGTTTACAAACCAAGCTTCTGGTACTACGACCAACTTTTATTCACTAAAGACCAAGAATTGTTAACACCGAGTATATCTAATGATGATTTCGAAGATAAAACGTCTCAGCAATTTACCGACATCGCGTCACCCTCATCAGAGAATTCTACCAACATTTCATCACCGTCACAGGAGCATAATAACCTTTCGACGGACAATAGCATACCAGCACAGGATCCAACCAGCGGCAACGTGTCATCGCTGCCAAACTGCGATAATACGCTTGTTGAGGTAAGTGAATAGATACAAGTGCTGCATTAAAACATTTAATTGTTATATTTGCATTACATTAAGGCTACATGCATAAAGATTACTAAAGCTATGATCTGCCAGCGTTTATCATTGTTTCTTGCCAAGGCACACTACCAATTGTATTGAAATATGTTTTGTATTCATCTCTGCTCTGCTTAGCTAAAGAAGGCACATTCCTTACTGAAGGCCTATCTAATGAAGATAGTTCAGAGCTGCTTCGGCGCCAATCTTCTGCACTAACCGTACCAGACTCAATATTTTCTCTGTCTACGTTTGTGGTTGAGAAATACAAAATACTTTTTTTTCTCAGGAAATTGTGTAGGTTACCTAACGCTAAGGCTACATATCGCTAGTACTACATAGCATATGATTTCTGCTTTCATATTAACAGGTGTACGTAATATCTGAAATCTGGAGGCTATTAAAAGCATTTTCAAAAACATTACGAGCACGAGAGAGTCTATAATTATAAATCCGTTTTTCATTATCAAGTTCTCTTTGCGCGTAAGGTGTCAGAAGATTTTTGTTGAGAGCAAACCCTTCATCACCAATGAAAACGTAATTTAAACTATTGACGGTTTCGCTTCTGTCGGGTAAATTCAACTATCCTCTTAATAATTTAATGTAAAATACCGTGTATTCAATTACACCTCCATCAGACATTCTGCCATTTTCACCAATATCGACGAAAATGAACTCGTAGTTTTAATCTACTAAAGCTAACAAAACCATACTGTAAAAGTTTTTGTAATTATAATATTTTGCACAAGAATTTGGAGGTGGAATTAAACGAATATGTTTTCCATCGAGTGCCCCTCCACAGTTAATAAAGTTCCAACGATCCTGGAAACCCTTAGCAATTTTCAACCATTCTTCTTTGCTCGTAGGAAACTGTAAGAGAATAACAATTACAACTTAAAATGTGTTTAATCATTATAATACATTTTTCAGGAATCTATCCACACTCCAAGAGGCGTTAAGAGGAAATCAAGTGTCATTGATACTCAAATAAAATTTATAAATGTGGGCACAGAAGCTCTAAAGAAAAATAAAATGACAGAATATGAAGCTCTTGCTGTGTCAATTACCAAGAAATTTGAGTAAATGAACAAAGTTCAAGCCTTGTATGCTGAAACATTAATACATACAGCTATGCGTAAAGCGATATTAAATCAACTCACTGAAACATCTGATATTTGTGATAAACAATGCAACAAGACCATTATTTTCCATGCTCATAATACTTCAAGGTCATTATCATCAAATGAAAATTCTTCTCTGATTCTACCACAAGACCTAGCACCATCTATATCAGAGACAGAAAATACAAATTCAGAATCAATTCTAAGAGATTACTACAACAGCTATGAAGGCGAATAAAACGTTCATCATAATTTTTAACTAGATAATAAACAGTAATTTATATTTCATTTTTCATGTTTTCCAATGAAGGTTTGGTTTTGATTACAATTTGATTTAACAAGTATTTTTACTTACCCTCATGTAATCCTTCCTTAGCACTTCATAAATTGCTTGACATGTTTCCGGTATTAACTTGCTTAAGGCAGATGTAGATATGCCAGAACTGAATTTCATATCTTCAAATGAACGACCAGTCGCTAGTGTTAGCCTATATTTATGATTACTGGTAACTCCGAATATTTTATAAATCTGATTGTTCTATTGGTTTACATTTTTATTTCTGGCAACACCATATATTTTAAATTCAAACGTGCAACTGACAGCTACGGAACGGACAGCACGGCATTCTTGTTCGGAGCGTTGAAGTGAGCGGTTGTGTAATAAACGTCGTATAAGAATACTGTTGGATTAAAATAAAACCTAGCAAGTAAGTACAAATCTAATGTGAATTCAAGTGTTTGCATAAAATTGTAGGAAAGGAAATAAATGTATTTGTGATTTGTATAAGGTGTTTTGTTTGAACTACGAATCCTCTATTTTCTGAGCTGGGATTACTTTAGAAACCTTAATGTGGCGACTAGACGTTCTTCCGCTGTTATACATTTTCTCATAACTGTATCCTGTTTCGTAATTCTGGAATGTACGAGCTCCAATAAACAATCAAAATTTTCACTATCCATTCTTAGATAATTTTTGAAATCTTCTGGGTAATTCTCTCGTAATTCACTTAACATTGGTAAATGCCCATATCGTCGTCTATATTTTTTAACCCACATTCCACGTTTTCTGTTTTGATTGTTAAAGCCAACCACAAATCCAGCTAACGCGATCACCAAACGAGTATCCATTTCTATTGCTTCAGAACTAGTAGAGGTTAAAACTTTTGAAACTTATCACATTTCACGCACCAGTCTAAACTGCGGTCCAAACTCGTGAAAATCGTTTACACGCAGTTTGGTTTGCAGGATATCGAAATAATAGTTTTGACCGCGATCCAAACTGTGGTTGCAATTTTACCGCAAATTAGGTACACAGTTTGGAACGTGGTAGGATCTGTACGGATCTAACCGCCGATCGGAATGCAGTCCTAGATGCGGCAGTCCAAACGGTTCGTGTGAAGGCCGTTTATTAAGTCCATAATTATGTCATATATTTGCCCTTGATTCAATATTTATATTAGTTTGCATTTTAAATGTAGACTTTCAATCTAAATATTAAAATATGATTGCAATAATAATAACATAAACTCGTAACAAAGATCACCAACCAACAACAAGTGAGAAATTATTATATTTTTAAATCCACCCTCATCTTTTGAATAACTGCGGTTTAAATAAGTCGTAAAGTAAAGTAACAAGTCATTGATGTTTCTAATTTAAGAAAAAATACATAAAGATTATCACTTCCTGGGGATCGAACCAACAAGCGTTACATTTTACATCGCACTGTTACCAACGTAGCCACAACATCAGATACTTATTTTTTTAAATTAATACTCACAATCATAATTAGAACAGGCGACAGTATAAGTTAGGCAGGTATATGTGTATGTGTGCAATGATTTTATTGAAAAAGGTCGAGCGAACAAAATGGTTGTGATTCTATCGCTTTTTGAAATTGCAACTCGTCTTTTGCACCTGACCGTACGCTGGTATTAGTATACAACCAACAAAAAAATTATAAAGCTTGTAACTTTTATCCCCCAACCCTTTAAACTAGGGGATAGAAGTTTGTATGACACTTCCGCAATTTTGACGCTAGAGGTCTGAAAATTGATATAGGGACTCCTTTTTATTATATTATGTGGCTTGGCCGTTTCGTTACTTCAAGAACTATTGTATAACAGAAAAGTAATGAACAGTGGATACATTTTTTACCTTACGCCCATGTGAATGAATGTAGCGAAATGGCCAAGACACATATTTTGACTAAGGTGTAGAGTTTGTGAAGTAAGGCCTTTAGAGTTAGGGCGTGTAGAGTTAGAAGCTTGGCTCTATATGAGTTCTGATAACTTTTTGACAGTGCGACTCATATGGTCTCGTCTTGGCAACATTTTACATGAAAATGTTTTTGGTGGGATTCACTTTTGTCTATGAGATCCTCGGACGAAACTACCTAAGTGAAATCGATTTTTTTACGTAAGCAGTAAGTACCCATATTCGTAAAGTAAAACCTGATATTATCTAACAATTTATCGATAACGGTGTATGTAATATAAAGAATAAATATTTCAAGACTTATTTATTTTAAACAGAAGAAAAGGCCAAAGCAAAGTAAAATAAAAAAATAGTTTGAAACAAATGAACGAAAGCCAATTATTGTATATTTGTCAATTGTCTAGAAAGAACAGGGCTTGAATTTTGTGCACACGGCTACACATCAAGTTACGATACATACAAAATAGAGAATTGTCGGAAAGGGACAGTGCATAGTGGTGTCGATGTAATGGTAAGGATAGAGCGTAGCAAAAATATAACGCACTCTCTCGCACGATTTGCAGCGTTCAACTTCTAATAGTTCAAAGTCCAAACAGTATAGGTTGATGCGCCGCTGTGTGTACCGTTTACTTTAGAGACCAACACTGTCTATGAGTATTGTTTTCATGTAAATGTTTGACAGTTTCCACACCCTGATGGCTATCACGGCTTGGCTTTGGCACGGTGTTGGCGTGGCTCTGCTTGGCATCTGGCGTGGCGTTACACGTCCAAACACAAATACTGACTAGTATATTTGATCGATGCTGACGAATGTTTAATATTTTTTATCACGTTCGTATACTTACGGGTAGCGATGGATGGATGGAGAAATACTTATACGAAAACATTAACCTCGTATTCGTATAAATACTGTGACGTGCTGGGTTCGAGGGATAAGAATATAAAACAATATTACCGACTAAAACGTTTTATTCTAGCACACAATTAAATTTAAAACGCAATAAACACTATACTACACTTTTCCAACTATAACTGCTTCAAACGCCGTAGTATTTTCGCTTCCGTTTGCTTCGATGAATACTTGACCGCTTACGATTGTAAACTGACTCGGCGAGCGCTGGCCGCTGGCCTACCCCTTTTATACGCGGTTAAAGTTGCCGGAGTTTTCTAGAAACGTCATACACGGCACATAACAGTACGAAGATTGGAGACTGTGCCAGCCTCTTTTCGTACTGACTAAGTAGTTCCTTAAGACGTAAATAGATGGCGCCGCTGTAATAAATTTTTAATTATACACTCATTTATATTTATGATAATTAAGTATGCAACGTCATACGTATTCTATACAATTATTTCGTTTTATTTAGCAACCTTCTTGACCATAAAAATAATCGATAGTCTTTAGTATTTTTGACAATGTACCTATTAATAGGCACAGAGTACATTTGTATATAGGAAGATAGAGACGTCACTCAATGCATTGGCGATACTAGCGCTAAAGCCCGTGAAGGCCGTCACAGACGTAGCTATAATATATATTTCTATGACATCACCAAAATATGTCAAAATATATATCTCGGTATATTTTGGCATATTAATATATATTTTGGTATATTAATATATATTTTGATATATTTTGAGGATAGGGGTGTTCCATTTGAACGCCTGCCCGACGTTCGAGCTCGATGCGCACGAGCTTAAATTACGTACTTTATTTAATTAAAATACAAGTGTTGCAATTATAATAAATGATTGAAATATGATTTGTTTTTACTTCTTTCCTCAAGCATACTGTAAGACGTTCTCTTGCACATAACCGTATCGCATTTTATTAAATTATTTTTTATCAATTCATGAAGCTCGATAAATGCCGATCTTGAACTTTTAAAATACTGTGCAAATTTATTCGTTGATAAATTTTAATCATGATACAAATTAAATTCGCCACGAGTTCTCTTTTGTTTTATATGCGACGCAACCCAGATGGTTCTATTTTTCGTTCCCAACAAGGCAACATGCATATCAAATTCAGCATCGGAATCATCCTTTGAGGTATTTTCAATTAGATCTAAAAGAAGTGCTCTTGTCGAATTCATTTAGGTACCTACCTAGATTGATTACAGTGTTATTTCAATATTTGAACATGCTGTATAGAAATTGAGCTTTAAAATCGTGCGCTTGCAAGGACGACCGCAGACCGAGTGAGGGCATATATATATTAATGTGCGTGTGTGATATATATATATTAATATATCGAGATATATATTATAGTATAGCAAGCTATCACACACGGGAGCTATACTATAATATATATTTTGCCCTCACTCGGTCTGCGGTCATCCTTGCAAGCGCACGATTTTAAAGCTTAATTTCTGTACAGGATGTTCAAATATTAAAATAACACTGTAATCAATCTAGGTACCTAAATGAATTCGACAAGAGCACTTCTTTTAGATCTAATTGAAAATACCTCAGAGGATGATTCCGATGCTGAATTTGATATGCATGTTGCCTTGTCAGGAACGAAAAATAGAACCATCTGGGTTCAGTCGCATATAAAACAAGAGTTTAATTTGTATCATGATTAAAATTTATCATCGAATAAATTTGCACAGTATTTTAAAAGTTCAAAATCGTCATTTATCGAGCTTCATGAATTGATAAAAAATAATTTAAAATGCGATACGGTTATGTGCAAAAGCATTAGTTCTGAAGAACGTCTTGCAGTATGCTTGAGGAAAGAAGTAAAAACAAATCATATTTCAGTCATTTATTATAATTGCAATACTTGTATTTTAATTAAATAAAGTACGCAATTTAAGCTCGTGCGCATCGAGCACGGACGTCGAGCAGGCGTTCAAATGGAACACCCCTTATCCTCAAAATATATCAAAATATATATTAATATACTGAAATATATATTAATATGCCAAAATATACCGAGATATATATGTCGACATATTTTGGTGACGTCATAGAAATATATATTATAGCTGCGTGTGCGGTCACTCAAAAATTTATATAGAAAATGTCGTAATATGCCTTGCTATGATTCATATTAATATATATTATAGCTACGTCTGTGACGGCCTTAACTGGCGTTCGGTTCAAGCAACTTTTTCGAATACATATGCGTGGGTATATATTATATTTATTATAATGATGTAACTTTATATATGTTGTTAGTTATATATGAATTTTCAGGCTAGCGAAGTTTATAGTATGTGTAAAGTAAGTAGTAAGTATGTGTATACTTAACTATAAAATTCGCTAGCCTGTACATTCACTTAAAAATAAAAACCAAGATCAGGGCAAGTATGGAATTGTAAAAATAAAACAATGTCTTGAGTCTACCAAGAGAGAATAACGGAATGATAAAATGTCAAATTTGACAACAGTTTTATCTATGTGATCGGTCCCAATCGTTCGAAAATAAATAACATTAATCAAATATGTTAAGCAATAACTTTAGAACTACGTTTTTAAAACAAAATTATTGTTTGATAATAGTTTTATGTATTAAAAGCTAAAAATTGTTACGATAATTAAAAAAATGGTAATTAAGTGAAATTTTCAAAAACTGATTTCCCCGTCATCTAGCGTTTGTCACATGCAACTTTCAGAGTATAATACAACTAAATTGAATATCACTTAGTTATCTTATAGAAAGCCAACATGGTAACCTATGTAATTTGGTTACGTTATAATTCAACTGTTTTCTTCTAAGTTTTAACACCATGTTAATAGGTTTATGTGTCGGTGAGTTGAAGTGGAAGGTGAATTTTAATAAAATAAAGTAGTCTGATTTCAAAATAATTTGACATCGATACTCGTTGCGATACTATGTGCGATAACGTTATCATTGACCTCAGCTCTGGCACCGATACGTAATTTTTCACGAACATCTAAAATTGAAGGAGAAACATAACAAAAATACGATTACCCCATGGATAACAAAAAATTGTGTACTTACTTTTTACTATAAAAGGTACCTACTTAACTATCATAATAAAATTGCAAAATGTCTGATTGACGCACCATAAATCTTGGTAACACTTCTTCTAACTTTAAAACATTAAGGATTTATTCATACTGTCTACATTTTCTTCGAAATCGTTTCAGTGGTTAGCAAAAACAATAGGATCTCTACTAATCTCCGCTTAAGAGAACTGCTTGGCCGGGCGTTTCTCCATGTTTCGACCGCGCGGCCATAGCATTTAAGTTCTGTTGGTCGTGAAGTTCAAACATTTGCGCTTTATTCATACTGTCTATATTTTCTTCGAAATAGTATCAGTGGTTAGCAAAAAATAATGGGTCCTCTACTAATCTCCGTTTAAGAGAACTGCGTGGCCGCGCGGTTCTTCACGTTTCAACTGCGTGGCCATGGTTAATGTGGGGCCTTTACAACTTTCTAAATATTGGATCTACGAATTTGCAACTTTCATTGATAGTGTTTTACAAATTCCTTCGTAATGTTGACGCAGTTGTTATCCTTTTACGACACTGTGTCCGAGCAGACGAAACAGACACACCTACCGGTAGCGCCATTATGGGTACCTAGGACATAAGCAAGAGTTTAGAACCAGCTAAGCTATTGTTATAAACACAATTTCGTCACTGTGCGCATCAACAAATTTGCCATCGAAACAGTCTTTCGAACAACTGAGACTGCTGCGCAGATTGAAATAATAGCTACTTAAGTACTTACCTATGTCTATATTAATATAACGCAGTATGCTCATTGGCGAACTCGAGGCGTTCATCGCTGTTTGTGAGATGAATTAGAAAGTAAGCTATTTTAATATTAGGCGAAAACGAAGAAAAGTCATGTCTTGTTTCTAAATATCTGAACAGTGAAGCTTGTACGGGCAAGAAGTCTAACGTTTAGATCACTAAAGTAAAGTCAAGTAACAGCACGAACGAAGAGTGTAGGTACCTACCTACCTGTGTCCCGTAAACAACAATAGGCTTGGCCTCTATCACGTGAACCCTAAAATCCATAGCTGGCGAAAATTGCATGGAATAGGGGCGTCGACTAATGATACTTATTGATTAAGCTTTAATATAAATTATGCTTTCGGTAACCATCATTTTCCATGGAATGTTCAACGAAAAAAAAACGCATTATTTTTTTATTGCCTTTGTTTGCAGACGAGTATGTGGCCCACCTGATGGAAAGTGGTAGCTGCTCCTGGACTTCAGCAATGTCAGGACACAGCAAAGCCGCTGCTTACCGTGCAAGAAGAACTCTCTTTAAACCTCGTTTGAAGAAGGACACATCATAGCGCTCGGGGAAACACCGAAGCAGGCAGTTCATTCCAGAGCTTGCACGTACCTGGGAGAAATGATCGCTGAAAGCGTACCGTCTTGGATTTGAACGCTTCCAGGTGATATGAATGAAACCTGCTTCATTGTCGAGTGGTACCGTGATAGAAAGGGGCCGTTGGTACCAAATTAAACAGTTCTTCAGAGCACTCTCCGTGAAAGAGTCGGTAGAACACGCAGAGAGACCCAAAGTCTCTCCGTTGCTCCAATGACTCCAATCTATCCGTGAGATTGGGATCATCGACGATTCGAACTGCCCGTCTTTGTAGGGAGTCAAGTGGGTCGAGCTGGTATTAGGGGCTCTGCCCAGAGATGTGAGCAGTACTCCACTTGCGGTCGGACCTGTGCTTTGTAAAGCACAAGACGTTGACCTGTGACCTTCAGTACCGCCTCGCCCTGTTCAGTTCACCCATCTATTTGCTCGCTAATTTAGCTTTGTCCTCCAAGTGACTGCCAAACTAGATTTTATTCGAGATCTCCACGCCGAATACTTTCGCAGATACGGAGAGTAACTCTTTGGAACTGTGGCGCCATGATAAAAGGGTCCTTCTTGGCAGTAAACGCGCACACTTGTGTCTTCGAGGGGTTGAATCGAACTAAGTTTTATTCACCCCATTTAGAGGCCCGCCCAAGAGAGTCCTCGACTTCAGACACAAGTTGTGTTCATCTTTCCTGAATCATGCTCCGAGGGACATTCTGATAGCTGGTATAACGCGCATCACCCGTGCTGTCATCCGCATAGCAATGTATGTTGTCGATTGACAAGAAGTCATTGACATGCAGGATGAACAGCGTTGGGGAGAACACCGAGCCTTGAGGAACACCAGCGTTAATGATTTTGGTTTCGGAGCTACAGACATCAACGACGACTGTAATGCTCCGACCATCCAGAAACCTGGCAATCCATTTGCAGAGTCCCTCGGGGATTCCATAAGATGGTAGCTTCGATAGAAGGGCCCTATGCCAGACCCTGTCAAATGCCTTAGCGATATCGAGGCTAACGGCCAAAGCCTCTTCCCCTCCCTCCAAAGCCTCCGCCCAGCGATGTGTGAGGTACGCTAGATCGCCAGCCGAACAACCATGGCGGAAGCCATACTGGCGGTCACTAATCAGCTGATGATCCTCAAGGTACCGCAGCAGAAGGCGGTTTATTAACCGCTCCATAACTTTGGAGAGCAAGGAAGTAATCGCTATCGGCTTATAGTTTGAAGGATCCGATCGGTCACCCCTTTTCGGGATCGGGTGAACATGAGCGACCTTCCACGAAGATGGAACCCTGTTGGAATTGTAGGAAAGACTGTATAGGCGC
Organism: Catocala nupta; assembly: GCA_963675205.1. Lineage (NCBI taxonomy): Eukaryota > Metazoa > Arthropoda > Insecta > Lepidoptera > Erebidae > Catocala > Catocala nupta. Next base: position 21,244,092 of record OY776086.1, on the reverse strand, counting down.
GTTAAAATAAGGGTCAACGTACGTCTTAAGTGGTTAATATCCAGGAGTTAGAGCTCACGCCTAACCGCACGCTGCTTGGTGCGGATTTCAGGCAAAGAGCTCTCACACCTTGGGATGGTAGGTAGTGTGACTCCCTCATCATCTAAAGTCGAGTTTGAGGCAAAGAGTTGTATCAAAAGATTGGCCTGCTCTTTTGCGCTATGGGCCAGACTGGCATCAGACTTACGCAGTGGTGGGCGACTGACCTGGCAAAAATTTCCTTGCGCAGCTTTGGCGAGCGCCCAAAAAGCACGACTCCCTGAAGGATGTCTTCCAAGGCGCTCGCCTTTTTCAATTCTGACAACGTGTTCCGCCTTAGCCTTGGCAATAGCCTTTTTGCTGGATCTAGAAGCGGCATTGAATTCTCGCTTTCTCTCCTTGACATCAGGATCCCGACACTTCCTAGCCCTATTCCAGGCTAAGTATGCTGACTGCTTCTGGTGTGCGGCATTCCTGCTGGCGTTACTAAACCAGGGGCGGCTGCGGCCGCCCACAGGTATTTTGGCAGAAGGGATGAATAATTCTATCCCTTGGTGGAGCACATCTGTGATGCAGTCAGCACAAGTGCCAGGATCCCCGGATGAGAAGCAAAGCCGCTTCCATGGGTAGGATGCAAGAAATTCTCGAAGTCCATCCCAATCTGTTGACTTGTATCGCCAGACTCTACGGTAACCAGTCACAGAAGGGTGATCTGGTCGCGTAACAGGGGCTGCACTGCGGATTAGGCAATGATCCGATGATCCCAGAGGAGCATCTACCTCCACCCTGTATCCTAGTGGATGTGTAGTCAGCAGAAGATCCAGCAAAGAAGGTTCATGGCTCTCGTTGTCTGGGATACGGGTGGGATGTAACACCAGTTGTGAGAAGCCATAGGCCTAGGCCATATTGAAGAAAGCCCGACCCACGGAGTCGGTAGTCCGGGATCCCAACCATTCATTGTGATGAGTGTTAAAATCGCCAAGGACCACCAACTCGAATGGGTACCTCTCCAATATTTGATCAGTCCCCTCTTGGACGTTCTCAAGTAGCTGAGTTGACTCCGAATCACTGGCATGGGACCTGTAAAGCTATGCGTAAACTCGGGTAAGACCCCCATGGTCTATGCGTAGCCATAAAATTGACAGGTCCCGATGCTCGAGGCTCCGAAGGCGGCGGCAACAGATATCGCCCCTGACGAACACGCACACCCCAGCTTTACCACGGAAAGAATGCTCCAACTCGTAGCTCGGGTATTTTAAGTACGAAATGTCGTCGGAGGCGCATATCTGCGTCTCCGTTAAAAAGAGCAGGGCAGGCCGCACCGTCTCGAGATTGTGGTGGACGGCATCGAGGTTACTGTGTAGACCCCTGACATTGCAGAAATTCACGAGAAATGTGGAAGGGGTGTCCGCCGTAGAAAATTTGCTATTTTCTTACCTTTCATGGTTTTCATAATTTATCAGAGAGGGGATATGGATTGATGCATGGTTTGAGGTCGAGGCGGTGCCCAAAGAAAGAGCAAAGTCTTAGTGCGTGGCAGGCCCACGAGCTATTCAAAAAGCCGATACGAAGTACGGTAGGGCCCCCGATGCCCCCCCGCACGTAGCCGCCGGGTCCACTCCGGTCTCCTAATCCGGCACGACGACTACGTGACCGGATTTTCACCGGTTGGCGAGACAGCCTCCCGAGCAGGATGTACCCAGGTTCGGGTCCCCTACTAACCGGCAGGTGGCCGACGTAAACCATTCCCACCGGGTCTCCCTGTACCCCGCACTGGCCCCCCACACCCTTTGGACCTACCAGGCATCACACTTCGCTAGCCTCGAGCCTCGCACCAACCCCGAACCACACTTAGGAAAAGAAGAAGAGAAAAAGGGAAGCGGGAAGGGGGATAGGGTGATTGGGCCTCCGGCACTCTCACTCACCGAACGAAACACAACAGTAGGAATACTGCTATTTCACGTCGATATTCTGTGAGAGGGTAGTCCTTCGCCGGTCGAGCCGGCCCATTCACGCTGAAATCAGCGAGGCTCTACTACTGACCACACCACTGATCAATGATCATACAGTGACAATTTTTTTATTTACATCTCCTGCACTAGGAGTTGTTCCTGTATCGTGGGAGACAGTCTTTACAAGTAACGGAAACAAAGAACACACACAACTATTTGTTGATCACACCATTTTTTGTCTCGTGTGGGGATCGAACCCACATATGTATTATATGTATACCTACCGTATAGTGGTATTATATACCTACTTATATCGGAGATTACTAGGAAATCTTCTGGTCGGCAGCGATAGCTTTGCCCTTCATTACGTGGAAATTAATAACAGTGATATATTTATTTACCTACCTCATAACGTGTGTATGAAGTAGGTACCTAGCATCTCTGTATAAATTTTGGGTATATTACATCCAAGCGAATTTCTCATATGTATACCTACTAACTATATGAAATAGCCTCTCAGAGTATAATTATGTTGTGTGATTGTTCAACAAGTAGGTATATATATACACTAGGAGTGTCACAGACTCACATTACGGCATGACGAAATAGTGAGATCGTGTTATAGGCACTGGTCATCGCAGTGGACGGTAGATAACAATTAGGTATTATTATTGACGCTCGTAAAGAGCGACCTGCAGTAGATCAGTACCCACTATGTAGTGTGGTACCTAAAGATCACCGCCTTTGCATTAACCTCTTTCCATAAATATGATATAGGTACTGTCAGCGTTTATTTATAAAAAACGCTTTACAGTACCCGAAACGCGTTTTTGTAGGCAATACGCCTACAAAAACGCGTTTCGGGTGCTGCCGCTATTTTTTAATGCTTCAAATATGTTCGCGGATAGACAAAGAAAGCAATATGCGTCGTTACTGAAGCGTGTTAGGTCCAGCCACCCACGAGAGCATACTAAGTCTATATGCAGACAGGTGGGACTCTTCACTGCTAACACACTGGGTACGCTTGCACACGGCACTGTGATCAGTTGAGTTTCTTTTTGAAATAAATATATGTATAATATGTAGTTCTATGTGTCTTATGTTTTTGTCATTAATAAATTATTTTTATACTTAATAACTATGTATGGACAAACGTCAGAAATGGTTATTGTTCTCAATATTATAATACCTCTACTAGTGCCACGAGCGCTCTCCCGTTAGTCGGAAAGGTGAACAGTCGTTTGTATAACTGGTCAAGCCACATAAACAAGTCGCATGAGTTTAAATTGAAAGCCTAGGTTTAGGTACTCCTATTTGTGTTGGGTTACTCGAGTTGTCAAGACTGTAAAATATTATCAAAGTCCCATTTTAATCAATTTGATAAATAAATCCTGTGGTCGAGCAAATACGTAATGTGTTCGACCACAGGTCATTTTATGAACTTACTTGTAATATTCTGTGTGCACTAAATACTGCGAATGACAAAAATAAAACATATCTGGAAAAAATCATAACTCCACTTAGTTATTCAAAGAAAAGGATAAGGAAAACAAAAAACGATGCAGTTTACGCTATAATAATATCAAAGGCCGCGGTACATCGATAAGCTTGCTTTTGTTTGGTATCCTATCCATGAACCGGAGTGATTCACTCTCGTAACTCGTCGCACTGCCACTGACTCAACACAACTTTAGTTACGCTGACACTTGAACGGGCGAGTAGACGTGTTTGGCGTTTGCGTTGCGTGTCTTGCTTATTTATAATACGTAAAGTTTACTAAGTAGTAACTATTAATGAAACTTTCATGTAAGTAACATTACTATTGTACTAACTCAATATAACAAAATAAATGTTTAGTATGTTCATAAAGTCAGGCCTTATATTAATGCCAATATTTTCATCACATATAAATAGACACTACCTAATTGTATATTGCATTGAAAAACCACTGTACTGGTTAATGTTTTTCTCTTTTGAAACACGTTTACGTTAAGCAATGATCGCAGATAACAATAGATTGAGGTCAAACGGGGTAATTGCGCTTATGGGGATGTGCCTATTGATATACTTCAGAGAGTTGAACTTGTTGTGTGGTATTTAACTATTTAGTTATAAAAATATTAGGATATATGTAATCAATGTAATTATTTCTCCATATATATATGATATATAATAATACAATAAAGACTAGTTCCGATGTTAAGAAAATAAATACATATATGATAAATTAATAAAATACGGTGCAAAAGGTACATACGCGTACATAAGTACATTACATATGTATGCTTATTACTTCGATCGATAACCTGTCATTGAAAACGACCTTAACACTTATTTCGGATAAGCATTTCGTCAGGCCAAAACAATCTGACCATGTGGGTACCTTTTAATAAAAACAACAATTAATATTGACTCCTTGGATGGCGGAGTGGTCAACTCGCTACTGCTTGTGAGGTGTACGCCGCGGGTTATGGATTCAATCCCCGCAAGGAACGTTTGTATTCCACAAATAGTTGTTTAGAGCCTGGATGTTCTCTATTGTTAAAATATTTGTAAAGTCCGTTGCGACTCAAAGACTATCAATAGTGCCACAGTAGATTTTTTTTTATAATCTATGTATTCCTATTTAATAGATATTATAAAGCTGAAGAGTTTGTTTGTTTGTTTGAACGCACTAATCTCAAGAACTACTGGTTCGAATTGAAAAATTCTTTCAGTGTTGGATAGTCTATCTATTGAGGCAGGCTATAAGCTATATAACATCACGCTACGACTAATGGAAGCGGGGCAGCAATGAAAAATGTTGCAAAAACGGGAGAAATTCTCTTATAATTATGTAGCAGACGAAATTGCGCGGGTCAGCTAATAACAAATATTATTAACAAATTGTTTGTTCTCTTCTTTATCTAGTGTAGCTACCTAAACAAAGTAGATGTAGTTATTTTGTAAACGTGTAGCAATAACGCTGATTTAAAATAGTTATAGTTTAGGTTATTAATGTTGCTTACATGATCACGTACCTGTCTGGTATAAACGTATTTATCTCACTTAAAAGCTTATAAATATTTAGTAAAACAAAAACAAAGGATATATTTAATTGAAAACATTCTTTATGGACTGCATAAGCGGTAGTACTTATTTGATTTATAAACTCGGAATTTAACGGTAGGTACAACTGTCTGCAAATTTAATTGGCCTACTTATTTAAAAAGTGTTGTTTACTTTAATAAATAAAACTGGGTATAGAGTGCAAGGCGTACTTATTCATTTAAGAGCAAAATCTCAAGATAAACACAGATTCATGCTGAGTCATAGACTCAGCACTCAGCATAGCAATCTGCGTTTATCGTTCAATATTTAAAAAAAATATATACCTACATATTACCTACATATATATGTATATACAGGGTGTCCAAGAACCTGGCGTCCAACTGGATTCCCACGATGCCCCAAGTTCTAACAGTACTCAGAAAAATATTTTAAAAAATCCACCCCATGTACTTACAGAATTATACTGATTTCAAAAAAAAAGGGGAAATGAGCACCCTGTGACATACTTTTGAATGCTGTGACTGCTAATGCTGATAATTTCGATATTTCTTGGAGGTTTTGTAATCTAGGGTATTGCTGTGTCTAAATAGAATGTAAAAATAAAGTACTTATTGTACCATTTTAAAATAAAATATTATTTTAACTAAAGGTGATATGGAAAACTATTGAATTTCGCAACTTTGACCGACTGTAGTGTAAAAAAAATGTACCAAAATAGTATGGCAAGTGACGTCAAATTTTGACGCGTTTATTCCTCTTTTTAAAAAGGTATAATACTTACACATTAATTTGAAAAAAAAAATTTTGATAATATTTTTACTCAACAACCCAATTTTTACGAAGTGCCTACCTACTAACGGTAACTGTCGGACCCTTTCTTATCTTAGAAACTGTTATGTTACTACTATTATTTACTTCGGTTCCAAGAGTGAGCAAGAAGGAAATACACACAGGTAGATGGGTTCCCAGTAGAATAAAAGCAAAGAATGTTAGTTTAAAGATATTTTATTACAATAAATGTTCAAAATGTTGACCACCCGCGGCAATACAAGCTCTCACTCTCCTTAAAAAGGACCGCTTTATGTTTCGCGAGTAACTTTTTTGACGTATCACCTGCACTGCTTGTGTTATCTTCTCACGAAGGTCAGCGATGTCATTAATGGGCTTCGCATAAACGAGCTCCTTCATAGTTCCCCAGAAAAAAAAATCCAGCGGATTTAAGTCAGGTGAGCGGGCTGGCCACGGGATTGTTCCTGATCGCCCAATCCACCTGTTCGGGTATTGCTCGTCCAAAAACTCTCTAACGGATACGCGAAAATGTGCTGGACAGCCGTCGTGTTGGAACCACATATCTGGTGGGGTCTCTTCTAGTAAGTTTGGCAAATCATTTTGAAGAAAATTTAAATATGATTCGCCAGTCAAATTCTCGGGCATCTCAAATGGACCAATAATATTCCCACAGAGAATACCGGTCCACATGTTCACTTTGAACCGGTACTGGGATCTATCTTCTCGCATCAAGTGCGGATTTTCCACATGCCACTCGTGCAAGTTGTGTAGGTTCATGTAGCCATCCTTCTTAAATGTAGATTCATCTGACCACAAAATTTTGTCGATAAAGTTTTCGTCTTCTCGATGTTTTTGCAGGATTGTTTCACAAAACGCGACTCGGCTCGGATAGTCTCGAGGTAAAAGACTTTGCACTCGCTGTACGTGGTACGGATGATATTCTTCTTTTTGGAGAATACTGTGTGCTGTGCTCTTCGGTATCCCCGTATCAGCTTCTATTCCTCGCACAGAGATGCTTGGATTTGCCGACACCGCCTCTAAAACTTCATCGCGTATGAAGTCATTTACGGGTCGTCCTTCACCAGCTACTTGATTGGGGAACCGCCCGTCACATAGTGATCTGTGCACATTAATGAAAACTCGATGGTCGGGATATCGCGTAGCCCTCGGATACCTTTCTCTGTAAAGTCTCGCTGCAGCTCGTCCATTACCTCTACATTCTCCATAAATGTAGTGCATATTTGCGTATTCTTGCGGAGTGTAGGTCGCCATGGTAGCACACACAAAACACAAACTGACCAAACACAGGCAAAGGTCGTCGTAAAGAGTTCGTTTCAAAGTCCAGAGCACAAAGAGTAATCGAGTCCAATAAACAAAGCTTTAAATCGTAGTACGTGATCAATGGTAACAATAAGAGAGAGGTGCGTAGTAACGGCAGGAGGCAGTGACGCGTACTGACCGTACTGTTATCCTAAATAGCACGATCCCAGATAGCGTCACTATCTATCTCACTCGCACCTCTAACCTTTTTCTCCCTCACTCTTACCTGAATAATGGGGTACCATAAAGAAGAACCAGCAAATCGCAAAGATAGTTTCTGTCTTGCTCCCTCCTGTTGTAATAACGAATCACTATGGTGAGATGCATGCACATACCGTCCCTTACGGTCTAACCTGTTTTTTGAGAGGCCTGTTGTTATTTTTATGAGCATACAACAGTAATTCTTTAGAGGTTAGATTCAATTCGTCGTAAATTTTTCTTTCTAAGAATTCTGTAAGACATCGTAAAAATTGGGTTGTTGAGTAAAAATATTATCAAAATTTTTTTTTTCAAATTAATGTGTAAGTATTATACCTTTTTAAAAAGAGGAATAAACGCGTCAAAATTTGACGTCACTTGCCATACTATTTTGGTACATTTTTTTTACACTACAGTCGGTCAAAGTTGCGAAATTCAATAGTTTTCCATATCACCTTTAGTTAAAATAATATTTTATTTTAAAATGGTACAATAAGTACTTTATTTTTACATTCTATTTAGACACAGCAATACCCTAGATTACAAAACCTCCAAGAAATATCGAAATTATCAGCATTAGCAGTCACAGCATTCAAAAGTATGTCACAGGGTGCTCATTTCCCCTTTTTTTTTGAAATCAGTATAATTCTGTAAGTACATGGGGTGGATTTTTTAAAATATTTTTCTGAGTACTGTTAGAACTTGGGGCATCGTGGGAATCCAGTTGGACGCCAGGTTCTTGGACACCCTGTATACAGGGTGATTTTGAAATCGTGTAATTCCTTTTAACCACGCATTCTACTGGTGATATAGAATAACCCTGACCATATTTTTTCTTAATTAGAATAATGGTTTCGGCAAAATTAGACTACAGATTTTTTTCATGAAATGATTTCAAATAGTCATATTTTAACCACCTGACACAATCTTAATATTTTACTAATTTAAAAATAATAACATAACAATAACTGATGTCGTAAATAATAGGGGGCAATAAAAAGGACCGCCCGTTATTATTTACGACATTAATTATTAATATGTTTTTTTATTTTAATTAGTAAAAAATTAAAATTGCCTCGGTTGGTTAACATATGACTATCTGACACCATTTCACGAAAAAAACGGAACAATAATTTTTCAAAAAAAATAATTCTAATTAAATAAAAATATGGTCAGGGTTATTCTATATCACCAGTAGAATGCGTGGTTAAAAGGAATTACACGATTTCAAAATCACCCTGTATATATATTTTTAATTTAAAATATCACTGCAACGCAATAATTATGACTACGACCTATTATAATTGTATAGATATAATATAACAGCTTCTTATCATAATTATTGGGCTGCAGTGATATTTTCGTTGTTCTGCCTATCCTTCTGCGGTAGGCGTAATGGTATGCATACTTCCCTAGCTGGGCTGTTCTGATGATCCCATTGTGCGCTACTTCTCATAAACATGCACTTCTCACTTTCAGATAATGGAGCGTAGAACATGGTTTATTTTGGTTATAACTACATTATGTGTTCAACTATCCAAGCAGGCCATTGTAAACCTTGAAACTTCAAGGTAGGTGTCAGTGAATACTTAATTAAAAACAAAAATCCTTGTAAACTGTCACTATCAGTCGCATCTAGCTACGATGTAAGGTCACTTGGTTAGTATAATAAATGGCAACAATAAGCTTAATAACCTGAAAATAATACACATTTATGTTCGCATACTAGCAAGCGATAAGTCACTATTCAGATATTACTTGTGTTTTTGTATATAGGTTCATAAAAACTGTCATTGCTGGCTACAGACATCTTTTCAATACCTATGAGATGGCTCAAGTCATAGTTCACTGAGCTGACCCAATGCCGATTGGCAGGCTTCACATATCTTTCAGAACTGTTAGACATGCAGGATTCACTAAGTTAAACACACAACTTAGATAAGATCCAAAAGTCAGACCGGTGCTGCCGTACCTTGGAATCAAACTTGAGACGTCTGCGTGACAGTTTAACGGTCTCCCTACTACATATAGAGTCTAGACTACCTAATAGGTACAAATACTAAACGAAAACAACTGGTTTATATATAATTTATAATTTCTAGCACCACACCCGTGTCAGTCGAATTAAATAAAAATGTTGCTGACGCGGTAAACAGTTTCGGTTACAAACTGTTACTGAAAATGATGAACGAAAAGAAAAACGATAATATTGTAATCTCACCTACAGGTATCGCAGGTAAGGTGCATACATTTAACTTTAATATGTACATTATTTGCAATAATAAGCTCTTCGTAGATTAAGAGTTGCCAGATTTCAAGTACGTAAAAGCTTAATAAAGCACTTTTCCTAAAATCTATTTACTTACAGTCTATTATTCTTAATTCTTAGCACCTGTGTGCGACTATAGCCGCGTGCGTTACGGTTCACTTATGATTTAATTTACGTGGATCACACAAATGATTAAGTTGAACTCCAAGCTACTAAACTGTGAAAACCGCATCAAATCCGGTTTGTGGGGTTTTGCGTGATGCCGATACAAATAGCCAGACAACAATTATAAAACCATTGTTTATTTTTATACACTACCATTCCTCTTTTAAAATAATACTTATAGGAAACAGTTGCAATTTAATAAAAATATAAATAGGTATAACTTGTCTTGATGCATAACAACTATCTACTTTATTATTACTAGACTATGTACTTAGTAAGTTATAATAATTATTATATTTCCTGTTCTACGCAAATTTGACCTTTACCGTCTTTGTAATGTTAAAGATATTTATATATTATTAGGCGTATTTACCTTTAGATATATAATATTTTTCTCTTTTTGTTTATTAGACTTAACAGGTGTACAATATTTTTCTATCTTATTCTATGCAAATGTTATAAAACGGCGATGTCTGTGCTATTATAAACTGTGTAAAAGGAACCTGCGCACGGCGCCTTCCTCTTATAAGAAATACATTTTGGAACATTTACTAATAATAATAATAAAGTACTTGATATAATTGTAAATTAAAAAGGAAATGGTAAATATAACAAAGGAAATGAAAACAAAACAAAAGGTATGTTATACATGTGTAAGTTTATTAATAATTATGTGTGTGTATATGTGAGTGTAGGAGCGTAAATTATAATACGAGTATATTTATTTATTAAGTAAAGCTTCCTCCTAGTCAAAACAATAATATAAATATACTAAAGCGGATGTTATACCTTTACTTAAAGGTGATTGTAACAAACAATCTTTGTTTTAGGTTTGTTGGCAATGACTCTTCTGGGTAGTGTTGGGACAACCTATGACGAGATCGCCGAGGCTCTCGGATTTTCCCAAGGTAAATTGTTATGTAAAGGTATTCTGTGGTAAAGGTTAACAGCACTTACTGAGTAACTAGATGTGGGTGTGAATTTTATTGCTTGTCCAAAAACATCTTAAATATTACTGTATTTAGGCAACATGTTACATTAGCCGTCTTTAATTCATTGATTAATTACAAGACCCAGCACTTTTCTTGAATACTGTATAACGTATATTGTGTATATACATCGCAGATATATTCGAAAACCGCAAAAACCACAAAGAACTTGGGGAACTACTGCAGTCCTTGAATGCCAACGCTACATCAAAAACTTTATACGCTGACGCTATGTTTGTGGACGTACAGACGCCTTTACGTGAGTTGTATCGCAATTATCTTCACGACGTTTATCGCGGCGAAGTCCTCGGTACAGATTTTAAACAAAGTGATGACGCGAAGAACGTTATAAATGAGTGAGTTTTAATATAACTAGTAAACATTTCAGTATTTAAATATAGTTTTGACTTCAAAACTTGCATGAGCGCTTATGTTGCCAATCGCAAGGTCCCGGTTCGATTCTCTGGATGGCCAATATAATGTTTTTCCATTGGTCCTATTACGTACTTTTGTTGGATCTAATGTACTTAGATCTTACATTGTCAATAGGAGCGAAACGTGAGAGTCATAACATGATATAAATAAATAAGTGTTGTGATCATAATACCTGTCTAAGATTTTAATTTATTTGACGGCTACCTCAAATGATATCAAGCGATGGCACGATCGATGAAATAGATGCGTTTACCCAAAAAAGAAATTAACTTCAACCTTGGAGTCTGCCAGATTAGGTACCTACCTATACTTCGCAAGCAATACAGACGCTGCGCCATCCCGGTAAGGATTTCCACTACGTAAATGTATTAGCAAGCTTCTTCGTGCCTATGTATTAAATATCAATTAACCATAGAAGGGTAGTGCTTTGCCAAGCGTCTGGTCGTCAATTGGTGGAAAGAGCATGGACATACAGACATAATTATTGATCGAAGAACGAATGTCTGCATATAATCATAGTTCGATGTTCTTAAAACACACAGCACCGAAATCTAGCAATGTCTTTTTACAAGCTAGCGTAAACTGTGCGCTATGGAACAAAGATACCTACTACCAAATATAAATTGTTAATCCATTCCGACAATCAATATCAAAAATATTAAATGGTCAAACTCAAAGTTTATATAAATATTTTACGAATCTGAAAATAAAGATAAGTAGGTATTAATGTAATAATCTTTCATATACCTAACGGCTTATTATGTTTCCAGGTGGGTAAAAAATCATACGGAAGGTCAAATAGACAACTTTTTGAAGGACTCGCTACCTACGACGACAAAACTGGTGTTGTTAAGTGCGCTCTATTTCAGCGGTCAATGGGAACAGCCATTTATACCAGAATACACGACAAAGTACGTATTACAAATCAAACGAACGTTTCTTGATCAGATCGGAGACGTTCTGGATAAAGGCCAGGTTAAGAGCACCTTAAGCCGGCGAGCGTGTATGAGGAATGTTATGAAAGTGAATGAAGCCAGAGAAGTGTGTCAGGATCGTAGCAAATGGAAATCCGTAGTCTCTGCCTACCCCTCTGGGAAACAGGCGTGAATTTATGTATGTGTGTATGTACAAATCAAAATCTATTTAATACATAATTAAAAGTATAAGTGTAAGGGTTACGTAGGTACCGCAAAAAGAACGTCTTAATATAAGTACTTACCTACTAATCGCGACACAAACCTCAATTCTTAATAACAACGCAAGATTAAGCTTGCAGAATACAGCCTACAGGAACAGAAAAAAAACAGGCGATAAAAATATTGAATTTATCCTTAAGCAATTTATAACGATTTTAATTCAGAATCATGGCCTGGATTTACTACCTATATCGTATAACAGTTATAACCGGAATAGCTGGTTATATTATCTTCTGTTAGTTCACTGTGACGTTTATAGTTCTCCGACTTCTTGATGCACCTCGGCAAGGCCTCTGGCAGAAACGTCATTTACAGAATTAAAATGTTTAGGAAAACATTAAATGTGTTGTACTGCGGCATGCGTATTAAAACTCATGATACCCTTCGGTAGTTAGGAAATTATGCCACTTGCCATCTCTTATTGTATTCCTACCATAGACTGAACCCCTATTGGTTTAAAAATAATGTTTCTGTTAGTAAATCAAATAATTAAAGTTAGGATCCAAAGAGGCATTGATGAAGATACCTTAACTCTACAGCGAAACGACATAGTGGTACGAATTTATAAAAATCTTTCTACCCTCATAATTATGTATTACTAGTGGCCCCGCACCCGATTGCTTAGAGAAACTGCAAGCTTACCAATTTATACAGATACGGTATTCTGTGGTTACAGTATCTTATGATTTATATATTAAATAATAGTAGGTATTATGTACCATGTACATTAATCTATAGGTACACATTAATCTTAAGACCTGTAACAGTCTATGTGTAGGTACTGTACTTGTACCTACATAACAATCGATTATAATATACTTACGTATTCAAATACTTTATACGTGTACCTTTATTTAGTAAGAAAATTCTAACTTATTGTTAATTATTACAGAATGGCATTCCAAAAAGAAACACTTGAAGTTATGACTGATCTTATGCTTACATTTGGACATTTTCCATACGTTTTTTCTGAAAAACATGGTAAGCAAATTAAATTTTTACTCTTAATTTAGATTAACTCTAATCGCACCTGTATTTTTATATTGAGTTCATATTTTATGTATTGATAACAACAGTCGCACAAAAATATCACGTACTATTTAAGAACATTATATTTTATGACTACTTAAATAATCTAGATGCATAAAAGCGTAAGGCTGTGCTAAACTACTGTGCCAACGGGTACTAATTTCCTAGGTTTGACGCCTAGGTCTGGAAAAGTGTGATTATTATTATTGAGGCGTAAATTCTTGGCAATAGCTACTGCTGCTATAAGGATGTACCGTGTTCAGACTTTCTTACCTAAACACTGTACCTACATCCTTATTACATGAGACCGACGAGACCCGGTCATACTTAGGTACCCTCAGTTTGGCTTAATAAAAGGTTCGAGTAGGGAAGTAGAACTTGAATAAAATTTATATCTTAAATTAGTTTTACAATCATTCAAATTATTGTAAAGCTAATTTAAGAAATTAATAGTATAATAACTAATTATATCTATAAATAGTAGGGATTTAAATCGGTACCTATCAGAAATGCTCCATGAGTGTAATTCGTAAAGCTCTTCTACAAACAATCGGCTTTGACAAATTTTTTAGTTAGTTTATCCATATATCAGATTAATATACCTAACATTTTGTGTTAAATGTTAAAAACATATGCAACGTGTGCTATAACTAGGTAACGTATGGGCGGCTCTTTCTTATCTGAACATCTGTTCTGCATATGGTTTTTATTAAACACGTGTATTTATCTAATTTTCAGACTTTTATATGATTGCGTTACCATATAATGACAGCGAAACAATTATGTACGCTTTAAAACCGAGAAACCCTGAAACAACGACTCTTTTACATTTAATGGAACAGATAGATTATGAAAAGATAGACAAATCAATAAATGAAATGACGAACAAAAAGTGTGTTGTACGTTTCCCTAAAATGGAACTGAAGAGTGGAGTCAACTTAGCGAATACTTTAAAAGCTATCGGGATACGTAATATGTTTACACCAGGCGCAGCAAACTTCGCCCTGATGGTAAACGGGAATAATATTATCAACAAGACTGAAGATGAATTAATTACAAGAGTAAAAAGTAAAGATGAATCACGCGGAGTAAAAGACATGTTAGATAGCCTGCCTAACCCAGGCATACACGTGGACTCTGTAATGCACGACGTGAAGATGACTATAAATGGTAATTTTCCTTTTAAAATAGGTTGGGTATTCAGAGATTAATAATTGCACTTGTAAACATTTGCAGTTGTCGTTTTCAACTTGATACCATAAGTAGTACCATTTAATGAAGGATAAAATATTTAGCAACGCTTCTCACTTTTTTAAGGCTCTTACTAACAGTTTACCTGTAGTAGGTATATTGGCTGATCGAGCTCTAAAGCAGCAGGATTAGTGTAGGATTGGCGTAACTAGCGTTATTGTCCAAAGAAGTGCCGGCCTCTGAATAGCAATGGCTTTTACGACACGCTAGAATTTTAAGTTGAGTCACCAAATGCATCTGGGGTGGCACGTTACACCTACGTTTTGGCAACTGTTATTTTAGACTGGTTCTGAGGATTCCTTGACAGAAAACCTAATTACATTTTGCAAGAAATCTAACACAATACGTCATGCACATCAATTGCATTCACTACCACTCCCTCTCTTCCTGGCTAGGTATACCACATGGATAGCTTTCTTTATTTTAGCTCTCCACTTTGTTCTATCCGTGTCATCGTCGTCTACAGCTAAACTTAAACTTTCTAAAGGTGCCTCTATTAGGCTCTTCGTTCATGTGAAAATGTTGTGTCAAAATGTTTATATCGTGAAACACATTCCTGCTGATATTCGTTCCGAATTTCGGTCCGTAACCTCTTGATTGTCCCAAATCATTTCATGAAGTAGTCCAAATAACTTAGTAATATTATTTTAAAGGAAAGGGAAGAAAAGTCTGAAAAATGAGAGTTCATTATAAGTTTTTCTTTCGTTCTGTAGTTTCGGTTAGTTATTTTTATGGTTTCTTTAGTCACACAGTTTTTACATATCAATTATAGGAAACCGCGGGGCTGCACTGATTGTATAGGTATATTATTTATTAGTTTACAAATAACCATATTTTTATATTAAATTTTACCTCTAAATCAATCAATATGACTTAATATTTCAGAGTACGGAACAGAGGCAGTGGCAGCCACGAGTGCACTACTTGCGCGTACGGCGGAACTATTTTACGCAGACTCACCATTTTACATTTTTATAAGGAATAACAGAACTAAGCTTGTTACCTTCAGCGCTGTCATATTTAACCCTGAAGTTTGACGATTGAATCGAAACAGAATTAAAACTACACAAAATGTTATAATTAATACCAAAAATTGGCAGCTTCATAAACACTAGGAAACTGTTTAGGTACTTACAATACAGAAGTTTTTATTCCAGTGGATTACTATTCAGTTGCCCAAAGGTGTAAAGAATAAAATTATAATAGCATTTGGTTATAATTTGACTTTATTTTATAATTATTTATACATTGTTAAGACATGGAATACCAACAATTTGTTATTGTTTTACTTTTCTTAATAAACTATAAGGAAATGAAATATAATGAAAGTATATTTTACCTATTATTTTTCAATTTTTCTATTCTATCTTTGAGAGTCTGTTTCCATTGTTCTTCATTTATACTTTGAGCCCATTCTGGTATTGAAGCCTGTGGGAGTGCAAAATTAGCCATTGCACTCATTACCTAAAACAAAAGCATATAATTAGTTTACCTTTTCTATAAAATTCTATAAATGTTTTAGATATGAAGGGGTAAATAATAATATTATAATAATATCAACCCTGTATTTAAACCATCCCACTGCTGGACACAGATCTCTACTCAGTGTGAGAAGGGTTAGGCGATAGTCATGAATGTTTATCTTAATTGAGGCTGAATTGTGCCTTTCCTTGTTTTTGAACTGTGTATACTTAATATTTTATGAAAATCAATTCAGTAGTTCAGCTATGTTAATATCATAACAAATACTTGGAACAGTAGAATATTAAAAAACACTGCGTCTATTATCCTTGTAACAGAATAGAACAATAACTGTTATTAACAGTGGAATAAAACATAGATGATTCTCCTGCAGAGCTGTATTTATTAGATGTGCCTCCGACTCAGTCACTGTTAAATAATACATTCTCTGTAATAACAAGATTGTAACTGGAAATATTGTGTTGAAATTTATACATAGTTTGTTACATTATAGAAAAGAAAATTGGAGTAACAGGTGCAACTCAGGTAAGGTAAATATATAAATGTGACCCACAAATAGTTGTTCCAGTAGGTCAATTCACGTAATATCTCAACGCACCGATCGAGTTTCGATGCAGTCCGTATGCAGTCGCAGTTAAGTTTTACGTCGGATTTTGTATCTGAAACATCAGCTGTCTAAATTACGTGAATACGAAAAGAGCTATTTTGATCGAAACTTAACTGCAACTGCACTGCAAGTAAACTCATTTAAATACGTGAATTGACCTACAGGTCTGGGTGTTCATGTGGCTGATGTTTGAATGTTTGTAAAGTCTCCCATAAAATATAATAACATAGGAATGATTCCTAGTGTTAGCAGTTATAGGTAGAATATAATTATTTTATAAAAGTGTAGTGATGTTTAAGCATTATTGGAATATGTTTAATTGTACCCGTTATTTTCTGTTGGCAACACTGATTTCGCTCGACGACCCGCTATCAAGCGTAGTGGAGCCACTACGCTTGATAGCGGAGGTGATGAATAAAACTACCGCGCGGAACGATAACGGGCAGTCGTGTGCATAGATTACAATAGTCGTGTGTTGAGTGGCGATCGGATAAGTTTGTGAACTAAAAGTGTATTAAGTGGCGGATATTGTATTGAATTAAATGGGTCATATTGTATAACTATGTAAACTATTAATATAAATTCGAAATACACTGACGGACTCATTAACTGCATCAAAGTTCAGGATTACTTTCGAATTAATATTTTTGATAAGTATGCAAACTTTTTAGATTAAACTAAATGAAAATGTCAAGACTGTCTCTAACCATAGGAAAACAACATTTTACGTGTGACGACCGATTTATTGTTTTAACTTCCCTACGAAATCGTTTACTCACGTCAGTAAACATCAAAACAGAGCTGAAAGAAGTGCGTGGAGTAAATGTGATTGCACGAATAATATAAATGAGGCTTAAGGAAGCGGCAATCCCCCCTTTTAGACCAGCAAATGGTCCAAAGCTGTCTGCAGCTCACAGACAAGCTCGTTTAAGATTTGCGCGTGAACAACTTAATTGGATTATTGGACTCAAGAGCAATGGGCCTCCATATTGTTCACCGATGAGTATAGGACATGTTTAAATGGTGCAGACGGGCGCAGAAGAGTCTATCGTCGACGTGGGGAGACATATGCTCAAAGTTGCATTGAGGAGCGTGTTCTTTTTGGAGGCGGTTCGTGTATGGTGTAGGGTGGCATTTTGATGATCGGACGAACGGAACTTCTGTTCATCGACATGGTTCGTCAAAACGGTAGAAGAGGTGGTTTGACGGCACAACGCTATATTACATGGGATTAATAGGCGAAAATTTTAGTCTAATGCCGCTGCACAACTTCGACAATATTACGAAGAAGTTGGGATACGTACCATGAATTGGCCAGCATGCAGCCCAGATCTTAATCCTATTGAGCATGTTTGGGACAGTTTAAAAAAAGCTGTATATATGAGAAACTCTGTGCCCACAACAGTGGCAGCACTAAGAACAGCAATGTCACAAGAATGGAACAATATTCCACAAGACTGTTTAATAACCCTAATCAGATCTATGCGGAAACTATTAGAATCTGTAATAAGGGCACGTGGAGGCAATACACCTTATTAAAAGAAAAAACCTGTGCTTCAACATTTTTTTTTTAATTGTATGAACCAATTTTTCAATAAACCAACTAAAACCAATTTTTGGTACATTTATGGTTATGTTCAAAAAAATGTAATGGTCCTTTCCAGTATACAAACATACACTGAAGGTTATGATACTACGCTGTTATGAAGTTAACAAACCAAATAATTTCAATTCAAGGTTTCAATTTAATTTGTATAAAAAGTTTGAATACTTGGTTAAAATGTTTATTTCATTATGGTTATGTTCAAAAAAATGTAATGGTCCTTTCCAGTATACAAACATACACTGAAGGTTATGATACTACGCTGTTATGAAGTTAACAAACCAAATAATTTCAATTCAAGGTTTCAATTTAATTTGTATAAAAAGTTTGAATACTTGGTTAAAATGTTTATTTCAAAGGCGTCTTGAACATTGATGCAGTTTATGAGTCCGTGAGTGTCTGTTACAATTATTAAAAGAAATAAATGCCTGAGAACTGATTCTGAAGTTTCCTTAAACTAGTGTGAGAGATGTCAAATAAAAAAAAAATTGATGGTGTTGTACATACCTGTTGTGCACGCTCATTGTCCATTTGTATAGGGTCTGCAAGTCGTGGTGCACTCCAAACTTCTCTAGTCAAAATATTCTCCATAGGCTCTATGTTTGGTACATCACTAGAAGGAGGTGCTTCCCCATTCTGCCAAAACAAAATATAATTAATATGTAATCGCTTATAACAAAACCACATTTTTTACCAAAATAAAGGATTTTGAAATTAATTGATTTGGAAGTAAATTTGACTGATATGTAAATAATGAAAACAACACTGTTTGTCTCATGCAGCATGGTTCAGTGAGGAAACATTCAGTATTGCCATTAACCAGGCACAGTTCCAGGCTGTGTGGTTATTGATAATTACCAGCATCAAACCAAAGTGCTGTCATATTCACTAAGAGTATGCCAACAAAAACTCAAGTTTTTATCGACATTCTGGCAACTATGAATCAGAATCATAGTTGCCGGAATGTGGATATAAAACTAGGCATATTCCTTTGAGTATTACAGACAAGCTGCAATAGATTTTAATCTATTTACAACTAAAAATACTAACCACTAACATCATATGTCATAAAAATTTTAACAGTATAAAAAGAACTCTAGTCATATGCAACTTAAGTCTTACTAGAATTTCACTATTCACATCCTAGATTTATTACATTTACAGCAGGTAATGATAACATAAGATAATAAGTTATGATGAGTCTGGGAGATGAAACTCAAATGATGTTTAGTAATTAATAAAATAATCCTTGGATCCTAGATTTCTACAGATATAAATTACTGTAGATCTCACCAACAAAGAAATGAGCAATATTGCGTACTTGTACCAAATTCCTCTGGCAAACATAAATTGATAAAGGCATATTATCCACAATAAATACAGAATTATAATAAACAAATATACATTTATTTACCTCCGTATCGTCATCACTATCGTGATCTGAGGGCACCACTTCAGGACCTTGCGCTAAGGGCTCATAGCCGAAGTATTCATGTTCCTCATCACTTTCATCGCCGTTGCCATTCATAAATAATTCGTTCCTGGGAGGTGGCACTAACTCCTGAGGATTGTTCTCAGGGGGATCTGGACCGTCGCATACCATATTGTGATATAACCATTTAAACTTTAGAATATAATTAGAATAAAGTTTGTATTGTGTGAACCATTTAAAATAATATGCCTATGTAATCTGGTATTAACGACACAACAAATGTCAATACAATATTGTGACGATTGTGACTAGCGAATTGTCAAATGGTTTAAGACTTGCGGCGAATAAGCGATGCAATGATATGGCAATTATTCGATAATAATAAATTGAATCTAATATATCGATATTTAAATTGATAAAGAACCATTGCTGAAACGAAATAATTATAGTTAAAAAAATTAGGAAGTAGAGATTAAAAAAATTTGGAGCCATTTCTTATTTAAAATATTTTGTATGGGTATAACCACCGTTTGTTTTATGATAGATGTTTACCTATTTGTAGTGTTTAAATAGCGTGGAGCCATCTTTCCATGTAGAATGTAGATGCTACTATCAATGTAGATGCTACTGCCACAGCAAGCAGGAATTTGGGTACCATCGTTATTGAGAAGTATGAGTCTAAAAGTGACTGGTCGGACTGAAAATTTTAAATAGTTTAATTAAAACGTCTTTCTTATTTCATTTTTATTTGGTGACAACTGTTTAAAAAAGTTTAAATTTGTGAATATATAGGTACCTTTCTGGTTTTTTAAGCAATAGATATAAATGTCAATCTTCATATCGATATTTAAGCCAACTTGCAACCCTACACGTATTTATCGTCACAGTACTCACAGTATATCAAAGGTCAAAGGATGCGTTCCACTTAGCGTTCACGACGCCTAAAATGCTCGTTTAGCCGTTCCACATGACGACTACGATCGTTGTGGTCGCGGCAAAAACGTCGCTCATGACGTCATTACTCACGCTCACGCAACGCTCACGACGAGCCATGCTGAGAGGTGGGTCGTCGTG
Organism: Catocala nupta; assembly: GCA_963675205.1. Classification (NCBI taxonomy): domain Eukaryota; kingdom Metazoa; phylum Arthropoda; class Insecta; order Lepidoptera; family Erebidae; genus Catocala; species Catocala nupta. The sequence goes on along the minus strand of OY776086.1, from coordinate 21,223,232 downwards.
AGCGTTGCGAAATTTGGCGCCATTTTCAATATAAAGTTGGTAACAAAGATGGCGACAATGAAAATTATTTTATCTGGTCAGAGTTAGGTACAAATTGTAACCTTTTAAAACTCTTCAAGCATTCGACTTTTTTTTTAATAATTCACTCAATTTACATCAACGCTCAAAACACTCCATTATCCGTTCCACTTGAGTTTACAATTGTAACACTCGGAAACAATCGGAACGGGAAAAACCGTGCTCGTGAGCGTGAGTGTCGTGAGCGCTAAGTGGAACGCACCCAAAGAGTAAAGTAATATAAAGGGAAAAATATATCTTCGAAAATAACAGCCAAATGTTCTCATGATGACAAGTTTTCCCGATACCTATGACAATATTTAACTATAACTGATATACAGCCTGTAGAATGAAATACCTAATGTCAATATTGTAATTTACTTGTGACGAGTTTTTTTTTACAACTAGTTAATTTTTAGGTATTTTAAGCACCTAGCATTAAATTAACAATGTATTAAAAACTTATAAAAACTTTATACTTATTAAAGATTTCAATCCTGAATTTAAAAATGTTATGTTCCTCGTTACTGCTTTCAATGTTGAAGAATACTTCATTAATTACTGTCGGAGCAATATCTTCACAAACTGTCAACACACGCGTCCAGAAGCTATCATTTTCGTGCAATCCAATGTCTGATATTAAGGTATGGGACAGGCGCTGCTTGGTTTCATAGAAGTCATCAGCAAGATCAACAGAATAACTACTTCTTCTCCCTAGCCTTTATTATTCCTAATTCACTTGGGGTTGGCTTTTCTGGTCTAACCGGATTTGACTGGACATCAGTTTTTACACGGAGCGGCTGCCACCTGACCTCCGCAACCCGAAGGCTAACGATACCCTAAAGCTAGACCAGTGTCAGGATATTATAGGGCACTGACTTCCCAATAACGACTGCCATAGATGTTCATGGCAGCCGGGACCGACGGCTTAATGTGCTCTCCGACACACGGAGCAGGCGATAATTGTTAATCAATACGCACATCATTTCGAAAAGTTATATAACATCCGAAAGTCTGAGGTGCGCGACGTGGGTTCGAACCCGAGACCCTCTGCATTGCAGTCTATTGGTCTCCCCACTGAGCTATCGCTGCTGATATATATATATACGAGGGTGCGTTTTTAAGTTCGCGGAATGGAATAGAAGGGGATGAAATAATATTACAAAATTATTTTTCCTTTTCAATATATTCACCTGAAACCCTAATACATTTCTCAGATCTATGAATTAACTTATGAATACCTTCATAAAAAAATGTTTTGTCTTTCTCTGAAAAATACGCCGAAACTGCATCCTTCACTTCTTCATCGGTTGAAAATTTCTTTCCTCGAAGCTCTTTTTTCAGATTTGGAAAGAGATAATAGTCGCTGGGAGCCAAGTCTGGGCTATAAGGTGGGTGATCAATGATATCGAAGCCCACCTTGTGCAAAGCAGCCAACGCAACTCGACTCTTGTGAACAGGAGCATTGTCGTGCAAGAGCAGGACACCTTTGGTCAATTTTCCTCTTCTTTTTTCTCTGATTGCCTCTTTTAACTGCTCTAAAATTGAAGCTTAGTGTTCTCCGGTTATGGAAACACCTTTTTCTTTGTAATCAACCAACAAAATTCCTTCTGTGTCCCAAAAAACTGTCGCCATGAGCTTTCCCGCCGATTGCGACACCTTGAATTTCTTAGGCGGTGGTGTACCCTTTTTATGCCACTGCATGGAATCTTGTTTAGACTCAGGTTCATAGTGATGAACCCAAGTTTCATCCCCAGTAACAATTCGCTCCAAAAAACCATCCTTGTCTTCATTACACTGGCTCAAAAACGCACGCGAACACTCGACGCGCTTCTGTTTTTGAGGCGGTGTGAGCATTCTAGGCACCCATCTTGCACTGACTTTTGTCATGCCGAGATGATCATGGAGAACCTTGAAAATGGTCGTTTCAGATACTCCAACCATCTCTGCGATTTGTTTTTTCTTCAAACGTGCATCCTCCAATATTAATTTTTCGATTTTTTCGGTAAGATCTGGAGTGGTGACCTCAACAGACCGCCCAGGCCGGGAATCGTCTTCAATTGATTCCCTGCCTTGCTTAAAGAGGTTGTGCCACTTGTATACCATGGTTTTTCCTGGACAAGAGTCCCCGTATACAGATGACATCTCTTCCAAAATGGTTTGAACATTTTTTCCTTGCTTGGTAAGGAACTTTATAACGGCGCGGAACTCGATTTTCTCCATACTTCACAATTTCTTCCAGATTGAGTTGCTTGAGGGACGATAGTTCAAAGACTAATGACCTCATTATGATAATACTCGGTATATATACTAATTATTAGTTGCTAAACACGTTAGTGACTAAACAAGCACCCCCACCACCTTCCATACCCTCCATTCCGCGAACTTAAAAACGCACCCTCGTATATATATATATCAACAGAATAGCTACTACCAGGTTTAATCAGAATGTTCAATAAAATTTGAGGTTTATTAGATTTGGCTGCACCCACACCATTCCCTTTTTTAGCTCGACTTGACTTTTTAATCAGATCGATCTTATCAGTTTTGTTCTTGTTGGTTCTATCCATCAATCAAATATAGTATATTTGATCGATGGTTCTATCAGTCAGCAGTCTGTCAGTTTGCTTGCCAATGATATATAATTCTAGATATTAGCCATGTTCTCACGACACTGAATTGTTTTTACGGTCACCTTCGGCGCAACTCATTTTTCTCATCGATAGTTGGTTAGGCACTTTGGAGTTTCCATACTGCCTTATGAACTTTCATAGTCCCTGCAAATGGCTTGAGATCGGATGAAATCAACAATTCTTTTTCATAAATGCTAGAATCGGTAATAGTTTTCTTTATAATACCTTGAACAGATTTCAGATGAGTCATCAATGATGATAAGCTTGTGATATCATTGCCTTGAGCAACTATTCGATCGGCTGTTCTTTTGAGTGTTGCACCGACACCATCTTGGGCTCCTTTTCTATGGCCGCTTTCTGTACAATTCCATGTAATACTGGGAAAGCACCAATGGAGCTTGTTGATTATATACAACATCTTGCGACTTCGGCACTGGCCCGACGGACTATCAGAAATGAAATGTAGTACATGAATATTAAGATTTTCGTCTTCGATGAATTTAAAAATCGGAAGTAAATGCTCCCAAATGGCTGGTGCATCATGGTGCAAAGACTCAAATAATGTACATAATGACTGAACTTTCAGAAGTCCATTTTTACGATAGTAAATGACCACGGTGTGCAGGGTTATTTGTTGGCGGTTACCCCGAAATGAATGACTTGAATTTCACTAGCTTATTTCGTGCTATAATTTTCACTAAAGTCGCAGTGAATTATGGACTCTTCATCAGTGAGATCACTTTTCATTTTTTTTTATGAATCTGTTCTGTGCGATCATAATCACACAGTCACGTACGTAGAAAACATTTTTTCAAATTTTAAAATGGTGTCTCTTGGGAAAGCATTCATTTTATCTTTCGCTGTGTGTATGGTGTTTTTTGTTAATCCATTCTTGGAATAAGTTTTTAATACTTCTTAAAATAAAATATTCTGTAGAGATTAAGCTTTTATCTTTGCAGTCATCGCATTTTGTTGTTAAACATAACACATTCGAAAAGTCAAAGCAAAGTGATGACAATATATCTTTGGTAGATTTTTCTTGAATAAAGTTGTGTTTTTTAACGCAGTCACCATTAACTTCATATTTTCATTTTCAATACATAGACAGGTTTCTCGGTTTTTTACAGTAGGTTTCAGTATCTAAAACGCTAGTTTTTTGCAAAAACTGGAGCAGCCTATTTTATTTTGGGATTTGTTTGCTTAAATTTAGTGTATTAGTCTTTTAAAAATCATTTAAGGAGTCTTTGATTTTTATGCTTTTTCTTGGTAACGAACTCCTTCTTTCCAGAAAACATACGACTGTTTTCATCTTCTTCAAAAAAGTTTTAATGTTCTCTACCACATTATTTCTTTTTTATAGCTTCTGATTCCCTTTGTTATTTCATATCTTCAGTATTGGTTTTAATTGTAGGTTCATATTTTCTTCATTTTGCACGTTGGCATCTATATAACTGTTTTCATTGTCGTTAGTCGAGTCTTTAATTCATCAATCTTCTTTTTCTGTAACTGATACATTTTGTTCATGCGGTATTTAAGTCTACGTATAATAGCTTTGGGATTTAGTTTCTTGTTGGCCTTTAAAGTTGGAGGAAACTCCTTTTCAACCACACGAACTGTTGATCTGGTACATGGCTTTGAAATTGTACTTGTCTCGATAAGCTTTAATACGCTAAGGTAAAGGAGTTGAAACGACCGATGAACTTGATGGTAGCAAATTAAAATAGGAACTTGCTTCAGTTTGAAGTGGTCCTGATTGATTTGCTTATGATCGTGGAGTCACCAAAGGATCGTCAGTTTCGATGTTTACTTTTGGTACGATTATTAAATCTTCTTTAAGACACCTCATGTCTACGCGCCTTTTATCAAATTGTGTTTGTTGGAAGATATTCTATTTCTCTCCCTAGAAATTCGTTGTTGGCGAGGATCTAATTCACTTACAGGCTTCATCTTTCCTTCATTCTTCCTTTTATAATACCGTTGCCTATATTTCTCCTTGTGCACTGCATAAAGCTCTAGGTCATTCTTGATGCGAGCTTTCCGACGTCATTCAGCCAATCTCTTTTTAGCCAACCAATTTTGTTTTGAATCTGCCAATAATAAATAATCACAATACTGAAACAAGATAACAGGTGATGAGAAAGTTAAATAAACAATCTTTAAATGTAAATAAATAACTAATAATGGATTTCGGTGATTATATTATTATATATTTTTTTTTTGTTATATTTATTTTGTATGTTTATCCATTGTCTAGTACCCATAGTACAAGCTCTGCTTAGTTTGGGCTAGATGGTGTTGTGTGTATGTAGTAGAATATTATTATTATTATTATTTTAAAATTTATTTCAGTGCACTTATTTCCAACGAAATCAATGCCACTGAAATCAAAATAATTAGCAAAATCCTAGATATTTTAAAAATTAACCCGACTTTTTAAAATTAATCTCTTTTATTGGAATCGAATACACTTAGACATAATTTTATTATAGTTTAATCATTTTAATTCAAATGATTGTGGATAAAATGAATTCACTGAAATCAATTTTAAGGGTATACCATCACCATTACCAAGCCGCCGAAAACGATTACGTAGGTACCTTAATAAAAGAGTTGCACGGAGACGCACGTAGAGTGTTATCCTTACCACTGATGCGGCGCGACTGACTGTTTGTATTACTCGAACAAATATTCTCGACCTCACTAGAAACATGTTTACTAAGGCCTATAATGGCGTAGAAATATTATACATTGAGTGAATAACTATTTAGTTGTTTGTGAACACATGCAAAATAGTGCAATTTATTGGAGAAAAAGATAAAAATAATTGCCGCCGCAATCCGGAGGCTGGACGCGGCACCGAGGTCAATATTTTCAAGATTTTCTTTTTTTTACTCCCTTGTATATTATTTATTATAAAAAATAACATATGCTTTACCTAATATTAGGTTATACATATTATAGAAAAAACTATCAAGTTGTTATTAATCCATTTTGTACTGAATTTCGACCCGGACACACTTATTTGAACCGGCTGAGAATGACCCATTTACGCTGTTTTCGAGTGTCGTGATGTACATGCATGACGCGTCTATTTATATTACGTCATTGATTACTGTGCGTTATTTATTATGAACTGAAGTTTTATAAAAATACATGGTAAATATATTACCTACAAGTAAATGCAAATAAATTTATTATCTTTATATATATAATTCTTCTGTACTTGTGTTGACAGTGAACTCCTCCTTAACGGCTGGACAGACTTGAATGAATTTTGTTGTGTGTATTCAAGTGGATTCGAGGATGGGTTAGATTTGTTTTTCTTTTTGAATTTTTTTGTCTATACAGGTCAACCGTCTGTCGGGACAGCTAGTTACAGTATAAAAGATATATTGTAATAAATAATAGTATCATTACAACTTAATCATTCTATTTTCAATTTAAAGACGTAGCTATTGCCAGTGGAGTAATCGCCACATATCGTCTTCTGCTTTCCTTTTAACCTTTTGATACGACTCGACTAAGTACCATTTTTTTCTTCAGATGATGGACAAATGTAGGTACATAAAACTTAATCAGTAAGTAACATTATTTTTTTTACTCTTAGAAGAATTAGTACTACCTATTACACTAATTTCAAATATCACCGTATCACTACCTTCCATCTTTGCCAAGCATAATCAGTAGGCCAATTCACGTAATACCTCGACGCACCGATCGAGTTTCGATGCAGTCCGTATGCAGTCGCAGTTAAGTTTTACGTCGGATTTTGTATCTGAAACATCAGCTGTCAAAATTATGTGAATACGAAAAGAGCTGTTTTGATCGAAACTTAGCTACAACTGCACTGCAAGTAAACACATTTAAGTGAATTGGCCTACAGTAATTCAGTAGGTACAGTGACAGGCCATTCTGATAGTGACTAGAACTGAATGAACTGATTCACAGAATTATAGTAATTTCGGCTTTATTTGCGCAGTAAAATAAGTTAGAAAGAGTATAAGTATTTGGTACTTTGTACCTAGTATTTGTCACAGAAATGTTTAAGTCACAGTGACTCCTTTTATTACGATTTACCTGGTATGACCCAAGTCTAGTTCTAGCCCAGACCTTTCGCAAGCAATTTCTGTACTAGTTTAATAAGAGGATTTAATATTTATGCTACATAAGTAGCCTCTATTTTATTTGTAGGTAGTCCACAATTAATAAGATCAGTGCATGATTTGGTTATTTAAAAGTAATAGTCTACGATGCAACCTTGAAGGAAGAATAAACTGTGCGTGTTGCTGTTCATTGAAACTAGAGGAGGTATGAAACGTTAGACGAATGTTTTGCCACTATTGTTGGCGAGGAGGTGGGTGTGAGTGGCGTGAGTGACTTATGGTAAAAATATGGAATAATTTAATCATGTTTAATATCACGAGTACCTAACACTTATTAACAGAACACATGTATCTGAAGATCAAAATATAAAAGTAGTGCAATTACTTCGCTCCTCTGGACGGCAAGCAGTTAGTACAGTACAATATTGCTGTTTTAAGGAGAAAAGTCGTATCTGCCGAAAAAATAGTTTATTTAGATATACTGGCAGATGCGTCTTTTCTTACTGATTCTAATTATGTAAAAAAAATACTATTTCGATACATAAATTATTATTTTCCCCATATGACGGCAGAATAATAAAGACCACCAATCTAATAATATGAGTGGCATAGCAATGAAGTAAAGAGATACTTGTTTATTACCTGCATAAAAAACTAGCATTGTATAAAAAAGGAACCATGGTAACTAACAAGATTTTAATAATACAGCTGTGCAATACGCATATTTCGTACCAGATAGCTTTCTTTTCATGGTTTTACCTCAAAGATGAGTGAAGTAAGCTGGAACATCCTAAAGGTAATCATTTACCTTTATAGGTAGACTTGTTGGATAGCTGACACATGGAGTGTTAATTATCCGCTCACACAAATTACAGACCATTGGGCGACAATATTCTAAATCCAAACAGACCTCTTTTATTGCAGCTGTTGAAATTTCGCCACCTGCCAAGCATGTTGCGCAATATCGATTGAAAATCATAGTTACCAATTCTGAAATTGTCAGGATATTGCCTGTCTCACTCAATAAGAGCAGTAAAGTTGTATTGAACAGGTTCAGCCCATCGCTGCATCGCCAGTAGATATCTACCAATGACTAGGTATTCACAAAATACATAGACGATACTATTATTTACTTGATGGTATCTACTACATAACAGTATCGCTAATATTTTTAGTGAATAAGTTTAATTAGCCTAATATACAAACATACATTTAATAAGTGACGATTCAACGATATAGTAATTCGAAAAGAAACGGTTTAAAAATACAATTTTTACCTACTATGTTAATATATTGTTACGCGCTGGGTTCGACGGATAAGAATATAAAACAATATTACCGACTAAAACGTTTTATTCTATCACACAATTAACTTTAACACACAACAAATACTATACTACACTTTTCCACTGTAACTGCTTCAAACTCCGTAGTATTGTCGCTTTCGTTCGCTTCGATGAACACTTGACCGCTTACGATAGTAAACTGACTCGGCGGTGCGCGTGCGCTCTATTTATACGCGGGTAAAGCGCTTCTGGAGTTTTCCAGAAAACGTCACACACGGCACGCAACAGCGCGATGGTTCGAGAATGTGCCAGCGCTTTCTCCACTGAACTCGTACTGACAAATACGTAGTTCCGTAAGATGTCAATAGATGGTGCTGTAATAAATTATTATTAGAAACCGCCGACTCTTCCCTACAGTGCCGACAGAGGGCATTAGCCGTAACACTGCCCCCCTCTTAGACATGTTCGTCCCGAACATTGTTGGATCCGTAGTAGCGTGCCAATCGATCCACATGAACGATCTTTGGTGTAGGTACTTCGTGGTCCTTTCTGGATCCGGTAGGTGACGTCATTCATCTTAGTGACTATGCGATAGGGTCCATCCCATTTTGCCTGCAACTTAGGAGATTTCCCTTTGCTGCGTACCGGATTATGTAACCACACTAGCGATCCCTCCTCAAAGCCTTTATTATAATATATAATAATATTTATTTAAATAATAGGTACAATAATTTATAATAAATGACTTATTGTTCGCCTTTCGATCGTAACGGGTCTTCATACTCTCAGGCATCTGCTGACCGGTCTGTCTAATGTGCTCGTATACATCATTCATCCTGTTGCGCAAATTAATCATTCACATAATCTGTTATGCTGCGTGGAGATTCAAGTGGGATGCCGGTGATCAAGTCTGCACGTAATCGTAGATCTCTTCCGAAGTTAGCAAAAGCAGGTGTTGTTGATGTGCTTTCGTGAACGGCACTACGGTATGACAGGAGAAACGGTTGAATGTGTTTGTCCCAATCCCTTTGTTTGCTTTCTACGACTTTCGCCAGATATCTTTCCAGAGACTGGTTAAATCGTTCAACCATGCCGTCTGATTGCGGATGATAAGCAGTTGTCCTCGTTTTGTGGGTACCCATCACACGACATGTCTCCTTAAACACTTCAGATTCGAAGTTCCGACCTTGGTCACTGTGGATCTCTAAGGGCACCCCGAAACGACAAAAGACTTCATGGACTAGCTTGTCAGCCACCGTAGATGCCTCTTGATTGGGAATTGCGAACACTTCCGGCCACTTGGTAAAGTAATCCATGACCACCAAGAAGTATTTGTTCCCACTTTGGCTTTCAGGAAACGGTCCGGCAACATCTAATGCTATACGTTCCCACGGGGCTCCAACATTGTACACCTTTAACGCACCCCTGCTGCGAGTGTGTGGCCCCTTCACGGCACCACAACTCGTGCATTTGCGGCACCAGTTCTCAACGTCTTCTCGACAGTGGATCCAATAAAATCGTTCCCGGATCTTAATCAGAGTTCTCTTAACTCCCATGTGACCTCCCGAACTCCCATTATGATAGAGTTGTAAAACTTCCGGTACCTTGAGCTTTGGCACGACCATTTGCAGGTGACACTTGTCACCTCGAGCATTTTCCCATTTACGGCACAGAACTCCATCCTGAATAACCAAGCTTTCCCACTGTGCCCAGTAACTCTTGGTGATAGAGCTCATTGCCGCAACTTCACTCCAGTGAGGTCTTGTAGCACCTGTTTTCTTCCATTCGAGGATGGGTCTTATGTCTTTGTCCTCTTGTTGCGTTCTCTGCAGTTTCCTTCCAGTCTTCGCTAAGATCTGTTCTCAACATCCTCACTAGTCCTTTCTGCTTGGCCTCTTGCCTGGCGCAGTGCTTACACTGGTCAGGACACGGTCTACGCGACAGGGCATCTGCATTACCATGTGACTTGCCACTGCGATGCTGTATTACGAAGTCGAATTCCTGTAGTTGTTCAATCCATCTTGCTACCTGTCCTTCTGGATCTTTAAACTGTAGTAGCCATTTCAATGCAGCGTGGTCGGTTTGCAGGTGAAATTTCCGCCCCAACAAATATTTGCTGAAGTGCTGCAATGTCTTTACAACAGCTAGAAGTTCCCTTCGCGTGACACAGTAGTTCCTTTCAGGTTTGGATAGGGCTTTGCTGAAATACGCTATTACAACCTCATGCTCTCCTTTACGTTGAGATAACACGCCACCAATGCCGGTGTTACTGGCATCTGTATCTACTACAAATTCATGTTCATTGTCAGGATAGCCTAGAATCGGTGAATTACATAGATGTTCCTTCAGCTTCTGAAATGCGACGTCACAGCTCTCATTCCAGCAGAACTTTATCTTGTCCTCGGTGAGCTTATGCAGAGGCCGGGCGATGTCAGCAAAGTTCCTTACAAACCGTCGATAGTAGGAGCACAAACCAAGAAATGCCCTGACTTGTATTTTATTTTTCGGAACTGGCCAGTCCTTGACAGCAATGATCTTATCCGGGTCCGTTTGGATGCCTTTTTCGGAGACCACGTGTCCTAAGAAGTTCACTTGCCGCCTGAACAATGCGCATTTCTGTGGACTTAACTTCAGGTTGGCTTCTCGAATCTTCGAGAGCACACGTTCCAGGTTGTAGAGGTGATCCTCAAAGGTGCGTCCTACTATGATAATATCGTCCAAGTAGACCAGGCAGGCATCTCCAATTAATCCAGTAAGTACCCGTTCCATCAACCTCTCAAAAGTGGCAGGGGCATTACACAATCCAAAGGGCATGACATTGAATTGCCACAATCCTTTGCCTGTGGAGAATGCTGTCTTCTCCTTATCTCGAGGGTGTATCTCGACCTGCCAGTAGCCACTTTTCAGGTCTAGAGTAGAAAACCACTTCATCCCCGTTAGCGTATCCAGAGTGTCGTCAATCCTTGGCAACGGGTAGCTATCTTTCTTTGTGATGTCGTTTAGCTGACGATAGTCCACACAAAAGCGCATGCTGCCATCCTTCTTCTTCACCAAAACTACTGGTGAACACCATGGACTGGACCAAGGCTCAATCACACCTTCTTTTACCATACCCTCGATCATAGCGTTAACTTCACGTTCTCGTGCCACTGGTACACGTCTTGGTCGCTGGCGGATCGGTACCTCATTGCCTGTGTTTATATTGTGTTTGGTGTTGAGGAGGGGGCGCAGGAGACGCGCTTATGTCGCTCTCCTGCCCCCCACCTAAGGGTTCTGGGTGGCAAGGCCTCAGGGGACCCTGCCACCCGTGAGTGCGAGCAGTGAAATGCTCTCCCCCGGGGACGAGAGGAGGTCGGGTCCGATTGACCCGGCCGGCACCCACACGGGGGGGGCCTGCTATGGATGAATCTTTTTAGACTCCCAACTGGCCCCCCCCATTGGGTGGGAGAGGGAACACCCCAGGTTTTTTTTAGTGGGTATCCCAGCACTAGGCTGGTGAGTCCCACACGCCCCGCCGGTGCCGTCCCCTAGCCGGCGGGTAGTGCATCAAGCATTTTTTCCTGAGAATCAAAAAAAAAAAAAAAAAGGGCAGTCTTGCCTATGTCAGCATCACTAGTCGAGAAGATGTCGGCAAACCGGTTTAACATCGTCTCAGCCTTGCTCTTTTCTTCTCTTGACAGGTTATTCCGGCAGTCCTTCATGAGAGAAGACACGTCGTACCTTGCTCCTTGAACTTTGGCGTTGGTAGGCTGTTCATGGCATCTACGCATCCAAACTGCTCCTTCACAGGTGCCCAATATCGTGCCCTTCTTGAGTACCAGCTCCTTGTCGCTTGGGTTCAGTGCGCGTACCGATGTAACATTGGTATCCTTCGCCAGAGTGCGTGCAATCTTCCATGGAGCATCGTTATCCAAGCCTTCTATAATTACACATCGATTTGCCTGATCAAAATCCTTGGTAGGCAAACCGGTATAATTGTTTCCGACCTCGGACGAAGTACTACTTTCTTTAGGCAGTACACTTTTCCCGATGATGCGCCCTCCATGAATACTTCTTCTGAGCCACACTTCAATACTCCTTCACTAACGTCGATCTCATAGTGATGCTTCCGCAAGAAGTCTAAACCTAGGATGCAGTCGTCCACTATGTCAGCCACGATCACGTTGTGGCGATAAATTTTATTGCCTAGTTTCATGTCCACCTCCTTTTCACCTCGGACGGTTATGTGCTGACCGGTAGCTGTTCTAAGATGTACACATTCATGGTTCCCGTAGTAGTCCCCAAGAAACCGTCTTGCTAGTCGGAAACTGACGACCGTTCGAGAAGCTCCAGTGTCCAATGTTAACTTGCACGGCGTTCTGTTAATTTCGCCTTCGATAGTCAGGCTGTTCCCGTCACACGATTGTGAGATCGAGATTCTTGGGGCTCTCCTATCACCAGCCAGCACCCGCCCCGTAGTCCTGGCGTCTACTCGTTTCCCTGCTGTTGTTGCACAGCAGGCACATCAGGTTTTCCTCCTACCGGCGCCTGGTTTCTGCTGCGTGGACTTCTTCGCTTCGGGCAGCTCAACCTGATGTGGCCTCTTTCGCCGCAGCCATAGCACCGGGGTGAAGTCGAAACTTCCCTGATACGGTGAGCGCGATCGTCCCGTCGCACTGCTTCCACCTCCAGAGCGTGGGCTAGGGCATCTTTCAGGTTTTTGAAGTGTCTGAGTCTCACTGCGGCCCTAACCTCCAGGTCTCGGATCCCGTCGGTGAAAGCTTGAACGAGGTTCCCGTCGATGAGCGCAGGTGAGGACTGGTATGCCTTTCAAACCAGCTTCTCCACCTCCTGAGCCCACTGCTGCAAGGTTTCACCAACACGTTGCGATCGGTCTTTCAGCTGGGCGCGAAACACGTGTTCCAGGTGTGCGTCGCCATATCTCGCTTCCAATGCCTCCAACAGCTTCTCGTACGTGACGTCTTGACCAAGCGCTTCTAACACGGTCAAGGCCTGGTCGCGAAGCCCCAAGGTGAGAGCAGTCAGAGCCTGTTCTTGCGTCCACCCGTTCGATTTCATTTAATTTCATTTTTCCTCGATCTGGATCTTATAGGCTGACCATGACGATGAGCCATCGAATGGTGGGACTTTAAAGCCTCGTGGTGTGGGCGCCACAACTGCAGGTGTCACGATCCCATCTCCAGTCTTGAGCCCACGTATCGTTTTCTCAACCTCGGCGATGCGACTTTCGTGGCGTTGGACTTGCTCTTTCACCTCCTTCATCTCCTTGCCAACCGTTGCGCTGAGGTCTTTTAACATCATCAGCTGTTCCTCTTGGCGGCGCATACCCTCCTCCTTGTCGCGTTGCAGCTGTTCCTCAAGGCGGCGTGCCTGCTCCTCCTGGCGGTGTGCCTGCTCCTCCTGGCGGCGCATTCCCTCCTCCTTATCGCGTTGCAGCTGTTCCTCGAGGCGGCGTGCGTGCTCCTTCTGGCGGCGTGCCCGCTCCTCCTGGCAGCGCATACCCTCTTCCTTATTGCGTTGCAGCTGTTCCTCGAGGCGGCGTGCGTGCTCCTCCTGGCGGCCCATGCCCTCTTCCTTATCGCGTTGCAGCTGTTCCTCGAAGCGGCGTGACTGCTCCTGCATAAACGCCATCAGGGTCGCGAGGTCGGGATTCACCGGCGAGTGAGCTGCACTAGATGGTTCCGTTGCAGCCGCGGAGTCACGTGGTCCCACTGAGGCGAGGCGAGGGAGCGTCTCCAAAGCGCCTCTGGTCCACATCTTGCTGGCGCTGGTTCCTGGTACGCACCCCTTCCACTTCCTCCTTCGGTAGTACTGGCATATTCTTATCTCACTTCTGACACCAATTTGTTACGCGCTGGGTTCGACGGATAAGAATATAAAACAATATTACCGACTAAAACGTTTTATTCTATCACACAATTAACTTTAACACACAACAAATACTATACTACACTTTTCCACTGTAACTGCTTCAAACTCCGTAGTATTGTCGCTTTCGTTCGCTTCGATGAACACTTGACAGCTTACGATAGTAAACTGACTCGGCGGTGCGCGTGCGCTCTATTTATACGCGGGTAAAGCGCTTCTGGAGTTTTCCAGAAAACGTCACACACGGCACGCAACAGCGCGATGGTTCGAGAATGTGTCAGCGCTTTCTCCACTGAACTCGTACTGACAAATACGTAGTTCCGTAAGATGTCAATAGATGGTGCTGTAATAAATTATTATTAGAAACCGCCGATTCTTCCCTACAGTGCCGACAGAGGGCATTAGCCGTAACAATATTATTATTTGCGGCGTTATCTTATGTGCTAAAGAAAGTTATTGAGTGGCCGTATAAATAGAGTAGGTACATAATAAAAACATGTCATCTATTTTTATGCACATTTCATAACTATGTTAAGGTCATGATACACGTGATTTTATTACGACAAAATAAATATTTTGTAATAAACACCACTTTACCTGGATTCTCAGACCAATTTCCCTTATAACCTGTTTATGTAAGATATTCCATAATATGCTAGTAGACAGGCTTGAATGGTACATAGAAAAGAACCTTTTATTGTCTCCATATACTTCGGGATTCCTAAAAGCTCATTCATGTCTGGATTGCCTCACAAGATTAGCTGCAGTCAGGATTTTCAAAAAATATTCCAACCGTTGCATGCTTTCTCGATATTTCGGACGCGTATAATAATGTTTTGGTTGAGAGAATGGTACAAATACTTGACGAGTTGAAAAAAGACATTTAATGATTAAAGATAAAAATGTAAATGCTCTCGAAGAGATGGGTGACTCTATACGAAGGACGAATAGAGGGCTGGCTCAGGGGGATCCGCTAGCTCCATTATTGTTTAATATTGCTAAATTTAATATTTCTCATAAAATTTAAACTATTGTCAAACTCATTTACAGGCAGCGTTAAATTCAATAACTACTGTATTAAATGATATTGGTCTAGAGTTATCGGCGTCAAACTCGAAATTCTGTACATTTAGTATAGGTCGTATTAGGAGACAAATTAGTTTAGTAATTAATAATAACCCATTAGATTCTGTAGAATGCGTCAAGTACTTAGGTGTTTGGCTTGATAGATATCTTTTGTGGAATAAGCATATAAATGAAAAACTTAAAAAAACCTTAATATTAATGAATGTACTTAAGGTATTGTCGGGCCGTACTTGGGGAATACATACAAAACATTTGCGAAGGTTGTATGATTCTCTGATAAGAAGTAGATTGGACTATGCTTGTTTACTTTATGACAATAGTGCTAAGACCCATACCTATAAATTAGATAAAATCCAAAACCAAGCTTTAAGAATTATTGGGGGATTTATTAAAAGCTCACCTATTTATGTTATGGAAAGCGAATTATGTATACCACCTTTATTTATTAGGAGACAATTTTTGGGTAATAAATACTGCATGAAAACCCTGTCCTTTTTTTTTTTTTTTTTTTTTTTTTTTTTTTCGTGGGGGAATGCTATGACGCATATCCCTCCGCGGGGGCGGGCGGAGGGATTATGTCGGACTCGCCGGGGTAAAAGAAAGATGGAAATAATAGTAAAGTACCTCCCGGAATACCGACTAAACCTACCACGGTGTTCCTCGACAAAACCACTATCGACGGGGCCGCGCGAATCGCTTTCGCATGCGGTCGCGACCCCACCGCGGTTACGGCCCGCCGTATGAAACGGCGGGCCACTACACGAAAGACCTACCCAAAATAGGCACTACGTCGCATAAAATCCTACTGTCTCCCCTAGAGGGGAGACGGACTCGACACAGAGGCGCGCGTGGGAACACGCACGCCGCCTCTCGGACCTGGTGCTGAACGGATGGCGGGCAGGCCCACAAAGCCCGCCATCCCCAGGTCAAACCTCAGGGTGGCTGGAGGTCGTCTCGCGCCCTCCGGCGCCCGGCTCTGCGGTTGGGGAGAGGGTTTAAACGCTCCCTCTCCCGCTCCGCCGCCTCCTTGATGGAAATTACTTCCTCACAGAAGGAGGCGACGGCATTCCACGACCTCTCACTCCGGACCATAGACTGAACTACGGCCGGGAGCGAGAGGGCAACCGATCCGACTGCCGCGATCAAATCACGGCGCTGCGATGCCCAGGCAGGGCAAACCGCCAAAGTGTGCAGCGCCGTGTCCTCAACAACGTCGCGGCAGTCGCCGCAGTGGTGACAACCGGGCGTCTCTTGCCGGCGTATACGACACGGGAACTGGCCAAAACAACCGTGGCCAGTTAGAACCTGTGTCAGCCGGAAGGTGAGGGCGCCATGCCGCCTCTCCATCCACTCCTCAAAAACGGGACTTACCGCCACGAATGAAAACCCTGTCCTGGTCAAATAATCCTACTATAAATCTGTTAGAAGAACTAAATTCTTTATCACATGTTAGATTCTGGCAAAACAAGAAAAACCTCTTTTATTGTCATGCTACAATGATGTTAAGAATAATAATATTCACTCATCCTATCCTCATGAAATGTTTCGGTTTGATACTTTGATTTCCTATATAATAATTTGGATAATATTATTAGAACCAACTTAGATTGTATTAATAAGCTAAAACATAATTATGATATTCCTATGCTTAAATTTGAAGTTTTAAAAGAATTGAATATTACATATTGTGGATGGAGTCAGTTTTATACAGATGGTTCCAAAACGTCAGAAGGCCAGGGTGCCGCGTATTACTTTGGCTACATATAAAACTGATTCACCCGTTTCAATTATGACGATGGAACTCACTGCGATCTCGGAAGCCTTAAATTATATTAAGAATATGGACTGTCAAAATGTTGTGATATTGACAGACAGCAAAAGTTCCTTACAACATTTGGCTCGATGCGCCTCTGGTTGCAGAGGTACACCGATAGCTTATGTTGTAATAAACAAAATTAAAGAAATTAGTCAAATAAAGCATCTGAAACTGCAGTGGATTCCATCGCATATTGATCTCATGGGTAACGAGGAGGCTGACCGATTAGCGAAGATAGCTATTTCAGAAGGAGAAGACATCTACATTGCGCCACATTATACAGAAGTATTATATAAATTTAAGATATCTGTTATAATAATTGGAAGGAATATTTTGATGAAAATGCAAAATTTAAAGGAATATGGTATAAAACTATGCAATCGGAACCTCCTCGTATACCCTGGTTCAGTAACGTAAATTCAAGCAGAAAGTATGTGACAACTGCTCATAGATTGCGTTCCGGGCATATTCCATCCAAGAAGTTTGAACATCTTATGGGAAAATCATTATCACCAAACTGTGAAATATGTAACACAATTGATGATACTCAGCACCTGTTGATGGAGTGTACCAAGAATCAAAGACAGAGAGATAGAATGATACGGGAGCTTAACATTAATAGGCTGGATGTTGGTATAATACAAAGTATTTTGTCTATACCAATATCCAGTGAAGCTAAACTTATTTATGATTTAGCCTTGTACAAATATGATGGCTCTTAATTGTACGCAGTGTTTGAGTGTCTATTCCTGTTCATTTTATTTAGATATAAGTTATATGTGTATATTTAAGTTTAAGGCTTGATGGGACTGACATATCCTAAACAGATAAAAGTCACGAAACAAAAGATTTAAAAAAAAAAAACCTACGTTCTCAGACAAAGTAAATGTCGATGGTTCTGAAATGTTATATTTCAGAACCATCTCCTTCAGGGCTTCTTGTTTATAATCATGACATCTTATTATTGGCTTTACTCGTAAATCAGGCATTATTGGTAGTGTATGGTATAAAAGAATAAATACAATGTGCCTCGATGACGCCACCGTACGTGAAGGTATAGTGTTATTGAGTTTTCCTGTCAATAAATTGTCAGTGCCAGCACAAAGTCTAGGTTAATCTTATAACCGTAGATCATAACATATTTAGTGGAACCTAAAAACCATAACAAATAAAAGGTAGGTGAGATACTACAGACAAGAGCACAGTATATTGTATTGATACATATCAACGTATAGTCAGTTTTTCTTACATAGATACATCTCTTAATTAGTGAACAGGTATGGTGTACTGGTTGCGAAAACAATACAGACCTATGTTTAAGTAGTGTCTTTCTTTCTTGTCGTCTCCATATTTTAGACTACGAATTTAGTCAGAAAGCGGTAATTAATTACTTTTATAATGAGATTGTATGTTTTCCAAATAAAACAAGTAAGAATATTAACTAGTCGAGTGTATTGATGCGTAGTATCTTTATTTTAAACCGTTTAATTTCTTCCAATTTGCACACGACTACTTAATAGCTTTGCTGATATCCGTTACGAATAGAACATATTATACAGTGTGTCTTTATAAAGTGCACATATTAAAAAGGATGAAAATATTAAAAAATAAAAAATTATGGACTTATTTTTTTTACTGTCGTCTTGGTACCCCATGCAAACAGTGTTACTACTTTTAAACTAAATGTGATATTAAAACAAAACAAAATTAATAATAATCTCGAATAATAGGCCGACCTAAAAAAGCCATAATTTTTTTAAAAATAAACCTCATAAATTAATTATTAATGATTTTTTGAAGAAAATTTACCATTTTAGTACCAATTTTTTCAATAAATGTAAAATTTATCAAAAAAATGTCCCCTTAACCCTACTTTTTTCTTATTTTATGTTATTCTACAATCGGCAACACCGCACGTTTCCCACAGTTTACATAAACGTTTTATGTGCTTTTAAACGTTTACGTTTTATGCGTTTTTATGCTACTAATAAGTTTCGTCAACATCTTGCATGTGGTATTATGAGTAAGGTACCCGTGATACATTAACGACCTCAAGCAGCATTTTTTTAAATATTTTTGGTATCTGATGCAACCGATGGATCCCTCGTCATCAAGTCTTCTAAGTGCTTAGTATATTCAGTAAACTCTATAAAAATGTCAAGAATATTTTTCTAATTTCACTGTCATACGTACGCCGTAAAATATGGTGTTTATTTACGATTGAATTATTTTGTTAGCAGTGGCGGAATCTGAAATAAAAATTATCCAAACTATAAATATCAAATTGAAATATAATATTTAGAGTAATAACGATGGGTTTGTTCCGAATACAGAGCGATATGCTTCATAAAATGATTACAAGAACAAGCAATAGGCTTGCCCTACATTACGTGGGAGTTCAATTCTAAAGCCAGTAACATACTACTCTATGCCAGTAACTATGTTTTACATCAATGGTGGCTCTTGTTTCCCAATTTTAAGCAACATTTATTTATTTAACATTGGTAGAATATTGCTATAATGAAGAATGAAGAAAGAGCATTGCTTATGCATTATAATTCATGCAAGTTCATTGATTTACAGGTTATGCAACTAAAATTAAGTGTTCAAATTATGTAAATCACCCTTAAAAATTGTTAGTTGTCTTGATAACATTTCATAACTACGTGGCAACCTGGCAATAAATGTAAAAAATGATTACATCAAGAGCGAGTATGGCAGCAACTGGTAAGCAAACTCTATTTATAAAAAATATTAGGAACAAGTTGTGTACTCAGTGTTTGTTTTTACTGTAGACGAAACTTGGACGACGATATGTACATTTCCGTTTAATAAAGGTATTTCTATTATAATTTCATTTTCACATTTTGACGATTTAGACACGTGCATGGCATGGGACATGGGCTCCTACCACTGTCTAATAATATAAATACGCTGTATTGGCTATCTCTCAGAACAATTACTAAAGTGCTTTAGTTAATTTTATTCGAGATAGCCGTATACAAATATAGCAGTTTTTGTCCCCATTCGGAGTGTCACTATTGAATATACAGTTACCATAGAATTATAGGCGCTCATAGCCAGTTGCACTCACTGATTGGTAAACGATTAGCGAGGTTACGCAACGTTGGGTGCGGTCAGTCTATAGATGGGTGACCGCTTGGTGGTATTTCATCTGAGCGTCTCCGTGCTTCGGAGGGCACGTAAAGAGTCGGTCCCGGCTGTTGTCAAATTGACAACAGTCGTTAAGCCATGTCAGAGGCCTATTGGCGGCTTGAACAACTCTTGACAACAGGTTGGCCACTAACCACACGAAAAGAAAAAAAAGAAGATAGAATTAATAAGTACTTACGTACAACAGGAAAGTTAACTAACTGAGTAGCCATTGTGGTACTTTGTTGAGTCTGGGAGTTCTTTGCGTCCGTTGTTTGAATGTTTGTAAAGTCCCCCGTGACACAGGAATTATTTCTAGTGCCGGAGATGACCTTGTTTTAAATAAAAATAAACCAACCTTGGAACTTTGAATAGAAACCTGACATCCTGTGGTGAGCACCTAACAATTCTAAGATGGGTATGGTAGGTCACAACAAGCTTAAGAACTAATGTTTCCACACACATAATTAAAAACAGTGACATTTTTGTTATACGTATGTGGCATGGAATTAACAAGTACTCCGTAGGTACAACACGAAGGCTAACTTTTGTCGATATTAGGTGTCGAAAGAGAAGTTGTGCCCTTTTGAAGAAAGGGTTACCATGCAGTACTGACCACGTTTGAACTCATTGACGGACTACTATATAATATGTTTACTGCAAGTATTTACCATTTAAATTGATTTTAAGTCAGTACCCCACTGTCACGTCAGTGTTGATTTTAACAGCTTTCGCTTTGATATTTTTAAAGTAAGCCCGCTCACCCCGGGCTATTCGCTATTTGAGCCAGCGCAACTGAACTCGTTTAAACATCGCAGACAGTAAATGGTCACTTGCTGACGGTCCCTTGTAGGATGAAAATGATAATAAAGCAGTAATAAAATCGTCTATCTTCTAACATTGTCGTTAGGTCCTGAATTCATATAGGTACATTTTCTCAACAAATAAGTATTTGTATTTTCTGCCGCCATCGAGAACTCTTTATTCCACACTGACTTCACTAGCGTGCGTAGCCCCGAAGAAACAACCTCAGCTACTGACTGTGTGTGTAAACAGTGTATTTCAGCTCTCGGCGCAAGCGCTGAGACCCAACACTGACTTACAAGAAGATTTATTATTAATTATTGATCCTTCAATAGTTCGATGGTCAGATTACGACATTTTACGACACTAGTACATATTTAGTAATCTGTGTACTACGCACTACACTTTCGATTAGAGTTCAATACTGTCAATTTGACATAAGAGATTTTCAATTGGAAAATACAGTAAAAATAAATTAAAGAAACATTAAATTATTATATTCAAAAATAGGAAATTCATGGCGTAATTTTTTTCTAGGTGTCATAAGTTTTGCCTTCACAATAATGGCTTGGAGAAGTCATGGTGTAAACAACGCTGATATGATAAATAACTTACGAAGTAAGAAATTTATTTAATGCATAGAAAATAAATAGCGCACTTTATTGATTTTATTAGCTTTTTCACTTATATAGCTTATTGCGATTATGACTAATTCCTGAAATATTTTATTTTAAATGTTTGGGTTTAATCTGCATTAGACAGATATACTTATATATAATTATTGTGGACATGTAGACATTAATTTTTATTTTCTAATAGGAAACGGCATTATAAAATCTGACGCTGTAGCAAACGCGATGTTAGCTGTTGACCGCAAAAATTACTGTGTTAACAATCCATATAATGATTCACCACAAACAATTGGATACTCTGCTACCATTAGTGCTCCACACATGGTAAAGTAGTGTTTCTTATTGATCCAAATTAATCCTATTGTCCTGTGAAACATATTAATACTGCTGTCAATTCTAGCATGCACATGCTCTAGAAAGGCTGAAGAAGCAGTTAATACCTGGCGAAAATGCTTTGGATGTTGGTTCTGGATCTGGATATCTCACAGCATGTATGGCCATGATGGTGGGTAAGAATGGGCGAATAGTTGGTATTGAACATATACCAGAACTTGTGGCACTTGCAACCAAAAATATTGAAAGTGATATGCCTGAGTTGCTCATTACTCAGAGAGTTAAACTAGTTGGTAAGTGTAAACACAAAACATATCAATTGTTTATATTTCTTGTAATAAGCTTAATTTGTCTTTCCTAATGACTTAGATTTTTATTACCCTTAAATAACCATAATGGCTAATCTTCAGTAATATTGGCACTTTGTTGAAAGGTTAAGAGTGAACAAAAAAGATGATTAGTACATTTAATAGCGATTGTATCAATTATATTTTTTGTTAACAGTGATGCACTATGGGAAACATTTCTTGCATAGGCTATGCTGCTCTATAGCTTTAGTATGCGGCTGTTCAAATTTACAGTTGCTGAGATATGAAGCTTGCTTTTATGGGGGTTTTTATATATGTGTTATGAATGAGTTAATGTGTAATTAATAAAAAATTAACCATCAAAATATTTTAATTTGGCGAGTGTGTATGAGAAAGGTTATCAAAGTGAATGAAGCCAGAGAAGTGTGTCAGGATCGTAACAAATGGAAATCCATAGTCTCTGCCTACCCCTCTGGGAAATGGGCGTGAATCTATGTATGTATGTACCATCAAAATATAGTTTATTTCATGTTTCATTGCTACTTCCAGTTGGAGATGGTCGTCTTGGATATCCTTCAGAAGCACCATTCAATGCAATTCATGTTGGAGCTGCTGCCCCAACATTGCCTCAAGCCGTGAGTTAATATTTATTTATTTATTATGGATCTCTAACAAAAAATATACACAAAATTGCACAGAAAAGTGAACATTCGTTATAGGAGACCACAGCATGCACATACATATAACAACAAAGCATAAAACAGAAAATTTAAAATAAATTAATTAAAATAAGCTACACGTTAGGAATTAGCTTAACAAAAGAAATAACCTGTTTTAAGTGTGTTTTATATTTTGGTAAGAGTTGACTAATATCAATATAGTGAGACATTGATAAATCTTTCTATTGCCTACACAGTCTTGGTACAGCAGCATAATGACCCAGGTTGGTTTTTGAGAATGGAACATCCAATAGGTTATAACACTTATAATTACTAATTCATGGAATTCGCCTAGGTATTTTTATGTGTAAGGTGCCTAACAGTTCACTACAGTCTGTGATGCTGTTCAGTATTATATGCAGAAATATGCATCTATGCCATCTTGATGTGTCTTTTTATCTAAAAAATCAGTTTAAAAATAAAATGCTGCTAAAGATCAATGTAAATACAACAATAACGATTACTAAACCAATTGAACCATTAGTTTAAGCAGTAGTTTATTTGAAGTCACATTAACATTGTTTACCTTTAGTTAGGTACCTAACCAAATGAATTAGATAACTTTGTAGTTACCCTTTCATTTTGCAGTTAATTGATCAATTGAAACCTGGGGGAAGACTCATTGTGCCCGTAGGACCTGAAGGTGGTGAACAACATTTAACTCAGGTACACAACTAATTTTTAATAAGTTTATTATTTTACAAAATTCAATTGATAAAGGTTGATGTATATTTGTTGGATAGTTGCTCAGCATGTGTATTATTAATAGATAACATACTAGCTGAACCCGGCTATGCTTAGGTGTGGCTCATTATAATATTTTCAAGTTGCTGATACTTTTTTTTTTTTTTTTTTTACGTGGGTGAATGCTATGACGCATATCCCTCCGCGGGGGCGGGCGGAGGGATTATGTCGGACTCGCCGGGGTAAAAGAAAGATGTTAAAAGACAATGTACCTCCCGGAATACCGACTAAACCTACCACGGTGTTCCTCGACAAAACCACTATCGACGGGGCCGCGCGAATCGCTTTCGCATGCGGTCGCGACCCCGCCGAGGTTACGGCCCGCCGTATGAAACGGCAGGCCACTACACGAAAGACCTACCCAAAATAGGCACTACGTCAGATAAAACCCTACTGTCTCCCCCAGAGGGGAGACGGACTCGACACAGAGGCGCGCGTTGGAACACGCACGCCGCCTCTCGGACCTGGTGCTGAACGGATGGCGGGCAGGCCCACAAAGCCCGCCACCCCCAGGTCAAACCTCAGGGTGGCTGGAGGTCATCGCGCGGCCTCCGGCGCCCGGCTCTGCGGTTGGGGAGAGGGTTTAAACGCTACCTCTCCCGCTCCGCCGCCTCCTTGATGGAAATTACTTCCTCACAGAAGGAGGCGACGGCGTTCCATGACCTCTCACTCCGGACCATAGACTGAACTACGGCCGGGAGCGAGAGGGCAACCGATCCGACTGCCGCGATCAAATCACGGCGCTGCGATGCCCAGGCGGGGCAAACCGCCAAAGTGGCAGCGCCATGTCCTCAACAACGTCGCGGCAGTCGCCGCAGTGGTGACAACCGGGCGTCTCTTGCCGGCGTATACGACACAGGAACTGGCCAAAACAACCGTGGCCAGTTAGAACCTGTGTCAGCCGGAAGGTGAGGGCGCCATGCCGCCTCTCCAGCCACTCCTCAAAAACGGGACTTACCGCCACGATCGTGGCGTGCCCGAAGTTGCTGATACTCTGGGAACTTCTGGAAAATATATAAAAACTCTAATTCAGAGACATAGAACATTATGTAAAAATTTGTCCATATATATTTTTTGTAGTTGTGGATATAAACATAATATTTATATGTTTAGTTTAATTACACACAAGGATATCATTAAATTGAGTATAATAAGAAATCTATACTAATATTATAAAGCTGAAGAGTTTGTTTGTTTGTATGCTTGAACGCGCTAATCTCAAGAACTACTGGTCCGAATTGAAAAATTCTTTTAGTGTTGGCTAGCCTATTTATCGAGGTAGGTTATAGGCTATATAACATCACGCTATAACCCACGGGAGCGGCGCAGTAATCATAAACGCGAGTGAAACCGCGGGCACATCTAGTTATTATAATATAATCTATATTTTATTTTGGATTTCTCCAGACTTCTAATATCTTCGATGGTATAGTAGCAGAGGTGCTTTACACCCACATTTCGCGACGTATTGTTTTAAGTCTTACGTCATAGTAAGTGTGCCTAAAAATATCGGGTACAATTTTAGACTCCTCGCTTCTACTGTGAGAACCAGCTCCAGAGAACATGCAACAGCTGAAAACGGCTTTGTTGGAGGAGAAATGGAAAAATCATATCTAGCTAGTTACCATTAAAAAGTTGACACTTTTTTATTATTCCAGGAAAGCAGCTAATAATTCTTATAAGTTAAAACATATTAGCAAAAGGCCAATTACAAGTTTTCACACATGAATAGTATAATATATATTTTTTTTAACGTAGACAGCGATGTATTTCATACAAAGATTATACATAAAAGAAAATCTAACACTAGGTATCAAAAAATAGCTTCTATAAACTTGATGCAAACAAGTCAAGATCGACTCTCCGACACTCTCGCCATTAAACGTACGACATACTTTAACAATATATGAATTTTGTCTGTACACACAGCGACACATCAACCCAGACTGTTTGGACTTTAAACTATTAGAAGTTGAACGCTGCGAATCGTGAGAGTGCGTTATATTTTTGTTACGCTCTATCTTTACCATTACTATGCCCTGTCCCTTTCCGACAATTCTCTATTTTGTATGTAGCGTAGTTATGCGTATATAGAGTGTCTAACTTGATGTGTAGCCGTGTGTACATTCAACGTCGTTCTCGCTAGAGGTACATCGAGAAGATTTTTCTTCGTAGTGCAGTGGGTACGCGTAGTTCAACCTTGTTTACTATCTCGGGAACATCAACTAAGCCATTCATAACGCCGTATAAAAATGTTAGATCCGCTACTTTCCTGCCTTCGTATTGGGTGAATGTGAAACTTTCTACAACGACTAAGGTAGTTAGGCAAGTAGGTATTGGACCGGTATTGTAAGTACTTATCTTAAAATTTCTATTAAATACCTTTAAGGCGGTTAATACATACCTACATTCTAAATTGGATTCCAAATTAGCGATGCATATTATATATATATATATATATATACTATGGACGATAGTACAGTATAGAATTTTAATTGTTTTGATATTCTTAAATTCAGATGATAGCTTTAATACATATAAAACAAAATGCTTTGGATTCTTTATTTATAATATACCATCAATGTGCAAATCAAATATTATAAGCTTTGCTTGACGCAAAGCTTATAATATTTGTATATATATGTTACTCCAAAATCTTTGATGGTATTGACTGTTTTATTGGTGCATTACAGAGCTTATAAGTAGTTTTAATAGGCTTTGGTTTGCGGGTAAAGGTACACGTGTAACACTTGGCGACATTCATTCAAGTCCAATTTATTTCGACAGCAATAGCTTAAGAACCGGTTTAAATAATAATAATAATATAATATTCTATCACATACACACAACACCATCTAGCCCAAACTAAGCAGAGCTTATATTATGGGTACTAGACAATGGATAAACATACATATATACTTTTTTGTAAATACATACATATTGTTACGTGCTGGGTTCGAGGGATAAGAATGTAAAACAATATTACCATCTAAAACGTTTTATTCTAGCACACAATTAAATTTAAAACACAACAAACACTATACTGCACTTTTCCACTGTAACTGCTTCAAACTCCGTAGTATTTACGCTTCCGTTCGCTTCGATGAATACTTACTCGCTTACGATTGTAAACTGACTCGGCGGTGCGCGTGCGCCCTATTTATACGCGGGTAAAGCGTTTCTGGAGTTTTCTAGAAAAGCCATTCCTGGTATGTAACAGTACGACGATTCGAGAATGTGCCAGCGTTCTCTCTACTCTACTTGTACCGGCGAACTACGTAATACCGTAAGACTTCAATAGATGGTGCTGTAATAAATTATTAGACGCAACTGCCGAGTCTTTCCCACAATGGCGAGAGATGACACTGGGTGTAACAATATTTAGCCTTTGCCTTTAATAATTTAATCAACAACAAGCAATTTAATATACTGCCCCTATCTAGTCAGTACAATTATGTATCTATAAACATGCCTGTTTGTATATAAATATAACAAGCTATTTGAGAAACACAATGACGTAGTTGTGCGCTCAAGCCGCCACATATACAAGCTAAATGTACCCAAACAAAGAATTGATGTATTCAGCAAAAATTCTTACTGTATGGCGATCTACATATATAATAAATTACCAGACATATTTAAGAATCTCCCCATGACAAAATTCAAGAAACAGTTATTTATTTATTTATTTATTCCTTGGTACACCAACAGCATTACACGTTACATCTAATACATACTTCTTACAACAATGAGTCAGTTCTGACATGCATGCCTATTACAGGTATACACAGCAATCACATTAAGACAACAATCTGTTCCTAGTTGTATACTAACATATAAACAAGTTTAACACAATAAAAGCAAAAAAAAATATAGCAAAAAAAATATAGCAAAACTCAATAAAACCTATCAAAACAAAACAAACAAAACAACATATCATGACGATCTATGCGCCATCGCTATGTTCCTGCACCTCTAAAACGGTTTTCCTGAATTTGTTCAATGACAGATCGTGAATATCTATATTTGACCTTTTGGAGAGTTCATTGTATTCCCTACACATTCTGAACAGGGGTGCATTGCGACCGAGATTGGTTGCATGCACTACTCATAAATAAATGTCTGTATCATATAAATGACTATTTCAATGAAAAATATATGACCTTATAAGCTACCCATTAAACTATGACATGATTAATAGTACCATTATTAAATTCTTATTTTATGATTAAACATTTTAAATTGCTACAAATACAGCTACAATACTAATACTGTTTGTTGTTACGAATTTAGTAGATTATGATATTATAATTTAAAGACTAATTGTAGATGTTATTTATGCTTTTATCTCTTACACTAAATAATAACAATTGATAATTTTTAACATGCATATTAATAAGATAATCTTTTTGTGTTTATCTCATTTTTTCTTTTTACTTCTCAATCCCCGTTGACGCCGATCGGCGACCTCACATTTGTACCCGTTAAATCCCGGTGACGCCTTAAGGCGTCAAGCAAAAAAAAATGGGTCGCGCGTGATTTTTTGCCGTTTCTGGATTGAAAGGCCTGTATTTAAAGTCTTGTATTGTATTTGTATATCATTGTACTCGGAATGAATTGAGCTTGTCGAACGAACCATTTACCAACTGAATAATATTTATATAATATTGTTATTGTTATGTCACGTGACTTCGCGCCGAGCGTTCGTTCGTCGATGTTATTTGTGCCGCTGTTTACTGTCGTTTTTTGTAGGGCAAGTATATAAGTGTAATACTTTATTAGAAAGCTTATTCTTTCTATTTTTAGACACAATAGAAACAATACTGACTAATGTTATTTTTGTACCTATAACAAACTGAAGCTCAAAATAACCTATTATCATTTATCGGATTTCACGCCCCTTTTGTTATTTGTTGTTTTTTAGTACAGTATTATATCGTATTTCAGGTTTCAATCACTATAATAGTGTTATTTATTTTAATATAATGTTAGTAAAATTTTCTGAAAAGTTACTTAGCTGAGACGTTAAGGAATTACCAAATTGTTGATTACATATGTAAGCAACACATAAATGCAATTTATATGACACTATAGTGTTTCGATTGAGCCAATGTCAGAGTTACGCATACCTACGTCTTCAGCCGACGAACATCATTCCCTGCGAACATCAGCGACAAGTTCGCGACGCACTGCTATTAAATCTTAATTATGATATTATGTGTTATCAAAGCCAGGCGAGGCAATACCTCTAATTAAAGAAAGCTTAACATCACCGAAACCATTTTATTGCGTTTTTAATCAGTTGGAAGTTGTTGCAATTTTCTTCTTATTTGGTATTTATTACGATATAGGTGGCGCATTTTATCTTGGCCGGATTGAAGTTAGCTACAAGGTACGTTCGCGCATGTACAGTCACTAAGAAAATAGTTAAATGATTATATTTAAGCTTATTATCTTGCGGAGGTAGACAGAGACAAAGGAACTATTTGCTTATTATTAATACAAAAAAAAGTCAATAACAAAAGTCAACAACAAAATTTAACAACAAAACTTAACAACGAAACTTAACAACGAAACTAAATAACAAAAATAACAACAAACGAAAACAATATCAACTTGAGTACACGACCGTACGGAAGAGCGAGATAGTTACACGAACAACCACAAAGTGCTGACGAGTGACTGAAATAGCAAATCCTTAAACATTATGGCCGTGCAATTATAGGGATGTACCACTTATTTTTCGCAACTTCTAATTTCTTAAGATTGTCTATGGCACTAATCCGATTGTCTATGCCACTCATCCGAAGCTGGAAATAAAAAGTTATTGAAAAGGTTTTTAGTTTTTAAATAACTTTTTTATATAATACAAAATAAAGTAAAACCATGTGTGATTAAAATTTCAATGAATACAAAGATATCGATGTTACGTAATAAGCGAGCAAAGTAAATTGTTAATATGTTGTAACATTTAATAGATCTCTTAAAACATAATAATATATGTTAATATTTAAAGTATTTCATTTTGTACTACACTCGCGTGCAAGTAAATCGACTCAAGTCTCAAGTGCGCATAAAAAGTGATATAACTAAAAAATTACTTATTTTACCTCTATATAATGTTTTACATAATTAAAGCCTAGTAATTAGGCTTTCAAATGGTAGCATAATATCAGTAATTTAAATAAACACTTGTACTTAGAATGCAACTGAACGCAACCTCCCGTAAACTGCTCTGCGCTCTATACACAACTTGCGCGACACAACCCCCTATAAAAACCCTCTGTAATCGTTTTTTCTTATCAGTCGCTCATTAGACGTTGACCTGAACACATCTCTGCAAATTAAAGCCGTCATTTGAAGAAAATTATGGATACAACACCTGAAGAAGCCGCTCAAGTCGTTGCCCTATTGCAAGAAGGGTTGAACCAGCGAGAAGTCGCTCGTCGTTTGAATATGAGTCAGTCCGCTGTCTCGAGAGTATACAGAAGGTTTCAAGAGACTGGTGCCTTCACTCGGAGGCCTAATACCAGCCGACGCCGGTGCACCTCGGAGCGTGACGACCAGTTTTTGGTCTCGACCTCTCTCCGAAATCGACACCTTACCGGCGTAGATGTGCAGCAGGAGCTACGTCAAGTTCGCGGGGTGACTGTCAGTCAGTGGACAGTTAGAAGAAGGTTGAAAGAAGCTAACCTTACTCCGAAAAGACCCGCTACAGGCCCGAAGTTGACCACAGCTCATCGTCAAGCACGCCTTCACTTTGCTCGAGAGCATTTGGATTGGAGCATAGAGCAATGGCAGTCAGTCCTGTTCACAGATGAGACGAGGATGTGTCTCCATGGCAGCGACAGGAGAGGTCGGGTATACCGTCGTCCCGGTGAACGGTTTTCACAGTGCTACTTTGTGGAAACCGTTGCATATGGTGGCGGATCTTGCATGATGTGGGCCGGAATTTCCTTAGAAGGCAAAACGGAGCTTGTTTTCGTTCCTGGGGGAGGCCGGGGAGGAGGTCTGACCAGTGATCGTTACATTGAAAATGTTCTACTGGATCAAGTTGTCCCTTATCAAGGCTTTATTGGGGAAAATTTCATCTTGATGCATGACAATGCCCGATGTCACACTGCTCGGGCCACACGTGATTTCCTGAACGAAGTTGGAATTCACACTATGCATTGGCCAGCGCTCAGCCCTGATTTAAATCCCATTGAGCACATATGGGACGAGCTCGAAAGGAAAGTTAGAGCGAGGAATCCAGTTCCGACAAACATCAATGAGCTCAAGACTGCGTTGGTAGAAGAGTGGGGTCGAATACCACAATCATCCATTAAAAAGTTGATAAGGTCGATGAAGAATCGCATGAGAGCAGTGATCAGAGCTAGAGGAGGAAATACCAAATATTGACACGAATAAATTTTTATCTTACGCACATTTTGTTTCATTTAAACACAATAACCCCATACTGTGAAATTGTATGAATTTTCAACATTTTTTACATTATCATTGGCATTAACCTTTTTTACTAAACTACTGAATCGATTTTCATGCAACTTACACCATTTTAAAGCTCAATTACTAGGCTTTAATTATGTAAAACATTATATAGAGGTATAATAAGGCATTTTTAAGTTATATCACTTTTTATGCGCACTTGAGGCTTGAGTCGATTTACTTGCACGCGAGTGTATATTAAAACAGTTAAATAAATACTATGATATTCATAGTATTTATTTAACTGTTCAACTTAAAAATAGACTATAACAAAATAAATCATAATTTAAATCTGATATTTATAATATACAACATTATTTATATATTAAATCGTAATGGATTAAATCGATTTTCCAGTATTTATGGTATTATTGTTACGCATCGAGTATGCATTGGTCAGTCACTAGCTAGTGTTACCGTCCCCGCACCCCGCACCCTGTCACCAATTAGTTCCAAAAAACTGCACTGCGCAGCCACTTGTGACGAACTTCAATCCGGCCAAGATAAAATGCGCGTACTATACCTATTATTAAAAAAATAAAGTTAGGTAATTAATAAATTCATGATTTTAATTAAGTATTAACAAACGATTAATAAAATGTCTTTATTCTTAAATACAGTCACGACAACTGCTTTGGTAGGTGTCCACCTGTAGTGGAGTGGTGGTTTGTCCACCTGTTTAGTTATCGCACGCTGTCGTAACATACCTATGTTACCAACTTTCATGAACGTAATTTCAAATAAACGAATTCCCTTGCAAACTTCCATTCCTTTAAATACTCACAAATGGTCCGTTTGTGTGGATAAGTGCGGATAACGCACGTCCAACCAACTAAAGAACGCCTACAAACTTCAAATTCATCAAATCTTTTATAATTATACGTATATCTGCATTTCTAACTGAAACGCAATTTTTTTATTTTTATGGATTTATCATTTAAAATATAGAATTTTTGCCCTTTTCACCCCTATAGGAAATTAATTTAGTAAATATTTTCTTAGCGATCGCCTCTGTCATAAAGGAAATCTACATATTTGTTACATATATTTGACGTAGATTAATATTGTCCACTAAAATTAACTACTAAAATGTTATTTGTAACAATCCCCGAGTACTTTCCCTAGAACAGCCCTAGCATAGTCAAGAATTCACACGAAGCGATATAGAATTTAGAAATTCAATACATTGCTCATATAATACATATTCTCTGTGATTTTTAATTGTTTACCTTTTATTTAAAGGTGGACAAGGCAGCGGATGGTACAACTACTATCACGAAACTAATGAGTGTTATTTATGTGCCACTAACCGACAAGGATCACCAGTACCGTAAGTCAATGCACTAATGTAGGCATATTGAAGTCGCTCATGTCATGTTCATTTGGATTACTCCATCCTTATTGAATTGTATAACATGTTTTTGTGAGATTCTTATTAATTTAACCTTAGAATAACACTTAAAGCCCTATTAACGCAAAGCGAAGTCTGTAAAACTAAGATATAAAAAAGACTCGGCCACGCCTCACTATGGTGTAAAACTACCTTGTGCGCTATTATTCTTGTATCCGTACTTTTTATATGCATATCAACATTTTATTGTATCTACTCATAATTATTATTAAATGATCTTTATATTTCACTAGTGGATGCCCACAGATTATTTATATTTTTATGAGAAATTTGAAAAGGGTTATTATTTGTGATTATTTACTTAAGGGAACTCAATTAAAGTAAACCCTTTTTAAACGCTAATTCTGTTCTTCTAACAGTCCCGGCTCTGCCAAAATTCAAGCTTCCTAATAAAACCAATATAAAATAGTGGTCATTAACTAGTTGTTTATCGATACTTAAACAATCATTACTAAGGCTAAATTAGATGGGTATGTCATAACTGCGGGCATGCGCTAGAATATATGAATAATTAAATGAGTCTCATCTAATGCATGTAAATATACATATTATAAAGTTTCTTAGAAACTTATTAGGTACCAACACTTTTAAATATAAGAAAACAAGTTGTCCTTTGCAGGCAGATGTTGTATACTTTAATCAACCAAGTTGTCTAACCAATCGATCGGGTGTTTGTGGTCGCAGCTATCATTAGTAGAGTCACTAGACGAGTTGACCCTGCAAGCAACAACTAATAGATTACTATGTAGTTTGTTTTAATCAATATATTGGGAGTCAATCGAGAATTTTGTTCTAGGTCCTTGGCGTTAATATTAAACCACAATGTAACATTTATAATATTATCATTGATCATAAGTATATTCTCAAACTTTATAACCAATAAAACTACATTTGTATTGCAACTATATTTATTGTACTAGTATATTCATTAAACATTTTTATAAATTATTGTATGCAAAGAAAAATAAATAAAGCTTACTGTAATTAAGTAGTGTTATTTTTTACTACGAAATAATTTTCCCGTTAATTTCTTTTTGCCGAAAGACTTGTCATCTTTGTTGGAATCTATTGGTCGAGGTTTAATATGTAATATAGAATATAGGGTATCAGCATCATTCTTGTTTTCAATCATAGCCTGTAATTCTTCCTGAAAATAAAAACATTATCTTAGATGATCATGTAAATAAAAATAGAAATAACATCTTAGACCCAATCAGATGCACGTGGTAATAATTGCTTACACGCGTGAATATATCTTTTTATTCGCTTTATTGCAATATAGCTCCGATAGTTTGGGACGGAAGCTGGATTGGTGAGGTATCTCCACTTTGTCGAAGATACACAGTACACAGCCAACAAACCTCGTGTTGTTCCTGTTCTACACGGCCTTGTGCAGCTTTTTGAAGAAACACGGTATTTTGAGCAGACTTGTTAGTGGTCCGTGCCTCACGCTGCTATAGGATACGGTGACCACAGGCCGAAAAACTTATTGAATGAATCAATCGATATCATTTACATGAATGCTTGAATCCCGGCATTTGTACCATCGCACAGTGTTTTAAGAAACCTATTTCTTGGACACCTCATTTTTATTAGAATAACTGCTAGATATAATTATTTAAATGCAAGATTTCGAAATATTTAAAATCATAAAATTTTCAGGCGGATATTTAGAAAAATAAAATCTCTTAAACTTAGCTATATACACAAAAACAATGTTAAGGACATTAATGGCGTCTTTCATGCTGTGTCTTTTAAAGTTTAAACGAATCTCGTAGCTTTATTAAACTCCATTTGGTTAGGTACTTAACTAAAGGTAAACAATCTTGATGTGACTTTTTACACTAACACATATTAAACAAATAAACTACTACTTAAACTAACGGTTCAATTAATTTAGTAATCGTTATTGTTGTGTTAACACAATTTGATTTATCTTTAGCAGCATTTTATTTTTAAACTGAGTTTTCAGATGAAAAGACATCAAGATTGTTTACCTTTTGTTAAGTAACTAACCAAACGGAGTATAGGTTCATTTAAATACGCGTTTTTTTGTTTTTAGATTCTTTTATTTTCTCGCTTATTCTGCCGTATTGATAAAAGTTATTTTCATTGAAATTATTGTCTTTGCTTCCCCAAACAACTACATAAAGTATACGTCCCAATTCTATGGAATGTAGAAATGATTCTAAAATAACTGTTTTCGCTAGGGCTGTCACAATTTTATCCGGATTAACTTATTTTTTATTTGATTTTGATTATTACAACATAAAAATTTTATTTTAAAATAGTCAGTTTAAAGTAGTCACAATTACAATAAATAACGAACCGGGATTTCGCTGTTTTTGCTACAAGAAAAAGATATTTGTTAAAGCACTTCGACGACTAATACACTAGTTCATATTAAGATTGACTGTTATACTATATTGCATATGTTATACTGTATTGTATTATTTATCAACTAATTTGTTACTTACAAGTGCGCACAGCATTTGCAGTTTTATGGTTACAGCATAAATAGATACCACAATTATTTATTCATTACAAACTTATACTTGCAAAAGAAAGATATACCAAAATTATCAAATTACATATCCAATTGGGACTTTATCATTGTATTTGTTTGTTATTTGAAGTAAATATGAAATAATTGGCAAACTAAGTGTAACTATATGTTTGCGTTGAATACGATTGATATAAAATCTTTTTAACGGATCATAAATAACGAACGGAAATCAAGAAAAGAATGTCAGTTAAATATAGAATGAATGAATAGAATCTACAGTTGTCTTTATATTTCAGATATTTATATGTAAATTAACTAATAACAATACAAATTATTAATTATATACATAATATAAACAATTCTTTAAAACTAACTTATACCTAAAATATTATGAAACAGAGAAATAAAAAAGAAAACTAAAACCCTCTAATAGGCGTCATAGAATTCCTCCGCATCACAGTCAACTGGTAGTGTGCCCAAAAGACTAGCAGCATTGCCACGTTGAATGGCAATGCTTATCCTTTCCGCGAAATAAAAGCCAGCCCTCTGGTCACGGGAAGTGTCGATTAACCTTTTCGCTATGTCTCTATAAAGAGCACGAGCACTGGGACCCCATGACCCTAGCGTTTCGATCCCAATCGGCTCAAAAACATAATCCCCTGCCAGGTTTTTGTATTTGCGCCGTTTGAGTCTCCGCGGATGCAGCAGCAGCACCAGCACAACCCGCCGTACTGGGAAGATGTGATGGCGCAAGGGTGTCTACACACGTTGCGTCCCACACCAAGGGCCTACCCATCTTCCAAGGCATCAATGACATACCGTCCGGTCTCTTTCCATCGTCACGTGCCAAACCATTAGGTTCAAGATGAGCTGGCACGCCGGCGGTGACAAGAGCACGACGGATAATGTCATTAAGGTTGGCGTGTCGCGAAAAACGACCGGCACTCCTGCTACATGATAGGCCATGGTGGCCAAGGCCATCGACGGCTTCACCACAGTGACATCGATGCGGAGAAACACATGGAGCACCTAAACGAAGGCAAGAAGCGATGCGGAACGTTGTGTCATCCAACATAGTGCCTATGTTGGACGATGGGCGTGCTTGAAGCCAAAGACCCGATTCCCATTCCCCCACAGCCAATAAACGGGCACGCTCAGCAACATTAGGAGATGTGTTCATGAGATGTTCTCTCACCATGTTGCAGAGCGACCCGTCCCACCGACTCTGAGAGAATAGATCGGATGGCAAATCAGAGCTTGGACAGATCATTTTCCAAGCGTTCACTGCGTCGGACTTGCACGACACTTCTGAATTAACCAGTGTGGGAGCTAAAATTTTCCTGGTCAATTCTTCAGTGCAGTGGACCGAAGACAGGAACGCCGGTAAACTGACATCACTAATTTTGCGAACGCCGAGGCCACCCAAGCGAACTGGTAGGGTTGCCTGGAGCCACACTCGGTCGTTCATGGCCAAATTTAAAATTTTTCTAAGTGTATGCCGAATAGTATTGTCAATTTTATCCAAAAGTATTAAATGCTTCCAAAATTGAGAGGATCGGAGGGCATGTGTGAATTTAGGAACGAAGAGGCAATAACGAATGATTGTATAAGCCGAATGAATATTAATTTTGAGTAGTCGGTCTGAAATTTCACAAAAATTTTGGATCTTCTCATCTATGAACGACTCGAATGCCTCCTCCAATACGGGAGACCCGAGAAGGCGAAAAGAAACTTTTTCAATAATTTTTATGTTTGGAGCCAAAGAATTGAATTTTGATAAAGCCAATATATATAATATTTAAATTGTATTTTCGATAAATCTTACTCTTTACTAAATAATATCTTTTTCGTTACAAAGCACCACATATTCTTCTGGATCATAACTTCAGCTTCATTAGTACTGGTAAGTTCCTCCAGCAAATCCGTGTTAGGCACAGCTTTTAACAATTTAATTGCAGATGCAGGCAAAGGAATCTTACATTGTTTCGTTTGTTGGATAAGCAGTGCATGTGAGATTAGAGGATCAGATGACTCTAAAGCTCTATGGAATAGATCGGTCATAGTTTTACTATCCATTTTTCGGCCATGATGTTCGAGATCACTTCTCCAAAATTTATTCCTGGTTTCCGATGCCTGCTCGGAGAGCATTGCAACAGGAAGCTTTACTACAAGAACTAGCGTATAGAAGGTGTCTGTACGCTAGTTCGACGACAGACCACCTTTGATCGATTGTAACGTTTGAGTGGCTACTTTTACAAACTAGGGGCTATATTTACAATTGTTTGAGAACTTTTACTAAAAGCTGACGCATTCAAATATCTTATTAACTTTTAAAATAATTATCAACAAAATTGCAACCCGTACATTTTTTGATGATTAATTTAACTTATATCAGATCCGGATGTATCATTATTATATTATCCGGATGTATCATTATTATATTATCTGAATGTGCGATAACGTCGTAAAATCGGATGAAACTCAAAATGCTTGTAATTTATAGATGCCATGGAATTGGGACGTGTAATTTATGTAGTTGTTTGAGGAATCAAAGACAATAATTTCAGTGTAAATAACTTTGCCCAATACGGCAGTATATTCGAGAAAATAAAAAAATCTAGGAATGAAAAGAAACGTACATAAATGAATCTAATAAAGCTACGAGATTCGTTTAAGCTCTAAAAGACGCAACATGAAAGACACCATCAATGTCCTTAACATTGCTTTAGTGTATATTACTAAGTTTCAGAGATATATATTTTTCTGAATATCCGGTTGAAAATATTATGATTTACAAATATCTTTTTCTCAAAAACTATTCATGCTTTCTAAACGGGGATACGAAATCTTGCATTTAAATGATTATATATTATATAAATAAAATGCGATGTCTGAAAAGTAGGTTTCTTAAAACACTGTGCATCGTTCCTACTTTAAATATATACGTATGTATAATTTTACTTTAACTATATTTCACGTTGAATAATTTTACAAATTTCAAGCACATCATCATCACCATCTCAGCTAAAAGACGTCCACTGCTAGGCGTAGGCCTTCCCTAAGGTTTTCCACACAGACCGGTCTTGAGCACACATCCAACCGCTTCCCGCGACCCTTACGAAGCCGTCGGCACAATTTCAAGCACAATTTTTTTATGGATTATGACAAGTAATTTCATAGCTGTTTAAAATCACACAATGTGCAACTAAACATTGTTTACAGCTGTCTATGACCTTTGAAGAATTAATACCAGCCCACTACAGGCGGGTGATAATTATAAACAGAGTAACGGCGGTCTATTAACTGTTAAAAATACCGAAACTTACTTGTGTTAGTGATATCAATTTATCCAAAGAGACGCCTCTGTTCATGATCCTTGCGAGGTTTTTAGAGTTAACTCCAGGTAACTTACGAACAAAATCATGGACCAAGATATTATATCGCTCGTAATTCATGTCATCAGCAGTATTGTCGCCACTGAGCGCGAGAGCTTCTTCTACGGTAGGATTTTTTCGACCTTGCTGAAATAATCAATATTATTTTCTAATCATAATGTAAAATGTAAATGTCTGCAATTGAGTTTCTATAGAACGTAAACTGGAAAATACGAATTAAGTTAAAAGAAATGATTAATATTTTTATATAGGGCTGTTTATACGTTGAAGTTGAACTAGTTAATAGCGAAGCGGTACAGCAGATCCATCTTGGCGAACATGCTTTGCAAAACATGTCTTTCCGAATTCTGCTTAAATTGTACGTTAAAATTGATTCTCCAAATTCCTGGACACTGAAACTGGGTGAAGCAGACATTGAATTTTGTTCAATTCCGTTGGCCATGAGACCAATGCCGCAGATGAAATAGGATGTGGCGGCATCGACTGCTTGAAAGACAGTGACGAATACCGAAGTTACTTGTATTACATTACAACTGGATAAATTATATCATAGTTTCTAACTCCGAAATGTATTACAGTACCGCCTAAGAAAATAATATATACATATATAAAAATGTAGGCATGTCTTCATGTTAACCTGTCAAGTTTTAGAATGGCAAACATAATTAAAAGCCTATTGTGTCTGGCCTACGGTGTACCGCTATGACTCCAATAGGTTAATGAAAATGATGACTTAAGAAATTTGGGATACCCAGTTCAAATTTTATTATTATTTATAAAGATTGGGCTACCCAGTTCCACTTTTATTATTAATTATAAAGATTGGAATACCCAGTTCCAATTTTATTATCTATAGTAATATTATAAAGCTGAGGAGTTTGTTTGTTTGTTTGCTTGAACGCGTTAATCTCAGGAACTACTGGTTCGAATTGAAAAATTATTTTAGTGTTGGATAGCCTATTTATCGAGAAAGGCTATAGGCTATATAACATCACACTACGACCCACGGGCGCGGCGCAGTAGCGATAAACGTGGGTGAAACCGCAGGAACATCTAGTTCATGAAGATAATACAAAGAGGAGGTGGCGGCATTTATTTTCCTATACAAACTATGCGTGACAGCGGGCGGGGGTGAAGTGGACGTTACACTCCTGCTGACTCCGCCCACTTTCTTATGACAACGTAATTTCGCCATCCGACACTAGAGGGTAAATTATGTGGTCGTACTTGGGTGTGTTTTACCATATTATTATTCTTTTGTCAAAAACAGTTTACTATTCGGTGCCATGTTTGGATGCTCGTATTATCGTGTATCGCCTATTGTGGCGTGTTTGACAAATATTTTAGCAAATACAGTAAACGTATAATATAATTATTACACAAATACAAATAACTATGTGAAGTGGCAGCATAATACGAAAACATTATGTACTAATATTAGGCTTACCTATATTAATACCGGACCATGCATAGACGGCGTTATTAAATATTGAGATTTAAAATAAATACACAAGGTCGTTCTTTTACACAATTTTAATATAAAAATACAAAAGCAACCCAAAATAATGACTGTCCCTAATAATGGCAAATATAAAGTAGGCAACTTAATACGTAATATTCGGTTTTCGATTGTTGAGACTTAAAATATATACACAAAGTTGTTCCGTCACATTTATTTGAATGTGAAATATACAAAAACAAACTAAATTACTGATGATTACAAATCTACACGTGGATTCGAAGCTGCTATAACATTGCCCCTAATATTTGACTGATATTGAGTAACCTAATACGTAATATTCGGTTTACAAATTGTTGCGATTTAAAATAAATATACAAAATTATTCCTTTACATTAATTTGAATGTAAAATGTACAAAAACAAACTAAATTGCTGATGATTATAATGCTGAGAGGGATTAGGAACAGCCTATGTAATATTGTTCCTAGAATTTAACTAATACCCTGCAGAGTTGGTAAGTCTAAGGACGTACCGAAGTTCGGGGTTTTACCGAAACGTAACTAATATTTTATCTTTAAATCTAAATACGGCTCTGTAAATTACCCCATCTATCCGATCTATCGAGTACCACGTATACTATGCTTTTAGATAAAATCATTGTAACAATTAATGTATATTTAGATAAGAATTAACGATACTAGTAAATTAAAGTTAGAACTACACATTTCAATTACAATTTCAAAGATGTAAACAACATTAAAAAAGATTTTCATCTCTGATTTAAATCATGCAGCGCCATCTATTGGTGAGTAGGTATATTACTGTGATAAACATCGAACGAATGGAATATTCTGGCATATCATTAAAATAATCAATTTAAAACACTTATGAGTGAAATGTGATGTGTTCCGTAGCATTACGACGTTTATCGGAGTAATTTCTACAAGATAACATACAACACTTCATATTTTTGTAGTATTTTTCACTGTTAAACAATTTTTCTAGATTCTGTTCGCAGCGTACCGGAAGTATGTTCGATGCGAGTTGCCGATAGACTAAGCAAGCCACGCCCACCAAATGTGAAATCCTATGTATCAAGTGCACATTTTGTATGCCCTCTCCTCTTTGTATTAGCTTCATGATCTAGTTATTTATAAAGATTGGGATACCCAGTTCCAATTTTATTATCTATACTAATTGAAATGAAACACTTTATACGGATTTTATCGCGTTGTTTATTTTACTTTAAACACTGTTATTACATAATTTTGAAAACTCTAGTATAAAGTGTTTAATTTCAATGTATAACATTCGCGTAAACATAAGACAATATTATCTATACTAATATTATAAAGCTGAAGAGTTTGTTTGGTTCAACGCACTAATCTCAGGAACTACTGGGTCGAATTGAAAAAATATTTTGGGTTGGATAGCCCATTTATCGATGAAGGCTATAGGCTATATAACATCACGCTATGACCAATAGGAGCGGAGCAGCAATGAAAACTGTTGCAAAAAACAGGGAAAATTGTCATATGTGAAGCAGACGAAGTTGCGCGGGTCAACTAGTTATTTCTAAAGATTGGTATAGCCAGTTCCAATTTATTATTATTTACACAGAATTGTAGGTTCATATTTATTATATTATATAGGCATACTAACTTTGAGCTCATAAAACAATTCAGCGGTAGCATAGGGACTGGGCGACCACACCAACTTCAATCTAGGAAAGTGAATTGTGAGAAGTTGCAACTTTTGTTGTATATCAGCTCCAGATATATCCGACGAAACGACAAAGTGTCCCTGCAATTAATATTAATATCATATAGTTTCTCTCTTTTTTAATAATCACATAGCAATTTGTCACTGTCCTACTTTGACGCACATCGACGCGTTTGATTGTCTGGACATCTTTCCACACAGGTGAGATTTAAACGAGTAATCGTGTTTAGGGCGTTATGCAAACTTGTGGTAGACTTCAGCTAAGAGGAAACAATAGAATATGTGCTATAGGATCCTAAGAAACGTATGT
The DNA here is from genome assembly GCA_963675205.1 of Catocala nupta. Classification (NCBI taxonomy): domain Eukaryota; kingdom Metazoa; phylum Arthropoda; class Insecta; order Lepidoptera; family Erebidae; genus Catocala; species Catocala nupta. Next base: position 21,181,397 of record OY776086.1, on the reverse strand, counting down.
GTGAGTGTTGAGTCAAATCGCTACTGCATCGCGTTGAGTCAGTAGGCTAATTCACGTAATTAAATAAGTTCAGTTGCAGTTAAGTTTCGATCAAAATAGCCCTTTTCGTATTCTCGTAATTTTGACAACTGCTGTCAGATACGCTCGCGTCAAGTTCGCGTCACGCGAGCGCTTTAGAGTATTCTACTGCTGCGCGTTTTATGTGCGTGATTCAGATCGCAACTTGATCGGTATTCACCTATTCATTTGACGTCTCAAATGACAGTTTAGTCCGATCAACGTGAAACCAGGCCTCCTTCACTCGGCCGTACCTACAGGGATGTGCCTACTGAAGTGCCTACACTTTAGCGCGCCTTCCAAGCCGCATCGCCAGTCGGTTGTCGCCGCTCGCGCGCAGAGCTCGCTAATACTTTATTAGACTAAGTTTAAAATAAATGATAATTGCTTAAGTAAGTAGTTACATACCTAGACTAAGAATTTACCAATAGCCTGAGTAAGTAAAATGCAGTTACTTATTTATACCTAGCAAACAGACGAAAAACACTTCCTAAGAAATCGTCAAGTTAACTTGAAGTAAATTAACAAAAAATATCACTAACTATTAAACAAGGATATATCTAGGTATATTTTCATTTATTAAAATTTACCGTGTAACCATACGCATTAAACATAGGATAATTATTTATTATTACGTGATCAAGTAGGTAGATGGACGATGAATAGATATTATAGTAGCAGCGGCAAGTCGACAACCCTAGCGCGACAGCTAGCGCGTCACTCCGCGCCAGACAGCGACAGCGTTATGTGTTAGAAAAGAGCGAAAACGGTTAGGTGAATATCGCGTTAGGCACTGAGTGCTTATGCGAGCTGAATTGCACTTTGTTGTTTAGTAGCAAGAGTCGCTATTTCTATAAATTGGTTTGCGAAGTGATCCTTCTGTACCTTAGTACTATATTTATTCTGTGGTGAAACGTTAAACGTAATCGATTCCATGCCATTACTTAGTGAGTAAATTAATTTCCCATAAGTGGCCACACCGTGGGTAAATTTAACTGATTTAATGGCCCAAAAGCCTGAAAGCCATGTCAAAAGTATTACATACGACTGACGTACAGTTGACGCGCAGCACACGCGCAGTTTACGCATAGCTTGCACGTAAGCTCAGCTAAACAATTACAAGAATACCATTTTGCATTAAGAAGTAAACTTAATTGCAACTGCACCGCAACTTGATCGGCGCGTCAAGAAAATACGTGAATTAGCCTACAGATGTTCATAAAGTGTTTTCGCCAACACCTCATTGCGGTATTATTGTAATTTTAATTAACTAGAGTGAGAAACATAAACGTATGTATAAAGTGTATTATTGTGACTTCTCTCTAGTATAATAATAATAGTTTTATAAGGAATGGTATTAAGCCTACTGGTACTGATACTATTATTATGATTAGACTCAACACGCGTTACGTTTCATCGAATAAAGTAGTTTTAATTAAAAGTATTTTTATTTATGTTACCTGTAAATTGAATGGTTTGTTCTGATCGAATTCTATTAACAGAATGGGTCGACTATAGTTTCTGCACATCTGCGTGCATTGTGTGTAAAGACGGCCGGAGTTTAATGAACCAATCAAATCTGATATCGACTTTCGTTCAACACAGATATCAGGCGTCAAAATGTAATCGCCTATCTGAAAAAATAAAAATACACCATAAAATAGGAGATCAAAGATATATTGTTACGTGTGCTGGGTTCGACGGATAAGAATATAAAACAATATTACCGACTAAAACACGTTTTATTCTAGCACACAATGAACTTTAAAACACAACAAACACTATACTACACTTTGCCACTGCAACTGCTTCAAACTTCGTAGTATTTTCGCTTCCGTTCGCTTCGATGAACACATGACCGCTTACGATTGTAAAACTGACTCGGCGGTGCGCATGCGCTCTATTTATACGCGGGTAAAGCGTTTCTGGGGTTTTCTAGGAAAACCTACTCGGTATGTAACAGTACGATGGTTCGAGAATGTGCCAGCGTTCCTCTACTCGACTCGTACCGACAACTACGTAGTTCCGTAAGATGTCAATAGATAGTGCTGTAATAAAATATTAAAAGGGACTGCCGAGTCTTCCCTACAGTACCGTCAGATAGCACTAGCCGTAACAATATTATTACAATTCTTGTACTCATCTTTGTGCAAGAATTTTAATGTTTTTCTTGCTTAACAAAGCTATGTCAGCCCAGCTGGCTAGAGAAGTGCCTCCTTTAAAAGATAACAATTCTTCGGGCCTTTAACGCATGCTATGCTGTCAGTAGGAAGCCAATATCATCCACATGCGCTGGAAGTATGGTAAAAGGTCAACGCGCGAATGATGACATTGGTTATGAAAGTAAATATTAAGCTTATCACTTACTATCTGGCGAGACATAGGCTTGATTGTCACTTTTATAAATAAAATAAGTATATAATTTAATAAAATAAAATTATTATGTTAACAAGTGACTGCCGTTGAAATATACATTGAATAAGTAATTATTCTTTAACACATTCATTGCCTTTGACCCAAGTCGTGGGCTCACTATTGCCGCATTTGAGGGCACAGGAACTGACGTCGAGGGCTTTTATTAAAAATATATTTTTCTTTGCAAATACACAATAAAAATTAAAATAAAATACTAGAGTATGTTTATTTAACAGATCTTCCTAATGCAGGTGTTGTTTTTTAAATTTAAACATTTTTATATGTTTATATTTTTTACTTCTTCCTAGATGCCAAGGACCCACAGCATTTTTTTATTTTTTATGTGTGGAATGCTTTACGCATACCTCTTCGCGGAGTGACGGAGAGGTTATGTCGGGCTCATCGGGAAAAAGGTACCCCGGTAATCCCACCACGGTGTTCCTCGACATAACCATAGACGAGGCCGCGCGAATCGCTTTCACATCCAATCGCGACTCCGCCTTGGTTTCGGCCCGCCGTGTGAAACGGCAGGCCACTGCACAAAAAATACTTCCTCCACCATCCCCCTGGGAAGGACAAAGACGACAGAGGCGCACGTGGGAACACGCACGCCGCCTCATCTCGCAAGGACCCTCCGCCTGCTTTGTATAACAGGGCTGGCAAACAATAATAATATTATGCATACAACTTCAATGTTATTCACAAAATCAACTTAATTTAAGCACATTTTTAATCAATTATTATCAAATTAAATTTATATGTAATATCGATGATATTGAAGTTATACGAATAATTTTTATTTAAACTGCGTAAATAATAAAAACTGACTTGTGCTTATATTTTTAATTAGGTTAAAACATTATCGTTTATCTTACATTATGTACCTATCCATGATGGTTGTGTGGGACCCGCCACGTCCATCGGTGGGTCGAACCTTTGGCGGGGTCGCGATTCGAATGCGAGAGCGATCCGCGTGGCCTCGCCATAAAGGTGTGAGGAACACCGCGGTGGTTTTAGTCGGTTCAGCCCAAATCCATCTTAGGGGCTGGATCCCGACATATCCCCATCGCCCGCCCCAAAACCGGCGATGGGGAATGTGACTTGCACATTTCCCCGCGTAAAAAAAAAAAAAAAAAAATGTACCTATCCAATTTTATTAAAAATATTCGTTACAATGAAATTGCTTTTCTGCACTAATTTTGCAACCTTCGTATTCCGGTATAATACCAATTTCTCTTGTTGCGATAGTGGTATTGTGTAGATATATTTATCAATTTCTCTGGAATGGGATAAATCATCAAAAGGTTGAAAATCAGGTAATTCATCTTGCGAGAAGCAGGTTTCCTGGCTGTCTGTTGACACTGGTGTTCTTTCGCAAAGTTTCATATTCTGTACACATATTCTGAGATTCGGAATTAACATTTTGCGTTTCGCTAATTAAGTTATTACCACGTTTGAAAATCTTATGCTGATCTGAAAAAAGAATAAGTAAAAATAAAATTAGTAAATAAATGTGTAAAAAGGTAGGTTTAGAAAATATACAATTTTAATTGATCTTTCTAAAAAGGTTGACGATTCATGTCTCATGATAACAGCGAATATAAAATAAATTGTTTACTTACCCATATATTAGTGTATGTATATTCTAACTAGGAAACGGCACTAGAATACTTCCAGGAATCCTATATCAATAAGAACTATAACCATATTTCTAATAACGAGACAGGGTTTTGTGTTACGATTAATTGCTGTATACCACATATCCACGTCATGGGTTCACCCCAGCGCATCTATAATACCGAAGACCCCGCCGCGGGCCCACTAGTAGAATGTGTGTAAAGTTATTAGGATGCGAATGTGTTAAAGTTCTTCTGCACATATTCTATATACCTACTCTTTAAGTTCTCAAACTCTACGCGTAATATGCTTAAAAGTGGTACAAAGCATTCTCTTTATTTAAAATTATTAAGTTATAGCATTTAAGTACTTACAGCTATTGTCACGGGTTCAATATCGATTCCCTTCTTGTGAAGTAGCGCCGGCAGGTCGGATCGAAACTCTCTCATGTCAACAATCACCACAGGTTTTTCTTTCTGCTGATTTTGACCACCTAGAGATGTTTTATTCTTAAATTTAGGTACACAAAAGCTATGTAACTTTAGTAGAAATTACACATTTATGCAATATACTCTACATGTATCAGCTTAACAAAGTATTAACCAGTAGAAACTTGTAAATGGAGATATAATAATTCTGATCACTAACATCCTTTTATCATGATAAAAACGAAGCATTGATGCCAATTCTGTTGTTATTTTCACTTGACTAAAATAAGGCAAAAATTCTCTAATTTTAGATAAGAGATTTCGTGTGGGGCATTCTGCTGATCCTTCGAACTAAATCTAGTAATTCACCAACTTCGATTATGACAATCCTAAATTGAACTGAGGCAGTGATACCGGTACTAAAAATACTTAATACTACAGAATTAATGTCAAAGAGTGAACGAATGAAATAAATAAGTATAGAATAATATAATTTAGGATTTATTTTAAAATTTTATTTAACGATTTCAAAATACGAAATGTTGTTTGACAGGACCAAACTAAATTTTAGTGATTTTTTAGTTAAGAGAATTTTGTGACAACAGTTTTGGCACCATTGTATATTTAAAATGTGTACGGTTGTAACTGGATTTCAGATTCACTTTCTGTACTGATAACACTATTATTTGTATTATGTGTATCTGTTATCTACCTACACCTATTGAATAAAATAAGCAGCAATAAAGTGAGTGAATTACTATATTTTAATGCCTTTTCTGAACTTGGTAATAAGAAAGCTGAGAGCAGTACAAAGCAAAAAGAAATACTTTGGTCTAGTAATAGTATAAACCATTATGATATCAATATATTTGTTATCTCGGATTATTCCACTTTGGTCACCCAGGTGATATCACCTGGGTGATCAAATTCCATACTTTTGTGTCCTAAAATCACCTACCCAAAAATCACCTGGGTAATCAAATTCCACATGATTTAAATGTATTTAATACGTTTCTTCAAATGACCTGGGTAATCAAATTCCATATGAATATAATTTGTTTATTATGTTTCCATATATCACCTGATTTATAGTATATTATTTCAATTGGACATTTTTTAGATAAAATGCGTAAAATATTTGTTTTCGAAATTCGTATAAGATATATATATTATACTATAAATCACGTAATTTAAGGAAAGATAATAAACAAATTTTAATTTTGTGGAATTTGATCACCCAGTTGATTTGAAGAAACATAATAAATAAATTGAAATCATGTGGGATTTGATCACCCAGGTGATTTGTTGGTAGGTGATTTTAGGACACAAAAATGTGGAATTTGATCAAGATCAAAGTGATTACAAATTAAATTTGAACATATCTATAAATTTATTAGTAATTATAATGTACCCAAACATGCAACAGTTCGCTATAATTTAGATAGCATACCTGCTTTTCGCGTATCTACAGAATTATCATTGTGTTCCACATTTAAATTGAAATACTCGTCTGTCTTTCCATCCTGGTACGATGGCACAACCATTACCTAAAATACATATTCCATATTAGTTTCTGTAGTCTGATCATAAAAATGCTTACCCGGTAACTTCGAGCCGAATGTAATATTAGAAATATTGAGAATATTGCTAATATTTATTTTGCCATGAAACTTCTTACAACTTATTTCTTTCAAATTCATTCTTATTTATTTTCTTTTCCTTTCTTGGCATATGTCTGTGGTTCAGATCACGTCATAGTAAGTTTGGGAGAATCAAAAGATTACTTCATGTGTTGCATGATACGAATAGCTATAACTACCGACCCGAAATTTCGGTGTTTATGTTTTATGGTACACCGAGTGAGAGTACGATGAAACAACTCAGGCGCCGCCGCCGCTTAGGCTAGATTTCCTTAGACCAGAGAAAGTTAACAGATTTTCATAATATGTAATATCTAGATCCTTAGTTCCCAAAGTGGTCCAGGTGGAATCCCAGGGGTCCACGGGAGACTCGACGGTGGTCAACGTTGGCGTGACAAAAAAATGGGAGTTCACAATTCGTAACCCCGCTTACATCCACGAAAATTTATTTGCTTTCGACAGTGAAGAACTAAAATGTTGGCTTGACTTCACCTATCAATGTAGGCAGATATTTTAAGAAGCTTAGCGACTGTTAATTGTGGATATTTTGAGGAATACAATTTGGTGAAGACACGAGATTTAAAAAAAAGGTTCACCCGTAGAGATTTGATATTTTTTTTTAATTTTAACCCTATCTAACTTTTTGGAGCCGAATATACCCATTTTACTTGGCGGATTACATTTTTAGCTGAAATGGGTCAACCAGCTAAATTTCGAAAGTTGTGTATGAAAACAAAAGACTGGGATCCTCTGATCTAGATCATAGTCTACCTATAAATTACTGCCAAATATAATTAAATCGGGCCAGCATTTTGGAAATAATTACAATATAATTAACAATCATCTAAACATATGTTAATATTATTAGTATATAAATAACAGGGACATTTTAGTTACTGTTATTTATATAAATAACTTCGCTATAATCGACAATTTTATTAACATTACCCATACTCACACTCTTCGTTTGAATCAATGTTTCAAAAGCTAATTTCTCCCTCTTTAGTGATGTAAGGTAAGCTTGTTCCTCTACTGTTTTATCGTAAATAAGAAAATACACTTTAGTTACGGTTTCTTCAGGTTTCTTCCGACATTCGTACAATTCGATCTGTCGGACTGCAGCTACGTCGGAATGATATAAAATCACATATTCTGGACGCAACGTTTCCAAAGTTTTCTCTAAAGAAAAGTTACATCCATTTTCTTTAAAAGTCTGGATACATATAACAGGATTTTCTATTTCTAATTGGGTTATGTCTAAGTGGTCCATCTGTAAAAATATCATATAGTATATGCATATTTATAATGTATGAAGGTTAAAATAATTATACATATAGCTTAGTGGGGAGACCAACAGACTGCAATGCAGAGGGTCTCGGGTTCGAACCCACGTCGCGCACATCTGACTTTCAGAAGTTACTTTTCGAAATTATGTGCGTATTGATTGACAATTATCACTTGCTTCGTGCCTCGGAGAGCACGTAAAGCCGTCGGTCCCGGTTGCCATGAACATCTATGGCAGTCGTTATTGGGAAGTCAGTGCCCTATAATAACCTGTCACTGCTCTAGCCTTAGGGTATCGTTAGCCTTCGGGTTGCGGAGGTCAGGTGGCAGCCGCTCCGTGTAAAAACTGATATCCAGTCAAATCCGGTTAGCCCAGAAAAGCAGGTGACTTGGGAATAATAAAGGCTAGGGAGAAGTATAAATATATATAAGAGTTTAAAGTGCATTTGGATAATAATGGAATACATCTTTTTATGGACAAGGACGCAGCGTACCTACCTATGTGTTTATATATTATAATATAGTCAATATATTCGAATCTAAAATTAGTTGGTTAAGGTTACAGTCACACGGACACGAACGTTGCATGGAACGTGGCATGCAAAATTGCATGTAAATTTTGTACCCATTTTTACCAACAATCCCTTTAAAATAGGTAATCGCACATCTGAAATTATGTTCAGAAAGGAACTAGGACAATGCCAAAAAATCCTTAAAAGAGTTTGTAAAATATGTTTTTTTGTTATGGGTATATAGTTATGCAAATATAAACCTAATTGGATCATAAATTGAGCATGATTTGATTATACATTGATAAGATTACGATAGATTTATCTATTTAAATGAATTATTTACTTATTGCTAATACATAAGCAATAAAATTTGACACTCAAATGTATAATTGATAACCGCACGTAACTAAGATATTATAGTGTCTCGCTCTAATTTCAAGTGAAATCATGACATAGCAAATCATGCAGATTATAGACAGGCCTAAAATATCACCTCATGGTTAATATAATCAATAGCAAGGCTTTTACCTGTGAAATGGGCTCAAATAGGCTTTCATCTTGAGAATCCTTCTTTTTCTTCTTATCACATTGCGACGATACTTGTGTTAATGTTAATACATAATTAGACTTATTCTCTTCATCTAGATTGAAGTCTTCTTCATTTTCGTCTTTACAATTGCCATCTTTATCGCCAACTTTTTTTACGTTTTCCTTTTTAATATTATCAGCCGACATTGTTTTTTTTAATTGCGTGTATTTAGGCGATACTGCGTTGATAGTGAGATCTCTTCTGAACGCCGTATAGAATAGATATTTATTGGCGCCCATTGTAAGATAGTGATTCAATTGAGAACATGTTCTGCTATCTTGACAGAGTATTAAGATTTTGCTCTTATTAATCTCGCCACCTTTTTTCTTTATTTCATCTGGTATTTCTTGGGCTAATAAATCACTAAGGCATTTCCATTTTGGACATGGTTCAGGATCAAATTCTGTAGTTTAAAAAAATGTATTTTATATTTTGGTATTCCATTGGTCACGAATTGCTTTTTGAGCTGTCTAGCACTGCGCAAGGCCACCAAATTATAAGTGGTGTGCTAGAAACCAATAGCAGTGACCAGCCCCAATTCTAAATATCAGTCTATAGATATTCGCATTAATCGCCTCATTATACTTCGATTGTAAACAGCAGGTATACTATGTAGGTAGCCTATTATCACTTGCAATATTAAGGTATCCCTCGCGCATCCAACTCTCGCAAACGAAAAATGGTTTAAAAGGAAACAAATAAGTAGATTGTGAGCCTAAAACCCTTACTTACCCAGCAAAACGCAGAAGCAGTGGTACTACTACTATTAAATATCATTTTTGTATTTTATGTTTTCTGTTAGGAAGGTACCTTCTTTTCTGAGCACGTTGGTTCATTCATGCCATTCGAATACGACAACGTTGTGGTCAAAATGCACGGACGGCGTTGTGGTTATAGTGGGTTCGATCCCCACACGAAACAAAAAATTATGTGATCCACAAATTGTTGTAATGAGTCTGGTGTTCTTAATGTCCTTTGTACCAAAATGTTTTATGCCCGCGAAACAGATTTTATTCCTAGTGTGGGAGATTTCATTTCAACTAAAATAATTAATATTGTATAACACAAATACCTTGTTTATGATTAAAGACTCGTCCTCTGGCTAGTCGGAATAATTGCTCTGCAGAGTCCAACAGAATCCAACCTGAGTTAACTTTCGCATACTCTGGCGTTCTGTATTTACTTACTAAGGAATAGAATGACACTGAGTCGTCGTGGATTAAGTTACTGAAAAGTATAACAAATTGCTTGAAACAGATGTCTTATTATGTGTATTTGGGTGTGTAAGCCAAATAATACTCACACAGTCATACTTCTTAAAGCTTTAAGGTCTTGTATGTATTCTTTAGTCCTTGTACTCAACTGGTGCCAAACACTATCCAACTGCGATTGCAGAATCTTGTGAAATTTCTTCGTGATACAATTTTCTGTAGTGATTTCCTTAAAATATAAATTTATTTGTATTGACTGCACAACATTGGCCATCCACTAAGCTTAGACAGGCAAATTATTCTGAATGATTATAATAGTTTTAGTTTTCTTTACTTTTAATGTAGCTGAGAATTAATCCTATCAACATGGGTTGTATTATGTAGCAGGAGAGTAGTCTTCTATACCAAGAAACATGGACACCATGCAAAAACAAATTAATCACTGGTTATCTAAGTATCTTGCATTATATTTTACACTGCATTATGCCACAACTGGCAAATAGATACATAATTATTACAGATACTTACTGTAGTGCTTATTTTTTGTCTGTCATAGACAATAATAACTTAGATTCATGTATACATAGAAAATATGGATAATTGCCATCATCCGTATTGCCTATGTATAAGGCTTGGCAAGGGGATCACACAAACTGCACTATCTGGCAGTCAACAAGTATATGTTATATTACCTGCATATCTAAAGTTCTATTTGTGCTCTTGAGCTGCTTCACAGTGTAATTAATGATATCTAACAAGCAGGTTTGAATATAACTCATATTTGTGGTCAGTGGCACATGTAGTTCTTCCACCTGTGCTTGTCTACTTTTCAGACTTTGGATGACAGTACCATGGAATCTATAACAAATAACAGCATATAGATATATATAATGTATTAATTATCATTGTTTGCATTAACTTGTTGAATCTTGGAAACACAGACATGATTAAAACCGATTGTGTCTAGCTGCCAGTGTGCCGCTATGACTCAATATGTTAAGGCAATCTTTTTCTGCAGTAATATGTATAACATAGTGAATATACCTTATTCTGAGAAATTAATTTTATATAAGTAGTAGAACATACCTTGGCCACAAAAATAGTTCAGTAACAAACAATGCTCTCATTACTTTCTCCACTTGATAGTAACCAAATGTAAATGATATTGGTGAATGTGAAAATGCTTTTACAAAACCAGTCTGTAATTAGAATTAAAACATTACAATTAAATGTCCATGTTTGCCAATATACCAGAAAATACTTTTTGGTAAGGACATTTGGGGAAGGCAAATCAGGACAGCAAGATTGAAATAGTAATGACCTAGACAGTTTCCTAGGATTAAATAGAGATAAGTACTCACAATAACTATGTAAACTAAAGAACAATATGCTTGCATAGCAGTAAAGAATGGGAGACAAATAGCCTTACATATTACACCAAGAAAAAAGCATGTAGAATTATGAGTTCATTGTAAAGTCTCCTGAAATATCACAACAATATCAAAAGAATTACCTTATTATTTTGTCTATATAATCTCAATGCAAATGCTTCCTGACATGACTCCAAAACAGTATGAGCTCTTAGAATAATAATACCAGTTATATGCGGTATCGGCACTCTATTTTTAAGTAGATCAACTACTAAAATACGAGTGGATACAAAGTGAATACCTCCTTCTAAATAAGACTTTTCTCTGAAAATCAAGCAAATAAATTAAGTTATTGTTGTTAGCAATAGTTGCATATACCAGATTTAGTAAATTAGATTTGTAATCCTTTTTAATATGTACATTACACATGATAAATTTCTACCCAATATTTAAATAATAAAAGGACAACAAATATAATTATATTTCATACATGATACACTTTTGTTTTGTCTATAGAGTATATTAACCCATTTGCTATCCCATGATAGACATAATAGAAAATCTATTGTTATGTATCATATGTGATTTATCAACCTGTTAAAACATTTTGAAAATAAATACCAAATAAATTAATTACATTTTAAAACATCAAAATTATGCCTATTTTATACAATGTTGCAATTCAGAATAGGCTACATTGCTTAAACACTCTTAATCTTGACTTCACTTTTGTTTAGCATTATTTTATATTCTTTAATTTCTCTATCCAGAATGTAGGGAATTGGTTATAGAACAGTATTATATAGGACTTCTAGGAGTTTTTGTCCAATGTAGCATTCATGAATATATTTGCCTCCATACCCAAACAATCTCAGTATCCCTTTGACCATACATTTTATGTTACATACCCACATCACATAACATAAAGAGTCTCATATAACAAATAGCCAATATACCTGTCAGCTCCTAGATTTGGCAAAGGCATCAGATTGAATTTTTCTGTGAAGTATTTTTCTTCATGATCACTACTGTTTAGTATGAGAACTAAATTTCCAGGATCTTTGTATATACACAACAAATTTGATATTATGTTATTGTAGTTTATGCCTCTGGAATAGAATAACATACTGTAAGTAAATAAATTATAATACTTAACGTATTACTACTATATTAAATAAAACTAATATATATACTTAGCCATTATAACAAGTGCATCTTTTTCAAAAGCATCGATGAAAATTTGTTTCTCAAATGGTAATAGCGGGTATTTATTATCAGTTAAAACTTGAGCTTCTTCCAAATCACCACTAACAGCATCAGTGCTAATTGGATCCATTTGTTAATTCATAAAACCAAACTAAATGTATAAGAACCAATAATGAATTACTGACAACTGTTTGCAGCTTTTGCGTCCTTACTTTAACCCTATATTAAATATTAATAATTATAATAGTACTCTACATTATGATTTAACATTTTAACCTATCCGCCAACTTTCCTCAAGTGTCAAACTCAAAAGTCAAAACGATTTAATTAAGGTGCGTTGAGCGTTCCACTTAGCGCTTACAACACTCACGCTCACGACCACGGTTTTGCCCGTTCCATTTGTTTCCGAGCGTTACAATTGTAAACTCAAGTGGAATGGATTATACGGTGTTTTGAGCGTTGATGTAAATAATACAAATGACGAATTATAACAAAAACAGGGAAGCCTTAAAGAGGTTACAATTTGTAAGTCTGATCAATAAACTTTTATAGTTATTGGTTGGATTTACATTAAAAATAATAAACAATTATTATCCTACTAATATCATAAATGTGAAAGTTTGTGAGGACGGATGGATGTTGGTTACTCTTTCACGCAAGAAATACTGAAAAGATTTTGATGATATTATTTTTAACGCTTTACCAACCGGCGGGCATAAGCCAGGTCCGTAGCTGGTAACTGTTAGGGTTGTAGATCAGCTAGCAGTCATAAGCCAGGTCCGTAGCTGATAACCATTAGGGTTATATTGAAACACATAGACTGATTCAACTGAGAATATATTTGCAATTTTATACCTATCTTATATCCCATTTATTGGTCATGCAAGTAACGCTAGTACAAATGTGTACAATAATCATTTACACCAATCAGCGACAAGTAAACAAAAATCTAACATTTACAAGTGAATTTTTGGAAAACCTTATGCGTGTGTGCGTGCGGCGCGGCGGTCCTTAGTCCTTACGCGAGTTTCCGCGAGTATATATATACTACTACTACTACTGCTATATAATACTGCCACGTATAAAAGCAGAGGGAAAATTCGCGCGTCGCCAGTTCGTAAGTTGGTATTGTCGCGGCTAGACGTATGATGGTCCGTTCGATAGCCTTCGCGCGTCGCTTGGTTTCGGCGCGGCTAGACGTATGATGCTCAGTTCGATTCCAGGTTCCTCATAAACTTATGTTGTTTGTGCGTATATGCATACGCCACATCACTCCCGCCTAAGCGAAGCGTACGTTTTGTTTCACCGCGCGGCCGCATCTGGTGACCTAGGAATTTAGCGGTGAAGGTGGTGACTGTGATGAGGCTGTCCGCATTTGTGTGGGTGATGTGTCCGGGACTGGCGTGTTTGTTGATGTTGTGTTTTCTGGCGAGTCTTTCTCGTTGAGTAGAGAGCCGGCTTCAATCTGTCTATTGAAATTACTGCGGTGCGAAATTGCAGTGTGAAGTGCTTGGCGTCGGTACTGCGTTGAAGTACTTGATATGGTCCATCGTATGGTGGTACGAGAGGTCTGCGCACGATGTCGTTGCGCACAAACACATTGACGCTCGCCTTGTTAATGTGGGAGATAATGACGATATTGTTTAAGTCAGGAGACAGACAAATTCCGTCAGCTGACTGAAACCATGTCAAATGGAACGCGTAACGTTGATCCGTATGTCATCAGGGCCGGGCTGACGGTTGAGTCTTCACGTAGGGCGGTGCGAAGTCCTAGTAATACTGTAGGTAATTCATTGATCCATCTGTTATCGGTTGCTCTTGCCATCAGTGCCGCTTTCAGAGATCGATTGCGGGTGAAATGCAGTAGTACATATTCGAGTGACACCTATTTTCTTCATTAAAGCTCGAAATAAAGACGATCCGAACTGTCTCCCTTGGTCTGTAGTAAGTCGCAGGGGACATCCAAACGCGATACCTATCCCTCGTACACGGCTTTTGCGACCGTTTCGGCGGTGACGTCACGAGTAGGTATTACCTCTGGCCAGTTAGTGCAGCGGTCAATCATAGTAACTAAGTATCTATGGTCATCTGATGGCGAGAGAGGCCCAATTATGTGCACGTGCAGGTGTTCAAAACGGAATGATTGTTGAAACTCGCCGAGCGGACTAATGACGTGTCGATAAACTTTCGCTCGTTGACAGCTGATGCACGCTTTGGCCCATATACCTGTATCTTTTTTTATAGATGGCCAGAAAAACTTTGCCGTCATTATTTTTCTTGTTGTACGAACGCCGGGGTGACTTAGTTCGTGTTGTGCTTTGAAGGTTGCGACATGATAAGGCAATGGTAGGTATGGTGGAATGTTCGCTATCGATGTTTCGCACCAAATAGGCCGTTTGACATCCGGTAGGTTTACGCGGGAAAACTTCAGTCTTGGGTTATTCGTGCAATCACGTAGCTCGGCGTCCGTTTCTTGTTCTTGAGATAGCTTATCGTAGTCCATCGTTGCGTTGAGTAATTCGATTTGCGCGAAACGTGATGACGCATCAGCGGTTTCGTTCTTATCACCGTGAATGTATTTGATGTTAGTGCAGAATTGGCTTATGAAATGCAATTGTCGTTTTAGACGCGGGGTGTCGCTGCTACTCGGCGTTCTTGTTAGTGTATACGTCAATGGTTTGTGATCCGTACATATGGTGAGTTCGTTGCCCTCTATCGGTCGGCGTAGGTTTTTAACAGCTGTATACATTGCTAAAAGTTCGCTATCATATCGTATTTTCTCTGCGTCTCGCTCATTGTTTTTGAGTAAAAGGCGAGTGGTTTCCACACGTTGTCTATTTTCTGTTGTAGGACTGCGCCGAGGCTAGTGTCAGACGCGTCGGTGAGTAAGCATAACAGACATGCCTTATGCATAACATGCCGGTAACACGACACACAAAAATTGGAGATTTCAAAGGATCTCACAAGGATTATGAGCATGGGATGCGACAAAATGCAACCATTACACATGGGACGAAGGACGAATGGAGACAAGGTCTACAATCCCCTGACAAGGGTTGTCTCATTTGGTACACTGATGGTTCCAAAATGGAAACAGGATCGGGCGCTGGCATCTATACCAACGACTGCAAGGTGAGCCAAAGCATGGGCAAATATGCAACGGACATCCAAGCGGAAACCTATGCTATAATTGCCTGTGCTCAGGAGAATATCAACAGTAATGTCACTGACAGGACTGTGTATATTCTCAGTGACAGTCAAGCTGCTCTCAAGACTTTGGACTCGTGTAGGGTAGACACCAGACTGGTCCTGAACTGTGTTAAGGTCCTAAACAAACTTGGCAGGAAGAACACAGTCAGACTGGTGTGGGTTCCGGGGCATGCAGGGGTGCAGGGCAATGAGGAGGCTGATGAATTAGCCAGAAAGGGCTCGAAGCAACTGTTTGTGGGCCCCGAGCCATTCATAGGATTCTCTGAGAGCACCGTCAAGGCAGCTTTGAATGCATATAGCAATGATAAACACAGGCTAGAGTGGATGGCCTTAGCGGTCTGGAACACTCCAAGAAATTCATTGTAAACAGAGCCACAGGCTTCACCCGGAAGTTCTGCGGGTATAAGAAGAGCCAAATAGGCCTGCTCACAGGAGCGTTCATTGGCCATTTTGGGACAAACAACTTCCTGTGCAGATTGAGTTTGGCATTGGATTCGATCTGCAGAGCCTGTGGTGAACAGGACGAGTCCATATCGCACCTACTATGTGAATATGACGCGTTGGCTGGATTGAGGATGGGTCTGATTGGATTGGCATATCCAAACCCTGAGGACTTCAGGCTTCTCCCTCTGAAGTGTACGCTACGACTGATGCAGTACATTCATAGGGAGATAGCTAAGGGATAAATCTTGGGGCCGACACAAAAGATCCCAATGGGTCGAGGTGTCGGCGGTCTGTACTGACTGGCCCCCACACATAAGATAAGATAAGCATAACGGAGCGTTAGGTATCGGGTGCGATAATATAGTAGCCCCGAGAATGCTTTGTCAGCATTGTTCGAAGGCTCTTTCAGCTTCATGTCGTTGTGTCCATTGTACAGATGTTTTGTCGTTTTTCTTACTATTGTGTAGATACTTGTTTAGTTAATTTTGGTATTTGGCGTGATGGTGTATGCAGCTACGGTAGAAGTTGATCATGTCTAAAAATCTTCTTAAGTCTTGCAATGCACTTGGTTTAGGAAACGTAAGTATGGCTTGAATGCGTTGTTCTGTGGGTTTGATTCCGTCCGGTGTAACTTCATAGCCGAGGAACTGTATCTTGTCTTTGCCGAACTCACATTTATCGATGTTTAGAGTGACGCATTAGTTGTCGTGTCGTTCGAGAACTTGTTGTAAGTGACGCTTGTGATCCTCTAGGTTTTCTGAGTGCACTAGTAAATCATCGACGAAACAGAATACGTTGTCGTCGAGCCCTCGTAGTACTTCGTGCATGAAACGTTGAAATGTATGGCCGGAGTTGCGTAAGCCGAACGTCATACAGTTGAACTCGAAGAGACCAAAGGGGGTTATTATGGCCGTTTACGCAGCATCTTCTTTTTCAATAGTTATCCAGAAGTACGTAAGTTTGAGATCTAGTTTTGAAAAGATTGTTTTTACATGTAGCTGGTACGTAAAATCTTGAATTCTCGGAATAGGGTAGCGATCGAGTACTGTAACGGCGTTCAATCTTCTATTGTTGCCACACACGCGTAGCGAACTATCCTTTTTCTTAACGACGTGAAGCGGGCTGGCCCATGGACTGTTTGATGGTTTACAGATTCCCATCTCCATCATCTTCTCAAATTCTAGTTTCGCAGCTTTGTATTTATCGGGCGGCAGGTGGCGTGGCCTTGAATAGATTGGTTGGCCGGTTGTTTCTATGCGATGAGTTACGTTGTGCTTAGTCGGAGTTTTGAGTGACATGGGTCGCAATACGTCGGGATCTTCTTTCAAGATGTCGTGATAGGGGTTATGGTGGTTGATAACGTGAGCAGCTTCCTCGGTGCTATGTATTTTGATGGTGTAAACGCTGAGGTCGGTAATGCGGTCGATGAGTTTTCTTTGATGTAGATCGACAAGTAATTTGTGCTTCGCTAAGAAATTTGCACCTAGTATTGATGTTTTCACATCGGCCACGGTAAATGTCCATTTGTAGCTTCTACGTAGACCTATGTTGAGTTCGAGTGTGCGCTCGCCGTAGGTACGTATCTCCGTGCCGTTCGCAGCAAACAGTTTGTAGGTACTTTCAGTCGGCTTCACGTGTTTCTTATTTCTTGCGGCTAATACGCATATGTCGGCACCCGTGTCGACTAGAAAATTCTCTCTGTTGTTAAGATCGATAACGCAGAGGCGGTAGCTTAGTTTGCTAACATCGTCGGCCGCCATAGTCGATGTATTTTCTAGTATTCCTGCTTATTTTTGCGCATGGTGATTCACATCTACGGGCTTCATCTCCATAGCGCAGGTGGTAATAGCACAGCCAGTTGGGATCGCTGGGTTTGCGGTTTAAGGGGGAACGGTATCTCTAGTTCGATCGCGATCGGTTGTTACTATGCGGACGAGTGGTGCTATAGTAATACGACGCACGTTTTTGATTGGTTCGAATCTCGGCGATTCCCAGCGTAAGTTTTTCTATTTGTTTATATAATAGGTTGAACTGTAGATTTTCTGTAGTTGGGTGAATTGGGCAATGTAAACACGATGGGCTTGATGTGTGCGCCGGCATAGAGGTTGTAGTGTGGACTGCGGCGACTGTTGCGGGTTCGAAATGTACAACCATTTTGTCAGCCGTCAGCCATTACATCCACATAACTTTCAGAGCTTCGTCGGTTAGTAATTTACCGATCAAATCGCACATCTTACGTTGTAACTAGCTAGGTTTCATGTCGCCGAGTTCTAGGCCGCTGAGTAATTTCTGTAGCTGATGATGGTCTGATTCTTGGTACGTCGATATCAGTCTGTTCTTTAGCGTAATGTACTTGTTGGTCGATGGCAGGTTCAATATGATATCGCCAATTTGTTCGAGGTCGCCACAGCCTAGCAACGGGACGACGAGGTTGAATTTCTGTTCTTCTCCAATCTTGGCGACGGCGGTTTCGAACTGTGCGAACCACAGTCGTGTATTTTAACGCCAGAATAGTGATAGACGTGCAGGCAGTGTGATTGTAGCAACATCACTGTGGAGAGGGGTCGTTACTTGCTTGTCGGTCAATTCTTCAGCTTTTTCTTGTGCCATGACGATAAGGTAGCGTATTTGTACGTTCTAGATTTGGCCGAATATCAACAGATGTTAGCACTAGAACGATGGGAGGTCAGGGTTCAACAATTTAACGCATTACCAGCCGGCGGGTATATAAGCCAGGTCCGTAGCTGGTAACCGTTAGGGTTATAGATCAGCCGGCAGGCATAAGCCAGGTCCGTAACTGGTAACCGTTAGGGTTGTAGATCAGCCGGCCGGCATAAGCCAGGTCCATAGCTGGTAACCGTTAGGGTTGTAGGGGCGAATATAATGATGTGATGTGGAAGAAATAGAGGTCACATTGATATTTACTTTCTTTACTGGTACCAGAAACTTATAATAGATATACAAAAATAAACTACATAATTACGCGACCTAGCTGAGCGGGTGTGGGAGACGACTGCTGCGCTGTGTACACACAATAGCGCGCCTTGTATATAAATTTGTAGCGTCAGCATCCGCTACAATATTCCCCCTCTTATTTTTTAAAAGGAAACATTCTAATTTGACTAAATATCTAACTAACCAAAATAACAAATGTTATAACATACATAATAGAACAACAAAACTGGCGCTCGTCTTAAATCATAACGTAAACAATCGCATCCTGTTACCGAGCGCTAGTTCTAATAACAATGAAAGCTATGTAGAAATGGTATACTGATTCAATACGTGGAATTATTACGATTAACAGTGTGACGATATGAATTAAATATACAAAGACACAACAGAAACATTAAAAACAATCACAATATATATATGACACAAGAATAACATGTCCGTCAAACTTATCTTGCTCTTCGTAAGCCGCTTGTCGAGAGCTGGTCGTACAAAGAAGCAAATATGTTGTCAATCCTGCCAGCGACGTGTTGCTTGGGCCGTGTTTCAGATATATGACCGGGTGTGCTATCTAACACTGATGCGATATCCAACCTCGCCTTCAAGTGTAATCAGCCGCTTCGACGCGTGCACTGTTCCATAGAGTGCCACCTCCGGTTACATGTAGTTCGCTGTCCTCGGAGTACGCTGCGAATTGTCGTACTGGTGCGGAATGCTGCCTCGCTCCCAAGGTCAACTCGCCTTACGCTTGCCTCGACGTACGCACTGTTCTGTAGAGTGCCGCCGCCGTCATGTAGCGCTGCGAAATCCCTCTGCTGGCCATGTTGCCGTGGTCGCTCTTGTTGACAGATCGTCGGGGCCTGTGTTTGAACTTTGGTTGTACGTGTCTTGATTCCGGTATTCAGCGCAGCTAGGTCCTAAGCCCTCTTGGTACGAGCGAAAAGGGCGAGTCGTCTCCCATGTGTTCGTATGCATGTTCGGGTTATCTCCAACTATGTACATTCGCTGTTGCCACGCTGCACATGCGTTTGTTCGATTCCGCTGACCAAGTGCACAAGTGTCGATGCCACATTTCCAAAGATTGCGTGTTCGATGTCGGAGGTCACCAATGTAGGGGCAATATGAGGTGTAAGAAATGATGGTCACATTGATATACATTTACTTTCTTTACTGGTATCGGAAACTTATAATAGATATACAAAAATGAACTACATAATTACGTGACCTAGCTGAGCGGGTGTGGGGAGACGACTGCTGCGCTGCTTACACACAATAGCGCGCCTTGTATATAAATTTGTAGCGTCAGCAGCCGCTACAGGGTAATATTGAAACACGTAGACTGATTCAACTGAGAATATATTTACAATTTTAACCTATCTTATATCCCATTTATTTGTCATGCAAGTAACGCTAGCACTAATGTGTACAATAATCATTTACACCAATCAGCGACAAGTAAACAAAAATCTAACATTTACGAGTGAATTTTTAGAAATCCTTATGCCTGTATGCCTGCTGCGCGGCGCGCGGCGGTCCTTACACGAGTGTTCGCGAGTAGAAAAATAGTACCACGTATAAAATCAGAGGGGCAGACGATACAGCTATTTAATGTGCAGGTAATGACCCACGTTCAATTAGAAGGAAAGTCCAATCACCGGCCAACGCCTTAGGCGCTTGGTTTCGGAAATGGCGAATAGAGGTAAATCCCGAGAAGAGTTAGGCGGTGTTGTTTCACTGGAGACCATCTCACCTGTACCTCCCGGGTGCGACCCCACAAATAAGGATGTTTGGCTCCGCTATCCCATGAGCTACAGAAGCCAAATATCTAGGTGTCACCCTTGATGATCGACTCTCTTTCCGACCTCACCTAAGGCTGGTTCGTAACCGGGCTTTTGTGTTAGGTCGGCTTCATTCTCTTATTAACAGTCGCTCTAAATTATCACTTAGACACAAGGTTAGGCTGTATACAGCATGTGTCAGACCTATCATGACATACGCTAGTGTAGTATTCGCACACGCTAAGCCAAACAGGATCCATAGGCTACAAACACTTCAAAACAGATTCATGCGCAAAGCTACGGGAGCACCGTGGTTCGTGCGCAACGAAGATCTACACATAGATCTCGAGCTGCCGATCATCAGGCAGTTCATGAAGCAGTCCTCTCGTAGCTACTTTGACTCTGCTCAGACACACCCCAACTTGCTAGTGGTTGCTGCGATTAACTACACTCCATCTAGGATATCGAAAGTTAGAAAACCTAGGCACATATTAGATGAACCAGATGATAGAATTACACTCGTTCAAGACAAAGCATACACGGCTCGCGAAGCCACACAAAGTCGTCCGCGGTTCCGCCCTCACCGTAGAGGTCGGTATACGTGTCGCGTTAACGTTAACCCCGTAGATCACCTTAGATCCACGTTGCCGACATCGCCCAAGCCGAGGTGCGTGGTAGTCCGCCCTTGGGGGTCAACGTTGTCTAGCTTACTTTATAACGGGTTGGGAGCCTTCTGCGCTCACCCACAGTCCGTGTAAAGTTGCCAAGGCCATCTAAGGCCAATAAATAAAACACAACAAAAAATGCAGATGGAAGTTTCGCGCCTCGCCAGTTCGTAAGTTGGTATCGTCGCGGCTAGACGTATGATGCTCCGTTCGATAGCCTTCGTGCGTCGCTTGGTTCCGGCGCGGCTAGACGTATGATGCTCCGTTCGATTCTAGGTTCCTCATAAACTTATGTTGTTTGTGCGTATATGCATACGCAACATATTGTTTATTCATCGTAATAACTTATAGGCTACTAAAAATATATTTTAACATAAATCTACATTAAGGCGAGCGAAGCCATACAAGCAAAATCAAGTATTTCATAATTTTGTGGAGTATTTAATAATTTACATTCAAAAATAATCAAAATGTATTTCACGGCAGCATGGCGACAGTTGGATATTTGGCAGTGCGTCGTAATGATGCTTTAGAAAGTACTTGTTCATCCAATTCAGATGAAGAGTTAAATACCATTATACAAAATCATGATCGTGAATAACGGAAACTTAGACCACGTAAGATAATGTAATTAATCGTTACTCTGATAAAGAATCAAAAAGTAATTTAAAAAAATGTACCTGGATTAAAATTAGTAGCAGTAGGTTATAAAATGTTTACTTATTTAAGTATTCATCGTTTCATCAAAATCGCATCAAATAAAGTCATTTTCACTATCGCCATCTTTGTTACTTTATATGTATTTAAAAAATAGCGCCAAATTTCTCAACTTTCCTCTAAGCGCTCACGACTCTCACGCTCACGACCACATGCTTAAAGAGGTTAGTTTACAATTTGTAAGTCTGACCAATAAACTCTTATAGTTATTAGTTAACTGGATTTAAATTAAAAAAATATATATATTTAAATATAATATTCTACTAATATTATAAATGTGAAAGTTTGTAAGGATGGATGGATATTAGTTACTCTTTCACGCAAAAACTACTGAACGGATTTTGATGAAACTTTACAGTATTATTGTTTATTCATCGGAATAACATAGGCTACTAAAATTCTATTTTAACATAAATCCATAATAAGGCAAGCGAAACCGCGGGCAAAATCTAGTATTTCATAATTTTGTGGAGTATTTAATTAATTTACATTCACTTATAATCAAAATGTCTTTTACGGCGACAGTTGGATATTTGGTAGAGCGTCGTAATAATGCTTTATAAATTTTTTAAATTTTAAATGTTAAATCCTTTCTAAAGTACTAGTTCATTCTGTTCAGATGAAAGAGTGGAATACCATTATACAAAATCATGATCGTGAAAAACGAAAACTTAGACCAGGTAAGATAATATTGTAATCAATGAATGTAATTAATCGTTACTCTGATGAAGAATTAAAGTTTTTCTTTTTTTTTTTATGCCTTTGGTTGGCAACGAGCGGACGGATCGCCTGATGGTAAGCGATTACCGCCGCCCATGGACACCTGCAACCCCAAAGGAGTTACAAGTGCGTTGCCAACCCTTTAAAAAGGAATGAAGGAGGGAAAGGACAAAGGAAAGGATAGGAAAAGGATCGGGGTAACTGGGCCTCCGGCTCTCTCACTCACCGATACGAAACGCAACAGTACGGGTACCGTTACTTCACGCCGGTATTCTGTGAGAGGGTAGTACTACCCCGGTCGATCCGGCCCATTCATGCTGAAACCAGCGACCTTAAAAAGTAGTAGTAGGTTATAAACTGTTTACTTATTTAAATATTCATCGTTTAATCAAAATCGCAGCAAATAAAGTAATTTTCATTGTCGCCATCTTTGTTACCTATTTCATATTTTAAAAAATGGCGCCAAATTTCTCAACGCACACGACGACCCACCTCTCAGCATGGGTCATCGTGAGCTTTGCATGAGCGTGAGTAATGATGTCATGAGTGACGTTTTCACCGCGACCACAACGATCGAAGTCGTCATCAGTGGTATCACCTCGGACCAATTATTCAGGAAGAATGTTGGCCAAAACTTACGTATGAAATGACAAATCCGGGTCTTTTATTCCGCCTTTTGTGGTTCTTGACGAACAAGACACAGCTGAACACGACATATTTTCACCTTTTCAATTAAATTTATGTTAAAACACAGTAATTTCTTAGGATTTCTCGATAGCTCTATAACCTTACCACAATGTTTTGACCAAATGGTCGGTCATAAACTGACACGACTTAAGGCAGAAACATACTTACGTGTCGTGGCGTGTCGTGTTGCTTACTGTCGTGTCGGTGAGTGTGCACACTAATGTGTCGTGTCGTGGCGTGCTCTGGCGTTATTTCTGAATAGTACTTATCGAACCTTCGCAGCGTTTAAACGTACATAATATTTCTTCTGTTTCGGATAGCGATTTTGATGAAGACCTTGATTTTTTGTTAGCAATTAATCTTTTAGAGGGCTATAAAAGAAAAAGAAGGTACTGGGTTGACCCTATAAACAGAGGAAGATAGAATAAAAATAAAGGTAAATTTCATCGTCTTGTTAAAGAATTAGAGAGTGATGAATAGCATCAGTACTTTAGAATGAACAAAGCACAATATGAGGAAGTCCATTCGCTGATTGAAGGAGACACTTTGTGTCACATAAAACTTTTCGATGACGTACAAGTTCGATAAGCTCGTCAGTCATTTTTCAGAAATATGCTGCAAATATAATAAGATAAAAAGTGTCCGCTAGACGTTAGCGCCACGAGTCACGCGCGGTACAGAAACACATTTGCCTGTAGTGTCGTGTCGTGTCATAACCCCTACCACCGCTCTGGCGCAATCGGTGGCGAGCAGTCGACGCCACGACAGAACGCGTCGCGACACAACACGACATGCAAATATGCCCCTAACCATATTAAATGTATGAAACCGATATGCTTCTGGCGCGTCACGACACGCCACGACACGTAAGTATGTTTCCGCCTTAAAGGCGGAAGTTTTATAAAACTATGCTGTAAAGTAACAAGTAATCTTTATATTTCATCATTTTCTCACATTTACAATACATTACAGAATAAAAAAATGGCCAAAATCACAAAATAGGTATTTATTTCATATTGCTATTATGATTTGTCATAACAGCCTAATGAACTGTGGAAAGACCGATGAAAGTGTTTGGATTCCTGAAATACGCGGAGGAACTAAAGCTCAACTCAACGCGAATATCACGGGAAAAAAAGTAAATGCGCACGAGCACGTAAACAAGCCGGCCGCCATTATATATTTGAAATGTCAACTGACACCAGGCCGTAAAACGTATTTCTACCACACCAGTACCATTTCATTTAATAAATAAACTTAAATTAAGCCTGAAGCTTATTTTCACACTTTTCTAACGGAAAAAATAATTACTAAAATTATCTGTTCTCAGTTAATTGTAGAATTAATATCATTTTTGCCGATTTTTAGTAGAATTCAAAGGTTAAAACTATTAATACAAATTCTACGGAAATTCATTATATAATTTATACTTGCAACATAGATGAATTTAGTTCGCGCACATTTTACAGAGGGAGCTTGCGGTGAAGATTTCCATGAATGTAGGGAAGATTCCAACCCATGGTGATAATTGGTCCGAGGGTATGACAGTTAGAATAATCTACATTTGACTGGCGATTGCAGCGCAAAAGCGGACAAATTCAGGACTATTCTTGTATTGGTTCCTTAGTATTATGCAATTTAACACGATAGATGTCACTGGTCAAACATGGATGGTAGAATATTTTTAGTTAATTAATAAAAATTACAATTTTATTACTTTTGTTTTATAATAATACTTATTGATTTATTCGTATCATGTGACTTCGATTTATTAATTTAAAATTTGAAACTAAGAGTTGGATGTTTGCCATCTACTTATTTTCCTAGTGTCCAAAACGGATTTAGACATTTCTAACCCCCTGTTCGCACTAAAAAACATGCAACATGTGATGTTTCGAGACATATCGTATGTAACAAATCTCATAACATGTTTTCTTGTTAGTTGCGTTCACACTAATGACAAACAATAAAACTTTTGAATGTATCTCAAGATTTATTGTTATCTGTGTTAGCACTTACCGATATTTAAGATTTGTTATTGTTTTGTCGATGTATCTGTCTAGTTTGACGTTCGCACTGTTATCATTATTGATATGTCAAACATGTTTCACAACAAAATGTTGTTATACAGTGCGAACTCAGTGCGATACATTGTCAAAAAACAAGGATTTATACATGTTTTTATGTGAATGTTTAGTCAGTGCGAACTCACGGTAACATATCATAAAAATACAATTCACAAAGGAGATGTTACACTTTTGTATAGGACTCCGGCCATAACTTGTACATCCTCAGGAAACCTGGAAAATGTACCCCTAAGTACATTTAGTTACGAAATTCTTTATTAATTTCTAGTAATTTCGTTGCGCAAAATAAAATATAAAATGTTTGACGTATATGACATTTATACATAACCTAGAATTGTCAGAAGTAAAAGAACTCTTGCTAGAATAATATTAACCAAAGAATTGATAATTCTTGTAGAAATGAAAGGAAAACGTATGAATTCAGGAAATTGTAATAAGAAACACCAATACAGCATTGGAATATTTATTATCAGTCAATATGACGTTGACAGTTAATGTCAAACATAAACAAAATGTTTCGTTCCGGAGTGCACCCTGCAAAGTCAGTATATTATATGTGTATGATAGTTTAAATGAATAAATTATACTCTAAAACATATTTATTATTGATATAATATATATTTATATATTATATTCATTAATTAAATAGTACTTTTGTACAGTTTTCAATCTGATTTATAAACACATACAAAATTATATGATCAAGAACCACCGCCATATTGAATATAATGGCAATAATATAAAAACTATTATTTTTATGCGCAAACGTAATTCGACTTAAATTCAGGAAATAATATTCTTCCCCGATTCCTGGTATTTTTTGCTATTTTTTGGCTGATAGTACATTTCATAGCCGAAAATGAAACATCTCCTTTCACAAAAACGGCGTACGCGCATGTGTTAGTGGAATTTTGTGATTTTAGTGCCTTTTGCTGTTATTAACATGGTGATTTCAAAAGAATACAATACCAACAAGAAATGGCTGTGCTACCCATCTAAAGAAAGTTTAAATACCTTCAAATATATACAAAATGTTACCTGCGCGTTTTTAAAGAGAGACGTTTCAAAATACAACATAAGATCAAAAATAAAGTTATTAGGCGATACAATGATAACATATTATGAATTTACATTCCAACGACATAATATAAAAGATTATTTTGTGAACGTCTCAATAAATTTATTAAATTGTAGCTGGTGTCGCTCAATAAACTGAATTTTGTCTGGAAAAATTACCTATGATGGTGAGGATGAAATAAAAAGTGCAGCTCAATCGTACTACTAAGCATAAATCTATTAAATTAAAATAACGTCTTATTCCAATTTCCTCTTTGTGAACCATTAATTTCTGTAATCAATAAAGAATTGGTATGAATAATTGCTGTTTTTATTTTTACCCTAAAGTAAACACAATTTATGCATACCTATATATAGCACAATATACACGATATAGCTACAAAAATATATACACACACAGCTATCTCTAAGTAGGTACTTGTATATAGTTCTTAGAACCAAATTAAAGATGGCACTAGCGGGCGTCGAAAAAAGGGTGGCAAAATTTTTGCTTCAGAGGGCTCTCTATTCCTGTTATACTTATACTACTCTATGGTCGTCATCATGCTATGGTAACTACCTACGAACAAATGTACGGGTACGTTTTTCGACAAGAGCGCCTTTATTAGCAGCATCAGGAATTAATTGTGTTACTATAAAGTTTTCAATTCATGGCGATAT
The DNA here is from genome assembly GCA_963675205.1 of Catocala nupta. Taxonomy (NCBI): domain Eukaryota; kingdom Metazoa; phylum Arthropoda; class Insecta; order Lepidoptera; family Erebidae; genus Catocala; species Catocala nupta. Next base: position 21,154,071 of record OY776086.1, on the reverse strand, counting down.
TACAAAATTTGGCTGCGGTAGCCATAGATAACAAAACAGTAGTGTCTACTTTAGTGTTGTAAAGTGAAAATTCAGTAGGATATTTTGTTTTAGTTTACAACAACTTAAATCAATGAAGATGAGAATTTGTTTAAATAATATCTAAAATCTCAGCAATAATGCCATATAAAAGTACAATAGAGCTAAACAGGTAATATCAATGCAGATTAAAATATTTAACTGAATAAGACTTAGTGGAAATAGTGAGATCATGCCTGATCATCTAGCAACACTCTGTTTTTGACACGTCGTCATGATCGACGATTTCTAACAAGAAAATTTTCGATTTATGCGTTTGGTCAAAGTTAATTTCTTGTCTTTCTGTGTTTTTTGTGGTGTTTCTACAACCTAGTACGTCGAGATGAACTTAGTTTCTCCAGCCAGGCATCGAGAGTACCTAAAAACGCTACAGACTTCTATTTTGTGGTGAATTTGGTCAATTTTGTCACCATGACTCAAAGATCATGTTGTGTACCAGGATGTTTGGTGAAGCTTGAAGACGGTAAACGGACTGTGATGATGCTGTTAAAGTCGCAGCGCATAATTATTATATGACTCATAAGAGAAAATAAAAACTATACACATTATTTTTTGTTAATTTTTTTCATGCTCCTTATCTATATAATCCCATTTTGTAACTTGATTAATATGCTACCTATATTTGTATGCATACAAATATAGGCAGCATATAAATTACAATAACATTATAAAAATTCTAAAGGAATAATGTAGATGTCTATACATATACGTATATACACGTTAGACGACTTCAGTTTAGTTCATGATACTCTCTGAGTATAAGTGTTCTGTGATGATACTGCTACTTGGCGGCAGCACTTATACCAAGACTATACTTACACTCGTAAGAGTATTATTGTTCTGTGATTTATACAGACCTCTAGCGAGGCTCGAGTTGCCTATCTATAACAGTATTGTATTGCATTGTAATCTATGGTCGTCATGTGGAACGGGTAAACGAGCATATTAGTCGTCGTGAACGCTAAGTAGAACGCACCCAGTATATTATCTATGGGCACAAATAATATAATACTATACTAGTACAGATACTCAATCCCATACAAAAATCTTGGTCACGCCTAACTCTGGCTATTCTACTTGCTATTTTGGTACCTATCTTTTTACACTAGATGGCAGCACAAAACTAGCGCCTCTGCTGCCATCTACCCATAAGAAGTACACAAGTTCCGAATCCTATTTGATAACAGCTCATAAGAGATGGCGTTGTGACAGTAAAATAGGTACTTGACTGTTTACCACGGATAGAACATATTTAAACGAGCCGATGCAAAATGTGCAAAACCTTGAAAATAAAAGTTATCTACCTATAGTGTTGTGTGCCGAAATGCGTACGATCACACTTTGGTGATTCTTATTTACTCGGTCGGATTTTCGTGAATATATCGTGTTGCTGTCAAAATTTGACCTTGTATATATTTTTTTCATATAATTTTAATGAATGCGTTTTAAAAAAATATTAATAAAACAATATATTTCATTATGTATGCGATTGTGATTGATGTTGGGTACTTTGAAAATAACTACTTGGCGTATAGAATTCTACTTTGGCAGTTAGTTATCTATATTTCACTATAATTGTAAATATAAAATAATATAAAATATTGCGCTCAGATTTTTGAAAACAACTGTGCAATGCCTAGTATTTAGTCTGTTGAAAATTTACTGATTTATGAATATTTATAAAATACATCACATAGATTATTTAGAATTTAACTATCGAAAAATAAATATAATAACCAGCACTTTTTTTTTAAAAAAGCTCATGCGGTTACTATTTTTCCGTATAACAGACTCAACACAAAAAATCTGTTGAACATAATTTATTTTTTGTGTGAGAATCGAACCCATAACACTCCGCACTTCGATAAGTACCCGGTTTAAGCCACTACGCCATACTTGAAATCAAATCACACGCACGCGCGAGTATCGCCCGGCGGCGGCGTTCGGTTTATTCCGGTCAGGGGCCTTATTACAAACTCTTATTTCCAGCCAGTATACGGCGTAAAGTAAACTGCCTTGCAATTTCGTATTATAAGCGTACTAACTCCAGCCAGTCAGCGGTCACGTGACAGGTGATCGAGTATTGCCTGGCAAATACCGTATTACGAGCTTTCATTTGACATTTCGTTTCATATTAAAGTCGCCATATTGTAAACAAAACAAACCATTCAGTTTACGCTATGCTGGAGTAGCTTTTTTGAATAGCTACATTAATTATTACTTTTATTTATATGTAATATACCTAGTTTTTAGTTAATTTATGAAATCTGTGACGATGAACTATTATTATTTGAGTTAACTATGCTTTTCAGGTTTTCCAGTAAATTTGGGATGATAGGCACATTAGGTACGAGAAGGAATTTCATTTCCTCTTCGTGCCACCACCGATTGAAATTTTAATGTGACGCCATGATATATGCTCTACTTACATTACTTAAAAAAATATAAAATAAAATACAAAAATCTTATATGTACTTACATGTGTTATGTACATCTTGTATTGCTTTATTTATGTATAAAATAATGTTTTCCTATGGTAAGTCAATAAAATTCAGTCAATTTATGATTATGACCCGTAGTACAACGGTGGAATTATGTCCAACTAGTTGTACCACGGGGATAGGTACCTAAAATAAGTTGTTTTTTTGTGTAAATCTAATGAACGTGTCTACAAAACAAATGAACATCTACAAAACAAATTATTACCAGAAAGTGATCAGCCAGCGATAGTGCTTAAAAAAAACAGATGCATGCGATTTTGGACCTTATAGACAATCCATGACAGACTTTTTTTTAAATATTTTCTTGCTGTCTGACATTAATACGTTAATAAAATGATAAATTTTGAGTAATGTCAATAAGGTCGAAAATCGCATGCACCTGTTTTTTATAAGCACTATCGATAGCTGATCACTTTCTGATAATAGTATGTTTTGTAGACGTTTCTTTGTATTGTATACACGTTCAATTGTTAAAAAAAAGAATGTGTGATAAATTAATTATTGAAGATTATTTATAAAACATCAATTTATACATGTTAGGTACATAATATTGTTATCTAAAATAGATAATAATTATGTAGAGTAATAAATAAGTCAATGTATGTAGAGCAACTTTAAATGTGTATCTGGAAATTACATTTCAATCGGCAACGCGCAACGTTCTGAAACTGAATATTAGTTACCTACCTATAATATTTTGTTTAATGCTGCAAATATAATGATAAAATTCATGATATGATAGCATAAAGATATATTTGTTTTATTTTAGCCTAAAAATAATAGTTTTAATTATATTATCATAGAAAATAGGATAAAATTAAAACCGTTATTTACCGACAAACATGTATGTAATATTTTTGAACGATGCACTGTCAAGTCACAAATCGGCCAGCGACAAACTAGCCAGCATAAAGACGATCAACTATTCACATGTCATAATACGAAACAAAACCTGGCAGTTATTTGAACTGCCTGGAACTTGACAGGTTTAATAAGAGTTTGTAATAAGGCCCCAGCATAGCGTAAACTGAATGGTTTGTTTTGTTTACAATATGGCGACTTTAATATGAAACGAAATGTCAAATGAAAGCTCGTAATACGGTATTTGCCAGGCAATACTCGATCACCTGTCACGTGACCGCTGACTGGCTGGAGTTAGCACGCTTATAATACGAAATTGCAAGGCAGTTTAGTTTAAGCCGTATACTGGCTGGAAATAAGAGTTTGTAATAAGGCCCCTGGTGTTTGAATATAATGCCATGTAGTACAACAAATATAAGTACAACAAAACGTTTTGTTTAATACATTGACATTTGTTAAGCATACATATTTTTCATATTATAAGTAATTTCTTATTAATTAGTATCAGTAGGTAATAAACAAAGGGAAATTATAAGTCTAGCCACAAAATTGTTTATTGGACACGTGATTAAACTTCTAATTTTATAACTAAGCAACGGGAAAATAACATAGCCTCTAATAAACTGATTCGTCTTTTTTACAACGCCAACTAAATATTGTATAGAAAGCGTCAAGTAAAGATCATCAATAATTGTGACTTGTCCTTCTTATTTATACATTGCCCTCTAATTTACTAACTCGGCCACGGATTTTACATCTCGTCACCATTTTACGTTTTACAGCTTCAACGCAATGTCCTCAAAAAAATATAATTCAAGCTTCTACAAAAAGCATAATTTATTATAACTTACCATGTAAAATAATACATCATATTCTTTTATCGTGAAAATAGCCACTGCACGATTTGGCGCGAGTACGCGAGACGACAGCGACCGGCCATTTTCACCAATCAGAGACCGCCATTCATGTAACGACGAGTTGAGTTGATCACGTGTTATTGTTTATTGTCATTCGTGCGTTCGTATTGTAATTGTTTTCGATAAAATTAAATTAAAGTTTTCGATGAGTATTAATTAATTATGACGTCTAAAAGTGAAAATGAAGTACCACTGTACTGTTCTGACGAGGAATTGCAAGAAGAAGGTCAGTTGTTGAAAAAAAAGCGAGGTGAATCTAAGAACTGGATATTTGTAAAGAAATTTTCGTGTGTAAGTTTTGGCGAAGAAGCCGTGAGAGCAGAAAAGACGTGGGCAGTACGCACTACACATATTTCCATAGAAGGAAAAAAACGATTTTATAGATGCAACAAAGTACCACCTAAAGGAGTACAGTGTGCTGCAGAAATATATTTGCTATTTGAGGCGGATACAGAGACAGTGTTACTTTATAGCACAGATTGCGAGCATAATCACGATTCTGTTAAGAAAAACTATCACTATGGTATTTGCGACGAAACAAAATCTGAAATTAATAAACTGTATGACCTCCACCTAAAGCCGAAATCAATCTTGGAGAATTTGAAGAAAAACTCTGAATTTAAAATACCTACAAAACGGCAGCTCTATAACTATTTAGCAGATCGCCGGCGTATCAAATATGGACAACCCACAATTTCTTTAGGAGAGCTGGAAAAATGGATTGTTAATTATACAAATGTTCCAGACAACGAGAACGAAGTCTTTGTGATAGCCTATTATATTTTAGAAAGTGATCCACCTAGTTTTCGCCTCGTATTATCTACTAAGAATTTGTTGAAACAATGTATTTCTGCTGACATTCTGCATGCAGATGCCACATATAAATTGATTTGGCAGGGGTATCCTGTATTGATAGTAGGAACAACTGAGAGAAACAGAAAATTTCACCCCATTTGCTTGACAGTATCTACAAATGAATGTAAGGCCGATTTTAAAACAATGTTTCAAGGAGTAAAGAGCAATCTTTTGTAAATTTTTCTCATACTTATGAACCGAAGATCCTAGTTTGTGACGCGGCAAAAAATATACAGAATGCATTTCGTGATGTGTTTGGAAAATAAACTATTGTGAAAATGTGCTGGGCTCACGCTAAGAAGAAGATTTGCACTAAATTGGACCAAACAACGGAGAAGAATTTTCGAAAACATATATTGGAAGACATTGATGCATTGCAATCAGCTACGTCTCTTGAAGTGTTTTCTGCTGCTTCAAAGTTGTTCTTGAAGAAATGGAAAGACCAAAAAGCCTAAAATTCCTAAAATATTTTAAAAAAGAATGGCTAATAAAAAACCCAAATTGGTATTTGGGTGCAGCACCAATATCACCAGCGACGAACAACGCACTCGAGTCTTTTAATAGAGTTATAAAAGACCACAACACTCTCCGCGAGCGTATACCGTTGGCCCGTTTCCTTGTGGTGGCAGAGGAAATGGTTAATAACTGGTCAGTACAAGCAACAGAAGAAAAATTTGCGACACAACCTGAATTGCAGTTATCAGATTGGACAACAGGATATCAATGGGCGAAAACTGATACCAAAATTGGAGTTGTACATTTAACACCAGCCAGCACCACATATTTAATTCCAGGCAACAACTCATTCAAAATTAATCAAGGTGAGAAGACTTTCAGGTGTTTTGACGAATACAAAAAAGTGTTTTTTTCATCTTGGAACGTAATACTACCGAACAATCAGACCGAGTGGATTACTGGTTGCTGTGATTGTCCAGACTTTTATCGCAAGTACAGCTACAAGCATTTGATAGGCCTTGCAATCAGACTGAAATACGTGACGTCTCCATTAGAGGCAAAGTCACAACCACTTGGATTAAAAAGAAAGCGTGGAAGGCCAACAAAAGCGCGAGCTGCGTTAATAATCCAATAATGGTTTAATTTTCTTTTTTGATTAGGACCTACATTCTTTTTATATGTTCCTATTATTTACTATAAGTCAAATGATGGTAATTCAATAAACATATTGATTTTTCAAAAATAAAGACTTTTATTAATTTGTCTATCCTCAATAGCTTCTGGTAATATTAGTGGCCAATATACTAACATTTAATGTCAATTTTGCCAAAATTTTGACGTTCAATTAATATGGGTGAGTTACATTTTAAACGTACTGAGTTAAAAAATTAGAAGCTAAACAAATATATTTTTTGATGTCACTTAATAGTATTTTAGAATTTCGCTGTTAGAATGCATGTTATAAATTTAGATGCTAAAAAATAACCATCATGCTGAATTGTATTTAGTGGTTTACATAGAAGATAACTAGTGGCTAAGATAGTATTATTTAGATGCTCGTTAATTGTGGCTGACTTAGTAATTTAGAAGGCAACATACATTTTTGGAGGTGAATAATGATATTAAAAAGAAGCCAGTTTAATTAGCACCCATAAACAAATATTGAAGTAAACCAAAAGAAGGGTATGAAATAAAAACACAATGTTTTTGTAGACTTATATAAACATATAAAAGAGCCATCTAGCGTCCCATCTAGCCCTATACGTAAAATAAAACTATAGGTAGATTACCTATGTGTGATATAAAAAATACTGATATATCGATATCTTTAAATCATAAATAAATGCGTTTACCTTGATGCTCGTTAATTAAATATGTACAATGTTTATTTATAATAATATTTTATGGTCAATTTTCTTCCAATAAAGCATTTTGATTGATCTTAATATTAACATTGGAACTAATAGTGCCATCTATGATCTATTTTTGGAACTGTTTACTTTTTGTTCTAATTGGTACCCCATGCCCGAGGTGATACCACAGTGTTTAACACAAATCATAACAATTATTAACTAGTGATGTTCTATATCGATTAGATTATTCATCAAAATATGATTGAATATCCATATTATTATATAAAACATCTTCATCTTGATCTTGGGTTAAGGGCTACTGTCCACGGAGGCTTAATTGAAGCTCCATAGACGCGTTTAGTTTATAAGAACGAAGCCACCAAGCGTATTGTGTAGTACGCCTGCTTGCTGCTTAAATGCAAATAATTGTCTATCTGCATGCCGGCTTCATGGTGCCTGTTATGCCAGGCTACATCAAATGGATTTGCCCACATGATAAATTGCACGTGTTAAGTCAATTTGGGACCCAGGCATACTACCACGGTTCACCTGTACGTAATATCTATTAAATATCTGAGAAAATAAAAAATAAAGAGAAAATAACCTACTACTCTTTAATAAATAATACCTACTTGCTTTCTTAATCCTTTCCAACTTATAATACAGACGCCTTTGAAATAAACATTTTTACCAAGTATTCAAACTTTTCATACAAATTTAAATTGAAACCTGTAGTTTGGTTCGTTAACTTCAAAATACAGGAAAGGACCATTAAATTTTTTTGAAGAACCAATACGTTAAATGTGCTTAATAAAAATTGGTTTTGGTTGGTTTATTGAAAATTGATTTTTACAATAATAAAAGTTGAAGCACAGGTTTCTTTTCCTTTTAATAAGATTTATTGCCTCCACGTGGCCTTATTACAGATTCTAATCGGTTCCGCATAGATCTGATTAGGGTTATTAACGGTCTTGCGGTATATTGTTCCATTGTTGTGAAATTGCTGTTCTTAGTGCTGCCACTGTCGTGGGCACAGGATTTCTCGTATATACAGATTTTTTTAAACTGTCCCAATCATGCTCAATGGGATTAAGATCCGGGCTGCTTGCTGGCCAATTTATGGTACGTATCCAACCCAATGAAACCCAGAATGTAAGTTTGTTTGTTTATTTGTTTGTTACGCTTTCACACTACTCGACTGACTATCGTGAAATTTCACATACACGTTGTCAGGGGTACAGAAAAGGATATAGGGTATCTATCATACAGAAAAAAGTTCTTTTACTAATCTAACCAAACCTACATACACGGCGTAGCTGCGAGCAAAATCTAGTATAAATAAGTATAAACGAGTTTTTTAACGACAAGGAAGTTCAAATTGAGAATAATGGAACCAAATATAAATAAATTCATCTAACTGTAATAGTTTATTAGTTCCTCTGTCCTACTTTGCTATGGCGGGTCTATAAAGAACTGTTCAAATATTTAAGTTATAACATCTGACTGAGTGTACATTGTAGAATGCAAATAACATATTGGATTGAATTAGTTGTTCCAAGTCTGGGTATTTTTGTCTGTGACCATTGTTTGGATATTTTTGTTGAACGTCTGTCGCCGGAGCGATAGACGAATTATTTTATAGGTTTGTTTTTATTTTTTGTGTGGGATCTGAGAGTAAATAAGTTAATACACGAATACACGGGCAAAGTTTAGTACGCCAAACTGTACAAGCTACTCGACGTTTTTTTAAGCATCTAGAAAAATACGCCTTCGTGAACAGTAGACCGTAGTAGTAGTACACACGGCTACACATCAAATTAGACACCCTATATACGCATAACTACGCTACATACAAAATAGAGAATTGTCGGAAAGGGACAGTGCATAGTGGTGTCGATGTAATGGTAAGGATAGAGCGCAACAAAAATATAACGCACTCTCTCCCCCGATTCGTAGCGTTCAACTTCTAATAGTTCAATGTCCAAACAGTCTAGGTTGATACGTCGCTGTGTGTACAACATATTTACTTTGTGGCCGAAGTAAACAATTCAAAGACTATTTGGAACAATTGCATTGATATCGCTCATGTAAAAACGATTCGAAACGAGGTCATACCTAAACTAAATATCAATTTAAATACTGTTTTATGAATTTAATTATTTCAAGCTTGTAGTTTATATAATATTTACTAATTTCATGCACGCATTTTAGAAAATATATTTTGTATTTTATGCCATAGACAGTTGGCTCACTCTATGGGCCATTCTTATTGATAACTTACCATAGTGAAGCAACAACGGAAACGGAAATCGTGAAGCTTGCCCGTCGCTCGCCATATTGATTACGCCGACATTCCAATTGTTACTTTCTTTCGCTACGCGTGCTACGTGTGTCGTGTGGCGAAATAATATTAGTGCGTTTTCAAAAAAAGTAAGTGTCGTATATTGCGTATCGACAGGAGAAATTCTAATATATATAATTATTAAAGGTAAGACTAGTGATAATTTTTTAAATACTATATTTGACTAGTCTCTACTTTCACTCATCGCTTTGTTTTAGAATGCAAATGCAAGCCATGAATCAATTCGGCAATCAAAGGGGATACGGCGGCCCGCCCCAGCCACAGAGACAGGGTCGTCGTGGGAATAACAGGGGCGGCTTCCGTAATTCTAGATTTGATCACAACCAAGGAAGGAATATGAATCACGGCCAAGGAGGTCAACGGCCTAATAATGAGGTGAGGCCTAGATTTTATCTTTATACTGTAAAATTATATATTCATAGTATTTTCCCCGTTTTATCAGATATTTATTGGTAGCATGCATTCATTCGCTCAATTTAGACGTCGGGACTAATTCGATACGTCGGCGCCATTTTGTTTAGGCTTGGATAGCCTGCCGCTTGCGCCGTGGGATTATTGATTTGCTCTATCATTGTCTTTATATATAGTTATGGCTAAGAAAATCACACGTTAATAAATTGCTACTCATTTATTCATTAGACTACCTTCTTATATATGTATATGGCACAAAATTGGTATTTTCTCTATAAAAATATCATTACAAAATTCCATTAAAAATACCATACTATAAATGCATTGTGCGCTCAATATATTAATTTGTATTCCATGTTGGGTGCACATACCAAAAAAAAAAGACATGTCACTATCTCTTGTCACTCTTCTCAAAACAAACTCTAAAACCATGAATTTAGGTCACTAATAACATAATGAATCTCTAAGCTTTAGTATAGGTATAACCAACCATATGTATATGTACCCAATGTTTAGTATCTATACTTAGCTACTGTAGTTACATTTATGTTCAGGTGAGGGGCCTATGGCCTGGAGGAATTAAATTGTTATTACTGACCATACAAACCTAAAAAATAATAAATTTATACTATGGAACTATGTATTTAGGTTTGTTATCTAATAATAGACGAAAGCAATTAATATGCAAACTTGTATAGATGCTTGGTGACTAATAGAGATGGGTCAGTGTAGAAAAGGCTGTGCATTTTTATAGGACTAATTTTTTTCGTAAAAATAAAATTTCTCTTATATCTTTGTTTTTTCACTGCTATCCTATATAACGACTGAAAATAAGACGAAAGTCATCTTGGAACTTTTTGTCTAAGATGAGTTGGTGATGTGGTTTATGAGATTAGGTGCAATTCAAAGAGACTGAGTCGACGGAGCCACGCGCTGCGGGGCTCCTTTTTCTGGGTGGTTAACAAAAAGCTCCCGCCGTAGGCTTCTAACTTAACCTAACAGAGTCGGTGTGCTCTGCGTTGGGGTCGGGTTGCACCAAAAGCAGCAATTATCTGGAGAACCACTTGTCATAGACAAAAAGGTCCAAGATGATTTTCGGCTTATTTTATTCATTTTATAGGATAGCTGATTTGTGATTATAAAATAAAAGTATGACTTTGTTTGATTTATTGTATTTTTATTGATCACATTGATCTTTTAACAAGAAAAGCTCACATGCAGCAAAAAGAAAGTTTATACAGTGTTACCAACCTTAAAAACTACACACACTAAGTTTTATGTGAAGCATAGACAATTGCGTATTGCCATATTCAACAATAGCATTAAAAAAGCAATGATTAAGAGAAATTATAACATTACGAAAAATTTTCTATTTCCCAAAATATGCACACCTTTTGCTACACTAACCAAGAGATGAAATAAAAAATACATACATTTATCTAAAAGAGTACAAAAATGCATTGTCATAAATAATGAAGTACATTTGCATTGCTATATTTATTTATAGGTATTATACATCTTTAAATCTTGTGATAATAAACACATAACTTTAAACCATGAAAAAAGTCATAAGCAGTTTAAAAGTGCATTTTAACCTAGAAGTTCAAGTAACCAATGCAGCATATAAATGGGTTATTCCCAGTTGCCCCCACTATCAACGCCACCACTGGTGACAAATGGGATTTCTTTCCATAAAATGTCCATAAAATGTACATATAATTATATATAATTTATTGTAAATACTGCATTGATTAATCTGTGATAGACAACAATTGAGTAAAATAATAGCTGGTGAGTTAGAATATTATGAAACGTCAATTATTGTGAATAATATACTGATCTGTGATAAATAATAATAAGAAAGTTAATCACTGAAGCTTGTAACTTTGTGATAAAACCGTAGGAATTACAGGAGTACGTATTAAAATTGTACTTGTCTGATTTATTTGATGTGAATTAGAAAATTCGAAGTAAATGATAGTGTAATTTTGTATACATAAGTGTAAATCTGTAACATCCTTAGTAGAGACTATGTAGGTAAATTATTGTGAATAAAGCGTTGATTAGTCTGTGCAATGTTTTATTTCTCTCGTTTTGTGTACCGTACTAGTATGGAGGCGTATCAATTTATTTTTTCCATTTGTCACCACTGGAAGCAACTGGAAAAAAAATGAGTGGCCATTCCCAATTGCCACCACTGGAGACGCCACCACTGGTGGCAAATGGGACATTTTATGGAAAGAAATCCCATTTGTCACCAGTGGTGGCGTTGATAGTGGGGGCAACTGGGAATAACCCATATAAATTAAGAGTGTGCCACCTACATTATTTATTTGTTTTGAAGGTGAAACCACCACAGCTTGTAGACAAACCTCAGCCTCAACAACAGCAACAAAATCAACAGCAAAATGTTAAGCCTCCACAACAGCAGCCACAGCAACAACAGAAACCTGAAGTGCAAACAGCACCTCAACAGCAGGCTCAACAGCAAAAACCGCAGGCTCCACAGCAGCAGCAACAGCAACAAAAGCCACAGCAACAACAACAGCAGCAGCAACAAAAACAACCACCACCGCAGCAGCAGCAACAACAACAGCAGCCACAGCAACCTAAACCTACTCCTAATGCTCAGACCAAACCTGAAGACCAAGTTGATAAATCAATTAATGTTGAGCAAAAGAATCAAAATCAGCAATTTAATCAGAACCAGCAAAGGGTATGTGTTTTACTTAAAAATATTATTCATAGGCTATTTGACAGTATGAAAAATTATGCCTTAGTCATTGCATATTGCCATAGATTAGGATGTTAAAAGCAATATCAATAATATTATATATAAGTATAAGCAGAAATATCATTTATTTTACCAAAAATTCTCAAAATTGCTTATTATACCAAAAATTCTCTAAATTACTTATTATACATTTAGTTGCAACCACATGTTTGTTAATGGTTTGATTTTTAGTCATTGGCAGTGTTTTGACAGTTTAAAATAATCAGTGTATTTTGTAATGAATTTTGTTTATGAAATACTTGATATAATTTAAAATAAACTTTATAACTTTCCTATGACCAACAGTGGATGTCTTTCGGCTGAGACGATGATGATGATGATGATGAAACTTTATTCCTATATCAATAATGTGAGATGGAATCCAGAATCTAGTCAAATAGCATAATAGTTGAACAAAACCCCATATGTCAAAATCAGATGTGATGTATATTTTATCTATAATATTTCATTTGTCTAGAATGCCAATGGAAACTTTGGAGGCAATAAGCAGGGCGGGTCATGGGGTCAGGGAGGACCAGGTAACAAGCAAGTTGGTAATTTCAATCAAGGCAACAAGCCTTTTGGTCTCAAGCCTGGTGGTCCAGGTGGCCCTGTTAGGAATCAACAGCGTCAAAATAATATGCGTGGTCCACCACAGGAAGGTGGAAAACCAGTCCAGAGAGAAGTAAGTTATAATCTATTGATGGCAATAAAACTATTAAGTTATTTGATAATGACTCCTTATTTTGTCTTTGTCTAATTTTAGGAACAGATGCTAGCAAACAAGTTAAAAGACTTAGTTGGGCCTTTAGTAGACTTGCCCACAATTGATCAGTCTGAAGTAAAGTTCAATGGAAGAAGCCGTTTGTATATTGGAAATCTTACTAGCGATGTGACTGAAGAAGAGGTTCTGAACTTGTTTGCTCCATTTGGTGAAACTGCAGAACTATTTGTTAATAAGGAGAAAAACTTTGGCTTTATTAAGATGGTAATATTAACAATTTCTCTGAATTGAGCTAAAATAATAATGCACTGGCACTTCATTTCATATATTTATCACATGTTTACAGGATTACAGGGTAAATGCTGAACGGGCAAAGAGAGAATTAGATGGTAAAATGAGAAATGGAAGAGCATTGAGAGTACGATTTGCACCTCACAATTGTGCAGTCCGTGTGAAAAATCTACCACCTTTCGTATCAAATGAACTTCTATATCGCGCCTTTGAAATATTCGGCAAAATTGAAAGGGCGTACGTAAAAGTCGATGAAAGAGGAAAAACTCTAGGAGAGGGTGTAGTAGAATTCGCTCGTAAACCCAGTGCACTGGCTGCAATTCGTAACTGTACTGAAAAGTGTTTCTTCCTAACTTCGTAAGTATTTACTGCTCAGAAAGTAAATGATATATAAGTAAACGAGCACCATCTTGACGTCTAATATGTTTAAGGTCGCTTCGGCCCGTTATCGTGGAGAGTTTCGAGGAGCCCGACGAATTCGACGGCTACCCGGAAAAGAATCTGCCCAAGAAGCATCCAGAATACGTTCGCGCCCGAGAACTCGGGCCGCGCTTCTCGGAACTCAGCAGCTTCGAACACGAGTACGGCACCAGGTGGAAGCAGCTGCACGAGCTCCATCGGCAAAAGGAGGAGGCCTTGAAGAAGGAGCTGGCGGCGGAGGAGGAGAAGCTAGAGGCGCAGATGGAGTACGCGAAGTGAGTGTCGGTAGTCGTGCGGTGTAAGGCGGTGGGACGCGGTGCGAGTGACGCGTGTGTGTCGGCAGGTACGAGCACGAGACGGAGCTGCTGCGCGAGCAGCTGCGCCAGCGCGAGCAGGACCGCGAGCGCCAGAAGCGCAGCTGGGAGCTGGCCGAGCGCGCCGCCGACGAGCGCCGCGACGCCGAGCGCTCGCAGCTGCTGCGCCAGGAGGAGGAGCTGTCGCAGCGCATGCGCCTGCAGGACGACGAGCTGCGCCGCCGCCAGCAGGAGAACACGCTCTTCGTGCAGGTTACTATTATCTATTCTCATAACTACTGCTCTAAAACACCTCGACTTGACTTGACTTATGAATTAATGGATATAGCGGACGATAATAAAGCCGAAAGATGATCAAAATCTTATGCCTGGTGGAGGTCGATTATTTTTACCGTTCCGTTTATAATTTCGCAGGCGCAACGATTAAATTCGATGCTTGACCGCCAGGAACAAGGCATGTTTGACCAGCAGCAGCCGATGGTGAGTGAGCCATTTTATTTTACATTGTCTCGTTGAACACTAAGATAATTAATATTATCACTTGTGTCCGATGATACAAAATCATTTTTATATTGTACTATGTTTATGCATCTATGTGTATTGGCAGCTAAAATTCTTTGTGCCATGAGCGTATAGAAATTTATTCTACTTCCAATTTTTGTGTCACTCCATACATATATTACTTTCTTATAATGCAATGAAAATATGTATATGAAAACTTATTCTTTCTACAGTGGATTTAGAACTAGTTATATATACGTTAAAAACAAAGTGAAATGATACACGGGACTCTAAATTTAGCAGCTGAAATATAAATTAAACAATCTTGCATATAATTAGACTTTATTATATCTAATAGTATTTTGTTGGTGCTGTGAATTGTACCATGTACACAAGGTTAACTTGTGCCTAACTCTTGATTCCGTTGCGTTTTAAGAACTTAAATGAACATGACTTTTATCTATACTGTGACGATGTTTTACCATAATATTATGAGCTAATAAATATTTCTATAACTAACTAATATTTACTAGGGAACAAATATTGTGCGACACATATTTTTCAAATTTACATGCTATTGTAGAAGGTTGTTTATTTTAGTGTACTATAGTCATTATTCATATAAATGATGAGAAATGGCAGTGTACCAACGAAGTCCTATGAAGCCATATGGAACGTAAATTTCTTTAAGTATTTTCAATGTTTTATTTATCAATTAAAAGATCGTCCACAATAGATGTAAAGATGAAAGCACAATATGCAAGCTATGCTCAATGTTGTCGGAATAAGTCAAACCACCCATAATCTTAGAGCTGCAACACTAAACGTGCTAAGGTACCTAATATACAACATAATTACACCAATTATGTTTCGGCATAAGAGGCCTATGGAATAAGAGCGCATTTTCTCTGCAATCGATTTACATAAGCTTTGTTACAAACATTTATGACGTGAAGAATTAGCAATAATAATTATATGATCATAGCATCCTCTCTCTATGAACAACTTCAACGATGGTTTGTCTATTTACTTATGTTTATAATAAGGTGTAATTATATACCTTACCTAAAAAAAGAAGTAGATAATAAGTAAAACTGGAGATAGGTAGAGAACACGACTGTTAGACAAAATGTACCACGGGAGTACGGTATGTATATCGGATACAGAATAGCGAAAACTAAGAATGTTAGCCACACTAATGCGCATATTTCGACTGATTACTAAACGGGCGAAAACAGGCTTCATATGTAAGATGTATTACGTGATACTAAGTCTTCATAACGCATTGGCGTTTAAACTAGCTCTCGGTGAATTTAAATTACTTGTGCTGAACCTAGACAAAATTAAGTATGCATTTGTATTTTGCTATGAATTTAATGAATATGTAAATTTATTTATATCATCACTTATGGATATTTCACATCATAAGCATCAACGGATGACAGAACTATATAATACATTTCAAATTAATACCACAAGAATATCATTAATGAATAACCAAACGTTTAGTGTTAGTTTACTCAAGCACTAAGAAAAGGTGCTCTCTATTTACGGAAGCCGCCAAGAGAATTTAAGCTGATTCGTAGCGACTTTTAGTTATAAATTTACTTTGACAAGAAATCCGGATGATGACGTTTTGTATACTTAACATGTTCGGTGACGGTGTCTGCTAATCATGTAATCTTTTCACATGAAGATTTACCGGGCTGTTCCTGTATAATATAATTACTAATTCACAGTAACTATAATTCAGACAGTGTCAGTATAATCAACAGGGACCATTTATATATATTGAAATCTCACCTGTTACCAGTAGGCAGTAGGTATCGATTATTACATATTTACTCACACATATTATTATACAGTTTTAAAGTGAGTAAAGAAAGCTCATATAAAACTATTGAAAGCATTATTTGGCGTACAGTATATATTTACATAATTGTTATGGTTAATGCTGAGGTGTGGCACACGGGCTAAAATTAGGTACAGCCTTTAGGTTGTACCTATTTTTAGTCGATCTAGAAGTCCTATCATTGTAGTGGGTTTTACCTAGTTTTAGCTGTTTAATCCAAGATTGTTATATATATATACATATATATTTAGAAAGACATACTCGGTCTAGGTTCAAGCTGTGTCATGGAAAATATAATACAACGGAATCCTAGAGTTGAAATAACTTTGTCGATCACACAAATTTTTGACCTGGGGATCCAAGTCACAACACACGGCGAATTGGCAGTGACGAGCCTACCGTACTTAAGCTATTAGCTGTGTCATTTGTATAAATATATACGATGAGATACAAAAAGAATAAACCTGGTGATTATGATTGTTAATATTGATAGTTATTTCGCGTATCTGTTTGGTGCCTCTTGGCAATGGTATGACCGACACGATAAACACAATCGCTGGAATGTTTGCTCCCTAGTAAATATATTTATTAGAATTTATGTAACATAAACTGAACGTTTTAAGCATTGAAACTTTGTGGTTATATGTAGGTACATGAATATTTTTATTATGATCGGCAATTGTAAATCCAACATACTTAGGTACATAAGTACTTGGTAATGACATTGTTTTACATTTATAAAGTGACACTATAGTAGAAAGTATTATGATTGCTTACATAGGATGGAGGCTACAGAGACCAGTACGACATGCAACGAGGAGGTTATGACGACATGCCGCCGAACCGCGGTTGGGACGGACCGCGCCAAATGGACGATTACCCTAACAAACGTCGTCGATTCTAAACCAGCTCCCGTTGAGCACCATAGTGTGTAATTTTGCGATGCTCCCTATTGTGAAGCAATTTGCTTTTTTGTTTTTTATTCATTGGTTGGGCACAAATAATGGTAATATGATGAGATTTTTAATTCAAAATATGTTGCTGCTAGATGTACGTTGAAAACCGTAGTTATTATTGCATTTTCTAAATAACAATGACCTGTAAACCCTGTCTCATAGAGCCGTTATCTGTCCTAACCAAAGACATTGGCATTTTGTCTTTAACAATCTGTACCACGTAATTTAAAGATAGTAATCGCTATGGGTATAATCACATCAATATAAAAAGATATATTTAAGTTGGAGTAAGGCATCCTGCTGTTTATCCTTCTGACAGACAGTGGTGTAGGACAATTTAGTTTTAATATCGTTATAATTATACACGTTCCATGGAATCTTTACATGCATCGCAAAGGTTATGTTGAGAATAAATCATTTCTCAACTTTCAAGAACTGGTCATTTAAAACGATTTAATTGATGTATCTTAATTAGCTGCAATAAAATTATAAACTAAGCCACGTTTAGACTGCTGTTTATTACATTTAAATGAATTTATTTACGTATTTTAAAACTTGTTAATTTAGTTAGTTTTCAAGTTGTTTAAGGACGGAAGTAAGTTTCCAAATGTAGATGATTTTATGAACTTGATAATTGAAAATGTTTGATGACGGCCATTACGAAACGCAATCTAAGCTTCGCGATTGTGATGCTGTCTCAATAGCAAATACATTTCTTATTGAATTGAATAAGTATGACTGAGTAGGTATGCGGATTCGAAAGTAGTAATTCATCCTTATCTATCGATGGATTATTTTGATTCTTATAA
This sequence comes from Catocala nupta, assembly GCA_963675205.1. Classification (NCBI taxonomy): domain Eukaryota; kingdom Metazoa; phylum Arthropoda; class Insecta; order Lepidoptera; family Erebidae; genus Catocala; species Catocala nupta. The sequence goes on along the minus strand of OY776086.1, from coordinate 21,135,638 downwards.
TCAATCTTTGTTCTATTAAAAATGTTCTCGAACTCGCTTCAAAATATAAATTGACGACCAAGGGGCACTTCAATGGCATTGGTCGTTTTAAAGAGATCTGCTGTTTCGTACTCCCATACTTAGCATAAGTGTTTAATTTTCTTTTCGCGCTGGGATTGCAATTATTATTGTGACACAACATAATTTAACAAATATAACTTGCTCACCAAAATATGAGACATCTAACTAAACCTTAAGTAATCCAAACGCTGAAACGTTTATGGTGACTATGTTCACAAAAAGTTAAGAAATCATTTATTTTAATCCAAATCATATGCACTATTCGAATCTAAATAGTTAATGCTATATTATTGTAAATTCCTAAACATTGATTAACATGTGTACACATGTAAACAAATGAAGTTATTGATTTATTAAAAACGTCGGGGCAGTGCAGCGATATGTTCTCTTCTCTTAATTTTAAAAAGAATTTGGTTGGAACTCCTTGCTATATTAAGTCGATGGTCGTAGGCGAGCTTGCTAAGAGCAAAATTTTAATATTTTGTTTTTGTGTTGCCGGGCCATTGATGTTTACGTATAAATATCTCCGGTAGCCATAGTCACTCAATTGTACTGCTCGTATATAAAACGCGCTAAAAATAACATTAATAGTTTCATAATTTGGCAAGGAATATGTAATACATTTTATTTGAACGTATTAAATAGGCCACTATCCTACAATATTTCTTTTAATTTTTTTAGCCATTCCATAAACAAAGTTCCATGTTTTAAAGAATACATTACAACTTAATAATAAGTAGTTGATAGATTTTAGAATATAAATTATTATGTGCGTTAATTTTTATATACCAAACATTTATTCTAATAGTTTTTTTTATTCTGTTTGGATATTTTTGAGAATAGTTAGTGATTAACCATACGTGGTATTATACATCTAACTTAGTTCATGAATGTGTCCAAGGCGAAAAATATTTCCCTTTGACGTTTTAAGGTTTTTGTATACTGCTAGTAAGCACCATAGTTATATGTGAAATGTCGAGAAAAGTTAAATAGCTAATTTATGTTTCGTCCTGTATATTACTTGTTTGATTTAGCTGTGCATAGTGAATTGAATGTTAAAATTATTTAATATCTCGTAATTTAGTATTTTTACTAAGTAAATAAAAATCTTAGAAGTAAATAAGTTGATTATTTATTCTAGATTTAACCTTCTTGTTTTATAATACAATTTTGGCTATTATAATAATTGAGCTATCTCAGAACAATTAAATTATAAACTAACTAATGTGCAACGTGCATGTAAACCATAGTTAAGTATAATGTTACAATATTTGTATGGCTGTTGCGTAATAATTATTATTTCATTTTTATATTAACATTTTAGTTGAATTTAACAGTATTAACATTACAGCAACACAATGAAATTTAGCTCAGTTCAATTAGTTATATTCCAGCCAATTAAATAAATGGAATAAGATTCTATATCCGCTATCTTAATATTAATACATATATAGACACACGCCTGTTTCCCGGAAGGGTCGGCAGGCACTGTGATTTGCCATTTGTTACGATCCCGGCATATCTATTCTGCTTCATTTACTTTCATTATATGCTTTAAATATGCTTGTCTTTGGGGTCTTTAACTTTTTTAGCATATGTCCGATTTAATCAGAGTACGTTCACTCAGGCCTAGCCTATGTACATTTCAATATACATACTTGCTCGGTCAGTATGTTGTCGTTTATTCTTTTTACATTACTTATCACTTTACTTCTTCCACTTTCATGTTCACTACGTATTTAATGGCATTGTGCTCATTCTATCCTTTATAGACTACAGACTTCTTAATGTTCTCTGTTCCATTGCTTAAATTTAAAAACGAAAGTAGTTATTCTACTTATGTGACTCATTTTATTTAAGCCCTTTATAAATGTCCCATTTAATGCTTTATTTTCGGGTTATTCCCATTCGCCACCCCCAGCATTGCCCCCTCCGGTGGCGAATAGGATATCGCCATTGGGGTTGGCGAACCGGTGTCAATTGGGACATTGTCCAGTCACTGGCTGGGAGTATCTATTATATCGGTTAAAAAAGGGCTTCTTTTCATGTTTGGTCGTTTTATTAATGTGATGTTTCAAATCAGATTAGTTATAAGATATATATTATGAAAATTAATTTAAGTAGGTAGGATATCTACTAAAACTATTAATGATTTTTGTAATAAAGAAAATCGTCATTGCAAATATAAGTAGTTGCCGTATGTTTCATGGTGGCAACTGAGATTTTTCGTAAGCAACATTCCATTTGCCACCCGGCGAATGGGATTCTTTCTATTGAAAATATCCCTTTCGCCACCAGAGGAAGGAATGCTGGGGGTGGCGACTGGGATCAAACTCATCCCAGTTGCCACCCCCGGTGGCGAATGGGATATTTTAATTGGAAAATGTCCTATTCGCCACCGGAGGGGGCAATGCTGGAGGTGGCGAATGGGACTAACCCTATTTTAAGACTTAACATTCTACATCAGTATTTGACTTAACATTCTACATCAGTATTTGTCTGAATTCGGGTTGGTTGTCTGCTAAAATATATATAAAGAAATTATGATAAAATTGTAAATCACTAGTATAGGTAGTAATAAAACATAAGAGATCTTGACTTCCCTTGCGCTCTTAACGAGAGCCCACTTCTCACACAAGCAGGAAGAAGCATAATAATAACAGTACTGGTAGTTTCGAACCCAATAGCTATTACAAAGTAAGTACACGCAAATTGTAATCTATATTATATGAAAGCCCAGAGGAATATCATCGTTTAACCTCTTCATTGAGCGCCAAAAAGTTATATGTTATTCAATCATCCCTTGCTTTTGTTGAAAAGTAAAAAAGGTGAAATTTGGTTCTTTTCATAAGTACGTACATATACACGCACAAAATGCCATCCACACTCATCCAAATAATAAATATTAAAAAATAAGGTATTATAGAAATAATTAAGTGTTCTAGAACGTCAAGTTTGTGGCTTTTAGTAAAATGACAAAATTGTACTCGAGCAGTCAGTCATGTCATTACATTTTTTATTGTAATACTAAAACGGTCTTGTAAAACTAGTATCAGTTTATCTGTACTGGCGACCTGTTGGACAATTAAACGCCTCTTACTTTTACGTTACTGTTTATGATAAACATATAGGCTCAAAGCCCATAGTAGTAGATAAAATTGCCATCAAATTCACATACCATATAAAAATATCTCAATTGTTGTATGATTCATGTTGACCAATGATGAAACGTTTTGTACGTCTGCTTCGATTCTTATTGTGTTACGATAATATAACTTCTCTATTCAGAAGTGATATATATATAGTGAAGCGCATAATAATTGCAAATGAATGTTATCCGAATTCAATTATGCATTACGCGATACCTTCTTTGCATGATACGGTCAAGGACACAGTGCACGCACTTAGTGTTAGTGTTGAGAATAGATTCTAATGCAATTTGTGCTCATCAGTGTTTATACGACTGTCGTATCGATTAATTTTTCCATGGTTAAAGGTAACAATTTAAATAAAGATGCTCAATCATGTATTTCATCCATTGACCAGATTCTCAGGTCTTTAGCCTTAACCGAAAGAGAGAAAAGGCACTACAAATGAAATCCGGACGCGTCGATGGTTTGGATCCCACAAACAAAACTAAATTGAAGCGTTCATAAACATTTACTTGGAAAAATAATGCCTCTAATTTAGCCAAGTATCTCCTTAGCTTGCCTACCGTGTATAAGTAGTGGCAACTAATACCGCCACTGTGACACTAAGTGAATTGTTTGTGCAAGTAGTAAGGTTTACGATTTTCGAATCCGTGCCAATCCTAAAAAGCATTTATAAAATTTGGTTTGACCGCTTGTCATTTATCTCATTTCGATCATTGGTCATGAGATGTATTTTCTTACCCGGCATCCAGATAACATTTTAAAAGTTACATTAGAAACTACGTCAACACCAATGCGTTTCGTAAGATTTATACCATTATTTAAATTTAATAGCATATGGTTCAAATCTGGTAAATAATCGAAGCTTGTCCAAAGCATGTTTGGTGCGATTATGCGATTGTATACTTGTATGTATGCTTTCTCTTTATGTGATATTTCTTTCAATCAGTTTTTCAGAATTGCTATACTTCAAGGTCGGTAATCTACCGAAGTGGTATTGGAGTATCTTAACAACAATCGAATAAATTTTGTTATTCATATTCACTCAGTGGACGTGTTTCATGCAGAGGGAGAGAAATAGATGTGAATATCATGGCATCATATAGTGGGCAAAATGTTAACGTGGGGAGCAAGTGACAAGCTGCTGTCCTTATCTAGCAGCGCTGCCCGCCGTTTGTTTGCTGAATTAAGTGTATCATGCTCACAGTTAACACTCACTTGAGTTAGCTGAAATCACTTCATTTTGCTGGAATTGCCCTTCTCTTTCAACATCTACTTTAGTGAAAACTCTTTACATTTAATAGTTTTGAAAATGTGTTTCCAAGTAAGTATGTAAGTATATCTATGTGTGGCCGTTTTACTGTCTCTTATAGCAGTATTATTGTGATTGATCTTACAATATAACGAGATATTATACTGTATATAGCCCTGTCTTATTCTGTTGTCAAGTAATACTGCTATGATAAATTTTGGTACGGTCTCAGGTTTATTTAACCTTAATGTAGCAAGACAAGCATATTTTCGGTCTAGTTTGGTGGTAAGCGTTGACCGAGAACCGTATAGCCAGTAGTAAAATAATAACACTATACCATTATGGCGAAGGGAAAGTCTGTGCAGTGCCACGCTATCAAATATGACTTGCAAAAGTCTGTGAAAGCGTTACGTTTTATTAGACATAAATAGTTTTTATGTATGAAAACCTAGACCAAAATAAAAAAGAATTAACCATGAAAATAACTATGCTGTAAATTGGTAAAAAACAATATGAAAAGAAACATGTCTTAAAGTTCTTGCTACTTCATATACCTATTTGTTAAACAGTTTTGAGTACAAATTATGACTAATAGCAATTGGAACCTACAGATAAACTTCAAGATAGTTATAAGATTATTAATTCCCGAGCTCCATGTGCAATATTTTCGCGAAAAAACATGAATTACAAATATAAGACATTTTGTTCTCGTGTTTCCCTTTGCTTTGGCGGTATCATAAGCAAATTACCGATCCTATGGAAAAAGGACTACCTGCTGCTGCTAGCGCAATAAACCTGCTGCGCTGCCAGCGCAATAATATCTGGTACTTTTGCCGAAAGCAAAACCAAGAGTTTTCTTTAAGAAACTGGTAACTATAGACCACAGAAGCACATCGAAAGATAATTTGACTTTTCAGGCTTTAATGGAGTGAAGAGTCATGGAAACTCAGATAGCGCCTGATTTGGAAGTGTTTTCGCTGCGACCTACCTCTTAAAATGTCAGTTGTCTGCTACACTCGATTCCGTGCATGATGCGCAATAAGAATTCGGCACGATATAGCTTGGCATATAATAATCCAGTAAAGCAATAAATGCTCTTTGATTACGTCGCATAAGTTTTGTTCCCGAGACGGGTAAAATTTTACTGAATTTTCTATTACGGAAATCCTCAATAGCAGAATTGAATCTGGATATGTGCTAATAATGTACCTATGTGACAAAGGGCTCGCTCTCTGTTACATGTAGTGTGAAAACATAGCTAGCGAATTGTGGGTTTAATACTGGTAATACACTTTTGTCTACACATTCGACATATACGGGTCATAATATTGTAAATATGATATTCAGTAAGTTGAGATCGAGGGCGATCAAATATCTCTTGTGTATTTCAGTAGGCAAGCATGCACATTATTTGTTTTATTACAATTTGACAGTAAAATCTATTGAAGACACTTCTATATTTTTATGTAATTAATTTTATATTATAAATTGAATCGGTGTGTAATGTTTTTTTTTACGAAGAAGACGTTATTTATAGATTTTACAATCAAGTTTAATATAGATAAAGTGATACATTCAATGATAAGTTGAATTACATTCAATGATAAGTTGAATTTTACCGCAACACGTTTATAAATATAATTTTGTGACATACTGAACATTATACAGCGACGTTGTGTATCAAGTTGTTGGTGCGGGTTTACACCATAACAATATATAACTATAACAGGCGTTGAAGAAGAGTGGTCTTAAATCCACTCACGCCTACAGGACGCTCCCTAGTTCAGATGTGGGAGAAATTTAAATAACACGGATAATATAAATGTCATTGTGTAACAATAAAGCACAATTAAGTTACTACAACATGACTTAATACTCACAACTACCCCTTACATTTGTGTGAGGGTAGAAAAGATACTTCTAAATTTCTTCCGTCATAGTATCAACTGATTTACAGACACCTTATCATATTGTTTTATGATGCTGTAAATACTACAGCTTTCAGTTTAGTACTGAAAGCTGTAGTATTGACAATTACAACAAAATTGCTGACTTAATATTTACACAGATCCAGTAATGGAATACAGTTTAAAGAAAAGATAAATAAATGTATCGTATGCAATGTAAAATGTAGCCGTAAATGGCGATGAGGTTTGGTTAATAATTGTGACCACAATGAGTAGCAACTAAATTAATGTCGATGATGATTTCTTTTTTTCAGCTTCATCGACTAACATATTTATCAAATGTCTCTCGCAAAAGTACATACATCGATTAGAACGAAGTAAATCATGACTTATTGAACTTATAATTTATAACATAAATACACCAATATAAAAATAAACGATAATAGGGAATGCTTATTCACTTTTTAACCAGCTTGTCAATGCGAAACTTCTAAAGCGCCTAACATATAGTCAAGCATAGTCTTTTGCGAGTTTTTATTAAAAACCTACACTTTATTGTTATATTCTTTCAAATTGACAAAAATCTTAATTTAAATGCTTTCTACTTTTTAATTATGGTGTTTTTGTTTTTCCGACAAATGTAGATTTCTTTTTTCTTTTAGTAAACATTATCAGACACGTTGGAATATCAAAATATTAATATGTTACTGATTTGTTTGTATGTAGTCGTTTTTATTTTATCAGCTTTATAAAATTTCTTACATCTTACATCTACAGTAAAATTCACGTTATACACGTACACAGCTTGAACAGGCGTTAGCGAATATTTTCCAACTTTATTTGTTTGCTAGTACTAGATACGTCCCGCGGCTTCGTTCGCTTTAATCTCACAGCAATGCATACCAGGATAAAAAGTAATGTATTTTCTAATCCAAGTGGGGAAATAAATGAGGTGTCAAGTATCATTCAAAGCCGTTTAACGGCTTTTATGTGACTGATGAACAAATGTCTTAACATTTTCACAAAGTTTTATTGGTATGATATATCTATAGTATAATTAGGATCGCATGTTTCTATCTTATTTTATTATTTTTATTTTGACCTGTAGCCGAGGGAAATGTTCTTTCAAAGATTTTCAAACTGTATTATTGTTAGACGTTCTCAACTAGTTTTGTTTGAAAGTATTCACGACGTGAGATTAGCTTTTTTAGGTGTCTTCAATGGTAGCGTCCACTCATAGACATTCATTATGCAGTGATTAGTGTTTCATACACTTCTAGTTTATTTGTCTTCTGTGCCTTCAAGGTGAAAATCTTAAAAAGCTAGTTTATTATTTTCCATATTAAGGTATTAATAGCCGCAGTCCGATAAGTAAAATATTTATAACCAGTATGTACATAAATTATGGTTAATATCTATTTTAACTGCTATACTGTATGTTATTTGTGTTATATGCAAACATATTTATATTTGCGATATCTTAATTTACGTTAATTCTCGATAATATTTTACTTCGTATGAAAATATACTCGTTTTCGTACACATCATCATCATAACATGTGGGATGAATGTTTAGAGTCCAGCTTAATATTTTTTCCTCAGTTTGAAATGACAAGGTTGTAATTGTATATAGAAAAGGATTGGAGAGATACATGAAGACCACAATAAGAAACTACATTTGCTTCAAAGAAGATTCGTCTGTATCTCAGTTTGAAATTCTTCGGCATTGTCCGAGTTCTGGTAAGTTGAACGCAACACGTCCTCGTTACACGTCGCCTGTTGAATAACTGGTAACTACTAGCTGCCACATATTTAACGAGACACGACGGACGACGGACGACAAATCAAATAACAATGGTGTCACTATTGTGTTCCTATTGTTGTTTAGTTTGAAATTTCTTATACGATGGAAAGATTTATTAACCAGAATTATCATAAAATTAATTATTGAATCATTTTATTCTTACAATGTTACATACGAACTACGAGTATATTACGTTGAATGTTCTATTTTATAATCATCGCCATCGATTTGTTTGGGATACTGGTATTAATCCTAATTGGATGAACCGTGCCCATGCCACGGTATTCTATTTACGGCCTTAACTGTTTGCATATGTTACCGTTACCGGTGCTAAAACGCAGACGATAATGCTATCTAATATTATTATTATTCTCATGCGTGTTGACATCTAAGCCAAACCACTCACATACTATTAATGGTATTAAAGATTGCTCTATGCATCATGGATATTATTGGATATATAAAATTTTCTCTTTCAGCGCATATGACTATAAGCAAAAACAATTTAATCTAAAGTAATGTGGTTTGTATCAATAGGATCTTACCGCTATTATGACGTATTTTATATTAACTATATACTTACATTTTTATTCAATAAGACAAAAATAAGTTCACATTTACTGAAATTTACATTCCAGTCATACCAATGATTCAATATAGCACAGTATTATAAATATACTTTTAAACCCGATTATTCTGATATTATTTTTGGAAAATGAACCGAAAAGCAGTTTTTTTAATCTTATTGCTACTTATTTTCTCTAAGCTTAGATTTTCATATATAAATTCGCCGAAGATGAATATAATATGTAGACGCATATTATTAGAATTTTGTTTATAAAAAATTGCTCATTATAGAATTGTCCCTACTAAATTTTATAATCTGTCTACAGGTTGTTAGGAACTCTTACTGCATTTTACAAATTATTCGATTAATTTAAACTTTTTGAGTATCAGTATATACTTGTTTTAACGAAGTTTTAACAATGAATTCGTTTTATGCATTTTGCTTTATTATTAGGTAGTCCTATTTTTATTAGTCAAGGTGTAACAATATTCTAATATTTCTGTTATTATGTTCACAGGTTTCAGTTTTCAGCTAGACCAGACGTCGGGATGTTACCAGGTAACTAAAATAAATAATTTATAATTTTTTATGTATGTATTTATAACTTGAGTTCTTCAAAGAACATACAACAATAATTTCTTGAAATTTGATTGCCAAATCAGGCACGATTTTACAGAGTATATATTCACATAATCCTATATAAATATTGGAAAATAATTCGGCATATACAGTAGGCGCTCGGTCATCCGGCGCTCGCCAATCCGGCACGCTAAGTAATCCGGCACTTAGCGACTCGGGTAACCCGCTCGATAATCCATTCATCATTTTACACAGCCGAACGCCGGATTACAGAGCGGTTGATTTGTTTGTGTAATTTAGCTCTCGCTCGGCAGTCTGAGTCCGAGCCCAACCTTGACTATCTATGCTATAGTATGTCGAGTTTATTTTACAGTGTATGTATAAAGCCTTTACTTTATATACAAATCCGATAATCCGGCAGTTCTTATAATCCGGCATAGAGGGAAATATCGGTTGCCGGATTACCGAGCGCCTAGTGTATCTCTATATCAGTTAAAAATATTATTGTTACAGGTTGCCAAGAAGAAGCCTAGAATGCAATTTGCAGGGAGCTAAATGAGTTGTGCAAGGTGTGTAATACATTTTATTTATACATTTGTATTTGATGTACTATTATAATTATCTTAGATTAACATAGATACATAAAGCGCCAGTAATCTGTGCAGCAATAGTGTTTTTGTCAAATTAACCGAATAAACACTAAACATGTGTCTGTCCCATTTAAATTAGATTTATTTTAAATCAATCTAAAATAAATGTTTTGGATGATCATCCGAATATATTTTTTATGACCGACTAATTTTTGACTAGCCCTCTATGTTACACGCTGTAACTAGTAAAAGCAGTCATGATCTCACTGCCCATAACATCTCGGCTAGTGTGTATACTAGATGAGACGTTTTGCATTCGCTGCCAATAGCATTTGTGTTAATCTAAGATACTTTGTTGATATGTATTATTGCATATGCATGCGATTTAAAAAAATGGTTATAAGTATATAGGCTTTAATCCATTCATTTATACAAGTTTTATTGAATAAGTCAAATAAATTTTAATCAAATCTAGATAAATACTTCGCTGTAATAAAATTTCGTGCAATGTGATAATCCGTATATGCTACGCACTTATGATGATTCTTTTTTTTGTCTTCTTTTCCCGACTGATGCATAATGAAGCATAAACATTATAATCTGATAAAATATGAAAGAAAAGTTATTATATTTTTAAAAAGTGCATTTTATCTGATATTGTTAATACAATAACTTTTGTTTCAGTATTCGTTTTTGTATAAAATGAACCACATTTCAGAAGCCTTGTTACTGTGCTTAATTAGACATTTTCTTTTTTTTTGCAGTGCAAATTATCGTTGGCGTCTCCTACGTTTAAAGTCCGAAGAAAATTATTATTCAAAATCATTTATGCAATGTAGGTAATCAAAAAGTACACTACGTAAAGTATTCATTCATAAAAAAAGTCTTACTTTAGTATTTTAGATGTTTTAGGATGGAATAGATGGTAAAAAAGTACCATTATTTGATGTTATTCGATTATAATACTGTAGCGATATTTCAGTAAGATTGACACACATGATGATTTCGATTTTTTTGTCTTCTTTTCCCGACTGAGGCATAATGATGCATACATATTTTGTTTCTGATAGATACTTATTACGTGAATAATTAAATTGTTGAAATATACCGAGGTTTATTAAAAAATACTTTTACTTGTTCCAGAACGTCAAGAAGCGAACAATCTTCAGGATAAGTGTTAGTTAAATATAGCTTCATGTATTCTTTATTCATAAATATTTCTTTTGTAAATTATTATTTTAGCTATATGTTAACAATAGGACATGTAACCAAAGAGAAAAGTTAAAATATGACATTTTATCCAAAGGGAAATATCTATGGATGGTTATGCACTGATGTTGTATCTTTTTAAATAATATACACTTTTATCTGAGATAACATTGTTTTATTTATGTTAATGACTAACATATCGCTAGCCTTCTCCCTAGCCTTTATTATTCCCAAGTCATTTGAGGTCGGCTTTTCTGGTCTAACTGGATTTGACTGGATATCAGTTTTTACACGGAGTGGCTGCCACCTGACCTCCGCAACCCGAAGGCTAACGATACCCTAGGCTAGACCAGTGTCAGGATATTAGAGCACTGACTTCCCAATAACGACTGCCATAGATGTTCATGGCATCCGGGACCGACGGTTTAACGTGCTCTCCGAGGCACGGAGCAGGCGATAATCAAAACGCACATAATTTCAAAAAGTCATAACTGCGCGACGTGGGTTCGAACCCGAGAACCTCTGCATTGCAGTCTGTTGGTCTCCCCACTCGGCTATCGCTGCTTGCATATCACTAGTAGCAGCGAATTTCGCATCAATTGCGAACAATCGGGCGTTAGCCAAATTTTTGACTGCTTCAAAACCCGCGGCGCAGATTATAAAACACCCAGCTACGGTTTAGTAATGGTGATGAAGTGGTAAATGAGATTGCTCATGTAGGTAGGTACTCAATACGATAGCTGATATTAATTAACACATTCAACATTCAATAAATTCATATCAAAAAAGCATTTATTATATAAGGTACATCACATAAGCGCCTGAAGAAAAAGTATAATTTCAAGCTAAGTATAATTTTATGTTTCTTATAATTTATTTAGGCGTTTAGTTTGTAACAGTTTTACTTTGGGAGGTTATTCTACTTTTATTGAAATTACAACTAAAACCTAAGTCCTACCATCCTTTAAAAAGAACAATTTGCTCGACGCCATGTCCTCCATGTAAAAGAATAGTAGTTTCTGAACGAAAAAGTAAGGCATTGTGATTGGTCCGCCATTTTAAGATGCGTTCATATGTCATTGTTCGCTGACAGTTACAAGTTTCAACAACAAGTGAATTTGAAAGTTTTCATCCGGTGTTATTGAATGAATTTTGAAGCTAATCCAGACAAAAAAATATATTATTGAAGGTACCTAAGTACTTTGGGTGCATGGTAACATAATATTTTTCATTCGAATTTCACATTGTAAATTAAAAAAAGCATTTTTTTGTTTGTATCAAAAATGAGACATCATGCATTTGGGACTTTGATTTGGTTACATTTTTGCTTGATTGCGGGCTTGAGCTTTTTATGTATTTTGTTGTAGAATGGAACGTAAAAGAATTGCCGATAAAGATATTGAAGATTATTTAAGCCAGTTAGAAGATGGTTACTTATCCGAGGATAGTAATGAAGTGTGAAGATGAAAACGATTTTGAAGAAATTCTAACTACTGCAGAGCTGCGAGCTGTACTTGAAGACGATGAGCAATCTGAACCTGAAGCCGATGTGCAAGACCCTCCTTTGATTGAAGACCCTGTGACAGGTATACACAATAATACTGGTAGTAGTAGCCAACCAATTCATGAAAATATTGATGTGCTAAGGCTTATATGGAAAAAGCAGTCACTTATATTCCAAGAAGATAATATACGATTGCAAGGTTGTAATGATCTTCCTGCATCAATAATGACACTCGAAACGCCTTTTCAATTCTTCTCCTATTATTTTACTCCGGATTTCATTAGCAATATCACTGACGAATCAAACAGATACTCCGTTCAAAACCAACCAGATCGTCCTGATTGTGTGACTGACGTTGAAATACGTAAATATATGGGGATATTGATCTTCATGTCTGTGTGCCATTACCCAAACGTTCGTTCCTATTGGCATACTAAATATCGCTTTCGGCCCATATCTGAAGCTATGCCTGTAAACAGGTTTGAAAAATAAGGCGCATCATTCATTTTAATAACAACGATATGCACAAACCTATAAACGACCCCAATCACGATAAACTTCACAAGTTGCGTCCAGTTATAGATGATCTGAACGAAAAATTTTCTAGCATTCCGTTGGATCAACGCCTATCCATCGATGAGCAAATGTGCGCTACAAAAATACGTCATTTTATGAAACAATATTTACCTTTGAAACCACATAAGTGGGGATTCAAATTGTTCATGCTTTGTTCATTGATGGGATATGCCTATAAATTTATAATAAACTCAGGAAAGGACAATGAGCCCATGTTAGAAAATGAAACAGATGTAGGAACCGTTGGTAATGTCGTCATAAAACTATCTCGAGCCATTCCAAGAAGAATGAATCACATTGTCTACTATGACAATTTCTACACTTCTTTGCCACTCATGTACTATATGGCAAAACAAGGCATTTAGTATTTAGGAACCGTGCAAAGAAACCGTCTTGGGAAATCTTGCAAATTGCCTACAAAGCAACAAGTGATGGCAAAGTCTGTGGAGAGGGGATCTTATGAAGAATACGTGACCAGCTACGATGGAATTGAAATGTCGTCAGTAAGTTGGAAGGATAATAGACAAGTGACTTTGCTGTCTACTTATGTGGGAGCTGAGCCTGTATCCACGATTGAGCGCTATGATAAGGTTGAGAAGAGGAAGAAATTTATACAGTGTCCACAGGTTGTGAAAGAATACAACGCCCATATTATACTATACGGTGTGGATTTAATGGACTCGTACTTGACCAGGTACAGAATCTGCATGAAAAGTAGGAAGTGGTACATTAGACTATTCCATCATCTTCTTGACTTGACGGTTATAAATTCGTGGGTCTTATACAGTGTGTCCCATCATGAACTAGCGATATTGTAAGTACCGATAAAACAACTATTTTAATACACAAATAAACTACAAAATCAAGTCCAAACTACTTATCAGCTATGTGGCAGCCATTTTGTTTTTTTTTATTTAAATATTTTCTACGTGGACACAAAAACCATCATATCTCTCAAAATTTAGGTCATACTGGAATAAAAATAGTCTTATTCGAAGGGCAATACTATTGTCTATCATTTACAACTTGATCGAAGAGTTGTCACTATCAAATCTTTGAAAAAAACCAAATTCCATCTAAAATATTTAAAAAACCTGACACGAATAAACAAATCAATGTACATTATTGCAAAAATAGCCCCGATGACCCATTTTGTTTTTCTGCGAGATTGACAGGGTATAATCTAAGCTACGATACAACATTCAATTTACAGCTGTATGACTATTGGTTTAGAAGTTATTGTTGTTTGAACATAGCCTATGCGCAAGCACAAAAGCCCATTGTAAAGATCTTATCTGGCGCTCACTGCGTTCCATGCGAGAGCAGGCCAGAAATACTGCTCGCTAATATTGTGAGTAGGCGAGATGGAAAATACAGATCCCTTACTTGTAAAAAATCCCATAGTTTTAAGGATTATTAGTTACTTTAGTTGTCCCTCGCCCTGCGTTGTGATCACTACTTTTACATACTGCTCTGCTGTTTAAGTGTTTACGTGCTCTGTATTACTGTTAATTATTATTGTTAACAGTGTGATACTAACATGGAAAATCGTCAATATTCGTCCCATGATATTGCCGACATACATTTCGTGTATGGTTTTAGCAATGGAAGTGCAAATCGAGCTGTACAAGAATATCGACGGAGATACCCTAACCGGCCTACCCCGAGCCGCCAAACTTTTATCAAGGTGCACTCAAGGTTAGCGGAAAGAGAAATCCAAAGGTCTGTTAATGAACGCGCTCGTATAATAACGCCCGAAGATGAAGAGGAAGTGCTTAGACTGATAGCCAATGATCCCAGACTAAGTGTCAGACGCATTGCTGTGCAACTACAGCTATCTAAGTCGAGTGTATGAAGAATTTTGAAACGAGAGGGATTACACCCATTTCATTTTCGCTGAGTCCAAGACATAATCGGAGTAGACTATGCATCCAGATCCGTGTTTTGTTCGTGGCTCAATAGAAGGACAAGACATGATCCTGATTTTCTGAAAAAGATACTGTGGACTGATGAGGCTAAATTCACTAGAGCTGGCATCACAAATCACCGAAATGATCATCTCTGGAGCTCTGCGAACCCAAAGGCAGTGCGCCAAAGTTCATTTCAACATGAGTTTTCGGTGAATGTTTGGGCGGGCATAATCAACGATCGTTTGATTGGGCCCTTGGAATTGCCTCCTACATTGAACGGCGCTAGATTCCTGGAGTTCCTCGAAACCCAATTTGCTGATAGTCTCTTGGAATTACCTCTGGCATATCGTCAGCAAATGTGGGTCCAGCTGGATGATGCACCCGCCCACTATTCTCTAGCAGTAAGAAATTATTTAAATACAAATCATTCGCCGTGGATTGGTCGCAGCGGTGTAGTAGCTTGGCCACCCCGCTCACCCGATTTAACACCATTAGATTATTTTTTGTGGGGTCATATGAAGCAAAAGGTGTACGCTGCAGTTCCCAACTCAAGAGAACAACTCGTCGAGAAAATCATGGTAGTTGGCGAAGAAATCAGAGCTGATTTCGACATGATTAGGCGCGCATCAGGCCAGGTGGCACAGAGAGCTGTAGCTTGCCTACAAGCCGGAGGTGGCCACTTTGAACAATTAATGTGATGTGCGTTATTGTAATGTAAAACCTTTACACAAATAAATGTTAATGAGAATTTTGTGTTTTATTGATTTTCCTGTATAGGATTCTGACCATGGTGCTTGCGCATAGGCTATGTTCAAACAACAATAACTTCTAAACCAATAGTCATACAGCTGTAAATTGAATGTTGTATCGTAGCTTAGATTATACCCTGTCAATCTCGCAGAAAAACAAAATGGGTCATCGGGGCTATTTTTGCAATAATGTACATTGATTTGTTTATTCGTGTCAGTTTTTTCAAATATTTTAGATGGAATTTGGTTTTTTTTCAAAGATTTGATAGTGACAACTCTTCGATCAAGTTGTAAATGATAGACAATAGTATTGCCCTTCGAATAAGACTATTTTTATTCCAGTATGACCTACATTTTGAGAGATATGATGGTTTTTGTGTCCACGTAGAAAATATTTCAATAAAAAAACAAAATGGCTGCCACATAGCTGATAAGTAGTTTGGAGTTGATTTTGTAGTTTATTTGTGTATTAAAATAGTTGTTTTATCGGTACTTACAATATCGCTAGTTCATGATGGGACACACTGTATAAGCAGGTTTGCTATAAAAAGAAGATGGCTGCGAAAGATATATTGAATTTAGCAGAGTTTAGAACAGAACTTGCAGATATTCTATGTAAATATAAAACCCACACCCAACCTGCAAGAGGTCGACCAAGTAGTAGCATTCTTAACAGTACTATAGAGGAACCAGCTCCTAAGCGGAGGAATACCATTTAGGTAATGCCATCAACAGATATTATACACGATGATACTGACCACAAACAAATAGGTACGCACGGATAATCGCATGCGGTGTATGATGCCAGGGTGTAAGCTGCTAAGTAGCATCAAATGTAAAAAAAAATGCAAAGTTTTTCTGTGTTCAAAAAAAAATTCGGACCGTTTTAATAAGTTCCACATTTAATTACAATAAATAATTCATTGCTTTGCAAACGTTTTTCATTATTCCTGAAAATAGAAAACCCTTTCTCAAAAAACCAAAATCTAAGGGTCGTGATTACTTGATTAGGTTTTAAATGCATGTTGTATCAAAAATGATACTATACGTTTTCTGATAAATATATATTATATTATTACATAGATATTCTTTTACTATTTTCCCGTTATATTTATCTTATCACAATAAAAAAATTCATGCATTTAAGGGTTAAATATAGTTATGATCTATATGTTAACATTAAAATTTTATCGAAACTCGAATTATTACTGTTGAAAAATACGACACAAATATTTTTGTTCTTTGCAAAGTACCTACTTTAGTTTTTTACTTTAGAAAGAGTACATTCCGTTATAAACCCATATTTAGTTCATCCGTTATACCTACTGATAAAAATTTGCATACAACCTTATTGTCTTTACTTTTATTATTTAGAATCGATTGAGGAACAACTTTAAGATAGTCTAAACCAATCAGACTTTAAAGATCATGATGATTTTGATATTTTCAAAGTACCCTCAAGAGATAAGTAGAATAATTTTTCTTTATTGTCGGAATCCGAAATCAAACCAGAAGCTACACTGCAGTCAGTGCGTAGTACTTCATCTGCAAATAGCCAAAGAAGAAATTATTTGGGTGCCTATATATATCTTGTATTATGCAGATGATTTTCGTCGACGTGGACGTGTGGCGAGATGATAATATATAGATAGCTTTTTCTATATTAGACAGAATTCTAAGAAACTGCCGAGCCCAAGGAAGGCTTTATGAAATTTATATTGACGAAATGATCATCCCATTTACAAGGGTCTATCCTATACGACAGTATTGCCCTGAAAAGCCCAACCCCACGGGCATTAAAGCGTTTATATTAGCAAATCCAAATCGGCTTGTTTGTGACGTTATTGTTTACCAAGGAAAGGAAACTTTTACAAATTAGAATGAATTCCATTTAGGAGAATTGGTCGTCCTCCAATTAACTAAACCACTGGTAACAGCGCACTTAATATATTTCGACAGATATTTTACCACGATTAGATTGGCTGATGCACTCGCAAATAGAGACTTTGAATGTACCGGAACAATTATGAAGAATCAGGTTCCAAAATAACTAATTAATAAAATTTATGATGATAAGTCTTTGACTAGAAAGGGAAGAGGGAGTTGTGTATTCCAGTATTCATGCTATTTTACGTCCAGAAGTTATGTGGAGTGGATTTACAAGAAAGGTTAGTGGCGGTATGTCTAAGTAGAGCACGAATACGTAAATGGATGGTTCATTTCGCATTGCTTGGACTTAGCTGTCACCAATTCCTGGATTAAGTACAAGGATGATCAGTTAGACACCTCTTCACAAATTGTTCAGCTACGAGAATTTAAAAGACTGATTGCTGAAAGACTAATTGAAGAGATGTTCACAAAGACAAAGATAACTTACCGATAACTGATAGTGGAGAACCTGAGACCATCTTATTATTTGTTAAATATTTAATAATGGGTACAAGGCCTACGGAGATTTGTAATACAAGTTGGTTATTTTTATTAAAAGGTGTGTTTTTGTTTGAGTTAAAGTTACCATTTTTCTTAGTCTTTAGACCCAAATTCCTTTGTAAAGAACACATCCTATCATTTTTGTTATTAAAACCCGATGTCCTACAAAAAGAACAAATATAATGCATCAAAGTTCATGCTAAAATAATCTTTAAGTCTCTACAAATAACGTTTGTTCTAGCAAAAATAAATATTTTCACTTTGTACCTTACATGTGAATTACACATAAAATAGTTCTTTATAAAGGACATTCGGTTAACTTTACAAAATTTAAAATAAAAATGGCATACTTAGGAGGATGGAAGTATAATAACGATTCAAACGTAGTCGTACCTACTAAATCGTATTAAAATTTGATGCGTTCAGTTTAAGATCACGCCATGTGTTTTTCATTAACTGAATAGTGGGTCCCGCCATTTTGATATCAAAATAGCGGGACCACTTACTTTGTAGAATATTATGGAATTTTATGAGTGTAGAATTTTTCTATGAATGTATGAAATAGTAGAAGTATTGTATTAAATCCTATTCACATGATACCTACCTACCTACTGATACCTATTTGAAAATCGTTGTTCCGTCGTCTTGACGTTCATCATTCAACGCTGTGTCGATCAGAAATTAATGCAAATAACATTTTTTATTTTGTCTGCTATAGGCGCTCCTTAACACGTTGAATGCTATATTCAACGTGTTAAGGAGCGCTTTTGAGGTGAAAGTGAACCATCGTGCCCTCTCTTCCCTTACCAATGTTTAATCTTGATACGATGCCTAGAAGTGAAATTACAGACGTAAATGCGTGGAAATCTGCATCCATAGTAGGTAACAAAAATATAGAATCTCTTGTAGGACATTTTAGAAACGTATTTGTGAGCTAAGTTTTAGCATTAAACTCAATAAAAAAATTTGGTCAAGCGATATCAACAGAACTGAATAAAACTTTCATTTTTTGTGTGGATCGATTCAGTTATGTTATAAGCAAGGATGACTTCACAAACATTAACACTTTTATAAACATAATATATCTTCTGTAGCGTAAGAAAGATTAATCAATCACCACAATTGAAGCAGAAATATCGCGTTTTGTTATTTTACTTTTAAACAGTGCTAGTAAATTGTGCATAATGTGTCCATGTAATTTCACCTTGCAATGCCGAGGGCACGCTAAGCGTCTTCGCGGTTTATATAGGACGGCATTTCTGAGAATTACTAGATAATAACGGTGGCATTGAATGTGTTAAATAAGTAAGTACCTAAGGTATAATTATACATTAAGTACCTACCTACTTTTGGGTGGTGATCAGCTTTCTACAGTCCACGACAAAGTTTAATATTTGCGAGATTTTGTGTTCTGTCATATAAGGTACAACTAATTGGACATAATTACACCGTTGTACTACGGGTCATAATCATAAATTGACTGAATATTATTGACTTACCATAGGAAAACATTATTTTAT
Organism: Catocala nupta; assembly: GCA_963675205.1. Lineage (NCBI taxonomy): Eukaryota > Metazoa > Arthropoda > Insecta > Lepidoptera > Erebidae > Catocala > Catocala nupta. The sequence goes on along the minus strand of OY776086.1, from coordinate 21,115,828 downwards.
ACATAAATAAAGCTTTACCTTCGCTCAATCTAGCTAAATAGAACCTGGGGCCCTATTACAAACTTTTATTAAACCTGTCAAGTACCAGGCAGTTCACAGAGTACTTTTGTATTACTATAATAGAAACCTATGTCAAACCGAGGAATAGGTAATAAGCGCCATCTATACGTTGAAGCTTTATTTATGTATAAAATAATGTTTTCCTATGGTAAGTCAATAATATTCAGTCAATTGATGATTATGACCCGTAGTACAACGGTGTAATTATGTCCAATTAGTTGTACCTTATATGACAGAACACAAAATCTCGCAAATATTAAACTTTGTCGTGGACTGTAGAAAGCTGATCACCACCCAAAAGTAGGTAGGTACTTAATGTATAATTATACCTTAGGTACTTACTTATTTAACACATTCAATGCCACCGTTATTATCTAGTAATTCTCAGAAATGCCGTCCTATATAAACCGCGAAGACGCTTAGCGTGCCCTCGGCATTGCAAGGTGAAATTACATGGACACATTATGCACAATTTACTAGCACTGTTTAAAAGTAAAATAACAAAACGCGATATTTCTGCTTCAATTGTGGTGATTGATTAATCTTTCTTACGCTACAGAAGATATATTATGTTTATAAAAGTGTTAATGTTTGTGAAGTCATCCTTGCTTATAACATAACTGAATCGATCCACACAAAAAATGAAAGTTTTATTCAGTTCTGTTGATATCGCTTGACCAAATTTTTTTATTGAGTTTAATGCTAAAACTTAGCTCACAAATACGTTTCTAAAATGTCCTACAAGAGATTCTATATTTTTGTTACCTACTATGGATGCAGATTTCCACGCATTAACGTCTGTAATTTCACTTCTAGGCATCGTATCAAGATTAAACATTGGTAAGGGAAGAGAGGGCACGATGGTTCACTTAACATGAATAATGAAAAAAAATATCTTTGCGTTTAGATACAAAATAACGTTTATTTTGTCAAAAGCAACTACATATTAATATACTTTCAAAATAATCAAACAAATATCTTTAATTTTTACCATAATACACATAACACGAGATCAACAAATGAAATTTTTGATTTGATTCATCTTACCCTATACTATCGGATAAGATGGTTCTATAGGTAGGGCAAGATGATTCAGGAATACACCGAACTTTATTGCTCCTGACAGTCGTCACAAAAATATGTTCCTCTTCCAAGATAGCAGAATAGCCTTCGTGATCCAGTCCTTGCACTCGCAGCATTGTATCCAGTCTTCTGCTGGAGGATAGATATACTGTTCTTTACAGACTGTGCAATAGTAGTTACGCACAGTTTTGGGAGCATTTTGCACCGATTTCTTTGCATTATTTCTAGATGTAGAAGGCATTTGCGAAATTTTAGAAGTTAGTTTATTCTCATTTCCCATATTTTTTACAGCACTTTGTTTAGCCTTATCAAATCTTTGTTTTTGATCCACCGTCACAGGTGTAGAAGTAAGAATATGCTCAGCTGTTGACTGTGTATCAGGGATTATGACAGTAGATGCAACCGGTTATGGTGGAGTTGTCTTATGACCTATTGACTGCAGATCGTTAGACGAAATGGCCGTGTGGGTATTCCTGCTGGGATGCTGCGTATTAGTGTCAAAAGTAGACGGGATTTCTAATTGCGGTTGATCAGTCACTGACGCAGTAGCAAAATTAGACGAAATAGCCATGTGGGTATCCCTGCTGGGATGCTGCGTATTATTGTTATAAGTAGACGGGGTTTCTGATTGCGGTTGATCAGTCACTGACGCAGTAGCAAAATTAGACGAAATAGCCATGTGGGTATCCCTGCTGGGATGCTGCGTATTATTGTTATAAGTAGACGGGGTTTCTAATTGCGGTTGATCAGTCGCTGACGCAGTAGCAAAATTAGACGAAATAGCCATGTGGGTATCCCTGCTGGGATGCTGCGTATTATTGTAATAAGTAGACGGGGTTTCTAATTGCGGTTGATCAGTCGCTGACGCAGTAGCAAAATTAGACGAAATAGCCATGTGGGTATCCCTGCTGGGATGCTGCGTATTATTGTTATAAGTAGACGGGGTTTCTAATTGCGGTTGATCAGTCGCTGACGCAGTAGCAAAATTAGACGAAATAGCCATGTGGGTATCCCTGCTGGGATGCTGCGTATTATTGTTATAAGTAGACGGGGTTTCTAATTGCGGTTGATCAGTCACTGATGCAGGAGCAAAATAGCAATCTTGAAATAAATTTCTGTTATATGGCCATATTCCTGTAACACGGAATCCGCTAATGGCATTCATTGGAGACGCACCTTTTAAATAAGCAGGATTGAAAATAGATGCCACATCTAGTTGAGCAATGGTCCTACCTGGATGAGTTTTGTGAAACGTTGCAATTTCTTGTTCAAAGTACTTTTTGATCGGCCCGTATAGAGCAATATCCAAAAGCTGTAGCTTGTTTGTTGTAGGCGGGGGAAATGATAGAAATATTATATGATGTTTTGTAGCGTATTCGAGTGCAGGGTAAATTTATGTGATTCGTGGTTATCTAACAAAAGAAGCAATTTATTTTGTTCTGTGGGTCGTATCCTCTCAACTAAAATTTCAGCCAAGTTAAAAATATTGGCTCTGAAATCCACCCTGAATCAGATACAGTGCCTTGTGATCCAGGTGGAGCTCCGTCAAGAAGACGTGGTACAAATCTTTTTCTCTTAAATATAAAAAAAGACGCAAGGGACGACCCTGCTGCATTACAACAGCACATTACAGTTGTCAGGACACCTCTTTCCACGCTGCAGATTAGACCGACTTGTCGCTTCCCATATGAGGACAACATTTTCGGTGGCTTGATTGTGGATGAGCGAATGCCAGTCTCGTCCATGTTGTATATTTGGGTAAGATACAATGAGTGTTTGTCGATTAGTTCCCCTAAAAGATCATAAAATCTCTCTACCTGGGGACGATTGAACCCACGTGCTCTAACAAGTGACGTAGGTTCAGGAGTTCTAAGCAAAATTGAAGTATGCGTTTTTCGAAAATCTGTTAACCAGTCTTTACCAGCGCAACCTTTTGGAAACCTATCTCCTTTAACTAGTTTCTGAGCAAATTCTCCAACAAGTTTTTTGAAATCATTTGGTGTTAGACCGTAAAACAAATCGTCGTCTTGTAAGATATTTTTTATTATATTTTCTTCATCGGCAATGAAAATAGGTTTGAACCTACCTATATTTTTTTGTTTGGTGGTAGATTGCTTCTTATAATGTCTTAATAAAGTGCTAAATGGTATATAATATTTCTTAGCTGCAGCTCGAACTGAACTGTGACTTGCCTCTTCCATAGCCCGTCCTAAATTTTCTTCCATCCAATTACCTCTTTTGGTCTTTCTTTTATAATTTGAGACCAAACAAAAATAAAATAAATGTTTATGTAATCGGGTAAAATGAATATAAGAGGGCAAGATGAATATGACTTTATTCATTTTACCCGCTGGGGTACCTACTTAATACATAAAACATAACCTAAGAATTTAATAATAAAATTGTTGAAAAAGCTTTTATAACACATTAATTTACATTAGATAAGACAACAGAAATAATAAAAATGTAAGACCTAGATGATTAAATGCGTAGAAAATCTAAAAACTTACCGTAGCTGAATATTTAACGTAGCGCCTTCGTTTTGTTTTTTTGTCACTGACGCACGTACACCCTCTTTAGCAGTCCAATTTTCACTGACTTGCGTACCCCCGCACCTCCGCGCGTGCACTCGCGCTAGGGATGTGTATGTACTGAGTAAATAGAATAAATTATGAGCATGATTCGTGTTGCCCACTATATTCATCTTGCCCTTGCTTCCCCTACCCTAGATTTTAAGTTAGTCCAGTTACAATGTAACTATGAAAACCGCATTCAATTTTGTTTGGTAGTTTTTTGCATGATGCGTGAACAAACATACAAACAGATAGAGAAAATCTAAAACCAATTTTTGGTTTCTATTGGTGTTATAATAATATCCTCTAGACCGAATTTCGGCCACGGTGGTCAATCTTAACGGAGACTGGCCATCTGCGCAGGAGATATTATACCTAGTGCACAAGTATGTGCGCCAACACAAGTGCACTCTTTGTTCTCTATCCCTCATGATCCGATGGGACGGTAATCGGACACGACTGGAGAGAGATCAGGCGCAGGACCAACGGCTTAACGTGCTTTCCGAGGCACTCCTAACTCCGGGCTCGTATTGAGATTTCTAAACAGGAAAACCCAATATCTTTTTATATTATCATTATAAATGTATCTGTCAATATAACAGTTCGAGAACTCCTGTAGATGAACACGCATGGCGTGTCCACGGCGTCACATAATAACTTTCTTTTTGATAACATAGTCAATTCTTTGAGATATTGATGAAAAACCGAGGACACGCCTGGCGTGCTCGCGACATGGCGATAAAGATTAGTGACGACACGTTAGGCATGTCACTGGCACTGAATGTGTTCATTAAAGTTATTAACTATAGGAAAACGTAATCAGCTAATAAAATGATGTATCTGATATAATACATGTCGTTATTGGGTATTGCCAGTTTCACCTCTGGCAAATGGCGGCTCACTATTGGTGTACAGATAATAATCCCCGGCATCTTCCATTTGAGCGTTATAACCCATGTAGGTAAAGTTTTCGTTGCATTCGCCGCTTTCAAACTTTTCCCAGCTTTTACAAGGATATGCATGGAATTGAGTTTCAGAATTAATTGATTCTGTGAAAAATAGATACGCACGCCCATGACTGCAAGCTTCTGCAAATTAATTAAATCACATTAGTTTGCTAAACTATGTACTAAAAGATTTTGTAGCATTAAAGTGTCAGGCAACATTAGAATGAATTTGGCTCAAAGGCTTACCAGCATCTGAAGCATGCGCGAAATTGAGACAATGCCATACACTCTATAATGAGCATTATTGCGAATGCATTAGGTACCTAGTGAAATTTACACGATAAAGATGTATTAGGTACCTATCATAGGAACAATCCATTGCGATTCCTTCCTTTATAGAAAGAATAATATAATTCAGTATAGCTTGTTAGATTTTTTGCGGTCAAATTAATAACATGCCGTTGAAAACTGGTATTCTAATAGTACCTACTTATTATCAACTAGCCTTTAGGCCGAATATAGTGAAGAAAATGGTAAAATAGAAAATTGATGAATTACCTAAAGCGTTTTGTACACCTGTACAACCTGGTTGTTGCGCTCGTCCGTCATTTGGGTAAAAATCTGCATGACCATGACTCTTCGCGTAACCGTACAGTCCGCCGCATGTATGAATAATGTCAACGAATTCAGCGTCGCTTTTGTCTAGACGATCATCTTTCGGCATCATTGGCAGTTCAAAAAATGGTCGAGCTGGGTCCAAGCCTAAGAAAAAGTGTACCTATGGCTCATCTTGGTACAGCCACCATCGCAAACTGGAAATCTATTTACGTAGTGAATTAGTCGAATTTGGTCGTATCTTGTATCTTTTAAACGGCGGACCGACCAATTCTGCTATTTTACGACAAATACGCAAATTCGACTAATTACGACTACTTCACTACGTAAATAGATTTCCAGTTTGCGATGGTGGCTGTCCCAAGATGAGCGATACGAAAAAAGTAAAAAAGAGCTACTTTATTGATCACACACTGCAAACAAATTTAATTGAACAATTCTTATGTAAATTACTGTATAATTCGATACCCGGACCGCAAACCTACCGGCCTCAGGCGTTGAGTTCAGTTCGCTATGTTAAAACACCTATTTATAAAATATGCGTCCACTGCACTGTATTTTGGGTTTAATTACTGATTGATTACACACCTTTATACTTATTAGAAAACCTATTAATCTCTCGCGTGTTGTGTGTACTCCAGGTGTTCATAACCGCCAAATAAGTAGTAGTAATCAATCTTACCTGTGATTCTCCCTATATTTTGATTTGAGAATAAAGCGGTATATGCCATGACTTGTGATCCTAAACTGTGTCCTAATAAGTGCATATTTATACCGTCGATTTGATATTTCGCTACTATTGCATCTAGCAGTTTTGCTGTTTTCTTTCCGACGTATCTAGTACTTAAAGCAGCCCATGGATAAATAGGGTTTACAGCTATCTCGTGCCAGTCTATTACGATTACATTAAAATCATCTTTTTTCAAAAATTCACTTTTTAATCTCTGTAGCCATGCAGCATTGCCGCTACCTAACCAGCCATGGGTCGCAACTTTGATTAGATTGGAGGCGTTAAAATAAAGGCTTGTAAATACTTGGTTATCAGTAGGCACGTGTAGTTCTTCTGGTTCAGAGTTGCTTCTGCAACAAAAGCATTACTTCACTACCATGTTTCTGAAGGAGTAGGAGTAGCCAGAGGCATCTAATTTACACCAACATTTTGGCCCATGTAATAATAAAATTTGTCTGTTCCGTGCTGCTGCTAAAAAGAACGTGATAGAAACACCTAATGACACTTAAGATCGATTTGGGAATTAAACCCGACATCTCATGCAAAACAAGCACATTCACTATCATTGCATTACAGAATACACTAAGGGTTGAGATATGTTCAATATATCTTTTCTGCTAACATCTAGACTTCGAAAAATATTCATAAGCCACTTGGATCCTCCCTTATATAAGCCAATATTTATCTGTTAAAACATACGAGATTTGCATTAAATAATAAATAATAATAGTAAATATGGTTGGATAAACAAATTGTGGTTGTGATTACGTATTAAAATTCTTCATGAAGCACGCGGAGCACCTGAGTAGCTTCGCAATAGGTAGACTATTGACCATTTTGCGGCCTCTCCCGCAGACCACCACGCGTGTGGGTCCGAGTTAGATACATTTTTTGTGCGCTCGGGTCCGAGGGACTCATCCAGGCAATCCAGGCACGCGGCGTAACTTTTATTCGGTAAGTAATTATTGTAGTTTTTTGATTATTATTATGTTTTGTGAAATAAGTTATTTACGATAATTTATTTTCTGCAGTTAACATTGACCAGACCACTAACTAGCGCCACAATAAGTCAAATTTTAGAAATAGTAGATTTGAATGAAAACGACTGTGATGATGTTATTTTTGATGAAAGTGGGGTGAGTATCCAAAATAATTTAGATTGTGCGGAGGTAGAAATCTTTTATGACCCAAATAATGCCCGATGACAAATAATGAAGATGTCTCAGCCGTTGAGTAATTTTGCTAGGAGATCAATATTTATAAAGGTAAAGATAACATAATATGGTGCCGTGATCCTCCAAGTTCATGCACAAGGGCGGAAAATCGTTTGACTGGAGCTTCTAAAACCTCAAGCAAGGCATACTCATCAAGAACTTGATTGTTTCCACCTGTTACTCACCGAAAACATGTTGATTTTTGTTACGTAAAGTTAGAGGTTTTTAATTTATTTATTAAATCTATTAATTCTACTTGTATTTGACTTTTCTTATTTTATCCCTTAATATAGTTATATCTATAACATAAATAAAATCTTATTAATTGATGATTGGGACGCAATCAATAACATAAAAATACCACTTTGTTTCCGGGTCCTAGAAACCCACCAGGCACGCCGTGTAACTTTTACGTACCAGGCACCCAAGGGTTAATCCCTTTGGAGATGCTGGCGTGACTGCCATGCGGCGTAACGGTAGTGGAGGCGACTGTTGACCGTGAGGTTTCGGGATCCAATAAGGAATCAGGTCACCAAAAAAATATTGGGTTACCAAACAAGAAATTCTGAACACCGATTTCTACCAAGGATGCTTCGCGAGGTTATTGAAATAAAAAAAAACATCATAATTTCAATAGAGAAGATGGTTGGAATGTACCACCAGCTTGGGATCCAGTACTTCAAATAGTCAAACCCAAGAAAAAACAAACCACAGCTAGACTTCATGATACTTTGAGCTCATTCTGCGTAAATAGAAACACCAATGACTAAATTATGTTCGGGTACTTTGAAATAACTACACTGGAACATTGAGACAACTACCATCTTAGTCTCCCCGTGACCATGGCTGCTGAAAAGCAACCGAAACGTCGGGGAAAGAGTAAACTTAAATACAAATAGTTTTAATAGTTTTACTAATTTAATTAGCTTAAAATTAGTAAAGTTTAATAGTAGTATAGTAGTGTAACAGTTTCAAAATTATGTAATAGAGTGTTAAATAAACAACGCGATAAAATCCGTATACGGTAGTTTAATTTCAATGAATAACATTCGCGTAAACAGAAGAGAAATTCTGAATAGAAGCCCTGAGGTAGGAAATTGGCGGCGTTGTATAGCCCCGTGCGTCGGCACTTAGCTAAAGTCTTTGGTCTTGCACCTGACCTCTCTGGTTGGGTCTGTGCTGTCCCGGTCTATAAGTGTAAGGCGATAGAGATTGCAACTTGTGTTTACGCCACACTTGTTCACTATAATATCTCCTGCGCGGATGGCTAGCCGCGAATGAAATTTAGTCAAGAGGGCTTAATAAGTACTCATATTTACAGTCTAATACATAACATTTCTACATATATTCAGTTGTCTACGTAATGTGTGATATATTACCTGGTGTACAAGTGATAGTAAGCATCTCCTAAAAGCATTCTGCGTGTGTCATTCGGTACAGTGGAAAAGTTCATGACATGGCTCTGTCCCTCGTCGTCGTAAAACATAATCCATTCATCTCCGTACTCCGGCCCATATTCGTTCTCATATGGAAGGGCAGTTACATAAATAGCTGCAAATATTAAATATTAGGTACCTAACCATTGTCAAAGATAAAACCAATAAGTATTATGAAATATTCACTTTGTAAAAGACAAGCGTATGTAAACAACAGTTTGATTATCATTTTCTTATAGTCGTGTGTGTACATTTAAGCACAAAGTATGACTTGTTGTGCCTTGCTTAGAATGTTCTAACTTCCAAGGTGAATGAAGATAACGACTTGACGGACGAAATAATGAGTTGTTATGTAGACTTAATTATCTGTAAAGTTTTTGCTGGTACCTAATGTGCAACGTACCTACAGATAATGTGGACGTTTAGAATTCCTTTTACTTTTCAGGACTATACTTTTATAATAAATTGCCTTCTTTACAGTATATATATCATAATGAGACAAAACCCAAAAAATAAAGCGTCACAAGAAATAGTATGTTCACATGCGTGCTTATATATCATCGTTTATTGGCGGTTACTCGCAAACAGCGAGTGAGCGCGCCCGATCCGGTTGCGATTTTCAGGTCGAGCAATGTATTATTGAGTCTGGAAATGTCTCTCTGATACGTGAGGCCTAAAATAATATAGCTGGTGAATGTTGGTAAATTCCCTGTTATAAACCTCTGCCTACTTGTTCAAGGATTTACAGGCATGTGTCCATGTATATATGTATAATATTGACATCTTACAAATTCCTTGTCGTCAAATGTGTAGTTGTCATCATCATACGTTATTATAACAATAATAACCATTATATAACGCATGTCATAGATGCATAGATTAATACCTTATGGACTAAAAACATACAATTTGTGTTGGTATTTATATAACTTAATAACTGTCACTTACAGTCTGTACTTATGCGTTCATATGGCACTTGTCCGCAATTGGATGGAACACCACACCCTTCGGCCAAAAGTCCTCCTTCATGACTACACGCAGAAAGCAATTTGGGACTTGTACCACGAACGCCTTGAAGTTGACGTTGCGACAGGATTCCAGGAGCTGCACTCTTGGCATGTACTTGGACTTCTCGTTTACATACTCCGCAATGTCCTCCGCCTTATTGATGTAATGAAGGCGAGAGATATACACCGGTGTGTTATGTCTACTGGAACGGGCTCAGCAACAGTAGAGAGAGTCGTGCATTCTGTTATGTAGTAGGTACTTATGTGTACCCTGAAGGCGTGGTTAAATCGATAATTAGTAGCGAATAGCAATTTAATAGTTTTAGAACAGCTCAACAGCAAATTAATTTTTGCGGATAGAGAGAAATGGCCATACTCAGTAGTATTGAAATTTGATTGAAATTAAAATTTACTTAGTAGTTTGAATAGTGCTATATATATTCTCATTCGTTCGAAGATTGACTTCTATAGCTTTAGGACTAGTAGCCTAACGTTACTCGCTTAGCATCGTTGTCATCGCACGTCTCTGTTGCACAATCACAATGCAATTCGAATTGTTCTATTTGAATCATTTAATCGCATAATACTAATTTGCTTGATCACCCATCTTTTCATCAGTAGTTAGCTTAGCTATGAGTATGACCGCTATCGCTAATAGTTTACTAGCACACTTTCTACCAGTTAATAGTTCGATCTGATCACGGCCACAGCGTTGTTCTCTGGGCGTGCTGTGTCGGCTAACCGATGAAAGCAAGCTGCCAGCTGACTTTTGCGCGGACTGTGACTGACATATTGAACAATCATATTATTATGTTTGTTGCCCAAAAAGTAAACTTATGTCGATCTGTCTCCTCAAATCGATGTACATATACATTCTGATCACGCCGCTAGCACATCTAACTTGTGAACTACACGGAATCGAAATTGGCCAGAGTGCTTGTTTGGGACGAACTGTGCAGTGCCTTCTTCGGACGAACTGTGCAGAAGAAGAGAAAAGAGAGAGAAGGCATTCCCTTCTACCCCGATCACCAGTGGCACTGACTCAACATCGTGTCGGCCAGTCGACCACGTGAGCTCTAAAGTAAATACTACATTGTGCGCCTCTAAAACAAAAATGATTTGGGGAGTCATCAAGTCAGACTGCATGAATGGCGCAATGGATTGAATGGTGTCAACTCGCTACTATGCCAGTGTTGAGTTCGATCTTGCGCAGGACAAAGTTTTGTATGATCCACAGATAGTTATATCGATTTTGGGGCACTATATTGCCGCAGTTTGTTAAGTATGTCGCAGGACACAGGAACGTAGGTAGCCTTAACGCGACCATAGTTTTATAGTTTTTAACGATATAGACCTTTTTACTACGGCAAAGCCAAAAGGAAGGGTAATGATTTTGGCAGTCTGCGTATGTATATTTGTATGTTCCACCGTATCGCCTAAACTACTGAACCGATTTTAATGAATGAGCTGTCAATAGATTCGTAATAATGGCCTATATAATAGACTATATAAATTTTTAATTCGTCCCATTTATACTCCTTTACGTAGTCGGATTATAAGTTTTTAAACTTTTTTGTTAACCACGCTACATGTATCCGTTTTGGTAACTGCATTCTAGATGTAAGTTTAAGACGTTTCACATCAAAACCGTATTGTTACAGTGTCCTTGGAGCAAAATATATTTAAATAACATTCACTTATTGTTTGTGTTGTGCAGGCTGAATAAAAATATCCATCCCTTTATTTAGCCGTCGATAAAATGAGCTTTCAATTGATTGAAGTAAATGGGTACCTAATTTTATTTATATGGCATCATCCGCCATATCTAATATCCCTGTGTCACGGGGGACTTTACCAAAATTCAATCAACGGACACAAGGAACACCCAGACACGGAACAACCATTATTCGATAACACAAAGTTTTGTCCCGTGTAGGATTCGAACCCACAACACTCGGCGCAGTGACAGTGGCCATCCGGACAGCTTACCATTTGTCATAAGCATATAGATTGTAGCACATAAAGAATGATGGATATGATCTTGTCATAAGCATATAAACTGTAGCACGTAAAGAATGATGGATATGTTCTTGTCATAAGCATATAGACTGTAGCACGTAAAGAATGATGGATATGTTCTTGTCATAAGCATATAGACTGTAGCACGTAAAGAATGATGGATATGTTCTTGTCATAAGCATATAGACTGTAGCACGTAAAGAATGATGGATATGTTCTTGTCATAAGCATATAGACTGTAGCACGTAAAGAATGATGGATATGTTCTTGTCATAAGCATATAGACTGTAGCACGTAAAGAATGATGGATATGTTCTTGTCATAAGCATATAGACTGTAGCACGTAAAGAATGATGGATATGTTCTTGTCATAAGCATATAGACTGTAGCACGTAAAGAATGATGGATATGTTCTTGTCATAAGCATATAGACTGTAGCACGTAAAGAATGATGGATATGTTCTTGTCATAAGCATATAGACTGTAGCACGTAAAGAATGATGGATATGTTCTTGTCATAAGCATATAGACTGTAGCACGTAAAGAATGATGGATATGTTCTTGTCATAAGCATATAGACTGTAGCACGTAAAGAATGATGGATATGTTCTTGTCATAAGCATATAGACTGTAGCACGTAAAGAATGATGGATATGTTCTTGTCATAAGCATATAGACTGTAGCACGTAAATAATGATGGATATGTTCTTGTCATAAGCATATAGACTGTAGCACGTAAAGAATGATGGATATGTTCTTGTCATAAGCATATAGACTGTAGCACGTAAAGAATGATGGATATGTTCTTGTCATAAGCATATAGACTGTAGCACGTAAAGAATGATGGATATGTTCTTGTCATAAGCATATAGACTGTAGCACGTAAAGAATGATGAATATGTTCTTGGATTATTTTTAGTTTGCTACTTACACTTTAACTTAAGGTGTAATTAGTTTAGCAACACATTCGTTTGTGGTCGGGACGTCGCGTCGACGAAGCAGTCGGATTGCGATCGACAGAGGTGAAATAATACAACAATATAATCATAGCAACGTTATTGTATTTTTTTGAATTGAATCCTTTTTGTGCTTACACAGTAAACACATGATCTCAACACTTATAACTAAAAATATTCTAAAAATGAAAATGGATATTTTTTACTTGAGTTATAAAAATGTTGCTTGTGCATATTTTGTTTTGATCGAGGCAAACTTATTGTGGATTCATTGGAGTAACAGTTAAAGTGCTCAGTATGATATTTTGAATATTCAAGTATTTTATAATATCACTTATTGTGCTGAGATATTGTGCATTATGCCTTAACTTTTTAAGATTTGGGTGCCCTGTTTCACCGCATTACATTCTGCCAATGTGCAAATAACTTCGTTTACTTACTTTCCTTTATACAAACTGATAAATACGATTTAGTTACATTAATCTAAAATATTGCTATCTTTTCATTTTAGTCTAGAAATCGTCGAATGATTGTTGGGCTATTTTATTTAGCAATGTTTAATCTTAGTCTTGACTTAGGTATACAAAACAAACAGAAGAGCTTTTGACCATAGAAGATATTGAGATGTTTCGTGGTTCGTGTAGCAGCCGGCCTCAGGACGCAGGGCCTGAGTCGGCGGCGCGGCCTTGTCTACACGCACACGAACATGTTGTAGGTAGGCAGTAATACTAACTAAATAAGTACTCGTAAGGGTTAAATAAGTCAAAATGCGAATTTTAATGAAACTTTAGTATGTAAAGGAAGGATAATTTTATAATGGAAAAGACTAGATATCACATGGTTTGAGCTATATGTATATATTACTCTTGTTTCTTACTCTTGTACGTACAATTATAATAAATTTGTCAAAATAATACCTAAGTACATACGTTGTGAACAGTTCACGTTAATTGAATTTCAAGTCTTGGTGGTTGTTACATTGATTGCGTTTATATAATTTCAGATAAACGAGTGATTTAGGCATTATAATATAAAACCTACACACACTACTCATTGTAGTCGTGCACCTACGTATCGTGTGCGATATATATCTGTGGTCGCGTCATATCACCCGTCGAATGATACCAAATCAATCAAACAAATATTTACATTTCTATATATATATATAAATATTAAAAACAGGACTATTATTTGATGTATTCGTGATATGCCTGCCACGGTGAACATAAACAACAAGAATCACGAGGAGACCTGCGCGCCGCCCGCGCCCGCGCCCGCGGCGTGTCGCTGCTCGCCGGGCAAGGGCCAGAACGCGCGGCCGCCGCAACTTAAGCTTGCCCAAGAATTTTATTACATCTGTTCGTATTCAATACCTAACTTCATCTCATTAACAAATGCAAAGTAACAATTTCTATACCAAAGCATAAATTCGCAATAAACGATCGTGATTTCGAAATTTACAGATAATATTTTTTACAGTTGGTCAGTCGAAAATATTGAGCATATACATACATAATTATTTTAACATATTATAATTTATTTAAGTATATTGAACAGTGGATAATTTATTGCACAATTGTCGATCCTAATATTCTAAGTGTATGCTATGGCGGAAGTTACTTAGAGAACAAGTAAAAACAAAACAAGGGTCTATTGTGTCGTTATACGTAGCTTAATCCTACAACGTCATCAGCAGTGAACTAATGATGCGCTTGTTCGCTGTCTTTGACGTAACATTACACAGAATGGATGACCGAAGCGTGCGATTTGAGCCGAGTGCTACGCCTAGCAACATCGCGCAAGAACTGTGCCAACCAAGCATGCAAGAAATGCGAGCCCGCCTTTGATAGACATTTTCTGAGCCAGTATTGGTGTGGCATTTTGAGTTGATATAATTAATAGGAAATAAATTTCTACCGCATTAATCTACATAATATATCTAACGGTAGGTTGGCAGAGTTCGTAGCTGTGTCGCGACGCGCGTGTGTCGGGGCGGGGCTGGGCGCGCGCTCGGCCCCGATCGCCGCGTGTCCACTTGGCGCACTCGCGCCGTATTCCTTCGCATCAGACGCTTCCATGCACGCACATAAATAACTACACCTTATCATACCTACCTATCTATTTGTTATGAGTAATTTATTTCAATTTCTTTAAAGCGTACATTTTTATACTTATTTTTAGGAGGTCCTTAACTCGATATCCGAATAAAAAAACTTCTGCGTTACAAACAATAGGTACAAAAAGTGCGACGTGCATGCAAGGAAATATCTAAGAGCACATTTGACACAATAAGTAAACCTAATAACGAACATAATTCTAAACAGTCTTCGTTTTGACTGGTCAACTATATAGGTGGGATTGCTCAAGGAACCGATAGCTAAATTATTAATCTTGTGAAGTAACAGATCATTACATCTTAGTTGATTGTAAATATAGTTAAAAAAAAGTACATACAAAATTGTTTGAAAATATTCTTACTGAATAGATGAGTGATGATACGAAATAATTGACTGAACCTTTGTGTTTACTTTGTGTTCGTCACTTGCCACGTGCGAGCGAGTACGCTCACACTACATCAGGCAAGTCGACTCATAGTCAGTCACTCAAACATGGAAACGCAAGTAAGTGATCAATACAAGAGAGTACTTAAATATAAACGTGGGAAGTTGTTAACTCGGCAGTGTCCAATGGCGACAGTGACCAGTGTCTCACACGCACTGGCGAAAAGGTTTTCAGAACCTCAATCATACCACACCACACCTAAATAAATAAATGTATATAATATCTAATATGTTTTTACATATGTACAAATGTTCCTTTTAAATTATTGTAACTTTATAAATAAAACAAATAAAATAAATTTGTACTTGTAAAATAATAATTCTTTTAAAAATGTCAAACAAAACTGAGTTTACACGTTTTGTATCAATCTAAATTATTTCTAAAATCTACTTAATGATTATTTTGTTGTATATTATAAACGAGTTCACGGACTTGGCGGTCGGTAGGGCGGCTGACGCTGCGTAGGCGCCGCTACGCCGGGCTGACGCTACGCGACAAACTTGAATACATCACGGCATACAATTCAAAACATCTCATATTCCATTCGTCAAATATGACGTCGATGAAATACAATTGCATGTGATTTAGATTGCCGTTCGCCTGTGGAAGGCCAGCCCTGTGCATGCGCGGCGCCTACGGTGCACGTAGGCGTCGGTGCGCGAGTCGTCGTCGCGCTGCCGACCACCAGCCGCGGGTGCTCTTTTAGTAAATCGTTATTCGTAATTAGTTACAATAATAACTACAATATAATGTTGGTATGAGCGGTGTCGTGGATGCTTCCCCGCTCATACCTAAAGCGTTAAGGTGAACGTCTCTCGCACTGGCTGCTCGCCGAACATCTTGTCCATATTAGTTTACATTTAAAACAATATTTTGATTTGTATATGGCACGTTCTGTTCATTGTAATCATGTTCGGTACTGAGTAGGTATACATAAGCACAACACAAGCTCAGGGAGTTAGGTATATAAATTTTATGAGAATCCAATTGAAAATGCCTTTGCTTGCTGTGTTGTTTTGTCGTCTAGGCGTATTTAGTTATTCTCTTATGCGGATTGTTGCGTGTGTAAGATTACATCGAACAATTAATTGACATTATCAGATAGGAGAACAGACAGTGCGAGCATCAAACGCCACAGCATCCACTTTTTATACGTACTTTATTAAAGTCGCCAATATCCTTGTGCGACTCGAATCGTCATTTTCTAAGTATCTATTATTTAAAATAATGGTTACCGGCGGGGTGGTCGTAACGCCAGTCACCTGGTGGGATCTTTTAAACACTACATAAACAGTGAACGTACCAACTCATATCTACTTCCGAATAGCCCTCGTTTATTGGATTATTGGGCAGTACTACACACGATCGATCCTCGTTCGTACTAGATCGTCGTATATAGTTGCGCCCGATCTTTTTACGCTCCAGCTAAAACGTGTTTTATCAAACTAAATTAACGGAAGTAAATTCGGGATTTGAATTTAATTTCCTCCGATCTATGCGAAGAGGAGACCAAGCGTGGATCGAGGGGATCGGTGGGAGTAAGGCGACGGTCCTTAGTGAACTAGGGTAAGTGGTCAGCAGACAGTCTCGGCAGGTGCCGGCGGCGCGTGGGGCAGCGCGGCCAGCGGGGACAGCGGGGACAGCGGGGACAGCGGGGACAGCGGGGACAGCGGGGACAGGGGCGACAGGGGAGACAGCGGCGACATCGGCGGCGGGGCGCCCAGCGGCTCCGGCGAGCGCCGGCGCAGCGCCTGCCGCTTGCGAAACTCGAGGAACTCCTCCTTCATGGCTCGCACGCGCGCCTCTACGTCGTCTCGCGACGGGCGCGCGCGCGTGCGCTCCGGGGTGGAGGGCGTCGGCGTGCGTGTGGCGCGGTCCCACTCGTAGTGCACGTCCACCGAGCCCGCGTCACCCACCTCGCCGGAGCCGGGCCGAGGTGGCGGTGCCGGCGGCGGCGGCCGGTAAGGCGGCGGCCGCCACTCGGCCAGGCTGCCGGTCCGGCTGCTGCGATTGTGCTGCGACGACGCGTTTTTGCTGCCGAAGCCGCTCGACGACGAGCGGCTCTCCGGCGAGGCTTCGTGCGGAGGCGGCGGCAGCTCGGACATGGCGCGCGGCCGGGCGTGGCGCGGCAGTGGACGGGCGCGCGGCCTGGCCGCGACGCTACCCGCCGACGCCGCGGTCTGCCTCAACGATCTCAGCCGGAACGGTGAAGGCGGGGTCGGGAACGAACCGTCAGCCGAACTCGGGAAGGGTACGGAGCTGAGGTCGGACACGTGGAGCGGCGACCAGGGGGTCCAGGCGGCGGCCCAGGGGGGCCAGGGCGGCCAGGGCGGCCAGTGCAGCGCCAGCGCCGGGGACGACGCGCGGAACAGCGGCGGCGCGGCCGCGGGTCGCAGAGGCGCGCGCACGCGCGGCAGGAAGCCGCCGTCGTCCGACGACGAGGGCGCGGGCGACGGCGCGGCGGGCGCGGGCGCGGGCGACACGCGCACCGACACCCAGTAGCGCGCCTCGCCGCCGCACCGCGATGCCGGCCACACCCAGTTGGCAGTGAACCGCAAACACTGCACTATACTCGATATTCCGCGTTCTCTAAATCTGCATGAAGATAATACTCGTGTCAGCAGATCGACAGTGTTCCACTCACTGGTCACAGCGATGGCAGTGTCATTATGATCACAGATTTACTAATTTTATTAAGTATGTACCTCTAGTTGTTTTGTACCTCCTATACCTCGTAGATATACAGAAATGTAGGTATATGTTGACTTACCTGATTTCCTGTTTCAGCAGCGTGAATGTTTTAATTATTATTAGGGTTTTTTAAGAATATCTTTGAATTGTATACCTATAAATGTTAAAAACGTGTACTTACTTCTTAAAAGGCACTTGAGTGCTATCGGCGGCGCGGAGGTCAGTGAGTCGCGCGGCTACCATGTTGTATGCTGCAAGCGAATGATTTCTGAACATTAACGTAGTGAAGGCTGCGCTCACCCCGCCCTGCCCAGAGGCCGCCGTCCGCCACCACGCATACACTACATACACCAACACCCACCATATTGTCAACGTTAATGAACGCACACTAGACTCAACATGATTATGTCAACTTGCCTTTCACATACCCCTTTACATGGGGCTCCAGTGACTTTTTGTGATTTATCAAGATCTAGTAATCCGATCAAAGAAGACAAATATTGCAGTCATAATACACACTCAAGAAAACAAAATTGATATAAAGATTAATTATATTATTATTCAAATATCTTTAAGAACATAGAAACTAAAATGTTGACCCAGCTGAGTATTAAAATCTAAAACCATATATTTCTTCAAAAGTTTATTTTGTATTAGGTAGCATAATTTAACACTGACCTTGCCTTCAATCAGGCCATCAGAATTTATGAAAATAGTCGGTTTTCGTCGTTTCCAGTGTGCGTTCTTATGATGATAAAAGGAAGCAGATGTTTTAGATGTTTGATGACCGTGATCATTATAAGCGTAATGATAAACAACTCAGTTAATAGAAAATCAACGTGCAGTAATTACAGCAAAACATATTGGTTAAGTTGTTAATAAAAAATGTTTGATTTCTTAGTTCATAATAATCATAATACTAAAAAATAACTATATTGGAGGTGTATTACCCACCTACAATACAGTATAACACATTGAACGCCACGTCTGCTACAAAAGATGACCGCGATAACAGGCTTTCGTTATCAAATATCAAAATAACTTTTTAAATAGTACTAACATTAATAGTCTAAATATTTTCCGAACAAGTACGCTAAACCTTAAAAGAATAAAATGAGAAATATCAAATATTGAAAAATAAATGCTGTTTCAAGAGAAGAGCTCATAAGATTGTGTTTGCTACATGATGTTCAACGTGTCAGTAAGAATAAAATGTCAAATACTAGGGCTGCCACGAAACGATCAAACAAGCTGAAAATATTTGTGGTTGGTTTATTGACGTTTAAATTTTATTGAGGTTTGGTGGATCGTTTATTGGCAACAGTCAGGAATACCTTCATACCCTAAGTAGTCGAACTGTAAGTAGCTTAATAGTGTTAATTACATAAAGATAGCGCATGCAAAAAAACTAACAAGTAATGTCGATGTCGTTTAGTGATAGCATAAACCTATATGACATTCTGACTGACGGGTAATTAGCCGACAATATGGTAAGTTATGCAAGAAATAGTACCTATACTGGTTATCTATGGATATTGCTTAATAAGTAGCAGTTGTTTCGGTTGTAACCAATTGCACTTAAATAGCGTTATCGTTAACTGCGTTACTGTTACGTTATTCGATCGCGTCTAGTTTATTATGTAACTTTAGTATAGACAACAAAAACTTTCAATTTATATTTTAATATCTTAAGTTATTCTTATATTATGAAATGAGTAAATAGTTGTAAGTTTCTTTGATTGTTTGATTAATATTTTTACTACCCATTAAGTCGTATTGAGTTGTAGCATAAACGAATAAGTAAATTTTAATTATTATCAATATAACATATTATGATGTGCAATTTTCTGACTTAGAGGTTAAAGTTTGTATTTACAATACTTGCGGTGAAGCCGAACAAGCAGTACGGTTTTTGCCATTTTTTACGCGAAAGCAATTTTCAATTATACGATTTAGTTATAAAGAAGTCTTAAACTTACTTAGAGAAAACTGTTACTAAACTCTGTCATACTTTAATATTGAGTTTCATAATAATCTAGCGCTTTGTATGTCGACGCGAGAAGGGAATTAGGTGGAGAGAGAGGCGGCGGACAAGCGGCCGCTTGTGTGGAATGAAGCTCACCTTTCTCCTGCTTACGTCGCTTTCGTTTGTTGCAGATCTTCACCGCACACACAGACAGAATGATGGCCACTATAAAGAACAAAATGCCGCCGACCACGCCCGCCGTGATCGCTTTGTGCTTCACACGCGCCGGCACTGGGAACTTCACCTCTTCCGAACTCTCGTAACTGGTGGCTGAATTCGCCAACACTCTGAAGTAGTATGTACGCCCACCGACTAGATTTTTCACTGAAATTATGAAAGATATGGCTTTAGTAGGCTTGCGGTAATGAAACAGCAGTTGCGAATTAGTTTATTATAGATACTCGATGTACTGTAGTTGACATTAACGCTACAGTTATAGAATTAAGCAGATATGGCGGGTGTATCAAATAGTATGAAAGCTACGAGTTTTACATATCTTGCATATAAAAAAAAAGATTTCAGAATAAAAAATTCACTGAGGTGTAAAGTATAGGTACCTTGTTTTAGATAGGTTAACCAGTTGAAAATGCTCCAATAAGGCATATTGTATTTTCTATACTTAGAAATGCCGAGCGTCTTTTACAGGGCCCTTCTGAACAGACCGAACTAAATGGTGTAAAATTGGGGAACCAGGTCTCAATTCTAGAACTAGGATGTAGGGATGAGATATAGGTACTTGCAAAATTCGATACCAGGGCTTCAAAGTACGAGTACGTTAAAATACCAGGGTCGAAAACCCAGGTTTTAAATTACTTGAAAGTATTTTTTATTAGTGTATTACGTATTTGGTTTAAGCATTCGGCTTTCGTCGGAAATACTTGGGCACGGCAACCCGCCGACGCGCCGAGCCCCGCGTTGCTTGCGACGCGAGCGACGTTTCCAGCGGTGGCGTCCATACTTAAAAATACTTGCATAGGAATTCGATCCGTATTCCACGCTGTCGTATGATGAATTAGGAATAAAATCGTATAAATAAAAAATACTTTGAAGTTTATAGTATTTTTTATTCACACACGATTGTGTTTCTTATTTATATTATGATTTGGATCATTTTTCTATGCAAGTATTTTCATGTGTAGTGTTTCAAGTCATACTTGAAAGTATTTTCTGCTCATCTAGGACGCCGTACTTCGAAGTGAAAACCTGGTTTAAAAACCAGGTAGCGTAAATACGTCTCATCTCAAATAGGATGGACAACTTACTCTCGTAGCTTATTTGCTTAACTCAGTTTTAGATGCTCGTCGGCACTAGGGAATTCTCAACGTAAAGAAAATTATAATAAATATAATTTACAGCAAATTGACCCATATCAAATTGTATTGGAAAATCAAAATGATAAGTTTAGATGTTATATTTAAACTTTAAGTAAGCTTGCCTACACTGTTCGATTTTTTCTAAAATGTAATCTTACCCAAATAGCTGGTTTCCTCAGGTCTTATCTGTCCCCTGTTGAGCGTCTTCCACTGCGCATCAGTGCGGTACTTGATGGTGTAGTACTGCACTAGATGCGATCGTTCTAAAGGCGCCTGCCACGTGATCAGGAACCCGTTGTGCACCTCACTTACGGTCAGGTTGCGCGGAGGACCCGACTTTGGACCTGCACCGTTGGATTA
Organism: Catocala nupta; assembly: GCA_963675205.1. Lineage (NCBI taxonomy): Eukaryota > Metazoa > Arthropoda > Insecta > Lepidoptera > Erebidae > Catocala > Catocala nupta. The sequence goes on along the minus strand of OY776086.1, from coordinate 21,094,236 downwards.
CAGTCAGAAGTTTGCCGCGAAGCGCAAGAACTCGTAAATGATTTAAATGTACGATGTATTGAGTGTGTGTATATGTGAATCTATGAGACTTAATAAAACCTCTCTTTTTTGTACGTAGTGGCAGATTTTCTAAAGACTGTTGATTACAAAATGCTGAAGATTTTTTATAAATGGGCGTACTAGATTGCAAGCTAAAAATATTAAATAACACTGAGTATTACCTTTTTCATATATTTGTATATTGTCTGAATATTTGCCAAAACGTACAAAGTTGAGGATTTAATAAATGAACGGAAGCAAAGGCTGATGAATATTGATCTCGAACTAAAGAGTAATTCTAATGCTAGAAGTTAATATAAACAAATAAGAAAATCAAGTATGCCATAGCCATGCATAAATGTTAATGTTTAAGTTAGTAATGTCATGTATAATTAGGATAAATATTAGGTATACTAGATATGTATTACTTATTTTAACAAAACAAACATAATGAATGATAAATGATAATAAATGAAGGCAAATGTAATGATTATTGTGCAATATTTATATACCAGAGCCTTCGGGTGCGTTTTGGAATATCTTTTCGTCTACGGGCCCGGCCGGAGTGGGAGTCGCCTTCGGCTTGGCGCCTACATCTACAAAAGCAATTCCGAGTTAGTTACCCACCTACCGAACCTCGATAGACAACCTTCATTCCTGTATAATTTTATTATAAGTCAAATTGTGGTATAATTTTATTATACACACACATATATATTTTAAAAATAGATGCTGGTTTGTACCCGTTTATGCAGATACGTTGCTTTCAAAGGAATCATTAGATTATAATGTATATACATCATTAATGACATGAGTGGTATAATCAATTAATCAGAAATATGTAATTAAAAAGAAATAACATAATAGCTATAAATAATATGCAGCTATACATTTCTTTAAATGTGTTGTAACAGCAACGACTTTATGCCTTTTATTTAATTTACCTGTAAAACTTCATATTTATATTGTTAAGATTAATTCATATGACTTTGAAGTGTACATATTATGGACATACTTCGTCTTTTATTTATACCACAAAATCAATAACCTTATATAAAATGCATATCCCTTATCTACATCAACATAGAAACACACATTTGAGTTAGGTAAGTGTTAGAACCCGACACCAATACAAACATAAGGAGGTAAAGCAATGTCTGCCACTTACCGAGAGTTCTTATAGTAATAGCTTTACTCATCATCCCTTCACCTATAGTATTTTTGCTGTTCACTTGAAACTCATACGTCGTTCCAGGTTGAAGGCGGTTTATTGTAACCTGTATAAACAATATGTATATTATTTAGAATGGTTAGTATTATACATATTTGTTTATCAACCATTTTATCAAAAGAAAATAAGACTTTACGTTATTACGAAACATGATCTAACAGCTGAGAATCTTCGTTTGTCGATACCTCTTGTCTCATAATTAGTCGGAATGCATGTTGACTTCGATGGCTGGAATTGTGTAGCTTGCAGGAGAGGGGGTGGGGGGTGTTGAACCACTTAACCTAAAGCCTGCTGTTAATTACAATAACTCCTTGACCGTAAATTTTTTTTGATCGAGCTACATTAATTTATTTAGAGAAAGTTTTCTTATTAAATCCTTCAAGAGGGCGTTCTTCTGAGCTCTATCTCCTTAACCATGTTTTATCCGGGGTTGAGCGTTAATTTGGTGGAGGCTGATTATCTGTTCATTGATTTGCTTTGAACATGATCCTTTAAAAGGAATTGACTGGCAAGGATTTTGTGTGATATAGGTACTGTCACAATATTATTTTGTAAACTTACAGAGGTAGCACCAGAGGGAGTGACGGGGACCTTGGTCCACTCGGAGAAGCCCGCCTCCCTGTACCAGATGGTGTAGTCCTGCTTGTAGTCGGGCCCGCCCGCGTAGCCCGGCTGCCAGCGCAACGTCACCTGGAACTCTGTCGCAGTGCCCGACACGTTGTACGGTGCGTGGGGCTGCGTGCCTTCAATCACCAGCTGCGTATCAGCTACTATCGTCGCCACCTGAACAATCCCAAGTACCTATTGCCTCAGTAAACTTTAAGACGTGCTAAGTTTTAACGAGGCTGTTGAAACAAATCATCAATTAGCAGATCTAACCGTAAAGTTAAATAGTTAGGTCTTTTCCTAGATTTCTAGAACTAAAACCTATTAGGTGGACTCGTTACAACTTGTTGAAAATCAACACCGTTTTTAACCATTGAGAAATAACGTCTGCTTATAAAATCAAATTATCTTGACAAGTTTTTCAAACGTGCCTGTTGACAAATAGTTGAGTTACACGTTTAAATGCGATCAAAATACCGGTACCAGATTATTTATATATATATTTATCATTTTTATTTTTAAATATGCCCCCTTTATTATTTGTAATGCACAGTGTCGCGAGAGACTCATAAGAAGAAGAAACATACACTTAAACGACACAAAGTACACCCATTTAAAACAATGATTTGAGATGTACAATTATCTTATTATGGAAATCGATCTCACAATACTTGGTGCATTGCAAGGCGATCGCTTACCCGCCACGCCATCCGTGCAGTGAATTGCGGAACGCATAAAAGCAGTGGCCGGTTGTAGTGCACATTGGGCACGATGATATAGATATGTATATCTCTACAGGCTATACTGAAGCTTAGGTTATTTACCTCGTTAGAAGCCACACACTGATAAATTCCGAAATCCTGTCTCCGGAGCGTGTCGATAGTAATGTTGCCCCCGAGTGCGCGCACTCTGCTCTTCTGCAGCGGCAATCCGTCGCGCCGCCGCCACGTCACGGAGGGCCGTTGAGTGCCTTCCGCCTCTTGAGCCTCGCAGTGCATCTCTACTGACTCGCCCACCTACCAAACCACATTCACTTATACATAAATTTAAGTTGGTAATAGGATCGTTGGACTGCTACGAAAGGGTCTCGAGTTCGATCCTAAATTATCGCTCACTTTAACAGTAAAGGAGGTCGCAAGGAAACTTGTATATCTGAGGTGTCCATTGTGTTTTAGAAGTCTGCCGGCGATGTAGACTATGGTCTAACCTTTCTCACAAAAAGAAATGCCTGTGCCCAGCAGTGTGACAGTTTACACAATGTGGAAGATATTGAACGCACTTCCTGAAAGTACTTTGTTCAGAATCGGCTACTGAATCCATTTCTGACATTTTAAAACAGGTATTTTTTGGTCCTAAATTAATTAAACCAACGTAAATTATAGTCATCCTTTTCTTTGAACTGCTGGAATAAACGAAAATGTATCATAATTCAAGGCAATAAGGTTTTTGATGCAATAAAGGCAATAATGTTAGATTTATTAAAATATACCCATACTAACCGCGCACAATAAGGAGAACTATTTTTTAACTCTTTATACGGGTTTTGTCTCGTTGTTTATTTTACTTTAAAACAACGCGACAAAATCCGTATAAAGTGTTTAATTTCAATGTATAACATTCGCGTAAACATAAGACAATATTATGAGAACTAATTCGTTAAATTAAAATATTTAAGTAATTACATAAAACTAACATTTTAATGATTATATTATTATTACGATTTAATAATCTAATTGGTGTGTTGGATGTTTGAGGTTGTGCGTTATATCTGTGACACGTTGTATACAGAGATGATATTATATAATTAAATAATAAATTAAAGGAAGGATAACATCCCATCTTAAGGAAGACGAACACAGTTTAAAATCCCAAATTAATTATCAACTATCTAATTAGGTACCATAAAATTGCAGGATATCAATGGACGAGACACATCCAAAAAAGTTGCGTCATAAAAGGTAGACCTATACTAGGTACAAATACGTTTCGTAGATATATAGTTTTTATCGACGTATATTTTGAGATCAGTAGCTTTTCAGATGAAACAGCAATATACAGTAATAGTATAAATGGCATCTCGCCAGACGGTCAGAAACAAAGAATGCAAACATTTATCTGTTTTACAAACTTATGTAAAAAATTCTCTAAAGGGCAAAGATTTCTAACAGAGTTTACTGGCGTTTACATTAGTATTATGGAGTTGAAATTATCTTATAATATTGGCATTGCTTCGTGTGCATGTAAATGGCAAACCTCTAAAAAAAATTGGACACACGAGTAATTGACTTTCGTAGGAAATATTATTCGATCTTGCAATAGATATATACTTAAATAAATGCTACATTACAATATGTTGATCCTTTAAAGTTAATAGAAACATGAAACTATGCTATAGTTCATATTTTGGGACGCACGATTGCGCGCGCATTCTGCGGCTTATGATTTATATTTTGATTGAGATATTAAGATTGGTAAAAGACTGGACATATTGAAGGAGGGTATTCAGTACTCGATTCTGGACCTGAATATAAAAAAAAATAGGTACTTTAATTTCATCTAGTTATCCAATAAAAACTTAATGTGCGGACACTCTTGCGCATGTACCAAAGCTGTGTTACAAACAAGCGACAAGATGATTGGCCGTGCCACGGTAATTTTATCTAACAGTATTCTATATTCATACAAACGGCGCGGGTCGAAACTCGAGTTATACCTACGCGCCTTGAGGTTGGTATGCACTCGGTACACAACTAGTCGCGAATGCGCCGCTGACGAACGGACGGTGTGATGGTTTTCTCAGCAGTAACGTGCGATTTATGAATATTTGATTGAAATAAGTACAAGTACTTACATAATAAATGCGGGTTTTTTTATACTCTAAAATTTTATAATAAGGCTTTTCGTACATCTCAATCGAGAAGCAAATATTTTCCAGTCTAAAATATATAAGGTTGTTTTTAATAAAATCTACTAATCAAGAAACACGACATTTTTTACTGAACTCTTCCTATTTAACACACAAAAAATTTAAAGATTTAATAAAAAAATATAATATTTACAATCACTAAACTAGAAAGAAACTCAAGTAGGCAGATGAAATTAAAATAGTGTAGTTGGGCAGCCCTCTCGCGTGTTTGCGTCCGCACGGCTGTAGGATTTTAAGGACAGAGCCGAGTTACAATACTGTTAGATAACATTACCGTGGCCGTGCGGTTGGTAATTGCACGAAACGACCGGGTAGCCAAAACCTCCGCCCCCGTCCTCCGCTACCGCACCCCGCACTCTCCCGAATTTGCATCCCCGCCCGTCGCCCTTCCGCTTAGTCAAAGCGTACGCGCCGATTGTTTTGAACGTCCAGTCCTCGTAATAATCTCCGTGTTTTGCAAAAATCTGTGCCTTGTCTACATAAAACACTATTACTGTTATCTGTGACTTCAATTAGTTAGTTCATAGTTGTGAGATTCCAAGTATTGAAAATGTCATATTCATGCGAAGAGTACTGGGAAATGGTTCGTGCATATGCTGGTGCAAATGACAGTGTGCGAGGTACAATACGTTTGAATCGGGAGATGTTTCCGAACCGCCCAGTACCTACGTACCACGTAATGTTAAGTGTAAACCAATGTTTAATTAAGTGAATTTGGACAATGGACAAAAAACAAATTCTCGAGTATTTCGAGCGCAACCTACAAGTGAGTACTTGAAATGCTGCACGGTAGCGCTTCGGTATCTTGCAGTGGATGGTGTAGAATATTCTCTACCAAGAAGGGTCGCACCCTTATCATTTTTGAGCCGTTCAAGAACTCGGGCAGAACGACCATGGATTAAGGGTGAATTTTTGCCAGTGGTTCCTTGAAAATGCCGACAAAAACATATTATTAACTGACGAGGCTACTTTCACAAAACTTGGGATATTTCACGTGCACAATGAAAATTGGTGGAGTCGTTCGAATCCCTATGTAACGCGTCAAGACGCTCATCAACATATGTTTAGCGTTAATGTGTGGGCCAGTGTTCTCAATAACTGTTTGCTGGGCCCATAGTTCATTGAAGGCAGACTGAACAGTGCGTCTTACATGAACATTTTAAATGATGTGGTAAATGACATGCTAGAAGAAGTGCCTTTAGCTTATCACAATAATTTGTTTTATCAGCATGACGGAGCGCCCGCGCACAATCACACGCAAGTTCGTGATTTTTTGAACAATCACTCCGGTAACACCTGGAATGGTCGCGGTGGGCCCATGCCATGGCCGGCGCACTCCCCTGACCTTACGCCATTAGATTTTTATTTGTGGGGCGAGGTAAATCGGCTTTTGTACACTACAGAGAACTGGAACAGGGACGAACTAAAAACAAGGATAAGGACTGCCTTTGATAAGGTTCGAAGTGATTATTTTGTACTTAATCGTGTAAAAGACAATATGCGAAAACGTGCCGAACTACGTATGTATGTACTGCGCAAGGAGGTGACTACTTAGAAAAATTATTGAGATTAGTTTAAATTTGTGATTTTAAGAAGTGAATAATTATTGTAAATCGTTACTGTCTTTTCGTCCCTAAATGTACACATGCCCTTCGATCTTCACACTTTTTTAAACATTTTGACACTTTTAGCAAAAATTGATAAAATTATAAGGAACACTCTTATTAAAGTTTTAAATGTGGCTATTAACGACCGTGCAAGCGAGCTTGCCAGATAGATTGGGCGGCCTCGGCATTCAAAAAATTACTGATATAAGTTTACCAGCATTCCTATCTTCGGTCTATATCACCAGAGGAATTGACCAGGAAAATCTTGGCACCTATATATATTAATTCTGAAGTGCTGTGCATGACCGTCACCGTGAACGCTTGGAGACTTACTTGCTCAAGCACTATTGACCCGAAAACCGCCTCTCTCAGAGACAGTGGGATGGGCCGTTACGCAGCATAGTTCGAGAAAATCTCATAAATACATCGTCCTGTGCTGCTGAACGTGCCCGCTTGCTGGCTGTGGGAGAGTGGGAGTCGGGCCTTTGGCTTCAGGCGCTCCCGTCATCCAACATAAGTACCATGTTGGACGATACGACCTTCCGCATTGCTTCTTGTTTGCGCTTAGGTACTCCTTGTGTTTCTCCGCATCGGTGTCTTTGTGGAGAAGCCGTCGACGGTCTTGGTCACCATGGCCTATCATGCAGCAGTAGTGCGGGTCGTATATCACGACACGCCAATTTGAATAACATACTCTGTCGGGCTCTTGTCACCGCTGGCGTTCCGGCTCAGCTTGAACCTCACGGCTTGGTACGCGACGATGGCACGAGACTAGATGGTATGTCATTGCTGCCATGGAAAATGGGTAGGCCTTTGATGTGGGACGCAACTTGTGTCGACACCCTCGCGCCATCACATCTTTCTAGCACAACGGGTTGTGCTGGTACTGCTGCTGCATCAGCGGAGACGCTCAAACGACGTAAATATCAAAACGTTATTGCTGAGTACATATTTGAGCCGTTTGGTGTCGAAACGCTGGGGCCATGGGGTCCAAGTACTAGGTCTGTTTATAGAGACCTAGCTAAGCGGCTCATCGATGCTTCGCGTGACCAGAGGGCTGGTATTTTCTTTGCACAAAGAATAAGTATTGCCATTCAACGTGGCAATGCTGCCAGTCTTGTGGGCACGTTGCTAATTGACGACGATGCGGAGGAATATTATGACGCTTTTTAATTTTGAAGCTTTATTTTTCTCTTTAGTTTATTCGAATTTATTCGATTTAGTTTACTCGAAACACAGGTTTAACCTAGTTCGGGCAAATATCTATAAGTGCACTTTATGTTATTGTTAAGATGCAATTGTAAACTAAGAATTTATACTAAAATAAATAAATAATAATTATTATTATTATATTTCTTGTAAATAATTGGTGTATATATTATGTGAATTATTTAATTATGTCACTAAAATAAATGAACTAACCAATTATTGTAAATAGTTTGATTGGGTTGATTGAAGTGATTTTTTATCGTGACAATTTGCGGAAATTACCGGAAACTATGTTGATTGAAGTGTTTTTATTTTCGTGACATTTTATGGAAGTTACCCGGGACGGTGAGCATTTTTTTATTCATTATCGTAACTGTGTTTGTAGTTTAACTAAATCAATGGACAGAAATACAAAGGTACTAACTACACGTACATACTTCTCTAAAGTTCTGTTTTTATTTTAAATCTGTCTCTACATTTTAGATTATTAAGCAATAAATTAATAATTCATTTGATCGTATAGTACCAAATTTCTTTGCCTGTCCTAAGCTAGGATTGAAGTATGAAGGAAAAATTATTTTCTTATAAAGGTCATTAGCCTCGGTAGCGCGGCGCGCTCGACTGTGTGCGACCCGCGCAGTCTCCACATTTTGTGGATATTTCATCCAAATTTTGATAAACGTTTTCTTTGCAGGTTATACAATTTTATTTATCTTTTTTATGCGTTACGTCTTACCATAAGTTACATGATAACTTATGGTATGGCTCCTTAAGTGCGTACAATGTTTAACCAGTCACACTGTATAACTTCATTGCCAAACTTAATATCATTACAAAAGTTTTAATTTCTAGTAATGCGTTATGTTCATCTTTTCTTGTCTTTCAGTGGCAGTATCTGCAGTGGCAGATCCAAAGGATAGGGGATACAAAGATTTTGCTTCACGAATTAATATATAGATAAGTGTATCTATATATTAATTCGTGAAGCAAAAACATTGTATCCCTTTTTAAGAAAATTGCGCGGACGGAGGAGTATGTAATTTGGCACAGTTAAAGTTTATATGCAGAAGGATTGGCAAATCCTAATATTTTTATAAAATATGCATTAGAAATACATTAAATTAATGGAAAAATACACGCACACAACCATGCATTTGACACACGCAGTCGAACCGCGTTCGTAGTATTTCGGCATGGTTCGGTTGATGTCGTACAATTCTTCGTAACTATAGTTACATACCTTAAGTACCTATTGCAATTTAGCGGTTTATATAAAAACGATCAAACTTAAAATTTAAATCAATTATGGTCTATATACTTGGCGACCTCTAGTAACTTTAATTATGTATAATTTTAATTTCCTTTGTTCACACACAATGCTCAGTTTAAGGTAGAGGTCTGCGACACCTGCCGACTGTCGTCACACACTACAATTATTTATGCATTATATATTATGATCAACGTTGCATTTACCTTCCTTTGGTACAGCGGTTCCGGTTCCACGGTGAACACTGGTGGTTTACGAACTAAAACTTCCATCGGACCTGTGAAAGTCATTTTATGATTAATTATCTCACTAAGTATGAATTTAAAACTATTTTAAAATATATAAAAGCAGAAAGCAATAAAGAATATGATTCGCATAATTATGTTTTTTTTAATTAATCTACTATATACGGATTTTATCGCCTTGTTTATTTGACACTTTATTATATAATTTATAAACTGATAAACTACACTACTGGTGGTACATTCTAACCATCTTCTCTATTGAAATTATTAATTATTATTAATGTTTTTTGATTTCGTTAGCCTCGCGAATCATCCTTGGTAGGAATCGGTGAAAAGCAACCGAAACGTCGGGGGAAGTGTAAACTTAAATATTCTGTGTAAACTAAAACTTAAAGCTCTAATAATTTAATTAGCTTAAAAATTAGTAAAGTTTAATAGAAGTAGTATGTAGTGTAACAGTTTCTAAATTAAGTAATAAAGTGTCAAATAAACAACGCGATAAAATCCGTATACTAGTACCTAGTTTATTGTCTATGAATAACGTTCGCGTAAACAAAAGACAATATTACGTATAATTATTATGTGTCCACAAATAATGTAATCTGTAAACGGTGTAATATTTATCAATACGGACATATATTGTGACTTATTTGACGGTTACTATACGTAAAAAATAACTCATAGATGATAATTAGTTCTTGAAAACGTAAAATAAACTGGTGATTGTATGTTATTAGATGAGTGTCAACCAATTAATCAAACTTTGTATTTATAATGATTGGTCTGTTAAGCCTCGTATCCACTAGGCAACAATTGACGCACAACACATGACGCTGAACAAGATCACCAACGTTGCACAACAACGCGCGACGTTGCTAGCTGACGCGCATCTTGACGCGCGGCTTGTTGTTTGTTTCTGTGCAAGTGTAGTTGAGCATCAAATGTTGACAAGTGGAGACGTGCAATAGCCGCTGAAATCATCACTAGTTCTACTGGCGACATGTTGTCGACGACTGATGCAAGCGAAATCATGTGTAGACAGACAACGTTGCTAAACAAAAGTTTCGCGCTGACTTTCAACACGTTGAGCAACATGTTGTGCAACATGTCGTGCGCCAAATGTTGCCTAGTGGATACGAGGCTTTAATATTTACCTGAGGAGCCCTGCGTTCCTTGAGCATTATAAGGCGTGCAAGTATATCTTCCCTGGTGGTTCTGATTGACACGGGTAAAGAGCAGCGAGCCATTATTCATAATCACAATATCCTTCGTCTGATACGGCTCCAGAAGCCTCTTGTCTTTGGTCCAGGTGACATACTGAAGAGGTGGATTCGCCTTTATATAACATTGTACTACACCAGCTAAACGGAACGGTAGATACTGCACGGTTGGTGTAAAAGTTACTTTTGCTGGATCTAGAACAACATACGTAACAAGTTAGTTTAAGAGAAGGCTACAGTTTATGACGACAAGGTCGAGTATAATTTATTTAAATGAAACCTCACATTCAACATTTAAATAGGCCGAAGCGCTTTGCGGGTCGCCGATGCCATTGGAGACTTCGCAAAGGTATTGTCCCGAGTCATCCGCAGCGACAGGGTTGATAACCAAGGCACCATCTCGTCTTATGGTGACTCGCGTTTCCAAGGCTGCCACTTCCGCGACCGGTGCGCCCTCACGAAACCACTTGACGGTCACATTGCCAGGCAGGGCTTTTGCTTCGCACGAAAATTGTACTTTTTCTCCTTCTAACTTAGTCTGGTTTGTTGGTGGCATCTAAAATAACACGTATACTATTAAGATCTTAAACATTATTTTTGGCTCTGATAGCGCTTTTAACTTTTTGCTTGTTGCTGTTGTTGACTGATCCATGTATAAGTGATAGCATATACATAGTTCAAAGTATTTTGGTTATTGCCTGGTTATTTATTGATTAAGAAACAATACCTTCATTACCATCCCCCTATAGTATAGATAGCATGTATCAAATACGTTTGGAATGTTGCTAGCCAAAGGGAACCTACCGTGATGACGGCTCCGCCAGCGATAATGACGCGCGCGGTGTGCGACACTTGGCCCTCGCCATTGCGCGCGATACACGTGTAGTCCCCGATGTCCTCATGGCGAATATTGCTAATCCTTAGTTCGGTACCGTCGTTGAATATCCCCACTGTCCCCGACGGCTCCACAGGGTTCGCGTCTTTGTACCAAAGGATCTCCGGCGTCGGCGTGCCCTCCGCCTGACAGTTAAGTATGATGGCATCCCCTGCAAAACAGAGTTCACAAAACATTTATAGTTCAAATGGCATGAAATAGACATTCGTTATTTATATTTCTGCAAAACTCTTTAATTTATACTCTCGTTAGGTAATTTGAGAATGGCTCGCAATCAAAACCATAAACAAATATTATTTATAGTACCATAGACAGAGAGATGATTATGAGTTTGACTGAAAACCTTAAATGACGAAGAAGCACTCAAAGAAAACATCTACTACATAGTACAATAATTTAAGGCTTGATCGCGTAAATTATATAAGGGCTTTTTGAAGCACATATAGTTAATTGTTTGGAGTTTTATAATAAAGTTTGGCTTACCTAAATTAACGTAAATAATGTCTTCCGGTGTGATGGAGAAGCGCGGTGGCGCGTGCACGTCCAAGTGGAACCATGTGCCATTTTTATGCTGGTTGGGTGAACGGTTGAGGAACACCACCTTACATTCATACCAACCCTGGATAACAAATTACAAAGAGTTAGTTCGCTGCACACTTCTTTGGATGACGAGGTTAGCCTGGTGCCAGCTCGCTGGTTTTAATTGTCACTGTTAGAGCTTTATACTAATGTTCTGAAGAAATGTTCATACCTCAGTTCATCGTAATTATATCGAAGTCAACAGATTATTCCATTTATAATCATATTATATTTAGAAATTAGAATTGACAAGCTCATGTAACACTTTAGGACGTATGGAAGTTTAGAGGTATGAGTTTTACTAATGCTTTCACCACTGTTTGCTCTTTTCTTATAATGAAGCTTCGTGCTATAGGGGTACCTGGTCAGACTCGCGGATATTGGTGAGGTTGAGACTGGCTGCGCCGTAGGGCGAGTCTGGAGCAACTCGCGACACCCTGCCCTCGTACCCCTCCCCGCTGTGCGTCGGGTAGCTCTCGTACCAGATGTAGATCGGGATGTCCTGTCCCTACATATCACAAACTTGATGTTAACAACGTTCTGAGCCGCCATTGGTGCGATCTTTTTGTCTCTCACTACCACTTATAATAGGTACATTTCTAAATACTTATCATCTAAATACGTCTCGCCTCTTCATTTCTGCACTACACACATTTCCAGCTCTGTCTAAAGCTCTCAAGACGATATGCGATGCGCTTTCACAAACATTAAGACAGAATCGAATCTTGTAACGTACTGTGCAATTGATCGGGACGCAACTGCACATAGATGTCATATTGTAGGTTTTGTAGTTACAAGACAAAAACTAGCTACGTTAAGAAATAACACTATGGAAACATGCAGGGATGAGAAACAAATTATGAACTCTTCACATGTATGATTAAAATAAACAATATAGGTGTTTTCATGGATTTATTACGGATTCTCGTACATCCTCATAATACAAGGACGCTTTCAATAGTTATCCTATATGTAGGTATAATCAACAGATAATAGTAGATATAGTTTTCAACATGCATAAAGTGAGAACAGGGAAACTTAAAGCTTAGCTACTGCATGCAACAAAGTATATAGAAAATGTGCAGTACGTTAGGTATAGCTATCTTCAAAATATATTCGTGGACAAGCTTTATTGTCAATTATACCATCTTTAGCCTCATACCATTGACAGCACCTGTTTATCCCTGATAGATGATAGCTGAGTATAAGTCATAACTGTAAATGCGACCAATATTGAAGAGATGAAGCTTGCCCAGCGATATAGTTAGAAGTGCGACTGCAACAAGATTACGATACAAAGTCTGTTAAGTACTGATACATGAACTACAATTGCCGACAGAGCGTGGGAGAAGCCCACAGCCACAGGAAGAGAGAAACAGACAGAACCGCCGCCAGTGCGCGGACAGTGCGCGTGCCCCGTGTGAGCCGTGTAAGCGATAGTGCTCCCGATACCATCATAAAGTAACAACGGTGCGCCCAATAAACAAAATAATAGGAGAAAAAAATCTTATCGTATATGTAAAGTGGCAGTGTATGTGTATGTTCGTTATCTAACGGGGGTCTGCTGCTCTCTCGGACTCGCTTTGAAGGCCTTTATCACTGTGGTGTAAGTCGAACCGGTCGTGTGACGAGCGCGGTAGGTACACGAGGCAATACGCAGAAGAGGCAGAGATACACAAAAGGCGTGCGTAGGGCGCGCGCGGGGCGAGGGCGGCGGGGCGGAGCCCCCGGCCCGCGGCGCCCGCGCGTTACCACTAGCACGGGACAATACGAGGTGTCGTTGGCGACACTGGCACGAGATATACTTTACATTCTGCGGGGCGCGTCGCGCGGACGAGCCGTCCTCTACTGAACAGAAACACACACACGGTAGATGAGCAGCGTTGTATTGTAAGAGTGGAGTGTGGGCCGTCGTACCGTTTCGCCTACCTTCTTCTCCCACTGCAAGACGTACGGCACCGGGATGTCTTCCGGAAAGTCCACTTGGCAATTGAATACGACGCTCTCGCCGAGGATCGCCGTGATGTGTACCGCATCTTGATGGTCTTGGTGGCAGGTTACTGCAGGGGGAAAGCGACCCGTAATACAATACTTTTAGAAAATTCCCCTTTTTTGTTGTCGATCCTTATTCAAATCAACAAGATAATAGTTGAGCTGTAGAATGTTAATAAGTTAGGAAAGTCTGTCTGACCTGGCAGGTTGACTAGCAGCAGTAGGAGCAAGCCGGCGGCGATGTGCGGCGGTTGCACGGCGCGCCAGCCCATGCCTGCGCTCCCATGTCACGGCCGCGCGCGGCGACTCATCGTTGATGCATCACCTGCCACACACAAACACTGCATTGCTTCACTCCACATACTATATCCATATGGCCCATAACTGCTCATATTTCCACCAAAAAGCCAACTGTTATCAAATATGCAGCGTAGCGGCCGCATTACGTATTGCATAAATAATGAAACATCGAATGGCCAATTTTCAGTTTTTTTTAGTGCACAGTGCCAAAACAGAATTCTTATGAAATCCTTGTTATATGTATTTATTAACCAGTTGGTTTACTGAGGTTTTAGCTTGTTACGTGAAATTTGTGGAAAAAGTGAATCATAAAAGAAAGGATTGAAGAAGTTTGGCCTACAGAACAGTAACTAAACAATGTTGTTTTGTAATCCTGAGGGTATTCAGGCTCTTTAAAGAGACGCTGCTGTGTGCTACCGCTGCAGTATTTAACTAGTGTGATCTATGCATTTTGCGCTAGCAGCACAGAGATTTACTTTTTGAAGTAATGGCAGCACACAAGTGTTTCACCTAATATTGCGCATACCTACATATCATAGCGTATGTAACCGCTTACCATCAGATGAAAGCATGATAAGAAATGGACAAACAGCCGTATGGGTACTGTGCCAGTTTGGTAGTATTAAAAACTTGGTTAAACTAGATACATACATACATACATAAATTCACGCCTGTTTCCCAGAGGGGTAGGCAGAGTAGGTTAAACTAGATATACATATGTAACGATGATTATGCAAAAAAGGCGTCAAATACTTGTCCCTTGATTTGTACAAAGCTCTTTTTTTGCTTTCGGAATATCCTCGCAAGTAGAGCTGGGCTGTTATAAGCTTGATGAATATGTCGTTTATTCATTTGGTCATACGGTCTTTTAACTAAATGATGCAGGTGCTTAGTTTTTAATATTTATTTAAAGCTACCTGCATCGCCATGCTTGATCATTATTTCCTAACTTCAATGCCTTACTACGTACGTATGTATTGAAACATTGATATACTTATGTAACTTAGCAACGTGAAATACAAATAAA
The DNA here is from genome assembly GCA_963675205.1 of Catocala nupta. NCBI lineage: Eukaryota > Metazoa > Arthropoda > Insecta > Lepidoptera > Erebidae > Catocala > Catocala nupta. The sequence goes on along the minus strand of OY776086.1, from coordinate 21,079,093 downwards.
TTATTACTGGCGCACTTAACTGCTTACAATTACCAAACAAGCCGTTATGGTCCATTGTCGCACGCGAACTTCTCACATACGTAATTGTCATTGTCATGGCCATAGCTCGTGTCATCATGGATGATCATCACAATGGATGTAAGCGTTACGCCTTCCATGGATAATAATTTTAGTTTATTTTTGTGTAACTGTACATTTCAAAGAAATATACACTGCGTCGATTGAAGAGTTCTACGTTAGTTGGATCAGAAAAGTTTATATGTTGAGGAGCTATACATAAAAGAAAACCGGTAAAATCGTTTCATGACAAAATCATGGAGTATTTTTTTAATTAATAGTATTAACCTGTAAGTTAAGTAATGTTTTGAATAGCTTGACAGAATGAATGACACACGATATCGTAGCTTAAGGTACGATAAGTCGTGTCCGTGTTTTCATTTAAATTTCTATGGGTGGGGGGGGGGTACCATCCAAATAAATTTGATTAAATGTTCGAAATTGTTCATATAATAATAATAATATTCTACTACATACACACAACACCATCTTGTACTATGGGTACTAGACAATGAATAAACATACATATATACTTTTTTTTGTAAATACATACATATTATACATAGAAACAATAATTCATGTTAATTATAAGCGATTGAACACAAGGTAAAACGAAAATTTAAGATGCTTTGTATAAAATTATGAAAATATGAAATTTTAAAATGATGTGTAATTTAAGATAAATATTATATAGGAAGGATTACCAATTATGAAGCTTTGTATTTGTCTTCAAAAATAGCTACAATTTACCAAAATATATCCATTGCTTTCTGTGACACATTGTACGTAATGTGATCATAAATAATCTAACAAAGCTTATTAATTACTCTGGTCCATAGACGGCAAAGTCACTGTTGTTAAGTTTAATCTCGCCGCCAGCGAACACTGCGCAAAATATGTATGTGTCAATTACGAGAGGATTTTGTAAACCAAGCCTCCGTAGACACGCTGACAATTTACAAGCGAGGATCAACTCGAGGTAAATGTGCTCCAACGATAACTCGTATGCCTTTGAATGTTTAAAAATAAGAATACAACGATTAGCAAGAAAGATACACATTTATCGAAGTTCTATTGCTCCGTGCAACTTTTGGTCCACTTAGAACCGTGTTTAATTAATTTATATGCACATTTATAGCATCCCCGATGATATATGATTGTGATATTGTAATGGCTATACGAAAAAGCTAAATAAATAAATGAATGAACTAGGTATTTAATTGGTACCATGTATGCTTTTGTCGGCTATGTAGAGCGATGTGGAGCTAGACGTATATTTGAGGTACGTGGCCTTTGAACCTCGGCTCGTCCTTGGACTATTTCCCGTACCGAGTAATTGCACTGCATCACGACATATAATCGACCTACACCCCGGCCCCACACCACCTAGCACCAATATCAGTCCACCCAATATTCATACATCGCCTACTTAAGTGCTGTGAGTTATATTATAAATGTGCATTACATACATATGTATGTCCTTGGTTCTACTATTATGCTCGTGCTCTTTGAACAGTTTCAGGTCTATTGTTATGAATTATACGCCATTCTCTATTAGAATAATATCAATGCAAATTTTATTATTTTGTATAGAAATAACACAAATCTTTTATAATTTGTATTCTCATAAATATTGCATTGCGGTCATCGCAGTATACAAATAGTGTAATATATCATATAATATAAAACTATTATATTAAATAACATTCGACCATTTATTCTAAAAGTCGAAATTTAAATATTAGCCCTGTCATTTTAAGCTGTCTCATTTCGGGGTGCTGAAATGTGTCAGCACATGATGCCGGATAAGTATAGGTTCTATAAGCTACTTAAAGTCTGTACTTTACGTAGCTTTGAGAACCATATGGACAACTCTCGTTTTCTTTAAAATCATTAAGATTTTTACTTTTCCATTCCTATTAAGATCTTGATTATAAGCGTTCGAAATGTGTAAACTGTTATATATATATATTCTATTTAATTCTTTACTCGGGACCTTTTCTATCTATCTTTAAACTTTGTTGGATTTTATCATGCGCGTAATAATTCCAATGATTTATGTCTATTGTAAAACCGGAAAGTAAACATTTTATATAATAGACACAGTGTTGTATATCGTGGTAAATCTGGAATAATGAAAGGCTGTACAAGAAATTCAATAACCTTTAATTATTCTATTTTAAAGATTTTATTCTCAAATCTATTTCATTTATTTTATGAGTTACCGTTATTAAGCAGATCCACATTATACAGGCTATATTACGTTCAGTTTTTATTTTGATAAATAAATTTCGTTACCATATTATACGGTATAATGTGGATTTTAACGGAAGAGCAGGATGTCGCGTTTTTACAATATTATGCAAGAAATTACAATATAAGACAGTAGAACAAGCAAAATCACAAACTTATATGATTAAAAAAGAGATCAATTACCTTCACGGCGTAAGTTTTTAAAACAAATTTTGGTATTAAAATTATTCACAATATTCTTGAGTATTATCACAGCACTCTTTATTCTGTTTAAGCAGGTTCTTTGTCAGTTTCTCTTTCAGAAATTGACTTGATAAAGTATCCACGTGGACGTTAAGTCATCGTCATGTAATTAAATGTGCACATATTACGATATACTATAAATGTGATATCACACACCATATATACACCATAATCAAGTCAAAATGTTGAAAATAAAACGTAAATTTTGATGAGTTAATATTCTAAAGATATATACGATCAACGTGGCTTCACCCAATTTTATTAAACCCTCCATTCCATGTATTCAGGTCTTGAAGAAATATATATATGTATGATTTTAAATATTTAAGTGTACGAGCACTGCATTTTAAGAATCCCGTTAAGGACGTCTCAACGTACTGACAAGTAACTTCGTCTCATCTTCTATTCAATATGCTGCACAATTTCTTCTTCTGATATCTTACTTCTAATCACGTGCATATGAACACTATTTATATAATTATTAATTACGATTTAGATTATTACACATTTTGGTATTAAGTAAGTACGAATCTGACAGTGCGTCACAAAAAAAAATTAAACGTGTCTGCCATATCGGCTCCGTAAAACGTTGGTTAACAGAAGTGGAAGGCGGTGCCATAAGGTGGCTACTGCTTAGGTGCAAGATAGCCGCAGTCAGCAGGGCGGGCAGACGGAGCCGCGCGGCGCGGCGGGCTCGACCGGCGGCGGAGCGGTCAGCGGCGGATGCTGCGGCACTTGGAGAGACGTGTTATCGATTTTCATACCTTATCGTCGCGCGGTATGAGCGAGTGCAGGATCGCGCGGCGAGAGTGGTGGTGCTGAGTGCGGGGACAGTGCGGCGCTCTCGTTGGGTGCGGGCGGGCTCCGTCATCTGTGGAGGGCGGTCATGGGCTCGCTCGGCGGCGCAGCGGCGGCGAGGCGCGTGCGAGGCGTCGCGCGGCGGGCCGGGCACTGCCCGCCCGCGCCCTACGCGTATTGATCGGTGCGCGCGCAAGCCGCCGCCCTCGCACATGAATGGTCCCCGGTGAGGAGCTCACGTGCTCCTTGTCCCTGGTCGTCGTGACCTCCTCGGTGACTACGGTCGACGCTGCATGTCGATACTCCCCACAATCATATTACAATTTGATGATGTTACACAGATATTACGCGGCTCGCACATTTCCGATCATTTCATTATTTGTAACTGATGTTTTATTTTAATTAACTACTACGAGTAAATAAATAAAATTCTCTTTAGCAAGCACGTGGTTCGTTATACCTACATATTTCAAATTACGAATTCTATATAAATGAGTTTCTCAAGTGTTCAAAATCTCGACATACATATATGTATAATACCAGTGGTAGAGAAGTACAATCACATGGAATCGAAGATTTTTTTAAACATATTTCTTGTATTTCATTTTAGAATACCAGGTTTGTCGATATTATCCATAGAAATATAAGAATCATAATGGAGCATAGAACTATAGGTTTACGAGCGCGGCAGGATCGACGTCGGCGCGCGGCGCTCGCCGGTGACGGTAGCGGCGGCGGCACGGTGCTGTATTGAGTCTACGAGTCTCGTGATGCGCCCATATTGCCAATAAGCGCGTTGATGCGTGTCTCATTGATCACGTCAAATATTTCCTATACTTCAATGCAGCTAATTGACTTTTGCATTAGACTATACTTACTTATAAAATGACATTTACAGGTGCACAGAATTTGATAATGGTAAAACTCGTAATTACCAATTCCAGGTAGCTAGAGTACTTTGTTGCAATAACTCGACGATTCTTCGTGAAAAGCAAACACAATTTTCTTAGGAAAATGTAGCACTTTTCTATTCTACGCTTATTACGGCTACGAGCTCTACAGCACACGCTACGAAATATCAGCTACGAACAATGCGCCAACCTATACTTACTTTCATATTGAAATTATGATTCTTGTTACAAAATTGGGTTTTGATCAAGATTTGATGATATTATCGAACGATTATGGCGAAATTATTCAGTCAAGATATGAATAACGTTGAATGACTTCATTAGAAATATAATGAATAGTTAGTTAGCGAATAGATAAACAAGAATGTTATTTATATATACATTACATGTAGTAAAGTACGTATACATAGAATATGTTATACTTACTAAAGTAAAATACGTTCCATATACAAATGAAGTGACACAATGATATCAACATTAACTTAGCTCCTACAACGCCCTGATAATTATTTGGCTAAGAGCTTTTAAAGAAGAACTGAATTATAAAAGATGCTGTATAATATATTTTATTATATAATGTACCTTTATAGCACACATATGTACTTAACACATTTGATCAGAATAGTTATAACGTCCTCTACATTAAGATCCAAATGTTGTCTATGGTATTAATATATGTAATATATATAATATTGTTTCGTATGTCAGTCATCAAAATGATTTTGTAGGATAGCGAAAGATTAACGAGTTATAATCATTAAAGCTGGGTACATTATTTTGCATTTGCATTTATAGTGCTATTAGAATGTCGGTTGGATGACTCATGCTAATAATTAATTTAACAATACTTATTTGCGCACTTGTTAAGAAGTTTATTTAATAGCATTAGGTATAATAGTTATTACTCACAAGTTCGTTCGTTTTTCGTTTAGCGGTTCTAGCTATCTCCTCACCTTATGTCATTAAAACTGATTCAGCAGTTTACTTAACGTAAGAAAGGGATAATGTTAGTTTCAAATAATGTTAGTATGTAACTTCGTTAAAACCTATATATAGGCAGTAAATACTTTCTATGTTCATTAGAGTAAAAGTTAAATTCTTTTCTTTTGAATTTTGCGGTCAAATTCAGAAGGCTCGTCGTTGGTAAAAATAAGGAGTTAAATGAGAGGTATTAAAATGTTACTTGCTTTTTGTACAATAGGGAATAACTCGGCGGTGTATTTATTTTTTTAACTAAATAACCCCTCCTCGTAGGCGCTGGTGAAAATACATTTTCTTGCTTTTCCCTCTAGGGCGTTTCCAAAACTCTTTTGATGGTGCGTGCGAAGTATTTATGTACATTTTTTGTAGCGACTAAAGCCGTGCTGAACGTATGTATTAAACGTGATAACAAGTTCCTTCCAAATTTATTTGTAAGGAATAATAATCCACATGTTCTCATTTTGATTCATAATTTTAATATAATTGAAATTAAACTACTATATACGGATTTTATCGCGTTGTTTATTAATCACTGTATTACATAATTTTGAAACTGTTACACTAGTATTACTATTGAATTTTACTAATATAAAAGCTAATAAAAATATTTAAACTATTAAAACTATTTATATTTAGGTTTATACTTTCCCCGACGTTTCGGTTGCTTTTCAGCAGCCATGGTCACGGGGAAACTAAGATGGTAATTGTCTCAATGTTCAAGTGTAGTTATTTCAAAGTACCCGAACATAATTTAGTCATTAGTGTTTCTATTTCCGCAGAAAGAGTTTTAATTTCAATTAATAACATTCGCGTAAACAGAAGACAATATTAGTTAATATAATTTTTATAATATACCTACAGTTGAGATGAAATTGAAATTGTTATAAAAGGTAAAATTGGTTTATTTATAAATAGTTGGTTTCTTTGGAACAATTGAACTGTTTGTATAAATTCAACTATCCCTTAGTACCATAGTCTAGTTTTCATATCATACTACTCGAACGAAATCACGAGCCGATGATAGTATTTTATAAAAAGTCAACTGTGAACCTTTCTTAAGGTTATTCGTTTGCTCGGAGGCGCTAACTTAATACAACGAGACACTAAGTAATATTTGTATCTGTTGTGCTTGCAAAAGTAATTTTTGCATTCTCCTATCCGGCTATACCTACTCTTTGCAAACCCTACAAGCAATGCAGTGTGACGATCCTAAAACCTGCATGCCTAATAAGTATGTACCCAATTTATTACCCAATATAATTTCACAACTTTATTATATAAGCAGCCTTATTATATAAGCAGTAATCTAATTCTTTTACTATATTTATGCACTATATCTACATAGTCTGACGTCTGCCAGTCTGTTTCCCAGAAGGATAGCTAGCGACTACGATTTTTGACTTGCTACTACATATTATCTCTCTCTTTTATTCCTCTCAACATACTTACTGGAAAATATAAATGGGAAAATAAGTTGTTCGTTTGTTCCCTTTTTCACGGTTTTATTACAGTGTCATATAACGTACAGAGTTGGCGAAGACGTACTTCGCAAGCTGATACGTGCTTGTGACCTGATGACGCCTCGCGCGACATCTCACTACGTACGAAGATCCTTGTACGAGAAGTCATAATCAAATATATTGATTGCACTGTGTGGAGTGGTTTAAGTAGTCACTACGTCGATGCCAGTCCGCAGAATGTTGTGGGTTCGACAATTTGTATTTTCCGCAAATAGTTGGCCAGTGACTGGGTGTTCTTTTAACTCCTGTGGCACAGGCAGTATTTCTAGTGCTGCAAATGTGCTATTTATTAATGCGAACACTAAATAATACCACTAAGTTGCTTGCTGTTTAAGTGCGGATCTCATAATTGAAGTAAAATATAAGTATATGTAGGTATATAATATTACTATTTTAATGCCCTTTTAATTATAAAAATAAGCTTATTCTGCTCCTTTTGACTCGAAGAAAGAAAGGACTAAGTGACGTAGTTATGCTTACATTGTGTATGTCGATAAAAGCACACTAAATTTTATTCTGCAGCTAGATAGCTGTTTATTTTTAATGGTTTACTAGTGGATAACATATTTGTCTTTTTAAATCGTTATATTACAAATAAGGAACATCAATATTATTGTATACATAGATTCTTAGCTGTATAACCCCGAAGAGTAGACAGAAGGGCACCCATTAGATGGAGAATGAGCCCATGAAGTTCTATTGACCACATTGACTAGACTCCGTGTAGCGATGAAGGAATTGTTAAACAGAAAATTCTAGTAAGACCCTGCCCAAAGCAGGAATCGAACTCAGGATCTCGAACAGCTATATACGTAAGCAGAAACTGATGTAAGGCATAAAAAAGACGTGTTACAAGCGATTTACACTTGATTCAAGTTAATATAAAACTGCGAATAAAAGCATATGCAAACTTATAGCAATGCACCTACTTACACATAAAAGTCCATTATTGTATCGTGATGTCTGCAGTACATATGCAATGCTCATGGAAATGTGACGCGCGCTAGGTGTCATTGCAGAGTCGTGGACTGTTGCCAGCCGGCTTACTAGCGTCTCATGAAAGCCTATAAGTACACTTGTTATACGCTACGAATATCGTACATTCTCACCAAGCACTGAGCTCGCCTTTTTTCCTGAGTTGTAGCGGGAATAAAATCTGCTTGCATTTTTTTATTTGTTTGTTCTAATATAAATTCTCCAACATATGGCACAAAGGAATGACTTGAATTCACGATCGTTTTATCACCTGCTATCGATTAGTCGGCGGGCTATTGTCGCCTGAAAACTGTGTAATTTTTATGTGTGGTGAGCACGCAATGTTGTTTCGTTCCTTTCTCATAATATACGTTACCATAAACCAAACTAAAGTCTACCTGTGCTATAATTATTTCGCGCGATTGCTAGACAACGTAAGCTCATTAAGTATTCAGAATGGCAAAATCATAATCCTTTCAGTTACATACATACGTAGCCGGTCTGTCATAATTCTCCAAGTTCGTATAGAGAAAAGATTACACCCCTTTTAAGTGAGCCCTTTTCCAAGTCAGTCTTGAGGGCGAAATAATATGTAGGCACATACATAGCTAGCTATTTCGTGACCGGAATGACTGATGGAAGACGGGAACCGGTTGGGTTAGCACAGGAAGGGACGCCCAGCGAAATGACTTTCTCACCGAAAAATACTACACGCTGCCTTTTTATATATTATGGACATTTCATATCGCTAGTTTTGTTCGACGCGCCTGATCTATAATAAATGGCCACCGTTAAGATATTGTCGCACATACTCTGACATAATACCAACATGTGTATTCGAACACGTTACATGTTGAAGAATATAGCGTGATGCCATAGTAATAGTCACGTACCTATGATATTTGATCTAAAGCACTGTTCGCCACAGACACAAAGTTTATACTAAAATGCAGAATGCAGTCAAATAATGCACCAAGCTAGTCCGTGCAGTGTCGCCGGCGCGATGACTGCTAAACTTATCATAGAGCACGAGACCATACTTTAATACCGACGAAAGCCTTATTATCTGTACAACTAACAGTTGACTTTAGTTCTGCCGTGGCGTGCTGTCGTGCCGGCGGAATTATTGTATCAATATTGTAATATTCGTGACCAATACCAAAGAATAAAGTACGGTTATTATAGTTCGGCGAACACACAACGTACGCATACACAGTAAATACCTAAGTAGGAAATCAAATATGAATGTAGAGATAGCACATAATACATTCATACATTGTACATTCACGAGGCACGTTCGCGTTCAATATGCATTGTGTTCAAAAAGTATGTCGCCGCAAATGCCAACATTTTTCAAAGTATTAGTATACCGAATAAAATCTAACTTTGAGTTTAAAGGTTTAAGAAAGTTACCCGTGAACGAATCTTATTACTCTTTTGTCGCGGCATGCAAGTTTAAAGTAGAGAATTCAGAAGAGCGATCGACAAAGTTGTGGCTGTCGCGACCAAAGCGGATTACTTGTTCAGCCTTCCTCGCTCTGTGGCTCTGGGGAATATCGCATCGATAACGCGATTATTTGAGCTCGTCCGAGCTGCGGGACTCGGGACTGGGGACACGCTATCCGTATTGTGTCGTCTCTTCCCTCAGTTAATGTCGTACACTCGAGTGCCACTAGTTAGAGTTTCGCATTCGAGTGTAACGTCAAGCCCTACCACATGCCCCAACTTGATTCAGTCCAATTATGCGCCGCTGCCGCAGTTAGCCACTGCTAATTACTGGTTTGCTCAAGTTATTGCTGTGCGATTTTATATCTATGTGATAGTATAAGCGCACGTACGTGAGAGTACTCAAGAGTATTGAAGTTACGTGCCAACTTTTGTGCTAAAGTATATACGAGCTGTCGACAGTTTACCTATAGCGAGCACGTATGCACAGTTATAAATAAAGACAAAGATTTGTGACAAGGTCGCTGCTCTTCGCTCACGTCACTGTACAGCAAAACATAAATGTGCCAAATTGAGCGCGAATATTCACAAGACCCTTATCTCTGTGTAATGAAATGAGTGGCGTGTACAAATTGCCCTGTAGGCCCTTACATCTGCACTACCAATAGGTAATTGGTCGGAGCCCTTAGGACCAGTTTCTGACGTATTAAGTAAATTGGTCGATACATCGCCTTTAGTTTTTCGGAATTACAATTGACGTGAAAGAGAAATATTGAAATAAATGTAGCTAGGAATATATCGCTGAGGAAGTAATTGAAAAGCGAGTATTTTTATCTAATAGCCGATAGTTTAACTAATATTACAGATATGAGATAACGCATTAAAAGAATATAACGATTAAACCTCAAAGGAAATCTTATAGAAAAGAAAACTAATAAAGAACTTGACTGCAATATATTTCATGAAAATGTTAGACTTTTATTTAAGTAGGAAGTATAATTAGCCGAGCGGCACGGAGCCAAAGTAGCCCGGGGAATAGTTTGCAGTGAGAAACAAAGTCAAGTGGATATCTTACCAGTAGCCGCTGCATCCGACCACCACGGCCCCTGCAACAAAGGAAAACAAACTTTATTGTAATGTACATCACATTGAGTTATTATTACATTTTAAGAGTACAGTATAATAGACTGCCATGGCGTGCATGCTTTTATAATGAGCTGTTAGCTTTACCCGGGGCTCCACACCTGAGGTTCTAACGAAAAATAACTTTTAACTAGGAACCGTGCATTTCTTTTGAGATAAATAATATCAGCATAGGTTTAAAAAAAAAACCGGTCCACTCGTTGCTCTGTCGCAACAATAGACATAACGGATATTCAATTATTATTTTCAAAATGTTACAAAGAATAAGTAGTTAGCTAGTGCTTGGTGGAAAATTGTATAATCTGGTGAGAATCTAAAGCATGAAACAACGCGATAAAATCCGTATATAGTAGTTTAATTTCAATGAATAACATTCGCGTAAACAGAAGACAATTTTATGATACGTATTAATTTTTATGTTGTACTTGCCATTACTCTGTCCTTAGTTCAATTAATTATTAGTCAGTTTTAAAAACAAACACATCACACGGATATATATTCGAAGGGCTAGGCAGAGGTCATTCCACCTGCTAAGATGTGTACCTGTGGGTATTAGGCACCACGTAATAGGGGCGAGTGTTGCGTCAATCGGGCACAATTTCAGATACCATATTTACACTAAGAATGTATTGACAGGAAGCCCAATAACGCTTTGTTTGACTCTGGAATGGACCTCGAGGCCTTGTACAACAGTCGAAGTCACTTGACAGATAGAATTTAAACTAACGGGGCTTTTGTCTAACTTATGAGCTTTTAAGGTATATGACCGAAAGAGAAAATAAAGCCTAGCGAAAATATTTTAAGTCTATGGCAATTACAGTTCTATTTTTACCCGACTACGGCGATGCCGAAAGAAAGGATAATGATTTTGGCAGTCTGGGTGTGTATGTATGTTTGTATGTTCCACCATAGCGCTTAAACTAATGAATCGATTTTATTGACTGAGGTGTCAATAGATTCGTAATAATGGCCTGGGTGAGAAAACAAATTTACATAGGCTATATAAATTTTAAATTCTTCCTATTCAGGCCCCTTTTTACGTAGTTGGGTTATAGTTTTTGAAAGTTTATTGTAATGTCAGGTTTCATTGTCGCGATTGAGCATATTAATTTGTGTTTCTCATATAAAAAATACAAATGTGTATGTACACGGACTTGTACTTCCCATGCATGTGTACTAAGTATTCTAGATTTAAACATTTAGTATTTAGACATTACAGATGATAATAGTTTAATCTTTTTATAAGAAAAGTCGAATAATCTCTATATCTTTGTATTACCTATGTCGAAATCTATTTAAAAAAATATGTTATCCTGAGTTTCCTTTGCCCGCGATTGTTTGTATGGATTACAGTTCGCCCGTGGAGTTATGTACGAGGATTATAAGAAGCACTATTTACAACACTGGATCTTTAAAAGAAATTAAGATGAATAGCTAAGATTCTAAGTATTCCAAAGTTACAAAAACTCATTTAAATTCCGTTTATTGGTTTTTGCTACAAGTTTTAGCAAATAAACAGACGACAAAACAAAAACACTTTCTGAACTATATTTGATGCATAGGCACAGCTTCTTTACTTATTTTTAGTTTTATGACTGTAGATAGATAAGTAGAGAATACAGTAAAGAGAAAAGCAAGGAGGCATACTTTATTTTAACACCATGAAAGAAATACAAAATCTACTTTAAACTATATTTGTTTTGTATAAGTAGTGTAGCAATTTAATATTAATATTAATCTGTCAAGTCTTAGAATACCACACATAATTAAATATATATTGTGTCTGACCACCGGTGTGCCACTGCGACTCAATAGATTGAAAGGTTATTTTTATAACATTAAACACTTCGTCATTGCATTTGCACGTATGCTGGCTGCTCGAGAAATATTTTCTGTAAGTTTTATTTAGCTTTGGTATATTACACGATTCAGAAATTTATTTTTTGGGAATCTAAAAGTAATAATACTTAAGGAGTCTCCGGTTACGGAATCCTAAAAACTAAATATCGGAAGCTATATGCGCATGACGAGTGACTCGATGACAGCTGAAAGCCTCCGAGCTTGTGCCGTATCCTCCCGGCCGAAAAGGCGGCTTAAACCGTCGCCGTTAAGATTTGATCGGTGAGTAAAGCCTTCACAAATTGTTAAGAGTAATTTTTCGAACGTAAAGATGTTTTATTTATTTCCTAATATATGTATTGACGCTTCAACACGTGATATTGTTATAATTAAAGTCATAAAATGTTATTACGATTGAGTTGTAGGTATAAGTTACATTTGTTTAGGTTACGACTAGTTTACAACAAAGGACGATTAAATTTCAACCCTGTCTGCGGACAAATGTATTTAATTAAACGTGATTGTTACCTTTGTTAATCTTCTAACAGCGACTATCTATCGATCCGTCTTAATAATAAAATTCTATTCTACGACTGACAGTCGTCAGCCTCAGTGTAATGCACTGCATGTCTGTTTCAATGTAATAATTTATTAACATCAGAATAATGCAGTGATTAATGAAAATATTAGTTTGATTAGATTCTATCCAAATAAGATATAACAGCCATTTTTACACTCGGGATTATATATATTTTACTTAAGTTAGTTAATAATTACAGATATAACCTTATAAATGATGAGAATTAAGTAAGTATAAACCCACAATAAAACGAATTTTAAAATATTTATCTGTCTTCAGCAATAATTCATCCGATACTCGTAATTAGGTTTTCTTTAAAATGTATGAAATTTTGTTACACTGCATTATTTATTGCGTTTTGTATTATTGCGTTTCGTTGAATATCCATACCACAGATACTACACTACGCAAAAACATAGTATCTCCGGAAGAACAACTGGGGTAGTAACATTTATTTAAACGCTGTGTTTACGCTGGACTTGGTCTTCAAATATAAAAGAAAAGCATTCTAGTTTTAACTTAGAAAGTTGAATTTCAGATCGGTACAAAAGGAAATCTTGTTCACATTTATTAGCAACTGGATGAGTTCATCACAAGAGTCTTACAAATATTATCAACGTAAAAAGATTGAAAATAATTAGGGCATTGGCTAATGACTTGAATTAACACGTAGGATACTTTTTATCCCGTCATGCGTTTCCGTGTGCTTTACGCGAGCGAAACTGTAAGCAAAATCTAGTTTAATATATCGAAAGATAAACATAATGCTTGGGTCTGCTTTTATATGTATGCAAAGCCCCAGCTATACATACATGAATAAAACTCTAATGCAAAAATAGATATTACAGGAATGATAAATTTGGGTAGGCTTATCTTATAAACACAAGAGATGGGATATGATAAGAGAGATGATGATATTGGATAGGTGTTTTGGCGATTTATGACGACACCATCTATAATGACTTACTAAAATAATAAGTTTAAACTATGACATACACAAAATAAGAGCAATTACAGGTACCCTAGTGTGACCAGCGCACAAAAGCGCGGCTACACGAGCTTTGAGACCCAATCGGAATTACGTAACGGCTTTATCCTAAAACGTGTGTGTTTCAATATAAGTAGCAAGTTAGTGTGACAAGCGTTGTTTTAATCAGTGCTTGTTTATTTGTAACCACTTGTTAATGATCGGGGTGTGTGACGCGCGTGGCCCGTGGCGTGTGGCGTGTGGCCTGTGGCGGGTGGCGTCGGCGCGGTCCGCGCCAGCTGCCTCTGTCGCCCGGCGCGTCGCGCCCCACATGATTGATTGGCGTCGCACCCGCAACCCGCAGCCGCACCTACTGAGCCATCCATAGCCATCACACCTCCATCACTCCTAGATGATCCCATTGGATTCCAGATTTAAACTCAACTCTCAGATTTATTTGAACATATTTGCGTTAGATTCTATATCTAGCGTTAAAATTGTATATGCCCGTTGAATGTGGAATGTATTTACTTTACTCAACGTTAATACCGTTAGCCTTATGAACGAGCCTAGAAATCAATGTTGTTCAGTCATATCATACATAATCACATGTAGGATGTGAGACGTCAAACATGAGAATAATGCAAGATTAAGCCGACTTGTGAGTTATTCTAAAGTTCATTAACACGTAAACTAGCACTTCAGGTGACAAACTACAGATAGGTATCGCCTACATTTAGCTCTAGCTTCGGAATTTCAATAGCCGACTTCTCTTTTTGTGTAAAAAGTCGGCGGCCTCTTTAACATGCAATCTAAATTCCGATTTAAACTGTGATCGCTCACAGTCCAAAGGGTCTACAAGCTGTGGAATCCCGGGAATGCAATCAAAAACGTCTCAATGGTACTGAGCGATCTAAGGAAGCGTCACACATCAAATCGTTCGGCACGCTACTCCGAGCTCCAGCCGCGGCGCTGCGTCACACTCGACACTCGACATCCACCGCAGATGTGATTGATTGATCCCGCCTTGATATCACTATTATTTCAATATATATTTATTATTTTACCCACACACAAATATATTCTAATTCCTTTTAATGCAATCACAATAGAAACTACAACACAAATGTCGCAGCGGGTGTGTTCATTAAGAAATGAAATAGCAGTAGCATTAAACGTGTCTAGTGGGTCTAGGATGGCCTGTGGTGGACAGAATGAGTGCCGAGAATGAATTATTGTAACAGCGAGGCGTTCAGCTGCAAAATATTAATTTTCTTTACTGCCGTGCTACCGGCTTAATATATCTGACCCAAAATAATTAAATTATATTCATTTCACACTTTTCGGGCACAAATTTGAGTAAATCCTTTTCCAGGGAGTGTTCTGTTATTTTTCAGCGTGCTTTAAATTCGGGCTGATGTTTATAACAAGAAAATAATCATAAGCACATTAAACACATCAATGATACTGAACACACAACGGCTTAGTTTATTAGCTATTAATTTAGGTGGAGGCGCAGGTAGCAAATAGTGAAATCTACATGTATGCACACGTATGTGTGTATGTGTAAACAAGCCGCTAGGTGCGTCAACAATGCATTCCATCAGCAATCAGCATAGAGCTAATACATACGGACGTTGTACAAGTAGGTAGTGCTGTGATCAATATCGTGCATTGTTAGATTCGGAGACGGCTGCCGGCGCGGCGGCGCGTAATTTCCGCTCGCGTTCAGCTTAATCGCGCTGTTTCCTGTATCGGCTTATGAATCTTTTGATACTACGCACACCACAGTTCGCGAATCAATTGATTAGCCTCAAACGTTCATGGTAATCATCGACAACAAGGTTTATGGGTTAGATCGTTCAGCGTTCTGTGTATTGTACCAAGTAGGTATATGTGAACTCAGCAAGTGCTGTTTTTATTTTATTTCTGGAATAAGGTGGGTTTGTGACCTAAATTTGTTTTTGGTAAGCGTTGATTTCATTCTAAATTTTAAACACTCGAAAGGTTTAAAATATTTGACAGGAATTTTATTTTATTATGGCTTGTTTCAATTAAAATATTTAGAGACTTCATTTTGTAGATAATTTAGAGTACAGAACGTTTCGATTTTTGTGTATACGCAAGAATCATGTTATCGTCCATGACAAGACTTGAAATATGTGCTACTTCATTATGTATAGATAAGATTATGTATAGATGTATAAATAAGGAGGCGTATTTCTGTTTTGGGAGGGAAACTTGGGGTACTAACAACAAAACAAAAAGGAATTGCACTTCCCTCCTTAGTAGAGGGAGCCAAAAAGTACTAGGTACTTAAGTAACATGCCGTGCATAAAATGAGCATTCGCTGCACTGGACGCGTCGGACGCTTTATGGTAGAATGCAGCACATTTTGTTCATGACACGTATTTACACACATTACAGTAATAAGTCTTTGGCTATAAGAGTTTAACAACCGCCAGGCGTTTCCTAAAAACTAAAATACTAGTTACAAACTAGAAGTACAAATTATTTGATAATTTTATACAAACTTGTTTGTTGCTGCTATTAATATACCTCTTAGCTTTTAATATTGGAAGAAGCGACAAAAAGCTGGTACCAATTTAGAATATGTATGTGAAACATATTCAGTCTAAATAAACCTATCGGTCGCCATTCATACGCGGTGAAAGGGTAAAAACATGCAACGTAATCAACTCGGCTGGTTTTAATCATCGAGGGGTGTAGTTGTTCGACACGGCCCGCGCTCTGCGCCTCGCACCCTACCATGTACAACCATATCTATTCGTTGCCTACCGACATCTCGCGACATGGTAACATTATTTGAATACACGGACGGTTTATCCTAAAACGACATGACACAATAACGAGTACATGTTGCACAATTCCGTACGAGTATCTACTAGCGCGTATTGATATTTGCTGCTCTATGGTTAGTTAGATAACGGCGATTACGTTTGCATCATATGTTCTTTTTTTAGTAGGTCTATGTTTTCATAATAGAAGATTTATTATTAAAGTTGGTAAGATTATTTCTTCGCGTCTATTGAAGATTATTATATTATTATATTATAATATTGTGATGACATAAAAAATTACCTTTATCAGCGTCAGTCCGTGAATGTCCTTAACTTTTTGAAAGAATTAGTTAGAATCATTTACTTTTATTCTCGAAAACGTCTTGGTTACCCGTGTACCCAAAACTGATTAATTTAGCTTGTAAGAAATCTGTTTAGTCGAGATGGACATTTTCGCAATAATAATAACAATATCTCCATTCGTAACCAAAATTACTATTCGCCTTGATTTATAAGGTTACAAAAGTGACTGAAAAATAATTTCTAATACATTTTCTTTGCATTTTCGCCAGGTATATTCCATTTTCTTCCGCCGTGAATGTGCTAAGTACCATAAAAAGGAAATAAATCAAGTCAGATACTGCTCTAAATATAAGTAATTTACGGTTACGTTTTCGCTTTCTGAGAATAAAATGACGTTACACCAGCTACCAAGGTGTACGTATCTCTTGAACATTCTTATACTTTTGTCCGGACGTTTTAGTAATGCGATTATGAAATGCGAACCCTCATTTACGAGGAACTCCAATCTAGAAAACGGTAAGTGTTAGCTATTGTTGACAAAACTAATGTTAAATCGCTCTTTTTATCACCATTTATTTTCTAAATTTAGATCTGAATTTCTATATCTGTTAAGCTATTTATTGGGTACCAACAACTGCTACACTCTGAAATTATGCAAGCATTTTCTGTACCCAGAAGCAGGTAAACATAATATACTACATATATTAAAACAATTAAGCAAATATAAAATTAACAACATAAAATATATGGAAAACGTCTCGGGATCAACTTAACGTTAAATGTAATTTGTATATTATTTTTACTATATGTATATACATAATAACTAGCTGTGTCCGCTATACATACGCGCAAATATTCATTATCTAATCACCTAGCTTCCTTTACCTTTACGCCAAAAGCATCTAAATTGATTGAGCTATTGCGGAGTTCAGCGTACACAAAACGTACGATTTTATTATAGGTCAGATTTAGATAGGAAGTTCAAAGAAAAAGCCGTTTCTCACAGCGCATTAGACCGACATTAAGTCGTTATAGAATGTATTCATTCGCCATCGTTATTGCACTGCGACGCTGATTAGGGTATATTTTGCAAGTTATTATAACTTTTTATGAGACTACGTAACTAGTTATGAAATTGTTTTGCATCTATTCCGCATTCCATTTCGGTGCGCAGAGGTGACAAATGGATTAGATAAGGTTTCTGTGCCAGCCGGGGAGATGGAACATAAAATGAATTCACAGACAAGTGTGCCTCGGCTGAAGCTAAATAGTATACTTACTTCAATCGTTTTAGATGCACACTCTGGAATGTTACCGTTAAAGTGACAGTCTCTCTGTCTCCCTATGACTCAGGAAGAGACTTATAGAATCGTCTTTTCTGTAGATTTGATAAGAATCTCGTTATATCCAATATATATAAACATATATATATATTTTTTTAAACTGCCTCAGTGGCGCAGCGGTATTGAATGCGACTGCTGTGCATGAGGTCTCGGGTTCGAATCCCGAGTTGGGCCAGCAAAAAGTTATTGGGTTTTCTGTTAAGAAATCTCAAAAGCAGCCTGGAGCTAGGAAATTGGCGGTGTTAGACACCCCTATGCCTCGGAAAGCACGTAAAGCCGTTGGTCCTGCGCCCGATCTCTCTCCGGTCGTGTCGGATTACCGTCCTATCGGGTCATGAGAGTTAGGGAACAGAGAGTGCACTTGTGTTTGCACACACGCTTGTACACTATAATATTTCCTGCGCGGATGGCCAGTCTCCGATAAGACTGGCCGCCGTGATCAAAATTTGGTCTGGAGGACATTATTATTATTATTTTGATTTTAAAAACCTCAACGTTTTCCATATAATACCAACCTCATATATACATCAATATAAAAATCATACAAGAATGTGAAAAATAATGTGAACGATGATTTTATATACTCGTGATAATTCTTGCCGTGAAGATTTTATAAACTTTGAAGCAATGAACACTAAGCACACCCAGAACTAACTATTTGTAGTTGACATATGTTTTTGGCCTATATAGGGACCACAACAATTCGCCACCGTCATCCGTGCAATCAAATTAAGGTCTTTTTTATATACCAATTTATTTTAGAGAGTTACTAAGCTGCCTAACTCTGCCAGTATTACTTAAGCCTAGCTAATGTTTATAATTTACAAAATATATTTTATGTATTATCAATAGTACATAATACTAAATTATAACGACAATCAAGAAAGACATTTAACCCAATAGCCTTATATCTTACACGAGATAATATCAAGCACCTGCAGGGTAGGGTTATGCTTAGAACTCGAAGAAGTTATTAAAACATTCTTCAAAAAGGTTGTATTAGTTATATTTATGCCTTAACATCATAAGCCTAATTATACATTGACTAAAATAAAATTGATGTCAATATAAGAACTCAGAATAGACTGCGCGAGACTCGTAAGTTTGTATGTATAATTTTTATGTATCTTTTATCTACTTACAAGAAAACTATACGAAAATAAATAGTACTAGCTGTAAGTTTCAATTAGAATTTGAGTTAATAAATTTAACTCAAATTCTAATTGAAACTTAACACAAACAAGGTTTTATCAGCTGTAAGCGAAGAGGAAGGATGCGGGGAATGTGCCGGAATATTTGGTGGGCGACTAGATGCCAACTGCACCCCGCTCCAGCATCGTCGCCCTCCGCGCCGGCCCAGTGCGGAAGTCGACTGATCTTGTGAACTCGCAAACACCATCGGATTATTAAATATATTTCTTGTTTGTAGGTCACCTGGCTTTCAACAACACTTCACTCGTTATTCTATTAAAAGTCGCAATTTACCAAACAGCGTGATATTAATGCTAATCAAATATTTACAAATCAGTTTTGCCCATTGCCAGCATTATCGCATAATCAAACAATTCGTATAGAAGCAATGAAAACCTGACCATTATTGATTTATTATTTCAAATCAATTTTAGTTTATTCGACACTTGAATGCAATTGAAATTCCGTGACGTAACATCGACATTCGAACAGCTAGATGTAAACTAAAACCAATTAAAACGGGGGTTGATTGTTGTTCCCAACGGAAATTGCTAACATTATCGAGTGCACGAACGCAAGCTATCATTAAACTACCTAAAAATGTATGCCAACTGTACATGTTGCCGTACAAAGGTGCAATTTATTATAGCTCCGAGTAAGTACTAATAACGCGAAGCATCCGCGACGTCTGATTGGCTGTTGTTGCTACATGATATTGCAATGCATAAATGAGCTCTTAATATGAATTTTCATAGCTCTCGAGTACGTTAAACGTCGACGTTTATTGCCATACAGTTGGTAACTGCGCTTCTAATGAATTTATTCTTAACTATTCAGAATCAAAAGACTGTCATCAAGAGTTATGCCAGCAACTTTTAAGTGAGATATTATACGTTTCTAACTAATTTGATGAATTAACATGCAGATAATTTTTTTTAAATAAATAGTTTATTCCTGGCCCTGCCTTGTAACTTTTGAGATGTTATCAATGTTTCTGGCTTCTTTACATTTTTAATGTAAGTTGTTGAACTTTCACAGTCACATCCATATTAATACTTGTATTATCTGTATCTCGTCTTACTTTTAATTCCCACGTAACGGCAGACGAGGGATGGCTAATGCGACTTTCGCTGGACGCTGATAAGAGAACAAATTTCCGTCACGATAGATTACAAATCGTAAGTATTTGGAGAGGTTCGGACATTCGTGGAGATATAAAATGTGAACGAGACGAGGAAACTCCCGCTAATGTAAAGTTGCATTAATATGCAAAATGATTTACTGGTGCAAAATGTTGGTACTTAAGTCCTTTTTAAATTATATTAGCTATTGCCCGCGGCTTCACTCGCGTAAAAGTAGGTTACGTTATGTTAGTAACAGTACTTTTTTTAATTAAAATATAGCCTATGTTACTCGGTGATAAGTCTAGACATCGTTATCGCGCGGGCCAAGGTCGTGGCAATGCTGCCCATTCGGCGCTAGGGTTGTCGCGCGTACGCATGTAGCATGCACACAATTTTTTTGATAACAGTTTTGATATTGTTTGATATATTTATGTAATTTAAGATCTATATTTAAATTTATCTATCGATATTTGTACTTCTATTTAACTTTAGGTACCCCATTAAAGAAATGGAAATACAATTATATTTTTTTTTAGTAACCACGCGTAACTAACTCGATACAAAATAATTATTAACACACCTATTTCATTGGAAATAGTTTCAAAATAAAACACATTAATATTTTATAAATACCATTTATTGAATAACCTTTATAAAAACATCTCTTGAAAATTTATACATACTTAGACTTATTTGGAATAAATTACTAATAATTTCTCAATACTGCTTTCTGTTAATTTCTGACGTCTGCTGGAAAAAAACCATTTCAAGTAGGAGAACGACCGTTCAACTTCAACGGATGTCACTGGTAAATATTTTAAATGTTTGAAATGTCGTACAGTATTAATATTAATTTGACGATCTATATGGACTTCGTTATTTTTTAAAAGTTGTTCTATTGTTTTAATTGTTGCATAGCCCGGGTTATTGTTTAGAATACTTTTGAGTTTCAAAAATATTTCTTTACCCTTTGGGTGTAAATATAGTCTTGATAAATGCTTTTGTACTTCTGTAATTATTAAAATAGAATTAGATAAATTAAAATCGGTATTTTCTAGTTTCTTTATAGATGTTGATATTATTTTAAAATTATTATCAATGTAACTAATTTCTTCTTTTAATTCATTAAAAGATAATATTCTTTTTGCTTCTGCTATGACAGTTGCTTCTCGTGAATTTAAATTATTAATTGCGGACTTTATTTGATCGAAATATTGATTATAATACGAAACCGCATTTAACCAGGTTCCCCATCTTGTTATTACAGGTTGGGGCGGAAGGGGGATTGTTGGGAACATTTCTTTAAACTTTTTTATTCTTGACGGTGCTTTCAAATAAACTTTTTAAATTGAATTTATTAATTTATTTACCAAAGGGTAAAGGTCCCTAACCCTTTCTGCAACACGGTGAAGTCCATGTGCTAAACATGTCATATGAGTCATATTTGTGTACTTTAAAGATATTTTTTTCCAAATATAAGCATGTAAGAACCAGCGTCAGTAATAAAAAACAGTAGTCTTTTTATATTTGAATTATATTCTAAGCCCCAAAGATCTTCAAGAGTTTCAGTAACAACTTTTTCTATTGTAATATAATTAGGTTTTTCCAATAATTTGCTCGCGAAAATGTTCGGAGTAGTAGCACCTGAGTTTTTTAATGCACCTATAACGACATTTGCTACATTTTTCCCCGATGTATTTGTGGTTTCATCAATGCTTAGGTAAATAAACTCATCCTTTAACTCTTGTCTTATTCTTTCCTTTTTGTCTTCATATACTTGAGGAAGATAATTCACTCTAATGTGAGATTCTGTTGGAAGATTTATTTCATTGCCATACTCATTGTTTAAACAGTTTTCTATAAATTTTCTAAACTTTGGGTTATTGATCTGAGCCCATGATATATTGCAACTCACTAAGAATTCAACTAAATCCTTGTTAAAGTGTTTTTGCATATCCTTCACTTTCCAAATGTCGATCAATATTACTTTTTCTTGCATAAATAAATGATTCACATGAAGGACAAAATATTTTATTCCCTCTTACTTGTAATGATGGGT
The DNA here is from genome assembly GCA_963675205.1 of Catocala nupta. Taxonomy (NCBI): domain Eukaryota; kingdom Metazoa; phylum Arthropoda; class Insecta; order Lepidoptera; family Erebidae; genus Catocala; species Catocala nupta. The sequence goes on along the minus strand of OY776086.1, from coordinate 21,056,559 downwards.
AATCCTTAATTAAGTATTCTACATTTATACTCAATCCGCTGTTTGATGTATTTTTTTTATGTGACCTCGATTCAAGATGTCGCCTGAGATTATATTTTTTCCGCTTAAGAAAAACATTGCATGCTTTGCAGCAAATACGATTTCCGTCATCAGATAGTTCTGGATGTTCTACTATATCCATCTCCATGTTGAAAATCTGTAATAAAAGCAAAAGGTTCGTGATCGAAATATTAACCACATACTTCATTCGGTCTCATGTTAACAAGCTTTACGTCACGTTATTATAAAATGGCGGCTAATGATAAAGGATGTAATTATTGTTTATTAATGTACATACAAACAAGTTTTTCGATGTTCTCAATAGAGTATAAGTTCAATATGGCAATATTTTATAAATAGATATGTTTACTCTATATATGAATCTATTTAGTTACGAATTGAGAGTTTCTAATTATTATTATTAGAATTGACAAGAATAAAATTATATCTATGTGTAGGCCTTTGCCTATACATAGGTAAAATGATCCTATCTTGTAGACTATGTATAGTAGAAATAAAATCTTTTATTAATATATTATATGTTACTTTATTTTAATGAACCTTCCGAGTCAAATGCAAAAAAAATGGCGGCGATGGCTAGCTATGAGCATCTTATTTACCAAATTATCATTTGTGTTATATTTTTCTACATATTATGAAAGTATTATATTAAATGGATTATTATATGTACCTTATACATCGAGGTAAATAAAAATGCAACTTACATGAAAAACTCGAAAATGGCTCCTTAAATCCAATCCGTAGGTATAATCGTAGTCCAGGGAACTCAGGTCAGTGGTTTTGAGGTAATCAATTATACAAAACACCAATATGCAAGTCCAATCCGTAATTCAAAAGAAAAGCAGAGGTCAGTGAAATTTAGGCAATAAAAGAAACAACAAACGTAACGACTCCGAAAGCAAGCACGTGGCCGACTGACTTAAGCGTCAGTTTACGTCAGTGTTGCCAATTCTAAAAAAATGTTTTCTCTTTATTTTAAAATGGCAACATAAATATTAAATTGCGATTAATAAAAAGAGAACTTAAAGATGTTAAACTACTTTTATGAATTTTGCCACGGTTTAATGATTTATTAATTATTATAAATAATTAATAAACCTCTAACAAAATGTGTAAATGTCTATAATGTTATTAAATTTTAGAGTGAACATTAGTGTTGCAATTCTAAAAAAACAAGTCAACACTTTATTCAACATTGCTACAAAAATATGAAAATAATTAAAAAAATATGTAACATAAATGTTTCTCATAAATCTCATCAAATAAATAATTATTACAAAATAATTATTCATTTTATTTTGAAAATCTTTGCCTCGTACTATTTTCTTCGTCTTCAGTTTGTATTGAAGAAGTTAACACAAAAAAATACAAAACTTGTGATTTAGTTTTCCAAAATGATTTAAAACTACCTAAAGGTAATAAGTACGAATAGTTTAAATAAAGGTACATACGATTTAACATAATAGGAAAAACCACCAAGTACTTATGTATGTTAAATAATTATGCGTACGTATGCCAACCCTAGCGTCGTGCGTCGCAGCGTTGCCACGATTTTTACCCGCACAATTACGATGTTTAGTGATAACATAGCTTTCAAATAATGAATATTTTTTAAATCATTTGTGTTGTTTTGTGTCCTTAGAAACAAACAAACAAAAAATCAAATCGTTCCTCTTTATAATATTAGTATAGATTATTTTCGTGCCAAATCTATATATATATATATATATATATATATATATATATATATATATATATATATATATATATATATATATATATATATATATATATATATATATAAATCAGTATAGCCAGTGATGCAATGAAGATCGCGTAGATTGAACCGTAATGCACCATTTATGCCACTGGACTAGCGCACTAAATACATAAATTGTTATTTAACTTCAAACCAATATGAGTTGCATCTAACTATCATCTCAGGACTTTAAACATATTATCTAAGTAATATAGACGCAGGTAATCGCACTGGTACAAGTAAAAAATCGTATGCCGAAGGAAGTTACCTCAGAAAGGAAATCGAGGACCGGTTAGGTGCCAATGAAGTGGTTATAAGTAGCTAAACTATCGGTTGTCGCAACCACAGACGCATCCTGTGCATGTTCCCTTTACCTAAGCTACAACGCGGATGTTCACGCAAATAAAAGAGAAAGTTAATAATATTAGCCGACGCAGTTTTTATAACCAAGTTAAAAGCAAACATTAAATATAAATATGCAGTGAAACGTGCACGAAACATGCATGTGGATAGTTATAAAAAATATATATTCCTTAGTTTATAAGGACCGATGTAATTACACACGCGCAATTTGCTAAATTGTTTTAATTTACATAAAAGCCTAATGCTTCCATCGGGAAGTTAATAACCGTATGTTTATAATACATTCGAATGTATAGTAAGAATGATACAAGATACTTTGCTACGCAGAATAGATAATTACTTTTGTTTTATTCATGTTTTGTATGTTCGCTGATGTAGGTACTTATGTAGGTAGTGTAGTGCCCGCGCCACCGCGCTGAGTGTTGTGAGTTCGAATCCCGCACGGGACAAAAAATTGTGTGATCCATAAATGGTTGTCCCGAGTCTGGAACTTCGTACTTCGGAACTTGTATCCGTTGTTTGAATGTTTGTAAAGTCCTCTGCCATACAGGAATTATAACTAGTGCGAATTTTGTACCTTTAAAATAATAATTAATAATATAATAATATTTTTAATAAAAATTATAGTGTTTAAGCTATTTAGTCGCAGCGACACACCGGCGGCGAGATGCGATAGGTTTTTTATTATGTCTGGCATTCCAAGAATTGAACGGTTAATACAAAAACACAGTAAAATATTATTGAGAATGGTAGAGTTAAGTGTTTAAAGAAAATAAACTACTATATACGGATTTTATCGCGTTGTTTATTAATCACTGTATTACATAATTTTGAAACTATTACACTACCTACTACTACTATTGAATTTTACTAATTTATAAGCTAATAAAATTATTTAAACTATAAAATCTATTTATATTTAGGTTTACAATTTTCCCGACGTTTCGGTTGCTTTTCAAAATTATGTAATACAGTGATAAATAAACAACGCGATAAAATCCGTATATAGTAGTTTAATTTCAATGAATAACATTCGCGTAAACAGAAGACAATTTTATGTGTTTAAAGTTATATGTAATGGTGGCAATTACCAGGAAATAATGGAATTAATATTAGATATGGGAGTTAATTATTTTTTATTAATAGAATACTACATTGTCCCTAAGTAACATAACCTAAGTTTAATAAAATACTACGCGAGCCCCGGGGATAAGCAAGTTAAAATATATTAAATTATGTATGTAGGCATATATTGTCTAAGATCAAATAAATACTTTTTATTTGATCTGAGTATATTGTATAACCATTAATAGAATTTGTTATTGGTGTGAACGATACATCACACTTGCCGGCGTCGTCGTTTATAAAACTAGTCAAAAAATATATTCCCATCCCACGGACAAATAATGTTCCTCTACCTGGTAAAAGGCGTTAAAATCCACATAAAGATGAGCCGCTACCCAAAAAACCCTAACACCATTATAATAACTTACAAGATATTTGTCAAAAAAACCCCAGTGGACGCGTTAATGTACAGTAAGCTTGTGCTGCGCTAACTAGATGGCGCTTTAACTTTCGTGCCGTTTTCTGAATCGCGCTATTAAGATTCTCGCGCGGCAGTATATAAGCGCCCGTCGCCCGTAACTCGATGCATTTGCCGGCTCGGTCTATAGCGGTTTGCGAACCCTATCGGCCGAGGCTACTAACCTAACCATCTTCTTGGGCCTCTTTTGCGGGGTGGCGGGTCGACTCTCGGGTCACGAATAATTGAAACCCCGCACCAAAATGACTTAATAGATGATAGAGTTTTTTGGATAGGTAAATTAATATACTTATTCTAACGGTTAAAATAATTACTCAACCTGAGCCAGCATTTTAATTTAATGTATTACATATGCGTTTAGTTGTTACAAATTATTGGTAGTCAGTTATTTAATATTACCTGAGATTAGAATGATTATATTAATTATGTGTCCTCAAAATATTATGTAATGTATGTAAAACGTTAGTAATTAACGTTATCTTAGTCTGTTTATAAAGGATTGTTTTTGATTCATAAAAAGTGTGTTATTAACATAGTATTTTTTCAGATTAGCAATATTTTAGATTTTTCGCTTTGTTAACTTGCTATACGTAACAGCAAGGTGATGGTAACTTTTAGTATTTTATCATAACAGATAATCTTTGCTTCGTAAAATTTTATAACAATATATATTAAAATTATGATGGTGTGATTATATAGTAGACTTTTTCAAGGATAGTAAATATCTTTATATTCTTTTGTAATATCAAAACATTAGCTGTTACGGCTTCTATGGTACGGCAGCGGCACCCTGAACCACACACACAATTAGATTGTTTATAACAGATAGGCATTCGGCAAAACAGCTTGCAACACTATCAACTTATGTGGGCCAATGTAGGTATTAAGGTTTTGTTATATAAGTATCGGAGTCAGTTACTAGAAACACTGTCTATGTTGATCTTTCTTAAACATTGTAATCATATCACTGGCTGCACACAACAATCGCTCTGTTTTATTCGCCGCAGTCCCTATGATAAGAACGAAATTCAACTATCAGACCCGTATTATTATTTATTCTCATAATACGATGACTGCACGGATGTCATAGCAAGCAAGGGGTCGCATAGCGCCGTGCGCCACGCCATGTGTTCGCATCCCAATTAGGACACTTATTTGTGTGAACCAGAAATACGTGTTCTGTTCTGGGTATGTATGTGCGTTAATTGTATGTTTCTAAAGTCCTCCGCGACATGTTTTGTCACTCTTTTGTTTGACATAAATTGTCAATGATATTACGGATTCACGTACTGACTATAGGTTAGAATTTCTTCGTGATTTAAAGTACAATACAAATATTAATATGATATCAGCTATAGTTTAAAATACAGAAAAGTATAAACTATCATAATTTTATACTTAAACTGTCATAAAAATTTAAATGTGTTTGATATAACAAGCTAGTATTATATCATTTGAGTTAATGTTAGCAGGTTGGTCTTTACCACAGAGGCACGGTGAGTTAATTTTTACCTCACGACTACCGATATACTGAATCTCGCAAGTTCAATATTCGCTTGTGAATAAAAATTGCGTGGTTGCAGATCGTTTTTCGAGACTTGATTGATGATGTCAACTAAATGTACGTACTATATTGTATGCCGCAGTGACCATTAAAAAGGAGAATTAGTGTATGTAATTCTCGTATTTCTACTATTTCGAAATAAATAATGTAAATTCAGATTAATTAACTAAAAAGTAAGTAACATTATGTGAAGTTAATGACTACGCCGCGTCGGCTCAGCAAATGCATGATAAAATATGTGGTGCCGATGTGTCCTCTTTACAGTATAAAATGAAAACATTCTCTTGAACTTTATTTAGGGAGTGGGTATAATAATTTGTGACGGCTCAGTCGCGGTTCTTATTGAGTCTCGACGAGGGGCCTTAACTCGTCATTGCAGTATTTAACGAACTTTAGAGGGACGACGGGGAGCGTGAAACGGTATTTACGTAACATTATTCTATAAAAGCTGTAGCGAGAGATTTAATTTTCCCTTTTGTACTTAATGTTTCATAGTAACAAACTTATATACAAGTACTTTAGGTATAAAAGGGTTAACTGACCCTTTTTTTATAACATTATTTCTATTTACGTTGAGGATACACATTATTTTTTCGGAAATTTCGTGTCAGTCAATAGCTTGTACCGTAATAGCATAATTTCGGCAAGAATCCATTTTCTTGTTAACAGCTCAACGTCTAGAGTAAAAGTTTTGTCGTCAAACAACAGTTATTGATTTTAGCACATTCAGTTGTTTCAGACAGGGTCGTTTGAGGGCGCGAGCGGGCCTGCGAGGGGCTTTGGGAGGACGGGCGGCGTGCGGGCGGGTCGCGGGGAGGAGGAGGCAGTAAAACGGCAACCATACCTCCACACGTGAATATTTGATGGCTGAATCTCGCTGTGGCTACGGATACAAGGGTATTCAGGTTATCAGGCGCAGCCCTAAGACTAAATCGACGCAGACATTAATTAACTCCACTGATTAGGGGCTAAGCTTTGAAATGAGCTTGCAAGTTAATCCTCAGACGTTTCAGCGGTGGTTCTCATTTCAATTTACCAAGGCGAAATAATACACAACCTTCAATATGACTAATATTGATATTACTTTACTAACTGTCTTGTTTATATTAAGCGGAAATAATACATTCATTCAATTGCATCAATAGTGTAGGTTTCATACTTTTACAAGATAAGCATATAATAATACCATGCTTACAATCTACATACAAAACACATGCTCGTAAAACGTATGCTTATTATTTAAGAAACCAGGTTCTTTCGCTCCATTTACTGAGATGAGACCGTCGTCAGAGACTGTATCCTTTAATAATTGATTCCTCCCCAGCAAAACGAGATCTTCCTTATTTTGCGTCCGCGACGATCTTACTTGGCATACACTTTTTTTTAACTAAAAGCGTCCTCCACTATTCCTGAATATAGGGTACGGAATTATGCATCATTGTTACTAGTCACTCAGTTTACATAATAAATGTGCCACTACGCCAAAGGGGTTCAAATGACTGAATTTTAAGTTACGAATACAAATAGCTATTTGTTTTACAGTCAAACAAATTTCTGCTAATGGTTCTGCTGTAACATCTCGCTTGTATATCGGCGAAGAGTTAGACAGAGGCGCAAACATTTACATTCCACTCGCTATTATTAGGCCCACGTAATGAGCTGCGAGTCTCTTTGAAAATTCCATCCGCTACTAGCTAAACTACTATTGAGAAACTCTTGACATATAACATAAAAGAGTTAACCTAAACCGGGAATGGAAGTAGAAATCTCACGTTTGACAATAAGGCTAGCATTCACGGTTATCCACTGGACTATCAAAGGACCTTTTTTGTTTTATTATCAGATACACCTTCTATGTGTGAAGTCTGGCCGCACTGCTCTAGCTTGGTGGACTAGCCTAACCTCTTCTGATCATGAGAAGAGGCGTGTGCTGTGGTTAGCACACATTCATTTTCGTCATAACATTTTCTAAACATAGGTAATATGTACGTATGTAGTGGACTATGTAGTAGATGGTAGGTTTATTATTTACTAGGCGTATTTTTAACATGAATATAGCGGCACATTTATCTTCATTACACAGTTTCCGCTGTGACGGCGATGCGGCGTCGACGCGCTTTCCGACGTCAAGCTGAAAAACATGCACCGAGTTCCGTGAGAGACGGATAATGATTGTTTACGCCGATAATGACTCTCGTAGAGGATTTGCTTGCGTTGCGACTCATTTGTATCGCTATAATCCACCCATAGCAAATTTGGTTCGCGTCAGAAAATGTTACATTCTAGATAGTTACGTCATATCTGTGGAATTAGATGGAATAGACACTGGGATCATAATACATCACACCATTAAGATGTGTAAGCTTGACGCTATGCTTGATTACTTTCTTATATTATCAAGCATAAATCCCGCCTAGTAACACTAAGGCTACAAAGCCCCTTAAAAAAACGAAACGAGTGGGGCAAGGTTTACTCAGATCCTCTTGCTAATGACACAGTCTTCTCAAGGGGACTAAAAATCTTGCTCATGTTATGAACACAAGACAACTTCCTTTTTCTTCCTTTTTTGATCTTTTAAATTCTCTCAGGGCTGAAATGCTTTCCAAGTCGGGCTGTCCGAATTAGAGTGGAAACCCAGGTTTAAGTGAACCTCTTTGAACAATGTTGGATGTAATTTTTCATAGCGGTGGATAAAAATAGTAGTTACAAGAGTATCTTAGCCGGCGGCGGTCAGCCGAGTGACGTTCACGGCAGAGTAGCTAATCTTTAGTGAGCTTTGTCGACGACTTAACCGCACTATACAAACATTGGTTAACATATTCGCTTGAATAGTTCAACTTTGGCTATTATATTTTACAAGCTTTATCTATGCATATAAATGTTCATACAATTACGGTTATATTCGTATGTCGCGGTCTCGCGGGAATCTTAAAATTAAATGGAACACAGAGGGAGCGGCTTTTGCTTGGGCGCGTCACTACTGCTAAGTGAGTTTTTTAATTTTACAAGAGTAACTTCGGCTACAGTCTAAGTGTAGATTACACAAGTCTGCAAGTCGTTACGAGCTTGGTTATTTATGTGAATGTATGTGCCCTATTTATTTACACCGGCAAAGTAGATGAAATACAGCTATGCGCATGTCACATTGCTACCCATTATGAACTTCATTAATAGAAGTAACGCAATGGATCTATTAAATAGGGTTTCAATATGAATAGCGGTATAAACAGGATGTGTTATTTCAACTTAATCCTTTTTCTTGCCATATTCATGGCGGTAAGTTATAAACGGTTAAACTCATGTATGACATTTCGTATGTTTATCTATAGTCTGCATCTTCGTTTCGATGCCTTTGTTCGCTTGGGACGAAGATGATGTTATCCTGGAAGTTGTTTCAGTCTGATTGTTCTTTGTGTCCACAGTTTATATGTTTGGTGCGGTTTCCTGTTTATTTGAACGGCGTAACACAATTTGTATAATTATCCGAACTATAATATTGTAAATGCGAATATGAGTTTATTACGCTGTCATGCCTTAATTACTCGACCGATAATCATGAAATTTTGCATACACATTGTCAGGGGTACAGAAAAAGACATACCTGTCATCAAGGAAAAAGAACTGTTCCTAAATAAAATCGCGTGCAAAAACTAGTATTAATATAAAGTTATCTGTGTTTAAACTGCAGATGTAATAGAATTAGAATTACGTTTGAATGGCTTGGGGCAGTATTCTCCAGTGCTCATGTATATTGAGCAACACTTCACCGCACATAATATTACCCGAGTTTTTTCAAACGTTCACGTAACTATTACTAATTTATTCAAGACCTTGCGTAACCCGTAACTCGCCCTTCGCCCTACCTTATACACTTTAGAATATTAATAGCGACGTGGCCCTTGATGTAAATATAATCATATAATGCCATTTCGAAATTTAGACCGCTTGTACGTACAGTTATAAAAATACGAATCATTATCATATTAAGTACATAAGAAAGTATCAAAGCAAGGTAAAATATATTGAATTATTAAGCCTGCCCTTTGATAAAATGAACATTTTCCACCTGCAGCTGACGACTTCCTAAATCTTTATGAAATTTAAGTATTACATTTTATGAATAAGGCATTTTTCTTAAGGCAATGGCTGTCTTTAGTAGTTCCCTTCTGTGCCCCTATCGAATCTAGTTAGCCTGATTTTATACAAAATAGAATATCAATAATTCACTTTCTATCACAGCACGTGTCTATACCAGATAAGTGCTGTGTGACCTTTGCTGTCATCATTTCAAAATAAATTTTAGTGTAAGGAGTTGATGCAAACGTAGTGGTAGTCATATAATACGGTTGTTTACCTAGTTACACAGTTCGTTAATCAAGTCGAAGGTCATTACCGTGATCTTTACGTAATTGTCATGGTCAATCTATTATATGTATATTCTTAAAAATACTTAGAGAGTGCTATACAATTAAAGCGGAAGTTTATATCTAAAACCATGTTGCTAAATACAATGTAAATTTATGCTGTGCTTAAATTTTCCTTGAACGGTTCTTATAACAAACTTTTATTTGTCCCTTTGCTTTTATTTATTTGTTATACTTTTTACATGAATCCGTAGGTACATGGGCGGACTTAATCTTTTAAGTAATATATTCTTACGTTTGGGCCAGTGGTCCACATTGAATATTAAACGTACGGATACGTTTACGGATTTTGACGAAATTTATTCTCTTCTAGGTGCAACTTTTCATTCGACATTCTTGGTTGGAAGATTGAAGTGTTAATAATTCTAACACTTTCAGAAATTAAGAGAGAACATTCAAGAAGAATTATTAATAAAAAAAGAGTTGTTCAATTTCGCATAAAACCGTATTTTCATTCTCCAATAAAACTCTGTATGTATCTTTGTTCTTATTTCGTTTTTCTTTGACCGCTGCTGTTACAAAAAACAGACCTAAATAAAACTATAATGTTAAATGCTACCTTTTGACATTTACGTTTGTGGTGTTATACTCTAAAGTCATGACAAATGTGCCAGTCTAGGACAAATAATTGCACTGCAAATGGATGATGCTGATGGATGCAGAGCCATCATATAAATCAGCCGAAAAAGGCTGCGTCGGCATAATCTTACATTTTACTATAGTGCAAGTAACTTAATTTGATTAAATCTATGAGTTTAGCTTGCTTTGAGCTCATCCACTATATGTTAAAGTATGAGAAAATCTATAGCAAATACAAAACGACTGATGTTTTGCCTTGTAATGTTGTAGTACCCTTATATAACATGGAGTATAGCAACCAAAAACTACAGGGAAGGATCTCGGATTGCCGACATGGACGCTGAAAAGCGTCCACAAGAGATGGAAGTCTGTAAAATCAGTATTCCGTTGCTTATGATATATAGAACAGCGAATAATCCTAAACTGAACTTATAGCAATTCTAAGGTAAGTACCTCCGGTTGGTGTTTGACTGTTACCAACTGCGGCACTGCTCACCCCAAAACGCTAACGAGATGACTTGAAAAAGTGACCCCTTTCGAGACTTTCTCCTCAGCAACGTTTGAAATATCTACATGAGTTAAACATCTATTCATATATACATAGATTCAAATCTACTGGCAATAAATTAAACTATCTGAGTGGTACCGGGAATCCAATTATTATCGGTAAGTAATTAGGTATCTTGGGATTCCGCGTCGTCGCCGCCTCCCGCATTTCCTCAATAGATGCAGATCTTCGATCAGATCTAGATTACAGATGAGGGTGAGCTCTGTTTCACTACAATTTAACTGGCTTACCATTTTTATTAGTGGTTTGAATAATGTTTAACATTACTAAATATTGTGTGTTCATTATTAATATTTCTAATTATGATTTTAAATGTTAGACATAACTACGGACAAAACCTATATTTTACATTTATGTTCATGTTAAATATTTCATTAAGCTTGTACCTATATCTCAGACAGACTAAGTAAAAATATTTTGGTTAAGGTTCTGCTGTTTACGGAGAACAGTTCAAGAACTCCAACGAATTGCCAACTAACCTTGTTAGAACTGAGAATGGCGCCCGAAACCATGTTATTCGGTATTGCAAGAGTGCTAACGCCCTTGCAACGAGCCCTTGCCTTCATAATTATATCCTCTTTGATAGAGGCCATAAAATTACCTACTTATATGTGTAAAAGTGGGGTCAATCCACACTTTCTTTATAGTTATTAGATGCGCTTCTTGGGAAAATCTATTTGCAGTATATTCAGTTGCTTGTTTTTACTAATAAACATTAACAGTCACACGTTTAAATTCTGATGTCTGATATGAAGGGCTAAATATAAAATATGTAATTAAATCAAATGTGTTTATTATTTAGTTATTTATGAATAGATACTTGCCAAAGAAACATACTTATAATTAAGTGAATAAAGTTGGTAAGTTGAAAAATGGTTTCGATTTTGTGAATGTAGGTGTATGTACAGTTTAAAACTGGAACTATTTCTACAGAGGTGTAATTAATCCCTCTTAATCCTATTACGGTAAAGTAAACCTTCCCGAAAGATTTATTTAACATAATTGATATTTATATTCAAGTGTTTGCCAGTGTTTAGGGTCCCGTACTCAAACAAGAACCCTAATAACTTCGTCAAATCCATGTATTTATCCGAGTTTCGCAGGCTCACAATTTACACAGATTTAAAATTGACGGCCCGCAATGGGATCATCCTCTTAATTAATGTGAAGTGTGGCTAATCTTTTTTTTGAGTGGAGCACCCTGCTGACAGGGATCCTATTGGCACTTGCAACAAATTCAAAAGTCAAACGCATTAAAACATTTAACGTGATTAAAGAGACTTTTATATTAATTGGAGCTTAGGGCAACAATAAAATTGCTTACCACTTTTTAATACGTTGTGGTTCGCTATATTTTATCTTAAAGTTAGATTGATATCTTCCGTTTGACTAGGAACGAGAACGAACAAGAATAGCATTCCTATTTAAATTCCTCATTAATGTTATTTTGTTGCTTTGTGTCTGGTATTATTTTTTTGTGCCTATGAAACGATTTCAAACATTTTTTACGGCGCTCATTTTAAATGTTTTTAGCATTCTTTATCAATTTCTTAATCAATCATAAATAAAAACATACATAATACAAACGGCGCAAAATATAGCATTTATTTACGATAACTCGTTTCTTAATACCATGATTTAAATTAAAAACGTCTTTAATACCCATAATAGTTCTTTATCTTTTAAGAGAGAAGCGGAATGTTTATTCAACGCTCCCTCCGTTTCGGTAAAACATTGACCCATTTACCGCAGTACCTACGTATTCCTAAGTAGTGTACCTGCACCTTCAACGAGTATCGCATTAACCCATATTCCTATTTACACGTATACTTCTGCTATTAATAAATGTAATGCATTTCTTCTCGATGGAAATGCGCACTTTTTGTTTAGACTTACTTAACCTATAATTACAGCTTATAACAGAAAGCTGTGGCTATATTTTCGGCTTGAAAATTTGCACGTCTTATTTTTTCATGTTAAGCCTATTAACGTAAAACATATATGCATTCATTTGTTTATTTTTGTAGAAATATTTTCTTGCATTTGCATTTGGATATACAAGTACAAAAAAAGAGAATAATCAATTGATGATTATGTGACATTTGTTTTAAATATTTTACTAGACATTGCCGATCGCTACAGCGAGATAATTTACACCTGAGGTATATTATTAGGTTAGGTTATTATTAGTTCTTGTTAACTAGCTGCTGCCGCGGCTTGAGTCAAGTAAATTCCACCGAAATGCCTATCGGGATAAAAAGTATCCTATCTGTTAATAAAGACATGGTCTATCTGCATGCTAAATTTCTTCTAAATCTGTTCCGTTTACGCGTGATTCGTCAAACATCCAAATATCTTCACAAGATTTTATATTTAGGAAATTAGAAGGACTTACATGCTTATAATAATATCAGCCTCTTCTCAGTGTGAGAAGGGTTAGGCCATAGTCCACCATGCTGGCCCAGTGCGGGTTGGCAAACTTCACATATCTTTGAGAATATTATTCAGAACTCTTAGACATGCAGGTTTACTTACGATGTTTTCCTTCACCGTTAAACCAAGCGATAATTAACTATTTAATACGCACATAATTTCGAGAAGTCAGAGATGCGCGCCTTGGGATCGAACTCGAGACCTCTGTCCGGCGTCCGGCAGTCTAACGGTTTCCCACTAGGCTATATATACCTATATATATGTGTGTGTAAATATGTATATATATACATATATACTTGTTGTAGGGTTTAGATTAGAATTATCGACGAAACTACGTCCATAAATGAATATAATTATGTACTTTTATGTGGGTAATTTTAATATGTTCTTCAGGACGTAGGTGCACTTTATAGTTAGCTAATGCCCTTAGTGACCACGCCTTCTTGTTCGACACTGTATATAGGTATAAATGTCTATGTATAACCAGAGTCATCGTATTCACTTGCGTCATCTGCCGAAACCTTGACCTAAATTGTTTTTCTCTTGATATTATGTAAATGAAAGCCGCCAACGCGTTTAGAGTAGAATCAATCCGTTACCGCGTCGCGTGTCGTGCCTACATACGGTTCAACCGCGTTGTCTGATCTTTAATGAATATAGCCTTATTTACATATTTATATCTATGTGCGTGGATGCATTAACATCTATCTACGGTTATGAAATGTTTGTTTCATTAATTAGTTTTATAAATTTATGCTTATTATGCTGAGGGGTTCAATACAGCTATATTAATATACTTTTGGCGCATTTCGCTAGATAATAGTCCAGTGTTGGGACGATTCCTATTATATGTATATTTTTATAATTATTATTTAATTTACTATAATAATAATAATATAATTTTGTGTTCTGGTAAAGTAAATATTTCAGTGATTAGGAATTAGGAGTAAGCATGGCTAGACAGAAAATTCTAACCTTATGCCTTCAGGTAACAAGCGTGAATATACGTTTCAGTAAGAACAAGCTTAAATATAAGTGTTCAATAGAGCCTCAACGTTCTAGACACATTGCAGCAATGAGTCAATACTGCCTAACTCGGGAAGCGAACTGAAGACCTCAAGCACAATAGTCATATTTACTGCCACTGTGCAGTTAGTATCAATAAAAAACCAGTTTAATTTTGGTTACCTGGTCATAGGTGTCCATACCTCGATTCTGTAACAATAAAAAAATAAAAAGTTCATAATAAAAAATACACTTCATTTTTATGCAGAAAATTAATCAAACCTTTTTTAGTTTCAAATTTAAAGAATGTCAGCGGGTCTCTAATAATAACGGTAACGTTTTAAAAATACATCTCCCGCTCTAGGAATATTTCGTCTGTGTCAGTGTTCGAACATGTAATAACTAAACATATAAATAGATTTAAAAAAATTTAATATCTATTTGTGAATGACACAATTTTTGTCCCGTGTGGCGATCGAACTCACAACTGTGGGCGCAGTAGGAGCTCACTCTGATCGGCCAGTGCGCATACATATTGCTTACACATAATACCGCAGATTAAACAACTCTTTCATGCATACAAAGGCCCTACAAAAGCATCTTCTCGGACTGTATTTTTTTTACCAACATTTTACTAATTACGATTTCAAAATGCTGTTATACAATCAAGAACGGTAATTTCATCTTCAGTAATATCAAAATTCTAGATCCCTTTGTCTCTAAACTTAAACTAAAACAATTCCCAAAACCTTCAACCATGTTTTTACAATAAAGATAACTATCGCAAAAAAGGTAATTCTTACAAGGGGTTAACTTGTATAATGGACGTCCTTGGCACAGCTAATTATACCGCACTCCTGCTTGTAGTGGGTCACTGAGTCATGTATTTATAACGGCAGGTGTAGCCATTTTGTAATGCTACACCCTATTCATTTATTGCTGCAGAAATGCGAATGTCCTGTATACATAACGTCACTTGAACGCTTCCTTAGTAGACATAGTTACCCGCCATATGCCAGTTTTGTAGTCTACAATAGTGTTTAACATACTCATTCGTCGTGAGCATGGACTGAGGACATCCATAGCATATTATTATGATGATTGGAAGAATGACAACCCCTCATGATAAGCGACGTCCTTCGTACATCGGTCCACTGCATACGTCAACTTACTAATATGTAAAGTCAAATGGACGGTCGTTTAGCTTTAAATATTGTGTACACAAAATCTATCTTGAACAACAACGCGTTTGTAAGGAATAATGCCTCACGAACATGGAAACAATGTAAACAAAAAACCGCCAGAATCGTCAAAATTATTTGTGATTTTCAAACATTTTTGTCCTGTGCGGTGATCGAAATGGTACATTTGCAGCGTCATGGCGAGATAACCATTAACCCAATTTTCTATAAGTAAGTTTTTCTATCCTTTATCACATCGCTTCCTATCACCAGAAAACGGCCTTCTTTAGAATTTACCCATTATTAAAACACAAAAGGAAGCTAAGTACATAATGCAATTCCACTGGACTTTCCCGAAAGCATTCCCCATTGATATAAATGAACGGGTTGATAAGTTATCGTGTCGCGCTGATAAAGACTGCAATCCATTAACCTTTTGTGAATGAATGAATGAACACAGAGGGCACTAGTCACTAGACGGTGACGGTGACGGTGACGCGGTTGCTGTGAACCGTCGAACAGTGACGTCTCACAACTCTCCTTATCATGTCGTATAGCCATATTGTCATGGTAGATGTTGTCGTGCGTAAGTACGTTCATTGTGTGAACAACGTGTTTAAACGACGTCGGCGACGGTGTATAGAAGCGTTCGGGATCTAACAGCTGTGTCAAGGCTTAAACGCCGCAGTACGCGTAGAGGCAGGGCGCCTACGCATCCATCCGCGACCGGTTGGCGACTACACGATAACTTACTTAAGTTCCCACATGTACTTTTCCATTGTTTACAAGATCATTATGTCCTTGTAAGAGCATCGCCTACATACCTGTCTGTTACCTAACAACCAGCGAAACCAATAATAGTGTTATCGAGCTTCGTATAAGCACAAAGTACCTACTCGCCGCTCTTATTTGCAACGACCACCCACGACCTCGTTTTGTGGAATTTCTATATTAAGAATATTACGCTTTTTGTTAATAGAAGCAGTGCAGCGGGCATTTTTACTGCTTTTCGTCGAATTGTTTACTGATGGACATTTCATAGTATTTATTTACATTTGTACGGTTTCATTTACGTGTGTTGTTATTTAAAAGTTTTCTGTTAATTAAATTTATCAAAATATACCATCATGCATGTAAATTGATTAATGAATTTATAATGTGCAAAGAAATACTTAAATCCATATGAAAACTGTCAGTAAATATGACGTATTAATATGAATGTGTTTTATAATCTGCGTACCGTGCGTAACGTGATGTAAAACCGCACTAGTAAACTCGTAACGTTAGTCAATAACGATAAAATTACATAAGATTGTCAGATTAGCGTAGCAAACAAGATGCGTACTACAAACGGGTATAAGTTCGTATCTAGGAACTTTCCGATCCGGTTTCGAAATGGGCACTTGAACCGTAGAGTCATTAACGTAAACGGCCGTAGGTATAATAAAATAGCAAACAGTA
Organism: Catocala nupta; assembly: GCA_963675205.1. NCBI lineage: Eukaryota > Metazoa > Arthropoda > Insecta > Lepidoptera > Erebidae > Catocala > Catocala nupta. The sequence goes on along the minus strand of OY776086.1, from coordinate 21,039,619 downwards.
TTGAACAAGCTTATCAGTTGTGTCGGACACAGTGGTAAAGGCGGGGATCACGCGTCGGACCGGTCCCCGGTCACCGACCCCGCTAGAGCTTACGCGCTTCTCCGCTAGGCCGCTATGTGTGCAACTAGCTTTTTCAGATGATAACCTTATTTAGTAACACCTCGTCGCCTTTCAATCGTAATGAGCCACACAAAAAGCTGCACAGAGCATTCTAATCAGCAAGCCTCCAGCTTCCACATTCTAAGTTCTTTGCCATACACGCATAGTTTCTTGCTCTCTGACAAAATATTTCTTTCTGTAATAGTCTTTGCGCGAGGTTTTGTACGTGTTGTTTTTTAATTCAATCCAATTCTAAAAACGAGCGCCGAGTTAAATCGGTCAAACTTTGTTTATTTGTACTATTACTACTCTTTTGTTGTAGCTACTGGAGTTCCTGAACTGTAGTTAGATAGTTACGAACATTATTAAAACAAATTGTATGAGTCTTTTAAGATATTTAATACTATATACATACATGCCTTAGTTCTTAAAACACGCTTTGTTTCAAAATGAACTGTATAAAAATTAGCTATGGTATAGGTAAAGTGGTAGTAGATGGGTACAGAATAAAACATTGTTTTATTATTCACTGTCCTTCGTCGAATGTCAATATTGGAATTGCAATAATAATCTTGCAGCTGTATTTTAATCAAACAGACTTGTATATTTATCGAGATATTTTCATGGCAGCACGCGATCAATAAGCGGAAAATAACACGGCATTTGTTGACTTTCTCTATGGTTTGTGACTGTGACAGTTGTCGGGTATGTCTTGCCAGTGACCTACAGGTCTAAACAGTTCACTCCGTAGCGGAACCATTTTATTATTCAAGTTAAGAAGTGTGGTTCTAAAAAACGAGTCACAGCGCGATGTGTTCCTAGATACGTGTAGAAACGATTCTATATAAGGTGCGTGGAATGTTGTATAACGTTTGAATAATTGTCTGGATTACTTACATATATGTTTTTCTCTCTATATAACAATTAAATCAAACATGTTAAATGTACGTATCTCGTTTGCCGACTAGTAGGTATAGTAAAATATTTTTTTATTGTAGGTATGTACTGACATTTTCTTTTGCCAGATACCCTGACCCTTGAATTTGATGAGTATAATTCTTTCTTAAGAAATACTCTTGGGACATAGCACAGGCAAATTGATCATGTCATCAAAAACAGCGCAGTACGTAGCATACTAGATTATATGTACTTTTAATTGTAACAACACTACCACATCAGTATGACAAATGGTCCTTTTCCAGAATAATTAAAAATATGGCAATTATTACCCCACTTATTTAATTATATATACGGTATATGAAAAATACATGCACATTACACAGTCATCAAATTAATATATATATTTATATATAATATCCTAGATAACTGTGATAGAAGCTTTTAGAAAGATCAGTTAAAAGAAGGTCCACTACATAAATAGCCTATAAATATTCAAACAAACTTCATATCATGTCTTAAATAATTGGATAATACAAAATGCATCAGTTTGTAATATAGAGCGATATCTTATAGCACGCAATCTGTACCCAAAGATTTTAAGGAGTAAGATGATAATCATATAAAGGTAATAAGTTTTGACGACACAAAAAGAAGATCCACTGCCGAGGTTGTGCGATTCTGGCTATTGGACGACGACGTGACGCCCGCTGTCGTATAAAAAAATTGTACATTTAATAATAATTAATTTAAGTTTTATCGTTTTATTTTAGTTGGCGTTCTTTATATGGTGTGACTTCGCTGAAAATAGTGTTGCTACAAAATATTCCCTTATTTCTATGGCTTTGGCATGTTTACACAAAGTCTTTGCAGCGCGCTTCATTATAAAAAACCTTACTTTATATTTTAGTTTCATAAAATAATAACAAACTGCAAAAGGTAACTAAATTACTTTTAAAATAAATAGTTGTTTATGTGTTGTATACATATATATGTATGTATGTTATCAAGGTTTACGTATTACTTCTTCTTTTCGAAGCAACTACACAAGCAGATTAGATTACAACACCAGCAATAGCTAGATGTAGTGTCGCTATACGCAGTAATGACAGTAGTCTGAAAAGGATCGCCGAAGACCGGGTTCAATTTGAAAGAAGCTTACATCAAGCTCTACTTAGTTTGGGCTAGATGGTGTTGTGTGTATGTGATAGAATATTTATTATTTTATTATTATTATTATTATCAAGCATTAACTGCTACAAGGTGATTATGTCAGAAAAAGAGAGTTAATAGGTACACGCGGTTACAGGTTGTTGTGAGAGAAAACTAGCGAAAACAATTGTCATGTAGATTCGGTTATGTTTTATTACGTGGTATACAGGCCAGTGGTCCATCTCATGTTAGCTGTAACCACTGCTCATAGACAAAGTTAAATGCTCTTAGTATTGCAGAAGCAATTTTAAGAAAATCTAACCAATTATTACTTTTAACAATATCTTAATCCAAAATCATACGAATAAGCTGAAGTAGGATTATAAACAAGAACATTGTAAAATATAGGTATTTACAATTATCCATTTAAGGCATCCACAATCCATATATGTAGAACGTTGAGATAACAGAGATACTCCAACCAAAAAGCTCGATCCCTATGCAGATTTCATATCTATGACAAACATGAATCTGATGGAGTACATTTAAAATTGCAAGCAAAGCAACATGTAAAGCTGTATTAGACATCAAGTAACTGTAGGTATATACTTAAAAGGATAGATGGCACGTACTTATTCGTGTTATACACAAATATGTAGAATCAGAGCCAACTCCGTAAATAAATGTGGCGTGAACATACGCAATGTCATAGACATTCGGTAGACGGGCAACGTGCCGGTGAGCGCAGTTCACCGAGGTAATACCACTAACGCTCACCCGCGTGCACTGATATTCACTTGGACCCAGATTTGTTTGAACGTGACTCAATTCACGAACATACCTTAAGTACTGTGTAAAAGCACGTCCTATGTATTTGTAAAGAGGTCACTTTGTTCTAATATATTGCCCTGATGGATTTATTTATTGGCAATATCTAAATGGAACATTTTTTAGAGTTTACGGGCAATGTGATTATCTCCTCCAATAAGCTAAATTGCTTGGTGTTGGAGTAGTAAGTCAATATCAATGTCGTCACGTCAATATCTATTAGTGATATGTGGCACGTACCGTGCGGAATATCCTTTTAAACCTGAAGTAGTACGATTAGAGCTTGAAGTATTTTCTCTTTTCAGAAGATCGCAGCCAAATAATCTTGGGTTGTATTTCAGACAGTGAGTACCGGAAAAAGTTTGTAAGCTTATTATAGAATCGCTGTGCATAGAAGGATTTGACTGTTTATCCGTTACACTACTAACACGTAAATTTTAATTTGTATAAAAAAGCATTCCGAGCCTAGGAGTTCTTGTGTCCGTTGTTTGAATGTTGGAAATTCCTCCTCTATACGAGAATTATTAGTAATAATAGATATAAAAAATGCATTTCTTAGTAATGTTATGTATGCAGATCTCTGCATAGGTACATAACATAACATAACATAACTAACAATTCATTTTTCGGGTGAAAATTTCGAACAACATAAGTCAGAAAAGGTAGCATTATGTTATCCTCCACCAGTCATAATATCCACCATCCACAAGTCATAATATTAATATTATTAACTATATTTATGAAATCAAGTCGATCCGTTACTTTAAAAAAAAAAAGACAAGCTAGCAAACATAGTTTCGCATCTATATTAGTGATGATAAGGATAATGTGTTCTGAACGCGTTGATGTCTATTGATCGTTATTGATTTAGATGACATTGGAAAACATTTTAAGTATTGAAAATATTTAGAATATGATCAAAAGATTTATCACACATGATATTTATTAATATTATATAATGATTCATTATTTTTAGACATAATGTAAAATACATTGTTAACTTTTTGATCTTTTACAGATCAAAAGCTAACAATTTATTTTAATATGACAATTAGAGTATTTTTACTTTAAATACTAGTATGACTCACATTAGTACTATCAATTAATCAATCAAAGTAAATAAAACAATTAAAATTTATCAAAAATTAGTTTAAATTACCTCTTCAAACCAATTTTTGATAAATTTTAAACAATCGCGATTATTTTATGCTGTTAAAGAAATCGATAGGTAAACGTGAATATGTCAAGCTCCAGTAGTTATGTGCATATTTAGCTACGGTCGTGTATAATGCACGCCGGCTTTGCGCTGCGTGTCATTGCCTACTAAACAATACCATGTGTAACAATCCTTAACAAACAACTAATTTCTCAATGCTGATTTTAAACACACCAAATATTTACCGACGATTATAGTCACGAGTATAGGACAGCCATAACCAAATATTAACAGCTTTAAAGCTGGTAAACAATTTTAGAAATACCATAATCCAAACATTAATTCACAAAATGAAGTAAAATTACATTTATATAACTGTCAATTAATTGACATCATTTATGCAGAGAGCTTAGTATTTATACAGTGGCAGAGGCTACTGGATTAAAGCTCGTTTCACGTAGCGACAAGACAAATTACCATTAATTTAGAGCTAGACTAAAAATCCTGGCGTTAAGTGCAAAGTGCAAATATAATGATTTGGTAAGTGGCGGTGGCGAATACATAACAGCGGGCTAGGTGAGCAGAGGCCGGGGCAGCTGCAGTGAGCGCGCTCGCCAATGCGGAGCCATATATCAGCCACCACCTGTTTTATCTGAGCATGTTTTTACTGCAAGCGCCAAGTGCCTACCGTAGCGCCGCCCGCCTGCACCGCGCCGCGCGCCGCCTGGGCCGCTCCCTGCACCCTGCTCGCCCGCGCCACTCCGAATGCACACTTATTTTAAAAAACATCATTTTTATACCTCAATTTTCACATTTTAATACGCTGCTGGGAATATTTTTATTTAAATGATATGATGCGTAATTTGTTCGTGACATATATCGTTTCACATATCCTTTGCGGTAAAGCTTCCCACGGGAATTAAGACCTTTATAATACTTTCACTCTGACGAAAACTTGCTCGTTATGTTTTTACTGAAAACATGTTTGAGTTGCTTGCAATTTTTGCGTTTGTTTTTTAATATTGGCAAACTAATTAAAGCTAATTAATCTGATAAAATAAATGTTTTAACGACTTTTTGGTAACGTTTTATTCTGTATTTAATTAATTGTATAAATACAGTAATTTAATTGGTAATTACGTTTTTGAGCCGTTTGGGGTGGAGACGCTAGGTTCATAGGGTCCGGGCGCTCGTGCGCTTTTTAGAGATATATCTAAGCGGCTAATTGACGCTTCACGTGACCAGAAGGCTGCACTTTTCTTGGCTCAAAGAATCAGCATTGCCATTCAACGTGGCAATGCTGCCAGTCTACTGGGCACTCTCCCGGTCGACAGCGATGCTGAGGAATTTTACGACGTTGCCTGAACCAGCCTTTTCTTTTCTTTATATTAAATTTATAGTCCCATATTTTGTTATTTTCATGTTTTATTTATAAGTGGTTAGGTTTGTTAATATTAGTTAAGTTGTAAATTATAATTGTTGCTTTGTTTATGTAATTAAAGTCGTAGAATAAATATACAATAAAAAATTATAGGTACCATTAAGAATAACATTAACTACTAGTTTTAGTTAACGATAGCCAATTACAAATGCTTCAAAAATTTTCAATCAGTAAGAGTATTTAATAAATTGCAGAGCTTATTTCAACACTCTATTAGTATTCGTTCATATCGATTGAACTTTTTTCATTTCGTTTCGTCGGTTTTATGCGTAGGTAACTCGTTCGGCAGAAATCCCGGCAAGACACCGGCACCGTGGGCCGGAGGGAGACGACACCAAATTGCCGACATAACGTCAACGATAAAGTACTCAGCCGAGGAACCAATCTCTTTTACGGTTTAATCAGAACTTGCCCTACCTACCTAATATTACACGTTCCACGTAATACGATACCAATTTTACGCAATTCTCCTTGTGTGAGCCGCCACGTCACAGGTGGTTTTCGTTTATCAATTAACTGCGAATTAAGTGTCAATCCATCGTGAAGAAGTTATACAATCGTTTCAGTTGAAAATAAGTCACATAATTCGTTATTCTTCTAGTATCAACTCGCACAAATGAGCGCACCGTTCCGTAAAATGAGGTAATTGCACTTTTATCGGCAGAGATAAACTGTCGATCTTGTTTTATATTTTATTCGTTTGTCAATCGTCGAGGTCCGATGTAACCGACTCGATCCACGGCTCGAGATGATTATTATCTTTATGCTCCGATAGAAATTGGAATCGAAATTGTATTTGATAGCATTTTAAATTGTGAGGTACGAGTACTTGATATACGTGACATCTGAATTGAACAAGCTAATTCTAAATTACAAGGTATAATTAAGAAAATAAGTATAATTATAGGTGATTGAATATTTGGCAAATATATTTTGAATGCAAAAGTTTATTAAACACCAATTTGTCACAATAAATGTAGCTATACATAATCCAAAGTAATCTTTTCTATATTTACATAACTCCGACGTTGGAATGGGGTATTTGTTCGATAAAATAACTGTTCCCTGGGACCGGTTTCTGATCAGTCAATATCCTTATAATAAAGCGCGTATTTTAAATAATAAAAACCTATATCGCAAGCTCCGTTACGGTACATGACACCGACGTAAAATATCGTAGTAAATACTGACAAATATTTTTAGATTAAAAGCTGTTTTTCGACATAACTAACGATTATTACTTCATTGGTTGGTATTTGTTATCGAAGTTAAATTTAAGAAAAATAGCACCTCCGCTTCTTCGTAGACATAATATATCGCGTTCATATAGATTTTATCAATAAATCTATCGGGAACGGGAATCTCGCGGGAACAGTACTTTTTGCTAGATAAAAGGTGACCTTTTCAGTACCCCCTGACAACGTGTATTCAAAATTTCATGACGATCGGTCGGATAATTTGCACGGCCTCGATGGCGTAGTGGTTAGTGTAACTGATTGCTACGTCTGAGGTCGCGGGTTCGATTCCCGCACAAGTTAAATATTTGTGTGCATGGACATGGATGTTTGTCTTGATCTGGATGTTTTTATTGTTAATATGTATGTATTTACAAAAAAAAAGTATATATGTATGTTTATCTATTGTCTAGTACCTATAGTACAAGGTTTGCTTAGTTTGGGCTAGATGGTGTTGTGTGTATGTGATAGATAATATTATATTATGTAATGTTAGGTAGGATTATTAATCTCTGAGTTTTCTTCAAAAAGGGTAATGAAAACACTATGTGGGTCTGTGTGTCTCTCTGTTAGTGACAGGCATAACTCTGGCACCATTGGACCGATTGACTTGTAACTTGTTGTGTGGTATAACCTTGGGGTTATACCTCGGTCGAGTTTGAATATGGGTCCTGTGAACCAAAAGACCGCCGAGATATAGGAGTCATTTATTTTCATTACTTTTACATTTAAGACTAAAAGGAAGAATCCTGGGTTTTACACCCATGTCGTTATTGTGAAAAGTGTTTAGAAGTTGTGATAAGGGAATGTTGCTGTGCCAATTATTGGTGGCAGTATGGCCGACTCGCTCACAGTAGTACCACGCTGTAACGGGCAACTAGCAAAAGAGCACTAACACTGCCGCTGCATTTCGCCTGGGGAGTATGATTTCCGCAAACTCGCGTAGTTATCTTTGGTATTCCTTTCCTTTCATCCCATCTTTAATTTCTTTTCCCTAGGGTTGGCAACGAGTGGTAGGTACTCCTGGTATCGCAAGTAACCGCTTACCATCACGCGAGTATGTTTGTTTACTGACCTCATTATATAAAAAAGCTAGACGTCAATTTTTATTTTTGCTACATTTGCCTAAATGTAATAATTTTTTTTATTTATTTTTTGACGGTTTGATCTCTTACTATACGTTTTGTTCTAATCTTGGCAACTGTTAAGTCTCAGTCTCAGTGTACTGTAACGTCCCAGGCCTGATGCTTGTTTCAGGCAAAGTGATGTTGAGGTTTTCTATTAGACAATTTAAGAAGCAGCACAGAGTCTTGACATGGTACGTAAAAGTTAGCTGACGAAATGTGATTTTATGTATCAACAACAACAGGCGTGAACTTAAGTTATTTTTTTATAAGAGGACCTCGGATTCGAACCCACGTCGCGCACCACTGAATTTCGGAAGTTATATGACTTTTCGAAACTATGTGCGTATTGATTGACAATTATCGCCTGCTCCGTGCCTCGGAGAGCATGTTAAGCCGTCGGTCCCGGCTGCCATGAACATCTATGACAGTCGTTATTGGGAAATCAGTGCCCTATAATATCCTGACACTGGTCTAGCCTTAGGGTATCGTTAGCCTTCGGGTTGCGGAGGTCAAGTGGCAGCCGTTCCGTGTAAAAACTGATATCCAGTCAAATCCGGTTAGACTAGAAAAGCCCCCAAGTGACTTGGGAATAATAAAGGCTAGGGAGAAGATTTAAATAATTTCAAAATTATTGTTAATAATCATGTAGAGACATAAACATGTAACTATAATATTACTACTAAACAACAATAACGCCGCCGCATAATATAGATGTCGGCATCATTCCAATAGTCCAGGGCGCGTCCAGTTCACGCGTGGACTTAATTAGGACCACCCGCAACATATAGTCCTTTTTTATCTGTTATTGAGGTATAACTTTTGAACACAAGAATGGCGTAGTGGTTAACATGGTCACCTGAACAATGTTGATGCGATTCGATCTCTATAAGAAACAAACAATAACGTGACAATTGCGAGAGATCTTTGTGTACGTTGTTTTAAGCTTAGTAGGGATTATCTTAGCGTCGCTCCGGTACAAGAAAGGTCTTTAAAATTAATAATAGTTTCAAAAAACTAAAAAAAATAAAAAAATATATTAATAATTTTAATGTAGAAGAGGTTGGGGTGGGTTATTAAAATATCTTAGTAAGCACTCCACGGTTTTTTACATTTAATTATTAATTTCTACTACTAATAATAGTTTTAAAAATCTAAAAAACACTAGTTCTTTTTAAACTATTATTTATTTTTATATTTTAAACTATTTTTCTAAATTATTGTATTGTCATCGGTCCTCGATAAGTGTGCAAAATTTCAAATCAATGCGTCGGTTTGAAATGGGTGAAAATCACGTTCAAAGATTCCGTTACATAGATTCATAGACACATAGATACATATCAAGCTAATAAAAGCGTGTTATTTAATAATTATAATCGTTAACTAAATGCTTTTTTAATTACTAAAGTATATACCTATGTCTGGTATGTACCTACTCTAAAAATCGTTACATTTCTCCATTGTTTAAGCGTGAGAATTTGAGATCTATTAGACGTAATAATCTGGGAGATTTAAAGTACAGTATATGTACATATATTAATTAGCAACTGACAACCGTGGCTTCGTACGCCTGTGCAATAGAAAACATGTGATTTCGAATAAACTACATGCATCGCCATTTACCTTACCCGAACGTATAGATTTTTTATGAATTTTTATATCTTGTATGGTAAAATTACTCTTCTAAGATTATATTTCTCTTTGTTTCTTCATCTATCTGCGTAAAAAGAAGTATGGTGTCTGTTATTATTGGTAAATGGGATACGCTAGCAAACATTTAAAAAGGTTTCACCTCTACCCTTCTATATTAACGAAGAATACTCTGATACAAATTCCTGTATCGCGGCGGACTATAAAAATATTCAAACAGCGGACACAAAGAGCTCCCAGACTCGTAACAACCATTTGTAGATCGAACCCACAACACTCGACATAGTGGCAGCGACGACTATGCCATCCGTGAAGTATTTATTAGATTTGATCATCCGAGAGAGTGCCGTGCCACGATTATCTTACAATGGATTTCTTCATGTGTAGTAAGTCTAAAAGTCTAAGCCTTCGTAACTATTTCTCATGATTTCTTTCGTTATTAAAAACAATGTTCACGTGTCGCGTTCACGGAATAGCTAGACTTTTATAGTGGAGCTGTTGCTGGCTATGGTAGATATCATCTCTCACTTTAGATATGGGTCTAACTCGCAGAAGCTCTTAGAACTCTCTAAGGACCCGGTTGAACCCACATCCAAATGTGGTTTACGTTTCTAAATTCAAAATGAATCTTTACCTGCCATTTTAACCTAAATAGAGGACATTGGTGTTATGAATAATAATATAAAAATAATGCTTTAATATATGATAACCTTATAAAAATGTTTTGTACTATAGGAACAATACTACATTTTAGTAAATACTATATTTTACGCAAATATTCGATACTATTATTTAAGCTGATCTTGAAAGATATACCTCATTTTATTTTATTATATACCTGCTTAATATTACTTTACGTTTGTATATTGCTGCAACACGCAAAAATGTGCCTAACACATAATATACGGCGCATCAATAAAAGCCTTAGCGAAAACTCAAAAACATTTGCCGACCCGAAAACCGAATCTAGGATGTTATGATTCGATAACATTGAAACGCAAGCTTGCACTACTAAACTATCCAGATAGTTTGTTCCCTCCTATAGATATGAGAAACCAAAAACGAATACTATCTTTAAAAGTGGCAGTATATGAATTGTACTTTAGTGTTTATTATCTACATTAGTGATAATAATAGGTATGTAGTGAGGAATAGCGGTGTGGTAATCCTTGGCGCCGCGCCATGCGGATCGGAAGTGTAAAGGATTTCTTATCTCCAGTTACATAAACCTTTATAACACTTAAGTGTACTGTTTCAACTTAAATTTATACTCTACAGTTAGTCTACATTTATCGTTACCATTTATACTAATATAATAAAGCTAAAGTGTTTTTTTGTTTAAACGCGTTAATTTTCAGTACCGGCCATTCGGATATAGTTTTTTTTCCTATGATATCCCATTTTTTAATGAAGGTTATAGACTATATAATATCACGCTACGAGTCACGGTAACGGAGCAGTAAGCATACACGTAGGTGAATCCGTGGGGTCAGCTATCCTAATGTCCTAACTTGTCCAAACTTGTCTAACTCAAATTCGCATTCTATTATGAATGCCAATTTGAGTTTGTTTTTAACGCTTTCACTCTTTAACTACTCGACTGATAATCATGAAAGGAGAATGCTCATTGACGTATGGAGCATGGTTTCACATTTCCCATTCACGAAACGTACCTTGATTTGTTGGGTTTTAAATGAAAATGATGAAAATTCTATTACATGATAAAAAAATATATATCCCTAGTTCGACGGGTTATTGCACAAAAAACTTATAAAGCTCGTTAAATTAGGTTATTTTTTCACATGCAAACAGAGGAAGTTTTCCGTTTTAACGTGTGTTTTCACATATAACTTGCCAAACCTTTTTTTATATGTTACTGTGAATACCCGAGGTGTAGTGTATCTAAGATACACTAAGATTCACGCGTGTGTATTAACGTTCACGTTTGATTTTTGGCATTCAGAGAAAAGGTACTTTTACCGAGTGACAGAAATTCATTGAGAAAATCAACATAAACGCGAGCGAAGCCGCAGGCAAAAACTAGTAATATTATAATTACAAAATTGGTTTGTTAGTTTGTGCTATAACGAAGTAATGGATTGACGTGATTTTTTGTATAGACATAGTTTATGGGCCGGAGGGTGATTTTACTTTTTATCTCGACAAATTGAAGGTTCCTGAGAGAGAGATATTTAGATCAAAGGCTGCGGCGCCACATGTAAAAGCTAGTCCCTTATATACTTAACCCATAATAATATGTACATAAGTAGGTATACTGCCTTTGTATGTGTTATATCGTAGCATTCTTCTTTGTTTGACATCAATATTTCTCACATCTCTAAGTAATTCAGTGGCTTGTGAAAGAATAAAGGCTTTAGAAATACATACAACTGCCAACATTAATTGAGTACCTACGAGTAATAAATAATAAGGTTAATGGAACCGGACATCCGAAAAAGTAAGTTAAATAGAAAATATATATATTATTTCTCTGATACATTGTGAGTGTTTTAATGAGCATGCCTTTATTCTACACTTTCTAGGTATACACAATTTATTTTTAGCGAGTCACGCAGCTGGCTGCCGCTTAGCCGTAAATATCTTAGCTGCCTACACTTCAAACCAACTCTCGACATTAATCATTACTTCAATATAATCTTTGAAGTTTATTTATTTATAATCAAATCCAACTAATTGGTTTTACGGTAATATCGGTTCTAGACGGAAATTGAGGCAGAATAAAGCAATGGTTAAGTGAGACGTTACAACACTTGTAACTGTACATATAGTGTAATGAGTGGGTCCAAGGCTTGTGTTGTAAGCGTTGCATGCAACTACAATAATCACCGCGATACGAAAAATGTACAAGCTTTCTAACCTCGTTCCCTTTCCTATGGATAATGACCGCCAATTTGTCATTTAGAACCTATTCAAGGGATAATGCTAATTGTAAGTGCACTCAAAGAGAAACCGTTCAAAAACAAACTTCCAAAAAAATAAAATATGTAAAATTTTGTCTAAATCTTCAATGAAAATGCATGAATAAAAGTTGCATAGGTATTAAGTGGGCTATAAAAACCTCTCTGAATCTCTGTCGACTTGAATTTTCACGTCTTTTGTCTCCAACAAAGTTTAATAGGCTTTTGGATACCCTTATTTTTTACGAGTCTTACTTTTCGCCTCCCGATTCCTTAAGCAGCTGCATTATCAGTTGTACGTAAGTAGGTATTAGTCGCAGACTCGGCGACTGAATCAGAGACAGCTTCCGCTCACCTCGCCTATTCAATAAAGCGTCCGACTTAAAAGGAGTAGCAATATTTTTCTTTGATTAAGCTTCTTTTATGGCGCTTTTTTCGGTAGCTATTAACCTATTTGCGTGACCTGAGTCCGCACCCGGTCTTCGAGGTGCCTACTAAGCAACGGATGTATACAAAAAATAACACGGTATTTTTTTGCAAACTTAAAAAGTTATGTACAGAATTTAGGTGAATGGCAAAATTGACAGCGCTGTCGTCGTCTAGAATAATAGCCGTAAGCAAATAAACAAGTATGGGCTTGTGTGCTCATTTAACAAAATGGTCATGTTGAGTCGCAGACACACTTGATACATTGTTACAAAACTTGTAAGCCAGATCACGTTACGACTAATATAATTACATCTATTACTAAAGAGATGTTAATAGTAGTACAATTCTGATGAAATGTCATAACGATAAAACTGTACAGACTGCCAAACTACTTTTATGAAATATCAAACGAAACGAAATATACTGTACACAGACACATAACATCCTGTTCATAATAATTGTAAGTAACATCATGTAAGACTAATAAGAAAATTACACATATTTGTAGTGTCAAATCATATAATAAGTAGCTGCTCAAGCACCAAACTGGCTGTTATTATGATTAACTCGTCGGTTTCAGAGCGCTGGTTTATTTTGCGGCTAAAAGTACGCACAGTTAATGTGTAAGCGGCGACCCTTCTCTATCGATTGCTACAACTGCTTGTGGAAAAGTAGGTTCGCGTGTGTGAGCTATTATGTATTTATTTTCATGCCATGTTGATTTATTTATATAGAGTAGAGCACATTTTTCGTGTTTCATTCTCACGTTGTTTATAGATATTATACCGATAGTATTCTATTTTTAAACTGCTATATTAATTGTTGGAATGCTATATAATAAAATAGCATTTTGTAGGACGACTTGCAAGATGGGTTTTGAAAACTATTACACAGTAGTACATATTACTATGTGACTTAAATTTTTCTATATCTTTAATGTGAAAAGTGGTGACTTTTATTCTAAACTATTTAGGTACCATCCTGCTATATTTTGATTCTATTCAGCTAAGCTGTAATAAATAGTGAAAGCCTACCTAGGATTAGAAATCGAAAGAAAAGAAAAACATTAAATTGTGGCACATGCGATTCAAATTAAGAGATAACATTACTTAATGTCAGTAAGAATTAATATAAATATTGCTAAAATCAAAATTAATCACGGTCGGTACCTATGTTATAATATTTGTAAATCAGTTCACTTCTTTCAATACAATGGGTGGGATATAGCTCTACAATTTATAAATATTAACAATTTATGTTTATTGAACCATTGTTACAATGTGAGTTAATTCGATAACATTCTCTCGATACAAAACATATTGGCTGTTGTTCGTGAAGTAGGTAATACTCCATACACGTGTTCCGGGGGTTGTAAACAAGTTGGTATGTAACTATCGAACCCTCATATCTGGAGCGAGTGAAACTTGCATAAATCCGCATTCATTACAGTGCCACTAAAGTAACCTGACAAACTTTGGCCATAGATTCAGGCAGCGCGAACGCTCGCCCGGCGACTCCCGCCGCTCACCCTACCTGTGCCCATCAACCTTATCTAATTTTATCTCACGTTTGTTTATCCCGATGAAACTTATATTTAGACCAACATGTAGACATACCTACATACTCTTTTACTTAAGTAACTTTTCCTTTGGGTACGTTAAACTGTTTTCGTATGTCACAATAAATTACACTACAAAAAACGACGTGATTTCGATACTGTCAACAGCAAAAAAACATAAATTCAGAGTACGCAGTTGTTCCGTAAATAATTGGGATATAGTAGACAATAAAACTGTGAGCCATATAATAGTTTATCAGTAGTTACGGTGCGGGGTTGAGATGAGTTAATTAACCTGAAGTTGTGCTCGGAACGTCGGCATAAGTTGCTATGAAATGAGCGGAAGACGCGATATGAGAAAACTCTGCGAACAGCTAAACAATGATACCGCGCCGTCAACTTATCGGTCCCATATTGTTATTGTAATAAAAAACTTTTACTCCATTCTGCGTTATCCTTGTTTATCCAGTTAGATGTGTCCACTAAACATGTTACATAGATGCTATATGATGAACATCGCGATTCAATGCGATAAGCAATACGAATATAGAATGTCCCTAAAAATCTCTCAAAACTATTGTTAATAAAAAGTCTGTCACATTTTTAACAAAATATATAATCTCTTTATACGTTATATATTATAAGTTTAAATATTTCTCATGATTATTTATTATTTTATAGGTATTATTAATACGTCAAACATTCGAATTGACATTTTTATACAACATTATATCTGTATTGAAATTAAACTACTATATAAGGATTTTATCGCGTTGTTTATTTATTATCACTGTATTACATGATTTTGAAACTGTTACACTACTACTACTATAGAATTTTACTAATTTATAAGCTAATAAAATTATTTAAACCATTAAATCTATTTATATTTAGCTTTACACTTGCTCCGACGTTTCGGTTGCGTTTCAGCAGCCATGGTCACGGGGAGACTAAGATGGTAGTTGTCTCAATGTTCCAGTGTAGTTATTATAATCAGGAACTATTAAAACAGGTATAATTAATTTGAGAGATTGACGTAATTAACAAACTAATCTGGCTGGCTGTTATACCGAAATGAATTAAGTAAAATTAGTGTAAATTCTCTAAGGGAGTAATGTAAATTACATTAGCTTCGTGGAACTAATCTCATCAACATATGCGGACATTTTCTTGTACATTATCGTAGATACGCGACACGATGCAACATAATGCGATGCTGCGTAGGTTAATGATCCCATACGATAAAACCATTGAGGAATAAATCAATCAAAAACAAGTACGTATTACGTCGGAAGCAGCCTTACGCGACAAGGTAGGCAACCTGCAAGTTCTATTAATTTATTTATACTAATATTGTAAAGAGAAAAGATTGGTATTTTCACGTCTATATTTTTGTTTGCAATAAATAGACTCAAAAAGGACTGGACCGATTTAAAAAATGATTTCAACATTAGAAAGCTACTTTATCCAGAAGTAACATACGCTATATAACATCACGCCACGAGCCACGAGACCGGAGTAGTAATCATAAAAGTGCGAGGGAAAGCTAGAATGTCAATGTCAATATAACTCTTTTTTAATAAGTCTAGTTTGGAGTTAACTGGCAAGCGAGAAAAGGATATAGACAATAACATTTAAAAAAACGTTAAAGATTTTTCGAACACGTATTTAAAAATTGTCGCGTTAGGTCGCAAACTCGCGTTCGTCGTTTAATTCCGTCTAAATAAAATAAACAATGTTTTATTTAATACTTATCGATAATTATATGTAGGTACGTAGTAAGTGCATGTCGACGCGTCGCCATTTTTTACGGTGTACGCACATGAGTTCCGTTCACACGCTATACTACTTCAATCTCTGTGTCATGGTCACACTTGCCTGATTATATAAGCTAACTTTATTAAATATTTACTATATTACGATACCTGCATCATCAATGAAGACAGTGATAAAAATGCAAAGCTTGACGATACTTTGAAACCATCGACTACCTATTTTATGGTATTCATAAGCTATTTGAAGATTTACTATGCATATAACGAACACATAATTATGGATTCTAGATAAGTAAGTATACCTATTTACAGCACATTTGAGTATGGTCTATTTTAAATACTTTATAGCGGGCCGGTACTTACACAAATGTAAAACGAGATTCTATTTATTTTATTATTTGTGAACTTACTTAGAGGTATTTAAAAATGGTGGTTGGCTACCAACTAGTTCGGGTTTACCATCATAAATATTTGAGCAAGGACAGTACTACCATCAATCGGCAATCGCTCAGGCACAAACTGTTTGCCATATACGAACGCGCCCTAATCATGAGTGCAATGTTTTGCAGTTACTATGGGAAATAAATTCAATTAAGTTGCTATCGCCGTATTTAATCTCTCAAATAACAAGAAATCGTATTACGATACGACGTCGGTATTCCATACTGTTTTGCTACAAAATGCTAATTCTTTGGAGCTCTCGGGTATATCAAAGGATTCGCATCGAGATAATTTATTACAATGGTATTTCATTGGCTAAGTAAGTAATTTAAGACGGTAGATATTGTATTTATATTTCAAGTATGGGGTTTAATTTCAATATGTTGGTTGAAAAAAAGAACAATTTATCTACTCGATAAATTAATAATAATGATAGCCCTAGTATATAGACTGTCCCACTGCTGGGCACGAGTCTCTCCTCAGTGTGTAATAACAGTGCGATTTGGCAGATTTATAATTATTTGATTCTATTCAGTTCTTCAAAGAAAGTTAGTTGAACTTATAACAAATAGGTTTTATGTTTTCTTCGGATATGATTATAGATAAAGTCAACAGTCTATGAGGAATCCATAGTTTTAAAGTAAATTCGAATCGCGTGACTATCTATGACAAGCAAATTTATAACTACTATATAATTAATCTAAATACGGCACGGCTTTAGATTACGAAGTAAAGCCATGCTAAATATATTAAGGGTTTGTTTATAACAAATTGTATTATAAGTACAATTTGACGACTGTGTGTAATATATATGTAATATATATATAAATTAAATAGGTAGAGGTACGTTTTCTTATATTTTGCTATTTACATTTATGTATTACACGTGTACAGCGACAGACTTGCTTTTTAGTCACGTAGATTCACAGAAAGTAAGGCAAGTTTATTGCTGTTCACCGGCCACGGTCTTTGACCAGCCTATGGTATACCATGTTGCTTGGTCTAATGATACCATAAGTTTAAGATACATAATTATGTTAGGAAGCTATGGAGAGATCTCGGGTTCAATTCTCGGTTCGATGTACGGCGATCGGCTCGTCTCCTATTATGTTGTACTTAAAAGATAGCTGGCGAGATGTGAGTATGCTATATAAGTCTACTACTCCTTCGCAAATTCACTTATTCATACCATCATCATCATCTACCTGCTGCGCAACCAAGGCAGCCTAAATGTGAAATATTTACAAGAAAGTCTGTTTTTAAATATGTTACAATACTAATGAGTATTCATATTACTTCTAATTGATACCAAACGCAAATAACAAAACGTAATTTCCTAACTAGAGTCCGTTTCAATCAACAGAAACCAATCGGTTGACTGAAGCGAGACCTAGCACTTGAATAACAGATTCATGAATTATCATCGAGACTAGATCTGTGTGCAAGTGTGGTTAGGGTTTAGTCGAACGCAATTCTGGTTTAAAGTGAGTTCCAGTAGATTTCGGTATTTAATTAACCGGTAATGCAGACTAACGCTCCGAGGGAGAACTAGACGCCTCATTGTTTGTTTAAATAGGTGTTCGAGAGCAGGTCATTGTACATTTAGTTATAAAATATGTAACTCGTTGGCGTGGCACTAAATACGTCCACTGTGCCTGAAGTCTAGAGTACAACACTGGATCGGCCATTGTTATTAGGTTCTTCTGTCAAAATATTGTTATTAGAATATAGCAAGCTAAAAGCTCACTATGGTGGTTTTGTTTTGGTTTAATTCTTAAAACTTGACATGTAATTATAATAAAATATAATTGAAATACTAACAATAGGTTAAGCTTCCACTGTACTACTAACAATTTATGGGACAAGAATCTGAAATAAATGACTATTATTGTTATTATTTGTACTTATAGGTATAAATTAGTTTATATTAGTTAGTTTCGTAGGTTAAATTGGTCTCTTTCACTATTTATTTTACTGTTTCTGTAATACATTTAAATATTAAGAAAGATTATTTATGAGAAAATAAATAAGTAATTAAATAACAATTATGCACCTTTCTTGCAATAGTGAATAAAAAGGTAGACTATCTAGACGCATTAAATAAAATATCAACATTTCTAGTCTAAGGTAGGCCGCGTCGAAGCTAAATTAATGTTCTCGGTCACTGATACCTGTAAGCCATCCACTATTCTAATGCGAGGCGTTGTAGGTTACACGAGATACGCTTCCGGACTTATCTTCTATCTCCTTATCTTCAAACACCAATCCACAGTAAAAAGGAAATAGGTACGTCAAATTCAAATACTTTTTCCGTAACAGTTAATTTCAAGTAAGTTATAGAACTTCCATGGCAAGCTACTAGGATATAATTACTTTCAGACCGATGTCTATTTTATTTTTAAGTTGTTCATAATTACGTATCTATGTTTTAAATGCCAATAATATAGACAAATAAAATACTTATTTAAATAAGTTCCTAAATGCGTATGTAGATGTTTATTACCTTTTTATATTAGTAGATGAATAGATACTTCTCATTATTGCAAAACATATTTCAATAGTAAAAGTTGAACTATAGAAAAAGTGTTAAGAAATGTATCTAGTAGTTGAGCTGAACACAATAACTAAATGTTAATATTCACACCATTAAAGGGATTGTTAAAAATGGAAATCTGTGGTTGACAATAACTAATGTTGTGCTTCTGACATGCAGCGATATATTAAGGCTAAAACGGTTAAGTATTTGGGACAAAGAAAAGGCCATATAATTTATACTTATTTTAGAGCAAAGTTCAAAATCCTCAATAATATGTATCTGGCTTTATTTCAGAGATTTTATATTGTACTTAATCATAATTTATTTAAAATAGGAACGAAGAAGTAATGTTGGTAAGAACTAAGAACCATTACAAATAGATTAGGAAAATTAATTGACGGGTTGATTTTTTTTAATAACGTCTTTAGACTATATATAAAAGTGAAACAGGGGCAGGCATGAGCTATATATGTTTTTACTAAAACTGCATAATATGGATAGTATAGTATTAATGTCGGTTGCCTTACACGTTTTGAACACTAGCTGGCCCTCGCGGTTTTACCTACGATTACGATTACTGCTCCGCTCGTAGCGTGATATTATAACCTATGTTACTTATGAATAAAGTAGCTAACTACTGACGGTGAAAGAATGGTTAAAAATGGGTCCAGCAACTACAGAGTTGATGAAGTCCAACAAAAAAATATCTCTATAATATTAGTGTAGACAGCGAACACTCAGATTTAATACCTACTTCAGTCTTTATAGAAATTATAAGGTGGTCAAATCTGTTGCTTCTTAGAACTGTCTCGATTAAGACATTTCTTTTACCATTAGAAAGCTACAATATTCTTAGTAATGGCTATGATATTATTAAATATGGCACTTTTATTCCATTAGTCACTTGTACGACAAAGTGCTTTAATAGTAACACCATCTACCTACTACAAACCATTGTGAAATTCTAAATCATACAATATGTATATCCAAACCAATTCTTAATCTTACTGTATTTTCCTTTACAAAACAAGACTTGTTTCCTGTAAACCTTAAGTTATATTACAGCGTGAGGGTGAAAAGTCTTTGGATAAAGAATAGGTCGACTAAAAACTGTTTGCTGCGGCTTATTGAGTGCAAACAGTACGAGCGGGGTCGTGCAAACAGACGGCGGGCATCGCGTCTTTGCTCAGCGAAATTATTAAATAACTGTGGATCGGATGGAACTGCTTCGCAAATAAGGATACGAACGGAGCCGGCGACAGGTGACTGACGACGCGCCACAGGCTAAACGGATGTCTGTTATTCAGTATTTGCATAAAATTCGACACAAATGTCAGTAGTAGGTATTTACGACATGCTTGCGATATATTTTACTTACATTTTTAGGCGAAATAATCTTTAAAATAAATAAAAGCAAATCTTTAAAGAGCGTAGTAAATTTAACAGAAGCTTTAAGTATATTTCTGGTATACCAAACAGTGGAAAGAACAGTTATAATTGCTATGAGCTCTTTGGGTACTAGTCTTGTCTATCAATTTCTATTTACGAATAAAAACTGTATACAACGTGCATTTGTGTTTACATATACCTAATAATCGTTGTAGCTAGCCTCGTAAGAATTCTAACAAATTAAGTAAGTATATAAAAAAATAATAGTATTTGCTTACTGTTAAACGGAACATCAAATCTGAACTTGCCTTTTTACACTCGAGTTTATTATATCCGGCTATTAATAAATTTTGGATAATTCTAGAATAGACAAACAAACATTCTAAAACAATCGTTGAGCTCTTTGTAAACAGTCAATCACCAATAAAATTTCAAAAATATCTGCTGTATACTGGAACAAACTCGTTATAGTTGTTTTACATATGTATTTACTCTCTACATTATTCAGTTCTACTCTATAAAGCAAAAGATAAAAACTTAAAATTTGTCCCCATAAACTTAACACACGATATTTTAAACCTCAACATAACAACAGAGATGTGAGGCCGATTATGGATCCTGTTTTTACATTTCAAAAACCAAGGTCATGATAGCGTATGGTCATGGGAAAACTGAGAAAAAATGATACGAACGAACTGAGCGCGACAAGTGTTCGGCCGGACATCGAACCGCGCCCGTCCAGCAGGTTTCGCCCGTCCAGACCACATCCGACCGCTCCGCATCCGTCTCCTCGCGTCAACTGCAATTATGTAACGGACACTCGCCACTCCAACCTTCTAACTTACTCAATTAGACGTACCTTGTTAAAGGGAGGCGACGCGCCGCGACCGACGGTTAAAACCGCAACTTTTTGTCATTTTGCAACATTTTGTTAGATACTTCTTACTTTATTTACATTAAAGTTTTAGTCATTTTAACATAATATAGGTACAGTCTCGTTAAGTAACGCAAAGAGATCTGAATAATCATCTCTCGAGTTGCTCTTTTATTGTTATACTTATAACTCAAATACTAATGCATAACAGATTAAGAGTGCATTTTTTAATATAAAAAAGTAATACAAAGGCGAAGAAATCTATTATAAATGGTGCACGCTGTTTAAAACGGAATACTTTAATCCTTGCATGATTATCTTGTATCTATAATTTACTACGATGACGTATACAAAGGGAAATGCCTATTCTCCATAGTGTCCCAGGCCACAGATGGACATCAAAAATTACTATAAAAGTTGAGTGTTATAAGATCTTAACAGTATTACATATCTAAAAAATATATTCAAATTGATGCCACTATTTTAGAAATACCTATAAAAAATGTGAGATAATTCAAAAACATCTCTTTTCTCAATGCTTTATCATGTAATTTTTATTTAGGAGGTGTATTTGTAATATATTTTTATCTAGTTATACTTAATAGAGTATGAAAAAAAACACTTTTGTTATTTTAAACGTGTATATTCTCTACATCATATACTATTAACAAATCATCTAGAAAAGGCGCAGGAGGAGATATATTAGACATGTCTTGCCCAACCTACATACCAAAGCACAGTCATAGTATGTGCACAACAACATACCGTGCGTTTTGCTTTTATACAATTACAATAATAATATTTATTATTGTAATTGAATAATAATTGCATTTTGTTAAAAATATATTTTTGAAGCTGGCAATATTTTGCAACAAATTTTCGTTTTTCAATTGACTTACTTTATCGTTTTATCAATAGACTTACTCTTTTAACTATTTTTTTTGGAAATTGCAATGGCGTCAATTTGAATGAAAGTAAATACATATTGTTTTACAACAATATCAACTAGAAAGTTTCTTGTTTGTCTAGCCTCTTGTTCACTCGTAGCCTCAAATGAGCGTTCTCCTTTTTTAATATTACTATTCAATCAATTATTTTATTGAATAATTTTTCGAAAGCATAACTTACTACGTGTGCTGATAATTTTTATATTTAAAATCTGAGCAGGTGTCGTGAAGACTTAGTACCCATACATATAGCCCTAAATATAGTTTTCTATAAAGTCGGACAGAGCTTTCGAAACGTACGTCGCATCTTACGTCCGCGTCGGCGCCAAATTAACATCGTACTTATCTACATGAGTTTGCTGTATTTGTCCATACAAATTAGTTGTAAGGAGGTCAGAGATAGTATGTTAAACATGCTCGGAGTAACAAGAGGGCGAGTAGAGAGGAAGTACGTCGCAGCGGTTACACTGCACACGTACACAAGTGTGCAGGCTGTCTCTGCGGCTTCTGCGGTTCGCATCCCACACGAGCACTTTCACCGATTCCCTGCTCATTAGCGATGCCGCGCCGACTCTTCAGCAAACACTTGGCGCCTACAAATGCCTCGTCTTGTTTCACCCTCCGCGTAATGTTCCTACCTACGCGTGTTTGCCAGCAATCTTTTCAACAAATCGACACACAATAGCTCCAGCGCTTAAGGGCTTTCTAACGATGTTGCTTTTTTGTACACAATTTTTTTCAGAGAGCACACTTACGTTATTCTACAAAATGTTACACTAAGACTGAGTTGTTCTAATATTAACTGCGTTAAATGCGTGGGCGGTAGAATGCTCCTTTCACTAGTTCCATTACTAGCTAATAAATAAGTCTGTAATGTAACTAATTATCTTATCCTAGAAACATTCCTCAAGCGCGATACTTGCCACGATGAAATATTATCTCTATAACTTAAATTTGTCCTACAAAATAGATCACAATCAATTTAAAGGTTATCCCGATACCTACGTACATATGTATATGTATATCAGCGCAATGCAGGTAGATAATGATAGGTAGATACGTATACCAAATAGTACCGGTATAAAACCCCATGCATTTGGTACGAGTCTGGGCGTGGCCTGTCGCAGCCACATGCGAAATACATTGTTTAGCCGTCACTGCAGAGTCCTTCAAACTGTTGTGTGGGTACTGGACGTGCTAAATAATGGCATACGTATTGTGTACGCCGCCAAATGATATCAGTGATGGTGACGAGTCACTAACATCATTATCTAACGGTGGAACTGCACATGACGGTCCTCATTTACAGCTGTCGTTTTATCGTCTAATTTAATTTATCAAAACCGCGTAGGTATCGTTAACGTCATATTGTCTAACATCAACGAAAATATTAATTATATACCTACTAGAATTGTAAAGATGCGAGCAGGGCGGTAATGCTGTGACCAAACTGTGTCAAAATCACTTTGTTCCCGTTTCCTTAAGAGTATACAGCAAGCCTGCAATACAGATAAACAATGATGTTTAGAAATATCGAATCTTAAAGAATAGATACGTATAAATGCTACATAACACCGTGTAACTAAATAAATTTACTGTTGGCAATTATTTGTATATTAAAGTGATTTTTTAAGTTAATGATAATATCTTATAATCTAATCTGTCGATTGTAGTTTCATATCAAACGAAGCAGTTAATTATGACCATTCTATAGAATTCTACTTTTCTCACATGAAATGAGCTATATAACACAAAAAGTAGGATTCCATATTCTATTTAAGGGATCTGGTATGGAACAGACGCCTATAGTCTGGTATGATGTCTAATGATGAATAAAACAAAAGAGTATTTTGATACCGACGCTTTTATGAGCACTAGTTTGGAGTGCACGTCTAGCTAAGAAGGTTTAGCTATATAGAGAGTATAGTGGAACAAAAGCTCGCCGAGGAATGAAGGTAAATGTGCAACGTGTGGCGCGAGCCGGAACGTGTTATGTAACATTGTTTTGCTTTTCCGAAACATTCGTACTTTGAGCAGCTCTCATTTGCATTTAAAAATATAACACTCTAGAGTACAGTGACGTCCCTCCGTATCTTTTACCAACTACTCTAATACAGATTACTTTTGTGTGCAATTTTTGCCTTTTCAGCTAAAATGTTGTACCTAAATTTTACATAATATATGGAGCCGCTTCGTATATAAAATACAAAAATTGCAGCGCAACGATGCAATAGTAAAATAGTTTTACATTTGAATAGGCAGAAATTTAAACCGTGTTGTGGAACAAGTTCTAAACTTCCGTCAGCTCAAGCTTTCCAGATTCTTCCGGATCTAGTAATAAGTATTTGTAGCATCTGTTCGTATTCGTGATTCTAAGCACACATGTACTTAGTTAGAGTATTTCTGTTTAGTTTTAAATCTGTACAAGTAGTAGTGTGCAAACTTCATCCTTGACCAACAAACGACTGTTACGTGAATCGTTAAATCGATTCAAATCGATGCGAAGCGTCGGTTGGTAGGTACAGTTGGTCTTATCCGATTATTGCGCGCTACCTAAATCCTGTGACTTCTTTTGCATATGTTAGCAACAATAAAACTCTCGTTCGCAGATATATTTGACGCCCTTAGGGATATGAGACGAAACAAAGTTAGAATACGCCTAAAAATATGGCGTTATGTCACTTTGAGCGATAAGTTTTGAAAGAGGTATGGTAAATGGAGCATTCATTTTTGTCTGTGTTTTACGTGTCTTGGGTAATAATATTTTTTTGTATTTAAGCATACAGAAAATATTGTTAAGTAGTCATTTTCGATTATAACTTGGTAACTTGAGAATGCTTGTCTATAAGGATATCAATTAGTTTATAATTATAATAATTTACTGTGAAACTTGAATGACTAATGACATTTACATTCATTGATATTATTCAAAACAACAAATCATAAATTATTATACCATAAAAAACTGTTATACTATAATATTAGTATTATAATTTTAATCCGCGACTATCTTTTGACCCACGTAGTAATTAATCAATTCTCTGATCTATTCTAGAAACATTACCAGACTCTAAGATGTTCTGTAGGATATGCAATAAAACATGACACATATTGTATAACACGAAAATCAAAACCAGCGTTTCTTACATCATCACGTATGTAAGAGTAAAACACCACTACAGACTAAAGAAGCATTCAGTTTTAATAATTTATTTTACATTTTCTAATTAGTATGTACCTACCAGAAAAAAGTCATCCTATCTAACAAGCGCAGCGCTAGAATCGTTGTACTAGTGAGCGCCGGTTCTGCGTCCAGCCTTTTTTTCGCGCTAATATCAAACAACACGTCGCTTATTATAATCTTTACAGCGCTATTATAACAACGTGAGTAGCATGTAAGTCTGTGGATTACTATCCTGGTCACATACGCCGCAGTTACGTGCCGCGAATTTTATTTAATTCTTTATTCTTCACATATGCGACACTTGGATGCACTACAGCATCACTCAACGTTAAAGAAATGTAATAAAATTTTACTTTTAAACACGTCGTAAATATTTTAAATGCCTCTTTATAGTCCTTATAAAGAGGCATTTAATATCTAAACATTTAAATCTATCTATCTTATATTCCTAAGATAACACAAAATAGGTACTTTCTTTCCAGAAAGTACCTATTTTGTGTTATCTATTCATTAATCAAGAAGAGTTAACTATTCTTAAAATTAAACAACTAAACTGACTTTGTCATGGTTAATTCTATTTACAACTGTTTAGTATTAATGATACATATTTACTTTCCTACACGATTTTACTTTCATGGTAAAATGACGGTGATTTGGTCTTAATTTGAATTGCACCTTTTTTCTAAGTATTCAATCTCCGATGTTCTCTAATTGTTAATGTTACTATTTATAAAGACAGTATAAGCTACAAAAAATTAATAATTTTAATGTAAGAAAGCGTGGGGTGCTTTCTAAGATATTTTGATAATTAGCGTCATTATCAAAATATCTTAAAAAGCACCCCACGCTTTTTAACATTAAAATGATTTATTTTATTAATCACTATCCTTATTATGAATTATTGAAAAAAAAAAACTTATTTTTAGATTGGCTTTTTAAATAAATCCTGTTTTTTTAGATTTAACCTATTATTTATTTTCTATTTTTTAGTTCGGCTTACTGCAGACCACGCGTTTGCTCTATCTCTCTTGCTCTCACGCAAAGGCTCTGTGAGAAAATCATCAATCTTGCTGTATTTTGCTCCTTTTTGGGCTTTAGTTTAAATTCTAGCTTTCAAGGTAATACTACTTTTGAGACATCATCTTCATTGTAATTAGGCAGTAATTCTTAAAATTCCAATTAAGACTGGAATAGGAAACAACTAGATGTGCGGGTGACTATTTGCCATTTAAACATAAGGCGCAAAGCGGGTCATAATTTAAGTCCGTCCTGTAAAAATTGTGATCTATTCGAGAAAAATTGCGAGAACTAGGGCAGCAGCTAGACTAATTATAACATAATTTATTAACATGATTCAGGCTTGCACAGACGACTCCTAGCTGTAAGGCAAATAAAATGTACTGTGTAAAGTCATCTAACTGCTTATTTGAACATTATTTTACAGTAATGCTAACTCAGACACTCCTTGATGTTAAAACTAACGGAGCACGTGGTCACGCTACACGATTTTCAAGAGTAACAAAACCTTGAAATAGCTTTGAACTTCAGGATATAACATTAATGTCACTAAAAAAACCTGAATCACGGTGAACTAACAAAAGCAACGAAATCACGAAATATGTGAAACGCTCTGCAGTTTCATCTTAATCCCTATAAAAACAAAACTTTCCCTTATAAAATTCTAATAAATATTAATGTTTGGCCATAAAATGTAAGTCGCATTATTATCATAATCGCCTGTTCGTCAGCTATACCTACATACCGAAGTATATAATTATGTATAGATATGATGGAATTTCTCCAGGCGTACGACTATAGTCGCCCAAGGAAATGGTTCGTAGCGTCGACACGCGTCGTGTGTTGCAACCACGGCACATTTAATAGAAAAGTTTCGTGTTCTGTGGCTGCATCTCCGTTTGTTTAGGCTTAGTATGGGAACGGCAGACACGGTTCGTTAGTCTGCGCACACTGCCACCACCAGAATGCCAACGCTGAATTTTGCGTGATCTGCAATACCGTGGTTTCGAGAATACGTTAATAGACTTTGCGAACGTTCTGTCCAGTTGTTGTGCTCCATAGAGCAGGCTTGAAATATTGTAAAACTTTAACTCAGTTGCTATACTACTTTGACTCGATATCATACAAGTTTTATATGAAGAGCTTTTTATAAATAAGATAAATAATAGTTTAATCAAATGTTGCTTTTATTTTGATTGTAATAAACAAACAAGATTTTATTTATCTTAGATTATAGGTGGACTCCTAATTATTATGCCAAATTATTAAAAAAAGAGGGAAAGTATTTAGTGACTGGACTAACATTTAATATTACGTGATCTTATTATTATTAACAAAGATAACTTTAATTTAAAACGTAGTCAAATCCAATTACGAAGAAACTAATAGAAACACCAAATTTATCATACATAATATATCGATATCATAGTGTGTGAATCTTACTTACTGCAAATATAAAATTCATAAACATTATTAGATTCCAGCCACAGTTGTTCTTAAATACTTAACACATAGGACAACCTGCCAAGTCCAAAAATAGAGCAAGCAGATTTTATTTTGCAATGTAACTAAAAGAACTTGGCACGCACATACCCCAATACTTATAGCGAGTTTCGAGATTCGAGAAGGAAAATGAGGAAGCTGGAAGACAGTTTAACTTGCGTAATTATTGAGGTGGGATCGATGTTACGTTTCCCTTTATAATGTGCCTCTAATGAATCACCCTAAGGGATCTTCAGCTTTCGACGGTAATGTATAGACAAATAAACATGTATCAAATCTTCCTCCATACTAGTTCCTAAACTAATATTTAAAAGCACCTGTATTCAAAGGACATTAGTAAACAGAATAGAACCGAGTTATTTGAATTTCCCTCTTTCCCACGTTAGGAGATTGTGTTGATTCTCACACAGAATTGAATGACTACACAGACATTTTGCAACTATTTTTGGATTCAAATAGTGATAGGACCCGCTATTGTTTTCTTTTTTAGTTTGTATTTTAGTATTATGCAATACAATGGAGCTAACCTAAAAAAATATTTTTGTTTTTTATAAAATCTAGTTAGGTACATCTATAGCTTGCAGCTTACAGCACCATCTAAATGCATTTCTGTTTAAATACACATTATTAGAAAAGCATTTTAATATAGTCATAATCACCTTTACTTTTTTTTATAAATGCTAGCAGCAACGAACAAACCTAAATTTGAAAATAAAACAATAGACCCTTGATCATAAAGCATCATTCAAGCTTTTCACAGGAAACAGCGAAAAAATAAAGTGTTAACTTATGAAAGACCAGGTATTGATTGTTCAAATAGAGTGAGCTTGTACTGTTATACCTATGTGTGTTTATAAGTAAACGAGCCACCCGCCGCGTCGCGCCGCGCCTCAAGGCAGGCAAGGCGACGCACCGGCCCTCGCTTTGTCAATAGTTTTCTACCTGTAACGTTGAAAGTGCATACATGAAGCATTTCACACCACCCTCGTTTCGCTGTTTCAATGTGGCGATTACAATGGACAACCCCGCAACGATCCCTGATACACGGAACTGAGGATGGTCTTCACTTGATACTGTTTGTGGTAAAATAAGGCCTTTGTTATATAGCCTCTCTGACTTTGTATAAAAACGTTTTGTTGTATGCGTCAGTATCACTATAGTTGATGTACTTTATGGGAGTGAATAATATGCTATTTGACAGCGGTTACATTGTTTCAATAAACGAACTATAAATGTGAGCAATTAAATTACTTTTGCGATGTAATAGGCTTTACAGATAACGCAATGATTTAGGTGGTCAGCTCGCCATTATCCCGTGTCGAGTGTTGACTTCGATGCCTACACGTAAAAATAGGTTTTTTTTGTGTTCGTTGTTTGAATGCTTATAAAGTCTCTGTGTTACAAAACTTAATTGATTTATTCTTAGTGCGGGAGTTGCCGGTTCTCTCTTCTCATGCCAACCGCAAATAATAGTTGCCTTTTAAAACCTACGTGTGTCAAATAAAGTTAGATCGTATGACAATAAGTAGGTAGTGCTACAATACGAAATTACAAAACACTCATCCTACCTAATAATATACATGCGAATGTTCAAATAAACATGTTTGTTACGTTTTACGCCTTAACTACTCAGCCGATCACCATGAAATTTCGCATACACGTAGTCACGTTGTTGTTGTATAGAAAAGGGTAAAGGGTAAGGTTCATCTAGAAAATGTACTGTTACTCATGAAAACTTTTTTTTTAACCTTACTTACATTTAGGCAGGCGAAGCCGCGTGCAAGATCTAGTAAGAAATATAAAAACATCCGCAAGAATGTCATCAGCAAATAAGTAAAATTTCGAACATCATCGGTATAATGACCGATGTTCGAAATTTTACTTATTTAGTCAACATTAATGAGGTTTACTCGATTATGAACTCAGCGCTAGGTTTACAATTAATTGGACGTTAATCGATTTGGCTCACACATCACACGGATGTCGCCCAACTATGTCGCGATCGGTATACGTTAATAGCATGGACAAATTTCATGCGGTTCATTTTGAATTTAATTTGATATAAGGAGATTAGTTTTAACATACGCTTAATATAAATTGGAAGATGCAATTAAGCGCAGACCAGCTGCTGTATTTAAAAAGTCTGTAATGTTTTTGTTACTAACAGTAAAAGGCGTAGGACCGATGATATAGCAACAAATAAAGTAAATGTAAATACACATAGATGATTGTAACTTTAGCGTTCATACATAAGTGTTTATTCAACATGATCAAAATTTTTGATTATGATTTTACTGAGCCCCTCCCGTGTCAGTTTATTTTAAAACAAAGTAGTTAGTTAGTTAGTAACTGATATTTGTATGATGCACTAGTTCTAGTCATACGTACATATGTCAGACATCAGTCAAGGCGGCGCGGCGCCTAATCAGTGGCGTAGCGTGCCCCGGGCGGCACTTTTAGGGAGCGGCATAATTACACAATAAATAATAATAATATCTTGGAAATATTTGCCCCATTTCACGACGAATGAAATGAATGGGCAGATGTACAATATACAATAATGATGGCTGTTCTTGCCGAAAAATTCTTAAGGTAAACTATATATTTCTAAAAGTCTTTTGAGTATGTACCTAAATAACAGGGCGGCAAAATTTTCTTCCGCCCCGGACAGCTTACAGCCACGCTACGCCACTGCGCCAAATGCCGGTTCGATTCCTACACGTAACATCAATAATTAGAAATGCACAGATTTATTATTTTTGTCTGTCACCACTCGTATCGGAGCCTCAAAGTAATAATACTCAAGTATATAAAGCTTTTAAATACGTTTAACCAAGTTCAAACTACTAAGAACTATAATTTATTTCCTAGGATTTTTAAAATATCGTTATAGTTGTCGGTATATAATCTGTTTTATAGTATAAGGGAATTCCTCGGCACAAAAACAATAACGATAGCTAATTATTACATACATTTAAAACTATATTTTTCTGTAAGTACTTCTTTATGTGGACACAGTTATATGCAATAAAAATGTCTACGTTCAGAATGTTTATTTAAAATATTTGTTTATAATATTCCTACTGCGCATTTACGGATCAAGCTTTACAGCTTTTTTTACAAACGATAGTACTCACGAGCGAATCGTTCTAAAACGGTTATTTGAATCTGGTCATTCAAGTTTTATCCGCTGCCTATATGTAAAAGAATCTCGTATTTATCGTCGAAATGATGCATCGACTACTCATCGACTTAGCTGAACGTCTTGTATAGCTTACGACATTAATTATTTATTTCTCACTCTATTTCATTTTGCAGTTTTGTCAATATAGATACCTATTTTTTTATTACATGTAAAGACATTCAAATGAGTAGGTATATATTATAAATAATAGTAATTTATATCGAATTAAAAGGACTTGCAAAACACCATGAATGTGCTTAGGTACTTACTACTTATTTCTTACATCAATACCTTGTCGTATAAATGCAATAGCTACAATTACATAAAAATATCACTCCACTTGGGATCTTTTTAGTCTAGGTTCGGTTAAAATGAGAATACAGTTTTTATTAGTCTTTGTAATTTTAACACTATGCACCAAAAGCTCAGATGCTTCTAAACAGAATTACGTGTTACACAAACTGTGAAAACCACAACAAAATCTGTTTAGTTATTTTACGTGAACAAATAGACAGGCCGACAAAAATTCTAAATCTCATTATATTGGGTTCAGACTCTATTACATAGTCAACCCAGATAGGGTATTATCCACGTTAAAGTTTTATAATAGTACCTATAGCCACCCATGAATATTAGTACCGTTAGGTATTTTTATCATTAAAATAACTACAGAATTGACTTTCGTTTTCAACGCCTTCAAAAGAAAGCCGCCGTAAAAATTTGGTAGTAGTAGTCAAGCAACGCAAAACACATTTCTTTTCATCTTATTCTCGATTTGCTAATGTTCTTTAAATATAATTGACCCCGGGTTCAAGCTGTCCCTTTCGGTGAGTATTGGGTGGCAGTGGGTAAGAGCGTGACAGCAATAATTTAACCAATAACAGATTTTGTATAATGCTCAGCAGTCGCTTTTACTCCTCCAGTGACAGGACATTTTCTCTTCGCTATTAGCATGTAATCCTTCAGAGGGGAAGCATTTAATCTTTAGTAAGGCGAAGTGTATTATCGTACCCTCTTACCTTACCTTGTGATGACACAGTACATATTCAGTTTCAATGAGGGAACAGGCAGATTTAAGTTAAACTTACATACAAAATTATCAACGAAAAGTAAATATGATAATTCAGTAAAATGAAGCATGTCTGTCACAGAATTTTCTTTGTATGTCTTAGATAGGAGAATAAACTTCTTACTTAAGTTTCTGAGTAATTAAATTAGTAAGTAAAGTATGATATGTGTCAAACATCCAAATATTCAAAGGCAGTTAAAATCGACATAATTATGTACTTCTTTGGAAGCTTCGACGTATTAAGTCTTTTTCATATTAAGGTCTGTACTTACAATAATATCTGTACTTACAATTGTAAGTTATATGAACAAAATACTTCAATATCAAAAAACTACTCGGTACTGTTTCTAAACGTAGGTTGAGCAGAGATCGTAAGGTAATGGACACCTTTGTACACTTGTTCAATATTTGCGAAATATCTCTTCGTCGCGGTTACGCCTTAATTTGAGAAATATGTGATTGAACCATTAACATAGACTAGAGTACCTATATTATAAAACAATAGATATTTATTTATGAATATTCACTTTTACATGATATTTTAAATAGACATTTGTAATTGTTTTTCTACGCAAATGTTTGTTTTCCTTGATTTTATTTGTAAACAAAAATTATTCGTTTGTAATTAATTTTACGCAAATTATTTTAACAGTTAATATTTATTTTGCCTCTTAATATGTTTAAAATTACACAAGTTGTTTATAAACTGATTAAATTTTAATATAGCTTGGCTTGTGTGTCCCTCGATGCAATTTCTAATATGATGGATATTTTAATCCTGTCTTCGCAAGAGGAAGTAATTACTACCTGCTTTTGAATGTCAATCTTGTCTTAATGTATGTTTAATACACACAAAATACCGTTATGTAAACGCAATATTCCTAATTACCCGTTCGTTTGAAATAGTTACCGTCTGGTATAAACTTATAATGAAACTGATAAATTATTTACTTACTCACTAATTTTCTAGCACGATGTACTTACTCACATACCGGCTACTTTCGTATATGTTAGATTGACGTCTCTATATCTTATTTATTCGTAAGTATAAAATAATATTGTTAAATAGAAACGTTACTTTTAAAACGAATTACCTACATTATACATATGTCATTACTACTTATTTGCGAATAAATTCTAAGTTACAACCTCATGTTTTGATTGCGGCGAATAGAGCAAAATTAGAAAAGTCTTTGATGTACATTTAATTACTTAAATAAATGCAAAAATATATGTAGTTAATTGGTTTGTTCTTTCTCTACTAATAATGTAATTAGAATGGAAGGAGCAGATGAAATGTTGGTTATCATTATCTATTTATATATTTTTGAGAAAATATGTCGCACGTATTTGTTACAGAAATGATTAATAAATATCTGAGAAGACGGGGTATTTTTGTACTACCAAAGTGAAACTGGGGCCAGCAGATAATCGATTAAAAATAACGTTGATTTCAACATCTCAGGACTAAGTAGAAAGTACACATTTTATCTATGTAAGCTAATGTACCTATTTGTAACTTCCCCTAAACCAATGTTCCACAGTTGACTAAAGATGACTCTGATTTATTATTAAAACTTTTGAGTTAGTATTAAGTAGTTCACCTTACAATTTCTCAAAGGCGGGACGTTCTAACATAAAATATGAGTGTCATTTTTGACTTATTTATTTACGTTTATAGTATAAAGTTAATGAACACTGAAGGCGCGAGAACTGCTCACACTAACCCATCTTTTTATTTTAATTACATCCACTACAAAGTCTTTGTACTGTGAACCACTAAACGAGGCCAATGAAGCGAGTGCTTGTATTACATATTATGATATTAATTTCTATACCGCGTGCGCGCTACACTCGCAACCATTCTAAATGAATATCGAAAATCTGTTTTTATGATACACAATCACGGTGGCTTGTTTCATTACGCACTCTCGTTTATTCGTATTTGTTTAGGATTATTAAAAATCTCGATGGCTCCTAATCTTGTATTTTACTGACATTATTAACAATTTATTAAATTTTATTTTCTTTTTTGATGTACATTGGACATACCAAGTAATCCATAAAACGACTTGCGCAAAAAATTAAATGTCAAATATGCATATTGTCCTAAATACAATTTTATACAATTGTCTCTACGAGACTCTGACAATTGATTCTAATTGAGCCAATTTTATGATTCACACGCACATTAATATTTTTTTATAATGTGACCATACAACCAACACGAAGAGTTATATATGTATAACTATTCCCGTAGACTGGTCGATCACTTGACAAAAAGTTATATTGAGATGCCAAGAACGAAGGATGTAACAATTAGAATTTCACATTTTTGTTCGCAGGTCTCGCATTCAGCGTGAGAAATTGAGAGCGAAACTGAATAGACCTTCTAGACTCTGTGTCGGCAAAAAAGAAAGCGATCCGCAGCTATTTTACTTAATCCGTTGTATACCTGCTCTGACATCACGATTCTGTTGCAACTTTAGAACGTCGGCACGCCATTCAAACAATTGTCATTGATCACTAGATACTTAAACGTAACACAAGTTCTAAGTACCGTTCAAGAAAATATTTTTCCTAAACCTGCCTCGTTTTGCGATGTTCACAGAGAACACAAATTCTATTTATTTTCATTTCAGTTTTGTTGTCTATGCTTTGAAATAATGCTTTATGTATATTCACAAATTATATGCTTATTTAAACGAATTATATATACAAATCTATCCGCATGTTATGTGGTTTTAAATGTGCAACGGTTCTGATTGTGAGCCAAAAATGTAGTCTATTTTCATAGATTTTCTACGTTATACATTCAGTCGTGATAAGAACAATTTATTTCACACTTATTACGTATATCGTCAAAGTACTTATTAACTGTGATAAGCTCTTTGGGCGTTGGCTATAACACATTTCTAATAGAAACTGCAAACATCAAACCTCAATAAATCAAAATATGTAATAATTGTTTTATTAAAAAAGGTTCTAAAGAAAAAAAATAGCTTTATAGATAATTTGTCTTACATTTTATTTTGCTCTTATTCGAACGTGTTATATCATGCCATTTTAATTTAAATATTACTATTAAATTATTTTAGGTTGCAATCAAAATTACTAAGATTTTATTTTAAAAGTATATTTTTATTAGTATAGTAGTATATAAGTAAGTATTTACGATGACACCAGATGAATGAGCTAAAACAAGTTTTGTGAGAAGAGGAGATACTAGTAATAGTTGTAGTGATAGCCACATGTAATAATATAACTCTTTTGAAATTGGAGGCTGTATCGAAAAGATCATGGTGAATTATTTAAAAAGTAATAACAGTATCTAGGTACGGGACGGTAGCTAGAAGTTTTATTTACTTCGGCGGTGTATTTGATTAAAGTATAACTATCCGGTGGAGGCGTAGTCTAGGCTACTAATTCTCCAGTTAACATAAACAGAGATAAATAGCTTACCTTATTGCTCGTTCTGTAATCGTTCGATCCCTATTCTTATATGGGTTTCCGGGGCCCGCAGTAGTTAAAATTGCCGCATTCCACTGTAGTCGGGCGTGAGGCCGGCGCAGCTTCCCTATCTGGACCGGTCGCCGGCGGCTCGGCGAGCACTCCCACCGTCGGTATCACATAAACTATTAGTGTAACACAGCGTGGAGGGTGACGGAGTGCGAATTCATTGTTATTTCATAGAGTTGGGTGATCGAGAGTGCGGTGTGGAGAGGCGGGCACGCGCGCACAGGTACTGCGGGGTCGGAGACGCGCACGGGACTGCCTCGAGCGCGACGCCAGCGCCCCCACGCGCACGCGCGCCGACCAGCTCCCGCCTGCCTCTGCTCCGAAGGCTCGAGCTCGAAGCCTCATTTACACACATGGACTTACACAATGAATGTTCAATGCAGGCCGGCAGGTTATCTAAAACCCTCAGAATACAAAACGGGACAGTCGCCAGCCGAGCCTTACTGTAATTCGCGGGATGGCGTCGTGAATAAGGACAGCTTTGACCCAATTCCAAAATCACACAAATATTTGAGTGAGCTTGGGAGTGGCACCTTGACGTGACAATATGTCTCGTTACATATTATTATGTACACCTTGTCGCTGTGTCGCTATACCGAATACACCTACTAACTAAGCTTTAATTGACTCCATTAAGTTATATTTTTGTCGAGCGTATATACACAGTACCTAGCTACATTGCTTATGAAATTTTACATCAAACTGGTAATTATTTCATTCATGATTGAAAACCATTACTTCAAAGGATTCGTTAATAATATACTAACGTTCTATAAAAAGCACATTATTCAATATATACAAACAATAACACCGCATGCCATGTATTCTGACATTAAAAGTAATTGATCAAGGTTCTCCGGCGTCATTCGTGATCGTTACATTTAAATCGTCCGTGTTATCTTAATTAGTGACGCTAATTAGTGCGGGCAGATGCAAATACAATACAATGGAACCTTTGGCTGTTGTTTCACATCGCTGCAGTTTGGAACAGGTAAAGAGGTCTAAAAAACATCTCGCCGTATATAATTTTAGCGAGTTCAGCAGAGCATTAACTGAATATTAATAAAACGACCAGTTGGCAATGTATCATCGTTACTTATATAAAATTAAAGTGAAGAATTAAATTAAAAATATAATTTTTATCATGCTGATGGCTCTTAATCAAGGGAAGTCAATCCGGGAAGCCTGATTTCCCAGATTGACTTCCCTTATTGGCCAATATTTTCAGCCTTATCATCAGGAAATTGTCAGTTGCTATATTATTATTCATTTTTGCTATTGCCTGCCTCGTTTAAGTAGCAGTAGTGAATACCAATACTGTGCATGAAGTCCCGGATTCGACCCTAGGTCGAGCCAACAAAAAGTTATAGGATTTTTACTTTTAGGTACTCCTGCACCAGATCTCTTTCCGATCGTGTCGGATTGGCGTCCCATCAGGTTATGAGAGTTAGGGAACAGAGTTTGCGCTTGTATTTGCGCACACACTTGTGCACGATAATATCTCCTGCGCAGATGGCCAGTAAAATTGGGCGCCGTGATTGAAATTCAGTCTGGAGGACATTATTATAAAAAAATAGAAACATGAAGAACTACGTAGGTACATGGGTATAATTACGCCTCTATTTTCCTGAAGTGGTAGGCAGAGGCGTCACTGACCACATTTTGCTAGCTACATATGTGTTTGAGGCAAAATTAGAGAGCTGAACTATTGCCATGTGATGGACTCATTTCCACTGAAAAGCCTGCTATTAAGAATTTTGAAAGGAAAAACGGACAAATTGCTCCATTTTTCTATTGGAAAATTCTCTTTAGCCGGGCATCGCCCGAGAACTTATGATCAGACGTAACCCTAAGCGCAAATTATTTATTAAGGTCGATTACTATATAAAATAATAATTATATATATTTTTCATTTACACGATATAATCAAACATATGATGAGGATTTTGTAGTAATTAGGTAAATAAATGACTGCCTCAGTAACGATAAAGAATCTGACTGCTAGGCTTGAGGCTTCCTCTTCGATGCACGGTTTGTCCAAAGTGTTACTGGGTAATTTTATCAAGAAATTTTCAGTGGCAGCATGGAGTTTGGATCTGTCCTCACTTGCAGGCAATAGGCCTACCACCTATTAAATATATCCTACTATATACCTAAATATATAGACTCACGCCAATATCCTTGATAAAAATGTCTACCAGGCATAGTTCGAGCCTCGTGCTGCCACTGACAATCTTTTGGCAAAAAATCGTACTAAGAATCCTTATGCACAGCAAGAGTTCACGTGAATGTGAACTCACGATGCCGACCCGACCCCTGCGCCATCAATATGATGGCGCATATAGCTTGAGGTGATGTATTATCACCTCTGTCTACTTTATTCAGGAGTAAAATTATATGTATGGAAAGTAACATACCTACTTCGGTTTAAAGAGTTTATTTCTCAAAAAAACATTACAAAGTTCGCTTAAAATATGAGAAAATTCAAACAATTATAACATTACAAGGACATTTTAACATTTTATATTGGATTAGTCGAGTGTTTTACCTACGTTTGTTATTACTGCTCCGCTCCCTTGGCTTGTTCCGTAATGTTGTATAGCCTATGTGTCAAGAAGACACATAGGCTATAGCTAGTAAAAAGCTTTCCAATGGTAATTTTTTTTTAAATCGGCACTGATTTCCTTTTGAGTTTATTCATTACAGATATACAAATCATTACTCTTTAATAATACTTGTATAGAATAGGTAGCCTAGATAATACTAGTTAGGCATAAATAATGGCATGATATGGGCGAGACAAACGCACCACAAGGACATGCGAACAATGATTTTCTGATCAAATGGCACATTCATATAATTTAGTCGATTGTCAACTGAATTACAGCACTGAGTTACACTATATTTGACAAAATGCCACAATGTGCCATAATTAGGTATATGAGATTTAACAAAACATATAGTCATATTCGTGTGGTATCACGGATGGCGCAGCGTTCAA
Source organism: Catocala nupta (assembly GCA_963675205.1). NCBI lineage: Eukaryota > Metazoa > Arthropoda > Insecta > Lepidoptera > Erebidae > Catocala > Catocala nupta. The sequence goes on along the minus strand of OY776086.1, from coordinate 21,000,693 downwards.
ACGATTGCCAGCTGTTGCCACGTTGTGTTGTTTCGAATCCCACATGAAACAATTATTATTAGTGTGAACCACAAATTATTGTCCTAAGTCTGGGTTTACTGTGTGTTTATAAGGTCTCAAAAGGTCACAGGACATACGTTGGCTACTGTTTGCAACCAATCATGTGGTCTCGGTTCCGAGTCCCGAGTCGGAGTCGCCCAAAGCGTGGGTTGACTGTTAGGAAACTCTCAGTACTGACACGGAGTCCAGAAAAGTCTCCGATTGGAGCTATTATGTGCGCCCGTAGTTATGTGGAACCAATAACATTATTATATGAGTATATTTCACTGATATATACGCCTTTAGGTGTATAAAGACATAAGTAGGCATAAGTAGGTACTGAGTCTATCTTATAAATTAGTGATATTGCGTGTGTACCAACAATATTCAAAGATAAAGACAACGATTGCCTTTTAACTTCTCTTTACGTCTGTCGACTAGATAGTCGGAAGTGTATTGCTCTCACATTATGCCAGCTATTTTAGATTCTGCGTAATATGAGCCGAAGCTATTACTGATTTTGCAGGCGCCGTTCTATTACTACGAAACTTCTAACTGAAAAACTCAATAACATTATGCCAGGCACAGACTCCTCTACCTGTAGGTTCGCTTACACGGCTAAAAGATGGCGTAATTCTAAAAGCTTACCGTACTAAATATTATGTTACCTACCTAGGTAGTCTATACCATACATATTATATATCCCGAAAAAGGTAGGTAGAGTTGTATTACAACCACATTTCGAGAGCTATGTTTTAACTGTCAAATAATATAGGCGAACCTAGTGCCATCTAGCGGCTACTTTACAATTATTATACGAATGTAGCGTATTGCTATTGTATCCGGCAAAATGTCTGAATGTGCACTGAGAACAAGCCTGGTGTATCTGTGTTATACACACAGATACACCAGGCTTGTTCTCAGTCTATCATCCATCACTAATAAGATGTGAGTAAGTACCTACATAGATTATACGTTATAAAGTTGTGGTAAAAGGGGTTTCAACAGGTCAAGTGGACGACTTTACGCTTATCATGTACCTACATACCTAGATATAGAAGATCCTAATAATTAAAAAAATCGCATCACAATAATGTGACGAAATGCAGCCATTTTTTAAATCCATTCTGTTATAATAAAAACAGCTAAAACGCTAAACTTGATTTTATTTCAATTATTCAGCGGCGATTTAACAAACGAATATTTGTCTTGTTTATGTACCTAAATGAAAAAATATCGGTGTTAAATTTATAGTTCAAGATTGGATGCTTTTTGCATCTAGTTTAATGCCAGTAAGAATATACAAAAAACATGTTTGATAGTTACGGATCAGGCAAAATAGCGGTAACTTAAATGGACTGGCTTGGCGACAACTAAAATGAAATATTTTATTTTTATAATAGTTATAATGAAACTGTCAATAATTAATTAAATAATTTTTTTATAATTATATTTTTATTTAAATATTTACTTACTAACAGCAATATCATAATATCCCATCGTATTCAAAGTTCGCCTTGCCCGCGCCACGAGTCTCGCCTCTTGGCGCCACTGCGCCAAGATTCGCAATCGCCACTCGAGAAAATATATATACCTATCCATTTGCCATGATTGATAGTAGGTTGTTAATTGCTATTTAAAAAAATATAAAGTAATTAATGGTCAGTTAAGTAATGCAATGTTTCACGCCTTAACTACTCGACCAATCATCATGAAATTTCGCATACCTACACGTTGTCAGTAAAAAGTACTATTTCTGGTCGAAGCCGCGGGCAAAAGCTAATCGAACATAACTTCATAAATTCAATGAAATTATTGTAAACGCAACATCAATTAGGTACACATGGTACACACGTACTATATGTAACGTTCAGTAGGCCAATTCACGTAATATCTCGACGCACCAATCGAGTTTCGATGCAGTCCGTATGCAGTCGCAGTTAAGTTTTACGTCGGATTTTGTATCTGAAACATCAGCTTTCAAAATTACGTGAATACGAAAAGAGCTGTTTTGATCGAAACTTAGCTGCAACTGCACTGCAAGTAAACACATTTAAATACGTGAATACTGATTGGTTCAGACCTATTGGATTGCTAATATTTTAAGTTCAATCTTATCAAAAATCCCTAAGCTACCGGACTGTTAAAGTTGTATCATTCGATGATTTAGCGAGAAGCGTTAACAAACAAACATACATAAGTTAGCTTCAGAAATTAAATTAGTTGAATTGATTTAAATAAGTAAAATGTTTTCATCTTCTGATTACCTACAGTTTCTTCACAGTTTTATAGTAGTGCAGATTGAACAACATTTTAGGATCATAGAACTTTGAAAATTATACCTGCATATAATACATAAAAACTCATTTGAATGTTGGCGTGGACTACACTTTTTGAGCGATTAATTTGAGCGATTTATGTTGTTGTTGTAGTCATCTTTAAATAAGTGTGTTAATTAAACCATTTTTTTTTTTTTTTTTTTTTTTTACGTGGGGAAATGCGCCTGATGCATACCCTCTCGCCACAAGGGGAGGCGAGAGGGTTATGTCCGGCTCTCCCGTACTTCGGGCCTACGGACCAAAACCCCACGGTGTGCACGCTCGCTGCCTTGTATAGTGGATGGGCCGCTGGCAACAATTACTACCTCAGCGACCCATCCAGCAGTCTACAGCTCCTCGGCGACGCCCCGGCACTACATAGGGCGTCGGACCGACTCAATGGCTGGCGGACGGGAGATCCCCGTTCTCCCGCCCGCAGCCTTCATTATGGCGGCATAAGGCGCGCGTAAGCGCGCCTGCGCCGCCCGGTTCGCCGGCGACGGCTCGGATCCGCAAGGATACTTTCTTCACGGATCCGCTCCGCCGCCTCCTTCTGCGAGATGACGTCCTCGCAGAAGGACGCGACCGCTGCCCACTTCCTCTCGCTGTCGACCATGGCTTTGATCACGGCCGGCAGCGAGAGATCTTCACCAACTACCTCAATGAGTTCACGGCGCTGCACCGCCCAAGCAGGACATTGCTCGAGCGTGTGCTGCGCCGTGTCCTCCTCACAGTCGCATTGGTGGCAGATGGGACTCGGTTCCCTCCTAGCGACCGTGTGCAGGTATTTGCCAAAGCAACCGTGCCCTGACAACACCTGCACTAGCCGGAAGGAAAGGGTCCCATGCTGCCGCCCTGCCCACCGCTCCAATACCGGCTGGAGGGCCCCAACGGTTCTGAAACCGGCCAGGGGCGCCTCCAGCCGCGCCTTCCACTTTAAAATCATGCCCTGGTGGGCTCGATTGCGCGCGCACTCAATAGCTGTCGGGAGGGGACGACAACCCGTCTCCTCCGCCTCACTCACTGCAAACACTTCGGCGAGCACTTCAGCCTCCAAATCCCACGGGGGTGCTCCGGCCAACGCGCAAGCTGCGTCGGCCGACACCGTGCGGTATCCACGTATTACCCTGACCGCTATGACTCTCTGCGGTCTCCGCAAGAGAGTCCTGCACTGAGCGGTCAGGGAGTCCGCCCACACCGGTGCGCCGTAAAGCGCCATCGACCGGATAACCCCCGTGTAGAGTCGCCGGCAACCAGCACTGGGCCCGCCCAAATTTGGTAATAACCGCCCAAGGGCGGACGCAGTGCCTAGAAGCTTCGGAGTGAGCTGTCTGAAATGCTCGCCGAAGTGCCACCTTCCGTCCAGCACCAAGCCCAGATATTTCATGTGGGCCTGGACGGGAACGCGCGTCGAGCCCACCATTATCGAGGCGCCGCGGGGTGGACTGCGACGAGGCCCATGAAAGACCAGGGCCTCCGTCTTGTTAATAGCCACCCGTAAACCCAGCGCCTCGATACGCCCGACCACCTGGGAAACCCCCACGGTAGCCAAACGGGCCGCCTCCTCGAAGGTACCCCCACGGGCTGTGACGAGGGTGTCGTCAGCGTAGCTGATGACGCTCAGCCCGGGGGGTAGGGCAGCACGTAGGACCCAGTCGTACCCCATGTCCCACAGGAGCGGACCAAGAACCGATCCCTGCGGGACACCGCACGACATGGGCCGCCGCCAAACCTCGCCTCGAACCTCGAGGAGGACACTCCTGCCTCTCAGATAGTCTGCCACCAGCCGCTCCAGGTAAAAAGGTACCCCGTGATATCGGAGCGCCCCCTGGACACAGCTGTATGGCAGACTATTAAACGCGTTGGCGATGTCTAAAGACACCGCCAACAGAACACCGCCGCCGGCGACCGCCTCCTCGGCCGCGGCCTTCAGGCGCATAATGGCCCCGACCGTCGAACGTCCTTCCCGGAATCCGAACTGAGCGTCCGACAGGTCGGGACCGACCGTGCTCAGGTGCCGGACGATGCGGGTGGCGAGAATTTTCTCAAACATCTTCCCCGCCTCGTCCAGCAGCACTATGGGCCTGTACGCCGCGGCCGACTCTGGAGGCCGTCCCGGCTTGGCCAGCAGTACCAACTTCCCCTCCTTCCAGCACTCAGGGAATCGTCCCGACACCAGGCTCGCGTCGAAAAGTTCCCTGAGGCGAACATCCAGGTGATCGAGGGCCAGCGCGAGAGCTCGCGCCGGCACACCGTCAGGTCCGGGGGCGGTCGTCTTGGAGCGGATCCGCAAGACAGCCACCCCCATCTCCGCGTCTGTAACCGGGGGAGCACTGAGGTCCGCCTCCCGATGTCGGCCTCCCGATGGGGCCATTGTCGGGGGCACGTGCTCTGCCCGGTCAGGAAATAACTCCTCGACCACCTCGGAGAGGAAGTTGGGCTGGAGGGTCTCCGTAAGGGGGGGGGCCCGCGCACGGAGCTTGTTCAGCGCCGCGCGATATGGGCGCCCCCAGGGGTCATGGTCTAGACCCTCCAACATCTCACTTTTCGCCCGTTCCTTGGCGCGGCAGATGGCCGACTGCAGAGACACCTTCGCTTCGCCATACGCGTCATACAGTCGGCTCTCCTCTCGCTCATCGCGGTGGCGACGGCTTCGGCTGCGTGTGTACAACCTCCGGGCACGAATGTAGGCCGCACGGAGGTCCGCCAGCTCCTGGGACCACCAGTAGACCCCCGTTGGGGTCCAGTGTCGCACTCGGGGCATGGCCGCGTCGCAAACAGCTTGAATGCTGTCGCGAAAGCGTACAGCCCCGGCGTCTACCTCCCCAGACGGGGGTGCAGGAGACAGCCAAGCTTGAACTATGGCTGCCTCTTCCAGTAAGTCCCGGTTCAGCCTCTTCACAGCCCACCGCGGAAAGCGAGGTGTTCTGCCCGCCGACGGGCGCTGAGCCCTGCTAGGGTCCCGGAGCAGGGAGACCTCCAGACGGATATACCGATGGTCCGAAAGGGTCTCTACCTCCTCCAGGACACGCCATCCCCTTACGCGTGCGGCGAGGGCCGGGGTAGCAAACGAAAGGTCCACTATCGACCCCCCCTGCCGTCGCACGCACGTGTTGACGGCGCCCCTGTTCAGCAAACAGAGGCCCGCCGCATCAGCCCACTCTTCGACCGCCCTTCCTCGGACATCCGTGCGGGGGACCCCCACGCAGTAGACTTTGCGTTAAAGTCCCCCATCACAAGGATGCGGCTAGATGATATCCGCCGTATCGAGGCCTCCAAGTTGTTGAGAAAGGCCTCGAAGTCTGCCAGACTCCTGTTGGGGGAGAAGTACACACCAACGACTGTGACCTCTCCCCACGCGGCCGCAACGTATCCCGCTCCCCTCTCCTTAACTGAGAGGGAGGGTGAACGAGGCGCCGTGGAGCCGACGACTGCCACGGAGCTGTCCCGGTCACCTGCCCAATTGGGGCTGGGAGGAACATAATATGGCTCCGCGGCTACGGCTACACCGATCGACCACTCCGCCATAGACTGCAGGAAAAGGTCCTGCGCTCGGGCGGAGTGGTTGAGATTCGCCTGGAGGAGGAGATAGTCACGGTCCTGGTCCATGACTAGGTCGACATCCCCTCCTCCACCGCTGAGGGCGGTTTTATTTCAGCAGGTAGGGCGGCAGCCGGGGTCGATGGGCTACCCCCTTCTACGCGCTTTGTGGGCGGGGATTTGCACCCCCTGTCGCCACGAAAGTGGGCAGCTACTCGACCAGCCGCCGCGCACGCCGGGCAGTGCGGGGTCGTCTTGCACGCTCCAGCGACGTGCCCAGGCTGGCCGCAGCGATAACAGGCGTCGCTGCGGTCCTCGGGGCTAGGGCACTTAATACGAGCGTGCCCAGCTCCCCCACACCTAAAACATCTCATGGGCCGAGGGGCCAGGATGTGGACCCTGGCCGAACTCCAGCCCACGAGCAGACGCCCGGCGTCAGCCAGCAGCTTGGCCGCGGCGACAGGGCATTGCGCCCACACAGCACCGACCCCTCCAGGGCCAGGACGGATGGTGCCAATCCGTATGGCATCCGCAGCACAACCAGTTCTGGCGCTAATGGCGCCAGAGACATCCTCCGCGGACACCGAATCATCGAGGCCGGTAATGCGCATCTCTGCACACTTTACCGGCCTCGTAATCTTCACCCCATCCGTCTCAGGAAACAGACTCCTGAGTTTAGTGGCAATGTTGTCTGCCGCTTTGCCTCCGTCAGCTCCGGGGAACTCCAGGATGCGGCCTCCTGTATGAGCTTGGCGGACCCTGGCTCCGAGGTGCGTAATGTCCTCGGAGTTCCGCCTCGCAGTGGAGAGCACGGCCTGATACGTCAGGCCGCGCTCAGCCGCCTCCGGTAGCACCGTGATAACCACGGCAGCTGACTTTGGCGCTCGGAGTCTGTTTCTCCTCCGCCTCTTTTTCTTGGCCCCACCTTGGTTCACGGGGCTTGCTGTTACTGTGGCTGCCGTAGCAGCAGCTATAGCAGCAGCCGCAGCAGCAGCCGCAGCGGCCTTTTTGGCCTTCTTGCGGCGAGCCTTGCCCATATTCCCCACCATCTGCCAACCCTCACCCTGGGTGATGGAAGGCGCGGGGGTTGACGGCGTACGGGGCGCGGGCCTAGTGGGGCCTCGCTGCAAGCTCTGAGGCGGAGGAGCCCTAGGTGCTGGAAGGGGCGGGAAGTCGTTGGCAGACTTCCTCCCGCCAGATTTCTTACTGCCTACTGGGGGCGTGGGACCAGACCTTAATGACGGCGCCGGCGGCGCCGGCAATGACATTTTAGAGGCCACAGCAGTAGCCGCAGGAGGCGCGGCTTGCAGCCGCGACCGATAGCTTGGCGACGGCAGCAGCCGGTCGCCGAGACCTTCTATGCGGGCGTCCACATATTTAAAGAAGGACGCCTGCATGTCCAGTTCTTTACCGGACGGCTGAGGCGCCCCCTTAGGTGCTTGCCCTCGGGTCTCGGCCCTGAGCCGCACCATCTCCCGGCGCAGCTCCGCCACTTCCGCCTCCAGCCGCACGAATTTGTCGGCCAGATAATCGACCGACGCCTTCGTTGCGGCCGCCGCCTCCTTGAGGTGCTTTTGGAAGGTCCCTTTGAGGTTCCGAGACTTGGACGCCACCTTCGTCACAATCTCCGAACCATCAAGGACCCTCTGCACCGCCTCCGCTACCGACTTCGGGGTGGGGCTGCTCCCCTGCGGACGTATTTTCCGCGCGAGCAGCGCCACCTCCTCCTCTGCGCACAGCTCTGCCGCCGCGCGTTTAGCTGTGGCCTCTTCGGCCGCCTTCGCATGGCTGAAAGGCCCCGGTGTGCCAGGCCGATCCCTGCCTCTTCGGGCTGAGCCAATTTTCGGAGTCGGCGCCGCGCTCGACTCCCCTTCGGAACCCGAGTGGGTCCGACGGGGGCGGCGCTTGCGCTTCCGCGCCAGAGTCGCCTTGTCCGGGACTAGCCCCAAGGCGACACTCATCGCGGAGTCAGTATCCGACTCCGCGGGGGTTTCGGTGCCTGAGATTTCGCGCGGCACGGCGCTGCGATGTGGGTTGCCCCCCCCAGAATACGAGGGGCAGACGGAGCCAGCAGACTCCGTGAGGGATTCTCCGGGCGCGGCGCACCCGGTACCCTCCTGGGGTAGTTTAAAACCTTGAGCCGACATCATTATTAAGTTTTTTGTGGCCCTAATGGCTGGGTTCCCCCCAGTCATACAGCCCCTCGCCGGGCCACTGAAAACTTGGGCTTTGGGTAATTTTTATAGAGGTTTTCTTCCTCGCAGCCCGAAGGCCCCCGGTCCTGTCAGTTCAGGATTACGGGTTGGGCCGGAAGGGGGTCCATACTGGACCGGTCCAACCGCCCCAAGACCGCCCACCTGGGCAGAAACCTGAGCTTCAAGCCCTGGCCTAACGGCCACCACTAGTGATTTTTTAGAGAGGTTGTCTTCCTCTATCCCCCCGTGTTGGGCCGGATGGGGGTCCATGTTGGACCGATCCACCCGCCCCAAAGCCGCTCGACGGGGCAGGACGCACACGCCACCCGCCCCGGCCTTACGGCCCCCACTGGTAATTTTTTAGAGAGGTTGTCTTCCTCTATCCCCCCGTGTTGGGCCGGATGGGGGTCCATGTTGGACCGATCCACCCGCCCCTAGGCCGCTCGACGGGGCAGGACGCCACGCGACCCGCACCGGCCTTACGGCCCCCACTGGTGATTTTTTAAAGAGGTTGTCTTCCTCTATGCCCCCTTGTTGGGCCGGATGGGGGTCCATGCTGGACCGATCCACCCGCCCCAAGACCGCCCGACTGGGCAGGACGCCTACGCTCCCCACCCCGGCCTGACGGCCCCCACTGGTAATTTTTTATAGAGGTTTTCTTCCTCTAACCCCCCCATCTCATCCACGTGTCCTCTGCTAATCAGAGGAACACGTGGAGAGACCCCCACACGCGGCCCTCGCGGGCCGATAACCCCGAGACAAACTGCCTCGGGTTCCCTACGCGCGTGCCAGAGTATTAGCCACGAGTAATAATGCCCCCGAAAGGACATTATTACCCGTGTTGCCCGGGGTGTACCGGCCCAACGACTGCCGTTCCAATCCACGAGAAATGTAGAAAGGACCAGCAGCCGTCGAGCGCACGGGGAGGTTCTCTGGCCACACACCCCTGTTAATTAAACCATACTCAAGTCTAAGTAACATTGTTTCGTCTAGAGATCACAAACGGTACACACGGCTACACATCAAGTTAGACACCCTATACACGCATAACTACGCTACATACAAAATAGAGAATTGTCGGAAAGGGACAGTGCATAGGGGTGTCGATGTAATGGTAAGGATAGAGAGTAACAAAAATATAACGCACTCTCTCGCACGATTCGCAGCGTTCAACTTCTAATAGTTCAAAGGTCAAACAGTCTAGGTTGATGCGTCGCTGTGTGTACATTATAGAGTCTAGAAATACGTATGTACGATAGGTGGCCATAGGCTGGAGTCGTCTGTGCCTCTTTAATTCATGGTGCCCAACATAAATAACGGCGGCCAAAATATTGGAGTAATAAAGTATAGTGTACATATTTAAGTAGTGTCTCCACGTTCAATTTTCCTTTGAGATAGGTGTTGCAATGTAATGTGGTAATTATATAGACACCTACATAATTATAAATTTAATGGAAACAGTATAAATATACTGTAATACTTTTTAGATATTAATTACCAGATTATATTTTATTCATCTTTAAGGACACTGGAATATTGTTAATGAAACCTGAACAAAAGCGCGCTCGCTCAACTAATCAGAGTCGGTGAAAAGTCACTGAAAAGCAAATTTTCGGATGGACTTAACGCCATGAAAAGAGGAGGTTGTGGGCATGTTTCTTTTTAATGTAAGGTGTAGCGAAACATGTTTTTTGTAACGATACTAAATTAATAGTCTCTCGAATAATTCAAATGTAACAGTAAAATATTTTTGTACACAAGCTTGACTATTTTTGCCAGTTTTTACAGTTTCTCAACGTGTTTTCGAATGTTGATTGTGGACATTGGCATATTATGTCAAATATGTCAATACCCACCACCCATCATCAGTGTCAAGTCCGTCAATTCAATATATTTAATAGACTTCTGAAAGTTCTGAATGTTGCTTGTTTTGGTTTTTTAACTAAAACATTTATTTTTACATGAGGGTTATATTACAGCAATAAGTTTCATTTTATATACTTACACTTGTAATAAGATTATTATAACAATTTCCTTCAGTGTATTATAGCTAAAAAAATGTCTAAACAAAGTATAATGTTTCATCCTATAATCAGTTCTATACAACGAATAGCACTTTATGAAACCAAAGCGGTAAGTATTTTATATGAATATTCTCCAATTCATATTATAAACAACCAAAAAACAGGAGTGATCTGCATGTAAAGATACATTACATTATTTATTAGATTACCTTCTTTTCATTTTCTGTTTTTATTGCAATCTCTTCCTACCCACCTAAACAAGCAGCAGTTATCAGAAATTCAGGATTGGAGAGTAGCAAAGAGTGTGCAACTGTCTGGGAATTAGAAAATTTTCCATAAAATTTAAATTCTCTTAAATCGTTGTTTTTTTTATTCTATCCTATAAAACGACTAAAAATAAGATGAAATTCATCTTGGAACTTTTTGTCTAAGATGAGTGGTTCTCCAGATAATTGCCGCTTTTGGTGCGCCAGGAGAATTTCCTTAGAAGGCATGGTAGGAAAACATCACATTTTTTTATTAACCACCCTGAAAAAGGAGCCCCTCGGAGCGGAGCTCTCGACTCAGTCTCTTTTAATTGCACTCGTGCGAAGCTGGGGCGTCTCGCTAATATTTAATTACACCTCAGTTGAAATTCGGCAACAAAAAGTGCAGATTATCTCATAAACCACTCATCATAGACAACAAAACCCAAGATGACTTTCCCAAGTCCCAAAAAGTGCAAACCCTCTTCTACACTCTGACCGAATTGCAGACTTATGGCACTGAACTAGTCAACCATTTACAGAATCTTGTGATTATTTAACATTCAAATGTATAGATTGGTATAGTTTGTAATGTTAATTGGTATTATGACTTTGTTGCAGAGGTTTTATTTAATTGGCTCTAATAACACAGAAACAAGATTCCGTGTGCTTAAAATAGACCGAACAGATCCAAGGGAGCTGATATTAGTTGATGACAAAGTAGAATATAATAAACAAGAGATACATCAATTGCTTAATATGATTGGATTTGGGAATAGAACTGGAAGGACTGCAGGCCTAAATAAACTTGTATCTGCATTTGGGATTGTTGGTAATTATTTAAAACATTTTTATAATTAAGTTTTCTTTATTTATTCCTGGATGCAACACTATAAGTAAGCAGCTTTGAAAGAACTTCATAATCTAGATTATGGTTTTGTTTTAAGCATAGTTATATTGTTATGACATTATTGCATTTATATTATTACTAGAGAGGTTTATTATGTTTATTGTTAAATAGTAATAAAATCTAAATAGATTATTTATTAGCTATGGTTTCAAAATACACTTCATTTTGGAAAGTTATAATAGTTTTTTTATTAGCCAGACTTGTTTACATATTGAATACTTATGATTTTTTTATTGAAATAATAAATATAATGAGTAATCAATAGCATTGTGCATGATGATTAATATGTACATTACTGAATGATTTCAGGATTCATAAGATTTCTTGAGGGCTACTACATCATTCTGGTGACAAAGAGAAGAAAAGTGGCTGTCATAGGTTTCCATTCTATCTATAAAATAGAAGATACTGCAACAATATACATTCCATATGAAAATAACAGACCTCCACATCCTGATGAACAAAGATATTTAAAGATGTTCTTGGCAATAGACCTATCTACAAACTTTTATTATAGCTATAGCTATGACATCACACATACATTGCAAATGAACATGGCACCTCCAAGGAAACTCGCTCCAGCACTGTTTCCTAAACCTGTTACCGCAGCAGTATACCATTCTAATTTGAGATTGAACTCAACACAGACTATGGAGGAAAAATGTGAGTGTCACAAATACGATGACGATGATGAAGACATATTTGAAACTTGGAAGAGACAACTGGAACAAAGACAAAAGACTGGGTAGGTTTTAAAGTTGCTTGTATATAATAATTCATAACATGGACTGCCTATGACCGCCATGGATTGCCAAGCCAACTTACAAATTGCATGTGATAGCAAATTTTTTGATTCCCACCCATTATATCCAAAGGTCAACTGCATTTTATTTTTACGTGTGCGAATGCATTAACGCATACCCCTCCGCGGGGGCGGATGGAGGGGCTATGTAGGACTCACCGGGGTAAAAGAAAGATGGTAAGAATGATAAGAATGGACCACCCGGTAATACCGACTAAACCTACCACTGTGTTCCTCGACAAAACCGCAATCGGCGGGGCCGCGCGAATGATTTACACATGCAGTCGCGACCCCGCCGAGGTTTCGGCCCACCCATAGAGGGGAAACGGACACGACACAGAGGCGCGCGTGGGAACACGCACGCCGCTTCTCGAACCTGGTGCTGATCGGATGGTGGGTAGGCTCACGAAGGCCGCCACCCCCAGGTCAAACCTCAGGGTGGCTGGAAGTCATCTCGCGCCCTCCGGCGCCCGGTTCTGCGGTTGGGGAGAGGGTTTAAGCGCTCTCTCTCACGCTCCGCCGCCTCCTTGACGGAAATAACTTCCTCACAAAAGGAGGCGACGGCGTTCCACGACCTCTCACTCCGGACCATGGACTAAACCACGACCGGGAGCGAGAGGGCAACCATACCGACTGCCGCAATCAACTCACGGCGCTGCGATGCCCAGACGGGACAGTCCGCCAAAGTGTGCAGCGCTGAGTCCTCAACAACGTCGCGGCAGTCGCCGCAGTGGTGACAACCGGGCGCCTCTTGCCGGCCTATGCGACACAGGAACTGGCCAAAGCAACCGTGGCCAGTCATTACCTGTGTCAGCCGAAAGGTGAGGGTGACATGCCGTCTCTCCAGCCACTCCTAAAAAACGGGTCTCACTGCCACTATTGTGGCGTGCCCGACACACATGCCAACTGCCTAATCTAACATTAATTATTTTGACATTTATTTTTTATAGATGGTAAGTAGAATTTTACATGCATTATGTTCATTGGACAGAACTTAAATTTGCACATTTCTGTCTCAAAATAATAAAGTTATGTATAGTTACAAAATTTATATGCATAATTAGAATTACCAGGCAGTGACGAAAGCCTGCAATGAGATTTAGAAAAAGCAAACCAGTTGGTAACAAACTGGCTCATTTTTACATTACAATTCTGATGGACAACTACTCCCGTAGTAGGACAGTTAAGTTTATAAACTGCAATGTTATTATAAGTACAATATGGTATTTTGTTTTATTTCAGGTATCCACCTCAAAGATTAGACTTTGCAGTTCGAACTGTACCAGAATGGAGATTTGTATGGAACAGTCACTTGTTATCAGCAGTACATTCACACTTACATCCAGATTGGATCTTGTACATTGTTCACGGGTTCATTGAGCAGAGCAACTTAAGCATATTTGGCCGCCCAGTATATCTCACACTTATAGCAAGAAGAAGCAACAGATATGCGGGCACTAGGTTCCTCAAGAGAGGAGCAAATATGCATGGTGATGTGGCCAATGAAGTGGAAACTGAACAAATTGTTAATGACTCTATGGTGTCATCATTTGCAGCTGGGAGGTATGTATGACTAGTTTACTGTTTATCTTATTCACATATTATGGGGAGAATGTTAATATGAATATAATATAATAAATGCTGAAAAGGGTCAAGAAAAGATACAATAACTTTTTATTATTAAACAGCTACAATTAGTTATTGCTGCTGTTTAAGAAAATTTGCAATAAAGATGCAAAGATCACTTAAATATACCCATTTTTTTATCCATGTGGGTTTAGAAGCCACAATATTTGGCGTACTGGCAGTGGCGAGTCAAGAATTAAAACCACTACGTCATTTGTGGAGCCATAAGTAATTTAACTGCAATGAAAAGTACATAGCTAATTTAAACAAATTAACTGTATTAATAGTACACATTTGGCTTGCCATTCTGTTCACCCATGCAACTGAACTATTACTAATGGTAACCATAAACATTGTTTTGTCAGGTTCAGTTCATTTGTCCAAATGAGAGGCTCAATACCAAGTTACTGGTCACAGGATGTCTCCAAAATGGTGCCAAAGCCAGCCATATCCATAGATCTCAGTGACCCGTTTGCAGAAATACCTGGCAAACATTTAAATAATATGATGAGAAGATATGGATCACCCTTAATCTTCTTGAATTTAGTTAAGAAGAAGGAAAAGAAGAAGCATGAATCTCTGTTGACTGATGTGATAAGTAATGCTGTGAAGTATTTGAACCAGTTCCTACCTCCAGAACATGCCATACAGTACTATCATATGGACATGGCCAGAGTGAATAAGGAATCTGATGCTAAAGTTTTGGATAAGTAAGTAGCATATTATTTTTCTATTGCTTTTACCTCAGAATTACTTTAGTTTACAAAATGCGAACTATGACATTTAATAAACAATAAAACAGTGGTTGGTTCAGACAAATTCATCTCGCTGTCCCCTTCTCAAGGTGCTTTTTATAAACAACAAAGGTAGAAAACTGACATACTCCATACTCCTAATCTATACTCCAGACAAAAAAGAAGGTTTGAAAAAAGGAAAAATGAGGTAAACTGCACAAACTTACTACTATATCCAATAGAAAAAAGTTTGTTTCTGCTGGAATTATGCATAAACCAATTTGCCTGTTTTGATTAAGTTTTCACAATGTAAAATCTGCGCCACGAATTTCGTTTAGTAAAATTGTAGATAGATAATATGATACATAATATGAATTATGTAAATGAAACTAGACTACTAACTAGAATTGGAATACACATTATCCAGTGCAGCGTTTGTGCCAGCGTAGCCTTTTTAAAATATTTCAGAAACTCTTGACATGTCATGCGATTGATTTTATGCATATGTAACATAGCAGTTGTTGCCCACTTAACAGTAAAAAAATGTTACATTGTTTGCTTTGTACCATTTCTTTACTTTGTTAAATGGGCATGTATTAACTTTTACAATATTCATTCTTATTCCACTATTTTCAATGCCCATATTGATCTGTATGAACAAAATAAATATATTTAAACTATTATGTTTCAGGCTATCAGCAATAGCTCGCACGGTTGTACGTAGAACCGGGATATTCCTAAGTTCACGAGGTTATGGAGAGGAGACTGGAGTGGCAGGCCATCAAGGTGGACGCCTCCAAACAGGACTTGTTCGAGTCAACTGCGTTGATTGCCTAGATAGGACCAATACGGCGCAGTTTGCTATTGGAAAATATGTTTTGGCACATCAGGTAAGGGATGTATACTCTAAGAATAACATACATAGGCGGGTAGGAGAGGTGTATTATTACATTTCGCCTATGATTTAGAAGTTTACGTAACAAGAGACAAGCCTATTGCCGTCTGCTTGGCACAGTTCCAGTCTTTGTGCCGCTACTAAATATTTTATGACATAAAAAATAAAAAACATAACAAACTTATTTCAAAATAATTACCTATACCACTGCCTGAAGTATTTCTGAGATATCTAACTAATAAAATTTACGTGAATACCGTTTTCAGCTTTACGCATTAGGGCTTATAGGAGAACCAAATATAGAATTTGATTCGGACTGCGCCAGACTGCTGGAGGGATTGTACGAGGACCATGGCGATACGCTAGCTTTACAATATGGAGGATCTCAATTAGTACATAGGTATGTAAGATTTTCAAATATTTAATTACTATACCTATCTGTTTTGAGCACCTACACTTACCATAAGCTAAGGGTTAGGGGTTGTACTGGATAGTTTTATTAGCAGTCCGTGAAAGCTATACGCTATAAAAGCGTTTTTTACCTTGGCGAATACAATATATTGACCCATACTACTGCGCCGGGCGGGCGAAGGGGTTATGTCGGACTCACCCGGGGAAAGATGACGACACGTCCCGGTCCTACCGACTAATCCAACCAAGGTGTTTCTTCTCGTAATCTATGGCCGGCGCGCAAGAATCACTCGCACATTTAACCTACAGAAGCGTAGATATGCCCGTGCTTATTACTATGCTCTGCCTGCCCGAGGCACAACAGCGCCCATTTATTCCATGGTAAAATCTTAACGGATTTTTCTGTCAGGATTGTTTAGTTACAATATGAAAACTACTACGTAATAGTACGGGGTTAACTTTATGTACGTGGTAAATATATAACAGCGAGTCAAATGCAGTTTAACCTCGCCATGTGCCTAACCAGATTACAATATGCTACGGCTGTCAACGTAATCCTCTAATATTTTAAAATAATCACAATCCCTATTTGTTTCAGAATTAAAACATATCGCAAAACAGCTCCATGGTCGTCACACGGCAACGACATAATGCAAACATTAAGTCGATACTATTCAAACACATTCTCTGATGCTGAAAAGCAGAACACCATGAATTTGTTCCTCGGCCTCTTTGTACCGGATCCATCGAAGCCAGCCATTTGGGAGTATCAGAGTGACTATTATCTACATCACCCAGAAGCCATCGTATTCATTCCGAGAAATAGGTGAAATTCTATGTTGTACTTATTAAGTAAACAAATATACCTACTATCTAAATTTAAAACCAATGATCTTGTAGGTTTGATATGGCCTGCTATAGTTATAGCTATAACTGCTACAAACATCTTGTTATTATAGTAGGAATGTGTTACCATCGATAAAAACCCTTCATTAAATTTTTTTAATGGTTTTTATATGTACCTGATGCTATGTTCCAATTTCAAAATAAAAACTACGTCGATATGAACGTTGCGATTTTATCAACAGATCATTACTAAAAATGTTTCCAATAAGCATTCGATTATGATACGAATTATAAAACAGCGATTTGATCAATACCTATTCAGATGTGGTCAACATATAGGTATCTAATAATTTGATTTTTGTAACAAGACTATCTCAGTGCTAAGTATTTGTTATTATTTCTAGATCGCTTACAAAATGGTGGGATGACGATGTTCTCCGTCACTTACCCCTTCCATGTAATGAAATGAAGAAGCTTTGCTGTGAAATCATCGGCATGCAGGGCGATAGTAGCAGTACTATCGAAATGGTCGACCCTTACCATGATTACAATAGACCGTTTGAATATACCGTACTTGTTGAATGCTTCGAGTTTAAGGTAAGAAAGAAAAGCATACCTACAGTCCCAACTTGGATATAGTTCACAGTTACTACGAAAAAGTAGAACAAAAACAATGCACACATAACGAGATGGGTGTTTACACCCAGGATTCAACCTCTTTGTCTTCATGCATTTATCTTTTTGTAATGTCCCACTGCTGGGCAAAAACCTCTCCCTTGGACTTCCAAATCACTCTGTTGGTGGATATCCCCTGACCTTATGACCTTGTGACCCCTTTATCTCGGGGGTCTTTTGACCCATAGGGCCCATATTCAAACTCGACCGAGGGATGACCCCAAGGTGTCTGTCCACCAAGTTACAAGTCAATCGATCTTGTGGTTCCGGAGCTATGCCTGTCACTAACAAACTGTCACTAACAGATAGACACACAGACCCACATAGTGTTTTCATTAACCTCTTCGATGAAGACTCGGAGGTTAATAAGAGAGAAATAATATATAAAATGCAAATGTACGGATGGCGTAGTGCTTTAAGTTGTCGCCTCGCCACTATCGCTGCTTCGAGTATTGTGAGTTGGACCTCTACCGGACAAACATTTGATCCAAAAATAGTTATTCCGGGTCTGGGTGTCCTTTGTGTTATCTGAATGTTTATATAGTTCAACACAGGTATAATTCCTAGTGCGTCTTTATAAAAACGCAGTTACCTGCTTTTCCAGTTACAAGATAAAAAAATTTAAACCATGCATACCGCATAGGCTCGCGTGAGGTTTCGATGCAGATCGAGATGGATGAGTCAGGTCCCTTTTACGGTGCGAATAGGACACGGTTATTCCTTCTCGCTCTTTCACTACTTAGTAGGAAAGTGCTGTACACACCTAGAATTTACTATTCAAAGATGGTCCAGTACAAATTGATGTCATGACCATCTTTGAACACATGTCTAGAGCGCAGGTCGACATGCCGCTAGGTTGTCTCCAATTTTAACCAAAGCACCATCAATACAAATTCCTCGAATTTACGTAACACGTTATTTTTACAGATGTTCCACACGCTTCGTGACTTGGCTCCAACATTTTCGGAAAGTTTCAGTCCATTCATAGTCCGTGGCCGTTCTATGGGACAGACAAAGGGACCCACTTCGAAGAACCCAGTTATCAGCGGTCGATCCAGCACCACCTCCAATAATTCAAGCGAGTATGTCTAAGCTGTATTCTTATTTTAAATTGATGCATTTATCTGCCAGTGTTTGAATGTTAGTCATCAATAATAGTAATATAACATATATTTTTAATTTATTTAATAATTAATATTATCATAAAATTATGATTCAGTTTGTCTGTAATCAGATATTTTTTTGTAATTGATTTAACATTGAACTAACTTTACTTGATTTATAATTAATATGATATTATATAATTAATATTATATGTTTGCTATTATTACTATTGAAGCTACTATTTATGCATAAGAAGCTAAAATGAATTATATATAAATAAAACAAACCAATAACGCGGCCGTCACTTTCATCTCTAATTCTTCTCATCATGATACATGCTGACAATTGACGCGGACATCGATGAAATCAATTATCATCAATTATTTTTTCTACCCTCTCTTTTCTATTTATTTTTACAACATTGTTATATACAAGTAATTGAGTTAAACATTAATTTCTTTTTTTTACAGTTCCAATGGTGATTCATCTTCAGACGATGATTTGACGACCTCCACACCAACGCCGAGGCTTTCCGTGCCGTCGCCATTGACGGTGGTGGCCAAAATTTTAAAAGCCAAAGAATCCGTCGACACTTCTCTGTTCCCTGCTATTAAACGTAGGAATAGAATATTATTGAGTGAGCCTAGTAAACGGGACATGATCATGTAAGTTCACAACTTTTATTATACACTATATACATACACTGACGGACTCATAAACTGCTTCAATGTTCAAGACGCCTTTGAAATAAACATTTTAACCAAGTATTCAAACATTTTAAACAAATTTAGATTGAAACCTATAGTTTGGTTCGTTAACTTCATAACAGCGTGGTATCATATCCTTAAGTGTATGTTTGTATACTGGAAAGGACTATTCAATTTTTTTGAACAAAATCGATAAATGTAACAAAAATTGGTTTTGGTTGGTTTATTGAAATTTGGTTTTACAATAAAAAAATAGTTGAAGCACAGGTATTTTTCTTTTAATAAGGTGTATTGCCTCCACGTGCTCTTTTTACAGATTCTAATCGGTTCCGCATAGATCTGATTAGGGTTATTAAACGGTCTTGCGGAATATTTTTCCATTGTTGTGAAATCGCTGTTCTTAGTGCTGCCACTGTCGTGGGCACAGGATTTCTCGCATATACAGCTTTTTTTAAACTGTCCCAAACATGCTCAATGGGATTAAGATCCGGGCTGCGCGCTGGCCAATTCATGGTACGTATCCCAACCTCTTCGCAATATTGTCGAACTTGTGCAGCGGTGTGGGGTCGGGCATTATCTTGTATAAGAGTCAAATTTTCGCCTATTAATCCCATGTAAGGCACTGCGTGAGCTTCTAAAACCTCTGTTGTATAGCGTTGTGCCGTCAAACCACCTCTTCTACCGTTTTGACGAACCATGTCGATGAACACAAGTTCCGTTCGCCCGATGATCGAAATGCTAGCCCACACCATACACGAACCGCCTCCAAAAGGAACACGCTCCTCAATGCAACTTTGAGCATATCCCTCCCCACGTCGACGATAGACTTTTCTGCGACCGTCTGCATCATTTAAACATGTCCTACACTCATCGGTGAACAATATGGAAGCCCATTGCTCTTCAGTCCAATTAAGATGTTCACGCGCAAATCTTAAACGATCTTATCTATGAGCTGCAGACAGCTTTTGACCATTTGCTGGTCTAAAAAGGGTAATTGCCGTTTCCTTAAGCCTCCTTCTTATTGTTCGTGCACTCACGTCTACTCCACGCACTTCATTCAGCTCTATTTTGACGTGAGGAAACGATTTAGTAGGGAAGTTGAAACAATAAATCGGTCGTCACGCCGGGTGGTTGCTCGATTTCTGCCGGTACCGGGTCTCCATTTCTAAGACCCTATCTCTACAAACCTTCTGTATACTCTAGAAACCGTAGACTGGTTTAAATTTAAATTTCTAGCAATCAGTCGTTGATCCAAGCCTTCCCGCACCAATGCCACAATTTGAGCGGCTTGTTCGGACGAAGTATCCATATTTAAATTACGAATCTTTTTTTGAGTTTAAAAGACTATAAATCAATACAACTGGTAACAATAATTTAAATCGCAAATGAAAAAAAAAACAAAAAGAATTACTTTCAAAGTTTACTCTAATAACACGAATTTGAGACTATGCATAAATTTTATTTTCCTGGCTATATTTTATCTTTTACTGCAAGCAAAATATTAAAATAAATTTACGGAATTTGTAATTACTTTTCTTTCTTGATGCAGGTACAAACGTTACGTGAATTTTGAAAGGCGTTCGAATCCACACTACAAGTCTGATATCCACGTGGTGATGACAGTGAACAGCGCGTTCACAATAGACAGCTCCGTTGATGTTATACCGCCAACCGTGTCTAAGTCATCTAGAGAAATATACCACGACTATGTACAGCGCAACACTGGCCGGTTAAAAGTGAATGCGGTCTCCATCGCTGCTTATAAAAAATATGTTAATTTCAGCCTGTAATACTGTTAATCATATAATAGTGTTTATGTGTATAAAATGTTTGTTATGTACAAATAATATCACGCAAATATAATATATTCTAAATTTACTTAGCCTAACTTTAGTCTTTTATTTGAGTCATAAGTTGGCCTACAGTTACACTACACTGCTAGGCGCATTTTTGTTTTGTGTGTCACTGCCATTGAGTGATTTGATTTGTCATGTTGGCCTACAACACTCGACGCACAGCAGTGGCGAGGTGACCACTTAAACAACTTCGCCACCGAGAAGAATTAACAGTTCCGTAGGCTCGCATACGCATACTTTTCTCGCCCATATCTGATAATAAGTGGTCGCAAGATTTAATACTACATGTATGTATAAAACACTATTTAAAACCGACTCCTCTTATATTGCACTAAGAAAAATACTCATATCTTCAAATTCTGAAGATACTACTACTACCATATATAGAATGTCGCCAAAGTATAAAATATGAAATTATTTCGCGTTGTTCGTTTTATATAAGAATAAGAATAATTTATTTTGCATAAAAAAATTACAATAACTGGTTACCAGTGGTATCGGCACAAATCTCAAGGCTTGTATCACCGAGACCTAAAAACTTAACATAAGGCTAAGGATAAGCATAAGTATAAAGGGTTAAATCAGGTAAAACCAATTTTACATTGATTATACCAATCGTACACCGGCTCTATAAGCAAAATGAACAAAAAGAATAATTCTAAAATATATAACAATGTTATAACTATTATGTAAGAAACATTAAGACAAAATTAGTACAGTTTTCTTAAGCTAATGGTGCATGTGTCTATGTGCGTGTTTGTGTGTGTGTGTGTGTGTGTATGACTTGTTTGTGTGTGTTTGTGTGATTCTATCCGTGCATCACCTGACCACCAGACAGTAACTAAAATGTCCTATGTTACTTGATATGTTAGCTTCAGTAACAAAGATTCTATTGCATGCTTAGTTTTACTCGTTGGTAAGTTTTTAATTTGATCTAAGCGACTATTGACTATATTATAAACATAGGGGAGTAGAAATGTTAAGCTTTTATGGCGGGATCTGGACGCAATAGACACGGCGTTGAATTAGAGCTGCATGCTCATTGGATCTGAAAATCTTTTTATGCATGGTGAGTGTAGCTTGAAGAATAAATATTTGCCGAACTCTGAGGACTTTACACATTTTGTATAGTTCGTCAGTTGGAAAGCGAAAGGGTTTTTTTCAGCATTACTTTTAGTACCGAACGTTGAGCTCCTTCCTTCCTTCCTTCCTTCAGATTTACCAATTCCTCCCCAGGCCAGGATACAGTAATAGAGCAAGGATTGAGTTAATGATTAGAAACCATCAGTAAAATTTCCTTACTAGTGCTGTTTCGCAAAGATTTTAGAATCCAGAAAGATTTTCTAAATCGACCTGATAAAGTGTGTACCTATATGTTTTTTGAATGAAAGATGTTCATCTAATATGATTCTTAATTATTTGATGCTATCAATGTTCTTCATCATTTCGCAATTGCAGCAGATGGTATTTGGCGTGCAAGCGTAAATAATAAGCGGTGGCAGTGAAGTTGGTCTTGATGAAAGAGTCTTATGAAAAGCAATATCTCTAAAGTTTAGTGTCAATAAGTTTGTATTTAGCCAATGAGCGATTATTGCCATGCCTGTTTGAACGGTATTTATTACCCTATCTCATGAACGTTCCTTGAAGAATATAGCAGTGTCATCTGCGTAGAAAATAATTTGATGGTATTGGAAGCTCTAGTACGTCATTGATGTAAATACAGTACATAGTGTAGATACAGGAACGGTCCCTTGTGGAACTCCAACGTTAATTTCAAGCGGTTTGCTAATATTTGGATACACTTTTACTTATTTGCGACGACTTGAAAAGTAACTACGGAATCAATCTAAAGCAACTCTTCTCACTCCTTCTTTCAAGTTTGCGTAGTAGTATTGGTACAGACACAGTGTCAAACGCCTGGGCAAGATCGAGGAAGATAGCAGCAATCGTTGTTGTCCAAGGCCGTAGCTACTATCAATTACTAAAACAAATGCGTCTTCCGTACATTTGCCGGCACGAAAACCAAATTACTTATCCGAAAGAAGATTATTTTATCTAGAAAAGCAGTAAGTTGCTTATTGACAATTTTCCGATTAGTGTAGATAATATTCTAAGTAGCGCTATGGGCCTGTAATTACTTGTATCCGTTTTATCTGATATGAATAGGGATACGTTATATAATGCTACCTTACCTATAAACTACCACGGCATGCATTAATAAAATATAAATTTCTATGCTCGTGTGTTAATAAGTGACGAAAAAGTGAGATAAAACTAATAGCAATCATAAAAAATTGCATGCACAGTGTTTTCAAATAAACTATAATAAAAAAGTAAATTCAAATATACTAAAATTGAAAATGTCGACACAGTAAAATTATTATTAAATTATGATAAAATAATATTAATTTAATAATTATTACTATACTTAAATAAAATTAAATGATCTTTTGTACTATCCAACTTTTTATATACAAAATTTACTAAATTTGTCTACAGAAGTCTGTTTATCTCCCCCTGTATATTACCACAGAAAAAAACCTTTAATTTTCAAACCAGCGAGTATGCATACGTTGTTTACTAATATATTACACGTTTACTATAAAATAATCAACTCATTATGTATTTATGTCTGTTGGCTCTGCTCTGTCTATTAGGAATGAAACGTACTTGAAAGCTACCAAACTCAAAATAATCAATAAAAATTGCGTATTCATATACAGTTGAATTTTGCTAGATATGTATGTTTAAATCACACGTAGATCGCGAGCATATATTATTACCATTTACCAGTAAACTAACTTGTTCGCGCATAATGCGTACAGACGAGGGCAAATTTTTATGTCTATGAGAAGGGGCTATCGTTTTCTAACAAATAAATATTTCAAGCATGGTCAGTTTTTAATTATAACACATTGTACGTTTTAGTCAAATAATTTGTACAAAGCTGACCAGCCTAAAGTAATAGTATCATTTATTTCGTGTTTGATCAGTGTCGATAACCAACGATGGCAAGTATCACAGGTATAACGCACTGAATAACTGCAGTATTACTTCTTTATTTTATTTGCGTTCATAGACTAATAAAAAATCTTCGGAAACTTCTACATAGAAATGATATTGGCTAGCTAAGGCAGATTATCTCGCTTTTCCTTGCACGTTTTCGTCCTCCTTTGGGTCAAAGTCACCCACAATTTGTTGAGTATAGTTAGTACAATAAGATCGTTGTAGTTGCTTAAAAAAGTTACATTGGTTGGTAGTGCATTTGTCAATGTTGTTATATCGTTTGACAAGTTGACATTTACAATTCCTATTCTCATTAGACTTTTCTTGGTCGATTGTTGTGCAAATGCAGAATTGAAGCTGTAATCAGGGGGCGGATGGCTGTTCTATGCATGTAAGTCCCCAATAGTCTTCTATAACTATGGCTATGTCAAAAGGATTTAAGGTCTTAGAGAAATCGGCACCCCCGAATCCGTACAGTATAATCTTACAACACAGAAATAAAGATGCAGCACTGCTCTTCGAGTCTCAAGCTGTCGTATCACTGTCGCCTCAAGAAACAGAAACGCTGCGAAAACAATACCATAAAATAGCCGACGCGTATGGAGTCCTCGGCGTTCTCCAACTCAATTCTGGAGAAACTTGTCTGCTATATCTGGTCCTCGTCACGGGCTGCTGCTCAGTCGGCAAAATTGGTGACGTTGAAGTGTTCAAAATTACACAAACTCAGTTTTTACCACTATTCTATCATTCACAAGGAGAAGATAAAGTTTCTGAAGTAAGAAAACTTATAAATTCAGGTACATTTTATTTTTCATGGAATTCTGGCAAGCCCACAAATCTCTTTGATCTCACTTTATGTGCTCAGAGAAAAAGCAAAGGTGCCAGTCCAGATAACAGATTTTTCTGGAACAGAACTTTATTTATTCATCTGATTAGGTATGGGATAGATTGTGAGGAATGGCTGACCAGAGCTATGTGTGGCTCTGTTGAAATAAGAACTATTTATGTGGGACATAGACAAGCAAGAGCAGTTCTTGTATCAAGACTAAGCTGTGAAAGAGCTGGTACTAGGTTCAATGTAAGGGGCTGCAATGATGATGGAAATGTAGCCAACTTTGTGGAAACTGAACAAGCTATCTACATAGATGACTCAGTGGCATCATACATTCAGACTAGAGGTTCAGTACCATTGTTTTGGGAACAACCGGGCATACAAGTGGGATCACACAAAGTGAAGATGTCTAGAGGATATGATGCATCCACTAGTGCTTGTGATAGACATTTTTCACAACTAAAACGTAATTATGGTTCTTTAGTTGTTGTAAACCTGTTGGGCTCAGGTTTAATAGGTGGCAGTGAAGGCGAAGCCACTTTGAGTAATGCATTCCAAAAGCATTTAAATGAGTCTGCCCATTGTGATGTACTTCAAATTATCTTTGATTACCATCAGGAAGTGAAAGCATCCTGTATAGAAACAGCCTTAGCAAAATTCAAAAGAATCATTGAGAAGCATTATGATGAGATCAGTATATTTAGTGCCAAAAGTTCTGATATCTACAACATTCAAAAGGGAGTCATCCGCACTAATTGTTTAGATTGCTTAGACCGGACCAATTCTATACAGACATTTATAGGACTAGAAATGTTGGCCATTCAATTGATGCTACTGCAATGTATTGACAAAAAACAAAATGTCAATAGGTTTGAAGAAGTATTTAAGCAGATGTGGGTAAATAATGGCAATGAAGTATCTAAAATTTATGCTGGTACAGGTGCTATTCAGGGTGGCTCCAAACTAATTGATGGTGCCAGATCTGCTGCTCGCACAATTCAAAATAATTTATTAGACAACTCCAAACAAGAGGCTATTGATATATTACTTTTGGGTTCAACCTTAAACTCTGAACTAGCTGATCGGTCAAGAATATTGCTGCCCTCTAACTTGTTGCATACATCAACACCACTTCTTCGAGAAATGTGCCGCAGATCAAATGAATTTACCCAGCCAACTACAATTCGGATCACAATTGGTACATACAATGTGAATGGAGGTAAACATTTCAGAAGTCTAGCTTATAAGGATGTTTCACTTGCAGACTGGTTATTGGATTGTCCCAATTCTGCTTTAATAAATACTGTAAATTTGAAGGAACATCCATCAGATATATTTGCAATTGGGTTTGAGGAAATTGTTGATTTAAATGCCAGCAATATAATGGCAGCCAGTTCTGATAATGCTAAGGCATGGAGTGAAGAATTAGAGAAAGTGCTTTGCAGAGATGCTCCCTATACTTTATTGTCCAGTCACCAGCTGGTAGGAGTTTGTCTTTTCATATTCGCGAGGAAAGATTTGATTCCACATATTAGAGATGTTGCTCTTGACTCGGTTAAGACTGGACTTGGAGGTGCTACTGGAAATAAAGGAGCAGTTGGTATCCGCATGGTGATATATGGTACCTCGTTGTGTTTCGTGTGTGCTCATTTTGCTGCAGGCCAATCTCAGGTTACCGAGCGTAATGCTGATTATACGGAGATAACAAGGAAAATAGCATTTCCAATGGGTCGCTCATTATATTCTCATGATTACGTATTTTGGTGTGGTGATTTCAATTATCGTGTCGATTTAGATAAAGACGAAATACGCTTACTAGTATCGCAGAACAATTTGCAACGTATTTTGGACCATGATCAATTATTACAACAAAAAGAACAAGGATTAGTTTTCAAGAATTGTTTTGAGGGTGAAATTACATTCCCACCTACTTATAAATACGATTTATTTAGCGATGATTACGACACTAGCGAAAAATGTAGAGCTCCTGCATGGACTGACCGCGTATTATGGCGAAGCAGAAAGTACACTATCGACCCAGAGACAACGTCGGAATTATCAGCTGGAAAATTACTTCATTATGGGCGAGCAGAACTTAAACAAAGCGATCATCGTCCTGTCATCGCTATTTTAGAAATCGAAGTTTCACAAGTGAGTTACACGAAATGTATGGAAGTGTTCTATGAAGTTGTAAAAGATCTTGGACCTCCTGACGCTAGTATAATTGTACAACCTTATGATGAATATTCTGGTGAAGATACAGTATTTGATGATAACGTTATGGCAGCCGTATTACAAGAATTATCTACAATTGGTGAGGTAACGTTAGTACGTTTCATTGACGATCTTACGCTGAGCATCACCTTTAGAGAAGGACAAAATGCGTTGGCTGCAGCTCAAAAAGGTCAGATTTCGGCTTGTTCTATTCCTCTCCAAGTTTCACTAAAAACACCTAACTGGTCTGATATAGTTCGATCTGAAATCAATTTATGTTCAAACAATACCGTGCCGTTATCTGGGGAAGCTCAACCTGAACGACCTCTAAGATCAGCGCCTCCAACGCCACGAAGGCAGCAACCTAGTAGGCCACCCGCGCCGTCACCAACTCCGTTAGTGCCATCAAGAGCTCCGCCAGTTTCTGTGAGCCCAGCACGTCCTCCTCCACCACGGCCGGCGCCTCTACCGCCAGATGCCGGCAAAACTAGTGCTCAACCACCGATAACGTCGCCGCCGGTTGATAGTGTGCCGCCGCCGACATGTGCGCCGCCGCCGCCGCCGGAGAGCAGTACGCCTCCGCCCGCCGGTCCTCCGCCCCCGGTGCCCGCTAGACAAGGAGCACCACCGCCACTGCCAGCACGTCCTCGGCCAGTTTAAACAAAAACGAAAACTTTGTTACTATTTTACTTATATTTTATTTTTTTATGTTACCTTCTCGTATTTATTCTTTGATTTAAATAGGTATATTTTGTATATCTGTTACGTACTTGTAATTATACTAACTTTATGAACGAATTTAATTTCACTGTAGTTTGGAGAATGCATTAGCTATTTTGTCTGCGATAGAATCGCTTTCAATTAATATTATATGATAGAATAACTACTTATCTGTCGAAGTAATACGTCTACAACAAATAATTTTAATATATTGTTACGTTATATTAAGCAAAATATTTTTTAGATTCACTCTTACTTATTATTTACTATCGCAGTTATATTTTTATATAAATAATTTTAAGATATTTAAAGATGCCTTTTGCGGAAACCTAGACTGCAGTCTAGATTTATTACTGTCTATTAATGTGAATTTATTAGCAGTGAATTTGGTTTTGCATATTATAGAATAGAGCATTGTTTGATATTCAAATTGTACAAAGGAGACCGTTTCAATGCTAAAAATATAATGAGTTATTGTATTTTATACTCATTTATACTGTTTACTACATACTGCTGCTATTGGTCAGCCATTGGATTTTATGGCATCTAAACATGACTTGTTTATTACACAAATTTATGCAAATGTATTCGTAATTAAGATTAAATCATTTTGAATCTGTGTTATATTTAATTTGGTACCTTATAAGGTATACATAATGTTTGTTCTGTTATAGGAATATTCAATTATATTTTTATTATAATAGTGCATATTTTGTTAAAGTTAGTATAATTCGTGTATTTATTTAAGCTTAGAATCCAATGGATATAAATGGTTTTATTTAAGTTTATTCGTCCTAAGTTAATTCAATTAGTTTTGGTACCTATAGAATGGTACCATATAGTGCATGTGTGAGATGAAATGTTTGCTATATATATCGACATATTATAGTTAAATAAAATGTATTTATCTATGTACGCAAAATGAAAAAATTAAAACTATGTCTATGTAATTTTAAATCAGTTTATTAAATTTCTAAGAACATATAAAGTGGATCATGAGTCATGATTGTCATGACAGACGTATCATCGCAAAATCACGTAAAATTCATAAGTATATGTAAAAGTAGATATGGCAATGTTGTTTATATGGCAGTATTGTGCCTAAGGTGGCTATCTTAAATCATTGCATATTATAACATAAGCTATATTTGATCGTGAACTACACACTTATATACCTACGTTGATATCAAGTTCAATAATCGAAGGACTTATTGTGTTCACTTCTCCGTTCGTCATCTGATAAAGATATAGGTGGATTGTGCATATAATGTTAATTACTGAAAAATACACTGTCTTGATTGTAACAACATACATAACTAAATATCGTTCGCTGAGTAGAAAATTATACCGCGGTAGACTGAAGTAAGCTGCAACAATACATTATCTCGATGTCCTTGCTATGATAACGTACTAGCCTGCTGTGTAGTTAGTGATTCACGGCTTACGTACAGTCGCTGTTCTATGATATCAATGTTAAGTTTTCTTCTTACTCTTAGATTTATTAGAGATGTATGTAATGATTTATGTAACAACAGTATGTAAAATATGTTAAGCGCAGTATTTCTTTTTTGCGATTGCGTGACACCAGTACCTAAAATGTGATCAAAATTATATAGATAAACACGTAAGTAATTTCTCGTGCAGACATAAAGGTACTAATTAAATCTTACCGTTGAGGCATTTTTGTGCTCTCGGTTACAAATTTACGGACTCGAGTAGATATACATAGATATAGGTACATATAGTACCTAATATAAATATAAATATTTATTAAATCATAAAGTTTACGAGTTTGGACTGTTGACGGCAATTGATAACAATCGTAGTTCAAATTGTACCAAACTACGAAAGATTGTTGCAAACCCATGACTGCAACGCAATGCAGAAAAGAACACTGCGTTTTACACATACAAATGAATATCCGGCTACGTTAATAGAAGAACGATATCGATAACAACGATTACAAATAAATATTATAATTATCATATATATAGGTATGTGTCAATATAATCTTTGGTTATAATATCACATTACAATAACTATTATTTTTGTACGAAATTGGATCGGTTTCGTGTAAATAAGACTATAGTGCATAATATTTACCTATTTACGTATATGTAGGTATATTGTGTCATTATTGGCTCGTATAAATTTTGACCAACATACAGTAACAGGGTCTTAATAAAGTTGAGGTGGCTACATATTATGATCAAGTGAATAGTAAAACTGAAAACGTCTGTAATCTCTCTATTAGCAGAATTACTCCCTTTTCCTATAGAGCCAATGCATTGATTTAAATAGAATTTATTCTATTTTAATAATAGGTTTGTTTATTCAATCATTACATCCGCTCTTTCCAGTGATGTATCTTCTTTTAAGCTTCAAGAGGAAAGTTAATAAGTACGCAATCAATCGTAAGTAGGAAGCCATACTCTTTAACCTTAGGCTCCTGCGTGGGCGAAATTCATTACAGACATTCAAATCAGATAGAATTAGAACAAGCGTGCTAATATACGGTTTTTAATGTTGTTTCTTTGTAGCAAGTAACAAGAATGGTCTATCGTAGAAAACATGAAATTATTGGAGCTGTAATATTTTCGTGCAGCTGAATATGTCAAATAGAATGCTAAGACTCACGCTAAGCTAGCGAAAATAGGTGTATGTATATTCAATTTTGTTAAGCGAATTGCAAACTGAGAAGACGTCGCATGCAGCAATGACGATTATATATTATGTTTCACCTTGCAAATAAAGACGGCTCGTATTATTTAAAGGCACTTTTGCTGAAGTCGCGGTTTTCGCTCCGCTTTATCTACACGTTACATGATCGAAAATATTATAGTTAAGTATCTACTCTTGTTTTCATTTCACTTATAATTCGTTATCTATCAGTGTACTGTGGGAAATTACTATCACTTATATTGTTTGTATGTATGTGTTCACTTTTGGTCTTAAGAGTCGATTTACAATCACCAGATAAACATCTAACTGAAAAGGTATAAATCTTTAGTTTTATACCTACTGTTTGGTATTGAGTTTTTTAATAGGCAATCTATCAAATTTATTCCTCTGCGATGTTATTTAACGGTTGGAAAACTGGCTCAAAGTTGTTCATAATTAGGATTTTCATTACTTTCTCGTTGTTTAGACGTGACAAATCAATAGGTACAATAATACGTAGAACACTGAACCAATGTTGGATATATCTATTGCTTAGTATTAGTCGTTCTAATTAAAATATTGATCTGGTTACGTAATTTGTTAAATTAGACCAAGTTTCTTAATTACAAGGCTGTGGTGTGCATTTCAAAATGAGATTCTGTACTAAACTCTCAAAAATGTTTCGGTCAGTTTCTTTTATCGGTCTGATCGAAGGTAAAAAGTTCCATAATATTTCGTTAGTTTTTTTACATTAACTTAAACTTACATTAGATTATATAGATGTGACCACAGATAGAAATGTAAGTACATATAGCAAGTACAAATTGTATAAAGAAAAGTGCGACATCTTTTGACCTATTTATTACTTTCTCAGTGCAAAGAAGTGGAAGAAAATGTTTGGTCCAGTAGAGGGTTTTGTATTTTCCTATGGTTCGCAAAATGGCTGTTCGAAAGCGGACTGAACAAAATATCACTTGCTTTATTTATTTGCTCTGCTGTCTGTGGAAATAATATATGTTATAAGTACCTATATTTATTTATAGTGGTTAGTTCTCGACTATTCACTAAGTCGGTACCTGATTTTTTTTCCTTTTCAGTCTAATATCGGATGCTGACTGTAGAAAACACTATATTATTAAAATAATCGATCAAATTATAGTTGAAGTTAGCAGAAAGCTAGTTAAGATGTGTTTAAAATGTACCTAGTTCGGTGTTTCAAAAGTAGTGCTTCATGAATGTTATCGCTGTGTACGTACATATATGAATTCACAACATAATATGGTTTGCAATATGGCAATTATAGATACAAGGCCAGTATTGGTATGTTATATAGTTATGAAATATAGAAATATTTAAAAGGCTACTTGATTTATTATTTCTTATTCCCAACTATGCTACTACGAACGACTTACTCCCATCCGTCCGGCGCGGCGCGGGCGCCGCTGAACCGTCAAAGGGGCAATAAGAAAATAGTTTAATCGTCTTGGCGTCGGCGTTTATAAGGAAGGATGGCATTGATGAAGTTTAAACTAGACCGATGCTCCATGCAGATATAATAGTTACCAGCCTACACTCCTGAAACTCTGCCGATGATGCAAGTATTACTTGAACGTCGGCATAAAGGAGGCGTTTCACTAGTAACTCAATCATTCTTAATCCACAATAATCTATTGTAATCTTAAAAATATATAATCCCCGAATAGTTAATGCAGCCACCGTGACATTAGAAATCCAAATTAGAGCAGTTAGGAGTGTCTTAAAATGTGGTAATGTCCGGTACCGATGATATAAAATAATAATAATAATACGCTGTAGACTGACTTTCGGTCACGGTGGCCAAGCACAAGTATCAACACAAGCACAAATGCACTCTTTGTTCCGTAACTCATAATCTAAGGGACAGCTCCGACAGTACCCGATGGAGATCAGGCGCAGGCTTTATGTGCTTTCAAGGGGTGTGCAACCAACCGTCAACCTCATACGTCTGGTCACCTATTGAGAATTTCTTCGCCGACAATCCAAACATTTTTTTGTAGGTTCGACCCGATACTCGATGAAGTTTTGGGTTCGTATTACGGATCGGGTATGCATAGCAGTCGCATCTACTACAGCTGCAGCACCGAGGCAATAAATATAGGTAGGAACCGTAAAACGGGGTGGATAGGCACGATTTGTAATTTTGGATTTGATTAGGTATATTTAATTATTTTTATGAGTGAATAAACGCTTAATGAGTCTAATTGTTTATTTTATCATTTTATAATAATTTTATTTATGCATTAGAAGTAAATTGACAACGTTAATGCGTTGCATCGTCGTCGACGTTTTAACGGATCGATGGACGAGAAACGAAGCGGTGGGCAGGGTGCTGCGTTGCGCTGTCGGAGCTCCGGTGCGACGACGGATATGTTCCGATCCATAGTGGAATGAAGACTGAAATCAGTGCATACGTCGCCCTTTTGCGCTGCGAGGTCGTGCGTCGTCGCAGCGCAGATGTGGCATACAATGCGTTGATCCGTTACGACGCCGCAACGCAGTGCACTAAAGAGGCACCTTCCTTAATGTAAATATATTTTCTTTCCTGATTGACATAAAAAGTAGGCATGTCTCAGTTTAAGTAATTGTAGGTCCTCATCCATTAAATCTTTAAGGATATCGTTCTCATTTTTGTAATAAGACGGTCTTCTGAGGGAATACTATTTATACCACTGGTACTAAGTTTCGGTTCATCATCAATAACATGTTTTGTTTCTGTAATGTAAGAGTTCTTCGATATTTGTTTACATTTATTAACGTGTATTTTCTTAAAAAAGGTTTCATTGGATATAATGTTAATTTTGGTTTTTTTGTTTCTCTTCGGTTTCAATATTTCGAATCGTAATATCTGCTAAGACTTAATGTGCGCTTGTATCTGGAAATCCAAGAGAGTATTCATTTTCTATTTCAAATTCATCATCATACACGAATGGCATTGCTTCTATATCAAATTTTACATAGCTTAACGTGATATTTTCATAAATTTTCATTTTCTTCATAATTTATCTTGTTTTCAGTCATTTTTTCATTTTGATTCATTACGTTTTCTTTAGTATCTTTTTCATTTTGTTTATCAGATCTTTCTCTTTTCCTTTTTTAGAGATCTCAGTACCTATATTAGCCTCTCCTCGTTTTTATTTTTACATCTCCATCTTCAGAATCAACATAATCTTCAGTTTCATCATAAACCTTAGAATTTTCACCATTCCTAACACTTCTCAGCAATTACATTTAACTTTCTTTTTCTCGTAGATTGCTTGGCGCTCATAGTTCTATACCGTAGCTCCTTAAGTAAGTCCAAAATTAATTTTCCACTTCTTCTTCACAATTTTCAGCAGGCAATCTGTTTAATACCTGGTTTTGATCGATACGATTAATTCCTGTTTTTCTGAAACCAACTAATATATTGTTTTTATTGCGCTCTATTGTAATTCTTCCATGAGCATTTTTAAAAGTTTTGGAAAGCATCCCTTTGGAACACAAGATTCTTTCTTACCATCTTTTTCTTCCCTTCTAGAAGAATATTACGCCATGCAGTTTTCATTGGTCGAAAGTAAGCCACATCTAAGGGCTGTGTTAAATGAGAGATTAGATGGTAAAAACACGAGAAATATATTCTCCTCATGGCAAATTTGTATCACGTCGATCGATAGATGACTGATGACAGTGACGACAAATTATCCCCAACAAAAAAATGTTTCCTTCATTTCCTCTGAAATAAGGCAGAATAATAGTTTTGATCCAGTTTTCAAAAATGTTGGTGTCGAACCATCCACTTTGAGAACGATTGTACCAGATGGCCCATTTTCAGTCCAGGTGTCGTAAAGGTTTTGGGCTTTGTAAACTACGTAGGGGGGCAGTACTTCTCCAGCAGCTGTCGCAAAGATCATGATCGACATAGAAGCTTTCGAATGGTTCATGACTCGTCCTGGGTATTTTGTTCCGCGTTTAGTTAAAATTTCTTTCGTCCTGGGTCATCACATAAGTTTGTCTCATCGTAGTTAATTAAATTTTTGGGATCAATACCAGTTAAGTAGAGAGATTTCTAATTCTTTAAAATAATCTTTGATAGTCTCAGGAGATACTGCTGCTCTGTTTCTTTTATTATACATAATATTTGGGCAATTTCTATGCGTGATTTTATTTATATGACGTTTAAGAAAATTTGCTAAACAGTCAGGACCAGATAAATTGTCTTTAAATTTTAAAACAGTTCTTCCTATTTTGTCTAGGTAATTTTTAGTAAAATATCTGAAATCCAAAGAATCGAGAGGATATACTCAATCAGCACAGATATTTATATACTTGATCATGTGTTTCTTCACCTCCAAAGAAAAAACTGTTTGTATAAGACAGATTTATAAATACCATATTTATCAGCGACTGTTTTTAAT
The DNA here is from genome assembly GCA_963675205.1 of Catocala nupta. Classification (NCBI taxonomy): domain Eukaryota; kingdom Metazoa; phylum Arthropoda; class Insecta; order Lepidoptera; family Erebidae; genus Catocala; species Catocala nupta. The sequence continues at coordinate 20,965,903 of OY776086.1, read as the reverse complement.
GATACTGTTGGTTTATTTTTTGTTCTTTGGTATTCGTGAATAGCTGCGTTCAGCACCTCCTCATCGTATTTTTTGTACCGTCTGCCTAGGGTAGGGTCAGTGTCGTGGCATGTTACCCACGAAAAAAGTACATGTCATTAACAGAACGTACACATATCTACATAAAAACATCCCTACGACAATCCTTAACCCTTCTCTGTACCCCTGACAAAGTGTATCAGAATTTTCCTGATGATCGTTTGGATAGTTAAAGCGTAAAGGAGTAAAAAATAAGCAAATACACTTTCCAATTTATGATATTAAAAAGAAAAAATATTTTCTTTCCAATTTATAACAAAACAAATTATTATTATTTGTTTTGCTGTGATTCACTCTTTAAATCAAACTATATAAATAAAAATGATGTAAATAATATTTAAAATAATTAAGTAGGTACATGTGACAACCCTAACGGCGTTGTCTCTAACCCCCTTCGTATTTCTATTTAAGCCTTCCCGTATCTAATGACCCCTCATGTCATATCTATAAACCCCCTTCGACGTGTCTATTCTCCCCTTTAGCGTATCTATTAACCTCTTAACGATTTAAGAAAAGGCAAATTTCACATTTTGCATTGTTTTAAATAATGTAATGAAGTGGTTCTTACCGTTACTTGTCAAAAATAATGGGCACTCACTAACGCTTCAAAATACACCAAATTTGTTTGTGTAACTGCACTTTAACTTATTAAAAAACACTAAGTTTTGCGAGCTTAATTTTGCCGCGACTTACACAGTACTTTTTTTTTGTGTTGCGCTCCATAGACAATCGGGATTTGCCATTTTATAAAAATGGAGTAGTAAAAAAACAAACGTAATTGTTTTATAAGCTGTGATGCCACTCGAACTTTTTTGGTTTTGTGACCAATCACCCCGTGAATTCTATTAACCCCGTTTTACGGTAGTTTATTGTCTTATAGGTAAGCGCCTTACTGCAAAACATCTATAATAAACTAATCACAGTAGGTATGTAAAGACAAGCCCAGGATTAAACATGTTATATCGAGATTCTATGTAACTTCTTGTCAGACCAACAGATGATGGTATAGAAGCCTTGAACCTTATTCAGCAGCAGTGTGCGAGAGAGGAGTGGCTAAACATTTTGCACTCATTATTGCGAGATTGAAGCAGTAATATAATGAATAAACGAATCTTGTAGATAGTGGTGTTTTAATTCCAAAACCTTTACTTAAATATACGACTCTTGAATTTGGTAGTATAGTAAGTCAGAATTCTTTTAAGGCACACTTATAGGAAAACAAGAAAATAAAGACACCATTGAAGTTTTGGTTTTACGATCGTTTATTTCTAATCACAGTGTTGAGACACTTCATAACACAGGCGACTAACATATAATATTTGAAATTAAATTAGTTCATGTATGTATTTACTTCTTGGGTACAGCATGGCCGTAGATGGTGTGACCAACTCCGATGAGGCCGGCGATGCAAAGAGCCATGGTCAGACGGTACAAGATGCTATCGAGGGGACCTCCCTTCAGGAACACGGGCACGTCATCATCTTTCTGTAAAACATTACAGCAACAAATTTAGTATACTTTTAGTTGTATTATGTTGATTATCACTTATTGTTTGCCCTTAATATTGTAATGATTGAATAAGGCACTCAGATTATTGTAACACTTATGTATAGTTGACAATAAAAGATTTGATTTTGGATTCGAACCCATGACCACACGATCACAATTCTGATGCCATGATGATTTTAGAGACTAATTCATTAGAAAATGTTGCATTTTCCTAGACCAACTACATACATATATACATATTTTCCTCTACAATCAGGGGTTTATACCGATTATTAGGCTTTCCATCAGTTATCAATCATTTTAGTATCTACATTTTTAATTATTTAAACACTTATCCGAGTACTTTTTACCAAGCTCATGACTAGAACATGTCTCATAATAATTAATATCTGCGTAACATACGCATGTAAGAACTCATATCTAATTACTTTTTAAATTTAATTCTACAGTTTAGAATTATGATAATAAAAAAATACCACTAATATGTCATCTTACACCAGTTTCAAGTACTCTGCATAATATGTAAATACTAAATATAAACTTTAAACTTGACAGTGTCAGTGCTCGAGCAGCTTTGAAACGCTCGAGTCCCGCGGGACTCGAGCCGGTTCTAAAACGCTCGAGCGCTGGCTTGAGCGTTTAGATAAAAAAGCTCAATTATAGCGCCGAACACAACGCTCGACTCCAGCTTGAGTGCGAGCGTCTACAAAGTATGTGAAGAATACGCTACGCCCGCGGCTTTGAATCGGTAGTCGTATGCTGCGATGTATGTATGTCTTTTTAGTATGGATGTGGATGTCTTTAGTAAAAAGTTTCTGTTACATATTTTAAATGTAACACGACCCGCGATGGTTTTAAAGTTATCCCATTTCTAACTGTTCCGACATTCTTCACAGCTGTTCCGACATTCTTCACAGCTGTTCCGACATTCTTCACAGCTGTTCCGACATTCTTCACAGCTGTTCCGACATTCTTCACAGCTGTTCCGACATTCTTCACAGCTGTTCCGACATTCTTCACGCTTAGGTAAATCTATCAATTCACCACTAACTTCCACGTCACCACGTCCATTCTCACTACCACTAATAATAATGCTATCGTTTTCCATTTCATATGAAACACTCAACATTATGAATGCAAAACAATTAGCAAAATAATAAAACTTATAGAAAATATGCAAACACGTCGATAAAAATTATTTCCAATTTGAGTCGAAGTGCATAGGCACGTCACGCGTCATAATGAATAAAGAATACCCTTTAATTAAATAATTATTAATATACCCCCAGTAAAAATGGTAACGCTTCGACGCTTGAGCGCGTGACACGAGCGTCGAACCCCGAGTCTTCAACGCTCGTGAGTCTTAAAGGCTCGAGAGTTTAACGCTCGAGTTTTGAATGCTGAAAAGCGTCGACTCAGCGCTCGACGTTTAGTGCTTATTTTTACAACACGTGACTATCGCTAGTTGTTTTTGAAATTCTATTGTAACATTTCCAGACTTGGTGTTGCTACTGAGAATTTCGTTACAGAAAAAACAAATAACGCCTTACCCGTGAATCAAACTGAAACTTCATGAACGTTTATCGCGTTCACTACCACTGCGCTACCGAGTAACAGTGAGAGTTAAGTGGTTAGATAACAATATAACTGTATATAGGGCACCATAGTGTTGCTTCATATATTATGTAATATGTCGTCGAAAATCGTATTTTACATTATGAAAGCAACCATCACAGTTACAGATTAAAAGTAAATATAAATATAGTTTAGCTACTGTGCCAGATTTGTTAATAAATATAGTAGGCGCAAAATTAAATAATATAATTTGCAGGAATAAATGATTAAAAAAAAAAGGAATATGTCTATCTTGTTTTTATTATCAACTATATACATGAAACTGTACTGTGTGAACTGAAATGTAATTCCACTCATCCCACTCTGTGACATTGTGGTTAGGAAGAATGGAAAATAATCTAAGTACACTTGTCAGCACAGCTGTTAAAGGACACCAAAAATGTATTTCTTATAATATAATAACATCATATTTTTCTTAATGAAGAATGTTTAACATTCCTTATGCACCAGTCAAAATTAATGAATTTATTTATTATATTTAGGACTACCAGTATTTATAGCAACTACTGGTGGTAAATATAACAAATAAATACATCAAATCAAATTTGGCAGGAAAGAAGATATAAATTTCTAAGTTTTGGCTCGTTGCATAACCTTTTGAGTGACACAGCATGCACAATTTGGTGAGCTTAGGACTAAGTTAATTCTAAGCTGCTAAATTGTAAAACCATTCAACATAGTCAAATGCTGTTTTTATAGATTTCAATGCACCATAATATATGTCACTATAGAACTTATGTTACTGCAGATTTATTAGTTCATTATTGTTGATTTTAGCCGTGGTTTGCACACAATCACTATTCTCTCATTAAACAATGCAGTTATTGTATCCAGATTTGGTTAGCTTATAATTTTTAGTTCTTTCTTTTAAAAATAAAAGTTTTAATGTGATTATAGTATTATTAATGCATAACTTTTATGTGGATAAGTTGCTACAAATTAGTATTAGGTACAAAATAAATACCTATTTTATATTTTACAATGTTCATAAATTGTTATAATCAAAATATGTTTACCATACAATTAAATTTTACAGAAACCAATAAATCAGTCATATTAATATTATGTCATCATCATCAATTAAACATATTGAAACAAACTTCAACATCTTTAACTTATGAAGTTGTATTACTTATATATAACCTATGTATAAAATATAATTAGATTAATTTGTTTTAAAATTATTAATGTAAATGTATAAAATTAAAATATTACATACTTCTATGAATTAAGTTATTGCATGTGCCAGATACTTGGCTACAGGTTTTACTACAATGTATTGAATCAACTCAGTAAACCTATTAAGTCTTGGAATGTCACACATAATTAAAAGAGAAGTTGTATTACTTACATATAACCTATGTATAAAATATAATTAGATTAATTTGTTTTAAAATTATTAATGTAAATGTATAAAATTAAAATATTACATACTTTTCTGAATTAAGTTATTGCAGGTTTACTACAATGTATTGAATCAACTCAGTAAACCTATTAAGTCTTGGAATGTCACACATAATTAAATTCCTATTGTGTCCAGCCACCAGTGTGCTATTGCAACTAAATAGATTAAGACAATCTTTGGCTGATTAGTATGACACTACATAAATTTCCATAACCAAAGAATATTGACATAACCATTTATGATGTTACTTACATCTGACAATAAAATGACAATATTGTTTTGGTGGATGAGAATCCCATCTTAATTACTGAATGATTGGAACTATTATAATGTACTATAGTTGAAGCTATATTACTTTTCAACTTAGTCATTGATAGCTTGTCCCTTTGATATGGTTTGAATGCTCTCAATGTAAACCTACCTTTGGTGATAACAATTGATATGATAACATAAATCTATCATATGAATAATGGGTATTTGTGCATTGATGGCTCTAATAAAATATTATGCAGGACAAAATAAGCCTTCATCCAATGAAATAGGGGTCAGCTTTGCAAACTATGTTACTGCAGCTTATTTAACTTGCCAAATATATAACAATATACTTATTATCTTATGTGTTTTCACAAAATTTATTGTAATATACATAATGCAGTATATTATATGTATTTATCTTATTCTAAACCTCAAGCGAAAAATAATAATGCATCTGTTGGTATCAATAAATGGACTGTTATACAAGGAATAATTACATAGTTTCTAGTAAGGCTTTTCCTAAAGTGATGAGGTTGAAATGACAGTTGACTGATCTATTGCTTGGATGTAATTAATTTGTATAATATGACTAAGAATTCAATCAAGTATGGTTTAAATTGCTTATTAATTGATTTTGTACTGTAACAATAAAAGTATTATTTACGTTATCTATACTACATAACTGTTAAGCAATAGTTACCTGGAACTGTTGCTGTTGCTTGCGGATCTTCTCTGGTACAGGTGGGTAAGGGGTATTGGTGCCAGGGATCAAGTTCCTCTTACCCGGAGCAGGGCATGCTTCGGCTACGGTTGATAATTGATGGGTGTTGTAGTGAATAGTTGGCGGCTCCACTCGTTGCAAAGCAATCGGAGCCTATGAGTAAAAATCTTATCAATTACAAGCTACCAAAGGTAACCATAATAACATTTGTACAGGGAGTAGATACTTACAACAGGGAATAGTGGACTTTGCAAGTGAGTTGAGGCGATAAGCCTGCCAGTAGCTCTGCTTAGTTGGTGGTACATTTTTGCGGATAACTTCTAATTATGTTCAGCAAAGTGCCTGAAAATCGAACGATTACGAAACAAGTACTTTTATCTGAATCGTTCTGAAACCTTAAACTAAATATATCAATATAGTTTTAATATGTAATTTTTAAGACCATTAACGCTAAATTTTATAATAATAAATTTAAAAAGAATTATAATAACATAGTTTAAAAATGTAAGCGTAATTATAATAATCAATAAATAAAAATTTGCAGATACTGTAAATATTGTAAAATTGCAAATAGCTATAATGGTATTTGAACATACACAACGTTCAGAAATATAAATATGTTTAGATCATAAATATATTAGACCTTTAAACAATAACGTATTTACGAAAAATACTATAGAATTAATTTATATTTATTTTAAACTATGGTACACACAGCGATACATCAACCTAGACTGTTTGGACATTGAACTATTAAAAGTTGAACGCTGCGAATCGTGCGAGAGAGTGCGTTATATTTTTGTTACGCTCTATCCTTACCATTACATCGACACCACTATGTACTGTCCTTTTCCGACAATTCTCTCTTTTGTATGTAGCGTAGTTATGCATATATAGGGTCTAACTTTATATGTAGTCGTGTGTACATATTTATTGAAAGAATAAATATTCAAATGAAAATTAAAATAATTTTACACTAAATTTTACTTCCGATTCTGAACGAAATAGTCAGCCATATTTCTTTTTGAGTTTGACATTTCTTTTACTTTGAGCACGTTTTTCAAGGAAGGTAAGATTGTGAAATAACACAAAATATCTTTGAATATTCGTATATTTAATTTAAAAGTGATTGTGCAATAAAACTTTACAGTGACTTAATTATATTACTTGTATGTTTAGTGTGTCAAATAAGTATTCTTATTCGAAATTTGAAAATCCGCGTGGCGTGTCGTGTCTGGACACCGCTTGTCATTTGTTTTATAAAGTATCATCCATCTTTCAACCGGTACCCCGTAGATGTTGGTGTGACCATTTAATTTTTCTTTCAGCTCTACAATGCAGATCTTCGTGAAAACCCTCACGGGTAAAACCATCACCCTCGAGGTGGAAGCTTCAGATACTATTGAGAATGTGAAGGCCAAGATTCAAGACAAAGAGGGTATCCCCCCAGACCAGCAGCGTCTTATCTTCGCTGGTAAACAATTGGAAGATGGCCGCACTCTATCTGACTACAATATCCAGAAGGAATCCACACTCCACTTGGTGCTCAGACTTAGAGGAGGTATGTATTGAAATGCGATTGCTTCTGATAAGTACCATTTATGCTTCAGATATTTGTCAGCAGCTCATTTCGACATACTTTGGCCACATAGTACGAAGAGGAGATTAATACCTCGAAAAGCTGATTGTAGTTGGGAAGAGAGCTCGAGGACGGTCCCCAACCAGATGGACCGATCAATACAGCATTTATCTTCAACCAAACTCAGCTCGGTGGTCGGAAGTGCCATGAACAGGAACCGATGGAGGCAAATTGTTCGATCCAAGCGTGGATTATCCAATGATGATCACAATCCTCAGACATGAGGAACCAACCATAGAGAGATGCTTCAGATAAATGTGTATAAATGAATTTATTTCTATGCAAGAACTAATGTTTATTCTATATTTTAGGTACCATTGAGCCCTCTCTCCGTATCTTGGCCATGAAGTACAACTGCGACAAAATGATTTGCCGTAAGTGCTATGCTCGCCTTCACCCTCGTGCCACCAACTGCCGCAAAACTAAGTGTGGTCACACCAACAACCTGCGCCCCAAGAAGAAGCTGAAGGATTAAGTTAAAACTAACTTGCAATTTACATATATATTCCATCTGTTATTTTGCAATTAACCATTAAGCCCAAATTAATAAAAGTGTAACATCTTTAAAACATTGTATTCTTTCTACCTATCTACAGTATAAATGTTGTACTAGTGAAAAGGAGTCACTAACCCTTTGTTGCTGAGGATGTAAGATTTTTGTGAGGTGTACAAAAACTGAGTTGGCTTATAATGAATAATTATAAATGTTTAATTATACTGCACCTACATGAGATACATGGTATAATTTAAGCCAATTTTGCATTGTATGGTTTGTAATTTTGCATTCTTTTGCAGTAGAGGTGCATACCTATATTTCAACAAAATACTGGTGGCAGTTTTTATCTGCTTATGGTTAGCAGCTAACCAGTTGAATCCTAACTGATAATGCATAGAATGAGGAGAGACATGTGCCTGATGTCTTAGAGATTTTGATGCTGAATAAAAATATGAATATGTATTATTTGCATAGTGTGCATATCATATAAAGGCATATTTTAGAGGCCGAAAATTGGTTGTAGTTTATATTGTGGTTTGCATGATATTTTTAGTATATTCACAAGATATAATAAATAGGTTTTGTTTCAACAAAACATACAATATTAGTCAATTTTAAACAAATTATAAAAAACGTTTCTGAGGTCTATTATTAACTAGAAAGCTTAACAAAATACCTATATGGTAACAGCATATCATAGAGATAAGTATACTATATAATATGACTAATAATAATTGGTCTTGATATAGTTTGAAGAATTGGTTATATTCACTACACCTATTTATATAACTATCATAAAAGTACATCTGCGAATATAACCAAAAGCAGTTCTGTTGTAATTTTGTGCATCTATTGATCAGTTTAGTTTTAAAGAAAAACCATAATAATTAACCCTTTGCCTAGTAAGAGATTGCATTGTTTTTGGCGCCCGCCTTAGCCTAATTATTGGCAATTCAAATGTATAAATTTCTTATTATACCTAAGCCAACATTTAAGTATTTTATCTCGATGCTAGTATTTATAGATAATCTATAGGAGTTCCTAGATAGATAAAAATTGATTCGCAGCATATCGACAGATGCGCTTCTCGATAGATACACAACTCAACAGATACGCAGCTCGTCAGTCAATTAATAGAGGATTCGCAGCATGTCGTTAGAAACACAAGTAGTCAAATACGCATTTCGACATCTCTCGGTATATATTCGCAACTTGACAAAAACTCTACAAACAAGCAGTTCGGCAGACACGCTGTTTGGCAATCACGCAACTCGACAGTTTCGCATTTCGTCAGACATTTGAAACCATTCACCCAGATCGCGTAACAATGCAATCATCATTAAAACAAACAAATTTACCCTCTATCACCCATTTTAAACTTACTAGGTTTCACCTACTATAAGAACAAGTAGTAGGTAGTAGGTATTTAGGTATGTCCGTCCATATTAATTAAAATTAAATTAGCAATGACCACATCAAAATATAATTTAAATGGGCCTATTCCGTTTACCCACCCTAAAACAGTCACCCTAGGGTGGTTACTTGGAAACCTGTGTCCATCTATCCACCCTGACACGGGATGCCGAGTTTCTACAGCACAGTGGATGGATAAATAAAATCTGTCACACTGTCGCTAGTCAATTCGTTTGCTATGGAGAGGTGTTATTAAAGCAGCAACTTTGCTTCTACCATGCTCCTTATTAGGTATCCATGCCGTACGGAAAATATATTAGCTCCATTTGTAGATAATCGAGTTGAACCATTAGGAATACCATAACCCATTAACAATAGAAGACTTTGCAGCCGAGACTTTTAATAGCTTCAGAACTCAATTCAAATCGTCGAAAACGCTGGGTGTTTGACATTTTGGTTGCACTCTCCCTTGCCAAGCGTAATCTTCGGTATCAGCGTCTCGATTGCGGCTGGTCATATATACCTACAATATGGATAACGTCTGCACGGATGGTGTACTAGTTTAATAATAATAATAACCATTTAATTTAGCGTGGCATAGACGCATAGGTACACACGGTCGCTTCAACAGTACCATTGCGCCGTGTTTGGGTTCGATCCACATACGGAACATGCACAGATGGTTGTTCCGAGTTCAGACTCGAACACAAACAACAACCTGGGTGTTCTTTGTGTTTGATTACATATTTGAACATTCATACAATTTTCAAATGTTTCACTTTTACCTTTTGTACTTTACATATTGAGCAAGCTTCAGCTTCAGTTTAAAGCTTTGTTCACTGATGAGTTAGAACTACGTAGCGCAATCTACTTTCTTAAATTCTGGTTACGCAAATAACGGTATAGTGTGAATAAGCAATACAAGTATAAATCTTTACTAAATAGTTTATTCTTTTGTAAAATAAATGCTTCAATAATTCAACTTGCTACATACAATTGACATTTGATAGTCACAACCACAAAGTTAAGAAATACAGTATTTTTGTCAATTTAGAATATAACTAATTGTGCAGATCACTGACTCACTTAATCTTAATTTCTCTCATAATGTATATTTATTACAAAATATGTCACTGTAAACTTATGATTAATTAAACAAATACTATAATGTGAGTAAAACTATATAACAATATTACATAAACTTCATAACGTTGGACGGACTCAAAATCACTTTGATTGCACAGAATTGTCATGGAATGTGGCACAGTCTTTCTATACCATACCGAAATGAACCACTTTGATTTTCGGAGGCTTGGGCGGGACGTTTTCTGAAAACATATTTTATAAATTAAAAGCTATATGTACATTAGGACATTCAGTAATTGATATTAGTTAACAAAACACATGCTTATAAAAAGACACAGAAAACACAAATCATGCAGTGCAATGTCTACAAAAATCCCAGTATCTAAATATCAATTAACTGACTTCAATAATTATCATAAAAATTACCACATAAGAACTACATTCCATTCATAGTAGGTACACACCATACATAGTTTACTTTAGCCTATTGGTATGTGCTCACTGCTGGGCTCTCCCTCATACATATAATTATTCTCAACCTGATCTCAAAATATTTGGATCGACGCAGTATGTCTTCTTCCAAATATACCTATTTGTCATCACTATCCGTTCTTACATATGAAGACATATGTCTCTTTTCCTTGGCCACCCTTTACCATTCTGACCAAAGACTTAACATTTCTGACGTTTCATCTCTTCACATACAAAACAACTAACACTAAAAACTCTCTTTCAGCTTTTCTATCACTGGTATAATTTTCAAAGTTCCTATTAACATACTCATTTCTGATCTTGTCCATTCTTGCCACTTTACAAATTCTCACATTGCATTGTGGCGACACAACATTCTTACCTCAGCTGCACAGAACCATTCAATCGTTTCTTTTCTTTTAGACACTAAAAGATAAATAAAGCCTTTACTTTAACCTAAGTGCCCAAATGTGATGATATCGTGATAGATGTGATGTGATGATAGAAATAATCGGCGGCTTCCACACGAGTGCGATGATACGGTATGTGCTAATAGCTAATGGTAGCTCGTAGTATACCAATTACCAGTGCGCCTATTAGCGATAAATTTGATCCTATATTTTCTTAACAGTGCTTTTAGCGAATGATTTCAGATTTAAGAACTCGTAGGAATATTGAAATATGATAACTCTGCTTGTATTGTGTGTCAGGAGCAAGTGGTCGTGTGGTTTGTAATTTATATGTGATACTTAGATCAATATAATTTTATAATAATATATATTGATTTAAGTTACATGATCAAGAATGTATATTTCACACAAGTTAAGTAAGTTTATACATAACGTTTAACCAAAATCGCACCTGCGTGGAAGACATAAGCGAAATAATTTGGTGCTGTCCGCATCAAGCAGACTATTTGAAAGAACATGATGTTGAGGTCTATTATAGAGAAAGTACTATAACAAATAGCAGATGATAAAACGCCTCACGTATAGGATAACACAGTTAAGAATAAGGCTTATTCTTAACTGTGTTAAACATCGGGCAACTTTACTTTAATGCCTGAATGGTGCCCAGTATCTACATCTTGTCTGCTTGGTGAGTACAGCATTAATACATACATAAATTCACGCCTGTTTCCCAGAGGGGTAGGCAGAGACTACGGATTTCCATTTGCTACGATCCTGACAGCATTAATGGTATAACGAAAGTAATTTAGCGACTTGGCAATTATTTAAAACATATTTCTAATATTAATAAAAATATATTTTTAATTGCTATTTGTACGTCGAAATGATAGATACGAAAAAATGGCATTTTAGAATATTTGTGTCTTTTATGTACGTAGCTACAAATATTTTTTTTTTACAAAATCCATCAGTGTAGTACTTAATTGACACATAATAAATAAAACTGCAAATATTTCCGAGTCGCGTAATTAATTTCACACATGGTATATCGTGCAAAAATAGCGTGCTCACACAAATGGGGTGCAAATGGTAGGTGTCGGCATGCGTGCGCGTGCGTCACACTTCGACGTAGTCGAGCGTAGTACCGGCGGGCGCGGGGAGGTGCGGCGCGGGGTGCGGCGCGGCGGGGGCCGGGGCGGGGGCCGGGGCGGGGGCGGTCGCGGGCGCGAAGGCGGCGAGGTAGTTGTGCGGGGGACTCAGCGGCAGGCTCGCCGCCAGCTCGCGCGCCGTCTCCGGCTCCTGCTGCACACGCTACACATATGTATTTATTTTATTATTTGTTTTGGACAGGTTACAATACATATCTAATATTATAAAGCTGAAGAGTTTGTTTGTTTGGTTGATCACGCTAACCTCGGGAACTACTGGTTTCATTTGAAAAAATATTTTAGTGTTGGATAGCTTATTTATCGAGGAAGGCTATATATATAATATCAAGCTCCGACCCACGGGGGCGGCACAGTAACTAGAAACGCGGGTAAAACCGCGGGCACAGCTTGTATATTATTTGTATAGAGGCCTGTAACTGTTCTGGTAAACTAAGTATTTATCTTTACAGTTACAGATTGAAATGCTACTGAGAGCAAAAAAATAAGAGTAACAAGAACAACAATAACAATAAGACAATCACGGCCACAAATTATGTCATTGTACTTCATTCGAGTGTAACGGTGTGGTCATGACTTCGGTCTTAGCGGCGAGCGGCGCGGCGCGGCGCGGGGCGGCCGAGGCGAGCGGAGCGCTGTGCCCGCCAGTCGCCACGTACCCTCCGTAGCGGATAGTGGCAGCGGCCGAGGTGGACGTATTTTGATAGTCGGCATATTCCCATAATCATAGCGTTATCTAAATTATCCTTTCTCTGACACTATATATTTAAAACAAGATATTCTTAATATGAGGTAAGAAGTGCACGAAATGAATAAAAAAATAAAGCGAATTTTCTTCCCACGACCTTTTAATAACGTTTTTATATTTATGTTGAGGATGTTTTGAGATTATAAGCGATCGATTTAATTTTCATTACCGCCACAAAATCGTCTAATATATTTTGTAATTTGCTTCGCCGCTGAGTTCGCGTGCTACGCTGTCTCACCTGTTCTTTGTTATAGTTTCTATTGTTCTTGTCACGTATTCAGCTTACCTTACCTTAGCTCAGATCAGTTCTTCATGCAACGTATGTTACATCGGACGGCTACTCTCTGTTTTCGTTTCGTTTGTTTTTGTTATTCTATCAGTGTTCTTGTTTTCGCTGTTGCCGTTTTTATTTTTGTTATCATGGCACAAATGTGCATAAACTGTCTTGAACCATGTGATGGTCGAATGACTTATACATGGAGTTCTCGAGAAGAATACCATAGCGATGTCGCGCGGATCGTTATTGAGGAGCTAATAGAGAGACAGGTATGTAACTATTTCATATTTAGAGTTCGCACTCCATTACTAGCTATTTTGTTATTTACTAGGTACTTTGTTTAGGGTATTCTCTCCGGAGAGGATATTGTATATCTTTGACTTTAAAATTCATTTATTATTCATTTTGACAGAATGTTAGGGCAGATACATAATTATTTATTATGATTTTCAGGAAGAGCCCACAGACTTCATTTGCCGACCTTGTTAGCAAAGAGCTGAAAGGAACTTTTAGCGGCAAATTCGCCAAGCAAATCTTCTTGTGCCGCCGCCGGCTGTTGGACAAGTAAATCGTAACCACCTAACATTAACATTACCAGGATTTGTTCGAGTTCCTAACACTACTGTGAATTGCGTTTTTCAACATTGCCAGAACGCGACTAGACTTAGAATGCCTAATAATGTCATTATTCTTCTCATTGGACGTTACAATCTACTGATACCAGATGCTACAGAATGCTCGCGTGTGTCAAGAGCATTTAGAGCAAAACACTTCCTCTACAAGATAACCACGTAGAACATTTTACAGCTTCTGAAATAATGAGTGCTCTGACAATTACGCGAGACAATATAACAACAGATGTGCTGAACTTTGAGCTCATAAATGCAAACGAATTCCATACTTGGACGGGACTTATTCATAAACAGTTTTCCAATTTACTCACAAATACCTGCAGTTTAAACAATAACCGAAACAAAAGCACTATATTGGTTGCAACTTTTACTAAACTTCGAACTGGAGATTCTAATGCAAGGCTTGCTTTGATTATTAGAACAAGCGAATCCCGTTTTCTACATTTATTAACTTTAGGTCTTGAAGCGCTAGTGCGTGATTTTGATTCCATTTCTGTCGGTTTTGATAATTTAAATCGTCTAGAAGTGGCTGGAAAAAACTTACTAGTGCCGGAAAAAAATTTGGAAGTCCAGGCAGCCCTATAGAAGGAAGAAACGCTATTGTGGTAATAGATGGCACATATACCTATATACAATCAAAAAAGCTCGAACTACTTTTGTCAAAGACTCACGTAGGTACAGCCACCATAAATACAGACATCTTACGAAGCCTTTCTTAATTGTTTGCTGTGACGGCCACATTATAGATGTATCTGGACCACATGCCGTGATTGCAATTATTGATAATGAAGAAAGTGTGTTTCACTGGTTTTTTAGACCAGGAGATGTCTTTATACTGGATCGTTGGTTTAGAGACGCAGTATTACAGTAGTAACTGCCTCCGTGGCGCAGCGGTAGTGAATGCGACTGCTGTGCATGAAGTCTCGGGTTCAAATCCCGGGTCGGGCCATCAAAAAGTTATTGGGTTTTTCTGCTAAGAAATCTCAATACGAGCCCAGAGTTAATAAGTTGGCGGTGTTAGACACCTCCGTGCTTCGGAAAGCACGTAAAGCCGTTGGTTTTGCGCCTGATCTCTCTCCGGTCGTGTCGGATTATTCATCCCATCGGATCATGAGAGTTAAGGAACAGAGAGTGCACTTGTGTTTGCGCACACACTTGTGCACTATAATATCTCCTGCGCCGATGGCCAGTCTCCGTTAAGATTGGCCGCCGTGACCGAAATTCGGTCTGGACAACATTATTATTACTTCCTTTAGAATTTCATGGATATACGGTACATATGCCTGAGACAAGAAATGTTAATGAGACGCAACTAAATACTGAACAGGCAAACAAATCCCGCCTTGTAACATTATGTCGCTGGGTGGACGAAGTCATAGATGGACGATTTAAAAGGGACTTCAGACTATTAAGAATAGTTCATTGCAATCGCGCCTTGCCCCACATGATTGAATATTTTAGGATAGCTGCAGCATTATTAGATGCTTATCATCAAGTGATTGTGGACAATGTCCAGGCCCTAAGATTTATAGAAATCATTGAAGAAAGAATTAATATTCCAAACATATTGAGGGATCTAGTAACAAGATATAATTATAACAGAAGACGCGCACATTTTCAGTCAATAAATGCGCATATACCTGAGGTCCCATTTCCCGTGTTAACAGAAGAAGACATTTTTCTATTCGCCCTTGGTAAATACCAAATAAAACAGGCACGCAGCTATTATGCAGAGCACACACAAGTAACTGGTATGTTTACAATTGAACTTGGAGGACAAATACCGGCTGAACATCTGGAATACTTATCCCGGCAATAGTGCCGATAATAAACCGTGTAATGAATCCGGCTAGATTTTATGTCATTGTTATTTATATAGGTTAGATTTTAGCTTAAGTTACAATAATAAGATCAATTTTAGAGTTATGTACATGTTCAAACATAAAGAAAAATAAATTATGATTTAACAACATTCTTAGCAAAAACTAAGCAGCTAAAATATAATCATTTATTACTGTTTATTTATTACTATTTATTAACCTGTTAAAATCAAAATGATTAAATAAAATAAAATATTAAATTGAACCATTCTCGTTTGATATTTATATTTTTCGTCTATATATTATATACAACATTATAAATTTAAGAATCAAATATGAATTGAATTATACTTCATTTTATTACCCTATGAATATAAAAATTCATAGGGTAATGAAATGATTTAAAAGCTTAACATTGTATATGCTTAGTATATGAATAAATCTATATATAAACATACATAGCGTTTATGTATACATATATGTAAGTGTGATATGATAGTGTATATATACATATACTATATAAAAAAGAAATAACCTTATACACATGATTTTATAAATACATATAAATGAATTAATGGGTTGTTTTTATTTTACTTTTATTATAAGTGCGAGCGAGACAGCATGTGATGTTGGCGCCTGCTACTTACCTGCTAAGAGACTTTTTACATTCCGTCTCGCTCGCACATTATTCTAAGAATCTAAATCATGGCAATTTAGTGAAAATATGTATAATATAGGTTCTATAGATATTTTAAAGTTAAATAATATCTCAGATTCGTGATTTACAACTTTGGTGTAATAATAAAAATGTTTATGTTATGTTCTATTAAAATATTAAGTCTTTTTTGTAAAGAAATGTAAGGAAGCTGGGTGATCTCCTTTAGTGTTAAGATAGAGTGACTACATGGATGGCGATGTGGTTTAAGTGGACGCCTCGCGGCGAGTGTTGTGGGTTCGATCCCCATAAGGGACAAAAATTTGTGTGATCCATAAATAATTGTTCCAAGTCTGGGTGTTCTCTGTGTCCGTTGTTTGAATATTTGTAAAGTCCCCCGCGACACAGGCATTATTCCTAGTGCGGGAGTAGTCTTTTTGAAAGGAAAAACACAGAGTATATTAGTGAAAATCCAAAAAAGAAAATTGTGTCAGTATATTATCATAACTCGTCATTTTTAACACAACGGTCGACAATAACAAATAAATATATGATCTATACGATTATTTTGGTTCTATTTTTTGTATTATAGCTAAGACAGTAGTAGAACTTTCGCCCACAAAGACATAATATTAGTTGATTGAGTAAATTTATTTATTAGTTAAGTATATATTTATTTAATATATCTTCTACTAGATGCAAATGATAAATGTGTAACTAAATAAGTCATATCAACTTGAGTATAAATAGTGATTTTCACTTATCTATAAACTTTTGAATATAAGTTTGAAACTTACCGAAACTACAGCGATGGTAACTGTATCAGAGAATTTCACTTTATTCTTCTCTCCAACACGACTAGCTTGCTTCTCCAAAATATCATTATCCAACCTATAAGTCCTATCTTTCAAACTCGTACTCGGATGGTAATTATTATTATTTTGGTAACGATATAGTGTGTTATTCCTTTCAGTTACTTCCTCTCTCAATTCGGCTTGATATAAATGCTTGAAATGATTAGCTGTCAGTCTGTCATCATGTGGCCGGGGGATGATATCCACGACTGTGTGTGTAGGCTTTACTGACCCCTCGTTGATTGTCATCAGACCATGTTTAGGCGCCTTATAGTTAGACAGCACATCCATACTATGCCATCGGACGTTTTGGGTGTTCCGTATTGGCTTGGGATAATCGCGTTCGTAATCTAATCTCGTGTAATTGTCTCGCACGTTGGTGGTCCATATAGTGTTATCCCTTTCTAAATACTGGTGTAAGTTCGGTCTGATACTGTTGGTGGATGTAGGCTCTGTCTGTGTGATGGGGACTTGCATCATAGTCGGTATGTCGGGGAGCGATACTCGAGGTAGTGGTGGGGGTTTAGTTTTGATGATTTCGGAGGCTGCGCTTAGTTCGTCTTCCGATTCGGAGTATGAGTGGGAACTGCAGCCGGAACACGAACCAGAACATTCTGAACCTGTAAATATAGACAAATATTTTTATAAATACATGATATTGAAGTCTACATACAAAAGCGATTGTTACCTAAATACATGCAAACAACATTTTCTGTCAATTAGCAACATACTCAGAAAATTCTCAGCATTGCCACGGTGAATAGGATTGATAATTAATTGCGTCAAAAAATACGAGCGTACTCTGTACGCGAAGCGTCGATCAATGTTTTAGCTAGAACTCTATAAACAGATCTAGCACTTGGACCCCTTGGGGTCTACTCATGGGGACCTCGGGAACCATGGGGTATTTGAGTTGTCTAGGCTGTGGCCTAAGCTTTCGACCCAAACTGCTCAAATAGATAGTCTACGTAACTGTATTAGCGATTAGCGAGCTATAGTCCGTTAGAGATGTTAGGTATTTTTATACCTATAACACAGAATGCACACTTTGTTTGCGCGATTCAGGATGTAGTACGAGTTGTATGGAGTAACGAGTAATTGAAAACAACGCCATCTGTATTTGGTAATTGTAATTTATACGCATGTGTGAACTTCGTTTTAGTGCCATTAATTCGTCTATCGGCGAACGGATGTCGGCGTCCATGCAAAATACTTTTATTATTATGTCTTAATATGGTGAAGTTGTCAAGATAAAGTACTCAATGCTCGTGTAAAAACTTTTGGTACATGAGTTACGGAAACGGGGTTTTCTTAACTATGCGAATCTTGTAGATTTAAACCTTCAATGGTATGCCTGGAGCTGCAATAAGATGAGCTTCTTTGATCCTGCTATAATCCATGTGAGATACCCGTACTTCTAATGGGGTACTCGTAATACCGCCACTGATATAGGTGGAGGCTAATATGTTCTGTTATCATTAGCACAGTGTGAGCGCTGGGCGGCGGCGCTGCGCCGCCCAGCGCGTATTGTAAGTCAGTAGTACAGACCGGAGTGTTGGCCCTGGTGGTGCGCGTGGTGGTGCGCGAGCGCGGCGGCCTCCTGCGCGAGGTGCGGCAGGCGGCGGCGCTGCGCCGCCCAGCGCGTATTGTAAGTCAGTAGTACAGACCGGAGTGTTGGCCCTGGTGGTGCGCGTGGTGGTGCGCGAGCGCGGCGGCCTCCTGCGCGAGGTGCGGCAGGCGGCGGCGCTGCGCCGCCCAGCGCGTATTGTAAGTCAGTAGTACAGACCGGAGTGTTGGCCCTGGTGGTGCGCGTGGTGGTGCGCGAGCGCGGCGGCCTCCTGCGCGAGGTGCGGCAGGCGGCGGCGCTGCGCCGCCCAGCGCGTATTGTAAGTCAGTAGTACAGACCGGAGTGTTGGCCCTGGTGGTGCGCGTGGTGGTGCGCGAGCGCGGCGGCCTCCTGCGCGAGGTGCGGCAGGCGGCGGCGCTGCGCCGCCCAGCGCGTATTGTAAGTCAGTAGTACAGACCGGAGTGTTGGCCCTGGTGGTGCGCGTGGTGGTGCGCGAGCGCGGCGGCCTCCTGCGCGAGGTGCGGCAGGCGGCGGCGCTGCGCCGCCCAGCGCGTATTGTAAGTCAGTAGTACAGACCGGAGTGTTGGCCCTGGTGGTGCGCGTGGTGGTGCGCGAGCGCGGCGGCCTCCTGCGCGAGGTGCGGCAGGCGGCGGCGCTGCGCCGCCCAGCGCGTATTGTAAGTCAGTAGTACAGACCGGAGTGTTGGCCCTGGTGGTGCGCGTGGTGGTGCGCGAGCGCGGCGGCCTCCTGCGCGAGGTGCGGCAGGCGGCGGCGCTGCGCCGCCCAGCGCGTATTGTAAGTCAGTAGTACAGACCGGAGTGTTGGCCCTGGTGGTGCGCGTGGTGGTGCGCGAGCGCGGCGGCCTCCTGCGCGAGGTGCGGCAGGCGGCGGCGCTGCGCCGCCCAGCGCGTATTGTAAGTCAGTAGTACAGACCGGAGTGTTGGCCCTGGTGGTGCGCGTGGTGGTGCGCGAGCGCGGCGGCCTCCTGCGCGAGGTGCGGCAGGCGGCGGCGCTGCGCCGCCCAGCGCGCGTCCGCGAACAGGTCCCACGCCGACAGGTCCACCGCCAGGCTCAACGCTTTCTCGATACGACCGCGCCTACGCAATAAAACATTCCTGTAGTAATTATTTATCTGCTTAGCAAATATTTTTAGGTTATGAAGTGTTTTCCGTATCGTCACAGAAATATAATATGTTTTTAAGTAATTCTAATATAATTCTCGGGCGACCCACCGCGCGTTGTCCGGTGAGTCGGTTGGTACTGCTGAAAAGATGAACTAGCTAAAGACATGAAAGAGATGAATGTGCTCGATTGGTCTGACTTGGCACAAAATAGGAAAGAATTACCAAGTTATAACTATAGGCATACTGATATCTATTGTTTAGAGGAATCAAAATCTGAAATATGTTTATTCATGTAGGTCACAGAGTTACGCTTATGAACGTTAAAGTTACACTTATGAACATCAAAGTTAATAATAACACTTATTAATATGGATTTAAAAATAGAAATGAATGACGCAGTATTGGCAGGCGGTGTGTAGGTGTACCTTAGCAGATGGTGAAAGAACTTCCTGGCGAGGTCGTGTACGGGCGGCGCGTACCGCGCGGCAGTAGTAGCACGCAGCGGCGCGCGCGGCGCGAGGAAGGCGCCCAGCGCACCTTGGGCCGTAGCCTCGCCACCCGCCGCCTCCCCGCCCGCCGCTATACACATAAGGGTATTTTCAATGTGATAATTGCGTTTATGTTTAGGACCGACACCGGCGTTTATGTTTTTGGGTGGTACAACCAGCGACATAAGTCAATAAATATGCGCAAGATTTTATATTGCTTTATCATACACAATAATTGCTATAGCTAATCTATTGGTTCTGCAGTATCAGGTCAAGGATAAAATTTTTAATTACAATGAATCATAATAATAAGCAAATATTAATAAATAAAATACCGTTACCAATTTGGTTAACATTTAGCTACTTATGTCGCCGACTGTACTAGTACTGGGTAATCAACTCAGCCAGCCTCAGGCTCATTGTAATGTCATCGGTGATAGCATAGTGGGAGACCGTTAGACTGACACGCAGAGGTTTCGAGTTCGATCCCATCGATTTTAGACTTTTAGCGCAATTTGAAAAGAGGCTCGTGCCCAGCAGTGGGATAATTAATACACAGGGCTGAAATTATCATACATGATAGCGTTTCAATTAATTATTTAGTTTTAAGTATAACTAATGATTTATTTTAATTGTAATTTACACCATGATTATTATTTAATTATTTTAATAATTACTTGTAAGTACTATGAGACGATCAAAGCAACACGTGCAATCGAACGATCGAAACAACATGTGTTCTAACCACCACTCGGACAGTTTGTTTTGATCGTCTTATAAATACCCGTTCTCTGTATTGCTGATTCATTCGTGTTTGAACTTTGGTTGAGTAAACATCAGTTTAAAATATCAACGTATTTCATTATGGATCACCCTCGTACTCCAACATACATATATATTAATGTCATAATGTGGATGTAGCGCCATTGCATACCCTTTCGGGGATATGGAGATGAGACTATATATGTATTTTAGAACGGCTGCAGGCTTTCTCTTAAAGTATTTCAAGTTTCTCAACCATACAGCACTACAATAGCACTTTCTATTGCACAAAAAAATTTGTGTATCTTTACTAATGTTATAAAAGCGAATGTGGGTTTGTTTGTTACGCTTTCGAGCGTTTATCTACTCGACCGATCATCATGAAGTTTCGGTACAAAAATCGTCATTTCTTATCTAGTTATACTAAAACTCACCTGATTTACTCCTGAGTGCTTCGCAGACTAGCTTGTTGATCGCCCAGAGGCATTCGGTACCTTCTCGCTCCCAGTCCATGGCACGAAGTAGCGCGACGGCGTTAGGCGACCGTTTTGTACGTATCCACCCCTGTCAACGTACGTAAACGAAATAGAATATATTCCGGAGACTGTAGGACAGTGTCTTCCAACATTGTTATTGCGCGAGCCCGAGCGTATAGCTTCTTTTTGTCAAAAATTCAGAGCTGCAAGAGGTTATGATACGTTTGATTTATAAATATATTTTCTTTTAATTGTCTTAAGGGGCCACCCATAAACTATGTCACACGTTAAGGGGAGGGAGGGGTTCGACGAAGTGTGACCTTATGTGACAAGGGGTGGGAAGGGTACTGTACTGTATGTGAATAATGTTTCATGTTCTGTCGTCTGATGTGTAACTACACGCCGCGCA
Source organism: Catocala nupta (assembly GCA_963675205.1). Taxonomy (NCBI): domain Eukaryota; kingdom Metazoa; phylum Arthropoda; class Insecta; order Lepidoptera; family Erebidae; genus Catocala; species Catocala nupta. Next base: position 20,943,807 of record OY776086.1, on the reverse strand, counting down.
CTGTATTTTAGTGGAGGAGTGGCACTCGTTTTTTGACTACGGAGTGGAACGGACGTGCGTGTATAGCAGGTAGTCGATATGCCGACAAGGTCTCAAATTTCGTGACGTCATATTTTAAAATCTAATAGATCTAAATACAGTAATACCACGATTACTGACCACGAAAACTGGCATTAAGTGAGATTTGCGTATATAGGGGGTTGCGTTTATGCATAGCCAAAAGTCAGTACAATATACAAATCGATACTTTAATTCTAGAAACATATTGTGCATGTAATGTAATGCACATTATGCATTTGTTTTACGGGAAAAATTTATCTATTGTATTAAAAATAAAGGAATGGATCAATAATTAATGAAATTTTGTGTGACATAACTTATGAATGGCTCCTAAGCGCGCCACAAGGTTCATATAATTAGCCTGCGGACATGCTTGCGTATACTCAATGGCTGCAAATCTAGCCATGTACCTACAATACATTTATAAGCGTAATCAAAACTAAAAGTATTTACCGTTATTAGTCGTGGATGTGTGATGTGAAGTAACGCTAATGGACCTCCAGTAAATGTCATCAATACTATAGGACCATTCATTGTAGGCCTAGTCGCCAGTACTTGCATCCGTCGGGTATCCCTGTATGGATCAAAATTATACATATTGTCCGGTAATTAATGGATAACCTGGAAATGTCTTATAGTGGAACTGATGACCGTTCAGAAAAAAATATGAAAAAAGATCTATCCTAACTACTACCTGAGATATGTGTTTTTTTTTAATTACCATGTATAACTTTCTTGTATACTACGACCATAAATGAATGAAATCCATCGGTTTTTTGTTGTTTTATTATTAAACACTAATTATGCTAATAGATAGACAGTCAAAAGTATGCTATGCTAATATAACTTGCACTTTTTAATACAGGTATATTTTTTATTTTATTTTTTTTCTATTTTTCTGAACGGCCTTCAGTTCTACTATAAGACATTTCAAGGTTATCCATTAATTACCGGACACCTGTATATAGGTATTACAATAAAATTAAAAATAAACAAATAGTATGCGTTAAATACAAAAATGTAATTAAGTACAAATTCCGAGTAAATTATACTACAATTAGCTTTTCGCTCGCGTAAAAGTAGGTTAGGTTATGTTAGTAACACTAATATATCTTCCGAATGGTGAAATAATTTTTAAAATCGGTTGAGTAGTCTTTGATTTAAATCCATACAAACAAACAAAAAACAAATCTTTGCTCTTTGTAATATTAGTATAGATAGGGTAGTTGTCTGTGTTGGATTTTGTGTTTTATTTTATATGCAATAGTACCTAACTACTATTTAAAAGGAGATTTTAATGAAAACAGAGTACATGCCAAAATAAGGGAGCAGTTAATGTATTGTGAATTTTTAGCGTATGAGAAAAGTGGCATGGCCTGGAGAGATCATATTGTAGATTTAAAATCGTATATAATGACATAGATTTTTGCATATACCTTAAGTAGGAAGTAAGTTCTAGACACTTGGAGTGATGATGTAGTAGTGAGAGCGCGCGGTCAAAGCATTGAATCCGGCCGCCTTCTTCTGCTGCTATTATCAGCTCGCCTGCCCAACGTATTTCTGTAGCTATCTGTAGAGCAGTAGATATTACTTATATTATATTATTGTAATACAAAATTTAATGTTTTTACATGTCTGCAAAACTAGTAAGCCTATTTATAGTCGTATTTATTTCGAAAAGTTGTAAAGAGTATTATGTAATATTGTCTTCTGTTTACGCGAATGTTATTCATTGAAATTAAACTGCTATATACGGATTTTATCGCGTTGTTTATTTATCACTGTATTACAAAATTTTGAAAATATTACACTACTTTTACTATTGATTTTATTTTACCAAAAATAAATAGATTTAATAGTTAAATAATTTTATTAGCTTATAAATTAGTAAAATAAAATCAATAGTAATAGTAGTGTAATATTTTCAAAATTTTGTAATACAGTGATAAATAAACAACGCGATAAAATCCGTATATAGCAGTTTAATTTCAAAGAGTATTATGACTCTTCTGCTGGACATACTACGGGCTAGATGAGAGCGGTTTTAATTGATTGGAAACGACGGTCTACCAGATTTTCTATTGATTACCATCATGTGTTTCAACCATCCTAATATATTATGAAATGATTAAGTATTCCTCTTTCAATATCCCGTCATTTTGCTGTGTGTCTTTTGTATCATATTCAATCTAATGCAGAATTTTATTTTCTTTTAACATTGCAGCATAGCTGGAAAGAAAATGCGTGAACACGCACACAGAATCGCATTCAAGATCAAAGATACATTTTCTTTCAAAAGTAAACTTACTTTATATAAAACTAGCTTGTGCTCGCGGCTTCGCTCGAGTAAAAGTAAGTTAGGTTTGTAGTGGCCTGTCGTTTCATACGGCGGGCCAAAACCTCGGCGGGGTCGCGATTGCATGTGAAAGCGATTCGCGCGGCCCCGCCGATTGCGGTTATGTCGAGGAACACCGTGGTAGGTTTAGTCGGTATTACCGGGATGTCACTCACCATCTTTCCCCGGTGAGTCCGACATAACTTCTCCGTCGCGCCGCGGAGAGGTATGCGTCAAAGCATTCCCCCACGTTGAGGCGGTAATGGAAGCCCATTAATGGCTCCATGCCGCTTCCTCCAGGGAAATTTAAAGCAGTGCGCCAATGCTCAGGATTTGCTGCTCCAGAGTATGGCGCAGTGGCAAATAAACATCGCCGTGGTCGCCGAGCCGTACTTCGTCCCGCCCAGGGGGGATTGGGTGGGAGATCTGGACGGCTTGGTGGCCTTAATTGTTAGAGCTGGCGCCGGCACTCCGCTCCCTGAGAACATCACCAGCGGGTCAGGGTGTGCGGCGGTTTTCGTTGCCGGGATGGCCGTGGTGGGGGTTTATTTCTCACCCAACCGATCTCTCGCTGAGTTCGAGGTTTTCCTCGGAAGACCTAGACGCAGTCGTCCGTCGTTTCCACCCTTACCCCGTTTTAGTCTTCGGGGACTTCAACGCCAAGTCTACGGCTTCGGGTTCCCCGTCTACGGACGCGAAGGGGGAGGTGTTTGAGGAGTGGGCCTTAACATTTGGCCTACTCGTCCTCAACCGGGCCAATGTGCACACGTGCGTGCGTCAGCGGGGCGGATTGATTGTGGACATATCGTTCACAAGCCCCACTCTTGCGCGTCGTGTTGTCGGCAGGCGCGTGGAAGGGGCGGTGGAGACCTTGTCGGACCACCGGTACATTCGGTTCGACGTCTCCACCCAAATCTCAAGTGCGCCGGCCCCTGTGAGCCCCGGTTGGGAAGGTCCGCGCTGGGCTTTAAGCAAGCTCAACAGGGAGGCCCTCCTGGAGGCCTCTATCGTGCAGGCCTGGGCTTTAGTGCCTGACAGGCCTGCCGACGAAGAAGCAGAGGCTGATTGGTTTCGGGAGGGTTTGTCGCAGTGCTGCGAGGAGGCGATGCCCAGGGTGAAATCTCGCCCTGCAAAGCGTCAGGTGTACTGGTGGTCGGCCGAGCTCGCGCAACTTAGAGGCGCGTGCGTGGCTGCCCGGCGCCAGTATGCCAGACATCGACGCAGGCGTCCCCGCGACCAGTACGCGGCCACTAGGGAGGAAGAGCTGTACGAGGCGTACAGGGCGGCCAAGAAGACGTTGCAGCTGGGTATCCTGCGGGTAAAAATCCGCCCGCGAGGAGCTGCTGGCGATTCTGGATGCGGACCCATGGGGGCGTCTCTATCTTATGGTAAGGGGCAAACTACGCTCCTGGGCTCCCTTGCTGACCCAGAGTCTCCGGCCCCAGTTGCTGGAGGACGTGGTTGTCGCTCTGTTCCCCGAAAGGGAAGAGCACGAGCCTCCGCCTATGGCTGCGCCTCCTCTGGTGCCTGATGCGGACCTGCAGACGGACGACGATGTGCCCGAGGTAACCCGGGTGGAAATGAGGGTGGCGGTGCAGAGGCTGCAAGCCAAGCGCACCGTCCTGGGCCCAGACGGCATTCCTGGCCGTGCATGGGTCTTAGCCCTCAAGGTCCTCGAGCCCCGACTGAGGAGCCTGTTCAGCGCCTGTCTGGAGCGGGGCCAATTCCCGGACAGGTGGAAGACCGGGCGAATGGTTCTGCTCCGGAAAGAGGGGCGCCCGGCGGACAGCCCGTCCGTCTACCGGCCCATTGTGTTGCTCGACGATGTCGGAAAGCTGCTCGAAAGAGTGGCGGCTGATCGCCTTGTCGAGCATCTGGTCGGTGTGGGACCGGATCTGGCGGACAACCAGTTCGGTTTCCGTCGTGGGCGCTCCACGGTCGATGCGATCGCACGTGTAAAGGCTCTGGCGGAGGAAGGAGGTGGTGCTGGCGGTGACTCTCGACATCGCCAACGCGTTCAACACCTTGCCCTGGAGCTGCATAAGGGAGGCACTGTTTTACCATCAGGTGCCGACCTACTTCCGTCAAATCGTCAGGGCATACCTGACGGCGAGGGCCGTTGTATACTCAGGCTCGAGCGGGTGGTCTCGGCGGCAGATGTCGTACGGTGTTCCACAGGCTCGGTTCTCGGCCCGCTTCTGTGGAACATCGGATACGACTGGGTGCTGCGCGGTGTGCTCCTACCCGGCGTAAGCGTAGTTTGCTACGCGGACGATACGCTCGTCCTCGCTCGGGGAGCGACGCACCGGCAGGCGGCTGGCTTGGCGACGGCAGGGGTCGCGCATGTCGTGGGTAGGATCCGGCGGTTGGGCCTCGAGGTGGCGCTGCACAAATCTGAGGCTCTGTTCTTCTACGGGCCGCGGAACGCGCCGCCGGAGGGGTTTCACATCGTGGTAGGAGGCGTCCGCATCGGCGTCGAGAAATCGATGAGGTATTTGGGCCTCGTCCTCGACGGCCGATGGGCCATCGGAGAACACTTTCGAAGGTTGGCCCCCTAATTGAAGACCGCGGCCGCAGGGTTGTCGCGGCCGCTACTCAATCTGGGGAGGCCAAACGCCTCCTGCAGGAGGCTCTTTATGGGGGTCGTGCGGGCGATGGCCCTATACGGGAGCCCCATTTGGGGTCATATCCTGACGGCTCGTAACGGCGCCCTGCTGCGGAGGCCGCAGAGGGTGATGGCCGTCAGGGTCGCGAGAGGGTACCACACGATCTCCTTTGAGGCGGCAAGCCTCCTGGCCGGATCACCGCCCTGGGACCTGGAGGTCAGACTTCTTGCATCGCTCTACCAGTGGCGCGGGGAGGCTCTGGAGCGGGGCTTTCGGCCGTTGCCAAGAGGGGTGGAGGCGCGGCGGTCGGATCTCCGCGACGTCCTAAGGGCGGACTGGGGAGAAGGGCTTGGGCGACCGAGTGTAGGGCACGCCGCAACAGCGGCTGTAAGCCCGATCTTGGAGGAGTGGCTGGAGCGCCGCCATGGCGCCCTCATCTTTCGGCTGACGCAGGTCCTCACTGGGCATCAACTCACCTCGGTGGCCTCTACCTCGGCTGAACAGCCGTGGACGGAGGTCACCAAGAGGAAGAGGAAGAGGAAAAAGAAGGCCTCCCGGGCTATCCCGGCCCCCAGCCAAAAGAGGGGCCTCCGCCCGGCCGACCTGCGCCCCCCGCGCTCCACCGCCATTGTGGTGGAGCTGACAGAGGAGGGGCTCCGGCAGGGCGGCAGCTATGCGGGCGTCCTCCGGCAGGCCACTCAGGCTATGAGAGATAATCTCGCCGAGATGGGCCTCGCCGGAGGCGTCCACTTTAAGGTTGCCGCCACTGGGGCCAGAATTCTGGAGGTCCCAGGTGCCACCTCCGGCGACAAGGCGGACAGGGTAGCGGATAAACTCCGCTCCCTGTTCTCACCTGAGGAGGTCAAGATCTCCCGCCCGGTGAAGTCCGCAGAAATGCGAGTAACCGGGCTGGACGACTCGGCCTCCTCCGAGGATGTCGCCGCTGCGGTGGCACAAGCCGGAGCCTGCCCCCTGGCGCAGGTCAGGGTGGGGGAGATGCGCCGCGGTGATAGTGGCTTGTGCACGGTGGTGGTGCGCTGCCCCATCGCCGCGGCGAAGAAGGTGGCGGCCGGCCGTTTGCTGGTCAGGATGGTCTCGGCTCAGGTGAATCTCCTGGAGCCGAGGCCTAGGCGGTGCTACCGCTGCCTCGAACCGGGGCACGTGAGGCAGCAATGCACCGCCGAAACTGACCGCAGCGATCTCTGCTATCGCTGCGGTCAGCCCGGCCACAAGGCCGCTGCCTGCTCCGCCGCAAAACCTTCCTGCAGCCTCTGTTCTGCTGCAGGAAAGCCGGCGGAGCACCGGATGGGGAGCAAATCTTGCTCCCCACCGAAACGACGTAGGGCCAGAGGGGCGGTCGCCGGGACTCCGGCCGCCCCGGCCCCGTCCCAAGCAGGGAGCAGTACGGAGGCGATGGACACGTAATTAATTATGGCCCATCGCCTCCTACAGGTGAATATTAACCACTCCGCCAGGGCGCAGGATATTTTGCTGCAGCACATGGCGGAGTGGTTAATAGACATCGCCGTGGTCGCCGAGCCTTACTGCGTCCCCAGCCGACACAACTGGTTTGGGGACCTCGGGGGCTCGGCGGCCATTGTCTCGTCCGGACCCTCGCTCCTGGTGATGACAGACAGGGGCGAGGGGTATGTATGTGTTGATTGGGAGGGAACCGTCCTGATCGGGGTGTACTTTTCTCCGAACCGGCGCCTCGCCGAGTTTGAGCAATTTTTGGGCGCGGTGGGGGCCGTTATTAACCGGTACCCATCGCGTCCGGTCGTGGTGGCGGGGGACTTCAATGCCAAATGTTGATTTGGCATTGAAGTCCCCCGCCACCTTGGGGCTCCACCTCGACGGCCGCTGGAACTTTCGCGTCCATTTTAGCCGCCTGGCCCCCCGGCTGATGTCGGCGGCGGGAGCGCTTAGCTCTCTGCTGCCGAATATCGGGGGGCTGAGTGTCGTCTGCCGCCGCCTCTATCTGGGGGTGGTGCGGTCGATGGCCCTCTACGGGTCGCCCATTTGGGCCGGCGCCCTTGATCGCCGAAACATCGCCCTTCTGAGGAAACCTCAGAGGGCGATGGCGATCAGGGTGTCGCGGGCGTACCGCACCGTCTCCTTTGAGGCGGCGTGCGTCCTGGCGGCATCGCCGCCCTGGGATTTGGAGGCGGAGGTCCAATCGTCGGTGTATCACTGGCGCGTGGACCTCCGGCTCCATGGTGAGGAACCCACTCACGGGGCGGTGGAGACGCGAAGGTCCCAGGCTCGACTGGTCCTCGAGGCCAGGTGGGAGGAGCGACTGGCCCAGCCCCGCTATGGGGTGAGGACAGTCGAGGCTGTCCGTCCGGTGCTAAGGCAATGGACGGACAGACGGCGCGGACCGCTCACCTACCGGCTTACTCAGGTGCTCTCCGGACACGGCTGTTTCGGTGAGTACCTGTGCAAGATAGCCGGTAGGGAGCCGACAACCAGGTGTCACCACTGCGAGGAGTGCGACCGGGACACGGCGCAGCACACGCTGGAGGAGTGTCCGGCGTGGGCCGAGGAGCGCCGTGCCCTGGTCGCCGTGATTGGCCCCGACCTCTCGTTGCCGACCGTCGTATCCATGATGGTCGGCGACGACAGGTGCTGGGGTGCAATGAGGTCCTTCTGCGAGGCTGTCATCTCGCAGAAGGAGGCGGCGGAGCGGGGGCGTGAGGAAGATCCTTACGCCCCGGACATCCGCCGCCGGAGACGCGCTTATGTCGCTCTCCTGCCCCCCACCTAAGGGTTCTGGGTGGCAAGGCCTCAGGGGACCCTGCCACCCGTGAGTAAGAACCCATAGAGGGCGCGCGCGGTGTTCCCGCGCGCCTTCTAACGTCGAAAGGGGAGAGCGGTGAAATTGCTCTCCCCCGGGGACGAGAGGAGGTCGGGTCCTATTGACCCGGCCGGCACCCACACGGGGGGGCCTGCTATGGATGAATCTTTTTAGACTCCCAACAGGCCCCCCCCATTGGGTGAGAGAGGGAACACTCCAGGTTTTTTTAGTGGGTATACCAGCACTCGGCTGGTGAGTCCCACACGCCCCGCCGGTGCCGTCCCCTAGCCGGCGGGTAGTGCATCAAGCATTTTTTCCTGGGTATCAAAAAAAAAAAAAAAAAAAAAAAAAAAGGTCCTCACTGGGCATGGATGCTTCGGGAGGTACTTGTGTCGTATAGGCCGGGGGGAGACGTCTTGTTGTCACCACTGCGGTGACGGCCTCGAGGATACGGCGCTACACACACTCGTGGAGTGCCCGTCTTGGGTGGAGTAGCGCGGTCGTTAACCGGGGCACTGGGTGAAATCCTCTCGCTGCCGGAAATGGTTCTGTCCATGGTCCGGAGCGAGGGTGCATGGGCGGCCGCCGTCGCCTTCTGCGAAGCAGTGATGTCCGCGAAGAAGGCGGCGGAACGGGAGAGGGAGGTGGTGTCTCCCCACCCAAACCGCCGCCGTAGGGCGCGCGCAGATCTCCAGCCACCCTAGGGGGCGGCCTGCGGGCGGTTGACTTGGGTAGTCGGCCGCCCGAGCAGTACAGGCCCGAGGGAGAGGCGTAAGCGTTCCGCGCGCCCCTCTCAGTAGAGGAGAGGGCTGTACCATCTGGTCCTCCCCCAAAGAGCTGGGGCCCGCCTAGTTACGTGGCGGGCTAAGACCTGTTGGCGTCGCGGTGAATGCTAGCGCGAACCCCGTGGCACCGACACTAGGTACAGGAGGAACGTCGTCAGGGGTTTAGTGGGTATGGAGCCGGCTTCTCTGGCTCGAGCCCCACACACCCGCGCCCTAGATAGGGCGCGGAAGGCGAGAAAAAGAAAAGGTTTTTTTATGTTTAGTAACAGTTATGTTCGTCCCCTCCTCAGGGGGACAGTAGGGATAAAATTTGCGGTGCCCAAAGGGCAGGTCTATTTGTGTAGTGGCCTGCCGTTTCATACGGCGGGCAAAGACCTCGGCGGGGTCGCGATTGCATGTGAAAGCGAATCGCGCGGTTCCGCCGATTGCGGTTATGTCGAGGAACACCGTGGTGCCCACCACGATAGTCAATATTAACGGGATGTCGCTCACCATCTTTCGCCGGTGAGTCCGACATAATCTATCCGTAACCCCGCGGAGAGGTATGCGTCACAGGTTTCCACAGGTATTCCCACAGGTTAAAAAAGAGATATGTGTAGTAACAGTGCCGCGATGTTGTTGTAGACAAGGCGCTGCACACGTTGGCGCATTGTCCTGCCTGGGCTTCGCAGCGGCGTTAGTTGATCACGGTCGCGTAGTCGGTATGGTGGCCCTCTCGCTCCCGGCCGTGGTTCAGTCCATGGTTCGGAGCGAGACGTCGTGGAACGCCGTCGCCTTCTACTGTGAGGAAGTTATTTCTATCAAGGAGGTGGTGGAGCGGAAGAGAAAGCTCTTGAACCCTCTCACCAATCGCAAAACCGAGCGCTAGCGGGCGCGAGATGACCTCCAGCCACCCTGAAGTTTTACCTAGGCGTGGTGGGCTTCGTGGGTCTGCGCCACCCGATCAGCACCAGTTCCGAGAGGCGGTGTGTCACACCGCGTCTTTTCACATAAAACGGTTTCGTGTCTTCGTCCCTCCACAAGCGGACAGTAGGGATAAAATTAAAGGAATAAAAAGGGTAGATCAATTTGTGTAGTGACCTGTCGTTTTATACGGCAAGCCGAAACCTCGTCGGTGTCATATGAAAGTGATTCGCGCGACCCTGCCGACTCTGATTATGTCGAGGAACACCGTGGTAGGTTTAGTCGGTGGGTATTACCGGAATATTTTTTCCCCGGTGAGTCCGACATAACCTCTCCGTCGCCCCGCGGAGAGGTTTGCGTTAAAGCAATTCCCCACGTAAAAATCAAAATTAGTAACGGTAGGTTTTTTAAATAAAGTTACTATGTTACTCGGTGATAATATAGCTTTCTAACAACGGCGGTGTTTTAAAAATCGGTTTAGTAGTTTTTGAATTAAATCATTACAATCAATTAAACAAAAATAGAGATATAGATTAAAAAACGATAACTTACAAAGCCAGCTCTCGTAGTATGCGTAAGTCCTGCAGCGCAGTGCAGCACGTGCAGGGAGCCGTCGAGGCAGGCGAGCAGCAGGCGCGCGTCGCACGGCGCGCGGCGCACGGCGCGCACGCCCGTGCTCAGCGCCGCGTGCGTCGCACTGTCGCGCGCGCTACACAACTTCGTCGCGCGCTCACTGTTACCCACGTCGTAACGCAGCCATTCTAGGTTGATACCATTCTGGAATTAAAATTGATTTAATTAACGAGGAATTCGTGTTTTTTTAGGGATAGGATTAAATGTTCTTGTTCTCGATTGTGAATTCAATTTCTAGCACGGAAGTGGTTCGCTCTATTAAACAGAAGCTTGATCTTATTTTGTGTGATTATGAAAGTCGACGTAATTCCAAATGTTGATACCAAGGATAATGCTTTTTGAGATTATGTAAGACATAATTATACTAACTGTAATCGTGTAGCGAGCAAAAAAGGCTTCCTATATGGTGAAAGCAAAAATATAGGTATGTCCGAATCCGGAGCCATGGAGCGTTAGCTCAACTTATTCGCAACTTTCTTTCACTATAAATCGTGGAATTTTGGCCGGATTTGCATCCCAGATACCGCAGCCGCATAGCACAAATTCATATGTAGTAGAATCAGTGTTGGGAACAGCATATAGGCTTGGAAGATGCCAGCATCAATAGTCAAGTGCTCAAAGCATCTATCATTTACCCTTATTTTACCCAGATACAGTCAGCAACATAAATCGGTACACCTACGTCAGAAGTTCACTTCTTTAAAATTACGATAAAAATATAATATTTTACAGTAGTAATTGTTAAAAACGATTGATTTAATCACAGTTCAAAAACACAGAAGGATTGAATGTATAAATTTGTTAGCAAATTTATTTATTGTTCAACTACTTATGTTGCTGATTGTACTACACTATATATATTTATGTTATGATCTAATTAAATTCTAGGTAAATTAAGGTCCTATGTCAATTTTGTCCATGGAAGAACTCATATTAATTACTATTAGATCATTTTGTGACTTATTATTTATTTATTACTCACTTTATGACATGTAACTTGCTCCACAATGTGAATCATATTGTCACCCTTAAAAGACAACTCAGCAGACAATGTTTCATTCTCTAACTGATGGTAGGCTGCTAAACTGATTTGATGGCTGTGAATGAAATAAATATAGGTCTAATAACATGATGTCTACATGTTATGCCAAAGACTGAAGAATTTTAGTTTTTACTGTCTTACGTACTACTATGACTAAGAGAGACTGTCAACTGATTTAAAACTTCAATCAATTTGCAAAGAGAAGCTCATAGGCACTTATGAATTCGAAATTATCACTAACTCTATTGTTGTACAGTATTCAAATCTTCATGAGCAAAGTATATAAGCTCAGACACCATTAACATTATTATCATAGTCCATGTTTGGATTGTGTGGTGACTACATATGAATATCAACATTGTGTATGTCACTCAGCATTTTTTTGCCAAAGAGATAGTGTTAAGTCAAAATAACAATCCAGGGTCTTGGCATAATTAGGGAAGTAAAGATTCATGGTGATTCTTTTTGTTTAGTATTAGTCTCTCATTTTGCTATTAAGGATTACAGTACTATACTATTTCTGTTCACTAAGCTAGTTAGTACTTAGTACTGTACAACAACTTGTACAGAAGTAGTGACATTTCAATTGCTGTAGAAATATTTTAGGGATATTATTGCCTATGGCTACAGGTCGTATTCAGCAGTGGCAAACATTTGTTTAAGAAGATGGATGATGAAACATATTATTTTGAAAGTTGCAGTTAGTTTTAAATATCCCAGTAGAACAATATCTTACCCATTGATATTATATAAATGTAGATTAGCATGGTCTTCAACAATAGGACTCCATGGGGCTGGTTCAGCCACAGTTACACTCCACACCAGTACTCTTGCTCCAGTACTGGTTTCATTAGTAGATATGTATCTCTCTGTTCTTCTACTGCTACCACCTAGTTCTATATTCTGAAATGAAATTATTTAATCTTTAATAGCAGTTATTGGAATGATGGATACCTGCAAAGGTCCAGAAATATACACTTGTATGCATTAAAATAGCAGATAGTATACTGGGTGTTTCTTAGTATAGTGAAAATATCTTAGAGGGTGATTATACTTGTTATTATGAACAACTTTTGTTCTGTGACATTGGCGAAATCGCGAAAAGAAAATCAGCTGTTCCATACATTTTGTCGAGGTCAAAGTCCAATTTTGTATGGAACAGTTGTTCTTTTTTTCATAATAACAAGTATAATCACCTCCTGAGAGGTTTTCACTATACTAAGAAACACCCAGTATATTGTCTGTACATAATAACATGGTACACAAAACTGTACCTAGGCTTATTCATCTTTAAAAGTAATATAAACATAACTACTTTTTTGGTTTAATAATTATAAGTATATTTATAGTTCAGGTGCAATTTGTTTCCTAATATCAATCTGCATAGTATCACATAAAATGTAAACAAGTATGGTATGTTTAAACTAATTAAGTAATAATATGATATCATTATTTCCACATATAATAACATAATCTAATTTATAAAAATCTTTACATAACTCTACACATGATTCAAGGAGTTAATCTGTTGAGGCCCCTGGTTTACATATAGGTGACACAAAGAAATTAAAATATTTCATAAATCTTTTATTGGTAATTGTTTCCCTAACCCATCACAAGCTGACTCTCTTTGCATCCGTGGTGTGGATTTGCACGCCAAATGATACATTTTGCATGATGTTCTTACATTGTGATCTTTTCCCATTATAGTGTGGCTAATTGTTATAATCTTTGTGTAATAATATAATAAATATGTCTAAGAATAATAGGAAAAAAGAAACATAACAAACATATTTACTATTTTATTGTATGTATTTTAACTCTATAATAGTCGTATTTTTAAAGTGCTATGCCGTCGGGGACATCGTGTGAACGGTCTAATTTGAAGTGAATGGACATCCGTGACAGTCAAATCAAAAGGTTAAAGCACTATAACTCACTTTCTAGTACAGTAAACAACAAATTCAGTTGATCAATGATAAAAAGATAGATATGGTAAGTGCTAGCTTAAAATGTAATTTACCTGTAAATGTGGATCTCTGTCAGTAATGCGACATGGCAAACTGGTATTTGTTTTACCAAATGTTACTAATGTGGCAGTTCGATCACTGTGTGTGAGCAGTATGTGTGACTTGCAGAGTGCAACTGGAAAATATAATATTTATTAGTTCCAATTCAGACACATAATAATATAGATGAAATACTTAAACTATCAGGTCTTGGAATGCCAAGAAAATTATTGTGTATGGAGACAGGGGATCTTGCTGTGTCTCAGTAGTTTAAGTAAGTGGCTACATAATATTAAGTTTTTCTAAGGTGAATTGTGGCATATACTTCAGGTGAGGGATACATAAGATTTACACAATAATAACAAAAACAGTAATTACCATTAGAAACTGTCTGTCCAGATAACTTGCCAACTAAATATCTATCAAATAAAATCTGTGTAATATCTAAAGTGGTTGGTTTAACAGTGAGGTAGGCAATAACTCCTGAAGAGAACACTATAGTAATGAGCGAGTCTGTGGTCCATTCACACGTTATGATACTCCTGTCGCGAAGCTTTGACTCTAATTGTCGAAGCTGCCGCGGATGAGCAGCACGCCATAGACCATCACGTCGCTCGCAGTAACTCCTTTTACCAGAATCATAGATTGCCTCATCCGCTCTTTTCTTCGTTTCATATCTAAAAATAATGACAATAAAAACCAGTTATTAGCATTACTGTAACTGTTTCTAAAAAGGTTAAAAGTAGGCTATAAAACTGCAATTTAATTATGCATTTAGAATTGGTATACAATAATAATATTATATTATATATTAAACAAACATAGTTTGTTAAAATATTGCGGTACATTTATTATTTTAGGAAATGAAAGCTATAAACATAAACTTCGAAACTTACTTAAAACTTTTAAAGTCGCTGTTTTTTACTTGAAGCGCTTCGTCACAAGTTAGGAATTTGATGTCGTAATTAATCATTATATAAAATAACACACATGTCTGCAATCAAATACTAGAAAATATTAATTTACTTTCATTTATTTAGCCTACAAATTCAGTTTATACAAGTGACAATTGACATATGACATTAATCTAATAACATTAGCCACAGAGTATATTTTAGTCATACCAATGCCATGTTGCCAATAATACAAATTATAAAATAATACTATTACTAATTTAATAATGTCGCACGATCGATTGATGATGATATTATATACCTAACTGAATCTAATTCTAATATGTATACTTATAAAATATTATTTCCATTTAAATTAATCTTCTTCTCCCTTCTCTCTAGCCTTTATTATTCCCAAGTCACTTGAGGTCGGCTTTTCTGGTCTAACCGGATTTGACTGGATATCAGTTTTTTCTGCCACCTAACCTCCGCAACCCGAAGGCTAATAATACCCTAAGGCTAGACCAGTGTCAGGATATTATAGGGCACTGACTTCCCAATAACGACTGCCATAGATGTTCATGGCAGCCGGGACCGACGTCTTAACGTGCTCTCCGAGGCACGGAGCAGGCAATAATTGACAATTAATTTCGAAAAGTCATATAACTTCCGAAAGTCAGTGTTGCGCGACGTATGTTCAAACCCGAGACCCTCTGCATTTCAGTCTGTTGGTCTCCCCACTGAGCTATCGCTGCTTTTTAATTTATATGTCCCCAAGTAACATATGTATATAAAATTCAGCTTTTATACTATGACTTACGTATAATTATAATTCATTATAATTATTTTCTATGTATACTATGTATGTATTTACAAAAAAAAAAGTATATAATTATGTATGTTTATCCATTGTCTAGTATCCATAGTACAAGCTCTGCTTAGTTTGGGCTAGATGGTGTTGTGTGTATGTGGTAGAATATTATATATTATTATTATTATAATTTAAGCGTGTTTGACAAGGGGTTGCAACTGTGCTAAGTGTCTGACAATGGCCAACATGATTTCTAATATTATTCTAAATAATTCGAAATAAAATATATAAAACTGAGCTTTATAGTTTAACGAATTTGAGGTGCAATTTTATACACCTTTGCTACCTGTTACCTTTTAAAGCAACCGTGATCCAAACTGCATAGTCGGGAATCGTATTTACCTGTATCAGGACACACAGATAAACTTTCAAGTTTTATAAAATAATGAAAGTCTGACCGTCCCGTCTTGGATTATAAGAGATGACTTTCAGTTTTAGTTCAATGTAAATCGTTTGTAACATTTGACTAAGTATATATCGACGCTTGAAAGGCAAAAATTACTAAGCGACATGTTCGACGATATTGAGTCATAAACAGGATGTCCGGTAATTAATGGATAACCTGGAAATGTCTTATAGTGGAACTGATGGACGTTCAGAAAAAAAAAATAAGAAAATCTATCCTAACTACTACCTGAGATATGTGTTTTTTTTTAATTACCATGTATAACTTTCTTGTATACTGCGACCATAAATGAATGAAATCCATCGGTTTTTTGTTGTTTTATTATTAAACACTAATTATGCTAATAGATAGACAGTCAAAAGTATGCTATGCTATAATAGCTTGCACTTTTAAATATATATTTATTTTAAATTTTTTTGTTATATGTTTTTTCATTTTTTCTTATCGGCCTTCAGTTCTACTATAAGACATTTCAAGGTTATCCATTAATTACCGTACACCCTGTATAATATAAATTATATATAACTATAATATATAACATCATAGAAATCAGCAAAAAATTCTGCGTCGATTGGTCATACTCTCGTACTGCTAGGAAGAGTTTTGTTGTCGCTTGGTAACTTTAAAAAAATCACATTTTACAGTTTTCGGCGACTAAGCGACCAAAATTTTACTGATTTATGAATAACTTTCACTTAGTAGGTATTTGATTTTAACTTTTTACACTTCTTGTCATTTTTGTCTTGATTCGAAATAATACGTTTAAACTTTAAATATTTTTCCCTTACGGTATCTGGGGTATGAGCATTGCTTAAGAAATTTTACCTGATTCATTTATTAGTTGTTTCTTCATTTAAGACTTTTTAACACACCTTAATTATGTACTCATTTTCATTCAGTAGTTTTTTCCTAAATGGTAATGTATTTTAAAACGTAATGTAGTAGTATTTTTTCTGCCTAAAAAGTTTGCCTTTTTTTATTTTTGTTACTCAGGTAACTATTTCTGATATGAAATTTGTATAAAAATGAGATGAATGATATGAGTTATCCCTGTTGCACCTATTTTGTTTTGTTGCATAAACGCGGTGAAAAGTAGATTTTGAACGGCGGTTGGTAAAAGAATATCGATTCGTCTTCACCGAACTCTCGCATAGGCAACATGCGTGCTCACGCGCTTCGCACAAAGTACGTCGCGTAGCTCGAGATAAGTACTCAGTAAGTGATTCGATTATAAAAAAAATGATGACCTTATTTAATACGCATTTTATAGATTGACTTATATTTATTGTTTTAGTTACATAATGAATCGCAACAAGCGAATAGATAACATAATTAAGCAGGCTATGTCAACCGCGGGTGTGGATAGCAGGGATTTGATCTTGGTAATGTACCTGCTTAGTTAAATACTAAATCATAATTTTTTCAATTGTAACTAGTAGAAGCAAGTAATATTAAATTTAATTTCTAGGGATCAAGATATCGAGAAAAATGTCGCGTATTACTATGCATTACAAGGAAAACGGCTCTTTACATATATTGACAGACCCAGGCGACCAGCGATCTAATACAGATTAAGCTAGGTATATTTCAGGGCGACAGTCTGAGTCCTCTTTGGTTTTGCCTAGCGTTGAACCCTCTCAGTGCATTACTAGAGAGTTCAGGGCTAGGTTACAGGTTAAAGAGAGGCGGTCAGGTCGTATCAGACTTGCTATACATGGATGATTTATAGCTGTTTTGCCGCACTGTTTCACATTTGATAGACTTACTAAGAGTAACTGATTGCTTTAGTAAATCTATCAACATGGAGTTTGGTGTGGATAAATGTGCAGTCATGCATGTAAAGCAAGGAAGGATGGTGGAATCTGAGAGCACTGAACTTTCAGATTCCATTAACCTAAGATCGTTTCTCATTACTGATACTTACAAATACTTGGGTATGTCACAAGCCTTAGGTATAAATGAAGCGGGCATGAAGCAATAGTTAAAGGAGCGCTTCTTTGGTCACCTGAGAAAAGTACTTAACTGTCTTTTATTAGGTGGCAACAAGGTGCGTGCTTTTAACGTTGAGTCGTGCCGCTTCTTTTATACTCCTTTGGCATACTTAAGTGGACTCAGACTGAGTTAGATGCCCTGGACAGGAAGGTCCGTACACTGTTGACGGCATACCGAATGCATCATCCTCGTTCGTCTGTGATGAGGTTGTACATCCCGCGGAAATGTGGGGGTCGAGGTTTTCTAAATGCCAAAACCCTCCATAACCGTGAGGTGTGCAACCTTAGAGAGTATTTCCTTCAAACGAACGTGGATATGCATCGCGATGTTGTCGCAGTGGATAACGGACTCACCCCGCTTAATCTGGCTAAAGAGAGCTGGCGCATCCCTGTAGTACTGAGCATTGACGACCGCAGGAGTGTATGGCAGAGCAAGGAGCTTCACGGTAGGTTCTACAAGGCCCTATATGGACCTGATGTAGACCGTCTCGCCTCCGTGAACTGGCTACGCTTCGGTGACCTCTTTGGGGAAACCGAAGGGTTTGTCTGGGCAATTATGGACAAAGTTATCAAAACGAATAACTACCGGTAATATATCCTGAGGGATGGCACGATTGACATATGTCGGGCGTGCCACCAACCCGGTGAATCCCTCAGGGATATAGTTTCCGGTTGTTCTCGTCTTGCTAACGGCGAGTACTTGCACAGACATAACCAAGTAGCCAGAATTATCCATCAGCAACTTGCTCTGAAGTACAAACTTGTAGAGATCGATGTGCCTTACTACAGGTATGTAGCAGAACCAAAGTGCCGAGTGCGAATTTGTTTTACGTTAACGCGATCGACACGTTTATGACGTTCGGCGCTCTGATTGGCCCGCTCCAAGCTCTTAACCAATCAGAAAGCCAAACGCGGTAACCGTTTCGATCGCGTTAACGTAAAAACAACTCACACTCGGCACCCAGTTCTCGAAAAGGACCATATCACAGTGTATTGGGATCGATCTATTATCATAGACAGGACTGTTGTTGCCAACAAGCCTGATATTGTGGTAATAGATCGATCAGACCGCCGTGTAATGATTGTCGATATTACCATCCCTCCTGATGGCAACCTCGTGAAAGCTGAGAAGGAAAAATAATTAAAATACCTGGACTTAGCACACGAGGTCGTCGATATGTGGGATGTGGACTCGGCAATCATTGTACCGATAGTCGTTACGGTGAACGGTCTAATAGCCAAGAGCCTCGACTAACATCTTAAGAGGCTCGCGTTAGGTGCTTGGGTCAAGGGTCAGATGCAGAAGGCAGTCCTTCTCAATACGGCACGCATAATGAGAAGGTTCCTCTCTCTGGACCCCTAACCACCGACAGCTTGGACCTTGTCTCGATGCCTCCTCGGGCCTCCATAATTTTTATATTTCTAAATGTGTTTTTTTTTATTATTATATATTTAAAATTGTATTTTTTATTGGTTAATAGTAAATAAATGTGAAATAATAATAATATTCTATCACAAACACACAACACCATCTAGCCCAAACTAAGCAGAGCTTGTACTATGGTTGCTAGACAATAGATAAACATACATATATACTTTTTTTTGTTGTAAATACATACATATTATACTTACATAGAATTATTAGGATCTACTTCTTCTTCTAATGACGATGAAGTAGTTTCAAAAACAGTAAAAAAAAAATTAAAACGTCTAAAAAGACAAAAGCTAAAAAGCAAATCACAAGTTTGGATGACATTAATGAAGAAGTAGACGGAGAAAAAGGCTTGAGAAACAAAAGAAAAACTTGAGGGAGGAACGGTCCAAAAAAAAACTGGACAAGAATATGTGCGAAGTGATGGCAAAATTGTCAAATCTAAATCTATTCAACCTAAATGCACGAGGCATTGAAAAAAATGTGGAAATAACTATGAAAATATTGATACTGAAGAAAGACAAGGTATATGATCATTTTTGGGGACTCTCGGGAGATCGTTGATGAGACTGGTTAGGTTAGGTTCCAGGGGCGAAGGACTTGGGGAAGTCCCCGCCCCCTATTCGATGGACCCGAGGTGTCGGCGCGCGCCTCTGAGGCGATGCACGGGGTAGTTGAACACCTCACTACCCCGTGCAGGAGACGAGGCCCGGACAGACCGGGCCAGCACTAGTGTGGGGCTGCGGAAGAATCTGGATTCCCGCGGCCCCGCGCGTACGTGCGAGGAGACACCGGGGTGGTTTTAGCCGATAAGAGTCCGGCAGGCCCCTCCGCCTTTCCCCAGGCGGAGATAGCCCATGAGGATTTCCCACGGTAAAAGAAAAAAAAAACAAAAAATAGATTAAGTAATAAAAGATAAAGCATAAGCGAGTTGATTCAGCCATATATATACCTATAAAATTAAAATGCTATTTTATTTTAGTTTATTTTTACAATGAGTTAATCTACATATACTAAGTTAAGTTGCTAACGACAGCTCACCTTCTTTATAAGATTAACTATCCACGTTGCGAGAGATTAGACTGCAATATCCGTATTCTGCTGCTTTCTATATTCAATCTCAATGCGTATTTTTTGCGCTACAAGAGTTTGAATTTTAACAGATCTTCTATAAAAAATATGTCAGAATACTAACTCAGATATAATAATAATAATAATAAATAACAATAATAATATTCTATCACATACACACAACACCATCTAGCCCAAACTAAGCAGAGCTTGTACTATGGGTACTAGACAACGGATAAACATACATATATACTATTTTTTTTGTAAATACATTCATATTATACATAAAAACACCCAGACCAAGACAAACATCCATGTTCATGCACACAAATGTTTGACTTGTGCGGGAATCGAACCCGCGACCTCAGGCGTCACAGTCGGTTACACTGGTTACGATATTCGTCGAAAACCTTTGTCCGAAAGTCTTTGATTTTGTGTACTATAACCAAAATTAATTGTAGCTTGTTAAAAAAAAAAGTCTACCCTAAACTTATTTAACTTGCACTATAACTAAAATTGACTGACAGAGAAGTTTTTTGTTTTCTATTTAGATCATTTTACCTAAATTTTAGACATGCGTTACTTATGGAGGCGTAATTTTCTTCAAACAAAATTAACGAATCCTCATTATTTTGAATGAGGATTCGTTAATTTTACTTGTTTTAAAACCATATTTTGTTGTCGGTAAGTAACTTTTACCTGTTTGTGATTTTGATTAAATTATTACTAACTGACACTATTTCATAACATATTAAGCAAACTTATAATCTTAAAATGCCAGTTTATTAGGTGTTTAAATTTCATTTAAAATTCGTTGGAATCAAGAAGTTATGACGAATAGGTGATTTTTAACATTTTTTTTTTTACAAGACAAAACTTTACAATGCTCTAGTGTAAAGTTGCCAATATGTCGCTTGGTAATTTTTGCCTTTCAAGCGTCGATATGTATATTTGCACAAAGTGTCTGCCTGAAATAACGATACGTAATATTTAAAAAAACCTACCTTTGCCACACTGTTGCACTTATATACTAATTACTTTCTGTTTGATAAGTATGCGTCTAACAGAAGTGTATGTCGCACATTCATATAATATGTGTGGGCGAGTCATACAGCGCGTTTACAAGGCTATAAACTCATATAATCTCGTGTGGTGTCGCTGAAGGAACTCGATTTTCGCACATTTTAGATGAGTTATCGTCGATTGGATATGCATGACACATCTTTTCCATCTTGCGATTTACGAGCACAATGAATTATTATTCTTTTGGCCTAATATAATATAATATTCATGTATGTATGTCATGGACAGTAGTATTTTTTATATAAGTATTTTCATTAAGGTATATAATACCTAATTATTATATATAGACCTATAAAGTTTGTAACTATTAGTATCATGACTACGTTTTACAATCACTTATTCTTGCTTTACTCCAAAACATGTGTGATGGTCACAGAATAATTCTAGCAATGCACTATTTTTCTTTGGGTTTACCTTTCGCTATCATTGTCTGGTCCGAATTAGGCATGCCTATGAACCTTTTACTGAATTCGGCAAACTGAGTTCTCCATTAATGCGTTTAAGTTACTGTAAAGTAAAAATATTTTACGTTACAGTAGATTGTAATAGGTACTCCCCGTGGTGTTGGGTATAAGCTGTAAGCGAGGTCGCTACGAGGAATGCCGAAATAGAATTTTTAATTAATATGTAAACATTGTCCTTCATACTTGATGATTGTGATAATTCGTTATCTGTATCTAAAACATTGCACAAAATGTATATCAAAATGATGGCTGCATGATTGGCGTGTTTACTAATAATTATTAGCAGTTATTTCGCCGCTGCCGATGCTACAAAACATCGTGTGGTTTGGTAACCACAAACACCTAATTGTCCTAAGTGTAGCGTAGTGTAGGTTATTTTAGCGCAGCGTGTGTATGAGCGTGCGTGTATGCGAGATGAGTGTGTGTATTTAGCTAAAGAATCTTTGTTATTTATCCAAAGAAATATATTTGCAAGGATATCTCACGATATACCTGTATCTGTTCGTGGCGCATGATTACGGGGCCACAGTGACTATAAGCGAATAAAGCGCCCGACTTAGCTTATGTATGCTAACAGCCACTTTATTGTATACAGCGTTCCATTGTTTAGGAGTCTGGAAAGCGTGTAAAACGCATATTTGAATAATGTGCCTTTACTTAGATATCTTCTCACGTGTAAAAAATTATTTTCATTGTCAGGAATCGTAAGCGAGTGTTAATTTGAATTCGTTTTCCGTTATGAGTTTCAACTCAAGATAGAAGTAGTAGTAAAAGTAGGTAGCAAAAGTTAAGTGATTATTTCAAGTAATTTAGGTACTTTTACTTCAAAGTAAAATTACCTTTACGTTTCTTATCGCGGTTTGTTTATATTACTGTATGCTGATGTTTCGAATATTTTTATTGTGTTATTTATGCTTTGAAAGACTATAATGTTCCATATTCCTTGTGTAAATGTTGGCTGTGTATTAATTTCGAGTACCTAAGTAATATTAGTTACACTGTATTATTATTGTTAAAGTGACAAACACTTGTGTTTGTGCTTACTGCCTATTCTGGGGTTGTGGTTCGGTAAACATTTATAAGGAGGCTTCTGCCTGCCCGTCTCGTGGCAAATTGTGTTAATGTTCGTTGTTCGTGTTATTTTAACAAATACTTACTGTTCAAAGTAGATTTTCGATCTAATCTCAGTGTCAAAAAAACCACAAAATGTATACCTATTACTAAATAAAAATAACCGGCAAATGGAAACGTAATGCATTTCAGTTTCCCTTTGACGTTTATTAGAATTCATTTGACCCTCAGATGTATTTTACTGACCCTTCGTTTCAATCAAATAATCATATATTTGTTTGTAAATAAACATACATATTTAGAATTGTGTTTAAGTCCACTGTGCTTGCCGATGCTTGGCATACAAATTTAATAAATAAGAAGATAAAACACATTAACGAAATTTCAGAATAACAACAAAATAATTTTGCATTAAAACATAAATAAAACCACCTGTTATATATCTATGCCCAGCGCGGGTTCGATGCGGTTAATAAATGGCTTAGAAATAACTTGCTTATATTAAATACTAATAAAACCAAATTCATTAAGTTTAACATGCGCAATCAACAAGATCATTTAAGTAATATTCGACTATATGCACACCATTGTAACAACACCATGAGTGACGATTGCACATGTGCTGCAATCCATAGTACCACTAACATTAAATATCTGGGGGTTATAGATCACACTCTTTCATTTAAACAACACGTAGCCGCATTGTCAAGCAGACTACGTAAATTAATATTCATTTTTAAAAACTGTGTTCTATCGCAGACGATAATCTTATAATACAGATTTACAAGGCACTGTGCCAATCCATTATTCAATACTGTATTACCTCATGGGGAGGCATCGCAAAATCGGTTATTCTTCCAATTGAAAGAGCACAAAGAGCTACACGTCGACCTTTAACAGTCAGGCAGCTTTTTATAATGCACATCGTTCTAAAACAACATACTACTCTTGATTATAACACGGAACTAACTAACATTAAGCGACGGACAGATATCGTTTGTACTACTCATTCTCAATCTAAGTATATTTTTACCAATAGGTTCTTCGCATTTTAGGTCCATTTCTTTATAATAATAAAAACAAAATAACTGCGATTTATGACAAAAATTGTTCTAACACTAAGCAGTTCAACAATATTTACAAACCTTGAACTACGTTCAAACTGAAAATTTGATAACTGTTGTTCAATAAGTGTTACGCAATAAAATAGCTCTTCAAGTAGTCATAGTAATCACTTAGTTTATAATATAATTTGTAAGTTTTTATATACAAATAATAATGTTTTATAAGTATTGTTTTAGAATTTATATCTATATTATACAGTATGTGCCCTTAATGCCTGTGGCACAGGTTTACCCTAGTACAGGCACTCCTTATACATATATTACCTTTACGATGTAACCTAAGCTCTGTATCTTTTTGTACCAATTTAAGTTGAATAAATGATTATTATTATTATTATTATTATTGTCCATTGCGTCAGTCCTTTGATGAGATAGTTGTTGACCCGGAGGGATAAAAACGACGATGGTGGGTTTTAAATGAAGGCAATACCTACAGCAGTAGGACTACTAACTAGCCCAAATTGTTAAAAAGAAAATATGTCACGAACTTGTTGGAACGCCTTCTCAGCTATTTTCCTCGGCTCAATTTGGAGAGGTGTAAACTGTGTTACAGCAAATTCCATCTTTATACCTTATTAACTTTATACTTAGCTTATGAGCCCAAAACTTTTACACAATTTTTACAAAGAAACATTACTAATGAAGACGAATCACTGGCATCCGTCATCATAATTAGATAAGTTCTTGGATGTTAGAAATCCAATCATTTTTATTATACATAATTATAAAAACGAATAATATAGATACTTATATAATACATAACGTTTCCTGATCAGATCGGAGACGTTCTGGGTAAAGGCCAGGTTAAGAGCACCTCAAACTGGCGAGCGTGTATGAGGAATGTTATGAAAGTTAATGAAGCCAGAGAAGTGTGTCAGGATCGTAGCAAATGGAAATCCGTAGTCTCTGCCTACCCCTCTGGGAAACAGGCGTGAATTTATATATGTATGTATATAATACCTCTATATTGTATAGGTATCTATATTAGTCGTTTTTATATATTTCCTACAGTAACGTTTGACAAATCACTACATATTATAGAACTAAAGTCCCCAACCGCGTCTGTCTGTCTGTTTGCGATAAACTCAAAAACTACTGAACGGCTTTGAATACGGTTTTCACCAATAGACAGAGTGATTCATGAGCAAGGTTTAGGTGTACAATTGTTAACGTTTTGTACTACTCGTGCAAAGACAGCGGGTTGCTAGTAGCTTTGTAAGTAAAGTTAACAATTTTAGTATTTTGGCAAATATGTGTTCTTTTTGTGATATGTTTAAAATACAAATATATCTCTGATATATGTTATGGAACATAAACGAAAATGAGAAAAAGTAGGTGAGAAGGAAGTAGATAGGCACATTTTCGTTGAAATCTCTACTTACACTTTTTGTTCATGCACCGAAATATGTATGCGTACTAAACGTTTACTTATTTTAGTAATTGCGGATTATATTTTATAATTATCAAGGTTGTTATGATGTGATGGGAACCTTGTTAGTGTGTTTACGTGTGATGTGGTTGGGAGCTAAAATTTAGTATACAATGAAAGATAATAGGCGTCGTGGCACTATACACGCGTAAGTATGCATAAACATAAAGTTTGAATGTCGCTGTATAAAATAAAATAGTCATAAATTATCATTGGTATTATGCAGTCGTAAGTATTAAATTGTTTTGTGTTTATAAGCGATGATTATATAATTGCGTTAGTCGTTTGTTGTTATCCTACTATTTAGCTAATGCCCGGCAATCGGTGTAATACCAATTTTTATTTGTCTATTTTTAAAAGACACCTTCTCGTTAATTTTATCAAAGTTTTATAATAATCCGAAGATTGGTATAGGAATTAAGACGTTACAAACAAACACCTACTTTATTTATTTTTACATGATACGGTCAGCTCCGCCTACATTGAGTTACAAAGATTTTCTCAAAAGGGGTTGTAATGTATAGCCGACAATCGTTTAACCAAGGGTGTATTATTTCTGCTTTTACACCCGCAACGCAAGCCGATCTCAAGTGGTTTGGCTTCTAGGACCGATACCCGGATCAGATATCGTTTTTAGGGCTTTTCTGCGAGGAAAATGGAACTAAAATTCTGTTTGGGAGATGGCAATAGGCTCGCTACAGCAACTTAAACTTATCTGACAAGATGTGGGTGTCGTAATTATACTTCTATTCTACCATAAGGTTTTGTAGATCGCGACACATTCCGATACTTTTGTTCGTCGCCTATTGTTTTCTGTTTCATATGCGCGATGAACTCCGACTATAGTGTTTGTCGCCATGTTTGATTGCAACATTTTCTAAAACGATTCTAATGAAAAATCGATATACTAATCAAAATGTATTGCAAGAGTGCGAAGCTAAAACGTGTCGAGGTGCGTATCAAAGCTCACAGTAGGATCCTATTATAGGTACGTCGTTGAGCATCCCTTAACCTTGCCACAGACTCATTACCTTTATTAATTTAATTGGTGGCCCAATTGTACGAATGTCCCTGAACTAAGCTTAATTTCAAATTAAAAAGGAACCACGTTCAGTCACATTCTAAAATATCTTCGATAAAGTAAAATAATGGTTGGCATCTGGCTTTAACATCGTTCACATTATGCGGATCTCGAATTGGAGCAACCCTGTCGGCAACCTTGGCGCAGGTATTATTCCGTGCAAATTTTAATTACTTACCAAGCAGAGGGCACCTTAAAGCTGACTCGACGATAAAGTTTGCTCTGCTAATTCGTTTTTAAGGTTTATTAATATAATATCAATTTGTTTGATAATGCGCATTATTTCGTAATTAATTGCCAATCATGGAGTCAGAGAAATACCTACATTTACATTCTGTATTTATTTTATGGAAATAGTTTAAAATGTCGATACGCCGCCGGGACTCATTACATTCGAAGTTTAAATAATATAAGCTTTGTCTTACATTTAAGCGAATTTTGCACGTGGTTATTTTATTATTGGTACACGTGAAAATGTTGGTCCCGCAGCTAAGCACAAATTAAATTATAAGGTTAAACCATACAAAGCCGTTATCATACTCTATTCTGAAGTTGGCATATCTACTTAATTTCACGTTGTTTCACCACTTTATTTTCACCCTCTTGTACTTTTTCACACTACACGAAATCCTAAGCGGCTTCTAGCGGATCTTCTAAAAGTGATGTTGAGTGAAGATAACGTCCTTAACGGTGTCATTAACAGTTCCGCACATGTTTTTGTGAGTATCACAATAACGTGGGAGGTGAGATATAAAACTAGGCTGTGGCAATAGTTGTTTTTGGGCTGATGTATGGTTCAGATATTTCAGATGGATTTAAAATAGTAATTTAAGTTCTTATACTACGTAAAAACGGAATTTTCTGAAGTTTGCGTTTGGTGTAGCACATACGACGGTAGTTTAGTTGAATTGGTTAGCGGTTATACTGTGGTTATATTGCGAATATTTCCTTACTAGCTTTTGCCCGCGGCTTCGTTATAAAACAGTACCTTTTTTCTGTATGAAAGGATAATATGTCCTTTTCTGTACGCCTGACAACGTGTATGTAAATATTTCATGATGCTCGATAGAGTAGTTTAAGGCGTAAAAGCGCAATAAACAAACAAACTGACATTCGCATATTAGTTAGGATGGGTCTATGCCTTATTATTATTTTTAATTACTTGGTTACATAAGATCACGTCTGTTTTCCAAAAGGATAAGCAAGAATTACAGGTTTTAACTAGCTATGATCTTGAAAGAGATTTGTTATGCATGTTCGTTTGTTTAGTGTACGTATAACCTAGCTTTTATATATTTATTTATAACTAACTGTCCCGGCAAACGTTGTTTTGCCATAAAAAAATGTTTTGACCAAAAGATTTAAAAAAATGTTAGGGTTGGACAACCCTTATCACTAAGGGGTATGAAAAATAGATGTTGGCCGATTCTCAGACCTACTCAATATGCTCACAAAATTTCATGAGAATCGGTCAAGCCGTTTCGGAGGAGTACGGGAACGAACATTGTGACACGAGAATTTTATATATAAGATGATTGTAGTTCATTATTAATTTACAGTCAAATAAGCAATGAGTATATCAATATGAGTATTAATAATAGGTTATGTACGACCTTTGTTTTCAAATACATACCTAGTTGTCTTGTTAATTGGTTGGTAGGGCGATTTTATTAATGTATCAACTACCTACATAGGTATATAAACATGAATATAAACTCTGTGTTACCTTATTGTTCATTTACATTTATAACTATTTATACAAATGCGTTTCTGATGACTCTGCTTAGTCGCCATGCGGAGGGAAAGTGTCCGGTACGGAGGATGCCATTGAAGAGGCGCGTCAGCGTAGCGATTGCTTGCGGAGGTAGGTGACGCAGAGCTTCGTTGGCTACCCGGTCAGGTCCGGGGGCTTTTCGGAGGGGCGTTCGGCAAATCATCCACTGGACTTGGCCTGGGGATACGACGATGGGATCCTCTGTCGGGGTTATCGGCTGTTCGAAGTAAGACTTCAGCTTCCTCTCGACCTCTGCTACATGCTGCATGTTGACAGCAGGGTTGGGATGGAACTGCGCTTTCAGGGAGTGGGCGAATAACTCCGCTCGGTCCTCGGCACGGTAACGTGGGTTCCGTCACCGGTCAGTAGGGGCCTAATCGGAGATGGCTTCCCGGAGAGCTGGCGGCACAGGCGATGTATGCCCGACCAGTCTTCACTAGCTTGTTCAATGGTGCGTTGCCAGGACTCCGCCGCGTTTGTTGCCAACGCAGCAGAGATCTTCGCAGCCAGAGTGTTCAGCTGGGACTTCATGGTCGGACATCGGGAGCGCTGCCACTGCCAGCGCAGTTTCCTCTTCCTCTCGATCATCGTCAGGATGAGGGCAGGGAGCTGGAAAGGCCTCCTTGCGGTCTCAGCGTCGAGCTTCGACTCTCGGAGTGCGGTATGCGGTTGTAGTACCGCGCTGAGATCGGTCGCAAGCCTTTCGACATCAGCGAGTGTCTCCACAGGTAAGGAGGGCGAGTGCTCAGCCATGTAGTCAGCGAAGACCCGCCAATCTTGGCGTGATCGATGGGGTAGTTGAGTCGTCTGCGGGATGTCATCCAGAGTCAGACACACCAGCTGGTGATCTGAGATGAGGTGGTCGTCCAGGACGTCTAAATATACAGCCGCGTCGATGCCGCGGGTGACGGCTATATCTATGACGTCCGGTGTGTGGGCTGCACAGTACGGGTAGTGCGTCGGGACCTCTGGTCCTAAAACCTCGTATCCGTGTCGGTCTGCATCATCCAGGAGGCGGCAGCCATCTGGGCAGATGGTAATGGAGTTCCACGCCGTGTGCTTCGCGTTGAAGTCGCCGGCGACCATCGTGGTTAGTGGCGAGTCCAACAATGTATGGACATCAGCTACTACGAGTCGCTGTCGCGGTGGCTTGTAGAACACGTACACACGGGTGGGCTGGCATCCGATGCAGACCTCTACACCGAGGGCGTACGCGGACTGTAGAGCTGGTACAGGCAGCGCTTGGTGGACGACTCTCCTCTTGACCAGGACTGCTAGACCCCTGTAAGCAGTCCCTGTCGGCGAACGTTGATCCTCCCGGTAGACATCGTATCCGCCCATATTCCATTTATCTACTGGTCTAAGGTGTGTCTCGCTGAGCAGGGCTACATCCACCTGCCAACTGACTCAGCGGTGCGCGTGCGCTCTATTTATACGCGGGTAAAGCGTTTCTGAAGTTTTCTAGAAAAGCAATACCCGGTATGTAACAGTACGATGATTCGAGAATATGCCAGCGTTCTCTCTACTCTACTCGTACCGACAACTACGTAGTTCCGTAAGATGTCAATAGATGGTGCTGTAATAAATTATTAGAAGGGGCTGCCGAGTTTTCCCCACAGTGCTGATAGTGGGCACTAGTTGTAACAATCTTATATACTACTAATATTATACATGTGAATGTGGGTTGTTTGTTTGTTACGCTTTCACGCCTTAATTACTCAACCGATCATTATGAAATTTTAGCATACGCGTTGTCTGGGGTACAGAAAATTACATAGGATATCTATAATTCGGAAAAGAAGTGCTGTTCCTAAGGCATAAAAATTGGTTGACCAAATCTACATTAGCACGACCGAAGCCGCGGGCGAAATCTTCATCTATAAACTATGGCAACATTTATTAATATTTTTGGATGACTATTTTAATATCAATTTAGCCAGCCTTACGTTTTACGGTAATGACGGTTTTTAGGCAATTTGGTATGGATATACTTTGAGCCCTAAGAAACGAACATACACTTCATTTGAATAAACACGGACGATGTTACAACTGATGAACTGCTGTAATTTTCAAGCAAAATAATTAATAGTTCTTTAGAGCATTTTTGTCAAGGGGCTTAGTGACGAAAACAGTAGGTAAATAATGGAGATTAAATCTATAAGTCGTAAAGATAGAAAAGTCTCCTAACGCATCTTGTAATAATAAGGATACGACATCGTTATTACCTCTGGGTATTTCTTATGAGAAATGAAACTATTCTCAAACCTAACAAGATCATAATATTAGCAGACTAACAAGGTCGTGGCATACGTCAGTCTCTCCAAAAGCTAGGTAGGCCCAAAATATAGGTAGGTAATATGCTACTGGAAATCGGGCGCAACACTACAACAAATTCTGGTGACATCAAGTGAGAGTGAGATAAAAACATTAAACAGTAATGACTTTGTTATTGTTTTCGGCGGTATTAACGATAAAGACCCTTTACTGTTTCACGTACAACAACTTCTTAAGTAATGCCTGTAATACTAATGTAATTATTTCCGAAATACCATGTAATAAATTTTAAAACGAACGATAAATAAATTATGTGCTTAGATTTGTCTTTTCTAAATATATAAATTGTACTTATGTTGACATGAATTACTGTTTGTTTGAATGTTTTGCCTCTATTACGTTATTTCGAGCTTTATAAATGCCGTTCGCTTCTAGAGGAAATCATTCATATTGATTACAAATTAAAATACGATCTTTATAGCCGTAGTATTTGTGACAACCCGGAACATAAATTGCCTTCTTTGATGGATAAATGTACTCAGACTGACACACTTATAGAATATGTTAATGATGATGCCTCGACTCCACAAAAATCGAGTAACTTTTTCCGTGTATAAGCATATAAATGTTTTACATCAAAATATAAATGGACTAATCTCAAAGACAGATCTAGTAGTATTTCTTGATTCGCTAACATAAACAAAGTATTGACGTCTTGTGCATAACGGAACACAACAAGATTGCCACTGATAAGGGTACTTTATATATGAATAATTATAAATTGGCTTCTTTTTTCTGTAGAAAGAATCGTCATGGTGAATCGTGTATTCTTTTTAAGATACACATCAATGTGTCCCTTTAAAAAAATATTTTCAACATTCATTGGTAAATATTATAGAATGTTCAGACATTGAATTAATGCAACATAAAATATGTATTATTCGCATTTATAGGCTGCCTAAATCAAGTGCAGAAGACATAAAGAAGTTCTTTCAAACATTAAATTCACTTTTTAAACGATTTTGCTCTGGTAAAAAGAAAGTAATCATCTGTGGTGATTGAAGTCACCACAGATTATTATATAGGTATAAGGTTTATATAGAAATATAAACCTTCTCAAAAATAGTCTTGACTCAAGAGAATTCCAACACATTTTACAGAGTTATAATTTAAAATTGGGCTTTAATGAACCCACTCGATTGTCAAGTGGCACGTGCATCGACAATTTTATATTTAATTTATGAGGATGCATAGTAAATGTCCTTGAATTCGCACAGACCATACGGCACAGCTGCTAACATGTCCTGTAAAACCCAGCTTTTCCTTAAAATCTTGGAAAATAGGAATACGCAATTATAGTAAGGAAAACTTGATAAAGTTTACAGAGTGTATCAATGCTATTGGTTTTAGTGAAGTTTTTGCTAGTGAAGATGCGAATACTGCTTTTAACAACTTTTATAATATATTCAAACTTTTTTTATAATTTGTGCTTTCCAATTTAACAAGTAGCAAAATCATTAAAGGCTCAACCAAGATGGATCACAAAAGGTCTCCGAATATGTTGTAGACGTAAAAGACAGTTATTATGGGAGTTCCGTATAAATCGAACAGTAGGACGTAAAAAGCGATTCCTCGCCTTATCAGCAAGACTTAATAAGATAATTAAATTAACACAACTGTCTTTAAATGATAATTTTATAAAATCCGCACCCAATAAGTCAAAAGCTACTTGGGCGATAATTAATGGGAATAAATTTAATATGCCTAAAAATTATTCATATATAAAAATCCTAGATACACAATCCTATACAAAACTTACACTTAAAACTGTCCTCAGTTGCTTATAAGTAGTTATATTAACTATATAAACCTTCATTAATGCAAATTAAACCTTACCGCCTTAACTTTAAGTTGAATATACAAGGCTATCTAAAAAAAGTGATAAACTTTTACGAACAGAGTTCGCGATAGAATAAAGAATGAAAGGAGTCGAATATTGTTTTTACAAATTTTAATGTAAGTTAATATTCTGACGTAATTATGTAGAGTTTAAAAAATGCATGTGAATGTGTGTTTTAAACACATATTTGTTTTTACTTTTACCTGTAGGTATTTTACCAAGTTTGTGGCAGCTCTTCAACATATGATAGAAAATCTTTTATTATTTTACTAGACATAACAGTAGCTCTTAAAAATATGGTAGAAAATCTTTTATTATTTTACCAAACATAATAGTATTATTTATTTAACAAAATAGACATGACAAGTAAAACAGCAATAGATAATTAATACGCACGTAAATTATATATCGAGTATGTTTCATTGCTGTCCATATACTTGGCTGCCCGACTTTGAAATTATACGTGTTTGAACATTACGCCACTGATTGTACATACTTGCAAATTAAAATAACATAAAACAATGAAATGAGAGAGAAAATTAAGATTTCAAACTTGAAAAGATAGGACATGATAAGATTTTTAATTTCCTTGAAATAAATTGAGTTTATTGTATAATATTCTTTTTAACAGATTTTAATTTTTCCGTATCTTTCTTTGTTATATAATGCAATCTTATCTTGATATATGATTGATATATTATATTGATATATCTCGCGATAATAGATTTAATAGTATTATTTACAAGATTGTTATTTGTTAATATGGCACTTTGAAGAATATAAGCTGACTCCCCAAAATTATGATAAGTGTTGTTGTTGCTGTGCTTGCTTGTGATCTTTGCTGTGCTATGATGGATATCCATTTTGCAAATTGCATGGGATCTCAAGGAAAGCTGAAATCATATAATAAGCATGTAGATACATTTTATAAATATATCACTATTTTAATAATAAAAATTATCCGAATACTATTATGGTTTGTAATAAAACAAGTCTAATTATAAATAATATATAATCGCATTATCATTATAAACCAAATAAATATATTTATTTTTAAAAAGTAACAGTCTCTCTGTTATTATTAGAACAGAGTCAACATGTAACCCGGACTAATCAAGTAGAAATACAATAGTATGATTAATGCGTTTAGTAAGTGTTCATTTAAATGAGCCGTGTTATAATATATGGTCGCTCTTTGTTACGAAATAAACAAAAAAAATATTTTACTTTGATTCTTTGACGCAATAATCAGCATTGTAATATAATTATAATAATAACATTATTACTATCCGAAAATATCAAGTCCTTTTTTAGTGTCCTGAAAATGTGATTTTACAAGTTTTAAACGAACTCTGCGACATGTTTACCCTCGGAGCGATCAAACTGGTACTAAATTAAATGAGTACCCAAATGTTTAAGTGGATGCTCATTTGGTGAGGACGTTTGTTGACGCTGATTGTGTTTTTTATACATCAATGCTAAAAATAAAATTTAATGTGTAAAAATTGATGGTCACAATATTGGCGAGCCTTTAGCTATAGAAAGCCATTTTAATAGTTTTTATATAGACCCGATTCATAATTCATTTCCTGGCAACTTAAGAACAAATTTTTCATACGAACTAAAATCAATATTTATACCACCGTGTATTCCAAAAGACATATTAATAATTATTCTAGGTCTAAAAGATACTAATAGTGCAGGATACGATGGCATAATAACAAAAGTCTTAAAACATGTGTAAATTAAATTATTACACGTACTATGTCACATAATAAACCTATGCATCACACAGAGGGTTTTTCCTAATGAACTTAAATTACAACTTTTAAGACAAATTATAAAATGACATGCACTGCTACCGTCCGATAGCTCTTGTATCAGTGCTTTCAAAAATATTTGAAAATATAGGCTATACTTAAATATGTGTAGTATTCACGCCGACCTGTTGTTTTGTTCGCGGCAATCGCTAGAGTGACTATTGCTACCTACTATGTTTTGAGACAATTTAAAAAGATAAATCCTTAAGGAAGCAAATCAGCAGGATTTTTTTTTTAAATACCTGTAGGAATTAATAATGATTTTCCTTTTCCTATTTATTTCTGTAATATAATATTTAAGGTACAAGTTAGTTTAAAAAAATGTGTAAGTTGATAATATTCAAGTAAAATATTAATTTATGTAAGACTGAAACAGAAGATTAACATCCTTAACTTTATATTTGGCTAAGATTGTTTTGCTTTTTACTAATCGAAAAGCCAATATTGCAATTTATTTATGTGTTGACTTCGACAACAAGGTTATAATAAAATAATGAAAACTGGCTGGTATAGATAAAAAAATATTAGTAAAAGCCATATAATCCTAAAAAAGAATAACTGAAAAAGGAAACTTTAATGGCTTCATTCAATTACTTGGATCACGTATGGCCAGCATATGAAGTCAATATAAAGGTTGCATTATAATCCATACTGATACTATAAATATGATAAAGTAGCTTTGTCTATTTGTTGCGTTTTTATAGCTGAACTGATGGCCAATTTTCGAAATGCAATTATGGCGAATATCGAATATATATATAATAAGACGATTGGTCCTCTGATCTAAAATAAGGCAACAGGATACCTATTTTACATGTTGATTACCTATTTTTGATGTTTATACGATACAATACATAGATAAATAACGAGTTTTCATGATAAAACCATTGAGGTAATGTACTGTTTACTAGAGTAGAAATCTCATCTTGATTCTTTGTAGCATGCGTTCCAAAGAGTCATAGAGCATTTACTCTAGTAGATATGACTCACTTCGACTGAGCCATGCGCTTACTGCAAGGATAAGTTTGAGTAGAATATTTTATTATTTCAAATATATTATTTAAATATTATTCATATTGTGCTATAGCTAATACACATAAAAGCATATAATTATATAAGCTATCTACATACTTTTTATCTAGACCTTTTTTGTTAAAAACTTAAATAAAATCAAGTACCTATTTTTGTTTTAATTTCGTTATAAATAATATTGACAATTTAATAAGTATATTAAAATGTAATTAGCTCAGTTTATAGATAAACATGAAAAAATTGAAAAATCTACCTAGTCATTGAAAAGAGACTATTGAGATATAAGTGTTGGCAAATAAGGTTATTATAAAATATTAAACTGGAGTAATAACAGCCTTGCACAAAATATTGACGCAAAGTAAAAGCAAGTATTTCTTTTGTCTTCGTTTCAGTAAATGAGGTCCTAAACCTTTCCTCATCCTTCTTCCTACTTCTCCACCTTGACTTCTTTATCCCAGATGAGAAAGAGATGCCTCAGGTAATACTGACATCTAAACTACAGATGCTACAGTAACAGCTTTCCATCGGGCAGGCCTGTTGCTTACATGATAAGCTTATATTAAAAAAATCTATGAATGTACCTAAACATTCATTTAAAGAATAAAACATCTTATTTAAATCATATATATTTCATAATTATTATCTCTGATGTTTTCTAACAATATCGTCCAGAAACTCGGCCGGTGCTGTAATATACTGTTGATGTCTGGCCCACCCAAGATACCAGACTAATGTCATTGTATGCGCGCAGCATCCAACTGTTTGTCTGCCAACTAAGCAACTACAACTATTTCTACTAAAATGTAGGGATAATATTGTCTTCTAGACACATGGCGTGACTTTATTTTACTAGAGACATCCCGGTTTTAACCGACTAAACCTACCACAGTGTTCCTCGACTAAACCGCAATTTACGGAGCCGCGCGAATCACTTTCTCATGCAGTCGCGACCCCGCCGAGGCTTCGGGCCGTCCGCCGTATGAAACGGCCTACACGAAACGACCTATCCTTTAGGCACTTCTACATTTTACCCCACTGTTCCCTTGAGGAGGGACGGGAATTATTTATACGAAACCGAGCTAATTCAATTTTAAGAATGTATCCATATTTTGCGAATTGTCTTAAATTACCATCGCAACAGTTATTGTAGCGACTCCCGCGGACTGAAAAAGGGGTTAGCATGAAATTGTGTTACGCATGTACCATGCTACATATTGAGATAGTACCTATATACTACGTAGTACATATTAAGACAATGATGATTCGATTTATACATAGTCCACACCGTATGTCAATATTTTAAAGCAAAGTCAAAACAAAAATACTTAATTTTATTTAAGTAATAATTTAACCAAGTAGGTCTAGTTAAAAAGTATGTAGATGTCTAATATATATGTCTTTTATGTGTATTAGCTGTAGCACAATATATTATAATATTTGAAATAATAAAAAGTTCTATTCAAACGTAACCCTGCAGTAAGCACATGGCTAAGATGCTAAGACTAAGTGAGTCAGAGAGCGTTTACGCCAATGCGTGCTACAAACAATCGATTTATAATAATAAAATGTTTATTTCTTCTCCACAAAGGCGAAGTCAGAACTATATTTGACAATAATATATCAGATCAGTAAAAATCCTTTGTGGGAGATTGGTATCTTGGTAAACTGGCATTAGGATATCCTGTCACACGGATTACCAAGCCCCCTTTGAACATGGTGTGTAGAGTGAAGTGTGTGTGTATTATCACATACACATAAAATGTCTCTATAAAATGTCCTTTTTGTCAATTGTCTTTTCTAAATATATAAATTGTACTTATGTTGACATGAATTACTGTTTGTTTGAATGTTTTGCCTCTATTACGTTATTTCGAGCTTTATAAATGCCGTTCGCTTCTAGAGGAAATCATTCATATTGATTACAAATTAAAATACGATCTTTATAGCCGTAGTATTTGTGACAACCCGGAACATAAATTGCCTTCTTTGATGGATAAATGTACTCAGACTGACACACTTATAGAATATGTTAATGATGATGCCTCGACTCCACAAAAATCGAGTAACTTTTTCCGTGTATAAGCATATAAATGTTTTACATCAAAATATAAATGGACTAATCTCAAAGACAGATCTAGTAGTATTTCTTGATTCGCTAACATAAACAAAGTATTGACGTCTTGTGCATAACGGAACACAACAAGATTGCCACTGATAAGGGTACTTTATATATGAATAATTATAAATTGGCTTCTTTTTTCTGTAGAAAGAATCGTCATGGTGAATCGTGTATTCTTTTTAAGATACACATCAATGTGTCCCTTTAAAAAAATATTTTCAACATTCATTGGTAAATATTATAGAATGTTCAGACATTGAATTAATGCAACATAAAATATGTATTATTCGCATTTATAGGCTGCCTAAATCAAGTGCAGAAGACATAAAGAAGTTCTTTCAAACATTAAATTCACTTTTTAAACGATTTTGCTCTGGTAAAAAGAAAGTAATAATCTGTGGTGATTGAAGTCACCACAGATTATTATATAGGTATAAGGTTTATATAGAAATATAAACCTTCTCAAAAATAGTCTTGACTCAAGAGAATTCCAACACATTTTACAGAGTTATAATTTAAAATTGGGCATTAATGAACCCACTTGATTGTCAAGTGGCAAGTGCATCGACAATTTTATATTTAATTTATGAGGATGCATAGCAAATGTCCTTGAATTCGCACTGTCAGACCATACGGCACAGCTGCTAACATGTCCTGTAAAAC
Organism: Catocala nupta; assembly: GCA_963675205.1. Classification (NCBI taxonomy): domain Eukaryota; kingdom Metazoa; phylum Arthropoda; class Insecta; order Lepidoptera; family Erebidae; genus Catocala; species Catocala nupta. Next base: position 20,906,142 of record OY776086.1, on the reverse strand, counting down.
CCAGCTTTTCCTTAAAATCTTGGAAAATAGAAATACGCGATTATAGTAAGGAAAACTTGATAAAGTTTACAGAGTGCATCAATGCTATTGGTTTAGTGATGTTTTTGCTAGTGAAGATGCGAATACTGCTTTTAACAACTTTTGTAATATATTCAAACTTTTTTTATAATTTGTGCTTTCCAATTAAACATGTAGCAAAATCATTAAAGGCTCAACCAAGATGGATCACAAAAGGTCTCCGAATATGTTGTAGACGTCAAAGACAGTTATTATGGGAGTTCCGTAAAAATCGAACAGTAGAAAGTAAAAAGCGATTCCTCGCCTTATCAGCAAGACTTAATAAGATAAATAAATTAACACAACTGTCTTTAAATGATAATTTTATAAAATCCGCACCCAATAAGTCAAAAGCTACTTGGGCGATAATTAATGGGAATAAATTTAATATGCCTAAAAATTAATTACACTTTTTAAGACAAATTATAAAATGACATGCACTGCTACCGTCCGATAGCTCATGTATCAGTGCTTTCAAAAATATTTGAAAATATAGGCTATATTTAAATATGTGTAGTATTCACGTTGACCTGTTGTTTTATTCGCGGCAATCGCTAGAGTGACTATTGCTACCTACTATGTTTTGAGTCAATTCAAAAAGATAAATCCTTGAGGACGCAAATCAGCAGCATTTTTTTTTTAAATACCTGTCTGAATAAATAATGATTTTCCTTTTCCTTTTTATTTCTGTAATATAATATTTAAGGTACAAGTTAGTTTAAAAAATGTGTAAATTGATAATATTTAAATAAAAATATTAATTTATGTAAGACTGAAAAAAGGAAGATTAACATCCTTAACTTTATATTTGGCTAAGTTTGTTTTGCTTTTTACTAATCGAAAAGCCAATATGAACCTAGGCGAATGCAATTTATTTATGTGTTGACTTCGACAACAAGGTTATAATAAAATAATGAAAACTGGCTGGTATAGATAAAAAAAATATTAGTAAAAGCCATATAATCCTAAAAAAGAATAACTGAAAAAGGAAACTTTAATGGCTTCATTCAATTACTTGGATCACGTATGGCCAGCATATGAAGTCAATATAAAGGTTGCATTATAATCCATACTGATACTATAAATATGATAAAGTAGCTTTGTCTATTTGTTGCGTTTTTATAGCTGAACTGATAGCCAATTTTCGAACTGCAATTATGGCGAATATCGAATATATATATATTATGACGATTGGTCCTCTGATCTAAAATAAGGCAACAGGATACCTATTTTACATGTTGATTACCTATTTTTGATGTTTATACGATACAATACATAGATAAATAACGAGTTTTCATGATAAAACCATTGAGGTAATGTACTGCTTACTAGAGTAGAAATCTCATCTTGATTCTTTGTAGCATGCGTTCCAAAGAGTCATAGAGCATTTACTCTAGTAGATATGACTCACTTCGACTGAGCCATGCGCTTACTGCAAGGATAAGTTTGAGTAGAACATTTTATTATTTCAAATATATTATTTAAATATTATTCATATTGTGCTATAGCTAATACACATAAAAGCATATAATTATATAAGCTATCTACATACTTTTTATCTAGACCTTTTTTGTTAAAAACTTAAATAAAATCAAGTATTTTTGTTTTGATTTCGTTATAAATAATATTGACAATTGAATAAGTATATTAAAATGTAACTAGCTCAGTTTATAAATAAACATGAAAAAATTGAAAAATCAACCTAGTCATTGAAAAGAGACTATTGAGATATAAGTGTTGGCAAATAAGGTTATTATAAAATATTAAACTGGAGTAATAACAGCCTTGCACAAAATATTGACGCAAAGTAAAAGCAAGTATTTCTTTTGTCTTCGTTTCAGTAAATGAGGTCCTAAACCTTTCCTCATCCTTCTTCCTACTTCTCCACCTTGACTTCTTTATCCCAGATGAGAAAGAGATGCCTCAGGTAATACTGACATCTAAACTACAGATGCTACAGTAACAGCTTTCCATCGGGCAGGCCTGTTGCTTACATGATAAGCTTATATTAAAAAAATCTATGAATGTACCTAAACATTCATTTAAAGAATAAAACATCTTATTTAAATCATATATATTTCATAATTATTATCTCTGATGTTTTCTAACAATATCGTCCAGAAACTCGGCCGGTGCTGTAATATACTGTTGATGTCTGGCCCACCCAAGATACCAGACTAATGTCATTGTATGCGCGCAGCATCCAACTGTTTGTCTGCCAACTAAGCAACTACAACTATTTCTACTAAAATGTAGGGATAATATTGTCTTCTAGACACATGGCGTGACTTTATTTTACTAGAGACATCCCGGTTTTAACCGACTAAACCTACCACAGTGTTCCTCGACTAAACCGCAATTTACGGAGCCGCGCTAATCACTTTCTCATGCAGTCGCGACCCCGCCGAGGCTTCGGGCCGTCCGCCGTATGAAACGGCCTACACGAAACGACCTATCCTTTAGGCACTTCTACATTTTACCCCACTGTTCCCTTGAGGAGGGACGGGAATTATTTATACGAAACCGAGCTAATTCAATTTTAAGAATGTATCCATATTTTGCGAATTGTCTTAAATTACCATCGCAACAGTTATTGTAGCGGCTCCCGCGGACTGAAAAAGGGGTTAGCATGAAATTGTGTTACGCATGTACCATGCTACATATTGAGATAGTACCTATATACTACGTAGTACATACTAAGACAATGATGATTCGATTTATACATAGTCGAACACACCGTATGTCAATATTTTAAAGCAAAGTCAAAACAAAAATACTTAATTTTATTTAAGTAATAATTTAACCAAATAGGTCTAGTTAAAAGTACGTAGATGTCTAATATATATGTCTTTTATGTGTATTAGCTGTAGCACAATATATTATAATATTTGAAATAATAAAAAGTTCTATTCAAACGTAACCCTGCAGTAAGCACATGGCTAAGATGCTAAGACTAAGTGAGTCAGAGAGCGTTTACGCCAATGCGTGCTACAAACAATCGATTTATAATAATAAAATGTTTATTTCTTCTCCACAAAGGCGAACTCAGATCTATATTTGACAATAATATATCAGATCAGTAAAAATCCTTTGTGGGAGAATGGTATCTTGGTAAACTGGCATTAGGATATCCTGTCACACGGATTACCAAGCCCCCTTTGGACATGGTGTGTAGAGTGAAGTGTGTGTGTATTATCACATACACATAAAATGTCTCTATAAAATGTCCTTTTTGTCAAAGTCAACACATAAATAAATTGTATTCGCTTATTCATATGACTTTTCAATTTGTAAAAGTAGACTGCACGGATGTCGTAGTGGTTTAACTGGTCGCCTCGCCACTGTCACTGCGCCGAGTGTTGTGGGTTCGAATGCCATACGGGACGAAAACTTTGTGTGATCCCCAAATGGTCCTTCGAAGTCGGGGTGTTCTTGGTGTCCGTTGTTTAAATGTTTGTAATGTAAATGTATGATGTTAATCTTCATTTTTCATTCTTACATGTATTTTTTTTTAAACTTGGCTGATTTACTTCTTTTAGGATTTATCTTTTTGAATTGTCTTAAAACATAATAGGTAGCAATAGTCACTCTAGCGATTGCCGCGAACAAAAAAGCGGGACGGCGTGAATACTACATATATATTTAAATATAGCTGGATTAATATTTATTTGAATTATACGACGATTTCATTAATTCTGTCGCTTATCTAAATGCGCTTTTAGAAAACGTATTAAACGAGGTCAAATCTAAATAACTTAATTTTATTTGGATATAATTATAACATGTTTAAGTGTTAAGTTTAACAATAAAGGTTATACTAATACATATAAAATGAATACTAGCTGGTATAGATAGAAATTGTAAAATAGCTGTATAAATTATGTTCAAAAATAAAACTTTTATCATACAATTATTATTACTTTGAATGCACATGGACAGTATATCAAACAATATGAAAGTTGCACTAAATATAAACTACATTCGGGTACGCCTTAATCGGGGCGGTAAGACCCGTTTTTGAGGAGTGGCTAGAGAGGCACCTTCCGGCTGACACAGGTAATGATTGCACACGGTTGCTTTGGCCAGTTCCTTTGTCGCATAGGCCGGCAACAGTCGCCGGTTGTCACCACTGCGGCGACTGCCGCGACGTTGTTAAGGACACGGCGCTGCACACTGTGGCGGATTATCCCGCCTGAGCATTGCAGCGTCGCGAGTTAATCACGGCAGTCGGTATGGTTGCCTTCTCGCGCCCGGCCGTGGTTTAGTCCATGGTCTAGAGTGAGAGGTCATGAAACGCCGTTGCCTCCTTTTGCGAGGAATTAATTTCCATCAAGGAGGCGGCGGAGCGGGATAGGGTACGCTTTAATCCTCTCCCCAACCGCAGAACTGGACGAGAGATGACCTCCAGCCAACCTCAGGTTTAACCTAGGGTTGGTGGGCTTCGTGGGCCTGCCCGGCATCCGATCAGCACCAGGTCCGAGAGGCGGCATGCGTGTGTATTACCACGCGCGCCTCTGTGTCGTGTGTCTGTTCTCCCTCAAGGGGACAGTGGGGTAAAATGTAAAAGTGCCTAAAGGATAGGTCTTGTCGTGTAGGTCGTTTCATACGGCGGGCGGGCCGAAGCCTCGGCGGGGTCGCGACTGCATGTGAAAGTGATTCGCTCGGCCCCGCCGATTGCGGTTTTGACGAGGAACACCGTGGTAGGTTTAGTCGGTTAATACCGGGATGTCTCTAGTAAAATAAAGTCACGTCATAAAGTCAAGACAATATTATCCCTACATTTTAGTAGAAAACAATGTGTCCGGCCGAGCTATTAGAATATTGTTGTAGTTGCTTAGTTGGCAGACAAATAGTTGGATGTTGCGCGCATACAATGACATTAGTCTGATATCTGGTGGGCCAGACATCAACAGTATATTACAGCACCGGCCGAGTTTCTGGACGATATTGTTAGAAAAGACCAGGAATAAAAATTATGAAAAATAATTATGATTAAATAAGTTGTTTTATGAGAGTACGCCAATATTCTTAACATTACATTTAGGTTCTATACAGTAAGAAGCGAATCTGGCCTAGCACTGTATTAGACTCTGTTCTGATAATCATTAAAATAGAAAAGTTTAAAGTTTAAGAGAAAATGTAGAGCAAGGCTTTACGACTGGTAGTTACAATTACATTTAAGCTAGCTGATCTGCAGAAATATTAAGCTACGTTCTTCTTTCTAGAATACGGAGTTTTAATGTCAATGGCTGGAATGCCAGACGTAATTGAAAAACAATTGAATCTAGTCAGTGCGACGATGTGGGCCGCTGCCGCTTAAGGTTAAAGTAATTTGCACTAAAGACCAAGGTTTATACTGTGTATTTATGTGTGATCATGAATCGAACTGGTGGGCGAAATTATAGAAAAAAATCCATGCAAGTAAAACAATATGTACGACTGTGCACTGGAATGTACGTCTACGAAATACTTGATATTGCTTTTCGGACCGCTTTTGTTTATCGGCGTTTGCACGTAATTTCTCTTTTTTATTGCCATATACGTTATCCGTATAAAATGTATTCGTGTAACAATGTGATAATGGTTATCAGTACTTGAATTATTACTCTTCAGAAGAGAATTTCGTAACTCTGGTAAAAAATATGGATTACAGTTTGAGATATGAAGGTCACACGTACAGATAATATATATTTTTATGCGCTAACTTCTGAATTTGTTTCATTACGTACCTATCCGGATTCAAACAGTCTTTGTTCTTTTGCTACGTTTGAAATTTTCTTTTTCGATCTCTAGTTTCTTAGATCGCATTTATTTGCCATTCATTCTATTATTTTATATACGGCACTGAAAACATCTTTAATTAGTGTTTTTGATCTATTCTTTTTTTGCCCGAGTCTTTTTAAATATACTGCCAACGTAGCAAGCAATGGTTCACTTTGTAGTATAAAATAATGATAGCCTATTGTCGTAAAATCTTATCATCAGTTTTATTTCAGTGTGATTATTTGTAGAAAGGAGATACTTCTCAGCTCAGCTAGCCAATATTGAATGAAGTGTTAACCTAGTTTATACCATTAAATAATATATGGATATAGGGATGATTATTGTACAGCTTTTTTGCATAAATATTTAGGACGCATTTTATTTGTGCACTGTCTTAACTCGTATCAAACAGTTCTAGGAGCGCACGCTCTAAAAGATTACATTTTCTTTGATAGAAATTTGGTGTACAACTATATCCAGATACTGCAAAATTTTCAAATAAATTTTGTCCCTGACTTGTGAAGTAGGCACATTTTTATAGAGTTCATTTCACATTTGTAATATTAATATGGATAATAGTGCAACCTTCATATCTATTTTGCACGTTGGCCATGCGCTATCCAAATAAATTGTGTGAGGTCATTAAAGTTTTCTTTTTTAGCTAAAGTTTTTTACAACTATATGACTTTTACTTATTTTTACACCTGTACCAGCCAGTATTGCTTCTCAATATTCTATAATAACCTTTTTTGCTAACACTTTATAGGTAACATAAAAGGTAAACTTTTTTTAAATTTGAAAGTCTTGCAATGTAGTCTCTTTTAACAATAGGGATGTTAACACTAATCACAAATTCATGTTTCGTGTTAATTTTATTATAATTTGTATTATTAGACAATAGAAAATCACATTTTTAAAATTTAATATATAATTTTGAATTTATTAAAATTAATTTTAAAAGCTACATTTATTACTTATTGTCACGTGACTGCAAACGCCAATAAGAACACATTACGTCATTAACCGCTAAAAAAGCCGCAAAGGCTGTTTACTTCTCTGTTTTTTCTTGGTTTGTGTTCATACCGGCGAAATAACTGTGAATTACTTAATATTACTACCACGATGGAAACTGGATTCATCAAATGCAATAGTTCCAGTTTACCAAAGATTCTTTAATGGTGGCAAACTTTTTTGCAAGAAACAACGACTTTTGTGCTTCAGAATTCAGGAACGTGAAACCATCTTTGTAAGTACAGTTTTACGTTTGATACTATTCAACTGTCAACTAATACTCGTCAACTAAAAATCTTCGAGCAGGAATACGACGCGGCGACAGTTACATTGTCCAATTCATTAATTATATCACATATAATAGCCATTGGCTTTTATTACCAGAGGAGAGCTTATTATTATTATGGGGAACATATATGTACATGTGAATGCAAAATGTTATGCAGTTCATTTATAACAAGGGATCTGTGTGCATGACATTATTTTTGTTAATATATTTAACGACTAATGTACTTGTAGTAATAATAGTGTGTTGTGAAAACTGAATAAATTTACTAATTGTGTAGTGGTTGAATGTGTTATGTGTGTTATAGTGGTAGTTTAAAGATATGTTAGAAGTGCAAATATGTTAATGCAATATGTTACATGTTTGCAGATATTACTACTAATAATTAATGTGTTGCAGGTATAAAGGAATATTCGTTGTTCGTACTTACATGTATATGGTGTAGTTATTAGGTTGTTATTGAAACTTAAATATAGAACAAGCTTACGTGCGGAAGGCAATACTATGGCACTTATGAGGAAGAGTCATTGGTTCACTTGCAGTTGTAGGTCTCACAGAGTTTGCTCTGCGAGACAAGGTCTCTAATCTAGTCTGCGTATTACACTGAGGTGAACTTGCTGTTGTTTGTACGGCTGTAACTCAGTAACTTTAAACGGAGATGTAGATGTACATACACCAAGAACTCTCATTGGTGAAGTCCCTTTTTAACACGCTTTTATTAGCTTGGTATGAATGTATCTATGTGTGCATGTGTGGGCGACGTCTTTGGTACCGGTACGTAATGCTTTTGGCGGACTCTGTATCATGGCGAAAGCAAATCTTTACCAAACGTTTAGCAATGGGACAACAAATCCGCATGATGTATTGGTTGATCAATAGAAACAGCCAGGTCACTATGGAAAATAAATTATTGATATACAAGGCCATAATAAAATCTATATGGACTTACGGAATTCAGCTATAGGGCACGGCTGCCAATTCAAACTTAGAAATCTTACAAAGGTTCCAATCAAAAATGCTAAGAATGATCGTAGATGCACCATGTTATGTCACTAATCAGAGACTTCACCACGAAATCCACATCAAAACAGTAAAAGAAGAAATAGTTGAGACAGTCACAAAATATAAAAAAAGATTGGAGCTACTATATCCAAATATATTGGCACATCACCTTATGGACGATGAAAGATTCCCAAGCACCCGGAGACTAAAGAAAAGAATATCACAAGTTTTACTCTGATTTAAAGAATTATAAGGGCTTGTCACTGGACAAGTACCGTGCACTATAATTAAATTTACAAAAATATTGCTGAAGGTACAAAATGACAGACGGCAAAAAAAAAAATACTGTATCTATTCTGATTACAAAGTTACTTTAAATCCTGTCTTACTGGTCGATAGATATCCACCACCGAAGATCGATGATCTATTAGTGAGCTTAAACGGTGCTACACATTTCTCTAAAATTGACTTGTCTCTTGCTTATTATCAGATTGAATTGGATGATTCTAAAGAATTGACTGTAATAAACACACATCGAGGTTTATTTAAATACAATAGACTCGTGCTTGGATTGTCTTCTAGCATCTTCCAGCGTATTATGTCAAACCTACTTAGTGATATTCCAGGGGTAGAAATATAAAGAAAGCTTCTAAACAAAAAGAAAAAATTAATTTATTTTTGAATACCTTCCTTTTGCATTATCGTAATACGGAGAACTATTCTACAGGGGAGAGTCCAGCGACATTAATGCTAGGTAGGAATTTGCGTACAAAATTAGATGCGTTAAGGCCAAACAGAGAAAATAAAGTTTGAAAGGCTCAGGAACGAAAACAGAACGTAGGAACAGATGTCAAACGTTCTTTAGAGATAGGTCAAGAAATATAGATGAGACAATATAGGGGAAAAGAAAAATGGAGTCCGGGGCAGGTAGTGGATAAAATGAGTACTACGGATTATAAAGTTATGGAATTTTCAGGCAAAGAAGCTCATAGACATATTTACCAGTTAAAACAGCGATCGTGAAGCTCATTGATTTGTCCGACAAGCACATCCGAACGGAGTCCTCTTGAGGCGGAACGTTCCAGAAAATCTGAGGTGGTGCCAGCGTCAGTCACCGTAGAGACACGGAGTCCTCAGAGCGTGAGGGAGTTAAGTCTAGTTCGAACCGCAACTGTCAATGAGTTGCCGTCTACGTCTACTTCTGGTTCAGTTCCTCTCACTGATGTTTCTAGTTCCGAGGAGTGTATTAAACTTGCCCAATCTGAGGATCCTGTTCAAAAGTAGCTCGTCCCCGTCCTATACGGGCGTGTCGCTTAAAAAGACCACCCAAATATTGTGATGGTGATGCCTAATTAAGTAGTTATTCTTTAAGATGTAGTTTTAGGGAAACCTATGTTAAGTGTCCTTAATTTAATTGTATAGGCACAAACATTATAAAATTAAGATTGATTATTAAGATAATGATGTGGCATTGGAATAGTAATTATGTGTTACGTTATTTCATATTTTTCAATTATAGGATATATATTATTTAAGGTGGAGGGTTGTAATATATTTATGTTACCCACATTTATAATGTTACTTCCTATATAAACGGAAACATTATTGTAACCGGCCAACGGGTTGGGAGTCTTCTGCGATCACCTACAGTCCGCGTAAAGTTGTCAAGGCCATCTGAGGCCAACAACTAAAACATAAAAAAAAGGAACCGGCCAGTTGGCAATATACTCTCGCTATCGATTCACGCCTTTTATTTTGTTTCGCAAATACAAACACTTCAGTATCTATGAATGTATGTAACGGAATCTTTGAACGCCATTTTCACCCCTTTCAAACCGACGAAACTTTGCACACTTATCGAGAACCGATAAGTGTGCAAAGACAATATCATATAATATATATATAATATAATAATTTAGAAAAATATAATAGAAATTAATAATAGGTTAAAATGTATAAATAAACAATAGTTTAAAAAAAGCGTGGATTGTGTAATAAGTTTTTTTTTTTACGTGTTGGAATGCATTGACGCATACCCCTACGTGGGGGCAGGCGGAGGGGCTATGTTGGACTCACCGGGGTAAAAGAAAGATGGTAATGATGATAAGAATGGACGTCCCGGTAATACCGACTAAACCTACCACGGTGTTCGTCGACAAAACCGCAATCGGCGGCGCCGCGCGAAATTTTCATATGCAGTCGCGACCCCGCCGAGGTTTCGGTCCACCGTATGAAACGGCAGGCCACTTCACGTTAGACCTACCCTTTGGTCACCACTACTTCACTCTATCTTCAGGACCCGAGTAGATAGGGTTTCGGGGGGAGAACTACGGGTCTCCCCCTTTGGACCAGGGTACTGCGGGGTCAGGAAGCCCACTGCGCCTCGAAAGGCGTGTTCTATGGACCGCTGACTAGAGTGCGCGGTGCCTGATATTGGTGTTGGACTCGCAGGGGTATGTGGTTGGCCGCTGAGGACGACATGTTCGTTTGCTCGGCAAGCACGTTGCGTTTGAGCGTCGGACTCAGGCGCGGCCAGTGCGAACCAGTCGGTCGCATGAGGCACGGAGTTGCCTTTAGCGAAGTGGCAGTGTGGTTTCACTGCCGCAACGCATCTCGGGCGCTTGCCTGCTCAGCAAGTAAGAGTCATAGCTGGAGTGACTCGGGCCACACCCGGCTCGTAGGCCTTTTGGGTAGGCGTACGGATGTATGTCGGGCAGTGAGCGTGCCTTACACAGCTCCGGTACCATACTGGAAATATGGGAGGCGGCTTCTCCGTCGGCTTCAGCGAGGTTTTCGTTAGCAACTCCCTGAGTTGCGGGTGGTGAGCGGCTTTATTGCTCCGGTATATATCTGGAGAATAGGTAGTGTCACTTGGGTACGAGGTAGCTCGCTTACGAGAACTGGATTTCTGAGGCTCACCCCAGAAATCCAGTTCTCGTAAGCGAGCTACCTCGTGCCCAAGTGACACTACCTATACTCCAGATATATACCGGAGCAATAAATGGAGAGTCGAGATTTGGGGACAAGACCTGTCTATAACTGGTCCCGGAAGGTGCTCTCGGGTACTGGAAGGTACAGCGGCTCCTCTAATATAACCTAACGGTTGGTGTAGGGGAACGCTATATCATAAAATGGGATAGTCGTAGAGAATAGGGGATGTCTCCCCCCCTAGAGGAGAAACGGACACGACACAGAGGCGAGCGTGGGAACACGCACGCCGCCTCACGGACCTGGTGCTGATCGAATGGCGGGCAGGCCCACGAAGCTCGCCACCCCCAGGTCAAACATCAGGGTGGCTGGAGGTCATCTCGCACCCTCCGGCGCTCGGTTCTGCGGTTGGGGAGAGGGTTTAAGCGCTCCCTCTCCCGCTCCGCCACCTCCTTGACGGAAATGACTTCCTCACAGAAGGAGGCGACGGCGTTCCACGACCTCTCACTCCGGACCATGGACTGAGCCACAGCCGGGAGCGAGAGGGCAACCATACCGACTGCCGCGATCAATTCACGGCGCTGCGATGCTCAGGTGGGATAGACCGCCAAAATGTGCAGCGCCGAGTCCTCAACAACGTTGCGGCAGTCGCCGCAGTGGTGACAACCGGGAGTCTCTTGCCGGCCTATGCGATACAGGAACTGGCCAAAGTAACCGTGGCCAGTCATTACCTGTGTCAGCCGGAAGGTGCGGGCGCTATGCCGTCTCTCCAGCCACTCCTCAAAAACGGGTCTTACCGCCACTATTGTGGCGTACCCGGCACTGGGGTGCGCAAGTCGATTTCTCCATTCTTCCACCAGGACCTGGCGGAGCTCGGACCGTGCCGCCTCTAGAGCGCGAGGAGGCGGTCCTTAGCTTCGAGCCAGCGCCTCTTGGCGCCAACGATAGAGCGACGCCAGAAGCGCCGCTTCCAGGTCCCAGGGCATCGATTCGGCGAGGAGGCTCACTGCCTCGAACGAGATCGTGCGGTAGCCTCTAATTAACCTGACGGCCATTGCACGCTGAGGCGCTCGAAGCGCTGAAATGTTACGGGCCGTCTGGTTATCTCCCCAAACTGGGGCCCCATAAAGGGCCATGGACCGCACGACCCCTTTGTAGAGCCTCCGGCAGGAGGTGCCTGGCACCCGTAAGTTGGGCAGCAGACGCGCGAGCGCACCTGCAGCGCCCAGAAGACGGGGGGCCAGTCGACGAAAGTGGGCTACAAAGTCCCATCGGCTGTCGAGCAGGAGACCCAGATACTTAAGGGTTAGCTCGACAGCGGTGTGGACCCCTCCTACCATGATGTGGGACCCTGGAGGTGGCCGTTTCCGAGGATCGTGGAAACAGACGGCCTCGGACTTGGACAGGGCCACCTCAAGTCCCAATCGCCGGATACGACTCACGACTTGTGCAACCCCAACGGTCGCCAATATGGCCGCCAACTGGTGCGACTTACCCCTCGCCGTGACTTGCGAGTGTCGTCGGCGTAACAAATAACGCCGACGCCACGGGGGAGCGCAAAGATATTTTAACCCCGACCCTACGCTATTTTACATTAAAATTATTAAATTATTTTCTACTGTTTTTTTTAATAGAGCGAGTTTTTTAGTTTTTTATTTTGTTTGTGAATTTATTACTGCCTGAGTATGTTTGCTTCTATATTTGGGTGTAATTATAACTTGAAATGCTTTGTTGATTTTTGTTCTTTGTTGTTTATCATGTGGTGGTAGAGCTGTAAAAACGGAAATAGATGTTTAGTGCTACATATAATAATTATTTAATACTTAGCATTAATAACATATTTCTTATAAAATAAAACTTATATAATCTTGTCTCACACAGATTGATACATTACCATTGCTACAAGAAATAGATGAAGCATTTAAATTGTCACTACAATCTAGATTTTACATGGTATAGAGGGTCACAAATAAGTGTAATAGCTTGATAAACTAAACTATAAAAAAATATGAAATCAAATATGTTCATAGAAACCCGAGCTTGAGTTTGGAACATTACTTAAGTCTTCATACTCTTAAGATACATCTACTCTCATTTTTTCTTATTCTTCACACTCTTTTATCAATGCCAGTCTTTTGCCTTTTCGCCATGGCTGGCTGGCACAAATCAGGTGACGCACTAGACCTGCCTGGTTGACAAGCAAATTTTCTTGGCAAACAACCAGGCTTCATGATAATTCTGGATACCATACCCATTGTAATACATTTCACATAATTTTCCATGTCATTTTTCAGCTGAAATAAGAATTATTTTAGGGTAGGTTAATGAAAAGTTAATATTTATATAGATACTCTGATATTTTGTCTATAGGTAGGTAATCAAAACTTACATCTAAGTGATCCTCATAAAAATAGGCGGTACTTGTTGTTGTTAATGCTGCGATATCTCTTCTAGCAGACTTGCTTAACCACTTTTTCCTGATTTGCTTAGTGTTCGCAAGCTCCGGTGTAGTCATTGTTATACTATTACACATGGGCACTGCACAGCATTTGTAAAACTTTTTGTTCATTTTGATTGTTTGTATTCACTTTCATATGAAGAAAACACTTAAATTCGACAAATTCTCATGAATCGCGGACAATGTCTAGCGGTTAGTGACGTATGTAGTCACGTGACAACTGTGAGAGTGTTTTAGCGGGAAAATTAATATTCCTGTATTTTAGTATATTTTATCATCGAAGATACTTATATTTTCAAATAAAATATATTTTTTTATGATAAACAAGAGATCTTTAAAAAATAAAAGCAATTCCGAAAAATTGTCAACATCTCTATTATATTACTTACCACGTTTTTTCCACTTTATTGACTTTATTTTACCTCTAATTAAGGTTAAATTAACACACATGATAAGTGTTAGGTTTACACAGCTTCACATCTTATGAATTATACAAAAACGGAATCCGCGGGGTGACGGAGAGGTTATGTCGGCCTCCCGGGGGAAAGATAGAAACATACCTGATACCGGTAATACCCACTAAACCTACCACAGTGTTCTTCGACATAACCGGAGTCGGTGGGGCCGGGCGATTCACTATCACATGCAATCGTGACCCGCCGGTTTCGGTTCAGATATATTTTCTGTGAAATACTTTGTTTTTGCGAAAAGAGCTTTTGATGTCTTATCCATTTGTTTTTAATTTCAATTGCGGTTTACTGTAAATTGTAATGTTTCGTGGCCGTAACCATTTCGAGGAAGTCTTTTCTATTTCAAGAACGCCTGCCAATAGCGACGAAGTATCTTCAAAGAGTGTTGCAGGTTTTCCTTTATACTTACTAAGAATTTCAATTTACAGTACCGTTACCTATTGACTCTTTCGAGCTTTACCATAGAGACGAGTTTTATTTTATTTTATGTTACAAGCTGAACGTTGTTGCTTTATCATAAATTTGAATTTTAGACAGAATAATGGAAATTATTCTATAATGTCTCTTTGAACATAATATGTTGCATTGACGTAGCTGGGTGTTTTAAGCGACAATCGTATGGTCCCGGGTATGTTTCTCTGATCGGGTGATGGATTATCGGGTTTTGTATCAGTTTTGAGTAGCAAGTAGCACAGTGATATGACAACATGTACAGTAAACGTTAATAAACTTGTCCTTTGTTACCTAAGTGAGACCTACAGTACCCATAGCTGGTAAAATACATAAGTACCATTCAAACCGAATTAACCTAGGCTGGCGTGATGGATTCACGCCTAGCAGAAGGATAGCTTTTGTCGACTGATATTATTATACAGGATTAATTGAAGATACTAATAACGTTCACAAATTTGTTTCTAAGTACTGCTTTTTACAAAATTCAATACCTTTCCCAAAATCGTAACATGTTCAAATTGCATATAAAACTGGTGGAACAAAAGTTGTTAAGTAAGTTATAAATAAGTCACAGGTTATTAGATTTTCAATTAACATTGTATATTTAAACCAAACCTATTAGACTTTGTAAATATAAGTTATATATTGCATACATATTGCATACAAATAGTGGATATTTTTATCTAACATTTGTGAGTCATCTTCGGATGAAAACTTAATGTTAGCGGTTTATTATGCTAAAGTTAATGAATAAATCACGAAACCGCTGCAATTTATTTGTAGAATTATTGGTATATTAATGAGTTGTTTTTAAAACCAGATACTCTCGGAAGGTTGAAAGGTGACAATACGGGCATCAACTTAATATACTGGATGTTTCTTATAATAGAAATAGAATAAGAATAGAAAAAGAAATCAGCTGTTCCATACATTTTGTCGAGGTCAAAGTCCAATTTTGTATGGAACAACTGTTTTTTTCTGCGATTTCGGCAATGTCCCAGACCAAAAGTTGTTCATAATAACAAGTATAATCATCCTCTGAGAAGTTTTCACTATACTAAGAAACACCCTGTATGTATTTGTGTTTTACCGGCAAGAGAATAAAATTTAAAGATACGCCCCGCCACTGCCACTCTACCGAGTGTTACAGGATCGATACGGGGCAAAAATTTGTGTGATCCTGATCCATCAATACTTGTTTTGAGTCTCCGCGACACAGAAATTAACCCTTACGCGGAAGAGCAGTTTTCGACTGGGCAACTATCCTACAGAAAAAAAACACAGATGAATAATCTTTAACTACGTGCTTGTATTTCGTGTGCTGGTCTAGCGATTCCCAGATAAAGCATAAGATGCTTTTATGATTGAGATAATCAGGAATTTACCCGACCAATTGATGCATGGTATGATGCCAGTCAGTCCTGCTTACATAAAAAGTAGTAGTAATATGCCAATGGCAATGTAATGCTGGTAAATATTTATGTTAAATTAACAAATACGCTATGTTAAAACCAGCTTAATAAAGCCGACAAGTTCATTACGTAGCTGTTTATCTTCATTAGTAATTTTAAATAAAAATACCGTTATTTTAACGTTTTACAGATAAAACTGCTATTTTTAACATTATGCAAATGTAGCATTTTCATATTTTTACTTTAAATTAATAAGCATCTGCATGTTTGATTGGAAATTGTCTAATTACTGGTTATAAATCAGTATCATATCTATTCAGTTTTCAATTTATATTTTAACAAGACGCAGTATTTAAATTATTCACATAATTATTACATTAATATGTAGATAATTAAATTTTAATTTAAAATTAAGTGTATACAAATTAGGCAGATTTCCGGTCGATACTTAACTAAAAAAATATGCAAATACTATTATGTTTTCATTTAAAATTATGTGCGCAATCCACCGATACTACCGAATCTGTTTCACGAAACTAACTAACTGAATAACGATCAATGCATTTGCAATATGATATCGATTTTTGATATATATCGCTAAACAAAATAATATTCACTTAAAGTAATTAGATGCTAATTTGTGGTCGTTAGTAGTCGCAAGAAAACGCAACGTCAATTATAGTTTGCTTGCCTTTACGTGGATCACACTGCTCTAGTTAGAATGAAATAAACTAAGATTAGGTCTTAAGTTGCCTAACCTTGCAACCAAATTATGACAACTGTAATAAAATCCTTTCAGTACCAGTGATGGTAATATATATTAAGTAGTGATTTAGGTAAAACCGGAACAAACAAATATAAATTTCCGATTAAAAAATTATCTTGCTGTTTAGATCTGTGTCGACGTAAACTATAGAAAGTTTTTGGAATCTGCGATGAAGATATAGATAACATAGAGATACATACGATGTGTGCATTGGTTCAAATCAACGAAGGCTGCTTATACGGAATATATTATCGTGCTATAATTATACGTGATAAAGTAAATAATATCTTGATCCTACGAAAATGCCTAATGCAAGTAAATCGCTGATATTTTTTCTTCCAGCTTAACTCATACTAACGGACAATATGTAAACAGCTATTTTCTAAAATTGCAAGCCTATTATCATCATGGGAATACTTTGAGAACTCGTTTAACTTTTCACATTCGTTTGAACAAAAAAAATTAATAAATTGTGTTATTAATTTGTGTTGGCGCGTGAAAAATATAGTCGTATTTATTTTATCGACTCATATAAAAACAAATCTAGGGAGTTGTAATTTTCATGTTTCAAGTGTATCTTTCATGTCGGAGAACTAGCTTACCTACATTTTATTGAGGCAGTGTTACACTCTAATTAAACAATATATTTTTGGCCTAAAGCGTCTTACTGACATAACAATACTAAACATAAAGCCCAGGCTCAAGATCTTAAATTGTTTGGTTGTAATTGTTAAAGTAAAATAAGTTTACTTAAAAAGAACATCGAACATCTTTGAGAAATTTAAAAGTAATAATAACATCTTCCTCTCACATCCCTTTTTACTTTAATATTGTCTTATGTTTACGCGAATGTTATACATTGAAATTAAACACTTTATACGGATTTTATCGCGTTGTTTATTTTACTTTAAACACTGGTATTACATAATTTTGAAAACTCTAACACTACTATTATTGAAATTTTACTACTATTTAATCTATATATTTTCTAATTAAAACAATTTATATTTGAGTTTACACTTTGCCCCAACGTTTCGGTTGCTTTACAGCAGCCATGTTCACGGGGAGACTAAGATGGTAGTTGTCCCAACGTTCTGAAGTGTAGCTAGTTATTTCAAAGTACCCGAACATAATTTAATCTTTGGTGTTCCTATTTATGCAGAATGAGCTCAAAGTATCATGAAGTCTAGCTGTGTTTTGCTTCTTCTTGGGTTTGACTATTTGAATGACTGGATCCCAAGCTGGTGGTACATTCCAACCATCCTCTCTATTGAAATTAGGATGTTTTTTAATTTCAATAGCCTCACGAAGCATCCTTGGTAGGCATCGGTGTTCTTTTGCGAGTATATGTGGTTTGTCAAATCGTAGGTAGTGGTTGGTCCCCTGTTGCACATGTTCACACACAGCAGACTTCAACGAGCGTTGGTGTTTAACATCAGCTATATGTTCTTTTAAGCGGGTGCCTATGCTTCTCTTGGTTTGCCCAATATATGAGAGTCCACAGTCACAATCTATTTTATATACCCCTGCATCTTGTAAAGGTAATTGGCACTTGACGGATGGTAAAAATTGACTTATCTTCGTTGGCGGCTTGAAGTATGTGTTGATTGAAGCTCGCTTCAAGATGTAGCCAATCTTGTCAGTGACACCCCTTACATATGGTAGTATGGCAGGCTGGCGCTCGACTGTGGCTGGCTTTTCTCGGGATCTGTGACGGCGGCGCGGCTGTTGGAGCTTGTTGTCTTGCAGTACTTGCTTGACATGTTGAAGCTCGGCGTCCAGATGTTTCTTGTCACAGATCCCGTGGGCTCTCTGAAACAAAGACATTCCCACGGTAGCTAACTGTTTAGGATGATGGTGAGATTCACCGTTTAGGTACCTGTTTGTATGGGTCTTTTTTCTATACACAGTATGGCTCAAAGTATGATCAGGATTCCTGATGACAAGTACATTTAAGAAAGCTAATGAATTATTTGCCTCTAATTCCATAGTAAATTGGATGTTATTATTAATGGAATTAAGATGTTTTAGGAATGCATTTACACTATCTGTTGGTAATATTGTGAAAGTATCGTCTACATACCTCTTATAAATCCTGGGTGTGATGGTGGTAGTCTGCAAAGCTCGAGCCTCGAAGTCCTCCATATATATGTCGGCAACAACAGGCGATACTGGGGAGCCCATTGCCACACCATCTACTTGTATGTAGAATTTATTGTCCCACAACAGATAGCCAGTTGTTAAGCAATGGTTTAGTATATCTGCATATTCCTCAGGCATATTGTTCTCTATTAGCTTTTTTTTAGTTATATCAATACAGTCACGAACAGGTATGCATGTAAATAATGACTGCACATCAAAACTAACCATTGTTTCTTTGTCTGTCTAAACCTAACTAACCATTGTTTTACGTCTAGATTTAGTTTCTCGGAGTATTTATTGATGATATCATCAATAAATACTCCGAGAAACTAAATCTAGACGTAAAACAATTAATACCAGCCTGCATAAAACCTCCAAAGCTGTATGGGTTACCAAAAATACACAAGGAAAACGCTCCCCTACGTCCTATTGTGAGTCAGATCGACACACCAACTTACAGACTGGCTCAGCACGTAGCGAAGATACTCTCACCACTCAGAGGCAGCTCGAGAGCACATGTGAAGGATTCATACCAATTTGTAAGTGAGATTAAACACCTACGTCTCACAGACAAAGAAACAATGGTTAGTTTTGATGTGCAGTCATTATTTACATGCATACCTGTTCGTGACTGTATTGATATAACTAAAAAAAAAAGCTAATAGAGAACAATATGCCTGAGGAATATGCAGAAATACTAAACCATTGCTTAACAACTGGCTATCTGTTGTGGGACAATAAATTCTACATACAAGTAGATGGTGTGGCAATGGGCTCCCCAGTATCGCCTGTTGTTGCCGACATATATATGGAGGACTTCGAGGCTCGAGCTTTGCAGACTACCACCATCACACCCAGGATTTATAAGAGGTATGTAGACGATACTTTCACAATATTACCAACAGATAGTGTAAATGCATTCCTAAAACATCTTAATTCCATTAATAATAACATCCAATTTACTATGGAATTAGAGGCAAATAATTCATTAGCTTTCTTAGATGTACTTGTCATCAGGAATCCTGATCATACTTTGAGCCATACTGTGTATAGAAAAAAGACCCATACAAACAGGTACCTAAACGGTGAATCTCACCATCATCCTAAACAGTTAGCTACCGTGGGAATGTCTTTGTTTCAGAGAGCCCACGGGATCTGTGACAAGAAACATCTGGACGCCGAGCTTCAACATGTCAAGCAAGTACTGCAAGACAACAAGCTCCAACAGCCGCGCCGCCGTCACAGATCCCGAGAAAAGCCAGCCACAGTCGAGCGCCAGCCTGCCATACTACCATATGTAAGGGGTGTCACTGACAAGATTGGCTACATCTTGAAGCGAGCTTCAATCAACACATACTTCAAGCCGCCAACGAAGATAAGTCAATTTTTACCATCCGTCAAGTGCCAATTACCTTTACAAGATGCAGGGGTATATAAAATAGATTGTGACTGTGGACTCTCATATATTGGGCAAACCAAGAGAAGCATAGGCACCCGCTTAAAAGAACATATAGCTGATGTTAAACACCAACGCTCGTTGAAGTCTGCTGTGTGTGAACATGTGCAACAGGGGACCAACCACTACCTACGATTTGACAAACCACATATACTCGCAAAAGAACACCGATTCCTACCAAGGATGCTTCGTGAGGCTATTGAAATTAAAAAACATCCTAATTTCAATAGAGAGGATGGTTGGAATGTACCACCAGCTTGGGATCCAGTCATTCAAATAGTCAAACCCAAGAAGAAGCAAAACACAGCTAGACTTCATGATACTTTGAGCTCATTCTGCATAAATAGGAACACCAAAGATTAAATTATGTTCGGGTACTTTGAAATAACTAGCTACACTTCAGAACGTTGGGACAACTACCATCTTAGTCTCCTTTTTACTTTGGTAATTCCATAAAATCCACCATACAGGAAGCAAAGGATGACCTTGTTATTTTAGAAAAAAAGGTTCCTATAAATCTTATTAACTGTAAATGCGTCAAAAATAAATTAATAATTTTTAACCAAAAAAAAATGTACATGATCATAGACCCTTAACTATACGGAGACGGAACGGAACTATATTGACCAAGGTAAATACAGAAAATATCTCAGACTTACATAAGTTACAATGGAAACCAAATACAATGGAAACCACATATTGAGAATATACGGATAAAAATAATAATAATATAATAAGAACCTGGGTGCTTTACATAGCATTGTGAGATGTCTTCCACTAAACGTGCGCTACACCATCAATAATTCCATGATGAAACCTCATATCGATTATCTAGTCATGACAAATTACAAAGAGTACAAAACAAATTGATTAAAGTCCTTTTACATTACAATTAACCCCAACCAGCAAAATGAAACAAAATTATTAAATATTACACAAATCTACCATTATAATATATTTATCTTAATTCTAAAAATTGTAAACAAATTCATACCCACACACATATACAGCTCCCAAAACACATACACACACGCAGTTCATGAAGTGTCCATAACATAATATTGTATAAACCTAGAACTAACTATAGAAAAAGTGTATCTTGTATCAAGAAGCAATTTACAACTCATTGTCTAAAATATAAAATATAGTATGTCGTTATTGTCTTATAAAGGATTATTAAAACAATATATATTCAAAGGCGGATCTAAAAATAATATTTTTGTAGGTAATAAAATTATTTATCTACAAAAATATTAACTTGAAACATGTAAACCGGTCCCTATATTCGCTCAACTGTAATTAGCAAACAACTCGTTATTAGCGAAGATCACAAAAGTGTTTAGATTTACCTATATACCTGTCTGGCAATAATTAATATATTTTTAAAGGACCGTCAAAAGTATGCACATTCATGAACCTCAAATTATTTTGCGCTTTCATTTATAATTTATTTCTCCCTCTAAGTGATTTGTAATCTTAGACAAATAAAGAATTTTAAATCGAATCTGAGTTTAATTGTATGTTACGCTTTCATGCCTTAACTACTCGACTTTAATTTTATTTTAGTTACAATTATGATGATGATTGCATAACGAAATTTCGCATATACGTTGTCAGATGACCAGAAAAGGAAATAGAGTGCCTTTCATAAAAAATACTATTACTAATCTAAGCTAACCTAACCAATTACGCAAACGAAGCTACTGGCAAAATCTAGTAATAAATAATAATGAGAAAAAGTAATGAGAATTTGTTTAAAGTTGTATCCAAATTGGGTGAAACCATAAATTGCGACATTAAGGAGGATAATATTACTAATTGTACGCGTGTTATGAAACAGAATAATGCCAATAATCGTCCAAAATCAATAATTGTTCAATTTAACACACCTAGATTACGAGACACTTTTTTGGCTGCATCTATAGCCTTCAATAAATCTAAACCCGTAAAGGAAAAGTTAAACACTTCCCATCTTGGCTTAGATGGTGAAAAATCTCCCGTCTACATTAGTGAGCACCTAAGTCCGAACAATAGGGCACTACATGCAGCCGCCCGCCTCAAGGCGAAACAGAGGGGCTACAAATATGTGTGGATCTGAAATGGGCGCATCTACGTCAAGAAAAATGAGGGTTCTGAAAATAAGTTTATAAAAGACTTTAATTCCTTGAGTGTAATAACTTAAATTTTATGTTTATATTTTTCTTTTATGTAGGCATGTTATATCTGTGGTACTGTTTGTTAAAATTCACTTACCTTAATATGTATTACCAAAATACCCGAGGACTGCGATCAAAAACTAATGAATTTTATCGTAACTTGGCAAGTTCCAATGAGATTATGTTTTGGTGTTAACCGAAACCTGGCTTAATAATTGTATTCTTAGTTTTGAACTTTTTGATAAAAGATATAATGTTTTTAGACGTGACAGAGAAGCGACAGATTTGAATCGCTGTTGCTAACAAGTTTATCGCCACAAGACAAAATGCCTGGGAAAGTGAATGCGAGGATTTGTGGGTGACTGTGAACGTCACACCCAGTTTCAAAATTTCTATCTGTGCAGCGTATCTACCGCCCCCAGTACAATATGGTATGTTAGAACATTTTATAGATAAATTTAATTTAGTATCAGAAATTAATGAATCTCAAAGTATCTTAATTGGAGATTTCAACTTGAGTGGCATAGACTGGGCGGCTGTAAACGATACCACAGACTCACGTACGCCTTCCGCTATGACATCTAATGGTAAAATCAACCAAGCCCTGATAGGTTTTGTGCATATCAATAACTTTAAACAGTTTAATAGTATTTCAAATATTAGGCGTAAGGTTTTAGACCTAGTACTTACTGAATACCCACAATGCAGAGTCGAGGAAGCCCACCATAGTCTTGTGAAAATTAATCCATATCACCCTCCTTTAGAAATAGTCTTACAATCTAAATTAGATGATCACTTAAGGTATTGTGACAAGACCACAAGATTAAACTTCAAAAGGGCAAACTATTCTAGTATTAAACATGAACTTAATAAAATTAACTGGCATGAACTTTTCTATGGTAATGAAAACCCCAATACAATGCTTGAGGTATTTTATGGTGCTAATAATCAAATAATTAAGCAATATGTACCCTCAACTACAGTCCAAAATAGTTCACATCCACCTTGGTTTAATAAAAGTCTTCTGAGAATAATTCGTGAAAAAATAACTATAGAAAGAGGTATAACAAGTATAAAAACCCAATGGACAAAGTTGCTTTTCGCTCCTGTAGCAATGTAAAAAATTATTATCACTGGAATGCTACAATTCTTATATTGTTCATATAGAACAAAAAATTTGGGCCAACCCAAAACTCTTTTGGTCTACATAAAAACAAAGCGCAGTGTTTCAAAAACTTACGCGGCCACTATGTCTGATGGTTCAGAAACATCAAGCGATGGTGGTGATATTTGCAATATGTTTGTTTCATACTTTTCTAGTGTTTATTCATCATCTAGCTAACCACAGGTTACTAGTCATCTTAAGAATGTCGATAATGCTGAATATTTTAGTATAACATATCTTAGCCGCGAAAGAATATTAAAAAAACTTAAATCTTTGGATATCACCAAAGGTCCGGGCTATGACCAAATTCCCCCCAGCTTTATATCAGAATGTGCTGATGAACTTGCGGTACCTTTAGATTTAATTTTTAACAAATCCCTTGAGGTTGGAATTTTTCTGACCTGTGGAAACTTGCCAAAGTAGTGCCGATATACAAAGGTGAAAGTAATTTAGGGAGTAACTACAGACCGATTTCGACTTGATCAACTTTAGCAAAGGTTTTCGAATCTTTAATATGTCCGATTCAAAATTACTTCAAAAAGTACGTATCGAACCACCAACACGGCTTTATACCGGGTAGATCTACTTGTAGCAATTTAGTGTCTTTTATTGAACAAATCATTAAAGCAGTCGACTCAAACAGACAAATCGACTCAATCTACACTGATATTAGCAAGGCGTTTGATAAAGTATCTCATGAAATCATCATTAATTGGGAAGTTAGCTGCATACGGCTTTGCTGGATCTTGCCTTAAATGGCTTTCTTCATACTTAGGTGACAGATCATTCTACGTTGTAGCTCATGGACATAAATCTGATACATATAAAATAACTTCCGGCATACCTCAAGGTTCACATCTGTCGGGATGTTTGAAAAATTCAGTGCCATTCTTGTTCGCAGATGATTTGAAAATAGTCAAAGTAATAGATTCGGATTTAGATACAGTATTGCTTCAGGAAGATATAAACAATCTTTTAGATTGGTGTAACAGAAATAAGATGCAATGCAACATTAATAAATGCAGCCAAATTACTTTCACCCGAAAACTAAAATATATAGATAAAGCTTACCACATGCATGGTGTTTGTTTGAGCAGAAGTGATATTGTTAAAGATCTTGGCGTTATTCTCGATAGAAAACTGACTTTTATACCTCACATTGATACAGCTATCAAAAAGGCGTCGAAAGTGCTTGGTTTTGTAATTCGCAACGCTAAACCGTTCCACAGACCCAAAACTAAAACATTACTGTACAACTGTTTTGTTCGCAGTATTCTTGAATATTGTTCGGTCGTTTGGCGTCCACATTATGCTACGCATACTCTTAGAATAGAACGCATTCAAAAAAGATTTTTAAATCATCTAGCTTATTCCACTGGTATCGCAAAAAGGACCCGAAGTTACACTGAGCGACTACAAACCTTCAATATCATATCGCTTGAAACACGAAGAGAATCACTCGACCTAATTTTTCTATATAAACTGGTAAATAATTTTATTGACTGCCCTCAATTATTGTCGACAATAAATTTTAATGTCCCTCATAAGTATCCCCGAAATCCTATCAATCTATTATACCTACCATCACGTAAAACAGTTCTCGGCTTCAACTCCCCAGTACCAAGACTAAGCAGACTTTATAATAAGTTCGACAAACAAGTTGATATGCTTAGTACCAGTCTTTTTAAATTTAAGAGCCAGGTTCACAACAGAACTAATTACTATTAGTTACCTAATTAAATTAAGCTGCGTTAATTATTTATTAAGTTTTATAAATTGTAGTATATATATGTATATTATAACTGTATGTATATTAGTGTTTGTTAGCTGTGTGATCAATTTTATTTTATTTTAAATTACCATATTTCACTGAAATGTTGTGACATCATTATTTTCTTATAATCTGATCTGAGTTAATACTTAAATCCGAATGTTGTCCGTAAATGCTGTGTTTACCGATTGATATTGTGCACCCATACCTTATTTGTTATGAATGTATTACTTGTAAGAAATGTGTAACAATTGTAGGTGAACCTATGAATAAATAAATAATGAAAAACAATTTCGGGCGATAATTGTAACTAAAATAAAATTTTATACACTTTCTAGTTTTTATTCTGCTATTTTATTAGTTGCTTGCTTATACCAACCCTTTTTAAACCATTTTCCAAAATGGTACAACATAGTCACTGACTGTGCTTAGTCGTTCTTGTCAATCATACACAGTCATACGCTATGCTTAGTCGTGTTACTTTGTAATTGTTTGTTGTAATACTTTGTGTACAAATATTTATTCAGAATTATTATTATAATTCAAACCAGACCAAGTATAATGTATGAAATAATCTAAAGTATACCGTATATTATACAAATAGTAATAATTAGGCTCAGTAGCCACAGGCACATTAGAAGGATTAAAACCCATAAATGCCCTCATAGAACACGAATTATTGACAACATCAGGAGTGCCCATTAATTTCAAAACATCACCAACAGTCTTATCATTACGAATAGAAGATGTCAAAACACGCCGTTTACAACGTGGATAATAAGTCCAACGTATTTTAGCACCTCTACGCGCTACAGTTCTATTAGCATTCTCATAATTACCACGAATAATAGGAGTTATAAAATTTGCATGATTATTACGAAATATAGTATTTATTACAAAACTATCAGAATTAAATAAAGGATCAATACGTAAATCAGTAGGAAACTTGTCCTTAAACTCAACATTTCCTTGATCATAATACCGCGAAATTTCAAAATCTGTTAGAACATAATCAATCTTATTAATAATACACATCCCATACTGATAATTCAAATACGCAGTTATATCAGAATTAGGCAGACAATCCATTTTATCAAAAGGCAACGTATAATAATCCTTAGTATCTTTGCCATGACCAAATTCCCAACTATGAGAATCATAAAACACACCATGATACACATATTTCATAGTACGCCCTGGCTGTGTAAAATAACTACGACTGGGAGGAGCATAATATTGCATACTCTTGCGAGTCAATAACTGATTTCTGGGAGAACGGCGTTTCCGATAACGTCTCGTCATCCGACGATAATATCTCTTCACATGGGGGCGTGTCTTCCAATTCCTCCTTCGGTACACATACTTCCGCATCCTTCCAGTACGACGAATGGGCACTAACAAACAACAAACGATTTTTTAAAGCATCATCCATACTATCATCACATTCATTAGAAACAAATATAATTGGACCCTTAAATGAAATCAACAAATCACATTCACATTTAACAGGATAAGCATATTTACGGCCTTCCAACAATCTCTTTAACATACTAGGCACAGAAAACTTATACGAAAACTCTTCAAACAATATAACTTTATGAAAATCATCACGAAAACCTTGCATAAAAAACTGTTGTTTGTACAAAGTATTACATTGTATAGTCATTGACTATGCTCAGTAATTTGTGTCAAACATAGTCATTGACTATGCTTAGTCATTTGTGTCAAACGTAGACTTTGGCTATGCTTTGTTGTATGTGTCAAGCATAGTCATTGACTATGCTTAGTTGTGTGTGTCAAACGTAGCCATTGACTATGCTTAGTCTTTAATATCAAGCGTAGTCATTGACTATGCTTAATGTTGCTTATTCTTGACAACCATTAGTGGATCATATAATTTTTTGTCTCGTGTAGGTTTCGAGTTCTTAATATCCGGCGAACCTACAGTGTAGTCAAAATTAACATAAGTAACGTCTAATTTATTCCATGGTGTCAAATATATCGTCGTCAGTTAAGTATTAAGCCTGTAATTTTAGGATTTGATTGCTTCAGAAATCAGAGCAATTCTCGTAATAAACACTGTTCGAAATAGATTTTCAATCTAGTGTAATAAACGTAAAATTACTTAAATTGCGTTTCTGTTCAGGTTTACGTTTATTTTAATGTAGGACAATACTATTTATGATATTTATGACACTATGACTAAATCGGAACTCTTATCTGTGCAGTTTTTATTACGAGAATTGAACTTAGAGATCAACCAGAGACCGAAAAAAATACTACGATGTCCAACCCGTTGGTACTGTTGCATAAGTATGTGTATGTGTTTGCCTGATCGTGAGCAGATCTTACGATCTGCGGTGCCTAAGAAGCATCTCGGAGCCGTCAAAGTATTCGCTGGTCTTCGGCCATTAATTTCACAGTATCACTATCGTGGTTCAATTGTTGCGGAGATTAGCGTGCACAAACCTACAGACAAATAGAAAGACTGTCATAATGTATATATATTACTGAAACGTACTTTTAAAAAGCAATAGTAATATGTTGGAAATGTGCCACTTACCGAAAATACACATTGCAAATAAATAGTTATAGAACTAAGTAAGTGGTCGTAAGTAAGTAAATGGTTCTCAATTAGGGAAGATGAGTCTTTCACAATAATAGGCCGATTTTATTTGTCGACAATAAATCTCTAAGGGCTATCATGGTAGGCCTTATCTTTATTTCATTCGACGGATATAAAACAAAAATACTGCGGTTGGATTGTAAATCTATTCAAAGAAGGTGACAGCCTTGCTCAATGTTCTACTTTTATGTAGAATAAAATCTGAAAGATCGATTCCAAAAAAAGGTCTTTTGGTCTACAAGTAGTTAGTTAGTACCTAGTGTACGTTTGTGCTCGTTGTCTTAGAAATACAGAATATTTTTAACAGTATTACAATGATTTTACAACATAACAATGTACTTAATAATACACCAATGAACAATCCAATGTTCTATGATACACAACATGTGTAGTCTAGTAGGTACTTAATGCATGTTATAATTATTGAGACATTAAGGTCTATGTTTAATACGACAATGTTGCAAAGGTGCTAGAAAAAGTTACATAAGAGTTTCCTCCGAGAAGAATAAATCTTATAGATTTACAACATTTATGTGAACAGCCGTTCAGTTTGCTGTAGAATCAAAGCATCGTCGTTGTCGGATATTTACTGATACTGACATAGGCACACAACATATTTTGCAGTTTTTGAGTTTTCTCAGTAAATACAGTATTTGCTGAGAAATCTCAGCAAAATATGTTGTGGTCAAATGGAAAGATGTAGTTCAGGAACTTGGTACTTACTATTCAATTAATTTAAAGCGAATATAATTCGTACTATATTTATGTATGTTAGTAACTTTTCAATATGACTTGAGTAAATTCTTTCAGACCGAATAATTATGTCGCATTTTTATGGATCAATTCTGTTTTTACTAAAGTAAACTATCAACAGTAGTAGAAATACAACTCAACATCATTTAAGTTTGTAACAAAATATTATAACACTAACTCAAAAATAAGTAGAAAGCTACGTATATTTTTATGACATCGTTTAAAAGCTGAGGCGATAACCTTCTACGTAATCATAAAAGTATTTTGAAGGTCTCATTATACTTTGAGTTCAGTGTTTAGTTTGACGCGGTGCCTTAATGACTTTGAAGAGTTTGGTTTGCAGTTCTTTTTTGTATTACGTTACATCACGGTTTATTTTCAAAATAAAAGGGGTATCGGATATCGCAAATCATTTGCACATGCGGTCGCGACCCCCTCCTAGAGGCGAGACGGACACGACACAGAGGCGCGCGTGGGAACACGCACGCCGCCTCTCGGACCTGGTGCTGATCGGATGGCGGGCAGGCCCACGAAGCCAACCACCCCAGGTCAAACCTCAGGGTGGCTGAAGGTCACCTCGCGCCCTCCGGCACTCGGCTCTGCGGTTGGGGACAGGGTTTAAGCGCAGCCTTTTCCACTCCGCCACCTCCTTTATGGCAATCACTTCCTTACAAAAGGAGGTGATGTCGTTTCAAGACCTCTAACTCCGGGCCATAGACTGAACTACGGCTGGAAGCGAAAGGGCAAACAATCCGACTGCCGCGATCAACTTAACTCGTGTCCTCAACAACGTCACGGCAGTCGCCGCAGTGGTGACAACGTCTCTTGCCGGCCTATGAGACACAGGAACTGGCCAAAACAACCGTGGCCAGTCATTACCTGTGTCAGCCGGAAGGTGAGGGCGCCATGCTGCCTCTCCAGCCACTCCTCAAACACGGGACTTACCGCCACGATCATGGCGTGCCCGATGTTTAAAATAGAACCAATCTTAACTCTTCTTAAGATGGGCTTATTGCAACGAACCACATGTAAGATGTTTATTATTAACTCTATATTTTTCAAAAAGCTTTTCACTCATTTGTTTTTAATTTAATTTTATAGTTTTTAGATAGTTAAGTGCTTTTCATATCCGTTCTATGAATCGTTCAGAAGATCCCTCGTATAGTGAGACAATATTCTAATCGTATCATCGTTTTGTGGTAACGATTATGTAATAAACATCAAAGGTATAAGCTAAATTTCATATCCGTGATATTAACTGTTGAATATATAAAACAAAAATGTATTGTCACCAGTTTCAAAAGCGAGTTTAGAATTTTCAGTTTGATTTACTTTGAGGTTGCAAGATTGAATGCAACGTACTAATTAACAAACCAAATAAAAGCAATTAAAAAAGTTCAGTTGACAACGCCATTTTTTTAACCTGTTAATTATTGGAATACCAGACATAATTAAAAACCTGTGACTGGCCGACGGTGTGCCGCTGCAACACAAAAGGAATGAGACCTTCTTACCTGATTCGTCGTGTCAGGTTATACTTAACATTTTATATTTCTGTAACGTGTATAATGTTAGTTACCACTAAAATGCAAGCCGTATAAAATAAACAATATAAGTCAAAGTAAGAAGTACACGCTACAAATTCAATGTTCAAAGACTAGATTGCGTTTCCTAGAACTCGCTTATATTTTTATTTTATAAGCTTTCTGTAATTTGCCCTTTGCTCTCGATATCTCCCTGCGCAGACTGCATTGATTTTAAATTTCCAAATATAACTTTGTAAGTTTGCGATGTTCAAAAGAGAGGTACCAATTAAATTGTCCTTTCGATGAATACTTTGAATGTAAACATGAACATTATTGCTAAATATAGTGATGGGATTCTCAAAGGAAATCTTTTGAGTACGTATAAATGTAAGGCGAGGGTTTGCGTGACCGAGATGGTTGAACAGTGCTCAGTCCCGTAGTCGGTATAACATTATTGGCAATATCTCCGTCAGGGCTGCGGCGATATCCGAGCTTGTTTGATAAAGTAAGGGTCGTTTTATTGGATACCGATCGATGCGCCACGCCGTACGATTTATTCTGAAATTTTATTGTTACTTTATTCCGATCTTGAGACCGAGTGTAATAGCGTAATTATCTTCTAAAACATCTTCGGGATAAGTATTTATATTATTTCTTGTTGACTGTTTTGTAAGATTTCAACCTTTGGTTACGTTTTTTCTTTGTTTACATTTCAATGTTCTCAAAGTTTTTACCAAGTAAATTATTATGATTTCAACCAGACTAAATACGTTAATAACGTTCTGGATAAAGGCCAGGTTAAGAGCACCTTAAACCGGCGAGCGTGTATGAGGAATGTTATGAAAGTGAATGAAGCCAGAGAAGTGTGTCAGGATTGTAGCAAATGGAAATCCGTAGTCTCTGCCTACCCCTCTGGGAAACAGGCGTGAATTTATGTATGTATGTATGTAAATACGTTACGTTATATGTCACTTAATCTGAGGTGCACTACCCTGGAATTTAGTCGATTATCTTTATGACCAAATATTTATCTAATGACCATTAGGCACAGCTTAAAAACCAGAATTAAACAGTACTGGTGTCCGTGCGGCTATGAACAGTTTCCAAGGAAAAAAATACAATGGTAAAATGCGTCATTGATCGCGTGTTCTCAATAAATTTGGTAGTAGGTGAGTTGAAACGACAACCAAATATATATTGTTAGCATAATCAATTGAATAAGCTTCTGGCATCATGTGGCTGTTGTGGATGTAACACTAGGATAGCAATTAAACACGGACAGTGACAGATAGTCGAGGGGCTCGTAGCTATTTGGAGGAGATCGATCAGTCTAACAGTGCACTTCTACGTTTTCAGAAATGGGTTCGCTGAAACGGGTTTCATGACGTTTGTAAACATATGAGCACTATAAGAATTTTTGAGATAAAATGTCATAAAATAGATAAAATCTAAGTTACTCCGCTGTGTTCAACTAAAATATCAGGTCTATTTGTTGCTGTATTGCTTCGTGAAAAAGGATTAACCAACACGTTTGCATTTATAATATTAAAAGTTTATCGTTTTTAACCAATTGCAGAACGCTTTTATGTTTATGTGTACAGTTAATCCGTGTCAACAAACAGAACTAATTCGTAAAGAGTGTAAATGATTTGTATAATATTCGTATAAACTCATTTTTGACCATAGTTGCCTTTACTGTCTATTTAGTAAAAAAGTTATTCCAATTTCTGTCATACTAGTTATTGGTATAATTACTGAAAACAGTAATGGAAAT
Source organism: Catocala nupta (assembly GCA_963675205.1). Lineage (NCBI taxonomy): Eukaryota > Metazoa > Arthropoda > Insecta > Lepidoptera > Erebidae > Catocala > Catocala nupta. The sequence goes on along the minus strand of OY776086.1, from coordinate 20,874,167 downwards.
CTCTAATTTTTTCTATCAACTTGGAAGTGAGTGTGATAGTGAGATTTTACAGAATTACATAGCTGGACGGATAGTGCAGTGAAAGTGTAAACCATCGTTACCAAAGCGCTGAATGTTGAGAGTTCGATTTCCGCAGGAATGACATATTTATGAGATCCATATATTGTTATTCTGATTTTGCGTTCTTTGCGTCCATAGTATTAATGTTTCTAAAGTCGTCCGCTATCTAGAGAAATAGAAGATATATGTAAATATTTTTTTATAATATACTTATAATAGAATATTCACTTAGTTTCTACAGATAAAACTGGTGACCAATACAAACTTACAAACATAGAGAGGGACCTTAAATATTCATAGGAATAAAAAATGGCCTGTCAGCGGCCATTCTGATAAAATGTATTCTTTCCATTTACGTGTACGCCGTAATATTTTCGAGAACGATTTATGTGACGGATGGCTCGATTGTGATCAGTAGATTTTCTTCCTGATATGCCTATACTGAGTGACATTTTTATACATCGAGAGTTATTTATAGATAATAGTTGCTCCAACTTTTCATTTACAAGGTCTGGAGGTTTTCATACATACATAGTCATGCTTGTTTTTCAGAGGTGTAGGCAGAGGCTACGGATGTCACATTACATGTCATTGAGTTTTGTGAAGATAATTGAAGAAAATGATATGCCTACATTATATTTGCGCGCTAATGTAAATTTAATTTTGCTTTTCCTTTGTATTCTTCGTCAACAACACATTTCTAATGACGCTAGCTTTTACCTTAACGAGGTATCTTTTCTGTACAAAGCTTGCAAGTCTTAAATCTATATTCTATTTATCCTAAAATTTATCTAAGTAAGAAAGGAAAATAAAGTCAAAGTCAAAGATCATTTATATTAATTTAAGTTACACGTATGTTCACAAGTTTAGTGGTAAATGAATTCGATGAAGTTATATATGTACTTATTTGAATACGCTTGAAAAATCTTACAAAGATTTTACGAGTACGTCTACCCATTATTACTAGTAAGAATGGCTGCCATAGATACATATATCCTAAAATAAAAATCCAGACTGTATAAATGTAACATTGCAACATAATTTCAAACAAGCGCTAGGTATAGTACAAAATACAAAATTAAACTGATACACCTATTTTGAATACATTTCTAGTAAACAATATATTTAATGTGTGTTTTAATTAAACTCGTACATTCTGTTTTAATAGGTAGTTGGAAGTGCTATTGACAACGATACCTATTGTTACGTATATGCAATACTAATAATGTTACAAATATATTCTACGGCGTGTTTTGATTATAAAGATAGTAGCTAATGAAACATTCGGTTCAAATTTCCAAGGGACAAATTTGCGTATGATTTATGTGTGGGTATGTGTGATTTGGGTTTAAATATATGTATTATAGGTAATGGTTTGTCATAAAAGACGTTTGAAATGGCACAGTCAGAAGTTCAGAACTAAATCTGGTTTTACATTGTCTGTACCGAGAATATGGGTGCGGACTGCTGATAGTTGTTTTTAATACTATGATGCGATTAGTGGACAAATTTTAGCATGTTGTTTAATTTTCAATACTCAAGTACTCTGTAATGGTTACTGTACTAGACATACGTAGACTTCCATCTGTATGTTCAGAAAGGGTTAAAACATAATTGATTTTGTGTGAGTGTAACAGCCATATTTTACCAGCTATGTTTAAGGTACAGTCAACGACATAAGTAGCTAAACATTCAACAAATTTCTATTAATAGTATCTTTTGCATGAAAATTGACTTATTATTATTATACAGTAATGAATTGTGAATAAAATAACTAACTTTTAACTGTTACTGCAGTAAAAGATAGAAAATCATAATTATTGTGTATGATTATTAGCAAATTTTATGATAACATTTCTAAATTTGTTATAAAAATTGCCAACTGACGACGCTTTCTCCAACCCGAGTATTTAATATGGTACCTTTTATTGGTTATAACAAGCGCAACCTTATGTATGGTATAGAGGTCGCTTTTATTATATTAATGTTTGTAATGTCCCTGTGCTACGCAGCGTTAGCCTTAGGGGGGCATTATTTTAGAAACGTTATTGTTTTGTCACTGTGAAATAACAATTAAGCAATACCGCTCTTTCTTTGATAAGTAATTAATATTGTAAAGGAGAACACAAAGCATCAACTATTCAATTTTACAATACAAAATGGTTTCTAGCACCATTAGACACGGCAGGGTGTCCGCCGAGTTCGGGTTTAATTTATATTAACATTATATCGATTAAGGATGATTAAAGTTAACACTTTTATTTTATTTCAAATTTAGAAATATCATTTATACTTCATAATGGAACTAGTTTTCAGATTTACTTCCAATTTTGTTAGCCTCTTTGTATCTCCATTGACATTTATAACGCATTTGTGACCCAAGTTAAAGACTATTCGGAAAGTCAATATCATGGCTAATAAAATAAATGATAGAATCCATAAAATGTAAAATAATATTATTAAGCGACGTCGGCGTTACCACTTGTAGTTTAAATTAGATACAAGTTCGTAGGCCCGACCTCGACAGCTAGAATATAAAAACTGTCAATTACTGTGCTGTGTTAGTCTCTAAAGTTCACGAAATGGGATTGGAAGTACCTATCATAAAACATGCGATGATGAAGACATCCATTAATTGTTATTATTGAACGGTTAATCACAGGCACTTCGTTCTTAATGCCAAAACAATTCAACATGATCGTTAAGTGACGAATTATATAAAGTTGCCTGTATAAAACTGACATTGGCACGCATATTAGAGGATCAAGATAATCTAAATGAGTCAATCTGTCATCGATTTAGATCTTCAAAAAGCAAGATGCAGCTTAGCTATCAACAAACCATAAAACCGGTTAAAGTCAACGATGGATGTCGAGGTTACACGAATAAAGTTAAATTTGTTAATTTACATATACTGTTGATGAGGAAGTAGTCTACTAGAGAAATACTGGTAAGAATATCTTTATATCGGTATGTTATAATATAAGTTAACAATATTGGGTATTTTAAAAATCAAAGTACTTAGGAAAATAATATAAAGATATTCTAAAGTTTCTTAAAAAATATTTTTAATCTATCAAAAGCATAAATAACATTTATATTAACGTCTTGAGCTGCAGCAGCCCGCCGCCGCCGGGACAATTGCTTTTATCCGACTGCGTCAGAAGGAGGGTAATGTTTTTCGAGCGTATGTATGTATGCATGTGGTTATGTATGTCCATTTGTTTGGCACGCCCTACAGCCCAAATGGCTAGACGGTTTTTGACATATGAGGTGTCGTTGAATTCATCAGAATTGTGGTAGTGACATAGGCTACATAAATTTTCAAAATGGCGCCCGCAATTGAAGAAAAACGTCGAAGGGAGTTTGTTTTTTTGTCTTACCTTAGCAATATGGGTATTAAATGAAAGATCGTGAAAAGAACCTTTCAAAAAAAAATATATATATATATATCATATTACGTTTATATTACTGTTTTAACACAAATTGTCAAAAAGCGTACCAATTATATATCGGGACGCCCGAAGTATAATTTTCTAGCAAGAATCTATTCAAGTCAGGAACTCAGGAATTACATTGCCTGTACTTAGTTATATATTAAAATAAAACTCGGTTAATAAAACTAAAAAGCCTGAAATAAAATTATTATTATAAAAACAAAAAACCCGATTGCTTAAAAGTAATCAACTGAAAAGAGAAAAACAAGTATCACAATATTTATATAAAATTCGACTAATTAATGCATTGCATTTTGTAAGCTTACTGGTAAGCTGGTACCCTGGTGCCTACGCTAGTTTTACAGCCCCTAGTTTTAAATAAAAGATATCAGTATATTTTATATCTAAAACTCAAATTATTTAAGTCAAAGCAAGCAAAAATAACATTTTCCATAAATGTAGCAATTCATATTATACCTAATGAGCAAATATATGACGATTCGACGTAATTTCGATCGAGTATGTACACACCGCTAATAGTTCTTGTTTGCAGCTTTTGTCAAATTGTATTGGCCCAGTGTCCTTCGGGAATCCGATATGATTATGGAACAGATATTTAAATAGTATCCGTTTACATTTATTGTTGGGGCTATGTATGTAGATTTCGCAAAAAGCCTCGAAGACAATCTCATACTAAGTATATGTAGATTGTGCGAATGAAGCCATAGAATAATAGAAAGACGTAATGTTTCAACCCTATTAAATATAGGTATGTATTATTTAAAAAAGATAAGTAGGCAGATATTTGTCAAAATAATTTATTAATATTATAGTAATGTTGTTCGATGTTTTCCGTAAACAGGAGCCGGTTATTTCGCAAAAAGAGTTAGCAATAAATGTGGCAGTGCTGGTAGTATTTTTGGCAGTCGTTCAATGAGCTCCTGCACGATTTTAATGTTCTTAACGTTGCCACGAACTTTCAGCTCGGTTGCCTACAAATTTATTTTGACGAACATTCTCTATAGACATCGAGCCGGGATACTTCACAAATTCAACGACGACGACGACAAAAAGGTTTGTTCGATTTTGAAACGATCGCTGCGAACACGCACATTTTGCAATGCGTGTTTGTCACAGCCTAAGGTGACTTCCCAGATGTGGACCCAGTCTTAGCGAGTGTTCTGATATTCTGACTAAGAGAGCGTAGCTAAACTACGACTTTTATAGTTTAGGTACTAGATGATTAGATGAAGTTTGAACTATCTAAAATTAATTTGATTGCAATCCGTACTAGCAGATCCTATACAAAATTACCATCTTCAACATATTTATTTTCGGCTGTGGCTTTTATTTTAAAAACACATCCAGTATAGAGGCTAGCTTAAATATTGGTTGAGCCATTTTAGAGTTTTTGCGAGACTAACGCCTGGCTATTAATTTTTATATATAGATATCACTGCGACATTCCAATGAGAGAGGTAGATGAAGTATTAATAACATGTGGTATGGTATCTTTATTATTAAGACTGAATTACAATAAGATATATTAGATATACATAGGTACATTTCTTAAACGAAAAAGAAATGCCTAGCACCAATCGCTTCCTTGTTAACAATGATGCCATTTTTATAAATAAATAAACGTATTTTATTAAATAAAGGCAGCAGCGATAGCCTAGTGGGAAACCGTTAGACTGCTACGCAGAGATCTTGAGTTCCATCCCAGGGCACACATTTCTGACTTTTCGAAGTTATGTGCGTATTAAATAGTTAATTATCGCTTGCTTTAACGGTGAAAGAAAACATCGTGAGGAAATGTCTAAGAGTTCTCAATAATGTTCTAAAAGATATGTGATGTCTGCCAACCCGCACTGGGCCAGCGTGGTGGACTATAGCCTAACCCTTCTCACACTGAGAAGAGGCCCGTGCCCAGCAGTGGGACAGTTTAATACAGGGCTGATATTATTAAATAAAGAATATTACGGACACTTATATTTGGGCTAGGTACAAGTATTTCTGATTCATTTTTTTTTATTGGAATGCTGTGTCGCATTTTTATTGTCGAGATACTTACTCTCTTTTCTCCGTACTGTAAGTATAGACGATACTATAATAAGATCCGAAATACGCTATTTAGATTACATTTTAACGGTAAACATGTATGTATTTAATTTCTTTTGCAAATGTTGATCGACCCTGGCATTTCATCGGTTAAGTATGCAAACCATAATTTATATTTAATTTAGTTGTCTTAATTAACCGACTTCTATTTTGTTTAGTAATTAAGCGTATGCAAAGTATGAATTTAACGAGATTTGTATGCTATTTTATCTACTATAAATACGAGCACTAAACGTTAGATCATGTCTAGTGGGTAAAACGACCGCGACGGTATGGATTGCCGAGGCCGAAAACGCAAGTTTTGCTTTAAGATAGTATAGACTGCACGGATGACCTGGTTTTAGCAGTTGCCTCACTAACGCCACTGCGCCAAGTGTCGTGGGTTCGATTTCTACACAGGGCAAACATTTGTGTGATCAACAAATATGTAGTTGTACCGAGTACGGATATTTTTCGTGTCCCTTGTTCAATTGTGAACACCCGCGCTACCCAGGAGTTAAGATTAAGTCGCGAGTTCTCTTAACAAAAAATAGGTTGTTTATAATATAGATTGTACGTCTTAAAGGTTTAAGGTTTAATATTTACGAAGAACATAATGATAATTAGTCGTATAATAACCTTTACACTTTCGCGTTGTATGATAGATATATAATTATATAACTAGATGTGCCCGCGGTTTCACACACGTTTATAGTTACTGTCCCGCCCCCGTGGGTCGAAACGTGATGTTATATAGCCTATAGCCTTCCTCGATAAATAGGCTATCCATCACTACAATAATTTTTAATTCGAACCAGTAGTTCCTGAGATTAGTGCGTTCAATAAAACAAACAAACAAACAAACTCTTCAGCTTTATAACGCATCAGTCAGCTTGTGACCACGGTCGGTGTAACCTGGTCGAAACATTAAGCTTTAAAAAGGTAAACATGCATGATCCCGTTAATACCCGATACATATTATAACTAGTCGGATTGTTGTACGGTTGGCACTAAGCCAGGAAGTAGTGAGCACTTTTGTAGGCTCGGCTCCTATATCAAGAAACTAGTAGTTTTTGTTTTAGCTACGGATAGTTACATTTTAATATTTTCTCATGGGATATGTGTAACAATTAACTGTCCATAAGAAAAACGAGTCGGTTTCATATAGAGACAAATTTAAAAAAATTACAGGCTTTGTGCACTGCCGTATAAACGCAGGGCCTACCATTAGTTTCGATTGCTTTAGCCACAGCTTCACACGTTTGAACATGCGTGTATCATCTCTAACATTTTCTAGAAGTTTCTCTAGAGGTATTGCTCATAAAGTAATAATCACATTAAGTAACGCATAAAAGATATGCCGGAGATCAAATGCGTCGAAAGCTTTCATACTCATAGCTTTCGACGCATGACAGAGCCTAGAAAGACGCAGTGATTCCGGATGATTTAATTTTGTCACTGAATGTGGCGGATGTTGTATGACTCTTTCGTATTTTCGTGATGCGTGCGTTTTGACATTTATCACTTTGATATCCATCAGTTGCAATAGGTACCTAGTAGATCATTTTACGTTTAAAATCAAGTTTACACATAATTATAATGTTATCAAGGAGAGGTGAAACAATAATTGTTATTTTTAATTTAGTCTAATTAATCTGTCTTTTAATAAGCAGCTTGTAAGATATGAAGCCAATTAAAATTACTTTGCCGTGATGCACTGTTCAGTAATAATTCACCTATTTGATTACTATTTGGAAATAAGGTTTAATATTGTTGTTATTCATTTTATTACTTGGATTTTTATATTTTGTATTTTATAAAGCAAATTATTATGATCTTGTATCTTTAGAGGCTTTCATACATTGTATCAATATAGCATAGCAACAAGTAGGTATACTCCAAACGCAGCTGAGGTTACACTTGTTATATTAGCGATGTCATTTTCGTGTATGTATCTAAAATTCGTGCTAAATGTAGAACAAATACAAATATGTTACAAAGAAGTGAGTTTTGATATTGAAGTCAATAAAATAAAAGCTATTATAAGAAAAGGTTTAAATAAATAAGCTATTTTTATTTTACACAACACACTCACACAGATTTAAGAATTTAAGAACTATTAAGACAAAGAACTACAAGGCAAAATTATTTATTAACAAAGTGATTAAGTAATTAAAGAATATGATAATTATTTCGTGATTACATAATTAGGCTCTGATTGATATTCATCTTTTGTTGAATTAGCAAATTGCACGTAAGTGGTGCCGACAAGAAACTAAAAATTTGCGCTTTAATCTCCAGTTAATTAACACCCACAGATTCAAAAATAAAATGTATATTTAATTATGATGATTATAATGACTATCAAAAACATTAAAGTACCTACTAATGATAAATCTTTCTAATGACGATAAAGTTTAAAATTAGGAAACGTAATATTATAAAATGAGCTAGTTTTGGTACTGGACGTGTACGTGGACGTTTTTTTAGACCATTACGTGGACTTGAAATTAGGTACCTACGAACGTTATGTTTTTTATATTGTAGCGCACATAATTATGTTGTAGTAATTTTTTAAACTGTGACCATTTCAAACACTTGCTCTGGCGCAATAAATTGTGTTAACCATAAATGGTTGCTTTTGAGTCTAAGTGTCCTTTGTGCCCGTTTATTTAATTATTGGAAAGGCCCCTGCTATGTAGGGACCAAATATAGCACGGGAGGTGCTTAAAAATAAAACTAATAAAGGAAACATACAAACATATTGTCAGATGTCGATTGGTAAGCCAAAGATAGATATAGCTTCCTATCATTAATTCTATTCGCAACAAAACACAGTGGAGCTACACGTTGGAGTGAAATTGAACTTCATGCTATGGGCTAGTTTAAAGAGTAAAAAGTATAAAATGATGTTAAGCAGGTGGAGATAGTCCTATTGCAATTTGGTAACTGAATAACCAATAGTATATTGTTAAACGTAGTTTAGTTTCTAAGACAACTTGTAAGTTTAACTTAAAATACTCCGTTTTGAAAGAGGATAAAGGAGCAACAGAATTACGTTGTTTTTGTTTGCAAAAAGCGACCTGTCTCTTACTTGACAGTGACAGACGCCTCATTGTAGATGTCCAATTCGCACGTAAAAGTAAATTTAAAGGCTTTGTGAGTTGACTGGGGATTTTATTACTCCCTAATAAACATTAATTGTAAATAGCAAACAACAGTTATAATCATTTATATATATAATATAATATATTAAGTGAAGAACTGTCTCAACTCTATTGGGTTACATTAGTCACATTTTCCGAAATACTCCCTATTATTTTATTTAAAAGTATTATTTATATATTACACTGGGGAACAGTCATTTCGTGGCATGGTAAGTTGAAGTCAATTTTGTGTAAGTTCAGTATGCTGCATACGAGAAAATAACAGATTTGTTAAATTGACTATAATTTATGAGATAAGACTTTATAACTATATGACTAAAAGAAGATCGAAATAAAAATAGAATCACATATTAAATATATATTTTAGAAGCGGCTATATAATAACGACAAGAAAACTTAATACAGATATCGTTGGCGCCAGGAGGCGCTAGCTCGGGGCGAGGGACCGGATCTTCCCGCTGTCAAGGCGGCAAGGTCCGAGCTCCGCCAGGTCCTAGTGGCAAATTGGAAGGAGCGACTTGTGCACCCCAGTGCCGGGCACGCCACGATCGTGGCGGTAAGTCCCGTGTTTGAGAAGTGGCTGGAGAGGCGGCATGGCGCCCTCACCTTCCGGCTGACACAGGTACTGACTGGCCACGGTTGTTTTGGCCGGTTCCTGTGTCGTATACGCCGGCAAGAGACGCCCGGTTGTCACCACTGCGGCGACTGCCGCGACGTCGTAGAGGACACGGCGCTGCACACTTTGGCGGTTTGCCCCGCCTGGGCATCGCAGCGCCGTGATTTGATCGCGGCAGTCGGATTGGTTGCCCTCTCGCTTCCGGCCGTAGTTCAGTCTATGGTCCGGAGTGAGAGGTCGTGGAACGCCGTCGCCTCCTTCTGCGAGGAAGTGATTTCCATCAAGGAGGCGGCGGAGCGGGAGAGGGAGCGTATAAACCCTCTCCCCAACCGCAGAGCCGGGCGCCGGAGGGCGCGCGATGACCTCCAGCCACCCTGAGGTTTGACCTGGGGGTGGCGGGCTTTGTGGGCCTGCCCGCCATCCATTCAGCACCAGGTCCGAGAGGTGGCGTGCGTGTTCCCACGCGCGCCTCTGTGTCGAGTCCGTCTCCCCTCTAGAGGGGAGACAGTAGGGTTTTTATAGTGTGAACTAGTGCCTATTTTGGGTAGGTCTCTCGTGTAGTGGCTTGCCGTTTCATACGGCGGGCCGAAACCTCGGCGGGGTCGCGACCGTATGCGAAAGTGATTCGCGCGACCCCGTCGATAGTGGTTTTGTCGAGGAACACCGTGGTAGGTTTAGTCGGTATTCCGGGAGGTACATTATCTTTTAACATCTTTACCTTACCCCGGCGAGTCCGACATAATCCCTCCGCCCGCCCCCGCGGAGGGATATGCGTCACTGCATTCCCCCACGTAAAAAAAAAAAAAAAAAAAAAAAAGATGCTATAAACAAAATTATAAAAAAATGTATTAGAAAACTTTATCTGTAAGCTTTTCTATTGTGTTTACGTTCAAAACAATCCCTTATTAAACTCAAGCAATAGTCTGCTATCATAATATGGCTGTCCCATCGGCCTTGGTATCTTTCTTTCATTGTTCTAATGAATAAATATAACGTTCTTTATGTTGTATATCTCAAGAACCAGAGTCCATCTATACAAAGTAAATACATTTCGGGTATGACTGATGAAGGTGTTTATTAGAACCAGTTACAAAATTAATGCCGCAGAAAATATAATATATTTTTTTGTTGCCAAGTGTTATCCTAATCCTAATTAATATTATAAATTATGAGGTATTCGTTAGGGAGTGAACATAAACACGTGCATCACTGGCAAAACCCCGTTTATTAAGTCCAATTCACATACCTAATAATATCAAGAACATTTATACTTTAGAACTTATAAATATAATGCTTACATACACTTAATTGACAATAGGGCTATACCATACCATAGAATGCGAATGTGAGTTTGTTTGTTTGTTACGCTTTCACGCCTTAATTACTCGACCGATTATCATGAAATTTCACAAACTATACATGTTGCCAGGGGAACAGAAAAGCAAATAGTTACCTTTCATCCAGGAAAAAGTTCTCTTACTAATCTAACCTAACATAACCTACATTTACTCGAGCAAAGCCACAGGTAAAATCTAGTATAACAATTTTTTTGCGTAATGATATAGCTGTTTATGTAAAAATTACTTAAATAAACTGATTGCGGTTCTACAGACGTGAAAATTGACATCTATATTAATAACATCTTTAAAAGTGCTTTGATTTAATAACGATGACTATTGCATACGTCGTTGATGTGTATTACATGCAAGACTTAAAACAGCATATTGTTTGTGCTTGTTACTAATACAAATGATATATAGATCGATAACAATCCTGATGAAAAGTGTGTTGTATTTTGCCTTTATTAAGTAAGAACGCTTGGTTTGCGTCGACGTAATTACACTATCGTAGCGATAGAAATGCAAGGCTTAGTTCATGAACGTATGCATAGGTAGGTATATTGATAACGATAGTGATATTGTTGCGTATTGCAATGCCAATACATACTACCTATACATAACATATTGTGAGTGTTTACGCGCCTCAAGCGTTTGTGAAAAAGACGTCATACGCATAGGTAAAATAAAGGGCCAAAAATAACAAAAAGCATAATATTTTTTGTACAAGACTTTGTTAATTCCATATAATATTATAAGTCAAAATTAAAATAGCCAGCATGCACCCTTATTCAAAAGTTTTGAAACTTTTGTATCAGATAGTATTCGGCTAAGGGTATCTTACGTAATAGACGATGAGGCCAACGTTCAACCACTTTGTTAGTTAAAAGTAACATTTCATCGAGACAATCTTAATAAAACTCGCAAAGTTTTATTTGTTTTAAAAAGCTTCTCGGAATCACGACGTTCCCTCAGAGTTGTTTGTTTTGTACGCACTAAATTAAGATGGTGATTCAAAGTCGGATTTAAACTTTAGTCACGACTTCCCGGCGCACTTGCACCGACAATTGTTGGCTTTGCTGCTGCATTATTTTGAAACTAAGCAAGCCTCCTTCTTATAGACTTTAGTTTGCTATTCTTGAGCCTGGCAAAGTTGAAGCGTAATTTACGGATACAACATTGTAGTTGAAACCTAATCGTAAGTGTGATGTAGGTATACTAATATCACAACCCATAAATTAAAATTAAGGAAGGTTACCATGTTGCTTATTTTTAAGGGATTTTGACAATAATCACACCCACCAGATGGTAAACGGTTACCGTAGTCTTTGATCACTTGCTTTCTTCTTCCCCCTAGCCTTTATTATTCCCAAGTCATTTAGGGTCGGCTTTTCTGGTCTAACTGGATTTGACTGGATATCAGTTTTACACGAAGCGGCTGCCACCTGACCTCTGCAACCCGAAGGCTAACGATACCCTAAGGCTAGACCAGTATCAGAATATTATAGTCTGACTGACATCCCAGTAACGTCTGCCATAGATGTTCATGGCAGCCGGTACCGACGGCTTAACGTGCTCTCCGAGGCATGAAGCACGCGATAATTGTCAATCAATACGCACATAATTTAGAAAATTCATATAACTTCCGAAAGTCAGAGATGCGTGACGTGGGTTCGAACCCGAGATCCTCTGCATTGTAGTCTGGTGGTCTCCCCACTGAGCTTTGATCACTTGCTGTTCCAGAGATATCACACGTGCGTGGCAAAACTCTCAAAAGAGGAAGAAGTTACTGCATTGTCACCCCAAAGGCCCAGGATCACTTAAGGATTTTTGATGACAGGACACCGATTCCTCTAAGAGCCGGAACACTAAACTCACTGCAGGATCCTAACACAAGGTTGTTTGGCGACGATCTTATTTGAGACTGAACCAGTTTGAGCAATATCACAGAATTAAGCGGGTTTCTACTGCGCCCTTCCAAATCTATATATGTTATGTTCGAGGTCAGTTTATACATAATATGTATGTCTTGTTTTCTCCTACATACAAAATGCTCAGATAGTTAGTAATAATATTAATCCTGTTTTCAGACTGTTCCATTGCGAGGCATGGGTTTCTATTCAGTACGAAAAAGGTTAGGGGTAGGACCATACTGCAACATGCTGGCACTGTGCGGATTGGTAGAGTTTACATATTTATTGTCAAGAATATTATAAAGAAGTGAAATATAGACATACAGGTTTCCTCATTATGCTTGCCTTCAACGTTTATATAGCGATAATAAACTATTTAATACGTACAAAACTTTGAAACCTTAGAGGTGCATAGCGTAGGACTTACTCACACAAGGCTATCGCTGTTTTAGGTAGTTAGTTTTAACTTTAAAGCTTAGGTAAGGAATGTTATAGGTGTTCCTGTTGCCCATTCATGCAGCAAGCAAACTTGCTTTACGAGAGTTACGTCACAGACAGTGGTTGCTATGGTTACGTGTGATTTTAATAGCAATAGAAAACAGTACACAATTTAAAACATAAAGTAATAAATGCTTTTTGGGTTTAGGAAACGAACATTATTCGTTTGCCTCGAATCTTGTGAGAACCGGAAATTTAATAACATCTACAGTATTATTAGTAGTATTAGTTTGCAACTGAAATATACCGTTAATGTTAAAACTCGATGCTATTAATAGATACTAATTTATTAATATTATGTTTGACTCAAATGCAACGAGATTAGATTTTTATATCGCTAAGTTGACACTTGACGCACAAGTCAATGGCATGCCTTCTAGTGATAAGCGACTACCATAGTCTACGAATGCTTCGAATATTTGGAGTATAATCGCGCGTTGCCAGTCTTACACGAACGGAGTAACTCTGCTGTTCTCAACGCATATGACTAAGATCGCGGGTAGATACCGCCTCGGCGCCATCAATACAGCGTGTCTATAAATCCTTAAACTTTGCGCACTAAGTTATATGGGTGCAAACCTATCAAAGTGGAATAATAAGAGAAATATAGAAAGAGAAATAGAAAGTAATTTCGTACTCACTTATTGCTCCAGTTTTGTAGAAATATATGCCATATTATTATAATGAAATGTATTCCTATCATTCGGTTCAAACAAATATTCAGATACAGGAACTAAATATTTAATGTGGTCTCCAAGAGAAGATTTTATATCTGTCTCAATGAATTTATAATTATATGATTTAACATTGCATTATTAATGTGGTTAATTTTGTTGACAAACTATTAAAAAACTATGATATGGTGAGAGCGGGGCGTGAGTGTGCACGTGCCAAGTCGTATTTTATTGTACTGAACTGTATGAGAGTGGAGCGTAGAGGATACTATGATTTTAAGCCGCAGCTAACAGCCGTCGTCTGCGAGGCGTGTGCTGCGCCCTTTTGTAATTTACTGAACTATACGAGAGCGTGGAGAGAACTATGATGTTGAGCTGCAGTCAACTGTCCGGCATAAGCCAATCGTGCGTGTGCCACGCCGTAATATAATGTATTGAACTACATATAATAATATGAGAGCATGGAGAAAACGTTAATACTAAGCCGTAGTTAAACAGTCGGTGGCAGTAACCGACAAGCTGAGGTTTTATAAAGCTGTTTCATGTGTAGTTCACATTCATGTGAAAAAAAAAAAAAAACTAACTTAATCAGTACATACTAATACGAGTATTAACACATAAAGCTGCAAATCCACATATTACCTAGAAATTCAGTCCTTTAGTACAGTCACTTGGTAGTTTTACCTGGAAAGTTTGCCGGGAGTTTTGTAAATTGGTAGTTTTATAGATTTCGATGTGTTTTTTTCGAATTTCAACTTTGCCACTTCGTACTCTTGTCGCTCGCGCCGTCATATTGGAAAATGGTAAGTTTTTTAACAATAATTCCTTTCCAACTCATTTTACAATAAAATGATTTTATACAAAATTAAACTAGAGAAAATTTCCAACATTTTCCCACGATCGCTGTGTGGTCGAAGCTTTCAACCCGTCCCTGATGAGTGGAGTACCTGATTTTAGGAGAATCCACAGATAAATTGACTGTATCGGTGAAATAAAAAAGAAAAAGTACGAGGAGGGCATAGACGTAGATTAATTATTAGAGAAATAGCGTGCTCACTCGTGGTTTATTTAAGCGCAAGATCTTTATGAAGTTAGTTATATTTGATGAGTAAGAGACCTAAGAAAAGAGAAAGCAGTAGTGAGAAAACGCAGATTACGGCTTTGTCGAATACGCAACCTATAAGAGGTTGTGTATTCGTTCGGAACTACGTGCAGAAACTTGCTCATTTGTACGAAGATTATAGATAAAAAGAATGCAGTTATTCAGGAAGCAGGTCAAATTCTCATATACCTACATAACTGTTTATTAATAGAGAAGATAGTGGTAGATATATATTCCGTACAAAACAATACACATCACCAGAATTAACAAAAGTGAAAATTTAAGCTCGAAAATAAAATGTTACGATGGGTTATTCGACATTTAGACTGCTAAGTAAGATTACGTTTCGACGATTTGTGAAATACCTGTCGTCCGGTTATTAGCCCAATAAAAGCAATAAATAATGAATTACTTAATTAATTTACTCGAGTGATATTTTACAATCTGTCGATTATTCTTATTAGTGTAATAAATAAAGGAAAGATCGCGAGCGAGCTAGATATTTGCATACTTTTTTGGACCACTTGACGTTTCGACCAGGTTGATCTGAGGATCATTTCTCGTTATAAAATCTGTTTAAAATAGACGTCTGATCTAGTTTCAGTGTCATAAATATCACATATGGTATTCTCTCAAAATAATTTGCATTTCATTGGACTATTATTAGACTAGATAGGAACTGTATTTTGAACATATTTTATTATAAGAATTGGCCTTCTGATCGTGTTTACAGGTTAGCTGGAGCACCGTTGGTTAGGCCTCCATGTGTGCGGTAATGCCTGTTTGTATTATGTAATAATGTGTTTCACACTGAATTTCGGTCACGGCGACAAATCTTAACGTCATCTAGCCCGCAGAAAATAGTATAGTACACAAGTGTGGCACAAACACAGGTGTACTAATTCCTCACTCCCAGTCCAATAGGACAGCATTACGACGTGACCACAGAGAGTTTAGACGCAGGACCAAAGACTTCACATGCTTTCCGAGGCTCGGGATTGGCAACACCGTCAACTTTCTAACTCCGGGCTGCTGGTAAGAAGAAAATCCAATAATACTTTGCCTGACTCAAGAATCGGACCGAAACCGCATGCGTAGCAGTAGCATGTTTATACTTTCGCGGCGCCACTGAGGCAGTCAAAGTTTGTATTATACAAACCATGCAGCATGAAAATATGAAGTTATCTAGTTTTGTATATGGTTGAACGCCTTTTAGAATAAATAACATTTATACTATAAGTCAGATCTACGATGTCATAATAGTAACTTCTATCAAACTCTCTCAGCGGTGTAAATTGCTTGTATCATGTGAGTAAGGTATGGCGTATAAATCATGAGCTGAGCTGATTGTCTTTAACACAGTTCATAAGTCTGTTATGTTTGAACCGATTCAGATTGTACACTTAATTATTAAACTAAATAATAATATTACGAGTTCAAACTAATATGAGTTTGATATACAGTGTGACCTTAGCCGTTAGATAAAAATTAATACCTCAGTAATAGTAGCTGTAAAGAGAGCTGTAAATTACATTTTTATACGTAAATATTAGACACATATTTAAAATGAATTAAACAGTAGAACTTGTATCAGACCTATGTATACATTAAATATTTCTCTGTACATATCCATATCCATCACATCGGTTAAGTATTAATTTCTTAAAGTAAACTTTTGTCAAGCCATTTCGTTATGTGGCATACGTAAGTTATTAACTTATATTAAATTGGTTTTGCTTACCAGAGAGAGAGAGAGAGATAGAGACATTAAACATGACTAATATGAAGCTTCTGTCAAAATTCTATCACTAGTCAGGGAAACGATTAAAAGATAGTTCATTAATATGACCTGTGTAACTGCAACGCATCGCCTGCGCCTGAATGTATTCACGGCATGACGCGTTGCAGTAGAAAACTCGTTTGCAGCTTCGGTTGCACATCTGTGTCTCGGTCACTGCAAACAGGGCTCAGTTCCTCCATGTAGATCTCTGCATCACCATCCAGTTCGACAGGCGTCCCTTTGCGGGTTGCAGTTTACGATGACCCGCGTCGGATAATGTATTAAGGACGTCCATCATGGTTATGTCCTGTAATCATCAAAGCACGCGCGCTACTACAAAACTCGGGAGTCACAGCTTGCTACGCGCTCCTGCACGGAAACGTGTGATTAACGCGCGCGCTGCTTCTACGCAAGGAGAGACGTTGTCAGTGTGCTGTACTCTTCGTGGTACAGTTGCTTCGGCAGGGATTTCATTCTCATATCTTACAACCTAATTGGTGCCGCACCAAGCGGCTCCAAAGGAATTTTCTCAAGCGGACGCTCAGGTTGTGGAATGAACTCTGTGCCGAGGTTTTCCCATAAGACTACAGCATGGGGTTCTTCAAAAAGGGTGTTACTTGCTATCCTGTAAAAGCTTTGTTTTTACAGGATCGGTAACGTGCAAGCCTTTGGTGTTGCAGGTGTCCATAGGCTATGGTGACCACTATCACGCCATCAGGTGAGCCGTATACTTGATTGCTACTTTAGTACTATAAAAAAAAACTTACTAGGATACATACAGATAACTTTAAAAACACGGGACCACGTTTTTAAAGTATTATTACTCTATATTATGTACGTGAGCAAAGTTTATTTTGTTATTACTGATACTCAGTATCGTAAAAGGGGTTTATTCCACATGTCCCCATAGACTTACCCCATCAATGGGAATCTGTGACATTTATCCACAAACTCCCATGGACTGACCATCAACTTCGCGATGGGGATTTAAGGACATGCAGTCCACAAATCCCCATTGATTTGTCTCATGGGGGACGTGTGCAGAAATAAAAAAGGAGTTAGTCGTAATATTGTCTTCTGTTTACGCGAATGTTATTCATTGAAATTAAACTAAATGTTATTCATTGAAATTAAACTACTATATACGGATTTTATCGCGTTGTTTATTTAACACTCTATTACATAATTTAGAAACTGTTACACTACTATACTATACTATTAAACTTTACTAATTTTAAGCTAATTAAATTATTAAAACTATCAAACAACCCGAATTTTGAGCTAGAAAAATGAAAATAATTTAATATAATTAAATTAATTTATTTCTAGCAATAAATGGTAGCTATGTTGATATTACAGATTGCTTTTCATTTATATGTATAAATACGACATACTTTTAAAACTATAATTATATTCATCTATATGTCTATTTATTACGACATAATCGAAAACGTTTCAGATTAAATAAACAGCTATACTTTAAGTATCTATATTTTAGTATTATATCCATTTTATCAGAGAGCACGTAAGGCGATCTGAGACCTATACACCATTTTCAAAGCATTGTCATTGCATGCGCAAGAATGACATAAAGCTATAAACTTTATAGAACATCACATTTGGACAACTAGTTAAAGCTTAAGATCCTTGTACGCGATCCTCGTTCCTGGATCCTCGTTACATGCACAAGCTACTCGCGCGAGTAGCGCATGTAACCCAAATCATAGAAGGTGCTAACACGGTTGTCTTGCTTTGGCCCTGTATACGATGCATATAATCCTTGTAAAATATCCGTGTCGTGTATAAGAACTATTTCAATATCGTTATCCTTTGCAGTGTAGACATCAAGGTTCGGTAGTTACATAATAATCTTATATTCAGCCGATGCGGTACTTCAAGAAGTCGATGCAAAAATGTTTGTTGTTATGTCAACGATAAGTATGATTGATTGTAAATAAAAACTTATGATTCATGGCGGATAAACCGATACGATTATATTCCAAGACAAGCAAATTGAAAAATTCACGCAGTTTGAATTTAATAGCATTATGATTACTCATATACAATCTAAAGATCGTACAAAAAATCAGGAGTATTATTAAGTATTTGGATAAAAATATCAGGCGATTTTGAATTCTTGTGAGAAAATCCTACTCCTGTATTATTTTTGTGTTATTTTTGGAAGAATACATTAAGTTACTATATTATAAAAAATAATAATAGCTTAATGCATTTCAGTAGCTTGTACTCGTGGTGTTTCAGATTCCTATGGACATAAATAAATAATAACTGTCACGTGAATTATGTTGAGAAAAATATATCATCTGTATTATAATATGCTACTTGCCGGCTCATAAGTGATGTCAATGCAAAAATCATGTCGATTCGCTTTGTCGTTGCTACGTGAAGCAAGGACAAACCAATCCAACCAATCCTTACTAATATAATAAAGACGAAATTCTATCCAATATCCATCCAGTAATTAATACCTATTTCGGGTACTACCCGGTGGTTAAGCTAAATAAGGTTCCTGTTTAGAAGATAATGATGATGATATGGGTAAATCAAAACAGCAATTATAGGCAGTTTATAACCTTACCGATTGAAGCGATAAAGCCAAAAACAAAGACAAAAGCATTAATTTGTAAACATAGAAATATATACAAGGTTGCTATATTAAACATTAAAATTTCTCTTAGACACAACGTTGGCTAGCGAACATAATATGATGAAAAAATATAACAAGTTTCTTCTGTACCTCACATATGTATCTGAGACGTTTGTTTATTAAATATCCTTTGACTTTACTAGCACTTAAACATGAAAATGAAATAAAATAAATAAAGAAAGAAAATTAATTCAATAAATATCAGTCCAAACGGGACCTAGTTTAGCATATCAGGTAAAGGAGGCCTGGCACTGGTTTTCAACTCGATCCCTTTGGTGATCGCTCGGATGCTAATATTTAATAATTAGGAAAAAAGAAATATAATATAGGATAATATCAGATAAAAACCATTTCGTGTTAATATCAACGAAATAGTCTTAATATAAATCAACATATAATATGATAATTTAATTTCATCAGTCTCAGAGCGCCTTGTTATAAGTATAACTGAGCGGTCTGAAACTAATTCCTACATAAGTAGTTGTGTATTAGAAAATGCTAGTGTACTATAGGTACAATGACAAGCATTTAAGGCAAAGAAATGCGCCGCCCTCTCATAATGGCACTATTCAGACAATTCCTTTAACCCTACCGTAGTAGTTTTAATCGGTCTTTAACGACTTGGACGTGGACGGTTCAATGTCATTTTTCTTGTCTAAGTGAACGTTATATTTGTTTTGTAGTTGCAACAAACCTCGTTTATAATTATCGTTATTGAGTCATCTACCGTATTCATTTAAGAAGGACGCATTTTAATTTTTAGACTAAATTTATCTTGACCAGTTCTACTACTATCCATCAGTCAATCGATTTACCCTACATTTCGTTTATTTTATTTCTAAAATATTGCTTCTGTCAACGTTATGAAAACAAATTATGAAAAGCAATAAGAACTTTATAAACAAATACAGAAATAAAAGATACTCGTTTTAAACAATCTATCGAATCTGAAAACGCCAGTTATTCAAATCGTTGAACAATTTACATATTAAAATGGACGTAACATTTACATGTACCTATTATTATATTTGTGAACGTAGTATTAACAGATATAATATTACCGAAAATACATTATTTCGATCAAGCATAAAGAAGAATAGTAACTAGTAAAAATAAACTGTACGTTTCTGCCCAGACTTTACTTTATAACTGCTTAGGGTATAGTTTGAGTCTTCAGTGTCGCATTAGAATGATCTTCAGTGTGTCGCACAAGCGTGCATTTGAACTATGGTGAGTTGTAGTACAGTATTGTCACACAAGCATTAATTGCACATCTATTTGTCAAAATCAAATAGAAGGCACACTCTTTTCTTATAAGTATTCAACTAGATATTGCCCGCGGCTTCGTAAATGTAGGTTAGGATAGTAACAGTACATTTTACTGGATGAAAGGTACCCGAGAGTTGACCTTTTAAAGAGGAAAAAGAGAAAAGAGGAAATGTTCGAATCCGAGTTCAACAAAATAATATGAATGGTAAGTCAGACACATAACTTTGTTTTGCTGCGTAACTAATATTATAAATTCAGTTTGTTTGTTTGTTATGCTTACACGCCTTAACTACTTGACCGATTATCATGAAATTTCGCATACACGTTGTCAAGTTAACAGAAAACGAGATAGGGTACCTTGCATCCAGAAAAAAGTACTTTACTAATCTATCCTAACATATAGGTAGGCCTAAAAATTATGGTGACTTTATTTTGACTACATTGTGATGGCTTCGAATCCACAATACTAGGCGCAAGCC
This sequence comes from Catocala nupta, assembly GCA_963675205.1. Taxonomy (NCBI): domain Eukaryota; kingdom Metazoa; phylum Arthropoda; class Insecta; order Lepidoptera; family Erebidae; genus Catocala; species Catocala nupta. The sequence goes on along the minus strand of OY776086.1, from coordinate 20,853,067 downwards.
GTGCAGTCAAACATTTATATATAAATATTTATTTATTGTTATGATATCACAATAACTGATTTTCTAGCGTACATAAAACGAAGAAGAAGAAAAATTGATACCCGACGCTCACATCGTCCGGACCATTAACGATCTGATCAATCATTAAATCAATAAGGATCATTTGATGGTCAAGTAAATTTTATGTTAATGACTTAAATTAATGAATTAATCTGCTTCTTTGTAAATTCGTAAATATAACAATAAACGCAATCATGGTGCTATAATCAAGAGTCTGTTTGCCTTGCAAAAGGTTTTAGTTCCACAGCCAGAGGGAGCATAATGATAAAGGCTCAGGGACACACTTAGGAATAAACAAGTGGCCCTCTTCTGTAGGAAACCTTTGTCTTTTAAGTTGGAGAATTTCGTGAATGGGGTCTTAAAGGCTGTGTATCTAATTTATGTCATTGGTGAACTGTACTGACCACTGATTTTATGGTTTAGTATTGCTTGCCAGTGACCATTTACCGGTATCGTAATGTTCTATTAGATAGTTCTCGCGGTAAAGTTTGTTTAAAATCATCAGAAACCTAACTGTTTTCACTGCAGTAAAATAACTGTTGTTTTGACGATTGTAAGTGAATTAAATTGTTACTTCGTTGATCTAGGGACGGACGTAAGCGTTTGTGCAACCGCCCCTTGTAAGTTCCTGGGTTTGATTCTCGAGTCAACCAAAAGTGTGTGGCCGGTATTCTTTTAATGTTTCTGACTCGTTATTACGTATGTAAACATAGTCTACGTATAATGAGCGTTATACAGGCTGTCCCGTAAATAATTAATTTTTAGATGATTTTTTTTAAGCCGTAATATCATTATATTTTCGGTTTTCAAATTTTTCTATCCATTTTGCAAGATCTTTTACTCTGGTCAAGTAAAGTTTGAAAAATCGAAAGAAGAATTATATTTTGACAACGATACGGCTTTAAAACACATCATCCAAATTAGTTGAAGATAATTAGGCAAAGAATCATTGCCTTGCGCTTGGACCATTATTTACGGGATACTCTGTATATGTACCTCCGTTTAAGCTTTTGAGGTATATAAGAGTAGCTAGGCTACTGTATATTTAATAAAATTGCATTTCTTAAAATAAGTTTTCAATTATATTGTTATTTTTATCATTCCTATTAATCTTAATTGTTATTGTGTTTACACACACTATTATTTAATTTGAGCATCGCGCTTTGTTCCCCTGATTGTAAAAGCTGATACCATATGATAGAAGCGCGAAATTTTGGTGACGGTGTTTACGCGTGCCAGTTTTAATGATATTATAGTTAGGGCCGTGTCAAGCCAAATTTTATATTTTCTGAAGGATCTGATTTCAATTTTAGGGCACTGGAAGTATTTGGGTAAGTATGTATAAGGTGTTATGAAAGGGGGTTACATGGCTGTAAGATGGTGTCCAGCTAATGAAAATAGCATCGAATGATATTACTATTACTGGAAAATATTGGAAATCGTAAAAATTTACCAAAATATTATTAACCTCTTAACCTCATGAAAATACAAAAATGCTATTTAAACAAAAGGAGACTATCATAACAAAATAAATTTACGTTTTAAATAGTTTCATTACGCTCGGACGCCGGCGTTCTAGCGTTGGTTGAGAGGCATACGGGTGCTCTGCCTATAGATTTTACCTTGACATTATTTTTAGAATACCCCGTATGGCTGAGCCTGTATATCACCGAAAGTGTAGACAGAGGCGCATTACCCTACAGCTAATAATATAATATTTCATGTCATAGACGACAGTAACACTTTCCTAGTCCATCGTACCTGGGAGCTAACATTTGACTACTAATAACCTATTTTTGCTACAATTTACAGAATGTGCCAAGGTTCTACTTCTGATTAAATTAGATGGGAAAGGCTTTAAACCACGATGAACTGAATGAAAGGAATATGAGAATCCATTGTTCCAATCCATTGCGGATGATCAACCAACGGGTTATTGCATTCTTCAAAGAGATTTCCTTTCATAAATATAGCAATACAACATATTGTCTGCTGAGCAGAAGTTTGGGAAATTTGGGTTAGAAATTCCTAGTATTCTCGTTAAGCAAAGCAATGCTTGTGTTACAAGAATGGTATTCGAACCCGTAAATCTTTCGATTGCAAGTATTAGACTAGCCTTATCTATTGGGCTATCGTCGTAGGTTTAACTTGTATTTAGTCAATTAAGCAGCGATAGCTCAGTGGGGAGACCAACAGACTGCAATGCAGAGGGTCTCGGGTTCGAACCCACGTCACGCACCTCTGACTTTTGGAAGCTATATGACTTTTCGAAATGATGTGCATATTGATTGACAATTATCGCCTGCTCCGAGCCTCGTAGAGCACGTTAAGCCGTCGGTCCCGACTGCCATGAAGATCTATGGCAGTCGTTACTGGGGAAGTCGACACAAAAGATCCCACTGGGTCGAAGTGTCACCGGTCTGTACTGACTAGCCCCCACACAAGATAACATAACATAGTCAATTATATTAGGTATACAAGAAGACATGTAGTACAAATTTATATCGCTACATTATAAACGTATATAAGTATAATATCACTGCTTGGTACATTTTCTCAGTGTAAGAAGAGTTAGACCATAGTTCAGCATGGTGACTCAAAATTACGGAGAACTCGGATATGCAGATGTCCTCGCGATATGATGTTTTACTTCATCGTTAAAACGAGCAATAATTAACTATGTAATACGGTTATCATTTGGGTGTGCCTTTGGGGTTGTACTCGAGACCGATGGGGAACCTATCTAACGGTCTCATAACTGGGCTATCGCTAAAGTGATTATAAAACTACAAAATACAATTAACTTGCAATAAAATACTTGTAGTTTTCTTTGAAATTATTTCTTTCTTATTTCACGCATCATTACAAAAGTACTCTACTTGTAAAAGCGCTTTCCAGCCATTGAATCACGTCGAGCATTTACGCGTGCAAATACATATTTAATTTAAACTACATTTGAATACAACTGCAGCTACATTTAAAAAATATTAAATATGTACTTAGAAATGCATTTTTTATTTAAAAATGTTTCTGTATACTTGTATAAGTCATTCGAATGTGCTAAGCTTTCGTAAGAATCCGTGTACTTAGGGGCATAGACAAGGGCAGACATCACCATTCACCCGTCACTGATGTCATTAACCTGCCTTTATCCACAATTAATCTATCAACTATACGATGATGTTGTAATGGCGTGACCATGTTTAAAGTTTATATGGTTGTATCTAAAGAGTAATGTAAAAAATATTGCCAAAGCATTAACTTTACATAAGAAGCTTTTAAGATTAAAGAACACTAGCTGTTACCCAAAATGTCACCGGCATGTATAGAATTACGTACAACTTTTCCTGTATTTTTTATCAATCTGTTTTATAAAGTAATTTGAGTAAATTACTTTATAAAACAGACAGGGAAAATCCTTTAAAGTAATGAAACGATCATATTATCAATAATAAACATCGGTTTAGCGGATAACTCGTAAAAAACGTAACAATGATTTAAAGAAAATGAAGTTTTATTTTATTTTAGATGTAAATATAGACTTTCTCTTTTACTGTAATTATAAAAGTAAAGGCTTTCTATACAGCAGGGTCGACAATGCGCTCATGTTGCCTTTGGCTACGGTAGGTACCTAACTATTTACCGCCAGGCAGAATTTACTATTTGTATTGCAAAAGACAATATTGGCATTTAAGGACTGATTTCCTTATTTTAATAATTCATAAGGCATGCACTCAACCACAAATAAAATATAAGCATTGATTGTCTGCCCGCTAACGCGGACTTCTGTGGGTGAATTTGACGTAAATGATGAACGTATCTTAAATAGCTCTCTTGTACTCACTTCGAGTGGCAGCTGTTTATCTATAGCTCACAATGTGTGCCACGAATATGAATCGTTTGCGCTGCCGCTTTTTCCCAATAATGTTTTGTGAATTACCACCTTCGCTGTCAGTATTGATTAATTATTTTCTGATTCCTGTTAGACGGAGGGTTGCCTGTTTGTGACTTCTCGGAATCTTACGTTCAAGAATTTTTCATTGAATGATGGAAGTTTGAAAATGGAACTCAATTGGAGGACAAATGCCAGTCGCAATTGTTTGAATTTCAATTCATCTTCCTTACAATTTGCTAATTTGTTTTTTATCGTATTGATACCTATCAAAGATATTATTTATATGACAGTTTTAAAAAAAAAAACTTTTATTTTTACTGTGATTGTAATGCGGCGCTTATTTTGGAATGCAACCTTCTTTCGGGCCGCATCAGCAGTATTGGTGTATGATGTTCTTAATCTATTCTTCCTTTCCTATCACAGGTCATAGGTTCTCATGCTAAATGCCAGCCCCGAACAGTCCTCAGTAGAAATCACGTTATACACTATTTTATACGATTGTAACAGTCGGGCATGGCGCAGAGGAAAAGTATTATAGCTGTAATTAAATTTAATAAGAAATATTGGCCCTAAAATTGTGCCGCCCAGAAAGAGTTCAGTAACGACCTCATTATGAAAGATTTATAGAACAATATTGTATTATTACCTACGTTACCTTTTTCGAGATTACTAGCAATGAAAAAAGCAAAGCAAAGCAGAATTTCTTTATCAGTGATACATAACTAATCCGTCACCTTTAAACACTGCAGTACCTATTAAGTGTATGTCTCATTGCTGGGCAAGGGCTCTCAGTGTGAGGTGTTAGGTTATAGTCCACCACGCTGGCCCAGTGTGGGTTGGTAGAACATTATGGAGCACTCTCAGACATGCGGGTTTCCTCATGATGCCAAATCACCCTCTTTCCCCCTTCCAGCCTCTTCTCCTACCCACTTCCTTTTTTTCTTCTTCCTTTCCTAAAGGGTTGGCAACGCGCAAGTGATGCCTCTGGTGTTAGAGGCGTCCATAGGCTACGGTGACCACTTATCATCAGGTGGGCCGTAGGCTTGCTTGCCACATAAGACGTATAAAAATAATGTTTTACTTCACTGTTAAAGCGAGCGATAATTAACTATTTAATGTATATCGAACTCGAGACCTCTGCGTGGCGATCCAACGATTTGCCATTAGTTCGAAACATAATTAATACAATGCAGACAATTGATACGTTAATTATTTCATGTTATGTTTACACATATAAATTATGCAGGTGAACGCGCTGTGACGTAAGTATACATAATTGTAATCCTAATATACACAATCGCGGGTAAAGTACATTATAAGTACAATGACGTGTAAACATATATATGTAAATATAAACATATACTTAAAGAAGTAAACAGGTGTTCACCCAGATATCGTCATTAATGTTTATAGGGGCAGGTTCGTTGCAGTTTATCGACCACATTCTAAGGCTCCTTGATAATAGGTACAGAGAATTTCTTAATAAGACACTAAAATACAAGTTTCACAGCTCGGTAGTCTAAACCGTACCTACTTTAAAATTGATAGTATGTGAAAGCAAGCCGTGAAGAAAAACAACGTGAGAACACATTCATGTCTGAGAGTTCTCTATCATTTTCTCAAAGATGCGTTAAGTCTATCAACCAGCACTGCAACAGCGTGGCGAACTATGGCACCCAGCACTGCAACAGTTCATAAACAGAGTTGATATTTTTATAATATAAACGTAAGTGTAAATTTTTAACACTAATAAATTTTAAGACTCACTAGGGACTATCGCTGATTTGTTCTTCAGAAACTGGTTTTAAAAGGCAGATCAACATAAAAAAATATAAGCAGACGTTTAAACACATATCAACTCCTGTTATTCGTTGACTGAATTGGCATCAGTCAATCAAATTACTTGCCATGAGATTGATTTGATGCTCGATGATTAGCCGTTTGCAAACCGGTGTAAATGTATTTTATGTCTGAGCATGAAACATACATCCTAACTATCTTAACACATATTATAAATGCCAATGTGAATTTGTTTGTTATGCTTTCACGGTTTTCAAGTAGTTCTTGATCAATTATCATGAAATTTGGCATACATGTTGACATGAGGACAGAGGGCAGATTAGACCTTTCATCTAGAAAAAATTGGTATGGAAAATGACATAACCTACACATGCAAGCAGAGCTGCGAGCCAAATCTAGTAATATTATAAAAGCGAATGTGAGTTTGTTTGTATGTTTGACTGTTACGCTGTCACGCCTTTACTACGCGTCTGATCATCTTGACATTTTGCATACACGTTGTTAGGAGTACAGAAAAGGACATATGGTACCTTTCATCTAGAAAACATACTGTTCTCGAGGTATAGAAATTTATTGACAAAATTTACATTTAGGCGAGGGAAGCCGCGGACAAAACTAGTAATAAATAAAGGCGTTTTTAATGTTCTGCTTTAATACTAAAGTTTTTATGGCTAAGTAAAACATAGACAAGGAATAAAGCCTTTAAATCGTAATCTTGATCTTCGCTCCAGAGAAGGGGTATTACGTATCTTACTGGTGCCATATGTTTTAAACGATAAAGACCTATTTACACGAGGCTAGTTTCTCGAAGCAAATCTCGTGCTATCTTAATCTTATTAGGCGAAAAAATAGGGATAACATGATCCTTTACAAATTGCATCGTGTACTAGGAGTCTTAACGATAACATTCACTTCAATCAATGGTAAGACAAAAATTATATGTATATTTGCCAGCTTTTGCCCACGGCGTCGCTTGCGTATAAGTCGGATAAGTTACGTAAGTAACAGTATTTAAAAAAAAATATACCCTATGTTACTCGGTGATAATATAGCTTTTTAATGGTGAAAGGTATTTTTAAATCAGTTGAGTAGTTATTGAGTTAAATCCTTACTAACAAACAAAGAATCAAATCTTTTCTCTTTATAATATAAGTATAGACAAATATGCATACTAAGCATACGTCTCGCTTGACGTTAAGCAGCTATGGTACACTGCAATATCAGTGTTATAACTTGCATTTTGCCGACACTAGGAAATAAGAATAAAAGACGTGATTACAAAATGAGATGAAAGAGATCGGTCTATGAGCCGCTTGTACTTATACTCATACAGGCGAAACGCAGTAAAAGTGCTGTTCTTACGCTAGTTTCATGTAAGAGGAATGGTATACTACCAGGCGAGCCGACTTATTCAAACCGTTTCTAAATAATTGGCACAACGGGTGACTAGTTACTATAACTTCCACGATAACGTATACTAGGATAAAAATATTCTTTATGTTAATCTAGGATATATTATGACCTGTGTCGTATACGCCGGCAAGAGACGCCCGGTTGTCACCACTGCGGCGACTGCCGCGACGTTGTTGAGGACACGGCGCTGCACACTTTGGCGGTTTGCTCCGCCTGGGCATCGCAGCGCCGTGATTTGATCGCGGCAGTCGGATCGGTTGCCCTCTCGCTCCCGGCCGTAGTTCAGTCTATGGTCCGGAGTGAGAGGTCGTGGAACGCCGTCGCCTCCTTCTGTGAGGAAGTAATTTCCATCAAGGAGGCGGCGGAGCGGGAGAGGGAGCGTTTAAACCCTCTCCCCAACCGAAGAGCCGGGCGCCGGAGGGCGCGAGACGACCTCCAGCCACCCTGAGGTTTGACCTGGGGGTGGCGGGCTTTGTGGGCCTGCCCGCCATCCGTTCAGCACCAGGTCCGAGAGGCGGCGTGCGTGTTCCCACGCGCGCCTCTGTGTCGTGTCCGTCTCAGTAGGGCTTTTATTTTGAGTAGTGCCTATTTTGGGTAGGTCTTTCGTGTAGTGGCCTGCCGTTTCATGCGGCGGGCCGTAACCTCGGCGGGGTCGCGACCGCATGCGAAAGCGATTCGCGCGGCCCCGTCGATAGTGGTTTTGTCGAGGAACACCGTGGTAGGTTTAGTCGGTATTCCGTGAGGTACTTTACTATTATTTCCATCTTCCTTTTACCCCGGTGAGTCCGACATAATTCCTCCGCCCGCCCCCGCGGAGGGATACGCGTCATTCGCCCACGCAAAAAAAAAAAAAAAAGGATATATTATGACCTATGTGTGTCAATGAGTTACTAAGTACTACGTACTGGAGGACTAAGGAGACATCGCAAGTAAATTTTTTGTAACACTAGTTAGAGTGCATGCTGTTAGTAGTTTTTCAACAAAAAGTTTACTTTTTTACCCTCAATGTGAAGTAGGCGATAACAACGATACGTTCGAGTGCAATATTTATTAAGCAGTAGAGTAATACACATGATGCCATTATACAGTGTGACTGGTTAAACATTGTAAAAACTTATGGATATAATAATTTATGGTCAGACGTAACGTATAAAAAAAAAGATCTGTGTAACCTGCAAAGAAAACCTTTATGAATTTTTTTATGAAATATCCATAAAATGTGGACACTGCGCGCGTCGCACACAGTTGTCGAGCGCGCTACGCTACCGAGGCTAATGACCTTTGATAAGAAAAGGACAGGCGGGGGTGCAAATTCGGGAGAGTGCGATGTGCGGTAGCGGGTAGCGGGGGGCGGGGGTGGAGCACATTAAGTTTTTATTGGATAACTAGGTCAGATTTTAAGTACTTATTTTTTAGATATTCGGGTCCGGAATAGAGTACTTAATACCCTCCTTCAATATGTCCAGTCGTTTACCAATCAGCCTGTTTATTACTAGAATTTGCCCGTGGCTTCACTCACTTTAAAGTAGGTTTTGTCAGTAAATCTTGTCCCTTGGGAACAGTACTGTTTTTTAATGGTTGACTATGTCCTTCTCTGTATCCCTGACAACGTTTATGCGAAATTTCATGATGATCGATTGAGAAGTAAAGGCGTAACAAACAAACAAATTCACATTCACATTTATAATATTAATTGCACACTCATGCGCAATAATCGACTAAGTGAGTTACATAGCACGCACTCTAACTCGTGCTACAAGAATTTTAATTGAGACGTCTCCACTAGTAGTACGTAATACATATTAATTTAATGATGTGTGTACCAAATTCCTTCCACCTAAAATCGTGCAACGTTTTAAGAGTGATTGAGAGATCATGTTAACAAATTTGTTTATGTATAATATTAGTAATATTAATTTAATATCTAATGTACATAGTTATACTTATAAGTTGTAACGATGAAACTTTGAACATTGTAGACTAATACTTAACTTAAATTGCCATCACATGTGTACTGTAAAGTTATTAGGGCGAAGTAACGCTCTTATCCAGATCTACTAACATTTGACGGCTGTATAAAAGTATTGGTACCAGTCTTCACCATGTCTGTGGAAGAAGGGTGAAGTGTCTGTGGTAGGTTTTATCGATTCCTCTACAGTCTGCTTCAGACCATGAAGTCGCCGTGATACATCAAGCTGGTCTTCTAGGGTTTTCACAGAGGAATATGCATGGACGGATTTCAATTTCAGTGATTGGTACTGAACTGTCAGCTGCGATGTCCCGAGTCCAACTTTACGACATAGAGTGGTGATTCTTAATTTTTGCTCAACGCCCTCTGATGCAATAGAACACACTTCATTTAGGCTTTTTCAATGGACGTCAACCATATGACTGGATTTCAGGTGTTGTTATTATATCAAGGTCATCTTCTTGACCCGAGGCTTCGGGTCTTGGTGAGGTCACAGGTGCTTTATCAGCCATAGGAGGCGGCATGCGAGCGGTCCTGCTACTCCTATTAAAGGGACTGCCCTCCATGTTATTAGTTGCTTTATCTTCATACAGTAAACATTTTCAATAATAAAAACACATATTTATTGCTCGGAAGCGTAAGTATGACACAGTTTGTGTTGCGTCGGCTATCGCTAAAATGAGTTCACAATTTATAACTTATTAATTATTATTTTACAAAATAATTGGTCATCGCGTCTGTTCTCAATGAAGAATACGTATAAAATAGGTGTTCTGAGTCTGTGTGTTCTTTGTGTCCGTTGTAAAGTATACCGTCATACAGGGGTTACAACTAGCACGTGAGATGACTTTAAAAAAAAAGGCATGTGATGATGCTAGATGCGAGCCTCTTTACGTCTACCAAGTACATTTCTAGACTGCGCGCTGCAACTGAGAATTTATGAAAATGAAAATCTTTATTTTTTTACTAACAGAAACTCAGTATCGTATTGTCTGTTCTAAGCATCTAATCTGGAGCGAATCGCATGCAAATATAAGCGCAAACTTATGCCACATAATCAAGAAGTTAGCGAATAGCATAAACTGTAAGTAATCTTTTACTGTTTTTTTATGATTCTTCTAGACATTAACTATTAAGCGTCGCGGGCAAAAGTTACACCAGATGGCATTCTAATACTGTCTGTTCCAAATAAAGGCCTTAGATATGAGTTTATTGACTAATATATAATACAAAAAACTAAATATGGAGAGGTTTAGTGTCTGTCGACCCACCAGGGTGATCATGTGTAACCCTATACAATATAGTATATAACAATTTGATGATGTTACAAAGGATAACAATAATGATTATATATTTTTTAAATTGCTATCTATCTATGGTTCTTATACAAAACAATGTCTGTCCACTGTTTATTTTAAAATTGAGGCTTGTCAGGGTTCATTAAAATATTCAATACTAAATTTATGTAATTAATTTTAATGCATCAGTACACCAAATGTATGTATAAATAACTAAAAAAACTATTTTATTTAATGCGTTTGCCTTAGTATATTCGATAAGGTTATAATCAATTTATCCAGGCCACAGACCTGGCGCTTTTTATACTATGGCGTAGACCGGTTTGTAAAGTTTCAATCTACTACCTTTTACAGTTACAAAAAGACCCGGGCTTTACATTATTATGTTTAAAACTTTGGCAACACTTCAAATCTGTCCGACGATTTCAATTGATCTCAGGAATGGCTGCAAACTGATTTGCATACAAAATAGTTGTAACAAGTTTCTTCACTAAAGCGAATTAATTAATAATCAGCTAGTTGCAACAAAGTATAATTAAATATTTATGATATTTTTACAAATAAGGTGCCATTTTTGATGTTATTGCCATAAAATAATGGTAATAATATAGAAGTTCCCTATTTATTCGCATAAAATTATATGTCATTATTTAACATGGCATACTTTTACTTATCCTAATAATAGTTACGCACAATATTCATTTGGCATAACTGTTTAAATAATAAATAATAAAAAATATTTATTCACCAAATAAAGAAATACACATTCTCAGATGTCAATTAATAATATAACTAAGGAAAAGAATGTATTGTCTTACCAAAGACTTCCTATACTAGGCTTGGCCTGTTCTGTAGGTAGTCTTTTTATTCACATTTACCATTAATTATATTTGACTCGACGTAAATAAATATACCGTATAAAATGTTTAGACACCATTTTTTTAGCATAATTACTATAAGCATAATAATTGTTAAGTATACTATTCTAAAGCATACATTTGAAGTTTTGTAAATTTTGTAATTGCGTTTAATAAAATACTTTTATTATATAACATTTATATAAAATAAACATGTTGGCGGCTTAGGGGTGGCCCAAGGGCCACTATGGTACCCAAGTTATATATGCCTTATAACTTTATGCCAATCAAAATTAGGTCAAAAAGCATTAGCCTAACTGATATTTATGTGTACTATAATAGTATGCCAAAAACCAATTATGTCAAAGTATAATTATGACAAAAAAATATATGCCTAACTCTTTATGCCAAATTAAATTAGGACAAAAATAAATTAATCGAAACAAAGGTTTTCCTAATATAGACATACTTTTTATGATAAAAGACTCAGTTTTGTTGTTGAATAAAAATAAGATAGGTATGCATAAATACATACTTAATGTACATATGTGTCTATATTTTGAGAACAAATATTATTAATAAAAAAATGAGCTTATTAGATAAGCAACATGAATAATATTAGAGATAAACAAGTTTTTAATTCTATGCAGAGCTCAGGTAGGTGAAGGAGAGTTTTAAAAGTAAATTCTGGAACATAGAAACAAAAGCATAAAAGCAGTATACTGTTAAAATTTATCGCTTAGTATATTTGCTAGATTAAGGCAAAAATAACAATAAGCAAAAATTTTTCATTACGGTTTGATAAAATCAACAGTAATGGAATGTGAATGAATTTTCAGCGCTACGTACATATGTTAGAACAATGCGCAGTTATTACCGTTATAATGGAAGACCATAGTTAATGTTCACGCATATCATAATCCGAATACACCGTGACCATTTCTCGTACACCATCATTTAGGAGAGATGGTCACGGTGTGAATGGATGGTCTGACATTGACCTTCGATGTGTGAGGTGAGGTCGGTGAGTCGGTACACACGCGGCGGCCGCCGCGCTGCGCCGCGCGGATGTTTTCAGTCGCGTCTTGTCCACGCCGCCACTTCGCCGTACTGCCGCGACGTACACTCCACAAATTCCGCGTCTACGTCCAACTAGTGCGTGTTTTGTAAAACTTATATAAGTGACAGTGTTTTAAATATTATACAGTTCTATCCAGCATGTCAACTTCGGATTGCTAATAAAGTTCAGTTTAAAGTAAATGCTGATTATTTCCAAAGTACGTATAAACATTTTAATGGGATTTTTATTTTTTTTTAGTTATCGGTTTGTTGTTCTTGTATTATTTTTATTATTGCTTAGATTAACTTTATGCGTGAATTAATGTCAATGAGATTTATAATAGGGTGACTAATATATGTTTATAAACAATATTTACGCTCGACAGAGAAGGAAGGCTCACATTTAAAAAAAAATGATTACCTGAATTTATTTATATACAGTTTTGAATGAAAACTTAATTATTTGCCTTAATCGTCAATTAAAGAACTAGAGTTGGATAAGATGGACATAATTTATGTCAGTAGTTATGTATATATATAATCCCAAAAGTAAAACAATATAGCATAAAACATTGCATATAAAAGAAAAAAATTTATTAATTTAGAATATAATACATAACAGTATTTTTGTTTTGGACGACATATCGTTCCGCATCGCTTCTTGCTTTCGTTTAGGTGCTCCATGTGTATCACCGCATGTCACTGGGGTGAAGCCGTCAATGATCTTGGCCACCATGGCTTATCATGTAGCAGGAGTGCCGGTTGTTTTTCGCGGCAACTCAACCTTAATAACATTATCCGTCGTGCTCTTGTCACCGCCGGCGTGCCAGCTCATCTTGAACCTAATGGTTTGGCACGTGACGATGGGAAGAGACCGGACGGTATGTCATTGATGCCTTGGAAAATGGGTAGGCCCTTGGTGTGGGACGCAACGTGTGTAGACACCCTTGCGTCATCACATCTTCCCAGCACGGCGGGTTGTGCTGGTGCTGCTGCTGCATCCGCGTAGACTCAAACGGCGCAAATACAAAAACCTGGCAAGGGATTATGTTTTTAGCCGTTTGGGGTCGAAACGCTAGGGTCATGGGGTCCCAGTGCTCGTGCTCTCTATAGAGACATAGCGAAAAGGTTAATTGATGCTTCCCGTGACCAGAGGGCTAGCCTTTATTTCGCGGAAAGAATAAGCATTGCCATTCAACGTGGCAATGCTGCCAGTCTTTTGGGCACACTACCAGACGAATGTGATGCGGAGGAATTCTATGACGCCTATAAGAGGGTTTTAGTATTCTTTTTCTTTTTAATTTCTGTTTTATATATATTTTAGGTATAAGTTAGTTTTAACGAATTGTGTTTATATTATGTATATAATTAAGGCGTGCAAATTTTCAGTACAAAAACAAGAATATGTTAATCTGTCTATGGTTTAAATTTGATTATATAGATATAGAAGGGAATAGGTTTTATTTATAAAATATTTTACGTTTTAAAATACATTTATACATATCATACTCTTAATTATATTGTGAGTTGTGTATGTAGTAAATTTTCTTCATTTATATTACATTTACGAGCTATGTATTATAAGGATTACAAATAACTTTGAATATAAATCACCAATTTATCTAATAAGTTTTAAAAATCTGAAATAATTAAAACAACGGGATCTCATAATTTTAGAAACGCCTTTTGTAAGGGATAAGTCACTTGTAAAGGATTTTATTATTATTATTTTATTACTGAAGCGTTTCGAAGATTTATTATAGGAACTCGAGCATTTGATCCGTTCGAAGGCGACAATATCCGCTCCATAACCATTTGACGTTCAATAATCTTTCAATGTTAAATGCTTCCATATAATGTTAAAATTCTTTGGATATCTGACGCCCTTTCATAAGACAATGTTGAATATAGAACAAAAGCAAAAAAGGGCCTGAGTGAAATTAAATCTTAGTCTTGATTAGAAATTCATCTCTAAACACCGTGAAATGAGAGGAAACAAAGACGTATTACACTGAGGAGTCTTTTATAGTTTGTATCGTACTGGTTCATTACAAGTAAAAACTAAAGTAAGAGTTAGCTCGGCAGATTTACGGACGGTTCGTGTTAAATTTGATTGTAGGCATTGCTGTGTATTTTCAAGTCAAAATTGTCATATAAATTACCTTCCGTAAGGCTGCAAACATTCATTTGAACTACGTGACTGGAGTCCTTGTGCATATTGTTGAGTATTCCGGTAATTTTCCAACACGCGTTGTAGGCACTGGTATTTTCTTTATTCCCCTTCTTTCCTCCAGTTATATTATTGATATCAAAGGAAATTAATTTCGAACGCGCTGTTTGAACGAGCCGGTTTTACTTTGTGGAGTATGAGGCTTCTTTTGAATAGTCCACTTACATACCTACCTATGTATTGTATTTATTTGTATGTATTGTGACATCAGTTCTAGTGGATTTGGATTTCGGTACAACCTTGTTGCTGGGAGAACATTCATTCAGAACCTATGGTATGATTTAGCACTAGTTGCCAAAACGGCTACAGTTGCGTGGCACTTTGAAAATGGGATTAATCAGACACGATCCGTATCGGCATACTTTATTCGTAGATTCGTTAATTAGTTCTTATCTAGTTAGTTTTCTCTGATAAAATCAAGTAACCTTCGTACTCTTTTTTGGACGTTAAGAAGAAATCACAAACAAACAAACATTTTTTCACATTGAAGTAGAATTTGGCAAAATATTCATGCTTATAATAAAAAATATTAAAATTCTAAAACAATTCCTTTTTTAAATGATTTGCATGTTGGCAAATTATATTTTGGTTTGTTACGGCTCATACCTACATAGTAATATTAAAATAAACAGATTTAATTTTACGCTTAATATTTGGCAATAATCTTTATTCTTTCATTTACGTCGAACGATGGTCGAATGAATAACAATGCTATTAACAATTTTGTGGCACGATGCCGTTTTATAAGGTGGGTTTTGCCACGATGGTACTGCTCATAGACTCATGCCCTCTACATTCGCTTCGGTAGATCGACACAAACATTTGTTTTAGCTGTCAACAATCTTATATGTTTATGTGTGTGTATGGAACTTGTTTAACCTATTGAGTCGCAGCGGGACACCGGCGGCCAGATACAAAGGTTTTTTAATTATGTCTGGTATTCCAAAAATTTACTAGTTGATATTGTGTATTAAACAGTAGCTTGTAAATAAGAATATTTCTTGATTCACATTGACTAGCAGCTAGGAATTATTATGACAATAATTACCTAGCTAACTACCTTGGTGGCGCAGCGGTAGTGAAGTGGCTGCTATCCATGACGTGTTAGGTTCCCGAGTTGGGCAAAATGTTATTGGGTCTTACTGTCAAGAAATTCTTAACCCAAGTTACGAGGTTTCAAAAAACGACAAAGCGCTTCGAGAACACGTGAGTAGTGCCTTTGCGCTTTGCTTGGCTCGTCTAGGCGTGGTCACTATCGTGCCTCCAGACAGCAACACGAAATCTCGAACTGCAGCCGACACAGCAATATGGTTAACCTTAAACCATAACTGGCAATATAAGCAATAAACTTGCCTACTCAGGGGAAATAGGCGTGAGACTATATATGTGTACAATACAGTCCTTAATTACGAGCGCAACTTTCTGTTGACACACGTAGCATGTAACTCAAGGATGACGTTCAGGTAGCTTGTTTTTCGAGAAACATCGACTGGTTGGGATTGTTTTTACACATATTCCCAATGAGTCACACTGTAACACGTTAGTCGCCGTTGTTGGTTACAAACGTTATCAAAGCAGCCTTATTGGTACCGTAAGTGCAAGCGTCTTAACTGCCGACCGTTAAGTTCTAGGTTGCCTTTTTCCTGCAATTCTTAGTAGTTAGATGATATTTATAACTGTGCCCCGTAAAAGTTAAGGTTCACAATTTCTTAAGTAAGACCGAAACGATACAACGTTCATTGGTGGCTCAATATACAGCAGTAAAGTAAAGCAAAAAAGTATTTTCAGAACTATCTCGCTATAAACTCACTTTGTGGTAACCGCGGAGGCTGTATCTCTTATAAATGGTTTGTATCTCACAACGAATGTGGGTAATGAGTTGGGATGTATCTGTGTGGTTGGACGATTTAAACTAAAGCCTGTGCGCCATTTCCCTCGTTTGTATGAATTACTTGTTTGAATATGTATACTGGTTTACGTATGCGGTGTGAGGGTGTTCCAAGTGGCAGGAAAACGTTTAGCGTACATATTGTGCCTCGTGATATAATCGTGTCTTTAAATACTCCATTTTGAATTGAATGAAATTGTACGCTAAATTAGATAGATTGATCAGTAAAGTTACATTTTTAAATAAAGTTTCGGTTTTAAAGGTAAGATTTGCAATCAATTTTGACAGAATATATTTGCTTAAAACGATTCTCTTTTCAACGGGTCGTTAGGCATCTAAATATTAATTACATTTTTTTGAATATAAAGATATTTATTTAACCTTAAAAAAAGGGCAACGTTATTATGTTTTTATTCCTCCTTGAGTTTTTTTGTAAATTGAAGGCAATTCAAAATGTTTCAAATTAATTTAGGTGTCATCACTCATCACAAATATGATAAAGCCGTTACAAAATATAATTATGGTATATATGTATACATATGAACTATTTAGTGAAGTATTGAAGCTAACTGGTACTCTGAGATAAGCTGAGTTAAAGCAGATCTTGTAAGGTAATATTAGGAACCTATTAATATCTTGCCTGAGTAAATCGATTACACAAGTAGTACTAAATACTATTAAATTAATTATCGAATATAGTTCATGATCGGCGAAATGTAGCTGTTATACACTTTTTTCTAACTGTTTGAGGATAACCAATCAGAAGACTATATTATATTAGATTTATCGATTCGTGCCAATGGGAGTGATTGCAGATTGAAATGGTATTCCCGGGAGAAAATATTCCGACCATATTTGCAATGTACTTGAATTGGACAGGAATATATATTGAAAGTGACGTAGAAGTTCGTACAGTATATATGCGTTATATACGGAAGTAATCGTTTAAATTACAGCTCGATACGTTTGGTGTTAAAGGAGAATATTACTCAGGAATATAAGATTACGCTGCGGTGCAACTCACCCCAAAATCTTGTGAGAAAAAGAATAACAAGGATGATTTTTTACCTTGTGACTGAGCTGATCCTTTAATTATTTTGTTAAACAAGTTTTGCAAAAACATACTAAATCCCATTAATATCATCGATCATCATCGGACATCGATAAAATATCATTTAAAATTTGACTTGTGATTGCTTTTGGTTCCATTCGTTTCTTTGTACATTTTGTTTAATTTTTAAACGCAGGAGTGTTAGTATTTAAACATTCTCACTTAAAGTGTTTACATATCTTTGGTACAGTTTGACTCTTTGATAGATTGACTGTTACATACTTGTTCTTTGTTTTCATACTTAGTTGAATGTAACGATACCTAATGTGTTTCGTCGAATTCTCAACTCGAGATATTGTTCTATGATTTTTATTTTAATAATAATATAGTCATTAAATTACATTAAAACCAATATATTATGGCATATAGATTAGTTAAAAAATAGCGCTGCTATCATTGCATGAAATAAAAATATGGCTTCTAGACGAAGAACCTGCGTACAACAATACAAACGAAGTATTGAGTAATGAAAACACGCAAAGGCTATAAACATAAAAAATATCAATCGGCATCTTATTAAAACATTTTGTCATCGCAGACCTCCAATTTTCAAAAGCCTTTTATACTCTTTGAACGTTTACAGATTCCCTTGATCGTATCGCGTGTTTTTTATTTATTCTGACAACCGCTTTCCGACCAAATATTTTAGGCCATTCAAAGCGATATTTTCTGTTCTATTTGGATCTGTATGTATGAAATAGTGAACATGGAACATGGAGCAAGTGACATATAAATACATGTGAGTTTACCCGTTTTATGAATGATAATATTATTTAAACAATGCCTTGTAATAGAGAATTACAGAACCCAAAATTAATTTGCAAACCTAGCTTTGCTTAAAGAAGTAATATGACGATTAATAAACCTGTGCAAGATAATTTTACCTCAATGCTCATAACAAGACGTTTAATTACTTCGGAACAATCATTCCGTATTTTATGGCGACACGAGTTCCGTGTTAATAAAGTTTAAAGCAGCTTCCATAGGATTATTTCCTAACCAAACCCGTAGCTTTATCATACTTAAAATCATTTTTTTATACATATTAGAGTCAACTCCTCGAAGCCCTTTTCATGTTTTGCAGTGCGATATATAAGTCAATATTTTTGTATTCTAGTCTAATTGTGCTAGCTAATATATTGCCTACTCGAAAACTCATTCGTACAATTAGGCAAATAGATAAAATCTTGTTTCCGATATTATTAAAATGTTAACATGTTATGAGCGTAACAGATGTTATGAGCGTATCAGATGTCACTGCCTACCCCTCTGGGAAACAGGCGTGAATCTATGTATGTATGTAGATGTTTAAAAAAAGACGAAAATGGCTAATTCGCGGTTTCTTTCTTATAAAGGGAACATAAAACAAATAAAATAAATATGAGATTTCCCTTTATAAAAGTAGCTTGCGATGTGATAGTCATCTATCATAAGAAAAAATATCATGACACACGGGAAAGAAACATACTGATTACTATTGCTGAATAGAAATACAACTACTGCATTTAGAAGAAAATACGACTACTGAATTTAGCCATAACTGGATCTGTGATAATAAACGTTAACTGGAACGCGTTCTTTTACGTAGAACCTCAACATTCACGATTGCTTAATTGGTTAATAAACCTTTCAGACTATCCACCCACGTTTCTCTAAAGGCATGAAGTTAAGGTCTGTAATGTATATTTCGATTTAGTTATAGATAGTATATAGTATAATAAAATATAAGAGGTATTCTTATATTTTATTATACTATACGGCACTACCTCCTTGGCGCAGCGATAGTGAATGCGACTGCTGTGCCTGAGGACTCGGGTTCGAATCCCGGTTCGGGCCAGCAAAAAGTTATTGGGATTTTCTGTTAAGAAATCTCAAAAGCAGCCTGGAGTTAGGAAATTGGCGGTGTTAGACACCCCCATGCCTCGAAAACACGTAAAGCCGTTGGTCGTGCGCCCGATCTTTCTCCGGTCGTGTCGGATTACCGTCCCATCGGATCGTGAGAGTTAGGGAACAGAGAGTGCACTTGTGGTTGCGCACACACTTGTGCACTATAATATCTCCTGCGCAGATGGCCAATCTTCGTTAAGACTGGCCACCGTGGCCGAAATTCGGTCTGGAGAATATTTTTATTATTATTATACTATACGGAGGTAGCAAATAAAGCTATGGCCCACCTGGTTGGAAGCGGATTACATATCAAGATTGATTCCTAGGAATCTTGAAAACACGATGCAGATTTGATATATCATTAATATAACGGATCCTAGAAGTGTGTCCTCTTCGGCCCTTATAGCAAAACTAGAATTTGACCGCGACTTCGCTTGCGTAAATGAAGGGTAGGTTAGGTTAATAACCGTACTTTTTCTGGATGAAAGATGACCTATGACCTTTTCTGTTCCCCTGACAACGTGTACGCGAAATCTCATGATGATCGGTTGAGGAGTTAAGGCATGAAAGTGTAACAAATAAAGAAACTCACATTCGCATTTATAAAACTAGATTTTGACCGCTGCTTGGCTTGCATTAATGTAAATTTATGTATATATTTTTTAGTAGCCTATATGTTATTCTGATGTATAAACAATAATATAGTGAAGTTTCATCAAAATCTGTTTAGTAGTTTTTGCGTCGAAGAGTAATTCATCCTTACAAATTTGCACATTTATAATATTAGAATGATAGTTAGGATAACACGCCTACACGCATAATATTTGGATGTTGCCTAATGGTTGCCAATTACATTTGTGCTAATTAAGGCAATAGACTACCCACTCTGATAGAGAATCTATCAGAATTACCAATTGATTCCACTTATTTCCCTCATAAAATTTATATTGTCGTTTGTTTAAGAATGTTGACATTGTCTTTATAGCGCTATTATTTAAACAATGTATTGTAATGGTTGTATTTTATAGTTATTTGGAATTACTAAGATTATTAATGAGAGTTATTAAAACTTCTGCGCTGCATTGTCATAATTGAATCCTAACTAATATTCTAAATGCGAAAGTGAGTTTGTTTGTTTGTTACGCTTGCACGCCTTAACTACTTGACCCATCATCATGAACTTGTGTGTACAGATTGGTTACCTTTGATCCAGGAAAAAGTAATGTTCCCGAGGGATAAAAAAATTAACATATCCTACATTTAGGCGGGCGAAGCCGCGGTCTAAATATAACAGTATATATATATATATATATATATATAATATAAAAAAATAACAGCAGACATGAGTGACCACACGAATTCCTTATTAACAACATAAGGAATTCGTGTGGTCACTCATGTCTGCTGTTATTTTTTTACTTATTATACTGAACTCTTAATTATACGAGCATTCATACAGAAATGTAATTATTATACAGGCTGATTGGTAAAAGACTGGACATATTGAAGGACGGTATTCAGTACTCGATTCTGGACCCGAATATCAAAAAAATAGGTATGTACTTAGAATTTGACCTATTTATCCAATAAAAACTTAATGTGCGGACACTCTTGCGCATATACGATAGCTAAACAAATCCTCCGCCCCGCCCCTCGCTACCGCACCCCGCACTCTCCCGAATTTGCACCCCCGCCCGTCCTTTTCTTATCAAAGGTCAATAGCCTCGGTAGCGCAGCGCGCTCGACAGCTGTGCGTGCGACGGATGCGCGCAGTGTCCATATTTTATGGATATTTCATACAAATTTTCATAATGGTTTTCTTTGCATGTTACACAGATTATATTTTCTATTATTTTTATACGTTACGTCTGACCATAAATTAACATGTCTATAAGTATGTACAATGTTTAACCAGTCACCCTATATAAACAGTTGTAGTTTTTAATTACATAGATATATGTATATAAAACAAAGATAGTCATTTCTACAGTACCACTAGCACAGGCCGGATGAGTGAAGTTTACGAGCCGGTGTTGTCACGTATTCTATATCTGTATAGAGAGAGTATATCAAAGAGTGAATAGGGTGATACGAAGACCATAAGGGGAACTAAATCTTGCAAGTATAAGTGGCAATTTAGAAGACGTCAATAATCAACTGTGAATGGAAACTACTGATCAAATAGGTGGATCGAATAATGATATTGATTTTCGGTTAATGATACCATGCATTAACTGAAAATCAATATATGTAAGTCATAATTACAACGAAAAATCTTTCATTGTCTTGTAACATTGCTCATATCTATACTAATATAATAAAGCTAAAGAATTTGTTTGTTTGTTTGCTTGAACGCGCGAATCTCAAGAATTACTGATCCGAATTGAAAATTATTTTAGTGTTGGATAGCTCATTTATCGAGGAAGGCTATATATCATCACGCTACGACCCACGGGGGCGGCGCAGTAATCATAAATGCGGGTGAAACCGCGGCCACATCTAAGTTTTGTATGAGTTTTCTAAAAGAACAGCTGACGCAAATTATATGTACGAAACTCCTATGAGATTTATGTTATGTCCGACTTATATATTATAATGTAAGGTGAATGCTTTTAATGTATATACCACGAAGCTGGAGAAAACATACATTTCTCTAGATAGTAAATGGTTAACGTAGTCTAAAGAAGCTTTCTAGCTTCGCCTATCCTTAAAAAAGGAGTCCGGGTGTTGCTAGCGCCAGAGGCAAAGATCACTGGTATCCTGCCGGTATCATAGCGCCTCCTTGAATAACCTTGGAACCTCGCTTACTATAGACATTATATAAGGTTGCTTGGCATATGGCGTGTAGTTCCTTTTGATACGTGTATATGCATGGGGGACACGTGAACAATAAAAGAAAACATCTGACGTTTACGTAACAACCATTAAATGTGACCTTTTTACTATATTTCTGCTTTGTTCACTTTTTACTGGCCCTTTCATAAGTTTGCGTGCGTTCGTACGGTTCCGGGTTCGGTTTAAATTCAATATCAATTTACCTGTATCCAATACGGGTCAATTGATATTGAATTTTACTGTAAGGAGATTATTATTATAACCTTTAATTATAAAGTAATATTTAATTATAAATAATAATATTACCTATTATTATTAAATAATAATAGGTAATATTCGAGATGAAAGGCAACGGAATTGTTGCCTATTATGTGCGACTTAAAACATGGCTGGAGATATGTAGGTGCACCGTACAGTACATCTCTGTCTGCGTTTTCAGGGATATATGTTCCCTTTTTGTTGTATAATATGTTAGTAGCCTTTAACATATCCCTTGAGACAAGTGAGTCTAAAACGCCCACACTACAGCTCCCACAAAAACATGTACGTACACATAATTCAAATTAACTGGGAATTAGTCTGTACTTTAGTTTAATAACAAATTAGTTTGAGTATCAAATAATGTCTGGACATTTAATTCCTCTAGAGTTCACTAGAGTAATGAAATTATAATCAACACTATTTTATAAACTGTCCAGTAGGACAGATCATAAAAGTTAGTTGTAGTTTATTAGAGCTAGACACTAGCCTAGAATCAATCAAGATACATACTGTCCGACATTTATACACCATAGTGAACATTAAGGAAAACTTTTAGGTATATTGGGTTTTCAAGATTTTTGCCTATAAGCGAAACCTTATTAAAAAGATAACCATCTGGTAACCTTTTTAGTTAAACGTGAATGGCTGCGGAAGAATTTCTTAAGCAAAGTTAGTAATGGCTGGGTGAATACAGTCATTCTGTCTGACCTCATACGATTACATAGACGTGATGCTTTTATTGTTATGTAAGAACACAAAATACTTGTTAAAATGATACAAAATTTACTTGCTATACCGACACTGTCATGTAAAAACCCCTGTCATTATGCCTAACATTTTCGTGTTCTGACTTCAAACTAATCGCAGACACGATCATTACGAAAAAATATGGTAGGTGTTTTGCTGCACAAAAAGTACCTTTTACCAAACAATAAATATGTATAGTAAAACAAAAAAAAAAAACTGCATGAATGGCTTACTGGTTTAAGCGGTCGCCTACAATCGGCCTCAAAATTTGTGTGATCCACAAAATAATAGTTGATTCGGTGTTCCTTGTGTCTGTTCTTTGAATTTTTGTAAAGTCCCTAGACAAAGAATTTATATCTATTGCGAGCGTTGTCTTTTTTAAATACAAATATATGAGAACATCTATTCTCTAACATTTCTATTCTAATGTCACCACGTAAATATACTTTGTGGAATGCAACGTGCTTGTACCCGGTTAGTTAATTAAACGGTGGACATAGAGTTCTGTTATTAATTTTGCGTGCGATAGCAATAGCATCATGATTGCTGTCGATTCCTGGGTCTGAAAAAGTAATGCTGGATTTTTCTTAGTTGCAGTAGGGAGACTTAACACGTACCCAATAGACGGTACCTGACATTACCTGGCACTAGGTGATACCTAAAATCCTAACTAGTGCAATGTAGGTGTAATACTATTCGATATACAAACCTTAGTCTAGTTAAAATGGAAGTTGAGACTTTAAGAGAATGCTTCACTTCGTTCGCATCTAACTTCGAAAAATAAAAAATAAAATCCGAATCACAATTGATAAGGAATTGTGTCTCGGATAGATTTGTGTTCAGGCATATAAGGAGTTAAAACACACTGCGAGTTTTTGCAGCAATATAAACAAGCAACTGCATTGAGAAACTAGCGACCTATAGCTAGAAGGTTTTTGTATCGATTTGTAGTTGCGATTGTATTGATGATGCGATCTTTATGAAGAAATGAAAATGTACTGTTCTATCGCTTATTAAAGTCGCGCGTATGATTAGCGGTAGATGATTAGAGACTATGGCTTCTGCATGGCGACTGAATTGTTGCAGAAGTGCTGATAAAAGTCGCTTTATGTAACTGCTCCGGTTCGGTCCGGAGGTCCGGTACCTACCTTAGTGTCAATTAATTCAACACTTGTTTTTAATTCTTGCCAGAATAAATAATTTGCTATATATCCCAGATTGTATTTTATAAAAAGGAGTGTGTAATTAAAAAAAATGTTTAAATCTTCGAGAACACAGGATATAAGGTCGTGTAAGTTCATTCGAGTCGAATTAAAGTTAAGATTAAAGTAATGATTAGTTGTAGTTAGTAATAAAAGGATAATTATGGTATAATGCGCCTACAATCAACTTGGGGATTAGATTTTTTGTATTGTATTGTTACATAAGCAGCTATAAAAAGTACATTTTTGTTTTTGGTATAACTTTGTTTCCAGTTGAACATTATGACAGGAAAACTTTAGATTAACACTCGTACTACTAAAACACATTTATAAACATTAACTTAAACGTCAAGTACAGAGTTCGAAGAACTTATGAAATGAAGACATAATTACTATGTTTTTAAATCATTATGAATGCTGACATATCAACAAAAAAAAAACAGAAGCCGTAGTTTTTATAACGTAAACAAATCATCAGAATTCTTACATTTTTAATGATAAACCGCCAAATATTAGAGGCCCCTCTTGTCTTAAGTATAGACTGTGTTTAGTTATATGCCACTTAGAATCTATTTTTGTATAGAGTTGTTTTATTATTGTACCTTGTTTCTTGTATATTTTAGGTTTATTACTTGTCTTTATGTTGCGAACACTATTCGTAATTCATGCTACGACGCCGGCTGGGTGCCTAATTGGGGCTTGTTCGGGGTTAGGCCCAACGCAACGGTGCGAACATATTGTGCCATGCATAACCTTGTTACTACGTTAAGACCTCTCCTACTTAGATAAAATAAGCTCACGGCGAGTATAAGGCAAAGTGGACACGAGACATTTTTTTGAGAAATTCGTTACGGCTGTTCTTATTATATCTATCTTTGGTTTTCCTTACATAAGTTCATACAAATTTTATTAAATTCTGATGAGCAATAATTTAATAAAAATTGTATGGATTTATGTCATTTTTACATCTGTTTCATAGATAATTATGTTATTGAGACCACACGGTAAAACATGGATTGCAGAATATTATAATAATAGTAACTAACATCGTAACTTAAAACCTTTAAATAGAGCACAGCTCAATTTCTCGAAAAGTTAGCGCTTCAGTTATTATACCATTTTGCGTTTCAACCCTGCCATGAGATATCACTGAAACCGGTATAAAGTTGAAACATTAATGACCATTGCATAAAGACGAACAAAAATTTAGAATATTAAGACGAAATTTCAGAGCATTGTAACTTCCTTAAAGTTACAATGCTCTGAAATTTCGTCTTAATATCGCACTCCCAGATTGCACCCTCAGATACTAAGTGGATTCTTAAACATCTGATCTGGCCTTACATGTACATATATATTAGGTTATAAATCTAGTTAAGGTCTCATCCTTATAAGTATACCTTTGAGGACCTTAAAACTGAATTTATGTTAACACAATATTGTGTTAGTTTTACTTAACATTTGTTTATTGCTTGTATTAAAGAAATTAAATGTCTTTACAAGGCGAGTGTTTTGTTGAAGGCAAGCATATTATACTTACTAATACAGTTTCAAGTAATATATATATACATAATAATGTGCCTTCTTCTGAGTATTTACTAGTAGTATATAAAAGTATTACAAAAGAAGCATAACCTAACATATAATTATAGATAATAATTATTTGTTAGGTCGTAGAATGGCAATACTGTTTTTGTACAGGCTTTCGAAGTGAAGAAGCCACATTAGATTCATCATAAGTGATTGTTGAAACTATTTCATAAATGGAATATAATGCCAGCTGAATGCCGACGAAAGGTACATTATGAAATAATATGAGAAGGTTGATGTCACATAATTATTTGCGTAATAATGAGAACAGCTTTGCAAGGCAAATGATCGATGTTGTGGGTATAGGTTGCTGTATATAATTTAGAAAAGCGAACATCTATTAAATAGTTACATTAAGAAGTTTGATGCCTTTGATGTCGTATCGCACGGAAGTTTTCAATGCCATAGTTCAATGGTCTCCAACGTCCGCCATGTGCACAATATTAAATTTAATGTCCTCGTTCGAAAATTATCGGTAGTCGATAGCAGTTTTAAATAAAAATCTTCGGTGATTATATTATGACACTTAATTTGGTCTTGCGAGCTTTATGCGTAATATAAATGACCGATGCAAGCCACCCGCGCAAGTTTGTATACGCATGTAGCTCGAGCGAGTAACTTGCGCATATAGCCCGGGCGAGAAGCGAAATTCGTACGCTGTAGCTACTGGCATTGTATACATATAGGCTTTATAACAATATCTTGCTTCAACTACTATAAATGTAAAAATTCAATACCTACACAGAGTTATTTCCAACCTTTTACTCCTAAGATTCTTTTACTCGCAACCACGTTTGAGAGGATTCAATAAAGATGTCTGAAAAACCAGACTATTGTACCGAGTTTAATTTACTTGCTTCTCGTCGTCCCTACACGTACGTGTATTACTATTCGAGTCACGAAACTTTTAAAGCACTTAAGTACCTGAAACCGAACCTGGATCAAAATAATTTATAGTGAGCAATTTCCGTACCGGAAATGTTAGAGCGGATTAACGGGGTATACAAAATGATCAACCTTATTTGCAACTCATTGAATTCTGATTAAGTAAATAAAAGTCGCATTTACAATCAGAATATCAAAACAGTAACATCAAATAACACTACCAATAAACAACAAATATTTCAACAAATATTAATCATTCATCTAAAATATGAATAAGTACAAATCTGAGCATTGACAACGTAAAAGAGTTAAAATTATTTCTTTGAGCCGAACCAAAGAGAAACAAGTTCTTAATTACACAAAACTGGAGAAGACCCCTGGCTATAAGTGTATAATTTAAAACAGAGGTCTCGCATATTAATGTGGAAAATAAGCCTGTTATTTAGAAGCCGGTCAACGTTACAATTGCCTCGTTGTTGCAAATTGTTTCTCCTCGTTTTATTACTGAAATATTAAACATGCTCCTAATGCCAGTAATAATATGAAATACCAAGTCGATATATGTGGAATTTCCAATATACTGCTTCTGATATTGCAAATACTATGAAGCGTGTTGCGTAATTTACGCAAATACAAGAACAATAAAGAATAATTATATCTTTTTGTTCGGCTTCGTAAGCGATTTGCGCCAGAAGTGGAAATTAAAGACGCCTTTAAGTATATAATTATATTACGATAAAAAAATACTGTTTAGGCTCTTTGGCTGGTGTTTTTGAAGTCACTTTTGTTATTAAACACAGAGGTTTTATTCCAAGAAACTAATAAAATACCTTTAATTAAATTACAACTACTGTAAAAATGATCTCAAGTAGAAATATGGATTAAAAATTTAATCACAATTTGCTAAACCTTAAGTAATTTAGAACTCACGTAAAAATTATTTAATTCTTAACTTATATTATAACAGTCAAAAGGATGTTTGTATGAATAGTAGTACGAATTGATAAAAAAGATTTATGAATCTATAATTTCTTTTAAAGATCGTATCGTGTCGTACCTCGTTATTGTGACTCAAAAATATGTATATAGGTTATATAGACGCCCGCTTGGAATCGTCAAATTGGCATGTATAGTTGTAAAGCATCCACGTTTATCCAACTATGATTCAACTTCCACGTTAGAGGGGCCAAACGTACTGCAATCTACCAGATACATTTCTGGGCTTCGTGCTGCTACTGAGAATATTGTAACACAAAATCCAATCATAATATTCGAACCTAAGATGTCGTTGACCGCAGACATAATTGTAAACCATGAGAAATAAGACAGTCCTTAAAGTAAACTTAAATAAATAACGGAATGTGACTTTGGAAGCCCATTTTATTTGGAATGAGAGCTTGTTATGTGGTTCATAAAACGTGTTTTCGGTTATATAGCCTGCGGGCAAGGACGCGTCCAGTTGCTAGATTTTAAACATATAAAATTAACACTAGGTCAACATTGATCAATATTTGTATATAAAGTTATAATTTAAACAGCTGAAGTTATACAATATCAGAGTTAACATATTCACTCTGTCCGTTGTGCGGATCCGTAACACAAACAATAGTTCGATATGTTATAATTATAATGCTATGTTATAATATGCATAATATAGCATTACTTTTCGACCTTTCGACCACTAATTGGCTAATCCATTGTCTGATTCAATAATCAGACAATGGATTAGCCAAGTAGTGGTCGAAAGGTCAACTAAATCCATTTCAAGCGTTAACCAATCCTACTTGCCTATTTTTTATTTATGCCTGACAAAAAAACTTTACTCCGCCTGATGCTAAGTTATCCAGGAGCAGTACCCTACACACCACGTCGTCACGTGAAGTGGTGCATAGGTCTCTATTTTAACACTCTAAGGTAATGCTTTCCGACTCTTCGCTTGACGGGCCCAGGATCGAAAGAATATTTGATGGCGAAGTTCATATTGAATTTACTTAATCAAAACCTTTAAGATTTTATATTACGAATTTCGTCGATACAATGACGAAATATAAGCTATTTAAATAGCGTGGTTTTGCTAATAGATTCTAATACACAAGCTTATAATTTATAAATCATAAATGAAATAAAAGAGTCCGAACGAAAAATTCTGCCAATTTAATTAGTTTCTACTTTAAAATTTGTTTACGGAGCGTCACTAATAGACTATTTAACACAAATAAAAATAATTATTAACAATGTATACAATATTGGAAAATGTTTTGATTATAAGCTAAAAATTAACTAAAATATTAGGCAATAGTATTTTTGGATGATGATGGCATGGTATGTTTTGTTTGAATTCCATTACACGAAACGATATTTTGAACTATTGCAACTATGTATGTTTTACTAACTCGATACATTGTTAGAATAATTGATGCTGTTTTGTGTTATTGCTATGTGATGTCACAAGGTTGGAGCTGTGTTGAAAGCGACTCCTGTGCATCAGATGTTGGGTTTGATACAAATCCCGGCGCGAGTTGGGTTGACTCTATATATTAAAAAAAAATTCTATCATGTCAACAGAGAGTTTGGAACTGTATTCGATAGACGGCATATTAAGGGTTAACTATACTTATTAAGCGGGGATTAAAATCGTAGTATCTAGGTGAAATGTGGGTATCATACATAATTGATTTGCCTAGTTCAGATACTCTCTCAAAAAAGTACATTTTGATTACATAAATCACAAAATGTTATAGAATGTTAGTTACCTTGGTGAAAGCAAAATAAATAAACTTAAAAAATAATATATAATTGATTGCCTACCCTGCGGCTATATAGCACGCCTATAGAATATTTATACGAGTATACATAAAAAAGTGTCGAATACCCTATAAGTTCTAATATAAGATGACGTGTCTATAGTCATTATATCGTTGTACCGTTATAGAACGTCAGTAAACTAGCATGACAAATCTTATCTCACAAGATACCTTTGTCTAAAAATGAAACTACTAAATTCCTAAATGGACTAAAGCGTTATCAGAAATAATCGGGGTGGTATATATCAGTGGTATCTTTATAAGGGCGTTCCTAGTTTGGGGACCGGCCTAATCGGTTTGAGTCGGATAGTGAAACGGTCAATGTTACGTGATATCATTTGCAAGTGCGTCCGAATGCCACCGGTTTGGTTGGTTTCGCGTGCTCGTTATATAAATTTATTATATTAATAACAACATTGGTATATATATACATATATATATACTATGGTATGATCAACGGTGCTAGGAGTAAGCTCCAAATATAAATGCTAATGTGAGTCTGTTTGTTACATTTTCACGCCCAACTACCCAACCGATCATCATGAAATTGTGCATACACGTTGTCAAAGGTATAGAGTAGGACATAAGGTACCTTTCATCCAGAAAAAGGACTATTCCCGAAGAATAGATATTGTTTGTCAAAATTTACATTAACGCGAGAAAGCCGTGGGTAAAATTTAATAGTTGATAAAGAATAGTGAGGTAAGTACTCCATCCGAACAAAGTAGATATGTCAGAAAGAAATGATAATCCGTAGCTACTGCTTGCCGACAAAACGACGTGCCTATAAGTGTCAGTTTAAGATAAAGATTAATACATAACGTTTCTCTTAAAAAGTCATTTCGAATGAGAAAAGTTTGTGAGTTGTGGCGAAGAAGTGCTGCAATATAAAGGTCACGTAAAGATATTATAAACTTACAGAAGCCCTCGTTTGCCGCATAGATTGTTGGTAATTACTTTTTTAATCATTTGAGCTGTCACCGTCAAAATTTTGAAGATTTGTTTTAATTCATTTTATTAATTCCGTCTTCTAAGTTGAATTTTTATAATTCCTATTAATATAAAACGATTGTTTCCCAAGCAATAACATTGTTAAGTAAAATAAATTAAATAATAGGAAATAGGATTGAGACAACCATCATCTTAGTTTTCCCGTGAACAAGGCTGCTGAAAAGAACCCCAATGTCGGAGAAAGTGTAAGCTTAAATCCAAATAGTTCTAATAATTTAGGTAGAAGTAACTAGTAACAGTGTTAAATAGCATTTAATAATAAGATAAAAGTAAGAAAACATGCGATTTATATTTCGGATAACTTTTATTTCACTGTTGTAAAACTGGCCATTAGTGTTATAAAAATAAACAACGTGATAAAATCCGTATAAATTAGTTTAATTTCAATGTTTATATAACATTCACGTAAACGTAAAATAATATTATATAAAATAGATTGTTCACAGGAGATTGATATCGATAATATTATGTTAACAGTGAATTTCTTTTTAATGATGACAGACTTATATGAACTTTCTAAACTCATGATTAATACCATTTCTGTTTTAACACAAAACAAGAATAACAACACTACTATTTCTCACGTTTTTAACTTTATATCCCTTGGTGTTAACCGAGTTAGTAAGAAAGTGGAAAGTGGTAACCCGATAAAATAAAGGCCGCTCATGGACTTTGCAAAGCCAAGAGCATAGCCGAATTACTGCCTACAACAATAGTGCTCTCTTTGAATTTTAATATCTGATTCAATGTTTCTGTCTTCATTCCAATTTATACAGTCGTAATTAAATCGAAAGATTGTGATCATAAATTTATAAGTGATAAAACTTCACCATCAAATACTTAACAGAATTAAAAAGCTGTGTGTCACAGTTATAATTTAAAAATAAATCACAATCATGTTTTTAATTTCAGAGTAACAAATTTTGTGTATGATGCTGATATGAAATCAAATCATGTTTATGAATCTATATTACCAGATAACAGGTACCTGCAAATTAAAAAGATGGTTGAGCGTATGAGTACAAAGGACATACTTACATTAAGATAACATTTTTAGACTTTCGCGATTTGTACACGTACTAAATATAATATTACTGTAACGGGTCTTCTGTTTTTTAGTCAACCTGTGACCACAATCGATGTGATTCGGTCGAAACGTCCGTCAATCTTTTTTATTTAGAGGCACCGACTCTAAAAATAACAATAATTGTACATTATATTATCCTAATAATTTTGTTGTAGACACAAGAATACGCAAACTTATTGACTTATTTGATTAGTACATTTTATGTTTTAAAATATCGCTTTTTGAAGTCGGTTTTATTGTTGTTGAAATTTTTAAATACTTAATCGTGAGTAAGTCCCGTTATATAGTATTATATTAAGAATTAAATTACTTATAATAATATGTTTTGTGTTGGCAACGTCACGAAGTCAACAACAACGTTAACGTTTTGAAAACGTAACTGTGCGATGTATCATTCTGTCGTCATAAGCGAACGGCCATTTAGATTGTTTTGACATGCGAGAAATTCAAGCATGTATGACGAGAGTGACGATTGGTTCTAGCTATTTCTATGCTAATTCCTAAACATGTAAGAGTCATTAGGACATTCTGCTTGACGACAGTTGAATATGTCCGCTTGTACAATTTAGTAATTTTATTAAAATAAAATAGATAATTCTCGCAAAAGCCTTTTTTAAATCGCTGAGTTGTTTTTCATAACATCTGCAGGAACGTTAAGCACGTATGCAAATTTTAGTTTGTCTCGACTACCAAGGCCTTGTATAATATAATGTATTAAACATGTTCCAAGCGTATTGAATCTTGGTCATCATACCTAATAAATGATATCTACTATTGAAGAATTTATTCAGCGATTGGTTATGTGTTACTCGCGTCTTGCAGCCTCCTATGGTCTGTTCATTAGATGTAGGTGTAAGGCGTTGCGGTTGTCGTTCTGTGGTTGCTACTCGAGTTGCTACCCAATTATGGAACAGTAAGATTGGATAACCTTAAGTCTGTGTTCTCAACAATCATCTGGTAAACGAGTGCCCTTACCCTTACAGCCTGTCTATGCCTCTTTAACTTGTTGACCACAAAGGGTACTATTGGTGGTTTGGTTTTCTACACATTCGTTCAGGATGATATTAAATTAGGTATTTTCAAACTACTATTTACGTCTTATTATATATGTACGTATATACTATGCTGTTTGTAGGACAGTTTGATTAAGTGCCAATCTTGTATATATTATCCTCATCATTGCTTTAATGGTATTCTTTCGTCTCTGTCGAACTTCAACCATTCTGAATGCAATGCGTCGCGTGGAACGTTGATCGCGTCATTTGTTTTATTCAGACAATTTGCTGTCGTCGGTAATCAAGAGTTGCTTCTTGGTACTTGGTAACGTAAAAAAAGCAATAATAATAATAGTTACTTATGAAAGTTTCGTGACTTTCGTTATTGTTATAAATTGGAAATTAGTTTAAATGCATTGTAATATTTTTATCGTTAACGAAAAGTTGTCAGTAATCGCACACTATAGCAACTCGAAATGTTCAGAATTTTACACCTATACATTACAGACCAAACATATTGTAATAATCGATCACAGTACTGAATTATACTTTGCGATAATCAAAAAATATAAACCTTTGCAAATGACAGTGTTAAAAGTCGTGAGATGTCTGCTTATATTTAATATTCCCTTATATTTTAAAAATTCCGATTACAAATATCACTTTGCGTCTTTAACTTGATTAGGTAGGCGTTATCTTTTCATCAACAATTTATTCTAGAAATTTCAATGACAGCATTGTATATGATATTCCGGTTCGCTAAAGGATCTTGAACAATAAATTTACAGGGGTAAGTAATCATTGTTTGGTCGTGTATCAAAGGTATCCAAATTCATAGGGACTCCTTTGTAGTGTTGAATGCTTCCATTTATGACTGTAATATCCGTTTCAAATTGCTACGTCCTCATTCTATGGACGGTACAGTCCTTAACTAGTAATTTAAAGGTTATTGAACTACGCGCTTACGTAGATACGGTTATAAGTTAAAATTAAATGATTAAGTATAATAAATGTTGATTGATTCCATGCTAAACATTACCGGTAAAACGCAGACGGGTAACCCAACGGTATGTTATGAGAAAGGATTTTGGTAAGGAAAATTTTGCTACCGAAATCGTATATCCAAGTTTTTCTGAAATATGCCGGCTGGGTTGCCTTAGCTTTGAATTGCGACAAATAGGTAGTTATTATTACTTTCCACGCTTAACTTAAAAAATGTTGTAATCGTGATACCAGCAGAAAATCTTAGTAAACACTAAGAAAATAACAAATGGCAAGTATAACATACCTACATATATCTAAATAGATATTGTTATTCTTTGTAGCATCCTAGTTAAACATTTGCCACAGCTAAAATGCTCTTGTAAAATAATTGCATTGAATATTTCAAGCAACTTACAGACTTACAAACTGATTTCATAATTTTGCTTGAAATACAATTGAATTGACAGCTAATGTTTCTGTAGGAAATGTCTTATCATAAAAATAACAACACTGAGATCCTACATTATGTTCTGCTCTATTTCTTTGTCTGCACAGAATTTACATAATCTGTCGCGATATCTTAGTGACTGCACTTGTGGATAAAGTACCCTTTGTGCGACACGACTAGTGACTTTTTTTGTGCGAATATACTTTACTGGGAGCTTTTTTACGCATTTCACATCTTTTTATAGAATGGAATAAACATGCAAAATGTTATAGTTTATTTTCTTTACAGAACCCATAAACATCACACATATTGTTAATTAAAGAGGAGTAACTTTATATCAAAGGTGTGTTTTGATGCGTAGAGCCTAAAGGTTTATCATTAGGCATGATATACGAAATGCCTCCCGCCATTAAGAGTTCATGGTGACGTTATTTAGGTTCATTGGTACTTTAGAGTATATTAATTCGCTATTGATTGTTCCTTGTTTGGTTTTAATTAATGTGTGAGCGTGTTAATGTTTTCATGGTATGAAACGGTATCCGTTTCATTTATACACAAATAAATAAATAAATATTAAAACACAGTTATCTCTATAACACTCAAATGTCAATAATGCTACTATCGAACACCAGATCTTATCATTTTCTTCTACTTATAATTTTCTTGTACTACTGCATTCTCTGGATTGATGGATCAATAAAGACGAAGTCTTATTTATAAACCATTAAATAAAAATATAATTCCACCAAGTAAAATCAAATTCACTTAATTATTTCGTAGATGAATGCGACTGGATTATGATTATTCACATTAAATCTTAATTAATTTTGTGCTTGAATAATGTGCCCATTTTAAATAATACTGTTAATAATTTATTATAATTTTTCGAAGAATGTCACCCTATAAAATGTATCTAATGAATAAACACATTATTGATTTCATCACTATTATGTACAAACTAAATATATACATATATTCGTTATATGTTTATGCAGGGTTACGTTCAAGACAAAATATATATTTATATCATTGCTATAATTGATTCTTATATGTTAGTCAAAGGAACGATGTGCCCCATGACAGCCACTAATACTGGTTATAAATCATCCATTTTATTTCCCTATTGTTAGCTCATGTCTCAGGCCCGATATTGTTGCATGTTGACAATCGGGCCGATGTTATTCAATATCACTATGTTAGTTTTTCATTTTGTTATTTTCCTGTTACAATATTTTCACAATATTTTTTGTATTTATTCGCTTGACCTCGTCCGTTCTATTTTCTCTAGAGATGTTTCTAATTGCTTTTTCACCAAACACGCGTGGATCAGCTTACGTTGATTAAAGTTTGCAGATGGAAGCTACACGTACATTTTGCCAATTCCGTGCGTCACACGCATAAGATTGTGCGTAAAGAAATAATCGTATCCTTAAGATATAAATGGCCAGACGTAAAGTATACTCCGTTAAATGAAAACTATTCTGGTGTTAGGTGTTTAAACTTCTTTTTTTTCTTTTCTTTAAAAAGACAACTCCCGCATTAGGACTATATCCTGTGTCGCGGGGGACTTTACAAACATACAACTAACGGACACAATGAACACCCAGACTCGAAACAACAATTTATGAATCACACAAAGTGTTGTCTGGTGTGGGGATCGAACCCACAACACTCGGCGCAGTGTCAAGCGGCGAGGCGGCCGTCTAAACCACTACGCCAACCGTGCAGTCAATCAAAAAAAAAGTCAAACTCCAGTTTTAGAACACATTCTAAAACTGGAGATAAAACATCCCGTAAATATTTTTAATATTGTCCATTTTAAGTGGAATTTTATGGGATTCTACAAACGTTATGGCGTATGAAGAGTTCAAAGTATTAATGTATATTTGAAGTGGAAAAACACAGGTTGGTAAAGGTCATCGCTACGAATACTTTAAGTAGTGATTATGTTTTATATCTTTAGAGCTGCATTAGAGTAAGGTTTTATTTATAGTATCACGTTTTATCTTGGTGTGTATAGGTGTGTATAAGGACGCCATGTAGGTATGTTTTTATCGTTAGAGTTAACGTATTGTGGAAAGCCTTACTTCTTTTCTACGCGTATGATTAACATTATACTGCTGCCAATAAACAAAAACAAATTATAAAATGATGCTTTTAGCATAAAATTGGTCAATTTGATTTTATAGATGTGTTAAAATGACAAATACCGTAGTCGTAGTTCTCTCCATTGTATAAAAATCCAGGTAAACATCATCAAATTTTCAGTATGTTTTTGTATATGGTATTAAATTACTAAGAAAAACCACATAGTTATTATACACTACTCGTCAAGCAACTTTAAAAAAATTGCACATTACAATTAAGTGTATTAGTAGAAAAAAAGAAACTTTTGAAATTTATCTCTATCAAAGTTGCATGACGAGTATTGTATAAAGTGCTTACTCAAAACCATAACAATTGTATCACCTCGTTTTTACTATTTAATATGCTTTATGTGATACGTGACGGGAATTAATGCAATTATGCTCAGTGTAAGCAAGCCGTAACCTACTTTAATCCTTTACTATTTTTGCACCTGAAACACGCTCTATCTACTTAAGCATATATTTGGTTGATACGTAAAGTTCAGATGTAAATAATGATTGTATTTGACTGCACAGATAGCCCAGTTGTTTATATGGTCACCTCATCGCTGTCAGTGCATCAAGAGTTCAAACGCACTAGAGTAAAAAAAATATATGACCTGCTAATGGTTGTTTCGTATCTGGGTGTTCTTTATATCCGTTATTTCAATTTTGTTAAGTTCACTGTGACACAAAGATTATCTCTAATGCGGGCTTTTGCAAATTGATTTATTCTAATTATTTTAATATTAGACATATCTCGATGACTCAATATGTTGCGCTGACATAATTTGGCTTCAAACATCCGTGACCTAAACAAGAATCACCTAGTTTATTGTATAATAATATCAAGGTCAAATATCTTTTCGTTTTTGTAGTATAACGCAGGCATATAACACCTTTAAATAGTAAAGTTTTGTCTAAATCAAAATAAAACATGGTCATTAACCGGTTTAAAATAACTGTCCAAGTATTTATTGTAACAGGTTAAGAATTACGTATATTATTGAGTTTATTTTTGGATTTAATAGCGATTTGTATGGGTGACAGTGAAGGTCAAGAGTGGTCACCCACGAGATCAGATGGACTCAGCAAGTAAGTAAGTACATGTCTACGTAACGTTCAATCATATCCGTATAAATAAACACGTTGACTATTCTGCCATCCGCTAACTAAAAGCGGCTAAGTGGTAAGAGGTCACTTTTTAGTTAGTAGACGATAATATTGCGACAGAGGTCAATGGCAAGCGGTTTGGCTACTACCAAATCTATAATAGAGAAAACTGTGGTTGTAATCTCCATTTTGCTGTAACTGATGCGCTGAATTCTACGCGTCTATTGTGGTTCGTAGATTGTAAATTACTCGTAAGTATAGGGATAGGATAGGGAAGCACCGTTTTTTAACAACATAATCCTAAGGGGTAGCCAGAGCTGGAGGTCCAACGAGCTGGTATAATACAGATGTTTACTTATTTATTAATGAAATAGAATCTTACATTTGTTTTTAACGGATAACCTAATATGACAAAGAAGTCACGAAGTTGTATATCAATTACATACACGTATATCATAGAAGTTAATAAACTCGTATTTAAAGGGAAATACTCGTAGAAGACTACTGAGAGACACTTTCATTAGTGGAGAAGAACTACGCAACGCTAGTAGTCTATATCAATGGTTAAAGCGTAATTCAGTAGTAATGTTCCTCAGTTTAGTCGTGACGTAACATTTTATTACATTATTGATCGTATTACGAAATGTGTCGCATTTAATATTGCGTGAAATAATTATCGCGTGTGATACGTCACTTGGCTTTTTCTCGTATACAAAAGTGCGTTATATATTTTGATATTTAGCGATCAAATCATTTATAAATAACAAGATACGAGATTTATGATTAGAAGTATAGATATCACTATTAAACATATTCAGAAACAGAACCAAATCAGAAACTGTTCTCGGTAAGCGCCGTTAAGCTCGCCACCTTTTATATGGGATCTCATATACAATATATAGGTATACTTGTATGTATATCATAGTAAGTAAAATGTCTAGTGTTTGTCATATACATATGTACCTCTGCGTACCCTTTTAAGCAGTCGTCAGCTTATCAGTAAAATAGTGAATGACATTCCTATAGTATAGGTACTACGTGTAAAATATTAAACGTTGGCGATATGACGTTTTAGCATGATATTTAAGCCAATACGATAATATAGCATTATAATTTAAATGAGACGTTATGACGAGACGTCCAAAACTTGCTGCTATTATATAAATACCGGCTTATAAGTTCTGGAGATTAAACGGGCTATAAAATTTGATTTAACATTTTTAGACAAGTTTTTTATCACTCATTAATCAAAGCCACGATGTTGCAATTACAAAGCAGTTTTAAACATCTGCCCGATTGCTATTTTCATATTTATAGATTGAAACTCTTGTTTAATGATTAATTAATAAGAGTGTCTATAGACCAACAGTTGATACCTAGGACTTGTAATCAAATAGTTGCTGACTCGAAAGTCATCCTTTGCAGTTTTAACGCAGGGTTTAAGTAAAACATTCAGCAAAGCGCAATCTGCGCAAACAGCGTTAAAGTAATTAAAGAACATTGGCGAATTAATTGCTGATGAATCTTCGAGTGTCAATGGATATCTTATTTACAGATCAAAATAAAATAATTTGTTAAGTTTTTTAAGGCTATGTTAATAACTTAGAAGCTTGGAAAAAAGAAGTAATTATGAAAATGGCAATTGATTTTTTATTTAGAATTCGCATTACGCAATTGACGTTTTGTACTTACACTGTTGCCATATTAATTATTGAATAATTATAATCTGAAATAGGTTTTGTACATTGTCTTTATTACATTAGCATCTAAAAATATATTTACTCATTAAAATAAATGTCAGTAGGTTTATCTTATTTTGGAATAAAAATGCACGTATGATAATCCTCTTAAAAGAAAATAGTTTCAGAAAGTTATAAATCGAGTATGACGACAATATTAATAAAAAAAAATGTATCATTTCCTTTGGTCGAATGTTTGTCAGCTTGAATGATTGACATATTGTCGTGTTCGTTGTCTGTACACTACAGTATATAGTGTTTTATCTATGTACCCTACGTTTCGTCGTTTTCTTTTGATTTGCCGCAATTCCTTATTAGGCCTGGACTGTTTATGGACTCTGTGATTGCTACGTACCTCGCGTGACCAGAAGTTGCCAAAGGATTTCGATTATCTGCTAATTACAAAGACATTTTGCTGTGACTCTCGGACTACGATTCTGCCTGTTATTTGGATTCCGTTAGTGTATAATTTATCAAGATGTCAAGCCGTGTAAATCCTACACGTATCATGTGTGTTAATTTAACCTTAATTAGAGGTAAAATAAAGTCACGCCATGTGTCTAGAAGACAATATTATGCCTACATTTTAGTAGAAAAGAATATGTCCGCTGAGCGGGCATAATAAAATATTGTCATTGTTGCTTATTTGGCAGACAAATAGTTAGATACTGCGCGCATACAATGAGAGTAGTCTAGTATCTTGGATGGGCCAGACATCAACAGTATATTACAAACAGGCAAAGTTTCTGGATGATATTGTTAGAAAAGATCATGAATAAAAATTATGATTTAAATAAGTTGTTTTATTGAAGTGAAAACTTCTTTAGGCGCGTTGAGCACTTTTTGAGTGAACAAAAATCATGGAACTCGCGTCATCTTCACCGAAAGCTTTCCATGAGCTTTATACTGTGTATATATGTGTACTTGTTTGGTGAACAAAAAGCGTGAAATTCGCGTCATCGTCACCGGACGCTAGTTACTTAGTATTCACTTCTATCGGCAGTCCCCAAAGACTGCGACGCATGTTTTTTTAAAATCAAATGATGAGAAAAATTCAGCGCGCAATGAAGTCTATTGGCTATATCACCTGATCGGTGCCTGATACCTACCCAATAAACAAATTAACCAGTGTGTGTCGGTACATTTTATTGTAAAATCTAAAATCTGTAGTTGACGCACATCGGGGTATAACCTCCAAACTTCAAATTGCAATATTTTTAATTCCTGACTTTATTTTATGGTGATCCTGAAGATAAAGTTGTTCAGGAATCTAAACCCTATATTTGACGCAATAAAATGATGTCAGCAAAAAAATGTATGAGAGTTCGCCAATGTTCTTTTGCTATTATATACCTACATATTTACCGCACTTAGAAACGCACAACAGTCCCCTAAATAAACGTTTTCTAATATTTAGCTTCTTTAATTAATTGCGCATAAATAGCATCTTAGTAATTTAATATCATTTCTCATGTCGCCTCTTTTCGCTGAACTGAGAATGTCATATTCAGAAGAGACATAATTAAAGCTTGATTCATATTTCAACAGCATGTTTCATGCATGGTAGACAGGTAGCGGCATTTAATTTTGTATCAAAACTTGATTTGATACGACACGAGTTTATATTAAACTTATTTGACGATGCAGACATGCATATTAATTATAAAATAAGTGTGTGACATTGAATAGCATTTTGATAAAGCAATGCATAGCAAATATTTTCAAAAGATTCTTTCTCGTACTTCTTTTAATTGCTGCATCGGGAATGTAGTGTAATGTAAAATCAAAAGAAAGGACACACTCGGAACACGTATTAATGGATCACAGAGTTTTGTGTGAAGATTCCACGACACTCGGCATTCTGGCAGTGGCAACGTGACCACTTGAACTTACTCTGTGTCATCCGTGCAGTTAATCCTACCATGACTAGGCATTACACATGTATGAAACCTACAACGAGCGGTGAAGAAATACCGAAATATTTTTACAACACTGTAACAATGTTGTAAAATAAATATTTCAGTATTTCCGAAGCGAAAAAATGATTTATATTATATGATGTGCGTTTAAATATATCGATATTAAATTAATGCAGCGTGTAATTTCACTAGACAGGTTTAATTAGTTAATAGGAGAATCGGAATGGAAACTTAATTGGTAACATAGCATAAATTTTCATATTCCGATTATTGGGTACATTACGCTCCACCAATTTGTTTGACCAATTTAATATGTAGAATAAACGTGAATAATAAAAATTTACGTCACATTTTTGCCAAGTAACCCAACTACACTACTGTGGTTACATGCTTACTGGTGGCGCTATTAAGTAAAATGTCTGAGGTCGCTTTGAGTTGAGTTAAGGTATATATCATGTAACGTTTCGGTTCCGTACCATGGTCACGGGGAGTCTCCCTGTGACCATGGCTGCTGAAAAGCAACCGAAACGTCGGCGAAAGTGTAAACCTAAATATAAATATGTAGATTTAATAGTTTAAATAATTTTATTCGCTTATAAATTAGTAAAATTCAATAGTAGTAGTAGTGTAATAGTTTCAAAATTATGTAATACAGTGATTAATAAACAACGCGATAAAATCCGTAAATAGTAGTTTAATTTCAATGAATAACATTCGCGTAAACAGAAGACAATATTATGTGAATAGACCAATTTTGATTCACATCTAGTAATTACATCTGCAAGGATCGCTTCGATTATGGATTGACTCTCAAGTCAATAGTATATAATAATTTAATTTATATTGTGTGTGACTATTGGCAATTGAAAAGGATTTGTGATAGAACATGAAATTGTTTACTGAATGTTATTCATGTTTACTTACACAGGTAAACAGGGGAAGGTGTTTGTGTATGTAGCGTACTGGGAATTGCTTAAATTCCTTACATTACATATATAATGGTGGCCTTACATTTAATCCTCATATTATGTTTATCTTAACGATAGTTATTGTACTTCCAACTGTTTGACTATTATTCACAATTAAGAACAATATGGAAGGTTTGCACTCTAATACGATGTTTAGTTTAATAATAATTTATGTATCTTTTGTCACTAGGAAAGATTGAACGGATAGTGATTAAAGTATCTACTCTGTATGAATTCTATAAATAAGACATTTCAGAACCTGAATACCTGCACGAAAATACTGAGTTTAAAAATGTTATGCAAGCATAAAATATACATTGATTATTATCAAATAAATTGCTTCAATTCCAAAAATTGAAAATTTTTCATTGATGCTGTGCTCCTATTGGTTGTAGCGTGATGTTATATAACTTATAGCTTTCTTCGA
The DNA here is from genome assembly GCA_963675205.1 of Catocala nupta. NCBI lineage: Eukaryota > Metazoa > Arthropoda > Insecta > Lepidoptera > Erebidae > Catocala > Catocala nupta. The sequence goes on along the minus strand of OY776086.1, from coordinate 20,810,459 downwards.
CAAATGGGCTATCCAACACAAAAAAAAATCTATTCAAACCTGTAGTTCCTGGCGTAATCTTAGCGCGTTTAACCAAACAAACAAACTCTTCAGCTTTATTATATTAGTTTAAATTATTCACAAAATCTTTTATTATATTTAGATTATAGGGTATAGCACATGCAATTTGAATTAATTGTATTTTATGGCTAGTGTTCAAGTACGCGTAGTATCCAGTAGCGTTGTATGTTCAACAACAATTCTAAATGATAAAAAACACATTTCCATTCATCTAAGGCTTTAAGCATTCACGGAATATTATTTTCACTTTGTTATGTTCACAATACTGTTATTCTCGTGTCGTAAAGGAAATCATCGGATTCAAATTATTTGGTTAATTGTAAATTATTATCGGCGCGGCGCTTTCGTGATTTAACTTTGAATGCATGTTAATATAATATGGCGAAGGCATGTTATTGAGCTTTTCTGTCAGGTAATTCTCAGCACGCCGTTTGGTGAATGCACATTTACCAAACGGCGTAGGAGACGACGTTAGTCTCGCCCCCTATTAACCTACAAACCTAACTGGAATGGGATTTAATATCTTAGCTGACGAAATGTGGGTGTAATGCACTTTTATTTAATCCTTTGAGGAATACAGGTGTGAGTCTATGTAAATATGTATTCTTATATTAAAAACCGAGTTAGTGCTACTTCTCTCTTATTTCACATATCGACCAAATCTATTAATTTTAACCCGAGTCTTGCTTTCGATAGCTGCGAATGCACTTATGCCACCGGACCTGCGTGACTGAAAAAATATATGAAATAAATTTAGATATGATACGTTGAAAACATGTACACCACATACAATGTGCCATGCAGGTAATTAATGCAAATAATAATTATGCTGATTCCAACTTGACCCTTTTGTGCAGTGTCAAATAAAATGTTACAAACTTATGATTCGAAACTGCGCAGTAATTATTGTGGGTTTTTCAAGGATCCTTAGTATACTTACAAGTATGTTACATTTTTCTAACAACGTTATCTACATTGTCTGAACGATTTTACTTTGTTAGTCACTTAATATATCCTATTCTAGAGACGAAAGCAATAGTGGGTTACTATTGCCCTTTTATAGATGACGACTACAAAAATCATTATTGTATTTATGGATGCTATGTATAAAGGTACAGATAGACACGTCTATAATTTCATAACAAACCAATAAATGGTTTCATTGGATAATATTGTCTTCTGTTTACGCGCATGTTATTCATTGCTTCGGATCTCTTCTTTCAGCTTGGGATTCAGTAATTCAAATAGTTAAACCCAAGAAGAAGCAAATCACAGCTAGACTTCACAATACTTTGAGCTCATTCTGCGTAAATAGAAACACCAATGATTAAATTATGTTCGGTTACTTTGAAATAACTACACTGGAACATTGAGACATCTACCATTTTAGTCTCCTCGTGAGCATGGCTGCTGAAAAGCAACCGAAACGTCGGGGTAAGTGTAAACTTAAATATAAATAGTTTTAATAGTTTTAACAATTTAATTAGCTTAAAATTAGTAAAGTTTTATATTAGTATAGTAGTGTAACAGTTTTCAAAATTATGTAATAAAGTATTAAATAAACAACGCGATAAAATCCGTATATAGTAGTTTAATTTCAATTCATTTGATAAGTTCTTCAAAAGTTAAGGGCCTCTCATAGTTTAATCCTGTCTAGAAACCAAAAAGCTAGTAGGTATTTTTAAACAGTGAAACACATTTTTGTGGTATTTTAAACTAAAGTGCAACTAAATATACGTGTACGTAGTGCCATGTACCTAGTGCTAATTTCCTGTTTATGTAAATTAGTTATTACATATATAATCACTATGTTCGTATTGTTTTACAACGTTCTTGTTGTGTCCCAACTTTTAGGTTACCTACGGACCTTTCATAACAATGAAAACATCTATTTGTATAAGTAACACGGAAATTTTCTAATTTAATAAATCAATGACGAAGTTTGTTATAAGAGGTAGGTAGGTACTTCGGCAACCACAAAATAATCAGATTACTAATCAGTGTAACATAAATGAGAAGCGACCTTTGTCGTTGTAAACAACATTCTGAATTAAGTTAATATGTCGGCGTTGACTTATGGAAATACTTTTGTGGTTGTTCTCCCTTTTAACTTAGGCGTTAGAAGCTATGAGGTTGCATTATTTAATATCGATAAAAAGAACCTAAACAGTCTATACTCCAATCAGGGTAACAGGTACAAATATTATGTGTAAATAATATCGATGAAAATAATAAGTATCTGTGGATTGTATGTTTTTAATTAGTTATTTTTATATATCTAAATTAGTAGTAAAGCCAGTCTAACGTATACATGCTTTTTATTTATGTGATCTGTAACCTTTACTCAATTACTGATTGTACAAATAGTTATCAGTAATCAAATCTTTTCTATAATATATATTATCATAGAACATATATCATAAAAGTTTACTTTATGTATTTTTTGCTTACAGTTTAATATTTGGCAGATATTGATAGCAACAGAATATTTAACTATAATTAACTGGGTTGTTCTATCATTTAATTTTATTTATTTGATATATTTAGTATACCCTTGAGAGCCAGTATTGTCAAAGATAGCTACTGATCAAACAATAACATTTAAGAAAGATTTTATATCCTTCCCTGGGTGGTTTAAGAAAGAGTTCATATCCTTCAGTTCTACTATAAGACCTTTCAAGGTTATCCATTAATTACCGGACACCCTGTATATATATTTTCAAGTCACTGTTACAAGTTTACATTGGCCAGGTGAATGAAGGTTCATCACATTTATGTATTGTGGTAATGAGATTCATTTATTAAATTTTAATACACCATCAAACATTTGCTTTCATACATTCAGTCAATGTAATAAAACGATATTTAAAATCGATTTATATGTTTAGCGTAGAAGCTTAGTTTGTTTTAATGCACGGGTAAACATAGGCACATTATGGCACGCCCAAAGCTTGTCGTTGTGACGAAAATAGCAAATCAAAATCTTGTTTAGGCTTAGTATCCATTACCGTTAGCGATGTCCATTTGGAAGTTTGAGAAGCATATTTGTAAGTTCAAAGATTAAGAAGTGAGAGTTATTAGAGATCATACATGTGACTGAATATTCACGTGTTTGGATCCAATTTATTATGCAGTTGATGTGAGCCAAGTAGCTGTTCTCAATGTTAAGATTAGATAGAAAAACAAGTTTCATAAAATACAAAGCATGTTTCGCAAATCCTTTATTGAAAAATTATTTAATAATTATTTGTGTTGTGCATTGCATATATAAATGTAAATATTAATTATTTATTAGTATTTTTCATATAATCACTTACCTACGAAGCCAAATATTTGCATACTTTCACTTTTGTTTTATTTTTATATATAACTAGCATTTGTCCGCGATTTCGTACGTGCGGAGTTAGGTATTAGATACATAACTATAATTTTATTTCTTTGCGTCTTGCCTCCTAGAAGGCGTACCAAGGTGAAACAAGGACCATAATTTTCAGCTATAACTCCAGCAATGCAACTGTAATTACCGCATTCATTTTTATCAAAGCCTACAAACATACAGATAGACGAAAATGCTAAAAATAAATGTTGCTTTATTATAGCTTTTTCTTAGATATCTCCTATGTACAGACATCAGCCAGTTACAATTTTATGATATGTATAGATACCAAGGTGTAGCAAGCACACGGCCCGCCCGCTGGCAAGTGGCTGCCGCTGCGGTAGCCGCTTTGGGCGCGCGTATTACCTTGATTAAAGACAGGAAGACCATTCATTTTAAAGGAATGGGAAGAGGTAGATATGTAAGACACAGGCACTTTTGCTTGCCGGGCGAAAAGCAGTACTTATACTCTTACGTCAGTTTTCTGTAAGAGCTAGCTGGCTCAAACGTGCCCACTACAAACTTTTGGCAACGGCGCCAGACAGGGCATTTTAGTTACATTATCCATTAGATCCTACGTAAAGCACCAACTATAGAAAATAAACAGACAAGAGTTATAACGTGCTCTTAAGTATGATGAAATTTATACATATGTAGGTACATATAATATGCAAATATCAATTAATCCTGAGATTGCAGTCGCAAATTCTCGTTTGAACTTGTATTATATAGATGCAATGCTTGTATTATATACCTACAACTTCAACAACAAGTTTAATTTAGAACTTGTCAATATCATAATATTCTCGGATACGTAATACGTATTTTAATGAAGATTATTATTATTGCTACTGAAAGTTATGTATTTAACTAAACTGCATGGAATGTAAAGTGGTTTTAGTGATGGGCTCGGCACTGTCACTGCAACTTGGAATCCCTCACGGAACATTAATTTAGTGATCCACAAATGGTTGTTATGCGTCTGAATTGTCTTTGTGTCCGCTGCGTGAATGTTTGTAAAATCAATCGCAGTATAGGAAATAATAAAAATGCGGGAATTTGCCATTCTTAAAATATGAAATATATACTTTCACGTAAAAGTCAAACTGAACCACTTGCGAAAGCTGCAGAATGCCACGTTCAGAGCAATATATGAAGAGAAAAAGGCTGGCGTTCGACACACGATCTCAGTAAATATTAACCAGCATCCATTTACTATGAAAGCAAAACACCGAATGCCTTTTAAGGAAAATTCGCAACCTACCGTTAACGGTATGCTATTAAAATTGTAATAAAGATAACGATTACTTCGTATTTAAAAATTCTTATTATAAATGCATTATTTATTATTTTTAAGTGACAACTACTTGGTATTTAGACTGTACGAAGTATTATTTTTATTATGGAAAGTCTTCAATAGGAAATATTAATTACATGTACTCGTAGCTACTGGATTGATTAAGTTATTCATCAACGGTGTCTCTAAGGCACTAGGATTAAAGGTGTCTCGGAGAATTTATAGTCAGTTTAAGTACCTAAGACTTGAAGAACGGTTGAATCGTAAATAGTGTTGCCGTTAATTACTTATTTAATTTATTAAAAGTTTTGCAAATCCGTTTTAATCACCGCTGCTGTATAATAATCTTATTGAACTTTTATAAGTTTGAATTATATGTTTATTTTAGAAACTATATACTTATTATTAGCAAGCTCGTGATCAGAATGTCAATCATAAACATAGATAAAATGTATATCTAAATAAAAGCTTATCTTATTTGTTGGTATATAGCATCATAGCAATTAAACACATGAAATTAATTTAAGCAATTTTTGTTAAAATATTTTATTTGGTACGTTCTATGTTTAAATGACAATGTCAGATATGTTGCAGTTATCAGCACTCCTACAGTTGTTATATGAATTTTAGCCATGAAATAGATATGAAAAACGAACTTAAACAATGTCAGTAGTATTTTATGCTTGTTAGTATTGAACTCTATATATTATTTATTCATCTTCACTTATATTATAAATGAGAATTTGAGTTAGTTTGTTTTTTTATTACACATTCAAGCCTTAACTACTCGGCCGATCCTCATGAAAATTCGCATACACGTTGTCACGGGTACATAAAAGGACATACGGTACCTTTCATCCAAAATAAGTACTGTTCGCGTATAATAGAAAATTGACATAACCTACATTTACACAAGTGAAACCGCGGGTAAAATCTAGTTATATATAAATGACAAAGTAACAACTTGTTTTAAAATTACCACTGCCCTAACCATGCGGACCAATAAAATCATAACAATGAAATATTTTAGTAATTGGTAACCCTCTTACATATATGTAGATAAAGTTGTTTTACTACTAAAATTAAATCCTAAAATATTGAGTATGTATTTCAACAATAAATATCTGATGGAAATCGCAGCATGTATCGGAGTAGGAGCGCCAGTATTTTGGTAGCACCAGTAGATATTTCACGTTCAGATTTATTGAATAGTTGTTCCGAGCGAGCATCGAGAGATCTTCTGTGCAATTGAACAATGCGGCTACATTGTTACGATATTGATATTTATGATAACGCTAATACTCAGATGAAACATTCATTCATGAATGAATACGTACAAGAATAGCTTTGAATCGTCTTTCTGAACAACTTTACGAATGAATGGAATACTTCTTCTTCTTATGCTTGCTATCAAATTGAATGAGTTTCAATATTAGTATGATGTCTAATATCTAACCTTTATGAATAGTTCATAGATCGTTATACTAACTATAAATACATATGTGTGTAATCCAGAGATAGTTGTTATTTATATGCAAAGACTAATGCCTGATTTCCGGAGGGAAGAGATTTCCACTTGCTACGTACCTGGCATCTCTCTTGCTTCATTCGTTCTCATTATATTCTTTATGCACTTACGTAGCCATAGTCTTACTTAACCTGGCCTTTTGTATGCGATTGTCTACGATTAGAAAACAATGGCATGTGTCTTCTTTTGCCAACTGACCCATTGACGTTCGCCTTACATAAATGTAATAATAAATCTTGTAACGTAATCAATCTTATATCGTCCATTCCTTTCTCATGCTCAAATATGTGATCAAAATGACCTTTCTCGACTCTTGCCACTGTTTCCTATCGCATTATCAAATTATGCTTCATTCTGTCTTTTAAAGATAGACAGACACACTTATCAATGTTATAATTTCCAATACATTATTTATATTCATGTCTCTTTTACTATATCCCTTTGTCACTAGGTATACATATACCTACACGTGTAGCTAACAACTGCTATTTGCAGCACACTGCACCAATGCCTCTCCTATACGTAGTCAATCGCACTGGTTGTTAGTTGTGTTAGTTTTGTCAATAATTGCGATGCTCTTTGTGACACAAGCAAACGTTTTCGTGATAGAGGTGTCCGTATAAAGCTATAAAATACATGGGAATATATATTTTCGTTAAAATATTTATTCACGAGTCATTAGAAATAACTGCTGCCTGTGAGTAATCGAGTTTTTATAAAGGAAACTACAAAATTGCGTGCGTTGAGGTAACTACGGTGTGACCAGCAAGTTTTCATGAAGAAATGACGCCACATTTTTGTATAATTTCTATAAATTCGTTGCCACTACATAGGTACATAATATATGTATATGTATATATATATATATATATATATATATATATATATAGTGTCAAGCCAGATTATACCTTAATATATTATGACAACATTTCGCTATGTTTTGTGTAAAATTGCTTTACCCTGTCAATAGTTGGAATACCAGATATAATCGAAAACCTTTGTGTCTGGCCGCTGGTGTGCCGCTGCGAATTAATAGATTAAAATTTAAATGTTATTTCTCCGATAAACCGCAACAAGCTTTAACATAAAACTCATTATATCACCGTTAATCACATCTAAACCAGTATAGTTTGCTCATAATTTTATTATAAATCTACATATAATATACTGAGCATTTACTCGTATAGTTATTATTATTGTCTGTCTACACAGCCTGAAATTCCTATCTCTTGTATTAACAGGGGCTTTTACTAGCTAAAAGGAATATTATGAAAATCTCTAAATAGCGGGGTTGTTTATTTTAGAGAGCTGCCGTAGTTTCCGTCTCATTTGAGTTCAGGTCGGACATGGTCCATAGTAAGTATCTACGTTGTAATAAAATTATATGTTGTAAAAACATATAGGTACAGTTATGCGTTATTTGCTGTTGTATTGAACACAATACATAACAAAAATAACAAAAATAACAATTTGCCTGCATGGATGGCGCAGAGCTTAAAGTTGTCGCCACGCCACTGTCACTTCTCTGAGTGTTGTAGTCACACCTGACACGGGGCAAAAATTGTGTGAGCCACAAATGATTGTTCTGTGTCTGGGCGTTCGTTGTTTGAATGTTTCTGAAGGGAACAGTGACACAGGAATTATTCCTGCTCCCGTTTATATAAATGTGGGATGGGTTTATATTTAAAAAAAATGAATACGGAGAACTATACAGGGTGATTTTGAAATCGTGTAATTCCTTTTAACCACGCATTCTACTGGTGATATAGAATAACCCTGACCATATTTTTATTTAATTAGATTAATTTATTTTGAAAAATTATTATTCCGTTTTTTTCGTGAAATGGTGTCAGTAAGTCATAGGTTAACCAACCGAGGCAATTTTAATTTTTTACTAATTAAAATAAAAACATATTAATAATTAATGTCGTAAATAATAACGGGCGGTCCTTTTTATTGCCCCTTATTATTTACGACATCAGTTATTGTTATGTTATTATTTTCAAATTAGTAAAATATTAAGATTGTGTCAGGTGGTTAAAATATGACTATTTGAAATCATTTCATGAAAAAAATCTGTACTCTAATTTTGCCGAAACCATTATTCTAATTAAGAAAAATATGGTCAGGGTTATTCTATATCACCAGTAGAATGCGTGGTTAAAAGGAATTACACGATTTCAAAATCACCCTGTATATGTATGCAGATGACAAGCAAGTGTCCGCTCAAGTAGTTGGCATGGTCATACATGCTAGCTTCTTGAAGAAGGTTTTTGGCTATATAATATCAAGCTACGAGCTACAGGCGCGGAGCAGAACTTATAATCGTGGGTGAAAACGTGAGGCACAGTTAGTACTCTATAGAACATTAGAGTATTTGTGTTAACTAAATAAACGCTACAAATATACACGTCACGAATGTTTTTAATATTTTTGTTTCTGGTACAAGCGCAACTCGCAGTATTTAGTGCTCTATGGGGAAAACAATAATTGCATTGTTGGATTAGCTTTGTTTGTTCGTTGATTATAGTAACGTAATTCAAATCCTGTGCATATTTGCCGATTGTGTGGTTCTGGAAAACTGCTATTGTGTTTTCTATGCGACAAGACAAGTTGGTAAGTCCGGTAGCCAACATTAGCTCGTCTCCTCAAACTCAAACTAGAACTCATTTATTGCGAAAATGGGTAATTCAGATAACATACAAATAAATTAGTCTCTCCATAATCCGCCTGAAGGCATGCAATTTTATAAGTATTTTGTCTCTAATGATTGTACATTACTAATAATCACATAACATTCATAAATTAAATACAATAATAACTCCATTAAAAATAATAAATGTCAGGCAATGTTATTGAGGTACAAGTCAAAAAAGAATATATTATATGTCAAACAATAATTAAAAATTCAAATATGTCAAATCAATAAATAAATAATACCATGTGTTATTTCTCATTATTATTACATTGCATGCCATTTATAAATTCGTTTACACTATAATAGGCTTTTTCTACGAGTAATTGTTTGAATTTATGTTTAAATACATCGATACTTTTTAATAACATTTTTGGTAGGTGATTATAAACTCGTGGCGCCATGCAGAATACACTATTTGTCATCAATGCACTTTTGTGTTGAGGACAGTAAACTTCCAAATTGTGGCGTTTGCTTTTATAATTTTCGTACATCGTTAAATTAGATCTGACAAATAACATCAACTCATATATGTACAGACACGGTTCTGTTAATATTTTTAGTTGGCTGAAGTACGGTCTACAGCTATCTATTTGATCCAGCTTGCATATTGCCCTTATGCACTTTTTTGTGCAATAAATATATGCTCTATATACAATGCATATAATTGAGTACTCAGTTTTGAGCAAAGGATCTCAGCATGTGCTTTCCAATTTAGATTACCATCTATATCCTTAAAAATGTTGTTGTATCCACCTCACTAATAGTTTCGTCGTTATAGTTAATATTAGTAGTTGTCATTATAGGAATTCTGTTTTTAAATGTCATTAAATGTGTTTTACTCAAATTAATTTTTAAATTATTTAATGTCAGCCATTGTATTACATTAGTAAGAGTGTTTAAAATGTCATATTCAATAAATTATTTATTTTTTCTGTAAATACAATTGTGCTATCATCAGCAAACAAAATAGTCGGGTGTTTTGTTATTTTTGGGAGGTCGTTAATATAAATATTAAATAAAAGTGACCCCAATACACTTTCTTGTATCTCTAGGTTAGTTTCTCTATATTCTGACATGAAATGTGTTTCTGTTTTGAGTTTAGGACATAAGCGTGTTATTTGAGTACATTGTTTTCTCCTAGTCAGATAAGATATAATTAGATCTAAGACCTTACCCCTTATTCCGTAAGCATTCAATTTTTCAACAATAGCTGATGATCCACACATTCAAACGCTTTTGTAAGATCCATGTACAGTGCACAGACGGGAACCTTTTTACCTATGCTGTCTATATATTTAAAAATTTATAAATAGCCATATTTATACTTTTGCTTTGTCTAAAACCAACTTGTTCTTTTGCAAATAGATTGTGTTTTTCTATAAATTGGTAAATTCTGCCGTGTATGACATTTTCAAAGATTTTTGATATGGTGGGTATCAAAGCAATTGATCGATAACAGGTCATGCAATACGGATCACCTTTTTTAAATAATGGTTTGATTATTGTCAGGAAATATGCCACAGCTAATACATAAGTTAAAAACGTGACTTAATACATTACATATTGTTGCCGAGACTTGTTTCAGTATTAATGTAGATATGTCATCGTATCCAGTACTATTGGTATTTTTTAAATTCCTTATTATTGAGTGTATTTCTTTAGATGAAGAAGGATTCATAAATATTGAATTTGAAATTTGTAATGTTATGGCTATGTTGCTGACCTGATTACATTTTTGAACCTGATCAATAAAAAAAATATTAAACGATTTCGCTATCATTAATGGGTCTTTAATAACGGTTTTACCGTTAATTTTAATGCTCTGTATTTCTTCCTTAGGAACAGTGTATTTTGCATTATTAATGAGCGTCCAAGTGGTTTTACATATATTGCTAGCAGTTCGTATATAATGCTCATTCTGGACGTTTTTTGTTAGCCTGATTATACGTTTAAGTCTCAAGGATAGTGTATTAAAATCATCTCTACATTTCTTGGTACGATTTTTTCGGTATTGTCATAAAATACTTCTTTTGCGTCGGCAGCATAACCTAATACCATGTGAGATCCATTTTTGTCGCTTTTGTAAACTTATTCTGAGTTTAATTATAAGAAAACACAAACGGTAGAACAAATGAAAAGTATCATAGAAGTCATTAAATGAATCAACGGGATCGTTGCTATTAAAACATTCTGTAAATTTCAGTGAGTTTATGCGATCTTAAAACTTTTTAATATTATCTTCTTGGAGATCTCGTTTTTTAACATACCAATATGAACTCATCCTATATGACCGAAACGTAATATAAGTAAATAATTTATACTTACGTAATTATGAGATGGCGGGATGAATTGCATGCATTCACCTGGGATTGGAGACAATTGGCGCTGGACAGAAAGGAGTGGAACGATCGAAGGGAGGCCTTTGCCCTGCAGTGGGATGGTGGAGGTAAAAATAATAAATAATTATGATGAAATCTAATAGAAGACGAGTAGAAGTTTTGAAGACTGTGTTTACTACAGGAACTAGTTTTGCCAATTCATTTAGAACGATTAAAAAGAAGGTTTGACTACTAGAAAAAGGTCAATAGTGAATAACTGAATGATTAATCAAACGTTAAAACATTTCTGATAATTAATAATTGTATTGTATTTATTGAAAGATATATTAACAAATAAGGCAACGATAGTTTAGCGGGAAAACCTCGGTAATTCAAGATTAAGACTGCGTAAAGATTTCGATTTCGTTCCCACGGTAAGCACCTCTGACTTTGCCGAGTTATGTGTTTATTAGATAGGTAAACGGTCAAAGAAAATATTGTAAAAAAACTTGCATGTTTAAGAGATCTTTCAAATGTTCTCAAATATGTTTATGTAAAATCTGCCGAGACCAACCGAGCCAGCGTGGTGGACTAAACTATTTCATAAGTATAATAAACAATTTATGCCTAAAACTTATCGTAATAGTTTATAAGCTGGAGCGATATTAGTAATTTTTTTGTTTTAATATAATTAATATTTCAATGTATGCGGCGCCCAGGTTTGCTCCCAAAGATATTAACCCGTTCTAATTAACCTCAAGAAATAAATAATAAGATTTGCATCCATTGACCTTTATTTGACATATCAAATAAGACAAGTAAAGTACTAAATATGTCATAAGATATCTGGTACTTTACCTGTTTTTATTTTCTTAAAGTCGTAAATACAACAAGTTTGTTTGAGTTTTTGTAAAACGACAACGTAACGATGGCTGGCAAAACGTGTTATTGACTTATCGACCGCATGTTCTTCTTAGTTGTACTTTGCAGAATATTATTGATGTTGGTTAACTGGTTATGCTGAATTTCTGTCTAAAAGAGTTTTTATTGATTCTGCCTTAACTTTGTTTGAAACTGTTTAGGGACGTGACATTAAAGATACTGTGGAGTATTTCTTGTCGTAGTCCAAACTGTAGCAAGGTATTTGCATATCAATAATGGCAGTTCAAAAATAATGTTAGTTTATTTTATTGAAGCCTGATGTTTTAAAGGGTTAATACATAGACTATGCAGTAGATATCTATAAAAAGAAATGAAATAACTAATTTTATTCAGTTGGCATTACTTTGTATAGAAACTGTAGCACCACTATACCTTTGAATTGACCTATCGTAATAGTGCTTCTCAATTTACTAATAAATTTATAAACCCATATGTAAGTTGCGATTTTATTATGAAATAAATATTGCTTTTACAATGTATTATTTATAATTTAGCCTATTTACATTCATTTTATATAAATTAATAATTGCCTTTCTCTATCTTAGATATGTATTTAGTTCTTAAATTAATTATTTATTGCATATACATATGTATACGTGTCTATTATAAGACGGTATAATAAATAAAATAAGTAGGGGACACCTCAGGATCGAAATAGAATAACATTGATATATTCACAGGGAGAGTTTCATACTTTGTTGTAAACAAGCAGAAGGTATACATCTTACTTATTATTGATTGGTGAATGTAAATGGGCTCCTTTCTCACCTTGTTTACTTTGCTGAACATTGTAAGGATTCACATCTGCCTTGGTAATAATAAACAAAAGAAAGCCAGTGCTACTTTCTGTTTAATGTTATAAGTCAAAATATATTTGTTATGATCAATTTTCATTCAACTATATATTGTTTGTTTATGATTTAAACAAGCTTTAGATTGCTAGGAAAATTGCCTCTTAGCAAGCTTCAGTACAGATTATGGTGTGAAGTTAAATATGATAAAAACATACGTTAAAATTATTGTATAACTTGCATTCCGTAACGAAAACTTAATTTAATATAAGATTGGCGTAATCAGAATCATCTTATTAGGTTTCCGAATGTATTCGAGTCGGCACTTGCTTGCAATGAGGATTTTTTCGTTGTCAAATGATACGGTAATTACAAACATAACAGGAGAAACCAAATATATTGAAACTAGTTTTATCTGCGGTTTAGTTCCCTATAGGAACAGTGCTATATTCGGGGTAGAAAGTAACTTATATTATGTCTGAATACTGTCTGTATGCGAATATAATCCAATGCATTTCAACTATAGTGCAGTCAATAAAAAGGTAAGAATTTTGAAAATGATTATAATTTGCTGATAGTTTACTTTGGGTGTTCTGGGTATGCTTTTGTTTATAAGTTTTTTGGGTAACCAAATAATGCCACAATAATATATCATTAAAACAATATAAAAGCACTTAATAAGAACAATTGCGACATCCGCACCGTTTTCCACGGGTATGATGAAATATCACAATATACAATATCTTATACAATTTGAGAGCAGGTAACATATATGTAAGCATATAAACTTTATATTAAATTTACAGTTTTAACTTAATGTAGCGTAGGAATACATTATCAAATAGAATTTACAAGGCTAACTTACATTATCCAAATCGTGCAATTTTATAATTTTCTGATTTCTGTAAACAGTCGCTCTATTTACATAATCCTTTGTTTCGATGGTTGTAAAGTACCCCGTGATATAAGAAAGTAAATTACAATCTTAATTTATAGTTTGTTTTACCTATAAAATGTGTTACAATTACTTAAATTATTTGTTACAACAAAATACAACTATTTATATTTACAAACGTATTAAAAAAGATAACATAATTACAAAAACACAAATTATTATAATACTAAATATTTACAAAAATGGTTTAGGCATCGTAGAATTCTTCAGTAACGCTGTCAACTGGTAACGTGCCCAGAAGACTGGCAGCATTGCCACGTTGAATGGCGATGCTGATTCTTTGGGCTAAGAAAGACCTTGAGCCTTCTTATCACGCAAAACGTCGATCAGGCGTTTTGCGATCTCCCTGTATAAAATACGAGCGCTCGGACCCCATGAACCTAGAGTTTCCACCCCAAACGGCGCAAAAATGTAATTTCCGACTAAATTACTATATTTGCGCTGTTTGAGGGTTTCCGCGGTTGCAGCAGCAGCGCCGGCACATCCCGCAGTGCTTGGAAGATGTGATGGCGCAAGGGTGTCAACGCACGTTGCGTCTCACACCAAAGGCCTGCCCATCTTCCAAGGCAACAATGACATTCCGTCCGGTCTCTTCCCATCGTCGCGTACCAAGCCATTAGGTTCAAGTACAACTGGAACGCCAGCAGTGACAAGAGCACGATGTAGTATGTCATTAAGATTAGCGTAGCGAGAAATTCGACCAGAGCTTCGGCTACAAGAGAGTCCATGGTGTCCGAGGCTATCGACAGCTTCTCCACAGTGACAGTAATACGGAGAAACACACGAAACACCTAAACGGAGGCAAGTGGCGAGGCGGAAAGTGGTATCTTCCAACATGGTACCTATATTGGACGATGGAAGCGCCTAGAGCCAAAGACCAGATTCCCATTCTCCCACAGCCAGCAATCGAGCACGCTCAGCAAAATTGGAAGATGTAGTAAAAAGCTTTTCTCTTACAGAGTTGGTAAACGGCCCATCCCACTTTCGCTGGGAGAATAGGTTGGTTGGCAAAACAGAATTTGGACTAGCCATTTTCCAGGCGTTCACAGCGTGAGTTTTGCACAGCACTTCTGAATTAACCAGTGTGGGTGCTAAAATTTTCCTGGTTAATTCTTCCGTGCTGTGAACCGAGGACAGGAACGCCGGTAAACTAACATCTGAAATTTTGCGAACGCTGGGCTCACCAAGATGAATAAATAGACAGAAAAGCCTGTAGCCAAGCTCGGTTGTTCAAATCCACATTTAAAATATTTTTTAGAGTATTTTGAATAATTTTGTAAATTTTTTCTAAAGGTACTAAATTTTTCCAAAGCTGTGATGATCTTAGCGCATGCGTAAATTTGGGAACAAAAAGGCAATATCGAATAATTGAAAAAGCTGAATGAATATTAATTTTGAGGAGGCGATATGAAATTTCACAAAAAATTTGTATCGTCTCATCTATGAAAGAATTAAAAGCTTCTTGAAAGACTGGTGACCCAAGGAGGCGAAGAGAACTTTTATCCATAATTTTGATGTTTGGAGCCAAACAATTAAATTTTGAATGTACCAAATGTTTGTTATTGTTTTCAATATTGTTCAAAAAAAGTTCACATTTACCGGTATTTAATTCCAAGCCAATAGATGCAAATTTATCTTTAAGAAGGGCCAAATCCTGTAATATTGTATCTGCATCGCCTCCGATAGTCCCATCGTCTAAATACCAGACATTAAATTTTGAATTTATCTGCCGAATAATAGGGTGTATTGCCAAACTGAAAATGACCGGTCCAAGAGGGTCATCTTGTTGACATCCTACTGCAGATTCTAAAAGATTATCCTTATATAGTAATTTTGTAGGGTACCTGTAACATTGCCAAAGAAATTTATAAATTTTGGGTTTTTCTAATTTTGCCTGTGTCAACAAGGTAACTCTGTTTACTGAATTGAAAGTATTTTTGAAGTCAACCTTGAGAACGACATCTCCATCACCACAACCTAGGTACGTGGCAAGAGCATGTATGGCAGCCTCATAACCCCCTTTGGATCCAAAATCTAATTGAAGGGGTTGAAAGTTAAAAAGAGTAGCGAGGTACTCTAAAAAAGTACATACATCATCAGTCACTTCAAACCTCGTCAAAGTTATCTTTACATATTCATATTAAGACTGCGCCAAGCGTAAGACGCGGTTGGACTGAATGACAGAGCTCGATACTCAAATCGGCGCGCGGCCGCCATAGTAAAACTGTATGGAGGATTTAGTGCTTTTTTAATAAATATGTATCCTTATTGTCAACCAATAACTTAAATATTTGGGACCGACAAATTGTAATATAGCTATTTATGTTTCGTTTAAGCTGTAAAATAGGATAGATTCCTACTGTTATAATCCTAAAATCACGTAACACGAGCTTACGCTTTTGCATTTTTCGTGCAAATTTACGTAATTTTGTAGGCTAAAATATTAATTATGTTAAGTTTTTGACACGCAGTAATTACGAGTATAAACACATTCATTGTTATAGTAAATGTATATTTTATATTTGTATTAATCAAAAAGTGTTGATTTTATCAACTTAACTGTGACCGCCTGTTTTAGCACATTTTGCTCGGCGCAGTCTTAAGATATCTAGATTCCTTTTATCCATACAAACTATAACGTACGAATTTGTGATGTAAGTTCCTTTCTAATAAATATTTTTAATATTATTATGTAAAGCTTCAATGAAGAACAATTGATATTAAATAAAAAATCTTCGACACAATGTTTATTTTCAATTAACTTCGCCGTGTCGGCGGTCTCAAATAATGCCTGCTTAGAAATAAAATATCAGTCATGTTTATTGAGCAATTGTTTCAGAACAATCGCCAATGGAAACCTTTTATCTTTATTAATTTTACTTAAGTGAGAACAATACAAAATAGAGGGTACCGTAAATCCTAAAAAATACAGTCCTAGCGGTTTGCCCGTATTGACAAGAGCAGTGAGAACTTCTGTTTTGATTCTTTGATTAGGACGCATCATAATTTAGGTTTACGTGGCTTCATCTCGTAACTCACTGGCGATGTACTAAAGTCATGCAATGCATCCAAAACAAACTATGAACTATATTAGTATATCATCATCATTATGTGAACATTGAGGTAATCCAGCTTCTTGATAACACTGATTTAGTGTACAAACTAAACGGATGCAATCGTTTCAGTGAAAACTTTTTAAAAAGACAACTATTTTGAATAATTCCTGTGTTGCGGGGGACTTCACAAACATTCAAACAACGGACACTAAGAACATCCAGACTCGGAACAACTATTTGTGTATCACTAAAATGTTCGTTCCGTGTGGGATTCGCACCCACAACACTTGGGGCAGTGGCAGCGGCGAGGCGACCACTTAAATCACTACGCCATCGGTGCTACTGTCTTCCCCTTGATCATAACTAAGGACAGTGTTAATGGATGGTAGCTTAGATTTACGTTAACGTAGCAGTTTAGGTTAAAATTACATTACTAATTAGTCTGTATACTAGGTTATAATATAAATGAAGTACCTCATTGAAAACTTTACTACAGAATAAAATACAATTTGGGACTTAAATCAGCTTGACGATATAATCAGACAACGGAAGTGTGAAAAGCCAAATTTCTTAGAGTCAGTAATAAGTGGGCAATCCTCTATACTAATAGGATGCTAAGTGGTATCCCGCTGCTTAAACGGGTTACGCGCCATATATTTATTTATTAGATATATAATTACCATATTGAATAATATTTATTTATCAGATATATAATTACCGCAAGGGTGTCTGCTTCACCTAAAGGTTGATTGGCAGGAATTGAAATGCTTTAGGCATTAAGTTTGCCTTGTGTTAATTGTACTGCAGGTGCTACCTACTTAAATAAATAATATATACTTTAAGGTGTAACTACACTATAATCATAATTATAGTAACACATAGAGCAAAACTATTTTGATTACAGAGCAATTATATGAAAATAATTTACAAGGCCAATAATATGTAAGATATTAATCTCTCCTAATATTTTTGAATGTCGAGTTGGGTATTTCGGACCGAACAAATGATAACTAGGCCCATGAACAGCGCGCTAGGCTCGGCCCATTAATTTGATGGTATTATCAAGAAGAATTTAAAGGTCAATGTCCATGATACGTAGCCTTATTTTCACAGACGGCTTGAGCCTCTAAGGGTGCAGTTATATCTAGCCCGTTAGGTGTATTTTATAGCCGCACTTATTTTCAGCTTCTCTTCATTGCTACTATTTCCCCATTACAAGGTTTCTACTGTAATACACAAATTATACAAGCTTTACCCTATTTTCATAATAAAAAGGAATCCTTCTAAGTGCCTTTAATTATCCGTTGGTTAGTTGATTGAAGTTTGAGACCTTCTTGTCCAGTACAATTTGATGCTTGTTGAAAGTTAGTTTAGTTACTTTTGAGAAATAAAATTATTTTTATATCTTCTTATAAACTAAAGCGTTAAAACTTTTAGCTAAGTTTATATTATAAGAAAATACATCTCTTTTTTATTATGTTAGGTTGACATCTAGCACATTATTAAGAATATAGAAGTGTAATAGGTGATGTGTGGTACCCAAATCATCTGGGCTATAATTATAATATATATAATTCGATTCGATCGATAACGTTTTTATGAAATCTTTTGAACATACCTAAAAAACTCGCAAATGACTCCTTGGTGTTTATCTTCAATGCGCCGATACCTAATGATTTTTGTGTCATTGATTTCACACAGTGGTATAATAAGTAGTTCCAATTTCAGACACTCAACATCAAAATGGTTTTAAAGAAAATGCAATTTATGCTACTTGTTCAACAAATTGAAATTTTACTAAAATTTTCAAGAAATTTTCAATTGAAATGTTTACTTAAAATTGAATGCAGTAAAGTGAGAAGGAATACTTTAACGATTTCCCAGCGAAAAAAATTAATACAATATTTAATTATTCCGTTTAATTCTTTGTGTTATTACTTCATTACAACGAAAACGGTAAGACAGCTTGAGAGTATTATCTCTACAGTTCCTTTTGAGCTGAATGTTATTTATCTAAACTGTGCTTATAATAAAACATTTATGTGCTTCTGCTTGAACTTAACCAAAAAGATAATTTATGCCTTTAATACATTATCTTTCTTATACAAAAGCACAAAGCAAATCCTCGCCAACGTTGCCACTTTCTTAATTAATACAGGACTTTGAATAGCAAATATTATTCTTCTATAATTTCTTGATGACATCCCCTTCAGAATGCTAGCATAATTAATTTGCCTCAAAGTTAATGGTGGTACAACGAGGCTTAGAATGTTGAGGAGAGATGGTGGTTTTATACGATTCGTGTCGGCAGTTGTCTCACGGCCGCGTCCTTAAAGGAAGTTTTCCGCTCATTTGTTCCTCATTCCAAGGATATAGCCTTCAATTGGAATATATAGGCAGAACGAGTCTCAAGCTTATTCTATTGACAGGTAGGATTTACAACACTCTACGGTTTTCCTGATGACACTAACTGAGATAGTTAAGTTACATAATAATGCGCGCGACAATATGGCGTAGATGTGGATAGGAAATTCATCGGGAAATACTGAAGAGGTAATGTAGTATCCGTGTTAAGGTGATTTTACTTTCGTACCGAGTAGGAAATGTAGATAAGTGGCGGTGATGTACTTACATACGTGGTAGCTTCAATGAAAACACAAAATAATACAATTAACAAATTTAGGTAGTTGTTTGTTTGACGAATAAAGCCATAAACATCTACCTAGTTGCCAAATGTTTTGTAAATTAATTCTGGGAATTGTCAAATTAAAGCTTAGAACAGCTTTACGGAGCGGTGGTTGTAAGAGCTTAACAGGTTATCATGAATATTTGAGGAGATAATAATATTAAACTTTTGGAAAGTTAGCGTCTATTGATACAATTATGAATAGGCTTATATACAAATATTAAATCAGATGATTCTCTGCGTATTTGAAGTGATTCAATAACAAATGTAAAAAATCTTTGTGATATAAAATAAGTATGATAAAAATCTATATAAGTAAATGTTTAAGTTAACATCATTTACTATTTATTGCGTTCAGTTAGACGATAATTTCCATAGGTTGAATGTTATTTTTTCGGTAATATAGCAACCGTTTCTCATTGCCGTGATAAACACGATGACAAATCTAGTGTTATGTTCATATTTGATACCTTGGATAGAAAACCTGACCGACGAGGGTTTTGGAAATACGTTTTTATAGAAGAAGTATCCAAGCACTTCTTAATATATATTTCATTTTAGATCTTTTGTTCAGAGTGACATACGTAAAAAATATGGTCAATAAAAAATCGCATAAAGTAATTCAATGGCGACGCCCCGTGCCTTTAGGCGGTAAACATGGTACAGTTTCCTGCTTCCGCAGCGTTCACAAGCAATGTCCGTTCGGAAAACGATGTTTTCTCAACACACCGACACGACATCGAAAGTTTTCTGCTTGAGATATATGACTATGGCAGTGGCTCGATTACTGCCTAATAAACATTACTTATTTTTTGTTTGGCTTCAAGTTTGATTACTTCTTTAACCTTTTGGATCGCAGCGGCACACCAGTGGCTAGACACAATAGATTTAATAATTAATTATATCTGGTATTCTAAGACTTAACAGATTAAAGAAATAGTTAGATAATGGATATGTAATGAAAAATAAATCGATAGATTTCTGAAAAAATTTGCATTAGGTACCTTCTAATCGGGTCAAAGGGCCAATTCTCGTAAATAAAAAATTAAAAAATTCTGTCCTATACACACAACACCATCTAGCCCAACCTAAACAGAGCTTGTAATATTGGTACTAGACAATGGATAAACATACATAAGTCTATACTTTTTCTTGTTTAGTAAATACAAACATGTTATACATAGAAACACCCAGACCAAGACAAACATTCATGCTTGTGCGAGAATCGAACCCGCGACCTCAGGCGTGGCAGTCGGTTACACTAAACACTACGCCAACGAGGCCGTTCAAACTAGAGTACCGATCTAGTATCAGTGCCGTTCATATCACAAATAATATATTTTTAAATTAAAATTTAC
Source organism: Catocala nupta (assembly GCA_963675205.1). Lineage (NCBI taxonomy): Eukaryota > Metazoa > Arthropoda > Insecta > Lepidoptera > Erebidae > Catocala > Catocala nupta. The sequence continues at coordinate 20,789,394 of OY776086.1, read as the reverse complement.
GTCATATCCTAAATATATATTTTTATAAAATCGAATGTGAGTTTATTGGTTGTTTGTTATAGTTTCGCGCCTTAACTAACCTTTCGATCATTATACAATTCTGCATACACGTTGTCAGGAATACAAAAAAGGACATTTCAACCAGAAACCGTTTAAAGTACTGTTCTCGAAGGATAAAAAATACCATCTATACTAATATTATAAAGCTAAAGAGTTTGTTTGTTTGTTTGAACGTGCTAATCTTAGGAACTACTGGTTCGAATTGAAAAATATTTTATTGTTGAATAGATTATTTATCGAGCAAGGTTATAGGCTATATGGCATTACGCTACTTCTCACAGGGGCGGCGCAGTAATCATAAATGTGGGTGAAACCGCGGGCACATCTAGTATTCTATATTAGCGCGAGCGAAGCCGCAGGCAAAATCTAGTGTAAGCTTAATTTGCAATTCAATTCACATTTGACGATAATGAGGCTAGATCAAAACTCTATTGTGAACATTATATTGGCTTACGATTACGCGAATGTTATTCATTGAAATTAAACTATTTTTACTAAGCTAATTCTATTATTTATTTATTTATTTTAAAACTTTATGTACAAAATAGTCCAATGGCGGACTTAAGAGGAAACACTAAGGGCAAGAGAAATAAAAATTGGTATTTGTAAAATCTATTGCTGTCGCGCAGCGCGATAGAGACAATTGCAGCTTTGACCGAAAACACCTATTAAAAGTATACAAAATATCAACGTTTCGTAGTCCCCTGATTCCTTCTCCAAAACTTGACCGATTTAACTTAATCTTTTTATTAAAAATTAAAGAAAGGTTTTGGGCGTGTTCCTATGTTACCTATTTTTATTATCTAGTTAAATTTGTTTTCTGGATGTTTGAATACAGCGGAAATCTAACCATTTTTTGAGGTTTTTGAAGGCTCATGTGTCTTTTAATAATTAATTCATGAAAAAAAGGAAAACATAGGGACATTACATTAAAGGACATACATTTTTTGGAAAAATTATTGCTCTACTGGCATTATCCAGGGAGGAAACAGGGGACTACGTTTGTATGGAAAAAACGGCCTTTGTGTTTCCTCTTAATGCCAAAGGCATTATCTGCCAGTCGACCGGTGATGCAGAGATAAAAAGAAGTAACAGTAACGCGAAACTTACATGTAAATATACTAAAGAATATCACAATAATTATATATTACATAATATATACACACCAATAAACATATTATATAATCTAAATAAAATATATACAAATATATATATATATGTATCTATTTATATAAAAATACATGCATACATACATACGTACATACCTATATACATATATAAATACGTATAATATTATTGATGAGATGAATCCGATAAACTGTCGAGGAGGAGAGCATGCACTTTTACCTTGAAAGTGTAACGGTTTGTGGCCATCCTGACTTCGTGAGGGAGCGCATTCCATAGTACGGACTGGACGAGGAAGGAAGATTGCAGGAAACCACATGTATGGGAGGGACAAAATAAGAGGAGGTTATTGGTAGAACGAAGATTTCTATCATGATTGTACACAGGTATTGCAAAAGGCAGGTTAAATAAGTGGTTATGTATTAAAACTATTTATATTTAAGTTTACACTTTGCCCGACTTAGTAAGACTTAGTAGACTTAGTAGTAGCGTAACAGTTCCGAAATTATGTAATAAAGTGTTAAATAAACAACGCGCTAAAAGCCGTATAAAGTAGTTTAATTTTAATCTATTGTGAACAGTTTAATTATGAAAATCGGCCCTCTGTACAGTTAGTAAATTCTAAACCAGTCTTATTTATTATTTATCATCTAATGTGTATTTAGATTTCACACGTTGATGGATAAAATAAACAAATACATATTAAGAATTATATTTCATGAAGTAGCTAATCGTAGCTGGAAGTAATTTATTATTGTGAAATATGAATAACTTATGCATGGAATTAATGAATAATCTCATAATAATCAATCTCATCTAACATAAATATATTATTTTAGGTTCGAAACGATGACATTTATTATTTTCTAAAAAGTCCACTGGAAATGGAAATTTGAAAATGATTTTTAAATAATCCTCTTTAAGTATAAAAGAGTTTTGTTTTGTATCTTTTATTCAAATTTTCTAGTTCCTATAATAAAACGATTTCGTTGGGCAAACTGTTATTGGGCTTTTCTGTCACAAATTCGCAGTAGTCCCGTATCTGCCGGTATTTGGATGACCTCTGCCTACGAGGTTCTTCAGCAATAGGTATAGGCTTGGAACCATGTATGTATGTATGCAATTGATTTATATATGTCATATGGTACATAATATTTGTTGTCTCCGCGCCAATCTTTAAAGCAACATAGTAAACTTCACACTAATTCCACAGGTTTGAACGATCGAAATATTTATACTATTCAATAATTAGATTGTGCCGTGAATCATATGTCGTATTTCTTTATCTTAATTACCATTCAAATTATTTATTGCTCATACATAAATCATAACGTGCAGACAAAATTTTAATCCAAGCAATCTGTTTAATATTACACCTATAGTATAAATGTGATGTTTAAATATATTAAGTGGTCAACTTGATTGGTCGGTTTGGAAACATGCCAAGCTGTCAGTATGTCCTCCAGTGTAGGTATTTACATTCAGGAAGTTCTCTGAAATTACATTACTTTGTAACCTTACTTACTTATCTTCAATTACATGGTACCTACATGCAATTTAGTACAAGTTCAACGCCGTTGTAGGGCTTAGCCCTTAGCCATCATCATTCATATTCATTTTATATTTTTATCAATGTCCGCCGTCCTTTAAGTTGTTTACGTTATCAAATCATATCCTTGTCTTTATTTCGAAAAAGGTAACCTTTCAATGACATATTCTAAATTATAATAATAATACCGTTCGATCGTTATCGCACTTCCAAGCGGCCATTTTAAATATATTATTAAAGATTTAAATTAATACTCAGCATGAAATAGGCAACGGTATTTATTTATGTTAAGTGTACTCTATAAAGTTTTAAACAGTAATATTATTATTGAATTATTAAGACCAAATATAATAAGTAGGTAAAATTCACAAATATGAAAGAAAACAGTCCCGAATATTATCAGTATTTATTTCAAAGTAAAGCTATAAATTTATATCAGTAAAGATGTGATTTAGACTGAGTAGACACATTTGAGGGTAACGTGACATGCCTATTCAGTAGTGGCCAGGTCAGCGCAGTATTTATACCTAACAGTTCATCTGTGAGCAAGCTTATACGGGCTAACTACTGAATATTGATACGAATGAGACTTATGCGTGGGTTGTGATATCTATAGCTGTGCGTGAGATAAGATCATTTTCTTTACAGACCTGATAAAGCCACAAACAAATTACGTCATACGCAAGTAAGGCGGCTTAGCAAACTACATAAACAATGATTTCTGCAAGAAAATTTACTTTAAATATAAAATGCTTCGGAATGTAATCAAATCAGTATTCAATGTCAGTTGCAGACTAGTTTATAGCTATGTGCTAATATTGAACTACGTACTCATTTGTTTGACAAGTTTATAATTAAAATATGCAAAATTGAATACACAGTAGGTAATTATGTATTAATTTTGATACATAAGTAATCAGAATTTTATGTTGGTCAATCGAATACATTATAAATAATCTATGGTTTGTTTGAAAAGCCGTAGTATCTTTTAAGTAAGTACATTTATTTTTATTTTAAGAGTTGAATGATATATTTTAGTATACAAGTTGATATGTACATATAAAGTATCATAATTTAAATTCTAATCAATGCAAATTCCTTAAGCGTTACTCAAAACTATAAAATATGATTAAAATTCTTTTAGATATCACTTTGTTACAAGGGAGAGGATTATGGAGGTGAAGTCATCATCTAATGGGTTGGGTATGCAACTGTACTTTATTCATATACGGTAGCATATTACGGTAGCATATCCAGCCCTTTGACCCTATAGTGCCAATCTTCCGTTAAACTATCACGACATTTATACTGCAGCATTTACATCTTTAGTTTTATTCTTTGCCTTCTACCTGAGCCCGATTATCGTTTTCTTTGTCCGATCTAAACAAAGTCAACCACCACATAAGTCTTAACTTTTTGATCTCTTGCTGAAATCTGTGTCTAGGTATTATTATTTGAGGAAATATTACTCGACACCCAAACATTTCGTTAGATTTAGCAAGTTTACCGACCTTATTATTACCTCAAGCTCGGTGATATTGGCAATCAGATAGATGTCTGGACGAAATCAGCTTTGGCCCACACTTTAATTAGATTCGTTTTCGAACAAAGAGATTTCATGTTACCTTAATTAAACACTGCTATTTTACGATCGAATTCAAATACGTTACACTAATAAAAGAAATTAAATTAATGGAAAGTGTGAGTTTGAGACATCAAGCAATCTATAGACCTTAGTAGGCTTTGTTTAGACATAATGAGAATTTAGATCCTTAACGACCAAATGGAATAAACATTCTTGATAATATATTTTAACGGAGGGTGTCGGTTTAGATACCAAGTGCTTTAATTGCTGTTGTCTTAAACGACCCGGTCGCTGTTAAACAAAAACACCGCTTCATTTTTTGTATACTTTACTCAACTTTACGTGCTTGTAATTTTTATGTTAATTCATTTTAATACAATCTCTTTGTTGGTTAAAAACTGTAGCTTTACGTTCGTTACAATAACAACAAATAAAAATAAATTACATATAATTTAAAAAGCACTTTTAATTATTTCCATGTTCATGTTATTAAGTCATTTTTTTTAATAAAACTTTTTAAGCGACTTTGTCATTGTAATTCGGCCCTCGAATCAAGTGAAGATAATTGTAAAATAAGTAGAGTAAAGCGTTATTCATGTTCTGGATCAGCCCAACTGAGAAAGCTGTCTTTAGAAATTTAGTATTTTTAATTTACGGACTTTTGTGTTGTGCTTAGCTATAAATAGGATAAGCACTCTGTTTTAATATATTATTAGACAACATATCTTAGTCCAGTTGATAATTAATGAAAGGTAATAAATACCTATTAATTTCCTGATGTTTTGACCGATTTGAAACGATCGGAGTCACGGGTTGGTTATGAGTGGACCACCCATGACCATGATCGAATAAATTGTTATTAAATAATAATAATGCGTGATAAAGACCCGCTGTCTTATATTATGTGTAGGATGTATTCAATCGCGAAAGTATAAAAAGGGCACTCTGCTGTCAACAAAACTAGGCGCACTAGTGTTCTTTGTTTCTAGTAGTATAGTAGATAACTATAAATAGTCATCAGGCGAACTGTGTACTTGTTTGCTACATGCTTAGCTTTATAAAAAAGTGCTTCTCATATTAAATTATTTAAGTGATTTCGCAGAATCCTAAAAAAATATCCATAATGTAATCTAAAGCTCTGACTTCCACATACTTCGGTATTTGTTATATTAAAATCATGATTTACCTATCTATACCCCAATCCTATTCAGTAGCCAAGCAACAAATTCCATACGTGCTTTTCTAGTTTTTTATTATGATAAATGGCTTACTGAACCGGTTTTATTTAGTGTTCGGTTGTTCGCTTTTTGAAACCGGTGTAACACTTATAAATCTAGACATTTATACTTCTACTAATTAATGTTTAACATAGGCATTAGGATTGATTAATATTAAATAAACGTTATATAATGAGGAAAACACAATATTGCATCCTATTGGCTAGTAAGAAATTGTAATTTTTACATGGTAGCAAAATACTGCAGCTCTTATGATGAGCGATTACTGAGTGGCCCTTGCAACACAAAAGTGAAAATAGTGCGTTGCTATCTCTTTATAAATGCAATCGCTGTGCTTCCAGGGCAAGAAGCAAAAGTCACACCATTATTAACAGCAAACCCAAGGTACTTGGCCTTAGCTATTGGAAGAAGTCAACACTTGATTGATTGGCTATTATCTGTTGGGTGACCATACTTTCACAGTCAGGCAGCCCTGTTTTAATCAAAATCAACCGACAAATGCAAAACATGTCATTTGATCATATAAATATATCCTTAAACTGATAGAAGAAGGACAAACTCACTAAGTTTAAAAAAAAATATTAGTATTAATCGCTGACTAGTATGTAGCAATAAATATTGGTTATCAGAAAAATATGCATGGATTGGCAAGCGGACACGACATGACAGTCTTTTTAAGCTGCCTCTTCTTTTTTGTTCGAAATAGCTCTTAATGTATAGAGGTTACGTTTTATAAAAATGAAAGACTATGCAGAACATACTAACACATATAAAATGTGTAATAAGACCATCAGAAGAATAGTGAGCAAATTACCGCTAAAAGTAACATTCATGAAGAATCGTAGGGTTCGAGTATTACACAATAAAATTGTAATTTGTTTCTCGGTTGTTACTTCCGATGACCTACTCTAGACTCTTTAATGTGTATGTGCATACTTGCTTAGTACATGAGGGTATTAGAAAATACGCCAGACTGTAACTACTCAGTCACGTTACTTATAATATGCTTTTACGCGAGGGCCAAGAAATATACGCTCCAAGCGAAAAAGCTGATCGCATTGAGTTGTGTCATTTGATTTTCGACACACTTGCCGCGCTTCGCGTACTCGCTTGAAGCTTATATCTAGTGGCCCTCGAGTTAGCTATTTATAAAGACATTTGATCGTTTTGGGATATTCATTAAACTGAGTGAATCTACAGTTTTCGGCGACAAGACGCCTATTTAAGCGTCCCGAATTAGATTATATGTGTTTTGTAAAGCGACGCTAGGATACATTACGTTTAGAAATCGTAGAGTTGTTGGAGTCAACAATTTTAATGTTACTAAGAAGTAATGTTGCTTACGAACGCTGGCTATCTGTAATTAATACTAGTTTTCTTTGTTTATCTTTTTTAATGTAAGCTACAAGTAGGTGAGGAGACTGTAAATATATCAGATTGAAATATCAGGGCCGAGTGTTTCTTGCAGCTATAATAGCGGGCCTCAAAAGGCTCTTTTTCTATATTCCAGAAACGAGTTGTTTTACCTACGGACGGTTAATTTTGACACATATTCAATGGAAACTATGCCAAAATTTAACTGTTACAGGCCGTTAAATATTGCAATATTTTTAACTTAAAGTAAAACAACTTATACCTTGTATAAGGCATTTTTTTTTTTTTTTTGTTTTACGTGGGGGAATGCAATGACGCATATCCCTCCGCGGGGGCGGGCGGAGGGATTATGTCGGACTCGCCGGGGTAAAATAAAGATGTTAAAAAAAGATAATGTACCTCCCGGAATACCGACTAAACCTACCACGGTGTTCCTCGACACAACCACTACCGACGGGGCCGCGCGAATCGCTTTCGCATGCGGTCGCGGCTCTGCGGTTGGGGAGAGGGTTTAAAAGCTCCCTCTCCCGCTCCGCCGCCTCCTTGATGGAAATCACTTCCTCACAAAAGGAGGCGACGGCGTTCCACGACCTCTCACTCCGGACCATAGACTGAAGTACGGCCGGGAGCGAGAGGGCAACCGATCCGACTGCCGCGATCAAATCACGACGCTGCGATGCCCAGACGGGGCAAACCGCCAAAGTGTGCAGCGCCGTGTCCTCAATAACGTCGCGGCAGTCGCCGCAGTGGTGACAACCGGGCGTCTCTTGCCGGCGTATACGACACAGGAACCGGCCAAAACATCCGTGGCCAGTCAGAACCTGTGTCAGCCGGAAGGTGAGGGCGCCATGTCGCCTCTCCAGCCACTCCTCAAACACGGGACTTACCGCCACGATCGTGGCGTGCCCGTTGTTTAACGCATTGCCTCAACCTAGTAACTACAATTAATTTCAATTGACTCAGTAAATAATTATTAATGGTATAATACAATATAATTTTATTGAATTGTTTTAATCAAATATAAATTGATCTTGGTAATGTTCTTAATCCCTGCAATGGGACGAAATAGGTTGAAATAAATAAATAAAATAAATAAATGTGTTTGGAGCATCTACCCTGGCTGGACGATATCCTTTATAAATGATGTTATCATTTAATGATATGCCTCTTCTAATAATACTTTAATATTTTTGAAAAGTATTATCATGTTATATAATTATTAATGTAACAAACAGAAATGTTTACTGTGTCATAATTACGCTCCCAAAGTTGGCTTCGTTACTTTCGCCTTTCGCCATATTCATTTAGATCCTTGTCAGGCTTTATGTCAAGTTGATAGTTATGTTGTTTTTTGTTCTTTGCGATGAATATGCCATGATCTTGGAAAATAATAGTATGTTTGGAGTTTTACGAGAGGATTTAAATTTAAACAAATATTTGGTAGACCAAACCAACATAAGTAAAATATTATTATACATTTTTTTATAATAACAAGCGTGGTCCTGTGTCTGTAGGATTTTACAATCAGAAAAAGGAGGACTCGTAAAGGTTTACCTGGTGTGAACATCAAACCCACAACACCTAGCGCAATGGTAGTGCCGTGGCAATCACTTAAACCAATGCGTCATCTGCGCCGCCAATATAAATTATAAATCTGGTTTTCGGTAAGTTATATAATATAAGTTTAGGTTAGATTTCAATAGCGTGTTAGGTAAAGAGAATAGACTTGCACGGCGCGCATCCCTACGCAGCGGGAGCTAGCGAGCGGGATTAGGTTCCATGCTCTATGGAAGAAGTATAAATACTTGCACCTGATGCCCTTACACCCACCCACCTTGATATCGCGGTATAAGTTTGTGCTAATGTTTGCGTTAGTTAGAGCCATAGCTGGTGAAACGTGGAATGCACTTCTACCAGGCCTTTACATAAAAATATATTGGATACAAATTGAAATGATTCTTGGCCTTGACCACAGCCATTACGTAGAATGATGTAATTTTATACGATGGGTAATGAAGTCCTACTCAGGAAGAAAAAGTAAGTAATGAACATTTTCCTTCTTTACCAGAAGTATATAAGTCATTTTATACATAATAATAGAAACTGATAAGATCGCTGAATATTTGTTTGGTCTTATAAGATAAGATCTTATCTTATACATAATTATGTAGTTAACATCTATGTCATAAATGAATGTTACCATACAATTCTTATATAATTATCTTTATTAATTATTTTCTTTGTTTATTTATATTGCATGTGTATTTTTGTATATTCAAAGAAATAGTGTTATTAGTTTGTTTCATGATATATGTATATGATAGGTACTAATTCAGGTACCTTATACTGGAATTGTGCCCGGTATAACCTCAACCCATCTTACTCAGACTTAAGCGCAATTACCAAAAATGTGGTTAAGATTAATCTTGTTGCTGACAACCTGTGTAGGTTGGCGAGGAGATTTATTTATATTTTGTACTAGTATAGGTATTAAAATATAATATGACTACTAAATAAGTGATTAGAAAAAACACTTATGCTAAAAACAATAACTTACTGTAAAGTATCATTAAAGCAATAAAGTACAATGCATCATTTGCGACGATAATTGTAACGACCCTGTATCTGGTCATTATTAGATACATTTTAACAGAAAACCTCATAAAATTTTAATAAATCCAAAAAATATTAGAAAGTTACTAATGTCATATTTTTTATATAAAATTAATTTATCTAAATTCAATATCTACAAGCATTGGATCTCTTATACTTGATTTTTTTTGGTTTCTATCTATCCACTTTGCATGGCTCTTCGATGGCAGCACTAACAGTACGAGCTATGATAAGAAACAGGATTATAAAGGCGTTCTAAAACACTTCACTAGGTTGTCATAGCAGCTTAGTTGTATTTAGTAAGCCGTTACTAGTGGTGAACGTTAATATCGCTCGTCTACTCACACTTATCTCCTTTGGCGGACATAATGACATCGGGATTGAGCGGCGATGTAGCTAGGCGGATAAACTGGTATTATTTTTAAGGTCTTTATTAAGTTTGGTATAAAATTTTATTGCTATATCGTTTAAGTAATACGAATTCTTTATAGGATTAGTACAAATCCCGAGTGTGTTTAATTCACACATAAAACCATCTATAACATTTGTTATTTTATTTCATACTAATCCTATTGGTAAAGGATTGCCTAGTTTTTTATATCCAGATTATAGTAGATCTTGGCGAAAAGTAAAGCTAAATAACGTCCAATGATAACTACTCTAAAAGTAATATTTAATAACGTTTTACTTATCTAAATCAAACATGGTATTCCGCAGCCGCATAAAATTAATTTATCTTAAATAAATAATTAATATACTTAATTGCACATAATTAAAAAACCAATAATCCGGTTAACAATTTGTAATTATACTATTATATAACGTTATTTTATTTTAATGCACTTTAATTTACATGATATTTTATTTATGTGATGTTACACAGGAACTAGCTAAAATTCACTAAGAAATACCTTCAATCTTTCATTCTAAAGGACGGATCTAAAGGTGCATTATTTTTATTTAAACGCCCATAATAATTCTTAGTATCTGAAAACACAATTCAAGAAAATTTTCATGACTTTTTTTACGTGTTGCATGTGCCATTTATTCGAACAACGCCAGTTGCTCAAGTAGTCTGAACAATTACCTAGCGCATGTGATTCCGCATTTCTAGAACCCTGCGAGTAGCTTGCGCATGTAGTTCGCACCAGGTGCATGCGTTATCTACAAGCATTATAAAAGTTAAATACACGGTACTCTATATAACATCAGATATGCACCAAATAACGTAATTGCTTGTCACTCAATCCAACAATCAAACACATCAATGCATTCTTAGATGTAATCGAGCATATATTGCAACCGCTATATTTCACAATCATTTGTGTGAATAGCCGGCAATTGGTCTTGCTGTGTCAGTCTCATAACTACTATAATATTTATGTATACAGGTAATAAAAGTCCTCTCGACAATAGGGAGATGGAATAATTTGAAAAGTATACTCGTAATACCTACCGCGACGAGCCCGGTCTTACAAAAACAATTATTATGAAGCCGTAGTAGCGAGCGCCATGCAACCCAATGTTATTATAATTCATGATAGAGTATTTTAATACTTATATAGATAAGAAGATATAAAGCTTTGTTTAATGTCTAATTATTTTCATTAAAAAAATTTCATTCTTGTATCCGCCAGATCGAATTAACTTTTTGTTGTCACATCCCGGGATTTGAGCACAAGACCGCGCGAGCTACATTCGTATACATTATCATTGATCTGTTGTACGAATAAATAATTAAATGGATTATAAGATTCATGAAATTACCTGCCTACAGTGCAATTCTCCAATTTTGTAAATCAATGTTATTTGTACTTATTACAATATTATTATTCCATTTCTTTGTTAATTTTTAATTATTTACTACACGTATATGCACCATGAAACAATATTTGCGCGCCGCACATGGCTGGACATGTTGAACTGTCAATCAACCTCTGTTTCTGTGTGTCTATTGTTCTAATAGATACGAAACGTATAGCTAGAATTATTCGCACCAATATGGAACTGTGTTCGGTAGATGGTATAGGCCCGTCCCCTATTACGCAATGCCTATACCAAATTTACGAAACGTTGGTGCAATGGATATCTACCTAATCCTTCGGTGATATACAGGTGTATTATTATTTAATACAGTATTCGAAAAATTCAAAGGTTTATATAATATAATAGCTAGATAAAGGATAAACATACATATATACTTTTTTTTGTACATACAAACATATTATGCATTGAAACACCTAGACCACGACAAACATCCATGTTCATGCACACAAATGTTTGACTTGTACGGGAATCGAACCCGCGACCACAGGCGTGGCAGTCGGTTACACTAACCACTACGCCGTCGAGACCTATATATAAGTAAGCTTTTGAAATACTTGTAGTATTTCAATGAACTACCGTAAGCGCTCTTCTGGAATAAAACTAAGGTTTCACTGTAAACGAGGACAGTGAAGATAAATCTGGCACAATTCTAGTTCGCTTTCAACCGGTACCATTCGATAAGGCAATAATTTCACAAACCTTAATAAGGCCTCTTTCTCCTTTAGTCACTAGAGAGCTATTCGCCGTTAAATATGAGGTCAAAGAGATCGCCGAAACACATTCAGCTTTTATGATAATATATTCTATGGAAGTATGGAATAATATAATATTTTAAGTGCATTTTATGAGGATATAACTAGGCGGCGCGCCGCCCGCCGCCGCGGGGCGGTGTGACTTTGTAGGTAAAACTCAGTTGTTATCCAAACTGCCTTTGTTTATCGATTTTAGACACTGCCACGTTACTGCAAAGACTTAGGCTTCTGATCTAGTGCAACAAGTTTGGCTTATTGCTAAGATGATTCGACATTTTTCATAACAAAAATATTGTGTTTCATGACTTGGCCTAATACAGTTTCGGATATTTGCTGAGTGATGTCATATAAAACAGTTCAACATTAGATCGTAGTTTTTTAATTTTAGTTCCGATGCTAAAATTCATGGATATTATTTTACAGAAAAATGCGTAATGGATGTAAAGTAGGTACGACGTGCTGCGAATAACCTGAAACCTTCTCTGCATAAAAATCTAAAATACTGTTACTCCACAATAAAAAATTACCTAAATTGGTCAACACTTTTGTTTATTGTGCAATTTTTTATGTATATAGAATACTACTATCCTAAGAATTTATACCAGCACCATACCACGTATGTTGTTGTCTCAGCAGATGTTTAAAGCAAGGCTATATTGTAAAATTGGTAAGAAAGTGTCAAGGACGTCGACCGTATCTTTTATGGTTAAAGTAGCCCCCATAAAAAGTTCTACGGGTATATAAGACTGGTATATTTGGACACAACACGTTTACAATATAAAAATTCGATTAATTAATAACTTTGCGGTTTTAAAGCAGGTTGTATTAAAATAAAAGTAGATGTATGTTTTTTATTCAAAGTGCGGGATATCCACATTATTGCATTCATTCGCATTGCACTTTTTATGTTTATAAATTGGGACGTTGGGTTATGCCAAGGTTAGACCTGGTTTTACCCACACCTGTTAAATAAACACGGTAATACCCCTTAGTTATATTTAGACATGATTGGGCATTGAACTGGAAAATTCCGTAAACCTACATTATGAGCTCTTGACTCGATATTAGTCTACAAGCATTACCCTGAGCGCATGTACAATTTGTATTCATGAAGCTCAATACCGGGTTAATTGTATTGGATATTCTTTAGCGATATTTTTATTTGCGACCCACAAATCTGGGTTTGTGCTTAATATACGGCAATACACTTGCCCCTTGTAACATGGGATTTAAACTTAACTAACAAAATGTGGTTGTAGTTACAGCTTATACGTTTTGAGATTTACAAGTGTGATGTAATATAATGCCAAAGTTTATAATGCGCTTACATTGTCGATCGATTTAGTTAAGTTTGCGTGAGAATGTTGGGACAAGGGATCAACGAGGGTTAAAAAGGGATTAGAGGAAGTATAGTGACCCGATAATGTAAACTAGTAAAGTATTAATGTGGCAAACTATAGTAAGAATATAATCGATAAAGATAAAGCGAGTAATAAATAATAAACATAAAATAAAATACCGGTCTTTGCTTTATTTTGTATTAAGATATGTAAATATTAATCATTATATTAATAGCCTAAACATTGCCTCGGCAGCGCACAGCCATAGCATGCTAATAATTCGTCAGCTATGTTTAAAACCCTATAACAGCTTGCCTAACCTCGGTATAAAGTACAGCAAGGGATCGCTCGGCTAAAACATAGACAGACATGCAAGTAGCACCTATATGGCGCAAACACGATCTCTGCTGTTATATAACATACTTTAATATAAGCGATTCTGTCCACGTGGTGTACTACAATTAGTCCGAGATTTTGTAATGTGAATTATATGAGGCTACATTTTTCCCGCGGCTTCGCTCGCGTAAATGTAAGTTAGGTTAGAGTAGTAACAGCACTTTTTTTGGATGAAAGGTAGCCTTTGTTCTTTTCTGTTCCCTGACAACGTGTATGCAAAATATCATGATGATTCGTCAAGTATTTAAAGCGTGAAAGCGTAATAAACAAACAAACTCATAATATTGTCTTCTGTTTACGCGAATGTTATTCATTGAAATTAAACTACTATATACGGATTTTATCGCGTATCGTTACTCATATTCGCATTTATAATATTAGGTACATAGAATATCATATCCCAATACTGTAGTATAAAAGTACTCTATATTGTAGATCTATGCAAGTTGCTTCTTTGCGATCAATAAAGCTAAAGAATATATAAATATAACGCATCGCAAAGTTAAATCACATCAAACGAATAAAAAGTCAAAGACTACTTTAACAAGTTAGCTGTTCGTCACAATGATACAATAGAACATATTCGTTTCTACATAGTCAGTCGCAAAGACCCATACTACTAAATCTTGATGCGCTGTTGGACATAGCTGGCCAATCCCTCGTTGAATAATGACATTGCGTCAACTTACCTTTTACGATATCTGCACTAAGATATCGAGGCTATTTTTAGCGTTCAGATTATGGTTATTACGTATGTTTCGACCGTATTTATTGGAAAGCTACGTTTAAAGTCAATGATGCTGTTCTCGCTTTGAAACTTAACATTTTGGGGTTTACATTGTATTTATGTTCCACCAACTAAGTAGGTTAATGTCAATAGTATCAACTCGTCAATCATTCGAAATACCCGTAATTTTCCGATCGTTACGACGATAGCTTATCTTCTGGAAGTTTCTACATCAATATCTATATAAAAGTAATTTTCTACGGTAACTAATATAAGTTTAAAAGATGTGGAATGGTTTAACACACGAAATAATTACCATTTTCAAAATTATATAACTATATATCTTCAAATCACAACATCAATTAGAACATATTAACTCATTCATATGTTCTCTTTTATTTTAATTTCTTTCTCCTTTATTCAAATTCATTTATGTAATTATCCGTACATTAAATTGAAATAGTTTAAACACAAATTTTATTATAGAAAATCTACATGGCAACTTTGAATATATTCTATAAATCATTAGTAAGCCGCTAATTAATAAGGTAATAATTGATTTCGAGGCTCTGACCAAAATTTAACAATTATTAATTTGTCTATTGTCATGTTTGATTCCATATTTGCCAATTAAATTTAATTCGCGAGGGTTATATCGTGTAAATAATACACGAGAGGGTTCTAAGTAATCACGTGCGGTTATATTTACATTATACTAGGTGCCCCACCCGGTTTTATGTACGTTTATGAATATTATCTGTTTCGTATCAGCATTCGTTTTACAGATTTCGTGTTTAGTCAGTGATATAATAAGTTACTTTTCGCTTTTAAGTAGTTTTGTAGATTAAGTTAACGCTTTGTCTGCTGAGTCGGACTTTGAAACAAAAGCCATTATCGTAATCCCTAAAAATCTTAATAACGGCACCCATATTGATTTTCAGGCTTTTTCGCACCATTTGATACCTTCAGTGTTGAATTTCGGTAAAAAGTGATGTAACTATTTCCTTGTTGATTTCTAGGGGTACTATATGAAATAAGAAGTCGTAATGTTTATTAAATGTTATTTTCCATACAAGATTTGAACCTTCATTTGGAGTAAACGAACGTTCAAAATTAGGGCTTGCATTTCGAAATACCGGTTCTTAGCTGATGTCTCCTAGCTATAAACTACCCTCTTGCCACATTCCAGTTTCATAAGTCAAGTAGTTTTGGAGATTTCATGTTAAGTCAGTAAGTTACCATTGCTTTTATATAATTATATAGATATATCTATTACATACATTGCTAATTTGGACCGATTACATTGTATTACCTTGGGTACATTACATTGGGTACATTCTGAATCGCCAAAAAACGTTAACGCTTCATCAAAACTTTTTCTAGATATGAATTAAGAGTCGTCTGTCCTATACTATAATTATGCCCGTAACGTGTATTGATTAGCTTTAGCTAATAATAAAGAAAATAGTAATAAATATTGATAGAAAGAAAGCACGCCGATTCCGAGAAATTTTCCAACCAATTGAAAAACATCGTCTGTCAAATTCTATCGGACAATGAGACTAGGCAGTCTACTTATCCGGTCACTTAGTCATGACAACGCTTCATAGAAAAATCTCTCTTTTGTCTCGTGGTATAATGTATTATGTAACACAAAACTTTTTGATGATATAACAGAATTTAACAGATTACTATAAAGTTATCCTAACTAATATTATAAATGTAAAAGTGAGGTTGACTGTTTGTTACGCTTTCACGCCTTAATTTCTTAACGCGTCATCATGAAATTTCGCATACACGATGTCAGGGTGACAACGTGAAAAAAGAACTTAACCTTTCCTCGAGAAAAAAGATAGTATCCGAGGGAGCGAAGCCGCGGGCAAAAGCTATTCTTCAATAATTATGTTACGTTGTTTAAGGTTTGCTAATTTCACCTTATGTATATACTTAATTTAATAAAAGATAATAATTATGTCAACAATATGTATTATGATGCTCCATTTATACAAACTAAATTATAAATTAATTTGACAAATTTTGTAAAGATGCGAAGTTAATTCAGTTGAAAGCTTGTGTGACTTGAGTTGCAGCTATTTGTGAACGACACAGATGTCACTCTGTGGATTAACTCGCGAAATAATGAGAACCCATTAGCTTAGAGGTTGAGTACTGGAGTGGTTACATATTAAATTATTCAAAATTTCGTAATATTACAGTACAGATATTAGTTCGTATTTGATCAAACCTGTAGTGATTAGGATGATATAGCGTAATTGTAACATACTGTATTGTAAAAACGAATTTAATACTCGACCTATGTTTTGCTTAATTGTTCATCTTTTTCAATTATGACGTGCCATATTTTTTGGAAATAATTTTCAAAATATAAAAGTTGAAGAAAGGATTTTTTAAATAAATAATTGAATAAAGTTTTATATACAGTTAGCAACATATTGTTTTGAATCTTTTTCTGTGCTATATACCCATAGGAACACATTAAATTTATAATTGCGCGTCACCTTTTTTTTTTTTTTTTACGCGTGGGAATGCAATGTCGAATATCCCTCCGCGGGGGCCGGCGGAGGGATTATGTCGGACTCGTCGGGGTAAAAGAGAGATGGAAATAATAGTAAAGCACCTCCCGGAATACCGACTAAACCTACCACGGTGTTCCTCGACAAAACCACTATCGACGGAGCCGCGCGAATCGCTTTCGCATGCGGTCGTGACCCCGCCGAGGTTACGGCCCGCCGTGTGAAACGGCAGGTCACTACACAACAAGACCTACCCATAATAGGCAGACTTCACGCCACTAGTAAACCCTACTGTCCCCCCTCTAAAAAGAGGGGAGACGGACTCGACACAGAGGCGCGCGTGGGAACACGCACGCCGCCTCTCGGACCTGGTGCTGAACGGATGGCGGGCAGGCCCACAAAGCCCGCCACCCCCAGATCAAACCTCAGGGTGGCTGGAGGTTATCTCGCGCCCTCCAGCGCCCAGCTCTGCGGTTGGGGAGAGGGTTTAAACGCTCTCTCTCCCGCTCCGCCGCCTCCTTGATGGAAATCACTTCCTCACAAAAGGAGCCGACGGCGTTCCACGACCTCTCACTCCGGACCATAGACTGAACTACAGCCGGGAGCGAGAGAGCAACCGATCCGACTGCCGCGATCAAATCACGACGCTGCGATGCCCAGGCGGGGCAACTGCGTGTCACCTGGGTCTACTAGAAATCAACGTCAATAATTATGCCATATTAATGAGCGAATATTCTAATTAAATTAAACTTTTAAATTGATTTACTACCCTGGGACTAATTGTTCAATACAAACTATTGGTCTACGGCCTATGTTTCTGTTGGATTCTTAACATTTACGACATATTGTTTAAAAGTAAAGAAAATCAATAGGAGTCCAGAATAACGTATTACAATGATAATATATGAATAGAAAATATCCACATGTTAACTGCTCTCCATTTCTTTCGTCTATAAATAAAATTCAGAATACTTACGTCGAACGTATAGTTTATCTTTATAAACAGATACTTTTATCCTAACTAATATTATAAATATGAATGTGAGTTTGTTTGTTTATTACGCTTTCAGGGCTTAACTACTCGACCGATCATCAAAAAAATTCGCATTCACCGTTGATGTCAAAAAAGTATATTTCTGAGAGATATCAAATTAACATGGCATTTACACGAGCGAAGTAGCAGGAAAAATCAATTATGTCATATAATTTGCTATATGTATAATTACATAATACGTAACTCCTAAATGTCAGATTGTGTCTCACATGGTAACAAACACAGATTATATCGTAGCGAGGCGTTAGCAATCTATTCCGTGAATAACGTGTACATAATATTTCACGTGACTGAGCAATTACTCACTCATACTAAAAGATAACATTTCGTGATAGAAACAAATTCGCTTGCTAATATTAATAAAGATATTTGTTACTGCTGGTAATTAAAATATTCGGATCCATGTCCGTGAACTCACCGATTATGAAATTACTATGTCATAATGTGAACCATGATAAACAAATATCATATATTTTTTACGGTGTATATTATAAAACCGTGTCATTATTACATACATACATACATAAATTCACGCCTGTTTCCCAGAGGGGTAGGCAGAGACTACGGATTTCCATTTGCTACGATCCTGACACACTTCTCTGGCTTCATTCACTTTCATAACATTCCTCATACACGCTCGCCGGTTTAAGGTGCTCTTAACCTGGCCTTTATCCAGAACGTCTCCGATCTGATCAAGAAACGTTCGCCTAGGTCTTCCCCTTGCGACTGTTCCGTTCACACTAGCCTTATAAACTTTCTTAGTCAGTCTGTTCATTTAATGTTCTGTCATTATTAATGTAACACAATTATGTTTGATAAGATATAACAAGTGAAACTTGTAGAAGTGTGGGTATTGTCTCATTGTGAGCTATAATTCTGTTTATTTATTGTCTCACTACTAGACTTCACTCTTCTCCGAGAATTATTGGATTACGATAATAGTCTAACACGCTGTGCAATAGACCACTGTAATTCTGTCCATTTAAAACAAGTGCTTTTAAATTTTTAGTACATATTTTACTTTAGAATAATAAATATGCCAGGGGTACCTAAATACTCACGATTTATATCTTAGTACTCCAATTACAGGTCTATCAGACCTACATTATAACATACATAAGTACCTATATCCCACGCTATACCCACAAGGGCAAAGGTAAGGAATATTTTAAAGAATATTACTCTACTATTACTTTACAAATGTAAACGTTTGTGAAGCTGTTTAGATGTTTGATACTCAATTGTTGAACTGATTTGAATGATACTTGGCACACAGATAGACTGTTCTTAATTAGGATAAACAGTGGTTTGAAGCCATATCGTTTAAAATGTATCCTGTGTCTGTTAATTAAGGACGTATGAATAATCCGGGCCGTGTCGTTCTAGTAACATACGAGAATCATAATGAAACTTCACCAACCCGAAAATATTTTCTTCTCTAGAAACTTCTCGCCTCTACCTACGCAGACTACAATTGGATTATTCCCAGTACAATATAATACCATTTTTACGACTCTTCGCTTATAAGAATAAATATCAACTCAAGTAAAGAAATGGAGAACAATTATCATGTCGATATTTTTTATACATATAATTATTATCATTGTAAAACGTTATGGCAATAGAAAAATATTTAGATAGATAGGTAGATAGATAAGACGTTAGGCAGGAGGCATAAAGCTGTCCCATGGGGAATCCATTATCTTTTGCATTATTATAGTAATGTATCGTGAGTATGAGAGATGTATTATTGATAGACACCCGGATTCTAAAATAATATCAACACAAATATTAGCAAGAAGATCGTCAAACGCATATCAACTGCGTGGATTAACTAACTGAATTACCAACAGCCAATCAAATCACTTGACATTAGTTTCATATTGACATGTCCTTTCAGTAAGAAGGTGATATTTATTAAAATATGAATAATTATGGTATAATAATATATACATGCAATTTATTTATAATAGGAAAACTGCACTCATATTGCACTGAGGGGCCATATAAAAAAAATGCAATTAAAAAAGACAAATATATGCGCACAGTGGAGGATTATTTCCACTGCCTAAGCTTTAATTTGCCACTGTTTATCCTAATTAAGGACAGTCTATCTGTGTGCCAAGTATCATTCGTAAAATCGGTCACTGTGAGTGACCATGCATATATGTATATTATTACGATACAATTATATTACTCATATAAGGTATGTTATAAACTAAAATTGATATAATATATTATCATGGTTTTTTAAGTTTACAAACTAATAATATTTTAGTTGTTACTAGTAAGTACTAGTAAGTAATTGGCTGTGAGGTCCCGAGTTTATTCGTCGAGCCGTGTCACAAAAAGTCATTAGATTCGATGTCTTGCTACTTAAGATCACCTTAAGTAGCAAGATGGTGGCGTGGTGGATCTGTGATGTATTACGTAAACTCTAAATATAACTAGATTTTGCAGAAATTTACAGTAATGTTATTTTTCACTACTAATATGACGGACTAACACATGGCCTACCTGGTGATAAACAGTTAACACAGTCTATGATAGCTTCTATTAAACATTTGGAGTATCCCTAAAGCATTGCTGACCGCGATCCTAGAGAAAAGATAATGAGATAGAAACAAAGGAATAGGAGCAGTAAATATATAAGTCTCCGGAACTCTTAGTCACCGAGCGAACGCAGTTACAGAGTTGCCTGCATAATAGGCGGGTACTACTTCACCAAACGGGTTAGCTCATTCGTACCGACATCCAATAATTGGCTAAGATGGGCTCTTCATTCAACTATGAATCTTTATTATATCTTCTATGATATCAATAATTTGAAATATGTATGTTATACAAATTATTATTTTATTACTTGAACTTGATATTTGTGCTGCAGTATATTAACTCTGTCGCCGCAATTAACAATGGCCGGTGCTGCTCTAATTAACCAATAAAGTTAATTGTATTTAAATCATATATTTGGCCGCGTTTAAGATCAATTAAAACACCATAACCTTTATCATGTTTATTTTTAAATACTGCAACATTAATTTGTATATAGTATTACATAAATCGATATTGCATTGTTCGAGTATATCGTATTATTTTATATTGATTCTAAACAAGATAGCGATAGCTGAGTGAATGAACGTTGGCCTGCAACGAGGTCTCGTATTGTGTCCCACGGCACGCCCCACTAATTTTGCGTAGTTATATGCATATTAAATAGTTATTTATCGCTAGGTTTAACCGTGAAGGAAAACATCATGTGTAATCCTGCATATTGGAGATTTGTCCATAATGTTTCGAAGACGCGAGAAGTCTAGGAACATACATTGGATCAGCGCGGTGGCCTGTGACCTAACTCTCTTACGCTCAGTAGAGAGCTGGGTATGGACCCAGCTGGCTAAAGTTCTTTTGTTGAAAGAAATCGCCCGAACTAGTTATCTTTTATGTATCGCGGAGGACTTAACATAAATTGGAACAACGGATACAAAGGACACCCAGGCTCATAACAACTACTCGTGTTGTGTATTTTTTGACCACTTAAACGACTATCAGTTTAGTAACAGAGCTGATATTATTTTTACTAAACATAACACATTATAACTGAAAATGTGTATATTTAATTAGATTATATGTTGATTATAAAATGTTGATATGATAGGTACATTAGTGGACGGGTTTTGTTTTAATTTTGTTTTCATCATTTTAATATTGGATAAAAACGAGTTTGTCTTGTTTACAGGTAAAATGACGCTGCCAATACCTCAATCGATGGACGAGTATGAGGATTCATTCGTGATAAATAGGACCAACGTAACTGGACACCCGGCCGCGTACGACGAACAGTACGCATTGGACTTGCTTGTTCCTCTGACCATCACATATGCCGTCATCTTTGTCGCCGGAATCCTGGGGAATACCAGTACATGCGTAGTCATTGCCAGGAATCGTTCCATGCACACCGCCACCAATTTCTACCTGTTCAGTCTTGCCATCTCAGATCTTATACTTTTAGTATGCGGCTTACCATTCGAACTGCATAGATTATGGAATCCATTCACGTACCCGTTAGGTGAAGCCCACTGCATCGCCATCGGCCTGGCATCAGAGACGTCGGCGAACGCGACAGTGTTGACAATAACGGCTTTCACAGTGGAGCGGTACATAGCGATATGTCGGCCGTTTATGTCACACACCATGTCGAAGCTGTCGCGGGCAGTGCGATTTATCATAGCTATATGGGTGTTAGCGTTATGTACGGCCGTGCCTCAAGCAATGCAGTTTGGTATAGTGTCGTTTGAGGAAAATGGCCAGAATGTAAGTGCGTGTACAGTGAAAGGAGTGGGTGTCCACCAAGTGTTTGTTATATCTAGTTTCGTGTTCTTCGTGGTGCCTATGTCGATGATATCTGTGTTGTATGCGTTAATTGGAATTAAGTTGAGGACTTCTCGTGTGTTGCATCCAGTGAAAAAGTTGTCAGTGGACAGTAATGAGAGAGCTAGTGGACAAATGCAGTATAGGAATGGTGCATCGCAAAGGAGAGTTATACGGATGCTGGGTAAGTGTATAAATTGATGTTATTGCGTATACTACATACGAGCTGCAAACTTTTGCTCATTAAAATGCTTAGTTCAGCTTATACGTTTCAAAAAGAATATTTTGTAAGATCGCGACTGCTAACTTACATGAAAACATATAGTTTCAAAGACACTAAATACATATATACAAGTTAGTAAAGCTTTAGCTTCAAAGGAACTTTTGGGCGAAATAAATTACATTTCTTTATCAGAAAAGTATATACATGGTTCATATCGTATCGTATCATCTGAGTATTTGTTCGAGGCGTGGTGTTCTTTACATTTCTGATTTATAGGATAGTCTTATCCTTTGCAATCCTATATTCTACGTCACCCCATAAGACGAAAATACAACATCATACTTGTTCATATTCTTGTTTTGATTTTTTGAATATAATGGTGGATTTAGAAGTGGAGGCTACATAATTATAAATTGCATTCAATCATATACCACAAAAATGTGTGATTATAATTAACATATTATAATATAACAGTACCAATCGACAGAGACTTCGATCTATCGATAACGTCGCAGCAAACTTTTTATAATTCCTATATATTGAACTGTGTGGTAACAAAATTTTAATATTACTCATAGCCAGTTGCACTCACTAATCGGTAAACGATTAGCGAGGTTAAGCAACGTTGGGTGCGGGCTGTCTATAGATGGGTGACCGCTTAGTGGTATTTCATCTGAGCGTCTCCGTGCTTCGGATGGTACATAAAAAGTCGGTCCCGGTTGTTGTCAAATTGACAGCAGCCATCAAGCCATGTCAGAGGCCTACGGGCGGCTTAAACAACTCTTGACAACAGATTGGCCACTAACCACACGAAAAGAAGAAGAAAAACATTATATTGGAATTTTTCCAAACGCAAATAGTTACTGAATATGCCTGTTCAAACTAGTGCGTAAGTTCGTATGTATGCGGGTGATAGTAAACACTCCATAATGAAGACAAGATCATACTGTAAAGATGTATAATAATTAATATGATATAATGGAAGCCTTGAACTTCTATAGCTTCAGGCTTAGAATAGACTTTATATTACCCACCAATTGCAATAAATTGCGTGTAAAAATATAATGTAATAAAGGGTTTACATAATAGAGTTTACATATAGATCTAGATATTATATGATATAATGGGGGACTGTAGTTCTAATGTACAGATTAGATATACCTATATTCTAAAATTGAATGTTCATACTATAACTAAGAAGGAATGTGATTGGTGAAGATGAAATAAAGTATGTATTTTATTATCTCTATTCATGAGTATTTCTTCCGTGAGGAACATTGTGACATCTTCCGTTAGAAAAATACTCGCTCCTTTGGGAGGCATAGTCGGGGACATGGGTCCAACGTTCAGAGGTTATTATCATTATCTATATTGAAGGAAATACTGAATACGTAATATGTCGGACATATTTATGCCCCAAATGACGATAATATTGCATAATATTATATGAGAAAATGTTGTATTATACAGGTATATTTTTATGACTGGTCCGTCCCAAAACATTCAACCGTATTTTACCGTAGTGTAAGAAATTAGAAATATTCATATTTAATTATAGTGTGATTGATATATAAGGCTATATGTAATCTCTATATATTAATATGTGAAGCAAAAAGTTTGTACCCCTTTTTACGAAAATTGCGCGGACGGAGGAGTATGAAATATGGCACAGTTAAAGTTTATATGGAAAAGGAGGGGCGAATCCTAATGTTTTATAAAATATGCATTAGAAATACATTAAATTAATAAAAAACATTACACGCACACAACCATGCATTTGACACAAGCAGTCGAATCGTTATATTTCGGCATTGTTCGTTTGGCGTCGTACAATTCTTTGTAACTATGGTTACCTATACCTTATTTATATGTAATAAAGAAAAACAGAAAACAAAGTAGCAAGCTTAGGAATTTTGGTTGAATTTTGACCACTAGGCGACCGCTAGTACATAGTAATAGTAACTATCATGAATATAATACATTTATTAAACCTACATTACGTGAACAATTGAGGTTTTACGTACCTAGCCAGGGAAAAAGGTACCTAATAGCTTTTTATCATAATATTATATTTGCTTTTAGGGTAACTGTGAGTAGGGATATAAGCAAGAGCTCACAAAGGCTCGTGTAGATTTATACGTTATACCAACAGAAGATAGATATTAAAGAAGAAAATTCATTTAGTGAGGCTACGGCTTAAGTTGTGCACTAGTGACTTGAGTATTTAACCTACCATTAGATTTGTGCCGAAATCAGCGGGTTCGATATAAGTACGAAAATACAATTGTCTTAAATAAAGTGCGTGGGTTTTCAGATTCTAAAATCCTTGTATCCATTGTTTTTTTTTGTTTTGAAAAAGATAACTTCCGCACTAGGAATAATTTTTGTGTCATGTGGGGCTTTACGAACATGCAAACAACGGACACTTATGTAGAATATCCGGGACAACCATTTGTGGATCACAAAAAGTTTTATCCCGTGTAGGATTCCAAGTCACAACACTCGGCGCTATGGCAGTGGCGAGGCGACCACTTAAAGATTCGTGCAGTCAGAACTCAAAAGTTTTAATTAATAGGAAGTCTCCGGCGCAAGTCTTTTATATTATCATATAGTTTATTCTAATGCCAATAAACTAAAGAGAATAATATAATGAGTAATCAATAAATATGTTGCATTGCTTGCATTCAAGAGTCCAATTCTCCTAATAAAAACTGTTCGAAATAAAATTCCAGTCTAGTCACAGTGTAATAACTATTACAAATGGCATTCTCCTAAATTAAAATAAACGTCAAATGAGAAGATAAATTGCATTTTGGTTTACATTTGATGTTGATTACATAGTTAGGAACTCTATTTTAAATAAACGCTTTTAGACCTGTAGGTACATATACGAGTACCTACTTAATATAAATATTAGACATCAGGTCTTAATCACGTTGGTAATTGTTGAATGGTAATAAATATCGATTTATTGCCCGACGTTTTGACCGAGTTGCATCGATCGCGGTTGCGGCTTGACTGATGTGAGTTATTTTGGACAGATTTTATTACGAGAATTAGCCCTCTGAAATCGACCATAGGTATATGATTGAGATGTACAATTTATAATAAAGTACACCCTACCCTTTATAATAAAGTACGTAAAGCAAGTAAACATTTAGAGAAGTAAATGTTGCTACTATTTGAAAGGTTCTGTAAATATTTTTTTACTTAACTGGGTTAGTCAGAGACTATTTCTTTAAGACAGTAGGCAATAAAAGCAGCGATGTTGCGAAAGTAGCTAGTATATAATCTAGGCAATGGCAAACGACGCACTTAAATTTAGTAATAGGGTAGGAAAAGTACTAACAGGATTAGGGTTCCTCCTATTTTAAACTTTCCTTCTATTCAATGTCAAATAATACTATAAAAATATGAGCCGTACGTTTACTGAAACTATTTGAAATTGTTTTAAGAATGCCGTGCTTACATTTTGTATTAGAGAAAGTTACGAGTACCTGTCACTTATACAGTGTATATAATAAACCCTGTCCGAACCATTAAGGTCTTGTTTCTCTCTTAACATGCTAAGAAAAATAATAAAGATAATCTATATCATCGTAAAACATCTTCATAATATTATTAAGTACAGTATTGATCAGCATTTTTACCCTTAAATTACTGAAATTTCGCACAGTCTAGCAACACTCCACTAAACTCGACAAGGACGTGGAGCGTGGCATATTTTTGGCGGCATTTTCTAAGGCGTAGGTAGGCAGGCGCGGCGTAGCGCGGCGCGGCATCGGTGAACCTTTATGAACTTTAGTGATACCTAGGTTTTATGATTAATAAGTTGTCCGTGTTGCCATGGGTAATCTATTAACATATTATTTTATATAAATTAAATTTACGGGGGTAATTTTTATGAACGATTTTTATAAATGGATGTCACTTACTTACTCATAATAAGGTACTGTATAACACCTTTAAGGATCGGACAGGGTTTATTATACACACTGTATAATATGGTGCATGCTCAAATAAATGTATGATATAAATTCGACCGTTGTTTAAAAAAACGTGACTTAAATAGGAAGACATTCACGGTGATAAATTGATTGTTAATAGATAAGTAATAGTTTCTAATTAATCATTATTAATTTTATTGAAAAGACAACAATACTAGATTACTGGTTTGGTACTGGTTGTGTAAACAAAAACGGACGGCAATTGGTGGTATTTAGGCATACTCGCCCGACTATTAAACTGGTTGGCCTATACAGGACCTCCCTGTTGTTGAGTGATTAGTGTAACTTTACACATTTGTAACATTATATAGAGGTATTATTTGCGCTGCCCAATTCTATGCAATGGTATTCTATCCCGTGCAAGTGAGTGAACAGTCCACTAGTGCTCTCAAAAATTAAGTGGCTCCTTAAGGACCTTTAGAAACCTTCCACTGAAAATTAGAAATGAGACTACCTTTTTTTATTACTTTTAAAGAGGCAACGCCTGCTTGTACCACGAGAGATTTTACAAAGATTCAAGCAATACGCACAAAGATCATGCAGCTTTGGAAAACTATTCATGGTTCACAATATTTTACCCCGTGTGGGAAGCGAAAATAGCAACACATAATGATGCAGGAAATTACGATGCAATATTTTTATTAAACTTATGATCTCAGTAATGTATTTAGACAAACTTCAGCTAACATGTAGCGCCTATTTCATTAAAGGCGATTGAAAAAGAATTATATAAAGTCGCGGAAAATGCTAGTCGTTTTTATTTTTACACTGTAAAATTTTTGAGTGACTAGGCTTTATCTTATAAATATTTAAGAAAGCAAATATTTGACAAATTGTATCTGTTTATTAAAAACCAAATTATTAACTTTCTCAATTAACAACTTCAGTTCATAAAAACGAATAACAAACGGCAAGGAAAACATTGTGGAAACGTTCCAAAAAATGTTGGATAAACCTTCAATGAAATACTCTGGTGAAAGAAAAATTTTGTAGTAAATCACTGGTATCTGTCACTTATGTAATTACTCTAGCGGGCGGGCGGCTAGTAGTGCAACGATAAATTTTCATGAACATTAACTTGAAATCGTGGCAATGGGTGCACACAGTTTAATTCCAATTGAATAAGTGAGCTAAACTAACTAAATCGCACGTTATTTGACCTACTAGAAACTTTTTAATTAATATGTAGCAACAAAAATCGTTTTAATAAAGGTTAACTATTTTGTATTCTGTTGATTTAAACATCTTTAGCTTTAAAATGGACTTGTCATTATTTAACCCTCAGCTACAGATATGTTACGTATAAAACATACTTTTTTTAGATAATTAAACTTATTTTCAAACGTTGTTTACAAACCTAAATTCATAAATTCTTGTGGTTTAGCTGTAATATATAGTATATTTATATATTACAAATAGAAAAAGTATATTATTTATTTCGTGTTCATGGCTGGTTTTCTGTAAAGACGTTAAATTGATTTTGAAATTGTTATTACAATGAAATTAAGCTCTGAGGAAAGACATGTTTCAAAAACGTAATCATTTATTACATTTTCAATTATTTATTGGCGTATTAGTATGTAGTATATTCTGGCAACCATTACAAATATATAAATAGCTATATACACTGCATCATATTGATTAGGTAGTAACATAAAATCAATTATTAAAATATCATACTGTTCTTACAATCTATATGTATATTATAGCAAACAACGTCGATGGACTAGAACTTAACTGTGTAAATATGCTGCAGAATCCACATGAAGTTTATCGGGCACTCAGTTGCTCATGAAGTGCAGTTCCTCCTAAAGTGTAGTTGCTGGTAAATTGCTGTAGCAGATGATAATTATCGACCGCTTAATAGCAAAAGCTCATGAACGGCGCAGATGTAAACCTGAATCATTTTTTACTCGCGTCATATCACGACACGAATAATATATTATATGACGAACTGAATGATCACAGAGATTATACAAGACCATTATTTAACCGTCATGAATGAGCATCAATGTGCAATTGATTCATGGAATCGATTCTCTGGTTGCAATAAAAATAGCATTAGTCTAGAAAACATAAGCTTAGAGCGCTTAAAACTAAATGAATTCCTATGAACATAAATTCTAAATTTAAATGGTCAGTTAACTGCCGAGGCAATTTCTGTTACAAAGCGCCCGCTGTATACGTTTCTATTTTGATATAATAGTCTGCGCTTGACCATTTTAAATGCCAATTAAACTCAATAATTTTAACTGTCAACTAAGCTTTTTATTACAAACAATTTTAAACCTTAACCGCCTACGTCTCACAGATCCTGTTGAGTTAATAATCGTGAATATTCTTGTGCCGGAGTTATGTATCGACTCGTTTGTTCCTGTACCTTTTCCCCTTGTCTCTTCTTCGTTCCGCGCAACGGCTCGTCGAGGTTGGATGTGCGCGCGTTTGCCTCAGTTGAGTAAATAAATACTGGCGCTGGTCTAAGAGAACCCTGTTTGGAGATTACGTGATGTTTTTAATTGAGTATTTTTATTGTTTTTCTTATAATGGCTCTTAGTCAGGCTGCTATTGAGCGGTGGTTGGAACAAGATCCGTCAGATGACGAATACATACCAAACGACGAATGTAGCAATGTGGAGACTGTCAAAATAAATCATGTACTATACTGTACTGTTACGAGCATGCACCATACGCCAGATGTGGATGAAGCAACGAAGAAACCGGATAAAATATTATTATATAACTGAACCAAAATTCGAGTGGATCTACTAGACCAAAGGTGCTTGATTTACTCAACAGGTCGTCGCATTCATAGATGGCATTTGGCAATTTTCTACCGATTACTTGACATTTTTGCCTCAAATTGCTATGTTGCGAACCTATCTGTTCAGAACCAAGGATAAAGGATTGAAAGCAGGTTAATTTTTATGAAGAATATTGCTGAACAACTGACGATACCGCATATGGCACGTCGTGAAATCAATGTAAAATTGTAACGTGATCGATACGTATTGGTATACAACGCATCGTACAGAACAACGTGACCCCCCCAGCAGCTGTTCCATACAACAGCAGTGCTGAAGAGCGATTTGCGGTTCGTAAAACTGTTCTACTTGTCAATACACCAAAAAACGTAAAACACAATAGATGTGTTTCGAATATAAAGCGCCTTGAATGCTAAAATTAGCCGTGTTTTCGCTGTCGTGAAGAACTGTAAATTTAGAGCCTGCAATTTTGTTTAATTAATCATTTTAAGGAGAAATTTTATTTATTTCTAATTTTTTGTTGATTGAATATTATAAAAATCATGAGAAAATTTCCTATTACTTAAAATCATTCTTGTGGATATCATTTTCCAAGTGAGTTAGTAAGTAAGCCTAAAATACGAGATTATGCCAATTATTAAGAGTTAAAAAATATTTATATATGTTGGTTCTCATGTGCCTTTTCTCTATTAAAGAGTAGTAATGTTCAAAACAGAATTTTGATTAAAAACTATACCCTTCCTTGATATTTATAACAATCGAGTATTATTTCGCTCTGGGGTCGTACAGACGTATGATAGGTGGTTGTGTGACAATAATATGTGGTAGGTTATAGTTATAACTAAGGTTTAAAACTACTTTGAAAGGATTTCCTTTCGTATAAGTAAGGGTACGGTATTTTTTTTGCTTGGCAATTTAATTGCTTTGCCTTCGTTTTTTGTCTCGACATTAAAAAAAAGATATTTAAACGTTAATTACAAAAAATAATGTGGACTGAACAATTTGAAAAAAAAAAGATTTAATTTCAATGATTGATCAAGCTGTTAATAAATCTATAGAGGCTGTAAAACTGACTGGTTTTGATGAATAATAGTTTAATTAACTAGCTAGTTTAACGTACTTTTAAAAGTCAATTCGTGATCATACAGTTGTCTTTTAAAATATTATAATTGATCAAAACTTAAAATATCTTACTTCAATATCATTCGATCACAGTTAATAGACTTGAGATCGAACGATTTTAATTTGACGTAAACACAATGTTAATTTTTGTTAATACATATTTATATTTATTATTCACAAGAATTGAGACTCGTCTTGTTTTATCTCTAGAAAGATGACTACATAAGCCTTTACATCCTAAACCACCTTCATTATTGAGAGTTAAAAATGTCAAAGAACAAGACAAGTCATTAAGTAAGTGATTTGTTTTGGCCCCTGGCATATGAAATCTTGAGAAATACCATTTCCGTTTCATGTTTGGAAAAAGCACTATTTTGCTTTATGAGATATATTATACGCTCAAATGATTATGCTATTTGTGCTGTTGTTTTATTTTAGGAAATGTTAAAATTAATACGGTTCTAGCCCGAGTTAAATGGTAATAAACAAATAACAGCCGGTAATAATTGAAATTAAACTCATTTGTACGGATTTTATCACGTTGTTTATTTAACACTGTATTACATAATTTTGAAACTGTTACACTACTTACTACTACTATAGAACTTTACAAATTTTGAAGCTAATAATAGTTTTAATAATTTTATTAGCCTAAAATTTGTAAAGTTCTATAGTAGTTGTAGGTAGTGTAACAGTAGACAATATTATGTAAGCTGGTAATAAGCTCTTCTTACTAAAACATTTTATTTTGATTAATTTGTCATATTCACCTGTTTGTCTGTATTTCATCTAGTTTGCAAACGATTTTTATGAAATTTTCTTTAGCCCGGCGGCGCGGCGTTTTCGCGCAAAGTATTGAAAATAAATGGCAGGGATAATATTTTCTCCCATTGTCTCCAACCTGTAAAGCTTATATAAATACGAGTACAATGATGTTTTTTGTTGTTCAATGGCTGTTAAAGAAATATACGTATTGTTTGTTTCATTTATTTGAGTTATCGAAACAGAAATTCGATTATATAACGTATATTGATAGTCTTTAGATTCTTTGTAATAGGTAAAACGTTGCATTGTTGCATGTTGCTATCTCAATGCTCGGTACCAAATGCTTTATGTCACACTGGCTCTATTCACAAACAATAAAATGGGGTTCTATAGAGCACAATCTCTTTGTCATAAATGAGAACGGTTTTATTCTTATTTCTTTTATTACAATAGATACGTTGCAGTGAAACCTGAACAAAGCGTAAGTGCTACTTCCGTAATATTGCACTTTTCAATATCTTACAATACTTTACGAGTATAACCGTGACACCTCACACTTTTATGTATGAACATTAGTTGCCGGCCGTGAATTTGGCAGCATGCGTTCTATTTAAAATGATAGTAGTCATGTGTATATTTATTTGACAAACGTCATAATTCATACAAATATTATAAAAGCTGTTTTAGTCGTTTTGTAACATTTTGATAGCTAAATCATTTAATCGATTTTAATATAATTTGGTAGCGTACTCTCGAGTGATAGACACAGGCTAAGTGCATAATACATAAACGCAAGTAAAGTAGTGGGTAACTGCCTAATATTTATATTTAAGCATAAAAATGTTGTTCAAAATAAACTCTTGTTTTCTTCTATAAATATCTGCTGTACAACATAAGGTAGATTGGTTGTTCCATGAGGTTTTTGATTAGAAGAGGTGATTGTCTTATTATTTCGCCTACTCAATTTTATTCATCTATAAATTAAGATAGTTACACTAACCTTACGCTCGCCGTACCAGTGGTACATGAGCGCGACATAAGTAGCTGATCACTAATATTGTTAAGAGGAAAAATTCGATTTTTTGTTTGTTTGTTTGTGCGGGTTTGATTCAAAAACTAATCAACTGAATTTAAACATTCTGTACCATTAGAAAGCTAAATTATCACCGAGTAACATAGACTATATTTTATTTTTAAAATATGTACTGTTACTAGCATAACCTCACCTACTATTATGCGAGCGAAGCCGCGAGCAAAAGGTAGTTATTGAATAAAGCTCTTTATTAAATAGTCTACCATTATTTTTTAATTGTTTTGCTGTATTTCAAATAATTATTTTACTGCTGTAACAAATCGAGATGATCGTTATCAACAACTCGAAAACGTTTATCGTTATATAGTCATATAGTAATATAATATCATATAACAGGCAAAGTTAGACTTTGTTTTAAACAAAGTCATAAAAAGCTTCGATGGGACGTTTGTGAAGTGAGAGGTTTTGACGCAAACGAATCTAAATGCTATTTGTACCTACGTTATTATAAGAATAAAATCCTTGTTTCCAAGTAATCCTATAATAAGATCTATCTCATTGTATTATAGTGTAGAAACTAAATTGTAAGCGATGGTATAGCTCAAAGCTTCAACGAAAGGCTAAAGTTTATACTAGTCTCATAGTGTGTACTTCTGAATTTCAAACTTGAAGCACGTTGGGCTATTTGTTCACCGGCATAGTTTAGTCAAATCTATTAGAAGATAAACGGTGCCTAGTAGCACAGTCTACTATCTTACAAAATAACAGAATAATTATATATATATCACCAGTCTTCTGAAGTGTTAAGCATACAATACGAATATTCATTCTCTATGACGATAACTTTCGTCTAAATAGCTAAAGGCGATCGCTTACTCGTACACGTGTATCCAGCGTTTCTAATTACTCAGCATTTATACCGAGGTATATATTTATAATTCAGATATTTACTAGTTGTGTGCAATGATAGATTGACTCCAGATATGTCAAAACAAGACACAATGTTTTTAATTGGGTCTTAGATTTCTGCAGATAAGAGGTTGATCAGTGTCAACTAATTGATCAATATTTGGATGTAGAAGGTTAATTAGTGACTACTAATTTATCATTATTTAGATTCGGGAAGTTAATCAGTGACAAATGACCAATATAATTCGGAACGCACAATTTTCGGATCATTCAAAAGTTAACAGAATAATTGAATGTGGGCGCTTATTCAATCATTCTTATCCTCAATCCTATTTCAGTATGTTGCCAGAATGAGCGAATTCTGAACTTTGTTGATTTTTGGCATCCTCGGCCAGTTAGTTCAATGGCTTTCATACCGGCTTTTTACAGCATCGCGCTAGTACTTCTTGTTCAATAACGCCCCAATATAAGGCTGGAAAATGAATTCTGGAGCGTGGGAAACCGGTAACATTTTATGCAAAACCACTTTTTGTTTTCAGTTACGGTTTGAAAACAATCAAGCGACAAGTTGGTGAGGAAAATCTGGAATGCTTTTAGGAATTCTGTTATAAAATCGGCCAATAACTATTTTCAAGCGTTCTATTAGTGCGTATTGTTATTTAATAACATAGAGGAACAAATTCGTTGCGTCACGTTATTTAACTATTTTATCATATCTTTTTTATTTTTTATGGGTTGGGTTGCAAGAGCGGGTCAAGCTATGAAATTGCCGTTGTGTATGGAGAAAATCCGAAGGGACACACTATATTGTGATTATTTTATGTTTTTACTTCATATTGTTTTATATTTACGCACATGTTATACATTGAAATTAAACTGCTTACGGATTTTATTAGTTTGTTTATTAAAAGTTCTAACACATAATTTTGAAAAATATTACTCTACTACTGAACCTATAATACTATTTTAGCTACATATGTATTTAAAGTTATGAATAAAGATATAACCATTTGTTTAAACGTAAGACGTTATTAAGTATTATTAAATGAATCGAATCTGGCTAACCATAAAACGTATTTTTGTGATTCACTATTTTCTAGGAAAAGAACATAGATTACCAAATATTTATACGCAAGTAAAGCTGCGATTTATTGTTAGTAATTAGTAATTAAATAAAGCTCTTAAGATTTGATTGGCAACAAAAACTCAGTTGTGGGTTTTACCTTACGAGCATAAGTTTTATTTTATTTTTTTTGCACAAAAGCCACTATTTGGTTAATGACTTATTAATCTTTTTAAATTGAATACCTATAAAATCAGTCGTCAAACGAGATGGTTTGACATTGAAAATATTATACAGGTAATATTGATCTTGTGTATATATTTGTAATATACACAAGATCAATATTACTTGTCTGTTGTTTGGTTTTTTAATTTTATAAATATGTAGACTCCTGTAGATACTGTATAGTGCAAACTTACAAACAATGAAATAAAAAACATAGACTAGTACCTTCCTTTATAATACAAGATGTTACTATTTTTGTAATAAAATTTAAAATACAAATATTATTTAAATATTTATTTATTTATTTACTCGCGTAAATTTAGATTATTTGAGCAAAAGTTCTTTATCCTGGATAAAAGCTACCCTACATCCTTTTCTGTGCCCCTGACAACTTATATCTGAAATCTCATGATGATCGATCGAGTAGTTAAGGCGTGAAAGCAAAGAAATAAGCAAACTGATTATAAATTTGTTTGTTACACTTTCGCAACTGAACCACTCGACCGATTATCATGAAATTTCATTGACTGTCCATAACGAGATTAGTTGAGACCGTTATCATATTTTACAGAAGAAGTGATACTGTAGTATTTTGTAGAACTGGTACGCAAAGGTAATGACATTATTAGGCGACAATGTGAGACGAAGGGTGTCACAAAAATAGCTAAACGATGACTAGCAGACAAGGCCGTATAAATGTATAGAGTATGCTTTATTCTTAGAACTAGACAAATGGGTATCCCACACATACACACGATACCATTATGGACTGAACGTTTGTGGTACGTAAACATAATTTTCTTTGAATGTGGATAGAAATATTTTAAACATATGTATGTTTAAAAAAATACATAACAATAACCCATATAATAGAGACACAGCCTATTGCATTTATATTACTTAGTTAAAAAAATAAAATCAAATGGAAAATATAAAGGTAAAAGAACACTCCCAAGCTAGTACAATTTCTGTGTAGCGAGGGTTTCTACAAATTTTCAAACAACGGACGCAAAAAATACTTACAGTCAGAACAAATAATTGTGGAACAAACAAATTTTTGTCGCATGTGGGATTATATCTATACTAATGTTATAAAGCTGAAGAGTTTGTTTGTTTGTTTGGTTGAAAGCGCTAATCTCAGGAACTACTGGCCCGAATTGAAAAATTATTTTAGTGTTAGATAGCCCATTTAACGAGGAAGGCGATAACATCACGCTACAACCAATAGGAGTGAAGCATCAATAAAAAATATAGCAAAAACGGAGAAAATTATCTTATGTGAGGCAGACGAAGTTGCGCAGGCAGCTAGTTGAATGTAATCGAATCCACAATGTTCGACGCAGTGGTAGAGGCGCGGACGAGGCGATTACTTAAACAACTACGACGTTCGTGCAGTCAAGTTCAAGAGCCTTTTACTTAGATTGAAGGTCAGCGATAGTCTAGTATCGATGAAGTTGATTTGACAGGTAAAGGTTTTGAGTTCAATCAAATCCACTTCTGAGTATTTGCAGTTATATGCTTATTAAATAATCAATCATCATTCGCTTTAATGATGGAGAAAAAATCTTGAGCAACCTTAATAGCAGCAAGTTTTTAAATTGATCTTTGAAATTTAAGTCTGCTAAGCATTTGCTTGGCATGGTAAACTATACTGTACAGTCTAACTTTATTATAAGAAGTACTATCGTACCAACCTGTGGGACTTTATAAAATGATGGCAAATATTATTGACTACCGTGCAACAACGCGTAAAATCATCTCAATGAGTTGATTTATAATATTTAAGACCAAATGCGAATTTTATTTTTCGCAGCGAGATTTACTCTGGCTCAGGAAATGGCACATTGCATGAAATATAATCGTTATATTTTATGCGTGATAAACTTGATTTATTTGTTTTAAAACCGCTGTAGTGTACAATCGCCTCACTATATATAATTCTCGTCTATTAGTATATACAAGCGGATTAAATATTTATATTATATAAATATTAACTGGCTCGTATCTAATAAATGAGATAGAAGTAAAATAACATTTAAAAAAACATAGAAACCAACTCCAAAAGCGCTGAAAACCTCGAAATTAAAACTGTCTTTTTTGTCTTTACTAAATGCCCAATTAGTCGATTGCGTAATCGATTAGTAACTACTTAACATAAGGTGTATCGTATGCTTGTTTGGTAATATAAAAAGCATAAAATTGTTATGTCTCTATATCGTGATGACTGATACATAAACTTAGTTTGTTGTAAATTAATTAAATCGTAATTTTAAATTCTTATCTACAATTCTATATATATCAAGCTTATATATGTTAATTCATATTAATTAAGTTCGGCAATTAATTTGCATTTATGACGTGTGGCTAATATTACAAAGAATTTGAGTTTAGAGATTTATTAACAGTTTTACTGTTAGAGATTGGATAATATTATACAAATACATATAATTCAAGAAGATCAATCAATACAGAAAACGGGAAAGTCCTGACTTAGTCACTGACCGATGTATTAACGCACATCCTAAACTCTAGGACCTGGAAGTCGGAAGTTTTGTACAGAAACAAATGAAATGAGCCCGGATTGATCGAAGTTCCTACGGGATACGGAATAAAGAGCATTTTCAGTTTAAGAATACTTTTTATTATCACTAGACTAGCTGACACGCGCAACTTCATTTTTGCAACATTTTTATTTATTTATTTATTGACTCACCTATTGGTCGTATCGTGATGTTATATAGCCTATAGCCTTCCTCGATAAATGGACTATCCGACACTAATATAATAATATTTTTTCAATTCGAACCAGTAGTTCCTGAGATTAGCGCATTCAACCAAACAAACAAGCAAACTTATCAGCTTTATAATATTAGTATAGTTAGCTTAAAATTGGTACATATGTATGTAATTATAATCACTAATAATAATTTTCAGAATTTTCTCCCCGTATAGGTCAAAAGCACTCAGCAACTTTGATTGTACGGATGACCTAATAGTTGAATCGGTCGTCTTGCCACTGCAAGTGCGCCGACTGTTGAGGGTTCGATCCTAACAAGAGAAAAATTATGTGATCTACATATAGTTGTTCTGCGCCATGCCTCTGTCGCGAGGGACTTTACAATTAACGGACACATAGTACAATTATGGCTAGTTTCACCACTATCAAGTAAAAGTTATCCGAAAGATATATCGTATGCTGTCTCACTCTTGTTAGGTTAAAGGAGAGAGATGGCGAGACTTTTATCTTATAGACAGATGCTATTTCGAGGTGGTGGAACAGGCCCTCAGACTCGAAACAAATTTGTAGATCATACAAATAATAATTGCCCCATGTGGGATCGAATCCCACAACATGTAGCGCGGCGGTAGCAGCGACGCAACCGCTTGTCCATTGCGGTCATAAATTGGGTTGTATGGTTTGCCTCGCTAAAATTATACCATAACCAGACATATTATATTAAACTTTGATACGGGTGACTGTGCTTTAGTTCTTGGTAAATATTTTATATAATGTGGCAAAATTTAGGTATATATTGGTATATATACCTAAATTTTGCCACATTATAATATTATAAATAATAAACAGTGATCTGTTTATTAAAATATACATATATAGGTAGTCTATGTGGTTAATCTACCAATGAAAAAATATCGTTAACTCGTTCAAGCAAATGGGTTCACATAACCGTATACAATAACGTTAAATGTTAAGCGTTTATGAAGACGGAAGCGGATTTTTATGACTTTTATACGACACTACAAAAAGTTATGACATTTTTTTGTGCAATTATACTTATTCAATGGCAGAGGGCCTACTCTCGTATTAAAAATTGTTCACACTAGTGGACTGATCTAAGTTAGACAATCTCAGTGTCATCAAAATCAATAAAGGTATTTTTTAATATAAAATAAACGCCTAATGTGACATTTGATGTTTATTAGACTAGATCAGAACTATGTTTTAAATAGTTTATTACCAAAATTGGCTTATAGAAATTGCGATATAAGGTAACTACTACCACCGACGATAAATATATTGTACTAGCTGCCCCGCGCAACTTCGTCTGCTTCATATAAGATAAGAGAATTTACCCCGTTTTTGCAACATTTTTCATTGCTGCTCCGCTCCAATTGGTCGTAGCGTGATGTTATATAGCCTATAGCCTTCCTCGATAAATGAGCTGTCCAACACTAAAATAATTTTTCAATTCGAACCAGTAGTTCGTGAGATTAGCGCGTTCAAGCAAACAAACAAACAAACTCTTTAGCTTTATAATATTAGTATAATTATGTAGATAACGTTAAACAAATTAAAACTAGAGTAACTAAGATTGCGGAAGAAACAATGTGAGCAAATCCTTTCGAGCTATTATAGAATGCCGAGTGTTAGCCTTTAGTTTCGTAGTCATCTCATATCAATAAACAATTTGATAGCACAAAACTAAATAATAATGGTGTAATAATAACATCCTACTCTATACCGATGTCAAAGTCAAGCAACGACAATTTAAAAAGGAGTTTTCAATTATAATGATTATCTATGTAGCATATCATTAATCTGAAGAGATTCTAAGCCAGTTTCCGAATAATCTCGTTTATTAACGAAGGTTATAGGAAGATTAAGGACATATTACGTCACAGCACGATCCCAAGTAGGCGAGCAGTCTATCATAGTCAGTTACATGTCTCTATCCCAAGCAAAACCGCGGGCATAGCTAATGATACATATAATTCAAAGACTAATAATTTATGTTCATGTAATAAACAGGTACATCTGAACATTAAAAGCTTTTGTCTAGCAAAATTATAGGTATGAATTGAACGGAATTCGCGCTGATATCCGGTTTTATTTTAGCTTTTAAAATCGCAAACAGAACCGCAGAATAATAAATATCCGTACCGATGAATATAACGATCCGATTTCAAGTATGCACATGCAAATTGTGATTATAAATTTAAATAAAAATCAGGAAGTAAAACAAGTTTAGATAGTAATTGCCACTGGACATTAACGGTTTTAGGACCGATCTAAAACCGTTAATGAGTTGGTGAGCGTGGTATTGGTCCATATAAAGCTATGTTAAGCAGGTAAATACGACTTGTATATGTAAATAAACAATTTTAAGGGGCGTAGGTAGGTATTTAAGCTGCTAATATTGTGGATATTCTTGAAGCTTTAAGATTGAATATCTAAACTACTTTTAAGTTTCGAGTCTAGGTGATTTTGTGCTCGTTCTTTGAATAAATGTAAAGTGCCCTGAGTCACATAATTTAGTACTAGGGCGGGCGTAGTCCTTATAAAAAAGAAAACTAGTTATCTCTGAATGATTTGTCTTTACCTGTAACTTCTCTATGTAATAGCGCAACTACAACAAAAATGTTGAACATTTCGATCGTAAATTCTCGGTACATGTTAAATATGTATATTACATCTGCATGATGTCTGTTATATCAAGTTCCAAGTAATAGGACATTGCCTAGATGCCATATGCCATAGACGTATCGATCAAGTTTTATTGACCTATTAGATAACCAATACAAGAATTCACTTTGATATCATAATTATAGAAATAAAGTTTTAAGCGTTCGCTGCTCTGTGTGTGTGTGGTATCGCATCCTACACGAGAAATAATTTATTTTTATACATTTTATTGTTCCGAATCCGAGTGTATGTTTTGTTCGTCCTTTTTTATTCACAAATTTACTTGCGATAGGTATAAGTATTGACAAAAAGAGCGTGAGATGTCGGCGCAGTTACTCGATCGTAGCTCAAATTGAACATATGTATATAGAAATAATAAATAATAATATATGTATAGGAACACATATTCGGCTCAATACAATGTCAAACAGACGCACTTATGTAAAATCTGGGTGTAGAGCTGATTTCCGATCAAATCGGTTTTTTATTAATGTACTGTGGCTCAATGTTGACTGGTTATGCACGCGTGTGGGCGTTCAATTCGGCGTGTTGTATTGAGCTCCACCTGTATCTATTATTTATTTAACTTCTGTTCATATCGCCACAGCTTATAAGAATCGTATAAATATCTTGCAATGAGTCTTCAGACTATTTACATTCAATTCTGACTGTATGCCAATGCGCCGAGTGTTGTGGGTTCGAATCCCATAGATACAGGACAAACATTTGTGTGGTTAACAAATGGTTGTTCCGAGTCTGCATGTCCTTTGTGTCTGTTGTTTGAATGTTTATAAAGTCCCACGCGAAACAGAAATTATTCCTAGTGCGGAGTTATTGTTCGTATTTAGCATCTATGGTCAAGCTGGGCAAACCGTGGCGAAGTTCTTCTGCCACGAAATTCAGTGTCTGGAACTGTAAATCCTACGCATGCAATCTGACCGGTATTTACGATGCGGTCTTTTACGATGTGAAGACACCTTTAAAATATTGATGTGTTCGAATATGTCCTTTACGTTTATAGGCTAACACCCATAAAATACCAAATAATCTGCACTTTATTTATTAATTTAAGCTCGGTTTATTACGGTGTATTTTATATAGCGTGTTTTCTATACGATGTTATACGAAAAATAAAGTCACCGAACAGCGGAACAAGTAGTAAATCATATAAAGAGAAAACTTAGTTAAATAGAAGAAAGTTATTTGGGAACAAGCGAGGCATAATCATGTAGGTTACAAAGTAATGCCAGAGCAACGTAAGACATCAGAAGTTACAAATTAAAATAACAGTTAACAGCTGCCTAATTCAGGCACAACTAATAATTAATTATTCTCCTTTTAGTTCTCCTTTTATTTCCTTTTTCCGCTCAACGTATACCTCAATCTTATTAGCTTTAATCTTACTATAGTAAAGCATATTAGTATTTTACAAACTATGTCTAGAAGATACTGCAATAATAACCTCATTATCTTACTACTGAATATACGTAGTATTTTCTATAAAGGAAAAATAATAAATTAGAATGGCTCAGATATTTACGATAATAGAAACGAGACAGTAGATAAATACTGCACAAATAGACGAAGCGAATAGTCCAACAAAGGAATAAAGGATGTTGTTCGAACAAATTAAGCTAATAACGAGCGCCCAAACAATAATATTACTTTTAATATTATGCAGATTTTATGTCCGTAATAATTGTTTACGAGATTTTCTAAATTGAACTGGGTATCACTGCTTCAAGCCAATAATTTGGAATGTTTATCCATAATTTAACAATCTAAATTGTTAGTATTGTCTTATGTTTACACGAATGTTATACATTGAAATTAAACACTTTATACGGATTTTGTCGCGTTGTTTATTTTATTTTAAAACACTGTTATTACATAATTTTGAAACTCTAACACTATTATTGAACTTTACTACTATTTAAGCTATATATTTTTATTTAAAACTATTTGTATTTAAGTTTACACTTTGCCCCGACGTTTCGGTTGCTTTACAGCAGCCATGTTCACGGAAAGACTAAGATGGTAGTTGTCCCAACGTTCTGAAGTGTACCCAGTTATTATGTAATAACAGTGTTTTAAAGTAAAATA
The DNA here is from genome assembly GCA_963675205.1 of Catocala nupta. Classification (NCBI taxonomy): domain Eukaryota; kingdom Metazoa; phylum Arthropoda; class Insecta; order Lepidoptera; family Erebidae; genus Catocala; species Catocala nupta. The sequence continues at coordinate 20,747,215 of OY776086.1, read as the reverse complement.
AACAACGCGACAAAATCCGTATAAAGTGTTTAATTTCAATCTAAATTGTTAGGTTAGTTTAGGCAAGGTTCACGGTCTATGTCAAGTCGGGTTACACCCGACTAGGCAACAACACATTATGTGTACATAGGTATATGTAGGTACATTTGACGACTTGAATGGCGTAGTGGTTCGAATAACCACCTAGCTACTGCCATTGCGCCGAATGTTGTGGGTCCGAGCTTTACACGGGACAAAAATGGATGATGCACAAATTGATTTTTTATACGTTTATTTCTTATATTATTATGCTGAGCTTGGATGTTTGCGTCCGTTGTTTGAATGTTTGTAAAATCCCTCACGACACAGAAATGATACGTAGTGCTGCAGATGTTTTTAAAAGAAAGGAACTTACATAGAGTCAAGCCTGTATGTTCCATAGGGGAGGCAGTGTACTGTAATAATTTATTACTATCTATTTAAGGTCCTACGTAACAGAGGGTGGGTCTAATACCGCCTAGCTTGAAAACTACTACTGAGAATTTCCCTTCAGATAACCCAATATTTCTACTCGACCAAGTCTGATATTGGCAGATTAGCTTTCATCTTTGTTAAGCTAGCCTAGGTAGTGTGGTAAATCCAAATATACGTGCTTTTTTTAGAGACGCCTACGTCATACCTCCCATCCAGTGTCTTGGTTTCTCTGTAATTTTTATATTTGCGTATTTTATGAGATATTTTCTGAGGTCAAACGTCTACGTTACTCCTTTGATAACAAACACGGCGGTTCATTGCTCGATTTTGACGTGAAAAGGACAAACAAATAAACACCATTTCGCTTAGTAGTTACAATATTTTTATGCTTTGAAGTATTTGAATATATTATAAGGTATTTTTAAGCAAGATTTTACTTTTGTATGGTTCAATCTTTGTTCGTAATTAATACACTCAAAAAGTATTGGTCCTACTTAAAAATCTTTTACTATTAAATATTATTTTATTCAGAAGTAATATAGGCTGTATAACATCACGCTCCGAACGTAATCGTATACCAGTAATTAAGTATAATTAAGTATAAGCGTAAGAGAAACCGCGTCGAGCAGCTAGTTAGCTATTGTATAAAAGTCTCAATGTATTATTAATAATAATTATTTTAATACGTCCAAATTCAGTTCATCTTGTTTTTATTCTCTTATTGAATGCTCATATTTTTTGTTCAGCCATATTTTAGTTTGGAACGTCTAATTTCCTGTAGATACTTGTTATTTATTACACATATTCGTATTAAACCTCTGTAGTAAAGTAGTTTTTATGTATATGCAGGTTTGTAGATTTTTTGATTACACACATTTACAAAGGCTGGGTTTTAAAATTTATGAGTTCCGTGTTTTTTATTCGCGTATTAATGTAGCATGGTGTATGATTGGTATTAATTTTATCGTAAACGTAGTCAAAATACTGTTAACGTTTGTGTTTGTGTGTGGGTATTTAACCGAGTGAGTATGACTTGCGAAAATACAGTGTGTTTAAACAAGTAACAGTCGCTGAGTTTCTTAAAATATTAACTGCCTACATTGATTGGTGAAGTCAAGCCAACATTTATGTTCAATTTGCAAGCTCTCCACCTTCCGCACAACGTCTCTGCAGTGTGTTGTTTGATTTTTTTGGGAGTGCATGTGATCTTAATGCGATTAGAGTAACGAATTTTAATATCGTATTGTACTTAGTAGTTTTGTATGAACACATGAAATAATGAATTATGAAAAATGGTAGAACGGAAATTGTTCACTAACTTTAATCCCAACTAATATTGTAATTGTTAATGTGACATTTTTGTTTGTTACGCTTTCACGTTTTAACGACTTGACGGACCATCATGAAATTTCGCATACACGTTGTTAGGGGAATAGAAAAGGGTATAAGGCACCTTTCATTAAGAAAAAAGATACTGATTATAATACAACCTTACCTACATTTACGCAAGCGAAGCTGCGGGAAAAATCTAGTAATAAATAAGTCACGGGTATAAGTTTATTAGTATTTTACATTGACCTTGTATATTTATTTATCTACACTTACACATTACCGATGTAATGTATTTGTATTGTTATTTGTAGATATTCACACCCTTGTTTAACTGATTGCACGTATCTCTAACAATATATTAATACCACAGGCAAATAATTGTCTATGCTAATATTATAAAGAGGAAAGTTATATTTTTGTATTTGTTTGTTTGTAAGGATTTGACTCAAAAATTACACAAACGATTTAAAAAAATATTTCACCATTAGAAAGCTATTTTAAATAATTAACAATAGTAGTTTAAAGTTACAAAATTATGTTATTATAGTGTTTTATAAAAAATAAACAACGGTATCAAATTCGTATAAAGTTATTTAATTTCAATGTTTAACATTTGCGTAAATGTAAAAAGAAATTATAAAAAAACAGTATTGTTACTAACTTAACCTAATCTACTTCTACACGAGCGAATCCGCAGGCAAAAGCTAATTGTTCATAAAGAAGAGATTACCAAGTTTAAGTAATGTTAGCAATAGATGTAGGGACTCCTATTGGACGGCATACAACTGTGTGACTGCATCTTATGCTATAAAATTAATAATATTAGACGACTGTGTTAAACAATAGATTTCTTCTTATCTTCCTTATCTAGCATACAATAGTCCGATATAAACACAAATCCTGATGCGTCTATATATAAAGAAATTATAAAAGTAGTTTAGCAATTAATTTCACAACTTACTATATTGGAATGTGTATAATAATTTCAGCCCCCTATAAAATTCGTCCCACTTCTGGGCACAGGCCTCTTCACTGAGACGAAGTATGTGCCCAGCAGTCGAAAAGTTAGGTCATAGGCTACCACACTGACTCAGTGTGGCAGACTCAGTTTTTTCCACAATGTTTTTCCTTCACCGTCAAAGTGAGAATTTAGTAACTATTAATGGGCAAATAATTGCGGAAAGCCAGAGGAGCATGCCTTCAGTTCGAATTCTAGACATCTGCGTGGTAGTTCAATGATGTCGCACTAGGATATCGGTTTTAATATAATATGTATTGGCATTTAATACAATGTTTTATGCTTTAATCATGTGTATGTTGCACATAACTTAAACTCTGCGTAATGCTTTGCATATTTTTATAAAGACGTAGGAGAGCTCTGCCCGTAACTTCAGAACAATTTTGAGTTTAGGGAATTTCTATTTTACTTACTCCTATACTTAGTTACAAAATAGAGTTTATCTTGGTTTTATCCTACCAATATAACCTACTATACTAAAACTAAATTTCCATGTATACAACTTGCTTCATGTTATATGTAGATTCAAAATTATTTACCTATCACTCAAGTTGGTGTTTGGGTACTTCGTTATTTTCGCCAAGAGTTGCGAGATCGGGTATAATTTTATATTAAAGCCACTTTTATGAGTTTTGTAAGAGCCCTATTTATACTTCTTACTACTTTGTTCTCCAGTGATATTATCTGCTTACTCGTAACTAACTACTGCATGCGGCAGAGTTAGGTTGGTAATAAAAAGAATAAATATTAAAATTTTCTGTTTATTCATATTCATTGTCATAGCTCAGTAGTACTCAAAGGTATTCATTTATAATCCTGAGTGCTGGATTAACAACTTAAAGCTGCTAATGATATTTTATAGACCTAGCATGCGTTTCATCGCAATCGTAAAAATGGTATTGAAACCACGCCTTGACGCGTTGCGAATAAATTTTATTTGCAAACGAACAGATATTTTTTTTTACATATGGGTTAGCTCCAAATACACGAGAAGAGTAATGTCTTTGGGTAGCTCTCACTGTCGCGTGCTCATAACTGAAAAATATGAATTAATTAGATATTACATTCATTAGCAAAGTAAAAAGAAGATCTATTTGTTGTTTCCAAATGCCAATTAAATTAGACATCTAATATTCCTTGTAATTTTAATATTAAATGGTATCCATAGTATTAGAAAGTACTAAAGTACGTAAGATCCTATTTATTCCATGATGTTACATAATTATCTTCTAAAGAAGATTTTGATCATCAAAGTTTAGAGACAAGGTGAAGTTGCTACAATGCACTATTTTTTTACTTACCGGTTAAAATAACTCCGCTCCGTCTGATAGGAAACAAGCTAATGGAATCTATTAGTCCCAATGACTGAGATTGTGAGAGTAGCAAGGTAGTCCCTTCATTGATTGCTTTAAGAGATACTTTTCCTTTTTATCGAGATAACTTAATATTAATCTATCTATATATAAATAAATTAATTGACGTTTGTTAGTTTCACAAAAACCCGAGAACGGCTGAACCGATTTTCCTAATTTGGGTTTTGAAATATTGAAGTCCAAGGAAGGTTTAAAAGTTGAGAAAATCTAAAGAAATTGACTATAATAATATTTTATCACATATACACAACACCATCTGTTCTAGCCCAAACTAAGCAGAGCTTGTACTATGGTTACTAGACAATGGATAAACATACATATATACTTTTTTTTGTAAATACGTACATAATTTACATAGGAACACCCAGACCAAGACAAACATCTATGTTCATGCACACAAATGTTTGACTTGTGCGGGAATCGAAGCCGCGACCTCATGCGTGGCAGTCGATTACACTAACCACTACGCCATCGAGGCCGACAACATCACAACAACAACAATACGCTACGACCTATGGGAGCGGAGCAGTAATTATAAACGTGGTTGAAACAGCGCAGGAGGGTTGATATATTAATAATTTGCTAACTTTTGCTTCGTGGCTTCACTCGCGTAAAAGTAGGTTAGATGTAATAGTACTTTTTAAAATAAAATGTATGCCTATTTTACACTATGATAATATAGTTTTCTAAATGTGAAAGAATTTTAAAATCAGTCGTTTAGTTTTTGAGATAAAACATTACAAACTAACAAACGAAAAATCAATTCTGTTCTCTTTATAATATTAGTATAGATAATGTTTTCCAATCCACATAGAAAATTATTGCCATAGCATCTTTATGAAAATTAGTTCGAATTTTTCCTTGTGTAGATTTTGTTAATAAAATAATTGTGAGCGAGTACAATTGTGACAATTAGTTTCCTAAGACTTTTACATAAAGTAAATATAATATTTAATAAAGGATATAGAATTACTCATTTTTATTCTTTATACATTACCAAATAAAACATGTTGCCCAAAATTCCTCGGGCTTACTTCTTATGATTACTTTATGTAAATATAAGATAATGAGACCAATATTAGCAAAATAACAAGTACACAGACTCGTTATTTATTAATGAGGAAATAATTTTCTTTGCCAAAGCAATAAATGAATTTGGGTGGAAAATATTACCTTGTTTTGTACCTACCTACGTACCTACGTTATGTACCTTACAGCGTGTAACAGAAAGGTGTGGTCTTATTTTATGGTCGTGATGTATATCTGTTAAATAACGCATCTGTTCTATTCCAGATAAAAACCATTTTAAATTTTATGCCATATTTTTATTAAACAACGAAACAAACTCATTTTATTACTATCCAAATAGCGCATTGTCATTTTCGGGATCAGAGAGTGTTGTTTAAGTATCGACTAAAATATGTGATATTCATAAGTCGATAAAAAGAAAATGTTGTATCTTTGTAAAAATAATGTATAATTATGTTGCCGCGGCTTACTTTTTTACAGAGGCTATCATGTGATACTTGAATATGACCATACCTTTCTGTTACACGCTGTATATCTATGTACCTATTAACGTACCTATCTGTTTCTCGCTGAATATACTAGATGCATGATGACAACTTATAGTGATAAACACGCACATACAGATCATATAGTCTCACGACTTTACACAGAATAAGGCTACAGTGTATTTCACCCACATTTCGCCAACTATGATTTTAGGTCTTACGCTATGATGGGCGAATCTATTGCCATCTACCGGGCACAGTTGCAGAATGTACTGCTAAAGAGAATTTATTGATAGAAAATCTAATAAAACTCTCTCCTACTCGAGAATCGAACCAGAGACCACATGCACAATGGACGCATTTATGTGCTGCGCCATCAAGGTAGCTTATAAGCGTCACACACTTAATTATTAGTATATTTAATGCTTGCCTCGGTTCGTGACGTAAGTTTGCATCTCCATTTACAGTCGATCGTGAGGTTCAAGGTCCAAGTGGCAAAGAAATATTAGTTTCGTAACTATGTAATACTTCTTTTAAGAATTTCTAACTAATTCCCAAGAATTTCTAGCTAAATCCCAAGAATTTTTTTTCTGAGGATTAAGTTAGAAATTCTTAGAGATATACTAGCTCTGACAGAAGCTTTCTTTGTGTAGTAGGGTAATTTAACAAAGCTTTTACTAGTAGATAACTTTCTATCCATGAGTATGTTACTCATGGATAGAAAGTTTTCTATGAGCAAAAGCCAAATATGTAATTCTTTTAGTAGAAAGGGTTATACATTTAGCCTCTGGAGGTTATTCCTTACATATAAACAAACAAATTTTATAACTTTATAATGTTAGTACAGATATATGCTAACGTCACTTCTCACCAAAATTTATCCCTTCATCCCTTAAGGGTCAGGCAGACATATGTACATACGTAAAAATCACAGTTAAGTTACGTTTTGATGTCATATAATAATTTACATAACTGCGTTAAACAAATAACATTATATCTTCTGCAATATTTTAGCATGATGTTTTGCATATCGGAAATGTAATATTTCCCACGGAGTTTTTAATAATATGGCAGTATGACACATATTCTGTCATAGTTAATCTAAAACAATCGTTAGGATATTAAATTACATTAGCCATTTAATACATATTGAACGAGGAAATGACACTGGGGTCGGCCAAACATACATAATAACGTAGTTTTAAACATACATAATAATCAATCTATATTGTATATGAATGCAGCAGAACTTATTAATATTGATATAATGTGTCAACTTATAATTGTCATAAATCATAATCCAACAAATATAATTTATAGTCTTCAAATATTCCAACTTGTCATAAACTTATTCATTAGATGTCTAATTATTTGATGGGCGTCAACATTGTCAGCGACGTAGGTGGCCGTGATTTAGCGAGTTCTATACCTGTACGCGAAGTTTATTCCAAGTTGTCTGGAATATGTTCAAAGGCAAAATGTTGTTAAAGGCATTTCGTCAGGTACCTTCCCATCCTTTCAGGAAATTACTTCAGTGATAGGTCTTTGTAGTAATTTCCCAAAAGGATATGCAAAGGTATTGCGTTCATATTTTGCCATTTATGTTTAGATCGTTTGTGAATGCGAATTTATTGGTGATGACTTGGTCGCAAATTCTGTGTAGTTAGTAAGAATTTTCTGACGAATATATTTAATGTGGGTAAATAAAGATTTGTGAACACGAGCATGACGTTCAGTTATCGTTTTATACATTTATGGAGGTGTAGTTGTGTATATCTTATTTAAGCGTATCTTTGAACTTCACTTTTAGTGTGGGTCCATATATCTGTGACAAGCCACGGGTTGTGATCTCAGCCTGTAAATAATTCACGTGGAAAATGTAAATGTCCATGTTTTTAGCCATCCGAAATTCCCTTGAAATCTACCAAATATTTAGTAAAAAATGCTCGCACATTTTACGTGATTCATGTATATCGCGTAAAATTTTATGTGCAAGCATTTTTAATACAAGTGTGGACTGAATATTTACAGAGCCACAGCTTGCTTTCAATGTGCAATGTGCATTCACCCAAAGGTTTTCGTCGACGCAATTTCTTATTTAACATAATATGTAACGCGTGGCAAAACTACACAGTATTTATTCGAAGAATATCAGAAGTCAGACACCACGGTCGCCGTGGCGGGAACGCACTTGTTCTTCATTGAAAGCAGAAATATTGAAATGAAACATCGAAAAGAGATCGCCATTCACATACCGTAACAAGTCACATTGAAATGTGACTCGCGTCGTCTTTATATGGATGAGCAATAATGTGATTAATCATTGTCACTCAATATGACAGGTATGATTAATAATATTAGTAGATATGCTATTAAGCCATATTTCTTTGAACCCTACTGATATTATCATTGTGATAGTTGGATTTGGATAATACCTAAATAAGATACTTTTATGTATTATGTATCTGTTCTGATGGGATGCGCACATGAGCTAAGCTGAGGGCTGAAGATGGTCCAAAATAATTTAGTAATTTCAAATAATCAAGAGGTGGAATGACATGATGCATAACACTCACACTAACCACTGTAACACACGTATATAGTTCTTTCATTGTGAATACATTGAATTATAACACTCAAGAATTGCCAGGCAAAGTAAAAATAAAAGCAATAAAAACTAAAAGGGTTGAGCTATAGGACAACAATCCCCTCAAAACATTTACTAAGCTGAAAATAAATCACAAGAAGTTTACAATCACTAGCTTAACCAGGACAAGCTGTATCTCACTCTGACGTTTTTAATATCCAAATCTTGTGGATACACTGTGGTCTAAAAACGCTCTTAAATAGAAAAGCAGCTGTGTAAAAATTTTAAGTCAATCTATCAACTACTTTTCGAGATTCACGGACACAACATACAAATGCTAAATTATTCTATATAAAGAAGATTATTTCATTACAACTACACAATTGTCTTTACTCTTAAAGCTTAGTTGAAAAGTTATATTAAGCTTCATGCTTGTACTCAGAGAGGGTTTACGTACGTAAGTTTAACACAAGGCTGTGTACTACACATTGTCGAGCGTCACGTTTTCCGTCGTAAAATGTTGCATCTTGCTCAGCCTTCCATGATCACATAAAGTGTATTAAACATAACAATATAATAATAAACTTTATTACTTAAAATATACTAGCTACGTGATTTTGTCAGCTGGTAACCAAACAATGTTTAAATTTTAGACATATTTCTGTATGAGGATTATGACACCAAAGCCAGGGTAAAATTAAGCCTGGGTGTATTTTATGTATACCTAGTATACGAGAATTTTAGAGTTATAATTGTAGATTCCGTTCTTATTGTAGATATAGACTTACTAAAATATTAACACAGCTTTGTAACAAGCCTGCGTAGAGTTTTGAACCCCAATAAACTCACAACTAAATTACCTAACTCTAGTACTACTTGGTAGAAGCAAAGATTTTAAGAATCTTAGTGGGTCTAGACAAATAAAGCGCTTCCATTTTAAGGAGTTTCTGTTACACTTTATTATAGCTATATATAGTGTTTAACTTGAAGGTGTGGTCATAACTCAGGGTAGTAAAGTATTCATGATAAATATCATCATCATTAAATAAAAATAAGATATTTCGGTTGATTACCAAATTTGTTTTTATCACAACTGGTTTTTGCTTGGTGATATATTACACATTTTATTATGATTGAATATCAATAATTTAGCATTTTCTCTGCAATCTGTCCAGAAGTGTGTCTAATTCGGACATGACATCAGCACAATCAAAACTCATTGCCTACAATCAATTCTAATCAGCTCATCTTTAAATATAATGACAAATTTACTGCATAAATGTTTTTTGTAGTCCATTATAGTGGTCTTAATCTTTTCTAGTACAAAAAAATATGCCTTTTCATAAAACATTTTTAGTATCACATTAGTCCCAAACTCAATTAAAAGATGAGCAATCTGACTATAATCGATAACCGTAACCAATATGACGTTGAAGACTAGAAACAAACATGTGTCGATTCTATAGAAGAAAAAGAGCGCAATATGTAAAGAACGCTGATTCCTGCTGAAAACATGGTGTCTTCTTAAGAAGTCTAGGAATTCTACCCATCAGTATAGGCCTTGGCGATCTTTTGTGGGATGAGCTACTTTTTCAGGGAAAAAGAAGGTCGTGCCCACTCCAAAATTCTCGGGTTTTGTTTAGGCTTTTGGTTTTTGGTGGCAAGTATAAGTATATACGTAGTTAGTACGTTCACAAAAACCTTCGTTTGTCAATACATTAAGCAGAAACCATAGTTGTCACAGCAATAATCGTTAGCCACGTATCCCTACGTATAGTGCATCGGTTTGCAAAGTTACCTACATATGAAATTTAACATGACTGGTTTGAGCTAAATGCCTGACTTAGACCCGGTTCCTGTATTTAAGAAACGAGTCGTTTTACCTACGGACAGTTAATTTTTGACACGTATAAAAATGATGTGTGCTTCTAACTACTGCTAGCAACTAGATACTACTGGTAACTAATTAATCATATTGGTGATGTGTCGGTCTTTAACACTAAACATACTATTCGCGTATAAGCCTCAATTTGTGCATGTTTGATATGCAAGCCGTCTACAAGAGCCATTACGCCAAGGTCAGCTTAAATGTAACTAAAAATAAAAGTATATTCTTGATATTTCTACAAATATCTAGCCCGCAGCTAATTACTTTCTTCAGCATAATTATAATTGGAACAAATTCTGCTCAGTTTTACGCTATTTGTCAAGTAAGTAGGCTTGGAATACTAAGTAGTTCTAACACTTCCCACTCACCATCGCCTTCGGTTCTACCAAGGCGAAGCCTAAGCTCATTTAGGAACTTGTGTGCGGTCACAAATAATTTATCGTTTGCATTATGAATTCATATTAATGCAAAATTATTATCATAACAAATTGTCCAAATATTTTAATCCTAAAAAGCATAAGAATTGACAGCTTTTTAGTATTCAAAATTAGCCGAAAATGCGATTTACGATGGCTGATGACACTTACGCGTGCGTGCGCATGCGCTGCTGACAAAGAAGTGTGGCTAAGAAAACACAAGTATACAGCCAGCCGTATACGCGTATTTTCTTAGCCACACTTCTTTGTCTTATATGAGACTCGTAGCGATGCTGCCTCGCATAATGTCTATCCTCATCTGATCGTGTTGATAAGTAGTGATTGTATTTTGTTAATAATATGACAATACTGAAGTACACGCGATAGTGGCGGAACGGAACCGATCAGTTACCTCCGACTTCCGAGTGCATGCATAGACTTTCGGCTTTCGTCGTATTCGCTGATAGGATTTCGAAATGTATGCGCTCCCTCACATTTGACATTTATTTTAATTAAGAAGAATAGCACTTGTGTTATTTATAATAATGAGACTAGATCGTAATTCTATTATGATAAAGTTTTATTACGGGAATATATATTTGTTAGTATCGTATTTACACTACCTATTCGAGATTGTCCTTTGCGACCAAGTAATTTACTCAATTTTTATTATACTCAGAAATCACAAGATTTATTGTGTAACTAAAACCTTTTTATGAGAACGTAGAAGTAAGTGGTTGTACCTCCGAGGATTTTTATGTTATGTACCAAAACATTATCTATTATTTTATTAGTAGATACTATACTACTTTTACATGAGTCTTAAAATGTAACTGAAGGTTTTACTTAGTTTGCAATTAAAAACTTTTTGTTCAATGATATACTTATACCAATTAACTTGCAATCTAGTCATTAAAATTTTTCGCCCTCTACTTTAGCTTTTTCCATTGAATAGTATATAATATACTGAAATATAGATATACTATGTTGGTTTAATTGATTATTTTTAATCTATTTTCGATATAATTATATACAAAAGGCAAATTACCAATAATCTATTCAATAGCAGGGTCACTTAAAACACTCTATAAGCATTTGTGTTTAGATGACCGTTTAAAAATATCGTATATCAAAAACTATTATAATATGTTAATATTTATAATTATATGTAATGCTTTAAATGCTTTAGGACTGGGATGACTGGGTCATCGATAGTTACCTGCTTAGCCCTAAAAAAGTAACAATTTAAATTTAAAATTATATCTCGTCCTGACTATACACATGAAATAATATGTTTATTCGTGTGATATAAAATTATTACTATAAGGCTGCGATGTTATTGTAGATGCTGATGCTGTTTTGTACAGACTTTGTATCTTAATAAAGAGAAAAAATTCGGGGATCGTCGTAACTTACGCTGTTAATGTCTCGTATCGAGATTTATTTACTAACCGCACAATACAGTTGCCGCGAAATTATTAAAGGTATGGACTCATGATGAGTTTCATTACATCACTGCACACAATGATGATACTTGCTTGTGTTTTAATTAAAAATACGGAAAGTATATACAGGTATTTTGAAAAAGCCATTAACAAGAGAACGTCATCATATTTTTGATATTCTGTGCCGTCGGTTTACAATATTATGTCACAACATGACTGGCAAATCCCCTACAAATATTCTAACTGCATTAAATTCATTCTTTTCTGTATTATATTAATATTATTGTATCGTATCCGTCACAAACGGAACGAAAAGAGAGTGATCTCTTTTCGTTCCAAAGCTATTTATAATATATCTGTTATACTGACATTAATTTGAACATTCTTCTTAAAGCCAATGGCTTGTAACAAACATACACTAAAGTAATACTCCACAAGAGTTCCGTTACAAAGTATTTGTGCGGCCCACTAAAAGAAACATTTCTTAGTCTTATCATATTTTGAAGGTCTGACAGTAAATCTTGTTTCCTCTATATCCCTTATAAGATTTACAGAACTATTTGTAACGTATGTGTATTTTTTGTACAGTTGCGGTGGCGCTGTCATTCTTCATTTGCTGGGCGCCGTTTCATGTACAAAGACTGCTGGCTATATACGGGAAAAGTTTGGAACATCCCTCCGACACTTTCTACTTGGTAAATATTTTTACAAAGTATACAATTATAGGCGTCGCATCAAAGTAATGAATATAAAGAATTACGTGCAAAGTAATACAGATATTAGATTTAGTTTTAGTGATCAATTAGCGTTTAAACTTTAACATTAGAATTGATAGAAAATGTATTATATATCTATTAATATGCTTTAGTCTACTATTTATTAAAATACTAAACATCTTCACAAAGACAATCATGTTAAATTCAGTAACACTCAAATTCGTCCCAATTGTGAAGTTTAGCAACTGCTCTTAAAATAAAATCGGTTACAAAATATTACAAGTAAAATGCTTGTATTATAGCCATCACCTTCACGTAAGCTCCTTCAATAACTTTTGGGCTACTTCTTAATTTAAATTGTCAAAACGTGCGCAAAAAAAAGTAACATTTTACAGGAACCAGATTTGGACGCCCATAACTATGAATTTAATTTAACTAGTGTATATTATTATTATTGGAGCAATTATATCGTCTTGTTAGTTCATCACAATGGTTTCACAAATTCTTGAAATCGGATCTTTCATATAAAAGGGCTCAGCTCGTCGGCTATGGAATAGTTCAATATCTAAGCTATTATATGAATGTGTATTAAATTATTGTTTTTCACGCAGGTATACATCGTGCTGACATTTTTATCCGGGGTTTTGTATTTCCTGTCGACCGCCATCAACCCATTCCTCTACAATATCATGTCGAATAAGTTCAGGAACGCATTTAAGGTAAGAATTCTAAGAATACTATTTATAAATATGTCACGATATACGATTTCAGTTAATGCTTTGTTTTAACTGTTTAAAGTAGAGTTAGTATTTAGTCTTAGTGTCGTAAATATTACAAACGACATTTTTCTAAGTTAATTAGACCAAGCTTATCTATTATTAAAAGTTTTATTATATAGGTATTAAAAAAAGTGAACAAAAAGAAGATTAATAAATAAACAGAAAATTCAAGCTGTCAGTTTCTAGACGCAGGCATACCGTAATTGGATAGCACAGATACTAGTACTGTATTATATCAGCACAAACTATAGCCGAAAACGCTGAAGTAATGCCGTTTCTACATTCTGTATTATAAAATAAATGTTGGGCTAAGAGACTTACTCTTTTGAACTTCAGGGAATGTACCCTAAGCTGTGTTATCCAAGTACATTATTTCTACGTCAAGTGTATGTGAACATCAAAGAGATTTCAAACCTGGGGTATTGTGGTGGACCAGTATCCCAGCACTTACAATGTATTTGGTGGCAGCACATGTGTGTGTCCAATTTCTATATTATAAAGTAGTTTAATTTCAATATATCAAATTCGTATAAACGTAAGACAATATTATGTCTATATTGTGTATAAATGCAGTCAGTGTAATATAATATATTCTCAATCAAATGATTACACTGGGAAACAAAAAAATATGACTTTTTCTTTGTCAATGCTGTTACTGGTTTTAATAAACACCCGAAATGTATTTACTTTGTATGGATTGACTCTGGTTCTTGAGATTTTCAACATAAAGAACGGTTCCATCAGGACATTAGAACAATGAAAGAAAGATACCAAGGCCGATGGGACAGCCATATTATGATGGCAGACTATTGCTTAAGTTTAATAAGGGGTTGTTCTGAAGATAAACACAATAGAAAAGCTTATAGATAAAGTTTTCTAATATTTGTCTTTTATGATTTTTTGTTAATTGCATGTGTATTAAGTTTTCTTGTCGTTATTATATAGCCGCTTCTAAAATATATATTTAATATGTAATTGTATTTTTATTTCAACCTCCTTTTAGTCATATAGGTTATAAAGTCTTATCTCATAAACTAGAGTCAATTTAACAAATCTGATATTTTTCTCGTATTCAGCATACTGAACTTACACAAAATTGACTTCAACTTACCATGTCGCAAAATGACTGTTCCCCAGTGTTATTTTAGACAGAGTTTCAATTATTTTGTTCATTGAACAGTATGAAATGCTGATACTTTACAAAGGTAATTACGTGTATTCTGGAAGCTAACAGTTTACATTCACATTAACACATTTATCTGACGTATTCAGGTATAGCTGCTATCCATACTATGGATGCCAATGAGCGTATAAGCATATAAGATAGCATGACTTCAGTCAAAACATTGAACGAAACCGACTACACAATGCCAGCCGAACTGGATAAACGACTTTGTTAACAAACATATTATGCATTTTGTATAACAAATATATTTTTATACAAGATTTAAACTTGGAAATTAATTTGACGTGACTTCCGTGAATTTAAATTTCGATTAAAATATTCTAAGCCATTTCTAAACTGTAAGTAATAATTATTTCAACAACAAAGTGTATGCATTTGCATTCCGTTTTAATAATGACTTGATTATTTTATAAATGTCTTTATCTACGCAAACAATAGTCTTCACATTTTCTATGTAGATACAAATAATAAGTTTATAACTATTGACAAGAGTACCTAATGCTAGAGCTATTTCCATTTCTTCCAAAAGTAATAAGATACAATACATGGTTTGGCTATTTTATTGAAAGGGCATGGGGCGTTGGCGTCTTTTACGAAGCCAATGGCGAATGTAAATAAACCAAACCAATATGTTTAACTATGTTGGCATTTCTTGGAATTTGGTTTAGGTATCGATATCGGGCTCTATTGAGCACAGCTGTATTGTGTTACCAAGTAATGAAAATGCGATCGGCGATAAACATTAATATAATAAAGAATTGTGTATGTTTATTTCTAAAATAAAAGACAACTCAAGCACTAGGGATAATTCCAGTGTAGCGGAGGATTTTAAAAGCATTCATACGGTTACATTATACAAAGAACACCCAGACTCGAAGCAACCATTTGTAGATAACCCGTTTTGTCCCGTATGGGATTCGAACCCACGATACACGAAGTAATGGCAGTGGGGAGGCGACCATTTCAACTATAGTGTCATCCATGCAGCCATCACATAAATGTTATACATATACACGTTGACGACAAACAATATAATTTAATTATGAATTTGAGCTAGATAGATACTAAAGCTGTCATATTATAGCCGATATTAGGGTTAAATCTTGAATAAACCTGACGACTAATCGAGGCATATGCTTTTACAAGCCAACCTTTGACTTATCATATCACTAAGTTGGCTATCAGCCACATGAATAAAAGAAGATCTATAGACGGATAAATAGTTTATAAGAGATTAGAGTTACAGCGGGCAGATAGTGAAGAGATCTGATGATTGCGTTTCTATTTGGTAGATGTTGAGCAACTGTCTCGCTTAGATACACACCACAGTGACCCATTTCTCTCAGCTGACCTCACATCTTGCACGGAAAGATAAGAGGCTTTGCAAAATTAACTTACTAAAATTAAATACAGACCAGTTCTACCATTACGTTCAGGAATTTTCTAAATGTATTAGAACTATTCAGTGTAACTTGGAATTGTTTGTCTGTGAACTGTATTTGTTATTTTATTTATTTATTTTAATTATTTATTAACCTCTGAGTCATCTTTGAAGAAGTTAATGAAAACCCTATATGGATCTGTGTGTCTGTCTGTTAGTGACAGTTTGTTAGTGACAGGCATAGCTCCAGAACCACTGGACCGATTGACTTGTAACTTGGTGTACAGACACCTTGGGTCATCCCTCGGTCGAGTTTGTAAAATATGGGCGCTGTGGGTCAAAATACCCTCGAGATATAGGGTTCACAAGGTCATAAGGTCAGAGGATATCCACCAACATAGTGATTTGGAAGTCCAAGGGAGAGGCTTTTTCCCAGATGTAGGATATTACAAAAAAAAATTATAAACGTTGGTGAAACAATAGGGGACAACCACTATTCTATAAAGGAATCATAATAATCGAAAAATGACTATTACTATAGTTTATAAGAGTTTGGACTTATAAAGCAAAAACACACTGTTGGCGTTGATACGACTTGATTCTTTAATTATGTGAACATCTAAAATAAAATCTAAAATGGACTACGTTTGATTGCTACCTTAATTATATCTCAATCATGCTAAGACAAAAAACAGCTTTTTGACTTGTGCTCTGGACTAATGTATCTACCAAATTGTAGTTCAATAGTTCAATGATAATTATAAGTGCATGCAAATATGAAGGTCATATTACTACAGTACAATGAGATCATATCATTAAGAGTTAATATAAGATCATAATTATGACTTCATAATAATCACTTAGTAATTTCAACTTTAAACTAGTTCTACTAAGTTTAGGCAACAACCTACGACACGAAGGTTATTATTATCCTACTATTACATTTTTAAATACATATATATAAAATATACATTTAATTCCGCTTTGATAGCGCAGCGGAATTGAAAGAGACTTTTGTGCATGATGTCTTGAGTTCCATTAGTGAGCAAAGTATTATAACTGTTTTGTTAAATAAGTTCTCAGACGAAGCACGAAGTCTGAAACTATCCGGTAGACGGCAGAAACCTCGTCCCCTATAGCAAGAATCCTACTTAGTTTAAGACTGTAGCTAGTAAAACGTGTGTTATACATACCTGCCTATCATACTCGTTTAAAAAACAACACACTCCCGAAGTCCCTACTTCGGGAGTGTGTTGTTTTTTAGACGAGTGAGTATGAGAGTATTTTATTTGCTACGACGCTAGTGGAAATTTAACTTAACGTTGTGTTTCATAAGAGCGTTCGTTAAAATAGAAATGAATCACACCCGTATTAATTTTCAGCTAGCGTCCACTCTCACGTAAAACTGATATTAGTCAATGTCATCCGTCACTTCAAAATCAAAATGTCAAGCTCACGTAGAGTTGTTGGTTACGAAATGGAAATGCCCCGAATAGTTACATAAATTTACGTGACCGCTGAATTTAACTGAGCTGGAAGTTGGACATTTTGACCATTTTAATTAACGAATCCAATATATATTTTTATTAGGTACTTAATTATATATTATGCTTATACTTTGTCGAATATTCGAACTATAATTAAAATTCCTTGAATAATTAAGCTGTAGTTGTATTAATATTCACATTATAAATAAAGACGCGCTATTGGCCTGCGAGCTGACAACTTGTCAACCATGGCCTATCATGTAGCAGAAGAGCCGGTCGTTTTTCGCGGCACGCCAACCTTAATGACATTATCCGTCGTGCTCTTGTCACCGCCGGCGTGCCAGCTCATCTTGAACCTAATGGTTTGGCACGTGACGATGGAAAGAGACCGGACCGTATGTCATTGATGCCTTGGAAGATGGGTAGGGCCTTGGTGTGGGATGCAACGTGTGTAGACACCCTTGCACCATCACATCTTCCCAGTACGGCGAGTTGTGCTGGTGCTGCTGCTGCATCCGCGGAGACTCTCAAACGGCGCAAATACAAAAACCTGGCAGAGGATTATGTTTTTGAACCGTTTGGGGTCGAAACGCTAGGGTCATGGGGTCCCAGTGCTCGTGCTCTTTATAGAGAGATAGCGAAAAGGTTAATCGACGCTTCCCGTGACCAGAGGGCTGGCCTTTATTTCGCGGAAAGGATAAGCATTGCCATTCAACGTTGCAATGCTGCCAGTCTTCTGGGCACACTACCAGTCGACTGTGATGCGGAGGAATTCTATGACGCCTATTAGAGGGTTTTAGTTTTCTTTTTTATTTCTCTGTTTTATAATATTTTAGGTATAAGTTAGTTTTAAAAAATTGTTTATATTATGTATATAATTAATAATTTGTATTGTTATTAGTTAATAACATCTGAATAAAAATCTAATGAGTCTTCTTATGACTATAGCTGCTGAAAAGCAACATAACTTCGGGAAAAGTGTAATGTTTTAAACTTAAATATAGTAGTAAAATTTAAACAGTAGTAGTTTAATAGTTACCATAATTACTAAATAATAGTATTCATAAAATAAACAACGCGATGAAAATTTTTAATGAGATTTTATTTAGTAGGTATATATTAAATAAGTCGCCAGAGATAAGAAATATGCAACAAACGATTCTAAATACGATCTCATTAATAGCATTTAAAGTAAGTTTTATACATAAAAGTAATGTGTTTTTATAAATAAAGCTTAAGACAATAAAAAGGCGTGTAGACTTTTGACATATGATAACTGTAAATGATAAATAATCCCTTGAGTCTATCCCTCCTCGTTAAGTGGAGTGTAATATATTGGCAAGATGATGCTTACTCTGGCTACATTATTTTGCTTTTCACACAATAACATAGAATTTCAATTACAATATATTCTTCGAGATTTGCCGACGAATTCGTAATGACGTTATTACGTTGATCTTATCAAGCCTCACATTTCTGTTTGTTTTTAATGGAATAATTTGAAACTTGATCTAGATTTAAAATTGAACCACAACATACTAAATGAAAATCGAATCAAAATCTGTTCAATAGTTGTTACGTGACGCAGGAACAAACAAACAGACAGAAAACTTATAATATTCAATATTTTGATTCCCCTAAATATACCATACTAACTAGTTTCCAAAAATATTTTTGACGCTCACGGCCTAGTTACGGTTTATAATTGTATAGGCAGATATTGTTAAAATAAAGGGTAGAACAGAGTAACCCACTTCACATGAGAATGTGGCGGGTCATTGTTGGGATAATGAACTGCGATGCCTGTCAACCCCAACGGGTGCAGCGCAAAAAGGTCAGCAATACCCAACTCGCCCAAGAAAGATCCTGGGATAACACCGTCATGAGTTTTGGAAGTTACGATTAGTTGAGGCCATTTGGCATTAATAATACCTACTAATTTAAAATTTAAACATAGTGTGAGATATAATATAAGCATTAACGAAGATCGCGGGGTGCCTTGAGGCCTTGGAAATGGACTGGTTAGTTACATACGTATACGTAGACATTAATATCAGAAGGATTTGGAAATCCAAAGGCGTTGTCCGGAAGTGGAACGCACTGAAAAATATAAGCTTTTGCTTTAATAAAATGCATTTTATATGACGTGTAATTTGGTTGTATTGTATGGAAGATTGATTTATTAATCGTTGTGGTATGTATAACAAAAGGAACCATATACCTCTGTCGTACATCTATATGTTCATAAATAGATACGAAAACAAAAAACAAGAAGTGTAAACTCCCTGACACCTCATTTGTTTTTATTAGTTTCTCGAATTGTTTTTTCCTCGTCCGGATCACTTAACAACCATAAGAAACTTGAAAGTTAATTAATGTTCTAACTTTCATGGAAGTGGAGCAAGCAAACAATATTATAAGAATGAACACTACACGCGGAGAAGCTATAACCAGCCCTCCAGAGACATTAAGGTCAGATACTATGAGGATGTTATTAGATATTAAATCTAAAGATTGGTCAATATAATAGGTATTATTATAAGCTGCAAGTACTGAGTCACAACTGGGAAAAATACATTTGTCATGTACTATTTATAGCGAATGCGGTTTATAAACACTACGGAAAAAATACGGTTTCCCGACAAACTAATATTTTCGTAAGCCGACCGTTTTTTTAGAGTAGTAAAATCGGAACATCTGCCAATGTAAAATTGATAATGCGGTATTTATATCCATTTGTTTTGTTTTCCTCAATTAGTTATATCCCTTTGTGAATCGATCTATATTGATTTGTTATTTAATCACCATATGTATTTAGTATAGTATAGTGTGCAATAGAATAATGTTATTAATTTGCAGTAATTTTGTTCAATAAAGTATGTATTATTCTTACTTAAATGTAAATCAAACTGGATACACGTAACATAGATGCTAAATAAAGTAAAATCGTGACCTAGACAAGAATAATTAATTATTTAAATTTTATTTTTTTGATTTCACAACTTTAAGTTAGTAATTTGCTTTAGCAGCCTGTCTTCAAAATTATATTATAGAATATTCACAATTTCACATTTAGTTTTCAATGTTGTTATAAAAATGTAAATAATCTAATCAAATATTTGGGTAATTTTACGTGTAGAACAAATATCATATCATGAATATCAATAGAATTTATAAAATGTACATATAAAACGGATAACTCATAAGAATCTGATTATTAAAATGTATAGGCCAACATGTAGCTTTTCATCAGTAGATTAAAATAAAATGATTGGATTTTTATGTTAACCGATCGTTTATGTATTCAATGGTTATAGACATTTTATAATTTTAGATTCAAACGAATAGCTAGCTTTATATTCTGGTGGGCTTAACTGGCAACGGAGTTAGTTACAGGTGGATTAAAGGTTTAACGACGTTCGTTTTGCGAATTAAATGAAAAAAGGACTTTCTAATCTTTAAAGTTATAGATGAAATGTACTGAATTTTAATAATTTGGAATGGGTTTAATAATCGCTATTTTAATCTAAACATATACCAATTATCTTCCACAACTGTGGATTGCGTTTACTATTCTAAGCCGCTTTTCCAAAACTCAAACGCAGTTTGTTAAGGGTTCGATCCCGTGGACAATACAAAAATTCCCGTGACTAGAATAATAATTATATTGAATTGCGTCTGGATGTTTTTAGTTTTATTTGTATCAATATCCTTATAGCTCCTCTCGCAATGGAATAGATGCTGACTCTTTCATCAGTCAAGTTTCAGAATGCCAAACATAATTAAAAATCTTTTGTGTCCAGCCACCGGTGTGCGGCTGCGACTCAATAAGAAAAATAAAGAGGATATTATAGAGAAGAGGAAATATTATTTTCCTCTTTCCTTTAATATCTGTTACTTAGTCTTAAGTCAATTATTAGTTTTAGACTACCATCACGTAACTATTCAGATTGTTTGATCGACCCTAAGTTGTTGACCTCTTCAAACATACTTGCCGTTTAGCTTCTGCGGTTTCCTCTGTAATCTGACACTAGTTATATATGTTAAATCTTGTAGAACGGTTTAATTATAGTGTTGGCAATTAGTTGGTTGCCTTACCGTTTGTGATTTAACAACAAAGACTATGGTTAGATTGCAAGTGACTATTTTTAAATATAAATAGCTGTTACCCGCAACTTCGTCTACGTCTGGTATTTAACAAAAAAGAGTTTGTGCAGATCGCTAAGACTTTTTCAAAAATTATTGTAGCTTATGTTGCTTCTTATAACATCAGCTATCTGCCTGTGAAAGTCCCGTATCAAAATAGTTCCAGCCGTTTCAGAGATTAGCCGGAACAAACAGATAGACAGACAGACAAAAATTATAAAAATTGATTTTTATATAACAATATCAGCCTTGTATTGAACTATCCCACTGCTGGGAACGGGTCTCTTCTCAGTGTGAGAAGGATTAGGCCATACTCCACCACGCTGGTCCAGTGCGGGTTGGCAGACTTCACATATCTTCGTGAACATTATAGAGAACTCTCAGATATACAGGTTTCCTCACGATGTTTTCCTTCACCGTTAAAACGAGTGATAATCAAATATTTAATACGCACTTAACTTCGAAAAGTCAGAGATGCGCGCTTTAGGGATCGAACTTGAGACCTCTGCGTGGTAGTCCAACGGTCTCCCACTAGGCTATCGCTGCTATATTTTTAATATAAGTACCGTATATACTTTCATATTCATTTGGTAACAATCTGTTATTTTGACATTACAAACAGACACTTTAATTTTATTTATTTATATATGTATAGATTATATACCATTGTACATTAACTCACTCTTGTATATTTCCAAAGGGATCAGCTACTATAGATTCAAACGGGATTAAATATAACGACCATCAAAAATACTAATAGCACAGCATAACGAGCACCTATACGCCTCAAATCACTGCATTGAAGGGTTAGGTTATGTTAGGTTCCTTTTTAAACCCACCCAAAAATAGTTGGTCGACTTAGTTTGATTTCTTCAAATATATTTTGCTGTGCAATTAGTATTTTTTTGCTGTGCAGTTAAATACTACCCGATTCAAACTACTTCATTTGGATCCTACATAATGGAGGTCAGCGTAGTGCCATTTCCCGAGCACATCCTCGTCTCTGTGCAGCTAGGTGCTACTGATAATTTCCTAATAACACTTAGTGTCACCTGAATTCGCACCGTCGCGTCGCCAGTAACTACGTCACATAATGCCAGTGCAGTCGCTCCAGTATTGTTACTGTAGCTAATAGAGTTACTCTTTTAGCGTACATTCATCCGCTAAGATCAATATACTGTTACAGTCTCGAAAATTTTATTGTGATTGTGATGGCAAAGTCCTTCTCGGTTATGCTGTTGAATTCGGCCATAGGGTGATATCCCAAATTCAGCAGTCAATGAGAGTCAATTAAGATAAATTGACGATTTTCACACGATGGGTGCATGTTTTACTGATTATAGTTACTAACAGTTTTCCTTATCTACTTATACTTTTAAGCTAAGCCTGAAATTTACTTTTATACTCTCGCTTTACTTAAAAGATATACTTAATTACGAGAGGAAAATATCCTAATCAGTGACTGAGCTTGTCACGGCCAATGTAACCTTCGAGTCAGCTATGTGTTTTCATAGGCTTTGGATACACCACGTTTGATCGTCGACATGTGCCTACTCGTGAGCGTATTTCTTGCTTAAAGATTACTAGTAATATCGGTTGCAAATTACTACTTGATATTTTTTGTAATCGTGATTCGAGCCAGATTCTTATGTTACGAGTGGTGTATTGAGTACCTAGCGTTCAAATCTATGTATTGGCTTACCGCTTTCCTCTACACAGTTCAAGTTCACTGAGGTTTCTGCAACAGAAGCTTTTAGTATATGTATTGGAAACGGTGAAGGTCAACATGTTGTTGTATTTAGAGCTGTAAAAGCTTATGATGACCTTGTGATTGCAATTGAAAAAACTCGAAGACATCATCTGTAAAGCAATATCAGAAGGATAAGTCATTATAAAAACTGATCAAAAAAACTTTCGATCTAGTTTCATAATAATTAATTTCATAATAAAAAAATTAATTCAATAAAAGAAACGTCATATAATATGTATTTGTCTAGAACGGAAATCTATTTCGAACAGTTTTGTTACGAATATTGGCTCTCTGATATTAAAACTGCAAATGCAACTCAAAATTAAAAATAAAAATAATTCTCCGCTTATCCTTTTCGAAATAACCAAAGTTATAGGAGTACGGTTACAAAATTAAATATGGCTACATACGTCAAATGGTATATTAATAGGTATTCATATTATTATTAGTAGATTTTCAATATATTTGGAACTTTATTACTCAATCACGCGTAAATCATTAAATGGATTTCGTGTGCCAGCACATGTAGATCGGGTTCTGAATTACCATTTAAGATTTTATATCGGTATGTATTCACACGGACAGAGCTAGTTAAAAATATTAAAACACTGTTTTTATACAATGTTTTAAAATTATTTTTTGCTGAAGTGACGTCTGCCATAAGTCCAGCATAGCTTTTATTGTCTCGTTGCATGTAAACAGCGTTTAATATTTGCATCCACTTATCAACAGCTAACAGCAGACAAAATATACAGTTCAACACAAATTAATATGAAAGAAAATGTTTACAAATTTTCTTTTTCATACTTAAATCCTGTTCTCAATTCCCTCAATGAATAAAGCATTCTCTTTGACGTAAGAAGATTGCCTCTGGTAAAATGCTGCCAAGTTAATGTACAATCAGTTCATTATGTAGTACCGACGTAATAATTGTTCAGAATTATAGTATAGTTCATAAACTCCGTGGTCAATAAGCTCTTATAGCTAAAGTGATATGATTACCTATACAGTGTGTCCAGTCATGGACTAGCGATATTCTAAATACTTATATAACGACTATTTTTATACATAAATACACTTAACACTTGGGCCCCATTCACTTCCCCGCTATGTGCCAGCCATATTGTTTATTCGTCAAAATATTCCCTATGTAGGTACAAAAAAATTAATATCTCCGAAAGTTTTGGTCTTATTGAAATAAAAATAGGCTTATTCGAAGTGCAACAATACTGTCTACCGTCTACATTACAAAACAATGTGTTCACATATCCATAATTTTTGAAAACAATATGAGACTCAATAAAAAAGATCAGAAAATTATGCAAATCAACAAATTATTGTAAATTACTTCAAAAATACCTCCTATAACCCTTTTCATTTTTGTACTAGATATACGGATGTTGAGCTAAGCTACAATAAACATTTAATTCGTGTCTACTACTTTAAAAATTATTGTTGTTTGAACATAGCCTATACGCACGCACAAAAGATCTTTGTCGGAACCCTAAACAGGTAAAATTTAAAAACATTTAACATTCATATTAGATTTTATTTATTGGTTTTACAATATTAAATTACAATAGCTACAGCAGTTACTCAAAGTGGCCACTTTCAGCTTGTAGACACGCTAGAGCTCTCTGTACCACTTGGGTTGATGTGCGCCAATCATGTCTAAATCCGATCTAATTTCTTCAGCGACTGACTTAATTTTCGCGACGAGTTCTTCCCTCGTGTTCGGTTCTCCGGTTAGACTAGAAAGCCTAACCCAAGTGTCTTGGGAATAATAAAGGCTAGGGAGAAGAAGGAGGTGGTATTGCGAACATGGCAATGGATACAGTGACTAAAAGTTAGGAATTTCTTAAATGTCGATACAGCAATTAATCCCTGAAAACAAAGCAGAGAATTGTCGAACGCGCGCCGTTGCAGTACTGTCATTATTGTCGCGTTTGAAAACAAGTAGTAAGTAGTTGGTTGTGTAGGCACATGCGTTAGACTTTGCTCGCGCTATTCTCCCATCGGTAATATAGGTACGCGACACATAAACCGAGCATGTAGTTATTTTACTATGCGACTGTTACACGCGCCGTGTGCAAGAGTCCATTAGTCAACTAGTCTCGATCTGAAATAATAATAATGTCGGGGACATAGGTACCATAAATTACGTATGTAATGTACTACATACGTAACTATTAGTGTTATTGAATTGGTTTATAGCAGCTTCGTGACGTAATATCTTAATACGTTACGCACAACAACGATACATAATTTTATGATCACCTGTTGAGCTCATAATATCCTTGATTGTAATAAAAAATGAAAATTATTACAACTTAAAAAATATAACGATTTAGATTACTATTCTGTTTGATAGATGAGTAATATTTTTTCTTGGTGTACGTCAAAATATTATAAGTATGTAGGTGAGTTTGTAATCCATACTAATATTATAAATGCGACTGTGGGTTTTTTTGTTACGCTTTTACGCCTTAATTACTCGGCCGATCACAATGAAATTACGCATACAAGTTATCAGGGCACAGGCTACCTTTTATCGAGGAAAAGCACTGTTAATAACCTAACCTAATTTACATTTAAACGAGCAAAGCGGCAGCATTTATAATAGTAATCAATAGTTTTTGGTCAAATCCGTTTTGTATAAAAAGCAGAGGAGCAGGTAATGATATCATGAGCACAATTAGCACTATTAAATGATACAAAACGTAATTTATAAGACATTAACGTGGTCCCTTAATGTCTTATAAATTACGTCCTGTATCATTTTACATAAAATATATAATTATTTTGACGGGTCTGAGATATCATATAATAAATCCTTAGATCTGTTAGTTGCTTCTTATTAAATTTATTTTGTTTATTACCAGTTTATATTTGAGATAAACACATTTGCGTAAAACCGGATGAAAACAACATAATGACCGCGTAGTTAAGCTAATGATGTTGATGCGAGCACATGCACAAGTGTGGGTCGTAAGATACCAACAAGAAGTCTCGCGTTGAGTTAAAAATATACTGTTTGTCTACCAGGAAGAAGCGCGGAGTCTGCAACGACGCGGCGGTGTCTGGTTAACGGTATTAGTTTGAACTTTAAATTATAAATATCATTGAGATCAGATTCCCCCGTATTATCAGGCGTAGGTACCTCTGACGGGTGACCCTGGATTCGATCACTTAGGGACCTTTTACAACTTTAAGGGACTCATGCCTTCGTAAACTGACGGCTGACGTCGTAGACCTTGCCAAACAACACCGCTGCCGACGCAATGTGTGGGGGGGCACCGATTCGCAAAAAAGCTATTGTGAATACGTACAATTTCACCAGTAAGCTTATTGCGACACAAGTGGGTTTATGTTTAGCACTACTACTTCCTACCACTGCTTTATTGTATAGAAACGGACTATGATATAGTTAAAATGATTTAAGCGTTATAAACTTATAACACACGTAAAATGAGCAAAATAACTCTATTAATAAAAACTGTTTCAAATAACATATTTCTATTTTGGTAACATAAACAAACATAAAATGTTATACTAATGTTTGTAAACGTGACCAAAGAGTTAAAATTAATACTGAACTCTATCAGAATACCTAATAAATACCTTAATATAAGTACAAAATCTATACTTACAAATTGAGACATTATAATAAATACTCATTCATGGTACTTGAACAATTTCTAAGTATAAAGTATTAAAACTATTAAGTATTTTACATACAAAGCGTAAAAAATACAATATAAAAAGAAAATCTTGTCTCGTCGCGATTTTCAGTTGTATCTCAGATTTATAAAGTTACTAAGAAAGACTAATAGAGTAAGTTACAGCATCTGTCTGGATTTTATGAAGAATTTGAACAATTTTACTAACTGGTATTTGATCGGCGTCTAAATTCGCGGCACGTAATCAAAATAGGCTCATCAAGAATACATATAGACAAGAATGAGAGAGAAAGGGAGAAAGAGAAAGAGAGAAATAACTATATTAATTCAAGATTTAACTTAGATTAATAAATAAAGTTAAGCTTCTGAGAGTCAACATTTCAGTGAACACGGTTACGTCATTCGTCCCTTTTCTCTAGCTTAAATCTTTATCTATGTTATTACAAAAAGAAAATAGAATATGTCTCGTGTGTGTAACAAGATCGTAGGCGCGATAATGTTACGAGAAAGTTATATTTAACGTGGTCAATTGCCCTCCTGGTACGAATCTTTGGCTAAACAAGTGACGCGTTAACGGAGGATAAACTCAAGTACCCAAAAGATAAGCGTCGTAATGGTGTAAAGTCGAGACAAGTTTGTTAAACCAAATATTTACAGAATTATATCATAAATAGAACCAAAAAAACAAATAGTCCACGCCCACATTTAATGGCAATAATGTGTAGGTGCCAAGAACGCGTATTATAAATTTAATTTATTTTGTTCATATGACATATAATAGAACAGCCATTGAACGTAGAATTTACGAAGTACGTTTACGATCAAAGTAATTCTATATTCCAGCGCAAGTTTTTGGTCGATTAAATATTATGATGGTATTATTATTTTCTATGATAAACAATAATACATTTATAACAAAAGAATAGATAAACTATATCAGATAGAAATGGGATTTCTACGTTACATTTATGTCATTATCCACGGCAATCATTAGAAATAGATCTGACATTGAAAACTCTGTTACATCGCAACGTCTACACTCATCTTGAACTATTTCTCCTCGCTTGAAAGTGTGGGTGGCATAACAGCTCTCTATAGGCATCTGACAGCTAGCAGTTGCTCATCAATCTTAACAATATTTTATGTAAATATTTTGCAGTTACATACTTTCAACAGCCTATTAACAATCGCAGACGGAAATTTGTTTAGTTACTGTAGATATATATATCAATGTCTGTTTGCGTTAGTTTTTAATATCTCGTTATGAAGAGGAAGCAAAGAGGATTTATACAAAAGTTCCGTTTGATTTCAGATGAGGAACGGCTTTCGCGACATCTAGGTCAAAGTTTACGAGCACGTATTTAAAATACAGTAATTTTTCCTTCAGATGTTTACATACCAAGAATATATACACATTTATTGTTATAAATAATTCTGTGGGTATCGATGTTACTTTATCTTGCCTTTCACGTTTCTACCACAATGTTACATGTTGAACGTCTGTTCTGCATCCATTATTTTGAGATCTAAATATACTGTTTATTTTATCTTTGTATCTTTGTATCCAATAAGGTGATATAATTATGTGATCCAAAATACATAAATAAGTCCATTCATTCAATATTTAAGTGCTATGCACTTATCACTGTAGCAATTTCTATCTTTCTCGGTCTGATGCCAAATTCTTTAGTTCTCGATATGTCTCTACATAAATAAGTAAATAGTGCGAAATAATAGTCATGCTATAAACATTACTTATGATATCATTTTCAGTTAATAGAATACTTTTATATTATAATATCATATTCTACGATTAAATTAGATTTTCCCGCGGCTTCGCTCGCGTTAGTGTAGGTTTTGTCTGCTCGGCTCCAATTGGTCGTGGCGTGATGTTATATAGCGTATATCATTCCTCGATAAATGGGCTACCCAACAAAAAAATATGTTTTTAATTCGAACCAGTAGTTCCTGAGATTAGCGCGTTCAAACAAACAAACTCTTCAGCTTTATAATATTAAGTATAGAACTAGTAATTATATTTTTAGAGATCTTTGAGTATTTTATACCATACTCTGTACAGAAACAACTTGTAACAGACTTGAAGTTAAAATATATATTGTAGGATCTATCCCATTGCGGGCACGGGATTTCTCTCAGAATCAGGTAGAAAGTTGAAGTATAAGCGTGGTTTACCACGGTGGCCTATTGCGTGTTGGCAGTTTGCACACATTTTAGAAACAGAACTCTCGGTAATAATGCCAGGTTTCCTCAGGATATTTAAATTAAATAACTTTGCAAAAGAAGCTGCGGGCAGAGGGTCGTAGGACCGCAATCGAGACCTCTGCATGACTGATTTTTGATATATGATGTCTAATAGTTTACCTATCAGGGCTATATTTGCTATAAATACTATTTAGAAATTTGTTCTTTCTTTAAACATTTTATTTAGTTAACAAAAGTGCATACAACCGACTATAATAATAGCTTCAAGGAAGTGCGTGCGTTGACGTTGTTTGGACGATCAACGACGTCACGCGCATTTTATATCACAGTTATTTCTCACAGTTTGTGGATTGCGTCACAACTTTATAAAACAAATGACATTACCCGTCGTATCCGATTAGATAAAACTAATATCTGCCTAAGAAGGTTTGTATTAATTTCGTTTGAATGCGTCACGTATCATAATATCTCCTCTGATCAACTTCCTACTACATCCGAAACGTAGTCTTTCATTAATAAATTAGATTATTGATCTTGGACGAATCATTTCACGATTTACAAGTTTATTGCTTTGGCCACCGCATATTTTATTTCATTGATTAGATCATGCTGTTTCTTAACTAGATTAACGTTTTAAACAGTAAATTAATAACATTTTAATAGTTGTTAATATTCATAATATCAATTATGTAAATAGTTTTGACTTATACTATGATAAGATAGTTGGAAGTGTATTACACCCACATTGTGCAATTTATTTATAAGCTCTCACGCAATATAGCAGTGGGATATACAATTTATTTAGATTTCAGTACCATGTAAATAAAAACCAATGCTTATTCCTTCTGATTTGATATAAAGTTTCTTTACAGATGACGTTAGCAACATGGTGTGGCGGTAGTGGACCCCGCATGGGGCGCACGTACAGCGCACTTCTAGCTTCGCAACGTCAGCGAGCCGGCGTATGCGCCGCCGACCGCGCTCGATCCCGCCGCCTGCGCCGCCTCTCTACCGCCACCACGCAGCTTTATGACGCGCCTCCAAGAGCGCAGGTGAGGTCAGAACCCAATCACATACTAAATGGGAACAATGGGCGGCGGTAACTAACGCTTCACTAACTTATTGTTAACTATAACGTTGTTTATGACCGAGATCATCAGAGAATATTAATGTCTCATAATATGTGCTAATTGAATTGTTGAAGAGATTATAATAAATTATTTAGTGCCTCCTACTGCGTATGCAATATTAAACACATTTAAGAACTTTTAGACTATACTGCGGTGGAAATCTGTGGTCATTATAAGACGATGAATGCAAGAATTTCTACCGTTACTAGCAGTGTTCATATTTGTGATTATTGCTTATACTGCGTAATCAACTGTAGTGACCGAAGAAGGTCCACAACAAATGTTTGGTCCGTATATATATTCTGTTATCAAATCAAGTGCAAATTAATTCTATTTAAATGAAAACGTGGGCCGTTTTTATACGAAATTGATTCAATTGTCCTTGTTGGGCTGGCCTTTGTGTTTGAAAATTGATATCGCGCGCAATGATTGTGCAATCTAATAATGTCAACAAATAATGAAATGAGTAGCAACACACCTGGTTTTCTATAGCAAATATCAATAAATTGTGGAATATAATTATATAAGCGAATAATAAATCTAAACGTGACAAACGCCGCATCTACAATTTATCAAAGTTTCTAAATATAAACATATCAATGAGTTTTATATAATAGCGGAAGCATAATGTTTGCTTTTAGATTTTTTATCAATGAATTGTTTGTTTCTTGTTTTTAGTTAAATATAGACAAACAAAGATGTTGTAAACGTATCGCTTGGAAAATAGTGGTAGAACGAGTCTGATTTAAGGGTCAAGCTTCAATGTCAAATCATAATAATTCAAAGCTAACGTTAGTGACGTTAATATTTTATAACAAACTGATAAAACATCAAAAGTTCAAACTGTATTTGAATAATTAAACAAAACGGAACTCGTTTAAATAACAACACAATATTGTTCCAATGATGCATATTTCATTAAGAGCTTAACAGTGGTCGTGCGTCAAAAGCTTGTTTCTTATTCATTTGTATGACGATATGTATACGTCTCGTTGGTTAGTGTGTCACTAATACACACTGTGCTGTTAGATTCGGTCGAGCCAATGACATCAGTGATAGGGAGGCAAATGTCAGCAGCTTATTAACTAGACTACGAGAAAGATATTTTTGTATCTGATTAATATACATCAGCGCTAAATATTCGCTTCACTTTTGGTTACAGCTACTTGTACTATTCATTATTCAAGCGATATGCTTATGTTTAATGCAATTATTGTCATTTAATCTAATCTTATCTTATCGAATAGAAGATATGTTTGTACCTATATCTTAATTTGCGCCGTCTGTCGATGCTTTATGCACTAAGTAGAACAAGTCTTGTAATATCTGATATATACACTGCCGGTCAAAAGTTTGAGACCACCTACATCAAAGTTGCAAATGGATGTAAAACTCAAAATAAAAAGCTAAACATGAAAGGATTTATTGTGATATTTATTAAGTATGGCAAATGCAATTAAATATAAATAAAAAATATTCAATATTTCGACAATTTAACTTAAAATATATGTTGACAAGCTAAACAGCTTTTTCATCAAAAAACCCTCCCTTGCATTGAATCACTTTGTTGACAAGTCTTGGCATGCGGGCAATCAATTTGTCGATTGTTTCTTGTGAAATATTGTTCCAGCTTTCTTGCAATGCTCTCCACAAATCTTCTTGTGAGCTGGGACAACAACTGCGCACGTTTCTGTCCAGCTCTTCCCACAAAAGTTCTATAGGGTTAAGGTCGGGGCTCTGAGCGGGCCACACCATGTTTTTTAACACCCCTTCTGCTTCTTTTGTATCTAAATAACCCCGGCATAATTTGGAGCTGTGTTTAGGGTCGTTGTCTTGTTGGAAAATAAAGCCATCTCCAACTAGCCGAAGTCCCGATGGTACAGCATTACACTCCAATGTTGCTTTGTACTGCTCCTTTTTCATAATTCCTTCGACTCGTACCAAATCTCCAGTTCCACGGCTCGAGAAACAACCCCAAACCATAACGGAACCACCGCCATGCTTCACTGTGGGCAGGACACAGTCTGGCATCATCTTTTCCTCGGCACTCCGCCGAACAAAAACACGTCTTTTGCTCCCAAACACTTCAAATTTGGACTCATCTGTCCAAAGAACTCTTTTGAAGTCTTCTTCACTCCAGTCTCGATGGGTAAGGGCCCACTGCATTCTCTTCTTTTTGTTTTGTGGCCTTAAGAGAGGTTTTCGCACAGCTACGCGACCAAATAACTTAGCGTCTCTTAGTCTTCTTTTCACTGTGGTCAATGACACAGGTGTAGACCGGGATTTGTTCACTTCAGCGCGGATTTCTGGTGCTGTCAGGCGTCTATTTCGCTTGCTTGTTACCACGATGAACTTATCCTCGCTAGAAGTGGTGGCTCTCGGCCTTCCCGACCGCGAACGATCTTGATTATTGCCAGTCTCCTTGTATCGGGTTATTGTGTTATGAACACAAGTCTTCGACAACTTGAGCTGAGTAGCAATCGCACGTTCAGATTTGCTTTCGTTGTGTAAAACAATGGTGACAGCACGAGTTTCACCGCTAATTTGGCGTACTTTTCCCATAATGAGATGTCTTCACTGTAAGAACGACGAGCTCGGACTAACCAAGATTAAGAAATATTTACTCCATGGAAACTCAGGTGTTCACAGTGTTTTAGGAAGTTAAAATTTCCTAAAATTCTGTTAACACAAAACAAAGCCCAAATAATGAATAATAGTCAGGTAACAATAATATTACAATGACTTTAGCGCGCGGTCCGCACGCGGCGCCCATTGATGTTTCTAGACAAAAGACCTTTGTACGATGATTACATAAAAATAAATAGAAATAATGACTTCGAAAAATAGTTAAATATCCATTGTATATGCAGGTGTTCAAATTAATTGTTTATCATATGTATTTTTAACAAATTTTATTGTGAAACAATATTTTAACTTGTGGTCTCAAACTTTTGGCCGGTAGGGTATACTATTAAACAACAACACAATGATTTAAATTAATTGTATTATATATATTTGTATATAAAAGATAAATGCCTCAGCATAATGTTATACCTACTTCCTTACTTATAATATTTTAATACGACACTGTGTTCATTGGTTTGTCCCTCTTTCTCGCGTCTACCTGTACACATTGAAAGGATTTTTTGCATATAAATTGGTTATGAGCAGTGGCCATACACCACTTTAAATCCTAGCTAAAATATACGGTTTCCTTAGATTTAGTCATTCAAGTTTATCTTTAGAACCAAATTAAAGCGGCGTTTAAATGTAGTTTAATTTATAAATAGAAACGGTCAACGGATAGAGTTTATTTTTGTTAATCAATATCTTGATTTTAGCATAAACCTTCATAGTTAACGATTTGATAAACATATTTATCGAACATCGACATTGATGCATACACGTCGTGTGCGACTCGACGATATATTCAAGGTAGGATACGTCATACGATTCACTTTTCTATGTTTCTTTACAAATGTATTGTTTTCTTTATGTCAGAGTAAATGAATAAAAGAAACGAAGATTACTTAACTATTGAAATTAAACGACAATAAATCGAAGTATTCGAGCGTAGGTACTTTAAATATAAAATTTTCAACAGATTAAAACAATATAGACTATAATAACAATAATAATAATAAACGAGACAGTCGTTATGTCATCATGGGACTAACGCGATATTGGAGGTCACAGTACACTAGTTTTTAAACTATCACCTTAGCCTTGTGATGTAAACAAAAAATTTATCACCAGGATAAATAAAAGCGCACAAACCGCAGGGCAGCTTGTGGCGAGCTGAATGTGAGTGGCGATACTGCGATCCTAAATGCCTTACGGTGTGGTCACGACTTCGGTCTTAGCGGCAAGCGGCGCGGGCGTGCGGGGCGGCGTCGGTGAGCGGAGCATTGTGCACGCCACGTGTTACGCTACTCAGTCAGTAGCGGTTGGTGGCTAGATAGAATATAGAAGATGTTTCACTTTTGTATGGGACTCCGGCTATAACTTGTACATCCTCAGGAAAACTGGGAAACGTACCTCTAATACATTTAGTTAAGCAATTGTTTATTAATTTCTAGTATTTTCGTTGCGCAAAATAAAATACAAAATGTTTGACATTTATACATAACCTAGAATTCTAGAAATGTCAGAAGTAAAATAAGTCTTGCTGGAATAATATTCACCAATGAATTGAATATTCTTGTAAAAATGAAAGAAAAATGTATGAATTCAGAAATAATAAGAAACACCAATTTAGCATTGGAATATTTATTATTAGTCAATATGACAGTTGAATTGACAGTTAATGTCAAATATAAACAAAATGTTTCGTTCCGGAGTGCATCCTGTAAAATCAGTATTATAGGTATTATATGAATATATTTTTATGTTGATTGTTTGTTGTGTATAATAGTTGACATGAATAAATGATACTCTAAAACATATTTATTGTTGACATATATATTTATATATTATTTACATTATTATATAGTACTTTCGTACTCTCGATATGATTTATGAACGCAAATAAAATTACCGAGAATCACCGCCATATTGAATAATTGCAATAATATAAAAAGTATTATTTTTAAGCGCAAACGTAATTTGTCTTAAATTCAGGCAATAATATTTATCCTCGATTCCTGGTATATTTTGCTATTTTTTGGCTGATAGTACATTTCCTCCTTGGATTTATATAATCTGCTGTCTTAAACAATTCTTTATATTTCCTTACAAAATTACAAATTTCATGAATGTAGAGAGACGGTAATGGAAGCAAACCAAAGCTCTTTAAACTTCGTACGACACGATTCATCGGGTTGTATTCCACACATGGCTTTAATACTTTTTGAGCAACAAATACTTTGTTTTGATCAGTACTATTACCCCACATAACAAGTCCGTAGCGTAACAGTGAACCTACGTATGCGTGGTAACACGTAGTTGCCATTTTTATACAAAACTAAAGGTTATACTAAGCTTATCATAATACCTCAATGAAAACCACAGTCAAATTGGTTTAGTGTTGTTGATATTAGCATGAACAAACGTACAGACAAAACCTGAAGGCCAATTCTGATAATAAAATATATTCAGAATGGAGGTTCGAGCTAGTAGTTAACATCAGAGCTAAACTTAAATGCAATTTATGATTACATATGATTTTTATTTTAATTAAGGAGAATACCATTTGTGATATTCATGACACTAATATAAACCGGATCTCCATTTAGATCAGTTTTATTTCAAGAATTTGCTCTCTGTTTACAACTGTGTAAAGTTTACTTAAACGTTTCCACATATATATATATCATCTCCGTTCGCGTCAATCATCATAGTTAGTGTTATGCTCGTAATTTATTGACTGTAACATTCTCTGTAATGCTAGACAGCTTAATGTCGCTACCGCTATACGTGTGTCAATTAAAATTATTGTATTAATTACTATATATCCTGATAATTGTGTACATCAGCTACCCCAATTAACTTAGATATCTGTACTATTCAATTAAATTTTACGCATAATGTGTATCTTAGAAATTAAGTTCGTTACGGTGACTTAAAATTAAATGTCAATAGACTGGCGTTGAGTTTTCTGGCATGATCGGCAAGAAATGTAGAGGGATTATTGACAAGCCTTTGGTTCTAGTTGTAAGAAAGTCAAAACCTCTGGCAGCTAGTTTAAAGTATCTCTTAACTTAATTTTTCTCAAGAACTGTTTTTCTTTGTGACTAACCTAAAATACGACTTGCACACTAGGATACAAGCTCTTTGTCGCGGAGTATTTAACAAGCATACTATTAACAGACACAAAATACATTCAGACCCAGAACAATCAACTGTGAATCAAATTGTCCTAAGTGGGATTCGAAACTACAACACTGGGCTCGGCGGCGAGTACAAACGCCGCAGACGATTTTGTTTCTATTCATACATTGCAAAGCGTGATTTAAAGCAACCAGCACAATAATCGCAACGAACACGTATATGGTGGTACAAAACATCTATTCGGATTCAATTCGGAACCCAAAAAGGCTCTGAATAATTACGCAGCAGCTTTATAGTCACGGCATAATGGCAAAGGCATATCCAATAAAAAGGAAAATCTGTCCGATCAATTGAAGCCCTGCCCGTTACAAAGCTTAATATAGGTCAATATTCACGCTTTTACAATGTGTGACCCAAAAGTTGTTACAGGTGCTATGAATATACTAGGGTCATGTTTATGCAATGATGTAGGCAATCCGCTGCAAGTGGCTCACGTACTTATCCAACTTTTTAAACCTTTTACAAAGTCGGGATACAGTTTGCCGTCTATTCCGTTACTATTCTGCATAAGAGCGGATCCGCTTGTTACAGTAACCTATTCAGTAATCTGTATAATATAGAGACGATCATGACCATTTATCAGCACTATAAAAATACACAAAACAAATAATTTATTCATTTAGGTCACCAAGAAACCCACTGTTGGAAGGTCGACATCAAAAACTTAAGGGTGATGTGCAGATATATTTATGGTTACTAGGTTCCTAAGGTATGGGGTTGATACATACCCCCATAAATCTGCGCTTAATTCCGCACAGAAACCGCAGTTATTGAGGTCGTTATGTCAGGTGCCAAGGGCCTTTGACTTCTGGTCCCATTTTGATTTCGTTTACGTATATTCAGAGATAGCGTTCGATGGACGATTAGAATTTCGCTCCAACGAAATTTAAATGTTAATATCATTATAAATTTAAATGTATGAGGGAAAATATTATACTAAAATCGTCACCTTAACCTTTTCGAAAGTATGTTGCGACCCTGAATAAAGCAATAATTGTATATAATAGACGGGCATAATCAATTTTTAGTTAGGGTCATAGTCTTTTCACAAAGTCCTGCTGTTACCAATTATTTGGTACCTATACCCTTAAAGGAAACTAGCGTAACAATAGCAGATGCATTGTTACTGCGATTCGCCAAGGAGGAAGAGTATTAGAAGCTCACATACCTATCTCTTCCATAATTTTCCTTTCATTCTTACTTAAACTCTTTGGCTCTAAGATCAGCAACGACCGAGTGGTACACTAAGTACTACAAGCGCTTGTAAGATACGGTA
Organism: Catocala nupta; assembly: GCA_963675205.1. Lineage (NCBI taxonomy): Eukaryota > Metazoa > Arthropoda > Insecta > Lepidoptera > Erebidae > Catocala > Catocala nupta. The sequence continues at coordinate 20,709,606 of OY776086.1, read as the reverse complement.
ACGGTACACCAAAATAAAAAATATGTACTATATAACTACTTAGTCCACTAGTTATATATAGTATGGATTAATAGGTATGTCTCATATAACGTTTTTATAACATTTCCTTTAATCGGTTCTTCGGGGTGAAATAGACATGTAGAAAATCTTAATACGCGGATATCTCGTTCGTAGATGTGTTAGTTACTGAATAATATATTGTCAAATAATATAGATAATTTTAATAAATTAAATTGTCGAATCTTACCTTATTCTGTGCCAAATTGATATTGAGACCTGCATAGAAATTGTAAACTTATAGATTACGAGTAAAATGTTACTTTCAGTTTATAGGTTTGTATCTTAAAAATCGAATTACACCTGGCTCACGCTTGACCGGGTTTAATGTCTATTTTATTGCCTTTATTTTATTGAGGTATCTCCGAGGATATTTTGAGAGTTCAGAGCTTGAACCATTTGATATTATTTTTAACCGTCTCTGCATTAGGGTGGTAATACTGGGATGGGATTTATTAAGGCCCCGTCTGAAATATGTATAACCCTCCCCGGCTTGCTTATACCAGGTCGTTTTACAAGCCTATATATTATCAAAACGGCTTAGATTTTCGTTTTGCCGAACATAACTCATCAACAAACGTAAACTTAGGGCGTTAGAGACTAAATTGTTTTGGTGAAGAAAATAAATTACCCAAAAAATATTCGTGGCAAACGACTTCAAGTTATATAATACGCTGCGTACTGAAATTGAAATTCCTAAACGTTTTTATGAATCACTTTAATATCATAACATATGTTCAATAATATGGTGTCATTTCAACGTTTTTGGTGATATTGGCAAGACTAAAGAAGTTTTATTTGTAAAAATAATAAATAATCTCAGTTACATTTAATTTATAATATTTCACCATATTAAAATACATTAAATATTGAGCGTATACACATAATATTACGTGAATTTCTTTATCTTATCTATATGGCGACTTAGGAAGATATATTATGTGTAGGTATTCTTTCCAACTCACATTTATTTTTCAATTTAAGAACACGGATTCTGACATAAGAATATCATCGTGGCGAAACATACTAAAATATTTATGCAAATACTAGTTATATATGGTTCGTCTACTTCCTCATGTTGGTATACATTGATTGGCTACGGAAATGTTTCCACGAGTATTCTAGAAAGTTTCTATGTTTGTTCGCACAGTGGCTGATATTTTGAATGTTTGGTTTCGTAGTTATCGTAAAAGTTCAGTTCAAATAGTTCATAATATATACATAGTTAATAATTTTACTAGTTTAGCTAAGTTGTTTTCGAAGTGTAAAGTTTGAAGTTTGTATAATACACGTTTATTAGTAAAGAATTTAGTCATCAATTTACAAATTTAGTTCTTAACTACACTCCGCATTTTATAGCAGTTTTACTATCACTTAAATCATTTCGGCTGCAAAGTTTATACCTATGCTAAATTTTCAGATTAATGTATCAACAACGATTTCAGTCTACGAAATCGTTGTTTTGTAATAATTTTATTATTCGTGTTCTTATGTAGATTATGCTGGGCAAACCTTATGAGATATTTTACGTAGTAGAAATGGTCTTAAAATACATACAACATCTGCACAATGGCATGTGTCCAAAGTTTTGTTAAATAATATGTTAGTTAACTTGAAAATGTACTGAAAGCGGCCATTTACAATAATTTGGTATGCGAAAAAGGGTAGTCTGCATACATATTACTAGTTTAGTCATATTTGACCGGCACCTCAACCCAATTAGTCATTCTCGGAATCTTGTATATATGTACATACATTACAGAATAGAAAGGTAGGCAAATTTCATAAGTACTTAGTCTGGTATAAATACTGCTACAATTAAAAAAGAACATAATTTTACATTTTAATTTGGAATTTGTCATCTTAGGTATATGAATATTCATTATGTTTTCTCATTTTCGCGCCAGCCGGTGTTAAATATTTTTGTGATATTAAAATGGAGTGGGGTAATAAAGAGAACCGAATCGCCAAATGCAAGTTACGAAACTCGCCATCCGCTTGGAATCGAATGTTTGTGTAGCGGGCTATTACTCATAGTAGTTACAACTACTCCTCTGTTAGAAACAGAAAAGAATCTGGCCGTCCACGTAGTATTCGTACGAAAAAGGCGATCAAAGCAGTGAAGGAAAGAATTCAAAGAAAAAACAGAGGTCACAGAAAATTACTGACGAGAATTTTTTTTATTGAGCTATGTTTTACCAAGCAGAATGACCGAGTTTATGCTCAAAGCTCTATATAGAAGCTTTCCAATTAGTCAGCAGAGTACAACGTGGACATTATCAGACTTCAGTGATGGTTTGGTGGGGTGTTAGTTATTAAAATGGAATGAGGTGTTACCATGTTTCTTGCAAATAAATATTATTATTATTATTAAGGAGTGACTTAGCCATATTTTTGTGAAAAAGGTGTCAAAACATCGGCACTAGTGTATTAAGATACGATTCTTGAGAAGGTGGTCAAGCCACTCAACAACACCATGTTCCATAACCAAGAATGGTCCTTTCAGCAAGATTCAGCGCCGGATCATAAAGCTCGATCCACCCAAGCGTGGTTGGAAACGAACTTTTCGGACTTTATCAGAGCTGAAGACTGGCCGTCATCTAGTCTCGATCTTAATCTACTGGTTTATGATTAATGGTCAATTTTTCAGAGTATGGCATGCTCTAAACGTCATGATAATTGGAGTCCCTAAAACAACCTACAAGATTGGCAGTGAACAATTTTCCCATGGAGTGAGTGCGTGTTTCTATTGATAACTGGCCTCATCGTTAAAAGGATTGTATTAGAGCCAATGGAGATCATTTTAGATGAGCTTGATATATTTTTAAGGTTATTATATTAATGTATAACTAACATACATGCATAGATTCACGCCTGTTTCCCAGAGAGGTAGGCAGAGACTACGGATTTCCATTTACTACGATCCTGACACACTTCTCTGGCTTCATTCACTTTCATAACAAACTAACATACATCACAGTAAAAATGTTTTAGGCAATACAAAAATGGCAAGACTAGCTATAGGTGTCGACAGATACTTATGAAATGTTGATAAAGAGGTGGTTTATTGGACAACTACTACTTAACCCCTTACGAATATAAAGGTGTTATGTAATATAAAAGACTTAAATTTAATTCGCTCATTTTATTTATTATACTTTTATTTTTGCCAATTGCCATATTAAAAGTCAACTGACATCGTTATATTACACATAAATAAAAACTTTAAAAGGGTTACATCCTCTCTCTCTACGACTAGTCCAGTTTATGATATAGCGTTCCCCTACACCAACCATCAAAGTTATATTAGGTGGAGCCGCTGTACCTTCCAGAGCCCGAGAGCACCTTCTGGGACCAGTTATAGACAGGTCTTGTCCCCAAATCTCGACTTTCTCCACCCTAACCTCAGAGATCCGGTTCTTATAAGCGAGCTACCTCGTGCACAAGTGACACTAACTATTCTCCAGATAGGTACCGGAGCAATAAAGCTGCTCACCACTCGCAACTCTGGGAGTTGCTAACGAAAACCTCGCTGAAACCGACGGAGAAGTCGCCTCCCATATCTCCAGTATGGTACTGGAGCTGTATAACGCATTCTCACTTCCCGAAGTATATCCATACGCCTACCCAAATAGGCCTTCAAGCCGGGTGTGGCCTGAGTCACTTTAGCTATGACTCTTACTTGCTGAGCAGGCAGCGCTCGAGATGCATTGTGGCGGTGAAACCAAACTGCCACTTCGCTAAAGACAACTCTGTGCCTAGCGCGACCGACTGGTTCGCACTAGCCGCACATGAGTCCGACGCTCGAACGCCACGTGCTTGCCGAGCAATGAACATGTCGTCCTCAGCGGCTAACCACATACCCCTGCGAGTCCAACACCAATGTCAGGCACCACGCACTCTAATCAGCGCGGTCGATAGAACACGCCTTTCGAGGCGCAGTGGGCTTCCTGACCCCGCAGTACCCTGGTTCAAAGAGCGAGACCTGTAGTTCTCCCCCCGAAACCCTATCTACTCGGGTCTTGTAGATAGGGACTTTAAAAGGCTTAGTTTAAATATCGTAAAAATGATTAAATATAAGTTTTATTAACCTAACTACAAATATTTCAGCAGTGGTCTGACAGACCGCGTCGGTCTCGCCGCCGACCTATGGTTGCCCGTTTAACTTCAACATAAAGATAAATTCTCTTTTTGTCATCCGAAATGTTACAGCTTGTTAATGACTTTGGGTAAAGGTTTCTTTGTCAAGGCAATTTGTATGCCAAAAGGTGAAAGGGTTAAATCTTGATGATCATGAAAATATCATTCGAAATGTGAACAATCCCATTACATTGAAATGGAACAGCCGTCATATAGTCTATTTTAAATGACCTAATTGCTTTAATTATTCACATTCATTATTGAATTAAAAGGGTTATAAAGTGTAAATAAATACAGATAAAGGTCTTGTACATAGAATTTGTATTCACGATACACAAATCAGATATATATCTGATTTTAAAACTCTTGCACATTTTGTTGAATTTCTGAGAAAGACATAAGTTTTGAAGGAGCACAACTTTACAATAAGTTACCATCCGATATAAAAAATGTAAGCTCTAAATGTTAGAATACATATATTAAACAAAATTGCTTCTAAACAAAATAAATAACTAAAAAGCAACCAAATTACCTAATAAATATCATATTTATCATATTATATTTATTAGGTAATTTGGTTGCTTTTATTAAGCACTTGAAATGTATTTATACACAATGTTATCCAATGTTCTCATGTAAGTGACTTTGTCTTTTTGAGAATAAATTCTTTAAACATAAAATTTGACATTGTTCTCTACGCGATTATCGCAATCGTTTGATGTGGACTATTTAAAAAGTTGTTAAGAAGCAACCTAAAGAATGTTTTATTCTTGCTACCCTTAACACGCGTACGGGTGGGAGAAGAATCTGAAGACTTTTAAAGTGCGAATTGAATATCTGTACCTTACTATGCACTACGCTTATGTACCTTAGTGATATTATAATATTGTCTTTTCATCTGTAGCCTTTTTAAATTAGATGTAATGGCTAATAGCAACAATATACTAATTTGGAAAAACCATGTGTTTAATATCGTTATAAACATTATAAAAAATGTGACGACATAATATAACTGCCCAACGGCAATGTTTTTTACATGCGCTTACTTCTCCGTAGCAAAAGAGGAGCGCAATGTCGGGCTCATCTGGGGAAGCCCCAGTTACGACGACTAAACCTACCACGGTGTGCTAACTCACTGCGTTAAAGGTTGGGTGGATCGCTGGAACTATGACATCAGCGATCCACCCAGCAGTACTCAATGCAGGATACACTTAGAGGTGTATATCCCGAACTTAACCCAAATATGAATAGGTCTACCAGCCTTCAAAAACATTCTGTAGCAAGTACAGATGGCCAATCTTCGTTATAAAGTCTGTTCAAAAATATGTTCTCTTAAATTAAAATGTCAACATAGTTTGCATAACAGGTAAAATTTGATGTTCATTAGACTAGATCGGGTCGCTATTTTGTAGTTTTTATTCCGAGAATTGGCCCTCAGATTAAAATTCCACTAAACTGACTATTAAGCATGAAGTGTCTGGTGGAGGTGAATGACTCGAGATACGCCTGGTAACAGTTTGTAATCCAAGATCTTTCTTTTAGATGTTGTATGTATTTAAATATTTTATCCCGACAAGTAAAATTTCAGATTTTTGTAATTGGGATTAAATATAATGACCACCAAAAATACTAATTGCACAGCAAAATATGCTTACTAAAATATAGGTATCATAACGAGCACCTATACGCCTTAAATCACTGCATTCCGTCTCGGAAGGGTTAGGTTATGTTAGGTTCCTTCTTAAATCCACCCAAAAATAGGAGCCGTCGACTTAGTTTGATCTCTTTAAATATATTTTGCTGTGTAATTAGTATTTTTGATGTAACAAAAGCAAAAACTTGAGGAACAGTTGAATACTATTGAAATTAAACTACTATATACGGTTTTATCGCGTTGTTTATTTATTTGCTTTTCTGCTGGCTGCTGAAAAGCAACCGAAATGTCGGGGAAAGTGTAAACCTAAATATAAATAGATTTAATAGTTTAAATAATTTTATTAGCATATAAATTAGTAAAATTCAATAGTAGTAGTAGTAGTAGTGTAATAGTTTCAAAATTATGTAATACAGTGATAAATAAACAACGCGGTAAAGTCCGTATATAGTAGTTTAATTTCAATGAATAACATTCGCGTAAACAGAAGACAATAATAGTTAAATACTATCCTTTATAATTCTACCTATTAGCTAAATGGAATAACAAATTACCATTTTTATTCCCAGAATTAGTTTAATACTCTTAGGTACTTGTAGGGATATCACAGAACTCAAGTATTATTATATTATAAGAAAACGTTGAATGTATATCCTATATTTCCTTATAATTTTGTGCGTAATACTTTGTGATAAACTTATTATATCGAGTTAGAAGGACTACTGACAAAACAAGATATATATACTACTACTATAGAAATATCATCATTATGTAAGATTACATATCGTTTCGTAATTATATGTTGCTGTTTGTATGTGCAGTGTTACAACGGGCGGGATCTTCCGACAGTCAACGAGTCGCCTAGTGGGAATGGCCACTGGGGGCGAGCGTGGCGACTTCGTATCAACGAGCCCTCCGACTCTGTCGAGTCCCCTCGCAGCATCTCCAATTCCAGTCTACGTGAAGTTGACGACGAGCTCACCGGAGAAGAACTGGCCACATACATGTACCACGTGAACTGTAATATTGGAGGACTCACCTGAGACACGTCCGTGTAATCGACAGTGACGACACGACAGTTCCTCGCTGAGCTCAAACTCCTAGTGACGGTGGTCAACGGCCTAATAGTGTGATGTGCTCTCTAAGTGATTACTAATTGTACATACGTAAGCATTGTTGTCCATTGTTAGTTAAGGCTTTGTTAAGATTTAAAATGTTAATGTAGACTTAAACATCCAATGAGGTTCCAAGTGCTTTTCTGTTTAGAGAAACGTTACTAAGATGGAAAGAAAATGATTCATGGAAATTTATGTGTTAAACGGAGCCAATGTAATGACTATCTGACGGGTATATAGATGATTAAGGGCCTATAACTATAGATGTAATGAAGTAGGTAATCCTGAAACTTGCCTACCGGCGTGTCGTAATGCTGTAATCTTCGGCACGCACTGCCCATAACTCATTCTAGAATATATTAATTGCGCTAGGATGACACTTTAGTTCTACATAAATTTGAAGGTTTGACATCACTTTCACCTGAAGTACTTTAAAACCGAAGAATGAAATTTCGTTGAAATTAATTGATATTATTTATTTTAAAATATTTAATTTGAACAAAGTGATTACAAGTATTCATTGGAATTGTCAGTATGTATAAATAAGATAATATAGTTGATAATGTATTAGCGATATTGTTTATGATGATTGTATAAAGTATGTGCTAAGCACAAAAATTAAAATATGAATGTAAAGATTTGTGTTAAATGTGTGAAGCGATTTGTATGTAATTCGGAAGGCTGCAGCATTAGCGGCACAAAGTAATCCAATAAATAATGTGTACCTAAAGTTTCTAAAAGTGAAACCCCTATGTTAAATGCCTCGTTGTATCCCGCCTAAAGTTGTAAGGGTCGTCTGTATATCACCCAACCGTATCAAGAATGTGATCTGTCAACTTTGTTCTTGTGTGAGTGCCGACAGATTGGGATATATGCCAGATTTGAATCGAGCGTGTTTGAACGTCTTTACCAAAATAATGTCACATAATGCAAGACAATTTTATCCATATTATAAGAGACTGTGACAGGTCAATATGTTTTGTTGAAAATTTAATGAATTTTGTGTGAATGTTTGTAATAATTGGCGGAGACAGAAAAACCGTATATCAAATATATCTAGGTCACTAATACTGGAAAATATTGACTGTTAACTAAATAATTAATACTTCTATAAATGTTTGATGTTATTGAAGTGTATGCAGGCTTATTTTATAGTTTATGAGGACACCGATTAATATAAAATTATATGTTTTATGGGATATCGGTAACTCTTAAGTAAATCTTGCCATTTAATTAAGTTCATATAATAATGGTATAGAATATTTAATATTTGAATTCTTGTTTATTTCTTTTCTAAAGCAATTTGTTTTTTAAGAGATCAATTGAATATATTCTTCGATATTATTTCTTGAATTTATTGTAATTTAGCCACTTTTATATTGTTTGAATTTATAATCTTAAAAAGATCTAGTTATCTTTGACGTAAATAAATATAGTCGATAATAAAACTCTACGAAACAGACTGTAAATATAGTAGTTATAAGTATTTGAAACAAGAAGCCTAACTGATTTGAATTAAATATGGAAAAGTAATACACATAAGCTTTACGACGTGGTTTATGCGTTGCTGTATTGAATTATCTATTTTATCAGGTTTTATATTATGTGACATCGTAAATTTAACATAGAGTATATATATAGTAGGCTTGTGGCTGTGTATTGAAGGTAGGCGTTGTAGAGAAGTGAGACATTAAAATGGAGAGAGCTGGATTGTTCTCTTAAATACGAAAACAATGTATTTATTTTATCAACTGTGATTTTTATATTTAGTATTTGTACGATGTGTTTGCGAATTACCGATACATTTTAACAGTGTAGAATTAAAAACAAAGAAAATCACCTAATGCAACGACTGTTATTAAAATTGTTAAACATAAAGTAAATATATTCATATTTATATATTTATATATAATTTGTATTATCAGTTTTACTGCAGATTTTGAATATGTAAATAATATGCGTAGTACACTTATTAATTCATTTATTTGTAGATCAACCATCACATTTTTTTAATCGGCAAATTTTGCAAATATTTAAATGAAATAAGGCAGATAATAACTTCTAAAACGTAAATAGTTGGCTCTTTTAACTAATTACAACTAAACAGAACCAGCCATGTCTTATAGGCAGAATTTGGCTAAAATCCTAGAAAACCAAAATATCGTGGAGGGTTCAGAAAGAGATATCAACATAAGCCAAAATCCCACCAAATTGAACTCAGATTACAAGAGATAACAAAAGAGCGAGCAGGAAGTATTTTCCTTGTAGCCTACTACAAGGATATTATATAACACCTACTTGATTCAATTTGCTCGGTTCCAAAAAATATGACTTTTGACAGTATGACTAAATTAGGCAGTGATTTAATTTACACTGTATTTCAAGATTAAAGTATTTATAACGCAAGTTCCATGTCACAATAAAATTGTTTAAATTATTTACTATCATTGTTAAATTTAAATGTAGATAAAAGTGTTGTTGTAAAATATTATAACGAGTGATCTATTTTGATTATTGTAATGTCAATGAATAAAGAACGAAAATCATGCAAGATAACATATTGTTTTTTTTTAATTTATCATACATCATCTCCTGCTGTATTATTTACTGATATATAAGTAGATATATACAAGGTTGACTAAATAGTGAGACTTTATTTCTATCTACATATATGTATAATTTCGTGTAGAGCTTGTATGTGGTACATACTATAGTATGTATATACTATAATATGTACCACATACAAGCTCTACACCAAATTTCAGTTCAATAGGAGCAATAGTTTTGCCACAGGATAGATTTTAGTTTGCAACGGATTGTATCTGCCCTAACAGCTGATCGAGAGTCTAAGCATAGGTATCTAATGTCATGCACATTAGAGCGACAAAAATGTAGGAGACGTTGCCGCTCTGATACTTAGTATACATTATTACAGTAGCCAACAATCACGGCAAAGTGAGTCTTAATCTTAGCGCAATAAAAACGAAAACACAAACATATGTGCTTGCGTTTTCACCACTAGTTTATACCATTAGTTTGTAACACAAACAAGGAAGTAATAAATAAACCCATGACAACAACGAAACAATTAAAGAAAACAACAATGAAAGAACATATGTTTATAAAATAGGGTGTTTACGTATTAAATTGATTTAATTTGTTTGAAAAGTGATTTTCTATTTTTATCTTTATCGAGTTTTAACCGTTTCGAATGAACACTGAGACCATATGGAATACTCTGTCCATTATAATGTCCATGGAGCATAGCAACCTTGTATAATGATTATTTGCACTGAACGGATGGTGTAATAATTGCCTCGCCACTGCAACTGCGCCGAGGGTTCGGGTGTGCGTACCATTTGTATGTTTCGTAAAAGACAAATGACAACGTACTTACTTAAGCATAATTTTCACACAACGGGCACAAAGAACATTCAGACTCGGAACAGCTATTTGTGGACCACACAATATTTTTTCCCGTGTGGGGATAGAACCCACAACACTCTGCGCGGCGGCAGTGGCAAAGCGGCCACTTAAACCACTACGCCATTCGGGTATTCAAAATGATTACTGATTTATGTATTTAAAATGATTATTGATGCCATAATAGTTCGGAAGCTCATAAGAATTTGATGATGATGATGGCGTTGTGGTCGCCTCGCCACTGCCGTTGCGCCGAATGTTAGGGACGTACGACGGACAGTTTTTGGCGAAAACATAAAAGGTACGTACACTGCACGTTCTTTTTTATGTATCCTAAAAGACAACGTATTCACTTAAGCATAATTCTTGTGTCGCTGGGAACTTTACAAACGTGTAATCCATGGGTACGAAGAACACCCAGACTCGAAATAATTTTCTGTAGATCACACAAAATGTTATCCCTCGGTACACAAATAGTGGCAAGGCAACCATTTATACCACTGCGCTATTCCTGCCATACCTAAATGACATTTTTTTTATACAATGTATAGTATGTAACATTATCATGTAGACATATTTAAAGGTAGTTCACTGGTGTTAAAACTACTACAACAAAACTGACATGAATGAAATTATCCACTCGCAATGATCTCCTAATCCTAACTAGTTTTATAAATGCGAATATGAGTTTGTTATGTTTTCACGCCTTAACTACTTGACCGATCATCATGAAATTTTGCATACGCATTGTCAGAGGTAAGGAAAAGGACATAATGTGCCTTTTAAAAAATAAGTATTGTTTCCGAGCGAGCACAGCTAGTAAAAATGCATATGTAAAATATTGTGTAATTTTATTTAAAATATTTGTGTGATAAAATAACTAGTCCTAGATAATTATATACTAATTAAGTAGTCATTTATCTATAATAAATAATACCTTATACCAATTTATTTACCAAAAATATGCACATTTGTATCTACTTACAAATAATATTTGAACCAACAGAAAAGCTACAAAATAGTTGCACATTTTACAATTCTTTTCACATACATACATGCACGTTACAAGTAACCGGCCGTTTTTGGCCGTAAGACGTGGTATTCCGTCACACAAGTATTTAGTGTGCCAAGTGAAGTTTTCTTACATAGTATTAAGGTGTAGTCTATTTACTAACATTAAATTTTAAAATACATATGTAAATTAGTAAATTTATTTTATTAATTTTTATTTTTAAACTATTTACATTTGGTTTACACTTTCCCCGACGCATAAAGTAGTTTACGTAAGGCGATATTATGAAAATATCTTAAATTCTACTAGAATACGATTTGTGTAAAACATATAAATTAACTAGTGATTGTCTAGTGGCCGGAGTTCCACTATAATCGGTTTTATATTTACCTAGCTATATAAAAATCAAACCGTTTCCAATTTATTTTTAATGAACAATGATAAAAATAAATATATAAAAGTAAAATAAAAATCGGTTGACAAACATAGGAGAAAAAGGTACTGAACTCTTTTGTCTTTGCCTAGATATATCTATATATCTATACTGGCTACAGTATATACAGTATATACAGTGTATACAGTACAAAAATCCAAGTCCCTGATTTTTAATTGCTAAACAGTTTGATTCATTGCTTCTAGTTGCAGACAAGTCACAAATTCATCTTATGGTAAGTGGTAATCGCCACCAATATACTTTAGCCAGTCCCAGGCATCTATACAGCTAAGCTGCTGCCTAAAAAAGGACAAATCACGAGATCGCATAGCACATATGGTGGAGAAATACGCTTAAAACTCCGTGCTGCCCGGAAATGTTTCTAGGTGGTAAGTATGAGTCCTAATGCTGTCGAGTGATGTCGATGGTAAAACGTGTTGTGCTTTAGTGGTTTACATGGTTGGCGGAAGAGCCTCCCAAATACACAGCTATCATATGTAGCATGATAGCTTCACGTTCGAGTTTCCTATTAACCGGCAAATGGCTAATATTAACCATTTGTACCTGGTCTCCCTGTGCTGCATGTGAATTCCTCGCCTATCGAATGCCCTAAGACTTTCACCACGCGTGTCTCGAGCCAAATGAAAACCCCGTCCCACAGTTAGAAGAAAATAAGTTGGGACTCACCAACTTAACTTAACGATTAAAATAGACATAATAGTGATACAAACCCATTGGTTGACGCGCGTTATTGCCATCACTGGTGGAAAATAGGAAAGAAGATTGACACCAATATTGCAGATGGTGTGACAAGCCGAGGTCCCTGACAAGGGCCATTTTTACAACTATAGATGATCTTCTGTAAAATTCTATAACGTCTTACTATCAAATACAACTTTAAAAACAGTAACCTTTTCTATAGTAGCCAAATAGTAATATTAGATGATTGTTGTGTCTATAAAATTTTATGGTATAGCACAAGGGAATCGATAGCGTGCAAGCGAAGAAAATTCTTTAGAAAAGGACTTTTAGAAAATAAGATTTCCGATTAGCGAATGATTGAGAAAACATAAAATAAATTCCTTGATATCTAATCGTGACGGTTGAAGGCATGCAACGTGGTAGATTTTGATAGCAGCTTAAGTTATAAAACGTTTTATAAAACCTAAATAAATTCATTCATGAATATAATTAAAAGCACGGCCATTAGGCTGCCTTAGACCTCCAGAGGGTTATGCACCTTTAGGGACTACTCACACTTATTTAGCTTTGTTCAGCTTGACGGATGCGTACGCGTCTCCATACAAAATCGTTGTTTTCTATGGACAAAAGGTGAACAGAGCTGAATAAGTAGTAATAGTAGTAGTAGTCCCTTAACGTGTCAAGTAGAAACATGAGACCGGAAAATAAAATAAATTTGTTGTGGTATGTGCCGCACACAATGGTCTGGAATAAACGTACAGCTGTTCACTCCTATTAGCTGGTATTATTAAGTATTTGTTTACAGAAACACCTTATAACTCTGCATGATGGAAATGGTCTTAATTCTTTTATCTTTTGACAAAAATATCTGTTCATCGAGGACATCCCCTCTTTCTACGACTAGTCCAGTTTATGATATAGCATTCCCCTACACCAACCGTCAAGGTTATATAAGGTAGAGCTGTTGTACCTTCCAGTGCCCGAGAGCACTTTCCGGAACCAGTTATAGACAGGTCTTGTCCGAAATCTTGACTTTCTCCACCCTAACCTCAGAGATTCGGTTCTCGTAAGCGAGCTACCTCGTGCCCAAGTGACACTACCTATTCTCCAGATAGGTACTGGTGCAATAAAGCCGCTCACCACTCGCAACTTTGGGAACGTTGCTAACGAAAATCTCGCTGAAGCCGACAGAGAAGCCACCTCCCATATCTCTAGTATGGTACCGGAGCTGTATAAGGCACGCTCACTTCCCGACGTACATCCATAATCCTATCCGGCTTGTAGGCCTAACAAGCCGGGTGTGGCCCGAGTTACTCCAACTATGACTCTTACTTGCTGAGCAGGCAAGCGCCCGAGATGCGTTGCGGCAGTGAAACCACACTGCCACTTCGCTAATGACAACTACGTGCCTCGCGCGACCGACTGGTTCGCACTAGCCGCGCCTGAGTCTGACGCTCGAACGCCACGTGCTTGACGAGCAACGAACATGTCGTCCTCAGCGGCTAACCACGTTCCCCTGCGAGTCCAACACCAATGTCAGGCACCGCGCACTCTAATCAGCGCGGTTGAAAGAACACGCCTTTCGAGGCGCAGTGGGCTTCCTGACCCCGCAGTACCCTGGTCTAAAGGGGGAGACCCGTAGTTTGAAAAGTGCATTATAAAAAGCGTACTATATTTATAATTGTGTATAGAGTGAACACAATTTTCAGTAAAGAACAAAATTCAGGGCCAAATTAAAAGAGATTATCTAGAGTGCTTTTAAACATTTTCTCAATTGGGTTTTCTGAGGTTAATGCTACGATACGAAACGAATATTCAAAGAACATACCACAAACGCCATAAAAATGTTTATAAACGTAGAAGTGTTATGTAAATCATTTTAATTATAGCGTTGATACGACGATTCATTTCGAAGGTCAAAAACATAAGTGTTGATTTTATAGGACTGTATTTATTTTCCGTATTGAGCAATAGGTTATGTTGTTTTTGTCAAGAATCTCTTAATTATAATATTATAACAGTCTTCAAGCACATTTGTTTATGTACGGCTATATGCAGTATGAGTATGTATTCTCCAAAATATTCGGACGACTAGAGGTATAGCTTAGAAATCTGCCGGTGAATCAAGTCATAAAACGCATGCTTAACCTTTTTGTCGCCTGGTAGATAAACTATTGATTAATTATTCAAAAAAGATATAAGAACTGTCCCGGATTTCTCTCTGTCATCTAGATAACTTAGCTATTCATATTTTCAATTCTTTACTTGTATTATTAGGATAGACGGCAAAGCGATTTTCTACAGAAAGGAGATTGGAGCATTATAATAAATATCTTTATTTCTAAAACTTTTCTCAAGAATCTGAAATTAACTGTTATTCTCCTTTCTTAGAATTTGTATACGTATAACAGAAACCACATTTTCAGTATCTAGTATAAGATGGTAATGTTGAAAATGTTAAATTCTTGCAGAATATAATAAAAACTTATAAATTATGGATGCAGAAACATTGAACACTCAACTTTAATAATATTTAAGTCAAATTTCACTTCAAAACTTTACTAAAATGTTCTGTCTCCATGGTTCGAATGATTTGAGTTTTCATCCATTTCACCCAGTCAACTGTTAGCTGGATTCGATTAAAGTTTCTCTACCCATTACAGCTGAAAATCTACAAGTAAGTGGTTGCTCGTGCTGGTGCTTTCGAGTCCTTGAACTAAAAGGAAAAGAAAACGTACGAACCAAGGGAAATTTCATTTGGGCTTTTTAAATAAAAATATTATTTTTGAGAGCAAAACTGTAATAGCCTAAGCCTAGTTTAGGTTGTTTTACTAGTCAAAGATTTCGAGTGGCACGGCATAGATTGTACTGGAAATAAAGAAGAGGAACGAGTAGCAAAAATTTGTTCATATGTGCAATAGTGTAAAGTAATTAAGCTGGGACATACCTATGAAAAAGCCAACGATTACGTGAAACGTATATGTGTGCACAAACAACTGTACAAATTAGGTTCGCTAGATTAGTATTTTGGTGAAATTAAGTGTTCATGTTATCACTGTTCCTATTTATTATGTCCATATTTAGTGATGTACCTGATAAATCGTGAGAAAAACAAAATTTTGTTACATTTACGTAGTTTATAGATATTAAATTACCACGCGGTATAGGAATATAGTGACCAGTCCAGTTTGGTACTGGTCAAATCAAGCAATAGGTATATGATTATACTAATTCCATACGTTATTGCTTACGTCGTTGTTGTTATATTTTTATGACTAATAAAATATATTCCTATATCATATATTATAATTTGTAAAAAATGATAGCTGCAATATATGTTTGGTATTCGAACAACAAAATCTTATGATGTGTTTTTGTCCATCGCCATAACTTTCTCTCACTTCTTTCTGTCATCTGTAAAACGTCTACTGATGAATACAGTTAAATCTACTCCTAATTGAATAAATGTTTATAGATAAAGATGAAGGTCTTATATTCGGTTCATTGATAACTGTATAATTCACAAATGATGAATGCAAGCCCTGAGGACCAGCAAGTGAATGATACAATACGAGGCTAAAGCCTTAGATAGTTTAAAGCCTTAAGCTCTGAGCGGTTTACGGACAATAGATTTCCTGCTACGTCTGTTGCAACGTTCACAGTATATTTAATTTATAAAGGAGTGATTCGTCACATATAAAGCTTTTTAAATGTTTCAAGGATTAATATAATTTACAAAGAAACGTAGACACTTGGACAGTTCCGAGCTTTTACGCTGTGTCCAGCCTTCCAAATTTTAAAATGTTTTAATATACTCTAAAGACTAATTTAACAAGGGAATAAATAAAGGAGAAGGTAAGCTATGTTTACAGATAATTGTATTGACATTTTGAAAATAAAACGCAATATATTTATTTACGTTAAATACTTTAAATATGAAATTTTATTGCGACATTGTCACTCATACATAATAGGCCACAAGGCGTAAACGCTAAACACTGAATACTCCCACGATCAAAAACCATAATAAAAGGAGTTTACTACTTACAGTAACGTTGTATGATAGTCACATGTGTTTGTTGTCTCAGCGATGCGAGAGATATTACTTATCTATTCCTACAGGAGAAAACTATTTCCGGAGATACGCTATAATAAATACGGATAAGGTCGTAATAGATTCGTAAACAACTCTACCCTGTGTTTACTTTTTTCACGTATTACTTTTCGCTAATATTGCATGAAATATACGCAAGGGAATAAATGTAAAAGGTTCGCATTTTGTCTTGCATTTATCGAGACTTAAGTCGCTTGTATAAGCTAAGACTAAGGTTACTTGATACTATTTGTGCAAGTTTAATCGTTAATTATATACCTCTGTCGCGCAGCGGTAGTGGCGATGAGGCTTCGGTTTCGGTTTGATGCCCGGGTCGGATAAAATGTTATTTATTGATTTTTTTATCTACATACAAGTCGATGGTGTGGCAATGGGCTCCCCAGTATCGCCTGTTGTTGCCGACATATATATGGAGGACTTCGAGGCTCGAGCTTTACAGACTGCCCCCATCACACCCAGGAATTATAAGAGGTTTGTAGATGATACTTTTACAATATTACCAACAGATAGTGTTAGTGTATTCCTAGAACATCTTAATTCCATTAATAACAACATCCAATTTACTATGGAATTAGAGGCAAATAATTCATTAGCATTCTTAGATGTACTTGTCATCAGGAATCCTGATCATACTTTGAGCCACACTGTATATAGGAAAAAGACCCATACAAATAGGTACTTGAACGGTGAATCTCACCACCATCCTAAACAGTTAGCTACCGTGGGAATGTCTTTGTTTCAGAGAGCCCACGGGATCTGTGACAAGAAACACCTGGACGCCGAGCTTCAACATGTCAAGCAAGGACTGCAAGACAACAAGCTCCAACAGCCGCGCCGCTGTCACAGATCCCGAGAAAAGCCAGCCACAGTCGAACGCCAGCCTGCTATACTGCCTTATGTAAGGGGTGTCACTGACAAGATTGGCTACATCTTGAAGCGAGCTTCAATCAACACATACTTCAAGACGCCAACGAAGATAAGTCATTTTTTACCATCCGTCAAGTGCCAATTACCTTTACAAGATGCAGGGGTCTATAAAATACATTGTGACTGCGGACTCATACATTGGTCAAACCAAGAGAAGCATAGGCACCCGCATAAAAGAACACATAGCTGACGTAAAACACAAACGCTCGTTGAAGTCTGCTGTGTGTGAACATGTACAACAGGGGACCAACCACTACCTGAGATTTGACAAACCACAGATTCTCGCTAAAGAACACCGATTCCTACCAAGGATGCTTCGCGAGGCTATTGAAATCAAAAAACATCCCAATTTCAATAGAGAAGATGGTTGGAATGTACCACCAGCTTGGGATCCAGTACTTCAAATAGTCAAACCCAAGAAGAAACAAACCACAGCTAGACTTCATGATACTTTGAGCTCATTCTGCGTAAATAGAAACACCCATGATTAAATTATGTTCGGGTACTTTGAAATAACTACACTGGAACATTGAGACAACTACCATCTTAGTCTCCCCGTGACCATGGCTGCTGAAAAGCAACCGAAACGTCGGGGAAAGTGTAAACCAAAAATAAATAGATTTAATAGTTTAAATAATTTTATTAGCTTATAAATTAGTAAAATAAAATCAATAGTAGTAGTAGCGTAATATTTTCAAAATTTTGTAATACAGTGATAAATAAACAACGCGATAAAATCCGTATATAGTAGTTTAATTTCAACATCAACAGTAGGAACTAGGGACTGAATCTGACGGTCTGGATGGTAGGATGAGTCTGGTAATATACTGGCCGAATACACGGCAATACGGTCTGTTCATTGGGTGGGCCAGAAACATAATTAGCTGGTATGAATCCTGAAGCATTATACCTTATTATGTTTCAACGATGGACTGCGGTGACCTATGCTATTGATATATTGTTATAATATGTAGCATACATAATATATATATATATATATAATGTATATATACGTGTGTGTATATATATTAATATTATAATATAATATTATTTAAGAAAGTTCTGTATTATTAGGGAAGATGAAAACTAAATGTTCTTCATATCTATAACCATTGCTTAAAATATCTGGATTTTGATAATTATGTTTCTTACTCTATACTAGCATACACAAACATAAAAGGCATCCCTAAAAGGCTTCCTTTATTTCAATTTATGTTCATTGTAATAGCTTGACGGCGTTTTAGTTTGTTTTTATTCATGAGTTACACCTTTAAAAACCTAAAAAAGGCATGCATTTTTAATAATAAACTGGCCTAGAGACAATTCTCAGTGGGCAGTCCCCTTTTAACTGCTTATCAGTATAATTTAACATTTAACAGCTTTTATTTTAATTTCATATTTTTTTAATAATAATAATATTTTTTATAATATAATAATAATATAATATTCTACCACATACACACAACACCATCTAGCCCAAACTAAGCAGAGCTTGTACTATGGGTACTAGACAATGGATGAACATACATGTATACTTTTTTTTGTAAATACATAAATATTATACATAGAAACACCCAGACCAAGACAAACATCCATGTTCATGCACACAAATATAATATAATAATAATAATATATTTATTTATTTCTCTCTTCACAAAGGTGTTTCTTACACATCTATATACATTAGATATAGGAACTTTATGATCCTTTGTGAGAGGCTGGTGTCCATACTAGGGAAACCCTGTGTGACGGATCACCAGGCCCTCACCTCGGAATATACAATTAAAATTATACACTAAAATACACTAAATATACAATTCAAATTATACATTAAAAACATGCATAAAGTATATAACATTTTGAAAGACTGTCATTAAGTATGAATGCAAAAGTACATAACAAAATGAGGTATGTGTTCTTTGTGAGAAGTGTGTGCGTGTGTGTACGTGTGTGTGTGTGTGTGTGTGGGTGTGTGGGTGTGTGGGTGGGTGTGTGTTTTGTGTGTGTATAAGTAGGTATAAGTGATGTATATTGTAACATATGTATGGTGTGGTACTAACACATATATACACATTTACTTGTGGTTATAGTTAGCGAGGGACGATGATGAATTGCTCCGTCTCATCATAACTTTGTTTCTTCAGCCACCTGTATAGAGTCACTTTACATGGATTTTTGGTTAAATTGTAGATTTTTAGGATTTTGTTTAATTTGTTGTAAAGGTACGCTCCAAGAAAATTGAATTGGTGATGTGAGAAGGTTGTGTTTGTGCGAGTCGTGGGGCAAACTGCATGTTTGCGTCGTTTAGTAGCATGTAGTAAGGGATTGTATGGAAGTAGCGAATGTTGCCTGAGAACCGTATGTTGGATGTAGAGTTGTCGAACAGTTAGCATTCCGGTGAGTTCATATACTAATTTTGTAGGATGCATAAATGGTAGAAAATTGCTGACTTTTAAGACCGCTCTTTGGGCCCTTTCTAATTTTAATAAGGTTGTCTTTGAGGTACCGCCCCACACTGTGATGCAATATGTGATAACTGATTGACAGAGACTTAGGTATACCATATTTATAACTTTTTTGTCCGCAACATGTCGAAGGTTCTTAAACAGATAAATAAACTTTCTTGTTCTCGCTACAAGAAGATCAACATGTGCGTTATAATTGAGCGCTCTGTCTAAAATAACACCTAGATATTTTATTGTAGTAACATTTTGTAGAGGTGGACATAGGCAGGAACTGGTACTGGAGGGACACGAGCTATTATGTGCTATGATTTTTAGATCTACTATAAGATGAGCGGGATTTTTTACAGAAAAACAAATGTATTTGGTCTTGTCAACGTTAAGGGCGAGTCTATTTTTATACAACCACGACATAACCATATTAAATCCCGTTTGTGCGTGATTGTATGCTTGTTGCCAAGTGTCTGCTTCAAATAAAAGCGCGGTGTCATCCGCAAAACTAATTATTCCTCCGTTAGGCAATTTTAAGTCGCAAAGCTCATTAATATATGCTAGAAATAAAGTAGGACCGAGGATGCTTCCCTGCGGTACACCATGACCTATTGGAAGGTCATTGCTAACATATTCTGCTATCTTGACTCGTTGATGGCGATTAGTAAGGTAATCAGAAAACAAACCTAGTTGGCTTTCTCTGACTCCTAAGTATTCCAGTTTTTTAATCAGAAGTGGGACGGAGACCGTGTCAAATGCCTTAGCTAAGTCCATAAAGACAACAATTACTTTTTTGTTTACATCTAAATTATTTGTCACAAACTCAGTCAGTTCATGAATAGCATCACTAGTAGACAATCTCGATCGAAACCCAAATTGGGAAGAAGAAAGAAGCTTATTGTCTTCAAGGTATCCTACCAAAGACCTGTTCATAATCTTCTCAAGGATCTTCGAGAACGCTGGCAGTATAGAAATTGGTCTATAATTGTTAACACGGGCTCCGTCACCACCTTTATAAATTGGATGTACTTCCGCTAACTTCCATGCACTAGGGAATCTACCGGTTGTTATAGCTAAATTACAGATAAAGGTGATCGCTGGAATTAGAGTTTGCTTGTATCTTTTTATAAATACAGTTGGTATTTTATCGCAGCCGACGGCGCAATCAGTTTTCAGACCAGTAATCAAACTTCCGATATCATCTTCATCTGCAGGAAGAAGAACCAGTGAGTGGGGGTACGATTTTGTTGGAAGTGTCGGAGGGCTATTTGTGTGACTACCTAGACTGTTTGCAATAGCTCTACCTATATTCACAAAATATGAATTTACTTGATTAGCGGTAGTAGATGGGTCTAATGTATTAATTAATTGTAAGGCTTCACTTTTTATTTTTTTTGTATGTGTGATGTCTTTCACAGCATACCATAAGGTTTTATTACCAGTTTTTGTAGCAGCTGCAAGTTTATTTTTGTCGTGTTGAGTCTTAATGTTTTTTATTAGTCCATTGCAGAAATTTCTGTACCGTTTATATGTAAGAATAATATCATTATTATTGGGGTATTTCTTAGCCTTTTGATGTAGTTTGTCGCGATTCCTCATGCACCTCAGAAGCCCTGTGGTCATCCACGGCTTAAAGATTCTTTTGCGGTTTGGTAGTCTAATAGTTTTGGTATTTGCTAATATTTTGTCATTAAGTGTATTTATAAAAAGTGATACCGCCAAGTCTACGTCTGTACTTTCGAAAATTGGAGAAAGATCTATGCTAGTCATATCGTTGTCCAGTTTCTCATAGTCGAGTGTTTTTATAATTTTACGTGATGTGTTTAGTGAGTAATTAAGTTCTAAGGTAAGTATTACGGTATCATGGTCTGTAACAGATGTTTCAGCTACATAGCATGCAGCTGGGAGTCTTGTTTTTAAAAATATGTGGTCCAAGCAGGTTTTACCATGGGTTGGTATAGTATGGGCAGGTAGCATAGCATGTGAGGCTAATAGATTTAGGTATGAAAGTGAATATGAGTCAGTAGTATGCTCCGCAATATCGATATTGAGATCACCTACTAGAATAATATTGGAGAAGTTAGATAGTTTTTTTATGTAAGCATCCAGTGACGATAGAAAGTTGTTTAAATTTTTGTACCCTGCCGGTCTGTAGACCGCTAAAATAATCGTTTTGCTGTTAATTTTCATGGCAAGGATATTACAGTCTAAAACAGCGGGTTCTTCTACCGAGGCTTTGTTTGTGTTTTTGTAAAAGACGACAACACCTTCATTTTGGGTTATATTATTGCTAGTTTTACAGGAATTATAGCCTTCAAGTAAGGGGATGTGATGAGAGCGTGTTAACCAGCATTCAGTTAGAACAATAAGGTCCCAATCTATCTGTGACCTTGCTAAAAGTGTAAGTAGACTAGGCGTATTACGTGATATGCTTCGTATATTTTGGTGAATTATATTAAGCGAATTTTTTGAGTTTTTGACAAAATTTTTACAATCATCAATATCACAAACAGATGAATGGGCTATTGTAAATTGGTCTAGTTGATTGATAATATTATCATGCTTATTAGCCATTGGGATATAAAAATGATATAGGTCGCGAAGTTATTGGGTTAGGGTATGTGTAGGGGTATTTGTGTGAGTGTGTTAGTATAAAGGTAAGTAGTGGTGTGTTATGTACATTAGGTATAAGAAATGTGTGTATTATTTTGTAATTGTAGATATAGGTTTTATATTCATGACTTAAAGATAAAAGTAATAAGTGCATAAAACATGCGTTTCGAAAATTGAATAGATGTTTGGTGGGAAAGTGTGTTTTTCTACTAAAAATTGTCACTGAGTTGAAGTTGATTACAAATATTATTTCAAGGGACACAGAAACGAATCTATAACAACCTATATAAGATAGTCACTGTTTTGTTATGAGTTTCAGACATGCTTCATT
The DNA here is from genome assembly GCA_963675205.1 of Catocala nupta. Taxonomy (NCBI): domain Eukaryota; kingdom Metazoa; phylum Arthropoda; class Insecta; order Lepidoptera; family Erebidae; genus Catocala; species Catocala nupta. The sequence goes on along the minus strand of OY776086.1, from coordinate 20,686,632 downwards.
GCCAATTCGGATTTGAGGCTCACCTTCAGCTTTGCGTAGATAGATTAGGCCTCGCGAAGTCCAGCAGTAGGAGTATCCTTTCTCTCGCGCTAGCTGTCGAATGATGAAATGAAGAAAAATGTTTGACTTGTGCGGGAATCGAACCCGCGACCTTAGGCGTGGCAGTCGGTTACACTAACCACTACGCCACCGAGGCCGACAATATAATAAACAAGTTTGTTTTACGTAAGGCAATATTATGATCTTTTCTGATATAAGAATGTTAAAGAGTTTGGATGGGACGGAAAAGATAATGCACTCAATCAGATCACTACATTTGATCGAGCTATTTTATCAAGAAATAGAATATCGTAAGTGCGACTACGGTTATCGTAAGATTTCATTTTAAAATGTAGTTAGCGTTGCTCACAGTTCACCATTGTGTATATGATGGATAGATGGATGGATGAATACGAGGTTTCACGTGAAAGTACACTGTTTGCTTTCCACTCTTTGTGAACCGATTGTATAAAATAGGTTCCGTGGAATAGTGGCATATTCAAATTTACTTCGCACCAAGGAATGGAACAAAATAGTTCTCGAAAACAGCGAGTGCTTCTTTTTATGAAAACCAACATTTGGTCAGATTTTTAATAATATTGATAATATGTAGCTCAAAGTTAAGGGTCAAAGCTCAAACTTCGATCACTAATAGATATTGTATTCTTTAAGAATCGTATGTAAAAGCACATTTGTACATTTAGGGCTATTTAATTTGCATCTACGGTTTATTTACTCATGACTTTCGGCAATAATTGGCATCATATTAACCTGTCAATTGGTATGCCAGGTATAATTGAAAACCTATTATATATAGCCGCTCGTGTGCCGTTCCGAATGAATAGGTTAAAATGTCGACCATTACAATAAGATTGATTATATCACTAGTCTACATGAAACGTAACAGGTCGTCTGTCATTGCGTTATGTATCATAATGTTCTTTCGTCAGACACACCTAAAAGTCTCACCGTAATGATAGCCGTAATTTAATGTTATGATCTTTTCATTCTTACAGTTCAGCCGAGAAATAACATTCTAAGAAAAATGTCTGACATAAATTATTTTAGAACAGAGATTGAAAGATTGATTCAAAATTGAATTTTATATTAACATTCTAGCTTTTAAAACTGTAGAACTAGTCACCACTGTAAATATGTATATATATGTAATTTTAAATTGTAGTTATGTTTACTAAGATTATACTATCGAGAACCTGGATGGTGCGTTGCTGAGTGTTAGCTTACTAGTAATTTCTACTCACAATACACCATGTTTTGTGAGTATAAATTACTTTATCATCCACGCGGGTTAAACCATAGCTTGATCCGCCGATAAATAATAAAAAATCTACACAGACTAAGCGTTTGTAACTATCAATTATGAACACCTATAAGTATAACGTTAATATGATCGCATAAATGACTAAATCTACTTTTTTTCGATTATAAACAAGAAGTGTTGAAGTCGACTAAGTTGTTATTATAAAAGCTGAAACTATGAAACTATCCTTTACTCTAAGTGCGGATTATCATTCTAGCTAGAACCGCCCTTCAATGCTTTAATAACAAGCACTCTGTTTGCCCACGTTGCGAACTTTTCTCATATCTGCGTGAAACAACTTTGAAGGAAAAATGTATAAAAGTTTTTATGTTAATTTCACAATTTAATACAGTGAAAAGCTCACCGATGTCATAAATACTTTTTGATCTTAAACCGTACAATTGTTTTGCTATGTAAAGTATAGTAAAAGCGAAAATATTTTTGTTGTTTTTGCATGATATGATGACAAATACATATCATTTTCTACACCGTGTCGTGTGCACTGAGCTGCGAATAGATCTTACCACTTTTTGAGGGCGTCGTAAACTGACTGAGACATTATTATATATTACTAGCTGACCCGGCAAACGTCGTTTTGCCATAAAAAAAATGTTTTGACCAAAAGAATAAAAAATTGTTAGGGGTTGACAACCCTCATCACTAAGGGGTATGAAAAATAGATGTTGGCCGATTCTCAGACCTACTCAATATGCTCACAAAATTTCATGAGAATCGGTCAAGCCGTTTCGGAGGAGTACGGAAACGAACATTGTGACACGAGAATTTATATATAAGATAGGTGCACAGGTGGACGAGTGGTAAACAATATTTATTTTAGCTTCAGAACAGTAACACGAGAGATTATCAATAGACTGACTTGAATTTCAAATAAATATGAATTTGCTTATTATAGTTTATGATGATAACTAGCTTAGTTGTTTATACTCAAACACTATTCTAACTTATTTCTGTCTGGCGTAGAGCTGCGTTCCATAGCTAGTGCGCGAAGTGTCTTGTGTTTAATCCCCATATGAAACAAAAATATAAGTGATTTGCAAATAGTTTTGCCGAGCACGGTGTACTTTGTGTCTACTTTTTGTTTAGATATTTTAATATTTGGCTATTCCCCTATAACAGGGATTATCGAAAGTGCGTGCAGAGACTCAGGTAAGACATCTTAATAAATAGTTTGGCCTATGGTGCTTAGTTTGAGTATTCTTTAGGGAAATATGGACTTGTTGTAACTTTTAAATCGGACTACGGAACTGGGTTACGGGTCATTTGGAGGGTCTACAATACTATGTCGGGAGTTCAGATAGGGACGTAAACGATTGACGGATTGTCATTTCATTATTTAAGTGCAGCCCTTCGTTCATGTTTATTAGAATGTCTGATAAGAAGTCTTTTATATTTTCCTTCCGAGACTTGTCTAGCAAGTTTGTGTAATATTTGTTCAAATATTGGTTTAGTACAAGGTTTGTTGATACAACGTGAAACAGTATGAAATGATAGTCGCCATTTTTAGCGTCGTAACGTACAAATCCTTTCTGTGCAGTTATAAAATGTTGCAGTGCAATGCAGTTTGAGTTTTATTTTTTACAGATATATATATTGTTAGTTTTTATGAAGAATGGTACATATCATAATGTACAGCGCAAAAATTGTAACATATAATTCTTGTTTTTTTTTAAAGACATATCCCGAGTTTTCTGTAATTCCTGTGCCGCGGGGGAATTTACAAACATTCAAATTACAGACATAAAAAACACTCAGACACGGAACAGCCATTTGTGGATTACACAAATTTTTGTGTGGTAGGGGATCCGAGCCCACAACACTCAGCGCAGTGGCAGCCAGCCGCGAGGCGACCACCCTATAAACCCCGGTAAACCACTACACCATTCGTGCAGTTATTACGCTGGTATCGATATGATAGTCTAGGCAACAGTACATTACATTACCACTCCTTCCTCTCGAGTAATACGGGTGAGTCTGTTATTGTCTACCCGATAGTATACTAAGAATTTATTAACAGATAAATCTAATAACACCTTGCTCGTGAAATCGAAACCGAGATTTAACGATTGACAGTTGTGATGTAGGTACTTTGTTCTATGCTAGAATAAACTAGCACATAAAGTCAAATTTCCTAACTAATATTTTAAATGCGAATGTGCGATTGTTTGTTTGTAAAGCTATCACGCTTCAACAACTCAACCGATCATCATGAAATTTCGCATACACGTTGTTAGGGGTACAAAATAGGACATAAAAACTTTTAAACTCACTAACCCCTTTGACGTTCATAAGTGTTACTTTGTGACCTAAGTGAATAAATGATTTATGACTTTGACTTTTGACTTTGTTCCAGAGAAAAGTACTGTTACTAACATAACATAATCTAACCTAATATTTATGCGAGCGAGGCCGCGAGCAAAATGTAGTATAAATATAAATAACATGTATGCATATGCAACTTTAATTTAAATAATAATAAGATATATGCACTTTAATGTAATTCTATATCCCTTACATTTATTTAAAGAATATTGAGTAAGATGTTAGAAACATTTGTCTTCATACAGCTTTCCATTATTTAATGTGAATGTATAGCGATGTTAATGTGACTTATGCGATATCTATTCTTGTCTAACCGCTAGAGCGATGGACCTCTGCGAGATTGCATTAGTTCGTAAGTGTATTACGGACTATCCGCCTACGGTTATAACCTTATTTCACCTTCAACAATGTGTTGCCGGTTATCTGATTTTCTCTATTCTAACTTCGAGCAAAGTCTTTAAGTCTTAGCCTCTTTAATGTTGACTTCTAAGGAGCAAATATTTAAAAAAATATTATTATAAAAACAAAAAACCCGACTGCTTACAAATAATGAACTTAAAAGAGAAAAACAAATATCACAATATCTATATAAAATTCGACTGACTAATGCATTGTTTTGTAAGCTTACTTTATCAAATAATGAAATAATTTTTTACATATGTGTATTCAAATTAGTTAAACTAAATACTTTATGGTGTCAATCGCGTTTTTTGTTTTTATAATAATAATTTTTTTTTCAGATTTTTTAGTTTTGTTAACCAAGTTTTATTTTAATACATAACTAAGTACTGGCAATGTCATTTCTGACTTGAATACATTCTTGCTAGAAAATGATACTTCGGGCGTCCCGGTATATAATTGGTACGTTTTTTGACAATTTGTGTTAAAACAGTAATATAAACGTGATATGATAGATATATGTTTGAAATGGACTTTTCACGATCTTTCATTTAATACCCATATCGCTAAGGTAAGAAAAAACAAACGCTCCCTCCTTTCTTTTTCATTTGCGGGCGCCATTTTGAAAATTTATATATCCTATGTTACTACCACAATTCTGATGAATTCAACGACACCACATATGTCAAAAACCGTCCAGCCGTTTGGGTTGTAGGGCGTGCCAAAGAAATGGACATACATACATACGCTCGAAAAACATTGCCCTCCTTCTGACGCAGTCGGGTAACAAAAACTATTTAAAATGGAGTTCTAATTTAGGCTCAGTATCAAAAATGACAGAAATGATATTCTCCTCAATTAAATAAACATTTGCAGGTTATTATATTAGATTAGATCTTTAAAACAGTTTTTGTTACGATAATTGGCCTTCTGGTTTTTATGACAGAAGTCTTGATATTAAGATAAAACAGCAATCTAATCTCTCACTAATTATTGTAATGAATATTAGCTTAATATTTTAGTGTTATTCGGATATGTTATGAGAAAATTCTTAGTATTAGTCGGTAAATGACATTATTCACTGTTGTGTGGGAAATAAGAAATGTCTGGCAATAGTAGTTGTATTTAATATACTAGTTGTAATTAGAAACAATCTTAGTCAATTTACAAGTTTGTGATTTTCTATTGTTGTGGTGGCAGACTTGAAATACCTTCATGTTTCCAGTCTGTCACCCGCATCTGGTTGGCGTGACCTGGGAGCAAAATTTCCTGGTTTCGAGTGAAGACATGTCTCCTAGGTTTAGACAGTATATACATTCTTATTATGAGACTCGAAATAGTGTAATATTGATTTACTTGTTAATCTAAACGTGGCAATCTAGGTATTAGGTGCACCCATAGGTAGAAATATAATGATGCTTATTTACTATTTTTGATATTTACCTAGATATTTATAAAATATTCTTAAAATAATAATCTTAGAATACGTAATATGAAGACGCGTGAGCGAGCGAATCTTTCAACAAAATTAGTCGGTATTATTTGTGAAATAAATACTAACACTAAAAACTTCTAGAAAATAAACAGAATTATTGTACGCTGGAACGCGTACGCCTTTAAATCTGTATTACTAAAATTCTCTCTTTGTGTAAATAGTGAAATAAACACGTTATTTATTCTGAACTGACGTCATCTTTGATTTATTCTCTCGTACGTCAGGATTGTAAGTCGTACCTACTACGACTTGTAAACATGACGTTCTTTGAATGAGTTAGTTTAAAAAGTTATTTTTATAATTCTTGTGTTGCGGAGAACTTTTCAAACTGTTAAAAAAACAGAAGCAATGAACACTTAGACTTGGAACAACTATTTATGGTACACTCAAAATATTGGCCGTGTAGTGATCGAACCCACAACACTCGGCGCGATGGAAGTGTGGCGCGGCGGCAGGCAACTTCTTCGGAACGTATTTCTTTACGTTTTTTAATAAATGTCACCTGCTTCTAAAATTCTACTAAAACAAATTGCAATAATGATGCTGTAAGTGAATTCTAAGCTTAATGCTTCGTAAACAAAACTGGAATGAGTTACTATTTAGCCAATCTATTTTATTTGTTTAAATTCTGCATGAATTTTCTTTAATTCCTTTTTCTTTTTAAAAATCAACTCCTACACCAAGAGCATTTCCTGTATCGCGGAGGACTTAACAAACATTTAAAATACGGACACAAATACCGACCAGACACGGAACAACTATTTTTAGATCACACAAATTTTTGTCTTGTGTGTGGACACTCGGTGCGGCGTCAGTAGCGAGGCGACCACTTAATCCACTACGTGACCCGTATATGTAGATTGTGAATATCAGATGGTAGTCGTTCCATGCCGTTCCATTAGCTCTTACCTGTAAGACAAAGCCGAGACCAATCAATATACGTGGAAGAGGAAGTGGCGCGGGGATGGCACTATAGTTTGCTATATGTAAACTAGCGATAACATTGTTTGGAAATATTGGTATAAAAGCTTTAGTCGTAGCACAAGAGTTTAATTGTTCGAATTAAAACAAGTACTAGTAAAATGCAAATTGTAATATTCTTATATAATTTAATTTTATTTACAATGGAATAAACTAAATTTGCTGTATTTTAATTAATTAATTTAATATCTTAACATAGATATTTGTTTTATATTACTTATAGTTCTACTTTATTTTTCTATAATCATCAAACGCTCAAGCTCTAAAACATCAAATAGGTTTCGAAGAAATCTTGAGAAAATTAAAATCAATTAATAATAATAATACAATTTATTTTCCAAAACAATACATAATATATGAAACAGTTAAAATATAACATAGTTCTATTGTTTGTTTATGTGAATAATGTGAATAATGACCCCGAAGCTAGGTAAATCCTGTGTTATCAGGGTTATGTTACAGCTTTGTTGAACTAAGGACTTAACAAAAACGTTTCATATAAGTTAATATAAATTAATAATAAGGTCAAATTAGTATCTGTTTTAAACTGTGTGTGTGTGTGACTGAGTATGTGTGTGTGTGAGTATTTATGTGTGTGTGTGTATGCGACTGTGCGGTTGTATTTATGTATATGGGGGTTTAACTAGTGCTTCAGTTTCATCGTAATCTAAGGTAAGTAGAAATTGTTTAACTTTTTCCTTGGATCTGTGAGCTTTCAATTTGTGTATGTTGTTGGTTTAATTTGTTGTAAATGAGCGTGCTTAGGTAGGGGTTGTGGCGTTGAGCAAAAGATGTGGTTGTGTATAGTTCGGGACAAGCCGGTTTAGGTCTTCTTCTAATTGTCGGACTAATTTGCTCCATGTTAAAATTAATGAACTTCAAGTAGGAGCGAGTTATACAAATACTGATAGATAGTGACTGGAAAGACAAGCTGTGTGGTGGACATTATAATGAAATGAGTTTTGGACACTCGACTGAAATAAAGTAGCAGAGTGTTAGCTTAGTTGGTGTTTACGGCGCGTAGGTACCTATCGCATTTAATTGCATAAGTTTAGATACAGATACTACACGATTAGTCTGTTTCATTTTTAATTAATGAGCGTAAGATTAAATCATAGGTGTCTCCTAACCTTATTTAGATTGCACAAAAAGGTTTCCACATTAAGAAGAGTGAGTTCACACATTAGATAGAGAACAATTTTCAATATAAACGAGCGTGATAATGTTTATATCCTATTTACGGTCATACTATATTTACCATAGAAGATTATAAGATATGTTCTGTGATATTTACAGTTCAAATTTTATCTCGGCGTCGTATGTATGATGACAACTGTTAAGTTGTCCAGAAAGTTTACCATATTAAAATCTAAAAGAGCTCATCTATACGTTAAATATTTGTATTTTAGCTCAATATTGCATTTATTGGTTATACATAGAAAGTTTAAAAGATACAACTTATTATAGGGCTCGCAAAGACCTTCTTGAACTTAAGTTGCTACTAATATAAGGCGCAATGGAATATTGTCTCTTTATAATTTATTTGTAAAAAAGGAAAACAATCCTTGACCGACAAAATAATTAATTTTATACCTTTAGTTTGTTTACAAGTTATAAGTAGAGTAAATTATCAACATATTGTATCTTTCACTTGATAAAATAATGTTATACCTATTACAGATTCAAAGACATTAATCGTATTTCTCATATTTAAATACAAACTATACATTGGTTAAACATTTGTATGAATATTATTAATATTAATATATTTGAATATCGGAGTAAAAAATAGAAAGACGTACGAATGACTATTTTCGGGTGGATTTAAGAAGAAACCTAACAAATACCTACTAGGGGGCGAAACTTAAGGGATAGAAAATTGACATAACCTATGTACATTCAATTCAAATTCGAGCGAAGCCGCGGGCAAGACGTAGTAATGTTATATTATAGTTTCCATTGTCTATTTCCCATATACATTTATTGTATATTTCCCATAATTAAATACAAACTATATCATCAAATAAACATTTGTATGAAAGTAAAATTATTAGAAAAGAAATATATACTTTCGTAGATAACAAAAACGGATGAATGAAATCATTTAATTAATATATAATTATTAAAACACGGCAATAAGTAAGCAACTAGTAATTAATAATCTAATAAATAGAGTTTACATTAAAAAGAAGGCTAGCAAGAAATTGACATTTTGTTATAGATATAGTTCAATCTTGGTTATGCAGCGAAAAGCGCGATATGCCGGATTCGTAGCAATTAGAAATCTATAATCTCTGCTTATTATATCTAGTACTTACTCATATTCTTTAAGTTCTTTAAATTAAGCTTAAATAAAGCCCATATCTGTTCTTTGATTTGGTACATAGTTTTAATAATAAGAGGGATCAAATACCTACTATTTTAAGAAAATTTACAACGTCTGCGCTCAGTTTCCACGCTAGATTGCGTGGTAATGAACGCCTAATTGAATGTTATGTAGATGTCGTCTAAGTCAAGATAGTTCATTCTATTCAGGGAGATTCATGAGCCAGACACACGTTGGCGCGTGCTTTATTAGCCTGACATCGATCACCGTTTATCAAGGCAAGCAACATCTCGGACGCAGAATACATCAAGATTGCAACTAAATTAGTTGTAGGTACAACGAAAATATTAAAATAGAAGCACTCTTTCTTAAAAACAAAAGACTGACGGTGGCACATTCTAGAAAGAAAACATAAAAATATTTCGATTATAATATATGTATGTAAAAAGTTTTGTATATTTAGTCTGTATTGTCACAAAGTTTGATTATATGTGGCGATAGTTACTGTAATAAGTAAGTGTAATACACCATTTATATACGTAAAGTTTCCATAACCGAAGAAAAGTACCTAAAAAATGGCGCGCTAAGGAATAGTCGTTCTGTTGACAAATGGCGGCATCGTGTACCATGTATTGTTATAAATAAAAATAATACTTCTAGTTGTATACACAGGTACGTTATTACTAATGTTGATATTAAATTTGTTACAGGCGTTTTGAACATGAATATTAAATCTCATCTTGAATATAAAATACCTTACCAAATCTCGTTTTAAGTGCAAATATTCGCATCAATAATTTTTAGTTACGACGTAGATATTTCTATGCGTATTCACTTTTTCTTCAAAGCATCGTTAAAACTTGACTCTATAACAAAACAATAAAATAACAAGATACTCAATCCGTAATGTGTCAGGTCTAACTGGATACTTGATATATTTTCGCCTATTGAACTTAGGTACCTATTGATTCTGAAGCTGTTTGTATACATCGCAAGTAGCTGGCGCGAACTAGATATCCTCACGCTCACTAGCTCGCGTCGATCGTTCACAAAATGCACACAAAAGACGCAAGTGTCTCAACTTACGTATATTCTCCGCGTCACATGCATGTGCTATTCGTTCGACGTCTATTTTTCGAATCGATAATTCGAATTCGAATCTTAATATTAATTTTAACGGTGCGATTAAATAAGTAGGTTTAGAATAAAAAGAATGGACATGAAACTTGCCAACAAGACTGATTGATGTTACTAGTAAATTGTAGAAATCTAATTTGCCAAGTGGAGTTAAGGACATTGTTTAGATGATCGTTTCATACAAACGAAAGCTATTTGAGCGGCAACAGAAACAATAACAGCCAAGACAAATTTCGTACGAATTACATCCCGATGAAGTTGAGCAAAACAAAGAATATTCAAGCGAAGTACAGCTTCTGTTATTCTCGTACACTAATATTAGTTTGTATACGAGAAACTAGTTGAAAACTCCTTCACAGTTCATTGGTTTGTATCTACTTAAATTGCTGAAGTTAAAATGTTTTTATAGCGTGTTTAAAAACACTTGTTCATAAAATAGTGAAGCAAAGGTGTATTGTTTTCACTGTATTGAAAACAAAAAGTATTGTGTAAAACCACTTACGTAGATTAAAATGTTTAAAATAAAAGTCTGCTTGTTTTTGTTATTTTCGTTTAAATTATTAATTTGTTTTATAATAATTTGGTAACGCACACTATAACTGTATTCGAACGAAGCAATTTCGCCAGTTTTAAACAACATTAAGATATGTGTATATACTTAACAAAAAATGGGTAGGAGAACCTTCCTGGTGTCAGCATAAATGTGCCGAGTTTATATGTAATTAATATCCTATTAAAATTAATATCAGAATATCGACGAAAATAATGCTTCTTTTGTTGGATATTTTGTTACGGTGTAAAATATATTAACACTTCGGTCTTCTTCTATCCTTATACTCTACATAACCTTACCTAGAAATGGCAGATTGCGAATGACGTCTCTGGCAAGCGCACATACGTTGCGATGGCCACCGCCATGAAGTGTCCCGTGTGCTTGTTTGCGACGTATCTTAAGTTGATAGTAGGTAGGTAGGTAGGCGCGTTGGTTGTGTTTTGCTAAAATGGCTTCTGTGATATCAAGAAATCACAGCCATATAAATAAGCGGCGGTTCCTGCTCACTACCAACCGTGAGGGTGGTGTTGGTGGCGACATAAACAGTAAGAAAAAAAAACATTTTAGCTAGCTTTTTTCATGTTAGTCAGTTCTTTTTCGATTGTTGAATTCTGTATAAAAAACAACTTAAATTCAATGTTTTATACTGTCGACATAAACTCCACCACACTTTAATTACATGAAAACTTACTAATTACTTTAATATAACGAGATTCTATCATAAACCACGAAAATAAGCGGGAACCCTTTGTTTCGACATTTTTTTTGTCCTAGTTTTATTTAACATAGCGAGTTAGGCATTTTTTTTGGTAATAATACTTCGACGTAATTATTTTTTGGCATACTATTTCAGATTTGGCATAAATATCATTGAGGTTAATGCTTTTTGCCCTAATTTTTATTACCATAAAGTTATAAGGCATATTGATGAGGTTATAGTTTCACAATCGGCTATAATTTGAATTGGTTTTTTATCAGGATTTGACTTTGCATCATCTTTTATTTTATTGATAGCTATTTGAAACTGAAAAATAAAAAGTAGGTATTATATCCAATATAACTTGGGTACCATAGTGTAACAATAGGTTAGGGTGCGGCGGGGGTGGCTGTTGTGAATTTCGTATTCCCTAGCAATATAGCTGTGAAGTTCTTGCGTGATACGCGTACAAACAAACAGATAGACAGACAGACAAAAAATCGAAATATGATTGTTCTGGCCTCAATAACCTTTATGAAGACAAGCATTTTTTTTAAATCTCTTGTGTACAATCTTACAGCCAGTTACAATTTTATTACAGGTAAAGATTCTTCATTCAGTTATTATGACCTACTTTTATTCATAAATCACGTTATCTTCTCCTTATTTTTCAATGGTAAGTAGAACGTACTTAGGTTAAGGTTATATTGCCATTCAGCTAGGGGATGAGAGAAAATTTCTATGGAATATTAAAGATGCTGTATAATTTATCAAATGACTTAAATGGGACGCTAAATAATGTCTTAAAACTATTCACATTTGATATTATAATATGTATGTATTTACAAAAAAAAAAGTATATATGTATGTTTATCCATTGTCTAGTATCCATAGTACAAGCTCTGCTTAGTTTGGGCTAGATAGTGTTGTGTGTATGTGGTAGAATATTATTATTATTATTATAAAATGGATAGAAATTATGTTCTAGATTGGTCATTTAGATAATGAAATACATAGTATCTGCTTTCATATAATAGAATCTTCAGACAAGCTATAACTGTAATGTAACTATAACTAGATGCAGTCGCAATTACAAGCGTGTGTTTATATGATAAACTAGATGTGCCCACGGTTTCACCCGCGTTTATGATTTCTGCTCCGCCCCCGTGAGTCATAGAGTAATGTTATGTAGCCTATAACCTTCCTCGGTAAATAGGCTATCCAACACTAAAATAATTTTCAAATCGGACCAGTAGTTCCTGAGATTAGCGCGTTCAACCAAACAAACAAACTCTTCAGCTTTATAATATTAGTATAGATATTATAAAACAGACAAATAGCCTGCTATTATAATATTAAATATTGGTTGCGGCTCCGCCCGCTTGAATACAGGCTATCTAAATTTTCTATTTCTCGGAAACAGTAATTTTTTGTGCATGAAATACCTTTCATCCACAAAAAAGTACTGTTCGCGAGGTACAGAAAAGGGGTGAGATATGTGAAATTATAATGATCGGTCGACTTGTTAAGGCGTGACAACGTAACAATCAAACTTACATTCGCATTCACAATATTAGTTAGGATTGAATTTAAGCTTGCTTTGTTGTATACCTTTCTTTATCAAATTATCATGCCTGCCTTGGAGCCGCAGCGGTGTTTAATGCGATTGCAGTGCATGAAGTTTTGGATTTCTTTCTCATTTCGGAAAAATGTGTGGTATTGGGCGTCTCACAGGAAATTTTTAGAAGCATAGTGAAGTTTGGAATAATTTTCAGTAGGCAGCGATATGCTCGCTCCATATTACGTATATACAATTAGTTTTCTAGTGTAGTTGTGGATTCGATAACTTTAATGTCAACAAAACTCTTTTTCTCACGTAAAATCAAGAAACAGTCTTGACATAATACCAAATAACTGAAGTAAACATGTCCAGAAATAAATCAATGTCAGCAATATCGTCCGATACAGCCATAAGAATTTAATGTCCCATATAAAAGTTACGTCGCTAATTCCTCGTGCCGCCCTGGCTCACAAACGAAGAAAATGGCGGTATGACTATAAATTCTAGTGCTCGTGCTATCTATCGACACCTTTACTACTCAATCGAAGTAACCAATACCGGGTTACAGAAGAAACAAAGGATTCGTTACGAAACAAAGTTTTAAACACTCGTTGGATTTATTTCAGTGAAATCCATAAAAAGCAACGAGAGAATTGGAAAAATTGCTCTAGTTTTGTCGAGTGGTTACTAACCACATGAAATATTTGGCAGATTTTATTCCTTTTTTATTTAAATATGGAACAACAGTAACTAAATAGTTACTGTTGTTCCATACACATGTTACATTCACAAAAATTGTTGTTTCGTATGACATTCAACACATGGCAGCGCCATGGCGACCACTTTAACTACGTACTAAGTACGCCATCTGTGCAGTCACAATTAATTAACCTACCGTCGGCTTTTTGACCTGACTTGCTAATTAAACTGATAGTCATATTATTTCAAGGTAAGTGTCAAGCCTACTATTAAGAATCTGTGATGTTCTCATCCATTTATTTCGACAGAGCTAAATAATACTTTGCCAACACCCGGGAATCGAACTCGATATCTCAGCAATAGTGGTTGCGACTGGTAATCTATGTTACATACATCATATATTAGGTACTGATAACTAATATATATATATATATATATATATATATATATATATATATATATATATATATATATATATATATATACACATATATATACATATATATATATATACACGTAGATAAGATAAGAGTAGATAAGAGATATTTGCGTGGGTTGTATGCATCGTGTAGACGACAGACGCGAGCCATCTGCGTAAGTAACCAGTACGATTGACACGTGCATGGATCCCGCGCGAGTAGTCTACAGCATGTAGCCCGCGTCAGCTGTTTGCTGCGTTTACAATTGCTCTCTCTGGTAAATAGTTACCAGAGAGAGCAATTGTAAATAGCCTATATTGCCTTATGCGATAGGCTAACTACATATTGTCGCATAGTAGTTTTAACACATTGAATGCCATGTAGCAGACGCAATAAAATTTATTTCATTTATAACCGGCATGGCATTCAATGTGTAAAATAGTTTCTATATGTGTTCATACTGCAAGCATACAAAACTATTAAAAATTTACCGCGTTACGTAAATTAAGAGTAGACAGTGAACAAGCAATTATACTTGCCTTTGTTGGATATGTGTTTGTATTTTATTTCGGTTTAGAGTTCTTGTAAATGTTTTAGATTTCAAAATGTGATACTGACATAAAAACTCTTTTGTTTGTTTTATTTCCTCGAATATGAGCTAAAGTAATCGTTTTCGGATGTCATTCGGTAGCGGCTTTTGTTTTAGTAAATGCTTATTTGTATATATGTGGTAATTATTTATTGAACTTCTGACCTGACTTCTGATGTATTTAAATATACATTTTGTATATTCATGAACATTATATTTTATATTTCAAAGTAAGGAAAAAGAATTAATCACAAATAAAAACAGACGCATTTTTCTGTGTAATTATAGTCTTCTATCTTCGTCTATCACCTTGCTAGTGCGCAAAATGTAGTGGGTTTCTTATCCACACGGGACAAAAATGTTGTTATTTTCAAGTATCTGTCTCATACTGGGAGTTTTTAATTTTCTTTGATTGAATGCATGTAAATCTCCCGAGAATGTTACGCTTACACGAAAATTATCATTTCAAAAAAGTACTGCCTCCAAAAAAGTAGGAATTGTAGAAAAGTTAATAATTATTTGGCATCAACCTTTAGATTAGATTTATTGTTGAAAAGTTATTGTAAAATACCTTTATTCAGTCAATATTATGATTCATATTATAATTCCTATTAATCATAATTATCATTATAGTTTCATTCATGGACAGACATTCATATTACTCGATTGATTTCTGTATTTAAATTTATTGGTTATGTTTGACGTATAATATATGTAGGTATATAACTTGTAAGTTAGTTTGGGCGATTTTAAATGGGAGGACATCGCAATAGTCTCCTATAAACTACATTGAAAGATTTATCTCTTTCAGATGATTATATAAGATTTTAGATCTTTTTGAGAGAAACAATCCCACCATTTTTTCCCCTTAAACCTTATCGGTTTATGCACCGCACGCCTAAATAGCTCTCAGACAGTAGGACTTTTCCCGACATACTTTGACACTTATTGTTATTATTTGGTTAAATAACTCAATATCGTTATAAATTATAGTCTATATGTTATTCTGACATATAAACAACAATACTGTTAAGGTTTATCGAAATCCGTTTAGTAGTTTTTGTATGAAAGAGTAACAAACATCCACCCTTCCATCCATCCTCACAAATTTTCACATTTATAATATTAATAGAATAGTAGAATATTTTATGCACGTTGAAGAAGTCACGTATTACAATTACTTAATAGGTACATAGAACGAATGTCATATCATACATATTATTTTGCGTTACCGTTTATAATAAAAAAATATTATGTGTAAAATGCCAATGATGTGTATAATCATATAAGGCCTAAGTAGTCTGATTTTATTTCTATGAGTTGTTTAGTATTGTTTCATAGGAAGTATTTTGATTTGGAGGCAATATCTGAAAGGAATGTTTGTTAGACCGTGAAGTCTAGTCTTCTACGCATTGCCGGTTATAAACTTTATGTACATTGTACAAAGCATAATCGTTACAATTATGTGGCATTATTTAACAGTTAAGGTGGATAGTGAGGAATGTTGAATGTCTGATTGTTCTACATAGTGTTATTGAAAATTTTCGAACGTTGTTGACGTACATTAAGCCTGCAGCATGTTGGACCTTTCTTTGTTTCTATAGAGGTTATGCTTTTACACATATTATT
Organism: Catocala nupta; assembly: GCA_963675205.1. NCBI lineage: Eukaryota > Metazoa > Arthropoda > Insecta > Lepidoptera > Erebidae > Catocala > Catocala nupta. Next base: position 20,670,447 of record OY776086.1, on the reverse strand, counting down.
TTGAAGGGATCTTAAGATTCTTAAGTCCAGCAGCACGGGAGTTTTTAATATGGAGTTCAGTGATTGTTTGAACATTTTTCACAGTAGAGATTTTTGTGTTTTTTTTATTGTATTTTAACTGAAACTTTTACTTATATTCAAATGACGATTCAATATTATCTACATTACATTCCATCACATTGTAAAAATGAGACGCGGTTCCGCATTTCTTTTTTACATTTATTTGGTGAAAACCGTACAAACGAAATGAAAATGAATATATTTTGGGTAAAATTGGTAAATCTTGTTAAGCTGTATTATACGATCACATAGTGAAAGCACGTACGACTGGTGAACACAATTATATTTTAAATGGCGGTATAATATTTGTATAAATGGTTTTAATATCATGACTGAATAATTAAATAATTTCACGTCCATTGTATGTCGTGAAGGAATGGCCAAAAAAATTATTTATGTTTCTACATAAATAATAAAAGCAAAATACGATCTCAATGGCATTTTATAATTTTATGTAATTGGTTATGGCTAACCGAATTTTTGCTGAAATAATGTTATACTTTTTATATAATATCAGCCCTCTATTAAACTCTCCCATTGCTGGGCACGGGCCTCATCTCAATGTGAGAAGGGTTAGGTCATAGTCCACCACGCTGGGCCAGTGTGGGTTGGCAGACTTCCCATATCTTCGAGAATATTATGGAGAACTCTTAGGAATTCAGGTTTCCTCACAATGTTTTTCTTCACCGTTAAAGCAAGCAATAATTAACTATTTAATACGTAAATAACTGTGCAAAGTTAGATATGCGCGCCTTAGGATAAAACTCGAGACCTCTGCCTGGCAATCCAACGGTTTTCCACTAAGCTATAGCTGCACCTTTTAGAGAAAGTAAAATAAACTAGGTAGATATAACTTCTAACATATTATCAAGATTTTTAACATACATTTACATACAATAGACAAATTTATTAATTTACAAAGAGACATGAAAGTTTCTTCCTGGTGATGTGAAAATCACAGATGTTTCGATGAAATTAGGTAAGGGAATTGGGTATTATCTCAATCCATCGATGCGACGAAGCGGAGTACTGGTGATCCACCAAAACAAAAGGTTGAGTAGAAGAACATTACCGGGTACTCAATGAGTTTGAGTCCTATATCATCTACATAATCCGGGGAAGACAGCATATTGTCTCTCCAGATTATGTGGATTATGTGCTACATTTGTTTCAACACGACCGGGAACTACCAATGAATCTTCCCTATACGGTATTACATGACTATAGTAGAAGCGGCATCTCTGCAGAAATAAGTTGGGAGCATACCTTTTCGGCAACAGATCTATAAAGATATAAGATAGAGGCAATCGCAGTGTGATATCGGAAATCAAATAGGGTTAACGAGTTTAAAGCAGCTTTGAAGGATGCTTTAATTTTCATGGTTTATGGCACAGAGAACAGACCCAAATCACGTTCGCTTCGAGATGCACGCCTTAAGATGCCGCCTTGCAAGTTCTGAACTCTGTGGTTTATGGCTCAATTATTGATAACGACAGCTTAAACAAGATCAAAAAGTTATAATAAAGATAATAAAATAATCTTATTCAATAACTAGGCAGATTCTTTTGGTACACCGTATTAGAAAAATATTTTAATATGAATATAAAAGAATTTCAAAATTTTTGTGAAACGTTTGACAGGTTATTTAAAATTAATATACATTCGACTTTTACAATTATTCGATACTGTTTTTCCGTCCCTAAATTTACGCATGCCCTTCGATCTTCACACTTTTAGAAACATTTGACACTTTTAGCAAAAATTTATAAAATTATACAGAACACTCTTATTAAACTTTTAAATGTGGCCATTAACGACCGGGCGTGGCTACAAGCGAGCTTACCAGTTCGCTTGGGCGGCCTCGGCATTCGAAAAATTACTAATGTAAGTTTACCAGGGTTCCTATCTTCGGTCCATAGCACGGAGGAATTGACCAGGAAAATCTTGGCACCTACATTGTTTAATTCTGAAGTGCTGTGCATGACCGACACCGTGAACGCTTGGAGACTTGCTTGCCCAAGCACTGATTGACCCGAAAACCGCCTCTCTCAGAGACAATGGGATGGGCCGTTATGCAGCATAGTTCGAGAAAATCTTATAAATACATCGTCCTGTGCTGCTGAACGTGCCCGCTTGCTGGCTGTGGGAGAGTGGGAGTCGGGCTTTTGGCTTCAGGCGTCGTCCAACATAGGTACCATGATAGACGATACGACCTTCCGCATTGCTTCTTGCTTGCGCTTAGGTTCTCATTGTGTTTCTCCGCATCGGTGTCTTTGAGGAGAAGCCGTCGACAGTCTTGGTCACCATGGCCTATCATGCAGCAGTAGATAGGCCCAGTTAAATAAAAGAGTGGACTGTATGAAAATGTGGTATAATCCAGGTTCTACAATAGGTTTGCAAAAATAATATTAAACTGCGTGTGATCGCTTTGGTGTCGTCGTCGAACTGTCCGCGCGCGAGTCCTTGAGCCCGTCGTTGTGCCTCGCGCCGATGTGTGTGTAATGTAATTTGAAGTGTTAACGCTGTGTGCGTTAACATATTCCCGGGCCACCATGGAAAGGCCAGCCCGTCTGCAACATCATGAGGCTGCTGGTTGAGGAGTGCTTTGTGTTCAATCCGATGGTCCATCTATCAATGGGCATATTTTATGAAAAGCTCTTCTGATTGTTCCGGTCATTGTTTTTATATCCGCTACTCGAGTTTCTCCATCAGGTCCAGGATACAGCTTTACTATACGTCCCAGCGGCCACTGCGCCACTGGTAGCGCTTCGTCCTTCACGATGACCAGCGAGCCCTCTGTGAGCGCGCCGTGTGAACGATGCCAGCGCGTCCTTTGGTGCAACTGGGAAATATATTCCTTATTAAAGCGTCTCCAAAAATGCTGGCGCAGAAGTTCGACTCGTTGATGACGCTGCAGCCGTGCCGGGTCGCAGTCGGACATCTGTGGATGAGGTAACACAGTTAGAGTACGACCAATTAAAAAATGAAAAGGAGTGAGAGCTGAAAGATCAGATGGGTCGGATGAAAGTGGTGTGAGAGGCCTTGAGTTAAGAATGCCTTCTATTTGGACTAGTAATGTATACATTTCCTCATATGTGAGATGTGCCATGCCTAGCACTCTTTTGAGATGATGTTTCACTGACTTAACAGTGCTCTCCCATAGACCCCCAAAGTGGGGGGAATATGGTGGAATGAAATGGAAACTTACACCTTGCTCTGCAGCGCAACTGTAAATTGACTCACTGTGATTTTTGAGAAAGTTGGTGATCACCCGAGCAGCACCCACCAGATTCTTCCCATTGTCTGAGTAAATATTATTAGGTTTACCTCTGCGAGAAATGAACCTGTTAATTGCTGCTATGTAAGACTCTGTCGCCAGATCTGTAACCAACTCCAAATGCACAGCTTTTACTACAAAACAAACGAAAATACAAATGTAAGATTTGATAAGGACACTTCCACGCCCCTTACGGTTGTTGATCATAATCGGCCCAGCGTAGTCGACACCTACGTCACTGAATACAAAGTTTGCGTGCAGTCTCTGGTCAGGTAACTGCCCCATGATAGGTTTAACAGTTTTTCCTTTAAACCGTTTGCATGTTACACATGATTGTGTTGTTTTTCTAGCGAGGTTGCGACCAGAAATCGGCCAGAAAACTTGACGTATGTGAGACAACAAAAGTTGTGGGCCAGCGTGTAGAAGTGTGATGTGATATGTTGAGAATATGATTTTAGTAATGTGGTGGTTTGGATGCAAAAGGATAGGAAATTTTCTATCGTAATTGTATGGCGATTGTGCTAACCTTCCGCCCACACGAATGAGTTGATTATCTCCTAGAAAGGGGTTGAGTGAATTAAATTTATGTGCAGCAGGTAACTGTTTGTTATGTAATAACAGCTGATACTCCACAGAAAAGCAATCTAATTGTACTATCTTTGCTAACTGATACCTAGCTAAATTAAGTTCAACAGTTGATAACGGCATGACGTCACGTATACATACCTGTTGTTGTTTGTTTGTATTTAAAATGTTTTTTGAAAGTTTATGTTTGCAATGATGTATGAACCGAAGTATGTAAGCTACGATGCGTGTAAGTTTGTTAAAATTGGAATACTTGTAAACAAATGAATTATTATTAAGTGTATCTGTGTGTGTGAGATGTGTTTGGGACCGGACTTCTGGAAGGTCAGACACGCTGAGATGCCCTGGTTGTTCAGGCCAGCTGTGACTATCATCATTCCTTAAAAAGTCAGGTCCTGAAAACCATAAAGGTGTTTGAAGTAATTGTTGTGCATTGCTGCACTTCGTAATAATGTCTGCTGGATTTTGTTTGGTTGGTACATAGTACCATGACTGTGGATCAGTATGTTTGAGAATGTCTGTGACTTTATGTTTGACGAATGTTTGTAGTTTGTGTGTAGGTGAATTTATCCAAGACAAAACAATTATTGAATCACTCCAATAATAACACTTACAGTTGCTTTTATTGCGAAGTGAATTTAAAACTTTTTTACTTAAATTAACACCGGTATAAGCGGCACATAATTCAAGTCGCGGTATAGAAAGTGTTTTTAAAGGAGCTACCCGTCCCTTGGCAACTAACAATTGAACGCTGATATTACTGTCTGATGTGTAGGTACGTATGTATACGCACGCGCCGTACGCCTGTTGTGAAGCGTCGCAAAAAATGTGTAGTTCAATGTTATCGCGCGATGAATCATAGAATGCACGCCGAGGAATAGATAACTGATTTATTAAAGATAACGATTCTACAAACTTCGTCCACTGTTGTTGTATTGAGACAGGTATTTCACTGTCCCAACTGATATTGTTTATCCACAACTGTTGCATTAGTAGTTTAGCCTCGAGTATGCATGGACTAATGAGCCCTAATGGGTCGAAAATATGACCTACAGTGGATAAAATTGTACGTTTTGTGATTGTTTTTTGTGATAGAAATTCTGAATGTACTGTGTATGAAATTGTATCTTTATGAATGTTCCAAAAAATGCCTAGTGTTTTTGATGGATCGTTAGAACTAAGATTGACTGTTGTTATGTCTGAATAATTGAAACCTAGTTTTTTTAAAACAGCGGGACGGTTAGACAGCCATTTTCTAAGTGGAAATTGATATTTTTTTAATTCGGAATAAACTCCTTTGGCAATTTCCAATAGTACTGACTCGTCATCAGTCCCGGTCAAAAGGTCATCACAATAAAAATCATGCAAGATGATCTCGGAGACCAGTTTGTGATCATAGCTGTCTGAATAATTTTGTGCGTTTTGACAATCTAGGCCTATTTGTTTAATACAACGTGTTGCTAGGAACGGCGCTGATGCCGTGCCATATGTGACAGTGTTGAGCATGTATGTTTGCAATGGTTCCGTAGGATTGAATCGCCATATGATTTGTTGCAGTGGTCGCTGATGTTCCACCACTGATATTTGGCGAAACATTTTTTCTATATCAGCTGATATTATGTACTTATGTTGACGGAAGCGTATGAGTATAGAAATAAGATCGTCTTGGACGACAGGTCCTACCAACTGTATGTCGTTGAGTGATAGTTTTGTGGATGTTTTTGCGGAACCATCGAACACTGATCTGAATTTTGTGGTGGTGCTTGACTCACGTGTAATACCGTGATGTGGTAGGTAGTACACGGGTGAGTGCTGTATGTTTGTGTGTGTGTTGTTTGCGCTTGATTTAATGATTGATTTGTTATGTTGTGAATGAATGGATGTATTTTTATATGAATGTTTATTTAAAGTCATGTGACCTAGTTGTATGTACTCTGATATGAAGTTTGAGTACTGTTGTTTGTATGTGTGATCTGAATTCATGCAGTTTTCTATAGAATAAAACCGTTTTTTTGCTTGATAATATGAATCACCTAAGCACTCGGGTGACTTTTTAAATGGAATAGTGACAACAAATCTGCCATCACTTTGTCTTGTGGTTGTTTGAGTAAAAATGATCTCGCACGCATCTGAATCGCAGGGATCATTGATTTGTGAATTAGATAAGCTATCAAGCTCCCAAAAGCGTGATAACTGATCAGGATTGTTGTTATTGAAAAAACAACTGTTTGTGTGTTTGTTGGTGTCTGTTGTGCACCCTGAAATTAGCCATCCTAATTCAGTTTCGTGTAGTGTAGGTTGTTGTTTACCTAACTGAATCTGACCACCGCCAATTATTTGCCAGAATATGTCAGCACCTAGCAGCAGATCTATTGGGGCGGGTTCATAGAACTGAGGGTCGGCTAGTTTTAAATGTTTAGGTAGATTAAAACTTTCTGTATTGATGCGCATGGTTGGTAATGAATGTGCTATTGTATCAAGTACCAAACATGACAAATTTGCTGTGAATGAACTATGTAATGATTTTAATAGAACATTTGTGCGATGAAAGATGTTTGTATGTTGTTGATTTATGCCTGAAACTGTGCCTCGAATTGGTTCGAGTGTGAGATTGAGCTTTTTACTCAGATTCTCTGTGATGTAACAGGAGGTACTCCCATTGTCCAGTAATACTCTCGCCAAGTGTGGTGTTCCATCACTGGCGATAACATGCACTAGGGCAGTGGAAAGTAAAACTAATGTGTGTTGTGAACTACTGTTACTAGCGAGTGTGGTGTGTGCAGGGTCCTTGGACGGTTCCTTATGTATATGTAGCATTGTGTTATGTTTCTGTTGACAATATTTACATGCTCCGCCACGACAAGATTTTGTTTCGTGACCGTTATGCAAGCAGTTAGCACAGAAGTTAGAGAACTTGGAAACCTTCTCTATTCTCTTTTCCACTGTCATTTGTTTGAACTGTGGACAAGCGAATAGATAATGGTGACCTTTACATAAGGGACAAGGAATGCGAGATTGTTTTTCTTTATTGTCTGTTTTGGATGAATGTGGTTTTGATTCTGATTTATTTATGTTTTTAGTGTCTTCAAGATTTTGTAAAAGAACTGAACGGTCACTCAGACATGTTTTTAAATCTTGAAATGTAGGCATTACTGATTTGTTATTTTTGTTTGTTTCTTTCCAATATCTAAGTATTGTGAAATCTAATTTGGAGGTAATAAGATAAATTAACATTGTGTCTACAGTAGGTTCACCTAAATTATTAAGTGCTCTGAGATTTTTGTTTACTGTATCTAATAATTGTCTGAGTGATGTTGCTGATTCTTTTTCAATGTTTTGTATGCTGAATAATGCGTGAAGGTGATTATCTATGAGTTGTTGTGTGTTATTGTACCTGTCTGTGATGAGTTCCCAAGCTACCCGGTAATTGTCTGATGACATTTCTAATGATTTGATAATTTCTGAAGCTTCACCTTGCAGAGAAGCACGCAAATAGTGAAACTTTTGAATGTTATCTATTGAATTGTTCTTGTGTATGAGTGATTCAAAAGTGTCTCTGTATTCGAGCCAATTCTGATATTCACCTGAGAAGTGTGGAAGGTCAATGGTGGGTAATTTAATAAAAGCTTTAGCTGCCAATTCACCTGCATTTGGATGTGGTACAGACCCGCTGACACATGCAGTTTCATTGTCTCGCAGGAGCTGAATGCCGAGCGCAAGTTGATACTGGTAGTCTGTTTCAAATTGCTCCCGTTCCTTCAACTGCTCATCTGAAACCCCAATAATGTCGTCGATGAGGGTCTGATTTTTATCAAATTCAATTGCTAGGGACTTGAAGGCTTCTAAGCGATTATTTAATTGTATGATATCTAAACTGGATAACGGTTTTTTGGATTTTAATAATGATTCAATAAAATTTTTGAAAACCGTGACCTTTCCTTTATGACTAGCTCTTCTTTTTTTATATGAATTGAGTTGAAGAGACTCATTGTCATCGGACTTATTTGATGTTTGGGCTAGTTTACAATCAGTCATAATTGAATTTTAATGAAAGTAATATATGTAGGTAGATAAATACTTAATTGCAACGATACTTAAATTGGATAGCAAATGTAGCAGGCACAGTGTGATGCTCACGCAACTTTCCCAAATACCTACACTCGGTGTGAAATGTGAAGCCAACTCGAAAGGCCGAGAGTAAAGCGATGAAAGCTGTTTAGGAAAGAAGAACGTATAAGAAAGCGATAAAACAACGAAATAAATGATTGGTGATTGGAATTAATTGAAATTCTAGAAAGAATGGCAAGATTTTTTTATTTTTGAAAAAAAAAAAATGTAGGTAGGTGATTAGCAAAAATCTGATGCAATAATTGCTTGTGCACGAACGTATGGGTGAATTTATGTTTGAAAATGGCAATGGCTGGCAATTTAAGCAAGTTCACTTAGAAAAAATTTAAAGGCACTGTATGTAGACTTTAAAAAAAAAGAATGAATTGGTCGAACTCACGAAACTGTTGCTACCAAACCCTTTTTTCGTCCTTAGCGACTGATGTGGCCAACGCTGCTTGTGTGGCTGTTTCCAGATGCTAGTAGGCTGCGCTCGCTGTTGCGATTTGTTGACCGCTGTCTGACCTCCAGCTGAATTCCGGACGCGCTGTGTTTCGGCGTGGCTTGCGATCGCGACGCGATATAATACTTTTTACTTCGCTTATTAGACGGACGCGAAGGACCATAGATAGGCCCAGTTAAATAAAAGAGTGGACTGTATGAAAATGTGGTATAATCCAGGTTCTACAATAGGTTTGCAAAAATAATATTAAACTGCGTGTGATCGCTTTGGTGTCGTCGTCGAACTGTCCGCGCGCGAGTCCTTGAGCCCGTCGTTGTGCCTCGCGCCGATGTGTGTGTAATGTAATTTGAAGTGTTAACGCTGTGTGCGTTAACAAGCAGGAATGCTGGTCGTATATCACGACACGCCAACCTGAATAACATACTCCGTCGAGCTCTTGTCACCGCTGGCGTCCCGGCTCAGCTTGAACCTCACGGGTTGGTACGCGACGATGGCAAGAGACCAGATGGTATGTCATTACTGCCATGGGAAATGGGTAGGCCTTTGGTGTGGGACGCAACTTGTGTCGACACCCTTGCGCCATAACATCTTTCTAGCCCAGTGAGTTGTGCTGGTGCTGCTGCTGCATCAGCGGAGACGCTCAAACGGCGTAAATATCAAAACCTTATTGGTAAGTACATATTTGAGCCGTTTGGTGTCGAAACGCTGTGGCCATGGGCTCCCAAGTGCTAGGTCTGTTTATAGAGACCTAGCTAAGCGGCTCATCGATACTTCACGTGACCAGAGGGCTGATATTCTTTGCACAAAGAATAAGCTGCCAGTATGCCGTGTCTGGGCACGTCGCCAATTGACGACGATGCGGAGAAATATTATGACGCTTTTTGATTTTGCACTTTTATTTTTCTCTTCAGTTAATATTTTTCTTATAAATAATTTTTAATTTTTTTATATGTTTTTATGTATAATATGTATGTTTTTACATAAAATAAGTATATATGTATGTTTATCCATTGTCTAGTACCCATAGTACAAGCTCTGCTTAGTTTGGGCTAGATGGTGTTGTGTGTATGTGGTAGAATATCATTATATTATTATTATTAATTTGTATATATATTATGTTAATTATTTAATTATGTCATTGATTAAAAGAATTATTTACAATCTATTTTGTAAATATTTACCTAGCATCGTAACACATGATGGCACATGATCAAAACACTCAAAGCAATTTCAAATTGCAAATACATAGGTGTATGGAGAGATTACTGAAATTACCATAAAATGCTTATTGAGATGTCTGAAGCTTATGCGAAGCCACATGGATATTTGATTAACTCAATAAAAAAAGAATGATATTCGTGGTAGGGTTCTACTCGTATAAAATATTTATTTTGTATATTACAGGCAAGGTATAAGTTTTTCGAAATGTTTCCAGAAAGCACAATGGCTGTAGTAGCCTTACATAATATTATTAGTGCTCGTATGTATGGTAATGAAAGTTAGGTATGAAGTTATTTAATCGGTTTTTATTTATTGTATAAATATGGTAGTTATTACTTTATTTAAATTATTTATTTACTTTCTCATTTGCTTAGTTTGAATTTTTACTGTGAAGCGTAGAATTTTATACAGAAAATTGTTTTTAAATTTAAGTAAAAGGTCGGTAAGTAGTCATTCGGTCTTCTTTTACATTTTCCCTCGCATAATTAAATGATTCCACTTTATCACTTTGGCTGCACTGATGGCGTAGTTGTTTAAGTGGTCGCCTGACCACTGCCAATGCACCGAGTGTTGTGAGTTTGACAAAAAATTGTGTGATCCACAAATGGTTGTTCCGAGTCTGGATGTTCTTTGTGTCCGTTGTTTGAATGTTTGTAAAGTCCCCCGCGATACAGGAAATATTCCTAGTGTGAGAGTTGTCATTTTAAAAGCAAAACATAAACAGTTTCCTGAAATTAGGTCACGCGTTATTTTATTTTGGATACTACTTTTCAACCATATTACTACTAATAAAGACAATCTGATAAAATTTACTTATTGATTGAGTATTTTGTGATTTGTAACTAGTTTGCGTTGTAAAATAAAAATACCAGTCATCGCTCAGCTTTTTTATACATGTTAGCCTTCTGCACTCCATTTCCATATAAACTTAAGCTACACACAGATAAAAATTCAAACTTGGCGATAAAAAGGAGTGGCCATGTGTTTATTGGCTGTTCTTCTCAATGGATCGATGAACCATTGCATTGATGAACATGGCAAAAGGTAAATGTAATGAGTTCTAAATTGATCAGTTTTTATTGCGCGAATAAGTCAACCTTAGGGTGCGTCCAGATCTGGCGAACGCGCCACGAATGCGCCGCTTGCGAGCTGCGTGCGTGCTACATGCGTGCAGTTACTGTAATTGTTTGGATTGCCTCTATCGCGCAAGTCACGTAAGGCTTGCACAGTAAGCGCGCGCGGCGCACGGCGCGTAGACGGCGCGCGAGCGGCGCATGGGCGGCACATTCGCCATTTCTGGATACAACCTTAGATTGCGTTTGCTTACTGACTAATTTCTGTTTCAAGGTTTACTATATCCTTTTATTTTATTATATGAAACTAACATAAAGTCATAATTTTAATGTAGCTGTGGAGGAACAGGGTGTGAAGTCCCTCCAACACAAAGGGAGGATCCTCCGACCAGTCTGGTTGATCGTGCCTGGCGGGCCGCGGCCCAACGGTTGATGTCGGGAGCTTGTATATATACTCAGTCGCTGTGTAAACTTCACTTGTGCGATGCAGAATAGTATGACGTCTTGTGGAGTGCGATTGTATCGCCATCTGTTAAATGTAGGCTGAACTTCTTCATCTGTGCGGAGTCGCCACAGTATTCCCCCCAAGACCGAAGGTCGATCAGGTTGATGAGAAGCTGTCGATGCTGCTGAAGAGCGTTGCCAGTGCCAGTAAAGGATGCCGCTAGTTCCAGTGCGTCGGAACTGTGTGTCGCTAGTTCCAGTGAGTCGGAACTGTGTGTCGCTAGTTCCAGTGAGTCGGAACTGTGTGTCGCTAGACCTCAGTGAGTCGGGTCTGAGTGCGAAATATAGTTTTAATTTAGTCCTTAATCTAGCCTTAATTTTCTTGTGTAGTTTATATAACTTAGAAATTAAATTGTAACCTTACATGTATGTACACTTTAGATATAGTCAATGCTGTGCTCACCTTTAATTAAAAGCATACACATATATATTTGTATGAATATTTTCATGTAAATGCTTAGTATGTATTTTAGTTGGTAAGCCTTAAGTTAAATAAATAAAATAAAAATAAATAAATAAATAAATATACCTACTTCGTGTATGTATCATGAAAGTATGGTCACTTTCAGGGCTGTAAGGTATTAGTGATAAATTGCATAATTAACCAAGAAAAGGTGTTTTGGATAGTCATACGTTTTAAAAATCTAAAGGTCGATCATGATGATAAACGATTATGAAAACTGTTATGATTGTATGTGAATATTAGTAATTTCATTGCTTAATATTTATACTCGGACATTTTAGGATATCTTCGGATACGACATTAGTACCCTTTATAGTCAATATTTACATTCATTGCCTATTAGGTCATATAGCTGTTGAGAACTTCACTTTCTTCTTCAAAATCAATAATGTTAGCAATCCATATTCTGATTTCCATTTAAAATATGCTGTCATTTAAAATCTAATTTTAAGAGCGATAGATTAGTCACAAGATGCACTGTTCGACTTTATTACATAATCTTATGTACGTTGTACAGAAGCTAAAATATTCCTTAATTTATAAAAGGTGTGTAATCTTTGCGTGATGTAACTTATTAATTTATTTAGTTAGACTTCGTCGTTGGTTCCGTGGTTATACCACGGTTTTGTGAAGTCTCAGGTTCATTGGATTGAGCTTTTTTTTAACAAATACTTAGTAGCATCACCAAGTTTGGAAAACCGGGTAGGCTACTGTCTACCGGGTATATTTCCAAACTCAGTCTTTTCCTCAATCTACTTAGAATGTTGTCAACTATGATTTAGATGCCATATGATAGAAAACCTTATTAGGTTGTTATACCCTTTCCTATACGGGTGATATAGACCTTGGTCTATGTTTGTCTGTATGTTTTAACTACTGAGCTAAATGATACATCAAATACGTATGATTCAAAACTACCTATGTCATAAGTAGATAGTCACATTCATTTGTTATATAAAAACTAACTGCCATAAAAAAATACGTAAAACACAGCGACTATTTATTAAATTAACAGTATCGCTAAACAAACGATCATTAGCTGCCGGTAAATAATTTTAACAGTAGGTAATGATTGTGTACATGAAGCTCATTAAAATATACAACTCAGTTTTAAAAGATCTATCATGTACTATACGGTAGGCAATTAAGATAAATCGATTAGTCACAAATTAAAAACGGTTAATTTTATTGTAATCATCTTTGAACAGCACTTTGCATCGGCTAGGTATTTTTTCTATTCCGCCTCGCAAATTGATAATTTATATTTTATTACTCGGTGGCGCAGCGATATAGTATGTAACTGCTGTAGATGAGGTTGGAGATCGCGGGTTCGATTTCCGGGTCGCACAAAGCGTTACCTATTGAATTTTTCTGCCAAAAAATTCTCAGTGCCTGCACGAAGTCTAGGAGTCTAATGCTCAGCAAATGGTAATAGGCTCGTCGTGTTATGTGGGATCTAAGCCCGTAGTTGGCAAAATATTAGTGTAACACTTCGCTGCCTACCCCTTCATGGACATAGATTTGAGGCTATGTACGTATACTGTCCATGTGTATCATGTACGGCTTAGGTATATTCATATAGTTTTCAAACAGGCTCCTTCTTCGTACTCTAAACTATCTTCATATTAAAAGTAATTATGAATCCTTCAGCGAAATTGTTGTGATTATCTAACATCCAAACATGCACATTAATCATATTACTGTATATAGGATTGTTTCATTAACTTTGCGTTTATGAACACAAATTAGATAACGTGCGGGTAAATACGCAGTTATATTAGCTAAGTTTTGTTCACCACAAGAAACCGACGAGAACCTTCTAATTCAACGTACAAACACAATATGTGCAAATTGTAACTGTCCGCAATTACTCTGTTGTCTGTACAATAATTTAGATGGAAAGCGAAATACTAAAGCTCTGTGCTCCAACAGAACAATGCGTAAAATAAGCTGAGCTTAGTTATTGGTAGGTAAAAAGATTTTTATCAAAATGAGAACGCTAACAAAATTCTGGTACCCAGTTCTAATGTAGGATGAATAAGAGCCAAATTGTTTCTAGTCGAATTGTTCTAAAAGCTTGGTACGTGTAAAAATGTTCCCTAAGGTAGCAACGTTTCCTGCCTCTCATTAAAGTGTCATGCAAAAAAATACCACGTAAATTAAGCCTGATGGTAAATTGATTCAAGAATAAAAAGTAGGAGCATAATAAATATAAACCAAACAAAGTGGTTAATGTATTATTAAAACATTCAACGCCATGCCGATTACACATGATCGCGAACAATACATTTTATATTATGTTAGGTAAGTGTCATTCGATGTGTTGTATTAATTTTTTTTAACCTATTAGCAGGTAAATAGTCAATAGCTTTTCAATTATGTTTTTATATTATTTCAAGAATTGAGTAGTTAATTATATATTAATCATCTATTGTAGATTGAATAAATTATTAATATATTATAACTAGCGGTCGCTTAGTGGTCGAAATTCGACCATAAAATCGATTAAAATTTCAAGTCTGATAGCTATTAAGGTTTTATTGTCTAGAACCATACCCTTATAATCACATTTCATTAATATTTCGATCTATACAGGTTAATTTACCTATCTTTGTCAAACAAATTATTACATTGATTTATGTAACCATAGTTACAAAGAATAGTACTTCATCAGCCGAACAATGCCGAAATACTACGAACGCGATTCGACTGCGTGCGTGTAGTGTTTTTTCATTAATTTAATGTATTTCTAAAGCACATTTTATATAAATATAAGGATTCGCCCCTTCTTCTGGAGTTAAAGTTTATATGGATATAAACTTTAACTGTGCCAAATTTTATACCTACTCATCCGCCCGCACAATTTTTGTAAAAAGGGGTACAAAGTTTTTGCTTAACGTATTAATATATAGATTTATTTCCTAGATTATATAGCGGAACTCCATTCTCTTCACATTATAAGGAATAGATTATTTTCGGAGGACTGACTTTCGTGCTGTATAAGATATTCATGACATTCACGAATGCCATGGCAATCTTTGGCAAACGATACAGAGAGTATATACCCTGAAGTATCACATCTGAATCATATATTACAGGCGTCGGATGATGACCACTCTGTGGACTATTTTAATTGGGAATATGAGGATAAGGATTACTTAGAAGGACAATGATGGGGTATCCACCGGCGATAAAATCATTTTGTATTATGTAGTTATAGCAAATAAATTCTTAGTTGAGTAGACATAGTATCTATACTTACATCAACATAGGTATATATTATTTATATAATATAGGTATACAATGTTAGAGACATTTTGCTTATTTTTCCTATCTAAGTCCATTCCATTTTTGCTCATTCCGCTCTTGAACTAAGTCGTTCCGACTGGGAGATTTCCCAAGTCACCTAGATATTTTTTGTATCTACTATTAAATGCTTGTTCTAGATAGGTAGTTTTATAAATAATAGCAATTTTTTTTATAAATATTTGCACGAGGCTGCGTCCGCGTAACGCGTTTTTTAGATTTTATACCTCTCGTGGGAAATAGGTCGTTATTCGATGTCACTCTCCGTTCCACAAGTTGAAGAACTAAATACTCTTTCGTCGTGCGTGTTTTAGTTGTCTTGCCACCACACCAATAGTTGTACGTTCGAATTCCACACGAGAGTACAATTTGTGAGACAACACATGCTAGTTCCAAATCTGTTATTTGTTTTCGTTGTTTAAATATTAATAAAATCCTCGCGGGATTCAATACACAGAACAAGCGTAGCGTAGTCTAAAAAAAATATTGTAATATTTTCTCCTACAATTACAATACAACAAAGATTTTGTATCGCGTTTTATATTAGTTATCTGATTCGTGCTATCGGTTTGTGTTGGCTAAGTCTGTGACTTTAAAATAGCGACACACGTATCCTACGACAAAAATTGAACTATTGTCTCGATCCGTAGATATTCATGACTGTCAGGACAAACAGCTTTACGTAAAGCTCAGAGACTTGTACCTTTTTGTAAATGGTTACCCATCTACGAGTACGACGGTGGTCTCATGCTTAATAAAACCTCATGGACGGATCAATTTACGTGATCGTGCCTGGGTCACTAGTTATTATTAAAAAAAAGAGCAATGATTTATTTTGTAAACATGAACATTTAAAATACATTTTTATTTAAATAAATAGTAATTACAATGCAAATGCGTATGAACTTAAACCCCAAGTGAATTTAATATATTTAAATGTTGGGTCACGACTTGAATGTAATAAAACGATTACTTTATTAAATGCATATTTAACAAAAGTTTTTACTGCCTATAACGACGTAGTGAGACATTTTTTTTAAATTGTACTTGATATCTATATTGTGGTCACCAAAACTACATTGCAACATAACATAATAAAAATAAAAATGCGGTAGCTCAAAGTATAGAAAGAACCTTGGACCTACCTAATAAACCAAAGACGTGAACTGACTCAACAACCATTCTTAGAGGTTTTAACTAGTACCTACTCTCGTCAATCACTATATTATACTAGATATTGCCCACAGCGTTGCTCGCATTTTTGTGATCGAAAGATACCATTGACGACCTTTTCTTCCTTTTTTGCTGTGCCCCTGACAACGCGTATGCGAAATTTCGAGAAGATCGGTTGAGCAGTTAAAGTGTGAAAACGTAACAAACAAACTCATTTTAGCATTTATAATATTAGTTACGAGTCATGAATGGTAGAGCCTGCCATTATCAATTATTTGATGTATGAAAGTAATTTCTGTTAAGTACAGGCAACTGACTACGTATGGGTACTAACAATGTTACTGCGGTTCACATGATCAGTATGTTCTAAGAGCTCATACAGATATCTAGTAGCTCTTGCATTAATTTTCATTGATAGCCTTTTACTTAGTAAAGGTTGCGAGTAATCACAGGCTTTAGTGATCGCGAACTGACGAAAAGGCTGCATGTGTGTGCCGTCTTTTCTGTATAAATAAAACAATTTAAGCTATTTCTTGTTACTATTTACATACATATTCTTACGGCTATATCCCCGTAGAGGTAGGGAAGGGTGCGTGACATATCGACATTTCACCACGAAGTAGAAGGCAAGCCTATTCCCGCCTTATCGGCACAATTCCAGACTCAATACTTTGCCCCACCGCGAACTGAACCCGAGACCTCATGCACAGCAGTTGCATTCACTACGGCAGTTACCTACTATTAATGCTACTATAGAAAATTGTAACAGGTTATTGTTACCTTGCCTTGACCCCGGCAACTTACATTCAGCTGTAAGTATAAACGCAAAGAAATGCCACTGGTTTTACGATCTAATTTGCCCGCGGCTTCGCTCGCGTAAATGTAGATTATGTCTTTGTCTATCCCTCAGGAACAGAACTTTTTCTGGGTGAAAGGTATCCTATGTCCTTTTCTGTACCCCTGACTCAACGTATATGCGAACTTCCATGATGATCGATCAAGTAGTTAAGGCGTGAAAGCGTAAGAAACAAATAAACACACATTCGCATTTATAATATTTAGGATTTGGTACATTCGGTAGTAAGCCTTCATACAAGCTAATAATTTATTTCATAGGTATAGGCCAGAATTATCCAGAAGACAATTAATTACTTAGAGAATGAATGTATGTACGATAGCAATAAATCTCTAACTCCCAACACAGCGCGAGTGGTATAGTGCAAGCCTAATAATATACGTACTTTTCTGTACAGAGAGACACGTACATTGTATGTTTAGGCAGAAAATATGCGACATTGTAGTTTAGAATATACAGTAGATTGACTTTTAATACGTTTTTTATGTAGTACAAAGGCATAAGAGGTACTGAGTGTAATTTGTGCCATTGTCCCCACTTATAAAAAAGTAACCTTTAATAAATTTCAAATAACAGCAAAACGTTTCCACCAATTTATCGAACATCGCATTCAAATTAGATTTTAATTGATTTACATTTTTAAATTAACCCTAAATTACTTTGATTTTTATGTATTGGAGTTATCAGGCAGCTGGAATATATAAAAGTTTTCGGTCTTCGAATTGTGGTATCAATCAGAAACTTATTTCAAACGACATTTATAATTTTAAGAGAAAATAAAACCATAGCTTGACGAGAAAATTAATAATATAAGTGAGCTGTCGTTTTTTGCCATAATATTTTACTCTGTGTAGCTGGTCTAGTGCTAAAAGCTAAAATGAAACCGTGTTTGCCGATCGTCCAGTCGAAAGTTTTCTGGTCGGACAAAGCGTGTCGAAAGTTCACTGGTATTATGCATTCGATAGACGTCCAAAAGTTCGTCCTTGTGAGGAGCATCATATACGACGCGATTATCGATCCAACTTCAATTGTTTTATTACATCTCTCATCTCTCTTCAGAAGTCTATATCCATGTCGCGGGGCACTTTACAAACGTTTTACGAGCGCGCGGCGCACTTTACATACTATTTTAGTATATTTAATATTTGTGGTTATCACAAATAAACTGTCACACGAGGGAATCAAAACCAAAACCCTAATTGTGGCAGTAAAGGTGAGGTGACTTCTTGCTCACTACTCATTTCGTGCAGTGATTATTATCATCTTTTGATCTCGTTCATCAAACTCAATCGATATGTTCGATTTCTCTAAGTCAGTGCAGGAAAGCATGATGCACGTGTGTGATAAAGTTGCAATTAGTTTGTTCGGAGCGTTATATATAAATAAAGAATTGCTGAACCGACTGACTTAGTGACACAACAGTTGTAAATGCGGCCGCGGTACAGGAGGTCTCGGGTTTGGTTTTGCGCGGCCTGCAGTGTTATTTGGTTGTTAAAAAATCTCAGTAGCAGCACGGGGTCTGGAACTGTGTTCAGTAAAAGGTTTGCCGCCCGTTACTTTAGTACTTGTAACCTACTCTTTAAGATATACGCGTCATATACATGCAGACTTGTTAAAAGGAAAAGGTAATTACAACAACGACAGAAATTTTCTTAGAGAATCAATTTCTATTTTTTTTTTTTTTTTTTTTTTATAACGATTAAATGTTATTAAAATAAATTGAGGGGGCCTGGTACCCATGACACA
This sequence comes from Catocala nupta, assembly GCA_963675205.1. NCBI lineage: Eukaryota > Metazoa > Arthropoda > Insecta > Lepidoptera > Erebidae > Catocala > Catocala nupta. The sequence goes on along the minus strand of OY776086.1, from coordinate 20,651,613 downwards.
AGTTAAATCTTTGGGTACCAGTGTTCGAACATTATTATTGTCTTCACCTTATATTGTGTTAACTTTGATGTCTTTTATAAACTGTGTACTTATTCTGAAAAATAAATTATTATTATTATTATATTCAAGTCAAAGAACTGTTGAAAATAATATCCCCAAAATCAAGAAAACGATATTAATGTTAATTTTTACATTAGTATAACTACTACTAAACAGTTTGTTATGTAAAATAAAAAACTTTGGTACGTGAAGTGTAATGATGTGTGTTTATATATATACTATTACACTTCACGAACGTTATTTGAAATATGACAAATCTTGCTCTATAGCATCATATTTGTTTGGAGAGTAAATACATCGGTAGTGACATCTTTCTAACACGAAAGCTAGTGACGACAGACTACAATAGCTTTTCAATCATGCCACACCCGTGCAATAAATGGACTGGACTTCGTAGCGTACAATATTTTCCATTTTAGCGATTTTTATCTGTGATTGATCAATTACAAAGTCGAATATAGTACGATGACACAATATGTTTAATATGTCATACGATTTTAACATCGAACGACACTTCTTTACGATAATTTTTACAAGATTTTCTTTGCAAGGGTTAAACATGACTGGCGGATTATGCATAAACCTTACCTTTTAAATTCATGTAATTATTTATGAATAACTCATAACCGAGCCGTTAGATGAAAGACGTATGTAGCGTTAAATGATGGCACTGAAATGATGTCTATTTAAACGAAATCGCCTGGTACTAAACACTCTCGTTTACGTAACGTTAAGTGGTAACGTTTGCCTAATCAAGTGGCATGCGCTTATCGATAATATTTAAATCGTTTGACGTCAAGCTAATTTATCGAAGTATTTGAAACATTGATAGTTGTGCCAATGCATTTATCGTTGGCATTAATAATCGATCATTATATTCCGTATTAGCCAAATGCTAATATGAATGTAAATACCGTCACGAAGTACATACGTATTACGAGTAAAACTAGAAAAAGGTCCTTGTCGCCCATCACCATAAAATTAACTTTATTTTCATGCTCCATTTTGACGTAAACAACAGGGCCAACAAACCACAATCGTATTTATTATATTAGTTACGCTGTGTCATAATATGAATATCATCTAATAGCAATAATAATATAATCGGCGCATTATGAACGACTTCATGCGGCGAAATAGCTCCTTTAATTTGACTCTTGGTAGAAGTGTCGCTATATGCTATCACTACTGCGTACAGTATCTCTCATCTCGAAAATTTAATAGTACCATTAATATAGGGCTTTAAATAGATCATACACACAGAGTTTTCTTGAGAAACAAAATATTCTCTTTTCTTATTTTTATATGTAATCTTGAACACTCAACTGTTTCCTTGAATTCCTTGAAATAATAATATTCTACCACATACACACAACACTATCTAGCCCAAACTAAGCAGAGCTTGTACTATGGGTACTAGACAATAGATAAACATACATATATACTTTTTTTTTTTGTAAATACATACATATTATAGATAGAAACACCCAGACCAAGACAAACATCCATGTTCATGCACACAAATATTTGTCTTGTGCGGGAATCGTACCCGCGACCTCATGCGTGGCAGTCGGTTACACTAACCACTACGCCATCGAGGCCGACATTATTATTTTCCATACATATATTTTCCTTATTGTTGTAGCTATTACAGCGTTTGGAAAAGCCCTCTCGTTCTACATTGTAGAAACTCTTGAACATTTCTAGATAATTAAGAAATACAAACTGTCTCCCGCCGCCAGACTCTTGCGCGGTAACAATTTTCCATTGTAATATATTTGTATTCAAAAAGGACAACTTTCACCCCGGAATCATTCTTGTATCGTACGAAGAAGTTTACACATATTAAAACAAAAGGCTCAAAGGAACAACTAATCGAAACAATAATTTGTGGATCGCATTGTCTCGTATGGGATTCGAACCTACAATACTAAGCGTGGCACATCCATCCATTACTTATAGGTTAATATCATTAAAATATAGCTTTCCACTAAATATTATTAGTTACACTTATGCATGGAAGTGAAAGTTGGGTATGGCAAAAGAAGCATGAGAGCAGAATGCTGTAGAAATGAGAGCGCTGAGAAACATGTGTGGCTCTGTAAGATAGAATAAGGAATAGCGTGATTAGAGAGAGATGCGGCCCGAAAGTGGATAAAGTGACGAGAATAGAAAAGGGTATGTTCAGCTGGTTTGGGCATGTAGACAGAATGGAAGAGAAAAGACTGACTGAGAAAGTTTATAAGGCTAGTGTGAATGGAACATATCCCTCTCTCTACGACTATCCCAGTTTATGATATAGCGTTCCCCCTACACCAACCATTAAGGTTATTATAGGTAGAGCCACTGTATCTTCCAGTGCCCGAGAGCACCTTACGGGACCAGTTATAGACAGGTCTTGTCCCCAAATCTCGACTCTCCACCCTAACCTCAGAGATTCGGTTCTCGTAAGCGAGCTACCTCGTGCCCAAGTGACACTACCTATTCTCCAGATAGGTACCGGAAGTCAGTCGTAAGGGAAAGACCTAGGCGAACGTTTCTTGATCAGATCGGAAACGTTCTGGATAACGGCCAGGAGGAGCACCTTAAACCGGCGAGCGTGTATGAGGAATATTATGAAAGTGAATGAAGCCAGATACTTATCTGGCTTCATTCACTTTCAAAATGTGTCTGGAAAATCCATAGTTTCTGCCTACCCCTCTGGGAAACAGGCGTGAATCTATGTATGTATGTGTATATCGTTAATTAGTTCCACTGAATACACTTTACGAACAACCTAATTTTACTTCTTTATAATATTAATATAGAAATATAGTATCGTAAAACTTACAAGGTAAAAGTAGCATGCGACTCTTGTTAATTTATATAACAATGTAACTGAAGCTTTGTATAAAGCTACTACATAAAACAAACTACTGTTATATGCTCTTTGTAAAGTTGAACTGAAAACAAAGTAATGAATGTATGAATTATTTATCGTTTGCAAATCGTGGGTACAAATCGAGAGTGCAGGTGATAGTGTTAAATGCAAGTCAGCTTTATTCCATACTAGATTTTGCCCGCGGCTTTGTTCGTGTAAATGTCAATTAGGTTAGATTTGTAACAGTACTTTTTCTGTATGGAAGGTGCCCTATGTTCTTTTCAGTAACCCAGACAACGTGTTTGCTTACAGCGTGCAAGCGTAACGAACAAACAAACTCACATTTGCTTTTATAGTATTAGTTAGGATTCAACCATTTCCCACGTGCAAGATAGGATTTTATAAAGACACAGTTTTGAAGTTATTATACGTTATAGGAAATACGGTGTACCTATCTTATGGAAAGTAGTTTCCGTAGAATATGGTAGCTTGCAATAACGACACTATCGATTTATAATTATGTATAAGCATACAAGTTTATTATAAAATACATTCAAGACTTAAGCTTCAGAACTTAAGTATATAGATATAATTGCAAGCGAAAAACGAAGGAATACCTTTTAACGTTTAAATACAAATACAACGATAGGAAAGAACGAATATAATCAGACGCCATATGAAATAATATTTAAGCTAAAGGAACTATTTAATTTCATTCATTTTCTTTACACACATTCCAATACACGCTGCCAATCAATTTAAGTCCCAGCTATTGAATAGTACTTTCTGCTTAATAATTCATATGTTAACGAAATATAAAAACTCACGTATTCACCTAAACAAACCCATATACACGCTCTCATATTTAATGTATATGTCGCAGGCAATTCGTATGATTCCGCGTTTTACAAACGGCGTCGTCGGTTTAAAATGCTCGCTGTTTTAAAATATGCCGAAGGCAAATTGGCGACTCGTTCAATTGTCGGGGCTCCTATTTCTGGGTGGTCACAAAAAAAATAACCACGTAGGCTACGGCGGGAGCAGAGCTCCCGCCTTCGCCTTCTAACCTAACCTATCCAAGTCGGAGTGCTAAGAGTCGGGACTTGGGGCGTTAAGTGACAAGGCAATTTACATTTTGCCTATCGTTCCACAATTGTACCAGTTATATTCAGGTTTACGTAAGAGAGCTAGCTTCTACAAAGCACATATTGTATGTGGCTATTGAGAATTGACTGTCACAAGCAGTATGCATGCAGTTACTCTTACGTCACAACGGACACGTGGCCAATTCCATCGCAAATATTGCACACAAAATATACGGCTTAGTAACAAGCCAGGACTCGACTTAAAGCAGTCGACTTACATTGTTTGTTGTGACGCTATTCATACGTGTGATTGGCAAAAGTTCCGACTTGATTACATCGCTTCATATCCATAGTTGAGCACGAAATTCTCCTATAATTGTTATCGCTACTAGTAGCCTATTAGCTAAGAACATAGATGCTTAAACAAATGTTTAGCGCTGCAGGATAACCCTCTTACTTTGAATGGGCTTAAGCTTAGAGATGTGATTCCAGTTACTTATACGCGGATTACGAGGGTGTATCGGGAATAGGTTTAATTATTTGTTAAAGTTTGTGAGGGTATTTAACGCTGTGTAACTTAGACTATTTGATTGGTGCTAATTAGTAAAATTGTATAAAAAAGTGGGTTGGCCTCTTTATGAACGTCGATGCAGCAAGTTGAAGTGAATTTTTGTGACAAGTAGCGCACAATGGGCATTACAAACAGTAGCAAGTCAACTGAAATAATGAAATAGAGGTACTCTTTAACAAACAGATATGAAATATTACATTTATGTTAAGTTTGAAGTATTGATGCGCTTAATTGTATTCAAAGGATATTTTAATACAGCTGTACATAACAAGATGCCTAGTTGGAAAGGTCACGGTCGCTCTGCACCTACTTATGTGTAGTGTTGTCAATATATTCGAATGTGATTTGAATGCAATCGTGCACATTGCTACCTTGAAAAACAATATTGATTGCACAGATGGTACAGTGATAAAGTGGTCGCCTAAGCACTGCTGCTGCGCTGAAGTGTGTTGTAGTTTCGATCCCATGACATCGTTTTGTTCGTTTGCGGGTCACCATAAAAAAAACTGTTAATCGTATTGTCCATGTATTTATAGCATTTAAGCCACTAATATCAGCTTATCTTTGTGTAATATAAAACATTATGTGTGTTTTCTATAAAAATGTTTCGGGCGGTTAGTCTTGAATTTTTATAAAAGCATTTTTCCGAATCACGTATTTCTTTATTCAGAAACTGTCATAGTCATAATATAAATCTCGCTGCTACGACTCTTAAAGTAGGGTGAAATGGTGAAACTCCGGACATCGCAGCGGGGTGCCACTAGTAGTTTCATAAATGTATTCATAGTATGGGAGCTACGTGACTCTCTGGCATCTACGCGAAGAGTCTACGATGCCTACGCCGCGTAGCTTTGATTGGATCGAGCTGAGGTGAGCACGCTTCTTGGTACATGCTAGTCATTTATTGTTTTTCCTTTATGTTTTTCTTTAATGTTGTATTAAAGTATACACACGTCGTAAAATATTTAGGAATATATGTACTGATTTTACAACGTTACTACTGAAAATTGGAAAATTTCACAATTGATCCTCGAAGGATTAGTTTTGGTGTTATGATTGGGTATGCAGACAAACTCGAGAGTAAAAGTTAGTTTGATGTATTATATTATGTTCTTAAAGTACTATATAAACGCTTTAATTTGACACAAATTTGACAATAGTTTCGAACCAAATTTTAAACCGTTCCCATTAAGAAAAAATATAATCAAAGATGCATAACATCATGTTTATCTTTATCTCACGTTATGAGGAATGAGGTTGTTTGCTATCTTTCTAACACACTTATTTGGCAATAACACATAATCCATTTGGTGCTGTTACTGAAAATCGCCTGACAGTAACCTAATTACACTTACGTTGAACTCAGGAATCGAAGGAAGGTCCTGACGATTAGCAATCGTGTATATGCTTACGTTACGAAACAACGAGAAAGTTACAAATATAGCACAGGCACAAAATTATTTTTAATTCGATGCTAATATTATACATCGCTTTCAATTTCATTTAAAAGAATTTAAGATCCTTATACACGAACATTTTTGTATGCGTAGCACATTGTTACCGAGCTTATGGGAAAATTGGAAGGTTTCTTTACCGTCATAACACGAGCATACCATTAAACGTGGGGGGAAAACAAACAACTTTTATATTTAGGACATTCTTGTGTTACAATGAGACACACGTGGGGCACAAACATTAATTTACACGAGTTATATTGACACTTTATTGTATAGCGCTACCAATTTAACTTTAGGAGGGACGGCATTATTTACACCGATGCCCGGACTGCATAAATTCGAATGTTTGTGGCTAGTATATGTGTTGTGTATAGATAAAGGTATGAAAATTATTGCTTGGTTTTATTTACGACTAGCTTCCCCCGGGAACAGTACTTTTCTATATATGAAAGATACCTTATATTCTTTTCTGTACACCAGACAAGTGTATGTGATGCATGATGAACGGTCTAGCTATTGCTCGCGGCTTCACTCGCTAACAATATTTTTTCTCGACAGAAAGATCCCTATCCCTATATTCTGTATCCCTGACAACGTGTATTCGAAATTTTACGGTGATCGGTTAAGTACTTAAAGTGTGAAAACATAACAAACAAACAGCTCACATTATATATCAGTTAGGATTCTTTATACCTATAGCTTTTGAAGAAATATTCTGGTAAGGCCAAGTCAAAAATAGTTAATGTAGTCCGAGTAAACGTTGCGAGAGATATAATATGCTAAGATAACCAGAGAGAAACCCAAATCTCTGCCTACTCCTCCGAGAAGCATGTGTGAGTCTATATATTATGTACTATTTTTACCCGACGTTTCACGTTATTTTCAGCAATACTCTCGGGGAGACTGCCAATATCTTGTAACGTTGAAGTATTGCAAAGTACGCTTGGTGGTTCCATTAATACAGAATGAACTCAAAGTAAGTAAGTTGAGAGTCCTGCTTTGTTTTGCTTAGTCATGTGTTTAATTAAATAAATCTGCATTGACTGCCGACTGCATGCATGGCGTAGTAGCTTAAGTTTTCGTTTCACTACTACCACTTCGCCAAGTGTAATGAATTCATAATAATAATATAATGTAAATATTAGAAAAAAAGAATAATAAAGAGAATAATAATAATAATAGTTTATTGTTTCTCTCTCACATAGCTACAAAATACAAAATTGCAATAAAGAAACTTAAATCAAATCAAAATAAATTTATTCAAATTAGGTTACAAGGTAACACTTATGAATGTCAAAGTTACACGTAAACACGTTTTTTTCTGTGAATTTACATTTACTGCCACGTTCAGCAAAGCAAGGGTGTGTAGGGCTCATGAGAAGAACGGGCAAGAAACTCATAGCCACTCTTTTTGATCGCCAAGTGTACAATAATATTTCGTTTACAAATCATAACTGTAAGGTGCTGCAACCATTTCTCCATGAACTACTACTCAACATACTCAAGCATTTGATAAAAATTGATGGTAGCCTCTAAAGCAGCAGTATGGTAAATAGGAGCATCCACTTACACTTACTTAGTCTAGACTTGTTTTTGCTACTATGTGAGAGACTTGTATTTGTACTAGAAGACCTGTATGACAGATTACCAGCCTCTCCAGGCACTGGACTCATGCAGTACAAGAATGTCGTCAGGTAAGTGTCTCGGTGGTATAAACATTACTACCGATTGGCAGTATGCATAAGCTATGAATGAGAGTGTGTATGTGTGTGTGTGTGTGTGGGGGGGAGGGGAGAGGGGGGGGGAGAGGGGGGGGAGAGGTGGGGGAGGTGGTGTATGACAACTCAGAAAATAATGTGTAAAAGGCTCGAATTCGATCCACTTATAATACAAAAATTGTGTCATCCACAATTTATTGTTTCGAGTATAAGTGTTCTTAGTGCAGTTTATTAAAATGTTTGTATAGTTTCCTGCGACACAAGAATTATTTATAGTGCAAGAGAAGCCTTTCAAAACACAAAATTAAATTAACTGCATATACAGTAAATAAAACATTTTTAAAATTAGGATAGTCAGAAAAGAATACTTCTCCCACTTACTATACAATCTACAATTGAAAAATGTGATCGTAATACATGTCATAAGCATTGGCAATAAAAAGACTTGATAGTATAATTTTATTACGAAACGGCTGAGTGGAATGCAAACATTCAATCGTTCAACAAAGCGATTGTCAAGAGCAAAGCGGTGGAAAGTCGATAACAATTTGGTTGGCTTTTTATTTCATACATCAGTGGTTTGTATTTACAGGACAAACTTTATTCAGTTAGCGTGGTCACCAAAAAATATCGTGCGTACGGAAACTTATTGTCCTACATTGTCAATGTTACGCTCTGATAATCCAAAAACTTATCGTAACTTATCTAACCAACTTGTAGCAATTTGTCAAATTTATCCTTCAAGCAACGGAAATAGGATAATAGTTTGAAGGAAAGTAAACATCTATGAATGTTATCTTATGTATGAATATCTATCTGTGTCAGTTTATGTATCTACAGTGTAAATATAATATAACGGGATAAAAAATGGATGAAAGATAAGTAATGACTTTTAAGTATGCGTCGATACGCATTTATTATTTTTACGCTGCTCAGTTTTATATAAGAGAATAGCCACGTGCGTCATGAAATCATTAGTAATAGCAGGATTTTCCACTAGTTTTTATTTAGTTGAGTAACTGTCATGTTATTTTTCTAAACACTCATCAGTGAACATTACTCTTAATAGCGTTAGTACTTCTTTGGTATAAGTTTGGTTTATCGGAAAATGTTGTAATGTTGTTGTGTAAGATTTAAAATAAACATATCAGCCCTGTATATAAACTGTCCCACTACTGAGCACTGCCTCTTCTTAGAGTGAGAAGTGTTGGGATATAGTTTACCACGCTAGTTTACTGCCGTTTGTCAGACTACACATATCTTTGAGGCAATTATGAAGAATTCTTAGACATGCAGAATTCCTTACGATGTTTTTCTTTACTCAACCGAATTGTTAATTTTTCAACATGACTAATACCATTATTAGCATACGTATATATTTTTAATACCCCATCTTTCGATCTACAGTATTTATGTAGGTATATATATATAATGTGAAGATAACCATGTAAAATTTAAATCCTAATAGGATCTCAGTTGTTTGGATACGACCAACTCACTGACTACTTTACGTTTAAAGTGTATTTGCACATATTGAATACACTGTATGTACTATCAAAAGTGCTATTTTAGAATCCTTAGCTTGTTATCCTTGGCTAAAGAAAAATCGTACACCTATGTGAAATGTAGAGATCCGATGACGTCAATAGATTCAGCGCAGTCTTAAATCTACTAATTACTATAGCTCTTTCTTTTTATAGATTTAATAATTATAGTAAACTGTCCCGTTGCTAGACACGGGCCTATGCTCAGTGTGAGAAGGGTTATGCCGTAGTCCACCACGCTAGCCCAGTGCGGGTTGATTTTCGCATATCTTCGAGATCATTATGAAGAACTCTCTGACACACTGGTTTATCGCAATATTTTCCTTCAACCCTAAAGCGAGTGATAATTGATTATTTAATACGCCCAAAACTTTGAAAACTTCGAGATTGACGCCTTGCGAACGAACTTAAGACCTGTACGTGGCAATTCAACGGTCACCCTCTTTATCGCTGCATTTTATAGATTAAATACGCCACAAATATCAGACGAAACTGACTACCACAGATAAGAAACCCGATGAGCTTTCAGCAAAACAATCCATTACGTGCAGATGCGTGCCATGCGTACAAAGGCGCGTTTATCTTAATCCTTCAAATTAAGTTATATTAAGGATACTTATCTAAGTATCTGACTTCGCTGAATTTAAATGTCTACTTACACAATAGGTGCGGGTTAATTGCGAAGCCAGAACTTTATACTTTCAGGTGCTTACAGTAATGTTAAAGAATATTCTGTTTGGGAAATACTTCCTTTTAACTTTTGATTTTAATTTATAGTCAGGAGATAAAGTAGTAGTGAAGGTGATGGCTGCGTATGAGGGCTTCGCTCCTATTTCTGGGCCAGCCAAAGTCTTGAGATTGAAAATTTTAGAAGCAGTAGGATGTCTGGTTTCGCCGTAGGCTCTCCCTCTGCTTAAAATATAGATTATAGCTAGTGAAATGAGAGTTTCATATTCCTCTGCCTTCCCCCTTCAAAGATATAGGCGTGAGACTACGTACATAAGACTCGGAGAAAATAAAAATAATAACATTAGATGCAGCTATAGCATCCACAACTGCAATCAGATTTATTCCAATGTTCTATATGCAGAGATTATGGTCGAAGCAATCAATCGTTAATGGGACATCTAATGATCGCTACTGCATCACGTGTCACGATCATTTCGGTTCACGTTCTACTTAACCCAGATAATCCTATAATTTATCATTTGTTTGGCACGTAACCCGAAGTAGCTGTAGTACTTATAGAGTGCTCGGAACTAGGATGACATGTTTACTTGGACAATGTTTTAGAATATCGCTGATTCACTTTTGACTATACCTGTACCTCTGACTCACTTTTGTCCTCGTATAATACGGGATAATAATTATCCTGTGCGACACGGGAGACACGACTAGGCGTATTACTCAGTGAGCACGACAAACAAACAAACAGCGGCTCGGTAAGTAATTATTGTTACCACTAAAATGTTGTTCACCGTTAAATCCATAAGCTTATGAGCTCAAGAGAGCATTCTTGCTTACTTAATTTGTTTACCTTTGGAAAACAAAACGTAATAGAGTAATTATGTAGATATACAGCGCTGGTAGTGTAGTAGGGAGACTGTTGGACGACCATAGGTGTCAATATAAAACTCACGGCGCGCAACTTAGACATTTTAAAGTGATGTATGTAATAACAGTTATTTAATTAGTATACTTTAACAGCGAAGCAAAATATCGCGCAGGAACCTGTAGAACTGCAGTATAATAGGTTTGTTTCTTTTTGTTTGAATGAAGACCAGAGCGATCGTTGGACGTAATGAGGATTATTAGGGATAATTAAATCAAAATGGAAAGCATTATAATATATATAATGTGTTTGACGTTTATAGTTATGAACTTCAGACGAAATACGTCCAAACCATAGCCGAAGTTTCAGAAGTAGTAGTCATTTTGAAATTATAGAAAATATAAAAAATGATCTCTGACTATCACAAGTCATCTAATATCTACCTCTGTATTGTAAAGTATGAATAATTACAAAAGAACTTGCATTAGTAAGTTTGTTTTGCTAGATATTGAAGTGTTGCTAATTTAAAAATTAACTGAATAACTTTCTTCACGTTTTCCGCCTTGCGTTTGTTTTATTGTTGTCCCTATCGACACTTCTTACACGTACATGAACGGTTTTTTTGTTAAAATGTAATTCAGGTTGGCAGTAGGGTAGTCGCCTATGTCTGATTTTGTAGATTATTTTAAGCACAAGAACAAATACCAATCAAAAGAAATCTTTTTGTGTAAACAGTATTAAAAGTGGGTAGCAAATAAGGCCGTAATTAATATTTATAATTTGGATATAGGAACAAGTAGAGGTATGTAGTGAGATATCTCACCATCTCTCTCGGATAGCAGCGTTTAAATAGCGGTTACATCACAGTCTGTATCGCTCATCCTTTTTCTGTAATTTGACAATTACTCCTACTACCTGATTTTAAACACTTGTATCTTATTTATTATTAAGTAGATATCAAAGTTTTTTGTATTGATAGGTTTAAAGAATGAAACTATTTGACCTAAATAATAAAAATTGGGAGTCAACTACCCTATTGTACACACGACTACACATCAAGTTAGACACGCATAACTACGCTACATCCAAAATAGAGAATTGTCGGTAAGGGACAGTGCATAGTGGTGTTTATGTAATGGTAAGAATAGAGCGTAACAAAAATATAACGCACTCTGTCACACGATTCGCAGTTCAACTTCTAATAGTTCAAAGTCCAAACAGTCTAGGTTGATGTGTTGCTGTGTGTACCTTAGCTCTGGTATCGTAATCATGAGTGTATCGACAACAGTCAGCCGTGAGATCGTATTTGATGCAAAGTATTATTAGTTTTACTACCAGAACATTAACACGGTGTTTGAACATGTGCCCGACAATAGCAGCGCGACTTATTCTACAACATCCCCATGTTACAAATCCCTCTAAACGTATGTAGCGAAATATGAGCATTATAAGCTCTGCCTAACTATTGTCGAATATACAGAATGTATATTAGTGATATGCTTTGACAGAATGAAGAATATAATGTTTTTAGTCACTAATAGTATATAAATAATTATGTATAAAATTAAGTAACTATATTCATCATATTATATTAAATCTTGCGAACAATTAACCCTTGGCTTTACTATACAATACACATTAGTACTACATACGTACTTATGCTGCAAGATTTGCTAAAAATTTTAAACAAAACCATACTGTATAATAATTTACGTAATCATTGTTATTGTTACATTAATATATTAATGAGCCGAGCGGGCTCTGAGTTCAGTTCCTGAAGTCATACGTTGTCGAAGCGTACACATCGATACACACAGTGCGAACACTACATACCTACCTGTAGTTATTCACAGGTATTTAATTAATTATTAATCTGATTATATATTAAGTTGTACGGAAACAAAAAGTGAAATGTGAATATAATTAGGTATTGTTAGTATATCACAACCAGTTATATAGTTATTACCTTGTAATTATCGTTATTTATCTCTTTTTAGTAGGTCTGTAAATTTTAAACACATTAAATTCATGTAGAATGTAAATTAATAATGATAAAATTAGTAACAAGGATAAAGTTACTCAAGAAATAAAGTAATTTAAGGCTGATTTTCAATAAGTTGAGGAATCAATATGGCGGTTTGACTTATTTTCTATACAAAATCTGTCAAAACTTCAAACAAATTCCTCAGATAAAATTCTGGCGATTGAAAAATCGTTTCTTAGACTAATACTATTACCACTAAAATTCTTAGTTTATCTGGTGATTGGTAAATATTGCGTTTTATTTTCATTGATTAATAATTGGTCAAAATTCGACTGTAAATTATTAAATTAAAAAATATATAATTATTTATATTCTGCATTAGCTTTTTCAATTAATATCAACATATATTAATGCATAAAAGGAAACCCTTGGTACCTTTCTAAGCGCGTATGGAGGAATGTAAAATTTAGTATTAAGTTAAGTTAATATGCAAAAAGAATAATTAATAAAATATATATTTTTTTACTTTAATAATTTTAGTAGATTTTTGACCGTCCAGTGTACGACATTCAACTGATACAATTTTTTTCACGTACCTATACGTCTAGATATTCATCGTAGAATAACATTTTCGATGTTACTTGCACGCTTGGTTGAAATGGCCACTTTGTTATTATTATATGATCAATGCTTTCATGGGACAAAAATGTGTGTGATACACTAAAATAATTATTTAATAATCTAGATGTCCTTTGTATCCGTCTTATAAGCGCTTTTAAAATCAACCATGACATCGGCTTTATACACTAAGCGCGAGTTGGGATTTTTAATTAAACAACAACGAAAGGAATAAAATAAAATCTTATTATGTGCGACGCTGCGTCGCTCCGTATAAAATTTTCATTTGTAATAGAGCTTTGTTCGTGTGGCACATCGATCCACATACACTCAATGCCATATTTATTTTATATTTTGGTCACGGCATATGTAGTTTAGGTATGGCCACAGACCGTGCCATACCAATACAATCAAACATCCTTCTTGACATAATAAGAGTTAAAAATACCTATTATTTCACTTTTATTCAATGGCGTTTATCGGTTATATTAAGTACGTGCTGTGTCCCACGGCAGCACCTGTTTTGTTTGCTACAAATCTCTTTTGATCGTAGCATGATTTTATAACACCATCATCTATGTATCCTACTAATAGGCCTATACTAATGTGATATATACGTATTAGGTATATGTTATTCCTGCTTATTAAAATATCGATGCAGTTATTGCTAACACCGGTTATTTTACACATTTGGCTCTAACGTATTAACTTAATATTTAAAGTCGCTGATTACATACATACATAGATTCTCGCCTGTTTGCCAGAGAGGTAGCAGAGACTACGGATTTCCATTTGTTACGATCCTGCTTTGTCACATGTTATTGTAGTACCTCGTGTACTTCTACTTATAGTTAATAAAGTACTTTGTATTTCAATGTCCCTATACGTTTTGGTAGTCATTACCTTCTAAAGCTTTTTTACATTACTAATAACATAATTATAATGAATAGCATAAAGGTGGGGTCATATCAATTAGCATCAAAGTCAAAGTCAAAGTCAAAAATAATTTATTCACTTAGGTCACAAAGTAACACTTATGAACGTCAAATGGGTTAGTGAGTTTATTATATTTACTGAATTTACATTTATGTTAGTTGCAAGGTTCAGGCAAAAGGTTGAGCCTATGAGAAGATACCTGCAAGAAACTCAAGGCCACTCTTTTAAATCGCCATCAACTTATAATTTCAGTATTTTACAACTCATTTATGTACCAGGTGTTGCAGTCATTATGCCATATGTCACTGTCCATATAAAACTAAATTCTAAAATAAAGAAAAGTTGGTAATATTATGTTAAAAGCATTTGAGATTTGAAATCATATTTATCAGTACGTAGCCATTTGTAATAGACAGTAGTATGGCATGAGGACGCATACACTTACACTTTGTGACATGAAAAGGTAGTTCGTGACTAAATGTAGTTAAAACAAAATTTACGTTAATACTTATAAAGTTTGTTTAAAAGAAAAGAAAGATACTTTAACACCACCAAATAAACACGAAGTACCTTCACATAACTAAATTGACTTATATAATACATACATTGTTTGAATCCTGTATGAAACAAGCAACTAGTTCCATGAGTTTTTATCATTTAAGTAATCATTGATTGAATAATAGCCCTTCCGGATAAGCTGACTTTTAACAGCACTTTTAAATTTTAGTAAAGGTAAATTTATAATATCAATCGGTAGTTTATTAAAAAAGCGTATACTGAGTCCCGCAAATGAATTGTGAACTTTATGTAAACGATGATACGGACCTATCATAGCATCGTAAAGCATACTTGATAAACATACTCGTCTGTTTATACTCGTAACAACTATCATTATTTACACTTATTTTCTTAATGTGTTAGCTCCTAAATTCATTTTATACCACGATCCAATCTGTTCTATATTATGTATGCTCGTCCTAAAATCGTTCAATGTTTTTAATAAAGAGTTCGAACTTCTATCATATTAATTCTATTTATACATATATTAGCTTGATACACAGACAGGTTAAATTATCTTCGTAATTTAAACAATGGCTATTATTAAATGTAATAATAGCCACAGTTTATGAAATTTTTCAAGAATTCCAACGTTTTATCAGACTTTGTTAATTGAG
Source organism: Catocala nupta (assembly GCA_963675205.1). Lineage (NCBI taxonomy): Eukaryota > Metazoa > Arthropoda > Insecta > Lepidoptera > Erebidae > Catocala > Catocala nupta. The sequence goes on along the minus strand of OY776086.1, from coordinate 20,636,053 downwards.
GATAGGCGCCTGTACACCACGCCTCGTGTTGTGGGTTCAATCCCTAGGACATATTATTATGACAAAATATTGTGTGATCCAAAAGATATTGTAACAGGTCTGGTGATGATTCTTATGGTTATTGTTTGCATAATGTGAAATTTATTTATATGATGAGCCTAATGATGGCAAGTACTGCGTAAGCAAGATTAACGTATTCTCGATTACAGGTATATAATTATTTTTAACTCGTGATTATAAAACACAAATTGTGAGAAAATATAATTAGTAAGATTTTGCTGTCTTATGTCATTATTTAAATAACTATACGATCTGTTTAAATGAACGATAGAAACATACACCTAAAATTGTCTTATATTTACGTTGATGTTACGCATTCTAATTAAACCTCTTTTTATACTGATTTATCGTGATATACAGTAAAAATTATTTAAAATGTAGTTTTTTATACAATGAACTGCTATGTAATCAGTATAAAGTAGTTTAATTTTACTGATTTCTAGCTCTTTTTCTCTCTTACGGAATACATACATATTCGTAGAAAATTAACCTTTTGAGTCGCAGCGGTACACCGGCGGCCAGACACAATAGTGTTTTTAATGTATGTATTTACAAAAAAGTATATATGTATGTTTAGCCATTGTCTAGTACCCATAGTACAAGCTCTGCTTAGTTTGGGCTAGAACAGGTAGATGGTGTTGTGTGTATGTGATAGAATATTAAAATAAAAACAATATTTTGTCTTACATTCCAAGACTTGACAAATTAATGATATTGCATGCGGCATAATACTAATAAGTGGTGTTTTTCTCGTTGTAGTACAGGTGCACCACACTTACTTCCGCAATTTACGGCCTAGGAGACGAATGCTAACTTCCTGAAACCTTGCTACGGCTTATTTCTTTAAGATTCGTAGTTATATCACTAGATGCATGTTGCAAACAGAGTTCTAAAAAAAAAGTATTAACAAAACCCTCCAACATTAGAAACAAATTATCTGTGTTATCAGCTGCACCTCAAAACGATCACAGCTAAATAACTTACTGCGCCTTATATAACCTTGTGTTAAGAAAGCGATTTGGAGCTTGTTAATAATGTGCTTCACTCATTGTCTTGTCAGCAAAAGACCGGCTGTGTTTCCTGTATTTATTAGCGTAGCCACTTATTGCAGATATAGGAACTAAAACTGCGACCGTTTGCAAACAAGCCGCCCGTATGCCTGATTACCACCATTAGATGTGTAAAAAACGCAAACAGAAAAACATCGCCGCTTCCAAGTATTTTTTCAGTTCTCGCTTTGCAATTTTCCTTTTTCTTCCTTAATCCTTATTTAGGGTAATTTAATGAGACCGACGCAATTGCGTTGAACACGTTCAATGACCCAAAACATGTAATAAATCACTTTCAATGTTCATGTTATGGGAAATCTCGCATAATATGAACATAATTTAGTACAATTCGAATCCCTTCTTGGTCCCTTGGTCAAAGTGTAATGGTTTGCGCAACAGCACGTGGTTGTTTTTATTTAATTTGTTTTTTGTGACAACTCTCTGACTGACTTTACAAACATTCAAGCAACAGACACAAAGAACACCTAGTCTCGGAACAACCATTTGTGGCTCACACAAAGTTTTGTTACGTGTGGGATTCGAACCCACAACACTTGGCCCAGTGATAATGACGATTCAACCACTTAAATCACTTCGCCATCGATGCAGCCGATAATATAGATAGTCGATAAATAGGTTTGATCTCCGGGTTGAGAAAATATTTATTGTATTTTTCTTTAAAATTCTGCCTAAAAACGCGAACTGAATTGATTGCATGGATAGCGCAATAGCTTTAATGATCACTTGATTACGTTATACTGAAAGCTTCAGATCCTCAGCTCTGCCGGCTTGATACCGTACAGGGAATTTGTGCAATTTCTATATAACTATCAGATTTTAGTAGTTCTTTGTATTAGTTTATTTAAATTATATGTGTGACACGGTTATGAAGTATACAGCGGGAAATACAGTTTTGAAAATAAAATGTTATTAGTATACCTGTTGGTTAACAACAGTGGGTATCTCCTTTTAGCATAATGTGTGTTTCATAACATACACACATTTTGGTATAGCATCATCTAACGGTAGTCCTCGGAAACCAGCTGATATGATCCTATCATTATAACTAATATTATATTTACCAAAAATAAAGACATTAAGGCAAAAAGATTTTTTTAAATAATTTAAGATATAGCAATGGTCGGTATTATTTTCAATCGATACGTTTCTAAAGAGAGATAGAGCAGCGATAGCTCAGTGGGGAGACCAACAGACTGCAATGCAGAGGGTCTCGGGTTCGAACCCACGTCGCGCATCTCTGACTTTCGGAAGTTATATGACTTTTCGAAATTACGTACGTATTGATTGACAATTATCGCCTGCTCCGTGCCTCAGAGAGCACGTTAAGCTGTCGGTCCCGGCTGCCATGAATATCTATGGCAGTCGTTATTGCGGAAGTCGACACAAAAGATCCCACTCGCCGGTGTCGCCGGTCTGTACTGACTGGCCCCCACACAAGATAAGATAAAGAGAGATAAGCCGCCATACCTAGCCTATGTAAGTTCGCTGCCTGTCTTAAATATGAACATCTGTACTAATATATCAAAACGAATGTAATTAGCGCGACAAACGAACACATGTGTGCATTAATTTGTTTGTACTTTCTTCACGTTGGAAAACTATTACAGTACATCGACATGACATTGTTAACGAATATAACTGTAAAATATAATTAAACTCATAACCAAAATAAAGTTTTCATTTAATCTCAGTGTAATAAATAAATAATAAATATCACAAATTATATCTCGTAAATTATAATAAATAGATAAAGTTACTGTCGCATTCATGATGATAAGTATAGAAATTAACTCTTTACCTCACTAGACCGGCAAATAAACCTGGAAATTATTTTACAGAAACAATGCCGCCTCAAGCAAATGTTCAAGAAACAGATTTGTTAGGCGACAACTGTAACTCGGTCAGAGTACCATCACCACCACCGCCATCAGCCAAGCAGTCAGGCATCGTGTGGAGCAATCTCATTTTATTTATAATTTTTCACATTGGAGGAGTCTATGGTTTCTACCTCTATCTTTTCAAAATAAAATGGCTGACGCTTCTCTTTGGTAAGCAGTAATTTTAATACCTATTCTTATTTCAAAATGTTTCTGAAGCTATGTTTGTGCAATACTTAGAGAATGAAAACATTCTAGTTTTTATTACATATTTGTAAAGCTTACCGGCGAGCGTGTATGAGGAATGTTATGAAAGTGAATGAAGCCAGAGAAGTGTGTCAGGATCGTAGCAAATGGAAATCCGTAGTCTCTGCCTACCCCTCTGGGAAACAGGCGTGAATTTATGTATGTATGTATGTAAAGCTTATTAAATTCTTTTAGAAAAACTATATTATTAGGTATTAGTATGATAATTTATATTGCATTCCAGTTGCTTAGATATGTTTAATATTACTAAAGTAAGCAAGTACTGCCAACGCATAGCTGCGAATTGTAGCGTTTATTCGCTAGATTCTTTGTGTAATTATAGTAATTAAAAGAAGAATAAAGCCTGGCAAATTTGTAACGAAGCAGGAACGGGCCTTTGCGATTTGTACGGGCGCTTAACTAACTGTTTCTGCAATTGTATTAGCATTTTTTACTACGAATACATATTAACTATGTACATAAGTATCTAATTAGCTCTGTTCTTGTAGGATAAAATCGTAATGTTCTTTTCCGTATTTTAACCAAATAGGAATCACAGTTAAGATTTACTAGTTAAATAAAACTCGATGTTTTTGAAATAGCAGTGATCACATGTGTTAAAATTTGTCATCGGTCCGTGTTGTTTTATATATTTGAGAACCAATAACTTATAAACAATCTGTCTGTGTAAAAATAATTATTTTATATTTAGGGTATTGTGTGGGTAACGCTGCCGGATTGGGTGTGACTGCGGGCGCACATAGACTATGGGCCCACAGGTCATACAAAGCACGTTTGCCTCTGCAGATCTTGCTCTTGATATGGAATACTGTTAGTTTCCAAGTAAGTGGTTTTGGCAAATATTTTAATCTTGTTACAATATACCTATAACGTTGTTTGCTTCATCTATATTATTTGGATGCGATTATCTTAAATACGTCGATTAGATACACCATTTATTATTTTGCAGTATGTGGGATTTTTTGGGTGTGGGATTATATATGGTTATAAATGCGAAAGTGAGTTTGTTTGTAACACTTTAACGCCTTAACTACTCGACCGATTATCATGAAATTTCGTGTACACGTTGTCAGGGGTACAGAATAGGACATTGGAATTCATCCGGAAAATGTACCTACTGTTACAAACGTAACCTAACCTAACATACATTTACGCGAGCAAAGTCGCGGGCAATATCTAGTAATAATATAAATACATAAATGGCTGTCTTATGAAATTAATTATTATACTTTTCCCCAGGGCTCAGTGATAACATGGGTAAGAGATCATCGTATGCACCACAAGTATTCTGAAACGGATGCCGATCCACACAATGCAACACGAGGATTCTTTTTCTCACATATCGGATGGTTGTTAGTCAGAAAACACCCAGAAATCAAGGCCAGAGGTCACACCATAGATTTGAGTGATGTCTTGAATGATCCTCTTCTACGATTCCAGAGAAGGTACGTATTAATTTTGATAAAAACTTATTAGTAAGCGCTACCATTATAAATATAATATTTATTTTATTTTAGTCACCAACTTTGCAATAATCTTCAGTAAAAGTGGTAATAAATAAATAAATATTACACTGTGTATCATACCCATTACCTACATTAAAACGTAGCAACTAAATATAAGAAGCCATTTTATTTAGGTAATGTTTTAATAATTAAGTTGAATCTTACATCTCGCTGTTATGCTACTTTTGATTTGGAATCTACTGCGGTTGTCAAAATAACAATAATTAACATATAAGTGATATGAAATTCCAATGATTGAAGTGGACACGTCGCTAATGCATATTAAGGTCACGTTGCAATTGGCTAGGATTGCATATTGGCACATAATAAAATCCTTATGACGTTGCATTTACTTACTTTATTACGTTCAAATGGAATTATTTAATCATTTGACATATATAATATCTTATTGTCGTTGACTTAATTATAAATATTGTGAAATGTCAGCGACGTGGAGTCTTTTATATGTTAGATTATTTTAATTGAACAATCAACTTCTACAATTGAACATACAACAAAATTTACAAATTTATGTTTCATACCAATATTGCACACTGATGGTAAACCTCTCACCACCAACATTAAAAACAATAAGGAGATGCTACATCCGCTAGACACCTAAACGTATTTCTTTTATTATTTTTTGGACCATCTCATAATCACTGCATAAGCTTTACTTAAACTTCTTTGTCTATCATACTAATTAGACGAGCTTTACAGAATGATTATTTCTTCCAGATATTACCCAATACTTGGACTTGCAGCCTGTTTCATTATCCCTAGTTACATACCGACATTATGGGGCGAACCATTATTGAACGCATTTGTCTTCTGCGGAGTATACCGCTGCATAGTTATTTGGCATTCCACATATTTGGTGAACTCTTGGGCTCATCTGTGGGGCTCCAAACCTTACGACAAATACATTAACCCTGTAGAAACTAAGGTTGTGTCGTACTTGACGTTAGGAGAAGGGTATCATAACTACCATCACACTTTCCCTTGGGACTATAAAGCAGCAGAAGGAGGTGGCTTATTGTTCAATAGTACTAGATTGTTCATAGAATTTATGGCGCAGATTGGTTGGGCGTATGACCTAAAAAGCGCATCCACAGAGGTAATTCGGAAACGTATCGAGAGAACCGGCGACGGAAGTCACAGCAATTGGGGCTGGTGTGGCAAAAATATTCACGAAGAGGATGAAAATTCATCAGTAATAGTAAATCGAAATAAAATAATATGTCATTGAAATGAATCTGTTTATACTGAGTAAGTTTATTGTCGTATTTTATACAAAAGTTATGCTCTAACTTTTCTTTTACTGTTAAAGCAATATTTTATTGGTCACCATATGTACTTAACATAATATAGTATGTATATAATTAAATACATTTGAGTTAATTTCTGCGTTATTATTATATCCGGCGGCGCCCAGTAGATATGTATGTATAGTCTCACGCCTATATCTCCGAAGAGGCAGGCAGATTTATTTTAGTCCCCACGTAGTAGGAGGTGAGCCTATTGCAATACGGGCACATTTCCAGGCTTCGTACTGCTACTGAGAATTTCCTAACAGAAAAACCCAATAATAATTTGTCCGACCCGGGAATCGAATCCAAGTCCCGTGACCTTGACCTATGTCGTTAATCCAACCGGCAGCAGTCCATCCCACATTATGTTTGCCGATCCGTCGCCGTCACTCAAGAACTCTCCTACCTCATTCGGCCATCATCAGCATCAGTTCTTCTAGCTGTGTGCCCTGCCCACTGCCACTTCAGCTTTGTAACTCGATGAGCTACGTCGATAGTTTTCTACGGATCTCCATAGGAAGATAGAAATTATACAGGAATAGTCCTGATTTGATCTCGGAGGGCAACTGAGTATAGTCCTACTCCGTGAGTTTTATTTAGTCTCAATAAATATACTAAGTTGGTAAGTAAATGTACTTACATGATATTAATTTTTTCGATCTTTTGTTGTTGTAATCTCTTGAGTGTGATACTTTAGGCATCATGGTTTTGATAATAAAAATTTAAAACAGAAACAGCACACACAAAAATATAAGAATTACTATATATAGTCAGTGGCAAGTAATGTCCAACTACTAAATAGTCCACAAATAATTTACACACAATCCATAATAAAGAAATTGTCCTATACTACTATAAGACTAATACTAAACTATTCATTATCTTAGGTCAATCACCTACACTCAAAGATAAATTTAAAATTAAAATTACGTAGTTATACGAGCGTTTTGGGGGAAAATAGCATACGTCCATCCGTCACGAAGGCTGGCGCCGCATGCCGCCCGTCGCCCGCGCAGAGACCCGCTAGAATGATTCAACCGAAAAATAAAGAAAAGAAAATTTTAAATAAATTGTCGTAGTACATAAAAAAAAATTGCAAACGATTTACAATAAATGGATTCTCTACGTATAAATGTAAGTTTTATATTCATATTTCTACAGATGAGGAAGTTTATACATAAACTTTGTAAAATCAATCATTTCTAATATTGCTTGTATACTTATCTCATTAAAAAAATATTATAAATAATATAAATGTATGGAATTAAAATTTATAAATCAAAGTATTGTTTAAATGTTGTTTGAGAATTTTGGGAAATTATTTAAGGTACTAGATACGAGTTGAAAATCGTGTATTTTGTACGTTTTGTGGTAGGAGGCCCTTAACTGCGATAGAATTGAAAGAGTCAAACACTTCATGCTCTTAACTGAACCACAGATAACATAATACACTGAGCTAAATAGTTAAATATAAGATAAAATTCAATTTATTTGAACTTATTGGGTACAATGATAGTGTTATAAAAGTAAACACAATTCTGTGTTTACTAACGTCCAAGTAAATAATAAACAGTCTAATGTTAGTATAAATAATATCGAAAATAGGTAGAGCACTTCATATCGAATCTCTTTTTCTATTTATATTGTTTTATTTTTCAAAGTAATTTAATTATCTTTGTTGGTTGTTAGTTTACCACCTACTCCAAATTGTTATGATTCGATTAAGAGCTTATTAAATAGATAGATAGCTTACTTACTTTTAAATACTTTATCGCGAGTAAGACCCGTTGTCTAACATTATATTAAGTATGTGTACAAATCGCGAAAGTTTAAAAACTTATACTTTTTATTACTTCACTCTAAAAAGACTATTTACAATAATAATATTGTGTATCACATTACAATTTATAAATCTTTTTATTTTAAACACTATTCTGCTAAGAAAAAGCTTCTAGCTAGATAATAGTATTATAAAAACACACTATCCTCCTTCGCAGGATTCTCTGTATTGTGTTAATTCAGGCGTCGCGAATGTCAATAAAAATGAAAGCAATCTTCTAGTAAAGCTGAAAATGGCTTTACTAAATCGGTAAATCCTGAAGTTATGCTTTTTACAAAAGCGTCGAAATTATTGCTCAATCGGATAAGTGTCATCGACTATTTCAAAATAATCCCTAATAATCATTCTTTTTTTGACCTTACGACTTAATATAATATTGTCTTATGTTTACGCGAATGTTATACATTGAAATTAAACACTTTATACGGATTTTATCGCGTTGTTTATTTTACTTTAAACACTGTTATTACATAATTTTGAAAACTCTAACACTACTATTATTGAATTTTTACTACTATTTAAGCTATATATTATTTCTAATTAAAACTATTTGTATTTAAGTTTACACTTTGCCCCGACATTTCGGTTGCTTTACAGCAGCCATGTTTACGGGGAGACTAAGATGGTAGTTGTCCCAACGTTCTGAAGTGTAGCTAGTTATTTTAAAGTACCCGAACATAATTTAATCTTTGGTGTGCCTATTTACGCAGAATGAGTTCAAAGTATCATGAAGTCTAGCTGTGTTTTGCTTCTTCTTGGGTTTGACTATTTGAATGACTGGATCCCAAGCTGGTGGTACATTCCAACCATCCTCTCTATTGAAATTAGGATTCACTACCACGCAGAGGTTTTAAGTTTAATCGCACGACGCTCACCTCTGACTTATTAAAGTAAAGTGCGTCCTAAAGAAATAGTATAGTTTTAGTTTATTTTGCCAACGCTTCGGTAATGTTCAGTTATGTAATCTGCCTACCGTATTAGCAGATTACACATAATTATAGCCTGTCAGTCATTTGTAGACAATGGAAGACAAACGGCACGGTGAACTCAGGCCTAACCCTTTTTTACTGAGTTTTTAGGAGACATAAAACAAAATATAAAATGCCTCAAGCCTGGAAGGAAAAGTCACATTCACGCCATGCCTCACATGGCTTTTACCTCCAGGCTAACACAATAAATCAGGCAGTTCAGCCTGTCATAAATATATTTGACAAACAAACCCTCACTAATCAACTACATTGTTTATTATTATAATATAAACCTTACATTAAACGCGAACCTCTTAATATAATCTTCGCGTGTGATGTAGGTATCCGAAGATTAATCGTAGACAGGTCTGGCCGCTATGAGAGCCCGTCGTAGTGGATTTCGCATATATATTAATTTTAATCTCGCATGGCACTATCTGCGTGCAGTTATATTCAACATCTTTAGGGACTATTTACCGATAGATCAGGCATATCTAGAAGATCCAGTTTTTATAAATCCGAGCTATCTATGTAGGTATATAAATATATTATAATATTGTGCCCTAGTGTCACAATTTATTTCCAGGTGGTGCTGGAGCAATAATGCCTAAATGTCAGCCCTTATGACATTCGAAAATATGTAAACAGCTTCAAATCACTGGATGACTACTCGAGCGACGTCAGTATCTAACGAACACATAAAGCCGAAAAAAACAGACCATTTCAGTGTATTTTTAAGCAAAGAATATCGGTTTCCATGAGCTGCGAATTTTCTTAGCGCCACCTGATCGCTGTTTGCATTTACTTATGTGCAGTTAAATTCTGTAGAAACTGACGTTGCACTAGTTATTAGAGCGCGTTATGTAACAAGTGCCGCAGACACGCCGTGGGCCGTAAGCTGCTTAGTCAAGGTTTATATCAGTTTCAAAGCCTGCTCCTCTGAAGGAAACTACATATTATGCTTTTGGGATATAATATTTCTTAAGGAATCATGCATTAATTTTCTTTAGATATCAAAAAACTACTCAAAGATGTAATGCAGACATTTTACGTTGTCTTAGTTTAGGTCTTACGTAAATTGGGGCGAGTAAATTATCAGCAAGTTCTACCAAAATTATTCGTACAAAAATACTTAATATTTAATTTCATGGTATTTGTTAATCCGATTAGACGATCGATACATTAACACACGTTTTCACTTAAGCCAATGGTATAATTAAAACCATATTAAAACACCACAATTAATTTTACATAAATATAAATGCAACGTAGACCATATAGTCACCACTTAAATGCGACGCATATGGTGATGTTGAAGGAGAAATTATTTGAGTCTATATTTGTGTCCATTGTTTATTTGTAAAGGAATACAGATATTATACGAGGAGGAGAATGATACATTTTTTGGAGTATTTTAATTTAAGCAGTAAATGTATAACGAATAAAATATCCGTTTTGCTTTCCATAACGATCGGTTACGGGAAAATCAACGACAAATACGACAATCGTTCGATTTGTCCGTAATAAAATATATGAATTACGATTTGATGACGCATTAATAAAGCTCGATGGATTTTATTTTTGTGTGAATGTAGCTTTTTATTGTCAGTCGATCGTTTTTTAGTACTAATTAAGTGCAGCTTTCTTTTAGCATCTTACGCCAAGATTCGAAATTACATAAACATATCTGAGTGTACACAAAATCACGTTTGACTAATACCTATCATAAATCAACGGTTATATAGAATCTATTTTAATAACTTGAACATATTTACATAGGTACTTGAATGTTTAATGGATTACTGCACAATATTAGTCTAAAGTTGTAACTTAAACTTTACATTTCTTTGCTTAGCAAAAGAACAAAGAAACATTCCAACTTTTCTTTCTCTCATCTAAAAGTTTAATAAATACGTTTTAAACTTTAGTTTTTAAATTTGCTTCTTATTTAAAGAATCCTTAAGTAAAATTTGGTCTCAAACAGAGCCCATTTGAATAAAACTACCGTATTTTGTGGACACTTTATCTGGTTTTTTAAATAATAGTGACCTGGAAAGCTGTTGAGTGCTGAGACTTGTTACCAAAAAAGCCACCGCATCGAGGATTTCGTTTAAATGCCAAATGAGACCAACTAAATACAGAAATAGTATTACATTCTATGTTTGTGTATAAAACTGATGAGATTTTATATACTGCTTTGTCTTTGTAGCTGTTTTAAATTACTGATAGACGTAACGTCTGAAGCTAGGCTCAGCACTAATGTCCCTTACATTTACGCACGTTTATGTTATTTATATCACTAGCTTTTGCCCACGGCTTCGCTCGCGTAAAATGAGGTTAGGTTATGTTATTAACAATACTTTTTATTTTAATAGAATATACCCTCGGTGATAATATAGCTTTCTAATGATGAAACAATTTTTAAACTCGGTGCTGTAATTTCTGAGTAAAATCCTTACAAACAAACAAACAAGAAACTAAATCTTTTCTCTTTTTAATATTAGTAGATAAAATAATAAATAACTCACATACACCTCGGGTGGGATATATCTTTTAAATACTGTAAAAATTTGGCACTACTCTACTACTTTTACAATATAACACATATTAGGTCCAACATTTTTTTGGAAGGGTGTCATACCTATATGTCTTGGTATTATAGGCTTAATTTAGTGATGAGGATTCTTTTTGAATCAATCAGTCGAATTATTTGATTGCCAACAATAACAATATAATTATGTTAATAAGTAATGTTGTGGAGGAACGAAGTATGATGCTTCTTCAACACAAAAGGAATATCCTCCAACCAGGCTTGAGAAACGTGCCTAGCGGGCAGCAGACAGACGATTGTTATGAACTTGTATAATATAGTGCATAACTCGTACTACAAACTTCGCTTAAGCGGTTGACACCCCAATGCATCGTTACTAATATTATAGAGGAAAGATTTGAATTTTTGTTTATGTGTATGTTTGTTGTACATGGTACATACACTACATACTTCATACTACATTATACATACTACATAACATAACCTAACCTACTTTTTCGCAAGCGAAACCGCGGGCAAAAGCTAGTGTCGTATAAAGTAGGTACTATGTAATTGTTTATAAAGTCATCATGCTACCACAATGCCCGGCTCGGGAATTAAACTCGATACATAAGGCCGAGCAGTGTCAAGAAATTCTCCCTGAGAATTTCTTGTTCATAGTTCTAAACTCTGAGTCTAGGACTGTGCCACTTATTAAGAAATAATATTTTTTTAAAGTTAAAGGCGTATGACGCTTGGCGATTACGTTCAATAGAAATATTTCTTACTTATACACACATACTTTTGTTCACACACATTATGAGCCGGCCTTCACACGTTGGGCGGTGAGAATAGTCGTTACAATAACTCAGCCTCGGTATCACGCACCATTTGAGTGGAAAATATAACGGTGGGTTCGAACGCAGCCGCGGGCAGTAGGCACTTAATTGTGCGCAAAGAGACGTTGGTGTTAATATAACCGACAGAACACATAGCTTAAAGTAAACAAATCTATTTGGAAAACCTTAAGCTTTGTAGTATGCTAAACACATTCATATAAGCTTCAGAAGTCTGTTTCACTAGTCCATACCAGCTGTCCCCTTTAGTGAGAACAAGTGGGATATTTTCAACTGTTTCCTAGCATACTGACTGATTGGGTTGATTGCAACAATGGCTTGCGTCACAAAAATATTAGATCTAGAATATATGATAGCTTATTATATCTATATTATATAATGTACATATAGACTATATGTACATTCTTGGACTAAATTGTCTTCAGGATGCTATGTCTAGCTAATTCATGCCAGGCAGTGAAATTGTAAAATAAATAATTAGAAGCAATACGGAGTTAACATAATATTGTCTTATGTTTACGCGAATGTTATACATTGAAATTAAACACTTTATACGGATTTTATCGCGTTGTTCATTTGACTTTAAAACACTGTTATTACATAATTTTGAAAACTCTAACACTACTATTATTGAACTTTACTACTATTATAGTGTTTTTAAATAAAATAAACAACGCGACAAAATCCGTATAAAGTGGTTAGTTTCAAAATACGGAGTTAACTTTATTTACTGTTAAAAATTTATCGAGACTACAATATATTTTGCAGAGTAAATTTAGTTCTTAGTACTCTAAATCACGATACTATGTATATGTAAAGGTGCTGAGAAATGTTTTTGTTACCTACCTTATTCACCCCAGACATGCTACTGGTAGCGTAGAACTATAATTTTTGGTTTTAATAACTAGCCTTCACCTGCGTATTCACATCTTTAGTTTTAAAGAATAAAACACGCGAAGAAGAAGAACCAACTCATAGCAGCAGACTGTATCTATTAGTACGAAAAGGTAACATATATCATTAAAAATCATATTGTTCCGATAGTGAAAGAAGAATGAACCAACACTGTCGTACTAATTGTTTAGTTAGTATAGAGCTAAACTTACTTCTACTATCGAACTAACTATAAGCAAACATCTTCCTTTAATTCTTCAATTTCCTTTAATTTCTAGTGTACACTTGTATTTATGTACATATGTGGCCAATCATGAAGTCTCAGAAATAATTTTCGAGTTGAGCATAGTGTTGTTAAGTATTTCTGTAACTCTTACTAACAACATGGTACTTGGCATTCTGCACTGTAGATGGTAGTAACAAGCTCAGCCTAAACATATGCGAAATGTAGGTATATATGTATATAATAAAACCTTGGGATATTTCTTCTGAAACAAACAGGTGTTTTAGTTTAGCAGCCTAATGACTAGCCGCAACAGTATTTTAATATAACTGAAGTGGCCACAAGAATATAGTATGCGGTTTATTTAAAACACAACTACTAGTTTAAATTTTTCTGAGCAGCAGTTTTCTGAAAAGCAGTTGAAAATGTAAATATGAATAGTTTTACAAGATTTTATTTTATTCACTTTGTTAAAATGGGTCAAATCTTACGACTATTGGTTGAAGATAGCTATTTTATAATTAAAACAGTTATCTCTAACCAATTCAGATAAAATATTGCAATCTCAATATGACAATATGGTAAGCTAAATCACGACATTCTGAATCTAATATGGCTGACTCCCAACGACGCCAGACCAGTTATTTTTTATGCATCTAATGACATGGGCATCAGATGATAGGGCTTGCCGAGAAGAATACGAAAAATAAAATGAGCTAAAAGTTTGTTTAAAAGTTGTAAAATATTTTTTGTTAAAAAGAGTTCAAATATCTGCCATGAATGTTTTCGAAATAGTCTGCGATGCTCGCTAATGTGTAACTTCCACGCACTGTATTGTAGTCGTAAAAAATATTAGATTTTCAAAATATCTATTGCGCTATACCGACCTATAAAAAAAGGAAAAGTAATTAGTACTACTGATGCAATATACAAGGATTACTAAACCGCTGTTGATAAGACAGTGTTTTCAAACGAAAACACTGTCACAAGGGCTTGTATAAGGAAATCCGTATACAAGCCCTTTATACAACAAATACTTCTCTGAAAATCTATTACAATACAATACATCTATTACAATTGTAGGTTGTTCTCTCCGAGAAAGGAGCGAGGATGTGCTTATAGCATCGATCGCATTGCGCTCCAGAATATTTTACAATATCTTTATTAACAAGGATTTTCTTTTAACAGCAATCGTTTTTATTACAAGTTCTTGTTTTTATTACAAGAATGTAAATATCTGCTTTAATTTTATTAAAGTAATATTATGTTTTATAGAATATTCCTGGTAGGTCAGCGCTCTTTGTGCAATAAACTAAAATATAAAAAACGCCCACGGTTTCGCTCGCTTGGGAATAATACTTTTTTTCTGGATGAAAGGTACCCTATGTCTTTTTCTGTACTCCTCACAAAGTATATGTGAAATTTCGGTCGAGTAGTTAAGGCGTGAAAGCGTAACAAACTCACATTTTTATAATACTAAGTTACTAAGTTAGAATGATCTGGTGTTCAGTTAGCGTAATCCTACGCTTCTTATTAACGTTTGATTATTTAGATCTGCTGCTACGAATATCCCTGAACGCAATTACAAAAGTGAGATTAACACAGATAAAATGATAATACAGGTATTATTTCTCGACGTTATCATACGACTGCCTCGGTAACGAAACGGTTATAAATTCCACTTCCGGTTCGGGCAAAGTATTATTGTATTATTCTATCAAATACTCGGTGGTAGCAGCACGGAGTCTGTAACTAAGTCAAAGTCAAAAATTGTTTATTCATTTCCCCGAAACGTCTAAATGAGTTTCCTAAAATTACTATAGTTAGATACATTTATTCAGACAAAGGGCTATGAGAAGATAGCTGCAAGAAACTCACACTCAAAATCCATTAAAATATAATTTCAGTATTTTACGACTCCAACACTTTACTATATCAACAACAAGAACCGAACCTTAAAACCTTTGACGTTTGCTTAACGAAATGTAAGTGCTATACACATCTGCCTCCACATTCAAAAATTAAAAATAAGCACTAAATAAACACATACATACGTCTATATAGGCGTGGGATTATGTATAGGTATATACACATATACCTATACATAATCCCACGCCTATATAGATAAATAAATAAAGATAACATCTTTACGTAAAATATATTTAACTAAAATCCAGCAGTAAATTAATAGGCAACTCATGCCGTACGCACATAATCACACCTTTTAACACCAGCTACACGCGATTCTAATTAACTATTACGTTTTGATTCAATCGCGTGCCTTAGGTGTTAAAGAACATAATATATGAGAATCTTTACTTAAACGGTATAGTTGAACTTTACGTAATAATAAAGGAACTTTAAGGGCTGTTTGCCTACAAGCTACCTTTAGGCTTAAGGCCACGACATTCAATGCTCTTATCGCTTATTGATTCGTTTCATAATCTAGATAATGTATAGCAACAATGAGTATCTTGATGTCTTACCGTTCATTTTTTAAAAGGGTCTTTTGCGGAAACATTGATAATATCTTCTCTTAATATATGAGATCCCAAATCCATCAGACTTACGTCGTTTGATATATTGTTTATGTGGTTTATGTTATCGAGTCACCATTGTCACTGCACCAAGTGTGGTAGGTTTCATCTCTAAACGGGACAAATTTCGTGCGATTCACTAATTGTTGTGCCGCGTCTGGGAGATTTTGTATCCGCTATTTGGATGTCTGTATAGCCGCGGCACAGGATTTATTCCTAGTACGCAAGATGCATTTTTAAACGCTTAATACGTAATCATTGCACGCATAATCAATAGTTTAAAAGTGGAGCTATTTTTTAAAATAGGCATTTACTGTAAAGTATGAAAGGTATACTTAAGATTACTGTGAAATATGCTTAAATGACGTAGCTCTGATGGGTCTGGGATCTTGTATAGTCGACCTTATAATTATTTGCTTAACCATTCCTAACAAACATTCCCATCAAAATTAAAATTCAATAAGACTTCTTAATAATGTTCATATGTGATATTGACGTAATTGATTGACCGTCGTCCAATCAATGATTAGATTAAAAGTGCAATCTAATTTAACAATTCTTATCAAAAAAATAAAAAATCTTCTAATAGTATACAAATGTAACTATATTACACTGTGGAATTAATATGTGATAAACTACAAAAATAATAAAAAAACCATACTCAACTTGTTACTTGTGACATTACTAACTTGTTTCACTTAATCAGACAGATGGCGCTGCCTTGTAAACACCTATTAAGAGCCCTGTAATATTTGTTAATTAAAAATAGTAAAAAGTCATTATGTTGTGTGTAAACGTTTTGATAAAGTGCCTAATGGACCAATAAAGACGTGGAAGTGTTATCTTACCGTAAATACTAAGGACAATTAAATAATACATAACGCAAAAGTGACATAAATATTGACTAAGTTAAGTGTTAAAACCTATTGAAACAGTGGATATTAAATAAAACAATGTACAAATAATAAACAACGTGAAATAAATTTACATAAAAAGTGATATTTAAACAGAAAAAAGTGATATAGTTTGTACAAACAACCGACAGGAATGTGAATGAATGTGGAAAAAATTCCTGACTAATGATTCATACTAACCGACTTCTGTTTATGAAATATAATAACTTGTATCAATTGAAGACAAAATTGACAGATGTCCGCTAAGCGAGCTGTGGCGTAATGGTTAAGATTGTGGTAGAGCGACGCGTTACGGCGAGTCGGTTCGAACCTCCGTACATCATCCACTTTTTGTGATATTATTACTTCTTTAAATATATAAGTCAGTTGTGTACTGCGATTTAAAAAACGGATTGGCAGGAATATAAATTTGTTTCGTTTAAGAAATAAAATTTCTAACCAAAATGAACGACAACATTACGTATCGGAAACTCACTAGAACAAACTCACTTAACGACTTAAGTAATATCATAATAGACGAAGAATCAAATATTTTCGACACGTCAATGATGAGCTTGCCCGATGTCTCACAAAATAACAGCCAAGTTGTGCAAGGTTTACATGAAAAAATTGAATTACTTACCAAAGATTTAATGAGTGCGCACAAGGAAATAGAGAACTTAAATATGGAAAATTTAAGACTAAAAACTGACTTAAATAATTCATTAAATACAATAGAAAATTATAAGAAAATTAGCGGTGCAACAGACACATTAATGTTGACCTCTTCATCCGTGAGGAAACAAAAATCACTCAAAAATAAAACATTAACTCCTACGCCACAAAAAAAGGAACTTAAGAAATCCAAGCAAACACAAACGGACTCACTGGAATTATTGGATAAGGAGCCAAGCACACAAAATTTAGAGGAATGTCAACAAGAATCTGAAAAAAAACGTACGGAGAAACGAAATTCTAGGAACAACGTGTGTATAATTAGTAGCAATAACAGAAATAAAATACTATCTATAGCGGAGGAAACCTTCTCATATAGTCAAATATGCCATTACAGCTATCCAAGTTGTGGAATTCAACAGCTTTTGAGCGGCCTGGATCAAAAGCTCCGCAACTTCACAATGAAAGATTTTTGTATTATTCTAATAGGTGAGGAAGACTTTCGGAAAACCAACAATTATCTTGACCTAATAATAGATATAAGAGAGACATTATTGAAGATACAACACACTAACGTCATGCTTTGTTTGCCTACATTTAAATTAAGTGACTATTGTGCCATGTTTAACGGACGTATAGAAATATTTAATAGTTATATATCTTGACATTTCAACACATAATTACGCACAAGTGTTTGATTCGAACTTGGACCTATCTTAGGACTACTACGTGCACTATAAAAATAATGGTGAACTAGGCAATACTGGCATGAAAAACATCTTTCAAAATCTAAAATATTATGTTGAGCAGTATGAGATACTTGGCGATAATACAGATTGCTATAACTTATTCGATAACTCTATTGTTTCAATAAAAAATTCTAATAATTTATTTCGTGCATGAAAACTTATACGTCATGCATCAGAATATCGACGGTTTACTTAGCAAATCGGACTTGTTAGCTCTTCACTTAGATGAACTGAATAGTAAAATTGATGTTATCTGTATTACCGAGCATAACATGGTAAAAGGCGATGAGTAGTATTTGAGGATACCGAATTTTGTTTTAGCCACCTCGTTTATGAGAACCGATAGACATGGAGGTTCATGCATATTGATAAGACGTGGTTACACATTCCAAACTGTAGATAAAATAAATAAATTGTCACTTGCTAATATGTTCGAATGCTCAGCAGTAGAGTTGACGGAATTAAAGTTATACATAGTCTGCCTCTATAGACCACCAAAGATTAGTAAGTCCATATCACAATGCTTTTTTGAAAGATTGAACCTATTGCTTGGTAAACTATGTAGCAATAAAAACAAAAAACTCATATTATGCGGCGATTTTAATATAGATTTATTAAAAAAAACGAATATATACCTGGATTTTGAGCAAACTCTCAGTGCATATAAACTCAAATACGAATTTAAAGAAATTACTCGATTTTTGGGCAAAACCTGCATTGATAATATCATTCACAATGTTAAGGGATGTAAAAGTCGTATAGACGATTTGTCTATCTCAGACCACACAGCACAAACACTAATCTGTCCAATAAGAAGGAGGTGTAGATTAAAGTTTTGGTATGTCGAAAGTAGGGACTTTTCTAGTGATAACAGAAATAAATTTAAAAACTACTTAACACAAGTTAGTTTTTCTGATGTTTTTATGGAAAAAATCCAAATACGGCATTTACTATATTCCATGAATGGTTTAAGCTATTGTATGATTTGTGTTTTCCAATCGTAAAACTTAAACAATCATCAGGTAATAAAGTCAATTGGATTACAAGAGGACTAAAACTATGCAGTTTGAGGAAACGTACAATGATGTGGCAATATAGAAGGAATCGGACAGAAACAAACAAAAGAAAATTTAAATCCTATTCAACGCGATTAAGAAAGATAATACGTCTAACACAAAAAAGTAAAAATGATCACTACATCAAATCATCCGAAAACAAAACAAAGGCTACATGGCACGTTATAAATAACACAAAGGAAAAACAACCAAGAATAGGTATAAGTAGTATTAAGAGCATTAATGACATACTAATTAATGACCCCAAAAGTATTTGTAATGCATTTAATAATTATTATATTGACATAGTAAATAATCAATCCTTAGATAAATACAAAATTCAATTAAATCATAACTGTAATTCGATTTTTATCGCTCCTACCACCCCCCAGGAAATATGTTGCATTATTAAATCATTAAAAAACACAAACAGCGCTGGTTATGATGGTATTATAACATCTGTAATAAAAGACGTGGGCAATATTATTTCTCCAATTCTATCCCATTTGATTAATATGTGTATTGAAAACGGTGTTTTTCCAAATATATTAAAAACTACCATTGTGAAGCCCTTATTTAAGTCAGGAAATAGATTAGTATTAGAAAACTATAGGCCAATTGCTCTAATTCCGATATTTGCGAAAATATTTGAAAGATTCATACATAACAGTATATATAGCTACCTTGAGAAAGAGAAGCTATTAGTTCCAGAACAATACGGCTTCCGCAAGGACAAAAATATTAATATGGCTATATACAATCTTCTAAAATCTGTCACAACAAGTATGGACAAAGGACAACCAGCAATGGGCATGTTCATGGACATGTCTAAGGCTTTTGACCGTGTAAAGCACGACATTTTATTAGATAAACTATATCGATTTGGAATAAGGGGTAACGCACATGAATTGATAAAATCTTACTTGTCCAATAGACAGCAAATTACTGAAATTTCGAACATATGTCTTCTGTCAAAATCTGAATTAGTTCACAGGTCAGACGTGAGAACTGTAAAATTTGGTGTCCCACAGGGCAGTGTGATGGGTCCTCTACTTTTTATTATTTATATAAATGACATACCACAGCGATCTAATTACGATATGACATTATTTGCTGATGATAGCACTATATTTATTACCAATAAATCTTTGACATCACTTGAATCTGACATTAATAATTCTATTTCATTAATTATACAATGGTTGCAATCAAATAACCTTAAAATTAACTTAGATAAAACCAAATTTATAGATTTCAAGCAACAAGATAAAATGTCAACTTGTAGGTTAAACATTAATTATAACGGTCATACATTTGTAGAAAATGAAACTACAAAATTCTTAGGGTTGCAAATAGACAACAAACTGAACTGGAAAGCGCATATAGAATATATTTGCTCGAAAGTAAGTCAGTATGCATATTGCCTATATAAACTAAGAAATACTTCAAACATATCTACAATGATAACAGCATATCATGGTATGGTAACATCAACGCTGCGGTATGGAATCGTGTTCTGGGGAAACTCAACAGACTGGCAACTAGCATTTAAATCACAGAAACGATGCATTAGGACTATATTTAACATCAAACTGCCCGATAGCTGTAAATCTTACTTTACAGAACATAAACTAATGACTTTGCCCTGCATTTACATTTTGGAGTGTGCCATGTTTGTCAGACAAAATGTGCACTTATTTGAAAAAAGATCACGGGTACGTCACGTTGACAAATTATGTGTTGTGGCAAGCAAAACTGCATTGATGCAAAAAATTTTTTTCTGCACTGCTCCACGTATCTATAACCATATACCAAAATCCATAAAGAACGCTGAAAATATACAGATTTTCAAACAGGATCTTCAAAAATTGCTCATAACGAAATGTTATTATTCACTTCGAGAATTTTTAGAAGATAAGAGCATTTCCTAGGTCTAGACATTTGCACACGTAATAAAAATTATTAATTTCCCCTATTATTTTGAATTTGTATAAAATTTAACATTATCATTAATAGTGACATTGTTATATTTTTTATTTTTATTTATTATATTACTAATGACATAGGTAGATAAGCGTAATTGACAACTTATAATTTTTGACATGTAACAATCCTGACATTTGTTAATTAATTTGAACTTTGACACTATATTATTTTCATTTATTCAACATTATTATAAAAAAAACGATCGTAGTACACAGAAAAACCCTAATCAAATTTTGTTATGTTTGATTTTGTATAATGAATGCATGAATACCTAATTACTGTATTTGCACGCCAAACGGCTGAATGTGGAAGAAACCTACCGCCTATTATATCAACATTTATGTACCCATGTTCGCAAGTAAATAAATGAAATGAAATGAAATGAAATGTCATATCAGAAAAACTAAAAATTTCACGTAATTTAAATAGTGTCGAAAGGGCAGAAATTATTACATTACACAGAGCAGGATAACACCATAAGTCAAATTTCTAGAGATTTGAATATATCATGCTATACTGTACGGTTCTGGATTAATCGAGAAGGTGAAGAGGGCGGTCTCCAAAGGCACAGGCGTACCTAGTGGTCGACGACCTACAGTAACGACAGCGCAAAGAGAAGAAATAAGACGTGCATTTGAAGAAAATGGTTTTACATCAACATTTTGCCGAAGAATTCGACGTGAGCACTGAGACTGTTAGACGCCATCTGCATAGCATGGGGTTGCACTATAGATGATAAGCTAAAAAAGTTGATGCCCATAAAGCAGCTTGGTTGCGTTTTGCCAGGGATTTCTCAGATTTTGATTGGTCAACTACAATATTTACTGATAAAAAGTCGTTCAAATCTAATCAGCATGGTCGATTAAATCTCTGTCGATATGACAATACAAAATATGATGAACATCATATGGTACCGGACACGGAGTCTGGTAGAATCAGTGCAAACCTTTGGGGCTAGATGTCGGCTTATGGTGTAGGTAAATTATGCACATTACCTTCAAAGGAACTGCGCAATATTATGTTAACACTCTAGAAAACGTCATGTTACCAACTGTTCACAACGTTTACCCAGAAGATGATATCGCTAAACTTCACTTCTTACAAGACAACTGTCGATTATACACTGCTGCTGTTACTCGCGAGTGGTTCCGTCAACACCAATGCTTTCGACTGATACCATGGCCTTCAAAATCTCCAGACTTAAACCTGATAGAAAATGTTTGGGGAGTTATAATGCAAAAATGGACATATCGCAATGAGAGAACTAAATAAGCAATTGAGAGTCATTGCAAAGAGATTTGTGAGGCTATGCGGGGTACAAATATTTATGAGCGACTTGTGGGATCAATAAGAAGCCGATTGTTGGCAGTAATTGAATCAAATGGCGGAAATACAAGTTATTAATTAACTTACTATCAAACGTGATAACTTTATTATTTATCACATTTTAGGTTAATATCTGCTAAGAGGATTTTTAATTTACATTTTAATTTCATTAATATAGTTTGTTAATAATTTGTTATTAAATTCTTATTCATCGTCCCTTTTTTGCACACTACCTATTTATAACTATATTATAGCGTGGAGTTATAATTACTAGCGGTCGCGAAGTGGTCGAAATTCGACCATAATTAATATAAATTTTAAATTTGAGCTTTATTAAGGTTTTATTGTCTATAACTATACCTACTCTTATAATCACATTCCATTTAGTCACCTACTCCACATACATATGTATGTATGTAACCATAGTTACGAAGCATTCTACGAAGTCAACCGAACAATGCCGAAATACTACGAACGCGATTCGACTGCTTGTGTCAAATGCATGGTTGTATGCGTGTAGTGTTTTTTCATTAATTTAATGTATTTCTAATGCATATTTTATAAAAATATTAGGATTCGCTCCTCCTCCGTATAAATTTTAACTGTGCCAAATTTCATACTCCTTCATCCGCGCAATTTTCGTAAAAAGGGGTACAAAGTTTTTGCTTCACGTATTAATATACAGGGTGATTTTGAAATCGTGTAATTCCTTTTAACCACGCATTCTACTGGTGATATAGAATAACCCTGACCATATTTTTATTTAATTAGAATTATTTTTTTTTGAAATATTTATGTTCCGTTTTTTTCGTGAAATGGTGTCAGATAGTCATATGTTAACCAACCGAGGCAATTTTAATTTTTTACTAATTAAAATAAAAGAACATATTAATAATTAATGTCGTAAATAATAACGGGCGGTCCTTTTTATTGCCCCCTATTATTTACGACATCAGTTATTGTTATGTTATTATTTTTAAATTAGCAAAATATTAAGATTGTGTCAGGTGGTTAAAATATGACTATTTGAAATCATTTCATGAAAAAAATCTGTACTCTAATTTTGCCGAAACCATTATTCTAATTAAGAAAAAATATGGTCAGGTTTATTCTATATCACCAGTAGAATGCGTGGTTAAAAGGAATTACACGATTTCAAAATCACCCTGTATACTAGCGGTCGCCAAGTGGTCGAAAATTTCCCATAATTCATTTAAATTTTAAATTTGCTCATTATTAAGGATTTATTGTCTAAAACTATACCCTTATAATCACATTTTATTTAGTCAGCTACTCCACATACATATGTATGTAACCATAGTTACGAAGCATTCTACAAAGTCAACCGAACAATGCCGAAATACTACGAACGCGATTCGACTGCTTGTGTCAAATGCATGATTGTGTGCGTGTAGTGCTTTTTCATTAATTTAATGTATTTCTATAATGCATATTTTATAAAAATATTAGGATTCGCCACTCTTTCTCCATATAAACTTTAACTGTGCCAAATTTCATACTCCTCCGTCCGCACAATTTTTGTAAAAAGGGGTACAAAGTTTTTGCCTCACGTATTAATATATAGATGTCGGAGAACTATAATTGTTCTCTATGGCGACGTCATCAGTGGTTGCGGATTTAGTGGGCGCCATCTAGGTAATATGCGAGCACAAAACACAACTTTTTATTTAGAATAAACAATATTTTCACTTCACAATAATGTCAAATGAAAATTAACAGTTAAGACCGAGCAGTGGGTTCAGGCCACTGATTTTCCTTTTTTTACATAACTCACAACTCAACGTTCCGACTTGATCAGTCGCTATCACTCAAATGTGTCTCAATAACTATCGGCGTTCCTAAAGTAAAGATGGTGCCTCGACCCCACTCAAGCACACGTTCTGCTCTGATGGGTCGTTACGTGAATTACAATATTCATAAATTGTATTAGATTAATGAGGTTTCTGAGCTAAAGAATAATTTAACAAATCAAATAAAATAAAATTAAGAATTTTAAAATAATTAAAATGTAGACAATTTATATTGTGAATTATACGTGCAAACAACAATCAACCCGACTCATAGCTTCCTCCGACACTGCCGTCCTGACGTATCACACGCCTTCGTGTGATGTTGAAAGCCGCACATCATCGTTATCTGAATCAGAAAAGAAAGAGATAAGTACTGGTGTATAGTTCGGCCACTCCTGACCTACTGAAGGAGATCGTGTACATCTTATCTTCTGTGCAACAACTTCATTTTAGATATTTTCATTTAATAGTGTAAATGCGAACGGTCAGGGTGGCGGCGGCAATGAAGACACAAGTTGTACGGAAAAGAACTTATATTATCCTTTTAACGCACGTTTCAACGGTTAGAATATGAATGCCCTAAAATATTCTAATTGCTGGTATTTATACAAACATTTGACCTAATTTAATACTAAATTCACAAACTCAATAGATAATATTAAACATTGTTTATCTTAATTATTCTGATGATTATTAATATACAATTATTATTTAATAATACATAATTATGTAACATTAAGGATTTATTACACCGGAAGCAGAGGCGCCGGTGTGACAAAATTATGCCTAACCCAAAATCAGTAAGAATCTAATAGCGTCATCATTATATTATACATAGTAAACAAAATGATTATAGGATTTATTATTCGACATAGTGTAAGAAAAAGTACAGAGATCAGTAACAATACGTACTATTTATTAATCGCGCCGGAAGCTGACAAGCGGAAGGCGCCAAGCAAATAAATATAATTAAGTATAAAGAAATATAATTATTTAGATACTTGATTATAAAATTATTAAATTATAAAACGATAATTAGTTTTAATGTACATATAGTGGTTAAGATGTACCCGAACTAGTAGTATATGTGAGGCCGGAAGTGTTAACTTGATAACATTCGGCCATCCTGTGTATGCCGTGTCTCACGGTGATCAGCGCTGCCATTGGCGCCTGGTTTGTCGCTGGTGTACGGTACCTGGAATTAAGATGCTTAAGCCGTAATTAAGTCTTGTATTATCTAATCTATACAAATTTTATTTATCCTAGATTACACACAGCGTTTATTTGTCCTACTTCACACAGATTGCATATGTCCTAATTCATATAGTCTTCATTTGACTTAATACACACAGTCATTTTTTTTCGTCACACAGCTTTTATTTGTTCTACATCAAATTCAAATTCATTTATTCACAAGAAATGTAGTTACATAATGGTGGTAGGGTAATAACAATCTCCTCACATTCTACCATAACAATGGTGTGTGAATAAGTCAGTCTTAATAAATACATAGTTAATTAATTACATCATTATAAGTTAATTATTCTATATCAGTTCTATAATTCATGAATGGTAATAATTGATAGCAAATAAATATAAGTCCTATATGAATGTCTAAAAATTGGAATAAAATGTAGTTTGAATTAAATTAATATACATTATAATTTTTATAATATTATGTAATTGCATTATTTTCTTTATAATTATGTCATAAATGCTTTTAAGTTGTAGAAACATTTTTCTGCAAGCCACGTTGTGATTCTTTTTTTTTTAAACATCGTAATAGGTAGTTCTTTGAATTTGTCTGGTAACTTATTATAAACCTCTATAGCTTTAACATATACATTTTTTCATAGATGTCTAATCTACACCTAGGGCGAAGAAGTTTAATTTTGTTCCTACAATTTCTGCCAGGTGTTTCTAAAAACCTATTGAAATACTGTGGATGCAGTTTCACAAAAATACACAATTCTCTAATGTACATGCAAACCAGTGGCAGAATATTGAACTGTTTGAATAGCGGCTTGCAACTGTCTGTAAACCAGGCACCACAGATCGCTCTCACGCATTTCTTCTGCACTCGAAATGCTTTTTCTATCTCAACTGAGTTTCCCCATAGTAAGAGGCCATACGAGAGTATCGACGAGACGTATCCGTGGTATGCAGTCAGAGCTGCTTCCGTCGACACTGTTTGACGTAAACGTTTGATGGCAAATACTAACCGTTCAAGTTTGTTGCAAACAGATTCTACATGTACCTTCCAGTTCCACATAGCTTTTATTTGTACTATATCACACAGCTTTTATTTATTCTACATCACACAGCTTTTATTCGTTCTACATCACACAGCTTTTATTATCACCCAGGTTTTATTTATCGTAAGTTATGCGGCCTCTATCATAATGTATTTCGATTCTATTTTACCAGATGACATTTTGTACAACAGTTTATTTCTTAATACAATATTTGTTGCGTACAATTTTTGATCTATTACTCTACTTCCATAAGTTTGTAGTAATTAGTGAATACTTAACATCCTTATCAATTATGTAACATTATTTATTATGAGTTAACTTTCTAATAAGTCTATTAAATCATCCCTATCAACCTCATGGTCACTGCCGCTGCTATCATCGAGAATGCAAGAATTATAAGGTCGGAGGACTTCACCGCGAACAACAGCAGTAAATTTTCGATAACCTTTCATGCCTTTAATACTATACAAGGTGGCTATGACCGATGTGCATTAAAATGGACAGAGTATTCCATATGGGCTCAGTGTTAATTCAAAGCGGTTAAAAACTCAATAAAGATAAAAATAGAAAATCACTTTTTCCAAACAAATTAAAACAATTTAATACGCAAACACCATTTATAAATATTTACACTAACCTGCGGTCACTTGCATAACAAAACGGCAACGTCGCATTCTGTTGTCTTTCATTTTGCCGATGGCGGGCGGCGGAGCCACAGATGTTTCAAGTGTGTACGTAGCTAATACATTTTTACGGGCCCAACACAATTTTTAGTCAAAGAGTACACAATATTTAGTACCTACATAATTATTACTAACTACACAAATCAAAAAAATATTTAAATTTTCAATATTTCCACCATTCTCATTTACACACAACTGATATCGACGTAAGATATTATTTTGTAGTCTTACAATGAAGTTATTGTCCGCTACCAAGCTTTTTAATTTATTGAATGCTACAATTATTCTATTTCTAAGTTTGTCTATTGTATTTACATCCGTGGCGTACACTTCACCTTTCACGTACCCCCACAAAAAGAAGTCCATAGGCGTTAAGTCCGGAGATCGGGGGGGCCATCGTACGGGGCCGAATCTGCCCAAACATTTCTGTGAGTCGCGCCCTGGAAGACATCACTGAATGTGGAGGCGCGCCGTCTAGCTGGTACCACAACCGCCGATATTCGGCTACGGACAGTTCATCTACGTACTCACTAACGGGACCATTTAATATGTCCAAAAACTTTGTCGCGTTAAGGGTGCCGTCAATAAAAATAGGGTCGATGACATGATTTTTATGCATGCCCGTTCAGTGAAAAGCGGTATTGATGTTCGGACGCCCGAAACATGTGTGGGTTTTCTTCACTCCAATATCTACGATTCTGTCTGTTCTAAATGCCGTTGCGCGTAAATGTACTCTCATCGGTCCACACAATATTGGATAAGAAGTTATCGTCGATACTAACGTAATTTAACAGCCACTGACAATAACTATTCCTAACCGACAAGTCTCGGCTCAATAAGGCTTGGACTTTTCTAAATTTGTAAGGTTTGCACCTATTACGTTTTAAAACCGTATGCACGGTGCCACGACTTACTCTGAATTGTTGCGCGGCTCTATGAAGGCTTGTAGGGTTACGGGCGAAATGCTCCAAGATTTGTTCTTGCAGCTCGTGCAGCGGGTATCCGCTGTGCAGTTACTCCCTCTTGATGCGGCACTATGGGTTTATTTTCCCGTGTCCTTTGTACTGCCTTTACTATAGTGCGGGCATTGCTGGGACATGTACGGCTGTCTCCATACCTTTCTCTGTATTTTCGCAGCGCTCGGGCGGCATTTCCGTGACATTCACCGTATATCAATATCATGTCAGTGTATTCGGACGACGTGTATGTGACGGGAGGCATTTTATTGCAATCAGCGTGTCTAATCAAGTAATCACAATAAAAACAAAAACAAACAGTGTGTCACAAAGTTAAAAAAGCCAAACACAAACACTATTTAATCCAAAGATCCGAGCGGCTCGGGCGCTGCGCTGTCGCACACTAAAAAAGTTCTTTTAATTTTTGGAGATTTTAACTCGTAATTCCCGGACCCAAACAATAGGTACGATGGTCTTTCCAAATGTGGACGCCAGCCGTCGGGCTAACGACCGAGGCCCAATCGCTTTCAAGTGTGCATAGTGATCTATTTTCTTTTCTTTTACTCTTATTGAATAAGAGCGGGACGTTTATTATGATTTGTTCACTTTCTTCATAAAAGTGCAAGAGCGGCAACATTTTACGTATACGTATGCTTAGACTCTCGGTCAGCTGTTAGGGCAGATACAACCCGTTGCCATTTAGCAAAAACTAAAAGTCTATCCTGTGGCTAAACTACTGCTACTATTGAACTGAAATTTGGTGTAGAGATTGTATGTGGTACATACTATATGTAGTTAGAAATAAAGCCTCACTGTTTAATCCACCCTGTATATCGTGTAGCGATCCAACGAGTGTTCTGCTTCGCATACTCTATAGGGTCCGGTATACAACCCGTTAAGTTTTCTAGTTACATTAGCACTTACTCTAGTTATTCCCCTTTTCCATAGTACTAATTGTCCTACTGAGTACTTAATGCATTTTTTTTTTATTCGATCGATCAAACTTATCCTTCATAAGTGTCATATGTTTATCAATACGTAATTTAGCCGCGTTTCGCCTTTCTTCTAATGCTTTCGCTTGACTTTCGAAGTCATTGGGTTCCCCGGAAGGGTATGCCGGTAAACGTGAATTGGCATGCCCAAATAATAAGTTAAAAGGGGCAAAACCAGTAATTGCATGAGGAGTGTTATTAATGCCCCAAACTATATTAATTAGGTGATCATCCCAGGTGCATTCGCTATTAGACATAGCGTTCAATCCGTTAATCAAAGTTCGATTTACTCGTTCTAATTGGCCATTCGACCTAGGACTGGCAATGGCATTCAAAACATGTTTAAATTGCATTTCTTCTGAAAATTGTTTGAAATACCGACTAGTAAACGCTTTGCCTCTATCTGTAATAATCCTGTTAGGATTTTTGTTTGTTTTATAGTTTCAATGGAACTACAACTTTTGACAGGTTTTGCAAATACGAACTTTGTGAACGAATCTATGACAACTAGTATATACGCATTTCCTTTGCGTGTTTTTACAAATGGGCCTAAATGGTCAACGTGTAGTGTGTGCATCGGGATAGCTATTTTTTCGATTGGATGTAGTTCTCCCTGCAATTTACCGTGCTCCCCTTTACCGTAAGCGCATTGGAGACATGATTTAACATATTTGCGAATAAATCTCGTCATGCCCTCGAACCAAAACTGTGCTTTATCAAAACTATAACTATAACTGTGCTTTATAAAAATAGTTTATTCGCATTTATCAAAACCAACATGTCCGATCTGATCATGAAATTTTTGTAATAATCCCCATTTTGCCAGTTTAGGTATAACGAAACGGTCCCCGTTAATTGTTTTTTTTTTTTATATAGAATGTTATCCTTTATGGCATAGTTAGCAATAATGTTTCTATTGTCTGTACCATTCCGTAACTGAGTTAAAAGAAACTGAATACTTTCGTCTTGTAACTGTAATGTCATTAGCCAATCAAAGTTATCAATTAATAGGACATGGTCCTGTACTGGATGCCTACTCAGGGCATCAACGTGCCTCATTCGGTCACCAGATCGGTACTCGATTTGTAGATCATAGTCTTGGATTGAAAGCCACCAACGGTTTATACGCGGAATAAGGTCCTTTTTTTACTAACGTTGCCCGTAATGCGGCGCAATCTGTCACTACAGTAACGGGGATCCTTACGAGATAGACTCTAAAGCGTTTCAGGGAATCTACAACTGCCAATGTCTCCAGCTCATAACTATGATAAAACTGCTCTTCCTTACTTGTAACCCTACTGAAATATGCAATTGGTTTTAAAACACCATGGCTTTGGTATTGCAAAAGGATACCTTCTAGCCCTAGCCTACTGGCATCGGTGTGAAGCTCCGTGCGAGCATTCCTATCGTATATACCTAATACTGGTCTCTTAACAAGACGCTCTTTTAACGTTTGAAATGCAGTTTCTTGGGCAGAGCCCCAAGTCCATTCAACATCTTTTTTGGTTAACTGCGTGAGAGATCTAGCTACTTCAGCAAAACCGCGAATAAATTTCCTAAAATACGATGCCAGACCAATAAATTGTCTTACCTCATGCATGTTTGGAGGTCTTTTATATTCAGCTACGCAACTAATCTTAGCCTGTCCTGGTCGCACTGTGCCTGCAGTAATCTCATGACCCAAGTAATTAACACTTTTCTTTAGAAACGAACATTTGCTAAGATTTAATTTCAAATTTGCTTCTGATAAGAGCTTTAATACATTATCTAGTAACTTAAGACCGTCATCAACAGAGGTTGTCGGTAGCATGACGTCATCGAGATAGGTAGCTACGTCATTACCTAAACTACCTAACACGATTTTGATAAGACGTGAAAATACTGCCGGTGCATTCGCTAAGCCAAATGGCATTTTTTAAAAATTCATATTGTCCAGAAGGCGTAACAAATGCAGTTTTATGAATAGAGTTTTTGGACAATCTAATTTGATAGTAGCCCTGTGCTAGATCTAAAGTTGTAAAGAAAGATTTACCGGAGAGGCGGGATACCTGGTCGTCTATATGAGGCAGAGGATATCGATCTTTAATAGTGCGTGCATTAAGAGCTCTGTAGTCTATACATAACCTATAATCAACACCTGTTTTTTTTACAAGAACCACTGGACTTGAATAATCAGACATAGAGTTTCTTATTACATCTGCATCAATGAGATCTTGAACCTTTTCATTTACAATTTCATTTTCCTTGTGAGAAAGTCGATAAGGCTTGCAATAAACAGGTTGCTCGGTTTTGGTCTGAATATGCATCTCCTAAACCTCTCATCGTAACTACGGAAGGCTCAATTTTTAATTTTAACTTGTCAACATGTGCCACATTGAGAATATTTAATTTGCTGCCCGTATCTATGTATGCAGTGAGACTACAATCATTAATTACCACTACCTTCTTGTACAAATCTACGTAAATGTTGTATGTTGTAAAGAAAATATTACTGACCTTTTTATGTGAAGAGCTGGACGCATACCAGCAGCTGGCAAACACGTTGCCCAGGCGACGGCACACCTCACAGCGCGGCACCTTGCAGTCCTTTGCTTCATGGCCTTCTCTTCGGCAAGCTTAACATTTTTTCGGTCCAAAGTCGGTCCCAGTCTCTAGCCGACCCGCGAAGCCGTATCTGCATGATGAACTGTCGGTCTTTGTTGTCCCATCCATATACGTCGCCCAACTGGTCGATCTTGTGCAGCCATCCCTTGACGTTGCTAGATTTTTCATCCGGCTGAAACGTTGGTATAACCTCCGCATCAGTTTGGGTGACACGCCGCTTTTTCCATCGTTTATGTTTCGCCACGGTCTCTTCGTCATTAGAAGAAAAAAAAAGTCGATGATTCGTCACTATCGGGGGCAGTATTCTTGCAGCGCCTCCTTTTCTTCGTACCAAGTCCGTCGATGTATGGGCCTGACATAATCCCACTTCTGAAGTGTAAATGCGAACGGTCAGGGTGGCGGCGGCAATGAAGACACAAGTTGTACGGAAAAGAACTTATATTATCCTTTTAATGCACGTTTCAACGGTTAGAATATGAATGCCCTAAAATATACTAACCGCCGGTATTTATACAAACATTTGACCTAATTTAATACTAAATTCACAAACTCAATAGATAATATTAAACTTTGTTTATCTTAATTATTCTGATGATTATTTACATACAATTATTATTTAATAATACATAATTATGTAACATTAAGAATTTATTACACCGGAAGCAGAGGCGCCGGTGTGACAAAATTATGCCTAACCCAAAATCAGTAAGAATCTAATAGCGTCATCATTATATTATACATAGTAAACAAAATGATTATAGGATTTATTATTCGACATAGTGTAAGAAAAAGTACAGAGATCAGTAACAATACGTACTATTTATTAATCGCGCCGGAAGCTGACAAGCGGAAGGCGCCAAGCAAATAAATATAATTAAGTATAAAGAAATATAATTATTTAGATACTTGATTATAAAATTATTAAATTATAAAACGATAATTGGTTTTAATGTACATATAGTGGTTAAGATGTACCCGAACTAGTAGTATATGTGAGGCCGGAAGTGTTACTTGATAACAATAGGATTCTATCGTTAATGAAAAGCCTTTCGCTATTAAATCTGATTCCTAATAGACACCATACCACATATTATGTACTATATCAAGTCAGTAGTATCGAAACGGCCACTTCACCATTTATTGCCTTACACATTTTGGATTATTAACAATACCCATAGTACAAGCTCTGCTTAGTTTGGACTAGATGGTGTTGTGTGTATGTGGTAGAATATTATTATTATTAATATTTAAATGGCCACCTCGCAAGGTCATATTTTTAAATGATGGTATTTAAAATTTTATTGGAAAGAATCTACAAAATCACTATGCTTGAAATGGGACACAAACGCAGGTACAGGTGCGTAAGCAAAGACGCAATCAATGAGGCTATCTTCATTATTTCAACTCTTTTTCTTTATTTAAAATCTTCATGCACAAAACAATACATTGGCGGACTTAATGCCAAGGGCATTCTCTACCAATCAACCATAGGGTAATGCAGAGATAAAAAGAAGTAGGTGCATACACATACAATAGCATTATAAATATACGAGTACATGTATTTAAAACTTAAAACTAATCGTAAACTAAACTTTACAGCAAAATGTATCCATTACGCATAATTATTTATATATTCGAGTGGAATAGTAATTAGGGATGAGAAATTTAATCTCAGAAAAGAAACAAGGATTGACATATTTTACACAGATTTATTTAAATTATAACCTCACTGTCCAATGCGGAATGAATGTCATTCTCTATATTTTTAAACTAAAATGTCGGTTCACAGTGTTGCCATTTATATTTTAACAATAGGTAGAAATTACACATTCAGTACAATTGATTAGAAATAATTATTACTAATTCTGACAATATCGATACAATAATATAGGTCAATGATAAATAGGATTAATTAATAAGTAAATGATTGTACTGAGAGTGATTAACCTTACATATTTATGTACTCAAATACAATGGAAACTAAATTATTTACATCAGCTTATAAGATTCATCCTTAACATCGCTAAAATATCAGATTATCTTATAACAGGAGGTTATTGCTTGCATACAGTTTTCTAGACCCAAACTTATAATATTCTTAATGTAACAATGATTGATTATGATCGGGGTAATGGAAAACATTTATAAATTGGGTTTTCGGACATAAACAATAATATTGATATAAATCGAGAAAAGTGTGAATTCGGCGTGTAACAGAAACGTGAAGTTATATTTTAGGGTCGTAATGTATATCTGATAAATAACCAAGGTATGTGCCCTATCCCATCAGGATCAAATCAATTTATATTTTATTACATTTTTATAACATTTTCAAATATTTAATTATTTATGTTATATTTAAACGTCAAAAGAAACTTACACATTACATCACTATTATTTTCTATTCCTTTAACTAAAGTTTAAAAACGAATCCACAAACTCTTAGCGTTTCTTTCTTAGTAAAATAAACATTAAAATCACACCATAGAAACAAAATTCACTCACCTGCGCGTAGCTTTCTGTTTTCCTAGTGCTTAAATCTTACTACTTAGCTGAACTTAGTGGAAAATCAGTTTTATCATCACACTCGCACTTGTTTACGATATAAAATTTAAGCAATTCAGGAGCGGTAGTATTTGCATCTTTAATATCACATATATCTTTAATTCATTTCCAGGTCCCTTTTATATTATTATTGTTTTTGTCAAATCGTTTTTGGTAGTATCGTATTTTCAGAGATTTCATTATTTTATTGCAAGTGTTTCTATATTTAGTGTACAGTTCTTATGCAACTTGTCCCTTTTACGGATCGACTGTATTACATCTACAGTGATCCAGGGTTTAAGCGATTCCTTCTTTCTGGATACCGTTTTATCTTCAGTACATTCTGCAATCATGCTGTTGCATGTAGTAACTAAGAATTCTGCAATTTGGTTAACATCGCTTACCAAATAATAGTCATTCCAGTCTAGGGCACTTAGTTTTTCGAGCACTAGGGTGTAGTTTACGAAACGCTTTGTATATGTATTTTATCTCTATTTGATTTAACTTTTCTTAAAATGTTGTAATTAGCTTTAAGGTGACGTGTATTGTAAGAATGTTTGAGAATCGTATGGTAGTATGTATTGAAGTAATATTGTATAATGTTGTATGTTAAAAACAAATATTTATGTAAGTGGAATTCTTGGTGGTTTATGTGTAGAAAAGTGTTATGTCTAAAATAATTGTGATAACTAATATGTGTATATAATATGTAAGTGACCAGCCTGAGGTTAGACAGTAACATTTAGAAATGGCGCATGACTCACTAACATCGTTTCCCACATTGATAGTAGCGAGTATGTTACCTTTTAATTGTTAGTTGAATGGCATTGGCTAATTAATTGTACATTAGGTTATATTTTGTTAAAATAAACAAAACTAACTTTAAAAACTTAACTTAACGGTACTTTCTTGAGGTTTATTTATTAGTATTTTCATTATTTTACATATCCTTTTTAAAATTCTCTACAATACAAACATTCTAATCTTCTTTTTTAGTATAAGCAAGGGTTAAAATATTAATAAGGCTACGATATAGACGATACAGCCTGATACTATTTATATCACAGAAACAATATTTGGAGAATAAAATCAATGAAGGTACCTATGAAAAGGTTTTTAGTCATTCCAATTTTAAATTAATTATCAATCAGCCAGCAAAAAGCGGACGCTATCTATGCAAACGGCTTTTTGTTCATAAAACGTTAAATAAAAGCGCACTCGTTGTTGGTGACATTCAGTGTGCTCTTCATCGTCTTTATATCCCGCTGCCAACAATATTGGACGAAGTAACACGCTTTTTAGCCTCTCCCACCGAGGAGTTCATACTGTTCGCTAGCGCATTCATAATGTTCTTGGATAAACAAACGACCCAAGTTAAAGCTATCCACTTTGTGAAATTAGATGAGATGAGGCATGCGACAGACTATGCTAAAAGATATATTTTAATCCCAAATTAAAACGTGCTACCACAGAATTCGACGCCTACACACTATGGTACTTTTAGTATATTTAACACTAAATTCTTCTACAATATATTATTAATTCTAAAATGTGTCTCAGCCTAGAACTGCATTTTAAATCGGAACGTATATTATTTATTTGTAAAATGCAGCACTATTGTTAAAATGTGTAAGTTT
Source organism: Catocala nupta (assembly GCA_963675205.1). Taxonomy (NCBI): domain Eukaryota; kingdom Metazoa; phylum Arthropoda; class Insecta; order Lepidoptera; family Erebidae; genus Catocala; species Catocala nupta. Next base: position 20,599,949 of record OY776086.1, on the reverse strand, counting down.
TAAAATGTAGGTAGACTCTTTAAAACTATTACACGTTGTAAAAGTAATTAATGTTTAGCATTCCATTATTTAATTTATTGGCCGCTCTTGCTGTATTTTTCAAGCCTCGCGAACTGGTGGCGTATTTACAAAACATTGTGGACTGGCAATTACATTTTTATGTTGATTGCTATGCTTTTGTGGATCAAGTTAATATTTATTGCGGTGTTGTGATTCCTTGCAATTTGTCCTTAGAATAAATGTTTTCTACATGATTTGCTAAACGTAAACTTTAATGAAAATTTTAATTACATAATCCAGCACTTACAGTTAACTATAACAGTTTCTTTTATTATTTATTTATTAACATATTTTGTCCGCACCTTCGTCGCATAGACTACAATATCGACGAAATAAGATGAAATGTGTCTAAAATTTTAAGTTGAGCCCAGAACTACCAGATTACAAAAAACGTATCAATATTACGTGACGCCGCGTGCCGTAACAAAGAAGCAGCCAGAAGAGTATTTTAAAACCATTGTTTTGGGTGCACATCCCGCAAAATAGTCGATCTCAATTCGTTTTTAATGTATCCCAAGTGTTTCAATATACAGTAACAATGAACTATATACCTATATAATTATAATATGTATATGTCTAGCTTTCTATGAAACAATCTTAGTTTGCATATAACAGTAGAATTTTATATAGTATTATAGTAAATATTTACGTAGCTTAGGTAGCTAAGCGTAAATACCTGTATGTATAGTTATAATATTCAAGGTTCCAACAAGTTCCAAATAAATAAATTGAGCTTGTTTTTGTTGCAAATTAGCGAGCGATTAATTTTTAAATACTGTGTGTATTACATATGAATATAATACAGCAAGGGATGCAACCATGTGACAGGCTGTGATGCCTTTTAATCAGTGAACTAATAAAATGTGGTAATCAATAATCATATTTGAAATGCGTTAGAAATAGACTAATAGGCATCAGTCGTTGTTGGAATCTTATATTACAGGTGGCCACGGGACACAGACAGTAGTAATCTTAATGCACGTCTGGTAGTTGTGTAGTCCTCAAGTGATTGTTCTGTGTCTGAGTCTAATTTGTGTCCGTTATCTGTATATTTGTAAACAGCCCGCGACACAGGACAAGAGAACAACAATTAATCCACAAATACGTAGTTGCGACGCGTCAGTGCCCACAGAAAAAGCCTGAGCGAGAGCTATCTTTAAAAAAATATGAAACATACACACACACAACACATTGGTGCCAATTCTGTTGTCATAAAATTCTCTTATCTTAGCTAAAAATCTCTAAAATTTATTTTAGTCCTGTCACTTTTGGCGATTTCAGAATAAGAAATGTCGTTTGATAGGACTAAACTAAATTATAGAGATTTTTAGCAAAGATAAGAGAATTTTGTGACAACAGAATTGGCACCATTGTATATGGCTCCTTTTTATCTTTATCTATCTTTGGTAGACGTTTATTTAATCATGTAGAAAACCATACCTGGCAAGCCTTTTTGTTGCTTCCTCAGTGATGGGATATTGTTAGGAAAATGTGTTTGTAAGTGAAGACTTCCGCGTGTAGAATAATTTAATAACTTTTGTCACTAAATATAACTGAGTAACACATCGTGATATTTGAAACTTATTCGATAAAACTAACTTGTGTTCGTGGAATTTTACTATTAGATATTAAGTGAATATTAACGTAACCGTCAATCGCTAACGTTTCAATAACAAATTACATTATATAATATTGTCTTTCGTTTACGCTAATGTTCAATAAATAAATAATAGCAGTGTTTAAAAAAAATACCGTGATATAATCCGTATAAATTAAATTCATTTCAAGTTTTTCCCACGCAGGCCATTTCTTTATTATTATTTTGACTGTGTGTTTTGTGTGTGTATTATCTATTTGTATACCTATTGAAATCGCGGCATCGAAATGTACCATAATACTATACTCAAATGAAATTCTGCGTGTTACATATACAGCTATTTCATGCAAGGCACTGCAGGCTATTTTAGAAATAATTGTCTGTGTATCTGGCAGTGGTAAAATTGAATACTTAAATATAATATCCACTAACGGTTTAACTAAAAATTTAGTTAAAAAGAGCTTCTTGTGAGATGGCAGATCCCTCCGTTGCTAATTTTATGTAGATTATATGAAGCGGCCAGCTTTCTTGGGGAAGTTTTAAGTAGTTACAGGAAACCGACGTAAGAGTAGCAGCCCATTATAATTTTAATTCATTTCAAATTCATTTTCTTCTAAGCAGACATCGCGCAAGTGCCTACCCTGGTATTGCTAGCGATCACAGGCTACGATAACCGCTTACTATCAAGATATTGGTATGCCTAATTTCTTAAGTTGTAAAAAAATGATGAAACAAAAAGATTAATCAACGCTCGATTTGTTGGCCTTATTAAAGTTCTTTTTTCTAACAATACCTTTGGCAATGTTGTGATCATATCCAAATCAAAAACCAGTTTTGTAGTCGTAGGTATTTCATAGAGCATATATTTTGTAGTTCTACGTCACTGGAACGGGTGTGTTTGGCTGGCGAGCCGCCAACCTCTCCAGAACTTATTTATTTACGTATTTTAATAAATGTCGCCTACTTCACTCGGCGTTGTGAAAATTCTGAAAATCCTACTAAAACAAATTGCAACAGAGCTATGTACTGTAAGTGAATTCTAAAGCCTAATGCTTCATGAACGAAACTGGCGTGCCAATTTATTTTATTTGTTTATGTTTTGCCCGGATTTTGCTCAAGGCTTTGTCTACTTGTAATACAGTTTTCACCCAATTTAATTGGCGTTCATAACAAAGTGTTATAGTTGTGTAACTGAACCATATAATATCATATCATATATGGACTTATCCACACGAGAGAGTTAGATAAAACGTAGCTTTTGAATCCCAATTTACCAAATTGTGAAAACTGCATAAAAATTCGTTTAATGTTAGTAATCAGGCTGTCTGAGAAAAATTCTTAGAACAGGTTTCCGGTCAGAAGGCTGTAAACCCAAAAAAAAATCGGTTCAAACAGGATAATGTAGTAAGTTTTAAAAATAGGTCATTTTAATTACATTTGTTACAAACATCTTCAATATACCGCCTCGGCACAATTAGATAGACGTAACGATACCTGGTAATGCTCCTATTGTCAGTCTCACTGACACTCGCCGGATTATCAGCGCTGAATGCTCGACAGCTGATAATGTCGTGGTAAAGTCTCGAGATTGATCTCCTTTTGGAGTAAATAAAATGTCTGTGAGGAATATTACAGTAACGGCACAGAACGAAGAGGTCACATTCAAAAGTCTAAGCCGTGTGTTTGGTCGCACATTATCTTAAATTTAATTCTTTTAAATAAATCTAGTCTCAACGTACGTACGTAACGTAAATCCCCTTAAGGAATGGTTTATTGATACCCCATCTGTAAACATATAGGAAGCACTTGTTTTATTAAAATTTAAAATGAACTCTCTGCTAATTATAAATAAAAAATCATGAAGTAGGTATTTTTTCCTGACGCTAATAAAAAAATATATTCTAATACATTGGAATAGAATAGGAAAAGTCCTTTAAAACAGACAATAATGTTTCCAGAGTGCCTATCCACATCTGTGTAAGTATACAATTATTGTCTACAACTACGCTGCGACTGGATTATTACCTAACCCTTACTTTATTTTATTATAACTAATACATTATGCATATATCGTCTTATTTTACAATAAATGTAATTTATTTAGGAAATATTAATTATATTTAATGTTTAGGAAGTAAGTTTAAGTATAAAATTTTTGAACATAATGTTACATAATACTTGTTATTATGTTCTAATAAATATATTTACTTTATTCATCCTTTATAATATACAAATGATGGCAAAATTACGGGACCCTCGAGCCTTGTGCTGGCGATAACAATACAAACAGTGATTTATGAGAACATCTGACTGTACGATATGAGAGGAAATTATTTTGATATCATAATATAGGAAGATAATCCATCTGGGAATATTTACAATTAATATGAATGTGGGATGCCTATTAAGGACTTTATCTGTGAACGCAATATGTGTTATTTCTGATTCATAAATATTATTGATTGTTTGTCTAACATGTTATGGATAATCACCATTCGTTATGTTCGTGATCGTAGGACTGCTAGACAATATCATTATTGTGAACGTGATAAACATTTATACAGTGTTGCGCTTTTCTAAGTGACTAACTAAGAATATTTTCTGTTGTACATACACATAAAAGTCACTTATATTTTATTTATAGCTATTGAGTGTGTGTGCGATAGCCTAGTGGCAGACCGTTGGACTGCCACGCAGAGGTCTCGAGTTCGATCATAAGTGCTTGTTCACGTTGATTCGCGAACGCGGCGGTAGTCGCGTTTAAGAAATATCAAACATAATATGAACGTAATATCCGAGTGTACGTACGAAACGCACGTGCGGTGTAAGTAGCGGGCAAGCTAGCGACCGATGCGTGCGGCGCGCTCGCGGCAATATCAAACGCGTGAGTTGTTTGTGTGTGTTCACGTCGAACTACCGGCGCGCGGCGGAGCATGCGATTCACTCACGACGTCAGGTAAGTTCAACCAGTTTGAACTTGTCGCTAGAAACGATAGCACGTTTTCATCATGTCGTACAAAACAAGAGTTTATTAGTGCATTAGCACCTTTCAACCTCTGACAACACGTCACATTCGCGCAAACGCCTGGCGGTCAATATGAACACGACTCGGCACGTCTACCGCGCCCGCACCCGCCACCGCGCCCGCGCGTTTCTACGTGAACAAGCACTTAGGCGCACATCTGAATTTTCGATGTTATGTGCGTATTAAATAGTTAATTATCGCTCGCTTTAACAATGAAGGAAAAACATCGTGAGGAACTCCGTATGCCTGAGAGTTCTCCATAATGTTGTCGAAGATATATTGTGAAGTCTACCAATCCGTCTAGGCTAGCGTGGTGGACTATAGCCTAACCCTTCTTACACTGAAAAGAGGCCCATGCCCAGCAGTGGGACGGTTTAATATTTTATAATTTTGTCTTAAGAACATAGCTATGATTTTATAATAGAAGTAGTTTCCACTATGTTTGGGTATGATATTGATTTTAGGGGCTTAGTGGCAGACTAGTTGATCTACCTGATGGGTTATAGTAACCACTAACCACTGCTCACACATTGACTTTTTAGTAGGGTATATACAGCTGAACTGCTACACTGAAAAGTCTCTGTCTCTGCTACGATAAAGAAGTACTCTCTTTAAGCTTGGTTTGAAGATGGACATGTGTAGCGTTAGGGATATACTCGTATATAGCTAGGTAGTGTCCATACTGAGAACTAATCTATATGCAATGCGTTTTAGTGTGAAGCTTATATGACATGACGTCGGCTGGTTTGATCTAGATAGTGAGTAATCTGAGCGAATCGTGACTATACATTCGATCAGAGAATTATCCATCCATGCGACATCCATTGTTTGTTCTCAATCCATCTTGATGATTGGTCTTTGATATGTTGATTTAATTACTTTGAATGTTGGCGATCTTTGGGCATAACTTTATTATGTATATAGGGTGTCCGGTAATTATTGGATAACCTTGAAATGTCTTATAGTAGAACTGAAGGCCGTTCAGTAAAAAATAAAAAGAAATGTAGAAAATTAAAATAAAATATATATATTAAAAAGTGCAAGCTATATTAGCATAGCATACTTTTAACTGTCTATCTATTAGCATAATTAGTGTTTAATAATAAAACAACAAAAAACCGATGGATTTCATTCATTTATGGTCGTAGTATACAAGAAAGTTATACATGGTAATTAAAAAAAATCACATATCTCAGGTAGTAGTTAGGATAGATTTTTTTTCATATTTTTTTCTATACGGCCGTCAGTTCCACTATAAGACATTTCCAGGTTATCCATTAATTACCGGACACCCTGTATATAATTTTCATGTTTTTTGTATAAAAACAATATTGAATCATAATTACACTTGCTGTCTGCAGTGGTTTTACCTACGTTTATGATTACTACAAATGGTTCAACAGGCGAAATATTTTTTGAAATTGGTGAAGTATTTTTTATTTTATTCATTACAAATAAAACTTCTATTTTTCCTGTTTATAATATTAATGTAGATGAGTACTAGTAGCCTGTGTGGGATATAGACGAAACTGAGTTTTAAGAGAGAAAATAGCGTAGATAAACTCTTATTCCAAGTTTACCTTAATGAAAAGTTACTGTCACTTCCTTCTTCAAACAAATTTTGGTATATTAATATTAATTAAGGGGTAAATTTCTATTTACCCACTTGTTGCATGGATTCGTAATTTATAAAGGAATCCCAACGTGTCTCTAAAACTAATTACATACTTAGGTAGATTACAAAACTTAGTCTTCATGTCTTCAATTGACAACTTTGACTAACGATATGAATAAAGTCAATTTATTTTAGTATTTTTAATTTCTTTGGATGACTTATCAATAAATGTTATTATATAAATTAAATAATAGTATCGTAAAAATAACATTGAATTAATTCACAAATATTAAAAATATAAAGCATTAAATTTTCAGAATCAAAGGATAGTATTGTAACAATGTATTTTAGTTTATTAGCTATATCATCTGTTAAAAAGTTATTTAGTACAGAGAATTATAATGTTGTAAACTTCTAACAAGGGTGGCAATTATATTTTAATGGTAACGTATTGTCACAGAATACACATTAGCCCTTGTAAACTATAAAATATAATTTAGGTTAAATAACAAGCCTAATAGTAATAACTTAAAGAAGCGTCGTGGTTATACTATATATAAGTAATTTAGACGCAGTTATACAGTGTATAAATAGATTTTGTTGTCAGTTTTCTATAAAAGTTTGACCGACGACGCCAGCTCTTGGTTTGAAAAGTGCTTAACGTTGTTGCGGGACAAGACATCAGCGGGCTAATTCCCATAACAAGATGTGTTCAGAATAGGTTTATTCAACCTCAAGTGTGAACTTCTTCCTTTCTTTTTCTTTTGAAAATACAACTCCTACGCACTAGGAATAATTCCTGTGTCGCGAGGGACATTCAAACAACGGACACAAAGAACATCCAGAATCGGTACAACCATTTGTGGAACACAGTGGGGTTTGAACCCACAACACTCGGAGCAGTGGAAGCGGCGAGGCGACTACTTAAAACACTACGCCATTAGTGTAGTCAAACTGAAATGCAATTTATGTTGACGTTGATTTTAATTTAGAACTTCTTCTTCTAAATCTTTAAATAAATAAAATATCTTTGTTTTGACATGAACACGTACATAGACTATATAGTGACGGGTTAATATCATTTGTGATATTTAAACAGCTGTGAGACTAGATCAAGTCTATTTTAAACCGTTTTTTGACGAGAATTGGTCCTCTGTTGCATAAACTCCTACGACGGAAGCTTACTTTGGGCGGATTGGACTTCAAACGGTGTTAATTTGATACTTCACTTACATTTTGTTACTTAAGTAGTTAATATATTTTTATATAAGTTCTGTAATACATATAAGTAATAAAACTTTATTAATTGTTACTTTTTGTTTATAACCTGGTAAAGGTTATAAATGCGAAAATAACCTAGTGCGTTTATTCCGTTCTTCAACGGAAGAATTTGATGTACTAATATTATAAAGAGGAAAGATTAGATTTTTTGTTTGTTTGTTTGTAAGGATTTAACACCAAAACTACTTAACCGATTTTAACCATTCGAAAGCTATATTATCACCGAGTAACATAAGCTGAATTTTATTTAAAATAGTACTGTTACTAATATAACCGAACCTGCTTTTACGCGAGTGAAACCACGGGCAGGAGTTAGTGGAATGTAAATACAAGTATTAAATACCTACAGCCACTTGGACCTTTATGGCTTGTGATTTCAGGAGTCAAATTAAACATACTTATAAAGAGTTATTGGTCCTAATGAAACGTTTTATTAGTCACGCTAACAAAACATGCAAATTTTTTTTATTTATGCTACTAAAGTGGCGCTCTTACTCTCACCTGTTGGTAAGTGGTCACCGTAGCCTGTGGACGCCTGCAACACTAAAGGCATCACTTGCGCGTTGCCGACCCTGTAAAACCTTTTAACACCCTTTTAGAAGAACCCCGTACTGTAGTCTTGTGGGAAAACCTCGGCAGAGAGTTTATTCCACAACCAGAGCATGTAAATTAAATTAACTAACTGAAGTTAACAAATATAATATAAATAAAACAACGTCTATAATTATATTTATTATAATTATAACACAAAACATTAATTAATAGTGCTGTGTATTGTATTTGTACCTAAGATCACTGGTTGTTCTATATTAGTCTGTTGTATCACGCTTCTTTTCCTCACCCACTGACGTAATGTGCGACGACCCTTTAGGAGATTCTGAAATCAAAATATATTTACTTTAGTTCTACAGTTTTAAAAATAATGTTTAAATGTAGTGTTTTTTTTTTTGTAAATAAGCCTCTATAAAATCGTCACGAAGCAGTTTAATTTGAAATTGACGGTTAAGAAATTACTCAATGGAACGCCCGTCAGTGGTGGGAAAACTTATGTTAATGATTATTTGTATTATAGGTTGCGCGATCAAACTTTGTATATGATTATAACATCGATAAAAGTATTAAGCGACCACAATTGATTGATTGAATAATTCGAAATAAAAATCAATAGACAGAATCAAGTTTTTATAATTACTAAATTTAATAATATTCTTTAATATAATTATTTATATGAATGAATATTATTAAATTGAGTAATTTTGTCATTGTATTCTATTTTCCTTAAACTTTTTAACACCTTACCACGCCACGGTAAAAAGTTTAAGGAAAATAGAATAGAGTGGGTAATCAGTAGTGAGATAGTAGGTGTGAGTAAAGGGTACATAATTTTATAAATTGGTTATTAATAGAAATTAAAGTGCTCGCTGTTGCATAAAAAATACCACTGTCATTATATATTATATCAACTAAAATACGGCTATTTAGTAAATCCTTCCTTCTATTCGCGGTAGGCTTAAACACAATTTAAATAAAATGCGCTCGTTGATCAGTATGTATATAATATACTTATAGTAGCTGACCCGGCAAACGTTGTTCTGCCATATAAATTCATTCGATGGGACACCCTAATCACCTAGCAGTGTGAAATATACTTTACGACCTACTCTCATACCTACCAAATATAAGGTACATAATAAAAACAGGTCAAGCCGTTTCGGAGGAGTGCGACCACAAAAACACGAGATTGTTATATATATAGATGTTTTGCAGTTAATACTAACATTTATACCATCGTCACTAAAGTGGCAAAAACATAGTCCTTTGCTCAATTTTTCCTTTTTGTATATAATTACCTTGTGTATGTTACGTCCCTTAAATAATGATATACGAACGATAGAAATGATAACGATTTATAATACTATACCAGTCTTCATAATAGACAAGCGACCAAACGATCGAAAAATGGCCTCAGTTAAATACGGAATTACCTGTTTCATTAACCCAACGAGACAATTTGATTAACCAACAGTTAATTTTACGTTTTATAAACGAAATGATTGGTTAAACTCGTTAAGCTTTGTACGTTCGACGGCAAGTACTTGACCGGATTTTATTCAATCTAGTGTTCTACTTTCAGTTTATAGTTAAAGTTTATCATACTTTGTGCAACATGTGATGTGACACGATAAAACGTATTTTATCGTGTCACATCGCATATTGCGCAAAGTATCTGTGTTATGTATAACACAGATGTTTTTTTGAGACAAACGGATAGTAAAGTAGCTTTGACCTTAAGCCGAGACAAATTTTGATGTAGACGGGTATTCCATGTTAGTCACCTATTCTTAATCGGCATAAAGGATCATTTCGGTTTAGTAGTAAGACTAGTTGCATCGCTCTGTTGATATTTCTAACTTTTGAAATAACAGCAATATATTTGAATAGATTGAATCCTATTGAAAGGAAAACGGCTGTTTCTAGAGATAATTCTTTTATTGGGTTTTTACATGCTATTCAGTAGAAGAAAGCCACTGGAACTTGCGGATTAAGGTTTTTATGGAAGTCTGCTTAATATGTTGACATATTCGAGTCATTGTGATGTGACCATTTATATAAGACGTGGCAATACATTAACATTAGCTTCTATTTTCTCGCAAATAAAAATAGCGTCGTTAGGTACGTAGCATGCTATGAAATCTATTATTAATTATTTTTGGTGACAGATCCTTAACTTTTGTCATTAGAGAAAATCAATTTAGCTGTTTTTGTGGCGCAACGGTAACGCTACTACCACTGCGGCACAGCAGCGGTTATTTAAACCAACAAAACATGTTGAAGATTTTCCGGCAAGAAATTCTTAGTAGCCCACATTTTGGGAAATAGTTTCATATTCCTGGGAAAGGTATCTCTCTGTTGGTGTTGGATTGCTGTCCTATCGAATTATTAGACTTAGAAACAAAGAGTGCACTTGTTTACTTGAGCATGATAATTGAACACGCGCAGATGATTAGTATATGTTAAGAATATCTCAATGACGTTATAGACAAACGCTATTAATTTATATGAATACTGAAAATATTGTACAGGACACGAGGTAGCTACGGTAAAAATACATTGAAAACTTACTTTGAAAGCTTGTCGAAATTTCCGCGACATCAAACTGTAAAGTATTGGGTTTACAGCTGTCGACATGTACCCGTTATAACATAAGTAGTTCACAATTTTCCAAGCCTGTAAACAATAAATAAATTAAACACCTTACAACATTTTGAACAGCTAATAATTTTGGCGAAGTAAAGTACTATCATATAAAACACGAACATTAAAAGTGCTATTTATAACCATCTACATTTTTTTAAAGACAATTCTCGCACTTTTTGTTGTAGTGGACCTTTCAAACATTAAAAAAATGAAAACCTAATGGATCATACAAAATGTGTTCTCGCGCGGGGATCGAACCCGCAACACCCGTCTAAGCGACCGTTTAAACCAAGGACCTCTCCTGCAATCAAAACATTAGTTTCACTAAACTCGGTTTTGGACCTGAAACAATTACTCAGATTATTTTATTTATTGAATTTTAAGTTTCTTCCTAATCATATTTGGCTAGAGAGTCGTTGAAAGGATAATTATAAGACCAGTTTACCGGTAGTTCCTGGTATTTCAAAATGTTTATATTATATTTTGAGCCATCTCTCGTCGTATTAAACTGCTTGATATATAAACTTACGTTATGATTGTCTTCATAATTGAAATGTGGATATATCATCATAGCGCGAAGCACGCAATAAGGAGTCCAGAAGAAGAAAAATGATGCTGCAATGGCCGCTAAAACAAACATGTAATTTATGCTATTTTGGTGGTGAACAAAAATGAAGATTTTTAGTATGGGTAACACTTGCATCATTCTCTACTTGACCGAGTTAATGTACTGACTATCTTAGAACCACACACATTATTCCTTAGCAATATTTATTATATAATACACGTTTATAAATGCTGTTCCATTCAAGTAACTTGTAACGTTATGTCATATGTGTCTATAATCTTTCTGAAGAATTGGGCATCAAATGCAGAAAGAATGTTTCAAATCTGTTTACTGACCGGTAGTGCCACAGATTAGCGAGTTACACAAAAGCAAACAATGTTTTTTGGCTTTTATAGTAGTATACTCGTAGATTATTTGATAAGTCATTGCACACACATGCGTTATTCACGTTTGTATCCCCAAAGATATATCTTTGTGAATAACGGCTATCGCCTGAAGTAAATATTTGTTATGTTTTAGGTTGCACGTTATAGAGAGCGAGCCGTCTACTGGTCAAATGTCGAGACTCTCTGTTTGTATCTAAAATTTCCTTTAATCTAATAAGTCTTAGCCTAGCGCGGTATCTATAAAATATTTTGTTGTACAAATGTCAGTCTCTCAGCAGTGAACTAACATTTCAGTTTATAAAATAAAAGTTAAAAGAAAATATTTTTATAATTCAACACTATTATAATTCAAGTGTAAACACATAATATATGCAATATTAAAACAGCAATTTATAGATCAGCTGAATTTTATTAGCTTTTCAAAGCAAATAATGTTTTAGATGCTGAACATCCATACCATCTACGCCGCGCCGTCGTCGCGCGTCGCATTCTGTAGGTGCCCGCGAACAATACGCATGCTGTTGTGTTTGATTTCACGCAACGTTTAAAGTATTTGGTGTAGTGATTAAAACGCTCACGTGATAACGAACAAATTGTGTTCAAATATTATAGAAATTTAATCGTATTTCGTCTTCATACAATATGGAGTTATGCTAATCCCTGTGTAGTATTTTATCTTAACGTACCTTTTCCAATAATTACTATTACGATACATCCGGATATTCTACCGCTATCGCTTGTGTCCATTACTTCATAGCAGTATTAATATTTGATGAAAATTCGTATGATAGTAACACAAGTACAAATATTTTTCTGATATCGGTACTACCTCATACGTGGTAATATGGGCTTGTTATAGTGATTAAGTTCTTATTGTTACTTGTCAATTATGAAATGGCTATATGTGTTCCGGAGTATGCTATAAATAAATGTGTTCAATTTCTATTGAGTATCCAGTACTTACTTATGTAGTATTTATTTGAGAATCTATTTACTGTGTCTTATTTAAAACATAAAATTCAATTGTGTCATTCACCATTTTATTCGTTTCGGCGTATAACTTCTATATAACAAAGAAACCTTGTATACTTATAGCTAATCTTTTACTTTACAAAGCTGATTGCACTTACCCAGCATTTTAACCGCCTTATCACGATTTTGTTTCGCATTCACTGGGCTATGACGTAATGTACTATTGGTTGACTTTAATTCAATAATTATTAATGTATATAATAAAACTATAACTGTCATTGGCAACATATAAAATACTAACATCTCAATTCCTATAAGGATAAATGGAATATATGATAAAGTATAGTAACAAAATACGTATTTCTTTCTTTCCAATAAATCAATGTAAATTATGTCAGGTAGACCAAAACTTAAAGATAGCATCCATATCACTCCTACAATTTTAAAGACACGGGAATTTGTCATCATTTTTTGTCGTAAAAATGGTTTGGTTACTACAATATATCGTTCGATTGTGAAGGCTGTAATGATAAGCAAATTGCAATTGCTGAGGCAATCCAAAAGGATGAAATGTAGACGACAGCCAACTTCACCCAAAGGGTAAAAATCTGGCATCCAAATAATGTACACGTCGATAGGAATGAAAAGAGAAATTAGCAGATCTGTGATTGCGATATTGGCGAGGTAACAATTAGTAGGGGTTCTCATAGAACGATCTTGCAGGATCACGGTACACGTACAGATATTGCCAAAGATACTGAAGAACATTGAGATTCCCATTAATATACTGAGAATAACTTTGACTGTGTAAGTTGTGGTGTCCACTAAATTTCCGTCAATACCTTCGTCGTCGTAGAACGCAATGCCAAAAATTCCGAATAAAAGCAATGAACTGTTATCGTCTGTCTGATTTTGCCCGTTTAAAATTGTCACCATTGTCCAGAATTCACGTTAAATTTGTATTTTATTTCTAATTACTTGTGCACGTTAAAGATAGTGTGTAGGTCAATATGCCTACAGAGAAAAACAGTGTCGCTCTGACTAGCGTCAGGGAAGTACTGATAAGACAGAAAATTTCGCCAAGGCCTTGCCGCACCCCTATACAAGGTGTATAATATTCCTAAAATATTTTTTTTTAGTAGTGACGTTCATACATAAAATGTGATAATTATGTTGTTATTATTTTCTACTAAGGTATAAAATTTTAAATTTTGACAAGTTATGTGTCTGCGCGTTTGCTATTGGAAATTATCCTTTTTTTAGTAACAAGTGCCGAAAATTGCATGATTATTAGGTGCACAATTATGTAGGCTAATATTTAAAAGTTTTGTGGCTATAAATCATGGTAATCAAATGAAATTGTTTCTTTTTGCCACATATAAAGACTATACAGATATTTATCGATCGTAAGTTGTTAATCGGCTGTTATTGTAAGTGAAGAGGCTCCTAGTCAGACATAAATAAAGTCTGAATTACAAGGCAATGTCTGTCTATTTCATTCGAATGTGTGGTTTAACGAAATGAACGTATATATGGTATTATAATATTTGTGTAGGTTGGGACAGCGAACGCAAGGTTTCCCATATTTCATTATCAATAAGCAAGTCTTAGGTATGGTACAACTGAGCAATATAAATAAGAACAGTTTATCCTTCCACATTTTATTAAAATTTTATGTACCTTTTGTTTTATTAATTATTATGCACGTAAAACAAAGATATTCTTTACAGAATTTTACTTTGTATTCATAAGTTGCTGTCGCTTTCGCCATTTGACTCAAGTTGCTAAACTTTGCTTGTAGGTATTGTAATTAAGTCGAAGTTTTCTAGAAGCTCGTGTAAGTGAGAATAATAAAATATGTTCTTAACTATATGTACAACTTTAGGCGATTAAGGTAACAACTGAATATCAAGTTAAATCCGGTAAACCTCTCTGAAAACTGACAGCCAAATTAAGCCACATAACCGTATTTTGTGTGCAGTTGGTGTATGGTTTCTAAGGTTCGGTAAAAAGCATTGTGCTGTCAGTTGCAAATATCCAATATGTTGTCCTGGCAGCGCGACGATAGCACAAGTTAAGATTCTAATGTCACAGGTGCCTACAACCTTTCTTTTTTACGTTGTTAAATTCTCCTGATGGGTGCGCATTGTCTTACATATCTTTTCAACTCCTATCATCGGAGGTCCGAAAATATTTCTCATGCCATTTAAAATCATAATGATAATCATTATGATTATAAATGGTATTCTTCATAAAAAAATCAAAAACTAAATATTAAAAACTATAATCATTGAAATTCATAATATCACTAATTATACACTTAGTTTTTACTAATATTTGTTTTTATATATTTGTTTATAATAATGATCGAAACTCATAATCATTCGAATAAATAACTATAATATTCATGAATGTGTTTTATTCTAATATCTGTTTTTATAAATTTCTTAATCATAAGTGTTTTTATCCATATAATTGGTTTCTTTTGCATGTTATTTAATGCATCATTCTTCAATTTGTTTATAGTGCTGTGTAACGTAGTAGCAAATATAAAATAGAAGGTTACGTTAAAAATGCGACTCCACTGAAAATCAAATTGCTACCAGAAACGAGATACTACCAGACAAGTAGGTTAGGTTAGAACTGTGAACGTCGAAAGGGGAGAGCGGTGAGGATCTCCCCTGGGGACGAGAGGTGGTCGGGTCCGTTTGACCCAGCCCGCACCCACACGGAGGGCCTGCTATGGATGAATCTTTTAAGAGCTCCCAACTGGTCCTCCCCGTTGGGTTAGAGAGGAAACACCCCAGGTTTTTTAGTGGGTATACCAGCACTTCATGCTGGGAGTCCCACACACCCCGCCGGAGCCGTCCCCTAGCCGGCAGGCAGTACATAAAGTATTTTACCGGAAACAAAAAAAAAATTAAAGCTGACCCCAACAACGCGCGAGCCGAGCGAGCGAAGCAAGCGTGCCGCGCCAGCGGCCGCCGAAGCGCCAGAAACTAATTTTATGAGTTGAAATATGTTCTTAGTAACAATATTATTAATAAAAACAATATGATCATTGAATGTTATGAAGAAAAAGATCTGAAAAAGAATTATAAATTTTAAACTGGTTATTGGTAGTAACAGTATTAATAAAAAAAAAATATCACTAACTGATAAGAGCTCCGTTAGTAGTAATAAAAATGTATGAATAAAAAAAGTATGAAAATCAAATTATGATGAGTGATTTTTATGAACACAAATCTGTAGCAAGACAAAGAATAGGATTTAGAATTTTATGTGAACCAATATGGACCCACTCCTGATGCATACAAGCTACAGTAACTCTTTAACATTTGCTTATTTAGGACTTTGAAGATATTTTTATAGAATATTTCAACTATATACAAATATTGTCATAAGTCGGGCATTTCACGGCGATATATAATATCTAAGTGTACTTTAAAAAATTATATACCTATACCATTTTTCAATGATTTAACTCTGATGTAACTTTAACAGAACTCTTTTCGACCTTGGTGATGACCAAACAAATTTGTCTTTACACGGTTATCGTTTTCTTATTTAAATATTTGTTTAAGATACAAATAATTATCTCTACGTAATATCGCATCTGTTATTGGTTTAGTGAATCTAATAGCGTACACGTAAGCTTGTGTGTCCAACGGTTATACGATAACAGGTCCGAGTTCCAGTTGCTGACGTTACGTTGACGTTGGCTGGTTAGGTTTTCTTAATAACTTCTTAGTTGCTGCTCAGTGTGCAAAATAAGTTAAAGACAGGGATGGGAAAAGATTCTTTGCTTTTACGTTGGTTCCTATCGAAATGTTGATGCGATATACCTCTGCCTGATTCCTTTGAGACTATACTTAAAAGCGTGATGTTCTTCTCTTGCTATAGTTTAAGCCAACATTGATTTCAAAATTCATTCACAGTTAAATAAATAAAGAAAACATTTTTTGGTTCTAATGTAAACAATTATGATGGTTTGAATCACAATGAAATGTTAAATTGCCGTATTTTTACGACACGCCGAGCCCTGGCTTCCATTCAATAAATTAGAAAAAGGAAACGGTAGCTTAATATTCGGTATGGAATGTCTTTCAGTTCCTTCTAGTTGTGACTTAGAATATTATGTCTGCTGATATTTCTGCGGCAAATTTTACCTTAGGTACTTACGTATTACTATTGACGATTACTGCTCGTTATTACTGCGGTGTAAAGAAGAGTAAAACGGGTATATCGTGAATTATTAATATCCCTAAAATGCGTTTTTATTGTTATTACATTGAGGCGATTTTGGGCGAGCAAAATTCTAAGAAATTTTATTTCGATCTTTTTAAATCATAAGAAATAAGCACACTGCAGTCTACTACTGGAAGGAGAGATTTCTTTGTATAGATTACGTCAGTATCATAAGTCGCAGGCGCACATATTCAACCTGGATAAAAACTTCAAAATTTAAAATTAATTAGAAGCTTATATGCAATCAACGTTTCTTTTAATTCAATCAATGTGCAGCACCCGGTTACAAGTCGGCTGATGACTATCTATATCGATGTGCAATAAATATTATAACAGTTATCAGATAAACTTCGCCCTGTATATGAAAGTAATTGAGTTGATCTAAACAAGCTAATAAATTGACGCAACCATAGAGTGTATGCGTACGGTCACCCCCTAATTGAAATTACAGCCTTTTGTAGTAGCCTCATAACAGGGAGCTTGACTTACGGGTTTTTCATTGACGCTCAATCATTTTTATACGACGACATACTAAGGGGAGTAGGTATAGCATTCGTTAGTTTGTTTATACTTGTAAGACTTCATAGCAAAGTTTACGGTTAAGCATGTTGCTATTCAAGAAATAAAGGCGTACTTTTCTTGAGCACTAAATAGTTATATTGTTATTTGTAGAGATATAAACTGGATATGTGGTGAATGGCAAGTGCTTGATATTTGAAGAAAAGCAAGGAAAAGCAGTTTCACTGATCCACTCCAAAGTTACCTACAAAATGAAGTCACAACTTGTTATTCCAGTTTAAAGCTCGTACATGTTTTCAGAACTTTAGAACATTTATAAGATTTAGTACCAGTTTAACGAATTAACATGTTTAAGAACGATACGACATTCGTAAGAATCAGTATATTTCAACATAACAACAGATGTTAACAATTAATTGGATCGTGTAGGTCATAAAAGTAGTTTGTGTGCTGAGTCAGCTGTATGTATTTAAATTTTATACCACCACACAGTACAGTGCCGTTTACTTGCAGAAAAAGCATAACTTTAATCAAAAAGTCAAGGGAAAGCCGGTACCAAGAAGTGGGCAAATATATTTGTAATTTCTACAAATTCCTTCTTCAGACTTCGAAACTCGTAAGATAAATATACTTTTCTATAGCTATGTGTGAATTTGTTTGTACCGATCATATTGTAAGAAAATAGTGGACATACAAGTGATGGTGAATACATGGCATGTACATATGTGTTGAACGAAAACCTTAATAGCTACTTGGGGGACTAATATGGTAAAAGGGCTTTATTGTGTCGAATGTCATAATTATGATGCCGGTCACGGAACTGCCGCACCCATACTAATATGATTAATCTCAAATGACAGCGGGGGCCGTTTACTCGAAATAACGGATAAACATTGTCCTGAAGGTGTGTGAAATTCACCTCTCTTATTATACTCTCGCCTGTTTATCAGAGGGTATGCACAGACAATGGACTCACTTGCTACTATCCTGCTATACTATTTTGCATAATTAATTATCATGTTTTTTAACTGCTTGCTTGACAGTTCAGGTAGTCTTATATTATCTTTATTAGTATTTTACAATTAAGTGTTATGTGCTTGTATTTTACTGTGTTAATACTGTTAATATTATGATTTCGTCATAATTTATTCTGCCAATGTTTAGTTCTCACCTCAAGAGAGTATAAGACATTTAATTTGATACATAATATTTCTTGTAATTATCATGATTTTAATAATACATTTCACTAGGCCACAAAGAAAGCAGAGACGTAATTATGTATTGTTTTTAATTAAAAACAAGTATTATTTTCGCATATTTTTATTTCCGTCATGACAGAAAACATTTAATGTTGCGCGTTACATATCTAAAGATGAAATCTAAAAGTCTTAACAACCACTAACAATGCTAGTCTATTAATAAATAAATAATATTAGTTTTATCACAATGCCTTCACAATCGGTATATAATACACATACACCGTTCGGTTAAAAACTAATGAAAGAATTTAGAGCGGAATGGTTTGGTTATTCAGTCTTGTCTGGATTTATGATAGCTGCTGCCTTTTTGTCTTCCACGGCTACTTCCTTATCGTCCCAGCCCCACACGGCGTGGGTACCATCGCCCGTCCTCTTCACTCTCTTCTGGATCACGTCAGTGGACACCGTCTTTAGATCATACGCCCAACCAATCATAGCCATGAAGTCGATGAATAGCTTTGTGGTGTTCAAAGAGTAGCCGCCGAGTTCAGCAGTTTTGTAATCCCAGGGGAACGTATGATGGTAGTTGTGGAAGCCCTCTCCGAGTACCACGAGTGATACAGGTTTGGTTTCTACCGGGTTGATGTTCTTGTCGTAAGGCTTGATTCCCCATAAGTGGGCAGCTGAGTTGACGAGCCATGTCACGTTCAACACCCATACGTAACGGAATATGGCGCACACGAAGTATCCGTTCCACAACGTCTCACCCCACAGAGTAGGAATATATGTGGGTAGGATGAAACAGCACAGAGGCATGAGGATCATGTAGTATCTGAAAAAAGAAAGAAATATATTAGTCATAATTATTGTAACATATCATTGTTTTTCAAAATTAAATTTATTGCTGACGTTAAGGTGCTTCTAAATGTACAATATTTTCTAAATCTATACTAATATTATAAAGCTGAAGAGTTTGTTTTTTTGAACGCGCTAATCTCAAGCACTTCTAGTTCGAATTGAAAAATCTTTTAGTGTTGGATAGCCCATTTATCGAAGAAGGCTATAGGCTATATAACATCACGCTACGACCAATTGGAGCGGAGCAGCAATGAAAAATGTTGCACAAACGGGGTAAATTCTCTTATCTTATATAATGAAGTAGACGAAGTTGCGCGGGTCAGCTAGTATATTATAATAGTTTATAGTTTCTTTTAATGTTTTTGGATTATAGTCCAAAGACCAGCCAATTCAATATATTGATGACGCATCAAAATGTTGAGTTGGCATGTAAAACATACTGTCTGGCTCTATAGTCGAGCGGGGCTATACGCGAAATATTGCCGTGTACAGTATGGTCTATATTTCTGACAACGTTGCCGACTACTATATTGAAGCCACACTTTACAGTAAAAGTAATGCTCCTTTTGAGGTCCCTTATATTAAATTGTTAGTCTTTAAAATTGTTAAAACTGAAATAGTAGATATGTTTCATGCTGAGTGGCCAATGCTAGATAACTGTAGATATTTGCATATACTTACTTTTTCTGGAAACGTAGAATAGGGTCAGCATTGAGGTCACTCATGTCGATGGTATGTCCCTTAGCCTTGATCTGCGGGTGTTTTCTGACAAGTAGCCAGCCGACATGAGAGAAGAAGAAACCTCTTGTGGCGTTGTGGGGGTCAGCATCCGTCTCGGAGTACTTGTGGTGCATACGATGGTCTCGAGCCCAGTCTACGGCAGCATCCTGGTGACAAAGAAAACGATGGTCAGACATATTCATATAAATTCATACACACAAAAACACTTTTCGACGCCCGCAGGGGACTGTCAGTGTAATTTCAGAACAATAGCATTTTTTTAAATAAATTATAATTTAAATTGTGTACCTATGCTGGTATTCAGTATATAATAATATACAATTAAATATCCAGGAGCCCAATACCTAGTGATTCACCATAATGTACTTGCATTACGATTCTAAAAGTTTCTTAAAAATACTATTACCTGCGATGACCATCACGATTCATTAAAAAGGGACCTTAATCGTTACCGAACTGTATTAAATTGTCAATTTAAATAAATATGAAACGCTGTAGTGATTTAGTCGTAAAAACACAATGGAAAGAGAGATTCCCTTACGCATTTATGCTATTATAAGTAAGTATGTGTTAATGAAGTATTTTTAAGATGGCAGATTAGGTAGATTTCCATTTAATGGTAAGCAGTAATTATGACTCATGGGCGTGTGTATATCTTTATTACTGGCTAATGGCAGACAGCCAGCTGTACACCTATAAGTGCAAAGAGCTACTCATGAACACAGCTATGGCAGCTATTTTCATGGCATTACAGAAGCGTTTTCAAGGCTTCGCCACCAAGCCGCTACTATCGCAAAGCAGATGGCAAACAAGCAAAAAGCTTTTCTGTTAAGCTTTTACCGTAGCTTGATTGAAAGAGATGGTGATTAGGCATCCGCCTCTTACTCACCGAACAAAACGCAACAGTACCCATTCTGCTACTTTATGTAGATATTTTGTATATATTCCAGAAGTAGTACCAAGAAAACAATGTCAATTCGCTACCTATTGTAAAGAGGGTGGCAATAGAACAGGCAGGTCTGCCTTTCAGTCGGAAAATAAATTTGGTTAGCTACGGGAACTGACAATGTGGTACCAAGCTGCTCGTGGGTAGAATTTAAATCCCAGTGATTGCATGACCAGTGATATCCTATTCATTTTAATTATAGGTAGTTTTTTTGTTATCAGCCTGTGCTAATATATCAGTAGTAAATCGCGTAAAAGAAATGTTCAAATTAGTGTTCCTATCTAGATTTAGTGTTGTAAATATCACAAATAGTGTTCACTCAAATTTAAATAAATGCCTAATATATACATAAATTGGATACTTCTATATTTTGGACAGATTTTAGGTAAGTATTAAATTATTGATCCTCAGTCTAAACATTTTACATATTTCATTATGAGAATTGGCTCTCAAGATACTATGGTACTCAAGATACTGAAAAAGAAATATAAAATAAGATAGTTTGGAAACTAGTCTCGCACTGCTATGTCATCAAAACAGTGTATACTTATTTTTGTCAACTGGAAGAAATAAAAGATAAATATTATTATTCACGTGTTCTAGATTAAAGTTAAAAGTAAACCTAAAGCTAATAACTTTAGGTTTACTTTAGGTGAGAGATACGACAAAAAGTAAAACTTGCACCATACGATATATGATATGGAAGGTCAGGAATGAAATCATTAATGTTAATTTTAATTACCTATATTGATATCAACAATAAAAACTATTTGTTCATTTAATTATTCTTCATTAAGATAACACTTCACATATGTGTAACAATTCTATTTTACTCGTATAAACAATTTTTAATTAGGTATTATTAGTATTAGTCCGCTTCTTCCTTTCCGCATTTGTTACTATTATTATAAACGTGAAAGTGTGTTGGATGGTTTGTTTTTTTCACACCATAGCAGCTTAATGGATCGATATGATTTTGGTTTGTAATTTATGGGTCAGCAAACGCAATGTATCGTGTACATTGCGTTAGGTATGTTTCCTTAGACCTTCCACGGAAGCGACGACACTGGATTACCCACTATATAGTTAAATTTATTATTGTTCTTCCTTGCTGACTTATAAACCAGTCATTAATAAATGAAATCTAAAAGAAAATAGGATTTCCAAATATTTTTGTCTCTCATTTTCTATTTTGGTCTCCCTGCGACGTCATAACACCATTCTATGGAATATTGATCAAGTCAAATCTAAGGGGACCGAAGGTGTCGAAATTAGTTAAAATGTGAACACTTACATATCTTAACTTATCAAATGAATGTGAGGTCATAACGTATACGTATTTAAACTGAGGCTTATTTTTACCGCTTGTTTCTTTTAAATTGATCAAAATAAATAAAAAGTATGTCAGTCTTAACGTGCCATTATTAATTTTAATTCTAAGGATTGTTCGTGTGTTTTGAATCCAGAGTAGGTTAATTATAATATAATCTAGAGATGACATGAATTTAAACAAGCTGGGTAAAGCGTTTTAATAAAGTCGGTATGTACTTTTTAGATAAGTTTGATTGAACAATTACTTTTATTTTTACAACTGTTTTTTTGTTGAACGGTCGATTGCCTTTGTACACTAGCAACATTGGGATAGCGGAATCTTCAAAACAGATATCGCTACGAAGCTTCACAGCTAAAAGCACGACACGGGGTCTCTGTGCAGAGAATCTGAACTGAAACAGCCCACCGTTGAAATTTGCATATGTAGGTAAGAGTGAGTAATACCCCCTTCTAACTAGCAATAGGAGTCATTCACACTGCCACTTCATTTCGTTCGGTCGCTAAGAATTCCGGTAATTCGACTGCCATATTTATTAAATTAATAAAAAACATGTTTTGGAACTGCCATCTTCCGTGGGTACGTAAACTTTTTAGTATGGTTTATCTCTTATTTGCAAAGTCTCATGCGCCACAAGAAATTGTAATGGTCTATTTTATATACAATTTACTTTTATTGTTATTCTTCTCTTGATATTACGGTAAAATATTATTTATTTTTATCTAAACCAAAGTATAGTATCTATAGTGGCAAGTAGAGGACCCAGAACACACAAACTTCGCTGGTTTTATAAACTTAAAGTATGTCCAGATATAGATCATAAAAATGAGACTGGTAAAGTATTGACTACCACGCAAATTTCCAGATTCTATATTGTTGCCTCATTGGTTTCATATGCGCTTATGTTAGCACCCATCTATGACTTCTCTCGTGTTTGACTCCCGGACTTTGATAATACATTGCTAAACTTCAGTGTCTGCCAATGAATGTGCCCCGTAGGTGACTTACCACCACCAAACTCATAAAGTTTAGTGTCCTGTCACAATTAACCTAACCATATGTATGACTGAATATAAATAATTGTCAATTTTATTATATATTTTTCGTGCCTCACTATGTATTCTGTGAATATATTAAAGTGAATATGTATAAAGTATATTGTATATATTTAACTACTGTATCACGGCCATTTACAACGAACAAATTAAAATATTTATATAACAACAGCTGTATCACGCCAGTACACAACACACATTAATTCTACTTAGTACGTATACAGTAGATTACGTAAATTCTTCCCCAAATCCAATCTAGCTTTAAACCCGGCGTAAAAACGTAACAGAGATAAAACCGGTCAGAAAGTAAGTGAGTATATTTGACCTAGAATGCGATATAAATAAGTTTTAGTCAATGCATGAGATGAACTTGTACTTATTATTTTTTTTAAGAAACATTTATTGGATTGTTTCACGGTTACGTAAAATCAACGTAACCGATTTTTATGCCGTTTGGTAGCTTGGGTTACAACTTTGAATTACATTTCAACTTATGCCAAACAATAGAACATCTAATATTACTCATATTGTGATCCATTTAAAACACGTTGGGAGAGAACTTCTACGCGGATGAAGTCGGAGTCAAAGGCTATTAATTTATTTGATTTTATGGACATGTGGGTAAAAGGTCAGTTTCGTACTTTTATATTCGATTTTAGGGCTAAGGCTCAAGCTGTGTTTAACATCAGATGTCCAGTTCTCATAACTCGTCAAAACTGATTTCCGAGTGCCATAAATATAACAAAAAGTATATATTTAATATATATTTCGAATATATAATATTATATATATATAAAATTTTAATAAACGTCAAATGTGTACATTAATTGCATTTCAGTTCAAATCTAATTGTTATTAGACTAAATTCTTTATGTTGAACAGACCTTATTACAAGAATTGGTCTTCACGACACTACGTAACATATATGTAACAAACGATAGTATCTATTTACTTTCCTAAAATAAACTAATCTGTAGGTTAGAACTCTATTTAGAATGAGTTAATTAAAAAAAATTAGCTTTTCAAATAGGATTACTATAAATTAAGGGCCTTATTATAAATCTGCGGGAGACCTCTGATTAACCTTCGTAGAATTACGATCACGATGATTTATCACAACGTTTAAATATCATAAATTATCTGTAACAGCATTTTCTGAAGAAAGTACACGATCAATCACGTAGATATGTTATGTTATTGATAAGTTAATGGCGGGCGAAAGGTTAATCACTGATAAAAGTGTTAAAAGGTTGCATTTAATTGCTATCTCATCGTTCTCACGAGTGGCTATCACTCACATGTTTTCAATACAAAATATTAATCACGTGTATTGGACATGGAATAATTTCTATTACTAGTGTGCGGAAATTTCCATGTTATACAATAAAAACTGAACTAGTTATGCATATATCTGTTGCTTTTTACTCTTGTACAGTATGCGTAGGTTAATTGTAACAGAAACGGTTGACTCAAATTGTCTGAACGAGTACTCTGTATGTTTAACGCTCGCTTGTTAAGCCACTGAATTTGGATTTCTAGCATTGTTCTATATAATATCTAAATATCAAATATATAATATATAAAAATATATAAAAGTATGTTGTATGTTTATCCATTGTCTGGTAGGTACCCATAGTACAAGCTCTGCTTAGTTTGGGCTAGATGGTGTTGTGTGTATGTGATAGAATATATTATATTATATTTGTAAGAACGAAGATTTAAAAAAGTGAATTACTTAGCCCATTGTAACTAAATAATATTAAAAGGTGATACTTATCAAGGGTTGAAGAAAGTGTACATAATGAGGTACGCTGTATGAATAAAACCTTTTATTATAAATTAAAAGGATTTGTTTTAAACATGATTATTGACCTAATTAAATAAAAAGTAATTAGGTTAATTATCAAATATGTCGAACGTACGGATAGGCAAATTTATTAATTATTTATAAATATGGATTAGGTCTGTCAGTTATTTTGTCATAAATTGATATTCTTTCGAATCTCAGTTTATACAAATCTAACATTCACAGAATAATTGAATAATTGTACGCGTAATATCGTTGTAGAATATTAATATTACCTATTGTTATGCTAATTAAAATAATTTATATATGTAGATATTACATTAGTTGTTGCTACCTACATTTTTATTGAACTCCTAGCAAAGCGTCAGACAAAACAAAAAAATGCTAATTGGATATTATGTTAATGATATATTGAGGCAACGCAATACGTTATTACTATAGACAATATTATAAAGTTAGTTAAATTTAGTGAATTAACATGACCCTCCATAACAAAGCCACTAACAAAACCGGAGCAGAGGTGATACAGACACATTTCTCTCTGTTACTTTTTGATACCATTTAATAGGTAACGAACCTATTCCTTTCTGCCAGGCACAGTTTCAGGCACCGATATGCTTACGAAAATCCTGGGTTCGAAGTGAATGTGTAAAGAAGATTGCACGCTATAGAAAACTGGCTTTTAAGTAATACATAGTACCGATACATTTTTAATTTACACAAAACGTATCGCAATTAACAAAGTCTTGCTTATAAAACATGATGATTTCAGAATTGTTAAAATCTCGAACCGAACGTGGGAACGAGATTTAAAAACAAAAAAATGCTTGCTACTGTAATGTAGCAGAAGTATCTACGTGTTATAAAACATATTTATGAATATAATAATCATAAATAATACAATAATTACCAAAATAGCTATAAAATTCTTAAGTTTGGGAAGAAATATGGCGGAGATTATTATATACCTAATAGGTACGTGGATTTTACCAGAAAAAGGTTATTAATTAAATTACGATTTAAATGTAATACTTGCTTTATAGAAAAGAGAAACGCTGCATGCAAAAGTTAAAAAGATGCTAGCTTATTAGCTATACTGGCTGAAAGCTTTAGTCATTTTAATATATTTAATTCTTTAAAGTTACGCCTGCTTCTTCCAGAAGAGTTAAGAAGGAGTGTATTACACAAATTTTACTATGTATTTAATTCAATGTAGGTAATAGGGGCAAGCTTCAAACGGCTCGCCATCTATTTGGCTTATTTGGCTAGCGAAATTAATTGCACGGAGTCTACAATTCGGTTTCTTCGGGTTCTTCGAATTCTTAATTCGTGCAATTACTTATAATTGCTTAAAAAGAAACTAACAATAACATATTGCTCGATTTAGGCATTGAATCCGGAACATTACGATCGGCCGCTGACTTATGCCACGGTAACAATGATGCAGTACTGTGGGTACAAGTGGGCCATGATTTTTGTTGGTACTTCTTTAAAGAAATTAAATTATACAAAGAGCTACTTAATTCATACAAACGCAATGAAACAGCTATGGCGAATATTATATATATAACCCAATCTAAATCATTTTTAACTTTTAATGGGCATGTCGTTTAATCCAACCCTTCCCGGTTGAGCCCTTTTTAAAAGCCCATGATATTGCCTACCTATGAGTACATATATAGCTTGTACAGATTGCTATCCTATCTTATAATAATTGACACATTGAGTAATTACTTAATACATTTATGTTTTTCTACGCTTCCAATTAATAATCTTCGTCCAATAACACATTTTATTTAATTTTAATGTACAACATCAATTTGTCCCCAGCAAAGTCTTGACACTAATTGAACGAGTACGTATATTGCAGTTTCTACTCGGAGGAAGTGACCTCTAATAAGAAAAAGTTAAATTAAAAAACGAATCCTCTCTTTCATTTTTACTCCGACCTTTATGATTCGCTGGCAATATTCTTTTATTCCATGAAAGAAATATCCTTTTTGATCTGTCTATGACACTAACGAATTTATCTTTCTACAGTCGGTAATTTATTACTGATCACAAACATTCGATGAATGGAGAATCGCTGCTGAATGATAAATTGGTGAACCCATAACCGGCATCGCGGGTGCTGGTCATAAATATATAATTACCAACCGATTTGTTATGACCCCAATGAGCGAAACGAAACGCTTTTAAATAAAATAGCTCATTTTTTTGTGATGGTTTTAGCCTATTACGGCTTAAAGGATAAACACATTTAAAGTAGGATAGCAGATAGCTTTAGCTTAATAATAAAGTTCCATTGATTCCTTTGGAGTACGGGACTCTTAGAGATATGGTAAGTGAGGATATAATACACAACTTACTTGAAAAGCGGTTGTGTTGAAAAGGCACAACAACATTCTCAGTGGCAGTCGTGCTTTGTATGACTTGTGTGCCCATAGTCTGTGTGCTCCCGCTGTGATGCCCAATCCCGTGCATATGTACAAGACGAACGCTAGAAATAAAAAACAATATTGGTCAGAATTTGCTAGAGCATGCTGAAAATTAAACATTAGTAGGCTCGCCACAATAACGCTGCCTTTAAGAAATAATGACTTCAGATATTTATAGAAAAATTAAGTTTAGAATCTGTTTTAAAGGCTTAGCATTTTTAAAGTCTCCTAGATAACAGAGGAAAACCACTAAGTAATAGTAATATGTAAATCTTTATTCGGTTTTAAAAAGATAGTCAACATTATTTTGGCGCAGTAAAGTATCTGACATATTGGCATAAATCTATTTGTTGCATAATTATGCAGAAAATTATGTATGTGTATGTAAATTAAATACAACTCACATACCGGTTACTTATTTATAATTTGACACAGTGCATAATTAATTATTGTCACAATACTTAATTCTAATGTGAACAAAAATTTGTTCTCTCGATTGTGCTGATGTTATGTATAATTTTATATTTATCCATCCAGGTGCCAATAACTATCCTCCTTCTTTACCTTTTAAATTCACCTCTTTTTAATAATCCGTAGCTAACTCAGTCCATTTTTATAAAATTTAAATATTACTTGACACACGTTCGCATAAAGATATCAATCGGAAATATTAAGCGTCAAAATCAGCTCATTTCAAGCTTACAAAGTGCCAAAGTTTCGAAGCCACCCTTGTGGCAAAATTTCTAAATGCCTCATTTATCATTAACAAAACCTTAGCAATGGCTCGGTGACCTTGATGGCAATGTATATTTACGCAACCGCGTAACCTGACAAGTATTACGAGATTCTACCTCAAGATTCAAAAATTTCTTGATATCATGGTGATGAAAAAATGCTCATCAAAACATTTGTTATATATTACATTACTTCATCTAAGCCTATTGTAGTAATATTCAGATTGATTTTTATCTACTGTTATACTCGTAATTGTCTATAACTATCGTTAAGTATATCCTATAAAAAGGTTTTATGAAACATTTCAGTAAATGCGTTCGCTGAATCTAATAAATTTTTCAACAAAATCATTCAATTGAATCAAATATTATTCTTTATTTATTATAAATATAATTACTTGTAAGTTTAGTTGCCACTTTGTCGAGAAAGACGAAGAAAAATAAAAATAATGCAACAATAACTTTGTTACAATGTCTCAGAGAAAATTGTAGAAGGTCAAGAAACTCGACTTAGTACTTCTAATGTAATTTATAATAATAAAACTAGCAAATAAAATCATTTACATTTTTAATATAGAGTTATGTATGCCAAAGTCAAGATTCATATTTAACCTATTTCATAATAGTAAAATTAAACTACTTATATGAATTCTATCACGTTGTTAATTTGGAAAACAATGTATTTTTCAATGTATTACATTCGCGCAACTTTAAGACAATACTATATTTTATAATTAGACAAACATTTACATTACTACTGTATAAAGTCATTTACATAGTTAATTACAGTAAATAATGTATGTAATGCAAATTGTTGATATTGCCAGACAACCAAATACTCGTTACACCTACTCTTTTTATAATACTTTTAACAAATCGGTGTATAATATTTACTTTTAGAACGTCTAGAGATCATCGATATACTTACGTACCCTATGTAAACTTATAAAACATAACAGGGACGGCAACCGTATTTTTAATTCAATGCATCTAGGAAATATCTGCCATTTTTCACTTACAAAGAAGTTTGTATTTATGATTTTTTTAGAATTACTAGGAATATTGAAATGACTTCCTAAATGTTGATGATGTGGGTTCATATTGGTATCGCAATATGAAAACGGTTTTAACTTCTAAATTAAATATTCGGCTACCACTGTTTTTATCATTTTATAGTAAAATATAATCTTGTGATAATTATGTCAAAATTAAATTCATAGGTAAAAGATAATATAAATAATACCTACAGACCTGAGTAACATTATTCATATAGTTTATTGGTTCTCATGCGCTTGTGTCCTGCCAAATCATGTGACTAATACATTTTATATAATTTAATAATATTATGGTGATATATAATTTTACAAAATCTATTATACAATATTTGAATTAGGTAAACGACGATCTATTTATAAGTAAATTTTACAGAGCGGCGGCCTTTCAAAACCAATTATTGTTGATAATGATAATCCGAAATAAAAATAGCCTAGATTACATACACTAAAGAAAACTAGTTGTAAAATCGTAATTTACATAAAGATGATTAGAAAATTATTACAAAACTAAAGTTAGGTACTTACCAAATAGCTTAGTAAACCACATTGCTTTGAAAAGGAAGAGGTATGCCCCATATACTGCTCCTAAGTGTAGATATGCGAATATAATAACGTTTCTCCATACGATCTTCCATTCTCTTTTTTCTGCCGATGGTGGCACGATAACCGGCGCCGCATCAGCGTCATCGTTCACCGCGTCTGACTCGTACAACACCCACGACCCTTTCGTCTGCCCTTGAGGAGGCATTGTATCTGCAAAACATAATTATCATTTTGAGTTATAATGAATAAACGATTATATACAAATCAATAGTTAAGGTAGTTATATTGTAAGCAATCATATTGTATCATCAATTTCTGTATTTACATTTTGTATTATGTTAACGTATGTAAGTTTAAGGTCGCAACTCATTAAACTTTAAATGTATTTTGTAGTCGATTTTTCTTTATATTCTATATTTTCTACTTAGTTATTAGCAATGTTATGTTTTTGGTTTTTGTATGCAAATTAATCGGCAAATACAACAGCGTTTATTATGATTAATGAATATAATATAATCTATACTAATATTATAAAGCTGAAGAGTTTGTTTGGTTGAACGTGCTAATCTCAGGAACTACTGGTTTGCATTGAAAAAGTCTTTCAGTGATAGCCCATTTATTGAGAAAGGCTATAGGCTATAAAACATCGCGCTACGACCCACGAGGGGCGGCGCAGTAACGATAAACGCGTGTGAAACCTAGGGAACATCTAATAAGTTAGAAACTTACAGCGTCTGTCTTCCTAAGTTGAATGTGGGGTTCAAGAGATTGTATGCAAGATAAAGTGCGCCAAATCCTACCAGTCACTACTATATAAAGTGGGATCGAAGTCTTCCATTTTATATCCTGGATAACTAGTTCGAGAACTGATTTCTTTCACGTTTGAATTCATTCTATTTTAAAGGGAACTAGTTCATATCACAATCAAAAGCTGTAACTTGGGGTTAAGGTCACGAAAAATACAAAATATAAAAAAACTACGAAGTCTCCAACATAAATTAAGCCTTATTTCCAAATTAAACTTAATAGGTTCACAAAAAAATATTCTGAATACAATACAATTTAACAATTACTAATTATTCTGGTTTTTCAAGTCATAATATCAATATTTACTATGTAATAGTTTGATTTCAGAGTTGACATTGTTTTTTTTTTAATTTACATTTATAATGTGCCATTGACGGCACGCGTGTATTGAACAAATCAGTATAGGTAATTGAATTCGACAATTGAGTTTATTATAGTATCTACTAGTCTATTATTAATTTCAATATTCTAGTCCGAAGCGAATACGAGTATTATTCAGTGACTCGCGCGTAGTTGACAATATTTCATGAGAATCAGATATTCCTTCTGCAAAGCTACCTGTAATAGTTCTCAAAATTACCAGTACTGTAGAAATTTAAGATAGCTTCCATAGCGTGAATGCAAATATTTATTTTTAAATGACGTTCTATTCAGTTTTTAAACGCAGAAGTTTGAGAAGAGTTTTGGGCGTTTGTTACTTAATTATATCACGATTACTTAATCGCGATAAAACAGATATTCCATGTCCTGAATTACATTTTATCCCATTATAAATTATAATATTACATTTATTATTTTTGTAGATTTTGGTAGTTTTTTTAAAGGCACCTTTCGCACTGGGAATTATTTCTGTGTCGCGGGGGACTTTACAAACATTCAAACTACGGACACCAAGAACACCCAGACTTGAAACAACCATTTGTGGATCCACAAGCGAACCCACAGTACTCCCATCTCGCCATCCGTGCAACCTGTCATTTAATATAATATAATATAATAATCGATTGATCACGCGTTACTTTTGTTATTTTGTGTACATGTTATGGATGCTTCTGATATTAGCATATTTACTGTTAGAGGGGAACATTACCAATATTTTACTAATTTATCTTTTTAATAAGCTTGAGTCTATTGTGTTGTTTTGAAATGGTATAAAGGATGGAGCGCTCCTTACGCAAGGAGCGCTCCATCATTATTATAAGATTTTCATTATTTTAAAACGATTAAAATATTGGCCGTGATGACCTAGTTATTGCTATTATTGATGCCTCGATAGCGCAGCGGTACTAAATTCGAATCTAGCTAAAGTTAATTATCTTTTTGCTAAGAAATCTATAACTTTTCGACTATTTATATGTTATATGTAATGAAATTATATCAATAGTGAGTACTTCTCGCGTCCGAACTTAATTGAAACTATACCAAATTAGTTTAAATTTTATGAGACGCAATCATTCAATTCCAGTATTTATTTATTTAAGTATATACAAAAACAAAAACAATAATTAGAAGATACTCAAGAAAAATAAATTTAATCTAATCATTTACTTATTGGTTGGTATACTTATAATTAGATATACTATCGACAAGGCACGAGGTAGATTGCAAAGTTTTAAGATAGTCGATTAGATTCATAACTAATTGCCTACGTCACGCGGGTATTTATTGGTACCCGTCAATCTAACTCCCATATACGTACTAGGCGTACTATGTAAAAGAATAAAAATATAATGAACTGCTCTCTTGAAGCAAGATAACAATACCTACGTAAAAAGCTGAAGGATAAACATAATACTCACACGAATAAACGTAAATAAGTACGTAATAAATAAATGTTTATGTCATTTTAAAACTGAACAAAAACAATGAAATTGGTATCATTTAACGTAATTTCGCAATTGTATAATAGTAAGTGTTGTACCTATTATAAATGTTTCTCTAAGTAGAAGAGTGATTTGCCTATTAGAGACGTTAATCTAAGAAAACCTATTTTCTATCAACAGTTGTATGTCATATTCAAAATGCGTGGAATCCTTAGCTAGAGGTGCTCAACTTACTTATATTATTTGTATTTGTTGACTGTTTATATAAATAAAAAATATTTTATCAAACTTATGATCCAAAATTAAAATACTTAAGCAAATGAGATTAAATTGGTTATCTTCATTATAATATAATTAGCAGATTAAATAATATAGGTACACACAGCCACGCATCAACCTAGACTGTTTGGACTTTGAACTATTAAAAGTTGAATGCTGCGAATCGTGCGAGAGAGTGCGTTATATTTTTGTTACGCTCTATCCTTACCGACGACGTACATATACATCGACGCTTCTATGCACTGTCCCTTTCCAACAATTCTCTATTTTGTATGTAGCGTAGTTATGCGTATATAGGGTGTCTAACTTGATGTGTAGCCGTGTGTACTAATATTATTAGATATATATTACATGTCCTTTAAAGTAACGAAGTAAGTACAATGGATGGATCGACTTAAAATTTTACACATCTTTGCGTTTCTATAATGTTCTATATATTAAATTTTATACTGAAGTTTCTATGGGAATGCAATAAAAGGAAGCAATGGACTGAAACTGATTTTGGCACACATTTTGGAAATTTCTGCCTGTGATTATAAATTCTTCAAATATTATTATGTTTCATAATATACATGTAATGGTATTATAAAAGATAATTGTTACGAAACATTAGTCGATAAAAAGGTGCTAAGCCGAAAAGAGGTTTAAAACTCATGGCAGTTAATAATGTTTATATTACAATACTTTGTCTTTACGAAAATTTATCATAATGTGCTTCTAGCAATTTCTGTACCTACTACAAATATACATTTGTACAAAATTGTTTAAGAAAGTACTACATATTGATACCGCGGTTAAAGTTTATGTTTAATCCTCAGGTCCAAAGTTAAAAGCTTAATAAATTAAGCGGGTTTCGCCGATTTATTTACTAAGCTTTCCCATTAAGTAATGCTTGTAAGATGACAGATAGCGTGTTTGCGAAATTTCATCATGATCGGTTATAATAATTAGATATTAGAGCAAGTCACAATGTTAAGTCTATTAATTCGTTATGTTCTACTTTGTGGAGCATACTGGCTAATTCTACTCAAATATTAAATAGTAGAGCAGCATATCTACATTTTGTCTATAGTATTCTCTCAGAGAACGATTACTCTTGGACTGCGGGCACAGTTCCAACAATATACTTCACAAAAGGCCTGATTTGACAGAATAAGCTGCAAGTTTTCCCGGGTCAGGCAAGCTGGTATTGATTTATTCTTTGAAGCATCAATCACTAAGTCGTATATTCGCTAATCGCGCTAGCGCTTATTACGTTTATATCACAGAAACATCGTTGTTGTTGTCATCATTATTTATTTGCGTGTATTCATAACAATATCTGATGTAAAAACGTCAACATTGTAGTATACCGACCATTACAACATTGCATCATTATATTAGTGTTGTAATCTTTATAAATATTCAGTCTAATCGTTTATTTACATATAGTTCTTCTATATGGTTCAATATGTCTAAAATGTTCAATGTTAAGCAAACATTGAACATTTTAGAGATAGTAATAGAGTCCTTTTGTTATACTTTAACGTATTTAAAAGAGGTTGCACCTTATATTGCGTGCCCTTGCATAATACATATCTAAATAATATAACATGTCCATAATTCTTTGAATAGCCATTATGTCCAAAATATAAGCGTTTATTCCCTCATATTGGTCTTAACACTAGCATACGTGACTGAAATATAATATTTCAGTCACATATGCACGCTCAGAAGCCCTTCTATGTGGATATGACTAATTTTTATTTTTAGGCGATGTAATTTCTAGAGCAATCTCAGACTTCTAACAATTGAGGAAATTGCTGAATCATCCTTAATTAACGTTACAATTCGATACCGCTTCATAAACTCGCTTTGTAGATGAATCACCTGAAATAGGTCTCCGTTCGCAATATGAATCGTACAGCCTCAGAAATCTGAACTACAGCGTAGTGACCTTTCATCATAACTCTACATATGAGACGAGCTCTAAGAATCGTAAATCTGATTCCATCACATATGCACACGCTTTTAGGAATTCTTGATGTACACGAAGTTAACGCTGCCATAATGTACGAAGTATATATATTCTTTTGAATTATATTAATTGATTACATCCAGAGTTTATTGATTATAAACAAGCAAACATATATATTTTTTTATACCATTAGTATAAATACCTTGTACCTTGTGCATACAGTGTGCCGCGTGTTGCAGATACGACTCAGGTATGGACATTTGTCTTTCAAAATCATTTATTTCGGGTTGCATAGGCCCACAGATAAATACCTTAACCTAGATCTACATATTATACAATTTTATAATACATACACACAACACCATCTAGCCCAAACTAAGCAGAGCTTGTAGTATGGGTACTAGACAATGGATAAACACGTACATATATACTTTTTTATTTTGTATATACATATATATTAAACGATTTATTTCGCGTGGCATAGACGCATAGATAAATACCTTATAGACTAACAATTTACTCGTAAGTAAAATTAAGCAAAAGCTGTAGGTATTATATTGACATAAGCTTCATTTACGCGAGCTTAGCAAAGAGCAAACTCTCCTAGTCTTCTATACATCGATTGCAAGTTATTTTACTATATCGATGTTCTAGAGCACGCGTCGTTTTTCCAACCGACCATATCCAGGAGATCTTACATAGTCTCTGTGCGTTATTATAGTGAAATACCACCACAGCCTGCATTTATCTACACGGACTAACTTTTCAAAAAATACTTAATAATAACACTTTAAAACCACAGGTCAAAAGCAAAGATAAGCTAAAATTTGTCGACTTGGGCGTGAAGATGATAAAAGGAAAGTGAAGATCTCCAAATTTGAATATTTGAGTGGGCAACTCAAATGGTCAAAATGTAATGAAATACACAGCGTAATATTTTGATTATTTGCTATCGAAAGTAATAAACAGGCAACTGTTTTTTTTAAATTCGCGTTTAATCACATTTCAATAAATCAATGTTGTAAACATTTTATATTTTACGTTACCGAGTCTAATGAATAACGATTATTCATTAACATTTTGGCCTCGATGGCGTAGTGGTTAGTGTAACCGACTGTCACGCGGGTTCGATTCCCGCACAAGTCAAACATTTGTGTGCATGAATATGGATGTTTGACTTGGTCTGGGTGTTTCTATGTATTATAAGTAGTTATTTACTAAAAAAAAGTATATATGTATGTTTATCCATTGTCTAGTAGGTACCTTTAGGACAAGCTCTACTTAGTTTGGGTTAGATTGTGTTGTGTGTATGTGATAGAATATTATATTATTATTATTATTATTCTCTTTATTTCTATTTTTTTCTAAATATTAAATTTTTAAATATAAATATAAAAACTATACATATTTAAAAATATAAAAACTGAAATGACCCACCGACATCGGGAACAAGGTCCAAGCTGCCGGTGGTTAGGGCCCCAAAGAGAGGAATCTCCTCACAATACGCGCCGTGTCGAGTAGTACTGCCTTTTGGATCAAGGACTTGATTATTATTATTATTATTATATTAACAATGATGTTATCGGATAATATTTATTGATGAGTTTTTTGTGAAGAAAGGCCTTCACTGCAAAATATTCTTTTACAATCACTAAAGAGGAACGAATAAATGTATAAATTATGATAGCATATATTATATTTTAAATGTTATCTTTTTATATACAGGGCGAAACCACAGGTAAAATCTACAACATTTATACTTTACAAAAAAGTAATTATAATAATCGTTAAACTAAGTGTGTGTAAAGGAGACCAACTTCAAATTACAGTAGTGTATATAACATTGAACTTGCGTCAGCGAAATACATATTTAATGAGAACAAGGTGAACGTAGGTAATTCAAGTTAAGCGATTGGCGCGAAACCACAAGAAACCGAAAAGTGCTGGAATCTCGTAAAGGAAGGTCGATAGGTCGGTCGGTAACAATTTGTGGAGTGAATGATATAACTCAATTTATTCGCAATATATACACAATAGGACACACTGGACTTTGGCTGCAATACAAAAATACTTTACGTTCAAAAAGTAAATGCTTTTGAGTGCTAATTATCGCAATAAAACCATTCAAATAGAGTGTCGACCTAGTCTTAGAGTTAAGATATTACAAATGGTATTCCTTTAAAATAAAATACCTAATCAAAAATTATAATTCAGTTCACATAATATATAACGTTTAAAAGACTAGATCGGAACTGTATTTTGGACAAGTTTCATAATGAAAATTGACTCCCAGACATAGCGAAAATATTCCATGTGTGTAGTCTTATTATTTGGTATACATCTATAACTATGAAGGTTCGTCTATTCGAAGGTATTTTCCAATGTTATTTATTTTTGCTGGTAACATTAGAGATGCTTCATAGACGAAGATAAGGTTGTGAGTAGTAGTAAAAGTAAGTGATTAAACTAATTAACATAAAATTGGATAGATTTTCTTTCTCCAATATCAGAATGACACATTATTTTAATCATTATTTGCTTTAGTGTAGAAGCGCGTGAATAATTTTGTTATTAGTCTATTTGTAAACAGATATTACTAAGATTAATATATTGAAATTCTATTTACTGATAACAATTCTATAATCATTAAACAACCAGGTGCACCGATTATCAAAATAAAAATATTCCACACGTACATACGTAAGCTTGTTGACGACGATTAATTAAAGTTATCTCGGTTCTCACACGTACTATAAGTATTTTGTTCAAAAGTACAAAACATTGGATACAGACATAATAAGAATAATATATACATACAGAATAACACTTAAATTTGAATACTGAGACACAGATAATATACTGAGATATGAACGGACGTTGTTAGGCATAGTTGCGAACTTGGTGCTGTGAAACCAATTTCTTTATCAAATCAGGTATCCTTGGTATTGTACGATCGATCGTTGTGCAAGAACTTATGGTTACGCAACCGGCTTTCATCGCTCATATATATTCATTATTTGTAATAATTTATAAAAAGCACGCTTAAGGCTAATAATATAAACAGTAAAGGCAACATTGTCAATGTTTTAATCAAATTCGCAAATTGGATTAGGATTATACCTACAAGTGTAATTTGACTATACCAGAAAAATCTGTTTCTTTTCTTCATATCCTTGCTAATATTATTAATGCGAATGTAAGGTTGTTTGTTTGTTACTCTTTCACACTTTAACTACTTAACCGACCATCGTGTAATTTCGCATACACGTTGTCAGGGGTACAGAAGGACATAGGGGTAACTTTCATCCAGAAAAAGTACTGTTCCCGAAAGATATAAAATTGACATACACATATTAAAATCTAGTTTCCTTATAAATTAATTATTAATTCATTCCAATCGATGCTTTTTACATATGGATGTTTAACGTCTTTTCATAAGCACGTTTTCATACATGCATATATTTTAATAC
Organism: Catocala nupta; assembly: GCA_963675205.1. Lineage (NCBI taxonomy): Eukaryota > Metazoa > Arthropoda > Insecta > Lepidoptera > Erebidae > Catocala > Catocala nupta. Next base: position 20,561,438 of record OY776086.1, on the reverse strand, counting down.
ATGGGCACAAAAAACATGTTTGCGAAAATAAGTTCGCAACGAACGCTAATATAACTATGAATGTGACTGAACGGTTCGTTGCCTTACGATATTTATGTAAGAAAATTATAATATATGGGACTATGGAACTAGTAATAACAATAGATTTACATATATAATGTATATCTATTGTTATTACTAGTTAATCAACGAGATTTTTGGAAAGTTATAAAAACGAGGTTAGTTAAACACACGCAGTAAAATAACATGTAATACAGAAATTTAAATAATTAATTCACAACACAATGCGGCACAAGCGTCACGTAGAATCACTACTATTCCAGACTCCATGCTGTACCTGATTACTTATCTTTTGTTATGATAAAAAAGCTGTTTTAAGACTGTGTAATTTTACCTTATTCAGAGCAACCAGTAAAAACGTTTTAACAAGACCACACTAGTAAAACATTATCAAAAAGTTAAGCTCGTTAAAAATATAGTATACAAAATCACTACTCGCAATAATAAAAACAGCGGTTTAAAAGAGCAAAGTTCGCACTGTTACTGATCAGAATCTATCACGTTTGCGGCTATTAGCAATACATCATGGCTAGCGTACATGTTCATACATACGTACCTACATGATGTTTATTTGACCGCGGTGACGAATGCGCGGGAGTGGCGTGATCCCTGTGTGATGCGTTCACAATCGGCCGACGATCACGAGATAGATGCCGCCTTGTGTACAATGAAAGAGGTGACAGTTCGTGAGCTCACGTTGCCATACAGTCGAATGCATTAAACGGTAACCTGCGTTATCGGTGCGATATTAATACAACCGACACTTTACCTAGCTCCCGTTCATCTCATCAATTATTAGTTATTAAACACCCGTATACATTTTTTACCACGACAACAAAATTGTTTGCGTAATTTTTCTGACGGTTTTTTTTTAGTTATTCTTTTATATGGAAAAATAAAGTCCAAAAATAAGTCACTGACTCATTTCTCACGCTGTTGGTAATTCGATGGACTGACTGTTTTGCAGGTAATTCGACTAAACAGAGTTTGCTTATATTTTCGTCATATGCTCGCATTGTTACACCATGTTGTTGCAAAGTATTGTCTAGTTCGTGTACGGCCGTACACGGCGCCGAGTATTTAAGGATGGCAAGCAAAATAAAAAATGGCTCGATTTATGAAACAGAATAGTAAATTGATTTTTAAATTCACCTTGGCATCCGTTTGGTTCCGAAAGTCTCGATTAAAAAACTGAAATGCTATAGTATTAATGAAAGAAAATATTATATATACAATTATACGTATAATGACGATTTCTAATAAGGTATGCCGCAAAATATTTATATGTGTAACACTATATATTAAGTATTATATTATATTTTGTATTATACATATTTTGTGACACACACATATCTATGAGGCATACTTAATATATATACAAAATATGGATTGATGTTTATAGATTCGTTTTGTTTACGCCTTTACACATTTCATGCGTTTTGTGTATGATCAGTGCACTTCAACCTGAATCGTATATATTAAACTAAAGCCGGTGTAAGGATTTGTAATAAAAAAAACAGAGCCTAATAGGATTTTTTTATAACCAATCTGCAAGGGAATAAAACTCTAAAGATTTATCTACAATTGTTATGAAGCATTAAAATTAACTTTGTATCTCTCAATACTTCACGCTATTTAATTAAGTAATATTATATCGGTCGTGGTCATACCTTTAAATATTTATCAACCCAATTAAGACTCATTGTCTAATATTACGTGTAAAAATCACGACAGTATTTTTTTTAGCAACAAGGATACCTATTTGCTTTGTTAACCTAAACTGTAGAGCCCTTCTCGTCCATTTAAAGTATTTATTTTTAATTTTTGAGGGTTTGTAATACCGGGTACTGAATGGCCTAAGTGAATATTATGCCAGAGGTTTGTAATAAGATAGATTTTAGCATTGTCATTGGTGGTTTTTAAATAAGTAAATAAGATAAAGCTTTCCTAGTCCAATGGAAAATGTACTTACATTATGAGGGAGTAGGCAATACGGCATAATTAGTGCATGTTCGAGTTTCAATGCCAACTTCGGCTTACAAGTTAAATTCCAAGTCTTTTTACTAAGTGCTACCTAGTTTACCTTTTAATTTCAAAATAATCATTTGCGTTGCTGAATTCTCAAGTTTAAAGCGTTAATAATACTTCATTCTGGGTAAAAACCAACAATCGTATTTTAATAATACTTAATCAATGTCATTTTTCGGCCGTGTTTTAGTCGGTGGTAAATAAATTTGAGCATTGGTTTGCCCAGTTTTCTTGAAAACTAAAATAAACATATTTTGCGGAACAGCTCAAGACTCATCTATCTTTTCGTAGTTATAATCTACTTTTGTCTACTCCCCCAAATTTCATCCACCGTCCAGGCTTAATTCCTTTGTATTGCTAGAAACTGACAAAGACGAAGTTATAAATGTAATTTCTGGGCTAAAGGACACTTGCGCTGTTGGTTGGGATAATATTCCTACCGACGCAATCAAAAGATTTAAACGCTTTCTTGCCCAACTTTTAACTCATATACATATTTATATGTATGACCGAAGGAATTTTCTCTAAAGTATTAAAAAAGGCTGTTGTTATTTGTTATGTCCATAATTCCGGAAACAAACAATTATAGACCAATTTCTATCTTACCAACATTGTCTAAAGTTTAAGAAAAGTTAATAAATAATAAATTAATAAAATACTTAGAGGTAAACAATATTCTTTCGGACAGACAGTTTGGATTTAGACACATGACAACCAGTCATGTGATTCAACAACTAACTAACCATATAACCTCTAACTTGGATTTGACTCTGTTTCGAATCCTATATAGCTTAAAAAGTTTGAATCGCTTGAAATAACTGACTATCTTACTGATCGATGTCAATATGTAAAAATAGGCAAAATCATCAGTAAAGACATTCCAAATACTTTTTTTGGAAGGAAGGGAAGTATTATCGGTCCTACACTTTTCCATATTTACATAAATAATCTGTGTAATTGATCTGTGTAATTTGTATCTTCGGAATGGGGTTACAATATTATACGCGGATGACACAGTAATACTGTTCACCGCTCAAACACGCATCGAAGCCTATCAGCGAGCTCAAGAAGATTTCAATACTATCAGTAAATGGCTCTCAAACAATTGTTTGATCCTAAATGCACAAAAAGCTAAATAAATCCACTTTTCAATGCGGAACAAAAACACGCCATATTACATAAATAACATTATTGCTCACAATCATGATTGTCTGCTGACACTGCATGCACTTGCCCCACTTTAGAAGCAACCGATTACATCAAATAGTTAGGCCTTACGCTTGACATTAACCTTAATTTTAGTAAACATATTTATTTATTATGCAATCGAGTACACAAACTAATATATATATTTTCAAGAATCTTCGCAGCGTTGCAAAATTTAAATTACTAAAACAGGTGTATTTAGCATTATGCCAATCAATCATAACCTATTGTGTAACATCGTGGGGTGAAGTATCTAAAACAATATTATTGCCATTAGAACGTACGCAAAGAGCCATCTTAAAGGTAGCCACATTCCGCCCTTTCATATTCTCTACCTATGAACTATACCAATCCACTAACATTTTAATGGTCCGACAACTATTTATCCATCCTGCACACTATCCTTAAACAACATTTATGCTTCTACCTACAAACAAAAGAAGGAAAGACTTAGTTTGTGAAAGTTTCCAAACTCATACATGAAGAGATTTTTCTTATTGTTATGGCCTTTTTTGTACAATAAACTAAATAAGTTATTAGATATATATAGCTTTAGCAACCTAAAAACGCTTACATATTCAGATACAGAGAAATTTCTAGTAGTTGTAAAATTATTTCTTATTATTTAAGCAATTTTTCATTTATAATTATTATTGTTTTGAACTATTTTAATTGTATACTTAATTATATTTGTTTGCAGTAGGTACATGTATAAATGTTTTTTGTAGATCCTTACTTTATTAACAGTAGAATAAAAATGTAATATTAGAAACAGCCTGACCTAGTCCAGGTAATACAATGTAAAAACAGACTTCATAAACAAGTCTCTTGTGTCCAATATTTAAATTGTAAATGTTTTATTTTAGATTAAATAAATATAGTTTTCACCGAAAGTGCACTATTGTGCACTTTCGGTGAATTTTGCAAAGATAATGTAACACCATATTTTGTATTATATTTAAAATTTATGTTTTACTTAGGTTGTAGGTGTTTTACTTAATATTATGTGAGAAAATAAATTCTGACAATATTATAATGATATTATCTGTTCTATCGTTATGGTGATATCCCTGAATAGTATCAAAGAGTTTTTAACTCTAACATTTTGTTATGTATCTATAGCTTGTACGAGACGATTATACTCATCATCAACTTGGTACAGTAAAAGGTTTTATTAAAAATCTCTTTAAGTCGGATGTTCCGACTCCACTATTGAATTGGACACCTCAAGAAGAAGAAAATATGCGTATCTAGTTCGAAGGACTCTTGTGAGTGCAGCAATGCATGATATACAAATAAATGGGATTCATGGATTCCTAGTAACGCAACTTTTTCGATAGAAATAATTATACCTACTATTAATCTTCTAATATTGTTCTTCTAACCTAAACCTTCAAGTGAAATAATATATCTCGTTTGTACAATAGTATATGTTCCGCGTATGTTTGCAGCTATTCTGAGGAACCGAGTTCAATTTCCGGGTTGAACAAAGTGAAGTGTGGTCGGAAAAATATAGGCTTGTGTTACAAAGATATTGTATAGCTTTCAATTAAATTGTAGGATTAATATCTTATAATCAAGTTACCAGCTGTTTTGCAATTTTCTACATTCTGACAGTTTATATGTAAAGATAAACATTATATCAATATGAAAGCTTATTTTTTTATGTCTAAGAATTTGGAATTCTTAAGATTTGCAATCTTGTATCAAGATTTTAATCTATAAAATTATTATGCTATTTTTATAGTTTTTGAAGTATTCCCGGTTTTGGGCAAGTAACAGTCAGCAGTAAAGTATGGAACTATTTCTGCTTAATGGCAATAGACTTTCCCTCTATAATGTGGGAGCTCAAATCTATAGTTTGCGAAATCTCGGTGCAATACAACCCAACTTAAACTTTCGGGAATATATCAAAAGGGGAACAAAATATATAAGCAGATGTTTACCATAATTTATAACTTAAAACAATACCAATAATTAAATTTTTTTAATCATTGTAAAATAACAACGTAAGTCAATCGCTATGATTTAATTTAATTCGAATCGTAAATCTTTTCGTTAAACTTTGCACAATTTGACACAATGAGATTGACCTTCCAGTGAATCGAGCGTTTCATTTATTATTATTTTTAAGAATAAGATAAGTTAATGTGTAAATAAAAACTGAAACGAAAACAAAATATTTTTAAACACGTCGTATTTATATATTTTTTTCGAATGCAATATTAAAATGCACATTATAAAAATTAAAACGAGATGTTTTATTCAGTTGAAACACGATAATATAAAAAAACATATGTACTAAATGTAGGTACTTACTGCAATTAATTTCTCCAAACACTTAGTAGATTAATACTATAAGTAATAGTATTAATGTATCACTGTTATTCTAGCACTGGTAAGATATGATTGATTACTGACGAACCGAAGGAGACTGCCGGCTGAATTTCCTGACGAGCGATTATATACAAATGCGATTTTGTTATGTTACGACCGCGGGAACAGTTGCGCGCGCGCAGCGACCCGCCTTGACGTCACACAAGGACTAAGGGTCAAAACACACAGCCCAGTTGGCGTGGTTCGTTCGACCGGTGAACAGCGTATGGATTACTTATTACTAGATATGTGTTTTGTTTAGGGTTAACACTAACGTCATGTTATTTGACCTACGATGTGCCTTCAGTCGCTACAGTCCATTCATGGTCCACTTAATGTAATAGAATTAGATTAACGAAGATCACGTGTGTTCTATACTAAAACTTAACAAAACTTTAACTTACATAAATAATCATTTTAATTTATTTTGTGTACTTTTTTTCTATATTTATATTAATTATATTTTATTGTAATAAAATTAATGAGTCTGTAATTGTATTACTTTAAAAACTAGAGGCTTAATAATTTGTATGATCGCTGTAAAATTTGCTTAAATAATGCAATTTTACTGATTTTATAATTGAAACTCGAGTAGGATAAAAGTGAGTTATTTTGTATACCTTAAAATTGTGGCATATACGCAGAATACACGCAACTCCTAAATAAATATTTTAGAACTGTGTTTCTTTGGTTACACTTAGAAAATGGTCTGACTTATTACTAAGAAACAGATATTTTTGTAAGATCCATTTATATTTTATCTTCTAAACCTAGTCGCTAACCGCCGCTTAGAGGGTGAAAAAATGAAAACATGACACAACAAAGTGTAATGTCACAAAATAGAGAGGAAATCTTAGAAGATATCTTTTTAAAATTAGAAATCTTGGGATAATTATACCAAATAATTTTCTTTTTGTTGACTTTGTTTGGCATATACTTATACATTATGTCTTTAGAACAGTAACAAGGACTAAATTGATCAAAATATTATCTGCGACTTACCCACTGAAACGTCAGGAGACACTTACGTGTCTAAAAAGTTTTTGTCATCAGTCGTGTCATCTGGGTACATTAGAGTGTCGTCTATAGGCAGTGATAAAAATTAGCTTTATACGGTTGTATTTAAAGCACCTTTTTGCAATATCTCTGGTATTTAAGACGCGGAACTAAACGTAGATGGCGCTAAAACGTACAAACAGTATATTTCTTTTTAAACTGTTTTCATACATCAGTTTGAAGTTGAGTGATTTTTGTGTATCCGTTACGCTGAGGATTGTCCGCAATTATGTCCTAAGTTGTTTTTTTTTATTACTTAAATCGTATATTGTATTATATAAAAAAAAATCTACAGATTTGCTCGTGTCCATGATGTAAAAGAATCATAGTTTTGTTTGCGCCATGGTTGAAAAATTGTTTTATTACATTGGAGATGGTCCGTCGTATGTCAAAATGGCTGCATATTTTTTTGATAAAACTTAAGTGAACACATAGGTATTTATTTTGTGATTGAATTAATGCCATTAGTTTAATTATTTTATCTTGTTTAAGTATAATATATATTTCCAATACAATCCACAGTGATTATATGCAGATTCAAATTAAGTAAATACGTCGATAGAATGCGCTCACGCAATGGACAAACCAGACCTCTTTTGTATCATTTATTAAAAATAGTAATTATGCATCTAGTACAAACATTTTGGTATCGTTTTAATGGAAATTTAGTCTGGTTTCTTTAACCATAGTTAAAATTGATACAGATTGCATTGTATTTTTCCAAAAAACAAATAATATCGGCATTTGAGGGGAAAATGTCTAAAGTTCTCCATATATTTTCAGTATTTAGATCTAGGTTTAGAACATATACTTTTAAATAATCATATAGATATACATTAGGCTATACATCTGTATTTTTTATTTTAATATAGCTCGTATAATCTTCTTTTGACAAAGGTTAGCGGTAGAGATACTGATCGATTTCTAGCGCAAGATTTAAGACTTGCATCGTAACGTTTCTGTGGTTTGACAGTTCGCAACATTAACGTTCTAGTGGTTACAGCTTGTTTGAAATAAAGGTCAACAATTTACAAGTATATACGGTACGTAACTTTCGGACTGATCCCTGCCGCCTCTTTACGCCATCGTCCTACGCGACAGAATTGCCATTCCCATCTTTTAGATGGTTGGCAGCCCACTACTGTGCGTTTTCCAGAAATGTTCTGCCTCGCACAACTAAACTGTGGAATTAACTGTCGCCTGCGGTATTTCTGGACCAATACGACCTACAAACCTTCAAGAAAAGAGCGTGCTCCTTCTTAAAAGGCCGGCAGCGCACTTGTTCTCCTCTGGTGTGGCGGGTTTCCATGGGCGGCGGTAATCGCTTACCATCAGGCCATTCGCCTGCTTGTTTGCTTCCTATCACATAAAATAAACTCGTGGTGTTCGTATTATCTAATGTGAAAATGCAAATTCACGTTGTCACGCCAAAAGAAATAATAAGTAATTATTATTAATTAATTTTAAATACTCTCTTTGGTGCGAAGTTCACAATAACACAATATTGATACTGCCTTGGTGGTTTAGCGATAGAAATTGGACTGTTATGGCTGAGGTCTCGGATTCCATACCCATGTCAGACGAAGTGTCGTTGGGTTTTTCAGTTAGGAAATTCCGTGTAGCAGCATGGAGCCTGAATATGTGCCCTGGCAATGCGCTTGCCCTTTATCACGTGGAACCTAAAAGCATAGCTGCTTACCAGATGTGTGACTGTAATATATATATGCCTCTTATTATATTCTTGAGATTATATACAAAATCTGATATTATATAAATAATCTCACGCCTGTATCCCTACAGGCGTGACATTGTGTATATAATATCAGCCCTCTATTAAACTGTCTCACTGCTGGGCACGGGCTTCTTTTCAGTGTGAGAAGGGTTAGACAATAGTCTACCACGCTGGCCTAGAGCGGGTTGGCAGACTTCGCATATCTTCGAGAACATTATGGACAACTCTCAGACATGCAGGTTTCCTCACGTTGTTTTCATTCGCCGTTAAAGCGAGCGATAATTAACAATTTAATACGCACATAATTTCGAAAAGTCAGAGATGCGCGCTTTGGGATCGAATTCAAGATCTCTGCGTTGCAGTCCAATGGTCTTCCACTAAGCTATCGTTGCTTGAGATTTTGTACAATTTATACAACCCATCACAATGACTAAGTCAGACTAAATAAATACTAAACTAGTAAGATGACATTTCGAAAATCACAAAATCATTAATGTTATATTGCTTGCAAACAGCAAATATGCATTGACCATATTTAGTATCGAGATGGGAATAGTATCGGTATAAATATTACAGTGTCAAGATGAAAAGTACCAACGGAACTTGCCATAGTGGTGATAATGATCTGACTTGACTCACAATCACTTTTCACAAGGAGTCTCTGTCTTATAGTTAGTAAAAATATATAAAAGAGTCTTTTTCTCAAAATACATGTAGTTAATATAGCAATTGAACACAATAAAACGTGTCGTACTCTGCCGCAGAGCCACCATAATAAATTTCGGTCAATTATATCTTAAAATGATGTACGTCAATCGTACATAATGTACTTAAGCTGTGATCACTGTACGTACGCTAGGTAAAAAAAAAATAATGTGCATTGATCGTGGCTCTGCCGCGGAGCATACTTAGAACACGTACCTAGGACAGATGACAGACACTGTGTTTTTATGAAAACTGATGTAGGAATACTGGTTATTGCGTACGTGTTGTGAAATACCATAATTAAGACGTGGTTCTAATTATTTTAACTTTACTGTAATGTTCATAGAAAACGCCTTGTTATTTTGTGTTAGCAGTTTTTCTTAAGACGATCTGCCTTTGTATTATTATTTTCTTAGGCTTAGCAGGCTATTATAGGAGATTTATCGAAAATTTCAGTAATTATAGCCAACCTTTAACTAAGCTCTTGGAAAAGGATGAGCCATTTATCTGGACAAGTTTACAACAAAAATCTTTTGAAATACTAAAGGCAAAATTATATGTAGAACCAATATTACAGTATCCAGATTTCTCAGAAACGTTCAATTTAACTACAGATGCAAGTAATTACGCTATAGGTAGTGTTTTATCACAAGGTCAGATACCAAATGATTTTCCAATTGCATATGCAAGCAGATTTCTAAATAAAAGTAAAATAAATTACTCTACAACTGAAAAAGAGTTATTAGTAATTGTATGGTCTGTCAGACACTTTAGGCCATATCTGTATGGACGCAAATTTCGAATAATCACGGATCATAAGCCGTTGACATGGTTAATGAATGTTAAAGACCCAGGATCTAGATTAGTTAGATGGAGATTACTTTTAAAAGAAGAAAAATAATTACGAGATCTTTTATTATCAAGGCAAATTAAACCAAAATGCTGACACATTAAGAAGAATAAAACCAGATGCGAGTCGTTTAGAAAATTGTGAAGAATAAAATTTACGGGTAGTTACTAGAAGTGGAGAAAGATATTCATCATTTTTAAAGGAAATAGAAAGAAAACCAATACTATCAAATAATATACAAGAATATAATGATCCAATGCCTAAGAAAGTTGATAAAGTAATATTTACATCATGTGATTTAAACATTTCGAATGACAAACATCTCATCGATTACGAAATACTAGTTAATAAAAATTAAAGCCGAATAATCCTATACAATATAACGTTTTGAAAATAAATGATTTAGAAAATAACAATTTGTTTTTCGTATTTCCAAAAGTAAATTATTGGGATAGAGTAACTTATAAAGACATGTTCGCAACATTTAAAGAATAAGAAATAAAATGAAATAATATGAAAACAAAGTTAAAGAAATTAGCTTCAGTGCATTCTCTAGATTCCATTTGAAATGGCTTAAAATTAGAACATAATAAGATACTTATTTAGAGACATGGATATAAAGATTAAAATATTTCATGATGGTATTATGTCTTTAAAGAGGGAGGATATACCATTAATCTTAGAAGAAAATCACACAAGCCCAATTGCAGGCTTTCAAAAAACATATATAAGAAAATCAGAGCAAAACATAATTGGAATTCAATGAAGAAAAATATTAAAGAATTTATTTAGAATTATAAATCATGCCAAGAGAATAAGTAAAATAAAAAAATAGGAAGCAGCCGATGGAAATTACGTCTAATTCAACAGAAGCATTTGAAAAGGTTTCAATAGACCTTTACCTGTCACGGAAAGTGGAAACAAATATATTATTATATTAATACTTTAAGATGATTTAACAAAATTTTCACAAGCATATCCTCTGCAGGAATATGACACTACGAGAATAGCTGATTGTTTTGTTAAAACATTTATTTGTAGATTCGGTATACCTGATATTTTGTCTGGTAAAGGAGCAGATTTCACTTCAACGCTAATAAAAGAAATATCCATATTATTTTATTACCCGCAGTCAAATGGAGCTTTGAAAAGAAGACATTTAACATTAGCAGATTATTTAAAACATTATATTAATGAAGATTATTACAACTGAGACAAATGGTTAGATTTTGCCATGTTTTCTTATAATAAAAGCGTTCATAGTTTGACTCAGCTTACACCATTTTAATTAGTATTAGGAAATAAAGCAAAATTACCAACATCATGAAACCATCTGAATTTAAATATTGTTACAATAATTACTTAGATGAACTTAAATTAAAAGTTAGGAAATTTAGACAGTTAGCACGAGATAAGTTAATAGAATGGAAACTAGCAAACAAACAAACATATGATAAAAAAGTAAAGAAATTTAATATAAAGTAGGCGATTTAGTTTATATGAATAATTAACAAATTAAGACCGGAGAGTCAAGAGTAGTAGGACCTTACCTATATTAGAAGTTAATTCTCCAGTTTAATTAGAATAGATAAAGGAGGTATATATTTCGAACATTTAGGTAAAGTTAACCATTACGATAGTGAATGGACTATGATTATTTATTTAGATATATCCGAGATAAATAGGAAAATTTATTTTTTAGATAATACATATAGTAGAACTAATAAAATATGTAATCATAATAATTTAGTAAGTTTCCGTTTTGTGGCACATCAGTCACTATACTTGATCAATTATTCCTCAACTGTATAATAAGAAAATATTTTAAGAGAAATAACAGGTAGCACTGACAATGTTCATAGGTCTAAGCGATCTTATATCGACGGGATTGGAAAATTATTTAAGGTATTATTTGGCACTTTAGACATTGAACACGCACAGCGTTACGATAATGCTATCAACCATTTAGATTCACACGAACATGATATATTATCTTTATTGAAAACTCAGACTAATATTGATAGAAAAATATAGATAGATATTTTATCTAATTATACCAAAAGCACTGATGCTTTTCTATTTGATTTTAATTTAAAGCAAGATATTGACGAAAATTTATCTTTATTAACTTTAATCGCGTCGGCAGTTAATAATGAGATTTCTACTATTATAAATGCAATCCTATTTACTAAAAATAATGCTTTACATATTGTTGTTATTACTCCTGAACAATACATAAGTGAACTTAAGAAAACTGTCACATTTGCCCTTGCAAACCTAATATCCATTAAGTTTAACAATGAAGCATGCACCAGAGTTGTTATGGTTAGTGAATTTTGTATCCTATTATATGAATACTTGTTTTGTTATTAAAACACCTTTGATTACCAAAAAAAACTATGAATTGTATAATATTGTATCTGTACCTTTAAGAAATAGAGATAATACTTTTATATTATTACTTTTATATTATTTAGGTTAGGTTAGTTTCATGATGTCTAGTAATAAAAAACATTTCACTTATATTGAAAACTTAAATGATTGTAAGAAATTGTCACAAAACTATCTTTGTAAATTAAATTCACCTTTGTATTCTGTACATGGTAATCTAACATGTGAAACTGAACTTATGTTTGGAAAATCAAAAGTTCCCCTAGAATGTACTAATGATACTAGAATAGTTTACATCACACATGAGCTATGGTATAAATTGCATAACGTGAATAATTGGTTATTTGTCGTACCACACAAAACTGTGGCTACGTAAGAATAAAGAACCTGTTGAGTTTGATTTAATTGATACAGATAATAATAATAATAATAAAAACGCGTGCACCGGTATGTCGTCAACCGCACGTTTCAAAGTGACCAAAGATGGGTTTATAGAACCTGGGAACGACCAGATCAATGTGTGGCCAATGTGGGGCTACCAGATGCTGATGCTACAAATACGTTTTGGAGGAACATCTGGTCGGTACCCGTCGGCCACACTGAGGGGGAATGGATGCGGGAGGTCAAGCGAGCAAGTGAGCTAATTCCAGAAATGGAAAACGTGGTCATTGATAGCCAGGATGTAATTGGTGCGGTCCGATCCTTATCAAATTGGAAATCGCCAGGACCGGACGGACTGCACAATTTCTGGCTGAAATGGCTGCGTAGCTCACATGCTTGTTTGGCTGCTCAATTTCAATCTGCCCTAGAATCTGGATGGTTACCAGATTTTATGACCACGGGAATAACCCACTTACTCCATAAAACAGGTAGTACCAACGAGCCCGGCAATTATAGACCGATAACATGTTTGCCATCGATCTATAAGCTTCTTACATCTATTTTGAGAGCCAAGGTATCTAAACATATTGATACAAATTCAATAATGTCAGCTTCTCAGAATGGATGTAAGAGGGGGGCTCGTGGCACTAAGGAGCTCCTCTTCATTGATATGGCCATTAGCCAACAGGTTCGCCGTAAACAAAGGGATCTGGCGGCATGTTGGACAGATTATAAGAAAGCGTATGATTCGGTGCCTCATGGCTTTTGAGGGTGTTAGGGTTGTATAAAGTAAATGCAACTCTGCGCACCTTTTTGAAGTCATGCATGGGGCAATGGAAAACGGTTCTTAGCTATCCAGGATGTCGACAGATCCCTGGGAATGGCGAATTGATAAAAATTGAGCGGGGTATATTTCAGGGCGACAGCCTGAGTCCTCTATGGTTCTGCCTAGCATTGAATCCTCTTAGTACATTACTAGAGGGTTCAAGGCTAGGTTACAGGTTACATAGAGGTGGTGGAGTGATATCCCACTTGTTGTATATGGATGACTTAAAGTTGTTTCTAAATTACAGCTGATGGATTTATTTAAAGTAACTGAAACTTTTAGTAAGTCTATCAGTATGGATTTTGGTGTGGACAAATGTGCTGTCATCCATGTAAAGCAAGGAAGGATAGTGGAATCCGAAGGAACACAACTTTCGGATTCCATTAACCTACGATCACTTCTTGTAACCGATACTTACAAGTACTTGGGTATGTCACAGGCGTTAAGTATCAATGAGGCTGACATGAAGCAATCGTTGCAGGAGCGTTTCTTTGGTCGCCTGAAAAAAGTTTTAAATAGTCTTTTATCAGGTGGCAACAAGGTGCGCGCTTGTAACGGTTGGGTCATGTCGGTGCTCATGTACTCCTTTGGCATACTTAAGTGGACTCAGACTGAACTGGATGCCCTGGACCGGCGGGTCCGTACACTCTTGACGGCATACCGTATGCATCACCCACGTTCGTCTGTGATGAGACTGTATATCCCGCGGAAATGTGGAGGCCGAGGCTTTCTGAATGCCAAGGCCCTTCAAAACCGCGAGGTATGCAACCTCAGAGAATACTTTCTCCAGGCAGACGTGGGTATGCATCGGGATGTAGTTGCTGTAGACATCGGACTCACCCCGCTCAGTTTGGCTAAAGAGAACTGGCGTAAGCCTGTAGTACTTAGGACTAACGATCGCAGGGATGTATGGCAGAGCAAGGAGCTTCACGGTAGGTTCTACAAGGCTCTATATGGAGCTGATGTAGATCTGTTAGCCTCCGTGAACTGGCTACGTTTCGGTGACCTCTTTGGGGAAACCGAAGAGTTTGTCTGTGCTATTGCGGACGAAGTTATCAAGACGAATAACTACCGGAGATATATCTTGAGGGATGGTACGGTTGACATTTGTCGGGCGTGCCACCTACCTGGTGAGTCCCTCAGGCATATAGTTTCCGGTTGTTTTCATCTTGCTAACGGCGAGTACTTGCACAGACATAACCAAGTAGCCAGGATTATTCACCAGCAACTTGCTCTGAAATACAAACTTGTAGATGTTGAAGTGCCGTACTACAGGTATGTAGCAGAATCAGTTCTCGAAAATGGTCATGTCACGTTGTACTGGGATCGAACTATCATCACGGACAGGACTGTTGTGGCCAACAAACCTGACATTGTGGTGATAGATCGATCAGAGCGCCGCGCATTGATTAATTATCGATGTCACCATTCCGCATGACGGCAATCTCGCGAAAGCTGAAAAAGATAAGCAAATTAAATATCTCGATTTGGCTCGCGAGGTTGTCGACCTGTGGGATGTTGATTCGGCAATCATTGTGCTGATAGTCATATCTGTCAATGGTCTAATAGCCAAGAGCCTCGATCACCATCTAAAGAGGCTCGCGTTGGGTGCTTGGATCAAGGGTTTGATGCAGAAGGCAGTACTTTTAGATACAGCACGCATTGTGAGGAGGTTCCTATCTCTGGAATCCTAACCACCGGCAGCTTGGACCCTGTTCCTGATGCCGGTGGGGTACCATATATTTTATATTTTTAAATGTATTTTTATAGATATATGTATATTTAAAAATGAAAAGTATATTGAAAATATTTGAGTAAAGATAATAATAAAGATTATTTATTTTCTTTCACAAAGGTTGGGTACTTATACTAGGTATATGTTATTATAACATTAATTGAAAAACAAAAAATCAAAATTAAGAACTAGATTTTGCCCACGGCTTCGCTCGCGTTAAATTAGATATTTTATCAATATAGCGATAGATACTGCTACGGTAAAGATCTGCTCCGCGTAAAAACATCTCAAAAATCTTAAATGCAAGTTATTGCCTATTTTGAATCAAGAATATTGTTTCTAGTGCTTCGACTCACTGCAAAAATCGTTTGTGATATGATATACCTAAATTTACAAAAGTTATTCACTTCAGCAACCAGTGGAAGATATCTACGAATATAGTGATTATATGTACGAGAAAAAAACTAACAGGGAAGCAGCATAGCTAAAGTGAAAACCTACAAAAAATCAGGACATAATTTCAACGGCAAGTGAGTCAATTTTTAAATATTGAATCAACACGTTGAAAAAAATTTTACTCGCCTATGTACATAACATTATCAAGTACAAAACAAAAGTTGATCTTTGGACTCTCTGAATGACAAGCAAAACTCGAAGTACGTGCCAAATCACATCTGCGTCAAGTAATCAACTTTTTCGAAGTGTATTTAACGAGCACATCTGGTTGAGTTGGCTAAGCAACTGCTTGCGATGAAAGTGTCCTGGGATCGAACCCTCATGAAATAAAATTCTTTTTGTAAAGTATTATTGCTTGTATAATTTCAACTAGCTATTCAAAAGGAATATTAACTACAAAAGGTCCTCAAAAACATAACAACATTTGTTCAAAAATTATCAAGAACACAAGCTTTTACTGTGCACATTCGTAGATATATGGATTCACCAAATAACGTAACGTATCGAAGCAAATTGCAAAGAGTTGGCTCGCTTGATAATTTATCTGTTGATGGTAACAAATCAGTATTATTTGACACCACGATGTTGAGTATACTGAATAAGAGCTTACATGATAATAGTGATCATAATAACGAAATTCAATCGCTTACCAATGAACTTATGAGTGCACATCATGAAATAGAGAATCTGAATATTGAAAACCTCCGCCTAAAAAAGGATCTGCAAAATGCCTTACATTTGATTGAAACCTACAAGAAAATTAGTATGACACCAGAATGAAGTAATAAAACTCCCAAATCCTTATGTAAGAATAAAGTGTGTAATTCAAAAAATATTACTACAAGTGCGGCCCCAAACGAAACTATAACACAGGAACAGAATATAACAAAGTCTTCAGAATTACAAGTGAAGGAAAAGAGTAGCGTTGAAAATAGCAAGCCGTCTCCTAAAACGCCTCCTAATACGATGAAACTTTACCAGAAGTCAGAAAAATCATAGTATTGGCTGACCAACAAGGTCGTGGTATACGGCGCATCCTTCAAAAGCTAGTTGGCGAAAAATATGTTGTGAAATGCTATTGGAAAGCAGGTGCGATATTGCAAGAAGTTTTAGCGACAATCAATGAGAGTGAGATAGCAACACTAGACAAAAATTACTTTATTATCATACTAGGTGGTATTAATGATAAAGTGCCTAATAGCTTATTTTTCTTTACCACATTTTTTGCATAACACTTGTAATACTAATGTGATAATTTCCGAAATACCATATAACAAATTCTTAAACGAGCGAAAGTTAAATTATGAAATTAAATTTGTATGTTCTAACTACACTAATTACTGCATATATATTGACATGAATTACTTTAGTATTGTACCAGCATTACGCTCGTTTGCGCTTCATATATGTCGTTCTCTTCTAAAAGAAATACTTCATATCGACTATAAATTACAATATGAATTATACACCCATACCCATTATGACAATCCGAAACATAACCTGCCTTTGTTGGTATATAAATGTACTCAAACTGATACACCATTAGAATATGTAAAAGATGCTTCTACGCCACAAAAATTAGAAGACTTTTTTCTACAATAAATATTTAAATATTCTACACCAGAATATAAATGATCTAGTATCTAAATCAGATCTTTTAGCAGCATCTCTTGTTGATTGTGAAAATGTTATTAAAGTTTTGTGTATAACTGAACACAACATGGTTACCAATGATAAAGACTTGTTATATATTGGTAATTATAAACTTGTTTCATTGTTCTGTAGGAAAACCCGGCGTGGAAATACTCTTCTGAAATACGCATCTATGTGCTCAGATAAATAATATTAATCAGTACCTCGATGGCGTAGTGGTTAGTGTAACCGACTGCCACGCCTGAGGTCGCGGGTTCGATTCTCGCACAAGTCAAACATTTGTGTGCATGAACATGGATGTTTGTCTTGGTCTGGGTGTTTCTATGTATAATATGGATGTATTTACAAAAAAAAAGTATATATGTATGTTTATCCATTGTCTAGTACCCATAGTACAAGCTCTGCTTAGTTTGGGCTAGATGGTGTTGTGTGTATGTGGTAGAATATATTACTATTACTCCTTAGAGAACATTATAGAATGCTCAGGGATCGAATTGGTGCAACATAAAATATATATGTCGGAGAAGTATTGTTCTCTATGACAACGTCATTAGTGGTTGCGGGTTTAGTGGGCGTCATCTGGGTAATATGCGAGGACAAAACACAACGATGCCGGTTTTACACTATTTTTATTTAGAATAAACAATATTTTCACTTTATAATAATGTCGAATGAAAAATAACACTTAAGACCGAGCAGTGGGTTCAGGGCACTGATCTTACTTTCTTTACACAACTCACAACTCAACGTTCCGACTTGATCAGTCGCTATCACTCAAATGTGTCTCAATAACTGTCAGCCTTCCTAAAGTAAAGATGGCGTCTCAACCCCACTCAAGCACACGCTCTGCTCTGATTGGTCGTTACGTGAATTACATTAATAATAATAATAATAATGGTTTATTTTCTCTCTCACAGAAATAATTACAAAAGATCAGAATCTTATGCTAGGTGTTACATTTATAAAAGGGAGAATCTGTGTGAGAGATATAATAGATATGTACTAGGTAGACCTGTATGACAGATTACCAGCCTCTCCTGACTCTAGACAAGTTAGTACCCGGATATGAGTGACCTGATTTTATAATAATGTACATACCTTTAATATGTGAGGTGAGTAATTGAGTAGACTATAAGAAATGGAGTGCGTATGTGCACGTGTGTGTGTGTGTCTGTATGTGTGTGTGCGTGCATGCAAGGGTTCGTGTGTGTGCGTGCATGTGTGTGTGTGGCTGTATGTGTATAAGTGCTATGTGTGTGTGCAAAATGTGCTAACCCTACGACAATGGGAACAGATCATCTTGGGATCAGAATCTGCTGGCAAGCCAGCAGATATGTTAGCTTGTTAATGCTGGATGAATATGTGCATACTTAAAAAATCTCTTAAAAGGGAATATGCAAAAGATCTTCAGTTTCCTCATAGCTGAGGATCTTTTGCCAGCAAGAAATAGTCCTTTTACAATTATAATGTGTAAGCGAATAAATTTGTAATTTCTCATTTATTTTGTTGTAGAGTTTTTATCCCAAGAAGCCGAAAATTTTTCCAGAGAATGCTGTGGACCACTGATTTCGTATAGAAGAGCAAACGTTATGTTTTAGTCTCTTGTTAGTACGTAAAGGGTCGTACGGGAGCAGCGAATGTTGTTTTAGAATTGTGTTTAAAATGTACAATTGCCGCACCGTTAGGACATCCATATGCTGATAAAGATCCTTAGTAGGATGAAGAAAAGGCAAGGAAAGACTTACTTTAAGAACTGCCCTTTGGGCTCTTTCCACTCTAATCAACTTGGTTTTGCAGGCACCGCCCCATACTGTGACACAATATGAGAGGATAGGTTGGCATAATGACAAATAAACTAGTTTGATTACATTTTTATCAGCAATGTGACGCAAATTTTTGAACACGAACATTAGGTTGCGCGTTCTTGATGAAAGAAGGTCTAGATGGTAACTGAAGTTGAGACTGCTATCTATCATAACACCAAGATATTTAATATGAGAGGTACTTTCTAGGTAATTACAGGTACATGAGTGATGAGCTAAGCATGTATGGGCTAGGCTATAATAGAGTGATCATCAAGTGTGTTCGATGGAATGTTTTTTATTGCGAAAGGTATGTATTTTGTTTTATCAGTGTTAAGTGTTAATCCATTTTTCATGAGCCACGAGGACACCGCTTTGAAGCCAATCTGTGCAAAGGCGTAGGTATCATCCCAAGTATCTCCATGGAATATCAACGCGGTGTCATCAGCAAAGGTTAAAATTTTGCCGTTTTTTAGTTGGAGATTACACAGGTCATTGATATAGGTGAGAAAGAGTGTAGAGCCCAATACGCTGCCTTGCGGCACGCCAAAAACAATGGGCAGGTCGTCGCTAATGACTTCACCGACTCTTACCCTTTGGTGTCTGCCGGTGAGATAGTCTGTAAATAGTTTATGTTGAGTGCCGCGTTTTTCTAGTTTGTCAAGTAGGAGTGGGACAGAGACTGTGTCAAAAGCCTTGGCTAGGTCCAAGAATATGGCGATAACTTTTTTTCTTTTCGTCTAGTTTGCACACAACGTGATCGGTTAATTCATAGATAGCATCATTAGTTGAAGTGCTTGCCCTGAAACCAAACTGTGATATGGATAAAATGTTTTTTGCCTCTAGGTAGTCAATTAAACGTTCATTTAAAAGTCTTTCTACTAATTTCGAAATGGTGAGCAGAATAGAGATAGGTCTATAATTATTGACACAGGCTCTGTCTCCACTCTTATGAACAGGCATTACTTTGGCAAGTTTAAATTCCCTTGGAAAGACACCGGTACTGAACATGAGGTTGAATACGTACGTTAGGGGAGGCACTAAAATGTGGTGATATTGTTTTAAGAAGGCCCCGAGATATTGTCCCTTCCAGTTACATGAACCTTCTCTAGACTCAGTATGTAGCTGCAAATTTCTGCTTCAGATGTTGGAGCGAGAATGAACGAGAAAGGCTGGGAGGTAATGTTTGATGTTTTAGGTAAGTTATAAGAGTGAATTTTGTCGGCTAAGCTTTTACCAATGGACGTAAAAAAAGTTATTTATATTATTATCTGCGGAAATTGGGTTTGTAGATGTCAATAAATCCATGGTGGGACAAGATTTCTTATTGTAATTTGTAACCTTTTTTATAGTGTCCCACAACGCTTTGTTATTAGTCTTAGCTGCACTATTTAGTAGGTCTTTTTCGTAGTTTATTTTTTCCTTTCTCAGTAGCCCGTTACAAAAGTTTCTATATCTTAAGTAAGTGATTTTGATAGTCTCATTATTTGGATTTTTCATAGATTTAATATGTAGTTTGTCCCGGTTTTTCATGCATTTCAACAGACCAATGGTTATCCAATGTTTTTTAATACGCCTGCGATTCGAGACAGTAATGATACGAGTGTTGGATTCAATCGTATCATATACAATATTCATAACTTTTATTAGATTAATAAGGTTTTTGAGCTATACAATAATTTAACAAATCAATTAAAATTAAATTAAGAATTTTAAAAGTAATTATAATGTAGACAATTTATATTGTCAATTATACATGTAAACAATAATCAACCTGACTCATATATAAACTGCCAAAGTCAAATGCAGAGGATATTAATACATTTTTTCAAATACTTAATTCACTTCTAAGACGCTTTTGTTCTGGTAAAAAGAAAGTTATAATTTGTGGTGATTTCAATATAAATCTATTGAAAAATTGTTATAACGCTAAAGAATTTAGACATATTTTACAGAGTTTAGAGAGAGAGAGAGTTTTAAACTGAAGCTAGGCATACACGAACCAACACGATTATCGAGTGTAACTTGCATCGATAATGTAATTTTTAATATTAGAGAATGCACAGCAAAAGTTCTAGAACTTGCATTATCAGACCATACAGCATAGTTGCTCACATGTCTCGTGATATTCAGTTTTCCCCTTAAATCGTGGACAGTTGAAATACGCGACTACAACAAGGAAAACTTGATAAAATTTAAAGAGTGTATTGATAGCCTTAGTTTCAGTGATGTCTTTGCTAGTGAAAATACAAATATTGCTTTTAATAACTTTCACGACCTCTTCCATCTAACAGGTCAATTAAACTAACGCAAAAGTGTTTAAATGATTATTATATAAAAATGCAAGTAATAAATCAAAAGCTACTTGGACAATAATCAATGAATAAAATTTAAATGTCACTAGCAGTACAAGTTATAATAATATAACAACGAAAGTTCTCAAATATGTGTCTATTAAGCTAACACATGTATTATGTCACATAATAAACCTGTGCATAGCACAAGGTATTTTTCCAAACAAACTAAAACTAACAGTCATTAAGCCACTATTTAAGAAAAATAATTAAAGTGACATGAGTTGCTATTGTCCAATTGCTCTTGTGCCAGTTCTTTCAAACATTTTTGAGAAAATTATTAATGATGATATTTATAACTACTTTGAAATGGACCATTTATTTTGTGAAGAACAGGTTGGCTTCAGAAAGAAGAAATCAATTGATATGGCTTTTTATAAATCTCTAAGCACAATCTTAACTGAATGGATAAAGGCAAACAGGCATGCGCGCTATTCATGGACCTATCAAAAGCCTTTGATTGTGTCGAACATAGATTACTATTGTTACGCGCTGGGTTCGACGGATAAGACTACAAAACAATATTACCGACTAAAACACGTTTTATTCTAGCACATAATTAACTTTAATACACAACAAACACTATACTACCTACACTTTTCCACTGTAACTGCTTCAAACTCCGTAGTATTTTCGCTTTCGTTCACTTCGATGAACACTTGACCGCTTACGATAGTAAACTCACTCGGCAGTGCGCGTGCGCTCTATTTATACGCGGGTAAAGCGCTTCTAGATTCCTCCAGAAAAGCCATACCCGGCACGCAAAAGCACGATGATTCGAGAATGTGCTAGCGCTCTCTCTACTGTGCTTGCACCCGTTGCATATTAAAAAATCAAAACTTTCTCGAGCAAATTTCAAAAGAACAATAAACGAAATAACAAAATTTTAATAACAAAGTTTTATTTAAAAAAATTTAGAATCCTAATGTATGTGACATCAAATGAACGACTGATCAAAAGTTGCTAGATGTAATTTTAAAATATCAAATCAAAACTAATCAAATTTTATAATCAAAACTAATCAAATTTTATAATACCGCTTCCGAGTCGGAATCGTACGGATGGAAGCGGTAGGTTGTGTTAGGTTCTCTTTTAATAAATAGGAAATAGGAGCCCCGCTTCGCAGGGCTCCATCCAAAACTCCCATTAGTTCTACCATAGAACTGAGGAATAGAACAAGTGGAAGTGGTGAACGTAGGTTATTTCACGTTAGTTCTTTTAATTTTATATATTATTTCGTCCATTCGGGATTTTAATATAAACATTGATATTCCAGACTTTGGTCAGCTAAACTTTTGATCAAAATATGACCATCGTTATTTTAAACTTTGTTGATTTGTACGTTGTTCTTTTAAAATTTGCTCAGAAAAGTTTTGATTTTTTAATATGCAACCCTTGCACCGACACTACGTAGTTCCACAAGATGTCAATAGATGGTGCTGTAATAAATTATTAGAAGGGACTGCCGAGTCTTCCCCACAGTGGCGTCAGATGGCACTAGCCGTAACACTATTAAAAAGCTCTATGCATACGGCGTAAGAGGAAATATCTATGATTTAGTTAAATCTTACTTAGCTGAGAGATCACAAATAACATAAATAACTAGGATATGTCCTATTACTAAAAAAGCTACAGTATTTACCTCAGCAAGTAGAAAAGTCAAGTTGGGTGTGCCGCAAGGTAGTGTGTTGGGCCCACTGCTTTTTAATATATATATTAATGATCTCCCAAAAGTGACAAATTATAACACAATACTATTTGCTGACGATAGTACAATTATATTTACTGGAAAAGACAAGCTGTATCCAGAGTAAGAAATAAATTTGACATTAAACAATATTATTAATTGGTTGACATTGAATAATTTGAATATTAATTTAGGTAAAACCCAATTTATGACATACAGAAATAGACTAAGTAAATTGACGAACGTGGATATTCGGTACTTGGACCAAACAATTGAGGAAATAGGGGTTACAAAGTTTTTAGGCTTAAGTATTGACAATAACTTAAACTGGAAACAGCATATTGAAACATTGTGTCTCAAACTAAATACATATACATATGCACTTTATAGGTTTAAGAAAACAGCGAGTATCACAGCTGTTTTAACAGCGTATTATGGGTATGTTTATTCTATTTCAAGGTATGGTGTTATGTTCTGGGGCAATTCTACTGATAAAGAAACTGCATATAAAGCTCAAAAGAAATGCACACGGGCAATATTCAGTATTAAAACTACAGATAGCTGTAAATCATATTTTATAAATTTTAAAATTCTAACTCTACCATGCATTTACATATTGGAAACTGTCGTATTTGTGCGCAAAAATTTTAATCTATTTAAAAACCTTAACAGTAAGAGGTGAGACTTGGAAATATGTATGCCCAAAAATTAAACAGCCTTATTAAATAAGAGTGCACTTTGCATGGCTGTTCGATTGTACAATCGTTTACCTAAAACAGTGCTCGATATCTCAAATAGTGTGGATTTAAAAATAAAGTTAAACAAATATTAATTGAGAAGAGTTACTATTCCGTAAACGATTATTTAATTGATAAGGAAAATAATGTAATCCTATGACATGTGCATATTTAATTAATAATAAACAATGATTAATTAAATTTATATTCAAGTGATTGTGGCGACTCCGCACAGACGAAGAAGTTTAGCCTACATTCAACAGATGGCATTACAATCGCACTTCACATGACGTCATACTATTCTGCATCGCGCAAGTGAAGTTTACACAGCGACTGAGTATATATACAAGCTCCCGACATCAACTGTCGGGCCACGGCCCGCCAGGCACGATCAACCAGCCTGGTCGGAGGATCCTCCCTTTGTGTTGGAGGGACTTCACACCCTGTTCCTCCACATTGGTGACCCCGACGTGATTGGAAGCAACCTTCAGGGCGCAGATCAGCAGCAGCAACCATCGCCATCGTCTTCACTTCTTTCACACAGCACTTCTCCAGATGAGCAGTAATCAAGTCGCAGCCAGCCAGCCTCTTCGGCCTCAACAGGGACCACCACACGCCTGCAGCGAACGCGCAGCCTGGTCTTCCCTACGGCCTCACCAGCGTCAAGGCTCAACTCACTGCACACACGGTCCACGCAAGCAGGGTACTTCACTCGCCGTCAACGCAGCAGCTAGCCACGACGCAGCAACTACGCAGCATCAACCCCGACGCACTGTGAGACTCACTGCAACGCAACAACCCCGACTCACTGGGGCACACGCACCGCTCATCGCGCTCAGACCCGACTCACTGAGGTCTAGCGACACACAGTTCCGACTCACTGGAACTAGCGGCATACAGTTCCGACTCACTGGAACTAGCGGCATACAGTTCCGACTCACTGGAACTAGCGGCATCCTACACTGGCACTGGCAACGCTCTTCAGCAGCATCGACAGCTTCTCATCAACCTGATCGACCTTCGGTCTTGGGGGGGAATACTGTGGCGACTCCGCACAGACGAAGAAGTTCAGCCTACATTCAACAGATGGCGTTACAATCGCACTTCACATGACGTCATACTATTCTGCATCGCACAAGTGAAGTTTACACAGCGACTGAGTATATATACAAGCTCCCGACATCAACTGTCGGGCCACGGCCCGCCAGGCACGATCAACCAGCCTGGTCGGAGGATCCTCCCTTTGTGTTGGAGGGACTTCACACCCTGTTCCTCCACATGATAATTATATAAACAGCATGTATTAATGAATTTTCTGAATGTAATCCATATTATTTCTTGTGTTAATTTTGGATGCTGCTGTGACAGCAGAATATAATGAGACTAATATCATTTTAAGAGCTTTTATACCTACTCATGTTCTGCAAAATAAAGTTTTTGATTTGATTTGATTTGATCAATAAATTTTTACCCTCGAGAACGGGACTATTTTCTGGATGAAAGGTACCTTATGTCCAGTGGCGTAGCAGCAGAATTCTTTTACCGACCTCTTATTTAGGCATTTCAATTTAAAAGACTAAAATATACAATAATTCTAAAATCTTTTCGGCAAGAATAGTCCGGGTTGGGTTTAGAAACGTGCCTATTCGTTGGGCAGAATCTAAGGGTAGTACGTGATACTAGAGAGTTTTCTGAGCCACAATCAGTAATTTTTTCTTGCCGGAGACCACTCATTTAAAAAAAAATAAGAATTTCATATTGCGTTTTTTGAGGTTATGAATAAGTAATTGACACAGAATTACGTTCCTTTCTACTTAGGGAAGTAGGGAGGAATGCAATTCAGTGTCAAAATATTTATAAATTAAAGTTATTATTATAGATATTTATTTCAAAGTCTATAAAAATGAGCCTCTACTTTTTTTTATGGGAAACGAAACGCATTGCTCCCATTTTGTTAAGTTGTTTTGTTGACATTCATTCCGTTCCGCAATAGAAAAACAAAATACTTCAGGCAAGATAGGTCCTGGCAAAGTAGTACAGATCGACGAATCGAAATTCGGAAAAAAGGAAGTAAAATAAAGGTAAATATTAAAATCTGTGACAGACCCGAATTTGTTTACCCCGACTTCACGTGGTACTTTTTGCCCTACCCCTAGAGTGTTTTTTAGAGCCCGGAGGCACGGAGGGGGTGCAGCCTCCGGCCGCAGTAACAAAGCATAGGCACAAGCGAGCCTAAGCGGCCGAGGCTGGTCGCCGCAGGCGACCAGAAAGCCGAGGCTGCTTAGGTGAGCGCATGGGCCAGTGCTTTGTTACGCTAGGACGAAGAGGCTGCACATCCTGCAGTGCCGGAGAAGATGCATTCTCAAGATAGTGTATAATATAGACTTTATGTAGAAAATTATATTTTCTGTAAACTGTTAGATAAGGACAGTGATTTGCTCTCTTATTCTTTGTTATTTATCAATATATGACAATAAAATTTTAAAAATAAAAGTTAATTTTCTCGGAAATTATAGGGCTCCGGCGGGAGGGGAGGGCGGGGATTAGTTACCCTTCCCCCTCCCCACCCTCCCCCCACCACCGTTACCCCCTATCGAATAGGCACGTTTCTAAACTTTTACCAATAGTCCTGTATTGTACATCTGCCCATTTCTTGCGTTCATCATGAAATGGTTTAAAATATTTCCAAAATTATTATTTACCAGCTGACCCGTGCAACTTCGCCTGCTTCACATAATCGAAATATAAAAAATCGAATATTTAACTATGCCTAATAATACTTCAACTAAACAAAATAAATCTAACTACACCTATATATAGCTAATACTTTAAAACTACCTACTAAAGTACTAATATTTAAAACTACCTATATATAAAAAATAGAAGTCGCACTGATAAGCACGGTTTGTTTACGATATCGCTAAATGTCGTTGTGTGCGTTATATAAAAATCAACCGTATAGCATACGTATTGTGCGTTGATACATTCGCAAGTCGCAAATTATCTACCACACCGTAATTACTTGAAATTTTATTTTATGAAAATCTTGTGTGTTTATAAAGTGATTTCTATGATTCTTCTTTTATTAGTTAGATATTAAAGTTTACTTCTTAATCGTGAGAAAATTGTGAAGATACAACTATGTATGATCGACTTTTTAAATATTTTAGTACACTTTGAAGGAATACCTCGAATTCTATTTTTTTTGGCATAAACAGTATCTTATAGCCTGCCCAGTATTAATAACTATAACTGTACCAAGTTTGATTAAATCCCTTAGTAGTTTTTGATCCATGCGTGCACATACAGACAGACAGACAAAAAATTTACTGATTGCATTTGTGGCATCAGTATCATTACTCAGTATCGATTACCAAGCACCCCCAATAGTTATTTTGTAAATATATTCAATGTTCAGAATTGACCTCTCTACAATTTTATTATAAGTATAGATTGTAGATAGTTGTAAGTTGTACGAATATATTGCAAATACCATGCTTAGAAGTAACATCAATGGATTAATAAGTTAACGTAATTCATTCTTACCTGTAATTGACATAATTAATGATGATTGCTGTAGAAAAATAAAAGATAAAATGTAACCAAAATAGAATTTATTTCATTGAAAACTCACGAGAAATTAGATATACACTGGACCGCAAAGAAAAAGGGTCGGTTAGAAAATCTTCAATATTTTCAAAAGTACCTGACCTAGCTTTATGAAATAAAGACTAAATTAAAGAATATTTCATGTCACATGAAATAATATATAATATCTTTTTATTTATTTTTGATAATTGTATTAAAAACTGAAAATGTAAAATAATGATCGTTTTTTAATTAAGTACCAAAAAATTCAAATCCTTTGTTTTGCGTTTGTTTTAGTTTTGCAATAAAAGGTTATAAATACGGTGCCTTATAAATTGTATTATTCTGATGTCATCATGTCGTTAACCCCTGAAGAATGTACCAGGATCCTGACAATGCTTGAAGATGGGCACACTCAGCGGAATACAGCGAGAACCGTTGGTGTGACTCTTTCTACAGTTCAGCGAGTACTCCAGCGTTTCCATGAAACTGGATCCAATCTTTGAAGAGCAGGAACAGGTCGAACAAGTTGCCGGCACGGGAGGATCGCTATATGGTGTCAACAATTTTGAGAGATCGCTTTCTTACGGCTGTTGAAGTAAAGAATAATCATTTACGAGCTGGAGGAAACAATATGAGTACGGATACAGTAAGGCGGTGGCTGAAGCAAATTTAAAGCCATTAAGACCTGTAAATGGCCCAAAACTAGAATGACACCAGATAAAGTCAAGGTTGAGTTATGGTAGAGAACACGACATTGGACTGAATGACTGGTCAAGAGTTGTTTTCAGACGAGTCTAGATTCTGTTTATACAAGGACAACGGGAGCAAAAGACTGTACAGAAGACCGAGAGAGCGCCAAGCCTGTATAAAAGAAAAAGTACCATACGGCGGAGGCTCTGTTCACGTGTGGGCTGGGATTTCTATCGAAAGCCGCACTGAGCTAGTGGTGATAGAAAATTGAACTTTAACTGCAGAAAAATATATCACTGAAATTCTGAATGACTACGTTGGTCCATTTTTAGTGGACATGGACGAGAATGCCGTTTTTATGCAAGACAATGCCCGCCCACATACAGCTCAAATAGTGTTTGCCTATTTTCAAGAAGTCGGCATCACACACATGGAGTGGTCAGCACGCAGCCCCGACTTAAACCCCATTGAGCATGCATGGGACGAACTGGGACGACGTGTACGTCAGCAGAATCCACCGACAATCATGCTACGTGAAATGCTCTAATAGAAAAATGGCAGAATATTCCGCAGCATCGCCTCAAAAACCTATTAGAAAGTATGCCAACTTACACATTGTACAGTATTGCGAGCTCGCAGAGGCAACACAAAGTACTAAAATGCGTGAAAATGGCACATCTGTAACCAATCTACATTTACTAAAATACTAAAAAACTAAGCATTTTTATTTATTTTACATTTATTAAAAATAAAAAGCTTTAACTTTTTTTCATTTAAGTACATTAAAATATTCTTCAATTTAGTCTTTATTTCATAAAGCTAGGTCAGGTACTTTTGAAGATATTGAAGATTTTCTAACCAATCCTTTTTCTTTGCGATCCAGTGTAGATAGTCTGAATTTAGCATGTCGTAAAATCGACCAAATTGACGAAGTAATGTCTAAATAAGAAGTAGACACAGTTTATAATAAAGTTGTCCATAATGTTAATTTTGTGTATAATATATTTAGGTCAATTGTAAAAATATTAGGATGTTTGTATATTGTATCGTTTAGCAAAATATACAGGGTGATTTTGAAATCGTGTAATTCCTTTTAACCACGCATTCTACTGGTGATATAGAATAACACTGACCATATTATTTTTTAATTAGAATTGCGTGAAATGGTTTCAGTTAGTCATATGTTAACCACGCGAGGTAATTTTATTTACTTACTAATTTAAAAAAAATAACATCTCAATAATTAATGTCGTAAGTAATAACGGGCGGTACTTGCCGCGACCTACATTCCCCCTCTCGACGCTCACGCGGCGATCGCTTGCCGACACTGCGCAACCACTGGCGCACTGTGGGCTGAAAATCGACCTCCATAGACATAGAAATGAAAGTTGCTAGATGTTCGTTTTGTTGACAGATATGGCTTCTATTAGCTATTATACACATAACAATGTCGTCTGAGCTAACTCCGCACAGAAATGAATTTATTATAAGGTTTTTTCGAAAAAAATGTATGGAGCTAGTATGAAAAATCTGAATATCTCTGAACTTGCAAGGAAAACCGTAATATCCTCAGAGATGGTTATAGGACTAATTATTTGTGATTTTTTGACATACTTCATATAACGGTACCTGCTGCAGAATTTTTTTTAAAAATCATCTAACTTTTAATTAATTTTTTTTAACATTAAACGATTTGTTTTATTGTAAAAGTAAAGAAACAACACGTTATATGCATATAATACTAAATCTTCGCCAGTTATTTGTTAAAATATCAAGAAAATTATTTTTGCCTTACATAGTATATATGTTTTAAAACAGGTAATTGGATACCATTACTAAACTTTGCATACAGGTAAACCACTGAATATTAAATTAGCCTTCTAATGAGTTCTGAATAAGAGATTAAGTGATTTGCAATATCGCACAGTGGTAACTACGGAGTACACTAATTAAATTCTTACAGGTAAGTACATAAGTAAACTAATTAGTTAATTAGACATGTTACGAGTTCTAAGAAATATTTTCGACAACTGTCTAATTATTTTATTATTATGTCTAAATGAAGGTATTTTTTAAAATCATTAAATTCTACTAATGTCAAAGTAAAGATCAATCGATAAGTTAGTTATTTTATTAACGCTAATAATAGGCATTAAATAAAAAGAAAAATAAATTAAAAAGGTATTTTTTAATAGTTGATAAAATTTATATAAAACAAAACATAGGTACAAAAGTATGCAAAAATATAAATAGGTACAAGAATAGTAATATAAAATATTTAAAAATAAATCAATTGCAAAACATAGTTACGTACCAAAGCTAAATAACGAAAGATCATGAAAAAATTACATTGAATAGAATTATAATTAAAAGCACAAAAAGTTTCTAGTTTTCCTTATCACTCTCGTCGATATCTGAATCAGAATCTAGATTGCCTAGAAACTCAAAGTCAGTTTCTTGAAACTGAATTAAATTGAGGGTTTCAGGAAATAAATCCTCCTTTTTCTTGGCATCTAACTTGGGCCTTTGTACATTTATAAAAGGATCCGAAGAAACAACTAACATATTAAGGATATCATGATTCGAATCTTGCCTGCTCTTTTTCTGCGAATGATGTTCCCGAAACCTCCTAAAATCTTTATTGCGAGACTCGGATGCTTCTTCCGAGAGACTTCCTATGGGTACAACATCATTCTTCTCGATTATGTCTGCCCCGTGTATAAGTAATTTGTGGACGGTTGATGACATATAGTACCAGTCATATAATTCCACGTACCTCTCTGCTGTTTTGAAGGCATAATCTTTAAATTTAATTATATCTACTTTTTCCCCGGAAGTTATTGCCTGTAAAATCACAGCAAATCTTCTTATTAGTTCTTCGTCCAACCCAGTAATGGCTGCAGTTTTATGGGGAAATTTGAAAAACTTTCTTGCAGTGTTGCCGTCATTAGTAGTTCCGGAACCTTGTTTAACAATGTCAATCAATAGATTTAATTCGTCTTTAAATTTGTCTTGAATAATCTTTTTTCTCTTACTTAGCATTTCTTTGTGCTCGTAAACATTCCATACAATTTATACGGGCGTGTAGAGATGACAATCCAAACTCGTATATATCAGAAGATACGGTCTTTGCTGTTACTACACTCAAACGGTTCATTTCTGTCGGTTTTGCCAGACACAAATAGCATGATGAACTTGATCTGGCTTGAGACAAATACGTGCAAACTTTACCATCGATCATTGTCATCATTAGGTGATGATTCACCCTGTTTCTATTATTGCACTCTGTAGGATTGAGAGCCTTAATTTCTTCATCGATTCGTCGTTTGTGTTCGATGACTACTGCTTCGCTTTCCTTCACAAAAGTAAATTGAACTGGACGACAATACATTGCTGAGCATGGTTTTGGGTTCATCCACAAAGTATTGTCTCCATCAGTCAGTTTTAGTGGCACCAAGGAAGTCATGAAAATACTTGAATCGTCTTGATCGCTATCCATTTTCTGCTTGTATCGGCTTTGGTTTGACGCACCATCGAAACCCCATTTAGATATCAATTTTAAATCCTTATTTTGCACATCATCGTTAGGAAAACTTTGGAGGATTCTTTTGACCGTAATGTCGAGTAAAGCTTGAAGGGTTATTCTTGCCGATGAATCGGTCACTAACACTGATTGCTTCGGAGGATAGCATGCCAGCTTGGTTTGTTGCACTTTATAGTAGGATGGATAAATATCCTTTCTACCTTCCCGAATAGCTGACTCTCGTAAAGTGATGTATTGCCACTTTGATAATTTTAATGAAAGGAGTAATCCAAGTGCTTTTTCTGGTGTAAATAAGATAGTTTTCACCGGTTGCTTAAGCGTTTCCTTAATTTTAGAGGCTGCTTCAGGATGTTTCAGCATATATTCGATTACAGATGCGATATCCTCACAACCTTCTTCCTTAAAACGCGCTGCTGCTGTATATGCCAATTCACTGGGATTGTCAGTTTTATGCTCATCAGATCTTCTCTTCTTCTGTTTGCTTTCCAGATCTTCGAATGGTTTTCGTGACCTCTTTGTCATTGTACCAACAGAGTATGATGTTGAGGGTTCTGGAGAGATTGATCTTGATCCCTCAGCAACAGTTGGTTCTTGAGCGACTAAATTTATACAACTTGGCCAATCGATAGTTGCTTGCAGCCAAATTTCGTATTGTTTTCTAAAAGTATCAAGAATTCGGTGAGATTTTTGCCACCTTTGTGATGCAGCTCGTACAAATCTCCGACAAAATTATTGTAGAGTCACTTGATCTTCAACGGAAAGATAAACGTCTAGGCGGGATATAACTTCACTAAACAATACCTCATGATCAAATGAAGTACTCTTACATTTTAGAAGAACGAATAGGTCTAAATTGGTATTTAAACTTTCCATTATAAAATTTCACAGTGATATGTTAGGGGTAACAAAGCTTAGAATAAACTAAATTATGATGCAAAATGTTAACCATTTTATATTTCAGTCCAACATTAGTTAACGACCTCATTAGACAGTTGTCGAAAATATTTCTTAGAACTCGTAACATATCTAATTAACTATTTAAGTTACTTATGTACTTACCTGTAAGATTTTAATTAGTGTAATCCGTAGTTACCATTGTGCGACATTGCAAATCACTTAATCTCTTATTCAGAACTCATTAGAAGGCTAATTTATTATTCAGTAGTTTACCTGTATGCAAAGTTCAGTAATGGTATCCAATTAACTGTTTTAAAACATATATACTATGTTAGGCAAAAATAATTTTCTTGATATTTTAACAAATAACTGGCGAAGATTTAGTATTATATGCATATAACGTGTTGTTTCTTTACTTATACACCAAAACAAATCGTTTAATGTTAAAAAAAATTAATTAAAAATAAGATGATTTTTAAAAAAAATTCTGCAGCAGGTACCGTTATATGAAGTATGTCAAAAAATCACAAATAATTTGTCCTATAACCATCTCTGAGGATATTACGGTTTTCCTTGCAAGTTCAGAGATATTCAGATTTTTCATGCTAGCTCCATACATTTTTTTCGAAAAACCTTATAATAAATTCATTTTTGTGCGGAGTTAGCTCAGATGACATTGTTATGTGTATAATAGCTAATAGAAGCCATATCCGTCAACAAAACGAACATCTAGCAACTTTCATTTCTATGTCTATGGAGGTCGATTTTCAGCCCACAGTGTGGCGCGGCGGCGCATTTTTCGCGACAATCTTATACATTCTCAAATACCAAGCATGCAAAGCAAACTAAACGGTACTAAGATAACCAAGAGATCTAACAATAACCTGAGTTACTTACTTTCCTCACTTAGTTAACAAAACTACCTATGATTGGTTTTAAACCTTATAATTAATAAATCATTGCCTAATACTGACTACCTCTGTTGTACCCAAGATATTTATTTACACAAATATCAACCCAATAAAACAACAGCTATTCTGTAAAGAAATATATTCTATGAATCAATATTTAAAAATATTGGAGGTCAAAGAAGTTCCTAACCAGGTCTACCGTACCTACCTAACTAATTATCACAGATTACCAGTTTCTACGACCAACACATTCATAATACACACCAACTTATGTTTATCTACATACCCAAATGTTATACCTACTTACGACAAATGAAAACAAACTTTACTTAACTCGCAAACATTCACCGAAATGATGATTGGATGGTTACTCTAAGATGTGTTATTTAGATTTGTAACTGCACGGTTAGACACGTAAACATGAATGCTTCAAACAACACCGCTACCCACTACCTACACAAAACTCCAAGGATATGACCAATAACTTACTTACGTATAACATTTACCTAAGTAGAATATTACAAAGCGATCGTAAGACGCAGCGTAATATCATATTGAAAACTTTAAAACTTACCAAACTACACAAAGAACTTAAAATCAATTCAGTCATGTGAACAACATCAGTTCAGTAGGTATGAAACAAACACGTAAGTAGATACACATTCACTTCACGCATCAATAAAATAACGTAGCTTTAATACAACCTCTTCGTTTAGCAAAATAATTATTATTCCATGTTAATGTCGATAACTAGATAGAAATATCCAATTTCAGCATAATAACATTAATAACAAACAAACCATCAGCATCGATATAATCGCGACGCGTGTACACGACAGTATAAAAATAATGAAACTGATATTTTAATATTTGTGTAAGTTTTTATTCGGCTTGATCAAACACATAACATAAACAAGCCATTTTAACACTTGTGCCAGTGACGCAAGGTTTCCTTTTCAATACAGGCGGTCGCCTATATGTCATCCTTTATTATCGTCGACGTGGCTGTAGTTACATAGTTTTAAACTTTATTACTTACATGTTAAGAGTGATTTCGCCTTGCATTATTGTATCGGCAAGTTACTTTACGTATCAAATAATAGGTATAACAATTCAAAACAAGGAAATTGATACGTTACGTTTTGGCCGATCGCGATCATAAGGTCCCGGGCTCGATACCTGGCTCATGCCTCATGATGCTCATTCGTACCGAAACTAAATACCTACCTAACGAGCAACGGTAATATTTAAGTTAACGACACACGTTACGTATTCTTTGTTATCGAAATACATGTTAAAAATACATAAAAATATGTTATAAATGGTATAATAATAAAACAAAGACATAATATCACACAAAAAACTATTATTTAAACATAAAGTAACTTGCAGATAAAAATTAAGTTACAAAAAGATAGGTCAGTAAAAGTTGGGTTTGGAACTACGACCACAAAAATACAAGCCGCAGCTTTAACCACTTGGCTATGACACTCACAATATTATCGTTTAAATAACCATTCTAATAAGAATTATAATAATGTGGCAACTTGATAACTTTATGAATTATTTCTTGAATGCTGTAACACGAATTTACTCGTTTTAACCTATTTTTTTGACATGAATACTTACATAAAATTTAAGTACGAATCGTGTTTTGTTAAAACACGATTCGTACTCTCATTTTTAGACTTATCCACCTCTTTGTTATCTTAGTACATGCTAAAAATACATTAAAACATAATATTTTGGTAATAAAACAAAGACATATCACACAAAAAACTATTATTTAAACATAAAATAAATTGTAGATGAAAATTAAGTTACAAAATGAGTAAAAGTTGGATTTGAAACTACGACCACTTCAAGAAATTATTGCTACGTGTAGTAATTCGTAGAATAATTTCAATTGACTTGTATAAAATTATTATATTATTGCGTCTTTATGATATAGCCGTAAGTACCCGACTTACGGCTATATCAGTTAAGCGCGATTTTTTGTAATCCTAATACATATCACTGACCCACCTGCGAATCGCCCTTAAAACCTCATGCACAGCCGTCGCATTTATTATCTCTGTGCCACCGAAGCTCGTATGAACTATTGAATAGTTAATTTACGTTGTTACGTAGGTATTGTTTGATGAATTCTCACACCGCGCCACTAAATCAACAAGTAGGTACGCAAAGTTGCAGTAATTTACGTATCGTGAATTTATTATTTACGTTCGTGATTTTTTATTTGTTTCATTTACACGGAGACGATTAGATTCAACTGCCAGCGAATGCTATTTTGTTAAATTTTAACAAACTTTTAACAACCGCAGCATGTTAGGTAATTCCTGCCATTACGGAATAATATTACTTACTATAACAGGGCGTGGTCAGTAACACAGGTTACAGATGTAATAGTTTAGTTAATAAGCAAATAAGTTTCGAAAGAGCGAGAGCCGCCGAGACGGAACAAATAATCACGTACATCTCGTGGCAGCGTGATTGCGCGACTCGCGAGCGCTGACTGCCCGAGACGCGGGTGGGAGGCGCGGCAACGGCTCCGACTTAACCGTGCGGCCGCGCACGTTGTCGCACTTTAACCTTCTACTGCGCGCTACAGTCTCCCCCTCTAACCCGAACGAACGTCCTCGCGGTTGGGTTAGCTTTTACGAGGCCTGCCCCTCCTACGTTTCTCCTGTACTGGAGCCTGGATGCGACCAACGAAAGGAGTCAATACCGAAGTGTGGTATTTACCCAGCACTGTACCATCACTGAGACGCTCGAGGATATAAGTCGTCGGACCGACCACGGACTGGATTTTGTACGGCCCATCACGACGCGGTATAAATTTAGGTGTCTGACCTTTGTAGGTATCGTTGGCACCTTGGGATTTTAACAGAACTAAGTCACCAACCTTGTAATCTGGAGCTGGCCGACGATGTTTGTCGACGTATTTCTTCTGCGCTGCCTGAGCGCCCTCATAGACATCACGAGCGTCCAGGAGCACCGACGAGATTCCTTTCAGGTAATTAGTAATTTCACCTACGTAATTGTCATTGTTGATTATAGTGCGCATTTCTGAGAGAACGTCTGCTGGTGCGCGCATCTCTCGTGCGAAGTTCAAATAAGTGGGCGAGTAGCCTGTGCCTGACGTGACTGCAGAGTTCATGGCAAAGCGGATGGCAGGTAAGTGAATATCCCAAGTATCATGATCTTTATTTACTAGAATGGCCAGTTGCGGTTTGAGATCTCGGTTTTTTCGTTCCACCGGGTTCGCCTCAGGGTGGTAATATGAGGTAAACGACTGAGTAATACCCATAGCGTGACAAGTCTGCTGCATTACTTCGCTGATAAACTGGACCCCGTTATCACTAACAAGGCGCCTAGGGACCCCAAACCGTAAGTAAACTTCTGACACTAATACCTTCGCACATTCCTCACTGGTAGCTGCAGCGAGAGGGAAGAGCTCCACCCAGCGCGTGCAAGTATCCTCAACTATCAAGATCCACTTGTGCCCTCTCCCTGTTTCAGGTAACGGACCGAACAAGTCGACAGCTAGTACCTCAAACCGACGTGCAGAAACGGGCGTCTGCAACAAGCCTGCCGGTTTTCTATTGTCCGCCTTGTAACGTTGGCAAGGTACACAATTTTTAACGTACTGCGTAATGTATGAACGCATCCCAGGCCAGTAATACTTACCGACCAAGCGTTGTAGCGTACGTTCTGCACCCATGTGACCCGCCGTGGGTGCGTCGTGGTATTCGGCCAAAACCTTAGCGCGTTCCTGTTCTGGGACTACCAGACTGGCATCGTCATGCTCCTCATTTTCGGGGCAATACCTATAAAGTATCCCTTCAGTGAGCACGTAACCTTTATCAGCCAATACCATCCCCCTAAAGGGATCGTCGGATTCTAGGGCTTCGACAATCTTACTCACCTCCGGGTCTTTCAGCTGGTTCTCACGCAAATCTTTTAGACTGCGAGAGGGCATGTCGGCTACAGCACTGCACAGATCACAGTCAGCGTCTTCGGTACATGCCGGGCGTGAAAGCGTGTCGGCTATTACATTTGCCTTACCTGGTGTGTACTCTATCTTCAGGTTATACTCCTGAAGGCTCAGAGCCCACCTCGCTAGGCGGCCGCTCGGGGATTTCATACTCATCAACCATCTAAGCGGTTGATGGTCTGACCGGATCACGACTTCGGCCTCATCTATATACCCTCTGAATTTGGATACCGCCCAGACGACGGCTAGGGCCTCTATCTCAGTCGTGCTATAGTTTCTTTCAGCAGCTGTCAAGAGTCGGCTAGCGTATTCAATCGGGCGCTCGTCGGTCCCCTCCCCCTGGAGGAGAACCGCTCCGATAGCGTACCCACTGCTGTCAGTTCTAAGGACGAAAGGTAATGTCGCATCAGCCTGACGTAAGATCGGCGCCGTCACCAGCAACCACTTGATTTGCTCAAAAGCAGCTTGTTGCTCTGAGCCCCATTGCCACACGCTTGTCTTTTTAAGTAGCGCCGTCATGGGTTTGGCGACCTCTGCGTAATCAGGGATAAAGCGCCTGAACCAGCTGGAGGTCTGCAGGAAACACTTCAAATGTTTCACATTCCGGGGCGTAGGCATATCTGCGATTGCTACGGTCTTCTCAGGATCGACATGTATGCCACCTGGTAATATAATGTGACCTAAAAACCTTACCGATTCCCTGGCGAAATGACTTTTCTCTCGGTTTACCCGAAGGTTGAATAAGGCGAGTCTATCGAACACGGAGGTGAGGTCGGTGAGGTGCATCTCAAAGGACTGATCAGACAGCAACAATAAGTCGTCTAAATATGCCAGAAGTGTGGTATCTGGCAAGTTTGATTTAAATCTGTCAATTAACCTCTGGAACGTAGCTCCCGAGTTGCGCAAACCCATTGGCATGCGTTTAAACCTGTATGTACCAAGCGGGGTTGTGAATGCTGTCTTGTCCCTGTCACCTGGGTCCATGTTGACCTGGAAGTACCCTGCTCGGAGGTCAAGAGTTGTCATGTATTTTGCGGTTTTTGCATCATGAAGAATGTCCTCAATCCTTGGGAGTGGGTATCGATCAGGTTCCGTGACCGCATTGAGTTTGCGATAGTCAATGCACAGCCTATATCCGCCATCTTTTTTCTTGACGAGGACGACGTTCGATGCCCCAGGTGACTCGCATTCCTCAATTACATCTGAATCGATGAGCTTGCGTAGCTCCTTTTCCAGTGCTTCCCTCTTAGGCGGGGATAGTCTATAAGGAGGAGAGGCCAGAGGTTCCTGTGTGCCACTTACCTTAATCTTATGAACGGCGAAATCTGTAGGAGGCCCTTCTGAAGCAAACTGAGCGACTCTGTCTCTTAAGAACGCATTGAGTGCGGCCCTGTGCTCCGGTGACAAGCTCGTACCTTCATCGTGACGCAGCGACGCGTCGCAGATATCTGTACACGTCACGTTCGCGCTGTTCAGTATATAAGAATGCACAAACGGGAATCGGTCTCCTGGACTATCTGAAAAATGCCATGTCTCCTGGGCTATGTCTAAGACAATACTCGCGTTGGCAATAAAATCGCGACCTAAAAGTGTTCTAGTGTCATCGCCAGGAAATATCATAAAGTTGGTGTCGACTCTTCGATTACCTAGGGTGACGGGTACTGCCGCGACCTTTACCATTTTCCGATGACACGAGCCGTCGGCAAGCCCGATATAACGTTCCGTGTCTTGGAAATGTACACCGCTATTCAATAATAACGAATATAAGGAAGGGCTGGCGACGCTGTGCGTAGCGCCGGTATCGACTATTGCTACCCCTTCCTTACCCGCTATACCTACAGAGATTAGCGGGTGTGGTGTCGTTGTAGCGAAAACGTCGCCTTTTACGACATTAAAGTCAGACGGTTTAGCGGGCGCGGGTTTATTCGAACAAGTAGCACACTTCGATCTAACAACCCCTGGTTGGCCGCAACCATAACACCGGATCGGATGAGTACTTTTATTATTACTACTTTCACTATCTGTTTTATTAACTTTGCGACATTCGGTAATCGCATGGCCGAACGCTTTGCAAAACGAACATCTAATGCGAACACGTTTCGAGTTTTCGTTCGAGTTAGAGGTGAGATGAGGACTTGTGGTTGCGCTCGGACTCGTAGTAACGCTGCGGTCGGGCACCATAGTAGGTATGTAGGTATTATTCGACTTTTTCGCGGGAACGATCGAGTTTTTTAATTCTAAAATAGAATCTTCCGCGAGTCTCGCTCTTTCTAACAAATTATCAATATCGATGACAGATTCTCTAGGCAAACGTTTACGTATTCGGCGATGTAACAGGCCATATACAATATCGACTTGCATAACACTCGGCACAACATACGGTAATCTAACTAGTAAAGATCGTACTTTTGATATAAACACTTCGGCACGTTCACACTCACTGTGTTCACTCGCGAATACCTGTCGCAGTATTCTATACGCGGGCTGTTGCACGCCGTAAGCAGCACGCAGGCGCGCCAGAGCGTCCGGCCACGTACCGACGCCGGCTCGCGCGCTGCGCCACCACACCGCTGCATCGTCGGTTAATAGCATGGATAGGCCGCGTAGCGCGTGTTCGTCGGTCACGTCGGCGCACTCCTTGAACACTTCTATTGCATCGATAAATGCTTCCAATGCCTCGGCTTCACGCGACTTCCCGTCGAATCTCGCGGTGCACTTCGCGAAGTTACTGCCGGATGCCGCGGATGCGTTCGCCATGGGCGATGCCGCCGGTGTCGACGCGACTGGGTTCCACTGGTTGCTATGATGATGTAGAGATCGAAGGGTTTCTAAGAACGTGCGGTTGGTC
This sequence comes from Catocala nupta, assembly GCA_963675205.1. Lineage (NCBI taxonomy): Eukaryota > Metazoa > Arthropoda > Insecta > Lepidoptera > Erebidae > Catocala > Catocala nupta. The sequence goes on along the minus strand of OY776086.1, from coordinate 20,520,925 downwards.
TCCGCTTGTGTGCGGGCGAAAGACTCCATCATGGTGGTCAGGAGTCTTTCCGTATCGAGCACTGCGGTGGGTGCTCCGATGTGGGCCCCTCTGAGCGTGTCGCCGGGAGCGGCGCCCCCATGGGCGCGCGTCTCCTCGGACGCGTCGGTTGCGACGCGTACATGGGTGGTAGCGGCACCGGCGCAGGTGCGCGGCTCCACCACCGAATCGTAGTCATCCTCGGAGTAGGCGTCGCTTCCTTCCTCGGGTTTGCGGTCGAATGTTGCCACCGCTGTCGCCGCCTGGGTCGCTCGCGTCGTTCGTGGCATAATCACTGACTCTGAATTGAACTATGTTCACTGGGTTCGTTATTCCAATGTTAGGTATGCTAACAATGGCCGCTAGTTGGGCGATCACTATAACAGGGCGTGTTTAGTAACACAGGTTACAGATGTAATAGTTTAGTTAATAAGCAAATAAGTTTCGAAAGAGCGAGAGCCGCCGAGACGGAACAAATAATCACGTACATCTCGTGGCAGCGTGATTGCGCGACTCGCGAGCGCTGACTGCCCGAGACGCGGGTGGGAGGCGCGGCAACGGCTCCGACTTAACCGTGCGGCTGCGCACGTTGTCGCACTTTAACCTTCTACTGCGCGCTACATTACTTATTTATCATTTACTTCGCAACCGCAGTAATTAACACACCATAACTAAGGTAACCTAAAGCGATATTCGTAATTTATACATGTAACATTTGCGACAATTGTGACGCCCCTGTCTGTGCCGACAATTGACGAATAAATTATTAAACACCAAGAACTGCACCAGAAATTCATTCCTAATTAAAAGATAATAAAGTTCGAAATCAGAATCCGTTCAGCGGCTTCATAGCTAATAATCGTTTCGTAAAGTCGACTGCAAATAGTGTCTAATGTAAATTGAACTCAATGAAGACGAAATAAGAGCTATACTTGTTTGTACTTGTTGAGATCGTGTCGCTTTTTAGCTAACCGCAAACGACGCTGCTGTTTTAGTTTTCCTAAGAAATAAAACATTATAATTTAAAATAAAATCAGTAAATATCTTTATTGTTACTGAGCGCACATGACTTTTTCAAGATGTCGTCACTTTCAAATAGAGAATTAGGTGAAATTGTGATGCATTACGCAAAATCGCAGGATTTAAATGAGACCAGGCAATGTTTCCGACATCGCAACCCGAACTCACCTGTACCATCACCAAGGCGGATATTTCGGCTTGTACAGAATTTATTTGATTATGGACAGTTAAGTGTTCCCAGCCATGCACAAGCACGAGGCTTTTTACTGTCTTATAACGAACATTTAAGGCACCAAATCATAGCATATCTTGCTCGAGCCACGAATGTCAGCCAAAGTTATGTGTGGCAGCTGCTGAACGCGTCTGGAAAGCATCCCTATCATTTTCAATGTGTGCAAGACATGATCGTAGCGGACCATTCAGCCAGGGTGTCATTTTGTACCTGGTTTTTAGAGGTGGAAAGACCTTATGATCGCGATCGGCCAAAACGTAACGTATCAATTTCCTTGTTTTGAATTGTTATACCTATTATTTGATACGTAAAGTAACTTGCCGATACAATAATGCAAGGCGAAATCACTCTTAACATGTAAGTAATAAAGTTTAAAACTATGTAACTACAGCCACGTCGACGATAATAAAGGATGACATATAGGCGACCGCCTGTATTGAAAAGGAAACCTTGCGTCACTGGCACAAGTGTTAAAATGGCTTGTTTATGTTATGTGTTTGATCAAGCCGAATAAAAACTTACACAAATATTAAAATATCAGTTTCATTATTTTTATACTGTCGTGTACACGCGTCGCGATTATATCGATGCTGATGGTTTGTTTGTTATTAATGTTATTATGCTGGAATTGGATATTTCTATCTAGTTATCGACATTAACATGGAATAATAATTATTTTGCTAAACGAAGAGGTTGTATTAAAGCTACGTTATTTTATTGATGCGTGAAGTGAATGTGTATCTACGTACGTGTTTGTTTCATACCTACTGAACTGATGTTGTTGATGTTGTTAAAACACATGATTGGATTGATTTTAAGATCTCTGTGTAGTTTCGTTAAGTTTTAAAATTTTTAATATAATATTATGCTGCGTCTTACGATCGCTTTGTAATATTCTATTTAGGTAAATGTTATACGTAAGTAAGTTATTGGTCATATCCTTGGAGTTTTGTGTAGGTAGTGGGTAGCGGTGTTGTTTGAAGCATTCATGTTTACGTGCCTAACCATGCAGTTACAAATCTAAATAACACATGTTAGAGTAACTATCCAATCATCATTTCGGTGAATGTTTGCGAGTTAAGTAAAGTTTGTTTTCATTTATCGTAAGTAGGTATAACATTTGGGTATGTAGATAAACATAAGTTGGTGTCTATTATGAATGTGTTGGTCGTAGAAACTGGTAATCTGTGATAATTAGTTAGGTAGGTACGGTAGACCTGGATGGGGACTTCTTTGACCTACAATATTTTTAAATATTGATTCATAGAATATATTTCTTTACAGAATAGCTGTTGTTTTATTGGGTTGATATTTGTGTAAATAAATATCTTGGGTACAACAGAGGTAGTCAGTATTAGGCAATGATTTATTAATTATAAGGTTTAAAACCAATCATAGGTAGTTTTGTTAACTAAGTGAGGAAAGTAAGTAACTAAGGTTATTGTTAGATCTCTTGGTTATCTTAGTACCGTTTAGTTTGCTTTGCATACTTGGTATTTGAGAATGTATAAGATTGTCGCGAAAAATGCGCCGCCGCGCCAGTGGTTGCGCAGTGCCGGCGAGTGATCGCCGCGTGAGCGTCGAGAGGGGAATGTAGGACGCGGCAAGTACCGCCCGTTATTACTTACGACATTAGTTATTGATATGTTATTTTTTTAATTAGTAAAATAGTAAAATTGCTTGTGGTGCTGAACATATGACTAGCTGAAACCATTTCACAAAAAACGATAACTTATTTTTCCAAAAAAAATAATTCTATTAAAAAAATAATATGATCAGGGTTATTCTATATCACCAGTAGAATGCGTGGTTAAAAGGAATTACACGATTTCAAAATCACCCTATACATATTAAATAATCGTAAGTTCTTTTGTACAAGTTGAGGTAGAATGTTAGCATTAGAAGACTTGAAGAATTGTTGCTCTAGAATAACCAATTTTATAACTTTTAAGGTAAATAATAATACTGACATAGAATTAAAAGAAATACCATCGACTAGCTCAAACGAAAATGTAATTGTAAAACCATTGCGTAGGAGTACTAGAGTTGCTCAATTAAAAACTAATCGAAATTGAATGGAATTGTATTAAGAGATTATATTCAGATTGCAATTTTAATTAAGATGTAGAAATTTAAAAGAGGACTAAATATTGTATTTTAGGTAATTAAAAAGACAACCTGTATGTCTTTCTTAAAGGGGGAGGATTGTAATGTACACGCATGTAGTATATCAAAATATCCTGTTATGTTAAATATTAATCAATCGATTATTTACTGTTCTCATCTCATTAGGTAATTATTTATTTAATATTCCATTAAGTTGTTGCTGTGACCTTTGAATTTGTACACTATCATTCCTAATGATCCTGTTGATTAATGTGATAAATTTCAAGGTTATTCATTAATTACCGGACACCCTGTATAAAGCATCCTCTAACCCAATCAAAGAGAGTCCTGTCCGATTAGTCGAACGAGTACCATCAGTCTAAGATATATTGTTAAATACGTAATCGCTGCTTTATTATTTGATAAAGACCCTTTCCGACCACCCGAACATTACGTCTTTATAAGTCTGGGCTCTCTACATAAACTCGAAACGCATTAGTGTTACTGCTGAGGTGGCAAACAAGTAATAAAAGTTAAAAAAAAACTACCATCCGACTAGAGCATAAAAATTTTATGTAGAGATAAAAGATACATCTAGTTTTTATATTATTAACTTTTTATTTCTTTCGTCTAGCTTTAGCTATATTGGATAACCTGTGACATCACACTCCTTACAACTTTCTATGAGTATACTAAGGCAAATCGAAGGCTTCTATAGTTTAGGCTATCTGAAGTAACAATATACATATCGGCTAAAACGGGTAACCCTGTGGTAGTCGGGTAATAACCTAAGTCCAGTAACAACACGCCATCGTTAGCGGTTACCATAGTTTATGGAAACCGGCTTAAGAAATAACCCTGTTACTGCATTACACACGTAAGCCACCCGTACCGTTCCCTTCATTCCATCCTTAATTCTTTTTCAGTAAAGTCAGCAAAGCGTGAGAGCTACTCGTGGTATTTGGAACTCTACCTTTCAATAAACTTATTTTGTTACTGTATGCCAACGCCAAAGGCCTTTCTGGTTGGTGATTGGTGAAACTATATCAGTCATCAACGACATACGGACGCATAAGCGCTTGCGGGCGACTACTCCGGGCGACGAACTGGCACATGTTAGGGCGTAGCGACACCTCACTGGCCTTACTTTGGGAGAACGGGCATCTCCCGCCCACGGTCTTCGTCACGAGGACATCAAGCGCGCATCAGTACGATTGCATCGTCCAGTCCTGCGGCGATGAAACAGATGAGGAAGGTTACTCTTCTCACAGATCAGCTGCGCCACCCCCTTCCGCGAGATATTGTCTTCGCAGAAGGATGCGACTGCTACCCAGCTGCCCTCGCTGTCGACTATGCCTCTGATCACGGCTGGCAACAATAGATTTGTGGCAACAACCGTGCCGTAGAGTACAGTAGCCACTTAGCATCAGGTAAGTCATGTGTGCGTTCGCCACGTCCGTAGTACACAAATGAGCATGCCTAACTATAGCAATATCATTGCTGACCCAACAAAAATGTAGGCATTATACTTCTAACGCTGGGCCTTTAAATACCACGGATCTTAATACTGATAGCACCTCCCCTGGTCCATCTCGTTTACCATATAAACAAAACTCATGAGTATTACCGATCTTTAGTAAAGTGCAGGTATAACCCCAGTTTCTTCTAATAAACAAGGTCCTGACGGTAGAATCTAGTCTATAAATTTAAATATTTTGATTAGAACTATTGTAGTGTTGAGCTTTAAGCATAATAAACGATGAATGAGATAACCACCATCTTAGTCTCTCCGTGAACATGGCTGCTGAAAAGCAATCGAAACGTCGGGAAAGTGTAAAATTAAATCTAAATAATTTTATTATTTAAATAACTTAAATAGAAGTAAACAATAACTAGTAAAAGTGTTTAACAATAGTAGTTTAGGTTCAAAATTATATAATAATAGTGTTTTACAGGTAGGTATACATTTGTTTAATTTCAATTATTTATTATACAATGATTGAAATAAGCGCATAAAATCAGCCCGGATAAAATCTCGCATAAAAAAAACATTTAAATCTATTTGAACAATATTTGAAGTAACTCGTAATAATAACGGTTATTTTTAATTTATTCTGTTTGTATGCAACATTGTTTTGATAAAATTGTACTTTAGTAGGTAGGTACACTGTAAATTAATTCCAAAAAACAATTTGATATTAATAAGTTTGCTCCGCGTGCGTTCAATAGGATTATCCTTGTTTTGGTAATTAAGTTTCGACGTCACTTGACTGGGTTAAACCCAGATATACATATAAACATTATATATATCAATATGTTAGGCTCTAAGAACGTTAATGCTCACAGAGCAAAAAAGGCGGTCCAAATAACGTTGTAGTTACTTTAAAACAATCTCATTACTCAATTCGTGTTATGGCACTTATAAAAACATCCATGACACGTAAAAAACTGACAGGTAGCTTATAGATCTAAAGCATAAGATAAATTACCTGACGATTTAAAAATGACCCGTTATTCGCATGTAGGGAATGCACGTATTAATTATTATGGGTAATGTCTTGTTTACTAAATGTCTTGGTATATAGCAATGACTCCATTGATACGTCCCACATTATATTATTACAGCAAACTAAAAATATGATATATGCAATATTTTTGTAAGTGTATTTTTTGCCACGCTGGGATGCCCGCACTTGTAATACTTCCTGTGACGCGGGGAACTTTACAAACACTCAAATAACTTACACAATGAGCGAGCAGCGATAGCTCAGTGGGGAGACCAACAGACTGCAATGCAGAGGGTCTCGGGTTCGAACCCACGTCGCGCACCTCTGACTTTCGGAAGTTATATGACCTTTCGAAATTATGTGCGTATTGATTGACAATTATCGCCTGCTCCGTGCCTCGGAGAGCACGTTAAGCCGTCGGTCCCGGCTGCCATGGACATCTACGACAGTCGTTATTGGGGAAGTCGACACAAAAGATCCCACTGGGTCGAAGTGTCGCCGGTCTGTACTGACTGGCCGCCACACAAGATAAGATAAGATACACAATGAGCGTTCAAACTCGGAATAACTATTATGTGTACGTGTCGGGATCGAACCCACAACATCTGAAAATCTGAAGCTAATATCCCTGATGAGGTTGTCACAGGTGTATTACACGAATTACACCCAACATTTCGCCATCCTATTGCTGTTTACTGGGCACTGTTCCAGATTCCATGCTGCTATTGAATATTTTCTGCAAAAAGACCCTTAACACTTTTGCCGGTAATAGAATCCGAGACCTCATATACAGTAATCGTATTTACATATTTTTATGTCTTTTTCAAAATCTGATATTCTTTATTATTTTTGAGTTGATCAATGCGGAATGAAAATCACGTACATTAACATAAATTATAAGGTAATAATGAAATTTAAAATAATTTTACGTGTCTTAAATTTTAGGTATGATGAATACATTAATTTCAATAAAATATAAAATTTAGATTTCTAAAAAGCATAAAGCAACGTCAATATTCGCGTTTGTAATCATTATTTCTATTTCTTCACCTGCTTCTTCAACACGCAACGGTTTTCACTTTGACCAAAATATTTTTTACGATAGGCTAGTATGCTCTATACATACTAATGAAATTTTCATATAACAGAGATGAAAATTGTTTTGTATTCAATACGATAGTTAAACCCTAAGATATACTATAAAACATTAATATTGAAGACACAACGTAAGAACGTTAACGCGAATGTTATACATTGAAATTAAACAACTTTATACGGGTTTTATCGCGTTGTTTATTTTTATAAAACACTATTAAGACATAATCTTGAAACTTTAAACCACTTTTGTTAAACACTTTTACTAGTTACTGTTTACGTCTATTTAAGATATTTAAATTATAAAAACTAATTAGATTTAGACACACTGTTTCTCTGTGAAAAGCTGGGTGCTAAAAAGCAACCGAAACGTCCAGGAAAGTGTAAAAATAAATCTAAATCTAAATAGTAAAAGTGTTTAACAATAGTAGTTTGAAGTTTCGAAATTAAGTAATAATAGTGTTTTATAAAAAATAAACAAAGTGATAAAATCCGTATAAATTTGATTAATTTCAATAAAACATTTACTTAGTTAAAGAATAGTAGTAATTCTGCAAAAATCCTAGAGAATAGTTCATAATTATTAGCTCTATCTCCTAAGGTAGACACAAAGTAATTATTTTTATCATATATATATAATTCCAAATATTAAATTATTTGCGAAGCTATTTTTCCAATTCATTATAAGTTAGGTACTTTGGACTATTAACGTAGATTAGAATTGCCCTTTACATCATTTAAACTATTACTATTTGATTAAAAATTACGCTTTACAAATATAACATGTTGTATGCGTGATAGCCTAGTGCAGCGATAGCCTACTTGGAGACTGTAATTGGACTGCCACGCAGAGATATCAAGTTCGAGCCCAAGCACGCACCTCTGACGTTTCAAGGTTACGTGCGTATTAAATAGCTAATTCTTGAAAACATTGTAATAAATCTACATATCTGAGAGTTCTCTATAATGTTCTCGCAGATATGTGAAATCTTCCACTGGGCTGGTGTGATGGACTATTAGCCTATCATTTCTCATATGGAGAAGCCTATGCCCAGTAGTAGGGCAGTTTATATACAAGCTGATGTTATTAAGCATATTATATTTATAGAAAAAACAATACGAAGCCGGGGCGGGTCATTAGTTCGCAATAATTGAATTTAATATTTTTGTCATTAATTATTTTAAATATTTATAAGTGTTATATAAAAATGAGGACCTACTGTACCTAATTGTGTTGGTACCTACTTACGTAAATATGTACTAAATCATTAACCTTGGCCATTTAAACAATAGAACGATCCGTATAATGATAATATGGTTCAGAGAATTTAAATACTTAATAAACATTATTCTTATAAAATATACCTATCCTCTGTCAAATAATCCACAGTCAAATAATTACCCAAAATAGATAGGTACTGCGGGAGTATCATGTAGTGGCTAACCTATATTTGACCGTTTTGCTTTTAAAAAGACAACGAAATGATCCCCGCTGGATTTATTCGTAGTGTCCCAGTAGGAATAAATCCCGCGTGTATCATTACAAACGTACCCTGATTACGACGATACTCGGTGTTGTTGCTATTTGTTATCGAATGACGTCTATCTATACTGTTTTTCTTGAAACTATCAAGTTTGTCTCACACGTGTAGTGGCCAAACCGCTAGACCCATTTGAATAATTTTGTGCGACGTCAAAGTTAAAGGTCACGTGATCGCTCGGAAGCATGTGGTCAATCACTTACTACTAACCTGTAAACATTAATTATTTTAATATATAAATTTCAAATTCAGTTCAATTAATATTTATTTACACGGAGTAAATGGTCGCGTCATCACTGGATCGACTGTAGTTTGATCCCCACACAGGACAACCATTTGGGTTATACACAAATAGGTATGCCGGTATTCTTTACGGCCGTTATTTGAATGTTTGTAAAGACATTATTCCTAGTTCTGCAGTTGTCTATTAAACAAGACAACTCATAAACAATATTATTACCAAACGAGTCCTATTAGAAATCTATAAATAGATAAATCATGTGAATTCCTGATTCGGTTATGTAACACAATCATAATCTAACCGGTGGATATCTCTTCACGTGAATAGTTCACGGGTCGGGGATAACACGTGCTCTTGACTATGCTACTTTATTCGTTTTGGCTTGATTAGACACATGTTTATACAGGGTATCCGGTAATTAATGGATAACCTTGAAATGTCTTATAGTAGAACTGAAGGCCGTTCAGAAAAAAAGAAAAGAATATGAATATATATATATATATATATTAAAAAGTGCAAGCTATATAGAATAGCATACTTTTGACTGTCTATCTATTAGCATAATTAGTGTTTAATAATAAAACAACAAAAAACCGATGGATATCATTCATTTATGGTCGTAGTATACAAGAAAGTTATACAAGGTAATTAAAAAAAAAACTCATATCTCAGGTAGTAGTTAGGATAGTTTTTTTTCTGAACGGCCATCAGTTCCACTATAAGACATTTCCAGGTTATCCATTAATTACCGGACATCCTGTATATAAAATACGTAAATAAAAATACCAGGCTTGTATTAAAGATTTACTATACTTTTTTTTTTCAAAATTAGCTCTGGTAGCCTTTTGGGAGACCGTTGGACTGCTACGCAGAGATCCTAAGGCAAGAACCTCTGACTTCGAACTTAAGTTTAAACTGTCCCCTGCTGGGCACGGGCCTCTTTTCAGTGTGAGAAGAGTTAGGCCATGGTTAGTGAACCATCGCTTAACTTTTCAAAATAGTAGTAGTCTGCAATCTCACACAGGGCCAGTGTAGTGATGCTGGCCTAGACTACACATATCTTAGAGAATATTATGGAGAACTCTCAGACAGGTTTCCTTACTATGTGTTCTTTTACCGTTAAAGCGAGCGATAATTAACAATTTAATACGCACATAATTTAGAAAAATTAGAGGTTCTCGCCTTAGGATCGAACTCGGAACCTCTACGTGGTAGAAAACAATAATAATAGTCCAACGGTCTCCCATTAGGCTATAGCTGCTCACCTGTATATTCCTATATAGGGAATATATACATATATCACAGGCACTTATTACCAGTTATGTTTTATAAACACCGTGTAGGCAAGGAGGCTATTGCAGTCTTCCGGGCACGTTTCTATAGTCCATAAATTTACAAGGAATTTCTTAACTGAAATTTATTTTAAAGCTTTGTCAGATCCAGATATCATCCAGATACCAGATATATTTTTCATCATAACTATGAGGTGTGTATATATAGAAAAAGTAGTCCAATGGATTGAGCTGACGATGGAGAGGTCGTGAGATCGATACCCAATTGCTCTATCGTCGTGAATCCATATTGACAAAGACACAAAACAGACTAGTATTTAGCAATCTAAATTGCTAGTGATATTTAACAAAAATGCCAAGAAAACAAATAATTATAAATAATACAAATAAAGTCCTTTTTTAAGATAATAACAATACCTGCCACACAGATGTGTCGAGTTCGATCCTAAAGTACGTAAGAACATAAATTATTCCGTTGCTGGGAACAGGCCTTTTTTCAGTGTGGAAAGGGTCTGGCCACAGTCCACAAAGCTGGCTTAGTGCGAGTTGGCATACTTGACTTGACAGACTGAGAGTTTTCTATAATGTTCTCCAAGATTATCTGATGGAGAACTCTCAGACGTGCCGGTTTCCTCATGATGTTTATGTTCGACATTAAAGCAAGCGACAGTTAACTAATTAATACGCACATAACTTCGAAATGACAGATATTTGTCCCTTAAGATCGAACTCAAGCGAAGCAGTCTAATATTTTTTATATTAATTAATTTTATTTCCTGATGTTGTTAGCTCGAGCTATGTGCATTTTTATTAATCAAATATTTTCAATTTAAGTGGTCACCGTCGCTTTGTTTTTGATCTCAGCTACAGGGGCCACCCAGTATGGCTTAAAGGATGAAAAGCTCGATCCCTATTACGTGATATCTTAGCATACTTGCACACGCAATCTGTGCATGATAACCTTGACCTAACCTTTCTCGGAAATGCAGCCGTGATGATTAGATACGTGACTTTAAATATGTGAAAAAATAAACTCTAATATGTAAATAGTAAGGTACTATTATTTTATATAAAGTGTGTCCGGTCATGGACTAGCGATATTCTAAATACTCATATAACAACTATTTTTATACACAAATACACTTAACACTTGGGCCTAATCCACTTCCCCGCTATGTGGTAGCCATTTTGTTTTTTCGTAGAAATATTCCCTAAGTGGCTAAAAAAAACTTTTAAGGTTTTGGTCTTATTGAGATAAAAATAGGCTTATTCGAAGGGCAACAATACTGTCTACCGTCTATATTACAATACAATGTATTCACATGTCCATAATTTTTGAAAACAATATGAAACTCAATAAAAACTATCAGAAAATTATGTATATAAACAAATTATTGTAAATTACTTCAAAAATACCTCTCATAACCCTTTTCGTTTTTGTACTAGATCGACAGATGTTGAGCTAAGCTACAATACAACATTTAATTTACAACTGTGTGTCTATTACATTAAAAGTTATTGTTGTTTGAACATAGCCTATTCGCAAGCACAAAAGATCTTTGTCAGAACCCTAAACAGGAAAAATTTAAAAACACTTAACATTCATATTATATTTCATTTAATGGTTTTACAATATTAAATTACAATGGCTACAATAGTTACTCAAAGTGGCCACCTTCAGCTTGTAGACACGCTACAGCTCTCTGTACCACTTAGGTGGATAATTTGTAAGTTTGCCTTACAGCATTGGGTCAGCATACACTGTGGCCAGCCCAGATGCCTTAGCTGTTCACGGTGAAGAGGCTTCAGCAGTGGGATAATGCATAAACAGAACTTATATTACATTATATAACAAGTTACGGCTACACGCCGAATACTCGTAAAGCATGCGCTTACTAGATAAGTAATGATTTTGCGCACTACCCCAATGTAACACAAGTAGCTGGCACAAACAACAACTGCAAGTGACTCGCGCGGGTTACATGCGCATGATAATTGCCCGGATTATATGTGCAAGCTACTCGCGCGAGTTACATGCGGGATATAACCCTGAGATTATCGCGCTTATGTCGATCGCTTTCATACAAGGACATTATTCAGTAAATTGTTGGAATGTCAGACATAATTAAAAATCTGTTACGTCTGACCACCGGTTTTCCGCTGCCACTCAATAGGTTAAATTGTTACTTAGTATACGATCTGCATAAATACATCAACATGCGCATGTAACCCGTGTCGTATAGAAGTAACATTAGCTAAGCGCTCTGCAAATCTTTAACGATGACCTCAGACTATGTAAAAATTCCTCGCGTTTACCATAATATATGAAATGTTTTGAACTGTTATCTGTGACCCTGGTTGCTGTGATAGATTGCGATGTCGCAATGACATAAACGAGTGCCAAATGCACATGACGAATGAGTTGATAATATCCACTTTAGTAAAAGACGGACAGCTCATTTAATTGTCCGTCCTTGATGTGAACTTACGAATAAGCATTTAGTTTTACCATTTAAACGTATTTTTAAAATATAAATATAAAAGTCGACAGGAAATACACGAACAATGTTTACTAAGTAACCACTATGAAACATCTCAGAGAATTTACTATGGTATATACTTAGATCCCAATATAGTTGCAAAATTATCTTTAGTATTGTTACGTGCTGGGTTCGAGGGATAAGAATGTAAACAATATTACCGACTAAAACACGTTTTATTCTAGCACACAATTAAATTTAAAACACAACACACACTATACTACACATAACCACTATAACTAGCTTTAAATTCTATAGTATTTTCGCTTCCGTTCGCTCCGATGTATACTTGGCCACTTACGATTGTTAACCGACTCGGCGAGCGCAAGCCTGCCCCTTTTATATGCGGGTAAAGCGTTTCTAGAGTTTTCTAGAAACGCCATACTCGGTATGTAAACAGTACGAAGATTCAAGAATGTGTTCTCGCTATGCTTCTCGTACTGACAAATTATATAGTTCCGTAAGTCGTCAATAGATGGTGCTGCAATAAATTATTAGACGGAACTGCGGAGCCTTCACCACAATGCCGGGAGATGGCACTAGGTGTAACAGTATTATGAAGTTTTACAGTATTTGTTTTTTATAAAAGGCTACTCCTAAATTATGTATGTTTCTGTATCACGGGGAACTTAACAAACACTCAAACGACATACACAAAGAATACCCAGAACAACTATTTGTGAATCACAGAATCTTTTTTATTTTTGTCCCGTGGCTTGGCGACCCCTATAATCATCACGCTATCCATGCAGTCCAAAGGGCGTGAGAACCCAAAAAATAATTTTAACGCACGACAAATGGAACTTATATACGATAAAAAGTGCCGTTTGACCTTACTGCCAATAAAAATAGATAATTTTAAAACAGCTGATCTTATATAAACAATACAATATCTCACGAGCAAAAACAAATCTACAAAATATTTAACGAGGGAGTAAGTGAAGAATTAAGTAATATTTCAACATGTTGAGACATTGAACCGTAAAAATACCAGGAGCATGTGTTTATCACAGTTCGCTGTGTGTTATTCACGCAATTTACCTTTAATCCAACATAACTTATTAATCAGTTGGCAATAACTCATTGGCAGCATGATTCTCGTCACGTTTACATTTTAAATAGCACCAATTATCAATGTTCACGTTTTGTACATTTAATGTGAATCATATTCAAACGATAACCTCTAATTAATTTACTTTGCAACAAGATAATGTAGAGACATTACTAATGATAAGCTCATCACTGCGTGCGCGCTTAGTGATTCTAATTGTAATTTTTACAGATATCACATGTTTCAATACCATAAAGAATCCCTAGAATTGCTAAAAATATTGTTGTTGATGTATTGTGGACACATATCACAACGACATATTTTAAATTATTGATCCATAAAGTGATGATAATAAATTCTTGACAAAGTAAACTTCAATTCATTATAAACCAAAGCAAAAACAGACAAATTTAAAATATCGATGCTTTAAGCTTGTTTTTAAATTAATATAATCAGTATAAAGATTATATCAGGCAAATACAAGTTATAATCTACCCAAAAATGTGATCCTGTCATTGTCGAATCGGTTATGACTAATTAAAAGATTATTTTGTGAAGAATATAAAATCTAGATATAATTGCAGAAAGAAAAGAGACAGCTTAAAACTGTTTTATTCCTGTAAAATTGCCGATTTATCCAGTAATTTCTAAATGCACTTCAAATAAAAATGCAAATCGAAAATAATTATATGAGCTTTTGTTTTTAAATTTTGAAATTATGGTACTTCTAACTCATCCAAAGAGTTCAAAATCTGTTTTTGCTGCCAATTAGCTTCTAACTCATCCAAAGAGTTCAAAATCTGTTTTTGCTGCCAATTAGCTTCTAACTCATCCAAAGAGTTCAAAATCTGTTTTTGCTGCCAATTAGCTTAAAAATATTACGAGCAAATAAATTAATTTTGTTAGAAAATCTCTATCTTTATTTATATCGAGAGTTGTTGTGTAAATAAGGAAAACTACACACCTAATACATGTATCAGGTGTGTAAACTTTTTGGCCCTTGGCCAATGTGGGCAAAGATAGCTGTATATAGTACATAATGCATATAATTCAATATATTACGGGCGACTAGCCTGGTGTTATAGGTGCGTCAACCACGTAAGTACTGCTTACAGTATTTTTCAAACAATGTGTCCTACGTGGAAATTAATAAATGATAATTACGTCTCCCAATTAATATAATAACTTCAGTAATCTTCCACTTAATTATTTGTAATAAGGATGATTGCAATGTGTAAGTAAGTAAATGACGAATACTCTATGTGGTAGTTACTCTACATATTGCGGTATCCTACAAACAAAAGCAATAAGATAGTATATTTTTATTTTTACATGAAATACTTCATGTTGGGTTTGTTTTTTATTTGACTGATTTTCTGTAGAAGAAATAGCCTAGTGGGCGACCGTATGACTGCCATGCAGAGGTCTCGAGTTTAATCCCAGAGCGCGCATCTCTGACTTTTCAAAGTTATGAGCGTAATAAATTGCGCTTACTTAAAATAAAAAGTATTAGCTCTGGAAAAAGTACCGCATACACATACGGTACTTTTTCCAGAATGTCTCCGATGAAGTCAGAAAACTTTTTGAGTTGCAGCGGTACGAAATAGGCGTGGGCTGCCTGACGAAATAGGTTATTATTGATGTCTGCTATTCTAAGACTTGGCAGATTAATCATGATTTCAGGCGATTTTATATAATTACTAGCTGCATAAAATAGTTAAATTATGTGATAATAATTATGTTATGATTATTTAACATTTCCCATATTAAATTATACTTAAGTTTAACCATGATAAATTGTGCCGGCAACCAAGCTAAACATGGTCAAGCTAAAGAGTTGTAATTTACTTTTATAAGAATATTGAGCGATCTGTTGCATAATAATAATAAACCAAACAAAGTCAAATTATAAATTGGAGAATGTATTTTAATAAACTTAAAGATGGATGCGGTCTAAATATTACTACAGTAGCCAAAAATTTTTTTGGTGTTTCATTTACTAAATAAGTATGATAATTTACAAATTAAAGATACTAAATTTTACCTTGACGTAAAATTATATATCATCAATTATACATTATTTTACATGAATAATGCAAAAGCAAAATTAAAATAAAATTAATATTGTTGGGTAAGTTAATAAGTTGTAACCAGCCCGTGTCAATACACTGTTGTACACAATGTGTAAGGACATAGACCTCTTTCACAGAATGCGTGTCTTCAAAACCAAAGTTTGGTTGGCTTTTCAAGTGCTACCTATCATATATAATTCCCCCAGGTAATCGCAGAGAATCGTGTGCTACGTTAGCCATAATCGTTAATTAGGTCTACGAAAAATATCGCCAGCCCACATGCCCTTAAGCTTATTTATTCTTTAGGCTACGTTTATTGCAGTGTTTCTTAATCATTCATCATAAGAATACACAGTTAATCGTAGTTGTTTATCTAGCTGATTGCCTCCGTGGCGCAGCTGTAGTGAATGAATATACATACAATGGATTTTCTACTTACAAATCACATAACAAGCCCAGAGTTAAGAAGTTGGCGGTGTTAGACACCCCTGCGTCTCAGTAAGCATGTACAGCCGTTCCTGCACCTGATTTCTCTCCGTTCATGCTTGACTGCCGTCCCATCGTACACTTATACACTAAGTGTCTCCTGCACAGATGACCAGTCTTCAATAAAATTGGCCACCGTGAGCGATATTTGGTCTCAAGGGTTATTATAAATAAAATAAATAAAAATAAAATATCTTTATTTAGGACATTAATAGGACATGAACAGTCCATAGGTTGTTTAGTAATGGGTTAGTAACAGAATGTACTTATAGTCTATATTAGTAGTGTTAGTAAGTCCGCCCTCTAGGCACCGTGTGGTAGCACCATAGTTACATCTACTCTACGTTGTGTGATGAGATCTATGTATGTGCACCTATAGCTATTTCCACCCAGTGCCGTTGTATAGGATAGTCTGGCCTGTTAAAAATCATTTTCAGGATGCCGTTCCGAGTGTTACGCAAACGCTGTAGCAAGGAAGCCGCTTTTTATGCATGGTAGCGTGAAAACCATCTGTGCGAGCTTTAGCAAACATGCCCGATGCACTACAACGCCGCGGCAGCCGCAACAGCATCCTGAAGGCGTTGTTATATTGTACGCGCAGGACATTGTAGGCTCGGCTTGTATATGACACCTACAGGCCGCTCGAATAAAAGGACTGACAGAACACTTTAAATAAGGTCACTTTGACGTCTGCCGTGCAGCGTGCAAACCTGCGGGCTAGCATATTGCTCCTCACCGCCAACGCCCTGCGCTTCCACTCTATATCAATGACATCGCGTAGATCACTGGTGACAATATGGCCTAAATACTTAAAATGCTCAACTACGTTTAGTACTATGCCATTAAGATATACTGGAGGTACACAGCGGGGCTGTTGTTTTTGCGTTTTAAAACCAGAATTTCATTCTCATTAGAGTTCTACTTAAGGCCATGCACCTCCGCATACGTCTTGCAGATCGATAGACATATCGATTATTATTGTAAATGATTTATTGTACCCTAGACAAATTTACGATATAAACCAATGAACAAAAACAACACGTCTGAAATGTGTATGCTATTACGGGCAGGAAGAATCACGCTTAAAGTAAATTGCGTAACGAATACTTTAGAGGGCATTTAAAGTAGCCAGGCAAGCCAGGCTGAGATGGTCATGACATATTCTTCGAACAACAGGTCATGAGGAGAGTTCCCCTTATTCTTGTAGCCTCTTTATGGCTACAGGGATGAGGGGCAGGGTAAAACCCTAATCTATCTGGATAATAAAGGTCCAAAGGATGTAATGAGAGAGAGGAGCTTAGTAGAAGATGATTGTCAAGACCGTCCCAAGGGGCGCCAAATGATTGGGTCCAAAACACACATTTTGTCTTATGGAATCGAAGTCACAACACTCTGCGTAGTGGCACAGTTGGGGCGACCACTTAAGCCATTACACCATATGTGTAGTCATAGTTCACTGCGTGATATAAATAATATTTCCATGGTAATAATATTTGCGAGTTGATCACCAACTCGACCGGAGAATTGCAACCCGCGTGGGTTTAGTTCACAAAACATTTGTTTTGTGGTTCAGTTGGTTAAACAGCATTATTATCAGAAAAATATTTGTTGGTCAACTGGAATATTGTAACCTATAAAAACATATTTTTGGTTTTAAATTCTTTTATCGCAAGTTATAGTTCAAAAAAGTACAGTCAGATAAAACGTTTAAATTATTTGTTATTAATATATTATTACTAATTTATAGAACACCATTTAACGGATAACGCTCTTGCCTTCCTAGATACAAACAAAAGCAGTAGTAACTTTTATTGGTGCAGTGAAAATGACCAGACTTTTGTTAAAATGTGAGCAATATCAAATTGAATATAGCGTTATCACATACACCTACACCCATATAGGTTTTGAGACTTCAGGCACCGTCAAAGGATGTCAGACCCTTTGTCGTGATGAATTTAGATATGTTACGGGTAATGCTAGAAGATCAAGTAAACTTAGGTTTACCCGGGTTCACTTAGTATTACCCAAGCTATTTGGGTAAAGTTTGAAAATTCAATCAAACTCAACTGGCTGGGTAATGTTAGGACAATAAATAAATAAAATAAATTATGATAGTGTCGTATTTGTTCAATATATGTAAATTTTTATACAATATAATTATAACAATTAATTTCAATGTATAACAATTATACTAATAATAATACAGATCCAAAGTATAGGACCGATTTGAATGAATTTTTTTGTGTGTGTTCAAGTGGATTCGAGGATGGTTTAGATTTGGTTTTTTTTTCGCCTGTACAGGACAACGTCTGTCGGGACAGCTAGTATTATTATATATTATTATGTATTATTTATAGAAACATAATGCATATTAAAGATTCACAGCATCGTATTATGTTATTGCAGCAAAGTTTCACAAAACGTCTGCTACATTATTTATTATAACTCCTTTTTTGGAGCCATTACTTTCAAACAGATCCCACTACTGTCATATTTGTTAATACTTTGTATTTATGATGTCATTTATTATGCTCATTAAGTGAACTGTATGTTATTTTGAGTTAATAAAGATCTTTTAACTTATTTCTGGGCTTTGGTATATTAATAGATAGTTAGTGACATACATACAAAACAAATCTTAATAATATCTATAAGTAAAAATCCTAAAAATATTAGGAGTACCCAAAATAAAACGTCCAAGTCAGCCAAGTCTTAGAATAATAAATAGAAATTTATTGTGACTGGCCACCGGTGTGCCGCTGCGGCTCAATGTTACGACAGTGCAAATGCACTCTTTAATCTTTTGGCCACTTACCGGACCCCGAGTCACAGACCAGATATATAATAAAGTTAATAATTATACTTATAGTCAAATGCAAAACCTTTTTCATTGCGTGAAATACATATACCTACACTAATTTATAAACATCTTCATCAGCCTTACAGATTTGTAAAACGTCAAATTTAGTATTGGACTTGCGGTCGAAAGGTCGTAGGTTTGAATTACACTCATTGTACTACCGATGTAACCCACTCTTAATTCTAGGTTCTATTATTATCTATTCCCATTCTAGGTTACCTGAAAGGGTTAACAATAATACACCGCGGAGTGCATGTCGCTCGCGCTGCCGCCGGAGACGTATTTATGTAATACTCGTATAAGACGCCTAGCTGTACCAAAAACCTGTGTAAAAGTTTAATCTGTGCTATTGCTATTTAATAAACTTTCTGTGATCAATCCTTTCGCTGTTATTCTTCTTCTTAAATATTTGAATGAAACACTTACAGACCATAGGAAAGGACGTATGTTACTTTTTGTTCTAAAATGGCATGAAGGGGTTGAAATAAGGGATTAAAGTTTGTATGGGAATTCGTCATTATCTCGCCTAAACCACAACCGATTTTAATTAAATTTGGTAGAGAGATAGATTAGACATTTAGAGCAGCGATAGCTCAGTAGGGAGACCAACAGACTGCTATGCAGAGGGTCTCGGGTTCGAACCCACGTCGCGCACACAGTTATAAATTTTCGAAATTATGTGCGTATTGATTGACAATTATCGCCTGCTCTGTGCCTCGGAGGCACGTTAAGCCGTCGGTCCCGACTGCCATGAACATCTATGGCAGTCGTTATTGGGGAAGTCGACACAAAAGTTCCCCCTGAGTCGAAGTGTCGCCGGTCTGTACTGACTGGCCCCCACACAAGATAAGATAAGATACCCTAGACCTTAAGAAAGGACATAAATGACCTTTTGTTGTACAAAAATGAAGGGGTTGAAATAAGACATAAAAGTTTGTATGGGAATTCTTCATTATCGAAGATAAAACTATGAGACTTTGTATTTAGGCACTTGATAAGAAGGCATTAAGTAAACATTTGCTCCAGCGATTTTGAAATTGTGACCTACATGGGGATGAAATAGGCGAGGAAATTTCGTATGGAAGCCCAAACAAATCTATCTATTTTTACAATATGTATATTTATCGGAAACATTGTATAATGAGTAAAAATGCCGTCAGTGTGACTGGTTAAAAACTGTACATACTTAAGGAAATGATAATTTATGATCAGACGTAAAGTATAAAAAAAAATAATAACAAAATCTGTTAACGTGCAAAAAAAACCTTTATGAAAATTTGTATGAAATATCCATAAAATTTTGACACTGCGCGCGTCGCACACAATTGTCGGAGGCTAATGACCTTTGATAAGAAAAGAACGGGCGGGAAAGCAAATGGAGAGTGCGGGGTGCGGTAGCGGGGGGCGGAGGCGGAGGTTTTGTTTAGTTTTGGTATATGCGCAAGAGTGTCCGAGCATTAAGTTTTTATTGGATAACCAGGTAAATTTTAAATACATATTATTATACATAGATATTCGGAGCCAGAACTGCCAGTTATTACTAGGGGTACGCCGGCAGATGAAATAAATGCCTGTTTGAAGGCGGCTGTATGTACACGTAAAAAGTTTTGTCTGACTACAAATATGCGACTACAACTACACAACGATTCTCAAGCAGGACAATATGCGGCTGCTTTTCTAAAAGTTGGCGAAGATTGTATGTTTACAGATAGTAATGCATGATTACACTGAAACGTGAATTCTATCAAATTGTCCATAACACAGATGGTTTTATGGACAATTTGATAGAATTCACGTACGGACAATTAAATAATATATAATGTCTATCCAGATCTACAAATAAGTAATCGAGAATGGTTGTGTGACAGGTTAATTTTGGCGCCGACAAATGAGACGGTAGGCCAGATAATCGAATAGATTATTTCAGATGTTGAGAAAGATGTTGTCGTGTACTTCTCAGTAGACAATATTTTGGACAGTGAACAAGTGACATCGTACCCTAGAGAGTTTCTTTATGTTTGTATAGGATGGAAAAACAAAAACGTAGTTTATAAAAATGTGTTAAAATAAGGCATTTGCAGTAAACCACAGCATTTATATGCGTATCATAGTAACTATTCCACGCGGATGAAATCGCGGGCAAAAGCTAGTCTTTTTATAAAGAAGAAAGCAAAATCACCTGAACCTTAAAAATATGTAGGTATGTAATAAAATCCTAAATATACTATCTTCAATTCTATTCTATATTATCTTTAGACTACTTGGTATAATATTTTTCTTAAGATTAATTTATATGTAGTTGGCACATCTAAATCTATATGTTCTGTAATTTATTTATGCATTATGTGTGAATGCTGAGAGATGAATATTTTTAAATTATTATATTTATGATAACAATGTTAAACATTAGTACCATAATAATGCATGTAACCTTTTTTATCGCATTTTGATGCGAAATATTCGCAATAACAGCTTCCTTTATATGTAAATTTATATTATAATAGATTTAACATAGCATACCTTAGTGGATTTCAGTTGCTATATACATATAATTATGCTGCATATATGATAAGAAACAATAAATAAAAACAGGTTTGCGTTATTAGCTTTGTAATGTTTTATTTATAAGTATATAACTATTTATATTGATGATGCCAAATGTTGATGAAATAATCATTGAATATAGTGATATTTTCTGTGTTAGGATATTTCACCACGTACTACGTATTGCGATGCAGGCAATTATAATTGTTTGTATGTCCACACTACGCACTTTAAAGAAATGCCAATGTTAGTCGGTGCTGCATGTAGTTTTCATACAACTCTACTTTTTTAGACAATAACCTGGAAAGCAACGCACTATGGAGTTATAGGTACTGTATGTACCTACCTACTTCTTTTTATCTCTGCATCACCTTAAGAGGAAACACAAGGGCCGTTTTTCCATACAAATGTAGTCCCCTGTTTCCTCCCTGGATAATGCCAGTAGAACAATAATATTTTAAAAGAACATGTATAGCCTCTATTGGCATGTCCCTATGTTTTCTTTTTTTTCATTAATTAATTATTAAAAGAGATATGAGCCTTCAAAAACCTCAAATATTGGTCAGATTTTCCGCTGTGTTCAAACATCCAGAAAAAAAATTTGAGTAGATTATATAAAAAAAGAAAAACATAGAAACACGGCCAAAGCCTTTCTTCAATTTTTAATGAAATATGTAGTTAAATCGGTCAAGTGTTGGAGAAGGAATCAGGGGACTACGAAACGTTGATTTTGTGTACTTTTATAGGTATTTTCGGCCCAAGGTGCAGTTGTCTCTATCACGCTCTGCGGGTACTGCGCGACAGCAATAGATTTTACAAATACCTATTTTTCAATTCTCTCGCCCGTGGTGTTTCTTCTTAAGGTCGACTGATAGATAATGCCCTTGGCATTATGTCCGCCATTATACTATTTTGTGCATAAAGTTTTAAATTAAAATAAATAAATTTTGTGCTTTACGATCTCAAGCCACCGAAAAATCTTTGCTGGTGGAGTTAACGTTAAAATTTTTTTGGTATGCAGTTCAACAAACTGAATCGACAATGAATAAGGGATCAGGATCCACAGTATGAGTTGGTGAATTATGCATATTTACCTTTGCAAGCCTAACTTAAAAGCGTAAACTTAATACATAAATTCTACCATTACCTCGTTAATTACCTTTACAATTATTTTTATGAAATACAATAAATTATTTTCTTATTGTAATAAAGTGTGAAACTACTTGTGTTTTACATCATCATTTTTAAATAATTTGGCATTTGTTTGATGACAAAGACTATACATTGTATTGGCTCAACTAAAAAGAAAATACTTTATACGGAGCACTGTCCAGTATTTCTTAGAATGAGTCCTGCACGTATATACTACCCATTGGTATTGTGCACAAATTGGCAAATTGTCCAACGGCACTTCGCAATAAATCGTCAATTGCCTAATGGCTTAAAACCAAGTCTGCGGGCATCTACATATCTCTCACTTGTTTAGTTGAGTTAGGCCAGTCAAGTTCAATATTGGAACATGTTACTTCTTTTACAATATTATATGTTTAACCCTCAGTGACGATTCATATTTTCAAAAAATAATATGTACGTATTAATCTACATGAAATTCTTAAATTCATGTAAATAAATTCGTACATTTTTATTTTAACTAACAAACATTCTGCCTAATTAAAGTAGTTACTCATTGAAAAATCCAACTTGACTTCTAAAAATTTACATATATTTTAAAGACTGTATATGTCAAAACATTTACGAACTCGATTGTACATTTAATTAAAACGACCACTAATTAATGAATAGATAAATAATGTTCAACAAATCCATAATGTATTAGATTAATTTACAAAATATATTCAATTTTATTTTATTGTTTACAAATTGTAAATTAATCTTAATAAGTCAACAAAATTTTATTTGCACTTCAAACTTTATTTCATAATCACTTAACGTAATAAACAGATAAAAAAATCTTTATAGCAATAGATAGATAGAACAGTAAATGATTGTATACCATGTGTCATAATAACATATAAGTAGTTAAATTGTGTATGAATAGGTATACAAACTCTTTTGTGTTTAGAGTATATGAATAATATTAAAATTTTCAAGCATGTGTCATTATTATTCACTTTGTTTAACTAAACTTAATTAGTATGTTAATTATACAAACATTATTAGTACCTATCTATAAAATTAAACTTGGGATACGATATATTATATGGCCCACGATGCTAGAACGTGGACACTTATGGCAACACTAGTTCACAAATTAAGTCGCAATAGGAAGACGAGATGGTAATCCATTTAGCGCACCAGTTCGAAGTGCAGCAATAGTATTCCGCATAGGACAGCCATGTGTAAACATTCAAAAACTAAACTATTGATATTCTATTCCACTTAGCGCACCTACAGACTATAACATCTGGCTGTTATTGCGCTAAGTTGCTTTATCGGTGTATCAATAATTTTATATCGAGCTATAGAATGATCTACACTTAGGGTTTCATTGAGGGACAAACTCAAAAACAAGGTTATCCTGCAATGAATTAAAGTTAGTGTCATAGCTCGCAGAATAAATAAGCTCAAGTGGCGATGGCGTTGAAGCAAACGAGTCTTGAAGTGGAGTAGGGATCTTCTGAGCTGGGACTGGATGGGGAAAGCGAGATAGAGAGTTGTGGCGTAAAATAGTAGAGCTATCCTTGTTTGCAAACCCAAAATATTTTCTTCTCGTCACACAAATGCTTATAATGTACGATACATGGTAATATTTATTACTAAGTAAAGCTTAAAATAATGTTGTTAAAATAATAAAAATCTTAAAATACGGTTGCCAGATTGGAACAAGGAATTGAACACATATACATATCTATAAGAAATTGACAGATTTTTGGATCATCATAATTCTAGTAGCTTACAAGCTGTAATTATGCACTTAACACCGTACTAATATATTCTTGAAAATGTGCCGGTGGTGGTATGGCAGAATCTTTGATGCAGCAGGACTTCAGACTGTTATCTACATTATTAGGTATAACTTTATAAGATTAACAAGACATTTTAAAACAACAAAAACAACACCATATCAGTTCATTTTGCCTTCGAGCGGCTTAGATAATGGTAAGTGTTGGGTTTATCCACCCAGAAATTATCAGTGGCATTCAAATTTTGGATCTATGCCTGGTGGACGACAATAGGCTTTTTCTATATTACTTGGGATCTGCACCACGGTTAAAGAAATGTGGCAGCAAAACAACTCTGATTATATTTGGAAATAAATAAACGAGAATCTATGTAGGTCTTGTATTATGTGTACATATATTATAAAACGTTGCATCTACAATATTATTATGCATCGTAACAGATACTTGTACATCGCGCCATCTAGGAAAACCACTTTCAACTACATAAGTAAAAAATGCCGTCGTGTGAACACGCTTGCACAAACACAGTTCTAGTTACCTTTTAAGTTTCAAGTATCACCGCTAGATGTATACATCACTGCACCAGACATCTTTAGATTTCTTACAAGAAAATAATATTTATAAGTGGAATAATTGTTTAAGTACTATCATTTACGCATTTATATCAATAATATTTTTTGTGGAGACATCATAGTTCTAAGCTTATAATGGTATATAATTAATTATATGCAAACTCTTTGTCTTATTTTATTAGGTTTATTTTGGTTAATAATTTGAATTTGAAATGCAACAATTAACAAGAAAATATTGATCTTAGATAAATACACAACAAATGTCTGTTGAGTACCATCTTTAAAATGTCCTACTCTGAGAATGTACCAAATATGCAAAAAAAACAAACGAGCAAATAATTTAAAAAAAGATGTTTAATAGAATTTTTACATTAAGTAATCAAATAACTTTTATTAATAACTCAAGAGAATAATAATAATAATAATAATAATAATAATAATAAGCCCCCTATAATCCAACCATACGTCCGAGTCGAACATCTGACTCACGTGGGGGGCGGATACGCGATATTTCATTCAGTTTACTGGCGCGGCCAAAATGGCTCTGGAAACCCATTCCAATGGAGATGATGTTAAGAAGTAAACGTCTAGGACCGCTTCCCGGGGGCGATCGCCGGGGCACACCTGGAGCTGACGCTAGGTGTCACAGCATGCGAACCGTCAGCGGAGAGGAGTTGAATAGGCGGGCTCCCTCCGGGTCTCCCGAACTTATTACAGCCAACCACATAGACAACGACAGCATTAGTTTAAATTCATCACCCTCAATAATTGAACCCTTTAGCCCATCCACAAATTCTTATATATCGTCACCGGTGTCTTCCGTGTATCAAAATTCACGCGGAGCACCTACACCAACCTTAGCTGTTGCGCAGGAGGTCAATGCCTTTTTACCTGCGTCCACTAAGGCTGGAAAACCTAGAGTTCGCATGAGCTGGAGCAAAGAAGTAAACATGTTTATCATGCGGACCTACTACTACATAACGAAATTAGAGACAGATATGACCACCTACAGAAAACACCTACATGAAATTTTTATAAAGCAATACCCCCACATCAAAGTTACTGAACAGCGAGTCTCCGACCAGAGAAGAGCAATAGTAAGAAATAAACTACTGTCACAAGAAACACTTGATCAGTTAAAACAAGAAACCCAAAGACAATTACAGGATATAGATATAGCCAATAATACACATGATAACACCATCACACAAAACTTAGCATCACAATCTCATATTCAACAAACACTTTATACTCAATTGAGAATGCAAACTCAATCATCACCATCACCGTATAGACACACACAAATATCACATACATCAACGCAAACTGAAACAATTACTTTAACGATAGAAAATGATATCGAAATGTTAGCTGACTGCGATCTTACTATTGATACACACATTCAAGAACTACGTGAAAAGCTCAGAACAACACTAACGAGATTCTCTGGCATGGAAGCAGGAGCTCGACCAAAATTACCAAAATTAAGATACAGTAATAAACTTTCCAAATTAACTAATTTATTCGACCGTGAGATACTAATCCAATTTGTAACCGACAATACAGAGTTAACAGACTTACACACTTTAATATACTGTACAGCGGTAGTTATATCCGAAGAACTCAACTATAAAATAATAGATTACACAACAAATATACATAATAGAAAACATAATAAACCAGCATGGCAAGTTAGACTGGAAAAAGATATTGTAAAACTTCGCGCTGATTGCGGCCGACTTACGCAATATATTAATAGCAACAGATCAAAAAAAGTAGTAAAAAGAGTTGAACAAATATTTAAAAACTGGAATATGCATACTAAACATGAAAGTAACAATAGAAAGCCTGAAGAATATTTAGACACGCTCAAACAGAAACTAGCATTAAAAGTACACAGACTCAAAAGATATAAGAAAGCCGAACAGCGCAAGGTTGACAACACTATATTTACGTTAAATGAGAAAATATTTTACAAAAACCTCTTGAATTCACAAACTGATAAATCTACAGTAGATAACACAGAAATACCATCAAAATCACAACTAGAAGAATTTTGGTCAGGTATATGGGAAGAACAAGTACAACATAACGATAAAGCTGAATGGATCGAGGAAGAAGCTAACAAATGGAACGCATTAGAGGAAATGGCATTTGAGGAAGTTACAGAAAGTGACGTAACTTTAATAACAGCTAAATTACATAACTGGAAGTCACCGGGTATAGACAAAATTCATAATTATTGGTATAAAAAATTAACATCATTACACAAATCCATAGCGAAAAACTTAACTGACATAATATTACGGAAACAGAACGTACCAGATTTCCTTGCCACTGGCATAACTTATATGTTGCCGAAAGCCAAGAACTCAGTAGAACCTTCAAAATATAGACCCATCACATGCCTGCCAACATTATACAAAATCCTTACTTCAGCAATAACCCGAAAAATTTACTCTCATATTGAAAATAATCACATAATAGCAGAAGAGCAGAAAGGATGCAGACAAGGCCATATGGGTTGTAAAGAACAACTTATTATAGATTCTACTATTCTCAAACACGCCACAACACGAAACAGAAATTTACACTGCACCTACATCGATTACAAAAAAGCATTTGACAGTATTCCTCATTCTTGGTTGCTACAAATTCTACAGATTTATAAAATTCACCCTAAAATAATAGATTTCCTGCGAAATGTAATGACAAAGTGGAAAACAACATTGCAACTAGGTAACCGCGACAACATAATCAAGACCCGACAAATATTTATAAAGAAAGGTATCTATCAGGGCGATTCTCTGAGTCCATTGTGGTTCTGTCTAGCCTTGAACCCTCTATCACATTTACTGCGACGCTGCCAGGCCGGATATTGTCTTAAATATAATACAGGAGACACAGTTATCTCACATTTAATATATATGGATGACATTAAATTATATAGCAAATCACTTAAAGATATGAATACGCTTTTAGAAACAACTACTAAATTCAGTAAAGATATTAATATGGCTTTTGGATTAGATAAATGTAAAACGTTACATATAATAAGAGGCAAAATTCGGCCTGGTGACTATCCAGTGGATGATGCTAATACCATTACAGCGATGGAACCCACCGATCTTTATAAATATTTAGGGTATAAGCAATCAAAAGGACTAGATCACACAACACTCAAACAAATACTTACAACAGAATACAAAAGAAGAACTAATACCATTTGCAAAACTCAACTCACTGGCAAACATTTAATTAAAGCATTGAATACATATGCCGTACCAATATTAACTTATTCATTTGGAGTTATAAAATGGACAAAAACTGACATAGAACACATAGAACGAAGTACACGCACCACATTAACAAAGCACAATCACCTTCATCCTAAATCCGCAATAGAAAGGCTTACCATTAAAAGGCAGGTTGGAGGTAGGGGTTTCATAGATATACATCACCTCTGGCAGAAACAGATCTATAACTTGAGAAACTTCTTCATCACAAAATCTTACACCAGTGAAATCCATAAAGCCATAGTTGAAAATGATTACAACTACACCCCACTTAACCTACACGATCCACCAAATATACAAAACCCTAACAATAGCGAACCGCAGATACAGAAAATTGAAGAATGGAAAAAGAAAACACTTCATGGAAGACATCCTCATGACTTAGAGCAGACTCACGTAGACACGATAGCTTCAAACAAATGGTTGAAAATAGGTAATTTATTTCCAGAAACAGAAGGATTTATGATAGCTATCCAAGATCAAATAATAAACACCAAAAATTACAGGAAATATATAATTAAAGACCCTGCGGTTACAAACGACAAATGCCGTAAGTGTCACAATCAACCTGAAACCATTCAACATATAACTGGAGCATGCACAACTCTTACACAGACAGATTACACACACAGACACAATCAAATAGCTAATATTATTCACCAAAAACTAGCACACAAACATAGTCTCATACAAGACATAAACACTCCCTACTACAAATACACGCCTCAAACTGTACTAGAAAACACCACACATAAGCTGTATTACGACCGCGCTATTCTCACTGACAAGACCATTCACTACAATAGACCAGACATAACTTTACAAGATAAAATTAATAAAACCACATATATTATAGACATTGCAGTCCCTAATACACATAATATACAAAAAACCATTAGAGAGAAAATAAGCAAATATGTAGAATTAAAAGAAGAAATATCAAGAATATGGAGGCAAGATAAAGTATATATAGTACCTATTGTTCTTTCTACTACCGGAATCATACCCAAACATCTACACCATAGCTTGAAATTAATAGATCTAAAAGAATCCGTTTACATAATTCTCCAGAAAACAGCCATATTGAATACATGTAGGATTGTTAGAAAATTCATGTCACTGGACGAAAACGATATAACACAGACAACATCTATACCATAATATTTAAACACACACTACATTTACTTGGTTTTGGCCCGTAAATGTAGTTAAAACCAGCCACGAGCTGAGAAAAAATAAAAAACCATAATAATAATATTCTACCACATACACACAACACCATCTAGCCCAAACTAAGCAGAGCTTGTACTATGGGTACTAGACAATGGATAAACATACATATATACTTTTTTTTTTTGTAAATACATACATATTATACATATAAACACCCAGACCAAGACAAACATTCATGTTCATGCACACAAATGTTTGACTTGTGCGGGAATCGAACCCGCGACCTCAGGCGTGGCAGTCGGTTACACTAACCACTACGCCACCGAGGCCGAATAGTAGAAACAATTTATACAATTTTAATTAAGATTAGCCCTAAACGTTTACATTTTCTTTTATGTTTTTAAGAATCCTTACGCTTTATACACAAACAGTTATTGTCAAGCATATTAATATTCTATAGGCCCTGCAATCGTTCCTCACATTTCTTCACATCCTGATCCCCCTCACCTTGCTCATTACTAACAGCTTCAAGGAGAAAAAGAATAATGAGAATGAAGAAATGATTTTTAACGGCGTGGTCACAGTGCGGTAGACAACCCATCTTGTTGCATACTTGCATGTCGTTGACTAACTGTTTGCATTTTTGAATCTTTGGATCACTTAAAATCCTGTTATAACTACTTTCAGTAATACCCAGGCATTAAATTAAATATCATTGAACTTTTTATCGAATTTCGGGCTTTTCATCACTTGGCATATTCTGGCCTCACGAATAATAATAATAATGTTTATTTTCGCCACAGTATAACAACACTCGTACATAATCCTTACTTAATATATATATATAAATTCAAAAGTAACTATCTGTCTGTGACCTTTTCACGGCTAAACCACTCAACCGATTTAAACGAAATTTGGTACGTATTAAAACCTGGGAAAGGACATAGGCTACTTTTTATTGATGTAGGTACTACGCGGGCGAAGCCACGCGCAAAAGCTAGTGTTCTATATTTACGAGTACACAGACATGATGACATAATAAATAAAATAAAATTGTATTACTGACACACGTTAAGTGGTGACCGGTCCCGTTGCTAAGTTGTTATAAACAACTTGTATTAAAGAGCCTCTCTTCTCTTCTTTAAGATTTGCATTAAATTATGTTTGATTTTCTTTGAAAAACCATGTGTGACATACAAATGTAACAATAATTGAAATGTTTACGCCATATATGTAGCTGTTACGGCAAATGGCAATGACGCTTTGTATCCATTAAACCAAAATAAGAGTAGCATAGCCAAAATCACAAAAAACAGTTGTTCGTCTTGTTTAACAATACGTCTAAAATTACTGTTTTCACCGGGTTGATGCTATGTCTTGCTAAAAGGACCATTCTTAGATATAGAACATGGAATTGTTAAGAGGCTTAACCACCTTCTCAAAAATCGTATCTTGATATACTTGTACCAATGTTTTAACACATTTCTCACAAAAATATGGCTCAGTCACTCCTTTATAGCTAACAACCCCACCATACCATCACGGAAGTCGGATAATGTCCACGTTATACTCTGCTGACTAATTGGGAAGCTTCTAGAGATATAGAGCGTTGAGCATAAACTCGGTCATTTTGCGTGTTAAAACATTGCTCAATAGTAAAAAAAATCTTGTCAGTAAATAAACATTTTCTGTGATCTGCCTTTGCGTACCGCTTAAGAAGTTGTTTTGATTTTACCATTCTGGTTCTTATAATATAATCAGTTAAATAAAAACCATTGCTCTTATAGGCTGCAAGTCCTAAGTCATCTTTCAAAATACGTGACATGGTTCACGGTGCTATATTCATTTCCCGAGATATCTTAGAATCTTTCGCTTTCGGACAGGATTTCTTTGAATTCTTTCCTTCATTACTTTGATCGCCTTTTTCGTACGAATACTACGTGGATGGCCAGATCTTTTTCTGTCACTAATAGAGGAGATTTCATTGTACCTATCAATAGGTACCCGGTACACAAACATTCGACTAATAGCAAGCGGTAATTTCCAAAATTGCATTTTCTTTATACCCACTTTGTGTAATGCTATCACAGCAATTTCTTTTTTATTCTGTAATAGGATTGCGTTTGACCGCGATCTCACCTGATCTTGTCAATGCAGTCACAGTCACAGATGCAGTCGACGATGGAACACGCTCCCCTAGAAGATACCTTTTCACTCGTGACTTGAAGACACCCAGATTGTGCTCATCGGGAAACAAGAGGTAGTGAGTTCCGCTCCTTTGCAGTACGCATTATAAAAGTGGGAGCAAAGCGCTTGGTGCGTAAATGTGGTATATCCACCATGTACCTGTCCCGCTGGTCTGTTTGTCTGGTCGTCCGATGGTAAAAAGAGGAAGAAGGAGCCAAATTATGCATTTCCTCTGCACACTCTCCGAAATGTATCCGATAGATTAATTTGGTTCTCTTTATCACCCACTTTGTCAAATGCAAATGTTATATTATGTTTTTTCTTAATTGTATTAGTATTTATGGCCAGACTACAACGTTAGCTTGCACTAAAAAATTTATGACATATGCGCCATTCGTTTGCGGTAAAATACTCCATATTATAATTACAAAATTTTTTTTCACCGAGTATTATAAAGCGGTACCCAAAACCTG
This sequence comes from Catocala nupta, assembly GCA_963675205.1. Lineage (NCBI taxonomy): Eukaryota > Metazoa > Arthropoda > Insecta > Lepidoptera > Erebidae > Catocala > Catocala nupta. The sequence continues at coordinate 20,488,695 of OY776086.1, read as the reverse complement.
AAGAGTATGTGCTTTAAAAATAAAAAGTTATAACCTTACTTAACTTACCTATTGTCTCATATCGCACAAAGACTTAGTAAGCGATCTGCAGCTCCACCGTAATGTTTAAGAAGGTAGTATTCACACGCACGCTTATCTATTGTATATGTCGGATCGGCAGCGTTTTATTCAGTCCTTATCAGCCATTTTATAGAATCAAAGCACGTGGGCGTGCAGTGGAAAATGTTGGTTTCAATTAATTGAAATACGTAGGTAGTCAGATACCTTGTATTCGAATTCAACTAACAACTACTTCACACTAAGGGCACTTATCACTATGAAACGCGAGACAGTTCCTAAGAGGTGTGCACTGGTCCACGGTAACACGTAGACTGACCTCTATTCGCCCCTCGCGCCGCCTCGTAGACTCCGTCCAGCGCTGCTAGATGTCGCTGGTGTTCTGCCTTAATGCCTTTCTGTGTCACTAGATGGCGCTAGTGTCCTAACTAACAGTATTGCCGTTCCGACACGGCCATCCTGTTTGCACACGTCCTCGTGTGATGGTTACTCTGCAAACAAAAAGCCCGCAAGAGAATTTTGTTTCACTCGGTCACTCCTGACCAAACTCAAGATTCATCGGATCGGTGAAAGTAAGGAAAATGTTAGGACTACAGTTTTATTTCAATCAAATCTTAATCTTTAACTAAATCAAACATGGTAAAATTAGGAATTATCTAAATACAACAATCATTATCCAGGGCTACGTACCATAGTTGTTCAAATCGATCTTTAAAATTCTACTGCAATAAATACTGCCAAGCCCACAGAAACTTTCGAGTAAATCCTCCAACGCCACGGCTTTCTAGCCGACCAGCAATCGCATTGCTCTCACACATCCAGCGCATGGATCAAAACTTCTGTACGCATATCCATCAAATGGATCGCCCGTGTACATAACTCACTGACTGCACACTACGGTCGCTCCAGACCCCGACCTCCGCCAGAGTTAAACGCGCATCGCGCACCCATGGACTACTTGAGTTGCCTCAAGAGACACCGATTTCTACCGGGCTATGACTACGTAATAACCACTGGTACGGTCCAACACAATACGGCCGATAGAACCTTTTACTCGAACCTCTACCGTAACTTAAGCTTGCTCATCATTATCAAAATCCTTATCAACATCAACTGGTACGTGGCCCTCAGGCATCTTCCTTAGCCTATCGTGTGCGTACTTGTATGTACGTTTCGATTTTGCCTTGAACGTATAACGATTCCCCTCTAACACCTCTATGACTCTAAATAGTCATTTGCACTTGGGGTCTAACTTTCATTTCCATAAACACAATTCGATTCACATTCAGAATAGATAGCAACAATGTACAACAGAGACTTAGTGAATACTTCATTTTATAACAACAATAATTCGCTAACAAACTATTCATTAAAAACTATTCAATTTTGTCCGTCAGCGTAGTATGCAATACTCTAAATCATCACAACCAACCAGTCACGTGGGCTACCTCTATCCGGTACCCAGTTTCACACAACAACAATAATCATCAACTCATTGCCTCCATCTGACAATTCCAACAGCGACTACCTACATCTCCAAGCCATTCGCATGCCACTCACGGTCGTGGCCGCACTGCGACGGGAAAATCAGGCCCGATTTTACGCCTACGCCTACGAATAACTGGAGGTGAAGGCTATCTGAGCGACTTGCATAGCACATTACGACTCCTGGCACAAAAGTTCAACCTCTTCGTCATTGTCTATCGGTCCCGGTACGTATATTTCGTAGTCTATCTTGTTATAAGCGCACTTATAACTCCTATTTGAATTTAAACCCTGCTAAACATAACGGTCGCTCAAAAGGAGCCCTTGTACTAAGGTCTAATTTTGTTTAGTTATGATCCTCGTTTTAAAATAAAACAGTCACCGTTAGAAAGCCGAACTCATTGGGCCTTGATGCCATCAAATTGCACATTGATCTGCAACTTCCTCGTGTCTACCAATAGAAAGCTGAAGTAATAGGGCCTTGATCCTGTTAAATCGCGCCTTGATCTGGAACGTTCCCTAGTGTATCTGTAAACAAGAAAACATCTTGGAGTAGACTATTAACCTCGGTCTACCTGATCATATTGTTGCAAAGTTAAGTGTCTTATCCTTTCAGTGAAGATCGTTCACAAAATTAAATGAACCAACGATTGTAAGTTAACTTATCTCGATCACATACAATGTCATGACTTGGTTTTCTAAGCAAATAGTGACCAGCAGTCACCCATACCGCTATCGCCTACCGCGATACGACCAACAACGATAGTCTCCTTCGAGACCCAGGTCCCGCTGCACCACCAGCTGCCCATCACACCCTGAACAACTCATCCGAGTTTCAATTACGAATACAGACAAGTGTGTACAGTGCGATCAAATAGCCATGGTATGTGTCTACGTACTCCCAATGGTACCTTCGCCAATGTCCTCAACATCGGATTCCCAATCAAATTTATTACAAAGTTAACTCCTACATAACATTCTTAACTATTATTGGAGCTGGATTCAGAGCATCACTGACAATACAATCAATTACCATAGACTCCCATTACAATCAAATCAAATAACTAAAGCTCTACATGTGATTCATAATCATTCAGTAACCTCCAGTTACTAAACCAGGTACTCAACCAGTTACTCAGTTGCCACTCATTTATCTGCGCATCCTCACAAGGATCACCAAGTCCCTCCTGGACTTTATGGTTTCCTACGAAACCCCAACACCAGAGTTGTCTGCCTACCGCGTACTCACGGACTACTGTTTACACAGTTGATACCGATTTCTACTGAGCTACGGCTACAAATCAACCTCTGACATTGAACTCACACAACCAATCAACATGTAAGCTTAGTTTTCTACTGTCTCGTCAGTATTAAGGTTCACACTTTGCTCTCTTCAAGATCGTCAGTTATGCTCTGATCCTCTGGCATTTTTTCTCAACCTATCGTGAGCGTATTTGTAAGTGCGCTTATTGACTAATAGACTCGCAAAAGTCTAATTAATAGGACAAATACTTCTAGCTTGTAACAATCATTATTCGTTAACTTTAGTACGTACAATCTGCCTGTCATCTAAACTTAATCGGTATAGACGATGTTTAACGATAACATCCGGATTGATTAGCCGAATAATCACAAGCATTTTTCGTAAACCATTTACAATGAAATTTAAATAGCTAAGCAAAAACAACATTAACTTTTGCATGTTGTCCGAGTAGAGGAAATCAATATTTTTTTTTTTTTTTTTTTAATTTTTAAAAAAGACACCTCCCGCATTAGGACTAAATCCTGTGTCGCGGGGGACTTTACAAACATACAACTAACGGACACAATGAAACTAATTACTGAAGGTACTTCACAAATAGCAACTAAGTTATTGTAATTGTTAATTCTTATTTTAAAATATCACGGTCTTTTATAACCTCATGTTTTATAGCATAGTTGGGTAGAATATGGAACAAAATTGCAACATTATTCTCATTAAAAATAACCTCAATCAGAGTTCGTCGGTAAAACAAATAGCGGAATTATCAATACCAGTTATTTGAACAGAATTATTATAACGTGTGCGTTCAAATATGTTAGCTACAATTAATTACGCAAGAGAACTTTCGGCAACCGAATCGAAATAAAATGAAAACGACCCACCTGATGGTTGTAACTAACCGCACAGCAACTATCTCGCAGCTGTCTACGCGTTGCTCGCTTGTTGAGCTATCGCCAAGAACAGTGAGAATGGAGTTCAGATCCCACTTCTGATGTTGGATCGGCAGCGTTTTATTCAGTCCTTATCAGCCATTTTATAGAATCAAAGCACGTGGGCGTGCAGTGGAAAATGTTGGTTTCAATTAATTGAAATACGTAGGTAGTCAGATACCTTCTATTCGAATTCAACTAACAACTACTTCACACTAAGAGCACTTATCACTATGAAACGTGAGACAGTTCCTAAGACGTGTGCACTGGTCGACGGTAACACGTAGACTGCCCTCTGTTAAATATCTGAAGGACTCTACAAAAGAGTCGTTAGCTTTTTGGATTAAAACAGTCATATCATAATTGCTGGCGTTCCACAAGGCACAGTGCTCTCCAACGTTGTTCATCCTGCATATAAAGGGCTCATTTTCAACTGAAAATATGCACGTCTCCTTCACGGAGAGTGCTCTGAGAAAGTACTTGAATTGCTTCCAACGATTCTCCTCTACTATCGCATCACACTACACCACATTAGGATACATCCGTTCTATCTGGAAACTATCCCATCCAGCTCGTTACATTTTCAGTTCGGTTCAGTTCACGCTTCGGCACGAATGGGCCGGCTCGACTGGAGTGATACCCGGCCTCACCAAAAACCGGCGTGAAATAGCGCTTGCGTTATGTTTCGTCGAGTGAATGAGGGTACCGGAGTCCCAAACCCTTCCCCCCTATGATGGCACAGTTGAATTACCGAACGCTACCCCAAGAGGGTACCAACTGCGCTAGCGTTGGAGAATTCCTCTCTGGGCATCCACGTTCAGGGCACAACGTACCTGAGCGTAAACGACCAGGTCGCCTCTCGTATTCTGGAGGGGAGATGGAGGGGCAAAACTGCGTTTAATAATGCCCGAGGCAAGGGTAGAAATACCATGGCACCCCCTGCCATATGATGATATCGTATCCAGCAGACACATCCTACCTTAACTACCCTAGGTACGGACTAGAACACTCCTTTTTGTCTAGGGCCGGGGCATGCGTGTATGTCAGAGACGATATCAGCTCTCGTCGCCTCAGCAATCTTGAAGTTAGGGACTCCTCCATCTTATGGCTCCAAGTAAACAGGGATGACCATCCCCGCGTCTATGCGTGCCTCTATAGGTTCCATAGCAGTGACACCGAAACAGACCGACTCATTGAGCACATCCAGATTGCTTCAGACTTTGTGCAGCAGCAGATCCCGTCCTCAGCGATCGTTTTACTGGACGATTTTAAAGCCTACCATGGCGACTGGCTCAGTTCCAGTAACACCGATCATGCACGGAGATCTGTTCACGACTTCACCCTGGCATATAGCCTGACACAACTGGTTACCACGCCCACGCGAATCCCAGATATGGAGAACCAAAATCCTTCACTGTTGGACCTTGTATTTTACATCCGGATGGCTACCACGTATCTGTTGGCATCCCATTTGGTTCCTCGGATCACTGCCTTGTCCGGAGTACAGTGCCTCTCATGTGCTCGCCGCAATCGCGTGTCGCACGCGGTCACCGTGTATGTCACTACAAGTCAGCAGATTCGGATAGGATGCGGTCCTTCTTTGCGTCCTACCCTTGGGGACAAGTATCCTTCTCACTGGATGATCCCAATGCCTTTGCTGATTCTATTTCTGATGTGGTGCTACAGGGTATGGAGCTTTTTATTCCGTCCTCTGTGGTTCCCATCGGTGGCAAATTACGGCCTTGATATGGTCCATCTTACCAAGCCTGGGCTGATGCGGTGACGGCATGTGATGTAAATACCAGCGCATTAAAAAAGAAATATAACTTTGCTTTCAGGTCCTTCAAAAGAGACATTGCAAGGCTGAAGTCGGAGCACATCGGTAGAATTGGCGAGAGGCCTGAGCGTCTTCTTTCGGAGACTCGTGCATTCTGGTCTCTTGCCAAAGCTATCGAAGGAAATTTTTGCATGCCATCCTTTCCACCCTTACACATAGAAACTGATTCGTTGGCCCACGACGCAAAAGAGAAAGCCGATCTTCTGGGCAACCTTTTTGCGTCCAACTCGACTTTAGATGACGGGGGACAAAAACATCATACTATACTACGGTGTGACGGTTCTATGCCGGATATCCGGTTCTACCAACGCTCAGTGCGCTTGATATCCATAAGTCGAGTGGGCCTGATGGAATCCCTCCTATTGTGTTAAAGATGTGCGCTCCTGAGTTGGCCTTGTGTCTGAAATTGAGACCTCCTTAAAGAAAGTCTCAGATTAGGGCAGACTTAATTTGGTCCGATTTAACCCCACAAAGACACAAGTCTGCGTGTTCACCGCTAAAAAACTGCCGTTGGTCGTATGTCCTCGTTTTGAGCACATCCCCATAAGCCAGCCAGTATTGGAATACTTGGTGTCGACATATCGAGTGAAGTCCAGTTCCGTGGCTATTTATAGGGTAAGGCTAAATTAGATTCAAAATAGCTTGGCGTGCTCAACAGAACGAGACATACTGTATCACGCCGACCCACCGCCTACTACTTTACAAGGCCCAGGTTCGGCCTCACATGGAATACTGTTCTCATCTTTGGGCAGGGGCACCCCAGTACCAGCTTCTCCCTCTGGACTGCATTCAACGGAGAGCGACTCGAATCGTCGACTGCCAGGTTGTTTCAAATCGGCTAGACCCCTTGGCGCTGCGTAGAGATGTGGCCTCGCTATGAATCTTCTATCGCTTTTACTATGGTGAGTGCTCCGAGGAATTTTTCGGACTGATCCCTGCAGCCTCTTTTTGCCATCGTCCTACGCGACAGAATTTACATTTCCATCATTTAGGTAGTTGGCAGTCCACAACTGAGCGTTTTCCAAATTTTTTTTGCCTCGCACACGTAAACTGTGGAATGAACTGTCGCCTGCATTATTTCCGGACCAATACGACCTACAAACCTTTAAAAAAAGAGCGTACTCCTTTTTAAAAGGCCGGCAACGCATTTGTAACTCCTCTGGTGTTGCGAGTGTCCATGGGCGGCGATAATCGCTTACCATCAGGCGATCCGTATACTCGCTTGCCTCTTATCCCATAAAAAAAAAGAGAACGTACTGATTCTGTAAAGAACTGTACCATTGCTTGAACGCTATGACTTATCATTCTTTCAAAAGAATATTATTATTATCATACGATAGGCGCCGGCTTGACTGCGAATGCCATTATAATTGCTAAGATTTATGGACGGCGGTGAACACCTTCCATCATATGGGCCGTTAGCTTGTCTATCAATAGGAGCAATAAAAATATTGGAGTATGCCTTATTTTCATGTATGTACCTACTAAATATAATTTAAAGTGTCGGGTTATTAATGATAATTCCCGAGTACAAAAACAAAATCCAACTGGGAACCGTTCGGAGTGACAACTTAACGTATGAATTCTTTGTTTAGCTAATTACCGCTGTTACTTATGAAAGAAAGGGACAATTAGAGTAAGTTCAATCATATGATAATAAGATTTTGAAGCATCTTATACGTTGTCTTAGTCCAAGTCTTCATACGGTACCGTACTGACTGTTTATTATTTAAAACATTCTATATTAAAGTTTTAAGTGGTGGTTTTGGTCGTCGATTGTAGAATATGTAAGTAATCTATCTAGTTCCTACATAACCATAATTTTTACGTGAATAAAGGTCCCAATTATACAAAAAATCAGGTAAGTAAGCATAAATATTATTTAGTGTTAATTTATTGTCATATATTTGTTTTTAGTATAGACAAAACGCAATGAATCCAATTGTTAACGACGATACTACATTACATATCAAGCCATTAAAAGATGCAAGAAAGTGGAGGTTCGTATGGTGGAATGTCCTGTTTTTCCCCTTGACTAATATTGTGGCAGTTTATGGAATTTACCTCTGCTTCACGAAGGCTTTGTGGCCGACTATTATATTCGGTAAGGTATTCTTACAGTTGTCATAATCTATACCTATTTATTTGTACTAGCGCTTGCTCGGTGGTCAGAATCCGATCATAATAATTTTATTAAAAGTTTGAAAAGATAAACTAACTGTTTCCAAATGTGTGTATTTCATTGGATTTTGCGGCATATTAGGGCAAAAAGGCAGATAATTTTCATATTACCATACATTTTTATTATAATATTACCGATTAATTAATTGACTACTATCGTAAAATAGGGTGAATAGGGATCAAGAGGTGAATAGGGATAATTCGAGAAACTCCTTTAATACTAATTTTCAAGTCATTCGTTAAGAAATTGCAATAACCGCGCATAATTGAAATTTTGTCTATTATATAATTTTTAAATAGCAACACTAATTAACATGAAACTAGAAGCAGAGATGTGTCAAAATCAGTTTTAAAAGTAACTATTTCATTGGATAAATTTTATAGGCCCCAAAACTTTAGTCAAACCTCAATTATACGAAGGTGCAATAGGTGAGTTACAATATTTAACTGTTATAGTTATTTTTCATAAAGTTATTTTATAGGGTCAATGAATGGAAAAGTAGTTGTGAAATTAAATTATATTAAAATTAATTAATTAGCTTTTAACCCAGGAACGCATTCCATTAATAGTTTAAAGATTTACATAATATCGTCTTACGTTTACGCGAATGTTATACGTTTAAATTAAACTACTTCTTAGTACTTTTATTACATAATTTTGAACTTCAACACTGCTATTAATATACTTTACTACAATTTAAATTATTTAAATTAATTAAAAGTATTTATATTACAGTTTACACTTTTTCCAGACGTTTAGGTTGCTTTACAGCAGCCATGGTTACCTCAATGTTCTAAAGTGTAGTTAGGTATTTCAAAGTACCCGGTCACAATTTAATTATTTGTGTTTCTATTTACGTGAACGTGAACATGTGCAACAGGGGACCAACCACTACCTACGATTTGACAAACCACAGGTACTCGCAAATGAAACCGGCACCAAAGATGCTTCGCGAAGCTATTGAAATCAAAAAACATCCTAATTTCAATAGAGAGGATGGTTGGAATGTACCACCAGCTTGGGATCCATAATTCAAATAATCAAACCCAAGAAGAAGCAAAATACAGCTAGACTTCATGATACTTTTAGCTCATTCTGCGTAAATAGGAACACACATGATTAAATTATGTTCAGGTACTTTGAAATAACTACATTTTAGAACCTCTCAGCAATATAGTTAATTATGACTAGTCGAATTTATCGGACTATCCGGTCAAACAAAAGATTTTAACAACAACTGCACATATGTTTTATTTATAAAATTATATACCTATGTACAGAAAAGTCATCATTCTATAATCCCTAAGGATTTTTCTCTTGTAACCCCTAACCCGTCCCCATTGACTCCAAATCCAAGGTTTTTTTTTACAGATTCCTAGAGATATTCCTATATTTATTTCATTTAGGTGTCTAGGTTAGATTTAGACTCAAGACATATACGTTTTCAGAATACAGATGTACTGTATTCTAAAAACGTATATGTATACACATATAGGATAATCAAAGAAGACGAGTAGATAATCTGTAACAAAGTTGAATTCTGTCCCTTTTCACCCCGTTAATTATCACCTCTCCAGCTTAGCTAGAAATCGTATTAGAAGTAGGTACGCGTCGGTAGAGTCGGTAAATGGATGGTATTTGAACCCACGAACTGTCTATAGCAAGTGCAATGCCTTATCCATTGAACTAACGCCGCTGAATACACACAAACATAGGTTACTTTATATGCGAAGCTGCGAGCAGATGCTAGCAATATATAAATCTGTAAGTTTGATTAAGTGGTGCTTTTTTTGCAGCATATGTCCTGAGCACATTGTCTAATGTGGGTGTAACTGCTGGTGCACATAGACTATGGACACATAGAGCGTATAAAGCGAAATTGCCGCTACAGATCATGAATCTCTTTCTGTTCACTCTGTCTTATCAGGTTAGTATTATTGTTATATAACTAGATGACATAACGTATCAACGATACTTATTAAATGTACACAATAATAATATGTAGCTATATTTATTTGATTTGGAAAAATGACATCCTTGAATTACATAAATAAATAGTTTATCTAATTGAAAGACTGCCTCATTGGTCTAATGATTCATTTTTGCTTATACTTATACCGGATCGGACAGTGTTCATGGATTTTTCTGTTACGGACTCTCAGTAACACGCAAAAGTATTCGAAGTGGGAAAGATAGTGCCAGTTTAATTTTGTGAAACTATGTTACGATAAATAATTTAAGTGTTAGTTGAGAATATGCTTAAACAATCACATCTTATTAATCATATGCTTATGAACCTTTAGTGCTATTAATTTACTCAACCATACTAAAAGTACTATATTTTAGGTAACATATATATTAAGGTAACTTGAAATGTGCTTTATTACCTATGTTGAATAACTTATTTACCAATTCTACTTAAATCAATTGGGAGCAAATTCAGAAATAACTGTATGGAATTCCAGGGTTCAGTGTACCAGTGGGTGCGCGACCATCGCACGCATCACAAGTACTGTGACACTGACGCAGACCCGCACAACTCGAGGCGAGGCTTCTTTTTCTCACATATCGGCTGGTTAATGCTTAAGAAACACCCTGAAGTCACTGCTAAAGGACGTAATGTGGACATGAACGATATAGAGAATGATCCATTACTGCGCATACAGCGAAAGTAAGTTACTCTTGCATTCATTATCATCCAGATATTTAAGACATGATATGATAAGACTACATGGAGGGCATGTTCACCTCGCCCCAAATCTAGCTTACACGGGACAACATTTTTGTAATCCATAAATAGTTACGAGTCTGAGTGTTTCTTGTAGGTATCCGTTGTTTAACCGTTTATAAAGTCCTCCACGCTACATTAATTATTGCTACTAAGGGAAAGAATTTCTAAAACAAAATATAAATGTACGTGCGGCGCCAGTGGTATACAGACATACGTGTAACAAAAACTAAACAAAAACGCGTGTTTTTAATAATAAAAATAATATGGACTCAACATAGATTTAAAGTCGTCCGTATCCTGGTTACGATTCGTTGACCTGTTTGGAGAAGCCGAATGTTTTGTCTGTGCAGTTATGGACAAAATAGTGATAACGATGAATTAACGTAGATATATCTTGAAGGACGGCACGATTGACATATGTTGCGCGTGCCACCAGCCCGGAGAATCTCTCAGGCATATTATCTGTAGTTGTTCTCGTCTTGCTAATGGCGACTACTGCTAGACACTACGAAGTCACCAGGATTATATGTACATCAGCAACTTGCTTAAAATACGATCTCGTGGACTTAGAAGTACCGTACTATATGTATGTACCCGACCCGGTTCTCGGAAATGGTCATGCAATGTTGTACTGGGATCGATCCATCATTACTGTCAGGACTGTTGTAGCCAATAGACCTAACAATGTGGTGGTGGACCGATTAGAGCGTCGTGCAAGGATCAACGATATTATTATTCCACATGAATCCCGTGAAACCCGAAAATGATAAAAAAGTTAAACATCTGGATTTGGCGCACGAGATTGTTGACATGTGAGATGTGGATTCAGCGATCATTGTACCGATAGTCGTATCAGTCCATGGACTGATTGCCTCGATCACCACCTGAAGTGGCTCGCGTTAGACGGCTGGATTAAGTCTCTGATGCAGAAGGCAGAAGTATTGCTTGACACTGTATGCATCGTGAGGAGGTTCCTCTTACTGGAGCCCTAACCACCTGTAGCTTGGACCCAGTTCCCGATACCGGTGGATCTTCATAGTTTTTATATTTTTAAATGTGATTTTATATTATGTATTTAAAAATATAATTATTATTCTTAAATTAGACAATAAAGAGAATAATAATATTTTTTATTGGTATTAAATCTTTACACGGAGAATATTTGAAGTCTCTGACTTCTGAGCTAGGTATTAACTGCCTGAGTTACAGGAGTCAGTGCTTTTTCGCAACTTTGACACAAATAAACTTTTATGCTAGCGATATAAAAGAACTTAATAAAAGATATAAGCAAAGATAGCGTAGTGTTATTTAACAGACATTATTGCAAAGTTTATCACCTTATTCTAAACATAAAACTACTCATACACACACATATAACTACTATACACATAAAAACTACTATTATATAAAAATACACACAAATAAACACAAGACTCAACCTTTTTTTTTACGTGGGGGAATGCTTTGACGCAACCTCTATACCTCTCCGCGGGGCGATGGAGAGGTTATATCGGGCTCACCGGGGGAAAGATACCCCGGTAATACCGACTAAACCTACCACGGTATTCCTCGACATAACCATAAACGGCGGGGCCGACATAGATACAGTACGTATACTAACATTTAAAAACTAGGTTAAAATTATTATTTATTTAATTAATAATCGCAATATGATACAACATATATCATAACGCCCTCATTTACTTGCTCAAATAAATATAAATGTTTCATACAAACTCGCTCGGTCGTCTAGATACCAGCCTTTCAACGCCAAAACCTCCAAGACAAATCTACGGCATTTCTCCTCTATCAACAGAAAGCACGTGCAATACAGTCGCCTATCACACCTACCTGATATGGATATCGATTTATCCTAGTCCTTGCCCAAGTTTAACCTTTTGAACGCCAGAGTATAAACGCATCGCCGTACCCCCGACGCCAAACCACTTTTTCTGTAAAATGACCTTCAAAAAGTATAGTGATTCCAAAACTTTATCGATTAAAAACTGTGTTTTTATTTTCGTCTTAAATTTTTTGATAAACCCTCTTTCTTTTTTTTACGTGGAGGAATGCATTGACGCATACCCCTCCGCGGGGGTGGGCGGAGGGATTCTGTCGGACTCGCCGGGGTAAAAGAAAGATGTTGAAAAGATAATGTACCTCCCGGAATACTGACTAAACCTACCACGGTGTTCCTTGACAAAACCACTATCGACGGGGCCGCGCGAATCACTTTCGCATGCGGTCGCGATCCCGCCGATGTTTCGGCCCGCCGTATGAAACGGCAGGCCACTACACGAAGAGACCTACCCAAAGGCACTCACTTCACATATAAACCCTACTGTCCCCCCCCGCTAGAGGGGAGACGGACTCGAAACAGAGGCGCGCGTGGGAACACGCACGCCGCTTCTCGGACCTGGTGCTGAACGGATGGCGGGCAGGCCCACAAAGCCCACCACCCCCAGGTCAAACCTCAGGGTGGCTGGAGGTCATCTCGCGCCCTCCGGCGCCCGGCTCTGCGGTTGGGGACAGGGTTTAAACGCTCCCTCTCCCGCTCCGCCGCCTCCTTGATGGAAATCACTTCCTCGCAGAAGGAGGCGATGGCGTTCCACGACCTCTCACTCCGGACCATAGATTAAACTACGGCCGGGAGCAAGAGGGCAACCGATCCGACTGCCGCGATCAAATCACGGCGCTGCGATGCCCAGGCGTTATGATTATTACTGTATTTTATTTTTATTTAAATGCTATTATTTGTTTGTATGATTTTTAATGTATTTAATCTCACTTTTTGTAATTTCAAAAACGAGGCATACCGTAGCAGCCTGTAAGTAAGGCAGCACTATATTATGTATCTGCATTTATGTTTTATCATGATGTTTTAATTAGTGTATGCTTTGTTGGTTGTCCATAAATAAAAAATATACTTTACCAATTCACCCAAATTACGCATAAATATATCACTGCGGCAGTGAACCTTCTTCAATACCCGAATAGATCAGGTAAGAGGAGTCTTTGCCAGTATGTTGGTTCTGGTATATGGTAAGACTAATAGCGACGGACGTCGTCGTCTCCGTAGCCGTTCGGCACACAAAGATTCAATCGTGCCAACACGCCGGGATTATGTTCCATGCCACGCAGTAGCCTCATTAAATACGCTGCTAGATGAAATTCTCGGCGTACTCTCAAAGTATTATAACCTACCATATCCAGCACAAACAACGTAGGGTACATCGGGTAGCAGGTAGAACGGCTATACCCCATAGTACCTCTGATATAGGTGCCTTGTAAATTTGTTCTGAGCCCTTTCTAACATAACACAATATTTTTGTTCATGAGGCGCCTATACGACACCACCATGTTCCAGATGACTACTGACTAGTGCGTCGTATAGTGCCTTAATAGTTTATATGTTTTTGAATGTCCGGGTTCGACGTAGAAGAAATCCCAAGTTCCTATATGCCTTCTTACAAATTAGTTGTATGTGGTCACGAAATGTCAGCTCCAGTGTGAAGTTAACACTTAGATCACGTACGTGTGATACACTCTGTATCTATGTGGTGTCTATAACATATTGATATTGCAGAGGTACTCGCGCACTAGAGAAACTCATGACGGAACATTTTGACTCGTTAAATAGGTAGTTTATTAATATGCCCCAATTCTACCACTCCTTGTAGATCTTCTTGTAATCGTTGACAATCGCTATTCCTAACCTCAAGCAGCAACTTGAGGTCGTCTGCAAATAACAAGCATGTACTATGCTTAATAACATCTGGTAAGTCACATATCATAATAATAAATTCCAGAGGACCCAAGTTACTGCCTTGGCTAACACCAGATCTGGTAAAATACGGCTTTGATTCACAGCCCCTGTAATCCACATATTGCTGACAGTCACGTAGGTAGCTACTAAAGAAATCTAGAAAATTTCAACTTCTGCTAACTTCATTAAAAGTATGTCATTACCGACAGTGTCAAATGCTTTCCGAAAATCTAGATAAGTCACGTCCATTTGTGTACCGGCATCCATCTTATATTAGTAATATCTTTGTAAATCATATTACAGAATACGTCCAGTTTCATTATAATCTAAACCAAGCAGAACTCGGTAGTCTAATCACTGTTCAATGTGAATTAAAGCGGCATTTATTTGCATTATTATTGCATTGACGTTTACTTTAATTTATAAGAATACCATTTCTGATAATAATTTGTACTTCGTATTAAATGAAAGCTCTCGGAATACTTCCTGTGTCGCGGGAGAACTTATAAAACATTTATAATACAATATACAATACATTCAAATAACGGACACAAAGAATACATAGACCCGAAATAACTATTTGTGAATCCGACAATTTGCGTCCCGTGTGGGAACCTAACACATAATACTCAGCGCGAGAGGCAGTAGCAAAGCGACTACATAAACCATGACGCCATCTATGCAGGGAGGCATTCTATGGCACTAGAGCATAACTCTTTATAGCACAGATTTTATTACAAAAAGTGGCCTTCTGATAAATAATAGTAAAGTATGCTGTCTTTGTTTACTCATTATCTGAATTCATATATGATTTTCCCTGTATCAAAATTTATCAGCATCAGTCGTACAATTGATTATTATCATTAGACATCTATATTTTACTACTACATAGTAATACTTAAAATAAAGCTGTCTGGTACTAATAATCAAAAAAAGAAAATACTTCTAATTACATTGCTGTTTTTGGTTTCAGGTATTACTTTTTGTGGGTATTTTTAATATGTTTTGCTATACCTACGTACATTCCCCTCTGGTGGGGTGAAGAACTTTGGACATCATTTATCGTTGCCGTTGTCTTGCGTCACACTTTTGCCTTGCATATGATATTTCTCGTGAACTCTGCCGCTCACATGTGGGGTACAAAACCATACGACAAAAACATTCACCCCGTAGAAAACAAAACCATAGCGTTCTTTGCAGGAGGGGAGGGATTTCACAACTATCATCACACTTTTCCATGGGATTATAGAACCGCTGAATTGGGTGGTTATGTGTTCAATATCGCCTGTCTATTCATTGATCTGATGGCAAAGATTGGTTGGGCGTATGACTTGAAGACTGTGTCTGAGGAGCTGATAGAAAAGCGTGTATTGCGAAGTGGTGACGGCACACACCCAGTGTGGGGGTGGGACGATAAAGACTTAACGAAAGAGTACAGGCAATCAGCTAAAATTTTATACTAAGCCATAATTCTTCCATAATTCTTGTATTTTCCCATATTAAAGATCTTAAAAGGGTCTGCAGTTATAAAGGAGGTATTTGATTTATTGCATTTTCATTACTTTGTTCATTTAAGGGCATCGATGTTCTTGTTAAACGTACAAATGAAACTTAATTTAAAACGGTGTAATGTTATACATTATGTAGGTTATATATTATTAAATAAGGAATATAATAATAACAAGTTATATGAATTAATCATTGTCTAGTAGGAAAATAAACAATAAAATATTTATGAATGTCTTTTTATTATCCTAATTAGCACTTTTATTTTAAGTATATAAAAACAAGCGTAAAATAAACAAAATATTCTATTGCAATATTTGAGTATACGTTATACCTACTTGCAGCTTACTTATCATTCACGATCGCATACAGTGGCAAAATATTATAATTATGATCCTAAGCAGGAAAGAAGGAAAAAAATAGACGTACATAAAAAAACAAGCTAGTCAAGCCAGGTGTAAATAAAACAAAAGGCAAGTTTGCTAATTAAATCGAAGGTTTATTAAAATATGTAATTAAGCCAAATAATAATAATAATAATAAGTTTATTTTCCACCAAACATAATTTTACAATTTCGCACACTGTGACATTTCAACTAGGTAGCAAAGTAAAGTAGCGTATTATGAGGGGTGGACAGGAGCCTAAACTAGGGAAACCCTGTATTTCAGGTCTCCTGGACACTAACCCGTGGCTTTGTGAGTGTCTGTTCTACTTCATAAGTTTTATGATATCTGTGCGAGCGTGTGTCAGTGTGTGTGCGTGCGTTTGTGTGTGAGTGGTTTGTGTGTGTGTGTGTGTGTGTGTGTGTGTGTGTGTGTGTGTGTGTGTGTGTGATTGTATGAGTTTATGTGTGTGTATGTATGTGTCATACAGCCTGATATAATTATAATAAAATTAATTTATTTCACTATAGATATTAAGGCTTCTGTGTTGTCGTAGTTTAAATTCAATAAATAATTTCTAATAACATTTTTACATTCGTGTGTAGTTTTAGGATATATGTTTAACAAAGCGTTGAGTTTATTATACAGATAATTTTCCAGAAAACAAGGTTGTCGTCTGAAGAAAACAGTATGGTGTCTTATGGGATCGCATATCCTATTTCTTCTTCGGCCAAGTGCTGCCATAATTGGGTCATATGTTAGAGCTTTGTGTTTCCGGAGTGTGGTGTGCAAGACAAATAATTGTCTAACTGTAAGCACTTCACTTTCTTTGTAGAGAGCTGCGGTGGGATAGCGATAAAACTTTTTATAGAGTACCTTTAATAGAGATTGTTGTGCACGCTCAACAACTACTATTTTTGTCTTGCACGCCCCTCCCCACGCCGGTAAACAATAAGTTAATAGTGACCTAGCCAAAGCAAAATAGACAGTCTTTAATTGTGAAGGTTTGAGGATGTTTCTTAGTTTTTTAAAGATCCATATTAGCTTTCTCGTTCTTGCTGCCAAGAGATCGAGTTGCAAATGCCATGACAAAGTTTGGTCAAGTTGGACACCCAGATATCTAACGTTATCTGTTCTTTCTAGTGGCAAACAGGAGCATGGTACAGAACAAATATTGTTACCTGTATGAACTTTGAGATTAATATCGTCACGAGCCGGCTGTGTAGATTTATTAATAGTGAAAGTTATGTATTTAGATTTATTTACATTAAGAGTTAGAAGATTTTTATTCAACCACTGAGAAATCTCCTGTAGACCTTTCTCTACGTGATGCTGTGCCTCGGCCCAAGTCTCTCCCTGGAATAAAAGCGCTGTATCGTCTGCATACGCAAATATTTTGCCATTTGTAGGAATGTAATTAGAGAGTTCGTTTACATAAATCAGGAAGAGACTCGGGCCTAGGACACTTCCCTGGGGAATACCGCAAGTAACAGGAAGAGGACCACTGACATGATCACCTATCTTCACCATTTGTTTACGATTTATTAAGAAATCTTTAAAAAGTTGAAGGGGCAACCCACGTACACCATCTAACTTCTCAAGTAACAGCTTTGTAGAGACTGTGTCGAACGCTTTGGCCAGGTCTAGGAAAATGCCAATGCATTTCCGGCCATTATCTAGACGACTTGACAAGTGATTTGTGAGTTGTATTACAGCGTCCTCTGTGGATTTGTTAGACTGAAAGCCAAATTGTGAATCAGAGAGGATATTTTCTTGTAGTAAATATTTCTTTAGGCGTTTGTTAATAAGCTTTTCAAGTAATTTGGACATCGCAGTCAGCACTGATATAGGGCGATAGTTTTCGACACAGTCTCTCTCACCGTTTTTATGAATGGGATGTATAATAGATTGCTTAAAGCTATCGGGGAATGTACCTTTATT
The DNA here is from genome assembly GCA_963675205.1 of Catocala nupta. Taxonomy (NCBI): domain Eukaryota; kingdom Metazoa; phylum Arthropoda; class Insecta; order Lepidoptera; family Erebidae; genus Catocala; species Catocala nupta. The sequence goes on along the minus strand of OY776086.1, from coordinate 20,470,613 downwards.
AACGCAGAGGTTGAAAATGTGTGTTAATATGGGACTGATGGTGGTTTTGATGCGTTTTAAGAATGAGGTGGGTATGCCGTCCCATCCGGTAGCAGATCTGTTCTTAAGATTAGCTATTAGTTCTTCAACTTCAGCTATGTCTGTATCTAGTAGCACAAATGATTTTAAGTGGGGATAACTTTTGATGTCGCAAGCTAAGTTATGGTTATTAGAAGTATGGTGAATATTGTCAATAAGTTTCTGGCCCATTTTAGTGAAATATTGGTTTATAAAATTAATTGATTGTGAAGGATCATTTCCACTATTTAAGAGTTCTTCAGCAGGGTTTTTATTATTTGAGGTATTTGTTATTTTGCGTATAGTGTCCCAGGTTTGCTTCGGATTTTTACATTTATCAATTTCGGTACTTTCATATTTTTCTTTAAGTTTATTCAGAAGTTCATTACAGAAATTTCTATATCGGCAATAGGTTATCTTAAGCACATCATTTGGTGTTTTCTTATACTTTTTATGTAAAGCGTCGCGATGTTTTATGCACCTAAGTAGGCCTGTTGTTATCCACGGTTTTAGAATGTTTTTTCTATTTGGAACTTTCCTCAGCTTAGTGTTAGTATCTAAAACGGTTTTTATTCGTTCTGTAAGAACCTCAATGGCGCAATTAGGATCGCTAATCTCAAATGCATAAGATAGATTATCTTTAAGGGAGTTTGCTGCCTTTTCATAGTCTGTAACTTGTTTGAATTTTGATAAATGCAATTTCTTAGCAGGTATTAAATTTAATAAGACTGGGAAATGGTCGGTTACAAAAGTTTTAATCACGAATGTTTGAGCTTTAAGATTTGTTTTGATATTTACGTGATCCAAACAGTTATAATCACGCGTCGGTATGACGTGTGATGGGAGAAGACCATATTCTGCTATTAGATTTAAATATTCATGGCTTTTGCGATCTTCGTTCAATGGTTTGATATCTATGTTAATATCACCAATGACAACAACTGTTTTAAACTCTTTGATTGACTTTAATATATTGTCCAGTGATGTGAGGAAATGCTCTATTAATTTGTAAGATGGTGACCTGTATATGCTAACAATGGCAATATCTGATAATTTCAATAGGAGACAATTTGCTTCACAGAAGACGGGTTCGGTCACAATATGGTGTATGTCGTTTTTTACATATATAACGATCCCATCATTCTGGTTGTGAGAAAGAGAAGAAAAATTCAGTTTGTAATTTTCAAGTTGTGCAGGAGGTTTGTGTACAGACAGCCAGCATTCTGTGAAGATTAGAATGTCGCATTCGGTATCTAAATACTTTAAAAATACTAGAAACTGATCAAGATTTTTGTAAATGCTTCTAATATTGTGAGAAACTATTTTAATGCTTTTATTTGCAAAACAAAGCCTACCAGGACATTCGCTAGGCTCTATCAATGCAGATTCGGCAACTGTTAAGTTGTCTAAGTCGGTATGTATACCCGGAATATTATTCGTAGTCATGGTTGAGCGGAGTTAAAATATGAGAACAGCTGGCTGTAACCTTGGGTATCGAGCTTGACAGACTGTGAATTCGGATGGCAATAGGGCAAAGTAATAGGGCAAATTTTTGATTTTGTGCATCTGTAGCTGACTTCAACAGGCTTTTCATTTCATGCATAAAAGATTTCATCTCTTCCTCTTGTACATCTCCCCTCTTACGTTTATCTTGCCTGAGTGTAATGTTGTTCGAAGACTCTTCACAAGCATCATAGTGAGCACTGTGCAGATTGGGAACGGAACCACTTATCTCCTTTGGCGGCGTACGTTGAACTGACATAGTTAATTTTATTAGGATAATAAAATTAAAATGCAAATAATATCTTTTATATATTATAAAAGACGGACACGATAAAAGGCCCCCGTACAAATATAATTATAGCGCGCCCTGTTTTTTAACTGCTGGCGCACACTAATAAATGCCCACAGTCCCACCGATCGCTGATCGTCGTGAGCAAAAGGTCGTAAGTGCGCCTCAAACGGCGTCGCTTACGCGTTTACACCAAATTATCTAGTACAGTTTGTTATGTCGGTAAGCCAATATAATGTTTTGGTTATCACTTTATTGATTGCCTAATTTAGGCTTAAATCACGATAGAATTGTTGAGATTAAACTGTTCACAGATAGAATATCACTCTTACTATGACTTTTACACTAGTTTCGCACTGCTATTTAGGATTAGGCCACAGAAAACTTTTTTATTAACGGAGCGTTTTAAAAATAACTTGTTAGACCACGGCTTGATAATGTGGGTGTGTACAAATATGTAATTTATATTAATATAAATATAAATTATTTGTTAAGTATACGAGTAGTAGGACATGTAGTTAAATCCTTAATCCTTTGATTTTCAAGTGAAAATATGTGTAGGTATTCATAAAATGTATCAGTTCTATGCAAAAATGCATGTTTGGCCAAACAGCATTTAAAACAGTAAGCCAAAGGACACCGGCAGAAATAGGCTTAACATAACTTCATGTTACTCCAATGCCTTATTATTCAAAATTCTTTAGATATTTTTTGATGCCATGTCCTCTAATATTTTATAGATTTACAATATTTTATTAAATTAATAAAACTTCACAGTGCCAATTCACTCACCGAGTGATTAGGACGCGTTTAGAGTTAATTGTTTAACTATTTAATACTCGACGCTTACATAACAACCGGTTCAAGTCGGCGCGCGCAAGCGCAGCCGCTCGTTAACGGGTATTGAACCTTATTCATAATGAGTGAGCGTTTAGTTGAGATTGACGTAGTTAGTGAAGTTGTCGATAATATTTCTAAAGAGGGTAGTAGTATGGAGGAAGAAGAGTTAAGGCAGGGAGAATCCCTAGTGATGAATAATAATGAGGAAGACATACCCAGCCAGGAGGATACATGGATGTTATATAGAAGAGAAAAGAGAAGGAAAAGCGAGATTATTGATATATGTATTACGAGTAGCGAGAAGTTACCAAAACAGTTTTCGTTGGCCAAACTTTTTGAAAAAGAAAGTATTTGTGGTATTATTGACATAAAATATGTTAACGCTTTTAAAATAAGAGTTTCCTTTGATGACTTACTATGTGTGGAAAAATTGGCTTCGAGCTCATTTATTATAGATAAAGGATGGATAGTGTACAAAACTTGGGAGGTTGGTGTTTCGTACGGGATTATAAGAAACATAGACCTTGAATTATCCGATAAGGAATTACTATCTGCTATCAAAAGTAAGAATGATTGTGAGATTTTATCGGTAAAAAGGCTAAATCGAAGAGGGTCCGAATCCGAATGGATTCCTACCGAGACAGTACGTATATGTATCAAAAGGAAGCTCGCGCCCAGAATATATTATATTGATTAATATTATAGTAAAGGTAGAACCATTTATATTTCCGGTAATGCAATGTTCCCGCTGTTGGTGCTTCGGCCATCCTAAAAAGTTCTGTTCATCTATTAAAATTGTTTGCCCAAAGTGTGGTCAAGGTCACGCAAATTGTGACACAACCTTATTTAAATGCGTGAATTGTAAGGAAAATCATATGTCTCTAGCTAAAACTTGTCTTGTGTATATAAAGGAGAAAAAGATACGGAGTCTAATGTCAGATTTCAATTGTACATACCGACGTGCGTTAAATATGTATATACCTTCTTTCTCACCACGACCCAATGTTCAATCTGCAACCACGATTCTTACCAATGCTAACAACATACCGGCCATATCTCAACCGCCGTCGAGTGTTCCAACCTATGTGACCATGGCAGCGGTAACAAATAATAAGCTTAACATGTCAAGTAATACAAGATTGCAACCTTTTAAGCGCAAACAACGTAATTCATCGGAGCAGATTACATTCAATTTGAATACTTCGGTTTCGGAGTCGGACATCGAACTGAACGTGGAGGTGGCCGCGCCCGCTGCCTCTGGCTGCCGCGCGCTCAGTAAGGACAGACCTCGGTCGCGTTGCCGTGGCCGCCCGCGCCGTCGGCATCGGTCAACTACTGCGAACGACAATTCTGGCGACGACACCACATCTTATTCAAGTGATGCGCACATGAGTATTTCAGAAAACTATTGTAGCAAACATTCCGAGCCTGCGCCGAGTAAATATAAGTCATTCAAAACATTAGTGAATAGGATTAAAAAACTAATATTTTCTAAAAGGTACAACTGGGAGGAAAAAATTAAATCTGCGATGCACATAATTGTAGAATGGTGCTTGTCTACGTTTATTCAAAGTATTTCGGATATGTCCATATTCAAAAATATGTTTGATATGGTAAATTGTAAGAATGGCGAACATCACGATTAATATTGTGCAGTGGAATTCGCAGAGTGTTAAACCAAAGCGGTTGGAATTCGAACAATTATTAATTCAAGATAAAATACACATCGCTGCGATTTGCGAAACCTGGTTGGATTCGGTAAGCAATTTTAAATTAAGTAATTATAGGATTTTTAGGGCAAACAGGGAGGACGGGTATGGCGGGTTATGTATAATCACCCATAATTGAGGTGCAATTATGTCGTATGGATCACCCTAATGAAGACATACAGATACTTCATGTTAAAGTTTTTAACTGCACAAGCATAGAACATGTAGTGGCTATTTACTGCCCACAGTGGGTACAGACGCGACGACACGACTGGGATATTTTGTTCTCCAAATTTAATAGTAAAACTTACATCTCGGCGATTTTAATGCTCGTCGTTTCACTTGGTCTTGCAAATCTGATGTTAGAGGTTCTCAAATTTATGAAGCTATAACAGATTGTTGCCTATTACCATTGAACGATGGTAATTATACTCGTGTCAAACTGGTGGCCGGGTCAGGTCTACAGAGCTCGCCTGATATTTCTTTGGTGACTTCCGATATTGCATGTTCTTTTAATTGGCGAGTAACCAACGAATCCGTCGGAAGCGACCACCTCATCATAAACATTTCTACTGTGTCCTCTTACATACCATTATTTACTAGCAAACGTAATTTTCGACTGGCTGACTGGGAATCGTATAGCAATAACCTCGAAAATAAATTTTCAAATTTTAATGCATTAAGTGATCCACAACATTTATATGAAAGTTTTATTAACTATATTGATCAAACGGCAACTGATGTTATTCCTATTAAAAAACGTAGCTTGGATCCTACGCGTAATGTTGTTCCTAAACCTTATTGGACTCCTCAATTATCACATTCTCTAGCGAAAAGGAGACTTGCACTCTCTAATTTTAGAAAAACTCCTATTCCTTCTAACCCTATAATTCTTAATAAGTGTATAAAAGAATCTCAAAGGCTCATTAAAAGGCATCTAAGAATTATTGGCATACATTTTGTGACACTTTAAGTGAAACGTCATCTGCAAGCGAAATGTGGAGGAAGATGAACTGGGTGAAGGGTAACACAATCCGCAGATCACTTGTAGATCTAAATAAGAGTGAATCTTTATTGGCTACTTTATGTCCGGCCTATGTTCTTTCAGCTAAACCTAACTTCAACTCAAACAATGATACATTAGATTGCGAAATTACCTAACACGAATTAGAAACCAGTATCAAAGCTAGCGATACGGCACCTGGGTGCGATGATATATCATTCTCAATGATAAAAAAATTACCAGTTGTTGCCAAAAAGATATTATGTTCCATATACAATATTTGCCTGACAACCGGCTTTGTTCCCTCTCAGTGGCGAGATATTTCTGATTCTAATTCTTAAGCCCGGGCCGTGACATCACTAATTTCATCTCTTCGACCAATAAGTTTAATTTCATGTGTATGCAAGATTTTCCATTCAATCCTAAATAGGCGGTTAGAATGGTTTTGTGAAAGGAAAGGATTATTTTCAGAAGAAACAGTAGGATTCAGGAAATCAAAATCTAGCCTAGATAGCTTAACACGATTGGTTACGAGAATTCAATCAGGTTTCTCAAAGGATTTGGTGACTGTGGCATGCTTTGTCGACATTTACAACGCGGATAATTATTTAAATATAAATACATTATTATCCATTCTAGATCAAATCGGTGTAGGATCTAAAATATGCAATTATCTTTGGAACTTTCTAAGTTTGAGGTACTTAAAAATTAAACACGATTCTGCTTTTATCAGCCGAACTACTAGCCAGGGTCTAGCGCAAGGCGATCCACTTTCCCTATTATTATTCAACATTGCAACATACATATGTATAATATTTGTAATTCTATTAAAAATGTATACGTATTTCAGTATGCTGACGATTTTGCTATATATTGTACTGAGAAGAATGTAGAAAATGCTCGTGTGGCGCTCCAGAGCTCATTAAACTTACTAGTTAATATTTTACAAAATTTGGGTTTGTTTGTTTCGCCTTCCAAGAGTGAAGTCTGTATATTTAAGAAGGGAATAAATAGGGACAATTGTTGTGTCAAAATATATTCTGAACCACTTCGAGAAGTGGTAAACGTAAAGTATTTAGATATATGGCTGGACCGTTCCCTAAGATGGACTAAGCATATAAATGAATTATACGAAAAAGTGTATACTTTTTTAAATATTCTGAAAGTATTAGCTGGCCTAGATGGGGTGGGGTGTACACCCTAAGCATCTAAGACGCCTGTATATGTCAATTATAAGAAGTCGTCTAGACTACGGTAGCTTTTTGTTTGACAATGCCTGCACATCTAAGTTATACAAGTTGGACAAAGTCTAGAATGCAGCTATGCGCATAATCGGAAGTTTTGTAAAAAACACTCCCATCCACGTGATGGAGAGTGAGTTGTGTATTACTCCCTTAAGAATTCGCAGACATTTTCTTGGTGGCAAATTTTGGCTTACATCGATGTCGTTGTCTAACAGACGCACTCAGAGACGTTTAATGATAACTTAAACTATTACTAAGTAAGGCTTCCAAAAATTCGTTTCTCAGAGTCAGTTAATGATTCATTAGTGGCCCACCAATCAACCATTAAGTTTAAGTAGCGCCCAACCCTTACTTAACTACTTAATAAAAGATTTTGACGTTTACAATTGAGGTTATGTATTTGTTTTCATTTGTGAAATAGTGTTAATTTTTTTAAGTTCAAGCAAAATGTTTGATTTAATAGAGTTTATTGAGTTTGTGAACTATGCAAGAAGGTATAGGGAAGTAGGGCTGAGGCAGTATTTACGAGATTATTCTGCTCCCTTTACAAAATACTCAGTCCAATAATTTCATGCACGGTATAGATTTACACCTGAAACTGTAAAAAATGATCCATCCCATCAAAAAGAGGATTACCTTTTGCCCCTGAAATAATTTTACTGCTAACATTACGTTACTTCGCCACAGGCAGTTTTCAGGTTAGTATATGATATGGTACCTTTTTTAAAATATTTATACGTATTGGACTGTTGCTATTGTGTATTAATAATATTCTTTATACCTAGCTATTTAGTTGCTTACCTAATAATTTTACACTTACAGAAATTGGGCGGAGATGTTGTATATATCTGCCAGCAGTCAGTTTCCAGAATTATTGCTAGAGTCTCTACACTGATAGCAAACAAAATGAAAGATTATGTTAAATTTCCTTCTACTGTAGAAGGAATTAACACAATAAAGTAAGGCCATTCTTATTTACTTAAAATAAATACCTACCTAATAGGTTCTTTTGAAGACAACATAATTATTATTGTCTTTCTTTTGCAGGCAGAAATTTTATGAAATCTCTTATTTTCGTGGAGTGATTGGTTGTATTGATTGTACCCACATCAAAATAAGAAGCCCTGGAGGAATAACTTCAGAAGTATACAAAAATAGAAAAGAAAAAAAATATTTACACGAAAAACATGTATTACTTTGTTGTTTTTATTAAAAACTGGTAGCAAAAGAATTAATTGTTATCTAATATTGCACAGAATAAGGTATTTCATGTGTTTTATTGTATATTTTAATAAATTGAAATTCACATTTTTGTGTGCGGTAAGACTAGCGCTTTATCGATATTCAGTCGATAGAGTTATTAATATAGCGCGTCGCTCTACGGATACTTAAATCTGTCATTAACTAACGTACACTTAAATTCTGTCTCTGGGATGTAACGATAATTAATAGATTTAATGAAAGTTAGCTAAGTAATAATTAGGACTCGGGCACGCCACGATCGTGGCGGTAAGTCCCGTGTTTCAGGAGTGGCTGGAGAGGCGGCATGGCGCCCTCACCTTCCGGCTGACACAGGCTCTGACTGGCCACGGTTGTTTTGGCCGGTTCCTGTGTCGTATACGCCGGCAAGAGACGCCCGGTTGTCACCACTGCGGCGACTGCCGCGACGTTGTAGAGGACACGGCGCTGCACACTTTGGCGGTTTGCCCAGCATGGGCATCGCAGCACCGTGAGTTGATCGCGGCAGTCGGATCGGTTGCCCTCTTGCTCCCGGCCGTAGTTCAGTCTATGGTCCGGAGTGAGAGGTCGTGGAACGCCGTCGCCTCCTTCTGCGAGGAAGTAATTTCCATCAAGGAGGCGGCGGAGCGGGAGAGGGAGCGTTTAAACCGTCTCCCCAACTGCAGAGCCGGGCGCCGGAGGGCGCGCGATGACCTCCAGCCAACCTGAGGTTTGCCCTGGGGACCCTCCATCCGTTCAGCACCAGGTCCGAGAGGCGGCCACGAGCGCCTCTGTGTCGAGTCCGTCTCCCTCCTAGGGGGGAGACAGTAAGGTTTTCTTATAGTGTGAAGAAGTGCCTATTTTGGGTAGGTCTCTTTGTGTAGTGGCCTGCCGTTTCATACGGCGGGCCGTAACTTCGGCAGGGTCGCGACCGCATGCGAAAGCGATTCGCGCGGCCCCGTCGATAGTGTTTGTGTCGAGGAACACTGTGGTAGGTTTAGTCGGTATTCCGGGAGGTACTTTACTATTATTCCATCTTTATTTTACCCCGGCGAGTCCGACATAATCACTCCGCCCGCCCCCGCGGAAGAAAAGGAAAAATTAGGACTAATAATTTAATGAACTTTTCTGAGTGCGGCTGTAACAGTATTTCAATTAATGTTTCAGTAGATCTAAAGTTTTTCACTTCACGCAGATATTGGCGACGTAAAAAAGTCCCACTCTTATTGAGATAAATTCAAAATTTCAGAATATTGCATTAGATTCTAGACCATGTTTGGATATGTTTTCGTTGGCCCGCTGGAGTAGCTTTTATGAAATAAACCATATAGTTAGGTATAACATCGAAAGCATATCACGTGCTAAAAGGGATTATGTACCTAATTTACTACGCGAAAAATGTTCTTTGTTTCTTAATAGTAAATATGACAATCATTATAAAATATACAGGGTGATTTTATAATGAGGTTATTCTATATCACTAGTAGAATGCGTGGTTAAAAGGAATTACACGATTTCAAAATCACCCTGTATAGAGATGCATCAAAAGAAAATAAATCGAATATGGGTATTGCTATTTTTGACCCCCAAACTAATTATAGTCTACAGTACACAGTTGCCCATAGTATGTGTAGTACTTCTCTTGAACTGATTGCCATCTATAAAGCCTTAGTATGCATTGAAACAATAAATTATAATAGAATTGTAATCTTAACAGACTCGAGAAGTGCTTTGCAACATGTGGCTCGGTGTACCTCTTACTTAAGAGGCATTCCGATAGCCTACGAGATTATAAAACTTCTGGTTAACCTTATAGCAAATTCCAAAGAAGTAATCCTTCTATGGTTTCCTTCACACATTGGCCTTGAAGGCAATGAAAAAGTAGATACGTTGGCAAAACAGGCGTCTAGCGAGGGCATACCTATACAAAGTCCATTGCCTTTTTTCACTGATCGTATTCATCTAATTCGTGAACATTGTCGTGATCTTAGGAAGACTTACTTTACCGAGCGATCACTGGAAAAAGGCATATGGTACAAGACGTTACAGAATGAACCCTGGAAGTCGCCATGGTTTGATGATTGTACACTGAACCGACAAACCTTAGTTATAGCATTTAGACTGCGATCCGGACACGTTCCACTTAATAAATTTGCTTATATGATGAAGAAGGTTCCATCGCCTCTCTGTTCCGAGTGTGGCTTATTAGAAGATGCGTTACACATCATGGTGGAATGTGTCCGGAACGAGGATATTAGAAATGAAATGTTACTCATCACTAAAGATTTGAAGGACCTGGGCATTTGTAACAGAATTTTGGCCTATCCTCTATCTGAGGCCGCTATTGTTTTATATAAAATGACTGCGTGTGGAATGCGACGATGTTCACTATGCACATGAATGTTCTGTTTTTTCATTGTTAATTTGTTATATTGTGTATATTATGTAGACCTAATGGAGTGAAGTAGTCCTCGGGACTAAAGCTCCTTAAATTAAAAAAAATAAAAACTTCAACGTTCTTTTATTTACTGGTTTCGGTTGACTTTGGATAATATACAGTGTTGCTATGTATGAAATAACAATTACGCAAATCGATATTCCATTCACTTTTTTTTGAGTATCAGTGTTTCAGGATATTATTAGTATTACATACAAAGCAAAGATCAATTAATGCATAAAAATATAAATTTAGTTGTAATTTACACTTTATTTCAACCTATTTTAGTTATTTTTCGTTAGATTGGAATCGATACTAACTGAAACTTATTTTATTTAATGGCAACTCAAAAACGATTTTGACAGTGTCGATTATTGTCAAACTACTCAACATTCGCTTGCTTGCGCGTCGCTTGCTGCTCTCGCATTGTGAATACTTCTCGTACTGTGTGTTTTTATTGTGTACTGTGCTTTCTTGACGATTTTGGCGATATTTTATGGACTCTGGCGTATATTGCTTTCACGAACGACCCACGCATTCTCACAACGGATATTGATTTCTTGTTTATACGACTGACAACAGCTTGATTTAACTGATTTCGATCACAATACATATGCAATAAAATCATATGACGGCATATCAGTGCATAAATATATTTTTCCTATATTTTAGTTGACAGCTCTCTTGTTTGTAGGGAAGCGATCGAGCAATATTATTGTAATTGTGTGGTAGGTTAAAGAACTGTAGGTTGATAATGATTAGTGATTAATAAAGTGTAGAAAGCAACGATTATTTTATTTATGCTCCCACTAACATATTTTTTTTTTTTACTTTGTGGAATGCAATTACGCATATCCCTCCGCGGAAGCGGGCGGAGGGATTTTGTCGGACTCGCCGCGGTAAAAGAAAGATGTTGAAAAGATAATGTACCTCCCGGAATACCGACTAAACCTACCACGGTGTTCCTCGACAAAACCACTATCGACGGGGCCGCGCGAATCGCTTTCGCATGCGGTCGCGACCCCGCCGAGATTAAGGCCCGCCGTGTGAAACGGCAGGTCACTACACAAGAGACCTACCCAAAGGACTCACTCGAAAAATTCCCTACTGTCTCTGGACTCGACACAGAGGCGCGCGTGGGAACACGCACGCCGCCTCTCGGACCTGGTGCTAAACGGATGGCGGGCAGGCCCACAAAGCCCGCCACCCCCAGGTCAAACCTCAGGGTGGCTGGAGGTCATCGCGCGCCCTCCGGCGCCCGGCTCTGCGGTTGGGGAGAGGGTTTAAACGCTCCCTCTCCCGCTCCGCCGCCTCCTTGATGGAAATTATTTCCTCGCAGAAGGAGGCGACGGCGTTCCACGACCTTTCACTCCGGACCATAGACTGAACTACGGCCGGGAGCGAGAGGGCAACCGATCCGACTGCCGCGATCAAATCACGGCGCTGCGATGCCCAGGCGGGGTAAACCGCCAAAGTGTGCAGCACCGTGTCCTCTACAACGTCGTGGCAGTCGCCGCAGTGGTGACAACCGGGCGTCTCTTGCCGGCGTATACGACACATGTTCCAGTAGGTACATAACACAACTCAAATAACTCTTAATTACTTGGTGATTTTAAGTTCTTTGAAACTTTTAAATACATGTGTATGTGTATTTCATTTTTCTTTGACAGTAAATATCTCGTTACTCCCATTGGGCAGCTAGATGAATATTTTCGTTTTGAAATGTTAATAATATATCTATAAAATAAAGCAAAAATCATCTTAGTAACATCAGGCCCAGAGATATATGAAAACTTGCCGGTCTCCTTTGCATACAACACGCTCGTATAGACAATTAGTTTTGAACGGGTTAGTAATATATTAATAAAAATAAGGATGCATTTTATAAATATTCATTTACACATTCACACTAGCCTTATAAACTTTCTTGACTAAGAAAGTTTATAAGGCTAGTGTGAATGGAACAGTCGCAAGGGGAAGACCTAGGCGAACGTTTCTTGATCAGATCGGAGACGTTCTGGATAAAGGCCAGGTTAAGAGCACCTTAAACCGGCGAGCGTGTATGAGGAATGTTATGAAAGTGAATGAAGCCAGAGAAGTGTGTCAGGATCAAAGCAAATGGAAATCCGTAGTCTCTGCCTACCCCTCTGGGAAACAGGCGTGAAATTATGTATGTATGTATTGTTGATTCTACCAGTGTGATGATCAGTAGGTATTTGTCGCACGTCCATAGAAGTCCCGTGCTGCCAGTGCTAGGGACAAACATTGCGATAGGCTTATTTAGGCTACTGTACTGTACCAAAAGCCTAAATAAGCCTAAAAAACTTATTCAACGAAGAAACACAACACATTGTAGCTTAGAATTATATTTCGAGTAAAGGCACTTCAGCAGCGATAGTCTAGTGACAAACGGTTGGACTGCCACGCAGAGGTCTCGAGTGCGATCTCAAGGCGCGCATATCTTACATAACAAAGTTATGTGCGTTAATAAAAAGTTAATTATCGCTCACTTTAACGGTAAGGAATCCTGCATTTCTGAGAGTTCTTCATAGTGCTAAAATCTTCCGACCCGCATTGGACCAGCGTGGTGGACTATGGCCTAATCCTTCTCAGCAGACTGTCTTCTCAGAAGAAGAGACCCGTGCTCAGCAGTGAAACAGTTTAATACAGGACTGATATTATAAAGGCCCTTTCAAGACCAGACTTTGTTCCAAAACTGGTCCTGTAGCCGATTATACGAAAATGATTAATTTTAAAAATATACCTAGCCGCTTTACATTTGCCCTTTTACATTTACATATAATAGATAACCATTAAAATACAATACATGAGTCATGACCTATAAATTACTAAATTATGCCCGCGACTTCGCTCGCGTAAATGTTGGTTAGGTTAGTAAAATCACTTTCTTCTGGATAAAACTTACTCTTTCTTGTTCCCCTGACAACGTGTATGCGAAATGTGATTTTTTTATTTGTTCAATTGTGGTGGCAAGCATGCATACGGCTCACCTGATGGTAAGTGGTCACCGTAGCCTATGGACGCCTGTAACACCAGCGGAATCACTTGCGCGTTGCCGATGCTTTAGGAAAGAAAGAGGAAAGAAGGAGCGGGAAGTAGGAATGAGAGTGATTGGGCCTCTGGAATTCTCATTCACCGAACGAAACACAACAGTAGGAATACTGCTATTCCACTCACTTCAATATTCTGTGAGAGGGTACTCCTTCTCCGGTCGAACCGGTCCATTCATGCTGATATCAGCGAGGCTCTACTAAATAAATTAACTTACAATCTTGTACATAGTTTTTATGTCATCATTCACAAAAGGCAGCATTTAATCTTTGTTTTGTTCGTTTCAACAACTCTTCACTCACAATAATAGATATGTTATAATAGATGTGTATATAGCTCACGATTATTTTATTAATATGTACATACAGCTTTGGTACCAACTTAAACCTACTTAGGTTTAAGTTGGTACTAAAGCTGTATAGACAGAGATCACCATGACGTAAATTAATCTTTATATGTTGAATGCATTGAAAAGTTCTGCTGAGCCGCTTTAGAATTAAAAAGATTAAAATGACGATTTATAATGATGTATAGTCACAATACGTATTAGAAGGAAATGCGGGTATCAACATTTTGAAAGATAAGTGGCTGGGTGAAAACAAAATGCCAAACTGCTGCTCCTAATCCAGGCGGGCCCAGCGCGGTGCAAATGGTCTAACCCTTCTCTTACTGACAAGAGGCCTTACCCAGCAGTCAGAAATTTATGTAAGAGCTCATATGACATATTATTAAAATATTCCCATAGGGCTTAACACTGTTATAAAAATTCTGTTGATGAAGTAAAACATACTACAGTACGTAGGTACGTCAGCAGGCGCTTCAGGTCTTAAATATTATTATGCTGTTCTATTAGATTTAGAAAACCTGGTTAATTATTTTTATGTTTAGACGTAATTAACAGCAATTAAAAGAATTATTATGCTGTTCTATTAGATTTAGAAAACCTGGTTAATTATTTTTATGTTTAGACGTAATTAACAGCAATTAAAAGAAATTTATGTTATTTGCTGCATACTTTCAGTCATAACAAAATATTATGTAGCCCTCATCTATGCATATATATATATACATATGTTACTAATGAAACTGTTGCGTATTAGTTATGTATAAGGTATAGCAATTAAGGCCCTGACAACAGGCAAAACGGTAAGCCGGTCTTTAACCAAATTTTAGCTCTGTCTTTACTGTTTAGGGTACCAGTGATATATTTATACTTTTCTTGAACGTATTTCCGACCACATAGTAGTCTTCAAAACATGTTTGCGACAAAAAATCAATAAAAAGTAATGTTAAACTAAGGTCCTAAAAAGACTTTTCATCAAAGATATGAAAATAAAGATATGTGTGTATATTGTTTGTATGTGATAGAATATTATTATTATTATTATTATTATATCAAAGATATCTTATCTTATGTCGCCAGTCTGTGCAGACCGGCGACACTTCGACCCAGTGGGATCTTTTGTGTTGGCCCCAAGATCTATCCTTTAGCTCTCTTCTTATGAATGTACTACATCAGCCGCAGCGTACACATGATAGGGCGAAGCCTGAAGTCTTCAGGGTTTGGATATGCCAATCCCATCAAACCCATCCTCAATCCAGCCAACGCGTCACATTCACATAGTAGGTGCGATATGGACTCATCTTGTTCACCACAGGCTCTGCAGATCAGATTGTTTGCCAATCTCAATCTGCACAGGAAGTCGTTGGTGCCAAAATGACCATGCATGAGACTAGATACCGTGCTAGGGAATTTTCCGTTAACGAGTATCACCAAGTCATCCGCATACCCGACCGTTAAGTACGAACCTTTGTTGATTTGTTCTAATGCTCCCTTAATATCGAGGAATGCAGCAATGCATACTTCCCGCTTATCAAATGCACGTTCTGCCTTATTTACCACAAAATGTGGTGCCATCTCAGTGGATTTTCCCGACTGGTAGGCACATTGTGCCTGTGGAGGGGGAATTTGAACTGACACGTCTATCTAATAACTTCTCCAGGGCTTTCAAGAAGAACGACTTAAGATCGATAGGTATGCTTTGGCTTCTTTGTAGTCCGCTTTGCCCGGTTTTGGAATGTAGATGACTTTTACACGCTTCTATATCTTTGGCATATATATCCAAAAGCTATGCAGGCTCGTATAGTCTGCACAAATGCGGAATCAAGAGTGCAGCTCCCTGTTATAGGATAATGGGATAAACCAAGTCTGGATCAGGTGACTTAAATGGTTGAAAACCATTTAGAGCCTAGCCGACCTTCCCTTCATCCACTACCTTCCTTACCAATGTCCCATGTGTCCCAATCTACTTTGGTTGTACAACAGCTTAGATTAACCAGGCTGATCGGATCTTCCTGCTCCTTTTCTATTATCTTACATTAATAATTGCTAGTGTCTCCTTACCAGACCCTGTTCGCTGTCCATTGCCATCCTTAATGGTCGTCAATGGGTGTTCTCTGACAGTCGAGATGACTTTGGAGAGCCTCATACCTTCAGGAATAGTACTGATGTTTTCACAGTGTGCTCTCCAAGCCGTTTGGCTTTCCGCACAGCTTTGTTGTAGCTGATCAAACAACGAGCGTAATCGCTAGTCTTTGCTGGTCCTAGCATTATTAAACGTTCGCCTGGCTTCTAGCTGCAGTTTGACCAACTCTGGTGACAGTCTAGACTAATTTGTCTGCTGTAAACTCTATGTTTAACATAGAATTGAGCTTACCCTTAGAATCCTCCAGATCTATTTTGAGGTCACTCCTAAAGGAATTCCAGTCCGTATTTCTGGGATTCCTTCTACGTGCTATAGGAGCTGGAACCAGCGCCCTGTACTTGAAGCATATGTAATTATGATCTGACAAGGTAATCTTATCAGACACATGCCTCTCGACAATCTTAGTGCTAGCCCTGTTGGTGGCTAACGTGATGTCAATTACCTCTGCTCGCCTACAGTCAGCGAACGTTGGCCTGTTTCCCTTATTTAGAAATATAATTAAAATTAAACATTAATAACGTAATATAACTTCTACAATGACAATCACAAAATAGTCATAATGGGAGGGATGTACTTGATAGACAGAAGAGAGCAAATAATTAATATTTGGCTTCAGTTTTGTTAGGAATAACCGCAAATCTCCCCGTTCGTGATATTCAACCTGCTCTTTTTTTTGTTTAAATGTTTGTGACGACACTAAAACTTTTTCGACACGTTATGACGAGGGAAACGCTATCAAAAGCTTTCTCGCAATTCCCCACAGTCCATGATATTTTCCAAGTATTTCTGCCAGCAGCCAAAATGATTGATACCCTCTTATAAATTTCACCTTCAGCTCCTCATTTGTGCTAAGCTCGAGTAAATCCTCTTGTAATAACCCATCCTCCACTTCCGTTTCATCAAATGGATTTATGATCCGTGGTGGTATTTCCATCGTCAGAATACCTCTAAATCTGATTTTGAAGTCTTCATGCAGAGCAATTAAATGTTGAATGTATGTGTGAATATCCTCATTAAGACATTCTAGCTGTGACAAGTTTGAAAACTGGGAAAATTCGCGCCCACTAATATTTTGCTTCATAAATTTAAATTTTCCAAGAAAAGCTGAAATTACACGCTTTGTTTTTTTTAAATTAAGGTTGTCTACTTGTAATTGTTAGTAAATGTCATTAAATTTTTTAAACAAATCTTTCAAATACGCGATGTCTACTTTCAAATTCATCAGGTTTTCTTTTAAATCTAGATCTTTACTTTCCAGAAACTCTAAAACTGATTAAAAAGTGACTAAAATCTTGTTAACAAGCAACCAGCTTACTTCAGTAAGAGGAATTGTTGGAAGTCTTCATCATTTTCATCGCACAATTATGCAAATAAACGCGTATTCAACGCATTGCTTCTTATTTTGTTAACTGAATTACAAATTGAAGCGATTGATGCAATCTATCACTAAAATTTTTCGCTACTAGGTGTTGTCGGTGGATGACACAGTGAATTGCAGTTACCACTGGTATAATTTTTTTTAAGATGGGATGTAAACCACGATATCGCCGACCATGGCAGGAGCTCCATCTCTTGCCACCGAAACCACGTTTGTAAATGTAATCGATTATTCCTTAAAAAAATCACTCAGGACATTGAATATTGATTAACCTGCAGTGTCCATCTCCAAAGTTTCTTCATGAATTTCTTCGTCCATAACCAGGGTTGGAAAAACAGTTTTCTTTTAATTTTATAGAACAAACAGTTCAATTTGTTTTAAACTAGTGGTTTCTTTTGTTTATTATGTTTTTTGTCTTTTTAGCAGCAGCGCGAGCGTTAATATTTCAATGAAAAAAATAACTATTGCCAGAAGTCAAGAAGATAAGAAGAAAATTGATTTACAATTATCTCGTTATATGTTTGCTACCAACACGCCTTTTAACTACGTAGAACACCCACAGTTCCTGCAATTAATGGAAATTTTACGCCCAGGATATAAACCTTCAAACCGCAAACAAATTGCTGGTAATCTACTCGACGAAGTCTACAACTCGACTCAAGAAAGCGTAAAAAATGAGTTGAAATACAAAGTTGTCAATCTGTCAAGTGATGGTTGGAGCAACGTTAGGCAGGACTCGATAATCTGTGTCTGTATCACAGAAGTGTTGACAAATTTAACACATTTAATTGATACAATAGATACAGGCGCCGAAAGGCATACAGCCGACTACTTGGTTAAAGTTAGTACTACGGCAATAAAACAACGTGAAACTTTCAACTGCACTGTGCGATGCGTAGTGACAGACAACGCAGCAAATATGAGTCGTATGAGACGAGAATTGGCTCAACAAGAAGAACTAGCTTTTCACAAGGATATACTTACATACGGCTGTTCGTCACACCTGTTAAACCTTCTAGCGAAGGATTTGAACGCAGTAGATATTACTGAGAAATTTAAATCGATAATGCGGTACTTCAAATGCACTTACTTTTCATCTGCCAAATACAACGAAGCTGGTGGAAAATCAATTGTTATACCACAACAGGTACGGTGGCACACAATGGCCGACTGCTTAAAAGTTTTTTTTGGAAAATTGGCATATAATGTCAGATAAATGCTTAAATAATGCAACTGCTATAGATTTGTCAATTTTATTGAAAGTAAATGACATGGCGCTGAAGTAACAAGCCCAGGCTCTCTACAAAAAACTGGAAAATATTGCAGTTACACTTGACATCTCCCAGAAGAAATCCTGCTGTATTGGCGAAGTGACTGAAGCATGGATAGAGCTTAAAAATATGTTTGAGGGTGAGAATGTACGACTGCGTGAAACCGAATATTCACTGGATGATTTAAGTAAGTTTTATGCCCGGCTTGAAATGACAATGTCTCCAGCTCATTTTGCAGCAAACTTACTACATCCTAAGTACAGGGGCGAAAAACTCACCAGTGTAAATATTTCTGAAGCTTTATCATTTATAGAAGTTTATCACAAAGAGGCAATGCCCTATATTGTAAAATACAGGGCTATGACGGATCCCTTTCATAACTTTTTATTTGAAGGTCATGACGTAGTAAAACAGGACGGATCTCTCGAATGGTGGCTGTCATTAAAAACAAATTAATGGCCGAACAATGGACTTAGAGACTCAGCTTTACACTGCTGTAGCTTCAAGTGCTGGAATCGAAAGACTATTTTCAACATTTGGATTTATTCATTCTGACGTACGAAATAAACTGGGTACCGAGAAAACTGCAAAACTTGTCACAGTTTTTAAATACCTGAATAAGAAAAATTAATGTCTGACTCTCACTGACCAGACTGACATAATTTTAATTTTATAATAACTAGTTTTTATTGTCTATTAATTGAAATTGTTATCATTATAACTTTGATTGATTTGAACTAAATATTTTAATGTATGTTTTAAAAATACGTGTTGTCTTGTCCTATAAATGCATGCACCAAATATTGTTTGTTAATTAATGGTACTTTGATCTTTGTTTGATGGAATAAATTACTTGTCATAAAAGTAATATGTTTTTAATTACAATGCCAAAAGAATTACATAAGTATATAAAAATAATAAAATAAATAGTATAGACTCAACTGGTTTTATGTCAAGCTATTTAGAGTCCTAAATATTAATTTTATTTTCATTTATTTTCATTCATTCGCTATGAAAAGTAGTTTTAAAGTTTGCTTTTTCTTAATGATTTATACATTGTTTTTAAACACGTGATAAAAGCACGGTTTTTATTCAAACTGTTTTAAACACTGATTTAAACATGTCTTTTAAAACAACTTGTTTTAGCCATGCCAACCCTGTCCATAACAAATCGAACATAATATGCCAATAATAATGCTTCATTACCAGGTAAAGTTGCTTCGTCCAGTTGAATAGAAAAATGAGTTGTTTGCAGATAATTACACAAGAAACTTTCAATATCAGAGCTCATTTCTTCAGTACCTACGTCTTTGTACAGTGTTTTTACTCAAAGGAATTCTTTTGTGTATGTCAAATGGAGGTGCGCATTGTCTTACATAACTTTTCAACTCCTATCATCAGAGGTCCGAAAATATTTCTCATACCATTTAAAATCATAATGATCATTCTTCATAAAAATTCAAAAACTAAATATTAGAAACTATAATCATTGAAATTCATAATATCACTAATTATACACTTAGTTTTTACTAATATTTGTTTTCATATATTTGTTTATACTAATGATCAAAACTCATAACCACTCAAATAAATAACTATAATATTCATAAATGTGTTTTATTCTAATATTTGTTTTATAAATAATAATAATAATAACAATGTTTATTGTCACTAATAAAATTTTACAAATTGATCTTATTTTAGATATATAAGTGAACGGTAAACAAAATATCTGTACAAAATAAGAGGTTGTCGTTGACAGCTGTGCTAGTTTGAGCTGTGTTACAGCCGCCAGCGCCCTCCACCCATATGATTATTTGTTTAACGCATAAGTAAGTATGATGAGTTTGTAAATTATACTAATACATGGCTAAAATAATTTTGTGTGAAAACATAACATACGAAAATAAAAATATCAAAAGTAAAAAGAGAAATAATTAAAAACAATACAGAGTATAAAAATTAAAATTACCACAAAGAGTAAAAAGTTTCAAAGAGTATGTGAATGCGTATGATTACGGTTGTGTGCATGGGTGTTTGTATGCGCGCAATGCGCGCATGTCGCACAATGAGTGTACGTTTGTGTATGTGTATGTGTATGTGTATCCTTGTGTGTTATGACAAGTTGCAAGCAGTAAATATGGACTCTGTCTCTAGATAGTTAAGCTTTCGAAGCCAGTTTCGTACAGTTATCTTGCATTTATTAAGAGGCAAAGGATATACATACATATATTATTTACTTCATTCGCTTGGTTATATAAATGGTTACGGATTACATAAAATTGGGACCGAGCCAGTGCCGTTCTATGTGGCATTACTGGGCATACTCTGGTTTTGTTTCAGTTTAAGATAGGCTTGAATTCTATGCTTTTATGTTTACGGAGAATAGCTGATAGTATGAAAAGCTGTCTGATTGTTAGGGCTGAACATTCAGTGTATAAAAGAGAGGTATCATACCTTCATAGATTGCTAAGCATGACTTTTAGTATACCACGTTGAGCACGTTCTAGGCGTAGAAGGGTAGTTTTGGCAGATCCGCCCCATGTTATGACACAGTACTGTAGCAGGTTTTAGCAAGCGCGAAATATACACACATCAATGTTTCGAGATCTGCCAAGTTTCGGATTTTTCTAAAAACTGGTAGTAATTTTCTGATGCGGCTTGCCACGCTATCTATGTGTGCTGACCAATTTAGTGAACTATCTATAATGAGTCCCAAATATTTTATTGAAGATATTCGTGTTATGTTAGAGCAATCACATACGTTTTCTTGATTACAAATGTGGGCTTTAATATTGAATTCGGTAGATGGTTGGGCATTGTTACGATGAGCAAACGTAATATATTTTGTTTTATTAAGATTTAGTGTCAAAAGATTATTATGTAGCCATTTCATTACCTCAGTTAGCGCTCTCTCGGTATGTTTTTTAGTCTCCACCTAATTTCTGCCGTGAAAGATAAGTGCAGTATCATCTGCATAGGTGATAATATTGCAGTTTTTTAGGGATTTGGTGCTAAATGAGTTTATAGAAATTAGGAAGAGCGTAGGGCCCAGAACGTTACTTTGCGGCACACCAAAAGAAAGAGAGGCCTGCGAACTAGTATAATTCCCAATTTTGACGCACTGGGTTCGGTTTGTAAGATAAGAACGAAATATGTCAAGTGCAATTCCACGAATACGAATTGACTCAAGCTTGTGCAACAGTAAAGGGTATCGAATGCTTTCAATATATCAAGAAACACACCTATCACCTTCGAAGACTCATCAAGCTCTTTTGCCATAATTTCGGTTAGTTCTAAGGTGGCATCTTCAGTGGATTGACCTCTAACAAATCCATATTGATTATTGGCAATAAATTTGTGTAGAGACAAAAATTTTAGAAGTCTAGTATTTAGCAGTCTTTCTAGAATCTTAGAAACAGCTGTCAACACAGATATCAGCCTTTTTAATTTCTTAATCATAAGTGTTTTTATCCATATTATTGGTTTTCTTTGCATTTATTTAATGCGTCATTCTTCAATTTGTTTATAGTGCTGTGTACCTGCAATGAGAAAAATAAAAGGTAGTAGCAAATTTAAAATAGAAGGTTAAGTTAATATGCGACTCCACTGAAAATCAAATCGCTACCAGAAACGAGATGCTACCAGACAAGTAAGTTAGGTTAGAACTGTGACCCCAACAACGCGCGAGCCGAGCGAGCGAAGCGAGCGTGCCGCGACAGCGGCCGGCGAAGGGCCAGAAACTAATTTTATGAGTTGAAATATGTTCTTAGTAACAATATTACTAATTAAAACAATATGATCATTGAAAGTTACGAAGGAAAAGGTCTGAAAAAAAATTGTCCATTTAAATTGGTAGTAACAGTATTAATAAAAAAATTATGATCACTAACTGTTATGAGCTCCGTTGGTAGTAATAAAAATGTATGAATAAAAAAAGTATGAAAAATCAAATTATGAAAGAGTGATTATTATGAACACAAATCTGTAGTAAGACAAAGAATAGGATTTAGAATTTTATGTGAGCCAATATGGATCCGTCAAATGGAGATTTGTGCAGAACGTTTTTAAAACCTCTTCAACAGCGGGTAAAATTAACTGTTCTCCAATGGTGTGCGGTTTTCCAGATTTCGCTATAAGTATGTATATTGTAAAATGCAATGCAAGCCATCATCATTACTAAGACTTACAGATGTTAAAGCGAACATATTGTGCACTGTGGGTCTCTTTTCATATTTTTCCTTCAATGCTTGAAAATATTTCAAATCTTTACCTATTTTACCAGGATGACACCTTCTTAGATGATCTTCGAGCTTCGATGGTTTCATAGAGTCATTGCTCAAAACTTTGTTGCATAATAGACATATGGGCAATCGCTTGTCTGCCTTTGACCGAAGAAAACCAAATTTTAAATAATCAAAACTATACTGTCGACATTTCTTCTCAGATTCAGCGATGTTTCGTATCAGTTACCTACCTGTAAATAAAATAAAACTTAGTTTTATTAATAATAAGGCGGTCTTACTCAAAACGTCCATCAATTACAATAACAATAACAATTTGTCCATCCCCTTATTGCAATAGAACAAGGTTGACAATACCGGACTTTCCTGGATAGGAACAATTAAAACCTCCACTTTCCTTTATTTTAAAACTATTAATTATTTAAATTTACACTTTTACCGACTTATCAGTTGCTTTTTAATAGCCATAGTCACGAAGAGGCTAAGATGGTAGATTTTATAATTTATGATTTCCACACCTGAAATGCCATAGTGAAGAACCATAATAGTACCATACGAAAAGGGAGCTTAGCTTTATAAGCTTTGTGTGCCCATAGTCTGTCTGCACCTGCCGTCACAGTCATTGCCGTTGCCAAGTATAGGAATTAAGCTGAAAAGTAATAGTAAGTTACTAAAAGTCGATTATTGTTCATGGTGTTTTGGAAGTAGGCCACACCGAAATACCTGCTGAATTTATATCTAGGCATTTACAATTTTTACCCGCAAGATAATATATATTACACTCAATGACACATAACCTCAAAATTATAAAAAAAAAAAAAAATATTACTTAAAACTTAATTAATCACGTATGTTTTAATTTTAATACATTTATCAATTTAATAATCGTAAGTATTATGAAAAATACGCCATTCACAAAAAAACAGTTTTTGATAAAACTACTAAGTAGTACCTAAGTTTTTGTCACGGGTTACTAATGAAATGTTTATTGTATAGAGATTCGACAAGTACCTATAGAGTAAGGTAAACCAGCCATTGACATACCTAATAATAAGTTATGTATCCGAAAAGGCACGTTTGGCTGTTCATAGAGGACTATTAGTGCCTACACTTATGCATGGAAGTGAAAGTTGGGTATGGCAAAAGAAGCATGAGAGCAGAATAAATGCTGTAGAAATGAGAGCGCTGAGAAATACATGTGGTGTGACTCTGAAAGATAGAATAAGGAATAGTGTGATTAGAGAGAGATGCGGCATAAAAGTGGATATAGTGACGAGAATAGAAAAGGGTATGTTAAGTTGGTTTGGGCATGTAGAAAGAATGGACGAGAACAGACTGACTAAGAAAGTTTATAAGGCTAGTGTGAATGGAACAGTTGCAAGGGGAAGACCTAGGCGAACGTTTCCTGATCAGATCGGAGACGTTCTGGATAAAGGCCAGGTTAAGAGCACCTTAAACCGGCGAGCGTGTATGAGGAATGTTATGAAAGTGAATGAAGCCAGAGAAGTGTGTCAGGATCGTAGCAAATGGAAATCCGTAGTCTCTGCCTACCCCTCTGGGAAACAGGCGTGAATTTATGTATGTATGTATGTAATAATAAGTTATTCACCGTAATAAACACTCCCATTATTCTACTCTATCGTGGCATTACAATTGTACTTTACTTATCGAAAAAGCAGGTCTGCCATTTAGTCTTCGGCAAAACAGATAAGCGCCGTATAAAGCCCCGATATGTAACTTTGCAAATAGAGTCACGTTTTTTCATACTGTCTGCAACTTCTTTAATGGTGGACATGGCGATGTATTTAATGTAATATTTTTTACTTATTTTAACGCATTATCAGCCGGCGGGCATAAGCCAGGTCCGTAGCTGATAACCATTAGGGTTATAGTGAAACACGTAGACTGATCCAACTAAGAATATATTTACAATTTTAAGCCTTCTTATATTCCATTTATTGTTCTTACAAGTAACGCTCGCACTAATGTGCACAATATTCATTTGCACCAATCAGCGACAAGTAAACAAAATTCTAACATCTACGAGATCATTCTTGGAAATCCTTATGCGTGTTATAAATACTACCACGTATAAAAACGGGTGGCAGCTTCGCGCGTCGCTCAGTTCGTAAGTAGGTTTCGACGCGACTAGACGTATAATGCTCCGTTCGATCCCCTTAGCGCATAGCTCAGTTCGTAAGTTGGTTTAGGCGCGGCTAGATGTATGATGCTCCGTTCGATTCCAGGTTCTTCATAAACTCATGTTGCCTGTGCGTATATCGATACGCCATATCATTCCCGCCTAAGTGAAGCGTACGTTTTGTTTTACCGCGCGGCCGGATCTGGTTACGTAGGAATTTCGTGGTGAAGGTGATGAAGCTGTCCGCATTGGTGTGGGTAATGTGTCCGGTGCTGGCATGTTTGTTGATGTTGTGTTTTCTGGCGAGACTTCCTCGTTGAGTAGATGGACTGGCAACCTTCAACCTGTTGATTGAAATTACTGCGGTGCGAAGCGGCAGTTGCAGTGTGAAGTGCATGCCGACGGTACTGCGTTGAAGTACTTGATATGGTCCGTCATATGGTGGTACGAGAGGTCTGCGCAAGATGTCGTTGCGCAAAAACACATGCGTACATGTCGCGAGGTCTTTGTTTATGAATGTGTTTGATCTTGACGCTCGCCTTGTTGATGTTGGTAATAGTGACGACATTGTTTCAGTCAGCTGACGGACAAATTCCGCATCATTAATGTTCAGCTTGGTAGGTGCGAAGAAATCAGATGGGACGCGTAACGTAAATCCGTATGTCATCAGGGCCGGGCTGACGGTTGAACCTCCACGTAGGGCGGTGTAAAGTCCTAGTAATATTGTAGGTAATTCATTGATCCATCTGTTATCGGTTGCTCTCGCCATCAGTGCCGCATTCAGAGATCGATGCCATCGTTCGATTTTTCCATTAGCTTGCGGGTGAAATGCAGTAGTACGTATTCGAGTGACGCCTATATTCTTGATTAAAGCTTGAAATAAAGACGATTTGAACTGTCTCTCTTGTTCTGTAGTAAGTCGCAGGAGACATCCAAACCGCGATATCCTTCCCTCGTACACGGCTACTACTACTACTACTCGTACTTTTTTAGTTATAACAAGGAATGCGCCGCTAAATTTAATGGCTCTTTATTTGTCAAATCCAGTTGAAGTTAACAACGTGATTATTGTCTTGCAGAACCCATATGCTACCTAATCAATCTTAGTTTTGAACACGGTGTCTTTCCCAAAATATTTAAATGCGCCATTGTTTGTCCTGTTTATAAATCGGGAGATAAGGCTCTTCCAAGAAATTATTGGCCTATTTCACTTTAAAATACGCTTTCTTAAATTATTGAAAACAATCATGATCATTATCTAGAAAGCCATAAAATTCTTGGTGATAACGAACACGGGTTTCGTGCCAATCGTTCGACCGATGATGCTGTGTTGCAGTTTACTTCTAATATTACAGCACATCTTGATAGAAACGGCAAATGTATAGGAGTATTCCTGAACCTACAAAAGGCATTCGACACCGTATCTGTTCCAATCCTACTTACTCGTCTGGAGAACACTGGAATCAGGGGGAATGCACTTTAGTGGTTTAAGGACTATCTTATAGGAAAAGGCAATGTGTTAGGGTTGAAAATCATATTAGTGACTATAATTTTATATCGTATGGGGTACCGCAGGGTAGTACCCTCGGTCCAATGCTCTTTTTAGCGTACATTAATGATTTATGTAAATATCAAATAAAGGGTGCAGATATACAAATATTTGCTTACGACACTGTCATACTTTTTCACGATAATTCATGGGACAATGTACGACAATTAGCTGAAGAAGGTATGTCAATTGTGACCGCATGGCTTGAAGACAGCTTATTAACTTTAAATACTAACTAAACCAAATTCCTCTGTTTTAGCAAGACTATGGTGTCTTCACCAAATAATTTTCTGTTTCATATACACTCTTATCCGTGCAACCGATCTAGAGATTTGCCATAACATTGTTGCTGTCCTACATTATCAAGAGCTATATATAAAGATATCAAATACTTGGGGATAAATATTGATGAAAAATTTAATTGGATGAAACATAATTATAACTACTGTTAGCAATAGACTTAGGAAACTTATATACAATGTGTTATTGTTATACTTGATCAAACGAAATATGCGCATATTAGACAAAATATTATCGATAAAAAACCAGGAAAAAAATTGTTAAGGTACTAATTTCAAAAACCCAGGCACTTAAAATGTTTTTTAAATGTCAATCTAGTCTTTCAGTTTTTATTTTTTCTCTTTATGTAAACGGTGTATTTTCTTCAAAGTGGTCTCATTTGAAAGCTAGAAAGTTTAACTAGGTTATAAGATAAAAAAATAACTAAAAAAGTCAAATGAAAATAAGTTGAAAAAATACATTAACTATTTATTTAAAAAAAAAATATTTTTTTTAAATTTCGGTCTGTAACTTTAAAACTGGGACATTAAGGTGTACTTCTTAAAATGTTTTATTAAATTTTATGAGTTAATCTACAAATTCTCGGCAACAATAATAGGTCCATCTCTTTTCTTTGTTGTAATATTCACCGCCAAAATAGTCGAAGTCAATGTAATTTGTTTGGACTCTTTTATCTTATCTGTATCTATGCGCATAACAATAACAGTTAACGATCGAAAGAGATAGAAACATTTCGGCCAGAATGAGTGAGGGAGAGAGTGTATTGTCGAAGTTGTCGTTTGAATGATCATCGGGTCTCGGTTCTCAAAAGTGTTTTTTAAGACGAACAGTTCAGTAAGCAACAGTTCTTGTGCTAACGTACACGTTGTTTGCACTCACAATTTCTTTTCGTCGTGCCGTCTACGATAGACGCCTTGTCTGCTCGTGAAATAGCTGACATACATTTCGTTTATGGGTTCTGCGAAGGCAATGCTCGCGCTGCCACTCGAGAGCGATTCCCGACAAGACCTGCCGTTGACTACAGAGTTTTCACAACAGTGCATCGAGAGTTAAGTGAGAATGGACGCCCACCTCGTGAACGTGCTCCTAATGTAGCAGTGGACATGGAAGAACAAGTGTTGCGTTTGATATATCAAGATCCCACAGCTAGTACTAGACGAATCGCGCTTCAGTTGGGGATTTCTCACTTCAGTGTGAAAGATTTTGAAAAAGGAAAGTTTATACCCCTTCCATTTCCAAAAAGTGCAACACCTGCATGAGCCAGATTACAACGCCAGAGCTGTTTTTTGTTCGTGGCTATTGCGACAAAGACGTTTAGTCCGCAATTTCTGTGACCTTGTTTTGTGGACGGACGAATCAAATTTTAACCGAACTGGAATCACAAATTTCTGCAATCTGCACTTGTGGATGCCAAAGGATGAAATCCATTAGCAGTCCGGCCGGCGTCATTTCAAGTTGAATTTTCAATTAACGTTTGGGCTGGGCAGTGGGGAGACCAACAGACTGCAATGCAGAGGGTCACGGGTTCGAACCCACGTCGCGCACCTCTGACTTTTCTAAATTATGTGCGTATTGATTGACAATTATCGCCTGCTCCGCGCCTTGGAGAGCACGTTAAGCCGTCGGTCCCGGCTGCCATGAACATCTATGGCAGTCGTTATTGGGAAGTCAGTGCCCTATAATATCCTGACACTGGTCTAGCCTTAGGGTATCGTTAGCCTTCGGGTTGCGGAGGTCAGGTGGCAGCCGCTCCGTGTTAAAACTGATATCCAGTCAAATCTGGTTAGACCAGAAGAGCCGACTCCAAGTGACTTGGGAATAATAAAGGCTAGGAAGAAGAAGTTTGGGCTGGAATGATTGGAGATTATTTGATCGGGCCATTTATTCTTCCATCGAGGTTGGCAGGCCCAGTCTACCTAACATTCTTACAAGAAAAATTACCACGCCTGATGTACGACGTTGATTTACAAACAAGGAGGAGAATGTGGTTTCAACATGACGGTGCTCCAGCTCACTTCAGCAGAGAAGTGCGTGAGTATCTAAACTCAACATACGCAGAAAAATGGATTGGACGAGGTGGACCAGTGGCGTGGCCGGCACGAAGCCCGGACATGACTCTCTTGGATTTTTATTTATGGGGTCACATGAAACATGAAGGTTTACAATACTCCAATTGCAACAAGGGAAGATCTGTTACAAAGAATAATGGCAGCGGCTAGTAAAATTAGAGAAAATCGCGACCAGCTAAGAAGAACTACGCGCAGTGTGGCTCTATGTGCAACTGTATGCTTAGAAGAAGATGGTGGTCATTTTGAAAATTTAATAAACTAAGCGTTTTTACTGTTTTTTTGATATACTTCATTTTTTTTTTAAGTTATACATCAGACTAGATCATTCTCGATTTTTGAACATGAATGCGAGTACTTCATTTAAGTGGTAAATATCACAATAACGAAAAGAGATAGACCTATCGTTTGCGAGAATTTGTAGAAGATAAACTCATTAAATTTAATAAAACATTCTAAGAAGTACACCTCAATGTTCCAGTTTTAAAGTTACAGACCGAAATCTAAAAAAAAAATACATTTATTTTAAATAAATAAATAATGAATTTTTTTAAACTTACTTTCCCTTTGATTTTTGTAGTTATTTTTTTATCTTATAACCTAGTTAAACTTTCTAGCTTTTAAATGAGACCACTTTTGAAAAAAATACACCGTTTACATAAAGAGAAAAAAAAACTGAAAGACTAGATTTACATTTAAAAGAAAATTAAAGTGCCTGGGTTTCTGAAATTAGTACCGTAACAATTTTTCCCGGTTTTTTATCGATAATATTTTGTCTAATATCCGCATATTTCGTTTGATCGAGTATAAAAATAACACATTGTATATATTTTTAGAGACTTGAGATTGATGCCAGATACTACACTCTTGATACAAACATATAAAGCGCTAGCTGAATGTGTAATCATCTATTGTATATGTTCATGGAGCTCAGCGGCCAAAACACACCTGCTTGAGCTCGAAAGAGCACAACGGGCTGTGCTCAAAGTGACGAAACGGAAGGAAAAGAAGTCTTTTCCTTCCGTTATGTTACTCATTCACTCTACACATTTAGTTTATGAAAAAGTTGATGTTTTAACTGTGCGAAAATTATTTATCTACCAAGGTATACGTAAGAACCATACAACTATTGTACCCCTTCTAAAACTGTCGGGTAAAAGAATAGATAACTGTCCAGTTCCAAGAGTAAAAAGCAAATTTGCTCAACAACACTATGGTACCGTTGCACCTAGACTGTATAATAAACTTAATTCAACCTATATAACAAAAAACCTATCTAAGTATGAAATTAAAATATTATTAAAATATGGCTTAAACATTAAGGATACAATGACGTAGAAACCTTACTACAAATTGTGAAATTAAATGAAAGTTGCAACTCCGACTCAAACATCATACAAACACACACACACACACACACACACACACACACACACACACACACACACACACACACACACACACACACACACACACACACACACACACACACACACACACACACACACACACACACACACACACACACACACACACACACACACACATACACAAACAACACACACAAAAGAACACTAATGAAAACAAGGAGAATAGCGGCACGGCTGTTGGAGCTTGTTGTCTTGCAGTACTTGCTTGACATGTTGAAGTCACGCCGCTGTCACAGATCCCGAGAAAAGTCAGTCACAGTCGAGCGCCAGTCTGCAATACTGCCTTATGTAAGGGGTGTCACTGACAAGATTGGCTACATCTTGAAGCGAGCTTCAATCAACACATACTTCAAGCCGCCAACAAAGATAAGTCAATTTATACCATCCGTCAAGTGCCAATTACCTCTACAAGATGCAGGGGTTTATAAAATAGATTGTGACTGCGGACTCTCATACATTGGTCAAACCAAGAGAAGCATAGGCACCCGTCATAAAAGAATACATAGCTGACGTAAAACACAAACGCTCGTTGAAGTCTGCTGTGTGTGAACATGTACAACAGGGGACCAACCACTACCTGAGATTTGACAAACCACAGATTCTCGCTAAAGATCACCAATTCCTACCAAGGATGCTTCGCGAGGCTATTGAAATCAAAAAACATCCTAATTTCAATAGAGAAGATGGTTGGAATGTACCACCAGCTTGGGATCCAGTACTTCAAATAGTCAAACTTAAGAAGAAACAAACCACAGCTAGACTTCATGATACTTTGAGCTCATTCTGCGTAAATAGAAACATCAATGATTAAATTATGTTCGGGTACTGTGAAATAACTACACTGGAACATTGAGACAACTACCATCTTAGTCTCCCCGTGACCATGGCTGCTGAAAAGCAACTGAAACGTCGGGGAAAGTGTAAACCTAAATATAAATAGATTTATTAGTTTAAATAATTTTATTAGCTTATAAATTGGTAAAATTCAATAGTAGTAATAGTAGTGTAATAGTTTCAAAATTATGTTATACAGTGATAAATAAACAACGCGATAAAATCCGTATATAGTAGTTTAATTTCAATGAATAACATTCGCGTAAACAGAAGACAATAATAACGCATGGGTTACTGACACTAGAGGTAAAAGTGCGACAAGGATCGTTAGCCTGCGGACTTATTAGGAAGTTGGTCCAGGTACGGGATTCGTGAGAGTTAAGTTAGAAGACAAACGTTTCTATAGCTGTTATGCTCCACCTAGTCTCACACTGGACGAGTATACCGACTTTTTGGAAAACTTGCAAGCGATGTAAGAAATCGTCATCCTGTGGCAATCGTAGGCGACTTCAATGCATGGGCAACTGACTGAGGTTGTAAGCTGACTAACGCCAGAGGGTTGGCGCTACTAGAAGTAATGGCGTCTCTGGATGTAGTGCTACTTAACTGCGAAAATAAAGCACCTTTGCAAAAGGAGATGGGAGTTCCATAGTGGATCTATCTTTTGTAAGCAGAAACCCTGCAAAAGATAACAATACTTGGAAAGTCACCGAAATTTACACGGCCAGTGACCACCAAGCCATCTAAACAAAAAAGTGTCTACTAAGTTATTTAAGGTGCTAACCAAGAAAAGTAACACAATCGGGTGGAAGACCAGTGTGTTTGATATTGAAATATTTCAGATTGCTCTGGAGACCAAGCCCATAGAACAGAGATGCAATGCTAACGAAAAATCTGCCGTTATCATAAAGAGAGTTCTGTCGGCCTGCGATGCCACTATGCCAAGAAAACACTGCTCGAATAGGCGCCCGGAAGAAGCTTCTCTGCCATTCCAATAAAATGTAGGAACGTTACAAAGAAGCACGTTTAATGCTCAAAAATGCCATTCGGGACAGCAAGAGCAAATATTGGAGCGATCTCTTAGAGGAAGTTGAAAGAGACCCGTGGGGAAGGCCGTACAAAACTGTCATGTTGCGACTAAAGAGGCAACCACCGTGTTCGCCGTCAGACTCTGAGCTGTTAAAGTATATAGTCACGGTTCTCTTTCTCCAGCAAACAGAGCAAAACTACACCTGAGAGGAGAATAAAGCTGACCGAATACCATCTATCACCCAAGATGAACTTCTAGAAGCTTCCTTGAGAATAGGAAACAGGAAAGTCCCTAGATTGGATGGTATCCCAAACATTGCGTTTAAAGCCGCCATTATAACAGCGCCGGACCTTTTCCTAGACACGTATAACACCTGTCTCCGAGAAGGTACCATTCCAAGAAGATGGAAGCTACAAAGGTTGGTGCTTCTCCGTAAAGAGAATAAACCAAATAGTAAACCATCATCATACCGCCCGCTATGCATGCTTGGAAGCTACAAAGGTTGGTGCTTCTCCGTAAAGAGAATAAACCAAATAGTGAACCATCATCATACCGCCCGCTATGCATGCTTGATAGCGCTGGCAAGGTACTGGAACGTATTGTTCACAGACGCATTGAAGCTATTATTTACCCGCAACCTTGTGGTCAATACTGCAAAACAAGCAATATCTGGAAGCAGATGGAAGGGAGGTTAAAAAAAGTACTGCTTGGTCGCAGCACTGGATATCAAAAGCGCTTTCAACTCGGCCAGATGGGATGTAATCATGAAAGCCCTTGCGACATTACTTGTTCCGGTCTACTTGCAGAACATAGTAGCGATCTACTTTACAGATCGTGCCCTTAAGTACGATACTGATAACGGGTCCAAACAGTACAAAGTGACTGGAGGAGTACCACAAGGATCAGTGCTGGGTCCCCTACTATGGAATATTATGTACGATGCATTATTAAAACAAGCCTTACCAAGCGAAGCACGACTTGTAGCATTCGCGGACGACGTGGCGGTAGTGATCGTTGCCAAGTACATTGAGGAAATCAATTGGGCATTCGACCAAACGCACGCAGTCATTCGTAACTGGATGGAGCAAGTTGGACTGAAGCTTGCAGAACATAAGACCGAAGCGGTACTTATTACCAGCAGGAAACAGGTTAAGACAATGATCCTGACAGTTGGACAGCACACACTCACGACGCAACCATTCATACGTTACCTTGGAGTGATGATAGATACGCGTCTTAACTTCCAAGCAGAAAAGGAGACTACTGTTGACATCCGTGGTCACATCAGTGTTAATGTACGTAGCGGCTGTTTGGTCAGTGGCACTCGCCAACCTAGAAACTCGGCGTGAAATTGCGTCTGTCTACAGGCTCAATATCATTATATTTTATCCTTGCTTAAAATTCTATACTTCTTTGTTTAATCGTAATTTAATTTTGCTTTTAAAAATGTCTAAAGTTGAGATTACTCTTAGCGAGCAATATCCTATTAAAATTCTTTGCAATTTCATCGCTACATATAAGGAAGATCGTGATTCCTTGTCGGCATTCCTAACGAATTGTCAAAATTCATTAAGTCTTGCATAGGAAAGTCAGAAATAATTGTTGCTTAAGTATATTCTATCCAAACTGAGAGGCAAAGCTCAAATAGCTTGTTCCAATAAAATTTTTGATGATTTCAATTCATTAGTCTTTCCTTCGTCAAAACTTTGGCGAAAAGAAACATTAGAGTCATTTATTTTTCGAATTGCAATCTTGTAGACAACAAACAATTGAAACGGTATCACAATTTTCGTTGCGTTTAGAGACCTTTCTCACCGACATGTAGACAGAAATTTATAATTCTGAAACAACAAAGGAAGATTTGTCCGGTTGAATCGCAATGACGGAAGATCTTGCCCTTCACACTTTTACTTTCGGTCTACAACCGAGATTTAGTAATATGGTGCGGTGTAGAAATCCTAAAAACTAAATGATGCTATTAATATTGCTATTGACGAGAAAAAGATTCAAAACTTTACTCTCAAGGTCTACCCGAAAATTGCTAAGACGTGTAAGCTTTTTAATAAGCTGGATCATTAGGAGAGTGACTGTCTGATGAAAAAATCTCAGAACAGGCCGAGGCCTGTTCTGAGATTCGAAAATTGGAGGCAGGTCGTGACCTGCCTCCAATTTTCAATCTCAACAAAATATGAAGCCGTGTCAGTCTTTCGTCATTACTTGTAGATATTGTAAGAAACCAGGTCACAATATTTCTCAATGTTATAAACGCAAATATATAAATGATATATCAACGCAACACAATATCATGTCCCTACCCGATCAAACAGAATCGTGGGAAGAAATTCAAGAACATAATGACGATTTAAATTAAACAGTTGGGTATCGTTTTCGTGCCGCCATATGCCCAACCGTATTCAAGGCATAATTAAACTTCTTATTACAAATTCACATTCCAAAACCTATTCAGCCAAACGACCCGGTAACCAGCCCCAAACTGTAGCCCAATCTAACTTAGCCAATCGACTTCAGCCCCAAACCGTAGGCAACTCTCTATCTCTAATAACTAATCGACAGGGTAGCCAGTCCCAAACCGAAGGCTTTCCTAATTCAAGTGTAGCCATACAACAGGGTAGCCAATCTCAAAACGAAGGCTTTTCTAAATCAAGTGTAGCCATATAATAGGGTAGCCAGTCTCAAAACGAAGGCTTTTCTAAATCAAGTGTAGCCATATAATAGGGTAGCCAGTCTCAAACCGAGGGCTTTTCTAAATCAATTGTAGCCATATAACAGGGTAGCCAGTCCCAAACCGAAGGCTTGTCTAAATCAAGTGTAGCCATGCGACAGGGTAGCCAGCCAAAAATCGAAGGCGAACACATCTTTAGTAAAACTCAAAATACTCCGCCAGGAATCACTGAATCGTTAAATTTTAATATCTCAAAAAATTTTCCACCTCAATTTACGAAATCAAATCTTACAATCTTAATCTTTGCCTCACGTATTCCTTAATATTAATTACTCAAACAAACCTCTGTGTTTTCTAATCGACACTGGAGCTAGTGTTAGCATAGTTAAACTTCAAAATTTTAACTTGACGCCATCTTTCTCTAATGATACAATCAAACTCAAGGGCCTGAGTGAAGACGACTCCCATTAAGTAACATTAGAGTCTTTCGAAATCGAATTTCAATATACTTTACAGTAAAATTCTAAGCTTATTTTTAATTATATTTTACATGCTGTCAGCAATTAGGTTAGACTTAACTACGACGGAATTCTAAGCACTAGGTTGCGATGTTAAATATTTCCAAAATTCACTATTAATTAAAGGTATTTTATTATTCACTATTATTTTAGGTTATTCCATTAAATTTTAGGCACCCTTTATACATTATTCCACCTCGCTCGGAAGTGATCGTTGAATGCTCCGTATCAAATTATTTAGACGAACTACAATCCATAAAGGAAGGAGCAGTTCTAGACCACAGGTATTCAGAAGTAGTTTATTTAAAAAACTATATAGTTTCGTTGAAGCCTAATAAACATATTAATATTTCGGTACTTAATACCACTGAAACAGAGGTTATTTAAAAAAAAATACTGTTTTCATTTAATTCCTTACGAGACGGTTACGTTACAATCCCATCCTATTAATTACGAAAATTCTCTATATACTAATAGTCCCAATAGTCCCCCTCTTAATAGGATGCAACAAGTATTGGACCTCATACGAACAGAACATTTAAATCCTGAAGAGACAAAATGCCTCTTAGAATGTTCCGATTATGGACGGATATGTTTTACCTCGAGGGCGAGCCTTTAACCTGTACTAACGCCATCGAGCATTCAATCAGCACGGGTGATGCTGTTCCAATCCATGCAAAATCATATCGGTTTCCCGAATGTCACAAGGCTGAAATTGAGAGTCAAATAAAGAAAATGCTCGAACAGAATATAATTCGGCCCTCGAAATCTCCTTGGAGCGCTCCTATTTGGGTCGTGCCCAAAATGATAGATGCGTCAGGAAAAGAAAAATGGAGAATAGTAATCGCCTACAGAAAACTCAATGATGTAATCGTCACCGAAATCTATCCTATTCCCTTAATAACCGATATTCTAGATCAGTTCGGTCATTCTAAGGATTTTAGCACACTTGACCGTATAAGGAGTTTTCATCAAAGCGTCCTCCACTTATGATTGCATCATAAGTGGAGGACGCGCCCAAAACCGCCTTCACTGTAATAGGCAACGAGACTTCTGGGCATTACCAATTCACAAGAATGCCCTTGGGATTAAAAAAAGCCCCCGCAACGTTCCAAAAGCCATGAAAACCGTCTTATCTGGTCTCCAAGGCCTTCATTATTATATCTATCTAGATGATTGTATACTATATAGCCAAAATTTAAGTACACATATGGAAAAGCTCAAATTAGTCTTCGATAGATTTCATCAATTCAATTTAAAACTGCAACCCGCTAAATGCGAGTTCTCAAATTTGGCACTATCAAATTTGGCGTGTGTTTGTGTGACATTCTACATGTATGGTTAATAAAACATACCGTTTTCTGTCAATCAACTTTATTTTACAATAATTATATTCGCTATTTTTTATTAAATCGATTCATCAATTTTTAGTTTTATAATTTATATTTACTTTTAACACTACTCTTTTTTCAAAATTTTCGTTAGATAACTTGTTTACTTTAGGGCAGTTAATAATTGTGGCGTGTGTGTACGAAAATATGCGTTCTACAGCCGCGCGTCCCTAAAGCTCGCCGTCATCATAGCTATCGCGTCCACCTTCGATTAAATATACGGTAGATAGGCACGATCTCATTCAAAACTAAGCATGAAAAGCGTAATGATAAATCATTTATAGTTTAAATATGGAAAAAGTTCAAACTTCTGTGAAAACTTATTTAAATTACGTTACTTGCTTAATAAATGGTTTCACTTGCGTAATAATAAAATGCAGCTGACAACTGGTGATTTACCAAAATATAAAACAAATAAACATATTATGAGAGTTATGTGTATTAATAGGAGATGTTAATTGTAATTATTAATTTATATGGATAAAAAGACAATGAATAATGTAGTCTATTTAAAATGTTTAATAAAAGCTATTGTAATTGATAGTTAATTTAAATACTTTGTAACAGATGACTGTGTAATTAGATTACATTTCAATTTAATTACAATTTAATTAAATATAGTAGCTTCTTTGTGTAACTGATTACTAAAGTAATCTCTTATAAAGTATTTAAATTATCAATTACAAAAGTAATTGTAATTGTTAATTTGTAATTTAATTACTTTTTGGCCATCTCTGCCCGTAACAATGCGCTCGCCGTAGTTACATATCTCCGTACCGTTCGCAGCAAACATTTTGTAGGTACTTTCAGTCGGCTTCACTTGTTTCTTATTTCTTGCGGCTAATACGGATATGTCGGCACCCGTGTCGACTAGAAACTTCTCTCTGTTGTTAAGATCGATAACGCAGAGGCGGTAGCTTGGATTGCTGACATCAACGTCCGCCATAGTCGATGTATTTTCTAGTTCTCCTGCTTCTTTTTTGCGCACAGTGATTCGCATCTACGGGCTTTATCTCCATAGCGCTGGTGGTAATAGCACAGCCAGTCGTGATCGCCGGGTTTGCGGTTTGAGCGGGAACGGTATCTCGAGTTCGATCGCGATAGGTTGTTGCTATGCGAACGAGTGGCGCCATAGTGATACGAAGCACATTGTTGATTGGTTCGAATCTCGCCGATTTCCAGCCTAAGCTTTTCTATTTGTTTGTATAATAGGTCGAACTGTAGATTTTCTGTAGTTGGGTGAGTTGGGCAATGTAGACACGACGGGCTTGATGTGTGTGCCGGCGTAGAGGTTGTAATATGGTCTGCGGCGACTGTTGCGGATGCGAAATGTTCAACCATTTTGTCGGCCATCACAGGTAAACATTCTAGCGACGATTCGGTTTTCACGAAGAGTACGGCGCGGACTTGTGTGGGCAATTGGTTGAGCCACATAACTTTTAGAGCTTCGTCGGTTAGTAATTTAACGCTCAAATCGCGCATCTTACGTAGTAACTGGCTAGGTTTCATGTCGCAGAGTTCTAGGCCGCTGAGTAATTTCATTGTGCTCAGCTGTATAGCAATAAAGATTTCTTTCTTTCTTTCTTCGTTCTATATAACGTACACGTGTTGCAAATTCGTCAACTGGTATCTTATCATATCTTATGTATGGGGGCCAGTCAGTGCATACCGGCGACACTTCGACCCATTGGGATCTTTTGTGTCGGCCCCAAGATTTATCCCTTAGCTATCTCCCTATGAATGTACTGCATCAGTCGTAGCGTACACTTCAGAGGGCCTGAAGTCCTCAGGGTTTGGATATGCCAATCCCATCAGACCCATCCTCAATCCAGCCAACGCGTCGCATTCACATAGTAGGTGCGATATGGACACGTCCTGTTCGCCACAGGCTCTGCAGATCGAATTGTGTGCCAATCTCAATCTGCACAGGAAGTCGTTGGTGCCAAAATGGCCAGTGAACGCTCTTGTGAGCAGGCGTATTTGGCTCTTGTTATACCCACAGAACTTCCGAGTGAAGCCTGTGGCTCTGTTTACAATGAATTTCTTGGAGTGTTCCAGACCCCTAAGGGCCTTCCACTCTAGCCTGTGTTTGTCATTGCCATATGCATTCAAAGCTGCGTTGACGGTGCTCTCAGAGAGTCCCACGAATGACTCGGGGCCCACAAACAGTTGCTCCGAGCCCTTTCTAGCTAATTCATCAACCTCCTCATTGCCCTTCAGCCCTGCATGCCCCGGAACCCACACCAATCTGACTGTGTTCTTCCTGCCAAGTTTGTTTAGGGCCGTAACATAGTTCAGGACCAGTCTGGAGTCTACCCTACACGAGTCCAGAGCCTTGAGAGCAGCTTGACTGTCACTGAGAATATACAGTACAATATGTCGTTGGCATAGATACCAGCGCCAGATCTTGTTTCCATTTTGGAACCATCAGTGTACCAGATGAGACAACTCTTGTCAGGGGATTGTAGACCTTGTCTCCATTCGTCCCTCGTAGGGACCTTTATTATAAAATTCTTTTTGAATATGTGCAATGGTTTTATTTTATCGCATCCCATGCTCATAATCCTTTGAGATCCTTTGAAATCTCCAATTTTGTGTGTCGAGTTACCGGCATATTGACGCTCCACAGCCCATGCACAGATAGTCTGTGTAGCGCCTTCATCGCCTCTGACTCCATAACAATGTGTAGCGGCGTTAGATCCAGCAGGACCTCTAACGCTGCCATTGGCGTAGTCGGGAACGCCCCTGTTATAGCCATGCAGGCCAATCGCTGCACCTTTGACAGCGCGATCCTGCATGTAGCTTGTTTAGTTCTCGGCCACCAGACAATGCTTCCATGCGTTAGTATGGGTCTTATCATCATCGTGTATAGCCACTTGATGACCTTGGGTTTTAGCCCCCAGGTCTTCCCATAAGTAGAACGAATCATGTCGAAGACCCGCTGGGCCTTCTCTATGACTTTGTCTACATGAGGTTTCCACGTTAGTTTGCTATCTAAGGTCATGCCTAGATACTTCACCTCCATGGACCATTGTAACTGCGTACCATACATGGAGAGAGTTCCAACACTGTCAGATCCCTCATCCTAGTAAACAGCACGACAGTCGTTTTCCCTGGTTTGATCGATAAATGATTGCTACTGCACCATTTTTCCACCGTAATCAGGGCCTTCTGCATGAGACTAGATACCGTACTCGGGCACTTTCCATTGACGAGTATCACCAAGTCATCTGCATATTCGACCGTTAAGTACGGACCTTTGTTGAGTTGTTCTAGGAGTTAATTGACTACCAAGCACCATAAAAGTAGTGTGAGTACTCCACCCTGAGGGCAGCCCTTGGTTGTCGTTGCATACATTTTATCTCCTAACAACTCAGACCTAATGATTCTACTCCTGAGCATACAATTGATCCACTTGCAAATGGTTGGCTCTATGCCGTGATTTGCCGATGCCACACTGATGGCATCAAAGGTGGTCCGATTGAAACTCCCTCAATATCCAGGAATGCAGCAATGCAAACTTCCCGGTTCTCTAATGCATGTTCTGCCTTATTTACCACAAAATGTAGTACCGTCTCAGTAGATTTTCCCAACTGGTAGGCACATTGTAGTCTGTGGAGGGGGAATTTCCATAATGCTCCCTCCCTGACATGTCTATCTACTAACTTCTCCAGGGCTTTCATGAAGAACGACTCAAGA
This sequence comes from Catocala nupta, assembly GCA_963675205.1. NCBI lineage: Eukaryota > Metazoa > Arthropoda > Insecta > Lepidoptera > Erebidae > Catocala > Catocala nupta. The sequence continues at coordinate 20,430,222 of OY776086.1, read as the reverse complement.
CTGCTAGGTCTGTATGCTTTAGCTTCTTCGTAGTCCGCTTTGCCCAGTTTCGGTATGTAGATGACTTTAACATCCTTCATATCTTTGGAATGTATCCAAAAGCTATGCAGGCTCTGTATAATCTGCACAAATGCGGAACCAAGAGTGCAGCTCCCTGTTGTAGGATGATGGGATAAACCATGTCTGGACCAGGTGACTTGAATGGTTGAAAACCATTTAGAGCCCAGCCGACCTTCCCTTCATCCACTACCTTCCTAGCAGTGTCCCAATCTGCTTTGGTTGTGCTGTAGCTTAGTTCAACCAGGTTAATCGGGTCCTCACGCTCTTTTTCTATTATCTTACAGTCTGGAAAGTGTGTGTTTAGCATCATTGCTAGTGTCTCCTTACTAGACCCTGTTCGCTGCCCATTGCCATCCTTAATGGATGTCAATGGGTATGTTCTGATAGTCGAGATAGCCTTGGAGAGCCTCATTCCTTCAGGAATTGTACAGATGTTTTCACAGTGCTCTCCAAGCCTTCCGTTTGGCTTGCCGCATAGCTTTGTTGTAGTTGGTCAAACAGCGTAGGTCCCTGCTGGTCCTAGCATTGTTAAACGCTCGTCTGGCTTCTAGCCACAGTTTGACCAAGTCTGGCTTCCCCTACGGTACCCTTTTGAGCCTAATTTCCCTCTCAGGGCAGTTGTTTGTCCAGGCCGTATTCACAGTCTGGACCAATTTGTCTGCTGTAAACTCGATGTCTAATATAGAATTGAGCTTACCCTTAGAATCCTCCAAATCTATTCTGAGGTCACTCCTAAAGGAGTTCCAGTCCGTATTTCTGGGATTCCTTCTACGTGCTGTAGGAGCTGGAACCAGCGTCCTGTACTTGAAGCATATGTAATTATGATCTGACAAGGTAATCTCATCAGACACATGCCATTCGACAATTTTAGTGCTAGCCCTGTTAGAGGCTAACGTGATGTCAATTACCTCTGCTCGCCTACAGTCAGCGAACGTTGGCCTGTTTCCCTTATTTAGAATTTGTAAAGGGGTACTTACCACATACTCCAGTAGTTTTTCCCTCCTTACATTCACATCCGTGCTCCCCAGACTGTGTGGTGTGCGTTGGCATCGTACCCCAGGATCATGTCCAGGTTCTCCCGGCTGCCATATTTAACAAGGTCTTTTATCTGTCCAGATACTATTTCCTTGTCCATGTAGTCGAAGTATGCAGAGGTCAGGATTACAGAATCCCGCCCTCCGCTCCCTCGCATATCGATCTTAACTGTCGTAAGATCCCTAGAACAGAAATTGTATAGGGGCATTGCATTTATGCCATTTCTGACATATACACATGTCCTCATATCATTAGTGGAACAGTTATGAAAAATTACAACTCCCGTCCCCAAGCCCCTGATCTCTCCCTCTTTAACATAAGGTTCCTGAATCAGGGCAATATCATTTTCATTCATCCGCAGGTGGCGGGCCAGATCGGCCATCGTCCAATTACGGGCCAATTACGGGCTCTTCCCCGTCCTTTGCCCGTGATTCTGTCAAAGTACGGGCCTCCCCCCACGCCGGCATCAACTGACACCTTCTGCACGTTCGGATCCTCGAGGATCTTGAACGTGCTTTTGTCCATGCCAGCATGGAGAAAGAAGCCGCCCACCGTGATGACCGCGGCTGAGACGCTGTCCACCAGGATGATGCGCCTGGTGTGCATCTCTTCGACCTGCGTGCCCAACACCTTTCACCCGCAGGTCCTTAAGGAGGGGTTGAGGCGCTGCAGCATGGTCAGCACCCTGGAGGCATCTAGGCACCAGGTATTCCTAGTCTTCCAGGCCATTTTGATTGGCCTTGGAAGCTCCTTGGCGCTGACAACTTTGAGCTTCACGTTCCCAACGGTTTTCTCGTCGAGACCGCGAAGCCACTCTGCAGCTCTTTCTCCCTCACATGTAATGAGCAGAGCTCCTCCGAGCAATGCACCGACACTGATAGCCGGCAGAGGATCCGGCGTGGCCTCTAACAGGTCCCAAATGGCCCCCCGTATAAGCTCCACCTGCTCTGCAGCTAATAGAGCGTCAGGGAAGTTGTCAGCAACAACGGCCATTTTGACTCCCGTCAGCGCCTCCCTATAGGAGTCACCTTGGGCTTTGGCCCGCTTGTTGTCACCGACCTGAGTGACGGTTTCGTCGCTCACTTTCCTTACCCTTTTTGAAGAGGCTACACCGGGTGCCAGTGCCATCTGCCACTGCAGCTCACGCCGCATACGGTTGCCACACCCGCTGCGCCTCTTCCTACTCTGGGTATGGCTTGCAGAGTGTGCAGCCAAGTTCGGCTAGGGTAGCACCGTAGATTTGCGACGCGTCGATGCCCCGGGCCAGTGCTCGACCTCCAAGGCGTCAGGTGTACTGGTGGTCTGACGACATTAGTCAGAAACGCGCCGCGTGCATTGCGGCGCGTCGCCAGTACACTAGGTACCGCCGACGCAGGCGGTACCGTGACCCGACCGTGGAGGCACGGCTGCGGGGCGATTATGTACAGCGGAAGCACGCCCTGCAGTCCGCCATCAGTGAGGCCAAAACCCAAAGATGGGAAGAGTTCCTGGGGACTCTCGAGGCAGATCCGTGGGGCCGCCCGTACAAGGCGGTCAGGGGCAAGTTGCGCCCCTGGGCCCCACCGGTCACCGAGAGTCTCCAGCCCCGGCAATTAGAGGAGGTGGTCTCCGCTCTCTTTCCTTCGAGAGCGGAGCACACGCCTCCCGAAATGGCGCCGCCCGATATCGAGGAGGGCGGTGCCGATGCCGGGGCGCCAGAGGTAAGAATGGCGGAGCTCGGCGCGGCAATGGTTCGGCTCCGGGGCAAAAACACCGCCCCGGGGCCGGACGGAATTCCTGGCCGCGCCTGGGTTTTGGCCTACGACGCCCTAGGGGACCGGCTCCTCAGGCTGTTTAGCGCCTGTTTGGAGTCGGGACGGTTCCCTGCCATGTGGAAGACGGGTAAGCTGGTCCTCCTGAGAAAGGAGGGCCGCCCCGCGGACTCTCCCTCCGCGTACCGCCCCATAGTGCTGTTGGATGAGGTGGGCAAGCTCTTTGAGCGAGTAGTGGTTGCCCGCCTCTCCAGGCACCTGGTGCGGGTGGGCCCCGACTTGTCCGAACATCAGTTCGGATTCCGAGAGGGCCGATCGACGATTGACGCGATCAGTCGCATCAAGGCCCTCTCGGATGAGGCGGTCGCCTCGCGCGGGGTGGTGTTGGCGGTGTCCTTGGACATCGCCAACGCGTTCAACACCCTGCCGTGGGCGACTATTAGGGAGGCGCTCCGATTTCATGGGGTGCCTCCCTATCTGCGCCGAATAGTCGGGGACTACCTGCACCAGAGGAGTGTGTTCTGTGTGGGGCGGAACGGAGAGACGTTCCGGAGGGAGGTGTCGTGCGGTGTTCCGCAGGGTTCCGTTCTTGGACCGATCCTGTGGAACATCGGCTACGACTGGGTGCTGCGGGGCGCCCTACCCCCGGGCGTCGGCGTAACTTGTTACGCCGACGACACGCTGGTCACGGCCCGGGGAGAGGATTACGGGGCAGCTGCCCGTCTTGCCACGGCAGGGGTGGCCCTGGTTGTCGGTAGAATTAGGATGTTGGGACTGGAGGTGGCGCTGGAAAAGTCCGAGGCCCTGTTATTTCACGGGCCTCGGCGGGCGCCGCCACCAGATGCCCACATCATAGTTGGAGGGGTCCGCATCGGGGTGGAGCCGAGTATGAAATACTTGGGGCTCCACCTCGACGGCCGCTGGAACTTTCGCGTCCATTTTAGCCGCCTGGCCCCCCGGCTGATGTCGGCGGCGGGAGCGCTTAGCTCTCTGCTGCCGAATATCGGGGGGCCGAGTGTCGTCTGCCGCCGCCTCTATTTGGGGGTGGTGCGGTCGATGGCCCTTTACGGGTCGCCCATTTGGGCCGGCGCCCTCGATCGCCGAAACATCGCCCTTCTGAGGAAACCTCAGAGGGCGATGGCGATCAGGGTGTCGCGGGCGTACCGCACCGTCTCCTTTGAGGCGGCGTGCGTCCTGGCGGCATCGCCGCCCTGGGATTTGGAGGCGGAGGTCCAAGCGTCGGTGTATCACTGGCGCGTGGACCTCCGGCTCCATGGTGAGGAACCCACTCACGGGGCGGTGGAGACGCGAAGGTCCCAGGCTCGACTGGTCCTCGAGGCCAAGTGGGAGGAGCGACTGGCCCAGCCCCGCTACGGGGTGAGGACAGTCGAGGCTGTCCGTCCGGTGCTAAGGCAATGGACGGACAGACGGCGCGGACCGCTCACCTACCGGCTTACTCAGGTGCTCTCCGGACACGGCTGTTTCGGAGAGTACCTGTGCAAGATAGCCGGTAGGGAGCCGACAACCAGGTGTCACCACTGCGAGGAGTGCGACCGGGACACGGCGCAGCACACGCTGGAGGAGTGTCCGGCGTGGGCCGAGGAGCGCTGTGCCCTGGTCGCCGTGATTGGCCCCGACCTCTCGTTGCCGACCGTCGTATCCATGATGGTCGGTGACGACAGGTGCTGGGGCGCAATGAGGTCCTTCTGCGAGGCTGTCATCTCGCAGAAGGAGGCGGCGGAGCGGGGGCGTGAGGAAGATCCTTACGCCCCGGACATCCGCCGCCGGAGGAGGGGGCGCAGGAGACGCGCTTATGTCGCTCTCCTGCCCCCCACCTAAGGGTTCTGGGTGGCAAGGCCTCAGGGGACCCTGCCACCCGTGAGTAAGAACCCATAGAGGGCGCGCGCGGTGTTCCCGCGCGCCTTCTAACGTCGAAAGGGGAGAGTTGTGAAATGCTCTCCCCAGGGGACGAGAGGAGGTCGGGTCCCATTGACCCGGCCGGCACCCACACGGGGGGGCCTGCTATGGATGAATCTTTTTAGACTCCCAACTGGCCCCCCCCCATTGGGTGGGAGAGGGAACACCCCAGGTTTTTTTAGTGGGTATCCCAGCACTAGGCTGGTGAGTCCCACACGCCCCGCCGGTGCCGTCCCCTAGCCGGCGGGTAGTGCATCAAGCATTTTTTCCTGGGAATCAAAAAAAAAAAAAAAAAGGGTAGCACCGTAGAACACCGCCCCGGGGCCGGACGGAATTCCTGGCCGCGCCCTGGTTTTGGCCTACGACGCCCTAGGGGACCAGCTCCTCAGGCTGTTTAGCGCCTGTTTGGAGTCGGGACGGTTCCCTTCCATGTGGAAGACGGGTAAGCTGGTCCTCCTAAGAAAGGAGGGCCGCCCCGCGGACTCTCCCTCCGCGTACCGCCCCATAGTGCTGTTGGATGAGGTGGGCAAGCTCTTTGAGCGTGTAGTGGTTGCCCGCCTCTTTAGGCACCTGGTGCGGGTGGGCCCCGACTTGTCCGAACATCAGTTCGGATTCCGAGAGGGCCGATCGACGATTGACGCGATCAGTCGCGTCAAGGCCCTCTCGGAAGAGGCGGTCGCCTCGCGCGGGGTGGTGTTGGCGGTGTCCTTGGACATCGCCAACGCGTTCAACACCCTGCCGTGGGCGACTATTAGGGAGGCGCTTCGATTTCATGGGGTGCCTCCTTATCTGCGCCGAATAGTCGGGGACTACCTGCACCAGAGGAGTGTATTCTGTGTGGGGCGGAACGGAGAGACGTTCCGGAGGGAGGTGTCGTGCGGTGTTCCGCAGGGTTCCGTTCTTGGACCGACCCTGTGGAACATCGGCTACGATTGGGTGCTGCGGGGCGCCCTGCCCCCGGGCGTTGGCGTAACTTGTTACGCCGACGACACGCTGGTCACGGCCCGGGGAGAGGATTACGGGGCAGCTGCCCGTCTTGCCACGGCAGGGGTGGCCCTGGTTATCGGTAGAATTAGGATGTTGGGACTGGAGTTGGCGCTGGAAAAGTCCGAGGCCCTGTTATTTCATGGGCCTCGGCGGGCGCCGCCACCAGATGCCCACATCATAGTTGGAGGGGTCCGCATCGGGGTGGAGCCGAGTATTAAATACTTGGGGCTCCACCTCGACGGCCGCTGGAACTTTCGCGTCCATTTTAGCCGCCTGGCCCCCCGGCTGATGTCGGCGGCGTGAGCGCTTAGCTCTCTGCTGCCGAATATCGGGGGGCCGAGTGTCGTCTGCCGCCGCCTCTATTTGGGGGTGGTGCGGTCGATGGCCCTCTACGGGTCGCCCATTTTGGCCGGCGCCCTCGATCGCCGAAACATCGCCCTCCTGAGGAAACCTCAGAGGGCGATGGCGATCAGGGTGTCGCGGGCGTACCGCACCGTCTCCTTTGAGGCGGCGTCCATCCTGGCGGCATCGCCGCCCTGGGATTTGGAGGCGGAGGTCCAAGCGTCGGTGTATCACTGGCGCGTGGACCTCCGGCTCCATGGTGAGGAACCCACTCACGGGGCGGTGGAAACGCGAAGGTCCCAGGCTCGACTGGTCCTCGAGGCCAAGTGGCAGGAGCGACTGGCCCAGCCCCGCTATGGGGTGAGGACAGTCGAGGCTGTCCGTCCGGTGCTAAGGCAATGGACGGACAGACGGCGCGGACCGCTCACCTACCGGCTTACTCAGGTGCTCTCCGGACACGGCTGTTTCGGAGAGTACCTGTGCAAGATAGCCGGTAGGGAGCCGACAACCAGGTGTCACCACTGCGAGGAGTGCGACCGGGACACGGCGCAGCACACGCTGGAGGAGTGTCCGGCGTGGGCCGAGGAGCGCTGTGCCCTGGTCGCCGTGATTGGCCCCGACCTCTCGTTGCCGACCGTCGTATCCATGATGGTCGGTGACGACAGGTGCTGGGGCGCAATGAGGTCCTTCTGCGAGGCTGTCATCTCGCAGAAGGAGGCGGCGGAGCGGGGGCGTGAGGAAGATCCTTACGCCCTGGACATCCGCCGCCGGAGGAGGGGGCGCAGGAGACGCGCTTATGTCGCTCTCCTGCCCCCCACCTAAGGGTTCTGGGTGGCAAGGCCTCAGGGGACCCTGCCACCCGTGAGTAAGAACCCATAGAGGGCGCGCGCGGTGTTCCCGCGCGCCTTCTAACGTCGAAAGGGGAGAGCGGTGAAATGCTCTCCCCCGGGGACGAGAGGAGGTCGGGTCCCATTGACCCGGCCGGCACCCACACGGGGGGGTCTGCTATGGATGAATCTTTTTAGACTCCCAACAGGCCCCCCCACTGGGTGAGAGAGGGAACACCCCAGGTTTTTTAGTGGGTATCCCAGCACTAGGCTGGTGAGTCCCACACGCCCCGCCGGTGCCGTCCCCTAGCCGGCGGGTAGTGCATCAAGCATAAAAAAAAAGGGTAGCACCGTAGGGTGTGCCTTGTCCGACTGCTCCTTGCTAGCCTCCCCGAGACTATATGGCTGACAGCCATTCCCAGAGGGTGCTGCGCTAAGATCCCCCTTCGGGTATTCTTTACGCAACTGACCCCCTCCGGTACTGCCACGCCCTCTGCTTTGGGTACCCTTTCCAGGGTTACCCCACGCCTTTGAACTGCTCGGGTGAGCACCACTCCCTCGGCTCAGATTCGGACGGCCACTAGGGCCATCACGACCATGTCGCTTAGGTGTGTAGGCGCTCCCACGTGCAGCTCCTAAACCCGCCTTACCCTCTACCCCTAAGGGTCCAGAGGTCCTTAACTGCTCGCCCTTAATTGTAATTGGACTCCCTTTTCCGCATTTGAACTCTAGGTTGGTCCATTATGCGTGAGAGTCGGCCGGTTATAGAGATAGCCAGCCCAACTCCGCCCAGAAGCACAGAAGTTTCCTGGGGTCTTCGCAGGCTTCGCGGAGTGACCTCGGGTTGATGAGGATTTCCTTACGTTGTGCTATTACTCCCCACACATTCCAGGACCACTTGGGCAGCATTCTTCTTCTTCGGTCAGACATGCCCTACAGAGTAGGCTGTCTGTTGCTCCGATGTTGTACAGATGTTTGTTCAGGGGGCAATGTCCTGTTAGGGTCCCCACGATGGTCGGAAGGTCCAATCTTTGTAGGTTGAGCAGGCGGTGTGTCAGACGTGGTGAGATGGCCGGCAGGGCTTCTCCCGACTGTCTGCAGTCCGTTGTCCGTGCCTAGCGTTCGTTGTGTTGGCACTGAGTGCGAAGCCGCAGCCATGTTCTTAGTTGTGAGAATGGTAAAGAGATTGGTGAAGAGATCCAGTGAGTGAACTCTAGCGCCCGTTCTCTGTATGGTTTTTGAACCATCAGTGTAGACTCGGACCTCGTTGATTACCGATTAATCTTTCTGTTCCTCTTGGAGTTGTATATGGTAGTTTTTCTGAAATAGGTGTTGTTTGGGTATCTTGTCACACGGGGCGGCGAGTTGTGGTTCGTGAGCTGTAGCTCGCTCTAAGATCGATGCATGTGGACTCCTAGTGGTTCCCCTCAGGCCCTGGTGTTTCAGCCGTATTGCGGCTATAATCGCTTCTTGCTGTATATAGAGGTCTAAGGGGGCCAGCCCTAGGATGACTTCGAGAGCGGCTGTCGGTGTTGTTCTCATCTCACACCTTGTTATTGCTGAGCATGCCATTCTCTGGAATCTCTGCAGCTTGGTGATGATGGTATTGAGTTCAGTCCTGGTCCACCATACGAGAGCAACGTATGTTATTGTTGGTCTAATTACGGCGGTATATAGCCACAGTATTATTTTTGGGGAGAGGCCCCATGTCTTTCGGATCATTCTGCTGCATTGGAAGAAGCATGCGCATGCTCGTTGTAGTTTGTAGTCAAGATGCTTGTTCCACAGCAGTTTGCTGTCTAATATGACCCCTAGGTACTTGACTTCGTTAGTAAGTTTTAATTCGGCGTTGAATAATTTCGGTAGTCTGAGGTTGTTTGAGTTTCTCTTGCGAGTAAACAATATGAGTTCAGTTTTTGCCGGGTTGACCGATAGACCATGGCTTATGCACCATTCTATAATTATTCTGAATGCAGATCTCATGAGGTCACATAGTATGTTCTCGAAGCATCCGGTCGCGAGAATAGCAAGGTCATCTACAAATCCCACTGTAAAGAGCCCTCTGCCGTTCAGTTTTCGTATTAAGTCATCTACCACTATGTTCCATAGGAGTGGCAAAAGTACACCAGAGGCAATTGCCCTAGTTGTTGTGTTAACTGAGAGTTGTATCGCTCTGTATTTTAGCATATGGTTTATACACTCTGATAGCGTTGGAGTGACCCCATACGCTTCCAGTGCTTCGGTTATGCTGTTAAAGTTTTGTCATAGGCTCCTTTTATATCAATGAAGGCGCCCAGCGTTGCTTGTTTTGCAGTTTGTCCGTCTCCAATTCGCGATACAACGCTGTGGAGCGCCGATTCTGTAGATTTGCCTTGGCTGTAGGCGTGTTGAGTTGTGTAGAGGTTTGTGAACTAGGGTGTTTCTTCTTATTTCTTTATCACATAGCCTCTCTAATGTTTTGAGGAGGAACGACGTGAGACTTATTGGCCGAAAAGATTTCGCTAAAGTGTAATCGCTCCTGCCTGGTTTTGGAATGAATACCACTTTCCACGTCCCTCCATTTCCATAGTACGTATCGGTAAGCGACGCATGCTCAGAATATCTTAACAAGCTGGTCTGCCAAGAGATCGCCGCTTCATCTTAGTAGACCGGGAAAAATTCCATCTAGACCTGCGGATTTGAAGGAAAGGAAGCTCTTGATAGCCCATAAATAACACTTTCTCTCTGGTGATGAGGTCCAGGGCTACGGTCCAGTCTTGACTACTACATGCTCGTTCAGTGTACGCTTCCCAGTTGTGAGTGTCATTAATCTGGCACCCGGGAAAGTGTATCTCTAGCAGTAGTGCACTGGTTTCAGCATCTGATTTAGTGTAGGTGTTATCAAGTTTCTTCAGACATCCTAGTATACTCTCAGGTGCACTTGATAGTATGTCTTTTGCTCTGGTTGCCTGACTGGTGCTTTTCAATATTGGTACAAAAACTCTTCCAGCATTCCAGTTTACGGAGTCGTATGCGCTTTTTGTAGGTTAATTTTATGGATTGATAGGATTCCCAGTCGTTTGGTCGTCGTGTGTTTATTGCTCTGTTGAACAGACGTCTCACTTTGCGACGTAAATTCTGCAGTTCAGGGCACTACCAGTGACGTTTGGGGCCTGCTTTGGGCATCACGAGAGGGCAATTCTGTTCGTAACTCTGTGTAATGATACAAGTGAGTGTATCAACATACTGTTCAATGTCTTCAATTTCTGTCATACATAGCGGTGTGTTGGCAGTAGCGAGTGCTGATCTTACAGTTTTAACAAATTTTAACTTAGCCATCTTACGCGGGACGCATCTAGGTTGTGGTGTGGGTAAGGCTATACTAAGGTTAAAGCGTATCCATTTGTGGTCCGAACATGATGCTTTCTTGGAGACGTGCCAGTCGGTAATGAAGTGGCATACATAGTCTGTTGATAGAGTAAGGTCTATAATAGTTTGTGCTTTTGAGTTAACAAATGTCGGTTCCGATCCTTTATTGGCTAAGAGGAGGTTAGTAGTGAAAAGATAGTTTACCAGTTCCTCTCCACGAGCATTTGACTTTTCGCTGCTCTACAAAATGGTGTGCGTTGGAGTCAGTGCATATGATAAGTTCCAGCTTTTCTTTTGTGCAGTATTTTACCAGGGACATCAGTTCCGGCGATGGTATGTCCTCGTCGCTTGGCAGGTATGCAGACGCTAGGACTAGATCACAAATTGATATTGATTGCTGCAGGAAATCTAGCAGCTGTCAAGCCTCTATAACAGAATTCGGTTATTAAGAGTGTTTTGACATGTTTGGGGGCATAGATACAGGTTCTGGGGTTACTTACGGTGGTGTTTACGAGGAGGTTTCCACCGATGTTGTTGAGACCAAAAATTTTACTCTTCCTAATCCACGGCTCCTGGATTAAGACTATGGTCTTGGGGTTTTCCTCCAGCGTTCTGCGTAGGAAAGCCGTCGCAGTGAGGCTATGCTGGAGGTTGGTTTGGAGTAGTGAAGTGTAGCTACTCTCGAAACGGAGAGGAGTTGAGGCAGCTGTCGCTGGCCTCACTCTCCCTAACGTCGAGAAAGCACTCCTCCACTCCTGGGGCTGTCGGGGTGTCAGTCATAACAACATCCATCGCGTCCTGTTGTGGTTGTGACGGATCCTAGACAGATGTGCTTGGTGCTACTGGTTTTGCTGCTTGAGCAGCGCCTGCGGTCTTTTCGTTTTCCTCCTCGAGGATCCGGAGGTAGATGTTGCCGAAGAGCCAGTAGAGGCGCCGCTCTTGCTGTTTGAGGGTGTTTACGTCCATCTCTGGTATCCGTAGCAGCAGGTGAACGCCAGGCGTTTCGCTTTCGGTCTGTTTCTCCGCGCTTGCTGTCCCCAGTTGGCGTGGTTGTGTCCACTGGCCGGGATCTCTTGTTCCTAGGCAATGAGCTTGCCGAGGTGATGGGTTGGGCTTTAGCCACCAGCCTGCCAGCGCGTTTACCCCGTGGCTTGGATTGGCGACAGGTGTGGTGGTTTGATGATGATGGCGCTGGCGCTGTCTCGGGCTTCGCCTGCACCTGGAACTTTTCAACATTGTCTAGCTTGCTGGGGTTTATTGCCCTTTTATCAGTTTTCTACGGGGAGAAACCAGGGTCCATTTCGGCACCTCAGGTTGCACCGAGATGGCGTCCTTGAGACCGTCCGTACCAGTAGACGAAGCCCCTAGGGGCGCGTCAGATGCTACGGTAAGGGAGTTGGGAGAACCCGACCCGCTCGAAGAAGCAGATACGTCATTCCCGCGCAGTCGAGTCACGGACGCTGCCTTGTTGAGGTTCGGCACATTCGGTGCGCTATGGATACGATATGGATTCGCGTTGTCCGTGCGCAGCGCCATCAGAGACGGAGCCGCGCTCAGGTTAATCGCTTCCAGGGAACTTGCCTTGCCCTTACGTGGCGCAGTCTGTGACCTGGCTTTGCTGGAACTCAGCGCATTCAGAGCTGCAGTCGCGTTCCGGGTTGGCGCATCCGAAGACGCTGCCGGTTGAGTTTGGGGTATTTGCGCGTCTCAGGATGCAGCAGCCCGAGAAGTTGTTGGATCTTGCGCATCCGAAGACGCAGCAGAATTTCGGGATGGAGCTGTATTTACAACGAATAGGTGGTTTCGGTTTTTTAGAGGCCATAGTTGTTCTAAAGTTAATATCATCTATGGAGCGCTCCATCCGCCACGGAGTCCTAAGTCGGGGACGTCGTGCGCTCTACGCACGATCGCCAGAGCTACCACATAGACTTAGGGCCCACACACTGTGAGATGGACGAGACTCGACGCTGCGAAGAATTCCGGGGCTATGTACGACCAAATAACAAGCCGCACACCTTCCACCGGGTTCCGCGCCTCACTGTCTGCCCTCCCCCAGTTAGGGACCCTCGCCGACGGCCCTCAGACGGGACGTCACAGCCGATTGACCGTTAGTGGCTAGCTAGAGGCCTCCGTGTGAAGAGAAATCAAGACCAAAGGAGTATGTTGAAGGCAGCGAACAACAACAACCGGCTCGCTACGTTTTCAACCCCCAGGATTCCTTCATCCTCCAGTATCGGGTTCCTGCGCATGGCACAAACACGCAGGAGGTCATTACTATCCATCGTCTGTCGTTCGACGATGGACCAGCCGGAATATGACCTCTCCATCCCAGGCAGTGGTCGTCTGGTGGTTTTAGTTACGTCTATTTCATAGGGAACTAGACCAATAAACAGGGGGCAACCACGTGAAGGATTCCCCACCAGACTTGTCTTAGGGATCTACACGACTGTTGCGCTCTCCCCTAAGACCATTGGCACCTTAATCGTCTTGAAGAGTCGAGTAAAGCAGGTTTGCATCTATACTAAACAAGCAGCCAATCCAGTGAAGCTATGAAGCAGAAAAAGCAAGCTAGGCTGTGCAACTCGCCAACAAGTGAATTAGCTTGGCGAGGAAAATAAATTTGTTGAAACTTGTACTAACCAAAAAAAAATAAAAAAAATAAAATTAAAAAAAAAACTATTAAAGCATAAATACAAACTCCCCCAAGCCGATCTCAAGTGACTTGGGAATAATAAAGGCTAGGGAGAAGAAGAAGTCTGTCGTCACTATCGAACCTTCACATTATTAACTATAATGCCAAGAAGCAACACGTGAAGTACGGCGTATAACGTAATGCAACGTAATTGGTTTCTTTTACTTGCATCATATTGCAATGTGTCATGTGAGGTAGGGCATAGAGGTAACTGTTTAATGTTACCTCTCGCAGGAGCAGCCCGTCTTGGGAAGTACCTCCACCCTACAGAAGACCGCAGCCAAAATAACCATGTGTTGTGTTTCTGCGGTGAGTAGGGGTGCCAGTGCTCCCTGAGGAGGCGCTACACTATCAGTGAGAGGACCAGTAATTATGTGAGCGCCATTGCCTTGTACGGGTGCGAAGTGACGACGCGGCGATCAGGGAGACCCAGTGAAACGGCTGTCCGCTGGCCGCCCGCAGGCTGAACGGTTTCCCGAACCCAGGGTAATCCCTGGGTTCGAGAACCCGTTCAGCCTCCCAGGGCGGAGATTATGTAATCATAATCTCCGCCTGGGAGGCTGAACCGCCAGCGCGTGTAAAGTTCCCTATGCAGTAATTGTTGCCGGAGGAGGAGACCGGAGTGGACTCGTCTACTGTATCGGGAGGGGACCGGGGGCCCTTCCGGCTGCCGCGTCGGCAAATCGCTCTACCTGTGCCAGGCTCTGGTGAGATGTAAACACGTCTTTGTTCTTTGCGCTGATAGTACAGTATCTCCTGATATCATTTTTTAAAATATGGCTATAAAGAAAAGAAGAAATGTTTATTCAGCGGCATCCTCATCCACATTACAGTTGGACTTCTGCAACATAAGAGGACTTCACTCGAACATCAACGCTGTCCATCAACATATGGAGACAGTGAGGCCGACCTTGTTCTTTCTTACGGAGATGCAAATATCATGCCCGACCGACACATCGTATCTCCTATACCCTGGCTACAAGTTAGAGCACAATTTTGTACGTCGTGCAGGGGTCTGTGTGTACGTCCGTGATGATATTTGCTGTCGCCGTCTTAATGGCCTTGAAGACAGAGACCTGTCTACTTTGTGGGTACGCGTAGATTACAGAGGCCACACCTGTATCTATGTGTGTCTTTACAGGTCTCATAGCGGTGACGCAGACACGACTCGTCTCTTTGAGCATCTGCAATCGTCGACTGACAAAGTTCTTGAGCAGTACCCTTCTGCAGAATTAGTGATCTTAGTAGACTTTAACGCCCACCACGTAGAGTGGCTTGGTTCTCGGTCCACTGACTTTGCGAGAAGGTCTGCTCATGAGTTTGCCCTGGCCTATGGGTTTTCTCAACTGGTAGATAGTCCTACCAGAATACCAGACGTAGAAAACCATACCAGCTCCTTATTGGACCTTCTGCTGACTACACGCTCGGATGGATACTCCATCCAGGTGGATGCACCTCTTGGTTCTTCTGACCACTGCCTTGTTCGAGCGCGAGTGCCACTTGCGCAAACAGATCCACTCCGGCCCACCACATGGCGTCGAGTGTGGCACTATAAGTCAGCAGACTGGGATGGACGGCGAGTGTTCCACGCAGCGTACCCGTGGAGGCAGCTATGTTTCACTTCAGGTTATCCCGAAACCTACGCTAGCGCCGTTGCGGAAGCGATACTTGCGGGAATGGAATGCTTCATCCCAAACCCGCGGATCGCCGCAGGAATTAAAAAACGACCGTGGTTCAATCAGTCCTGCAGAGATGCTAGAGCCTTAAAGCAATCTGCCTATGAAGGTTGGACCACGGTCTGTACTAACAAGGAATCTAACATCCCCGAAGTGAAACGCAAACTAAATGCTGCCTCGAGGCTCAATAAGAGGGTGGTTGCCAAAGCTAAGTTTGATTTCGTCGGCAGAATTGGCGAGCGACTTGCCAGCTTGCCTTCTGGGACTCGCGCTTTCTGGTCCCTCGCCAAGGCCGCCGAAGGTAATTTTTGTCAGTCGTCCTTGCCACCACTCAGAAAGCCCGATGGTAATCTGGCCCATAGTGCCAAAGAGAAGGTCGATTTGCTGGGTTCTCTCTTTGCCTCAAACTCGACTATGAACGATGGAGGCGCCGTACCACCTACTATCCCGCGGTGCGGTCATTCCATGCCGGAAATCTCAATTTCACAACGTGAGGTCCGGCGGGAACTAATGTCTCTAGATGTTCATAAGTCGAGCGGGCCAGATGGCATACCGGCAGTGGTACTAAAGCAGTGTGCTCCTGAGTTGTGTCCAGTATTGACGCGCCTCTTCTCGCGTTCTTATTCCACAAGGCAAGTTCCGTCTTCATGGAAGACCTCATTCGTTCATCCAGTGCCAAAAAAAGGTGACACATCTGACCCATCGAACTACAGGCCTATCGCCATAACTTCTCTCCTCTCCAAGGTGATGGAGTGGGTGATCAACTTTCAGCTCCTGAGGTACCTTAAGGGTCACGATTTGTTGAGTGACCGACAATACGGCTTCCGCCATCGTCGCTCAACTGGCGACCTTCTCGTGTATCTGGGCACTAGCCATTGAGAGCCAAGGTGAGGCATTGGCTGTCAGCCTGGACATGGCGAAAGCCTTCAATCGGGTCTAGCACAAAGGTCTTCTATCGAAGTTACCATCTTACGGACTGCCCAAGGGATTATGCGAATGGGTTGCCAGCTTTTCCCACAGATGCATCCAAACTGTGGTTGACGGTGATTGCTCTAACCGCATGGACATAAATCCTGGTGTCCCGCAAGGCTCTGTGTTGTCCCCGACGCTGTTTCTGCTGCATGTCAATGATATGTTGTCAATTGATGGCATCCATTGCTATGCGGATGACAGTACTGGGGATACTTATTACACGGGCTGCGCTAATATTCCTCGGTCCACAGTGGAGGAAAGTCGCGAACGGCTTGTGTCTGAAATCGGTAATACTCTGAATAGAGTATCTGAATAGGCAAGACTAAATTTAGTCGTGTTTAACCCAGCTAAGACACAAGCCTGCGCGTTCACCGCTAAGAAAGCCCCATTTACTGTGTCTCCACAACTCCAGAACACGCCTCTCACCATCTCCCAGAGTATTGGAATCCTTGGCCTAGACATATCAAGTGATGTACAGTTCCGCAGTCATTTAGAGAGCAAGGTCAAGCTGGCTTCCAAAAAGCTTGGTGTGCTCAATAGAGCTAAGCGGTACTTCACTGCGGGGCAAAGACTGCTTCTAGATAAGTCGCAAGTTCGGCCTCACATGGAGTACTGCAGTCATCTCTGAGCAGGAGCACCAAAATACCAGTTTGATCCTTTTGACGCGGTACAGAGACGAGCATTGAGAATTGTCGATGAGCCCAAACTCACAGACGGTATTGAGCCACTAACTCTCAGACGGGACTTTGCCTCCCTTTGTGTGTTCTACCGCTTACATAATGGATTGTGTTCTGACGAGTTGTTTGAGATGATGCCCTCAGCTACTTTTTATCATCGCACCGCTCGCCATCGGCAGGGATGTCATTCTCACACCTTACAACCTAATTGGTGCCACACCAAACGGTTCCAAAAGAATTTTCTCCCGCGGACGCTCAGGTTGTGGAATTATTAACATAATTGTAAACATTTACCATCAGGTGAGCCGTATGCTAGTTTGCCATTTTATTAGTATAAAAAAAAACCACGTTCAATGCCCCGCAAATATCGATTAATGCGTATTTCATAGTTTAAGTTTGTATTATCAGTCTATTCTCTTCTAATGTCTGCATACAATAATCCTTCAGATGAACATGGTCTTAATACTTATCACTAAAACACATTATAATATACTTAAAGCTAGCTTATTTTGCAAATAATATACATACAAACCGCTGACAGCCTTTTTACTAATTATACACATGTTTCCGATAAATATACTTACGCATAGTAAACATAGACTGATTTGTTTGGACTACGATATGAAATTTTATCTCCTATTGCATCCCATGTAGGTGAACAATACAAAAACGCTGGAGCAAATGTATATTTACTTCTTATCAAGTACCTCAATACAAAGTTTCGTAGTTTTATCTTCGATAATGACGAACTCCCATACAAACTTTCATCCCTTTTTTTACACAACCAAACATCGATCAAATATCGATGCAACCAAAGGTATATTATGTCTTTTCTCAAGGTCTAGTCTATCTCTGTACCAAATTTGATTGAAATCGGTTGAGTGGTTTAGCCATAAAGAGGTAACAGACAGATAGACAGAGTTACTTTTGTATTTATAATACAATAAAGTTAGAAATAAAAAGTAGGGATTATATATATATATATATATTACATATGTATTATATTCACAAATTTTATAATTAATTGGGTAATTTCTACACGTTACCTACGTATTTAATGTATAAAAATTTACTGTTAATATATACATTATATGGTAATTAATTATATACATATACAATGTATCTTATATATACGAGCTGCAAAATTCTGATAGAACAGTGACACAAGACAGTTTCAAATGAAATTATTTCATCAATGTTATTTTCTCTTCCACTGGAACCGCGAAAGCAATGTGTGTAATGTTTGATACAATAATAGAAAATAAATAATAGAAAATTGTATAATTAATATTTCGGGAATTACTTGGCGAAAAGCACCTGTGCGTCACAACAGCGTGTACGTTCAACTTGATCGCTTAGAACAATCCCAAGGCAAAAAGGAGTTACAAAACTAAAACGTGTTACAAGTAATTCGTTGCAACGCAAGGAGTCTCATCGATATTGATCTTGGTGAGAAACACACTACAATTCATTTACTACCAAGACATACTCAGAATTAATAAACTCTAAGTACAAATATGTAGTGGGCAGTTGGATTGACTTGCTGGTTTCAGCATGAATGAGCAGGGCAGTACTACAGGTACTGTTGCAATTCGTAGTTAAAAGTGCCGGAGATCCAATAACCACATCGGACTCTTTCTTCTCGTCCCCTTCCATTTGTCACCTTCACATAGACTACGGTAGCTGCTTAGTGTTAGTAGTATTTCCTAAGATTCACAAGTGGCTGTTACCCATTATCCCCGTGCAGTTATCATGTATGAACCTAGAAAATACAATTTAAAGCATCAGGATATTAATGATCATTCCCGAGTACAAAAACAAAATCCACTTGGGAACCGTTTAGAGTGACAACTTAACGGATGATTTCTTTAGTTTATTTTAAGATCTTGGAGCATCTTTATTCTAAGATCAAGCATCTAGTAACTACAAGATGCTTGTTGATGTTTTAGCCCAAATCTTCATACATAGCCGCATTAACTGTTCATCATTTAAAGCTTTCTATACTAAACTATTGAGCAGTGCTATTGGTCCATTATTGTGGAATCTATAAGTACTTCAGTTTGAAGATAATCATAATCCCTAAGTTTAAAAAGGTACCAATTATCTACAAAAATATATAAAATAAAGTAAAGAAAAATGTATAAGATAAGAAAGCACAAATTTTACTTAGTGTAAATTTACTTGTTTTTAGTTATATCATCGCCATGAATAACATTGTTAATAACGACGCCACATTACAAGAAAACCAAACCAATATTAAACTATTAAAAGATGCAAGAAAGTGGAGATTAGTATGGTGGAATGTCCTGTTTTTCCCCTTAACTAATATTGTGGCAATTTATGGAATTTACCTCTGCGTCACAAAGACTTTGTGGCTGACTATTATATTCGGTAAGTTATTCTTTTTGCTGTCGTAATATATACCTATTTATATGTACTAGTGTATCGAACTCGTAAATTGGTAAATTTTCAATAACGATGGTCGAATTGTCAACCAATTCGACCATCATTATTGAACATTTGATAAAAATATATGAATAGGCAAAAATAAACTAACTATTTCCAAAATGATTTAAAGATAACACATGATATGCTTATTAACTAATTTGTTTAAGTGCTATTGAGTAATAGCGCTTAAACAAATCGGTTGATAAGTAGAGGAGAAAAAGGTACTGACCTGTTTTGTCTTTGCCTATCTATATAAATAGACGAAGGCAAAACAGTTCAGTATATAAAAAAATATATGAGAGCTTGTGACGTCACTCTTCTATAAAATTTGCACCAACAAGAGACGTAACACGAAATTTAAACACGTTGTATCTTCGTTCTTATTAGTTTGTGGGACAAAAGAAAAATACGTGTCCAATATATTTTGCTTATTTAAAAGACAGGCTAAAATCTTTTTAGCCATCATGCTTATTCGCATATTCTACAAGTTGATAGCTTATAATTTACAAAATTTACTTAGATTTTAAATGGAATCCAATAAAATCTCTTAATACGGATTTTGCATAATAATATAGCAAAAAGATAGACAATAATTCTACAGATTTAAATAGATTTAAAATATTTTTTTAATATCACTAGTTTTAAGAGTTACCTGCTCCATCTAAGCTCGAATGCTTGTATTAGCAGTAGAATCACGTCGGTCGTGCAATGAGTGGTATTTTTATTTTACTTTTTATTTATCAGATATATAGAAACTTTTAGACTGGAGTACAAAAGAAATAAATACGGGGTACGTCAAGGGAGCGTGCTAGTCGCTACTGTTTCTGGTCTGGTCTATATCAACGATTTGCCTAAAGTTACAGATCATAAAATTATATTATTCGCAGATGATGTATCTATTATAGTGAGTACCGATAAAAACATGACAATTACAAAACACAAAACTGACATTCACAATACACTGACATTCGTTTTTAATTGGTTAAATAATAATAATATAAAATTAAATATATCTAAAACAAGTATAACAAATTTAAACCAATGTCATAAAAAAAATAAAATAAAATTAAAAATATTTATGTTTAATTTTATTATTATATTTTTATTATTACTTATATTATTGAATACAAATTATGTGACATTTCTTGGACTAATAATTAATTGGAAATTCAATTGGAAAAAACAAGTAATTGAAAAAGTGAGCAACAGCAAAGCAAAAGTAGCAAACAGAAACACGGCATGCACGGCTTATTTTGCATAATCATGTTGAGTCTGTCCTTCGTTACGTTCGTTGATTTAGGGAAATAGCTCAGCTGTACAGAAAGCTTTTCTTGCTCAGAAGAGATGCCTAAGATCAATATGTGATATTGCACCAGATGTGTCGTCCTGATTTTAAGGAACTAAAAATACTCCTCTTGGCCTGTCTTTATATATTAGAAGTAGGGAAATTTATTAAACAACACCCTCAAGTATTCAAACGGGCAAAAGATGTTACCCGACGTGACAATATAAGAAATCCAGACAGGCTGGCTAAATTGTGATACCGAGAAGCAGTGGGCTGCAAAATAATTCATACACCATGTGTATATAAAAATACATAATAAAATCCCTAATCATAATAAAAAAATATTACCATTAAATAATTTTATTACAAAATTACGTTGGTGACTCATGCAGAGCAATTTCTACTGCCTTAAAGATTTTTTTGAAAATACCTTTTATAATTGATTCATAAGTGATATTGTATAAAATGACATTAAATTATGTTTGTGTTCATGATATGACCTATAATATTTGGTACACTATAACATTTGAATGCCGTTTGAAATGGCTTACTGGGCTTGTATTATAATTATATAATATAATATCAGCCCTATATTAAACAGTCCCACTGCTAGGCGCGGGCCTTTTCTCGGTGTGAGAAGGTTTAGGCCATAGTCGCTGGCCTAGTGCGGGTTGGTAGACTTCACATATCTTCTAGAACATTATGGAGAGCTCTCAGACATGCAGGGTTCCTCACGATGGTTTTCTTCACCATTAAAGCAAGCGATAATTAACTATTTAATACGCATATAACTTCGAAAATTCAGAGATGCGCGCCTAGGGTGTATTATTGTAATTTATAACATCTATTAATGAACCTACCATGTTTATAGTAGGTAAATAAAGACTTCTTATTCTTATTCTTAGGGATTTGCTAACACACCAGGTATAATTACAATGAATGGCTAAATTAACTATGACTAAATGTGCATTCACAGTGTAATCAACAGAATATATTATGTTAAGTATTGACGATTTCTGCAATTAATGTTGTTATGTAAACATTATGGAGAAAATATAAGAATCAGAAAAGCTAGAAAAATAGCCACTATATGAAACAAATGCTGCTATGCTTTTAACTGTATGTTAAATCAATATTTTAAATATTTAGTTAATAATAATGGCGGTGAGATGAAGACCGACCGACCGAAAGAGAAGACCGAAGTTCTGGACTTCAAACTTATAACATTATAGTTTTCAAGTAGGTAGGTAGTTTCACGTGGATCTACTTGAAAACTTACGAACGTTGTGTAACTATAGCTACATCTATAGTGCATAGATGCTAAAAACTTGTGTTGAACCATAGAGATGTTGTCAACGTATATGTTATAAAGTGGGTTCCATACTGCCTTGGCATATTCCAGTTGAGATCTGACTAAGGATTTGTATAGAAATTCGTAGAAAGTGTAGATCTCATAACGAACCCGTACATGTGATAAGCGTTCTTAACAATTGCCTTAATGTGTTCATCTAGAAGAAGTTTATCGTCGAGCAAAACCTAGGTCCCATATTCGGACCCACGACCCTTCAATCGCAAATCCAATCCCTTATCTGTTGAGCTCTCGGCGCAAAAACACAGAAATACAGGTTTTTTGTATGCGAAGCTGCGAGCAGAGTCTGATTATGTGATGCTTTTTTTTGCAGCATATATCCTGAACACATTGTCTAATGTGGGTGTAACTGCTGGAGCACATAGACTATGGACACATAGAGCGTATAAAGCGAAATTGCCGCTACAGATCATGAATCTCTTTCTGTTCACTCTGTCTTATCAGGTTAGTATTATTGTTATATAACTAGATGACATAACGTATCAACGATACTTATTAAATGTACAGAATAATAATATGTAGCTATATTTATTTATCTTTAAATGACATAAATAAATAGTTTATCTAATTGAAAGACTGCCTTATTGGTCTAATGATTCATTTTTGCACTTATACCGGATCGGACAGTGTTCATTGGTTTTTCTGTTACGGACTCTCAGTAACACGCAAAAGTATTCGTAGTAGGAAAGGTAGTTGTAGTGTAATTTTGTAAAACTATGTTCCGCTAAATTAAATGTTAGTTGAGAATATGCTTATACAATCACATCTTATTAATCATATGATTATGAATCTTTAGTGCTACCCCTAAAATCAATTTACTCGACCATACAAAAACTACTATGGATTAATATTTTAGGTAACATATACATTAAGGTAACTTGAAATGTGCCCTATTACCTACGTTGAATAAGTTATTTACCAATTCTTCTTAAATCAATTGGGAGCAAATTCAGATGTAACTGTATGGAATTCCAGGGTTCAGTGTACACGTGGGCGCGCGACCATCGCACGCATCACAAGTACTGTGACACTGACGCAGACCCTCACAACTCGAGGCGAGGCTTCTTTTTCTCACATATCGGCTGGTTAATGCTTAAGAAGCACCCTGAAGTCACTGCTAAAGGACGTAATGTGAACATGAGCGATATTGAGAATGATCCATTACTGCGCATACAGCGAAAGTAAGTTACTCTTGCATCTATTATCATCCAGATATTTAAGGCGTGATATGATAAGACTACATGGATGGCATGTTCACCTCGCCCCAAGCCTAGCCTATACGGGACAAAATTTGTGTGATTCATAAATAGTAACGAATCTAGGTGTTCTTTGTATACGTTCTGTAACTGTTTATAAAGTCCTCCACGCTACACGAACTATTACTACTACGGAAAAGGTTTTCTAAAACATAATGTAAATGTACATGCGGCGCCAGTAGTATACATTCGTGTAATAAAAAATATTCAAAAGACTGTGCCGAAGTAATAATAAGGACTAGCGGTCGCCTAATGGTCGAAATTCGACCATAATTGATTAAAATTTTAAGTTTGATAGTTATTAAGATTTTATCGTCTAGAACTTATTCTTCCTAGCCTTTATTATTTCCTAGTCACTTGAGGTCGGCTTTTCCGGTCTAACCGGATTTGACTGGATATCAGTTTTTACACGGAGCGGCTGCCACCTGACCTCTGCAACCCGAAGGCTAACAAAACCCTAAGGCTAGACCAGGTTTTATTGTCTAGAACTATACCCTTATAATCACATTTCATTTAGATTTCGCTAAGGTTATTCCGGTTAATTTACCTATCTTTTTCAAACAAATTATTAATTACTTAACTATACCTACTCTCTTATTCATTCATTCATTCATTCCTAAGCTTGCTATTTTGTTTTCTTTTTCTTTACTACATATTGTTACGTACGATACTATGAATACGTAAATATATTATAATATAGATAGTATATATCATTCGAATCCACCCAAAGGTTGCCTGTAAGATATTGCTAATAATAAATGTAATTATATATTGATATACATAATTATGTAACCATATTTACGAAGAATAGTATTACATCAGCCGAACAATGCCGAATAATACGAACACGATTTGACTGCGTGTGTCAAATGAACGGTTGTGTGCGTGTAGTGGTTTTCCTTAATTTAATGTATTTTAAATGCATATTTAATATAAATATTAGGATTCGTCACTCCATATAAACTTTAAATAATAATAATAATAAACCCCTCTGGGACAGTCGTTATCTCATCATGAGACCGACGCGATATCGGAGCACACAGAACACTAGCTTTTAAACTACCACCTTCGCCTTGTGATATAAACAGAAAATGTATCACCAGGTTAAATAAAAGCGCACAAACCGCAGGGCAGCTTGTGGCGAGCTGAATGTGAGTGGCGATACTGCCGTTCTGAATGTCTCAGAGAATCGATTAGGGTCTCGTGCCCAGCTTGCCGTTACTGGTTGGCTGGGGTGGAACTTCAAGAGCGCCCGTAGGACTCTCAACTCTGGCTTGCCTTGGTCGGCCGGTCAGAGGGAGGCCGCTGGAGTTATATGCTTGGAGGTGGAGTTCTCCGTTGGTGGTCCAGGTCTTCGTTGTCACGAGATCCGTGATGGTGAAACCGGCGCCGCACCGCTGGACACCCCTAGCCGTTCGCACCGGTGTTACCCTCTGCTGCTCGCTTGTATGCCTATGGTGGCTATTCAGGGGGCCCATCTAGTGAGTAGGCGAGTCACCGTCTGCCCATTGCATTGATGCTATTAGACTTATTAGAGTATTAAGGGCAGACGCCGTACATCGCTTGCGTATGATGGCAGAAAAGCTATCGACGTTTGCATCCGCAAAAACGCGGCAAGCCCACTAGCATCCAGAACGCGTTGTTGTACTGGATGCGCAAGTCACTGTATATCTTCAACGTAAAGTTCACCCATGGGTTGCATGTGTAGAAGGATTGATAGAAAGCTTTAAAAAGCATGACCTTTACTTAAGTAGCACAACGTGCAAACCTGCGTGCCAGCATACTCGTATTACAACGAACAGCCAGTGACCTGCGCTCCCGTTCCACATCCACATTATCCTTCAGATCTTCTGAGACCCAGTGACCCAAATAATTAAACTTGGCAACTCTTACTAGTGATGTGCCACACAAAGTAACTAACGGTACTCTGAAATAGCATATGCTGCCAGCCTTAAAGACCATGAGCTCACTCTTGAGTGCATTATATTTGAGCCCTTGTGCCTTAGCGTAGGACTCACATAAACCAAGCAACCTCCTCAAAGCTCTAATCGAAGGTCTCAGCAGTACCATATCGTCAGCATAACTTATTTTATTGATACACCTACCATCAATGTGACATCCGATTCCAGTGCTGCTGAGCCTGTCGATCAGATTGTTTATATACAAATTGAAGAGCCCCGGAGAGGTCAACCCCCTGCCTCACTCCACACTCCAACCTATATTCTTCCGACAGTGAGTCAGCCCATCTCACACGGTTCAGTTGGTTACTGTACCATATTCAAAAATATTTATAAACTCCGAAGATAAGGTTGTTTCCCTTCGCAGTTTATTCCATATTATATATATATGACACAAGGTCAAATGCTTTTGACAGGTTCTTTAACTGTGCCAAATGTCATACTCCTCCGACCACGCAATTTTCGTAAAAAGGGGTAAAAATATTTTGCTTCACATATTATATTGAAGGCCGTATTGCTTGACACGTATTACTCTCGCTGGAACTCTAGCCACAGGCAGCTTGGACCCATTGCCCAATGCCGGTAGGATTTCATAGATTTTATTTATTTTTAAATGTGTTTTTTATATAATGTATTTAATAATATAATTAGTATTGTAAAATTAGGCAATAAAGAGAATAGTAATTATATTTATTATTGGCATAAAATCTTTACACGGAATATATATCTACGTAATATTGTGATGAGAAAGTAAACGTTATATTATTATTATTATATTTGAAGTATCTGACTTCTGAGCTAGGTATTAACTGTCTGAGTTACAGAAGTCGGTGCCTTCTCACAACTTTGACACAAAAAAGTTTTATGCTAGCGATACAAAATAACTTAATAAAAGATATAAGCAAAAGATAGCGTAGTGCTATACAACAGACATTATTGCAAAGTTATACCACACACTTTTGTACAATCATTTCTTATATTAGTAAAATCTTTATAAATCGTATTACAGAATACGTTTCATTATAATCTAAGCCAAGCAGAACGCGGTAGTCTAATTACCGTTCAATGTGAATTGAAGCGGCATCTATGTTCTTATTGACGTTTACTTTAATTTATAAGAATACCATTTCTGATAATTTGTATATCTTATTAAAAGAAAGCTCCCGGAATACTTCCTGTGTCGCGGAGGAACTTATAAAATATATATAATGCAATATACAATACATTCAAATAACGGACACAAAGAATACATAGACCCGAAATAACCAAGTGAATCCCACAATTTTCGTCCCGTGTGGGAACCTAACGCATAATACTCAGCGCGGGAGGCAGTGGCAAAGCGACCTCATAAACCATGACGCCATTTATGTAGGGAGTCATTACAACTAACAAAATTCACAACTCTTTATAGCACAGACTTTATTACAAAAAGTGGCCTTCTGATAAATAATAGTAAAGTATGCTGTCTTTGTTTACTCATTGTCTGAATTCATATATGATTTGCCCTGTATCAAAATCTAACAGCATCAATCGTACAATTGATTATTATCATTAGACAGCTATATTTTACTACTACATAGTAATACTTAAAATAAAGCTGTCTAGTAATAATAATCAAACAAAAAAAATACTTCTAATGATATTGCTGTTTTTTGTTTCAGGTATTACTTTTTGTGGGTATTTTTAATATGTATTGCTATACCTACGTACATTCCTCTCTGGTGGGGTGAAGAACTTTGGACATCATTTATCGTTGCCTTTGTCTTGCGTCACACTTTTGCCTTGCATATGATATTTCTCGTGAACTCTGCCGCTCACATGTGGGGTACAAAACCATACGACAAAAACATTCACCCCGTAGAAAACAAAACCGTAGCGTTCTTTGCAGGAGGGGAGGGATTTCACAACTATCATCACACTTTTCCATGGGATTATAGAACCGCTGAATTGGGTGGGTATGTGTTCAATATCTCCTGGCTATTCATAGATCTGATGGCGAAGATTGGTTGGGCGTATGACTTGAAGACTGTGTCTGAGGAGCTGATAGAAAAGCGTGTATTGCGAAGTGGTGATGGCACACACCCAGTGTGGGGGTGGGATGATAAAGACTTACCGGAAGAGTACAGGCAATCAGCTAAAATTTTATACTAAGCCATAATTCTAGTATTTTCCATAATAAAGATAAATACAGCCTACGTATGTATGTAAGGTTCTTCACTTATAAAGAAGGTAGTATTTGATTTTTTGCACTTGCATTACTTTGTTTATTTAAGGACATCGATGAGAACACGTAATGATAAACGTTATGTAGATTATATATTATTAAATAAGGAAGATACTTATAACAAATTAAATGAATTGACCATTGTCTAGTAGGAACATAAACAATTAAATATTAATTAATGTCTTTTTATTATCCTAATTAGCAATGAAATGAATAAGAAAATCTTGATTCTTAATTAGCAATAAAATGAAAAAGAGAAAGAAATGTACATAAAAAACAAGCCAACCAAGCCAGTCGTACATAAAACAAAAAGGCAAGCCTGCTAATTAAATCGAAGGTTCATTAAAATAAAGCCAAATATGTAAATTATATTATTATATAAATTATTTGTCAATTATATATAAGTAGTTAAATCCTTAATTATAAAGTATTCATAAAATGCTTCAGTTCTATGCAAAAACGCATGTTTGGCCAAACAGCATTTAAAACAGTTAGCCGAATTTGCATACAACACGCTCGTATAGACAATTAGTTTTGAACGATTAAATAAAAATAAGGATGCTCATATTTTAAAAATATTCGTTTACATTGTTGATTCTACCAGTGTGATGTCGCACGTTCACAGAAGAAGTCCCGTGCTGCCAGTGCTAGGGACAAATATTGCAATAGAGCCGTTGGTACAGTACAGTAGCTTAAATAAACCTAGAAAACTTATTCAATGACTTATTATTTCGCGTAAAGGCACTTCAGCAAAGATAGCCTAGTGACAGACGTTTGGACTGCCACGCGGAGGGCTCAAATGCGATCTCAAGGGGCGCATATGTTATTTTCAAAATAATTAAAAAGTTAATTATTGCTTGCTTTAACGATGAGGAATCCTGCATGTCTGCGAGTTCTTCATAGTGTTAAAATCTGCTGACCCGCATTGGGCGAGCGTGGTTGACTATGGCCTAACCCTTCTCAGCAGCTGCAGACTATATTCTCAGTAGAAGAGGCCCGTGCCCAGCCGTTGGACAGTTTAATACAGGTCTGATATTACAAAGGTACTTTCGTATGTAGATATATAATAGATAACCATTAAAATACATTACATGAGTCTCGACCTATAAATTACTAGATTATGCCCGCGACTTCGCTCGCGTAAATGTTAGTTAGGTTAGTAAAAGTACTTCCTTCTGGATGAAACGTACTCTTTCTTGTTCCCCTGACAACGTGTGTGCGAAATTTCACGATGATCGGTCGGGTAGTTAAGGCGCGAAAGTGTAACAAACAAACAAACGAACTAACAGTCGCATTTATAATATTATTATTAGGATATTCGTTATATTAACTGTTCTTGTTGTGTTTCAAAAATAAATTGCCTTACAATCTTGTACAAAGTTTTTGTGTCATCATTCACAAAAGACAGCATTTAATCTTTGTTTTGTTCGTTTTAACAACTCTTCACTCACAATAATAGATATGTTATACTAATAGCTCATAGCTCACGATTATTTTATTAATATGGTAAGTAGGTTTAAGTTGGTACCAAAGCTGTATAGACAAAGATTACCGGGACGTAAATTGATCTTTAATGTTGAATGCATTGAAAAGTTCTGCTAGGCCGCTTTACAATTAAAACGATTAAAATGCCGATTTATAATTATGTATAGTCACAATACGTATTAGAAGGAAATGCGGGCATCAAAACTTTTGAAGATAAGTGGCTGGGTGTAAATAAATTCTGTCAAAGTGTATATGGTAGAAGGGAGACGAGATTAGAGATGCATATTCTAGTATGCTTCTGACCAATATGAAATACAGTAGTAATATGCTCTCTGGATTTCTAAATGGTTTTATTATGCGCCATATAAAACCTATGACTTTATCTGCCTTAGTGCTGGGTGAATGTAAGCTTAGAGTCAATCCAAACTCCAAGATCTTTGATCGCGTTTGGCGTGTTAACATTACGTTATCTATGCTGTATGGTAATGTATGGGAGATTTGTTTTTAGTGAATGATATAACATGACATTTTAATATATTTAAACACATTTTGTTATCTACACACCACTGGTACAATAGACCTATATTATTTTGTAGTATAATGCAATCTTCATGTGACTTTATTTGATTATATATTTTTAAATCATCCGGGTAAGCAACGCAATTACTTTGAATAGAGTTATATATGTCTTATATGATACTAATGAAACTGTTGCGTATTAGTTATGTTTATGGTGTAGAATTATATCGAGCCGTATAATTCCACTGCACGAGCATCGAACTCGTGGCTTAGCAAGCATAGCGGAAGAAAATGAATTAAGCTATTAATGATGATAATGATTATAGCGTCAGAATGATAATGAATGTGGGTTAAGAATGAAAATAAATCGAGCAAGGCCAAAATGAATAACTTATTACTGATTATATAAAAGTTTACTGCACTAAGAATTACAAATTTACAGAAAGTATAATATATGATATTTAAAGCTAGTAGCACGCGTGGCGAGAGTAGGGACCCGAATGATCTGGAAGCGCGGGCGCCGCAGTGTCCTCCAACGCCGTCGAAGGTTGATTCTGCGTAAACAACTCACTTCATCCACATGTAAGCGCATGCATGGCCCAATGTCCATAGGCGGAGTGATTCGCTGCAACTCGGGCAAGTGAAAGGTGGCGGTCCGAGTATAACATTCTTATACTCGCCACAATGGTATAGTAATTAAGGCGCTGACAACAGGCAAAACGGCTTATCCTTATATTATATCTATTAACCAAATTTTAGCTCTGTCTTTACTGTTTAGGATACCAGTGGTATATTTATACTTTTCTTGAACGTATGTCTGACCACTTATTAGTCTTCAAAAGAAGTTAGCGCGAAAAAAACCCATAAAATGTAATGTTAAACTAAGGTCCTAAAAAGACTTTTTATCAAAGATATCTGTTATAATTTACAATGTACAATCATAAAATTTGTTACAGATTATTTATTAATGTATTACACATGGTCTTACATTCTTAAATAATAATAAATATAATCTCAAATTTTATTTTATTTATTTCTGAACAAATTTATAAGGAATTAAACAGAATTATATTACATAACAGACTACATACGCCATGTTATCGCGTTTCCCTTTCTTTCCTATGCTGTCCGACAGTGAGCGTTCTTTTTCGTTCGTATATAGTGTCTTATCTATGGTGTATATAGTGTCTTATCTGCAATGATGCAAGCACAGCCGCTGATATGTTTAACACAATCATGTAAAATATATTTAACTTCTCGATCCCGATAAAAAGGATTACCGTCCCGAAACAGGTGCTACCCTGTGTGGTTTACTAATGACTTAATCCAGGATATCCAACATAAAAGCAAACTACATCAGAAATGGAAAGTCTCACATTGTCTAGTCACATATAAAGTGTTTGATGCCTTGCGTTGCAATTTAAAAGTTAAAACCAGGCAAGCCTATAAGTCATACAGCTGCACATACGAAGCCTGCGATCCAAAGGTAGATTTGAGCCAAATGTTATATATAATGGGGTGACCTGTTCTAGGGTTAAGGCTGCTGAAGCATTTTCCCAATACTTTGCCTCTGTTTTCTTGCTTGATACACCTAAATTGGATCCATATAATATAAAATTTAGTACTGGAGGAGGTAATATTCCCCTTCCTGTTATAACAGTACAGGACGTAGTAAAGGCAATTGAAAAGCTCAAATATAGTAACTCAATAGGTCCAGACAATATGCCCGCTTACATCCTTAAAGGGTGCAAAAAAACATAGCTATTCCTGTCTGTCATGTTTTCAACCTAGCCCTTCAGGCTGGCGTGTACCCTGAGCAGTGGTAACTGTCGCGAGTTATTTCTATCCCCAAAACCATTATCACTATATAAGACATCGGTACAGGATCATAGACCAATCGTTATTCTACCAACTGTAGCTAAGGTTTTCGAACATGTACTTCATACTACCATTTACCAACAAATAGACACGCACCTATCCGATGCTCAGCACGGTTTTAGACTCGGTCGCTCGGTAAACTCAAACCTTTTGATTCACACGGTCTTTATTTCTAGAAGCTTGGACTTGACAGGGCAAGTTGATATGCTCTATTTTGATTTTCTTAAAGCATTTAATAGGGTCGACAATGATGTGCTTCTGGCGAAATTGGGAAACATTGGCTTCACGCCAGGCTTTCTCAATTTCTTTGCCGACTATATGAGAAATCGTAGACAGTTTGTCAGACACAGTTGCTTTGATTCTAAGCCCTACAACACTCGCTCAGGTGTGAGTCAGGAATCAGTGTTCGGTCCACTTTTGTTTCTAGTTATGATATGATCTAATTACTGAAATCAAATCAGCTAAATGCCTTTTATATGCCGATGATTTAAAACTAGTACTGGAAATCAAAACTACCGGCGATTCCTACAATACTCGCTGAGGTGTGAGTCAGGGATCAGTGTTAGGTTCACTTTGTTTCTAGTTATGATAAATGATCTAATTACTGAAATCAAATCAGCTAAATGCCTTTTATATGCCGATGATTTAAAACTAGTACTGGAAATCAAAACTACCAGCGTTTGCACGAATTTACAAAGATATATCGATGCGCTCCATCACTGGATAATAAATGAAATGAAATGAAAAAAATGAATAATGCAAATAAGCTACTCTTTAACGACGAGAAGTGCTATGTCATGACCTATAGTCGAAAGTTGCAACCAATACATTATAAATATACGCTGGATGGTAAATACTCGAGTAGACAAAATTTAGGATCTAGGAGTGACCTTCGATTGTGGTCTTACATTCAAGGATCATATATCTATTTTTGCTGAGGAATCTTTTAAGCGGCTAGGTTTTGTCTTACGTAATGCTAGCGACTTTCAGGTTCCACAAGTTATAAAGCTCCTTTATACCACACTCGTCAGAAGTAAGCTTGAGACAGTGTCAGTGTCTTAAATCCTTTTACAGCCTCCCAGACTTTAATGCTTAAAAGGTGCAAAAGACTTTTCTCAGATTCCTATATAAAAGGCTTTACTTTTTGTATCCATACATGTATCCAACTAACGACTTTTTAGAGGATGTTGGGTTTTAATTCATTGTAGGTGAGAAGAAGCCTGGATCAGCTCATAATAGCTTGTAAAATCTTTCACGGGCGAATCAAGTTTCCTGAACTCCATCAGCTATTCTGAAGATTGTATGTACCTAACAAATACCTTGGACTCCGTCAGAGTCACCAGCATAGATTGTTCGCACGGCCGATATGCCATACTCTGCCATACTCTCAGTCTGCATAACAATGTATGTTGCCGAGATTCAACATATCATTGATATGCAGAAGAAAGAGCGTAGGGGATAAGACGGACCCCTGAGGCACTCCTGCATTGACTTGCATAAATTTGGAAGCGCGACCGTCGCAAAGGACCCGAATACGACGCTTCTGCAGGAAACTTGCAATCCAGGTGCACAGTTAAAGGGGGCAAGCCATAGGCCGGAAGCTTGGAAAGAAGAGACCGGTGCCAGACTCTTTCGAAAGCTTCGGCTATGTCTAGGCTGACAGCCAAAGACTCGCCGTGCTTGGCCATAGCCTCACCCCAGAGGTGCGTGACGAACGCTAGAAGATCACCCGTTGATCGTTTAGCCCGAAAGCCGTATTGGCGATCATTGATCAACGAGTGATCCTCCAGGTAACGGACAATTTGGGTGTTAATAATCCGCTCGAACACCTTGGAGAGCACTGAGGTGGTAGCTATGGGTCGATAGTTGCCTGGCTCGGAACGGTCCCACTTTTTGGGAATCGGTTGAACGTTCGCCTCCTTCCAAGCCTCAGGCACAGTGCCTGCAGCGTAAGACGTCCGGTATAGGCGCGTAAGTGTGGGAGACAACTCCGCTGCACATTTTTTGAGGACCACAGCTGGGATGCCGTCAAGTCCACTGGCTTTCCGAACATCGAGAGACTGCAGTATCGCACGAACGTCACGTTGCCTGATACGTATATCAGGCATGGTGTAGACGCAGTTGGCAATGTTAGGCGGCTGCGAACCGCAGTCATCGATTCGGGAGTTGGCCGCAAAGAGATTTGCAAGCAGATCTGCTTTGTCTTGCGGCCGATGAGCCAGTGATCCATTCGGATATCTCAGAGGGGGCAGCGAGGTCTGGCAGAAGTTGGACTGCACGGCTTTGGCCAGGCGCCAATAGCTACGACTGCCCGTAGGATGGGCCATGAGCTCCTGGCCGAACCGTGCGACGCGCTGGGCATCCGCTCTTAAGTATGCCCTCTTGCAGACCTTTGTGGCTTGGTTGAACGCTGCCTTCAGGTGACCCACGTTAGAGTCGTGGAGAGTGCGAGCCCTGGTCCAAGCGCGGTACGCTCTCTGTTTGCGTTCAACAGCATCAGCGCATTCACGACCGAACCAGGGCCTTTTCCTGCCACCGCTCGTGACATCACTGTATGGAATATAGTATTCCATACCCAGGATGATTTCACCAGCGACAGCAGTAGCGCTCTCTGAAGGATCCCTGTTCTCAAAGCAGCGTTGAGCCCAAGGGATGGATGCGAAGTACTCCCGCATTCCATCCCAGTCTGCTGACGAGTAGTGCCACAGTCGTCGTCTTGTCTCCTCGGGTCGTGGTCTACAGTTCCATGTTAATTTATAATTTATAATTATTGGCCCGTTTTTTTTTATTGTCACTATTTGTTGTACAATTGCATTACAATTTTTTATTTTTACTATTATAATTTTGTAATTAATGTGTCAGTGTTTCTAAGTTAATTAATGTTAATGGTTTTGTATCGTTTTAATTAACTATAAATAAATAAATAAATGATGGTGAGTCAGTGTGTGGAAACTGTCAAACATTTACATGAAAATAAAATATTCATAGACAGTGCTGGTCTCCTAAGTAAACGGTACAAAACTCAAGTTCATCCTAGACGCATAGATGGCGTTAATATAATTTTTAATATTTGGTTACGAAGCGTCAAGATATGATAGGTGAATTAGAAGTTTTAACTTCAACGTTGATGTTGTATATTTTCGTTTCCTTGAATTCTGTGAATTTTATATCTATTTGACCTCCTGTAGCTTCCTTAAACATTTGAACCGCCCTGCTTAATCTCGGACCCCTATTCCTGCTAATTAAGATCGACACTGCTTGTTTTACTGGACCTTGATTGCCTTTGCGAAATTGGATCATTGACGAAACTATTTATAAGATAAGATGCCGAGGAAATCAGCAATAAAATGTTATTTTGGATGTGCGACCGAAATCAAGTTCACACATCTTGATTTCGGTCTGTATAAGAAATGTATGTAATACTAATAATATCCTCTAGACCGAATTTATTGGCTTAAGTGACTGTACTATTCCCTAAAACGTGACAACAAGTAAATGTAAATGCATAGTATAGTTGCGTTATAGTAATTTTGGCGTTCATAAGTGTTACTTAGTGATTTATCTAAGTAAAGATACTTGTATTTTTATTTTACTTTTGATTTAAAAATCACTGGTTTAAATTTTACAGTGTTCAAGTAAATTACGCTTAATTACTTTGGTTTCTTGGTGAATAATGTTTTCTTTTTGTGTAAATTGGCTTCTTCATAAATGTATTATTATTATAGGCTATTTCCAAGAAATTCAAAGTAAATAAGCGTAATTTAGAAGGATTTTGTAAAAATTATAAAAGCGTCATCTATTGGTTATCCTAATTACTAAATGAATATAATGCCATTAAAGTAAACAGTACATACTAAATAATTTTTAAAACTGATTCGGGAGTGGCGTATCTATTCTCAGTATATAGTGTCATAGTGTCCTAATTATGATGGTGAGCGCACGTATATAGTGTCTTATCTATGTTGACCGCGTAAGCGCGTTGCTGGACGGACGGACCTATGTCGCTCTGCTCCGCAATACTTTATAATATAATAATAATAATATTTTATCACATATTACGACACCATCTAGCCCAAACTAAATAAAATGTTAAAATTAAAAACAGTAAGAAAGCATAACATAGTCAGCAAGTAATAATAATAAATATATTGTAATATGATAAAAATATTATATAATAATTTTAGATTGTGTAAATATTAATTAGGTATTAGATTCGTAGAACATAGGGAAGCGTTTCTATGGCAACATACAGAAATGCCGAAGACTCTCAAACAGCGTTTCCATAGCAACAAACTAATTCATTTGATGGAAGTAGTACATTTTCATATTGTTATATAAGCTCAACGATAATTTACAAAGACCTATCACAGAATTAGAACTGGGCACATAAAACGTTATGATGAGTTATGATCATGTCATGACTTAGTATAAAAATCTACTTTAACTATAATACTGTAACGTAGCACAGATTTGAGACCTAATATTGATTCAGCAGCGGTTTTCAACTTATCCATGGATATTATTATATAATGCTCTATAGCATAAATTGTAGATTGCTCACATTAATATGTAGTTATATTAAAAAGTTGCACGAATTTTAAAAAGGAAACCCTTTCATGAATATAATATAACGGCTATTATATAAAGTAATTAATATTATTTTTATAAAATAAGTAATAACTATTCTAATTAATTATTTTTTATAATAATTAATTACCAGTTAACTTAAGAAACCTCCATGTCTTAAAATTATATTATTTAATATATACGCACTGATTATAATATAGGTAACGTCATAATCGTGATAAGCCGATCCAAGGAGCGTTAAGTTTATACAGCTAATCTGATATAGCGAAAACTTTGTGAAGATAGCTTGAGCTCTAAAACTAAGAACTACTTGATCATTCGTCAGCCAGTAACTAACCTATGACCCGAAATATATTCCTACATTCAAGGAACCAGTTGTTTTAGTTACGGACAGTTTAATGTTGTTATATTTTGTTTTATTAAATTTTGTAATAAGTGCCAACAATTAACTGGTCGCAGGTAAAACGACTATTTGACCTTGAATATCGGTACCTGGCCTATAACTTTCATCGAGCTACGTGTGTCCGGCCTCGAGTTCTGTGGTGGGGTGGGGAATATAAGAGAAACGCTTGCTGACTAAAATCGCCCTTAATGTGGTCAGACGTTTGTATCCCCGATTGTGCATGATATGTGTATTGTGTAGACGTTTAATAAGTCAAAAATATATATGCTAACAAATTTTTAAATTTAAAGTAGGCTAAATATATAATTTAGTTCATACACTCACAACCCTAGCTTAATTTTAACTCTTTTTACTCTTTCTCTTCGTGTGCAGTAATACATTAGAAGTTGTTTGCACATCTAGCATATCATCTGGTTCATCAGGCTACAAGCTCATAAGTTCAAATGGCAAAACCTTTTCCAAGAGTAAAAGTGATTTAGACCGCATGTTAACATCTATGAATATACAACTGCTAAATCCTATATCTGCAATGAATTAGAAAACATCAGCGACTTTTCTGACAAATTCCACCGCGAAATCGCGCTGCCAAAATTTTATGAAGCCAAAAAATTATATGACGACGATATATTGGTACTGGAATCATTGGATGAAATCGAGGCTAACTGTGCTAATCTTGAGACTGAGTTGAAGTGGATAATTGTGATAATGGAAGAGGAGTTTGAGTGGAGGATTAACTGAGACTAAAAGTTGCAAATTTTTTTTATTTTTTATTTCTGATTTCTCTTTGCTTAAGGTAGTACTGTACTACTAAAAGTTGTACGGATATTTGGCATATCATCTGTTCATCAGGCTAAAAGCTCATCATTCTTTTATATTATGTTATGAAATTATTCATACAATCCACGAAACACTAAAACATTATAGCACACAGACAGAAAAGGGTGCCTGCGAAGTATTAATACGTATTACAAATTGAAGGACGCAATTATCTCAGGCTAAGATCAATTTTTTGTTCTTGTTCCTAGATCCAAGGTAACTTTTCTTTTGTTTTTAAAGTAACGACGCGTTTGTGCTGTCAATTCGGCCAGATACACTTAGCAAACGGTCATGTCATTTGTTCCCACGCCGCAATTCAAATAAGACTACGCAGTAAAATATTTAAGTGGTGGAACATATTATACGTTAATTGAACAGTGTGAGTGGACCTAATAACATTTAGGTACACGGAGAAAATAAAGGTAATTTTTTTTTTTATAATGCGTATAAATTACTGAGTTTAAATTGTAATATTTAAACGCTATTGGCGTATTTGAAAATTCATAATCGCAAAAATATATTTCACAAAGCATAGCTATAGTAATTTTTCATATACAGACTAGCTTGCTACATATATTAATCTGTGATACAGACGTTAGGGTATTCAGTATACTATATAGTGCTTTTTCTTCTTAGCGTATCGTTGCCAAACACATTTACTAAAATACTGTAATTTTTGTTGAATTTTAAAGACTTGTTTTCGCCGTGTATATAATATTGCTTTTTTATTTCTGTGAAACAAAAAATCAATAATTGGGCCACATTTGCCGCTTCTTAAAATCTGCCGCCCGAGGCTCCAGCTTACTCTGCCTGCTGGTAAAGCCGCCACTGCTCATAATATTCTGTACTTCTAAATATAATACACATTAAATATCCTTAAAATAATAATCCTTACTAATATTATAAACGCGAAAGTTTGTATGGATGTATGGAAGTTTGTTACTCTTTCACGCAAAAAATACTGGACCGATTAAATTAAACTTGGTATCTAGATTGCTGGAGGCCTGAATTCACACATAGGCTACTTTTTATTCCTACGGGTGTTCCCAGTTCTTACGCGGGTGAAACCGCGGGGAAAAACTAGTTAATAATAAAAGTTAAAATTAATGTTTTATTCATGTTGTCTAATTGAGTACTAGTTTCTTTTACCAGAACAATACAAATAAAATAATAAAGCGTTGCTCTTTATGGTCTAAGCGGAGCGCATTCCAAGCCAAAAAGAATTGTACTTCAATGGGAGTTGGGTGCGCGCGGCAAAGGATATTAAAAATTCAGTGGTATAACCATTGCATTGTGTTAAAAATCATTGATATTTCAAGAATAGACAATATATATTTTAATAACAATAATAATAAATATCAATGACATTTTGTGCAATATGTATTAAAAGTTATATCGCTTAGTGTCTGTCCTTTTTGGTTATCGTTGTAACATGCAAGTTGATGTTTTCATTAACTTAAGACAAACCAGAGTGGCCTAAATACAATCAACTACACATAAAAAAACATAGAATTCTAATTTGCCTTACACAAAATATTGATGATAATTTTAATAAATAAATTATAATTTAAAAATACGGTTTTCATACTAATTAGGTTCCAGGTAGTATGAAAACCGTATTTTTTAAATTATAAAATTGTTTGTAACAAGTGGCCTAAATACATAGTCTGGCCTTAAATACTATTACATTAAAAAAAAAAAACAACATTACATTGGAATTTCATTAAGTGAACCAAATTGTTGTGATAGCATTACATAAAGCAGGTATGAAGAACATTTTTGAAACTTGAAGAGAAGTTTCGAAGCTCTCCATCCGCTTGGTATTAGTCGAATGTTTGTGTACCGGGCCATTGATAGGTACAATGAAACTTCCACTGTTTGTAGCAGAAAAATATCTGGCCGTTCACATTGTATTTGTACGATAAAGGCGATCAAAGCATTGAAGGAAAGATTTCGAAGAAATCCTGTCTGAAAGCAAAATATTTTATCTCGAGAAATGAATATAGCACCTACAACCATACCGCGTATTTTAAAAGATGACCCAGTCTTGCAGCCTATAAGAGACGCACTGGTCATTGTGGTAAAATCAAAACAACTCCTTAAGCGGTAGGCAAAGGGAGCACACAGAAAAAGAGATTTTTTTTAAAACATTGCTCAGTTGTAAACTATTTTGTAACAAGCAGAATGACTGAGTTTATGCTCAAAGCTCTATAGAAGCTTCCTAGTTAGTCAGTAGAGTACATCGTGGACATTATTCGACTTCAGTGATAGTTTGGTGGGGTGTTAGCTATAAAGGAGTGACTAAGCCATATTTTAGTAAAAAAGGTGTCAAAACATCGGCACACGTGTATTAACATACGATTCTTAAGAAGGTGGTTAAGCCTCTTAACAACGCTATGTTCCATAACCAAGAATGGTCTTTTCAGCACCTCTCAGCACCGGGTCATAAAGCTCGATCCACCCAAGCGTGGTTAGAAATGAACATTTCGGACTTCATCAGAGCTGAAGACTGGCCGTCATCTAGCCTCGATCTTAATCCGCTGGGTTATAATTTATGATCAGTTTTAGAGAGTATGGCATGCTCGAAACGCCATGATAATTTGGAGTCCCTAAAACAATCTATAAGATTGGAAGTGAAGAATTTTCCCATGGAAAGAATGCGTGTTTCTACTGTTAACTGTATTAAAGCCAAAGGAGATAATTGTGAATGAGCTTGATATATTTTAATGTTATTATATTAATTACATTATAAAATATTTTATGCGACAGAAAAAAAAGATTTTTCTTTTTTACAATATTCATAGCAAGACTAGGTTATTTAAATAATAATAAGTAGTTTACGCTACGCTACACTCCCACTCGTCAAATCTCTAAATATAATTCTACTCTATCGTGGCATTACAATATAAAATTTCGAAGCAACGGTTGTATAATTAATATTTCGGGAATTACTTAGCGAAACGCACCTGTGCGTCATAACAATGTGTACGCCCAATTTTATTGCTTAGAACAATTCCAATGCGAAAAGTTGATACAAAACTAAAATTTGTTACAAATAATTCGTTGAACGCAAGGAGCGGCTCCTCCATATTGATCTTGGTAATCAAAGCACTACATTTACATACAATATATTAGATACTAAGATATACTCAGAAATAGTAAAGTCTAAGTACAAATATGTAGTAGTATTGCCTCCTCTGCAACACTCCAGAATATCGACATCAAAAAGCAATACACGAACTGTTTTAATTCGTAATTAAGAGTGTGGGAGGTCCAATAGCCACATTGGCTCCTTCTTTCTCGTCCCCTTCGCATAGACCACGGTAGCTGTTTAGTGTTAGTATTGTTTCCTAAGATTCACAAGCGGCTGTTACCCCTTATCATCAGAAGAGCCGCTAAATCGTTGTCTGCCACCAACAAAAATGTAAGAAAATATGATTTTGGAGCATCTTGTTATATCTTTGCTTTTATCCAAGTCTTAATACCGCACTGACTGTTCATCATTTGAAGCATTCTATATTAAACATTCAAGTACCTAGTGCCATTGGTCGATGATGGTGGTATCTGTAAGAACTTCAGTTCGAAAATTTATTTTAAAAATATGTATGATGTAAGAAGGCACGAATGTTACTTAGTAGTAATTTATTTATTTTCAGTCATTCCACCGCCATGAACAAAATTGTTAATATCGATGCTACATTTCAAGGAAACCAATCAAATATTAAATTAAGAGATGCAAGAAAGTGGCGGTTCGTATGGTGGAGTATCTTGTTTTTCCCCTTCACTAGTATCGTGGCAGTATATGGCATTTACCTCTGCTTCACGAAGGCTTTGTGGCCGACTATTATATTCGGTAAGTTATTCTTAAGTTATTGTCCATATAAACTTGCGACACATAGCAAAGGTCATCAAAATTATTTATTTGGCCTCCTGCCAATATTATTTATAAGTTATTGTATCACTGTATGGGCAGAGCATGTAAGAATAGATTGATTACATTAAAGAGAGCGCAAAAAGCAGTCCTGAAGTCGGTCCTTGCCTTTTTTTTCTCCACCAAAGTCTAGTACCAGCTTACTGACGACCTGACAGTGAGGCAACAGTTTGTTTAAGGGATCATTCTGAAGCAGCATGCTACGCTTACTTTTAACACCATTACTTTACTCTCACACACAAGCGTCGGAAGCATTACATATTTTGTGACACTCTTAAATGTTCGGTGGAACACAGCGTTCTCCACGAGATTTTTGGGTATTTTTTAATAAAGAGATCAGCATTTACTCACATACACGCTTCAATTGTAAAAAGGTCGTCACAACTTGGCTGAAATCCCTTAGTTACGACGAGATAGAAGATCATTTACACCCACATACACACACCACACACACACACACACACACACACACACACACACACACACACACACACACACACACACACACACACACACATACACACACACACACACACACACGCATACACAAACACACATACACACTCTTATTCATAAGCGTATGCAAGCCATTTGGTACACTTACCTGATATACCAGTGCTGCATGAGTCCAGTACCTGGAGAGGCTGGTAATCTGTCATACTCGTCTCTCACATAGTAGCTGATATATGTCTAGATTCAGTTTCCATTGTGCAATTTTGTATTTTGCCTGCTACGCGAGAGAGAAACAATAATCTATTATTATTAGATTATAATTTTCTTTTCTAGGCTAGCCAGTAAGAATCTGGTCTACGGGCAGGAGCCAAGTATACATTAGGCTAGTTTCAGTATTAGTCTGTAAGTGTGCAGATTATATGATTGTGTTAATGATTGTGTGTTATCATAGGTATTTTCTAACGTATTATATTAGAAAATAACTGGCCCTTTGGGAGGCTTACACGGAGACATGGGTCCAACGTGAAGAGGCCCTTCGAGAGTTTAATCAAAGGTGGGATGAAACACCTACCGTGGCACTAGCCGCAGCAGTCGTAGGACTATTTCTACGTATGGATTCTAATATATGGGCTATGATGGATATTGGTAACTATGGATGAATAACGGCGTCTGCCCTGAATATTCTAATAGTATCAATGCAATGGGCAGATGGTGACTCGCCAACTCACTAGATGGGCCCCTGAATAGCCACCATAGGCATACAAGCCAGCAGCAGAGTGCAACACCGGTGCGAGCGGCTAGGGGTGTGAAGCGGTACGGCTAGGGGTGTGAAGCGGTGCGGCTAGGGGTGTAAAGCGGTGCGGCGCCGGTTTCACCATCACGGGTTTCGTGACAACGGAGACCCGGAGCGGGTTTGCCCATAATTATGCCCTTGAAAATGACACTTCCACCTTTAAGCATATTTATTGGTTATATCATAAGGCGAAGGTGGTAGTTTAAAAACTAATGTACTGTGTCCTCCGATATTGCGTTAGTCTCATGATGAGAGAGAGAGACCCCAGAGGGGTTTATTATTATTATTATTGTTATAGTCTGTAGGTTGTGTGTGTTTGGTACGACGATTTATTTGAGGTATCCTGTCTTGGTTGTTTTATTAATTAAAGTTATGTATGTCTAGTCTATTGTAATGGATGTATAGACTTGGTAAAGTTAGTACCAAGAAAATTACATATGGCATACATGAGTCAGTTTTATACAGTTTAAACATAGCCCGGATACAGCGTTTTTAAGCAATAAACGTTCGTTCTTTGTTCTTGTACGTTGTACCCAGAATATTGCACAGTATCTGAGCGTCGAAATAACATAGCTGTGATATGCTGTTAACAAAGTATTTTCGTTTGCTATTTTCTCAAACTGTAAAGCGCATATGAGAACTGGTTTAGCCTGGCTCTACAAATATAGTCGACATGAAATTTCCAATTAATTTTGCTATCGATATGTTAACCCTAGAAATTTCGTATTGTATTTTTAAAGGTGCTTTAAGTCGAGTTCATATTTTAAAATTAATTATTATAGTATTTTCAATAGTAATGGTTAAATTAATAATTTTGAGCCAATCTATGATGTCAAAAATCATTTATTCATTTAGGTCACAAAGTAACACTTATGAACGTCAAAATATATGGGTTAGTGAGTTTACTAAGTTACTGAAGCTACATTTAGGTTAGTTGCTAGGTTCAGGCAAAGGGTTGAGCCTATGAGAAGAAACCTGCAAGAAACTCACGGCCACTCTTTTAAATCGCCAATTAAATATAATTTGTCGGCCTCGATGGCGTAGTAGTTAGTGTAACCGACTGCCACGCCTGAGGTCGCGGGTTCGATTCCCGCACAAGACAAATATTTGTGTGCATGAACATGGATGTTTGTCTTGGTCTGGGTGTTTCTATGTATAATATGTATGTATTTACAAAAAAAAAGTATATATGTATGTTTATCCATTGTCTAGTATCCATAGTACAAGCTCTGCTTAGTTTGGGCTAGATAGTGTTGTGTGTATGTGGTAGAATATTATTATTATTATTATTATTATTATTATTAATTTCAGTATTTTACAACTCAGATTAACAAGGTGTTGCAGCCATTATGCCATATACTACAGACTATAAAAAAACTAAAGATAAAAACAATAATTTCTTGATAATATTATAGAGATTAAATAATTTGGGCTAAGGTATATGTTTTAATATAAATCTAAAATAGGCAGTATGATGGCATGATGGCGCATACACTTACACTTTGTGACAATGCAAAGACAGATTAGGTAGAGTAGGTACTAAAAATCGATTAATGTCAGATTCTAAATTAGTTTCGTTATCATTAGTGAATAGTACTGTGCTTTCATCAGCAAATAATGTTAGATCATGTTTCGTTGCTGAAGTCATGCCATTTCTGTACACGAGGAAAATTAAGGGGCCTAAGATACTTCCTTGTGGAACACCGAATTTGACAGTTCCCGCTTCAGAAGTATAGATTTCTTCTGTTTTAACAATGGGCTCATCTGATGTATCTCTGTAAACTGTTGTCTATTACAGAGATATGATTTTACAAGATTGTACAAGCTGAAGCCCCTCACACCATAAGCATACATTTTCCTTAGTAGATTTTTATGCTCGACGCGGTCAAATGCCCTCGACATATTCATATATAACGCTATGGCCGGTAAACCAGTTGTCCAAATTGAACAAAATTTTATGTAAAATTTTATATAGTGCCATATTTATAGATTTATTTATCTAAAACCATGCTGACTGCTATCGTTAAAAAATGTGTAAAGTATGGCTGATACTTACTGTAATGCAAGGTCAACCGTGAATCTCAGTGAATAATAGCTCGTATAAAATTATTAAATTATTCAAAAATTTCATGAACAATAAGTTATTCATATTATTTATTAGTTAATACATTATATTTAATAACATTTTGCATAAATCTTATATTTTTTTTTAATAATACTCACTTTGTGTAATTAAAACTCATTAGATGAAATACTTATTGTACCTATATCTTTATATATTAATTTATTTAAAGATTTTAATTTTATTTTTTATCTTTATTCAGTAGCTATATATTTCTTATAATTTGAATTGAAATAAAGTGAAAATATATAAATCTGTAATTATTTAAAAAACTAAATTATTATTTTTCTTCTTCTTCTTCATCGTCGTCATCTTCCGGGCATATGAAATGTCTGTTTCATTGTCATCATCTTCGTTGTCCTGAATCGTTGTTGCCAGGCCTTCCAGAATTTCCGAGTCAAAAGCACTCGCTTCTTCAAAATCACTTTGTGATGAAACAACATTGAGGCAAGTTTGTCCATTACACGGACCACAAGCTAAAGTGCATCACAACCCCGATTTTCTGCACCCACAGCGTACATCACATCTATTCTTACAATTACAAAATAGTGTATTAAGTAATTCCTCAGGAGCTAGTGTTAAAAACAACCAACCCCACTCCTGGGGTTCTAAATCATGCCCTTACCACTTTTGCACCTGGTAATAAACACGATTTATATGCTG
The DNA here is from genome assembly GCA_963675205.1 of Catocala nupta. Lineage (NCBI taxonomy): Eukaryota > Metazoa > Arthropoda > Insecta > Lepidoptera > Erebidae > Catocala > Catocala nupta. Next base: position 20,385,748 of record OY776086.1, on the reverse strand, counting down.
ATGGGCTGCTGCACTTGTCGGTGTAAGATTGAATAACTGGACAGGTTTATGAAGCTTTGTAGACTTTATGAACTGAGTATATCAAAGATGATCGATATTATCCTCAGTTTTAGGAGTATTATATATCGCTTATTATGTTATGTTTTTTGCAGCATATGTCCTGATCACATTGTCTAATGTGGGTGTAACTGCTGGTGCACATAGACTATGGGCACATAGAGCGTATAAAGCGAAATTTCCGCTACAGATTATAAATCTTTTTCTATTTACTCTGTCTTTTCAGGTTAGTACCTGCCTTTATTATATAATTAGATGACATACCGTATCAAATATACTTATTAAATGTACAGTCAAAGATATAATGATAATTATGTAGCTATATTCATTTGATTTAAAAATGAATTTGAATTACATAAATAAAAAGTTTGTCTAATTTAAAAGAAACTGCCATAATGGTCTAATGATTCATTTTTGCTTATACTTATACCCGATTGGACAGTGTTCATGGGTTTTTCTGATACGGACTCTCAGTAGCACGCAAAAGTATACGAAGTGAGAAAGATAGTGAAAGCGTAATTTAGTAAAACAATGTTCCGCTAAATTAAGTGTTAGTTGAGTTATAAGTACAATATTTATAATAAGATGTGATTGTACTACATATGATATATCATACGATTATAAAACTTTAGTGCTACCCCTTAAAATCAATTTACCCAACCGTACAAAAAATACTATGAAATAATATTTTAGGTAGGTAACATATGTATACATTAAAGTAACTTATTAAGGTTCCTTATTATCTATATTGAATTAGTTATTTACCAAATTTACTCAAATTAATTGGGAGCAAATTCAGAAATAACCAAAACAGTATGGAATTCTAGGGTTCAGTGTACCAGTGGGTGCGCGACCATCGCTCGCATCATAAGTACTGTGACACTGACGCAGACCCGCACAACTCGAGGCGAGGCTTCTTTTTCTCACATATCGGCTGGTTAATGCTTAAGAAACACCCTGAAGTCACTGCTAAAGGGCGTAATGTGGACATGAGCGACGTTGAGAATGATCCTTTACTCCGCATACAGCGAAAGTAAGTAACTCTTAAAACCATTATCATCCAGATGTATAAGGCATAATATGATGTTATAATATGTTTTGTTTCGAACACTAACGTCACGTCTCACAACTCTATTCGAGACAATCTTTGTGTAACGGATGGCTTAGATGTGATGTAAGAGGTTGCTTCGCTCCGCCAAATTTGTCCGATGGATTTCAAACCCACAACACTTGCGGGTTGGGATTCCAGACCAGACAAATTTTGTATTCTTCGTGTCTGTTTGAATATTTGTAAAGACTCCGCGGTACAGGAATTATTACTACAGCGAGAGACTTAATTTTCGTAATAAAAACTGTTATAAAGTGGAGTACCGATGTAATCTAGTAAGCGTTAAATGTGAACTGAAATAGGTAAAAAGTATGGTCACATTGAGATTTATTTTATTTTCAGGAGAATATCATTTAAGATATTTATGACACTGGCTCTAGATCAGAACTCAATATTTCGCAATTTTATTCCTAAAAGTGGACTTCAAATAACATTTCTATGCAGTCTTTGTATATGGCGGCCTTGATGGCGTAGTGGTTAGTGTAACCGACTGCTACGCCTGAGGTTGCCTGAGGGTTCGATTCCCGCACAGGTCAGACATTTGTGTGCATGAACATGGATGTTTGTCTTGGGCTGCGCGTTTCTATGTATAATATGTACATATTCACAAAAAAAAAATGTAATTTGTATGTCCATCCATTGTCTAGTACCCATAATACAAGCTCTGTTTAGTTTGGGCTAGATGGTGTTATGTGTTTGTGGTAGAATATTTATTTATTTATTATTTAATTATTGCCAGAATTTATATAATATAACAAGATTATCTGTCTAATGAAATAAAATATAAAGAAAGACTTTTGACCGAATGTTCATTTTTCAGGTATTACTTTTCGTGGGTATTTTTAATATGTATTGCTATACCTACATACATTCCTCTCTGGTGGGATGAAGACCTTTGGACATCATTTATCGTTATCGTTGTCTTGCGTCACACTTTTGCCTGGCATATGATATTTCTTATCAACTCTGCCGCTCACATGTGGGGTACAAAACCATACGACAAAAACATTCACCCCGTAGAAAACAAAACCGTAGCGTTCTTTGCGGCAGGGGAAGGATTTCACAACTATCATCACACTTTTCCATGGGATTATAGAACCGCTGAATTGGGTGGTTATGTGTTCAATATCTCCTGGCTATTCATAGATCTGATGACGAAGATTGGTTGGGCGTATGACTTGAAGACTGTGTCTGAGGAGCTGATAGAAAAGCGTGTATTGCGAAGTGGTGACGGCACACACCCGGTGTGGGGGTGGGACGATAAAGACTTACCGGCAGAGTACAGGCAATCAGCTAAAATTTTATAAAATTTGTGATAAATACTGCCTATATACGTAAGGGTATGCACTTATAAAGAAGATATTCGATTTATTGCACTTTAATTACTTTATTGATTTAAGGACGTCGATTTTCTTGTTAAATGTACAAGTGGAACTTGATTTAAATTGGTACCGGTGTAATATTATACATTATGTAGATTACATATTAATTATATATTATTAAATAAGAACGATAATTATAACAAAGTATGGGAATTGAGTATTGTCAAGTGGGAAAATAAACAAAAATTTAAATTAATGAATGTCTTTTATTTCCTTAAATGGCTCATTTAATTAATACATGCGTAAAATAAACAAAGTATTCCATTGCAATATTCGAGTATACGTACTTACTTATTACTTACTTAGTAGCCTACTTAGTATTTAAGACCGCAAAGAGAGGCAATATATTATAATTATGATTCTAAGCAGGAAAAAAGATGGAAAATAGACGTATATATACATAATTTAGTCTCTGCTTTCCTTTGATCATGGTATTTAAGCTTCAAGAAGGCAAGACTGCTAATTAATCGAAGTTTCATTAAAGTAAAGTCATATTTGTATAATATTGTTTGTTAAGTATATAGGCACATCTACTTTCTTTAGTCCCTTGGTTGTAAAGTGAAAATATAAGTATTGATAAAACGTTAGGTTAGTCTTATGCAAATCTGCATGTTCAGCCAAACAGCCTTCGAAACAGTCAGCCGAACACAGATTGGCATAAAACACACTTGTATAGGCAATTAGGTTTGAACGTATTAGTATTGTATTAAATAAAAATAAGGACTTGTAAAAGGAGGGTTTTATCAGTGTGATGATCAGCTGCACTTGTCGCACGTTCACAGAAGAAGTCACCGTGCTGCCAGTGCTGCGGACAAACATCGCGATAAAGCTGTCGGTATAGTACCGGCTTAATAAGCCTAGAAAACTTACTTAACGAAGAAACACAACACAGTGATTAGTTTTTGATTATTGTTTTTAATGTAACTTGTCCGTGAGGTGGAGACCTGGTGTCCTGAAACACATACTCTCCGTCTACCTTAGACACCAGTCTCCCACAGTACTTCTAAGTCAACTAACATTATTGTATTGTGTATTGTGGTGTGAAAGGAAATTATGTTTATTATTATGTTTCTCTTATCACAGGTATTTTCTAGCATATTATATTAGAAAATACCTGGCCCTTTGGGAGGCTTACACGGAGACATGGGTCCAACGTGAAGAGGCTCTTCGAGAGTTTTAATCAAAGGTGGGATGGAATACCGACAGCGAGACTAGCTGCAGCAGGCGTAAGACTATTGCTACGTATGGATTCTAATATATGTGCTATAGGTATGGGTGTTTTGTGGACCGGTATATTGCTAACTATGGATGAAAAAAGGCATCTGCCCTGAATACACTAATAGCATCAATGTAATGGGCAGACGGTGACTCGCCAGCTCACTATTATTATTATTATTATTGTAGCTTAGAATTACCTTTCGTGTGATGGCACTTTAGCAGCAATTCGGTTTCCCACTAGGCTAGTGGGAATCCGTTGGACTGCTACGCAGAGTTCACTAGTACGATACGCGCAGCTTTGATTATTCAAAGTTATGTGCGTATTAAATAGTTAATTGTCACTCGGTTTAACGATGAAGGAAAAACATCTCGAGGAAACCCGCTTGTCTGAGAGTTCCCCATAATGTTCTCAAAGATATGTAAAGTTTGCCAACCCGCACTGGGCCAGCGCGGTGAACTATAGCCTAACCCTTCCTAGACTACACAGAGGCACATGTCTAGCAGTGATATAGTTAAATACAGGGCTGAATAAATGCACTTTAAAGACCAGACTTTGTTCTAGATAGAGTCCTAAAGTCGGTTAGGCGAAAACTATTAATTAAAAAAATATCTTCATCCGCTTATTTTCCCCTTAAAAGGGTCACGACTTATAAATAACTAGATTTTGCACGCGACTTCGCCCGCGAAGGGTTACATGTAGGATAGGTTAGATTAGGTGTTTTTTATAATAAGAACGCGACGGAGGAAATGAGGGAGGCCTTCTTCGGCATGTGGGGACGGGCTTCCTCCGACCTCCAGAGGCGCTGTAGGTCGGAGAACGAGGGGCTGCATAGGCAGCTCGCGGAGCTCCGGGTGGAGGTGGCGGCCATGAAGGCGGCCGCTGCCACTGCCGCTCGGGCCAGCGCTGCCAAGACGCCCCCGGCCACCGCCAGGGCGCCTGCCAGGAGGCCGAGGGAGGAGTTCCCGCTCCTCCCGCGGCGCACAGCGCCGACCATCACTCCCGCGGAGGACCGGCGTCCCGCTTGGGCGGAGGAGCTAATGCGGGCCACGGTGGCTCAGGCGCGCAACGTGGTTGAAGCGTGCCTGGCCAACCACGGCCTCGTGCCCATCCCGACCCCAGGCCCTCCGCTCGGGGGCCACCCCCGGATAGTTGGAGGTGCACCAGCTGTCCCGGCACCCTCCAGTCCACCGGTGGCACGGCAGGCATCTGCCCCCAATCCGCCAGCTTCCTCTTCCTCTTCCAAGAGAAAAGGGAGGGGCAAGGGGAGGGCGACTGCCACTGAGGCGCCACCGCGTCCCGGTCCCCATGCCCAACCCACCTCGGTGGCCTCTACCTCGGCTGAACAGCCGTGGACGGAGGTCACCAAGAAGAAGAGGAAGAGGAAAAAGAAGGCCTCCCGGGCTATCCCGGCCCCCAGCAAAAAGAGGGGCCTCCGCCCGGCCGACCTACGCTCCCCGCGCTCCACCGCCATTGTGGTGGAGCTGACAGAGGAGGGGCTCCGGCAGGGCGGCAGCTATGCGGGCGTCCTCCGGCAGGCCACTCAGGCCATGAGAGACAATCTCGCCGAGATGGGCCTCGCCGGAGGCGTCCACTTTAAGGTTGCCGCCACTGGGGCCAGAATTCTGGAGGTCCCAGGTGCCACCTCCGGCGACAAGGCGGACAGGGTAGCGGATAAACTCCGCTCCCTGTTCTCACCTGAGGAGGTCAAGATCTCCCGCCCGGTGAAGTCCGCAGAAATGCGGATAACCGGGCTGGACGACTCGGCCTCCTCTGAGGATGTCGCCGCTGCGGTGGCACAAGCCGGAGCCTGCCCTCAGGCGCAGGTCAAGGTGGGGGATATGCGCCGCGGCAATGGTGGTCTGTGCACGGTGGTGGTGCACTGCCCCATCGCCGCGGCGAAGAAGGTGGCGGCCGGCCGTTTGCTGGTCGGGATGGTCTCGGCTCAGGTGAATCTCCTGGAGCCGAGGCCTAGGCGGTGCTACCGCTGCCTCGAACCGGGGCACGTGAGGCAGCAATGCACCGCCGAAACTGACCGCAGCGATCTCTGCTATCGCTGCGGTCAGCCCGGCCACAAGGCCGCCGCCTGCTCCGCCGCAAAACCTTCCTGCAGCCTCTGTTCTGCTGCAGGAAAGCCGGCGGAGCACCGGATGGGGAGCAAATCTTGCTCCCCACCGAAACGACGTAGGGCCAGAGGGGCGGTCGCCGGGACTCCGGCCGCCCCGGCCCCGTCCCAAGCAGGGAGCAGTACGGAGGCGATGGACACATAATTAATTATGGCCCATCGCCTCCTACAGGTGAATATTAACCACTCCGCCAGGGCGCAGGATATCTTGCTGCAGCACATGGCGGAGTGGTCAATAGACATCGCTGTGGTCGCCGAGCCTTACTGCGTCCCCAGCCGACACAACTGGTTTGGGGACCTCGGAGGCTCGGCGGCCATTGTTTCGTCTGGACCCTCGCTCCTGGTGATGACAGACAGGGGCGAGGGTTATATATGTGTTGATTGGGAGGGAACCGTCCTGATCGGGGTGTACTTTTCTCCGAACCGGCGCCTCGCCGAGTTTGAGCAATTTTTGGGCGCGGTGGGGGCCGTTATTAACCGGTACCCATCGCGTCCGATCGTGGTGGCGGGGGACTTCAATGCCAAATCAACGGCTTGGGGATCCCCTGTCACCGACGCTCGCGGCGACGCGCTGGAGGAGTGGGCGATTGCGACCGGTCTCGTGGTCCTTAACCGGGGATCGGTCGCCACGTGCGTGCGCTGGCAGGGCGAGTCCATTGTGGACATTTCGTTCGCAAGCCCTGCCGTAGCGCGCCGCGTCCGGGACTGGCAAGTGCTGGTCGAGGCGGAGTCACTGTCGGACCACCGTTACGTGCGGTTCGACATCTCCGCCTCGCCGGCGATCCCGGACGATCGCCCGAGGAGAGTGCACACCCCGTCGTCCCCACGATGGGCGTTGAAACGTCTCAACGTAGACGTGCTGGTGGAAGCCTCCATCGTCCAGGCCTGGACCCCAATGGGCGAAGGGCCTGTGGAGGTTGAGCTAGAGGCGGAGTGGTTCCGGGGCGCGATGACGCGAATTTGCGACGCGTCGATGCCCCGGGCCAGTACTCGACCTCCTAGGCGTCAGGTGTACTGGTGGTCTGACGACATTAGTCAGAAACGCGCCGCTTGCATTGCGGTGCGTCGCCAGTACACTAGGTACCGCCGACGCAGGCGGTACCGTGACCCGACCGTGGAGGCACGGCTGCGGGGCGATTACGTACAGCGGAAGCACGCCCTGCAGTCCGCCATCAGTGAGGCCAAAACCCAAAGATGGGAAGAGTTCCTGGGGACTCTCGAGGCAGATCCGTGGGGCCGCCCGTACAAGGCGGTCAGGGGCAAGTTGCGCCCCTGGGCCCCACCGGTCACCGAGAGTCTCCAGCCCCGGCAATTAGAGGAGGTGGTCTCCGCTCTCTTTCCTTCGAGAGCGGAGCACACGTCTCCCGAAATGGCGCCGCCCGATATTGAGGAGGGCGGTGCCGATGCCGGGGCGCCAGAGGTAACAATGGCGGAGCTCGGCGCGGCAATGGTTCGGCTCCGGGGCAAAAACACCGCCCCGGGGCCGGACGGAATTCCTGGCCGCGCCTGGGTTTTGGCCTACGACGCCCTAGGGGACCGGCTCCTCAGGCTGTTTAACGCCTGTTTGGAGTCGGGACGGTTCCCTGCCATGTGGAAGACGGGTAAGCTGGTCCTCCTGAGAAAGGAGGGCCGCCCCGCGGACTCTCCCTCCGCGTACCGCCCCATAGTGCTGTTGGATGAGGTGGGCAAGCTCTTTGAGCGTGTAGTGGTTGCCCGCCTCTCCAGGCACCTGGTGCGGGTGGGCCCCGACTTGTCCGAACTGCAGTTCGGATTCCGAGAGGGTCGATCGACGATTGACGCGATCAGTCGCGTCAAGGCCCTCTCGGATGAGGCGGTCGCCTCGCGGGGTGGTGTTGGCGGTGTCCTTGGACATCGCCAACGCGTTCAACACCCTGCCGTGGGCGACTATTAGGGAGGCGCTCCGATTTCATGGGGTGCCTCCCTATCTGCGCCGAATAGTCGGGGACTACCTGCACCAGAGGAGTGTGTTCTGTGTGGGGCGGAACGGAGAGACGTTCCGGAGGGAGGTGTCGTGCGGTGTTCCGCAGGGTTCCGTTCTTGGACCGATCCTGTGGAACATCGGCTACGACTGGGTGCTGCGGGGCGCCCTACCCCCGGGCGTCGGCGTAACTTGTTACGCCGACGACACGCTGGTCACGGCCCGGGGAGAGGATTACGGGGCAGCTGCCCGTCTTGCCACGGCAGGGGTGGCCCTGGTAGTCGGTAGAATTAGGATGTTGGGACTGGAGGTGGCGCTGGAAAAGTCCGAGGCCCTGTTATTTCATGGGCCTCGGCGGGCGCCGCCACCAGATGCCCACATCATAGTTGGAGGGGTCCGCATCGAGGTGGAGCCGAGTATGAAATACTTGGGGCTCCACCTCGACGGCCGCTGGAACTTTCGCGTCCATTTTAGCCGCCTGGCCCCTCGGCTGATGTCGGCGGCGGGAGCGCTTAGCTCTCTGCTGCCGAATATCGGGGGGCCGAGTGTCGTCTGCCGCCGCCTCTATCTGGGGGTGGTGCGGTCGATGGCCCTCTACGGGTCGCCCATTTGGGCCGGCGCCCTCGATCGCCGAAACATCGCCCTCCTGAGGAAACCTCAGAGGGCGATGGCGATCAGGGTGTCGCGGGCGTACCGCACCGTCTCCTTTGAGGCGGCGTGCGTCCTGGCGGCATCGCCGCCCTGGGATTTGGAGGCGGAGGTCCAAGCGTCGGTGTATCACTGGCGCGTGGACCTCCGGCTCCATGGTGAGGAACCTACTCACGGGGCGGTGGAGACGCGAAGGTCCCAGGCTCGACTGGTCCTCGAGGCCAAGTGGCAGGAGCGACTGGCCCAGCCCCGCTATGGGGTGAGGACAGTCGAGGCTGTCCGTCCAGTGTTAAGGGAGTGGACGGACAGACGGCGCGGACCGCTCACCTACCGGCTTACTCAGGTGCTCTCCGGACACGGCTGTTTCGGAGAGTACCTGTGCAAGATAGCCGGTAGGGAGCCGACAACCAGGTGTCACCACTGCGAGGAGTGCGACCGGGACACGGCGCAGCACACGCTGGAGGAGTGTCCGGCGTGGGCCGAGGAGCGCTGTGCCCTGGTCGCCGTGATTGGCCCCGACCTCTCGTTGCCGACCGTCGTATCCATGATGTTCGGCGACGACAGGTGCTGGGGTGCAATGAGGTCCTTCTGCGAGGATGTCATCTCGCAGAAGGAGGCGGCGGAGCGGGGGCGTGAGGAAGATCCTTACGCCCCGGACATCCGCCGCCGGAGGAGGGGGCGCAGGAGACGCGCTTATGTCGCTCTCCTGCCCCCCACCTAAGGGTTCTGGGTGGCAAGGCCTCAGGGGACCCTGCCACCCGTGAGTAAGAACCCATAGAGGGCGCGCGCGGTGTTCCCGCGCGCCTTCTAACGTCGAAAGGGGAGAGCGGTGAAATGCTCTCCCCCGGGGACGAGAGGAGGTCGGGTCCGATTGACCCGGCCGGCACCCACACGGGGGGGCCTGCTATGGATGAATCTTTTTAGACTCCCAACTGGCCCCCCCATTGGGTGGGAGAGGGAACACCCCAGGTTTTTTTAGTGGGTATACCAGCAATAGGCTGGTGAGTCCCACACGCCCCACCGGTGCCGTCCCCTAGCCGGCGGGTAGTGCATCAAGCATTTTTTCCTGGGTATCAAAAAAAAAAAAAAAAAAAAAAAAGTTGTCTTTTATAATCGGGCACGCCACGATCGTGGCGGTAAGTCCCGTTTTTGAAGAGTGGCTAGAGAGGCGGCATGGTGCCCTCACCTTTCGGCTGACACAGGTTATGACTGGCCACGGTTGTTTTGGCCAGTTCCTGTGTCGCATAGGCTGGCAAGGGACGCCCGAATGTCATCACTGCGGCGACTGCCGCGATATTGTTGTGGACACGGCGCTGCACACTTTGGCGAATGGGGCAATTCCTGCCTGGGCATCGCAGCGTCGTGAGTTGATCGCGGCAGTCGGTATGGTTGTCCTCTCACTCCGTATTTCATTCTATGGTCCGGAGCGAGAGAACGAGGAACGCCGTCGCCTCCTTCTGTGAGGAAGTCATGTCCATCAAGGAGGCGGCGGAACGGGAGAGGGAGCGCTTAAATCCTCTCCCCAACCGCAGAACCGGTCGCCGGAGGGCGCGAGATGACCTCCAGCCACCCTCAGGTTTGACCTAGGGGTGGTGGGCTACGTGGGCCTGCTCGTCACCCGATCAGCGCCAGGTCCGAGAGGCGGCGTGCGTGTTCCCACGTGCGCCTCTGAGTCGTGTTTTTTGTCCCCCTATAAGGGGACAGTAGAGGAAGGGTCATGTAGTGGCCTGCCATTTTACAAAGCGGGCCGAAACCTCGGCGGGGTCGCGATTGCATATGAAAGCGATTCGCGCGGCCCCGCCGTCTATGGTTATGTCGAGGAACACCGTGGTAGATTTAGTCGGTATTACTGGGGTATCTTTCCCCCGGTGAGCCCGACATAACCTCTCTGTCGCCCCGCGGAGAGGTATGCGTCAAAGCATTACACCACGAGAAAAATAATAAAAAGAAGTAAGGTGTTTTTTATAATGTCTCGCCGGGGTTAAAACCGCCCTGAAGACGAGTTTTTTGCGATAAAATGTGCTCTGCTATTTGATACAGAGTTTTGTAAGAGTACATTATTTAGTTATATAATAAGTATTAATGCAAACTTAAGATTAAGTGTACAAGTTGCTTAGGTTACTAGGTTTTCGTTGAATTATTGGTTGACATTGTATTAGATAGGAATTACGTTATAATATTTGACTAGTCAGAGTATAAATGTGGGCTTGGATGATTGCAAGTTGTCAAAAGGTGACATATTATTATGATCGTAAATATCAATTATTGACATTGTTAGTGCGTTCGTGCATTGTTAGTTTTAGCATTAAATTTTAACATAGAAATAGTGGTATATTCAGTGTGGAGTTTCAGGGTTTTATTTTGTTTTATTTTATTTTATTTCATAGGAAAACAAACATTTGTACAATTTATATTACGAACAGAAACATAATTATAACAATGGGTAAATGTACAATCCACTACGTTTTCACATATAACTACCAAGTAAGGAGACATACAGTGAGGTATTAGTACACTAACTTATCAAACATTATCTATCTATGAGCTATGTTAGTAGTTACTAATTCTGTTATTACTATTCTAGAGATTTAAGGTTATCTACTAGGGCTTTCTTAAATACATGTCGAGGTAAGGCTAATATATCAGTTTTAATAAAGTATTTGTTATACGTGTAACGTTAATCGCCTAGGCGCCCGTCGAGCGCGGGCGCACTTCACTAGTTACCTCTCGCGACCGGCGCCGCCGGACTATATAAAGAGCGGACGGTGTCAGATGACTAATACATACAAAAAAAAAAAAACAGTCGTGGACCTCTCCGAGGACGGCTTCACTACTCAACTAAGTGTTCTTATTACGAAAGGACCACGGAGCAAGTCCTAATTCAGATCCCTAATTAATAACCACACTAAAGGTTACATACGTTTTAAACAAACGTTGAAGGGGCATCCGCTCACCCGCGTTTGTGCGACTATAAGTTGTAGCAAATAGCGAATAAGCGCACGCCTCTCGTCGCACAACCGTTCTGGGCACTACGTAGTAAATATTACTAATTATATCTGGACAGTCATATATATACAGGGTGATTTTGAAATCGTGTAATTCCTTTTAACCACGCATTCTACTGGTGATATAGAATAACCCTGACCATATTTTTATTTAAATAGATTAATTTTTTTTGAAAAATTATTATTCCGTTTTTTTCGTGAAATGGTGTCAGATAGTCATATTATGTTAACCAACCGAGGTAATTTTAATTTTTTACTAATTAAAATAAAAAATCATATTAATAATTAATGTCGTAAATAATAACGGGCGGTCCTTTTTATTGCCCCTTATTATTTACGACATCAGTTATTGTTATGTTATTATTTTTAAATTAAAAAAATATTAAGATTGTGTCAGGTGGTTAAAATATGACTATTTGAAATCATTTCATGAAAAAAATCTGTACTCTAATTTTGCCAAAACCATTATTCTAATTAAGAAAAAATATGTTCAGGGTTATTCTATATCACCAGTAGAATGCGTGGTTAAAAGGAATTACACGATTTCAAAATCACCCTGTATATTTTTTAATGATTGTCATATTTACTATTAAGAAACAAAGAACATTTTTCGCGTAGTAAATTAGGTACATAATCCCTTTTAGCACGTGATATGCTTTCGATGTTATACCTAACTATATGGTTTATTTCATAAAAGCTACTCCAGCGGGCCAACGAAAACATATCCAAACATGGTCATCATTGCGGAGCGCCTCGTCCAGCGTCTGTCTTCAGTGGGCCCGGATCTGGCGGACAACCAATATGGTTTCCGCCGCGGGCGCTCTACTATCGACGCTATTCTGCGCGTGAGGAGCCTGGCGGAGGATGCGGTGTCCCGGGGTGAGGTCGTCTTCGCGGTGTCCCTGGACATCGCGAATGCCTTTAACACCTTGCCCTGGAGTTGTATTAGGGAGGCACTTATATATCACAAAGTGCCGACCTACCTCCGCCGCATTGTCGGGGCATATTTATCGGAAAGGGTAGTGATCTACCCGGGTCACTACGGTTGGAGTCGGCGAGAGATGTCGTGCGGTGTTCCACAGGGATCGGTTCTGGGTCCGCTCCTGTGGAACATCGGTTACGACTGGGTGCTGCGAGGTGCGCTCCCCCGTGGCGTTGGCGTTATTTGTTACGCCGACGACACTCTTGTCACGGCGAGGGGTAAGTCGCACCAGGCGGCGGCCATATTCGCGACCGCTGGGGTTGCACAAGTCGTGAGTCGTATCCGGCGACTGGGACTCGAGGTGGCCCTGTCTAAGACTGGCCCCCCGTCTTCTGGGCGCTGCAGGTGCGCTCGCGCGTCTGCTGCCCAACCTACGGGGGCCAGGCACCTCCTGCCGGAGGCTCTACGAAGGGGTCGTGCGGTCCATGGCCCTTTATGGGGCCCCAGTTTGGGGAGAAAACCTGACGGCCCGTAATATTTCAGCGCTTCGTGCGCCTCAGCGTGCAATGGCCGTCAGGTTAATTAGAGGCTACCGCACGATCTCGTTCGAGGCAGCGAGCCTCCTCGCCGGATCTATGCCCTGGGACCTGGAAGCGGCGCTTCTGGCGTCGCTCTACCGTTGGCGCCAGGAGGCGCTGGCTCGAGGCGAAGGACCACCTCCTCCCGCTCTAGAGGCGGCACGGTCCGAGCTCCGCCAGGTCCTGGTGGAAGAATGGAGGAATCGACTTGTGCACCCCAGTGCCGGGCACGCGACGATCGTGGCGGTAAGTCCCGTGTTTGAGGAGTGGCTGGAGAGGCGGCATGGCGCCCTCACCTTCCGGCTGACACAGGTTTTGACTGGCCACGGTTGTTTTGGCCGGTTCCTGTGTCGTATACGCCGGCAAGAGACGCCCGGTTGTCACTACTGCGGCGACTGCCGCGACGTTGTAGAGGACACGGCGCTGCACACTTTGGCGGTTTGCCCCGCCTGGGCATCGCAGCGCCGTGATTTGACCGCGGCAGTCGGATCGGTTGCCCTCTCGCTCCCGGCCGTAGTTCAGTCTATGGTCCGGAGTGAGAGGTCGTGGAACGCCGTCGCCTCCTTCTGCGAGGAAGTGATTTCCATCAAGGAGGCGGCGGAGCGGGAGAGGGAGCGTTTAAACCCTCTCCCCAACCGCAGAGCCGGGCGCCGGAGGGCGCGCGATGACCTCCAGCCACCCTGAGGTTTGACCTGGGGGTGACGGGCTTTGTGGGCCTGCCCGCCATCCGTTCAGCACCAGGTCCGAGAGGCGGCGTGCGTGTTCCCACGCGCGCCTCTGTGTCGAGTCCGTCTCCCCTCTAGGGGGGAGACAGTAGGGAATTTTTTCGAGTGAGTCCTTTGGGTAGGTCTCTTGTGTAGTGGCCTGCCGTTTCAGACGGCAGGCCGTAACCTCGGCGGGGTCGCGACCGCATGCGAAAGCGATTCGCGCGGCCCCGTCGATAGTGGTTTTGTCGAGGAACACCGTGGTAGGTTTAGTCGGTATTCCGGGAGGTACTTTCCTATTATTCCATCTTTCTTTTACCCCGGCGAGTCCGACATAATCCCTCCGCCCGCCCCCGCGGAGGGATATGCATCATTGCATTCCCTCACGTAAAAAAAAAAAAAAAAAAAAGGTGGTTAAAATATGACTATATGAAATCATTTCATGAAAAAAATCTGTACTCTAATTTTGCCGAAACCATTATTCTAATTAAGAAAAAATATGGTCAGGGTTATTCTATATCACCAGTAGAATGCATGGTTAAAAGGAATTACACGATTTCAAAATCACCCTGTATATATATATATATTATGTATAAGTCCATAGAGAAACATTGCATGTAGTAACAGGCGTCTAGATTTTAAGGTAAGTAGATTATATTTTTTTATGATTCTCTGTATGGTAGATGTTTCATGTGACATTTGTATTCCGTCGTTTTTAAAAACTTGCGCTGAATCCTTTCAATAATATCATCATATTTAGAATAATATGGATCCCATATCGAGCAAGCATATCCAACTTAAAGGCGAACTAGGGAATTAAAAGATACAGGTACGTCGCGGTCCGATTAAAATCACTGGTGACTCTCATAATAAAGCTATACATTTTAAATGTTTTGGCAACAATCTTATCGATATGTAAGTTTAAGTGTAATTGGCTGTCTAGAAGAAGACCGAGATCATTAATTATAGTTTCTCTGACAAGAGCTTCGTTGCACAAAGTATACTCAAATTTAATTAAGGATTTATTTTTATTAAAATTTATATATTTACATTTAGAAAAACTAAGTATGAGTTTATTTTTAACACAGTAGTTAGATAGTCTATTTAAGTCCTCTTGCAGGAGGTGGTAATCACTCACTGTCTTTATTGTGTTGAATATTTTAAGGTCGTCAGCGTATAACAGAAACTTACTATTTAGGAAAGTTACCTAGGTATATCATTTATATAAATAATAAACAACAAAGGACCCAAAATAGATCCCTGAGGAACGTCTGATGTAGCCAGGAATGAGTCGAAGTGGTACCCATTACTCGCAACTATCAGATTACGGTTGCTTATATATGACCAGAACCACTTTAGCAGGTTTCCCTAAATTCCATTAAAAGCAATTTTGTTTAATAGTATTTCGTGATCTACTCTGTCAAACGCTTTTTTTAAATCTGTAAAAATAGTGTCCAATTGAGCTCTGACATCCATATTTTTAAATAGATAGTTAGTATATATCATAAGGTCGTAATAGTTGACCTTTGTTTCATAAAGCCATGTTACTCAGGTAATATAACATGTCGAATACTTGGGTACACCTCTTGGTGGACTAACCTTTCAAAGAGCTTAGCGAGAGTACACAGTAGGGATATGGGTCTGTAGTTCTCTATGTTGTGTCTTGAACCGCTTTTGTAAATATGTATAATGTTCGCTTTTTTCTATATAGTGGGAAATGTGCCATTTACTATACATTTATTGAATATGATCTGTATAGGATTACATATGGTATCAGCTGTCCACTTGAGGAAGCAGGGTGGTATCCCGTCAGGGCCCAGACCTTTAGATAAATTTAGAGTCTTTAATTCTTTACGTACGTATTTATATCAGCTGCTGTTAGATATGTCAAGATTAGGGCACCAATCGGGTGAGAGGTTAGTGGGCTCATAAACTGACTGAAAAAAGGATGAAGATATGTTACATATTTTGAGAGGATTGCTGGATGTATCTGATTTGTAGTACATACGGGTTGGGTTACCCGACCTATCCTTACGATTAGCTATGTACGTCCAAAAACTTTGAACATTTTTAGGTATACTATTTTTCGACGTTATTAATGTACCAACTAAAACATTTGTGTGATTCGGTTTTAAAACGATTCCTATACAAAGAAAAATATTTATAGTCAGATATGTTGCCATACCGTTCCACTTAGCCCATGCCTTTTTTTTATAGTTAAAAATATGTATAAGAACTTTAGAGAACCATACTGGAAAATTTGCATTTTTGGGCGTCGTCATGGGTATGCGGTTTTTTATTATACTATATATACATATATCGTAGAAAGTATCTACACTTTCTTCAGCTGGTAGATTATTTAAGACTGTCTTCCAATCAGTTTCCTCGATATCCTTGTTTATATGGGTATAATCGGCTCTTTTGTAATTATGTTTAGGACAATGTAGCGGCCGTATTGTTGAAAAGTATGTATTTAAAGGAAATAGTGCATAAAATGGTGGGTGATGGCCATCCGGCTGTAACAAATCCTGGTTAGGTTTATAAATACGACAAGCAATATTAGAGATTAACAAGTCAAGAATGCGACCGTTTACATTAGTAAGATAATTAAATTGCTGTAAATCATGAATAGCTTGGAAATCTCTCAGACACCAACATACAGGAGTGACACCTAGACTGCTTAAAAATATCTGATTTGGATTAAATGTCCATTGAGCTGTTGGTATATTATAATCGCCTAATAACAGTACGTGATCAATATTAGCCATATTTATTAAGTGAGATATTATCCTAAAATGTAGATATTATAGCGAGTTATTTGGAATATAAATTGCACTTATTATGGTTTGTGAGATATTAGTTTTGCATGGGATTGCTATGACAGTTTACTCAAAATATTAATTGTCGCGACGTGCCGTGCTGTGATATTGCGATGCATACAGGATTATATTTGTGAAGGACGGCCACAAGTACGCCCCCTCCGTTAGATTTGTTAGTAGCGGCCCTATTACGATCACATCGAAATACAGCATAGCGATCATCAACAAACTCTGTTATATATAGATGGAACCAACCAAGTATCTGTTAAAACAATTATGTCGTAGCAGTTTGAGAGAATATTCATGTATATAGTATTGAGCTTAGAGCGCAAACCTCTAAAATTCTGATAGTAAATGCTTAATTCTTTAAACATGTTAGCCATGGCAAAGATAAGTAGACAATATGCCAAATGTTACATACATTAAAATTTAGTTGGAGTAGTTAGTTTTAATCTTATTTATATCGTTAGTCGTTTTTATGGTTATGGTGGGTGACGTATCAGTCCTTTTAACTAGTATAATGGAATGCTTAACCCATACAAACTAATATCTGAGTTTTTTCGCCGTCTCACGGGTTTCACAAAGCAGCTGTTTTGTGGACAGAGTTAGATGCTCATTGATGTAGATAGTGCGAGATGTACCTGAGATGCCTAGTTGAGTCGAGTTTTTATATGTGGTGTATGATATATGGTTATGTGTGTATGTGTATGTGGTGTTGACTTGGTGAGTATATGTGAATGTTTCTGGGTATTGTTGAATTTCTTGAGTGTGTAGACTATGTGTATCAGATGTGTTATAAAAGTGGCTGTTTCATCGGCGAGTATGGAATCTAGGTCATAAGGTATGAGCTGTTTAAAGTGGCAGTATTCTTCATGGTGTAATCGTGTGAGTGTGTGTTTAGGGCATTGAGTAATGAGGTGGATGAATGTTTGAGTGGAGGTATTTTCACAGGGGCATGTGTCGTTGTCGGTTATGTGGAAACGGTGTAAGTATTGTTTGTGGTATCCATGTCCGGTGAGTAGTTGCGTGAGTGCAAATGTGTGTCCTGTGATGTTGATGAGTTTGTGAAGGTGAGTGAGTGTGGGGCACCAAGTTTTAATTACTCTGCCTTTATTGTGGCTGTTTTGTTCGGTTTAATATTTCTTTATTTTCTTATTAAAGACAATTACATGTCGTTTATATAAAAAAATATAAACAAATGCATTTCACGTTAGTCCGTTAACATAATACATATATGTATGTATCAAAACAAAAACACAGAACAGGTGTTTTTTCTTTTTTTTTTTTTTTTTTTCAATTTCCAATTTATTTATTTCCAAAACTGACAATTAACACTTAAACTTAGGCATAGAATATAATATACATAAACAATATTAAGAGTCTAAGTTTTAATATGGTCGCAAATACCGGTCAGTCACATCGGACTCCTAAACTAGGTGAATAACCTGTATCTTAGGAGCCATGCAACTTTTGGATATCAAGTTAGTACAGCGTCATAGACTCCATGTATTACTCAATGGGTTATGCACAGTTACGGGAAAATATTTAGAAATACAATGTATTAAGTCAGTGAACAGCTTTATGCAAAAACTGCAATGAGATTTTCTGTGTTATCGTATGACAACTTCTGCAAATAGTTTGTAAGTGTATATTTTAGATTGTATCGCGTCATTGGGTAAATGCTTAGGATGCGATTTATTTTATTATAAAGACGTGCACTTTGGACACTAAAATTTCGTCTTGCAAATGTGGTGCGACATGGGACGGGGGCACAAACAGCGGCGTTTTTACGTCTAACAAGAACCCTGTCGTCAAGAGAGTAATATCATAACTATGTGATATCCATTTCTATGAATAACTTGTGCGGTGGTCCAAGTTAAACGCTTAGAGCATTTTGAAAGAAAACGCATAGGTACAAACAAACTATAAAAAGTTAAGCTAAAATGGAACGGTCGTCATTAATTAGCTCAAGCACTCTTCTTTTGAAGACACTTAGCGAGTTTTGTTTGGCTTGGCATTTAACATAGCTCAGTGAGAAGTGTGTAAAGGTGGAGGGGATGTGTTTTGTTGCAGCGTCTTTAGCAGCAATATCTGCCAGTTAATTGCCGAGTATGTTAGCATATGCTTTAACCCATATAAATATGATGTGTATTGGAGTGTAAAAATTTGTGGATGTTGGTGGTTAGCCGATGTGTACTGTTTGCATTTTGAATGTCCTCCAAGGCAGATCTTGAGTCGGACATCATGACGCCCGCCCCAATGGGAGGTTTTTGTATGGCGGCCCAGGGGAGAGTTTGGTCAATTGCGACTAACTCAGCTTGGAAGACCTGAGTCGTGTAGTATGTAGTGTTTAGTGACAATTATATTGTGTGTGTACAATGAAGGCGGTTCCCACTTGTCCGACACGTTTGCTACCATCAGTGTAAATGTGGTGTGCGTGTAGTTGATTTATAAGTAGATTCTTAAGTTTGTCATGTGTATCTATTGTGTGATATTAATGTGGAGCGCGGTGTGCTGGGTATATTAGGTGTGCAGGGTGTGTAGGTCGATCGAGTGCTATGTCATCGGTGAGGTAATCTGTGGAGCTAGTGATTCGCGCCAGTTCAGCGGTGGTGCACTCATTTACTTTGATATCCAGAGGGATAAGGGTGGATAGTGCTATAGCGTTGATAATGTTGATTGTGCGAAATCCTTTGATGATTTTTGAAGTAAAGCCTCTTTGAAGTGATAGTACTTTTTTCTATTGGAGCTCTACTTGAGTGCGCCTTGCCATATGCTGGCTGCATAACAAACAATAGGTTCGATCACCCCTCGGTAGAGTGTGTGTATATTTACAGAATGTAGCCCCCAAGTGGGCGAACAAATCTGGTAAATCTATTATGAAGTGCACGTGCTTTGGTGGTGATGTAATCGACGTGTTGTGTAAGATGTAAATTGTCATAGTCAATGATGTCACCCAGAACTCTGGTAGTACGGCTGAATTGGATGTGTGTGTAGTCCGGGTTAAAGTTGAGTAGGCGTGTTTTATTTGTGAACGCCAGTGCTACGATTTTCTCTGGAGCGAACGTTAGCTTGGCCGAGTTGCCCAATTCGAGAATGGTCTGTAGGCTGTGGTTAAGTTAGGTTAGTAACATTATTTTCTTCATAATGAAAACCTATATCCTTACCCGTTCCACCGACAAAGTGTGTGCAAATTTCATAATGATCGGTCGTTTAGTTAACGTGAAAGCAACACAAACAAACGAACTCACATTCGCTTTTATAATATTAGTTATAATATTTGTTATTTTTCCTTATTATCCTTATATTTCCTTGTTTTTGCTGTATCTCAAAAATAAACTGCCTTACCATTTAGTACATAGTTTTTATGTCATCATTCATAAAAAGAGCATTCAATCTTTGTTTCGTTCGTTTTAACCGCACTTCATTCACGATAATAGATATGTTATAATAGGTGTGTATTAATATAGATTCTCACGATTGTATTAATATAATAAGTAGGTTTCAGTTTGTCACCAAAGCTGTATAGACATAGATTACCGTGACATAAATTGATCTTTTCATGTTGAATGCATTCAAAGGTCTCGTTGAGCCACTATACAATTAAAAAGATTATAATGCCTATATATAATTATGCATAGACACAATACGCATTAGGAGGAAATGCAGGCATCAAACATTTAGAAACAGATCTACTACACTATGCACCTTCTAATGTAACCGAGCCCTGCGCAGTGCAAACTGGTCTAACCTTTCGCATATTGAGAAGAGGCTCCTACTTAGCAGGCAGAAACTTTCATAAAATTTCTCATAGTGCCCAACTCTCTCAACTCAGGCTCAACCCTGCATTAAAAAATGTTTGTGTTGCTACTGCAAAACATACTACAGGCTGAATGTCAACAGGCGCTTCACAACTTACTTTGAGATTAATATGCCATTCTATTAGATTTTATAGACGGTGCTCATTTATTTTATGTTTCTTGATAATTAACAGCAGTAACAAGACAGCTTTTTTATCATCTCCACTCTTTAGGTCAAAGCAAAATTTGATGTAGCTCATCACTGCACGTATTAGTTATTTATAAAGTATAATAGCATTTAATATTCAAATCTTGTTCGTAGAGTACTTTTACGTACGTACTTTATTTATTTAAGTTAAGATTTTTTGCTATTTCTCCTAGAAAGTTTTAATCCTTCTATTATCTTAGTCCATTTATTATGATAATGGCCTTCTAACATCTTCCTCAACTTTATTTTACCGACTAGATTGGAACTGTCTATATTGCTAGGTAAAGAATTAGTTCTTCTCCAGAATAGAGTGAAAATACTTACCAATTTTCCTTAACACCATGCGTTGCTTGATTTCGTATGCTTAACGCATGCGAAACCCAAAAACTAGTAATTATAAACTTTGAGTTGAATAAAACGTCACGATAAAATATATCTTAGATATTGAGCGGGACAACAGGCTATTTGTTTAATAAGTTTCTTTAAAATATGTGTAAGTAGTTTTATGTAATTTCCGTTTAGACAGACTGCAATACCTTCACAATTTTATTATATGTATATAAAACGAATTAAATTTATAGGTCTGAGGATATCAGTATACCGCTAAACCGATTGATTGGCAGATTGGTGTTGCCATCTGCTTAAGTAACTCCACTCCAATGAAAATTGTAGTCAAATAACCTTGTGTTGTTTTTTGGGGCTAAAGAGATGTTCTAAGACTTTTAGAGAAGATAAGTACTATGTTATCAGCGGGAGGTTAAAAGGTTCATTCCTTCTACATATTTTGAAAGGCAACTCAGACTTGAGTGTTTACTTCGACAAGCATACGTGAGAAAGCAGAGACCCTGCTTTACCTTTTTTGTTAGCCACTTTATTCGCATAAAAATAGTAATCAGTAACTCTATTGATTGTTTTATATTCATCCGTATTATTAACATAATTTTATTAATACAAACGATTAATTACATTTAATTCAAATATTCCTTAAAATGTTAAACATTGACTTTTTCATGACGTTTCAGTAACGTACGAGCAAAGAAATTGCGTTACAAAACATAATTATAAACATATTAGATATCCTGCTTTGTAATGTCAAAATATAAAAATCAACAACATTTGCAATTTATTAGTATATTTAAAAAAAGATATATTTCTTTTATTTTATTAGTTTTTCGAAATTTATTTTTGATAATTTCTATCGTCTATATGTAAGTCCTTGTCGTCCCAGCCCCACATTGGATGAGTACCATCTCCTGTTCTCTTCACACGTTTCTCTATCAGTTCTTCAGATACTGATTTCAAATCAAAGGCCCAGCCAATTTTTGCCATCATATCGATGAATATTTTGGTCCAGTTGAAACAATAGCCTCCTAGTTCAGCTGTTTTATAATCCCATGGAAATGTGTGATGATAGTTATGGAAACCTTCTCCAACAGCTAGCACTGATACCACTTTAGTTTCTACTGCAAGTATATCATTATCATAAGGTTTGGTACCCCACATGTGCGCAGCGGAATTGACGAGCCAAGTAACGTGTAACGTAAATGTGTATCGAAAGAGACCAGCCACATAAAAAGCGATTAAGGGCTTTTCTCCCCAAAGAGTTGGCAGATACGTTGGGAATACGAAACATAATAGAACCACCAGCGCCAAATAATGTCTGAAAATAAGAAAATAGTCATATTAATGCGGCTTTCTTGTTATGGGTCTGAGGGATAGATCGTACAGACTAGTTTTGAAGGTAATAAATTTGTTAAACTATAACAAATATTACTCTCGATTTATAAGAAGCTTCGCAAACATTTCAATGTCGGAATTCTTTTGAGGAATTAACTCATTACACTAGACCAACTGAGAGTGGCGAGGTGTAAATCGAAACCGCAGCGGTATACGCGAAATCAGACAGGTAATTATAGTTAATAAGTCTGAAATCAGTATAATTACTTGAACTCCACTCATACTCACTTATGCTGAAATCGCAGCAGTGGATCATCCATCAGGTCATTCATATCAATGTTTCGACCTTTGTCTTTAATATCAGGATGTTTTCGGACCATTAGCCAACCCATATGTGAAAAGAAGAATCCTCTCTCAGCGTTATGTGGGTCAGCGTCAGTGTCGCAGTACTTGTGGTGCATACGATGATCGCGCACCCAATCGAATACTGAATTCTGTTTACAAAATAAAATGCACTTTAGTTATAACAAAATCCAGAATTTGTCTGTGTTACTTAAAAGCTCGAATACTGTTAGATTTATGGGTTATGTTCAATACATTAAAGAAAAGCTTAGAATACAAAACTTGAATTTCTTGTATCATTTTATATGTAGGATATAGATTATTTCTTAATAAGCGCGTATGAAACATAACTGAATTAGTGTCATATAACTATCTTCTTTTTAAACCAGGCCACTTAGAAAGTATTGAGAAAACAGTTTTTATGTATGAGAGACTGGCCAGTCATAATCTATTTAAAATTATGATTATTATTTTAAATTATAAGTAAAATATGTACGGTCAAAGACAAAAGTCGAGTAGCATCGTAAGGTACACATTCGCATAATGATCAGAGTGAATATATTTGTGAGTGAAACATTATTCAATGTAATGATAGTAGGTGAAGTTCGTCATGCGGATGTGTGCAAAGCGACATAAAAACGAGGTCTTGTATATATGTATAACTATAATAACTACTATCCTTTATATTCAACAATAGTGTCTCTCTTAGTCCGCATTTACAATTAATGCCTATTGTATCGCAGGTTGCGATAGCAGAGCGGTCAACGAGTCTTCTCACTTTATCACAAAAATATAATGACGGTGGTTCAAATCCTGGGATCCTCTACTTCTACTTATTGTATTTTATTACTGAAATTTTGATTTTTTGTCTACTTATTACGCTAGAGTGATAAAAAAAACCGGGCACGCCACGATCGTGGCGGTAAGTCCCGTTTTTGAGGAGTGGCTGGAGAGGCGGCATGGCGCCCTCACCTTCCGGCTGACACAGGTTCTGACTGGCCCACCCGTGAGTAAGAACCCACAGAGGGCGCGCGCGGTGTTCCCGCGCGCCTTCTAACGTGGAAAGGGGAGAGTGGTGAAATTGCTCTCCCCCGGGGACGAGAGGAGGTCGGGTCCGATGGACCCGGCCGGCACCCACACGGGGGGGCCTGCTATGGATGAATCTCTTCAGACTCCCAACTGGCCCCCCCCATTGGGTGAGAGAGGGAACACCCCAGGTTTTTTTAGTGGGTATACCAGCAGTAGGCTGGTGAGTCCCACACGCCCCGCCGGTGCCGTCCCCTAGCCGGCGGGTAGTGCATCAAGCATTTTTTCCTGGGAATCAAAAAAAAAAAAAAAAAAAGTTCTGACTGGCCACGGTTGTTTTGGCCGGTTGCTGTGTCGTATACGCCGGCAATAGACGCCCGGTTGTCACCACTGCGGCGACTGCCGCGACGTTGTAGAGGACACGGCGCTGCACACTTTGGCGGTTTGCCCCGCCTGGGCATCGCAGCGCCGTGAGTTGATCGCGGCAGTCGGATCGCTTGCCCTCTCGCTCCCGGCCGTAGTTCAGTCTATGGTCCGGAGTGAGAGGTCGTGGAACGCCGTCGCCTCCTTCTGCGAGGAAGTAATTTCCATCAAGGAGGTGGCGGAGCGGGAGAGGGAGCGTTTAAACCCTCTCCCCAACCGCAGAGCCGGGCGCCGGAGGGCGCGCGACGACCTCCAGCCACCCTGAGGTTTAACCTGGGGGTGGCGGGCTTTGTGGGCCTGCCCGCCATCCGTTCAGCACCAGGTCCGAGAGGCGGCGTGCGTGTTCCCACGCGCGCCTCTGTGTCGAGTCCGTCTCCCCTCTAGGGGGGAGACAGTAGGGAATTTTTGAGGGAGTCCTTTGGGTAGGTCTCTTTGGGTAGTGGCCTGCCGTTTCATACGGCGGGCCGAAACCTCGGCGGGGTCGCGACCGCATGCGAAAGCGATTCGCGCGGCCCCGCCGATAGTGGTTTTGTTGAGGAACACCGTGGTAGGTTTAGTCGGTATCCCGGGAGGTACATTATTTCTTTTCCATCTTCTTTTACCCCGGCGAGTCCGACATAATCCCTCCGCCCGCCCCCGCGGAGGGATATGTGTCATTGCATTCCCCCACGTAAAAAAAAAAGAAAAAAAAAAGTGATAAAAAAAACACAAAATGTGTTTCTTTAGGAATTAAAGTAAATATTAAATTATTTTATTATTATAATAATTATTATTTATCAGAATTAGTTTAATAACTAAAAAATCACATTTTGTTTCTATTTTAATAAATAAATAATAATAATAATAATTAAGAAATCTAAATTTTATTCAATTTATAACAAAAATATTTCATTATAAAATACAATGTCAAAATATGATTACTGGAAATGAACTTTTATAAAATTTTCCGTATATGTTTCAATACTATAATATAAAAGAAACATCTTTAGTCTTTACTATTTAGATTCATTTTACTTACAAATAATATTTTACAATTATAATGACAATTGAGGTTATAAGTTAATTATTATTTTTCACAAGGAAAAGAGGATTGAAACTTAACCTCAAATCTAACATCGTCAACCAGCACGTCCCCTATTTGAAACAACTTTGTTTAATATTTAGTGTGACCTCCATTGTTCTTAATACAGCTCAAGAGACGTCTATGCATGGAGGTCACAATATTAGCACACCGTTCGCAACGGTCTCGTCGGTTTTCACCATTCAGCTTCACTGAGTTTGGTTAATAAGAAGCGGTCTTCCACTTCCCGCCCGACTTTTCAAGCTCCCTTCTTCTTCAAATCGTTTCACCCAACGACTTACAGTATTTCTCTGAAATAAAATAAAAAATCTTATGATATAATCGTAGATAGCGATTCCTTAAGAGCGAAATAGTAAATCACAATACTACATAATATTTAAAAAATACTTACTCTTAGAGTTTAGTCTAGTTTCGTCGGTAATTTAGGGTATAATATTAAGCCCATAATTATGCCATATATTTGCCCTAGATTCAATATTTATATTAGTTTGCATTTTACGTTCCAATTTCAAAATTTCTCTCCACATTTTTGCGAGCTTATTTATCGTGTCTCATTGAAAAATGGAATCCGCGCCGTGAACACTTTCGCGCTATGATATTTTATGATTTCAAGTGTCGGTCTGTGCCTGAAACCGGACGAATCTTACGATAGACTTCAAATGGCATTCATGGATTAAGGCCCTTTCAAGGCAACCGTGTATCGTTGGTATAACAAATTCAAGCGCGGTTGACTAACTTTGTGGGATGAAGGAAGAAGTGGTCGCCCATTGACGGAAGAATATCTAAAAGCATTGAAATTAAACTACTATATACGATTTTATTGCGTTGTTTATTATTCTAAATTATGTAATAGAGTGTTAAATAAACAACGCGATAAAATCCGTGTATAGTAGTTTAATTTCAATGAATAACATTCGCGTAAACAGAAGACAATATTATCTAAAAGCATTGAAAAATTTTATCCAAGACAATAGGCGAGTTATGTATCAGGAGATTCAGCACATACGAGATTCTACACGTGCATCTTCGCGTGAAGAGGATAGTTTACGTTTACGCTGGATAACAACCTCACCGATGCTCAGAAACAGGCCCGGGTGAAACGGTGTCTTGATATGATAAACAAATTTGAAGCAGGCTCGTCTCGGTGTCTTTACAACATAATTACAGGTGAGTCTTGGATTTATTAATACGATCCAGAAACGAAGCGTTAATCGACGGTTTTGGTGTTTCAAAACGAATCAACGCCTACTAAAGTGAAGCGATCTAGAAGCAGGCGGAAGATTTTGATCACGAGCTTTATCAATTTGACTGGCTAGTTGGTGTCAATTCCTTTACGAATCCAAAAAAGGATCAACGCCGAATGGTACCTATACTACCAAGTGTTTAGCAGAAGTTTTCTTTGTTGTGAGCAACAAGCAACCGAACACAGGTCTCCGCGGGCTACTGCTCCACCACAATAACGCGCCCGCGCACACCGTGCTCAAAACGACCGTATTTTTAGACAGCACGCCTGTCAAACTCCTAGATGACCATCCTTACAGCTCTGATCAAGCACCGTGTGACTACCCGACTGCCCGAAAATTAAAATCAACTTAAAGGGATACAATTTTCGTCGCCGGAAGATGCGCTATCAGCGTATGAGCAGGCTGTAAACAAGGTGTCTGCGGCGGACTGGAAAAAGTGTTTCAAAAACTGGTCCAAACGCATGAAACTTTGCATAGATGGAGAGTACTTTGAAAAGATTTAATAAAAATAATATTTAGCTATAGAAATCTTTTTTATTTTCGCAAATCTTTCTGGGTGTCCAACGTATATATAATTCTGCTCCCTCTGAATGGCTGGACCAATTTTATTGAAATTAGTGTGTTTGAGTGTGTCCCTGGATGGTTTAGATTGACAATTGGATCCGGTAGGTGTTGCTGCAGTCGATCGATCGGGTAGGACAATGTCTATCGGACCCGCTAGGTATCATATAATAATAGTAACATCACTATTAATATTAACCCTCTCAGCGATAGAGTTCCACCAAGGTGTTGTATTTTATAAATGAAGGGAAATGTGTTAACTTGATTCGCTATCGGCCTCGATGGCGTGGTGGTTAGTATAACCGACTGCCACGCCTGAGGTCGCGGGTTCGATTCCCGCACAAGACAAATATTTGTGTGCATGAACATGGACGTTTGTCTTGGTCTGGGTGTTTCTATGTAAGTATTTACACAAAAAGAAAGTATATATGTATGTTTATCCATTGTCTAGTACCCATAGTACAAGCTCTGCTTAGTTTGGGCTAGATGGTGTTGTGTGTATGTGGTAGAATATTATTATTATTATATTTGATTCAATACAAATCGGCAGGTTGGCAACATACTTTATCATGCTCATATCGGTTGATATATATTAAACGTGTAAATTTAAGCAAACTCACAACTTCATTTAAATTGGTACCTAATATCCAATTTTAGTTGTAATATTACTGACTTGGCATTATACCTATTTTCGATAAACTTAACAATAGAAGACATTAACTCGATTAAATTCGCCTTGATATTCAACTCTCAAATATGTATTTTGATTACTTATTCACGCTATTGTTCTGCAAGTGTAAAAATAATATTATAAACGAAAAAGATATTTATTTCACACTTTCTCCATTGTATTCGCTAACCTAAGCCCTCGTGAAAGGTAATTAACTGATTGTTATTAAGTTATGATATAAGGATTTTACATCCTCGAATTGCCCATCCCATCTATTGCAATAGAAAAAGATTGACAATGCCGGATTTTCCTGGATAGGGACAATTAGAAACTCTACTTTCCTTTACTTTAAAACTATTAAATATTTACATTTACACTTTTACCGACTTATCAACAACCGTGGTCATGGAAAGGCTATGATGGTGAATTTTATAATTTATGATTTAACTCACCTGAAATGCCATAGTGAAGAACCATACTAGTATCATACGAAGAGGAAGCTTAGCTGTATACGCTTTGTGAGCCCATAGTCTGTGTGCACCTGCCGTCACACTCATTGCCGTTGCCAAGTATAGGAAATAAGCTGGAAAAGTATAGTTAGTTACTAAAACTTGATTTTTGTTCATGGTGTTTAGAAAGTTGGCCACACCGAAATACCTGCTGCATTTATATCTGTGCATTTACAATTTTTACCGGCAAGATAATATCTATTACACTCAATGACACATAACCTCAAAATATTTTTGATCAAACATTTAAAAAGAGCTAGGTTCTGAAAAGTGTTACGTAGTAGTATTACGAAGAAAAATACGCCATTTATAAAAAAAACAGTCTTTGATAAAAACTATGAAGTAGTAAGTTTTTGTCACGGGTTACTAATGAAATGTATATTGTGTAGAGATTCGACAAGTACCTATAGAGACCAGTCAGTCAACCAGTCATTGACATAATATGTTCACCGTGCTAAACACTCCCAATATTCTACTCTATCGTGGCATTACAATTGTACTTTACTTACCGAAAAAGCAGGTCTGCCACTTAGCCTTCGTCAAGAACAGATAAGCGCCGTATAAAGCCCCGACATGTAACATTGCAAATAGAGTCACGTTTCTCCATACTATCTGCAACTTCTTTAATGGTGGACGTGGCGATGAGCTATTGACATCTTTTTCGTTGACTTTAGCACCGACATGACTGTTGTCCGATGACATGTCTTGAGATATCATGGTACTATAACAATCAAATAATATATTTAATGTACCAATTTTTATCATAAGTAACGTACACGTGTTTCGAATTCGTCAACCAGTATTCAATTTACCTGCTAATATAATAATATTCTTATACCCAATATTCATTTATTCGCCCAATAATATTATTAGCATGATAAATGTACAAGTAAGCAAAGTATTAGCATTTTAAGATGTCCATTTTTGGAATGCCAGACATAATTGAAAACTTATTGTGTCTGGCGCTAACAGGTCATTGTCGCTCTCTGCCGGGGCTGCAGGATGAATACGCGAGCGATTCCTGCGCTCCGGCCATAGACCATGTGAAGGAACACCGTGATAGATTTAGTCGGTAGGATCCGGGACTTTCTATCTTTCCCCGGGTGAGCCCGACATAGTCCCTCCACCTGCCCCTGCGGCGAGATACGCCACACAGCATTCCCCCAAGTTAAAAAAAAGTAAGGGGTACCTAATAGTATATAGGGTACCTTTGATCCTGACAAAGTACTAACCTAACCTACATTTACGCGAGCAAAGATACGTGTTAAATCTAGTTATAATATAAAAAAGCAATAAAATATGTTGCTGGTGTGTTTCGAAATAATGGTACTATATAGGGTAAAAGTGGGATAGATGCCCAGATTTTGAAATTGGCTCGTTATTGCCAAACGGACATAGTATTTAAGCATGTTATTATTTCTATTGGAAAACACGTATTTTATCAACGTTACGATTACGAGTAATGGAGTGAAACTAATATTTATAAGCGAAAAAATAATTATGTTGGCCGTCCCAAATCAAAACCCAGTAAGGGAAATATTTCCTGAAATCACCTTTTTTCATATTGCGAACTTTCATAGTAAATCACGTCGAATTGTGAAGACACCTGCTTTAAAATCATACAAATAACAGATATTTCGACAGCATTAAACCTAGTAAGTATATTATACACTCTCAAAAAACCAGATCATAAAAATAAAACGTAATCAAGTCGAAGAATATGAACATGACATAAATCGTACCCTTATGGATATAATACATTGGCTTGACATGAATAATCTGATTATTAATTTATCAAAAACAAATATAATGCATGTTATCAATATTATAATTATGTATTATTCAATTTACGTTTTATCATATTAAAGGTATCTATACAATTTCAATACTTTTCTTGTACTATTCATATAATACTGGCCAGCTATAACAACTTTTATTGTAGAAGTAATTTAAACTATTATAGGTTTAGTGGGTCTATTGGAGAAGGGATATTTATATATGTAATGTCCTCCAGACCGAATTTCGGTCATGGCGGCCAATCTTAACGGAGATTGGCCATCTGCGCAGGAGATATTATAGTGCACAAGTATGTGCGCAAACACAAGTGCACTCTTAGTTCCCTAACTCTCAAGATCCGATGGGACTATAATCCTACACGACCGGAAAGAGATCAGGCGCAGGACCAACGGCTTTACGTGCTTTCTGAGGCACGGGGGTGACTAACACCGCCAACTTTCTAACTCCGAGCTGCTATTGAGATATCATAACAGAAAAACCCAATGACTTTTTGTTGGCCCGTCTCGGGATTTGAACCCGAGACCTTATGCACAGCAGTCACATTCACTACCGCTGCGCGACGGAGGCAGTTAAAGTGTGTAGATCCAAAGCCGTAGGGTAAAGTAATTTGAACTTTTCAACAGATTTTCAAGATCCGTGCTGATACTGAGAATTTTTTATCAGGCAACCCCAATAATACTGTTGGCTGACATTTTTATGTAATAAAGGATGCATTTAAATATTTGATACATAATCTTTGTCTGCTTAAAGGCTGGATAATCATCTAATTAATGGGTAAACGTGACGACGATCCACATTGCTATTGTGAATTGTATTTTTGGTTCGTTATAAAAACTGAACAGGATGGAAATATTAACGATATAAATACGATGGATTTTAGAACCTTTGCCAAAGATCTGACTGCAGCTAGTGCGATGGTAAGTGACTACAACTATGTAGATATCTTGTTAAGGTTTACTGTGTTATTTATTTTAGTATTCGCCATATTCCTTACCACAGTATACTATCTATACGTGAACCTAATTCGGCGTTATAGATGAAATTTAACAAATTCGTATGTTTTTAATCCAAATGCATTTTTAGTTAAATACGAAAATGCGTTTCTAAGCGGTTTGCCCGGGAATAAGATCAATCCAAATCAAATATAAAAGCAAACTTAAGCAGGAGGCAGTTTAGTTCATTAAACATATGTATATGCCAGCAATGCTGTTGTATAAAAAATTAAAACCCATATTTTATAATCGGCTTACGCTCATAGCCATAGGACACTACAATCATGGACCGACGTCCATGATTGCAGGGTCCCGTCATACCTCCGATAAAAACTCTCTGATCGATTGACACTTACACTGATCTTATAATAATTAATCACTTCATGATAATATTACCATTACCGTTTCATGAAATGGTTGTATTTAATGAAATGGAAACTACCCGCTGCCCTTATCATGACATGGCTCGCAAAATCAATGAATAAATAATCTGCATTTAACGATATGAACAGCTAAACGCACGCGCTACTTCATTATATGAGTAAGTATTTACCAATTTATTTCCTTAAGTTTCGATCGACTAGCGTTATAATCACGAGTTGACTCTGAGTGTTAGACCCATACCTACACAAGCCTCTTGTTATTACAGTTATTATTTATTTTAGTCAATCATTAATATTATAGCAATAATTCTATCAAATTAATATTTTAATTTCAGACGAAGATCCTGGTGTGTTTGCTCATTGCGACTGCAGCGGGAACAATCGCCAGTCGACATGCTCGCTCTCCGGGTAAATATGTTTGTTCTGTAATTATTATTACTGTATAAATTTTTATGCCAGTTGAAATTAGTTATAAAAGACAGAAATTGTACTTTCTGGGTAGCGTATCGTAGTAAAGCGAATTTTAGTAGAAGGAACCCATTTTTGCAAAGACAATTTTTTGGCAAACTGCATGACTTGCTCAAGAACCAATTGACCGTATTAAACGTATCGTCTAAGGATTATATATATAATCTATAAGATATTATAAAATATATATTTATAGTGAAAGGCAATTTCATTGTGTTATTTTAACAACATTCAAACGTATACGTACGTTTGAAACGTTTGAATGTTGTTAAAATGACATTAGAAGTATGTATACAAAAATACAAAATATTAATACATAATTTTATTTTTTGGAGCCCCTTGGCACATAGACAGTTTCGAGCAGTGTTTAGATTTACATCAATTGTTTTTAATTAGATACGCCTTATATCTAATTAATAATAATTGATGTAAATCTAAACACTGCTCGACAGGTGCACCAATAGCGTAGTGGTATAAGCGGTCGCCTCGCCACACCGAGTGCTGTGGGTTCGCATCCCACAAATGGTTGTTCTAAGTCTAGGTGTTCTTTATGTCTGTGATTTGAATATTTTTAAAGTCGAAAACGACACATAAAACAATTTATTAATAATCATTATTAAAAGCTCATTTACGTATTTTATGAATATCTTGTAGTCAGCTTATAAATTATACAAGATTGTTATTTTATTATAATATTAAGACAGACTTGCGTCAGACGTTGGCGATTTTATTTTTTGTCTGCTATTCATAAAGAAAAATTATATCCGCTCATTACTCATTCAGTTTTAACTTTAAATAGTTCTTATTAAAACGCTTGTCTGACGCTATACGACACAATTAAAAAGGCATTATGCCTGCCGCAGATTTGCAATTCGGAGTGATTAACACTCAGTTTTTATAAGTACTTATTATAAGCATAATAATATCAAGGACACAGTTACGAATTAAAACAGAGTTAAGATGTATAAGCTTAGCTTTTAAAATTTCTCGTAACTTATTCATCGCCAAATAAATTCGCGTTCTGAATTTCTGTCGTCTTAAACGATTATCTTGAATGATATAATAATAATACGATATTATTTATAATTAAAATTCATCAGTAATACATTTGCTAATAATATAACAACACTATTCCATTGAATTATATCTTGAAGAAAATGTTTGCTGAACTCTTTCTGCAAATCTTAATAAAAGTGTAAATAATAAAATGTTACATGCATGTTGCAGCTAAATTATTTTAAATTAGGCAACATTATATACTCGACTCTCTTAGAAAAACTCTGATTTAATGTTTTCGATAAAGATTTAATCTTAGATCAAACGATTTTCAATTTTCAAAAAAGAGATTTCCTTTTTAACTTGGAATTCATGGTTCTTTTACATGTAGTTTATTTATATTCCACGAAAAATCCCAGCATTACCTAATATGTTTATGCTAAGAAAATAAAAAAACATTTGTCTGCTATTCATAAAGTAAAATTATAG
Source organism: Catocala nupta (assembly GCA_963675205.1). Lineage (NCBI taxonomy): Eukaryota > Metazoa > Arthropoda > Insecta > Lepidoptera > Erebidae > Catocala > Catocala nupta. Next base: position 20,352,579 of record OY776086.1, on the reverse strand, counting down.
CCAATCATTATTCATTCAGTTTTTAACTTTCTAAATAGTTTTATTAAACCAATTACTTAAAATTACACAGAAGGTATAATAAGATTTTTCATCATACGTATAAGTATTAGTTGTATATTATTATACCTAAACGTTTATGTGAAGGTCATCATTATAAGGCAATAAGTGGCAGATTAACATAATTTCCCAAAGGTGTCTTATTTACCTGGTCATTGTCAACAAAGGACGACATTGTTCAATGACAATTGAATGGTTTACCTTGCCATTATCTTTTTACCTGTTATACTAAAAGACAGAAATGTGGAATTAATAATATTGTCTACTGTTTACGCGAATGTTATTCATTGAAATTAAACTACTATATACGGATTTTATCGCGTTGTTTATTTATCACTGTATTACAAAATTTTGAAACTATTACACAACTACTATTGAATTTTACTAATTTATAAGCTAATAAAATTATTTAAACTATTAAATCTATTTATATTTAGGTTTACACTTTCCCCGTGACCATGGCTGCTGAAAAGCAGTGGAATTAATAAGTTCTTATGTTGGTTATATGCCTCCTATCTTGCAATCATTTGAGAGCTTTACTATCATTCTTATAGCACCTATCTTTAAGTATTTAATATTTTAAAAAGACAACTCCCGTAATGGGAATAATCCCTGTGTTGCGGAGATCTTAACAAACATCCAAACAACGGACACAATGAACAACCAGAATAGGAAGAAAAATTGTTTTTGTCTCTTGTGGGATTCGAACCCACAACACTCAACTTGATGACAGTGGCAAGGCCACTTAAGCCACTAGGTATAATCATTTAAGCTATGAGCTGATTCACCATTGGCGTACATTATCAGGTGGGCCATGCCCAGTCCACAAATGACTCGTACCCGCCCAAGGAAATAAGGTACCAACTCAAAATTTTAGGGTTGTTATATAAGCCATATCATTATAGCCATACCATTATTAGTTATACCATTAGCCATACCATACCAGGGCCAAAACCCACTCTGGAAAATATGAGTCACGTCGTCTTATATTACATCAAATTTGCACTTAAATAGATATTTTGTAACATACTGTTTAAAAAAATAATGCGAATGATTATGAACGATTACGTTTATGAGTATAAAAGAAAAACAACAATTATGATAGTAAATGCATGGATTTATAAATGTTATTACAATGGTAGTATACAAATAAAGTGTAACATTTGACAAATCAGACAAACTAAGTACTTATTTTAATGACTAAGTAAAAACGTTTTAGAAACATCCGAGGACAATCTAACTGGTATCTAGTATATTATATATATGTACATTTATAATATTATAAAATACCATAGACAAAACTCTCATGTTCGTTTTAAACATACATAGATCTAGCCTCCTAAGACCTAGGTGTATAAAATTTTTATACTACTTATGACCCATTGTACAAAATTATGTACATAATAAATACTTGTTGTCAGTACCAGAAGTACTTTTCCTTGTAGACTCAAAATTCTAAGAGTTTTATGTGTCATATATTTTTTGCGCGTCTATGGTATGTGTAAGGTTTAAAGTGACGTGAGATAAATTACCCAATCTTTGGTTTAAAAAATTTACATTGGGTTTGAGTAACAAGTTATAGTATTTTATAAATTTGGTTTAAGCAAGAATTAAAAAGCAGAAATATTGCATATAGTTTAATGTATTTAGAAAATCTTTTTGTAAATTAACACTATAACAAGTTTTTTAAAATCTAACAAAAGCAATTATTGGAATAATCAGTCTTTCCTTTGGCAGACTATGAGATTTGCCTGTATTGAAGATATACATAAATCTGATTATTTCTCTCAACCATCAAACTTATCAGGTCCGCATCAATATATTGTTGAAAATATTATTCGTAATTAAATTCAGAGCAGTCAATAGGCAGATAAGATGATTGAGAAAGACATTCAATTGCAGGAGCAAAATTTTTTCAAGCCATTCGCAACTGCCGCCCTCTTGTGCATTGTCGTCTTCATCCAATGAATTGACTTCACTATTACGGCTAGCACTCGATAGAACGCTCCTCCCGCGACTTCTCACCTATATGTCTGTTCCTGCTTCGACCTCTTCCTACACTCCTCGCCTCACCTCGACTTCCACCGCGACCATGCAGCTGTTGAAGCGGCAAATTATTTTCAGATGAAGAATCCGATGTTGACTCCTGAGAACTTTCTCGATTATCATTGAGTACATACTCATCATTGTTACGCTCAGCTTGAAAGATAGCCTTATCATTATCCTCTTCAATGTCGGAGTCATCGAGATAACTAATTATGTCTTGTTCTATGAGAACTGAAACAAAATATTAACGTACTGACAAAATAAAATAAAAAATGATACTAGCAATTGAGGCACAATGTGCAAAAAAATTTACAAAAATATGTTGCGCTTTGCAATACGGCCGATTTCAAAATGGTCGTTGAAATAATTAATTTATTTTAAGAATTACTCCTTTTGCCATATACTCATAACAAAACATGCATACAAACACTTAATATTTACTAGATGAAATAAGATATATCATACCTTCACCTCGCCGTGGCGCCATTGTCATAACCTCAAGCCGTGTGGTTTAGACAGCTTTTATTTTTTTCGACAGTAGCCAACATTCAAGTAAAAAAAATGCAATAGAGAACACTATGATCAGCCTAAAAACACCCGCGAAAATTCAAGACAGGCACTCAGCGCATTCAAATACTATGTACAAAGAAATGTGGTGGGCATTTAATACTATGAAGTATTTAATAAGCTGGGTCTGACAAGTGAACTTTATTTTATACAAAAGTTTGTACAATATCAAAGATTCTGTCACAATATTTAAAAATTGTCATAGACACAGACCACAGACCCTCAATAAATGAAGTCAGTTTTCATATAGGCACTAATCAAAATGAAACAAAGAAAATATAATTTACGTACACTCAAACGTCTAAAAGAGCCCATGTTTACTAAAAAAGTGAGTGTTTAAAATTCTATTGTTTGTGAATATTTATTTGTGTAATTGTAATTGGACTCCCTTTGCCGCATTTGAACTCCAAGTTGGTCCATTATGCGTGAGAGTCGGCCGGTTATGGAGATAGCCAGCCCAACTCCGACCAGAAGCACAGAAGTTTCCTGGGGTCTTCGCAGGCTTCACAGAGTGACCTCGGGTTGTTGAGGATTTCCTTACGTTGTGCTGTTACTCGCACACATTCCAGGACTACATGGGCAGCAAATTCTTCTTCGGTCAGACATCCCGTACAGAGTGGGCTGTCTGTTGCTCCGATGTTGTACAGATGTTTGTTCAGGGGACAGTGACCTGTTAGGATCCCCACGATGGTTCGAAGACCCAATTTTTGTAGGTTCAGCCGGCGGTGAGTCAGACGTGGTGTCTGCAGTCCGTTGTCCGTGCCCAGCGTTTATTATGTTGGCTCTGAGTGCGAAGCCGCATCCATGTTCTTAGTTGTGAGAATGGTAAAGGGAGGAATGGAGGTGGACCTTCTGTGGTGGTTTCCGATCCTCTTCTAGCCAATTCATCTGCAGCATCATTGCCCAGTGATTCACTGTGCCCATTTATCCATTTTAAAGTCACTGTATTTTTTGTGGATATTCTTTCAAGGGCAAGGTGGCATACGTAAACGAGCCTGGAATTGCAGCTATTGCTCTCTAGTGCTCTAAGTATTGTTGTGCTGTCGTAGAGGATTCGTTTCCTATAGCCTTCAATCAGTCTCCAGTCGATCGCGGCGGCGGCCTCCGTGATGGCCACACATTCGCATTGGAAGATAGAACTGGGTGAGCCTAGTGTCATAGATATGTTAATATTGAGATCCACGGAATGCATTCCCGCATCCGTTCCCTGTATGGTTTTTGAGCCATCAGGGTAGAATCGGACCTCGTTGATTTCTGTTTATCTCTCTGTTCCTCATGAAGTTGTATATGGTAGTTTTTTTGAAATAAATGTTGTTTGGGGATCTTGTCACTCGGGGCGGCGAGCAGTGGTTCGTAAGTTGTAGCTCGCTCTAAGATCGATGCATGTGGGCAGAAGCCAAACACCAGGGCCTGTGGGGAACCACTAGAAAGTGGTTCCCCACAGGCCCTGGTGTTTCAGCCGTATTGCGGCCATAGTCGCTTCTTGTTGTATGTAAAGGTCTAAGGGGGCCAGCCCTAGGATGACTTCGAGGGCAGCTGTCGGTGTTGTTCTCATACACCCTGTTATTGCTGAGCATGCACTTCTCTGAAATCTCTGCAGCCTGCTCATGGCGGTATTGAGTTCAGTCCTGGTCCACCATACAATGGCACCGTATGTTATTGTTGGTCTAATTATGGCGGTATATAGCCACAGTGTTATTTTTGGGGAGAGTCCCCATGTCTTTCCGAGCATTCTGCTGCATTGAAAGAAGCATGCGCATGCTCGTTGTAGTTTGTAGTCAAGGTGCTTCTTCCACAGCAATTTGCTGTCTAGTATGACACCTAGATACTTGACTTCGTTGGTAAGTTTTATTTCGGTGTTGAATAGTTTCGGTAGTCTAAGGTTGTTTAAGTTTTAGTATTTATTTGTGTAGTAAGTGCATACCTATATATATATTAACCATAAAATAATTATCCCTGCGTGTCCTACAGTAGTGATTTCAGTCGAATTTCTTATATGTTTTCGTCTTTTAAAATGGTATTTGCAAGATTATAAGCTATGTCGCATGTGGCCATAAACTAGCAAACAAAATATACCTTTGTTTGTGTTATTTATCTAAGATATTTTTAGACTTTGCTAGCAATATGCCTACAGAGTATAACATATAGTACGTAAACTTTAACTTTACTAAGAATATTTTAGATTGCAGCCAGGTTTAAAGTATCTACCCAAACAGTAGGCAAGAAATATAATCATGTAACGATCGCAAGTGAAAATTCATAGTTTTCGTCTACATCTCCGAGATAGATGCATCAACCAAATAATGTAACTTTAAGCCAAGTACACATACTAATAAAATATTGTAATATCCACCAGGTGGTAGCGGCTGGCAAGGGACCAACAACTTTGGTGAGCAACCTGCCTTCGGTGCCGCACGGTCTTCTGTCACTAGTTGGTCAGGCTTTGGAAACGGACCGAACCAAGCTAGCAACGGTAATGGGGCAAGAGGTGGATGGCGCGGCGCGAGATTTGGGTTTGGGTCCCACGATCTGAGCCAAGAAAGAAATCCTTCAAGGAAACCATATGCTACTCGTGCCGATGCCTCAAGGACCAGATTAAGGGGTGCTACCACAAGCTGGCAAAATGGTGCAATTGCAAGGTCCTCAAACGTAAACGACGTTCCTGCTAATACTGACTATTATAGTGGTTGGGACAATTCAAGACAGGCTAATGAAAATAACTACTGGCAGTCCTCTTCATGGTAAATAAATAAATGAAAACTTTCTTGCTAAGATGAACAAGAACACAATGCTTCCACGGTATAATATGCAATTTTACTGGATTATGTAATGTTATGTTTATAATAATGAATAAATAGTAATGCGTGAATTGAAAATATGTTTTCTAAATGAAACTATTTTAGTTGTGAAGATAAGCAAATAGTATAACCATTTATTATATAACCAGCTTTTGCCCGCGGTTTCACTCGCTCGGGAACAGTTTTTTTATGGATGTACCCTATGTCCTTTTCTGTATCCCTTACGTGTATGCCAAATTTCATGATAATCGATCAAGTAATTAAGTCGTGAAACAAACAAACAAACTCACATTCGCATTTATAATATTAGTTAGGATAATAATATGTATGGTAAGTTATTGGAGAGTATTAAGTAGTGTTTAATAGTAACTAATGATTTTCAGTGGTAATTGGAACACTATTATAGACAATTGTCACTTCGCTGATATCAATAGATTAAGCCGAGTGCAACCACAATAATAATATAAAATTGCGTTATCTTAAATCAAAATAATGCTTTATTCTGCCTCTTACCATTCTTCAAGAGAAGTACAACACTATGAACATAACTCGGCATTAAGGAGTTCTTATATCTGTAAAGTTTAGAACAAACAAACGAACAATAAATCCATCTGTCTTCACAATAATTTATTAATTAATGGTTAATTAAACGGTGTAGACCAGTAACATTGATTAACTTAAAGTGTTACAATTACATTGACTTAGATTGATATATATATATATATATATATATCTTGTATACTAAAACACCCGACATACCCGCAAATAAAACTTTAGAGGCACAGGTAGAGGTCAAAAAGTCTGTATATTTTTATCAACAAACTGAAAATATAATATTGTCTTCTGTTCACGCGAATGTTATTCATTGAAATTAAACTACCATGGCTGCTGAAAAGCAACCGAAACGTCGGGGAAAGTGTAAACCAAAAATAAATAGATTTAATAGTTTAAATAATTTTATTAGCTTATAAATTAGTAAAATAAAATCAATAGTAGTAGTAGTGTAATATTTTAAAATTTTTGTAATACAGTGATAAATAAACAACGCTATAAACTGAAAATAGTGATGAACCACGCTCTTCTAGATTTCCTAGAAAAATTACAGGTTATCGCTTTTCTGTCTGTCTGTTTGCGTGTCGACGCATAATTTGTGCTCGAAGCGGAATTCTACAAATTGGAGTACGCCCGGGGCCCACGTCGTGGCAGACCCTATCCAGTGCAGTTCGGTATTGTCAACCTTTTTTCTATTGCAATAGTTGGGGTGGGGAATACGAGAGCGCATTCTCGTCCGCTACAGATAACGAGTTCCTCTCTGCCAAAAAAATTTAACAATAAAATTTTGTTTCTTTTATATTTATTTATTGTTCCTACAGCAAAATATACACATGTACCTATTAAATAGGTAAATATACACATTATTACACATGCTATATACATATACTTTGTATATGTATGTAGTATGACCCGTAGAGAATGGGTAATCCTGAAATACCTCACGGTATAGCCATTGGAGTTCCAAAATAAAACATAATTTATTTTGGGATTCCTGGTAGTATTTACGAATCACTACAAATATTTATATACTACATATTATAAAACAAAGTCGCCCACCTCGTCTATCTGTCTATCTGTTCGCGATAAACTCAAAAACTACTAAACAGAATTTCATGCGGTTTTCACAAATAGACAAAGTGATTCATGAGGAATTTTCAGGTGTATAATTTGTTAAGGATTTTGTACCCGTCCAAAGCCGGGGCAGGTCGCTAGTATAGAATTAAAAAACACGAAGTAACAACGGGTACTTCATGAGAATTAACGATGTTGTTGAAGGTAATATTTTAAGTAAGAGTGTTTAGATTCCAAGTACCTACCTAATACTTAAGGGTGAAACCGAGTAGGTATTTGTTTAGCATTATGTAGTGGCTACTTTCCTCGATACACGGAAAGGGCGGATCGTTCAGAATTTGCTAACAAAACTTCATTTGTAGATGTTACGGTAAACAATAACAGTAAAATAACTTTTATTTACGTTTCAGTTTCTGCAGATGACCCTTAGAATTTTAAGGGAACATCAATTTTGTTCGTTTTATTAAATAGAGAACTCCCGTACCAAGAATCATTCATTCATTAATGTATCGAGGACGACTTTACACACATTTAAACAACTGACACAAAGAATATCTAAAATTAAAACAACTATTTGTGGAATTAAACTACTATATACGGATTTTATCGCGTTGTTTATTTAACACTCTATTACATAATTTAGAAACTGTTTACACTACTATACTACTATTAAACTTTACTAATTTTAAGCTAATTAAATTATTAAACTATTAAAACTATTTGTAGTTAAGTTTACACTTTCCCTGACGTTTCGGTTGCTTTTCAGCAGCCATGGTCACGCGGTTTCACTCGCGTTTATGATTACTGCGCCGCCCCTGTGGGCGCCCAAATAATTTTTCAAATCGAACCAGTAGTTCCAACCAGTAGTTAGATTAGAGCGTTCAACCAAACAAACAAACAAACAAACTTTTCAGCTTTATAATATTATTTATTATAATATTATAGATTATTTATTTATATCCACCGTATAATCCACATTAAATAATCTTTGCTACTGAATACGTACACTTATTTATCTCCCATCTTCTGGAGAAAATGACACTGCCGTGCTCAATGTTCTTACAGTCCTGGCTATTAAGGAAGATAGCTTGACACTTGATAGACTTTACTGTCAAACCCAATAAGTCAAATCAAATGTTTACAGTTGTCAGGCCCCTATTGATCATGCCAAGGGTAGATTTCCAGTAATTATTCAATATTTAAAGTACAAGTTTTAATGAGTTTTTGCTTTGATTGATGGCATACATAAATTTAATTTGTCTATAATCGGATCAAACAACATTAAACAACTGTTATTATAGCCTCAACGCAATAAAACTTTTTTACAATTAGGTAGTAGGTAGATATTTCATTAGAGATTCTTTAAAATATTATTGTCAATTTATTTACGACTACAGCAACAATAATAAAAAAAGCGTTATACTCCGATGTTGCAAACGTTCATAAGATGAATATTTTTAGTGTGTTTTCACTTATGAATAAAATTAAGGAGGACTATATAATAACGACAAGGCCCGAGTGTCACCTTTCATCTAATCTTTTTAACCTTTAACGCGTTATTGAGTGATAAACATATAATCGTCAAAACATGATGTGGGATAAAAATAAAACACATAGATTCAAATCTGTTACTACTACAAATCCGTTTTGTCTTCTCATTACACTAAAAACATATTCAGAAGTGAGAACAATTGTCTTATATTAATAACCTACCAATGTGGCAAACAATTCGTCCATATTTATCACCCTAAAAAAGAAGCTCACGATCCGCTTAACTAAGCATGAGAAAGTGAAGACCATATTAGCTTATGAACGTTTGCAACATCGTGGTATAACGCTTTTTTTATTGTTCTGAATAGAGTTGCTGTTGACCACGATTTCACCTACCGTTAACGACTATGGAGGACGCTTGCCTAGCAGGTACCTATTTACTCGTGACTTAAAGACAGAGGTAATGAATCCCACTCCTTTGTGGTATAAAAGGAAGCAAAGCGTTTCGTGCGTATGTATGATATATCCACCAGATAAATCGCACGTTGCTCCCTCTTCAAAATAAAACCCTGTGCTGCAAGCGCGAAGGGAAAAGAGACTAACGTACTGCCAGCACAGAGTTCTCCCATCAAGCCTGGAGACCATACTCAGTAGCACACAAAATAATGTTCGGTATATATATTTTGTGCGGTGAAGCACTTCGCTTCCACACTACAGAAAGTGAAATGAAAACGCATAACAAAATTTCGTTGTAGAGACATCTAGTATCATCAATTAAATTGTTATGTTATAATAATATACTTTAAAATTCATATTGAGATAATTTTCTAATGCACGACTTTTGACTTTGCTTGCAGCATAAAGTACTTAATCAATGTTTTACGTCGTAGAATAATTAAGTTCAGACTTCACAAGCTTGAATTTCTTTTGTCTCTCATTGCTACTTACTAAATATGGCGTCGCAGGTAGGTTTTCTTTTCACCCAATAGTGAAAATATTATTTTTGATATAATGTAAAAATATTACGTTACTTGCAGGTAACGAACAAAAACTCCAAAAAGAAAAGAGACCCACGAAATGGGACAAGCAACCTCGTCTTGTTGATCAGTGAATTAATACGCAACACAGGTCTCTCAGCACATGGGACAGTACAAAAGGTGCACTGGGCCGCTAATGTCGCTACGATTTGTTTCTTAATAGCTTGTATTCTACAAATCATCGCTCTCTTTATGGCCAAGGACGATCCTGAGAGGCTCTTTGAATGCTTCAGTGTTCTCGCTTTCTGCGGCATGGGCGTCTTCAAGCTTAATTCATTGCGTTCCTATTATAGCCATTGGCAATTCCTTCTGAACCAAATATCTAATTTGGAAGAAGAAGAGTTAAATATCCTTTATACTTCAGATTTGGATTACGCATCGGACGACGAACAGGCAAACAATTTTTCAAACTATGTTATCAATTATACTGACAAGTTTAAAACAACTTCAGGTATCTTACGCAAAATGTACAGTTTCACGGCAGTTATTTTCATATTGTCACCATTTTTGGAGTACGCATTTTATACAGTGCGCGGTAACGATTGTTTGACATATCCACACATACTGCCAGGATGGACTCCTCTGGATGATTTTAGTATTTTTGGTTACGTAGTAACAGTGTCTTGTGAATTAATAGCAGCCGTTTATTGCGTATGTGTACATATTGCATTTGACTTGACTGCAATTGGAGTCATGATTTTCGTTTGTGGACAATTTGCTCTATTGTGCGATTACAGTGCACGTATTGCAGGCAATGGAAAAGCGTCTAAGCTTTCCAAGAAAAGGGACGACCGGGCACGTTTCAGAATCAGACATTGTCATCATATCAGCTTGCTACTAATTACGTATGTTCATTTTATTGTTACTACTACTTAGGTTTTAAAACGAAACTTTTGCTAAAAATGTTTCATTGTGTTTCAGTTCTATCAACAAGCTTGATAAATTGTTGAGAGATATCATTGGAGTTTATTTTTTTGTTGCTACATTGACGTTGTGCTCCGTTGCTGTTCAACTGAACTCGGTTTGTAGCATGTTTGTGCTAATATACCAAGTCACCTAAAATGCTCGGCCTTACACTAACTCAAATAAATGCAATAGGCTCAGGCGTATATGCGTACCTGGCAATATATGCAAGTTTCTACGCGTTATTTTGCAAGGTACGAAACCGTCAGTGAGTGAGTCTGACTCGCAATTCTTTGAGTACCTCATCACAATAGATCAATAACCGTTAAAAACAAAGTTTATTACGTGCATACATTTAACGTTAATAATTTAATATGTAATCAATGTACTGAATGAATACAAAAACAACAAAGAACAATGCTCAAAATGTTCCCACCCTTTAAGCACTTTAAAACCTATGTTAATCGTATGGCCATTACCATTTTATAATTTTATTGTATGACAGCGAAACTGAAATGTCCGTCTCAAAAAAGTTACATTTATCAACATGAAGAAATCGGAATCAGTCACAATTATGGTGCCGCTTAATGTTCTTTTTCGACATGATAAAACTCAAAAATACCTACTACATTATATTATTACATCCGATTTTGAGGATTTAGCAACTCCGAGCCCAATTATGAATTAATATCTAAGGTACAGACTCTGAAGATTGCACTCTTCTGAGGGGTCGAATTTTATCAAGACAAAGCTCGAATGCAACCTATTAGACATTTTTACTACTGAATAACGCACAGGGCATTAACGCTATTCAGGCATATTACTGCTCATGTTTGACGGGTATGAGGACAGTTGATGTTTGCGCGCATGTCATCAGTATAATGTGGTACGATGGGATTGGAAGACATTTAGTAAAGAACAATGACCATTTTCTATACATGCGTTGACCTGTCAACTCATTTTTTTTTAGATCGCGTCTACTGATGACCTGTGTTGTACTAGTAGCAGTAGAGCCTTAAATGAATGTTATTGTAATCCAATTTTTTTTTGGAAGCCAGGGATAGATGATATCTTATAAACAATTTTGAAAGAAAACCTGTCAAGAATGTCATCGTGATGTACGTACATACTACGCCAGGATCGATAGCGATTCTAATCAAAGTATACACTACTTACTCTAGCGAAGAATGAGATGTTAAAAGAGTGGGAACTGGGCAAGAGAGCGTGGGTTGTGTCTGGTGTCCCTTTCCACCTACTTATACAATACCACCTGTGCGTCACTAGCGTAGAACTAATGAGTGATGAGGCAATCGGTAGGATGTTAATCAAGAAACCTGTAGCAGGTTTTCTATGAAAGAGCGTTTTATTTTTTTCATTTTTACTAAATAAACTCGATTTAAAACAATGTTTTCAAGAATTCAGTAACGATTGAGAAAAAGGTAGAATCGAAAAAGCACTTATTAAAAAAACTACATTTCGTAAAATACAGAAATGTTTTTTTTATACGTTTTCGCAAACGGAACGTAATATTAGATTATGGATGGGTTCATTATGGCTGCGTTCTAAAATATAACTGCCAAAAGTGATTACTTTAAAAATCAATTAGATTTTTTTCTGGCTTCTATTTGATAATCTACTTAGTATTTTATGATCAGCGTAAAATGGGCAATTATTTGGTATCAATTTCATCACTAGACGCGCTTATTTAATAAAATAGATTTGACAGGTCAAAAATGGACATTGTTCTTTCTTGGGCCAGTCAGTACCAGGGACAATATTGTAATAGACACTGAAAACACTAAGTAATCTATTTGTTGCAATAAAATTAAAATCTTTTATTTGTAATGAAGGTATTTTTATTTGAAAACTCCTGAAAACATCAATGGTTACGGTAGGTACTTCTTTGTTATATTTTGAATAATATAAAACTTTCAACGGCAACCTAATTGTCACTTGTGACTGCAGATTCCGATTTCTTCATGTCGATATAACTTTTTACAGATGGACATTTCAGTTTCGCTGTCATACAATAAAATGATAAGATGGTTAGGGCTCTTCGATTAACATAGGTTTTAAAGTGCTACAAGGGTGGGGACGGTGTCCATACATTTCTGAGCATTGTTCATTCTGTTTGAGTAGAAAGAAACAAAGATTTATTTGCCTATTGTCGCGTAAGATACAATTAAATTACAAATCCTCATTCAACAATGAACCATAAACATAATTCAAAGATAAATAAAACAATAAATTATATCAGAGATAAATAGAAATAAATAAATAAACAGCCGACCAAGTGCAATTTTAAATCCGTTTTTATTCTTGTTTTTTTATATAACTTGTTATTCTCTGTTTGTTTTATAATAAATTCTTTATTATGGTTCCGTAGACCTAACTTACTTTTTGATCCGATTTATCGATCAATATAGTCAGGCCCTGACGATAGACCCTAATCACTTCAACCGTAACACATAGATATATTTTTGTTTTTATAAATTTTAGCTCCCTCCCCATATAAACTTTATCTATGCCAAGTCTTACTACTCCATTCGCCTAATATGCTTAAAAAGTGTTATTAAACAATAAGTTTCGGTAAAGTTCACCGGCTAGTTGGTAAGGGTCGTGAGAAGCGATTGGATGCGGGTGGCCCAAGACCGGTCCGTGTGGAAAACCTCGCCTATGTCCAGCAGTGGACTTTATCCGACTGCGATGATGATGATAATGTATGCACCTGTATACAATTAGAACTGCTGCATTAGATTTATAGTTACGCTGTTTCACCCGCGTAATTGCCACAGGAATTGAAAGTAGGTGTCCTATGTGTTACTCCACAGCAAGGTCTATCTATGTGCCAGATTTATCCAAATCAATTCAGTGTTTAACGCGTGGTAAAGTGACATAGTCTACTTATGTATGTGCATCTAAATATCCAAACATCATCAAAAATGTTATCATTTACAATAGGTACATATAATATAAATTTTGGCTTATTATAATGAGTTGTAAATGTTTCAGTCTATGCAATTGATGACGAACATATAGTATATAGGTATAAATACAAATAAATTGAGATATAAGCGCTACGTATATGCTATTAAATATAATACAAATAAATTTAAATATAATTCCTATTTTATATCTTATGAACCTTGCATGATTTATAAGCTAAGGGAAAATATGATATATGAGGACACACACAAAAATCAGTGAGTTGTACCTGTTTTACACAATATGCTCTAAAGTTTACGCGAATGTTATACCTGCATTAAAATTAAACTTCTATATATGGATTTTGATTCGCGTGTGCGTAGTGTAAACTTAATAGAGTAACAGTAGTAGTTCATGGAGAAATGGTTGCAGTACCTTACAATTATGATGTGTAAACGAAATATTATTGTAAACTTGGTGATTAGAAAGAGTGGCCATGAGTTTCTTGCCCGTTCTTCTCGTGAGCCCTACACCCTTGCTTTGCTGAACGTGGCAGTAAATTTAAATTCACAGAAAAAAATTAGTGTAACTTTGACATTCATAAGTGTTACCTTGTAACCTAACTTGAATAAATTTATTTTTGTTATTTTATTTGGTGTTAAAATAGTTTTACTAATTTAAATGGCTTCAATAGTAGTAAAGTTGAATAATAGTAGTGATGAAACTATGAAGTTCCAAAATTATGTAGTAAAAGTGTTTTAATATTATCAACGCAACATAATCCGTATAAAGAAGTTTAATTTCAATTTCACCTGCTTGTCAGACTACCTTCCTACTATCTGATCTGTAACGGTAATCACTTAATACCTTAAATAATTTAATATTATATTTCAGAGTTACTGGAAAATGGATTGCAAAGATTGTTGTAACTTGCCTTACCCTGTCTTTAGATCGAATTCGTAAACACACTCACGTTACATTCGTAGCAATGACTTATAATCACTACTACGTCATCCAAGAAGATGTAAAAAATTACCTTCATCTTAAATTATTGGTTGTTTAAATACATAATCATTGTTTTGGGTTTTAGGAAGAAATGAGCGTCATGCAATTGGTATCGTTGTTGCAGTACATGTGCGCTACTCTCACACAGCTCTTTCTGTTTTGTCGTTACGGAGACGCAGTTTTGCATGAGGTACCTACTCTCGAATATTTTATAATAAAATATTAAAATTATTTTAAGTAAGTATACGTATTTTACAAGCCTGTTGATCTGCTCAATTAATATGTGTAATAAAATATTGTGAATTACCCAATCGTAAATAATCTGGTTAAATCTAGTTGGAAAAACTACGACAATAGTACAAGAGGCAATAGTAATCCTGTGTCGCGGGTACAAACGTTGAAACAACGGACATAAAGAACACCCAGTCATAGAACAACTATTTGTGAATCACACAAATATTTGTCTCGTGCGTGGACCGAACCAACAATACTCAGCGCATTGGCAATGGCGAGGCGACCACTCAGGCATCCGTGCAGTCGAGAGTGACTAAAGAGACCTGGCAGTAAGCTTCGGTAAGTAAATTCGAGATTCTTTGTTCTCCTTGAGACGTGCCTGCCTATGCAGAGCACAAGCATGTGCTAAATCAGGAAATGTAGTTCTTTGAAGTAGCTGAGGGTAACCAATGAAAAAGCAGTTTATAAACCGATAGTAACTGAAAACATGGTTTCCTAAACCTCTCTTTACATGGTTTCCTAGACCTCTCTTTTCCTAAGAGAGGTATACTTAGGTATTTGTATTAGGTTCACAATAATACCTATAACTAAAATTAAACATTGTGATCACATTCTAACTTATATATATCTATGTACTTCCAGAGTTCTGTCAACATGGGCCAAGGTCCCTTCGCCGCAGCGTATTGGTGCCTAAGTCCTAAAGTCCGTCGGGACTTGGTGCTGCTCAGTATTGGCATGATGATTCCACGACATCTAAACGCTGGGCGCTTTAACTATCTTGACTTGCCTTCCTTTATTCAGGTAAGAACTAGTCGTACTAGTGCGTAGTGCACAGAATAATAAAGCAGTATTAAACTGATTCGAATATTTTTTTCTTGAAAATATTTGCCTTTAACGTATTTATTTTATTTTCGCTAATAATAACATTGAAATACTTATGTAGCCACCGCACGTATGCAGCTTTCAACCGCACACGCACGACACCACAAGACCATGACTTAGAAACAAGATTAGTTTCGAAAATAACTGTTTGATAAGATTTCATGTTCAACATAGAAACAGCGATTCGACAAGACGATTTCTTGATTGTCATAGCGCGATGAGTGCGCGCACGTCTTTGCACCGCCACTCGCGCGACTTGTTTTTATGGCTTCCATTTGCGCGGGTAACGGCTCGCTTCGACGTTAGCGTGTATTATCTATGGTTAGCGCCGCGCATGGAAATTAGCGTAAACTAAACTCATTTCTGATTCGTCGAATGTAAGACTTGCTATTGGTTAAATTTCTGTGTAAATATTTTATACTTTTTATTGGCTAACGCAATATTTTGTCTACTACAAAATGAAGGTGTCAAAAATGAAATATATACAATATATACTTCCATTCTGAAATCTGGAGTGTACGTGTTATTATACGCGTCACTATCCACACCTCCAAACTTATTAAGTTAAAAGTACGGCCGTCTTTTTATTTACTTTTTATTCTGTTTAAGTGATACAATAAATGTTAAAATAAATATATCAAAAATTTAATACATAAGTATAGATATTTACTTTTTGTCTTGGAGCTGGATCAACCTTCAGATCGCCCTTGCCGCTTATATAATTGTATGATCTTATTCACCCGAATACTTATTATAATAAATATTTAAATTTAAATACTTATTTTAATTTATAATTACACTTCCGTTATACGTAGGAACCTAAGTACCTACCTACCTTCACAATTAAACAAACAGAATGCTAACTAGCTAATTAATTAAATGGAGATACATTCTACATTGTTGACTTTTGTGATTATCTACATAACTATTACACATAGTAAAAATGATATAGATCTGTTAGCTCTCCGTTCATTGCTCCGTTGTTTCCATTCTAAATTGCCATTTAAGTCCAAAAATAGCGAGATAAATAATAAGTAACATACGATGTACCGTTTTTTTAGTAAAAATATACCGTGAAAGCTGGAGACAATATTTAGAAACTATATATATATATATATATATGACCTGCCACCCAGATCACGTGTTCAATCTTAAATACGCACCTCGGAGTTTTCGTTTTCGAGTATATGTGCGTACCTATCTAATAAGTAGTTAATTATCGGTGAAGGAAAACATCTTAGGGAAACCTGCGTATATGAGAGTTCTACCTAAATATTCTCGAAGATGTATGAAGTCCGGCAATCTAGCTATGGCTTAACCCTTTTCATACTGAGATGACGCCCGTGCCCAGTAGTGGGATAGTTTATAAACAGGAATGACATTATTTTTTTTTTTATTAAAGTACGAATACATTGAATATTGAAATTGTTTGTTTACCAAATTAAACAACTAAAAAAGGGTGTCAAATGGCGGACGATTTTATTTTGCAAATCTACTAGTTATGTCAGTACCTACCTTTAGTTCTCTGACGGACAACGTCGTTTCGTTCCCTCGAAGGAAGTCCAAAGATTATCTGATGCCTGCTTTTTAAAATAGGACGGCAAAGGCAAAGAGATAACACGACGATCTTTTGTCAACGCTTTCTCGGAGTTGCTTCTACTAAGTTTACTTAGGTACTTGTCGAAGATCGAAGAATTTTGTTGAAATGCACCGGGATAAAATGAATCTTGGAATGACGCTGTGGTTTTAAAATATTTGGCATTTATACTCTACAAATACGATTTTGAGTTATTGTTACTTCTTTTTTCTAAATTTTCTACGCATGTGTTTTTGTTAATTAGATAAAATATTAATATTACACCTAAATTTAGAAATAAATATATTTATTTGAGAAACTATCTCTATTAAGAAACAATATATAACTATATTAAATATAACAAAATTACTTTGTGTTTTTTGCTATAGGTACAGGTTATACAACAGTGATGTAGTGCCCATTCTTTATCTTGGTGGCCGACGACCAAAATAAGTCTCGAGATGCTACCATATTATTTTCACATTTTCTCTTATTACTCTTCTTTGTTTAAAAGGTGTAAACGAGGCATATAGGTATAAAACAAATTGAATCAGGAGAAAAATTTGTAAAATCGATTTTACAAAATTTTACACTACTCATTTTGTACCTACTTAGAAAGTTTAATAAATAGCCAAAAAAGAAAAGCAACAAATGATTGCGTAGTTAGATAAAGCAATAAAACGTAAAAGATGACTACAAACATTTAATTACCTAAGTAGGTATAGGTACCTACACGCTCAAAACCAAAATAAGAAAATACTGCATTTTATGTAACTTGGCCTTATACAGTATTTTTGTTTTTTATTTTATAGTTTAAATTGACCCGATAGCGATATTTGGTTATCGTACCTACCTAGTAGAAATCAGTAATGCCTAATGAATCAAAAACATAATGTGGTACTGTAGAATGGGGTACTTTGAATCGCGGGGTGATTTTGATAAAACTTCGCTTTAGTTTTAAACTTAAATTGTGCGAATTCTCAACGCATCCTTTCAGTCTTTCCTTTTCGTTATGGATGTTTCCGTGCCAATTTGCGAAAAAATACATAAAATATGTAAGTACTAGCTTTGTGTAATTTTTATTCCTGTTTGGGGATACTTTCGCTCGACGTAATAAAAAAGAGGGTATCAAAGTACCTCGATCATAGTTTAAAGTTGATCACTGACTTTTATTATTTTTATCGAAAAATAAAAAAAAATATTATTTTTATTAAAAAAATCGACAGATGTACTGTCGATTTTACTTGTAAATACGAACAAAACCGATATTTACATACTTTTGTATATTTTTTCGCTCGCATAGGTATTTTAAGATAAATATAATGTAAATCCAGATTCTACCTTTTGATTATCAAAGTCACCCCATTCTACCGGTACCTAACTCTTGCAAAATTTTGCAAACTATCGTAGGTATATACAGTGTGAGTCTTTATAAAGTGCACATATTAAAAAGGGTGAAAATATAAACAATTTTAACGACGGAAAAAATGTTTAAAAAATCTAAAAAAAAATTATCTACTTTTAATTTTTTTTTACTCTCGTCTTGGTACCCCATGCAAACAAAGTGTTACTACTTTTAAACTAAATTTGATATTAAAACAAAACAAAATAATAATAATCTCGAATAATAGGCCGAGCTAATAAAGCCATAATATTTTGAAAAATAAACCTCAGAAATTAGTTATTAATGATTTTTTGAAGAAATTTTTGCAATAAATGTATGTTTTTGTGTTTACAACAGCGTGGCGGACATTTTGAGCAGTTAATGCATTAGTTTTAAGTTTCATGTGAAATAATAAATGATTTGGTTAACCTAACCTACGCTTCTTTGTTTTATGAATCACATAGCCTCTATAAGAAAGTAATTAATATATCCTTTCGAATTAATAACACACCCAGTGAGCCTCTTTTTTAGCCTCTGATAGCAAATGTTGTGTTTTAGCTACAACCATGGGATTTTTACCAAAAACTAGCTAATACGATGTAGAATAACATAAAATAAGAAAAAAGTAGGGTAAAGGGGACATTTTTTTGATAAATTTTACATTTATTGCAAAAATTGGTAGACAAATGGTAAATTTTCTTCAAAAAATCATTGATAACTAATTTATGAGGTTTATTTTTCAATAAATTATGGCTTTATTAGTTTGGTCTATTATTAGAGATCATTATTAATTTTGTTTTGTTTTAATATCACATTTAGTTTAAAAGTAGTAACAGTTTGTTTACATGGGGTACCAAGACAAGAGTAAAAAAAATAAAAAGCCCATAAAAATATTAAAAATTTCTTAAGATTTTTTTTAACATTTTTCCGTCGATAAAATTGTTTATATTTTCACCCTTTTTAATATGTGCACTTTATAAAGACTCACACTGTATAGGCTGCCAAAAATCTCAATGATCTAAACCTGCTGTAGTTATTCCCGTATTTCCATAAAGCAACTGTTAGGTGGCCACCACCAGCTGCCCATGCCAGTTTTAAAGAAACTTCGCCGAAACGCCTTAATTTCTGTGGATCTATGAAGATAATAAAATATCGCCCTAAATATTATTCGTAATAATGATCCTCGTAATTCCAAAAGCAAAAATTGCATTTAACATGAGAATGATTAAGTGTAGGTAATATTTTACCGATATACTTATAATAAACATATTGTATTGCTAGTACCTATAGTAGGAACCTAATATATAAACTGTAAGTAGGTATAGGCATATCCAAATAGGCAATGCAGTGATTTTATAATAATTATATTGTAAAATATTCCTACCTGCGGTTGTTCGAAGATAAGACTGCGTCAACGAAATAGTCCGATTAAAAATAATGTCACAAAACACACGACTCAGCGAAGTATGGAAGCACGCCACGTCAGCAGTCGCCGAGCTGCAATAACGAAATGTAGTTAAAATTCCACTATACTACTTAGGAACAAAACAAAATTATATGTGTATATAAAAACACAAAAATTTGCGTCACCATCACTCAAATTACATGGATGTGTGATTAAGCGTAATATCAGCATTATTTAGCGAATCTCGCTCATTTTAGGTATTATTTATAATTGCAATAATTGAAGATAAAGACAACATTCTGCACAACACAAACCTTTACAACTTATTATTAAAAGTATATAGTTTACCTATACCTAGGTTTAGATATAATTATACGTAACATATACCTAATAATAATGTCTTTTGAAACTTGTGAATATATCGATTTTTAAAGACTTATATTACTATTAATATGCAAGGCAATCATTATATTAAGTACTAGATGTTCCCGCGGTTTCCGCGGTACTGCGCCGCCGCCGTGGGTCGTACCGTGATGTTATATAGCCAGCTCGATAAATAGGCTTACCAACACTAAAATAATTTTTCAATTCGAACCAGTAGTTCCTGAGATTAGCGCGTTCAACCAAACAGACAAACTCTTAAGCTTTATAATATTAGTATAGATAATATTAGATAGGTAAGCATGCTTAATTGTCACTGATAAACATTTTATTCTGTTCCAGGTTGTTCGAACTGCTTATAGTTACTACGCCGTATTAGGCCAGAAATAGGACCTACATTTAATAGAAAATCTCGTCATCATCACTCAGCTACGGGACAACAAAGGCTTTCGTAGTAGCATCGCTCTGTAAATAATGCTGTATCGCCCGTCCACCTAATATCGGGACGGTTCACATATCTGCAATT
Organism: Catocala nupta; assembly: GCA_963675205.1. Taxonomy (NCBI): domain Eukaryota; kingdom Metazoa; phylum Arthropoda; class Insecta; order Lepidoptera; family Erebidae; genus Catocala; species Catocala nupta. The sequence goes on along the minus strand of OY776086.1, from coordinate 20,331,736 downwards.
ATGTTGAAAGTTCTAACTTATATAAATGTGTTTATTTCAACATGGTATACCACTTGTTTCTTCTATAGCCTGCATTCTCATTCCCGTAGCAAAATTATGCATTTAAGGCGGCGTCCGATTGTAAGGACAATTGTGGAGTAAGCTGGAAAATACCAATAACGTTTCTTGTTTTTCTGTTGGTATATTCTTACAAGCAACATATAAATATGGAGTTGTACCTGGATCTAGAACATTTACCTATCACATGGAGTTAGTAATAGAACTCGTGAAACTGTATCTATATAGTCAAATAATAGCATGTAGTCTATACCAAAATTGGTAACAAAATGCTTGAAAACGTTTGAATTTGTGTAGCATTTTTCTTTTATGCCTTTTGAACTTACTATGTAGGATGTATGTAGGGAAAGGAAACTTACTATGAAGATTATTAAAATTTATTGTCATATGACATTTAAAGATGGGACGACGCACTTGACTGTACCCAAAAGTAGTTGTAAAGCAAATAAAAAACGCAAGCGATTATATGACCGTTTTATTTCTTATCCAATGAGATACAAAACATTGAGAATCCACTTTCAGTTACAAATGCTTTAAAAGTACAATTCGATGTTTTAACTAGGGTTGAACGAGTGCCATTTAAAATATTCGAATATTCATGTTATTCGAATAAAAATATTATTCGAGATGCTATTTGAGATTAGTTAGGTTTTTTTTATGTAAACAAAATTACAAGCGTACCATTTGCGCGTTGCTTTTCAAACAAGGAGCCGGCACAAGAGTTCATAAATACTAAAGCCCTGCTGATAATACAGCTAATTCTTTAATAGGAGTCTTACTTGCAAAAGTATACCTACTTGTCGAATAAATTAACAATGCAATGCTAGGTTGTGATCATGATGACAATTGACAAATTATTCGAATAAAATTTCACTCGGTAACATACGCGCATTACTAGTTTCAACACCAACGTAATCATTAAGATTAACCTCCTGACAAAATGTAAGTGACCGGAAGCGTACAAAGTTGATTCAATAACATGTGTCCTAAAATACCTACCACAATAAGTAAGTACTAACTAAGTGTAGAGGAAAAATACACTTATAACATTTAGCAAAACCCATTTGCGTCTTTTAAAACTTAGTAATCACAAAAGATAAGAAAATGTGTTTGTACCTAGCCTTTTTAATTAATACATAGAATAGAATATGGCATTAGGTTATTATATTTGCGCATGCAGCGTGAGCATGTTTAATAGGATTTCAGAATACGTTTACTGACTATAGGTGCCAGGGAAACGAAATTGTAATAAAAAAGTGTTTAACATTTATTATACATTATAATTGTACATCGACCAAAATTGGGTATAATATGACGTTAACCTGCAGATTTGATCCACCCAGTCCTTCGATTATCACAACATTTCTTATCATCAATCTTACGTAGTGCTTTTAAACGTGCTATCAAAACCAGCGCCTTGCGCCTGCGACGCCTCACATCTCTCACCATAAACGTCAAGTTACAAGACACCGAGACACATAATCGACTAAAGTAGGCTCCCGAACATAGAAACAAAATGGCTTTGTAGTTTGATGCCCATACCCTGTATGTTGTCCGAAAGTGATGATGGTTCGCGTATGAAGTTACATACAAAGTAATGTTAGTGGGTCTGTCAATAACGATTGTATTTATGAAGGTGTGCTTGGGAGCCTACAGACACGACATCTATTCGAAAACATCTCATATATTTACTATAACAGTCCATCTATACAATTGTTAGGGACTGTAAGGTTCGCTCTACTATAAGTTATGCCCTATGGTTAGCCTGCAGCCAGGAAGCGACGCCGGGCAGGTTGTATGTGTTCCACCGAATGTTGTTTCGAACATTCTCGAGAGCGCGTAGGCGAGCCGTCTCGCCCGCGCCTGCCTCGGGGTATTGCGAGAAGAACGCCTCCATCTATAAATATAAAACATAACCTATTAGTACGTATGTCGTTTAAAAGTAATAATAAGCTATATACCTGTACATAGTATGAAATTAATGCATTTATGAGTTTATGCGCTTATCACAGCATCTAGCGAGCAGATTGAAAGTATGGACCTATTATAGTAACAGTTGTAATTGGTTTTAACTAATAGATTGGCGCTGATTTACGTGTAATTTATCATTATTATACCAAATCAACTTAGCTATGATGACTGCATTTGACTTTGAATATAACGTTACATATTACATCGAAGTCCTCTATTATGTTTGATTGCTCACATAATGCAGGCCCAGGAGTGTTTCAAATCTGTTCGATCATTGTGGAGTCATACGTGATAATACCCTATGTCGCCTTAAAAATATCTATACCAAAGAGGTAAAAGATAATAAGTCCAATTTTCATAACTTTGTATTTTACTGATATTTAGGAACCTAAATTGTTCTTAAACGTCCGTAAAATAACCGGTGAAAAGGAAGTCGAATTTACACATGATGAACACAATATCTAGAATTCAAAAGTAGGGATACCTACAAACTCGCTATCTTGGTTTTTTATTATTTGTTGTTATAGCGGCAATAGAAATACACACTCTGTGAATATTTGAACTCTACTTATTTCACGGTTCATAAGACGTGTACGAACGGACAACGTAGGCTTAGTAAAGGGATCTCGTTGGCACCCTTCGGGTACGGCATCCTAATAAGTGGAGTTTTTATTTTCATCTGTCAGCAACAGATATAACAAGCAGATAGAACTCACCTCTTTATACTTGAGATCAGTATTGAAGGTACTGGTGATGGTGGGTATGACGTTGCCGAGGTAGCGGCTGTTGAGCGTGAAGCGGTCCACGAGCTGCGGCCAGCGCGAGCGCACGTCGTCCCACACCAGCGCCGTGCCCGACGGGTTCGCGCTGATCTGCATCAGCACCGTCAGGTAGTCCTGGCTGCGGATGTTCGTCTCGTCCCACGCGAGGATCAGGAACCTACAACGTATCATTATATCGGTCCTGTATATAAACACTACTAGGCGTGAGCTCCTTGTCATTGAAAACAATGAGAAGGGGCTCGCGCTTCACCTCCACGCTGGCCCAGTGCGGGCTGGCAGATTTCACACGTCTTCGAGAACATCATGGAGACCACTCGGACATGCAGTTAGTCTCATAATGTTTTCCTTCATCGCTAAAGCGAGCGACAATTGAATACTTTTAAACACATAACTTTGAAAAGTCAGAGATGCGTGCCTTGGGATGGAACTCGAGACTTCTGCGTGACAGTTTAATGCTCACCTACTAGCCTATTGCTGCTTAGCCTATAATATATTTCTGCTAATATTTACTTATTTTATAAAGTAATACACACAGCGACACATCAACCTAGACTGTTTGGACTTTGAACTATTAGAAGTTGAACGCTGCGAATCGTGCGAGACAATTCTCTATTTTGTATGTAGCGTAGTTACGCGTATATAGGGTGTCTAACTTGATGTGTAGCCGTGTGTACAACAGTCAGCTTTGAGCATAATTTCTTAGTCAGTCACTAAACCGATGTCGAAACTAAACAAACCTGGAACAATGTAATTAGCGATTTACGCAACTCACGAGCGGGAGTAACCACAATACTCAATGCGTTCCATAGACAAGTCAGCCGGTGCTACGCGATCTTTTCACTCAAGAAGCTCGTGTTGTTTTTAACTATCTTACTGGACTTGTACATAATATATTAATAGCAGATACACTTAACTCTTTACTACAAATTAAAATACAATTTAAATGAAAGATCATGCATTACGAATATGAAATCTTGTAGTGGCGTCATTGGCGTATCTAGGTTGTTACTCTAAAGGGTGTTGACCTAGATATTGCTCTAGAATTATAGTTGAAACCTTACATCCTGAGGTCATCCTTACCAGAAGATTCTGGTATGGGCACGTCTCACCTGGCCCTCGTTCATGTACGGCAATAATTGATAAACAGATTATTTATTTTTTAAATGCAATAAATGCAGCGATTGTCTTCATTACAACATATTGGTAATTAATTATGTACTTTAGGTATAATAAACCTTCACGTCGAAGATAGTCATAAAACAGGATTCCAGTTTATAACTTCGACAAAAATCCTTGTTGTTCCTCTTCATTCAATTCAATACGTCATACATTGAAGTATTGAGTATTTGCTCTTTGTCATGTATGATTTTGGGCATACGTGAATGCTTTAAATATTCATTTTCAAAGGCTATCGCAATATAAAATCACCTTTTAAAAATTCAAAGACGAGAACTGTTGGTAATGTTTATAATTTAAATTAAATGATTAGGTGATAATTATGACAGACTAGAAAAGCCATGCAAAACTGTTCCCACTATTATGTCATTAATTAGCTATATTTGATCGCGAATAAGAAAATGCATATTTTAATGCTTAGTGATAGAACAAATAGTGTTCTCTGACACCTTACCCGTACCTTTTATTCATGATAACTGTTCAATCCACACTTCACGTGTGGTGAAAGCATGGCTTCGAGAGAACGCAGCACATATCACTGAAATTCCTTTCCCACCAAAAAGTCCGAATCTAAATCCCATTGAGAATTTATGGGGACTCATGGTGCAGGCTTGGGACATGAATACTCCTAGAACTAAGGAAAATCTTCGTAATCACGCAATGACCTTAAGGAAAGATTTTCGGGGACAAAACACATGTGCTAACATGGTAAACGTCTCTATGCGCGAACGTCTACAAAGTGTAATAGATGCAAATGGAGGTCACACAAGATTTTGATCCTACATTTTTAGGGTTCGCCTTATTGTTCCGCCATGTCAATTTGTGTTTGTGCGATGAAGAATTTGATTAGTGTTTTGGATGATAAAGTTGATCGTCAGAATTATTGTAATCGCAAGAAATAATTAAAGAGATTATAACAATAAATAGATGCGTTTTATTTTAAAAACTAAACATCAATTTGGTATATAAGATATTAGACAGCAGAAACAAACATTTAATATTGTTCAGCTACAATTGTAACGCGTGATGTTCAGATATTTTCGAGATAAATATTGTTTAGCTATTTTTGACAATCTGGTGTTCAGTTAATTCTCACAATGTGGTATATAGCTAATTTTGAAATTCTACTATGTTAATTTAATTCTGGCGCTAGTCTTGGTAAGCGATTTATGCATGCTACGTTGTTCATGGGTTATGGAAATATGGATATGGTCATCTACTCTTGAGGCTGACTTTACACGTAATCTCTTAAATTGCACAACAAAAAACATGAGTAAATCTAGTCATAAAAAGTACCTACTACCTACCCTATATATCCTCAAAGTGTCTTATAAGTCGTGTCCAGATAATACATATTTGCTTCGTAATATGGCCACAGCATATACATAAACAAAGTCCCATTAAAATTACTACTTCCAATATGCCAAAATATTGTAGGAGTTAATCTGTTGTGGCCAACATGCTTTATACTGTAACTTGTCAATCTCAAGTAAATATCTGTTTCAAAACTTTGTATAAGTATATCTACTTTTCTCCATAAATTTGTATGCTCTTTATTATCCAACAAGTATCTTAACTTGGTCTCCCAAAACGTTGTATACAGTTATTGTTTAATAACGCGGTAAACAAACCATGGTCTAACTAAATACGTAGGTCTGACTTACGTGTTAACACCTATACCAATTATAAACCTCTTTCACCTCACAAAGCTACTTGACCTAGAAGGAACATATGTAGGCTACATAATATTAGGAGCACGGTACGAGCCCCGAGAGCGGAGTCAGAACGTGGGTAGAACCGCGAGGGACAGTAGTTATAATTATGTTTTACTGTAATAATAATAGATCCGCTAGTCGTATTCCGTACAAGCCAAGTGTGGCAGCGATACAAATACGTCATCAATTATTGTCGATCGGATAGTGTAGGCTGCGCTTGGCGCTGTCACTCAGTCTAGTACTATTATTGTTACTTTCATTTATACCTACTATCTTATAACATATTGAATTATCATGATGAATTGAATGAACATGGATGTTTGTCTTGGTCTGGGTGTTTCTATGTATAATATGTATGTATTTACAATAAAAAAAAGTATATATGTATGTTTATCCATTGTCTAGAATCCATAGTACAAGCTCTGGTTAGTTTGGGCTAGACGGTGTTGTGTGTATGTGGTAGAATATTATTATTATTATTATTATTATCAGTGGCGAGTTAATCTATATATATGAACTAGTATAATGTAACTGACACTAAGTTCTTACTCAATTTGCCTATAATTGTACCACTCCAAAAACGGACCAGAATGGTGTTACTGGTAACTCCACTTAAACTTATTACATACTACCCTTACAAACAGACGACAGAGGGTTAAAATAGATCATAGAACAAGTAACGAGCTGCCAATCGAATTTGGTATCCCCCAGGGAAGCATTCTTGGGCCTACATTGTTTCTGATCTATATAAATGACCTCTGTCAGATCCAACGCCAAAATGGAAAATTATTACTTTTGCCGATGATAGAGCACTGTTTCAGTGGATGCAGTTGGGAAGAAGTGATCAGTTTTGGCCAGAGTGGTGAACTACGATAAAACCGAGAATTTAACGTCTCCCGTAAGGTAATCTATTCAACACCACAAAAGGTTATTTAATTTTATATTATTACTCGCAATTAAAACGTTACTATATGTATACAATAAAAATACATAACATATCAATTAGCATATGCATACGAATATACACGCGCACTCTAACCTGTGTCATGATCTCATGATAATTAAAAATTCAAACCAGACATAAAATTGGCGGCCTCAATGGCATAGTGATTAGTGTAACCAACTGCCACGCCTGAGGTCGCGGGTTCGATACCCGCACAAGTCAAACATGGATGTTTGTCTTGGTCTGGGTGTTTCTATGTATAATATGTACATATGTATGTATTTATTTAAAAATAAAAAAGTATACATGTTTATCCATTGTCTAGTACCCATAGTACAAGCTCTGCTTAGTTTGGGCTAGATGGTGTTGTGTGTATGTGATAGAATACCTACTAAAAAAAACAAACTCATACGCACATATGCCTATTTACTCACTCTGGCTGATATTAGTTCCTTTTTTATTTTTCTATAATTGTATCTCTATGTTTAATCGCTGTAACTATAATCCTAGTATGTAATATAGCTATTGGAGGATCTTGGTAACCTAACAGATTACAGATATACAGGTTTTATAAAACCTACTTCAGGCACCAATCTTTTAGTGTTAGGTCATATATGCTGGTTGTAAACTATAAAGTAACTTTATATTACCTATAGTGAAGAGATATATAAAAAATATATATTATTATAATATAATCTTCTGAAACTGAGTAAGTTATTAATGTTGTACCTATCTTTTCTAAATAGCTTAAAAGTAATAACACGTGCAAAAAAGTAATTTGTGTTATGCAATTGTACGAACATAAGACGTGTTAGGTCTTTATGCCATTGCCTGTCCATTTATCTATAATAATAAGCTCCAAAGTAGACACTTGAGTTATTAAACAACTCGGAAAAGGAGGACGTATAATTCTTAACACGCGAAGCAGAGAAACAAGTTTTAGGTTATATACGAGTTAATGTTATAACGCAATAACTAATAACTAAAACATTTCGATTAAAATCGTAGTAACTATTATCGATTATAATAATATAAATAATAATATCAGCCAGGGCTAACTGATTGACAGCACTCACTGCTGGGCACGGGTCTCTTCTCACTGTGAGAAGGGTTAGGCCATAATCCACCACGTTGCACTGACTCAGAACGTGAAGCAGACTTCACATATCTTTGAGAACATTGTTGAAAACTCTCAAACGTGCAGGTTTCCTCACAATGTTTTCCTTCACCGTTACGGTAAGCGATACTTAATTATATAGTACGCATATAACTGCGAAGTTAGAGGTGCGTGCCTGTGGATCGAATTCGAGAACTCTGCGTGACAGTTTAACGATCTCCCACGAAGCTATTTTTGTAACAATTAATTTAAATAGGCTATTTTTGGCAAATTACTCTTGAGTGATGTGACGTCTTATATTCATAATCGGTTGGCGCATACACACAGCACAAATGATATAAACATTCAAAGAAACACGTGGTCAGTTTCAATGTGAAGAGTCAGAAAAATGTCAGAACGTGAGGTCAGAGAACGCAGCGCATTTAAAATGTCATAAGAACACAAACATATTTTTACAATAATTAACTTAAACAAATAATTTTATTTATCCTCTTTCTGTAATATTGTTTTTATATTGTTTTACGTTGCGTCATTAACACGTGTACATACGTGTTAATTATTTTATATTACACAATCATTCTACGGTTGTCATCGCGCGAACATATCGGGTTAGACCGACTTCGAAATTAATAGGACTAATAAAAAAATACTCGGATCTGGTACATCAGGCCAGGTTATGGTACTACAGTACCTACCAGGTATCGGTATGTCTAGCGTACCTTTATACTATATAATATATAAAATATTGGTAAAGGTAATGTTTGTACAGTCAGCAACTTAAGTAATCAACGTTAAACCAATTAGTAGGTATTTTATTAATAAAAAATCTAAGTAATAGTTCTGTATTTTTGAACTATGATTAAATCAACTATTTTTTACTTCTTGATTTTATAAAAATCAAGGAATTCGAAAATTCGCGTGTGTGTTGACTGATCTTGCTGTCTGTGCTATCTACATCGATACTTACTTTCTTAGTATAGTGGTGTCACGTGGTGCAGACAGAGCTTTGCGAAGTTTTAACTTCTCCTGTACGTCATCTTCTTTCAGGTATATTTGGAACAGGCGGTCCCAGTCTGCTGCTGAACTTGACGTCATACCTATGAAAAATATTATTAATAATAAATTAAACGAAAGATTAAAATTATAGCAAAGCAGCTACCATCCGAAAACGATAAGTGATATGCGATTACTCGAAAAATTCGAAACTATCTAGCGATCCATCATTAAGCAACGAATATTCGAATGTGGTTCGAATTATTAGTAACAACGAATTGCTCAAAATTCGAATGCGCAGTCATACAATTTGAAAATATCGCACAATTAATCTATGATGCATGTTATGTATAAGACATTTCAAAGTCATCCATTAATTACAGGATACCCTAGTAGAACTAATAGGCGCTCAGAAAAAAAATGATTTAGAAAAATATTAAAATGTGCAATAGCTAGTCATACTTTTGACTATCTATCTGAGTTTAATAATAAAACAAAAAAAAAACGATGGAATTCATTCATTTATGATCGTAGTGTATAAGAAAGTTAAATAAGGTAATTAAAAAAAACATATCTCAGGTAGTAGCTAGGATAGTTTTTTATTCATATTTTTCCTGAACGGCCATCAGTTCTACTATAATATTCTATCACATACACACAACATCTAGCCCAAACTAAGCAGAGTTTATACTATGGGTATTAGATAATGAATAAACATACATATATACTTTTTTTATGTAAATACATACATATTATAAATAGAAACACCCAGACCAAGACAAACATCCATGTTCATGCACACAAATGTTTGACTTGTGCGGGAATCGAACCCGTGACCTTAGGCGTGGCAGTCGGTTACACTAACCACTACTACGCCATCTAAGCCGACAACTATAATATATTTCAAGATTATCCATTAATTACAAGACACTCTGTATATAAAAATCTCGATTCACGGTGTTTGTGCACTTTCCGAAACGGCTCGACCGATTTTTATGAATTTTTAATGTATATTTGGTAGATATGAGAATAGGTCGTAAAATATATTTCGTACCAATTCAAAAAAAGAATATCTATGGCAGAACTACCGTTGCCGGGTCAGCTAACAAAAAGTATGCTTACCGTAGAAATATACGATGTCTCTTAGGTCTTGGTGAATAGTCATTTCATCTGGTGTATCTTTCTTCTGCAGCCAATTGAGGAAAAGGGTTTTGACTCGCTCTTCGGCATCTGGTAATTGGCAGCGTACTGCCACTGCCAATATTTGCGTGCGGAGCAAACTGTGAAAAATAGACTAAATCAGTTAAAGAAACAGTATATTGATCCTCAGTTGAAATAAATAATTTTTTGTAATACTAACTAATATCATTAATGCGAATGTGAGTTTGTATATTTGTTACGTTTTTACGCCCTGACTACACGTATGATCATGAAAGGACATGGATAATAATTGTATTCCATTTACACATATACGTAAATAATATACGTAAAATATACATATATGTAAAATATACGTAGTTTGTAGCCTCTCTGAACTTTTCAGTTTTTATTTCAAAATAATAAGTAATGCAAGATGAATTCAAAGTAACGTTTGTCAACTTATGCCATGATGAACCACAGATAAACCATACATACGTTACGAACCATGCATAATATACTTGTAGACATGTGATGTGAAAGACGAATGCTTTTAATAGGAACATTATATTCATACGAAACCGTCTGTATTGATATTTCTTGCATTTAATAAAATATTATGTTGATGCTTAATACTTTTTTTTTCATTGTGTTATAATATACGTCAAATGTCAATGTAATGTCACAGATGCTTCGTTGCGTATCTACCTACTGTGTTTTTGCGATTTCACCCTCTACGGACTGATAACTTCTACCACTCGATTACCTGGCTATTAACACTGGAATGATTTGCATTGCGTTTCGGATTTGTTTTGTGGATCACTATAAGGTGCATCAACTGCGGAATAGCTTTGGAAAGGTTGCAGAGGCATCTCTTATCCTCACTTTCTGCAGACCTTCAAACAAGACTTTCGCGTTGGATAACCAATACTTAAACTCATGTATGAAAAGATGGAGTAGAAAAACTAGAATCTGATTTGTTTTTCTATTTATAATAGTATGCGATATTAACTTATAATGCATCTTATTTGCAGTTGCCACTGGATACATTTATATGCTATCCGTGCTTCTTATTATTAAATACCGAAGCTGGTGAACAAGAGAGACTATTGGGGCATAACATGGTTTGCCTTGGTTGTGGAAAATCTGTGAGAAAAATAAGACACCATAATGTCAGAACAGGTTGTCCATTGCTGGCTGTCCTATTATCACAAAATACTAATTATCTGGTAAGCATTTTGATTTTTATTATTATTAATATCTATTAATTATGTATTAATCTATAAAGAAATAGTAATGTAATATCTATCTTTATAATAATATATTTTTATTTTCTACCTTTAACATTCATATACTCGCCTAAAGTAGGCATGTCTTAACATAGTACTGCTCATTATACAACATTAAACTTGAAAATGTCAGTGATGTATACAAAAGATGTCCTTGTTACTAAAATATATAAACAAGTTTTATCTGTGTTGATTCTAACCATGGTTTATTTAGAGCCCTCAAGAAATAACTATGTTTGTCTTATTTGCTGGATGCAGGCCAATAGACAGGCAGAGCTTAACTAATCACGAGACATCCACCGATCCCGGTAGTCAGCTGACCGATGCATGCTACAACAGACACCCGCACTTGTGCACTTGATTTACACTTAGTTTTATATTCGTTTCCCGGCAACGACAATCTTGTACATATCATTAATATTTCAATAATAAGATATACAGTCCGCTCTGAGGTTTATTCTGCATAACACCAAAGGATCCCGATCAAACACTAACAAAATGGTAATCTTTGTTGAAAACGACAATTACAAATAATTATACATGTATGCTTGTATTAGTTTTACATGTCAGTTGTCTGGTTGTTTTTAAAGCATTTATTTATGTAATAACTAAAGCACTACAAAAGTACTTATTATACACTTAATCCCAATTAGTCTTATATGTGAAAGAAAAATCTTCTCTTTTATCCAAGCTAGTTGGTTGACCTCGGTCTCTTTAACACAAAATCTACATAATTGAAAGTGTAAGATATATCATTGTAAAAAAATATTTATATGTATTTTATCAACTAAATAAATAATTACTCATACTCTTCTGTTTCATTTTGTATTTTCTTACCTGTTGGTTATTAAACTATATAAAATATATAAAGGTGACCTGAGGCCTTAGTACAAGTTATAAAAGCATTAGTCGAGACTCGACACGTTTGGCGTTCGGCGTTATCGGCCCGCTTCGAGCTCTTTACGAGTTTTAGTTGAAGAAAAACATTGGCTAGTTTTAGTGTACTTTATAAGTATTGCCTCATTTTTGAGACTATTACCCAGTTTAATAAATGTTAATCAATACGATGTAAAAAATCTCTATACAGATGGCCATTACTTTGTTTAAATGGCAAATAATTTAAAAACAATGTTACTTTTCATAATATTGTTCGATATTTTAAAGCGCCTTATGTTTTTTTAGTAGCATATCTTATTCTGTATACTTATTGCCATCGATCTGATTAAAGGTTGAGTGAAACTATTTACGTCTAGTATGTAGTAATGACAAGTTCTTTGAGTTTTTTATTTATTGCACTTTAATGTGTCAATGTTCACGAATATAAAATACCAAAAATCATTGGTGTAAATTAAATTATATAACTATGCAGACGCCCATACAAAAATTGGCCATGTCCTTTTGCATACACGTTGTCAGGGGTACAGAAAAGGTTATAGGTTACCTATGAACTTTTCTGTTATTCACAAAATCTTCATTAAAATTAGTTTATTATATCATTTGATATATATATATATATATATATATATATATATATATATATATATATATATATATATATATATATATATATATATATATATCCTGTAACTTATTGTACGTCCACTATGGCCATTTTTGCATCTAATGTGGCGTCCACCTGCTTACGACGTCCATATATGGACGTCAAATAGGAGACTAGGCGCAATCTTCGCGAAATGACACACTGATACTAGAAAAGTCAAAATATGAAAAACAAATTGGACGTCATTTTTCTTCCAATCTTGCTATACTGTATATTTACGTAGTTCCGTTGATTTTCGTTGCAAAACGAATAGCGCTGTTGTCAATTTGTAAATACTTTCATTGATAGGCGTGTTTGACTTCCGCACAAACTTTGGAGATGTAACGTTGCCGTACTGTGCGCATTGTTTATGTTTTAGATAAATCATAGTATTTCACTATATCATGTCGTATACGGGTTTCGCGCGAATTCATTTGATAAGATATGTGACCTCCGCCTCTTTTGGAAAAATGACCACTGAAAATCGTCGAAGTGCAAGGATATTAAAATTGATACGAGGAGATAAAGGTAAGGTTTACAGTATTAAGAATTATAATTGACCGAGCGAGTGAAGCGTCTTTGCATCAACTGGCCAAATTTTCTTTCGTCTGTCAGTTAAGTTGTTTGTTTGTATGATCGTACTCGCATACAGGTCGTTATTTTGAACCAATCTTGATGAAACTTGGTAGGTATATAGGTTCTATGCATTAGGTATTTGATTTTTTTGTCGTCGGCCATTTTTAGTAGGACGAGTGGTTCCCATAAAAAGCGGAGAAGTTTGTTGCGGCGCTAATTACCAACCGATTTTGATGAAATTCGGTAGGTAGGTATATAAAAAAAACCATCCTTACAAGTTGTGGTAAAAATTATCAGAATTGGTCAAGTGATTGTTGAGATATGACAACCAACTTGAGATTGCGTGTAAATCTGTGAATGAACTCGCACCAACAGTGAGGGTGCGAGGTCACGTTTGACGGTTTGTTGCATTTTTAGCGCTGAATAGTTTCTTTAGGGTTTCGGAGTAATCGAGGAATCCTTATAAATTCACCATGTCCGTCTGTCCATCCTTCCGTCTGTATGTCACAGACGATTTTCTCGGAAACTATCAGTACTATATAAACGTTTAACACACATGTGTCTTCTGTTAACGGCTAGGTAACTAAAGAGTTCTTAAATAAAATTTTGAAAAGAGTAAAAATTACGTGTGACTATACCTACATATAAAGAGGGGATAAATTTTTCAACCCCTCCCTCTCAAGTAGGGTATCGTTAAATAGGAATTTAAAAATAAAATAAATATTTCCTATATCAATTTTTGTCTTAGGCATGTCAACTGCGAGATACAATAGCAGTCGGTTATTGTTGTATAAAAAAAGTTGAGAAAATTGTGAGAAATAAGCTCTCTCGCGAGGTTTACTGTTCGTAGAACTACTAGTATTAGGTACTTTAGTTTGAACTTTCACAGTTATATCTATTTGGCATCAAATCGTAACATATATACGTAATCTTGAGAGCACCTTTATTCTGAGCGGAATAAGGTGGTTTTATGTTTGTAATGCATTGAATTTTTTTTAATATGGCTGTTTTTTCGACGTCCTCCCTTTTTAACCGACTTCAAAAAAGGAGAAGGTTCTTCTCCTCATAGACGGAAAATAAATCACTCCTTGCTATTATTTATGTATTTTTCGAGTAAAGTGGGTAGGTATGCACTATCGGAAACAAAAATAGACAAATATCAAAAAGGATGGGAATCCAGCGTAGAATTTTAGATCGTCAATTAATCAAATTGTTATCAAATAAAGCAGAACATTAAAGTGGAATGAACAATGAAATAAGTTAGGTTCTACAATTCTGCATGAGTTGATAACTAGGTGTCCACTTTTGATTCAAATAAGTAGTTCAAATGTCATTTTCAACGTGTGATTTGGCACGGTTACAAAGTTAGAAGAAAATAAAATCAATGCATTAAATAATCTACCTACCTACCTACAATTATCTATAAAACATTAGTTGATTGTTTGTTGACAAGAGTCTTTAATATGAACTTACATTTGGTAGGTATTTTTATTTCGGGAAAATAATTCCTTTGTAGGTAAGTCAATTAGTCGGTTCGTATAGGTGATACATCGGCCGCCGACGCCGTCGTGGGGTATCTACCTAGGTAGTACTTATATTTTGACTTTTTGATAATACTTATATCTAATTAAAGTGTAGACGCTATACCGAGACAAAACGGCCGCGCCGAAGCATTCTATAGGATTAAGTACTCTATACATTGTCTTGAAATATAATTATTCTTTTTGTTTTAAATATGGACGCTATATTACTAAAAAATATGTGTGATGTGCGTTATTTGGCGTCCGTATATTAAGAAACTTTTCACGCTTCTGTTTGATAATATTTAACTTTTTTAAATTAAATTTTATAACATACGTACTTAAATAAAACTGTTCAAGTTGATTTATGTACATGACAAGGATTTTGAAAGGAGGTATTCTTACGTCTGTTGGGCATTTACGATATACGGACGCCAGATTATCCTAAAATATTAACACTTCGTATTATTTGACGTCCATATCTTCGATACCTATCTGATATCGAAGATATGGACGTCAAATAATAGTTAGTGTGAATATTTCTGGGTAATCTGGCGTCCGTATTATGAAAATACAGAGACACCTGTTTTCATAATACGGACGCCAGATTATTGTAATATTTGATTATATTTTATTGTAATTTATGCCATTGTGTGCAACTAGAGTTTAGCTTTAAATTACTACCTATGTCATTTCAAATACCAAATTATGTTAATTATGTTTCTTAAAATCTTATTACATAATTATAAATATCTACCTCACTGAATGAAGGATTGATAGTTCGGTGTTAAACCTTCTGCTGACTTCACATCCGGATGGCTACCGCATATCTGTTGGCGCCCCACTTGGTTTCTCAGGTCACTGCTTTGTCCGGAGTACAGTGCCTCTCACGTGCCCGCCGCAATCGCGTGTCGCACGCAGCCGCCGTGTTTGGCACTACAAGTCAGCAGATTGGGATGGGATGCGGTCCTTCTTTGCGTCCTACCCTTGGGGACAAGTATGCTTCTCGGCGGATGATCCCAATACCGTTGCTGACTCTATTGCTTATGTGGTGCTACAGGTTATGGAACTTTTTATTCCGCCCTCTGCGGTCCCCATTGGTGGCAAATTTCGGTCTTGGTTTGGTCCATCTTCCAAAAAAGCTTCTCGCAGGAAGCAGGAAGCTTACCAAGTCTAGGCTGATGCGTTGACGGCATGTGATGTACCAACGCATTAAAAAAGGAGTATAACTTTGCTTCCAGGTCTTTCAAACGAGACATTGCAAGGGCGAAGTCGGAGCACATCGGTAGAATTGGCGAGAGGCTTGAGCTTCGGGAACTCGTGCATTCTGGTCTCTTGTCAAAGCTATCGAAGGAAATTTCTGCAAGCCATCCTTTCCACCGCTACACATGGGAAATGACTCGTTGGCCCACGACGCAAAAGAGAAAGCCGATCTTCTGGGCAAACTCTTTGCGTCCGACTCGACTTTGGATAACAGGGGACAAAAACCGCCTACTATACCGCGGTGTGACGGATGTATGCCGGATATCCGTTTCTACCAACGCTCAGTGCGTTTAGCATTCCTATCCTTTGATATCCATAAGTCAAGTGGGCCTGATGGAATCCCTCCTATTGTTTTAAAGATGTGCGCTCCTGAGTTGGCTCCGGTCTTAACGCGACTATTTCGACTCTCTTACTCTTCTGGCGTAGTCCCGACATCATGGAAGTCAGCATTGGTCTACCCGATCCCAAAAAAAGGCTACCGCTCAAATCCGTCCAACTACAGACCGATAGCCATAACCACCCTTTCCTCTAAGATAATGGAATCCATTTTCAACTACTAGCACTTAGTGCTGCACTGCTTAGTGACCAGCAGTACAGCTTCCGTAAGGGTCAGTCGGCTGGTGATCTTCTAGTATACCTAACACACGTTGGGCATAGGCGAACGAGACAAAAGGGGCCTTGGCGACTAGTTTGGACACAGCGAAGGCCTTCAGTCGTGTCTGGCATAAAGCGCTTCTTTCGAAGCTCCCTTCCTATGGGCTTCCTGAGAGATTATGCGAATGGGTCACTAGCTTTTTAGCAGACAGAAGCATTAAGGTCGCAGTCGACGGTGAATGCTCTAACTCCATGCCTGTAAGTGCTGGTGTCCCGCAAGGCTGTCTGCTATCGCCTACTCGATTCTTCCTCCATATCAATGACATGTTGCAAATAAGCAACATTCATTGTTATGCGGACGACAGCACGAGCGATGCTCTCTATACCGGCCGCGCTAACATCTCTCGGGAAAATGTCATTGAGAGCCGAAACAAACTTGTTTGTGGAATTGAGACCTCTTTAAAGAAAGTCTCAGATTGGGGCAGACTTAATTTGGTCCGATTTAACCCCACAAAGACAGAAGTCTGCGCATTCACCGCTAAAATACTGCCGTTGATCGTATCTCCTCGTTTTGAGCACATCCCCATAACTGCCTCAGCCTATATTGGAATACTTGGTGTCGACATATCGAGTAAAGTCCAGTTCCGCGACTATTTAGAGGGTAAGGCCACCGCCACTACTTTACAAGGCGCTAGTTCGGCCTCACATGGAATACTGTTCTCATCTTTGGGCAGGGGCACCCCAGTACCAGCTTCTCCCTCTGGACCGCATTCAACGGAAAGCGACTCGAATCGTCGACTGCCAGGTTGTTTCAAATCGGCTAGACCCCTTGGCGCTGCGTAGAGATGTGGCCTCGCTATGCAACTTCTATTGCTTTTAATGTGGGGAGTGGTCCGAGAAAATGTTCGGACTGATCCCTGCCGCCTCTTTTCGCCATCGTCCTATGCGATAGAATTTCCATCCTCATCATTTAGACGGTTGGCAGTCCACAACTATGCGTTTTCCAGAAATTTTCTGTCTCGCACAACTAAACTGTGGAATGAACTGTCGCCTGCGGTATTTCCGGACCAATACGACCTACAAACATTCAAGAAAAGAGCGTACTCTTTTTAAAAGGCCGGCAACGCATTTGTGACTCTTCTGGTGTTGCGGGTGTCCATGGGCGGCGGTAATCGCTTACCATCAGGCGATCAGTCTGTTCGTTTACCTCCGATACAATAAAAAGATAAAAAATTGTGAAGTTTCATTTGTTTTGAACTTTGTTGAAATTATTTTTGTTTTAAATATGGACGCTATATTACTAAAAATATGTATAACGTGCGTCATTTGGCGTCCGTATATTAAGAACTTTTCACGCTTATGTTCGATTGTATTTAAATAAACCTGTTAAAGTAGATTAATGTACATGACAAAGATTTTGAACGGAAGTATTCTTACGTCCGTTGGACATTTACCCTTATACGGACGCCAGATTGCCCTAAAATATTAACACTTAGTATTATTTGACGTCCATATCTTCGATACCTATCTGATATCGGAAATATATGGACGTCAAATAATAGTTAGTGTGAATATTTTTGGGTAATCTGGCGTCCGTATTATGAAAACAATATTTATTAATATTGCTTATTATAAACAGTCTATAGTATAGCACGGCTGGGCAATTCATGACCTTCAAGTGGTCAAGCAGAATGAATTAAAAATCATATATATCATAGGAGTTCTGATGAGTGGTAATATGGATCGGAGTCCTTATTGGTTTCCCTCCGCCTGGCAATATACGAATATTTGTATATCAACATATCGTAAATATTTAAGAAAATAAGATATACATGATTTTTGAAATTATTTAATGGACCAATATTCGCTGTCATAGTTTATAAAAATGAACTAAAAGTAGTGGACGTTACAATAATGCGAAATGAAAGGACGTAAGATCAGTATTGTGATGTAAATATATATATATATATATATATATATATTTGATACAGCGGTAACTTAACGAAAAACACATTGAGCTTTCAATCGAGTAGCTTGTTGTGGGTTTAGAATCGGTTGTAGGTTCTAATCCTAAGCTAGACAAAGAGTCTTTTGATTTTATTTAGGAATTCTTAGTAGTAAGATCGCATGTGGCAATGTGCCCGATAAACGACAATAGCTTCGCGGCCTATTGCAAGGAACTTAAAAATATATTTGGCGACAAATGGGTATAAAACGACTCTGCATATTCCGCCAGATATATTATACTAGCTGTCCTGACAGACGTTGTACTGTAAATACGAAAAAAACCATTCTTGAATCCACTTGAACACACATAAAAAATTGCATCAAAATCGGTCCAGCCGTTTAGGAGTTTAATTACAAACACACGCACAGAAGATTTATTTATAGTATTCAGCCTGTATGTATTACTATAGTTTTATACTATACCTTTCCATAACGGAGTAATTTTTAGCACTCCAATTTTGTTTCACATAAATCGGGCGTATCAAGCGTTGGAAATATTTCTGCGAACAATAAAAAAATCATTAAAATGATAAGATCTCTATTTACAATAAGCGGTAATATAGTTTGAAACAATGCTAGCGATGATAACGAGACATTACTATTTCTAGTTTTAAAGTTACATAAACATAATTATATTTTATATATCCTCGTTTCTAGAAGGTATTTGTAGGTGAATTTTGTGTTTAATGTAATATGATTTGTGTTTAATATAATATGATTAACTATGGAAAACTAAATTTAGAATTGATCTATCCTATTTCAATAATCTTAATATTTTGTGTGCTATGGTGCATCCACACCGCAGTTACTTTTTGTGGAGAATTATAATGCACATTAGATTTATTATTCTTTACTTTTGCAAATTGACTGCACGGTTGGCGTAGTGGTTTAGGCGGCCGCCTCGCCGCTTGACACTGCGCCGAGTGTTGTGGGTTCGATCCTCACACGAGACAACACTTTGTGTGATTCATAAATTGTTGTTTCGAGTCTGGGTGTTCATTGTGTCCGTTAGTTGTTTGTAAAGTCCCCCGCGACACAGAATTTAGTCCTAATGCGGGAGCTGTTTTTTTTTAAGAAAAAAAAAAATAAGAAAAAACTGTTTGTTGCCTTTTGTTGAATATTTTTTTCGCATCCATACCAACTGTGACATATGAAAAAGAGCAACTTTTAGATTCATACGAGTTGCATGGCAGATGTTCACAATCTTCTGTAGATAACGGACGTGTATCCAACAGCAACAGATAAATTACCTATCTATAACATGGCAGATGAAGAAATAGTTATAACAACAGCATGTTTTCAAATTCAAAAACTAAAAAAAGCTGCGTCCGATTTGGATCTACAAATTACTTAAGTCTAGATAAAAATATATAGGCAGTGTATATATACCTACCTACAAAATGCTATTCTTTGTTGCCATGTTAACAGTAGCTAATGTTAGGCAACATTCTGTAACAAATGTTGTCGATTGTTAATTTTTACCATTTGTTGACTGTTATCAGAAGTTACACAAATATCTATACTAATATAATAAAGCTGAAGAGTTTGTTTGTTTGCTTGAACGCGCTAATCTCAGGAACTACTGATCCGAATTGAAAAAATCTTTTAGCGTTGGATAGCTCATTTATCGAGGAAGACTATAGGCTATATAACATCACGCTACGAACCACGGGGGCGGCGCAGTAATCATAAGTGTGGGTGAAACCGCGGGCACATCTAGTACTTAATATAGCAACATTTACTTAGAACAAATAACTTTTTGCTATTGTATATTTGCCACTTACACTTGGAAACATTGCTCCACAAAGAGTAACTGCGATGTGGATGCACCTATACCCTTACCTGCAAATTGTCGTATGCTAGCGAGTTAAGAAGCTTGTTCTTGAGGCTGGCGTAGATGTAGTTAGCGGTGTCCCAGGGGATGAGGTCGTTCTCGACCAGCAGGTAGCTCGTGAGGTTCAGCGCCAGGTGGTACGGGACCATGCGCGCCTCGGCCAACGCGAATACGTCGTCAAGCAACTGGGACCTGTCCGCAGCTGCTAGCTACGAAAATTACTTTGATTAAAATATAATTAAACGTTTACAGTCAAAGCTTTCGTCCTTAAGAGCGTTTACGCCTTGTGACGCAAATGAAAAATCATTTTTATATAATAATTGCACTGCCTTTACTATGCTCATTACATATCAATCTTATATACCTATGTCCTCGGAATATGACACATCTTTGTGACGTTTTCATTCAGCACAGACCATAAGGCAATGCTCTTAAAATATAAATTCAAGTAACAGATGATTGATTGAAATAGGTTCAATCAATCAATCAGCCTATTCATCCATCCATTATTACAACAATCATAAGACAAAAAAAATACTAAATTATTATTACTAATAATTCATTAATGTACGCCACGACTCTTCGACGAGGTATTTAAAAAATAATTCGTTAATAGTAACTGCTTGTCTAATTGGCAAAATATTTTCACATCAAATAGCACATTTATTGAGGGACGTCATAGGGCGAAGAACATTTTAAATGAGCCTTCACAAATTGTTACAAGTCACTGATGAAGATTCATTGGCAAATATTATGACCGATTTTGAAATCAATAAAAATTAGCATGGATATGAAATGTTGGAACATACCTGATGATTTTTGGACTTAAGCTGCTCGATCAGAGTCTGCCACATTGGTAATGAATAGTTCACTCTGTAATATCCCATTTGGTTATTATTAATTTTAATCCATTTCTCGTCCTCTTTCAATTTAATTTTAACTGAAAAGAAAAATTAAATTTACATGTCTGGTTTTTGTTCATTATTTTAAGCAATTTGTCAGTGTGATCATGAAATTAGATAGCAGTATCTTTTTTTCAACATGTTTGATGAGATTAAACTGCAAGTATAAAATTGTATAAGCATCGATTGCAAAAAGTCGCAGCTTGAATAGCTTGTAGAATACAACTTATTCAATATAATATTGTATTAAATAATTTCATAAATGCGAATGTGAGTTTGTTACGCCTTAACGCCTTCACACCTTCACTACTCAACCGATCATAAGATTTCGCATAAACGTTTCACGGGGGGATCAGAGGATCAGAAAAGGGCATAGGGTAAGTACTTTTCATCCAGAAACAAGTGAGAAACGGCAATGAATTGCCGTAAATCTTAGAGTTCGAAAAAATTATATCATGTGACCTTGAGGTCAGAGGTCAAAATTCATAGTCATTTCGGGGTATAACGACTATGCTGAGTCGAATGGCGTTGTCCGCGAGCCTTTAGCTCTTACGGCTCTTTGAGTTGACAGTTGTATAACACGGACAAAGCTGTTGTATAAGAGATTTTTCGAACTCTAAAAAGTACTGTTACTAACCTAACCTACATTTGCACGAGCGAAGCGGCGGGCAAAAGCTAAAATAATTATTGTACATTATAACAGAAGAAAAAGACAATCCAGGGCTTGAACCTGCGCCGTCAACAAGCCGTGTCGTCGCTTTGTCGACTACCTAAGCTAGTTATGGTCCCTACATCAAGGATTAAAACTTTCCTCTGTATTTTTGCATCTAAGGCGATTCTGTGCGTTATCGATCGTATAGTTAAATAACTACGCAATTATAATTTACATACATAGATTCACGCCTGTTTCCCAGAGTGGTAGGCAGAGACTACGGATTTCCATTTACTACGATCCTTACACACTTCTCTGGCTTCATTCACTTTCATAACATTCCTCATACACGCTCGCCGGTTTAAGGTGCTCTTAACCTGACCTTTATCCAGAACGTCTCCGATCTGATCAAGAAACGGTCGCCTAGGTCTTCCCCATGCGACTGTTCCATTCACAGCCTTATAAACTTTCTTAGTCGGTCTTTTATCGTTCATTCTTTCTACATGCACATACCAGCTTAACATACCCTTTTCTATTATCGTCACTATATCCACTTTTATGCCGCATCACTCTCTAATCACACTATTCCTTTTTCTTTCTATCTTTCAGAGTCACGCCACACATATTTCTCAGCGCTCTCATTTCTACAGCATTTATTCTGCTTTCATGCTTCTTTTGCCATACCCAACTTTCTCTTCCATGCATAAGTGTAGGCACAAATAGTCCACTATGAACAGCCAAACGTGCCTTTTCGGATACATTTCGAGTGTTCATAAAAGCGCGTGGAGCGCCATTCACTTGATTGCCAGCAATCGTTCTCCCTTCAACATCTCCCTCATGTGTGCTATCCCTTGTACACAAAGTCCCCAGATATACAAACTCTTTCACTTGCTCCACTTGTTCTCCATCAATCATAATATTGCACATCGTCATGCACTCCTCCTTTTCAAATATCATTACTTTGGTCTTGCTTACATTATTTTCATTCCTTTACTCACAAAAGCACCATGCATTATAGTTACCATCGCCTGCAACTCTTCCGCCGATGACGCAAGTATTACTTAGTCGTCGGCATAAAGTAGACATTTGACAAGTAACTCATTCATTCTTAATCCCCATTCACAATATTTTAAATCTTTCAAACAATTATCCATGTATAGGTTAAATAGCCAGGATGACGCTACACATCCTTGTCTAACACCTTTTTCGATACTAAACCATTTTGTATAAATCCCATTTATCCTAACACAAGCTCAAATTATAATTTAATATTAATTATTAAAATGAATGAACATTAATAAAATAGATCTTACTATTTTCTGCTGTATCTGACAACCACAAAAGCTCTTCATGCACTCCATTTGTTGTCTTGTACGTAATCGGCACAAACCAGCGATAGCTAAAATGAGAATATAACGTTTTAAAACATTTAACATCTTTCTCCGAGATTTTTTTTAAATATATAATTTTTATCGTAGTTATTACAATCCCTGTAATAAATAAAGTTGAGGTGATATTCCGTGACACAGTAACAAGTGACTATCCTGCATACATTTTAAATGTTCCCCTTAGGTTACCTACCAAAAATACAAATGCACTCTCTTTTCTCATTTTCTTTTCTTATTCTTTACAGGACTGACAATAAGCAATCACTGATTTGCCATGGTGTTGCTAATGCGCAAAGACTTCGATAACTGCTAGTTATCCAAAATCGGCAACAATTATTTGGCGCCTTAATAGCATAAGAATCTGAGTTACTATATTTTAGTTTTAGTTGTTATTATATTTTAACTGCACGGATGGTTTAAGAGGTCGCCTCGCCATTAGCACTACGCCGAGAGAGGTTTGATCCCCAGACACGGGACAAACATTTGTGTGATCCGACACAGGAATTATTTCTAGTGCAGAACTCCTCATTAAAATAATATAGACCATAATGAGCAAACAACACAACTTACTTAAACTTGGAATCATTGGCGTATACCGCATCAGGATCGTACAGGAACCGCGACTGTGTGATAAAGTAAGAGTTGGGCTCATCTCCAGGCTTAACAGTCACAACAGGGTAACCCATTTGTCGTGTCCATGTATCCATGATATACCTGGAAAAAGACAAGAAGATAAATAAAAGAATTATTAACTTGACAGTCTTGGAACTTCAGACATAATACAAAAATAGGGACAGAATACACACTATTTAAGTCGACAGACTTGGGTGCTGCTGCGACTCTACATTTAAAAAAGTAATTAATAGGTAGATTGTTAATTATAATTATAGGTTTTTTTATTGAAAGCTATACAAATACTAGTTCAATATTGAAGAAATGCGGATTTTGTATAGCACTCTCGTATTTTCTTATTTACTTGATGAGGTGGGTGAGACAAAGTTTAAGGTGTGTGTGCTGTGGGATTAAATTACTAGACTAAAATATATAGAATCTAAAATCTACATACGTAATATTCAAATCCGGATATCTCTGCTTGAAATAAGGTTCCAAACATGTCAGCAGATCTATAGTGACAGTGTTACCATACTTATGCTTTTTTAAATAGTCAGATACGCCGAGACGGAAATTTTCAGGACCTGTGAATCCTTCCAACATTCTTAAAATTGATGCACCCTGAAAAGATAGCAATTGTCATTTAATTTAGTTGGACACTTCAATTTTATTTATTAACCTCTGTCGTCTTTGAAGAGGTTAATGAAAACACTGTGGGTCTGTGTGTCTGTCTGTTAGTGACAGTAACATATGAGGACAATCAAGTAAAATAATATGGCAAGATACGAGGCTATTAATAATAAGACCTACTGCCTTCAACAAGTCAATATTAAGAAAAAGTTGAATAATTGAGATACTAAATTGAGTATTTATTTTTATTACCTTGTTTAAACTCTTCGACTCGCCAATTCATTTGCTATAATACATATATTTACATTTCACACACAACTATACTGCCGTCCTTTAACTAGAACCCCGTTAACCCTCAAATGGTTGATTTTAAGTTTTGAATGCAAAGTATTACAGTTTTAAATTCTCTATCTTTCTGTCTAAGAGCCATATCTCTATCACTTACAGTTTTAGATATATTAAAACATGATTTACCGTTAAATGACAAAATAAGCAACTAATGCTTGACTAAAAAGTGACTATACCACGCTTCTTAGCTTAAACTACGTTAATTGAATATTCTTGACTACAAATATACTAAGAGCGTATAATGTGTTTATAGTTAAGGATCAATTTTCTCAAAACAATTCGTTAAAAAAGCGTTATTTACTTCTAACACGGAATTTGTTAAAAAAATATTAGTCATTCTTAACTTAATAACCGTTAGCCCACGTTCCCTAACTAGAAACACGTTATCCGTTTCTCGCGCTTCATTCATTCCGGGAGTGTGTGGGGATGCGATATTTTATACCATTACAAAAACGACGTATGACCATCGATTCGCCTTTTTTTAAATGGATCGGAAAAGACCACCCAAGATTCAATTCAAGCGCAACCCAAGCGGCGAAAGTATACTACGAGTTTAAAAGAAAGAAAATTAGAAAAGTAGAGTGTAAAATTAAATCAATATAAAGTGAAAATTGGTTGTGACAATAAGTGTAGAAAAAAATGTTCATCAGTCTTTACAACTGATGAACGTGAAGAAATTAACAGAAAATTTTGGCAAATGAAACACTGGATGTTTAGTTAGACTAGAATTTTTATAAGATCTAATTATGTGGTAGCTAAGTTCTAAGTGAAAGTATACCAATTAACCAAAGCGTAATTCCAGAAGGTCTTTTACGTTGCTGAAAGGCGATGGGACTCTCGTTTCTGTATGTAAAATATTTTTCTTAACAACTTTAGGATTCGAAAAACATAATAACTACATTTTATGCAGCTGCTTTGATACAAGTAAAGACATTGACAAACGTGGTAAACATACTAAAACACCAAAATTCGACCAACAGATTATTACAAAACATATTGAAACATTCAATCCATCAGCACCGCATTACCGTTGTGAACATGCTCCAAATCGTCGCTATTAGACAAGTGAAGTTAACCTTAATTACATGTACAAAGACTTTTGTTCAAAGCGTCCCGACATAATAATTGGATATGAACTCTACAGAACACATTTAAAAAGCATGAATATATCGTTTGCCAAACTTGGGAATGAGGAATACGAGCTTTGCGAAACTTATAAGTTACATACTCGCGATACACGCCATGATGCTCGCGAAGAAGTAATAACCGATTGTGACCAATGTGTAGCATGGGCAAATATAAGGACGCCAGACAATTATATGATTCACATAAATCTTTAAAACAAAATACTGACGAAATATATGTTAGCAGCATAGGTTAGCAGTGACTTAGAGAAGGTAATAATGTTACCAAGGCTCGATTCATTTAAATTCGCAATTTTTTCTCCAAGATGAACAGCGTTTAATCAAACTTTCACTCCAGTTGGAAAAATCACGGCAGAATCAAAGACATTTGCAGCTATTTGGCACGACGCTATCGCCGGGAGAAAGCAAGAAGATATTATGAGCGCCTATTATAACTTCTTTTTACGTTTTCGTGATATCAAACAAATAAATATTTTGATGGATAATTGCATGGCTCAAAACAAAAACTGGCTTTTTTTTCTATGTTAGATGATCAATGAAATTTGTTCGGTAGCAATCACATCACTATTAATAATAGTGATGTGATTGCTACCGAACAAATTTCATTATACTATTTTGAACCTGGACAAACATTTATGAGTTGTGACCAATTCCATCATCAAGTGGAGCTCTGAATGAAAAAAAAAGGCAAGATTTATGATTTTACTGATTTCGAAGAAGCTGTAGGGTCAGCTAATAATGGCAAAGTAATTCTAAAATCTCTACAGCCTCAAGACTTCTTTGATTATACAAATAATATATCAGAGTGCTCTGAAGAGTTATTCCACCTTATCCCGCCCTCCCCTTTCCTATCCAGAACAACGCGTGCTGGGCTCAGATGCCATCCTTACACGGTGGAGTCGACTAGAGTGCGTACCAACAAGTTTGGGTCCTCATACCTCTGCCGAACGATCAAGGCATGGAATTCTCTGCCAAGGCACGTGTTTCCTTCTTCCTTCAATCCTGGGTCCTTTAAGCGGGGCGTGAAAAAGCACCTTTTCAGGCCGTAAAAGTAGATACCTCAACATCGCCTCGGCTGCTATGAGGACGATATGGAGGCCACTGCTCTTAGACCACACGACTGCTTACCATCAGGCGAAGTGTGGTCATTTGACGAGCGAAATAAAAAAATAAAAATAAAAAGAGAGGCGTTTCAAAAATGCTAACTTTATCTTTAAATTTATCTTAAATATATATCTCAAATTCGTTTCATAAGATCAAGCTTTGATCTACACAAAACAAGTTATTTTGCTGAAAACTACAAAACGATAAAATTTTAGACTGACAAGTTTTTAAAAAATTCGCAACTAGGTATAAGATTTCGTTCGCTACCCAAAGGAATAGAGAGAGACCGGGAACAAAATATAATTGATAAACTATCATACCGAAGCATAAAATAATTTTTTGGCAAACAGCGAAAATCTTGAAGTACAAATAAAGAGAACAAGAGTAACTAATTAATAACATATACCTAAAAGCCATTTATAATAAAATTATAAGACTGATTACACTTAAAATATGTTCTAGAGAATGCTATATAAAAATATAAACCTGTGGTTTAAGTAATTAGCTAAACAGAATTTATTTTATTCTATTATTTTAGATTTTATTGATTTAAAGTTTTAGATTCTTTTTATTTATTTCATTGGATTTATTTGGTAAAGGTTTCATTTAATTTTAGTTAGATAAAGATAATTATATTTAAAAGAGGTGCTTTTTAAACCCTTGGCCTGTAATTCATAATCTTACTATATAGCTATAATTGTTTACATAACTGTAAGTACAAAGCACAAAGTTCCTTAAAGCAATCTGTGATTTAAATAAATGTTAATATTTTAATTAATAAGTGGTACTATGTGATTGAAAATATTATTACTGTCGATACGCAAATATAATATATTAAATAGCCGCTATGGAAATAGTGCCTTAAAATATCTTTATAATATTATTAATTGTTTAATAAGATAAGAAAAATAATCAAGGCTGTACTAGTAGTAATTTTGAAATAATAATAATTAATATGTTATTCATAAAGAATAAAAGAAAGAACTTTTAATTTACTTTTGAGATAACGTTTATTTTTTGCTGTTTTTACAAATTGCTGTATAATATGTTGATGATAAGTGAAGGAAATGTATTTAGTTAAAACTTTTTAATAAAATTTGATTCAATTTTCATACTGCATTTCATTTAATTATCCAGTTTTTTGATATGAGATGCTTAGCTATAAAGACGTAAGTAACAATTGAAGTAAGAAATACCTGTTTTTAGCTTAGTAAGCAAGCATATATTTTTTCATACCTTTTTTATATTTCGCTAACACTTAGCTTAAAAGAGTCTTAGGTGCTTTAGCCTCTTCTTACGAAAGGTAATAATGTATAAATATTAGGAAACGTCTTAGCTACAAAACAGTTAATGGACTTAGCGCGTTTATAGTTAAGCATTTCAGGTTAAATCTATCGAAAATTATAAACCTTATAAATTTAAATAAAATGCTTAACTAAAAGGTCTCTAGGTGTAGGTTAACGAAGCTTTAGTGCGGCAATCAATGTAAAAAAAAAATGTGTATTGCTTAACTAAACCAAAAATTCCTGTTTTTTTATATAATTTCAAGTATATTTCTGAACAGGAAATATCCTAAATGACGCTGGAAAATATTTGTTTAAATTATATTTAACAATCACTGATTTATGTATAATAGTTTTCTAGAAACAACGATTCCCACGTTTTTTACGTTTTTCTCCAAGATCACTTTTTGGGGTTAACGTGGTTTTAGTTAAAGGACGGCAGTATACACAGAAAATGTAACAAGAATTGGTCTATTCAAAGTATTACTAATTTAGTGTAACTAACCTATACAGTGTGTATAATAAACCCTGTCCGATCCATTAAGGTCTTGTTTCTCTCTTAACAAACATGCTACGAAAAATAATAAAAAAAATCTATATAATCGTAAAACTTCTTCATAATATTATTAAGTAATAATAATAATAATAATAATAATAACTTTATTTACCAAAAGATTACACAAGTTCTTATATATAATGCATTTTTCTGATGAAGAATATAATAACATAATATATAATTTTAAGAACATGATAAAGGCAGCATTGACCAAGTCTCTCTACACTAGGCATGGCCTGTCACGTAGGGAAACTACAAAAGTTGTACTAAAATTTTGAATTAATGCCAGTATATGATAGAAATCTACAATAAATATCTACGCATGCAATACAATTAATTATTTTTAATAACAACTACAGTTAAATTATCTAACAACAGTTTTATAATATAATAATGTGTTTAAAAACGTAGTGTAATTGAAGCAATAGCAATCAAAATTATAAACATAAAGGTATTTTATCAAAAATGAAAACACATACAGAAGCAAGCAAGTACAACCAGTTCAAATCAAAAACAATAAAATCCGAGACATTAAATTAGAGGTTTTATGAAGCGCTCAGTGTCATCGTAAGTCCACTTAAGTAGTTCTTTTTTTGTGATTACTTTCGTTTCGCGAAGTGATGCTTTGGCAATATGGCAAATTTTGTTTATTTTATTGTAAACATAAGGTTTCATGAAAGCACAGAAACGTCTGGCAAAAGTAGAATTAATTTTTGGCAGTGGCAGTTTGAAAACTCGTCTCTTGACCATATCTTCATAATCAGAACTGTTGAGAACTATCTTATGAGTTACCAGTAGGATTTTGTGGATGTACAGTTTTCTAACACTAAGCAGTTGAGTTTCGTTATACAACAGATTCGTCGGATATCGGAACGGCTGTTTGATCATAGTTTTCAGCACTGCACGTTGGGCTCTTTCTAGGCCGATTAGGTGTGATGTGGCAGAACCACCCCAGGCTGTAATGCAATACGTTAATAGCGGTTCACATTGAGCAATGTACACCGTATTTAGTAAGCTCATCGGAGCCACGTCTCGTAGTAGTTTCATAATGTGTATGATTTTTCTGACTCTTGCAGCCGTGGCCACGATGTGCTCACTAAAAGTCAATTTCTCATCTATTGCAATGCCTAAATATCTAACTGAGTTTTTACGGCTTATACAGGGACACTGACAGCCTAGATGAGTATCAACACCTCCAATAGTGCAAGAATGTGCTCTAATATTCAACCGCTCAGGTGGTGACGAGGCAGCTGTTTTGTGGAAACATACTACATTCGTTTTGGTAGCGTTAAGCGATAGTAGGTTATTGTTTAACCAATTTAAAACTCCATTGAAACCAGCCTGTGCAACTTCAAACGTCTTTTCCCAAGATTTTGCATTATATAATATGACCGTGTCATCTGCATAATTAATAATTTTAGCATTATTGAAGTGTTTGCTCAATGACAGGTCATTCATATACACTAGAAAAAGCGTAGGTCCTAATATGCTACCCTGCGGTATTCCAAAAGATGTTTTCTGAGAATTGCTGATCCAATTACCGGCTTTTACAGCCTGCCTACGTGATGTGAGATAGCTTTGAAATAATTCCAACGCAACTCCTCTAATGCCAAGACTTTCTAACTTCCTTAACAAAATGGGCGCTGATACCGTGTCAAAAGCCTTTGACAAGTCTAGAAATATTCCCAGGCAAGCCTTACCCTCATCAATATACTTGCTAACAGTATCAGTCAACAAAACGACAGCCTCTTCCGTTGATTTTCCTCGTCGAAAACCAAACTGCTGGGGTGAAAGTAATTTATTTTTTTCTAAAAATGACACCAGCTGTTTATTAATTACTTTTTCCAACATCTTGGCGAAAACGCTCAATAACGAAATAGGTCTGTAGTTATTTGGATCGTCTGTAGGACCTGATTTATGAATCGGGATCACAATAGCCATTTTCCATATGTCGGGAAACTCACCGGTTGAAATTGCCAAATTATAAATGTATGTTAAAGGTTCGATAATGTAATTTCTAATCAGTTTAACTAAGCGGTTTGTGATTCTATCAAAACCTGGAGCGGAGTTATTGTTTAGTTCAAGAATGAGTCTCTCCACTTCAGATGTGGTAGTTGGATGGAGAAATAAAGAGTTTAAAGGTGACGATGAGGTTTTAATTTTAGAAGCTAATGAAATTTCTGTTTCATTCAGTGCATTCAGGATAGGCCTAGCTATACGATGTCCAGTGTTAACAAAGAAATCGTTGCAATAGTCCAAAGAGTCAACGGGAGAGGCCTTCGTTCTACAGAGTTGCAGTATGTCTCTTTTAACAGGTACAGAATGAGTAATTTCTTTTAAAACACTTCATAGATTACGGGAATTTTTTGAGTTATGTTGTATTTCATTCTGATAGTATTGAATTTTCAACTTCCGTATAAGATCTTGGTAGAAATTTCTGTACCTTTTATATATGAGTGATTTCATTTGGTCGTTTGGATGCTTTCGCACCTCTAAGTGCAATTTATCTTTTTGAGCGGAGCATCTGATTAAGCCAGGTGTCATCCAGGGCTTAAAAGTTACTTTGGAGCGGCTGACCTTAACCAGTCTGCAATTCGAGTCTATTATAGATGATAATTTGGTCATAAATTCTTGAGCCGCTTCAGATGAACTCGATTTACTATAGACTGATTGCCAGTCAGTCTCCTTCAGCTTTAATTCAATTGCCTTAAGTTCAAATCTGTGTTGCATTCTATTTGAACTCGTTTGATGATTTATGGTTTTGGGGTTAAATCCTGTTAGAACAAGATCATGATCCGTGATTGAAGAGGCACATATTAACGATTCCAATAACAGTTTCGTCTTAGTAAAGACATGGTCAAGACACGCGTCACCTCTCGTAGGCATGTCTACAGAAGCTTGGTAGCCTAAATGTGACATTAAGGTAAGGTATTCGGAGCAAGATTCGGGTAATTTAATATTTATGTTAATATCGCCAGCTATAATGTTACATGGGCTCTTGGCCATAGCATCGGTAATATTTTCAAGAGAGCTTAGAAAGTTTTCTTTAATCCTAAATGAAGGTGATCGATATATTCCTAATAGGGTAATACAATCAGGAATATGTACTTGTAGGCAGTTTGCATCAACGAGATCAGGTTCACATACCACGGGAGTCCAACAATCCCTCACATAGACGACTACTCCCCCTGATTGATTTATAAATTTAGTAGAGTTAAAGTTCAGGTAGCCGTCTATTTTTGGAATCACTGTATTGTTACTAATCCAACATTCTGTTAACAGAATTAGGTCAAACACTAAGCCTGTCCTCTTAATAGTCACTATAAGGCTATCTAAATTACGTGTTATACTCCTCACATTAAATGACAACATTTTGAATTGGTATTTAGACATAACGCTTTCACAATGCTCAATAATCTCTACCCTGTGGCAAATTAAATTAAGTGAATTATCTATATCATGTATAAGATCTGTGGGGTTCATAAAACGACAATTTATAAAATTCAGTAAATAAACCAATGAGCACAGGATAGATAAATGTAAAAGTAAGCGTGCAATAGCAATAATATAATAATAATAATAGTAAAATCTGCTTTGAGAATGTGCCTTGTAATTTACAATTTAAAGGACTAAGTAATAGATATAGCATTACATGAAATAGTTTAGTGTGGTCAAAACTACTATACAATATTATATACTTTAAAATATTATACAATTTATAATTCAGAATGATAATATCGTTATGTAATTGTAATAAATATATCATCCGAATAACGATATCGATATTGAAAAGGATGCATATAACAATTAAAATGAAGTGATGGTTAGAAAATAAGTGTATTTGTTTAGTTAGGGCTAGAAACGACTCGAAATGTATCGTGACTGGAATCGATGATAGCCGGGCCGATATGTTTTTCAATATCATCCCTGGAACGTATGATAATTGCAGGATATTTGGTGTCACTTGTATTTGGTGCTTTACGGATGTAGATTTGTCCGTTACGTACCCAACAATAACGAAAGTTATGTTGACTGGCCCGGCGTCTTGTTTCTCCGAATAACTTTCTGTTTGCCATAGAGAGTCTTTCATTAAAATAAAGCACCGAAGACGTACCACTGATGATATCACTGGAGGTGAGGCCGCGACGATTCGAGGCCCCCGACAGCAATTCGTCTCGCTTCGACTTTCGAGATAACTTCACAACAATCGGCCTGTAGTTCTTTTGTGCGTTAGTGGCTTCTTTTTGTTTCGACCCGACACGACGCGCTTGATCAATATCCGATGCCTGTAAGTCCACTCCCAACTTTTTGGAGGTAACAAGAACAATATGTGTTAAATTCTCACCGGACTGCTCGGGGACGCCTACAATTTCAAGCTCATTCCTTAGATTATATTGTTCGTGCATACCAACTGTTTGCTGTAATTCCATTATTGAAGATTTAAGGTACGTTATTTCCGTATCTTTAATGTTCAAACGATGTTCATATTCTCGAATTTTTTCGGTTAGGGAGGATGTTACGGTGTTTAATTGAGCTTTTACGTCTAGTATGTCCTGTCTGAGCAACCTGATCTCTTCAATAACATTGGACATATCTGATGCAGCTTTCATTTCTGGAGGACCGATTACTATTTTGCCACGGCTGCCGCGAGTCATGTTAACGTTCGTAGGAGTGTTTGATTGGTTACGGGAACGTATGGGTGTTGACGAATCGACAATCTTAGGTCTGGAGCATACGCAGGTCGGACATATCCACTGGTTTTTGTACTCATCGGATTGTTGCTCAAAGCTTGCAATTTTAATGTTTAGGCAATCGATGTCGTATTGACTATTGCATTTAACGCACTGCATTAAGTACTTGCCTGTAATATGCTTACCACACGCGTTGCAAATAGATGGCATTTTTATACCTCTGCCGACCTCCTCTAGGCTAGCGTAATGTTGTTTACGTTCGAGAACGCTAGTGTAACGACAGAGCGCAGCGCAGCGAATTCCAATGACAATCCGAACACTTCCGAAGTACGCCAGCGCAGGCGACGGGCGGCGATGACACAGCAGCGTAGCGACCGCGGGTTGGGGTAGGTCAGGGACGTTAAAAATTTTTAGTCTTAATATCGTAATAACTTTTCACTCTGTTTGAATATCTACAAACTGATTTCACTAAAATATAGCTTGACACTTTTTCTTCAATACAACTATAAATTTATCACTAAACAATAACTTTTAACCGTAGTTTTGGTATATTTTGTAGAGAGCAAGCAAAAACACACCCGTTTATATTCAAATACTTGACTGGATTTTTACCCTTAAATTACTGAAATTTCGTAGTCTAGCAACACTCCACTAAACTTGACAAGGACGCGGAGCGTGGCATACTTTTGGCGGCATTTTTCTAATGCCGTGGTCAAATAAGTATACACATGTGTGGCACGGGCATTTGATACTATTGTCACATATTTGATCACTTAAGTGCGCTTTGTCGTTCCGTGTCGGTTTTTTAGCGCAAGTCAAAGGGATCAAAGTCCAAATGTTTGTGTGCCTGCCACACTGCGCGAAGACCAGTTGCGCGAGCGTCGCCGTGGAAAGCTGTTGTGTGTAAACAACCCAACGCACTAACGATGGAGTGGAGTAACGAGAGCGTTTTCGAGTTTATACAGTTGATGCAAGGAGAGCCAGATACATGGGATCCGAAACGTAACGGGCATAAAAATCTAAATAACGTCATTGACGCCTGGAACATCCATTCACGTCTACGTTTTGTCTGTTTTTGTTTATTTATTTTTGCATGTGTAATAAATAATTACACGCACATAAATAATATAAGAAAACTGTGTCGACCAAATCATCGTCCATGTTTTGTGAAGTCAATTTGAAAACTGAGCTCAAAGCAGTGATCAAATCTTTAAACACATTTCTGTCAGACACAATAATATGTGACCAAATGTGTGAGCAAAGTTTTCAAAGAAGTGATCACTTCTTTGAAGTTCTGTCTGGCGCCGGCATAAGGGTTAGGCAGGTAGGCGCGGCGTAGCGCGACACGACGTCGGTGAACCTTTGAGTTTTAATGATACCTAGGTATTATAATTAATAAGTTGTCGGTGTTGCCATGGGTAATCTATTAACATATTACTTTAAATACATTAAATTTACTGGGGTAATTTTTTTGATCGATTTTACTATTTTACGACTGTATAACACATTTAAGGATCGGACAGGGTTTATTATACACACTGTATAAATAACATGTATTGTAATTATTAATTATGGTAACCAAACCAAATTCCTCACCATGCCCAAAGATGGTTTACTTTAATCAACAGTTGTGACCTGCCTTGTGACTAAACTTGTATATTATATAGAGAACAAGTATACTGGTTTAAGCTCACCTTACTGTATGAGATGCCGTCAAATATGGCAGTGATCTGATCCGGAGTGGCTACAGTTTGTACTATGGGGTGACTCGACAACCTCGCGTCTGTCACCAACACTGGATGCAAGGTTTTCGTCAAGAAATGATCCAACTAGAAAGAGAATAAACCATTACTATAGGCATTTCTTTATACAACTAAAATTAAATAGTATAACAACTTTCCCAGGTAAGACGTTTATAATTATGTATATGTCATACCTGTATATTCTACATACAGAATAGACCACAATTATATATATTTGATAGCCAAGGTAATGCATTTACAGAATTGAAAGCATATAAGAAAGCAAATAATAAATAGCTATATAAGTAATACTAAAGATATAAAAGTGTAAAAGAAATTATTCTCATATAGTTATTCAGTAGTCTGTGCTTCCTTTTGCCTCATTTGAATAAGTAGGTATGCGAGTAATTATGAGACGCTGGTTTCGTATGCGGGAAATTTGTTATTGGGTATTTTTGATAGGACGTTTTTTAGCAGCAAGTCGAGAAACGTGCCCGGTAGACGACAATATGATTGTCACCTACTTTGTGGGAACTAAAACATAACTAGCGAAAAATGGGTGCAATACAGCCTCTACCTACAACCATGATGTACATCCATATAGTATTTTATTCAGTATCTTAGCTAGGATATTATACATGCCAGTAGATGATATAAATTTAAACATGACCATAATGATTAAATAATCCTTACCATTTGCCAAGACGGCTCAATATTGTCCAATGCCTTAACTTGCATGTAAGAAGCAAAGCCCTCATTTAGCCAAACATCATCCCACCATTTCATAGTCACTAAAAGAAGTATAAAATGAATATTAATTACAGTATTTAAAAAAGAGTATTCAAGACAGTCTATCACCCAGTTTCCAATAGGCAGGTCAGTACTAAAAATTGTAAACTTACAACAGCTGTAATCAGCTGATAGATAACATTCAAACAGTATTGATTAAACTTTCATATACTGGGTGCAGTTCATGTTGACAAATCAATAATATATGCATTTTTCTACCGATTAGCACATCATTTAATTTTATTTAATATTTCGAATGTGTAATTAGTCAAATATATCTAACTGACTTTCGTAAATCACTGTAAATGAATGGAGTCAACTTTTGAACAATACTTCTTTTTTTCTCTTGTGGTTAGTGGCCAAGCTTTTGTCAAGAGTTGTTCAAGCCGCCTGTAGGCCTCTGACATGGCCAACAACTGCTGTCAACTTGGCAACTACCAGGACCGACCTTTTACGTGCCCTCCGAAGCACGGAGGCGCTCAGATAAAATACCAATACGCGGTCACCCATCTATAGACTGACCGCACCCAACGTTGCTTAACCTCACTAATCGTTTACCGATCAGTGAGTGCAACTGGCTGAAAAGTTAATATTAGCTTTCATGGAAACTTGAATAAATATTATTTTTTTTAAATCTCTATGAAGTACGTACAATGCGCATGTAATTGGTAAGAGAACTAAAGATTTCAAATGAACATTTGATCAGATCAAAGAAAGGTTCAGAATTGTTTCTGACTATCAATTGACATCCAATACTATTCAAACTATAAAAATCTATAAAACAGTAATAAGTCTAAGAAACAATAAGATATTTACCCAAATTGCCAAACCACATGTGAGCCAACTCATGTGCTATAGTATTGGCTACATTGATCTTGTTCATAGCAGAAGAATTTTCTTCATCAATAAGGAATGATGTCTCCCTGTATGTGACCAGACCCCAGTGTTCAGTAGCACCGGACACATAATCCGGAATGGCAATCATATCTGAAACATATTTATGATAATATAATTAATAAACAATAATGTTTCTTAACTACCCACATATTATTATTATTCAATAATTTGCTTCTACATACTTGTTATATAACAAGTAGAAGTGAATTATTGAATATATTTAAATCTGGCCAAACATAGGTAATATGTTATAAGTTTGATAAGTTTATGACTTTTTAACACATTAAATGGCACACATACACCACATACATAATAGAAAATGTATTGTTTGCTGACATTTATGACCCACACAGTCTTGATAAGATAACTCTTACTAGACTATGTACATGTCGAAACAAATAGTTACAAATGTATAAAATACGTTGTTAGGTGTCTACCTTAATCACTAAACCATGAATGTCAAGTCAATTTGAATTGTTATGAAAAATATAATATAAGTCGCTTTGTTACTTGTTTTTTTATAACAAGGTAATATTGTTTTCATCTAATAATGTTATAAGTCTTGAAAATCTTCAAATATCTTTAGTTACGTAGTTAATGTTCGACAAGAATTTTACTGTTAATTAATAAATATGTAATCCACAACAATTTAACATAAATAAAGAATCAATTATACTATACCTAGCTTAGGCAGAGGGAATGGCACTTCATAATATCTTATATAATATTCTGTAGCTCTCTTTCCAATATCCTGGGCAAAATTAATTCTGTGCAGTTCATGTTTCTGTGCAAATGATCGGAGAGTAAATTTGCCTCCTACTTCTCCAGAATCAATCTGTGTTTCTTTGTTATCAAAATCACAGACAACAAAGCAGGTTAAGTATGTTGACATTGGTACACTTGTTGCAAATGTTACCAAGTCCATATTGGCTTCCTCATCATGTGTTTTTGAAATTTCCTAAAATCATTATATTAACATTTAAATACATGTAAAGCAGCAAGTAATCAAAATATTACCCAGAGACTGCTACACAGATTTCTTAGTCTCAGAATATGAAGTAGTTACTTACATTCATGTTAGAAAGTGCCACATATGAGACGGGCTTCCATAATGTGACATCATATGTAGCTTTAAAATCTGGTTCATCAAAACATGGATAAGCTTGACGAGCATATGTTGGTTGAAATTTGCTAGCAACCATGGTTCTGAAACATAAAATATTAACACTATAGCTGCCAGGACTAGGTAAATCATTTTGAGTGTATCACTTTAGCAATTGATAAAAATGTGAGACAATGCAATTTTACTGGTTTTATTTTTACTTCTATTAAGCTGACAGGTTAACAGTAATCAAATGGATGATACAATATAAACCACAAATATAATATGTGAAGAAGAATGAATCTTGAATTAGCACTGTCTCCCTTGCTCTATTATTAAATATATGCCATAAGTATAAATGGTCTGACTAAACTTATAGTTAAACATCAGAATTTATTAGCATTTCATTAGGTAGCTATGTAGCTACCTATGTACCTTATATAAAAAGAAATAGAAAACTGTTTTGAATGCTGTATGTACTTGCAGTGATTAAATACTATGTAGCTATTACTTTGACAGACTTAAATGGAAAACATATTTTTAATATTGCTAAAGGATTTTTACCTGCCATCCTGTAATCGAGAGGAATAGAGACCAACAATATTACGAGTGAGTTCTCCTGTATAATCGATGTGGATTTTATGATTGCCTGGGCTGAGGGCACTGTCAAAGTATATATAAAGCTGCTCCAACTGTTTAACCTCCAAGAACTTAGATACAATCACTTCATCTACACCTTTATATACTTTTACATCAACAATGTTCAGAAAATTTGAATGCAGATTGATATGGTTCCTTTCCTGTTTGACAGTCACTTCAATTTTTACGCTCCCTTGAAATGTACCAGCGTTCATATCAGGACGCAGTTCGAGTTTATAATTTACAGGCCGAACAAGCGGGGAAAGTCGCTCAGACAATTTCACGTTGATACGCATGTTTTCCATAATATTTAAACCAGTAGAAAAAAGAAGCCGGCTTTTTCTTAAAATACTAGTATACTTGAATAGCCTTCTACAGTTATAATAAAGGAAAGACATGAAAATAAAAATAAACACGAACAATGGCTTTGATAAACCATGAGAAAATACTATTTTTCAATCATTAAAAATACTTTACATTCTTCTAAAATAATATGATCTACCAACACATAATTATGTACGACGTTTATATTTTTATTATGAATGATTTGAATCACAGATAATATATAGACTTGAATAAGTAGTAAGTCGACAGTCAGCACAAGTGTTGCCAGCGGATTTTATTTAATTAGTAGACAACTATAATAAAATTCAATCATGAGAAACCTTGACCTCAAGCTGAATAATAATTATATTTATGTGTGGTAAGTATTTTGCAATCTGATTGGACTGATTTATTCACGGAATGATTTATGTACCGTAACCGTGGCGGTGATGTCCCACCGGTGGATACGGACTTCTTCCAGTGTGAGAAGAGTTAGGCTCTACTAATTAATATTGTAATATAATATTCAAGTTAATTATTCTAATCGTTTTATAGTTTATAACTGCTATCATTGCTATTGTACAACATTTTTATACGATATTTTTCATTATTTTAGTTTTTCATTTTATTAACTTTAATTTTTTTCATTTCTTTGCGAGCGTAAGAATTAGTTGTAAATAAATATACCAAACTACGTAGCTATGTAATGTACGCCATTTATTCTAATTTTTGTAATATCTATGTGAATAATATATAGCTGCGGCATCTGCTGTATGCGAATCTGATCCGCACTTGGCCGTTTTTAATGATATTATTTTTTATATATTATTATTTATTAGGTATTGGATAACATGTAGGTACATTATGCGAAAGGAACATTCTGCTTAAATAACTTTTTGCGTCATTCTGCAACTGAGTCCCATAAATCACACTATTTTCTATCGGTCTGTAAACCGTTAGCGTAGCGTTAAAAGGAAACGAGTACCTAAGAGCAGAAATTGAATTAATAATAGGTAGATATTTATCTAAGTCCAGAGAAGACTTAGACAGAGAGAACTTAAGATTACGCACAAACTTATGCATTATAAAATATCCTGTGCTGTGTAGCCACTCACTGTTAAAAATGGCCGCCGTGACCGAAATTCGGTGTGGTGGACCTTATATCGACTATATGCCAGTAAGTAGTTGATCAACAGAAAACATGAAGCATGGTTAGGTATATCAACATTCTCCAAGTGTTCCTGAGATCAGTATTTAATTAAAGAAATTGTATGTTCATTTAGGTAGTAATATTATATCCTTCCCTTAGAACTTTTATAATAGCAATTGTAACTACCTACTAACGTATTTACTATTTTCTCTAAAGTACTTACTGTGTGACTTCTAGACATCTCAAGGACTGCAATTTATTTTGAATTAGCCACGATTTTTGATGTTTTAGTGTAGGTACCGCAAGTTTCGTTTGGAAATAAACATTGAGTAAATAATTACTTACTTATAAAGACACATGTAAATGTGAGTTTGTTTGTTAGGTACGCTTTCGCGTCATAACCGAGCGGTTGAGTAACCGATCATCATAAAACATACATTCGCATACGCGTTGTCAGAGGTACAGAAAAGGACATAGTACACACGGCTATACATCAAGTTAGACACCCTATATACGCATAACTACGCTACATACAAAATAGATAATTGTCGGAAAGGGACAGTGCATACTGGTGTCGATGTAATGGTAAGGATAGAGCGTAACAAAAATATAACGCACTCTCTCACACGATTCGCAGTGTTCAACTTCTAATAGTTCAAAGTCCAAACAGTCTAGGTTGATGTGTCGCTGTGTGTACCTTTCATCCAGAAAAAAAACTATTTCAGAGGGATAAATGTTTTTCACAAAATCCGCACTTAAACGAGCGATATTTATAAAGACACAGTTTAATAAACTATTGGCAATTAAGTATAAGGTAAGTAAATTATAATAACTAATTATTTTATAACTGTGTAATAATAAGTTCTTACCCGCGGCACGTGAATTTAGATTAATTAACTATCAATAGGCTTTGAGCAAAATAGTTTGACTAACTTATAAACAACAATAATAAGCATTGGTTAAAGGTACCTATATGTAAAGTTTACAGGCAAAATATCACGATGGGTTGTGCATAGAAAGAAGAAGTATATCTAGATTATTTAGATACTTATAAGCTATCTTACTACGGATTTTCCACGAACTATCTATTATCTGAAAATGTTTATCCGAGTGAATTGAATTCCTTTTTATTTATTTTTATTGAACGTCCTTTTTTTCAATCAATATAATATTTATTATATTGCAATAAGTCTTTGCGATTATTATCCATTTAAATATTTATTACATTGATTATTTTACACTTACATACTTACAGATACCATAACACAGCTTATGTATCTAACCAACCAATTAGCCAAAACGTGGTGATATTATGCCACGGGTGAAGTTCTAGCGTCTATACAATCTGAGTTAGGTTAGCCTATAGTTAAAATTTTATACAGTATATGGACCTTTTAGTGGGATCTTACCCACTAAAAGGCCCATACACTCTATAAAAATTATAAATAATCAAGTCTATCAGTTATTATCTTTCTGTATGAAAGAAGGACAAACCAAGGAACATACCTCGACACTACACTAGATAAGGCTAGAAAATGGATTTGTTACACATTATTCCATCCAGAAACTTGGATTGCCTACTACATTTAATAATATAATAATATCAGTAGGTACTGAATCTAAACTGTCCTAATGTTGGGCACGGGCCTCTTCTTAGTGTGAAAATATGAGTAAGGCCATACTCCTAACCAAATAGTACGAAATATAATTACAGAAAACAGTTATGGTGGGTACCTACGTAGATATAGATCATGATTGTTTTCTGACATCTTATTTTATCCGAAGAAATTATTAACAGAATACTCTGTCATGAAACTCTCATTGGTTACTGTGGCAGCGATCTATTATGCCAGTGTTTATGTAAACAAATTAGATGGACACGGTAGATATGTGACAAGTTTTATAAGCCGCGGTTGAGGACGGTCTGAAACCTATATCTATTCCTATCGATAAACAACGATTCCGACGTTTATTGGCAATTTGTTTACCCTTTGTATTTGATTTGTATCACAAAAATAGCTTTAACATTGGACACAACACAGAAATATACCCCCCACAACCGAAAGCCAAATATCGCCGTGTTAGTCTGTTTCAGACCATGGCTAGTGCAAGCTGGCCAAATCATTAAGCGTTAAGAGGAAACACAAGGGCCGTTTTTCCATACAAATGTAGTCCCCTGTTTCCTCCCTGGATAATGCCAGTAGAACAATAATATTTTAAAAGAACATGTATAGCCTCTATTGGCATGTCCCTATGTTTTCCTTTTTTTCATTAATTAATTATTAAAAGAGATATGAGCCTTCAAAAACCTCAAAAATTGGTCAGATTTTCCGCTGTGTTCAAACATCCAGAAAACAAATTTGAGTAGATTATATAAAAAAAGAAAAACATAGAAACACGGCCAAAGCCTTTCTTAAATTTTTAATGAAATATGTAGTTAAATCGGTCAAGTGTTGGAGAAGGAATCAGGGGACTACGAAACGTTGATTTTGTGTACTTTTATAGGTATTTTCGGTCCAAGGTGCAGTTGTCTCTATCACGCTCTGCGGGCACTGCGCGACAGCAATAGATTTTACAAATACCTATTTTTCAATTCTCTCGCCCGTGCGTGGTGTTTCCTCTTAAACAATGCACATAGCTATTATACCTATTCAGCGTTCAATTTCTGTAATCTTTTAGTACGAGTACTAAAGTAGTCTATAAATAAGTATTCATTATTGTTTTTGAGTATAATATAATTAATACCGATTAATGTAAATTTAAGCTTCATAGAAATGGTATCAATAGCACACTCTTCATCTAATATAATCTATTAAAGTTACTGATTTCATAGATACCGGAAAAATATTGTAGATTACATACTTATATTATTTAATTGGTTCGTCATGACGTCAATTCATTAGCAACAGTCCATAAATCAATACCTACTTCTGATTATTATCAAAAATAGAAATAGAATCAACCTTATACTCGAACTACTAAAAGTACAATATCCATTGTGTCTCATTTAATTTTTGTATATCTCACACATTTCACACGCTGAGGAACAAAGCGTGGGTATTGTACATTCTATAGAATTGTCGCTCTATTATAACTAACGGTCGCCTAGTGTTAGTACTATATTTATTCTGTTGCCTAGTGATC
The DNA here is from genome assembly GCA_963675205.1 of Catocala nupta. Taxonomy (NCBI): domain Eukaryota; kingdom Metazoa; phylum Arthropoda; class Insecta; order Lepidoptera; family Erebidae; genus Catocala; species Catocala nupta. Next base: position 20,288,124 of record OY776086.1, on the reverse strand, counting down.
GAAATTCGACCATAATTGATTTAAATTTTCTATGGCTATACAGATTAATTTACCTATATTTTTCAAACAAATTATTAATTACTTAAACTATACTCTTTCATTGACGATATTCCTAAGCTTGCTATTATGTTTTCTTTTTTCTTTAATAATACATATAAATAAGGTTTAGGTAACCATAGTTACGAAGAATTGTACGACGTCAGACAAAGAATGCCGAAATACTATGTCTTATTATCGCGATTCGACTACATGTGTCAAACGTACGGTTGTGTGCATGTAGTGCTTTTTCATTAATTTAATGTATTTCTAATGCATATTTTATAAAAATATTAGGATTCGCCTCTTCTTCCCCATATGAACTTTAACTGTGCCAAATTTAATATTCGTACGTCCGCGAAATTTTGTAAAAAGGGGTCCAAATTTTTGATTCACGTATTCAAGGTATCTGATGTCAAAATCAATTAAGCAATAAACAGTGAACATTTATGCTCTACATTTATGTTTAGCTACACGTAACATTGATGATTGCGAACCTTATATACACTAAGGGATACAGAAATTTAGTCATGGCGATAATACATTTGTTGCAAACCTGGCCACGTAGTTTATAGTAATTTATCACTATCAGACAAAGAGTTTTTGTATGTGGTAATTTGTATAATGTATTTTAGGTCAAAAACTCTTCGCTTTTCGTTATAAATATAGCGTGATGTTTTAAAATATTTAAGGGTAGTTTAAACTGAAGTGAATTCTTGCGACTACGACAGAAATGGTCGTGGTTGGAAAAAGCAAATCTTGCTTCGAGGCAGCTTTAATTTAAATACTTCATTATTATTTTAATTTAAATACTCCTTATTTATGTTAAATTTAATGGTATAGGTAGTTGGTTAATATATGGGTGCAAGCGGTACTTACCTACCATTTTTCAGATGGCTTGCATATAATCCAGTAATTCCTTTATCCAATCTGCCCGAATATTTCATGATTAATTTATAATCACCTTGGCTTAGTTCGTTTTTTAAGTCAATCACTAAAAATTCTCTTTTGTCCAGAGTGCCTTTTTTCGACACAGTCGGTATACTTTCATTGTTGCGATCTCTTAAAGTCAATAAGTATATTTGTAAATTTTTTGAATGTAGAGTGACTGTTTTAGTTGGTTCTAATACGCTAATCGTTATTGCAACAGATCCATTAAACGTTTTCTTTCGTAAGTTCGGAATCAAGCTGAGTTTATAGTGTTTTGGTACCACGTTTCTTGGCAGTCTGTAATATGTTGTGTCAATCTAGAAGTAAAAAGAAAATGTTAGAAATTGGTGACGTTTGCATATAACGGTTCTTCGCAACATTTACTTAGTAGTTGTTAAAAATAGTAGTAGAATAGACAATTATCTATAAATTGGAAGACTTCGCTTTTTGCAGATCGAAAGTCATTACTTGCGAGCCAAGAATTCAAGTCAGCAGATTGTAAACACATTACTACTTTAACCTAACGATTAGGGACAAGGGTTATATCAATTATGAAATGGTTTTCTTCTGTACTTATGAATTTCAACAAGTAGAGTAATTTCTTACTTTTAAAAACTGATGCTCGGCTATATACGTTAATCGAATTTGAGATTTATAACGAAGCACAACACGGAGCGCGAAATATTGCGTGCAGTTCATATTATATAGATTTGTGCTCTTTGGTGAGCTATGAGAACCATTTCGGTTACAATCCAGTCTTACTACAATGCCTCTGCGATCAGCAATAGCTATTCATCCAATATTAGACTTCACTTATACTCTGAACTTACCTCTTTCTTTGGGTCTTCTCGTTTGCGTGATTTAATATCTGTTATTTCTGGTAACGTATCAATGGTATCTATTTCAAGAATTGCCTTTTTAGTTTTACAATCTGAACCACAATTGCTTATCGCTAGTGCTACTGTAGATACCAAAAGAGAAATAGTAGCTACGATAAAAAACAATAATGATTTATTTTTACAGGTCCAATCTTTTACCTTTGTATTACTCATCTGAAATATAAAAAATGATATTTAAAAACCCATTGTTTTATATTGTATATTAATCATAATAGTTAATGAACTTCAAGAGCCACGTTTGTTTGTATTCATAACGATTTATGTATTAGTTAATTTACTATTTGAATTAAAAAGTACTTGTAAATTCAACACAAACATACATAAATCTGCACACTAAAAGAACTTGAATCAACAAATACTCTCAATGAGAATGTCACTAAGGCGTAATGATATTAAGTCAATAAAGAAAATCTAATTCTAGAAGATAAAGGATATTTTTATAATGCAACTACCACAAAAAATCTAAAATGATTTAATAGTCATCTCGTGCAACGGAAGGAATGTCAGGTGTGTCATACGCTTGGAGTTGAAACCTTATTCGGTGAAAATGATTTCCGAGGGCGTTCGAGATTCTGATCTTCTTGATCAAGACTTTTTGATCCGATCTTGCATTTCCACGATGCACGCCAACACAGTCTCTGCCATTTTTTAACTGAATGCTGTTCCACTTGATAGTTATTTTCGTGGGACATAGTCTAATCGTATATAACTACAACACACAAGTTGGTACATAGTTGTTTACATTATGTGAACATTTGATTTTAATATTCTAATAACAGCTTCAAACTACACAAATATTTGGCGTTTAACCTTATGCATCAAAGCTTTTGGATAATTAATTATGCTTGTTTAATTTATCTACATAATTGGATTATTAAGATGTAGAGTTTGTAATTGTAAATTGATGTTATGGTATCAAAATAAATGTTGGTATCTAAATTAAAAGATCATCAAGTGATTTGTTGTCAATAAATCATTACAATCATGTATGAATGTTTTGTACCTGGGTACAATGAAAACAGAAGTAGGTAGTCACAAGATTTTTTTGTAGCATTCCGATATTTTCTATAATTTCCTACGCGTATAAGTAACGATTTTCTTAGAATAATTATAAGTACTGGTAGAATATGTTTTGAATTATCAAAATTCAATTCAACTTTTTATTTGTATTTTTCTAGATATAAATTTTTACAGTTTTGGATTATGTCGTAGTAGTGACCATGTATGTAGATCAGCGAGATAATCAACGTTTCTAGAATCAGGAGATGATCATGAAAATAACACACTCCTGAGAGCGAACCTCTGCGAGCTTCGTCAGTCAGTTAGTTGCGACTGCTATTAATATTTATGACTAACGATATATAAGGTTTCGTACTATACAATATTCTGAAATCTGTTAGACTATGCATAAAGATAGTTTAAAGTTTCTAATGTTAGTATATCTTTATCTCTTTGGAAAAATTTGATAGTAAGCATCCACTGAAAACTGATATTCAGCCAAATCTGAATAACCTAGAAAAATTAGCCCATTTCAATTGGAAATAACGAGACACGGAAGAAAAAGGCAAAAAGACTATATAAATAAATTAACGTCGACTTACACAATACTTTATTTTAAACTGTTATGTTACAAATAATTAAATCTCATTACTAAACAGCATAACGAATGCTCTGAGAATATGAGCTATGTAAGTAGATTATTTGACTGTCAGTTACGAACTTGTTGTATCACTGGGTTTAAGACCGGAGTACACTTTTTGTTTCATTTATAGAACCCAACTACTATTTTATTTGGTTTGAGGTACCTATAATTGAATGAAAGCAACGGATGTATTAGTAATTCTTGTCCATGTATTAGACTTGTATTATGTATATAATTTGTTGGTGATGCAAAAAAATATTAAATAAATCACGATATATCCCAAATAAAATAATAGGTATACTTTTTTTTTTAATGTTCTTATTGTTTCGTAACGTAAGTGTACATAATATATCGGTTATAGACACTTGCTAAATATTATCTAACGATTGTCTTTGCACTAAACTCATGACTTGTGGATATCTATTAGAATAATAATATAGGCATCTCTGTTATAAACACTAAACATCTACTGTAACGTGCGCATTGTCTTGTAAAACAAATCGATATTAGGATGTAACGTCTTTAAAACATGTTAGTAAGCATATCTTAATACTTTTAGTTTGTACCTATTCTTACAGTGAGTGAAGAAAGGTTCCTAAATAACACCAGCGATTGAAAGCAAACACATACCATCTTCTTTTTGGTGCTATCATAACAGCCATAATTTATGTTGCGAAAGTTTACCAACAAGGTACCTACCTATCGTACCTCATGTAATAAAACTCTACTCAATTTCTAAACTTCTTTATTTTTAGTAGTCTTATCAGTTTAACGCTTGATAATGTCAGAGGTATGTTCAGCAAATAAATACACTTTCATTGTTTTGTTTTAATAGTATCGAACTATAGTTAAGTACATATTCCTACAGTTATATAATGGCTATAAGTTAGAATCAAGTAAATATTTGACTAACCTTGACAGTGTTCTGATCCTTTCACTTGTGGGAGAGCACAATTATTTAAATTGTTATTATTTATAATGTTTGGCTGGAGGTAAATAGGAACGGTGTTGGTAGTGCGCGAGTTTGTGCCGACTACGATTCAAATGCTCGTTCAAGCACTCCGTGTTACGACATAACGTTTCACCCGCGTCTACTCTAGATGGACTGCAATACTTTGAAAAAATATTGCGACCATGTTACGAGAATATTAAATAAGTTATTGTACTAGTTTCCATTTAAAAGTTGATCCGCTTGATCGACGTTTATGTTAAATGAAACAAGAAGTCATCTTATGCAACATGTCATTAAGTACATTATTATAATGTACCTAGCGATGCAATGTGTTTATTTTATAAAATACTTTCTCAGTAGGGAGATACAGTTCGCGACATAAGTAGTCGCACAATTAATTAATTTCTAATACCATTTTATGAATTATGATATTCCATTCACTAAGCGGTGAAGGAAAACATCGTGAGGAAACCTGCATGTCTGAGAGTTCTTTATAATGTTCTTGTAAATGTGAAGTCCGCCAAACCGCACTGGGCCAGCGTGTGGTGGACTGTCGCCTAAGCCCAGCAGTTACTATTCCCCATTTACAAATTGACATTAAATAAAACATCCTTTAACTATTCATGCTGTAAAAATGGGTATTGTTATTACTACGAATTATAAATGTTTAATGACAGAAAAATGTAGTACATCGTGTGAAACTTATTCTAGTACTATTTACAAACAATTGAAGAATTCTACGATGCCTAAACCATTTTTGTAAATATTTAGTATTATGATTATTTGTGTTTTTGTAATTATGTTATCTTTTATTATAAAATTATTCAAGATCTAGCAATTGTTTTGGGATTTATTTTGCTGTGTGCACCTACCCAACATTTGCTTTGCGTTACCTTTTAACATTAATTAGAATAAAGTACCTACATATTGTTTTTGACACGTTCTATAATATCTGGCTGCATATTTCTGTATTACTAAAGAGAGCCTGAAAATCTGTCACACAGGTTTCGTACCTAGTACAGACTCCAGCTCTCACTAAGGTTTTAGTTTATGTTTTAGGTACCTATTATTGTGAATATAATTAACTTTATGAAAGAAATAAACAATATTATATGTTTCTCTTTTCACAGATGTTTTCAAACATATTATATTAGAAAATACCTGGCCCTTTGGGAGGCTTACATGGATATTTAGGTCATTATTACTATTATTATCTATTACAAAGGACCGTGCCCTGTTTTATACTTTTCATTATGATAGATCTTATTCAGAGGAACGCAACATGCATGTTTCTGTGTTATATGGTACACAGAAATATTTACATATGTCGCACGTCACCTATGTACTATATACCCAAAGGATTCCTAAGTCGTGTGTCACACCCATTGCTTCTTCTTACCTGTTTACCGTGTTCGTTCTGAACTCTTACGATTTCAGAGTCATTTGAAAATGTGACCTACTTTGCTCGATGAACTCGGGATTCCACAGTTGGCAGTTTTACATGCATATTAAGCTTACTTAAGAACATGCATGGTTTATAGAATTATTTTCATTTGGTCGGCATCGAATCACGCTGTTGTCTTAAACATGCTTTATATTCTCTCTGAGTATCCTTAAAAGCATTACCGGTATAGAATACCTTGTGCCTAATGCATAAATATACAAGGTAAATCCTGCAGCTTTGTAAAATAGTCTTAATATGTAATAGTACTTAGTATGGGAAAATAATATACATAATTATACATTGAAATTAAACACTATACGGATTTTGTCGCGTTGTTTATTTTACTTTATAACACTGTTATTACATAATTTTAAAAAACTCTAACACTACTATTATTGAACTTTACTACTATTTAACCTATATATTTTTAATTAAAACTATTTATATTTGAGTTTACACTTTGCCCCGACGTTTCGGTTGCTTTACAGCAGCCATGTTCACGGGGAGACTAAGATGGTAGTTGTCCCAACGTTCTCAAGTGTACCTAGTTATTTCAAAGTACCCGAACGTAATTTAATCTTTGGTGTTCCTATTTACGCAGTATGAGCTCAAAGTATCATGAAGTCTAGCTGTGTTTTGCTTCTTCTTGGGTTTGACTATTTGAATGACTGGATCCCAAGCTGGTGGTACATTCCAACCATCCTCTCTATTGAAATTAGGATGTTTTTTAATTTCAATAGCCTCGCGAAGCATCCTTGGTAGGAATCGGTGTTCTTTTGCGAGTATATGTGGTTTGTCAAATCGTAGGTAGTGGTTGGTCCCCTGTTGCACATGTTCACATACAGCAGACTTCAACGAGAGTTGGTGTTTAACATCAGCTATATGTTCTTTTATGCGGGTGCCTATGCTTCTCTTGATTTGACCAATGTATGAGAGTCCACAGTCACAATCTATTTTATAGACCCCTGCATCTTGTAAAGGTAATTGGCACTTGACGGATGGTAAAAATTGACTTATCTTCGTTGGCGGCTTGAAGTATGTGTTGATTGAAGCTCGCTTCAAGATGTAGCCAATCTTGTCAGTGACACCCTTTACATATGGTAGTATGACAGGCTGGCGCTCGACTGTGGCTGGCTTTTCTCGGGATCTGTGACGGCGGCGCGGCTGTTGGAGCTTGTTGTCTTGCAGTACTTGCTTGACATGTTGAAGCTCGGCGTCCAGGTGTTTCTTGTCACAGATGCCGTGGGCTCTCTGAAACAAAGACATTCCCACGATAGCTAACTGTTTAGGATGGTGGTGAAATTCACACCATTTAAGTACCTGTTTGTATGGGTCTTTTTTCTATACACAGTGTGGCTCAAAGTATGATCAGGATTCCTGATGACAAGAACATCTAAGAAAGCTAATGAATTATTTGCCTCTAATTCCATAGTAAATTGGATGTTATTATTAATGGAATTAAGATACAACGCGATAAAATCCGTATATAGTAGTTAAATTTCAATGAATAACATTCGCGTAAACAGAAGACAATATTATATAAGTGTTAGTATTTGTCATTTAATATACTGTGATCTGATGCAAATATTAGTGCCATGGATGTTTGTCATTTAAATAATCATCTATATTATAATATGCTTTAGAAATTAAGCAAGTTTTAATTTTAACTTTAAATGTATTCTCTGGTAATTCTAGAATATTACTCAGGATTTTATTATAAAAACGTATACCAAGACCCATGAAGGAACCATGAACTTTATGTATACGGTAGAATAGAACACATAATTTATATTTATTTCTAGTATTGATGTCATGTATAATAATAATAATAATTTATTGTCTCTAAAAGGGCACAAACAATTTATATATTCCCTAGACCCCACACTAGGATACCCTGTGTCGTGGGATCTATTTAAAGTAAACCATTTTGTTACTTGAATCAATGCACTGTTTACTTCGTCAAAATGGTCCCTATTCCTATTTACTTTAAATATTAAAGAAGTATCGTCAGCAAACAGTACAACGTCACAAATATTGTTCAAATAAAAAGGTAAATCGTTTATATAAATTAAAAATAAAAATGGGCCTAAAATCGAACCTTGCGGCAGCCCCTAGCTTTACAGGTAAGCTATTTGATTTTGAACCATTGACGTCTACACTATGAATCCTGTTATTCAAATACGACGTAATTACATCCAGTGCATTACTCTGAACACCGTAATGCCTTAGTTTCCGTATGAGCGTATCATGACAGACGCAGTCAAATGCTTTTGAGAGGTCGCAAAAAACACCAATAGCATTTTGTGAGTTTTCCCATGCTCTGTATATATGTTTGAGTAAAGCTACTCCTGCATCCGTTGTTGAACGACCCTTAGTAAAGCTATATTGGTTGTCGTGAAAGAGGCTATTTAAATTAAAATGTCTAAGTAATTGCTTGAGTATTAATTTTTCAAATATTTTGCTAAAAGCCGGTAGAATTGATATTGGCCCAGAATTACTAGGATCAGTTTTACTACCGGATTTAAATAAAGGTATGATTTTACTATTTATCATCAAATCTGGAAAAGTGCCCGAATCTACACACCTATTAAATAACCCACTTAAATAAGGAGCAACTATATCTATTATACTTTTTACGACCTTAACGGAGATACCCCAGAGATCCCCCGTATTTTTAGATTCCAGAGATTGAAAAGCGTTGATTATATCAGTTGCGTTAACATAATCAAATCTAAATAATACTCTACACTTTGTTACGCTGGAATGTAATAACCTATCTATCGTCTATAGATGAAGAATTTAATGCGCTCGTGGTGGTAATCGGTACACTAGCAAAGAAATTATTGAACACGTATGCTACATCGGCATTATTTTTGATCATTTTATTATTATCCATCAGACTAAAACTATTGTCTCTTTGAGTTATCTTGCCACTAGCTTCGTTAATAGCTCGCCAGGTAGCCTTAACTTTATTAGAGGGCTGTTTGATTTTGTTACTGATGAACTAGGACTTAGGTAAGTTGCATACTTTTTTAAAAATTTTGGAGTAATTCTTAACATATTCAGTAAAAGTAGGATCAAAATTATAATAATAATAATAATATTCTACCACATACAACACTATCTAGCCCAAACTAAGCAGAGCTTGTACTATGGGTACTAGACAATGGATACATATATACTTTTTTTTTTGTAAATACATACATATTATATATAGAAACACTCAGACCAAGACAAACATCCATGTTCATGCACACAAATATTTGTCTTGTGCGGGAATCGAACCCGCGACCTCAGACGTGGCAGTCGGTTACACTAACCACTACGCCATCGAGGCCGACGAAATATATATATATATATATAAATTATATTTCTTCATACTATATAACTCATACATTTTCACTCTGCTCTTATAAATACCTACGGTTGCCCATTCGTTAATGACCTAGTTCCTTTATTAACTTTTACTTTAAACCTAAACGTATTATCAAATTCTTTCTTAACAATACCAAAAAAGCTGTCATACTGTTTATTAGGAGATTTATTTTCCCTTATATTAGAGTACATATTACATTAAATTTTATTTCTAAAATGTATGAAGCGATTATTTGTTAAAGGCCTAACAAGTATATTTTGTTTAATATTATTATTATTAATGTTTGGAAACATTGCTAATTGTCCAGAGTGATCTGAGGTTAAGTCAGCGGTAATTAATTTGTATGAAACGTTACAATCACTGAAAATGTTATCTAAACAAGTGGAAGACGTGGCAGTTATTCTTGTTGGTTCCAAAAATAAATTCGTTAAATTAAATGATTTAAATAAGTTTATAAGTCTATTAGCCAAGGAAGAGCCATCTAGTATATTAATATTAAAATCACCGCATACTAATATGTATCTCTACTAGTTCTGATTTTAGTAATTACATCTTCCATCACTGATTCAAACAGATTAAAGTTACTCAATGGGGGGGCGATATACACAAATAATTATATACCATTCAAGCTCAACACAGGACAGTTCTATGGTACGCTCTATAGACAAACAAGTTATGTCTTTACGTTCCCTGCAAGTTATTGTGTTTGCAACAAGTTTTAAAGAACCACCGTGAATGGCTTGTGTTCTTGAAAAGGTGCTATGTACCATATAATTCATACTATTTAAAAAACTTACTTCATAGCTTTTGAGCCAATGTTCTGTTATACACATAACCTGAACATTGTGGGTCTCTAGAAATAAACTTATCTCTAAATATTTGCCGGATAGTCCTTGTATCTTTTGGTGAGCAACACTCAATTAATAACCTCTATCCTTTGTCCTAACCTTAAGTTTAAATCAACTTTGTCATTATTTATAATAGAAGAATTGATTGAAATAGAGTTATTTACAGAAATTAAATTCATGGATACCCTACAGGTACCTGTGTCATTTTGTATATTATATGCTAATAATTTAGCAAGTTGTCGTTTGTAATATAATGAAAGATACATATATCTTTTGTCAAAATAAAATTACTAATAAATATATTAGTATCAAAACATAAAATGTCCTTATATTGACATGTCAGATTATACATACATAAATTTATGTCATGGATATATTTATTTTCATGATAATTAAATTTATTTGAGTAAGGTAATGCACATGTTATAAATTTACATCATAATTTATTTTGTATTGACAGCATTATGTCTATCAGATTGATAATATCCTTTTTTGTGACTAATAAGCTATTCCCATATAGAAATATATTTGTGGAGTTAATATCTAAACTAGCTGTATTTAGTTTATGAATAAGTTTGGAGAAAGTCATATTAGGGAAACAGAAGTTAATAATCTGCTGTTTTATGTGACTTTTAATTAAGCTACCAAAACCTATACCTAAATGATCAGAGAAAATATATATCTTTTCAATATTACTATTTACACAGATCTTTGACACAATTACAATTTACATAGAGAAGGAGTGGCGAATTTTAATATTTTTATAAAATATGCATTTGAAATACATTAAATGAATGGAAAAACACTACACGCACACAACGATGCATTTGACACACGCAGTCGAATTGCGTTCGTAGTATTTCGGCATTGCTCGGCTAATGTCGTACAATTCTTCGAAATCTAAATGAAATGTGATTATTAGGGTATAGTTATAGACAATAAAACTTTAATAACGATCAAACTTAAAATTTAAATCACAGTTACACTTTTACGCGTTAACTGCTCGACCGATAATTATAAAATATTACATTCACTTTATCAGGAGTACAAAAAAGGATATATGTACATAGATTTAGCCAGTAAAAAGGACTGCCCGAGCAAAGTCGCGGGCGAAAGCTACTAAAATAAAAAAGTCGATTTATTATGACATCGTCGATTCTATTTCCAAGTATCTGTTATCCGAACATATAAAATAAGTAAGTAAATAGAGAAAATTCTTTACGTGTGGTTTCATATGTATTTGGTTTGTAAACAAGCTATAAAATACACATACCAAATACCTTCACATGTTTTCGTTATATACCTAACAAATTGTATATGCAAGATTATCTAGATATATCTTGATAAAAAATATACGATCATTTGATATGCTAATCTAAAGCTATCTATCGATTATCGCATATTATTCAGTACTGAATTACTTATCAAGTTGTCAGTCACTAGATGTCAAGGTGACAAAATTACCTAATAGATTATATTAGCTGTTGGTTTAGAATATACCTACTAGCTTTTGCCCGCGGCTTCGTTCGCCTAAAAGTAGGTTAGGTTAAGTTATGTTATGTTGATCGCGGCAGTCGGACTGGTTGCCCTCTCACTCCCGGCTGTGGTTCAGTCTATGGTTTGGAGTGAAAGATCGTGGACCGCCGTCGCCTCCTTCTGTAAGGAAGTAATTTCCATCAAGGAGGCGGTGGAGCGAAAGAGGGAGCGCTCAAATCCTCTCCCAAACCGTAGAACCGGGTGCCGGAGGGCGTGAGATGAACTCCAGCCACCCTGAGGTTTGACCTGGGGGTGGTGGGCTGCGTGGGCCTGCTCGCCACCTGATCAGCATCAGGTCCGAGAGGCAGCGTGCGTGTTCCAACGTGCGCCTCCGTGTCATGTCCTTGTCATGTGGAGGAAGTATTTTTGTGTAGTGGCCTGCTTTTGCCACACGGTGGGCCGAAACTACGGCGGGGTCGCGATTGCATGTGAAAGCGATTCGCGCGGCCTTGCCGTCTATAGTTATGTCAAGGAACAGCGTTGTAGGTTTAGTCGGTATTACCGGGGTATCTTTTCCCCGGTGAGCCCGACATAACCTCTTCGTCGCCCCGCGGAGTGGCATGCGTCAAAGCATTTGCCAAAAAAAAAAAAAAAAATTGTTTTGTTATGTTCGGGCACGCCACGATCGTGGCGATAGGTCTCGTTTTTGAAGAGTCGCTGAAGAGGTGGCATAGCTTCCTCACCTTCCGGCTGACACAGGTAATGACTGGCCACGGTTGTTTTGGCCAGTTCCTGTGTCGCTTAGGCCGGTAGGAGACGCCCGGATGTCATCACTGCGGTGACTGCCACGATGTTATTGTGGACACGACGCTGCACACGAAAGTGGATTGTCCCGCCTGGGCATCGCAGCGCCGTGAGTTGATCGCGGCAGTCGGAATGGTTACCCTCTCATTCCCACCCATGGTTCAGTCTAATGTCCAGAGCGAGAGGTCGTGAGAAGCGTTTTTCCTTATCAGGTTATGTGCAACGACCTTACGCTGGCAACAATTTGACTCACAAACAAAGAGTATATAACTACAGACTTAGTCGTGCAAAGAGATATATAGAATGCACTTTTGGAATTATGACAGAAATATGGAGGATTTTGCACAGACCGTTAAATGTTGGACTTGAATTTAGTGAACAAATTATTAAAACTTGTTGCATATTGCACAACTTTGTTAGATAGATGTAGAAAGATTTGCAGACCGGAAATTAACATACCAATAATTTCTGGACTCGATAGCAATCAAAACATTGAAACAGAGGGTGTACAATTTTCAAGAAGTATGACTGAAAGAAATAAGTTTGCTGATTACTTCGTCTCAGCGGAAGATTCATTGTCATGGCAAGATAATAAAATTTAAAACTTACTCTCTTATTTTATTGCTTTGCAGTTTTCGTTTCAAAATCATAAATAAAGTACTGATTTGTTCCCACGCCTTTTTTTTGCAATACGATCACTGTACTCCCGTGTAGTCATGTCCCATATCGCAGGACGATTCTGTATTTCTAGGATAAAGGTTTCGATATTAATTTCACTCGGTGATTCCATTTTTACGCGTGTCAACACAACACTGTCTGCCCTGTGACTGACCAAAACAGTAGCGGGCGGCGGGGATAGCAGGAGAAGGGGTAAGAACGCGACGCGAGCGCCGCCGCGCCGCCCGCGTGCGCGCCGCGTGCGCTCTCCAGCTCCACATACGCCGCAGGGCAGCAAAACGCGACGCTTACGCAGCGCGCTCGTGGCGCCCGCGCTATGGCACGGCACTACTTACACGCCCGAGTAACGCGCACGCCTAATGTGGGGTCAGCTTAAATATTATTCAGTTGGTAAGTGGTTCGTTCTAAAAGCTCAGTTCATTCGGAGTACATTGATATACAATACAAGACTTTAAATATAAGCCTTTCAATACAAAAACGGAAAACAATCGAATGCGTAACTCTCTTTTTTTGTTGAACCCATATGGCGTCACCGAGGTTTGACGGGTACAAATGTGTGGACTCTATATGGGGTCAGCGGGGTTTGATAGGTTTATAACTTACTCAATCGGATGATTCGTGACGTCACTTGTTTATGACGCCTTCCATTACCAACAATATTATTAGAATAGTACCAATCAAATGTATAAACAAATTAATCGAAAACATGTATTGCTATTATCTATCAATACGATCTCCCAATTGCATTTACCCAAATTTCACGATCATTTATCAGTTTAATATGGCCATAGAAAATACAATATAATACTACATTTTAAAATGTGTTTAGCGCCATCTATCGGATGTTGGAGTGAATTAATTTTAGTTATACAACATCACAAATCGATATCGCGCCATCTATCGGGTTATTATAATACTAAACGTTAAAGGTACTTTTGTGTAAAATATTTTTTTTTTTATTTCTACACTGTTTAATACCAAACTTCTAACGACACCTTTGTCAATTACCTTATATAAGCGAACAGACAGAGCTTAATTAGCTGAATGTAATTATTTTAGATAGATGTGCGTAAAATTACTCGGGATCAGATTTTTATTTGGGATATCAGAATTCTACCGGGATACAGTATATCCCTTTTTCTGTACTCCAGGCATCACGTTGTAATTCATTCATAATATCAGTAGAACGAGTTGTTATAGCGGACGACCGTCTAAAAGTTGTTATATTCTGGATGAAAGGTACCCTATGTCCTTTTCTGTAGCCCTGAACACGTGTGTGCGAAATTTGATGATGATTGGTGCAGTAGTTAAGGCGTGCAAGCGTAACAAACAAACAAACTTACATTCGCATTTATAATATTGGTTAGGATTTATAATTTACTAGGTTTTCCCCGCGGTTTCAGCCGATAAAAAGTAGCCTATGTGTGAATCCAGGTCTCCAGCAGTTTCATTGCAATCGGTCCAGTAGTTTTTGCGTGAAAGAGTAAGAAACATCCATACATCCATACAAAATTTCGCGTTTATAATATTAGTAAGGATAGAAATATGGATTTTCTATTATGACCAAAAATAAATTATAACTGAGGCTGGATTTTTAGGGCCTTATGAAAAACATCTCTTATTCTTTGTGCCTTTGTTTTTTTTTATAAAACCTTAGTACAACGGACACGAAGAATGAGATTCTTTGAAATATCCATTGTATCATAGTTTTTACACGAGAATCTTTTTGAATCTCGTGATGATCACATAATTTTCCTCGCGTATAAATCGAAGCCTAGTTGTGAAATCAAAACTTTCTATACACGTGTAGAAATTGGTTAGCAACATAACAGCCGTCTTAATAATATCTTGAACAATTCTATCAAATACTTCATATGAAGCTAAAGCTTTATACAAAACTTTGGGAATCTCATATATGTAGGAACTTAATTTACGTATAACATTGTATTTGCTACGTAATAATTTTATAAGTTGTAAAGCTTTACAAATGCTGTAAAAGTTTGAACTAAAGATTTTGTATGTAAAATCTGTATTGTACTGATTTAACTTTAAAGGCTTTATTAAATAATATTTAATTAATGTATCTTAAACAAAATGTTATGTACCCCTTTATACTCATACATCCTGATCTTAAATAAATCCTAACTAATATTATCCTAATTGATATTATAAATGCGAATGTGAGTTTGTTAGGATTTCACGCCTTAAAACTTTCTAATGATCGGTCGAGTAGGACCGATCATTATAAAGTTTTGTATATGTCGCAGGCAATTTGTATGATACCGCGTTTTACAAACCGCGTCGTCCGTTTAGAAACGCTCGCTGTTTTAAAATATGCCGAAGGCAAATTGGTGACTCGTTCAATCGTCGGGGCTCCTATTACTGGGTGGTCACAAAAAAAATTACCACGCAGGGTACGGCGGGAGTAGAGCTCCCGCTGCCGTCTTCTAACCTAACCCATCCAAGTCGGAGTGCTAAGAGTCAGGACTCGGAGCATTAAGTGACAAGGCAATTTATATTTTGCCTTCGGCATATTTTAAAACAGCGAGTGTTTTTAAACGGACGACGCCGTTTGTAAAACGCGGCATCATACAAATTGCCTGCGATATATACACGTTAGGAACAGAAAAGGTCATTTTGTGCCTCTCTTCCAGGGAAAAACACTGTTCCTGGGGGATAGACAATTGACATAACATACAAATACACGAGCGAATCCGCGGGTAAAATGTAGTAACACGATAATGCGACCAATTTACAATGAATGAATTTGCAATATTACATCTGGAAAGTATTGTGATCTAATGGGTCACAGATTCAGTCCCTTCCTTCAGCACCCGAGTAGGTAGGGTTCGGGGGGAGAACTACGGGTCTCCCCCTTAGGATCAGGGTACTACGGGGTCGGGCTAGCCCACCGCGCCTCGAAAGGCGTGTTCTATCGGCCGCTGATTAGAGTGCGCGGTGCCTGACATTGAGGTTGGATTCGTAGTGGCTATGTGGTTAGCCGCAGAGGACGGCATGTTCGTTGCTCGGCAAGCACGTGGCGTTTGAGCGTCGGAATCATGCGCGGCTAGTGCGAACCAGTTGGTCGCACGAGGCACTGAGTTGCCTTTAGCGAAGTGGTAGTGTGGTTTCACTGCCACGACGCATCTCGGGTGCTTGCCTGCTCAGCAAGTAAGAGTCATAGCTAGGTGACTCGGGCAATACCCGGCTTGTAGGCCAGAAAGGGTAGACGTATGGATGTACGTCGGGAAGTGAGCGTGCCTTACAGCTCCGGCACCATACTGGAAATATGGGAGGCGGCTTCTCTGTTGGCCCCAGCGAGGATATCGTTAGCAACTCTCTGAGTTCGCGAATGGTGAGCGGCTTTATTGCTCCGGTACCTATCTGGACAATAGGTAGTGCCACTTACGTACGAGGTAGCTCGCTTACGAGAACTGGGTCTTAGGATTTGGGGATAAGACCTGTCTATAATTGGTCCCTGAAGGTGCTTTCGGGCACTGGAAGGTACAGCGGCTCCCAGTGTATACCGAAAAGGTGGGAAACTGGGAACGCTATATCATAAACTAAATAGTCTGTAGAGAGGAAAGGTCACAGATTCAACTATCTATGTTGAAGTCGTAGGCTGTGGCTAATTAACCTATTGAGTCTCAACACACCGGCGGTTTTCACCAGAACCAATAAGTTTTTAATTATATCTGGCATTCTAAGACTTTTCAACCATCGGACATAAATTACGCACAGAATCTGTACGACTATTTATTTTGTGGAACACATTATTTTACTCTGTGTGATAGGGGTTAAAGTATGAAGTTGCCGTTGTATAGTAATAGAGACTTTTTTTAATTTTTTAAATTTTATTTAAGTAGCTTTGGTCCCGAGGACTACTTCACTCCATTAGGTCTACACATAGGTACAATATATCAAAATAACAATGAAAAACAGAACATTCATGTGCATTGTGAACGTCGTCGCATTCCACACGCAGGAATTTTATATAAAGCAATAGCGGCCTCAGATAGAGGATAGGCCATAATTCTGTTACAAGTGCCCAGGTCCTTCAAATCTTTAGTGATGAGTAACATTTCATTTGTAATATCTTCGTTCCGGACACATTCCACTATGATGTGTAACCATCTTCTAATAAGCCACAGTCGGAACAGAGAGGCGATGGAGCCTTTTTCATCATATAAGCAAATTTATTAAGTGGAACGTGTACGGATCGCAGTCTAAAAGCTATAACTAAGGTTTGTCGGCTCAGTGTACAATCATCAAACCATGGCGACTTCCAGGGTTCATTCTGTAACGTCTTGTTCCATATGCCTTTTTCCAGTGATCGCTCGTTAAAGTAAGTCTTCCAAAGATCTCGACTATGTTAATATGTAATAGATACTTTGAATTGATATAAAACCTTCATAGTGTGAGATTATCGTGTAAAACATTTTCACAACATGATACATAATATAAGACACTTCTTTTAAAAAATGTGCAACATTCGATTTTCGACTTTCAATTGTTTTTTATTCAGCTTAGACGGGAAAGATGGATACTTCGAAAATTCGAGTTATTTTTAAATACGAGTTCCGATGCGGGACTAACACGGCAAAAACGGGTCGCAATATAAAAGCTTTTTTTTTTACGTGGGCGAATGCATTGACGCATACTCCTCCGCGGGGGCGGGCGGAGGGATTATGTCGGACTCGCCGGGGTAGAAGAAAGGGGTTAAGAATAATGTACCTCCCGGAATACCGACTAAACCTACCACGGTGTTCCTCGACAAAACCACTATCGACGGGGCCGCGCGAATCGCTTTCGCATGCGGTCGCAACCCCGTCGAGGTTACGGCCCGCCGTATGAAACGGCAGGCCACTACACGAAGAGACCTACCCAAACGACTCACTCTATAAAATTCCCTACTGTCTCCACCCTAGAGGGGAGACGGACTCGACACAGAGGCGCGCGTGGGAACACGCACGCCGCCTCTTGGACCTGGTGCTGAACGGATGGCGGGCAGGCCCACAAAGCCCGCCACCCCCAGGTCAAACGCAATATCAACGCTGAGTTTGGACAGTGGCCTGCCTTTTTTTTTTTTTTTACGTGGGTGACTGCAATGACGCATATCCCTCCGCGGGGGCGGGCGGAGGGATTATGTCGGACTCGCCGGGGTAAAAGAAGGATGGAATCATAGTAAAGTGCCTCCCGGAATACCGACTAAACCTACCACGGTGTTCCTCGACAAAACCACTATCGGCGGGGCCGCGCGAATCGCTTTCGCATGCGGTCGCAACCCCGCCGAGGTTTCGGCCCGCTGTATGAAACGGCAGGCCACTACACGAAGAGACCTACCCAAAGGACTCCCTCAAAAATTCCCTACTGTCTCCCCCCTAGAGGGGAGACGGACTCGACACAGAGGCGCGCGTGGGAACACGCACGCCGCCTCTCGGACCTGGTGCTGAACGGATGGTGGGCAGGCCCACAAAGCCCGCCACCCCCAGGTCAAACCTTAGGGTGGCTGGAGGTCATCGCGCGCCCTCCGGCGCCCGGCTCTGTGGTTTAGGAGAGGGTTTAAACGCTCCCTCTTCCGCTCCGCCGCCTCCTTGATGGAAATCACTTCCTCGCAAAAGGAGGCGACGGCGTTCCACGACCTCTCACTCCGAACCATAGACTGAACTACGGCCGGGAGCGAGAGGGCAACCGATCCGACTGCCGCGATCAACTCACGGCGCTGCGATGCCCAGGCGGGGCAAACCGCCAAAGTGTGCAGCGCCGTGTCCTCTACAACGTCGCGGCAGTCGCCGCAGTGGTGACAACCGGGCGTCTCTTGCCGGCGTATACGACACAGGAACCGGCCAAAACAACCGTGGCCAGTCAGTACCTGTGTCAGCCGGAAGGTGAGGGCGCCATGCCGCCTCTCTAGCCACTCCTCAAACACGGGACTTACCGCCACGATCGTGGCGTGCCCGAGACAGTGGCCTGCCTTTTTTTTTTTTTTTTTTTTTTTCGTGGGGGAATGCAATGACGCATATCCCTCCGCGGGGGCGGGCGGAGGGATTATGTCGGACTCGCCGGGGTAAAATAAAGATGTTAAAAAGATAATGTACCTCCCGGAATACCGACTAAACCTACCACGGTGTTCCTCGACCAAAACCACTATCGACGGGGCCGCGCGAATCACTTTCGCATACGGTCGCGACCCCGCCGAGGTTTCGGCCCGCCGTATGAAACGGGAGGCCACTACACAAAAGACCTACCCAAAATAGGCACTACTTCCCCTACTGTCTCCCCCCTAGAGGGGAGACGGACTCGACACAGAGGCGCGCGTGGGAACACGCACGCCGCCTCTCGGACCTGGTGCTGAATGGATGGCGGGCAGGCCCACAAAGCCCGCCACCCCCAGGTCAAACCTCAGGGTGGCTGGAGGTCATCTCGCGCCCTCCGGCGCCCGGTTCTGCGGTTGGGGAGAGGGTTTAAACGCTCCCTCTCCCGCTCCGCCACCTCCTTGATGGAAATCACTTCCTCACAGAAGGAGGCGACGGCGTTCCACGACCTCTCACTCCGGACCATAGACTCAACTACGGCCGGGAGCGAGAGGTTAACCGATCCGACTGCCGCGATCAACTCACGGCGCTGCGATGCCCAGGCGGGGCAAATCGCCAAAGTGTGCAGCGCCGTGTCCTCAACAGCGTCGCGGCAGTCGCCGCAGTGGTGACAACCGGGCGTCTCTTGCCGGCGTATACGACACAGGAACCGGCCAAAACATCCATGGCCAGTCAGAACCTGTGTCAGCCGGAAGGTGAGGGCGCCATGCCGCCTCTCCAGCCACTCCTCAAACACGGGACTTACCGCCACGATCGTGGCGTGCCCGGCACTGGGGTGCACAAGTCGCTCCTTCCAATTCGCCACTAGGACCTGGCGGAGCTCGGACCTCGCCGCCTTGATAGCGGGAGGATCCGGTCCTTCGCCCCGAGCTAGTGCCTCCTGGCGCCAACGATAGAGCGACGCCAGGAGCGCCGCTTCCAGGTCCCATGGCATCGATCCGGCGAGGAGGCTCGCAGCCTCAAACGAGATCGTGCGGTATCCCCTAATCAACCTGACGGCCATGACGCGCTGTGGTGCACGAAGCGCCGAGATATTGCGGGCCGTCAGGTTGTCTGCCCAAACTGGGGCCCCATATAGGGCCATGGACCGCACGACCCCCTCGTAGAGCCTCCGGCAGGAGGTATTTGGCCCCCCAAGGTTGGGCAGTAGGCGCGAAAGCGCGCCTGTAGCGCCCCGAAGAATGGGGGCCAAACGACGGAAGTGGGCTATAAAGTCCCATCGGCTGTCGAGCAAGAGACCCAAGTACTTTAGGGTTGGCTCGACGCCGATGCGGACCCCTCCTACCATAATATGGGCCCCTGGAGGTGGCCGTTTCCGAGGGCCGTGAAAACAAACGGCCTCGGACTTGGACAGGGCCACCTCGAGGCCCAACCGCCGGATACGACCAACGACTTGTGCGACCCCAGCGGTCGCCAGTATGGCCGCCGCCCGGTGCGACTTACCCCTCGCCGTGACAAGCGTGTCGTCGGCGTAACAAATGACGCCGACGCCACGGAGGAGCGCACCTCGCAGCACCCAGTCGTAACCGATGTTCCACAGGAGCGGACCCAGAACCGATCCCTGTGGAACACCGCACGACATCTCTCGCCGACTCCAACCGTCGTGACCCGGGTAGACGACTACCCTCTCTGAAAGATATGCCCCGACTATGCGGCGGAGGTAGGTCGGCACTCGATGGAAAATGAGTGCCTCCCTAATGCAACTCCAGGGCAAGGTATTAAAGGCATTCGCGATGTCCAAAGACACCGCGAAGACGACCTCGCCCCGGGACACCGCATCCTCCGCCAGGCTCCTCACACGCTGGACAGCGTCAATGGTGGAGCGCCCGCGGCGGAAACCATATTGGTTTTCCGCCAAATCTGGGCCCACCGTGGACAGACGCTGGACGAGGCGCTCCGCGATAATAAACTCGAAGAGTTTAGCCACCTCGTCCAGCAACACAATGGGCCGGTAGGCGGACGGAGAGTCCGCCGGGCGCCCCTCCTTCCTGATCAGGACCAGTCTCCCCACCTTCCACTGGCGCGGAAACTGGCCCTGCACCAGACACTCGCTGAGGAGCCCCCTCAGTCGGGGCGCGAGCTCCTCGAGGACCAGGGCCAATGCACGACCTGGAATGCCGTCGGGCCCTGGGGCGGTGTTTTTCGAGCGAAGTCTCGACACCGCCGCTCGCAACTCTACCTGGGTCACTTCGGG
The DNA here is from genome assembly GCA_963675205.1 of Catocala nupta. NCBI lineage: Eukaryota > Metazoa > Arthropoda > Insecta > Lepidoptera > Erebidae > Catocala > Catocala nupta. Next base: position 20,266,750 of record OY776086.1, on the reverse strand, counting down.
AACCACGTCGTCGTCAAAGTCCGCGCTGGACGCCATGGAAGGCGGAACCATTTGCGGAGGAGTGTGCTCCGCCCGTGAAGGAAACAGAGCGGCCACCACCTCCTCCACAAACTGTGGCCGGAGACTCTGGGACAAGGGGGGCGCCCAGGAGCGAAGCTTGCCCCTTACCATAAGGTATGGACGCCCCCAGGGATTAAGGTCCAGAGTCCCCAGCAGTTCTTGGCGGGCCAGATCCTTGGCCCGCTTGATGGCAATTTTGAGAGCCTTTTTGGCCGCTCTGTATACCTCATACAATTCCGCCTCCCTGGCGTCGAAATCGGGAGGGCGGCGACGCCTCCTACGAAGCCGGATGTACTGGCGTCTGGCCACCACGCAGGAGTGGCGCAGCTCGGCAATATGTTCCGACCACCAGTACACCCGGCGCCTAGCTGTAAAAGTTTGAGGAACTCTAGGCATCGCCGCATCACAGACTTGAGTTATGGCCTCCCGGAACCGCTCGGCCTCCATCTCGATATTGTCAGGCCTGGCCGGTGCTGGCACCCAGGCCTGAACGATGGAGGCTTCCAGGAGGACCTCCCGATTTAGCTTCTTCAAAGCCCAACGCGGACCGCCCCCAATCGGGGAGTGGCCTGCCTACCCTAACTCCTTCTACTCCTCTCTAACTCAGATAAATATTTATTATATTATATTATTTTATTTTGAAGTCCAATATTTATATTTATCGACGAGTAATTAATTTCCATAAACAAAATTTCTTAAATCCTATATCATAATATCAGCGCCAACTGTCGCGTACCGGCTGCACTAGCGCTGCGTTAGAAATTGGAATGCTCCTAATTCGACGGAATAGAACTAATATTGCATAATTCTTTACATGTGTGCATCGAGACGGACACAAAAATATCTATGTGCATTCCTATAAATATTTGTCACACAATGTTAAAACTTACGCACACAAACACAAAAAAAGACAGAGTCTTTATTAGGTATATGACGTGTTCAGCGGCCTTCGTACATGACGAAAGTTCATGAGAATTGCCGAAGTACAACGAATGCTATGCAACCGATTTGAAAAGAAGCATGATTTGTCCTAGATCTCCTAAAATCATATCTCGAAAACCGACAACAATGTACACAGATTGCTCGCATATGCCCAAACGCCTGTACGGAGGTTATATACTCATCATCTTACCAAGAGGTGACACAGGGAGTTCCACAAGGGAGTATTCTCGGCCCTTTGCTATTTATCGTTTATATAAATGACCTGCCCAATTTCGTAAATCATGACATGGTATTATTCGCGGATGACAGCACAGTAATGTTCACAAACACTTGCAAATATCAATTGGTAGCAGACATTAAGGAGACATTGGATACCATTGTTCAGTGGTTAGCGTACAATAATTTATTAATCAATTTGGACAAAACTAATATTATGACATTTAGAAATAGGAAAAATAATTTATTAGATATTGACATTATTTTTAATGAACAAAAAATTAATGAAGTTGAGAATACAAAATTTTTAGGTTTAACTGTTGACGCAAACTTAAATTGGAAATTACAGGTAGAAAATATATGTATTAAGCTAAGCCGGTTTTCCTATGCACTATCAATGCTCATAAAAGTTGTAAATCAATCTGCGGCGATTACCGCATATCATGGTTATGTAGATTCTGTTTTAAGGTATGGCGTCATCTTTTGGGGTAACTCGGTAGGCAAGGAGGCAGTATTTAAGGCCCAAAAGAAATGTGTGAGAGCTATTTGTAAAATAAAACCGCCAGAATCTTGTAAACCATATTTCATAAATCTTAAGCTACTAACACTCCCTTGTATCTACATATATGAGGTAACTATGTTTGTAATCTTGCATATGTCCATGTTTGAGCACCTAAAGAGCAAACGAAATAACTTTAAAATTTCTTTTCCCTCAAATAAAACTGCACAATTTAATAACAGTGTATTTTGTATGGCTCCACGCATTTATAACCATTTACCAACAAATATATTAAAATGCTCTAATAAAGAAAAGCTAAAATTTGAATTAAAGCAATTTCTACTTAGTAAAGCGTACTATAGTGTAAAGGAATACATTGATGACAAATTTTGATTTTATAGACTAAATCTTGACATATGTATTTATTTAATGTATTATTTTTTAATCCTCAGACATTTGTTATTTCTCTAACCTATTTTATTATTAATTTACTTATAAAATAAAGTTTTCCAATGCAGTAGCGAATCTTGAATTGATAGTTTGACTTTAAGAAAATTTAATTTAAATTGTCTCGATTAAATGTTAGTAACTTATTATTGCATGCTAATAAGCGGAATGTAGTAGATCTAAATATTTGTTTGTAACAAATATATATATAAACACCTTTTGTACCTATGTTCGCAATAAAGAATTTTGATTTTGATATTGATTTTTTTGATTTTGATTTATTTGATTAGCGTTATTTAAAGGACTATTATTTTTTGTCGTAGGTGTTTTGTTTAATTTTATGTGAGTCGCCATTGTTAATATTTGTTCTGTTTGCCTTGTGTTATCGCAGTTCATTTAACATTTTAATTTTTTTATAGAGTGAAAAATGGCAATTCTTCACTGTGAAAGTTGTTCAGATATACAGGAAATAAAAAGTGACGCGTTTTTAAAACTATGTATCTTTCAGTGATAAAAACAAGTGATTCACTCGGTGGACTTACAATTCGCGTACTGTAAATGTAATTTTCAATTCTTTTACTAATTTAATTGAGTTATTTGAGGATATCGTGGAAAATGTAGGCGCCTGGGATGGCGAGACTTTAAGTCAGGCTTCGTTATTGTTATACAATTTAAAAGACTTTGTATTCCAATTGTTACTCTATGTGTTTAATGAAATATTAGCGGAAACTGATATCATTTACGAAATTATGCAAAAATAGAAGTCGGATGTAATTTAATGCGTGAAAAGATTAAATAATTTGAATTGTTTTTGGATACATTCAGATCTAAGTTTGAAATCATTTTTGAACGCGTAAAAAGTATAACAGGACCGCTAAAACCGAAACGTAATGTTGTAGACGCCAAAATTTATTTTATGCGGATTTTCTTTGAAATTGTAGACAATATATCTAACGAATGTCGCGACTGTTACAAAAACATAAAAAAATTAAAGATTTTGAATTACTATCGTGCGAAAATTTCAATAATTATGATATCAATTTTCCGGTTGAATTAGTAACGCAATTCGTAGATATTTATAAATCATTCATTATAACTTATGTCGGCCTCGATGGCGTAGTGGTTAGTTTAACCGACTGCCATGCCTGAGGTCGTGGCTTCGATTCCCGCACAAGTCAAACATTTGTCAAGTCAAAGTCAAAGTCAAAAATCTTTATTTCCATAAAAATGTGCAAACAATTCTTGGACACGTCAATTCACTATTATATTAATAAAAAATAATAATAAAATAAATAGAAGGAAATAAAAATTTAGCATTGAAAAAAGCCTGTTCGATGAGTAGAGCTTTCATGAGAAGAAGCAGGCAAGAAACTCATGGCCACTCTTTTCAATCGCCAAATGTTTAGATATCAATACAATTATTTTCCTTAAATGAGCTGCTGTGTGTAGTTGTTAATTATTTATTTCAATAAGATTTAAAAGTAAAAATTCGTTAATCTAAGATATATTTTAATAACACATGAAATAATAGTCACAGCAACTCATATTACAGTTAGCTTAATAATATGATTAGAAATAACCTGTGAGTGGAAGCAACTCAATCCCAAGCATTTTTATCTTCTATATATTCAGTGACTGAGTAATAACCTTTCGAATATAATTTACGTTTTACAACTGTTTTAAATTTATTAAAACTTAAATTTTGAATGTCACTTGGGAGTTTATTGTAAAAGCGCACACATTGACCGATAAAAGACTTATTAATTTTTTGAAGCCGGGAGGCCGGCACTAATAATCTATTTTTGTTTCTTGTATTTATATTATGTATATCGCTTATCTTATAATATAAGTCAATGTTCTTAAATACATAAATTAAATTTTCATATATGTATTGGCTGGCTACTGTTAATATATTTATTTCCTTAAATTTATTTCTCAACGTATCCCTTGTTTTCATGTTGTAAATTGCTCGAATAGCCCTTTTCTGCAGTACGAAAATAGTTTGAATGTCGGCGGCATTCCCCCACAATAGAATACCATACGACATTACACTGTGAAAGTAGCTATGATAAACTAGCCTAGCGGTATCTATGTCAGTAAGTTGGCGAATTTTTCTGACTGCGTACGCTGCAGAGCTGAGCCTATTCGACAACTTACTAATTTGAGGGCTCCACTGCAACTTTGAATCTAGTGTAATCCCTAGAAATTGGGTAGTATCAACAAGGTCCAACACGTCGTCCTTAATTTTTATAGATGTCTTCACTTGTTTGACATTTGGGGTTAAAAATCGGATACATTTGGTCTTTCCCCCATTTAAAAGTAGGTTGTTAACATCAAACCAGTGAACTACTTTAGAGATAGCAATGTTCACATCGTCGAGAACCGTTTCTTGGCGTTTTAATTTAAATAATAGTGAGGTATCATCCGCAAACAGTACTATCTCATGTTTATCCCTCACGAGGTGGGGTAAGTCATTAATATAAACTAAAAATAAAAACGGGCCAAGGATTGAACCCTGAGGAATCCCCATTTTAACCACAGACCCCGAAGATCGCTTACCATTAACATCAACTTTCTGAATCCTGTTACTCAAATAGGATGTAAGAAGATTCAGTGCTGAATTTTTGACTCCATAGTGATGTAATTTCCTGATTAATGTTTCATGAATTACACAGTCAAAAGCCTTAGACAAATCACAAAAAATACCTAGCGCATCCCGTGATTCCTCCCAGGCGTCAAAAATATGTTTTACAAGCTCAACACCGGCGTCAGTGGTGGAGCGACCCTTTGTAAAACCAAATTGTTTATTGTGAAGTAATTTATTATTATTAAAAAAAGTCTGCAATTGATTTAAAATAATCTTTTCATAAATTTTGCTGAACGTAGGTAACACAGAAATAGGTCTAAAATTGGTTGGGTCTGATGTGTTACCTGCTTTAAAGAGAGGTATTATTTTACTATTCTTCATTAAATCAGGAAATACACCAACATCTACGCATTTATTGAAAATTAAAGCTAGTCTGAATGCTGCTAAAGTAATAATAGATTTGGTTACTGTAATGGAGTTACCCCAGAGGTCAGTGGTTTTCTTAACGTTAAGGCTATTAAAAACTTTTATAATATCTGATGGACTAACATAATGAAATTTAAAATCACTGTCACATTTGGTAACGTTTTCTTTTAGAAGGGATTCAGCAGCAGTGGGTGATGAGTTCAAAGATTTAGTAGTAATGACTGGAATGTCTGTGAAAAAATTTTCAAATGCTGTGGCTACCTCTAGATCTGATGTGATAGTAGTATCATTAACATTCAAACAAAATTCTGTATTTCTACATTTGCATTTCCCGGTCTCGCTATTAATAATACTCCAAGTGATCTTCATCTTATCATGACTACTTTTAAGCTTTGAGCTCAGATATCGAGACTTAGCAGCTTTGCAAGTACTCCTAAAAATTTTTGAATATTTTTTAACATACTCATGGAATTCTTCACTTTTATTATAATTTCGTTCTCCATATAGTTCGTATAGTCTCTTTCTACTCTTGTGTAAGCCAGCAGTAGCCCATTCGCTAAAAGATGCATTACCTTTAGCTGTGATCGTCTTAGGAGTAAAGACTGAATTGAATTCGGTACAAATTGTATTAAAAAACTCGTAATATAATAAATTTGGATCACCATCACTGTTTAACAATGGGAGATTAAAAGCAAGTTTATTTTTAAAACTCTCAAAACGATTTGCAGTTTTCGGTATAACAACAATATTTCGCTTTGCCACATGTTTAGTATAATCCAAAAAAGTGATTTGTTGGCCACAGTGGTCTGAATCTAATTGACTAATAATTTGTTTGTTATCAACTATAATATCTGTGAATATATTATCCAAGCATGTGGCAGTAGTCACAGTAATTCTTGTGGGCTCTAAGAATAAGTTCTTCAGATTATATGATTGAAACAATGCTTTTAATTTAGTACAAAGATAGCTATCCTCTAGTAAATTCACGTTAAAATCACCGCAAATAATAATACCCTTATTAATTTTTGAAATTTTATTTAGAATCTCATCCATAACCCTTTCAAAACAATCATATAACGCTGAAGGAGGCCTGTATACACTCAATACAATAAACCGAGGCAATTCCACACAGGCTATTTCAATAGTTCGTTCAACAGACAAACTGACAATGTCATGGCGCTCTTTAAATTTAAGCTTTTTATTTATCAGTATCAATGAGCCACCATGTATTGCCCGTCCCCTGCTGAACGAGCTGCCTACCTCATGATTATTAAAATTGAACATGAACTGACTGCTTTTTAGCCAATGTTCAGTTATACAAAATATATCAATAGCATTACAGTTCATGAACAATTCTATTTCTAGCTCTTTGCTTGTGATGCCTCTTATGTTTTGATGTACTAATTTTATTTGATTCTTATTACTACTATTCTTATAATACTTTGATTTAATACCTATTATTTTAGATTTTGTATTCATATCACTAGTGCAAGAGGTGCTCTCTATTGTCGCATTACTTAATTTAAATTATTGCAATTACTGATGTCAGTATTGGAATTATTAATAAGAATGTCTAAATTAGAATAATTGCTCATGTCAGTATTAAAATTACTAATCAGGATGTCAGATTTTACATAATTGCTCATGTCAATATTTAAATAAGAATAATTTGTAACATCATTATTAGACATTAAAGGAACGGCTGAATTATTATGCATGTCAACATTATGTTGCTCAATAGAAGCAACTTGTTTAGCCAAGTTCTTGGCTGTTATAGAAAAAAAATATGATAGCGATACAGCTATCTGTCTCTTAACATAATTGGTAAGGTAATATTTACCTTTTGTCAAATTAAAATATTTACTAACAAATCTGTTAGTGTCAATAAAATGAAACTTGTCATAATTTTGCCCATTTATTTGACAAGTTAAATTGTGTATCAATGTATTTAAATTATGTCTAATAATATTTTCCTCCTGTGGCAAACCTTTACTCAGCGGAAGTGCAAACATCACAATTTTTTTAACATTTAAATTTGATAAGTACTTAAAATAACTTATAAATTTTTTTTTGTTTACATTTCCCCTATTACCTACAAAGATCAGTAAGGAAGTATTCTCACTAAGATTATGATTACTAATTTTATTCATAATTTCTGCATATGATAAATTAGGCAAACAATGATTGGTCACTGTGTGTCCAGGTGTTGATTTTGTTAATAAAGAACCCATGTCCTTGCCAATTTCATCACTAAACATAACTATGTTCTTAGCAATATGTGTGTTACTCACATATTCCATAGGATTAACGGAGCTATTATTTATTGATTGGTTTGTCAGTATTGGCAAAGACGAAGAGGGACCACATGAAGACTGGCAATCCAATGACTGCATACAATCACTAGTGCGATTGCAGGTGTCTAGTATTGAATCATTTTTACAACTACAAGAGTTAACTAGCTTGCCTATGGCCAACACTTGTTCCCTGCTCTGTCTTTCAGCCATTTCATACTTATGTGTGATAGATTTCAATAATTCATGAAGCCGGTCAACCTCACACTGCAGCGCCTGCGTATCTTTTTTGTACTGCAATGAGACATTGTCCAACTCCAATGAATACATGTTCACTTGGTCAATCAGTTGCAGCCTCTGCCTGTTTAAGGACATACTATCAATAAAAAATTTATGTTTTAATATAAGTTTCTTTGTGCGGGTAATGTATTTCTTAATTTTAATATACTTTTTCAATTTATTCTTGCTACATTTAATAACCCTCACAGATTTACTGGCAGAACTAGCAGGCTCTTCATCACAAGTGAGGTCCATAATTAAAGAAGGATGTTTATTATTAACTGTAGCAGAATTGATGCTGGTGGCTAACAACTCATCGAACAAACTTTGGTTTGATGCTGCTACAATGGTGTTATTCTGTGCTTCTAAATCTGAAATCTTACAATTCGCTTGATGTAACTGCTTTTCTAGCAAAGTGATTTGATGTAAGTTTTGTTCATAAACATCCCTACATATGTCAAAGTTGTCAACAAGCTGCTGAAGCCTATCCCGAGCATCTGTGGCATCAATAAACTGAGAGTGCAACTGTGCCATGTGCCATTTGTGTACATGGACATGGATGTTTGTCTTGGTATGGGTGTTTCTATCTATAATATGTATGTATTTACAAAAATAAATTGTATATGTGTATGTTTATCCATTGTCTAGTATCCATAGTACAAGCCTTGCTTAGTTTGGGCTAGATGGTGTTGCGTGTTTGTGGTAGAATATTATTATATTTATTATTCAACTTTCATGATTTGATTGATTCAATCAATGAGCTCAAATGTGTTTATAAAACCGCCGAATTGAAAAAGTCTTAGTATTTATAAAATTATAGAACATTTTAACGAAAATAACTTAACTTAACTTACGTCTTTCCCGAAGTACTGCGTTTGGCAAAATTAATTGTTACGGTTCCCGCGAGCAGTGCTTCAACCGAAAGGTCCTTTTCGTCGCTAAAACGTATACATACTTATTTAAGGAATACACAAGGCCAGGAACGACTTACAGATCTTTCCATGATATCAATAGAAAAAAACCTTCTTACTACAATAAAACGCGTTCCTAATTTTTACGATTCCGTATTGCAAAAACTCTTACTGAAAGATAGACGTGTAGATTTAATTTATAAATAAAATATATAAATATAAACTTTATAGTTACACGCACAACATACGACCGACTTTTTTTGTTAGATATTATTTATTTTGCAAATACAGAACATCAGACAAATGCACTGAAAGGCCACTTCGAATATCCGCAAATTGATATAATAATAATAATTTATAATTTATTTATTTTAGTATAAATTCTTAGTTTATAACGTTATTGCGAAAGCTCAGGCATTATGGAATTCGAAATGCTGCACTCGACCTCGTTGGTTCTTACCTAAGCGATAGATTACAACACGTTGAAATCAACGGAAGTAGATCTTCTGGATTACCAGTCGCAATGGGCGTGCTACAGGGCTCAATTTTAGGACCCTTTCTGTTTCTAGCGTACGTGAATGATTTGCCATTCTTCGTACAGAATTTGTGCGACATTGTATTATTTGCTGATGACACATTACTTATTTTTAAAGTAAACCGTAAGGCACCAAAATTACAGGGTGTTAATTCTTCACTCGCGCAGGTCCTGGACTGGTTCACGGCGAATAATTTACGACTCAATTAAAAAAAAACAAAATGTATTAAGTTTACATTGCCTAATATAAAGAGTCCTAGCATAAACGTTAATTTAAATAATGAAACAGTAACATTTGTACAATCCACAGTTTTCTTAGGCATTACTTTAGATGATAAAGTTCAGTGGGGCGCTCAAATATAGTGTCTTGCAGGGAGACTTAGTTCAGCCGCATTCGCGGTTAGGAAAGTAAGACAGCTTACTGATATAGGTACTGCGAGACTAGTATATTTTAGTTATTTTCACAGCGTTATGTCCTATGGCATACTATTGTGGGGTAAGGCAGCTGATATTGAAACAATTTTCATTCTTCAAAAGCGTGTAGTACGTAGCATTTATAATTTAGGCCTACGAGTTTCCCTGAAAGAGCGTTTTAAAGAAATTGGTATACTTACTGTTGCGTCGCAATATAAGTATATTTACGAATATTATGTTTAAACATAATATTCACTTATATAATAAGAATAGTGATATTCACAACTTAAACACTAGAAATAAGCATAAGTTGGTAGGTCCGTATCATCGTTTACGTAAAGTTAACAATTCATTTGCGGGACTCAGTATACGCTTTTTTAATAAACTACCGATTGATATTATATATTTACCTTTACTAAAATTTAAAAGTGCTGAAGGGCTATCAGCATCATCATTTAAGCAATCAATGATTACTTAAATGATAAAAACTCATGGAACTAGTTGCTTGTTTCATACAGGATTCAAACAATGTATGTATTATATAAGTCAATTTAGTTATGTGAAGGTACTTCGTGTTTATTTGGTGGTGTTAAAGTATCTTTCTTTTCTTTTAAACAAACTTTATAAGTATTAACGTAAATTTTGTTTTAACTACATTTAGTCACGAACTACCTTTTCATGTCACAAAGTGTAAGTGTATGCGTCCTCATGTCATACTACTGTCTATTACAAATGGCTACCTACTGATAAATATTATTTCAAATCTCAAATGCTTTTTACATAATATTACCAACTATTCTTTATTTTAGAATTTACTTTTATATGGACAGTGACATACCTGGTACATAAATGAGTTGTAAAATACTGAAATTATAAGTTGATGGCGATTTAAAAGAGTGGCCTTGAGTTTCTTGCAGGTATCTTCTCATAGGCTCAACCTTTTGCCTGAACCTTGCAACTAACATAAATGTAAATTCAGTAAATATAATAAACTCACTAACCCATTTGACGTTCATAAGTGTTACTTTGTGACCTAAGTGAATAAATTATTTTTGACTTTGACTTTGACTTTGACTTTGACTTTGACTTACAATTGCATCTTAACAATAACATAAAGTGCACTTATAGATATTTGCCCGAACTAGGTTAAACCTGTGTTTCGAGCGACAAACTGCTTACATACTATTATCAGTATAAATAAAATTACATTATAATAACTTTTATAATAAACTAATGGTAAACGTAAAAACAATTAAATTAAGTTTAATATTCTCCTTTAAAACTAAATCGACTTGAAGGACGAACCACGTGGAAGACCGCCCACACAGGTGAATAACGCTGAATTGAAGGAGATGGTGGAAGCCGATCCGAGTCAAACTACCCACGAATTAGCGGCATGGTTTAACTTTACCCTACCTACAATACTGCCTCATTTGCATAAAATCAATAAGATAAAATATGAAAAATGGGTGCCTCATGATTTGACTGATTTGCAGAAAGAAATGCGTGTTGAAACTTGAGTCGCCTTGTTGAATCGGTACAGAAATAAAGGAATATCTCGAATTGTGATATGTGACGAAAAGTGGATTCTTTACGATAACCGTAAGCGACAAATGTAATGGCTGACCTCAGGTCAAACGCCGCAACAGTGCCCTAAAGCAAAGCTTACCAATAAAAAGGTAATGGTAACTGTTTGGTGGTCTCTTCATGGTGTTATTCATTCATTACTTCACCATTATTGCTCCATGATAACGCAAGACTTCACACTGCACTAGAAACCATCGTAACCCTACAGAACCTGCAGTTAGAAACCATATGTCATCTTCCGTACTCGCCAAACCTTGCTCCAACGGAATACCATTTTTTTCTTGATTTTGATAATTTTCTACATGAAAAAAATTTCTTCCCAGGAGGCAGTACAAAATTCTTTCACACGTTTGTCGAATCTAGATTCCCGGAGTTCAATCGTTAAGGCATAAATGAACTTCCGTTTAGATGGCAGCAAAGTATAGATAATGAAGGTAAATATTTTGATTAAAAAAATATAGTACATCTAAGAAAAAACAAGTTTAAATTTTTATCGATATATAATACAGATCGGCCATTTCATACTTGAACCCCTAATATATAACCCAAAGCACAAACAGTGCCTCGGTCATGTCGTCCAGTCGAGTTGATCACTAATATACCTGCACCCACATTTCATACCCACGTATGGTTTGATAATACTTAATTTATTATTTCTATATTTTGAAGCATTATTCGTAGTTTCGTTAATTTAATTTATTGGGATTTGGACTCGGACTGCGTGGTGGACTATGGGCTAAACGTAGTCATGCTGGGAAGAGGCCCATGCACAGCAGTGGGATAGTTTATATACCAGTAAAAGGTATAATATAACATTATTTCCTATATTATATTGTACGTTTTACTGGGGTTTACATTTTTCAAGAGGTTTTCCTTACAATTCTTAAATACAATAACATATCTATTTGTATGTTGAATATTGGGCAAAGCAGTAAAAAACGATTTAAACTATTTTTATTAAAATTAGTTAAATACTATCGAAGATCAGCAGTCATAAAAATCTAAAATAAGTTAATTCCAGTCATACGAGACCTGGGGGTGGTGGGCTTCGTGGGCCTGCCCCGCCTCTGTATCGTGTGTCCGAAAAAGAAAAAAGACCCGCTCTATACCGGCTTTCTTAATACATTTTATTATTTATATATAACATCAATCCAGCGGATTGATGTTATATAAGTACCTATATAACTTAACAACAATTTATAACTTTCTGATAGTTGGTTGTAAAATAGCAATATAAATGTGGTGTGACGCAAGAATTATGTTATTATGTAAGTTTGTGAACCATGTCCGGGCGGAATGTGTTATATTATCAGTCAATAACTAGATCTTGGTCTGTGTCACTCAGCATGGAATACGGCCAGGTGCATTCTGAATATACGATAGTAGATAATATTCATACCGAGTGACGCACGGACTAGGACGGCTAACTCGTCATGTAGATAGTCTTATGTATTCGCCTGGTCTATGTTTGACGTAATTACACATTATTTTAAGACATAGATTGGTATTTGATCAAAATGTAATCATCTAATTGTTTCGCGTTTAAGTGTCCCTTGAGACGATATTAAAATGATTGCGACACAATTATGAATAACAATATCGATTAGTGATTGAGACTCGTTACAGACATCTTGAATCTCCAATACGATTACGAAATAGGATTTATTTAAAGAGTCCTTTACAAAAAGTCATTGACTCAGTGCAGATTCTTTTACATTATTTATATAAAACTAACTTTTGCCAGCGGCTTCGTTCGCTCAGGAATAAAATACTTCCTGGATAAAAATACCCCATGTCCTTTGCTGTACCCCTGACAACGTGTATGCGAAAATTCATGATAATCGGTCGAGTAGTTAAGGTGTGAAACCGTAACAAACAATCAAACTCATAATTGCATTTATAATATTAGGTAGGACTGCTTCAAGTGAGACAAAGATTATATTGAAGTAGAATTGTATATCTTTACAATTCTACTTCAATATAATATTTATCATTACATACCTACTCATATAACATCGATAGGGTAAGTAGAGGTGATTAATGATTATACCCACATTACGCCAGCTAAATATTTAGGCTCTACTTAATATAGGGCGAGGCTACTGTGTGTTAAAACTATTTCATTGTAATCGATGTTATGTCGCTTGCGTACGTACAACGCATAGCAATCATCATATAATTTGAACATAGGCCGCCCGTATTGTGCTTAAAAACTGTACAAACTGACAAGCGATAAATGAGTAGGAATATATTTATCGTTTTATCTATTTATCCACAATTATTGTTATAGTTTGATAACTGAACACAGTTACATATATTGGTTATACCTATCATGCTAGTTGTTGCTTGGGGATCCCCCGCGTAAAGCCACAGGAACACATAACTGTTTTGCAGTTGTGAGGCAATGCCACTTATCTATTGTAAAATAAATTCTGCTTCACAAGCCTGGGCCGGGTCACTTTAGCAAGATCATTAGCTGAGAAGGGAAGTTTCATATCTCAGCTTTGCTAAAGATAACTCACACGGCACGTGCGTTTACGACTATTAGTAGTAGCTCGTTAGTTGCTCGAGTAAAACGTCCGATCGTCACTTACTTACTGAGCAACAGATGTATTTTTTAAAGGCAGTCCTCGCACTAGTTGTAGTGCTTGGGTTGTGGAGAATATTACAAAAATTTAAACAAAGGATACAAAACTCGGCGCAGGGACAGTGACCTTACCCTTTGCAAGGTCAAGAGGTAGGGTACCAACAGGTCCTAGTTACAGTGTTTTAACTTAAGCCTGGAGTTCCGCTGAAATGACTGCAGCCGGCTAAGGAAGTATATATCTCGTCTAAACTCTATATTCAACAGAACAGGTTTGTTACGACCTACGACATTATAGTACTGTAACGTTATGGCTAGTCAATCACGCTTTAGAGACGTGATTAACCAGGGAATTTATTTAGCGGAGATAATTAAAACATATACTTCGCAATTAAAAGGTTTGTAATTTCAGATTACAAGATTGAATACAGAAAGAATTGTATTACTAGACAATAAATAACAGGGCGTGGTTCTTCCGTAAGGTTTGCTACGTGGTCCGGCTGGAGAGCTCAAGACCATTTAACTTAATCGGTAGCGGCAGCAAAAGCGGGTTCTAACCGGCGCGGCCGGATTTTTATTTGTGGCCGCAAGAGGGGAGGGAGTGGCGCTCCCATTCTAGCGCGAACGCAGCCGCTGAGCACGACTGGTCCCTCTCGTTAGGGGAGAATTTTCCTCGGGAAAATTTGGTCTCTCGAGGACTCCCTGCTCCTCCGGCAGTAGCTCCCAACCGATACCTGGAACAGTAGTGAAGGGTGGTGTAGGTATAGTTTAAAATCAATTTTTAATCAGATGTTAGATGATAGAATAAAGTTTAAAAGCAAACGAGCCCAACTGAAAGAAGTAAACAAAACGATTACTAATTACTAATTAGCTATAAAAAATGACAGCATACGAAGTAAAAAAGGTGAGTTATCGGCTTGGTATGTCGCTTGGTTGCGAACCGCTAGATAAATAACACGAGTGCAATAATGATAATATAAATATTACACCTTAATTAGTTTGTTATGGAGTTATAGGAAACGACAACCACAATTAATATTGTTAGACCGCAGAATAAAGTATAGCGATTAATACTCTAAACGAGACAGACATGCATGGCCATATATATTTTCTAGGTATTAGAGCCAAGCTGGTTACAGCAAGAATGGGCCGGCTCGACCGGGGAAGTACTACCCTCTCACAGAAAATCGACGTGAAATAGCAGTGTTTCACTGCTGTGTTTCGTTCGGTGAATGAGAGTGCCGGAGGCCTAAGCATGAGGTGACGATTCTCGCAGCTTACGAGGGACCTGCAGAGTATCCATAGAGTCATTGTGTGGGTGGCGCGAGTCGACCCGGCGGCCAGGGAGAGCCGTAGAAACGGTGCTCTGCTGGTCGCCCGCGGTATAGTCCAGAGGCCCAACCGAGTCTCACCAACTTGGTTGGCTGCCTCATCATGCCGCGCATAATCTCGAGGTGGCTCGTCGTGCCGGATGGTGACCAGAGGTTGGGTCCCGGCGACCACTTTCGGGAGGGTACAGGGGTCCTTCCGTCCGTCGGCCGGCTATCGCCATACCACACAGTAATATGACGAAACTTGCTCTGCGCCTTGCCCCACTTTGCTGCGAGAATAACCGCCTCTTTTTTTTTTCACGCTTACCCTTCTTTTCACTCTATGGCAGTACGAACAAAGCATTGTCGTTTAACAGCAGCCAATCGCCGTAACCCTACCGCTGCTTCCTCTTCCGGTGTCGTGGAGTTTATTAACATCAGAGGACTCCACGCTAACCTTAATGCTGTCCATCACCACCTGGAGACGGCTCGGCCGGCAATGCTTTTTCTAACGGAGACACAAATACGCCGTTCTGCAGACACGACCTACCTGCAATATCCCGGCTACGTGCTAGAGGAGTGTTTCCTCGCGAAAGCCGGGGTATGCTTGTTTGTTAGGGCGGATATTTGTTGTCGCCGTCTATACTGCCTAGAGGACCCTTCCTTCTCTGTCCTTTAGGTACACGTAGATCATGGCTCTTTCAGCCAAATTTACATGTGCCACTACCGATCCCATTCAGGAGACGCTGAGACAACTCGACTCTTTGATTACCTGAGTCAGGCGGCAGACGACGCGCAGGAGCAGTTTCCGAACGCTGAGTTGGTGTTCTTGGGAGATTTCAATGTCCACCATGAGACCTGGTTGGGTTCTCCCAAAACAGACCACGCGGGACGAATTGCCCATGCGTTCGCTCTCACGCATGACCTGTCTCAACTAGTACTCCAGCCCACCCGGATACCGGACATTGCAGGTCAGGCGCCCTCTCTGCTCTATCTGCTGCTGACAAGTGACCAGAACCGGTACAGTGTGTCGATTAGTGCTCCTCTGGGCACCTCAGACCACTGTCTGGTTTGTGCCACAGCTGTTGTTGTTACGCCCCCACGACCCGAGGAGGCAAGACGATGACTGTGGCGCTACTCGTCAGCAGACTGGGATGGAATGCGGGAGTACTTCGCATCCATCCCTTGGGCTCAACGCTGCTTTGAGAACAGGGATCCATCAGAGAGCGCTACTGCTGTCGCTGGTGAAATCATCCTGGGTATGGAATATTATATTCCATACAGTGATGTCACGAGCGGTGGCAGGAAAAGGCCCTGTTTCGGTCGTGAATGCGCTGATGCTGTTGAACGCAAACAGACAGCGTACCGCGCTTGGACCAGGGCTCGCACTCTCCACGACTCTAACGTGGATCACCTGAAGGCAGCGTTCAACCAAGCCACAAAGGTCTGCAAGAGGGCATACTTAAGAGCGGATGCCCAGCGCGTCGCACGGTTCAGCCAGGAGCTCATGGCCCATCCTACGGGCAGTCGTAGCTATTGGCGCCTGGCGAAAACCGTGCAGTCCAACTTCTGCCAGACCTCGCTGCCCCCTCTGAGATATCCGAATGGATCACTGGCTCATCGGCCGCAAGACAAAGCAGATCTGCTTGCAAATCTCTTTGCGGCCAACTCCCGAATCGATGACTGCGGTTCGCAGCCGCCTAACATTGCCTACTGCGGCTACACCATGCCTGATATACGTATCAGGCAACGTGACGTTCGTGCGATACTGCAGTCTCTCGATGTTCGGAAAGCCAGTGGACCTGACGGCATCCCAGCTGTGGTCCTCAAAAAATGTGCAGCGGAGTTGTTTCCCACACTTACGCGCCTATACCGGACGTCTTACGCCGCAGGCACTGTGCCTGAGGCTTGGAAGGAGGCGAACGTTCAACCGATTCCCAAAAAGGGGGACCTTTCCGAGCCAGGCAACTATCGACCCATAGCTACCACCTCGGTGCTCTCCAAGGTGTTCGAGCGGATTATAAACACTCAAATTGTCCGCCACCTGGAGGATCACTCGTTGATCAATGATCGCTAATACGGCTTTCGGGCTAAACGATCAACGGGTGATCTTCTAGCGTTCGTCACGCACCTCTGGGGTGAGGCTATGGACAAGCACGGCGAGTCTTTGGCTGTCAGCCTAGATATAGCCAAAGCTTTTGATAGAGTCTGGCACCGATCTCTTCTTTCCAAGCTTCCGGCCTATGGCTTGCCCCCTCAACTGTGCACCTGGATTGCAAGTTTTCTGCAGAAGCGTCGTATTCGGGTCCTTTGCGACGGTCGCGCTTCGAAATTTATGCAGGTCAATGCAGGAGTGCCTCAGGAGTCCGTCTTATCCCCTACGCTCTTTCTTCTGCATATCAATGTTATGTTGAATCTCGGCAACATACATTGTTATGCAGACGACAGTACCGTGCATGGGCGATATCTCGGACGTCCTGGGGCCTAACAGGCTGAGGTTGAGGGGAAAAGGCAGGATCTTGTCGTTGAATTTGACCAGATCTTGAACCGCATCTCTGAATGGGGTGCCAAGAACTTGGTCCAGTTCAACGCCAAGAAGACCCAGGCATGCGCGTTCTCAACAAAAAAGTCTCCGTTCCTTCCCCTCCCTTCTCTGAAGAACACTCCACTGGTGATACGCGACAGCCTCTCCATCTTAGGTATGGATCTTTGCCGCTCCCTTAATCCTAAAACCTACATCGAGAGCGTCATTAAGCAAGCTTCGCGAAAGCTCGGAGTTCTGAACAGGGTGAGGCGGTTCTTCGCGCCTGTGCAGCTGTGCCTATTGTATAAGGCACAAGTGCGCCCTTGCGTGGAGTACTGTTCTTATCTTTGGGATGGCTCCGCGCAGTACTTGCTAGACGCTCTTGACAGGTTACAGCGGCGGGCTGTCCGTATCATCGGAGATCCAGAGGTCACGAGTTCACTGGAACCTCTGCAACTCCGTAGGGATATTGCCTCTTTGGCATGTTTCTACAGAATATACCACGGGGAGTGCTCTGAAGAGTTATTCCACCTTATCCCGCCCTCCCCTTTCCTATCCAGAACAACGCGTGCAGGGCTCAGATGCCATCCTTACACGGTGGAGTCAACTAGAGTGCGTACCAACAAGTTTGGGTCCTCATACCTCTGCCGAACGATCAAGGCATGGAATTCTCTGCCAAGGCACGTGTTTCCTTCTTCCTTCAATCCTGGGTCCTTTAAGCGGGGCGTGAAACAGCACCTTCTCAGGCCGTCAAAGTAGAGACCTCAACATCGCCTCGGCTGCTATGAGGACGATGTGGAGGCCACTGCTCTTAGACCACACGACTGCTGGCCATCAGGCGGAGTGTGGTCATATTGACGAGCAAAATTAAAAAAATTAAAAAAAAAAATGTCTGCAAAAGAATACATCAATAGACAAGAATCGAAACTGTAGACCGACTTGCCAGTGGCCTTTCAACCACTGAACCATAGGGTAAAATAATTGATAATATATTTAGATTTAAATTAGAAATTTAGAAAGCAATAATTGGCATAATGTTTGTGTACGTATTTAAGCCACAATGTGGCTATGAATTTTTTCTTCAAAGAAAAATTATATAACTGTTATACAACATTGCGATGAACGCCATTAGAAGTGGTACGTCTAGGAAGTATAATTTTTTGTAGTTTATTAATTTTAAATCTTTTATACACCATTCACCGAAAGGTTTATTAAACATATTGGATAATATGTAAACTAACGGAGATTTCTTCGAAACAATTTTACATTTCATAAATATAGGAGCCAATTTTTCTAAACTATTTATCCTTATTGCTGAGGTAAAACGTCCTTTGCCAAACAATGTCACCTACGTTGAATTCAACCGGTTTACGACGTAAATTATAAGATTTACAATTGCGTTGGTGTTTATAATGTTTGTGAGCGATGCAAGCATCGCACGAGTTTACAAACTTGATGAAGTCCGAGTACACACGGCTACACATCAAGTTAGACACCCTATATACGCATAACTACGCTACATACAAAATAGAGATTGTCGGAAAGGGACAGTGCATAGTGGTGTCGATGTAATGGTAAGGATAGAGCGTGTGGCGACTATCAGCCATAATTACTTCTCTGGACCCCTGCCTTAGAAGTCGGAGTAAACCGCTCCGCTTATGAACATTGGGCCATTCCTCGGCAACACTGACGACGGGTGCGAGGGCCAATGTGATTGGCTAGCTAAGTTACACGTGCCGGCACCGTTCGGCCTTCGGTGCGGCCGCGCATGGATACAGAGGACCGCGCGACACGACACTCGGTTCGCAGCTCTGTTCGAGGAAGTTCGCTTCGCGCTTGCTATTGATATTTGTATCACTTTAAATAATATTGCTGTTGTCATTTAATAAATCATATCGTTTTGTTTAAATATAAAAATTCATTCTTCGCCTATCGTTCTTCATCTATTATTTTCTTCATCTATCTTTCATAACACTGCTTCGTTTCGCCTGCTGCTATACGTAGTGCTTGAGCTTAGGTTCCGGGTTCGACACCCGGCTGAGTAAAAAGGTTTTGTGTGGGCAACGACCCCACATTCTGGTGACCCCGAAGTCGGCTTGAAGAATCCAGTGAAGGAAATCTGTTCGGAGTTGGATCGGCTGCAGATTAAGTAATAGCGGTGAACGATTTTATTTATATATACATACAGTGCAATATGAGTGTAGAAAACAGAGACCTGCTGGAAGGCAAGGATGAAGTTTTGCGTGTCGGTGTGCGCGTACCCCCATTCTGGCCAGAGGAACCTGCGTTATGGTTCGCGCAGGTTGAGTCTCAGTTCGCCTTGTCCCGTATAACTACGGATGAAACAAAGTTTTACTACTTGGTGGCACAGCTAGACCATCAATACGCCATAGAGGTGATGACGTAATTACCAACCCACCCGCAACTGACAAATACGCAAAATTAAAAACGGAACTGATGAAACGTCTCTCAGCTTCGCAGGAGAAGCGAATTAAACAACTCCTGATGCACGAGGAGCTAGGCGATAGAAAGCCGTCGCAGTTTCTTCGATATTTATCGGGTTTGGCCGGCCCTTCGGTCCCCTCTGATTTTTTATTAACATTATGGTCTAACAGGTTACCTCAAAACATCCAGATGGTGATCGCTTCCCAGATGGACCTCGACAAGGACAAACTGGCTGAATTGGCTGACAAGGTTTACGAGATCGCACCGTCTTCGCCGCAAGTAGCAAGCACCTCTGCTGACCAATCATCCTACATCGACATGGCTCAACAGATCGCCGAACTGACCAGGCAAGTGGCTTTATTAACAAATAAACTCGAACGCTCTGAACGGTCACGTTCAAGACCGCTAAGAAAGCATAATCGCTCACGCAGCTGTTCTAGACCGAGACAGCCGCCAGCAGATCATCCGCACTGTTTCTACCATTTCAATTATGGCATTAAGGCTAACAAGTGCAGGCAGCCGTGCAGCTTCCAGTCGGAAAACTCCAAGGGTGATCGGAAGTAGCGGCTCACGACTGCCCCTCACAAACAGGCCGTCTATTTGTAACCGATTGCGCTTCGAAAATGCAGTTCCTTGTGGACACTGGATCCGACCTGTGTATTTTTCCACGATCATCGATCAAGACGCCCTGCATCAAGTCAAAGTTTGATCTCGTCGCTGCGAATAGCACCATTATTCACACGTATGGTCCTGTGCTCTTACACCTTAACTTAGGTCTTAGACGAGATTTTACGTGGAATTTTACAGTAGCAGACGTGTCTAAGCCAATCATTGGCGTGGATTTCCTGATTCACTATAATCTACTAGTAGACCTGAAAAATCATCGCTTGGTGGATGGCACTACGACCCTGTCAGTAGCAGCTGTTTGCTCCAGGACCCCAGATGACATCGCTTCCGTCAAGACCGTCACCGGTAAGACTGAGTTCCATTCTATTCTGTGTGAGTTTCCAGAAATAACTAGACCTGCAGGCGTACGCTCTCCTCCTAGGCATAACACTCTGCACTTTATAAGGACGACGCCCGGGCCGCCCGTTTCCTGCAGGCCTCGACGTTTCGATCCTAGTAGGTTACAAGCAGCGAAGAAGGAGTTTGAAGACATGCTCGCTTGTGGTACAGCAAGACGCTCGGAGAGTCCTTGGTCTGCCGCGCTGCACCTGGTGAAGAAGAAGGACGACGGATGGAGACCATGCGGTGACTATCGTGCACTCAACGCCAGGACAATTCCAGATCGATACCCTATCCGTCACATACACCACTTCTCACATCAACTCTCAGAGTGCACCATATTCTCCACCATCGATTTGGTTAAAGCGTATAATCAGTTAATGATAAACCCAGCTGATATTCAGAAACTGCCATTACCACACCATTCGGTTTGTACGAATTTCCGTATATGACGTTCGGCCTACGCAACGCAGCACAGACTTTTCAACGTTTCGTCGATGAAGTCCTCCTAGGACTTGATTTCTGTTATAGTTACATAGATGACATATTGGTATCATCTGAATCGCCTGAGATCCACGAAGACCATCTACGGCAGCTTTTTCAGCGACTGAAGCAATATGGGATCCTGATAAACACTTCTAAATGCCAATTTGGACAGTCAGAGGAAACTTTTCTTGGCTATCAGGTGTCAGCAGCTGGTACTAAGCCTTTGGAGACAAAGGTTGAAGCTATCCAAAACTTCACAGCACCGAAAACAGTCAAGGAACTTCAGCGTTTCCTCGGTATGCTTAATTTCTACCGTCGCTTCATACCGAACGCTGCGCTGATACAAGAACCGCTTACTAATATTCTCGCTGGTCCACATATCAAAGGCTCGCAGTCCATTACACTTACTCCAGAGATGATGAAGGCCTTCAAAGAGTGTAAGACTTCCCTGTCACAGGCTACGCTGCTGTCACATCCTGACCCTATCGCTGAGCTGGCTATAGTCACGGATGCTTCAGACCTGGCTATTGGAGCTGTGCTACAACAACGGAAACACAAAGACTGGCAATCCTTGGCATTCTTCTCGCGTAAGCTGAGTACGGCTCAAAGAAAGTATAGCCCGTACGATCGAGAGCTGCTGGCTGTGTACGAGGCGATAAAGTACTTCCGACATATGGTTGAGGCTAGAACTTTTACGGTGTTTACGGATCACAAGCCTCTTACGTTTGCGTTCTCATTCAACAGAGATAAGTGCTCGCCAAGGCAATACAGGTACCTCGATTTTATTGCTCAATTTACGACAGACGTTAGATTTATATCAGGGCGAGACAACGTTGTTGCCGATGCTTTGTCACGAGTCAAAGAGGTAACCAGCGAGATTGATTACCAGTCTCTTGTACGGTCCCAGGAAGGTGATCTGGAACTACAGGAGCTACTCAAACACGGGACAGCTTTGAGATTACGGAAGATATGTACCGACTCGAGCAACACACCAGTATACTGCGACACTTCGCTATCTACACCTCGTCCGTACATTACGCCCGAATTCCGCAGGCAAGTCTTTGAGATTCTGCACAATTTATACCATCCTGGAAGTTCTGCTACAGTGCGACTGTTGACACAAAGATTTGTTTGGCCAGGGATTCGCAAGGACTGTAGAGAGTGGGCTAGGCAATGTTTAAAATGCCAAACGATAAAGTTTCCCGTCACACCTTCTCCCCTTATCCTCTTTCCTGCCACCTTCCTCGAGGTTCTCTCATATACACCTCGATATCGTAGGGCCATTACCTTTGTCTTATGATTACAGGTACTGCCTCACAGTGATCGACAGGTTCACACGATGGCCTGAGGCCTATCCACTTCGGGACATCACTGCCGAGACCTGCGCCGCTGCCCTCGTGTCTGGCTGGATTGCCAGATTTGGCTGTCCCGAAAGGGTGACCACCGATCGTGGCCGCCAGTTCAAGTGCCACCTATTCAAAGCTCTCACTGCTTTGGTCGGTGCGCGCCACTTCCGCACGATAGCTTACCATCCAGCGGCCAACGGCATCGTCGAGCGTCTGCACCGCCAGCTCAAGGCGGCGATCATGTGCCACGCTCCCGCTTCTCAGTGGACTGAAGCACTCCCGCTGGTACTCCTGGGCATGCGCTATGCCTGGAAAGAGGACCTGCAAGCGTCTCCCGCCGAACTGGTGTACGGCGAACCCCTTCGCCTACCCGGTCAGTTCCTGTGCCCAAGCGAGGACTACAAGACTGCTGACGTCACACAGTACGCGACACGTCTTCGCGCGTACATGGCGAAGCTCTCTCCTCGTCCGACTGCCTGGCACTCCACTTCGTCATTCTACGTGCCACGCAATCTTGAAACTTCTTCGCACGTCTTCGTTCGACAAGATCGCCTCAGGGGTGCCCTCGAACCACCCTACGCCGGCCCTTACAAGGTTGTCAGCCGACAGCCGAAGTACTATACATTAGACGTTAACACTAAGACCGTCAATGTGTCCATCGACAGGCTCAAACCGGCGTACATAGCGAAAGAATCCCAAGTTTCCGTCCAACCAGCAAAAGACGACAACAAACGGACTTCCAGCGGCAGGAGGGTACGACTACCAGACTTCTACCGACCGTAGTCACGGTCTCTCGGGGGGAGTACTGTGGCGACTATCCACCATAATTACTTCTCTGGACCCCTGCCTTAGAAGTCGGAGTAAAACCGCTCCGCTTATGAACATTGGGCCATCCCTCGACAACATTGACGACGGGTGCGAGGGCCAATGTGATTGGCTAGCCAAGTTACACGTGCCGGCACCGTTCGGCCTTCGGCGCGCCCGCGCATGGATACAGAGGACCGCGCGACACGACACTCGGTTCGCAGCTCTGTTCGAGAAAGTTCGCTTCGCGCTTGCTATTGATATTTGTATCACTTTAAATAATATTGCTGATGTCATTTAATAAATCATATCGTTTTGTTTAAATATAATAATTCATTCTTCGCCTATCATTCTTCATCTATTATTTTCTTCATCTATCTTTCATAACACTGCTTCGTTTCGCCTGCTGCTATACGTAGTGCTTGAGCTTAGGTTCCGGGTTCGACACCCGACTGAGTGAAAAGGTTTTGTGTGGGCAACGACCCCACAAGCGTAACAAAAATATAACGCACTCTCTCGCACGATTCGCAGCGTTCAACTTCTAATAGTTGTAACAGTCTAGGTTGATGCGTTGCTGTGTATACATGCCCGGCCAATAGTAATTAAGTGCGAGACGCTTGTAGGTTTTAAAAATATCAAGATGGCCAGCTGTGGGTGAAGAATGGTTTTCAGTTATGAATTATGATATTGGACTGCTGCTCAGACGGAACAACCTCTTTCCATTGCAAGTCCCTTGTAAGAGGGTTGACTTTTTTTAAAGCGATATAGTTTGTTGTTTATGATTTGATAGTCGACAAACGACGTTGGGGAATTATCACCCCCGTTACAGATATTTAGATACCAAGAATCATTAGTAGAAACTAGTAGATTTAGAGAACAATTAGTATATTCATTAATGTTGTTTCCAATATTAAAAAAGAGACCAAGAATCATTAGTAGAAACTGACGGATTTAGAGAACAATTGGTACGTTCAATAATGTCGTTTCTAATAGTAGAAGGATACCAAGAATCATTAGTAGAAACTGACGGATTTAGACAACATTTAATATTTTCATTAATGTCGTTTGTAATAGTAGAACAACAATCGCCTGTATTAATAGAATGTGAAATAAGGTTTGTGCAACCGAGACCCCGCTTCTGAGAAGAAATATCGATGTATCTAGAGATAAAGTTGTCAGCGGTAGCTCTCTGATTGACTTTTAGAAGACCATCATTATCAAACAAGGTAGGAATTGACACTCTTCTGTAGTTTAGCGACGTGTACGTCAGACTTATTTAATAGCAAGATCGATTCTAAGTGTTTAGGAAACAAGCCAAAACCTCTCCAAAAATCCATACCAAGAATTAAAGAGTTTTACAAATCGGGAACAATATGAACGACTAAGTTAATTTATTTATTTTGAAATTCAATCGGTTAAGAAACCGATCCTTATGTATTTAGTTTTTCTACACTCGCGGTAATCAATTTTAATTGATTAGAATTATCCAATTGATGTAATTGTTTAGAAAGTATTAATGAGAATTATTTCCAAGAATTGTCACACAAGAACCCAAATGTAGAAGGCCGACGGCACTTTTGCCATTTACGGTAAGAGAAATATATAAGGCACCCGTCTTCGATATTAGAATCGCGAATTGAGGATGGGTGATAACAGTTAAAGAAGTTAACCAATTAGACCACTCAGTTTTATTAAATTTAGAGTGATTATTATTACCCCAATTCTTGCCAATTAGTTTTTTAACGGAGTAGTATTAAGCTTAGATTTACAATTAGGACAATCAGAAGCACGAAAACCTTTCAAATCACAATTGAAACCAATTAAATATCTCGGCTGGCGGCAAGCGTCGAGCAAGTGTGAGGTATTTCTACAGCGAGGACAAAATCGATTATTAATATTAGGTGCAATACCGATAACATTAACGTGTGCCTTTGTAACAGAAGAAGTACTAGGTTGATTATGAAAGATTATACCTTTATAATTAGAGAATTTGTTATAAAAGATTTTGTTATTGAAACTGCCCTTATAAGGACTAGAAGGACTAGAATAAGGGAAATTGTATGCAAAATCAGGTGTTAGGGTGTTAGCAGAAGCACTAGGAGGTTCACGGAAGTCCCTACTACGGCTATCGAACCTTTCGAATTTCTGCACACAGTAATCAAGTTAGGAATATCCACTACATTCGCGGTCAAAAGAGCATTCGTATAACATGATCTAATATTATTTAATAGTATTTCAAGTTTATTAGATTCACTAATGGGCGTATCGAGACGAAAAAATAATCCTTGCATTTTTGCAACATATAATGTTATGTTCCCGGATTCGCCTTGCGAGCGAAGTCCTATTTCTGACATCAATTTATAAACATAGTTATGAGGGCTGAAATCGCTTTTCAATTACTGACATAATTGACTCCAAGAAGAAATACGAAACCAAGTCAAAGCATCATCAGAAAAGATCTCAAACGCAAAAGAAAATATTTTGTCCTCAGGAATGCTCCTACTCGACATAAATTCGTCCATTCTTTGAATAAAAGCGCGTAAACAAGACTTGCCTTTGTATTTCAATTTAGATAGTTCAGAGAAAAGTTTACGCTCGTAAGTATGAAAATTAATGGAGGCGTTATGTTCACTATCTATCACGCAGCTCGTTTGTGATTGAAGCTCAGCCGGCTGAGAGGTTAAGGACTTAACTAAGTTGCGAGTATAAAGTATGGAATTCGTTCCAAGTGACTTCTATGTCACCTCTAATTTGTCCGGACTTATACGATCTGGGGTAAATATGGTGCAATAGTGACCGTTCTAGTCAAAAGACTAATGTCTAACTTCGTTTTCAACAACTTAATTAATGCTATTTGTAGCTCGAAACAGCGAAATTTTTAGGGCTGCGATATCATCTTTGGGGGGCAGATGGGACTCTAGAATGTTCTCAGAGGGAGAACTTGGAGCGAGCTTAGCAATTTGCTTCCTCAACTCATCGACGGTATTTGCCTTGTCTCCGCCTCTTAGGCAAACCTCATACTGCAGCTCCGCTTTTAGTAAGCACGAGAATTTGATTTCGTACGCCATTTTGACGAAGAGAATACGCGACATGTACGAATTAGCTAAGCGTCAAAAATTACAATTAATCACATAGAAATAATTCAAATAAAAAAATAGAAAGTAACAAAATTATATCTATGAAATACAGAAAAAAGATAATATCAAGAAATCCGTCCAAGAAGTATAAAACGTGGAACCGAATATTGTTTCCACGTGTAATGTGGTTAATAATAATAATAATAATAATAATAATAAACTTTATTTCTCTCATCACAAAGGTTCACGTACAAGTGCATCTTACAGTAGACAAAAAATAAATAGGTATAAGATATAAGGATCCTTTGTGAGAGACTGGAGTCCGTACAAGGGAGACCCCTGTGTGACAGATCACCAGGCCCCCACCCGGGACTGGTAGGTGTATTTGCCTATTAAATAGCATATTGGGTATAGACTTGTACAAGACATTTACGAGACTATTTAATGAATTAATTAGAACAACATAAAGAAAAACTAGATCAAATATGAAGAAACTTAAAAACTAAAGATTAACAAAAATAATAAAATAAAATAAAGCAATATAACATGTATGTGCGATTTTAAGAGGAATGTGTGTTTGTGTATGTGTGTGTGTGCGTGTGCGTGTGCGTGTGCTTGTGCGTGAGCGTGTGCGTGTGCTCGTGCGTGTGTGTTTGAATAGTTCTGGCAAGTCATTATATAGAGACTTTCAGTAATTGTTCGGTAGTATTATAATCAAGTTCCTGAAGCCAATTAAATAAATTTATTTTAAATTTACTCTTAGGCCTAGAATATATGGACAGAAGTTTATTAGCTTTATTATATAGTGAGCCTCCAAGGTAACTAAATTGACGTTGAGAGAAGGTTGTGCGGACTCTGGCTTTAGTACAAACTGCGTGTTTTCGTCTTTTATCATTGACATTTAAAGGATTATAGTGAAGGAGTGAATGTTGTCGTAAAATAATATTGTATATAAATAACTGGCGCACAGTTAGCACCCCAGTTTTTTTGTAAAGCTCTGTGGTAGGATGCAGGTACGGTAAGAAATTACCTACTTTTAGAACCGCTCTTTGGACCCGTTCTAGCTTCATGAAGTGCGATTTCGTTGCTCCTCCCCAAATTGTTATGCCATACGACAGGATTGATTGACATATTGAAAGATACACCATTTTAATAATTTGAGAGTCTGCTACATGACGTAGGTTTTTAAAAATATAAATAAGTTTTCTAATTCTAGCAGCAAGAAGATCTATGTGGGGATGAAAGCTAAGGTTGTTGTCCAGTACAATTCCTAGATATTTGATTGTATTGGTACTCTGAAGAGTGGGACACGAGCAAGCGGGTATATGGGAGGCAGAACATGAATATGAGTGGGCAGTTATTTTTAACGATTCAAATGAATATGAGGGAGTTTTTATAGAGAATGTCATATATTTAGTCTTGTTGACATTAAGTGCTAGTCTATTATTATTTAACCATGACAGGACTAAGTTAAACCCCGACTGTGCATGACTGAACACCTGTTGCCATGTATCGGCTTCAAATAAAAGAACTGTGTCATCAGCAAAGGTAATAATCTTTCCACTCAACATTTTGAGTTCGCAGAGTTCATTAACATAAGTCAAGAATAATGTCGGACCAAGAATACTACCTTGCGGAACACCATGTGCTATGGGAAGATCCTGACTGACCCAGTCACTCACCCGGACCCTTTGATGACGATTTGTCAGATAACTAGAGAAAAGCTCAAGTTGGTTGCCCCTTACGCCTAGATAAGAAAGCTTCCTCAATAGTAGAGGGATGGAGACTGTGTCAAATGCTTTTGCTAAGTCCAAAAAGATCGCAATAACTTTTTTATTTTTATCTAAATTGCTCGCTACAAACTCTGTCAGTTCATGTAAGGCATCGTTGGTGGATCTTTTTGACCGAAAGCCATACTGAGAGGGAGAAAGTAAAAAGTGATTTTCGAGATAATTGATCAAGCGCTTGTTCATAATTCTCTCTAGAATTTTTGACAGAGCTGGTAGTATTGAGATCGGTCTATAATTGTTAATGCAGGCTCCATCACCACCTTTAAATATGGGGAGGACTTCAGCCGACTTCCACACATTCGGGAACCTTCCAGTGCAGATAGCAAGATTACAGATATGTGTAATCGGCTGAATAAGAAATTTTCTGTATCTCTTTATGAAATTGGTGGAGATATTATCACGACCCGTTGCACAGTCGTTCTTTAGGTTAACGATGAGGCTTTCAATTTCTGTAGATTCTACCGAAAGTAATACCAGTGACTGAGGCCGAGACTTTGTTGGTGGCTTTGGGGGAGATCTGTCATCAGGACTATGGCATTCATCAGCTATAGATTGCCCAATATTTACGAAGTAATGATTGATACAGTTGACGGAAGATAGCGGGTGTAAGTAATTAATAAGTTGCAGAGCTTCGCATTTTGTTTTATTAGTATGCGTGATTTCTTGTATAGTTGTCCACAATTTTTTACTATTTGTTCTAGCCGATACATTTAATTCTGATTTTTCATATTCCCTTTTAACTTTTTTAAGAGCTCATTACAGAAATTCCTGTACCGTTTATATGTTAATGTAATCACCGGGCTACTAGGATTCTTTTTTGCTTTTTTGTGCAGTTTGTCACGATTCCGCATACACTTAAGTAGGCCTTTGGTTATCCAAGGTTTTGAAATTTTTTTTCGGTTTGATGTTTTTATTATCTTTGTATTTGACAAAATAACACAGTTTAACTTTTCAGTGAAGAGTGATACAGCGCGATCCACATCTGATGCTAAAAGGACATTAGAGAAGTTGATGTTTGTTATGACTTTATCTAGACTTTCGTAATTTACGCGTTTTAAAGTTTTATAACATTTTCTTACTTTGGAATCTAGTTTCAATATAAGAAATACAGCCTCGTGGTCGGTGATGGAGGTTTGTGCCACGTAACTGTATGCTGGCAGCCGCGTTTTTAGTATTATATGGTCTAAACATGTCTTTCCATGTGTGGGAATGTTATGGGCAGGTAGCATGCCGTGTGAAGCTAGCATATTCAAGTATGAGTACGCATTTAAGTCCTTATTGTTCCCTGATATGTCGACATTAAGGTCGCCCACTAAGACTACATTAGCAAAACTGGATAGACTTGTCAAACACTGGTCTAGTGATAAGAGAAAGTTGCTAAGGTTCTTATAACCAGGAGGTCGATAAATTGCTAGAACAGCAGTGTTATTATTGACTTTTATTATTATGCAATTGCAATCACATAAGCTGGGTTCTTCTATAGAGATATTGGTGGTGTTTTTGTAATAAACCACGACGCCTTCATTTTGAGTCAAGTTATTATTGGTTTTGCAGTAATGATAACCATCAAGTGTTGGTATATAGTGATTACAGGTTAACCAGCATTCTGTTAAAACAATCAAGTCCCAGTCCAATTGTGATCTCTCTAGGAGAGTAAGCAGCCCTGTTGTGTTCCGAGTTATACTTCTAATATTCTGTTGTAAGATCTTATAAGATTTTTTGGGATTGGTAACTAGATTTGGGCAACAGTCAATGTCACAGATCGACGAGCGTGCTATGGTGAGATGGTCAAGGTCAGATATTATATCATTTGTACAATCGAATGTTATTGTAGTAATAATATTGGGTAGATTCTTTTAGGATGATACTGTAGCTATAAGAATATCCAAAAAAATTAAAAAATATATTTTGTGTGAAATAATGGTTTTCCAATACAGTACAAGCATGCTGTTTACTTAAATAGGTGGGGTAATATGTGCTTCTGGGTAGGGTGAGATGATCGACTTTGCATTGTGATTGGCAATAAGAAATGTGATAGTACTTTGGTATTTGATATTTTATTAGAGCAAAATTTAGTGATAGAATAAGACAATTGATTATACTGAACATTAGTAAGGTGAGCGGGAATTGAAGTATGAGTCGATCACGAGAATATTTTAGTATTAATGTGATAAGGCAAGTATGTAACGTTTTTGTATGTTTTATCTGAAATGATGATCCATGACGGCTGGTATGAGCATGAATAGAGTTTTGTGTATTGGGTAGGTGATATGCAGTATATATGAGCCATTGCGTTATGTGTTGTAAATTAATTGTGCATAATAAAATCTTACCAGATAATCTAAAAAATAATACAATAAATATTGAGCACGTAAAGACTATAGCTAGTCATTTAGATTGCAGTTTTAATATATCTTCCTCACTGTCAATACGCACAGGACGTGATGTTTCCTTTTCCTTTATATATACCTTGCCGTAAGAAGTCCAGCAGCTGTGGTAATTATTGTTCGTTTTGAAATGTCGGGCAAGGTAGTATAGTTTCTTGGCTTGAGGTGTTAGAAATTCGTCTATATATATTGGTTGCGGTGATACAGACAGCTGTAAATGTGACGTGTTGAGCTTGTTATTAATATTATTCCTGTTGAAGCCTTTGCATTTTTTCAGTACATTATTCTTCATAAAAGTTGTAGTAAACTGAACGATGATGTGATTATTTGTTTCGGTTTTAGTTTTGAGTCGGTAAACATCGAATATATCTGAGTCATTGATACTCTGATCAATAATTGAACCTAATTTTATAATCCTGGTACGCAGAGTTTCTTTGTTTTCGTACTTGTCTTTCGGTATGTTTCTCACTTCAATTGCAGATGCACGAGAGGTACGTTCCAACGATTCGATCTTATTTTCTAAATAATCGATTTGCTTTTTGTATGTGGAGTTCTCATGCTCTAAACTCTCCATTCTATCCAAGAAAGAGTCGTATTTGTCAGAAACAAATTGAATGGACTTTTTTATTTCCTCGGTTTGCGCTTGAATGCTTTCCATTGACCTCGTTAATTGATCAAGCTTTAAACTTTGCTGTGTCTGGAGGTTTTGGAACATGGATTTTAACTCTAGTATTGACGCTTGAAAGTCACAAGTATCACCGTGTTTTCTCTTAGACCGACGTGTGATGTTCAGGTCTAATTGAGAGTCAGAACCGTAGCTGCAGGATTCCACATTATCTAAGTCAGGAACAGATAGTGAAGTTTGCATCGACGCGATCATCGGCGGTGTGCGTTGTAAAGCCATTACGGTGTTATTTCAATAACGTTAGACGTTATGTATAGAAGAAAGCAGAGAAAAGGTAAACAAAATCAAAGTCAAGCGTCACTTGTGCTCAGGATTACTTGAGAATACCGGCTTTATATAGCGATTGTAATATAAAATAACAAAAAGCAAAACTAATGCTGGAATCGAACTCAAGACTTCTCGTGCCGCCGGACCTGCGTTTTACCGTTGCGCCACGGCTACGTTACACAGTTTGATAAATTTTGCCAGTACTTTATAATGTGAGCCTCTGGTAGTCAAACTGGATTTAACAATTCAATTGTGCTCGTAATGCTCGTATCGGGGTCAAAGTCCAAAACATGTGCACTTTTAAAGTTTTATCTTATTGTTAAAGTTTTAAAACTGTTCACAAATATGTTTAGAGTTGTTGATTCACTGTGGTTTTGCGCACAAATGTCACTTAAGTACTGTAGATTGATACTGTATAGGTATAAAAACGCTTTTTGCACTTTTTACACGATTTGGAAATATTAAAACATGGAGAACTAAAAAGTACGTGTGTACGCTTTGGCGTCGCGGGCGGAAGGGAAGGGTTGATTATGTAAAACAATTTCGAAGCGGCGCGGCGCAGCGAGGACAGTAATCAAATGTAGTACTTAATGTACGCACGCGGTTTGATTAACACAATTAACACACTTTAAAACAATTAAAAATAACCAACCTTTTTGGACGGTTTTCACACACAGAATAACAGTTAAATAAACCAGAACCACGAAACGAGCCTTTTTGCCTAGTTAATTGGGCGCCAGTATAACGTTATGGCTAGTCAATCACGCTTTAGAGACGTGATTGACCAGGAAATTTATTTATCGGAGATAATTAAATCATATACTTCGCAATGAAAAGGTTTGTAATTTCATATTACAAGATTTAATACAGAACGAATTGTATTTCTTGACAATAAATAACAGGGTGTGGTTCTTCCGTAAGGCTCGCTACGTGGTCCGGCTGGAGAGCTCGAGACCATTTAATCGGTAGCGGCAGCACAAGCGGGCTCGAACGAGGCGCGACCGAATTTTTATTTGTGGCCGCGAGGGGGGAGGGAGAGTCGCTCGCACTCCAGCGCGAATGCAGCCACTGAGCACGAAAATTCCTGCAGGAAATAGATTACTATTCTCATAAGCCATAAGTTTTTAGTATAATAACTAGCTATGCGAAGATACAGAAAGTACAAACCTTCCGTATCTGTAAAAGAGCTTAACTAATTTTTCCGTAAAAATCATACTTTTTATAGATGTGGTATATTCAATAATAATATCAGTCCTGTATATAAACTGTCCTACTGCCGGGCTTCCTTCAGTATTGGAAGGGTTAGGCCATATTCCACCGCGCCGGCCTAATGCAGGTTGGTAGACTTCGCACATCTTCGAGAACATTATGAAGATCTAGACGCCAAAGGTGACTGGGGATTGAACTCGAGACCTATGCTTGGCAGTCGAGGTCTTTTATTAGGCTATGCTCAATACGCATTACATATTTTATTATATAAACTATTATAAATACTACTTATATAACTAAAGAAGTGTTCACCGTTCAGTGTGACCATCTAGGTCTGAAATGAATACTGAAACCCATAACAAAACCTAATACTTAACATAGTTGCCAGTAATCTACAAACAATTTTTTTTACGGTGGCAAATCCTCGTGGACTACCTCCGCCTGGGGAAAGGCGGAGGGGCGTGCCGGACTCTTACCGGCTAAAACCACCCCGATGTCTCCTCGCACGAACTATGATGACGATGCTGGCAGGCACTTCAATAATGAAGTTGCAAGTTTGTGCGTCTTTCTTACCCGACTTATGGCTCAGTTTTAGCGAGGTCAGGAATTGATCACGGGTTACGTTGGGGAGTTTTTCGGCAACATTCTGCTCGTATATGCAATCATATACTTCTTGGTCACTAAGGGCTGCTGGTACTCCGATTACTATAATTCTTGGTCTTCTTTTATGTGGATCCTCAACCTTTAAGCCAGAGCTAGTTAACTGGGTTGACTGCCTTAGCTTCTCAATGTCGTCCTTGCTGTCAGTGCTAATGATTACTCCTCTTCCTTAATCCTCTAACGTGCAACTTTAATTGTTCAGGGCAAATTATTTTCGGAACCAGTGACTTTGTGTCGTCACTAGTTTTCAATTTATCGTTTGGATAAATTGCAATGGCGCTCACATTTTTAGGTCGTAGCATGACATTTTTTGTGGTCTTGACCATGTCCGCAAAAGACACTTTTTCAATGGCTGAATTTTGTGCAACGCATTTTTCTTCAATGGTCATCTTAATGGACTTTTCGAAGGCATTCAGACACTTAGCAAGATCCTGCTTTTCCGTCATGGCTTCAAGAGAGCTATTCATCAGTAAGGCCTTTTGCTTCAAGGATTGGTAAAAACCGCCATTTGAGAGACACCATTTCCAACTTTACGGGCTAAAGAATTTATTTTCAACTTTGAGATTACGGAAGATATGTACCGACTCGAGCAACACACCAGTATACTGCGACACTTCGCTATCTACACCTCGTCCGTACATTACGCCCGAATTCCGCAGGCAAGTCTTTGAGATTCTGCACAATTTATACCATCCTGGAAGTTCTGCTACAGTGCGACTGTTGACACAAAGATTTGTTTGGCCAGGGATTCGCAAGGACTGTAGAGAGTGGGCTAGGCAATGTTTAAAATGCCAAACGATAAAGTTTCCCGTCACACCTTCTCCCCTTATCCTCTTTCCTGCCACCTTCCTCGAGGTTCTCTCATATACACCTCGATATCGTAGGGCCATTACCTTTGTCTTATGATTACAGGTACTGCCTCACAGTGATCGACAGGTTCACACGATGGCCTGAGGCCTATCCACTTCGGGACATCACTGCCGAGACCTGCGCCGCTGCCCTCGTGTCTGGCTGGATTGCCAGATTTGGCTGTCCCGAAAGGGTGACCACCGATCGTGGCCGCCAGTTCAAGTGCCACCTATTCAAAGCTCTCACTGCTTTGGTCGGTGCGCGCCACTTCCGCACGATAGCTTACCATCCAGCGGCCAACGGCATCGTCGAGCGTCTGCACCGCCAGCTCAAGGCGGCGATCATGTGCCACGCTCCCGCTTCTCAGTGGACTGAAGCACTCCCGCTGGTACTCCTGGGCATGCGCTATGCCTGGAAAGAGGACCTGCAAGCGTCTCCCGCCGAACTGGTGTACGGCGAACCCCTTCGCCTACCCGGTCAGTTCCTGTGCCCAAGCGAGGACTACAAGACTGCTGACGTCACACAGTACGCGACACGTCTTCGCGCGTACATGGCGAAGCTCTCTCCTCGTCCGACTGCCTGGCACTCCACTTCGTCATTCTACGTGCCACGCAATCTTGAAACTTCTTCGCACGTCTTCGTTCGACAAGATCGCCTCAGGGGTGCCCTCGAACCACCCTACGCCGGCCCTTACAAGGTTGTCAGCCGACAGCCGAAGTACTATACATTAGACGTTAACACTAAGACCGTCAATGTATCCATCGACAGGCTCAAACCGGCGTACATAGCGAAAGAATCCCAAGTTTCCGTCCAACCAGCAAAAGACGACAACAAACGGACTTCCAGCGGCAGGAGGGTACGACTACCAGACTTCTACCGACCATAGTCACGGTCTCTCGGGGGGAGTACTGTGGCGACTATCCACCATAATTACTTCTCTGGACCCCTGCCTTAGAAGTCGGAGTAAAACCGCTCCGCTTATGAACATTGGGCCATCCCTCGACAACACTGACGACGGGTGCGAGGGCCAATGTGATTGGCTAGCCAAGTTACACGTGCCGGCACCGTTCGGCCTTCGGCGCGCCCGCGCATGGATACAGAGGACCGCGCGACACGACACTCGGTTCGCAGCTCTGTTCGAGAAAGTTCGCTTCGCGCTTGCTATTGATATTTGTATCACTTTAAATAATATTGCTGTTGTCATTTAATAAATCATATCGTTTTGTTTAAATATAATAATTCATTCTTCGCCTATCGTTTTTCATCTATTATTTTCTTCATCTATCTTTCATAACACTGCTTCGTTTCGCCTGCTGCTATACGTAGTGCTTGAGCTTAGGTTCCGAGGTCGACACCCGACTGAGTGAAAAGGTTTTGTGTGGGCAACGACCCCACAAGCGTAACAAAAATATAACGCACTCTCTCGCACGATTCGCAGCGTTCAACTTCTAATAGTTGTAACAGTCTAGGTTGATGCGTTGCTGTGTATACATGCCCGGCCAATAGTAATTAAGTGCGAGACGCTTGTAGGTTTTAAAAATATCAAGATGGCCAGCTGTGGGTGAAGAATGGTTTTCAGTTATGAATTATGATATTGGACTGCTGCTCAGACGGAACAACCTCTTTCCATTGCAAGTCTCTTGTAAGAGGGTTGACTTTTTTTAAAGCGATATAGTTTGTTGTTTATGACTTGATAGTCGACAAACGACGTTGGGGAATTATCACCCCCGTTATAGATATTTAGATACCAAGAATCATTAGTAGAAACTAGCAGATTTAGAGAACAATTAGTATATTCATTAATGTTGTTTCCAATATTAGAAAGAGACCAAGAATCATTAGTAGAAACTGACGGATTTAGAGAACAATTGGTATGTTCAATAATGTCGTTTCTAATAGTAGAAGGATACCAAGAATCATTAGTAGAAACTGACGGATTTAGACAACATTTAATATTTTCATTAATGTCGTTTGTAATAGTAGAACAACAATCGCCTGTATTAATAGAATGTGAAATAAGGTTTGTGCAACCGAGACCCCGCTTCTGAGAAGAAATATCGATGTATCTAGAGATAAAGTTGTCAGCGGTAGCTCTCTGATTGACTTTTAGAAGACCATCATTATCAAACAAGGTAGGAACTGACACTCTTATGTAGTTTAGCGACGTGTGCGTCAGACTTATTTAATACCAAGATCGATTCTAAGTGTTTAGGAAACAATTCAAAACCTCTCCAAATATCCATACCAAGAATTAAAAAGTTTTGCAAATCGGGAACAATATGAACGACTAAGTTAATTTATTTATTTTGAAATTCAATCGGTTAAGAAACCGATCCTTATGTATTTAGTTTTTCTACACTCGCGGTAATCAATTTTAATTGTTTAGAATTATCCAATTGATGTAATTGTTTAGAAAGTATTAATGAGAATTATTTCCAAGAATTGTCACACAAGAACCCAAATCTAGAAGGCCGACGGCACTTTTGCCATTTACGGTAAGATAAATATAAGGCACCCGTCTTCGATATTAGAATCGCGAATTGAGGATGGGTGATAACAGTTAAAGAAGTTAACCAATTAGACCACTCAGTTTTATTAAATTTAGAGTGATTATTATTACCCCAATTCTTGCCAATTAGTTTTTTTAACGGAGTAGTATTAAGCTTAGATTTACAATTAGGACAATCAGAAGCACGAAAACCTTTCAAATCACAATTGTAACAAATTAAATATCTCGGCTGGCGGCAAGCGTCGAGCAAGTGTGAGGTATTTCTACAGCGAGGACAAAATCGATTATTAATATTAGGTGCAATACCGATAACATTAACGTGTGCCTTTGTAACAGAAGAAGTACTAGGTTGATTATGAAAGATTTTACCTTTATAATTAGAGAATTTGTTATAAAAGATTTTGTTAATTGAAACTGCCCTTATAAGGACAAGAAGGACTAGAAGAAGGGAAATTGTATGCATAATCAGGTGCTAGGGTGTTAGCAGAAGCACTAGGAGGTTACTATGGCTATCGACCCTTTCGAATTTCTGCACACAGTAATCAAGATAGGAATATCCACTACATTCGCGGTCAAAAGAGCATTCGTATAACACGGTCTAATATTATTTAATAGTATTTCAAGTTTATTAGATTCACTAATGGGCGTATCGAGACGAAAAAATAATCCTTGCATTTTTGCAACATATAATGTTATGTTCCCGGATTCGCCTTGCGAGCGAAGTCCTATTTCTGACATCAATTTATAAACATAATTATGAGGGCTGAAATCGCTTTTCAATTACTGACATAATTGACTCCAAGAAGAAATACTATCCCTAATGATACGAAACCAAGTCAAAGCATCATCAGAAAAGATCTCAAACGTAAAAGAAAATATTTTGTCCTCAGAAAATTCTACTCTCTACTCGACATAAATTCGTCAATTCTTTGAATAAAAGCGCGTACACAAGACTTGCCTTTGTATTTAAATTTAGATAGTTCAGAGAAAAGTATACGCTCGTAAGTATGAAAATTAATGGAGGCGTTATGTTCACTATCTATCACGCAGGTCGTTTGTGATTCAAGCTCAGCCGGCTGAGAGGTTAAGGACTTACCTAAGTTGCGAGTATAAAGTATGGAATTCGTTCCAAGTGACTTCTATGTCACCTCTAATTTGTCCGGACTTATACGATCTGAGGTAAATATGGTGCAATAGTGACTCCATTCTAGTCAAAAGACTAATGTCTAACTTCGTTTTCAACAACTTAATTAATGCTATTTGTAGCTCGAAACAGCGAAATTTTTAGGGCCGCGATATCATCTTCGGGGGGCAGATGGGACTCTAGAATGTTCTCAGAGGGAGAACTTGGAGCGAGCTTAGCAATTTGCTTCCTCAACTCATCGACGGTATTTGCCTTATCTCCGTCTCTTACATGAAAAACAATGGGCAGAAACAAAGGAATGTAGACAGACAAAGGAAGCCCTTCCATCCTTAGACATACATCTGTCACGCAAACTGCTACGTTCTTCAAGGAAAAACCTGCGTCATCTAGTGGGTATAATAACAGGTCACTGCTCACTCAACAAACACCTATTTAACATCGGCATCACTGACAACCCTTTATGTAGAGACTGCATGGAGACCGAGGACACACTGGCTCACGTGCTGCTGCATTGCAAAAGCGTGAGCAACCAACGGGCGAAACTACTAAACAGTCCAGAAACGATGAAGGAAGTACTGTGCAACACCGGTCCCCTATTGTCTTTCTGGACGGAGCTGAGGTGGTATGAGTAACCGAACAACTTTTCGCGTCGGTCACTTACGCACAATGGCCCAATTGTGTGGCTGAGTGCGGATAACACACGTCCAACTAACTAAACTAACTATCTCCGCCTCTTAGGCAAACCTCATACTGCAGCTCCGCTTTTAGTAAGCACGAGAATTTGATTTCGTACGCCATTTTGACAAAGAGAATACGCGACATGTACGAATTAGCTAAGCGTCAAAAATTATAATTAATCACATAGAAATAATTTAAATAGAAAAATAGAAAGTAACAAAATTATATCTATGAAATACAGAAAGAAAGATAATATCAAGAAATCCGTCCAAGAAATATAAAACGTGAGAACCGAATATTCTTTCCACGTGTAATGTGGTTGATTATATAAAACAATTTCGAAGCGGCGCGGCGCAGCGAGGACAGTAATCAAATGTAGTACTTAATGTACGCACGCGGTTTGATTAACACAATTAACACACTTTAAAACAATTAAAAATAACCAACATTTTTGGACGGTTTTCACACACAGAATAGCAGTTAAATAAACCAGAACCACGAAACGAGCCTTTTTGCCTAGTTAATTGGGCGCCAGTATAACGTTATGGCTAGTCAATCACGCTTTAGAGACGTGATTGACCAGGAAATTTATTTATCGGAGATAATTAAATCATATACTTCGCAATGAAAAGGTTTGTAATTTCATATTACAAGATTTAATACAGAACGAATTGTATTTCTTGACAATAAATAACAGGGTGTGGTTCTTCCGTAAGGCTCGCTACGTGGTCCGGCTGGAGAGCTCGAGACCATTTAATCGGTAGCGGCAGCACAAGCGGGCTCGAACGAGGCGCGACCGAATTTTTATTTGTGGCCGCGAGGGGGGAGGGAGAGTCGCTCGCACTCCAGCGCGAATGCAGCCACTGAGCACGACAATTCCTGCAGGAAATAGATTACTATTCTCATAAGTCATAAGTTTTTAGTATAATAACTAGCTATGCGAAGATACAGAAAGTACAAACCTTCCGTATCTGTAATAGAGCTTAACTAATTTTTCCGTAAAAATCATACTTTTTATAGATGTGGTATATTCAATAATAATATCAGTCCTGTATATAAACTGTCCCACTGCCGGGCTTCCTTCAGTATTGTAAGGGTTAGGCCATATTCCACCGCGCCGGCCTAATGCAGGTTGGTAGACTTCGCACATCTTCGAGAACATTATGAAGATCTAGACGCCAAAGGTGACTGGGGATTGAACTCGAGACCTATGCTTGGCAGTCGAGGTCTTTTATTAGGCTATGCTCAATACGCATTACATATTTTATTATATAAACTATTATAAATACTACTTATATAACTAAAGAAGTGTTCACCGTTCAGTGTGACCATCTAGGTCTGAAATGAATACTGAAACCCATAACAAAACCTAATACTTAACATAGTTGCCAGTAATCTACAAACAATTTTTTTTACGGTGGCAAATCCTCGTGGACTACCTCCACCTGGGGAAAGGTGGAGGGGCGTGCCGGACTCTTACCGGCTAAAACCACCCCGATGTCTCCTCGCACGAACGCGCGGGGCCGCGGAAATCCAGATTCTTCCGCAGCCCCATACTAGTGCTGGCCCGGTCTGTCCGGGCCTCGTCTCCTGCACGGGGTAGTGAGGTGTTCAACTACCCCGTGCATCGCCTCAGAGGCGCGCGCCGACACCCTCGCGCGCCTCCGCCTCTGGTCCATCGAATAGGGGGCGGGGACTTCCCCAAGTCCGTCGCCCCTGGACCCATTCATAGGGGTCGGAAAAGGGCGTTGTTCGCCCTTCTCCTGCGCCCGGTGCGCCTTCTGCGGCTGGGGAAGGGAGTCGAGATCTCCCTCTCCCGTTCCGCAGTATCCTTCTGCGACATCACGTCCTCGCAGAAGGACACCATCGTGTCCCACGACTCTGCGCTACCGACCATCCTCCGCGCTACGGCCGGCAGCGACAGATCGCCTCCTACTTCATTTGAGAGGACACGGCGCTGCTCCTTCCAAGCTACACACTCGGCGAGCGTGTGTTGCGCCGTGTCCTCCCCGCAATGGAAGTAATCTACCTCATCTCTATCCTCATCTAACTACACAGTGAAACCTGTACCTTTTTACTGCAATAAATACTTAATTAAATTAATGAAATACTTACGAAATAACACATAAGAGGCAATACAGCCAGTTTTTAGTCCACGTATTTCGCACATTGATATTTCGTTTGAGCAACAGCCCAGACAGCAATTGATCTGTTAAATCCTTTTCTTTAATTGGTTTGATGTTCACATTTCTTCGTAATATAGCGTTTAAAAAAAAGCTTTCATAATTCTAAAGCCTTACATCCTAACATTGATATCTCGTACTACATTCCTTTTATGAACTCAAAATATCGAACAGTAAAAGCATTTGTCATTTTTGGTCTGTTCACAAAAGAGATTATATTTTTTTCCATTCATAAACGTTGATAAAAGTGTTTCCGGATTATTATATACTTTTTTAGGCTGGCTCTCTCGTTTAATTCTATTGTTATATTTATCGATTCAATTTTTTTGGCCAGATGTGCCCAATCGTATAGCTTTTATTCAGCGCAATATATGGGATTATATTCAGGCAATATAAAACACCTTTCTATTTGCTCTCTGAAACGAAAAATATACTTTTAATGTCACTGGTTGACCAGTGACATTAAAAGTATATTTTTCTTTAGCTTTGAGGCAGTACCACGAGTGTAATTGATAGTAACAAGATAGAAATTTAAGAACTGCGTATTTTTTTATTTAAACAATATTCTATTTTGCTTTTTCTGGCAAAAGTTACCATTCCGAAATAAAATATTTAATGCTTCCTGTGTCACGGAGATCATTACTCATAAAATGGACACAAAGAACACCCAGATTTGGAACAACCATTTGTGGACGATAAATATCAGATTAGGCTGTAACTACATAAGTAAAGATAGCTCGAAATTTAATATACACCATTATCGAAATCGTTTAACGAAGGTAAATACTTTAATATATATTATTATATATACGATTATTTTTAAGGATCAGTTCTGCAATTATAGTAATGTCAGTGTCGCGAGGAGTTTTACCAACATTCAGACGCGGACAACGGATATTAAGAGCAATCGGGTAAAACAATTTTTTCACGTGTGGGGCTCGAACCTACGACACTCAACAGTGGCGGGGTGGGCGATTTCTTAAACCATTTACATGCACTTGAAATTCTTTAGATGTCTAAGAGACAAGAGTCAACCAATAACAATAGAAACAAAAATATAAACAAACTGCTTAAGGTTATCGTATAGGCAGCGATGTGTTTCTTCTTTTTGTATGTAGGTGACTCATGCGATATTTATTTTCAGTGCATCAAGGGTCATGTACTAAAACGTATGTAGTTGTGATATCTACGATGTACTTAGTTAGTTAGTTGGACGTGTGTTATCCGCACTTATCCCCACAATTGGGCCATTGTGCGTAAGTGACCGACGGGAAAAGTTGTTCGGTTTCTCATACTACCTCAACTCCGTCCAGAAAGATAATCAAGGACCAGTGTTGCGCGTACTTCCTTCATCGTTTCTAGACTGTTTAGTAGTTTCGCCCTTTGGTTGCGCACTCTTTTA
Organism: Catocala nupta; assembly: GCA_963675205.1. Lineage (NCBI taxonomy): Eukaryota > Metazoa > Arthropoda > Insecta > Lepidoptera > Erebidae > Catocala > Catocala nupta. The sequence continues at coordinate 20,224,212 of OY776086.1, read as the reverse complement.
CAATGTAAGAGCACGTGAGTCGGTGTCTCTTCGGTCTCCATGCAGCCTCTACATAAGGGGCTGTCAGTAATGCCGTTGTCGAAAAGGTATTTGTTGAGTGGGCAGTGGCCTGTTATTATCATAAAAAAGTACTATTATTAATCTAACCTAACCGAAGTTTGCCGCATGCAGCGATAGCCTAGTGGGAAACCGTTGGACTGCCACGCATAGGTCTCGAGTTCGAACCCAAGGCGCGCATCTCTGACTTTTCGAAGTTATATGCGTATTAAATAGTTAATTATCGCTTGCTTTAACGGTGAAGGAAAACATCGTGAGGAAACCTACATGTCTGAGAGTTCTCCATAATGTTCTCGAATATACATATGTGAAGTCTGCCAACCCGCACTAGGCCAGCGTGGTGGACTACGGCCTAAACCTTCTCACACTGAGAAGAGGCCCGTGCCCAGCAGTGGGACAGTTTAATACAGGGCTGATATTATTATTATTATTCACATTTATTCAGTAATTATCAATAAAAATTACATTTTTAAATATATAATTATAAAAAAACACATTTAAAATATAAAAATTATGGATGCCCACCGACATCGAGACAAGGTCCAAGCTGTCGGTGGTTAGGGGTCCAGAAAGAGGAATCTCCTCACTATGCGTGCCGTATCGAGGAGAACCGCTTTCTGCATCTGACCCTTGACCCAAGCACCTAACGCAAGCCTCTTAAGATGTTGGTCGAGACTCTTGGCTATTAGACCGTTTACCGTAACGACTATCGGTACAATGATTGCCGAGTCCACATCCCACATATCGACAACCTCGTGTGCTAAGTCCAGGTATTTTAGTTCTTTTTCCTTCTCAGCTTTCACGAGGTTGCCATCATGAGGGATGGTAATATCGACAATAATTGCACGGCGCTCTGATCGATCTATTACCACAATATCAGGCTTGTTGGCAACAACAGTCCTGTCTGTGATAATAGATCGATCCCAATACCTCGACCTCTACAAGGTTGTACTTCAGAGCAAGTTGCTGATGGATAATTCTGGCTACTTGGTTATGTCTGTGCAAGTACTCGCCGTTAGCAAGACGAGAACAATCGGAAACTATATGCCTGAGGGATTCACCGGGTTGGTGGCACGCCCGACATATGTCAATCGTACCATCCCTCAGGATATATTTCCGGTAGTTATTCGTTTTGATAACTTCATCCATAATTGCACAGACAAACCCTTCGGTTTCCCCAAAGAGGTCACCGAAGCGTAGCCAGTTCACGGAGGCGAGAACGTCTACATCAGGTCCACACAGGGCCTTGTAGAACCTACCGTGAAGCTCCTTGCTCTGCCATACACTCTTGTGGTCGTCAATGCTTAGAACTACAGGGATGCGCCAGTTCTCTTTAGCCAGATTAAGCGGGGTGTATAGAGTTGTATTTACTTTATACTGCTCCAGCACCCTCAAGGGCCATGTATGCGGCACCGAATCGAACGCTTTCTTGTAATCTATCCAACATGTCGCCAGACTCTTGTGATTACGGCGAACCTGTTGGCTAATGGCCATATCAATGAGGAGGAGTTCCTTCGTACCACGAGCCCCCTTCCTACAACCATTCTGAGAGGCCGACATAATAGAATTGATTTAGAGGTAATTCGTGATGTAACCGGTACTAAACGGGCACAATTGACTCCTAACGAACTGTTGACAATAGAAAACAGCCCCACCGAATCTGTAAACTCAATAAATACGTACTTTTTAAACGTAGGACAAAATTTATCAAACAAAGACCCTCATACTTTTGTAAACAATAATACTTCACAAGATATAAGTTCCAACCAGTTACCTAACCCGCATACACAATGTAGAGGTAACTCTATGGTTATCTTGACAACGGATGAAGATGAAGTTAGGACCATAATAAATAATCTCCGATTAGATAGCGCCACCGGATGGGATGGCATCCCCCCAAAACTGCTAAAATATGCTAACCATATTCTGGTTCCACCGGTCACATATATATGCAACCTATCAATTTCTACAGGTATATTTCCCAAAGCGCTTAAAAAAGCGATTATACATCCGATACACAAATCAGGCGATAGAGACAGTGTCGCTAACTACCACCCAATTTCTGTTCTCCCAGCAATTTCTAAAATTCTAGAAAGATTAATGTACAAACATCTGAACAACTATCTAACCAAATATGACCTTATTTCCAAAAACCAATTCGGTTTCCGACGTGGTCTCTCCACGGAAGACGCTGTGACGTCACTACTGGAGTTTGTAGTTGACAAAATTGACAATAAATTTAAGTGTTTAGCTATTTTCCTAGACTTATCCAAAGCATTTGACACTGTCTCTGTCCCATTACTTCTCACTAAACTAGAAAGAATTGGTGTACGCGGAATCACACATGCGCTATTCAAAGACTTCCTCACTGATAGGTTGCAGTGCGTCAGGGTGGGAGAATGTGTCAGCAAAGCGAAGCCGGTGGTAGTTGGCGTCCCACAAGGTAGTCTGCTAAGTCCCCTTCTCTTCCAAATCTATGTCAATGAGCTATGTCAGCTCTTCCTCCCTTCGACCAAAATTATAGTGTATGCTGATGACACAACTATTATTTCTTACGGCCATGACTGGTCTTCGACTAAAGAGATTGCTGAAAAAGGTCTAAATAACGTTATGCTGTGGTTAGAACAAAACCACCTCACCCTAAATATCTCAAAAACCAATTATATCACTTTTGGTCCTAGACTTTCAACCCTTCCCCCAATTGGCTCAATATCAATCAAAGCCCATAACTGTACCAACCTTATTTGCAATTGTCCATGTCCCACCATCAAGAGAGCTTCAGTGATAAAGTACCTCGGTTTACAACTAGACGCATGTCTGTCCTGGAAAATCCATATACAAACAGTGTCTGCGAGAATTAGGAAGCTCATGTACCTTTTTAAAAAATTAAGGCAATCCGCCGATAACGACATCCTTAAAGTCGTTTACTCAGCACTGGGTGAATCAGTGCTGAGTTATTGTATATCAGCTTGGGGAGGCGCCGCTAAGACCGACATGATACTGATTGAACGGGCTCAAAGAGCGGTTATAAAAGTTTTATTGAAAAGACCTTTCAAATTTCCAACGCGACAACTTTACCATGAATTTAAAACATTAACAGTCCGTCAACTATATACTTTTCGCACAGTAATGAGAAAACATGCAAAACTCCCATACACTTCAAATGCCAGTCCGACAATTAGAAGAAGACCTAAACCGGCTTGTCACAAACTATACAAAACCACATCTTTTGCTCAACGACACAACCCCTACCTAAGCACGCTCATTTACAACAAATTAAACCAACAACTAAACATACACAAATTGAACGCTCACAGATACAAGGAAAAAGTTAAAAAATTTCTACTTACCTTAGATTACGATGAAACTGAAGCACTAGTTAAATCCCCATATACATAAATACACCCGCACAGTCGCATACACACACACATACTCAGTCACACACACACACACACACACACACACACACACACACACACACACACACACACACACACACACACACACACACACACACACACACACACACACACACATTAATACTCACACACAAAACTATAAAACAGAGCCTAATTTGATCTTATTATTAATTTATATTAACTTATATGAAACGTCTTTGTTAAGTCCTTAGTTCAACAAAGCTGTAACATAATTTCGGACGAATGGATGACCCTGATAACACAGGATTTACCTAGCTTCGGGGTCATTATTCACATTATTCACATAAACAAACAATAGAACCATGTTATATTTTTACTGTTTCATATATTATGTATTGTTTTGGAAAATAAATTTTATTATTATTATGTGTACTTTAATTTTATCTCAGCTCAGGGCTGGTTTTGGCTACATTTACGGGCCGAAACCAAGTAAATGTAGCGTGTGGTGTGTTAATGTCATGTAGATGACGTGTTATGTGTAACCTCGTTTTCATCTAGAGACATGAACTTTCTAACAATTCTGCAGGTGTTAAGAATAGCAGCTTTTTGGAGCATAACGTATAGGGAATCTTTAAGGTATATTAATTTCAGGCTATGGTGAAGATGTTTAGGAATGATACCGGTGGTGGAAAGAACTATGGGCACTATGTAAACTTTGTCTTGTTTCCATATTCTTGTTACTTCATCCTTCAGCTCTGCATATTTACCTATTTTCTCACTAATTGTCTTTTGTAAGTTATGCGTATTGGGGACTGCAATATCTATTAGGTATGTGGTTTTATTGATTTTATCGTGTAGTGTTATATCCGGTCTGTTATAATGGATGGTTCTGTCTGTAAGAATGGCGCGATCATAATAAAGCTTGTGTGTTGTATTTTCAAGTATAATTTGAGGCGTGTATTTGTAATAGGGAGTATTATCGTCTTGTGTGAGTTTGTGTTTATGTGCTAGTCTTTGATGGATTATATTAGCTATTTGGTTATGGCGGTGTGTGTAGTCCGTCTGTGTGAGAGTTGTGCATGCTCCTGTTATATGTTGGATGGTTTCGGGTTGAGTGTGACATTTTCGGCATTTATCATTTGTTATGGTAAGGTCTTTTATTATGTATTTTCTATAATTTTTAGATTTATTACTTGGTCTTGAATTGCAATTATAAATCCTTCTGTTTCTGGAAATAATGTGCCGAGTTTTAACCATTTATTTGATGCTATTGAATCCATGAAGTCCATGAAGAATTTTCTTTTTCCAATTGTTGATTTTAAGTGTTTCTGGGTTATAAGTGTCAGGGGCTTGTATATTTAAATGAACGCTAAGATTAAGGGCAGTATAGTTAATGTCATTTTGGATAATGGCTGCATGTATCTTACTTGTGTGAGATTTATTAATGAAGAATGTTTGTAAGTTGTGGATTTGTTTTTGCCAAAGGTGGTGAATATCTATGAAGCCTCTGCCACCGTCTTGCCTTTTGATGGTAAGTCTTTCTATTGCAGATTTAGGATGTAGATGATTATGTTTAGTTAATGTGGTTCGTGTGATTCGTTCTATTTGTTCCAGGTCAGTTTTAGTCCATTTAATTACTCCAAACGAATAAGTTAATATTGGAACAGCGTAGGTATTTAATGCCTTTATAAGGTGTTTGCCAGATAGTTGGGAATTGCAAGTAGCGTTCGTTCGTTTTTTAAATTCTGTTGTTAGTGTGTGTTTGATTGTTGTGTGGTCTAGACCTTTTAGTTGTTTATATCCTAAATATTTGTAAAGATCATTTGGTTCCATCGCTGTGATAGTAATAGAATCATCAACTGCATAGTAAACAACAACAAACAACAAAGCAACTGTAGACTGTACCTTTTATAATGTGAAGTGTTTTATATTTATCTAAACCAAATTCCATGTTTATATCTTTACTGAATGTTGATGTTTGTTTTAAAAGTGTTTTCATGTCTTTTTCTGATTTAGCATATAATTTGATATCATCCATGTATATAAGATGTGAGACTGCTATTTGTTCTGAATTATGTTTAAGATAATATCCGACTCGGCAGCGATGCAGCATATGTGACAGAGGGTTTAGGGCAAGGCAGAACCACAGGGGACTCAAGGAATCACCTTGATAAATGCCTTTGTTAATTGATATTTGTCGAGTTCTAATTATGGTGTCGTGGTTCTGTAATTGTAGTGTTGTTTTCCACCGTGTCATGATGTTGCGCATAAAGTTTGTTATTTGTGGATTTATTCTATATATTTCTAAAATTTGTAGCAGCCAAGAATGCGGAATACTGTCAAAAGCTTTTTTATAATCAATGTATGTGCAATGTAAATTCCTATTTTTTGTTGTGGCTTGTTTATGGATAGTAGAATCTATGATAAGTTGTTCCTTGCACCCTATGTGACCCCTCCTGCATCCTTTCTGTTCTTCTGCAATTATGTGGTTATGTTCTATGTGTGTGGTAATTTTCTGAGCTATTGCTGATGTAAGAATTTTATATATTGTTGGGAGACATGTGATAGGTCTGTACTGGGAGGGCTGCAGTGAGTTCTTGGTTTTCAGTAGCATGTAAGTTATTCCAGTAGCAATAAATTCAGGTATGTTCTGTTTACCTAATACGATGTCTGTTAAGCTTTTAGCTATATATTTGTGTAGTAATATTAGTTTTTTGTACCAGTAGTTATGGATTTTATCTATACCGGGTGATTTCCAATTATGTAGTTTAGCTGTAATTTAGGCAATATCAGTTTCTGTAATTTCTTTAAATTCCATTTCCTCTATTTTATTCCACTTGTTAGCTTCTTCTGTAAGCCACTCTGCTTTATCATTACGGTATACCTGTTCTTCCCAAATGCCTGCCCAAAATGTTTCTAGTTGTGTTTTTGTTGGTATTGCTGTGTTCTCTGTAGGTAGTTTATCAGATTGCGAATTGAATAAGTTTCTGTAAAATGTTTTCTCATTGGATGTAAATAAAGTACATATTATCAGACTTCCGCTGTTGCGCTTTCTTATATCTTCTGAGTCTATGAACTTTTAATGCTAATTTCTGCTTTATAGTATCCAAATATTCTTCAGGCTTTCTATTATCGCTCTCATGTCTAGTGTCAATATTTCTGGTTTTAAATATTTGTTCTACTCTTTTAATAACTTTACTTGATCTGTTATTATTAATAAATTGAGTCAGTCTACCACAATCAGCTTTAAGTTTTTCTATGTCTTTTTCTAGTCTTTGTTGCCATGCAGGTTTATGTTGATGTTTTGGTTTTGTGTGTCTTGCATAATCTGTTATTTTATAATTGAGTTCTTCAGATATAACTAATGCTGTGCAATATATTAAGGTATGTAAGTCAACTAATTCAGTGTCATCAGATAGAAATTGGTTCAATATATTATTATTTAACAAATTAGTTAATTCTGTAAGTTTACTACTATATCTTAATTTTGGCAACTTTGGACGAACGCCTGGGTCCATGCTTGAGTATTGTGTTAAAACTGTTCTAAATTTGTCGTGAATTGTTTGAATGTGCATTTCTAGAGCAGGATTGCAGTCAACTAGCGTTTCTATATCATTTTCTAGCAATAAACTAAACGTTTCGGTTTGGGTTGATGTGTGAGATATTTGTGTAAATGTACTGGGTGGCGATTGTGCTTGTGATCTTAATTGAGTAGAGTTTGTTAATTGAGTATGGGGTTGTGATTCGAATTGTGGAGTATTAGTTGTTAATACGGTAGTGTGCTTATGTATATTATTATCTATATCGTCCTGTAGTTCTAATCTAACTTCTTCTTGTAACCGGTTCAGTGTTTCTTGTGGTAACAGTTTATTTCTTATTATCGTTCTTCTCTGGTCAGAGACTCGCTGTTCCGTAACTTTAATCTCAGGGTACTGTTGTGAAAAAAGGTCGTGGAGTTGTTTCCTGTATGTGGTCATATCTGTTTCCAATTTAGTGATGTAGTAATAGGTTCGCATAATGAATATATTTACATCTTTACTCCATCTCATGCGTTTCCTAGGTTTGCCAGCCTTAGTGGACGCAGGTAAAAAGGCATTTGCCTCCTGCGTAACAGTTACGGTTGGCGTAGGTGCTCCGTAAGAGTTTTGTTCTACGGAAGACACTGGTGATGGTATGTATGAGTTAGTTGATGGGCTATAAGGTTCTACTATTGAATTGAATGAATTTAAACTAATGTTGTCGTCTGTGGGGTTGGCTGTAGTATCTTCGGGAGACCCGGACGGAGCCCGCCTATTCAACTCCTCTCCGCTGACGGTTCGTATGCTGTGACACCCAGCGTCAGCTCCAGGTGTGCCCCGGCGATCGCCCCCGGGAAGCGGCCCTAAACGTTTACTTCGTAACATCATCTCCATAAGTATGGGTTCCCAGAGCCACATTAGCCGCGCCAGTAACAAAAAAATATCGCGTGTCCGCCCCCCACGTGAGTCAGGTGTTCGACTCGGACGTATGGTTGGATTATAGGGGGCTTATTATTATTATTATTCTCTTTATTTAAATATTTTCAATATATTTTTCATTTTTAAATATACATATATCTATAAAAATACATTTAAAAATATAAAATATATGGTACCCCACCGGCATCGGGAACAGGGTCCAAGCTGCCGGTGGTTAGGATTCCAGAGATAGGAACCTCCTCACAATGCGTGCTGTATCTAAAAGCACTGCCTTCTGCATCAAACCCTTGATCCAAGCACCCAACGCGAGCCTCTTTAGATGGTGATCGAGGCTCTTGGCTATTAGACCATTGACAGATATGACTATCGGCACAATGATTGCCGAATCAACGTCCCACATGTCGACAACCTCGCGAGCCAAATCGAGATATTTAATTTGCTTATCTTTTTCAGCTTTCGCGAGATTGCCGTCATGCGGAATGGTGACATCGATAATCAATGCGCGGCGCTCTGATCGATCTATCACCACAATGTCAGGTTTGTTGGCCACAACAGTCCTGTCTGTGATGATAGTTCGATCTCAGTACAACGTGACATGACCATTTTCGAGAACTGATTCAGCTACATACCTGTAGTACGGCACTTCAACATCTACAAGTTTGTATTTCAGAGCAAGTTGCTGGTGAATAATCCTGGCTACTTGGTTATGTCAGTGCAAGTACTCGCCGTTAGCAAGACGAGAACAACCGGAAACTATATGCCTGAGGGACTCACCAGGTAGGTGGCACGCCCGACAAATGTCAACCGTGCCATCCCTCAAGATATATCTCCGGTAGTTATTCGTCTTGATAACTTCGTCCGCAATAGCACAGACAAACCCTTCGGTTTCCCCAAAGAGGTCACCGAAACGTAGCCAGTTCACGGAGGCTAACAGGTCTACATCAGCTCCATATAGAGCCTTGTAGAACCTACCGTGAAGCTCCTTGCTCTGCCATACATCCCTGCGATCGTTAGTGCTAAGTACTACAGGCTTGCGCCAGTTCTCTTTAGCCAAACTGAGCGGGGTGAGTCCGATGTCTACAGCAACTACATCCCGATGCATACCCACGTCTGCCTGAAGAAAGTATTCTCTGAGGTTGCCTACCTCGCGGTTATGAAGGGCCTTGGCATTCAGAAAGCCTCGGCCTCCACATTTCCGCGGGATATACAGTCTCATCACAGACGAACGTGGGTGATGCATACGGTATGCCGTCAAGAGTGTACGGACCCGCCGGTCCAGGGCATCCAGTTCAGTCTGAGTCCACTTAAGTATGCCAAAGGAGTACATGAGCACCGGCATGACCCAACCGTTACAAGCGCGCACCTTGTTGCCACCTGATAAAAGACTATTTAAAACTTTTTTCAGGCGACCAAAGAAACGCTCCTGCAACGATTGCTTCATGTCAGCCTCATTGATACTTAACGCCTGTGACATACCCAAGTACTTGTAAGTATCGGTTACAAGAAGTGATCGTAGGTTAATGGAATCCGAAAGTTGTGTTCCTTCGGATTCCACTATCCTGCCTTGCTTTACATGGATGACAGCACATTTGTCCACACCAAAATCCATACTGATAGACTTACTAAAAGTTTCAGTTACTTTAAGTAAATCCATCAACTGTAATTTAGTGTGGGCAAACAACTTTAAGTCATCCATATACAACAAGTGGGATATCATTCCACCACCTCTATGTAACCTGTAACCTAGCCCTGAACCCTCTAGTAATGTACTAAGAGGATTCAATGCTAGGCAGAACCAAAGAGGACTCAGGCTATCGCCCTGAAATATACCCCGCTCAATTTTTATCAATTCGCCATTCCCAGGGATCTGTCGACTTCCTGGATAGCTAAGAACCGTTTTCCAATGCCCCATGCATGACTTCAAAAAGGTGCGCAGAGTTGCATTTACTTTATACAACTCTAACACCCTCAAAAGCCACGCACGAGGCACCGAATCATACGCTTTCTTATAATCTATCCAACATGCCGCCATATCCCTTTGTTTACGGCGAACCTGTTGGCTAATGGCCATATCAATGAGGAGGAGCTCCTTAGTACCACGAGCCCCCCTCTTACATCCATTTTGAGAAGCTGACATTATTGAATTTGTATCAATATGTTTAGATACCTTGGCTCTCAAAATAGATGTAAGAAGCTTATAGATCGATGGCAAACATGTTATCGGTCTATAATTGCCGGGCTCATTGGTACTACCTGTTTTATGGAGTAAGTGGGTTATTCCCGTGGTCATAAAATCTGGCAACGATCCAGATTCTAGGGCAGATTGAAATTGAGCAGCCAAACAAGCATGTGAGCTACGCAGCTATTTCAGCCAGAAATTGTGCAGTCCGTCCGGTCCTGGCGATTTCCAATTTGATAAGGATCGGACCGCACTAATTAAATCCTGGCTATCAATGACCACGTTTTCCATTTCTGGAATTAGCTCACTTGCTCGCTTGACCTCCCGCATCCATTCCCCCTCAGTGTGGCCGACGGGTACCGACCAGATGTTCCTCCAAAACGTATTTGTAGCATCAGCATCTGGTAGCCCCACATCGGCCACACATTGATCTGGTCGTTCCCAGGTTCTATAAACCCATCTTTGGTCACTTTGAAACGTGCGGTTGATGACATACCGGTGCACGCGTTTTTTGTATCTGCGCAGTCGATTTGCCCATGCATAGACTTTCTGCTTCAGGAAGTCAATGCGCTCTGTGGCCCGAGATACGTATTCATGAGGACTGACACCAGTCCCCAGAAAAGCCCGGCCCACATAGCGCATTACCCTGGGCCGTGTGTTCCCTGCCCTGAAGCAGATCAGCTTCCCGATGAGTGTCCTTGCCTCAGCAATACGCCGTTCAATCCTGCACTGCCAGGCCGGGTTGACAGATGTTTGTCGTATAGCAGGGACATGTGTGGGTAACTTGATGCCCGCTATACGACTTGCCGCCACAGCAGCACAGTACAGGATCGAATGAGTATCGGCGAGATTCTCGCTATTATCTAAATAACTAGATAATAGCGAGTCCAGGACACTCACCAATGCTATATTTTTTCTATGCATAGGTAACCGAGGCAGACGGGGCCGAATCGTAAATTGCATGTACCGGTATTCCTGAATCGCACTTTCCAAAGCATCCTTTACCTCCTCCTTGTACTGAATACTTACATCATTTGTCATGTCATCCACCTCCATGCTGGCACTATTGCCCGTCCGCGTCGCACCAGGTGATAATTGCGTAACTGCGGGTTGGATGCGAATGGCATGGCTCGTAGGCAAGTATTCTGAGCGTAGCCTATCGAGCACGGTATCATCCAACTGTCGACTGCGTTGGATAACCCGCACTTGATCCGATAATCGCTGTGCTGAAACGTTGACGCTTAGTTCAAAGGCCTGAAACAGAACAAGCATGCGGCTGCGATACGCAGTGAGGTTAGTTCCTCCCTCTGTAGCCCCAAAATATGCCCGCATGACGTTTTCATTAATGGATTGAGTCCATCGCATGCGGCGCACATCACCACCGGCAGCGGGGGCCCGGTTCGAGGTCGGTGGGCCTCGGGGTCCCAAGCGGGTCGGTGGCCGGCCTCTTCCCCGCCGACGTGCAGGTGACGGTGACGAAGGCGGAGAGAAATATTCGTCGCTCGAGCTCGACGCAACTGCAGCGGCCGGTGATTCTGGTCGATGTACCGACGGCTGCGAGGCGGAGCTAAGCGACGAACCCGGAGGTGGTAGCGGTGCGGCTCTAGATCTGGCTCTTGTTAACATCTTGTATTTTAATAAACTTAAATTCAGTCTCTGTGAAAATTTTCATTTTTGACGTTGTCATTTTATTTGTAATATTTAATACTGATGAATATTTGATTTTATGCCTGTAATTTTTTATGTTTATTGTGCAAAGCGTCTTATTGTTTTTATATGATTTGAAAATAAATGGTTTATATCAAAAATAAACTTTAAACTGAAAATAAAATATTTTTCTCTAAAAATACATAGACGTTTCTTAGTGTTGCCAGATTATTATTATTATTATTATTATTTCAATATGTTTCGAAATTTTGGCTCTCAGAATAGATGTAAGAAGCTTATAGACCGATGGTAAACAAGTGATCGGTCTATAATTTCCAGGCTCGTGAGTACTACCTGCTTTGTGGAGCAGATGCGTAACTCCTGTGGTCATAAAATCTGGCAACGACCCAGATTCTACGGATGATTGAAACTGCGATGCCAAGCAAGCATGCGAACTACATAGCCACTTCAGCCAGAAGTTATGCAGCCCGTCCGGACCTGGAGACTTCCAATTTGATAACGAACGGACTGCACTGGTAACATCCTGGTCTTCAATGACTACGTCTTCCATCTCTGGAATTCGTTCAGTCGCTCGCTCGACATCACGGATCCAATCGCCCTCTGTGTGGCCCATGGGCACCGACCAGATGCTACGCCAACAGGCGTTTGTAGTATCAGCATCCGGCAGCTGCCCACCAATCACACATTGATTCGGTCGTTCCCAGATTCTATAAACACATCTCTGGTCTCTTTGAAATGTGCAATTCACGGTATACCGGTCCACGCGTTTTTTGTATCTGCGCAAACGGTTTGCCCACGCATAAACTTTCTGCTTCAGGAAGTCAATGCGCTCTGTGACCCGAGATGTGTAGTCTTGTGGGCTGATGTCAGTTCCCAAGAAAGCTCGGCTCACAAAGCGCATCACTCTAGGACGAGTATTGCCCTCCCTGAAGCAGATTAGTTTACCAATAAGTGCCCTTGCCTCAGCGATACGACGCTCAATCCTGCATTGCCATGCCGGAGCAGCATTTCGCCATACAGCAGTGTCGTTCAGAGGGAACTTGACGCCTGCTGTACGACATGCCGCTACAGCAGCACAATACAGGATTGAATGGGTATCACTGAGATTCTCGCTATTGTCTAAATAACTAGGTAATAGCGAGTCAAGGGCACTAACCAATGCCATATTTTGTCTATGGGTAGGCAACCGCGGCAGTCGAGGCCTAATGGTATGGGGTGTGTACCGATATTCCCGAATCGCACATTCCAAAGCTACCCTTACCTCATCATTGTACTGGATGCTTACATTATTAGTCATGTCATCCACATCCTCGCTGGTAATGTTGTGGGGCAATGACGTAACCCTATCAGTTGTTACATCAGGTTGTACGTGAATGGCACGACTCGTACGTAAACACTCTGAGCGAAGCCTATCAAGTACGTTATCATCCAGCATCCGATTGCGCTGGATAACTCGCACTTGATCCGATAGTCGTTGTGCCGTGACGTTGAAGCCTGGTTCAAGAGCCTGAAACAAAGGCAGCATTCGATTACGATTATGTTTCTCTTATCACAGGTACTTTCTAACATATTATATTAGAAAATACCTGGCCCTTTGGGAGGCTTACACGGAGACATGGGTCTAACGTGAAGAGGCCCTTCGAGAGTTTTAATCAAAGGTGTTATGGAACACCTAAGCGGCACTAGCCGCAGCAGGCGTAGGACTATTGCTACGTATGGATTCTAATATATGGGCTATAGGTATGGGTGTTTGGTGGACCGGTATATTGCTAACTATGGATGAAAAACGGCGTCTGCCCTGAATACTCTAATAGCATCAATGCAATGGGCAGACGGTGACTCGCCAACTCACTAGATGGGCCCCCTGATAAGCCACTATAGGCATACAAGCCAGCAGCAGAGGGCAACACCGGTGCAAGTGGCTAGGGGTGTCGAACGGTGCGGCGCCGGTTCCGCCATCACGGGTCTCGTGACAACGGAGACCCAGAGCGGGTTTTTTATTTATTATTATTATTATAACCGAAATTTACGCGAGCAAAGTCGCAGGTAAAATCAAGTAATATAATAAGATACACATTTACTTATGTTTAATAATAATAATAATATATAATAATAATTTCTCACATACACACAACACCATCTAGCCCAAACTAAGCAGAGCTTGTACTATGGGTACTAGACAAACATACATATTTATGTATATATTTTTTTTTTGTAAATACTTACATATTATACATAGAAACACCCAGACCAAAACAAACATATTATAGATGTTTGTCTTGGTCTGGGTGTTTCTGTGTGCGGGAATCGAACCCGCGACCTCACGCGTGGCAGTCGGTTACGCTAACCACTACGCCATCGCCATTATATACTTAGTGAAATTTTTTTGTTATCAAGGCTAAAATAAGCAATTAGTTAACATTAAGAGGTTTATTGAAATTAAACTACTATATACGGATTTAGTAGTTTAATTTCAATGAATAACATTCGCGTAAACAGAAGACAATATTAAGAGGTTTGCTATTGGAGCGCTTAAAGACAAGTTTTCAATTTCCTTAACAACCTTAAAAAAGGAATTCTGATCCTAACTAATATTATAAATGTGAATGAGAGTTTGTTTGTTATGCTTTCACGCCTTTTAACTACTCGACCGATCATCATGAAATTTTGCATATACTTTGTGAAACAGGAAAGAACAGTACCTTTCATCCAAAAAAGAACTGTTAATTATTTTATTATGTGTGGTAGTGCATTGACGTATTCCCCTCCATGGGGGCGGGCGAAGAGGTTATGTCAGACTCGCCGGAGTAAAAAAAAGATGTTGAAATGATGATATTAGATTTCCCGGAATACCAACTAAACCTACCACGGTGTTCCTCGACAAAACCACAATGCGCGGAGCCGCGCGAATCACTTGCACATGCATGCGGTCGCGACCCCGCCGAGGTTTCGGTACGCCGCGCGCCGTATGAAACGGCAGGCCACTACACGAAGAGACCTATCCTTTAGGCACTCATTAATCTAACCTAATTTAAACGACATTTACGCGAGCGACGCTGCGGGCAAAATCTAGCAAATAAAGCAAATCGAGATCCTTATTTGAATACAGCACGTACAGGCACAATATAAATACCTACTAAAAGAAAATAATTCTAATTATTTGATCGATATTTGTTTAATAGACACTTTAAATACGAAAGCGATCAATATCAGTTTATTTTTCATTTTTTAGTGTACTTACCGTGATAAATATTTATAAGAATTAGTCCTTGTACAGTGTCTAACTCATACATGCCCAGCCTAAATCTTGGATCTAAACAGCTGAAATTTTACACAGATTCCGTTTACGATGTCATCATGTATGTATGATATGATGTAATCATAACGTAAATGTCTGTAACGATTTAACTCAAAAACGACAAAATATATTTTACGTGCGAGAATGCATTGACGTCTACTCCTCCGCGGGGGCGGGCGGAGGTGTTATTAGAGAGACTTACTCAGGAAAAGATGGCGACATCCTGGTCATACTGATTAAACCTACCACGGTGTTCCTCAACATTACCTGAGTCGGCGGGGCCAAGCGAATCATGTTCACATGCAATTGCGACCCCGCCAAGGTTTCCGTCCACCGGCGCCGTGTAAAATAAAGGGCTCCTACGTAAATCTACCCTTCCCAAAAATACTCTCTTTATTTTGCCCTACTGTCACTTTGGGGGGGGAGGGGTACAAAGATAACACGACTGAGAGGTGCGCGCGGGAACAGGCACGCCGCTTCCCAAACCTGGAGCTGATCGGGTGGTCAGACTCACGAAGCCCACTAAGTCCAACCTGGCTGGAGGTCGTCTCGTGCCATCCAGCGCCCTGCGGTTGGGGAGAGTGTTCAAGTGCTCCCACCCGCTCTCCCGCCACTGAGAATTACTAACATAACCCAACACATAAACTAACATAACCTACTTTTACGCGAGCGTAGCCGCGGGCAAATGCTAGTATCTTATAAAGCCGGATTATTTAAAATTTCCTCAGGATAGAGATAAATAGGATTAAATCGCTCTGTTAAATCGCCTTGTTAATGTATTATTAGATGAGGTCGCGGGTTCGATTCCCGTGCAGGTCAAACATTTGTGTGCATGAACATGGAGGTTTGTCTTGGTCTGGGTGTTTCGATGTATAATATGTATGTACCTATCTACAAAAAAAAGTATATATTTTATAGCTATATGTTTATCCATTGTCTAGTACCCATAGTACGAGCTCTGCTTAGTTTGGGCTAGGTGGTGTTGTATGTGATAAAATATTATTATTATTTGTTTCACATTCACGGGTATTTCCTTACTACGTTAGGAAAATACCCGGCCCTTTGGGAGCCTTATACGAAGACATGGGCCCAATGTGAAGAGGCCCTTCGAGAGTTTTAATCAAAGGTGGGATGGAACACCTACAGCGGGACTAGCCGCAGCAGGCGCAGGACTATTGCTACGTATGGATTCTAATATATGGGCTATGGGTATGGGTGTTTGATGGATTCTATTGATAATCATGGATGATAAAACGGCGTCTGCCCTGAATACTCTAATAGCATCAATCGAATGGGCAGACGGTGACTCGCCAACTCACTGGATGGGCCCCATCCAGTGAGTTGGTGAGTCACCGTATGCATCCTGAATAGCCACGATAGGCATATAAGCTAGCAGCAGAGGGCAACACCGGTGCGAGCGACTAGGGGTGTTGAGCGGTGCAGCGTCGGTTTCATCATCACGGGTCTCGTGACAACGGAGACCCAGAGCGGGTTTCTTGAAAATGACACTTCCATCCCCAAGCATGTAGCTTTAGTGGCCCCCCTCTGACCGGCCGACCGACGCAAGTCAGAGTTGAGTCTTACGGGCGCTCTTGAAGTTCCACCCCAGCCAACCAGTAACGGCAAGCTGGGGACGCAGCTAACCGACTCTCTGAGGCATTCAGGACCGCAGTGTCGCCATTCACATTCAGCTCACCACAAGCTGCTCTGCGGTTTGTGCGCTTTCATTTAACCTGGTGATACATATATTTTATATCACTAGGCGAAGGTGGTGATTTAAAAGCTACTGTACTGTGCCCTCCGATATCGCGGTAGTCTCATGATGAGATACCGTCTGTCCCAGAGGGGTTTATCCCGCGAGACCAACTAGATTACTAGACAAACTATCTACTTGTATGCCTGCATTTCAGCAAAAACAGGTGCTCAAGTTTGGAGAAAAGGGTAATCGAAAGTTTTTGATCCTCAAATAGCATTTGACACCGTGTGACAATCCCTATCGTATTGTAGGTATAATCTTCATATCATTTCTTGTTTTTTTTGGCTTGGTTGTTATGTAGTGTGTGACGCGCCTTCCCTACTAAGTAGATATATATATCTGAAACTCGTATATAGATAAAACTCGTTATTTCAATTAACTTAATTAATATAGGTATATCTATTTAGTAGGCGTTAGAAGGCGCGTCACACACTACAGTTATGGGTTATGTCCACATGTTGAGTAACGGTTAAAAACGCTTTTTTTTCTATTTTCTTTTATTTAGGAAAGCATAACTCCCGCGCTATTAATAATTCCTGTGTGTGGGTACTTTACAAACATTCAGACAACGGACACAAAGAACATCTAGACTCGGTACAACCACTAGTGGATCACATAAATGTTTGTCCCATGTGGTGATCAAACCCACAACACTCGGCGCGACGGCAGTGGCGAGGCGATCACTTAAATCACTATACTATCAGTCAACAATTACACTGAAGCACAAAAAAATATATATTTTTGCGACATTAATTTTGTTACTAATTTTAATAAACACCTTTATCAGTCATACTTGAAATGTATTTACTTTGTATGGATTTGACTCTGGTTCTTGAGATATTCAACATAAAGAACGGTTCCATCAGGACATTATAACAATAAAAAAAAGATACCAAGGCCGATGGGACAGCCATATTATGAAGGCAGACTATTACTTGAGTTTAATAATGGATTATCCTAAACATAAACACAATAGAAAAGGTTACAGATAAAGTTTTTCTAATATTTTTATTTTATGATTTTTTGTTAATAGCATATGTATTATGATTTCTTGTCGTTATTATATAGCCGCTTCTAAAATATACAATTATATTTAATATGTAATTGTATTTTTATTTCGATCTTCTTTCAGTCATATAGTTGTAATGTCTTATCTCATAAACTAGAGTCAATTTAACAAATCTGATATTTTTCTCGTATTCAGCATACTGAACTTACACAAAATTGACTTCAACTTATCATGCCGCAAAATGACTGTTCCCCAGTGTTACCAAACTCAACAAGTACACATTAGTACCTACTACATTCAAGTTTAGGTAGTATTCCACTCCGATAAACCTTTCCCCGCATTTGTAAAATATAAAAATTATTCAAGCTCTAATTCGTCCTACAAACAGCTTTGAACGCTTTGAGATTGTTGACAGACATATTAAATGCGTTTGTGAAATCGTTTGAATCAGCAAATTCAATCCTTAGTTGTCAAAAATCAAAATCAAAATAAATTTATTCAAATTAGGTTACAAGGTAACACTTATAAATGTCAAAGTCACACGTAAATTTTTTATGTTAATTTACATTTACTGCCACGTTCAGCAAAGCAAGGGTGTAGGGCTCATGAGAAGAACGGGCAAGAAAGTGTCCATATGTCTATCGCGACTACGTACTCAACATTGTACAGCAACGAAATGGTATTTTTGCATAGCTTAGTGGAAAAACCTCTTCTTTCACGTGCAAGCTCGCAGTGAGTGTGTATGTGATTTAAATGCTACCTTTGGTTACTGCATATTATAATAATTTAATTTGGTTACTGTATGTAAATTGTCTCACTGATGGTCACGGGCCAGTTCTCGGTTTTGAGAAGGGTAAACTCATAGTCAACCACACTGGCCCAGTGCTGCGACACAATAATTAATGTACTAAAAACAAGGATTTGCACTGACTGTAATTACCAATGTTGCTTTATCTTTAATTAACTACTATAATCAGTAACGTCCCGTTATATACTTAGGTATAGTTAGTTTATTTCCAAAAAGATAATACAAAATACATTGTACAATCGCGAACTTTAATTTGGGACCCATTTCCTTGAAATGTTGTTAGAATATTCAAATTGCAATAAGGTCGAAAATGTCAGTTCAAAAATAGTGGTGATAAGTCAAGTTGTCAAGTTAAGTCATTTAAATATCTCTACATTATATAGATAACCTCTTTTATCTACCGGCTCCTGGCAGTTATTTAAAACCAATGTGGATGGATATACGGATATACGCGGTTTTGAACATTTAGCGTAAAAAGTTAAGACGGGTTGAAAAAATGAATTGTGTTATGATTATAATTAATAAAAATGAGGGCATAAAACAGTTTATTTTGTTTAACATTTGATAAACACTGTGACTGGAATCCCCTTATTTCTAGGTTAGTTAGCTAGATTATATTTTATAATAAAGGAAATAATTTGAAATTGCTGTTTTTATTTATTTCTGAAACACGGTCTTATAGTAGGACTGAAGGCCGTTCAGAAAAAATGAAAAAAATAATAAAAAAATTAGAAATATTAAAAAGTGCAAGCAATATAAGCATAGCATACTTTTGACTGTCTATCTATTAGCATAATTAGTGTTTAATAATAAAACAACAAAAAACCGATGGATTTCATTCATTTATGGTCGTAGTATACAAGAAAGGTATAAATGGTAATTAAAAAAAAACACATGTCTTAGGATAGATTTTTTCATATTTTTTCTGAACGGCCATCAGTTCCACTATAAAACATTTCCAGGTTATCCATTAATTACCGGACACCCTGTAAATAATATTGTCACGAGTATAATATATAGTACATTCATTCAATTACTGTGTTTCAATCATCAATCCCGAAACTCATATCAACTCAGTACTCAGACATTATACACACAGAACTCTAGTAGTGACGTAAAGTATAGACCCACTACATTTGGTGACCCTCGCCATAAGAAGACGCAGCCTTCGGAGACAACGTGACAGCCGACAATGGTTTCCTACTAGAAATATAAAACATTTATACTAAATACCTACCATTTAATTCTGGTGGCCGGATTTGAGAAGGCGTTTCTTCGTTCGTCCCTCGCAATCTCTAAGTACAGCATGATATCATTGCCCTGTGTGGGCTCACAAATAGACTAAGCTTCAGAATTGAATCTATGACCGCTCCTTGTTCAATTTATCTTTGAGTTACAACTTTTACTCAACCTAATATTATAACGTTAAGTTGAAGAGACTCGAGAGCGTTAGAATATCTTAACTAAACGGAAATGGCTAAATATGAGTTTTCTACAGCAAGATTGCTATACGAAATAGACAAATTAAAATTTAAACTAATTTCGAAGATTTCAGAGCAATTGAGTGGTTACCTCAGTATATATCCTAAACTATTTTAGTAAGTACCTTCTTTATTTCGGACAGACCAACTTTCAAGTTTCATGTTTTGATTAATTTCGGAATTAATCAAAACATAAAAGTTGCTTTGCTAAACGTGTTGTGTGAAAATCTGGGTAGTTATAATTGAATTAGGCATTTTATAAATTGCATCTTCAGACCAAACGCTGGTGATTTGGAATCATTATTTCATTAAGTTGAGTTAATAATAGTTATTTATAATAATCGATATTGACTCACATTTTTATTTTTATTTCGATGGGTACTACTCCCTTACTAGGAATAATTCATGTATCACGAGAGACTTTACAAACATTCAAACAACGGACACGACTAACATCCAGACTCGGAACAAGCATTTGCAAATCACACAAATATTTGTCCCCTATGGGATTCGAACCCACATCACTTGGCAAGGTACCAGTGGCGAGGCAACAACTTAAGCCACTACGCCGTCCTTGCAGACATATATGAAAGAACATCACGTAATTAAATTCTTCATTGAAGTTAATCTGATAAACATTAAACGTTTTCTTTTTCGACTAAATAAAGTAAAATGAGTAAAACATGGCCATTACACCATTTAAATGGACTTTGAAGTTAGATTTCTAATTACCTGATTTCTTTAACGACATTTAGTCTGCGCTACTTTTAAATTTAGGCGAGTGTCATTGTGAACGTTAGAATCAAGGTCATTGACAGCATTCAGCGCTTTGCGAATATATTTTAGATAATTTAGCTGACGTCTGATTGACAGCTCCTCCTGAATTATATATATAATATGTAACGGGTATCAAAGCGATCATGCATAATGTTTACCTTTTATATGCTTGACGTTTCGACCAGGTTACACCAGCCGTGGTCACAAGCTGACCCTTAATACCCGTTACATATTATATATATATATATATCATGCAACGCAAAAGTTTAAAAGTTATTCCTCCTGAATTAATTACAAAGATACGAAACAAACTAAATATTATATTAATATGAATATTAAAATCGTTTTCGTGAAATTCGTTTTGAATAGCCTAAACTATCCAAAGCTAAATATTGTTGTAAATTTTTTTTTGTGATACTATCCTCTGCCTGTTCCCTTGTTTGCGTAGACTACAGTTAGCCCGCGACAAACCTTACGTACAAACCACGTTACTGAATATATATGTATATGTATATACTGCAACAATTATCTATACTATCCATATTAATATTATAAAGAGGAAAGATTTGATTTTCGGATTGTTTGTTTGTAAGGATTCAGCTCAAAAATATTAAACCGATTTAAAAAATTCTTTATTAATAATATAGGCAGTATTTTATTTTGTAAAAGGAAATACTACTGTTAATAACATAACCTAACCTACTTTTACGCGAGCGAAGCCGCGAGCTAAAGCTAGTGCAACATATATCTTGTCTATTATTGTACTGAGGCTATGCGGTTAAAGATAATTATTGTTGTTCCTACTGTGTTATACGTATATTCATACTTTAAAATAAACTAATGTAACAATCTTAAGTATTATTTAATTAGGACAACACCTAAATTTCAAAAGGGCGACATTTATTATACAAATAAGATTCTAGTCCCGCGTGGGACAACATTTGTGTGTACTGCAAATAAATAATCGGTACGAATCCAAGTGCTCTTTGATGTCTCTTTGTGTACGTTGTGTTAATGTTGTTTTAATATCTCTCGCAAACAAGACGTCATGATAAAATATGAAGCTCCCTAGTGAGACCGTTCCTTATATATTTCTTCAGACAAACGTGTTATTGCATGGTAAGATTATATTGCTCCTTGATTACACTCCGCCTGATGGTAAGCAGTCATGTGGTCTAAGAGCAGTGGCCTCCACACTTTACTTTGACGGCCTGCGAAGGTGCTTTTTCACGCCCCGCTTAAAGGACCCAGGATTAAAGGAAGAAGGAAACACGTGCTTTGGCAGAGAATTCCATGCCTTGATCGTTCGGCAGAGGTATGAGGACCGAAATTTGTTGGTACGCGCTCTAATCGACTCTATCGTGTAAGGATGGCATCTGAGCCCAGCACGCGTTGTTCTGGATAGAAAAGGGGAGGGCGGTATAAGGTGAAATAACTCTTCAAAGCACTCCCCGTGGTATATTCTGTTGAAACATGCCAATGAGGCAATGTCCCTACGGATATACAGAGGTTCCAGTGAACTCGGGACCTCTGGATCTCCGATGATACAGACAGCCCGCCGCTGCAACTGGTCGAGAACGTCCAGCAAGTATTGCGCGGAGCCATCCCAAAGATGAGTACAGTACTCCATGCAAGGGCGCACTTGCGCTTTATATAATAGGCATAGCTGCCCAGGTGCGAAGAACCGCATCATCCTGTTCAGAACTCCGAGTTTTCGCGAAGCTTGCTAAATGACGATGAATGATCTTGCTTAATTGTAAGTATTTCTCTATTACTTACAAATTAATTAAATCACACGTTGGTATTAATTATAAAACCTAAGATTTCTCGTGTCAGTTAGTTTAACTATGTGTAAACCACAAAGTAGAACTTAAAATAATGTTACTGAATAAACATAGCGTATGCATAAAAATTGCTAAACGGTCAGGCAGTGATTTATAAGTATAACATCAACACTTTATAAGCGATGATTAAAATCCCACACGATAGTGAAAGAACTTTGTGTATAAGGCTCGAATCTTTACCAAGAATATCACAACGGAGAGCTAATTCTCGTAAGAAAACTGTTCAAAATAGAGTTGAGATCTTGTCTCAATGTCAGTATCACAAATGTTATTCATTTAGTAAATGTCATATGTGAACATGAATTTCTTTCCAGTTCACATTTGACGTTTATTAAACTATAGTTACTCTATTTTGAACAGTTTTGATAACGAGAATTGAAAATTTACATGAGGCCTTAATTCTCTACTTAAATCGAAGACGAAAATCAAAGACCAGACGGCAAACGCCAGATCTTATGTTGGCCAGCGGCGCTTGCGAAACTAGACCAAATAAGGCACCCAATATTTTTCATTAGAATGTAGATCGATTTCTTTTACAACGATCCGATATATATTTAATGTAACAATATTGTCCTCAACGGCATAATCGTACTGATGTAAGTAGTTATATTTAGGACCGCAATGTGTATACCTATAAACAAGTGCGACAGTACTGAACATCACTATTAAATGTATTTTTTTATTTTTTTTTTTTTTATTTATTTATTTAGGTTTGCTAACAGTTGTTACATTTTACTTACGCTAAATATAATTACATTTGAATTTCGTATCCTAATGTACAACCATATAAAAGCAAACACCACATGCAATACATATTTGGTTAACTAAATAGGTATATAAAAAAAGAAGAAAACATACATATACAATTCATGTGCTACGGAAAGCTATTTGTTGCTTATAACTTCTTTTAGAATTTTGCGGAAATGAGACAAAGAATCATTGAATTCATCCAGCGAGCCACTGTATTCATTCGCCAGTTTAATTAAACGGGGTATTGGAGAATTAGATCCCAGAATAATGTAATAGGCTATTTAACTAGTTTGTGGCAACCATCTTACATTATTTAGTGGCGTCTATGGACCCAACAAATAATGATTGTTTTTAATTATTATAATATTTAATAAAAAAAAGTAGATAACTATTACAAAATACATTGATTATGCAACATTCAAAACGCTTGCTGCGGCAATATGGCATCAAGTCGTCAATTCATGTAACATATGTGTAAATAAACAAACAAGCAATGTCAAAAATGATGTTTATAAACGTGTGACGTCAAAATAAATTTCGCCAATCAAATTCCGATTAAGATCACATGGTCCCAACTAAAAATTAATCAAGTTTATTTTGGGATTTTAGATAAAATAATAAATATTATTCATAATATACATATATTATTACAAATTGCTTTTAAACTCGATAATCTACGCAGGGGCAATGAATAATTCGTTATTTTTCATACTGTCAAATAGCCTTTTAATGCGAAAAGCAAACTAAAGCGTGTCGTATATGACGGACAGCGGCACACCGCACAATTTGACTGACATTATAAAACATTTCTTCAAACGAGGTTTAAAGAGAGTTCTTCCTTCCACGGTAGGCAGCGGCTTTGCTGTGTCCTGACATTGCTGAAGTCCATGAGCATCAGTTACCAATTTCCATCAGGTAGGCCACTTGCTCGTCTGACATCAAACGCAACAAAAAAAAATATATCTTATGCAGCAAAGCACACAAAAGGCAAAGGCTCTGGTGACCAACCAAACCCGCGGGCACAGCTGCGAACAACAAGGGGCAGAGCCAGACTTTTTAATCCGTTGGGAAATAAAGACCATCGTCTACGGAACGCCTCAGGGGAAGAGTTCGCGGAACAACCTTGTAGGGGTCAGATAAATAGACAAAATACTATTTACTACTAAGTATGAATTCTATTTATATTTAAAAATAACTGTAATCTTGTTAGGTAAAAAAGTTAACTTGTAAAGATTTAAATTTACTAGTAGGTACCTTCATAGTTAAAGTCAAAAATCATTATTATTCAGGTCACAAGGTAATATTAATGAAAATGAATGTGAGTTTAGTTAAGTTACAGAATTTACATTTAAGTTAGTTGCTAGATTCAATCAAAGGGTTGAAGCTATGAGAAGATACTTGCTTGAAGATAATATTATATACAAGATGTTGCAGCCATTATACTATGGTATAAAGGCTGCAACATCTTGTATATACTACTTGTATGTATTACTGACCATTTAAATGTAACATTTATTTTTTGAGATTTAAATGGTAGTAATTTATAAAAGACAGAAGCATAGTATGAGGTCGCATAAACTTACCTACACTTTGTGACAGGTGCAAAGGTAATTCGTAACTGAGTGTGATTTGAAGAGTTGGTTTGTTTGGTTGAACGTACTAATCTCAGGAACAAATGGTTCGAATTTTTTTTTTAGTGTTGAATAGCCCTAGATATATAAGCTATATAACATCACGCTACATCCAATAGGAGCGGAGCATCAATGAAAAGTGTTGCAAGAGGGGAGAAAATTATCTTATGTAACGCAGACGAAGTTGCGCAGGTTAGCTAGTTATTTATATTTGCACTGTCAGTATTTCGACTCACAACACAAACGACGTCTATACACTGACGACCTTAGTCACTGTGGCGAAGACTTGATTATAAAACAAGGACTTTTGTTTACTATTTATTCTTTATTTCTATTTTATGTTTATCAACTTTGTAATAATCTTTATATTCTCTAACAAAATATATTGTCACGTTACATATACAGGCTTGCGTAGATTGGAAACGTTGATCCCAAAATATAGGCAATGAAAGATTATAGACAAGCCTATATTGTACAGTCATGAACTGTAATTTGACACCTAAGGTAGAATATCGTATAGCAAACTGTAGACGTTAAGAGCTAATATTTTAATGCAGTGTCATAATGTCTGTCATCAACAACTTACGTTTATTTTACCCGACTAAATGTCACTTTTTGTTGTCTTTGTGTCCAGGTTTCCTCTCCGACCATATTTGCAAGGTTATCCATTAATTACCGGACACCCTGTATACTGCTCTGTCGGTACGCGACTAACTCACGGCGGCGCAGCGCCGCCCGTGAGGTTTCTAAAAAGCTGTGTCAGCACATGTTGTCTACAGACTGTAGCGCAGGTTTCGAGTTCGATCCCAAGGCGCGCACTTCTTACTTTCGAAATTGTGTAGTTAATTATCGCTCACCTGCTAGGCAAATAAGAATAAGGTATGTGAAGTCTGCCAACCCGCACTGGGCCAGCGTGGGACGGTTTAATACAGGGCTGATATTATTAAATAAAGTATGCAAGCGAGTATCTCCACGCTCGACTACACTAGTTTTAAAAGTTGAGCTGGCATCTCAATAGATCGCAATGTGAATATTTTTCGTATGCTATAAAATAT
The DNA here is from genome assembly GCA_963675205.1 of Catocala nupta. Lineage (NCBI taxonomy): Eukaryota > Metazoa > Arthropoda > Insecta > Lepidoptera > Erebidae > Catocala > Catocala nupta. The sequence continues at coordinate 20,198,062 of OY776086.1, read as the reverse complement.
CTATTACCTAATAGTTCACGGTCTCACTGTGCCCAAAGCCTGTTGTAGTTAGTGGGGCGCTATGCTGCCAATCTGAAGACAGGACACCGACGTCTAGACACAATGCTTTTATCATTATTTCTCGTTATAGTTAAGCTGACAGGTTAAAATTATACAAAATCACGAACAAACCCTACCTAAAAATATTATATCAATCAAATTTGTAATCAGGCGTAGTAATTTTAAATGTAAATGGGTGAACCTAGCGAGGATATATGTAGATAAACTAGTAAAGTGTACGTTGAGGTTATACCATAGAATAAATATTAATGTTATTAGAGTGATACGGAGAATGAAGAATAACACATAGGCAATGGTAAAGGGTGAAAATGTAGGTATGTATGTAATAGGTACATATAGTTTATATTAGATTAGAATAGAAGTCGAAACGAAGAGAAACGAATCGCGTGTAATCCATAAATCAACAGAGATTTCAAATTTACACTGTGTATCCGAACGGTATATTTTGTACTAGCTCTTACCCGCGGCTTTGCTCGCGTAAAAGTAGATTAGGTTATGTTAGTAACAGTAATTATAAAATAATAAAATATTTTGTTTCTATGTATAACATGTATGTATTTACAAAAAAAGTATATATGTATGTTTATCCATTATCTAGTACCCATAGTACAAGCTCTGCTTAGTTTGGGCTAGATGGTGTTGTGTGCATGTGGTAGATTATTATTATATTATTATTATTTGTTTCTAGGTGATAATATAGCTTCCTAATGGTGAAAGAATTTTGAAAATCGGTAGGTACTAAGTTCTTTAGTTAAATCCTTATAAAAATAAATTCTTTCTTTTTAAAAAATCTTCAGTATACACTAACAAGATGGTCAACATACTGCCTGGCTCGGTGGTACCCAAGCAGTTACCATGATTTCTGAAATCTGAGCTTCGGCATAGAATTGCTTAAAATTGGTTTTTGGGTAGTAAAACTAAGGTTCGTTCAAGGTGTCAATAAGAATACTAGTTTTTTGCGAATCAAATACCTAGTTAACTTCAAAAATAAATTGTATAAGTATTTTTTAGAAAGCTAAAGAATCATAGTGTTGACGGATTTATCATATCATAATCGTTACAGTTATAAATTAAAAATATTTAATTGAACGTGCTTTATGTGAATGACAGCATCTGTAATAAATAATGTCGTAGGTACCACCAATGAAATTAACGTTTTAGTGTCCTAATCAATTCATATTTGATGGTTTTTAATGCTAAGTTTCGTTACGTTCACTTAAATGTCGTTGTATGTTTAAAATAATATTCAAACAAAGAGTTAACTCAACGCAATCACTAACTAATAGTAGAATGAGTTTCACCGTCCGCAAGTCTTCGGAATTCACTCCGGAGTCCACTCTATGAACTGTCAATACTAAACTAGGATTGTGCGTGAAACGAATTAAATATGTAAACATAATAATTTTTAATTCGTAAAAAGTGCCTTCAAGTTCTTTGCGACTCGGATTATAAGAACATAATATCCGTAGGCGGCTAAGTTTTAGTAGACAGACACGTTTAGTGTAGTACATAGCAGAAAACCAAACATGATACTGGATTTGTAAAGAACATCTATTCCACCAACGAACGAAGCTAACATCGCTGCGTCAGTCTGTTTGTGAATACGGTTAGTGCAACTTGGCCGAAACTACAAACATGCCAAAAAGTTACGCAAGATACCTATCCAATAAAAAGCGACATTACGATCGCGTTCTTTTTTCACAAGCTTTTATGTTTAAAGTATTAGGTTAGCTAGCTATGTAACTAAACTAATAAATATTTTCTAAACTTGACGGGTTTTATTATTTTTGGGAATTGCCGTGACGAGTCTCGATAATCTGAACCTGGAAATTGAGATTCAGACGGGTTTTTATTAAATTCCTAGCTAAGCGAAAAGTCAGGATATTTTTGGGAATTGCCGTGACGAGTCTTGATAATCTGAACCTGGAAATTGAGATTGAAATTAAGATTGAAAGCCCTAAAAGGTCCCCATCGCTCATGACTCTTATTTGGAAATGGGTGCTATTTTTGATGTCTAAAACACCCACAACGCTAATTCGACCACTTAAATCAATAATATCCGAGCAGTCAATTATTGATTTGTTACAGGTTCTTCTTCGAAAACTCAGTTCTCACAGCGGTCTACAATATGGACACGCATTCTTTTATATTATTTTCTGTACACAAAATAGTAGATGCTTCTAATTTATCATTCTATTACTTTTGGAGCCTCATTATTAAATTTTGTTAAAAGATTATGTGTAAATGTGTTTCTTAGTCAAAGTTCTCGAAGTTGTAATTTAAAACTCTATTAAAGAATTTACATTACGTATTGTTTGAATGTGCTTAGTAGTTAAATTTATAGAGGTTGTTCTATGAAACTTTATTAAATAACGAACAGCTCTTGCACTAGGTATAATTTCTGTGGCCAAGGCGAGTTTACAGACCTTGCACTAACGGACAAAAACCTACTCAAGCTCGGAACTAGTTTGACACGTGGAACAAAAATTTTTGGACTACACAAATGTTTGTTCCACGTGGAGATAAACCCACAACACAAAGTGTACTGGTAGTGGCTAAGTGACTTCTCAAACAACTGCGCCATCAGATCAGTGACTTGCTAATTGTTACTAAGTAATCTTCAATGCTGTAATTTATTTCATATTTCATTCTGGGAATTATTCCTGGGTCCCGGAGGACTTTACAAGCATTAAATGCTTGCAAAAAAACAACGGACACAAAGAACACCCCGACTCGGAACGACCAAATGGTATGTAATGTATCACACAAATTTTTGTACAGTGTGGGATTCGAACCCACAACACGCGGCGAAGTGGCAGCGGCGAGGCGACCACTTGAGCCACTACGTCATCCGAGCAGTCAAGTTTTACAGCTTAAGCAGTTTCATAGTTTACATTGTACCTAAAAGCTTTTAAAATTAACAGAAAGGGGTAAGAGCCCGCCATACGTATATAGAAAACTAGCTTTTGCGCACGGCTCCACCCGCGTGGTACCTGCATAAATAAAATGCCTAATAAATAGCCTATGTCCTTTCCCAGGTTTTAAACTACCTCTGTATCAAATTTCATCCAAATCGGTCGAGTTGTTTAGCCGTGAATAGGTAACAGACAGACAGAGTTAGTTTCAAATTAATAATATAATAATAATTAAGAAATACCTGGTCGGCGTGTGTAGACCCGTAACATTGTCATTTATGCGGATCATACTGTACAACGTATCATGATTTATTGATTTGATATACCTACTATACAATATTAAATTTACGACCTTAACTCAGGTTCTGCTGAATGGGACTTGACTGAGATTTTAAGTTAAATCCTAAGCTGTGACTGGGAAAGATATCAAAATATATTTTGTAACTTTAACGTGCAGCTCACACAAACAAATAAAGAAACACGTATATAGACCACGTACATAGGTTTTCTTAACGTATACTTACGTTCAGGAAACCAACATACAGGTATTTTATTTAGATATCTGTAGGTTGTGGATTTCCATCTTGCCGCGCTAGCCTACCCGAACATTTGTTTCATGTTTACATTTATTTTCAAATTAATACTGTTTTACCTCCAGCAAGCTCACCCACATACGCCCACAGAGCTACCACAGGTAACAGGCGTACATTTTTTTGTTCCCCGGATCAATAGACCGACGAATAGGAAAAAAATTTTGGCGCGAGATTAGATTTTACTTGTAAATACGTATTTTCTTAGAAATGTTTTTCATTTGACGATCAAGCAATGAAATCAGCCGCAGGAATATAAGATATTTTAAGCGATTGATCGTTTCACTGTAATTTTTCTGTTGGTAAATCCTTATAAACTTTTTGCCAAACTTTTATTACTTAGGTACTTTTTTATATGACGTCGCGTATTTTAATATAGATAGCGTATTGAACTCTTTGCTAGGTACTAATAAATTCAAACCAGAGCACATACTATCCAACTTTGAATAAGATATTAGAATGCCACATCGTACGCATTAGGTTCAGTTAATGTTGGTTGTTTGCGGCGATGTCTGATATTTATTTGTAAAGTAACCCCAAGGATTCAATATATCTCTGTATATATCATCCAAAATCATTACCCGGATTAGTCGGGTAAAAGAGACAGGCCGTCTGCCTGCCAATCTCTTCTAAATTATGTTGAACCTAGTTATATGAATATTAATGAGTCTAACAGCCCAATTACAATTACATTCACACTTACGATAATTGTATGTGAAAACAGTATATCGGTATTGAATGCAAATAAATAACATACTATTAACATAGTACAACTCTAATTAAAAGATATGTTTTGTTATTTTGTTACAGACGACAAGAATGTAACCGTTTTTAACACGCCCACACTAAGCCCGTAAACATTTTATTTTCTACTTCGGCGATTAGTATATAGGTCTTTGTAATACATTGTATTAACGATCTTTGCGTGAATAGACGAGTTCAATAGTTAACCAAAGGGTTCACTACCACATTCCGTACGGAAAACTCATTTGGTGGCAAATTAAACAAAACCTTATCAGATTCGATTATACTACCTACTTCGATTCGATTACACTAGGTACTCTACATTATTTATTTAAAAGACAAATTTCGTTTTCTCAGACTCACGCCAGTATATCCTTGAAAATAGAAAAGTCTAAAAAATTAAAAGAATGTCTTGGGGTACATTGAACACGCCTTTCGAATTGTATTGCAGTTTGCCAAAAGTGTTCATTGTTCTACATTCAATGTGTTTGATTAACAGTAAAACACGTTTGATTTCTCTTCGTTGTTTTTATAGAAACAATTTGGAATATAGAGGGCTCATTGAGGTACACTTTGAATGTAATTTAAGTGTATTTATAAAATACAATGAGCATTCAAATTATAAAATAGAATGGCGTAGTGGTTTAAATAGTCGACTCGCCAATGCCTACGCACAAAGTGGTTTTGATCTCAACACGAAACAAAAACTTGTGTTATCTATAAATAGTTGTTCCCATTTGGGTTTTTCTTGTGTCCGAATTGTTTGAATATTTATTAACTACGACACTGGACTATTTTCTAGCGCAGCAGTTCTCCTTTTGAAAGAAAGAACGGAAATATTTTTTTGAAATCATCTTTCTATTTATATTACATATAAAATGTATTTATGTTTACATTAATACAAAAATACACTACACAAGTAATATAAATATATGTATATATAATATATATTTGGTAATATATAATACATTGAGGAAGTGAATCACGTTAAATTATGATGAGTTACGTGGGTCGCTTTGGTATTTACATTCGTTAATGTATTATTATACTTTTGTACATTGACTTCAATCAAATTTAATGATGCCGGAGAGAGCACGGGCCTTTAGTTAAGCCATTTCTTTGATTGACATTACTTCCTTGAGATTGAACGAGTGTCCTTGTTGGGTACCAAAATAGACGGCACAATATTGGTTCTGAACATACATTGTTGATACGATCTTTAAATGAAGTTTAAAATATGACTACTTATTTAGGAACTAACAGTATGATGTAGACATATTATAGGGTCGTAAAGTATTTAGTTTTGTGACAAATAGTAGTAATAAGTTCTTGGAAGAAGAGGGAGGTGATTTATTGAATCTTCTTTTAAAAAAAGATGTGATGTAGTATGAAGATACATCATGCTATGCGAAGATAATCATGTTGGCAAGTGAATATTAGTAATTTAGCTTCCTTTTTATATATTTTTTTTATGGTATAGGAGGCAAACGAGCAGACGGATCGGTAAGCGAATACCGACGCCCATAGACACCCGCAATACCAGAGGAGTTACAAGTGCGTTGCCGGCCTTTTAAAAACGAGTACGCTTTTTTCTTGAAGTGTTGAAGGTCGCATTGGTCCGGAAATACCGCAGGCGACACACCAGTTCCACAGTTTTGTTGTGCGCGGCAGAAATTTTCTGAAGAAACGCACGTACTGTTATGGACTGCCAAACATCTAAATGATGGGAGTGAAAATGCGGTCGCGTAGGACGATGGCGAAAAGAGGCGGCAGGGATCAGTCCGAACAATTCCTCGGAGTACTCCCCATAATAAAAGCGATAGAAGATGCATAGTGAGGCCACATCTCCATGCAGCGCCAAAGAGTCTAGCCGATTTGAAACATTCTGGCAGTCGACGATACGAGTCACTCTCCGTTGAATGCGGTCCAGAGGGAGAAGCTGGTACTGGGGTGCCCCTGCCCAAAGATGAGAACAGTATTCCATGTGAGGCCTAACCTGCGCCTTGTATAGTATTAGGCAGTGGCTCGGCGTGAAATACTGTCTCGATCTGTTGAGCACGCCAAGCTTTTTCGAAGCTAATTTAGCCTTACCCTCTAAATAGCCGCGGAACTGACCTTCACTCGATATGTCGTCACCAAGTATTCCAATATTGGCTGAGGCAGTTATGGGGATGTGCTCAAAACGAGGCGATACGACCAACGGAAGTTTTTTAGCGGTGAACGCGCAAACTTGTGTCTTTGTGGGGTTAAATCGGACCAAATTAAGTCTGCCTCAATCTGAGACTTTCTTTAAAGAGGTCTCAATTTCAGACACAAGTTTGTTTCGGCTCTCAATGACGTTTCCCCAAAAAATGTTAGCGCGGCCGTTATACAGAGCATCGCTCGTGCTATCGTCTGCATAACAATGAATGCTGCTAATATGCAACATGTCAATGATCTGGAGGAGAAACAGAGTAGGCGATAGCACACAGCCTAGCGGGACAACAGCAGCTACAGACACGGAGTTAGAGCATTCACCGTCGAATACGACTTTAATGATTCTGTCTGCTTAACAACTAGTGACCTATAATCATCATCATCGCATAATCTCTCGGGAAGCCCATAGGAAGAGAGCTTAGAAAGAAACGCTTTATGCCAGACACGATCGAAGCCCTTCGCTTATGTCCAAACTAACCGCCAAGGCTCGATCAAGTCTCGATCGCCTGTGCCCAACAATGTGTCAGGTGTACTAGAAAATCATCAGCCTTACGGAAGCCTTACTGCTGGTCGCTAAGCAGCTGATGACCCTCTAGGTACCAACAGAGCTGAAATTTGATCATGGATTCCATTATTTTCGAGAAAAGAGAGGTTATGGCTATTGGTCTGTGGTTGGACGGATTTGAGGGGGCCGCCTTTTTTTGCGATCGGGTGGACCAATGTTGTCTTCCATGATGTCGGGACAATGCCAGAAGAGTAAGAGAGCCGAAAAAGTCACGTTAAGACTGGCGTCAACTCTGGAGTGCACATCTTCAACACAATAGAAGGGATTCCATCAAGCCCACTCAACTTATGCATTTCAAGAGATAGAAGTGCTAAGCGCACTGAGCCCTGGTAGAACCGAATATCCGGCATAAAACCGGCACACCGCGGTATAGTAGGCAGTTCTTGTCCGCCGTCATCCAAAGTCGAGTTAGACGCAAAGAGTTTGTCCAGTAAATCGGCTTTCTCTTTTGCATCATGGACCATCGAATCATTTCCCTTGAGTAGGGGTGGCCAGGATAGCTTGCAAAAATTTTTGTTTGACAGCTTTGGCAAGAGACCAAAATGCACGAGTTCCCAAGGGAAGACGATCAAGGCTCTCGTCAATTCTACAGATGTACTCCGACTTCGTCCTTGCAATGTCTCTTTTGAAGGATCTGGAGGCAAACTTATACTCCTTTTTTTAATGCGCTGGTATTGACATCACATGCCGTTACCGCATCAGCACAGGCTTGGTAACCTTCCTGCTTCCTGCGAGAAGCATTTTTGGAAGAGGGACCAAACCAAGGCCGAAATGAAAAGCTCCGTACCCTGTAGCATCAAATTAGCAACAGAATCAACAACAGGATTGTGATCATCCGGTGAGTAGCATGGGAACACTCAAGGGTAGGACGCAAAGAAGGACCGCATCCTATCCCAATCTGCCGACATGTAGTGCCACACACACAGCTGCGTGCGACACGTGATTGCGGCGGGCATGTGAGAGGCACTGTATTCCGGACAAGGCAGTGATCTGAAGAACCAAGTGGGGCGCCAACAGATACGTGGTAGCAATTCGGATGAGAAGTCAGCAAAAGGTCCAACAGTGAATGATTTTGGCTCTCCACATCTAGGATTCGCGTGGGCGTGGTAACCAGTTGTGTCAGGCCATATGCCAGGGCGAAATCGTGAACAGATCTCCCCGCATGATCGGTCATACTAGTACTGAGCCAGTCAGCGTGATGGGTGTTGAAATTGCCAAATAAAACTTTCTCTGCGGACAGGATCTGCTGTTGCACAAAGTCTGAAGCCATCTGGATGTGCTCAATGAGTCGGTTTCGGAGTCACCGCTATGCGACCTATAGAGGCACGCATAGACGAGAGGTCCCTACCTTCAAGGTTGCTGAGGCGACGAGAGCTAATATTGTCTCTGACTTACACGCCCACTCCGGCCCTAGACAGAAAGGAGTGTTCTAGTCCGTACCCAAGGTAGGTGAGGTGGGATGTGTCTGCTGAAGACGATATCAGCGTCTCGGTCAAGAAGAACAAGGTTGGCTTTCAAGGTAGTGGTAAACACCATTACATTATTACTATGTAATCCCCTGATAATACATCGTGTGCTAATCAGTGTCAGGTAGCTACCATGGGAATGTCTTTGTTTCAGAGAGCCCACGGGATCTGTGACAAGAAACACCTGGACGCCGAGCTTCAACATGTCAAGCAAGTACTGCAAGACGACAAGCTCCAACAGCCGCGCCGCCGTCACAGATCCCGAGAAAAGCCAGCCACAGTTGAGCGCCAGCCTGCCATACTGCCTTACGTAAGGGGTGTCACTGACAAGATTGGCTACATCTTGAAGCGAGCTTCAATCAACACATACTACAAGCCGCCAACGAAGATAAGTCAATTTTTACCATCCGTCAAGTGCCAATTACCTTTACAAGATGCAGGGGTCTATAAAATAGATTGTGACTGCGGACTCTCATACATTGGTCAAACCAAGAGAAGCATAGGTACCCGCATAAAAGAACACATAGCTGATGTAAAACATCAACGCTCGTTGAAGTCTGCTGTGTGTGAACATGTAAAACAGGGGACCAACCACTACCTGAGATTTGACAAACCACAGATTCTCGCTAAAGAACACCGATTCTTACCTACTACCTTAGGATGTTTCGCGAGGCTATTGAAATCAAAAAACATCCTAATTTCAATAGAGAAGATGGTTGGAATGTACCAGCTTGGGATCCAGTAATTCAAATAGTCAAACTCAAGAAGAAGCAAACCACAGCTAGACTTCATGACACTTTGAGCTCATTCTGCGTAAATACAAACACCAAATAATAAATTATGTTCGGGTACTTTTAAATTACACTGGAACATTGAGACAACTACCATCTTAGTCTCCCCGTGACCATGGCTGCTGAAAAGCAACCGAAACGTCGGGGAAAGTGTAAACCCAAATATAAATAGTTTTAATAATTTTATTAGCATTAAAATTAGTAAAATTCAATAGTAGTAGTAGTGTAACAGTTTTCAAAATTATGTAATAGATACAGTGTTAAATAAACAACGCGATAAAATCCGTATATAGTAGTTTAATTTCAATGAATATATAAGTTAGCCACTATACCACCTTAGAATGTCTAATCTTCAATTTTAGAATATGGTACACAAAAGCATTAATTAGACCATGAAATAGTTTAGATGTAAAATTGAATACCAATCAATACTAATATTTATTCAATTAGTGTTTATTTTTGTCACTCTACAGAAATAAAATTGATTGACACACATAAAATAAAATTATTAAAATAACATAAACGATATTTTGTACGTAATGAATGTTAATTTTATTGTATGTTTTATATTTATTTACACAAATACAAGTATTCAAGTAACAGTTTTGTGATATAATCAGCAAGATTTAGCTAGAGAAAATACTAACCCATATTCTGTGTAGAATTTAAATTCCTTTATTGCTAGAGTGTCGTAAGCGTGCCTGTACTTGTGCGAGTTACTTGAGCAAGCTACTCGCGTGAGCTACATGCGTAAATTAAATATATGGACTACTTACATGAGAGGCTCGCGTCACAGTCGTTCGTTTACTTCCATATGTTACTTACATGCACCCGGCAGCAACAGTGTGAGAATTTCACTGATTTGTATCAGTGCAATGATATAAAACCAATTACTTCTATTACAAAGATGACATCACCACTAGGAGTAACTAATTTCTTTACAAACATTTAAAAAACGGACACAAAGAATACCGAGACTTGAGTTAACAATTTGTGGACAACACAATTTTTTGTCTCGCTTGGATCGAACCCTCCCTCTAGCACAGCGGCAGTAGTGCCGCGTCCACTTATACCATTCCTGCAGTCCAACAACATAATAAGTACAAGGGTTTAGTGACTAGATTTAATAATAATAAATAATTTATTTGCCGCAGCATAGATATCTCGATACTGTAGTCTTTTCACATACAGGCTTTGCGGCGGCTGCATATAGAATTGTAATTTGTAACGAATATATCGCGGTAGAATCATTTATCGATGCTAAAAGCTAAATACCATTTTAAGATATTAATATTGAAACTTGAACTTGAATTCAAACGTAATATTGAACCGACTGCGAAAGTTAAATATTACACTGGGTAACAGTTATTTTGCGGTATGGTAAGTTGAAGTCAATTTTGTGGAAGTTCAGTATGCTGAATACGAGAAAATATCAGATCTGTTAAATTGACTCTAGTTTATGAGAGAAGACTTTATAACTATATAACTGAAAGAAGGTCGAAATAAAAATACAATTAAATATTAGATATATATTTTAGAAGCGGCTATATAATAAGGAAAAGAAAACTTAATACTGCTATTGACAAAAAACATAAAAGTAAATATTAGGGAAATCTTTATCTGTAATTTTTCTACTGTGTGGGATACTGTTAAGGGATTGTCCTGAACTTATGTTCAGGACAATCCCTTATTAAACTCAAGCAATAGTCTGCCAACATAATATGGCTGTCGCATTGGCCTTGGTATATTTCTTTCATTGTTCTAATGTCCTGATATAACCGTTCTTTATGTTGAATATCTCAAGAACCAGAGTCAAATCCATACAAAGTAAATACATTTCAAGTATGACTGATAAAGGTGTTTATTAAAATCAGTAACAAAATGAATGCCGCAGAAATTATATATTTTTTTGTTACTCAGTGTTATTTTAGTGCCGGCATCCATACTAATATTATGAAAGTAATCGTTTATTTGTTAAAATAATTAAATTGTGTATTTTAAATTAGTTTAAATAAACTGCGAATGAATTCGTATAAACAAGTTTAATTATAATTTTTTACGTTTTAATTATTGTACTTCGTTGCATTATAATTACTGAGCAACTTTAGTTAATAGACAACATGTAAGACGGAAGAAGACATTGCGGGTAATAGCTGGTTAGTTATAAATGCGAAAGTATTTAGTGTCTGATATGTTTGGTTTTCACCTCGTTAACCTATTGAGTTGCTGCGTTACACCGGCGGCCAAATACAATAGGGTTTCAATTATGTCTGGCATTTCAACAATGGATATGTTGATAGTTGTATAAAATGTTAGTACAGCTTAGTGATAATTTGAGTTCTGAGAAAAGACTTAATCAACGCAAACAATACCACGAGTCAAATTGGGAGGGAAATTAAACAGATATGGATTCAATCAAATATCTAAAGAATTTGGTAAATTTCCAGTTACTTCGTTTGAAGTTTATTTTAGAAATCATAATTAAATTATCTAAAATATCAAGATAGAAACGTTTTAAGGTTTCTATCTTAAAGTTTTAGATAATTTAATCATTAGTAAATGTCAGCTATATAAATCCGAATCTATTGTCAGATTAAATAATTAGGTGTAATCTCATTTAGATTTTTAACTTGTATATAATACTTTTAAGAACCATGTTTAGGGCACTATATTAATAATCGGTATGATTTAAATACGTAATAAAAATCTGGCATTGTTGACATCCACCGTCGACACCACATAAATTTAAATTCACATTGTTTTATTTGTAAAACATAGGTGGCTAAGGTACAAGCTAAAACATATTAAAAAAATCACTATGTTTTGCCCTGTGGAGCGTACAAATAATTATATATAAATTATTAATTATACATAAATATTTATTGAATTTTAAATTACCATATCATAATAAAATTATCTAATTAATTATCAATATCATAGTATAAACATAATTATATCGGCTATTTAAATAATAATAAGCATTAATATTATTAATTAATTGCTTACATATTTCAATAATTATTAATAATTATTATTTTCATTAAAATTAAATCAGTAATTAAACTAATAATAAATATATGAGGTACTAATATGATATTGGGATAATATATCGGATTCTCAGACGTTTAAATTTGACTTGTCATCAAATAAAAGCTCATTAATCGAATAATATGTTTAAGCGAAAACATGTGAAGGGATTTCTTAAATTTATTGAAATCCTAAGATCTTACGTCTTTAGGGATTTTATTAAATATTTTTAGAGACATGCCAAGAAAACTTTTAGGAAAAAGTGCAGTTTGATGTTGCTGTATCCGTATTTTATATTTATGATGTCTGTTAGTGAGGGTTTAAATTGAATCGCCCCCTAAAAACCAACCACCCGGATCGACCATTTGATCAAGTGGGAAGCGGATACACGGTTGGGAACTTACTGGCGTGGCTAAGGTGGTACTGGTCATTAGGTCGGGCGGTTGCTTAGGCATCCTGCCCAGTTGGGCGATCTTGGGGCGAGTGGAGCGGTCCAGCATGGTCCCCCATCTGGCCCAACCCGACCCGTAATCCTGAATTGACAGGACCGGGGACATTCAGGCTGCGAGGGAAAAACCTCTATAACAATTATCCAAAGCTTAAGCTTTGTGGCCCTGTATGACTGGGGGAACCCAGTCATTAGGGCCACCCAAACTCAAACCAAAATAAAGATGTCGGATCAAAGTATTATACTACCCCAGAGAGGTCCCGGGCGCTGAGCGCCCGGAGAATACCCCACGAGGCTATCTGGACTCGTCTGCTCCTCGTATTCTGGGGGGTGACACCCCACGTCTTTAAAGCGCCGTGCCGCGCGAAATCATCGGCACCGAAACCCCCGCGGAGTCTCATCGCAGAATTGGTGTCCGAGAGTCGCCTCAGGGCTAGTCCCGGACAAGGCGACTCTAGTGCAAAAGCGCAAGCACTTCTCCCGTCGGACCAACTCAGTGTCCGACGGAGACTCAAGCGCGGCACCAATTCCCAAGATCGGAACTGCCCGAAGGGGCAGGGACCGACCAGGCACATCGGGACCTCACGGCCCGGCGAAGGCAGTCGAGGTAGCCGCTGAAAAGCGTGCAGCCGCGGAGCTGTGCGCGGAAGAGGAGGTGGTGCTGCTTGCGCGGAAGATCCATCCGCAGGGAAACAGCTCTACCCCAATGTCGGTGGCGGGGGCAGTGCAGAGGGTCCTTGACGGCGCCGAGATTGTGATGAAGGCGTCGTCCAAGTCTCGGAACCTCAATGGGACCTTCAAGAAAAACGAAAGAGTCGTCTTGGCCGACAAATTCGAGCACCTGGAGGTGGAAGTGGCTTAGAGTCGAGACCCAAGGTCGGGCTTCTAAAGAGGCGCCTCAGTTGTCCGGCAGGGAGATGGACCTGCAGGCTTCACTTTTAAAATACGTGGACGCCAGCATAGACCCTATATGCCAGTTACCGGTCACGACTGCAAGCCGCGCCACCTGTGGTTGCTGCCGCTGCTACCTCTGCAGCTACTAAGGCACCGCCAGCGTCATCGCACGGCGCTGAACAAGCTCTGTGCGCCGTCCTCTCCCCTTACGGAGACCCTCCTGCCCAACTTCCTCTCCGAGGTGATCGAGGAGTTATTCCCTGACCGGGCAGAGCACGTGGCCCCGACTATGGCCCCATCGCGAAGCCGACATCGGGTGGCGGACCTCAGTGTTCCCCCAGTTACAAATGCGAAAATGGGAAACTTTTCGATGCGAGCCTGGTGTCGCCATGTCGGGACGATTCCCTGAGTGCTGGAAGGAGCGGAAGTTGGTGTTATCGGCCAAGCCTGGACGGCCTCCAGAGACGGCCGCGGCGTACAGGCCCATAGTGCTGCTGGACAAGGCGGGGAAGAGGCTGGAGAAAATTCTCGCTACCCACATCGTTCAGTACTAGAGCATGGTCGGTCCCAACCTGTCGGATGCTCAGTTCGAATTCCGGGAAGGGCACTCAACGGTTGGGGCCATTGTGTGCCTGAAGGCCGCAGCCGAGCGCCTGCTCGGCCGCGGCCGGTCGCCAGCAGCGATGTTCTGTTGGCGGTGTCTTTAGACATCACCAACACTTTCAAGAGTGTGCCGTACAGCTGTGTCCAGGGGGCGTCCGATATCACGGAGTACCTTTTTACCTGGAGCGGCTGGTGGCAGACTACTTGAGAGGCAGAAGTGTGTTCCTCGAAGCTCGTGACGAGGTTTGGTGGCGGCCCATATCGTGCGGTGTCCCGCAGGGATCGGTACTTGGTCCGCTTCTGTGGGACATGTGTTACGACTGGACCCTACGTGCTGTCCTACCCCCGGGTTGAGCATCATCAGCTACGCTGACGACACCCTTGTCACAGCCCGTAGGGGTACCTTCGAGGAGGCGGCCCGTGGGTCTTTCCCAGGTGGTCGGGCGTATGGAGGCGCTGGGTTTACGGGTGGATCTTAGCAAGACGGAGGCCCTGGTCTTTCATGGGCTCCGTCGCAGTCCATCCCACGGCGCCTCAATAATACCGCACGGTGCTGGCCGACGCAACTTGCGCACTGGCCGGGACACCCCCGTGGGATTTAGAGGCTAAAGTGCTTGCCGAAGTGTTCGCAGTAAGTGAGGAGGAGACGGGTTGTCATCCCCTCCTGGCAGTGATTAAGCACGCGCGTGATCGAGCCCACCAGGGCATGATGGGAAAGTAAATGGCACGGCCGGAGGCACCTCTGGCCGGATTCAGAACCGTTGGGGCCCTCCAGCCAGTATTGGAGCGGTGGACAGGGTGGTAGCATGGGACCTTTTCTGCTGTTGGCTGGGGGCTGGTGCAGGTGTAGTCAGAGCTCGGCTGCTCCGGCAAATACCTGCATAAGGTCGCTAGGAGGGAACCGAGTCTCATCTGCCACCACTGTGATTGTGAGCGGGACACGGCACAGCACACGTTTGAGCAATATCCTGCTTGGGCGGTGCAGCGCCGTGAACTCCAGGACTTTGTGGGTGAAGACCTCTCGCTCAAGAAGTGGGTAGCGGTCGCATCCTTCTGTGAGGACGTTATCTCGCAGAAGAAGGCGGCGGAGCGAATCGATGAGAATAGTATCCTGGTGGATTTTTGCCGCCGTCGGCGGACCGGGCGGCGCAGGCGCGCTTATGCTCGCTTTATGCCGCCGTAGTGAAGGCCGCGGGTGGGAGAACGGGGATCTCAAATTGACTCAAATTACTTTTGACAAATAAATATACCTCATATATATACAGAACCGGAAGGGATTTTTTTTTATTGTTTGAAAAATGGCTCGGGGCCCCTTTTTTTGGGCCTTGAATGCTTTATCTGCATCTGTCAAATTACCCCAAAATATTATACCATATCTGAGTGTACAAGAGACATATGCGTGGTATGCAGTTAGAACAGTGTCGCGGTCTGCAGGCTTACTTAAATTATATAGAGGATAGCAATACTAGTTAAGATTTTTTATTACATTGTATGTATTTACATAAACATAACAATAAAAAAATCTCCATCCAACCATCCAGAAAATCACTCTATTATAGCCCATACTTGCCTAACCTACTAATCCTGTGCTTGTAACCACCTACAAAGCACCACCAACATTAAATATCTCGGCATTATTATAGATGGCACTCTCAGCTTCAGCTATCATATAGATCTCCTGTCATCTAGAACGTGGAAACCGATTTTTATCTTTAAAAATTTACGCTACACAGCTGACAAAAAGATAATTAAAATGGTTTATACATACATCATTGTGCCAACCCATATTGTCGTATTGTATCTCAGTATGGGATAGAGCCTGCAAAACCTTACCTAACCTAACCTAATGAAGGTAGAAAGAGTTCAAATGGCAGTTCTTAAGGTAAGTCACTCCTTATCATTCTTATACCCCACTAGTGATCTCTACCAACTTTCGGATGTCTTTACGGTTCGGCAATTATATATCCTAAATACTGTCCTGAAGCAACATTCGCTACTGCCATATGATGCCTCTATCGCTAGTAAGCGACTCAAACTTAAGGTTTGCTCTCCGACTGAGATTCGGTGGAGCACAGAATTTTCTGGCAAATTTTTTGGCTTTCTAGGAAGATACCTTTATAACAAGGTAAATCAAAAGTTTCATATCTACTCTTCAACAAAGTTCCAATGCAAGCGTATTATTTCCCATTAGCTAAAATCTCTAGAATACGAACAGACTGAAAATCTTCTATATGTGCCTTCATAGATACTTGAACACACTGGTTCGGTATTCATACCATGCTTATGTATCTGTTAACTTGCTATCAGATTCTGACCCCAAGATAAACAGATTCTATTTATCGTAGGGTTAGCATGCGCGCGCGCACACAACCACACACACACACACACATACACACGCATATACATACACACACACACACACACACTTTTACGGACAAGCACACGCACACAATCAAACACGCACTAACACTTACATCAATACACATATAATCTCTCTGACATATACACTCTATACACTTACTTACTCCAATGAGTAAATAAATTTATATATATATATAAATTAAAAAATAATATTTTAAAGTGATGTACCAATGTACATCACTTTAAAATATTATTTATTAATTTATTTATTCATTCTTTTTAGCGATAGCCGGCACAACGCAAACTGTGTCACTTTTACGCTTCCGTGTAGTAAATATGTACATTTTATTAGTGGAAATGTTTACTGTATAGAGATACAGCAACTAATAACATGGAGGGCAGTGCCTTTAATAGAAGTAGCAGGACCGCTCGCACGCCACCTCCTATGGCTGAAAAGGCACCTGTGACCTCACCGAGACCTGAAGCCTCAGGTCAAGAAGATGACCTTGAAATAATAACAACGCCTGAAATTCAGTCATGGATGACATCCATTGAAAAGTGCCTAAATGAAGTGTGTTCTATTGTATCAGAGGGAAAAATGAACTCTGAGCAAAAATTAAGGATCAACACTTTATGCCGTAAAGTTGGACACGGGACTTCGCAGCTGGCAGTAGAATACCAATCACTCAAAATGAAAGCCGTACATGCATATTCCTCTATGAAAACCCTAGAAGACCAGCTTGATGTATCAAGGCGACTTCAGGACTTGAAGCAGACTGTAGAAGAATCTACAAAACCTATCACAGGCCTTTCTTTCGCAGACATGGTGAAGACTGGTACGAATTTTTTTTTTTTTTTTTATTTTATTTATTAAGGATCTCCAACAAAGAAAATACACTGCAATTTACACTGTTGTTTTCAAAATGTACAAAAAATGTGTACTCCTTCAATTATAGGAGACCACAGCATGCAATTAAAATATAATTTCAAACTAAGTTAAGACCTACAATTTAAACAATATCAAATATATTAAACTAAAACAAAACGTTTACAATTTAACAAAAAAAAAAAAATATATATAATATGTATAGAAAATAAGAATTAAGCAGTATAATTAAGCATAATAATTAAATATATTAGAAAGTAGGTATTTTAGGAACTACGAACATTCTTTTAAACATTTTTTGTAGTTTGTCAGGGACTCACATATGTCAATTTTATGTGTTCTTGACAAGAGGTTATATTGCCTACAGAGCCTTGGTACAGCTGCATAATGACCTAGATTCGTTTTAGATGTTGGTATGTCTAACAAACTATATGTATTTTTCCTAGGTAAGCGAGTGGGTATGTTTATTTGTAAAGTACTCAATAACTGGCTACAGTCTACGGACCCATTAAGCAATTTATGTAAGAAAATACAATCTAGATATTCCCTGCGACTCTCAAGCGTTTTGATATTGTAATTTTGCAACCTGTCGGTATAGCTAACGTATTTTTTGGCTATATGATCGGCATAGCACAAGTGATACAGAAAACGCTTTTGGACACTTTCTAAACGTTTTTTATAAACTTCGTAGTGTGGATTCCATACTATAGAACAGTTCTCTAGTATCGGACGAACTAACGTGTTGAAAAGTAAAATCTTCGTAGATGGTTTCTTGAAGTCTTTAGTATTACGAATAACAAAGCCCAGTGCCCTAAAGCCTCGCGCGACAACATCAAGTATATGAACATCAAATCTCAAGTTATGGTCTATTAGCACGCCTAAATCACGAACCACGTTAACCTTTTGGACTTGATGTCCATCTATGTAGTAAGCATTATTAGTTAATAGTTTATTTCTTGTAAACTGGATATAGAAACATTTATTTATATTTAATACCATTTTGTTTTTGTTACACCAGTTTGTTAGATTATCGAGGTCATTTTGAAGTTTTTTTGAGTCATCAGCGCTTCGAATAGGCATCACTATCTTGAGGTCGTCGGCAAATAAAAAAATTTTTTGAGTCATGGAAACAATTGACAATATCGTTAATAAAGACGTTAAAGAGGATTGGCCCAAGATGCGATCCCTGCGGTATACCGGAAGTTGCTACGAAGTCGGATGAGTAATAGCCATTAATTACTACTTTTGATATTCTATTGTATAAGTATGATTCTAGCAATTTGACCAAAGCTCCGTCTATACCGAGGTCGTGTAATTTTGCAATCAGGCGGTAGTGGTCCACTTTATCGAATGCTTTACAAAAATCCGTGTAAATAGCGTCCACTGGTATTCGTTTGTCGAGGCATTCTGATAACGTGGATGTGAAGCATAACAAATTTGTATTTGTGGACCTAGATTTGAAGAAACCGTGTTGGTTTTCCGTTATATTTTGTTTCAAGTACCATACTAACTGTTTGCTGATAAGTTTCTCGAATATTTTTCCAAATGAGACAAGAATTGAAATTGGTCTATAATTTACAATTTGATGCTTTTCACCGGATTTGAATATAGGGATTACTAATGCTTCTTTCCACCGCATTGGGAACGTCCCTTCTAGAACAGATTGATTAAAAATGATTACAAGAGGGTTAACTAATGCCTTCGCACAGCGCTTTATAAAAACTGGAGGGATACCATCACTGCCTGCCCCTTTTGTCTCATCCAGCGATTTGAGACTGGTGTATATTTCTTTGTGGTGAAATGTTTGTGTCCGTATCATTGATTTTGTGTTACACGTAATTTGGTTATAACTACATGATGGTGCATTAAAAACCGCTTCGAAGTTTTCCTTAAACAAATTACAGATGTCTATCCCATTTGTAGCTACTTTATTACTAAGATACATTTGTACAGCTTTTATACAGCCGTCAAATTTCAGTTCAGTGGCGATCTATCCTAGCGATAAGTCAAAGTCGAGTGAGGAAACAATATCTATTGTCCAGAAGATAGTCCGTCCTGAACAAATGAATCTGCATGTCCGGGGACTACGAAAGACAAGAGACGGCGGTATAATTATCAGTACTGATACTAAGGATGACCTGGAGAGGCTTAAACAGCAAGTCCAGACCATGAACATGGGTCTTACAATCCACGAGCCCTTTAAACGTAAGCCTAGAGTGGTAGTTATAGGAGTTCCTTCGTCCATGCAGGATACTGAAGTTTACACTTGCCTCTATAATCAAAATATTGCAGGCAAACTTCAGGATACCAATCTCGAGACGTTCCTTAGGTCTATTAAATTAAGTCATAAATCGGGCAAAAAGAACGCTGCGACCTGTAATTACGTCCTTGAAGTTTCTGGAGCCATACGAAAAGCTCTCATCGTTAATGACAGAGTCTTTATAAATTGTTCGTCCTGTCCTGTGAGGGATTTTACTCTTGTAACACGCTGCTACAAGTGCCAGCAGTATGGGCACGCGGCGAAGACATGTCGCGAGAGCAGTTATACTTGTGGCTATTGTGGTGATCAAGGCCATTCTATTAAGGACTGTGCGAAGCGAGAGGGACCTAAATGCGCAACACGCTTGCATTTTAAGAAACCTAGCAATCACACTACAGGCGCTACTGATTGCCCGGCGAGACTTATGGCCGAGAAAAGGTATTTAAACTCGATTGATTATGGAGGCGCCTAAAGATACCCCTAAATGTATAATTATCATATTGTTTCTGCTTTACTTAGTGAATGATCCGCACTCTATATTAAATAGGTAATTATTTATAAACTCAATACGAGTGTTACATAACAGACAATGACCCACCCAGTGTTGCGATTTGCTGATACGCGATTTTATGTCGCTAACACACAAAATTGCACACCAACAATTATTATTAAAATAATATGTACCTATGTTTTTAATAATGAATTAGATAATAACCTAGATTCTTACCTATATTTACGAAATTTGTTATTTCGGCGATGTGTTAATTTAATTTAGTATTTAAGTTTTTACCTATGTTAATATTTATAAAATAGCACTATCCTTGATTATATCTTAAGTATGTTCCTTGCGTTAGTTTACTGAATTTATTGTATTGGAAGGCTTCGTCACCTGTAATACAGTTTCTTAACTAGTACAGGGACAGGTAACCTTTCTACTAGTTTAATCATTTTGTACTTATAATTTTAATATGTTTTCTTTTACATAATATTTGTAGCATTGATTATGAAAAATAAAATGTATTATTTATTTATTATTTATTTATTTATTATAAAAATTACACGTAATCTATACTACAGATTACACTACCCTAGTACCTACTTCTCTAGAGTTAGGACAGGCTGGCCATCTGTCATACAGGTTTCTACTTAGTACGGAAACCAGTCTCTCACACAGATTATCACATCTTGAATTGTATAACTAGGTTAAAATTGATTTCCGTTAACTATTTCCTGTGTGAGAGAAGAAATAAATGATTTTATTATTATTATTATTTTCCATCATGCTTTGATCTAACCAAATTTCGAAAAACTTAGTGTGGTCGATTTTACTAATTTATATTCATATTAGTATCATTGCTTCTTTGCCTTAATGTCATTATATAGGTTTTCTTGAAATTAATTTTTAAATTGTTGTCATTTAGCCACAGTATAATCTTACGTAAACTATCATATATTTCCGACTCATAGGTGTTAAATTTATCCCCAGTAAAAATAGAAGTGCAGTCATCAGCAAAAAGAGTCATGGGATGTTTTATGGCTCTAGGCAGATCATTTATGTAGCACAAGAATAATAATGGGCCAAAGACGTTCCCGTGGGTTACACCGGCATTTACATATATTTCTTTGTTTAGATTGGTATGTTATTTCAGTTTTATTGTGATGACATATCTGTGTAATACAAGTTATTTGTCTTCGATTAGTAAGGTAAGACTCTATTAATTTCAAGGCGTTATCTTTGATACCATGCTTATATAACTCTTTATGTAGAATATTGTGATCAACAAACTCAAAAGCCTTAGACACATCCATGAATAAAACCGTTACGGGTATTTTTTTATCCATATTCGTAACGATATCATTAATTAATCTATAAATGGCCATATTTATATTTTACACTTTCTAAATCCATATTGTATTTTTTCAAAAAAGTGTTTTGGTTTTTATAGATATTTTCAATAATTATCAAGAATACTGAAACAAGTGCGATGGGCCTACGATTATTAAGTTTTAATCGATCATTATTTTCAAATAGAGGCTTCACAACAGACAGCTGTAGCTGTCTAGGAAATTGGCCGTTATCTATACATAAATAATAAAGCTAAGCACATGAGAGCCTACAGCAGCTACGACTTTTAACACCTTAGTTACGATATCATCGTCACCAGAGCTGCTAGTATTTTTTTAGATGATTTATTATATTATATATTATGTCATTTGGTATTGAAAAGAATAGAAATATTGAATTAGAATTAGAATTAATCAATGACAAACTGTGATCAATGTCATGATTAATACTTTTTATAGATTGGACATGGTCAACAAAATAATTCTACAACAACAACTACTTTGTTACAAATTTGTCATCTACAAGTAATTTAATAGGACCTTTCTTTGGTTGGTTAAATTTTGATGAGTTATTAATTCTCCATGTAGCTTTAACCTTGAAATTTAAATGACTATTTTGCACCATTTGTGTCATTTTAATAAAGTGTTGCATACGTTTCGAGTACGTTTAGAATTTATTTTTATTTAATGAATTTGGGTAATGCCTTAGCTCCCACAGCATATCACGTTTACGTCTATAGCATTGGTAAATAATACCTTTGGATATCCATTTCTGTGACTTGTCGTATAATTTTTAATTTTTTGGCAAGATAACATATATTTGCTCAATTCGCCTTTTTGCAGAGATAAACACTGTTAAAACTGAGACTTTGTAAAGCTTGTTTAAATTTAGCATAAAACATCTAAATCACACTTCTTAAAGTTGCCTTACACTGAGTACGTTCCACGATTTATAAAGTTCGTTTGTTGGGAACAAGATCGGCCGAAATGTAGCAACCTTTAAAATAGCTCTATGAGCTATCTCTAGCGGCATCATTATAGTTTTTGCTGCACCCCCCCCCCCCCCCAGCAAGAGATACAGTAAACAATAATAGATTGACAAAGTGCGTGATATACGTTTCGTATAATGAAAGAATTAGCTACATATCGCAGAGTTTTAAATATGTAGATTAGCTTTCTGATACGGCCTGAAAGGATATTGATGTAGTGCCTAAAATTTAAGTGTTTGTCTAGGACTATTCCAAGATACTTGATCTCACTAACCGAAGTTATGGCTGGGCATTTGCATGGAGATTCTAGTTCGGTGGGAGAACGATGAGCAACTATAGTTATATGCGTTCTTGGTTGCGATAATTTATTAAGAGAAAAGGAGATGAAATTAGTTTTAGATGCGTTTAGCGTCAGTGTATGTGAGTAGAGCCACTTTAAGGCAGAATTAAAGCCATTTTGTGCAATAGTTTGTAGTTCCGACCATGAGTCTGAGACAAATGTGAGGGCAGTATCGTCTGCGAAGGAAACGATTTTCCCATTATGGATATTGAGATCACAGAGGTCGTTAATGAACACAAGAAATAATGTAGGGCCTAAAATACTCCCTTGTGGGACGCCGTAGTATATGGGATGCTCATCGCTTTTGTGGTTGTCAATAGTAACGATTTGTGTCCGGCCAGTGAGGTAGTTTCTGAATACCTCGAGTGGAAGGCCTCTGACTCCAATGTCTTCTAATTTGTGTAAAAGAGTTGGAATCGGGACGGTGTCGAAGGCCTTTGCGAGATCCAAGAATATAGTTAGCACCTTCCTATGCGAGTTTAAATTTTTCACAATGTGAGTTAATAAGTCGTGAATTGCGTCACTCGTCGATGTTTGTTTTCGAAAGCCATATTGTTGTGGGGATAGTAATTTAAAGTGTTCCAAATACTTAGTCAACCTTTTATTGATAAGTCGTTCCAGTATTTTTGAAAAAGCGCTCAATACTGCAGCTATTGGACGGTAGTTGTTTGGTAGGTTGCTATTGCCGGCTTTGAAAATGGGGTGTGTAAGTAGATAATATGAGGATTAAATTTATTACTTATAATTTTATTTCTATTACAGTAATAACCCTAATGCGTTTTTGAATAAGCGCGTATATCTCTATAGGTACCAATACTGATGTCACTTGTCCCATTGGACTACTGGGATGAAAAAGTGTCAATTGTCCCATCATAGGACAACACCGTGAATTGTACATTGACATACAGGTATATTGTATCCTCTCAGAGTCAAATCATAACAACCAATGGTGATATGGTGATATTCTGATAAAGATCTTCGGTTTTATACAACAGAATACTTTCATAAATGACAGCAAATCCGTGATTGCTACCATCATTATGTATCACATTTATATGTATTGTTTACACAATTCCAAATTCGTTTTTGATAGCATTTAATAGTACCTAAGTATAGGGTAATGTGCAACTGTTAAACTCAACAAGGTATACACAAAAAAGCTAATAACAACATTATTTCTATATTCTGACAAATAAAATCAGTAATCAAAATTCAGATTCACTAAAAACCGACTTCAAATTAGAATATTCTAAAACAAAAAAGGCACTAAAAAGTTAAAAATTATTGCGTATTCTTGTGAATAATTAAATTATTGTTATTGATGGAGTCGGTGTCAGCCAAGTTAGTTTTGTAACTACTTAAACATGAGTGTCTTACTATAATAATAACATAACATTTGCATGCACAATTACACACATACATAGACGCAGCACGCGGCGCGGGCTGGGTTAGATAATGTTTTTAAACGTAAACAAGATGTAAAAAGTAGATATATATAGATATAAATTGTAAATACTTAATTGCTGTACATAAAATTAATGAACTTTCAAATACGCATATAATTGCTTTATTATTAGATATAGAACCTATCAGTAGTCACAGGCAATCAATTATAGACAGTCCAAAGCCTGAAAAGTATGAAGGAGAGTTCATTGCATTTATTTTACATATTACTATTACTTATATATATATAATAGTCTTCAGCGACTGGCAGATTTGGGTAATTATATTTATTGACAACTTGTTTAGATTTAAGAAAAAAATCACTGTATACCTGGGGTCCAGGCTTCGGTAATTATGATACCATACTAGGCTAAGTTTGATTTTCGATTTTAGTATAACTTTTCTATTTCTTCTTTCTTTTAATTTTATGTTAATGTATTTAGAGCTCTTTACTTAATTTTTGTGGTGAAAGTTTTATTTTTGTTAGATGTGGTTGCCTGTAAGTGAATTAGCACAAGGCATGTCTGTAAATTACTATTTAGATGTAAGAAATGTGTATCATTTGTCGGCGATTCAAATAAATACATAAATACTTATTAAATTATATATTTTTACAAACACGCTCCACAGTTAAAGTAGATGAGCTACTTTAACTGTGGAGCGTTCAAGATTATATTCTCTACGGCTTCATGCTACCATATTTTGTAACGCTAATAGCGTTCCCGCGCAGCGCGCTATAACATGGCGTATAAAATGGTACGCTAGAAAAATATAGTTTCTAGTCCGTAGCGTGTTATCTTAATTTACCGGATTTGAACACTACTAATTGCTACGAATACAACGCACCGCTCGCTCCGGCAAGGATGACCTCTGCGTTCCGCGCGAATAAAAACAGCTGATCTGTTTAAATCATGACTATTTAATTACATAGCTGTATTTTAGTAAAATGTGGTATTTTTGATATTTATTTAATAAAATGGATGATTCACAGAGAGAAAAATAAAAATTTGCAATATAGAATGTTATATTTTTCCTGCACAAAACTCCAACAATTTTTAACTCGGAATAATGGTCTGAATCTACTATTTTAGTTTTCGGTACACCGTCGCTTACACCCAGTATACAATCAAGATAGTAAACGAACTTACGTTCTGCCCGATGGTAAATAGTTTTCTTAGTCTATGTACGCTCGCAATAATTTGACTTTGACTGCACGGATGGCTAAGTGTTTCAAGTGGTCGCCACTGCCGCCGCACTGTGGGCTGAAAATCGACCTCCATAGACATAGAAATGAAAGTTGCTAGATGTTCGTTTTGTTGACGGATATGGCTTCTATTAGCTATTATACACATAACAATGTCATCTGAGCTAACTCCGCACAAAAATGAATTTATTATAAGGTTTTTTCGAAAAAAATGTATGGAGCTAGCATGAAAAATCTGAATATCTCTGAACTTGCAAGGAAAACCGTAATATCCTCAGAGATGGTTATAGGACTAATTATTTGTGATTTTTTGACATACTTCATATAACGGTACCTGCTGCAGAATTTTTTTTAAAAATCATCTTACTTTTAATTAATTTTTTTTAACATTAAACGATTTGTTTTGGTTTATAAGTAAAGAAACAACACGTTATATGCATATAATACTAAATCTTCGCCAGTTATTTGTTAAAATATCAAGAAAATTATTTTTGCCTAACATAGTATATATGTTTTAAAACAGTTAATTGGATACCATTACTGAACTTTGCATACAGGTAAACTACTGAATAATAAATTAGCCTTCTAATGAGTTCTGAATAAGAGATTAAGTGATTTGCAATGTCGCACAATGGTAACTACGGATTACACTAATTAAAATCTTACAGGTAAGTACGTAAGTAACTTAAATAGTTAATTAGATATGTTACGAGTTCTAAGAAATATTTTTGACAACTGTCTAATGAGGTCGTTAACTAATGTTGGACTGAAATATAAAATGGTTAACATTTTGCATCATAATTTAGTTTATTCTAAGCTTTGTTACCCCTAACATATCACTGTGAAATTTTATAATGGAAAGTTTAAATACCAATTTAGACCTATTCGTTCTTCTAAAATGTAAGAGTACTTCATTTGATCATGAGGTATTGTTTAGTGAAGTTATATCCCGCCTAGACGTTTGTCTTTCCGTTGAAGATCAAGTGACTCTAAAAGAATTTTGTCGGAGATTTGTACGAGCTGCATCACAAAGGTTGCAAAAATCTCACCGAATTCTTGATACTTTTAGAAAACAATACGAAATTTGGCTGCAAGCAACTATCGATTGGCCAAGTTGTATAAATTTAGTCGCTCAAGAACCAACTGTTGCTGAGGGATCAAGATCAATCTCTCCAGAACCCTCAACATCATACTCTGTTGGTACAATGACAAAGAGGTCACGAAAACCATTCGAAGATCTGGAAAGCAAACAGAAGAAGAGAAGATCTGATGAGCATAAAACTGACAATCCCAGTGAATTGGCATATACAGCAGCAGCGCGTTTTAAGGAAGAAGGTTGTGAGGATATCGCATCTGTAATCGAATATATGCTGAAACATCCTGAAGCAGCCTCTAAAATTAAGGAAACGCTTAAGCAACCGGTGAAAACTATCTTATTTACACCAGAAAAAGCACTTGGATTACTCCTTTCATTAAAATTATCAAAGTGGCAATACATCACTTTACGAGAGTCAGCTATTCGGGAAGGTAGAAAGGATATTTATCCATCCTACTATAAAGTGCAACAAACCAAGCTGGCATGCTATCCTCCGAAGCAATCAGTGTTAGTGACCGATTCATCGGCAAGAATAACCCTTCAAGCTTTACTCGACATTACGGTCAAAAGAATCCTCCAAAGTTTTCCTAACGATGATGTGCAAAATAAGGATTTAAAATTGATATCTAAATGGGGTTTCGATGGTGCGTCAAACCAAAGCCGATACAAGCAGAAAATGGATAGCGATCAAGACGATTCAAGTATTTTCATGACTTCCTTGGTGCCACTAAAACTGACTGATGGAGACAATACTTTGTGGATGAACCCAAAACCATGCTCAGCAATGTATTGTCTTCCAGTTCAATTTACTTTTGTGAAGGAAAGCGAAGCAGTAGTCATTGAATACAAACGACGAATGGATGAAGAAATTAAGGCTCTCATTCCTACAGAGTGCAATAATAGAAACAGGGTGAATCATCACCTAATGATGACAATGATCGATGGTAAAGTCTGCACGTATTTGTCTCAAGCCAGATCAAGTTCATCATGCTATTTGTGTCTGGCAAAACCGACAGAAATGAACCGTTTGAGTGTAGTAACAGCAAAGACCGTATCTTCTGATATATACGAGTTTGGATTGTCATCTCTACACGCCCGTATAAATTGTATGGAATGTTTACTACATATTTCGTATAGACTAGATTTTAAAGAGTGGGCTGCGAGAGGTAACGAGCACAAAGAAATGCTAAGTAAGAGAAAAAAGATTATTCAAGACAAATTTAAAGACGAATTAAATCTATTGATTGACATTGTTAAACAAGGTGCCGGAACTACTAATGACGGCAACACTGCAAGAAAGTTTTTCAAATTTCCCCATAAAACTGCAGCCATTACTGGGTTGGACGAAGAACTAATAAGAAGATTTGCTGTGATTTTACAGGCAATAACTTCCGGGGAAAAAGTAGATATAATTAAATTTAAAGATTATGCCTTCAAAACAGCAGAGAGGTACGTGGAATTATATGACTGGTACTATATGTCATCAACCGTCCACAAATTACTTATACACGGGGCAGACATAATCGAGAAGAATGATGTTGTACCCATAGGAAGTCTCTCGGAAGAAGCATCCGAGTCTCGCAATAAAGATTTTAGGAGGTTTCGGGAACATCATTCGCAGAAAAAGAGCAGGCAAGATTCGAATCATGATATCCTTAATATGTTAGTTGTTTCTTCGGATCCTTTTATAAATATACAAAGGCCCAAGTTAGATGCCAAGAAAAAGGAGGATTTATTTCCTGAAACCCTCAATTTAATTCAGTTTCAAGAAACTGACTTTGAGTTTCTAGGCAATCTAGATTCTGATTCAGAAATCGACGAGAGTGATAAGGAAAACTAGAAACTTTTTGTGCTTTTAATTATAATTCTATTCAATGTAATTTTTTCATGATCTTTCGTTATTTAGCTTTGGTACGTAACTATGTTTTGCAATTGATTTATTTTTAAATATTTTATATTACTATTCTTGTACCTATTTATATTTTTGCATACTTTTGTACCTATGTTTTGTTTTATATAAATTTCATCAACTATTAAAAAATACCTTTTTAATTTATTTTTCTTTTTATTTAATGCCTATTATTAGCGTTAATAAAATAACTAACTTATCGATTGATCTTTACTTTGACATTAGTAGAATTTAATGATTTAAAAAAATACCTTCATTTAGACATAATAATAAAATAATTAGACAGTTGACGAAAATATTTTTTAGAACTCGTAACATGTCTAATTAACTAATTAGTTTACTTATGTACTTACCTGTAAGAATTTAATTAGTGTACTCCGTAGTTACCATTGTGCGATATTGCAAATCACTTAATCTCTTATTCAGAACTCATTAGAAGGCTAATTTAATATTCAGTGGTTTACCTGTATGCAAAGTTTAGTAATGGTATCCAATTACCTGTTTTAAAACATATATATACTATGTAAGGCAAAAATAATTTTCTTGATATTTTAACAAATAACTGGCGAAGATTTAGTATTATATGCATATAACGTGTTGTTTCTTTACTTTTACAATAAAACAAATCGTTTAATGTTAAAAAAAATTAATTAAAAATTAGATGATTTTTAAAAAAAATTCTGCAGCAGGTACCGTTATATGAAGTATGTCAAAAAATCACAAATAATTAGTCCTATAACCATCTCTGAGGATATTACGGTTTTCCTTGCAAGTTCAGAGATATTCAGATTTTTCATGCTAGCTCCATACATTTTTTTCGAAAAAACCTTATAATAAATTCATTTCTGTGCGGAGTTAGCTCAGACGACATTGTTATGTGTATAATAGCTAATAGAAGCCATATTTGTCAACAAAACGAACATCTAGCAACTTTCATTTCTATGTCTATGGAGGTCGATTTTCAGCCCACAGTGCGCCGCGTCAATTGTTGTGGGTTCGATACAAAAATTTGTGTGGTTCACAAATGTTTGTTTCGAGTTATTGTGTCTGTTGTTTAAAAGTCCCCCGTGACACTGGAATTATTAATAGCACAGAGAGTAGTTTTAAAAAAATAAAAATAATCACTTTGACCTCAAGTAAAGGAATTAAAAAGTGGAAACGGGACCTCTCCCGTTTCCACTTTTTTAATTCCTTCTACCTCTAGTTATGAAAACCTTCGGATCTCGTATTTACCGGTGAAACGCAGTAACAGTGTTAATATTTTTACACCCGTGTCCCATAGTGGTATGTACGTCCTCTGGCGAGTCGATTTATTCATACCAACTAAATGAATAGAATGGTTGCGCCAATCAAAGACATACAATTTTTATGTAAAATCGCTCTGTTATAGCAATATTGCCCAATGCAGCTACATAGATTAGGCAATTTTCCAATATACTCATTTTAATGGAAATGTGAATGTCATAGATAACTTCTAAGTAGATAATATGAGGATTAAATTTATTACTTATAATTTTATTTCTATTACAGTAATAACCCTAATGCGTTTTTGAATAAGCGCGTATATCTCTATAGGTACCAATACTGATGTCACTTGTCCCATTGGACTACTGGGATGAAAAAGTGTCAATTGTCCCATCATAGGACAACACCGTGAATTGTACATTGACATACAGGTATATTGTATCCTCTCAGAGTCAAATCATAACAACCACTTTTATAATATCTGAACAAAATGAAATGCTTGTATTCTGCGCTCTTAGTAAGCTATTTTGCAAGAAGCAGACTAAAGTGAAGCTTAAAATTGCCGCAATGTGGTATTGCACCGATGCCGCCACTAAAACACACAGTTTTGAGATCGCTACATTGTCTAGAGAATCGCAAAAGTTAAATGCAGTCATCAAATCACTAATCTTAACCTCTCAAATGCCGTTGACGCCTCACGCATAAATGAAATTAAAAAAAAAAAGCGAAAAGGGAGTCCAATTACAATTACAATTACAATTACAATTACAATTACAATTACAATTACAATTACCGTTGACGCCGATCGACGTCTTCAGATTTGTACTCGTCAAACCCCGGTGACGCGATAGGGCGTCGAGCACACTCGATTGTGTATGGTTTATGTTTTCAACGGCGGAGTTTGAGAGGTTAATAGTAACTAGTCTGCTTTCTTACTTCGATCGAAGACCTGTTACGAAATCCTAACTAATATTATAAATGCGAATGTGTGTTTGTTTGTTATTTTGTTACGCTTTCACACCTTAACTACTCGGCCGATCATTATGCAACTTTCATCCAGAAAAAGGAGTGCTCCTGAGCGAGCGAAGCTGCGAACAATAGACAGTAACTTGTAAAGAATCTGAATGTTCATTACACGTAGGGCGTAACTATTTATTTTATGTAACAGTTATTTAAACGATCAATTTTTGAAAGCCGCCACTGGCCGGCGGATTGTCGCTGCGTCTAGATAGGTTAATTCTAAACTATCCAGAGGAAAAGCTTACTATACTTATTACTACGCTTGTATTCGTATTGGTAACGATTGGTTCCAATTATATTGGTTTTTTTTTATACTCCTTTGTTTGCAACCAAGCATACGACCCACCTGAGTAAGTGCTAACCGTGGCTTATGGACGCCTGCAACACCAGAGGCATCACTTGCGCGTTGCCGACCCTTTAGGAAAGAAAGTGGGAAGGAGAAGAAGCGGGAAGGGGGATCAGTAGGAATACTGCTATTGCACGTCGATATTCTGTGAGAGAGTTTGCCCATTCATGCTGAAATCAGCGAGGCTCTACTAGTTTATTAAACATTTGTGTTAATTAATAAATAATAGACATCCCTTGGTGCTTTAGATAGATATGCATGATTACTTAAAGCCCAAAGCATTTGTTGATGAGATTACTCGAAGGTGTTTCTTTAATAGGACTTTTTTTCATATTACCTAAGCTTTTTATTCTGGAACATCCATCTAGTATTTTGCATTTATGAATCAGTAACGTAACGATTTTCAAAGAGATTATTAAATGTCGATATTGTAATTTGCGTAATTGAACTCTACAATAAAATGTATTTATAAAGTTTGAAAGGTACAAGTATTCCTAACATAATATATCGTCATAAACATTGAAACGCAGACACAGAATACAGTGCAATAAAAGTGCAACAACCGTGGTATAGATGAGCATCGGACGGGACACGGATCATGCACTGTATGATATAAACTGCTTCATACAAAATGTATGTAACGTTTCAAATCCATGCCCCGTTCGGGCCACGTACACGGTACGCCCCGGGCACTAACCCGGTCTAATATAATTCATACCTAATATGAGCGAGGCGGGCGCGAGCCTAAAGGATTGGATTTACGATCGATCTATCCATAATAATTGCACTGCCAACGCGAACTCAAGCTGAGGTAACAAAGAACTCTATAAATTTGTCCTGCGCGGCATAATTCAAAATAGTTTGTTTCGGTAAAAAATTACTAGTTGTACAATGATCACTTATCACCACTTACCGGAAGATATTGGATACAGGTTCGGATATATTAACTGTATATAACGGAACCTGTATCCAATATCTTCCGGTATCAACCTTTCCAGTCACAATATCTTACAGAGATTGTTGCTTGAGGTCCTCGCTGCATACACACAGCAAAAGACGCCGTTATTTTCTGCAGGTTACCCTCAATTACGCTCCACGCTTTTCAACGTTTATCAACGTTATCTTGTATCTGATTAATTTATAAGTATATAGCATCTGGTCTCAACGAAGTATCGACATCCAACCACCATCATTTTACCGATTTTCACTTTATTGCATAGGTATTCTATCTACATTTATATCCCTAACTTGAAATATTGATTTAAATAATTATCACAATCACAAGCGTTTATAAATTCAAGTAACGTTTGAATCATATGTTAAAACCATTTTATACGCTATATTATAGCGCGCTGCGCGGAAACGCTAGTAGCGTTACAAAATATGGTAGCGTGAAGCCATAGAGAATATAATCTTGAACGCTCCACAGTTAAAGTAGCTCATCTACTTTAACTGTGGAGCGTGTTTGTAAAAATATATAATTTAATAAGTATTTATGTATTTATTTGAATCGCCGACATTTCTTACATCTAAATAGTAATTTACAGACATGCCTTGTGCTAATTCACTTACAGGCAACCACATCTAACAAAAATAAAACTTTCCCCACAAAAATTAAGTAAAGAGCTCTAAATACATTAACATAAAATTAAAAGAAAGAAGAAATAGAAAAGTTATACTAAAATCGAAAATCAAACTTAGCCTAGTATGGTATCATAATTACCGAAGCCTGGACCCCAGGTATACAGTGATTTTTTTCTTAAATCTAAACAAGTTGTATATATAAGTAATAGTAATATGTAAAATAAATGCAATGAACTCTCCTTCATACTTTTCAGGCTTTGGACTGTCTATAATTGATTGCCTGTGACTACTGATAGGTTCTATACCTAATAATAAAGCAATTATATGCGTATTTGAAAGTTCATTAATTTTATGTACAGCAATTAAGTATTGACAATTTATATCTATATATATCTACTTTTTACATCTTGTTTACGTTTAAAAACATTATCTGGGTTAGATAATGTTTTTAAACGTAAACAAGATGAGAACTATTGCAATTGATAAGCGTGTTCTACTATCACTTTTTATATAGAGCAAAATAGTAAAATTAGTTAACAATACGCCGGCCGGAATAGCATAGTAACGTAAACAACGATAATACGTCATACAGCGGGGTAGCACGCGGCGACTGACTAGCGTACAGCTAGCGTGCTAGACATCGCTCGCCGCTCGCGCTGCCACTGGCGTGTCATCGTGCAGCGCCCTAGCCGTTATACCACGCTATACATAAGCAGCATAGCAGACTAGGCATAGGTTGAGTAAATATAGCGTGCTATGTTATGACGCTACCCGCTATATTAACCATCACTAGTAGCAATTCATTGCGTACCGGTTAATAAAATCCTAATGTTGCGTTTTTTTTGAGTACCTAATAGAAATTTGCGTCGAGATAGAGTACCTATAGAAAGACGTCTTGCTAAAGTTTTCGGTGCGCTGGCGTCCCCTAAACCCAGCATAAAAATATCAACAATATTGAAACGCGATTAAATTCTCGACAATTTGTAAACAAAAATATCAAAGCATGAAGTTGTTATTTAAAAGGGTCAATTGTCGCTCCCACTCTTGGTATCTTATTATTGAATTATCGCCGCTGCACTATTTAATAAGATCATCATATTTATAACCGACATCAAAAAAGGAGGAGGTTCTCAATTCGACTGTATGTTTTTTTTATGTGTGTTCCTCATAACTTTTTCCTAGGTGAACCGATTCTGATGATTCTTTTTTTATTTGAAAGCTGGTGCTTTCTGTATAGTCCCATTTAATTTTGATCATGACCATTGGTTTTCGAGTTATCCTTAATAATACGTATTTGGTTGACTTCGGCTACAATGATGATGTTGTAATTTTTGGCAACAACAAAATAAACAACTGTGTAGGATGGTTTGGAAGCTCCTCGTAGTGTTTCGAGGTAGCCCTATTTTAAATTGGTGATATTCTGATAAAGATCTTCGGTTTTATACAACAGAATACTTTCATAAATGACAGCAAATCCGTGATTGCTACCATCATATGTATCACATTTATATGTATTGTTTACACAATTCCAAATTCGTTTTTGATAGCATTTAATAGTACCTAAGTATAGGGTAATGTGCAACTGTTAAACTCAACAAGGTATACACAAAAAAGCTAATAACAACATTATTTCTATATTCTGACAAATAAAATCAGTAATCAAAATTCAGATTCACTAAAAACCGACTTCAAATTAGAATATTCTAAAACAAAAAAGGCACTAAAAAGTTTAAAATTATTGCGTATTCTTGTGAATAATTAAATTATTGTTATTGATGGAGTCGGTGTCAGCCAAGTTAGGTTTGTAACTACTTAAACATGAGTGTCTTACTATAATTATAACATAACATTTGCATGCATGTTGATCATGAACTTCTGTTGCAAAAACTGGAAATATACGGAGTTCGAGGTAAAGCACTACAAATAATCAAATCATATCTATGTAACCGAATACAGTTCACTGAAATAACACAGTTATGTCCATTTACAAAGACAGAGATTAAGTATACATCGAGTCCTAGATTTATAAAATATGGTGTACCTCAAGGGTCAATACTGGGACCACTACTGTTTCTCATTTACATAAACGATTTACCTAATGCTATTCGGCAACCTATGGTTTTATTTGCAGATGACAGTACGGTTCTTTTCACAAATAATAAAAACAAAAATCATGAGCAAGAAATAAATGACTCCTTATCTAAATTAATAAATTGGCTTCAAATGAATAATTTAAAAATTAATCTCACAAAAACGCATTACATGAACTTTAAAAATAAAAACGCGACGTCTATTCCTTTAACTATTGCACACAATAATGAAACTGTAGCTGAGGTAGCAAATACAAAATTTCTGGGAATCCATATGGATTCGAATATGTCATGGAAAACACATCTAAATAGTGTATGTACCAAATTAAATCAATTTTCTTACGCTCTATACATGCTTAAAAAAGTATCCAATCAGATCGCGCTTCTTACTGCTTACCATGCGTATGTGGGATCCACTCTGTCGTATGGGTTACTATATTGGGGAAACTCGACTGATAAAGAAGTTGCGTTCAAAGCCCAAAAAAAGTGTATTAGGTCTATATGTGGGTTACGCCAAATGGATTCATGTAAACCACATTTCGTAAATCTCAAGATTTTAACACTCCCTGCTCTATTTATCTACCTGGCCTCAATTTTAGTTAAATCAAACATTACAAGCTATGATACGTTGAAAAGCAGGAGACTTAAAAATACCTTAAGAAATAAAGCGTCCCACACTAGAGCGTACAAAAATAGTATTTTCTGTATGAGCACAAAGATTTATAACAAGCTACCTATGGACATTAAGATTATAAATTCAATTATTATTTTTAAAAGAATGCTGAAAAATTTCTTAATTAAAAAGGCATATTACTCAATAGCAGAATTTCTTGAGGAAAAATAATTTTGTTCAATAAAGTACCTATCACTAAAGTGAATATAATTCTGTAAAATATTTTTTAAAAGGATTATGATAATTTATATTAAATGATTACAATACTGTGACATAATTGAATTAATGAATAATGATAATTTTTAAATCAGGTAACTCATGACAGGTGTATTTTTATTTGGGTACGACTTTAATAATTTATAATTAATATGATGTAAATGATATAATGTAATTAAAACGATGACCTATCTAAAATATAATATTTATAATTTTTTCTTTTTAATTAATGAATGTAAATCAATTTATTGCATGTTTAACTGTTACAATTATAAGCATACATGTATGATGAAATTGCAATGCCCTAACAGGGCCACTATGTTCTAAGAACTGATATCTTCTGTTAAGAACTTTATTTATGTACACATAGTTAGCAATAAAGAATTTTGAATTTGAATTTGAATTTGAATTTGAATGCACAATTACACACATACATAGACGCAGCACGCGGCGCGGGCTGGGTTAGATAATGTTTTTAAACGTAAACAAGATGTAAAAAGTAGATATATATAGATATAAATTGTAAATACTTAATTGCTGTACATAAAATTAATGAACTTTCAAATACGCATATAATTGCTTTATTACATATTAGATATAGAACCTATCAGTAGTCACAGGCAATCAATTATAGACAGTCCAAAGCCTGAAAAGTATGAAGGAGAGTTCATTGCATTTATTTTACATATTACTATTACTTATATATATAATAGTCTTCAGCGACTGGCAGATTTGGGTAATTATATTTGTTGACAACTTGTTTAGATTTAAGAAAAAAATCACTGTATACCTGGGGTCCAGGCTTCGGTAATTATGATACCATACTAGGCTAAGTTTGATTTTCGATTTTTAGTATAACTTTTCTATTTCTTCTTTCTTTTAATTTTATGTTAATGTATTTAGAGCTCTTTACTTAATTTTTGTGGGGAAAGTTTTATTTTTGTTAGATGTGGTTGCCTGTAAGTGAATTAGCACAAGGCATGTCTGTAAATTACTATTTAGATGTAAGAAACGTGTATCATTTGTCGGCGATTCAAATAAATACATAAATACTTATTAAATTATATATTTTTACAAACACGCTCCACAGTTAAAGTAGATGAGCTACTTTAACTGTGGAGCGTTCAAGATTATATTCTCTACGGCTTCACGCTACCATATTTTGTAACGCTACTAGCGTTCCCGCGCAGCGTGCTATAACATAGCGTATAAAATGGTGCGCTAGAAATATATAGTTTCTAGTCCGTAGCGTGTTATCTTAATTTAGCGGATTTGAACACTACTAATTGCTACGAATACAACGCACCGCTCGCTCCGGCAAGGATGACCCCTGCGTTCCGCGCGAATAAAAACAGCTGATCTGTTTAAATCATGACTATTTAATTACATAGCTGTATTTTAGTAAAATGTGGTATTCTTTGATTTTATTTAATAAAATGGATGTTATGATTCACAAATAGAAAAATTTAAATTTGCAAAATAACATGTTACTTATATTTTTCCTAAACAAAATTCCAACGATTTTTGACTCGGAATAATGGTCTGAATCTACTATTTTTGTTTTCGGTACACCGTCCCTTACACCCAGTATACAATCAAGATAGTAAACGAACTTACGGTCTGCCCGATGGTAAATAGTTACCTTAGTCTATGTGCGCTCGCAATAATTTGACTTTGACTGCACGGATGGCTAAGTGCTTCAAGTGGTTGAC
The DNA here is from genome assembly GCA_963675205.1 of Catocala nupta. Classification (NCBI taxonomy): domain Eukaryota; kingdom Metazoa; phylum Arthropoda; class Insecta; order Lepidoptera; family Erebidae; genus Catocala; species Catocala nupta. Next base: position 20,160,544 of record OY776086.1, on the reverse strand, counting down.
TCGCCACTGCCGCCGCGTCAAGTATTGTGGGTTCGATACAAGAATTTGTGTGGTCCACAAATGTTTGTTTCGAGTTATTGTGCCTGTCGTTTAAAAGTCCCCCGCGACACTGGAATTATTAATAGCACAGAGAGTAGCTTTAAAAAAATAAAAATAATCACTTTGACCTCAAGTAAAGGAATTAAAAAAGTGGAAACGGGAGAGGTAGTTATGAAAACCTTCGGATCTCGTATTTACCGGTGAAACGCAGTAACAGTGTTAATATTTTTAGACCCGTGTCCCATAGTAGTATGAACGTCCTCTGGCGAGTCGATTTATTCATACCAACTAAATGAATAGAATGGTTGCGCCAATCAAAGACATACAATTTTTATGTAAAATCGCTCTTTTATAGCAATATTGCCCAATGCAGCTACATAGATTAGGCAATTTTCCAATATACTCATTTTAATGGAAATGTGAATGTCATAGATAACTTCTAAGTAGATAATATGAGGATTAAATTTATTACTTATAATTTTATTTCTATTACAGTAATAACCCTAATGCGTTTTTGAATACGCGCGTATATCTCTATAGGTACCAATACTGATGTCACTTGTCCCATTGGACTACTGGGATGAAAAAGTGTCAATTGTCCCATCATAGGACAACACCGTGAATTGTACATTGACATACAGGTATATTGTATCCTCTCAGAGTCAAATCATAACAACCACTTTTATAATATCTGAACAAAATGAAATGCTTGTATTCTGCGCTCTTAGTAAGCTATTTTGCAAGAATCACATTTCAGCTATTTTGCAAGAAGCAGACTAAAGTGAAGCTTAAAATTGGCGCAATGCAGTGTTGCACCGATGCAACCACTAAAACACACAGTTTTGAGATCGCTACATTATCTAGAGAATCGCAAAAGTTCAATGCAGTCATCAAATCACTAATCTTAATAGTAACTAGTCTGCTTTCTCACTTCGATCGAAGACCTGTTACGAAATCCTAACTAATATTATAAATACGAATGAGTGTTTGTTTGTTAGTTTGTTACGCTTTCACACCTTAACTACTCGGCCGATCATTATGCAACTTTCATCCAGAAAAAGGAGTGCTCCTGAGCGAGCGAAGCTGCGAACAATAGACAGTAACTTGTAAAGAATCTGAATGTTCATTACACGTAGGGCGTAACTATTTATTTTGTGTAACAGTTATTTAAACGATCAATTTTTGAAAGCCGCCACTGGCCGGCGGGTTGTCGCTGCGTCTAGATAGGTTAATTCTAAACTATCCAGAGGAAAGCTTACTATACTTATTACTACGCTTGTATTCGTATTGGTAACGATTGGTTCCAATTATATTAGTTTTTTTTTATACTCCTATGTTTGCAACCAAGCATACGACCCACCTGAGTAAGTGCTAACCGTGGCCTATGGACGCCTGCAACACCAGAGGCATCACTTGCGCGTTGCCGACCCTTTAGGAAAGGAAGTGGGAAGGAGAAGAAGCGGGAAGGGGGATCAGTAGGAATACTGCTATTGCACGTCGATATTCTGTGAGAGAGTTTGCCCATTCATGCTGAAATCAGCGAGGCTCTACTAGTTTATTAAACATTTGTGTTAATTAATAAATAATAGACATCCCTTGGTGCTTTAGATAGATATGCATGATTACTTAAAGCCCAAAGCATTTTTTGATGAGATTACTCGAAGGTGTTTCTTTAATAGGACTTTTTTTCGGTTCCCTATCCATTAGCATAAAATTTTAAGACCTAATATAACTTAGCATAATGTTGTTTGGCATAATTATATTTTCGCATAATATAATTACGCATAACAGCTTACGCATAATTTTTTAAGCATAATTTCTCTAACCATAATAATGATTAAGCATAATATTGTAAAGCATAAATTTATTAAGCATAAAGTTCTAAACCATAACTTTTTTAAGCATAATATCCTAAAGCATAAATTGATGATGTGTTGAATGAGTTTCTGTCACGGCTCCGGCGCTGCGGGCCTCCGGCGGCCCCACGCCTACGCGATTTTAAATAACACTCTAGGGGTAGGACAAACAAGACTACGTGAAGTCGGTTTTGAAAATATACACCTAAAATAAATAATTAAGGACTACTATTTCAATCAGTTAACTTCTATCTGAGTTAACTTCTATTATGCTAAAAGTCTTTAGGCCTACTAACGTTATGCTAATAGTCATTAGGCCTACTAACGTTATGGGAATCAAATTTATGCCAAAACAAATTAGTCTTTAACATGATTATGCCAACATAAAATGTATGCCTAAAAAAAGTATGCCAAAGTATTATTATGCCAAAACAAATTGTGCCAAAATCGTTATGCCGAAGTATATTAGGACAAAAAACATTATGCGAAAAGGAGGGATCCCCTTTTTTTCATATTACCTAAGCTTTTTATTCTGGAACATCCATCTAGTATTTTGCATTTATGAATCAGTAACGTAACGATTTTCAAAGAGATTATTAAATGTCGATATTGTAATTTGCGTAATTGAACTCTACAATAAAATGTATTTATAAAGTTTGAAAGGTACAAGTACTCCTAACATAATATATCGTCATAAACATTGAAACGCAGACACAGAATACAGTGCAATAAAAGTGCAACAACCGTGGTATAGACGAGCATCGGACGGGACACGGATCATGCACTGTATGATATAAACTGCTTCATACAAAATGTATGTAACGTTTCAAATCCATGCCCCGTTCGGGCCACGTACACGGTACGCCCCGGGCACTAACCCGGTCTAATATAATTCATACCTAATATGAGCGAGGCGGGCGCGAGCCTAAAGGATTGGATTTACGATCGATCTATCCATACTAATTGCACTGCCAACGCGAACTCAAGCTGAGGTAACAAAGAACTCTATAAATTTGTCCTGCGCGGCATAATTCAAAATAGTTTGTTTCGGTAAAAAATTACTAGTTGTACAATGATCACTTATCACCACTTACCGGAAGATATTGGATACAGGTTCGAATATATTAACTGTATTTAACGGAACCTGTATCCAATATCTTCCGGTATCAACCTTTCCAGTCACAATATCTTACAGAGATTGTTGCTTGAGGTCCTCGCTGCATACACACAGCAAAAGACGCCGTTATTTTCTGTAGGGTACCCTCAATTACGCTACACGCTTTTCAACGTTTATATTATACAGTCAGTTATCTTGTATCTGATTAATGTATAAGTATATAGTATCTAGTCTCAACGAAGTATCGATATCCAACCACCAACATTATACCGATTTTCACTTTATTGCATAGGTATTCTATCTACATTTATATCCCTAACTTGAAATATTGATTGAAATAATTATCACAATCACAAGCGTTTATAAATTCAAGTAACGTTTGAATCATATGTTAAAACCATTTTATACGCTATATTATAGCGCGCTGCGCGGAAACGCTAGTAGCGTTACAAAATATAGTAGCGTGAAGCCATAGAGAATATAATCTTGAACGCTCCACAGTTAAAGTAGCTCATCTACTTTAACTGTGGAGCGTGTTTGTAAAAATATATAATTTAATAAGTATTTATGTATTTATTTGAATCGCCGACAAATGATACACATTTCTTACATCTAAATAGTAATTTACAGACATGCCTTGTGCTAATTCACTTACAGGCAACCACATCTAACAAAAATAAAACTTTCCCCACAAAAATTAAGTAAAGAGCTCTAAATACATTAACATAAAATTAAAAGAAAGAAGAAATAGAAAAGTTATACTAAAATCGAAAATCAAACTTAGCCTAGTATGGTATCATAATTACCGAAGCCTGGACCCCAGGTATACAGTGATTTTTTCTTAAATCTAAACAAGTTGTCAACAAATATAATTACCCAAATCTGCCAGTCGCTGAAGATTATTATATATATAAGTAATAGTAATATGTAAAATAAAGGCAATGAACTCTCCTTCATACTTTTCAGGCTTTGGACTGTCTATAATTGATTGCCTGTGACTACTGATAGGTTCTATATCTAATAATAAAGCAATTATATGCGTATTTGAAAGTTCATTAATTTTATGTACAGCAATTAAGTATTTACAATTTATATCTATATATATCTACTTTTTACATCTTGTTTACGTTTAAAAACATTATCTGGGTTAGACCATGTTTTTAAACGTAAACAAGATGAGAACTATTGCAGTTGATAAGCGTGTTCTACTATCACTTTTTATATAGAGCAATATAGTAAAATTAGTTAACAATACGCCGGCCGGAATAGCATAGTAACGTAAACAACGATAATACGTCATACAGCGGGGTAGCACGCGGCGACTGACTAGCGTACAGCTAGCGAGCTAGACATCGCTCGCCGCTCGCGCTGCCGCTGGCGTGTCATCGTGCAGCGCCCTAGCTGTTATACCACGCTATACATAACCAGCATAGCAAACTAGGCATAGGTTGAGTAAATATAGCGTGCTATGTTATGACGCTACCTGCTATATTAACCATCACTAGTAGCAATTCATTGCGTACCGGTTAATAAAATCTTAATTTGCGTTTTTTTGAGTACTTAATAGAAGGTTGCGTCGAGATAGAGTGCCTACAGAAAGACATCTTGCTAAAGTTTTAGGTACGCCGGCGTCCCCTAAACCCAGCATAAAATATCAACAATATTGAAACGTGATTAAATTCTCGACAATTTGTAAACAAAAATATCAAAGCATGAAGTTGTTATTTAAAAGGGTCAATTGTCGCTCCCACTCTTGGCATCTTATTATTGAATTATTTTTAGAGGGTTGAACGGCACAAATGATGTGTTTCAAAACATTTCATAACCTTTAAAATATACTGTCGTTTAGTAATTAATGTGTTTATTGCTAAAATCGGCTCCATAGACCTGCAAGTTTTCTGTTGTTGTAAAATAACATTTCATTTCATATATTGAATGAGGCTGCATGTTTGTTTATTCTAAATACCAGAACTAAAACATGCGGGGAAAAAAAGTATACTTTCATATTTTATTACTGTTTAAATGTATACAATACCAGCTTAAAATAATATAAGATACCTTATTATAAAGTACAGTTGACAACCTTGGTGATGGCCCCAATTTGTAGTATTCAGTACACGTGCTACCTTTACGCTACACAAGATATTCTAAGTAGAGAGCAAGCAGCGAATAAACCTTCGGCTTTGTGTATAATATCGTACATATAATACGTGTGCACTACATACTGATCTAAAACGTTAGTTAATACAAGGGATACGAGATTCAAGGTATAAAAACATAAGCGTTTTCTATGATACTCATGTCTAAAGATTCTAATCTAATAGGTTCTTGAAACGTACGTTACCTTCGTAGAAAATAAAGACGTACACACAGCGACACATCAACCTAGACTGTTTGGACTTTGAACTATTAGAATTTGAACGCTGCGAATCGTGCGAGAGAGTGCGTTATATTTTTGTTACGCTCTATCCTTAGCATTACATCGACCCCACTATGCACTGTCCCTTTCCGACAATTCTCTATTTTGTATGTAGCGTAGTTATGCGTATGTATGGTGTTTAACTTGATGTGTAGCCGTGTGTCCATAGTCTAGCGCATTTTCCCTGAGTGGGCAGGCAGAGGTGTATATACTATACAATACAGCCACATTTCACCAGATTTAGATACCTTATAATACCACTATATATATATATATATATATATATATATATATATACACTATGCACCAATTCAAGACTACGTGCTGCTACTGACAATTTCTTGATCGATCTCAAAACCAAATCCGAGACGTCGTGCACAGCAGTCACAACCACTGCGCCGCCGATGCAGTCCTAGGTCACTGAGGCAATCCAGGGCCAACGAAGCGGTCTAAATAATAAAACTATATTTATAAGAAAATACATACTTACACATATAAGAACAACTTTTCGACTGCCTATAGGCGCTCTGAGTTCATTATTAATATCATATGCAAAGCAACATGTCATTATAATGCATATAAAATGATACTTAGCTTAATATAAATACATTTTATATAAAGGATGACATTAAACACAAACCTATTAGATGTCTGCGTCGAAAGAAGGTCGTCCAAGATAATGATAAAGAAGAAATACCTAGGGGCCCACCCGGTTGCATAGCCAGCGGTCTTACAGGACATTTCTCACGATATGTATATCGTCACACAAAAGGTTTTTGCAGAATCATTAGCTTGCGAGTCATAAGCAGCTATATCAAACGCTTACCAAAACTTTGGTGAGATACAGAAGAACAAAAGCAATTTAAACATCAAATCAACCAATGTGGTGCCCGTACTTCGTATAAAATAGGTATATATACTAGTTGTCCTCCGCGGCTTCACCCACGTTTTTGGTTACTGCTTCGCTACCGTGGCTCGTCGCGTGAATTCATCTTACTTATGGATAAAGTATTTTCTAAAGGTGGAGGAATGATTAAAATCGGTTCCGTAGTTCCAGAGTTTATAGATAGCAAACAAATGTTTCTTCTTTATAGTATTAACTTATAGTATTACCGGCAAGATATACACTGTAACATATTCTTATGGCTAGTACTTATAGCTAATGTTTATTGCTACCTTACTTAAAGGTTGTCACGGCATGCATATTATACAGTTAGAAACAGATTATAAACATATACTATACTTAAATACCTATAGCAAAACTATAATACTATACAATATTATAAGTTATACAGAAATAAATTATGCAGGTCTTTAAATAATTACTTTAGAGAATACAATTTATTATTTTTTAATAATGCTGTAAGCTGTATTTACAATTGGGGCGTTAAATTTATTTATGTTTAGTCCAAAAATATCAATACAATTATTAGATTTAGTAAAAGTGTTATACTGAGACTGAAACCTATTCACTGATGAATAGTGACCCAGATTGCTTCTAGCTTTTTTAGGCACAGAGACGGAGTACCTAGATCCCTGGGGCAATTTCAGCGGTGTGTTAAACGTAATCCGTTCTTGAAGTTGAGGGCAATCTACGACGCCGTTCACAAGCTTAAATAAAAACACTTGGTCAAGGAGGTGTCTGCGAACTTTAAGACTGGACAGTTTGAAAAATGTCAAGCGGTCTTCGTAGGTTTTGAGCACCTTGGTCTTATTAGTTATTACAGTGATATGATAAATGATACATAAATCTCTTCTGAATTATCTCAAGTCTTTTGACATGCTCTTCATAATGAGTTGACCACACCTGACTACAATATTCAAGCCCGGGCCTGACAAAGGTATTAAAAAGGGTGAAATTCGAGAATACATTTTAAAAATTTTACAATAACGCAAAACAAAGCTTGAAGCTTTTGGTAGCTAATTTAACTATATGTGTATTGAAGCGCAATTGGTTATCTATAACAGTGCCAAGTTCACGAATGTCTTCTACCTCCCTGAAACGAGTATTATTAATTGTATAGATGGCTGATGTTAATTTAACATTTCTTGTGAATCGGATGTAATTACATTTTTCTATGTTACCTCGTTTAGTACCTCGGCAATATACTATTTATTTTATAATATCTGTATTAACATTTCTCATCAAATTATTACATATTCTATTCACGTGAAAAGTGTCACACTCACATTATGTAAGAACAAGTCAGAATTTTGTTACTAACATAATGTGAAGGATTCAAAGTTATAAAATATGCCGGAGCCGTTCTCAACGTGTAAAAGATTTTACCATATTTAATCAGCCGTGTGTGTATCATTCGTGAGTAATATGAAACAGTTCTAAGATCATCGTGACTAACACATTCCTCGTATATCTAAAACAATCCACGTAGTATTTGAACTAAATCAGGGTACTTTGGTCGGGTCTCACCTTCCCTCGGTCTAATAGAGTTATGTGATATGTTACAATTTATTCAAATGAGCCTTTACTACTTTCCCTTTGAGTTTTGAACTCTTAAGTCCGTGAAGTGGCGAGTTGGCCCCTCAAACCACTGCGCTATGTGCATCTATGTAGAAAAAGGTAAACAGCAACTAGGTCTAATCACTTGTCGTATATGAAAAATGTGATGGAAGTGAATATACCAAAAGTGATACCAGGATTGTAGCAGATAAAATGTATGCTCTCTGTCTACCCTTACGGGCAATAGGTGTAAGTCTTTATATTTGTCCCGATCATCGAAGTTTTAAATGTCTAAAACCACCAGCTACTGGTCAACAATTTCTGGTAACATGGAAAATTTATTTCCATCCGCGCAATTATTAACAATATGTTTCTGTCCGTATTTTAATTTATTTTGCGTCATGCCTCCGGCTAGCGCTCTTGCCTCTTGCCGCCGTTTTCATCGTGATGAAAAATTCTTTACAAAGAAAATCCAATCAATTATATGTCTATCGAAACGTGATTGTCTGTGTTTGTATTTTCCTAGTGGGGTTTTATATTATTGAACACTTCAGTTGCTTGGAACTCATAGGACATTAAGTTTGTTCAAGTAGTTAACTGTAGAACATTTTCATTCACATATTTGACGTTGTTTATGTACGATGCAATGCGATTAAAGTATGATGAATGTCTAATTAATTGTTGACACTGATGAACTAAATGAACGCTTTGTATGTTTCTATACATTGGATAATTTTATGTGAGAGTTTGTAAAGACGTACTTCGCTTTGCTAACTTGTCTAAGCGATAGCTTGAACTAATCATATATGAGACTACAACAGTGAATTTCATGAGATATTGATAACAAGATTCCCAAAGTTTTGAGAGACGTGAATGGCTTATTATAGAGCTAAACCAAATGTGCTTTTCGTAGAGGTAAACGCACAAAGGATGCGTCTTAACCGAGTTAATTATAATTAACTTTTGTCTTCCCCGCTCGAAGAACTTTTAGTAAGAGCCATCTCAATTTCAGGCGAAGGTTGTTTCACTATGAACTAAGAGATGGCGTCACGGCCTCTGTAACACATTTCCCTGATATTGTCAGCAGCATAACAATGAGTACTGTTGACAAAAAACATATCATTGGTATGCAGAAACAGTTTCACTTTTCCATCATATATGCCATAATATAACATATTTTTACTGACAAAAAATGTGATCGCTATTTATTCTATTTTCTTTTGTAGATTCGGTTGATACACTTATTTCTGTGACGACGCCGTGACTAGTTACGTTTGTTTGCGTTGCAAACAACATCAAAAGTTTAGTGTCACTTGTTCCATTAACAAAGTCCATGGTACTAAATAAAAATAAACATGGTAAAATCGCACTCGTTTCATAAAACATTATAGCAACGGACTTAATGAGAATTATTCTAAAAGGTATATTTTTAAATATTACTAGAAATTTATGTTGCGTATCTACTTAATATTCTCTCTTGTTAGCCCCACTTGATTTGCAATTCCGATAATTTATTTGGGAGATAAATCTTTATATTAAAACATGGGATATAAAATAATAGCTAGGGAATTATGTACGTGACTATAATATGTACATACATAATTATGGTCTGTGTCTGATTATAGAACCATTATATTTATAAAATATACACATACAAATTCGGTAGAGAAAATATACACTAATAAACAAATTAGGAAAGATTTCCGGTTTCTGAATTGTGAATTACAAGTAGGGAACTTCTCAAATTTTACTTAAGTATTACTTAAATATTCTTAATTCTTCTTGAACATCATACACTTAAGTAAATGGTCTTTTGGTAGCGGTTTGATGAAATAAGATTCTGTAAGAACATTTGAGAATGATCAGTTGAGATTTGCTACTTTAGAATTAATCTTTAAAATATAAATAAATATCAATCATTTTATAATTTGCTAGCTGTCCCACGCAACTTCGTTTGTTTCATATAAGATAAGAGAATTGTCCCCGTTTTTGCAACATTTTTCATTGCTGCTCCGCTCCTATTGGTCGTGGCGTGATGTTATATAGCCTATAGCCTTCTTCGATAAATGTGCTATCCAACACTAAAATAATTTTTCAATTCGAACATAAGTTCCTGAGATTAGCGCGTTCAACCAAACAAACAAACAAACTCTTCAGCTTTATAGTATTAGTATAGATTATGGTAAAAGAATAAGTTAGAGTGACAGTTGTTATATTAAAAAAAAATATAAAAATTAAACTACCTACTTTATTGACCAATATACTTTATTTTTTTGCTGTGTGCTATTAGAAAATAAACTAAGAGAATCTCCAGTCAGCATTTTGGCTCTTAGATTAATTTAATTTTTGCACTCTTCATGCCGAAATTAATTCACTTTCTACATATTACGATAGATTTTATTAAAGTATTATGAAATAAAAAAAAACTATTACAATGAAAATGAGCACAACAAGAATGATATATAACTAGAGTCGCAGCGGCACACCGGCGGCCTACGACAGACTTGACAGGTAAAACAACATGTTTATCAATATAATTAACTTAAACATTTAGAGGCCATTCGAAATATGCGACGTAGACTAACAAAGCACGTTTGTGAAACACGTCAAGACAAAATTAATAGACTTAAGCCCGAAACAATACTCCATTTATAAGCAACCTTTCAAGAGCTCGGCACTTCATGTTACGGCTCTACAAGTACCCCTCACCGGGGTAATGAATAGGGCTCGTCAGGCCAAATTTAATGATACAAATTATATACATACATACATATTATTTAGTAAGTATGAAAGGGTTCCATCACCGGCCTTAAAGCTTTTTGTATATTAATAAGGGAATTACATTATAAATCAGTATGATACTATAATTAAATATAATTGAAATTCAGATATTATAACGTATGTGAAAAATAATCTTTATAAAGCGAATAACTCTAACTATAATAATAACTTTATCTTAATTGTTTATAATGCATTCTCGTGTTAGACTCATTTCAATATCGCAAAATATATACATGTGAGTGCGGGTTTTGGGGCAATTTCAGTAACCTTTGCCGCACTTTAGCCGATATTACCACCACAGTTATCTTATAGCTTATAACTTTAGTTAGACTGCGGTGTTGGGGACAGGTTTTTATTGGAACTAACTAACTTCAACACGTTTCTCCACCATTGTAACACCTGCGTAGCCAGGTTTAGCACCGGTGACCACAGAAAAAGAACCAACATACAGCTTGATCATTAATTTTGATTACGTGTTCTGCATATTCTCTTAAAGTTGTTTATAAGCTATAACCGGTAAAATAATTATATAACAACAAAAACTTTCGACGTAATAGTAGTATTATTTATTCATCATACATAAAACGGAAATGGTTAATCACAAAACAGGCATTTTAGATTAAATTGAGCAGGATTTAAATAATTAATGACTTAGAAATCAAGCACACAACAGAAAATTTCTAGATTCTCACCAAATTATAAACAGATCGACTATCAACTATATAATAAATAATTTATTAGAGAAAACCTTAAATATTCATTGCGTTATTCAAAAGCAATCTTAACAGTATAATACTGTAAGAAATAAATTGCACATATACACCACAAATGAACAAACGAACATATGTACGTTTATACAACAGTAACAACGCTGATGAAAGCTGATGTAACAACATCAACTTTTATTTCAGTATAACTAAAATTTACTGACTATTGTAAACATAAATAACAAGGAAACAACATGTCAACATTTTTATCCTGGGTACCTTATAATAAAATCATTGGCTACACTACACTTCTGGTTCTTATACAATTTGTTATTCTTTACATTAATTTTGTATAAATGTTTCATATAAAACTGGAATGCCTACTTGAAACTTTAAATGTAAGAATCTTAGGAGCCTTTGTAAGCAATTGATGATTACAATTGATAGGAAGATTGCTCTTTTGACGAAAGTTCCTCAAATGTACTTTTTGAGGTTCAGAGTAACCAAATAATGATCTAAGATTACCCAGAATTAAACTCAACGCATACATTCACTTCATACAATAATTTACAGCAAATACAACTTCACACAATAAATAACTATAATCTAAAACATTTTTACAATAATTTAATATAAACGATTTGTGAAAAGAGATTGCCCTTTATATGCTTTGAAAATTTGGTACTTGAGTGCAACAGCACAATATATAACAGTGATCAAATAAAATTAATATATTTTGCGCTATACTGTCTATACGTATCATTATTTACATTCTGCTCAGTCGTGTATTTAGGAAATTTGGTTTATTGATATTATACTAAACAATATGAAACGACAAGTATTAAGTTTGTTGCTTTACAGTGAATGAATAATCATGAAACAAAGCCTAAATAAATAGGTATAGAACCAGTGAGACCAGAAACATTGCTTTAACTGTATATATCTATGGACAAAGTATGTAGAAGGAGTGATTAAATCAGCCAAAGATATGTAAATGGCTCGATAAAGTAATCAAATACGTGCATCTAATCACAAATAAAAATAAAACTTTGGCTAATATCACACATAATATGCTACCAATGGCAGGTATCGAACACTGCGAGCAAATTGTGTTACTTTGCTATTTGGTATTCCTTCATTCACTCAACACTTTTATTCAGATGCAGAACAATTATTTTTTAGAAAATACACACTCGACCAAATGTGTTATATTTAGCGTAGCTTTTAATTTTATTTGATCACGCTTATAATCATAAAAGGCATCTAAATTCAATTATTAAAATAAGTTGTGTAATGCTCTATAGCGTCGCCATGGTAACCGTAATGTGCGTTTGCCACTTCCGAATCTCTAGCTTTGAATGAATTGTGATTTCTGAAAGCGTTGAACATTAGGAGGGTTAGCGCCAGCTTGCCCACTAAAAATGACTTGATGAGCATGAACTTGAGTATCCCCAAGACAAACGGCGTCAGAGCTGATTGGATGATGAAAGGCATCACGAACATAGGAAGAATTCTCTTCATGAGCTTTTTCGTTTTGGATCGACCTGGAATTAAAAAAGATATATATATATGTTAATAAAGTAAAATATTATAATAAGAAATACTGCGTTGTTCGGTCATTGGCGTAAGTATGAGCGTTCTATAACTACGAAATAATAATGAAGTTTATTTCTCAAAAAAAAATCACATTATGAACAGAAATATGGCTTATATATAATTATGTACAATTATTAAAAACGCTGAACTCTAAACTAGATATATACCTGTATCTTTGAAACCAGTGCTACCCGTGAGTCTTGTTACAATAACAAGCCATTATTTTAAAACTACAGAAAAAAACAATAATAGGGAAACATTTACATAAAATAAGAAATTATAAATAAGTAAAATAAATGTGTCTGTCTACGTAAGCGCGCGCTTGCGCGAGATCACGTGCTTGTGTGAGAGCGCGCGCGTGTGTGTGTGTGTGTTTGTTTGTGTGTAGGTGTGTGTGTATGTGTGTGTGTGAGACAGAGAGTATGTGTGTATGTGTGATCCTAAGCGTCATATTAGAAGATCCTCAATATTACGATAATCTAATTTAAGTAGATATTCTTTCATTGTAATTTTAAACTGGTATTTATTTTTTGAATATTTACCTAGAATTTTATTTAAATGTGCCTGGACATCGAAATATGTATTGTCTTATGTACATATATACATATATATATTATATATGTATATCCTATTATATAATATTATATCTGTAACCTTTGTTTTAATTCAAAGCTCTATTTGGCGACTCAGGTAAATTGATAAATATCGCAGGTATCACTAGCAAACATGAAATTCAAATCATTACAGTCATACAACAGATGACAAATTGAAATCGATATGCCGTTATTGACATCGACAATATGTAGCGGCAACAACAAATTCTAATGTTTACACATTCACAAATTGCAGTATTTATGTTTACTATAGACTGAGATCCCAGAGCTAACAAACCTACGTCATAATATGTATAATGTAAGTTTTCATAAAGTGCACATATAAAAATGAGTGAAACTGGTTATCATTTTATCGGTAGGAAAAATAACAAAAAAATATTCTTCGGTTTATACCCATTTACTATTTTTTTTGTAGTTATGTACCTTGTACAAAGAAAACCTTGTAACTTTTAAAGCAGGTGGTTAATCGTGTTGAAACAAAAACAATAATAACAGTGAATGTGTAGGCAATACCGACGCAATACAATTCACACCCAAAAAAATGCCGGTAACATAAAATTAAGGAACATTTTACAGCAAAATTGATATCCGTACAGTACTTTTTTAAACATCGTTAAAAATCTCAACAAAACGTCCCTATTGGCCCTAGTTATTATTAGTCGACGTTAATTGCTATCTTATAAGCTTTAAAACAACATAAAAACCACATCTGTAACCCAAACAGAATACTTTTTATGAAATGTTAAACAAAGAACTTGCCGACACCACGTACATCTTTGTTCGAACATTGCATTATCTAATCTCACGTAGTTTGATGCTTAGGTCCTAATCCTTTGTCATAAATTACTAAACATACATTTGGGCTAGAAGTGCCACTAATTTTTTTCTAAAGGTTCGAAAGGATACCTCATATCATAATATTGCGATCAAAAGAGCATTTACTTAGACTGCTAGCTAACATAACTAAGACTGGATGGAAAGTAGGCATGGTATAAATATTATAATTAATATCTAATAATAATGTTATTAGGTGCTATTTAGAAACTGTTTTCCCCTCATATTAAGATGAAAGGTAACACAAAAGATCCCACTGGGTCGAAGTGTCGCCGGTCTACACTGACTGGCCCCCGAATCAAGATAAGATGAAAGGTATGAGATTGATCTATCATGATAGCCAAGTTTGTGTAAGTAGATTAAGCACACCATTGAGAACACTCATAGGTACACGGAGGTTACTCCTTGTGCTCAAAGTTAAAAAAATTATGGGTAATTCAACAGACTGTCCATTCGGCTAGTGCTTGTAAGATGTAATAAAGTCAAAATGGCGTACGTACACAATAAAAATAATAAACCTCATAATCGCTTAGCGAGAACTGCGTCGGTACTTTCTCGCGCAGTTCCGCGACTCACAATTTAAGATCGTACAGATAAAATCGCATTTAATTTTCCATTTGCAGCCTAAGTTAATGTTTGTGGGGAATCACGATAATGTACATATATGTATTTAGAATTGTATCATAAACCTTAATTATTTATATTTGAATGATAAGTTTCAAAGTTACCTTTAATCGTTATCTCTATCTTTTAATTTGACAATTGATAATACTAAAAGAAATAATAAATAACTAATGAAAAGAGTTGGTTGTGTTATCAAAATAGGCGTGGAGTATATCGCAAAAAGATATTTGTTTATTGAAAATAGCCGAGAGTTTTAGCCATTGCCATTATTTATTTTATCGTTAACTATGGCATAAGTTTACGGTTAAGTAATTTATAGTAGCAGTATCTACCAAGCTGCGTTACGGAGGATTACAAAAACATTTCTGGTAAATTGTACTCTGCTTGCTCCTTTAGGGATATGCAAGGATGAGTTTATGTGTGTGATGTGCCGAATGTCACAAATTATCTTGATTCTAAAGGTAATGCAGGTAGAGTTATTTGATATAATTGGTATGCAAAAGTAAAATTATGACTGTATTCTTATAATATGCATTTAATTAGAAATCTACTTTCTAGCTTCTTTAAAAAGTGTATCACATTATAGCATGTCTTCACGTACCTACATAATATGGATTGGATGTTAAATACCGTGAAAGTAACTAGTTCAAACTTTCACACCGATTTGTTTATTTATTATTTTACAAGAACATTGTCTGACGTTAAATTTGCTTCTTCAGAATTCATGTCATGACAAATTCGAATTTGATCGCCAGCTATTTAAAAAATAAAGAATCATAGTATTAGTGTCAAAATTATTTATTTTTGTAAAACCAATGTCGAGCTAAAATTAAATTATTAATTAATATTATATTGAAGCAGCGTGCGACTTTCTCTGTTTCTTCTTTACTTCGAAAATGAGGTCGTATAAGGATTAGTTATAATTACAAAACGCGTTAGCTACCTCGCGCCGTCCATTATTCCGCGCTCTAAAGTACCTAAGCATATAATATTTTAATACCACCTATGATATTGCTTTCTCAAATAACGATCGTGTATACGATACCTACGCAAATAATTATAATCACAGCTTCTTCTCTCTCGTTGTGAAAGGTTTGTAGCTTAGTTACAGTTACATTGTATTTACTAAGTAACCACAAAGTAGGCAAACGTACATTAAATAAGTGTGCAGTTGGTACTGGCAATATAGAGATCCGTTTCATATAAATTTTACATTACGACGTGAAGTTGCTCACAACTATGGCTTCGTATAGTGTTCAGCAAACCGATTTAAGAAGTCCGACGGAATTTTTTAAATGGAATAACTTAATCGAGTTAAGAGATCATCAATTAAGTAGGTAATAAAAGTTACATCAAATGCAGACGCCTACTTCACTAGAAACCGGTTTAAAAGTGATGATACTTTTAACTAATTCAGCTTTTTTGGTGTTACAGCCCAGTAAGTATCAATATTCTCACCACAGTCAAAGAACAATCGCACTTGATCGTATCGCTCTGATTATTTGAGTGTCACACGCATTTACACAGCTTTCTAGAATCTAGATACAACAAACAATTGTAAATAAATACACCGACTTATTAGGGCGGGTCTCGGCCAATGTCTCTTTTGAAGGACACTATTTTATTACTTTCACAAAGCATAATGAAATAGACACGGCAGTATACGCTGAATCAAGTTATGGACGGTGGCAAATAAATTCACAGATTTAAAATTAAATTTGAATTATGCATTATAATTTTATGTTTATGTAATAGTTCAATAAAGAACTTCTGCTACGATTTTTTTTTTATTCTTTAAACCTACCTACGTAGGACTCAGTGTTCGATTCACATGAATCTGTTGCCAAAATTGTGCGAATTGACAATTTTCAAAATTTCGAGTTTTGAAAAAGTTGATCCGCGCCTGTCCCTATTACTTAAGTACTAAACTACAGCAGACAGGGTTGTTTCGCACTTAAATTATTTAGATGGGTGCGAATCGACGACTAGAAAATATATACATATAATAAAATATATAATATAACTTACACCACCAATTTTAAAAAGTGATGTTTCCCACAATTCTTGCGAACATTTTCGTGCCACACGATCACCAAGCCCTATGTAGCTATTTTATAATCAAAAGTGTTTTCTGATTTATATTAGCACAAGCATCTATGTTTGTGCTAATGTATAACAATAAACAAACCATAATTCAATAAGCTTTAAAGGTATAGGTACATACCCACAAAGCATATTTAATTAAAAAATATTATATATATTATAAGTTTATAAATATAATAGTTATATATAAATATGTATACATTTATAACACAAATATCATACAAATAAATACCTATCTTAAATACGTATCTTAAGCTATTTATTTACTTTAATTTAAATTCATGATGTCGACCGAGCATACTTTGTAAGCGTTTTGGTAACTGTAGTAGTTCAATTATGGAAAATATACGAACATTCATTGTCCATCAGCAAAACAGTCCGCGTATATTTTAAATGTCATTTTCATTATAGGCGTGCGGTAATGAAAATGCCATTCAAAAGACGTACAAACGTGCCGCTAAATTTAACATAATAATTTGTATATACCTATGTTTTACAGTATTACAACACCTATTTATTTTTAATAATACATTACCTTTAATCTGAAGGCCAATACTTTCGTAATAAAGTATGAAAGAAAGAAATAAATATTTATTTGCACAGAATACAGGTGGTACCAGATTTAACAATGATGAATAGTTCAGGCTATATTCTGCCTTTTTTTTTACGTGGTTGAATGCAATGACGCATATCCCTCCGCGGGGGCGGGCGGAGGGATTATGTCGGACTCGCCGGGGTTAAAGAAAAGATGGAATAAGAATAATGTACATCCCGGAATACCGACTAAACCTACCACGGTGTTCCTCGACAAAACCTCTATCGACGAGGCCGCGCGAATCGCTTTCGCATGCGGTCGAACGACAGGCCACTACACAAAGAGACCTACCCAAAGGCACTCACTTCTAATAAAACCCTACTGTCTCCCCCTAGAGGAAAACTACGGGTCTCCCCCTTTGGACCAGGGTACCTACTGCGGGGTCAGGAAGCCCACTGCGCCTCGAAAGGCGCGTTCTATCGACCTCTGACTAGAGTGCGCGGTGCCTGACATTGGAGTTGGACTCACAGGGGTATGTGGTTGGCCGCTGAGGACGACATGTTCGTTTGCTCGGCAAGCACGTTGCGTTCGAGCGTCGGACTCAGACGCGGCCAGTGCGAACCAGTCGGTCGCATGAGGCACGGAGTTGCCTTTAGCGAAGTGGCAGTGTGGTTTCACTGCCGCAACGCATCTCGGGAGCTTGCCTGCTCAGCAAGTAAGAGTCATAGCTGGAGTGACTCGGGCTACACCCGGCTTGTAGGCCTATTTGGGTAGGCATACGGATGTATGTCGGGAAGTGAGCGTGCCTTACACAGCTCCGGTACCATACTGGCGATATGGGAGGCGGCTTCTCCGTCGGCTTCAGCGAGGTTATCGTTAGCAACTCCTTTGAGTTGCGAGTAGTGAGCGGCTTTATTGCTCCGGTACCTATCTGGAAAATAGGTAGTGTCACTTGGGCACGAGGTAGCTCGCTTACGAGAACCGGATCTCTGAGGTTAGGGTGGAGAGTCGGGATTTGGGGACAAGACCTGTCTATAACTGGTCCCGGAAGGTGCTCTCGGGCACTGGAAGGTACAGCGGCTCCTCTATTATAACTTAACGGTTGGTGTGGGGGAACGCTATATCATAAACTGGGATAGTCGTAGAGGAAGGGGATGTCTCCCCCTAGAGGGGGGACGGACTCGAAACAGAGGCGCGCGTGGGAACACGCACGCCGCCTCTCAGACCTGGTGCTGAACGGATGGCAGACAGGCCCACAAAGCCCGTCACCCCCAGGTCAAACCTCAGGGTGGCTGGAGGTCATCGCGCGCCCTCCGGCGCCCGGCTCTGCGGTTGGGGAGAGGGTTTAACCGTTCCCTCTCCCGCTTTGTCGCCTCCTTAGGCTATATTCTGCCTGTATTAGGCATGCAAATATAAATATTTAAATTATATAAAATAATTAAAATTTTATAACAAAATGGCCATTATTAATAACTATAATACTATTTAGCATATTTATCATTATTATATAACATTATATTAAAATTTACAAATAATCAGATTCATTCAAAATGGAGTTCCTATGAAATCAATAATATACTTTAAATAGATGTTCCCACGGTTTCACCCGCGTTTATCGTTACTGCGTCGCCCCCTTGGGTCGTAGCGTGATGTTATATAGCCTATAGCCTTCCTCGATAAATAGGCTATCCAACACTAAAATAATTTTTCAATTCGAACCTGAGATTAGCGCGTTCAACCAAACAAACGAACAAACTGTTCAGCTTCATAATATTAGTATAGATATGAACTGAAATGCAATTTATATTCATACTTGACGTTGATTTTAACTAAGTAGATACTATATGCGATAGCCTATACAATTTATATATGTATGTAGATACCAAACCTTTACATAACCACACGATTTTGTTATATATTGCGTTAAATCAACCTTACATTAAAATATCAATGACTATTTGATTTCTGTATTTACCTCATGAAGTGGTATCGTGAACGATTTATTGATTTATTAGACTTGCGTGTAGATTATAAATACTTGGGCCGCCAGTCTCGCGTGTAGACTTTATTATACGAAGACAGCAACACGGCACCTTGGTGATTCATAAACACTCATTTTTTTCAAATATAGGAACGAAACGGAGTAATTATTTACTGCATTCCAATGACAAAAAAGTAAAAATCTTAATTACAAATTTCTATGTTGAACAGAACATAATAATCACGCATATTTGAGAATCATTTGATTACATTTATAAAGTGAATTATGCAAAAGCGAGTAATATGAATGCATGTACAACATAATTATTGATTCCGTTAACTGTATGTTTCTAACTCACGATCACTTCAAGATATCGTGATTACCTGTATCTGTAGTGCCTACTTGCTTCTCTAATTATTGAGTACGACAAATTGCTGTTTAATTACTTGTAATCTCTTTCAGCAGACAACTGAAATTTGACAGACAACTTAATAAGCATAACTTATTTTCATGCAGGTCTTAGCAACTAGGCATTTTACTGCAGAATGTGATTCAAAAAACTCATTCGCTGTATTTATTTTGTAACTAATTTGACATTACTTCAATAGTAGATATAAAACTGTATTTCTTCAGTAATTAGAAAATTGTAAAAAGAAACCATCCAACGTCAAGTATGTTTTATTTTTTATGTTTTAAATACAGAACATCACTTAGACATGTCATAACAATTATATTTAATTAATATTCTATTTTATAACTTTAATTATGGCGGCATTGTCATTGCGCAAAGATATGAGATTCAAAAACGATGACTGTGGGATAGGTATAGTTTAGTGTAAAATAAGTATATATAAATGAATAAAGTAGTTGATGAACAAATAATAAAGTAAAAAATTATTGCACAGAACATACTTACTCATATCTTTTAAAATACAAATTGTATTGCCGGCCTAATGAGTAATCATTGCAAGTCCAATTTCGATCCATACTAAAAGCGGCTAACAAAAAACGTCAACTCACTTGAATATTCTAATACTAATGCTTGTTAAGCTATGTATACTAATTGGCATTTTGCCGGCAGAATGACAACAACATGATTGAGAAAGTTCTTATTAAATGCGGAACCAAGAAAGAGTTAAAAGAAGACAGGATCTTTCCTGTTTACCTATGGTACTTTACCATCATAATTATAAGCCTTAAGCTAAAGAGCGAGAATAAATAGTAGAACCCACAACAAGTGTCAATAAAACTGCCGACTCAGCTATAAGAACATATTTTACGGCCCCGTACGGCTTATAGTGTAAAAGTGGATGAGGAATGAGGAAGCCCTTGATAAAATTTATCAGCCATGAAAGTAAACATTTTACCTTCATATGAACTTATAATATAATTAATATAGGTATCCATGTAACAAAAATTAACTAAGCTTTCTAAAATTGATACCTCTCTCCGGGCTAATATGGCATGGCGGAATCAATGATAATGTTATTATTGCCAAATAATATTGATCAAGAGAAATGCATTTTATAAATAATTTAAATGTTTTACGTGGTTGGACTCGCAGGTAAAATCTATCTATATAATACTAATGTCTATGTTATTTTAATCATGTTAAACGTGTTAATCCTAAGTGCCACCTAGACAGTGACCAGATAATAACAATTTCATCATTAATTATGCAAACACACGTCGACAGGCCGCAATAAAGACGCTCTGGATGCCTCAAATACAAACTATTTATAAATGTTAATTATTTCAGATTTTTTTTTTTGTATATTACACATTTCCCACAACAATATTATTTTCTGATGAAATAAATACTGCCATTGTGCATATTATAATGACAAATAATCTATCATTACATATATAACAAGCTTTATAAATAAATACCATAATATAACAAAATGTATCTACCAATTCAATTATTTCATTAGGATTTTCTTGTAAACGACGGGCATTCAATTACCAAATAACATTTTATTAAAGATATATGATATGAAAAACGTAACATCAAAAATATACTTATTCAATTAATAATTTTAATTGGCATTTGGAATATAAGATTACTCACAATAAATTGTGTTGTTTATATAAATTAATATATTCCAAGAACAGAGGTCACTTACCTTCGCTCATACTTCTGTTAGTATCAACTTCAAAGGACAGCACTCTTCCAGTGCTATTTTCCGGCGGGAAGCTCACGTAGACACCATCGTATAATTCAAGTTTTTGGTCTTCTACCGAAGTTTTCGCAGGTTCCGCATCGTGCACAGATGCTACACAAGTTGTTATAAACAACGCGAAAAGGCACAGATACATCGGTTGCGTTCGCAGTGCGTCCATTCTGCCGGCCGTTTGGGCAGTGCACCGGCGTCGGCGCGCCCCCCCATATACTCTCAATACCCCTAATTTGGTCTCAGTGGAGCGTGTTTACTCACAATCATTCTCATTTTCGATTTTACTCAACTTTTTCAGCTTTGATTAGATTTCGTAATAGCCGCAGCTGATGTCTGCCGGTGTGTTATGGAATTTTTATTGAGAAGTGGAAAGTTTTACCTGTTCGAATTTTATATGGAAATATAATAGAAATTTGAATAAGCAAGTATTTTTTGCTAATGTTTTATTTATTTTCCATAAACTAAAGGTCTTTGTGGATCAATAATAGGTAAGAAACTAGTGTAAACCACGCAGATGACCTTATGACGGCATTGTATATATTGATTTTAGTAGATCCTTGATAACATTAAATATGCAATAAACATGTGAGTAAACATAGGTAAATAGGATACTTATATATTCTGCAAGCGGGTCTAACTTTAGAATAATATTGTATCCTTACCTTTGGATTACAAAGGTCACTCACACCGTAAACAATTTCTATATCCAGCCTGATTCAATATCTGTTTAAATTAGGAGTCGATCCCAATATTCAAGTGAATAATACCGTTAGGAAGATCGTATTCTATTTTATATTGTGTGATTTATTCCATTTTGTATATTGATAAGATAAAGTAAAAATAACATTAGTGTGCATTGAATGTCAGATTGCTACATTCAATGGTGTGTCAGATATTAGTCACGGCGGGAATAGAGTGTCTTTATTTGATTTGTAAGTGGTTACATGTGTTGTGAACTCTGGATTACAGTTTTACGGATCTGGTTCTGTTCACTAACGGTTTAAATGTTTATATAGTCCAATATTGCTTGTATATGTCAGTACATATCTTATAAATATGGATGTGTGTAGTGCATGACTTTAATATTAGTAAATTTAAAATTTCTGTAATATTTCAAGTATTACGTATAGTATATAGTTACACTATAATTGTTCATCAATAAAAGCACTTGCATGTAGTGTTGCTTTGTTATAGACAAGCACTTTAATTTATGCCGCGCTATATACCATATCATCGGGACTATCAGATTCATGCTATTTGAATTTTTAAGTGTGAGTGTTAAAGCATTCACACCAACAAAGAATCTTAAGAGAAAATCTTAATGCTCATCGATATGATTTTCCCATGAGATTATTTCTTGGTTGGTTGAGTTTAGATATATTTAGACTAAACATATTAACCTCGTCTAATTTAAGTGATCTCGCCACTGTCAATGAACTTGAGTCTAATGAAAGTGATAGGCACGGGAGCGATGAGCTATTTACATATTGCTCTACTATAATGTGCATTGTTGTATTTGTTTGTCTTGATGAGACAATGAGTGACACAAAAGATAAAAAGGCTTTTTTACTATGTATTATACGTTTCTTGTATTATTACCAACACGCAATAAACAAGACAAAAATACTATATAACACAAATAATTGCAATACTTATATTTTAAAAAATGGATTAGTCGTCGTAAAATTCTTATGCGTCACTGTCAACTGGTAACGTGCCCAGAAGATTGCAGGTTGAATGGCAATGCTGATTCATTAGGCCAAGAAAAGACCAGCCTTCTGAGCACGTGAAGCGTAATAAGTTTTAGTTTAGTTTTAAATGGAAGGTCTGAGGTATATTTGTACCCTCTGTTCGGGTTGATGAAGCACGCGCTAGCTACATTAGATTGTATCTAACGGTGGAAGTGGAGCAGATCATGACGACTCACTTCAGTGAAGCGAAACTCGTAAGCTAATGTTGCCAACTATGAACAATCCAATGATATTATTGAATTACATCCGTTGTACCAAATACTGTAGTTTAGTAGGCAAACCAGTTTTGAATTCGTTAAAAACATATTTGAACTCTCAAAGTTATTGTGGATCCATTTTACCCAACTGAGATTGCTTCCTCACTTTAGCAATATGAATCCTTCTACACGAACTTTAACTGCTTATTTATACATAGAAAGGGACTTTATGTTGATTGTAGCAACACAAATGTTTTTTATCTAGTCGACAGGTACATAATGCTGCGGTGCTGCCAACAACAGGTCATTACTCATTACGATTATCGGAATCAATGATGAATCAATCCCTTAGCCGACGACATTAATTGCATGTGTGCTTTAAATGTCAATAATAAAACATGACGGTTATGCATTTAGTTTTAAATCTAGGAAATTGTTTTAAAAATTATAATCTTTGTGATACCGAGTATCCTAACTAATATTATAAACGCGAATGTGAGTTTGTTTGTTACGGTTTCACGCCTAAACTAATCAACCAATCATCGTTAAATTTCGCATACACGTTGTCAGGGGACCAGAAAAGTACATAGGGGCCCTTTCATCTAAAAAATACTGTCACTAAACAAACTTACATTTACGCAAGCGAAACCGCGGACAAAAATCTAGTATAAAAATAATATTAAAAAAGACGAAGAGGTATTTGCTTGTATACAATAAATAACTTAAGTATACTTAGGTTACAATGTTGAAGGCGACCAACGACGACAATGTAGCTGTAGTCTGTGGTCAGTATAATACCGAACGTGACCACAGCGATATACCATAACTGCGAATCTCGAAAACTGGTGATCTTGTACATTCGCTTTTAGATACCCATGTAATAATACAGACATTTACCTAAAATGGGCACTAATTATTTTATTGAATACTTCTGCTATTATCTGCTGCGGCAGATATTGTTCTAGGTGTGCGGATGACTTACATCATAATACCTGAACTTTTAGCAGCATGATTCTTTTATAATCTTCACCTAAAGCGGCAGGACACAATGAGTATAAATGATTGCGTTATTATCACAAGCAGTAAAGCTACAACTAGCACAAGCAACATTATAGGTTTAGAAGTCGTATTGCAATAGGCGGCAGCAGGATACGACCTTTAGCGTACGGCCTGAATGTATTTTAATCTAACTACAGACTTTGGAAAGCCATAATATTACCTGCAATCAAAGCGAGTTACTTTTGCGTTTCAACTATATATATACCTACTTAAACTACTAATTTGAGCTAATTCTTTTTTAGAACATTTCTTAGGAGAGCCGACCTATTCATACTGGTACCAAACAGGTTCTAGAGTACTCTTGTATTTTCATCATTAAAATTATAAATAAAATAAAGAGTACATAATTCTGGTCTTAATTTGATGAATTGACAATCTTTGTATACGAAGCTGACGAATTAATTCCTGATTACTATGATGAATATTCCTTTAATTGGAAAGCTATTTGATGATTGATAATTCAATGGCTCTTAGTACAATGACTTGTTTGCGAGTTCGAAAATATTGGATCCTGTTTCGCTTTACTTTATGTTTATTTAATTTAAACAGATTTAATTAAAACTAAAATATTTTCTCTGTAAACCAATTTATTAAGTACCATAACATAATATGTTTTAAATAGAGTTTCCATCTAGTCTAATAAACGTCAATAGTGAACTGAAATGCAATTTATATCTTCGGTTTTTAAAGCGTATTTCTTAGCTTTTTTTTCTAAATTATTGTATTGTCATTGGTCCTCGATAAGTGTGCAAAGTTTAAAATCAATCCATCGGTTTGAAAAAGGTGAAAATCACGTTGAAAGATTTTGTTACATAGATACAATCAAAGCTAGAACAAGCGTGTTATTATAGAGAAAAATGTTAAAAAAAACTAAAAACACGCTTGAAAAACCGAAGATATAAATTTAATTTAAGTTACCGTCTATAACTTAAATTGCGAAGAAAGTCTTTTATTCTGACCGGATGATCATTTTGCATGCTACAAAAACATAAACAACCGTTATTATTTTTTATACGTCTGTCTATACCGACTAATCATCGGAATAAATGAATCAATTCTAATAAAACTTGGCAGATAGATCAATGATCATGCGAGATGGTCATTTCGTAATTCTTTTCCGTTTTAAAACGTTATGTGAACGTAATTGTATTTTATATGTTATATTATAGATATAGGTATGTATCGATATCGTAGACACATTTGCGATTATTTTGCCTTGCTTTCAAACCAATAAGATATTAGGTGTATTTTTTCTTAATATTGTCTTCTGTTTACGCGAATGTTATTCATTGAAATTAAACTACTATATACGGATTTTATCGCGTTGTTTATTAATCACTGTATTACATAGTTTTGAAACTATTACACTACTATTACTATTGAATTTTACTAATTTATAAGCTAATAAAATTATTTAAACTATTAAATCTATTTATATTTAGGTTTACACTTTCCCCGACGTTTCGGTTGCTTTTCAGCAGCCATGGTTGGAGACTGAGAGAGTCTCCCCGTGACCACATGTAATACAGTGATTAATAAACAACGCGATAAAATCCGTATATAGTTGTTTAATTTCAATGTATTTTTCTGTTAAAAGTTTATAGTAATTCACTTATATTATAAGTAGAAGTAAAAATGCATTTAAAATTAGCTGTTCTTAGTTTATAAGAATATTCCAGTCCAAAGGATCATGGTTCAAAATCAAATTGTTTATATCAGTTTTGTAGATACTTGAATCTCGAAGAAACAAGAACCTATACTATGAGTATATAAATATAGACCACGGTGTAACAGGTGCACAAATCTAAATTAAGAAAGTTTTATAAAGAAATTGCTTCTAGTGAGAGTGTGTAAGCTGTTATTAATATACGCCCACTTGGCTAGTAGAGATTATGTATCACTTTCTCCTCTCATACAGATATTATCCGACTATTAAATAACAATTTTGTTGATGTTAGTTATGTAAGAAGGTTCCTAATGACAGAGTTGATGGAATTATAATATGGTACTTTAACAATATTATATATATGTGGTGTTTTGCGCAATTAGCGTAAAGGACGGGGACCATGGATTTCCCTGCACAGCGTTTCTTTAAGCGTATTAGGAAAACCTAACAGTTTGATTATATGTGATTGAATACAAACCCTCTATTAAATTTTATGCAGATGATGATTGGTAAGAAATTCAGAAAATTATATTTTAATATTTTACCAGATTGAAAGTTATAAAATGTTTTTATTTGTTTACTTTAGATGGGATTTTAAAATTGTATTAACTCACAGCTTCGTTCGCGTATTCTATCATTAAAACATTCTTAGCTGCTCACAGGTAATGTAGATTTCTATAAGCGAATGATTTTTGGAATGTGTTCCATGGTTCCAAAGACTTTCTTCCATATAAAAGCAAATAAATTTGACCATTCTTGTAATAAGCTTTTCCAATGTAGACTAATAAACGTCAAATGTGAAGTAAAATTGCTCTTTATATTTACACTAGCTTTTGCCTTTTTTGACTTCGTCCGCGTGGAATAGTTACTTTGGGCAGCATTTTTTTTAGTAACTTATTTTGCAAATATATCACATATAAATGCTGTGGTTTACTGCACATGGCTTAATTTAATACATTTTTATAAATTACGTTTTTTTTGTTTTTCTATCCTTTACTAAAACAAAGATTTTGCGCTGGTGAACACGCCACATAGTGGAAAACTGTTTTGTTTATCATTATCGTAAATGCTGCTTTTAGGGGAATATGTACTCTTTTAAACTGAAATGGCAAATCGGTCGGAATTATCGGAATACGGGGAATTGAAAGATTTTCTCTTTTTGCCTTTCTAGTCATGATTATAACTTTTATAATATTGCGTCGTAGATGAGAAATTTGTAGCCGTGTACCATTACATAGCCTTGGTGCGTCAAGATTTCTCATTAACAGGACTGAAATACCAATTTTCAGCCTTAACTTATGGGAAGGCACTCCTCATAATTCTAAAGAGTTGAGATACTGTATATGGTACAATGTCACTTGTTCAGTGTCCATTACATTGTCTACTGAGAAAACACGACAACATCGCCCTCAACATCTAACGTAATTTGGTCGTTTATCTGACCTACTGTCTCATTTGTCGATGCCGAAATTGACCTGTCACACACCCATTCTCGATTGCCCATATTTATTTGTAGATCTGGGTAGCTCATAAATAGAACAATAATATAAAATAATACTAAATACTATATATACGTTAATTTATTAATTAAGAAATTTAGCAAATAACTTAATGAGTATAACAAAAAGAGTAAATCTTGCTAATGTAATTATCTAATTGCGGCATTCCGTTCATACCAGTTTCTAAACTTATCATAAAAATGAAAGTTACTCTTGCACGACTTATGTAACAGATGAATCGTTTTAGACCAATTGTCAGTTGATATAGTCTTAAAGTTGGGTTAGAACATCGTCTACTTTTTGTGTAACATGAATAAAATCGTGAATGACAGCAGGTAACATGAAAGTGTGTGAAAGGAAAAACGTTTTCTTTTGTTCGTTATTATTCCAGGATTCAATGCGATAAATGGCTACAAAAAGTAATTGAATAAAAGGTTGACGTTGATCTAATTTACTATTTGGCCGAGAAGGTTATTATACCAAGAAAAATTTATTCCTCTCAGACAAATACATAATTGTATCGTACAAGCAAACCTGTTTCAATGAAAATGATAAAGATACTCCTTTTTTATGAGATGAACCGATGGACTAATATAAAAAAAGAAGAAAATATTTTTGCCATCTCCGTCGAGTTAGATTCTTAATTTCCAAAGTGGTCCAGTTGGACCCCCAGGGGTCCAGGGGTCCAAGGGAGACTCGACGGGGTCTACGTTGACGTGACAAAAATGGAGGTTCACAATTCGTAATTCGATAGTGAAGAACTTAATTTTAACCCAATTTAACTTTGCTCGGAATAAACCGATTTTACTTAGCGGATTTAATTTCTAGCTCCACAGGGTCCTCCAGCAGGGTCCACCGGCACTAGCAAATTTTTTAATGTGGTCTATAAGTAAAAAAGTTTGGGAACCTCTGAGTTAGATAGTTGTGTGTCGCATAATAAAGAAGCGAACATGAAAAAACAATACTATGATTCGGTAATCCGTAATTTAATGAATGAATTTGTAATGTCTATTAGTAAACTTAATGAGAATTAGCGTTTACCGGTGTGATGTGACTTTTTGTGTGATCCACAAATCAGCTAGTTACCTATTTGTATGCTTAGATTCCGAGCCTACGTGTTCTTGTTTCAAAGTGCGTGAAGTCCACTACACAAGAATCTTCGATTCAAAACTTCGGAGATTGCATTTAATTTTAAACTATAACAATAAATGCATTATGGTATAATTTCTACAAATTATTATGTATAACGCTGGCCTTTGTATGTCATAGCATTCAAGTAATAACAATAGCGCTGTACAACAATTAATACTTACGGCTGTTAGCAATTCTTCCATGTGAACCGTTCTGCATAAACTCTATAATCAGTAGAAGAGACAGTCTTATGTGACTGACACTTTTCACTATTGTTTCTTAGGGACTATTCTATGTCTATTCACTTAGCTTTATTAGATCTGCAGCGGCCTTAGTTCACACAGAAACCTTATCCTTGTCTCCGTGATATATCAAAGGGAAACTAAAAGGATTGTTGCTATGATCCTTTTTTATGAAATATGATTTCTAGAACGATTATTATGTTATCTTTTACTACTTAGTTTAGATCTCTCTGTTAAAAATCACATTATTCATTTCTTTTATTGTTCGTAAGGGACGAACATAAACAAATATCTGCGGCTTTTATATAAATATAATATTTTATTTATTATATCTGATAAGTTTTCTTTGTCAATTGATGAATGAGATTATATTTATATTAAACAAATACTAAATTTAACCAAAGTATTTTTATTTTCATCCAATTTAAAATGTAGCTAACATTTTCATTTTAACTGAATACAATGGAGGAGGTTCTCCATGCGACGCGTAGTTTTTTTTATGCATGACAACGTGTAACTTTTTACAGAGTAGGTACTCCAGTTTCGATGATTATTTTTTATTGAAAACAGGTACACTCTGAAAATAGTTTCATATGAAATAGAAAATAAAATCCTCGCCTACGGCTGAAAATAGGGAAATTGCAATTGAATTTTGACCTATGACCCGATTCTGCTAAAACTTGACACGGAAAAGTACTATTGAGCTAGTTAGGTAATTGTTCTCATCCAGGATCTGTGAATGAAGACGGTAGGCTATCGAGGCAACAAAAAATATATTATACTTAGCGTATTTATATTTTTTTTAATTATGGCGATGCAAGCTTAATGCAAGTACCATCACCGACAGATCATGTCCTTATAATATGCCTACTTATACAAATACAACAGTTAATTGATGGAAAAAGACCTTATTGTTGGTCCAGGTGTATTTTTCTTGTCAGCTTATTTTGTCGTAGGCTTAATTTTAATATAAATGGTTTTATGAAGTAGCGTATATCGTAAACATGCAATTAACTGACACAAAGTACATTCAAAATAAAAAATAATTATTTTGTGATCATACAAAATAATTGAACCATGCGGGTACGAAACAATAACCGATTCTATTCTCTTATAAAGACAACTCCTGCACTAGGAATAAATCCATAGTCGCGGGGGACTTTGCAGACATTCAAACAATAGACACAAAGAACACCCAGAATTCGACCAATTGTTAGATCACAGCATTTTCTCTCCCGTGTGGGGATCGAACACACAACACTCGGTCTGTATATCTGTCCATTTCTCTTTAACAATTTTTGGTAAAAATAACATAGTTTAATTGCTCTTTGTGACGTTAAGAAAATTCAAACGAAGGCGAAGGTTATTTTATATAAATATACATTAATAGAGAAAGCATTACCAGATAAGGTTTAATGGTAAATCCTTATCCTCCTGATTTTATGTATATAATAATTCCATCATTTTGATTTCTGATCTTAGTCGTATGATAAGACACGTACCCATCTAATAACGGAACTGTTGTAACACTTAACTAACACTCAGATAAAATTAAAATATCAAAAGAAATATTAATACTGACGAGGAACGCTTGCAAGCAATCAAAACTACGGTTCACACTACGTATATTAAGATGTATTATGTTGAGCAACTTTAAATTGTTTTTAATGAAACTCTTACATGCCTCCGGTTGACAAATATATGAATCTCTTTTACCAAAGGAATCAAAGTCATCTAAGCTATCGATCTCGAACATTGAATAATAATAGTAAGTGTAAGGTAGACTTTAAGGTTTGCAACCATGATGTGGAAACTGTAATAATGAGCTTTAATTATAAGAAGGTCATTTTATATAAATATACATTCATAGAGAAAGTGTTACCAGATAAGGTTTAATGGTAAATCCTTAAAGGTGCTTGTGCACCGCACGGATTTATAGAACGCACTGTTCTGTTCGATTAAATACCTGTATAAAACTGGTTAGAAACTACACCGTGAGCTAGATTCTAGTCTAGGAACACGTTGTGGCTTCTTATGTAGGTATTAAGCTAACCTTAACCTATTTGGAGCCGTGCCTTGAATGTATATTCAGGTATTCAATAGGTAACCAGTAGACACTGGTTGCTACGCCACGCTACATAGGTCCGTTACATTATATGACTATGTTTTATTCCTTTTGATTGTTTCGTACGTAAGTGCATCATGTACCAAGGAGTTGACACGGTAAGTGTCGTAAAATGCGAGTGATATATGTAGTTGTCAGTAATATACATGTATAATACTACCGTTCCTGAAAAACGTTGTCCTGCCTGAAAGATCGTAGCGCCATCTACTGGATCTAATGGTGATATTAAATCATCCAGAGCCTCAAATTCGCATAAAAATAAGTACAGCCGTTTAGGAGGCCACCAGTAACATAAACACGTCTAGAATATGATTAAACTTAATTGTATGAATACAAAACCGCCCGCATTTATGATTACTGCGCCGCCGCTGTGGGTCGTAGCGTGATGTTATATAGCCTATAGCTTTCCTTGATAAATGAGCTATCCAACACTAAAATAATTGGTCAATTCGGATCAGTAGTTCCTGACATTAGCGCGTTCAAGCAAACAAACAAACAAACTCTTCAGCTTTATTATAATTATATAGATTAAAAAGACGCACGTCATACCTGGTGATGATACTGTTCCATTATGCCTAATAAGGCATGCTGCATTTTTTGTTGCCTTTCAGTAGATATATATGACTAGATGATTATGCTTTAGATAACTAAAGAGGAGTAGGCTGAGCTATAGAATATACCTCTATCCAAGTTTATTCACATGTATCTGCTGTCGGGTAACCAACACCGCTAACAAGGCAATCGAAGTTTATAAACAAGTATGAGAAGTTTTACACGTTAAATTAGCTGGCAGATAGTGCAGAAAGGCACTTATGGATTTTACTACAAGTTTTAAAGCTCAGAATTAATCGTACTTGCTGGATATGAATAGCGATTCGTATTTGGAAAATCTAAATCTAAATATTCTAATATATACCTATATTTTGTGTAGAGTTTTATGCAACACAAACTGATAAACGCATCTGATTTTGTCAAAAACACAAAATCAGATGCATTTACAGCTGAGAGAGGTTTTTGTTTTAATTCTCACAATATAGTATAAGAGCTCCCGTGGACTGCGGTGCGAAGCCAAATCACATGAATCTATAATATACTGCATAGCTCTTCTTGCAATTCTATGTCGGATCCGAGAATAAACGATACCTCGCTCTACCCATTAATTAATGTTCACCATTTAATCAGTTCGAAGATTCTCAGAATCGTCTTGTAATTTCTTAGACAATAACTTACTTTAGCATCTCCAGAAATGTTGTGACATATCATGTGGCTTACGGTAGGAAACGGATTACTTATGATTTCTTGGAATTGCTTCTCTGTCGTCATTAAAACAAAGCTTTGAGCGTAAATACCGCTCAAAGCTTTACCATAAGGTGGGCCTCGGGTCAGGCTCGTATGCCAAGAAAATAAATACTATTAACATTTGTCGTGTACTTTTTATTCCAATTATATTGCACGTGATTTAGGCGAAACGGCGCAACGCCGCCGCAGTGAAATGACAGGGCACTATGCTCTGTATTTTCAAATAAACGCTAGATATTTGTTTTCTTGATATGTCTTGCCAATAAAGAAGTAGAAAACTTAGTTTAAACTCCGTATACATACTCCCGTTTTCCTTACATGTTCCTTTGTGCATATTTATTTACAATATTAATTTGTGCATTTACTGTAAACAAATTATGGAAGTTGATGATACAACTTATAAAAGACTATGTTGAAATTAAGTTGTGATGAAACTTTTCACACAAATAGAAAATAAACATTTTGATAGCACTAACCGATACCAAATCCAATTTGGAACCTCGCTTAGCCGTAACTTCTTGCATTTTGTTTATTGCTGGACCAGTAAGACTAAAATGTTTTTAAAGGATTATTTTATACACGTGAGTAAAAAGACAATATAAAGCATGGCTTTCCAATGTTTATGCTTGATGCCTTGACGTCGATGTGTTTCTCCTAAAACCGGTTTGTCCACCCCAAGGAGGAGTAACGGCTATTTAAACTTTCGATTATATTAGACGCTCTACTCCATCGATATACTTACGATAACTCGTACTATGGTAGTCATGGACAGATAATTATATTACCTAATTAAAAGTGTAGGTACAGTCAGTAACTTAAGTCGACACACACGGCGAGATTCTGACTTGCTCTAACTTTCACAATTTTAACAATCTAGGTTTTACGTACGGCTTCGCTCGCGTTGATGTACATTTTGTCAATAGATTTCCATCCCTCGGGAATACTACTTTTTACCCAACTACGGCAAAGCCAAAAGGAACGGTAATTATTTTGGCAGTCTGGGTATGTATTTTTGTGTGTGCCACCGTAGCGCCTAAACTACTGAACCGATTTTAATGAATGAGGTGTCAATAGATTCGTAATAATGGCCCGGGTGACATAGACTATATTAATTTTAAATTCGTCCGTTTTAGATCCCTTTTTTCTGGATGATAGGTCTGGTCTTCTGGAGTTGGTATCAGTTGAGTAGTTAAGGCGTGAACGCGTAAGATACACAAACAAATTCATATTCATATTCATAATATTAGTTAGGATATTTGCTTTTAAGAACCGCGATAGTTATTTACTCATATAAAAACACTGAAATCTATTATGGTTTTTACCGAATAAATTACCTTTACTTTGTTCAATGTTGAATCACTTTTGCTGTCAACTATACCAATAACTTGTACCACATTGATGGTAAGATTAAATGAAAATCAATATGGCCTACTTCATTGGACTTCGCAGACGCTTGACATAACAAATATATATGATTATAATACAAAGTGGTGTGAGATTTGTTTACATCCGGCAGAATTGTGCCAGATTTTATTTGATCCTTACTACGGAATACGGATCATTCTTTGTACTCACTGATTATATTTGGCTATTTCAAATATCTATACTAATGTAGAATTGTAAAGAAGTAGTGTCCGTACTCTGAAACCTCATTAGGATCGACTATTTAACCTACTGAGTGACCATGGCACACCAGTAGCAAGACACAACAGGTTTTCAATTATGTCTAGCATTCCAACAATTGATAGGTTAAAGAGGCTTTTACATAAAACAGTTGTTTTAGAGGTGTTTTCTGTCTGTATGCTTGTTTGTTTAATTATCATGTTAAATAACGCTGAACATACTGACTAGTTTTTTGACAGCTTGGTAGCTTAACTTAAATAATAAGTGACATTTAATCCAATTGCGCTCTACAGAATTCGTGTCTCGTGCGAACTGTAGATGACATGGACAAACTTGTGGGCAAAGGTTAACAGCCAATAAAATTTCACTTCGCCATATTATCATCAATGGTACGTAACTAAAAGTCGGTAACCTTTGCAAAATAAATTCTGCTTTCCACATACATTCGTAATTACTTAAGATTGTAGGTTATATATAGCTTGTCGATTTGAATAATCAACTAATGTATTGAAGTGTATCGTTCGTATCTATTTACACAAAGAAGATATTTAAATGCAACTCATAAAAATGTATGTGTACAAAAGAATGTATTATGATAATGCAATACAATAGGGTTAAGTGATCGGTACGTTTGAGTGCTCTGTTTATCTATGTGGATGATCGATAACTTACGATGTCAGGAAGGTTGCCTTTCTCGCGCAGGAAATTACCATTTCCATTCAAAACTATATATCTTCTGGACAAGCTGAGAGCTAAAGGAATGTTATACTTTTAAAGATGATGTTTCTCTAACTTACTTCAGTTTATGGATGAAATATTGGACTCCATCAGAGATATTAAAACTCTATTTAATATTTTTACGCTATCCGTACAATCTTTACTATTACTGCTTCTGTCGTAATTTTTATACATAGAGCAAATCACTAGCGTGTATCGAGTTGTGTGCTAGCTGTACCACGTTTTTATTCTTTTTGATCCGGGTGGCATTAATAATATAATAATAATAATAATATTCTATCACATACACACAACACCATCTAGCCCAAACTAAGCAGAGCTTGTACTATGGGTACTAGACAATGGATAAACATACATACCTATATACCTTTCTTATTATTTTTTGTTAATTCATGCATATTATACATAGAAACACCCAGACCAAGACAAACGTCCATGTTCATGCACACAAATGTTTGACTTGTGCGGGAATCGAACCCGCGACCTCAGGCGTCGCAGTCGGTTACACTGACCACTACGCCAAAGAGGCCGACTGTAGGCCAGTATGGCGGAATATAGCCAAACTATTTTCACATAAGAAAGAATTGTCCTACTTATACTAAGCTAAACATACACGAAAGCGATAACAATAACTATTTTGCAATGCAAATTAGTATAATTTAAAAAGAAAATCGGCTTATTATTTGCATAACATACGTTACATAAAGTTAATTAAATGTAAATAAAAACATTTATATTCCAATCTCTTGCGCGTTCCACTGAGCATGTGCATATTTAATTACAAATATAATTAGTTTACATTGTAGATTGCATAATTATAATATTTTAAATAGGTATGCCTATATGATGTGTGTAGCCTCTTATGAAGTAAGAGGCTACAGATCACGTTTAAATATGTTTAATTACTTTGTAGTCTATTGGCGTAGCCGTCACAGTGTCACATTAATCGTTTCTTTGCATTATGTCCGATTATGCTAATGTCAATCGTGAGGTTTCGATTTCATTTCCGACGTCATGCTAAGATTATTGAGGATCTATAAGGTAATTTCTAAATATAACGTAGAAACTGACATGCCAGATTACGTCTATCTCAAGCCCGAACAGCACGTAAATCTGCATTTATCCTGACTGTGATGACCTCGTGACAGTTGGCATCCTAATCTAGCACAAAACAATAATATAATAATAATATTCTACCACATACACACAACACCATTTAGCCCAAACTAAGCAGATCTTTTACTATGGGTACTAGACAATAGATAAACATACATGATCAAGACAAACATGCATGTTCATGCACACAAATGTATGACTTGTGCGGGAATCGAACCCGCGACCTCAGACGTAGCAGTCGGTTACACTAACCACTACGCCATCGAGGCCGACATGCAACCGAATATGCAACCTAGCATTTTCTGACATGACATGAAATTTTAAAAACAACTGGCGTTCCATTTTTAATTCCTGTGTCGCGGGGAACTCTACAACCATTCAAACAAGGGACACAAAGAACACCAAGAGTCGGAACAACTAATTGTGAACCACACAAATGTGGGGATCGAACCCGCAACACTCGACGCAGTAGCAGTGGCGAGACCGTGACCATCCGTGAAGTTAATACCTACTTATTGTGATAATTAGCAAACTTGTGATGTGATAGCTAACGCCAAAAACAGTTTTAATAAGCTCGTACTACTAAACACACAAAAAGAAATTAAATACCACATTTAGAGCACAAAGAAAGTTAGGCCGCGTCGGCCACCTTCCGTGACGGAACGCAATAATGTTATAAGGTACGTTCAGATGGCCGGCATTAGAAGCGCGGCTCTGTTCTAAGACTTCTAAGGTAGCAAACATAATATAGCAAGCACTTTTTTGGCCCTGGGTATTTGCTGAGCGCGGATTAATACAGTTGCGCAGCTCTACATTATTTACATAATATTAGGTCTTTAATTATAAAATTGTCGTTTATGTCCTACATCTAATTTCGTAGTTTCTTTATAAAAGGGCAAAATTACATGATGGTTGATGAATTTGAAATAATCCATAGTGTCCTATATACAAGCAACTATAAAAAATACAGAATTGACATCAGCCATTTAATTTTTTTTATAAAATATTTTATATGAAAAATGGAAAACCGACTATTGATTTTCTTCATATAAAGCGGAAAATTTCATATTTATTTTGGTAAATGTTTACCTTAGCCAATGGTCACTTATAGTTTTCGTATGAGAGGAAAATATGAGGAGTGATAGGCATGTGGGCCTCTGGCTATATACCTAATACTCATCGGACCAAACACAGTAATCATGTTACTATTCATACACCGATTTCCTGTGCATGCTCGGGTAAATCACTGTATTATCAATGCCTGCCGGTTTTGTACTCAGTCATTGTATCAATTTTCCGCAAAGCAACTCAACCACCAATTATTAATGCAATTGTCAACATGTAAGATACGACCCTTATGCAGGTACATGTTCAGTACTACGGTAGCTACCGACGCGACGCTTGTTGGCACGCTTAAACGAGCGCTTTGAGAACAATGATGTGCCGTACAATTGTCGTTTCCAACATAATGAGACGTTTGAGAACATTTTACGGAAAGTCATACACATAAAGCTGTTGTCACGTCTATCCTTTTAGAAATGCAGATTTAATACCGAACTGTAGCGGCGCTAAACGTAGCTCCTTAATGATATAAAATCAAAAAAGATAAAAGTGAAATAATATTCACTAATTCATTCAATGAGTAATGACGAGATATCGTGGTATACTTAACGATTTTATTATGTTGTTTAAGAAATCGTTTACAAGGGGTTCGCGCCTTATACTAAGGTTGTATAAAAATCCTGGAGTGTTCAGACCTAGGTAATTTTAAGCAAAGCTGTTTTTGGAAAACAGGTGATCATTACATTTCTCGACAACAATTTACTTACTGGTACATATTTTTAATATCGTAGTCCGCTAACTTTAACTTTATAAAGATAGAACTATTTAATTAAAGTAAAACTTATGATTACAATAATCCTGATTATTTAAACTATTTGTTATAACTTTGTAAGTTATAAACTTTCAAGATATTTAAGATTACGCCAAACCTTAAATATCTTCAAAAAGCGACACTATAATGAAGTCCTATATATTGTGTTGTGCTTCTGCGGTAAATAGTTTCTAGAGCAGTAGAAACGGAGATTATTATTAACAAAACATGTCATTTCTGTATAATTATCATTTCGTTTCATATTATTTTAGTTTTTCTAGCTGATACAACACAAAATCTCTTTAAAACTTTTATTTTAACGAGTGGTCCATTGAAATGTGCGTGGATAACCCGTCATATCGTGAGTTTTAACAAATAATATGAAGTGAAACGATTTTAAATAGCGATTAAACTTTTAAAACCGCAGCAGTATGTTGTTTGTTGGTTTTGCTATAAGCTGGAACAAATATTGTAGTGGATTCAGAGCTATCAGAATGACCAATGGCAAATAGTATTTCAAAAGTATAAAGCAAAAATTTTAACAGAAGAGAAAAATGATTTCATTATAGAATATGCTAAAACAAAACATGCACTAAAATGTTAAAAAATAATTGCGTATTCTTTATTTAGCGTATTGTGAATAATTAAATTATTATTAATGGAGCCGGTATCCACCATCCTACATCCTAACATCCTACACAGTTGTTTATTTTGTTTTTGCAAAAAATAAGAACATCATCAATGTAGCCAAAGTCAACTAAATACGTATTATTATGGATAACTCGAAAACTAATGGTCAAATCTTAATCAAAATTAAATGGGACCAAGTGGAATGCACTAGCTTTCAAATAAAAAAATCGGTTTACCTAGAAAAGAGATATGATATATATATATATATAACACATAAAAAAACATACATTCGAATTGAGAACCTTCTCCTTTTTTGAAGTCGGTTGAAAATAGTAAAGCGATGTGTGTAAACACACATCGCCTTTGTTTTATATAATTTCTTCTAAAATTAGAAGTACATTTTGCCTTGATATAACATATTTTTGTATTAATAGGTACAACCACTTACGCAACGACTGATGATGAGATCTCAGTTGCTATTCCGAGTTTAAACTTTTTGGGTATCTCGAATCTAGCGATACTAAATATTAGGTACCAATGGTCTTACATAGTCTTTATTACCGATTTCTATAATTATGTAATAGTGACGTAGCCAGCTAGAGAAGGATACTTTCAAATATGTTACAACATTTATTTAGTGATACTTTATGAATACTTTAAATTTATAATTCATATGTCTATGAAATTGATTAATAGAAATATCGGTTTAAAAATAGATACTTTCACGTGGTCTATTACGTAATTCATGTTTTTAAATGTTATTTAAATATGCCGGAAGCGGCCGTAGTCAATGATTAAGGCATGAGATATACGAAGAAAAGTAATGATTTCGAATCCCACCCATCCCACTACCGACCTGAACCCATTCCTAAAACAAGATTAAGCTTCTCTGGAGAGGCTAACAAGAATACTACTAATATGTAATCGAAATTACTAGTACGGTAATATAAAAAAGAATAAATTTAACGATTCACCCAGACAATCAAGTCACAAGACAAGACAAAAGTCTACAATAAAAAAGTGGTATGAATGTATGTCATTACAGCCACAAAAATATAATTTTCTTTACTAAAAACCACCGACCAGTTTTGATGCGGTTTTCACAGTTTCACCTAATTCCGCTCAATAGTACCAGAGTTATAGCTCTTATTGTGATCTAAATAACGTTACGCACAAACTGTAGTTCGTGCGGACAAGTCGCGAGAATGGTCTATTTTAATATAACTACATCCTGTTTATTATTTATATTAATGACTTGCCAAGTGCCATAAATCAACCAATGACTCTCTTTGCTGATGACAGTACAATTTCAATAGCATGTAAGGACATAAATCAATATAAAATCGATATAAATAATTCATTAAGATCTATAATTTCATGGCTTGATAATAATAATTTAAAAATAAATTTAACTAAAACTCATATAATGCATTTCGATCAAAGAAAGGAAAACCCGTTAAATATCTGTTTGGTCTATGACAATAAAACTATAAAGGAGGTCACAACTGCTCGTTACCTTGGATTAATAATAGACAGTAAATTAAATTGGAAAGATCATATTGATATACTATGCAAAAAAGTAAGCAGCATATCATATGCATTATATAAGCTTGCTCCAACTATCAATACTGATGCTTTAATATCAGCATATTATGGTCTAGTGGAATCTGTTCTCAGATATGGAATAATATTCTGGGCCAACTCTACAAATAAAGATATGGTATTTAAAATGCAAAAGCGATGCATACGTGCTATGTTCGGGATTCAAAGCACAGAGAGCTGTAGACCTTTTTTTATTAGACATAAAATTTTAACACTCCCGTCATTATACATTATGGAAATAGCCCTTTTTGTCAGGAATAACCGCCATTTATTTTCACTTTTATCAGATAATGGAAGAAGTAATCGACGAGATCAAAATAGACTCTGTGTTCATCCTGCTAAAACAGCATTACTACATAAAAGTGCTATATGCAGAGCTCCAGTAATATATAATAAGATACCAAATAACATGAAATCACTAAATGTAGCACTATTTAAAAAAAACACTCAAGACCCTGCTTACTAATAAATGTTATTATAATGTTGATGACTTCCTTAATGACAAAAATCTATAATTTAATTGCAATTTTGAGTATTTACCTATGTATTTTTGTTATTTATATTAATTTTATTTTTATTTTTATTTCAATTGATTTTAATTTGAATTGTATATTTTCTCTAATATTTGTATGCTACAATTTGTTTTTAATATTTACTAATTTGACTATTTTGATATACTTAATTGATTACTTATGAGTTATTCCAAAACTATTTTAGTTTAATTAAATTTGTAATAATTATATTTGTATACCAGTTTTTGGTTAAACATGTTGATACAAACTGTTATTTACCACCTGTATTATATATCACAATAATGTTTAATGTAATATTCACACATGTTTTAGCAAATAAATTTATCTTAAATCTTAAATACATAAGAACATTTTATGCCTTGTTCATTCGTCATTTGTTAATCTTTAACCGGAACGTCAAATTATGCATCATAAGAAGACAGGATTAATATAATATAATAATAATAATAATATAATATTCTACCACATACACACAACACCATCTAGCCCAAACTAAGCAGAGCTTATACTATGGGTACTAAACAATGGATAAACATACATGTATACTTTTTTTTTGTAAATACATACATATTATACATAGAAACACCCAGACCAAGACAAACATGCATGTTAATGCACACAAATGTTTGACTTGTGCGGGAATCGAACCCGTGACCTCAGGCGTGGCAGTCGGTTACACTAACCACTACGCCATCGAGGCCGACATATTAAGGGTTGTGGTAGATTTTAATCACCAACATTAAATACATGTCAATATTACTGCCTGCTTAAAACTGATATTACGGATTTATTGAATACGATGGCAACAACAATCCGTAATAATTCACCAATAACCTTCGCCAACATAATAATTGCATGTTGCTTTCTTATTGAGCCAATAACATATGTATTATTATTATTTGTCTATATTAAACGTATGTCAAAGCAAAACATTTTGTTTGATGTCCAGCAATTACAGCAAGCACATTTTCCACGCGTTGTCAGTGTCAATTTGCCACCTCTTTTCTCCTTTGGCATGTTTTGAAATGTGCATAGATACGCTAGTTAGCATACAACTTCGCATGTCTCAATCGCCGTTTTACTGTAGTCAATGATAAAGGTTTAACTCGGGTTTTGTTCACATCAACGCAGATTTCTGGTGCTGTTAGGCGTCTATTTCACTTGATGGTAACAACGATGACATTATCTTTACTAGAAGTGGTAGCTCTCGGCCTTCCCGAGCGCAGACGATAATAACATAAAATGTCTTGACTATAGAAACCACAAGTTTAGACTAATTGAGATTGTTGAACAAACCCAAGAAACCTCAGGTAATAATAAGTCGGAAACATGTGTTTTCGGAAATTAAATAATCCTTATTATTGACCAATGCGAAAGAAAAGCAAAGTAATTAGTAATGAGCACATCATAAAAATATTACCACAACTCTACCACCTGGCTCTTGTGTAGCACTCGTCGGTGTTTGAAAACAATAGATGTTTACTGTCCAATAACTTGAAAGTAAACAAACGAATGATTTCTTAAGATATTCAGTATTAACAATAGAATATGCAGATGTGCATTTTTTTATTTATCTTAGGGGCTTTTATTACAATTGACAGATGATTACGTCGTTTAAGTGCGGTCTTAAACTTTTGGCAGGGTACGTAATATATACATTACTAAATAGTAAAGTCTTAAGCTAAAATCTATAGAGTGTTGTTTGTCCGTGCGCCTGTTTGTCACTTTATATACACATAACTATTAATGCTATCTATTGTAAATCTACAAAGCAGTGTTTAGACATTTAAGAAGTTTAATAAAACTAATTTAGGGCAAGTACCTATTTTCTCTTTTTCTCTACGTTGAACTTTAGTCTTTTAGCTAAACAAAACTATGTCAAACTCATTGTCCCTAAATATGCATATGTATCTAAAGTAAAATACGATGACTATACGGATGGCGAAGTGGTTTAAGTGGTCGCCTCGCCGCTGCCTCTGCGCCGAGTGTTGTGGATTCGAATCCCATCATCATCCACAAATAGCTGTTCCGAGTCTGTGTGTTCTTTTTGTATGTTGTTTAAATGTTTGTTAAGTTCCCC
Organism: Catocala nupta; assembly: GCA_963675205.1. Classification (NCBI taxonomy): domain Eukaryota; kingdom Metazoa; phylum Arthropoda; class Insecta; order Lepidoptera; family Erebidae; genus Catocala; species Catocala nupta. Next base: position 20,117,536 of record OY776086.1, on the reverse strand, counting down.
GCGACACAGGATTTATTCGGAGTTGTCTTTATATTCAATTGCAAACACATTCATGTTTTATTGCGTTGGTACTATGTGATTAAGATAGGATACTATGATAGAATAACTAATTAAGGGCTTCTTTATCCTTAATTAGCTGTCCTTTGCTCGACCTTGTTTTTACATTTTGGAAGTTGTACGCTTATTGTGATATGGGTAAATGACGGGCTGTACCTACATGGTTGACTCCGACAAAAATGCAGATACACTGTGGACATTTTATATAGTCGATGCTAAAATTCAAAGCACAAAGAAAAGCTATTGAAATATAAAAAAATATTGTGGTTTTACTGGATCAAGTGAGCTTGAGTTTGTTAGTGTCTCTTTAAATGGCTTTATTTTCAAGTGCAAACCAAGTCTTATGGATAGAAAAGATACTACAGGGATGAAAATATTTATAATGTTGTAAGATATGCTACCATTCCTTTTCATACCCTTGGTAGATGCCGATTTATAACAAGAAGTGTCAAGAAATTAAAAATTCATAGTTTCTGAGTGCGATTCTTGGGTTGGGGAAAATGTCTACCACTACTATTTTCTGCAAGAAAATTCTGTGGTTTTTTGGTCATACAGTTCAACACAGCTGTATTCGATGTTGTCCACCAGGATCCCCTAACCCGATCGTCCAGGGGATCCTCATGATTCGCTGCCTATGTGGCTACTACAAATATTAAGAGCCACATTGTCTTGAGACTTTCACAGATTAGCCAAACCAAAAGAAGCAAAGGCACCCGTATAATAGAACACACCGCCGGTGACACCAACGTTCGATAAAATCTGCGGTGTGTGAACACGTGCATCAGGGGACCAAATATGCCGTTATTTTTGACAGACCCCATAATTATGCTCGCAAAAGAACATCAATTCGTATTCAGGATGCGATGCAGAAGGCTATTGAAATTAAGAACACAATACAGCATCTATAATTAAAAAGTTCGGGTACTTTGAGATAACTATACTTTAAAACATTGAGACGACCACCGTTTTAGTTTCTACGAGAAAATGGCTGCTAGAAATCTAGTTATAAAATAAATCCCGATCCGACGATAAAATCCTTGTACATAAAATAGTTTCAAGCCAACAAAGGAATCTTTATTAATATGAAAACATAAACCACGAATAGAGCTTAACAATCAATCAGCCCGTCGTCACTGGTTCTTTAGTTAAGTTTACGTTTCACAAACATTTGACGGAAACGTACTTTTTTAAATAATCTTAAAGCTGTTATGAAACTTCTTCAAGATGACATCAGCTGTAAAATATTGTCGCTTTTGTAGAAACTTAGTTTTGCTGTTTTCTTACGACACGGAGCTTGGCTGGTTGGTGTTTAACTCGAGTTTATTAATTAAGTTCACGTTCTTGTTCTTTGGAAAACTCAGTCGCTGTTGGTACAATTTTAACCGTAACACAAAAGCGATTGCTGTAATGTCAAAGATTTTCTGAAATATGTCTATTTATATTGAAATGTTTTTTACTCTTCGATTCTAATCGTTATGAACATGATCTAGTTGTTTCTTAGTATACCGAAACATTCTTCTTCAAAATTGAAGTCTTTTTGTAGCACATTAGCTGTTACCCTCGATTCTGTCCGCATAGACATTAGGTTCAAATTTCAAGATTAATTTCTGTTTATCCAAAACCGAAAGATTCCGAAAATTATTTGGATTTAGATTCTAAATATATTAATTACTACTCACATACCAAACTGGAAGTCTATATTTATAACATAATACAATTATAACGCCATTTTCTATGACAACTGAAATTCCTATTTTTGGCGATCCCTCAGTAATTCGAAAAATCCTTTTTTCTTGTTTACGTCATACTTGGTACTTGCTAAAAGCATTATAGGTCCTTTACATCAAAATACAGCATATTCGTATATATATTGATACATACATACATAATATGCTATTGTGCATTGATGGTATATCATAGCATGTTATTGTTATATGAGCACATTACAAATAAAATTGAAAAATTGTAACAGTTGCTATCGCTTAAGACAAAATAGATCAATCAGAATTATTAAAGCCAATAAATAATTCTATTTTCAAAACAATCTTTCCGTATGAGAAATTATGTCTTTTGTCACACAGTTCACTGTACCGTACCTATAATATGACCACACCTTACTGTTACACGCTGTTTATACTTTCTAAATATACCACCATAAGACCGTGAACGTGAGCTACAGATTAAATTAGAAATTCGATACATGAGCATAATGAGATTGCCAGAGAGCAGTACGTCAATAGATTCAGACCCATTCGCAGAAAGTTTGGAATAGACGACGGATTTGCAACTGATTTTAAAAAGGCCAATTCTCGTGATGAATATTGTTCAAAATGGAGTGCCGATGTAGTACAGTATTCAGTACTTCTAAATTAAAATAATCGTCAAATGTGATTTTTTATTGATATTTGATGTTTATAAGACTAGATCTGAACCCAATTTTGTACAGATTTTCAACACTACATTTAAACAGGATAAGGCGGATATTGGCGTATGCATAAATGTTTTATTATTAAAAATATATTACCGTATTACATTATATGCCAAATAATGTAAATATCTGCCTTACCTTGGGTAGTAATATAACAAGCAAAGAAGCCGATTGCCGATCGTAACTGTAGAACTCGGTGAAACGAAGCTATTGGCGCCATATCGACTCGTGTTGTAATGATCTGTGTTGTCAACTAATGGGACCACCGACTCAAAGCCTTAGAGGTATTAAGGGGTTTTTTGGAACTATCTGACGTTTGGTTGTATTGGGACAGAAAATATAATATAGAAAGAAAGAAAAGTATGTAATGTTCGTCATGAAAACACGTTTTTATGCAAGATTTGAATTATTTGTCTGTATGCCGTAGGATAAGTAGCTTTCTATGTCTTGTAATGCTGGATATTATTTTATTCTCGACATATTTACTTCTTCATCATTATTTACCTTTTAAATTAACAAAACATTGGCAATTCGTGTTGGATGGCACTAATTGCTGTTACATTGACATTTCGAGATCAATCCCACGCCACGTACGTCTGAAGTTAATATTCTGGACATTTGTGTGCATTAAATTGTCATTCACATAAGGACCCCTTCACACTAGCGTTTCTCGATGTATGCTTCGCATTGGCACATGTAAACTGCGTTAGCGTTGTGTGTATGCCGTATGATCGTCATTTGTGGTTAACAAATTGGATTTCAACGAGGAACAAGCGGGATGCTGTTACAATTGTACGCATATCGCTAGGCTAACACGTCAACCCGTGGCAACACTAGCGCAGCAACAATGCGGCGTACAAGTGACTACTTTGCAACAAGGCGTTATACGTTACTATATATACATACATCCTTACTATCCTTGTCCTTATTCATATTATAAATGCGTATTTGTTGTATTTCCTTTTCTTTACGTACCAACGGAAAAACGTCAAAATTCTATCTAAAAGACAAGGCAACCAGAAACATCTATTATATAAAGTAAGTACCTATTTGAGTTTACGGTATTGCTACAATGAAACACGTTGTTTTAATGCTAAATCTGAGTGTCCTCCAAGCACAGACTCGAGATATGGGACTTCGAGGTCACAAGCCGAATTCCTATACCGGAATTGAAACGACAACTATTTTTCGCGTGCGAAGAACGAATCAACCATTTAATTAGTATCAGCCACTCACTCGCTTCATGTAACTCTAGCTACATGAAAAAAGTTTCGTCCAAACCCAATGGTTTACAAGTGATTAAGTAAAGAATGAAGAGGTAGGACGTTTAGCAGCTATATAAAAAGTAAATGAAAACAGTTGCACTAACCTTCACATATCCTTCATCATCTTTTTAATCTTCATATTTCGATAAAAATATATTTAATTATTGAAACAACGATAGGCTAGTCGATAGTATAGTATATAAAAGCATAGGTTCCAATGTCCAAGGTCCAATGTTCCAATGCGCAAGGCTCCCAAACCATTAATGTCCTGTGGTTAAGCGTACAATATTTACAAATAAAGGATAACAAGTAATAAAAAATAGAAACCAAGAAAAAGAAAACATGCTCATTTTATATGGTTAAGAAATTCAATAATTAATATTGTCATATTAAATGAATCGTGTAAAACATAATTTATCAGTAAAAAAGCTAGTGATTTGATTTTAAATAATTTTTACTCTGGAATGATGGTAATTTATATACTTTATTGTATACCTATCCTTGATGGCATACCAAATATAATAAAAATACCAAAGAAACTATATTGACGGACTCATAAACTGCATCAAAGTTCAGGATTACTTTCGAATTAATATTTTTGATAATATGCAAATTTCTAATTAAACTAAATGAAAATGTCGACACTGTCCATTAATCATAAAAAAAACTAAATTTGAAAAAGAACTGTAGTAAAAGATAAAATAATTATAGCCTGGTAAATAAAATTTATGCATAGTCTCAAATTCGTGTGTTATTAGAGTAAAGTTTGAAATTATTTTTGTATTTTTTTTCATTTTCGATTTAAATTATTGTTACCAATAGTATTGTTTATGTTAGTTAGTCTTTTTCTTTTAAACTCAACAAAAGTTTCGTAACCATAAATATGGATACTTCGTCCGAACAAGCTGCTCAAATTGTGGCATTGGTGCGGGAAGGCTTGGATCAACGAACGATTGCTAGAAATTTAAATTAAACCAGTCTACGGTTTCTAGAGTATACCAAAGGTTTGTAGAGACAGATTCTTACAAAAGAAGACCCGGTACCGGCAGAACTCGGGCAACCGTCCGTCGCGTCGTGACGACCGATTTATTTCGAAGTCGTTTCCTCACGTCTGTAAACATCAAAACAGAGCTGAATGAAGTGCGTGGAGTAAACGTGAGTGCACGAACAATAAGAAGGAGGCTTAAGGAAGCGACAATCACCCCTTTTAAACCACCACATGGTCCAAAGCTGTCTACAGCTCACAGACAAGCTCGTTTAAGATTTGCGCGTGAACATCATAATAATTGGACTGAAGAGCAATGGGCCTCCATATTGTTGTGTAATGAAGAATGTAGAACATGTTTAAAGTGTGCAGACGGTCACAGAAGAGTCTATCGTCGACATGGGGAGAGATATGCTCAAAGTTGCATTGAGGAGCGTGTTTCTTTTTGGAGGCGGTTCGTGTATGGTGTGGGGTGGCATTTCGATGATCGGGCGAACGGAACTTGTGTTCATCGACATGGTTCGTCGAAACGGTAGAAGAGGTGGTTTGACGTCACAACGCTATATAACAGAGGTTTTAGAAGCTCACGTGGTACCTTACTTGGGATTAATAGGCGAAAATTTTACTGTAATGCAAGATAATGCCCGACCACACGCCACTGCACAAGTTCGACAATATTGCGAAGAGGTTGGGATACGCACCATGACTTGACCAGCACGCAGCCCGAATCTTAATCCCATTAAGCATGTTGGGACAGTTTAAAAAAAGCTGTATTTGCGAGATAAATCCTGTGCCCACAACAGTGGCAGCACTAAGAACAGCGATTTCACAAGAATGGAACAATATTCCGCAAGACCGTTTATAACCCTAATCAGATCTATGCGGAACCGATTAGAATCTGTAATACGGGCACGTGGAGGCAATACACCTTATTAAAAGAAAAAAAACTGTGACTCAACTTTTTTTTAATAATTTGGTATATACCAATTTTATATATCGTTCCTGTTAAAAAAAAAATATGGTCCTTTCCAGTATACAAATATACACTTAAGGATATTATACTACGCTGTTATGAAGTTAACGAACTAAACTATAGGTTTCAATTTAAATTTGTATAAAAAGTTTGAATACTTTGTTAAAATGTTTATTTCAAAGGGGTCTTGAACATTGATGCAGCTTATGAATCCGTCACGCGTCAGTGTATTATTAAAGAGAGCAACTTCCACACAAAGAACACGAGTTCGACCGCACTTCTGAGTTTTCAAAATTGAGTGCGTTTTAATTGCTTAGTATCGCTCGTTTTAACAACGAATTAAAACTTTGCGAGGAAACCTGCATCTTAGAAATTTCCCCCTAACGTTCTTGAAGATATATCAATTCTGCCTACCCGCACTGGGCTAATGTGGTGGACTATCGACTAACCTTTCTCAAACTAAGAAGACACTCTTGTCCAGCAGTGGGACAGTTTTTAAACATGGCTGATATGGCCTCGATGGCGTAGTGATTATAGTAACCGATTGCCACGCCTAAGGTCGCGGGTTTGATTCCCGTACAAGTCAAACATTTGTGTGCATGATCATGGATGTTTGTCTTGGTCTGAGTTTCTTTGTATATTATGTAAGTATTTACAAAAAAAAGGTATATATGTATGTTTATCCATTGTCTAGTACCCATAGTACAAGCTATGCTTAGTTTGAGCTAGATGGTGTTGTGTGTATGTGATAGAATATTATTTTCTTCATATGCTTCATAGATTTGATAATATCTAACGTCCACGTGTTAAACGTGACATTATTAATGGTAGTATATTATTGTTTGATATAATAATGTGACATGAATTTATTGTTCTGTTATCATAAATATGTTTGGGCTCTTTGAACTATTTCAATGATTGTCCATAATTTAATGTAAACTTATTCTATTTAATAGAATACTGCGCTGTTATTGCATTACGAAAATTACTTACATGCCACTGGATAAAATACATCTCATACTCATACCTCTGCCGAACGATCAAGGCATGGAATTCTCTGCCAAGGCACGAGTTTCCTTCTTCCTTCAATCCTGGGTCCTTTAAGCGGGGCGTGAAAAAGCACCTTCTCAGGCCGTCAAAGTAGAGACCTCAACATCGCCTCGGCTGCTATGAGGACGATGTGGAGGCCACTGCTCTTAGACCACACGACTGCTTACCATCAGGCGGAGTGTGGTCATTTTGACGAGCAAAATAAAACAAATAAAAAAAAAGCCTGTGTCTAAATGATATCCAATACACATTTATTGGGTATATATCAGTAAGAAATACTGTACCTTACAAATTTAAAACCAATATAATAAAATATTGCGAAAATAAATTTTAGCTATAAATTTTAGCATTGAGAGAACTAATAAAAATATAGCCTATCGAAGCTGTCAAAAATTAAAAGAGATTTAGGTAGAATTCGTTGTCATTTTCAAAGCAAAGCCGATTGCTACATAATATAAGGTCAGGGAAAAGTTTCTTCGCATTTTATATGAAAACTCAAGACATTATTTTCAAAGTTTATTTACATTTAATTACAATATATACAGGTTGTCCAGTAATTAATGGATAACCTTGAAATGTCTTATAGTAGAACTGAAGGCCGATCGATTAATTACCGGACATCCTGTATGCGCCATTTTGTTCGATGACTGTCTGCCATCTTGTAGGTAGTGACATGATCCCGTTGCTGTAGAAATTTTGGGACTACTGATAAAAACAACGCGACAAGTAGTTTTGGCAGTCCTCTCTTGATGTTAACCTGAATCTATCTAAAGAATTCTGAACCGCAAAAGGTGACAATCTGAAGGTGCAGCAAGGTCAGGACTATATGGCAGATGCAATATATATATTCTACCATATATATATTGTATATCATATATATATTGCAATAACACCTCCCAGCCAAACTCTTATAATTTTTGCTGAGTGACTAAAGATGTGTGAGGTCTAGCGTTATCGTGATGAAAGACCACACCCTTTTCATTGATTAATTCTGGCCGCTTTCTCTCAATTTCTTGCTTAAATCTCATCAGTTGTTGGCAGTAGAGATTTGAATCGATGGTTCTGCCCGGCGGTAAAAGCTCATAATGAACAATACCCTTCCAATCCCACCATACACACAGCATCACCTTATTGCGAGTTAGCCCGGGATTTGCCACAATCTGTGAAGCCTGACCGACCTTTAACCACGACCTTTCTCGCACGTTCTTATTGTACGTGACCCACTTTTCTTCACTAGTTATCAATCTCTTCAAAAACGGTTCGGTTTCATTACGTCTCAATAAAGAATCGCAAATGAGTACACGGTTTATTAGGTTTCTTTCAGAGGGCTCGTGTTGCACCTAAATATAGAGCTTTTTTGTATACCCAGCTTTTTTCAAATGTGTAATAACTATTTTGTGGTCAATTCCCAGATGTTAAGCTATGTTGTAACTACTGATATGCCGATCTAGCTCCACTTTTTCAAAAATGACGTTAATTTTATCAGCGACAGGGCGACCAGAGCGAGGTGCATCTTTGATATCAAAATTCTCGGATTGAAAACGTTTAAAACAACTTTGTGCTACTCTTACTGACACCACATTGGTCCATAAGCGTTACAAATTTTTTTCGCGTATGGCCCTGCATTTTCTTTTTTGTAAATGAATTTTAAAATGTATCGAATTTCATCAATCATTAGATTCACTCATTTTGACAGAAAGCAAAACAAATAAAACCGGCGGGAAACAATATTTTACTAAATAGTTTCTTTTTATGAAATATAACTTTTTTAATGGTATTAAAAGCAGCCAGATACAACTAGTACAGCCAAAGACGTTTTATTAAAAATTTATACAGACTATATGCGAAAAGGCTTTTTCCTCCGACCTATTATTATTATTGTCACAAGGTCGCAACGGGTGCCCGGCCCTGTTGTATGTGGCAAGAAACTTAAATATTTTCAGTTAAGAGTTATATTTTTACCTTTTGTTAGAATACACTAGTGTATTCTAACTGAATTCTAATCTGAGAGAGCGTTGCATTCTATTTGCTCTTTCGATTCATCTTGATTTTTAAACATAAATCAAATTAACACAACTATTTTAATAAATACTTAAATATTAGAAAACATAATATTAAATCATTATTCTATTAATAATGCAAATATCACGCGATGTGCGTAACTTAGCGTCTCGCACGTTGTGCTTCAGTGAGCTAGCGCGATCATGACTCAAACTCATACATATGTTTCAAACATTCCTTATACATATATTTCTTATTTTCATATTTAGCAATAATCTGTATAAATATTTTATATGTCAAATTATACATTTGGTGCCTAATTTTTGGTGCTTAATACCTAATAATTTATTTATAGTTTATAATCTTTTGCCGATATTATTAATATTATAACAACTAAAAATATTAATTTCATAAGAAGGTATTTGTTAGAGCAATTTGTGTAAACAATCTCTAATCCTGTACATTCTCTTCATATTTGCATATAGTATATAGTTTTAGGTTTAAAGGTCTACTAACCGCATAGTGGGTATGGAGGTTATCCCAAATTATCCCACACCGAACTTACTACGATATAGGATAAATAGACAACGGATCTTATTGACTTTGGTAAGTATTTAGGTAGACTGTATCGATTTTATGCCCAACTTGCGTCGATCGGGGTCAAGTTTTGACTCGGGAAATAAATAAGTAATTTAAGATAATCTTTAAATATTTACAAACGCTGTTAATTCCCGTTGTCTAATATTGTAAAGTGTCTATACATGTAAAAGTACAGGTAATCCCTGGGTAAACGCCTGGGTTGTAGAATCATGAACATCATACAACTATGGCAATGGAGTAGGTACTCCATTGTTATAGTTAAGTATTAAGATATTTAAGCTCCGTAAGCCGAGGCTGCCGTCTTTTTGTTTTTAACTATAACTTAATAATAATTATGATATTGCAATATCTTTTCAGCAATATCACTGACATGAAATATTTTTATTAACAAACCTCAAGGATGTTGATCGGTCAGATTTGACACAAATACTCAATGTAGTAAATAGTTAAGAGGGAGGTAATTACATTGAAAATTACCTGATACATAAAGGTACTATATTGTCATGGTTGTGCTTTGCTTATGTTCGTGTATCTTATCTTATCTTGTGTGGGGGCCAGTCAGTACAGATCGACGACACTTCGATCCAGTGGGATCTTTTGTGTCGACTTCCCCAATAACGACTGCTATAGATGTTCATGGCAGCCGGGACCGACGTCTTAAGGTGCTCTCCGAGGCACGGAGGAGGCGATAATTGTCAATCAATACGCACATAATTTCGAAATGTTATATAACTTCCGAAAGTCAGAGGTGCGCGACGTGGTTCGAACTCGAGACCCTCTGCATTGCAGTCTGTTGGTCTCCCCACTGAGCTATTGCTACTCTTTATCTTCGTGTAAAAAGTTAATATAAGGTTTTCTCCGTGCCGCTAGTGTAAATTTCTTACCAGAAAAACTCATTAACACTTCGTTCGTTATAGGAATTGATCCTGAGACCTAATGCACAGGAGTCACATTCACTAATGCACTGCTGAGTCATTTCGACCGGGGCTGACTTTGACTCGATGTTAACATCGCGGCGATTCCAATGTATTACGCCTCATGTACAAACTTACCGTTGTAAAGTGTTCAGGAACCTCGAAACGCAAACGTACTAATAATATTATAACATGAATAAAACTACACAAGACAAAATAAATAGACTACAGAAATAAATGCCTATCTATCCCTATCAATTTCGCAATTATATAAAATAAAATAATAATTCTACGCGGCAAAACATCGTGCTAATCACATTTTTAATGTCATATTCAAATTTCTATGGACGTGTGTTCATAAATATTTGATCATGACATTAAAAATATTGACACTGACCATTTTTTATTTAACTAAGAAGTTGTCTCGTTACACATTTTTAAAGTTATTGTTTTAAGAATTTGATAGCTTAAATAAACATAAATGAGCTTAACTTAAAATAAGTTAAAATCATTTTAAAGTTACAAATAATTTCCACATAAAGGGTATACTATTTCCTTATTAATATTAAAAATGCGAATGTAAGTTTGTTTGTTTGTTGCGCTTTCACGCCTTAACTACTCGACCGATCATCATGAAATTTCGCATAGACGGTGGTGTCTGGGGTACAAAAAAGGAAATAGTATACCTTTTATCCAGAAAATAGTACTGTCACTAATCAATTTTTTTAGGGGGAAATGCTTTGACACCTACTCCTCCGCGGGGGCATGCGGAGGGGTTATGTCGGCATCACCGAGGTAAAAGAAAGATGGTAATGATGATAATGGACTTCCCGTTAATACCGACTAAACCTACCATGGTCTTCCTCGACAAAACCGCAATCGGCGGAGCCATGCGAATCATATTCACATGCAGTCGCAACCCCGATGAGGTTTCGGCCCGCCGTATAAAACGGCAGGCCACTACGCAAAAAGACTACCCTTTGGGCACCACTACATTTAAGTCCTACTGTCCCACCTGAAGGGAGAGAGGCACACACGACACAGTGACGCGCGTGGGAACACGCATGCCGACTCTCAGACCTGGTGCTGTTTGGGTGGTGGGCAGGCACACGAAGCTCACCACCCTCAGGTAAACTAACCTACATTTACGCGAGCGAAGCAGCAAGCAAAATCTAGTACAAATATAAATTCAAAAACACTGAAGTAGTTTTCAAAACAATAGAGTCTAACAGAGTGAAACATAATATGAGTTTTAGATTGTATAGACAACGAGAGCTATCAAGACGAAAATTCTTAAGCGAAATAATTTGTTAGAATTAAACACAAACCGCGTAATTGAGCTGTTAGTTTTGTCGTGGTTGCGATGATCAAATAATACTCATGCCACATATAAATATAGTTGTGACAATCAGCCGTGGTCGGGCTAAACTGAAGATCAATAGATATGAAAATAATTTAATTGGGATGAAAATAATCAATAATTAGTAAGTGTCTTTATATATAAACAAAGATGCAGCTTCAACAAAGCCGGTTTTAGGATTCCAAATGTAAATTTTTCTTTAAATTATGTCTTCCGATTCGGCAGTTTCCGTTTGTTCGAATTGGGGTTTCTCTCAAAAGTTTGTAATTGTATTTCATTTGTAAATAAAAATCTTGTCAAATTGTATTTTTGTTGCCACTAAGCTCCAATTCTCTTTATAGACAAACTTTATAATTTACAAATTTCTTTAGAGACATTATGGAATGCGAAAAATACCGCGATACGAGCGACTCTTAAATTCATAATTTTATGCAACATAATATCACTTGCCTTCACTAACCCCTGCACTTTCTACTACAAAACTTGTATTACAATGTTGAGAACATAACATCATTTGTACTGTGTACATTTAGTATACATGTAAGGATGGATTATATTTTCACCTTTCGTTATTTTATGAATGACCATTAAAGTTTCGCATTGCAAGTTATATTTAATTTACGAATTGCCGTGAAGTTTAAATTCATGTAATTACGTTCTGATATTTTTGTTCTTCCTTTACATTAAAGCGCCGTTACATGTACGCGTTTCATTTCTTTTCTTTTTTTGGTTAAAGGTATGTATGTGTGTGTCTGTACAAATTATAATACAATTATATTTTTCTATAAGAGCCACTCTTTCGTATTGTTTTGAACTGAAAGTAAGTAGTTTTAATTGTAAATGTATATTTCGAAAATATAAAATATTAATATTTTACGCTAGAACCGATAAATGAGATTGTTTGTTCTGAATATCACGTGAGAACACATTCTTATATTTATTTTATTAATTCTACTTTATTAAATTAAGGATGTAGAAAGTGATATAAATGACAAAGACATTAGAAAATGAAACAGAAATACTGTTTTACAATATTTATTTTGAATAAATTCTTACAATTAAACGCAATCGTCTATCTTTCACAAAATCTCACAATTTTCGCGAGAGGCAGACGAATATAATTATTAGCAATAAATAAATAATAATTTACCTAATAAATAAATGCATTTTAGCGATTCGACTGAATGCCTCAGTCGTTGAGGTAGCCGTAGCTTATTTTCGTTTGGTGGGTTTTCGATTGTCACCAAATTATTGTATCGACTTCGCGTTCTTTCATATGTTTAGTCAGAAATAGTGGCATCGTTGTCTGATCTGCCCCAGGGCGATAAAAGAGGTCCAGTCGCGGGCCAGGGGGCGGGCACAGCAGGCGCAGGCAGGAGCTCAGCGCGCGGGTGCAAGTGCACCAGGGGCGATGGCGAAGCAGCCGCGAAGAACAACCTGGATACAGCCTATTGAAGAACAATGATGTAAAATTACCATGTCATTTCAGTCAGAGTGTATAAACACCCTTTTTGTTTCTTGTCTTCACATTTCTTTAATGACTGTACACACTCGTATATATTATTGTCACCTGGTGCGATATCTTATTAAATCACGTATGCAATTATATTGCTTCAATGAGAGATGATGGCTTACCACAATCTCCTAAAGCGATAATGAGCATTTGTTTTAAAAAAATTATAAATGGACTGGCGGAAAATGTATAATTTGCCTTTGCAAAAATAAATAAAAATGTTATGTTATCCTATAAAGTATTTAACTATTGTAAATTATAAAGATTTTGTTCGAACAATTACAGTTATTCTATAACAACTTAACTCAACAGTCTGCTTACATAATATTTGTATATAAAATTACAGCAAATTGTTTTATATACAACGCTGTATACCAAAGGTAAAGGCTTATCACGACAGTCCCTTTACTAAAGATGACTTGAATTATTATTTATTTGGATAGATACATGGTTTACTAGTCTGTTCATTAAGACTGCGCCGAGCGAAATGTGCCAAAACAGGCGGTCACAGTTAAGTTGATAAAATCGACACTTTTTGTTTAATACAAATATAAAATATACACTTACCATAACAATGAATGTATTTACAATTGCTCCGTGTAAAAAAGTTAAAATAATTAATATTTTCGCCTACAAAATTACTTAAAAATGCAAAAACGTAAGCTCGTGTTACGTGAATTTTAGATTATAACTGTAGAGCTTAAACGAAACATAAATAGTTTTATTACAATTTGTTCGTCCCAAATATTTAAGTTATTGGATAAAGTTACGGTAAATAAAGATACATATTTATCAAAAAAGCACTTTAAATCCTCCATACAATTTTTCTATGGCGTCCGCGTGCCGATTTGAATATCGAGATCATTTAGTCCAACCGCGTCTTAAGCTCGGCGCAGTCTTAACTTGTACACGTGTAAAAGAATAAAATAATGTAATAGATTAACTAATCTAAAAACCTCTATATGCATATATTGTAATATTTTACTAATAGGTATAATATTTTGTAATAATATATTTGAAAATCCGCCGTCCATTTATCAGGGCACAGGCATGAGTTAGGTTTTAAGAAAATGTACGGGCTTAAGTATTATTTCTTGATTGATTAATTTCATGTATCATGTGCATGTCATTTATGACAGAGTATCGACGTGTAGTTATGTCATGAATTGATGTGTTATACTTGATGCAGCATAGCATTACACCCGAGATATAAAACTTCATTATTACTAACTACTTAACTGAATTTATAGTTTTTAGATTGAAGCAGACATAGAGAGAGATTATATTATGGAGAGTAAATTATAGACTAATAAGCTAGCTTAGGGCCGATTGTTCAATCATCAGATAACTTTAACTTGAGGAATAAATATGGTGGTTTGGCATATTTTCTATACAAAAGTTGGCAAACATCAAAAGAATTCCCCAGATAAAAGTTATCCGAATATTGAAAAACGGCTCCTTACTCTTTTTTATATTCGACTAAACTATACCAGTACCGACTAAATGTTTCATTTTGCCAGGAAATCTTTCACGGCTTATGGTTAATGCTCTTACCTGACTAACAGCAACGATTAGAAGCATCACACCAATAGCCAGGTTCTTCACGGAGATGACAGCTAGAGCCATCAGCAGCGTGGAGATCACGCCCAACGTGAACATCACGGGCAGGAAAATGAAGGACAGGCGCTTCAAAGCATTGTGACCAAACGTACGGCTGACGCTGGTGTCTGAAATAAAAGCATTTAATTAAGTACCTACGTGAAATCTGACAAATTCTTGATATTCATAATATCGTAAATATGAGCTTGTATTTCTCTACAAGCTTATATTAACGACTGTCGCGGTTTAATATCAGCATTTTTACATAAATGAACATCCCCTTCCTCTACGACTATCCCAGTTTATGATATAGCGTTCCCCTACACCAACCGTTAGGTTATATTAGAGGAGCCGCTGTACCTTCCAGTGTAGGTATACAGAAAAAGGTGTGAAATTTCAACTCTGTTATAATTATTTGATGTATACTTTGTAACATAGATCAATAATTTTTAAATGTAATAGGTTTAACCAACGTGTAGTTTATCAAACATTTAAATTTAGTTTTCAATTATCTTTCTACCACAAATCAATCAAGAGAATAGGCTAGACCGGCCACGTGAATTTAGTAGATCGGGCTCTTTTAGCACATTGATATTCGAGTTGTACTTGTCTTGTTGTTATAATGACAAATCACGTAAAATAGCAGGTTGGGGCTTCGTGATCGCGACGAGAATTAACGTCTCATTAGCTAACAAAGTTCAAAGAAAATATGTTAATAAATATAACATTCAGGCGAAGGGGAAGAAGGATATATGAGAACGGAGTGTTATAAGCACGTTTCCTAGGAAAAATATGCGAACCTTTAAAATTATGATGTCTTGCAGTTATGTCTGTAGGTTCCAAATGGTTGCTTTAGTTATAAATAGTATGTTTACAAAATATAAAAAAAAATTGTCTTTTTAAATCTTATCTTAACAAGTTTATATCGTCGTGTCTTATCCGTATAGTTCCAAACGCACCACGGTTATTTTTTAGTCTGCATTTTTCTTATCTTGATCTGTCTATTTTGAATAATAATGAAAATGAGAATTAAAATGTGAGAACAATTTGATCATAATAAAACGTGACTATCCGTTCTTTTGCAAGACATATTTGACCGCGCGCCACAATATATATAGCGCGGGAGCACGGACGGTAAATGCTCAAGTCCCTTGGCCTAACCCTTCCCCTAAATATATTTAATCTTATTTCAGAAGTCGTAATTACTCGAGACAAAATTTTACTTGACATTCATTGAGTAAACATGTAAATTGCCAACTACAACTCTCTGTGACGTCTAATTGGCCATCATCACATATAATTTGAAATTCCAATAGTACAACATTGGCGCGTGGATTATGAGGTCATGACTTATGTTATAGTATTATGATGATGAATAGACATATTAATCACTATCTAAAATATGTAAATGTATTAAATTATTTTGGCCACCCTGCAACGTTTTGAGACTAATCCCACTCGCGACGCAATTCTCCACCTAATTATTAAATAATGTAACACTAATGTGTAACCACATTTAGCAGTGGTGACTACGAAAACTTTCGAGATTTCGTAAAGTGCTAGGGAACTTGGTAAAAGAAAATGGAGGCGTTGAGAAATAATACACTTTCCAATTATAGAGCGGCAAAATTAATAAATTGACTTCTTATATTTTAAATTGGATGATTTGTCTTCACTTGAATCTTATTAATTAACATCTGGATTTTTTTTATAACTGGATTCTGGCTTTCTTGTCTGACTAAATAGAAGGATTAGGCGGCAGCACACTCATTAAGAATCTCATCCATGGGGGAATTGACTACTAATTGGTATTCGAAATTGTATTTTCGCCAAGTAGGTAAACGACAAGAAGTAAACTAAATATTCTCTATTAAGTTTCCTAGAAGACATCTAGTTATTCCGTTGGCATTCTCTATTTACATTAGCGCTATAATTTACACTCGTAAACGAATTGCACAATTTACTCGTACGATTACTTAAGCTATATCATTATGGATCTCAAATTTATTTTAACGAAAAGTAATAGATTTTGCCGATAGCCGTGACTCTGCAGGTGCCTTATTACATAAAAGACAGGGCGAGTAGACGGGTGTGAGTGAAATCAAAGTCACGCAGAGCAAAACAGTATAATGCCCTCAGGATAAAAATAATATCAAAATTGAAATTCCATAGAAATGTTTGCATGTATTAGATGGCAATGTTTGTCAAATCTTGAGTGCTTGTTAACTAGAATTAAAAGTTATGGTTTTTGGTAGGCTAATTAGCACGAAATCAAAACTTAAATTAGCTTTTATACATAGATTTCATGTAACGTAAATATTTACTGCTAGATCTAAGAAAATGTTTTGAAAATTCCATCTTCAGTTCAATATAAATTGCTACTAGCGTAGCAGAGTAAACAAATTTAATAGCAAGCTTCAGTAGCTTACACTTCTAGTAAATATTTGTATGTCAACTTAAATCAATACTATACATATATTAATGTCTCGTTTAATGCTTTTAAATCTATATGTTCATGTTTTATAAAGAGTAACATAAAATATTACGATATTATTTAATAGCATATTAACTGCGATAGCCTGAGTAATAAAAGTATTTAACCCCTGAAATGCTAAACCGGGGAACAACGCGACTGCAGACGACAGGTTAAACTTTACAGTAGCTTGTATGTTGAGAATGCAATATTGTGCAGAAATGCTGAAGTCGACTGGCACCAAGTAATATGATGACAAACTACGAATATCATAGAATAGAAACGGCAATAAGAAGCAGCAAAATTGACGTTTTATTGGATGTCTGTTCAAATTGCCTCTATAGTAAATCCTTTTGAAGTTTCTATACTTTAGTGGGTCGTAGGTGAATACTTGGTCTACACCTTCAGGTTAGTTAAATAATTTAGTAGTATATAATATTATATTTGTAATTACCTTGGTTTAGGAAATCCTTTGTTTCCTCATTATCACAGTTCACCACAGAGACGAAAATGGTGACGTAAAGGAGACTCAACAGAGTGAATTTGTTGCACATTTTGAATGTCACAATAAAAGTTGTGTGCAAAATTAGACGGTGATCAGCAGGCGCCTGCTAGTGTATGACTGATGGGCTGTGTGCCTGTATGCCAGGATATAAAGTGTCTTGATGAAGACAATGGTCGGCAAGACCAAACAATCACGACAAAAGAAAGCGCAGGACAACGTGACTGCACGGTAGAAATGTCGTCCCCGATATCAGAGCCGCTTAAGGACTAATGTTGAATCATTAACGGTGTGTATGCTCCCGTTGGACATTGGGCTGATCCTTATCGACCGAATGAAACGGTGAAAGTGACAATTAGTTACTACAAAGCCGTCTAGGTGTCGATGATATATTTCATTAATCCTTTTTTTAAGGAATCGGTTACAATAACTATCTGGGCATATGTTCATGTTTTTATGGCCACACAAGTAATTATAATTGTTATAATCTAAAATTCCATGATGTAAGTATAAAATTGGTATTAGGTATTTTACGATGGATCAACAGAAACCGTTGCCATCGACACGATAAGAAGATAAGAATATCAGGTATTTGTAATATTTTCATTAATTTAGACAGTTATATATCATAAAATATCAATTTTCAAATAACATAAATGTTGTTTATTTAATTATTCTCGTACTCATCATTACGTATCCTTTAGCTTTACTCAGTCGGCCTTGCTTTCATTTAATATGATGGTTATTGGAAGCATAATTAGTGCAATTTTGATTTGCGTGTGTGGCGCCTAATTAAAGAACATAATTTTATCAAGTCTTCGCACGTACACAGCAGTGAAACTCGATCGGCTGGCGGCGGGCGCTCTAGCGCGGGGCAGCAGTGCGCGACACACCGGGCGCATGCGCGTGCGATGCGCTCGCGCGTGTCCGTGACCGTGCGTATGCTAATCACATACTATGTTCGGCAATATAGGCCATTTCCTGTCAACATGGAATGCCGAAAAATCAAACCGTAACACCTAGAATTCGCAGTGTAAAATTAGTGCTTTCACGCATTTCGTATTTCCTTATCGTTGCATGTCGTTCTCCGGCGATGTTGATTTATTATTCATGTAGTGAAATTTACATGTATCGATGCCTTGGAGTCAATCGCTCACGACATTCACGGTGATAAACACTAGTTATTATTAATTAAGTCTGTAAGATGTTATGAGTGACACGCAATTGTAATTTCTAAACGAACGGATTGCTTTAAATTTATGTA
Source organism: Catocala nupta (assembly GCA_963675205.1). NCBI lineage: Eukaryota > Metazoa > Arthropoda > Insecta > Lepidoptera > Erebidae > Catocala > Catocala nupta. The sequence continues at coordinate 20,098,552 of OY776086.1, read as the reverse complement.
AAATTAACAGATGTAAAAATGTATAAAAAAATAAGAGTGTTAGAAAGTTGTAATGATAAATGAACGTATAAATGCTATAAAGTGCTTGTTTTATCAGCAAACAATAAACAGTAAGTAGGTGCTGCATGAGAAATGAAAATATTTAAACACTATCGCTACAATTGACACGCACGCGACGCGTCTTGGAAAATGGTTTGTTCACTATTCTAAAGAGAAAACACAAAATCTATTATTAGCTTGTGCGTTCTTTATTATCACACAATCAAGTAAAAAATGACATAATTAAAAGTTTACTTTCAATTTCAAGCAATCTTCGTTCGATATGGATTATAACGTCTAGGTATAATGTTATGTGTACCTAGGTTGCGCTCGTAATTTAAGACTTTCTAATAATCTACTGTTCATGGCCATAAAGAAAATTGTACGTCAGAGGAAACTGCGATAATTCTTCTATAATTGTTTCCGTGAAAGAACTGGCGTGTATCGGTTCGTAATCAATTATTGCAATTTTATGCGGATTGGCGGGTATGAAGCAAATTTTTGTAAATATTTATTCCACAAAAAAAAATATATAATATATTTACCACCAAAACCTAAATTCGACTGAAGACTAGGTGCTAGAACTATTATAGTAATATATTTTGGATTTGATTTGTGGTTTATATTTACTGTTTATTTAATATACCGACGGTGTAACGTGAACAAAACCATGTCACTACGTGTTTTGAAAAATAAATCTATATGAGGCTCTCAAAAAAATGACTGATATGTCCATTCATTATTGGTGTAAGTATGTATATGAGAGCATCAACGGCTACCCGTGTCTCTTCCGTATTTTTACTACTTACATATTTAGGCTTAGATAATGTATAAAAATATATCATATTGATAAAACAATCTTAAAGAATTTACCTACACGTTTAATTATTACGTACCTAACGTATAATTGCTATGCAGGTGTATTTATTGGAGGGTATTAATGTTCGCACTGTGGTCAAAATTTGACCATTATCATTATTTAAAAAGAAAAGCTATGTGTTTCCAATTGTTTTTATTGAAAACTAAATATCATCAATAGCTAAAACGAAAAATAAAGTTACTGAACTGTATTGTCTTTGCTTCTAGTAGATATACATAAATATAATGTTAGTACATACATATAATTATTATGGCTTCGGTATGCTTTGTGATGTACTATGATAGATTTAATTAATATAATAGACCTCTAAATATTTAATTATTAAAGCCACCATACTATTGAACATTAAATTAACTAAGCATTAAATCTATACAAGATATGCTTAAAAGTAATAAATAAATAGATAGTTTAAGACCTGTGTATCCACAAAGAGATAAAAAGGAATGTATTTCACGCACATTTCGCCAGCTGTTTTATTACGTAATTGGGGACGAAAGGTCAGCATCATGCTCAAGCATTTTGCTCTTTTTTATTGCATTATTCATTTTCAAAACTAAGAAATACATTTTCTGAATACACGGTTGGTACAGCTAATGTGCCGAATATTTTTACACAAGTACTTTAAGTGTTATTTGTTATTGTCTCCTGTTATGCAGAATTGATTGGTGCGCGGTTGTGGTGTGTAAACCAGAGTAGTTAATTGTGCCGAACATAATACTTCTATCAATCACATTCAAAGACCAAGGCTAATTTAAATATGCTATTTTACCCACGCCTATTTTAATTTAATTATTTCCACCAAAGAGATACATTTACCATTGGCACCGTTTATCTAAATATCAAACGAAAGCAAATAACATATTGTATCATTGATTAATATTAAATTAATCAAAAACTAAAAAACATATACAGCTTTCTATATGACGACACGACGCGACACCGCATAGGCATATGCTTGGCTTGTAAACAACCAATGACGAGGTTATTCACCTGTTATTCTTAAACTTGTTTGCTACATTAAGACAGACAGTCTTATTTCGCAACAAGCATAACAGACAATTTCTCAAGCCCACCAAAACCTTAACTTTATTAACATTTCTAAAATACCATATATAAATCTTGAATAATAAACACAAAATTAAATTTGCGTGTCCGCTTCACTTTAGTAGGTATTTTACGCAACATCTAAATATACGGATGTTACAGGATATTAAACATTAATCATTATTTGATTTAAAAAACCTTCCGTAGTGAAATAATTTTTCATTGTTGGCGTCCAAATAAAGCTTTCGCTGGTAGTGGCGAAGCAGATACCATTTGGGGCGCGAGTAGTGAGGGAACACGCGGCGGCTTCAGTCCAGCCGCAACGATGCGACCGCTCACCGCACTTCTCATACTGGCCGCGTGCCAGTGTTTACATGCGCACCAGCATCCGCGCACGCCGCGACATCTCATCAAGGAAACCTTGCACTCGCTCCTCGGGAAGCAAAGTAAACCCGTCCAACGTATCGTCACCTGCGCGGATAACTTAGGGCTAACAAAATGCATCAGTGCCCTCGGTGTGTGGAGAGCAGAACGCGCTATCGAAGTCATCTCCAAAGATTCAGCGACTCGATTCAATCTGACTGAGGATGTGGAACTGTTTCCATGGAAGAAGTACAGCAATAGTACCACCGAAGAACTGAATTCACAGCTTGTTGACAGTACTCAAAAACTGCTCCAATATCGTCCGTTGACATTTAATATGATATCTGGATATACAGCAAATCTGAATTCCAAGGAAAATGGTTCATTGTCACTCGATGTACATAAAAGTAAGTACTTAGTTTATATTTTGACTTAAATAGAACAATAAATTTATCCTCCATTTGTGATTACTATGCGTCGACTGTTGCGGTGAATGTTCGCCAACTGTAAAATCATTTATCTTAAATCTAGATCAGTGAGGTGTACCTCATAATAATAATAATCATAATTGTGATCGTTATAGACATAAAAATACACATATGTATATTTGAACATATTTAAAAAATACTAGTATACATTGTATAGTGTTCAATTATTGACTGCCTCAATGGCATTGCGACAATGCACGAGGTCACGGGTTTGATTCCCGGGTCGTTTAATGTTATTGTTAATTTTTATCATGAAATTGTCAATAACAGCACAGAATCTTAACCTGTGCGTATAAAACGGCAAGAAACTCGCCTCCTATTTCGTGGGCTTTAAAACTATAGACGGTCTAATGTGGGAGTTTTTACCTTTGCTTACCCTTTTGGGAATATAGGCGTGTATTTTATATCAGATTTTATTAATTAAAATAATTGTTTACTTCGCTCCCGTGCATGACTCTATCCACGTGGTAAAGATATTTGTTTAAAATCTTACAAAAAATCGCGATGCAGTCTAAGGTTATATATTTTTTTAAATTTCCGCCTAACCTTTTTAACGTAGTAATATTTAAAAAAAATATACGTAACGATTTGTTCTTCAATCAAATCTCAAAGAATCCTAAATAAGTTGTTACATTTACTTAATAAAACATTGTTTCATATTTATTATATGGTTAAGTACTAGTTAGGATAAGTAGGCAGATTTATTATTATTATTTACCTATAACGTGCTTACAATTACATACAGACATTCAAATAGGTAGTTATTTTCCATCATTAGTACTTATTGTTATCTACTTGAAAACAAAAAGCCCCTAACGAAATTCTCGTAGTACGCTAGCGTGTCTTCAAGCAACATTGTAATATGAGTCATTGTCACTTTTTTGTTTTATTTATCATATAGAAAGAAAGTGGAGCGGACGTAATACTCCACTGGTTAGTGTTTTCATTTCACTTTTTAATTTATTTTTTTACTTTCAGCTGACGAAGTAGAAGGCCGCACGAGTATGAAAAAAATACAGAAAGAATTTTATAAGTTCGCTCCAATAATGTTAGCGCCCGGACTGTTCATGTCAGCTCTCGTGCCGTTTGTGCTGCCCAGTTTGAAGATGATGGTAGCTATGGTTGGACTCATGAACCAGATGGCATTAGTAGGTGCGATATTCACAATTCTAAGAAACAATGCCTTCGACGACAAATATAACCACAGGGTTGTTTACGTTAATAAAGGGTATGAAAATGAAAAAATTAAGTATGCCTCATCTAATAATGAAGAACACTTTCATACCAACCATCTTGGTATTCTATACGAAGATCCCAAAACACCTTCACATGGGAGACCAATAGTGGACCCGCCATTTGAAGAAAATTTTGGTAATATAGAAGAATTATCGCCTTTATCCATAAGTCCAGAATGGATAAAAGAATATACAGATAATAAAATGAGCGCGATGTTAAAAAAGCAGCCTAGTAATAACGTATATTATAATGGAAGGATACCAATAAGCCGATCAAAAGCCTAATGCCAATTTGAAACATGTATTTGCCACTCTACGATTATGAATGACCTGCCGAAAAATAAATAATTATTAAAGTAATAAATGTGACGCCATTAGGCGTGAAAATGTAAATAATGAAACCAAAAAGTTATTTATGTATTTATATTGAAGTATTCAACTTTTAACATAATTCATTTATTTATTTATTGTTTAATTCTTGCCAATAATTTATTACTTACATAGATACATAACTAATAGAAATGTAACTAATACCTAAACGTTGTATTTTAAGTCGTAATATTTATTAATGAATGAATACAAAATTAAAGTAAAGAATAAAATAATTGTAATTCTTTTTGGATTATACTTATAAAGCTACAGAGGTTATAAAACTGATTTTTATTAATTTTCTCGTTTCTGCGTATACACAAATGTAAATACATTATGGATTTAAATTAAAAGCCTTCCATAATAGAATGAAAAGCCGTGCTAGCAACAGTTCGTACAACTTCAAAGCTTTAATGCTTGGTGAATTAATTCTGGGCAAGTCAGAAAATCGGGGCAGTGTTGTAACTAACTGTCTTTGAATACAAGCAATGAATTGTCTCTCTAGGGTATTAACGTATATCACCATTGAAATTTTAATTCATTTTAAATGTTTCTTATTTCGCTAAGTAAGAGTGCAATGTTGCCAGATAAGCAATATGATATTTTTGTTATGTGATGGATTATTTAAATATTTTACATTACTGTATTGTCCGTACTAATAACACAAAAATCCCTGCAAACTGCAGTAACTTTTATTTATTCTGATACTAGATTTTGTCTCCGGATTCGCTTGCGTAAACATAGGTTAGGTTAAGTTAGATTAGGAACATTACTTTTCTTGGATAAAAAGTATCCTATGTCCTTTTCTGTTCCCCTGACAACGTGATGTTGACCGGTCGAGTAGCTAAGTTGTGAAATCGTAACAAACAAACTCATTTCGTATTTGTAATATTGATTGGGATTATGAAGAGGAGTTTAAAACTAGACTACAGCACTGCTTCTAACAAATATGTTACTAAAAGACAGCTTTACCATGCCTGAGTAAGCTAGGCATGTTTTAATGGTATAAATATGTTTGTTTTATGGAGCTATCGCTTCTCTCGCACAGTAATCTTTAACAAAAGTTATACCGTAAAAACAAACACGATAGGTACACCTTAATATTTAATACTTAATGGCAATATTTGAATCATATAAATAATGTTGAATATGCTTTGATCCAAAGTGAACATGTTTATTTTTCGAGGTAAATTGGTTGAATCCCCAAATCCTGCTGCCTAAAAGGTTCGTATGTAAACTCAATATTGGTTCTACAATAATTAAATTGAAATTCAATTATTAATTTAACATAAATGTGGCTTTATGTTTTAGCTGCAATCAAATATTTTGACGTTTTAAAGATACATAAACATTTCTGTTATTAATTATTATACCATTTTATATGGTGATCTATATCTTATAGCTTTCTTACTTAATTGGCAGTGTTATTGGGTTTTAGGGATTCTGAGTAGCAGCACGAAGTCTGGCACTGTGCTCGTTAGACGGCGATACTGCTGGCTATGTATTAGACGGGACCTAAAATCATAGGCAAATTGTGAGTGTTATATACCTCTACCTATCTATTCTGGAATATAGGCGAGGAACTATGCATGTATGTAATAATGTTCTCCAGACCGAATTTCGATCATGGCGGCCAATCTTTTTTTATTTTATTTTTATTTTGCTCGTCAAAATGACCACACTACGCCTGATGGTAAGCAGTCGTGTGGTCTAAGAGCAGTGGCCTCCATATCGTCCTCATAGCAGCTGAGGCGATGTTGAGGTCTCTACTTTGACGGCTTGAGAAGGTGCTTTTTCACGCCCCGCTTAAAGGACCCAGGATTGAAGGAAGAAGGAAACACGAAGACTGGCCATCTGCGCAGGGGATATTATAGTGTACAAGTGTGTGCGCAAACACAAGTGCACTCTTTGTTCACTAAACCTCATGATCCGATGGGACGGATGATCCGACACAACCGGAGAGAAATCAGGCGCAGGACTAACGGCTTTACGTGCTTTCCGAGGCACGGGGTGTCTAACACCACCTACTTCCTAACTCCGGGCTCGTATTATGATTTCTTAACAGACAACCCAATAACTTTTTGTTGACCCGACCCGGGATTCGAACCCGAGATCTAATGCACAGCAGTCGCATTCACTATCGCTGCGCCACGGAGGCATGTATGTAAATACATAACCATATAAATAAATTAAAATTAATGGAAAAGCAAGCGCTAGTAGGATATCGTTAGACTGTCGCATAGAGTTCTCGAGTCTCCTAAGGCACGCACCTCTCACTTTTCGAAGTTATGTGCATATTAAATAGTTAGTTATCGCTCGCTTTAACAGCAGTGAAGGCAACCATAGCGAGGACACCTGCAAGTTCTTCATATTATTCTCAAAGACCTGTGAATATGCTATGATCTAATTCTTCTCACACTGAGAATAGGTGAGTGCCCAGCAGAGTGACATTTCATATACACACATCAAAAAAGTCCGCGTTCACTTGGAAAAGTTGAGATATTTTTCTCGTGTCAAAATATAATTAATTAATGCATTATTTATTGCTATAACATTTCAAAACACACAATTCTTATATGAAAATCTCTATATTATTCATTTTTATTTTCTTTTCGTTAAAAATATATATTTCTCTCTCTCAATACTATTTTAATTAACACACGTTTTCTTGTACCTACAGATTGAAATCATTTATAAACGACAATAGTTTCTATAAAATGACGTCAACGATAGCTTTGGCCGTTTCTTGCTACAGATGCCACGTCAAATCGCTAGAGGTCGTCATCTATTTTAATGAACTTGCCAGCTATTTTCAAACCAATTAAAAAGGTATTAATGTCTAAATACCAACGCAGTCATCTTCCAATTGCGGCGGAGTCGTCATTATTATGTACTAGTTTTTGACCGTGGCTTTGCCGACGTGAATTCTATGGGATCAAATACCTACTGGGATAAGATATAATTAAGTTAGATTATGTCCTTCCCCAAGATACAAACTATTTTCTTGTCAAATTTCCTTAAAATGGGGTTAGTGGTGTAGCCGTGAAAGTGTAACAGACAAACAGACGGACAGAGCTACATACTTTTGTATTAATAATATTAAGCAGTATGGATTATCACATAGTTAATAGTAAAAAGCAGTGTTATCTGGATACATCAAATATTTACAACTCGTGCAATATCCTTGACGTTTCAGGCTTTTATCAGCAACGATAATCGTAATCGTATCAGGCGGGCTAAATTCATCTAGCCACACATCGCTAAATATCGAATAATTTTAATTGTCACGCATTGTATTCATTAAAAAAAACCACTCATAAATTAATGGCGGTACTGTTTTCCACTAATTAACATTATGAATTTTATGAATGTAACATCACCCATATAATATATCTCCCTATAAAGTAACAATATAACTATTCAGTTTACCTTTTAATGGTCAGGTGTGGCAATTACTCGTTCAATAGAAACTCTATCTAAATTGCTTTAATCACGTAACTATTTAAAGCTACTTTTTAAGCACAGATATTCCACTGAACGGGTTAAATAATTACTTTTATACTAACGGGTTACCCTAGCCTATCAATGTATATAGCAGGGCCACAGAATAAATATAGTACTAACGCAGGGCTATGAGCTAAAGGTGTAGATTCTTTAAGCCTTTAATAACCACGGCGCTGGACGTCACTCGAGATATTGATACCTAGCATATTGTTGCTATTGGCAATGGTAAGGGTTCAATCCTGACTGTCGTGTTACAGCTAATGGGATTTTTAAAAAAGAAACTCCTCTCTTGGATTCTAGGAATATATCTTGTCGTCGACTTCATAAACATTGACAAAAATAACAGGAACAACGGATTCATCTCATCAAATACATTTGTCAAATTAATCATAGTTAAATTGGATTTTATTTTTTTATAGGAACCATGGGTTTACTACAAACTTTTTCGTGAACTACATATTTGTAGATAACATAATTTTCTAATTGTATAACAGAAAATTTCCACTCTAGATATAAATACTGTGTAGCGGATGACCTTACAAACATTCAAACAACGGACACAAAGAACTTCCAGCCTAAAACATTTTTTTGTGGATGACACAATTTTTCTGTGTGGGTATAGAATTTAAAATATACTTGACGGTCTGCAGTGGGGAAGCGACCATTAAATCATTGCGCCTCCCTTACGATGGATTATTAAAAGTCTTATCATTCAACGGGCATTCTTTCCAACCCCTTCGTAAATAGCGCATTACATTATCCGAAACATCAGGTATTATCGGCAGGTAAGACTTACCTGATTCATTGAGCCGAAAAATTGTCTCATGCAGAACTGTCTTAAAATATGTCGTACTAGATGTGCCCGCGGTTTCACTCGCGTTTATGGTTACTGCGCTGCCCCCGTGGGTCGTAGCGTGATGATATATAGCCTATAGCCTTCATCGATAAATAGGCTATCCAACACTAAAAGAATTCTACAATACGTTTTCCCTTTCTATTTGCTATTAACCTTGACTAACAGGTCGTGTTCAGTATTAATTTTAGAGAAGAGTCGTTGTTTTAGCAGCAAAATCTCTTAAATTAATTAATTTAATAATAGTCTTGGAATACAAAAGACTCATTAATAAATTTCGCTTCCAAGTGGATTGCCAGTGTTTGTTGGGATGGCATAGATACGGCTAGACGCGGTCGAACACTTGTGCAGTGTATGTGTAGGTATGTACCGTACTACAAATACCGTTGATACTTTGGTACAGGTCTGGCTCAGGTACTGTGGCAAGGCAAGTTTGAGAAATAAAACAATTCACAAAATATTTATGATTTATCAAAATGTTAGGTACCTAATCATATCCAAAAATAGTTAACACTAGTAATCTTAGTAATTTGATCGACATTCCGCTGCACAATAAATTAAAACTTAAAACAACTTTGTGTCAAGTTTCACTAAGGGCCTTGTACATCTTTAAATAAGTGTAATTTTAAGTATTACACGTTTTAAGTTATTTAAAAACGATGGCATTGAGGCGCTTAATGAAAATAAGTTAACAATAAATATCAGTAACAGTCACCACAAACATTAGAAAACGATACAAAGACCATCATAAAACAATATCACAAATAAAGAGTAAAAGTATATTACAAAATAAAGAATGCAAAAAGTAGATTCAGTCGCTTACAAGTAATTACTACTTACAATTTCCTAATCATAATGTCTTTACATTATCAAACACAAAACATTTGTATCTTTTTACCTATAAATTTATATACCAGTGTACGGTTTAGTACCTTAACCAGCATCAAATCTAAAATATTTTGCAAACTATGCCCATATGCGGTTCATACTTTATAATATTACACCGGTATTTGAGCAAAACTCTACAAATTAATTTGCTATTACCATACGCGTTCGAATTTCCGACAATTTAAACCTTTAAATTCCATCTTGCTACACATTAAGCGTTGAACATTCATGAACGCACAAACGTAGGTAATTTATCAATAAAAATGCTCATATAATACAACAGTCAGTCAGTCGTACAAAGGGCAGAAAAATAATGAACAAATTCCAATCTTTTGAGAATTTATTCAGTTTTTCTGTGAACTATTTCGGCTAGTTGTTTCTCTTCCTCCGTCATATCCTGGTCGTCCCACCCCCACACAGGGTTCTCTGGATGGTGGTGATCCTCTTTGGTTTCCAGATTTTCTTTAGACCATGGATGTGAACCGTCTCCTGTCCTGTTCACCCTTTTCCGGATCATATCAGCTGACACCGTCTTCAGATCATAAGCCAAACCTGGAAGTGTCATGTAGAATATTAACAAATGTAATAAATGAAATATAATTAATAAAATGTGTACGTGCCGATGTACAGGAATATTCGCTAAGTGCCTACTAAACCACTTAATGGTAAAATATACTATTTAAAGCTTACTAATTTGTTGGTAGGTAGCATACCTATTAGATAATATTTGTTTCATATGAACCAAGATATGATTTGCTCACCAGTAGTAGGTATAATATTAAAGCTCGTTTGGTTCAGTTTATAGTGAAAGAGATAAATGTATACAGATAAACGTTTAAAATGATTATTAGCAATTGTATCATAAAACTATAATTAGGTTGTACCTATCTGTTCTGAACAGATACCAAAATAGTGATAAAAAATTATGAAAATCTAATTGATGCAATTTTACAATTTGGTAGCTGAAGGCTTAGCTTTATTTCGTTTGTTAGTTGCATCTTTTTGATTAATTTGTAGAACCGCAGATCTCATAGTGTGGTTCATGTAAATAACGTAATAAACGAACTGTAGTCCATACGAACAAAATTGCGACCAAAAGTAAGTAATCCAATCACAGATTTGTTTAAACACTGACACACTGTTGGGCACAACTGTAACGAGAGGGCTCAGTATTTACTCGTATATAAAAAAACGATTCTTATATCCTCGGTTCGAATAGAAATTCGAGTTTAACGGCAAGAGTCGACATGGCATGGTTTTCTGTGGACATTATTTATCATCGTTATAGTAAATAATAATAATTAGCTATTTATGAGGCACGTGATTTTGAAGAGTTAGAATTCCGTACGATGAGTTCTCTAATACAATCATATTTTAAAATTAACATAGATAACCATAAAGTTGTCAGATTTAGAAACCTCATAAAAAATAGTTTAAATAAGCTATATGCTACTGCCTTACTCCATTAACCTATTGATTCGCAGCAGCATACCGGTGACCAGACATAATATACTTTTTGTTACCCATGTGTAGTATTCTGAGTGTTAAATGACTACGAAGCGCCTACTAGAACTACGCTAGCAAATAACTCACAGGTAAAAACACTTTTTAATTCAATATGGAGGATGAAAAATAAAGCATATAGTATACGTACCATGTTTAGCAGCCCAGTCGATCAGTGCAGTGGACAAGTTCGTACTGTAGTTACCAAGCTCAGCCGCTTTGTAGTCCCACGGAAATACATGATGGTAGTTGTGCCAGCCCTCACCAAATGCGCAGATAGCAACCGTCTTATTGTCCGTAGCGCCTATGTTTCTGAAATAGCATAACACATAACGTATGTTACTAACCTTAAAGCCGTAATATTATACTTTGAACCACGGAAAAGAGCTAGTCTTATCAATATACAATGACAGTAGATTAGAGTGCCTCATCCGCGCGATGCTTGTGAGTGCGACTACTAATAAGGTCTCAGGTTCGATTCGCCTGCTGGACAAAATCTTTTTGAAATTTGTTAAGAAATTTTAAGTAGTAACATGTAGTCTAATATAGGACCGTACCGTAGGTACCGGTAGAAGATATTATACTCCATTTGGTTAGGTACTTAACTAAAGGTAAACAATATTGATGTTTCTTTTTATCTAAAAACTCAGTTTAAAAATAAAATGCTGCTAAAGATCAATGTAAATACAACAATAACGATTACTAAATCAATTGAACCGTTAGTTTAAGCAGTAGTTTATTTGTTTAATATGTGTTTGTGTAAAAAGTCACATCAAGATTGTTTAACTTTAGTTAAGTACCTAACCAAATAGAGTATAGGCTGGCTCTCATTACGTGGGACTACAATCGTAGGTACTTGTTAAAGAGGAGTAACACCTCTGCTTACTCTTTTAGGGATATGGACGCGACTCTTTGTATGGCTGTACTTTAATTTAAGCACTTTATAACATTAAACTATGATTGAAGTTACAAGGCGATATTTTTTTTATAGTTCAAAGTATTATTATAAATAAGTAACCCTCTTTCGGTTAGAATAAATAAGTAATCTAATCTTAAATGACAATTTAGGTTTGAAATGGATTTGTAGTCTAAATAAATATTAAAGCTAAGTGCCTTTAAAGGTAAAGATTTGCGCGTGGTAGTTTAATGTGTAGCGACTACACTAAAATGTATAAATAAAATGCGATTAAGTAAGTTAGGCAAACACATGTAGATAAACGTTTGCGAGATTCTTAGTTGTTTGCTTATACAATAAAACAATGAGCATTTTTTGTGTAGCTTTTGAAAGCTTTATATAATGATCATCAAATTATGTCGCTGACTTTGTATTTGTTCAAGGAACTAATTGTCTTCCATTGAACTCGTACGTACATTCCAAAAACTAATTGTTTTTACTTTGAGTCGGGCTTAATATTGATAGCACCTATTTTAAAGATTGCTTTGAACTGAAGTAGTGAATGACTGAATTAGTTGGGTTTTTATGCAGATATTTTACATAGGACGTTAAAATGTACCTGGATTTACCAGGTACGTTTTAAATGTTTAATATTATTCTACCTAACCTTACCTTGCATAACCCCGTCTACTAATGACGACTCACTAGTATGCATACATAGACTATATGCATGTAAATTGTACGTTATTCTATAAAATGTGATAAAACATTTTCTCTAGAACTGGGAAATAATTTAAACCATTAATATAGGTAAATCCTCGACGGAAAATCAAACATCGGCGAATAATTTTAACATTGACTATGAAGTAAACATACAATCTAAATATGCAACCATCATCAAAGTATCTAACATTTCGTTCGGAAGCGTAACCGGGTCAAGTTCCTATTCGCTGCACATTTTTATTTAAAAACTTTCACCGAATATTCGTAGATACACTGCCATGATTAAGAACGGAGCGTTGTAAAAAGAGAAATGTTGGAGATAGCACTTACTTGTCGTAGGGCCTGTTGCCCCAGATGTGAGCGGCGGAGTTGACGAGCCACGTGAAGTGCAACGTCAGCGTGTACCTGGTGATAGACGCCACGTACCACGAAATCCAAGCGTTCTCGCCCCAGAAGTGGACAGGGATCCAAGCGGGTATCACGAAGCATAGCAGAGGCATCACCACCAAATACGTTCTGAAAATAAACGTTTTGAATTAGTCACAAGAGAAAAACATTATGTAATGTAGGTCCCATAGTAACACTTGCTATAGTTACACTACTATTATAAGTTGTATTAAGTTGCCAGAAAAGTGAAGAAGAAAGACGAGAACAAAACAAGAACGCTGGCACGGAACTACTTAAACAAAATTTTTGTTTTATAGTATTAGGTTGGAATAAATCAAGTATTTGCTGTCAAATGAGACTGTGACATCAACAATAGAGAAATTTTAAATTCTTATCTGCCTATCAGTTTGTTATAAAATCAATTTGATGGATTTTAGTGTAAAACTCACAGTTTGAGAATGAACTTAAAATCTAAACCTCATTTTATCTAATTTCACGTATGAGATAAGGTGCTGTAGTAGTTCACGCAATCAAATTCGTGGATAACGTTGATTATTTCATAGTAATTAATGTATGAAACATTGGTAATTAATAACTGTATCTGTTTTTCTTTATTTTTGTCTGTACTACATTCTTACTGTTTATATTTTATTAAGATAAAAAATTTCTGTTTACTGAAATTCGGTGTTTATAATAATAAAATAATATCAGCCCATTATTGAACTGTATATATGTACATTTGATAAATTAAGTAAATAGATACATTTGATATCATTACGTAATGTAGGTTATGTTAACCTAAGCGTTCCATAAATAAGTTACTACTTTAGATCACATCAATTATAAATATAGAGAACATCGCTAAAGGTAAACATTAAAGGTATTGGCACCTTTTAATAGTATGAAACGAAATCGTTATTTGCGTATGTCTGTTTCTGTGTCCGCTTAATTCTTCTAAACCTACCGTAGGGTACGGATTCCGTATAAAGTGTTTAATTTCAATGTATAACATTCGCGTAAACATAAGACAATATTATGGAAATTTTAATTATTTTAAATTTTAAAAAAATGTTTAAGTATAATGTAATCCAGTTTAATCGCAGGTAAATAGTAGAGAAAAGACTTTGTTTTGTAATCAATTCGGCAAAATATGTGTAAACCTTATGAGATACTTACAATGTACAAAAACGTTGTATACCCTAAAATGTCTATAAAACGTCCGCGAAACCATATAAACAATAAACTGTTTTATCTTTTACCTATAAATAACAATAGGTTATTTGCGAAGTTCATTTAAACAATAAAATATTGATCTAAGTGGGTAACCCAGTCAGATTAAAATTGCCGTTTACATAAAATAAATTAAATAAATACTTTAGAAGATATTGCAGATTTTAAATAACATGCAACAAAAATAATAAGTTGTTTGCGTGACGATAGTTAGAAACCATGCGAAGTCGCAGCGAGTGGCTTGTTCCATATAATTTTAAACATGAGCATATTATAATTATGTTCATTGTTCAGTACTACAAAGAACATTACCAAGTATTCAGTTTTTGTATAATTACTTATTAAAATTTTATCCTGTTGATGTAAAATATAATTTTTAAATAACGTAGTATCTCCTACAAACAAAAGGAAATATGTTTCCAGAAACATTATTTTAAGAACATCAAAAGATTATTGTCTTCTTTGGGTAGAGCTTAACCTATTTGATCAATCCCGGCTATGAGATTTAACGTTTTAACGTCATAGATATATGTACCAAATGTAGTAACAGTCGATTATATTATTTTAGATACTTTATTTTTGGAGTTTAGAACATCAGATCTTCTACAGAGTCAATGCTTTTTATACCTAGTTTTCAGATAATTTAAATTTACCTTGACGACCACTACAGCCGGCACAACTACCAATGTGCTCTTAGAGACATGAGTATGATATCTGTTTTTAGAAAAGACAAGTAGTTATAGGGATAATCCTAAGTGTGAGAGTAAGTAGTTGAGTTTTAGGATTTTTAAGTAATGTAATTAAGTTAGTATCGTGGAGGACTTTAGGACTATTGAAACAATGCCACAAGTGCCTTGTGCCATCCAGCCTTCGAACATCAAATTGTGTATCACAGAAATTTTGCCCTGTGTAGGAATCGAATCCACAACACTCGACGCATTGACAGCCGTGAGAAGCAACTTAAACCACTGTATTATTCGTGCAGTTAAATTACCAACAAAGTGTTTAAGCAATTTTCGTGAGCTTCTTTGCATCACTGGCCTGTCAGCTGTAGAGCATTTACTAAATATGGATATCAATTTTACTTATACATTATGTATAATTTCAGTGGTGCGATTCGCGGTTTAACTATATAGCCGTGTTACGTCTCGTATGAAGTATAATTAGCAACTGCGTGTTTTACACCTGTTACCTTGAATTTCTCTTTAGTCACGCCATTTAACTTCCTACTAGTGTCTTTGTTGAAGTGGAAATTTTTGTAAGCGTTTACATCTATTTTAAATTATATTTCGTTGAACATAAAACAAAATAATTAGGTAAGATAACAAGAATTATCAGACGTGAAACAGATATTTTGCTAAATATAATATAAAATAGGGCATATACATATATACCTAAATAAAATACAGAATGAACCGACAAGCATATTTAGAGAATGTAATACAAGTGAATGGAGCACAACAGATATGACAGGATCGTAGTGAGTGGAAATCTGTAGTATCTGGCTATCCTTTAGTGAAACAGGCGCGAATGTGTGTATGTGCATATGTATACGTACAGTCACAGACAATATAATACTATTCTAGGTACAGACACATTCGGCTCTAACTATTGTTTAATTACTACAACATTTACTTAGTTAAATAATTATCTATCAGTCGTATGTTATTTTAGAAATAAATTAAGTATTATTTATAATAATTATAAAACCTACTTAAGTATATAAGCCCGTAAGTGTAGTATCGTGTTGTGTCATCTAGATTATCATAATCAAGGAAAATTTATTGTAATCTTCTGCGATAAACATGTCTCAAAGTACTCTGACCTTATACATTAAACATCTACTTGAGTGACACGATATTGTTAGACATTATTTTTTTAATAAACATAGCGTATTAAACTTACATACCTATATGTATTTTCGTCAGAGGTGTATGTGCATAATTTCATACAACAAGTTTTATTTTAAAATCTACTAAATACATCCCGCGAAACCGACTGCGTGTTTTAATTAAAATTTGTACATTGTTGATACCTTAGCTGCAGCGTCATTTCCCGGATCCAAGCAATTAAACATTGTATTAAAAATTTTTATTTTTGAGAAAATCTGAATATTCCTATTTAATATACAACATATAAGAATACTTACTTTTTCTGGAACATAACAATAGGATCTTTTTCCAGGTCCGACATGTCGACGGAAGCGCCTTTCTCAAACACGTCCTTATGCTTGCGCACCATCAACCACCCGATGTGAGAGAAAAAGAACCCTCGCTTTGCATTGTGGGGATCTGCGTCTGTCTCCGTAAACTTATGATGTACTCTGCGTAAAGAGAATTATAATTGATTAGCACAACTTAGCAGTAGCATTTAAAAAACAAGCACATAAATGCCTTTGCCTTTATAAAGGAGAGAGGGACTAAGGGAAAGAAAGAAGAAGCTAGAAATGCTCGATACCTAATTTTGGTCAGTAATGGGAGTACGCGTACTAAGTACTAATGTACTTCCAGGTACAGTTACAAATTCCATGCTGATAAAAGTTTCTACCATAAAAGCTTAATAACTATACGAATTTGGACAATAAATATAGTATGTCACTCTTACAATTAGCAGTCCTTCTTACAAATATGCCTTAGGTTACTCTTACCAGTAATGGTTGTGCCAATAAAAAAAAACTTTATGAAACATCTAGGTAATACTGTATTATATATAATTTTTTAGCAGATGCTCCATCAAGAAGTATAGTCATAAGAAAACATGCCACTGGACAACAATCTTAAAACTCTGACTTAGTTGACCTATTTATAATAAAAAAAACAATCTACCCCGCTTATTTTATATAATTTTGAAATAATAACTCATGAAATATAGATAAACATAAAAAGGAAAGGAGACCAAATTATTTTATGACACACTTCCGCAAGAATAAATTAATGCCATCACAAAATATCGAGAATCGCAAGGCACGAATTTTCTGATTTTTGTGCACAAACTCGGAATATCATTAACCTTATATTTATGACATGGATAATAAAAAAAAAATAACCATCGTCGTTGATGTGCTATAACTGGCATTTGTTTGTCATTTCTTTCCGTCGAAAAATATAAAAAAAACCGATATGATTTTCTAATAGACGTTACTGGAATAAAGGAAAGAGATACCAGGAGTACGTATGATAAATATTGTAGATAAATGTCTCATTTAAGAAACTTTTTAAACAGGCATGCTTTAGCTAATATAAAACAAAAAAAAATAGAATAATTTTTCAAATTTTGATTTTGTTTTAGTTATATGGAAACACAACGTTTTTAAACCAAATTATTTGTCTTTTTACCCGACTGCGTCAAAAGGAGGGTATTGTTTGTCGAGCGTATGTATGTATGTATGTCCATTTCTTTGGCACGCTCTACAGCCCAAACGGCTGGACGGTTTTTGACATATCAGGTGTCGTTAAATTCATCGGAATTGTGGTAGTGACATAGGCTATATAAATTTTCAAAATGGCGCTCGAAAAAATATTTTAGTTGATATTTCATTATTTTATAAATTAAGCTTACAAAACAATGCATCAATCAGTCGAATTTTATATACATATTGTGATACTTGTTTTTCTCTTTTTAGTTCATTACTTTTAAGCAGTCGGGTTTTTGTTTTTATAATTTACTACCCGTCTGTGCTGCAAAAACGTATGTGATTGAAGAACTTCAGATTTCAAAATAACTATATTGATCATCAAATATTCGACAGCGAATTTTATCAGCTTATTCGACTATTTTGTAGCTTTCAAAATACGGGGAATTATATAACTGTGGGAAATAATAACACATAATTCGAGTCAAACTTTATAATATTTTTAGGTTTAACTAATACTGGTTGATAAATAAATAGAGCAAACAACACTGCAGTAATTTTTCTCAGTTCTTTGGATTTGATTGTAATTCCAAATACTGAATAGCTTTTATAGCTGCTATAAAAGCTATATAGCTAACAAGGGATTCCTATATACATAAAGTCAAAAAAAGTTAAATGCAATGTCGCTGGTCTTTCTCGGAACTGACCGCCTGCTGTGGTAACGGTAACCGCAATCTTAAAGTTTGAATTGTCTTAATAGCTTCTTGCAATCCAAAATGAATAAGTCTTTTTGAGGTCGACGGTTTCATTTCTTTTTAGTCTTTAACCTTTCTTACCTCGATCTTTTTCAAAACGTTGATTAATGTAATTAATCAGTAAACGCGTGAACTACTTGACCAATTTAATTAAGTAACAATTGCTTGTTTCCACACAATTGACATCATCAAATATATATACTATAATTATTACTTTACTGAAAGTGTAGCTAACATGAGTTAGTCTGAAATAAACCTTGAAATTGTTGTATGAATATTATATATTTGGCTTGATAAGGTCCTGTATTGTAAATTAATTATTGAAATTTACATGAATATTTATGATGCTCAAGCTCGGCTATACTGTAAAGTATTTTGTAGATTATAGAACATTGTTTTATAATGCGAAGTAAAGCAAATATATCACGTAAGGAAGGGTAGAATAAGGCGGTAATTCCAAAAATATTTCCAGTGCAATTGCAATTTGACGTTATTCGATGCGATAACAAGAATTCAACAGATTAGGTACATTGGGGTTCCTATTATGGAAACATAGTTTAGTGGTTTCTACAGACTTGAGCCTGACTGAACATAAGTAATTAGATATACAGCCTTCAAAGGTAAGTATGTAATTTCGTCTGCAGATTGTAAGGTACGAGATTCAACTTTGTACAAAAAGATATGGCATGTTTTTGTTCAGTAAAATCTCTTTATGAAACTGTTCGTGTTGTCGAAATGTTACGGAGGTATCATATGGGTCTTACAACAGGCATAATACATGATTGATTTATTTCTAGCTAACCCTTTAGGGAAATATACATATGTATATACAATATTGTGTACGGCAAGCAATTTGGAAATTAAACCTTTGCTTTCAGTTTCGATATTAATAATGCTTATATCCTGCAAGAGTTCGCAATGTTTGATTTTGATACAAGCTTTGTTATTACTTTATTATTGCTTTATTGAAGAACTGTCGCCATAAAAGTTTCTTCCATTTCTTTGGAAGTTCATTCAATAATCATCGTGTTTGAGCGATCGTTCGTGACACTATAAGTGGCTTTTCTTTTATGAAATTTTAGCACTCATGAGTATGCTATAAATGTAGCATTTTCTATCATCATCATATCACCCAAGAGCCTGTGTGTTGGTTCTCCTTGCCACGTGTCCTAAAAGCTTGCATTACTTTTAATGCAGCAAGGGCAGGTAGGTAGACATATAAGAATATTGCTCGCTTGATGGTAAACGTTAACCCTAGCCTGTGACCGCTTGCAATACCAGAAGTAACTCGCGCGATCCTAGGGAAAATATATAAGAGATGATGTGAAAGAAAAGGAAGAGGTAAGTATGCGAGCCTCAGAGACCCTGTTATTACTCTGACACTAGTTTCATAAGATTTCATTTCCGAGCGAGCCGAATCATGCATACCGTCACCAAATTATCCACCACGTCTGACTTCTTGCTAGAAAGTTTACTAAAAAAATAATTCTACAAAATATTAATTTTCGAACCTGTGATCCCGCACCCACTCGTATATGTGGTTCTGAAAGGCCATCGTCTGCATCAGGGCGAGGTACACACGGAGTGGCCAGCGTGCCTTATACGCTCTATGTGCCCAAAGTCTGTGTGCTCCTGCTGTGACTCCCATAGCAGACATGCTCGCGAAAAAGAGGCCTGGAAACAAATAAAGACATAATTTAATCATTTATTGCATAACATTAGTCACTAATCAACTCAAATATAAAAGAAATAATCAAGACAAATAATTTAACATTTTTGCATTGGGGTGCTGTTTTTATAATAATTTAGTATAATTGCTGTAACCAACACATTGGATGCAATGTTCAGACACAATAGGAAATTTATTCCGCACTCAATTTTTTATTTATTTGTATTTTATCACGCCATGCAGAATTGATTCATGCAACGGCCATAGTTCAATGGTTTGCGAATCACAAGTTCTCTTTTTACATATTGTGAAATGGCAATAACTCTCTCCCCGCACAAGCATTTACTTTAGCATGTATCCACAAATCATTTTATTTTGCACTACCAGCGGCAGCGGTGCAATAAATGACTACTATTCGCAACAACGATCAGATAAAAATAGTAGGTGTCTATTGTAAAACGTTGAGTCTCGTGAATGGCCAGCGGTAATTACTTTCAAACGATCAAACGAAGTTGTAAAACTTTCGAGATTGATATCCAAACCTATTAAAAGTGATATTGATATCAATATCACCAGATTTTGTACGAATCAAACATTTAAATTACGGATACGGACCTCACTCACATACGATAACATATTGTTAGTACCAAGTTATAAGTTTAATTTAAGTATATAAATTAAACTTATAATTTATATTTGCAGTAGTCTAGCCTCAGTATCATAGAAATCATATATGGTATTCTCGAAAATTATAATAATCATCAAATGTAAATATAAATTGCATATCAGTTCACATTTGACGTTTATTAGACTAAATCGTAACTCTATTTTGAACGTATTTGATAACGAGAACAGCCCGCTGTTATTAATGTTATTTATACAATTATGTTTATGCGCCGCCTGCTCGACTGTTGCCTTAAACATACATACACATATTCTATGTGTTTATCTAGTATAAACGAGTGCAAAATCAACAACCAGGCTCGTTTCAGCCAGTTTCTCTTTTATCTTTTGTATAAAAGCCGAAAATGTTTAGTAAATAGCTTCCACTACATAACAGATGTAACATGGGTAAAATATTATGTGCTCATATGTCAACTAAAGGAGAAGCAAGAATGCCTCAATTAGATACCAAGGTCTGCAATCTACTAGCTTTGCAGAAAGCTAACCCGACGTGCAACTTTTCGTTGAATTAGGTACTTTATGTGTTTCAAAGAAAATGTACGAACGATGTGAGTATTACTAAAGACTCATTTTGATTTAAAACTCAATTTTAGATCAATGTTAACGAAAGAAATGTCGGGATATATTTAATAGGCATTCATACCTTTAAATATTTGCGAGTACGACCAAGACTACACCCAAAACTTAGACAGTTTTAAAACTATAAGAGTCCTTGCAAGTTGAATACAATAACTCAGTGATGTCAATGCTAATTGTTTATTTGCCTACAAGTAAACGAATGCCTTTGTGTAAATAGTACCGTAAGAGAAGAACACTTACCAAACAGAACGGTCCATATTTTGACTCTGCCAGTGAGCATCAAGTAGAAGCCATATACTGCCGCTATGTGGAGATAAATAAAAGCGAACACGTTTCTCCACACCACTTGCCATCTGTAATTAAGAAAATTGCTATGAGGTTTTGCCATAATGCATCCGTTTACAAATTTTCGTAGAATAATGCATGTGATTTGTAAATTCAATAAGTTCTTATTATTGAAATTAAACTACTATATACGGATTTTATCGCGTTGTTTATTTAACACTGTATTACATATTTTTGAATCTGTTATACTACTACTACTATAGAATTTTACTAATTTATAAGCTAATAAAATTATTAAAACTATTTATATTTAGGTTTACACTTTCCCCGACGTTTCGGTTGCTTTTCAGTGCTATGGTCACGGGGGGTCCATGGCCCAGGCCGTGACCATGGCTATCCATCGTTAATAATTTAATTAGCTTATAAATTAGTAAAATTCAATAGTAGTAGTAGTATAACAGATTCAAAATTATGTAATACAGTGTTAAATAAACAACGCGATAAAAACCGTATATAGTAGTTTAATTTCAATGAATAACATTCGCGTAAACAGAAGACAATATTAAGTTCTTATTATTTATGAACAGTATTGTTGCATATATCGTATCATATTGAATATGATATGTAAGTTTAAAGATCTGCTTATCCTAATATAACTTGGACTTGGTCGTTCGTAGAAAGATATACCAATACATAAGAACTAGGTGGAGTACATTTTTTGTTTTTTTAAGTAAGTACATAAATATCATTATTCAATACATACCTACATATAATAACAAGGCCAAAACGCAACAGATATATTTTTTAAATTAGGTATACTATCTGGATTAGAATGAATGGGGCCGTAAAAAACAAAAATAACAATTTGGTCAGAATGTATGTCAAAAAGGAATTGACAAATTCTGTTGAAATTTTGCTCGTGATCGGCATCTTCCATAACCGTAGTAGGCTATACTTGCATTATTTGAAATGCCGAGCAGACAAAATCGCGCGTACAGGTGGTAAAGTCTATAAATATTTGCACCGAAGATAAATGACGATTAACTATTTTATTTTTATCTTATTTGATCATACGTAAAAATGCGTCGCGTTTATAACGTAGTCAATATAGTAAAATAGACGTGCGAGCTTAGAACATTTTATTTTTATTTAGTAAAAGTATTTACTAGTTTATATGTTTACTGTTATAGAGGAATATGCCATATGACTAACAGTCAGAACTATAATATGAATACAGAATAAATTAACCAATACGGGACAAACTCTAAAAGCAATAAAATTATGTATATAATATATGTACTGTAAATAGTATTTATAATTATTTTCCTATATCTAATTTAGTAGTAGATATGACCATGTATGTACATAGAGATATGAGTATATACAATGCTATATTAATTAAAATAACGCTTGAACAACTTTCACAAACTGAATATCTTGGATTGGTCTAGTTATTTTTTCTACAAGCTGGGAATTCTTTTGCTTTTGTTTGAAAAAAACATTTTCAACCTCTGAAAACCTGTCATTTAGTGACGCAGTTATTTTTTATTGTAACTTAAACTATAAATACAAACTGTTATGTTCTGAAAAGTGAAGATGAGACAAACATATTTTTTTAAGCATCGAAATACAAGGACAACTATTACATAACGGAAAGTTTTTTAAGCAAAGCAAAGATTGAATAACAATTAGGTACTAGTAGTTTTGTAATACTCTGTGATATGAGTTTTCTTTTTAACACTTGCAGCATTTTCAATATCATTGATTTAGCATTTTCAGTAGACACATTAATTTTTAACATACAATGGTATTATACAAAACAAAATAGAATATCTTTGAATTAGCATTTTGATTGAACCCACTCTGTATTCGATGCTTGAAATTTCAAATTGAAAACCGTGAAGAATTCACACGAACTAATTTGTATTTTGATAAACATAAAACACATGTTTATCAAAATACAAATTAGTTCGTCAAGAGTCAAGTCATCAAGAGAGAGGAAATACACTGGATATTTATTTATTTCACAGTATTTAAGTAAAAACTCCCCACGTTAATGGAACACATTTGACCTGCACATTCAACAAACGCAAACAATACCGTAAAGCCTTTAATGGATTTATCTACACAAAGGCTGCTAGTAAATAATTAAAACGTATAGGTATAGGTAGGATACTCATAAAAGTAACTACGTCTATTTCAAAAGTTGTAGAACAAAGAACATCATCAACCCATTAACATTCTTTCGACTTCTCGACGCAACCCATCTTCAATAGATAAACTAAATCTATCCTATATACTTTGTCTCTTCACATTATTTGGGACTGACACTAACAAACACACGTTAGAATATCTACGGTAAGTTAAAAAATATTGTGTGTTGAAAGGATACCTAAGTGCTATAATTTCTTACATGACGATGGTAGGCATAGTAGTTGCCCAATCGATAGCAGAAACGCTTGGCACACGTTACATTTTCATTACATTGCCAGTGTTGATCCAATACTCGTTTATTTGTTCGTACTGCGTGACGAGGTTATGTAACAACACTAAACAATACATCGCTGTGGTCACATTACAAGTTTTAAGTGTTTAGCGAACAAAATTGATTATATGGACGACATAGTGCTTTAAGGCCTACTAATAATGCGTCGAGTGTTATAGCTACGATTAATACGCACACAAGAAAAACAATTAGTATGTACCGCAAACAGTTGTTCCAATTCAGATCAAGCAATGTTGCTTTAGGTACATAAAATTTTGCAGTTAAGATTAATTCCTCGTATGCCGAAATGCAGATCCACGTATGACATTATGATTTTTCATTGTAAGAG
This sequence comes from Catocala nupta, assembly GCA_963675205.1. Taxonomy (NCBI): domain Eukaryota; kingdom Metazoa; phylum Arthropoda; class Insecta; order Lepidoptera; family Erebidae; genus Catocala; species Catocala nupta. Next base: position 20,073,993 of record OY776086.1, on the reverse strand, counting down.
ATCCTGGCAAAATGGTTGACTTCAACGTAAGAGAGTAATTGCTAAAGCAATGATAAGTTGATAACTGTCGTGTTCTGCTGCAGGCATCATGCTGCGATTCTCTCTCGCTCATTACAGGAAATCTCAATTACAATGTCAAGTAGAACAATAAAACGTAATTAGACTAACTTACCAGGACGGAAAGCATATGTCATCGAAGAAATAATAGTTTTCAAACACTTACTCGTAATCTCTGTTCTTTTTCTGTGGCTCCGGAAACCTGAGGTCATCGTCTTGTAGCTTCTTGTTCAGCATTGTGTTCGCCAGGAGCAACGGAGTCCCCGATATCCCGGTCATTCCTCCGCTCTGAAGACAATACGATGTATGATTACATTAAACGAACTCGCTTTATGTGCTCTAACTTTAGATGACTACATGTATAAAACTGTGTTTGATCCTAGACTATGTGGGTCGCTCTAATAAAATAAGGGAGGAGAAACTTAGTCTGACAAATTAAAACAAGTCACATGCTCATCCAATCATCGATATAAGTTTTGATTTTGTTATCTTGATCTGAAATCTTAATATAACGCTTTTTGTAGACGTTTACCAAAATCTATCAACAAGTTGTTTTTGTAACCTGGTTTCATTTACCGCCATACCCTATTCATAATGTGCGAAGCATTAACCCACTTAAACGCCCAACTTCCTGGAAGTTTAATATTTGATAGATAATATTTAACGTCTCATGCAAAGCGTCTCGAAACTTCAAATCGGCGCGCGGCACCGACATTCAACGAAATCTTCCTTTCGGAAATATACTAAGAAAAGCTTTGTATGTTTTGGTAAGGTCTTATTTCATGAAATGTGAACAAAGCTGATGAATAGGTAAAACATAGTTAGAGGTCCTATAGGAAATTCCTATAGGTAAATTTCCTTACTACTTTGAGCAGTCCTGAGAATTGTAATCTATTATATTATTGCCGTTACAAAAGCACATTTTTTGTATATCTCATTCAAAAATAATAACATTATTTTATTAAAAAGTAAAAAAAGGTAGTAATACCTAACGGTGTTGAGTGTCATTGAGTTTTCAGAACGAAGTGCGAACGATCATTAAAGCGTAGGTACTTATATGACAACCGCGAATAAATATTAAAGTAAAATGTGTGAGACATGGCAAGAAATATTAAACATTAACAAATAATTATCTGGATACTTTTACAATAGAAAAATAAAGTGAAAGACTATTTAACTTTTTACCAACTCAAGAAAAGTCATTTACCGTTAGTCGAAATTCGATCGATCGATAATAATTTTTTTTAACTTTTTCGTCCTGCCTTTTTGTAATTCCTTTATATAAACTTTAACATTACTAATTGTCACATTTATCTGTGCACGCAATATGCTTTGAAAGGGATCTAAAACATTATCTTTACATTATTAATTATTAATATAAATGGCACAAGTTCTCGTTTAGTAATAACTTCCTCTCAAGATAAGACTAGCAATGAAAAATAAATTGGAACACTTCTTTTGAAAAACGTGTATAAGATTTATACAAACAAGCAACCTAGTTTCCTTAATGCATACATCTTTAGAGTTTGTAAACAGATAATAACAAATACTCATAACCTTTAGTAAACATTGTTACTTAAATAAACAACTAAACTTCTAAGGTTAGGGACAGTTTACAAAGTCGATTCAAAGTTGTTTCTATCGCATTAAGGTAAGTACTTAGCCGTAGAAAGTGGCATTATTTTTTGAGAACGTCAATCTCACTGTTATAAATTGTTCGAATAAATCGATTATTTTCACCGCACTTTTCTATAAATTCGACTACTATTATAACTTTATGAATAGATCTACTCGACAAGAAACATTTAAATTTTAATTCTATTGGATCTGCCTTAATAACCCTCAAAGAGATTAATCTTCATATCTGTTGTTGGTTTCTAATTTCCTTCTAGGTTCACATTAAACGTCAAACTTTGCATTTGATCCATTAATAACGAGCTGTTTCGAATTCACCAACAGTTTATACTTGCCTATGTATAAGTAACAAGAAGAAAGTACTTGTATATTTACGTAACAAAATAGTTTTAAAGCAATTGAGCAACGATAGCCTTGTGCAAAAGTCAAAAAATAAACTTGTAAGTAATAAACGCAAAGTACTTCGAAGACATAAGATATTAGAAGTTTTAGAACGAAACCTAGCAAAGTTAAGTGTTTAGTTTTATAAAAGATACCGACGATTATATCCTAGTGCCGGACTATTTACTGCTGAAAGGAATTTTTCATGTCGAATCTTATACTTAGACAGATCTCAAACAAAATTCAACAGCTGTTCTTGCGGTAATGTCTACGCTACTATATCAAAGAAGTACTCAACATAAAGTTATTATGTATGTAAGTATCATATCATGGTCGAAAGTGGTTTTAACGAGATTTCTATCGAACCTCAGGAAGTTTAAAATTCCACATAGTTCACTTGTATGTTAGCATGAAATAAACACTAACTTTTACCTATTATACACATACTTGTAACGTCATTACGTGGGCATAATGACTGGCGCTGCTCTAGCCATTACTTCATGCACCTTGGTGAAACTAAATGCATCTTGCGACTAATTTGTACGTAATAAATAATATTCATGTATATTATAAAATCGGTGTTAATTAAGCAGGAAGAAAGAGCAGATTTAGAAATATTTAGTATTATAATAGTAATGTTAGTAATAAAACAATTATAGCCAATCGGCCTTCAGTTATACTTTGAATAATTAAAGGCAATTTTGCCCTAAAATACATGTTTTAAATACACTGACTATGCTCTGTAATATAATATCTAAGTGTTAGCCATATATGTAATTATATTCCTATCCTGTCGTCTTCTGAGCATGGATATTAAAAATAAATTCAGGCAAAAATTTAAATAAAATAAACCGCGATAAAAAACGTTAGCAGAATAAATACTTAGTAGGTAAATAAGAGGTTTGAAAATTTCACGATTACAAGTCTGAACCACATGAACTAAGACAAAAATGCATTATAATTTGTATTTATATATTTCTATATAATTGGATAAAGTGATCGGCAGTCGATAACGATTAGGTATATTAAATAGCAAAGATACTCGAGCACGTGAAGCGGCTCGCAACAGATCATGTCGTTATCGAAAGTGATCACACAATATAATAAATTTCACTTTCGTTACGATAATTCCAATGCAACGAAGGTGAAACTTACGATATTGAAACTTATCTTAAACCAAATTAAAGCAAAATTTAAATTTAGAAAACACCGTTCCATGAACTTAACTGTCTTACTGGCCCACTGGTAGCGTGTATGTCAATTAGGCAATAATTTATACGTTTTCTTCAAACTCGCTGTCTAGCAGTAGGTACACCCAGTAAGTGACAACCGAGATAGACAATAATATACGTACACAACAGCAGCTGCCTTAAAAGATATACCTATGTACATACGTGAAAACTCAGTATGGACCTTTCTTTGCATAATAGGAGCAACCTAAATACTTTGTGAAAATTTATTTATTAATTATTATAATTTATTTTAAAACTCAAAAGAAAGTTGTTGTTATGGTTCATTTATCGTGAGTTCGCTGGCGAAATAGGTCCCAAGCTTGATCAAGCCTTAAAGGCAAACCGGAGAGGTTACGATTGTAGGCTATAGAATTTAAAAGCATAATAGAAGCTTTTATACAACAAAATATGCAAAATATCGGTTGGTTCGCTTACAATAAACTGTTTTGTCTGTGTGCCGATGAATTGATCCTATAATTGTGTGTAAGCAGGAGTACTGTATAGCAAGGTTTGTTATATCTTATAAATTAATCTAGATACATTATGAACTTATGAAAATCAGCTAAGAAGCAGCATTTAAGCACATTTACAGCCTTATGTAGGCACTAAACGTAATACGCCTACATTTCAAGTGAAACCGTTGATAGATATTATCTAAATATTTATGATCAACCTCAATAATAAATACATTATACTAATAAAGTGCACAGTTTAGTCGTTTAGCGCTTACTCTAAATTTTCAGTATACAACATAAAGATTTTTTATCGCAAGTCAAAATAATTCTAATGTGATCGGTACAAGGTTTAAACTAGATTGCAATGGTGTGCAGCACAGAACGGCAACGTTACGGTTCTCACTTCAGGCAAGCAATATTGTGAATTTTTCGGTGGGAGAACAGATTTTTGTTTATCAAGTTCGAGCCATGTAGCCCAGCCATCTAAAATTATAACTTAAGTATATTGCTAATATTCCCTAACTCATAAAATATAGGTTCAGATATCATACTTTTGCAAGCTGGAGTAGCAGGACTAGAGTAGCTTACGTGTTCTTATGCCTTAAAATTCTCACTATAACCTACAATCCTAACCTCTCCAATTTGCCTTTATGGCATAAGAACGTTGAAGAACCATTTCTCCAGCAAACACACAGTAAAAAGCCCATTACAATGTTTTTCATTTGGCCACTTAATTAAGACAAATTGTTTAGGTTGCTACTGTTATAATAATAATAATATCAGTCCTATATTAAACTGTCCCACTGCTGGGCACGGGCCTCTTCTCAGTGTGAGAAGGTTTAGGCCGTAGTTCACCACGCTGGCCTAGTGCGGGTTGGCAGACTTCACATATGTATATTCGAGAACATTATGGAGAACTCTCAGACATGTAGGTTTCCTCACGATGTTTTCCTTCACCGTTAAAGCAAGCGATAATTAATTATTTAATACGCATATAACTTCGAAAAGTCAGAGATGCGCGCCTTGGGTTCAAAGGTTAACCACTGCTACTGTTACACTTTAAAAATTTATATGGATCGTTTTCACTTGTCTCGTATGAGAAAGCTATAGTTGCGGTCATAGACAATGTAGATGACTGTAGGTGTTTATGAAAAATAAAATACTTTCTACTTTTTAGTTTCAATTTTTAATAAAGCGTACTTTTAAGTTTTTTAAACTATTAAATATTTTAATTGGTTTTTATATTTTTTCTAAATTATTGTATTGTCATCGGTTCTCGATAAGTATGCAAAGTTTCAAATCAATCCGTCCGGGTGAAAAACACGTTCAAAAACTCCGTTACATAGATACATATAAACCAAGCTAATAAGAGCGTGTTAAAAATGCCTTACTGGTAAATAGGGCCAAACATCAACGTTTTATTTAATATTTGGAAAATGTCAGAGCGTACCCGAAATTTAATTTGGTGGAAAATTCAATTTAAGTTTTAGATGTCTTATTAATTGCTTACAAATACGTCTTGTTTTGATCATTAAGGACAAAAACGCTGCTTTATTAATATATTTATTAACTGTAGTGAGATGTAGCAGCGATAGCTTGGGAAATGGAAAAACGTTAGGCTGCCAGCCAGAGGTCTCGAGTTCGATCCCATAGCACGCACTTCTGACATTTCGAAGTTATTTGCGTATTAAATTGTTAACTATCGCTCGATTTAACGGTTACGAAAATCATTGAGGGTTTCCTCACAATGTTTTCTTATTTACATTTCGGAGCCAGCGTGTTGGACTAAGGCATAACTCTTGGGCCCAGTGCAGTGGCACACGGCTTAACTAGATACGTTAGTATCATGGCATCATGACAAAAGGTTATTCATAATCTCCGAGCACTGCTAGAAATAATCGATATATATATATACTACTGACATAATAATTGTCGCTAACATATCACGGCGTCATCCATACTTCCATATATACCAATATTATATAAAGGAGAGATTTAGATTTTTGTTTGTTTGTAAGGATTTAACTCAAAAACTACTAAACTAATTTAAAACCTTGATTTACGTTTGATTGGCTTAGCCGCTAACTGATATTATTGCAATTATTTTATTTAAAGATATTTACGTCCTGGCCAAAGAGTAAAAACAGGAAACGAATATTTTATTTGTGATTAACATAATTAGTAATTAACATTTAAGTACTTACTTAGATCACTAAAGTATGCTTATAAATTATTATTGTTTTATTTCATGACGTCAAGGCAAAACAATCAGGTTTCTACCGCTTTTATTAATTTTTCTTCAAGAAGAGTTGCTCACATATAAATGCCGGTACATACATAAATTTTATTCTGTATGCATTTTATGCTTAGAATGCGTAGCTGAAATATTTTGCAGGAATGATTCACAAAATTATTTGACTTTGATCTAATGTCATTTCCTTCATCTTTATCATAGATGGACTTATTTTGGCTAAGTCAAAAGCATATTTTATGTCAAAGAGCATAGACAAACCATTAATTTTGGTTAAATATAAATGTTACTGAATAAGGTAGGAGTATCCATGTCATTAATAAGTAATTGACTAAGTTTAAAATTAACATGAGTGTATATCGTGCGCAATAAATTGCTACTTTTTAAGACTTGCACTAGTGATATCAATATTAACTAAAATTACTTCAGTAGGACCTGGTAATTATATATCTTCTTCAGGCGTATTTTCACGAAAATGGCAGAAATATTTCTGACATGCAATAAGACAGCAGATCTGCCATGAGACTCCACCATCGACCACGACAAAGAACGAACCAAACATGGCCAAGGTCACTTGCACACGACAGCCCACGAAAGTATTTGCCAAAATGAGTAGTCAGCAAACCATTTTTAATTTTATATAACTTCTGTTTGTCACTCAGATGTATGGTTACCATATCTCAGGATTTGTCCAGAGATTTCAGGATTTTTGGGCTCTTGAGAAGATTGCGGCTGGATTTTGCAAAACTCATAAAATCTCAAGGCTTTCAGTATTTTCAATAAAATACAGCTTACATTTTAAAGAAAATAATTATAAATTAATTATATTTTAAGTGTGTTCTGTTATAATGGGTGCGATAAAAACTATATTAATATTCTTTTGAGAGATAATTCTCAAACTGTAAAAAAATCTCAGGGTTATTGAATGGAAATCAGGCCTTTTCTCCATACTTTTGGTTTTTTCATCTTCATCAACTTTACCCATATGCCGATTTTGTTATGGGTGAACTGGTTCACTACTCCCAACTCTCCCCATTCCCATTCTTGCCCATTCTACCCCATTCTCAATCTTCCAAATACACAATGGGGAATTATAGATATTAAAAAGAGGCAGGATGCATTTGATATAATGTGAAATGAGATGATGTGTATTTTGCTCAATAATTAGTTCCGTGGGAATATCTTAAAGTATATTTTTTATTTTACCTCTTGAGTCCCAATGGCACACCGACGGCCAGACTTTCAATGATATCTGGCAATCCAAGAGTTGAAATGTTAAGTAACTATTCCCCAATCCTTTTGAAATCCCTACTTCTTTAGTTATCTATGCTTATATTAAAACAGGTTTATCCTAACTATATTATAATAAACGCGAATGTGAAATTGTTTGTTATGCCTTAACTATTCGATCATCATGAAATTTTGAATACGCGTTATCGTGGTACAGACAAGGACATGGCACATAGTACCTTACATCCAGAAAAAGGTGCTGGACAACCTTTGGGGACTGCCGATAGAAGTGAAAACTAAGTAACTAGCGTGCGGTGACGATGACGCGAGTTTCACGCTTTTTGTTCACCCAAAAAGTACACATATATACACAGTATACATATAGCTCATGGAAAGCGTTCGATGACGATGACGCGAGTTCCATGATTTTTGTTCACCCAAAAAGTGCTCAACGCGCCTAAAGAAGTCTTCACTTCAAAAAGTATTATTCTCAAGGGATAAATATGTATTAGCGTAATCGGGATTAATGCGAGCGAAATACACATTGGGTGTACCGTGTCCTCGAACTACAACGTCCCTGGTAACTATTGGCTATGTTTTAATGACAACACACGCGCGTGATCGTGAAGCCTCCGGCGAATTCTGGCTATGAATGTACTATCTACGTACGTATCTTTTCTCGTTTTTATGATACAATTTGAGAATTTATCGTAGTGACCTTTCAATAGTGACCTAATTTCATAGCACATGTATTTTTTATTAAAGGGGTCACATATGGTGGTAACTTTTCATTGCCACTTATAATTATTGATGAATCTTTTAATTTTTATTTACCAATTCTGCGATATCGAATTACAATATTACGGGGCTTAGTTTAATAGTTTAATCATAGTCTAGCTGAAGTATAGGTGAAAAATAATAAATAAATCCTGTCTGCTTTTCATGTTATGCTAGTAATTTAAACACATCCTTGAAAATATACAAGGTTAAACTACATCCTTTTGTATTTGTGTGTTTAGTCTTGCACATGGACCACTTCCACTACAAAACTAAACAGTAGTGCCGTGGGCAAATACTCAATATTACACAAGAAACTTCGTACCTACCGAATCTTTCGGCTCTCGATATTTTTCCTTGATTTTGTTTGTACTATAAAGGATATATGTTGATTACTTGTTTGCTAAAAAGTATTTACTCTATCATGCATGACAAAATACTAAAATAAAAATAATAGCATTTCTGCATTTTGGAACGACTGAGTGGCTTATGAATTATGTTCACAACATATCAGGTAATGTACAGCCAAGAAATTTTTATATTACTTATACAACATGATGTTCCGTTAAGAAAGTAATTTTCGAAAGTTATTCCATTAAGGACGACTCTCCAACGGGCTGACCTTCTGTTTATATAACATATCTACAGTAGGTACTGAGAGGTGTATTTAGACAGGTTCAGTGTCACTTGCAATCATGTCATCAAGAACAGCTAGTAATTACATCAAAACTAAGTATAATTAAATGTAATTAAACTACGTATATGTCTCTCAAATGACTGTTTTAAATAATAACCATAATATGAGCACTGGTTATATAGAGAACATAATTACGAGATTTCTTTGATATTATGTATTTAATTTAAGTCGTTTTAGTTTTGTCTCAAAATCTCAATTGTTGTATAATATATTATTGTAATAAATATGACTCCTACATACTCTACGTAAGTATATAATAAAAATGTATAAAATAATACCATTTAAAAAAGATATGAGTCCGTATGCAATTACCAACTTTCTATACACAAACGCCTATCTACATATTGTCCAGAACCTATTGTATTGTAGGTACCTATTGAGCTTAAAGAATCGTCAAAGCTTTGAAATTCATATTTAAGCATGTTTTTAAGTTCAAAGATAGACATATTAAATGTAAAGTAGGTACTTCTCATTAAAGAGCTTTTCAAAATATTCTAAAAGATATTTCTTCAAAAATGATTGCTATATTTCATCTGCTCGTGGTAATTTTCAAACGCAATCTTATATAAATTATTAATTTAAATTCATATTAATAAAACACTGTAGATATTAAATACTTAACAAGAATTGCGTGACCTGTCATGTAACCTGTCTGTAATTGATAGGATGATGCATGTAAAATTTTGGTTGATAGGTGGATGGATACTTAGATCAAAGATTATTTCGCAAATGACTTATTAAAATTCCCACCGCTGCACTTCAACAACTACATACAAAGACGACATAATTACTATCTTCGCATAATTACTTATACATACCGGTAATAATGACATAAAAACAATCACAATAGTATGCACATTCAATTTTCGTGTGAAGATTCTTGGCGATGATGGGTTGAATACCTACCTACCTAGTAGATATTAAGTAAGTAATGCCCTTATAAGTACTTAATTATTAATATTATTATAAATGATAAGTGTTGTTGATAATATTTATTTTCTAAGTGTTATTCGAAAGTTATATCATTGAGAAAAGCGAAGAAAGGTGACAAGAGTGTACTTTCACAATTGCCATAAAGCACTTGGCCATTATGCCATGCGCCTGCGCACATATTTACGTATATATGTAGGTTCGTCGTTGTTAACTAATTACTTAAAAGCTCTCAGACGATCGCTAAATCGTTTTCGACGATTAGTGAAGATAAATAGCCAAAATTTTTTACTCACCGGCCTATACGTTCTAGGAACTTTTTTTCCTTTATTCGATACAATGCCTTGCACAGTTATTTATTGTGTTTCTATTTTTATTGTATATTGTATTGTATTTTTACTGAGTATCTGTACTGAAGTATTCGCAATCACAAGTATAAATGAGTTGTAAAATCTGGCTCGCGCCTAGTTTTTACTGCTACATTTAATTTTTTATTACACTCTTACATAGGTAAGAGCCTAATAAAATACTAAATGTTGCAGTCAACATAGGCACAAAGCAAATTAGAGAACGTTTTCTTTAACTACTACACAAGTAAACAGATAATATAGTCTTAACCATATCTTATAAAAATAATATTTTAGATAAAGTAACCATTGGGATCATCATCAAATCGACTGCTTACACTCCTCGAGCTGCTTATTCACAATACTCCTTGAAAAGTGGCAATTAGTTTCACATCATGCAATATTAGTTTATAATAAATACAGTAATCGATATAAGTAAAACAGGCCAACTTTATCCCATCTTTACTTATATAAAAATTCGGCTTCCGTATGTTTCTGTACACATAACTCAAATAGATTGCAATTTTGACACTAATTCTACATAAAATTGTTTTTATATAATTTTTATCCTAAAGTTTTCATATGTATGGAAAATATTCCTAGAACACTTTTATTTACGTCCCTAATAATTAATATCGGACTGAGTCATGTCACCAGATTATTAAAAAACCCCCGACACAAAATTCATTTGATACACATATTGAAGAAGTTGTAAAAAAACAATGTGATTCACCATTTTGTGGCGGCGGCCATCTTGGACCAATTTTCATTAAACATAACTAAGAACACTCCCGACTAATTTACCTTTCAAACTAAAAAAACGAAATTAAAATCGGTTCATCCGTTCGGTAGCTACGATGCCACCGACAGACACAGACAAACACACACACACACACGCACACACAGACACGTCAAACTTATAACATCCCGTCGTTTTTGCGTTGGGGGTTAATAAGTCATAACGAAGCGAGGCCAGGTCTAGCTAGAAATAAAATCAAAAATCAAAATAAATTTATTCAAATTAGGTTACAAGATAACACTTATGAATGTCAAAGTTACACGTCATTTTTTTTCTGTGAATTTACATTTACTGCCACGTTCAGCAAAGCAAGGGTGTGTAGGGCTCATGAGAAGAACGGGCAAGAAACTCATAGCCACTCTTTTTAATTGATAGCCACTCTTTTTAATCGTTACAAATACATTTGTCATCGACAATTTAATTATGGAGATTAGTTATCTGAAGATTTTTTAATGATTACTGGTCTATAGGTTATAATTTAAACTTGCCCGCGAACTCGTTATTTCAATATTTTTACAGTATTGTTAGTATAAGCTATAAATGCTCTCCTATTAATAATGTAACTTAACATAGAAAGCTGTCGAGTCTTGACACAGATTTGTTTATGTGCCGATTCATGAGCACCACAACGTTAATACGACATTCATCACAATTGCATAGATATAAACCTATTTTCTTATTAGTGCCCGTGCTATACTAAGTATCATGTAGCGAAGCCAGACGTGATTAAACTTTAACACTCGATGCATTGACATTTTTTAGACGGACGTGGCCGTCTGCAGAATGTCACCGATTGTATTAATACAAAAGACATGTATGTGAAAATAATGAATGGTAGATGGAAGTGAAAAGAAAGAAACAGTAAAATCAACGCTCACATTCAAAGATACACACTTGAATCCGTCGTTGACCGTAGGTACTAAAATTTTGACACATCACACGTAATAATTGCTTACAATGCATTGCTGACTTTTACTTCCTCTTGAAGAAAAGTAAATAATGGGAACGAAACTTGTTGTGCGCTTGACCTCGACTGAGTTAAGAGGGATCGGCGGACACTTTCACCGCGCGGTGACGCGGCACACCTACCTGTAAAACTTGTAGAGAGTAACCACGTGCGCACGCCTACAACACTTTACGAACTTCACTTTGTAATCATCCGAATTATGTATAACTATAACTTGTCCTCAATGTTGTCATTAAGGATTCAAATTAATTTAGCTCTATTAATAGAAAAATAAGACACTTAATTGTTCTCATAGAATCTTACGTGTTAATACATTAACGATATAATTATACCTAGTTATTTTTACTTAATACGTAATCAGGTGGAATTATTACGAAAATAATTACGACTTTTGTCGTTTTTGTTCTTGTTGATGAAAAAATTTTTGTTATTTTTAACACACTTTCTTCCTTTGGACTTGCTTTTAACCCACTTCAAACGGTCAGATTTCTTTTAAACGTTGTAGACTTATCGAGGACCGATGGATGACAAAACAATAATTTGATAAGACTATGTCATTATCCTGATTAATTAATCCGATATAACGATTTACTCACAGATCTTTTGCGTGAGAGCGAGGGAGATAGAGCCAGCGCGTGGTCTGGGCATGCGTATCTTTCCAAATCGAGCACTCGGCTCAGAAAAGTATAGTATAAAAAAAGAAAATTAAAGATAGTTTAAAATACACGTTTTATTTAAAAAAATCCTTTTTTGCTATTTATCTTATTAATTTGCGCTTATGTGGGAATTGGTCTCCATTGGTTTAAATGTTTTATACAAAAGGACAAAATATAAATTTGCATAGAATAAATAATATTTAATTAGACTATCGTATGACTAGTAACGGCCCAACTATATCATTCTATTTTTAAGTATATCTCGGTTGTAATTATTATGCGAACTAGCTGAACGTCATGTTTTTCATATCTTACCACAGAGAGAAATTCGCACTTCACCACAACTCTTGTCTGAATTAGAATTCTATAGGAGCACCATCACTTGACCTTAAAACTGTTATAACAACATAAAAAACATTTTTACCACCTTACTTATTATGGTAATATTTAGACTTTTAAACAGTCATTCATTAATTCGCAACCAGATGCAAACTGCCTATCACCTATTGACAAGTGAAATGAGAAATCAGGCGCTAAAAATAGTATGCATACGGCAACCTTTCAACAAATCCTAATAAGTGATTAGCAAAGAAACGTCTGTACTTTTACCTAGCGTATTGCAACGATACTAAAACTAAGGCAACTTATTTAGTTTTGCTTTAAATTCATTTTTTAATCACCCAGTCTCATGGTTGGCAGCAAACGTAAGCCATTAATAATGACGAATCTGTAATAATGAACGTGACCAATATATTACGTATGTGGAATAAAAGAAATGTTTTAATCATACCATTAAATAATTTCATGAACGTTTTTAGTTATAAAGCGTATTTTTAAATGCGACGACTCAAATCTTCATTCCAGCAATAGATTGGCGCTAGGCAACCTAACATGTGATTACTAGCCTCTTAAATTATAAGCATTAAACAACAAAAACTACTTATAGAAAGCAATAGGTATCCAACATATACATTAGTTACTAATTAAAAATTAAAAAGAAGAGGAAAGTGACGCACAGGCATGCACATTTTAGTCAGCATCAATCAGGTGTTGGAACAAATTAAAGTATTTGAGCAGGGTTCTTACTATAAGCTGCGCGAGTTTTGGTGCAGCGGGGCTCAATCGTAAATATATGTGGGTCAAAGTTAAGTAACCTTGATATCTATCCCAGACTGTAAACTGTAAAATTTACCGTTAATTATAGCATTAAAATTAATTTATTCTGCAAACGGTCGAAATTATATTATATTCTTTCCGAATTACTGTGTGTGTTGATTGTTGTGTAAAACGTAATAGAGCGCAATTCATTCTAGTTTTAATCATGACTATTTAAAATAGAGTTTGCTGTTGTTGATAAGTTTATTTATTTGAGTTTTATAAATCTCATGTAAAATGATTTATAGAAGATATAAGATTTTAAATGGCTTCTATGCTAACTAGCAGATGATGCAAAAATAACATGATCAAATTGCAGAAAATGTTGAATAAGTTGAACATGAACAAAAAGCATGGAACTGGCATCATCCTCACCGAACGCTTTCCATGAGCTATATGTATACTGTGTATATATGTGTACTTTTTGGGTGAACAAAAAGCGTGAATCTCGCGTCATCGTCACCGCACGCTAATTACTTAGTTTTCACTTCTATCGGCAGTCCCCAAAAACTGCACTGCATGTTTTTTTCATTTCTGTAGTAGGTACATCAAACAGTGATTAATTTTTGACATAACAAGTTGCTTGCCTAAGTAATTACAATTTATTGTATAGCACTTAAATCTCCGCAATTGATTTATCGGTTCAGTAGAAACAGTTATTCTGAAATGGAATTGTTATCCGGTTTTATATTATTCATTACACAAAACAAGTTTTAGGTCAAAATAAAATATCTGATTGATTTGTCGTAGGGTAAAATTTCGATCTGAAGAATATATGAGGCAGGATACGGTATATAACCTGAAGAATATTCGATATGTTGTCCCATAACATAATATTTAACAACAAAACATAATAAAAACACGTTTCTAGTCCAAATTTGTACTAGAAATGGAATGGTTGAATAAAACGGGTCTCTCCTAAACGTTGATTGTATTATCGACTTGAAATTGTTAGATTTCAAGTATTGGAAGAGACATTAATAGCACCATTCAAGTTTTTACATTGCGATCAGTAATTGGTCTGCTAAGCGCAGTAGTCGACTCGGTTAGCACACTAATAATATAATAGCAATATCCTGCGTTGAACGTTCATTGCACGTGCACAAATCACTTCGAGTGATATTTAGTAGTGGACAATGTAACTGCTTATGGTAGGTGATACGCATAATACATTCGAATAATATTTTGCACTGCACGACGGAATATTGCATGGTCGAGGTTGCAACGTACGTACTTTTATGATATGTGCACATTGTCAGTTATTATGATCGAAAATTTTATCATAATTTACAAACTTCGTCAATCATGCGTAAAATGTTTAACGGATTCAACCCAAAGATAGATCATATCCAGGATAAAAAATATTCTATCTTTAATTTTATTCTAAGACAAAATAGTGTAGTAAATTCGTAAGTATCATGTGGGATTTACGCGGTTGGAGCCGCAGGTAGAAACTAGAAAGTAATGAATCCCACGTACATTTTGACTATAGAATATTCTACCAGATCCTCAATAACGGTGACTTTAGACAGAAATCTGAAAAGTTCTGTTCATTACGTTAAGAATGAAGAAAGCTTGCTAGAAAGCAATCTCTAGAATCGCTGTAAGAGGCCAGTGTTAGTTTAATTAATTATAAAGTTTAAAATTTGTATTAAAGTCGATTCTCTTTGTGAACATTTCATGTCGTCAGAAACAATGAGAACTTCTAGCCGCAAGTACGGTTTGCGTGTGTCAGATTTGGTAACAGTTGGTCAAACATTTACTCGGCTATTTGCTAACAAATAAACAAGGCACTTGTTCGTTTATATTATTGGCTAATAATGACTAGTTAAACGATTTCCCATATTCAAATATAAAACAACAATTGAGTTTGTCTTCACGATGTAAACGTTTAAGATATAACTTTGTTTCCGAATATTTTACAACTTGCTCGTCCTAGAAACTGCTGGTCGTAAAGTTTATTCAACCAACACAAAGAGGTCGCACCGATGCTCTGTTTAGCAACCTCACTCACTCATACAAGCCTAATACTATGTTTAGCGTGTTCCTACTATACCTATATATATTATGAGTATTTTACATTAAAAATAATATTTTCTATCATCACATAATGATTTCAGATGAATTAGCTCTCATTAAACGATTTACACGCAGTTATTTGTATATTGTATTCGAGGTCTCGTGCCATTCATAATGCCCTTTTGCTAAATATAGGTCATAGCTAGCTAGCTAGCTCATTAATTTGCACAGGGTATCAGCGACGCCTTCACCTTGAACTATATTGAATTTCCTACTCAAGGCCACTAAGTGTCTTCTCATAGCAACCTTAATAGTAAACAAAGCAGCAAACGACTGATTATGTAGGATGAATTTAATTCAAAATGTATTGAAATCACAAAAGTCAATCTGATTAACGGCTGACATACATAAGTAATCGGGCAGATAATAACGAAAGTTAAGTTTGGTTATATAATTAGAACTCACTTTCTTGTTAATAGCACATTTGTAAACAAACTAACAACATCATGGATTCACATGTATAATGTAAAAATAATTTACTTACTTTGATAAAACTTAATATAATTATTTAGTATGTATGTATGTATGTAGTATATTTATTTTATATTTGTAAAAACGTGGTTTAGAAATTTAAACATGTATATTTAAATGTTTCTTCGGATAAAAAGTAAGGAGGGTTCTGCAATTTAAAATAGATTATGAATAGCATTAACTCACATACTGCTGTCTGATGTTTTTAACTAGTCTTGATGTTCATAAGAGCAAAACCTCAAGTGGCGGCCCTGTAGCTCTGGAGATCATAGCGGTTACGCTACAAAAGTATTATGAAGTTTAGCACAGCCAGTGGTACGTCGCTATTGCGGCGCAATCATCACTTCACAATTGTTTCTAGAACGCGTGATGTTGATACTTTAGACTCAAATACATTTAGTTATTAACAATCCTTATGTCAATTAATCTGTCAAGTAGATATGCGTTAGGGGAGCGATAGAAAGACTGTAGTGCCATTGGCTTTAACGCCTTACCATACACCAGCAGTTGATATTACATACTATATATATTTTTATCAATATTTAAATTGTTATTAGTCTAAAAGCCTTTTTCCAGAACCAATAAATAAAATAAAATAAGAATAATACTTTGACTGATGGCTGTGCTATACAGGGTGATTTTGAAATCGTGTAATTCCTTTTAACCACGCATTCTACTGGTGATATAGAATAACCCTGACCATATTTTTATTTAATTAGAATTATATTTCTTGAAAAATTTATGTTCCGTTTTTTTCGTGAAATGGTGTCAGATAGTCATATGTTAACCAACCGAGGCAATTTTAATTTTTTACTAATTAAAATAAAAAAACATATTAATAATTAATGTCGTAAATAATAACGGGCGGTCCTTTTTATTGCCCCCTATTATTTACGACATCAGTTATTGTTATGTTATTATATTTAAATTAGCAAAATCTTAAGATTGTGTCAGGTGGTTAAAATATGACTATTTGAAATCATTTCATGAAAAAAATCTGTACTCTAATTTTGCCGAAACCATTATTCTAATTAAGAAAAAATATCGTCAGGGTTAT
The DNA here is from genome assembly GCA_963675205.1 of Catocala nupta. NCBI lineage: Eukaryota > Metazoa > Arthropoda > Insecta > Lepidoptera > Erebidae > Catocala > Catocala nupta. The sequence continues at coordinate 20,056,817 of OY776086.1, read as the reverse complement.
TCTATATCACCAGTAGAATGCGTGGTTAAAAGGAATTACACGATTTCAAAATCATCCTGTATATAGACATCGCGCAGCATTGATGCAATTAAAAAAACCTCTAATGCATAGACATTAGACTTTCTTGTAATCCTATGTCGACTTTTCAGTAAATTTTAAACCTACAACAAAAGTTTTAATTGTATTCTTTAGTATATTTGTTTGTCATAAGGTCAAGGTAGCTTTGGGTTCAAACCTACCTAACAATGAGACCAAATTTTAAATCTAGTTCACTCATTTAATTCTGTACAATATTTAATCGAATTATAAACATAATTCACGTAAATGATGCCGCGAGCATACCATATCCCACACGGAGGAAAGTTAACTATAAAGCCTGACGTTTCTGAAAATGAATAGTGAACATTAAACTTGTGCGCATGAAGTTATCTATGAATATAATTAAAATGCCTGGCGTAACATGAGATCGTGTTTGTCCCTTAAAAGTAACTTTTATAACTACGTACGAAATGATCATCTGTAGCAAGAAAACTCTCTGTAATTAGCGTCATAATTTTAAACGATAGAGCAGTTCAAAAACTCGTTTGGTGTGTATCGACTTTTGTTACTGACTCTACCTCCACGTATAAGTAATAGAATGTTTGTAAGATTATCTTACTCTTTAGTGAAAACAAGAGTTATTGATCAGCTTTTTCTAATATACCAAGCCTCTAAAACCACAAAATTGTAGAAAATTGGGTAGTGTCGTACTATTTTTTTTTTGTCAAAGAAACCTTCTTAGGCGTCCTCCTAGAATTATATGTAGTAGTGAGTGTGCACACAGTTCATAAAAAGAGAAATTGCACACATGCTAAAAGAAGCTGCCAATTTTTATAAAATAAATGGGTTTAATATCTCTACCACGACTGCGACAACTACATTTCTTTTTGTTGTAAAGTATTTAGACTGTCCGTCTCACAAGTTGCGCTAGTTTATTTATATACATTTATTAGTGACACATGGTTTAAAACATTGCTATTTTAAATGAGTCTAATAATATTCCATGATTATACTAAAATAATCGTTAGTTATAACCAGATACATAATATGGTACATAATCATCTATAGTGAATAACATTGCCGAGCCATTGAAATTAGTGCATCAATAAAATAATTTTAAATTGACGAAGTCTAATTGTTAATATATTAGATCACAGCAATTTATTTCGTGTTATAATTAATGATACCTAATTAATTTTGATCACAGGTACTACAATGGATTTGAAAATCATGCCTGAGTTATATACACCACAAATCGTGAATTAAGTACATAAGAACACAAGTATAATTATGATGAGGACTTTCTATAACCAATTACTAATTATCCTTATAATTATCCAAATGACAATTACTAATGAATTGCTTTCTCACGTTAAATTTACTTTTGAGTAATTAATTAACAACATAATTTATAAATGCTTAGCATTAATTTAAAATTGCATTTTATTTTACGGTTTATATATGAATTTAAGTTACTCATCGTTTAAAATATGAATGCCTAATTCATTAAACGAAATTAAAATTATTAATGATCCAGTCATTAGATAATAGTAATATGCCTTCAATATATTGTATGCACTATCTTGATTGCACAATGTTTGATACGGATGACTTGTTTTGTATTTAAGGTATAAATAATAACTGATATCCCTAAACACAAAGTAAGAACAAAAATCTTCACCAATTATAGCTTCTTAGATTACCCCAAATACAGATTAATTTGTATTAAAATAAATGTTTTAATACAAATTAAACCGTTTTTGGGATGATTCAGACCTGATTCAGAACCTTCCACTAGACAGACTTATTTCCTAAGTTTACTGATAACATATGAATGTTGTCAATTAATTTTATACGTTTCAATATATTAATTAATATAAAACATAGTGTATATTATATTAATCATATTCTGCACTTGTATTGTTTGTGCTAGTTATAAATAATGTTTAAAATATCATGTTGATAAATCGTAGTATACAAACGTGTTGGTTACGTACTAAACGCTGCGCTTGCGGTCTCGCCGGCATCGCATCATTGATTGTTTTCAGTTGCATCGTAACCTTCAACAGCGATTTTTAATTCATTATCATACATAGCTTCTCTTTTATTTTGATTTCTTTTCTTATTTCGATATAATGCAGGATCTAATGTAAATGTTCCTTCTGTTCGACTATATTTAATTTAAATAAAAGGAAAACTACAAGATAGCGATTAATATAATTGAAAGTGATGTCGACTTTTATTTATAAATGTGTCTTTTAGGTTAGTAATTTATGCGATATGATGATTGACAGAAATGGCAGCGCGATTATGATTTATGCAACGTGGTTTGTTGATTATTTCGTTGTTGTTTTACATCCATAAAAGATAATGTATATTTATAAAAACAAGCTATACATTAATATTGTTTTATGCAAATTTCGGTGAAATATGCATAATATCTATACCAAGTTTGCTAAACTAATTCAGTAACCAACACGAATTATAATGTGGATCTATTAAATAATTAATTAAGTATTAATCTTTACTGTTTTTATTTTAGCCACAATGTGAAAATGTCCTGAATATTTGATTTTTACTTAATAATCAAAGTACAGTATAAGAAAATTGCTTACCTTTTCTAAAAATATGTAGCGACGACGATTTGAATCCAGTAAATAAAACACACACTGTTACAAACGAAGCACTGTAAGAGAGTGAATAATACAAAATAGTGTAAGGGCACGCTGCGTGCTGCGCCCGTGACACTGCGCAGTCGGTCGAAGCTTTGAGTGGCGCATGCGCACCCACCTCTTACTTATAGTTTTAGCGGTGCGCCGTAACACTTTCCCCACCTATCTTCATCTCTTTAAAAATGTAAGAGATAAGTACTCGAATTTCTCTTTAGTTTTCGTATACATAGGCTTTTTTGTTCACTAACTCACAATGAAAATGGTGCACTGAACAAGCGGTCAATGACGATGCCGCACCGCGCCGATTGTTGTAGGTTTGAATCCTATAAGGGTCAAATAATTATTTGTAAAATCTTGAAACGATTTTTGTGTCTTTTCGAATTTTATAACATTCTATGCGATACAGAATGTCCAGGCAATGACAAAAATGTATTTTAAAAATAAGAGCCTGCAGTTAATACTTCTAGTACTATGATAGATTTGTAAAGATACTGGGTCTGTAATCTATATTTAAAAATCTTAGTCAGATCATTTAACTTAGGGTTACTCAGGGTAAGGAAAAAATTTAGTCAGCTAAGTTATATATATATATATATATATATGAAGCTATTGTATAGTGCTTATAATATATGTACTGTAGACACTAAGTGGATAAAAACAGTTTCAGATAAAGCCAGTACGTCACGGTTTTTGTGTGCCGAGTGCATGCAGAGCACTCACCTCGCAAGCAAATTATAGAAATTGAACATGCTAGCAAAAACTAGACGAGATGATTATAGAGAAACGGCTATTGATTCATCTTGGCTTAATTTTAATAAATCAAAATTTAATCCAAATATCTCACTATTACATACTTCTCCTCTACCTGTGTTATAAAACATTTTAAAGATTCAAAATATGTATCTCGATAAGTCATTGTAGAGAAAATCAAGGCAAATTAGCTTTTACTTTTATTTAAACTTTAAATAATTTTTATTTTAGATAGAGAGTAGTGGAAGGCAATGAATTGTGATACTGTTGAAAGATTGAAAACGTAGAAAGAAAATTTTAGAGTGGTTCCATAATATTACATAGCGTCATCCCAACCTATATGGTTTGTATTATATACATTTACAAGTTATTATTTTGCATGAAAACACAGTGCATTCGGTATTTTAATAGCATTTCGCCTAACTATTTCTGGGAACACTCACTGCTTTCTATTTCCTTTTACGAGTATTTGCCTAACCAATGCTAATAAAACATTTATAACGCAGTACATCTACAAAATGTCTGAGACATTTTGATTAAAACCCCTTAATACCAGTGACTCGTTACCATACTTCCTGCCTCATATTCGATATGTATCCCATACTCTTCGTTCCCTTTTCCTATCACCGCGGTGCTATAGTGTATGAATTGCTATTTGCCACGTGAACCTAGCCCCGAGCTAGTTAGTAAGTACTACCATTCTAAATAGCCTTTTCTGTTGCCCTTGCATAGCATCACATCCGGCGGGTTGGTATGTTACGTTGATATTGCTTCTGTAATACTAAATATCCTTCAGCTGTGATTAGCGTTTACCACCAGCAGGCGCGCAAGCTTGTCTGTCATCTCAGACAACAAAAATCAATACAAGAATAATGTTTCTGATGAAAAATTTAAGATGAATAATTTAATATTTTCACGCATTCTAAAATAATCATATCGAGTTCTGTAAACTATGTGAATTACAGCGCTTATCACTCAGATTAGTTTCCATAGATCCCAACTTTAAGTCGTTTTAACGCTAGGGTCGGCAACGAGCTGCTAAAACTGCTGATATTGCTAGCTATCATAGACTACAATAACAACCAACGGGTGGTCATTTTAAAAATTTAATATATATATTTCGTTACATAAATTTTAGTTCCTAAAAAGAGCTACTTAGCGCGAGTAATTAACGTAAGTTTTATACACTTATATAGGTATAAATGTCTGATTGTGATGATATGGACAGGTGTTTCCATTGCATTCCAAATTTTTGTCAAGCATTTTGTCAAATAACCAACACAAGTTAAACTGTCATAATTAAAATTGTACATTTCCATTAAATTGATCCAAAATTTGTGGTCATGTAAACTCACATATACACAAATTGTAAGATAATGAAAAAACCAAATAAAAAACCAATAACTACTCTTTTTGATCGTTAACACTAGGTAAACATATTATACTTAATGTTAAATCATATTTCAGGTTCAAAATATGTTTGTAAAACCCGGTGTGTTTACCGGGTGTTTACATTATAAAGTTGCTATTAGTGGTTTTCATTCATGTAGGTATTCTTAAATTGCACACATTTTAATGCATAACAATGATTTATTTACAGAGTAATTTTTAGTAAAATGGAAAAGGCTCGATACATCTTTATAAGAAAATGTTCTAAAATGAATAATGAGACAAAATGGCGCTCGTATTGCCAGCGGAGAGTTGTATAATCAAACTTCTATCTAGTACCAGCATCAATGCTTACAACGAGTTTCCATAGGCTTTCATTTCGATGAACATAGAACATAGGCGTGTCTTCGCATTTATTTTGATAAGTTCGTCGAATTTGTCACTGGACGCGCTGTTAGAAAATGTATGGAAAGATGTCGCTAGACGACTTTGGCTATTGTAATATAGGGCTATAAAACTTGTACTAGAGTTACGAAGGCTCAAAAACTAAATAATGTTATTAAAAACCATTAAATAGCTCAGATACCTATCATCATCGTATATTTACTCGACATCAAATCTAACATTCTTGTACAATTCTATATGACGGAAGCCGATGAAAATTTGCTGCTAAGATTTATTTATTTATTTACAAGTCAAGCTTATAAATTAATTTATAATTCCTCCGTTAAGTCTACGATTAATGTAAATGCGAACCTATTAACCCTGTTAGTTGGTTCCCGAACCAAATATAGCTTTATTGAGCTTTTCTGACAATGAATGCTTTACAAATCACAACAGCATAAAAACAGTACCTAAACAACAAATAGACCCATCCTGAGCATAATGTGCATGTTTCGCAGTTTAAAACGGCATCAATACGCCGCCGCATGTAAACAGATCAATCTCCACGGAATGTGTGGAGTGTACCTACTGGTAAGTACCAGCTCTAACAAAAAATATGTTAAAATAGAGATCCGATTCAGTCTAACAAAATTTTTGTGTGAACTGAAGTACAATTTAAATTCATATTTGAAGGTGTTTTTCTTACGGTATAGCAGGCAAACGAGCGGACGGATCGCCTGCTGGTAAGCGATTACCGCCGCCCATAGACACATTATGGGACAAAATCATTTGTGATATCTACTTATGACACTGAGACTAGATTGGAACCTTATTACTGAAGATTTTTTATTAATCGTGAAATAGCGTTCTGTTCTATTACTGGGATTATAATGTACATATTTTTTTGTAATCTTATGTAATATCTTTGTTGCAAACGTAGTTTTCTTAAAATATTATCCAAATCTTAAGTTATAATTATATTTCAAGATGTGCCGTAGCTTCACATGATTTTAATTTATATAAAAAATATGATGGAAATCATTTCATCACAATATTTTATTATACATATTAGGTATATACGCTGTAATAGAATTAGCATCATTAAAAAGTAGAAATATTTAAGGCCAGTAGACTTAGTTAAAATATACTTTTCTTAACCATCTACTCGTACCATATATCTATCTCGTATTATATAATTAATTAGATATGTTAAATGAAAATCAATCAATTATTTAAACGAAATGCATCACGCCAAGGATTAAGTAATCGCATTTGAGATAATCCACCTCAAGGATGATGTATTATTGATTTTATTATTATTGTAAGAATTCAAAACATTAGCTAATAAATAAAAATATATTTAAACCATTATCGTGCCTGAAACAAAAGCTTCTTCTTAATGTTTTTTCGTCTGCTTAACTGTAAGGACTCGAATTATTTATGTTCGCAAAGTTAATGCCACTAGATGCCACTAGGCTATGGCTGGTTTATATAACATTTTTATTTTATATAATTGCATATTGTATTTTAATTTTATTACTTCTTAAAATACATATCGTTAGTAATTAGCTGACTGCTGCAAAAAGTAAAGCATAGAGACACAGCTGTAAAACGTACAGCTCATATGTTATAATTATTATGCTTGGACTAAACGCTGCCTCCAGTTCCCCATACGATTTCGAAATATTGTTAAAAATCTCAGTAGCGGTATAGAGTCTAGTAATAAACGATAATATATGTATATATAGAGTACTATAACTACACTTAGTTAATAACTACAAACAAGAGCTTAGAAATTGACTGCTCTGAGACACTTCTCAATTTCAAGAGCCTTTATTATAAATAAATTCCTTCTCAGGATCTATATCATATAAGTATATACAGATCTAATTTATTATAGCATGTAACCGTCATCCCCTGAAAGCTGCCGTATTTTTGTATCTTGTTCACATTTTGGCCAATACTAGGTATATACAGTAGATCACAAGTTTGAAGATTTCCCTTATCATGACTGTATCTTGTAATGAAATGAACAATATAATGTTGCTTATCTTATTCGGACGAAGCTGGGGTCATGTAAACTCGTATAGTTCTGTACAATATTCCACTTATATACATTACATAAACAGATACCCATAACTCCTATTTTGTTGTAGTTGTGGAATAATATCTTAGTAATGATATGACTTCAATAATGCCTACATTTGTTATGTACAATTACAAAAAATACGACGTAAAAATAGACGTTTTTTTTACAAATCGTCACACCAAAAACAATAATTTGATACAAAGATAACGTCTAAAGTTTTAAACAAAGAAATATAATATCTGAAAAGATATTGACGGAATCTAAAAAATTAAAGCCCATAATTAATAAGTCAATAAAATAAACTTTTATTTACTTATATATGTAAGTAAATAAAAAAATTCTACTAGAAAATATCTGTGTTATTATATGATTTTAGAATTTACTGTACTGTGTTACTCGCTTTAAAATAAGAAAGTTATCTGCACTTACGTTAAATAAAAAAACGCATGCATTGCATTTGCAAATAGTAAATATGAACGTACGTTTTAAATTAGAGAAATTGCTATATATAGTATTGTATATGTATTACTATATTATAGTATTATATATGTATTACTGATTTTAAAACCAAAAATGCTGTACCATTTGTTTTATAAAAAAGTTGGCAATTAAATGTTGTTTTATTAATTCCTGTAAAAAAATCATGTTTATTTCATTCGAACCATACCTACTTAGGTGCGGTGGCACAAAACAAAATTAATTATTAAATGTATTTCGGGGTCAAATGAAACTTTTACTTCCTTTCTTCCCCCGATTACAAGTTCGGGGAAAGATGACACAAACATTTCCATTTTCCCCCATTCGGGGGCAGACATGCGGGGGAAGATGGGAATTAACGCTCAAATGCGCTAAATAAAAAAATACAAAATTGTGTTGTGTTGTTGGTCAAACTTACAAGATTTTCTTTGGTGCAAAAAAAATACACCAACATAAGGTTGCGATTTGAAAATTAGGTCAGTTTAAAAAAAAGCGCTTGTAGTTTAACGAGTCAATCCTTCACAAATAATAATAGTGAAATATAAGAAAATTTGCCATAAACGAAGCACCTGTAGTTGAAAGTATAAAAAGGCGTACTTTTTTAAAAACTTCCATTTTATTTTATACAATGGCGATAATTATTTTAATTTTTTTATTTGCCACATTTGAAACTTCCTCATCTAAGGAATCTCCCGTTACAATTTGATTCACATATTCTGGGACATTCTGTATATATTTTTTGTTTAATTTTTATGTAGGTATATTTTTCTGGTTGCTTAATCTGGCAATCGTGTTTCTCAAAGTTAGCTCGATGATGAGGTAGCCTTGGAAGTGGACAGGTGTGGCATGGCAATCTGTAAAGTACGTTGATATTAATCATGGCCATGCGATATGGGCAGTCAACCTAGTCATTACTCTCATTACGCAACTTGTATAGGGACTCCAAGACGCGATTCCAGAGACATCATACTAAAGAAGGCAAGCCTATTGTTTACGAACGTAAAGATCTAAAGACTCTCGCTCATAAAGCTAGTCTACGAACCACTCTTTTTGTGTTTATATCGATACCTGTAGCATGAACTCGGAAGCTGGAATTCCCAATGGTGCTGTAGTGCGCAAGCTTACTTTTAACACAACTATTGAATGAAAAAATTGTAGTCAATGTATTTTTTTAATCATTAACATCACATCAACATCCAAGAACAAATCCATGTCCTTAATTAGCAGTAATAGTTGTAATGTCAATATACTCAATGGATCACGTGTGAATGGTTTACTGTCAACCAAACACCTAAATCTACTACTAGGGATCACGAGCATGGTTACTATGAATCAGTCGAAAATGCATATTATTGAATCGGCAGTAAATTCAAATTGCAGGACCGGGTAAGGCTGTCGAAATGTTTTAAATAATAGCACTTTCTATATTTTCAACACGATTTTGAAGTATTTTGACATTGTCTTTGTACACGAAAGGTTCACCTTCAGCTTACCTTTATAAAATTTCAGTCTTATCAAATGAGATTTGGTTTAAATGGACAATACAAATTATTATATTTTTATTGTCAATTAAATACAAAACGCTTTGAGCTTTGGTTTGCTGCTAACAATTGTGGTATTATAATTTGTATTACGTTTCATTTACAATAGATAATGCATTAAACAATAATTTGTTAGTAGCATTAAATAATCAGGATTTACTCAGAAGAAAATAAGGCCAAATAGCATACAAACTGTAGGTAAATTATATACAAATTGATATATATATATATATATATATATATATATATATGATCCTCTTTATTGCAAACCAGTTACAATAATCTTACAAAAAGAGATAACTGTATACTGCTTCCAGCTTTTCCTGTGACTTTGATCGGTTTTGTAGGTAAGAATGTGTATTTTCTAGGACTCGAGCTGTCTCTAAACCAAATTTTCTCAAACTTGTTTTAGCAGTCAAAACTTAACACTACCCTCTTAGAAATTATCTTAAATATAAAATAATATAAATATAGCTGAGCGGGCGAAAGGAAATATTAATAATTGAGGAAAAGCTATATAGCTTTTCCCCAATTATTAATATTTCCTTGTTATTAAATCTACCCAAATATCGCCTGATAAATTTGCCGATATAAAATACATAAAAAAGTTATTGTAGTTAAAATATTTAAAACTTTTAATATTTATCTCTGGTCGTTATCGTATGATATACATCATATAATTATTTTATCTGTTTTCGCTTCGTGATTTTTAATAAAGGTAAACAATACGTAGAAACGGAATGCTGTGATAAGATACTTGTGACTTCTGGATACTGTAAAAGATGAAATAAGTAAACCCTTCAAACATACAATGCAGGCGCCACGGATTATGCTTACTTTTCGGCAATTTGAATTGTGCTCGGAGCGTCTGTAACATTCCTGGTGTTTAAGAAATCGGTTCGAAAACAAAGAAAATAAATCAATGAGTAGGTCAAGTGCATGTGGATTTCAAAATTAATAGCCAATTGGAGCTGTTTACCTTTTTTGTTATGGTATTCAATGAATCAGATGTAATATATCCTTTAGACATGACTAAATAATCCACACTCATACGGTTTTGCAAATAAATACATCTGTTGATGCGGTTTTCAATTGTGCACGAAATTATAATATGCAAGTATTTACACTCAAACGTAGGACCGAATGCAGTATACCAATTATATAATATTTGCATTTTCACGTATGATGCTAAAAACTAATTAGAGAATGCGAAAGGACTTAACATGTGCGTACCCTGAATATTCTTGAAATCTTTGAATATGTTCTTACAACGATGCAAAAAGTTAACTTATAAAGGAAAATTGCTAGACTACAGTTTGGACCAACTTCATGATGACATTGTAATTCATTGGTACAAAATGATGCCATGGTTGAAGTGCATGAATATCACGTGCGACGAAAATCGACGACGTTGTATAACGACAGCGTGTCGCATCCCTATCCATCAACATAAGCCATGAGACCACAATAACAAAATTGCCCAACTAAGAAAAATAGTTACCATCATTATAGTCTAACTTACTCAAATTTGTATCAAAAGTAAATTTTATTATTCTTAATTTTATTTTATTTACCCTGGCATTGGCGGTATTCATTAGATACCCAGCAAATAAGGACATCTATATATAAAAATCTCGTGTCACGGTATTTGTGATCGCACGCCTCCAAAACGGCTCGACCGACGTTTATAATTTTTTTATTTATATTTGGTAGGTATGAGAATAGGTCATAAAGTATATTTCATACCGCTAGGTGAATAGTGTGTCCCTATCGATTGAATTTATAGTGCAGTACGTTTGCTGTGTCAGCTAGTATATTATATAGCTTACTAATTTACGTTTGAACCTTGATTCTGACAACTCGCCTGAACAACAGGATCTTGTTACACGTCTTACATACAGTTCGGAAAACTATTGTTAAGTTGGTATTTCTCCGTACTGAACAAGCCCGATACGTTTTCAGTTCAAGTCGATGCTTACGACGCGAGGTTTATAACGCTTGTTTTGATCATTCTAGAAAATTCCTTAATTTGCCGGCGAAATCGTGCCAGAATGTTAACAAAAATTGAATATTATAGAAATTCAATTACTTAGGTACGTGGATTAGTCAAGCCAGAAATAGTGATAAACCCTTACTTAATATGATAAATGCGAAAGTAACTATGTCTGTCCTTAATCATTATCACTATTTGGGCGGTGCAAACTCCTGTAAACATCCTTGCTAACATATCATAGGATGTTTGTAAGACTATTGATTGTCATTTCCGTTTAAATAATATTATAATATTTATTTCACTTTGTGAAAGGTATTACTTACGTGCCGTACTTTCCTTAAATTGTGAAATATTTTTATGAAAATGTTACCTTGAATATACTACCCAGTAATCACTGTTTTTCTTTTTAATGCGCCGGTGCAGAATGAAATTATCAATAACGCTGTATTTTATTAACCGATTACAAAAAGATTGATTTTTTATGTATTTTTTGTACCTACTGATAAGGTAGAATAAACTTTATTGTTATTGATTGAATAGATACAATTCTTATATTCCTCAATAGTATAGAAACTTTTTGTATTAGCCAAATTTTTATTCGTATACTTAATTAACTTAAAGGAAATTCTCTTAAAATCATGGTATTTTGTTATAAGCTTAACATATTTTTCTCGTTATCTAATGTGAATACATTTTTATTATTTAGATTATTCTTCTTAACTTATGATTAACAATGAGTAATTCCGCTAAAACCTAATCCTAATGCAACTAGATCAAGAATATGTTAAGATGTTAAGAACTACCTGTCCCTCGTGTAAAGATGTACCTTATATAATAATAATCGTTATTATTTACATAATATTGTCTTCTGTTTACGCGAATGTTATTCATTGAAATTAAACTACTATATACAAATTTTATCGCGTTGTTTATTTATCACTGTTTACAAAATTTTGAAAATATTACACTACTACTACTATTGATTTTATTTTACTAATTTATAAGCTAATAAAATTATTTAAACTATTAGATCTATTTATTTTTGGTTTGGCTGCTGAAAAGCAACCGAAACGTCGGGGAAAGTGCAAACCAAAAATAAATAGATCTAATAGTTTAAATAATTTTATTAGCTTATAAATTAGTAAAATAAAATCAATAGTAGTAGCAGTGTAATATTTTCAAAATTTTGTAAACAGTTAGTAGTTTTAGGTTTATCTTTGTTTTAATTAGTCATCTTCTTTTTCTGTATAAGTAGTTATAGTTATTATAAGTAGTTATTTATTTTAGTTTTAAACTATGCATTGTTTTATATGCCATTATAACTAAAGTAAATAAATAAATAAACAAACATTTAAGCAATGCACACAATTAGACTGAACACGTATTCAGGCACAAATATTTATATTATAAGTGCTGTAATACATATTAAAATTAAATATAAAGATTGAACCTATAATACTCGTAGGTTTAACTGTAGCGAGCTAACGTGCCATCTGTGCAGACATTGCTTTGTTTCTTAAGTCGTTACTCACAGCAAATATTAAGTGTAGCCATAGCCGTTCACACGTTGTTAAAGCTCGCATTTATAGTTTTGTTACATATTTGTTCATTATACACATTAAGTTAATATGTTCTACGTACGAAAAGACCCAAATCAACTAGATTGTTTGTAACATGTGTTAGAGTGCATGCTCTTTAACCACAGGCTCTAACTGACCGTCTGATCTACATATAATGTTCTGTGGTCTGAGCTATGCGTTTACAGCAAACTCAGTATGAGAGCAAAATTAATTAAGCAGTACACAAAATACAAATATACAATGTTCAAAATATGACGTCATGTGTATAATACACATGAAGGCATATTTTGAACATTTCAAGTTTGTATTTTGTGCACTGCTTCATTAATTTTGAACATCTAAAATTTGTTATCTGCATGATGATTATACATCTGTAACATCAATGCGCCGTTGTTGCTCCAATAGCACAAGTATGCGACAAACTCGCGCGAGCGCCTAAGTTCGATTTAAGGCTGTTATTGGGATTTTCAGTGAGAGAAATTTCATTGACAGCAGGAAGTTTGGAATGGGAAACTCCACTTCGTGCCTCGGAGCAAGAAAAGCCTTATGTCACGTCTACGCGGAATACGACTTACTTGTGATAAGGGATTTATTTACTTCATAACTATTTTACAAGAAGTTACAGAGACCTGCGGGCGGTTTAATAAAGTTTGATATTAACTATTAGCCATACAACGTATTTGTCTATTTACTAGATATTAACTATTTGTTTAAATGTCACGTAATATTAGGAAAACCTATTGTTGTCCAACGAGTAGTAATACTCCGGGTCGTTCTGTGAAATTCCTAAGAGAAAGTACCCACCCAGTAATTAATATTATTCGACAAGATATCCTGAAAACTGTTTTGTGTGTTCAGCATTATTTTTATGTATATGATATAACATAAAACGTTACATTATCATCGTTACATATTATTAGTCAACGAACTACTAAACACTTTACTGTTATAATGTTATATTGTTATACACTGACGGACTCATAAACTGCATCAAAGTTCAGGATTAATTTCAATTTAATATTTTTGATAAGTATGCAAACTTTTTAGATTAAACTAAATTAAAATGTCGAGAATGCAAAATAAACAGAAAAAAAAAAACAAAATTTATAAATAGAATTGCGATAAAAAATAAAATTATGGCCGAGAAAATAAAATTTATGCATAGTCTCAAATTCATGTGTAATTAAGTAAAGTTTGAAATTAATTCTTAGAAATTTAAATTTAAACCAGTCTACGGTTTCTAGAGTATGCCGAAGGTTTGTAAAGACAGGTTCTTACAAAAGGAGACCCGGTACTGGCAGAACTCGAGCAACCACCCGTCGTGACGACCGATTTATCGTTTCAACTTCCCTACGAAATCGTTTCCTCACGTCAGTAAACATCAAAACAGAGCTGAATGAAGGGCGTGGAGTAAACGTGAGTACACGAACAATAAGAAGGAGGCTTATGGAAGTGGCGATCACCCCTTTTAGACCAGCAAATGGTCCAAAGCTGTTTGCAGCTCACCGACAAGCTCGTTTAAGATTTGCGCGTGAACATCTTAATTGGACTGAAGAGCAATGGGCCTCCATATTGTTCACCGATGAGTGTAGGACATATTTAAAGTGTGCAGATGGTCGCAGAAGAGTCTATCGTCGACATGGGGAGAGATATGCTAAAAGTTGCATTGAGGAGCGTGTTTCGTTTTGGAGGCGGTTCGTGTATGATGTGGGGTGGCATTTCGATGATCGGGCGAACGGAACTTATGTTCATCGACATGGTTCGTCAAAACGGTAGAAGAGGTGGTTTGACAGCACAACGCTATATAACAGAGGTTTTAGAAGCTCACGTGGTACCTTACTTGGGATTAATAGGCGAAAATTTTACTCTAATGCAAGATAATGCCCGAGCACACGCCTGCACAAGTTCGACAATTTTGCGAAGAGGTTGGGATACGCACAATTAATTGACCAGCACGCAGCCCAAATCTTATTCCCATTGAGCATGTTGGGACAGTTTAAAAAAAGCTGTATATGCGAGATAAATCCTGTGCCCACAACAGTGGCAGCACTAAGAACAGCAATTGCACAAGAATGGAACAATATTCCGCAAGACCGTTTAATAACCCTAATCAGATCTATGCGGAACCGATTAGAATCTGTAATAAGGGCACGTGGAGGCAATAAACCTTATTAAAAGAAGAAAAACCTGTGCTGCAACTTCTTTTTTTATTGTAAAAACAAATTTTCAATAAACCAACCAAGACCAATTATTGTTGTATTTGTCGATTTCGTTCAAAAAATTTAATGATCCTTTCCAGTATACAAACATACACTTAAGGATATGATACTACACTGTTATGAAGTTAACGAACCAAAATATAGGTTTCAATTTAAATTTGTATAAAAAGTTTGAATACTTGGTTAAAATGTTTATTTCAAAGGCGTCTTGAACATTGATGCAGTTTATGAGTCCGTCAGTGTATTTCAAAAATAAATAAATTATTTGTCAATAAAGCTTGTACAACATAACCATGTTGTACAAGTTTTATTGACAAATAATTTGCGCTTAAACAATTGTTATTTGTCTGCGATAATTCCGAGTATCATAGTCAGAGCTGTTATCTGCGGAATGTTCTAGACACCGCAAACTTCGAAGTTACTCAATGCCGCTTCGCTCACAATATGTAATGTTTTCCTTTCCTTGTAAAAGAAGGGAATATTATGTAAACCTTCACGAAAGCGCCATTATGTTCCTGAAAACTTGGGTAATAATTTAATCGCACAGCATGGACGCAGCAGGTTGTAATAATTGGTGACGTAATCACTAACAGTGCGCGACTTCAAACCTGCCTTAGTATAAAACAAAACAAACATCAAAATATTTTAAAAGCAAGCTTTTGTTTATTATATATTATAGAATTGAATTAAACAGTAAAGTATAATGTTTACCGTATGGCGTTCAATAAAGAAGTATGCCATTCTAGATTTATTTACTCAATGATCAAAAGCGACGGTTTATATAAACGAGATGCATCTTACCGATTTTTTTTTAACGAGGTACCTTTGTAAAATAATCTCAAGCGGAATAATATATAAACATCAATGAACTACTGAAGAGATAAGCTCAGTATCTAAATCTACTAGTATTTAATGTTGTATAGTTATTTTTATAAAAATAAATTAACCGCAGAACATTATAATACGTGTTTGCCAAAGCTGTTGTTAAAGTTATTTTTATAGATAGCAACCCAAAAAAAGAATTCAACTTGCTAGTTAATTTTTTTTTTATTTATCGTTTGCATAATACTTACAGTAGTTAATTATATTGTATTTGATTATATTGTTAGGTTTTGTGTATAACACCTACATCGTCAGCTTAGTTAAGTCTCACGTAACAGGGGCAAGACTATTGTGGTCTAAACTTCACATCCCGTATTCACTACACGATTGCCTTATCTAGACGTCTTCGTCTTAGACTGTGTTGATTATAATTAGTAGTATGAAGTAAGTAATTTTGTTCTAGCTATTGACTATATCCAACTCGGTCACGAATTCATTGGATATTTAGATCTATGTTTGTTCTATCGAAACATAAAACTATAAAATATATTAATAGCTAACTGGCTGGGCAAGCGGCGACATTCTGTTCTGCTCTTTCTGTGGCACACAACGGTAGCGTAAATAGGCCAAAACAATAAGCAGCTAGCTCGGATATTGCCCGTCAACGATCACACAAATTTTTCAAATATATATTTTGTCACTATGTAGAATCTAGCAGATAATTTGTGATGTTGGAATAATAATGTTACGTGATTTTAATGGTTGGGAAGAAGTGAAACGCGATGGATTTGATCAGGTTTTAGTAAGCTACGGTGATTAGAGTGTAGGTTAATGAGAATGTTAAATAGTTGCATAAGGTATGTTTATAATGGAACCTTTATATGTCTAACACCATGTTTTACACAAAGGTATTAATATGTATACATGAAAGACAAAGCATGTAAGGAAGAGTATGATTGACTTTTTAATTAGTTGTTGATCATAGATTGAGAAAGAAAGTTCTAGGGTGTATTGAGGTGTCGGCATCCACTTAGATCTCTCCTTGGTAGTAATCCGGATAAGCGGTCTCTTGAAAAGTTGGTGACACCAAATATATGTACTGCACTAAGCAACTAGAAATGTTCTAGAAAGAATAAAAGTAAAAATCCACTAGCGGTGAAAGATGATTAAACAAGTAAAGGAAAGATATGAGAATTTGAAAGAATTATGGAAGTTGTTTAAGAGAGATGATATATAAGTGTAGTTGTGAAGTTTGTGTTGGCATCAAGAAAAGGAATATGAGAAAAGCGAAGAATGCGTTATGGGATAAAGATATACAGATCGCAGTATGTGAGAAGAAGAAGGCGTGGAGGAGTTCCTTCAACCGTCGAACCCATATGTTGAATATAATCAAAGTAAATGAAGCAAGAGAGATGTGTTAGCATTGTAGCTAGTGGAAAACTGTAGTTTCTCCCTACCCACCGAGGAAAAAGTCTTAGTTATAATATGTATCTATGTATAATTTTCATTATTAATATACTTGTGTCATTTACCAAGTTTAAGGTAATACCTATCTGAATTTACAAAACCGTTCTTCATGAAACACAGATATTTTAATGCTTTTAAGAAGCTCACCACGCTTTCATTACTAAGTCATCGTTAACAATCAAGTACTTTAAACGTAATAGCGAACATCGAAAACGAAAATTAAAATTTTATTACACATATTAAGTTTATAGGTAAAAGAAGAAGATAAGACACACGACACTAGTCGGTGATTTTGGATTCAGTATTGTGCAGACCGTTAGGTCGTAATGTTAGTGACAATTATGCTATTCAGTAGCTTATATTCCTACTTGCGGCAACTCCTGTGATACTTGTCATTAGGCAGATAAAGAAATTTAATTTCACAGGTGAGTTCATATTTATACTTTAAACCAGAGCGATGATTCACTGTGGAAATAAGTTTTAATTTTTGTCAATGCATTAACCATTGCGGCTAATGTTGTTATATGCCTGGCGCCGCGACGTACTCCAAAATGTAATGGAACTTCAGTGTGTCAATATGTCTGCACGTATTGTTCTGTGGTGCGGTCGCCGGCCCGCGCTCGCGCCCGCCTGTTCAAGTGTCATATTACTCTGAATAATTATAATACGCCTACGTACATACATCGTTTATTTTGATTTAATCAAGATAGTTACGCTTATCGATGTTTGTATCTATATATTAATACGTGAAGCGAAAAATTATTTATAAAATTGCGTGGTCGGAGGCGTATGAAATTGGGCACAGTTAAAGTTTATATGGAGAAGGAGTGGCCTATCCTAATATTTTTATAAAATATGCATTAGAAATACATTAAATTAAGGGATAAATATAATGACGCCTTAAATCACTGCATTGCGTCTAGGATGGGTTAGGTTATGTTAGGTTCCTTCTTAAACCCACCCAAAAATAGGAACCCCGCGAGGCGGGGCTCCGTCGACTTAGTTTGATCTCTTTGTATATATATTTTCTGTGCAATTAGTATTTTTAGTAAGCATATTTTGATGTGCAATTCATTTTTTAGGTGGAACAAAGGCAAATATTTACATACTACCCTTAAATTAACTACCCAGGAACAGTTACATACTACCCTTAAATTAATGAAAAACACTACACGCATACAACCATGCATTTGACACAAGCAGTCGAATCGCGTTCGTAGTATTTCGGCATTGTTCGGCAGATGACGTAGAATTCTTTGTAACTACGGTTACATAATATGTATGTGGAGTAGGTGACTAAATGAAATGAGATAAAAAGGGTATAGTTACAGACAATAAAACCTTAATAACGATCAAACTAAAAATTTAAATCAATTATGGTCGAATTTCGACCACTTGGCGACCGCTAGTTTAAATAATTATGCTTGTCTAAAATATTTTATGACTTGGATCAAATATGAGAGGTATTTCGTTGCGTGCACGTATTATATAACATAATTATGAGGAAGTTAATTTTGTAAGAATATAAAAGTAAAAATATAATAAGCGGTAAGTTTATAGTCCTGTTGAATATACTTGGGTACTGTATTAATACTTATTATAATAATATGCGTATGAAGGAAGAAGTATTATTATAGGCATATTGAACGTCAAACTCAAAAAAAAGTACTAACGTAAAAGAAAATTGTTTAATACGTTCAGTAGTTAAAGATTTCTAGACGTTCAATAAAAATCATGGTTTCACATTTCTGTAGCCCTTCATTATCTAGGTACAGCATAGTGATTAGGTGCATTTGCATTTTTCTTTCTTTATAAACAATACTTTTTAGAAAATGTTTTATAACGACGTTATAAGCTTATTGTAAGTTTTGTGAAGAAGACCGTGAAAGTCTACCTAGATATAATGTCTATATTATTATATGTTTGAACTACTGTTAAATACCTACACGGTTGATGAGAGAGACATGATAAGATAATACTTAACGTGTTGCCGTTTTACTAATATGAGCAGGCAGTTATTAAATAAATTTACAGGTTTAATTTAATTAATTATGTTGATTTTAATCGTGATCTACAATGAGCAAGTGGGTAATACCAATAATTAATTAAATCGATTGACTAGCACCCTATCGTCATTTTACTTTTTTACTCTTGACGTACTAAAAATAGGCCCTTGCCCAGCAGTGGGACAGTTTATAAAAAAAAAAAATATTTGTAGCGTAATCATGTTCATTTTAGCATTCTCATAAGTTTAAGACCAACTTTTGGTGTTTGGGTGTGTGATAAAATAAGATGCATAAAGAAAACACGCAGTGTGAGTTGACTCGAAAATGCGTAAGAATTTCGCTTTATTGGCGCATGATTATGTGCGCAAAATCATATCTATTAACTTTTATGCTACAAATCTTTAGCGAACCGACAATATTGTAGCAACGTTACGGTAGGGCGCAGTTGGGCGACCGCCCAGAGTGCGAATCTGCAAAGGGTAGGTAGGTAGTCCGAAGGTACCTCGGTTGTAAAAGTCCAAGATTTTATTTCATTGTCTTTTGATGCTTATCTTTATTATTATTTCACATGAAGATACACTAAAATCATAATACCTCGTTTCATTGACTTTCATTCGATTTATGTCAGCTGTATTTTCAAAGTATTTATGACAAGACTATAGGTAATACTTAGTCTGGCCAAATATTGTTACAACAAAAAAAAAATGTTACATTTGAATTTATAATCTGACATTCTTATATGAATATTCATTATGTTTTCTCATTTTCGCGCCAATCGGTGTTAAATATTTTTGTGATGCTTAAATGGAATGGGGTGATAAAGAGAACCGAATTGCTGTGATAGCATTACACAAAGTAAAGAGCCAAATGAAATTTGAAAACTCTCGATCCGCTTGGTATTAGTCGAATGTTTGTGTACCGGGCTATTGATAGGTTCAATGAAACCTCCTCTGTTTGTGACAGAAAAATATGTGGCCGTCCACGTAGTATTCGTCAAAAAAAGGCGATTGAAGCAGTAAAGGAAAGAATACGCAGAAATTCAGTCCGAAAACAAAATATTATATCTCGAGAAATGAATATAGCGCCTAGAACCATGTAGCGAACTTTAAAGATGACTTAGGACTTACAGCTTGTACGATAAGTATTAGTCATTATTGAACTGATAATTTAAATACCTATGAATAAGGTGGTAAAATCAAAATAACTTCTAAGAGCAAAGGGAGGTCAATAAAAAAATAACTGATGAAATTTTTTTTACTATTGAGCAATGTTTTATGAAGCAGAATGCCCGAGTTTATGCTCAAAGCTCAATAGAAGCTTCCCAATTAGTCAGCAGAGTATAACGTAGAGATTAATCGACTTCAGTGATGGTTTGGAGGGTGTTAGCTATCAAGGAGTGACTCGTCATATTTTTGTGAAAAGGTGTCAAAACATCGGCACAAGTGTATCAAGATACGATTCTTGAGAAGGTGGTTAAGCCTCTTAACAACATCATGTTCCATAACGAAGAATAATACTTTCAGCTAGACTCAGAACTGGGTCATAAAGCTCGATGCACCCAAGCGTGGTTGGAAACGAACGTTCCGGACTTTATCAGAGTTGAAGACTGACCGTCATCTAGTCTCGCTCTTAATCCGCTGGATTATGATCGAGACTAGATAGAGAGAGTTATAAAGAGTATGTCATGCTATGATAATTTAGAATCCCTAAAACAATCCATAAAATTGGCAGTGAAAAATTTTCCCATGGTGAAAGTGCGTAGTTCTATTGATAACTGGCCTGAGCATTTTGAATGAGCTTCATATATTTTAATAATATTATATTAATGTCTAAACTAACACACATTACAGTAATACACGTTTTAGGCAACAGAAAGAAAAAGATTTTCCATGTAATAATATTTTTTATGATAAGACTAGGTCAGAGTCGCGCTTACTTATAAATTCATACTTTCAATTAGCAGGCTTTTAATTTAAAACCTTCCGAGATACAGGTGATAATAATTGGCCTGCATATTGCTGAAGAGATAGGTAAATCTTTATTACACTCGCGGTTCGTCAGCCGTGTTTTATACCCTGAGTGAATAAATAATATGTCTACTGTTCTTTAACTAAAGTTCCTTGATAAACATAATTATGATTTTAGTTTATATTCAAACGCATCGGTTTTCATAATTATGTTAGCATGCTGCAATACATGCAAGCCGATACTAAACTATTTTAGTGTTTAAAATACAATATTTAAAACACACTTGTGGTGGGTCCCACAAGTATGTGTTTAATATGATGACGTCAACAACTAATAATAGGGGTTAAACCCCTAATATGAAGTTGCCTTTTTGTGTGAAGAAAATCAGTAACGCTGTGGTGTTCTTACTAACTATTTTATCAATATTTTTGAATCACCAATTTGAATTCGAAATGGCCTAAGTTAGGCCACTATGGTTTGTCTTAGCGAAAACATCAACCATCATCTAATTATGGCAAATTGAAACAATTCATACGGACAGGCACTAAGCACTATAACGTTAAATACAAATTGTATAAACAATTATCGACATTTATTATACATCTTATTAATATAGAGTATATACTCTGTATGTATACTAAATGTCAATAACTGTCTATTTCGAGAATAGACTATACAGTCTATTCTCGAAATCGAAATATTTTTTAAATAATCATTCCATTTTGTACAGATTTCCTGAAATTAGATGTAGTACATACACGGCAATTTCATAGTTAAAGTCCTAATATTATTTCTTTGGAAATAAGTACTAATGTGTACTATGTGCTGTTGTTATATTTGCCATATTATATACATAGGTATACCGTCAGAGTAACATATAGTTAATAGTTAATACTTCATTAACTATAAATATCATAATATCAGTAACTTTCTTATAGAATCTTAGTTGTTGAGATATATTAGTTAATTTTCTTGAATGTTCAATTAATAGTAAATTATCTTATCGATGTCATTAAAATCTAATAGACTAATAGCATTATAGATAGTTTTCGTTGGTATTTGTATGACTCACAGATTGGTGAATTAGCAAATGCGAGAATTACAATAAAGCTATAAGTTATTAAACGGAATTGGTAAAACAAAATGTATGTCCATTAAATAAAAATTAAGAAAATCATTATGCTAGTTAGAGCACTCATAAGACCGTGTTCTAATAAATGTATGACGTGTTTTTTAATTTCAAATAAAAATTACGCCAATCTTTAAAGGTCGTTGGTAAAAATAAATGTTTTATAGAAACGTGGCCGTTCTTAGCTTATATTATAAATGGCAAAATGTGTTAATTAACTTGTTAGTTCGCCCTTGCTACATGTAACAACAGAGCTAAGGATCAATATGATGTTAGCATAGAGAAGGTTTATGAGTCTGAGAGTGTCAAAGTCAAAGGCAAGGTCTTAGAATGACTGCAGCTGTGCGTAAAAGCCACATAACATTTCTTAAGGCCTAGATGTTTATATCCCAAGATACACCTATAACATATTATTATATATTAACACTAACATTTTGATGCTACCAGCAAGCACCACCGGCTGTTTTTTCTTCACTGACAAGACGTGTTTTGTTGAATTTTATATTATTTGTATGCACAGGAAATATGTTCTTCTCGGCCTTGCGGTATTTACAAGTTATGTGCCAGGAACAAATAACAAATAGTCCTCATTTGTACCCAAGTGTCTATACGAACAGAACATATCCAGATAACGATATATAGTAGATATACATTATTCGCCTTCAAAGTCTTTAGGGGTGTCGCAATCACGTTAAAATTTCTTTGTTAGCTACTTATAATTATGCCAGCTATTAAGCTTTGATATTCATTTGAACATTTTGCCTTTATTTTCTTACTAGCTGTCGCTAGGGACTTCGCTAAGATGACATTATACAAAATGAGGGCAATACGAAAGCAAATATATTATTAAACATTATTTTAATCTAGTTCATTTTGTGCTTTAAAGGCATCCTTAGGCTAGTTTTGCAATGAGTGACGCTCTTTACAAGGCAAAGTGTACTGAGGATGCCTCGAACTGGGGCGAAACACGTGTCGACGCATATTTTATTATCAAAGGAGTTTGGTAAGTCAACATTTTTCTTTTTTGCAGTTATTGGGTTGGCAATCCAATGATGCGTGGCAGGTTCATCTTTGTCCAATTATTTTCATACGGTTCGAAGACAGTTGCTCTTTAGTTAAATATAATATGTCGTATTTTCTTGCTTCATGACAGAAAAATGCGGAATCTTTGCAGATAAGTGTCTATGAAAATGCAGTGACTTAGTCACGCCGCGAAGTCGGCGCCTGAGATGGCAAAGAACTGGAAGGATGATGCTGAGGTTGGTTTTGTGACGGTGCAAAGGAGAAAGCGCCGTCGAAAAACCAATAAGAACTGCTGCGGTACAGCTCCTGTGGAACCTGGTGCAAACCTGCGTGCTGCAGCACCGAACACACCGGTGTATATCTCTCGTCTGCATTACACCACTAAGGCGGAGGATATCGCGGCGTATGTACGCCAGAAGTCCAAGTACATGCCAAGAGTGCAGCTGCTGGTGTTGCATCGCAACGTCAACTTCAAGGCGTTCATGGTGCGAGTCCCAACTTGCTTTCTACATGTATTTATAAAGGAGGACTTTTGGCCGAAGGGTGTGGTGTTCCGTCGCTTCCGCAGACAAGTGCCACATGAACGCACAACAACAGAGTGCAAGTGAAGCATTAATAACATAAGTTAATAAATTATATAAATACTAACAAAAATTGTATGTATGTTAGTCGATAAGGTATTTATCTATGCGTCTATGCCACGCGAAATAAATCATTTAATATATACGTACATATAAAAAAAGTATATATGTATGTGTTTACCCATTGTCTAGTACCCATAGTATAAGCTTTGCTTAGTTTGAGCTAGATGGTGTTGTGTATATGTAGTATAAAATTTTATAATATGTTAACCTATCTGTCCAGCGATGTGTAAGGTTCATTATTTCACTGTGACGGCATCCATACTAGCGGTCATTAATCAGCTATAGATTGTCAATGTTTTCCCTCTCGGCTAAAATATGCTTCGAATGTATTCATAAACAAATCGACTATCAAAAAGTTCCACTTTACTAACAGAGTCATCGGCTTAAGGCGGTAGTTCTTCGCGGCCCACTACTATGGGCCGGTCACTGTGTTTGTCCGCCCTCGAGGCCGGCCAGCCGGGTGAGTCTCCGTTGGGAGAGGCACAGCTAGCCGCCTGCGAGAAGGCGGAGGTTCGTCTTCTGTGTGGATAAGGGGTGAGGGTGGTGCCCCGCTCGAGGGAACTGGGATCAGCTCACGAGCGGGGCGTTTCCATCTCCTCCTTATCCACGTTGTTGTTTCGGGATGGAGGAGGGGAGCGATGTTGGTCAGGTGAGTGTGAGCTGAGCAGTCCGCCCGCTCGAACATCCGCCCGGCCAACCCGCTCATGAAACCCTCGATTGGCTGCCATTTGAGGTCTCGGTAGATGGTGGCGTTCCGGAGGTACCTGGGCGCGTCAACCGCCCAACGAAGGCAGATTTTCTCCACTGCCTGGAAGCGCTCCCACGTCGACCCTGCTGTCAGACTGTACCAGGCCGGCCCCGCATATGTGAGGCTCGACCTGATGTAGGTTTTGTAGATTGCGAGCTTAGCTCGCAGTGGCAGTCTGGAGGACAGCAGGGGACGCAGCTTCGCCCGCGCTACCTTGGCCTTCGCGGCGGTTGACCGTACATGTTGCACCATCGTCAGTTCCCTGTCGATGGTGACGCCCAGGTACTTGGCCGTTGGCGACCAGGGGATTTCCTCCCCCATCAGCTGGAGTGGCGGTGGTTGGACTACCCGTCCAGTCACCATCGCCTGGGTTTTCGACACGACAGAATACGTATTTTTGGCTGTAGCTTTTATAAACGAATATTGCTTCTTTTTCTTTATTTGTTTCTTACCCACAACAAAAACAGTACTTCCTAACCAAAGTTAGCTAAGTCTGTGCTATTTCGGTGCTTTTTTTGGAGGGGAAGATGCTTCTGGCTTCCTCTACTCTCTCTCTCCTCTTAAATATATTTTATATTGATAGTATACAGTTTAACCGAAAACTTGTATGAGCATAAACAAATTCAGTTTATATATGAGGTAACAAACCATCCTGTCGTTCCCTTGAAGTATCTCGCAACATGTTTACTGCTCTATTTATTTTTGCTAGCGGTCGCCAAGTGGTCGAAATTCGACCATAATTGATTTAAATTTTAAGTTTGATCGTTATTAAGGTATTATTGTCTATAACTACTTTAACCTTATAATCACATTTCATTTAGTCACATACTCCACATAATTATGTAAGTACATATGTAACCATAGTTACGAAGAATTTTACGACATCAGCCGAACAATGTCGAAATACTACGAACACGATTCAATTGCTTGTGTCAAATGCATGGTTGTGTGCGTGTAGTGTTTTTTTATTAATTTAATGTATTTCTTAGACATTTTTTATAAAAAAATTGTATTCGCCACTCCTTCTCCATATAAACTTTAACTGTGCCAATTTTCATACTCCTCCGTCCGCGCAATTTTCGTAAAAAGGGATACAAAGTTTTTGCTTCACGTATTAATATAGATAATATGACTCTAATCTGTTTTAGAAGATAAATCGGTTTAATCGTGGATCCCACCGTTGACAGCTGCCGCTGGCGTTCTTCGCTCTCCACGTTTTACTACCTGTTCAAGGTCCCTGTGTCCCTTAATACACTCAATTGTTTTTAAATGATGTTCTTCTACTTCATGACTAAAGAGTATAGCTGCACAATATGTAAATAAATAGGTCCCTAGTTATCCCAAATGCCTTTAATACCTTCCCATCAAATGCCGACCTACCTCCACTGCATTGTCGGGGCATATTTGTCGGAAAGGATAGTGATCTACCCGGGTCACTACGGTTGGAGTCGGCGAGAGATGTCGTGCGGTGTTCCACAGGGATTAGTTCTGGATCCGCTCCTGTGGAAAATCGGTTACGACTGGGTGCTGCAGGTACACGCCACGGTCCAAGCTCCGCCAGGTCCTGGTGGAAGAATGGAGAAATCGACTTGCTGGGCACACAACAATCGTGGTGGTGAGACCCGTTTTTGAGGAGTGGCTGGAGAGGTGGCATGGCACTCTCACCTTCCGGCTGACACAGGTAATGACTGGCCACGGTTGCTGTGACAAGTTCCTATGTCGTAAGAGACGCTCGGTTGTCATCACTGCGGCGATTGCCGCGACATTGTTGAGGACGTTGCACACTTTGGAGGACTGCCCCGCCTATGCATCGCAGCGTCGTGAGTTGATCACGGCAATCGGTATGGTTGCCCTCTCGCTCCCGGCCGTGGTCCAGTGCATGGTCCGGAGTGAGAGCTCGTGGAACGCCGTCGCCTTCTTCTGTGAGGAAGTAATTTGCATCAAGGAGGCAGCGGAGCGCGAGAGTGAGCGCCTAAACCCTCTCCCCAACCGCAGAACCGGGCGCCGGAGGGCACGAGATGACCTCCAGCCACCCTGAGGTTTGACCTGGAGGTGGTGGGCTTCGTGGGCCTGCCCGCCATCAGATTAGCACCAGGTCCGAGAGGCGGCGTGCGTGTTCTCACGCGCACCTCTGTGTTGTGTCCGTCTTCCCTCTCGGGGGGTGACAGTAGTGATTATAGAAGTGAGCAATGCCTAATGGGTAGGTCTCTTCGTATAAAGGCCTGCCATTTTATACGGCAGCGGGCCGAAACTAAGGTCACGAACGCATGCGCAAGTGATTCGCGCGGTCCCGCCGATTGCGGTTTTGTCGAGGAAGGCTATGGTAGGTTTAGTCGGTATTCCGGGAGGTCCATTATTACCATCCTTATTCCATCTTTCTCCTTTACCCCGGTGAGTCCGACATAACCCCTCCACCCACCCCCGCGTTGGGGTACGCGTCAAAGCATTCCCCCACGTAAAAAAAATAACGTTATGTTAGTAACAGTACTATCTTTTTAAATAAAATATAGCTTTCTAATGATGAAAAACTCTATAAAATCGGTTGAGGAGTTTTCTGATTTATATCCTTATGAAAAAACAAAATATCAAATCGGTCTACTTTTGTTAGTAGGTACTTATAGATAATATCTACTTAATTACTTAATAAGTATGTACCTACATTCAACTTAAAATACCGTGAGAAGACCATAATAATCATTGCGCAATAATAATACAAAAGATATTAGGTACTTGATTCTAGATTTTTACCAAGCATGTTTATATATTTAAAAACAAAATGAAGTACATATACAAATTAATTACTTATTAATTCCGTGAGATTGCCACGCCTATGAGAGTTATCGCTCATATAATTTGATCAGGCGCTGTAACATATTTAATGTAGCATTCCGTTTTACAAGGTGTAGTAATTAGGTTTTACTGATTAGGTTGAATCACCTGGCTTTGTGGAATTATGACGTCACGCTCTTCAGCTATCACGCGATGTTGCGCACATAAAAGCAATACATATAAACTCTGTCGAAATGGTTCTATCGACCTTTTTTCTATATATCATGCTAACATTTCAATACCTATAATATTAATACAATACGAAATCTTTGATAGCTATAATATGATTATGAAGTTTAATTATTAATACCTAGTGCATACAATAAATTAACAGATTGAATAATTTTCTAGAAAATCTTTGATTTGAATCCTATTCATGCGCCTAGCCTAAATATAACAGTTATTTTGTATCACGTAAATGCAAAATATGTAGATTCAAATTTCTATCCTTTCTTATTGATAATTATTTTTAAATGGATTAAATACTGTGTCTCTAATACTGCAATTCTACCGCGGGTACTTTACAAACATTGCAACGATGGGCAAAAAAAACACTTAAAATAACAATAGGAAATCAGACTTTATCCGGGGATGGTTCCTCCACATGCATCCTCCGGATAGTATCCGACGCGAGCCGATCCACCTCAACCAATCAGGATTGCATTGAAATTAAACTGTATATGGTATACTTATTAAAATAAAACTCTTCCTTTTGATAATTGATACTATTTAAAAAAATATAGGAGCACCTATAATTAAATTACGTTCGGTTATTTTAAAATAACTACACCCAGATGTCCCCATCAGTGCCCATATTCTTCGAACTATATCAAATAAAACCGAGACAAACTTCTACCTGAAATAGACACGATTGTTTCTGCAGTATATAAATAGAGAAGTTTTAATTCGTTCGTAGATATTTGCTTCGGTCAAGACAACTTAGCGCGTTCACCGGTAAGATTTACTTCTATAATTCCAGTATATATTCCTCGCCATCTCTAAGTAAATTGTTATTTGGCATCGGTATTTCATACCTGCTAGAAATTAAGCCGTCATTAGCAGGATATTGTTGAGCTGACATCTAAAAAGCTTGAGAAACATAGACAGCGACAGTGCTAAGCACTAGAGCGCATTTTATTTCTTTATTTGAGCCTCACATCCAACAAACATTATTAATGGCTTAGTCTGAGGAGAGATATTCACTGCTTTTATGTACCAAGGTTGATATGTTCTAAGAAAATGGGTTCAGAAATGTCTGTTTATGTATATTTTAATCACTTCTGGCAAGTAGTATTGAAACCTACTTAATTATTTTCGTATACATATACTTTAGCTTATTTGGTAACCTTAACTGTTACTTACACTATAAAACCATCAATATACAAACCAATATCCGAAGCTCTATATTTTCAAATCTGTTGCAGGGCATTTATAGCACTCATAACGTATGACAAAATTTTCTTTGGCAGTTACAGAAAATAAAATTTATGTCTTTGGTTACGATAACATATACCTACTTTATCAGTACATATGTATGTGTAATACATAGGTATGTTCCTTAATATATCAACATACATACGTATGTAGCTCATTGACACACACATAAGTATATCTACCAAGATATCTAAATTCTCCTCTTATTCATATATGTAAATACAAAGTATACTTTATAACATCCTTAATTGAATTTGAACTTTGCGTTTTGATCTGAGGAAGAGCGAGGCGAAATACTTTTTTACCATACTATATTTTAGTTATTGAGTAAGGATCTCTCTACATTATAAGACGCTCTATCGCTTCAGATCGGTTGGCACTCTTTAAATGCGATCACACTATTCCTATTACATATTCTATTTTATCAAAATTCTTGGGTGTATAGGTATGGTATAAAAACCCACAGTAGTAGTAAATATAATAATATATAATACACGACGACAATAGTTTTCTAAAATGTCAGTTTATTATAAGCAACCGTATTCGCTAGACAATTTTAAGAGACGTTAAGCATCTAATATGTTACATATTATATTACTTGCTCGCTCTCGAACGAAATGCATCTAAATCATTTTATATTTCCATTTCTATTTGCATAATTATGAATACGGTTTTGCGCAATGGCATCTTGAGTCTAAATTTGAAAAACACGACCACACATATTTCATCTCGTTCATACATCATTTAGGTGTAATACGTATATAAATTATTGGGCGACTTGACGCTTTGCAACTTCGAATCTATGTATATAATTATGTACCTAGCATAAGTTTATGCCGTTACAGATAAAACCGTGTCTTACTTTCTTTATATTTAACAAACACAGTATGCAATTTTAAGATACTTTGTTGTATGGTTAAAATTTTATAGGTGGACGAGATATCTCCTCAGTCAGGCCACGGCAGTTTGAAGGTGATTTTCGCTTGCTGCGCCCTACTTCTCTGAAGGTTCTGAAAATATAGCAAATTTTCATTAAAATCTAACACAATATTTCAGTTATGATGAGGCTCCATGTAACCGACCGCGACCCTTTCATTTACAATGACTGCGCAGTTTCAATCAACATCTTTTATTTTAAAAAGACAACTCCAGTAGGCACTTGCAATATTTTTTGTTTCGCAGGGAACTTTACAAACATTGAAACATGGCCACAAAGAATACACATGTATTCTGTGTGCTACAATAATACACACATCCTCAAGAATAGACTTTATTTGAACTACATCACAAAAATAAAATAACTTCTATTTAATTCTTGTTTTATTACATAAAAATGCCCTAGATATCGATACCGCACTAGCAATGACCTCCTTATTAACCTCAGTTGAGAAATCATTGAATTGAATCAATAGTTTTCACGGATAGAATAGTATATTCATTTTTTATGAAAATGGCAATACCATTTCTTTTTGTGATAAGAAGATCCTACAGGTCGTGCAATATGTCACGGGTGACTTTACAAAATATATAATTATAATTAACGGACTCAAAGAACCCTCATATTTAGATGAATCATTTTCGGATCACCCGAATAATTCCCGTGAAGAATTTAAATTTTTGTGATGAACCCTCAGCTCAGCTCAGCGGCAACGCCAAGGTGACCGTTTGCCAAGGCCATTGATGCATTCAACCTTCTAATCTGCAATATTTTATGGGTGAATGATTATTTTATTCTTCGATAATAACTGGTGGATGGATGAACTTCATTAAATGATGTAAGTGACCAATTGCGTGGCGGACCGCGCTCTATAACAGAATGAACGATCGTTAAGATCCATATTCAATAATTATTTATAGTATTCAATTTCACGCAACCTGTGGTGACCAACAGCAAGCTCCAGCATTGTTCCCTGATTCTTTGATGGTAAATCTCGTGTGCCTGTGAAGGCATTTATACTTTGTCATGCTAACTGAATACTTTAAAAGTATTTCTAAGGGACGGCAATTGTCTTCCCTACTTTTCATTATACCGGACCATTAGACACCATCAATCTCTACCAATACCTATAATCCCCAAATTTATTAGGTTCATATGTAGCAATAGTCCTGTAAACTGCCACAGCCAATAACTCAGCAGGTCTCCTATCCCCTACTTTGGGTGATATCGCCTTGTGAATATTCTAAAAATAAATAGATATTTTTGCAACGTAAAATGCTAAAAGAATGATTCTAAGTTATAAATAAAATCCACAGTTTGATTCTATTGAAGACAAAATAACTTTGTATTTCATAGTATTTCTCAAAGATTTTAAACATGGCATAGCTATGTCTGAAATCCATTAACTGTAATATCCCATATCTCAGAAATCAACATGACATAATATATGAAAATATTATAATTTATAAATTTTATAGTCTAGACGGGGCACTGAAATAAAATTGTATAGGTAGATTTGAATGCAGCAAAATATCCCAAAATTAATTATACGAAAATAAATATTGCAACGGCGAACGCTGTGATCAAGTATAAAATATTGATGGATTATTTAATATGGCGTGCCGTTACGATTTTCTTTATTGTTTACATTGTTTGTTTGCTAGATTATTCCTGAGAGACAAGGGTTCCGTTTACCTTCACGCTTTTATATCACTAAAGAGTTATTCAGAAATGCACTGCAGCTCTTATTCAACCCTTTTCAAAACTATAATTATGTGACCATTTTTGAAAACCGGCTCTTTGAGAATTGATACTACGAATTCATTCGGGCAGTCTTTGATAGGCAAAGTGATTTAATGTATCGTAAGTATAAGCGGTGTAACAGCTTATCTAAACAAACTAGACTAACTAAAAATAGGCCCACATCAATTTAGAATGCTATGTGCTTAGAATTTGATGTTCTACGAGAACATCAAAAGCACATAGCAAGGAATAATTTCTTCACTAATACCTTATACCACTATACCTATGCACTGCCAGCAACGGTATCATGAGGTAGCAGAAAAATGTTTCAGATCGAACTACTAGTTTTAGTGGAAGCGCATTTTTTTACAAATCATAAGAACAGCTGCAGTCAAAGGATACCTTCAAATATAATTAGCATACAATTTTAAACTACTCTGTAGAGGTATTTTTATTCTTTGTAAGCAATAAGTGCTATAGTCACGGATCAAATGCCGTCCCGCACTCTAGGGAATCCAACAGGTACGCGTTTCCGCCTCAGATGATATTTGATATGCAAACACGGAAACCTTGCGCGCGACCGAGTAAGCAATGCTAGGGATATCAATTGAAATCATACCTATTACTCGTACGAGACTGAGTTTACCATTCAGTAGATATCAGCTCTTTTTTAAGTTTCTTTTTATAATTTATCTACAATATATTTTATAGTTTCGAATACCTTGAATGCCAGTGTCAATTATCAGTATTATGTTATCAGTTATAATGTTATATATTTTTAGGTACTAATATTATCTATACTACATAAACTAATATTATAAAGAGAAAAGATTAGACTTTTGTTTGTAACTCAAGAACTACAGAACCGACTTAAAAAATGTTTTACCTTTAGAAAGCTATATTATTACCGAGTAATATAAGCTATAACTTATTTTAAAAAAGTACTGCTACTAACATAACCGTTTTTTTTCACCTGGGGAAACGCACCTGATGCATACCCTTTCGCCACAAGGAGAAGCGAGAAAGGGTTATGTCCGGCTCTTCCGTACTTCGGGCCTACGGGCGACAACCTCACGGTGTGCCAACTCACTGCTTTATATAGCGTGTGGATCGCTGAAAATGAGACTACACTCCTGGGCCACGCCCCGGCACTACAGAGGGCGTCGCTCCGACTCAATGGCTGGCGCGCGGCAGATCCCAAAACTGTCTGAAGTGCTCGTCGAAGCGCCACTTTCCGTTGAGGACCAAGCCCAGATACTTCATTTGGGCCTGGACGGGAACGCGCGTTAAGTCCACCATTATCGAGACGTCGCGGGGTGAACTGCGAGACGGAGCCCATGATAGACCTGGGCCTCCGTCTTGTTAAGAGCCACCCGTAAACTCAGCGCCTCGATACGCTCCACCAACAGAGAAACCCCCACAGTGGCCAAGTGAGCCGCCTCCTCGAAGGTACCCCTTCGAGCTGTGACTAGGGTGTCGGCAGCGTAACTGATGGCGCTCAGCCCGGGGGGTAGAACAGCACGTAGGGCCCAGTCGTACCCCATGTCTCACCGGAGCAGACCAAGAACCGACCTCGAGGAGGACACTCCGGCCTCTCAGATAGTCTGCTACCAGCCGCTCCAGGTGAAAAAGTACTCCGTGATATCGGAGCGCCCGCTGGACACAGCTCTATGGCAGACTGTTGAAGTTACTAACATAACCTAACCCAACCTGCTTTTACGTGAACGAAGCCGCGAGCAAAAGCTAGTTAGTAATAAGGTTAAAAATTCACATGTACTTTATAACCAGTACCTATCAGAATTATTTTAATGTTTGATCGGATTGGATACAAAGAACGTAACAACTTAACTCCATGCTGACGAAGTCGCGATTAAAAGCTAGTATTTTAATAAGATATGTGCACGCTTCGTTTTTAAACGAAAACTTATGCCATTTTTGCTATGAAATCTAGTTATCTTATTCTTACTTAGGTGCACTCGGGTATCTTCAATCTCCTTTTTATTATCCTGCTCAACATAATATGCCTCTCCTAGCTGAAAGAGCGATTATTCTAAACTCTTATTTAGTCGAGCTATTTCCTGTTCTTTGTCTGCTTACGGATAACACGTGGAATACATAGCTTAATCATCTTAAAAATACTGAGTGGCATTTTTCTCCTTTCACAGATTTACTGAAAGAGGTTAGGAGTAGCTTTACTATAATTTGTAAATTATATGGCAATGAGTTTTATATCGCGTTTGTGTAAACAAATGAGCTTTAAAATATCATGTACTGGGTTATGCTGTATACTTTTTTAACTATTTACTGAAATATTTAGTATACTGAAGTAGTAGTACATGGTACCATGGATCTGTACGGAGCACGTTGGAATCCTTATCACAACAGATATAACTAAAATTGATCGATAAAAAGATAAATTCAACGACCTTTTCCTATCAAACTAATCTATATGAAGTAGAGGTGATAAGTTTCATGACTCACATATACTTACATAGAAAATAAGGTGATTCATAGATTAGGTTAGTTTTTAATGTTGTGATTAATCGAGTCAATATAAATTAAAATTCTATTAATGTGTTTTAAAGTAAAATTGGATAAGGAAATATATTAAATTGTACCGTATATTGCTGGAGAATTATATCTATACCTTATGCTTATTATTACGCATTTTTTAAAATAATTTTAATTCTTAGTAATAATAAAAAGCAGCTATATTGCAACAGCTCTTTAAAATAGCAAAACGTCACACTATTGTTTAGAGGGACATGTGACGTCAGCATCTGCTAAAAAAAGTTAGTAAGTATTTAGGTTATACAGTGCTTTCAAACTTTTGTGATTGTATTTATCTTTTATTGTGATTTATTTACCGAATTAGCAAAACACAGCCTTTCGCGTGATAACTGATAACATAACATACTCATACATCAATATCTGAAAATTGTTTTGTGGAAGCACAGCCGAATAATCACTCGAAAATAGACGCTTTTATGATGGGTATCTAGTTATTCGCATCAAATCCGTATTGTAACGTATAGTTACTAAAATATCTAGTACTATAAATAAAATGATTCTAATAAAATAAAAAACAAAAGCTTTAATTAAGTACAGTAATACACCGAACTTATGCAATAGGTGGATTGACCGATGACTGAGCGAATTCACTTAAGTCGGGGTACAGTTTAGCATATAAAAACATATTGGATTTTACAAACATAAAATCGCTATATGCCGTTATTGTGATGTAGAAGGCTTCATTAACTCTAAGATAAACTAGTTTGACGACTCAAAGACTCTTTTTACTGCAATATTCCTCAATTCCTGAAACAACTCCAACAGTGTAGAGGACAGTAAGTGTAAAATCGATATTTGAAAGTTGTGCGATAATCAAACAATCGAATAGAATCGACGAGATTTGAAAATCGCATAACTCCGAGTTCATGTATGTCGGGGTAGCTTATCTTATCTTTTGTGGGGGCCAGTCAGTACAGACCGGCGACACTTCAACCCAGTGGGATCTTTTGTGTCGACTTCCCCAATAACGACTGCCAAAGATGTTCATGGCAGCCAGGACCGACGGCTTAACGTGCTCTCCGAGGCACGGAGCAGGCGATAATTGTCAATCAATACGTACATAATTTCGAAAAGTCATATAACTTCCGAAAGTCAGAGGTGCGCGACGTGGGTTCGAACCCGAGACCCTCTGCATTGCAGTCTGTTGGTCTCCCCACTGAGCGATTGCTGCTCTTCGGGGTAGCTTAAGTCGAGGTATTACTGTACTACGGTAATTTTAGACATATTTATATATATATATATATATCCTATATTTTTTTGGTATCTAGTTGTTGGGCAAATGTTCTATGACTTCATATCGCTCAAAATATTACTTTGGCCACGTAATAAACTGAAAGGCTATTCAGCAAGTCCTAAACACCAACGTCTTGGATGCTTTATTCAATTCTATAAACATATATTTTGCTTACAAGTAAGATATTTCGGATAAACGGAAGCACGAAAATGTTTACTAAGCTGTTTCTGTCTCAGACAATGAACGATACAAGTAAGGCATACGGCTAATTAGATGACTAGTTCTCAGAATCACATTTTACATTGTGCCTACATTAATACAATTACAGCAACACCTTTCTCGGTATAACATATATCAATACAATATAAACATTTTTATAATTAAAAGAAAATGTTGTTTTGAATACTATTGAAAAATCTACTGTATATTAATTTTCTTTGTTTAGTATTGAATGGACGCGTTTACAAGACGAATAGATAAGTCTAAAATCTCATCATTACATTGGTGATAAGATGATGCAAAAGTTTATTGGCTATACACTAGTAAAAAAAATTGCCATGTGTATACATGTTAATGCAGTTAGCAAGTTTATTGTAACTTATTTTTAAAAAGAAGTTCTTCAGAAAAGAATCGTACATATTATTTTTCAGCCTTCCAGCCAAACTAAATGCTTGTGTTAGAAATGGAATTATTTACTAATGGGGTTTCGCCTCGTATACGTGACTAACTACTTTTTCTTCTGGACGAAAGGTATCCTATGTCCTTTTGAGTACCACGGACCACGTGTATACGATATTACATGATGCTCGGTCGAGTGTAAAAAAACAAACAGACTACGTTCGCATTTGTAATATATTAACCATATAGTTAGGATTAGTATTATGCAAAATTCCAAAATTTATATGATACATATGCGCAGTAACTGCGACAAGATTTATCAATGGGTAGAAATTAAAAAAAATAAGAACTAAGTATATTGTTTGAAAATTGTGTTGGCATTGATTGAAGTAAAAGTCTCATTCTCATTATTGTGTTATTTGTACTTACTTTAAATAAATGCCATTGCTTGTGATGTCGGCATGTTTACGGCTCTGGCGTTAAGTACATAATGATAGCACTGTTATTCCTATTTTACTTTCATTTGAAACAAATAATATTGTTGCCTACAGGCATGATGGGTAAAAAATATTATTCAAGGTCTTGACACTTTACTTAGATATTTGATAACAGAGGTATGTAATCTTTGTTGTATAGTCTATAAGATTATATCGTCGTTCCTTCTTCTTTCGTTTTTTAAGAAACGTATTGCCTAAATAAAATTTGAATTCCATAAAATGTGCAAGAATTTTAGTCGTAGAGATTTGGATATAATTTTAATAGAAATCTGATACCTGCGGGCGTCATTTCATATTATGCGTCGGTTTCGTAATAAAAGCTATTAAAAATAGATTTCCGATTTAATATTATAATAATATAAGCATAAATTCCATTTCATTTCACATTTGACATTTATTTAGATCGAAACTAAATTGCTATCATATATGCAAGGTGGAGCTTCGAACATAACTTATTTTATCGAGAATTGGCTTGCTGTCATGCTTTATTATATTACACAATGTCAATGTCATTATG
This sequence comes from Catocala nupta, assembly GCA_963675205.1. Taxonomy (NCBI): domain Eukaryota; kingdom Metazoa; phylum Arthropoda; class Insecta; order Lepidoptera; family Erebidae; genus Catocala; species Catocala nupta. Next base: position 20,019,497 of record OY776086.1, on the reverse strand, counting down.
GCGCCTTAATTGCGATATCCCTGGGCTTCCGTAAAAAATGTTAGTGCAAGTAACATCGATGAAATGCTTGCAATCAATTTTCAGATGCAAATAAAAGAATTTGAATTTGAATTTGAATCAGTCTTGCATGTTAGTAGCTTAACTAATTAAAATTAACTTTAACGAGTAAATAGTGAATATATCGCATCATATCATATAGTTCAATAGAAGTTGATAACAGATCATAATGAAAGTTATGAAACAAAGAGTGTACCGGAATTCGGTATTATGGACATTATTTATTGGGTAGAAACATTGTCAGACAAAAATATTTTCTGAAGTTTTAGTGGTGAAAGAAAACGTCTTGAAATAAGCACGAAAAAAAAATATCATCAAACTATACATAGGAATTAATTATATTTTCTAAATTTCTCTACCTACTTATTTCGTAGGTAATAGTTTTCATACATAAATCTCTCTGTAGTTCGAGGCTCACCAGGCCAAAAACGTAAAACATAATCTTGTAGGTCCTAGTACGAATTTTGCAGCGTGTTTTGACTCGATCGATCGAATCGATATTAATTATCAATATTCAACAACATTTTATTATGTTTGTTAAACAAATTATGACAATTATCTAAAACATTCGCAAAAGAAGAGTAACGGATATCAATTCATTATGCTATGTAATGAACTGATGAATGTAGATAAACAGCATGTGCCTAGCAGTGGGACTTTGACTTCGATTTAAGTATAATAGTATATGCTATACTATAATATATATCTCGATATATTAATATATATTATAGCCGTCTATTATAAAATATAAGCCCGTCATAGATGTAGCTATAATATTTTAAAACTTATTTTCTGTACAGGTGTTAAAATTTTGAAATAACACTATAATCAATCTAGGTACCTAAATGAATTCAACAAGAGCGTAGTGCTCTTGTTGAATTTTTTAGATCTAATTGAAAGTTCCTCAGAGGATGATTCCGATGCTGAATTTGATATGCATATTGCCTTGTCAGGAACGAAAAATAGAACCATCTGGGTTGAGTCGCATATAAAACAAAAGAGAACTCATGGCGAATTAATGTGTATCATGATTTATCATCGAATAAATTTGCACGGTACCTATTTTAGAAGTTTAAGATTGGCATTTATCGAGCTTCATGAATTGATTATGATTTAATAAAACGCAATACGGTTATGCATAAAAGCATTAGTTCTGAAGAACGTCTTGCAGTATGCTTGAGCTAAGAATTAAAAACAAATCATATTTCAATCATTTATTCTAGTTGCAACACTTGTATTTTAATTAATTGAAGTACGTAATTTAAGTTCGTAATTTAAGCTCGTGCGCATCGAGCACGGGCGTCGGGCAAGCGTTCGGTGAACAAATGGAACACCCATATCCTCAAAATATATTAAAATATATATATAATATACCAAGATATTTATGTCGACATATTTTGGTGACGTCATAGAAATATATATTATAGCTGCGTGTGTGGTCACTCGAAAATATATAGAAAATATGTCCTAATATGCCTTACTATGATTCATATTAATATATATTATAGCTACATCTGTCACGGGCTTAACGCAACGGAGCCTTTTTGGCTATGCTCAATTTTTTTTAATTATAAAATACCGAATAACATTAAGAATCTGCCCACAATACAATTTAAAAAGACACATAATAGCCTACTAAAAGAAAAATGAGTTAAATACAAGCTTAGTATTAGTCGACTGCCTCCAGAAAATAACACCATATCTCAAGATTGAGGCTACTAGGACACGATATGCCGTTAATAATGTCTCAATAATAACTTTCGTTGAAAGCTGAAAGATTCGATGTGATATGCCGATTTGCTTAGACGTTTACCTATTTCTTCAATATGTGACTTCCCATTAAGTTTATTATCAATGGTAACACCTAAGAATTTGGCATTACAGGCCTCTTCTATTTTACAATCTTTATACAAAACATTAAGATTAGGAATTTCACGACGCTGATAGAAGTGCAAAATTTTAGTTTTATTTAAATGTATTACTAATTTATTATTATTTAGCCAATTCACAACTTCGTGGAGAAAGTTATTAATATGATTTTGGTAATTATGCATTTTACTATGGTTCTTTTCGCAGATGATAGCACATCATCTGCGAAAAGAACCATTTTATGTTGTATTGTTTTTGGGAGATCGTTAATATATATTAAAAATAGTAACGGCCCCACCACGCTACCTTGAGGCACGCCATACTTTATATGCCTTTTTTTCGATAAATACTTATGTGATTTTGAATTTACTTGTCGGAAATATTCTAGATACTTCTGTTCACTTTATGAGTTCAAGAATATTTCCTCTTATACCATATCCATATAATTTTTGTAGTAGAATCTTATGATCCACATAGTCGAATGCTCTAGTCATATTGGTATACATAACTCAAACCGGTTTTCAGATATACAGATCCACTTTCAGGTAGACAAAATTACAGGAAATCAAACTTAAATTGTCAACTACATTATTACAACTATAACTTTGAATCATAATACTAATATGGCATCAAAAGTATCATAAAATGCCATAACTACAGTAGTACTATCAGCCCTGCATATAAACTGTGATACTGTTGGGCACGCATCTCTTCTCAATGTGAGTAGGGTGAGCCCCTAGTCTACCATGTTGGCCCGGTGCGACTTGGCTGACTCTACATGTCTTTGGGAACACTTTGGAGAATTCTCAGCCATGCTTGTTACCTTGTAATGTTTTTCTTCAATCTTTAACTGGGCTAATTTAAATAAATAACATGATATCAAAAGTTTTAGATGCATGCCATGGGATCGAAGTCAATATTTCTGAGTGACAGTCCGTAGGTTACGGCGATAGCCCAGTTCCTACTACGTTATCGCTGGGTTTGTTCCGCATTTGCCCCTACATTACGTCCCACATTCCAAAATGTTCCTCATTCCTCAGTCCCTCTTTTTAAATTATTCCTTTTTCGCCCTAAATTTTTGTACATATGGGCAGGGGGTACCAATTAGAACAAAAAGTAAACAGTTCCAAAAATAGATCATAGATGGCACTATGAGTTCCAATGTTAATATTAAGATCAATCAAAACGCTTTATTGGAAGAAAATTGACCATCAAATGATATTATAAATAAGCATTGTACATATTTAATTAACGAGCATCAAGGTAAACGCATTTATTTTATGATTTAAAGATATCGATATATCAGTATCTTTTACATCACACATAGGTAATCTACCTATCATTTTATTTTACCTAAAGGGCTAGATGAGACGCTAGATGGCTCTTTTATATGTTTATACAAGTCTACAAAAACATTGTGTTTTTATTTCATACCCTTCTTTTGGTTTACTTCAATATTTGTTTATTACCTACTGATACTAAGAGAATTTGATATTAAGAAATTACTTATAATATGAAAAATATGTATGCTTAACAAATGTCAATGTATTAAACAAAGCGTTTTGTTGTACTACATGGCATTATAGGTATTTAAACACCTGGTCGGTTCTCGTAACTTCTATTGTCAAATTTAATTTGCTTGTGCGGCAGTAGATATAGCCAGGGCCTACAATCTTCTAACTAAAAACCTGCTGCACTATCAACTCAAGGTCAAGTACTTTAATCCAAAAGTTGCCATCAGAAGGATACAGATGTCGCTATTAATATTATATAGACAAATTAAAAAGAATACTCAATCTCTTTATTGTTTTGTTCTTTAAGTGACAATATTATTTAGTGGGGTTATACAACAGACAATGTTTACCCATATTTTCATAACTACTACGATAGTAGGTTTTATCTACTATGAGTGCAGTAAAATACATAAAAATTTTGATGATTAGATATTGTTAATGATATAATTATGTTTAAAATGTATAAAAAATAAATTTCACGGATATTATTTTTGTCATTTATAAGAAATTTAAGATTATTTATGATTTTCAGGTGCAGGTAGTAATTTTCCTTTTTTCTGTTCTGGTATTATTGAGTTTCAAATGTTGAGTCGTTACTCGTTGTCACTGACATTGCAGAAAAATTTCGTTCGTTTACCGTACGGTGCGATTCGTTGTTTTCTGTATTTTGTGCTAATTCAAGATTATCCTTGTGTTGCTAAATGCTATGTTTGTTGAGTCGAGCCCCTGCTCCTCCGAACTAGTATTGTAACTACGCCAGTGATAGCTTGTTTAATGACTGATTTGAGATAGAGACTCCAGTGAATTGTGTACTTGTTCGCGGTAACAAGTGCATAATCATGTCTTCTGAAAAGAAATGCTGTGTGCCTGGGTGTTCCGGGAGCTCAGGTATGCTTTAAGACACCTATTTACATGCTTTAGTCTGCGGTTTTAAACATAACGCCACTCTTAGCAATTGTGCGAAGCCAACTTAAGAGGTCTTGCATTTTTTGTTTGTTATGAATGGATATTAACGTAATTTTTATCGATTTTCCGCCAAGGTTTATCTTAATAAACATGTTATGCCAGGAAAACTGATTACATAGTTTTGTTTTTCTTTTTAGCTTCGGGCAGTGTTCTGCATCTTTTTCCAAACCCTGGAAAGGATTTGGATCGTTTCAAGTCATGGCTGTTTAATATTGGTGGGGATATTTTGGCGTTGACTAATGAGAACATTTACAAATATCGCCGAGTTTGTAAATAATAATAATAATAATGGCCAAATGTTATTATAAAAAGCATTTGAAAAGACCACGTAAATAAAATATATTGTATTTTATGATTTTTGTTTCATTTTGCAATTCATGTATGTATTTAATAAAGTTAAACTGCTTATGAAGTCTACCAGTCCATATATCCTAAATAACTAAAATAAATGAAAATAAAAAGTATAGAAGGGAGGATAGGTGACACCTATATTGAAGTTTATCTATGCATATATACACTATGATAAAGTTTCCATCCGAGAAACATAGATGTCGCTGGTGCACTATGCCTTAAAAAATCATGAAGTTAGATCTCTATTCCCCTATATAAAAAGTACTCTGTGGATATAGCGCAGTCGTCGGACTAGTCGGCATTACAATAATCATTATCTCTGTGCTACCTACTTATTTTGAATTAAATTACAAACAGCAGGGTAAGACCCACCCACCCCCGCTACAAGGCCAAGTATGAAACGATGTTTACTATTTGTTTTGCTTCGAAAAATATAAATTAAGTATGAGCAATATTTTTAAAAATTGGTTGAACTTTGCTTCTTGCTGTTGTCGACGTCACGTGACGATATTATGACATAACATTTTGTTTCGAATATTATCATTTACTATTTTACTCACATCACTCACTCATCACAGTCATCACATCAAACTCATTATTTTTTAACTAGTTACTATTAATGTGTTCATATCTGGTTTGGTTGACATTGTAATAAATATTCGGATGTAATAGTAATATTAAGTACATGAGATAAATATTTCTTGGACGTCGTCGTCACCATATATCCTTATAATTATTATTTAGACACGAATATTTAAATAAATCATACCAAAGCATGAATAGTGTTTTAGGATTAGTAACATCGCATTTATCATGGTATATTAATGTGATCTTTACTTACATAAGTACCACAATATTCATTAATTAAGTAGGTAGGTACTTATCTATTGTTTTGTTACTTGACTTTTAACTATTATTACATATTAATTATTGATTTCCCTACAAAATCAATAATTAATATGGACATAAAAGAATACAATGTCAATAATTATTATGACATAGTTAAAAGATTACGAGCCATGACTACGTAAAGCATACCTACTAACTCAGTTGTTTTTTTTTCTATTAATAGGTAGGTACATTGTATTTTATAGGAGGTATATCAATAATTATATTATTAGCTTTAACTTCTGTTAAAGTATTAAGCAGGTCCAGATAATTAATATTTCATAATCATAACAAAACTTCAGTTGACAATCAAACTTCGACTCTATTGAGAATCGACGCGGCAGGCAGGCGCGATACTCGACGCCGCGGCTACCGGCAGCGCTCATACACGATATTAGGTATACACGAAAATTCACGAAGCTGACCGGAATGAACCGAACGCCGCCGCCGGGCGATACTCGCGCGTGCGTGTGATTTGATTTCAAGTATGGCGTAGTGGTTTAATCGCTTAAAGGTTGATTCACACACATCAGTGACGACACAGTTCCGTATCCGTGTCCGCTCAGTTCAGTATCAGTGCTTCAGTGTTGCGTCAGTGATTTGATTCACACATGTCAGTGCATGCTCAGTTCACGGAGCTTCAGTGAAAACTTGTCCGTCATCAGGTAATAACGTTTGTTACCAAACCATGACTATTGTTCAATACTACGGAGCTAGCAATTATAGCTATTGCGTTAGAGAAGAAGAAGAGCAGCATCAAGATTAAAAGAAAAAATGGGTGCATGAAGTATGGCAATTAAGAGAAACACAAGGAGAATTTATGACATTATACAAAGAATTAGTTAAAGATGAGAGGAAATATTTTGAATATTTTAACATGTCAGAGAGTTGTTTCAATATTCTTCTGCAGAAACTAGGAAGTAAGTTATTGAAGAAAGACACTCATTGGAGAAAGGCTATATCTCCAAGAGAGAGACCTGTTTGGTTATGGTTTTATGCGAAACGAATAGCGTATTTATAACCTCTTACTTAAGGTCTATTTTGTCGTTCATAAATTATTTTAATCGACTCTGGGTTTTTTTTGGGCATCCTTCTTTGTAAAGATTGATCTATCGAGTTCTGTACGTTTTAGTTCTGTAGACATGAATAAATAAATATGCTTACAGCAGGGACATATTTATTTACTAGCCGTTCTCGCAAACTTTGTTTCCCGTAGGCATGAGATGTTTTCCCGCGGTAAAAAGTAGCCTATGTATTATTCTAGGACCTAAACTATCTGCATGCAAAATTTCATCCAGAACCGTCGAGTAGAAACGTGAAGGTCAGACCAACAAAGAAATATACCTACAAAGTTTCGCATTTATAACATGATTTACCTACACACAGATCTCAGTTGCCTAAAACTAAGTAAAAATTAATGACTTGGAGCTAACCAGACGATATATATAATATGTATAATATAACCCTATTTTCCCGAACCAATTCAATTAATCGCTCGTCCTCCATTTTGTTTTTTATATCCGTGTGTCCGTGATCCTTCCGTGATGCTTCCGTGATTCATCAAAATATCGGAGCCAACAAATACCGTCCGTGCTTGCCGGTGCCGGCACTGACACTGACGGCACTGTGCCGTCACTGACACTGACAGGTGTGAATGCGTTCATAGAGAATGTATGAAAGAATATTTTTCACTGTGTCGGTACTGTGTCGGCACTGTGGCTTCACTGATGTGTGTGAATCAGCCTTAAACCGGGTACTTATCGACGGAGTTTAAATTGCGGAGTGTTATGGGTTCGATTCTTACACAGAAAATAAATTATGTTCAACAGATTTTTTTGTGTTAAGTCTGTTATACGGCAAAAGAGTAACCGTATGAGTCTTTTAAAAAAAGTGCCGGTTATTATATTTATTTTTCGATATTTAAATTCAAAATAATCTATGTGATGTATTTTATAAATAGTCATCACTCAGTAAATTTCAACAGAGACTAAACACTAAGCATTGCACAGTTGTTTTCAAAAATCTGAGCGCAATAGTTTGTTATTTTATATTTACAATTATAGTGAAATATAGATCACTAACTGCCAAAGTAGAATTCTATATGCCAATGAGTTATTTTCAAAGTACCCGAACATCAATCGCAATCGCATACATAATGAAATATATTGTTTAATTAATACTTTTTAAAACGCATTCATTAAAATTATATGGAAAAATTCACGAAAATCCGACCGACTAAATGAGAATCACCAAAGTGTGATCGTACGCATTTCGGCACACAACACTATAGGTAGATAACTTTTATTTTCAAGGTTGCGTACGTTTTACATCGGCTCGTTTAAATAATATGTTCTATCCGTGGTAAACAGTCAAGTAAGTACCTATTTTACTGTCAACGCCATCTCTTATGAGCTGTTATCAAATAGGATTCGGAACTTGTGTACTTGTTATGGGTAGATGGCAGCAGTGGCGCTAGTTTTGTGCTGCCATCTAGTGTAAAAAGATAGGTACCAAAATAGCAAGTAGAATAGCCAGAGTTAGGCGTGTCCAAGATTTTTGTATGGGATTGAGTATCTGTACTAGTATAGTATTATATTATCTGTGATATGGGTAACAAAACAAAACATGGTTAAAAATTAATTTTAATCTTTTGTCAGGTTCGTGATGTCAAGCCCAAAGTTTTACTGAGAGATCAACGAGGTATTTTAAAATATTGTTCGGCTGGTGGTATAACAAAACTCGATACAAAAAAAAAGAGCGACTAAAAAGGATCATAATCTGGGACGAAAGAGGAATTACATTAACAAATTAATATTTATTTAAATTTAGGGATATAAGGAACATTTTTGGGACGAATGCGTATTTCTACGCTTAGGACGAAACATCAGGGACGAATGCGGAACAAACCTATCGCTGTATATGTACACATAGTGTTTTAATTTAAATTGCTTTAATATTGTCATAAGTTTACGCAAAGGTTATACATTGATATTCAAATGTTAATGAACATTGCGATAACGTCTGTATAAAGCAGTTTAATTTCATTTAAATAGTTTTATTGCATAGGTTGGAACGAAAGAGATTAAAATAGCATTCTGTCAAGTTCTAAGTTAAGGTAAACTATATTACAAAACACTGCAAGTAAAAATATTATTATTGACAGCTTAGTAATATTTTTATTTACCATATAAAAACCTACAGTTACTTAATATTGTCTTCTGTTTACGCGAATGTTATTCATTGAAATTAAACTACTATATACGTGACGGCGCCAGCGATGGCTGAGCGATAGGATCATAGTCCTCTTGATTTTGTGGTACAGGGTTCATTGCGTAGGCAGTGTAGAATAATAATTCCAAGTCGTTGTTTGTGTTATAACCTTACTTTATTAATTGACACTAGGTACAATCAATTGAATCAGGTAAACCGACAGTTTCGTTCTGGAGGAGTGACCCGGTTGGTGTCTCGGAACAAAGTGAGCTCTGCACAAACCCCACTCCCCAATACGACTCCGTCCACGTGCCGCCATTACAATAACAACTGACGTCACCGCGTTTACCGATTCCTCTGTACTACAATAATCAAATTAGCAACTTATTATTTAGCGATATCGTTTTCCACGACATACGGATTTAATCTCGTTGTTTATTTGACAATTTAGAATCTATTACACTACATACTACTACTGTTAAACTTTACTAATTGTGAAGCTAATTCAATTATTAAAACTATTTATATTTAAGTTTACACTTTACCCGACATTTCGGTAGCTTTTCAGCAGCCATGGTCACGGGGAGACTAAGATGGTAGTTGTCTCAATGTTTGTAGTCATTTCAAAGTACCCGATCATAATTTAGTCATTGGTGTTTCTATTTACGCAGAACGAGCTCAAAGTATCATGAACTCTAGCTGTGGTTTGTTTCGTCTTGGGTTTGACTATTTGAATTACTGGATCCCAAGCTGGTGGTACATTCCAACCATCTTATCTATCGAAATTAGGATGTTTTTTGATTTCAATAGCCTCGCGAAACATTCTTGGTAGGAATCGGTGTTTTTTAGCGAGAATCTGTGGTTTGTCAAATGTCAGGTAGTGGTTGGTCCCCTGCGTTGTTGTTTTACATCAGCTATGTGTTTTTTTATGCGGGTACCTATGCTTCTCTTGGTTTGACCAATGTATGAGAGTCCGCAGTCACAATCTATTTTATAAACCCCTTCATCTTGTAAAGGTAATTGGCGCTTGACGGATGGTAAACATTTACTTATCTTCGTTGACGGCTTGAAGTATGTGTTGATTGAAGCTCGCTTCAAGATGTAGCCAATCTTGTCAGTGACACCCATTACATAAGGCAGTATAGCAGACTGGCGCTCGACTGTGGCTGGCTTTTCTCGGGATCTGTGACAGCGGCGCGGCTGTTGGAGCTTGTTATCTTGCAGTACTTGCTTGACATGTTGAAGCTCGTCGTCCAGGTGTTTCTTGTCACAGATCTCGTGGGCTCTCTAAAACAAAGACATTCCCACGGTAGCTAACTGTTTAGGATGGTGGTGAAATTCACCGTTTAAATACATATTTGTATGGGTACTTATAGGTACTAAAGTGCAAGAGATATCAAAGTATACATCAATATTTCTCAATCCAAGGGCTAACATAAATTTCTGGGCAAGTTATGAAAGTACACACCGCCATCTAAGACAGACAAAAGAGAAAATAAATTAAAATTAATGAACATAAAATACAAAATTATTATGTCAATGCTGAATAAAGATCTGCAAATTGCCATATTACATTATGGCAAGGCATGGCATATAAATTAAACGCAAACATGTATGTGAAGACCTATTTTTATCGATAAACATATGGCAATAATAAATGGTTTGATATACTGATGATAGTGGTAGGTAACTTAAATGTCAAATGCTTATATCGATTAACTCATCAACTATATTAGCCGGCAACTGGACAATGAAAACGGGGTTGTGACTAGTAGGTAGTTAAAGAAATTATCGCGGTCAAATAAAATAACAAGATTCTCTTTCAGTTTTATATAAGTATAGATTTTACGCTAGGTTCATATTATTATGTCGCGGTGTGTCGTGATGCGCCAGACTGCTATCGATTTCGTTATTTTATTACGGCTAGATTCACATCAACGTGTTGCATTGTGTTGTGGCGCCTGCTGTCGCGACAAAAATCGTTCTACGCCCTTTCGCGACATATGGGTGGGGGGATCTGTCGCGCCATATGGATGGGGGGGATCTGTCGCGCCCGTCAGCATCATACTGATGTAAATATAGCAGTACGACCATTGATATATAAAATCCTAGATGGTTCTTTTTTGTGTTACCTAACTTTTTTATCCATAATCTTAAGTGCCATATTTTTTTGTCCTAATGATAACTTGCCCGAACTTAATTTCACATAATATCACGTCATAAAATTAAAATCCCTAAACATAATATGCCCTAAATTTATTTGTCATAAATATTACAATCAATAATATATAAAAAACTTAAAACCGTTTTCAATAAAAGTTGTAAGTCCTAAATTCAAATTATTTAATGTTTATTTATCCTAATGATGATTTTAAAACTAATTTGTATTACAAAGCTTGGCTTTTGTCACGGCTCCGGCGCTGCGGGCCTTCGGTGGCCCCACGCGTGCTAATCGTTGCAGACGGCTTTCGCTCACCACCGCAGCTTCGGCTTGCTGGTCGGCTCTGCCGGCCAACCTCAGCCGCGGCGGCTCACTTGCAGCCTCCTGATCCTCATTCCGCGGGCCGCCGCGCCTCTACTTTTAAATTACACTAGGGGTAGGGCAGACAAGACTGCGTGGAGTCGGATTTACAGCGATTCGTTTCTGTCACTACAGCCTACTTTTTAGCAAATGTTTTAGGACTAACAATTTTATTATAAATGAACATTCGGAATAATACACATTATATAATACAAAACTTAGGACATATGTCTTTATTATATGCAAAATTAGGAGATTCAATTATTGTAGTACCCAATATTATGAAAGAATAGTTTTAGAAGTAAATATAATTATGTGAAACAAACTTTCAAATTTTTGAACATTCTGAAATATATTATGGATAATGATTTTCGGACAAACAATTTTAGGAGAAGAAAGGGAGTACCATCCTAGATACTTACACAATCTCATACAAAACATACACTTAAAACTGTCCTCAGTTGCTTATAAGTAGTTATATTAACTATATAAACCTTCATTAATGCAAATTAAACCTTACCGCCTTAACTTTAAGTTGAATATACAAGGCTATCTAAAAAAAATTACGAGCATGTTTTACGAGCAGACTTTGCCGATAGAATAAAGAATGAATGGACTCGAATATTGTTTTTACTTGTAAATTTTAATGTCAGTTAATATTTTCACGTAATTATGTGCAGTTTATAAAATGCATGTGAATGTGTGTTATAAACACATTTTTGCTTTTACTTTTACCTGTAGGTATTTTACCAAGGTTGTGTTCTATGATTTTCAATAAAATGAAACTAATGTACTGGCATTATAATTTATATATGGCAGCTCTTAAACAGATGGTATAAAATCTTTTATTATTTTATCAGACATAACAGTAGAACTTATTTAACAAAATAGACATGACAAGTAAAACATTTGTAAAATAACATGTTTTAAATATATAACAGTAATAGATAATTAATACGCACGTAAATTATATTACGAATATGTTTCATTGCTGTTCATATACTTGGCTGCCCCACTTTGAAATTATACGTGTTTGGACATTACACGACTGATTGTACTTACAAAATAAAGTAAAATAAAACAATATAATGAAAGAGAAAATTAAGATTTCAAGAAAAGGTACGACATAATAAGACTTTTAATTTTCTTGAAATAAATTGAGTTTATTGTATAATTTTCTAAATCTCACTCATACATCCGTCAAGGATTTTAATTATTTCCGTATCTTTCTATGTTATATAATGCAATCTTATCTTGATATATCTCTCGATAATACGAGTAGATTTATTAGTATTATTTACATGATTGTTATTTGTTAATATGGCACTTTGAAGAATATAAGCTGACTCCCAAAAAATATGATATGTGTAGTTGTTGCTGTGCTTGCTTGTGATCGTTGCGGTGCTATGACGGATATCCATTTTGCATATCGTACGGGATTCCGAGGAAAGCTGAAATCTAACATAAGTATGTAGATACATTTTATAAATATCGCACTATAAGGATACTGTAAGGATCATTTAAAAACATTAAACGAATAATATTATGGTTTGTAATAAAACAAGTCTAGTAATAAATAATATATACAATCGCATTATCATTTTAAACCAAATAAAATATATTTATTTTTAAAAAGTATCAGCCTCTCCATTCATATTAGAACAGAGTCAACATGTAACCCGGATTAATCAAGTGGAAATACAATAGTATGATTAATGCGTTTAGTAAGTGTTCATTTAAATGAGCCGTGTTATATGGTCGCTCTCTGTTACGAAATAAACAAAAAATAATATTTTACGTTGATTCCTTGACGCAATAATCAGTATTATAATATAATTATAATAATAACATTATTACTTACCGAAAATGTGAAACACCGTCCTTTTTTAGTATCCTGGAAGTATGATTTTATAAAGTTAAACGAGCGCTGCGACATGTTCACTCTCGGAGCGATCGAACGGTACTAAATTAAATGAGCACCCAAATGTTCAAGTGGGTGCTCATTTGGTGAGTACGTTTTTTGACGCTGATTGTGTATTTTTTTTTTATTTTAATGGGAAAACATACAGTGTATCTAATAGAAAATACAACATGTCTTAAAACTATGCACCATTTACATGTTTCCGCAGATACACAACTAAAAAGCTTGTTATATAATACTAATAGTTTTATAAAATGGTAAAGAGAGGAAAACTAAACAAAACAAATGTAAGTTACAAATTATGAACGAATCAGCTTGAGAACCATGCCTTTTTTAATATTTTATTAAAAAGATGTGATTTCGAGTTAAATAAATAAATATCGTATCGTGGATTCCACACTTGTGAGCAATACTCGGGGATATTACGCACCAATGAGCAATAGAGAATTTTAAAATCTTTTAAATTCTTAAATTGTGATCTCGATCTGAGAACGAAACCCATTGCCCTATTAGCTTTTTTTGCTACGAGTATATGGACAGTATGCTTTTCATATGTCAACTTAGAATCGTGAATAATACCTAAATCTCGTACCTCGTCCACCTGTTGCAAGTCATGTCCCCTAATGGAATATTGCGTTGTTTTAGCTTTGCGAGTGAAAGTTATACAATAACATTTATTAATGTTCATGTCTAATTTATTGATATAGCAATATTGTTCAAACCTATCCAAATCATTTTGAAGAAGGAGACAGTCATTTATACAAGTAATATTTTTAAATTTTTTATGTGGTCAGCGTAAAGTAGGAAGTTAGAATGTTTTATATAATGGATAACGTCATGAAAGAATTGGAAGAAACTAATTTACGAGGAATGTATTGATCTATGACGTCATATAAGTATGTATACAAAATAGCAACTGCGTCTTCTAAAGTGTTGTTGTTAAAGCACGTTTGCCAATTTATGTTATTTAATGATCATTTGATGGCTTCGTAATCCCCCTTGTCATAGAAATATTTATATCTGGGTTTACTTTTCAAAGGATTTGATTTGATTTCATTTGTGAAGCTTATAGTAATATCTAAGGATTTGTGGTGACTATCTTCAAGTACTAACGGATCGCTACATGATGTTACAGTTACTTCTTGATTACATATTACGTAATCGAGTAGTCTGCTGTTTTGCTAAGATTATATTTATTGGCAGCATTCAGATAAGGTATCGATAAAGTACAATTGAGATTCACCGGTTACGCCGCTCGGCTGTAAACTACTCAGTTTGCCATACCGGTCAATGTGAACTAAATTAAAACTTTTCATTGCAAAGATATATTGTACACACATGTAGTCTCGTCAAATTACTATGAGATGTTTTTTGTTTTAGTGTTATGGTAACCTAAATATCTTCTGCTGTAGAATGTCATTTAGGGCGTTCTACCGCTGCGAACTCTCGGCGCACAGCTAAAAGCACTCCACCCCCGTACCTCTCACCAGTCGCTGCATAGTTCCTGTCCCGTCTCCAGACGACATATCTTTCATCAAATAACTCACAGTCATACACACCCTCGAGCAGCCAGGTTTCAGTTAACGAAACGATATCACACGTTGAGAGAAGGTTACGTTTAAATAAGTGCGTTTTAGTGCGTAGACCTCGAGTATTTTGGTAATATACATTTAAATTAGCGGTATCCATCGAGACGAAAGAAACACACACTCCAGTGAAACATAATATTACAACAAAAGATAATTAATCTAACAGATAAAACTCCCTGAAATACAGAAAACACTGCACAAATATATAATTCAACGTTATAGCATACCAAAACCATTCCATCTGAGTGTAAATGATACAATAAATTAACGCTAGACATAAATAATATCGATAGTAAGCAGGTATGTAATTAATGAACAACGCGCAAAATAATTCACAACCGTAGTAATACGTATCGTTTGCATAATGGTATAAAATGAATACAAAATTTTTATTTTCATATTTAAGGTATACCAACAATAGTACACTGACGTCCATACCAAGTATTGAGACCTATGTATATAAAAATAAATTCGAACTTATGCAAATTAATGTGCACACGATGAGCGTTATAACTATGCTCAAGCGCGTTAATATGCACGAAAACATCTTAAAGCGTTGTTTACTTACGTGTGCTAATTGATTAGCTTGACCCCTCGGACAATGGTCATAAATCATCCAACAATAGGCAGGTAAAGTGTAAATGGTTCTCAAACTGTGTCCATGTTTATAGAAAGAGCAATACATAATTTTAATTTTAAATAACCGTTGATTAGACATTTTCTCGGCTATTTCATATGGGTTTCCATTTATTTTCTGTGGAATGCCACGAATCTCAACGTTATTCGCCCTAGCCCATTGATCCTTATCATCGAGTTCCCGATTTAGTCGAGTTATCTCTGCCTGGATAGTTGGAATTGCCGATACTACTTTCTCAACTTGGGAAACTCGTTCATTCAGGGACTTGGTGGTATTTGAGAAAGTGGATATGAGCTCATGTGCCATCTCCAATGACTCCTTGAGATTGTTGATATCAGACTTTATAGATTTGATGTCTTCTACTAATGATGTTAGCAGAGTCAATTGTAACAGGATCTGATTCAGTTGCTGTTACATTTTGTCCAGCTAAGTCAGCATCGGAGAGCTTGTAACTGGAGAAGGTAATGGACTCAGCTTGCACTTAGAACAACGCCAGTTGTTCTTCCTTTCACCTAGTCTTCTGTAACCGTCTTCAGTGACTCCAGCACAACCAAAGTCGTATTGGTTTTTACATACACTGCAAATTGGACCGTCAGAGTGTTGAAGATTACAGCTGATACAGGTAAACATCGCGATGATAGTTTGAGAAACACTGAGATTCTACTATTTAACGAAACAAGCGTGTCTTTGCTAACAAAGCCAGGCGACTACTGATTAGAAGTTTTTTTTTTTTTTTGTTGTGAGTGTTAGTTGTTGGCCTCAGATGGCCTTGACAACTTTACGCGGACTATGGGTGAGCGCAGAAGTCTCCCAACCCGTTATAAAATAAACTAGACAACGTTTGCCCCCAAAGGCGGACTACCACGGACCTCGGCTTGGGGTGTTGTCGGCAACGTGGATCTATGGTGATCCACGGGATTAACATTAACGCGACGCGTATTCCGACCTCTGCGGCGAGGGCGGAACCGCGGACGACTTTGTATGACTTCGCGAGCCGTGTATGCTTTGTCTTGAGCGAGTGTGATTAGTAGTTAGTATCTACGGTTTTTATATATCAATGAGTACGACGCGTTAATGCGATGGAAGCAGTTCTCTACCGTGCTTTTACAAAATGTCCGATAAACTAATTTGGGTTAGTTCTTACGATAATTTAAAGTTCATTATGACACTAAATGTAAATATTATAAGGATCAAGGTATCAGGGATGCTATTATTTATATCGTTTTTTAACGACTACTTGCCCAACTGCATTTAAGTAGGTAAATTCGTAATATCGATGACATCTTCCGTCATCACTTTCTAATTCCAGATCGAAATAGTAAAATGCGCTTCTAGTATCGCTTAATCTATAATATCTACAGGTGAATCCAATATCTCCTCTCTTCTCGTTCTCTTTTTACGAAGCATCACCATTATATGAAATTGAAAATATCAAAATCAGTGTCATCCTCAGATGATTCTAAGGAACAATAATTACACGGATTCACACCAACAACAACAACAAGCTATTAATCAGAAAATGCGCAACATTCACATACAACGCTACACATCAGTATGAATAAAATCAGTGCCAGTCTGCGCCACAAGTGCCACAACAGACAGCGCCCCGAGACATCACAACTCAACAATAATTATGATCCCAGCTTAATACTTTAGCGCCATATACAGTATGTCCGATAATTAATGGATAACCTGGAAATGTCTTATAGTAGAACTGATGGCCGCTCAGAAAAATATGAAAAGAAATCTATCCTAACTACTACCTGAGATATGTGTTTATTTTTTAAATTACCATGTATAACTTTCTTGTATACTACGACCATAAATTAATGACATCCACCGGTTTATTGTTGTTTTATTATTAAACACTAATTATGCTAATAGATAGACAGTCAAAAGTATGCTATGCTAATATAGCTTGCACTTTTTAATACCATTTTTTTTATTATTCTTCTTTCATTTTTTCTTAACTGCCTTCAGTTCTACTATAAGACATTTCAAGGTTATCCATTAATTACCGGACACCCTGTATAGTTATGTTTACAATATACCCTAAGTACCTATAGCACTTGCTACCGAGTCCCAAGAGCAAGTCCTATACATGATACTCAATTATAAAATACGCACTGCAAAGGAGAACGCTACAAATGGTAGCTATTACTAGTACACATAATAACTTAGGAAGCAAAGATTATTTTCTATTGCAGGAACTGTCATAAAACTGCTGGTTAGACAATAGATAAATAGCGATGTACTATACTCCATTTGGTTAGGTATTTAACTAAAGATAAACAATCTTGATGTGTCTTTTTATCTAAAAACTCAGTTTAAAAATAAAATGCTGCTAAAGATCAATGTAAATACAACAATAACGATTACTAAATCAATTGAATCGTTAGTTTTAGCAGTAGTTTATTTGTTTAACATGTGTTAGTGTAAAAAGTCACATCAAGATTGTTTACCTTTAGGTACCTAACCAAATGGAGTATAGCCACCCGGCAATAAGTGACTTCAACCTTGGGCATCGTCGCCACCCTGGCGCGGCATTAAATATTACTAGCTTAATCTGTATCTTATACCTAATTGCTACAGCAAATGTAAATAACAAAAATATATAACTATAAATAAACAAAAGTTTCTGCTTCGCGCTTCAAATAGGTATGACCTAAATTAAAACATTAATAATAATAATAATAATTTATTATCAAAAGCCAAATACAGTTTATCCATCTCAAACATTGCAAATATATAAACTATTTTAATAGGTTAGCGAAATTTTAGTTTTGCGAAAGTGACAAAAAACTATTGCTCTAAAAGACATCTTCAAAGTAAAGTATATTTATTGTATTAGGCACTCAGCGAAAACAGATTTTATTGGCTAAAAAATTGATCGCTATTACATACATACTCGAACAATGTTAAATTAGATTAGAATATATTTGTGATGGCCTAGTTTCCGTATTCCTGGCTGGCCTTAACCCGTAACTGCTTCTTCAGAAAAGCTATCTACAAATTAAATAAAATGACCTATTATAAAATCATCATATCTTTCCACCTATGTTTTATTAGTATTCTATTTTACGGCAACCGTTATTTGCTATCTCATCTAGACAGTACGAAACGGAAAGACATAAGCTATTTAAAATAGTATGTAACTATTTATATTCAACTTTACAGAAGCTTATCGTCCGCGTCGTGTGTAAACGTCAGAGCAAAAACGGCGCGCAGTCGCTAAAGGGGCAGCTATCGCTAGTTATAAGTATGTCATACACGTGCGAGGAAAATTACGTGGCACCCGTCGTGTACTATGTATGATGCGTTGCTATGCTATATTAGAGGAACCTATATAGTTTCTTACGGCGCTCGAAGCTTAAGCTGTCGCCGCGCCCCGCTGCCGCCATGATGACGCATCACTTATAACAACTCGACTATGACCATCTAAAATAATTTATCTGAGATTATTGACACTTATTTCATATGAAGTAAAGCAAGGTCAGAAAGATTTTTAATCAGTTTAATCACACTTCCAGTGACTAAAATTCTAATACGATGTCGAGAACACAATTAAAAAGTAGTATTGCATAGGTAAGTACAGTAGGTAGGTACCCACCTGCAAGACATCTGTTGTATTATCAAATTATTTGATTTGGTATAAACTTAATTAATTTGAAACATTTTCTGTTAAAATTAATTATATGGTCTCGAAATTTGACTACATCTAACATACTTACTTATTTTAAAAATAAACACAATAGTTAGGTACGGAATAAATATATTTATTAAACCTACAGTATTTAGAGTTTAGAGATGATACCTACAATTAAATACAACACACGATGTTGATGATTTGTCGGTGAGTGATAGTGATCGTCCGTCGTTTACCACGTCATAGAGACGTACTAGTTCGAATAGGTAGTGCAATGTTTGTACGGGCCGACCCCATCCCATCCGTGGTGTTGAGAAGCGACACCAGTCCACCATCGAACGCCGCGCACGCCGCCTGTATCGAACGATCACCACCACGGCCACGTGCCCACCACCAAGCTATTCGCCGGTTGTCAGACGTGAATTTGAGTAGATTAGCTTCGCGTGAAAATCCTCAAGGTCTTACATGATTTGTGTTAAAACCAAACAGTGTGTCTAAACAGTTTGCTTGGATTCCTTTTACTTCTACAAGTGAATGTAAACAGACGCAGAGGCGACGCTTTTCAGGTAGTGTGTCAAGGATATTATGTATACATCATGACGTCTGATTGTTGTGCCTCTATTTATCTATTTATTTATTGATTTAGTCATACGCACATTGTCATACACGTAAATCATTTATACCACCTAATTCAAATTGATACCTAATATACTTACATTTTTCTTAACCTCTCAGAAGCATGTTTGTTTATGTTTTGACTACTTAGTAACCCTGTCTACTTACTTGATCTTGTCAAAATGTATTGTGTAGACATAATTTATAACGTTTCGGATAGTGACATACCTTCGTATGTATTTTGAACAACATTGCTATAACACAAATTATTATAAAAATAATAACGTGCAAGTTTACAAGTAAATTTGAATGTGTTTAAGGGCATGACGCCTTCGCGTCGCCTACGTTTGAATTAACGCACAAAACATAGTAGGTATTTGATAAGCTTTCTCTTTTTCGTAACCACAGAGACTCGGACGACCCAGTCAGTAGGCGTCGCTAGGCCGGCCGGCCGGCGATTATAGATACAGCTACACATTACCTACAGTGATCTTCTTTAGTCGAGAAACGTTATAAAACGAATAACCGTTTTATAAAATTATTATGTAAACACGCCTCTTGAATTATTTAAGTTCCACTACTTTTATGTGTTGTGTTTAAAGACTTCTATTTTTGGCGATTTGTTAGTAAGTAGGTAGGTAGCTATCTATCTACTGAGTACCTTAGTTATGTTTGTGCAACAACCAAAATTACATTTTCGAATAGATTTAGACAAATAGTTTCTAATACGTGCCGTCTATGCTAGAAATAATTGGAAAATATCGTTGCGTCAACCTCAAACCGTTTAATTAATTATGCAATCGAAACTGACTTCATCTGAAACATAATTATTTATTTGCTGCTATTATTAGGTTGGTATATTATTTACTTTTTAATTGTTGGAATGCCAGACACATAAAAACCAATTGTACTCCGGAGTACCTAGTGCTGCGACTCAATAGGTTAAGAATTGATAAGATTAAGTATTTAGGGAAGTACGGAAATATAATTCCAACATAAATGTTACTTTTAACGAAAAAGGATTAAGTACAGGGACCTAACTACCTGTTAAATATAATAACGAGAGACTATTGTTGATTGTTGTATATTTATGACAAGCTAATTATTATTTTCATAAGGTTTAAAGATAATTCTATAGGTAGGCTTCATTACTGTTAAAAAGCCACTAACTTCACTAGAGGCTGCCATATTATAACGTAGATATCTACTTAGGTAGGTACTTATATTTGTATAATTATTTGCCAATTTGGTCCAAGCAAAATGCAGTCTATACTGATTCTTCATTCGTATTGGCGAATTGAAAGCAATATCTGTATTGTACAATTAATATAACCTACCTTATGTAGTTACCATGTGTAATTAGATAATTGTTATTATATATCGATACAATAGCTATTAATATTTCCTATGCGTATAATACAAAGTATATGCTGAATATAGTAGGTACCTATCGGTTATTTAAAATGACACGTCGTTTTTGTTTTTACACGAACGTCAGAGTAGCTTCGACATCCATATTTTGTCAGATTTGGTTTTAGGTCCTAAGTAATAAAGATCAAGGTTTTTGTTGTCTACCGGGCTCAGTGTGAGTCTCCCAGATGTTACTGAGAATTTCTTGATAGCACTACCCGGGAAATTTACGTGAGACCTTAGCGCAGCAGCTTCGCACTCACAACCGCTGCGCGACCAAGACTAAATATTATGTTAATGTACCAGTCAAAGCTTTAGTTTTATATATTTGCAGACTTATTTCCTAGTAGATCACAGACATATATTTTATTTAATATTGTCTTCAGTTTACGCGAATGTTATTCATTGAAATTAAACTACTATATACGGGTCCCCGTGACCATGGCTGCTGAAAAGCAACCGAAACGTGGGGGGAAGTGTAAACCTAAATATAAATAGCTTTAATAATTTTATTATCTCATAAATTAGTAAAATTCAATAGTAGGTAGTAGTAGTGTAACAGTTTCAAAATTATGTAATACAGTGTTAAATAAACAACGCGATAAAATCCGTAGGTATATAGTAGTTTAATATCAATTTATTTTATTCTTTAAAGATAACTCCCATGCTAGAAATAAATTTATATCGCGGGACTTTACAAACATTCAAACAACGGACACAAAGAATATCAAGACTCGGAACAACTATTGGTAGATCACACAATTTGTGCCCCGTGCAGAATTCGAACCCAAACCATTTGGGGTCCTGTCACTGGCGAGGCGACCAATTAAACCACTATGCCAACCGTGAAGAATATATGTATGACTAGATATTGCTCGCGGCTTTGCTTGCGTAAAATTTGGTGAGACTGTTAATAGCAGTTGCTTTTTGAGTTAAATCGTTACAAACAAACAAACATACAAACCAACAAAAATCTAATATTTCCTCTTTATAATATTAGTATAGAAAACACATGTGGCATATTAAACATACGTGTCGACTATCGGACAAACCATACCTAACACTTGTTTAGTGATGTCATCGCTGTCATTCTGTACCTAATATATTAAGATACATATTTTGTTGATGTTGCATAATTATTATCATATAGGTAGGTGTCGTAAGCGGCTTGGATACCGTAGTAAAATAATAAACCTCCTCATATAAAATTATAAGTGGAGTTCAGTAATTATATCCAATGATGAACAAAGTCCCGCTAAAGTTAAAATATATGGCACATACGTACATTATACTGGGTATTTCTTAGTGTAGTGAAAATATCTCAGGGGGTGAATATACTTGTTATTATGAACAACTTTTATGCTAGAATCTAGGATATTGCCAAAATCGCAAAAAAAATCAGCTGTTCCATACATTTTGTCGAGGCCAAATTCAAATTTTGTATGGAACGGTTGTTTTTTTTCGCGATTTCGGTAATGTCCCAGAACAAAAGTTGTTCATAATAACAAATATAATCACCCTCTGAGAGGTTTTCACTATACTACTATCATATTGTATCTAATACTTTGTCAACATAGCCAAGAGTTATTTTACACTCTTTTAATTTGCAGCACAGAAGAAAAAAAAAAGATCCGTGCACTGTACTATGTCTGTCTCTTTCTTTCGTATATTATAGAAATATATAAATTATTTCGCTGAGGTCTAAGCAAAAGCATAAAAAACTATACTTGCATAAACACTTTTTTTCGTAATAAATATTCATAGGTGGAATGGAAATAATAATATTCTACCACATACACACAACACTATCTAGCCCAAACTAAGCAGAGCTTGTACTATGGATACTAGACAATGGATAAACATACATATATACTTTTTTTTTTGTAAATACATACATATTATACATAGAAACACCCAGACCAAGACAAACATCCGTGTTCATGCACACAAATATTTGTCTTGTGCGGGAATCGAACCCGCGACCTCAGGCGTGGCAGTCGGTTACACTAACCACTACGCCATCGAGGCCGTCAAATGGAATGCCTTGTGATAAAATACCAATAAAATAACAAAACTACAAAAGGTCATTCCAGTCCAAAGACATTTAAAATGTTTTATCGTAGAAACTCATTATTATTGCTTATTGTGTCCTAGTATTGTTATAAATCTAGAAGCTCGCAAAGTTGTATAGTTGTTTGGCACTCACTTCACATCACATTAGACGATTTGTATGACAACTTGGCAATTACGGCATTTTCCAACTGGTATGCGTCCTGTTGGTCTCACGCGGGTGAAGCCACGAACAGAAGCTAGTACAATTATATGTACGGGAAATTAACACATAGCACTGTATGTTTACCATTACCATGCCTTACAAAATTGAATAATACTTTTAATGAAGATAGCTATAACACTCCAGTAACAATTAATAAGTGCCTATATTAGCTATTAATCGTTTACAATTAAGCCATAATATTCCATAATTATTAACTTTGGCCTAATCGGTTTCTAGGTAAATTGTATTTTCCATTACCGTGTCCTGTCCGATAAATTCTTCAATTCCAAATAATTCTGGTGCAGTGCTGGTGCCCAAAATACAATTAAAAATTATCAGAGCATTTCGACACGTGAAACATATTGTAAACTAAATGTATTTTTATTTATATTAATAAAATTATATTTAATATAAATTATACATACAGTCTGCTAACGTTCTTTCACAATTAAGTACCAGTTAAACGTACTGTTAGCCGATACATACATTACTCATGTTAATTTATCACCAAACCTCTTACTATTGCTGAAACATACTTTATAAATTAGCTGTATTTATTGAGCTACGTTATTGTTAAGTGACGTTATACCCTAAGACTTCTTAAAGTTTCATTCGTTTGAATTAAAGGCTCCCTGAAAACAATGTTGATACTTGTCATGTACTCTGCTAATGTCAACCCGGATATTATTCATGATTCAAATTAGTCTTTTATGTAAGTATGAATCAGTTTTTTGTTTTAATGTACCTATTTAGTTTTCTATTACGCTGAAAAGTAGTAATTAAGTAACGTATTTTTAATTAATATAGATATTGAACAGAATATTGTAAAAGGACTTCTATTTGGCTCAAGGAAACCACTAAAAAAAGTGGGAATGTAGTCAGGCTTTCTCTGTACATTTCGCAAACAAAATAAAAGCAACTAGTAAAATGTTATTACGGTTGAATAAAATGAGAACATGCCATCATTTCCTTAAAATAATATTAGCATACTAATAGATGGGTACTTTCTCCACGCCCTCCATAGTCGAACGAACGGCCTTCAACGAGCACATTAATTTCTGACACAATCTAGTCAATGATGTCATTTCTGAGAAGATAGACGTGACATACTAACGCAACATGCACATAACATAGTGTTATAAGTAGATATATGTTACTATTTGGAGCGCTCACTGTAAAATGTTATATCTATCATAAAACACGGTTCATTTATTTAAATATAAACGGAGCACTAGGCTTTTAAAACATGGAAAATATCTTAAAACATGTTTTAGTTTCTATAGAGTTATTATTATAAGATTAAACGAACTTACCTTAAGTGAAGTTCTATCTTAATTATACGAAGCTCCTTGTCCGAGACGGTTTAACGTGTAGTAAGCTGTTTGTACCAGCGCCAAGTCACAACTTTAAAGCTATAAAAAAAAGAAAATAGTATCCTCGTGTTACACCTCTATTTAATGTCATTACGTTTAAAGACAGGTTTATAAACAACCTTATTACTGGGATAATACTTGGTAAGTATTAGTGGGAGGGTTTATGGGACTGCCGTCTCGGACAAGGAGCTTCGTATAATTAAGATAGAACTTCACTTAAGGTAAGTTCGTTTAATCTTATAATTATACTCTCTCCTTGTCCGAGACGGTTTAACGTGTAGATGTTTGAAGTTAGGTTGTTAATAAACATATTTGGTAATAAAAATAATTATGTATTAAATGAGCTCCATATGGTAATCATAATATAAAAATTATAACATTATGTTACATTAATTGGTAACAATTCAAAGAAAATAATCAACAATTTATGTGTTAATAACAGTATTACATATTACACTACTAAACTTGGTTGGATCTTGTTTGATAGGTCTATTATAATGCCTGGCAAAGATGAGGGAATTTTGAGACCACCCTGCAGCCTTTCTAATTACATCAATACTGACGCCAGATCTGTTTGCCGCAGACGTTGACGCATGTCTGGTGCTATGTGCTGTGAAGATGGTGACATCAATTCCTGCTTCTTTCAACGTCAGCTTGATCCAACGGCTTATACTCTGGGTTGATGCATTTTTATAAGGTTTCTTGAATGCAAGAATTAATTCGTCTATACTCTTTCTTATAGAACTTGTCTGATCTATATAAGATTTGATGGTGCTGACAGGACAAATTTCTTTTTTCTGTATGAAAGCTTTCAAGCTGGATGTTTTTATTATATCAGGTATGTATATTTCTACACCACTGTCAGTGAATTTCATATTTGATATCTTTATCATTGACAAAGTTTGAACACGATGACCAGTAGTTAATGCCAGTATAGTAACCAATTTCCTGGTTAATTTTTCAAGTGTTACCTCTTCATTTGGGTAGCAACCCGCTAGATGATTGAGTACTATTCCTGGATCCCATGTTCTGTCATACTTCGGCATTGGTGGTCTTGACCGAAATATTCCTTTAATCAACCGTTTTATCCTGTCATCCGCTCCGATTTTGGGTCCTATCAGGAGGGATAGTGCAGACCGAGTAGTGTTAATTGTTCCATATGATGCCCCATTTTGATAGCACTTTGTTAAAAAATTGAAAATGTATGGGACAGATGCCTGATAGGTGTCTAAATTGTGTTCCCTGCAAAACATCCACCATAATTTTAGAGATGAATCATACTGTCTAAATGTATTTATTGAGAGTGAGTTTAACATCACATTTAGTGCTGAGTGTGACGTTCCACGTCTTATAAATGCTTGGCTGACAGCAGCCCTGCAGCCAGGGTAAGCTGGCGGTGTAGGGGATGGTATTCTCTGAAAGGAGATGACAACAGACTCTTGTTAGGACTAAAAATAATAAGATCCTCACAGCACAAGAATTTAATTAGTGGGAACCATGGTTGTGATGGCCAATAAGGAAAAACTAAAATTCCAGTGGCTTTATCTCTCTGTATCTTATATAAACATTTTAACAATAATGAAAAAGGTGGGAATGCATATAAAAATATATCTGCCCAACTGAGGGTGAAAGCATCCACGGTAAATGCTTCTGGGTCACATTTCCAGGAAACAAATTTTGTACACTTTTTATTTGTCCTAGAGGCGAATAAATCTACTTCAGGGGTACTAAAATGCTCAGTTATTTGCCTATAAGCTTTTTGTGAAAGTTCCCATTCAATATTAATTTTCCTTGATTCCTTATCAGCTTCAAAATTATCTTTGGTGTTTATATAGGAGGCGAAGATCCAAATATTTCTATTTTCACACCATTGCCAAATCTCTCTTGTGATATTATTGAGGTGTGGAAATTGCACTCCCCCCATTCTATTAATGTATGCTACTGCAGTAGTGTTATCTATTCTCAATAAAATTTCACAAATAAATATATCTTTTGTAAAACACTGAAGCCCTAAAAGAGCAGCCTTCAATTCTAAATAATTGATATGGTGTTCTTGTTCTGAACGTGACCATGACCCAGAAGCTTTCCTGTGACTGCATACAGCTCCCCAGCCTGTGGTAGAAGCATCGGTGTGTATTTCTATATGGAAATTATATTGTTTAATTGGGTTACTTCTGTTTATATTATGTTGCCACCATTTCAATTCTGATTTAATTACTTGAGACATAGTCATAGTTGATTCATAATTGTCATTCAATTGCAGTAATGCTAGGTATTTCTGTCTCTCTAAAATTTTGGTATATAGCCAACCATATGGGAGGGCTGGGCAAATTGAATTAAGTGTTCCTAATAGTTGTGAAAATTCTCTTATTTTGCAAGTACTAATTTGTCTAAATAATTTAATTCTTTCTAGAATGGCTATTTGTTTTTCATGTGGAACTGACAACGAGAGGTCTGTTGAATTTAGAATAAAACCTAGATATTTGCATGTTTTGCTAGGTGTTGTAGTACTTTTTTCAGAGTTTATTATAAAACCTAAATCTTGTAAAAGTTTGCATGCTATATGAACATCTTTTCTGCAGTTAAGTTGACATTTATTAAAATACAAACTGTCATCTAGATAGCATGTTAATATAATATTGTTATTTCGTAAGTATGTACTAACTGGTTTGAGAAGTTTTGTAAAAACAAAAGGGGCTGTACAAAGGCCATATGGTAGAGCATTAAATTCATATAGTAATCCATCATATTTGAACCTTAAGAATTTTTTACTATTTGCTGATATTGGTACTGAAAAGTAAGCCTCTTTCAAATCTATTGAGGCCATGTAACAATTCTTTGACATTAATTTACAAGCTGTTCTGATATCTTCTAGCTTGAAATGCTCTGTATCTATGTATTGATTTAGTTTCTTTAAATTTAATATTAATCTAAACGAACCATTGGGTTTAGGAACCAAAAATATGGGAGATGTAAATTGGTCTGCACAGTATGAACACTCAGAGATTACTCCTAAATATATAAGCTTCTTTATCTCAGAAGAGATAATTTCTTTCTCATTTTTTGGCCAGTGTTGTGGCTCAGTATCATAAGGTGGTGGTATTTTGTTAAATGGAATATCATAACCATATCCATTCTAACACTACAGGGTCATTTGTAATCTGTAACCAATTGTTTATAAAATATTTAAGCCGGCCTGCATGTACCTGATTTTCTAGCGGTAGTGCCTGGGGTTGGACTTGATTGGAGGGCGAGGTCTGTGCTGATCTGTTCTGGTCTTGCGAGATCGATCGAATCGAGGCTGTTTCTTGTAAGAGTTCTGTTGAAATTGCCCACCGCGAGTTTGTTGATATTGTGGCTGATGGTTCTGCGGTGGGCCCCTCCAGTTTAACTGTCTCTTTGTCATTGTTGATGCAGTTGATTTTGTCTTCCTGATTTCTGCAATCTGTGTACTTGTTCTTTGTATAGACTGTACAGCTTTTATTTTATCTGCACAGTCTGTACCAAATAGAAAAGTATCGATCTTTGTGTTTTTAACTGCTTCCTGGATGATTTTACTGGCTCCTGATAGAGCAAAAAATTTTCTGGAGGCAGAGTCTTGATGATGGATTTCTGATGCTATTTTAGCAGCGTCATTGATCTCTTCGATAAGCTTCTTGCTATTTATGTCGCCCTTCAGTATGTTTGTTAGGGATCGACCCAAGCATGTCATTAATTTTCCAGTAAGATTCTGTCTATTAATTATCCTTTTGTCTCTCTTAACAGATGGTTCTGAGAGAGTAGCCAATAATTCTGCATTCAATACAGGCGCAACTGCATTAGGGAAGTTGGATGGAATATGATACTTATCAATTAATTTGTCTCGGGCATCCTTACCCAGCCCTTCTGACATGATTTTTGTCCAGCGGAGGGCCAATTCAGTTCGGATTGGATCGCCAAACACTTCTGTCTCCTCTCCCTCTTTTCCCAGTGCCAGTAAAAACTCTTCAGGAAGTTGGTCATTTTCTGAAAAAGGTTACTTTATTTAGAAAAGGAGTGAAATGTCTATCCGCTCAGTGATAGCGCTTCAATAACTGATATGTTACACAACATTATGTCTAGGAGCATTGTCTAACCGCAAGGTGATAGCGCCTGCTCTTTGTTTTAGATTTGTTAGATAGTGAGACATGTATATAGTCTATCCACTAGTGATAGCGCTTGATGTCAAAATATGTGTTCATACATATACGGTCCAGGCGTTTGAAGTTTCTATTAACAATTAAGTATTACGCACCTGTATAAGTATTAGCTTCTGCTTCATTAATAATGACTGATGGGGATTCCTCAATGACAATGGTCTGAGTTGCCGGCAGCGGCGGCGTAAACTGCTGTGATGACGGAGAGCATGGTGATTCTTCTTCTGAATCTTGAGGTAATTTCCTTAGTTTGCCTTCCAGCTTTCTTATCTTATCCCTGAGATAGTTTGCATCTTTACCTTTCCTTTTCCCCATTTCAACTTAAAAAGTAGCTATCACTTTTCTCAAAATGGAATTACAAAAGAAAATTTTAGTTCTGACTTGCACTTACAAGAAGGCAGAAAAACCGTTAGAAAAAATTTATAAATTTTTTCATTCATTCGTTGGAATGTGAACATCAACCAAAAACAAAAAAAAAATAATTTTTGGTCGTAAACTCATAACCTGTATTTAATTAACCGGTATCCGGAAGCGGATATGCATTGTTTTAAGATAACATTCGCATTGATTTTTTATGTTATACGTCGATTACTTACTTTAGTATCTCCAATTCCTAAGCGTAAAGTAGTTTTTCAAGACGTACCTGTAACGCTGAATCCAATAAGAATTCAATGTCATGTTTACACAACAATCTTGGCCATGAATGAGACGCTTACCGCTTGTTATTTGTTTACCAGAAAAACCTAAGTAGTTTTTGTAAAAAACGCAGCACTTGTAACACTTCATAATAACATTGATATAATATTGTTTTAAGCTACTATTAGCGTACAAAACAATAAAAAAATAAAAAATTTATCACGAGGAATATGTGACAGCGCTGCACAAAAAACCGTAATGACATTAAATAGAGGTGTAACACGAGGATACTATTTTCTTTTTTTTATAGCTTTAAAGTTGTGACTTGGCGCTGGTACAAACAGCTTACTACACGTTAAACCGTCTCGGACAAGGAGAGAGTATAATTACTTCTATAATATATTGAACAAGGAGATTCACTGACGCCCTTCCAGGCTTTTTTTAGATTGATCAAGTTACGCATAGTTTGTAGTATTTTTATATTTTAGTACACATTTTACATTACTAAGTATACATATGTATGGTTTCGTCTCATAATCTATTTCCTTACTTAATTTATTGCGGATCAGTTATAATATATTTATGAAGTCAATAGACGTATAACAGAATGACGACCATCACAGTACTTACAGTATATGTACATATCGTGTACCCTATCTACACTGTATATGGAGGAGGCTTAACATTTCAAATATGTTACATTATGCCGCGGTCTACGACATTGACAAACATTTAAATTCCAGCATATGGAGAATAGTTATATTTATAGTGGGCATGGGCATCATGGACTATTTTATAATTTTCACTTCGTAATTCTAAATACATCCAGCGATACATGAATCGTATTATTAATTATAAAAACAACTTCAAGGGAAATACCTTTAGTAAATCGTTTGAGTTGGCTAGGTACACTTTGTGGCCTTTTTGTGCGCAGAAAGTTTGTACTAGATAATGGATAAACATACATATTATATAATTTTTTTTGTAAATACGTACATATTATTCATAGAAACACCCAGACCACGATAAACATCCATGTTTATGCACACAAATGTTTGACTTGTGCGGGAATCGAACCCGTGACCTCATGCGTAGCAGTCGGTTACACTAACCACTACGCCATCGAGGCCACCACAAGTTTAGTCAATATAAAAGAATTTAAATATCTAATGGGCTGCTTTACTTTTGTGCATTATTATTTATTACATTATTTTATGTTATGGTTGCAGTTTGCTCTTGGCCTAAATCCGGGTATGTTAGCTATGAAATAAGTTATGACCAGAATATGCTGAATTTGACGGCTATCTCATTGCCCTCATTTTGTCAGCATATCAACAATTATAGCGACATATATGTATACATACCTATATACCATTCAAAAACTCGCCTATGGTATATGGTGATAGGATAACGTTACAATATTAAAACCAAATCCGTAAACTGTTGTCATTGTCCTTTTTAAGACATAAACATGATAAAAAATAATATTAACACAAATGTCCCGTTATAGTTTATTTTTAAATTCCTGCGCTGATTGCTCTTTTCTTTAGAGAAAGAATAATTCAATCGGTATTTTACTCAATAAAATTAAATATTTATCATTATAGATCCCAAATGAGTGCGCTAAATGTGTTTAACTTTTCAGAACGATTTCAAACGATGCCATATTTATATCGTTTGCCGTACTACAATTATAATTATTATACTAGGTACTTGTCATACTTGTCAATGCAATTAAACCTGATAAGAGATTCACCTTATCATTACATTCGTTTAGCAGCTGTAATAAAGTCCGTTACATAACACCGAACTAAAAACCAGCTATAGAAAACTATAAGTACCTACTGTTTGTTCAGCCGTGAGTTAGGAAATGTCAGTCTTAAGTAATATCTTGAAAATAATTATTCAACGGATAATTTATGAATTTATGATATATTATCCTTCTTAATATTATAATTTATTAACCGTTGAATAACTATGCAAAAAGATTTTTGAATCTCTTTATTAGAATTATTGAGCACAGTCATGTGTGCTCAATAAATCTAATAAAGAGGATATTTTTGAAGCTTTGTTATAGTGAGGCACATTCTTTGCTTATTTTATTATTAGTATTCAAAAATTAGATAGGTACTTTACGCCAGAAGAATACTAACACAAGAACTAAATTTACAAGGCATCGTCTACCGATGCCTTGTACATTTAGTTCTTGGGTTAGTATTCTTATATTTATAATAATATAATCTTTCTTATTCAGCAAATGGACCACGTAGCGAATTTATCCTGAATGTATGTGCCAGGCACCGTATTTACCTATGTATCTATACGTTGTTTTACAGAATAATAATTATATTCTTGCGCGTCGATAATGTACTTCATTAGGCTACGAAAACTTAATCTTGAAAAGCACTACCTATAGATGCTTAAAATAAAAAAGTTATTATGTTTAAATTGCTTTATATTTCTACTCGAAGTATGCTATAACTCGTACAAATTACACACCACGCTAAATTAATCAAAACACGTAAATAAAAGAAAATTTCCCTTTCACTCACTGACTGACTCATTAACGCCTCATTAATCAAAATTCCCACAAGATAAGGAAAAGAACCATATTTGCTTTAAAGTTGCCTTGTAAACATGTTATTTTATGTTATTACTAGAGACTTAAAAAAATCTTACTAAAATTTCGTATTATAATGATTTATAGCTAAGTATAGCCAGGAATTTAAGAAATTATCTCCTGTTATGATCAAAGGTTCCTAACAACAAACGTCCACGGGTACGAAGGCACGTGCAAAAGTTAGTTTTCTTACCTATAGTCTGACATTTATGTCAGACTATAGGTAAGAAATAAGTCTTTATAAAGATTTGTTTTACATAGGTATGGAGAGATAATAATAAGTAATCATAAATTGTTTAGGTATATAATATAAAATTTATCGTCCTTTGTATGCGAGTTTGCGGTAGGTATTTGAGGAAAACTACTTAGTCGCATAACATTAGACTTATGTTCTATTCATTTCATTTCTTCAAATAACTATATCTAAGTAACTAATTAAATACTTAGTGTTAAATAATACCTACTTATTTATATAATATTTTATTAGAAATTTGGGTTTCAAATGACTAGTAATCATGTTACCCTGCATCTATGGGCCGTAAGCATAGGTACCTAAATTTGATGAAATTTTAAAGAACCCCAAAATTAGACACGCAGACTCAGACGACTCTTTAAAGTTACGAGCGTATTCAACAGCTCATTATATCTCGCTTTAAAGGTGAATAACAAAAAAGTGAAGAGACGTTTCCATTATGTAGATATCGTAATTCTCCTAACCCGCACAGTAGTAGCATTCCGGTCTTTGGCCTAAATCTACTGCCTGCCGCCCGACAATGGGACAGTTTACAAACAGGGCTAATAGTATTTAAAGCTCTAGTGATCGAAAAATTGTTATTAAAATCGGTAGGTACTAAGCCAACATATGAAGTGCGTTTACAATGTCGTGTAATCGGTGGTGATAAAACCTATCAACTCGCAATCTCATATAACACACTTAATACAACATTTAACATAATAAATTGTATATAACGCCTAATATTAACTCTACATAAACATATATAAGTATACGTAAACGACATAAAATAATATAATTAGTCCTTTTAAAAGCACTAAAAATCTGCTTTCTAGCTGATTAAGTCACATCTGTAACGTTTATTATTACCAACAATACATTAACACAACTAACACAGAAACTAGGTTTCTAGAATGATCTGTCGTCAAACTATAACGTACGTAAGAACCAACACAACAGTCAACCGTGTCGTCATTTACGACACTTACCCCTTTCCCTCAGCAAAGAATCGTGTTTCTAATCCCTACTTATCCGGTGCTTACGTCATCGGCAAAGTACTGCTCCGTTTTTGATTACTAATTCATTCAGTTGATGTAAGACCACACTTTTGTAAAAATGCTTGTTTAGTAACAATGCAGATTAGATCTATAAATAGCCTGCGCGACTTTAAATACAGAAGTTTTAAATATAATCTGAATATTGTTATAATGTATGTATATTGACAGAGTGTGGATATGTTTAGGATAAAATTAATACACGCTTGTGATTTTTTGTAAGATGTTCTTGCTGAGAATGAAGAATGCGTAGTATTAAGTCACTATACCTACATATTAAAACAATAAATGTTCTGTCAAGTTTAAAAACAATATACCTATGCATTACATTGACCCTGCGTTTATGGTATAAGTAGGTACCTACTCTATATTCAACGAATATACGATAGCACACATGTATCAAATGGGACTACAAACTTGTTTTACAGCTAGGCTATGTAATTCAGTGAGACAGAAAAGTGCGATAATTATTAGAGGTTAGTCATCGTGGCCCTTTAATTGCCCAAGCCCATTAATGACAGTTATATTAAGATCAATATTAATAACTTAAGAATTTCATTGAGGAACGGCATTATCTATCATCAGCGACGTTTGATCACATTTATAAACAAAATATCAAATTGTAAGTTAATAATATAAGTAAATTTAGCAGCTAGATTATAAATTTATAATCTACGAGCTTATTTTTAGGTTGTTCCTTTTTGTAAGAGTAACAATGAAGAGGATTTTATTTATTTTAACAATTTGGTTGATAGGATTATTTATTTGGCACATAGATATTACGTCCGCATCAGTTACAAAATGCAAATTAGTTACTTAATTAGTTCAAATTACGTATTGATAGGTAATATCTGCTAAATCCTAACGAATGAACTATAATATAATGGCATGTTTTTGTTGAAATTCTAATAGTGATTAAAGTATAGTCGTTGTATGTACCTAGTCATTTAATAATATCATGAACGTTAAATAACTGCCAAAATTAAAAATAAATATACATATAAGACGGCGACCTGACAGCACTACAGTGTGTCTAGGTAGGTATGTGGACAAACTAAGTTACGATGCCTAACCTTAAAGTGATCGCATTGGTTCAATCGATTAAGTCACGCGTCTGAATCTGAATAAGTCATTTAATGTATTGAAATTCTAACATTACACGGAGCGCGCGGCACCTGCTTTGTAAGTTATCGCATTGAGCACGACAGTCTGATAAAAGTTTAGTCACTTCAAATAAGATTGCAGCGCAGACAAACATGAAGATATACTAACTACGTTGGGTATGTATGTATATTTATCATTAAACAACCGAGAATGTTCTCAATAAGTGGCGATAGACTATTTTGCCATCACAATGTATGCTTACTTGGCACAGTTAGGTGATTAATATACACATATTTTGGCTGACTTGCAAAGCATTATTAAACAAGTGTTTAGGATTCATACGCTTTTAATACGCATTTACAACGATCAGTGTAGTCACAAATGTTACAATGGCCAGGCGATCACCTAAACCACAACGCAGTCAACTCTCCCTTCGTCACAATTTTTCCGTAACAGAAACAATCTTCTTTTTAAAAACAATTATACACGCATACATTGAACAACTGACCGCATAAGTGTTCCGAATAATTAATGATTGAGAACCATAAAAATCTGTTATTATTAGCAAGAAAAACGATCGAAGCGATTCGATCGCGTCAGGGGATTAGCTTGTCGCAAGTTCCTTACACAGTTCTTGCAATTCAATACACAGCTGATGTGCCGTATCTTAAAATTATAATTATGCAGTATAGTCTAGGCATCAAAATGACTATATATTATGTTAACATACATTTACGTAACTCCAGTGTGCCGACAAGCTTCGCAAAACAGATGGCAACGACATTAAAACAATGTGAGCGTCATCATTTCATAATGATAGGCGATCGTTTTTTAGCAATTATTAACTAGTAAACAAGTCCACTTAACATCCTACTCATTACTGACTTCTTTGTGGTGCAATAGGTTACCCTAATTACTCCCAAGGCCTCTTCTTCGAGGACTCACGTGTCCACTTAAGCCACCCTCAGACCTAAGAACCTTTTACGTTGATAGCCTTAGAAATATGTTTACAAAACGATAGCTATTTGGTAAATAATGTACAGTTTCATGAGGATAGTTCGGTAGTAGTTTTACTGATGTATTTTATGGTGTAGGTATGTTTGTCTCATATATTATGGCATTCAATATTTTCCTGTCAGATTTACACCGCACTGGCTGGAGGCAATTGGAGGCATTGAGTCAGTGATGTCACAATTGTGGCCTTCGTTATCGGTAAACGCTATAATTTCTGATATTGAAACAGTGTTACGTAAATAGTACCGTATATTATTTTCGTCATATTTTAAATTTGTTTCATTTTAAAGCAAGTACATGCAAATCTGTCAAAATATACCGTCTCATTTAAAATTATTACTAAAGAAAATGACAAGTAGTGATACTTCACTACTTGTCATTTTTCGCCGCCAAAATAAGCACAATTAATTTACCTAAGAATAACATTTTGTAAGCAAATATGTAGGTTCACATCCACATACAAAATATTATGTTTTGTTTGCAATCTGCTAACAATATGTATTTTGATCATTTTTCCTTTTAAGTAAACGACCAGCAAATTGTTACCTATTGGTGTAGGTAGGTACTCAAAATCAGAATATTCTTCTGTGTCGACGCCAGAGATGGAACATGAATATCGTAGATATTAGTATTCAATCTAAGCGTAATGGTATCATACCTACTCTATCTAATAGAAGCTCAAGGCTAGGTGGTCAAAGACATAGGTCTGTAGTCTGTACTGCCGTTACTACCATATTAAATATCTACTAAACTTAGTTACTAGTACACAATTTAATAACATTGTGTACTAGTATTATTCTTTTATACACTTAATGGTGTCTCGGTAGCAATATGCGCATTGTATTCTGATTGTGTTGGCGTGTATTGACAACACTATAAATATGTACGTGCGCTGCGTCCATATCCATGCCACGGTAATGTTTATCCATTCCAAGGAACTAGGTATCGCGGTGTATAGAATGGTATCCGAATATTATTCGAATGCAATTGTGCGCCTTTAGTGCGGGTCGTTACATAACTTTAGTGTTCTCTTTGTTATTCTTCATATAGGTATTTGTTCAAAATTGCATTTGGAAGATGTTGCAATAATATTTAGTGGACTACTTGCAAAAGTAAGAGGACTCGAGTATCAATTCAGTTATATGTTGTTTTATGTTACTTTATAAAATATAAACGTATGTTATTTAATTCTTTAAGTTATTTAGGTACCTGCAGACCTCATATTATTATGCTTATAGGCAACTATTAGCCAAACACGATGAAACTTGTAAGTAGAGAATCAGCATACTTAAATCTCTAGTTAAGTATAATACGTACGCTCAAAAGAGCAATATGAAACGCTATCGGTTAAATCTGATCATGAACTTTGGGGTTACGTCACGTCACTTCAAAACTACAACAATCAGCACTCGTACCGTAAGCGATTCATTGTATTAAAGACTAGATGTGCTCGCGGTTTCACCCGCGTTAATGAAACGTTCAACCAAACAAACAAACTAGACATATCTAGTATATCTATACTACGGAATACTAGCATCGTAATTTCACTTTCATTGATATCTATCAATGAAAGTGAAATTACGATGCTATTTAGATAATCTATTGAGGAGATGCATTTCTATATTGTTATTATATGCATGGATAACAACATATCTTTCTTATATAATATTGACTAACTTGTCTAATAAAATTGATTATTATATTTATAACATATCTATTAGTGTCTCCAAACATTCAAGGTCAGACATTAAATAAAAAGGTTTGTTGATGTTAACTGTATTATTAAATCGGAACACAGCAATTTATGTTTAAAAAGTTATCTACTTATTTTTCAAAGTAATGTCACGTGTGATATTATCGTAGATACTAACCTTGTGCCTGAGTCAACAGTCAGAGTCTCAGTCATGAGCCCAGATTTGTAGAACTAATTTAATTGAAGTACTAACCTCGACAATTGTCAAATTTTGCTATGCCACAACATTCGACAAATATCCCTACAATATTCTAGTTTTATTAATTTATTAGGCTGTCCATTCTATTTAACCAACCCGACGTCACTTTGCTGTATTTATATCTAATGCTATCTGTTCCACGCCACGGCATAACACGCGTGGATTTGGATTTAATTAAAATCAATAAGTGTATAGAGAAGGAGTTTGTCTTAGTAATTTAATTTATCTCAAATAACCTTAAACTTTTAACCTTATATTTTTTGTGTCGTAAATGAATAACTGTATAGGTAGGTAAATATTAGCTTTGTTTGTTTGTTATTTTTATATACTTTGGTATATTTACCATATAAACTTTAATGACCCGCTGCACACATAAAAGGTAAATTCAAATTCTGTGGGACATGTTGTTTTAGTTTCATGTAAATTCGTCAAAGGGCTTTACCTTAATGCACCTTTTTAGGGCATGATATTAGAACATAGCGTATTTTTTTCATTTTAGTATTTGTATTCAGAAATATGTGTACCAAGTTTAATGCAAATATGACGATGTAATAAAACTTTCCATAGAAAAATTTCAACTTTTCACTATACCTATAGTTGTCTCTCTTAATGGTCAGTTAGCAAAATTACAGATCAGAAGGCAGGTCTAGCGGTTGAAGCCAGTCAGCTTATATTAGATAGGTATTATTTGAATATAAAATATGTACCCTCTAAGAACCCGAAGCTCGTCGTTTTTATCTTCATCATCTTATATCGACTACTATAAATGTTACTTGAAAATGTCAAAATTTTCATGCAAACTTCTTTCTATATTATAATATAATTTTCAAAAACACTGAATTATATAAGAGATAGAAGTATACTTATTTATGTCTTACTGAAAGGTCTTTATACCGATCTGTTGTGTCCATCAAAATGACAGAATTCTCAAACAATTTTCATCGTCAATTTTACCCCCCTTCAGGTCCAAATTATTTAAGATCTGTTGATACATATGTATTTGTTTGTTTCCAACTGAAAGGTTAACTGAGTACTGACTTTAAATGTAACTTCAAAATTAAAATAATTCCCATGCTTTACTCAATGTCCAAATCGAAAAACCTTGACATATGTTTTGTTTGTTTTGTATTAGTTTCTTATTGAAAAGGCAAATATACCGACGTTAATTTATGTAACTTCTAAATTAATAGACAGAATTTTAATTAAAACGTTCATGCTCTATTTCATCTCCTTAAATCCAAATATGCTAATACCTTTATATTTATTTGTAACCGGGCAAAATCGTATTTTTCATACAGCTGCTAAGCGAGAATATTTCACATATTTTATCCCTTTATGAATGAAAAATTCCTCCTAAGCACAGTGGTCCCGGTTCCTAAGAAGGGCATGGTCATAGGGGTTGCACGTCGGATTATAAATGAAAGAATAACTGTTTTACCTAAGAAATTATTGTTTTGAGGTTCTAAGGGTAATCCCTTAGAATCCCAAAACCTTTTTAGAAGCAAGGTAGATATATTCTCAAAAAAAAAGCATTTATCCATACTAAAAAATAGGTAGGCAAGTAGGTAACAATAAAATTGGTTTTATACATTTATTATTTATGAGCATAGCTTAATTGGCATATAAATAATAAAATTTACTAGACAATAGATAGCGGAACATAGCATTTTATATAAAACAAGGGCTATTTACACAGTATGAAAACATTATAGGTACTTAATTAACAATATTTATTAACATTTTTGAAAAATTACAATCTGGTTCAAGTACATAATAAATCCAACACTTCTTTTGCTAATACAGACTTCTTCTTACACGGTAACTTTCTTATACTAGAAATAAGTGGGTTTGAATTAAGAAGAAGTCTGTTCAAAAGATCCATGTTAGTCACTTCTCGTGAATGTTT
The DNA here is from genome assembly GCA_963675205.1 of Catocala nupta. Lineage (NCBI taxonomy): Eukaryota > Metazoa > Arthropoda > Insecta > Lepidoptera > Erebidae > Catocala > Catocala nupta. The sequence continues at coordinate 19,979,961 of OY776086.1, read as the reverse complement.
CCTTGTGTTATCGCGTCTAAATAATTTAACTAATTTATTACACGATTCGACGGCCTCTTCAGACAATTCACCGATAGACAATATAGAATTATCAATCACCTCTGATCCGCATTAAAACCTTATGTATAGATGAAGGCAAGTTATACCAAGGATATTCCTCAACAAGCATTTCGGCAGTATTAAATGCATATCTCTTAAATTTTTGTGAATTTATTTTATATCCTGATGATATGCTCTGCAGAAGGTGACTACATCTGTCTATTACATCTTTTCTAATATCTGTTATTACAGCAGAAATTTTAGAATTATGGAAAAACTTTCGTGCATAATTTCCATCATTGGATGTGTTACTTCATCCACTTCGGGGGGGTTTATCTACAATTAAGCCTAATTTTCCCCTAAACAGCTGCTGAATGAACTCTTTCCTCTGAGCATGAGAGGCTTTATAGAAGGCCGAACGCGCTTGCCATTTTTTGAAATTAATTCGATAGGAAACGTGAATGAAATATTCAGAAAATCTTATGTATGAATGAAGGGGAGATAAGCCAAACTCAAATTTACAAGCGTCAGATACCTTATTTAAACATTTATTTAAGTTATTCATCTCTTTCGGTGTTGCACCACAAATGTAACACCTACTCGTAGATAAATCGCTAAGAACAGAACAAACTTTACCATCAACCATAATTAATGTAAAGAGTGTGAGATTTTAATTTCGCGACCATTAATAACAATTAAAGTGGGTACTAATTCTCCAATTTAACTTTTGAAATGAGTTTCTTCTTGTAAAGAGACTTCCTTTGATTCTTTAATAAATTGGGAATGAATTGGTCGGCGCTACCTAGTAGAGGAAGGGCGTGGATTTTTCCAAATAATTGATTTTCTGATGAATGATGTGTTTGATTTACAAATAAGTTGTAGGGGTACATAAGAAGTAACAAATAAACTCGATTCATTGATTGCTGAATCTGAAAATTTCTGCTTATATTCACTATGGCCTGTGCTGCCATTAAAACCCCATTTACCAATTAAAACAAATTTGTTCTCAGATTCGGGAAGACTATCAAAAACAGGCTTTTGAGATTCAACAATTCGACTTCATATATGATCTAACAACGATTGCAAATTAATCTCAGCAGATGATTCCGTTACGCGAATATCAGTTGGATAGCAACGTTTTTTGGCTTCCAAAACTTTTTGATAAGACGGAATAACATTTGGTATTTTGGAAATAATCAAGTTTGTTAACAAAATGTATTAATGTTTAGTTAGTTTAGCCTCTTTAATAAATAAAACCATTTCATCTAAGCTAAATTTAAAAGAACTGTCGTGTGATTGATTGGAATCACTAAGTAAAGTATTTACAGCGGAATCGTCTATCTGAGATAAAAGTGCTAACCTGCGACGTTTGCTTCTCTTGCTGCACTCTCCAAACTCTTTCCTGTACTGCGTCTTGCTTGTAGATTGAAGGTGCTCGCTTCTCTCGTCGTCGTTTTCACGTAGTCCTCCGGCAGAGCTTCCAAGTATGCAGACTTCGATTTCATTTAACCAGTCACCGTATTTTGCAATTAGCTTAACTTTTGACCTCTTCAGTTTTTCCAATATGCAGCAAACTGTTTACAGAGGTTATAAATTAAATCTCTCTAGTAATCGGTCTGGATATTTTCAGTGTCCGGCAGAGTCTACTAGGATTCCAAACACTTCACGAGATCTAACTGCCACATTTTCTTTATTCGTCGCAGATAACCAGGTATTTAGAACAACCATTCGAGGAAAAGAACACTTGATGGTGGACCCTGCAGAATAAAATAGAAACAAAATTACAAAAGTACCTAAGGTATCAAATTTACCTACATACGACCTAGTCCTTTCAATGACCTATAGCAATCCTCGGTGCACTTTGGCGCACCTAGGCGTTACAGTTTTTGAAACTAGATAAACAAAAAATTATTTTGATGTATGTTTCGTCTTTGGCGATTCGTTCCTTCATAAGTAAAAGTCTAATTGAATATGGAAATGCGGCAAAAAATAAAGAAATTGGTAGTCTCTCTTTGACGGTGCTGGTTACCGATAATGACAGGGTTAAAGTAAACACAATAGAATTAAAAATGTCGTACATACCTTCTTTTTGAATATCCATGGCACAACAATATCACAAACAACCAATTTCCGAGAAAAACAACACTGAAAACAATAGAAATTTCGGCGAAAAGATAACGCTAATTAGCACTAATGAAGTGTTACCATTTGGGTGCACAAAATTAAATGTTCCATGTAAGTTATTGCAACTTCTTTTATACCTAGAATAGGGGGTAGAAGGGTTATTTGTGTACCATGTAGCGATAAATGACATCATAATTTGACCTTCGACATTTCAGCCCTATGACCGTTGGACGACCCTACGACCTTTTCAGTCATCAGATAATTTTTATCTGGAGAATATGTTTGACGTTTTGACAGCTTTTGTATAGAAAATATGTCATACCGCCATATTTATTCTTCAGATAAAAGTTATCTGACGATTGAAAACCGGCCCTAAGTCAAAAAAATCTGCGCCTGACGCATAAAAATCTATGACATCTGCCGCGGTTTTGGCACGGCGATAATAAATCAGTCAGACTAAATAATGTTATCTAATTTATAGGAGTATATAACCACAATTATTTCTTAAGATTCTCTCTCTCACAGAACATGACCCTTTCTCAAATGAACATACTTAAGTTACTTATCGAATTGCCAAATTTAAGCACAAAACAATGTAGACATAATCTGAGAAGGCACTTGTGGGTAACGTAATATTTATTACGCTCTGCAACACGAAATTTAACGGCATAGTTATTATTTCAATGCACCTACTTCTAATTCTATAATTATAAGGACTAAAATGAAAACTGAAATGGTAATATATAAGTCAGCCAGACAATTGAGCTTCAGCTATTGAAATTGTTCAATTACCCACTCAATTGTATACAGTTACGAGTCATTTGAAGAAGTATCAACAGATGCCAGGCATCAATAATGCGACGTCATTTTGACGTGGCGTGAACCTTGAAAGAACATCAAAGGACCATTCAATAAGAAAAATCTAAAAATTTACCTGATCGCTACTACGGCAACTAAAGTAAAACTATGTTTTAAATTACGTTTAATTATCGTTTACTTAACTAACGAAGCTTCGAGCATCTAATAGACACTTATTGACTGTAATTTTCAGAGAATCCTTGAATCTACAGACAGAAGTGATGAAGTGGAATCATTGAGCAATAAGTTTTCTTGGTTTAGCTTGTTTTGTAGTTTATGAAAGAAAAGATTCTTAATAATAATCGCGATATCGAATATTTTAAATCGATATTAGTTTATACCTATCATGTAATTTAAATGCCTACTAGCTAGTTGATTAGTTTCATATTTAAATATGTATATTACTATAAGAAAAATATATCAGTTTACATCCTACATCACAAAGTTCTACAGATTCATAACACATAATTATGTAGACAGTGACGGGGCTGACAATATTTAATAACAAGAATGACAGTGCCCAAAATTTTTTATACGAATTGATACAAAATATTGACATTCAGAATAGAAAAATATAAGTATGTAGGTATGCATTTTTTAAATTTAATTACTGAAATTCCGGTTGTGTTAATCAGAGTGCCTTACACACGTCGTCGATATTAGGTTTCGGATGAACAAACTAAAGAAATTTTTTAAAAAATGAAGAATTATATTGTCTTTCGGATTATGATTGGGATAGCAACCCTCTTGAAGCTATTGTGGTTCTCTTCTTTTCTCTCTCTCTTATTCTCTCTCGTAAAGCATTTACGAGCATATCGTACGCACGTTTTGCAGCTTCGAAGTTTTTAAGAACCTAATTTCATGAGGTTACCGTGGTCAGTGTCAACTGGTTGCAAACATTAAAAAAAACAGAATAAGTATTTATCTATAGGTACTAATATTATAAAGAGGAAAGATTTGTTTTTTGTTTGTTTGTTTATTATTTAGTTTGTTCGTAAGGGTTTAACTCAAAAACGACCCAAATGATTTTAAAAATTCTTTATATATTAGAAAGCTATTCGAGAAACATTTTTTTTTAAAAGTACTGTTACTAACATAACCTAACCTACTTTTACGCGAGTGAAGCCGCAAGCAAAAGCTAGTGTTTAGATAATATCTGCACGAGTATTTTTTTGTATCAACTATATCATAGTTAATAAAGATAACATGTCATGAATTCAATATGAAATTTAAGAACGCTAAAGACCAAAGCAGTAAATTCCGAGTGACCTATGAGGCCAACTCGTAATAATATCATGGAGGAAAATAATATGCACATGACTCCTACCAGTGATGTAACTATTGTGTGATTCATGCTCAATTCGAATGGTGTCGTAAAGTGTATTGTTGGTTTTATGAAGTAGGTACTCAAAGATATAAGATAGATTTTCTAGAACTGTTTGCAGTCATTTAGTAGGTTCTTTATATGCTTATACAAAATCAGCCTGTTGATGTCTACTGCTGGAGGTAAGCCTCTCCCAAATTACGCCACAATATCCGACAAAACCAATAGCGATTTGAACTATCCTCTAAACATAGTCAGCTAAATGTGGGTGTGTTGTTGGTTCTGGTGTATTACATCATTACCTATACCTTCAAGCATACAAATTAGTCTGTGTATGTATGTGTAAGAATACGAATACGTGTATATTAATTGTGATATATTATCTTAGTTCTCTTCAATCATTAACATTCTTATCTAGAAAGATATGAATTTGATATCAGCCAGCTGTGTTTTGGAGCAGCAAACGTTTATTTATTCACTTAGCGTGCAATCATGCTTCTAGGGTCTTTGTTATGTAGCAAAGTTAAACGCTTATATAAATAGCATTAGGTTACACAACAAAACCTTTTTAAATAAATAAAAATATTATTTCGGGTGCCTCGGTGGCGCAGCGGTATTGAATGCGATTGCTGTGAATTGAATATCTTGACAGAAAAACCCAATAACTATTATCTGTAGCGAAGTCTGTCCCGGAAGCGAACATAAGACCCCTTTTGTTCGCTTCCCGGGTACAGCTAAGTGTTGTTGGGTTTTTCTGTCAAGAAATTCTCAATAGCTGTATGCAATCTTAAATGACAATAGACTCGATTCTAATACGTGAGACCTAAATCATATCTTTCCAAATGTTGGTGTAGGAAACCTCTGCTTACTTCTACGGGGATAAAGGTTTGCGACAATATGTATAAAAAATGTTAAGCGGAATACACATTAGTGACGTTGATGATGATGTTAACAATAACTGGCCTCTTTTACAGATAATATGAAAAAGCAAGTCATGACAAACAGCATATTTTATATTTGTTTATATTTTGTTGCTTTGTTTTCTTGAAACTTACCAAAAATGTAGTTATTACATGATTATTACTTTAGTAACAAGTTGTTGTCAGGAGAAAACATATAGAAGAGATAAAGCAATGCATGAACAACGTCTGTAATTCTTACTTTTCACTTTTTAATGAGTTCTTTTATGTAAATATGTAATATGTGTTAATTTTTACTAATATTACTATTTGTCAAGCAATTATGAAAGAACTTACTAAAATGTTGCTTATTGCTCTGCCGTGGTAATCGGGCAGTAAGTCAGAAAAGGCAGTTTTAGAAAACAGCACGCAAAGATTTTGTTACAATTTTAGCAATTGTGATAAAACTATAAACTCGATTTTTATGTTCTATATGTCAAAAGAAAGGAAAATGATATGTTGTTTACAGTAGAGAAGCATACCAAATCAGTAATTTAAAAAAAAATGGCCATCTTTTACTTACTGCTCTCGATTACCACGGCGGCAGTGCTGTGCGTGTTTTCGTATTGCCCAACAACAATAAACGAAAATGCATTAAATGGTTTCGTTGCCGGGCGTCACACTTTTAAAGCGTTAAGTCTTCTTTATTCCATTTTCACGGTGTAAAATAATATTTAAGAGAGTAAATACTGGATCGGAATGCCATTATGTTCAGATAACCGTGCCTATCTATCCTATACCTTGACTATTAGAAGACCTACTTATAATATTACCATACGTTCCTACCTACACGTAAATGATATACCTAAATTCTTATTTTTATTAAATACTAGCGTCTGGTTGCGACTTCCTACGCGTGAAATTTGCAAGCAGTCTGCACCTATCTATATTTTTTACCTAATTTAAATAATTAATACTCAAATTCTATGCGGCTTATCGAAATGAAACACGCACAATATTTAAGGTTAGACCTCCAGTAATATAACTGCGAAAACTGCATTCGACTTTGTGCAGCAGTAATATCTCCAATACCCAGACATCGCCCCGTTAAATTTTTTATTATTTTTAACGACGTGTACAATAATTATAAAGGCTTTTAAAATTATATAGATTACATTGTGAATCATTTTCAGACAGCTCAATCGCGTTACGCCTAAGCTGCAGAAAAATATTCATCACCTTGAAAGATAAGTCTAAATAAAACTGTTGTAAAACTATATAAACCGCGATAAATATCATAAAAGTAATACAGTATCAATTGTATTTCTTACTTGTATTTTATACTTGGCTCCAGTTACACTTCTGGTGCTCGGAGTGTGACCACAGCCAGCAAGTGACAAGCAGCCAAGGCTAAAATCTTATGTATGGTCGCATTTGTACACGTGTTGTACCTATTTGAAAATCTTCGACATTGACTGACTAGTTATTGATAATGCAAAGATTTAAAAGGCTGGTTAGCTCCACAACAGCCTACAAAAATAAAACAGCCACCTTACTAAGTTTAAAGCACCGATGCGCACCAGGTCCAATCAAATATCGAGATCTAGTTTATTATTGCTCTCGTGTTCGTCATCATAAGTGGGTAGACAATAGACTACACAAATATAAAATAAACTAGTTATTTCTATCCAAACAAAGATATTGCGGTAATTGGTGCGGACCCGGACATAATAAATAGATAGTTCTCGCACTAAATTTGGTTTTAAATCATGGTAATTCTATGTAAGTGTGTCACGAGTAAGAGCCTCGTAATCACCTTACCGTTGGAGGTCAAACTAATGTGTCTTTAAGTAGTTTTAACTATAAGTAACGTACTGAATCTCTCTGCTTGGAAAAATCTGTTCCGTATTTGTAATATAGTACGTTTCTGTTAAGTGTAGTGTGTAAAGACACGGCAAACTAAAAGAACCTGTTTTTTTTTTAAACTGTCGTGTACACATAAATTTTACAGATGATAAAATTTTAATCTCGATGGCGTAGTGGTTAGTGTAACCGACTGCCACGCCTGAGGTCGCGGGTTCGATTCCCGCACAAGACAAATATTTGTGTGCATGAACATGGATGTTTGTCTTGGTCTGGGTGTTTCTATGTATAATATGTATGTATTTACAAAAAAAAAGTATATATGTATGTTTATCCATTGTCTAGTACCCATAGTACAAGCTCTGCTTAGTTTGGGCTAGATGGTGTTGTGTGTATGTGGTAGAATAATATATTATATTATATTGAATATTATAATTAAAATAAACTTCAAATGTGAACATAAATTTCATTTTAGTTCATTTTTAGCGTTAATTAGGCTACATGGAAACTGTATTTTGAACTGCTTTTATTACGAGAATCTGCCCTCTAAAATGTCGTTATTATAAATAAATTATCCGGATTTTGGCGTATTCTGTGATGACAGATATACAATAAACAGATTTTTTACTTATTATTATATAATACTAACTGACTTAGCAGCGATAGCCTAGTGGAAGACCGTTAGACTGCCACGCAGGTTACGAGTTCGATCCCAAGGCACGCATCTCTTTTCGACTTCTTTCGACTTTTCGAATTTATGTGCGTATTAAATGCCTAGTTAATTATCGCTTGAAACGGTGAAGGTAAACATCTTGAGGAAACTTACATGTCTGAGTTCTCCATAATGTTCTCGAACATATGTGAAGTCTGCCAACCCGAACTGGGCTAGCGTGGTGGACTACGGCCTAACCTTTCTCACACTGAGAAGAGATCCGTGCCCAGCAGTGGGACAGTTTAATAGAGGGCTTATACTATACTAACTGACTAACTTAATTTAATTTATTGCTTTGATTGATCGCTCGATTTGCAGGATCGAGTCACTCCGGAGTGGTCGTTTTTATAGGTCTATAATAATTGTGCGTAGGTGATGTTACGAGTATAGAACAAGATACCTACAAAATTTCAATAATTTATTAATTACTTATGTTGGAAATCGGCTATGATCGATGCTGGTTAGAGTTATTAGATATGCTTTTCATTGTTTTTTTTTTTAATTATTATCTACTTATTTTTGCATGTTTTTACCAAAAGAAAACAATTTACACCTTTTTAACAAATCTGTTTACATGTTTAAAATCATTGATAGAGAATACGTTTACATCATAAGGAGATATTATCTCATAGAGTAAAAGAAAAATCACCGGGTAATACAGATAATGTTGGCTAGAGTAGGTTTAAAGACGATGGAAAACTAAGTTAAGTCCAAATTAGACACTGGTCGCCGCGTGATAAGGCCGTTGAAGGAAGGATCCTTTCTTCCTATTGGACTATGCATGTCAAAACTATAGTATACGTCGAGCTGAATTGAAATGTTATTACAATATACCATTTTACCAAGAATTTAACTTCCATTTGCTTATATGATTTATAGCGTGCTAGTCTACTAGGGTATATTATTTCACTACTATCATACTGTCTAAAATAAATAAGAATTAAAACCCAAAATATGCAGTCATAAGTGTGAATTGGTAATTTAAACAAAGGCAGTATGACATTCTTGTTACTTATTTATCTCCATAATAACGGTACGCGTCACCGGTACAGAAGGACATAGGGTACCTTTTATCTAGAAAAATGTACTGTTCCCGAGTTGACAAAATCTAGATTAACGCAAGCGAAGCCATATCTATCATATCCAAATCTGGGAATAAAATATTTTACTTTGTTGCTTACTTACTGCTTTTAATTCTGAAATATAAAATATACTTATATACACATAGCTCTCATATGGAGCCATATCCAATATGACCAAATTATTATATATAATTCAAGTAGGTACTACATAAATTAACGTTAGTTGTATCGAAACTATCGCTGAATCATTTACAATAGTAAATAATGCAATCGTAAATAACCGGATATTCAACGGTTACCGTCTGCGGCCTTAGGGCACTTCCGACATGTGCGGTCACTCGGGCGTTACTGTCTCGGTAAATGAGAGCCGTTGCACTTCCATTACAAGAAACGTAGAACACTCATAGAGTCTGCTGACAGTGCAAAGAAGTAACTCTAATTATCCTAACATGGTACATAAGGTAATAAAAGTTGTCTGCAATCTTCTGTCAGGTAGAATTTAATCGCGGTAGCGATCTTTGATACACCACATTATTGATACGTGTGAGGATGTTAGTTCAAATAAAATGCAAATATTACGACAATATTTTATATTACTGCTTTACAACTGACACACGAACAGACTAAACACTTAAGGCAGTCTTCTTCTTAATTTCGTGTTATAATCACCGTTGATTGTTCGATATGCCCTTCATTAATATACAGAGAGAACTGAATGCTCCGGGAGCGCGATTTAAATGGTTTATTCTATTTAGTTGAACAATAATTGATAATTACTTATTACTTACTTAATGTTAAAGCGTATTGATGCGTGATGTCAAAGATTAAAGAGTTTGCGGAGACGTTTATTAAGTATATAAAGAGATAGCTATTACCAAATAGAGCAAGATCAGAAAGAGTGAAAGGATTGTGTGAAACACGACATGGTTAAAAGAGAGTGAATTCTGCGATAACGACTAATAAGTAAATAAATAGAAGAAAATACTGTCCCGGAATAATTAAATAAATTTGGATGAGGCAATATGTACTACTCTACAAACCTAAAAATTGGTTATGTTCACATATATTATAATAACAAAGATCAATAGAGAATATTGTTAGGTAGGTATTTATACTACCTAATGTCTGACCTGCACGTTTGACGTATAGAAAGTTATATAAGAAACCACAATAGTATCTACATAAAAAGAAATGCATAAAAAAGCAAGGTTATTGTTGCAAGTAAACGACTAAAGTCCGATTCCTATATCAAATAAACGAAGTTTTACTTAAGGACGTTTTTTTTTAAATATTGAAATTATATGTCAATATTAAACTGTCCGTAGCTAAAATTACTCGTTCCTAGATATAGGAACTGGGCCCAAGGCAACTTTATACTAAAGCAGATGCTCGTAAATCTCGTCGGTTAGAGTTAATAACAATAGTGCACGTTCATCGCGCATACGGGAAAACAATGGTAATTGTGTGTAATTAAAATGCGTGACTTTATGTTCCATTCATATAGTTGCAACTCAAATATATTACTTTGTATATAGCAAACTAGTGTATCGCGTGGCCTCGAATGTAATTCATACTATAGCGTGATTTAAACTTTGTATCTTGACAAAAAGTTCAAAATGTAATTCGTTTTCTTAAATATTATATGTAATACGAGGTCGGGATATCTTGGGTAAGCAGTTTACTGAACAAACATATATCTAGTATAGATTCGAGCGATATCTACGCGTTTGTGACCGGCAAATCCTGATAACAACATTTTTATACAGCGAGTCATGGTAGGCACTTACGGTTATCTCTACGCCATTAGTCCAGTTAATTTCTAAAGTATTGCATACGAGTTTTAAAACAAAACATACGAAATACCTATATACAACGTGTCCCAAAATTCAACGATAAGCGGGCACCAAAAGGTGGATTTTATGTAAAAACTACAGGCATTCTGAGATTTTTAATGGTTGTGAAGGATCAGCACTACTTACGTCACCAATACAAAAAATATGGTACGGTACTTAAAAATATAATAAGGAGTGTCTATTTTTTAAGGATTTCGCTTTTTTTTTTGTAATGAAACAAAAACAAGATATAATTTTTCTTTTTTTTCTTGACTAGTCAAAGTACACCTAAAACCTTTTGGAGCCCGCTTATCGTTGAATTTTGGGACATGTATGTATATACCAAACCATTTATAAATAAGTAGCATTTTCGACTATTTACAAAAAATACGGATTATCATAATTTGGATAGCAAGATGTTGTTAATTTTTTCATTGGCCTCAATTATGGTGATGTTTAACATTTAGCGCAAGTGATTTATGTTAATAATACTTACAAAATCTGCTCATCCATACTGGCTACACAGTTGTGAGGTTGAGTGAGCGCGTTATACGCATAACGGATTTTAAAAACCAATTACAATAATGGTATTGTAATTGGTTTTTTAAAATCTGTAGATATGGATCTACTGCTCAAAGAAATACCTCATACACTGAAAGCCAAGCCAAGCCAAGCCCCTTTTACTCAGATTACTTTAACTGTTTAGCTCTTTAAGACCTGACGTCATCACGCGACACGGTGTGTCAACTGCCTCATAGAATTGAGGAACACCTGTGTTTACTAATATCACGATAACGAAGCACTTCAACTTATTGATAACAACCGTAAAGAATTCTTACTCATCGTTGCATGTTATCAATATTTCATACAATATGTTAGGGTCAATACAGACAGAGAGGGAAAATGCTCGAGCATTTCTACAATGTAAATAAAATATTAATCTTATCCCATTAAAATAAGTGGAATATCGCGTCCAAGAAGTATCCGAGCCATCCGACAGCGGCGTGTTCTACATTGTCGAATGTTTGAACACTCGCGTGCGCTGGTGGCGCGCGGCGCATGGGAAAGACTGACCGCCTAGGCCTCCATGTGCCGTTCAGACACCGTGTGGCAGGAGTAGAGAGCTAAGAAAGCACACAAGCACACGTAGCGAATGGATAACGAGAAATTTGTTAATTACGAACTTGTTCGAGCATACGTGTGTCTGTTTGTGTATATTATGCGCGCAGCGCGACTGTTCGAGCAGACTTGCGTGTTTTACGCTAGGTGTGAGTGGCGGCAACGAACATGTTTGAACAGACTCAAGCATTTTGCCGCTAACATTCTGCTGTAAAGCACCCGAAACATCGGGGAAAGTGTATTTAAATCTAAATCGTTCTAATAATTTTAAATAGGTTAAATAGTATTACTGATTCAGTACTAATGTAATATTTTCAAAATTATATAATATAAGTGTTAATAAACATCGCAATAAAATCAGTATAAGCAATTTAATTTCAATGTATAACATTCGCGTAAACGTAGGTAAGACAATATTATGACAATACCAAATTACGGTGCCGAATTACGGCATATTAAAAACCCGTTATATACGTCCGCACCTTAATGTCACACGCTATATGTTTAGGTGCTCACTTATATCTATTTATGATATGACCAATTGTTATCTATATATATAAATTAGAAGCCTGCTATCTACGGTTCGGAAATTGTATAGTGTGGTTGTATTTATTTGCTTAGTAGTAAATAAATAACTATCTGTGTTTGATTGAACTGTTAAAATTGATTAGTTTAAACAACACTCAATATATTTATTCATAAAACAAGTATATGGGTTGTAACTTTAATAAACCCTAGGTTAAACGTTATTCAAAGGTATGAAATTTTTTTAAAGTAATCCCTTTGAATTGATTTATCTTAAAATATATTTACTTTAAAGCTTTCTATATTACCTTCGTTTGAAAATACATATTGTGTAACAACGCCCAAGTTTTTATAATTCGCATTTTATTTGAAAAATAGAAATGAACGTCATTGCCCTCATTTCCAAACGCCATGTTTCAATGCTCTAAGAATGTAATAGACGAGATGAGATTTATTCTATTTTTAAAATACAAATTTCTTTTTTTGCAGTATGGCTCCCGCTCAGCAAAACGTTGAACTGTGTGGTGAAAAAATGCATTTGGATTTAAAAAAGAGACCAGCTAATTACCAAAATTATGATGTGATGAATGAAAATAACAACGAAGTGTTACGGGACAGTGATTTTGAAAAAGTGACAAGTGACACAGATTTTGATATTAGCAAATATGAAGCGATGGAGTTCACGGCTCAAATCAAGTGGCCAGATCTTATAGTTCAAATTTCTTTGCATTTAGTTTCAATTATTGGACTGTACCTGATCATTAGTAATCAAGTTAGGATTTTCACAACCTTATTTGGTAAGTTTATATATTTTCTTTTTAATTATATTTAAGTTAAATCATAACCGCTTGGTGAAATAGCCTATGGCCTAGGAAGCAAACAAAATTACGAAAATAAAAACAAATATGATGAAAATTAACATGTTGTGAACATAGTTATAATGGAAATGTATGTTTTTGTAATTTTCTCTGGGTTAGTAGTCATCACGTGCAGACCTTGACACAGTCACTACATCCAATCATATTTCTAGTACGAAGGAAAATTACTGAAATATTGTTAAAATACGGACATAACACTAGGATAATATTATGCTGCTATATGATCTAAATATAAGACGTCAGAGTTTTAAAATATCAGAAATGTTTTTTGTTATAGTGATGCACGACACTTAAATTATTTTGGTAATAAAACATTCACATAAACGCAGACTATTACATTTTGTTTTAATTTGAGTGTGCCTATTCTCATCAATTTTCTACTATGTTATTATATTCGAACATTAACATTATCTTCTATAAATAATATTGTGTTAATTATTTTTGTTATGATAAAACAAATAATTATTCATCTTGCCAAAAAAATCTAATTTACTTTTTATTTATAAATTGCAGAATATAATAATTTATTAATAATTGCAGAATATAATCATATAATATTGAGGATTTATTTAAAAACAAAACATTGCTTTTTTGGGTCTGGATGGTGGATGGATATTTACACACTAATACCATTTTAATTTGGCAATTTTATGTGCTTAATCTTTTACGAATAGTTAACTAAATAAACAAAGACAATACAATTTTTGCAGACATTGCTGATACTTTAGCTTAAGTACTTAATTTGAAAGCATAGTGATACTATTATAACTCTAATTGACGTTTTTTGGTAACATTTTACGGAAACTAACAATTAAAGATAGATATTTTTGTAATTGTTTGCATTTTAAAATCTCTCTCCACATTCTGATATAGGCTGCTAATAGACAAAAATAAATATTTATTGTCGGATATTAAGGCTATTAATACATTATTTATTTATTTTAATTTTATAATAATTAAATTATAGTCTGGCCATGGAGACAAATGTACATTTACATTTAACATTTTCTTTTATATATCCATGCTGTCATAAGATAATTAATTTAACTGATGAGGATGACATAATAATAATACGAAGTATCCTCCTATAATTAATATGTTATTTATATTGTATTATTCATTTTGAGTTAATTGTATGTTTTTAATATTATTTGTATATGTGCACTATTTAGTATGTAGGTTTTAAATTCTACTAGTTTTTTGTATTGAATAAATGTCTAATAAGAACTAATGATGTAGACATCTGTCCCTTAATTAATATACTAGATTTTGCCGCCCCTTTGCTCGCGTAAATGTAGATTAGGTTAAATTTTTCTGGTTGAAAGCATTTCTAATCCCCTAATAACGTGTATGCGAAATTTTATGATAATAATATGTTGAATAGTTTAAGGTGTGAAAACGTAAAAATCAAACTCACATTTGCGTTTACATAAATATTAAGTTTGGATGTTACGGCAGCGACCCAAAATTTAGATTATCCTTTTCTCAATTAAAAGTGACTGTCTAACGACATTCACTTTATAACATAACTGTCGTCCTAAGTACAACTAGTCCCCGGGATGTCAACATTTTCTTCGTGTTTTTGTAAACTACCCACCTTGTGTATTTGTAAACCAGATGTGCCTGCGGTTTCACCCGCGTTCATGATTACTGCGCTCCCCCGTGGGTCGTAGCGTGATGTTATGTAGCCTATAATCTTCCTCGGTAAATAGGCTATCCGACACTAAAATAATTTTCGAATCGAACCAGTAGTTCCTGAGATTAGCGCGTTCAACCAACCAAACAAACTCTTCAGCTTTATAATATTAGTATAGATATTATAAAGCGTAGCGGTAGTGAATGCGACTGCTGTGCATGAGGTCTCGGCTTCGAATCCCAGGTCGGGCCAACAAAAAGTTATTGGGTTTTTCTGTTAAGAAATCTCAATACGAGCCTGGAGTTAGGAAGTTGGCGGTGTTAGTCACCCCCGTGCCTCGGAAAGCACGTAAAGCCGTTGGTCCTGCGCCTTATCTCTCTCCGGTCGTGTCGGATTATTCGTCCCATCGGATCATGAGAGTTAGGGAACAGAGCGTGCACTTGTGTTTGCGCACACGCTTGTGCACTATAATATCTCCTGCGCCGATGGCCAGTCTTCGTTAAGATTGGCCGCCGTGGCCGAAATTCGGTCAGGAGGACATTTTAGATGACGTTATTAAAAATAAAAAAACATGTTTCTATAATATATATAAATAATACAAAATACATAGTTTGTATCTCTACATTTATTGTTAGTTTTGACATTATTGTTGTTATTATGTCTTGGGGTTCTGGCTCTGTGACAGTTATGCATCATAAATTAATTACCGATTAATGTATTTATTCTTGATGACGTTTGTATAATAATTTTAATTTAATATATTATAATAAGTCAATCAAAAAGAATAGTAAACTTTATTTAAAATAATTCGTAAATTTGCTTTTTTTGTGTGTTTCATCGTTTCATCCGGATTTATGTTGTGTTATGTTATTTAAATATATTTTACGGAATATAAAGATAACGCACTTTTAAAATGTTACTGTTTCTGGATATTACTTATTACTCTTATAACTTCCGTAAGATTCTTATCTTTCTTTTTCTTTTTCGTGTTGTTAGTGGCCAACCTGTTGTCAAGAGTTGTTCAAGCAAGTTTCACGACTGCTGTCAATTTGGCAACAACCGGGACCAATTTTTACGTGCCTTCCGAAGCACGGAGACGCTCAGATGAAATACCACTAAGCGGTCACCCATCTATAGACTGACCGCACCAACGTTGCTTAACCTCGCTAATAGTTTACCGATCAGTGAGTGCAACTGGCTATGATGATCTTTCTTATCTTCTTTATTCTTCCAAATATATTTTGTCAAAGTTTTCACTTGCATTCGTATACAAGTGATAACTTTGACAAAATATATTGAAAATTAAAGTGCGGGATGCTGAAATTAAACCTGTAGATAAACAATATTAAGAAACGCTGATCGTTTGTTTATATTCTTTATCTCGACTCGTGCGCCTTACTATAATTATTAAATATAGATGCACAAATATTGTATAAGTGTCAAATAATAAAAAAGTAATCATCTGTCTTACGGATCGTGGGGCCAGAACAGAGGCATTAACTTTAAATGTGAACTTAAAATGCATCATAATTATTATGTTCACATTTGACGTTTATTTTAATTAAGCAGATTATTTTAATATACTAATATTAAAAAAGAAAAGATTTGTTTGCTTCTTGTAATCGATAAACTGTAAAAGTACTGATCCGATTTAAATAATATTTCACCAATAGTAACCTTTTTTTTTTTTTTTTCACCCGTTAAAATCCTTTATGGATACCCTCTCCCCCGGGGGGAGGAGGGAAGTTATGTGAGACTCTCCGCCCCTGAAGGGGGTCGGTATACACACTAAAAACCTGGGGTGAGCAGTCCCACCGCCGACGGGGTGGGACGAGATGGGGTCGCGTTAGCAATCACCATCCCGCCCCGGCGGTTGGCCCGGCTTATGGTAACCGAGCCTCAGCACCTGTGGAGGGGAGGCCTTGCTCACCAAGGCCACCCCCCAGACGTGTGAGGCCGTGCAAGCCGGTAGAGAGTCCCCCGACTCTGTACCAGTGACCCCACTATACAGGAGCGAGAAGGCGGGCAAATCGCCTCCTCCTCGCTCCCGTCCGTCTGCGCCGGAGAGGGTCAGCGAGGGGATTGTTCTCCCTGACTCTCTCCGCGGTCTCCTTCTGCGCCATGACAGCCTCACAGAAGGAGACTTCTGCCTGCCACGACCTCTCGCCGCCGAGCATGGCGTTGATCACGCTCGGCAGGACCAATAGTAACCTACTTTATCCAAATGTAACATAGGCTATATAACATCACGCTACAAGCTACGGGAACGGAGCTGTAATCAGAAACGTGACAAAGTAGGAGATAGCTAGCTTGTGATATTTATAATTTCGCTATATCTTCCCAATAGACCGAGCAGGTAGGAGGATAACCAGAAAAGAAGAATATCTAAAAACAATTGGGTTGATTGCAAAAGAACATATTGTTATAAATCAATTACCAAAATGTCGCAATCGAAACTCGTATGATTGCAAAACTGTGAAGTCATTTCCAGGATGTTTGGCAACTTGAATAGACTAGCTTATTCAAGAATGGACTAGCTTATTCAAGAGTCGATTAACAACTTCTTTATACTAGTTGGTAAGAACATGGCATCAGATAACGCTTTATAGAGAGAAAGGTAAACGTAGAAGTGACAAGGATATATAATTTATAATGCGAAAAATATTTATAGCATATTATGTTATAAATGTTACTTTTCTATATAAAGTTATGTTACTTTTCTATATAAAGTAGCTTTCTAATGGTGAAGGAATTTTAAAATTGAACCAGTTTGTTATTAAGTTTATTCATTACAAACGAAAATTTAAATCTTTCGTCTATATAATATTAGACAGTAGGCATAGGTATAAAGAACTGACTGTATACAAACTGTCTCACTGCTGGACACGATTCAGTATGAGAAAGACACTCAGTATGAGATATGATAATAGTCACAAAAAGTCGATAAGATACACTGTAATAGCAAAAATTCAGTCTCCTTTTCTGTCAGCATTTATTGACAATACTAAACTCCTCTAGACAGCGACTCGACTTGGGACACGGGCGTGTGTACTCTCTCTAACTTGCAGTATGCCGCTTCGAGCACAAAATACTGATGACCGTTTAGCAACGAATAGGCTCATTTCGCTCATTCGGTCCTAAAGATGCCTCACGATGAGGTAAAACACGTTTCGACGCATATTTTGTACTCGAAGCGGAATACTACAAGTTGGAGTTCGCCCGGGTCCCTCGTCGTGGTTGTCCCTATCCAGAGGAATTCGGTATTGTCAACCTTTTTCTGTTGCAATAGTTGGAGTAATTATAATTATAATTATTTTTAATAATTATTTATTTCTTCAATTGGTGGTTTACAATCAGTTTGTGATTGGAGCCTACTTTTAAGCAAATAATGCTTGTATTAGTAGACTCCACTCTTCCATATCAAAAAATCGTTATAGATAATAAAAAGAACACAAGAAATATGTACTAGATATAACAATGAAAGAAAACAAAAATAAATAATTTTAAGTGGACAACTATTTGTTACATTTAAGTATGTATTAAGTTTTTGCCTAAGCGTTTGTGTGTATGCGTGTGTGTGTGTGTGTGTGGTGTGTGTGTGTGTGTGTGTGTGTATGTGTATGTGTGTGTGTGTGTGTGTGTGTGTGTGTGTGTGTGTGTGTGTGTGTGTGTTTGGGTGTGAGTGTGTGTGTGTGTTAGTGAGTGAGAGTGCGAATGTTTACGTGTATACGTGTGTTATTATGAATTATTATGAGTGTGTATTAAATAGCTTATTTTAAGAGTGCTTCCGTCTCCTCATAAGTAAGTTCTTTTATCCATTTAGTTATAGCTTTTTTACATTCACGATATTGTTTAGAGTATATAGATAATTCTTTATTTATCTTGTTGTATAATTTAGCCGAACGTTTGTTATACTAAATACAGGCAAAGCGGGTGTTTGTTTTAGGGATTTGTGTAATCATATCTTTTCTTCTTTTATTTAATTTGGATGCATCATAAGGTAGGGTCTTATGTGTTTTTAATATGCATCGTATAATATATAATTTTCTTACCGAGAGTAGATCACTAATCTGATAGAGACTTTCTGTAGGGTATCTTCGTTTTTTAAAATACATTGTCTTTATAAGAGCGCGTTGGAGTGGGCAATTTGAGCGTGAGTGGCGGGTTCCTCTCTTCCCAATAATTTTATTACACTGGACTTCCGCCAAGTAACGCCCACTTCGATTCAATGTAAACCGAGTGTGTTCCTTTTATAATATCCACCTTAATAATTGCACTGCACAAAACGTGTCGTCTATTGTTTGAAATACACATTTCGTAGCTTTCTTCTCAGATAAAATACTAACAAAACACTGAAGTATTATATGACAACTACAAAATATTGAGGAATGTAATCGTTAGGCAATCAGCGCATTCATTAGTGCATAACGTTCATATCAGCCATCCAGCGTTCACAACGGCGCTCGGAACGGTTATTCGCGATTAACCTACGATAAGCTAGATTTCTGCACTGATCTTGATAACAGCTGCAACTGCACGGATGGCATAGTTGTTTAAGTGATCGCCTCGCCATTGTCACCGCGCCGAGTATTGTAGGTTTGAACTCCACATGAAACAAAAATTTGTGTGATCCACATACTATAGTTGTATCAAGTCTGAGTGTTCTTTGTGTCCGTTGCTTGAATGTTTATAAAGCGCCCGCGACACATTAATAATTATAACGAGAGCGGCAGATGTCCTTTAAAATTAAATAATAAGCAGCTCATATGATTTCCAAAAACTGTCTTAAATTCCACAGTTTGGTAGAATTTTCGTAAAGATTCGGTTTATGCAATTATTTCATGACAGATACGTACATACGTATAGATTACATAAGTTTGTAATCTATACTTTATCTATATTATACACAGCTGTGTCTGTTTAGATACGTCATGGCTTAAAGCGATGTAGATAATTATACATAATATGTGTAAGTAGATACCTATCCAGTCTCATACTATATTATAAATATTATTATTATTTATTATTATACTTGTAAATATAATTATCTATGTAGTTGTTAACCGCAAGTTTGTCTTCAGGGGATAAGAAATTTAAAAACTTGACCTAAGATATTTGTTATGTTAAAAACGAAAATAAATGCCTCTATAAGCATAGCTTGCGTGGTACATCGCCTTTACCGCTGCAGCATTGACACGGTTCTTTATTTAGTTACTTGTTATTTTCTCAGACAAGGAACTTTTACGTCGCCTCCCACAGAATCTATGTATATTATTAATACGTGAAGCAAAAACTTTGTACCTCTTTGTATGAATATTGCGCGGACGCAGGAGTATAAAATTTGGCACAGTTACAGTTTATATGGAGAAGGACTGCCGAATTCTAATATTTTTATAAAATATGCATGCATTAGAAATACATTACATTAATGAAAAAACACTTTACGCACATAACCATGCATTTGACACAAGCAATCGAATCGCGTTCATAGTATTTCGGCATTGTTCGGCTGATGCCGTAGAATTCTTCATCACTATGGTTACATATGTAAGTATGTGCAGTAGGTGACTAAATGAAATATGATTATAAGGGTATAGTTATAGACTGTAAAACCTTAATAACGACCAAGCTTTAAATTTAAATCAATTATGGTCGAATTTCGACCACTTGGCGACCGCTAGTACAAGTAAAACGTATATGCCAATAGAAGATTATAAATGTTAATGCGGCAGTTACTGACCGTTTCATATCATTCTGATACGTTTCATCTTCTATAATATATTTTTTATATAAGTAAGTAATATAACCTGTTAGAACTGATTTTTTTATACGATTCCGAACCATCGTAGAAGATATTGTAGCTATAACTTAAAATATTTTAGATCATAATATCTGTCTTAGCGAAGTAAGGCATCGGTAAATCGCTAATAATAAAGATTAACTTTAATTTGTAATGTTATGAATAAATCACATTATAATCATGAACGTGATAGTTTGGTAGTAATATGATAATGGCAAAGACAATTTATGCAGACAATGTTATTTTTTTACTAGATTTTGCCCACGGCTTCGGTCGCGTAAATGTAGGTTAGGTTAGATTAATAAGTAAGTATTCTTTTTTTGGATCAACAGTACCCTATGTCCTTCTCTGTACTTCTAACAACATGTATACGAAATTTTGTGATAGGTAATCGTTCAAGTAGTTAAGGCATGAAAGCGTAACAAACAAATAAACAAAAAAATTAACTCACATTCGCATTTACAATAATATACTTAGGATGTTATTATGTGTACCTATAATATTGAATCCTAATAAATATAGTTATGACTTATTAATAAGAAAGATTATATATTGAACCAATAACAAATGTTGATAATAACAATTCTACTTATACCATTATGTTAACAAATTACTTGATACCTAATGAACTTTTTAAGCACAAGGTGCATGAATGAAATGACAAAAAATAGCACAGCGGCAGGCTATGCTATTGTTACGCGCTGGGTTCGACGGATAAGAATATAAAACAATATTACCGACTAAAATGTTTTATTCTATTACACAATTAAATTTAAAACACTACAAACACTATACTACACTTTTCCACTGTAACTGCTTCAAACTCCGTAGTATTTCGGCTTCCGTTCGCTTCGATGAACACTTGATCGCTTACGATAGTAAACTGACTCGGCGGTGCGCGTGCGCTCTATTTATACGCGGGTAAAGCGCTTCTGGAGTTTTCCAGAAAACGTCACACACGGCACGCAACAGCGCGATGGTTCGAGAATGTGCCAGCGCTTTCTCCACTGAACTCGTACCGACAAATACGTAGTTCCGTAAGATGTCAATAGATGGTGCTGTAATAAATTATTATTAGAAATCGCCGACTCTTCCCCACAGTGCCGACAGAGGGCATTAGCCGTAACACTATGCTTTTTAACACGCTTTTTTTAAAGATTAGCACAGCGGCAGGCTATGCTATGCTTTTTTTAAAGATTTTTTTTACATTAAAATTATTAAATTATTTTCTACTATTATTTTGGGCGTACGGACGATTTCACGCAAAAACTAGTAAGAAAATTTAAACACACTATTGCAGATTTATGGAAGCGAGAATCGTACCTACTTAAAAACTGCTGTATTTTACATCAAAACGGTTTAGTTGCTCTTTAGCTTGGGGCCTTAACACCATAACCGAACTCATTGTCATTGCATGTGTGGTAATTCCCGCATATGCAATACAATGACAGCGCATTATAGAATTGATAGCCTTGTCTCGTTCTCGAACATGCAATGATATTGCTTTAAGAAACGGCAGCAATTAGAGATCTTAAGTATTTTAGTTAGGTACTTACCCCGGTTTATGAATTGATTTCAGTTGAGTTCAAATCTGAGTCATATTAGATCTAATTCCAGTAAGTAGAACTGCATATATAGTTACCATGTTATTTGATCTACAAATATGCAGTCGAACCATGTATATACAAATAACAGAAGTCTATTCTCTAAAAGTTAATTCTTATTGATATTATAGGTACATCTTATCTAAATACATATAGTGAGGATAGGAGAGATAGAAAAGCTGAGGTGATGTATAGCGTATAATAAATGTATGGTCATATTGAATTTAAAGTGCTTATAATAAATATTAGGTAATGTTAGCGGCATGGACATTGCTTGTCAAAGTTTAACGTTCCTTTAACATTCTCAAGAGATTTTTATCTTCGAGTAAATTAGGTTAGTTGTTGTATTTCGAAACATTTTCACAACATATCACAAATTTTGCTCTAAATATGAATGAGTAAACGAGATAATAAAAAAATATGTGGATTTCCTATGTATATCTTATATTGTTGAGCCCATTGCACGACACCCGTATAGTAAAATATATTTATATATTTACTGCAAAATTTACTAAAAGTGCAGTTAAGGTGATATGACTGCACTTTTTTAAAATGTAAAATGTATAAAACTTAACTCATTGGCTAAGGCTAGGAAATATTTTATGCTATAGTTAGGAGTTTGCAATTAATACGATTATCTAAAATAACGGTCATTAAGTAAATATGCTTAATAAAATTAAAGAATTAAATCTTGTGAATTTTCTATTATAAAATAACACCAGCCCTGTATTAAACTGTCCCACTGTTGGACACAGGCCTCTTCTCATTGTGAGAAGAGTCAGGCTATAGTCCACCCTGCTGGCCCAGTGTGGGTTGGCAACCCGCACTGGGCCAGCGTGGTGGACTATGGTCTTCACATATTATATTCGAGAACAAAATAATATCAAAGAAAGAAAAATTAAATGATCGTAATTTCTGAATATTCATGACTATTTATCAGTTGTTGAATTAATTCCTAGCTAAGTAATCCTACGTGAAATATACAATAGAAATTAAACTACTATATACGGATTTTATCGCGTTGTTTATTTATCACTGTATTACAAAATTTTGAAAATATTACGCTACTTCTACTATTGATTTTATTTTACTAATTTATAAGCTAATAAAATTATTTAAACTATTAAATCTATTTATTTTTGGTTTACACTTTCCCCGACGTTTCGGTTGTTTTCAAGCAGCCATGGTCACGGGGAGACTAAGATGGTAGTTGTCTCAATGTTCCAGTGTAGTTATTTCAAAGTACCCGAACATAATTTAGTTACTCGTGTTTCCATTTACGCAGAAAGAGTTTTAATTTCAATGAATAACATTCGCGTAAACAGAATACAATATTATATACAATAGAAACTATATAGCTGCTACAAGTTCATGTCCTGCTATAGTGATTTGTCAAGCGTAGACAAACCTATCAATTTAATCGAACTATATTTTATGAAGTTTGTTTATGCTTTATTGTACTTTTGGAAACCTTATGGATCTATCAAAAGCTTTTGATTGTGTTGAACATAGGTTACTGCTAAAAAAGCTTTACGCATACGGTGTACGAGTTAATGTCTACGAATTAGTTAAATCCTACTTATATAATAGGTCGCAAATTACACAAATAACTAGGATATGCCCTGTCGCTAAAAAAGTTGCTACATATTCATCAGCAAGCAGGCAAGTTAAATTAGGAGTGTCACAAGGCAGTGTGTTAGGTCCACTACTTTTTAATATATATATTAACGACCTGCCTAAAGTGAAAAGATACGTAACACAGTACTATTTGCTGACGATGGCACAGTTACATTTACTGGCAAAAATAAACTATTTATAGAGCAAGAGATAAATTTGACATTAAGGAATATAATAAATTGGTTGACATTAAATAACATGAATATTAATTTAAACAAAACTCATCTTATGACATTGAGAAATAGAACTTGTAAATTGACGAATATGGATATGAAGTAGCAGTGACAAAGGTTTTAGGTTTAAATATTGACAACCATTTAAATTGGAAGCATCAAACATTATGTGCCAAATACATATTCATACGCATTATACAGATTAAGGAAAACTGCGATTATCGCGGCTGTTTTAACTGCCTATCATGGGTATGTTTCATGTCTGATAAAGTATGGTATTATGTTCTGTGGCAACTCTACGGATAGGAATGCTGCATTTAAGGCGCAAAATAAATGTATACGGTCAATATTTGGTATTAAACCTACAGATAGCTGTAAACAATATTTTATCCATACTAATATTATAAAGCTGGCGAGTTTGTTTGTTTGTTTATTTGGTTGAACGCGCTAATTCCAGGAACTACTGGTTCGAATTGAAAAATTATTTTGGTGTTAGATAGCCTATTTATCGAGCAAGGCTATAGGCTATATAACATTACGCTACGACCTACGGGGGCGGCGTAGTAATCTTAAACGCCAGTGAAACCGCGGGCACATCTAGTTAATTATAAAATTCATACTTTACCTTCCGTATACATATTAGAAACAGTCGTATTTGTAAGGAAAAATCTAAATCTGTTTACTAAACTTAACAGTAGGCCTTAACGAGGCCTCGGATTGTGTATGCCAGGAAATAAACGGCCCTGCTTAATTAAAGCGTATTGTGTATGACTATCCGATTGTACAATCATCTCCCTAAAACTGTATTTGACAAATTACTATTTAAAAATAAAATTAAGGCGATGTTAATTGAAAAGTCCTACTATACTATAAATTATTATTTTAATGATACCTTATATTATATAATTTATTATTAGCTTTAGTTAGGTATATTAATTGTGATTTTATTGATTGTTTTACATTTAATTTTTATACAATTGTGATAATAATGACTTTTCTTTAATTATACTTTTATTTAATCCAAATTAGGTATTTATTTTGCATGCTGCTATGACAGCAGAATATGATGACAGTAAAATAAATGTTGTAAGAACTTTTACCTACTCATATTCCGCAAAAATATGATATGATTTGATTTGATTTGTAAATATTATTTTATACCTGCCACTCTAATAGTTTTATTTTATGTAAATATATGCCATGAATTCGTTATATTATATAGTACCTTTATCGTTTTGTTTGATACCAAATTACACTGATGGCGTAGTTAAGTGCTCGCTACTTACCTTGCGCCGAGTGTTGTGGTTCGATCCCCGCACGGGGACAAACAGCATATTTGAGTGATAGGCGTATTATAGTAGGTATGTTGCTGTTTGTTATCAAGATAACAAAAAACAAAATAGCTCCCGCAAAGTTCCAGTATACTAGTATTTAATAGGGCTTATTCCCGTGCGCTCCAAATCTATTGTTCTCCAAATTTCATTACCCATACATTCATTACCAGGAGCTCCAAGGATTTTTATATTAAAATAATAAATAAAGCCACATTTTCCAATTTAATTCCCTGCAGCTCCATAACTTTCTCTAGGTACTTCGAGATGTTATTCCCAGCAGCACCAAGAAAATAGTCAATACTTTAATACAAAAATCATTACCACGAGCTTCAAAGATTTCAAAGTAACGTAGGCAAAACAATCCCAAACGTTACTTTATATAATAATAGGTTATATTAACATTATATATTTTTATATATTTTATTTGAAATCTTCATTAATCAACTTTTATATTAATCGCATTGGTAATATTTAATGTTTTTGTTTATATTATCGCTTGTGTATAGGTACTAGGTAGGTCTTTAATACCTACTAATGTATTAAAGACACAAAGTTTCTGTATATACAAGGTTATTCTTAGTAGGTATAGTGAAAACCTCTCAGGTGGTGATTATACTTGTTATTATGAATTATGAACAACTTTTGTTTAAAATAATCACCTGTCCCATTCATTTTGTCGAGGGCAAAGTCCAATTTTGTATGCAAGAGGGGTTACTCCCGCGATTTCGGCAATGTCCCAGAACAAAAGTTGTTCATAATAACAAATATAATCAGCCAATGAGAGCTTTTCACTATACTAAGAATAACCTTGTATATTTATAAGTATGTTTGTAGGCGGTCATCACCTCGATTAGGTTTTCAAGGACAATTATCGTAATAAGCTATGTTTGAAATAGGATTTCGACTTAGATTAATAAATGTCTGATGTCAACTGCAATTTAATCAATGCGTTGACTATTTTTGTTATAATTTGACGTTTATTTTTATTTAGTATATTAAGTAACTATGTACCATTTGTGATACTTATTTATGACACCGATATCGGATCAGACCTATTTTTCTAACAGTTTTTATTACGAGAATTGGCCTCAAGCTATAATTAATATACTGTTGTGTGAGTGACATAGGCTTGTCTTACACGGAGTATTGCGTAGTTACCTATATATAGATATGAGACTATATTATATCAAATTGATTGTTCTAATGCGCCTAAGTTTTAAAGCTATACCATTATTTTATTATTCACATTATATTCAATGCACAAAGAAATTGATCAATTGATATTCATAGCAATGGGAAATCTAGTAACTGTATACCAAAATACAACAATTATGTCTAATATCTTTATTCTAAAAGTAAATGATGCAAAAGTTCCTTGTTACCTACGCGCTCCTAATCATAACTGGTATAATGTGGGCATGGTGTCTACATCTCTGCCTAACCCTCCGGAAGTCTATTATCGATATGTTTGTTATGAATGAAATATCAACAGCGTTCCGTTTTCAGTTCTGGGAACAATATACACGTCTGGTTTCGGCATCACCGCGGGCGTGCACAGGCTGTGGTCCCACCGGGCATACCGCGCGCGGTTGCCTCTGAGGATAATACTGGCGCTGCTCTTCACTATTACTGGACAGGTAATGAAAATACTTAATAATATTATAGTCTATTTTTAACTGATTAGCTTAGCGTACTTAGCTTTAGCTCATAGCCTTGCCCGCGTGAATCCCATGGGGACGCTTATATGAACGAGTATTTAATCCATCTACACTCGCGTGCAAGTAAATCGACTCAAGTCTCAAGTGCGCATAAAAAGTGATATAACTAAAAAATTACTTATTTTACCTCTATATAATGTTTTACATAATTAAAGCCTAGTAATTAGGCTTTCAAATGGTAGCATAATATCAGTAATTTAAATAAACACTTGTACTTAGAATGCAACTGAACGCAACCTCCCGTAAACTGCTCTGCGCTCTATACACAACTTGCGCGACACAACCCCCTATAAAAACCCTCTGTAATCGTTTTTTCTTATCAGTCGCTCATTAGACGTTGACCTGAACACATCTCTGCAAATTAAAGCCGTCATTTGAAGAAAATTATGGATACAACACCTGAAGAAGCCGCTCAAGTCGTTGCCCTATTGCAAGAAGGGTTGAACCAGCGAGAAGTCGCTCGTCGTTTGAATATGAGTCAGCCCGCTTTCTCGAGAGTATACAGAAGGTTTCAAGAGACTGGTGCCTTCACTCGGAGGCCTAATACCAGCCGACGCCGGTGCACCTCGGAGCGTGACGACCGGTTTTTGGTCTCGACCTCTCTCCGAAATCGACCGGCGTAGATGTGCAGCAGGAGCTAAGTCAAGTTCGCGGGGTGACTGTCAGTCAGTGGACAGTTAGAAGAAGGTTGAAAGTAGCTAACCTTACTCCGAAAAGACCCGCTACAGGCCCGAAGTTGACCACAGCTCATCGTCAAGCACGCCTTCACTTTGCTCGAGAGCATTTGGATTGGAGCATAGAGCAATGGCAGTCAGTCCTGTTCACAGATGAGACGAGGATGTGTCTCCATGGCAGCGACAGGAGAGGTCGGGTATACCGTCGTCCCGGTGAACGGTTTTCACAGTGCTGCTTTGTGGAAACCGTTGCATATGGTGGCGGATCTTGCATGATGTGGGCCGGAATTTCCTTAGAAGGCAAAACGGAGCTTGTTTTCGTTCTTGGGGGAGGCCGGGGAGGAGGTCTGACCAGTGATCGTTACATTGAAAATGTTCTTCTGGATCAAGTTGTCCCTTATCAAGGCTTTATTGGGGAAAATTTCATCTTGATGCATGACAATGCCCGATGTCACACTGCTCGGGCCACACGTGATTTCCTGAACGAAGTTGGAATTCACACTATGCATTGGCCAGCGCTCAGCCCCGATTTAAATCCCATCATTGAGCACATATGGGACGAGCTCAAAAGGAAAGTTAGAGCGAGGAATCCAGCTCCGACAAACATCAATGAGCTCAAGACTGCGTTGGTAGAAGAGTGGGGTCGAATACCACAATCATCCATTAAAAAGTTGATAAGGTCGATGAAGAATCGCATGAGAGCAGTGATCAGAGCTAGAGGAAGAAATACCATATATTGACACGAATAAATTTTTTATCTTACGCACATTTTGATACATTATACTGTGAAATTGTATGAATTTTCAACATTTTTTACATTATCATTGGCATTAACCTTTTTTACTAAACTACTGAATCGATTTTCATGCAACTTACACCATTTTAAAGCTCAATTACTAGGCTTTAATTATGTAAAACATTATATAGAGGTATAATAAGGCATTTTTAAGTTATATCACTTTTTATGCGCACTTGAGGCTTGAGTCGATTTACTTGCACGCGAGTGTATAATCCTATGGTTTAATCGTGTGTCAAGTTTCATCTAAATCCGTTAAACGTCTGTTTATCTCTGATCGAGTAACAAACATCCAAATCTCAAAACATCTCTACATTTCTAATATTAGTGGGCAGTAGAATGTACATATGTATCTATGTAATGTTTAACTCTATTACTAAAATGCTAACTTTTTAAGAAGGACCACGGGAAATAGTATATTTTTTCTATGTTACAAAATAAAATTGTAAGAAGCTTATGAAGCAGAAGCATCCAGAGTAAATCTTTATCTGAGTACTAATAATATCATAAATACGAAATATTTAAAGTTGAAATTTAGTAATGCTCTTTCATTAAAATTCTAAGTCGGTTCTAAGACTGAGGACAAAAATGATAATGAGACTTCGTTTGTTTGTTCTCAATATGGCTAAAATTTCATCTCTATTTTTTGTACAATATTTGAAAAGTGTTTGTGGCTGCTTATAAAGCACAGTGCTAATTATACCCTCATGTATACAGCAACCTAATATAACCATCACAGGTAGCGTGAGGACATCTTATTTATGTTCATGATCCACACAATTCCCGAAGTCTTTTTCGAATTACTTTTAACTAGTCAATGCATACATGGACTTTCGCCTATATCCTCAATCCCTGCATTTTTTCAGTTACATTTTTAGTTTCTAAGTGGCATCTAAAAAAATAAGTGGTGACATGTAGAACCAATTACGTTGCACATAACACTATAGCTGGCTAAATGTGATTTTATTGAAGAGTAATATTGGGATTGCCTATATTCCTTGTCATTATTTCATAATATATTTTCATGCCACACGACGAGCTATTTATATGTAGAATAGATTTCCTTAGAAAGAAATGTCAAACTTATTAGCCTGCTATGTCTATTACAAAATGTTAATCTTTTTTACAAATTTAAGATTGCATGTCCTATAACATCGTCTCACTTCTCACTGCGTGATGTTCGATTAGATAAGATATAATAGGTATCGCGGACACTGAGTCTACAGACAAGTTGTCACAGTATACCTTTGTGGTTCCTATATACCAACTTAGTGAATATACTCGAAGGTAAGTAATAATAAGTATATGTATTTACATATACTTATTCATGGAAGGCTGCCTGATTTGGCACGATATCAACAATTTTTAAAATCCTCGCGTTTCGATCTCTCACAAATAAACATTCTGTGGCTAGTCGCGGTTTAGCCGCGTAAAGTTATTCATTAACTAAATATGAATAACGTCAACGTTTTAGCCTGATTTTATATTTCAGAATAATTTTAAAGAACCAGTGTTAGTTACTAAGTTTTACATTTGCGACGAATTTAATGGAATTGGAATAAAAATACAAGTTCCATCGTGTGAGACTTGTTTCCTAAGGCTGCAGTTACACGAGAGCGGAGAGGCCGCGCGGCGACCGCGCGGTGGCCGCGCGGCGGATGCGTACTAGAATTCGTTCATAGAGAATTTAAACTCTATTACTCTATTACGCCACAACATTCAAATTCTGCCCAACAATGAAACAGCGCGGCGTCCGCGCGGCGGCGCGCCGGGGCCAATCACACATTATTCATTCATCATTCATCAGCACAATTTCTTTTTGTCAAATTCCTCATTTAACACTTGTATATTTCAAGAAAGAACAAAAGTAACTGCGTGAACCCAGATCGCGATAACTTATTTTCCGATTCTTCAAAACACGTGCACGCGCGGCGGCCGCGTGCTATAATTCGTTCGTAGAAAGTTTAAACTCTATTAACTAGGACACAACGATCAAATTTTTCCGAACGACGAAATCACGCGGCTACCGTGCGGAGTCCGCGTGATCCTAGAACACGGCCGCCACGCGGCCGCCACGCGGCCGCCACGCGGCCGCCACGCGGCCGCCGCGCGGAGGCCGCGTGATCCTAGTACGCGGCCGCCGCGCGGCCTCTCTGCTTCACATATAAACGGACCCTAAAAAAGCAAGAAGCCATACATTATTTTTAGATTTTATACATACAATATCTACATATAATTATATTGTGTGTAAATTTAGATGGATAAAAACTAGTTTCAATTAGATTTGGTTCCGATAGCCAATGTTAGAATATCGCAGGCGTAATCATCGTGATGAAGGTTATTTCGTAATAGCACTTCCACTTTTTTTTTTTGATAACATAGCGCGATAATTAATTCTTCGTAGTCTATTTTCAACGACAGTTATGTTGTCACTGCTACTCCGTGGCATGCGTATGGGAACCGGTTTGATTGTCGCTGCCACGGCCTAGCTGCTGGCGGGGCGCAGGTCAAACCAGTCCTACACTCAAACTAGTAGGGACCACGCAGTCTATTTGTAGACTGTCGGGGACTGCAGTTACGATAATTACGGGTTTATTTGTATTTCCTCGGCGAATGAATCTGTAAATTTTAAATGAACAATGGTAGTCAAACGTAGCTTATTTTATTTAAGATTAAATTGCTATGTACGTTTTAATGCGAAAATCTTGTTTAATTCATCGACATCCTCTGAGATAGATTGTGTAAGAATTTTTGTTAGAAAAGGCTGAGAAAATATTTGTGCAATTAAGATATTTTTTTCATTTTAGTAGATTATGTTCATATATCTAAGACACGTCTAAGAGTGTATAATTAGATCCATATTGTTCTATTTTGAATAAGTAACAGGGTAATATAGGAGTAATAAATACCTTACATAGTTATTGTAGCATGTAGCGACTTCTTAAGACTAATAAGTCAGTATTGAACTACTTATTACCTATTACAAGCTTTACAAGTCCGAGATAACATACTTAGTTTTCATCTCGACCGCATGGCCGAGTAGTCACCATTCAATTGTGCCTATTATTTATTGTTTAACTCGACCGAGCATTTCATGTATAGGCAGTTAAATAATAATTAAAGCATTCTATGTCAATACTATTCTGATATAAAACAATTAGGTACAATCACGTTCGTGTGTCGACAATATATCGAACAACAATAACGCCCGCGATTTGTTTGTTTAGTTAGTTTTCGAATATGTAGTAGGATTGTATAAAAGGTAAGAAATATATTTTCTATCACTAGAAAGTATCGCTCGCGGTCAAAAATAATACTTAGGTATGTAAGTACCTACCTACTTATTATTTTCAGGACCAGTAGGTAGTAATATAGTTGCTGATAAGATAACATAGTAATATACTATATTTTCTAATTCTGGAAAGGATCGCTTAGTAAACTCATAAACAAATATAAAGGTTAGTATTCAATTCTAGTTCATATTTAGCTAAATGCTACAACAAATTGAGGTATAATTTATAACTATAAGATTAAGTATACTTAATACTTAAGTATAACTTAAGTATTAAGTTTACTTATATAATTATTTACACAGTCTATATTTTGTACTGTAAGACTATATATCCTTCTGATGTTAATTTTTAGGCTCAAGTATAGTTTTATTTTAACTTTATTTTATTGATTACTCTGCACAACAGCATGTCTGATGATTGGGTTATGCTACATGATATTAGTCCAACTTTTAATGACAATTTCAAATCTGTGTCTGACATTTCTCTATTAGATCTAGTTAACAAAATGTAGCACATGGCTTTTTTTATAATAAAACAAAGTATATTTAAAAATTATCTAATTTTATTTAGTTCTTAAGTTAAAAATTTTGTTTTTTTATTTGACTTCCTTGCTGAAGCTGAAGGTAAAGCGCTGAGCTTATTATTATTATTTATATACTCTCCGCAAATGAAAAAAAATATTCGGATTAGTCACACGAACACGTCTTGACGATGCCATATCAAATGATATTAAAAAAACTTAATACATATTGTTCTAGTTATCAGCAAATTTAGTGAAAGCTACAACTCGTAAACAAGAGCTGTTACAAAAAAAATGAGGGTATACGTAGAATCAGCGACGTCGAATTAGTAAACATCGTGTGATAAAAGTCATTCATCAGACAAAAGTTGCAATTTAGTTGTGCAGTGTTATAAATTATAATTGTGGTACTTACTGCTAACTACTATTATTTAATAATATTAAATCTATTGCAGATTGTAATTAAAATAAAATTTATATTATAAATATATAATATGTAACGGGTATTAACGCGATCATGCATAATATTTACCTTTTATATGCTTGACGTTTCGACCAGGTTACACCGGCCGTGGTCACAAGGACTGACTGGTGCTGCGATGTCATGTCTCCGTTTGTGAGGCAGGAGAATCTTGATTCACCCTCACTTTTGGCATATTTTTGTTTGTCCATGTACCGTCACAAACTACACTCACGGTATCCCTATTACGAATGCTAGCTGACGCACTGTGGGCTGAAAATCGACCTCCATAGACATAGAAATGAAAGTTGCTAGATGTTCGTTTTGTTGACAGATATGGCTTCTATTAGCTATTATACACATAACAATGTCGTCTGAGCTAACTCCGCACAGAAATGAATTTATTATAAGGTTTTTTCGAAAAAAATGTATGGAGCTAGCATGAAAAATCTGAATATCTCTGAACTTGCAAGGAAAACCGTAATATCCTCAGAGATGGTTATAGGACTAATTATTTGTGATTTTTTGACATACTTCATATAACGGTACCTGCTGCAGAATTTTTTTTAAAAATCATCTAATTTTTAATTATTTTTTTTTAACATTAAACGATTTGTTTTATTGTAAAAGTAAAGAAACAACACGTTATATGCATATAATACTAAATCTTCGCCAGTTATTTGTTAAAATATCAAGAAAATTATTTTTGCCTTACATAGTATATATGTTTTAAAACAGGTAATTGGATACCATTACTAAACTTTGCATACAGGTAAACCACTGAATATTAAATTAGCCTTCTAATGAGTTCTGAATAAGAGATTAAGTGATTTGCAATATCGCACAATGGTAACTACGGAGTACACTAATTAAATTCTTACAGGTAAGTACATAAGTAAACTAATTAGTTAATTAGACATGTTACGAGTTCTAAGAAATATTTTCGACAACTGTCTAATTATTTTATTATTATGTCTAAATGAAGGTATTTTTTTAAATCATTAAATTCTACTAATGTCAAAGTAAAGATCAATCGATAAGTTAGTTATTTTATTAACGCTAATAATAGGCATTAAATAAAAAGAAAAATAAATTAAAAAGGTATTTTTTAATAGTTGATAAAATTTATATAAAACAAAACATAGGTACAAAAGTATGCAAAAATATAAATAGGTACAAGAATAGTAATATAAAATATTTAAAAATAAATCAATTGCAAAACATAGTTACGTACCAAAGCTAAATAACGAAAGATCATGAAAAAATTACATTGAATAGAATTATAATTAAAAGCACAAAAAGTTTCTAGTTTTCCTTATCACTCTCGTCGATTTCTGAATCAGAATCTAGATTGCCTAGAAACTCAAAGTCAGTTTCTTGAAACTGAATTAAATTGAGGGTTTCAGGAAATAAATCCTCCTTTTTCTTGGCATCTAACTTGGGCCTTTGTACATTTATAAAAGGATCCGAAGAAACAACTAACATATTAAGGATATCATGATTCGAATCTTGCCTGCTCTTTTTCTGCGAATGATGTTCCCGAAACCTCCTAAAATCTTTATTCCGAGACTCGGATGCTTCTTCCGAGAGACTTCCTATGGGTACAACATCATTCTTCTCGATTATGTCTGCCCCGTGTATAAGTAATTTGTGGACGGTTGATGACATATAGTACCAGTCATATAATTCCACGTACCTCTCTGCTGTTTTGAAGGCATAATCTTTAAATTTAATTATATCTACTTTTTCTCCGGAAGTTATTGCCTGTAAAATCACAGCAAATCTTCTTATTAGTTCTTCGTCCAACCCAGTAATGGCTGCAGTTTTATGGGGAAATTTGAAAAACTTTCTTGCAGTGTTGCCGTCATTAGTAGTTCCGGAACCTTGTTTAACAATGTCAATCAATAGATTTAATTCGTCTTTAAATTTGTCTTGAATATTCTTTTTTCTCTTACTTAGCATTTCTTTGTGCTCGTTACCTCTCGCAGCCCACTCTTTAAAATCTAGTCTATACGAAATATGTAGTAAACATTCCATACAATTTATACGGGCGTGTAGAGATGAAAATCCAAACTCGTATATATCAGAAGATACGGTCTTTGCTGTTACTACACTCAAACGGTTCATTTCTGTCGGTTTTGCCAGACACAAATAGCATGATGAACTTGATCTGGCTTGAGACAAATACGTGCAGACTTTACCATCGATCATTGTCATCATTAGGTGATGATTCACCCTGTTTCTATTATTGCACTCTGTAGGAATGAGAGCCTTAATTTCTTCATCCATTCGTCGTTTGTGTTCGATGACTACTGCTTCGCTTTCCTTCACAAAAGTAAATTGAACTGGACGACAATACATTGCTGAGCATGGTTTTGGGTTCATCCACAAAGTATTGTCTCCATCAGTCAGTTTTAGTGGCACCAAGGAAGTCATGAAAATACTTGAATCGTCTTGATCGCTATCCATTTTCTGCTTGTATCGGCTTTGGTTTGACGCACCATCGAAACCCCATTTAGATATCAATTTTAAATCCTTATTTTGCACATCATCGTTAGGAAAACTTTGGAGGATTCTTTTGACCGTAATGTCGAGTAAAGCTTGAAGGGTTATTCTTGCCGATGAATCGGTCACTAACACTGATTGCTTCGGAGGATAGCATGCCAGCTTGGTTTGTTGCACTTTATAGTAGGATGGATAAATATCCTTTCTACCTTCCCGAATAGCTGACTCTCGTAAAGTGATGTATTGCCACTTTGATAATTTTAATGAAAGGAGTAATCCAAGTGCTTTTTCTGGTGTAAATAAGATAGTTTTCACCGGTTGCTTAAGCGTTTCCTTAATTTTAGAGGCTGCTTCAGGATGTTTCAGCATATATTCGATTACAGATGCGATATCCTCACAACCTTCTTCCTTAAAACGCGCTGCTGCTGTATATGCCAATTCACTGGGATTGTCAGTTTTATGCTCATCAGATCTTCTCTTCTTCTGTTTGCTTTCCAGATCTTCGAATGGTTTTCGTGACCTCTTTGTCATTGTACCAACAGAGTATGATGTTGAGGGTTCTGGAGAGATTGATCTTGATCCCTCAGCAACAGTTGGTTCTTGAACGACTAAATTTATACAACTTGGCCAATCGATAGTTGCTTGCAGCCAAATTTCGTATTGTTTTCTAAAAGTATCAAGAATTCGGTGAGATTTTTGCCACCTTTGTGATGCAGCTCGTACAAATCTCCGACAAAATTCTTTTAGAGTCACTTGATCTTCAACGGAAAGACAAACGTCTAGGCGGGATATAACTTCACTAAAAAATACCTCATGATCAAATGAAGTACTCTTACATTTTAGAAGAACGAATAGGTCTAAATTGGTATTTAAACTTTCCATTATAAAATTTCACAGTGATATGTTAGGGGTAACAAAGCTTAGAATAAACTAAATTATGATGCAAAATGTTAACCATTTTATATTTCAGTCCAACATTAGTTAACGACCTCATTAGACAGTTGTCGAAAATATTTCTTAGAACTCGTAACATATCTAATTAACTATTTAAGTTACTTATGTACTTACCTGTAAGATTTTAATTAGTGTAATCCGTAGTTACCATTGTGCGACATTGCAAATCACTTAATCTCTTTCTTATTCAGAACTCATTAGAAGGCTAATTTATTATTCAGTAGTTTACCTGTATGCAAAGTTCAGTAATGGTATCCAATTAACTGTTTTAAAACATATATACTATGTTAGGCAAAAATAATTTTCTTGATATTTTAACAAATAACTGGCGAAGATTTAGTATTATATGCATATAACGTGTTGTTTCTTTACTTATACACCAAAACAAATCGTTTAATGTTAAAAAAAATTAATTAAAAATAAGATGATTTTTAAAAAAAATTCTGCAGCAGGTACCGTTATATGTATGTCAAAAAATCACGAATAATTAGTCCTATAACCATCTCTGAGGATATTACGGTTTTCCTTGCAAGTTCAGAGATATTCAGATTTTTCATGCTAGCTCCATACATTTTTTTCGAAAAAACCTTATAATAAATTCATTTTTGTGCGGAGTTAGCTCAGATGATATTGTTATGTGTATAATAGCTAATAGAAGCCATATCCGTCAACAAAACGAACATCTAGCAACTTTCATTTCTATGTCTATGGAGGTCGATTTTCAGCCCACAGTGTGACGTGTCCGTATTCCGTGAATTACCTAACTGTGCAAAACAGCGAAGTTGTGTATTATTAATCACGGGATACCACGTCGCGGATAATTTAAAACCATCTTCCCTATTTCCTGTTACATATTATATATATATATCATGCAACGCGAAAGTTTAAAAGATATAATTTTTTTTTAATATTTTTGTTTTATTCTTTTGAAATAAAAATGTAATGTATGTTATAAGTTATTATGTATTATTTATTGGCAATATAAATTACAATATGGTTTATAATATTACCTAGGTAGTACCTATTCCTTTTTTAATAGAAAGATATAACGTCTTTATAATTAAAGTTGGTAGGCTATCGATTGGTGCCATAGCGTGTTAACGGTGTACACGCCATCATCGCAGACTGACCACCCTACCTCTATATTGGCATTGCCTCCATACCTATCTATTGTTTACCCGTGAATTTAATGACCTTCTGACGAACATCAAATTAGTCATACGAATCGTAGAATAAAACACATGCAAAAGCTATTTGTTTGTATTAAAATATAATCAATGTAGTACAGACATTTTTAATATCATTTCAATGATTAACATACAAATAAAATACCCACGTATACCCATTTAAATTTAATCACATTTTAAAAATCTTACTATAATATTCACAACACGAGCGCCATCTATTAGTCTTAAGACCATAATTATGACATTCAGGTTTAGTAGGTGAGTGTACATCGACCGTTTACGCTGACGACGGACGTTATTTATTTTACTTATTTAATCTCATATTAGGGCAGGATTTCACACTGGTATCAATCACGTTGCGCATAGAGATGCGCAGTGAGTATGAACTATGACTAATACAGGTAGTTAAAAAAACATGACATGATGTAATGATGATTATTTTGATTGTTTGTGTACTAGTATCCGCCTAAAGAGGAGAACTTATAAATAAATATACCGTGCGTTTCTGTTTATGCGCGCGTGCGTTATGTTATACCGGCGCCATAATATAATGCCCAATAGTGACTGCGCTCGCACAGTCTGCAAATAATTCGCTCATAAGCAAAACAAAACAAAGAAGACACAAAAACAGCGTAACATCACTCAATAAATCTAAATTTAAAAATAACTATGATATCTTTTATTTAGATACATATATAAAAACAAAGGAATGTGTCTTAATGTAACAAAAAGCTTGATACTTTTGTTACAATAAACAAGCCATTGTAACTAATAAATACTAATGCATTTGAACCAAGTAGATACCTAATTAGATGCTGATGCGTAAGGTAGGAAGGCATTTATTCTAACGACAATCTCCTGAAAGACGACGGTACTTTATAGGGCTATGCGGCTGATATCCACGACCAAACAATAATTTGGATTTGGGCGGGCTCTTCTACTCAATAAAGAATAAATCATAATCATTTATTTTACTTTCTTAAAACGACACTACCTGTACCAATAACGATAATTCAAGAATAAAATTAAAGACAACACATTGAATAAAACAGAAGATTACTATTTAAGACAAAGATAAACAAAAATGTAAACAATCATTCATCATCATTCTCACAAAAATGTATATACACGTAGGTTGGTACTTCATATGGAATAAATAGGTACACACTTATTCCATATTATGTCACATCTTCTCGTAACACACAATTCTTAAGGCTTAAAACTAAAGCCTGACCGATATCATCTGTTACATCGCTCGACATTTGTAAATAACGTCGTATTTAATGCTTATATAAAAGCAGAGCTAGATCGCGCGCGCGAACGCCGTATAACCGGTTTGCAATCGGTCGACAAGCGCGTCCACCGTTACGAAGCGCCCACGCGCATCTGCGTATATCGATTCCTATAAAACTGTTTAAACTATGAAAAGCGAATTCTAAATCCTATGCGAAATGTTATTTTATTTTCGTCTGTCAAATGTGTAGGTATAGACTTCAATTTCATATTAGCCAACGCCTACTTAAAACCATTTATTCACTAAAGTCACAAATACATTTAATAGTAATCATAATATTATGAATTATAATGCTATTGATATTGTGAAAACTATTTAATTTGTATGCTCTTGGCATTGCCGGCTCAGTCCATGTAATCGATGCAATCCTGGTAGGTAAAAAATATAAAACTTGTTAAAATCAGCTTTTCCTATATTTTGTTGGGCTTTTTATCTGGTCCTAAGTACCCAGTTATCTTGTTATAATGTTTGACATAAGAAGAACAAGTTCAAGATCAAAATAATCTTATGAAACAAGCAAAATGTTTTTGTTGCATGATATTCTGTTCAACGATTATAATATTGACACTTTTAGAATTAAATGCAAAGCTGTGATTATTACAATAAAACAGATTTTCTTATCCTTATTTAGGTAAAAATCGACGGCTGATAGTATTTTTTTAAGCCATATAAACTACGCAAGTAATAACAGATTTCGAAATGTTCAATGGAAGCGCATCGCCTATATATTTATTAAGATATATAGCGAAAGCATGGCGCTATACAAAATCTAATCTATAACTTATATGTTTACTAAAAAATGAATATTATCTTACATATGTATGTAGTTCTACGTAGACTCACGCGCCTGTTCGCCAGCAGGATAAGCAGGGACAAAAAAAAAAGTTCCAACAGCATTGGCGTACTGCACGGTAGTAACAACTGAGATTGCAATGCCCTCATCGCATATATAGAAAACAGCTTAAGAAACTGTAAATACATATAAGTTAAAACAAGTACCAAATATGGTAGTTCACCGCAATGCCTACTCTTGCATTTGTATATGTATTAAAATATTACATGAATTAAAACCTATAACTGTTTAAATAGCTACCCTAACGGCATTCATGTTTTTAATGATATACAAGTGACAATTACAAATATAACTTTCTATACGGCCTCGGCGCGGCGGCATCATTTTGACTGCTGGCCAGGACTCAGGCCCTCGACCTAATCAGACCTCATGGTCTCAGACTAGATTTCTGGGTCG
Organism: Catocala nupta; assembly: GCA_963675205.1. Classification (NCBI taxonomy): domain Eukaryota; kingdom Metazoa; phylum Arthropoda; class Insecta; order Lepidoptera; family Erebidae; genus Catocala; species Catocala nupta. Next base: position 19,939,832 of record OY776086.1, on the reverse strand, counting down.
CGCAGTGCATTTTCTGGTAAATCAATTTTCAGTAGCAGCACGTAGTTTGGAACTATGTCTGATAAACAGGTAATAGCAATAGACTCGTCACACGCTACCACATGGGCCTGAAAACCATAGTTTGCGAAATGAGGAGTGAGACAGAGGTACCTGTCTAACTCTCACAAGCATGCAAGCGCTCGGCTTGTACATACATATATTACTTTCTATACGTTTTCCTTTAAAGTGCGGAATAGTCGATGCGCGAGTACGGATCGCACTTAATCAGTGTTTTATATATACCATTAAAACTATACGAATCAGTTTTAGATAATATATAAGACAGTATATTATATTGTTATATAACCAGTAAATAAAGTTTCAATAACTGCATTTCGTTTACAAACAAAACAAATAAATGGAACCGCGTCAGTTATCAATTTTATTTAATATTTGATACATTTGATTCTACAGATCATTAAGTGCTTAAGCAATAATTAATTATTTAATGCAGTAATGCATTTTAGAAATCACCATGTTTTTTGGTCATTTCTATATTTGTTGTTTTATTAACTGCATCGAATGCGTGGGTACCGAAATTAAAGTGAGCTTAAATAATTTTATTATGAGCATGGAGTTAGTTACCTTCTTATTTAAGTAGGTAACTAACTTTGTTTTGATTTTATTAAAGTGTACTTTTGGTGCATACTTTTTCCATGCCCTATGAAGAAACCGAATTTATTGTTACTTATATATATTTATTTGTTTCTACATGTTGTGGTATGTACAAACTGCAGAATATTTCGATTCCATATTGAAAATAAAAGTGTCACCAACCAGCATAGCTATACGAGCGATATATGATGACTAAATGAAGTCAATTGTATTCATTGACCTCTTGTTGTTCAGCCTTGACGTACTACGAAATATCATTAACTGAGAATTCTAATAGATAGAACAATTCAAATGTTTCATATAAAACTAGCTTAACCGGGCCACGGTTCGTTGTGGCTTAGACAGATATTATTTTTAGGGCAATAAATAAAAGTATTGACCATTCCTAAGTAATCATAAGGTCAGAAGTAATTATATGAAAACTATCGCATATAGAAATGCAAAACTCTATAAAATTCTTAAGTATTTTCATCGAGTGCTTTTATAAAGTGCACGGATAACTTTTGATACAGTCTCAATCACTCTTAAAGTGGACTCAGTACTTTGTTTTTGTGAAACATATAGGTAGTTGTAAGTCAGATTACATGGTGGTAATGAATATTGATATTATGGCATGCCATTATTTATCTTTATAAAAATCCACGCCTTGTTGTACGATATTACAACGTATAACTAGTTGAGTAAATATGGATACATTCTCAGTGCTCATCCTCTTAATTGAACAATAATATTTGTTTTCTAAAAATAAATCTTTGGTTACCAATATTTAAATAAGGCTACATGAAAACCATTTTGTGTTTTAGGGATGTGTAAATTAACGCGATGTTACTAAAATAAAACTCTACAGTGAAATCAGGAATATAATTATTTATTTTTATGCTTAAGTATTTTAAAATACATAAGTTCTATAAGTAGGTACGTCACGTTGAAATTATACTACTTTATAAGGAATTTTTCGCGTTGTTTATTTTTATAATACACTAATGCATATTATACAGTTTTAAATCTAATCTACTATTTTTAACACTTTTACTAGTTACTGTGTGTACTTCCATTTAAGCAAATTATAAAGACTATTATGATTTAATTTTACTTTAATGTAGGACATTCGCGTAAACGTAAGACAATATTAGATATGGCAAAGCTTCACGGTATCTCCAAGGAGTAAGGCATTGATGTCACTTATGTTTCAACGACTATTTTTATGTTTGTACATAACGGTGATGAACTTATTGTCATACTCATAACTGGTTAATGATATAACTCATTTAAATACTTGCAACAGAGGCAGAATGCTTATTTCGTCAGAGCACATATTATATAGTTTGATTTGGACTTTACTACATTGCAATTATTTATACGACACTAGTACCTGTACATTTATATATACGTCGTTTCCATTAGGTAAATAACCCTATCTCATTGTTCTGTGAATAAAACATTATCCATTCTAGCATGAAAAGTTAGTATGCTATCGCCAAAGGTGCCACACAAAACCTTATAAAAGCCAGCTATCGCGTGACGCCTTTGCGTAATCTATTCTTATTGTATTATGGTATCAAATCGCGTGGCATCTTACGCACACATACAACGAACTAGCCTTACTGTCATTACATGCAGTGAGTCATTACTACGATTTATTTCTATAGTAGATTTTTATTATATGAACACACATGTGACCATAATATATAATGGCACATACTGAATAGCGCCTTAGTTATTAGTGTTTGACTTGTATATGGCATCATTTAAGTCATATCATCATATTATTATAAGTATAATGTAATTACCTTTTATCAGTGGATAAAATATATAGCTTGCTCAAGAAAATGCAATATACTTCGTTCATGAGTAGTTGCTAACTGTCTACCTATATATTTTATATTTTTTATCAAACGCTTAGACAAAACTACCATTAAGCAAAGCACTAGATATAATTTTGTTTGTAAGACTCTAAATAATTACCCATTATTTATTAGTATATCACATTTGTGACCAACACGACACGTAAGAATGACAGAATTCGAACCAAAATGAATTAAAATAAATATTAGTATTGTAGAATTTAGGAAACAATCTAAGACCTCATCGTATTGTTAATAGAACTCGTACTAAAATACTTTTAATACTTTTTTACTTCCGTACACTCTTTGGAGACCTGTGTTTCATTTTGTATCGAACGTTCGTGTGGCATTATTAATAGAGGCTAGTTTGTGTGGTAAATGAAAACTAACCTATCAATTAATTCAGATGATATGAAGGCCAGTATTTACTTGCCCAACCCCAAGTGACACACGAAATTTCAGTTAAATGATCCCCTACGTTGTACAAATACAACATTTATTATTTATATTTAAACAGTCTCATGTTAAGTAATACTGCTTATCAATTTTACTTTTATTTATTTGCTGTTTAAACACATTATTTCACACAATTTTTCTAGTGGTCTCATTTCTAATGCATGTATACTACTTTTATGTATAACCAATAAAAACCTAAGCGTTTCACTTTATTCGTTCATTCATCACATACCTCAATTGTATCCTTACATATGCTATATTACTGAGCATGGAGTTTTCTTTAACTCAGAATGGCACACAGCACACGGTATTTACCGTGTGCTATCAATAGAAAAAACCCGTCAAGCGCGTGTCGAAGTCACGCGGCGAGGGTTCTAACTTCTATAACAAATAATTTAGTTAAGTCTATCAATTCAGTAAAGTGAATGTGAATAAAATGCGTTTATCGATGAAATAGCCTATGGCACCTACACATATCTCACTCTATGTCTGATAATTCGCGTTGCAAACCTTTGAGATAAGACAGATTCATGTCTTTTAGATATTTTCCATTGCTCACAAAACCTATGTGGCGTAAAAGAAAACTAAAATATATTTAAATTAAACTACTATATACGGATTTTATCGCGTTGTTTATTTAACACTGTATTACGTAATTTTGAAACTGTTGTACTACTACTATTGAATTTTACTAATTTATAAGCTAATAAAATTATTAAAACTATTAAATCTATTTATATTTAGGTTTACTCTTTCCCCGACGTTTCGATTGCTTTTCAGCAGCCATGGTCACGGGGAGACTAAGATGGTAGTTGTCTCAATGTTCCAGTGTAGTTATTTCAAAGTACCCGAACATAATTTAATCATTGGTGTTTCTATTTACGCTGAATGAGCACTGAGAAATGAGCTGTGGTTGGCTTCTTCTTGGGTTTGAGTATTTGAATTACTGGATCTCAAACTGGTGGTACATTCCAACCATCTTCTCTATTGAAATTAGGATGTTGTTTGATTTCAATAGCCTCGCGAAGCATCCTTGGTAGGAATCGGTGTTCTTTAGCGAGAATCTGTGGTTTGTCAAATCTCTGGTAGTGGTTGGTACCCTGTTGTACATGTTCACACATCAGCTATGTGTTGTTTTATGCGGGTGCCTATGCTTCTCTTGGTTTGACCAATGTATGAGAGTCCGCATCACAATCTATTTTATAGACTCTTGCATCTTGTAAAGGTAATTGGCACTTGACGGATGGTAAAAATTTACTTATCTTCGTTGGCGGCTTGTAGTATGTGTTAATTGAAGCTCACTTCAAGATGTAGCCAATCTTGTCAGTGACAACCCTTACATAAGGCAGTATAGCAGGCTGACGCTCGAATGTGGCTGGCTTTTCTCGGGATCTGTGATAGCGGCGCGGCTGTTGGAGCTTGTTGTCTTGCAGTACTTGCATGACATGTTGAAGCTCGGCGTCCAGGTTATTCTTGTCACAGATTCCGTGGCCTCTCTGAAACAAAGACATTCCCACGGTAGCTAACTGTTTAGGATGGTTTTGAGATTCACCGTTTAAGTACCTATTTGTATGGGTCTTTTTCCTATACACAGTGTGGCTCAAAGTATGATCAGGATTCCTGAAGACAAGTACATCTAAGAATGCTAATGAATTATTTGCCTTTAATTACATAGTAAATTGGATGTTGTTATTAATAGAATTAAGATGTTCTAGGAATACATTAACACTATCTGTTGCTAATATTGTAAAAGTATCATCTACAAACCTCTTATAAATCCTGGGTGTGTTGGGGGCAGTCTGTAAAGCTCGAGCCTCAAAGTCCTCCTTATATATGTCGGCAACAACGGGCGATACTGGGGAGCCCATTGCCACACCATCGACTTGTATGTAGAATTTATTGTCTCACAACAGATCCGTATATAGTAGTTAAATTTCAATGAATAACATCCACGTAAACAGAAGACAATATTAACTAAAATATACTTTAATATTTACAAATGATGCTTGATCATTAATATAAACCTATAATATTAATTAACATAAAAGTTAACTAAAGGAGAAGAATCGTGGAACTCGTCGCATATGTAGTGCAAACATACTGTGCGACACAGCAGTGACTTGACTTTGGCGACAATTTCAATCATCGCATGTATTCCTCACGCGCCAGGCGCTGTAGAAGTATTTTTTGGAAATAAATTGCCCTTAGAATAGACCTAGGACTTCCCACCCGTTTTTTAAACATATATTATTTTACTGAAAATACACAAATATAAATACAGTTGATTATGTGAGAAATAGTAATATGCAAGATCCGTAATTTAATTTCTTTATTTATTACTCAGACGTCTCATCCGGAAATATAGGCAATGGAAAGCTTACAAAGTGAGCTTTCTATTACCTGCATTTAATTCTATCATCAGCTCATATCTAACGAGTAATGATCAACTCACTAATCGGCTCACTAAATGGCATGTTTGCAAGTCCATATAGAAATTTAAACAAAAAATCTTGAATTAAGAAATTTTAGGTAGTGTAAATGTTAAATCGCTATACAACATTAAAAACCTATCTTTATTAATATTATAAATGCAAATGTGAGTTTGTTTGTCTGTATTTATGCTTTTAAGTCTAACTTTTCCACCGGTCACGATAAAATTTAAGAAAAGGATATAGGGAACCTTCCGTCCTGGAAAAAGGTACTGTTCCCGAGAGATTTATTGACAAAAAATAGTATTACGCGAGCGAAGCCGCGGGCATAATCTAGTATTCAATATATGAAGTAGCACAAAGGATTCTAACACGCTGTATATATTTTTGCATATGCAATAAATACCGCGAAGCTCGTGTAACTATTTTAAAATTAAGTTGGTGGTATTATCTATATATTAATACGTAAAGCAAATACTTTGTACCCCTTTTTTACGAAAATTGCGCGGTCGGAGGACTATGAAATTTGGCACAGTTGAAATGTATATGGAGTAGCAGTGGCGAATCCTAATATTTTTATGAAATATGCATTAGAAATACATTAAATTAATGAAAAAACACTACACGCACACAACCATGCATTTGACACACGCAGTCGAATCGCGTTCGTACTATTTCGGCATTGTTCGTCTAACGTCGTCCAATTCTTCGTAACTATGGTTACATATACCCTATTTATATGTAATTATAAAAAAAGAAAACGTACGAGGCTTAGGAATATCGTCAATGAAATAGTATAGTTAAGAAATGGCATTATAAGGGTAAAGTTATAGACAATAAAACCTTAATAAAGATCAAATTTAAAATCAGTTATGGTCGAATTTTGACCACTAGGCGACCGCTATACTAAATAGCGGTCTATTTATTATTCTATAAATTCCTTATGTCTGTCTATCTATCTATACTAATAGATAGATAGACAGACATAAGAAATTACACCATAAAACTAGCATCCACTGATTAAAAATACATTATGTAAGTGATATGGAACGCATATGGCGTAACGTCCTTTTAGTTAGCGGACGGGCAGAGAAGTTCTTTCACCATTTTAGTACGGATTTCCAAACTAACAATCATTTCCGTGTGAATTCCCTCGATGTTAACGCAGCGGTGTTTAGCACATCGTACGTAATGCATGCCTGTACTCGTTCGGAAGAACGGTAATTTCATTACATACTGGAATCAAATAGTTCCTAACAATATTAATATTGTTTTACGTTTACGCGAATGTTATACATTGAAATTTAACTACATTATCGCGTTGTTTATTTTAAAAACACTTTTATTCAAAGTCAAAGTCAAAGTCAAAAATAATTTATTCACTTAGGTCACAAAGTAACACTTATGAACGTCAAATGGGTTAGTGAGTTTATTATATTTACTGAATTTACATTTATGTTAGTTACAAGGTTCAGGCAAAAGGTTGAGCCTATGAGAAGATACCTGCAAGAAACTCAAGGCCACTCTTTTAAATCGCCATCAACTTATAATCTCAGTATTTTACAACTCATTTATGTACCAGGTGTTGCAGTCATTATGCCATATGTCACTGTCCATATAAAACTAAATTCTAAAATAAAGAAAAGTTAGTAATATTATGTAAAAAGCATTTGAGATTTGTAATCATATTTATCAGTACGTAGCCATTTGTAATAGACAGTAGTATGGCATGAGGACGCATACACTTACGTGACATGAAAAGGTAGTTCGTGACTAAATGTAGTTAAAACAAAATTTACGTTAATACTTATAAAGTTTGTTTAAAAGAAAAGAAAGATACTTTAACAGCACCAAATAAACACGAAGTACCTTTACATAACTAAATTGACTTATATAATACATACATTGTTTGAATCCTGTATGAAACTAATAGTGGTTTTAAAATAAATTAATGCAGTAGTAATTTAATAGCAAACTATGTAAACCTGAGACTATTAAATTACTACTATTAAACTTTAAGGTTATTAAAGATATTTAGTGTATTAAGAGGAAACACCACGGGCGAGAGAATTGAAAAATAGGTATTTGTAAAATCTATTGCTGTCGCGCAGTGCCCGTAGAGCGTGATAGAGACAACTGCACCTTGGACCGAAAATACCTATAAAAGTACACAAAATCAACGTTTCGTAGTCCCCTGATTCCTTCTCCAACACTTGACTGATTTAACTACTTAATTCATTAAAAATTGAAGAAAGACTTTGGCCGTGTTTCTATGTTTTTCTTTTTTTATATAATCTACTCAAATTTGTTTTCTGGATGTTTGAACATAGCGGAAAATCTGACCAATTTTTGCGGTTTTTGAAGGCTCATATCTCTTTTAATAATTAATTAATGAAAAAAAGGAAAACATAGGGACATGCCAATAGAGGCTATACATGTTATTTTAAAATATTATTGTTCTACTGGCATTATCCAGGGAGGAACAGGGGACTACATTTGTATGGGAAAACGGCCCTTGTGTTTCCTCTTAAACTATTTAGGTTTACACTTTGCCCGATGTTTCAGTTGCTTTTTAGCAAGCATGGTCACAAAGAGATGAAAGACTTAACTTAAATTTATTTCCTATTATTTAAGTTTTTATAAAAACCTGAGTTTATGGAAATATAACAATTTTTGCTTAGAAACAGTTTATTACTCATACATCTAGCTGATGTACCTATGCAAACACATTTATTTCTAGTCTAGAAGGCCAACGATCTCCTTATTAGCATTTTGTTTGATTATTATTCAGCAGGTAGATACAGTGTTTACCTATTTATTCCACAACTACGTAATAGCAATGTAAACGAGTAAAATTTAATTATATTTATCAATTATTTGAACTATGAATAAGTACTATTATTATAAACGCAAAAGTATTCCCATAGAGTGTTTTTTTTAAACTATGATCGATGTTTTTAAGCATAGAGTTAAATAATAGGCCCTAGAGTGAATTAGGTTATATATACTAGATAAATTAACGGTTCCTGTAGTATAATTATATATAAAATCTTAGAACGTTTCCTTTATCACTTTATCGTAAAACCAGCTGTAGTAAAAGGGAGTTTTATAATACAAATGTAAAACTTTATTTATCAACCACGCGTTGAACAGATAAGGATTTAACTTGGCACACAGACCATGTCCCGGTTCAAGTTATAGGATAGTTTTTATCCTGGTATGTATGTGTCTCCGTGGGATTCAAGCGGACAATGCTGCGGCCAGAAATTGGTACATAATTAAACCTAAACTAGTAGTCTATGCGTAGAGTAAAATAGTACGTTTAAGACTTTGCGTATATGTCGAAATTGAATGAAATTTAGCACGAGGCAGACGTATGTACACAACTAGGTAACTTGCAGAGTAAACGATGATAATTTCAAAATTTTTAGATTTAAAGTATACCATCGCATCAATATAGGTATGTATATGATTTTTACTGAAATGTTCCTATTTTACTTTATTAATTATACTACATACCAACAAATATTTATCTATTACTCTGAGTGTTGTGGGTTCGATCACACAAGGCAAATTTTGTTGTAATCCACAAATAGATGTTCAAATAGTAATGTATCTTTTATTTGAATATTTGTTAAGGCCCTCGCATCAAAGACATTTTAAACGTACTCCTTAAAATAATAAAATACTAGTTTCGTTCTTAATCGCAAGGTTTTTAGTCCTTGCGCGACGGATTCGGATGCCGTTAACCCTTTTATAGATAACGTTATGGTATAGGCTAGTTAATTTTTTTTGGCAAAACAGGCACTGTACCGTTTGCAAGAAATATGGTGATAACAAATAGTATGTGTATCTAAAATTAATTAATTAGTCCCATGGGATGGACTGGTGGAAGATGTTAAGACCACCGGGCTTAGTATACAGCCCAGCAAACTGTTATCAGATTTGACGGTTTGAAAATTCTAAGCAGTGGCACAAATTATTCTCAGTAGATGGAATGTGCCGATGTGCCGGTAGTCTGCAATAGGCTCGCTCCCTATCACAACAAGACCTCAAATATAGCTGGTGAAATTATGGTGTAGTAATGCATCTGGCTATACATCCGAAGATATACATATATACATGATACGATATGTGTATGTGACGATACAAGTTAAGTGCAATGAGCATTCAGTACAGTAGTCACAAAGCTAATTATAATTAGTTTTGTAACTGTTAGCTAAAACTAAGTGGATACACTTTAAGCTATATAATATTCATCAATTTCATGCTAATTAATTTACTAAAATTATATTAAAAGATGAACTATTCAACGCTAATGAAATAAAATTTGTACGGTAAGGGGATGAAATTGTGGTGGTAATTTGACTTTACATACAATTATTATCTATTGATTACTATATAATATTAAAATATTGAATCATTAGAATTAATTTGATTCTTATGAACTATGTTATAGAAGGCTTATCCTAACTAATATTATAAATGCGAATGTGAGTTTGCTTGTTACGCTTTCACGCCTTAACTACTTAACGAATCATCATAAAATTTACCATACACGTTGTCAGGGTTACCGAAAAGGACATAGATTACCATTCATCCAGGAAAATACTATTTCCCAGGGATTGAAAATTGACAACAATAACGACATTTACGCGGGCGAAGCTGCTTATTACGCTACTATAATTGCTAACTAAAGGATGCGCAATTTTATTTATTACTATAGCATTTGTCAGATATACCGTTTTTTATTTTAATGTAGCCTAAATATTGATAAATAAAAACCGATGTGAAATCAGAAAAAGCTGGAATATTCGTCGTTATTTATTTATATATTTTCTTTTCAGCGCGACATATACACATGGGCGTTAGATCACCGAGTTCACCACAAGTACTCGGAGACAGTTGCCGACCCACACGACGTTAGACGAGGATTCTGGTTCGCTCATGTAGGCTGGCTGGTCCTGACCCCTCACCCAGCCGTAGAGGACCGCAGAGTAGCGCTGCGCAAAACGTCGCTAGATCTCATAGCGGATCCTGTCGTGAGGCTACAAAAACAGTAAGTGGATTAAGGATGTCTAATCAATTGAATTTATAAATGTTTAATTTTGAAGAGTTTCTTTTTAATATCTGTCGTAATTTGTCCCGCGTTTAAGCTTCGTTTTTAGTAGAGATGGCAGTAAAGTTTTAGTTCTGTTTATCCTTCTTAAAGTTTGAAATTATTTCAAACAATAATTGCGTAAATTGTTTACTTATTTTTGCTATTGTTATTACATATTCACGCATAATGAGAGTAATGAAGTGTTGCTGTATTTTGTTTAATTGTATTGTATTCAAACCATCTTCTCTATTAACATTACCTAGTATGTTATTTTCATTTCAATAACGTTAATATGTAACAACGTTATAATCCGTTTTTCCCTCATACTTCATTCAAATAACGTAAATTTAATATTTGGAGACAAGGATTTTTCGAGAATCGACTACACTATTCTTTCAATATGTCTCTCGTTTAAACTTTTATAATCTGTATACTAAAACAGCATGATGCTGTAGATATGCCCACAGTAGGTGTTGAGTAATACCTATACCGATTAATTTCTGTTTTTATAGGTATTATTATGTACTTACATTAAAATATGAATAAGAACATCAATACTCATGTTAATCCTAATGCTACGAATAGTTTTTTTTCAAAATGGTTTTCTTTTTATAAAAGAAACATATTATATTAAATGGTAGGTAATGATATCGTTGGTGGTCATAATCAGGATTAGCGTTCAGTATTAAATCATTACACCCATGTTTAAAGTTACACATACGTAGGTTAACTTATGAATAGATCTCAATTGAGAAGACCAGTCTGACTACATTATCGTAAGAAACTTACTGAAATCATATTTTGCCGCCAGCTTTCAGGATATAAGCAAAGATTCGTGTCTATTAAACATCGTGGAGACAACCCTAAAGGATATATACATACTTATCATGACAATGAACAGTCATGAAAACCAAAGATTTGTGCAAAATGCTAGCCAATAGCTTGAAAGTTTGTTTTCATTGGGCTGGTTGGTTCAACAAATGCAAGATTTGATCCAAATATACTAACCTAACCCAACAGAAAAAGTAAATAAAATCTTGTAATTAACAAGACAGAAAATATTTAATAGATAACGGTACCCACCTTTAAAGAAGTTTTGCTCATACATTATACATAAAATATGTTATGAGCACGTAACGATTTGTGGGCACCGAAGCAAAAACGATGTACTTAATTGTCTAGTTCAAGGTCTAATTTGAAATGCTTCACCCAAGGGCACTAAGTCACAGAACAGTGAATACAACAGAAAATCGCAGTTTTAACCTTAAAGTTATCTACTTGTGTTACGTAACACGACAAGTGTTATAATGCTATTTTAAAAGTGTTTAATTGGTTTGACATTAACAAACTAATCCTTATTGGGGCAACGTCATATAAAGGTACCCAATTTTAAAACCCGAACATTGCTATATATGTATTATTATAAGGGAGATGTGATGGACCTGGAATATGTCGCTATACTTTCCAGGCACTCCATTTTAAATCTGCTTGATTTGATTTGAACATTGAAATTGATTCAGCTCGGCAAAATGCAACTTTATAAAAATTCCAACTGATGTATGTTCACGCAGACGTGTGCGCTATGGCTAATTTTAAACTGTAATATTCAGTGCTCTATTGTGGAGGAATAATGTTATTTTCAGGAGTGAACAATTTAAGCACTACAGCTTCATTGAATAATGATGACTAACAATTAGAGTTATATATCACTTGCAATTTTGTTATCGTCCCAAAATTTTTGTATATGGTAATATCTATATTAATGATATAAAGCTGAAGAGTTTGATTGTTTGAACTCGCTAATCTCAATAGTGCCACTACTGGTTCGCATTGAAAAATTATTTTAGCGTTGGATAGCCTATTTATCTAGGAAGGCTATAAGCTATATATATATATATATATATATATAACATCACGCTACGACCAATAGGAGTTAAGCATCAATGAAAAATGTTGCAAAATCGGGGAAAATTTTTTGGATGACGGAGACGAAGTTGCGCGACTGAGCAAGTGTATTAAAAAACAATGCTAAAATGATTCTTACAAACATGATTCTAACTTTTAACGTAATCCGGTAAACCCTAATCAAAGATATTTCATTCACCAGAGCCTTTTTTTAGGAGAAACAACAGTATCACACATTTAGCAATCTCTTATAGCAAATTTTTAGAAAGATATCACTGTATACATATGCTAGTTTTTGCATACACAACCCCGTTATTTAAGTACCTAAAACTGATGATTGACAAAGTCCTCGAGTTATACCCAAGATATTAACGCCCATTACGTAGAGTAGCTTAGTTTTCGGTCCACTGACCACGCGATTCTGTCCATGAATTGCTTTGGCCATTAGATTCTCGCAACTGGCATTTTTTTAACGAGAGTATAAGCAAACCACATCTAGACTTCATGATACTTTGAGCTCATTCTGCATAAATAGAAACACCAATGATTAAATTATGTTCGGTTAAATTGAAATAACTACACTGGAACATTCATACAACTACCATCTTAGTCTCCCCGTGACCATGGCTGCTGAAAAGCAATCGAAACGTCGGGGAAAGTGTAAACTTAAATATAGATAGTTTTAATAATTTAATTAGCTTAAAAATTAGTAAAGTTTAATAGTAGTAGTATGTAGTGTAACAGTTTCTAAATTGTCAAATTCTAAAGTGTAAACAACGCGATAAAGTCCGTATATAGTAGTTTAATTTAGATGAATAACATTCGCGTAAACAGAAGACAATATTATGAGAGTACAAGAATCGTGAACGTTCCTGTATTTACAAATGGTATCAAGTCTTTAAGTCTAAGAAGAGACCACGCCGTATATGTGTTTTACCGCTTGTATAATGGGAAGTGTTGCAAAGATTGTTCGACATTGTGTTCACAGCAACTTTCTACCATTGCGCCGCTTGCCAATGTCAGTGCAATATTGCATTTAATTTTTACACATTGGAGTGTAATTGGTCGCGCATAGTACGGTTTCAGAGGAATTTACTTTTATGATTGCTTCAATTGTAGAACATGCTTATTCCAGAAGACTAAATTATGCGGTTCTTCAATAGGGTGGTAAATAGTATTTTGAAAGGATCGGCATCGCACCTGTTGAGCTTCTGATGTCAATATGTTACGGTAAAACATCAGGCGGGCGATTTATATTGATGCCGCCATATTGATACAAAAAAAATTGTAAGCCAGTGCTTTTGAAACGGCAATAGTGCTTCTGCTGGAGCAATTTCTATATTAAGTAACTATAAGTAAAATATTTGGACAGATGTAAATGTTTCTTCTTTTCGAAAAGACATCTCTCGGTATATGTTTATTTCCTATGTCACGTGGGACTTTAAACAAAGGTCTTTGAGAGCAACATCCAGACTAAACAACTATTTGTGGATCGCATAAGTTTTTGCCATGTGGGGATCAAATTCACGATACTCGGCGCGGTGGGCTACTGCCCAACCTAGTGCTTTAATTGTTCGCCTAGCAGTAGCTACAATTATAGCACTAGGTTATAATAATAATAATATCACCCCTGTATTAAACTGTCCCATTGCTGAGCACGGGCCTCTTCACAGCATGAATAGGGTTGGGCCATAGTCCATGATGTTGACGCATGGTTTTATGCGTCATTGTAGAACACTTATTTTTAAAGTAGACCGTAAATCACCAAATTAATCTGGTGGTGATAGTACCCTTGTGCAATTCTTGGTTTAGTTTTTCTTTCACTCGTTCTCTTCATAGAGTCTAGGAAAACTGCTTACGCTAAGGCAGGTATCATGTGGCTAGCAGTAGGCAGTAGCTTGGTTGTGTTTCTTCCAGATTGCATTTATGATATCAATAAAAGCATATATAAGAGAAGCGGTTGTCGCTTACTATCAGGTAACCCGCGGACTCGTCTGATATAGATATGAGTTGGAAATGCTGAAATTTGTAACGATTTTATTAATAAAACATTGGCTTAACCGTTTAGACAAAAGCAGGCATAGAGTTACGTTATCTACAACCACAGAACATATACTTTTGTGTGTACAACACACAATTTACTAAAGAGTTAAGTTTTGAATAGCGCCTGATGTAACTAAATTAACAATAGTTGTAAACATCAATAAAAAGCCTATTTTACACGTTTTTTAAAATTACACAGTAAGTGAACACTGCAATTAAACGGAAAAACAGTAAGGTAATGGTTAAAATGGTCGCTCGTCACTGACAGTGTGCCGAGTGTAGCCAGGACAACATTTTTGAAAACACATAAATATCTAACTAACAAATAAATATAAACAACACCCAGACTCGGGCCCTGACTCTAGTTCTTCTAATATCTTCTATAACGTTTGCTAAGTTGGCCTCGATACAGAAATTATACCTTGTAGGAGAAATGGTAATAGCTTTGCTAAACAAAATTCAACATTTTATACAACGTGTGCAATCTTTGGCTGAGATGCAAAAGTAATAGTTTCGTTTTTTGACATACCAGACATGTATGCCACAATGCATATTTTGTCTATTTTACACAATATAACCATTTACTAAATTTGTAATAACTCCATGATTATAATGTAGCAAATACCAATTAAACATTAGACTCATTTTGTAATCAAATACATAATTTCGCTAATATACCATTTAAACAATAGGTTATTTTATTGCTTCTAGAGCTACACTATCCAGCGGCCCGCCCGGATGATAAGTAGTAATTGCTGCCCATTAAATTTGGCAATGACAAGAGTGTACACAGCCAGGTCGTTACAGTAGTACTGTTTTTAAAACACGTTTTAGTCGTTCGAACGATAAGTCATAGCTCTTGGGAAATGGCAGCAAGTAATTTTATCCAGAGCCTGCACGTACGTGGGGAAAATGTCATGTCAAATTGGTGTATGCTCACAGTTTTGAACAGTAACGTCCCTGGGTAGAAAGGCTACAAACTTCTGCGGTGTTGAGTGGTACAATACGATGGCCATGAAGTGAGTAATCAATAACTAAATAGTTGCTTATTGTAATTTTTATTATGTCACACTTAAAACAATCGAACAGTTTTCTTTTCAATGGCGTATGCCGAGGATTTAACTAACTAACTAATACAATAAAACAAAGAACAATCACAAGTCCTGATTCCTTATAGAGATTTACCTAGTCAAATTAATTAGGTAGATGTTAATTGAAAAATATATTTATTTAATTAAATAACGTGTGCTGCGCAGAGCACTACAGTTTTACAGCAAACGGTTGATTGTTGAGGCACAGCTTTTTTATACACAGTAAAGGTGTCACGTGGTTTCATATGGTCTTGGTGGTCTTTCAGTAGGAAAGGATAGTTAAGTTTTATGGTTATGGTTTTGGTCACCATTAATTTTATACTAATTATGTATTTAGTTCTTGAAACCAAGTAACATGAAAAGCCAGGTGGTAACATTATCCTATAGTTATTGTTTGGAGTGGGTTAGCAAGATGCATAACTCCTCCCTCCTTAAGTTCAAAATCGTCATCCATATTTTTATTGAATCTGGTTTGATGATTTTGATTACGTACTGATTTACATTTACAATAATATACAAAAATCATAAGTAAAATTATCAATATTACATCTCTATGTAATATTGATAATTTTACTTAATTTTCATAGTGTTAGTGTATGAACCCTAATACTCTTATTAGGGTTCATACACTAACACTATGAAAATTCACTGGATTGCTTATTGGCTCTTCACTTAACACTTCACTTTTTAACACGTGTTATAATAACTGCAGGTTTTCCATGTTGACGTGATTCAAGTTGACAGGATTTCCTAGTATCGTCTCCTTCATTGTAACGATATTTGGTAGATGTATGTTCGACGTACTGCGAAACATGACTTGTGCTGCTTGAAGACGACTTTGTTTCTTTAACGTTAGTTTTCCTACTTCAATTTTGCATTCGTTGTCTAAGGTTATGATATATGTACCGATTATATCATGTTGGTTTACGTCCATTTCACAGTATTCGGTGAGTAAAACATGGATCCCAGTATATAGTATTCATGAATCTGTTTGTATCGATTTGATCTTGGGAGTGAATATGATGTAATCTTTGTGGAAAACTTCATCAAATCAAATGTTCGGTGCATTTATCTTCCTTTTCTATTGGCAAGTAGTTCTCATGACATAGGAACCTTCCGTCGTCTATTTCCTTACATGGTTGAGAGAGTGACATTGTTTTCAATCCTTTCGCAAGTATAAAGGAATGTTTCGGGGCTATCAGGAATGTTGCATTTAGTTTAGGATTTAGGACATAGGAAAAGGGTTTAAGAAAAATAGTTGTAAATATCAGACTGAACCACTGGTACTGACAAAATGAATGTTATTTGTTTGCCCTTTACATAAGCTTTTATATTGACTAGCGGTCGCCTAGTGCTCGAAATTCGACCAAAGTTTGCCTGTAAGATATTGCTGATAATAATATATGTCATTATAATTGATATATAATCATAGTTACGGGCTTCGACTGCGTGTGTCAAATGCATGGTTGTGTGCGTGTAGTGTTTTTTCATTAATTTAGTGTATTTCTAATGCATATTTTATATAAATATTAGGATTCGTCACTCCTTCTACATATAAACTTTAGCTGTGCCAAATTACGTACTCCTCCGTCCGCGCAATTTTCGTAAAAAGGGGTACAAAGTTTTTGCTTCACGTATTAATATATAGATACTATGTTCTATCTTAATTAAATTATCATTGTTTATTGGAAATACAAGTTTGTTTACTTTTTCAATTGTTTTTAGAATAACAAATAATTCATCTGTGTTTAATAATGATTGATGTAAAATATTTATTCTACTAAATGCTATGGCAGTATCGACTTCGTCTAATCTTGTCAATAATATTGGAAAGTTATGTATTAGCAAATTATATGTATTTAAAACAAGTGCCTTGCTTCTTTAATATTGAGTTATGTTTAAAGTATCTTCTATTTCATCCATGGTTTTTTCTAATATAATAAAATTGTTTCTAGTTGAATTTGTTGTATTTATAAATGTATCGACCATTTCAAAAATTAAAGTTATTTTATTGATAACTTGATTCTGTTTAGTTTGACTATTATTTATTAAATTGTCACATCTTAATGCATCCTGATTATCTAGGTTACCTGTAATATCCTTAACTATGGAACCAATAGGATTTATAAGACCTCTCTTAATTTTAACACTAGGTATAAGTTGATTATATCTTTCTAGAGTAATGTTCATTATACAGGATGTTCGGTAATTAATGGATAACTTGGAAATGTCTTATAGTGAACCTGATGTCCGTTCAGAAAAAAATATGAATCAAAATCTATCCTAACTACTACCTGAGATATGTGTTTTTTTTAATTATCATGTATAATTTCCTTGTATACTACGACCATAAATGAATGAAATCCATAGGTTTTTTTGTTGATTTATTATTAAACACTAATTATGCTAATAGATAGACAGTCAAAAGTATGCTATGCTAATATAGCTTGCACTTTTTAATATATATATTTTTTTTGTTCATTTTTTCTGAACGGCCTTCAGTTCTACTGTAAGACATTTCAAGGTTATCCATTAATTACCGGACACCCTGTATATTGAACTTGTAACTGGGCATCTATGATACTGCCGTCTTATCTGTATGTATCTAACCTATCTTGCATAAATCTATAAATATCCCTATATTTATTTTTATTATAAGCTATATTACTATGTATTAACTCTAAATCTAAGATTTTCATTATTTCCCAATTAGATAAACTAAGTAGGTACTGATTTTCCTTATTTTACGAGGAGTATGCCTGGGCTTTCCTCAACTTTTCGCAGGTGAAGTGCCAGGTTGGGGCTAAATGTCTTAGCATCCATATGGCGCACCAATGGAGGTCGTTTTATGTCTTTAATTGGTACTTTTGTTTCACAGTTTTTAGTTTGAACAGGAACTGTGTTATGGTTAATATCACCTGTTATAATTGCTTTCTGATAACGGGGTTTATCTTCACTGCGCCTAAAATTTACGCCTTTTATGAAAACGTTATCTCCCTTTTTAACGTTAAATTTTGTTTCACCACCTCGTTTCTTTTTAATGTTTATTTTGGATTCTATAATTTTATTGGTAAGATAATTGTATAAATATTTAGTTCGTTTCATATGCTCACTAACGAGTTGTTGTGTATACTGTTTATTGAAATCTACCTAGAACGCGCCTGAAGCGTCGGTATGACCAAAGACTACTGCGAAGGGTGTAAGACCTGTCGACGAATGTATCGACTGATTATATGACATTATAGAATAAGTCATAACTGATATGGAGTCAGTGATTTTTTTTCGTACTTCGCGAGTCTATAGATTTCTATTAAAGTAGAGTGGAATCTTTCTACTATACCCATTGAATTCGGGTTATGAGGTGTGCCTATGTGGGTATTTTGTAAAATGATAGCATTTTTTAAACAGATTATTATTAAATTCAGAGCCTGGATCTGAACTAATCTTTTTAGGAATACCGTATAATGAAAAGTATTTTAATAAGTCTCTAACTATTTCTGGGGTAGATCTGCTAGCTACCTTGAATGCTAAACCCAGTTTGCTAAATGCGTCAACTATAGTTAAAAAATAAGTATTAGAAAATATGTCAATAAAAATTTCCTCAGATGGTTTTCTTTGAGTCTGAGTTAACTGTAGTTCTGGCTTTATTGGATTTCTGTCGTATTTTATTAACTTACATGCTTCACATGAATTAATGATACTGGCAACTATTTCATGTAAATTGTTCCAATAATATGTTCTTTTTAAATGAGCAATTGTTTCGTTTTCTAACGGCATGTGAACTTCTAAAACTTATTGTCTATCTCGCGAAAGGTCTTTTACTGTAAGTTAATTTCTGTTCCATTTATATACTAAAATTTGATTGGGTTTCGTGTCAATAGCTTCATCTAGAATTGGAATGTCAGAGGAATCTGTATTTTCCTCGGAATGTACAGTAACTAATGCGTTAATCTTAATTCGTGACAATGCGTCTGCGTTTCCATTCTGCTTACCTGGTTTGTATTTTATGTCGTAGTCGTATTCATCGAGCCACCGTCTCCACCGAGTTAATCGACTACCTGGTTCTTTTAAATTATGTACCCATACGAGTGGTCCATGATCACTCAGAATTATGAATTTTCTACCATATAAATACGGTCAAAAATGTTTACATGCCCATATTATAGCAAGTAATTCTTTTTCTATCGTGATGTAACGGGTTTCAGCGTCATTTAACATTCTACTAGCATTAACCTATCAAAAACTTTCCTTAATTTTTCTATATGTTCCGATAAACTATTTGAATAAACAATTATATCATCTAAGTAAACTAAACAAGGGATACCTTGCAGACCTCTAAGCACATTATCCATAGCTCTCTGTAAAGTAGCAGGAGTCATCTTCAAACCAAAAGACATTCGAGTAAACTCGTAATGTCCCGATTACGTAGTGAATGCTGTTTTCGGTTGATCTGCCTCATGTACCTCTGATTGATGGTACCCACTTGCTAGATCTATTGTGGAAAAATAAGACGCTTTTCCTAGCCTATCAAACAAGTCCGTGATGTTCGGTAATGGGTATTTATCATCTACTGTGATTTCGTTTAATCTACGGTAATCTATCACCATCTAATTTTTTTTCGCCTGATGCATCCATTTTCTTAGGTACAAGATGCACAGGAGCACTCCATGGTGAGTGGGATTCCTTAATTACGTTATTTTCTAACTTTGACTTTCCTCAGTTTGGGAAATGGGTTGCCTATATGGGCGAATACTTATAGGGTTTTCGTTTACCGTCCTAATTACATATATATGTTGTATTTGAAACCAAGTAACATGACAAGCCAGTTAGTAACATTATCCTATAGTTATTGTTTGGAGTGGGTTAGCAGGATGCATAACTACCTACTTTATGATAAAGCTATTGGTCTACCAATATCTAATATAAAAATAATCTAGATGATTACATTTGATTTTTTGTGTATTCCTTTTCTAAAGAAGTTTTAGTATACCTGTTTTTAAAACTCGCGTGTTGTGTGTATCAAATATCTATTTCTTATTTTTTAAGGTCGTTTCACACACTGTCTATGTCATTATACATTTTGCAAACACGCCTTAAACGTTGTAACGTCACGTTTCAGGAATGTTGTTCAAAATAGTCTAAACTTAATATAAATTTTATAGGATAAGATAGGATATTAAAATATCTAGTCAACAGACTATTTTCCAAAATCTAGTTATATTAATATCCTAACATTTTGGGACACGAATTTAAATTTATATTCAAAGGTACGCATCGTCCTCCTCGCGTCGTATTCCTCATTACTTGATTATTATATTACATATTAGGGTTGTAACTCCTCCGCTGAATCACTTTCTCATTGACTATCTCCCTCCATCTGTTCCGGTCTTTTGCTTCGTGGAGGGCTTTGTGGAGATTGGTGTTAAGCGATGATTGGATTTGGTCCGACCATCTCGTTGGACTTGCGGTCTCTTGGTCTTTTGCCATCAACTGTTTAATGTTGTGACCGTCTTTGCAGGCAATGTGTCCGAATAATTACAGTATTCTGCGTAAACAGATGGTGGATAGTCAGATTTTTATGTTTAGATCTCGCAGAATAGACACATTGGTGCGGAACGCAGTCCAAGGGATCTGTAGCATTTTTGGCCAACACCGCATTTCAAAAGCATCGATGCGGTCTCCATCAGCTTATTTCAGAACCCATGTCTCAGAGCCATAGCTGAATATGGAGAACACCAACGTCTGGACAGGTTCCTTTTTGTGTTTCGCGTAATGTTCCGGTCTCTCCATACTTTTGCCAGTTGCCATGACATTTTTGGCCATACCTATTCGCCTTCTTATTTCTTTTTCGGATGACCTAGTATTACTGATGATTGCCCCCAGGTGAACAAAGTCGTCCACAATGTCTAGGTTGAGAGCTCCCGTTAACTCCAATTTGTTGGCACGGTCTATTACCATTAGCTTGGTTTTAGCATGGTTTATCTTGAGACCCAACTGTAAACTTGAGTTCTCAATACGGGCTATGAGATCAACCATTTCGGCTTCATTTGCTGATACTAGTCTGCGTAACGAAGATTAGTTATTTTGGTGCCACCAATTGTGACTCCACCTTCCCAGTCCTCGCACGCCCGGCGAATAATGTATTCTCCGTATACATTAAAGAGAATGGGAGATAAAATGCAACTCTGTCTAACTCCTCTGGCAAAACTAAAAAGGCTCTGATGCGCAGTCCTCTACTTTGATGGTACCTTGGTTGTTCAGGTATAGCGAGCGGATAAGCGCCACAAGGTGTGGAGGTACTCCCAGTTCTCTTAGCACGTTCCAAGGATAAGACCATACGACACAGTCAAAGGGGTGGGTGCGTTGAACTCGTAGGCTTTTTCGATTAGATGGTGAATGTTTAGAATTTGCTCGCGAGTGCCCTTGCCTTTAAAAAAGTCCGCCTGCGCCTGCGGATTTGCCAATCCAGAAAGTAGCCAATTTTGTTGTTGATAATATGGAGCATTACTTTACTGGCATGCGATATAAGCGCTAAAGTTCTGTAATTACTGCATTTAGCGGTGGACCCCTTTTTATGTTTTTATGTTTATATGGAAGTATAAAGGATTTTGTCCAGTCAGAGGGCCACACACCGGTGCGCCAGATGTTATCACGAATCTTGTACTGAGCGTCTATACCTACAGGACCCATTGCGCTCAAAATCTCCGCCCAGAGTTGATCTGGTCCGAGGGCTTTTTTAAGCTTGAGTGTGTGAATGGCGGCTGCGATCTCTGATCGGAGAATAGGCGGTTCCAGCGCCATCTCGTTCCACGGAGTTGAGTCTTTCGGTGGTCTGCGCTCATGTGGATTATCGTTAGATAGATCCTTGCAATACATTCGCCATCTATTTGCAACTGCCTCTAGGTATTGTATAGGAGTGCCATCTTCATCCTCAATCAGCCATGATTTAGGTTTAAACTGTCTAGAGAGTAGTTTCACTTTCTTGAAGAGGTCCGAGCTCTGCACTTTGTGTGCATGCTCCTCAATCTCTTGGCAGATGCATACAACGAAGTTGTCTTTACCGAGCCCGCATTGTTTCTAAATCACTCTACAGTATTCTGCGTACTTTTCTTTATCAGCTTGGCTTAATAGACCTTGGGACTTAAGCTCTTTCCTGTCTTGTATTAATTTCCAGGTGTCATTGGATAACCAAATTTGTTTACATTTGACTGGTGAGGCAATAGGAATATCCCTGATTGACTTGTTGATGTGTTCTTTTAGGTGCTCCCACTGTTCATCCGTGTTCGCACTTGCAGATCATTCGTTATGGCAATGTCAAGTGCGGATTGGAACTGCTGTTGTTCTGTTGGCACTAATAACATCAACCTTATTAACACTAAAAGACGGAAAGATATTGTCTGTACCACACTTTCTAAATCAAAGTTTGTTTTTACAAATAGATTTTTCGCATTCTTAGGGCCTTTTCTTTATAACAAGATAAATAAACAAACAGCTATATATGACCTAAGTTATATAAGATCTAAGTGGATAGTCTGTCGGTACTTAAACACTTTAAATTATGAGGATACTGAAGATTTGTTGATTGTTGTTAAATAAATAATAACAAGTTCCATGATAATAATTATAATCTTGGCCTATTTGCATATATTTATATAATAAGTATGGTTAATTGTATATAACTTAGTTCCTAGTAGTATATTGTAAGTGCCCTTAACGCCTGTGGCACAGGTTTACCCTAGTACAGACACCCATATTATAATTACCTATATTAAGTAGTTTATGGACTGTATTCATGTTTTACCAATGTAATCAAGAAATAAATTATTATTAAAAAAACATTATGCTGATCTGATAGTCATGCATATATCACAATTAAGGAAACTCAATGCACACAGGTTTTACATCAGCTGAGATTTTCAAAGGACTCTGTTATAGATGGTTTAAAATGACTTAACCCTCGTAAAGGAGCCCGACGGGCTACCTTTCCTATTTATTTTAAAATGTGGTGAGGTCTTGGGAGAGCCTCTCTCTATGATTTTTAATATGTTCCTGTGTACAGGCTGCTTTCCTAAGTTGTGGAAGGAAGCATTAGTTGTGCCGATACACAAGTCCAATGACAAGTCTCTTGTGAAAATCTACAGACCCTTGTCTATATTATTTGTGTTTGGAAAGGTGTTTGAATGTATAATTTATCCCTTTGTTTTGTGGTATGTTAGACACATATTAATGCCTGAGCAGCATGGTTTTATAAAAGCGAGATCAACATCGCATATTATATATTTATATGCCGATGACCTTAAAATTTTTAAAACGTAATGACAATAATTGTGATACACACAGTCTGCAAGATAACCTTGGTCGTGTTTCCCAATGGTGTCTCGATAACAAGATGTTACTTAACGTTAACAAGTGTTACCATATTCACGTTCTAGAAAAAAGGGACCTTATTTTCAAAATTGTGTATTTAGCAAAACAATAGCAAAATCGAGGAAAGAAATGCCATTCGTGATCTCGGTATTCATATAGATATAAGGCTGCGTTTTTCAATCATGTTGATAACATAGCCTCAAAGAGTTTTAAGAGCTCAAAGGGATTCGTATTGCGTAACAGTAGGGAATTTAAACATGCCTCAAACAAATTATCCATCTTTAATTCTGGTCAGATCAGGCTTAGAATATTGTAGTTTAGTTTGGACTCCCTACTATGATATAATAATAATAATAAATTCTTTTATTTCTCTCAAAAGTTAGTTTTAAACACAAAAAGAGTATATTAATAGTTACAAAATCAACCTTTGTGAGAGCTGGAGTCTGTAATAGGTTCTATCGAAATCACATAATATGGTAAAATTATAAGTATGTACGGTAAAGTCTAGAAATGAACCTAAATTAAATAATGAACAAACTAAGCATACAACTAAAGTAAATAAAATATAATAACAAGACATAAATATAACATGTATGTGCATGTGTCTGTGTGTGCGTCTGCGTGCGTGTGTGTATTTGTTTATGTGTGTGTGTGTGTGTGTGTGTGTGTGTAGTACAGTAACAATGAGACTTTCAGTCTCGTCATAATCAAGATTATGCAACCAGTCAGCAACAGCTTTTTTACATGCCTGTCTACACATAGAGTAAATATTCATAAGTTTATTGATTTTATTATAAATATAAGTGCTGAGAAAACAATAACTTCGCTGCGCCAAGCTCGTATAAACGACATTGATAGACATAGAGTGTGTTTGCAGCGAATATTAATAAATCTGGTATGATCGCAAGGAATTTTTGAATGTGTGGTCAGGGTCAAATTTAAAACGTATAATTGGCGAAACGTATAACTGAGAGAACGTTGCAGGTTTCATAGAGTATAGTAGTAGGAAAACGCAAAGGAAGCTTCCATCCAACTTTAAGAAGCCCCCTTTGCGTGCGTTCCAATTTCAGCAAGTGAGTCTTATGTATTCCTCCCTAGGTTACAATGCAATATTGTGTAAGTGATTGATAAAGTGCTAGATACACTTGTCTTAGTATCTTTGCATCTGCAACGTGGCGAAGACCCTTAAAAATGTACGTAAGTTTGCGCAATCTGGAGGCGACAGAGTCTATGTGAGGATGATATGATAGAGCGTCATCAATAAGAACCCCCAGGTATTTTATGCGATCAGTGTTATTGAGATTAGGACAGTTGCAAGGAGATTTTGGAGACACACGGCATGAATGAGTGGTTAAAGTATTTGAATTAATCGTATGTTTACCATGAGATGATAATGAGTAGTTGAGGTATTTTGTTTTATGAACGTTAAGGGTGAGTAGATTGCGAGCTAGCCATTCAGTAACTAGGTTGAGTCCTTTTTGGGCACAGCTAAAAGCGGACTTCCATGTTGGACTACGAAATATTAGGGCAGTATCATCGGCGTAAGTAAAGGTTGTTCCATTTGGAAGCTTAAGCTGACAAAGATTATTGATGTAAATTAGGAATAAAGTTAGATCGATGATACTACTTATATACATAAACGTCGTTTAGAATCCGTCCAAAAAAGATTCCTGTGTCATCTGTCTTACCATTGCAACATGGCTAAAGAATTACCTTCATATGCTACTCGACTGAAACACTTTAAATTCATGGCCTTGGAGGATCGTCAACAGATTTTAGACCATCTCTTCTTTTATAAAATTTATAATAGCCATATTGACTATTATAAATTTTATATCATTAACTTCCTCAAATAAATATTAATGTGACATACAAACTTGCTCGGTCGTCTAGATACCAGCCTTTCAACGCCAAAACCACCAAGACAAATGTAGGGGATCGATTTATCCTAATCCTTACCCAAGTTTAAATCTACATATATTGGTCAACAAGTTGACGTAGAAGTAAATTTATTAATTGATTTAATTTAATTTGGTTTAATTATCTTTAATTTAATTATTATATTTTCCATTATTTAATATAAATTACTGTGTCAGCATTTTAACATTTCAAGTTTTATAATAATTCATAATTTTTATTTCAATTTCTTTTTTAATATAATTTATATGTACCTACACACTATGCATGCATTTCGGATTTACTATTTTATTTTTATATTTAAATTCCATTATTTGTTTATATGATTTTTAATGTAATTAATCTCACTTTTTGTAATTTTACAAACGAGCATAGATAAATATATATATTTTTGTTAATGCATGCCGTGGCAGCCTGTAAGCACATTATTATATATCCGCATTTATGTTTTTAAACGATGTTTTAATTAATGAATGCTGTGTTGGTTGTCCATAAATGAATAAATAAATTATTGTTCTAGATTCTTCATTCCCATGTTTGCGATTTTGAACGTGGCACTTCCTATCTGGATCCCGTGCTACTTCTGGAACGAGACGTTGGTAAACGCCTTCATCTTAAGCTTCGTAACCAGATTCACCATTACGCTGAACATCGCCTACTGCGTCAATAGCTTCGCGCATTTATGGGGCAATAAACCTTATGACAGGTAAAAGGTTTATTTATTATGATATCAAAACGTAATAATGTTAGTAAGATAATGTATACATGGGAACAAAGTGGGGACACTGGGACACGTTACAATATTACTCGTTGGGAACAAATGATAAAAGCTATCGAGTAGCAGATAGGGATTGATTTTTTACAATTATTCTTAACCAGTCACACTACAAACGGTAATTTAACAATGCGACGTCTCTTTTACTACAAATTAAGCGGCAAAGTTCTTGATGCATGCTATATATTGCATGCTATCTATCTACTTTATTAAGGATGTATTTATTTATTTTAATGATTATTGGAATACACTGTAAATTAATTACGTGTTGTTTATCTATACCCTATACACTTTTTTATAACATAATACAGCGTAAGAATTTCGCGCTACGTAGTAAGTTGGGTATAGTATAAGTAGATAAGTATCTAGTATAAGTACACTAATAAAAAATATAACATTTACGGCCAGTCCTATAACTTACAAGTGAAAGTTATACAAATGATAAATCACATACTGTCTCCCTCTTGTTAGGTTAAAGAAGAGAGATGGCGAGACTTTTATCTTATAGATAAATGCTATCTGGAGGTGGTAAGACAAGCCCTTATTATATGCCCTGTAACATTGAACGTTATAAGATAATATAGTTACGTTCTTGTAATGTCAGTTGTTTGCCAATGTGAGCGGAACTCGAGAAAAAATGAACACCGTAAATAATTGACAATCACAAAAGATTTTGGCGATACTAGAGCGACAATATTTGTAAAAATACTGTCCAAGATAGCGTGCCAATCTGGTCTCAGTATCGTAAATAGTTAGCTATCGCTTTAACTGTGAATAGGAGCGGATCATAAAGTTTAAATAGAGTTGGTAGTACCAGGGTGACCAAGCCACCAAGCCAGTTACTTAACTGGCTTGGTGGCGCAGCATTAGTTAATACAACTGCTGTGCATCGGGATCTCGGATTGGCATCCTGGGTCAGGCCAACAAAACACCTATTGGTTTTTTGGCTGGCGATGTTGCACAGCCCCGTTTTCCGCACATAAGATCAGTCGCTAACTAGAGTCGATCTGGATGACTAAATATTTAAAACAGCAAAACATTCCTATAAAGTATTTTATTTTTCCTTGTGATCGAAAATAGTAATAACAACATGTCGCTTATGTTCTTTTTATTTCTCTAGGTTCATAAAGCCCGTTGAAAACAGTTTAGTAAGCTTGGCGGCACTGGGTGAGGGCTGGCACAACTATCACCATGTATTCCCCTGGGACTACAGAACATCGGAACTGGGCAAATTTAATATATCCACTAATTTCATCGACGCCTTCGCCAAAATTGGATGGGCCTATGACTGTAAGTAATAAATTATGTATACCTACTTACTACTATAAAAAATAGACAAGCAGCGATAATCAAGTGAGGCAGTCAGATTGCTGATAATAATCGTCAGTCCTGAGACAGCATTACGAACTATAACCTAATTCTTCTGGGAAGGAGTCCGTGCCCAGAAGTGGCACAGTTTATAACAGAGAATACCGATATAATGATGGGCACACAAAAAGTAGCAATACTTATTTCTGCATTAGTATTTTCAAACTAGAACTGGTTGCCAACTATCCCAATATAGCGTAGTTTGGAGTATGCCTGCATTTATTCGGTTGATGGCGATGTGTGATTAATTTAATGTCTGAAGTATTTGCTACTGTACGTACGTACAGGTGTTAAGACAGTATTAATTAAAGAAACTGTGTCAACACCTAAAAATAATATACATATTACCTGTTGGTTGACACTGAATCTAAATAATATAGCTATTTTAATTAGGAATACTTTAAACATGAATCGTTTTATTTCTTGAGACCGTATAATTTATTTAAAAATGTCTGCCCAAGTTATGCTGCTAATTCTAACATCATATTGGACCCTAAAGAAAGAATGATATAATCGCCCTAAACATATTATTTAGTTTATAATTATTTGTTTGTCTGTGTATCCTCGCCAAAAGTATGCGACCAAACCACGCGTAAACATGTTAATGGATACATGAACATTTCATCGATACAAGTTATTTTGTTTTAGTGAAAGCCGCTACCAACGCTATGATAACCAACAGGGCAAAACGAAGCGGAGACGGTACATTTGAACACGTAGAAGAACCAGATCCATCACCGGACTGTCACTTCGAATAAACTTTAGATGATTAGATACTTATTTTGTGTTTTGATAACGACATTGGTCGATTTCCTTAAACTGTGTGTTAGATTTTAATGAAAAAGATGAATAAAATTAGTTGATCAAATTTTTTGTGATGCTTAGGTTTTTTGGACTCCATCGAGATGCATTAAATATTTTATAAAGTTATAGTAAAAAAGCGAAAGAGTAATTTAATAGCGTGCTTAGTAAATACTGGTCCATGCTGTAACGGCTACCGCACATTTGTTCCTATACATATTTAAAAGTTAGTGGTTAAATAATCTTCATTTACAGAATCTATGACACGAATTTGCTAATAACATCAATACTCAAAATAACTATGTTTTACCAAAGTGAAACGATTGTTACTTAGATAAAACTGGTTTAAATCGAATCAATTCAGCCAGTAACAATCTAATGCAGGTATCAGTGTACAAGTTTTCACCCTTCTCCATACAGCTTGTTCTAGCTGTCTGCTTATACGCCATCGTCGAATGTCGTTCATCTTACTTTATCGCTGTCACAGACTTGTCTACTACTGTAACCTGCTTAAACAAATACGGCTTGCAACACCACTATGTCTTATATATTTTACTGTGTGAGTGATGCTTTTCACTTGCAATACATGATTAGACCGTTTTAAAGTACCTTAAAGTTTGTAGACTAGGCCTACCAGCTATGTGCCATCTACTATGATAAATTTTGTGCCAGCATTTTGTCCATTATAACGACTTTACTTGTTTTGTTATTCCTTAGTAATAGTAAGGGGGATTTAATTCATGTCGTTATATTCAATAAATATCTCACTAACATTTTACATCAACTACCGACGAGATAATTGTGCATAATATAATGATAATGATAATGGAGTCACGTACCAATTACTGTTGTCGAATCTGTTGAAGAGCATGGTATAAACGGTGCTGTAATATGATCGGCAAGAAATTTCTTCATCTTTTTATAAACAGAGCTTCCGTGTAGGAGTATCGGGCGTGGTGGAAATAAAATCCTTTTTATTACCATCATCAGCTTGGCAAGATTACGGAATTGAAAAACATTAGGATGTTACTTATAAATGTGCATAATAGAAAAAAAATTAAACATTATATTATATATACATTTATGAAACTTTAACGTGTATATTTATTACATGTGTATTTAATAAAACATAAATAAATGTGATAGTCGAAAAGCTTAACTGTAATGGTTAGTAAAACAGAAGAAGGGGTACTTATATATTCTTATAATAATTATGTATACATTGAAATTACTATAGTCCTATCATAATAACCATATCTTAATTTTGTAATATTCAAAGAAATATGTACTTCCAATATTTTTCTCACAGTATTTGTAGAACGATATGATAAGAGAAATTATATTTTTACTCCTTTATAGAATAAATTATTTAATTTATTCTTTATAGGAGTAACATCTTAACGAAGGCTTCCCTTTAATAACAATGTATTATGCAAGTATTTCGTAAAACTTACGAAATTAATCGACATTCCTATAAATGTGATGAATTGAATGAAGTCAAGCGCATACTTAATCGATATGAAGACAATTTATATTGATATTTTTAATAAAACGTGTAATAATATTGTATTGGTTTTTATGGTATAACTTTGAAGATATATATAATTTATAAAATATAATTTTAAGTTGTATAATCATTCAAATAATATATTAAACACTTTATAGATATTTCCCAATATTAAATGTGTCTATATGTGACCATAACAAGCAGACGTCACACCCATCTACACCTCGGAGAGCACGTAAAGCTGTTGTGTTTGCCTGACATGAACACCTACGGCAGTGGATACCTAGTCGATAGTGAACTAATACCCTCCAATATAATCTACCATTTGGTTTGAATGTAGATTATCGTTAACCTTTGGGTCACGGTGATCTGATGTTCATTGCTGCTATGCTTCGTAGAATAACTGATCAGTTATTTAGTAGACTCAGATCAAATTGATAAACCGATTCCAATACACTTGGACAAAATCCACAAAAACCTAATAATCTTAACTTGATTACAATTATTTTGTATTTTTACATTATATTACATGTTTAATGTTATTTCATAGTATCCAGCTATTAAATTGATCAATGCAGCACAGCCAAAGATGGCATATGTGTGATAAACTTATTTTTATATCTGTAATATCGGATCTTATATATAAACATTAAGAACATTAATAAACATTAAGAACATTTTGTATTCAAATTATTTCGAATCTTTTCTATCACTATATTCTACCTTGTACCTTGTATTAATTGCAATTTATGTATTTTTTATACTTTATATCAACGGCTGTTATAATTATCACATAAGCATAATGATTATTACTTAGCGCATAAACATTTTATGTAACTTGCGAATATATATGTACGTCTTTTATGAAAATCTTTCCTACCTCGAGGTTTTACCTATCCAAACCAAATTTTATGTAAATCATTTCAGAAGTTTAGTTAAAGTTACTTTCTCAACTTCCATATTAGTATCTATATATACGTTATAGGTATATATAACAATTATTTTGTTAAATAAATAAATCTGGTATATAAAAAAGGAATATTATTTGTATTAGATTAAAACATACAAAAAGATTTTACTTGACAGATAGAGTACCTACGAAGTGCTTTGTTTGCAATGTCGCAAAATCAAATGTTTTTATGTGGAAATGCCGTTATATTAAAATACAGTTAAATTATTTAAGTACTATTCCTGTCTAATATTGTGTAAAATTAAGTAATATGTAATCAAATATTTAATATTTTCTGATGTTTTCCAAAAGTTAATATATAATCATTTGAGATAGTGGGTGGTTTTACTCATATCGATGTGTTAGTTGTTTAAATGAATATTGTATAACTCCGTAAAATTTTAATTCCGCGTTAATTTAAATTTGTTATTGCGTATGATTGAAAATTAAAATAAGCCGCTAATTGACTACTTAACTCGTAGCTAATGCATTCAAAAGCTTTAAGTACATACGTTATTATAACATCTGAAACAGCTTTTGTAACTAAGTACAACAATAATTATTAAAGTTCTTATTATATAATTATAGATAATATTATGTTGTCGCAAAAGTTATGTGTTTTAGTAACTGGGGCATTGTAGTATTCCGTAATCATATTATTGAAATTAACATTCTATTTATCTATATTTTATAAAAGGTAAGGTCTGCAACATTAGTACCAAAATATTAGGCAAAGTTCTGCAAGATATATGTGTATAAAAAAATATTTCTTATTCTTATTTGTTACTCTGTGATTAAGAATTGTGATTAAGTTAACTATGTTTTAACTACTATTGCTGTAAGAATTAAGGTCGACACGATAAAAATAAACATGTTGCAAATATTAAACAACTTATGTCACTAAGTGTACCTACATCACTAGTTATAGAAACATTATGTTTATTTATACATATCAAGTATTGATATTATATAATAATGTTGTTTACATTACTTTAACATTGCCCTCGGATCACTTTTGCGGCATGTTGTTGAACAGAAAATGTTGGTTATGTTTTTATTTTTAGTCAAACACTGTTTATGTTGCGATTAAAATTAAATGTGAAGTAAAGAAAAGTCTTTTTATTATTTATGTAAGATTATATGTTTATAGAGTTATTGCACAGTCTCTATCAGAGCCTTGAACCCTATTGCAAGCTCATTAGGGTAGACTGAGGACACTTGTTCCCTCGGGACACTTGATCCCTGGGCCATACCTACAAAACTACAATATATTTTAAAATTTGATACATGCAACATTCATCATAACTGTCATTGTCAATAACCAAATGTCATTTTGAAAGTTTAATATCGACAACTTCAGAGCAGTGGCGATATTTTGTTTATAACGGTTCGAAATCTTTTTTTGTAAGTATTTTGATCGTTATTTTAAGGTATTCATATAAATAAATTACGGATTACATTGAAAGCTGTTTAAACCTGATCTATTCAAGTGTGTGTAGAGTTATTATTTCTTTAATTACGACTTTGTTTTGATTAAGAAAAATATTGTTTTGTGAAATCACGGTCCAGGGTACACTTGATCATGGCAAACATGGGTAGACTTGATTATGGGATCAAGTATCCCCTACATTCATGACTCCTTACAAGAGACTTATTAGTTTCTGTTTTATTTTTTATTAAAGATTCTAAAATGCCCAAAACATACAAAAGGAAGGAAGGTGTGAAACAACGCCAACCAGTGGACAAAATAAAGCTGAAAGCAGCAGTCAAAGCTGTCCTAGAAGGTAATGGCATAAAAGGTACAGCCAAATCCTTCAATGTGCCTCTTATGACGTAGAAAAGGTAAAAGGAACAAGAAAATGACATTGTACGAACCCAACTACCGACAGTCTACAATTTTTACGGACGCATTTTTACGCAGAAGAGGCCGATTTAGCCAAATACTTGGACTACTATAAACTATACCATGGTTTGTCCTCGCAGTGTGTACGAAAGCTAGCATATGAATATGCTGTCCAAAATAATAAACTAGCTAATAAAACACGGAAATGGACCAACAATATCAATAACAATTGTGATATTAATTAATACATTTAGAAGACGTTTATTTTTTATATTAAGCATTTGCAAAGAATATTATATTAAGGATTAGAAAAGCTACCGTATTTACCTATGAGGTAATAAATATAATAATTATAACAAACGAAAAATTTCCTACCAAACAGACTTTTTATTCATTCATGCATCCCTATGATCATATCTACCCCGTGCCATGATCAAGTGTCCCAGAACACGGGACACTTGATCCTTTTGTAGTATTCAGGGAAAACGAAACATAAACAGGTTAATAAGGATATATTTCATGATTGAATGATGCAAAAAGGTAGAAAGATAAATTTACTAGACAATCATAAAAAAATATTCTGCAATTCTTTATTATTTTATGAGATATGAATGAAAAACCAAAATGGGGATCAAGTGTCCCCAGTCTCCCAGTTCATAAACTTTACTATCTTTTTGTATGATATACAGAATAAATAAAAGCATTGTTTTAAAATTTAAAATTTAACCTATCTGTGGCATACTGTATTCGATGCTCATTTCATACCAGTCATTTATTTACCTATAACATAATCTGTAATGACATGGGCAAGCTATGAAATCTCTTAATAGAATGCTTTACGACACAAAAATCAGCGACGAATAAATCGATGGATTAAAAATGTGATTTCCAGATGATTTCAGTCTGACTTGACCTAATGTGCCACAAGTTAGTAACAACAGTTAACAAAAGAACTACAACGTTGTGTTTAAATCCTGATCTTAAAATTTAACGTCCACCTTATTAAATTGCCTTACAGGCAGAGGTTTTGTAATGTATTAGGTAGGTACTTCGTCAACATGGTTAATCTATAAAAATGGATCAGTAACCATAGTACCTACCTAGATCCGCACAGTTTAACAAGCCGACCTTGCTGCAACATTTATGGATCACAGTAATAAATTAATATTTCTTAGCTGCTGAAGAAGCTATCGGGTATCGTCTGATCAAATTAGATATCAATTACATTAATAGAGCACAAACTAGTAAAGATTTTACACTCATTTCATCTACCTAGTCTATCAGTTTATAATATATTATTATGCAATTTTACTATCACTAATTGTTCAATGTTTAACTATATATATTGAAGACACGTCTTTATTTAGATAAACATGATCATTGGTCATGATTAGGATAAAATTATATTAAAACAACCGAGGAAATCCTTAGAACAATGATATTATTGTTATCTAAAAGAGTTTTACCTATGTCAATCTTTGTTAACATATTGCGTTATACTATGGGGTGGGCACATTTTCTGTAATTGGAACGAACATAAAAAGCTGCCTTGAAGGTATGATATCTAAGCACTAATTTATTTATCAAGTACCTAAAGTAGGTAAGACAAATAGCTTTCCGAAAACAAACAAAAAATAATTATGAATAGACGTACGTTTTACAGGGTAGGTAAATAACCTTCAGATTTCAAGGAAATAAGAACTATAGGTACATGACAGTTTAGTACTTAACAGTCGAAATTGCATCATAGACAGAATTATGACGAGAAAGAATATCTATTAAAATAAAATAAAAATATTTGTATAGACATATACCTACGCATTAAACCATATCACAAACTAAACAAGAAGTAAATAAATTATAATTATATTTTTATTTTAAAGAGGTAAGTAGCATCTGTCACTCGACTCTAAAATGAAAAAAAAAGAAAATTAACAAAGACAAATTGGGCAATTTGCATGTGTTAAAAAGGACGGCTTTATTAAGTGAGATGGCAGATTTGTTAAAAGCGTCTTTGGGATAACATCAGTTGTAGCTATTTATAATAATGACACTGATTTTGTTAGTTCTGCATCCAAATCCATATACATCCAACTTACATTCGTAGGCTTAGATCTTCTCTAACGGGATTTATATCAATAGAATCTAACCGTTCACAAGAATAGGAACAACACTCTTAAAAAGGTGAATCAGTAAAATAAATTTTATTTATATATTGTTTTATTCAAATAAATAAATGTCCCGAAAATAGCACGTATCTGACACATCACTAGTACTGTATTAAAAGCCGACATCTAGGCAAAACTAAAACATTCAATTATATCCATTGGGCCGTGTAGATAGTAGGATGAGATAACGAAGAATCGTTAGTATTCAATCAAGCAGTAGGTACATATGCGCAGTGTACGGAGTACATTACATGTATAGCAACATATTGTCACTTGTTATTTTAGTAGTCATAATGAAAGTGCTGGCTGAGAACGTTAGGCTGGCCGAGCCATCAACACTACTTTAAAAATGGTTGAAAGCTTGTTAATAAATCTTAGGTTTCAGTAAATCGGACTGTAAGCATGCTGCATTTACTTACTATGATAAATTAAGGAATACAAACGTTTGTATTCCTTAATTTATCATTGGCCTAGCTTTAGGGTATTTTTGCTCCGTGCTTAAGTCTTAAAGAACACGAGGGTATATGACTTTTCTTCGAAAGTTTCTATATATTTTGTCTGGCCATAAATACTGTTATAATTTAAAAAATACATAATAGCACATTTGAATTTGGAATCTGTATACTTATATGAATATTCATTGTGGTTTCTCATTTTCGCGCCAATCAGTGTCAAATATTTTTGTGATAACTATTAAAATGGAGTGGGTGTTAAGAGAACCGATTTGCTGTGATAGCATTGCACAAAGTAGGTATGGAGCCATATGCAATCTTTAAAACTCTCCATCCGCTTGGTATTAGTCGAATATTTGTGTACCGGGCTATTGATAGGTACACCTTCTCTGTTTGTGACACAAAAATATCTGGCTGTCCACGTAGTATTCGCACGATAAAGGCGAACAAAGCAGTGAAGGAAAGAATTAGAAGAAATCCTGTTCGAAATTAAAGATTTTATCTCAAGAAATGAATATAGCACCAAGAATCATTGTCGACGCCAGATTTGACCATCGTCGACCCTAACGCCTTGAGCACAAGGCGCATTTTTATTTTTATTATATCGAGCCATACTCTACACCAATCCCATTGCACCACGACACCCACGTCATTCATCGCGTCAGCTACACAGCACCAATTACACAACATTTTACTCACTCTCTCTCGTACCCGAGAAGCACACTACATACAAGTAACAAGTAACAATTTTTTGGACAATATAAGATTCAAAAATCTAGCCGAATTTTTCTTTTGTTCATCACGAACAAAAATTGGCGACCGTGACAGGACACCTGCTACAAAAGGATCGTTTGCGGGTCTGCGGATTGAAGGACACTATAAGGTCAAGCGCCACGTCGTAAATTGCAGCACCAACTCAGGCCTACGCTGCTCGCCGTGAACGAGATCGTCTTTCGTCTAGCCGCGCCTGAGCCTATTTCGCTAAGAAGCCTACGCCTAATTGTACTACAAGGAGACTCACGCACATTTTGGCAGTTAACACCCAGCGGTTGGAGCTACGTTACTTCGTCGCCTCAGCAACGCCTGCCTGCCTACCTAATTGTGAGCCCGTTCCATTTATTTCCTAGTTCTTTCCACTCAATTTGTGCAATTGCTGTCGCTAATTCCTTCTAAAATGTAAGCTATCATCGCCTAAATTAATTTGCCTAATACCTATACCAGCCTACTTCTGTTTAAATTCCACGCCTAGTTCTTCTACTTCACGAACAACCATATCGCGTATTTTAAAAGATGACTTAGGATTGTCTTCTGTTTACGCGAATGTTATTCATTGAAATTAAACTACTATATACGGATTTTATCGCGTTGTTTATTTATCACTGTATTACAAAATTTTGAAAATATTACTCTACTACTACTATTGATTTTATTTGACTAATTTATAAGCTAATAAAATTATTTAAACTATTAAATCTATTTATTTTTGGTTTACACTTTCCCCGACGTTTCGGGTGCTTTTCAGCAGCCATGGTCACGGGGAGACTAAGATGGTAGTTGTCTCAATGTTCCAGTGTAGTTATTTCAAAGTACCTGAACATAATTTAATTATTGGTGTTTCTATTTACGCAGAATGAGCTCAAAGTATCATGAAGTCTAGCTGTGGTTTGTTTCTTCTTGGGTTTGACTATTTGAAGTACTGGATCCCAAGCTGGTGGTACATTCCAACCATCTTCTCTATTGAAATTGGGATGTTTTTTAATTTCAATAGCCTCGCGAAGCAACCTTGGCAGGAATCGGTGTTCTTTAGCGAGAATCTGTGGTTTGTCAAATCTCAGGTAGTGGTTGGTCCCCTGTTGTACGTGTTCACACACAGCAGACTTCAACGAGCGTTTGTGTTTTACGTCAGCTATGTGTTCTTTTATGCGGGTGCCTATGCTTCTCTTGGTTTGACCAATGTATGAGAGTCCGCAGTCACAATCTATTTTATAGACCCCTGCATCTTGTAAAGGTAATTGGCACTTGACGGATGGTAAAAATTGACTTATCTTCGTTGGCGGCTTGAAGTATGTGTTGATTGAAGCTCGCTTCAAGATGTAGCCAATCTTGTCAGTGACACCCCTTACATAAGGCAGTATAGCAGGCTGGCGCTCGACTGTGGCTGGCTTTTCTCGGGATCTGTGACAGCGGCGCGGCTGTTGGAGCTTGTTGTCTTGCAGTACTTGCTTGACATGTTGAAGCTCGGCGTCCAGGTGTTTCTTGTCACAGATCCCGTGGGCTCTCTGAAACAAAGACATTCCCACGGTAGCTAACTGTTTAGGATGGTGGTGAGGGGACAACAGGGGACCAACCACTACCTGAGATTTGACAAACCACAGATTCTCGCTAAAGAACACCGATTCCTGCCAAGGATGCTTCGCGAGGCTATTGAAATTAAAAAACATCCCAATTTCAATAGAGAAGATGGTTGGAATGTACCACCAGCTTGGGATCCAGTACTTCAAATAGTCAAACCCAAGAAGAAACAAACCACAGCTAGACTTCATGATACTTTGAGCTCATTCTGCGTAAATAGAAACACCAATAATTAAATTATGTTCAGGTACTTTGAAATAACTACACTGGAACATTGAGACAACTACCATCTTAGTCTCCCCGTGACAATGGCTGCTGAAAAGCACCCGAAACGTCGGGGAAAGTGTAAACCAAAAATAAATAGATTTAATAGTTTAAATAATTTTATTAGCTTATAAATTAGTCAAATAAAATCAATAGTAGTAGTAGAGTAATATTTTCAAAATTTTGTAATACATTGATAAATAAACTACGCGATAAAATCCGTATATAGTAGTTTAATTTCAATAGATGACTTAGGACTTGCAGTCTATAAGAAACTTAATGGTCATTATTTAACTGATAATTTAAAAATGAATACGGTGGTAAAATCAAAACAATTTCTTAAGCAGCACGCAAAGGGAGAAAGAATTCTTGAGGTTTTCCAAATCTAAAAAAAGATTCAAAAAGAGGAATAAATTTTCTAAAAAACGTCGACTCCCGGAATTGTAGGACTAATATTTATAATTTTCCCAGAGGGATGAAAATACGGCCGGAAACGGGTACCTACTCTGGCTTGTGCAAGCCACGCCTACTTCGGACACTTTATCAATAAAAATTATTAAGGCATATTAAATATAAAATTTAATAAATGAAAGAAATCAGGGGCCTTCTGGATAGATAAATGAACAATACGCCAGGAAAAAATGATTATCACAAATTTTCAATTAGTTATGCAATGGTTGGAGGAAAATGCTCGCCTTGCGAAAGAGTTATCAGAGCTCAAGAAACGCCAGGAAGAGTTTGAGAAGCGGCACGACCTGGGCGCAAACAAGGCCGATTCTGACCTTGTGGCTCTCGTTCGACAAGAGCTTGGCGAATTTCGCGCCAAGCTCTCTGTTATGGAGGACCGGCTGCTGCGCCCTCCTCTGGCCGCAGACAGAATCCGAGAGACTCCCCGCCCTTCTCCCCCGACGCCTGCGCCGTCAACGTATGCGGCTAAAGTAAGGTCCTCGAAGCCTCCTGCAATTGCTCCAGCAGCCGAAACAGCAGCTCCTGCCAGCCGGAAGGGCAGGAAAAGACAGCAGGTGAAGCGCGCACCTGTGGCTGCCGAACTCCCTCCTGCTCCCTGCTGCTGGATACAACCCGCTGCTGCCGCGCGCAGAGCCGACGGTGCCCTGCGGAACACATAAAATGTGGCGAAATCAAGCAGGGCCGCTCCGGAATGGGGACGGCCATCATTAGCTGTCCCGTCGCTGCCGCCAAGAAACTGGCCGATGGCCGACGCATCTTGGTGGGGTGAGTGTCGGCGCAAATTAAAGCGCTGGAGCACAGGCTCGCCCGATGTTTCCGCTGTTTAT
The DNA here is from genome assembly GCA_963675205.1 of Catocala nupta. Taxonomy (NCBI): domain Eukaryota; kingdom Metazoa; phylum Arthropoda; class Insecta; order Lepidoptera; family Erebidae; genus Catocala; species Catocala nupta. Next base: position 19,900,251 of record OY776086.1, on the reverse strand, counting down.
CCAGCGGCCACGTGGGTGTCCTGTGCCCCTCACGGGTTGAGCGGCCGCTGTTTCCGTTGCGGTCAGCCCGGTCACGTGGCCGCAACGTGTGTGGCCACGCCGCATTGTGTTTTGTGTGCGGCGGTGGGCAAACCAGCGGAGCATCGGGCGGGTGGCAAGGGGTGCGCCGCCACCCAGAAGAAACTACCGCCAAGGCCGCCTGCCTCACCGTCGGCGACATCGAGAGTCGCTGCTCCCGCGACTGGAGGGGCGGAGGTTAATATGGAGACATAATGCCTCCACGCCTCCGTCTCCTCCAGAGTAACTTAAATCACTGCGCCAGGGCGCAGGACCTTCTCCTCCAGAGCATGTCGCAGTGGTCAACACATGTCGCCGTTGTAGCCGTGCCCTATTGCCTCCCCCCCAAGGCTGACTGGGTAGAAGACCTCGATGGCTCGGTGGCGTTAATTTCGCCGGCCACCACCGGCACCCCGTCCTTCGAGAACATCTTCCGGGGACGGGGCTGCGTCGCAGCACTCGTAGGAGAAGCGGTTGTGGTGGGCGGTTACTTCTCACCCAACCGACCTCTCGCCGACTTCGAGAGGTATCTCATCGAACTGAACGTCGTCGTCGCTCGAAGCCACCCTCGGCCCGTGTTCTTCGTCGGGGAACTCAATGCCAAATCCTCGGCTTGGGGTTCCGCGACCACGGACGCGAGGGGTGAATTGCTCGAGGAATAGGCCGTAGAAAACGGCCTGCTAGTCCTCAATCGCTGCAATGGGGCCCCAGTTTGGGCGGACAACCTGACGGCCCACAACATCTCGGCGCTTCGTGCTCCACAGCGCACCATGGCCGTCAGGTTGATTAGAGGATTCCTGTGTCGTATACGCCGGCAAAAGACGCCCGGTTGTCACCACTGCGGCGACTGCCGCGACGTTGTAGAGGACACGGCGCTGCACACTTTGGCGGTTTGCCCCGCCTGGGCATCGCAGTGCCGTGATTTGATCGCGGCAGTCGGATCGGTTGCCCTCTCGCTCCCGGCCGTTCAGTCTATGGTCCGGAGTGAGAGGTCGTGGAACGCCGTCGCTTCCTTCTGCGAGGAAGTGATTTCCATCAAGGAGGCGGCGGAGCGGGAGTGGGAGCGTTTAAACCCTCTCCCCAACCGCAGAGTCGGGCGCCGGAAGGCGCGCGATGACCTCCAGCCACCCTGAGGTTTGACCTGGGGTGGCGGGCTTTGTGGGCCTGCCCGCCATCCGTTCAGCACCAGGTCCGAGAGGCGGCGTGCGTGTTCCCACGCGCGCCACTGTTTCGAGTCCGTCTCCCCTCTAGGGGGGAGACAGTAGGGTATTTATAGAAGTGAGTCCTTTGGGTAGGTCTCTTCGCGTAGTGGCCTGCCGTTTCATACGGCGGGCCATGACCTCGGCGCGACCGCATGCGGAAGCGATTCGCGCGGCCCCGTCGATGGTGGTTTTGTGGAGGAACGCCGTTTTAACGGGTTTGGTCGGTGTTCCGGGAGGTACTGGAGGTACTTTACTATTATTCCATCTCTCTTTTACCCCGGCGAGTGCGACATAATCCCTCCGCCCGCCCCCGCGGAGGGATATGAGTCATTACATTACCGCCAAGTAAAAAAAAAAAGGTTTAATTAATAAACTGTGATAATAAAATTGTTAAACTATAAATTGAAGATGTTTTTCCTTTCTTGGAACTATTCTTGAAAGGCTTCAGAATAGAAGACCGTTGGAAAAAATATAATTTTCATTTTTCATTTTTATTAACAATTATTGTCATGGTTGCAAAATTTGAAACTTAAATTAATCATCGAAAATTTTTTTTTTCACAATTATAGATCTCGTTTGTTTTTGTTACAGTAAGTAGAATGAGAAAATAAATATAAGATTAAAAAAATTTAATTTTGAATAATTAAAATTGAAAAATTTATTTGTATATATAAACAACTCATTTGTTTATAATGTTTTAAACAACAAGAGATAACAATTTTAATTAATATTTCTATGCAGCTATCCGTATTTTTATTATCAGATAAAAAAAAGGATCATTAATAGGTTAAACCAAAAAAAATATCTTTGTTTTAAATGTTGCAACTACGAAAATTGCTAGTAAAAATTGAAAAGTCAAAACTTTAAAATTTTCCTATTTGGTAAACTCTGAATCCTTTCAAGAATAGTTCCAAGAAAGGGAAAAATCTCAATGGAGAACGCGCTGGCTTGTATGGATTCTAGTATCGTTTAAATTGCTATAAATATGTTTTTGTTGTGCCAAGATGAAAATTACCTCGCAATGAATAGGTTATAATAAATTCTTTAAAGAAAATATATATGATTTACGAAAAGCGCCGAGATTTTAGAAAACTCTGATTGAAAAATAACTAAAATTAACTAGTTCAGTTCAAAATTCAAATGTCGAACACAGTCTTGTGTATCAAATGTCATATTCTTTGTTTTTATTCTGTGCCTATATTGCATACTATGGTACCTATTAAACAATTATTTCTTGTTACTTTTAACCTATATGGACGAAATATCCCAAGTTTCTACGCGCGGAATCGATTCGTGTGGAAATTGTTTTGTATTACTGTGTAAAAGAAAGATTAATAATGCAGCTAGTACCTACCTAGAACCTGAGTTTGTTTTTCTTGAGCATAAAGAATAATAGATGATCTATGTATGAAAACTACATTTTAGGTTTAATAATTATACTCCATCTATAAAAAAATAATTTACAGGTTCAGCAGTTCCTATGTGATTCTGGATATAACAATACATTCTAAAATATTTCCATTGGATATATTTATACAGAATGTCCGGTAATTAATGGATAGCCTTGAAATGTCTTATAGTGGAACCGATGGCCGTTCAGAAAAAAACATCTATCTTAACTACTACCTGAGATATGTTTTTTTTTTAATTACCATGTATAACTTTCTTGTATACCTACTACGACCATAAATGAATGAAATCCATCGTTTTTTGTTGTTTTATTATTAAACACTAATTATGCTAATAGATAGACAGTCAAAAGTAGGCTATGCTAATATAGCTTGCACTTTTAATTTTTTTATTATTTTTTTTTCATTTTTTCTGAACGGGCTTCTGTTCTACTGTAAGACGTTTCAAGGTTATCCATTAATTACCGGACACCCGGTATAATAACAGAGATAAGTAATTAGGTAATGCTTGTTTACCAAGTTACTCCATACTACTTAACACCAGAGACTGTTTAGATAAAGAAAATTATATTTATTGCATAAAAGGTGGTATGAATCACTAAAACTTAAAAGTAGTTTCAACAGTATACCTTTCACCAGTCTTAGTATAGGTTTACTATGTCATCATTGTTAGGTAGGTAGGTACTAAGAATTCACTTAAGTCATTTGTCTTGTGTACCTATATGTTCATTTCTGACAGACTGTTAGGCAGGTACCTATATAATAAAACAATTAGTATTAAATAAGTATGACATTTAATTACTTATGAAGAAAATACAGTCTTCAATAATTACATTCACTACTGCTGCACATCTACAACAAGTATAGGTACATTATAACCAGTTTATGTTTTTGCCTGTGATTCTCAAACTACCATACTGAAGTAGTGTTATTCATTAGAATATCTTTCTATATCAAAATCTAACTGCTATACTCAGAAACATTTAATGAGTATATATTATAATTGACCACTTAGTAAAGGTTTAGTATGTAAAATGATTACTAAGGTGTCCAAGCTTTTTAAATAGCTCTGAATTTGGCAATATGTTATGTGTCTTTTGTGCCTGCAATTCTTTTTGATAGACTATTAGTGTATATTATTAAAAATAAAACAAGGTATAATGCTGTTTATTTTAATATTTATTATTTATTTAATGAATATAGTCCCTAATTATAAAATATGTAAATGATATCTATGTATTTAATGTATACCTAGATAAAAATACATTATTTTCACTAAAGAAGGCTTATATTTTATTCGTTTAGACATTATAACAGTCATAAAGGATTTTGGTAGGACTATCATTGCGTGACTTACACCTATGTCATAGTATCAGCTTGTTATCGACTACCATTACATAAATACACTCAGCATAGCCCTATTAGCAGCACATGCATATGGCAGAGAAAAATTATTGACCTGTAGTATACTCTTTTGGTTATCAATATCAAAAAAATGTTGTCTGTGAATATTTCTAGTAGCAGTCTTCCAATATGCACTGCAAAGTTCTGTCGTACCAGTTTCTTCAATTATGATATTACATTTTTTTAGACACCAATTACCTAGAATAAAGAAAGAGTACTAATTTATTTTACTTCAAGCACAAAAAGAACACACTACCACAAAAACTAGAGCAAGAAAACAAACCAAAATATATTATGATTATATGGGATACAGCAGAAGGGCCAGACACATCTGTTAATAGGTATGCTAATCTGGCAATTGATAATATCTAATATTTAGTATAGTTCTGCTCTTAATTAACTCATACTTGACAAAAGTAAGACATATTATAGTACTTATTATACCTATAGAGAAAATATATAGGTAACAGTAAAGCTAAGATAAAATAGGGGTAAGTAGATATAAAAGATACATACTGAATGATGTAAAATCAAACCAATTAGAACACTAATTTGGTAACTATTACTGAATAGCAGTCACTTTTGAGAATTATTACACTTAAGCAAAGCATTGATTTTGGTGTTCGAATGTTGCTAGATCAGCTTCGGATGTATTTAATATAAATGGAATGCACTCAACCCAAAGTATACACCAGAAGATAACTGCAATATTAAAGAACTATAAGAAATAACTAATAAGAATTAACTAAAGTGCTTTAATACGTATGTACCGTGTTGTTTGTTGTTGTTGTTCAGTTGCATGTAATTAACATAAAACATGAACTACCTACTTTCTTCCAACGCACAGTCTATACAATTCCAATTTCGTTTCATCTAATCGCCAAATGTTTTATTTTACATAAAATAAAAGTTTTATGTACCTACTGACAGATATTGTTAACGACATAAAACTCGTAACGGAAATATGTTGTTGCACTTGTTGCCATATTAAGAACATTAATAGGTATATCGATTTTAGAAAATATATTATACCAACTGCTTTCTTCATTTTATTTATTTGTTTTGCAAATAATTAATTAGACGATAGTTGATATTAAAAAGTATATCCAGGTATATTTTTTGAAATTATAATACGTTTCTAATATTTATGAGTGGGATATTAAATTTAAATAACGATGTCTTTATTATTTTTATTTTTTTTCTTTTTTTAACGTGGTGGAATTCTTTGACGCGTACCTCTCCGCGGGGCGTCGGAGAAGTTATGTCGGACTCACCGGGGAAAGATAGTGAGTGACTAAACCTACCACGGTGTTCGTCGACATAACCGCAATCGGCGGAGCCGCGCGAATCGCTTTCACATGCAATCGCGATCCCGCCGAGGTTTCGGCCCGCCGAACGGCGAACTGAAACGGCAGGCCAGTACACAAATTTACAACCACTAATTTTACTGTCCCCCTGAGGGCGGGCCGGACACACGATACAGAGGCGCGCGTGGGAACACGCACGCCGCCTCTCGGACCTGGTGCTTATCGGGTGGCGGGCAGGCCCACGAAGCTCACCACCCCCAGGTCAATCCTCAGGGTGGCTGGAGGTTGTCTCGCGCCCTCCAGCGCCCGGCTCTGCGGTTGGGGAGCGGGTTTAAGCGTTCCCTCTCCCCCTCCGCCGCCTCCTTGATGGAAATCACTTACTCACAGAAGGAGGCGACGGCGCTCCATGACCTCTCACTCCGGACCATAGACTGAACTACGGCCGGGAGCGAGAGGGCAACCGATCTGACTGCCGCGATCAACTAACGGCGGCGCTGCGATGCCCAGGCGGGGCAATCCGCCAAAGTGTGCAGCGCCGTGTCCATAACAACGTCGTGGCAGTCGCCGCAGTGGTGACAACCGGGCGTCTCTTGCCGGCCTATGCGACACAGGAAGTGGCCAAAACAACCATGGCCAGTCATTACCTGTGTCAGCCGGAAGGTGAGGGCGCCATACCGCCTCTCCTCAAACACGGGACTTACCGCCACAATCGTGGCGTGCCCGAACGATGTCTTTATTGATGGTAACCCTGATAACCCTTCATAACTGTTTTATAACAGTTCTGTGAAGTCAAAATAAAATTATATGAAAAGTTTATAATCTCAATTTATTAAAAAAAACGTATAGCTTTTAGAACTCAACACTACAGGACAAATCATGAACAATTTAATAATGTATGTGGGTTTTGGAAACATTGGTTAGTATGCCTAGTTCTCTTTCAAGGGTGATACTACGATTGCCCATTCTCCTTTATAGTTTTACAATTATCACACTTGCAATCTTCATGTTCAAGCAGCAAAAAATTATTAATTAACTATTGCAATTTTTGCAAGCGCTACTTGAATTTTTCAAAAATCATCTCCATGCCATTCCGATTCTAATGATAGGAACCACGTTCATATTTTACCAAAACTGCTAAAAAAAAAGTTGATCAAAAAGGCACTTGTTGACTAGACTATACAACGCGGACATTATCCGACTTCAGTGATGGTTTTTGGTGGGGTGTTAGCTATCACGGAGTGAGTGAGCCATATTTTTTGTGAAAACTGTGTCAAAACATGGACACAAGTGAATCAAGATACGATTCTTGAGAAGGTGGATAGAGTAGCGAGGTCCTCTTAATAACACCATGTTCCATAACCAAAAATGGTACTTTCACCAAGACTCAGCACCGGGTCATAAAACTCGATCCACCCAAGCGTGGTTGGAAACGAACGTTTCGGACTTCATCAGAGTTGAAGACTGGCCGTCATCTAGATCTTAATCCTCTATTATGATTTATGGTCAGTTTTAGAGAGTATGGCATGGTCTAAACGCCATAATTTGGAGTCCCTAAAACAATCCATAAGATTGTGAAGTAATTTTGTAGAGTGTCTATACGGGCTAAAGGTCATAACTTTTAACAGTGACCTTTGAGTCCTTTCAAGATATATTAGAAAGGTCTTACAGGCACCACCCTAAACTTCAATACAGTAGCTGATTATCGACTGTGCTAACGCAAAATATATGTTTTTCAAGAGCGAAAAGTCGGCAACGTGTCTTAGTTTTTTAAAACCCAAACTAGTTTCCTAGCCTGAGACATTGTTTCTTTTATGTGTAGACTCCAGCTGAGTTTATCATCTAATATAACACTTAAATATTTTATAGTTGAAGTTTTAGTAACAGTAGTACAGGAGCAATTAGATGCATGACAATAGACGCATGAATGAAACCTAAGGTCGATATCATTCGGCTTAGATCCAGTTATAGTAAATTGAAGATATTTGGTTTTATTCATGTTTAGAGTTAGAAGATTTTTATCAAGCCAGTAGCAGATTTTTTGAAGTCCCAAGTTTGCGCTGTTTTGTACCACTTGCCAAGTCTCTCCATGGAAGATTAGAGCAGTATCATCGGCGTAGGTGAAAATTTTCCATTTTGTAGTACCTGTTGATATAAGTCATTGATATACACTAAGAAGAGACTAGAAGAAAGGATACTTCCTTGTGGGACACCACAGATTAAAAAGCACAAGAGCTTGTAAGCTCACAAATCCTAATCTGTTGTGTCCGATCTAATAAATCAAATCTGCAAATATCATCTCGACATTACCGCGGATACCAACACGTTCTAATTTGTTCAGAAGTGCTGGAATCGAGATGGTGTCAAACGCTTTGGCCAGATCGAGAAAAATATCCACGCATTTTTGTTTAGCGTCTATCTGTTTTGTTACATGGTCTGTCAAAAGACTAATCGCATCATTAGTACTCTTGTTCGCTCTGAAACCAAATTTGTGTCTGACAGAATATGATTACGTTCTAAAAAATTAAAAACGGTTGTTAAGTACCTTTTCCAGTAATTTAGATAGAGAAGTAAGAACAGTTTGACACTGCGTCTCGAGAACCACACTTGTGAACTGGGGTGATGACCGACTTCTTAAATACTTTTGGAAAGACGCCCTGCGTGATGCATAGTCTAAACAGTTTTGTAATAAGAGGGACGATGATATGTCTAAACGTCTTAAGTAATTTGACCGGTATATAGTCCCAACCAGTAGCGCAATTATTACGAAGGTTCTTATGAGTATGTCTATCTCTACTTCGTCTGGCGGCAGCAAGACAAAAGATTTGTCACAATAGGGATGTTGGCTAGTGGCGTCGAGAGACTTTCCAGTAACGTTGCTTTCGTGTCAGCTAATTGTTTGCCAATATTTGAGAAATAGTTGTTTATAAGCTCTAAGTCTTGAACATCCTCTTCGCCACAGCGTTTTAGATCTTTTGCTGTCGATTTAGTGCTTGTGGTATTGATGACAGATTTTATTACCTTCTGAGTCAGTTCCATCCTCTTTGTTTGTCTTAGCATCTTGTAATTGTGATTTATCGTAGTTTCTTTTGGTTTTTTCAGTAAAGAGTTACAGAAGTTTCGGTAACGTTTATAGTTTACACTGAGAATATTGTTATTAGGATCTTTTTTCAGCTTTCTGTGAATCATGTCCCTGTGACGAATACAACGCAACAGTGCAGTAGTCAACCAAGGTCGCAGTTGTCTTTTCCTGTTTGGAATGAAGAGAGTTTTTGAATATCGACAACCGTTGAGGATAATATATCAACAAAAGATGTTGTGGCTTCATTTGCGTCTGAGTTTGAGGTTATAAAAGAGAAATCTTCGTGTACAAAATCAATTCTTTTAAAACTTCTTGTTTTCTTTGCTCTTTCTGATGTATGACTTAAGTTAAGTAATATCGAAGCATTGTCGGTTATTGTCGTGTCAATCACATACACGGCAGCAGGAAGTGAGGTTTTTAACATCACGTGGTCTAAACAATTAGTGAGTCTAGTGGGATAAGTATGACCTGGTAGCATACCTAACTCCGCCAGCATATCTAAATAGGATGAACTATTCCTGACGCAGTTGTCAACTTTGATGTCTGTATTGATATCTCCAATTAATATAACCTGCTTGATAAGGTTTAGAGGTCGGATGATATTTTCCAAGGAGTTAAGGAAACTGTCGGTACATAAAATTGATGGTGATCTATATACAGCCAAGATGTGTATATGTCTGGGTCCACTTTAATTGCACTGCAATAAAAAAGTTGGCACCTGCGGGTTCTGGTTCTACGATAAAAAATGTTAAGTTATTTCTAGCGTATATAACAATACCATCGTTCTGATTCAGACAGTTACGAGATTTGTAAGAAACATAATTTTCAACAGTAGGGATAGGTTTATCTTCATCTAACCAACACTACGTCAATACAATTATGTCAGTTTCAAAAGTAAATCTAGATAACTGAACTAACAGGCAATCCGAATTCTTATACTTATATGCTACGAATATTTTGTGACAGGATGTTCAGAGATCTGTCACAGCTTCTGTTAAACATATTACTTGTTTCAGTGTCATAAGATCGAGCTTAAGCCACGGTTATACGATCTAGTTCTATTGAGATATTTTGGGTCAAGTCAATCACTGTAAAAAGAAAAAGATAAATAGCACAAATCAGGTCCTGAAATGGACATGTCACGTTTAAAACTATACTACTAAGGGTAATATTTTCCTTATGATATAACTATGTTTTGCAAAACATTTGATTGTGGGATGTGTGAGTAAGGGTTCGTATTTATGTAATAATGAGTGAGTACAATATATTGTTGTTGTGCGTGAGATAATTAATTTAATAAGTGTGAGTGTGTGAGTGTAGTAGTAAGTAAGTAAAAGTAAAAAAATAAAATATTTAAATTTATATCAAAAACTTTTGAAGCTTGCATTGTTAAAACTAAGCACTAGTCACTTCTCTAACTTTAGGTTGTTGAGGTCTTCTTCAGAGTTTATCATAACTTGTTTTTTACCATCGTCCTGTCGTATAAATACTCGCCCAAACGAAGTCCAGCAGTACTTGTAGCCGTGTTCATTGGCAAAGTTGCGTGCGAGGTAATAGGTACGGCTTGTTTTCGATGTCAGTTTATCTGATATGTATACAGGCGCTAATAAGCCCTTTATTTTGAGGTGACTTGTGATCAACCTAACTTTATTTTAACATAAAATAGACGCACTTTCTTTACAATATTAACCTTAGTTGATACACGGTTAAAGTCAACGACAAGCAATGAGGAATCCCGTTTTTTAATGCGATACACCTCCTTAATATCACAATTCAATTGGGCAGTGGGTCGGTGGTGTCTCTAACAATGGCACACATATCTGTCAAGGTTTCACCTTGTTTGCTTGGGATATTTTTGTTCTAAGTTTTCGACCGTGTCCTCAAGCCGTTTGATTAGACTTCGGTCCGCTTTGTGCTCAGACTCGAGAGAATCCATTTTCATAATAATGTCATCGTATTGTTTGGAGATAAAATTTAAGCTTTCTTTTATTTCCATATTTTGGATAACAACTTCAGCCATCGCTGCTTGTAGGGCCACGAGCTTCGCTTCGGTTTGTGCAGCAGTTGTAGACACTTGTTCGCGGATATCCTTTATACAGCTAGAGTTATACTCACGTTTGCGTTTTTGCCGAGTTGTGATGTTCTTTTGTTCTACGTTAATAGTCGACAAGTTTGGTGTAGACCCAGATTGCGAGATCGACCGAGAACTAAGATTTATAGCTTTTATTTCACCCTTCGGCATGCTGGATGGAGTACGCTTCAGCGGTATTTTAAATTTAAAATAAATCCGCGCAGTATTTGTGAAAAGTACAAGGCGATAAGCACAGTGCGGTGGTGTAGAGGGCCGTGCGACGAAGATAGTGGGCGTTAGAACAGGACCGCGGCTATGTACCTCCCTTTGGGGTTGTCGCTGCGATGCTGGAGCTTGCGCGCGCGCAATCTATTGGGGCGCTTGGTCACGCCTGCGTGGGCGGACAGCTGGCAGCAGTGGGCGGTGTCAGCGTCTGCCGTGAGGTTGCGGTGAGTCAATCCGGTGTGTAGTGGAGATGTTCGCTAAGAGCACTGATCGCCTCGTATTGATGAATTTCGAATATTACTAATTTATTTAATGGTTATACAATTGTTATAATAATAATAAAAGGGCAACATTAAACGCGTCTGAACTACTGAGAGGTCCGGGGGGGGGGGAGGGGGGATTTATCATGTTTTTACAATATAAAAAATCAGTATCAGTCATTACATACACACATCATTGAGATAATAGCTACGTAGGTACAAATAAACTTAGTGTTGTAGGTTCAATCCCCTCACAGAAAAAAATTGTTTGTGTGGTCTACAAGTTTCAACTCTGGGTGTGCTTCGTGTACATTTTTGAATGATAGCATAGATGGCGTAGTGGTTTTAGCAGCTGCCTCGCTGCTGCCACTACAAAAATTTGTTTGATTCACAAATATTTACAAACAATACAATAAAGATGTCTCCTCTATCATAAATCGTACATGTAGTGTATTTTAACATTAAAAAACTATACGGAGATTATCTATGACAAGCGGTCATCGTCAGTAGTAAGTTAGTTTGCCATAAATGTATAAAATATATCGTTATTCTACTATGCCTGCGACTTAACAATACCCGCAGTGTAATTTACACAGTTCGAACTATATGGACTTAGCTGAAGCTATAGATTGCAGCAATTAGAACAAACTAAAGAGCCACGCATGTCACCGAGTGGCAATTTAGTTGCTGTAAATTGGGTACCGAGCCATGTCATAAAAGCGCTCATCAAGAATATATGAAATATACTACTTCCTTTTCTTTTCTTTTCGTGTGGTTAGTGGCCAACCTGTTGTCAAAAATTGTTCAAGCCGCCAGTAGGCCTCTGACATGGCTTAACGACTGCTGTCAATTCGGCAACAACCGGTACCAACTTTTTACGTGCCCTCCGAAGCACGGAGACGCTCTGATGAAATACCACTAAGCGGTCACCCATCTATAGACTGACCGCACCCAACGTTATTTAACCTCGCTAATCGTTTACCGATCAGTGAGTGCAACTGCCTATGAGCGCCTACGCCTCCTGGCATACAGTTATCTATAAAATTATGAATGCAAAGTAGTACGTAAGTATTTTGCTCATATTATGCTCATCTCAATAATAATTATGAACATGGCACAAAAAAAAATGCATAATTTTGAAGTACATATCAAGGATAAAATAACGTTGACACCTATATTAGTGAAGGCATTTGTATCACACGTGCCAGTGGTAATGAATGTTTATGAACAATTTAAATTTATAAAATGAGAATAATATCATAATTTACAAACGATTTGCATATATACCAAACAACACAAGTTATTCTTAAATATGTTATAATTAAATGTCAAATAAATACTTCAAACATTTACTTTATTCATTACAATCATTAGGTACTCACCCATTTTAATAAATTTGATTTCAAGTATAAAGCACTAAAAATTTGCTAATAGGGTGCTATTTAGGATTTGTTTACAGCTTTAAATAAAAATTATTTCACATACGAAATTGTTCCTTATTTATTTATTTATGGACAACCAATAACGTATATATTATAGTTGCCGTAAAACACCACAGACATAGTATGTTTCATTATGATAGAAAATAATTAAATTAAAATTCTAGCCAGTATTATGAAGTAGTATTTATCATATTTAATATCATATGCAGACTGCCTATTGTTACTGAGATTGTCTAGACAGAATAGTCAAATGATATTTTATCCAGCACGAGTATCAAAGCCATCACGCACAGCAGTTGCAAGTCATTGCGCCACCGAGGCACGCACAGTCGTTATAATTTTATAAAAAATCTAGTTTATACCTATCGCCATATGATGATGCGATAAACATAAACTAGATTTTTTACGGATGACACCCGGTACGTGTTCCTATGGGCTGACGCCCATGCATGCACGCACCCGTTGACTCCCACAGGAACATACAGGTATAAAAAATATATGTCTATGTTATTCTGTGCCTTGTTCTTTATTTTTAATTGAAGTCTCCTTAGTTTAATATCTAAGTTTACGGTGTGTATTACTTATGTTAACGCCGATGCATGCCGTGCTCCCCAGTTCGACAGTTCAGTATAAGTGTTACTACCGTGAGTCTATCTTATATAGGTAGGTATACCCACACAAAATATTGGTGTTAATCATCTATTCAATACGCTAACTTAAGTCCATTCCAATCCAATATAATGAAAAGGTAAACAAATAGTTCATCGTCATGACCATAGACATTTTAGTGATTGAATTGCAACGTCAATTAATTACCTAATCGAATCATTCGATTTATTGCAGTGAAAGAGTTAGATAGATATAACATGGAAACTGCTACAATTATATTGTATCGCGCTATAATTGTACCCATCATTTATTGTCTGCATTTGAGCAAACAGAATATAGTATGATACAGCAAAAGAAACATTCGCAAGGTTTATAATTCCGAATTGTTAAATTCGTCTAGCGGTTACGCTTTGGTGAATTTTTTGGTGATGAAGGCAAAAGAGAGAAGGATGATGTGGATCCAAGATTTTTCATGATGAAAGTACAGTTATTGTAGTTTACTGTATTGTCGTACCAAGGAGAAGCACAAACCAAAACAAGATGTAATCAAAATTTCGAAAGCAAGCCAAGTCTTCAGCAAAGGCACATAAAAGTAATAGTGCATCCGAATACATGAAGTAATCAGTAATCACCGACGAATATTTTTTATATTTTTTAGAATGGTAACATTTATTCAAATAGAAATTATTTGTTTTTACGGCTGCTTAACAATTTGAGTTGCAGTGGCCAGCCGCATATTATATTATGTTTTTATTTAACTCCGCACTATTTTTAACTTTTTTTTCGCAGAAGACTTTACAAACATTCAAACAACAGACATAAACACCACCCAGACTCGGCAAAACGAGCTGTGGATCACACAAATGTTTGTCCCATGTCGGATTCGAACCTATAGAGAGGTTCCTAAACTTTTAAGATAACGGAACCTTCACCAAATATCTTTTATTTTATGGAACCCCATATCAAATGATTACAAATCAAAAACACTGTAATTTAAATAAGAACAAAAACTTAACTGCGCCTCACATATTTTGCGCTATTCAAAATAATATTTGGTATTATTTAACTGCCAAAAATAAATGATTTCGTGGGACCCTGGTGCACACACATATGTAAGTACTGATTAGTTAGGTACTTGCTCTTTAATGGCAGTCATGGGCAGATTGTTTTAAATTTAAATCCTTCTGAATAGCGTTATTGCAAATTAATTTCAACAAAATTTTTGCTTATCAAATTTCGATTAACTATTCAATTACTCAAAATCTTAAGACTTGAACGAATTATATTTTGTGGTACAGCAATCATAAATTATAGATATCTTTTCATCGGACAAGTAACCTCTATTTTCGTCTGAAATTATTCAAATTAAATAATTATTTATCAATCAAACGTCAACTGCTTTAAAATGCGGTATTATGTGAGAATACCGCATTTTAAAGCAGTTAATAATAATGTTAATAATAGGAATACATTGAAATAGACTATATATGCAAATACGCCAGCTATATAGAAGTGAGTATATACATGTAAACAGAATTAATTTTAGTAGTAACCAGTATTTTGTTTCATAATATTTATTCTATGTCAATTTTGTATTATGCATCTCTATTAATAATGTTTTCATTTACAAAATTATGGTAAAATTAATATCTGTGTTCCGGCCAGATATCCTCGTAATCGTATCACTCCGTTCCACACGCTACTGCGTACGACTGTTTCTGGAGCAAACTCACTGACTTCACAGCTTTTTCGACTGACAAACCAATGTTAATGGCAAGATTCGATCCACATAATTACGTTATTATAAAAACAGATCAACCGAAATATAGTTTAAATTTATAATCATGTTGTTAGCTGATGTAAAATTTACTTTATAAGCTTCATGCTCAATGATCTAACAAAGCATGTTGTATTTGTTACACCTAGATTAATTGTTTTTAATAATATTTATATTTTCATGTAACCATGTAAACAAATGTTGGCATTTCTTGTTAATTAGGTACATATAAATATTATAAATAATCCTCATCAATATCCTTTTACCAAATACTTTTCTACTACTAAACTTTTATGTCAAGTATCCCTACTAGTTTATTTAAAAGACTACTTGATTTTTTTGATTTTCGGTGAGGTAGCTTTCATTTAAGAACCAATATTTTGAGCTAGCTATTCTACTGCTTTCGACGCCGTCGTCGTCAGATCAAATCACTATTGTTTAATATAAAGTAGATACGTACGATTTATTACGATAAACGCTGATAAGAAATACCGAATATAAATAAAATAAACTCTCGGCGCTTATTGGATCACTCCTTGATGTTTCTCATTGTCTCCCTAAAAATGCAATTCACTATATCGCGCCCTCAGTGGAATAGAGGCCTAATAAGAATGCTAACTTTGGAGGAGAGCAAAAACTGAGAGAAAGTTCTTTTATAATCTTTAGTTTAATTTAGTGAAAGTCATATCGTAAAATTAAGTGTAATTAATTAAAATTTTAAATTATTTACTTTTATTAACTTTTATGATTGAAAAATATCAAACTAATAGCGAGGCAACAAATTTTATTTTGGAATAAAGCCTATAATATTTTAGAATATTTTGTCAAATCTCATGGAAAATATTTGAGCTTGTGTATCTTTATTTGCATTATTCGAATCTGCAATAAAAAAGTCAACGTGATTGTACTTATGCCTTTTTTGCACAAGAGGTGCGATATGTAGCTCACTGTGACCAGTGATTTAGATAAAGTAAGCGTGATTTGACGCGCGCTCACTTTATCTGATAGAAATTTGGGGTAATGCTGCTAAAACCAAGTTACAAGAACTTCAAAGAATAGGAAAACAATATAAAAATACTTTTTCGATATCCATACCTCTTACCAACAATTCACATTTTGAAATAAACTAAGCTAATGATCTAATGGACATGAAACAATGTTATATATAAGTATAATAAATAAATTATAATTAAAGAAAATATCAATTAAACTATTCATACTAACTTGTCTTTTGTAAAGGAATCCCAAATTTATAAACGCCGCGCCGTCTTCGTCGGCCTAGCTAACTTGTATCTACTGACAAAGGTACGAAATTAGATTGAAAAAGGTAGAAAAAGTATTCATACTTTCGAACAAGCACAGCTTTACAACAAATTATCTTCTAATATAAAAATGTAAGCACAATTATTAATGGCTTTGAGTGTCAATTATTCCTGTGCAGAATTACAGATTTTAATAAAGAAATACACTGTCCTATAGAGCGTATAAAGCTATTAACTGAGTGGCCACCATTAGAATAAACCCACTGAAATGTTAAATATTATTTTCATTATTCGTCTTTTTGAAAATAAATTTCTTCACCCGTAATAGGTATGCAAAATTAGAATACAAAAATATGTTTTCAAATTATTTATAATATTATTAAACTGACATGATTTAATACACTGGAGCTTGTTAACACATTTATATAATTCTGAAATCCTTTCTTTATTCAATTGAAATAAGAGAAAGGGTCCTTCTTTGTAAAATTCATAGAAGTGTTAAGATACTTTCGTTGTTAACTAAGGATATTCGCATTCCTCATCTAGATTAAAGAAAAGCCTCGTCGTATGTATTAAAAGACGTAGCACTGGCACGTAGCACTCGTATCATTAAATACACACAGCGGACTAGAAACACCACGACCGACAGCTCGTCCCACTAACACGCCTAAGGCTATTAAGACACAATGATATTAGTTTTGCTACATAAGAGATGATGCCTCGTGTTATACCATTTTGCGCATAATTACCAACCATCTCTAGTTATAGAATTGGATTAGTAAAACCGATACTAAAGAGTATAGAGAAAGTCGAAATATTGATTTATTTAGATCACAATTACCTTACATTGGCAAGTCGCCGGTTACCAGTCCTCTCACAAAGTCTTCTTCCTTATGCTTTGCATTCATACCTATAAGTAAATAAGAATTAAAATAATTATTTATTTAGATACAATGTCATGTATTAAGTCTGACATCTATAATCCTGAAGGGATAGGCAGAGGTGCACTAAGTTCGTATTTTGTAAGTAGTTAGATCCCACGTTATAGGGGGCGAGCCTATTGTAGTGCACAATTGTACCGGCCACAACACAACAAACCCCGTGCTGCTACTGATCATTTCTTAACTGAGAAACCCAATAACACTTTCCCGTTCCGAAATCGAGACTTTATGCATAGTAGGTATTCACTAATATACTACTAGTATTCACACATACATACATACATATATATATGCCTTATCCTAACTTCCTAACTAATATTAAAAATGCGAATGACAGTTCGTTTATTTGTTTGTTGCGCTTTCATGCCGCAACTACTTGACCGTTCATCATGAAATTTCGCATACACGTTGTCAGGCGTACAGAAAACGATCATAAGGTCCTTTCCAAAAAAAGAAATGTTCCAGAAGGATAGAAATTCATTGACAAATCTATACTAATATTATAAAGCTGAAGAGTTTGTTTTTTTTGGTTGAAGGAGCTAATCTCAGGAACAACTAGTTCCAATTAAAAATTATTTCATTGTTGGATAGCCTATTTATCGAGGAAGGTTATAGGCTATATAACATCATGTTACGACCCACGGGGACGGCGTGTAATGATTTTGTATTTATTATTAATTTATGATTAAAATTAGGTTACTGCATTTAGTTGTGGTTATGACTACATAATTATTCTAATGTATTTATTTAATAAATCTATTTCATGCTGTTTTGTGTAAAATATTTTCTGTATACTAAACTATAATTTTTGAAATAAATTATAATGTATTATTTACAATTTAGCAGTTCGATATGTTACGAGGCTGACATTTTGTAAGTCAATAAAAGGATAATAATTTGAATCGTGAAATAAAACGTATTTCCGGCAAATAGAATAAAATAATGACGTTGACTTGCAAAACGGCATTCTCGTTGGTGAGCTAGCATTGTAAAGATCGTTTGGAATAGTGGAAAAGTGTTAAAGGAGAATAAACGTTTTATTGAATCTATCCATTGGAGTGTTTAATTTCATCACAGGCGCAGTAACTATAAACGCGGGTAAAACCGCGGGCGCATCTAGTTCTATATGAATGTTAGCGAAGCTAGGGGCAAAATCTAGACCGTATTTATATAAACAATAACGTATCTATGTCTATTTAGTTATCACCGTATTGCCGGTTTAATGAAGATAGCTTAAACACTAAACTATCCGAAGAAGAATCGAGAATAACTAACAGCCTGGTTTACATCTTCAAACAACATGCTAATTAAAGATAAAGTTCCTAAAAATATGAGCAATGGCTCACTTAGTTTGAAGAGGACATCTACAATAAGCCGTAACATTTTTAATAATCTTATGGACTAGTAAATTATTTCTTAAACAGGAGATCTATGCCAAATATACAGGCAATGTCCATATTATAGATACATATATATAAATCTTTTTGCAACATTTACCATAAAATCACCCCTAACTTCAAACAATCCTAACCTCAAAATCTATAGTGTATATTGTTTAGTTTTCTAAAGGTTTTATGGGCGAAGTCATAAAATTGCGATTTTCACAAGCGGCGGGTGTCGTGGAAATAAGAGCGTTCATTCAGTCAACTGGATTATACCGCGGGCGCCGCACGTGCGCGCCACTACAGCGTGTAACAGTTACAACAGACGCTAACTTTAATACCGTAAAGTTCTTGTAAACCAAAAATATGCAAAACAGTGCAACAAATAGTTACAGTTACTTATATGTTTTGGACATGCTGAAAAATACAGCAATCAATATGATTTAATTATTTAAGGTGAGTTTTAGAAAATCTTGTATTAAATTAAATAAAATCTATTTGCAATTTCGGCTTTGTTAAATTTAAATAAATATAAAAATACAATATAATTTATTATATACATAAAATTAACGAAGAGGGTTACATCAAAACATTTGAAAAGCGACTTATTTAAAACGTGTTCTGCGTGTATTACAAAAGAATTAAATTTATGCTAGCAATCGAGCTATAAATATTTGCATACTTAATAAAATTCTTCCTAGCATTGCTAGTTAATGCGGTTTTATTTTCAAAACTTAAGCGATGTCCCA
The DNA here is from genome assembly GCA_963675205.1 of Catocala nupta. Lineage (NCBI taxonomy): Eukaryota > Metazoa > Arthropoda > Insecta > Lepidoptera > Erebidae > Catocala > Catocala nupta. The sequence goes on along the minus strand of OY776086.1, from coordinate 19,881,075 downwards.
AAATCATTAAAATGTCCATACTTTTATACTATTTTTGGTCATAGATATATATACCTAGCTGGTATAATGTACAAGAATTATTCTACTAACAAAAGCATATTTATTAAAAGCTTTATTAAAATAGCGCAGCACATTGCATTGCGATTCGTATTAAAGCCTACCTGGGCGATATTTATATGAATCAAGATAAGCTGCAAATGTATAAATATAACAGTATCAAATATAATATTTTAATATTTGTGCTACGATTTGGCATGTTCTCTTTTAATTATTTCTTTAATGAGGTTATAACGTAAAGTTACTCGTGTAAAAAATAAAAACTATCGTAATATAATTATAAAACGATTATAATCATATACATTTAAAGTAATGCTAATTCACATTTAAAATCCATGCCTGATGCGCATGAATGATAGAACTTTAAACAATAGAGAATAACCTGTCTGGATTTAAAGATATCCCTGACCTGACCAATGTATGTAAATATTTTTCCTACGCCATTTGCTGTTCACAATTGTACAGTAACACAGGCTGTTACAATTTGGTAAAATTTTTGGGTGATTTGCCGTAACTGACTTGTTGTAAGTTACAGGTTGTTGTGTTCCTCTGAGCCGAAACATTATATAAATTTAATTTAATTTTTGTTTAGTGTTAATAACACTAGACGTAAAAAATACTCTCTACGGCCTTATTAGTCTATCATCAGCATAGTAATATATAATAATTATTATTATTATTATGTAAACATCGGCCATGCGCTCAGACAGTCTTTCATTTTGTCATATGCAGCAGCTCATTTGCTTTTTTGGCAAAACGTCTTGGGTTGCAACGACATAAGAATTGAATTATCAATTCTATTTTACTCGATATCGATGTCGAAATGAAATGTGCGTTTCAATGCCTGTATTTATTATTTTTAAATACAAATAACAGAAATTAAATAAAAAATTAGCACTTGTTGCTTCCTTGTTATTAGATACTAGCGGGCCCGACAGACGTTGTCCGGTATATAGAAAAAAAAATATCTAAACCATTCTCGAATCCAATTGAACACACACAAAAAAAAACATCAAAATCGGTCCAACCGTTTAGGAGGAGTTTAATTACAAACACACGTACAGAAGATTTATACAGGGTGATTTTGAAATCGTGTAATTCCTTTTAACCACGCATTCTACTGGTGATATAGAATAACCCTGACCATATTTTTTCTTAATTAGAATAATGGTTTCGGCAAAATTAGAGTACAGATTTTTTTCATAAAATGATTTCAAATAGTCATATTTTAACCACCTGACACAATCTTAATATTTTACTAATTTAAAAATAATAACATAACAATAACTGATGTCGTAAATAATAAGGGGCAATAAAAAGGACCGCCCCTTATTATTTACGACATTAATTATTAATATGTTTTTTTATTTTAATTAGTAAAAAATTAAAATTGCCTCGGTTGGTTAACATATGACTATCTGACACCATTTCACGAAAAAAACGATACAATAATTTTTCAAAAAAAAACTATTCTGATTAAATAAAAATATGGTCAGGGTTATTCTATATCACCAGTAGAATGCGTGGTTAAAGGGAATTACACGATTTCAAAATCACCCTGTATATACCTATTTATAAAGATTGGACCATTAAGACACCGTGTAAAATAACACAAACAAGCGTTAATTCTATAAAGCACATGAAATTATTTTTACTAATAATAATGTATAATTACAACCTAGCTTTTTTTACAAATTAAAAAATTGTAATGGTTGTCGTAAAAACACATAGCATAATCGATCATTTTTCTTGTATATATTTTATAATAAAAACCAAAACTGGATTTAAACGTATTTAGACATTAGCGATTTTGCACATATGTACATAATATGTATAAACCTATTGTCTAATACTAAATTAAGTACATATTACCTATGTACTTAATTTAGTATTAGACAATGGGTTTTAATCGCGTTGGTGAATAATTATTCACTACACCGATTAGTTAATTGAAAACATTTTTTGACTATTTTTAGTATACGCATGAACTTCGTGCACCTTTGTTACTGTGGTATCCACTGATTGTTGCCGAATTGTTTAGTCAAGTGCAAGGCAGATCGTCGTACTGATTGCTCAATTGAACGATGATTGCCCGATATTTAATTTAACAATAGTAATAATGGATCTCTTAGTACTTCCTAGTTTGTGTGTTCGTCTGTGACAGTTGCTTATCTATGGAAGTAATAATGCTATCAGCTCGAAATGTGGATGGTTATAAATTATGCTTACCCACCGAACACAAACATGTTTACCCGCGCGCACAAAGGTTTTGTAAATGTCTGTTGCAAAAGGTGTCGAAAGGGAGGCAATCCATTTACTTTGGGAATACTGTGTCAAATGGAGTATAATATATTTTTATTTGATTATATTTCGCATCAATTTTGACTTCTGATGAAAATGTCAATAAAATAACATTTCGCCTCCGCCGATCATCTCCGAAGTTAGAAGAGCGATAAATCTGGAATTATTAGCATTATAGCAATTGACGTAAAGATTAGGTAATGAAAATATTATACACGCATAGATACGTGGTATCTTTTCCTATTATTACTAAAATTAGTAGTTAGAATATAAATAAACTATAGTCTATTCCAATCCAATAAAATAAAAAGGTATACAAACGGTTCATTGCCATGACCATAGACATTTTAGTGATGTTCAATTGTAGCGTCAATTGTAAGTAAATTAATTACCTAATCAAATCATTCGATTTAATACAGCGAAAGAGTTAGCACTGACATAGACACTGCTACAATTATATCTTATCGCGCTATAATTGTACCCATCATTCGATTTTGCAGTTGAGCAAACAGAATATAGTATACAGGAAAAAATATTTGCATGGTATATCATTTCTTATTGTTAAAAAGAATAACCTAATCAAAGTTATTTACCACTTACAATGAAAGTTGTGATCGTCAAAAATTATGTACTCATTTAGGGCACAAAATAACACTTATGAACGTCAAAGGTTATTACAGTGAGCTAATTAAATTATTTATTATTATTATTGTAGCCAATTACTATTGTTATTTGTCCAAATCTTGTAGCTAAATGTTTTTGCTTCAAGAAGAAGCACAGGTCAAATCAGTATATAATTAATATTCCGTAAGTAAGCGAAGTCGTCACAGCAAAAGCATACAAAAGTAATAGAGCAGTCAACAAAATGGCAGCATTTTCTTGACGGTCAGGATATTTTATTTATTTTAGAATGATCAAAATAAATTCAAATTTTTTGATTTAATTTGGTTTTACGGCTACTTATCACCTTGAGTTGCAGTGGCCAGCCGCATACTCCTCTTAATTTTTAACTCCCGTGCTAGGTTTATATATTGTATCACAGAAGACTTTACAAACATTCAGACAATGGACATAAAATGCACTCAGACACTCAGGAAAAACGATTTGTGGATCACACAAATGTTTGTCCCGTGTGTGATTCGAACCCATAGCATAGTCAACCTTTTTCAAAATACAAAGCTCTGTTTCTACACATAGTATCGGCAAGGGTGACCTTTCCTGTAGCACGTAAGTAGTTACTTTTACTTGGATTTAATGGCAGTAATAAACCGATTTATTTAAATTTTAAATTCCTCTAGATACCGTATATTTAATTGCAAATTAATTTTAACTATCTTTTTGTAAAGCAAATTTCGATTAACTAATCGATTACTAAAGATCTTAAGACTTAAACTAATCATTGTTAGTCGTGCAGCCCTATGCAATCATAAATTATAGATATTTTTTCATCTGTCAAATAACCTCAGTTTTCGACTAAGATTTTTCAAATTAGATAATAATTTATTAATCTAACGGCAATTGCTTTAAAATGCCTTGAGGTATCATGTGTAAACTTTCAAAATACGGATAAACTTATTAAATTTTAGTAAGTAATTATGATAAATTAAACAAAATTTGGTTTGTGTATATTTACATCAGAATAGATTAGAGTAGACTATATAATTAAAACCGAATGACGCTTTGTACCTAAGTCGTTTCAATTGTTAGACGCTGGCGACTGTGACAGAGTTCATACTTATACGGTTGTCAACGTTAACCTCATGCTTATTTGTAAATTGATAAGGATTTAATTGTGTGTGATTAAGACTATGTTTAGTGCAGACGCCTTGCATCGGCCTGACGTAAGCTAGCGTGCGCTGTTAAAAATGAATTTATACATAAAATCTCTGCTGTATGGTAATATATACATCGCTATACCAAGTCTCTTAATTATTGCTTATATAGGTACAAAGATAACTAAACGAAAATATAACGACAGTCTTCATCGTAAATATAAAATTAGGTAGGTATATTGGATAAAATGAAATTAATAAAACGAAATATATGATTTTTGCAGTAGTGTTATTACGTTTCTATTTTCTGAAAATCATATGATTTTATTAACTTGTTAGAACCTTTTTCACATCATATTGCGGGTGAAATCTTGGGCATCAACATTCGGTTTAAGCTTTTGTTATATGTTTATATTCGATAACTTTGAGTTTAAACAATTACAGTATAATTATACATATAACTATTACTGGACGTTAATTTAAAACAATTTCGATTAAATTAAAAGAATTATATTAGTAACACATCTCTGCAAATGAATCACGTTTATTCTAGTTATTAGTTATGTGTTGTACAGTACAGATTATATTTTTAACAATAAAATTGAACAATCCTGCAATCAATCATTTAATAATAACTTTACACAACGTTACAATTCGTATTGCTAATGTCTCCAATGTGATCTGAAATGATTCGAACAAAGCATATGCTTTATAAAGCACTAGTTTTTCCGCAGCTTCGTCCGCGTAATTTCCCCGGGATTGCAAACCAGGATAAAAAGTATCATATATAAAAACTATCTGCGTGTCAAGTTGAATCCGAATATATTAGGTAGTAGCAAATATCCAAATATCTTAAAAAAAATTCACAGTTTATAATATAAGAACGATTGGTAATACGATACGATATACGATAATAATAAGACATTGACCTGTCGTGTAATACCGCTTGAATTTGTTCAAAACGCCATTTTGCCCGCCAATTTGGCTGGCATTTTACTAACGCCTCCCAAATTGGACTTTGCTGACAATTTTGAAACACGGAGAGTTATTCATTAAATCTTTATGATGACAAAAGGCGACCCTTTTGTCATAACTCATAACGATACAATGTGTTAAAGACGACTCGTTAATACACGAGTCTGCAAGAGTTTGAATAGTCCAATTCTTGTACAGTAACTAACCAGTTATATTTATGGTCCTACTTAATAGCGGGTCAGGCTATTACAGTCTATCTACACTCTTACACATTTCTAAAAAACGTAAAACCATTAAGGATTTTAATTTTAAAGGAGAATTATTAGTATCACGTTTACTCCAACCGATAATTGGCGTCGGAACCATATCACCGATTCTTAAGCAAACATCAATGTAATCTAATGTCCATGTAGTAATATTTTTCTTTATAATTTACTTTAAAAGTATTATACTCACATTTATTGATATAAATACATATAACTGGCTGTTACCCGTAGCTTCGTTATGGGTAACTGCCAGTTTTTTGCTGATAATAACTGGCTGTATTCATATATATATTTTTGATATGGAAATCCATATCAAATGAATAACGCCTACAGGTCAGTTTTACAGGTTGAAAACTGAAATGACCTTAAAATATTCATCTAAATAATCATGTTTATTATTCAGGCTTATAAAGTATGTTAGATTATAATATAAATAAAGAAAGGCTGCCATACATGCTCTTGCCACGTACCTAGGTTGTGGTGATGGAGAGGTCGTTCTCAAGGTTGACTTGAAAAATGCTTTCAATTCAGTAAACAGAGATACCTTGTTGACACAGGCAAAATTAGAAACACCCAAAATTTTTAAATTTCTTTGGCAATGTTACAGGTACCCTACAAAATTACTATATAAGGATAATCTTTTAGAATCTGCAGTCGGATGTCAACAAGGTGACCCTCTTGGACCGGTCATTTTCAGTTTAGCAATTCACCCTATTATTCAACAGATAAATTCAAAATGTAATGTCTGGTATTTAGACGATGGGACTCTTGGAGGCGATGCAGATACAATATTACAGGACTTGGCCCTTCTTAAAGATAAATTTGCATCTATTGGCTTGGAATTAAATACCGGTAAATGTGAACTTTTTTTGAACAATATTGAAAACAATAACAAACATTTGGTACTTTCAAAATTTAATTGTTTGGCTCCAAACATCAAAATTATGGATAAAAGTTCTCTTCGCCTCCTTGGGTCACCAGTCTTTGAAGAAGCTTTTAATTCTTTCATAGATGAGAAGATTCAAAATTTTTGTGAAATTTCAGATCGCCGCCTCAAAATTAATATTCATTCAGCTTTTACAATTATTCGATATTGCCTTTTTGTTCCCAAATTAACGCATGCGCTAAGATCATCACAGTTTTGGAAAAATTTAGTACCTTTAGAAAAAATTGATAAAATTATTCAAAATACTCTGAAAAATATTTTAAATGTAGATTTGAACGACCGAGCTTGGCTACAGGCTTCTCTGCCTGTACGTCTTGGTGGGCTCGGCGTTCGCAAAATTTCAGATGTTAGTTTACCGGCGTTCCTGTCCTCGGTTCACAGCACGGAAGAATTAACCAGGAAAATTTTAGCACCCACGCTGGTTAATTCAGAAGTGCTGTGCAAAACTGACGCTGTGAACGCCTGGAAAATGGCTTGTCCGAATTCTGTTTTGCCAACCAACCTATTCTCCCAGCGGCAGTGGGACGGGCCGCTTAGCAACTCTGTAAGAGAAAAGCTTTTTACTACATCTTCCAATGTTGCTGAGCGTGCTCGATTGCTGGCTGTGGGAGAATGGGAATCTGGTCTTTGGCTCCAGGCGCTTCCATCGTCCAATATAGGTACCATGTTGGACGATACCACTTTCCGCCTCGCCACTTGCCTCCCTTTAGGTGTTTCGTGTGTTTCTCCGCATTGCTGTCACTGTGGAGAAGCTGTCGATAGCCTCGGACACCATGGACTCTCTTGTAGCCAAAGCGCTGGTCGAATTTGTCGCCACGCTAATCTTAATGACATACTACGTCGTGCTCTTGTCACTGCTGGCGTTCCAGCTGTACTTGAACCCAATGGCTTGGTACGCGACGATGGGAAGAGACCGGATGGAATGTCATTGTTGCCTTGGAAGATGGGCAGGCCTTTGGTGTGGGACGCAACGTGCGTTGACACCCTTGCGCCATCACATCTTCCAAGCACTGCGGGACGTGCCGGCGCTGCTGCTGCAACCGCGGAAACCCTCAAACGGCGCAAATATAGTAATTTAGTCGGAAATTACATTTTTGTGCCGTTTGGGGTGAAAACCCTAGGTTCATGGGGTCCGAGCGCTCGTATTTTGTACAGGGAGATCGCAAAACGCCTGATCGACGTTTCGCGTGATCAGAAGGCTGCTCTTTTCTTGGCCCAAAGAATCAGCATTGTCATTCAACGTGGCAATGCTGCCAGTCTTCTGGGCACGTTACCAGTTGACAGCGATGCTGAAGAATTCTACGAAGCCTAAACCATTTTTGTATATATTTAGTATTATAATTATTTGTGTTTTTGTAATTATGCCACAATATGTATTGTATGTCATCTCTTAATGTAAAATATTTATATAATTGTGTTTAATTGTATTTTGTAGGTAAGTTATTATTGAAATAATAAAGAAAACGTTTATTATGTCATAGAGCGCTCAGATGTGTCTCATTTCAAATAACATGATTTTCATCTTTATAACGTTAAGGTAAACGTAAGATATAGCGTCTGTTAATATAATTTCATTACATAAAACTTATTTCGTTTTACATAATTGGATATGACGGTATTTTAATCGAAAATGATTTATTATAAACTAGTTTTTGCCCGCGACTTGCTATATTTTCTCTCTTAGTGCTCGGCTTCTAATCGGCGTATCAAGATATAATGTGCATCAGATTTTAAAATAGACCTACAGCAATACAATTGTAAAAATTGCATTTAATGTCGTACAGTGGTTTTTGCGTCATGCGCGTACAAACATACAGATAGACAAAAATTCCGATAGAAATATAACTAAAAGGATCTAATCGAAGTGCACGTTACAAACCAATTTTTTATATAAAATTCGTTGTCTATCCTACAGCATTTTTTTAAAAGAAAAGCTGTCTTTTGTACAAAAAGAATATTCTTACCTAACTTCTAAAACCCATTGCAATATAATAACGCTACCAGTAGGTGTATTTTTTACTAATAATTAATATACCGTCATAAGGGAAAAATACTTATCTGCCAATATTTTTATATTTAATAAAAAAATACTGGCAGATGGGCAGATTCTTTACTGATACCAAATATGCAAATTACTCGATTTCGATTTGATGCGTCTGTTTCAGTAGGTGTACGACTATGAAAATACATTAGTAATTATGTACAATTTTACGGACTTTACTGTACTTTTTTATTTTTACTAAACGCAACCCGGTTACGGTTGTGGCTATGTCTGTTCCTCCCTACTGTTTGTCACAGCTGTAACTATTACTGCTATCAATTTCAAATATGAAGTAGTCATAAATAGGCATAAGCAAATGCAACTGTTGCGCATGAGGTCTCAGGCTCTATTCTCTGCTCGGACAAAATGTTTTCTACCCAGTCTGAAACTAAACTCGATAGACAGCAATTAATTTGTTTTTATTATATGGGACAACTACTACCTACTACATAGCTGACGAAATTAGGCTTAACATACCATACCTTTACATACTTCTTCGGGGATGATTTCTAAACGCTTTTGTTTAACGTACGGTACCCTCCATGAGCTTGTTGGACTTGTACATTACCGATATTTTTTATGCTAGCTGTTACCTGCGATTTCATCAGCAAGTTAAACCGCGCAATTTACCAAAGAAAGGATCTAAAATAAAAGTAGCATAAGTTAGTCCTTATAACACCAGCTATCTGCTAGTGAAAATCCCGCAACAATCGGTCCAGCCGTTTCAGAGATTAGCCGGAATAAAGAGACAGTCACACATACTTATTTTTTTATATAAGTACCATATATACTTTCATGTGCATTGAGTAAAAAGCTGTTAATTTGACATTATATACAGACACTTCAATTTTATTTATTTGCATAGATTGTTTCTCAACAAATTAACATACATTATTTGTAGGTACTGGTAGTGACAACTGTTCTAGCACTATTGATAACTACTACAAAATAATAAAAAATATCTATGAACATTGTTCTGCGGAGGCAAGCTCTACATTTACCTATAAATTATTAAAAGTTTCATTTTCTCTGTCACTTTGTATGAGCAATAATTATGATATTTCGCATATAGAAGGCAGTGTTTATAAAGTTCCCTTGTTAAAATCCGTTTTTGACTTTGTTTATTGGTCGGTAGCTTGGCTGTCAAGCTGCTTTGTTCAATTTGAGTAGAGCTCTTTAAGATTATAATCAACTCTGCATTCAATGGTATGGACCTCAACTGGCAGACACGTAAAAAGCCACTTGATACATTGATAGACTTGATCTGAGTGGTGTTGTTCCCGAAACAGCATCGATCGCTACGAAAGCCTTTGCCGGCTTATGACCAGTGAATGACAGCCACAATCAAGTTTATTCACGGTTTTGTAACTATCAACCTATTTGTTACCACAACTGTTCAGTACATTAAAGTTGTTTATACGAAGTCTATAGGATAGAAAGGAGCAACGTTAACAAGCATTTCCGTATTACAATTATACTTAAGATAATTTTAATGTACTAACTATACTAAAACATGACAATAGCATTCACGTATTTTAGATAATATTAATATTTATTAAATATTTTATCCTCTCAGTCGATTTCGTATATGTACATATCGCCTGTAATATTCCATGGATACCATAAGATCTAAAATTCTGTGAACACTCCAATTAGAATGAACATGAATGAATTAGATGGCTTTGTTTTATTAATTACGGCAATATTGGGTATCGACGGTATACTTCTAGTCACATGTAATTTTTACCTAATTTACATATTATTTATTTCTTAATAAGTAAAGTAATAAAATTGAATAGAGATTCAAAAGCTGTAAAAAGAAATTTTATAAAATTGAATCATTAAGAATTCTACTTTTTTATTTTATAGTAGTGCACCGACATCTTTTACGATATAACTAAACTACTAAACAGTTCTAGTATCGATTTCCGTTAGATGGTGTCAAATAGTAGCTTATACCATTTTAGTTTTGACATGGGTATGCATTTTTGCAGCTCGCTGTACCTACAAACATGGCAGATGTGATACTGCCCGGAGATCCGCTCCGGGTCTCCTTTTTCAGGGTATCGAGTGTGATACCCCTCCTAGTGGCTCGCAACATTATCGCCTTCTGCTTCCTTTAAGGCCCGTATGCCTGTGGTGGTTTTACAAGGCAGCGACCGGGTTAACATGTGTCATTCTGACTTTATAATGGGACAGTACATATATCTGATATATACTGTTTTTAATCCATACTTTATATTATACAAGCCTATCATAGACCCTACATTTTACAATTTGAACTATGGGGATGGGTAAACAGCCATCCATTTAGGTTCCATATTTAGCACCTAGTGCCTTTGTAGATAAGTATATCTCATTCTAAATTAAAACTCTGAAAAGACCTCTGTTGAATGAAAAAACGCTGGATCCATGTCCACATGCAGGTATCCCTAAGAGCCGAGTATTTTCCTAACGGGTATTTCCCGAGCACGTGAAATACTCTTGACAAATAAACAAATTATAATATATATATTTGTTATAATAATTAATATTTACGTAATATCGTTACATTGTCCAGGTTTCATTAAATGTAAAATTGTGTGGACACACACTAGCATAGGTTTGCGCGGTGGCGGAGCGGAGCTGTGATAGGTATACCGGTGAAGGTCCGGTTGAATGATTTTTTCATTGCCTGAGTAACTATACGAGCGATGACAGCACGGACACGCTGCGTAGCCGTGTTTAAAAGCGTTCCAAGTTGGTCGGGACCAAAGTATTCTTAACAAAAACATTAACATAATATGTGCTTACAAACATATCGCACGAAAGTGTTACAAAACTACTTTTGAAATGAATCTACTTTATACGGATTTTGTACCGTTGTTTATATAGAGCTTTAAAATAAAAAACGCGACAAAATCCGTATAAAATAGTTTAATTACAATTTATAACACTCGCGTAAACATAAAACAATATTATGTAAAACTACTTTAATTAATTTATAGCTTTGAAATTTTCTTCCACAGTATATTATTTTAAAAGTGTTTTTGTCATCTCTATCGTGGTAGTCATACAAACAACGGTGTGGTTATATGTTTCAGTTAAAATAATAACAGCTTTTTAGCAACTTCAAAAACCGATACTAAGTCGTCTTCACACCGCACCGTCACCGTTCTGTGTAAAGTCGTTCATAGACTAGAACAAAATACAATGCAGAAGACGCACGACTCCGGCTTTGCAGTGTAGGTACATGCATAACCTCCCGCGACACCGCGACACCCCGCTAACGCTCGATTGTATGTGTAATATTTTATACTAATTAGAACAATCCAAAGAAGAACTACCTACGCTGTCTGTGTGTGAAGAAATTTAAGTTAGCTACACGCTAGGAGGTGTTACGGATGGACCAATATGAAAAACATTTTACACGAACCGGAGCCACGGTAATGTTCTATCTAACTAGTCCATTAAAAAGTTACATTTGGGGTTGCGTTTTTCAGAGGACGCAATTTTATTTTTTTGTGTAGTGGGGGTTAGTATAAGCTTAAGTTCAAGTTTGTGAAGTCGCCACCCTTGTCCCCCGGTCGCCATCTTGGAAAAAGGGGGTGCAAAGGGTTTTCGAGCTGTATCTCGTAAACTAGCAACTCTACAGAAAATATCAAAAGACATTAATTGTAGCAAATTAAATTGTCTACAACTTTATTCTTGTTACTTTTTATCGTAAAATGGAAAATAAAAAGCCCGTTGCTGACTCTATTGCTAATGTGGTGCTACAGGGTATGGAGCTTTTTATTCCGTCCTCTGTGGTCCCCATTGGTAGCAAATTTCAGCCTTGGTTTGGTCCATCTTCCAAAAACGGTTTTCGCAGGAAGCAGGAAGCTTACCAAGCCTGGGCCGATTCGGTGACGGCATGTGATGTAAATACCAGCGCATTAAAAAAGGAGTATCACTTTGCTTCCCGGTCCTTCAAAAGAGACATTGCAAGGGCGAAGTCGAAGCACATTTGTGGAATTGGCGAGAGGCTTGAGCGTCTTCCTTCGGGAACTCGTGCATTCAGGTCTCTTACCAAAGCTATCGAAGGAAATTTCTGCAAGCCATCGTTTTCACCCCTACACATGGAAAATGATTCGTTGGCCCACGACGCAAAAGATAAAGCCGACCTTCTGGGCAAACTTTTTGCGTCCAACTCGAGTTTGGATGACGGGGGACAAAAACCGCCTACTATACCGCGGTGTGACGGTTGTATGCCGGATATCCGGTTTTACCAACGTTCAGTGCGCTTAGCACTTCTATCCCTTGATATCCATAAGTCGAGTGGGCCTGATGGAATTCCTCCTATTGTGTTAAAGATGTGCGCTCCTGAGTTGGCGCTGTTCTTAACGCGACTATTTCGGCTCTCTTACTCTTCTAGCGTAGTCCCGACATCATGGAAGTCAGCATTGGTCCACCCAATCCCAAAAAAAGGCGACTGCTCAAATCCGTCCAACTACAGACCGATAGCCATAACTCCCCTTTTCTCGAAGATAATGGAATCCATTATCAACTGTCAGCTCTTACGGTACCTAGAGGGTCATCAGCTGCTTAGTGACCAGCAGCACGGTTTCCGTAAGGGTCGGTCGGCTGCTGATCTTTTAGTATATCTAACACATCGTTGAGCACAGGCGATCGAGACAAAGGGGGAAGCCTTGGTTAGTTTGGACATAGCGAAGACCTTTTTTCGTGTCTGGCACAAAGCGCTTCTTTCGAAGCTCTCTTCCTATGGGCTTCCAGAGATATTATGCGAATGGATCACTAGCTTTTTAGCAGACAGAAGCATTGTGAATTTGAAAAATTGTGAATGCTCTAACTCCATGCCTGTAAATGCTGGTGGAACACCAGCAAGGCTGTGTGCTATCGCCTACTCTGATCCTCCTCCATATCAATGACATGTTGCAAATAACTAAAATTCATTGTTATGCAGTCGACAGCACGATTGCTCGTTTTGAGCATATCCCCATTACTATCTCAGCCAATATTGGAATACTTGGAATCGACGTATCGAATAAAGTCCAGTTTCGCGGCTATTTAGAGGGTAAGGCTTGGCATGCCCAACAGATCGAGACAGTATTTCACGCCGACTACTACCGCCTACTACTTTACAAGGCGCAGGTTCGGCCTCACATGGAATACTGTTCTCATCTTTGGGCAGAGGCACCTCAGTACCAGCTTCTCCCTCTGGACCGCATTCAACGGAGAGCGACTCGAATCGTCGACTGCCGGGTTGTTTCAAATCAGCTAGACCCCTTGGCGCTGCGGAGAGATGTGGCCTCGCTATGCATCTTCTATCGTTTTTACTATGGGGAGTGCACCGAGGAATTGTTCGGACTGATCCCTGCCTAGGACGCCGTACGCCGTAGGACGATGGCGAAAAGGCCATCGTCCTACGCGACAGAATTTCCATCCCCATCATTTAGATGGTTGGCAGTCCACAACTGTGCGTTTTTTCAGAAATTTTCTGCCTCGCACATTTTAACTGTAGAATAAACTGTCGCCTGCGGTATTTCCGGATCAATATGGACTACAAACCATCAAGAAAAGAGCGTACTCCTTTTAAAAAGGCCGGCAACGCATTTGTAACTACTCTGGTGTTGTCCATGGGCGGCGGTAATCGCTTCCATCAGGCGATCCGTATGCTAGTTTACCAGTTATCTCATAAAAAAAATAAAAAAAACCATTACCGTGCCAGAGCGGTGTTAGACGGCGCGGGCGTGGGTGACCCAACATACCGGCACAATAAACAGCCGGCCGTGTTGTGCGGTGCAGAAGCGACTCAACAAGGCTCGGACCCAGAGGCGTGCACCCTCGTTTTAATAATTTCTAGTGTATTATAGTGTATTCTTAATACACTGGAAATAAGATTACTAAGTTATCTTAAACTAGGTTTTGCCCGCGGCTTCGCTCGCGTAAAAGTAGGTTATGGGTAAAGAATTAAAAAAATCGGTTGATTAGTTTTTGAGTTAAATCCTTATAAACAAGTAAAAATATCAATTTTTCCCTTTTTATAATATTAAGTACAGTATAGAAAATCAAGCACAGTTTCTTTTTACAGATATGAAAAATATAGGCACCCGTAACTTACATTCTTAAAGTTTAATTAGTTAATGTTATATTCTATAAGAATATAACATTAACTAATTACAGTTTAAGAATAAGAAAAAGGGTTTTTTGACCTACATACAATTAATTTATAACATACCTAATTGCCTACTACAATAAATATTTTCATACCAGAACAATACGCCTTCTACCTTATATTTGGAACCTAAACATAACTAACGAAATGTTTAATACAGTCAGTTTAGACATTCGGATATAAAGAAGTTCTCTTACGAGACTAAAAAATAACGCAAAGAAACGAATTTAACAAATTATTTGTAATATCCGCGTTTGTCTTCATTGACGTAGTTAATCTTAAAAACATAAAAGCAAAATATGTTTGTATGTAAATTCATTTTAACGGAATAATTCAATTAACGGAGTGTAAAATTTGCTAGTTTTCAACTCATGATAATTATCTCGAAGCTAATTTTATTCCAAAAAAATGGTAATGGGGACGCATATCATTTAAAATTATAATTTTAATAATACATACAAACCAGGTAGTTGGAACTGCGGCATAGTAGAATTCACTTAATATTCTAGTTACTACATTACTAGTAACTACATTACTCATTATTACTAAGTTAAAAATATAACCTCAATTGGCATAGGCTTTTTATATACAATGGAGGTGATAATCAAACTAACGGCCCGCCTTATGAGTAAATATAACCATAGCCTATAAATGCTTGTCGATACTTAATTAATCATAAATATTACAATACAGCATATATTTATATTTATTGATTTATACTATAAACAAACTCAATAATTTCATCACTTTAAAAATTAGTATCGAAAGACAAAACTATCTGTCTATCGACAAAAATTGAGCTTAAAATTACTCAGTTCATATTTAGAATTCACGTTTCTAGTTTTATAACTAGTCTTGCTATAAATATTGTTACAAGGAAAAATCTTTGTTTTTCTATTGCATAAAACATTTATTACTGTTATGTGTGTTAGTTTATACATTAATATAATAACATAAAAAATATATGAAGCTCATTAAAATTATCTCCATTGGCTTTCATACAGTCGTTTAAACGTTGAGGCCAGTTATCAGTAGAAACACGCACTCTCTCCATGGGAAAATTCTTACTGCCAATTGGGTTGGAATGGATGGAATGGAATGGATTGTTTAAGGGACTTCAAATTATCATGGCGTTTAGAGCATGCCCTACTCTCTAAAACTGACCATAAATCATAATCCAGCAGATTGCGGATTAGTTGTAAGCAATATTCACGACGCGAAATCTAATCTTCACTGTTTAGCACTCTCCGATCACGATACGGCGCAGTCGTTAATCGTTAAAATGGAAATTCAACATAACACAAAACAAATGTCTAGTCACTGATTTAAAAAAGTAAGAGATCTCAGTAAAGAAAACATAAGCAAATTTATAAATTATATATCAAACTTGTCCTTCTCTGATCTTTTTTATAAACTATGTTTTCCCATTATAAACATAAAAATCTCCAAAAAACACGCATAAAATCGAAACCTTAGAAATAATATCAAACGATGTTGTATAAAAAAAAGAATATTATATATAAATTATCATTTAAATAAACATAACAAGAAACAGAATAAAATTAAATACGAAAACTATACTAGAGTTTTAAAGCAGTGCATTAATAAAGCTCAACAAATTATTAGCCTAAATTATATAAAATTTCAAAAAATGCCAGTGTAGCTGCATGGAACATCATAAAAGAAAATAACAATAAATTTGAAAATAGAATCGATATTGATAAAATAGAATTTGATCAAAAGTCTTATGTCAACCCAAAACAAAGCGAACTATTTAACAATTTTTATACATCCCTAAGTAAAATAACAATATATAAAAATACAACTAGTCAGCATTTGTCAAAAAATACGATACCCTTTAACCCGAACACAATTTTTTTAACACCAATAGAAGAAGATAAAACTCTTAAGACAATTCTTTCCTTAAAAAACACGCACTCTTCTGGTTACGATGAAATAGATACAAAAGTTTTAAAAGTATGCGCACAATGTATTATAACGCCACTTACATATATAATAAACTTGTCCCTTACAGAAGAAAAATTCCCCACCCGACTTAAAATATCCGTCGTAAAACCTCTGTTCAAAAAAGGTCTTAAAAACAGATATGAACAACTATCGAACCATAACACTTATATCCATTAAGCCAAAAATTTTTGAAACAATTATTTATAATAAATTAGAAAACTTTCTCACAACTTATAATATTCTGAAAAACGAACAATTTTGGTTTAGAAAAGACAGGTCAACTTAGCCTGCTTTACTTTAATGAAACATATAACGGAATCTCTTAATAACAATTTAAAGATAGTATGGCTATTCCTAGATATAACAAAAGCTTTTGACTTTGTATGCCACAAAACGCTACTGTCAAAAATGTTCAATCATGGAATACGCGGTAATGTTTATGAGTGGATCAAAAGTTACTTAGAAAACCGACTAGGTACAATGTGTCGAAGTAACTAAAACTTTTAAAACTATACAAAACAACTACAGATTCTCATTGAAACACAATAAATATGGTACTCCACAAGGAGGCAAATTATCTCCACTTTTATTTTTATTATACATAAATGACCTTCCAGATAGATAGGATAGAGTCATGGTATATGGCATATACCATGACTCTATCCTATTCGCAGATGACACTACACTAATAATAAAAAATAATAACAATACTCAATTATAAACAAACATAAATCTAGCTCTTGACAATGCTATCAACTGGCTAAACCTAAATAACTTAAAAATAAATATATTAAAAACGAACGTGATACAGTTTCAGACATACAAAGCAATTATTGATCCTCTTAATGTGCAGCAAAATGGAGTACAATTGAATACTGTAAACGATTGTGTATTCTTAGGTATCACTCTAGACAAATATTGCAGTTGGAAACCACACATTGAAAAATTTTCCTGTAAGATAGACCGTTTTGTATACGTAGGTATTGAAAAAAATTAGGCAATCAGTAAATATACATACTGCGTTAATAACCTACCATGCATATGTCTCGTCTATAATTAGGTATGGTATAATTGTGTTGGGAAATTCAGTAGACGTAGACAGAGTTTTGGTAGCACAGAAGAAGTGCATTAGAGCAATATGTGGGACCAGCTTCCTGGACACTTGTAGGCCACTTTTTATTAAACATAAACTACTTCCCTTGCCCTGTTTATACATACACGAAATATGTACATTTATAAAAAAGTACCCACAATTTTTTGAAAGCTTTAATAACAATTGTCATGTCTAGGCACCAAAATAAATTAAAATTACCCCAAATACGTGTAGAAATATTTATAAGAAATGCGTATTGTATGGCTATTAGAATATTTAATAAGGTTCCCCACAAACCATTAAACAGTTGCCATTACATCAATTTAAAAATAAATTGTTTGATTTACTTTTAGAAAAATGTTACTATAGTACAAAAGAATATCTAGAAGATAAGTGTAACCTACATATGTATACTTAGGTAAAAGTAATATATATTAATCACAACATTTTAATGTATTTATATTTGCACGCTCTAAGGAGCAGAACATGTGATACTTTTCTAATGTTTAACAGCTATAATGTACCATGTTTCGAGCAAATATAAATGTTTTGAATTTGAATCTGAATTAAGATCGGGACTAGATGACGTCTAGACTTCAGCTCTGATGAATTCAGAAACGATCGTTTCCAACCACACTTAGGTAGATAGAGCTTTATGACCCGGTGCTGAGTCTTGTTGAAAGGACCATCTTGGTTATGAAACATGCTTTTGTTAAGACGCTTAATCACCTTCTCAAGAATCGTATCTTGATACACTTGGGCCGATGTTATGACACCTTTTTCACAAAAATATGGTTCTTGGTGCTATATTAATTACTCGAGATAAAATCCTTGGCTTTGACACGACAGGACAGGATTTCTTCGCATTCATTCCACTGCTTTGATCGTCTTTTTCGTACGAATGCTACGTGGACGGCCAGATCTCTTTCTGTCACAAACAAACGAGGTTTCATTGGACCTATCAATAGCCCGGTACACAAATATTCGACTAATACCAAGCGGATGGAGAGTTTCAAAAATTGCATTTGTTTCCATACCTACTTTGTGTAATTCTATCACAGCAATTCGGTTCTCTTTATCCCCCCACTCCATTTTAATATCACAAAGATATTTAAAATCGATTGGCGCGAAAATAAGAAAACGCAATGACTATTCATATAAGAACGACAGATTCCAAATTCAAATGTAATATGAAGTTTTTTTTTAATTGTAACAGTATTTACATTTACAAATTTAGGACAACGTGATACGTAAAGCCGTATGATTTCCGTAGTTTTTACAGACACATATTTTAAGTGCCTCTATATTATTATAGGGTTTGCAATTTTAAGGAATGTTGGCCGAAACTCTTTACGTATGTATACCATAAGTACCCAACGGTTCTTATGGGTTTATATAATTATTTATATCCATAATTACCGTTGGCTAAAGTAGACACGTTAGAACATCTGCATCTAATTTGTATTAGTTATTATAAGTGTTTTAAGCACTATCTTATCTATATCTCACTTTCAAAAATGTATGGCAACACAGGCCAAACGTATAGAGTACGTCGCCCTTCAGTTCTTGTTAAAATGTATTAACTTTTTATTTTACCTATTGAGTCGCAGCGGCACACCGCACTGGTGGCCGCATTGCTAAATGGCAGACGCAATGGCTTAGGTTCACTGCCACTACAAACTAGCCAGAATTATATTACCACGTGCTCTTTTTCAAAAGGACGACTTCTGTTCTGGCAATATTCCTATTTTGCATTCATAAGTTTTGACGTTATCTATTTAACAACATATCAAAATACACTTCCACCTGACTTTTTGGGGATACATATTTAGCTTGTCGCTGTATTCGTAGCAGTATCAAGAAATTTATCAATGATCGTAAAAAGTTGCAACAACAGCGCAGTTTTTAATATTGACTCGTAAATTTGAATTAAGTAAATAGATTACCTGATCACTCTTCATTCAAAACAGAGTAATCGCGCCAATGAATCCATAATTATTGTATGAATTTTTTATATTTGCCGCATTTCGCACTTGCTGTTGATCTGTAGCTAATAATGAAAATACATTTTTTTTAATACATTCTCCTTATCTTATCTTGTGTGGGGGCCAGTCAGTACAGACCGGCGACACTTCGACCCAGTGGGATCTTTTGTGTCGACTTCCCCAATACCGACTGCCATACATCCTCCTTAGTACTTATACATTATATATTTATTACATTACTCTTCAACCAGGCATTGTCTCCGACTACATCTGTTAATCAGTTAACGTGTATTAATCATTTTTATTAAATATTTAATGTAAGTTTCGTTATATATTTTTATTGTCATTGCTAGCACGTAAGTATAATAGATACATTTTGTAAATGTATTGTAACGTTACGTTATGCAATTTATGTGGGCACCATAAAGTGGCGAATTATAAGCAATTTACCATAAATTAAATAAATTTGTTTTTAAATTCGAAATAAATTAAGATTATAATGCTAGTAAGTGACAGAACAATATAAAGTAGCGACAGAATAGTGGGCGGACAACTATCACAATAGCCAACCGTACTCTAAAATAGAGTATTGTATTTTATTTTATTTAAGTGTACTTTATAATCTGTTATATTAATAGGGCTGCTAAATGCTCTTTTTACATAATGTTTACTATACTTACATGACTGATGCATACTCATTGTCATAAACCGAAAACAAAACTAGTTTCTTTTAATAATTATGTTGGTATCCGCAAGCCAATAACGGAAGTTTCAAAACGCAGTTACCTTAGTAATTGGTAGGTACTTTATATAAGTAGATAGTTTCTCTTTATTTAACATCTCTGAAATCAGATATACTACATTTCTTCTAAAAAAAGTTGCTAACTCTTAACGCATAAGTTAATTTCGATCCCATAACACGCCTCTGACTTGGAAGTCATGTCCATATTGAATACTTTATTATAATAATAATGTCTTCCAGACCGAATTTCGGTCACGGCGGCCAATCTTATCGGAGACTGGCCATCGGCGCAGGAGATATTATAGTGCACAAGTGTGTGCGCAAACACAAGTGCACTCTCTGTTCCCTAACTCTCATGATCCGATGGGACGAATAATCCGAGACGACTGGAGAGAACTTTATTATATTTAGTCTACGTTAACATGAACCGTTATCAGCATACATCGTAAAGAAACCTGCATGTCTGCGTTTGCCAAAAATGTGTGATGTCTGAAAACCTACATACATTAGGTTAGCGTGGTAGACTATGCTCTAACCTTTCTGGTACTGAGAAGAAAGGTGTGTCCAAGAGTGGAACATGTTATATAAACAAATAGCCCAATTCCAAATTTAACAGACCATTGCCCACGGCTATGAGTTCTTCATAGTTAAAATATATTCAATCCTTATTAAATATACGCACAAATTACATATGTGCATTTATAAAGTAAATCAAGAGAACAATTTCAAATAAAACGTGAAACGATCGTTGTACGGATGTGAGACCATATGTGTAGGCAGGCAGGCATATTCCTCCCCTAAATATTATGTTTATTGTTTTAACGTAATGGTTTCTTCCCGGTCGTTTACTTAAAATCACTTCAGACTGATACCGTTGCCACATGGAAGCTGTTTGTTCGCATGTTATGTACATACATATACCATATAGAATTTATCGTAAAATAAAAAAGTTAATTAAATGGATGTTTGTTTAATTTTTAAGTTTTGATTTATACGTATTATTAATTTTTATTATTTACTCCACATTTATAAAATAGAGATAATAATGTACCTACTTAACACCACGTAGCTAACTAGATACTTGATCAATTTATTATTCACTCAACATATGGTAAGTTCGCTGATGGACATAGACTTCTCCGTATATGCGCCATAAACGTTTTCACGTCAATTCTATCTCAACGGACATTTTAAGTCGTCGGCCCACCTGCGCATTGGCCTTTGTTATGTCTGCAGGCTTATACTATAGGTGTATAGTAGTTTAATTTTCACGAATTACGTGGCTTAACGTCGTGATACTGGGAAAACCTTGTCTTTCAGCAACATTCATTTTATGGATAATAAAATGTAATGGCTTTTAGAATGGCGACTCGCGACGCGTTAGATCAATTATAGGATATTCTTGTAAGATAATGTTGGCCAAAATCTTCCTAGGTCAGTGAAATTATATTATGTCTTGGTTATACATTACTTAAGAATTGTAAGTAAAATTACCTTAAACTATAAGCGCATGTTTTAAAACAGACAACTATACGAGTCGTAATTTAAGAAAATAGAAATAGTAATACCACGTAGTAGCTAATAACATCTATAAATATTTCTGCTACAAGAAGCACAAAATGTTTGTGGTAAGTGCTTTAACCGTTTTAATGAGTCCAAAAGGACCTTACATATTTACATGTAATATGATTTGTTACTGAATGTTATATCTACTTATGTTGAGTAATCAACAAATTTTCCTTTTTCTATATTATCAAGGCAGCGAAGAAGCATTTTGGTTTGGTTTGATGGTAAATGGCTATCGCAACTAGTAGCCGCCAAACCAAAACCTGGAAACAATATGAGCATCCTATTGAGAGCAAACTATCTTCTCAAAGAGCCTGGCAACTCTACTGATTGCAGGGTCACAGTATAAGGTGGCTACGATCTTCTGTAGAGACGTGTATTTTTCTAGTTGCGCTGCCCGTCGTGTACCCCTGTATTCTGCCACCTCATAACACGTAATAATATATAACTTTTTATAACATAATAAAGCCTATATTTAAGCTTATCTACTAATTGCATGTACCCTAGATAGGCTAAATAAGCGGCAATATACGTATATACAGAGTGTAACAAAATTGTTTGGTCATTTATAGTGAACTATTTAGTTAAACAAAACAATGTAAAAGCAATGTTTAATACAACAAAATATTTTTAAAAGCAAAAATTAGGCTATAATATGTTGATTTAGTGAATTATTAATCGGCTGGTTGGTATTAACTGTAGGTTTAAGATGTCTAAAGGCACTTAAAAATTTGCAGTTACTTTTACTGAACTGTTTTTACTGAAATTGCTAAATGTTTAGAACTGTGTGAGGTACACAGTAAAAAGCAAAAGCAAATTTGGATAAAATAATGTAATAAAATGTTTAGGATAAGCAATTACAGTTTACTTAGATAGTAGTTGTCTCAATGTTTTGAAGTGTACCTACCTAGTTATTTCAAAGTACCCGAACATAGTTTAATCTTTGATGTTTCTATTTATCTTAGTCTCCCCGTGAACATGGCTGCTGTAAAGCAACCGAAACGTCGGGGCAAAGTGTAAACTTAAATAGTAATAGTTTGAATTAAATGAAATAGTTTAAATAGTAGTAAAGTTCAATAACAGTATAATTAATTTTTCAAAAATATGTAATAAAAGTGTTTTAAAATAAAATAAACAACTCGACAAAATCCGTATAAAGTGTTTAATTTCAATGAAGCTACTTTACTTATCAAATTCCTTGGTCAATCACAACAGTTTGGGCCTACCAAATCGAAGCTGAAATACTGTTACACCCTTCCTTTTATAAGTTATGCCTTTCAACTATTTGTTAAATAACAATAATAAATGTACAAAACATCAAATCACATAATATATAATGATATATTAATATGCTAAAAAAAGCGATTTGGAATTGAATATGTTATACGATGTTTATGATAGCAACATATAAATTTTTGAAGATTTGTAAATTAATTCTTGTGATTATAAACTTAAAAAAGGCTGTTATTATATTTTAAATTCGATTATAAATATTTTTTGTCGGTGGTTTGAATACGTCATTTCCCTTCCATTTTATTTCCATACAAGCGGCTTTGCGTAATTGTAAGTTAGTTTAGTAATAGTGTTTTTCCTGAATGAAATATGTTCTTTTCTGTTCCTCTGATAACGTGTACGCGAAATTTCATGACGACCGGTCGGAGCGGTTCAATCTATTTTAGTTTCGGCTGTGTACGTATTGTAATGTATTAACATATCTAGCCGGCGCGGCATCTTAGACTCATCAAAAATGATTCTGTCTTGCTTTGATGTGTTATAATATATTGCGATACGACATACAAGGAGTTAAAGCTAGGATCAGTAACTTAGGCCAATACGTATAATATAATATAACACATAACTACGAGTACCTATATTATTACCTTCGAAATAGACCTACCCTAGAATTAACACATTAACGATCTGTAATCGTGAGTGTCATAACGCGTCTGAGATTTTGCGCGATCAATGCGCGATTACATTGATTGTAGTGCTGCTGAAAAGCAACCGAGAGAGTATACATTTAAATAGTTGCACATAATGAATTGTTAATATATTGTCTAATAATTGCTGGTGTATTTTCTTTGCCTTTGCCCGCGAATTCGTCCGCGTGGACTACTGTTCGCCGGCGTCGTCGTTTAGGTGGATCTTATGCATCATATCGCTGGTTATACTGAACAGAATTAGATGGCACAAGCAAGCTGCGTGGAGTTAGCGTACTTAATACCACAACAAACAAATTCTAAAAACCATTGGTTTAGGTTCAACCTCCTACAAGAATAGACAGTACTAATATTTTCCCAAATATCTCCAGTATATAAAGACAGTGCTTCGTACCTGTTTTTTAAAGATTTTGCTTACGACAGTGAACACTAAGTGGCAAGTTTCTTTCTTTATTAATTATTTATCTACACCATCAAATTATTACACACCTTTAATTATGAAAAATAGCTTATTACCTGGAAGAATAAAAAAACAATACCAAAATGTAAATAATTAATAATAATATTCCTGTTTAAATAATTGTATCTCTATGACAGCATTAATTTAAGAAGAATATTTTTGTTTTACTTTTATTCATATATTTTTCGTGTCTACTTCTTTTCATAATAATAAATTGTTAATTGATCCAGAGTTCTATTCATAATATGAGGTCAATCAAATCGGGCAGTAAGTCAAATTAACCTGTAAAATTTGTTTAAACACTAACATCAGGTGATGGAAGAAAGTAAAATAAATATTGATTTAATTGCAACTACATTTATTACTAAAATCATTGGATTTTAATAATAAAGCATTATTATGTGTTGCTTGTTTATTTGTAGTACATTTTATTAATGTTGTACCACACACATACAATTGAACAGGATGAATAAATATTTAATAGGTACCTATTGACTACTCAGCACAACAGTTACTACTATATAGCCTATGCACAACATATATTGAGTATGAGTTGGATCCCTTGGGAATTGGACCAGCTGAAAATTTGTGCTGTGACGTCAGCCTCTACTCATAGTAGAACAATATTCTAAAATAAATTCTTGAATATATTAACGTAAGTTTCAATTTCCTCTTATTTCTTAAGCAACAAATCACTTAGTGATGTTCACTATTGCTGCACATACTATTCAATGTAGCAACTTAAATCACTGCACCATCCACGCACTGTTTTAAAATATATCAGCTGTATGTCAGCTGTAAACTCATGAGGCATTCCACACATTGAATTCGTTATTGTCATCGAATGATAATATAATGCTTTCTCAATTTGTGTTCACAACACGTGTCAAGGACGGCTAGTCACATAAGGAACTATTTATATATGCTAGTCGTACAAATATATTAGACACTAAGCTAACATGTATCCCATTTAAAATTCCAAATTTATGTTACCTTTCAAGGATGACTTTAATGTAGATATTTGTTTGCAATGTCCATTGAGACAAAAATATATGCTAATTAATCAGTGCACGTTAAAAATCATTTTCTATAGCAGCTATAGCTCAGTGGGGAGACCAACAGACTGCAATGCAGAGGGTCTCGGGTTCGAATCCACGTTGCGCACCTCTGACTTTCGGCAGTTATATGACTTTTCGAAATTGTGCGTATTGATTGGCAATTATCGCCTGCTCCGTGCGTCGGAGAGCACGTTAAGCCGTCGGTTCCGGCTGCCATGAACATCTATGGCAGTCGTTATTGGGAAATCAGTGCCCTAAAATATCCTGACACTGGTCTAGCCTTTGGGTATCGTTAGCCTTAGGGTTGCGGAGGTCAGGTGGCAGCCACTCCGTGTAAAAACTGATATTCAGTCTAATCCGGTTAGACCAGAAAAGCCGACCCCAAGTGACTTGGGAATAATAAAGGCTAGGGAGAAGAAGACATTAAGAAATTTCTCCAGCTTTGTAAATTATGCGTTAATTTCTAGCAGAACCCAAGTAGGGCGAGTCTTTATATATATACATTTAAATATGCTAAAGCAGAAGCGTTACATAAATAACTAAGAACGTTCACTCTCTTTGATATCACTATAATTGATTATCAATAAACTCATTCATCTACAGCTGGAGCGAGGCTGCATTAGTATGTAAACTATAAAATAAACATAAATGTAATCAAGGAATCCAAATTCTTACGTTCCATGCAAAGACATATTTCATGCCTTACAGTTGTTATAATGATAATAATAATAAATTTTCTTTATTCAAGCAACATAAACACATACAAAAATGTTAGTTACATTGATTCTTATATATATTTAAAACTAAAGAAAGTAAACATTACATTTGCTGCTAGTTTCTCTCTACATGAATACTGGAGCAATGATTCATGTAAAGAACAAAATATACCCTCAAAATCTGAAACGGATATCCATCAATTGTATGCAGCCGAAACCTCAAATTTAAATGCTACTCAGCGAGCAAAACGCAAATGCCTATCTTCTTTTTTATTCTTGAAATCCTTACCGTGGAATCTGATAGTTTCAAAACCGAGATCAGGAAGATGATCAAAGACCTTTTGAGTAACCAAAACTCTCGACTCGATAAACTGGAAAACCACATTATTGAGATAAAAAGCCACTACGTTGAAATTAAACGATCTAATAACGGGCTAGAAAAATCAATCTCGTTTGTTTCGGATCAACTATCATTTCTAGAGGCCAAGATATATGAAAAAGCACGGAATGCAATCGCAATAAAGCTATCTATGTTGGAAGAACAAGTAGAAATGCACAATCGCAATATTATTAAAACTTCGGTGGAACTGCGTAATATACCCAAGAGAGTAGCTGAAACAAAATCTATGACACGATTACACACTTATCGAAACATTTAAACATGGATATTGAACCTACTCGCATTCGTGATGTAGCCAGACAACCCTCAAAGAAAGAAAAGTCGACCTCAAACGTAACATTGGAGTTCACGAACACATTATTAAAGGCTAACTTCCTGAGTGCTATCAAACAATACAACAAACAAAACTCTAAAAATAAGATAAGCACATCTCACTTAGATATAAATACATCTGATGAAATGCCAATCTACATTACAGAACAATTAACTACACACGCCAAAAAATTATTCTACCTTACAAGAATGTATACCAAATCAAACCAATTTAGCTTCTGCTGGACTTTAAGCGGACGTATTATGCTGAAAAAGATTCTAATAGCCAAACCATAATTATCAAAAATGAAGAACAGCTGCAACAACTGCCTCAGCCAAGTGAACCGAATAAAGCATGACTAACTGAACTAATACGACCCTATTATATTGCCTATGTACTAGTCGCTTTAAGTAAGTTTCTCATATTTCCTATTACATTATTAGATATAAGCACATACATACATAACACAAACACACACACAATACAAGTATATATATATATTTCATTTTACACTCAAACAACTATCTCATAATATCAATACAGCCTACGCCAAGTAACCTCCACATTAACTCAAGTTTTCATAATTTTAATAAACGTATAAATAAAGTACACCACAGAGCTTTGATATCTGGGAATTCTAAATTTCAACAAATACATTGTTCAGCAGGTTTAATTTACTGCCTATTTATGAACACTGCTTGCTTTATTAGTTCTTCCAACTTTTGTTTAACGATAATTATCCTCTATAAAAATAATGAATAACTCTAATGACTTAATTGATAGCATCGACCAACTCTCCGTATAAGAAGTTCACACATGCGACCCCGAACAAACCGACACCCGACATCACACCCAGATTATTTCCTAAAAATATTTACACAAAACATTAGGTCAATAAACTGCAACTTTTTAAATTTACAAACTTTCCTACAACGTATTTAATTTGACTACGACTTGCTGATCCTAACTGAATGCTGGTTATCATGCTCTAGGAATCCTCATCCTCATCCAATACTTCATCTTCAAAATTATACTGTATTCAAGACCACCAAACACATTAATCAAAGTGACGGTGTCGTAATATATGTATATGAAGTCTGAATTATCATCCCTATGTGAAGAACTTGATCTAAGTCAATCAGCCTCGGGCATCTTAATCAAAATTCATTCCAACGTAGCCGTAGTGTTATCGCTCACCATCATGTGACAATATAAATATTTTTTTATTAGTCCTCAATAATCTACTTCCATCGCTTGCTAGTTTCAAATCAGTAATTATAACAGGTGATCTAAATATAGACATAAAGCCTAGTACTCTTGATGCTCGGGCACATGAATACCTAAACTGTCTCGCCTTTCATGGTTACCTGCCTGCGTATAACCACCCAACCAGAGGTAGCAACTGCCTCGATCACGTTATTTTAAGAACAAAGTCTCCAACATTATCTTTTGTATACAAATCTACAGTTACTGACCACTACTCTACCTTGCTCTGTATAAGGTACCAGAGTATTCAGAAGAATGTTACTCGTACTATTATTAAAATTGACTATGAGGCCTTTGATGAAACAATATCTCAAATAGATTTTAACTATTACAAAACATACAATCCTTAAAAAAATTCCATCTAAAAAAGAATACTTAAACCATGGATTATTAGTTCGATGTATAAAACATAGGGACGCACTTCACAAAAAGGTTAAGCAGTCTCCAACAAATGAAATATTATTAATTACTTACAAACGCTATAGAAACTTCTGTACAAGTATTTTGAAAAAAAAAAACAAAGAGGCTTTATGATGCACAATAAATAAAAATAGTCAGTCACAATCCTAAATTACTATGGGATTCTAAAAAACAAGTTACTAATACAACAAAAATTAAAAATCCTTCTACACAATTACTTGAGTCTTCACCCTCGTACACTCAGTCTTGTAACAATATGAATTCATTCTTTGTTAACGTCGCCAAAAATCTAGCGGAAAACATATTAAAAACCAATCTTTACATCACAGCCCATTACAGCTCACACATAATGCCACACCATGTTCATCTTTTGCTTTAAATCATACGGACCCTGCCGAAGTTATTTCGATTATCAATTCATTACGTGCTAATGCGTCTACCGGGTGGGATGATATCCCACCGTTCGTTCTAAAGAGATACTCTATATGTTTGGCACCCATTTTAAGCCATATATTCAATCTTTGCTTCGACACTGTTGTCTTTCCCAAAGCTTTTAAGAAGGCTATAATACATCCAATCTTCAAAGGGGGTTACGGGAGCCTGCCGAACAATTACCGTCCTATTGCAGTTCTGAGCGCCTTATCTAAAGTACTTGAACGCTTAATAAATAAAAGGCTTGTACACTACTTGGATCATTATAATCTCATCTCACCTCAGCAATTTGAAATTCACCAGAAAAAACCACCTGTGACGCTATCCGTGAACTGACAAATTTTATCGTTCAAAACCTTAATCAATATAAGAAGGTGTTAACTATATTTTTAGACTCCTTTGAGGTTGCGAGTGTCCATGGGCGGCGGTAATCGCTTACCATCAGGCGATCCGTCTGCTCGTTTGCCGCCCAAGGCCATAAAAAACAAAAAAAAAAGAGACTTAGACGCAAAAGCTTTCGACACGGTTCCCGTAGCCCCACCCTTACTCAAGGTTGAAAAGGTGGGTGTCAGAGGAACACAATTGGACCTATTTCAGAGTTATATCACAAATCGTTTGCAAATAGTTAAAATTGATAGTCATACCAGCGAGGAACTAGCTATCAACTACGGCGTGCCACAAGTAGCATACCTACTTGGTCCGACGTTGTTCCTTGTATTCATAAATGACCTCTGTAAACTGAAAATCCCAGAATCAAAGACCATATGTTATGCAGACGTCACAGCACTTACATTTGTCGCAGACTCATGGTCAGAGTTGGAACGCCGGGCACGATATGGTTTTGACCTAGCATCAAGCTGGCTGTCTTCCCACACACTAACATTAAATACAGAGAAAACCAAATATATTACCTTTACCATTAGCTCAAAATCGCATCCTAGAACCCTACTAACCTTAAAAGCACACTCTTGTGACACCTCAACTAAACTTTCATGTAATTGCCCATCCCTATATTCAGTTGATAATATTAAATATTTCGGCGTAATTTTAGACAAACTTTTTTAAATTTTACATTGCATATAAAAACTCATTTACATTTTTAAAACCTTGCGCCATATTGCAAATCAATCTGTTATACGTAACGTATATCACGCCTTATGTTTGTGAATTGTAACATATTGTATTTCACCCACCCAGGGTGCAGCAAAAAGGGTTCTTATGAATCCGCTAGAAGTTGCACACAGGGCCATACTAAAGGTACTAACTTATTGTGCCATGCGAATGCGTTTCTCTTCTATCGCCATATTATAATTTTGCTAACGCGACACAAAATATTAAAGTTACACCTACCACGCTGCGTATGGCAGGGTCGCCATGTGGTGTGGCGATGAGGGGAAATAAAATGATAACACGTCTGTTCACTAAAACAGTTCTATATTGAATGCAACTCATACACACGTTACATAATATATTCTTATACACTACACACTACAACGTCCTCAATGTACGACAGTTATTTTTATTACACACAATCCTTTCACAACACAGAAACACTTCATACAAAAAGGTAACAAAATGGCGAAAAGACAAAATTTGCCTCGTTCCTAAACCGCGTACAACTTTTACTAAGCGTTTCTCTTATTACTTGGCCCCCTATATAATAAAATAAATTTAACATGTGCGGTATATGGTTTATCACACTTTTTATGTAAAAATAGTGTCCGATTATTTCGCCTAAACAAATCCTATGAAGAAACTGAGGCATTCCTGTCATAACCTTTAAAATGAGTAACATTATTCTTATATTTACATCATTACATAAACACAAACACACACTAACCCACACATACACTTAAACACACACGCAAACACACATACACACACTACACATACATATTATACACACACTAACTTTTTCACTGCATGGAGTTATTGAAATTAAACTACTATATACGGCTTTTATCGCGTTGTTTATTTGACACTCTTTTACATAATTTTAAAAACTGTTACTCTACTACTACTACTAAACTTTACTAATTTTAATCTAATTAAATTAATAAACCTATTTATATTTAGTTTACACTTTCCCCGACGTTTCGGTTGCTTTCCAGCAGCCATGAGTCTGAGTCATGAGTCTTCCCGTGACCATACTTCTACTACAGTAGAAGTAGTGTAACAATTTTCAAAATGTCTGTCCTGGATTAAAATATTGGTGGGTAATCATGCATCATGCCCTGGAGATTAATATAAAAGAAATGTTGTGGGCTGCGTTACAATACAAAAAAATTTAAGCTCACTATATAGCGCACATCATTCGTGAATTGAATTTGCACCTGAAGAAATGTATTTTCTTTTCTTATGATCATTAAAATATATCTTAGACACAAATGGAAATAAATAGATTTTGTGGCTATAATCCTTACATAATATTATAAATTCGAAAGTAACTCTGTCTGTCTGTTACCTATTCACGGCTAAACCATTCAACCAATTTAGATGAGATTTGATACAGAGGTATCTCCTACCATACTACCGTACCTCCTACCATAGGCTACTTTTTATTAACGTAGGTACCACGCGGTCGGAGCCACGTGCAAAAGCTAGTTAGATATATGTACATTTATTAGAGTGTTTGAAATCTTCACAACTGCTCTAAGCATCCCTCGCTTTAAATTTGAATACGTGTTCACTTGTATATACTTAATTATCGCTCGCTTCTACGGTGAAAGAAAACATTGTACCTAAGCAAACTTGCATATCTGACAGTTCTCAATAATGATTTCGAAGATGTCAAAGCGTCGTGGACTATGACCTGACTCTTTTCATACTGAGAAGAGATCTGACGACTTTAGTATCATTAATTTACGTATGGATATGTTGTGTGTAGCAATGTATGTTTGTATACAGAAACCTCTTTAATAACAGGTACGATTCTGAAAATCCTGCTACCTATAAAAGGCAACACACTGTTTCAAAATGTTATATATGTATATTTTATAAAGAAAAGAATTAAGAACTAAACGAAGTCGCAGAGAAATAATAATTATAGATTTTTGATTTATAGATCTTTAGAGAGAGCTCTGAGTCCTTGACTAAATTGTAGCAACAGTGCGTTCCCCACGACTTAGGCCTATATGTGTTTTTATAGAGGCGCTCATAGCCAGTTGCACTTGCTCATCGGTAAACAATTAGCGAGGTTAAGCAACGTCGGTCAGTCTATAGATGGGTGACCGCTAAGTGGTATTTCATTTGAGCATCTCCGTACTTCGCAGGGCACGTGAAAAGTCAGTCCCGGTTGTTGCTAAATTAACAGCAGTCGTTAAGCCATGTCAGAGGCCTACGGGCGGCTTGAACAACTATTGACTATAGGTTGGCCACTAAATACACGAAAAAAAGGAAATATATTTTTATGATTCAGCTGATCTGAATTATCGGCGCACGCTGACCTGACGGTAGGATATATGTATGTACAGGCGACCCTTAAAATGATTTATACGAAATAAAATAGTACCTATACATCTATTATATTTACTTCGTTATTAAATAATAGTTATACACAACGATTTGGATTTTATTAGATTTTATTATTACAAACTTATCAAGAATATTTTCTTAGAATGACAGTTACAGTAAACATGCTTTGCTACAATTTACAGTAAATATCATGTTTCGCCAAAATATTGGATATTTGTGCAGTATTTTGGCATTTTGCATATAAACATTTTAATGAAACTTTGGTCTTATTGAGAGTACATCTTATTGAGAGTGACTGTACGTTAACACAATGTATTGTAAAATATAGAGCATATATTAATAATATACATTTACCTACCATGCATAATTTGCCAAAGTTAGTGTCACTACGGTAATTTATTACACAGAGAGACCTAAGTTCATTTCGAGTATTTTGTACAACAAGTATTTTGTCAATTTAAAATAATCCTAGACATTATTATAACCGCATTGTTTGATAGCAGTGACACAGACTGTACCTAATGTCGATATCAAAGCATATGTAATAAGTGTTGCTTACATTAACTATACATATAGCTAGAATTTATAACTAGGCCACAATAGCGCCTTTTCATTAAGGCTAATAGAAAATCTCTTAGGTGACGTTTTACTAGATATATACACGATTTTACTAGATATATAGCAGTATAACGTTATACTGCTCTATTCATATTGTTTTCTTTGTCTTCTTTGTTTTACCTTGTGGTATATTATAGTATGTTTATTTATGTAATACCGTCTCATTGCCAAAGTTTAATTAAATATTAATTAGGAGAACAATAATTAACCAACAACATTGAACGCTGCTTTGTATAAATACTCGTGATAAAAAGAAATAAAGTTTAAAAAACTATAACCCGACTATGTAAAAAAGGGGTCTAAAAAGGACGAAACAAGAAAATAATTCAGATAGAAATCCAGAAATGCACAGATACAATAATGGTCAAAGTAGAGCCGTGGTCGCACCCACTGTGTTTAATGGAGGTGTTCCTGGCACCCACATAATCATAGTAGGTATACAGTAGGTGCGACCACGGCTCTACCTTGACCATTTTTGTATAGTATTTTGTATAGTATTTGTATAGTCGGGTTACAGTCTTTTCCTTTTTTAAACTTTTTATTAAAACGCAATGATAATATTTTCATATATTTTAACTTAAATAATATGATATATATATATATATATATATATATATATATATATATATATATATATATATATATATATATATATATATATATATATATATATATACATATTTGTAATGTGCTCACCAAGACCTTTCTTTTGATACCAAAAAAGTGATGATTTTCTCAGTTTATTTTTTCCGTGGTTAGAATCTGACGTTTAAATTCCGTCGTATAAAATTTTGATAAAATTTATATAGCCTATGTCACCCGTGCCATTATTACGAATCTATGGAAACCTCATTCATTAAAATCGGTTCAGTAGTTTAGGCGCTACTGTAGAACATACAAACACGCATACACAGACTGCCAAAACTGCCCTTCCTTTTGGCTTCGCCGTAGTCGGGTAAGAAGGTCATTGGCCTGACCATCGTCTTCAGTAGATCAATCATATTTCAAGACAGCTTTGTTTGGAGTTTATATCTCAAATTGTGCTAAGCACTGAAAAAATTAAGGACTAATTG
The DNA here is from genome assembly GCA_963675205.1 of Catocala nupta. Lineage (NCBI taxonomy): Eukaryota > Metazoa > Arthropoda > Insecta > Lepidoptera > Erebidae > Catocala > Catocala nupta. The sequence continues at coordinate 19,847,039 of OY776086.1, read as the reverse complement.
CTATGAATAAAAACACGCTGTATGAACTGTATGGAACAGTTTTACCTTCCTCAAATTTGGAGCACACTTGTATATTTTAATAGAACTCTGTGAAATGAATTTTGTCTTGTTTTTATAAACTACAAACAAGGCAATATCGATTTTTCTACTCTTGTCGACGTGGGCAGGTTTAGTTTACAGTTGTTATTCAGAAAAGGAATAAAATTCTTAAAATGTTACCATTGTCCTTGCTAGTTGTAATAAATAGCGTCATACGTCGTTCTTTTGACGTAATACCCAAAGATTGAATGTGTCATTAACTCATTAGTATTTTTATCACAGTTTAGATATAAAGAAGAAAATAAATATTATATACTAGAATTAGCACTCTCCTTCGATCGCTTAAATGTAGGCTAGGATAGGTTAGTTTGTGTTAGTAATAATACTTTATTCTGCATCGCGAGATGACCTCCAGCCACTCTGAGGTTAGATCTGGGGGTTGTGGGCTTTGTGAGCCCGCCCGCCATCCGATCAGCACCAGGTCCGAGAGGCGGCGTACGTGTTCCCACGCGCGCCTCTGTGTCGTGTCCGTCTCCCCTCCAGGGGGAGGGAGAGGGGACAGTAGGGTTTAAAGTGAGAAGTGCCAAAGGGTAGGTCTCTTCGTGTAGTGGCCTGCCGTTTCATACGGCGAGCCGAAACCTCGGCGGGGTAGCCACCGCATGTGAAAGTGATTCGCGCGACCCCGTCGATAGCGGCTTTGTTGAGGAACACCGTGGTAGGTTTAGTCGGTATTCCGGGAGGTCCGTTATCATAATTTCAACATCTTCCTCTTTTACCCCGGTGAGTTCGACATAACCCCTCCGCCCGCCCCCGCGGAGGGGGATGCGCCAAAGCAATCAACAAGAAAAAAAAGGCACTTTGTTCTGCATTAAATATACCCTATGTCCTGTTCTGTTTCCCTGACAACATGTATGCGAAAATTCATGTTGATCGGTTGAATAGTTAAGACGTGAAATTGTAACAAACAAACAGACTCACATTTGCATTTATGATATTAGTTAGGATGAGTTAATATTAAAATAAATAACGTTGTCGTCAGTTCATCTGAAGCTGAAATAGCATGATCAGTTTATTTTCCGTCACCCGCCATCTGCATTTTATAATTTATGAAAGATTTTACATTAGGATTTAAAAGTGGATATTTTATGTACTATAAATATATCTATAATAATATAAATAATATAAATTAACTAAAGTTAAGGTTATGATATCCAAAATAAACAGTATGAATCTTGTTTCTGCTTTGCCCTTTCTAAACACTTCTTCGTTTTGGACTCTATTTTACGTCGATAATCTAATACGGAAACAATCAATATATTCAACTGTAGATAATTGGATCAATCTCAAAAGTCTGGCATAAAATTATGAAAATCAGCTGCTGGTGTCTTTTTAATTTATTTTACCTTGTATGTGTTAGCTTACCTATTTTCATTATTTCTAAGTAAATATCCAAGCTTAAAACAGCCTAATAGTAACAGAATAAAAATTTAATGCCCACGGAGTGGAGTCATGTCCATGGAGTGTGACGTGGAGTGGACATTTATCCATGGAGTGAAGCATAAAAAAGGAAAATAAACGCGACTTACTTTTATTTATGTTTGGGACCCCATAGCAGGTTTTATTATCATCATCTGTTCTGATGATAGATCCTGCAATAGAATCCAAAACGTAAAATAATAAGTAAATAATAGTGAGTCGCGGTAATAAGCCATAAAACTTGATTAATTTCAAAATAAAAATTAATAAAACAACATAAAATCAATTGGATGCAGAAACAATACCAAACCATGGACATTTTTCAACTCCATGGTCATCGGTTGTCCATGGAATGGAAGAGCGGCGATTTTTAAACATTATTCGTCCGTTTTCCAATATAGCTTCGAATTTGTGATTATGAAATACAAATATGTGAAAACGTCAATTTTATACATAATATTAACAATCTCTTACATAGAAAACTTACATTTTGCTTAAACTAAATAATCCATGAAGTAGTGCTTTTAAGCTTTCCAATTAACCACAAAATTCTCAATTACTTAAAAAAACAATACACGCACACACACACACTTTTAAGAACTGACACTAATTTTTCACTTTGACGTTTTATGTTTTCCTGATTAAAAATGAAGCCTACCATAGACATAATTACTAAAATGGTTCAATGTGGTAGAAATATTCGGAATTGTAGTGTCCATGGAGTGTTAAAAAAATGTCCGGTGAACCTTGAATATTCTAAAATATATTGATACGTAACCACGTCAAAATTGCACAAAATATAGCATACATGTCTAAAAGGTCTATTTAATCAAAATAATCCATAATATCTAAAAAGAAACCCATATACAATGAATTTTACGCTCACATTTTGGAGTTGTGACATGACACGGAGTGGAGTTTTTAAAAAACTATAAAAAGTGAATTCTTTGAGAAATAAATCAAGTGTGACACTTTCGTCATCCGGTTTTGAGATTGACCCAATTATATGAACAGTTATATAATAAACAGTTTATATTTATTTGCATTTGCTTACATAAATGGCATCTAAATGGGTACCTATATGAACGTGTACTATTTATAACTACGGACTAATTAATAATAAAATAAAAGAAATAAACTGGAAGGAGTGTCTGGAATCATGCTCAGATGTTGATTCCATGGCAAAAGTTTTATATACGATCGCGTTAGGAAATAATAGGTATTAATAGTAAATTTCCCCCCTGGTACCTACTCTAAAATTCTAGTCAAAATACTCCACGAGAAGGAAAAACTGAGGAAACGTTTTAAAAAATATGGTAATCCGCGTAACGAGATAGAATATACAATGCTTGACGACAGTGCTCGGTTACTCATGAAAGACTGCTACAAGAAATACGTTCAAACTATTGAAAACCATATCTACTCAAACCCGAAAGCATTCTGGTCTTTCTTCAAAAGTTCCAAATCCAGCTCTATACTGTCCGAAATCAGATTGAACAATACAACTGTCTCGGCAGGGGATGAAATCTGTAAACATTTTGCCACTCAATTCTCCTCCACTTTCTCAACCAGTAGTAATACAATTCCACCTTTAAATGCAAGCTCGTGTTTATTTCCACACGGCACACTAAGCAAAATTACTGTGACTGAAAAGGAAGTCCTGAAGGTAATGTCTACTCTAAATGTGATAAAGAGTACAGGACCAGAGGAGATACCCTCACCATTTATTAGAAAATGCGCCAAAAACCTAGCTTTCCCTTTAACATTAATATTTAATAAATCACTCGAAACTTCTATCTTTACGTATGGAAAAAAGCAAACGTTGTGCCTATTCACAAAAAGAGAGACATCTCGGATCCAAAAAATTACCGTCCTATCTCACTCTCATCCATATCCCAAAACTATTTGAAACGGTGGTGTATCCGATTTTGACATCTCATGTAACATGTTAAACCACAACTCTCCCTACAACAACATGGCTTTCTTAGTGATATATCCACTGTCACGAATCTGGTATCATACGTAGATGATCTGTCATGTGAAAAAAGTTTCACTCACACCATGAAGGTTTTATGTCAATTCAAATTATCTATTACTATACAACGGCAACTTCATACTTTAACCCCTATTATAATACAAACAAACAACCATTATGATAGTAGTAAAAGAGATATAATTTAAATATGTTTAAATAATATTATCATTTGTATAATTATTATTTTACCTGCCTGGTTGTTCCGTAACATAATTCAAAGCGCGTGCGCAGGTACTGATCGTGATTGATGGCCAAGAGTGCTATTAGATTTTTATATGTAGGTATGTGTCACGGTATTGTCAGTAGCAGCATGAAGATGCAGAAAGGATTTTATACCAATCATTCCCTCACCCTGCCACTGCGGAGACATGCCTAATGTCATTTATAATGCGTATTGTGATGGCAGGTGTAGGTTACATGAGGCATTTTATATACTTTTATTTTTACATAAGTACATTAACATTCAAAACATGCATATATGTATGTTTGAACATTTACATTGAAACATACCTACATCACGCTATGCTCGGAGCGACAAAAATTTCATAAAATATATTATAATATCTACAAGTACACGATGCCCAATTAAGATGTGTTTAGTTTTAAAATATTTAAAATACTTAGCCAAATTGTACGTATCAAGGTCAGGACAATGTTATTAATCCATAAAAACTTTAATTTATTACAATAATGTGGGAATACATATTGTTATAATGTGGGAGATTCGCTTGATTATCGCACGTTAAAATCAGTTATAACTTTATTATTCTCCATACATTTGATTATATTTTACTTTATAAAATATTAACTTGTCTGCATAACAATGTGAATATTATTATAAATTAAAATATTTAATGGTACAAGTTTGGTACAAGATTAAGTTTTGCAATTTATATAGTTACGTAATATTTGCAGTGATAAATATAAGTATAAAAATAAAAATAATTTAAGTGATCACGATATACTAGCATATTTTTTAGATATTAAGATGCTTTTCTGTTTACTACTATGATATATAATTAAATGAAACTCTCGGAAACGTGAAAATGTAGACTTGCATTGAACTATAATAAGTGCCTACAGACCTTGGCGCCTAACTTGAAGTTCACACAATCTATATATCGGTTGATGTCACTTACATAAGTAGGACGTGGCTTTCCAATATCAGCACCCTCTCTAGAACGCAAAGCCATGCTTTTGTGCAAAAATTGTTTTAGTTGCGTTGCAGACAATTTTATAGTGCCAATCTGTAATATAATACGGTCATACACTATAAATATACTGCTTTATTAAGTTGTTTATGTTGGTTGGTTTAGTTTCGTTCATCATCTATAGGTACATATAGGTTGTCCCTAATTTATTTTGTCAAGCTACGGTCTGAATGTAGGACACCGTAGGGTTGTCGGCGGTAACAAAGTTGTACCTACCGCGATTCACAAAACCAGTGAAACGCCATCTATTTTAAATCAGGTTTGGTATTTTTGATAGTAATGTGTGTCCGTGAGAAAAGCCATTCGTTTTTAAAATTCCGCGGGAAGCAATGCTTGGTGGCTGTGTTTTTCCTGGAACTTCACTTTCGAAGCAGCCTCCGTATCTGCTTGACCGAGGAAGGGTTATACCACGGTTCACAGATTATAACACACAGGTATTATTCGATTCCATTAAAACTTTTCTTTGACAGCGTCTTCTAATATTTTAATTATGAGTTCCTAAACATGATTAGAATTTTGCTTTAACAGGATTAAGGGATTAATTTGGCGCGATATAAATTGATTAAACATTTAATATTAAATATTATTAAAGGATGAAGTGGATTTTGATTAACATAATATTTAAATTAATAATACGAACAGCATATATGCACGTTATTCAAAAGATAAAAATTAATGTATTCGAGTGCAATATAACAAAATCTTTAGACATCTCATGGGGTTAAAACGGTACTGTAGTGCCTCTGGAATGTTCTTGGAGCCAAGACTTAACACTTTTAATGCCATACAACGGAGCCGAATTGCACCGCCAGAGTTGGCACGTGTAGAAACAAAATAATTGAAGAACTTGCAGGAAGAATTGAATTGATGAAGATTATATACCACCACAGTATTCAAAAGATGGTTAGAAATAGCTGCGTAAAGATGTGCAGTAATTACTTAATTTCTAACATAATTGCTTTTTTATTTCTAAATTAATTTATTTAAATATTTTAATTGTAATTTTATTTTATTATATAATACTATTAAAGTTTAAATTATTGAATTGTCATTGTACCTAATATATTTTTGCCCATTAATTTGTTGTAAATGTAAATTAAATTTGTATATGGATCATGTGTCTGGAAATAAAGATTATTATTATTATTATTAATACAATAAGTTACGATTACTCAAGTTTTCATATATATATTTTTGGTTTTGTAAAACGAAGCGTTAAAAATGATTAAAGATAGAACGTAAACTTATAAACATAATATATTTTAATCTGTTTTACAAACCATATCATATTATCAATGGTGTTTGCACTGACAATACTTATACCATTTTTAGTATTTTGATCATGATCTCTGCCTTATATCGGACTGCATTTATTAAAGTAGTCAGACATAATCTCTGAAACTGATTGAGATGACTGGTGCCTCAATTATTTAAGCTAAGGTAAAAGCTGTACATGTATATAACATTTTGAAAGACATCCAGCCATTCTCAAGTTTATAGAAGATAAACAAATAGAGAGACTTAATAACGATACATAACGATTAAAGTAGATTTTACAGCCAAATTTAAATTTGGTGTTTTTTTATTATCTGTGTGTCCCATAAAAATAACTAAAATATAGAAGAAGTACTATTTAATAAAAATACTTGATCTACAGCGAAATCGTTCCTGCCAAAACATGATAGATATGCTTTTGGCGGGACGGAAAATTACATTTATACAAGATTACAATTATACAAGATGGAATTATTAAGTCCGCGCTTTAAAATATTTAACATTTAATCTAAAATAATGCTTTTGAAAGTAGCAGTTATTAAAAAATAACACAGATTCTGCTAGTGAGATTGAATTATACATTAACCCTAATTTTTCTAAATTAAAAATAGCCTAGGTGAAAGAAGTGAAAATCGTTACAGCCGTTTCAGAGATAAGCCCGAACAACAAGAAAGACAAAAGTTTTAAAAATAGATATTTATATAACTGCCATATATACATTCATATGCATTAAGTAAAAAAGCTGTTATTTTGACATTACAAACAGACACTTCAATTTTATTTATTTGATTTTTTGTGATAAACTTGGTTAAGTTATGAAATATATATGATAGAATTTTGAATTATAGGTAAAGACAACGGCTTAATTCTATGGCATTTAAATGAATGAAACTACGAAGCACGTGATCTTTATTGGCGGCAAATACTAGTAATGTACACAAACGACATTGTCTAAGTACCAAATAGGTAGGTTTCTGATAATTTTTATTTCTTTGTATACCTAAATTTATTAAACTGGTATGGAGTATAGTAGCAACAAATTTCAGATAGCATGAAAACTTACCCAACATAAAAACATAAACCGTAAAATACTTCGACTTTTCGAAGTATTTTATGGCTCAATAGACTAAAAGCACTATTAGCTAGTAGATATATTTTAATAGCTCACGAAGAATGCAACTGCCATTTGATTTATTAGGTTGGAGCGAAATGACAATATAACAGCTCAATCGTTTTTGGTTTATATTGCGCACTATTGTGATTCCAGCTTAGCTTGTAAAACTAGTGTAGTTGAGTGAGAAGTATATGTATAAATAGTTCTACCTCAATTTATTATATTTATATTCTCTAAAACTGACCATAAATCATAATCCAGCAGATTTAGATCGCGACTAGATGACGGCCAGTCTTCAGTGCTGATAAAGTCCGAAATGTTCGTTTCCAACCACGCTTGGTTAGATCGAGCTTTATGACCCGGTGCTGAGTCTTGATGAAAGGATCATTTTTGGTTATGTAACATGGTGTTATTAAAAGGCTTAACCACCTCAAGAATCGTATTTTGATACCCTTGTGCCGATGTTTTGACACCTTTTTCACAAAAATATGGCTCAGTCACTCCTTTGGCACACTAGACATCCAACCAAAACCATCACTGAAGTCGGATAAAGTCCACGTTGTACTCTGCTGACTAATTGGGAACCTGCTATATAACTTTGAGCATAAACTCGGTCATTCTGCTTGTTAAATCGCTCCATAGTAAAAAAAATCTCGTTAGTTATTAGTCTCGTTAGTTAGATAATAGACGTTAAATTAAAAAATCTGTTAAGTATTTCCCTTTGTGTACCGCTTAAGAAGTTGTTTTGGTTTTACCACCCTAATCATTTTAAAATTATCAGTTAAATAATTACCACCGTTTCTTAAAGGGTATGGGATGTACGGATCAGGTCTTTTCCTTACGGAGCATAGCCGAGAAAGTTTTGGCCAAAGGTCAAAAGGTCTATTGCGCATTCGTGGATCTGGAAAAGGCTTATGATAAAGTGGTGAGGAATGAACTTTGGTCGGTTTTGTCCATGTATGGAGTGAATAGCAACCTCACACGAGCTCTGAAATCTCTTTATGAGGATTCCAGAGCTTGTGTTAGGATAAATGGGACTTACACAGAATGGTTTAATATCGAAAAAGGTGTTAGACAAGGATGTGTAGCGTCACCCTGGCTGTTTAAACTATACTTGGACAATTGTCTGAAAGATTTAAAAGATTGTGAATGGGGATTAAGAATGAATGAGTTACTTGTCAAATGTCTACTTTATGCTGATGACCAAGTAATACTTGCGTCATCGGCGGAAGAGTTACAGGCGATGGTAACTATTATGCATGGTGCTTTTGAGAGAAAAGGAATGAAAATGAATGTAAGCAAGACGAAAGTAATGGTATTTGAAAGGGAGGAGTGCATGACGATGTGCAATATTATGATTAATGGAGAACAAGTGGAACAAGTGAAAGAGTTTGTATATTTGGGTACTTTGTTTACAAGGGATGGTACACATGAGGGAGATATTGAAAGAAGAACGATTGCTGGCAATAAAGTGAATGGCGCTCTACGCGCTTTTATGAACAGTCGAAATGTATCCGAAAAGGCACGTTTGGCTGTTCATAGAGGACTATTAGTGCCTACACTTATGCATGGAAGTGAAAGTTGGGTATGGCAAAAGAAGCATGAGAGCAGAATAAATGCTGTAGAAATGAGAGCGCTGAGAAATATATGTGGTGTGACTCTGAAAGATAGAATAAGGAATAGTGTGATTAGAGAGAGATGCGGCATAAAAGTGGATATAGTGACGAGAATAGAAAAGGGTATGTTAAGTTGGTTTGGGCATGTAGAAAGAATGGACGAGAACAGACTGACTAAGAAAGTTTATAAGGCTAGTGTGAATGGAACAGTTGCAAAGGGAAGACCTAGGCGAACGTTTTCTGATCAGATCGGAGACGTTCTGGATAAAGGCCAGGTTAAGAGCACCTTAAACCGGCGAGCGTGTATGAGGAATGTTATGAAAGGGAATGAAGCCAGAGAAGTTTGTCAGGATCGTAGCAAATGGAAATCCGTAGTCTCTGCCTACCCCTCTGGGAAACAGGCGTGAATTTATGTATGTATGTATGTATGTATCTTATAGGCTGCAAGTCCTAAATCATCTTTTAAAATACGCGACGTGGTTCTAGGTGCTATATTCATTTCCCAAAATAAAATGTTTTGCTTTCGCACAGGATTTCTTCGAATTCTTTCCTTTACTACTTTGATCGGATTTTTCGAACGAAAAAAGAGTTTCAAATATTGAATTTGTCTCCATACCTACTTTGTTTAATGCTATCACAGCAATACGGTTCTCTTTATCACACTACTTCATTTTAATATTACAATAATATTAAATACCGATTGGCGCGAAAATGAGAAAACACAATGAATATTCATTTAGAATGACAGATGCCAAAATCAAAAGTTATATTAATAAAATATTATGTTTTTTTTTAATTGAAACAGTACTTATGGCCAGACTAAGTATGTATATGCTGTATTGTTATATTTATGATTAATGAAATTATTAATTAATGAAACGATAGCTGAGCAGTAGCTCAACTATTATAACCGTCATGCGTTAATGTACCTAAAAACTTTACTAGCATAGGTACTAGTTTATAGCTCGCGATCTGACCGCGGCCTTATTTATCTATACAAACATCACACTTACATTATCATGCATTAACTAATCTTAGGACTTACGAATTGGCATTATGTCAGTATCGTGTATCACAGTGCAGTGTGTACAACAGCCGCCCCGCGTCCAAACTAATGGTAGCGTCGCGCTTACAGCAGTTGGCCTGTAAAGTAAAAAGAATCGCGAAAAGCGTCTAGAGAATATAATATACGAAATACCACGGAATAGATACCTAATAAATAATATCTACTCCATGCAGAAAACGTTAATTCAAGAAAATGGTCAGGTTTCTATTTATACATTAAACTGATCGAGTTAGATCATTTAGTGCATGCTTAGTGCTATTCAAATTTCAAGTATAAAATAAGTTGTTTCCAATATCATGATAAAATTACTACTTACAATTATTCAAAACTTATTTGCAGTTTCACTCACGTGAATCCTACGACATCGCATACCGGAGTAAAAAGTCTGTCTATGTGACAGTTTTCATATAACGATTTGTTCTACGATTTATACCCGATTTAAAAACAAATATACATCTAAATATTAAAGCAAATTTTTACATTTATGTTAGTTGAATAAGAATAATAGCACGAAGTCATATTACAGTTATTTAATTATTGTTATAAAGCGATTGATTATTATAAAAATATAAAGTGTCCTTGTACGTATCGAATGGTGTACTACTAAGGTTTCTTTAGTTAAAGCCAAATTGTTTAATTGTATGTATGTTATTTAATTATATAAACTAAGTAAACAAATATTAAAATTATTATAGATTATGTATACATAAGTGGCGGTACCTTCACGTAAACTCACTGTCCTTTTTGTGCTTTGTAGCGTTAGGTCCTTCATGACATGAAATAAAAACATAAATTATACCTCATTTCCTGTCTACGGTTGAAACCCTGCGCCCGCGCCCGGCGCGCGCAGCGCCTCGCCGATATAATTTATTTTTCTTTGTCACCCAACAACGCAGTCCGTTCAGGTGCACTAGTAGGCAATCGTATTCAATCCTTATCGTAGCGGAATTGCTTTATGGCATGTGTCTATAAATTGTGTATGTATGTGTCGTTTTCGCGTGTCGTACTGAAGTAGTCATTAAGAAGTAGCATATATGTAATAATTTTTTTATATGAGTCAGAGGAGTGTGCATATATCTGCACTACACAAAATAATGAAATGAAAATGAATTATATTTGACAGCTTTTGTTTTAGCTGGACGCGGGCTCATTTACTTTGGAAAGCAACTACATATACGTGGATGTTGTCGGATTTTAATTTTTTGGGCGCTGGATGGTGATGGCTCAACTGCTACAATGATTGAACCTTATTGTAAGACATGCATAATTCGTACAGACATGCAAACAATTTTTAGACCTTACTTAGTTGAACGTGCGACATAACAGCTATGCTATTTATAATACAATGTATGTGCATTCAGTTGGTACACGAATAGCTTCATTCAATATTTATTGAATATTAACATTCAACGTTTTGAGAATTCAATTTTATACAGAGTCCCGAGGCTGTGTCGTGTATCCTACTTTCTACGTATTAAATGAATCTATGCATCAAATTATTTCTTCTTTTAGATCAAATAGTTGTTTCAAAACATCCTTAGTTCACAGGCGACGACAGTCGCCGATGACTGTCGTCAGTAGTTAGCGACCATATAGGTACGATACTCGTCCTTTGACGTCCATTTTGTCGCTTACTATCGTTGACACATCGGTGTTGAGGAGCTATGTCATGTTTTGTTAGAATAAAATATCGGGAGTGCTGATATGTTTTCATTTTTCAAGGACGCGCACTTACTAATATGTTGTCAACACATTCTATTGTAATTCCAATGCGATCGTGCATTTCGCTATTATAATTGTAGATAATTACGATAAGTCCATGAACTAGCTAAGTTGATTTTTGACAGTTAAGCTGATTAAAAACTGCGTCTCGCCGCGCATTAGCGAGCACAAACGACTCAACTCGATCGTATCGACCTATAAGAAAGTACTTCTATCCCATAGGATAGAAGTACGAGTATTTTTGATACGACCGAAAAAATATTATTCAGCTTTTTGACAATAAAATATATTAGAAATAGAATCACCAAAGTCGTTAACCAAATGCAAAGACATGATTGTATTAACAAAAATAGGTAGGTAAATGGATACTTTCTAAAGTCTTCATAAAATAAATTAAACATTCGTTTTGATTCTCCGTTATTGCAACAAAGCACTTTAACGCTTAGTTTCTTCGTTTTTCTCTTTGTGTATAAGTAAGGCTATATATATAATTTACAATTTCTTCATCCTACATTTTGCTCGATGTCTAAGAAACATTTCATATGGTTTATTAGAGTTAAAAATCCAATATGGCCACTATTATCAAGGCTGACTACGGATGTATAAAAGGGGCGTGAGGCGAAAAATTTATTCACTGTTCATTACTTTTCTGTTATACAATAGTTCTTGTAGTAACGAAACGGCCAAGCCACGTATTTTGACTAAAGTTTGTGAAGTTTAACTTTTTCACATATGGCGTGAGGATATGTATGGAGTTTAATTACAAAATCCATGTTAGCCTATCCTGGAGCAAATACAAAAAATCCTGAATATAGGTATAATTCTTATATCCACATAAATGCCAAATGTGAAGTCTCTAGTAACCTCAATATATAAAAAAATGTTGCTGTATATTGAAATTTTTACATTAGGTACCTACGTTGCATTTCTATACACGAGTAGATACTGTATATACTTTGTATCGCGAAGTTCTCACGGGAATGAGTAATTTTAAATTTCGTATTACGCTACTGTGAAGCATGGCCGGGTTTAGATAATAAAATATAAAACGTAATATAACCACAAGGCAAGCGAAATTCTTCTACTCTCTATTCCACGGGAATTTCAAAAAATCAGTCCTTATTCCAATGAGTATGTCAATGAGTGAGTAAGGATTATACTTTTTATATGCATTGCTGTTTTAATCGAACTACTATACGTTTTACACATTTACTTAGCTAAAGCAAAACTAAATTACATATATATATATACATTTTAATATAGCACATAGCAAGGGATCATTATCTCTATTATGTATGCGTTGTTGACTTGTTGTTTTGATTGCTCACAAACAAGATGCTTATACTTACATGTTATATGACAAAAGAATTTCCTGTGTCTGGCCTTCGTGCACACATTATAATTATTCTAGGACTGAGTATAATTTTCTTGTACCTGACCAGATAAACTAGTTATAGCATTAAATTCTTGACATATTATTAATAACTGATATTATTTTGTACTCACTGCCAGTGACAGTTTATGATGTAAAAGAAATGGGTTACTATTATAAGTATTTATTTATTTATTTATTTATTTAAAGACACATCAACAATGTACATGTTACAATTTTCCAAAAAAAAAAAATATAACATTTTCATTCGCCAACATGAACATCAATTATAGATGTGTACGACATTTACCAATTTGTGGCTTAAATTAGAAGCTAAATCTAACTCTAAAAAGAATAATAAAATACAAAACAATAATAAAATACAAAAAATCATACAAAAAATACAAACTTCAAATATACATCAAAATACAAAAAAAAAAAAAGAAACAAGAAACAAAGAAACAAATAAACTGAACCTTTTCATAAGTGTTAACATACATATATATAGTTACTATACAAATGACTTCAGTATCTTTTTCCTAAATGCATATAGAGAATCGTTAAATATGTCCAAATTTTCGACGGTACTGTTAAAAAAATTATACGTGTTGTACATTCTTACAATGGGAGAATTGAGGCCGAGATTAGTGCGAAGTAGTGGTGTGTGAAATGTTCTGGAGATGCAATTTCGTGGGACTTTGTGTGGCACTGTTAAAGATATGCAGTTTGTAATGTCGGTGCATTGTATTTTGTTATTCACGATTTTGTGGAGAAATGTTAAGTCATGTATCTTCCTACGATTGGCTAGTGAATTTAATTTAAAGAAATTTAGGCGATCTTCATAACTACAACGATGAGAAATTCCTTGTGATAGGAAGGCTAAATGGCGCGTAAAAGCACGTTGTATGTTTTCTATACGTTGGGAATGGGTGCTATAAAATGGGTTCCAAATGTTACAACCATACTCCAAATGACTACGGACCAGAGCGTTAAACAATATGATTTTTGTGCGATTCTTCTTAAATCCCTTGGTATTACGTTTAATGAAACCTAACATCTGAGAACCCCTTCTGACAATGTGATCAATATGTTCGCGAAATCGAAGTTCGTGGTCCAGAATCACGCCGAGGTCTTTAATCTCATTAACTTTTTCTAATTTTTCGCCTTCAATTCCGTACGCGGAATTGAAAGGTTTTTTCTTTCTAGTGTATTTTATATGGAAACACTTTTTAGGGTTGAGCTCCATCTGATTTCTGATACACCACAATTTAACACGATCCAGATCGTCCTGAATGTCTTTGATATCTTGTAAGGAGTTAATAGTCTTATATAGTTTTAGATCATCTGCGAATAAGAGATAGTTGCAATTGCGAATGATTGTGCCTATGTCATTGATGAATATGGAGAAGAGAATGGGTCCTAAGTGGGAACCTTGAGGAACTCCAGAAATGGCGTAATATGGTTGTGACTGGTAACCGCAAACAGATACTAATTGAAGTCTTTTTGACATATAAGATCTAAACCAGTCTAGTAAAGAGCCCAGTATGCCATGACATCGTAGTTTTTTCAACAGTAGTGAATGATTTACTTTGTCGAAGGCACTGGCAAAGTCGGTGTATATAGTATCAACTTCAAGTCCGTGATCCAGCTCACTTGATAAATCAGATAGAAACAGATGAAGATTTGTAACTGTGGAATGATTAGATCGAAAACCATGTTGTTTACAGGTAAGAGCATTGTCTACATGTTTTGTTATTGCAGGGCAAACAAGAGATTCGAAAAGTTTCGAGAGACACGATAAAATAGCGATAGGCCGATAGTTTTTTGTATTGCTGTGGTCGCCTTTTTTGTAGAGGGGCAAAATTCTCGCCTTTTTCCATTCATCAGGAAAAAAGCCATCTGATAAGGATCGGTTAAAGATCAATGATAAAGGAAGCGCTAATGCAGAACCACAACGCTTAATAAATACGGTGGGTATGTTGTCAGGACCAGCACCTTTAGTAATATTAAGTTGCTTTATTCTATTGCTAACTTCACGTTCAGAAAACTTAAGTTTACTTATACAGAAATCATGAGGAGAAATATAATCAGAAGAAACTGAGTCGTCAGGTGGGCGAAGAGGATTGGTGTACACAGAAGCGAATTGGCTGGCGAACAGATTAGCAATTTCGCCTCCAGTATTAGCAGTTACGTGGTCCCTGTTCATGGTAGCGGGGATAGTCGACTCATTTCTCTTCTTGTTTTTTATATATCTCCAAAATGCTTTAGAGTCTTTTACGATTTCGGTTTCGATAATATTCTTATATTTCACGTAACAGTCCTGATACAATTTATGACAATGACTCCGAACCGCTTCGTATGATAACAAATCTCTAGGATTCTTGTATTTGCGATACCTCATCCTCAGTTTGTTCTTTTCAGCGAGTCTTTTAATTAATGCGTAACTGAACCACGATGGAAATTTGGATTTGGATAATGTACGCTTAGGAACATACTTTTCGGTCACAACACGAAGCAACTCGTACAACACTGAAACCATTTGATTCACATCGGTACACGTAGAGAATTTATCAATCCAATCAACACTTATTAAATCGTCGCAAATTTTGTGGTAATCAGCTTTGAAATAATTGTATTGCTTATTAGTTGTTGTTTTAAGATAGTCATGGCGTTTGGAATATGGTATGTCTATTACTAATGCAGGATGTTTCTCGTCTAGCTTACTCAACAAATCATGAGTCTCATTAACTACAACATTTGTCAAATTACTAATTATTAAGTCTAATATTCTATTGTCATTATTGGTAACGTGATTAAACTGATAAAGATTGTTGGCAGACATGAAATCGATAACCGAGTAACCCACAGTATTGAAGTAATTAGATGGATTTGTGTAGTTTAAGTCGTTATCTTTAGACCAATGAATAAACGGTAAGTTAAAATCGCCAAGTATCATAACATAGTCAATTGAACACATTGCGTCATTTGCATTACTGAAAAATTTGTTTAATGTGTCTGGCCGAAGAGGCGGAGGTAAGTACACGACACACAATACTAATTTCATTATTCCACCGTACGAATTAATTTGGAGAGTTAACCATAGGTCCTCACATTCACTTTCCCAGCGATGTATTCTGGAAGACGAAATATTTTTGGACACTGCTACTAATACGCCTCCTCCATCTCTTTTACCAGACGCATCATAAGTGCGGTCTCTGCGGTATACTACGTATCTAGAATCAATAAATTCATTATTGACTATGTTGGAATTCAACCAAGTTTCAGTGAACACAATTACATCATAGTTATTAAGCAAAATGTTATCATAGACGCTATTTGTTTTTGTTCGGATACCACGAGTATTCTGATAATAAATATTTAGATGATCGAATTTTAATATTTCGAAACTAATACATTGTTAAGTAGCGGAAAGAATATACTAAAACTATAACTAATAAAAAGGTAATTATGTGATAAAATTTAAACTGTCTGAGTTGCGTATGAATAATGCTTGAGATTTCTCATCTTTCCGTACGTAAATACGACCATTGCGAACCCATACAAACTGGTATTTCAGCTGCTTTGCTTTCAGACGAGTAGCGGCATGTAGAAACTTGTTGCTAGGAGTAAGATGTTCGGCGACAAAAACAGCAGAACGCGATCCTCCAATACCAAGGTGTAGGGAGCTCAGCTTGTCATTGGGATTCCTTCGATTGAATTTTGTAACAGCGGCTAGTATGGAATCTCGTTGTCGCTGGCTACGTAGTTTAACAACTACAGAACGGGGCTTGTTGCTATCCTTCGTTTGCTTGGCTATTCTGGTAACGTTAAGTATGTCTTCATCCGCAAGCGGCTGGTTTATAGTTTTAGACAGTTGCACTACAGTGGTCACCAGGTTCTCCGTGCGGTGCTCAGGGATCCCATTAATCTCAATGTTGCACTCACGCGCTTGTTGTTCAACCAAACCTAGCCTGAAGGATAAATCTTTAACAGTGCACTGTAGAGTGGCATTATCAGACTCTAATCTGGATATTATAGCAGCTTTTGTTTCAATGGTAGCCTTAAATTCCTCATACTGCTTGTTGATGAATGACATAAATTCGTTATATTTTGACATTTCCTCCCTAATTGCCTTCAGTTCGTCAAATACTTGTACGTTAAAAATTGCCGTAATTTCCTGTTTGATGACATCTCTTATGCTATCTAGAGTAATGGTGGAATCTTGACCTTCAGTTTGTTTTCTGATTCTCATGGTTATATTAGAGACACTGGGTGTGTTCATTGATGTTCCAGCATCGAATATGGTCGGTGAAACGGGTTGAGTAAGCAAGCGGATTGGTGTATTTGTATTATCCAGCTTGGGTTGCTTATTACGACATTCAGGACATTTCCACATGCGCTTTTGATCCATATCCATATTATTGTGAAATCGTTTTTGAGGAACATTAGCGCAAAGCAAATCATATTTTGACATGCAAATGGAACAGGATAAGTAATCTTCCGATTTTATAATGCGTTTGCATCCAGCGCATTTGTTATTAGAAGCCATTTCAGTGCGTACAAAATAAATAAATATGTATCCGTCTAATGCGCGCACAGCCGTAAAGCGATGAAGCGCTGCGTGGAACGTGACACGATCTAGCGCGGCTATGCAAGTGGTGTCAATGTGTGCGTTGAAGCGAGCGCGGCGCGGGTTGTCGTAGGTCAGTGTTGTAAAGTGATTTGCATTATTTTGAAAATGTTATTGGTAATTACTCACGGTTTCTTATTGTTTGTTTAAAGTCACTATTACCACCATATAGCACAGTTCATAGGCATCGAATTGAGTCCAAATACTAGAAGATTTTATCACTTTTAACTGTATTTACGATTAAAACAAAACAGAGCAAATAACAAGCGTCATTAAGCCACGAGTGTTGCCAGAGATGACTATGAAGTATCGTGGATGGTAATTTGAATAGTAATTAGTAATAGACAAACTAACAAAATACACTAACCCAACAAGACATACCTACTTCTAGCATTTGGCGTTAGAGATAGATTTGACTAATTCCGATTTACTCAGGCTGATTGGCCAAACACGTCGTGTACAGTAGCATAAACAAGTATTCTTATTTGTACACATATTCCGGCAAGATTGGACGGGCCACTATAGACATGGAATATTGTTGGGTTTTCTGTTAGAAGTTTACTTTTCTAGGTGATGTGTGATCCGTAGACGTAATGCCGTCTACAGCTCATACTCTATCACGTGGGACCGAAACTTATAGTTGGCGAAATGTGGGTCCTGCTTATCCCTCTACTTCTGTCTTTTTATTAAACTTTCTTCTTCTGTCTACTGTCTTATCATAATTGACCATAATTATGCAGAAAGCGACCAGAGGCACATGTTGGAATAATTAGTTAGAATGTCATCGTAAACTAGATTTGTTGCTCTTTATTTAATCGAAGACAGTACAGTACATCTTCCCATTTAATTAAATATTTTTGGCATAAACGACCAGTAAAGAAAAATCTTAAAGGTGTAGAAAGAACACAGCACACAATACAAGTATAATTTTTATCCTGTAGAAAACAACCAAAATGTGCGTCGTTTACCACGTCAAAATTTTAGTACCATTCACTTGATTATTTTATTTTGCTGGAAACGATCAGAGACTTTCAGCAATTAGTAATTTTCAAATATCCAAACCTATGTATATGTAACTGTGTTTTAAATTACACTTTTATTAAAATATGAAATAAAATAGCAGGGTTAAATGTCGAAAATACAAGATTTTAAGATTTTAACATTATGTAATAACAATTCTAAGCATACGATTTCAGGAATGCTAACTACCTAGAAAAATTATAACGAGTAATTAAAAGATAATAACTAACTATTAACCGCTAGTACACACGTACACATATCATATTATTATATCAAACTATAAACCTGTTTTTTAAACTTGTCGCTTTGTACCAAACACTGGTATAATATTATTAATGGAATACCATCCAATTGCACAAGTTTCATTAAAAGTTATTGCAAGAATAAATAACAAGTGTAGAACTTTGCTTTACAGATATAATAATAATATATAGAAGTACAAGATTTATAATAATGATTATTTTGCATTTACATCGCCATTATCGAAAATACAAAACAGCGTCGCTCACCATCTGCAGTAAACATTCCTGCAGAGTATGAATACCTAAATGTAGCCTAAAATAAATAAAACTATTGATTTATTCTTAAAATAGGTACCCATTGACATTTGTAGTTTATTCGGTGTGGTATGATGTCCACATCCATATTGGTCAACGTTCGCTGACTTTCTTTATAAACAACAACAATCTTTATTGATTTCACCACTCTTAATCAATTTCTCTCCTAACCTGCTTAATTGTAATGATAATATTTTATTTAAGGTTGCTCATTTGTATTAGTTAGTTCGCATATTTGCACGATGAGTTGGGGACTAACCACGAGAAATCCTTTATTTACATATATTCTAAACATGAAGATATTTATTGCGTTTCACTTTCTGGTCGAGCAAAGTGTTTCGGAGTTTTTCTGTCAATAAATTATCAATAACTGCGCCGTGCTTAGAACTGAGTCCGATAGACGACAACGACGAAATAGGCTCGCTTTCTATTTTATTGGACCTAATATAACACCTGGCAAATAGTGGGTGTAATGCATATATTGATGAGACTATGTATGTATGTGTTAACTACAGACATATTATGTACGTGTGAATTTGACCTTTCAATTCGTACGCATTTTGATTCGATTTATGTATTATGAATGTAACGTTTAATATTGTATATGACTTCGTTTTATGTACATATTGTAGGATTATATATAGAGTATGTTAGCATTTGCTCGTTAATTGTACATTAGTAATCAAATAGAATGCGAGCTGAAGAATGACAGAAATGTTTCTTCAGTTCTTACTCTTATTTAAAATGATATATTCTTTATTAGCAAAAGTTGTTTATGTAAGTAGCCAACGTTCGTTACGATAACAATTTTGCGACGTGATATCGATACAAAAAGAAATTTCGATTCATGATGACTATTTAATAATATTTTCCCATACAAATGTTGAGCCTATTATAGTACCTTAAGGGGTTAGATTCAAAAAATCTGTTTCTAGCTTACGTCTTTTACCAAGAACCTACGTACCTGCCAAATTTCATTTTCATAGGTCGAGAATTTTTGGAGATATTGTGTTTATTTAGTGATTGAATGAGTAAGTGGCCTTTCGCTTTTATGTATACTCGTATTTCATCTGTGATCATTGGACTATATTTCTTATTGAATATTTGAGGAAAGCGTATAATATGCATTTACCTATTTATATAACAAAACTGCACGCAGATTTGTTATTGACTCTCAGAAAATCTTCGCTAGCTACTAAACAAAATAGAAATAAAGAAGTCGGTTGACAAACAGAGTATAAAATGGGACTGAACTGTTGTGTACTTGCCTACCACTACATATTATAAAATAAAGTCACACGCCACGTCTGTCTGTTCGCGATAAATTCAAAAACTACTGAACGGATTTTCATGCGGTTTTTACCAGTAGACAGAATGATTCATGAGGAAGGTTTAGGCATAAAATTAGTTAAGGTTATCCGTGCATAGCCGGGGCGGGTCGCTAGTTTATATATAGATAGATAAATTTCTTCTTTTAACACTGTGCGAATAAACAAATAGTAATAATATGTAACCTAGCAACTTTGTTTATAGATACTTATTTTATCGAAGTGTATTAAATCTTGACAGCATTCATGTTCACTATTGCCGTCTATTCCAAATTTTACTAAGGATTTGAAACGTTTAAATGTATATTTTCAGTAGCTAATAGAAGCGTCTGTAACCTAATGAATAAAGCATTTGACTTGAGAACGAGAGGTCCGTGGGTCGTGGACTCGAGTTGCGCTAGCATATTATGGATGGTATCCGAGCCTACGACTTTTTGACAAAGGTAAACGTGATGTAGTTGTTTTTGATGACGCGGGTGCGGCTAATAATTATGAACATATTCTTGTTATCGGTAATTTTATTTAAAATCCATGTGTGTATACGTTACCATTTAACCGGGTTTTATCCGGTAGAATAGTAACTATAGTCCCTGTTGATGGTAAGGAAATTTTGTATGGTTCAGAATAATCCCTACTAATATTATAAATGCGAAAGTGAGTTTGTACGCTTTTACCCCTTAATTACTAGATTGATCATCATGAAATTTGGCATACACGTTGTCAAGGATACAGGTAAAGATATAGGGTACCTTTCAACCAGAAAAAAGGAGTGTTTCCGAGGGATACAAATTTATCGATGAAATCTACATTAACGAAAAATAAGCCGCGGGCAAAAAGCAAAAATACTTTACATACATCCAAGCACCAGATGAAGGGTACTTTTGTTCTTGAATAGAAGTCTATAATAGTTAAGGATAACGTACAAAGCTCACGTAAATAAAATCGTGGATAACAGCAACTTACTTAAACTAATAATATAAAACTGGGTCCGATAAGTGACGTTGTTGTCGAAGTATTAATTTGGCAAGAGCACTTCGTCGGCTGCCGGGCTAACTAGTATTATTACATCAACGGCGACTATCCGTAATAGTTAGGTATCTTCACTGAGTTTATGAATGCACGTGTTACGATTTAGTGCTACAGATTCTTGTACGTATTAACTTAGTACTTATTTAGCTCAAATTGGGTGACAACAACATTGGTATTGTTATATAGTGACAGTGGGAAGTAGCTAATGATTCTAAACAATACACATTATCATTTTCCGTGACAGTTGGCTTACAGTCAGCTCACCCTTAAGAGACTAATATGTTCATATAAACTATACTTAATAAGCTAAATGAGTTAGGAAATTATTGTAACATTTTCTAGAAAAGTACTGGCTGCATTTTTAAGCGAATCACCTTATATGTAGTAGGAATAATTTACAAAATCTCTATCTCGCGAGCATTTTAGCGATGGGACTATACGTCTAGTAATTTTATACATAGGTACGTATGCTAGTGACGATGTTTATTGAAGGTGACTTTACAATTACAGCACTACACACGCCACAATCCAAATTAAAATGCAAGCGAATATAATTATGTGAGTGTGTTTATTGAATAATGTCCTTCAGAATTTCGGTCACGGCGGCCAGTCTTAACGGAGACTGGCCATTGGCGAAGTAGATATTATAGTGCACAAAAGGTGCGCAAACACAATTGCACTCTCTGTTCCCTAACTCTCACGATCCGATGGGACGGTAATCCGACACGACCGGAGAGAGATCAGGCGCAGGACCAACGGCTTTACGTACTTTCTGTGGCACGGGGGGTCACGCATTGAGACTTCTTAACAGAAAAACCTAATCACTTTATGTTGGCCCGACCCGGGATTCGAACCCGAGACCTCATGCACAGCAGTCGCATTCACTATCGCTGCGCCATGGAGGCAGTTGTTTATTGAATACAGTTAATACAAAAGATATAATTTAACCGCAAAAAATATGACTTTACATTTATTGTACATTTTATAATCATACAATGTACAGTAAATGCATACTCATATTTTTTGTTCAATCTTTAGAAAATCTTAACAAATTATTATTATATTCTCTTCATATAGAGTAATAATTCAAATTCAGATTTTATCAATTCTTGAATATCCCATTCCTTGCAGTAACTAAGCATATTTTATACGAAAATCAAATGATAAAATGTATATTTTTGAATTAGAAGATACTCGTGCCCAGTAATAAGATAGTTAATAAACAGAATTGATACTTTATTTCTAAATTTACATTATGGTGAAAATGTTAATATAGCTGATACACTGTGCCCTCTGAGATTGCGTTAATTTCTCGATAAGATAACGGTTACCCTAGAGGAGTAAACTTCCTTAATGATATATGTAATTATTACTAGAGAAGCTTGTCTAACCCAGCCAGTGCATAAACACAAACATGTTTAGTTGGTAACAATATAGTACATTCGAAAACATCGATAAAAGAAAGGTAACACAGTGTGACATCGCTAATATAACTAATAATAAATGCGTTTTTTGTATAAATATATAACAGGTAAGGAAAAAGGCTTTGTAAGAAATAAAAAAAATACTCACCGATCGAATATATTGGTTATGTAAAGTAAATATCACCACCAGCCTCGGAACAAGCAATCCCTTTTTAATATCACACAAGAAATAGATACAACGGAAAATAAAATAAAATACATCTTGAATGATTACTTACGACAGATGTAAAGAAGGACCAGATTGACATAAGAAAAAGTGACCAAATTTAAACATTAACAAACATCCAAACATAAACATAGAGTAGAGAGTTGCATTAAAGTATAATTTATACAATCTGTTATATAAGATTTACAGTAATTTTAGTTATATCAAGTACACAGTATACAAATTTTCATACAAATTTACTGACAACTGTAATTTACCGACAGAAAACGACTTTACTTTGTAGACTCATAATTGATAAACAAAATGATATCGTTATTTTAAGTTTATACAGGTTACCAGAATTTATGAGAGTACTGAATCTCCATATCGACTGTCATAGAACTGCATGGTAGCCGCGACCAACGGCATTATGTGCTCTTAAGTGAAATCGTATCACATTTTTAACCAAATTCAATAATGAAGAAGATTATGTATTCGACCCGTATATTTTTATGTATAGTACCTATGTCTCGGGCGTTTCAATTTGGTTTAAACGATTTATATGTATTTCTTTAAAAAAACTTACTTGTTAACATATTGCTGCAAACATTATTTAAAACCTTATCGGTTAATAGCAAACCCGTTACGAAATTTATTTTACGAGTGGTTTGGGCTATACAGTCAGTACATTTGACTTACCGTCGCGTTGGTACATATATACGTGGCATCGTAATATAACTGGATCGTACGATAGTATCGTCGGTTAAACAGATGATTGCTTGTTGTGCACGTTCAGCTGAGAGCATTGTGGTAATATACTTAGTCTGGTCATAAGTTCTGTCACACAATAAAAACTTTTGAATTTAAAATGCTGGTCACAAAAATGTTTATTGAAGTCGAATTTAGAATTTTTCATGAATATAAAAATGTGTACTTTTTAGAATTTTACTTATTTTTAAATATGGAATGGACACTTAAAGAATACCGTGTTGCGGTTATTGCGTTGCATCGTTGCGGTTACGCGCCAATTCATATTTTTGACATATTGAAAAATTTTAATATTGTTATAACCAAAAGATTCGTTTATCGTACCATTGAACGATACAATGAAGACTCTAGTGTAGATGACTGGTTAAGAAGTGGTCGCCCTCACTCTGTTAGGACTCCAGCAGTGATAAAAGCTGTGAAGGCGCGAATTCAAAGAAATCCCTTACGTAAGCAAAAACTTTTGGCTCTTCAGATGGGTTTAAGCAGAACCACGGTGAAAAGGGTGTTAAATGAAGACTTAGAGCTTCGGGCATTTCGAAGAAAAACAGGACATCATTTGGACGCTCGTTTTATGGACCTGCGGTTGAAGAGATGTCGATGTGCTTTGTCGAAGCGGTACGCGGGAAACAAGCATCGGCAAATTCGTTTTTCGAATGAAATTTTTTTTAATCTGGGAGAGTTCCAATACCAACAAAATTATAAGGTACGGACGAAGGACGCACACAGCAATGAATATGCGAGCAACGGTGTTCCGCGTGTCCAACGAGGCCATTTTCCACCCTCACTCATGGTTTGGTTGGGAGTCTCTTATTGGAGCTTAACGAAGGTACATTTTTGTGAGAAAGGCGTAAAAACTAATGCAGTTGTGTATTAAAAATACAGTCCTCACGAACCTTGTGGAACCTGTTTCTCATACCATGTTCAATAACAGGCGCTGGATATTCCAACAAGATTCTGCGCCAGCTCATAGAGCGAAAAGCACTCAAGACTGGCTGGCGGTGCGTGAAATTGACTTCATCCGGCACGAAGACTGGCCCTCCTCCAGTCCAGATTTGAGTCCGATAGATTACAAGATATGGCAACACTTGGAGGAAAAGGCCTGCTCAACGTGTCATCCTGATTTGGAGTCACTCAAGGCATCCTTGATTAAGTCAGCCGCCGAAATTGACATGGACCTCGTTCGTGTTGCGATAGACGACTGGCCGCGCAGGTTGAAGGCCTGTATTTAAAATCGCGGGGGTCATTTTGAATAAACTTTATTAGCATAAGAATCTGTGTTTTATTAAGTTCATTTTGGTATATAAATGTTTATATTAATAATAAACATGTCTCAATTATTTCATTTTAAACATGTGACAGAACTCATGACCTGACTATGTAAGTATACAGTACCCTCACTGGAATACAATAATTATTTGAGAATCGATTGAGATAGACTGAGATACAAGAGAGTAGTCAAGATTGTGATGTCTAATCTATGCTCTTCTAATGTTTATTAATATTCTTATTCTTATACAGTATCTCCAGTATATTTGCTCGTCAATATTCACTACCAGATAATTATTTTTAAGGTACCATAGTAGTCGGCTGACAGTTACATGATAGCGATTCTTGAGTACGTGTACAGTGTCAGCTATAAGATCGGTGGAAGATATATACGGTAGGAATGATTTAGGGATGAAAACCTGATAAAACAAATTTTTCTGGTATCACAACCGTTGGTGGCATGCACTTTTAATATATGTAAATTTGCATCGAATGCTAGATTACCCATTTAACGTGTGACCTTGGTAAATGTCACTTTTTACAACATCTTAAGTATTAGCTACTAACATTGTAAAAAAGACAAAATAACATTATAAAAATAAATGTGTTTGACCCCAACTTCACATTGGCTAAATTCTATAGGCAGCTTAAATAAGAGTAATACGTATTTCTTTATTTTTAGTGTTTTAGTGCCAATTTTTTTATTTAATTTATCATGCATATTTTTTTAATTATGGTATTCACTCACCTTAAGCATTGCGGTTTGATCTACGTGGATGCCACTACGTCACTGGCTTATCTTTGTTTTGTTTTTTCTTATACATAGTAGCTACGATCTTTTCCACGTATGCTTTTATAATAAAGATACTTTTCAGTACAGTTATTATCCCTTGGTATGTTAGTAGATTTATTCAAACAGTTCCTCCTGATTAACTTTACCACACAGTGAGTGATGTTAAATAATAAATAACAAATAACATACAAATTATGCACAAAACTTACAACGTTATAATATTTTAGTCAGTTCGACAAGCTGCTATTAGAAGTGATACATAATTATAATAAATTAAACTACAACCCATATCCACATTTTAGCACGGTTTATTTAAAAACTAATTTTATACAATTTCATAACAATTTATACCTATTTACACTTTATTTAATGTTTCGGTTGCTTTCAGCAGCCATGATCTCCATCTTGGGTGATTAAGCATCTGTATGCTTAGTCTCCCGAGATGGTGATGGTCTCATTCAAACGTTATTTAAAAT
Organism: Catocala nupta; assembly: GCA_963675205.1. Classification (NCBI taxonomy): domain Eukaryota; kingdom Metazoa; phylum Arthropoda; class Insecta; order Lepidoptera; family Erebidae; genus Catocala; species Catocala nupta. The sequence continues at coordinate 19,820,617 of OY776086.1, read as the reverse complement.
GAACCGCAATAGAATCCATATAGGTAAAGTAGTTTTTTAAATTGTTGAATCTAGATATTACCACCCTCCACCTGGTAAGCAGTCGTGTAGTGTAAGACCAGAGCCATCGAAGCCGCGTCCTCATTACAACCGAATTGTGAGTGTGAAGGAGGTGCTTTTCACGTTCCGCTGGAAGGATCTAGGATTAAAGGAAGTAGTAAGCACGTGTTTCTTCAGAAAACATTTCAAGTTTTATTGGTTAAGCAAAGATATGAGTATATCTACCGTGTAAGCGTGACACCTAAGCCGAACATGTGTTGCTCTGGATAGAAAAAAAGTCAATGTATCAAATTCGTGTAAACGTAAGACAATATTGATATAATGATATATATAGAGATATCGCTTCGTTAAATGAAACACAATATAGCTATAAAATTGTTGTCATTCTTGTTGTAGAATGAGAAAAATTTTATAGCATTAACGGTTTTGTGATATCGTGTAGCTAATTTATCGCAATGCAATTTAATTATCAAGTAAGAAGGTATTAAACTAATGATGTATCAAAAAATGCGAATCAACACGCTTATGCATGAATAATTATTATGAGCCCTGTTTATTTCTCATGGGTAACTAAATAGGCACTGATGAAATATTATTCATTTACCTAAAGTAAATTGACACCACAAAGTACTTACATTTTATCTTTACTGTGCGTACTTAAAAGTTTTAGCAAACGTAGTCATTTTACTATCTATAGGTATGCTTTGCGTTCACATTTATAAACTACTCAAACTGTTGATATAATATTATACAATTTGCTCATAAAGACATTGGCTTCTTTTTTTGTTTATTTAAAATATGCTGGCTTTTATGTTCTAATTGCTAAATTATATTATTACCCCTACCTTCAAATACACAATTTTAGTTTTAAAGTGTATAATTCAAACGTATTTTTGCATTTTAATATAATAGGTATATGTATAGGATCTTCTACACATTTACGCAACGTTTTGATCTGCATCTCGCATAATATTACGAACATATAGTAACAAGCATATTTAGTAATACAATATAATTTTTACTGAATAAGACATGCTGAGCATGCACTGTACAATGTACCTACTTCTTAGTAATGTAGCACGGCAACGTTTGTCGCCGTACATGAAAAAGTCGTTAAATGTAAGTTGATTTTTGTTGTGTATTTGCTATTATTACGAAAAGCAAAACTATGAAGATGTTTAGAATAAGTAGATATATACTGCCTATACTCACAACCCTTTTTAAATATGGCAGGAGTGCAGATCCACATGCCTTGAATGTAAGATTGCAAGAAACAATAATTGTAAGCAGCAACCTAAGTCACATCTGTGATGCCACAAGACCAATGACCAAGTGGCCGACGTTCTGTGTCTATTCTATTTCTGCAATCGCTACCGTTTTAGCTTAAGCGATACGATTGAATTGAACAACTACTCAAAAGTAAATTATATTCCATGGTTAGCGTTCACAAGCGCCCGAAAAATCACACATATATAAATAATGACGTGATAATAAATATGTATAACCAAATTAAAACACTTGTGTTTTATCTTTGGTCAACAGAAACTCGTATTTACCTTATAATGGATTTATCCTATGATTAAGTCATAGCAATACAAGGAGGATGCGACAACAAACGTTTTGTAACTGAAAGAGTAGAAACCTGACAAATATGTCAAAAAGATTAAGGATCTACTATCCTTGACCTTTATGACTTATGTGTCGGGTTTTAAAGGCTACGAGCCCGTAGGCTCCTTGACTTTCGCCTCTTTCATAGAAAGACGGAGCCGGGGCTCCTATTTTCGGGTGGATTTAAGAAGAAACCTAACAAATACCTACTAGGGAGCGAAACTTGAAGGGCGAACGGGCTTGTAACTGTTTTAAACACCTGTGCACTACAAGTATCCCGTCACATATTTAAAATAGATTTTATAAGCTAAAAAATTAACATTAACGAGTAATCAAAATGTAAAACATATAGTCTACAGTAGATTAAAATACGCTATTTTATAGCGCATCCTACTGGAACTTAGCGCTTGTTTCGTGAGCGTTTAGAACTTAACATAACGTTTCGTTCATGCTTGTCAGAACTGCAACTTGACTACTATTTGTATGGGGCTTAGCAACTGACAATGTAAAAATGCTTATGTTATATTTTATTGTCAACGAATAGCTATCTTGGGAGTTGGATTTTTGTATTCGTTTGATGTAATCATGTGATTTAATGTTGTGAGATGTCATTCCCATATTTGTTTTTTTTATCTAATAGCGTTAACGATTGTAGGAAGACAACTTGGCTTTGCTTACTGGTTTCAATATGGAAATAATATAAAATATATAATACCAGCCTTATACAAGGCAAGAGACAAGTGCTAAGCAGTGCTGAGCACGTGTCTTTTCTCAGTGCGAGAAATTAGTTCAATATGGTTACTCATATATTTTTGTGTGATTGTATATTAATGTTTAATACTAGTTTCAGTTTGTTGGGCATTCATCCTTTTGTACCCTAAACACTATAGAAATATTTAATTAAAGACATCACCCGCGCTTTGTATAATGTGTGTGTCCGTTCTGTTAATAACTGTTAATTGTAATTTAGAAACATTAAATTCGCGGAAATTTGTCGCCACAAGAGAAGCTGCCAGAATAATTTATAAACACTAACAGACTAAACAAAGATCACCCAGAGCGAAACAACTATTTAAAGAACAGAAAAACTTTCCTGTGTAAAGGTTTTTGGCAATGGTGGCGTGCAGGCGCGGATCCAGCCCTCAAAAAAGGTTGTGGTCACAGCCACTCGAAAATCGGTCAAGTGCGAGTCGGAGTACGAACTCGCTCATAAACAATCATGACTCATGAACGACCTTTGAATTTGATTATTTCCTTTTTTCATTGGAAGAAGTCAGATCCGATTTCGTCCAATAAAATCAATCAATAAATTATTATTTGCCTTCTTTTTTTCTAGTAAGCCAATATAGGGACACTAGACTGGATAAATAGGTATCTTGACGCTGTCTCAGGAGTCGTTATTATGACCAGCAAGTGAGATGCACCAGGTGAGACTTAATTAGGCTACCAATACCATTACAACTACTGAACCGATTTTGATAATTTTTTTACAACTTCAGAGGATATTAATTTAAATTAAACGCTAGGAATTTTTTTATATTAAATAACTTTATCATGCCAAATAATAATGATAACAATTCATCCGTATACCTAAACCTCCTAGCCTCGCATAGCATTCTTCCCGCACACCAGTTGCCGACACATAACAAAACCTGTCTAGACCATGTTATGCTCAAAAGCACACTTCCAGCCTCCTGCTATGTTGTTGACACTTCGGTAACTGACCACTACTGCACAATTATTACACTAAAATATAATATTCAACACAAAAAAACGCACACTGTTAAAAAATTAAACTATGAGGGACTAGATAAGGATATGATTAATCCGAGTTTAGACGCAGTGTACGATTGCAATGACGCTAACGTAGCTATTTCTCTCCTGATTTCGAGTTTGAATTCGATTATTATGTCCAATACTACTATCAACATAGTCCCAAATCGCAAGCGCGTTAAAAGACCTTGGGTAACTAAAGGCCTTCTCAAGTGTATGCGAAATCGGGACAAACTTCACGTTAAATATAGGAAGAACCCACATAATGAAATTATCAAGATAACATATCTACGCTATAGAAATTTCTGTAACTCAACACTAAAAAACCTAAAAAGAGAATATGAAAAAGCGCTATTAAATAATGCAGCCAAGAACAACAGTAAAACATTATGGGACACAATAAAAAAAGTTACACATCACTATAATAAACCTGCACCAGCCACAGATCTAGTAAACAATAATAACCCGATTTCCTCCTTAAACCATATAAACCACTTTTTTGTGTCAATTGGTAAAAACCTAGCGGATAAAATCAACACTAGGGGATCACCCAACGTATCGTACGTGGATTCTCAGCTATCCTCGTTTGTGCTAGACGCTGTCACTGAAACAGAGGTTAGAAATTGTATACTGGGTCTAAAGAAAGTCAACACAACAGGAAGAGATAATATCTCTGGCGCTTTCTTGAAAAGATACCACTCCATCTTAGTTCCCCCACTAACCCACATATTCAACGTTATGTTCAGTACTGGTGTATTTCCGCAGATGTTCAAACTTGCTGAAGTAATACCTATTTTCAAGAGTGGAGACAGAGCTTGTGTCAACGATTATAGACCTATCGCTATCCTACCTACCATATCCAAAGTGGTAGAGAAGCTCATAAATAAGCGTTTAACTGACTACCTTGAAAATAAAAACCTAATTTCCTCATCTCAATTCGGCTTTAGGGCCGGTTCATCAACTAATGATGCAGTACATGAACTTACTGATCATATAGTGGGTAAATTAGATAAAAGGAAAAAAGTTTTAGCAGTCTTTCTCGACATAAAAAAAGCGTTCGACACGGTCTCTGTCCCACTCCTACTAAGCAAATTAGAGCGATTGGGTGTTCGAGATACTCAGCACAAGCTGTTCACCGACTATCTTACAGGTAGACAACAAAGAGTTAGAGTTGGAGAGGATACTAGCGATGACCTACCAATTGCATTTGGCGTGCCGCAAGGTAGCGTACTCGGCCCTACGCTCTTTCTCACCTACATAAACGACTTGTGCAGCACACAATTAGCACATGGCAAAATTGTAACGTTTGCGGATGACACTGCACTAATATTTCACGGTGATACTTGGGATGACACGTACGCTATTGCTCAAGTTGGTCTTGACAGAGTAACTTCATGGCTCAAGAACAATGGACTGACACTCAATAGTGACAAAACTAAATACATACCCTTCACATTACATAACACCCAGTTTAATTGTTCAGAGAACTACTACATTATAGCCCACTCTTGCTCAACTAATGAGACTTGCACATGTGATCACTTAGAACGTGTCACACACATCAAATACTTAGGCGTAATAATCGACAGCTCCCTAAGTTTCAAGCATCACATTGATCTACTCTCATCAAGAATACGTAAGTTAATGTATGTATTTAAAAATCTACGCCAAAGTGCAGACAAAACAATAATAAAATTAGTATATACATCCCTGTGTCAATCTGTGATAACATACTGCATTTCAGTATGGGGCGGCGTCTGCAAAACAAGTCTGATAAAGGTGGAAAGAGCGCAAAGAGCAGTCCTCAAGGTGAGTCACTCCTTGCCTTTTTTATTCCCCACAAGAGACCTCTACCAACTCGCAGACGTTCTGACTGTCCGCCAACTGTACATCCTAAACACCATTCTAAAACAGCACTCTCTGCTCCCTTTTGATCCAGCTCAACTAGCCAAACGTCGGGCATACAACGTTTGCTCGTCACTAAACAAGCAATGGTCTACATCCTTCTCCAGTCGGTTCTTTGGTTTTCTGGGAGGATATTTATACAAAAAAGTAAATAAGGAATTATCAATATATTGTCTCACAAAATATCGCTGCAAAGAAAAGCTTTCTTCCTGGCTTAAATCCCTCAGTTATGAGGAAACAGAAAATCTATTACATGTACCGAAATAAAAACACACTAGCACGCACACACACACACACACACACACACACACACACACACATACACGCACACACGCGCACGCACGCACGCACGCACGCACGCACGCACGCACGCACGCACGCACGCACGCACGCACGCACGCACGCACGCCCGCACGCACGCACGCACGCACGCACGCACCCACACACACACACACACACACACACACACACACACACGCACACACACACTAATACATATTACATTCATAAAATTAGATTAGCATTTATACATCCCTCACATACCTAACTAAATACATGTAATTTCTACCAGATGATCATCTCGTGCATCAACATTGTACAGTCGGGGGAGGCTGGTCATCTGTCATACAGGTCTACCTAGTACAGAGACCAGTCTCTCGCACAGTTTTTACTGACTACTTGTTAAATAATTTACATTTAAGTCATCTGATTGTTGTAACAATTTCTGTGTGAGAGAGAAATAAATGATTATTATTATTATTATTATTATTATTAATTACAAATTCAAGCTTACGTTTCTTTTTCGCGAAAACGATGATAATTTCATCGATATCCAGGTTCACATCTTTGTGTATATTTAGGAGAGTTAGCCCGGACAACCTTTCCTGTGGCTTTGAGGCACGCAACCAAGATATTATTCTACGAAGAGTAGAAAACGATCTCTCTGTGGTAGCTACGGTGACCGGAAGAGTTGCCAGTATATTTAAGAAAATTTTTATGTTAGGTCAAATCTTGGTCGCAAGCTTCAATGAGATGAGCTATCGAGTCTGGTATGGCTGAATTATCTTCACATTCTCTTTTCCATTTGGTCATCCAGAGTCGGGATTCATTTATAACAGTTGATTCACTATCGTTAATGAATAGGCGGTACAGCTGGACCACATTTTTCACTTTCACTGTCTCGAAATCGATATCCCAGTCCCTGACACTAACATTTGGTTTAGGTAGAAAAACTCCTAAATTAAATAGGTACCTCCGAAAACAATCTCTCTGCCAAATCATTAATAATGAATTCTAATAGAGGTATGTAAATTGATTTCCGAAAGTACTCTTCCACCGATTTCGCCTCGTAATTGGACCTGTTTGTTTGCCTTGGAACTGTACGTGGAGATTTTAATGTAACATCCAACCGTTTTGCTTGCTCTGTCGCCTCTGAAAATAATTGATTGACAGAGTTTTGGCGTTTTGATCGTAAAACTTCTATGACATCCTTCACTGCATCGGTGGCTCTTTTGATGTCAACCGATGCAGATTGCAGGAATCGGCTCAAAGAAACTGTAGTTCCTACAATAAAAAAAATTAAAATATAATAATCTTTCATATAAATCGTTTTAAAATGTTTTGTTTTCTTACCAAGAATATCGCTTAGGCATATCGATGACATAATAAAATCAGAGCTACGTAGTGTTTTCAAGAGACTGAGCGTCACTTGAAGTTTTATTATCTAGCTATGTCGATATTCTCTCCAGTGCGTTACAAATTTTAACCAGATGATCACCCTGGAATTGTAAATGGCCGTTGTGTCTTTCAACCTATCGTGTCACGCAAATACTTTGAATTGCCGTACCATCAAGTTCTTCTGAGAATACCCTATGGTGTTTTGCAGAAGCGTTAGCAAATGCTACGAATTTTTCATTGTCCCTGTTGTATTTGTCTACGCGAAGCGACGACGACGATGTCTTGGCCAAGGAGTTATTTAAGACATGATTGCTACAAGGAAAACGTTTTGCATGAATGGCTTTTTTAGAGAGTTCCTGAACAGCACCTTTTGCGTCGGATGCCATTACTGAACAGCTGTTAGTTCCTATCCCTACACTAAAATCTAATTTGTAGCAAAGACTTTTCACGATTTTCGCTAATGCGATACATGTTAACCGTAATTCCTTTGTGCTGTCTAAGCTATCTCCTTCTTCACATTGAGGCATTTTTGGTATTTCATAAGCGTCACAGAAGCATACAAAATCTGCCTTTATAAAACCATAATTAACATATGTTAATCAGATATCTGAATGATAGACTCATATGTTCGGTATGAGAAATATCTGTATATTCGTAAGAGAATAGCGGAAAACTTAGCTATTCCACGTTTTATTAAATAGAATCTTTTCTTTACAAATGTCTATAAGTTCGTTCTGTACAGTTTTGCTTATGTAAATCGCTGTAGAACTTGTTGATGATAAATGATATATTTTGACGACCACACAATATTATAGTTTTTATAATTGGTCGTAAACGATTTCTACATTACAGGTTCATGATAATACGCCAAAAAGTTCTTCCCAGTTTCGACGGCTATCTTATGGTAATGATTACGTTGATGTTGCAGTAATAATAACCCGCCTTCACCTTATAAGTTGTTAAAGGCTTTCAATGATTCTTTCACAAGAAGTTTAGGGTTCGATCTAATGAAATCAGTGGCAGATGGTGTGATTAATAAGGCACAATATTTGCAATAAAGTCCCTGATCTTTATGTGACCGCACAAGCCAATGGAATTTTTCAAGATGTGATTTTTGGGCATGTTTTCCGTACGTTTATCCGTGTTCTTGCAAAACTTGGTGCGGAAAATCATAGTTAAATCATCCAATGTTTTTCTAGTAGTACAGCTTTAATTGCATCAGGTAATTCATGCATGTATTTTTAGCACAAATATAGTTGTCGATATCTGAAGCAAATTCAGAGTTCAATGACAAGCCACTAGTTATAGTTGATAATGATACTGTTAAAGCCGACGACGTGGACTGATCAGAAGAAGAAGCAATATCTAAATCATCATTCACTTCATCATGCAGAGGTGCAGGGTAATGAGGAGGCTGATGTATTAGCCAAAAAGGGCTCGGAGCAACTATTTGTGGGCTCCGAGCCATTCGTAGGTCTCTCTGAGAGTACCGTCAAGGCAGCTTTGAATGCACATGGCAATGATAAACACAGGCTGGAGTGGATGGCCCTTAGGGGTCTGGAACACTCCAAGAAATTCATTGCAAACAGAGCCACGGGCTTTACCCGGAACTTCTGCGGGTACAACAAGGGCCAAATATGCCTACTCACAGGAGCGTTTACTGGTCATTTTGGCACCAACGACTTCCTGTGCAGATTGAGATTGTCAAACAATTCGATCTGCAGAGCCTGTGGTGAACAGGACGAGTCCATATCACACCTACTGTGTGAATGTGACGCGGTGGCCGGACTAAGAATGACTATCAATTTCACTACCAGTACTCAATGCCCCGACCTCAACATCAACTCTAGGTTTTTAAAAATAATATGTGTTAATCTTTCGCGTTGAAGCAGTATTATGACTCCGCCTAGAGCCACTTGTACCATCACTTCCACCCTTTTTCTCCACACTGACACCCTCATCACCCTGTAAAACAAACAATGCTGCCAAAATTCATAACAACATGCACAAGCCAGGTTTTCAAAAATCTTAATTATTGGTGGGAGGGAGTTGAGAGAGGTATTTTTAAATTTATTTTAGATTAGGTAAAATTTAGTTTAGCTGTGGGGCTGTGACTTATGTAATAGGTAGTCATATTACCTACCTGAACTGAATCTATTTTCTGTTCAGTTACTGTTAGTTTCGACGTTTCGTTATGTATAATTAACATAAGCAATTATGTATAGGTATGAGGTATTTATTACATATATCACAGAATAGAAAAGGCAATAAAATTCGAGCCAATTAAAAATGAAATGTAAATCGAAATATTCAGTCGAGATAGCATGAAATGCCCCATAAATATGTAGGTACCTAATAATTTAGTAAGTGGGCTATTATTATATTATATGCATAACTGCGAGGCCTGCGAGAGTAGCTGTAGGATTTAATTTAATAGATAAGTACATAGTTATCTATTAGTAGACGCCACAAAAACCTCCCCAAGAAAACAAACTTTTTCACACCACACAAACAAACAATAAATCAATAAACAATGCAATAAATGTTTTATTGCATAATTTGTAACTTCATTTTATTAATAATTATACATAGCGTAGGGCTTTGCATTAGAGCGGTAAAATAGAAATAATTTCAATAAAATAACTTACCCTGATACAACAATATATATACTTATTATGTCAAAAAATCAATCAGAGCAGTTTACCCTGACTGGCATTAACAAAAAACTTTATAAAGTAAACATTTTTTAGGGTAGGTTAGGTTACATATGTTTGACAGTACAAACTGCTAACGTCAGCGTCAGAAGAAGAAGTTTTGGTGGCAATGTCATGTGCATGCATACAACACAACACACGCTTACTTTTCAATTAGTAGATGTGTCTGCGCGAGTGCATGCGCCCGGCCAATAGTCATCTATCTCTTTTTTCCAATACAAGTATTCATGTGCCAAAAAGAAACAGATAATGTAGTCAAAAGTCAAAAATGTGACATAACGTGTCAGCATATCGTCTATGGCTCTTTGCTGCGTTCCGAATCACGCACGATTCATGATCCACAGTGTTTTTTTTAATTGTATTAAGGCATAGCGTTTATTATCATCAGCCTATCAATCTCAATAGACCGTGAACGTGTGACGTCACAAGTCTATTAGGGTTGTGGGCATGCCCATCGTGCTCACAACGGTGGATCAAGCCCTTGGTGGCGAAGCGACCACTTCAACCATTGTGCACACAGCGATACATCAACCTAGACTGTGTGGACTTTGAACTATTAGAAGTTGAACGCTGCGAATCGTGCAAGAGAGTGCGTTATATTTTTGTCTAATTCACGCTGAACGGGACGCGACGCTCTTTCCTTACCATTACATCGACAGTTCGACACCACTATGCACTGTCCCTTTCTGATAATTCTCGATTTTGTATGTAGCGTAATTATGCGTATATAGGGTGCCGTGTGTACCATGCATGTAGTCAAAAATTCTAATAGAACGTAATTGCCTAAATTATATAATATTTTCGTAAACTATCCGGCCTGGCATCTGCTGACATTTTTGTATGGCGTAAATCGAGCTCAGAGCCATCACTTTTTACTGTTATTGCTCGTCACCTTTCTAATTTATTTAACACAAATAATTCTAACTAATATTATAAACGCGAATATGAGTTTGTTTAGGAGTTTGTTTGTTTATTACGCTTTTACGCCTTAACTACTTGACCGATCATCATGATACTTCGCATACACGTTATTAGGGAAACAGAAAAGGACATAGGATACCTACATTTTATCCAGGAAAAAACTACTGTTACTAATCCAACCTAACCTTACTTACATTTACGCGAGCGAAAACGTAGTCAAAACCTAGTAGAAATTTAAATCTTGTATTAATTATGTAATTATTTCGTAACACCATCCCATTTCTCTAATTGCCTGAATTGTTAATATGAAAACACATAACCTTGACGCTTTGTATATGAGCTCAGAATGATTTCATGCTAAACCTCGGTAGATATAGTAATGCCCCCAGACACACACTATGCTTTTATTGCTAAGTCATCCTAAATATTCAATTAATTTTAGCGTGAATTGCGAACATAATAAGCGTAGCTTACATTTTTATTACAGCCGCGAAGAGGGCAGGTAAAAGACAATCAATATTTCAATAGACTACGACTCTTTATAGTTAGTTCCACATACCGCTAAATTTCACAAGCACTCAAATGTATACGGATAATTTCTTAGTATCGCTAAATGCGACCAATAATCCCAAGCGTTTCTAATGTAAATGTTTATTTTTTAAGTGCATCAGCGAAATAAAATTAAATCTACTTCAGTCGGCTGAATTGATTATTGTGTTAATTGTTGCTTTGATTCGTCTGCCGCTCTGATTTAATGTTGAAACTTACCTTTTCAATAATTAACGATTGTAATATATTAAAAGCATCACCTTACAAAGAAATGAAATGTCATACAGTCATGCATAAACTCACTATTATGCCCAAATACATCATAGGTATACATGAGTATTATACCCACAATTTGCTGCAACCACGATTTTAGGTGCAACGTAATAAGGAGCGAGCCTATTGCTTTCTTACAATAACAGTTCCAGGCTCTGCTTGCTACTGAGAACTTTTTGACAGACAATATCTATATTAACACTTTGTCCGACTAGGGCATCGAAACTATTACCTCATGCCTAAGTACTACTGCTGGACCTATATAACGTTACAAATCATGTTGAGAATGTTGGAATATGATTCGAATATTCTTCTTGTTTTTTTTAAAGACATCTGCCGCACTAGGCGTATATCCTGTGTCACTGGGAACTTTACAAACATTCAAACAACGGACAGAAACCACACCTAGACTCGGTTCAACTATTTGTAGATAGCACAAAGTTTTGTACCGTGTGGTATTCGAACCCACAACACTCGGCGCAGTGGCAGTGTCAAGGCGACAACTTAAACCACTACGCCATCTGTGCAATGAATAATAATCTGAGAAAACGAATCCATCAACGAAAGGCATCAACATTCGAATATTGGATTATTTTGAAGTAAGACTAGCTATATCAGATTAAAAGAAAAGTAATCATTATGTAAAAAAACATTTGCGACCCGATTTGACTTGATGGTCGATTGCAGTGATTTGGTTGCCGCGAAATACACGCATACAATTCGACGGCAACCGACAGTTGCCGTCAAATTCGGGCCAAGCTGACTGAGTGCCATTCAATTTTGTTACGGTGCGGTCATGACTTCGGTCTTAACGGCGAGCGGCGCGGCGTGCGGGGCGGTGGCGTCGGTAAGCGCCGCGGAGCGTTATGCACCCCAGTCACCACGTACCCTCAATAGCGGTTAGTGGCAGCGGCCGAGGCGGAGATATTTTGATAGTCGGAATATTCCCAAAATCTTAGCGTTATCTAAATTATCCTTTCTCTGTTTTGAAAGCAATATTTTTTTAAAACAAGAGCCGCAGCACAAAAACGTTCACCGGACCAGTCGCCCAGCTCCGCCTCACAGCCGTCAGCACCTGCACCTGCGACCACGACGTGCAATGAGGTGTCGAGCCATTCGAGTGACGAGTATTTTTCCCCGCCGTCGTCGCCAACGCCTGTACGTCGGCGGGGTAGTCGCCGGCCACGGCCTGCTTGGGACCCCAAGACCTACCGGCCTCGAACAGGGCCACCTCTGTCGGCGGTAATGTGAAGTGAACTAAATCTATGAACGAAAATGTCATATTTTGTGGCAAGAGAGGGGTGAATCAACCTCAGTACGTACCGTGATCGAATGCTGTCTCTGTTTCAGGACTTAGTACCGGCCGTCAACGTCTCAAAGACTTCATGAGGCACCGAGGCCAAATAATAATGATATTAGTGAAGAGGTGGATAGCAGGGCTACACACGTAAGCACCCAGTACAATGAACAATTAAGGAGTACTTTGGAGTGCACGTTGCGGGAATATCGACACGTTTATTCAGAAAATAGACCACGTCTAACAAGGCTGCCTACGTACAAAAAAATTTTGAGCTGGTGTGTGCTTTGGACTCATTACTGCCTACTTATCTAGTGGACAGTGAAAGACTTAGCGATGCACACTCAATCTTGTACTGTGCGGCTGCTGCGGCATGTCGAGTGGCTGGTATTAAAAATCCAGACATAATGACAGCTGCTTGACCCAAAAATACTACGCCAGCGTGGCAGTGCAAGATTGAGCGTCGTATCGCTAAGAACAGGGCACTCATCGGCAAGCTTATCTGTTTCAGGGAGGGTAATACACGACTGAGAGTGATGCGTTATGTGACTCGGGCGTTCGCAGGGACTGACGTATGTCCCCAAGATTATGTCAACCGGGTTACAGAACGCATCGACTTCCTGAAACAGAGAATTTGTGCGTGGGCAAGCCGAGTGAGAAGCTACAAAAAAAGAGCTGATCGATTTGCCCAAAATCGTGCGTTCCAGAGAGATGAAAGGTGGGTTTACAGAAGATGGGAGCGACCTGATTTTAGTGGGAATGGTTGCCTACCAGATACAGAAGCTACGACTGCTATTTGGCGTAGTATCTGGTCGACGCCCGTCGACCACGAAGAGGGGGATTGGTTTGGGTTGTTAGGCGGGCATGTGACACTATACTACAAATGGAGCCAATTAACATACAACCAGAAGAGGTTTCTTGTGCAGTTTGTTCGTTACCAAACTGGAAAGCAGCGGGACCAGACGGACTGCACAACTTCTGGTTGAAATGGTTCCACAGTGCGCCTGCATTCTTGGCATCCCTATTCCAGTCATCTTTGGAATCAGGATCGCTGCCTGACTTTTTGACCACTGGTACCACCCATCTACTCTACAAATCAGGTAGTGCCACGGACCCAAAAATTATAGACCGATAACATTTCTACCGACAGTCTATAAACTTCTTACATCAATTTTGAGATCTAAACTTTCACTACATATTACAGCAAACAATGACTGTATCTCAAAATGGATGTAGAAGTGGGGCCCGTGGCACTAAAGAGCTACTCCTAATTGACATGACCATCAGTCAACAGGTACGCCGCCTTAGGAAAGATCTTGCGACATATTGGATAGATTATAAGAAGGCCTATGACTCTGTGCCACATACATGGCTCTTGAGGGTGTTGGAGTTGTATAAAGTTGATGCAACTCTTTGCACTTTCTCGAAGTCATGTATGAGGCAGTGGAGAACGGTTGTACGCTATCCAGGATGTCGCCAGATTGGGGAAAGCGATGTATCTCTCAAGATCAAGTGAGGTACCAGGTTCCAGGGTGACAGTTTGAGTGCCTTATGGTTCTGTCTAGCACTGAACCCTCTTAGTACTTTAGTGGAGTGTTCAGGGCTAGGCTATCGATTGCAGAGAGATGGTCAAGTTATATCACACCTTCTTTACATGGATGACTTAAAACTATTTGCCTTCACCAGACCCCAAACTGACAGCGTTACTTAAGGTAACGGAAACCTTCATTAACTCCATCAGGATAGAGTTTGGTGTTGACAAATGTGCAGTTATGTATGTAAAGCGAGGCAGGGTTGTGAAATCTGATGACATTGAACTCTCAGATTTCACTAGACTTAGATCCCTCTCTGCAAACGAAACCTATAAATATCTGGGTATGTCACAGGCGTTAGGTATCTCTGAGGACGGTATGAAACAGGCGTTGCAGGAGCGCTTCTATAGCTTCTATAACGGTTGGGCCATGCCGATCCTTATGTACTCCTTTGGCATACTCAGTTGGACGCAAATGGAATTAGATGCCCTGGATAGAACGGTCCGTACACTGTTGACTGCATACCGAATGCACCACCCGCGTTCCTCGGTAATGAGATTGTATATCCCGCGAAAGTGTGGGGATCGCGGTTTTTAAATGCCAAGACCCTCCACAACCATGAGGTGTGCAATCTCAGAGAATATTTTCTCCGAACCGATGTGGGTGTGCATCGTGATGTACTCGCAGTGGAAACGGGCTTTACCCCGCCTGCTCTGGCTAAAGAGAACTGGCGCAAACCTGTTATACTTGGAACTGACGAGCGCAGGGATGTATGTAAAGGAAAAGAGCTGCATGGGCGTTTTTCTGGGCCCTAAATGAGCCCGACATAGATTTTCAGTCATCGGTCTCTTGGCTACGATTTGGCGATCTCTTCGCTGAGACCGAAAGTTTTGTCTGTGCAATTATGGACGAAGTTTTCATGACGAACAACTACCGGAGATATATCCTGAAGAATGGGACGGTTGACATATGTCGGGCATGTCACCATCCCGGAGAATCTCTCAGACATATTATCTCCGGTTGTACTCGTCTTGCCAATGGATAGTATTTACATAGACACAACCAAGTAGCCAAGATTGTTCATCAGCAACTTGCCTTGAAGTATGACCTTGTGGAATCTGAAGTGCCGTATTACAGGTAAGTGCCCGATCCAGTTCTCGAAAATGGTCGTGCTCCTTTCTACTGGGATCGGTATATCATCACTGATAGGACAATTGTGGCGATCAAGCCTGATATTGTACTGATAGACCGATTGGAGCGCCGAGCAATGATTACCGATGTCACCATTCCATATGACGAGAATCTTGTGGAAGCTGAAAAAGAGAAAGAGTTGAAATACCTGGACCTAGCTCACGAGATTGTTGATATGTGGACTCGGCGATCATTGTGCCGATAGTCATTACCGTCAATGGTTTAATACCTAAGAGCCTCGACCACCACCTGCAGAGGCTTGCGTTAGATGGCTGGATCAAGTCCTTAAACCAAAAGGCAGTACTGCTCGACACGGCGCGTATTGTGAGGATTCCTCTATCTGGGGCCTTAACCACCGGCAGCTTGGACCCTGTTCCCGATGTCGGTGGGTCATTTCAGTTTTTATTTTTTTAAATATATATAGTTTTTATATTTATATTTAAAATTGTAATTATTAGAAAGAAAGAGTATTAAAGAGAATAATAATCATAGATACATTCGAAGTTTGGGGGTCAACAAATGTCTGCTCTTTATGCTGAATATGCTGAATATGCATGTATATTCTGTGTCAGTAAATATATCTAATATGTAAGTTGCATTTATTTATCGTTGAAATGTTCTTTTAAAATAAATATATAAGACTTTAACACGAACGGACAGTAACACATACAGGGGCGGCGATGGCCTTTTTTTTATATAATCTTTGTAATATGTAGTGATAGTGATTAAGTCCCGTCCCTACGTATCATAAAGCTCAGAATCAACGTGTTATCACATCCACAAGATACCCTTTCGGATAGCTGCGTCTAAAAGACAGCATTAAAATATTTTAATATTTGTTAACATCAACCTCGCTGCAATTCAAACTTATACGCTTAAGGTATAAAAAACACTATACGAAAAATACTTCTTAAATATATTAGAAGTAGTTTTGGCTCTTTAGTTAACTGATCCCGCTCTAAACTGATCCCGCGGGATGAATCGACTAATTCATTTATTTTATTATTTATCTTTAGTCAACTGGACCCGTTTTTAAATTAAGCAGAACTCTATTGCATATTTTCAAATTTGTGTACAGACGTGCGGAAAGCTTTTAAGAAGTAGGTACTATAAAAACAAAGTACATAGTGCGTGCGCTTATCCCTTCCCACAGGTACTGATAAACATTTTAAACTGTGATTGGCTGAATCCAGGTATTCGTATTCTCACAATAGGACTATTTGACCTTGTAATGTACTTGACATGAGTGCGATGTGTCTCGGCTTCGTAACAATTAATGTCTTGGTCATATTAATATTATTATTGTATAACACTTTTCTCCGTATTTAACAAAGAATAAAATTATGAAACGGGATCAGTTGTCCAATTCGATATATACATTAGGTCAACTGATCGCGCGGGTCCAGTTCTAGCGGGATCTCTGTTAACTACAAAGCCGTAGTTTTATCGTTGCTAATCACGAAACAATTTAAAATTTAAAATTATTCCTAACACATAATAACGAAAAGAAAATAAGTCTTTATTTCGCCAGGCAACAAACAACTTCAAAGATACTCATAACTACAAGTATATCTTACCCACTGAATGACGATACAAAATTTAAGTTGCTGCTAACAAAGCTGCTGAAAACTAAGTATGCCATTATACTTAGTTTTCATTTACCTGATAAGTAGTGAACACGATTACGTCGCGAATGTCTATGTAATTGCTTGTACATATTTAGTAGTTCGTGCAGTAAAAATAGTATGTCATTATTCGCAACAACAACATAAATAGTTGCGTGAACTATGCGTCATTAGGATGACGCCTATTGATTCTTATGGTCTACAAGCAAAAGATTGAAAATTATCACAAGCAAAAAATTCTCGAAGCAATCGTTACACCCTGACATCAAAACAAGAAGTTATTTTAAGGACGATATACGATACGACGATCTGGTTTAGCTTAGTGGCACTGGGCCATATCATACACAAAATATTATTTCGTTTTAAACTTACACCACACCATCAAGGACCTTAAATTAAGTCAGCTAAAAATAGCACTGTACCTGCGAATTTAACATCAGTGGACATAATCAAAGAGAAGCGATAGCTCAGTGGGAGACTGTTGGACTGCCATACAGAATTCTCGTGTGCGAAGCCAAGCACCTTTGACATTTCGCAGTTATGTGCATATTAAATAGTTAATTATCTAGATATAATATAGTGTCGGTCTATACTGACAGGAAAAACTATTTATAAATCTTGTAAATAAGCTTAATTTTGTTATGGATTCCGATTGTAGTTTCATATTATTCATATATATCACTCTATCCCCAAAATAGTAGGCAGGGTTTCGACAATTATGTTTAATAGTTCACATAAGACGAATGAACCTAATGCCAGGTTAAGAGACCACACTAAATATTAAACAAAGTTGTTTTAAATAGGGGGCGTGCTGGTTGACGATGTTAGAATTGAGGTTTAGTTTCAATCCTCTTTTCCTTGTGAAAAAGAATAATTAAGCTATAACCTCAATTTTCATTATAATTGTAAAATATTATTTGTAAGTAAAATGAATGTATATAGTAAAGACAAAAGATGTTTTTTTATTATACGTATAGTATTGAAACATTTACGGTAAATTTAATAAAAGTTAATTTTCGGTAATCATATTTTGACATTGTTTTTTATAATGAAATATTATTGTTATAAATTGAATAAAACCTTGTTTTTCTTAATTATAATTTGCATTATTTGTTTATTTATTAAAATAAAAACAAAATGTGATTTTTTTGTGATTAAACTTGTTACATATTATAATAATAAATTACATATTATACTTGAGGGCAGTTTTACCATCCCGTCAAAGTTTAGCCATTAAGCGCGCACTGTATGTCTCAGTTGAAAATATATGTTTGTACTCAACGCACGCTCTTTTATTTATCAGTGGCGACGAGGATAAAACTTTGTTCGGTGCAGAATATTGTCAGTTTATCGGGTCGTGGACAATAATTTCAATGTCTGTGGGCAAAATCAAAGGCTTTGATGTGAAAACAGGTAACTGGTAAGCATATGTGGAGCGGATAGAAATGTATTTTGTAGCCAACAAAATAACGGACGATCTAAAGTTTGATCCAAAGAAACCATCAAGTTTATCATATGCGGTCGCGTTGGATCTACTGCGTGCACATCTGCAACCGACACCGTCAATCCTAGCAGAACGATACAGATTTCATCAAAGACGACAAGTGGCAGGCGAGTCGATAGCGGACTACGTGGCTGACTTGAAAAAGATGGCTAGATACTGAGAGGTTAAAGCTAACTTAAAAGAAAATCTACGAGATAAATTTGTGTGCGGTCTGCGGAGCGATTTTATTCGACAGAGGCTATTTGCAGAAAACGATCTCAATTGTAATAAAGCTTTACAGTAAGCCAATACCCTGGAGGCAGCCGAGCGGGACACCGGAGCTGGCGAAGGCTCGCTGGAACAAGATCCGGATCGGGAACTTAGCGAGAAGATACACAAATTAGAAAACAGAAATTGTTCAGCGTGCGTGAGCAACGGACATAGTTAACAAAACTGCAGGTATAAAGATTTTCAATGCAGTTACTGTGGAAAAGTGGGTCATTTGCGAAGTGTATGCAGGAAAAAGGAATTTGATCGCCGTATGACATCAGATAGTTCAAACTCCAACGGTGCGCGGGGAAGGTCACGTAGGGGTCGCACGCTCGGACCGAGCGCTCACAGCGCGGACAGCGGGAAGCAGCGCAGCGGGGCGGCGGTGGCGACACGCGGCCGGCGCGGCGCACTGGCTGCGCGAGCCAGCGACGGGTGTCGATACAGGGTATCTTGTATAAAGTATTCTACATACATCAAATTCTTTAAGGATTTACCTATATAAACATGAAAGACAATATTAAAATTTTACGATGGTTCAGCTATTTATCCGATAGGGTACTTAGAGACAAATGTTGAGTATAACAATAAGGTGAAAAAGTTAGATTTATACGTCATAAATAAGGGTAGCTAGTTTATTGGGGGGACAGTGGCTGTCTGAATTGTGTATAGAAATACCTAAGCTTAGTAAGTGTATAGAAATGCATAATATGGTACCATATAAAAATAACTCGCTTAATGATATTGTTTCACGGCATGAGAATCTATTTGATGGTACATTGGGCAGTTATACGGGGGAAGGCCAAGCTGTACGTTTGGGAGGGAAGGCAGCCTATTTACTGCCGCGCGCGGCTTGTAGCGTAAGCGCTGCTCCCGCGGTTGGAAGCAGAGTTGGACGCAATGCTGCACGCCGGCGTCATGGAGCCGGTCGACCGCTCTGACTGGGCCACGCCGTTGGTTTTAGTGAGAAGGCGAACTGCGGAATACGACTGTGCGCGGATTATAAGGTGACACTGAACAAAGCTTTGTTGGTTGATAGGTACCCGGTTCCAAATGTAGAAGATTTATTTAGCGGTTTGAGTGGTAATCATTATTTCACCAAACTAGATCTGTCACAAGCTTATAATCAGCTGATTTTAAATGAAACATCTAGAAACTACACTGTCATAAATACACATAGAGGACTGTTTAAATACAACTGCCTAGTGAATGGCCTTGCTTCTAGTCCCGGAATTGATAAAGTTGTCAAGGGATTTGCATTTAAAAAGCGTAGAACGAGTATTTAGTATTTTGGAAAGAAACGGGTTGAAAATTATAAAAGAAAAATGTGAGTGCATGACTGACCAGGTAAAATATTTAGGGTTCATAATAGATAAAAGGGAGTTCGAGTCAACCCAGAAAAGTTAAAACCCATACTAGGTATGCCTCATCCAACCAATATCTCAGAATTATAATCGTTTTTGGGCATGGTTAATTTCTACGGAAAATTTATAAGCAATTTAAGCACTCATATGACCCCTCTTTATGATTTACTGAAAAAGGGTAAACATTGGAAATGGACAATGTCACACATAAAGGCTTTTAATAAAATTAAAAAGCTTTTGTGTACTACGAAAGTTTTGACAAATTTTGATATGTCGTTGGAGGGGATAGTAACATGCGGCGCCGGTGCCGAGCGAGTAGTGGCGTACGCGTCGCGCGCGCTCATCTCCGCCAAGCGAAACTATAATCAAATTCATAAAGAAACCCTCGCGATAATATTTGCAATGGATAAATTTCATCAATATTTATTTAGTAGAAAGTTCTCTTTACGTACGGATCATAAACCGCTAGTCTCAATCTTTGGACCGCAGTCGGGTATTCCTAACACGGCGGCTAGTCGACTACAAAGATGGGCGATTAAATTATCCGCTTATGACTTCAGTATAGAGTACATTCGCACGGACAAGAATACAGCAGATGTTTTGTCTAGGTTGATCAGTAGGCATAAGGAAGTGGCTTATAAGGGAGAATTAGACACCCCAGACCATATATCAATTGAAAAATGAGTTATATATAGAATTAGGTTGTGTAATGTGGGGACATAGGGTCATTATTCCAAACTCTTGCAGGGATAAAGTGATTACGGAACTTTATGAGGGTCATATGGGGGTAGTAAAAAGAAAGGCGCTAGCTCGGAGCTATGTGTGGTGGCCGGGCATAGAAGAGGCTGTAGAAGCAGCGTGCTGTGCCTGTACTGTGTGCGCCGCAGTATCTGACGCACCGCCGGTGCACACACCGCGTGCCTGGCCATGGCCAGACCGCGCATGGACCAGGATACATATAGACTTTTTGGGGCCGATAGCGGGGCAAACGTACCTTATTGTAGTTGATGCACATTCAAAGTGGATTGAGGCAATTAAAGTGAATAGCACTACAGCGACAGCTGTAATAAAGAAGTTGCGGGAAATGTGGGCCAGATTCGGTTTGCCGAAACAGGTAGTTAGTGATAACGGTCCCCCATTTTTCAGTACCAAGTTCAAACAGTTTTTAAATACCAATGGGATTGAACACATTTTTTCAGCCCCATATCACCCGGCTTCGAATGGGGCGGCCGATAACGCCGTTAAAATATGTAAATGCAACATAATAAAAGCGATTAGGTCTAAAACAGACATACACGCTTCCTTGTGTAGATTCCTACCAGCTTATAGATATACACCACACTATACAACCGGGGAAAGTCCAGCAAAAATGTGCACAGGCGCAATTTGCACATGCGTCTAGATTGCTTCAAACCTGATCAGAAAGAATTAGTAAAGGCTCGCCAGAAGCGGGCAGAAATGTCGGCTGGGGGAGCGATTAGACAATTTACGTCGGGTGACAAGGTCTGGTTTAGAGATTATCGTGGACTTGATAAGTGGAAAGTAGGGACAATAATAGACAGGACAGTTGTTAGTATAGATTACAAAGTGAGATCTATCAATGGAACCGAGGAACACAGACATGTCGACCAACTTAAGCTAAGAGTGCCAAAAGATGTAACTAAGATAGTAAACTTAACACATAATAATAGTAACAGTCACACTGTACGTGATAGACCTGTAAAACGGTTCCGCCCTTCGCTACTGTTCCCAGTAAACAACGACAAACAGTCAGACGGTCGGTAGCCCGATGGTAGCCGCATAGCATAGCAACAAATCCAACAGATGTCACTGACGCCATATTAACGGCAACCCCACCAACGTCTAGCAGACCCAATGTGCGTGTAATAGATACTCATGGGTCGAACAACAATGTCTCTAATATTACGTTAATTTGTTAATCTTTATTATTTGAAAATTTCAGTAATAAAAAACCAAAAAATGGAATTAGAGGACCCAAAGATTTGAACCACCGTCATTATAGTTTAGTCATAAAGTGAGAAGACTCGTTGATCGCTCCGCTATTGCAATCTTCGATACAATAGGCAAATTTAAGCATTAATTGTAAATGCTACGACTAACAGATACACTGTTGTTGAATATAAGGGATAGTAGTTATTGTAGTTATATATACAAGAACTTGTTTTTGTCTCGCCTTGCACACATGCGCATGACGAACTTCACCTGCTATCATTACATTAAATAATGTTTTATTGTTTGCGTTAAAACATCACACACACAAAGATATTCGCTCGGATCAATAAGCGAATGTGCACCTTACGATGCTATTCGACTTTTGTCTTTGACCGTACATTTGCCTATTATGTAAGTATGACTTAAAGAGTTCTAAGACTTTACCTATAACGCCGTAATGTTCTAGTTTTATTAGAAGAAGTTCATGATCCACAGTATCAAAAGCAGAGCTAAGTCTTAGAAAACGTCGGCTACTTTCAGTTTTTCATTTATTTTCTCTACAATTTCGCTAACTAAGGTATGTAAAGCATCAGACATTCCAACATCTTTCTGATATCCAAACTGCCACTTATTTATAACTTGGTTTCTAATTAAATGACGGACTAGGCGAGATTAAGAGCTTTTCGAATATTTTGGATAATATTGGAAGGACCGATATAAGACTATAGTTTTCTGGATCAGCCATTTAGCCTTTTTTATGTATTGGAATCACCCTGGCAATTTTAATTGTTCGGGAAATAGACTATGTTCACAACATTTATTAAGGAGTTATGAAAGTGGTGTTGCCAAATTCGCAATATGAGTCTTTATTATTGTTATTTGTACTTCATCAAACCCACTAGAAGTCTTTGTGGGCATTTTTCTAACTACGTTACTAATTTAATTTGGCGTAATCTAAGACAAGACCATATATCTTTCGTGACCCTTATAATATATATAATAAAATACTTATACGGAATATGTATTTTTACTGACTGTGCACTCATTTAATGTATAAAAACAAGTGACTTTACAACACTCAATCAAAAAGGGTAATACATACTACTGGAATAGGATATCCAACACAACACTTGGAAAAGACTACACTTCTCCTTTCATTTGTACAATATATAGAAAGATCCTTCAAATCAACGTTACACTGCTGACTTTTCAAAAAGGCTAGATAATAGTTTATTTAAATGAACGTCGTTCGTGATAGGTCACCGTATTAAGTATTAGATATTGCCCGCGGCTTCGCTTGCGTAAATGTAGGTTAGATTAGTAACCAAAAAAGGTGGACATGCTGAACATTTTTCTTTGCATTAAATTATAATTACAGGTCATGCCAATTAATCATATCCGTTGCCTATTTCCTCGCAATAACAAGCTAGGTTGTAAAACAAAAGGCAAGCTTATTAAATATTACATATGATAAACAATTATAGAATTGGTAATAATATAACTATAGTTATGTGTCTACATAACTATACTTATAAATGAATCCTTACCGATAGCCAGTTGTTGCCAAAAAGTTATTGCAAATGATTGTGTAGCATGACTTTTTAGAAAATTTACATATTCCCGTGCATGTGCTACAAATGCAGAAAATCGAGTAGATTGGACCAGAAAAGAGATCTGATTAACTACTTTAATTATTAATTGTTTTTGTTTTTTACGCGCTTATCTCTTTTCTTAACTTATCTTAACTTATCAGTCTAATATGAACAAATATTTTAGCTTAATTTGTATCTTACTTTTATTGAAGGAGGTTATAGGCTATCTTGCATTACGCGCTACGACACAACTACATTGTGGATCGGGTGCAATCTCGGGTCACAGCTTATATAATATAGACACTTATAAATGAACATGTATGGTATATAATAGGGGTTAAAGTATAAAGTTGCCGTTGTATAGTTAGAGATACTTTGAATAGACATACAACCTTCATGGTGTGAGATTTTCGAGTGAGACTTTTTTACATAATACTTATAAGATTCTATTTTTTAAATTTGCAACATTCGATTTTCGACTTTCAATTGCTTTTTTTATTCAGCTTAGACGGGAAAAATGGATACATCGAAAATCCAAGTAATTTTTGAATACGAGTTCCGACGCGGAACTAATGCGGCAGAAACGGCTCACAAAACAACGTTGAGTTTAGAGAGGAGACTGTTATTGAATGCACCGTGCATTTTTGGTTTAAACGCTTTCGAAACTTCGACTTGAAGAACAGGTGAATAACGCTGAATTGAAGGACATGGTGGAAGCCGATCCGAGTCAAACTATCCTGGAATTGGTGACAAGGTTTGCAACAAATCAATTAGATAAAAAAAAGAAAAAATGGGTGCCTCATGATTTAACTGATGTGCAGAAAGAGATGCGTGTTGTAACTTGTGTTGCTTTGTTGAATAGGTACAGAAATGAAGGAATATTGGATTGAATTGTTACATGTGACGAAAAGTGGATTATTTACGATAACCGTAAGCGAATATTGCAATGTCTGACCCGAGGTTTTAAACGCCGCAACAGTGTCCTAAAGCAAAGCTTACCAATAAAAAGATAATGGTAACTGTTTGGTGGTCTCTTCATGGTGTTATTCACTATAGCTTTCATGTCTGGTCAAGCAATAACAGCAGATGTTTACTGTGCCGAACTTCGAACAATGATAACGAAACTGGCAGTGAAATAGCCCCGACTTGTGAATCGATCTTCACCATTATTGCTCCATGATAACGCAAGACCTCACACTGCACGAGAAACTGTTGTAACTCTACAAGAGCTGCATTTAGTAACCGTACGTCATCCTCCGTACTCGCCAGACCTTGCTCCAACGGACAACATTTTTTTTCGTGATTTGTACAATTTTCTAACTGATAAAAAATGTTCTTCCCAGAGGGCAGTACAAAATGCTTTCACACAGTTTGTCGAATAGAGATCCTCACAGTTCTATCATAAAGGCATTAATGAACTTCCGTTGCTAGATGGCAGCAATGTATAGATAATGAGGGTAAATATTTCGATTAAATAAATGTGGTACATCTTGGAAAAAAACCAGATTCAATTTTTCTGTACAAATCGGTAATTTCATACTTTAACCCCTAATAATAAATAGCTTTGAGGACAATCTCTAAATCTTTAAGTATGGATTTTATACATATACACGAAAATATTTTTACCTGCTATGAGCGATGTAGTCGAACATCACACAGTATTTTGACTGAACTATGTTAGGCACACAACAAAAATGTGAGGAAGGCATAGGTTAACGTTAAAAATACAGAGTAGGTACTTATTTAAAGCAACAAAATCTAATAAATTGAATAGTGTTACCTACCTAATATATTTAATTAACTAATCACGTTTTATTAAATCGATAACTTTGAACCCATCGATCTTTGAACCCACTGAAACGATTTTAATGATCATTTCACTATTAAAAGGCTACTTTATCCAGAAGAAACATAGGCTATACATGTATCATTGCGGTACGAGCAACAGGAGCGGGATATCATATACTTAGCTTGGTATATCATTTCATTATCATTTAAATTGTGGCTGCCTCGGTGGCGGAGCAATAGCGAATGAGACTAGGTACTATGTATGAAGGTGTAGGATTTGAAGAGAGGATAGAACTGAAAAATATACTTTGGTTCATATTAAAAATGAACTAATATTTCAAAACTAAAATTTCTATAAATTAAAACGAATATACTAATACACACGTGTAAAATTAGAACGTTACACATGTATGTATGTATAAATTTTATATATACTAAAAATTATTTGAATAATATAAAGCTACACTACGCCTGAATAGAATAGACTATGTTTGACATATATATTTGACTATGTAATGACATGCCACGAACGCAGCTGTAGGTGGCGACTAGTTTGTTACAATAATATAACCTAAAAAAATGTCTTATAATAATGACTATAATATTATAGTGGTATAAAGTAATATTATAGTATAATAATATCATATGATACTATTATGAAAATGAAAAGGACAAAAATTATATTGAACCCTGTATTATATACCTACAGTCCGATACGAAGCAGAGGGTAATTATCAATTGGTTTACTAAATGGCATTTGCGTAAGCAAACGACTATTATGATTTTGAAAACATATTAAAATAACTTATTACAATCTACCTTTAATAATTCATTTTAGTATATAGGATTTATACAAACGTGAATAAGACTTTTAAAATATGTGAGTTCATTTAAATTATGTTAATATAAAGTCACGGCTGCATTCAATGATTTTTACATCAAATTCATAACTAATTTATATTACTAAAACCAACCTACTGTAACATCGTAACGATGAATGTCAGAAACCGGATATTTGTGAAAACAAGTAAGTAATTGGTACATGACCGTGAAAGGACAACGACGTGTCAAAAATATAGATATAAAACTTTTGTCTGTTTGACTGTTTGGTGGCTATATACTTAGTCTGGCGATAAATACTGTTACAATTATAAAAAAACAATATTACATTTGAGTTTGTAATCTGTCATTCTTATATGAATATTTATTGTGTTTTGTCATTTTCACACCAATCGGTGATAAATATTTTAGTGATATTATAATGGAGTGGGGTGATAAAGAGAACCGAATTGCTGTGATAGCATTATACAAAGTAGGTATGGAGCCAAATGCAATTTTGGAAGCTCTCCATCCGCTTGGTATTATTCGAATGTTCTCTCTGTTAGCTACAGAAAAAGATGTAGAAGTCTACGAAGTATACGTACGAAAAAGACGATCAAAACAAAGAAGGAAAATATCGAAGAAATCCTGTCCGAAAGCAAAAGATTTAATCTTGGGAAATGAATATAGCTCTTAGAACCATGTTGCGTATTTTAAAAGGTGACTCAGGACTTGCAGCTTGCTTATTTAAAAATGAATAGGGTGATGAAATCAAAACAACTTCGGTAAGCGGTACGCTTAAACTTACATTACGGATCTCGGTCTTCTTCTAAACAGTCAATTATACCTTAATTTACACATTGATAAGATTACTGCCAAAGCGTATCAAATGTATAGTTTTGTTATGAGAGCTACTTCTGATTTCAAACGGCCTGTGACCTACATGTACCTTTTTGACTCATTAATTCGATCCCAAATTGAATACGCCTGCACAATATGGGACCCATATTATTCTAAATACGATAATATGATAGAAATTAGAAAGAACGATTGTCCAGATATTGTAAACAATATTTATTACATAGTGCCAAGAACGGTCTTGAGGCGAGAGGCGCGCGCTTACCCGCTCTTTGACACGACTCCTAGTCATAGTAGTTAATGTATACAATAAGAACTTTAATGATATTGATATATTCGCATTAGTTCGACCTATATTTAAGAAAAATATTGTAAATAGTCTCAAAGCAACCGAAACTTATTAGTAAGCTAGTAAGAAACTGTTATATTACGCTTATATAAAGTCCTATTGAATATAAATATAATATTATTAATTATGTAAGTCGGCACACACAGCATTATAGTTAACATTATACTTGTAGAACACGTATCCTAACACTATTGTAATAAGTGGAAACGTTGTGGATTGTACGTTTAGTTAATATTTTATATTGTTCAACTTTTTTTGTAACGCTTAATGTACAATTGTTTGTTTTCCAAACAAATAAAATAAAATAAAATCAAAATATTTACGGGCGGAAAAATAATGTTTACTATTGAGCAATGTTTTAACAAGCAATATGACCGAGTTTATGCACAAAGCTCTATACAGGGTGATTTTGAAATCGTGTAATTCCTTTTAACCACGCATTCTACTGGTGATATAGAATAACCCTGACTATATTTTTTCTTAATTAGAATAATGGTTTCGGCAGATTTAGAGTACAGATTTTTTTCATGAAATTATTTCAAATAGTCATATTTTAACCACCTGACACAATCTTAATATTTTACTAATTTAAAAATAATAACATAACAATAACTGATGTTGTAAATAATAAGGGGCAATAAAAAGGACCGCCCGTTATTATTTACGACATTAATTATTAATATGTTTTTTTATTTTAATTAGTAAAAAATTAAAATTGCCTCGGTTGGTTAACATATGACTATCTGACACCATTTCACGAAAAAAAACGGAACAATAATTTTTCAAAAAAATAATTCTAATTAAATAAAAATATGGTCAGGGTTATTCTATATCACCAGTAGAATGCGTGGTTAAAAGGAATTACACGATTTCAAAATCACCCTGTAGATGCTTCCCAATTAGTAAGCAGAATACAACGTAGACATTATCCGACTTCAGTGATGGTTGTTAGCTATCTAGGAGCGACTGAGCCATATTTTTGTGTAACAGGTATCAAAACGTCGGCACAAGTGTATAATTCTTGGGAAGGTGGTTAAGCCTCTTAACAACACCATATTCCATAACCAAGACTTAGCACCGGGTCATAAAGCTCAATCCACCCAAGCGTGATTGGAAATGAATGTTTCGGACTTCATCAGAGCTGAAGTCTAACCGACATCTAGTCCCGACCTTAATCCGCTGGATTAGAATTTTCGATGGAGAGAGTGCGTGTTTCTATTGATAACTAACGTTAACGTTTAAGGGACTATATTGAAGCCAATGGAGTTCATTTTTAATAAGCTTCATATAATTTTAATGATATTATATTAATGTTAAACTACCACACATTACAATAATAAATGTTTTATGTAATAGATAAAAAGGTTTTTCCTTGTAGCAATATTTATGGCAAGACTAGGTACATGTCCAATATTTACGCAAAAGTTCCAGAAGTTTTGCTTGCATAATCGTCTATGCCTTTCAATTATTACGGTATTTGCCGTGGGGTGAAGCAATAAAAGCTTACAAGCTTTTTAATAATATATTTTTATCCTGACGAAATTTCAATACTTGGCACAAGTTACAATTTATAGTGCACATGTGTGTACGCCGGCCCTGGATTCAGACCCTCACGCACCGCAAACGCATTCACTAATTCTACGCCGCGGCGGCATTCGCAAAGCGTTATGATGTACAACCAAATTTCCGCGCGAACATAGTTGCAAGTACAGCTAATAATAAATGATTATACAATTTTTCTTCTTGCATTTCGCATTATCCTTTCTGTTTGTCATCAATCATTCAGCTGACAATTGATGGTCGTATTATCGATATCCATTAGAGCATTCGTCTTCGAATCACTATGCTAGTACCTTCTATTTGACATCAGATTGTAAAAATGCTGAGTGTTATGATTAATATACGTATATAGAGATGTTAGCACATACAATCAATCGACGTGATGGATGAAATGTGTTGCATTGTCAAAATAAGTATAGTATTAATTCTAATAGTTCCACTGAGCAGTCTTTGCAAAAAAACAGAGGTTAAACATAGTCATTTTGCTGCTCCAACGTATCTTATTTTCAACTTATAGTGAGTCATGCAGGTACCACACCCTCGACACTTGATACAAGTGAACTAAGAGTGACAATAATATGTCTTTTTACTACGTGGATAAAAAAGAATATAGGGCTGGCTAGGTAGGGCAAATGTTCGCTAGAAGGAGTACAACGTCGTAGAGTTGTGATTCATAAACATATTACTTAAACACAAGCTACGCTGAGAATCTAAACCATATAATGCCATTCAATCTTGTCGGAATTGGCCGGTTTATTACTTATCTACCTACCTACTTTAGGAACTAACGATAATCTTACACAATTGCTCTTCTTAAATTTACTGAGTATATTATAGCGACTGAATTACATTTATGTAATCGTGCAGTCATTACACAATTACGTCACTGATTTATAATTGCACTACAATTTATATGACTTACTGCCTACTTTACTAACCCTGAGCTATCTCAAAATAGTTTTTTATACAATGTTATTATATTGAACTTTTACGTCGTTTTTAATAATAATAATAATTTTTATTTCTTAATTTACAAGACACAAGACATTATATGGTGAAGAATAGTGGTAGTGCGTGTAACAAAGCATAGTAAGTCACTGGCACCCGAACTAGGTAGAACCTGTATCTCAGGCACCAGACACCTAAAAGATTCGATCTAGCTATGTGCGGTAGTTGAGAAATGTCAATAAGTAACATTATTTAATATGTATTAAGCGTGTGTGTTGTGTGTATGTGTGTGTGTGTGTGTGTGTGTGTGTGTGTGTGTGTGTGTGTGTGTGTGTGTGTGTGTGTGTGTGTGTGTGTGTGTGTGTGTGTGTGTGTGTGTGTGTGTGTGTATGTATGACTGTATATGTTTGTACGCGTGTTGCAATTCTTATTTTATAATATTTAGTAGTGATTCCCATTCTTCATAATTCTGATTCTGGAGCCAGATCATCAATTTCATTTTACACTTCTTGTAGTTAAGAGGATAAATGTTCAGTGTTTTATTTATTTTATTATATAGGAAGACATCAAGGAAAGAACAAACGAGGATTTAAATTTATTGTTGTAAGCAATTGATACAGGTCTTCTACTCCCTTCCTCGAGCACCGTGTCATAAATAGTGGTTGAATGTTTTCTTAGCACAGTGTTAAGAATAAGTAATTGCCTTACATTAAGGACTCGACAGGACCTATAAAGTTCAGAAGATCTGTATAGGCGAATGTACTAACCTTCAGGACAGCTAGAACAGCTCTTTCTAATATAAGTATCCTTGATCTACATGATCCACCCCATATTGTGATGCAATACAATTGCAGACTCTGACAAAGAGCGAAGTAAACAATGCAAATAGTCTTATAATCAGCAATTTCACGCAGATTTTTATAGATATAAATTAGCTTACGTACACGGTTTGACAAAGTCATTATCTGATTCTCAAAATTTAGATTCTGATCAGGCAAGACACCCAAATACTTGACTCTTTTTGATCTTGTCAGTAACGGGCATTCACAGCTTGTTCCCGGTGCAGAAAAACATTAATGGGCAATAAGATTTAAGTTAGCTGGTAGCTGACTAACATTTCCAATTGAAAAGGTAATGTATGAAGTTTTACCTATATTAAGGGACAAAATATTTATGTTAAGCCATTTCATTATATTATTAATACCGTCTTGAGCGTATTTAAATGTGTATGTCCAGTACCCGCATAGAAGCATAGTGCCGTATCATCTGGAAAGGATACGATCCTCCCATGGTCAAGTAGGAGCCTACCCAAATCATTGATGTATACTAAGAATAAGGATGGACTCAAGACACTGCCCTGGGTAATACCAAATGTCACTGCGACGTCGTGGCTTACATATTCACCAATCCTAACACACTGAGTTCGATCGTTCAGGTAGTCTGCCAGCAGATTTCACTGGGTACCTCGTATTCCCAAGCGCTCCAACTTGCGAATCAGGAGAGGGACAGAAACCATGTCAAACGCCTTAGCCAGATCTAGGAAGATTGTAAGACATTTTTTTCCTTATCAAGATAGGATGAGATGTCAGTTAATAAGTGGATGGCATCAGAGGTTGATAAACCAGGTCGAAAACCAAACTGATTATTTGAGAGCAAATTGTTATCTTCCAGGAGAGTCTTGTGTTGACTATCCGTTCCATTATTTTAGATAGAGAAGTTAATATAGAGATTGGTCTATAGTTATTGACACAGTGACCGTCACCACTCTTCAAAATAGGTCGAATGAGCGCCCGTTTCAGAGCTCTTGGGAAGACTCTATTAGCAAGAGTTAGCCTACATATATGAGTGAGCGGACGTATAATTAGTTGCTTGTGGCGCTTTAGGATCCCAGCTGATATTCCATCCCATACCACAGCGCAATTACTACGAAGCGACATAATCAATCGGTCAATTTCTTCTTCATCAGTATCCAGCATTACAAAGGAGTTTAACGAATTGGAGAGTGGAAGCATGTGGTTAAAATAGTGTTCGGAACAACATGGCCTTATTTTTTCAGCTAGAACCCTTCCTGTAGAAGCAAAAAAGGTATTGACTTCATTAACAGATGACACGGAGGTAGATGAACTCGTTAATAGTTCAAGAGATGCGTCTAACGGTTTTTTGAACCCAGTAAGGTCTTTGATTGGCGGACCACAGTTTTTTACTAGAGGAGCTAGCTCGGTTCAGCATATCCCTATCATATTCTCGCTTTAGTCTCCTTAGGAGATTGTTGCAAAAGTTTCTGTATATTCGGTAAGTAGTTGCAAGTTGCGTTATCGTCAATGTTTGTATTTGAATTGATTTTGAAATACTAAATTGAATTGCTTAGTATTTTGGCTATGAATGTGTCAATAATAAGTATCTTAATATTACATGTGAGTATCTGACCACATTTAAGAAACCAATAACTTTTCCCCTTAATCAGTAGAAAATCATATTACTTGTTTACATAGCTCATTAAATCTAAAATATTTTGTTTGTATTTAGCCATGGCCATTATTTACATCATGGCCGCGTCAAACCTCAGATCATTATTTAGTAAGTTATAACATTTCAAAGTAAAATTATGAAATATTAACATATTACCTCTATTCGCATGATAAGCGCTCGATAAACTATTTTTTTGCCTGAGCACTAAACAAAAATTATAAGTTTGACGTCATGAAAATACGAATTCAAAAGGTGGTGTCCAACACCCTGAAATGAATTTTATTTTATTTATGGTTCATATTATCTTTGATTACATTTCGGTCTTTAATTAGGACGAAATTTATTATATTTTGTATTTGAATCAGGAGAATATTATTGTCCTTCAATGTCATTTTATTTTTGAGATAAGAAACTATTAGTTACAAACTTGTAGGCTTCGACCAAAATAATAAATAAAGTTGATTCTTAAAAAACTAATGATTTTTATCTCCCCTGTACAGTAAGGTATCCTACCCTGGCCTTCATGTATCTACCATATAAAGAGTATCTCCCCCTGGTCTCTTAAAAACATGTTATAATGAATTAATTGACTGGCCATATTAAAGTAGTATACAAAATACTTAATTACATAGTACAACTTCGAAAAAAGACATTTTAAATATTTATTTCACGCCAGGAAGTGTGTCACGATCGTAGCAAATGGTAATCCGTAGTCTCTGCCTATCCCTTTGGGAAATAGACGTGAATCTATGTATGTATATCACGCCACCTTTCCTAACATCGGACAACTTCTTAACGTAGAATCATCCATACTCGTTGTCAGGAGTACAGAAAAGGCCATAGGTTTCACCCAGAAAAAAGTTACGTACACATTACGTGTTAGTACTGTTCCTGAGGGACATCCCTCTCTCTACAACTAGTCCAATTTATGATATAGCGTTCCACTACAACAACCGTCAAGTTATAATAGTGGGAGCCGCTGTACCATCCAGTGCCCGAGAGCACCTTCCGGGACAAGTTATAGACAGGTCTTGTCCTAAAATCTCGATTTGTCCATCCTAACCTCAGAGATCCGATTCAGGTAAGCGAGCTACGTCGTGCCCAAGTAACACTACATATTCTCCAGATAGGTACCCGAGCAATAAAGCCGCTCACCACTCGCAACTCTGGGAGTTGCTGACGAAAACCTCGCTGAAGCCGATGGAGAAGCCGCCTCCCATATCTCCAGTATGGTACCGGAGCTGTATAAGGCACGCTCACTTCCCGACATACATCCATACGCCTACCCAAATAGGCCTACAAGCCGGGTTTGGCCCGAGTCATTCTAGCTATAACTCTTACTTGCTGAGCAGGCAAGAACTCGAGATGCGTTGTAGCAGCGGAACCACGCTGCCACATCGCTAAAGACAACTCCGTGCCTCGCGCCACCGACTGGTTCGCACTAGCCGCACATGAGTCCGACGCTCTAACGCCACGTGTCGTCATGTCATCATGTCGTCCTCAACGGCTAACCACATAGCCCCTGCGAGTTCAACACCAATGTCAGGCACCGCGCACTCTAATCAGCGTTCGATAGAACACACCTTTCGAGGCACAGTGGGCTTCAGACGAGTCCGAGAGCATTACGAATACAAGAGACGTCCATTTTTTTGCTAGTGGCTAAATTGATAATTGGTCCGAGGGCTAAATCCTTCGAATGATATTAGCCTCGTTTCTATTAATCAATCTGCTGCATGTACATAAGATACAATTTCAGATTATCTGACGGATAAAAACGGTTTTATTGACAATCTCCAAATTGAATCCGCAATTCTATTCACTTATTATTCTAACGATTGAATTTTCTAAATTTGCTTAGAAGATGGGGCGCAATCCAAATGGATTACACACAAAATACACATAATTTATTCAAATGCAGCCCCTAAGGATATTACCTTGTTTGTTTCAATTATAATACATCTACAATTATGATTATGTCGTTCCGTAAATCCTGTTTTGGTTGGAAATGTAAGGTGTACAAACGAAATATTATGGATTCATGCCGGCTATCTGGCAACAAGAAAATATCTGGAAATTAGTTTTTGTGATGCTATATAAAAGAACTGTCTTCAACCGAATAAATTTATTTATTTATTAAGGTTCACCAACAATTGTTTACATTAGATCTTAGGAGTGATAATACATTTGTTGTAATCTGGTGACAATGTAACAATTACTTAAAGGTAAACACCGCATAATAATATTTAATACAAGATGATTTAGTTAATACATAGGTAGAAAACATGTGTATAGCTAGAGATATACTTTTTATTGCCCCTTATTATTTACGACATCAGTTATTGTTATGTTATTATTTTTAAATTAGTAAAATATTAAGATTGTGTCGGGTGGTTAAAATATGACTATCTGAAATCATTTCATGAAAAAAATCAATACTCTAATTTTGCCGAAAACATTATTCTAATAAAAAAAAATATATGTTCAGGGTTATTCTATATCACCAGTAGAATGCGCGGTTAAAAGGAATTACACGATTTTAAAATCACCCTGTATATTCTCAAAAACAATTATGTTAGGAATTAATCATATTCCAGTAAACTGATTAAAGTAGATTTTATTTTAGAATTGAGATAGAGTGTAAATCAATACTATCGCTGCAGCTGTTTAAAACCTTACAAAACCTTGAATAGCGCCTAGAACTGTCTTTCGCAACGGAGGACATAGGGGCGGGAACGCGAATCTTAAAGAGGGTAACCAATGGAGGGCAGTTAATTCTATGATTTAGATTTTTGTACGCAAACATTGCGTCGTTCAGCTTTCTGCGGTTATTTAGAGATTTCATACCAAAATGTATTAATCTGCTCTTATACGTGCGTATTTTCTTGACAATTCCATGTGTGAACGCGAGATGCCAAAGAAATCGCTTTTGGATACGCTCGAGACGCAATGAGTGAACTGCGTAATGAGGCCACCAAACCACATTGCAGTTTTCAAGAATGCTACGAATCATACAGTTAAAAGCAATATTTTAGTTATGCTTTTTCGAAAGACTTTACAGTTCCTTAAAATGAAGCCCATCATTTTTTAATCCTTTTGATCAATTTGTCTAAATGGGGCCTAAAAGTTAGTTTCCTATCAAACAGAACACCAAGATCACGGATAGTTTCCACTTTGTTGAGTTTAGAATGGTTAAGATAGTACTCGGAATTAATAGGGTTAAGTTTTCGGGTAAATTTAATAAAGTAACATATATTGCAGTTTAGGTGCAAGCCGTTTTTTTTGCACCACTGTGTTAGCCTATTAAGATCACTCTGTAGACGTTTGACATCCTCATTAGATTCAATTTTCTCACAAACTAAGTCGTCAGCATACATAAAGACCTCTGAGAACTAGAAACAATCCGGGACATCGTCAATGGAAAAAATTAACAATATTGGGCCTGAATGTGATCCTTGAGGAACACCGAAAGATATGTGCTGTAATGTTGACTCAAATCCATTTACCACTACATAGAATAGTCTTTCTGATAAATAAGATGTCAACCACTTAAGCAAAGATCCAGCAATGCCATAGGCCTGTAATTTAGAAATCAAGATTTTGTGACGCACTAGTTTTTCTGAAATCCGAGTATATCACATCGGCTTGATGTCCCGAGTCTATTGTCTTTTATAACAATTCTGTGAAAGGCACCAGGTTAGTAGAAGTAGATCTACCTCTGACTAAACCATGCTGATAATCACTTAAATAAAGCTGTAAATGATTCGCAAATAATGATACAATTGAGATAGGTCTGTAATTAGATACAATCTCGATGTTGTTTGATTTGTGTATTAGAACCACTTTTGCCACTTTCCATTTCTTGGGGAACATGCCAGTGGATAGTGACTTACTATAAATTAGCGTTAGTCCACCTAACTGAGAAAAACACTTTGCAATAAAACGGAGGTACCTACGCCGTCAGGCCCCGCGCCCTTCTTTACATCGACACATTTTAAACGTTTCAATATTATTTTACCGTCTATATAAAGGATATTTAAATACAAGCTATCTGCTCCTAGTGATTGCAAGCTATCAGAGATAAAAAGGTTACTAGCACTGTGATCGGACCACCTGGTTTACTGGATGTGAACCAGGTATATCTATGACCACCCACAGGTCTTCAACTACTTACCCAATTTTTATTGCGCTTGGAATTAATATTCTTTTTGACAGCAATTAAAACTCCACCCTCGTCCTTACTACACGGTAGACTAGAAGTTTCTCTGTCTCACCTATATACCACATCTATCATCGAACAATTCTCTACTTAGTACTGAATTATTGAGCTAGGTTTCTGTTAGAATAAGAACATCGTAATTGTTACAACAAATATTACGATAAAACACATGCGTTTTCATTCTTAAACCACGACTATTTGATAACAAATTTGTAGAACGGTAATATATAAAAATAGCAAGACATAAATAAATAACATTATCTTATTTAAAGTGGCCTGGTTCTTTATTAGAATATGATCTGCTTTATCGCTCTTCTAGACGAAAATTCTACTGCATCTCACCCACACATACTTGTACCCTTTCTCGTTTGCTCTGAGTCTGGCGGCCGCGTGAAGATTTTTGTTAGACGGGGATAAGTGTTCGGCAATGTAACCCGGAGTTTTTTTGCCCGCAAGTTCGAAACCAGCACTATTTAATTTATTCTCGCTATGTTTCTTATTGTACTCGATAACTGCTACTAGAAGCTGGTCTCGTGTCCTTGGCGAGGTGAGCTGAACTACAATTGACCGAGGGCGGGTACTTATGGAATTAATTTTAGCAATACGAGTGGAATTAAGAACATAGCTATCTTTAATTTCGCATCCGTCTATCGAGCCTAGTTGTTTAGTGACAGTATACAAGTTTTCATTTGTATTTTCACGCAGACAATTAATCTCTAAATTGTTCGACCTTGCGTGCTGGTCTAATTGGTTAATTTTTAATTAAGTTCTGATACCGTGCTTTTTAAACTATTATTTTTAATCTGCAAATCTTTCAACATTCTTTTGGTATTGCCATGATCTGCCTGAAGTTCTTCAAACTCCTTTGTGTGAGAAGTCAGTGAAATTTTCAGCTCTTCTACATCCCTGTTTATTGGTTCAAGCTCTTTGTTAATTGTGTTAACAATAGTATTGTTTAAATGCTGAAGCATTGCAGCAACCTCCATCTTAATAATTTCCTGCACAATCGAACGTACGTCTTCCGCGGTGACAGCAGTAGCTTGAGGAGGTGAGTTTAGTGCCGGCCTCTTATTACCTCGTATAGTGGAGACATTTCGTATAGGGATGTAGTACACACCTTTTTTACAGAGTACAGTTTTAACATGCATTTATATCTAAGATACATATTGTGAACTTTTAGATGTTCATCATCTTTTCGATCCATTTATCTGGCAGTGTTTCAACTCGATACTCAAGATACCAGATTAGTTTGTTAGTTTCAAAGCGGGTTCGAGCGCCATTTAACAGAAATTGGTTTATGTTTTCGATTCGTTTAAAAAATACTGATCATTTATGCTCAAAGTACTCATTTTAGTAAATAGTGACAACTCTAATAATAATAAAATCTATGAATAGAAAAAGGTAGGTACATAGTGTAAATGGTTCTTGAGTCCTAAAACATTAATTCATTGTATAGCGCGTCGGCGATACTAAAACAAAGTTTATGGCTGAGGCAATATAAAATGTTTAGTCAGTCGCATGTTTTTAATATTAGATATGTATCACTAAACAAAAGTACCTACTTACAAACAGTGCGCATGGCTCGCGAGTCAGCGTTACGATTAAATGAACGAATATGATAAAGCGCCAAATTTTACACAACTTATTTACTTTAAGACATTGTATAGTGCTTTGTATATAGTATAAATATATAATGATAATATAAATTGTATATACATATAAACTTATATATTTCCAAATTGTTCAAAAGCCATTTTACGATTTAGCAGAGAAAACTAAAATCTTAGCACGTAGTTGTAGTACGGACGAACCCTTAATCATAGCAGAGTGACGTGGTATAGCTTCTGTTTCGTTACAGCGTTTACGGTTTCCTACTAAAATGGTAAAAACACAACCAGTTTGGTCCGATTAGATCTATCCATCTAATTATCTATATAGCATAGCTAAGACCTGACGACCTAACTATTAACGCTATCGATTTGAAATAGTTCCAAATAATGCTTGGCTTATTTTATAGCAAATGTTTCTATTCGTTTTTTTGCAAACGCGCCAATGGGTGTTACAAGATCAATATATTTAGGACCACTAGTGATTACAGCAACAATACAACAAAAATAGTATAATGTGAGGCTTATGACAGTTGCGTAACCATATAAGGCCTACCTATTTTATAATATTAAATTTAAATTGCATAGATTTCCATTTAAGAAAAAAATAACTTGAAAATATCTGTTTATAAGGCAACTGGTGAAATCGGCTTACTAAAAGTTACCAACCATTTTTTTACATTCTATACTTCATTTTATTTTAAATGCGTTTTTATTATCAAACTTTCACATAAAAATATAATTACAATATATTTTGCTAAAGATAATCCTCATTGTTTGTTAGGTAACTTGATAATAATAAATATGGTGACCGGTGTGCCGCTGCAACTCAATAAGTAAATCATTAAATAAATTCGACTGTTATAAAAATACTGGAACCTACAGAAACCAGCAGCCAGGTCTTTTATTAGATACAAGTAATACGTGTTGTAATATATTTTACTGACATTTTGACATTTACAATATGTTTTTATACTTAATTAGAATTATAAGAAATTGTAAAATGTGAAATTACAGAAAAATAAATAAATGTCAAATATATTTTACTGCTGTTAAAATAAAGGAATTTCTGTGGACTACTATAACATACCAGTTTGTTCTAAGGCAATCTATACTTATAATAAAATTGTAGAGAGGTCAATTCTGTACATTGAATATATTTACAAAATAACTATTATGTGCTTGGTAATCGATACTGATGCCACAAATGCAATCAGTAATTTTTTGTCTGTCTGTATGTGCACGCATGGATCAAAAACTACTGAAGGGATTTTAATCAAACTTGGTACAGTTATAGTTATTAATCTTGGGCAGGGTATAGGAAACTTTTTATGCCAAAAAAAATTGGGTATCGAGGTATTCGTTCAAAATATACTAAAATATTTAAAAGTCGTATTATACGTAGCTGTATCTTCACAACATTCTCACGATCAAAAAGTAGATTTTATTATATAACTAACAAAAAAATAATCATAGAAATCGCTTTACATACACACAATATTTTCATAAAATAAAATTCGAGTAATTACGGTGTGGTAGGTGATTTGCGACTTGCGAATGTATCACGTGCAATACGTATGCTATATGGTTGATTTTTGTATAACGCACACAACGACATTTAGCGATATCGTAAACAAACCGTGCTTATCAGTGCGACTTTTATTTTTTAGATATAGGTAGTTTAAAATATTAGTACTTTAGTAGGTAGTTTTTAAGTATTAGCTATATATAGGTGTAGTTAGA
Organism: Catocala nupta; assembly: GCA_963675205.1. Lineage (NCBI taxonomy): Eukaryota > Metazoa > Arthropoda > Insecta > Lepidoptera > Erebidae > Catocala > Catocala nupta. Next base: position 19,780,494 of record OY776086.1, on the reverse strand, counting down.
TTTATTTTGTTTAGTTGAAGTATTATTAGGCATAGTTAAATATTTAATTTTCTTTACTTGTAGTTTTATAAGATATAATTATTTTAATAGCTAGGTCGTTATGTTATGTGAAGCAGAGTTGTGCGGGTCAGCTGGTAATCAATAAAGTATTTACAATAAAATAATTTGCTCTAAAACGGAAAGATTATTCCACCTTATCCTGCCCTCCCCTTTCCTATCCAGAACAACGCGTGCTGGGCACAGATGTCATCCTTAAACGGTGGAGTCGACTAGAGTGCGTACTAACAAGTTTGGGTCCTCATACTTCTGCCGAACGATCAAGGCATGGAATTCTCTGCCAAGGCACGTGTTTCCTTCTTCCTTCAATCCTGGGTCCTTTAAGCGGGGCGTGAAAAAGCACCTTCTCAGGCCGTCAAAGTAGAGACCTCAACATCGCCTCGTCTGCTATGAGGACGATGTGGAGGCCACTGCTCTTAGACCACACGACTGCTTACCATCAGGCGGAGTGCAAAGCAACTGTGGTTGGATTTTTATAAATACTTTTTCTTTGTTTCCAGATGCGCTGGCAGGGTCATGAAGTCATGAAGAAGTAACCTACTTATGCTATTGAAAGTGGATAAAATAATAACTGGTTATCGCTGATCAATATGACTCGTCTTAGTGACTTAGTGAATGCAACAGTTACAAATACTTCATTGGAAGTGGATCCGACGGATATATTCGGGCCACAAAGAGACTCATTATTTGTTGTCCTCCCAATAACTATTATATATTCACTGATATTTACAACCGGATTACTGGGTAACATATTTACATGTTTAGTAATTGTGCGGAACAAGAGCATGCACACTGCAACAAATTATTATCTATTTAGCTTAGCGATATCAGATCTCCTTTTACTCATAAGTGGAATGCCCCAGGAGATGTATTTTATATGGTGCAAATGGCCGTATGCTTTTGGGCACAGTTTTTGTGTGATAAGAGGACTAGCTGCTGAAGCATCGACAAATGCTAGTGTTTTAACTATAACACTGTTTACAGTAGAAAGATATCTGGCTATTTGTCACCCGTTTGTTTCACATAAAATGTCGAAACTTTCACGAGCAACAAAGCATGTGATGCTTTTGTGGGTGGTAGCGCTAGGTCTGGCGCTTCCACAAGCACTTCAGTTTGGCATCAAAGAGCATAGAGGCGTACCCATGTGTCTACAAACACGAGTTATAATAGAACATTCGTTTGAAATATCGACTATTTTCTTATTTTTCGCACCGATGATTCTGATTACGGTACTCTATTCACTAATTGGATTAAAGCTGAGAGAAACAAACATTAGTAAACAACAAAGTCAAAAAACGTTTGACAGGAGTACCAGTATGAGATATACACACAAAATACAGCGGCGACACAGTCAGTCGACGAAGAGGGTCGTGAAAATGTTAGGTAATAATGCATATTATCTGTTTTTATTGGGTTCTTAGCATACTTACGGAATTATTTACATTTACTTTGATGTCAAATACGTTATTGTATTCACTTTCTTTATATCCGGCAACAAATGAGAATAAAATCGAATCGTTAAACTTAAAACATGTACTAAATTAAATCAAAGAAATACTCCCAATTATTAGGCTCTTACATATGAAATTGCCGATTTTTATATACTAGTCGGAATAGAATGTGGCTATTTTGAGAACACCAAAATATTTTATATGTCTTAAATATAAAAAGATTCTGATTCTGATAAATGTTCTTTTAATATGAAATCACGTTGTGAAGGCGACACTGGAAGGCAAACTGTATTAAAAATACATATTAAGTTGCCTGTGACAGTATGATGGACCTGGTACCACAATTACCGCAGAGGTATACTGTCAAAAATTGCAACTGATAATAGACAAGCTAGCTATCAAACGACCCAAACTTATGTATTACTTCTATTCCATTCTTTATTTATGGCAACGCTCGTTCAAATACTGCACACTGAAACATCTAATTATTATAAGCATCAAATGAAGACTGTTCGCATTAACAAGTCCGGTGACCCGCATACTCAGGAATGATACAGCACAGGTATCACCGAATTTCCATAATATAGCAAAAGGAAAGAGATTTTATTATATTTGTCATGTAAATAAAAGATTTTCTATGGAATAGTTACTTTATAGGTAAGGACCTAATATGTATATATACGGCCTCGATGGCGTAGTGGTTAGTGTAACCGACTGCCACGCCTGAGGTCGCGGGTTCGATTCCCGCACAAGTCAAACATTTGTGTGCATGAACATGGATGTTTATCTTGGTCTGGGTGTTTATATGTATAATATGTAAGTATTTACAAAAAAAAGGACATATACCTATGTATGTTTATCCTTTGTCTAGTACCCATAGTACAAGCTCTGCTTAGTTTGGGCTAGATGGTGTTGTGTGTATGTGGTAGAATATTATTAATATTATCTACGCACTTTTATGAACAGTCGAAATGTATCCGAAAAGGCACGTTTGGCTGTTCATAGAGGACTATTAGTGCCTACACTTATGCATGGAAGTGAAAGTTGGGTATGGCAAAAGAAGCATGAGAGCAGAATAAATGCTGTAGAAATGAGAGCGCTGAGAAATATATGTGGTGTGACTTTGAAAGATAGAATAAGGAATAGTGTGATTAGAGAGAGATGCGGCATAAAAGTTGATATAGTGACGAGAATAGAAAAGGGTATATTAAGTCGGTTTGGACATGTAGAAAGAATGGACGAGAACAGACTTACTAAGAAAGTTTATAAGGCTAGTGTGAATGGAACAGCCGCAAGGGGAAGACCTAGGCAAACGTTTCTTGATCAGATCGGAGACGTTCTGGATAAAGGCCAGGTTAAGAGCACCTTAAACCGGCGAGCGTGTATGAGGAATGTTATGAAAGTGAATGAAGCCAGAGAAGTGTGTCAAGATCGTAGCAAATGGAAATCCGTAGTCTCTGCCTACCCCTCTGGGAAACAGGCGTGAATTTATGTATGTATGTATGTATGTATCATTATCTCCCCTAACATACATTTTCAACTTAATGTTTCACAGTGGTGTTTTCCCGAAAGAATTTACTTGCGGAAGTTATCCCCATATATAAAAGTGGTGACAGAGGCTGTGTCAATAACTACCGGCCCATCTCTATACTTCCTACAATATCCAAACTAGCGGAAAACTTATAAATAAACGTCTCATAAAATCCTATATCTTACGGTGTCCCGCAAGGCAGCTTAATGGGCCCTACTCTTTTCCTCTTCTTCATCAACGACCTGTGTAACCTCCAACTAATAAATGGGAAAATCGTAACATTTGCGGATGACACGGCTCTAGTCTTCCATGGTGACACCTGGGATGATGTTTACGGTTTTGCACAAACAGGATTCAACACAGTAATCTCATGGCTAAATGACAATGGCCTCACACTCAATGTTAACAAAACTAAATATATACCGTTCTCCATCAAAAACATTTCAACTTCATTACACAATAATTATTCCGTGAAAGCTCATTATTGTTCATCCGATCCTGCCTGTTCCTGTAACCATTTAGAACTAGCTTCCAGCATAAAATATCTTGGAGTCATGATTGATAGCTCACTAAGCTTTAACCAACATCTAGACTTACTATCCTCCAGAACTCGGAAGCTAATCTACATTTTTAAAAACCTACGCCATATAGCTGACAAAAAAGTTATTAAAATGGTATACATAGCCCTGTGCCAATCCATACTCAGCTATTGTATTACCATATGGGATGGCACCTATAAGACTAGCATGATATGATTTGTGATTTGTGATTTTAATAATATAGTAAATTAATAAAATAAATGAACTTAATGTTTGTATCATTTTTTTTTGATTTAGTAACAGATTCAAAAACCTATTTTGAGTACATAGTAAAAGTGATGAATCAACACTATGGACTACGGACATGTCTCATTCAAATTCTAAGAACTTTCAACAAAAGACCTTTTGAATACATAGTAAAAGTAATTACTATCAACACTAACAACTTTGAGAAATATGGTTGTTGTTCAGAAAATGTACCTACCTATGCATATTTTTGTGGCTAGTTTGCCTAGAATATTATACCACTTTGGAACCGTAGTTACGCCAATTTTTTAAAATATTTACCATATTAGTGTCAATACTTTTTTATTTCACCACGATGAGTGAAAGTGAACTGAAAGTCAAAATCTTACATAATTTAAGAAAACAACATCATTTTGGTTGATTTTTGTGTAAAAGCTACAGGCATTCTGGAATTTTTAATGATTGTGATGGATGGTAGTATTACTTATGTTGCCAATACAAAAAAAAAGAAGTATTTGTAAAATTGTAGCAATGGTACTTAAAAATATAATAACGTCAATCTTTTTTAGAATATCGGTTTTTTTCGTAATGAAAAAATAATCAAGATAGGAATTTTCTTTTTTTTCGAGTAGTCATAAGTTGGTAGACCTTTTCGTGCCCGCTTGTCGTTGAATTTTGGGACACGTTGTATATAATAGAAAGTGTATTGTACCCACATTTCACAACTATGTTTTTACGTTCCACGTATTAGGATGTAAGCCGATTACCGTAAACTGGGTAGATTCCATGATTTGATGGCTCCGTGCGCTTTTCTAACAAAAACAATTATCGCAATAACACTTTGCTCAAAACGGATTCGAATCGAAGACGTCACAATAGCACGCAAACATAAGCCACCGAATTAACGAAGCAATAAATTTTACTTGTACTGGTGAACAATATTTAGGTTCAGTATGTACCAATAATACACCAAGTGTACGCTTAGACGTATTTTTAAAGAAATATTTTAAATAGCAAAAAGACAAATTAATTTCTGCTCTATCAATATCTTTACGGTGCTAGTAATAGGCCGGTTTACCCTATATAGCCCAAAAGTATTCTGATAGTTTGATCAGGCCCTCAGATCCGATTATCACAAGGAAAATTCTGACGTGTGTTTGTGAGTTAAGGTCTTAATAAATATGACATTTACATTAATTTGATTAACCCGGTCTTACACCCGGTTTGTAAAAGTTCAACACAAAAATTAGTTTACAGACGGTCAAACATGTCAATTGCTAGAATTTGCTGACTGAATTAACAGCAGCCAATCAAGTTATTTGACGTGTATTTGATATAGAGACGTTTTTGATTAGCCTTTCAGAAACCGTATGTGATTTTTATTCGTCATATCATTGACTTTTTAAAATATGCATATATGTATACCTTTATGTATGTATACCTTTGCAGGGGACCCTAATGTTAATTTATTTTACTTCTATTTACAGTCGCAGTAGTGGTAGCGTTTTTTATTTGCTGGGCGCCTTTCCACGCGCAGCGACTCGTAGCGATCTACGGGACCAACGAGCATCACAACCCAAAGAGGCCGATCCTTGAGTTTGTGTACTCATTTGTGACATATATCTCAGGAGTGTTCTACTACCTGTCTACGTGCATTAATCCAATATTTTATCACATTATGTCAAATAAATTCAGAGACGCTTTTAAGGTAATTGTTTATAATTTAACTCGGAAATTAACGGCTTGTCTATCTATTGATATTTTTACTATAATAATATGAATTAATTGATCTAAAACATCATCTTTCTGCGCATTCTAAGGAATCACTCACATATCGATTTAGCTATACCTACGGTATGGTTATTATTTAAATGTTTCCACCACGCAGGCGAGTGCGCTATTAATACGTAAGCATCCTCAAGTAGAATAACAGATCATTCATTGATCATAATCAGAATAAAAAATACGTTATCTATTGGTTTAATAAAACTTTGTCTTCCTTTCACCGTAGATTGATGAAATGCTTGTATACATAGATACCCATTACCGTGTAAATGACTTACATATTATATTTTTGCATGCTTTTCGTGTGTGGAATTTACTATTTGTATCATAATCATCATAACCAACTGCCACGCCTGAGGTCGCGGGTTCGATTCCCGCACAAGTCAAACGTTTGTGTGCATGAACATGGATGTTTGTCTTGGTCTGGTTGTTTCTATATATAATATGTATGTATTTACAAAAAAAAAGTATACATGTATGTTTATCCATTGTCTAGTACCCATAGTACAAGCTCTGCTTAGTTTGGGCTAGATGGTGTTGTGTGTATGCGATAGAGTATTATTATTATTAGTTAAACAGGTTTTATGTAAGAAACCTGATCCTCATTAGATTACAATGAACATTATACTTACAAATGACTTCCAATATTGAACATTGCCCCGACGATGCGTCAACAAACACTATATTGAATTTTGTATATACCACTAGCATTTAAATGGTCTTAATTACTATAGTATTTTACTATACTATAGTAAGAATAAAATTAATAAATATATTGTAAAACAAAGGCTTTCTTAAACTTAAGCAATGGCTTAATTATTATTGAATCAGTCAATCATATTTAAACCTTACTTTTATACACCTTGACTTAGTTAACAAAGGTCAGGAAAACCGTTTCACGATATTACGACTTGAACGATGAGTTAAATTCATAATGATAAGTTTTATATTATTTATGTCTATTATATTATGTCACTCACTTGGCCAGTTTGCCATAATCTTAGTGAATAGTAAATAGTCAATATTTTATCAGAACATACAAGGGATTGGTATTGTGTCGGCTAATTTAGTTTTAGAAAGACATAATATTACGAGTAATACCCAAGCGAGCTCCGTAAATTACCTAAACCTTGATAAATTGTACCTTAGCGTGTTTACCATGGCCATGGCTAACATTTTTCTCAACTACTGTATAGGTAACTAAGTCCTAGTATTGTTTACTCATAATTACGTCCATCGCATTTTTTACAACCGGGTTCGAATCCTGTTACCTAGAATGTTATTATAAATTAATTTAAGGGGTTGAAAAGTTTGGTGTACGAATGGGTAAATATAAGGGTAGAGCCAAGTTCGTCAAAGGGTAAAATTAGCAGAAGCTCTGTTCCAGAACACGATGAAGCAATGGTGCTGCCGATCGAGTGAAAGAGCTGCCGCCAAGCGATGCTCATACACTGCTATAGCCTTCGCACGGAACCCTACTTCTAGTGGTACTGTTAATTCAGGTTATTTTTTCACTACATGTAATTTACCTTTTGCATGTTTGCGCCATCCAAGAATATTACAGGAAAACACATAGCGGCTAAAGAGTAGGTAGATGCGAATCTAAAGTATCTTAAAAAAAACTGGAAGGGAACAAAAAATATTTAATCTTAAAAATATAACTTATTCTATTCAATAAAGGGGAGAAACTGCTTAATTTTAATTAGGGTATTAGAAAAAGTGTCCGGGATTTGAAAACTATCCTTACAACCAGATTTATTACTTTATCATTCTTTTTAACTGTCCGAAAACGTAATGTCTAAACATATTACAGAAATAAAAACGATACCTATTTACAGGTAACTCACGAAACTCGCTGCGACAAGATACGAGTTCACGCTACAATATGAGAAGACAAGACAGCCGAGAGCAAAATATACCGACAGTACACCTATGCCACAATGGAAAGGCTATTGTTTCACCACCAGTACCCGATTACAGGGATACCTCTGCCAACCACTATCAGTACATGATTAAAGAAGATCTTAGGATTAACAGAAATAATTATTTAGATACTTCAATGTGTGTAGGTCATGAGAAGCACAGTCCTTGTTCTCCTGTCTGTGGAACTTACGCGTCATCACCCACTGAAACTATAACTGTTACTCCCGATGCGATAGTCCCAAAAGAACAGAAAGATTACATAAGCGACGAACCAGAGAAATATCTTAAAGAAATTAAATTAAGAATTATACAACGTGAGAAGGAATACGGATAAAATGAATAAGCATTTTGTAACATAGAAAACAAATTTAATCTCGTCAATTTGTTTACGTCGTAGTGTTGTAAATAGGGATGATGATGTCAAATACAGACTTTTGATTTTGAGTATTATATAATTATTGTGAGCCCGAGTGAAAAATTACACTTCACGTTTTCGATTGTTATAACTGATTTTCCTACTACAGTACAATAAAAATCTGTATTGTCTTTCTGTGAATGAAGTAGCTCGTCAACATAGATGCAATAAAATCTATCCAACGAAACGACAAGAGTATTATTTACAAAGTAAGAAAATACGTAACATTCATATTCTGTTTTTAGGGTTATATTATTTGTGCATTATTAAATAAGTGATTTTGTTGAATTCTTATATTGTAAATAGTTTATACAATCAGTGACTTATGGCACTGGTTAAGACACATGCGCAGGTTGTGTTACCAAGTCTGTTACACGCGATTAACAAGTACAACTTAGCTGTATGATTAACTCTTGAATGTCACTTACATCTCGTATAAGAACCATAACGCAAATTGATTGTGTACAACCTTCATAAAAATACTTTGTTGTACACTGCCAGAATTATTTTAGAAAACATTTGTTGATAAAGATAGGATGAAATTTAATCTAGAAAATTAAATATTTTCACCTAAGCCTATATTTAACAAGCAACATAATACATAATAGTGAGTAATTTGAACTACAGATTAACACTCCCATTTTACATGATTTATGATAGTATTGTTAACTAAAAATAAAATTTATCAGTGCATTTTTGTAGAACAGAGAGTCAATAATAATAAACTGTTTAAAATAGAGCACCGATCCAGTCTGAGATTAGATTAGAATGCTATTTTGAACAGTTTCCACAATTTAATATCACATAATTATGATATTCTTCCAAATTAAAATAAATCAAATGTAAACATAAACTGCATTTCAGTTCACATTTCGTTTATTAGATTACCACTATACATACATATGTTCCTTTTAGATTTCAATAGTTATATACGTAGATAACAATTATATTTGCTGGTTACGTAAAGTCACTATATAGCTCAACTCATAATTTATCATAATTGCTATGAGGAATTATATTAAATAAACAATTATATCTGGTCAACAGAATTGTGTGCTATTTTCCTCGTGCATACATATGGAAATATTTTAATTTGATCATAGTTGTTCATGTCAATACAACTAGGCACCGCAAAGTATTTTCGTTACATACAAAGTAATACTATAGGATTTTGTTTCCCTATCCTACGTAAGTAGGATTTTATAACCAAATCATATTTTAGATAACTTACTACTAAAATTTTGTTAACACTGTTTCCAAAAGAAAGTGAATTTATAATATTATAGATGTGCATTAACACAGGTTAACTCCATTCAAATATAACCATATAAATCAAAATACTATTCTTAGTGCAGCAAATATATTTAGGTGTTCTGACAATGAATTTTGATATATATTTTATATTTATAATTATTTTATCTTTACGAGCGCAAGACTACTGTGAGTTCAAAAGGAGATGTTACACTTTTGTATAGGACTCTCTCTGGCTATAACTTGTACATCCTCAGGAAACCTGGAAAGTGTACCCCTAAATACATTTAGTTAGGAAATTCTTTATTAATTTCTAGTAATTTACGTAGCGCAAAAAAAAAATGTTTGACGTTTATCGTACGGACTATCTATGACAAGTTAGTAGATGACATTTATACATAACCTAGAATTGTCAGAAGTAAAAGAACTCTTGCTAGAATAATACTAACTAAAGAATTGATAATTCTTGTAGAAATGAAAGGAAAACGTATGAATTCAGGAAATTGTAATAAGAAACACCAATTCAGCATTGGAATATTTATTATCAGTCAATATGACATTGACAGTTAATGACAAACATAAACAAAATGTTTCGTTCCGGAGTGCACCCTGCAAAATCAGTATATTATATGTGTATAATAGTTTAAATGAATAAATGATACTCTAAAACATATTTATTATTGACATAATATATATTTATATACATTAATTATATAGTACTTTTGTACAGTTTTCGATCTGATTTATGAACGCATACAAAATTATATGATCAAGAACCATCGCCATATTGAATATAATGGCAATAATATAAAAACTATTATTTTGATGCGCAAACGTAATTTGACTTAAATTCATGCAATAATATTTTTCCCCGATTCCTATTATTTTTTGCTATTTTTTGGCTGATAGTACATTTCATAGCCGAAAATGAAACATTTCCTTTATGACTGAGATTAAAGATACACATTTAACGGAAATGAGGTTGAGGTTGTCTTTCATAAATATGAGTGAGTTATGTTGTAAGAGTTAATCGTATGTGTAAACCAGGAAAATGTTTTGTAATTTCTGCTTCAACAAAGTATATTATCAAATCTGGGGATAACAGTATATAGCAATACAAAAAATTAAGAAAGAAATATCTATATCAAACTACCACTAAAAGTTTATTTTTGTAAGATAATGAAGTTGCTTGTCTTAACTTATCTAGAAAAGTTACTAGTAAACACAAAACATTTGTCTCTGAATATAAGATAGCAATGAAATGAAATTCAACATAACAAATATAACGGCCAAGTGGTCAAGATGGGTTCCATTGTATGGAAAACTGCCACAAACCATCTCAAAAAAGTAATCTCGTATTTTATTACAACAACCAAACCTCTTTTAATTCTACCTATGATATTTTTTCCTACGGCTGAAACGTTAGTTAGGAAAAAGAAGAATATTTTTTTTATATTTTAGAAACAAATAGTTTAGGTTAAAACGACATAATAAATTGAATGTTTTAAAAGAATATGGACATTTGAGTAAAATAATAAGTGTTGGTATTTTTATTGATTTCGTAGTGCCCTCTCAAACTAATAGTTGAATAAAAGAAGGAATTTTCGATTTAATCATTATCTGAAGCAGCCTGTCCCACCCACTGTTTTTATTTTGTCCTTTGTGTTCTGGCTTTATTTGTTTTAGTTAACAAAAACAAATAATTGCATAGATTATCTATTATTCGAGTCACAGCCGTTATACTTTTTTTAAATAAATTGCAGGTCCAATCCCAGTGACGGCGTTTTTATTCTACCGCTCTCTTTAATTTATGCGGCATCCATTTAACATGAAGCTTTCCGATGACTAAATACACGTGTCAAACACTTTGCATCCGACGCACTACCGTGCATAAACTGTTCTGAGCCGAATAGGTTGACATGTCACTCTTTTATCAACTTCCAACATGAGCCGCAACTTATTTAATTTTCAGTACAAGTAAATTATCATTCAGATTAATACGATTACGTATAAAATTAGAGAAGCATGGAGTGCGTCATGAAACGAATAAATTCTAAGTCTATCATCATTTTATTGTCCATGAAAACCGCAACAACAAAAGCCAACATTATGTAGCAGTTCCCATGCACTGCTATACAGTTCGTGCAATTTCATTTATATAATTCTAGAGACTACTCTAGCGACTCTCGGTGACTACGCAGAGTAAAACAAATGTAACAACTGAACAGAGAGGCAAAAAGGGCGAAATGGCCGTACCGTTTTTGCCTTTTAATTTTTTGCCTACGGAACCCTGACAATTTTAACGTACAAAATATTAAATATTACTATAACATATTTTATCAAATTACTTACATAGACGATTTCAATTAAATAAGAGAAACATACCATCAACAGAAACGTGGTCATAATATATAAGAATCGCATACATAGTGAACTCCCATATCAATCAGTGAAATGACCTTTTTAAAAAGATACCATTAATTTTAGGAGAGTTTATAAAAAATATTATTTTAATTATGACAAAATCAATTTATTTGCTTCTGGACGTTGCGATCAAGACTGTATTGACTTGTCAATAAGCACATCTAAAATCTACAGAAAGAGGATGTCACCGCACAATACAAACACCCTAATTAGTTTAAGTAGTACAATTTCCGCAAAAAAATTGTAAATACATTCTCAACAGCTATGTTTGCTGCAGCAGTGAATGATTATGTGCATACGAATCATTAAACTATTTTTACGTATTATATCACTTTATTTAATTTTAGCAGTAATATTTACTTTTTAGTTATGTTTCGCGCATTAATGCAATATAATAAAAATATTCTATTCACCATCGACATGTTAACTAAGTTGATAGTTAATTATAGTTACGAAATAATATACATTATAAAATATACAATGAAAAATTTAATAAATATAAACAAAAGCAAGCTAAGCTTGCAACTTATATAATAATACGTAAAAATAGGTTTCATTATTATTAATATTTCAATGTACAAAAATAGAGCTGTAATAAACCTATATAAAATATAATATGTGGACCATAAGCATAACATTACAATAATATTATAAACAACCATATTTTAGGGTAAAGCTACTGACTGTGGAATGCATGGCCTGAGGCCTGTACCTAAAATTGCCTGTAAGTAATTACTTTTTACGTTAAGGATATTAACAGATGTTTTGGTGTAAGATTGTTTCATTTGTAAACACATTTTAAACTATTTTATTCTACTCAAACACATTAAATGCTAGGACTAAAAATTACAGTCGGCTGGTAGATTTTCAACCAGGCGTGATCACTGATCACGCATTGAATGGTAAATTTTATAGAACTTCCAAGCGACGAAACACCATTGTTACGAATTTTTCGTAATTAGTGTAAGATGAGAGTCCACAAACTTCAACGTTATATTAAAACAGTTTTCAAATTATGGGTACCTAATTACCATAAGCATTAAATTTATATGGTTATTTGTTATTAAATAGTGTAATCCTATTACTACGATCCGCTCAGAGAAAGACAGGCGTGCACCATTAACCAAATAAAATTCCTGTTGTACACGTATTATACGGGTGCACACGCTCAAACAGCATAGGTGGTACATGAACATATTGTCTTGTTGTATAAAATATAAAAAGTGTTACCCGTACTCGTACCTTGTCTATAAGTTTACTCTACCTTTCCTAAGTGTAAAAAACATTCCGAGTGGCAAAGAAAAATAGATGTAATTAAAACTATATTCTTTGATCTGAATGTTGGATAACAATAATGTAAACATACATCTATAATTTAAAAAGTTTTGTGTGTCATGGAAATAATATAAAAGGGTAGACTTGTTCAATGTGTATGTTTTATTTTCTCGATTTCTTTAACCCCTCGAAGAAGAACGCGCTCTATTAATTAGGCCCATTCATGTTCCCCTATTAAAATATTAAACTACTCAGATTATTGAAGAAATTTGGCAATCATTTTCTTATATGTATTATTTTATATAAATCTATCAGAATAAACATAAATGTTTTAAGTGCTTGTCTTTTGTCTACCAGCGCGGCATTTTTGTCTACTTAAAACTCCATTATACAGGGTGATTTTGAAATCGTGTAATTCCTTTTAACCACGCATTATACTGGTGGTATAGAATAACCCTGACCATATTTTTATTTAATTAAAATTATTTTTTTTGAAAAATGTTTGTTCCGTTTTTTTCGTGAAATGGTGTCAGATAGTCATATGTTAACCAACCGAGGCAATTTTAATTTTTTACTAATTAAAATAAAAAAACATATTAATAATTAATGTCGTAAATAATAACGGGCGGTCCTTTTTATTGCCCCCTATTATTTACGACATCAGTTATTGTTATGTTATTATTTTTAAATTAGCAAAATATTAAGATTGTGTCAGGTGGTTAAAATATGACTATTTGAAATCATTTCATGAAAAAAATCTGTACTCTAATTTTGCCGAAACCATTATTCTAATTAAGAAAAAATATGGTCAGGGTTATTCTATATCACCAGTAGAATGCGTGGTTAAAAGGAATTACACGATTTCAAAATCACCCTGTATAGATAAATCATACACATCATCATTATCCTGCCTACCGATAAAATTAACGGAAGCTCGAAGTATAACGAGACAAACAAGTAATGATGTAGGTATATTAAAATAACCTATATTTTCACCTAAATCGATAGAGAAATAAAAGAAGTTGATGTATGTAATTCGTTGAATAGATTGTTTATAAATTTCTTGATATGACGTCGCGCTATGCCCTGGGGCTTGGCTTGAACGCCGGCAATTCAACAAAGAAGTTTTTATTTTTGAATCTATTTTATGATATCAACGCCACTTGTTCATATGCATGTCTAGGACAATCTAACGGACTTTGCAGCGCCAAGAAGGAAGGAAAGCTCTTAATAATAATAATATAAACTTTACTGGCGTGCCTAACGTGGCACTGGTACGTGAGTAGTTAGGATTCGGATCCAAGCTAAGGTGGAACAGAGAATCTTCGGTTTTATTGCCCTTACCGCGGTGAATGCAGGGCTCTGCCGTGGCTGACCGTTACATCTCTTGCTACTCGTGGGAACATGATAAAGAAGTACAACATAAGAAAGTAAAATCTTACGCCGCTTCCCAGGAGTCGCCGGAGCTCAATTAGTGATGGTGATACTACGTCATTATTTTCATCTGTGCCTTCTACTCGCCCTTTGTATATGACTAGAAGCACAACTACATCATCCCCTACTAATAAGCTCGATAGTGTGGTGCAAGATGTCAATCTTAACATAGACCTGCTTCTCAAAATGACCACACTCCGCCTGATGGTAAGCAGTCGTGTAGTCTAAGAGCAGTGGCCTCCACATTGTCCTCATAGCAGCCGAGGCGATGCTGAGGTCTTTTCTTTGACGGTCTGACAAGGTGTATTTTCACGCCCTGCTTAAAGGACCTAGGATTGAAGGAAGAAGGAAACACGTGCTTGGGCAGAGAATTCCATGTCTTGATCATTCGGCAGAGGTATGAGGAACTAAACTTGTTGGTACGCACTCTAGTTGACTCCAACGTGTAAGGATGGCATCTGAGCCCAGAACGCGTTGTTCTGGATAGGAAAGGGAAGGGCGGGATAAGGTGGAATAACTCTTCAGAGCACTTCCCATGGTGTATTTTGTAGAAACATGCCAATGAGGCAATGTCCCTACGGAGTTGCAGAGGTTCCAGTGAACTCGTGAGCTCTGGATCTCCGATGATACGGATAGCCCGCCGCTGCAACCTGCCGAGAGCGTCTAGCAAGTACTGCGCGGAGCCATCCCAAAGATGAGAATAGTACTCCACGCAAGGGTGCACTTTTCCACGAGAATACAGCCGACAAACTATAATGCAGTTTAGCAGGAGATTGTGTCTTGATATGTATTTGTTGAAATAAATAAATAAATATAAAAAAAGAAACTTGTGCCTTATACAATAGGCACAGCGGCCCAGGCGCGAAGAACCGCCTCACACTGTTCAGACCTTCGAGTTTCCGCGAAGCTTGCTTAATGACGCTCTCGATGTAGGTTTTGAGATTAACGGAGTGGCAAAGATCCATACCTAAGATGGAGAGGCTGTCACGTATCACCAGTGGAGTGTTCTTCAGAGAAGGCAGGGGAAGGAACAGATACTTTTTTGTTGAGAACGCGCATGCCTGGGTCTCCCTGGCGTTGTACTGGACCAAGTTCTTAGCACCCCATTCAGAGATGCGGTCCAAGGTCTGGTCAAGTTCAACGACAAGATCCTGCCTTTTCCCCTCAACCTCAGCCTGTTTGGCCCCAGGATGTCCGAGATATCGCCCATGCACGGTACTGTCGTCCGCATAACAATGTATGTTGCCGAGATTCAATATATCATTGATATGCAGAAGAAAGAGCGTAGGGGACAATATATAATATATATTGTTATAGTCTTTATATAACAATATAAAGACTATAATAACTTGCACCCACCTCGGGCTCAATGCGCAAAAGATGGACTTCTGAAATGAATGAATTCATACTGCGCACTTACCTTCAACTCACTGCACTAGATACATTAACAAATAATTATTTAGAACCTCTTCACACAAAATTTATAGAAAATATCCAAATATGCTGGTAAACCGACAAAGAGTAGAAGACCAACGCAGAGCAATAATACATAATAAACTACTACCACGAACAACAATAGATGAGATACGACATGAAATCAAAGAGGAACTAAACCAACTACACACATTGTCCTATACACAAGACACACACAAATTCCTTCTTATTGTAGTCAACATTATTTAACACGCACTTAACACCAACACATCGAAACACATACCTCAAAAAATAACACAAACCCGCATGCGATGAACCAACGAGCACAACGAAGAAATAATAAAGTCATATTACCGAATAACAAACCTCGGCACCAACGAAACAGCTTACCGGAAACTAATGTATGAAGATTTTATTAATAAATTTCCTTCACTCTCATATTTAAGCGAACAGCGTATAGCAGATCAGAGAAGAGCAATAATAAACAATAAATAAAGTAAAGATCGACTGATTGCTTTTAAATTACAAGTATCAAAAGAATTAGGATTAAATAATGATTGCTTAATGATATAAGTTATGAGTGGATCAAAAGTTACCTAGAAAACCGACTACACAATGTGTGAAAGTAACTAAACTTATAAAACTTTACAAAACAACTACAGATCCTCATTGAAAATAATAAATATGGTACCTACTCCACAAGCGGCATATTATCTCCACTTTTATTTTTATTATACGTAAATGACCTTCCAGATGCTATATACCATGACACTACAATAATAATAAAAAAATAATAATAATATTCAATTACAAGCAAATATCAATCTAGCTCTTGACAATGCTATCAAACCTGAATAAATTAGAAATAAACAATATAAAAACGAACGTAATAATTTTCCATACATACAAAGCGAGTATTGATCCTCTTAATGTGCAGCAAAATGGAGTACAATTGAATACTGTAAACGATTGTGTATTCTTAGGTATCACTTTAGACAAATGTTACAGTTGGAAACCACATATTGAAAAACTAACCTGTAAGGTAGATCGTTTTGTACACGTATTAAAAAAATTAGGCAAACAGTAAATATACATACTGCGTTAATTACCTACCATGCATATGTCTCGTCTATAATTAGGTATGGTATAATTGTGTGGGGAAATTCAGCAGACGTACACAGAGTTTTCGTAGCAGAAGAAGTGCATTAGAGCAATATGTGGGGCCAGCTTCCAGGACAGTTGTAGGCCACTGTTTATTAAACATAAAGTACTTCGCTTGCCCTGTTAGAAATTTGTACATTTGTAAAAAAGTATCCACAGTGTTTATAAAGTTTCAATAACATGTGTAGGCACCAAAATAAATTAAAATTATCCCAAATACGTTCAGAAATATTTAAAAGAAATGCGTATTGTATGGCTATGAGGATATTTAATAAGGTTCTCTAAACCAATAAACAGTTGCCATTACATCAATTTAAAAAATAAATTGTTTAATTTACTTTTAGAAAAATATTAATATCGTATAAAAGAATACCTAGAAGACAAGTGAAAGCTATGTATATTTAAGTAAAAGTAATGTATATTAATCACAACATTTTAATGTATTTGTATTTGCACGCTCTAATGTGTAACAACTATAACGTACCATGTTTCGAGCAAATAAATGTTTTGAATTGGATTGATTTGAATCGTATTATAATATTACGTAGGACAGTTAGAATAAAGCAATTTCTACGCTTTGCTTTTCCATTTAGTGCCACTTAAATGAATAAAACATCCGATGCAAAGCATCTTATCTGTTTAGTAATTTCCAATCTTTATTTTTAAGTTTACTATTTCGTGTCGTTGTGTACCCATACCGCCGTCTAGCGCACTTCTTGTATTATTTTGTGTTCAGTTATATTAATTTCGATACATAATACCTAAAACATCCGAACTGTCTTTTGAAATACGTGTGAAAATACAACTTTTTCATGAACAAGGGTAATCCCAAGTTGAGATATCCAGAACTGTTCGCGCCTTGGCCGTCAGGTCGATAAGAGGATACCCCACGATCTCGTTCGAGGCAGCGAGCCTCCTCGCCGGGTCGATGCCCTGGGACCTGGAAGCGGCGCTTCTGGCATCGTTCTACCGTTGGCACCAGGAAGCGCTAGCTCGTGATGAAGGACCAGATCTTTCCGCTTTAGAGGAGGCATGGTCCGAACTCCGCCAGGTCCTGGTGGAAGAATGGCGAAATCAACTTGTGCACCCCAGTGCCGGGCACGCCACGATTGAGGCGGTAAGGCCCGTTTTTGAGGAGTGGCTAGAGAGGCGGCATGGCGCCCTCACCTTCCGGCTGACACAGGTAATGACTGGCCACGGTTCCTTTGGCCAGTTCCTGTGTCGCATAGGCCGGCAGGAGACGCCCGGATGTCATCACTGCGGCGAATGCCGCGATGTTGTTGTGGACACGGCGCTGCACACTTTGGCGGAATGCCCCGCCTGGGCATCGCAGCGCCGTGACTTGATCGTGGCAGTCGCACTGGTTGCCCTCTCACTCCCGGCCATGGTTCAGTCCATCGTCCGGAGTGAGAGATCGTGGAAAGCCGTCGTCTCCTTCTGTGAGGAAGTGAATTCCATCAAGGAGGCGGCGGAACGGGAGAGGGTGCGCTTAAACCCTCTCCCCAACCGCAGAACCGGGCGCCGGAGGCGCGAGATGACCTCCAGTCACCCTGAGGTTTGACCTGGGGGTGGTGGGCTGCGTGGGCCTGCTCGCCACCCGATCAGCACCAGGTCCGAGGGGCGGCGTGCGTGTTCCCACGTGCGCCTCTGTGTCGTGTCTTCGTCCCCAAGGGGGACGGTGGAGGAAGTATTTTTCTGTAGTGGCCTGCCGTTTCACACGGCGCACTATGTTTCGTCTAGAACATGCTAGCTGGACAAAAGTCATTGTCTAATTACCTGAAATTTATTACCTGAGCCTTTTACCAGATACCTAGGTGCCCCAATTCTGAGAATTGTTTTGGACACGTGTCAACTACTGATAAGGTAATGAGGTTAGTATATAAGGAAAGGGTAAGAAAACCACTTATTAATTGCATTTTTGCGTGTACGGAAGTAACATCCTATGTCAGTGAGTTTAAGTTTTTTCAAAAGTGTTAGTGATGGATCTTCAAGTTAAAGGTATGTACTTTTTATTTCTAATAAGAAAATAGGTTTACATTTCCCCATTTTTTTTAAATAGCTCGAGTTTAAAGAAGTTTGTCAAATTTTGATGATTTTCTGAATTCATTGGACTAGAAACTACTTGTACCCTCTTGTACCCGGGCTAGATTTTATATATAGCATAGCCATATCTGTTAGCTTTTAAATTTTAGTCATCTTAGCCTGCACACTTGAGTACAACTTTGTCATTTTGTCTGTTTTCTAGAATACGAATTCTCAGTCTCGAAAATGGAGTTTTTTGATGAATGGCAGAAACATGCTAAAGAGAACCGCAACAGTAGACTGTATGAGTTTATAGTGATGAAACATGATCTTGTTAATATCACGGAAGCATCTGAGCGGGCAATTAAAATGACAATTGGAAGATTGTCATCCAAATACACAGAAAAATGGGAAAAATGTGGGAAATGCCGTAATCGCTTCCTGACTAAGAATTCTGAGTGGTTGTCTGGGGATTTTACATTCAAAGCATCTGTCCACCTCTCAACACCATCAAGTAAGAGTTCGATTCGTGGACGTCCATCAATAGATTTTCCTGAAGCAAGTGAAAAAACGAAAAGGAGACGCGTGGAGGACCTACTACACACGCGAGATGTAAACCAGCTAGTAGCCGCTGCTGAAATATCGGCACGATTATCCGGACATCGGAATTTGGCTACTGTGATTAAAGAAGCGAGCCATAGTCCGGAAAAGTGCCAAGAAATGAAAAGATATGTGGGTGAAAAGGTACGCGAACAACCAAGATGTTTGTCCAAAGAGGAGCGTGGCATATTATGTGGATGCCAAATCCACGAGCCACTCTTATAAACAAACGAGGAAATGGAGCATCAAGGCAGGACACCAGGTATTCCCATCATTTTATAGTGTTAGGCAGGCAAAAATTGAATGCTACCCTCCCGAGGAACAGATTTTTATAAGCGAAACGCGTGCAGAAATTAAACTTCAGGCGGTTTTAAATAAAACAGCTGAACGTCTAATTTGTGCACAGCGTGAAGTTTTAAAATCTGTAGATTCTGGCTCATCACTCTCCCTTGTTAGCAAGTGGGGGTGTGATGGAAGTTCCGGTCATAGCACTTACAAACAAAAATTCTCAAACAGTGAAGACACAGATGAGTTTTTGTTTATGTTCTCATTCGTGCCACTTCAGTTACGTGACAATAGTGGTAGAGTTGCTTGGCAGAATCCTCGACCATCTTCTACCATGTATTGTCGACCGATTAAGTTTATTTTCTCCAAAGAAACAACAGATTTTACTGTAATAGAAACCAATAAGATTTTGGAGGAAATAAACCAATTTGGTGCCAACAATAGGTAATATAGATGGTAAAGAGATATCGGTCAAACACGAATTACTGTTCACGATGATTGATGGTAAAGTGTGCAACGCTATGACTGAAACTTCGTCAGCACTTAAATGTTACATTTGTGGAGCTACTCCTAAATTTATGAATGATGAGTCTAGGGAATTTGTTGTAAATAAGGAAACTCTTGGTTTTGGTATATCTCCCGTTCACGCTTGGATCCGGTCTTTTGAATGTTTGCTTCACATAAGCTATCGTCTTGAAGTTAAGAAATGGCAACTTCGAGGTCAAAGTGACAAAGAAAATGTGAAGCAACGTTCGGCTCGTATCCAAGAAAGGTTTAAGGTTGAAATGGGTTTAATTGTAGATAAACCAAAACCAGGATTTGGTAATACGAATGATGGGAATACTGCTCGTCGGTTTTTTGAGAATCCTGAATAGGCTTCAGATATTACAGGTGTAGATGTGACACTAATTAAGAACTTTGGCACTATCCTTAGAACTTTAGCTTCGGGTTACGATATTGATGTTGTTAAATTTAATTCTTTTACACAGGACACAAAAAAAATGTATCTTGGTCTCTATTCGTGGTATAAAATGCCTGTTACTGTGCACAAAATTCTTGTGCACAGTGTAGAAATTGTGAGATCGGCTCTTTTACCTATTGGGCAGCTTTCTGAAGAAGCTCAGGAAGCGCGTAATAAGGATTATAGGAGGTTCCGAGAGCACAATACTCGAAAATATTCACGTATTGCCACGAATAGGAATTTACTTAATATGTTGCTAATTACATCTGATCCTGTAATAAATGGCCTTAGGGAAGTGCCGAAAAAACCGAGCGACGAGTAAACTTCCTTCTGAGGTTTTAGAATTAATTATACCCCCTCCTGTAAATGTAAGGTCTAGTGTAAGTCATTGTAGTTCTCATCAAAATATGTCAGATTATATGGTAGATGATTCTTCAGAAGAAGAATTTAGTGATGCAGAATAAATAGAAGTTGTAAATAATATTTTACTAATGTTTTTTTAAGCTGTGTACCTTATCTAACTTTATTATTAGTTGTCAACATATTGTTTTTTAACTGCATATTTTTTAAGTAAAAAGTATTGTTATTGAGTAGGTAGTAATAATGCCCTATTATGTAATTAGAAGCCAAGTCCTTAGTAGCACAATATTTTATGACTATTGTTATTTTTTTTCATTGTTATTTTTTACCTGTCTGACAATAAAAGATTAATCGCTATTATATTTTTTTATGTTGGCACACGTGACCCTACCTCCTGTTTTTTGGTGTTATATGCGCTAATACCCCATTAGAATATCATAATAAAGCCGTACGAACTAAAAAACCTCAATAAATAATTTTGTCCAGCTAGCATGTTCTAGACGAACCACAGTGCAGCGGCCCGAAACTACGGCGGGGTCGCGATTGCATGTGGAAGCGATACGCGCGCCCTCGCCGTCTATGGTTATGTCGAGGAACACCGTGGTAGGTTTAGTCGGTATTACCGGGGTATCTTTTCCCCGGTGTGCCCGACATAACCTCTCCGTCGCCCCGCGGAGAGGTATGCGTCAAAGCATTACACCACGTAAAAAAAAAAGAACCAGTACTCTTAAGTGGTCGCGCTTAGCGGTGCAATTTACCATTGAGCTATTCGTCGCTACCGGTACACACAGCGATATGCCCAGAACTGGACGTAAACGTATTACCAGTGACCGTAAAGATCGGAAAATTGTGAGAGAGTCTAAGAAAAACAGGAGTAAAAAGTCTTCTGAGCTCGCTGCTGAGTTCTCAGTGGCGAGTAACAACACAATTTCCGCCAAAACGACTTGTCGAATACTTTAGGAAGCTAGCCTCAAAGGGTGTAAAACCAGGAAGAAGCCATTGTTCTCAGACAATAATAAAAAGGCTTGCTATAAATGGGCCTTAAAGTACCAACATTACACCGAAAAAAACTGGTCAAATATTGTGTGAGACGTGTTAGACGAATCAAACTTTGAGGTAAGTTAGATAATATGAATGTCCAAATGAATGAAGAAATAAGTATTGTAGAAATTTCAAAAGCTATAATGTTGTCTTTTCATGATTAGTAAATCTCTATTTCTTTTGTTTTTGTTTGGTCTTTGGAACCCCTGGTGCTATCTTCGTGCGTCGCTGTGCGGGAGAAGAATTTCAGCCAGAGTGTGTGGTGCCGACTGTAAAACACGGTGGAAGTACCGGAATGACCTGGGGCTGCATGTCTGATACAGTAATCGGCGAAATGTTTGTGTGTGAGGGCCGAAAGGACTCTACAAAATACACGAATGTGTTTGGAATCAGCTTTATTGCCTTCGTTTTATACACTTTTTCGTTACATAAATATGGATGGAGTTAAATTCCAGAAGATAACGCACCATGCCATAAATCAGCCCGCAGAATGTCATGGTTTCGTGAAAATTGCATTGAGCTCCTGGAATGGCCTGCATAGTCGCCGTACCTTAATCCTATAGAACATTTATGGGGAATCCTAAAGCGTAAGGTCCGGCGCCACACAATAACAACAAAAGAAGGACTAAAAATACGCCTCCATCAAGAATGGAATACCGTAACTGAAGAATAGTGTAAAATCTTGTAGGCTCTATGCCAAGATGAATAGCTACTGTGTTAGCGGCTAAGGGTGGTCGACGAAATATTGATTTTATATCAAAGTAAAGATCATTAAAAATGTACACAAGTTGTTTCATTTCATTCTATAAATTATTTTTACAAAATGCAGTTTTTATAGGGGTGCTCCATACTTTTGGCCAAGGCTGTAGAACATGTTTCACGAGCGGGCAAAACTGGACGCGCAACCTGAGTTCTGTAATAAGAGTTAAAAAATCAGAACTAAACCGCAACTACTACGCAACCTCCGTGGCGCAGCGGTAGTGAATACGACTGCTGTGAATGAAGTCTCGGGTTCGAATCCCGGGTCGGGCCAAGATAAAGTTATTGGGTTTTTCAGTTAAGAAATCTCAATAGCAGGTCGGAGTTAGGAAGTTGGCGGTGTCCCCGTGCCTCGGAAAACACGTAAAGCCGTTGGTCCTACGCCTGATCTCTCTCCGGTCATGTCGGATTACCGTCCCATCGGATCATGAGAGTTAAAGAACAGAGAGAGCAATTGTGTTTGCGCACACACTTGTGCACTATAATATCTCCTGCGCAGATGGCCAGTCTCCGTTAAGACTGGCTGCCGTAACCGAAATTCGGTCTGGAGGACATTATTATTCTACCCCCTGCATACGAATTGATGAAGATGATAAAATCAATGACTTTTCAGGTTAAATCATTTATTTATTAATATTATAAATTATAATACTACCCATATGGCTTTGTACTAGGGATGTGACTTTGCTGTAGATATGAGCTTAAGTTAAATGATAGGTAGTTATTTAAAGTTATAGGTACCCGAAGCTTTATTAAGTATGTATAGATATTTTAAATGTTTCTGCAATTGCAAAGTACAAAAGACAGGAAAATTGCATCAGTGTATGTAGCTTTAATAAGATAAGAGATAAATTAAATAAACAATTACTCATTTTATTTTTATTATAATGGATATGTTTTTGTTTTTAAAATATATTATATCACTGAAATAATATTCCCATTTAATATAATAACTGACTGTTCAGCAATATCTGGTCTATAATCGCAAGTTGAAGTGAGATGGAGCTATTGTGTAGACGGAGTTGCAATGCGTGAGTGGAACATAAATATTGTTCTGAGTTGCTATTCTAGTGGTAATTATTCTAGTGGTAACATATAGTTAATGTATAATATAATTATTAGCAATGCAACCGACGTTGTCTTCTACCCGAAATACTATTGTTAGCGTAAGACGCATGCGGCTAATGCACTCTGGTTGCCACCGTCTGCGAGATGTCACGCGTCTCACGCTGTTATTAAAGTTGCGTTCAACGTGAAAACCAAAGCGTAGCAATTGCTTTATATAAAAGCTTTATCTATATTATAATATTATAAAGAGGAAAGATTCGATTTTTTGTATGTTTGTTTATAAGGATTTAACTCAAAAACGAATAAACCGATCCTAAAAATTCGTTCACCATTAGAAAGCTATTATCACCGAGTAACAGAGGCCATATTTTATTTTTAAAAATGTACTGTAACTTTTATAACCTAACCGAACCTACTTTTACGCGAGTGAAGCCGCGAGCAAAAGCTAGCATATAATAAAATAGCACGCGGCAATCGTAATGCGTGTAACGTTTTTATAACCAAATCAATTTCGATAAAATTTATGTGTAATAAAACATATTTTACTTAAAAAAAATAGTAGCGTCACGGATAAAAGCTAATATATCTATTAAGAAGCCTAACTTTAGTTATTATTTCAACATAATTATATTATAGTATGTACATAATTATTTCGCCCACTTTATTTTATTAAGACTGAACTACAATTAATTCCATACGCAGACAAAATAATTAATCCTTTAAAATTAAGAACCCACTCCAGTGAGAACTAAACTAATTTTCTTACTTGTATTTTAAAGGACTGTTTTATTCTGGATGATGCGTATCGATATTCGACATATCTAGCAATATGTTAGTAGCTAAAGCTAGCCAGTTTAATTTAGTCTCAAACAATAACAAGTCTCGTTTCCTCTAGTACTCCTGATGCAAACATCTTAACGGACAGAAAGATGAACAATAAAGTAATATAAATTTAAAGAACTGCATCTTAAATAGTTATAATAATAATAATTTTTTATTTAATAAAATATAATACTCTACAAAACACATTACAGGCTACTTATTGTATTAAATTCACATTAAAATTATATGAAGTCTGGTTTTACACAATGAGAGCGTTCACACAGCCGGCGCGGCGGCAGCGGGGCGGGAGCGCGCTGCCGCCGGCGGGTGTCAAGCTTCGCTTTGCTGACACATGCGTGATACGAACGAAATTATATATAAAACCGCGGTCACAGGCATAGAAATGTGTACGCACCTTGATATCCGTTACGACACCCAGCGACGACTTTCTACTAGACTATCGGCACAAATATTTTTCTAGAGCAATTGAAATAAAGATGAGATTTGTTTTCCATATAATAGGCACGAGCAATGTGTTATCACTATTGCACAAGGCTATTGCAAGTGATCGTAAGTTTCTATGACCAGTTACCATAAGGCGCGCTATATGCTTGCTAGCCATCATAGTAGCTAGCCAAATAACAGTAAGTTTGAAGAGAAGTCGAGTCGAGTTTTCCGTGTTCTAATAGAATTGAGTGGAGTATTATTATACTCTTTTTTAATATTAATTTAATTCTTTATTTCAATATTATTCTAAAGTGGTGATAAATTCTTTGTTATTATATTATATGCTTATTATATTATTTATATTTTGCGAGATCTATAATATGCCATGAAATTTATTTCCAACGTTAATTGGATATACCTACTAATATTTAAAAGCCATAACCAGTACTCTGTAGTATACAAACCATAGAATATTTACATAGATAAATATATTTTCTTTATTGAAATTGTCATTCAGAATACGTCACATTGATGTCAAAAAAATATGAATATAATAATATGTCCAATGTAATATAATATATACCTGTATACAGGGTGTCCAAGAACCTGGCGTCCAACTGGATTCCCACGATGCCCCAAGTTCTAACAGTACTCAGAAAAATATTTTAAAAAATCCACCCCATGTACTTACAGAATTATACTGATTTCAAAAAAAAAGGGGAAATGAGCACCCTGTGACATACTTTTGAATGCTGTGACTGCTAATGCTGATAATTTCGATATTTCTTGGAGGTTTTGTAATCTAGGGTATTGCTGTGTCTAAATAGAATGTAAAAATAAAGTACTTATTGTACCATTTTAAAATAAAATATTATTTTAACTAAAGGTGATATGGAAAACTATTGAATTTCGCAACTTTGACCGACTGTAGTGTAAAAAAAATGTACCAAAATAGTATGGCAAGTGACGTCAAATTTTGACGCGTTTATTCCTCTTTTTAAAAAGGTATAATACTTACACATTAATTTGAAAAAAAAAATTTTGATAATATTTTTACTCAACAACCCAATTTTTACGAAGTGCCTACCTACTAACGGTAACTGTCGGACCCTTTCTTATCTTAGAAACTGTTATGTTACTACTATTATTTACTTCGGTTCCAAGAGTGAGCAAGAAGGAAATACACACAGGTAGATGGGTTCCCAGTAGAATAAAAGCAAAGAATGTTAGTTTAAAGATATTTTATTACAATAAATGTTCAAAATGTTGACCACCCGCGGCAATACAAGCTCTCACTCTCCTTAAAAAGGACCGCTTTATGTTTCGCGAGTAACTTTTTTGACGTATCACCTGCACTGCTTGTGTTATCTTCTCACGAAGGTCAGCGATGTCATTAATGGGCTTCGCATAAACGAGCTCCTTCATAGTTCCCCAGAAAAAAAAATCCAGCGGATTTAAGTCAGGTGAGCGGGCTGGCCACGGGATTGTTCCTGATCGCCCAATCCACCTGTTCGGGTATTGCTCGTCCAAAAACTCTCTAACGGATACGCGAAAATGTGCTGGACAGCCGTCGTGTTGGAACCACATATCTGGTGGGGTCTCTTCTAGTAAGTTTGGCAAATCATTTTGAAGAAAATTTAAATATGATTCGCCAGTCAAATTCTCGGGCATCTCAAATGGACCAATAATATTCCCACAGAGAATACCGGTCCACATGTTCACTTTGAACCGGTACTGGGATCTATCTTCTCGCATCAAGTGCGGATTTTCCACATGCCACTCGTGCAAGTTGTGTAGGTTCATGTAGCCATCCTTCTTAAATGTAGATTCATCTGACCACAAAATTTTGTCGATAAAGTTTTCGTCTTCTCGATGTTTTTGCAGGATTGTTTCACAAAACGCGACTCGGCTCGGATAGTCTCGAGGTAAAAGACTTTGCACTCGCTGTACGTGGTACGGATGATATTCTTCTTTTTGGAGAATACTGTGTGCTGTGCTCTTCGGTATCCCCGTATCAGCTTCTATTTCTCGCACAGAGATGCTTGGATTTGCCGACACCGCCTCTAAAACTTCATCGCGTATGAAGTCATTTACGGGTCGTCCTTCACCAGCTACTTGATTGGGGAACCGCCCGTCACATAGTGATCTGTGCACATTAATGAAAACTCGATGGTCGGGATATCGCGTAGCCCTCGGATACCTTTCTCTGTAAAGTCTCGCTGCAGCTCGTCCATTACCTCTACATTCTCCATAAATGTAGTGCATATTTGCGTATTCTTGCGGAGTGTAGGTCGCCATGGTAGCACACACAAAACACAAACTGTCCAAACACAGGCAAAGGTCGTCGTAAAGAGTTCGTTTCAAAGTCCAGAGCACAAAGAGTAATCGAGTCCAATAAACAAAGCTTTAAATCGTAGTACGTGATCAATGGTAACAATAAGAGAGAGGTGCGTAGTAACGGCAGGAGGCAGTGACGCGTACTGACCGTACTGTTATCCTAAATAGCACGATCCCAGATAGCGTCACTATCTATCTCACTCGCACCTCTAACCTTTTTCTCCCTCACTCTTACCTGAATAATGGGGTACCATAAAGAAGAACCAGCAAATCGCAAAGATAGTTTCTGTCTTGCTCCCTCCTGTTGTAATAACGAATCACTATGGTGAGATGCATGCACATACCGTCCCTTACGGTCTAACCTGTTTTTTGAGAGGCCTGTTGTTATTTTTATGAGCATACAACAGTAATTCTTTAGAGGTTAGATTCAATTCGTCGTAAATTTTTCTTTCTAAGAATTCTGTAAGACATCGTAAAAATTGGGTTGTTGAGTAAAAATATTATCAAAATTTTTTTTTTTCAAATTAATGTGTAAGTATTATACCTTTTTAAAAAGAGGAATAAACGCGTCAAAATTTGACGTCACTTGCCATACTATTTTGGTACATTTTTTTTACACTACAGTCGGTCAAAGTTGCGAAATTCAATAGTTTTCCATATCACCTTTAGTTAAAATAATATTTTATTTTAAAATGGTACAATAAGTACTTTATTTTTACATTCTATTTAGACACAGCAATACCCTAGATTACAAAACCTCCAAGAAATATCGAAATTATCAGCATTAGCAGTCACAGCATTCAAAAGTATGTCACAGGGTGCTCATTTCCCCTTTTTTTTTGAAATCAGTATAATTCTGTAAGTACATGGGGTGGATTTTTTTAAATATTTTTCTGAGTACTGTTAGAACTTGGGGCATCGTGGGAATCCAGTTGGACGCCAGGTTCTTGGACACCCTGTA
Organism: Catocala nupta; assembly: GCA_963675205.1. NCBI lineage: Eukaryota > Metazoa > Arthropoda > Insecta > Lepidoptera > Erebidae > Catocala > Catocala nupta. Next base: position 19,751,905 of record OY776086.1, on the reverse strand, counting down.
TATAAATATGTCGCTCTATAGATGGAGCGTTTCGGTTACGCGCCTGGAATTCAAAGGGGCAAATAGTTGGCATGCAATGTCACAATGTCAGAAAAATATAAAGAACTATTTTCTTATTTATTGCTAAAAAGTCCTGAGGATGTAAGGCATTCAAGGCGTGGAGGCGAACACAGTTCGATGCATATTTTTGTTTAAATGTCGAGTTGGAGTACCATTTTGTAATTATTTTATTATTCTAAATACCAAGTCTGGTTTGTTAATATAAACTATATTGTATTAGTTTCTTACAAAGATGTATCAAGCCTCTTGTGTTAATTAAGCTGTTATATTTAGAATTAGCTTACTTTTTATTTTAAATATTATTATTAAAATGTCTTAGCTCAGACAAATTGCCAGCCTTTCTCTTGAACCAATAGCGTTTCCAATTTATGTCAAGTTTCTTTATTTTTGCTTCTATTAAGTCATGTATATGCTCAAAACAATGTTTAAACATCCTAAAATAGGCATAAAATGTATCCTCATGTGTTTGTAACTCTTGACACAGCGTATGATATTCTCCATACACATGACGTGATTGATTCAATTCGTGAAAACATAGCCATTTGCGCTTTTTAACGTTAGCTATTGCAAACATAAGCAGAGCCGCGTCCACGTCTGAATCGCTCTAGGTACCGCTACTAGGCTTTCTATCGCCGTCTTTTCTCACGCTTACTTAGGCTCTCGCACTGTGATAATTATGTATTTGTGGACTAAAAGTCTTGCCTGGATTTTGAGTAGGTCAGCGCGACAAGTACACACTTCTATGGCTATATGGCTATGACAGCGGCTTTATATTATAGTATTCTAGCTCGTACTGCGCATGCGTTGTACCACACCGAGCATGGCGTGCGCGGTGCGTGACTGACGTCACCAAAACGCGGCGGGCCGGCGGCGTGCCCGCTGCCGGCGCGCCGTGCTTTAGTGACGTCACGCGTGTGTGTTCAATAAATATAAAGCTACCAACCTACAGCAACCGCGATTACTGAAATAATATCTTTAATGATAATATTATGTAATGAAGTCCGAAATAGAAATACAGATAAAATAGAGCTTATTGATCAAATTTTAATTTAAATATAAAATGAAATGTTTGACAACTCTGTTTAAAGATTAGTAATTTTAATTTATTCATAAATATGTTTGTTAAATTTTGCTCATCATCTCATCTTGTCTGGACCGGGAATATGTTCGGTTTATTAACCTCATAAGTTACCGCGTCAGCGACATACTGCGCCCGCGTCAACGCATTACAATACACGTACATTTATTTGTTTGAATTATTCTCTTTTCGATAAGTCATTAGCAAGATAAACCCGTGAATCAAGAAAGTAAATATATTCAAAATCAACAAGGATTTTTCATTTAACAAGATAATGATATCAGGTTTGTCGTACGGCAACAACAAGGCAACCGCACGACACACTTATTCTATGAGTGTAAATATCTAATACATATATATAAATGTATGGCTGTACGCTATATTGGTTCAAATAGGTTATCTGAACACTCACATACCTAACTTTTGCATCCCTGTTCCTTTGTTCCATAAAGACATTGTAGTCCAATAATACCAGAGTACAAAATAAGTAAATTTACTTATATTAACAGTTGTGAATGATGATCATGGGGAAAAAACAGGAAGCATTAAAAATAATACTTCTTTTTAAATCATGATACTGCTATATGACCGACAGTATATTTATTTATTTATTGGTTTACCAACATTTGTTACACTTATACATGTTCAAAACTATATGCTATATACTATCTGAGCGTACAAAATCAAGCGGTAAACACAACATTCACAAACTAAAAACGGATAGGTAAGACACAATGTCTTGTAAGTAAGTACATACCATAATTATATGTATTTTATATGTACTCACTTACAAATTATTAACAGCTACTTTATTATTATAATGGTACTTATAGAAATTCAGTTAGTTATTTGATGGACTTGGTGCTTGAATCCAGAAAGGGAAGTGCCAAATATATGAATCTGGTAGGCAAATAGGTTATGAAGCCTGCAAAGTCTGGGAATTGGAGAATTAAAGCCTAAAACTGTTTTACGGTGAGGTGAATGTGAATCTTAACAGGATTTCGGGGATATTTATAAGGGACCCTCACACATGCGCACCCATCAATATTACATGCTAAATACGCGCGCCAACCGCGCGCCCGCACCGTGCCGCTACCGCGCCCCGCTGCGCCGCCGCGCCGTTCCCGCGCCCGCCCCGCGCCCGCTCTAGCGCTGGCTGTGTGAACGCTTTCATGTAGTTCAGTACATTACCACAGAGTACATATTTTGTATTTAAGAATATAGAGACGTCACTCAATGCATTGGCGATACTAGCGCTAACTGGCGTTCGGTTCAAGCAACTTTTTCAAATACATACATATGTGTGGGTATATAATACATCTATTATAATGATGTAGTGATTAATGAATTTTCAGACTAGCGAAGTTTATATTTAAGAATGTGTATACTTAACTATAAAATTCGCTAGCCTGTACATTCACTTAAAAATGAAAACCTAGATCAGGGCAAGTATGGAATTGTAAAAAATAAAACAAGGTCTTGAGTTTATTATTCAAGAGAGAATAACGGAATGATAAAATGTCAAATTTGACAACAGCTTTATCTATGTGACAGGTCCGAATCGTTCGAAAATAAATAACATTAATCAAATATGGTAAGCAATAACATTAGAACTTCCTTTTTAAGAACAAAATTATTGTTTGATAATAGTTTTATGTATTAAAAGCTAAAATTGTTACGATAATTAAAAAATTGGTAATAAAGTGAAATAACATTAATCAAATATGGTAAGCGATAACTTTAGAACTTCCTTTTTAAGAACAAAATTATTGTTTGATAATAGTTTTATGTATTAAAAGCTAAAATTGTTACGATAATTAAAAAATTGGTAATAAAGCGAAATTTTCAGAAACTGATTTCCCCGTCATCTAGCGGTTGTCACATGCAACTTTCAGAGTATAATACAACTAAATTGAATATCACTTAGTTATCTTATAGAAAGCCAACATGGTAACCTATGTAATTTGATTACGTTATAATTCAACTGTTTTCTTCTAAGTTTTAACACCATGTACATTACAATGTACATTACACCATGTAATGTATGTACATTACACCATGTAAATTACGGAACACGCGCACGCCCCGCGCACGCCGGCTGTTAGACCGCGCCTTTATAATAGATGATTGTAATACTACATTTTTATTCTACTGTTAACAAAGTAAGAGTCTACAAAAAACTACTGCAAACATATACGTAAGTACTGCAAACATATATAGTTATATAATTAAAATAGTTTTAAACTATAACAATTATAAATGAAAAATTGTTTAACAATAAGAAATTATTTTACAACTACCTACTAGTAAATTCTCTGTAACCGAACAAGATGGGTGTAAAAACCCAGGATTCAACCTCTTCGTCTTCATGTGACCTTTGTTTTTCAGCTATTAGTAATGTCCCACTGCTGGTCAAAAGCCTTTCTCTTGGACTTCCAATGCTATGATATCCTCTGACCTTATGACCTTGAGACCCCTATATCTCGGGGGTCTTTTGACCCACAGGGCCTGCACTCCAAGTTACAAGTCAATCGGTCCAGTGTCACAGTGGACAAACTGTCACTAACAGACAGACACACTGACCCACATAGTGTTGTCATTAACCTCTTCGAAGAAGACCCAAAGGTTAATAAGTAAGCGTTTTTAGGTACTTTGTTAAAAATAAGTTAATGGCAAATTCTGAACCTAAAAATGAGATATTTAGGTAATTTTTGCCAATATGAGTTCGCTCAATTCTAGCTTTGTTTTTTAGTGTCTAAGTTCTACTTATGTGTATTCAATGATTTCCTACGATATTTTTTGTGGTGATAATGTAAGGCCGTGAACATAGAATCCGACTCCATCTTAACTCTGTGTGTAGTCCACAAGTACCTAGCTGTTTTTTTTACTTTAAGATGCGCCCAGACTTACAATAGGTGTCATGTTTCAATACAAATATCACATGCCAAAATTGTATACCACTAAGGTTTTCATAAACGTTTTACGACATAATATCATATAGCGCTGAATCGCAATTACATTCGCATTAGGCCAACAATTCAACTTTTATTAATTAACGATATTCAAAGCAACAGATTATTATAGAAATTCAATACAACATTGAAGGTAACTAAATGTTAGATATTATTGCACAGAAAACAAAAGAAAATAAAATGATTATTTATATGTAAGTAATCAAATGTGTTCGTAAACGTATAGGTAATGTTACTAATTAAAAACGTCATTTGCCCCATGTGTCGTGAATGTATAATGATTTGAATAGCTACCTAACCGTTGTGCTTTGTCACTCTGAGGTGTTCATTCTGTACGGCTGCCTGTCGATAAGGTAAGTGTTTTATTTAGATTTTACATTTTCAGAACATGTTACCATAAAGCATTTTAAATCTCTACGATTTATTCAAATGTGCCTTGTGATTTTAATGTCATCAGATTTGCAGCAACGGTTATAATTGCTTTTATTTTCATGGTTTCACTCGCGTGGTATGCTATTTAAAGATAACTTATATTACTTTGAAATAATGTACCTGTATTAGCAAAATAATTTTAGGTACGGGCTCATAGTTTCGAAGATACGGATAATTGTTAAAACTACTAAACCAATTACATACTAAAATATTAATAAACAAATTAAATTTAAATTTGTCTAATACGTAAAAACAATTTGGCCTTTTTATAACATCAGCAGACTTTTATGGGCATACGTCGTGCCTTCCATTGTATTGTGTGGCGTTTTTAATTAAGTGCTATTTTTAAACATTTCAGAGCCCTAACTTATTAATATTACTTTTAATTTTTTATTTATAACTACACATATTAAAGATAATGATATTTTATAACTTTTTTATGAAGCTATGATAATTTTGCATCAGTCACAGGGTGGACCCAGGCATTATTTTAAGGTCATATCGTAAAGTCTAGTAGTGGACTATGACCACAATGTACTGTTACACGGTGTAGAAGCACCGAACATAATATAACGAAATCAAACATATAATCTACTTCTGACTACAGTGCAAAGTAGGTACGAATCTCTGTGCAGAACGTAAATGTTTTCCTTGGTAATTTGAAATAATATACAAATTCATAATACATTCGATTTTGTAGAAATGATGGATGACTCATTAGTGTTAATAAACACTCAGAGTCATACTTACTTAAAATGTTAAAACAGCAACTGGTATCGTATTACTTCATATTCAACCTATTTTAACAAAGTACATCTTGCTTTATTGAATTTTAATAAACGTAACTACGTAGTATATAACTTATTAATTCAGCGTCTAAACAGTCAACAGTAAGGTCAAGTAGTATTATTGTATGTCTTTGTATAAAAGTTTTACAAATACAGAAAATATTATGAAAATAATAACACGGTCATGAATAATGTTGATACAGCTAAATTCTCATAGGATAGCATTGTACTGATTAAAATGTACTATAATGGTGCTGCGTAATTTGTCCAAAATGTGTGAATATAATAATTAAGAAAAATTGCAGAGATATACAAACGTAGTAACCCGTGTTTAATATTGTGAATCATAATGAAAATAAATTAACAACTTTACGACACTTGAATTTGACCATATCTTATTGATTTACGATGTATATGCATTAACATTTTAACTCAAAATATGACTGCATTCCTTTATAAAAACGTCTTAAAGACATACGGAACAAATTTCCTTAAACATTTCTTCATATAATATACCAAAATATAGTATTATATATATTTCAATGTATGTAACTTGCCTGTGTGTTAGAGTAAAACATCTTCTCGAACTCATTCCGTAACTGCTATCAATTGCAGGTCATTATGTAGTGTCCTTCTAACTAAATAGAGCTCATCATCACTCATACTATACATTGAAAGTTAACTTGTATTTGATGTGGCTACAAAATACTTGTAAACGGTCTTAATTATGTAATTATCACCAGAGTCGTATATGTGTTTATATGGATAGAGTTAAAAACTTCACACCTACAAACTCAATTACAAGACCTACATCCGTATGCAATAAAAAGGATGATGTGTATCATCTACTAATGGAATGTGTCAGGTATGCTAATAAAAGAGCCCATTTTATAAATAAATTTAAATTAAATTTATACGATGTCGGTATGTTTCATAGTATTCTAGCTGAACCAAATTCTGATACAGCTAGAATATTATATTATACATTTAATTACAGTAATTGTGATTAGTAGCTATTAAGATTAGTCTATGTTACTGTTATAGTAGTTATTTATTTTCTAGAATAAGGTACGATGGTATTGACATTGTCATTATTTTGTACAAAGATCCCTTAGAATAAATAAAGAAAAACAAAAAAAAGACCTACATCAACAATCATACATACTTGTATTATACTATATACTACATTTGGTCTTACATTTGTTTGCCTCCGCTTTTCATCAATTTTCCATCTAGCGAAGGAGCGTCTCACTATGCAACTTATTGTTTATAGCCGTTTGTCCTTATTTCGTTCTCTTAGGTCTATAATTGACATTTCAGTCATTCATTTTACAATCATTTTAATAGTCTGTGGACACTTTTGTCCAATCAAGACGTATTATTTATTCCAGTACTCGCTTTAGTGATGCAATTATAAAGATAAAGCATAGTCCCCAAGTCACCCACCATCCATTCCATAATTACCTCAATTCGTTCTGCCGTTGCATGACTAACTCAGATCTATTTTTTTAATGTGTAACCATAATTTTAATATTATTAACACAATGCAATCTTTATATATTAATCAATCAATCAATCTTTATATATCAATTTACTATTAGATTTTAAATCCTTACCCATAATTATTATTTACTTATAAAATGTTATATAAAACATTCTAATTTGTATGACTTACACGATGAAACATGCGCTAGCCTCAATGAATATGCCATTAGGACAACAAATTCCATAAACACACTTTCGAATTTGTAATATAGCCACTAACTTCTTTCGCGTTGATCCAAATTACGTAGAGTATGTCATTTTCTAAGGTTCAAGCTATCTCTATACCTCAATTACTTAAAATCAGTTTAGCCGTCTTTATAAATTATTTAAATAAAATTGATTAAATCGAGGCCTACTTTGTATAAATAACAAGTAACTACATATATTATCCTATAAACATATAGACCTAGCGAAATGTACCTCACCGTCGCCCTGCCGGCTGCCCCACCAGCCGCACTGCTAGGGAAGCAACTAGCAATGGGCGATAAATCTTCAAGCAAATCGAAATATTCAAATCTTTGACAAATTTGAATACGTGACACTTTAATATTTATTGATTTTGTGATTACGTAGTAGCTCAACGCATATAGGAATGGCAAACGAATGTCAATAAAAAGGGCATTGCTGTCGTCTAAGGCCATACAAAACGACATCGAACATGATATTATCGACCATGACCTATATCGATCGTGTTATCATTAAAACATAGAATATTAGATTATATTTATAGACTAAGAATCGATCAACTTTCGGATTTCCAAACACACACACACACACACACACACACATACGTACAAAAAGATAAAAACATAAAAATGTACACAAACACTCATAAAAAACACAAAGAGTTACAGACAGGCATGCGAAATTTAATAATTTTCTCTTTACTTCTAATTTATTTTCTTTTCTAGTTATTTAGCATATTTTTTTAAGATTTCATACGTACGCTCGTACATTTCATTGTCCTGGTTTAGAGAAGCAGAGTCTCCTAACACAGGTATTTCTTATACATAGAAGAAAGGACCCATATGTAAGATTAAATATAGAAGATTTTTAATAAATATGTATAATTTTTAACAAGCGATTAATTTATAATTTGTTTTTAAAATTTACGTAAATGAAAAAGCAGCAAAGTTATTAGAACGTATTAATTAATTTTCATTTTAAGGCGAGGGTCCCCAATACAATATTTCTCATTTACACTGTTCATCCCCGCGACTGCGACAGCCTCCTGCCGTTGAGAGTACATTAAAAATTTCATTGACGCGTCAAAATCTTTTTGAAGATGGTCGTCGGCACAAAGAAAACAATTCACTATTATCTTAATTCGTAATTTACGATATTTATTTAAATAAAATAGACAACTATCCATTAATGAGTTAAATAAGTAGAGGGACATCATTCTGCAATAAGTTACGAATCTATTGATACTGCTATGGAAGACGGTGGTTGATGGTACTGCCCATATGTGTCAAAACCATATTTATAATTTATATCGAAGTTCTTATTAGCTTCTCTATATACTCTATGAGCACTGGTGCGCAAAAGTGGAATAGAGCATTAATAAATTTATTATTACAGCCCCAATGGAAACATCTTTTAACGAAAGTAATTTTTTTTACAGAAACTATACAAATTATATTTTGGTATATTTTCAATGAAATTATGTATCGAATGACTGCTACTATGAGGGCTTTTTACTTAATATTTTTTTTATTATTTATTTATTTAGGGGCTTTGAGTCACAAATAAGACGACCCCATCGTAACCTAAACATAATTAGAGAGACTTATTTTTAATATTATTCTAACATTCTACAACGTAAAATTGCTGCTTCGGTCAATGGTTTGAACAATATACTTTGAAAAGTACCCACATGAAATAAGAATCTTAAAAGTTTAAAAACTTTATTAGCCATTTTCACTTGTGTATATTTAAAGAATAGGCTAAAACGTTTAGTTTGGCTAAAATTATTGTTTAAGTTTTACGTAGCAATTATATCAGGCAAGCCTATTGCTCAATGTTGAACATAATGCATCTATTTTTTTAATTAGAACGTGCCGAAGCCTTTCTATGTTTTTACTAATGATAATGCCACATGTTGTTTATGTTTGCTTAAATTCATCAATTTAAATACATAAATAGTTCGTAAATGCGCCAAGACCGCAGTTTCAGCAAAAGTAGACACACAATGATTGCTCAAATAAAGTACGATGTGTACTATTCGCTTAACGTAAGGCAATAGTAATTGTTAAGTATTTATTTGCTGGCAAGTATAGATATTTTTCTATCTTTCAAATATAATTTTCATTTTATTTCTTTGTCTGGAGTCTAGGGAGCATATTATAAAGTTTACTTTCCCTATATTTTCTTTTGCTGCTTCAGATTTATGGAATGCCGCTATATACATACCAACTTTTCTAAAAATCGATAAAGATAAGGTTAATATAAAATAATAGTATACTTGTATAATTCTTATGATCGTACATTTGTAGTATTGATAAAGTAGTAACTTTATACTACTTTATCAATACCACCCAAAATGCTTTATTATTTCCGAAATATAGTTAGCTTTAGTTAAACACTGGTCACTTTACGCTGTTACTTTTAACGATAGATATTTTATTTAATATTATCATAGCGTATTCAGAATGCCTGTTCAATATACACAACCCAAAAACCGAAAAAGAGAGAGCAAAATTTAAACTGACTTTGTTGATGCAATATTTAAGGAATTTATATTGACTGTAATAATGCTTTTAAAAATACACGAAATAAGTACTAATCTGTAAGTTTTGTTACTGATCGATAAAAATTATGAGGTCCGCCTCGTAAGAAGTTTCAATGTAGTTTTTATTACTCATTTAGATATTCCTAAACATTGCATTTGACACTGAGGTAAAAATAAGATTAACCAGGCTACCATGAAACATATTAATTTAATGAGGTTGTTTCTATTGTTTGTATGTCGAACACATTTTACTATAATTGTATGGTGTATATTTTTCACTTTAATACACAAAACAACAATTAGGGAAAATTTGAAGAAATTATAAAAGCAAATTTGTTTTCTAATGTAATGTGTCAAGAACGAAGACGGTGGTCAGCAGCCTTATTTCATTTTAAAATAAGTATCATAGTGTCAAATAATCTAGATTGTTTATTAACAAAATTTCTTAATATTCTATGTAGGTGCTGATCACTGAGGGACACATAGACCACATCAATGTATAAAATGTCATTCATGTGTAATTTTTGAATTTATTTGAATGGAATTAAAAACAATTTCTAAATCAAATATGAACAATAAAAAAGTAAAGATGTCTTTGAAATTAAACACTTTATACGGATTTTATCGCGTTGTTTATTTTACTTTAAACACTGTTATTACATAATTTTGAAAACTCTAACACTACTATTATTGAATTTTACTACTATTTAAGCTATATATTTTCTAATTAAAACTATTTATATTTAAGTTTACACTTTGCCCCGACGTTTCGGTTGCTTTACAGCAGCCATGTTTACGGGGAGACTAAGATGGTAGTTGTCCCAACGTTCTGAAGTGTAGCTAGTTATTTTAAAGTACCCGAACATAATTTAATCTTTGGTGTTCCTATTTACGCAGAATGAGCTCAAAGTAACATGAAGTCTAGCTGTGTTTTGCTTCTTCTTGGGTTTGACTATTTGAATGACTGGATCCCAAGCTGGTGGTACATTCCAACCATCCTCTCTATTGAAATTAGGATGTTTTTTAATTTTAATAGCCTCGCGAAGCATCCTTGGTAGGAATCGATGTTACCAATATAAATAGTTTTAATTAGAAAATATATAGCTTAAATAGTAGTAAAATTCAATAATAGTAGTGTTAGAGTTTTCAAAATTATGTAATAACAGTGTTTAAAGTAAAATAAACAACGCGATAAAATCCGTATAAAGTGTTTAATTTCAATGTATAACATTCGCGTAAACATAAGACAATATTAGTGAAGATGTCGTTAAACACATGTCTGATAATCTCATAAAATATATACGCAAAATATAATTATTACGTTAAGAGAAAATTATGTTTCCCTTTTTAAGCATAATGCGAGTACGGAGATTTAATTTTTAATTTAATTATGTTTGGTCAAATTCGCCGAGCAACTACTAGTCTGAGATTATTAGGTGCTATACTACACTGCTGCTTACAATTGATTGTTATAGGATTCTGTCTAGCATAATTAATCCAAAAAAAAATTGCTTCAATGGTGCAGTCCACAAATTGTGGCATCGGAGCAGCGCTTAAACCAACGATCAATTGTTAAACATTTAAATGTAAACTAGTCTACTGTTTCAAATATGTACATACGTTTAATGGATACTGGTCCTTTTAAACAAAGACATGGTACTGAATAACTATTTTCATAAACGCTGTGCGAAATCGTTTTTAAAGTGAATTAACATCATACAAGAACTAAATAAACTGTGTGACAAACCCATAAGTGCACGAACTTTAAGGAAAATGCTAAAGAAAGGTTTTAGTAGTTACAATGTAGCAAATGGTCTAAACTATCTGCACGTGAACACATAATTTCAAGACTAAATAAAGACCAATAGGCTGCCGTACTGACTCATTGCACTGCTGGGCACGGACCTCTTCGTATTTCTCAGTTCTGAGGACGCAGCCCTTACTCAAATCCAATTAGATATACACCGACAGACTCATAAACTGCATCAATGTTCGCAAAGACGCCTTTGAAATAAACATTATAACCTATAATTTGGTTCGTTAACTTCATAGCAGCGTAGTATCATATCCGTGTATGTTTGTATACTGGAAAGGACCATTAAATTTTTTTGAACAAAAGCGATTAATGTGACAAATATTGGTTTTGGTTGGTTTATTGTAAATAGTATTTCACAATTTAAAAAAAAGTTGTAGCTCTGAATTTTTGTCTTTTAATAAAGTGTATTGCCTCCACTTAGATCTGGGTAAAGGGTTATTAAACGGTCTTGCGGAATATTGTTCCATTCTTGTGAAATCGCTGTTCTTAGTGCTGCCACTGTTGTGAGCATAGGATTTCTCGCATATACAGCTTTTTATAAACTGTCCCAAACATGCTCAATGGGATTAAGATCCGGGCTGCGTGCTGGCCAATTCATGGTACGTATCCCAAACTCTTCGCAATATTGTTGAACTTGTGCAGCGGCGTGGGGTCGGGCATTATCTTGCATTATCGTCAAATTTTCGCATATTAATCCTATGTAAGGTACCACGTGAGCTTCTAAAACCTCTGTTATATAACGTTGTGCCGTCCAACCACCTCTTCTACTGTTTCGACGAACCATGTAGATAAACAGAAGTTCCGTTCGCCCGATCATCGAAATGCCATCCCACATCATACACAAACCGCCTCCAAAAGGAACATGCTCCTCAATGCAACTTTGAGCATATCTCTCCCCACGTCGACGATACTCTTCTGCGACCGTCTGCACCATTTAAACATGTCCTACACTCATCGGTGAACAATATGGAGGCCCATTGTTCTTCAGTCCAATTAAGATGTTCACGCGCAAATCTTAAACGAGCTTGTCTGTAAGCTGCAGACAGCTTTGGGCCATTTGCTGGTCTAAAAGCTGATGAAAAATAAACTTATGTTTACGCGAATGTTATACATTGAAATTAATCACTTTATACAGATTTTGTCACGTTCTTTATTTTACTTTAAAACCTAATTACCTTATATTACTAGTTTAAGTAAGATTTATTTAAGGTAGGAAGGTTTTCAATTCTTTTTTTTAACACCGCACCCGTAGCTCGTATTAATAAGCTAGGCAGTCGCACGATTTAGTCCATATCTTGAAAACTACTGAACCGATTTTGATAAAACTTGCACTGTTCCCTAACCTAAAAAACATAATCAGTTACGATTCAATCAATACTTTCGCAGAAATGCGTGGACAAACATACACACATCAAAAAAGTCCGCGTTCACTTGAAAAAGTTGAGATATCGCGTCAAAATATAATTAATAAATGCATTATTTATTCACCTCTGAGTCTTCTTCGAAGAGGTTAATAAAAAAACACTATATGGGTCTGTGTGTCTGTATGTTAGTGACAGGCATAGCTCCGGAACCACTGGACCGATTGAATTGTAACTTGGTGTGCAGACACTTTGGGGTCATCCCTCGGTCGAGTTTGAATATAGGCCCTGTGGGTCAAAAGACCCCGAGATATAGGGGTCACAAGGTCGGGGGATATCCATCAACGGAGTGATTTGGAAGTCCAAGGCTTTTGCCCAGCAGTGGCACTTTACAAAAAGCTGATGAAAAATAAACTTATGTTTACGCGAATGTTATACATTGAAATTAATCACTTTATACAGATTTTGTCACGTTCTTTATTTTACTTTAAAACCTAATTACCTTATATTACCTAATTTTGAAAAAACTAACACTACTATTCTTGAACTTTACTACTATTTAAACTATTTAATTTAATTAAAACTATTTATATTTAAGTTTACCCTTTGCCCCGACGTTTCGGTTGCTTTACAGTGGCCATATTCATGGGGAGACTAAGATGGTAGTTGTCTCAATGTTCTGCAACATAGTAAAGTTCAATAAAAGTACTGTTAGTTTTTTAAAATTAGGTAATAAAAGTGTTTTAAAGTAAAATAAACAACGCGACAAAAGTCGTATAAAGTGTTTAATTTCAATGCATTATTTATTGCTTTAATATTTAAAACACACCATTTTAATATGAAATTCTCTATTTTCTATATGATTTCTTTAAAAAAATTGATTTTCAATATCTGTGACATTTGTAATTTAAAGAAATGCGAATATTTGATTAAGGTATATAATTTTATTCATTTTTATATGCTTTTATTTACAAATTTAATATAAAATTACTCCTTCCATGGCTTGAACGCATGCGGAAATCCTCCTGGGCATGCTGTAGATCAAGTTGTCCAATAGTCCTTGTAGTATGTATTGCCTTGAATAGCGGATTCTTTGATCTCAGACAGAGTTCTTGGAAGTGGCTGACGACTTCAAACAACTCGCTTGAGAGAGTGTGTGCTCGATTGGGTTTAAGTCCGGAGAGCCAGCAGGCCAGTCTAACCGCTTGATTTCATACTCCCGGAGAGCAACGCTCACTCGTTGAGCTCTATGTGCCGGCGCACTATCGTCGACCAACACGAATTGGTTACCATAATTTATCCTGAATGGTCTGATGATGCCATCAATAACAGCTGTCTTATACAAAATAGCTGTCATAGAGCCTTGGTACGGGATCAAAGGTGTTCAAGCTCCAATCATTATTCCGCCCCAAAAAATGCCGATTCGCCGCCTCGCTGAACGATGCCAGTGGCAGTTCTTTGCCTTTCGGAATTCCCCAGGCCATCTCCAAACTCAGACGCGTCGGTTATCAGGGTGCGTACTAATATGTGTTTTATCAACCTAAAGAACATTACGCCAGAGATCTTCGTCTTCGTCTTCATCGTTTTGACGCTGTCTGGCCCTCTGTAATCTGCGTCACTGTCGTTCCCGTGTATTCAAAAGTGCTCGCCAGGATCTGCTTGATCGTAATCTAAAGTGGTGTAAACAATTACGAATGGCCTAAATGCTAATATCCAGTCCAGTAGCAGTTTGCAGCTCTAATCTCCGTTTGGTAGCGCTAATTATTAGATCACGGCCGACAAGAAATTTGATGTTGCGCTTCTGAACAGCACAACCGGGCATACATACATTCACCTATAAATTGTATATATCTTTGTTCGAAAGCCCTAATAGATCATCATATGTGAAAATGACGGAATTCCAATTACATTACATTCATACGTATCGAATTGATAACCTCCTTTATTTTGAAGTCGGTTAAAAAATGAACTATGCTATATAAGCTATCAAATGGAGAAGTTTTTTAAATGTGTCTGGTAGTTTTAGAAATTAGCGCGTTTAAACAAAAAGCACTTTAGCTTTGTTATTAGTAACTAGCTGACCCGCGCAACTTCGCCTGCATCACATAAGAGAATTTTCCACAATTTAAAAAAAAAAATCATTGGTGCTCCGCTTCTATTAGTCGTAGCGTGATTTTATATAGCTAATAGCCTTCCTAGATAAATAAGCTATCCAATACTAAAAGAATTTTTCAATTCAAACCAGTAGTTACTGAGATTAGCGCGTTCTACGAAACAAACAAACTCTTGAGCTTTATAATATTAGTATAGAAAATAACGACCTAGCTATTAAAATAATTATAACTTATAAAACTACATACAACTAAAGAAAATAGAATATGCCTAATAATACTTCAACTAATGAAAATAAGTCTAACTACACCTATATTATAGCTAATACTTAAAAACTATCTACGAATATTTAAAACTACCTACTATATCTAAAGAATAAAAGTCGCGCTGATAAGCACGGTTTGTTAACGATTGCTAAATGTCAATAAGAATCAACGCTCAAAACGTCTGTTCGCATCGACAGCCAAATTATATTATTAGTTTTCGCTTCGGGCCGTGCCGTGCGTTATACAAAAATCAACCGTATAGGTTACATTCGCAAGTCACAAATCACCTACCACACCATAATCACTTAAAATTTATTTCATGAAAAGCTTGCGTGTTTCTATAATTATTTTTTTATTGGTTAGGTATTAAAGTCTACTTTTTGATCGTGAGAATGTTATGAAAATACAGCTATGTATAATACAATATTTTTATGTTTTAGTACATTTAGAACTAATACCTCGATGGTACCCAATTTATTTTTTGGTATAAAAGGTATCCCATAACCTCCCCAGGATTAAGAACTATAACTGTACCAAGTTTAATTAAAATCCTTTCAGTAGTTTTTGATCCATGCGTGCACATACAGACAGCCAAAAAAATTACTACATTACATTTTTAGCATCAGTATCGATTACCAGTCATCCTTAATAGTTATTTTGTAAATATATTCAATGTACAGAATTGACCTCTCTACAATTTTATTATATCTATATATAGATAGTAATACAAAGAAGTATTTTTTATATTTAGCAAAATGTTTTGGAACAGCGGGCAGGCGGGCATTCTAACTAATATCATAATATTTATTTATTACAACAGCTAAGACCATTTTCGAACATTTGACAATTAATATCATAACCGGCTTTAGTTTATATAGTTAAGTGTCAACCCTATGAAAATTCTTTTAATGCTTATAACTCTGTTAGTCCATGACTTCGGGCTATGATTTTTTTTTATTTGTGTAGATTAAGTTTAAACCTAGTATCGTAATTGAGGATTTTTCGAGTTATTAAACAAAATTGAAAATCTTTAAAACAATTATAAAATCATTTCTAATAGACCTAAGAAAGATATTGTAACTGAGTTACGTACGCCTTTAATGTCGCCATCGATGAAATAAATCCACTAGCTGTAAATATTAATTGACAATTTTTAATTAATGTTTTTAGAATAACCGGTTGAAAAATTAAGAATTTTCAAAAGCACTTATCTCCTGATTTAGACACACTAGAAAATTGGGATTTCTACTCTCGCGTTTCTTTTGATCTAATCTTTACGAAACTGTAATAAAAGAACGATGTCACTTTTTTTGGGATTCTAAAACACAGTGCGACGTTCTCTTGTATAATTTGCTTTATTTCTAAAATATTACATCGGCGGCCTCGTTATCCTAGTGACATACATTCATTTAAGCTTATGTCGGCCGATTATGCAGACATGGGCTCGAACCACAGGTCAGGCTATGTTATTTCTTATTAATGTACATATATTTCATATAATTATTAATTAAAGTTGACTAGATACATTGAAATTAAATTACCTTATACGAAAGACACTACTTTTAAACATTACTACCATTAGACTAATTAAATTGTAAAAATATTTAGAAGCAAAACACAGCTAGACTACACGATATTTAACGACTCATTCTGCGTATATGTATAGAAACAATACGTTAATTATGTTGTTGTACTTCCAAATAACTACACTTCAAGACAATGAGACGACCACCATCTTAGTCACCTAGTGATTTCGCTGCTGAAAAGCAACCGAAACGTAAGAGAAAGTGTAAATCCAAATAGTTTATTAGTAATTGACGTATAATTGTTTTAGAATTATCTAAAACTAGTGTTCTTATATAAACCGCTACAAAACGCTTATGAATAAGTTTTATTTCAATGTATAACATTCGCGTAAACTTTAAAAATAATATTAACTACATTTTTATTATATAGTATTTTGATGTTTCTTAAACAACCTAACATTCAGAAAAATGAACTAACGTGATAGCTAGAGAAAACTGAATGCTGACAAAGTCAAGTACTATTACTGTATACAATTACTATACTATGGCCATGGCCGTTAAAGTTTAACACAACTTTGATCATATTAGCCCAGAACAAAACAGAACATACAATAACAAAGCCCACAATGCCGTGGTTTGTTGACATTAGACATAGTTAATATGAGATAGTCGCTGATCGAAAACAAAGACTATATGTAGGTGTCTGTCGATGTAGAGATCAAAAGGTTAGAAAAATGTATTGTATGTTAATAAAATATGAACTTACCAAAATTTGAAATTGTAATTCAGGCACTACAAGTTAAAAGCTACTGTTATTTAGGTAGGTAATTAAAAAGAATAATGAGTAGTATTTTAAATAAAACCTCAAATTGACAACCTACTTACTTGCAATATCGAAATTACTGCCGCTGCTGCAATCTCTACCAGCAATCGCGAGTGACTATCGTGTTGCGTTAAATCATATATTGCTAGAATTATTTTATGTTTAAATTATTAACAAAGATACGATAAGCTTAATCACAGCAAATGTTATGAAGATTCAATCGTTCGTTAAAATAATGACAGTAAGTAAACTTACTGTATCAAAATTATGTTTTAATTCATATTTTCTCTATCACGTTTACAGTACCTAACTACTGTCATAGATCATTCACATTATTTAAATATGGTACTTTCGCTACACATATTCACAGTAAGTACTTTATTTATAACTAGTGTAATTCATGAGTTACAACGACTTATCATCACATTTGCTAAACCTAGGCTAAAAACTGCTCCACGAGGTAAAACAAAGGTAAAAAAACAAAAAAAAAATACTGGAAAAGCTAGTCCCATTGATGCCAGAAAATAGACGAGTATTTTGGTTAAATAAATATACCAATTTTGTTTAGATATAAAATATTGTTTTAATTTTAATTTTATTATACATATTTTCATGCGTCTACCTTCTCGTATTTAATATTACATAGTATTCGTAGTCTTTAGTCTTTAAACTTTGTTTACCAAATGTGATTATGCTTTTTAGATCAACAAATATCTTATAATTAAGTATTAAGGAGACTGCAATATTCGTATGATATCAAGTATCAAGTGAGACATTTTAATTTCGGCACAACTTAGTGAAACTAAACTTTTAATGATAGATACCATTTGGTTATTGAAATTTACAATAATTATATACCTGTTTTAATTGTTGTTAATTATACTATTAAAAAATGGAGGTACAAGACTGTAACTGTTAATAATTCATACTCAATATTATAGGTTATTACGAGTAAGTAGTTTCAGTTAACTTTTAGTGTAATTTTCACTGCTCAATAAATATTTAATTTATATTATAAAAATATTAGTTTATACATAAAACCTTTAAATTAATTGCCTAATACTATTTACAAAGCTTAGTGCTCTGTCCAATATCGGCAACATATTTTGTGCTTTTTTTAGACCATTATGGCCTAATCTAGTTGACCATAACGGTCAAATAAAGATAGTTGAATGAATACGTCCATGGTTGAATGAGTGTGCTGAATGACACATCCACACTCATTCAACTATCTTGACAATCTTGACATACGAATGTCTCATGAACATACACTTAAGTATTAGTAATAAAATCGTTAGTGAAGGCTCTCACGTGAGGAACGCGTTGTTTGTATCACTGTACCGAATTAAATTGCTGACATGCCCTCTTACTTCCGAGAAAAGTTACTAGATTTGTGGACTAGATAAAGAGGTTATTAAAATAATTACAGTAATTTGCATGGACAGGATATTTTGTTAAATATAATTACAGTATATTACCGACTTACTGTAAATATGTTTAAGAAAGTCTTCATTGAGCTGATAGAAGTGGGAAGTGGTAATTATAGAAACAATTCGTTAGATAAAAAACCATTCATTCTGAAACTTAAACTATATTCAGGATTTATCTACGCAAATATATATTTTGCTTATAGAGCTATTTACACCAATTTAAAAATGTAGAAACAGTAGTGCGACTTCTCACAATTAAAAAATGTTGACTAACTGTAATTATAATAATGGAGTAGAGTAGCGCAGGCAATTTTTATATAAACTATATTACTGGTTACTAAATTATTAATGGACATTTTATGGCATTATACTGAATTCTAAACGATAAAATATGCCACATGACTCGGAGTAATATATACGAATGTCATCAAAGCCTATGACTTCTTACATGCAATCGGCGTTGAAGCACAATACTTTAAAGCGCCTGTATATTTGCAAACGGTAAAGATCTTATTTACGCAATTCGAAATACTTTTGTTCCTTAGTCCTTATTTATACCGACTTCAAAAAAGGTAATCAGGATTCAAAAAAGGAGGTCATCAATTGGACAAGTAAGTTTATTTAACTGTATATTATCTTATATCCTTGTAATTTCTCAAACGATTTGGATAATTCCATTGTTATTTATAAAAAGAACTTAATTGCAATGTGGTCGCATACGCATAAAAGCGTTGCTCAAGATCTGAAGACAAGCTTAGAAGATATTTAATAAAGAGTCCTCAACGGTTAATAGCAAATTACCTTATTAACTACACTGGACCGCAAAGAAAAAGGGTCGGTTAGAAAATCTTCAATATCTTCAAAAGTACCTGACCTAGCTTTATGAAATAAAGACTAAATTAAAGAATATTTAAAGAGCTGAAATGAAAATAAAAAAAATGAAATCAAGCTTTTTATTTTTAATAAATGTACAGTATTTTCGTAAATGTAGATTGGTCGTTTTTACGCATTTTAGTACTTTGTGTTGCCTCCGCGAGCTCGCAATGTTGCTGTTATGTGATTTGGCATAATTTCTACTAGGTTTTTGAGGCGATGTTGCGGAATATTATGCCATTCCTCTATCAGAGCTTCTTTCATTTCACGTAGCGTGATTGGCGGCAGAATCCGCTGACGTACACGTCGTCCCAGTTTGTCCCATGCATTCTCAATAGGGCTTAAGTCGGCTCTGCGTGCTGGCCACTCCATGTGCGTGATACCGACTTCTTGAAAATAGGCAAACACTAGTTGAGCTGTATGCGGGCGCGCATTGTCTTGCATAATTGATTTGATTTGGCCCGACTCGTTTTTGTGATTTTGATTATTAAATAATATAATTACGCTTTAAGTGCGGCGAGGAGATAAATATCGAGATTTAAGAAGATATAAAAAAAGATTACCATTTTTGCCAGGCACGCAAAGGCCGATTTCGACCACCACTTCAGTGTCTCCTTATAAAATCTTGTATTGAATATTCGGCTATAATTCAAATCAAATTCAGTGACATCGAATTGATTTATTTTAGGATGAAACGTCTGATCGAATTTGAGAGTTGTATAATTAGAATCATACAACTCTCAAATTCGATCAATTGTTTCATTTGTTTTTCGAACCAAACGATGCCACAACGTTCAGGCTGTGCCTTATATTTAAATTATAAAAATAAAAACGGCATTCTCGCCCATTTCCACTAAAAATGGACCAACGTAGTCATTTAGAATTTCAGTTATAAATGAAATCATATCTTTCTGCAGTTAAAGTTCCATTTTCTATCACCACTAGCTCAGTGTGGCTTTCGGAAGAAATCCCAGCCCACATGTGAACAGAGCCTCCGCTGTATGGTACTTTTTCTTCTATACAGGCTCGGTTATAGCGCTCTCCCGGTCTTTTGTACACTCTTTTCCTCCCGTCGTGCTTATATAAACAGAATCTAGACTCGTCTGAAAACAAAACTCTTGACCAGTCATTCAGAGTCCAATTCTCGTGTTCTCTACCATAACCTTGAGTTTCTGTGGTGTCTTTCTAGTTTTGAGCCATTTGCAGGTCTTAATGGCTTTAAATTTGCTTCAGCCAAACGTCGCCTTACTGTATCCGTACTCAGATTGTTTCCTTCAGCTCGTAAATGATGATTCTTTACTTCAACAACCGTAAGAAAGCGATTTCTCAAAATCGTTGGCACCGTACAGTGATCCTCCCGCGCCGTCGCGCACCTTGTTCGGCCTGTTCCTGGTCTTCGAAGATTGGATCCAGTATATAGGATCCAGAATATAGAAACGCTGGAGTACTCGCTGAACTGTAGAAAGAGACACACCAACAGTTCTCGCTGTATTTCGCTGATTGTGCCCATCTTCATATGTCAGGATCCAGAATAATAACATTTATAAGGTAGAGACACCATATCTATAACTTTTTTATTGTAAAACTAAAACAAACGCGAAACGATTGATTTGAATTTTTTTGTATTAACTGGAAAATGACCATTATTTTAAAATTTACAGTTTTTATACAATCATCAAAAATAAAGAAAAGATTTTATATATTATTTTATGTAGCATTAAATATTCTTTGATTTAGTCTTTCTTTCATAAAGCTAGGTCAGGTACTTTTGAAGATATTGAAGATTTTATAACCGATCTTTTTTGTTTGCGGTCCAGTGTATATTATAGCTAAGCTATTTATATCCCATTCCTGCTATGAAACGGCCCGTGCCCAGTAGTGAACCAATGTATATACAGGGCTGATATTATAATAATAATAATAATGTTTATTTCTCAAAAAATTCACATTATAAACAGAAATATGGCTTATATATAATTATGTACTATAATTAAAAACTCTGATCTCTAAACTAGGTATATATAAGATACAGGATCTTAGAGACCAGTGCTACCCGTGAGTCTTGTAACAATAAAATAATTAACAATTAATAGTCATTTAAATAAGCCTTTCTTCCCTCACGATTTTTAAAGTAATTTCGTGCCACGTATAATTTATGTGCTATGTGTATATTTTCATACAATACATAACGTAATAAACAGTATAATTTATAATGTTCATTATGCTTAAAAAAACATTGTATGTACTACAGCACTTATTTACTTTACAGTTAAAAAACTTAGTTCGTTCTTTTGATTTAATACATTATATTTGTAAATGAGCATTCCAATAATTACAAACATAGAATTGCCAGTCATTTTGCACAATAAATGAATATAAAAATGTAGTTTGCTGTCTTGCTACGTTTGCCAATATATAACACTTATATATAGTTTAGATCCATACAAGCAGGCTTTTCCAGGTGTAGGAGTTTCAGGTACTCCACATGTAAACAACTATGCTTTAGGCCCAAGTAATTTAGGACTAGCTTATTGCCATCTTCCAGGTACAATGCCCATCATTATTTTGGGTAAAAATTACCTCGAAATAAAACCTAAAACCTCATGACTATGGCTACGCCACCGGGGCAGTAAAACCATTAGTATGACATTACGCTTATATGTCGTAAAATTATTTACTCTGATAAAAATAAATACTTACTTATGAAATATTTTCCAGTTTCGTTGTAATCCTACGAAATAAGCGACAAATCTGCCCCTTAGGCTCGGTTCTAATTTTCAAGAAGTTTTAAAAGTTGTCAATTAGTATGAATAATGTGACAAAATTTAGCCTAATATTTATTTTATAGTGATTGTTTTTGACACATTAATTCAGTAACTCTGGGAATCGTAAATAACGTATTTCGCAGTCAATACATATTTTTCTTTTCAATCAATAGGAATTAATAAGGCTGCAAAGCACGCAACACAAGAACGCATTACTTTTAACTCTAAACAAGGTTGACATTAGGAAAACAAAAGGATGGCATTAGACAGAAATTGTATTTTTAAATTTAATCCTTTGTTTATATCATTGTTATCAGGTTTACTTTATAATCTGATTAATTAACCTGTTGATAAAAAACACACTACATATTAAGCTATCGTTAAATTGCTATGATAAAAATATAAAAAATGTACTAAAAGGCACTTATCCGTGGCATCCACCTTACTCCCTACGCGACACTGACTATTTCTTACCAGTATAAACGCCTAGTTAGAATGCATTCCAGATTTATGGAATTATGTTAGTATTGTATAAAAACCTAAACATTACAGGAATGTTGTAGTTTCTAAATCGTAAAGTAATAAAAATACGTATCTAACGTTTTATTTATACGAATACACGCCACATAACGTTAATGCAACCAACAACAACATTAATATAGGTATGCGTTTACTGCGTGAGACGCGAACTTTAACTACGATTTACAATAATTTATTTTATGAATCAGTACACCATGAATTTTGAATCTGAGGTACCTACGTAGATAGCTCAACAATTCACTGGGGTGAGTTTGTTGCAGTTTCCTGAGGTGAAACTTAGGGTCGAACATAATAAGCTATTGAAAACAAAATAAAAAGTACCCGAACATAATTTAGTTATTGGTGTTTCTATTTACGCAGAATGAGCTCAAAGTATCATGAAGTCTAGCTGTGGTTTGTTTCTTCTTGGGTTTGACTATTTGAAGTACTGGATCCCAAACTGGTGGTACATTCCAACCATCTTCTCTATTGAAATTGGGATGCTTTTTGATTTCAATAGACTCGCGAAGCATCCTTGGTAGGAATCGGTGTTCCTTAGCGAGAATCTGTGGTTTGTCAAATCTCAGGTAATGGTTGGTCCTCTGTGTTTGTCCCCTTTGAAATAACTACACTGGAACATTGAGACAACTACCATCTGAGTCTCCCTGTGACCATGGCTACTGAAAAGCAACCGAAACGTCGGCGAAAGTGTAAACCTAAATATAAATAGATTTAATAGTTTAAATAATTTTATTAGCTTATAAATTAGTAAACTTCAATAGTAGTAGTAGTAGTGTAATAGTTTCAACATTATGTAATACAGTGATTAATAAACAACGCGATAAAATCCGTATATAGTAGTTTAATTTCAATGAATAACATTCGCGTAAACAGAAGACAATATTACATAATAAGCTATTTATGGGTATGATAATCCTGTATCTAAATCTTTAGCGACAGGCATGATATAGATAAGTATTTGTCATTTAATAGGACTAGGATACTAATAAGAACTACAAAAATATTGAAATTATTAAAAAATACACTGGGCACCATATACGTATGTTGGTATTCATAGACGGCCTCAACCAACTAGCAATTATCCTAAATCGCTCGTATATTATGTACATATATGTACACTCACACTACTGCAAACAACTGCTAACAAGCCGAAAAACCGACATTACGCTAAATGAAGACGCCATATTAAGTCAATTGTTGACGAGTTTGGAGCCTTCTGCGCTCACCCATAGTCCGCGTAAAGTTGTCAAGGCCATCTGAGGCCAACAAGTAAAATACGCACAAAAAAAATCAATTGTGTTACGAATGTATTGGTTAGTTATTGACTGTTTTCATCACGAAAATATGTTATGTTAATTACTAAAACAAAGTTACTGACGCTTTTACTATTCTTGTACCTCAACGCTTTCCTAATGAATCCGTAAATTTTTATATCAACGACTTACTCGATACACACATATTGTTTATTGTGTGTATGTGGTAGAATTTTTACCTGCAAAGAAGTTAGTGGAGTGTAATAAATTATATTTATTTTATTCGACAGCTAAAGTAAAGACCACCATAATTTATTTTGCTGGTAATGTGTATCACGTTCGTCATCAGTGTCATCACAAATATTATACTATTATGATATAACGTTCTTTCCTGTACGTTTAAAAACGCACCTACCTAATAAAATTATATAGCAATTATATTATTTTAATGTCTAGACGTTGGTATTTCTATGCTACTAACCTGAGGTCGGCTAAAGTTGAGTCTATACCCAATGTTCTAGCATCACCAGCGGCAGCACTTCACTCGAATGTAGAGGTCATCACAAAACTTTATAGTACCTATATTTATATGAGTTGAAAGTTACTACATATTCTCCCATCTAATCTAGAATTCTAGTATCAAAAATGTAGGTTTATTGCCGTACTCTGTGCAAAAGTAAGGTTACACCAATATTATTTACGCATTGACTTAATTTATTTAAAAGTCACTTAAAGTCTTTCAGTTCCAAACACTTTACTAAATAATTAAGTTACCATATTTATTATAATCAAATCTTAATTTAAATTTTATCCACGATTATGAATACAGGTACATAAAACAATTAGGCGCGCGTTGGCAAGCGCTGCAGCGCGAAGGTCGTCATGGTTCTAAATTCAAAAATTAATTCACAAACGCTAATTTTTTTTTAGAATTTACTCCTTGCTTATTTTAAATTTAATACTATAAGAACCTATATTGATGAAAACTCTGTGTTTGAAAAATTGCTATGTGCGAAATTTAGGGATGATAATAAAGACAAATTTTTTTTGGATCTTTTTTTATCATGCATTTTCTCTACTACTTAATAACTTAAAGCAGACGTAGGTAGGCTGTGAGTAGATAAGGTATTTTATACGTTTCATATTTAAATCACTACTGTTAAACACGGATAAGTACTAATTACTGTTTACTTTATTGAAGGTATTTAAATTATAAACGAGACGATTAAGAAGTCAGTTTACACTTTCCACGTAGTTTATACTATCTTCGTCTTTATACTATACCGCTTTAATTAATCAATAGTAATAGCGCAACACGTGATGTCGAGACAAACATATGTACATAAGTACCTACATACATATATCACACGAGTGTGAGGGGAAACAGGCGTGTGAGGCTTAAAACTAATTATATTTATTGGGCCAAACCTACACAATATTTCAGTATAACATTTAAAAGACATTTCATTATTTTTCTAAATCGTTCTACCATACAGGGCCTGCTTACACCATTACTATTATTACGGAACATGTAGGTAAATACAAAAGCTCATTTAAGTCATGTCAGTACGTTACTTCATGTTGTATGTTGTACGGATTTTTAAGAAATATAAGTACAAGACAAATGGACCGCATGCAGTAACTAGTCGCGTCGCAGGTGCGCACCTTTTACTTGCCGCCAGTAACTGGCCTCTTCGACTAGCAAATTATCTGTGTACTGGCCGCAGAAAAGGTTAAAAAAACGACCTTACCTCTTTACACAATCATTGCTCTGTGATCCGTAATGCGTTATTTTACGTAAATAATGAAAAAGGAATTAAAGAAAATTTGTGCACTTGGGCGAAATTTTAAATAATGGTGCCAATTCTGTTGTCACATTATTCTCTTATCTTAGCTAAAAATCTCTAAAATTTAATTTAATCCTGTCACTTGTAGCGATTTCAGAATACGAAATGTCGTTTGATAGGACTAAATTAAATTTTAGATATTTTAGCTAAGATAAGAGAATTTTGTGACAACAGAATCGGCACCAATAAGCTTTTCTAAAACACTCTCATTATCAAATGTCATTGATAATGTCTAAAAGGGTTTGCTATTCTAGTGGTATTATCTATAAATTTACTAATATTATAGATAAATAGGAAAGATTAGATTTTTTGTTTGTTTGTAAGGATTAACCGATTGTAAAAAATCTTTCACTATAAGAAAGCTATATTATCACCGGGTAACATTGCCTATATTTTATTTATAATAATAATAATAATATAATAATATTCTACACATATACACAACACCACCGCAGGCAAAAGCTAGTAACGCAATATAGCCGATACAGAACAAGGTATATATGCGCTACCGCAACAAATCCAACCTAACATTACATAATTGATTACTACCTATCTTTACTTCCAAAGTGTTTTTACTGGAACGTATGTTTGTCTTTTACAGAACTACATCAAAATGGTAGACATATCAGAGGCGGATACCTCGAGAGAAGAGCCTAAGCTTAGCAAGAGCCGAGAAGCTAACTGGCCGGCTGTGTTGTTTTTTATTCACATACACCTGCTCTCTCTGTATGGAATATGGCTTCTTTTCTTCGAAGTGAAACTGATGACAGGAATATTGTGTAAGTTTTCTTTTATTTTTGGTGTTACTTTAACTTAGGACAAAATATGACACAACTACATATGTAGTACTGATCCTGAACTATATAATCAGGTGTTTAAGATCCAGCCACAAACAGAGAATATTGCTTGAAAAGCCTAGTTGAAATGAAAAGGAAACAACTGAATCTAATTGGACTTCTAAATTATCTTATCTTTGCAATATAATAACACTATCTCGCTTCGTGAATAGATTAGTCAATAACCATCATTGAGCACGATTAATAATTGCGGAGATGTGAAAACAGGTACATTACAAATTACCTGATTGTATAACAATATAGTAAAGAGTTAATAAGTTAAACACGCATTTTCAGACATTTAGACTTTATATTATATTCTTCGTTTTAGGGGAGAGTGCACGAGACGGAGTGCATGTCTTCTAACTCACTTAGCCAATAATTGTAGCATATGTATGTAAGGCAATGTAACGCTATGTTTATCCTATTAATTGTTAGATTGCCAGACATAATTGAAAACCTATCGTAGATACGATAGGTTTTCAGGCCGCTGGTATGCCGCCATGCCGTTGCGAATCAGTAGGATTGCATTCAAACGTGGTTCAGTTATGTGTGTGTCTGAGTAAAAGAGCCTGCACTTAACTCGTGTTGCACAAACATTACTTGACCTGTCGCATGTAGTGCGTAGTACTTAATAACTCAATGCTCTCTCAGAGATGTAACTATTGTACTAAATAATGCGTGCGACCGACATTCAACACAAATTAAATAATATCGATCCCCGTGGTCTTACAGACTATACCTACTGGTGAAATACAAATATCCAAAACAGGGTCTCTATGTATTTTATCGGGGTTCCTTATTTACCCAA
This sequence comes from Catocala nupta, assembly GCA_963675205.1. NCBI lineage: Eukaryota > Metazoa > Arthropoda > Insecta > Lepidoptera > Erebidae > Catocala > Catocala nupta. The sequence continues at coordinate 19,724,040 of OY776086.1, read as the reverse complement.
ATTCATTGTTCCTACTAAATACGGCGTAGACATAAATGTTTTCAAACATAAGTACACTTATGGTTATGCCGTAAACATAAGTGTACATAAGCTGATTTTCGTTCTCCGATACTTCTAACTTTGATTAAATAATTATTTATTATTCTCTTTTCAGTTATTTTACTAACTTCGATAGGAATCTTAGGGATGACTACAGGAGCTCATCGTTTATGGGCCCATCATTCATACCAAGCAGGCACTGGACACCGAATAATACTCATGTTGTTTCAAACTTTAGCTGGAGTGGTAAGTAATATTTATGAATTATTCCAAATTAAGTGCCCCAACGACACAAAAATAAAGTTCTAGAAGCAGTTAATACCGATAATGTGCCCACGATGAGCAAGAGTAGTACGATGCATCGCATCAATGTAAAATCGCTTCTAATTGCATTCATTCTCTTAGCATTCTCGTTCCGTTTGGGATGAATACTGTAATGATAATAAAAGTAATTTTATATATTATGAAATTAAACTATTTATACGGATTTTATCGCGTTGTTTAGTTACACTTTTATTACAAATTTTGAAAATATTACACTACTATTGAACCTATAATATTATTTTAGCTATTAAAAATTGGTTGAGTATTTAGTTTAAATACATTTTAATAAATAAGTTAGGGTCTAACAAGTGTAACAAGTCGCAGACAGCTGCAGACCGTACCTCGTAAAATATAAAATTTTAACGCATACATCATTATATATCTACGAAACAGCTGTATTTGTGAAAACGAATCCACAACTATTTAATAAATTATCAGATGTCTTAATTCGCAACCGACGTGTTAATCATAAACTGTGCATGCAAACTGCAAGAACAGCGCTTTTGGGCAAGAGCATTTTCTGCATGGCATCCAAAATATACAATTAAGTACCAAATAAATTTAAGGACCTTAATATTAACGTATTTAAACGTAATTTAAAAATATTTTATTGCATACATGCTACTATAATTTAAAGATTTCCTATGTGATAATCTTATATAATTTGTTTTCTTTATTTTAATAATCATTTATCAGGATCTAATTTAATTTGACATGTTCTTAATTATTGACTTCTTATCTATTACTATTCTATTATTGGAAATGACTTATTAATTAATTATTTTTTATATTTATTGTACTGATTTGAACTGACCTATTTATAACAGATCTCACTTCATTGTTAAGAGACGCATAATTGACATGTTAATTATTGTATTTGATCCAGCATAATTTTAAAATTCTTATTAAGCACATACATTTGCATGTCTGACCAGACAGAGCATGTTGAGACAAAAAAATATCTGTAGCACCTGATTGTACACATGTTGAGTCAAATAAATGTATCTTTATCTAACGGAGTATCCAGCCTAGCTCATATCTGCAGCAACACGACAAAGAAAGAACCTCCAACTAGCAGCATGTGACAGGTGGCAGTAGGTTTAACCTTGTTTTGTCATCAGAGGACACCAAACCAAATCGTAATAGCTACGTACTTCATACTAGAGATGGCTAGTTTATCCTATTAAGTTATTTTGTTACTATACACAGGAGCGTTAAAACAGCATTTTTTAAAAGAACATTTTTGTTATGGCACTTTTAATTTTTAATAAAATCCCTAATATTATTATTAAAGAACAACCTCTGAGATTATTTAAAAGGGATCTCGCTTTATTATTGTTACGGAAATGCTATTACTCCGTGTCAGAATTCCTAAATTATGAAAAGCAACTCTTAAGTGTGGGCGACATTGTTTATATTGTGTTAATTCTGTAACAAAATTTATTATTTTTTATGTTTCTTTTAAATAGGTTTGTAAATAATAGATATAAGTATAAATATTAACCGTCTAATTAATGTCTGCATGCCTAAACGGCAGAATGTACACGGATTCAACCACACTTTTGTAATCTTATTGTAAATACCTCCTACTAAGCAAATAAATAAATATTATTATTATTATTATTATAGATAACAGCGATTACCGTTTATATATGACTCCAACAAGAACATTATTATTACTTCCCAGTCTAGTAGAAACGCGGCTTACAATATTCGGTTTTCTGCGGTTGTCATTGTGAGGGGAATCGAGTTTCCAGAGTTTCTCTTGAAGATGCAATGCATTTAGTAGGTGACCGATACCAGTATACCCTGTGCTCGCAATGGAGCAACATAAAGACAAGGTGCTAGTTATATCCCTTGTATTGTAATAAATCCATAGGCAACCATAACTTCTATATACCAAGCAGGTCGTAAGCTATCCTGCCATCTCAGTCGTATAAAATGTATAAAACGTGTATTCACACTGCATAGTTGACAGTTTGTCACAATAATGTTAAACGAAAAATTCTGTAAATCTGCTTAGATACGCATTCTAATGACTTTTTATCAAGCAACTATTTATTAATACTACAAATAAATATGTCAAGCTGACATATTCACTTATGTAGGTATAAGTTATTACGTAAGCATTATAAATTTAATTCTGGTAAATCGTTGCACTCCATTTCTACGGTAGGTATTTTACTACCTATTCCGAAATGAATAAAACAACAGATAGCAAATATAGTAATCTAATTAGTGTTATACTAAATTGACGGCAGGAATGGCGCAGTCAGTAGTAATTTAAGCGGTAGCTTCGGCACTGCCACTGCTCTTAAGTGTTGCGGATTCAATCCTCACACGGTACTAAAATTTGTATGATCCATAGATAGACGTTTCGACTCTAGGTGTTTTTTGCATCCGTTGTTTGAATGTTTGTAAAGCGGCCGCAATACAAGGATTATTCCTAGTTATTTTTCATTAAAATAAATACATGTGTCCCCTGTTCAAAACTACTTAACAATGTAGTTTTAGGTTTACAGACATTATAAATTTAAATTATTTCAGGGTCCGATATACGACTGGGTACAGTACCACAGACTACACCACACGCATTTCGCTACGGACAACGATCCGTATGACTACAACAAAGGCTTCATGTACTCACATTTCTTAACCCGCCTCCGTAAATTAAGTCCTCATCAAGAGAAACTTAAAGATTCTATCGATATGTCCGATCTTGAAAACGATTCAGTCGTTATGTTTCAAACGAAGTAAGTATTTTTGCATAGGATATTTTTACCATAATAGTTATCTACAAGCCAAATTTAATAAAATTAAAAAAATTGAATCTCTTCTCTTTATAATATAAAGAGTAAAGATTTGAATTTTATTTGTAATTAATAGGCATACTCAAATACTGCTGGACCAATTTTAACAATTTTTCACCATTAGAATGCTACTTTATCCAGAAATAATCTGTCTATCTGACCAGTACCATTGAGTTGTCCCATGGTGGGACAATTAACAGACTTTTTCGTACCAGTAGTCCCATGGAGTTAACGGTTATGGGAATTCTGGGAACTAAATAGGCTATATAACATCACGTTACGAGCCACGGGAGTGAAGCAGTCATCATAAATGTGGGTATAACCGCGGAAGACAGCTAGTAATAAATATGATGTAACATAAAATACGTAGCAGTACCTAGATATGGATGCTAAATGTTCCACCAATCAATAATTATGCTGTTAACTATAAACGACTGTTGTATAAAATATTTGTTTCACCTTTGCCTGCTTGATCTTGACCTTGAATCTTCATTTTTCAGGTGTTATTGGGCACTATACGCTATTTTGTTCTTGTTACTACCTCTGAATGCTCCACTTGAGTACTGGGATGATTCCATTCTGAGTGCAGTTTTCGTCATCGGCTTCTTGCGCTATTTGATTGTTCTACACGGCTCATGGTTGATAGAGAGTGCTATTAGCGTATGGGGACTTAAACCTGGAGAAAAGTAAGTACTTTATGCATTATATAGTAAGGTGATAAGTATGAAAGACCTCGATCATTATCTATGAAGCGGAGTTAGCTAATTGGTTAAGCCGGTAAACTCGCGATCGCTCGTAAGTTCGATCCTCAGAAATTGCTGCTGTTACTGACAGCAGCCCACGCATACTTATGTATGTAGTTTGGTTTAAAGGATTCACAAAATTACTAGTAATTTGTAACCCGATTAGTTACAAAACTTTAAATAAAAAGACATTCTCGAACGGATAGGCAGAGGTATCTTAAAACCACAATTCACCAACTATGGTCTTGATCTTACGTAACAAAGGCCGACATTATTGACGTCTACTAGGCACTGTACCAAGGCCAACAATGCTACACGATTCGGGAATTGAACCCAAGATCTGTGTATATGACACAGCAGTCGCATATAACGGTAGTATATGTGACTACGCCTTCGAGGTCGATTGTATAATGTTTCTTGATATCTTGTATTAACGTCACGATAATATCATAACATTATTGCTACGTTACCTTTGGTTACTCTACTTTACGTTCGATAGCTTACGCGCAGTTTAACCACTATTTGACATCTACCACACTCAATTCCCTTTTTATTTTTATTTTAAGTGCTTACGACACTATTATCCTTATAACTGCATGATTTAAGAAAACTATACCATGGCACGAAGGCTTTACTCAGCGTACTCAGCGTAGATAACTTTTATTAAATGTACACCAGAGCGTTTAAATAAAAATGTTGTCAAATTTCAACAGACCAAACATTCCAAAGGATTAGAATAATATAAAATATAGTTTCGTTCCAAATTGCTTGATGCGTGTTTCTGTAGTGATTATTTAAAAGATATATATTGTATTTATATAGGGTTTAGATAAAGTATTGTAATAATAATATGTTATGTTTTTGTCTATAGATCACCGCCAGACTCAAATACTGTGTTCATACTTACGAAGACGTTCTGGCCTCATTACCATTATCTCATTCCGTACGATTATAAATCAGGAGAATACGGCACTTACGGTAAGATACAATTTTTAAAAACACATAGTTCTAATACGAGCTCCTTAGTCCTTTAATGTCAACAAACTAGACGATTTAATATGTGCCATTAGGACTACAAGTCTGCTCTAAAACTTATACAAGAACTGAAAGAAATATAGATCAGTGTATTAAAAACCAACACGTACCAACACGTTTAAGTTACTTACCGTATATTATCTACTTACAAGTACTTCCAAAATCAACGGGTTCGTTGCTAAACTAAGAAAACTAATTACAAAGTTTGTAGTTTAGTTCAATATTTCCGTTGAATTTTCTCATGAAGCCAAGTGGCCATGGACACAGCAAATTCGCCTTTAAAAGAACTAGGTATTAGAAATTCTGCTGGCTGGGTGCTAAACTTGTTATAATGTAATAACATATAAGTGTCATCTTCTCATTATATTTATTCCGATATAACTGTGAAATTTTATATCTAGTAATGTTCTTTGAGTTATTTAGGAAGTAGAATGTTTAAACAGTAATCAGTTTTAATAATGTAAATTATCGCGCTGAAATGTAATACCGTTAACATATTTTATTTCATACATATATAACAGTGGATAGTAAACTTGGAGTGCCTTCAAGTCTACTATTCACTGTTATTTAGCTCGGAGGCAATTAATAATATTATTTTATGCAGATTGTGGATGCTCGACCGCATTCATTCGCGTGTGGGCTGCTCTAGGACTGGCCACAAAATTGCGCACGGTAGAAACCAGCACCATACAGAAGGCATTGGCTGAAGCTGCTAGAACCAAAAAAGATTTAAAAACATGTCTCGATGAAGCTATCAATAAACAAAAACTTTCTGAAGAGCATTACCTTCAAAGAGGGTAATTGCGTCATAATGTAATCTAGATTATTATATAATTAAATGTACTGTACATTTATTTTTATCATAAATAAAACAGTTCTCTTAGAGAACAAGTGTAATTCCAAACAGCAGACACTAATTTGAAGTTGTTTTATTTGTTAATGTATCATTATCACCCAAAATAAAGTACGACATTATAAGGTATAGTTAACAAAAAAGTCGATATATTTCAAAATTATAAAGAAAGTAATTCTGTATACGTAATAGTTAAAATATAGTTGATGTAATCATTCATAAATACAGAATAATAATTAGAATGTTTAATTCATATAATACTTCTCCTATTTGTAAAATGTTCAGCTGCTTATATTGTTGACTGTACAATACCCCAAACCGCTAAGATTACACATAGATGACCAGCTACGTCAATATTTTACTGTAAGAAACATATGCAAAACCAGTGTTGTGACATAATTACAAAAGGAATTGGTACGTCAACTAAGCTGAAACTGTCAAAGGCAAAGGCATCAAAGCCTTCGCTTTTGATAGTCAAATTTTTTTATTTGTGATGTATTAGCAACGGGATAGCGCAGTATACATCATCATATCGTATCATAAAATACGATAAAACAATTTTATTTTACTCACCTTTCTTAAAAAAGTAATGTCATGTAGACCAAATTACGGTCACCACAGCTCCTCTTAAGGGAAATAGCTGCGCAATATTTTAATTCACAAGTGTGAGCAAATACATGTGCACTCTCTAATTCCTCACACTCTTTGTCCGGTCGGACGGCAATTGAACACGACAGGCAAGAGATCAGGCACAGAAACAACATCGGTAAGTACGACGTGCTTGTTGAGTACGAGAGGGTGCCACACCACTAACTACCTAAATCTCGGGCTGTTATTGAGTTTTATTCTTTCTATAAATAACAGCTAGCAAAACGTGATTATTATATACTCCTACATCTCCTTCGAGTGATAAGCGTGAGATAATGCATGTATGGCTGGAGATCACACTGTAAATTATGATATGACACTGTAGATTAGTATGTAGGTAAACCAGGAAAGAGTTCCTGGTGTTAACGTTGCACCGTTAACTACTTGTAAGATGCACTGATGTTATACCTGATTGCACACTTCATCACAATTTGATAGACAGGTACCCTCAATTAGCTACCAGTATAAAAAGGCAATTTAAAATAGCTCAACCTCATCACAACGGTTGAGTAATTCTTCATTACGCAACTGTTATGAGAGTAAGACATTAAACATAACGAAATAGCTCGAAGTATTATTACTAGATGAGATAATCTATAGCATCCGTGTATCAATATAAAGGAATAGGAGTACGAGATGACCTGTACAGGCAAGACGACCCTTTAAAGTTGTCTTCAAGCTTAGGTAGGTTTTATGGAGATAGTCAATTGCAATAACTATACCTAACAGTTGCGTTGCATTAGCAATAAGTTCTAAAATTGCTTTAACAAGATCTTTTTTTAAATTAATTTGACTTCATTATAAATTCTATATTAAGTGTAACAGTTTTAGTAAGCAAAGATCATTCAAATTTAAATTTACATCCAATTTAAAAAAAGAGATTTGATATCCTGCTTCATAAAATAATGATTTAGATTTTATGCTTTCTTCATTTATTTTTACAAATATAATTTTTGTGCACAGTTTCTTAAATAACACTTTTATGAACAGTGTTTTGTAATAGGACATTCAATAAGAAATAAGGAAGCAATTTACTTTGTAGAAACCAGTGATATTTAAGTCCATAATCAAAGTTGATGAAATTGAATGTATTGTATTGTATCGTAGGTCGTTTAAAGTTACCAACGTCAAAGATATTGTAAACAGTCACATAATATTAACGACGTCAATGATTGCGTCTAAGCAAATCAATATGTAGGTACTGGACTGTATTAAAAAGAGGTAATTTATAATTATAGAAAGATAGTATTTACATAACTGGTCTACTATTTCGTCTGTTACAGACAGATTACATAAAAACCCAATATTAGTTTATCTCATAGTTGATAACGGATAATATCTTAATCAAATAAATATTTCATGAAAATCGAAAATAAAACCAATGAATCGACAACCTTTTTAACTCCAAGTATTTTTTTTATTAAACACCACAGAATAGATAATTCACACATAACATAATATTATACTAGTATAGTATATTATACACGTATTAGTAAATATGGTCGAGTATTAAAAGGCTAAAGACAAACTCTACTAAACAACCATTGCGTAAACCAAATGTAAGCTGCAGTTGATAGTAATATTTAAATATTTATTTTATTTGCACGAATTGTTATGCAAGTAGATACAATATTTTAAGTATATTTCTGGCTAATGTTACCTATGACTGTATATAAAGCATTTTCTGTATGTAAAAATAGAAACATCGTAAGTACCGAGTTACTTAGCTTGACGTTAATACTATTATATCAAGAAATAACAATTAAAATTTCTTTAATTACTATTTCTGTTATCTATTACCTTAAATTTATTATTATTATGACTTGTTTCCCTTAGCTAATATTATATTAGGTATTATATAATAGTGCTAATCGTGAAGAACTATCATTAGCTTATTCTAGTGTACTGTTATTCATTAACATACGTCATTATAATAATATGTTAAAGCTGTTGGAAATAAATAAGCACATTTTACTATAGGTATTATCAAGAAGTCTCAGAGTTGTTGTGCCGTGGATCTACCGTAAATGGATAAGAACTTCATTCCATAGATATCTAATCCAATACGGTAGTGAAGAAACTTTCACAAAGCACAATAATTAAGAAACAGACAACGACAGAAGAAGAAGAAGTCACAAAGCAGATAACTCTTTTGACCTTCGCTTGGAAGTATAATAAACCCCCATCATATTATCACTGCTTAGTTGTATGAATAAAGAAGATATTAGATACGAGGCAATTTATGGACGAAATACTAAGTGAGATAGTGAATCAAACCTCACACATTCTAAATATCAAACGTGCCTGTACGACCACTTTTACTGCATTATTATATTTACTAGTCTACCGTAACATGCCACCAAGAGGAGTATCAACTTTTGTCTATTTTTCCAGCAATACTCTCCAAGCCCTGAAACAAAGTTTACTGTATTAATTATCGAAATCGAATAAAGTCGCCCGATTCACATAATATAATTATTATTAACAGACATTTAAATAATATCATCCTGTTCAATATGTAGCGATATTAAAAATCAAACGAGCCGTAAACCTGAAAGAGAAACATGAGTTTTTAGCGTATTCGTCTTTAATATTCTAATTTATTGTTACCATTAATACCAGGTGCCCCCTCCGGTATATCACATATGAACATAACAATAGATTCTTTATTGCGTCATCACAGGACAAGGAAAGGGGTAATGCATCAATAAAGAATAAATAAAGAATGCACTGACTGAATAACCAGATACCTGAGGTTTATATACTATTTGAAAATATCACACGGAATCAACACTAAATTCGATATCGAAGATATTAAAGGGCAGTTCGTTCCTAACCTTGACCTGACTGATTGTTTGTAGTCAAAAAAGGTAAGCTTAAAGCCGGTTTCAGAGCGCCTTGCGTTGATTACCTTGTGATTCTTTACCTCACTCAATTTCGAGAAATTCGAAAATGACGCGATATAGCAGATGGTCGACTTGCCTTACTGCCCTTATAATAACAAGGACCCTGACATTCAGATCCAGATCGCGTAAAGTTAACAGAAGGTTAAAATTAAGGGTTAAATAAGGCCACCATCAGACCTCTATTAAAGCACCAATTAACCGTGTGAACCGCTTTTCATATTATTATTATTTCTACACACTAACAGTGCGTAGAAATAATACTAATAACCCACTGGTGCAATCGTTATCTTATCACGGGATGAACGGGAATAATGTCAGGGAGCGTACTACATTAGCTTTTTAACACCTTGTGATTAAACAAAAATAGTGTTTTATAAAGAGGACTAATAAGCACACAAACTCTCGGGCAACTTGTAGTGAGTGATGTCACTGCGGTTTCGTCGGAAGACCAGAGGCCCTCTTCTAGATAGCCGACCACACCGCCAGATCATTACTCTCTTTTTAACCGACTTCAAAAAGGAGGAGGTGCTCAATTAGACTGGTATTTTTTTTAATGTATGTACACCGATTACGCTTATATTTATGATCCGATTTACGTGATTCTTCTTTAGTTTGATGCAGAATAGTTGCCATTTGGTCCCATAAAAAATTTATATGGTTTGTCCCAGTAGTTTTCATTTTATGAACATTTTTTATGAACATTTTTGTTTACGTGGACGATGTCATTTTAGTTTTTTCGGAGTAGATTACTTTTTTCCGTGCCCGTTTCTTAGGATCTATATTGTTTAAGGCGCGCGGCACCTTTAGTAGGCCTACAAATAGCTACTTAAAAAAAATATTATTTAATATTATGATAACAAAAAGTAACGAAATGTTATAGTTTACCTGATGTAATCTAGAAAATTCCTATTGTAGTTTACAGAACAACCTATTACAGACACTAAAAACTAAAAAATAAAAAAAACTTAGTTTGAAATACCGACTTCAGAAACTAAAATGTATAAAATAACTTAATAAAGATTTAATTTACTACACCTCTTATGCAAATCTAATACCTTTAATATTAATAAAATACTATTATTTGTATGTGCTACCTATTGATAGGTTTGAAGTCGGTGCCAAGCCCTAAACAAAATAAAACTTAATATTATAAACAGCTTACTTACTGTAATTAAATTCCTACACTAAAGATTAACCTACGTAAATAAACCTAAAAACAATGTGAATTAATGTGAAACAGATGAAAACTTTATGATAAAAATATGTACTTATAATATTAATATGCAAGCTATATAAGCATAAAATACTTTTGACAGTCTATCTATTAGCATAATTAGTGTTTAATAATAAAACAACAAAAAACCGATAGATTTCATTCATTTATGGTCGTAGTATACAAGAAAGTTATACATGGTAATTAAAAAAAAACACATATCTCAGGTAGCAGTTAGGATAGTTTTTTTTCATATTTTTTTCTGATCGGCCATCAGTTCCACTGTAGGTCATTTCCAGGTTATCCATTAATTACCGGACACCCTGTATAACGTCAATATGACACTGACAGCCATAACTGTCACTTCAATTGACACTCTGATCCATACATTTTCAATTAATTCAAAGTTCTTTAACAAAATGAACTTACCTAAAAGTAGAGAAGATACGAGTCCAACACTGAGTAGTATAAGGGCAGATCGTACGTCCGTAGCCCGGGCTGATGCGAAACCAGGCGGTGGTGCACATTGAGGCATGTCTGGAACCAATGCCGCCTCTAACCTTGCAAGTGCACCGCCACTTCGTAACTGCAAGAGTCTGAGAAAAATAACATAAATGTACATAACTCAGGCAGATTTTAAAAAGCTTTTGATAAAGAGTGACGGGTTGGTATTTTTATTACTAAAATACAAACAACTATTTATATATTACTGTATCACGACTACTCTATAAATACATTAACAGAATTATAAAGCTACCTCTAATAGGTGCTATGACAATTAGGATCCGAATATAAATTTCCTCCAAGCCGAATTTGGATCACGACGATCAATCTCAACGGAGACTAGCCATTTCTGCGATAGATATTATAATGTATTTATACGGCAATTTTTCTTTTTTTCGTATATTATTGATGATATGTTAGTGCCCTTCATACCACAAGTATTATTATAACCTGCATTTAGTTTTCTCAAATCAATAAGCACTAAGGTTTTAACAAAATATGAAAAATCTATCGTTAAAAATAATATATTTTGAAGAAATGCCCATAAATGTGTGCGTAAATACAAGAGCCATCTATTTCGATGGGACGGTAATTCGACAGGACAGGAAATAGATCGGATGCAGAAAGAATGGTTTTGCACGTGAATAAAACATCGCAAAGCCAATAACTTTTCCCGACCAGGAATCTAAAAGCCATGATCCGCAGCCGTATAAACTTAGCCACTAGACCAATGACGCAGTCTACATCAGAATATGGAATTTTGAATTTTATTGCTTTATTGGTTATTTGGTAGTAATAGATGATTGTTAAGACCAGTGGCTCTGCAGAGAGCACAGTATTTCTTTATGGAGCTCTGGAAATGCACGCTGTAGAAGGAATACAATAAAGTGTAACGTGGCGTCGCTCTTAGATAGTTTCTTTTCTTTTCTTTGTAATTGAGGCTGCTCCAGGTTCATGCCACCAGTCTACTGTGCCTTGCTTTTCTATAAAATACGGTTATGTCTGTAATGTTATTATTGTGAATGCTTACATAGTGCGTAAAAAGTTCTTGTTTCCACCAAATTGATTCCAATAACCAAACTACATATGAGTAGTAAACTGTGACCTCAGACAATGTCTCCATTTGAAAATAAATATAAAATATTATTTTATTAAAACAATACCAAACAACCCTTATAAGTACACCAACCCTAGTAAATTTAATTTTATCAACATTCATATGAGAGAGATTGAAGGAGTCAACTCGTTTTAATATACGCACGTGCTTGACATAAATTATTAAAATTATTATTACCTACTTATTGCTCTGTGAACCTTTAAGATATATTTTCAGCCGATTCGTACTCGTAGTTAAAATTCACTTATATCTATCATTTAATATAATGTCATAAAAGAATATGAGTTGTTTAATATTTATTTTTTAAAAGGGCTTCTAAACGGGCCATATTTATAAAACTGTATTAATTATTTGGATAGCCGTATGCAATTTATTGATGTTTATTCTATAATATGCCTATTATTTCGGGCAGTATATTGCAGCCATACATTGCAATATAGGCTTCTGTATAAAAAATTCCTAAAGATTATCTTATCTAGGCGATATGTCCCTATAATTTTCATAATATCCTACGACCTCGTCCGCATATAATTATCACTACTATACATTTACATTTACGTATAGATACTTACTAAATAACATGATAATATTTTATTTATGTGCGTTCGCTTCAATGAAATTTATAAATGTGATGTAGATATCATACTCAGACGTTTAAATACCCTTTATTCATAAATGTAAATATCTTCAATAAAGGATATTTAAAATAAGCTTCTTAACGGTAAAAAATTATGCTTAACATTTATGAAGCACGATGAATATCAATAAAAATAACAATAAAGACTAATGATCACTTAGCCAAATAAAAATGTAACTAACAGAACTAATAATGCAATAATAATAAAGTTATGTGAATAACAGAATTTTAATAATGCAATAATAATAAAGTTATGTGTGCTACTAATGAACTTTACGTCTCTCGATCAGCTAACGTAGGTGTTTACATTAAACATATAAATCGATAATCCAGTAGAACGATATATTTAAACATAAAAATACATTAAAAACACTTACGAAACAAGAGTAGGTCTGGCATAAGGTGAATCTCTTGGCAGTGGGAACGCAAGGTGTGCACGGGTCGAATGGACCGGCAGCTCTCTAACAGCACATCGACCGCGAGCCTGGCTGAGGGATCTAAAACATAAATAAAATTATTACTATATTTAGCAGATTCTACAGCTTTATTATCACAAAAACAAATAAATCCATAAAAAATCCATCCCAAAATAATATGGGCTATGAAAATAGCCCTTATTATTTTGAGATACGATTAATACATATTATATTGTTTAAATTGAAGAGATAATCACAAATCTTATCAAATAAATAGATTTTATTGTGACCTCAATCTCGAAATGTGACAGAAAATACAACGCCAGCGCCCGAACGTTGCGCGTTGTAGAAATGATCAGTTTTCGCGCTGCACGTGAACGTCGTAAAACAAATACATTAGGTCATGGGTTTCCTATTTGTTGTCCTTGATATCATAGTAAACAAAGCACGAAATTGCAAATTGGCTTGAGATACTCTTTAGTAGATACGGGCAAAATACCCCCAATTAAAACCCGCCAGCAGTTTTGTCGGAGATGAAACGAAAGGCGTCTGACACTAACATCGCGAATGAAACAGTATGACGCATGAATGGTTTGCGAACTCTGTGTCGCACTCTCAAGCTACCTACGTTGCAACCCGAAGGGTACTAGGAGGATAGGAGGTACTTCCCTCTACTTCTTCATCTCACTGACTGGATCAACAATGTCTGTCAAATAATAAATAAAATAAAACAAAACCAAAGCATTGACATTTTGTTAATGGTGAGGTATAAAGAAGGAAACCATTAAACATTGTTCTACTAGTATTGAGTAGCACTATTAATAACGTCTACATAATTATACACTAGCTGTATATATGTACACGTTATCATTTCGTAATTATTTTATGTATGTACATTTACTATTTGATTACTATGTACTCATATATTAATAAGCTCTTTAGTAAGTAAAAATAGTAGTAAACGTGGCAAATTGTCAATACATTCAACTGCAATCATTTATTTACAACTAGCCTTTGCTAGAGACTCCATTCGTATAGACTTTAGGCCTTATTAGTCGTTTCGCACGAATTTGTTCGCACATATCATGCGAATAGACACTTTTTAAATAATATTTTCTTTGCGTGTGTGCGAAACGACAATTTCGCACACATGGAATATATTTTCGTGCGAATCGTTCCCGGCTGAAAACGCAGGTGTCCATTCGCACGTTTTCGTTTATATGCTAATAAAAGTAGAAGTATTGTACATTCGCGCACAAAGGTGATAGTTTCAAATAAAACAAGGTATACCAATAAATCATAAAATATAATATTTTTTTAAAAACAGCATTCCCACAAAACAGTGCGTAAAATACATATACATATTACTTATATAAAACTGAGCTTTTATTGAGAGAACATATAAATATTACTTATATGCACTTGCAAGTAGTGTGTGCAAGACTGTATGTTGATATTTTTCTTATTAAAAATACAAAACGTGCGAAATGACACTTGCGTTTTCAGACAGGAACGATTAGCACGAAAATATATACCATGTGTGCGAAACAACAACAATAAAAAATATTATTTTAAAAAGTGTCTTTTCGCACGACTTGTGCGAACAAATTCGTGCGACACGACCACTAAGCTGACTTTAGTAGTTAATTGAGTTTAATCGTTTATCGAAACAAGGGCTCTATAATGGAAGTGTCTAGAAATAAAAAAATATAATTTATTTGCTACGCCTTCACACCCTAACTACTCGACCGATCGCCATGAGATTTTGCATATACATTGCCAGGGATACAGAAAAGGACTTAGGTTACCTTTCATCCAGAAAATTAGTTCTGTCCCGAGTGATATTAATTTTATCGACAAAATCTACATTAGCGCTAGCGAAGCCGCGTGCATAATCTAGTAATATAACAACACAGCAACTTTCAGCAAACATATTCTTAATACTCTACACCGTGGGCATATCGAAATAACTAGTATGGCCCTAGTTTACACTATACACTGAACTTTAGTGCAACATCTCAGCCTTATAGGTAAAAGCTTTAATTCTGGGGCCCTTGTTATTTTTAAATTATATTAATAAAATAAACAATGTTAAAACAATAGGCAGCATCACACTATATGCAAATAACACATGTCTCTTTTATTTCGGACACAACCTAATTGATATTGTGAAAGAAGCACAAAATGATTAAAACATACTAGATAATTGGTTCATATCTAATATATTAACTATTAACAAAAAAAACATCATATATAATCATTGCTGCAAAAAATAAGAAAATTGACAATCAAATACAACTAACAACAAATAATGAAAATATTGCAAAATCTAATAATGAAAGATACTTAGGCCTAATTATAGACACAAAAATAACATGCAAACACCATTTTGATTACATTAAATCCAAAATATCTCCTCTTATAGATACACTACGTCGAATCTCTGCTTACATCCCTAATAAAGTTCGGACAATGATCTATAACGCTCTAGTTAGACCTCATATAGAATACCTAGTTGAGATATGGGGTACTGCTCTGAAATCGAATATCCAAGAAATTCAAGTCTTGCTAAATAAAGCAAGGAAAACACTATACATACGACTACCTAACACTTAAAATCTACAAAAATAGGTACTAAAATCCTAAACAACTATACATACTTAAAACTTGCATACTAATAAATAAAATCATAACACAAAGTAGGTACCCATTTACAATTAAGCTTTAAAGAAAAACCTAAAAACGCAAGAAAATAAAAAAATTAAAAGTAATAAAGCCTAGAACTGACTATGGTATAAAATATATTATATGAAGGTGTAAAACTGTATAATAATGAAATACCTGATGATATTACCAAAGCAGTAGTGAAAGATTGTTTAACTTTAAAAAGAGTTTAAAAGATTACATTAGAAAATAATACTTAAAACAATAAAATCGTCTTCATATCTTTAGTTTTGTTTTAATGTATAGTGTATTGTTATTATAAAGATACGTAATTAGTTTATTATTATGTTTTTACTATTTCTCATTAATTAAGTGCACTGTATTGTTCTATTTTGAGAAAATAAATAGCTTTAAACCGAAACTGAAAAGAATTTAGGCTGAGCATGTATGAACCATTCGCGTCAGTAAGTGAGTCAGGACTTATCTTTTATAGGTAAACTAGCTGTCCTCCGCAGTTTCACTCACCTTTATGATCACTGCGGTTCTGCTGTAGCTCGTAGCATAATGTTATATAGCGTATGTTACTTTAGGATAAAGTAGCTTTCTAATGGTGAAAGAATTTTTATAATCGGTCATGTAGTTGTTGAGTTTATTCCTTACAACAAACATAAAATATTTTCTCTATATAATTTTAGTAAAGATGTTATTATTTAATATGAGATTTTCTTTTGAAGTAAAATATCGTCGTATATGTAGATAATTTTATATTTGACGTTTATTACATAAGATCGTAACTTTATTTTGAACAGTTTGGTCGTCAGTAGTACAAGTAGGTACGATTTGTTACTTCATGAATATCTAATAAATAAGTTATGAAGCTTAGTTTATGTTAAGTTGTTCAGTTCCGCTTGTTTACTTATTAAACAAATGGAACTAACAAACATTTATAGAAATACAATCTTAACAAAATACAAATACGTAGACTTTAGAAAGGAAATTACTATGTAATCAGTGCCTTAATAATAGTTGGTAACATTGTTGTCTCTAAGCCTGAATGTACGTCCAAGCTTTACACGAAAACTACGGAGCAGGTTATGTTGAAAATTAGCACGATTAATAAAGGCTTTGAATTATTACACCATTTGCCATGAAGTGTGAGAAATAAAATATAATATTAATGTACCAAAACAGGCGCGATCGAAGCCGCGGGCACAGCTAGTACATATCAAAAATATAAATTAACTACAAGTAATTTATTAAATACGTAAGATGTTGCGCTTGGCGGCCCATTATTAATTTATTATAATTAGTTCATTCGTTGTTTTTATATAAATTACAGTATTTATAATCTCTTGTTTCTTTAAAAAAAAATAATACCTGCAAAAACCATTGGAATTTTTATATTTTACACTAGATTTTGCCCGCGCCATCGCTCACGTAAACATGGGTTAGGTGAGATGTAACAGTACTTTTTTTTAAATAGAATATAGCCTAAGATGTTTCTCGGTGATAATATTGCTTTCAAATAACATTTTTTTTAATCGGTTGATTAATTTTAGACTTAAGTCATTACGAACAAGCAATCCAAATCTTTCTTCTTTATCATATAAGTATCTCTAGATAAAGCCTAAATGTCCTGAATCTTCCCTGATTTTCTATCAGGAAAAATCCAGGTATATTTTCCTATAGATTGGCGTATGTCACGATACCCGTTCTCAGAAATAGATCTATGCTAGCAATTATATATTATTATATCATTGACACATAGATTTTTAAAGACGTTTACCGCAATATGTCAAAGTTTTTCAGGGAAGGCCCCCCTGAAACATTTTACAGACATACAATCAACGGACACGAAGTACACCCAGACGAGCGAAGGCGCTTGTATAATCTAGTAATATATTTTAATGCCCTACGGCCTACACCGTGGGTATATGGAAATAACTGGCATGGTCCTGCTTTACATTATACAGGGAACTTTAGTGCAACATTTCAGCCTTATACATAGATAAAAGAATTTAGGCTAAGAATGTATAAACCGTTCCGTTCGCGTCAGTAAGTGAGTCAGGGCTTATCTTTTATAGGTAAACTAGCTGTCCTCCGCAGTTTCACTCACCTTTATGATCACTGCGGTTCTTCTGTAGCTCATAGCATGATGTTATATAGCGTATGTTACTTTAAGATAAAGTAGCTTTCTAATGGTGGAAGAATTTTTATAATCGGTCATGTAGTTGTTGAGTTTATTCCTTACAACAAAAATAAAATATTTTCTCTATATAATTTTAGTAAAGATGTTATTATTTAATATGAGATTTTCTTTTGAAGTTAAATATCGTCGTATATGTAGATAATTTTGTTTTGCTTTATATTTGACGTTTATTACATAAGATCGTAACTTTATTTTGAACAGTTTGGTCGACAGTAGTACAAGTAGGTACGATCTGTTACTTTATGAATATCTAATAAATAAATTATGAAGCTTAGTTTATGTTGAGTTGTTTCAGTTCCAATTGGTTCTTTATTAAATAAACGGAACTAAACAACTGACAAAAATTTATAGAAATACAATCTTAACAAAATACAAATACTATGTAATCAGTGCATTAATAATAGTTGGTGACATTGTTGTCTCTAAGCCTGAAAGCACGTCCAAGCTTTACACGAAAACTACGGAGCAGGTTATGTTGAAAATTAGCACGATTAATAAAGGCTTTGAATTATTACGCCATTTGCCATGAAGTATATATAAATAAAGTATAATTTTTATGTACCAAAAGACTCCGCGATCTAAGTCGCGGGCACAACAAGTACATAAAGCTAATATAAAAATAAGTAATTTATTAAAAACACAAGATGTTGCGCCTCGCGGCTCATTATTAATTTATTATAATAAATTAATAATAAGCTGCGAGTTTATTTCATTCGTTGTTTTTATGTAAATTACAGTTTTAATAATATTTCGTCCATTAAAAATAATACCTGCGAAAATCATTGGCATTTTTATATATTATACATTAGATACATTTACATTTTTATTTTTATATATTAAAAAGCCGTATGTCAGATAATCAGGAAAGATCCAGGGATCTTTCACTGCATATCTGCGTAACATAACATGTCAGGACATACGAAGGGGTTTCACTGTAGATCTGCGTATGTCGAGATACCTGTTCCTTGGAACAGGTATCTCGACATACGCAGATCTACAGTGAAACAGGTATTTCGACATACGCAGATCTACAGTGAAACAGGTATTTCGACATACGCAGATCTACAGTGAAACCCCTTCGTATGTCCTGACATGTTATTTTTAAGTTCGCGGAATGAAGAACAAGGATAGTAAATAAAAATGCAATATTATTTTTCTTTTTCAATATATTCACCTGCAACCCTAATACACTTCTCAGATCTATCAATTAATTTGTTTATACCTTCAAAAAAAATTTTGAATCTTTCTCCGAAAAATACGCTGAAATTGCTTCTTTCACCTCTTCATCGCTTGTAAATTTCTTCCCACGATGTTGTTTTTTTATTTTTGGGAACAAGTAATAATCGCATGGGGCCAGCTCTGGACTATACGGTGGATTATTTATAAATTATAATATCTAAGCCTACTTTGTGCAGGGCAGCCAACGCAAGATGTCTCTTGTGAACTGGAGCATTGTCATGAAGGAGCAACACATCTTTCGTCAATTTTCCTCTTCTTTCTTCTTTGATTGCTTATTTTAACTGTTCTAATATTGAAGCATAATATTCTCTCGTTATAGAGACACCTTCATATTTATAAGCGATCAATAATATTCCTTCTGAATCCCAAAAGATCGTCGCCATGAGTTTTCCAGCTGATTGTGTCACCTTAAACTTCTTGGACGGTGGTGTCCCTTTTTTGTGTCACTGCATAGAGTTTTGCTTCGACTCAGGTTCATAATGATGAACCGAAGTTTCATTCCCAGAAACAATCCGGGCCAATTCACCATCTTTATCCTTGCTACAGAAGTCCAAAAAAGCACGTGAACATTTGACGTGCTGTTGTTTTTGCGACGGCGTGAGCATTCTCGGCATCCATCTTGCATGCCAAAATGATCATGCAGGAGTTTAAAAATGTTTGTATCGGATACTCCAACCATTTCTGCGATTTTTTTCTTCTTCAGCTGAACATCTTCCAGTATAATTTTTTCAACTTTTTCAACAAGTTCCGGAGTGGTCACATCCATAGGCCGCCCCGGCCGTGGGTCGTCTTCAAGCCACTCTCTCTGCCTTGCTTAAAAAGTCCATGCCACTTATAAATCATTGTTTTCTCGGGGTAAGATTCCCCGTAAACCAATGACATCTCTTCCATAATGTTTTGAACAGACTTTCCTTGTTTAGTCAGGCATTTTATAACGGCGCGGTGTTCGAATTACTCCATGTTTTCAGTTTTCTTCCCGATTGAGTTGCTTGATTGGCGATAGTTCAAAGACTAATGACCGAATTAAGATAAAACTTGGTATTTATACTAATAATGAAATACAGAATACGTGACGGCTAAAAATATCTACACCACTAACTCCTATCCCCTCCATTCCGCGGACTTAAAAACGCACCCTCGTAAATCTATCATATCTTTATATAACATTGAACACATAGTTTTTTAAAGACATTAACCGCATTTGTGTCAAGCTGTTTCAGGGGGGACTTTACAAACATACAATATAATAATACACAAAATAAAAAACGGACACAAAGTACACCCAGACACAAAACAATTAATTGTGTATCACACAAATAATTGTTCCGTGTGGGATTCGAACCCACAACACTTGGCGCGGTGGCAGCAGCGAGGTGAACACTTACCCTTTACGTCGTACGCCGTTCATTCTATGATCTATATTTATACAATATTCTTTACATTTTAACCAAAATTAAATAAAGAGTAAAAAGTACTTAACGATAACGCTTAATTTTGAACAACATAGCTTAGAGAAGCTTGGTACAGCACGGTCCTCTTTTTATCCTTGTATTTTACTCAAACTAGGCTGCTGCATGACTGAAAAGATTTTCCATACTACAGAAGGTCACAGCCCAACAACCTTGGATTATGTCCCTGCACTGAGTATAATATCAACCCTGTTGATAATATAAACTGCCCACTGCTAAGCACAGGCCTATTCTGAGTATAAGAAGGGTTAGGTCTACTGGGCCAGCGTCTCTACGCTGTCAGTATGACAACATTCATCACAATTGTTCCTTCACCGTTAAAGCGAGACGTAATTAACTGTTTAATACGCACGTAATGAGTCCATTGGCCTTTCTACGATCGCACCTCCTGCACATCTCCGCGGTAAGCACAAATTACAGACAAAATACATGTCTAATTAGGGCGAGCCGAATGTACATCATGACATTCCAGGATCTAGATATCGACCTTTTCACCACCAGTGTCGCGAAAATGAAAAGTAGTGATCAGTTTTTTGGTGACCATCGCGATAAAATAATAGATGTGTACATAATTTTGTTTCCTAATTGTTAAGTTGTACGTTCCCTAAAGGTTAAGTTACATAATTATGTACATATATGTATGTGAAAACTTGTAATTGGCCATATTTAGCTATTAATGTTCCGTGTTTATTAGCAGTAAGTTTTCCTAAAGTAAAAGTAACATCGAAAAGTCAAAATTTCGTAGATCTCTAAGTGGTAGTCCAAAGGTCTACCCGTACTGCACTATACTAGATTTTACTATATTACAATAGTTTATTTTTTATAGACAAATCCTGCACTAGGCAGAAGCAACGAAACAAACAACGGACATAAAGAACACCCAGACACGGATTTGCGGATGCACAAATGTATGTGATAAGTGGCAGAAGCAGCCGCGAAAAAACGTTGCCTCAAATATTACCGTTTAAGCTATGGCTTTTTTTTTAATGGTGTAATTTATAACATCAATGAAATGCTGACTGTAGTATATCGATAATCAGCACGTGTGCACATGTACAACCTCAAGCACTTGCTTACTGTGCATTAGATTCTACATGTACTAAACACGGATTGAAAAATAGTTTGATCGAAGTGATGTTGTGATAGGATTCTTAGGAATATGAGACAGCCCTTTATAATGTACTAACTGTGCCCCAATGTTTTCCAGGTGTCCAACAGTAAAACACTTTAATACAGAGCTCATATTATTATAAATAACCAAGCGTTGGACGGCAACCCGCTTTTGCAACTAAATATAGGCGTGGTATTATATTTCGTACGTATACTAATGATAGGCAAATACAAAAGAAATGAAACAATAAACTTTTGTTATTTTGTTGACTTCGATTATCACTGATTTTACCAGTAACGCAGTGAGTTTGTCACACCGAATGCGCACGCGTCTCCGGCGCTTATACAGGGTGTCCGGTAATTAATGGATAATCTTGAAATGTCTTATAGTAGAACGGAAGGCCGTTCAGAAAAGTGAAAAAAAAAAATAATAAATTTAAAATAAACAAAATATTAAAAATTGCAAGCTATATTAGCATAACATACTTTTGACTGTCTATCTATTAGCATAATTAGTGTTTAATAATAAAACAACAAAAATCGATGGATTTCATTCATTTATGGTCGTAGTATACAAGAAAGTTATACATGGTAATTAAAAAAAAAATCATATCTCAGATAGTAGTTAGGATAGATTTTTTCATATTTTTTCTGATCGGCCATCAGTTCCACTGTAGGTCATTTCCAGGTTATCCATTAATTACCGGACACCCTGTATAACGTCAATATGACACTGACAGCCATAACTGTCACTTCAATTGACACATTGGCTCTGTGGCGACCTCACTCAAGCTTACGCTTGATGTTCCGAAACAAACCAATAGACAGCGCTTTATTCAACTCCAATTACAGAAATAAATTGCATTGCAATGATTATTTTCTTGAGGCTTCAACATACATAATAATTATTCAAAATCTACTTCCAGAGATTAGCACGTTCAAACAAACACACAATTTCTTCAGTTTTATAATTTTAGCATTATAGGTATTATTATACCTATAATGCTAAAATTATAAAACTGAAGAAATTGTGTACATATGTAACTAGCGACAAACACGTTGGTGCCTCCTTTTAAAATAAACATATTGCAAACAATTGCGCTAGATACAGAAAACAAATATAACTTACCTTAGTGTAGACCTGGCTACTCGTTGTCCTGCAAAAAAAGCGTAGTCTTGTCTAGCTGCCCGAGCCAACCCTTCTTCAGCCGATGATACCAAGTTGTCTGCGTCTGAGTAGCCTCGGATGTAGAAAGCATTCAACTGCACATCTTTCGTAGACTGTAACAAACTAATTCAGATTAGGATTCAAATAGAACGTGGTCTCATTATATTCCCGAACAGATAGATTGATATGATTACATCTACAGTTTGCAGGTATGGTTTTAGGTCCCAAGTAATAGGATAACCTTTGCCTATCCCGAGAGTCCATTCCTAAATCACGCCAGCAGTCGAATTCACTGCTGCTGCGCCACCGAGGTAGTTAAGGCAGTATGAATTTCGTTTAACTAGTTATATATTTGAAACATTCAAATATTTTCTTTTTAAAATGTTTTTACTACGCTCATTTTAGTCTATGATTGAAAAAGCATCTTAGAGGATTATTAATGTATATAATTAAATTACATTAATTGTTCTTTAAAAATATATTTATAGTGTCGGATAAACAATATTAAACCTTTGTATATATGTAGGTTTCTATAATCAAATACGTACAATGTTAAAGTCATTGCCGAGCATTTTCTTATTCGTGAACCACAATAAACTATATAATGGAGATATGATATTTTAAAACCTAAATTTATATATATTTTTCTTAAATTATATTCAGTGTAAGGAGTTAGTTCTCAATAAATGCTAAAATTCTTCATTTGTTAATTCTAAGACTGTACAAATTAATTTACAATATAGTATTTATACATTGTGATTTAAATGAATAAATGGTTATAGTTTGATATATCAAATGCTCAATGAACTTTGTTAGGTTTTGATACGTCTGGCAGAATGACAAGTAAACAGAAAATTGAAAAAACCTCAGGTATCAATAAGAACTTTCGGTCTAAAATATATTTCACTTAATAAACTAGATGATAAACAACTACCGCTATCTTAAACCTTCAGTAATTAATTTAATCAACTCAAAATCCCACAAAAGACAACAAAATTTGAATGTAGAATAAACTATAAAATTATGGTGGAAAAATGGTGCAGTAGTAATCATTTATCGATCAACCCAGAGAAAACTACTGTCGTGCCGTTTACTAAGAAGAGGGATCTGACAGGATTGGGAACTATCTCCATGTATCGTACGCAGTTACAATGGTCCACGGAGGTGAAGTATCTAGGCATGATCTTAGATAACAAACTACATAGCCATAGAGAAGGCCCAGCGGGTCTTCGACATGATTCGTCCTACTTATGGGAAAACCTGGGGGCTGAAACCAAGGTCATCAAGTGGCTATACACGATGATGATAAGACCCGTACTCACGTATGGAAGCACTGTCTGGTGGCCAAGAACTAAACTAGCAACATGCAGGAACACGCTGTCGAAGGTGCAGCGATTAGCCTGTATGGCTATAACAGGGGCCATCCCGACTACGCCAACGGCAGCGTTAGAGGTTCTGCTGGATCTAACGCCGCTACACATTGTTGTGGAGTTAGAGGCGATAAAGGCGCTACATAGACTATCTGTACATGGGCTGTGGAGCGTTAATATGCCTGTAACTTGACACACAAAATTAGAGATTTCGAAGGATCTCAAAAGGATTATGAGCATGGGATGTGACAAAATGCAACCAATGCACATATTCAAAAAGAATTTTAAAATAAAGGTCCCCACGGGTGAAAAATGGAGACAAGGTCTACAATCCCCTGACAAGGGTTGTCTTATCTGGTACACTGATGGTTCCAAAATGGAAACAGGATCAGGCGCCGGTATTTATGCTAACGACTGCAAGGTAAGCCAAAGCATGGGCAAATATGCAACGGTCTTCAAAGCGGAAACCTATGCTATAATTGCCTGTGCGCAGGAGAATATTAATTATAATGTCACTGACAGGACTGTATATATTCTCAGTGACAGTCAAGCTGCTCTCAAGGCTCTGGACTCTTGTAGGGTTGACTCCAGACTGGTCCTGAACTGTGTTAAGGTCCTTAACAAACTTGGCAGGCAGAACACAGTCAGACTAGTGTGGGTGACGGGACTCTCTGAGAGCACCGTCAAGGCAGCTTTGAATGCATATGGCAATGATAAACAAAGGCTGGAGTGGATGGCCCTTAGAGGTCTGGAACACTCCAAGAAATTCATTACAAACAGAGCCACGGGCTTCACCCGGAAGTTCTGCGGGTATAACAAGAGCCAAATACGCCTGCTCACAGGAGCGGTCACTGACCATTTTGGCACCAACGACTTCCTGTGCAGATTGAGATTGGCAAACAATTTGATCAGCAGAGCCTGTGGTGAACAGGACGAGTCCATATCGCACCTACTATGTGAATTTGATACGTTGGCTGGATTGAAAAAGACCGAAAAGAGGCTGTGAATGACATAATAAAACCGAGAGCTTTCGACGCTTTTTTTAATATCCACTATCTATGTGCTTATTATCAAAAAAGCCGAAGTTTATTATCAAAACTTACACCAAGATCTTTAATATGGGTAACTTGGGTGACAATTTGGCTGTCAACTGTATAACCATGACCGATTCTTGATGTTCGCCGCAAAAAGGATAGGGGAGAACATTTATACACTTTTAAGTCTAGATCTGGTTATTCTTACGTTGCCTATAAGTTAAGGTCTTACTTTTCACAATTTGATAATTATTAACAACTGTTTCAGATCATGCAATAAATCAATAGGTATATGTTGCTTTGTCAAACTTAACGAATTTAATCACTAGGTAGAAAAAATTATATTTTAAAATTAGTCTTAGCGTTCTAATTTTCAAACAAAGTTTTAGATTAGAACATTCACGCACTCTTGTAAGATACGCTCTGTATAGACTTACGTATGACTACAATCTCACATGGTAAGCGACAATTATAGTGCACGCTTGCCTAGGAACTAACAATTCACTCGCTTGGCAACAACTATATTGTACTCAACAAGTTACAAGGACAGAGGCAACGATTAACTAGAAAAGTTAAAATATTATGTTCTTGAATCAAAATAATTTATATTACAGTATATGTGAATACTTAATATGAATAATTTTAAAGTAAATGTTTTAAAATAATTTGCTTATACAGGATACCTATTAAATATTATATATAAATCTCATTGATGATATAAAGGCTCAATGACGCAACCCCACGGGCTACGTAACAAATGCTCCAAACGCTCAGCGCGAAAATTGCAACGTCAGGTAAATATGTAGATAGGTAGATATATGACACAAAGCTAAGCACTGAACATATTTATTCGCAACAGACGTTTAGATATTTAAGGTACTATATGTATGAGCTAACTATGAATATCCCATATATCTAATTGGAAAGTCAATTTGCAAAATATGACATGCCTAAAATAATAAAGTTGTTAACAACTACACGTTATTTTTACGCAACAGTAAACAACATTAAAAGATAACCTTTTTTAAAAATTAAAGCAATCAGGATTAGTTGCTAAATAAAAGTGCAAATATAATTTTAAGTATGTAAATAAGGGAAGGCGAAATTACTGTAGCGTTTACGTCACAATGTAGCATTACGTATCCTATTCTTTAACCTTTAATATATGTATATTTATGTTACTGTTTTATAGCTCAAAGATCCCCACAATCAAATCTTCTAATTCTATTAGTTTTAGATTTTGGATAACATACCTTAACGCAATAACATTACCTTACTTCTTACCCCAAAATATCTGGCATGTTAGAAAACGATTTATAGCATATTTTCAACGTTACAATATGAATCTGCACTAGCTTTAGTCTTTACTCTAAGCTGTGTACAGATGATCTTGCCTCGTGCTCATTCTTTACGCTTAGTTGACCGTGACATTCAGGCGGCCTCAGTATGGCGCGTTACCAAGCGTTTTATGCAAGTACATCTAATTATCAACTCGTGATTACACCACACTTCATAATTAAATTACCTAAACCTACATTACATAATTTACTGTATTTTAGGGGTCCATACCTAAAAGTTCAGTTGATCCCTTTCGTGTGCCTTTTGAATAAACATATTCTAGCTACCTGCTAATCGTTTGACTGCCTCGGTGACGGAGCGGCAGTAAATGCGACTGCTTTGCGAGACGCTTGGAGATTTTTTAAAGGCAACATAAATAAAAATGTAGTGTCTGTTTGCAATGTCAAAATAATAGCTTTTTACTAAATGCATATGAAAGCATATACGGCAACAAAACCAAAAAAAAAATTAAATTTTTTGTCTGTTTGTCCGTCGGTCTGTCTGTCTGTTCCGGCTACTCTCTGAAACGGCTGTACCGATTTTTACAGGACTTTCACTGGCAGATAGTGGATGTTATAAGGAGTACCTAACTTAGGCTACTTTTATTTTCGCTAAAATAGGCTTCGTGGATAAATTCATACCAATAAAATAGTGAACCATATACAATTAATCTATAGAACTAAATAAAATTGAAGTGTCTGTTTGTAATGTCAAAATAATAGCTTTTTACTAAATGCATATGAAAAATTAGTAAATAAAATCAAATTTAAAATTAGTAGTACTGTAGTGCCTCTGGAATATTCATTGTTCATTTGATTATTGGTTCATGAGAGCTCAGGTTGGATTGCCGAGTTGAGCCAACAAACACTTATTGTGTTTTTCTGTGAAAAATTCTCAATAACTGCTCGGAATTAGATACTTTTGCATTACTTTGTGCCTCGAGGACTACCTGAAGAAGTTAGTCCTTTAGGTGCTTCACGAGGCCACCTGATCTGTCTTCGATCGTGTCGGATAACTGAAATATGTAAGTGAAGTCATGGTGTGCATCTGTGTTTGCGCGCACAGTTGTGAAATATTATATCCCTGGCTAATCTCCGTTAGGATTGGGCACCGCGACAACAATCCGGTCAGAAGGATATTATCTGTAAAAAATACTGCAATAATAAACTAATACAACGCTTTTCGAGAAATAATTAAAAGCAGCTCGAGGATATTTGAAAATACATATAATTTGAAATATTTAAAATTGAACACGAAATGATTTCTATCACTCAATCGAATTTTCTTATCTACGTGAGCGTTCTTGCTATATCATTGTACGGAACGCATAGTACAAAAATCAAACTCACAATTTTATTGCTAAAATACAATTATTATCACTAATCGCGAATATGTGTCGCCACATATGGTTATTTTATTTTGTTTTTGTATTTACTATTTACGAATAAAATTGAGAAAATAATTTACAGCTAAGAAGCTTCGAGAGACCGATATGAATTGCGCATAGTAAAAGCGTTGTTGGCATGGGCACTAGAAGAAAAAGAAGAGGGAGTCTGTAATAATAAATTCGTGGTATCAATAGCGACATAAACAGCTAAATAATAAATAATTTATTATAATAGTTTATAAATTAATACTTTCTATGTATTAAAACGTATTTATTAACCATAATTAAATTACAGCTTTAAATACATAAGAACATAGTTACTTTGAATGATAGAAGAATACATAATCTTACAAATTATTGTTCAGCGCCTTATGTTGCTGACTGTACGTACTAATATTTGATCCTCTTTCATTAAAGTGATAAGCGTCATTTTTGAAGTTTATTTTCAATTAGATAACTTCCTTGTATTCATTTTGTTGTTTAATATTATTATAATTTCTTGCCTGATTTTAAAACTCAACACAATAAATAATAAAGTTTATTGTGTTGAGTTTTAAAAATAAACTTGCGTTCATTTGCCATTGTAGCATAATGTTGGTGATCCAAATATAATATAAATATCACGATTTCCTTAATACGTTACTTATGTACTAAATTTCATTCAATCTTCACTCCAAAAAACGATATCAGGCTTACAAATAGTAAAAAGAGACTATATGTATAAGCTAAATGATGAATAAATTATAATAGTAGATACAAGTCAAAACTAATTGTATACGTTCAGTGAAAAGTGATATAACTTAAAAATCATGATATAGAGATATTTAACGTTGAAGTTTAAAAAAATACTTACTCTTTTTCTTCACTAAAATAGAAACTGATTAATTTCAGTAAAAAACATTATCTTTGAACATGTTTCAATAAAAGAAAAAAATGCATTAATTTATATAGTTTCTTTATTATTCAAAAATAAATCAAGTTGTATCAGTTAACACAATGAATATTAACGTCGTTTTATGTGTCAATTAATTTAAAATTACATGTTCTATTTTATACGTCGTATATTGGTTTGGTGTTAAAAGATCTATGACTCGTATTTTTGTAAATTTATACTTTAATGTCTTCATAAAACAAAAAGGTGTAAAATAAATATACTTCATTTTGTATATTAAAAATTCAAATTGACATTACAACCATGTGACGTTAATTATACCTCAAGACACCACGCTCTTACGGCGTGGCCTGTGCTAATTCAGATCCCTAATTAATAACCACACTAAAGGTTACAACCAGAAAGTGAGCTATATTGAATTTAAATCTTTATACACTTGTATCGTATTTAAGATAAAATATGAGTAACTATACAAACTCTTGTATAATTTGATACATTTTGAAAATACTAAAGTGTTTATTGATACAAGTTCCGTATAGATACAATAAAATTGTGAGAATTTTGTTAACTAGAAGAAATTTGTGAGTGGATTTTCGTTTGAAAAATAAAACAACATTTTATTGTTAAACTATTCAAATTAGGCTTTTCTTAAAACATTCTGGGCTTCTTATGAAATCAGTATTCTTTTTTGTATAAACGTAATAAAGAAGCATATTCTATAAACTAATAAATCAGGTCTTATTGACAATTTAGTTTCAGACGCTGTACTGCATATTATACTAAATTTTGTTCAATATATTGTTTATCTTGCTCCTCTTTTTCCATTGCGCTTAATTTCACTGCCATCCTCTATCCATTCTGGTCCTCTTCCTCTATTAGGCTTACTTTCCATTCTACTTAATCAAATTTTGCATCACGCTTGCTTTTTCTTCATTAGCTGCCCAAACTGATCGTCTTCTTTCATCACGCTTATTATTTTGTCCATTTTCTCTTTATCTTGATTCTCTTCCTTCGATTCCTCTCTATTATGGTTATTTTCTTCTATTTTATTATGATATTCTTCCTCAGTTCATATCATTTTAATCTTATCGATTTAATTTCTTCACATTACATTCGTGCTCTTTTTTCGAAACGCTTCATAATTTTAATAATGCGAGTTTTCATTATTGTCTAAAGAATAAACGGTAATTAAATTATTAGTATACGAAATCAAATAAATGAATCCGGTAATTAAAACTAAACTACTTTATACGGATTTTATCGCGTTGTTTATTTTATATTTACTGTTAACTAACAAACTACATTTAACTACATTTTGAGTTAATTAAATTAACTACTTATATTTGAGTTTAAACTTTCCCCGACTTCAGTTGCTTTTCAGCAGCCATGTTGACGGGGTGGCTAAGATGGTAGTTGTTTAAATGTTCTGAAGTTATAATTTAATCATTGGTGTTTCTATTTACGCAGAATGAGCGCAAAGTATCATGAAGTCTAGCTGTGTTTTGCTTCTTCTTGGGTTAGACTATTTGGTTTACTGCATCCCAAGCTGGTACATTCCTACCATCGTAACTATTCTTCTACTAACTATTCTAATTATTCTTCTGTTTTTGATTTCAATAGCCTCACGAAGCATTCTTGGTAGGAACCGGTGATTTTTTGAAAAATGTTCTTGTTTTCGCTGGTCGCTTGAAGTATGTGTTGGTTAAAGCTCTCTTCGTGGCAAGTTCTTAAAATTAGGTTTATAAAGAATCTTACAAAAACAAACGGAAGTATAGGTCATAGCTGTGTCATGTCTATACAATCGGTGTACAAAAATTAAAATTATAACAATAAAAATACACAAATAAAACAAATCTAAACCTAAATTCCATATATAGCACCAAAACTAAAGCATAACTTAAAGAATTAACAAAACGTGTTATTTAGAAAGTCCTTGACAGAGTAGTAGTTTCATACAATAGTT
Organism: Catocala nupta; assembly: GCA_963675205.1. Classification (NCBI taxonomy): domain Eukaryota; kingdom Metazoa; phylum Arthropoda; class Insecta; order Lepidoptera; family Erebidae; genus Catocala; species Catocala nupta. The sequence continues at coordinate 19,692,952 of OY776086.1, read as the reverse complement.
AAATTATTTAGCCTTTTTTGTTTACCATCTGCCAAGTGCCAATTACCTTTACAAGATGCAGGGGCCTATAAAAGAGATTATGACTGTGGTCACTCATAAAAGAACAGCAATTCTTTGAAAGCAATGCAGAAGAAATTAACGGAATATGTTATTAATTAAATAAGTATGTTTTAAAAATATAAAGAACATATTTATTTAGTTTATAGTTAGTTAAAAATAAAGACTGGTATTGTTTTAAATATTAAATACAAATTTGCCACTGACAAATGTATAACAAGAATGCTATCGCCGCAAATCAATGTTTAGGGTGCAGATAGAAAGCTATTCGGATAGATACTAAAGTTAAATAATCTATATGGTATATAAAATACCTCCTCAAAAGTGTAATAAATTAAGTTATGAATAAATAAATCATATTACAAGATATTTTAATCGTCGCAACAATCGTCGGCCTCGATGGCGTAGTGGTAAGTGTAACCGATTGCCACGCCTGAGGTCGCGGGTTCGATTCCCGCACAAGTCAAACATTTGTGTGCATGAACATGGCTGTTTGTCTTGGTCTGGGTGTTTCTATGTATAATAAGTATGTATTTACAAAAAAAAAAAGTATATATGTATGTTTATCCATTGTCTAGTATCCATAATACAAGCTCTGCTTAGTTTGGGCTAGATGGTGTTGTGTGTATGTGGTAGAATATTATTATTATTATTATTATTATAACAAATGCAACGTAATTTGTGTAAAACGATATAAGTCAGTTAAGTACTTTACGCATCGATTTGCTATAAAATGCACGACGCACCAGTCGTAAGTCTTACTGTTTCAACACTCACTCATTATAATTGCCAATTATACATCTTACTCCGCGCGAAGAAGTTGCGATTCACTCGTTGCCGTGCTGTCGACAACTTACATAAATATATCACAGTACACCTAGTTTATGGGCTATGTAACTTAAATAAAAATTTATGATTTTTGATTTTAATATATTTATATCATTAAACACTTTATCCAAAAGTATGTTAATATTGATACAGGTTAAATCAGAATCATTAACAATTAAATCAAACACACAATCAAAAAATAATGTAAATTAATATATTTAGAGTTGCATTATTATACACATTTTTTTCATAATAAAGTCTACCTGTTTATGATGTAAGTATAATTATACCGATTTTCACAAAGATGAATAGGAGTACTAATAAATGTTTATTAATAAAAGTGTAATTATATCAGTTTATACTAATTTACGTTTAAATATTTAGATCGTGTAATAGAAGCTACTTACATTTGTATTAATATACATTAAAGAAATAAAAATATTTGTTCACTTCACTTTGATCTTAATCAAAATGTATTATAATACACATTGATAAATGTGAAAAACCTTAGTTAAAGCATTTTACACCAAAATTATCTTGCTCAATTTTCTCCTTAGAGGGACATCAATTAGACCAAAAACGAACAATTTTTTTACCGTTTAACATAGGGTAAAAATATTAAAACTGATATAAGTCAAGATGTATCACTTTTCACTGAAGGTGCAGAATTTAGAATAAATATAATATTTAATTATAAATATATAATTCTTAATTTATAGTTCGGCTAAGTCTCGTTATCTGATCTCGGGAATTAAAATGGAAATCATAAGCAAATAAATGCAGAAGTTAGTTCGAAAATTAATACTAACACAATTAGATCAGATTAAATGTCGCTTTTGATATGTTAATATGAAATGCCTTCTCTAACATTCTACTCATTACTACATATATCCTTGAATTCAACACCTATTGCTATTTTTCCCGTGTGGGGTTTGAACCTACAACACTCTACACAACTACAGTGGCACTGGAGAATACTTAAGCCACCGCTATCCGTGCATTTGAATCAACCAAAAGAATCAACAAAATAGACGCATTGCCTTGTGGCCTTGTTTTCAATATATATAACTTACTACATAAGATAGAAGGGCTACTTCCCATTTGGTAAACTTCCCATTTCGTAAACCTCAAACTGTACCTACTAAAAAGTTGCGTTTGGTAAACATTTCGTTACTTCATACATTTAATCCCATTTGGTAAACTTTGTTAGTATTGTTATTTTTGTACGGTACAGTCAGTGTCAAATTAGTATTAAATTAGAGATGTATATATTTTTAAATGCTTCAGTCTTGAGATAGTATCTCGACCATCAAAAAGAATGGCTGATCAAGAAGAAGTAAAAAAAACGTATTAAAGTCTGTAAAAATACCACGATGCTACTAAAAATACCACGTGCTTTTCCCGCAAAAGAAGCACCGAGCGGGTTCTCAGGTAGGGATTTATTGTCCTTACCATCGTTTTAAACAAAAGGTGTGAATGAGATAGACATAAGTAAGTATACGTAAATTATATCTATTACCGGGTTTAACTTATCAGTTCACTCGTTTTATGCATAGTGCAAGGTCGTTGCAATGTCGGGTGAGGGATCTTCTAGTGGTGCAGTGAATTTAAAAATTATTAATAGTACACGAGGCGGTGAAATTTTATTACGCGCTGGGCATCAATATTATAAACAGAAAAATAATAAGGACTCAAGTTGGTGGCGCTGTGTTAATAGAAAAGATGGATGTTCAGCAAGTGTAACTTTGAATTCAAATCGAAGCCATGTATTAAGAGAAAATGCTCACTGCAGTTCTTGTATTCCGAATTTTGAAAAAAATGAAGTGAAAGTAGCCATCGAAAAATGTAAACAAACTATATGTGAAGATCTGAAGCCGATTCCAGCTACATACAGGAAATGTACTAAAAAGCTGAAAGATAATGGTTATGAAATTATTAAAGAATTACCAAATTTTGACAAAGTTAAAAGCAGATTGTATAGACACAGAAATAGACAACTAGGAATCACAAAATCTCAGCACTCTAACTCTACAGAAATCGTGATTCCTGACCGTTTTAAAGACAATTTATTGTTTGATGAGATTGACGGTGAAAATAGAATGATTGTGTTTGGTTCAAAGAGTGCAATTGCACATTTAAATGACGTCCGTCACTACTTTGCGGACGGAACGTTCAAATGTTGTGCAAAGCCGTTTCTTCAACTATACGTTGTACACGGAGACATAGGAAGTACAGAAACTGGGACAAATATTGTACCATTTTTTTATGCAGTGTTGACAAACAAAGAAGAAACTACATATGAAAGACTGTTTTACAAACTAAAATTTCATTTACCAGAGTGGACAGCCGATATTATTACCTTGGATTTCGAAAAAGCTCCAATAAATGCAATTAAAAAGACATTTCCAAACATAATTGTTAAGGGGTGTTTTGTTCACTTTGGCAGAGCGCTATTAAGAAAGGCAAAATCTCTTGGCTTATTACAACATGAAGAATCTCACTATCACGTCAAACTATGTATGGCTCTGGCACATTTACCAAAAGAAGACATAAACGATGGATGGCTATACGTTATGAGTCAAAGGTAAATTAATTTTGCAGTATTGAAATGAACGCGTTTAGTTCTGGATATTTCTTCTACCGCCATTTTCTACAGTCATTTTTATGCGTTAGAAACTAGGTAATATATGGTTTTTCGTATCATAATCTTCAACGAATTAATTCTGTTACAGTTTTGAAGAAAAAGCTATAACTGAATTCAATGATTACTTTGTGGATCAGTGGTTGGAAAATGAAGATATGATGAATATTTGGTGCTGCTACGCACAAAGACACCGCACTACAAACCTCATGGAATCTTGGAATTGGAGTTTCAATAGTGAAATTGGAAAAAGGCCATCAATTCTTTTATTTTTCGAAACGATATCAGGCAATATTAAACATTATGAAAATCTTCTGAAAAGGTACATATTTTTGTTTCAATGACCTGTATTTTTAGGCGACACATATGATAAAAATTATACATTATTACTTTAATTAATCATAACAATTTTGTACAGCTTTTATAATAATGGAGAAAGTATATCAAAACGAAGAAAAAAATTTATCCAAAATGATATACGAATTAACAATATTCTCGGCGATTACAAAAGTGGAAAAATATCATTGGAAAATTGTTTGAACGAATTATCAAGAATTGCTTGTATCACTTTATAATTTATTTATTGATTTTTAACTTTGTAGTGTAGGTAGTAAATTTTTTATGTTAATATTCCAAATCTGTGATTATATTTTATAGTTGATTTTGTGTGTAATTTTTAATGTTAATGTACCAAATCTGTGATTATTATTTGTTTTTATATTTAAAAGTTGATTTTGCATGTATTTTTTATGTTATTGTACCAAATCTGTGATTATTATTTGTTTTTATATTTAAAAGTTGATTTTGCATGTATTTTTTATGTTATTGTACCAAATCTGTGATTATTATTGTTTTTATATTTTATAGTTGATTTAGTATGTATTTTTTTACGTTAACGTACCAAATCAGTGACTGTTTATTTTTATATTTTATAAGTAGTTGATTTCGTATGTATTTTTTTATGTTAATGTACATTAACATAAAAAGATAGTACCAAATCTGTGATTATTGTTTTTTTATATAAGTTGATTTCGCATCTAGATTGACTTATGTTATTAAAAAAATAAAACTTGTCATCGAAATAGTCAAATCGAACTGTGATTTTTCTTAAATTTTTTGAAAGTTATTTGTACACCCCACTTTTTATTTCTGTTTTTAAATATCAATATGTGTAAATGGCATACGTACACATAATCCGACTATTGTACCTGTGATTAAAAATATTTAACAAAATAAATGACAATGTTATCATTAGTTTCGTTTTTCTTTTTTTACTTGACTGTACCCATTTCATCTGAAAGTTTACCAAATGGGATATAACACAAAAAATTATTGAAATGTTTTCGAAATGGGACTAAATGTATGAAATGTATAATGTTTACCAAACGCAACTTTTTAGTAGGTACAGTTTGAGGTTTACGAAATGGGAAGTTTACCAAATGGGAAGTAGCCGATAGAAGATTGAAATGAAAAGTACATCAGTTTTTAAAATTAGAGCTGCAGCTCATGTACTCGTATTTATCTTTTTATTTATCTCTTTAATGAATACTTATTATTAATTGATTGAGACATTTCTCAGTCAATACGTCTCGATGATTAAAATATCATCATCACCATTTTCATGATTATAAGGGATCACAACACGCCAAAAAAGGAAGTACAGGCAATTAGAAAACAAGAAAAATAAAGAAAATAGAAAGTTAACATAAGTACAGTCTATACCAGAATTAGTTATTTACTTTTTTTTGTATATACATACACACCTATATACAAAAAATAAAAAGTCAAAATAAATATTTAATAGTAATGCCAAGATAAATTAAAAAGTTAAAATTAAACACTGGCTTATCGTTATCACATACAATATTATAAATACCTAGTGTTTGCGCGCGGTTTCGCTTGCGTTAATCTAGATTTAAGCAATAAATTTCTATCCCTCGAAAATAGTATTTTTTTCTGAATGAAATAACTTAACTACTCGACTGATTATCATGAAATTTCGCATACGCGTTGTCAGGGGAACAGAAAAGGATATAGGGTACCTTTCATCTAGAAAACTACTGTTACTAACCTAACCTAATCTACATTTACACGAGCGAATACGCGGGCAAAATCTAGTGTTATATAATCTATGTATGTATGTTAATCCTTACTAATATTATAAATGTAAAAGTTTGTGAGGATGTTTGTTACGGTTTCACGCAAAAACTACTGGACCGATTGCGATGAAACTTGGCATGTAGATAGCTGGAGACCTAGATTCACACATAGGCTTTTTATCCCAATATTCCCACGGGAACGGGACTTACGCGGGTGAAATCGCGGAGAAAACTAGTCCTAGATAAAGAAGCTTGGTGAAAATAATATTAAAATCGGTTCAGTAATTTAAGATGGCTTTTCTGTACCCCACATGTAGGCATGTGAAATTTCATGACGATCGGTCGAGTAGTTAAGGCTCGAAAGCGTAACAAACAAACAAATTTCGCATTTATAATATTAGTAAGGATATATTTTTATTATACACGGACTTACTATGTTAATATTATAGATAATAAGATAAATCAGGCTTTCAAATGTTATATTTTAAAAAGCTAGTGTGATCAGTAGATATAATAAAAGTCATTCGAGAAAATCGTGGTCACTGTTTTCAAATGCTCTTGTGTATTAATTACGTATTACTACATTACGGTAGATCTTTATAAATAACATGTGTATAGAATATTTACCATAAGGTACATCTGATCTGCTCCATTTCTGATGTAGCCGATCTTGAAGTGGGGCGAGTGCAATACGGCGGCGACGGTGTCAAGACTCGCGACGCGCACTGACAGGACCGATGTTATGAAGGCTGCATACGCATTATACGTCACTACAGCGAACAATAGACACACTATCAGCAGAACACTTGCTGCAGGATTCGACGGCGTCCATGTGCCTCCTAAGATAAACACACAATAGTTTGAAAGTATATGGTATTTCTTTTTTGTTTTATTATAAATGGCAGTTTGGGGAATTAACTCCTTGCCGAGGTTTTCCCACAAGACTACAGTATGAGGTTCTTTAAAAAAGGGTTTTTACAGGGTCAGCAACGTGCAAGTGATGCTGCAGGCTAGGCTACGGAGGCCACTTACTATGGTGAGCCGTATGCTTGTTTGCCACTTAGTATAAAAAAAACAACGCCTGCATATTTCTTGTATCGCGGGGGACTTTACAAACGTTCAAACAACGGACACAAAGAACACCTAGACTCGGAGCAACCATTTGTGGACCACTCAAATTTTTGTTCGATGTGGGTATCGAACCCACAACACTCGGTGCGATGGCAGTAGCGAGGCGACCACTTAACCCACAACGACATCCGTGTAGTGAAAAGTCAAAAATCCGTGCAGTTATCTATATTTTATGTATGATAATCAGCAGCGGCAGCCTAAGGATTAAGGTATTGGTTTTGCGATCGAGAGGTCATAGGCTCGAATCTCATTCATCACTCTACCGATATGATCACACGCTTATAACAGCATTGAGGGCTAACAAGAAGACTTAGTAATATTTTGTAAACTAAACGAGAAGGGTGTAAAAACACACCATTCAACCTCTTCGTCTTCATGTGACGTTTTATTCTTTTTTATTTTCTTCAGCTTTTTGTAATGTCTGGGCTGGGCAAAAGCCTCTCCCTTGGACTTCCAAATGACTCTGTTGGCGGATATCCCCTGACCTTATGACCTTGTGACCCCTATATCTCGGGGGTCTTTTGACCCACAGGGCCCATATTCATACTCGACCGAGGGATGACCCCAAGGTATCTGTACACCAAGTTACAAGTCAATTGGTCCAGTGGTTCCGGAGCTATGCCTGTCACTAACAGACAGACATACAGACCCACATAGTATTTTCATTAACCTGTTCGAAAAAGACTCTGAGGTTAATAACACTTTGCCAACCCGGGTATCGAAACCGAGTCCTTATGCACAGCAGTTGCACTTACTGCTGCGCTACTAAGGCAGTGTCTAAGAACACATTTTCGTATATTAACAGCTACAGTAACCCTAGCTATTATGTCAGTCCCCTGTCAGTCTAACACTCTACTTATTATCTGTATCTATACTAATATTATAAAGAGGAAAGATTTGATTCTTTGTTTCTTTTTTTGTAAAGATTTAGAAAACTACGAGTAAGTATATTATCACCGAGTATATTATATTTTATTAAAAAATAACGTATTGTTACTAACATAACTTAACCTAACCTACTTTTACGCAAGCGAAGCGCGGTCAAAAAATAGTATCTGATACAGTCATTCTACAACATATACCATTGTACACTGATGGTGTTTAATAAAGATAACGCATGTCAACTGTTGTGATTACCTGCCAGAATTAGCAACAGTTGATTAAATCACGTTTGATTTTGACATGTCGTTGAATAGCCTTTCGGAAACTGGAGCTGAAGCGCATGGTTTATGCAATATGCAGCAAAGGCAACCAGTTTGCCGCGTCTGTGTCGCGCATATGCGAAATTATACTTTTATATGTAATAAAATTCATAGTAGGTACGCGGCGTACTGTATATGACGTAAATTATACAACAAAGGCGTAAGGCGACGGCACGGCGCGGCGTTAGCGTGGCGCAGGTGAGCAGCGATAGCTCAGTGGGGAGACCAACAGACTGCAATGCAGAGGGTCTCGGGTTCGAACCCACGTCGCGCACCTCTGACTTTCGAAAGTTATATGACTTTTCGAAATTATGTGCGTATTGATTGACAATTATCGCCTACTCCGTGCCTCGGAGAGCACATTAAGCCGTCGGTCCCAGCTGCCATGAACATCTATGGCAGTCGGTATAGGGGCAGTCGACACAAAAGATCCCACTGGGTCGAAGTGTCGCCGGTCTGTACTGACTGGCACCCACACAAGATAAGATAAGATAAGATAGCGTGGCGCAGGCATTTAACGGATAAGGTAGGTACAGACGATGCGAAGAAGAAGTAATTTATAACAATCAAAGGAGCAAGCGCGGCGCAAGCTTGGTGGTCGTTTCGCACGAATCTGTTAACACGAGTTGTGACAAACAATACTTTATATAAATAATATTTTTTTTAGGTGTTGATTCGTACACCTCCTTTTCCAGACAGATGTGTGTGAACCGATAATTATAAAATATTATTATAAAATGTGTACTACTAAGGTATGGCGCAAGCAGCAAAGCGTCATGCCTGCGCCAATTCAATGTAGAAATGTTTTGAAGCGGCAACATGCGGCTGCACCGCGCCTTCGCATTGTGTGACTTCTGTATTATTTACGCCTAAGGCACAAACGAACCGAGCGGTTACGCGAGCTCTATAATTGTCGATCACACTCTTGTAGTTCGGTCGATCAATGATCACAAATTGTCTGTGGCGCAAGGAATCTTCGTTACTGAATGCTGATTAATTACCATTTCGTCAGTGTAATAAATGTACCATATCTTAAATGTTTGAATAACTTATATTAAAATGGTTTTGTTATTCTTGTAGTGTAAGAGGAAGCATTGATTGAATGCAAGAATATGCGACATAGAATAAAAACTTTATATTATATGTTAGAAATATTTTAAATACGTTTCTCGCCCTAGAAATGAATACTGTGTTGCGTAAGGTTTAACAAATATTCCAACAACGGACACAATAAGTTGTAAAGTTGAAAATTGAATCGCAAGTAGATTGCATGGTTTAAAACTGAATTAATTACATATCTCACGCCTCTATGCCCGAAAGGGTAGGTAGAACTCTGAATAGCAGAATTTGTATTACACCCAAATTTGGCATTATATGATTTTAGTTCGTATGTCAAGGAAGGCGAGCCGATTGCCATTTACAGAGCTGTTTCAAACACCGTTCTGCTACTGACAATTATTTGACACAAAAGTTCATTAACACTGCTCGACCCGGAGAAATCGAAGACCTCATGCACAACAGTTGTAATCACTTCGACTGCGCCATTGAGGCAGTCCAAATTGCCTTTATAAAACACTAGCGACCCGCCCCGGCTTCGCACAGGTGCAATGTAGATACTAATATGGGGCAGTGTGGAGTGATTAATAATTTTATGATTAGTCTATACTACAGGACATTTTTGTATACAATATTTACAGCTGATGTTTCATGACACGAACATGTTTTCTTTAGAGGTTATTCTCGAAAGCGTGACATATAACTGGCCGTATGAGAAACACTAAACGCTCAAATCTAAGCCTGCAACGTGAAATGTTTGACCCTGTGACTTATTAATGGTCATTGGGCGCTTAAAATGAAACGGCAAATCCGATGGTATAAGAGGAATCCGGGGAATTAAAACATCTTCTCCAGTACCACATCGGGTAAGTATTGTGCACTCTATTATGAAAGTTTTAAGGGACTTTATCATAATTTAGACGGATTAAGGTTCCTTAATAAAATAACAGGACAACCTACTTTCAATACCATTTTATGTGGAGAGAGTCCAGACGGGATCAAAGAATTAAGAAATTCCGTGGGGAAATGAACAGCCTCTTCAAAATCAACTACAGTAATAATAATAATAATATTCTACCACATACACACAACACTATCTAGCCCAAACTAATCAGAGCTTGTACTATGGGTACTAGACAATGGATAAACATACATATATACTTTTTTTTTTGTAAATACATACATATTATACATAGAAACAGTGTCGACCGAGTAGTATATTTTCATCGGTGCATCAATCTTTGAAAGAATCAAGTTATTCACCATATCTACCTGTTCGTTAGTAGGTGACAGGATCGCTCTTTCTTTGAACCAAGATATAGTCTTACAACTTATGTTATCAATGTCGGGATAAACACTGTTAACCAACTCTTGAATGTTATTTATTAAAACACAAAGGTTTTGATTGTCTAGGTTAATCCTTCCATTATATTGTGTTAGATCTCCATTGCCAACTTTCAGCAAGATCTCTGAAAAGAAAAGCCTATCCTCCCGTGAAGACAACGAAACTCTCATGTTTGTTTTAAGTTCCAGTTTATTGACGTGTGGCCAAAAGTAAGATCTTTTTAATGAGGCCTTGATTTCATCAGCACGTGTACCTCTAGTCACAACTGGTAGAATTTGACGAAAGTCACCTGAGAACATAATTGTACATCCACCCATTGGTGAGTTTTTGCTGCGCAAATCGCGCATTGTTTTATCCAATGCTTCCACGGAAGTCTTGTTCGACATGGTGGCTTCGTCCCAAACTATTAGTGAGCAATCACGCATCAATTTGCCCATACTGCTTTGTTTAAAAATGCTACAGACAGTGTTAGTATCATTTATAGCAATCTATAGCGGGAGTTTGAATGTCGCGTGTGCGGTTCGGGCTCATTTAAAAGTGTAGCTGCAATACCGGATGATGCTACGGCTAATGCTATTTTACCAGTAGATCTGACTTTCGCTAAAAGCAAATTGATTAAAAATGTTTTCCCTGTGCCTCCTGGAGCATCAAGGAAAAATAATTTCCCTTCATTCTTATCAATTGATGATAGTAACGCAGTGAATTCTTTTTTTGATCGATGTTCAAGCGAGGATCACCTTTAGCTACAACTTGTATCAGTCTTGATTGATCGTATGATATTTCTCTTGTGTATTCGGCACTGGTTAAACCTGAGTTAGTTATATTAGTTGGCATCGGCAGTCCAAAATCCTTGAGATATTTACCCGAAAGTAATTGCACTACTTTCTTCAATTCAAATAACGCTTCATAAAATATGTTTTGGTCATATTGAAAATCATCTAAAAATAATTCTCGCCGTCGCCGAATAAGAATATCATTTACCATATTTTCTTGAAATTTGTTCCATAGACTAACAGAGTCGTTCACTTGACAAAACGCTACAATGATAGCAAACAAATATCTCAATGATCTAGGTGAACTACACATAGTAGCTTCTAATAAACTCAGTTCTTTTTTTAACTATGACAATTGAAAACCATAGACTTATGATAATTAAAAAAATATTATTTTCTTTGAAATCAATCTTGCCTAAGTAGCTAAATAGATAAATTCACCTAAATAGATTAATAGATAAATTCACCTTATGAAATGGAAATGTTAGTATTTGAATAGGTATATTTAAATAGTAAAATCTCCATTCCATTTCCTAATATCTACAATTCGAAAAGAAAAGGGTTTTAATCTTCTTATTTATACAATAAGATACAGAAAGTCGCACTGATAAGTGCAGTTCATAGCGTCGCGCTGTAAAGCACGTTTTATTTTTATTTTACTGGCTGGAGAACAGCGATAGACGCGTGCGATTTCTACGAATTATACAATGCTGTAGAGCAAGGCGCGGCCATCGATGCGCTATTTATAGGTACATGCATCGATCAAATATAATCGATGGGCACACGGCTCACCCCGCGTTCGCCGACCGCCGCCAACCGGGACGAAACGTACGGCCCGCCATCCAGCCGCTGTGCCTCCGCTTTTTAAATCTCTGATATCTTCTAAGATATCCATTTTAATGAAATGCTGTTAAGGGCAGTTTTGATCTACATGAAATGTACAACGTATGTAATCTATTTAATTGGATAAGGAATAATACTTTATTGTATAAAATAGCTTGGTAAATAAAACATATTTTTTGTAATATGGTAAAGATAAAAATAGTTAGTGTGGGTTATCCTTAGGAGATATATACCATCGGGCACGCCACGATCGTGGCGGTAAGTCCCGTGTTTGAGGAGTGGCTGGAGAGGCGGCATGGCGCCCTCACCTTCCGGCTGACACAGGTACTGACTGGCCACGGTTGTTTTGGCCAGTTCCTGTGTCGTATATCAAATCAATCGCAAGAGACGCCTGGTTGTCACCACTGCGGCGACTGCCGCGACGTTGTAGAGGACACGGCGCTGCAAAGTTTGCCCCGCCTGGGCATCGCAGCGCCGTGATTTGATCGCGGCAGTCGGATCGGTTGCCCTCTCGCTCCCGGCCGTAGTTCAGTCTATGGTCCGGAGTGAGAGGTCGTGGAACGCCGTCGCCGCCTTCTGCGAGGAAGTGATTTCCATCAAGGAGGCGGCGGAGCGGGAGAGGGAGTGTATAAACACTCTCCCTAACCGCAGAGCCGGGCGCCGGAGAGCACGAGATGACATCCAGCCACCCTGAGGTTTGACCTGGGGGTGGCGGGCTTTGTGGGCCTGCCCGCCATTCGTTCAGCACCAGGTCCGAGAGGCGGCGTGCGTGTTCCCACGCGCGCCTCTGTAGACAGTAGGGTATTTATAGAAGTGAGTCCTTTGGGTAGGTCTCTTCGCGTAGTGGCCTGCCGTTTCACACGGCGGGCCGTAACCTCGGCGGGATCGCGACCGCATGCGAAAGCGATTCGCGCGGCCCCGTCGATAGTGGTTTTGTCGAGGAACACCGTGGTAGGTTTAGTCGGTATTCCGGGAGGTATTTTACTATTATTCCATCTTTCGTTTACCCCGGCGAGTCTGACATAATCCCACCGCCCGCCCACGCGGAGGGATATGCGTCATTGCATTTCCCCAAGAAAAAAAAGGTGATATATACCATCGCGGACTTTTTTAATCGATCTTTGTAAGATATACAATTTCATAGTACATTAATTTGATCTATCTCGTAAGGTTTAGCCAGCCTTTGAGATTTAAGCGCACAAAAATATGTTTGTTACGACATCACATTACAAATCTTTGAATTTTTCGGCTTTTCTGTACTATAATATGTATGTGTTATACATATAAACCTTCCTCTTGAATCTCTCTATCTATTGCTAAAAACATGCATTGCATTAAAATCCGTTGAGTAGTTTAAAAGATCTTAGCTAATAGACAGCGGAAGCGACTTCATTTTATACTATGTAAAGAAAAGAATATTAGCCAAGTCTCTTAAAGTAACTTTCTCTGCAGAAAAGTAGATCTATTCGACGTACGCGTCAATGCTTTTAAAATTGCCGAGATAAGCTAAAATTTACGATAAAATCATAACAACCAACCTTGTTGACAGAGTATGCCTGTGGACCATATTAAAGCTTCAATATAGCCCATCCGTCTTACGCAGTCACGTAGTGATGACGTCACTCTACTGATTATCACGATAGCCACAGCGGCGACCAATGCCACAGCTACTACACACGACATCAAACGAAAGCTGAACGGGGCCAAGAATATGTCGCGAACGGTAGACGTCTCTTGCTGACGAATGTAAATATTGCACCTATAACAAAAATAAGATTTCGTTGCCAAATGTCAGCTGTACCTCTACTTACCTCTTTGGTATATAAGATTCTTCGTTAGAATTTCTACGTGAGAATTTCCTAGTAGAAAATCCCTATAACACATTGCCACTCCAGCGTTATACCCGAGAATACGCCACCTTGGCAGTCTATATTTTATTAAATTCAAATTATTATTTTATTTTTATGAGTTTGCACTGATATTATGATAATGAATTATTACTTTGCCATTACGACTGAGTGCGATGGAACGGTTCGACTATCAAAAAAAACGAAGCAACGTTTTAAATTTTAAATTTTACTGCTTTTAAACTTGAAAGGTTAAAATAAATTGTTGAAAGCAAATAGCTCACTAGCATGATGATGATGAAATGCATTGTAAAAAATCCTCATTCATGAATGTTCTGTAAACCTTTATTTTTTTTACAGCAACGTTATCAGGCAACTTTATGAACGATACTTGTTTGGCATTTTTACTTATATTTAACGTGATTTTATCCCTCTTGTAAGTTTTATGAATATGGCCGTTAGTTTACTGAAGTGGGTTATTCTAATCCTAAACTAAATTTCCCTTGTATTTTAGTGTTATCGTATATTATCATTAATTTGCTTTTATTGTCTCTTCTCAAAACTCGTGGAATAACTATATAACTTTATACTACTCCAGATTACTTAGTTGTCTAAAAGTTGATAAAAATTGGATTGAAAGAGTATATTATATTTTTGCAAGCTCTTATATACATACATACAACCACTAATCTATAATGTATACGGTAGACGGGCTATTCCATCCAAAATAACAAACAAAGGAAGCAAATGAAACTATATTGACATAAAGTTGCAAATAGCTGTTGTTTCAGAACGTAAATGTTTGATGGTAGTTCACCTACGTTTTGATGGTATGTACGATATTGTAATTGACGCAGTATTTTACATGATTTTTATTTAAATTATCACTGAGCAATATTATAATAGCATATATCACAATCGCTGTATAATGAATACAGTTATTGTATCATAGCTTCAATTATTGCCTCTTGTTTTTCTGAATTCTGGCATACAAACGAGAAACTAGTCCATTATACTTTATCTGTAACACAGCCTATACCATTTAGATCAATAAATTGATACTTAAATCCAATTGTTGTTTCCTACTAACATTAGTTCCAAGTACGCACCAAAATGGCAAAAATCAAATGGAGTCATCTTTTTGGTAGCAATAGGTAGTTTATCGTGCTAGTGCTACCACGATGAACTAACTATCGCTAAAGGAGTACGTACGTTCGTCAAGTTAATAAAAAACGTATTAAATAACTTACATGGTCTCAGCTATGGGAAATATAAAGTCCATGTCTTGCGGTCGAGTTGGATGAACTGTAACTGGTTCCAGTGCTACGTCAACTGAATGATCCATGAGACCTCCCAAAAGGCCAGTCCAAGTACCTTCGTATGTACGGAATCCCAGCTTACCGTAGTACCGGATCAAAGACCTATTCACAAGTAATAAAATTAATTTCAAATTAATCGTGCTCTAAATTAACTGTCGAACACGTGTCAAGATAATGAGCTATCCGTGATTGATCTTAATATACAAGATCATTTAAATTATAATACGTTAACGATTAGATCGTTAATTAAAGCCTTACCACAAATCTTTAGGAATTTCCATAAGTGGATCATCAGGATGAACGTCACTCTTTAACGAGTTTATCCCAGAACCCATCTAGGATAAATAGGTAGCTATAGGTGCCACGTAATAGATCATAACGTATTTAAACATCATTAAATTTAACTGCGGGCAGTTCCATGACGTATTTATAATGAGAATTTCTAACAAGATACCCAGTAAGTGTTGCTGTGTTCTGCTCGATTTGATGGTCGAACTCAAAACTCGTAATGTAAATTATGACACCTTACAAACGAACAATTGGATTTTCTGATATAAGCATTTTCCGATTCATCAAACAAGGTATTCGCGGAATCAATATTTACAAGAGCACTACGTGCAATAGTTTTAATACGCACAGAGCATATATGAATGTATATTTGTTATTCGGAAATGGTTAGTTGATTGCCGCCGCCATGTCCCGAGTGAATTGATCCCTATACGGGTGAAATGGTGTAATCCGCTTATTCTTTGTGTTCGTTATTTCAGTGTCCGTCCGTTATGTAGACCTATGCGCTCCAAGCATGCCTAGTAAGAGAGTTGTCTTTTTAATAAGTACTATAAACAATAAAGATATAAAACTTACGTAGTGTTTAATCGCACTGTTAAGAAATGAAGAATGTCGTCTAACATGGGTTCTGCCGAAGGACCGTCGTCTTCCATGGAGGGACTTCCATCGCCCGTAGAATTACATCTTCCTACAACCAGCTCTTCGCCCAAAAAGTTCCGTGCTTCTACAGGGTACGGTACATCTACTGCTGACATAGATACTCCGCGATTCCAATTACCTGTAAATTGTTATTGGTAACATAATAACATAAATTTTAGGGCTAATATATAATTTGATATGGTAAATATAGAGATAAACATGATTACCTGAATATAAAGTCTATATCCACTTAATACTTACAATACTAGTGTACTAGTGTCACATTTTACCAGCTATGACATTAAGTCCAGGCTGAACGCCTATGAAACGACTGCTGTCAACCTTCCACAACCCAACGATACAATGATATTCTTAAGTTTGACCAGCTTTCAGATAGATAAGTATATTGAATCCTTGTATCAAATGTATTAGCATTGGCCAGCCAGGACCGAGGTGACATGGCTGTACGTGCTCACTGAGGTACGAAGGAGGAGATTTTTGTAAATGGCCACCCATCTATGATTATATCCGTTAATAAAGTCAGTAAACCTCGCTCTTACTCTCGATATGCGTAGTTGTTACAGCATAATGTAGGCGTCCTTCATCGTTGTTTCTATTATATTAAAAACATATAATGTAGCGCAACTTACCTAAAAAATGCGCATACAGCGTAGAATTCTGTCGCACTTTAAAATATTGCACCATGCTGATAATTCTGTACGTCGAACCGTTGTTACTCATTACGCCCAGCTTTTTCATACTACGGTTTAATGAAAATCTGCTAATGTTTATCATATTAAATGTTCTTGAGTAATTATATTTAGTTACACCGGAAAGCATTAGAGGTAAAACTTTGCCATCCTTGTTGAAAGTCTTGTTCCTGGTTAAATTCTTAAATCTCTCCGAAGAACGGTAGTAATTGTTTTCGTATTGAGTTTTATGATTCTGCGCACGGTCACTGCGAAAATCATTGTAGTAATAACTTCTTCGACTTTGGGCAAGGTATTCACGGCTAGCGTTATAAACAAAATTGTTATCACAAAGACCAAGTCGCTTTCTTTCTGCCGCGTATTTGCTGTAGGTATACGCCACGACGATATTTTGATCGAAACGAATAGAGGTAGCGTTTAGTATCTCATTGATGAATCCTATATCGTGATTTGATCTCGCCGCTATCAACCAGTCAAATGACGGCAGATCCATGTTGAGCTCATGCAACTAATAAAACACTTTATGTTAACCCGATATCCTAGACAAAAGCAGGTGTTATATATATGTATAGCAAACGATAATGTAAATAGGCATAATAATAGAACAGCTTATTTAAATTGTACGCTATTTTAGTCCTAGGCTTGTGTATAATTTGTTTTTAATTAATAAATACATCGGCTCATTTGAATTCATGTATTATATTATATTGTATATTATTTATTAGCCTCATATGTTGTTTTTATATTAGATTTTTTTATTAACGTACGATAACAGTTCGGAGAAAATGAATGGCATATGCTACGCCTATGTCTACGTCTTTAATATCACGTCGCGCCTTTCGTTACTTCCCTATTTCTACTCGTAATATTAGTTAAGGTTAGAATATATGTACTCTTATTCTTGCATGATTATAGACCTTATAAAAAATATAATGGTTGGTTAAGCCCAATGGTGTAAGCACCGGACTTGCAAACAAGAGGAGGCGTGGATCGTAAATTATATCCTAACAATTTGCTCTACCGACGACGACTTGAGCTCAGTCAATAATCGAATCGGATTAATATAGTAGATAGTAACCAAAATTATTTAAAACCATATACACACATCAACAGAATCTAGGGAGACTATAATCCTAAATTATTTACAACTTTATAGTTTAAAATCTTTTTAGTTGCCATAAATAGTTTATATACAGATAGAAACCTTTCTTATACTATTTTCAAAATTTAAAATGTATATAAAAAATAAAAGAAATAACAAAATACGGCGGCAAAATTGTAAGTAATTCAAACAACGAAAATTAAAATTGTTATATTAATATTAATTAATGAAAAGAGATTAGACTGTTTTTCTTTTTTAATTTAATGTGTGGTGCTATTCAACGCGTCGTTGCTGAGGCCCTACACACCAGCCAAAACGTGATATCAAAGTTGTGGTCACGTTATCGCAGTACTGGGGATAACGGCACACGGGTAGTTATCGTGTTACTACGCAGAGACAGGATCGATTTATCCAAATGACCTCCAGAAGACAACCCAATATCACAGCAATTCAACTAGTACAAAGGCTCCAGGAGGACCACCAGCTGCTGGTAAGCGACCAAACCATGCGAAGGAGGTTGCATGAAGTTAGTCTTTATGCTCGAAGACCGCTACGTGTTCCAGCATTGCGACGTGGCAATCGCGGTCGGTGGCTTTCGTGGGCTCGGAAGCATTTACCATGAAGTGACGAGCAATAGTTTTTGGTGCTATTCACTGATGAGTCCCGGTTTGGGTTTAATCCGGATTCACGAAGAACACGCGTTTGCAGATCTCCAGGAAGAGTTAGCCGTCTACGGCACCCTCAGGAGGTTCACTCATACCAAGGCGGGACAATCATGGTGTGGGCAGGTATTCGTCTTGGCGGACGAACCCAGCTCGTTTGGATCCAAGGCAGCATGACTGCACAAAAATACTACGTGGAGGTAGTAGAGCCTGTTATTGTCCTACACAGAATCCAAAGGGGCCAGGAATGAGTAGAAACTCATGCACGATAATGCTCCTCCTCACACGGCGCGGCTGGTGTCAGCCGCTCTCCGAGACCATGGTATTCAAGTTTTGGATTGGCCTGCACAGTCGCCCTATTTAAATACCATCGAACATGCTTGGGACATGTTACAACGAAAAGTTTTGAGAGAATTTGACGACGGAACAATAACTTTACGAACACTTGCAAAGAACATGGGACCTCATACTGCAGCAGACATTGACAATTTAATTTTAAATGTGAATAATCGATGTCGATGTATAACTAATGTAAGAGGTAACTACACTGATTATTAATAAATAGATTTAATAAAAAAAAAATATTAATTTCCAAAGGCGAAATTAAAAAGAATATAAAAAAATCATTTTTATTTCAAACAAACCTAAAATAACCTATCGTTCTTCCATTTACTATATCGGAAAACTCTTCATAGATTTTTAGATATTTGATGAAATATAAAATATCCCTAGATTCTGTTTATGTGTATATCATTTAAAACCATCTTCAAAATTATATACATCTTCTTACTCAGGCATAATAAACAATAACCTTAAGTTATTAGTTATTACATGCACAGATAGTTACAGTTAAACTTATAAAAAGAAAGCATAAGTTAGACGCTAAATTAAATAAAAGAATATACCTTTTTGACAAGTTTTGTAAGGCTTCCCGTAGCGTTTATGTTGAGACGGGGAGATAAAATAATGATACCCAGATAAGCGCGCACTCGAACGTTTTCTAGTGAATTCAGTGTTGAGGCCACTCCGTTGACGCTGAGGCATTTCATTAATCGAATGATGCCCCATTGACAACCTGCCAAGAAACATGAAAGCTACAGCTGGTATAGGACAAGTGACCACAACTTTTAAGCAGATTCCAGAGTACATTTAAACATAGCGGAAGAATTCTTCTCATATTGTTAAGGATAAATTATTTAGTTTTCGAGGCGAAAATAGGGGTAAATAATACAGTCCCGAACTGTAGTTATCTCCTTTGCACATTAATATTAAGGTCGAGCCCAGTGCGACGGTAATAGATCTATTAATAAGATCTATTAATAAATTCCTTTTTTATTAAATATTGCCCGTATATCCTCTTATTTTTTTATTAACTATGTATAATCAAACAAACTTGAGTCCATTTGAGTTTAGCGCCGTTTCCCAAAAATCTCACTTGGAAAAATTACCACTTGGTGTATCATGTAGCGACAGGTAGTTAGAATATTATTTACGATATAGGTACGTCAATTATAAAAGATCTTGCTCTAATACTTATTTATATGGTTTTAAATAATTATTTATTATGAATTAAGTATTTGTAACAATACATATATTTTATTATTTGGACTTGTAACTCAATGTACAATGTGTAGTGAATGCGACTGCTGTACATGAGGTCTCGGGTTCGAATCCCGGGTCGGGCCAACAAAAAGTTATTGGGTTTTTCTGTTAAGAAATCTCAATACGAGCCCGGAGTTAGGAAGTTGGCGGTGTTAGACACCCCCGTGCCTCGGCAAGCACGTAAAGCCGTTGGTCCTGCGCCTGATCTCTCTCCGGTCGTGTCGGATTATTCGTCCCATCGGATCATGAGAGTTAGGGAACAGAGAGTGAACTTGTGTTTGCGCACACACTTGTGCACTATAATATCTCCTGCGCCGATGGCCAGTCTCGGTTAAGATTGGCCGCCATGACCGAAATTCAGTAAGGAGGACATTATTATTATTATGTGTTCTAATTTAATTGCATTTAAAAATTAATATGAAATATAGCATTTTCGCAACAGAGTCTTTCCCAAATCTTTCATAGATATATTAAGACTTATTTTATAAAATTTTATGGAAACTAAAATACTAAAACAATGTGCCAATAGGAATATTTGATTATTATGTTCTATTTTTAAACAGTTTATGACTAAAGGTTTGAAATACCCCTGCTAAGCGTTTAACCAACACGGCAACGGGGCTAATGCTTATTGTTAGTCTTTAATGCAATAAATAAAAAATCAACAATGTTAGATATGTTACAGCAACGTTAACAGAACTATCACATACCATTATAAAAAAATTTAATAGACGCTTTTATTACTAAGATCTAGGACACTAAAAAGTTGCAATTCGCAAAGTTTCATCAATCTGTCTCACAACGTGTTGACTAACTTAGAATAGGTACCTTAACTAATATAAAAAGTCAAATATCACAAAAAAGGATCGGTTAGCTACTAAACTTAATCCACAATTGCTCTATCTATCATGAATTTGGCGCGATATTTAAGATTACTAGATATGAATTAGAAAAGCTGGGTTATGGATTCGAGTATTTAAAGTACCTACTGAAATAACGAAACCTAACCCTTCTCATACTGAGAACAGATTCGTGCCCAGCATTGGGATATTTTATAAACAGAAGTTGTGATGTTATAATAATTGAAATTCATACTATCGAATTAAGACTACTTGTAATGATAGTATTGTGTATGTAAATATATAAATAAATAAAAAAAATAAAAAAATTTAAAAAAAAATTTTAAAAATCTCGTTATTCTAATAAACTATCTTAATGGCGCAGCGATAATGATGCGACTATTGAATATGTGATCTCAGGTTCTCGGTTCAATCAAGAAATGTTTAATAGCAGCACGAAATCTAGAACTAGTCCTCCATATTCGTGGTTTCTGAACAAAATTAATTGGTTATTTTAAAATGAATTTATATTATGAGCATAGACAAACATAGAATACGAATTGGCCGTTCATAAAATATTTATGAAATAGTATGAAAACCACAGCGTTCTACATACACACAAAGCGGCCACTTTATATTTAAACGTCGATTATTGAGAACTAAGTAGCTTTTATATGCAAAAGTTATTTCCATAGAAATTCGTCCGTGTGGGCTAGGTACAGGTAGCAGATGAAATCAATTATATTCTATATCTCCAATTCTATGTACATAACCAAATGAGATATGTATGTTACTAGTAATAAGTGTGGCAATAAAGATATTATTATTATTAAACAAAAAAAAAGAAGAAGAAGATAAAATCTGACACAGTTTAACATAAATCCTAAGCTTTAGCAGTATCGGGTTCAACTTGACTGTAAAAGAGCACCAACATTTTTAGTAGATTTTCGGACAACATTTTATATAAATCTATTGTTTTAAGTTTAAACTATTAATAGCTGACCCAATTAGTTTTCAAAAATCTCTACTCTAAATTTCATATAATGAACCGGGTGGACCGCGAATAACAAAATATTGGGAAAGTCTTAGCATGTATATAGGTAGGTACTGATATTATAAGCATAAACTATATTTTGTAAGAACAACAATTAAAATTTTTTTTTTTAAATAAGTGGTAATAATTATTAAGGTAGATATAGTTTTCTTAATACGTTATTAAATACAGCGATAATGAATCGCGATCTAAACCAAGAGTGTTGCATGACGCATAATAGCTATTTAATAAGTTCATCAATATGTCCCCAGTGAAAGTACGTGACGAAGGCTTATGCTGAAAAGATGTTGAGCGCTATCTCAGACACGTAGGATAAACAAACGTGACCGCCGGCCGCGTCGCGCATTTTAATACACAACAGATACTATATTAGTATACTCGTGAGTTTGGGTGCGATGAATAATTCATCTGTGAACTATAAAGTGTCATTATTTTCTTATTGATACACGCAGCATTAATAAATGTAAGTGTTTATTTTTGTGTTATATTTTTATATTTATTTACTTACATAAAAATATAAGTTTCAAGTACTAACTTTATTAATTTATAAATCGATAGTAAAGTATGTCTAAGTTTGTTATGAATTATAATCCAAAAAAATGTAAAATCTTAATTAAACCTCATTAAAATGATTCCGAAAATAAAATTAAAGAAGTATAAGTTATTTTATAATAGCCGACGAGTATACAATATTGTTTTATATTAAATATATTTGTGTTCTGTTATATTATATCTACTAGGAAATGTATACTTAGTAGAATTATAAAAAAGTGCAATTTTATGAAATAAAGCGCAAATTTATATCGTAAAGATGATACAATTATAAAACATCTCCATTTTTCACCAGTAGATACGCTAATAATAAAGAAATTTTATTTTTTACAAATTTACGTAATGGCATATTTATATTATTAATGGTAATAACTTAAAAATATTAAATTTAAAATCAGTAATATAAATATAAAATTAAATATGTATATTAATATTATGACAATATATTTAATAGAAAATAGTTAATAGGCATGTCAATAATTATTGTAATATTTTTATCGACTTACTATTATTTGACAGTAAAATGCTTTTGGATTATTATTTTATTAAGTGTAGAGTTTCTATTTTGCATAGTTCAATTAACAATTTGTTGTATATTTTGATAGGGTTCAATTGGATGGTTTTAATTTTATGCTGATGTCGTCTGCGTTTCGACGTTTCGAATAGTTGTATGACTGCCTCGGTGGTGCAACAGTAGTGACTGCTGTGCACGAGGTATAGGATTTGACTCGCAGGTCGTGCAAACAAACATTTATTTAGTTTAACTTGTGTTTGTGCACTGGTGGGTTATATCGCTTGCAGAGATAGTTAGTTCCTGTTCAAGCTTTGACCAAAATTCGGTCGCAAGACATTATATTAAGTGTAAATTCTATTTCATGAAAACGACTTGTAATATTTAAAGGCTTGAAAAGGTTAGCAGTGTTAAGAAGTGATTTAAAGGTAATTTATTTTTACATTTGAGTGATTGTACTGCATTTACGTATTTTTTTTAAGCTTTAAAGACAGTTTCTCAATCCGAAGAATTGGGTCGATGAAATGTCGCGCAATGCCTTAGTGCTAATTCCACATAAGCATAGAAAGCAGATAAATTTGTGGAAATACTTATTAACAATCGTTGATAAACTATAGCACGCATAAGAAATTTAATTTTTATTAAACTTTTAAAATACTATTTGCAACATGTACAATAATACAAATTTCATATAGTGACTATACATGCCGAATCAATAAAAAGAAATCACTTTATGTAAACAAATCATTATTTGACACAATCAATCAAGATCAAAGATTTTTTAGACATTTCTTTACATTATTTTTTAAGAGTAGGTACATTAATCTTTCTAGGAAATCTCTAAGTACAAGTTTATGAAAGAAGTGGGAGAGTAATTTTAGAAATGTAAACGGCCACTTTTCTAGCTACCTCCATAGAACCTATGTAGGACATGGGGAAAGTGATTAGAGTCAAAAATAGGCAACACATCCTAACAATCATAAAAATAATGTCTACGAATGTTGGGTATCAATTGTTAACTGTCTGAGCGCGAAGATCAAGTAAGCCACGTTTTAATATACCCGACCTTCTATTTTATTACAGATTTACGTAAAATTTAATTTTTTGCTATATTGCTTTGTTTTAAGTTTAGAATATTAAATTTGGTGCTGGTATCTAATAGCCGTGAATAATAGGTACATAATAAGACGCACTGTTATGCTCTGGTAGAGATAATACCTATAGTTACAGCATTTATATTTTAATTACAATCCTAACTTAAACTTAAATATTATAAATGCGAATGTAAGTTTGTTTGTTACGTTTCACGACTTATCTACTTGACCAACGAAAAGGACATTGGGTACCTTTCATCCAGAAAAAGTACTGTTACTTTTTTTAACGTACTTTCCGACGCACGGGGTGAAAACCTAACCTAACCTAACCTACATTTACACTAGCGAAGCAGTAGGCCTAGTAAAGTTTATAAAATCGCAGCGCCCTTTAAATTTTAAATTACTGTTTCTATTTTATAGTAAGTTAATATAATGTTCAACCCATATCCTCGTGTAAGCCTCCCTAAGGTAAATACCCGCGCATATTTACCTAACGCAAGATGGTATTTACCTAACGCAAGATGTTACTATAGTACCCTCGAACAGCGTTACACTGTTAATAGAGAGTTCTTATTTTATGGTAAGCAGCGGCTTTGCTGTGCTCTGACATTGCTGAAGTCCATGAACAGCGGTTACCAATTTCCATCCGGTGGGCCACTTGCTCGTCTGCCAAGAAAGGCAATATTATTTTTTTTTAAATGTATATATATATATAATTATATACTATGTGTTTAGCTGCAGTTTAATGTGACTGAAGAATTCATGGGCACCTAAACTTGTGCTTTGACTTATACTTAACTAGCTGACCCACGCTACTTCGTCTGCTTCATATAAGAGAAATTTTCCCATTGCTGCTATTAGTCGTAGCGTGATGTTATGCCTTTCTCGATAAATGTGCTAACTAACACCAAAAGAATTTTCACTTCGGACCCGTAGTTCCTGAGATGAGCGCGTTGAACCAAACAAACAAACAATCAAACAAATTCTTCAGCTTTATAATATTAGTATAGATACTACGATAGTTACGCGGTCATGTCATCTTATTTTTAACCGAAAGTAATAACTGATAACGACATGCAAAAATATTTGAGCGTACTGACATTCTACATCGACAGTCATGGTCATCATCACCAACAATTACTTTTCTCCAAGATCACCTAAACAAAATCGCCAGTAGGCCAATGCCTAAAATCTTAAAATAAAGAAGTTGCCCATCCATTGGACTACCGACATTAACTCATTCCAAGGACATGCATTCAGCTAAGCTGGAGGCATTGGCAAGAATACTAGTAATTAATAAAAAATTATTGATAGTTATTTTGAAAAAGAGTAATATAATAGCAATAATAAAAACGTAATCAAAAATAACGGTAAACATTTATGCAATGATCCATCTATTTAAACGTACCCCAAGGTTATTTCTATCTAGTAATTTTAGTAACTTTAGCACAAACTTCTTCCAAAGGCCACTCGACCACAAAATCTGCAGTTTATGTAATATTGCCAAAATCAAACGGACTGATTTAGTTGAGCAATAATGTGCTTCGGACGGCAAGTGTTAATTGGTAAACATGAATAATGTGTGTCTTTTTCTGACAAGTCATGATCGCGAGACGACGCTAAAGGCCCCATTTTCATATTAACTATAAAACACGTGCTGACTGATAATCAATTCTTCCATACGTTTCTACGCTTATTATCTTGATGATCATTAATAACAAACGTTAGGAATGCCGCAAATTCAAACAGTACGTATATAGCAGAAATAACTGCATCATCTAAATGAATATATACAACACGTCATAATTATTATCGATTAATCATTAGAAGCGACGCTAATATGTATTTTCCTATTGAAGTGAAAACTTGTATCTTTTTAAAATGCCCAGTCGAGAGACCGTTAGACATCCACGCAGAGGTCTCGAGTTCGATTCCACAATGTCAGACTTTTCGAAGTTTAACATGTTTACGAGTAGGGTTTGTCAATACGCAGAGAAGCACCAGTGTAGTGCCATAAACCTTCTAAAACGGAACAGCTTAAAAAAAGAAAAGAAGGAAATTGAAATATTATATAAAATTAGTGAAATTTTATGCTAACTCCGTGGTCATACAAGTAGTCTTTTATAAAAAATATGTTTAATCAATATGTATCAATTACGTAAAATAAACGTGTAATTTTAGAATATTGTCAAGTATTTGAAAATCTTTAACGAAACTCACAGTAAATTTAATCTTTAATTTGTAAGGGTTTTGCCTTCGATAGCCGACAACATCAAGTAATTTACTCATCAATTAAAACTTGTTACCAACACAACCTTTAAAATTGGTCTTACAGAATTTTATTAACTAGGTGTCAAGAATTTTTGGCGTAGATTAAACCTAAGAGAAACCTAAGTTAACTAAAAGTTATAAGATAGTTAAAAAGATTCAATATTATCATAATCTAATAATGTATCTTACTAGCTTGTAGGTAACTTCACATACTATTTGTTTGGAAATGTGAATCTCTAAACAAACATCGTAGAAATTGCGGTCGCCGGAGTATTGCGATGATTTATATTTCAAACTGTAATGAAATATAGAAACACTCATTCATTCAATTCAAATATATTCAACTGAGAATTCTATGACAGGTAGTTCATTTCTTCTGCGCGCTTTTGTTTAGTGTTGATTAATAGGAATTATTTAATTTATGTTGAAACTACATTGCGGCTCAAGCTTGCAAATGCTAGTTTCATACAATATGATTAATATTACGTTTTATGAAATATAACGTTAGACCCATGTCCCATGTCACACGTTGTCATTTACAAACTTTATAATAACGGATTTTGAAGGACATCTTTACCCGAGGTGTGTGTGTTTGTACGTGTGTATTTATATTTTGTACACTCAGTTTATACAAGATGTGCTGATATTTTTTTAAATAGATTTGGCTAACTTATAACGGTTTAACGTGTACTACCATGATTTTTTTATGATTTATTTATTAAGGGTAAGTTATATGTCATTGTAAACCTGAAATTTGTCGATACAGTGAATTTGTCATCGAATGGATGAGATGATTTTGAAATAATTGCCGGTAATGACAATTGTTGAAATAGTCCAAGTAATATAATGAAAAAGCTTAATAAATAGTGATATAATTATTTTTAAATATACAGAATTCTAAACACAGCTTTTTATGTAATATTGTCTTCTGTTTTTAATTGTTATTCATTGAAATTAAACTCATTTAAACGGATTTTATCGCGTTGTTTCGTTGGTCTCCCCGTGACCATGGCTGCTGAAAATCAACCGAAACGTCGGAGAAAGTCTAAACCTAAATATAAATAGTTTTAATAATTTTATTAGCTTAAAAATTAGTAAAATTCGATAGTAGTAGTAGTGTAACAGTTTAAAAAATAATGTAATACAGTGTTAATAAACAACGCGATAAAATCCGTATAAATGAGTTTAACAGCTTTTTATATTTGCATGTCATTATGTTTGCATCAGTAATAAGTAAGTAGGTGAGTAAGTAATATTAACATGCAAACATCAGAAACTGTTTTAGAATTGTGTGTGTATTTTCTTTTTCCTCATGATGCAATAAAATTATAGCTAAAAATAAAACACTGAACAAGTGGCAGTCGGACTCGCTTACTGAGGGTGCCGTACCTTAGAAAAGACGTATGGAAATGTACAGAATTATGTATATATTCTCATGCCTGTTTTCCATCAGAGGTAGACAGAGACCCGTCTGTAAAATGAGTGTAGTAGTGTGTCTCCTCGATAAAATTAGTGTTAATACTCATTAACACTAATTTCGTCAGCTATGTTTTAAATCCCATACAGGGACAGATAGGGAGCGAGGCTACTGTCGTCTACTAGATAAAAACTCCACGCTGCCACTACAGATTTCTGCGACAGAAAAACACATACATCGTTTATAACTATTCCTAATTATAAGTCAATAACATAAGTATAGTAGCCAATAAGATAAACAGCTGTGGCAGACAAACTTACACAGCTTACTTATGACGCCATAATCACTTTGATTTTACCATTTTGGTGCGAATCCCTAAAAAGTTCTTGCTGTTATAATTATATGGCCAATACTTTGTGATCCCAATATAGTACCACACCTTACGGTCACACACTGTACAACATATCTATAGGTTTAGGTTAAGCAGTTACACATAAAATAAATGTTCTAAAATATATATTATATTTAATTACAATAAAATGATCTCTCCAAGTTATCAAATTTTACTAATCATCAAATAAATGATGTCACGTACGAGCTGTTGTCTACGACCTACGTGGACGTGTGGAGTCGCGGGCATTACTTAGTATTATAATAAACGTATGGGTAAAATTGTATGGTTTAACTTAATTTATTCATAATTGATACTCTTTTTAAAGTCGTAAACTAGTCGTGCCTAATTGGTAATCAGTGGGTTACCTTTAGATACTTACTAACATGATCACTTCGTGGTCACGGATTGTCCCCTGAGTGATTAACCTAATTTCTATATCCTTTACCTTGAGACTTTATTACAAATGACATGCGATATGACATTTATCAAGCATTCTTTACAAGATGTACTAGTTTACAATGAGCATGCCATACTTGTCTTACAGCTTCGTTACATATGTAGCTCGAATTCGGGAATAACACAATGCTATAAGGATCTTGTTAAAAACTGTTTCTGTGAACTTGACTTTTATAAAGCTAGCGAATTTAATTATCGAATAAGGTAAACTAAGGTTATTAAAACACAATACTACAAGTTTGTATGATTCTGAATGAATGAACTTAGCTTACTAACCTTAATAAGAGTGCGTGACCTACTTTTTGTCGAAGCCACGTGAGTACATACATTCTGTTGAACTGCGTCGCTCTGCCTAAATTTATCCTAAGCTCAAAATACAAGATGTGTAATTATTAAGTGCTTGACATACATAAATAGATTCTCGCCTGTTTCCCAGAAGGGTACGCAGAGACTACGGATTTCCATTTGCTACGATCCTGACACACTTCTCTGGCTTCATTCACTTTCACAACATTCCTCATACACGCTCGCCGGTTTAAGGTGCTCTTAACCTGGCCTTTTTCCAGAACGTCTCCGATCTGATCAATAAACGTTCGCCTAGGTCTTCCCCTTACGACTGTTCCATTCACACTAGCCCTATAAACTTTCTTAGTCAGTCTTTTCTCGTCCATTCTTTTTACATGCCCAAACCAGCTTAACATACCTTTTTCTCGTCACTATATCCACTTTTATGCCGCATCTCTCTTTAATCACACTATTCTTTATTCTATCTTTCAGAGTCACACCACATATATTTCTCAGCGCTCTCATTTCTACAGCATTTATTCTGCTCTCATGCTTCTTTTGCCATACCCAACTTTCACTTCCATGCATAAGTGTAGGTACTAATAGTCCTCTATGAACAGCCAAACGTGCCTTTTCGGATACATTTCGACTGTTCATAAAAGCGCCTAGAGCGCCATTGACTTTATTGCCAGCAATCGTTCTCCTTTCAATATCTCCCTCATGTGTACCATCCCTTGTAAACAAAGTACCCAAATATACAAACTCTTTCACTTGCTCCACTTGTTTTCCATCAATCATAATATTGCACATCGTCATGCACTCCTCCTTTTCAAATACCATTACTTTCGTCTTACTTACATTCATTTTCATTCCTTTACTCTCAAAAGCACCATGCATAATAGTTACCATCGCCTGCAACTCTTCCGCCGATGACGCAAGTATTACTTGGTCGTTGGCATAAAGTAGACATTTGACAAGTAACTCATTCATTTTTAATCCCCATTCACAATCTTTTAAATCTTTCAAACAATTAATGTATAGGTTAAACAGCCAGGGCGACGCTACACATCCTTGTCTAACACCTTTTTCGATACTAAACCATTCTGTGTAAGTCCCATTTATCCTAACACAAGCTCTGGAATCGTCATAAAGAGATTTCAGAGCTCGTGTGAGGTTGCTATTCACTCCATACATGGACAAAACCGACCAAAGTTCATTCCTCACCACTTTATCATAAGCCTTTTCCAGATCCACGAACGCGCAATAGACTTTTTGACCTTTGGCCAAAACTTTTTCGGCTATTCTCCGTAAGGAAAAGACCTGATCCGTACATCCCCCATACCCTTTCGAAATCCCGTTTGTACATCCCATATTTTCTCGTCGGTTACTTTCACAATCCTTTCAATTAACACTTTCGCATACAATTTACCGCGACGCCGAACAAGCTAATGCCTCTATAGCTTTTACAATCTTGCTGTGAGCCTTTTCCTTTATATAAAGGTGCTTGACATAATGGCCAAAAAATTATTCATTTGAAAATACCGACGATTGTCTACTATAGCTGTGGCTATAGAAAAGCTTCTAACCTTTTCTGTTATTTTGACCGCATAACTCAGTTTTTGTAATCGACTCTTAATAATATGTAAAAAGCTATGATAGTTAAAGAGATCCTTTTCTACCTTTACATTAACCATTGCAAATGAACTCTTAAATGCATGATCTAAGTCTATAACCGCAATGTGTTTTTGTCTACTACCTTTTATATACCCAAGCAAAATACTTATAGCTTTATTGAAATAATAAGTGCTATAACTATCACACTAATGTAAATTTATTAAACCTCATACGATATTCTTTGACTAAAATTTATTAGGTCGCAGTATTAGAGTTCTTAAAGTAGCAGTAATTTACTTGATCCTATTTAATGGTAGTTTACCTCAACAATTTTTTAATAAGATGTAGGAATAACTCTAGGATTCGTAAAGCTACTCAAAATAAATACCAAACTAATATAAAATGAGAAGATAGTTCGAATCACGGGCACGCTAAAAAATAACACAGTAGTAATATAAGTCTAGCAAGCAAGGGCGCCACAAATATTATCAGACAATCAAACACACATTCGTACAAGTCAGACGCTTGTTAACTGTATTACGAGTAGCAATAAAATTAATCTATTACACTATCACAATGTAAGCATTATTAAGTGCAAAACATGAAATAAGTCGTCTTGTCATCCAAAAGTATCGTTTGTTAAAAGTAATACACAATATGTATTTCTCACTGTAGACTATGACATTATAATGTCAAAAGGACGCATCGGAGGTGAAACAATAATTATTGCTGAAAAAGCCAATTGCGTCTAATTGCCTTTTCGACATCTATTCAACTATTCTGTAATTAAAATGTAACAAGATGAAGGGAAAAAGAAAGATAGAACATATTGATACTAAAAGTATATATGTATGTATGTTTATTCATTGTCTAGTACCCATAGTACAAGCTCTGCTTAGTTTGGGCTAGATGGTGTTGCGTGTATGTGATAGAATATTACATTATTATTATTATTATATTATATTCTAATAAATATACAGTTATTTAACAGCACAAAACATGAATAACTATATAGTGTTTTATGTACTCTCTTAAATATTTGTAATTATTATTTTGAACATATGGTGGCAAAGAGACACCGCGTATAAAATATTTGAGCCCCTGCATTCTTGCAGCCACTTCACTTATTGTGTTACCACTTATTGTGTTAAGTGCTAATATGATTAGCGAGCATGAACATAATAAAACTTTCTTTTTATTTTAACCAGCAAAGGTAGTCCAATTCACATTAATCCTAATATTATAAATTCGAAAGTGAGTTTGTTTGTTTGTTACGCTTTCACGCCTTAACTACTCGACCGATCATATACATTGTCGGGGCAACAGAAAAGTACATGTTCCTTTCATCCAGAAAAAAGTACATTTGCTAATCTAACCTAACCTAATTTACATATACACGAGCGAAGCCGCGGCCAAAATCTAATGTCTAAATAATTAACACTAATATGTTATTCTTTCAAAGTTACCAATCACGGTGCATGAAGTGATCTCTGTCGATTGAGCGGGGCAGGTTGACCCGGCCCATGACACCACTACAAGCAATAACATTAAAGTATGTCAATCCTTGACATGACAACGTACTAACAAAAACAATAATTACTTCATAAAATTCGTGTGTACTACCGAATGTTCACGAAATGCCTCAATGTTTATTTAATTACAGATTTTAACAATAAGGTAATGACTGTTGCTCAAATACTCACTGTCTGTTGTATGTTACGTGTTCATACATTTTAGCATTTACATCATCATAAATTTACAGTGTCAAATATTTACAATCAATTGATTTTAAATTGAATACATAGCAGGTTTCTGCACCCGACTGCCGGCGGGGAAAGTACTTTCAGCCTTCAGAAAATTGCAGTCAAATAACCTTTTGTTGTATTGATTAGAGTTGCCACGTTCCTGGAGCCGCCTGTCAGTAATGGTTACCAGTGTAAATTATGTCACTTCTTTTGCTTCTCATCACAACATCTTCTTTTCGCAAAGACCAATACCTGTTTACCACCTTGGCTAAATTATAATAAAATTATCGTCGATCTGTGCTAGCAAATAGACTCATCTCCTACCACGTTTTATGTTATGTCATATATTATGTAGAGATACGAAACTATTTATAGAACAGAAGAAAGCTTGAGACTAAAATTAAGCATCTAAGATAAATTTTATATATTTTAAGATGACGGTTGCTATCACCGCAGAGCTTTTGACTTCGTAATCTTACTCCTTAACCGAGGATTAAGTTTAGTTAAGGAAGGTCTTTACATCGAGATTACATTGATTCCATAATTTGTTTCCCAAATAATGTATATTCGAGTTACAAACATTAATTTAATTTCAGCTTCTGAGAATATAGATGAATCTAGATATACTCCTTAGAAATAGGACCTCCTATTTGATAGATGAAAACACTTTTATTTATTTTTATATTAGCACACAGGCTTATTTATTTGGGTGTGACATAAACGATTCGAAGAAGTATAAGTCTTCAAATATGTTTTAATTTCATAAAATATGTTTTATACAATTTTGTCATACCTTGTTAGGTGAAGGTAAAGTACTTGGTATAAACTAAACATTCCATGAGTCGTGACTTAGAAGCTAATACTAAGATCGGTCGCAAGTTTAGACGACTATGTTGAATTAAGTTTTGAAGCATATATCGTTAAGCCTTAGACGCATGTCAAGCTCAACTAATAAAGACTTTATTGCTCCTTCTCAGTCACGTATTTATGTTTGTACTTAAAATGAATGGGCACTAAAATTTCGTTGCAAATGAGGAATCATACTAATAATAATTAATAGCCATTGATTTTTCTTTCGCAAAAACCGTACACACGGAAGTTTCAAAGAATTTAATCCTTATACATTTTTTATCAAATCAAGAGTTTTTATATAAAAATAAGCCATAAGTTTTTATTAAATAGTTAAAGAAAGTCAATACTACAGCTTTGTTAAGATATTGAATGGTACAAGACATACCTGGTTCAATATCTGGAGTATAGATGAGGGCCTGGTGCCAGCCTCGCCACACAGCATAGTCTAGTACAAATGATAATGGCGCAAGTGCTGGTTCAGGACAATAACCATTTACATCCATAACTTGTGCAATAAGTATTGCATAGAATAAATTATATAATAAGTCAGCTTGCCTGTAACAAAGAAAATAATTTTATTATAATAAAATTATGATTTGCAACTCGTGTGGCACACATCCTTCACATCATCTTATTGCGCACGCAGAAAATAAATCTTATTAAACGATATCGATAATTTTTGAAATTGTTATATAGATCCTTAACATAAACGTCTGCTATCATTCTCTTTATATTCGTACCCTTCAAATACCCACAATATACACCAAATACCACACCGGTAGGTAAAATTATATCTTATTACGCAGTTTAAATGTTCACTCGCAAGTACTACGAAAGAAAAGCGGTTCGACATACATATAGTGTCAACTCTAAAATAAGAAATTAAAGAAGTTAAAAAAAAAGTTGACAAAAATATCCAGGTTTACCTCATGTTAATGCCTGTCTTGCAGCACAATCATATACCAAAATAGAAATCTGGTTTATTCTTATATTATTATAAAGTTTGTCCAGGCCGCCGAACTCTTATCTCTCTCAATAAATACTGCTTCACACATGACATGTTATATGGTAATAGCTGAACGTATGACATACCTATAACAGAATAGCTTTCGCCCGCAACCTTGTCCGCCTGGCATAACAAATATTATGGAACTATATTTCTCATTCAGCACTTACTTCAGATTCCGAGGTCGGTTAGGATGCGCAAATATGTAAAGATCAAAGCGATGACTGCCAGTCATGTCATTAAGTAGATAATAATAATAATAATAACCCCTCTGGGACAGTCGTTATCTCATCGTGAGACTAACGCGATATCGGAGGGCACAGTACACTAGCTTTTAAACTATCACATTCGCCTTGTGATATAAACGAAATTTGTTTCACCAGGTTAAATAAAAGCGCACAAACCGCAGGGCAGCTTGTGGTGGGCTGTATGTAAGTGGCGACACTGCGGTCCTGAATGCCTCAGAGATTTGGTTAGGGCCTCGTCCCCGGCTTGCCGTTATTGGTTGGCTGGGGTGGAACTTCAAGAGCGCCCGTAGGACTCTCAACTCTGGCTTGCCTTGGTCGGCCGGTCAGAAGGGGATCCGCTAACGCTATATACTTGGAGTTGGAAGTGTCATTTTCAAGGGCGTAACTGCGGGGAAACCCGCTCCAGGTCTCCGTTGTCACGAGACCCGTGATGGTGAAACCGGCGCCGCACCGCTCGACACCCCTAGCCACTCGCACCGGTGTTGCCCTCTGCTGCTGGCTTGTATGCCTATAGTGGCTATTCAGGAAGCCCATCTAGTGAGTTGGCAAGTCACCGTCTGCCCATTGCATTGATGCTTTTAGAGTATTCAGGGCAGACGCCGTTTTTCACTCATAGTTAGCAATATACCGGTCGACTAAACACCCATACCTATATTCCATATATTAGAACCCATACGTAGCAATAGTCCTACACCTGCTGTGTGTAGTGCCGCTGTAGGTGTTCCAACCCACCTTTGATTAAAACTCTCGAAGGGCCTCTTCACGTTAGACCCATGTCTCCATGTAAGCCTCCAGGGCCAGGTATTTTCTAATATAATATGTTAGAAAGTAGCTATGATAAGAGAATCTATAATAATAATAAAATATATTCATATATATATATATATATATATATATATATATATTCTATCACATATAAGTACACAACACCATCTAGCCCAAACTAAGCAGAGCTTGTACTATGGGTACTAGACAATGGATAAACATACATATATACTTTTTTTTTGGAAATACATACATATTATATATAGAAACACCCAGACCAAGACAAACATCCATGTTCATGCACACAAATGTTTGACTTGTACGGGAATCGAACCCACGACCTCAGGCGTGGCAGTCGGTTACACCAACCACTACGCCATCGAGACCGTCAATGGTAACTTTAGTAGGTATCAGCCTTCACTTATAATAATAATTAAAAACCACCAATAGCGAAAGATACCATCGGACACTCCATAAGACGCTACACTATCAACCAGCATAGATATTGGAAGATAAAAATACAATATACGTAAAGTACGAGCAAAATCATAATACATTTTACTGCATCTAATTTGATACCTATTGGTTTTGTAATCTGTTACATTTTCTCGTAGCTTTATCTGCTATAAATCACATTATTCTGCCAATATCTTTCCGCTTAACGCAAAAAATTACAACAAACATACAAACTAACAACTGGAATTTCATATTCTTGAAATTAGTTAGCAATCACAAATCGCATAAACAATAGACACCTCCTATCACTCATATCTATAAGTCTATTTATAATGAAATTGATTGATGGAATATTTCAATTATGTACGAGTATACCGTGTCTAAAAGGGCTGCGAGACGGGCAATGCTTTACTACAATATGTTTACATTTGAATGTATCGGCCATTCCAAACATAATTATTTGGGTAGCCGTATGTAAATATCGCGTGTATTCTATAATATTCTGTTATTGTCGACCACTATATGGCAGTCAAACATTGCTAAGAAGCTAGTTAACATAATGTCCTTATATTGTAATGAGTTAATGACAGATACAATACCATCGAAATAGTGAACATATACATACATACGAGTATATCACTTCTAAATATCTATACATCAATAACTTATTTCGAAGAGAATAAAAGCACAGCGGGACTTACTCTTAAAGCCAGGACTTTGCTCATACCTACTGGATTAGTTCGACTGGGGAGGTGGCTCCATCTAAAAAAGACCGCAACTAAACAATTTTGATAAATTATTGTCTCAATACTTCTGATTATAAATCCTAACTAGAATTATATATACGTGAGTTTGTATGTTACACTTTCACGCTTTATCTATTCGACTAAACAATGACCAATCTGTAGGCAATCTTTTAAAAATCAATATAATTTTGTATAATCCAAAGTAATAGTGAAAATCCTTAAATGTAAAATAATATTGCAGTAATCTTTCCTCTGCTAACGCTAAGAATACCAGAGCTATTAAAATTGTAGTCATTTTTTAAATCAACAAAATTTAAACAAAACAAACATTTTAAATGGAGTGCCATAGCAGCAATTGCAAATGTTTTATATGGTTGATGTTGAAAGTCACTCAACATCAATCATATAAAACATTGAATTATAGGGTATGAATGAATTATGGTATCCATTGTGCTTGGTAAATTCACTTGTTCGATGTAAATTCAACTATAATGTTACAAAGTTGCTAGCCAAAACGCTTAAACCTGTTCAGAGAGGGTTACCCGCGATACCAAAGAAGCATAACATTCTAAAAAAGTATAAAAACAACAAATATATATGGTTTCCCTATTATTTGATGTGATATAGCAACAGAAGCCAGCTAGAAGCTGGTGTTCATGTATTTTATACAAAACTAATTTGGTTAAAATCAAGTATACCAAGCGAGGGAAGCACTTAGGTACCACCGTGTGCCGACCTACTAGTGTCGTTAATATTTCTTTACAAACATTCAAACAACAGACACAAAGAACGCCTAGACTCGGGACAACTATTTGTGGAACACACTAATTGTTTGTTCCGTGTGGTGATCAAACCCACATCACTCGGCGCGGCGACAATTTAAACCATTTAAGCCATTTAAACGATTGGGAACATTCCCTTCTTTGTGGAAACCCGCTAAGGTGGTTTCTGTGCATAAAGGTGATGAAAGTGCAATAGTCGAAAATTATAGACCAATATTTCTTTACTATCCACAATGGCAAAAGTATTCGAGTCACTCATTTGTCCGATAATACGGCGCTACATCAAGAGTCTCTTAACGGACGCCCAGCACGGCTTTGTTCAGTTGAAATCTATATGCACCAACCTTGCATGTTTTGTTGATGACGTGATTTGCGCTCTTGATCGCCAAAGTCAAGTCAAGATGCAATCTACACTGACTTCAGCAAAGCCTTTGACAAAGTATCTCACTCTACACTCTTACAGAAACTGTCAGGGTATGGCTTGTCAGGTTCGCTTCTATCGTGGCTCGAGTCGTATTTAAGTCATCGCAGTTTTTATGCGGTCCTTAATGGATATAGGTCAAAGTCAAGAGGTATAAAATCGGGTGTTCCGTAAGGCATTTGGGACCTATATTATTCAATATATTCATCAACGACCTACTCTCATATTTTACACACTCCGTGCCTTATATGTTTGCAGACGACCTCAAAATATCCAAGGAAATAAGTTGTTCTAAGCACGCAGCTGAACTCCAAAGAGATTTATATCAGTTAGCATTTTGGTGCGAGTCAAATTGCATGAAATTAAACTACAATGAATGCTCTCTAATAAAATTTACAAGGAAAATAAATGCGATCGCTTCAACATACCATATTCAGGGTAACAACCTGCTTGAAACTAAAACTGTAAGAGACCTTGGTGTGGTATTAGATAATAAATTCACTTTTGTGCCCCATTTAGAGCAAATTGTTAAGAGAGCCTCCAAAATGTTGGGTATTGTTATGCGTAATGGCAGAGTTTCGCAAGCCTACAACTAAAATACTCCTGTGCAATAGCTTAGTAAGGAGCACATTAGAATATTGTAGTCAAATATAATTGTATGTGGTAAAATATTATTATTATTATATTATTATTAAATATGGAGACCTCACTACGCTGTTCACTCTCTCAGGCTTGAAAGAATACAAAAACGGTTTCTTTGGCACTTATGTCTTTGTGCACGAATTAACTATCTATTGCCATACGAAGAAAGGCTCCAAAAATGTAATATGCTGTCCCTTTCAAAACGTAGAGAAGGTCTAGATTTAGTGTTTTCATATATAAAATTGTAAGAACCCACATAAATTGCCCGCAATTATTAAATAAATTTAATATAAATGTACCCTCAAAATATCCTTGCAAACCTGTTGTACCATTCAAGGCCCCCTTCAGGAAAACAGAATTTGGCAAATGCTCACCAGTTCCCCGTTCAAGCTGATTATTTAACGGATGTAGTGAGTCAAAAGACATTCACTTTGACTCGCTTGAGACGTTCCAAAAAGCTTTTAGCAAGTAAGAGATTGCATAACGGTCTAAGTGTGATATCAAATAATACTGACTGCTAATGTATTTTTATTGTGTACCAATATTATAAGGTTTTTTATTAGATTATTTTACTAAGGTTATTTAACTTTATTTTTCTTTTTTACTTTTTGATTTAACTTTACTTCTTGGTTTTGTTACTATATTTTCTATTGTGTTGTTAATAATTGTTGTAAATGATTTAATTTGCTTATTCTAATTGGCTGCATCATCTTTTAAATGTTAAAGTTATATGAAAATCTAATTTATATATTTAATTAAAATTCAAGCTACCCTATTTATGCATGGTGGTTTTTAAGGCAGCCACTGACCTTAAAAGATTACACAACCAAACAAAAAATTTTAGACCATGTATGTAATATAAGTAGTGTTGTGTAATTACTAGTGGTCCAAAAATAAATAAATAAATAAAACCACTACGCCATCCGTGCAGTCAAAATCGAGGTCTGTCTGACGAACAGAGCCGTCATTTTCCTGGGACAGAAGGAATGTGCAGTGTTCCACAAGACTCAGTTTTTGTGCTACTTCTCGGGAACATTGCTCTTCCTAATCTGGGAATCCAAACGCGTCCTGCCCTTTACATTGACTGCGCACCGCATTCATAAATTGAATGTGGCGCAATAGAATATGGCCATCAAGCTCACCCGCAACAACTGTTGCTACTAGTAGTGTTCCGGATATCCATATCCGTATCCGCGGATATCCGCGGGAGAAAAAAAACCGTATCCGTATCCCTATCCGTTACATTTTTGAAGGACCTTTTACGGATCTTTTACCTTTTTCATTTTTATTATATAGATTCAATTCTATATGTAGATGATTACACCAATTAGCAATAAAATTCGATAAAATTTTAATAAAATTATTTTTTATTTCTGAAAATCAAATATTTGACATCTTTATATTGCAAGCATTTATCGTAGTGGGTTAACATACCAATAGTAGGTAAATTAAAGGAAATAAATTAACTACCTAATATATATTAAAATTTAATTTTTATTTTACTAGTATTTGTAACAATTCATTCCAATACATTAAAATGTAAAATGTTCAAACATAACAGGACACACTAGGGGTGGAGACCTGGTGTCCTAAGATACAGGCGTAAGCTTACTTTAGGCACCAGACTCCCACATTCATAACTTTTGTATTGTACCCATAGACTAAGCTTACGAAATGTAATGTGGTGAGAAAATAAATAATTTTTATTATTATTATTATATTTAAACACTTACTAGTATAGGAAGTTGTTATAAAATATTAATTAAAATATCGTTATAATGAGACAAATTGAGTTTAAATCTTTGTAACATTTATTATACAAAGTTATAAGATCACTTTTATAACAAAAGTTAAATCTTTGCAATATCTAAATTGTAATTAAATGATTATTCTAATTATGTCACGCGCGCCGACTCGGATTGAGTAAGAAAGTTAAGATCCGTATCCGTATCCATATCCGCGGATCTTGACGCCAATGATCCGTATCTGCGGATCTATATTTTTAATCATCCGGCACATCATTGTTGCTACACAGTTCTGGGCACGCAAACGTTAAGGCGGAAGGGCCCATCTTTGAAAAGTGGCAGGAGGGATGGCATGGCATCCGCGACTACCACCTAACGCAGGACCTCTTTGAAATTGTTTTTTGACAGGTTTCTACATTGGGTTTAATGGAATGACCGCGACACGGTCAGGTATCACTATGATAAAGGGGTTCATTCATTGCAGCGATTGGCGGCAACGATCTCTCATGCCGAGCAAGGAAAGCTGTCACATCCTTTTGCACGGTTGTGATGAAAGCAACCGAGGAGACGGAAAGCGTAAACGGTTAAAGAAACCGTGCGCCCTGGCCGTACGAAACGCATAGAGCACAGTAGGGTGCCTGATGAC
This sequence comes from Catocala nupta, assembly GCA_963675205.1. Classification (NCBI taxonomy): domain Eukaryota; kingdom Metazoa; phylum Arthropoda; class Insecta; order Lepidoptera; family Erebidae; genus Catocala; species Catocala nupta. The sequence goes on along the minus strand of OY776086.1, from coordinate 19,652,267 downwards.
CTTCAGAGGTGGTGAGTTACGGGCAGTTCGTCGTCCGATTAGAAACAGGCCCAAGACAGCGACGCGTTGTTATCCACACGTATCTTTATTTGTCATCACCGTTAGTAGGGCCTGCCACTTTATGTGACGGGCCGGTGCCTGCTGGGGTCACGGCGAAATCCAAAAAGAACCCGTGATGGTATTGCAGAATGCTATCAGCGTAGTTATAATGTTATGTTGTATAGTTTTTAGATCAAGTTTAAATAGACACACATAAAGTCAGCCCTCAATAAAAATCTATCTCATTTATAATTAAGTTTTGAATGATAATTCATTTTATTGCATGTCCAATCAGTAATCATGACATTTTATCTAACTTTATTGGTATGCCAATATTGTTTAATTAATATACGAATTATGGGATTTATAAATGACTAAGCTATACATGCGGCTTTGCTACCATGGTTTTGCATAATCACCTTATTTATATTTGGGGATTTCTTTAGAAACAGGCCGATTTAATTAAGGGTTGAGAGTGTTTAAGGGGGAGGGAGGGGGGAGTGTTAAACCTCCCCCCAATTACCCCCATCGCGCGCAAATGTCTAGTTCCCAAGAAAAAATTTGAAAATTGTTCATACATAATCTCAAAATTGTGATATTTTATATTCTGACTTGCATAAAATCTGTTGTTTTGGAAGCAACTTACAACTGGGACTTCTCCGGCGCTGCGGAATGTGCAGCCTCTATGCCATTGCGTAACAAAGTGCAAGCATCCGCACTCGCCTACGCAGCTTCAGCTTTTTATAACCACTCTAGGGGTAGGGCACACTGGGGAGAGTCGGGGTAGGCTAAGGAGTGGGTCAATTCAGTGGTAAATTTTTAAGAGCACTTTAACATTGTAAAGAAGAAAGAAGAGAAGAAAAGTAGGTATTTAAATAGTATTTTTTTCTGGCGCGACAAAAGTTACGTTTCGTTTCACGTAAAAATAATATCTTTTACCAAATTTGGTGAAATAAAATGATCATTTTACAATAAATGTTTTGTTATATATATAAATAATTAAAAATAGATCTTTGCATCGTTGGTGTCATCAAGAAGCCGTTCCATTTCACGTGTTTATAAAAACGCATATTAAAAAAACTACGCGAGTGCGCGGGTTGGGACTGGTTCCGGAGGGTTGGCAAACCCACCCCCAACATATTTCAACCAGCACCAACCGAACCCCTGTTTCAATCGGCCCGTTTCTAAAGCCAACCCTATATTTGTAACTAGGATACAAATGCGCCTACATCACTCTTTGGTCTATAAACCAGTCTGAAAGAAACACAAAAAAGCAAACACACTTTCGTATTTATAAAAATGTCGTACGCATACCCCGTAAATATCTTTAATGATGTTATGTTTTTTATTCCTGAAGTCGCAACTGTATTTATTCATCTCATCACCGCCGCGCCGCGACGCTGTCGACGGTTCGGGCACAGTTATGAGACCTTGCTAATAAATATTTTCTAATCTATTTAACTTTGAGTAGTGTTGCTACAGTAGAAAGGGATCAGAAGAGTCTGATCCGAGACCGTGGCAAGCACATAATTATGACAAATAAGCGCATTGGCGATCTTTTAAAAATTGTCTTGAAACACAACAAACATTTTGTCCTGTCATAGATGTATCCCGTAAAATTTAGGAGCATTTGTTAACCAAGTCCTTATGAATGGTGATAATCGTATGATAACCCCACTTTTGGCGAATAGAACATCGGGTAAGGTATCGACCTTACCCGATGTTCTATTCGCCAAAAGTGGGGTTTCACCCCTAAATAAAAATATATAATACAGTAAAAAAAGTCACTTTGTATATATATAGCAACAGATATAGTCGTGCATGGCAACGCCGCATACCATTAAACAAAGTAACAAACATTTGAAATCACGGACGTATCCGTGGTCGCGGCGGGTGCCAGCGCCGCACGGTGCACATAATTCCATGCAAAATATCACACCGAAAAAGCAGTCACTACGTGTGGCCTTAATAAGTATGTGTAACAAGTAACACCGACATGTAAGTTACGTTGCCTCTTAAGTACATGAGCGACTACAGGGACGTCTTGCGCTGTTTTATTAGTTAGGGACCAACATGATTGGAGGTCTTTGTCTTGATAACACGGCTCTTTTTCTAAAGGATTGGCAATGTAGATCTTCTGAGGGGGATCACCTCAGAAGATCTACATCAACGAGCGTCTTACCAAAGAAAACCGGCAGTTATTTCGAGACGCAAGACTTCGTGCAAATAAACAAGGATATCGATTTTGTGGGGTTCGTAACGGTATCATCTACATTAAACAAACAGAAGGCAAAGCTGCTATCCGGATTCAATCTCCGGCAGATTTGGACCAAAAGCTGGCAACGGCTACAGCATCTGAACCACATAACAAGTAAATTTTCTATTAATATTTTATTATATATAACTAGTTCCTATTTCGTTGATCTCCAAAATTATAACAACCTCCTCACCTACACTTCTCATCATACAAGCACACCGGACTTTTACATACATCAATTAACCTTTGACTCGCCTCAAAACATTTTCTCTCAGCTCCCAAGAAGTGATAAATTAACATACTTTGCTATATCAACAAGACTAAACTCACAGCATATAGTAATCAACAATGCTTGATTTTGCAGAAGATATTGACAATACACTCACTATTAAATGACACGCACTTGAGAGCCTGGAATTATGTTCCAACTTAGTGCCTCAAAAGACCAACCTTACAGGATATACACAACAAAATATACATATAAATAAAAATGGAGGAGTAACAGCTTATACTTTATAAAGAAAACACTACATACTACAGCAGAAGAACCACTATGTGACGAATGTAACTTAAAGCGCAATATTAATGATAATGTTACGGCTAGTGCCATCTGACGGCACTATAGGGAAGACTCGGCAGTCCCTTCTAATAATTTATTACAGCACCATCTATTGACATCTTACGGAACTACGTAGTTGTCGGTACGAGTAGAGTAGAGAGAACGCTAGCACATTCTCGAATCATCGTACTGTTACATACCGGGTATGGCTTTTCTAGAAATCCCCAGAAACGCTTTACCCGCGTATAATAGAGCGCACACGCACCGCCGAGTCAGTTTACAATCGTAAGTGGTCAAGTATTCATCGAAGCAAACGGAAGCGAAAATACAACGGAGTTTGAAGCAGTTACAGTGAAAAAGTGTAGTATACACGTTTGTTGTGTTTTAAATTTAATTGTGCTAGAATAAAACTTTTTAGTCGGTAATATTGTTTTATATTCTTATCCGTCGAACCCAGCACGTAACAAATTGGTGTCAGAAGTTAGATGAGAATATGCTAGTACTACCGAAGTAGGAAGTGGAAGGGCTGCGTACCAGGAACCAGCGCCAGCAAGATGTGGACCTGAGGCGCTTTGGAGACGCCCCCTCGCCGACGTCAATTTGACCACGTGACTCCGCGGCTGCAGCGGTACCATCTAGTGCAGCTCACTCGCCGGTGAATACTGACCTCGCGACCCTGATGGCGTTTTTTTTTAATTGTGCTAGAATAAAACTTTTTAGTCGGTAATATTGTTTTATATTCTTATCCGTCGAACCCAGCACGTAACAATAATATAACTATTGTAGGAGGTATTTATAGACCCCTTCGTTTAAAATATAAATCTCTTTCTAGCATTTTTAGACAATACCCTAAAAGAAACAAGCAATCGACAAACAGTCATAGTAGCAGGCGATAATATAGACATCTGTCATGACACATTAAATGAAACATCTTCTGAATACCTATGTTTAATGGCCATTTAACAACTTCTACCTGCCATTTCAATACCAACGTGGGGTTGAGCCTGCTTAGATCATATTTCATAAAGGGCCCTTCATTTGCTACTGGCATTGTATATCGAGCGGGTATAACAGACCATGATATTTATATACTTTGCACATCCGTCAACCAATCGAAAAGTGCATATGGTAGAAGGACTAAACGAAAGATTGATATGAACACAGTTGAGGGTAAACTGAGTGACATAGACTGGACGACCATCACAAATATTAAAGGTGCCGATGAGGCAGCGTCATAATTTAGCAAGCTCTTAGATAGCGATGTTCAAGAAAACACAACAATTGAACAAATTAAGCATTCACACCATAATTTAAAGCCATGGATCACACCTGGTTTAATAAGATACCAAAAAAATAGGGACAGACTTCATCTAGTAGCAAGGAATAAACCGAACAACCCATTATGCCATACCAGCTACAAGAGATACCGTAATTTTCTAAGACTTAAAACAAACTATGAAAATAATAGAAAATAAGAACAACCCAAAAAAGCTATGTAAAACAATTAAAGATATCTGTAACATTCCAAATAACCGTCCTGAAGTTAGTGAACTAACTAGAATGCACTCAGACTCTGTAACATCCTTAAATCAATGCAATAAATATTTTTCGAACATCGGTAGAAAGTTAGCAAATGAAACATTAAACAAGTTAAATACTACAGAATATATTCTAGCTAATGAATATGATACAAAAAGTTCACCTGCTACCTCAATTTTCTTGCAAGGGTCTGACATCTATGAAGTAAACGTGCTTATAGAAAACCTTAAAAACGATACCTGAACTTGACGGCTTTACTCCAATGATCATAAAAATAATAAAGAATATAATTCTGGAACTATTAACACACATATTTAACCTTAGCTTATCTGAAGGCGTTTTTCCAGAGTGCTGGAAACAAGCAGTTGTAACACCAATTTATAAAGATGGTGATAAAAAGGATCCCAGTAATTACAGGCCCATAGCGCTTCTTAGTATATTATCCAAACTATTAGAAAATTATCAATAAGCAAATTACTACTTTTCTTGGTAAAAATAATAATCTTTCGGATAAGCAATTTGGTTTTCGTACCGGCAAATGTACGGAAGATGCAGTTGTTTTATTAACGGATACAAAAGCTACGGCTTTGGACAACAACGATTGCTGTTTATTAATCTTTCTTGATCTTGCCAAGGCGTTTAATACTGTATCTGTACCAATACTACTACGCAAACTTGAACGAAAAGGAGTGAGAGGGGTTGCTCTAGATTGGTTTCGTAGTTACTTTTCAAGCCAATAAGTGAAAGTATATTCAAATATTAGCAAACTGCTCGAAATTAACGTTGGAGTTTCACAAGGGAGCGTTCTTACAGCTACACTATTCTGTATTTACATCAATGACGTACTAGAGCTCCCAATAACAAATGCCAGAATTGTGTGCTATGCTGATGACTATACTGCTATACTTTTCAAGGAATGTTCATGGGAGAGGGTAATAAATATCGCTCAAGCATGCACGGCATGACAATGATCGCTCATTGGCTAAACACAAATTTACGGAAACTAAACTTTAGGAAAACCAAATATATTGCTTTTCATAAAACTCACTCATCAAGACCGACTTCACTTCCACCGCTTATTATTCACGCTTGCGTGCCACATGCCATCTGCTGCAACTGCGAAACTATCAGCAACATTGATAGCATCAAATACTTAGGAATCATATTAGATGAACATCTTTCATTTAAAAAACACATTCACACTTTGTCAGGTCAAGTAAGAACGTCCATCTGGATTCTTAAATCTTTGCGAACCAGCACTAGTAAGGAAATTTTATTAATGGTATTTAAGTCATTACTCAATCTTTACTCTATTACTGTATCCTGGCCTGGAGAGAAATTGGTAAATCAAATATGATCGAGCTTGAAAGAGCTCAACGTTCGGTTCTAAAGGTAATGCTAAAAAAACCCTTTCGCTTCGCTACTGACGAACTATACAATAAGTGTAAAGTCTTCAGAGTTCGGCAAATATTTATTCTAAAAGCTACACTCGCCATACATAAAAAGATTTTTAGATCCACTGAGCATTCAGCTCACATTTAACGCCGTATCTATCGCGTCCAGATAAAAAACTAGTTTCACTAAACACCTTCCCACATTTCTACTTACCTATATTTATAATATAGTCAATAGTCACCTAGATGAAATCAAAAATTTACCAACGAGTAAAATCAAACATAAAATGGAATCTTGGTTGATGACTCTAACATATCAAGCAACAGAGGATATCCTAGTAACTATCAGGAGATATATACAAGCACGTACACACACGCATGCACACACACTCACACATGCCAAAATTGTTGCCAAAACCAAATTTGTTGTAATTTATTTTATGCAGAAATATATTATCTTATGCTTATTCTTACTACTGAAACATTTTCGAAGTTGGCTCTACTTTGGTTTAACCTTCTTTGATCTACATAATCTGCCAAGTGATTGGCAACATTCAGCCGTTCCGTAGCTATATTAATGAATTCAAGAGCATAAGGGCTATCTATTATATCAACGTGGAAGGCATTTGTGGTGTGGAAGTGTTTGCAGCGATTCTGTGGTCTGTAAAAAAGTGGTTCATGGCATAATTACAGACTTGCCAGAAGAAATGCTGAGTGGTTAAGAAATATGAAACAGAAAAGCGCACAGTACACAACAGTTCACGGCACAAGTGATGTTAGACTGCACGAAGTGCGATGCAAAACAGCATCGCGTACGCAACGTAGGTGTATACGAGCAACACGTGCGCGAGAGAGACAGACATATATACCCCATCTGAATGCAGACAATTTTTTTTGTATGTAAATGTTTCAAATACCAGAAGATAATAGTAATAAAAACTTAATAAAATAAGACTGGGAATTTCTCGGTAACCCCGAGAGTACTATATTTTTTGTTTTCTTATACTTAAATGAAAGAAATAAAAGTATTCCCATTTCTGGGCAACCCTTGGGCCAGACCCGGTCAGTCTCCTGTACAATGAATTATTGAACAAGAACAGAGTGCCAAAAAAAAAATATAGGTTAAGTCCGGGGAGATGGCCGTACGGGAGAGATGGCCAGTTGAAAGTAACGCGAGTTATAATCAACATATGGCATTACTAGTGATTTAGTTCGCTTCGGCGTGTGATCGACGACAAGTTGCTGCATGAATTTGTTACAAAATAAATTGTAATAGTAAGTAAATTTCACATTGTTTTTATTACATCAAATACATACAATCTAAGATAAAGGGTTAACTTATTATGTGATCACAAAAAGGTTTCATAAATTTCGCTTGTTTTTTATGTGTTATTGTGAAGAAAGTTATTGACTTTCTGCGTATTTTAACCTATAAACGGTCGTTTGAGATCGCATCATACTTTTTGAAATTGATATGGCCATCTCTCCCGTGCATTTGGGATAGATGGCCTTAATTTTTAAGGGAGTGATGGCCATAAAATTTTATTTGGAATTTAGCTTCACTGCTTGTATACTAAAACGTAAGTTAACACCTGTCTCCCACAGGGGTAAGCAGAGAGTTTTCATTTCTATTTGCAACGACTACATCTTTGCCTCCTTAACATTAATTGTCTTTCTCACCGCTTAGATCAAATATTTTTTACAGATGCCAAACAACTAGGTACGTTCGAAAACCGATGTCTACTAGAGGTACGTGGTAGTAACACTGAACCACCAGATGTAAGTCACCAGAGTGACCATAACGAGATAGGATCCTATGAACCAGCAACAGCAACAGTTTCCAAGGTATCAGATCCAGTTCCAAGTACATCAACCCAGCCATCATCTAACAAACCCACACCGACTAGAGTATTGAATGAAGTATCACCGTTGCCTAATAAAATTAACGAACGTTGGCATCTGAAGGCTATATTGAAAAACAAAGAGAAAGAAAAAGAGAAGTCAGCAAGGGAAGGTAAATATAAGAAACCGTGGATTGTAAAACAAGAAAAGACAGATAAAACTGAGAAAAAAAGACTGTTAGAAGAAAACGTAAAGCAATTCGTCGAATCTCAGAAATCAGTTGTCTATAGATTTTCGCGATTCCTCTGGAAGTGAAGTAGATGAAAATGAAGTGGACAAGTGCCGAGCCTGCGGCGAGAACTATTATAAGACAAAAATAGTCGAAGATTGGTTGCAATGTAATATATGCAAGCTGTGGGTGCACGAAAACTGCACAGACTTTGAAGAAATGTGCTCAAACAGCGGCAATAAAGAAAAAGAGAAGGTTACAGACAGGAAAGGCAAAGGAAAAAGCAAAAAGTAGTGGCCATCTCCCTCCTAGCACTTTGGCCATCACTCCTGTATATCCGGGTTGAGATGACCAGTCATATGTTTTTTTTTTAATCTAAAATATTTCTATGTTATGTTGATTCAAACACTGTGTTCAATTAAGATTTAATAAGAAATATAAATATTGTTTTGTTTGTGATTAAAATCGTTGTTTTATGGTATTCGGTTTCCTGACTAGGGTTATTTAATGTTAGTAGTGCCATCGCCCCCGAACTTACCCTAATATTAGCAATATTCCTATTTAAATCATAAAGACACCTGCTAGTCTTAGTAAGCGAAATTGTTTTTACGATTACCACTAACAAAATAAACATTTATAATTTTGTATTTTATAGGTTTTATTTGAAAACTACTTACCTTATAAATAGGCGATGTTGAAAATACTCAACGTCTATTACATGACAGATCGTCGAGAGTACCGCAATGTTGAGTATACTCAACATATGATTTCCCAAAAACTAATTATTATATTACATTTATTTTGTTATTTTTTGGACATATTTGAGTCATATGCAACCCACATAATTATGTTATCAAGTTTACGAAATTTTCACCAAACCTAACTTGCGCGTTATAGGATTAATTAAAAATGTATCTTAGAATTTACAAAAAAAATTGTCGCAAAATGATTTGCATGTTAACAATCACTATTAAATTTTGTAAAATTTATTCTAATCTCACCTTTTTTATATACATATACTATGTATCTTACAATTGCAATGAATATCGTTGTCTTTAATAACTTGTAAACTTTCGCGTTGCATATATTAACGCGATCATGCATAATGTTTACTAAACATTATGCATGATTGCGTTAATACCCGTTACATATTATATATACAGGTTGGTGCAAAAGTAATGACCCCATAGAAATTCCTTATTTTTTTTTTATGACATCTGTCATTTTGATATTGAAAATGTTGTAGTAATCAAATTTAAAATTCACTAAAAATAATCATGGACTGCTTTACTCCCCAAGAACGTGGAATAACCGTGTCAATGTTTTTACGGAATAATTCATCAGTGATAAAAACACAACGTGAATTTCGTCGACGATTTCCCCACCGTCCGGCACCGGTTGGTCGCACTATTCGACGCTTTGCCACACGCCTCAAAGCAACTGGGTCAACATTGGATAGACGTAAGTCTGGCAGACCAAGAACAGGCCGTTCAGCCGAAAATATTGAGGCTGTGCGCGAAAATGTGGAAGAGTGTCCAGAAACATCAACGAGGCGACGTGCCACGCTATTGGGGATCTCCAGGCGGACTCTGCAGCGTATTTTGGTCAAAGAATTTAAGATGTTTCCGTATAAAACTCAGATGACTCATCAGCTGCTGCCTACTGATCACCAAGATCGTCTAGAGTACAGCCTGCGTGTCATAAACCTCAACCTAGGAGAGGATAATTTTTCTTAAAAATTGATTATGAGTGACGAAGCGCATTTCCATCTCTCGGGGCATGTCAATAAGCAGAATACTCGCTTCTGGGGCACTGAAAATCCGCGCATTATTCAACAAACACCTTTACATCCACTAAAAGTTACTGTATGGTTTGGCGTCTGTGCGGAAAGAGTGATCTTACCCTATTTTTTGAAGACGCTGCAGGCAATGCGGTAACTGTCACTGGTGAGCGCTACAGAACCATGTTACGTGAGTTCTTGATACCCAATTTGAATGAAATGGGGCTGGAGCACACCTGGTTCCAACAAGACGGCTCCACGGCACACACAGCGCGCGATACTATGAACTTAATTAGGGACGCGTTTCCAGGCCGTGTTAACTCTCGTTTTGGCAATTTTCCTTGGCCTGCTAGATCACCCGATCTCACCTGTGCAGACTTCTTTCTTTAGGGTTATTTGAAATCTCGGGTGTATGTGAACAAACCACAGACTCTCGCAGCTTTAAAAGAAAACATACACCAAGAAATAAGAAACATATCGCAGGAAGTGTTACGGCTAGTTATGGAAAATGTCATAAATAGGGCTCAAATGTGCTTCAACTCTAGAGGTTAACATTTAATAGACATCATATTTAAATCATAATGTAACTAAATTTCATGGCACAAATATATATATTTAAAAAACTAATTCTAGTTTTCTAATTTAGAAACGAAGTTGTAGCTGAACCAAATAGGGTCATTACTTTTGCGCCACCCGTTATATCGTTGTCTTTAATGCAAAATGACAACTGCGGGCGGCCTGGTGGCGTTTTGAGACATCCTAGGTACATCTAAGTAATTAAAAAGTAATTAATTTATGTAATGTCTATTTTTTGTTGCAGAGATCAGTGATGGCGCCTGTTACAGTAACGGAAACAGAATTCGAATCTTGCCGACACACAAATAAGTGGATAGAAAGCACACTCACTCATCGTTCTAAAGACAGCAGCAACGATGGAAAGAGTAGAGTATTCACAACGAGTACTTATGAGAAAATGTTACGGCCAGAACCATTTTTTTTAAAACCTATACGGCAGTTTGAAAAACGATTAGGATTTATGACCCCTCTTCGATGGATAAACATTATAGCTATAGTTACCCTCCACGTCGTGGCAATCTTGTATGCGCTGCACTTTCTGATAACGCGTAGATCTGTAGATCACTGGCTCACTGTGCCATACGGTATGTATCTATCTTCTTGTTTAACTATGTGTTATCTAATAGGTAGCAATACTCATATTAAAATACACGAAAAGGCTATTTAAGGTAGCTTTTATTTTGAAACACGTCTTCTACGGAGGGATAAACAATGTGTTTTTGGGGTAGGTACTTCACAAACTGCCTCTAAGGTATCAGATTCGATTACCGCGTCGACACAAGAATAAATTATTAAATTATTGTGTTTTCCTGGCGAGATCTTCTAAATAGCCGTTGGTTCTGCGCCCGATCTCTCTCCGGTCGTGTCCGATTTCCATCCTGTCAAACTATAGGATTGAGGAAATCGAGAGTGCACTTCATCTTCCGAACACATTTGTGCACTATTATATCTCTGGGGCAGTTTCGTTAAGATTGACTGATGTAAACTAAATATGTTTGGAATAAATATTACTTTACAAACATGGTCGAAATGGTGATTCGTGTAAGCGCAGACGCATCCGTAGTGGCGCCGCATTAGCTACGGACGCTAATTAAAAGCGTTTAACGTTTTTTAATTATTTTAGGCTACTTGATTGGTCAACTAGCTGGATTTGGAGTAACAGGAGGAGTTCACCGCTTTTGGTGCCATCGCTCGTATAAAGCAAAACTACCACTTCAGTGGATATTAATCATATGTTACTCAATTGCTGGACAGGTAAAAATATTTGCATTTATTGTTTATACAAGTAATAAATCATCGGAAAGTACTAATTCTATTTATTTTTATAATATAATTTTAATGTAACATGTAAATCGACACTTACTTTATGTACAGAATACGATTTACGAATGGGTTCGGGACCACAGAGTTCACCATAAATTTTCCGAGACGACGGCAGATCCTCACGACGCAAACCGTGGGTTTTGGTACGCGCACGTCGGATGGCTGATGATGAAGAAGCACCCTGACGTGATCGAGAACGGCTCCAAAGTGGACCTCAGTGACATAACCAATGATCCTGTGATCCAGTTCCATAATAAGTAATAATCCATAAATACAAATATATTCAATCTGAAGGAAACTATAGTTTCTTTTTAACAAACAGCCTTTTTCATGTTGCCACACAACTTAAAACCGGTGTAGGTAAGAAATTATTGTAGTATTTGAGCAACCTTCAAAAAGCAGTCGCTCTTCTCCCTACGCAGAGGGTAAACCTAACACTGTTCCTGTGTGTTGTTTAGGTATTGTCGATATAGGAGTACCGACAGTACGCTATCGTCCTTGGGGAAACATTGAAAGTTATGAAACATTTAAATTCTAGCAGGGATCCCATTATGGCCTACCTAATATTTTATTAATATATTATTTCTGCTTATTCTTCAGCTTAGAAAGTTATTACCTACTTCATGTAATAGCTTAAAAAATAAACCTAATCTGCTGTTAAGAATTCAGCTTAATGTGTTGTATTTTTTTACAGATTCTTTTGGTTATTCAAGATAGCTTTCTGCTGGGTTATTCCCTCTATAATACCCGCCCTGGTCTGGGGTGAGTCGTGGGAAATATCTATAATGTCCCAGTGCGTTCTCCGATATGTTGCAAGCCTCAACTTCACCTGGTCGGTCAATAGCTTTGCGCATTTATGGGGCAATAAGCCCTACGACAAGTATGTATCTACCAAACTTATATAATAATATACTTTCCTCATTAAGCAGATGCGTTCATCACCTCCTATTTATTAAAACCGTAATTAACAGTGGCTAACAATTATAAAAAAATGCTGTATGCTGTTGGCATCTGTTATACAATTTACAAAATCTATTATGGAAATGGCTGGTGAAATTGGAAAATTCGAGGCAAATATAATATAATGAATATGGCCTATCGTGAAGTTTCAATGGATTTCTTTCATAATAACTGATTGGACTAGTTGTTTTATAGTAGGTAGGTGCTTAGAGTTTAGGACAAGCAAAACATTGCTTCATGTGTTTCATTGGACGAATAACATAAACAATCAAGCTAAAACTTCGACATTTTCGCTTTGTGATAAGCCTCAAAATACCGGAATGTATATTATTAAGGCTTACTAACTTACTTACTTATTATCTTAATACTTAATATAAAAATTTACCTACACTCCAGTGGTTTAAGTACTTACATATTTTTATCAGCTAGACTGTAATAACCAGTATTAATAGTCCAACTGGCCTAAACTATTGCAGGATATATAAGTACAAGTTTTCCTGTCTGTACTTTATATTATATCTACATAAAGTCACGCTTGTGACCCCGAAGAAGTAAGCCAAGGTATATTATGTACAGACCCACGTTTCGCCCCATAAGTATATGGTTCACGTAATAGGTAGTAAAGTTCGTTACTATATACCGGGTAGATTTTTAGAATCCCTGACGCTACTGAGAATAACGTAGCAGAAAATCTTTGCCTGAGCCAGAAATCAATCCCGACCACTCACGATCAGTTCTTATCGTCATAGATGTAGATGGGGGCCACATTTATCTGGGACACGGAGAGAATGGAGTTGTTGATCCCAGCTGTTATGAACCTCTACGACAGTAGCTATGAGAATTCAGGACACTCAAATAATCTGGTGTAACTAACCTTAGAATATCACTATCCTTTTCAGTTGAGAAGGTTTGCATTTGTATTTTTAAATTGCAATCACTCAAAATAAAACTGATATTCTGTTAGAACTATAGGTACCTAATAGCTAGGCTAGAAAGTCATAATAAATATATTTCGGCATATAAATAAGGCTAGAATGATGATGATGCTTATATCTATATAATAATGTCAAATAATACTATTCTTTCCAGAAATATAATGCCCGCAGAAAATTGGGGCGTGTCTGCTATATCTATGGGTGAAGGCTGGCACAACTACCACCATACGTTCCCCTGGGACTACAAAGCATCTGAACTCGGCATGCCTTTAAACGTCACGACGACAATACTAAACTTCTTCGCGAGGATCGGATGGGCATACGACTTAAAGGCGGCCTCGCCGTCACTTGTTCACGCCGTAGCAAAGGCCCGCGGGGACCCACAAGACCAATACTAAAATACGCTAGTCAAATGTCATAATAAGTTCATTTATATGGCGCGGCGAATCTCGGTACTTGATCTTTATAAGCTCGTAAACTTAGATTTAAGTCCTGTATATATACCTATAGTAATGTAATGTAATGATTTATAGATATAATAGCGGTCTTATTCGTAAAAATCCCAAATAAAGTTTAAAAATGTTCTGTAGTTGAAAGTGAAGTCGTTCTTTAACCTTTTGAACGCCACGTCATAACGCCAGCTCCATGTCCTGTACGCCCGAAAATCGATATATTAATATATTGTTTTTATGATCAAATATTTGAATAACTAATATGCAAATTTTGTTTGCTGTGTACAATTAAGTAATAATTGGGCATTCAATTTTTAAGTTAGATCAATAAAATACAGAAAAGTAATGATTATTTTGTAATAATATGTTTATTTTGTATATTTCTGTGCTCTGTTTTTTGTCGAGTATAGACGACGTTGGCGCACAGGGCACGCTTGCGCATGTCGAGTATAGCCGACGTTGGCGTTCAAAAGGTTAAAAATCATTATTTAAACACTTTCAGTATACCTTTAATATCTAGGTCCGCCATTGTTTGGCAAACTAACATTAAGTACCTACTGTGCATTTTATGAAATATAAATATAAGCAGTTTGTAAGTTTTATGAATAAGACCGTACCACTTTTACCTAAATATATTTCGCCACATAATGGCAAACGTGATTTTAGTACTTAAATATATATTATAAATGTTAAGTACATATTTAGTGATGCAACGTAGGTAGGTATATTATTATTAAAGTGCTGTAAAGGTATTTACTAGCGATGGGTCGTTGACGGTTATTTCGTTAACGTAACGTTAACTTTAAATTACGTTCGTCAACTAGTCGATCAACTAGTTAAATTTGTCAACGAGTTAACGTACTACTAATGTCAACTTGTAACGTAAACCGTTAATTAATTGAAGGTTTTTTATTTGACCTGATATTTTATTGTTTATTTATAAACAATTTGATTAAATGTATTAATAAAAAACGTTTGATTGATGCTTGTACTTAGATGAACTTCCCTTCATACTTTTTCTTCAGGCTTAGGACTGACTAAATTCGTCATCGTTTTCTTTAAAAAAATATGTATTTCAAAAATAAGTCTTGCCTACGTAACTTAGAGTTCAAATTCGACTGTCGCTTGCAATGTATGATGTTATTTTCAACGTAAGTATCGAGTTAAATTCATTAATGTCGTTGACGAATTCAACTAGTTGATTCATAAACAGTTAACGTTAGAACGTTGACTGCAGATCTACGGTTGATTCAACTAGTTCGTTGATTTAACGCCCATCGCTAGTATTTACCTACTAGCAACACCATACTTCCGTATAACTAATGCACCAGAAATTAGTTTTATTCTGATAAGAAACTATTTTCGGACATTTAGCTAAGATTTGTATTATGTTCGATAACACTGGGAAACAGTCATTTTGCGGCATGGTAAGTTGAAGTCAATTTTGTGTAAGTTCAGTAGGTATGCTGAATACGAGAAAATATCAGATTTATTAAAATGACTCTAGTTTATGAGATAAGACTTAAAACTATATATCTGAAAGAAGGTCGAAATAAAAAAACAAATACCTACATGTTAAATATATATTTTAGAAGCGGCTATATAATAACGACAAGAACACTCAATACATATGCTAAGTAATAAAAATCATAAAAAAAATATTAAGAAAATGTATCTGTAAGCTTTTCTATTGTGTTTTTGTTTAGGACAATCCCTTATTAAACTGAAGCAATAGTCTGCCATCATAATACATATAGCTGTCCCATCGGCCTTGGTATATTTCTATTATTGTTCTAATGTCCTGATGGAACCGTTCTTTTTGTTAAATATCTCAAGAACCAGGGTCAATCCATGCAAAGTAAATACATTTCGGATATGACTGATAAAGGTGTTTATTAAAACCAGTAACAAAATTAGTGCCACAGAAAATATATAGGTATTTTTTGTTCCCCAGTGTAATAGGACAATACGGTCAAGTAACGTTTAGATTTATGTTATGGTCGTATTTTAGTGTACCCACTTTTACATGTTTGCTTGAAAGCAAACCCCGTTTTCAATTTTACTTTCTGGTCTCAAGGCATTTAAATGTGATGAAACACATAACTCATAGACCAGTTTTAAAAAAATTGGGCAACGGCTGTTCCTCGACAATTAAACCGAGTACGCCTAGTGTCGCAAGCAACCCTAGACGAAGATGAATCCTACACTAGTTTGTCATCTTAAAAGTATCGACAGGAAAAGTAAATTTAATGTCTATTGAAAATGTAGAATGCTTCGAAATAATATTCGCATTATTTAAGAGTTTCAGGCGCTTAGCGCAGATGTCGTATTTTATGAACTTACATAATTAGCCGCCTCGCATCGCGGTAAGTCTAGTAAGAATTCACCGTGCTTTAAATTCAACGTTGTAGTTGTATATAGTGTAATTGACGATTCACTATTCCGTCATTCACGTAAATTAACCTTTACTTATTTTAATTGAATTGAATAGCTATAATATGTAGGTACCTATTCTTATAATTGTGAAGGTTGTACCTAAATGGCTATACTTAAACAGCTCACAGCAGTAATGATAAATCGCTGGTAGTACGAGCTAATGTCTATCTAAATCGCTTTATTCTGTTATTAGTCGTGATTTAAAAACAATACTTTAATTAAGTACCTACCTATCCATATGTTTGTTAAAACAGGTTCAGAATCTAAAGAGAGGTATAAGAAATATGTCCTAATAAGGAAAAAAAAGTTTTTTGTGATTTGACCTACGGTTTTTTATACATCAATGCCTACGGCACCTTAATTTGCTACTTATTCTTATAGATCTTCGCCCTAATATTTAATTACCTCGATAATCAAGCGATGTCAAGGTTTCGATTAATTTTTATAATTACCTATTAATGTATCGAATAATTCAATATTGTTAATTATTTTTATAATAATATATTAATTATTTTTGATAATTAATTATTTTTATTGATACCATATCGCTACTATGATATACAATCGCATATTCATTATTTTTTGTTGTCCTTAGAGAGTACCGCGTAAGAGAGAAATTAAGATCAAGATAAGTTTATCATAGATATGTATGGTCAATTAGACATGTACAATTATATATGCAAACATTTTTCTGACATTCAATTTTTCCATCGGTCATCAATTATTGGCATCTTCAAGATTATTATTATATTTTTTATATCTTAAATTCTTGTAATAACTTTAAAACCTAAACTAAACTAAAAAAGATATTTCATTGTTTTTGGAATTAGCTTTCTGATATTCATTGCAACAAAATGTACCTAATAAACCACAATATTGTAAAGCTGAATAAAAAGTAATGGAACATTTCTCGATGATTTCAATCAGAAAATTTAAACTGTACAATATACGAAATAATCGTGAGTCTTCTATTCAGTTATTATAATAAGGGCAATTTTAGTGTAAATAGTCCCACACAAATATGATAATCATTTAATCTAAGTATTGTGTAACTAACTAGCCTTGTCTACTACAACAACAAATACAAGATACTTAAACTTGGATTTTACATGATGCCTATGAACTGAATATGTCACTGTTATAGTACTTGTAATACAGAAAGGATGATACATTAAGTTAGCACTTAATCTGTAATTCTTAATCTGTAATTCTGTTTCTAATTACTATTATTATAACATGTTAATAATATGTTATTATCATTATTAAAAATTTATTTTTAGTGCAATGCTAATTAGCAGTCATGACATGACATTAAAAATATAATTATCATAATTATATTTTTAATGTCATTAATTTCGACACCTTAACCTGACTATTCTTACATAGCATTGCACTTAACTTTACAAATTATTGCAGACAGTGTCGATGACTTACAGAAACCTAACATTGTATGATAATAATAATAGTTAAATAAATAAATTTACAATTGGAATAATATATGTTTTAATTTTGATGTGACATAGTGACGAGAGTACCTAGTACAAACATGATAAATTAGTAAATTATAGAAATAAATTATCACAACTGTCTAAATACAATTGTCTGTAATCATATAGTGACAAGTATTTATTATATGCCTTAAAATATACTTTTAGAACTAAATAAAATCACAAATACAGCACCAACATGCATAAATTAAATAAAACAACACCTGTACCACTTGTCAACAACAGAATTTGAAATGCAAGTTCACATACATCATAAAAACAATTCAAAATATAACACTATTATTTGTGCTTTCTCAAAGAATCCATAAGGAAATTACAACACTGATAGATAAAAACCACTATTTGTATAGATAACTACAACATGAACATTGTTTTTTTGATGATTATTAATCATATTAAATGAAAGTAAATATTTAAATTATTGTGACTTGGATATCATATTTTTTACTATATTTACTGCTTTTTTTATGACAATAAGATTTTCAATTTATAAATATGCACAAAGCAATATACATAATATACTTATATTCTAACGGTATAAATGTATTACATAATTATACTCCTTAGTTATTGAAATTCCTTAATAATCCTGGCACTAAGAGATAGGTGGTGGTTTCAGTCTTCAATTAATGTAAAGAGATCTGTAGTAGGCTTAACATGAATTTCTGAAGAGACAACTTCTATTTTATTATCTGTACTTATTTTTGCTTCTTTTACTGGTCTACTGTGCTCGTCTTTAGCTGGCTTCCTCTTTAAGCTAAGAACTTTATTTGAATAAATACCTTCACATCCATTGTGATCACTGGATGAAATCTTTCTCTTCTTAGTTTTAGTAACAACAAAGTCTAAATCTGTTGAGTCATCATCAAAGTCAGCATATACAGGCACAGATCGGCCACTTCTAGTTGATCTCACAGGCTGGACTCTTGTTGTTTCTTCAACAATCTGTATTGGTGGAGGCCATGTGGCAAATATAGCAGACTGCCTTGCTTGGCGATAAGTGTTTATAGACATAAGTTTGATATAAACAGCAAGTGTTCGAGCTTTTTCAGCTTGAGTTAAGGTGCTAGGTAGTAAGCTCCATGGCATACGCCTATCTTTGACATTCAGATACTGCCTTTTCATAGACTTTGTTGTTAAGGTACTGGAGGAATTATTGTCAGCCTAGAACAACAACAAATTTCATCAAAGATACTAATGAGCATGATGAACACACATTGTATATTTAATATGGTAACCATAAACATGTTTGCCGGCAATACTAACTTTAATACGAGCAGCTTCGTCTTCTTTTTCAGTTGATTTGGAATTTTTCAAAGCTTTTAAGAGATCTCTCATTTCTTCTTTGCTCAAACGCTCATCTTCTAAACCAAAATCTAAAAGCATAAGTAGTTTATTTCACAGGCATAAGGTGTACATGTATGATTTGATTTCGAGAGGCAGCTAGTTTCTTGCAAGATAATAAGTTTATAAAACAATGAAAATAAGGAACAATAACTATATAACAACAAAACAACATCACATCTTATAATTTATATACATGGTTATTTACATACTGACGGTATATTAAATAAATTACCGATCAATTCAGTTTTCATTGACTTCATTTCCGAATCGCAACTATCATCAGATGACAATGCAGCAGGCTCCATTTTAGTTGAGTTTCGATCGTTCCAACTAGGTACTGTATTCATACTACATATTTAAACATGATAAACAATAGCTAAGTAAGAGTATGGAAAAATTTCATTTAACATCAAACGCTGATATAAACAGAACACAAATCAAAATATCGTACTATTTACAAAATATATGTAGTCAATGTCAATTTTGACGTTTACTTATTATTTTCTGTTTGTTGGCAACTATTAGAGATGTCCAATTTTATAGTCTACTTATCAAAAAAATATCTGGATATTCCTCTTCACTTGACACATGTTTTGTCTTATATCCGACTTGTTTGGGCACAGCTAGCTACTGGTGAGTGTGGTGACAGCAATCAATTACTGCTGGTTGTCCCAATTTGTTTGTGTTAACGACCGGCATTTACACAAGATATTGGTGATAACAGGTACAACCTCGAAACCGACAAGTCATTCATTATCACCTACGTTTGAGACAGGCACTCATTTTGTTTCTTTCTTATTTATAATCTAAACCACGCCAGCAAGAAAGGAAAAGAAGTAGTCTAGCATACAAAACAATTAAATTGCTGAGTATAGTACTAATATAGCCGAGAAAACATGTACAAGATTTGACGGTAAATCCAATAGCATGTAAAAGTTCGTCAAGATATTTGAAGTTGGTAACGTATGGAATGAATTTGGATATAAATAAAAGTGAAAATTAATCTTTCCTCACAGTAAACATACACACACACACTTTAGAGTAATAGGGCACAAGCATATAAGAAACAGGTAGTAGAGTCTTACTAATTTCAACATAAATGTGCCTGCTCGACCGGAACATTTCTGCCATTTTACTAAAAATTACGCATACCCGAATTGTTTGATGCCCAAACCAGGATGTAAGGTTTCAACTCAAAATTCTAGAACGCTATGTGAGCCACCGCTGTTTAGGGGCCGGGTATCTAGAGTTAATACTCATAAGGGTTTATGAGTATTAACTCTAGATACGCCAATGCCTGCCTACAAGTGTGACTATGTTGTAAATATGAAATCACGCTCGTATCTTATATCGACGTGTTGAAATGCACGACGTACAAGTTTCATGTTAACGTTGATATAAACAGCTTATACTAATTTTGTACTGTCTTATTAGTTCCAAATATAGTAAAATCCTGAACTTACGCAATAGGTGGGACTGAGCGATAACCGCGTAAGTCGAATTCGCGTAAGTCAGGCTTTAATTTCGCATATAAATAGGTACATATAATATAAATTATTTTTAATTGATGTCAGAAGCTAAAGAAAATAATAATCCATAATATTGTCTTCTGTTTACGCGAATGTTGTTCATTGAAATTAAACGGATTTTTTTACGGATTTTATCGCGTTGTTTAATCCGTATAAATGAGTTTAATTTCAACAAATAATAATTCAGTCAATAAGTTCAAAGAATCTTAGATTATCCACATATAAAATGGCCAACTGAAGTTATTTTGATGTAGAAGGCTTCATAAAATCTAACAAAGTACTTTGATGTCTCAAAGATCTTTCTCCGGCAAAATTTCGTTAATTCCTGGACATTAGTGTAGAGGCATTAAGTCTATAATCTAAAATCAAGAGTTGTGTGGCGCACAAATTTAATAAAAGACAAATTAACGATATTTGAAATTCGCGTAAGTCGGGGTAGCGTAAGTCAAGGCATTACTGTACTTTAATTTAACTCAGATATTTTTAAATACATTCATAAGCATTATGCCACGTGTTGTACGATGTGATTAAATGTTGTGTCATGTTGGTGAAAACATGTTTTACAGATTCCATTTACTATGATGAGCAACGTGCAGAGTAAAATGACATTTAAAATTAAAACTGCCAAGCGAAAGATATAAAAGACAGCAGTCAAGATTTAATTTTAATTCCCCTCTCTATTTAACCCACTCCAACCTACCAGGCTACCACCACCCTGGCATCAAAAAATATCCTGATGCCATACATAATTAAATACAGTAATATCATTCTCATTCATTCGTTTCGTTTTTAAACTGTGGTGTTGCAATGCTTGTTGCACTATTTTTTATTGTTGATTCTTTAAATCATTGACATAGTTTTGTGATTTATGTTTATAATGTAATCAGTACGATGAAATCACAAAAATGTTTTGTGAATTGAATTAAAATAGTTATTTTAATGAACCAACCTAATTCAATTTAAGTTGGACAAAATGGAAGAAGAGATAAGATGTTTTGTTTGTAAGGAATTCTACCGAGAACCAGTACTTCTACCTTGCGGTCATGCACTGTGTAGAGTCTGTGCAGTTAACTTACAGACCCACATACACGAAGCAGACAATTCAGCGGCATCAAATGATTATCAAGAGGCAGACAAAGCTTCAGTGTCTAGCGAAACTGACAGCGGTGTAGTATGTGGATCAAGGCCTAATAGTTACGCAGGAACCCCGGCTGCGCCTGTCTATTCCAGCGCTGCATTCACAATAACATGTCCATCGTGCAGTAAGTTAGTTTACTTAGATGATAATGGAGCTGAGGGTCTACCGCCGTTTCGGGTTATGCGTACTATCGTGGAACGATTCGGCGGTATTACAGGCACACCTCCGGCTGAAGAAGCTTGTCAGATGTGTGAAGGCGACCGTCGTGCAGCTGTTGTACGATGCGAGCAATGTTCTGTGCGCTACTGTGCCGGATGCCGCGATGCCTGGCACCCGACTCGCGGTCCTCTGGCGCAGCATGAACTGCGAGCACTCGGCACTACATGCGCAGACCATGGTTCTCCACCCGTCCTTTACTGCAACACTTGTTTAGTGCCAATCTGCCAGCGTTGCCTTGCTGAGAGACATTCTACACATGAAACACAAGCATTATCAA
Source organism: Catocala nupta (assembly GCA_963675205.1). Lineage (NCBI taxonomy): Eukaryota > Metazoa > Arthropoda > Insecta > Lepidoptera > Erebidae > Catocala > Catocala nupta. The sequence continues at coordinate 19,629,928 of OY776086.1, read as the reverse complement.
TTGCTGCCAGAGCTCATAAGGTAGGCATACAAATTTAGAATGTAGGTATGTCTTCTAAATATGATATGTTATTATGCTAAATTTGTCTATGATACTGTTTTTGTTTTAGACTGAATTATCACAATCATTGCAACATCTATCTGAACAAGCCAAAGCAATGACAGAATACATACAACTGGTTAAGGGATCCGGTGACAAAATTAATGTAAGTATTTTAAGACAGGTATCATGCACATGGCTGTTCATTCTGTTTATGGCTGTTATATCAAAACATTTAAAATTGACAGGAATCATGTGAAGAACTGGAAAAGCAAATTGATCAAGCATGTACAGAAGTAACTCGTGCCATAGACAGGAGACGTGATGAACTGGTGCGAGCAGCTCGAAATACACGAACACAGGCCATAACTAACATGCGCTCCCTTACATCACATGCTGCTCAAAAACTGCGGGAAGCAACAGCATTATTGCATTTTTCTATAGAGGCTCTGAAAGAATCTGATCATGCAGCTTTCTTACAGGTAAATATATATACTATGCAACATGACACAATCTATATTGGGCTTATTGTTTTATAGCAAAGTATAAATGTACCCATTACATACTTTTTGAAGTATTTATGGCAACTTGGTAAGGTACGGGTATCTGAAATTTATTTTAACCTCCTGCTTTGTAGTATGTAAATTTATCAATCAAACTTAAAGCTTATATAAGATATGTTTTATAACAAGAGTTGCCATACTATACAATATGTTTGGATAGAATCTTTTCTATTTATAATAATAATAATTGTTTTATATACTTATGTAATTTTACAACACTCTTTCTTATTGTCTGAAAGACACAACAGATAATACTAATTAGTACAATATAATCCAATGTATCTACTTGATATATATGTATGTATAATTTATAATCCTATTAATACTTACACTAAGCATATAAGCTGACCTAATTTCATTTGCTTATCAGCTATCAACCCACTATAACATGTTGATAACATGGTGTTATCAATTCTGTCATTTGAACTGAAATTGATGTGATGACACACTGTACTCATTATGTGACTCTGATTACTTTTACATACTTGCATCCATTACTAGTGATGCTCCATTTTATCAGTCTTGAAAAATTATATCTGATTCAAATGATTATAATTTAATTAATGATTACTTTAATAGGCAAACATAGATTTATTTATATACCTGTACACCCACAAAGAGATGGGCAGAGATATTTTCGCCTGTTTATGATCCCATGTAAAATTTCATGCTTGTATTTGTCCACTAAGAACACTGACTGGCTAGGTGATGCTATTGAGAATTTCGCAATAAATTTGCCTGCCCCTGACTTTGCAGTCGAACATAAGCGCCACTGACGATGCAATACATCCAGCCATTTTCTGTTACAGAATCCATTAGAACCATTTATACAGTGTGTCCGGTCATGGACCAGTGATATTCTAAATACTTATATAACAACAATTTTATACACAAATACACTAAACACTTGGGCCCAATCCACTTCCCCGCTATGTGGAAGCCATTTTGTTTTTCGTTGAAATATTCCCTATGTGGATACAAAAAATTGATATCTTCCAAAGTTTTGGTCTAGGCTAGTCCATGACCGGACACACTGTATAGTAAAGTTGTCATTTGTAGGTGGGTAACATTCTGTCAGCGCGTGCTCAAGAGACGGCGTCCAATCTGTGCTCATCTTTGGATTCGCCGCCCACACCACCTGCGCTCACCCTGGACATCGAACCCGTCTTACGTACCGTCAGGAGTATGAACTTCGTTGAGTGCATTCGTAAGTTACAATTGTAAATTCAGAGAATATTTAAATCTAATATTTATATCGCCGTGTTAAAGCCAAAACCGACCAACTCGATTTTAGAACTAAAATATTGATTTTGCTCCAATCGACTCAAAAAAGAAACCTCTTTCGAATGGTTAAACCGATTAAATGCTAAGTAGCTTAGATCCCGAGATAGTGGGTGCTAAAATCAACTGCAACGTTCGATTTTGCAAAACTAACTTTTCGAAAAGTGATATATTCAGATAATACATAAAGTTTCATAATCTTCTTGTGATAGAAACATTATACATATTTTTAAAGAACATGACATCCAAGTATGTTGCTTAACAGAACATTGGTTAAGAAGTAGTCAACTAATATTTAATAATGAACATTATACCGTTGTAAGTGCGTTTGTAAGAAAGAATTCTATACATGGTGGCTCTCTAATATATGTATGTAATAATCTTAAATTTAAGGAAAGAAATGATATAGTAAATCTTTCTATCGAGCGCACTGTTGAATTATCTTGTGTGGAGCTGGAGCAACATGTCATACTTTGCGTGTACCGACCACCGCAGAGTGACTTTAGTGTATTCGAAACAGTAATGGAGGATATTTTAAAACGCTTAAGTTATGGTAATAGGCATATAGTAGTATGTGGTGATTTTAATATTAATTTACTTCAGCAATCAGTTCTTTCTGTAAGACTTATTAGTTTATTTAGATCATTTAATTTAAATCATTTATTTTTCGAACCATCCAGAATTACATCACACTCTGCTACGTGCTTAGACAATATATTTTGCGAATGCCAATTTCTAAATAGGGCCATATTGAGTGATTTGACATCCAACCACTGTGGGCAAAAGGTTGTATTTCCTATAAATACAATTAAAAAAGAAACTATGATCACATGTAGACCAATGACATCTAATCGCATCAAGGAATTGAATAATAACATTAATGCCAAGGTTGTCAATATGGACCTAGATTGCAATAGTCCAGACGAACTATACGAGTCTTTGCTTAACGTCATTACACTGGAATATAACAAAATTTTTAAAATGAAGACATTTTACAAAAAATTAAAAGTTAAGTTTTGTGATTGGGCAACACCTGGGATATATACAAGTAGAGCTAAGTTATATGAATTATATGGAATAAAAAAATATAATTTTGATCCAAATTTTATCAAATATGTTAGAAATTATTCAAAATTATTTAAAAAGACTTGTGCTACAGCCAAGTCCCTTTATTTAAAAACCAAAATTCGAAATGCCGACGATAAAATTAAAGCTACTTGGAACATTATTAATAATGAAACTGGACGCACCAAGCAGCGTGATAATACTATTAACCTTAATGTAAATAATAAGATAATTTCAAATAACTTGCAAGTAGCTGAAACATTTAATAACTACTTTGCAAAGATACCTGTTAATACAACTAGTTCCTTAAGGTCTTGCCCAGTAAAAGCAGAATCCTTGGTTAGGGATAGCGTGGTGGAGTGTAAAGTCCTGTTTAGTTTTAAATATGTACATCCGCATGACATAATAAAAGTATTTAAGTCACTTAATTCAAAAAAATCAGCTGACTTGTGGGGTATTTCTGTGAAATTAATTACAAGTATTATTGATAACGTAGCGCCACACCTAGCTGCAATATTCAACGGATGCATTGATGTGGGCATTTTTCCAAATTTAATGAAATGTAGCAAAATAATACCATTATTTAAAAATGGATGTAAAAGTGATCCATGTAATTTCAGACCGATTTCTATATTACCTGCTATAAGTAAAATATTTGAGAAAATTATATTACAGCAATTAGAGAGCCACTTTAACGTAAACAACTTATTTCATACTCAACAATATGGTTTTAGAAAGGGTCGATCTACAATAGATGCGGGTGTTACACTTTTAAAACATATTTTTGCTGCTTGGGAAAATTCGCAAGATGCCATTGGCGTATTCTGTGATCTCTCAAAAGCCTTTGACTGCGTTGAACATCAAACGTTATTGCGAAAGCTCAGGCATTATGGAATTCGAAATGCTGCACTCGACCTCGTTGGTTCTTACCTAAGCGATAGATTACAACACGTTGAAATCAACGGAAGTAGATCTTCTGGATTACCAGTCGCAATGGGCGTGCCACAGGGCTCAATTTTAGGACCCTTTCTGTTTCTAGCGTACGTGAATGATTTGCCGTACTTCGTACAGAATTTGTGCGACATTGTATTATTTGCTGATGACACATCACTTATTTTTAAAGTAGACCGTAAGGCACCAAATTTACAGGGTGTTAATTCTTCACTCGCGCAAGTCCTGGACTGGTTCACGGCGAATAATTTACTACTCAATTAAAAAAAAACAAAATGTATTAAGTTTACATTGCCTAATATAAAGAGTCCTAGCATAAACGTTAATTTAAATAATGAAACAGTAACTTTTGTACAATCCACAGTTTTCTTAGGCATTACTTTAGATGATGAAGTTCAGTGGGGCGCTCAAATATCGTGTCTTGCAGGGAGACTTAGTTCAGCCGCATTCGCGGTTAGGAAAGTAAGACAGCTTACTGATATAGATACTGCGAGACTAGTATATTTTAGTTATTTTCACAGCGTTATGTCCTATGGCATACTATTGTGGGGTAAGGCAGCTGATATTGAAACAATTTTCATTCTTCAAAAGCGTGCAGTACGTAGCATTTATAATTTAGGCCCACGAGTTTCCCTGAAAGAGCGTTTTAAAGAAATTGGTATACTAACTGTTGCGTCGCAATATATATTTACGAATATTATGTTTATAAAACATAATATTCACTTATATAATAAGAATAGTGATATTCACAACTTAAACACTAGAAATAAGCATAAGTTGGTAGGTCCGTATCATCGTTTACATAAAGTTCACAATTCATTTGCGGGACTCAGTATACGCTTTTTTAATAAACTACCGATTGATATTATAAATTTACCTTTACTAAAATTTAAAAGTGCTGTTAAAAGTCAGCTTATCCGGAAGGGCTATTATTCAATCAATGATTACTTAAATGATAAAAACTCATGGAACTAGTTGCTTGTTTCATACAGGATTCAAACAATGTATGTATTATATAAGTCAATTTAGTTATGTGAAGGTACTTCGTGTTTATTTGGTGGTGTTAAAGTATCTTTCTTTTCTTTTAAACAAACTTTATAAGTATTAACGTAAATTTTGTTTTAACTACATTTAGTCACGAACTACCTTTTCATGTCACAAAGTGTAAGTGTATGCGTCCTCATGCCATACTACTGTCTAATACAAATGGCTACCTACTGATAAATATTATTTCAAATCTCAAATGCTTTTTACATAATATTACCAACTTTTCTTTATTTTAGAATTTAGTTTTATATGGACAGTGGCATATGCCATAATGACTGCAACACCTGGTACATAAATGAGTTGTAAAATACTGAAATTATAAGTTGATGGCGATTTAAAAGAGTGGCCTTGAGTTTCTTGCAGGTATCTTCTCATAGGCTCAACCTGCCTTGATTGCCTGAACCTTGCAACTAACATAAATGTAAATTCAGTAAATATAATAAACTCACTAACCCCTTTGACGTTCATAAGTGTTACTTTGTGACCTAAGTGAATAAATTATTTTTGACTTTGACTTTGACTTTGACTAACAGCAAGATAATAAAACCAGTTCAGTCAATTTATTTCATAATATTTTGAGTGGTAAAACTAAAAATTTTTTTGTTTTGCGCTATTATTTTCACGAATTTACACGATCAAGCAACTTATCGTTTTTTGACCATATTACACATAATTTAAATAAATCATGTTGTAAATAACTATTTGTTATAAGTAGGTATTCTTTGAGAAATAAGCCAATGGTTGATCTAGTTGAAGAACCAACTAATTGAGGTACCTACCTAGTAAAGTTTTGAGCCTATAACTAAACAAATAAGCCATATCTGTCATTAAAATGAATACGGTTGTAATTAATAGATGTAAGAGAATAATTCTACAAATAAAATAGATTCTATATGTCCTTAGAAATATATAAAAACATTTTACAAAGATTCAAAACGCAATACCACGATAATATTTTTTAACAAAAATGGTCGACTTAGTGGGTTTTGGCTTTATCACTATTAATATTATTTAACTAAAATATTTTTTTATAATTCCCTTTGCATTCATGGATTATTCAGCAGCAGAAAGTTCAATGCAGTCACCAGGTAAAATAAATAACCAAATGACATTATTATTTTTACATCACATTATATTCCAACCCTGCTTTGGAATACCAATGTCTCCAAAGGATCATCTGAATGTTTTGCAAAGATGTGCACCAACCGATGAATTTCATTGGTTGTTAGGCAGCGTGCGGGGAATACCCGCGTGCTGTATATCAGCTGAGATATCAATAGCTCATTTTCTTGTGTGCGTTACGATTGCTATGCCAAGTTATACAAACAGAAAATAACTTCGCCAGAAAAATTGTCGGTATTTGTCAAAATCGAAGGGCACAAACTAAAAATTTTTCATAGTAGAAATAAAGAAGTTATAAGGGTTTAAAATTGGCCGCGCGAACGTAATGTCGACGATTGCACGGCCATAGAGATCTCAGCAAGTGCTTGGGTTAGAGATCTAATTCTTATTGTCAATTGAAGACTGAATTTGTCAAAAATTGTCGAGAAATGAATTACAAGCTTTAGACCAATATTTTACGAATTATTATTATCACCTCGGAAGCTATGGCCGCGCAATCGCGCACTTGTAGTTTATTTATTGTTGATTATTTCTATAAATTTTAAGACTACATACAGTAAAGCTGTTACAAGAAGAAACGTCTTAATTTGTCAAAACTAACAAAAACAATAAATACTACCAAAGTTTAGTTAAACAGACGAAATCAGTCCAAAATAAAAAGTACGTGGCCGCGCGGTCGAAACGTTACTTCGTAGGTTGATATCTGATTATCGATAACTGCTAGGATTTCGGTGTGAACATCCATTTATTCGACATATTAACCTCATTAGAATGACATTACGTTTTACCATCAGAACAGTTTACAACGAGTGTAAATTTAAAAATAATGTGATCTCAAACAATGTTCTTGCAGGGTAACCATAATTTCACACATAAAAAACAATTTCACAGCCGCGCCGCTGTCGCAGATCCCGAGAAAAGCCAGTCACAGTTGAGCGCCAGCCTGCTTTATTGCCTTATGTAAATGGTGTCACTGACAAGATTGGCTACATCTTGAAGCGAGCTTCAATCAACACATACTTCAAGCCACAAACGAAGATAAGTCAATTTTTAACATCCGTCAAGTGCCAATTACCTTTACAAGATGCAGGGGTCTATAAAATAGATTGTGACTGCGGACTCTCATACATTGGTCAAACAAGAGAAGCATAGGCACCCGCATAAAAGAACACATAGCTGATGTAAAACACCTACGCTTGTTGAAGTCTGCTGTGTGTGAACATGTGCAACAGGGGACCAACCACTACCTGAGATTTGATAAACCGCAGATTCTCGCTAAAGAACACCGATTCCTACCAAGAATGCTTCGCGAGGCTATTGAAATTAAAAAACAAACTAATTTCAACAGAGAAGATGGTTGGAATGTACCACCAGCTTGGGATCCAATAATTGAAATAGTCAAACCCAAGAAGAAGCAAACCACAGATAGACTTCGTGATACTTTGAGCTCATTTTGCGTAAAAAGAAACACCAATGATTAAACTATGTACTTTGAAATAACTACACTGGAACATTGAGAGAACTTCCATCTTAGTCTCCCCATGACCATGGCTGCTGAAAAGCAACCGAAACGTCGGGAAAAGTGTTAAATTAAATCTAAATAGTTGAATAATTTAAATAGCTTAAATTGATGTAAACAGTAACTAGTAAAAGTGTTTAACAATAGTAGTTTAAAGTTTCAAAATTATGTAATAATAGTGTTTTATAAATAACAACGCGATAAAATCCGTACAAAGTTTGTTTAATTTTAATGTATAAGATTCGCGTAAACACAAGACAATATCATATAACAATAATTATATTCAGAGTGAAACATATTCATAGGATGGTCACTTTTAGTAGAGACACATTCATTTCTCCAGTTTTCAAAATACGAAGGTATTTCTAAAAACACTCAGTCGTTTGAAAACGTATGCCTTATATTAGATTTTTGTTTAAAGCAAGATTTATTTCTTGGTGTTAGTCTTTTTCTTTTCTTTGTTCCATCCTGTTTTTCAATCCTGTTCTAAATAATAAATCATTGATTAAAATAAAGGTTGTTAAAGAATTTTATTTTATGTGTTGATTTTTCGTAATTTTTAAATGTTTGTTAATTTTGCAAGCTGTGATGAATAAACATATCATATTATTGAAATATACAATTATTTTATTAAGTAATAACTAATAATACATTTTGCAGATTGAGCTACATATTATCTAATATAATTGCTGGTCTCCAGTAAGAAATATTTCCAAATAAAATCGAAATTATGGTTACCCTGCACGATCATTATTTGAGATCACATTATTTTTGAAATTACACGCGTTCTAATCTGTTCTGAAGGTAAAACGTTATGTCATTCTAATGAGGTTAATATATATATAATAAATGGATGTTCACACCGAAATCCTAGCAGTTATCGATAATGAGATATCAACCTACGAAGTAACGTTTCTACCGCGCGGCCACGTTGTTTTGGACTGATTTCGTCTGGTTAAACTTTGATAGTATTTATTGTTTTTGTTAGTTTTGACAAATTGAGATGTTTCTTCTTGTAACAGTTTTACTGTATGAAGTCTTAAAATTTATAGAAATAATCAACAATAAATAAACTACAAGTGCGCGATTGCGCGGCCATAACTTCCAAGGTTAATAATTCGTAAAATACTGGTCTAAAGCTTGTAATTCATTTTTCGTCAATTTTCGACAAATTCAGTCTTCAATTGACAAAAAGAATTAGATTTCTAACCCAAGCAGTTGTTGAGATCTTTATGGCCGCGCAATCGTCGACGTTGCGTTCGCGCGGCCAACTTTAAACCCTTATAACTTCTTTATTTCTACTTTGACAAATTTTTAGTTTGTGCCCTTCGATTTTGCCAAATTCCGACAATTTTTCTGGCGATGTTTTACTGTTTGTTTATCTGTGCAGAGCAATCATAACGCACAAATTTCCTTTAGTCGTTATCGCATATTCGGGGACACCCCGCATGCGGGATAATGATTGAGTAAACAACTAGTGAAACTGACCCTTCAAATAATAGTCACATACTTAATGTTATTAGCGTGCAGCGTAACTGTCTATTAGTAACTAGCTGAAACGCGCAACTTCGTGTGCGTCACATAAGATCATTTTTTTTTTAGTCATCGGTTTTCATTGATGCTTCGCTCCTATTGTCGTAGCGTGATGTTATATAGCTTATAGCTTTCCTCGATAAATAGGCTATCCAACACTAAAATATTTCTTCGCGTTTTTTTCGCGATCAACCAAACAAACAAACTCTTCAGCTTTATAATATTAGTATAGATGAGATAATATCGGTAACGCCACATTACAATTTGGCATACATGTTATATACAGGATGTAACAAAAAGGTGTGGTCATATTTTAGGGTCGCTATGTATATCTGATAAATAGGCTATGTGCCCTAACCCCATATCAAAATATCGAATTTTAAATTATATGACAATTTAAATCATTTTATTTATTTGTTATTTAAATATTAATACAAAACAAGTTACGTCAGTATCTTTTTATCCTTTCAACTAAAGGTCATTCATTCTTAGTTATGTTATAAAACATGGCCGAGCCGTTATAAAAAATACCGTATTGTTTCTCTTTTTTTTTCAATGCTTGTATCTTTCCCGCGGTTTAGAAATTAGCCGACAGAAAGTAATGTTTTTTAAAATAAGAATAGAAGAGGGTCTGGTGATTTGGAGCGCACGGGAATAAGCCGGTACTGATTGATATCAGTACCGGCTTATTCCCATCAATAAAAAGTGTTGGGTAAAAGCTGTGTGGTGAAGTGATCTCCTCCTCCAGCTTTTACCCAACACTTTTTATGATTATTAATATTTATAAACATGTACTTATTAAATTATTTATTACAGCTAGTTTTCAAATATCCCACCTTGTTCATAAATGCATAGTTGTGTCCGTTGCATTATCTTCCCATTAAGATTTTGCAACATCTGTGGGGTCACCGATCTATGTTAGAACGACCAGCTGTATTGTAAACAATTTGAATAGGTAACATTATCCACATCTGGGCAAACCTATACAATCCTACAGCCGCGCGGTACGTAAACATGCAATAGGGCTGAGCTGCCCACTAACAGCATTTTAATTAAATCTGCCTACTTTGAGTTTCTATTTATTTTTGTGATTGTAAATATTTTTAATTTTATTTAAACAAATAAAATACTTTGTGAATGGAATAGGAAGTGTTCAATAAATATGCATGTTGTTTTTTGAATGGTAGATTTAATTTAAAAATACATGTTTATGTTAGATTTAAGACTTAATAACAAATCGGTCTTATAAATTTGCGACTGAAAAATATTTGCTTCCTCGACTGAGACGTACGGAATGCTTTATTATTATATTCTAAAATATAAAAAATCCGCATTCGAATATAAAGCTTAATTAAAAATTGTTTTGGGAAACATGGACAAGGAGGAGAAAAAGGAATATCTTTTACTTGGTTATACACTCGGCGTCAAAAAAATCGCACCTTTGCAAAAATTTAATTCAATTCGGTTTATGTCGCGTTTAATCCTTTGTATGGTTGTTTTATGCTATTTATTTGAAAGGTTGGTGGGTATAGTAACAGTAAAATACAGAAATATGTATTCAATTACAATCGTTTAAAAAAAAACAAGGTGCATGTGTCAAGTGAAAAAATTATCTTTATTAGGAAAAAATATTCAAACAAAAACAGGCATTAAAATTACAAAACAACAAAAGAAATTAATAAAAAATGCTACTTAAAACCTAGTGCAACCCCCCCTTGCTCTAATAACAGCTTCCATTCGTTCTTGCATAGACCCAATCAGCCGTACCACACTATCTTGAGGAATCCTATTCCATTCTTCAATTACAGCATCATGGAGGTCTTGTAGAGTTGCTGGGGCAGGATCACGTAACCGTACTCGTCGTTTTAGTTCATCCCAGAGATGCTCTATTGGATTCAGGTCTGGGCTTCTCGCTGGCCACTGCAAAACTGGAATCCCAACCTCGTGTAGATAATCCTGCACGATTACTGCGGTATGGGAACGAGCATTGTCGTGCATTAAAGTGAACCCATCCCCAACATATCCTGCATATGGGACTACATGCATGTCCAGCACCTCGGTTATGTACCGATGAGCGGTTAGTGATCCCTGACCACGAGCACCTCCAGTCCGGGATATGCAAACGAGTTCCGTCTTGCCGTCGACTGAAATTCCGCCCCAGAACATGCAAGATCCCCCTCCATATTCCACTGTCTCCTCCAAGCAAGCTTCAGAAAACCGTTCGTTTCGCCTTCTGTACACTCTCCTTCGCCTATCGTTAACGAAGAGACATACTCTCGTCTCATCTGAGAAGAGTACGGTCCTCCATTGTTCAAGATCCCAGTTGAGATGTTCTCGAGCGAACTGTAATCGCTTTCTACGATGCTGTGGCGTTAATTTCGGGCCCTTGGCTGGTCTTCTGGCCGCAATACTCCTTTCTCGCAGCCTTCTTCTAATCGTAGATGTGCTCACTGCGGTTCTACGAGCCCCACGGAGCTGCTGTTGCAGCTCAACAGCATTGGAGAAACGGTTCCGCAATGACGTCGTCACAATGAAACGGTCATCTCTCTCAGATGTACAGCGCCGTCTTCCTGATCCTTGTCTCCGGGTGTAGCCCCCAGTCTCTTGAAACCGTTGGAGCACTCGACGAATGGCAAAACGGCTCAAGTTCAGTTGTCGAGCAACATCACACTGTCGCATCCCTGTTTGCAGTAGTGCTATCACTTGAGCGGCTTGATCTGCAGTGGTATCCATTTTGTAGGGCTGTTTTCTTGTGTTCTGTATTTTCATGTGTTCTCTACAACGTCTGGATGTCGAATGACCTAATTTTGATGCTTACTGCCCTTTTTATAGCCCATGAAAGTGCGGCAAGTTGTGGTCTATGTAACGAGTATTTGGATATCATTTTCTTCAACATGCAGTACATGCGGTTGTTTAAGGAATTTATTCATTAGGTTGTTGTTTAATAAAAGCTAATTAAATGTACTTTCAATTAATATTAACATTGTTTGGGGTAAACGTACTGGTTTGCAAATTATTAGGCTTTATAACTTATTTTCAGAGAAGTGCGATTTTTTTGACGCCGAGTGTAGATACCTGCAGCTACTTTACAATTTATATGTTTAGTTTTAAAAGAAGTTCGCGCGGTTACTGTTTAGAAAACAACACACCGTACGTTCGTCATTCGCGACTGGTTGCGAGCCGAGCGCATGCCGACGCCGCACTGTGGGCTGAAAATCGACCTCCATAGACATAGAAATGAAAGTTGCTAGATGTTCGTTTTGTTGACGGATATGGCTTCTATTAGCTATTATACACATAACAATGTCATCTGAGCTAACTCCGCACAAAAATGAATTTATTATAAGGTTTTTTCGAAAAAAATGTATGGAGCTAGCATGAAAAATCTGAATATCTCTGAACTTGCAAGGAAAACCGTAATATCCTCAGAGATGGTTATAGGACTAATTATTTGTGATTTTTTGACATACTTCATATAACGGTACCTGCTGCAGAATTTTTTTTTAAAATCATCTTATTTTTAATTAATTTTTTTTAACATTAAACGATTTGTTTTGGTGTATAAATAAAGAAACAACACGTTATATGCATATAATACTAAATCTTCGCCAGTTATTTGTTAAAATATCAAGAAAATTATTTTTGCCTAACATAGTATATATGTTTTAATACAGTTAATTGGATACCATTACTGAACTTTGCATACAGGTAAACTACTGAATAATAAATTAGCCTTCTAATGAGTTCTGAATAAGAGATTAAGTGATTTGCAATGTCGCACAATGGTAACTACGGATTACACTAATTAAAATCTTACAGGTAAGTACATAAGTAACTTAAATAGTTAATTAAATATGTTACGAGTTCTAAGAAATATTTTCGACAACTGTCTAATGAGGTCGTTAACTAATGTTGGACTGAAATATAAAATGGTTAACATTTTGCATCATAATTTAGTTTATTCTAAGCTTTGTTACCCCTAACATATCACTGTGAAATTTTATAATGGAAAGTTTAAATACCAATTTAGACCTATTCGTTCTTCTAAAATGTAAGAGTACTTCATTTGATCATGAGGTATTGTTTAGTGAAGTTATATCCCGCCTAGACGTTTGTCTTTCCGTTGAAGATCAAGTGACTCTAAAAGAATTTTGTCGGAGATTTGTACGAGCTGCATCACAAAGGTGGCAAAAATCTCACCGAATTCTTGATACTTTTAGAAAACAATACGAAATTTGGCTGCATGCAACTATCGATTGGCCAAGTTGTATAAATTTAGTCGCTCAAGAACCAACTGCTGCTGAGGGATCAAGATCAATCTCTCCAGAACCCTCAACATCATACTCTGTTGGTACAATGACAAAGAGGTCACGAAAACCATTCGAAGATCTGGAAAGCAAACAGAAGAAGAGAAGATCTGATGAGCATAAAACTGACAATCCCAGTGAATTGGCATATACAGCAGCAGCGCGTTTTAAGGAAGAAGGTTGTGAGGATATCGCATCTGTAATCGAATATATGCTGAAACATCCTGAAGCAGCCTCTAAAATTAAGGAAACGCTTAAGCAACCGGTGAAAACTATCTTATTTACACCAGAAAAAGCACTTGGATTACTCCTTTCATTAAAATTATCAAAGTGGCAATACATCACTTTACGAGAGTCAGCTATTCGGGAAGGTAGAAAGGATATTTATCCATCCTACTATAAAGTGCAACAAACCAAGCTGGCATGCTATCCTCCGAAGCAATCAGTGTTAGTGACCGATTCATCGGCAAGAATAACCCTTCAAGCTTTACTCGACATTACGGTCAAAAGAATCCTCCAAAGTTTTCCTAACGATGATGTGCAAAATAAGGATTTAAAATTGATATCTAAATGGGGTTTCGATGGTGCGTCAAACCAAAGCCGATACAAGCAGAAAATGGATAGCGATCAAGACGATTCAAGTATTTTCATGACTTCCTTGGTGCCACTAAAACTGACTGATGGAGACAATACTTTGTGGATGAACCCAAAACCATGCTCAGCAATGTATTGTCGTCCAGTTCAATTTACTTTTGTGAAGGAAAGCGAAGCAGTAGTCATCGAACACAAACGACGAATGGATGAAGAAATTAAGGCTCTCATTCCTACAGAGTGCAATAATAGAAACAGGGTGAATCATCACCTAATGATGACAACGATCGATGGTAAAGTCTACACGTATTTGTCTCAAGCCAGATCAAGTTCATCATGCTATTTGTGTCTGGCAAAACCGACAGAAATGAACCGTTTGAGTGTAGTAACAGCAAAGACCGTATCTTCTGACATATACGAGTTTGGATTGTCATCTCTACACGCCCGTATAAATTGTATGGAATGTTTACTACATATTTCGTATAGACTAGATTTTAAAGAGTGGGCTGCGAGAGGTAACGAGCACAAAGAAATGCTAAGTAAGAGAAAAAAGATTATTCAAGACAAATTTAAAGACGAATTAAATCTATTGATTGACATTGTTAAACAAGGTTCCGGAACTACTAATGACGGCAACACTGCAAGAAAGTTTTGCAAATTTCCCCATAAAACTGCAGCCATTACTGGGTTGGACGAAGAACTAATAAGAAGATTTGCTGTGATTTTACAGGCAATAACTTCCGGGGAAAAAGTAGATATAATTAAATTTAAAGATTATGCCTTCAAAACAGCAGAGAGGTACGTGGAATTATAAGACTGGTACTATATGTCATCAACCGTCCACAAATTACTTATACACGGGGCAGACATAATCGAGAAGAATGATGTTGTACCCATAGGAAGTCTCTCGGAAGAAGCATCCGAGTCTCGCAATAAAGATTTTAGGAGGTTTCGGGAACATCATTCGCAGAAAAAGAGCAGGCAAGATTCGAATCATGATATCCTTAATATGTTAGTTGTTTCTTCGGATCCTTTTATAAATGTACAAAGGCCCAAGTTAGATGCCAAGAAAAAGGAGGATTTATTTCCTGAAACCCTCAATTTAATTCAGTTTCAAGAAACTGACTTTGAGTTTCTAGGCAATCTAGATTCTGATTCAGAAATCGACGAGAGTGATAAGGAAAACTAGAAACTTTTTGTGCTTTTAATTATAATTCTATTCAATGTAATTTTTTCATGATCTTTCGTTATTTAGCTTTGGTACGTAACTATGTTTTGCAATTGATTTATTTTTAAATATTTTATATTACTATTCTTGTACCTATTTATATTTTTGCATACTTTTGTACCTATGTTTTGTTTTATATAAATTTTATCAACTATTAAAAAATATCCTTCATTTAGACATAATAATAAAATAATTAGACAGTTGTCGAAAATATTTCTTAGAACTCGTAACATGTCTAATTAACTAATTAGTTTACTTATGTACTTACCTGTAAGAATTTAATTAGTGTACTCCGTAGTTACCATTGTGCGATATTGCAAATCACTTAATCTCTTATTCAGAACTCATTAGAAGGCTAATTTAATATTCAGTGGTTTACCTGTATGCAAAGTTTAGTAATGGTATCCAATTACCTGTTTTAAAAATATATACTATGTAAGGCAAAAATAATTTTCTTGATATTTTAACAAATAACTGGCGAAGATTTAGTATTATATGCATATAACGTGTTGTTTCT
The DNA here is from genome assembly GCA_963675205.1 of Catocala nupta. NCBI lineage: Eukaryota > Metazoa > Arthropoda > Insecta > Lepidoptera > Erebidae > Catocala > Catocala nupta. The sequence continues at coordinate 19,614,165 of OY776086.1, read as the reverse complement.
TTACTTTTACAATAAAACAAATCGTTTAATGTTAAAAAAAATTAATTAAAAATTAGATGATTTTTAAAAAAAATTCTGCAGCAGGTACCGTTATATGAAGTATGTCAAAAAATCACAAAAAATTAGTCCTATAACCATCTCTGAGGATATTACGGTTTTCCTTGCAAGTTAAGAGATATTCAGATTTTTCATGCTAGCTCCATACATTTATTTCGAAAAAACCTTATAATAAATTCATTTCTGTGCGGAGTTAGCTCAGACGACATTGTTATGTGTATAATAGCTAATAGAAGCCATATCTGTCAACAAAACGAACATCTAGCAACTTTCATTTCTATGTCTATGGAGGTCGATTTTCAGCCCACAGTGCGCCGTGAGGCGCGTAGGTATGACTCGAGTTCCGACTGTTTGTATGAAGATAGGTTACTGTATATTTATGTACTGTGCTATTAAGATCGCAAAAGTAAACAAAAACGTGCCGAGTTTAGGGTCTTTTGTAATTCTTAGAAACAATACACGTGCATGGCTGGTAGTGTTGTTTACGTATCGATTAGAATATGCTGATATTTATAAGTCGATACAAAAGAAAATTTAATATCTTGGTGAAAATAATGTATACAAATTTAATTCTCGCGGTTTTCCATTGTACAGAAAGGTGTGGTCATATTTAAGGGTCACACAATATATTATGTGACCCTTAAATATGACCACACCTTTTAACACCCTGTATAGAGAATAACTGTGTGTGTGTAGCGCCGGGTGCTCCGGAGATGGCGGTGGAGGCGTGCGCGGCGCGCGGATGCTCGTGCACGCTGGCCTGGCGCCCGCCTGCGGCGCCGGCCTCCGTGCGCGGCTACGTGCTCGAACTGGATGACGGACTGGGCGGACCCTTCAGGGTATGTCTTTGTTTCAAACACTACGTCCGCACTACCGATGTCTTATGTGATCCCTGTGTTGCGGTGATTTTAAAAACACTTTATTAATGTAACGTAACGTTGACCTTAAAGAAAATCAAAAAAAAATTACGAATAAATCTTAATATAGTGATGAATAAAAATACTCTTTTTCTTCTGTTTTCTATGCCCTTTAATAAGTTTTGGTTGGTGCTGTCCCAAACCGACATTACTTTTTGTTCTTTCATAAAATGCATTTTTAAAGCACTTAGTACATTGTGAGGTCTGCACGTTTTTCGAATCAAACAATTTATGCATATGTCTTTCTGCAACTAAAGCTAATCATGGAGGCTAATAAAGAAAGGCGTTTAATATACCAGACAGTGGATTAACACACATAGAATTTTTTTAAACATTAATGGTATTGTTCAAAGGAGGTGTATTGCGGTCGCGAGACTGTGTGTACCATAGACGGGCTACATTACGCGTCGCTGTACAGCGCCCGGGTAAAGGCTTTTAACGGCGCTGGAGAGGGGCCCTACAGTGAGGTCATCGGACTGCAGACTTCACCTGGTAAGTGAATACAATATTTATAGTCTTCTAACTTCTGATGATGTTACGTTCCGTCTGAATTTCCCGTTTTTGCCTTTGCCGGCAACGAACTTGGACCTAGAGACCTTATCACGAAACAATAATATCGTAATAAAATATTGTATTATGCATTTTTATTATTAAACTGATTATTTAACAAATTTGATCAGTTTGATAATAAAAATGATGATGCGGCAGGAGATCGTTTATATCTAATCAACCGAACAGAAGATTTCAAAGACTATACTAGACAACAGGACAGGCAAACCATAATATTTTTTTTACAAATCGAATAAAGTACGATTTAAAAAAAAAACTTTATAATCAGGACCGTTTTTTAATTTTATTATTTAATTTATCCATTTTTTGCACAAAATGGAACGCGCTCTCAAGGGTTTGCACGGACACAGCGCAGGAAATCCCCGTGTAGTGTTTTGTACATTTCGCTTGCAATTACGGTCTTGCATTCGTTGTAACAAGCATTCATTCGTTCAGTTTTGTTTACTATTATTATTACTGTGATGCGTGCGTGACCAATTTATTATAAATAAAATGCCTCGCCAAAGAGATGGGATTTGGGAACATTTCACGGAAAAAGCACTACCAAAACTGGCTATCGGGATATATGCAACAAATGTAAAAAAGAAATTCATGGTCTGGTTGCGAGGATGAAAATACATTACGAAAAGTGCAAAAATAATATTCCGGAATCTAGTGACGATGTTGAAGTTGTAGGTAAGTTATTAAAGTTATTATTTATTAAACAAACTAAAAAATACTTACTGGTTTTCTATATGTATAGTTTTGGTGATCGTACTCAGTGGACAACAGCATGATTAGTGCAAAATTTTAACTGTTCGATGTCTGTAGACATGAAAGACTGTAGACATGATTGTTTTAATGGTACTAACTGTGTAACAAATAACATCATAAGTAAAATATAATTATTTATTTTTCAGAATTGGCTACACTTTCCGAACCTAGCTCATCTGCAAGTTCTTCGGCAGAAGGCGACGATTGCGCGGAACCGTCTCTTAAAAAAAAGAAACTATCTGGAAACTCAAGCTCCTTTATAGTAACAACGCCAAAATCTACAAAAGAAACAATAGACCGACAAATAGCAAAGGCCATGTTTGCTAGCTTCAGAAGTATTGAACATCAAGAAGTAAAAAAGCCATTTCATTATTACGCCCAGGGTATATCCCACCGTCTCGGAAGGATATATCAGGCAAAGGACATCATTCAAGCTACGAACATTTTGTACCCAAAAATAAAAGTGCCGGGCAGAACAAAAATACTGCGGTTTTGTAGAAAATATGTCTATCAGCATTTTTTTCTATTACAGTGAACCTCTAAGTTTAACCCTACAACTGCTACATGTGATTAAAAATACAAAAATCATTATTTTTACGTACAACGTTTGTCTAATAGACACACATTTATTTACTTTAGTTAGTAATCATAAACAACCTAGCTACCTGCTATTGTTATGTGTGTGCGCACAATAAAACTATGCTGTAAAGTAACAAGTAATCTTTATTTTTCATCATTTTCTCACATTTACAATACATTACAGAATAAAAAATGGCCAAAATCACAAAATAGGTATTTATTTCATATTGCTATTATGATTTGTCATAACTGCCTAATGAACTGTGGAAAGACCGATGAAAGTGTTCGGATTCCTGAAATACGCGGAGGAACTAAAGCTTAACTCAATGCGAATATCACGGAAAACAAAAGTAAATGCGCACGAGCATGTAAACAAGCCGGCCGCCATTATCTTTTTGAAATAATAATAATAATAATATTAATATTCTACCACATACACACAACACCATCTAGCCCAAACTAAGCAGAGCTTGTACTATGGGTACTAGACAATGGATAAACATACATATATACTTTTTTTTTGTAAATACATACATATTATACATAGAAACACCCAGACCAAGACAAACATCCATGTTCATGCACACAAATATTTAATAAATGTCAACTGACACCAGACCATAAAAAGTATTTCTACCACACCTGTACCATTTCTTTAAATAAATAAACTTAAATTAAGTCTGAAGCTTATTTTCACACTTTTCTAACGGAAAAAATAATTACTAGAATTATCTGATCTCAGTTAATTGTAGAATTAATATAATTTTTGCCGATTTTTAGTAGAATTCAAAGGTCACTATTAATACAAATTCTACGGAAATTCATTATATATTTTATACTTGCAACATAGATGAATTTAGTTCGCGCACATTTTACAGAGGGAGCTAGCGGTGAAGATTTTCATGAATGTAAGAAAGATTCCAACCCATGCGTACTCCCCTCTCCCTGCGCGACGAACACTAATCGCTTTGCACTGTTTTAAATATTTAGTTAAATAGTTATCCATGCAACTCCTGTTACATCGGACGGCTTATTACAAACGTATGCGTGATTGTGTTGTGTTTATTTAACAATATTTCAAATGGCTGACTTTCTGTGTATTCGGTGTCGTGAGTCTGTTGTAAACAGAAGGCGATACACTTGGGCTTCTCGAGAAGAAATACATATTGATATAGCGCAGATTTATTATTCACGAAATATTGGAGCTACAGGTATGTAATCTTTGAGGTTATGGGTCCTACTTCTATCTCGCCTTATTTAATAATAGCGCGTTGAATTGAATATCTACCATCAGTTATTATGTTTTGATATCTAGTTTTTTCTTACATTTTACTAGCTCATTGGATGTAATAATACGTACACTGTCTTATTTGATAAGGTTTCCAGTTCCCGCAGTGTTTTTATTATAACAATAATTACAATTCGTCATAGAAAATACGTTTATAATGTTCTAGGGAAGTCAACATCTGACCATGTCAAAATCTAAAATAAAGCATAGTATAATATAATGCTCGGTAGGAGCAAGTGGAACGACACGAGTAAGAAACAAATCTGTTTTATTTTACAGCTCCAGCCAACAGATTTTATTTGTCGACCTTGTTGGCAAAGGCCAGAAAGAACATACCATAGAAATATACGGGAAACGCCAAGAAGATAATGATGCTGGTGTTCCTCAGATGGAACCGGTAGCAGGTGAAGAACCAGCTCAGATTAATTTGCCTGGGTATGTGCGAACACCGGACACTAGGCGCAGTTGTGTTTTCCAACATTGCGATAACGATACAAGACATATCCCAGATGACATTGTTTTGCGGATGTTGTGTCGATATAATTTACTTATATGTGAAAACAGTCGTGTCTGTAATGAACATTTACAGCAAGACTTATGGCACACATTGGCCGTAGAGCAAAACAATATTACCGTATTTAAAGCTGATCAGATTGTAAGAGCTTTGTCTCTATTACAAGCGCATGTCACTACAGATGTTTTAAACTTTGAACAATACCGATTGATAAGTCCGAACGCGTTTCGTACCTGAGTTGGCCTTACACATGACCAGTTTACTGATTTAGAAACTAATCTTCCAAGCCTTAATAATAGGAGTAACAAAAATGTAATATTGGCAGCTGTACTGGTAAAATTACGGACAGGAAATTCTAACGCTAGGTTGGCACCAATATTTAAAATAAGCGAGTCTTCTTTCGCCCGCTTACTCAACACTGGTCGGATTGCACTAATGCAAGATTTTGTCCCGAGGCACTTGGGCTTTGACCATCTAAGCAGAGAAGACGTAGCTCGAAGAAATCTAACTGTGCCAGAACATCTCTTCGGTAATCCAAACAGCGCTGTTGAAGAAAGGAAAGCAATAACAATTTGTGACGGCACATACATTTATATTCAAAAGAGTTCTAATTACTTTTTCCAAAGAATATCTTACAGTAATCATAAGTATAGAAATCTTATAAAGCCATTCCTATTGGTATGCTGTGATGGATATACAATTGAAGTGTCAGGTCCTCATGATGCTTCTACATCTGACGCTCAAATAATGAACAATATAATAGATAGTGAAGCAAACAACGGTGACGGCGTTTTTCATTGGTTTTACAGAAGTGGTGATGTTTTTATTTTAGACCGTGGTTTAGAGACGCGGTTGTACCAATGCAACAGCATGGTTACTCAGTACACATGCTAGAATCAAAACATCCGAATGAAGCACAATTGACGACAGACCAGGCTAATAAATCTCGTCTAGTAACTATTTGCCGATGGGTCGTCGAGGTTGTAAACGGACGTTTTAAAAGGGATTTTCGGCTTCTGCGGAATATCATTGTAAATCGTTCTTTGTATTATATGTTCGATTATTTTAAAATAGCGGCTGCCCTATTAAATGCCTATCATGGGGTAATAGAAGACAACATTCACGCACAAACCTTTTTATCTATCATTAATGAAAGATTGTCGCTGCCAAACTCATTTGCGGATATAGTCATAAGACATAATTATAATAGAAGGCGAGTACAATTTCGTCTATTGCCGGCTGATGTACCTGAGCTCCAAGATTTCCCAAGGCTCACTGAAGAAGACTTAATATTATTTAGCTTAGGTGTATACCAGTTAAAACAAGCAAAAAGCTACTATGGCGAACATTTAAACCCAAACGGAGAATTTATTATAGAAATAAGCGAACTAACTGAACATATTAGAGAACTAGGTGAAAATATTGTATTGATAAGGGGGCGAATCCAGTCTCGACATGTAAGGGCTAGGGTATATTATGTGTATATTGGTTGGCATAGAGGTTCGAGTGGTAGGGCAGCAGTGGTAGGGTAGGCATGCGCTATGCATTATTATTGCACTTGCAATATAGGAAAACGAACCGTTGGTTGTTGTTCTCATACAATGTGTTTGGTTTGGTACTTGAGTTTTGCTAGACACGAGGCTCGTATAAGACTACCTGCAGCTGGCTTAGAAAGCATTATAATAAGGTCTATTGAAATGTAAAGCAACCTATCTAATAATAAAGACATTTTATGTTTATTTTTGTTTTATTTGTCACCTTATTATATCTATATCGACTTAAACGATGAATAACTAAACTTAAACTTAAAATAGAAAACTTACAAAGCCTTTTGCATGCATGTTTTTTACGTTTTTGTAATTCCAACTCATATTGATTTTTGCATTTTTCTACCCAGGTAGCAGTCGGAGGGTTAAACATTAAACTTGCCTGTAACACGTAAACATGTTTAGGACGTTATTTCGTATAAAAATACAATATACTTTTGTTTACAGAATTTTAATTTCGTATTGTTACGGCTAATGCCCTCTGTCGGCACTGTGGGGAAGAGTCGGCGATTTCTAATAATAATTTATTACAGCACCATCTATTGACATCTTACAGAACTACGTATTTGTCGGTACGAGTTCAGTGGAGAAAGCGCTGGCACATTCTCGAACCATCGCGCTGTTGCGTGCCGTGTGTGACGTTTTCTGGAAAACTCCAGAAACGCTTTACCCGCGTATAAATAGAGCGCACGCGCACCGCCGAGTCAGTTTACTATCGTAAGCGATCAAGTGTTCATCGAAGTGAACGGAAGCGAAAATACTACGGAGTTTGAAGTAGTTACAGTGGAAAAGTGTAGTATAGTGTTTTAAAATTAATTGTGTGATAGAATAAAACGTTTTAGTTGGTAATATTGTTTTATATTCTTATCCGTCGAACCCAGCACGTAACAGTATAAAACAATAATGATTTTGGTATCTTCAAACTAATGTAGTAATCGGAGGGTTAAACATACAGCTTTGCTGTAGTATAAAAAAATGTTAAGAATGCTATTTTCTATAAGTATCATTTTTTTTTCTGGCCGGCACTTTTGTTTTTGGGTACGAAATGAATGATGTCCTTATTGGATCAAATATACCTTGAGGAAAAAGAACGGTGTTTCTCTACTTTATCTGGCAGTTATGTGAATATGTCTATAGATAGGGTGGTCTAACGTTCACAATGAACCGATTATTTGCGCCACTATTACGACGGAGCAATCTGAAGGAATGCTTTTTGACTCGATAGATACCACAGGAAAACCGCACACTGGTGAAACTAAAGTTTTTTTTTTCGTGTCGGAATGCTTTGACGCATACCTCTCCGCGGAATAGGGGAGCGGCGAGGTTATGTCGGGCTCACCCGGGAAAAGATGAAATGTCCCGGGTACTACCGACTAAACCCACCACGGTGTGCCAGCCTTGAGAAGTGGGTGGGTCGCTGGAACTGAAACTACATCAGTGACCCACCCAGCAGTGCCCAACGCAGGTAAGGAATGCCTGCGGGCGACGACTCAGGTGACGCCCCGGCACGACAGAGGGCGTCACTTCGACCTAATGGCTGACGGACGGGAGATCCCCGTTCTCCGTTCTCCCGCCCGCGGCCTTTACTATGGCGGCATCAGGCGCGCGTAGACCCAATCTAAACAGAATTCACACTGACAGATGAAGAAGAAGAAAGTGCTTTGGAGGAAGCACGAAATCACTATGATGGTTCAGTTTTGCTACCATTGATAGTAAGTCAAATCAAAACCATTCAGAACCATTCGGGACGAACATACATTACGTTCGTCCCGATATTTACCAATGCCCGATTTGATGCGTTCATTACGTCTTTAATAATAACAATAATAATCATTAAACACCTATTCTCATAGACCAGATTAATTGAGTTCCATATGTAGCAGTAGTCTCCAATACCTGTCGCGATAGATGTCCCATCTCTAAATTAGAACTCTTCAAAGGCCTCTGCACGTTGGATGCATGTTTTTTGTTTCCGTGTAGAAGAGAAAATATACGGCAAATGAAACGACACAATAGATGAATATGTATGACGTAAGAGAGTTGTGTGTGTGCAGTGGCGTGGTTCACGTGGGACGCGCGGTGCGCGGAGGGCGTGGGCGGCTCGGGCGTGGCGCTGAGCGCGGACGGGCTGGGCGCGGCGGCGGGCGGCTGGCAGCCGCGCGTGGCGCTCGCCGACCAGCCGCTGGCGCGCGGCCTGCACTATTGGCGCCTGCGCATCGACCGCTACGACGGTGACGCAGACCCCGCATTCGGCGTGGCAAGAGCTGACGTCGCCAGGGACAAAATGCTTGGTACTTATTATAGCTATTAAACCACTGATAACTTGTACAACAATTGACAACTGATAACACTGTTTAAGATTTCCGACATAAACACTACACAGTGAGCCTCAACTTGCATCTAGAAAATCTATTAGGCACTATATCATTATAACGAGCCGTGATGAACCAAATGACGCTTAATTCAGAATGCAACTATCTCTTAGAAAATGCCGATATCTGCCGAATCCGTTGACAAACGACTCCCCATTATATATTTATTGCAAATTATGAAAATTATGACATCGATATTAAAGTCATACCGTACGATAACGAGTACCTACTATGTCATTATAAATAGCTATTTGACCCCAAAACTCGTAATCGAATTCTCCTGACGATCAATAGTTTTTCTTAGTTAAACCGAATGCTACTAACCAGCCAACTGGTATAGAATTAAAAACAAAGGATTGATTAACTTAATAGCAGTGGAAAGTTGCTTATGATGAGTAACTTGCAATTGTTACAAAAAGAGATCGATATGAGAAGCATAGCATTCCATTGCGATCCGTTCAGTTATGTAGAAATTAGCTCGGAGCGTTGTGACAGGCACATTATTGGAAAATGAATATGCCTATAGTAAGATTGCCTCGTGATTGTAGGTAGCGACGCTTTGGGATGGGCAATGTACATCGACGGCTCGCGTTCGTGGTTCGTGCACGGAGGAGCGCACGGCGGGCGCGCGGCCGGCGGCATCGCGCGCGGCGCCGCCGTAGGCGTCCTGCTCGACCTCACGCGCGGTACGCTGCGCTTCACCGTCGACGACCGGCCTCAGGTCTGCGCCACTCTACTACACTAAGTCTTATCGGTATTGTATCATCGCGCGCGGCGCCGCCGTGGGCGTGCTGCTCGACCTCACGCGCGGTACGCTGCGCTTCACCGCCGACGACCGGCCTCAGGTCTGCGCCACTCTACTACACTATGTCTTATCGGTATTGTACCATCGCGCGCGGCGCCGCCGTGGGCGTGCTGCTCGACCTCACGCGCGGTACGCTGCGCTTCACCGCCGACGACCGGCCTCAGGTCTGCGCCACTCTACTACACTATGTCTTATCGGTATTGTACCATCGCGCGCGGCGCCGCCGTGGGCGTGCTGCTCGACCTCACGCGCGGTACGCTGCGCTTCACCGCCGACTACCGGCCTCAGGTCTGCGCCACTCTACTACACTATGTCTTATCGGTATTGTACCATCGCGCGCGGCGCCGCCGTGGGCGTGCTGCTCGACCTCACGCGCGGTACGCTGCGCTTCACCGCCGACTACCGGCCTCAGGTCTGCGCCACTCTACTACACTATGTCTTATCGGTATTGTACCATCGCGCGCGGCGCCGCCGTGGGCGTGCTGCTCGACCTCACGCGCGGTACGCTGCGCTTCACCGCCGACTACCGGCCTCAGGTCTGCGCCACTCTACTACACTATGTCTTATCGGTATTGTACCATCGCGCGCGGCGCCGCCGTGGGCGTGCTGCTCGACCTCACGCGCGGTACGCTGCGCTTCACCGCCGACTACCGGCCTCAGGTCTGCGCCACTCTACTACACTATGTCTTATCGGTATTGTACCATCGCGCGCGGCGCCGCCGTGGGCGTGCTGCTCGACCTCACGCGCGGTACGCTGCGTTTCACCGCCGACTACCGGCCTCAGGTCTGCGCCACTCTACTACACTATGTCTTATCGGTATTGTACCATCGCGCGCGGCGCCGCCGTGGGCGTGCTGCTCGACCTCACGCGCGGTACGCTGCGTTTCACCGCCGACTACCGGCCTCAGGTCTGCGCCACTCTACTACACTATGTCTTATCGGTATTGTATCATCGCGCGCGGCGCCGCCGTGGGCGTGCTGCTCGACCTCACGCGCAGCAACATAGGCTACCGCTCAGTCGCATAGTCACTTATGTCGTATAAAAACTTAGCATGAACAGTTACAACAACGCGGTGCTTACAATTGCAGGGAGACATCGCGTTCACGGGGCTCCGCGGCACGTTCTACCCCGCGGTGTCGCTGAACCGCGGCGTGGCCGTGACGCTGCAGCCCGGCCTGCCGCCGCCGCCCGACCTGCTCGTGTCGCAGCTCACCATCGAATGAGCCGCCGCCACTACCGTCGCCACCACCGCCGCCACCACCGCCGCCACCACCGCCGCCACCACCGCCGCCACCACCGCGATACCACCATTATATACTACTTGCTGATAGTGTAACTCATTCCAAACGTATGGTGATGTCTAAATTCATTTTAAGGAACCTGTTCTCGATCATCTGTCTGAATACCATCGTAGTCACGTTCCAAGCCTCGAATTTATCAATCGAAAACTGTTAATGTTAAATATCGCATATCGTCCATACTTATATTATTATAAATGTAGTTGGGTACTACGAGACAGAGCTAAATTGGATTAAATTTAGTATGAAGCTAAATTTAACCTTAGGAAAGAACATTTATTTGTTCACTTGATTACAAAACTTCGACTTTTCTTTAACTTTCTTGGTTTATGATGATTAGTTGTAATTAATCATCAAAAACTTATATCTCTGAAGAATAACACATACAAACAAGTAATAAACAAAACAATAATATTAATAATTAGTTTATTGCTGTATATTATTATGATGAACCGAAAATCACTTCATACATTTGATATAATTTCAAGCGATCGAACTTTATACATTGGCAGCTAGTTATGATAATGGTTGGTGTAATATGCCTAGTTTCATTCATGTAATCAAAATTAAACAAGAATTTCACCCTATTTTATGTATAACAAAATAGTATCAAACTACGGCCATGTACTTCAAATTGAACACTAGGAAGTTATAAGCATTTTATTAATGCAAGTAAACAGAAAGATCGGTATACGTCAAGTGTATTTTATAGCATTTGACGGCTCATGAAGAGAAAACCTTTAGAAGGCTTTATTACTAGTCACATTTGGATTTATTCAACTATACTTATCCTTGCCTTTATTTTGACTGGTAAACTTAACTAATATTGTCAAGTACATACTTAAAAGGAATCCGGTGTGATTCAATACTTAAATAATATCTATGTAGTTGATATGCCCGATCCGATAACAGGTATAAACCTATACGGACGAATTAGCTGTATCATAATTGTGTAGATGCCTACACATGCCATATATATATTTTAGAATCTAGATTTCTTTAAAATGTCTGTCGCCTGTGGCGAGGCTTAGGTATACTGTTTGTTTAATAAGAATACTATAATATAATCATGTCCAGTTAAATTTACATTTATGGAATTATTTAATGGTAAGTACTTTTAGCTTAATACATTATTTATTTATAATTGTATAATATATCTACTTGAGACAATATTGCAGTACGTACTTATTTTATTATGACATGACGCACATGTTACTTTAAATTTATAAAAAGAGGCGTTTCAATTACTTGACTCGCCTAAGTTTAAATGCGCAATAGAATATCGAATTTACATTTATTGTTACTTAATACATATAATTACTATAATGACTCCCGTAGACATAAGATGCGTTAAAAAGTTAATACTACAATGTAATATCCATGTCATATTTAGATAGGGGTACAATTTAAATGGTGTGAGATTTTGACTCATAACATTGAGTATTCTCAAAATGATATGCTATAAAATGCTAATGCATAAACCTTTCTTTTATGGGGAGAAATAGGTGTATGACGACGTTTTAATCAGGACTTTCACACATTTTTTAACACAGCGTATTTATATTATTTATTAACAGGTCATTTTACACAAATATTAGCGAACATATTCTTAAATTTCTAAAATTTTTTTAATGAGTAACGGAAATATCATCTGTCGCGCATTGTAGGTTGCCATCCGACTGAGCAGTTTGCGTAATTTTTGGAGGCCGTGATTTCAGACGTAATTTTTGGAGGCTGCAATTTCCATCTGAAATCAATAGGAAAAGAATAGTTAATTTTTACTGTATATTCTATGCAACTCATTTAAAAAAACATGAAAAGTTGTGTTTTTTAGAGGAATGTAAACATAAAGCATGATTTTACCACCTTTTTAAGTCTTTTATTATAAAAAAAAATACTTTAAACAAAGATATCTCTTAGGATTCAGGTTCAAATGAAGCGTATTTATATAAATAAACTATGTCTTCTGTTTACGCGAATGATATTCATTGAAATTAAACTCATTTATACGGATTTTATCGCGTTGTTTATATAGCATTAAATAAAATTCGTATAAACGAGTTTAATTTCAATAGAAACAATGTATAAAATTTCAAAACGATTGATTAAAACCTTTTTAAACTAGAGATTACGCAATTTCGAAAAAAGTACTTTCGGTAAAGCGCGTTTAAAAAAAAAGTGTCCAAAAAGTTATTTTTCGGCAGTAATGAACTTATTCAAACAACTTACCGGATAATCAGCGATTCCAGCACCATATTGCAATCCTTCTTCAGCTTCATACGTTTCGTTTCATTTTCAGCTTGCAACTTCTCTTTTCGAGCTTCCTTACTGTCTAAGGATCTGCGTCGATTTTGTCGGGCTACGCGTTGATCGTCGATTTGTTGTGCGTGATTGAAGCTGCGGTTACCAAATATAATATTCAGCTCGTTCATAACTAATAAAATACTTGAACTTCCTTCATTGAACAAGCTAGCAGCCAAATATGCTGCGACTTCAATGATTTTTAAACCGGAATGTACCTAAGTGTTTCGGAGCCAAACGCCAAATTGTTGAGTTGAAATTTTCATTCGCGCTTTGGGTATGACCGCCTAAACATCTCTCCAGTATATCATTTCTCGATAAAATACATGCCTGGGGCCCTATTACAAACTTTTATATAAACCTGTCAAGTTCCAGGCAATTCAAATAACTGCCTGGTTTTGTTTCGTATTATTACATGTGAATAGTAGATCATCTTCATGCTGGCTAGTTTGTCGCTGGCCGATTTGTGACTTGACAGTGCATTCGTTCAAAAATATGACATACATATTTGTCGGTAAGTAACGGTTTTAATTTTATCGTATATTTTATGATAATATAATTAAAACTATTATTTCTAGGCAAAAATAAAACAAAGATATATTTGTTTAGTTAAAGATATATATGCTATCATATCATGAATTTTAATAATATATTTGCAGCATTAAATAAAATATATAAGTAACTAATATTCGGTTTCATAACGTCGCGCGTTGCCGATTAAAATGTCATTTCCAGACACATTAAAAGTTGCTCTACATAATTATTATCTACTTTTGATATCAATATTATGTACATAATAAGTATAAATAAATTGTTATGTTTTATAAATAATCTTTAATAATTATCACACGTTCTTTTTTTTTAACAATTGAACGTGTCTACAAAACAAATTACTATCAGAAAGTGATCAGCCATCGATACTGTTTACAAAAAACAGGTGCATGCGATTTTCAACCTTATTGACATTACTCAGAATTTATCATTTTATTAATGTATTAATGTCAGAAAGCAAGAAAATATAAAAGAAAACGTCTGTCATGTCAATAAGGAAATAACGAAAATCGCATGCACCTGTTTTTTGTTAGCGCTATCGCTGGTTGATCACTTTCTGATAGTCATTTGTTTTGTAGACGTTCATTTGTTTTGTAGACACGTTCATTTGATTTACACAAAAGAAATTTTTACTTATTTCACGTACCTATCCCCGTGGTAGGTACAACTAGTTGGACATAATTCCACCGTTGTACTACGGGTCATAATCATAAATTGACTGAATTTTATTGACTTACCATAGTAAAACATTATTTTATATATAATTAAAGCAATACAAAATGCACATAACACATGTAAGTACATATAAGATTTTCGTATTTTATTTTATAATTTTTTATTATGTAATGCCTACCCCTCTGGGAAACAGGCGTGAATTTATGTATGTATTATGTAATGTAAGTAGAGCATATATCATGGCGTCACATAAAAATTTCAATGGGTCGCACGAAGAGGACATGAAATTCCTTCTCGTACCTAATGTGCCTACCATCCCAAATTTACTGAAAAACCTGAAAAGCATAGTTAACTCAAATAATAATTGTTCATCGTCACAGATTTCATAAATTAACTCAAAACTAGGTATATTACATAAAAATAAAATCAATAATTAATGTAACTATTCAAATAAAGCTACTCCAGCATAGCGTAAACTGAATGGTTTGTTTTGTTTACATTAAGGCGACTTTAATATGAAACGAAATGTCAAATGAAAGCTAGTAATACGGTATTTGCCAGACAATACTCGATCACCTGTCACGTGACCGCTGACTGGCTGGAGTTAGCACGTTTATAATACGAAATTGCAAGGCTGTTTACTTTACGCCGTATACTGCCTGGAAATAAGAGTTTGTAATAAGGCCCCTTGTAGTATATGAATGACCATACGCTCGACCGCTCCGCTTTACAAGTCACGCGCTCGGACCCTGTACCTAGGGGCACTCACTTAATCGCTTATAACTTTTAAACGAATTGCAAATTTGACTTCTAATTTTAAGAGTATATTTTTGTATAGTTTTACAGGCGATTTATGAAAACAAAAATATAATTTTGAAGCCTCTATACTATTTCCCCCTTAATTACAATATGTAACAAAAACATCTTCAACTGTCATATAAACATGACATTAATTTAAGTTATTTATTTATAAGTTAACAGTGTTAATGTCTTTTCTATTTTATTTAATTGACGTTATGGTATAACATAGTATCTGGGGACCTGAAATGCAACTAAAATATTCCATGACCCACCACAATTTTACAGCAGTTGAATGTTCAATGAAACGTAAGTCAGCTATTTTTATATTTAGTTTAACCTTATATTTGTGTTCAAAATTGATTAATATGAGTTAGAATTATTAATTTATGATACTTATTATACATAAAATAATCTTAGATATAAATGCCAGGCATTTACATCTACAAGTTAGTTCTAAACTTGTGAAATTGACATATTTCTATCCTACTTTTAATTCTGTATTTATTTGGATGGATAGAAATTTGGGGAAAAGTCTTTATAATAATAATAACATGTATTTTAAAAAGGAAAATAAATTTTCATACGATTGTTGTTATAGGTCATTTATGTTATCGGACAAACCGTAATTGGCCTGAAATCAATCAATCAATCAAATCAATCGTACAAAACGGCAATTACATAGGTAGAAAACTAATAATTTTGCTGAAAATTATATACATATCTTATAAGAACACGTAGTTAGTTGTTAGTCTATGAAGAAGTGGATCTATTTTGAGTGTTTGCAGAAGTAAAAAGTAACAACTGAATGGATATGTAATAAATATACCACAAAATAGTCACTTTTTAAAGCTTAATAATACCTAATTGTCCTGTATTATTATTTCATTGCTTCAACATATTTATTTTGTAAATTATTGTAAGTAACAAAAATAGTTACAATTACTACTTTAATGACGTAATTAATCATAGACGTTTAATGATTAAACTATGAAATCGATCACATATACCAAGTACTTAATTATGACTGATTTTTCATTAAATACTTTTATTATATATTTTAGTGTTTCATTACACGTTTAATAACTAAACAAAAAAGGTAACCGTGTATTATTTCTAGCCTCACCGACCCCGACAAAATATTTTGTTAGCTTGTCAATTTTCGCGATTGTACTACGAGCCCCAATGCAAAAATGTTCGTCTAGTCACACATTATGAAGAACACATTTTTCTTTTTAACTTCGTTTGTTCTTCGTTCCTAGAAAGACAATAGCAGTAAACAATTTATTTAATAAAATACTCCATATAAATAACGTTATTTTGGTACAATTGAAAAAAAATAATTCTTTTTTAAAATTATGTATCTTAGTTATATTACTGTTTAAATGGTCACGCAAAATAATTCGTCTAGTGCTTAATTGATGCAAAATAGTTCGTCTATGCCTAATGTTCATATACTTTTTCAATTGTTACACCAAAATGTAAAAATAAATTATCTTAAAAATAGAATTCAATTGTTTTTAAGATGTCAAAGGCGTGTTCCAAGTATTTTTTCATTATTTTCGCTAATACTTTTGAGCAATATGGGTCGTGGAAAACCTATCGCGGTAGAAGTTCGAAAAAATATTATTTCAAGCAGTGATAATGGGAAATCTGCATACCAAATCGCCAAAGACTTATTATTGCCAAGATCAACTGTCCAGTCAATAATCCAGCATAGCAAAAATAACGGCACAGTTTCGTGTTTGAAGAGATCAGGCCGCCCTCGTATTACGAGTGAAGCTGAAAACCCTGTTTTAAAGAAAATTATAAAGGAAAACCGTCGTGCTCGTGCAGGAGAGCTTACCGTACAATGGCGTGATATGATTAAAAAAGATGTCTCGGTCGATACTTGTAAAAGAGTCCTGAAGAGAATGGGTTACGGCTTTTACACGGCTAAAGAGAAACCCTTACTCATATTACTTCAGAAAAAGAAAAGGTTAAAATTCGCTCGTTATCACTTAAACTGGACTGCTGACCAGTGGCGTCAAATAATATGGAGTGACGAGTCCAAATTCGAGGTGACTGTCGGTGATGTACGAAAAAAAGTTATCCGAAATAAAGATGAAGCATTTCACCAAAACTGTATCAAAAGAAAAGTGAAGTTCCCTGCGTCTGTAATGATATGGGGCTGCATGTCAGCACAAGGTGTGGGTCGCCTGCAATTTGTAGACGAGACTGTTAATGCAGTAAAATACCGAAACATTTTAGAAACGAGTTTATTGCCGTCCATTCCGATTTTGAAACATCAAATGCGTTTTTCAACAAGATGGTGGTCCTGTCATACTGCAAGGACAACAAAGGCTTGGTTCATCTCTAAAGAAATACCTACAATGGAATGGCCGTCAAAGAGTCCAGATTTGTCTCCTATTGAGACAATGTGGTGGAAAATGAAGAAGATGTTGCGAAAAAATGCAACAAGGTCAAAAAAAGATTTAAAGGAGAAAATTAAGACTGTTTGGGATTCAACAACTCCAGAAGAATGTGAACAGTTAGTAGCGACGATGCCAATTAGGATTAAATCCGTTATTGATAGTAAAGGAGATACGACCAAGTGACAGACGAACTGTTTTGCGTGTTCAACTGCGATAGCCGAACTGTTATGACTTATGAGTTATAATTGATGGAAGAATTCATATTTTTTTTTTGTAACGACAAAATATTTTATTTGAGTACTTCACAGTAAATAAACTTAATTTAATTTACAAATCTCATTTTTATTTGTTAGACTCATTAAACCGACATTACTTATCTATATTACACTTACAATACATGGTTACATTCAATTTTCTTAGTAGACGAACATTTTTGCATTGGGGCTCGTATGCAACGCTTAGTGATGTCCAACAATTGTTTTTACAAATAATAATTGTAAATACTTAGTACTTAACTATGCAAGTTTCTACTGTTCCATAGACAGTTGAACATCACAGTTTTTTACGTTGGGGAATGCATTGATGCTTACCTCTCCGCGGGGACGGGGCGGGTGGACGGGTTATGTCGGACTCACCGGGGCAAAGAAAGATACTGCTCACCGTAGAGACATAGACTTAGATGTCACAGAAATTGTCAAAAGCTGGCAGACCACTTTTTTGGCCGACTGTACATAAAGCTCCAATTTGTTCGCTTTGCTTATTTTGATAATATGGAGAACGGATGGGGTTGAATGTCGATTACGTCAGCAATTTATTATTAATTTACATACCGTATACCTATAAAATTCAGGTTCTGAATAGGGTATTTTACTCTATATGAGAAATAATCTAATAATATATTATTGAGATAGCTTAAGCAAAAAGCAGTCTTAAATCGTTAGCTTTAGTTCATTAAAAAGCAAAATAAATTTTTAAATTCTATTCAATGTTTTCAGCTTTTTAATCTGTTTTATAACACCAGTATAGTAGTCGCCATGTTATTACGTCATACGGCTGTGTAAACTAAGAAATGTCAACTGATCTGCGTACCATTAACCTCTATATTCTTTTTATTATTTTTATTTCTGCATTCATGAACAGCACACCAACGATGAGTAGAAAAATAACTCATTTTTAAAATATAAACAATTAACATAACATACGAAATATCACTACATTTGTTTACACAGCCAATTGACGTTATGACCACAGAGCTATAAGGCGTCCAGCGTTTTCGTAAAATTACGCGCGAAATTTAAATGCATTTTCGATAGAATAAAAATGTTGTGAATTTTTTAGTGCTTCATTAGCACTAGAATCTAAGTGAGACACTTTTCAAAAATACACTATACTAATGCTTACGCAAGGGGATAAAATAAAAATACTCTTAGTAGTTATCTATCTTAGTACAGATATAAGTTATAATAATTACCGATTTTAGGCTTACAGCAGTCAGCTTATATTAGATTTTATTGGAATTTATATTCCGATAATATCTACCTATATACACATATGTACATATAATTATATACATCACGGGTATCACATCATTAGGATATTTAGAACTGAAGACGTCAATTTTATTTCCATAATTATATTATATAAGTAGGTAGGTACTAATCCTTCGCTTTTTAATAGTCATTCGAATTTGGTTGGATAACCAGCCGTTGTTTACATGTTTGGTTTTTTGTTTATATCTATTTATATGCGAAACATTCCAAGCTGAAACTGCATTATATTATTTGACTAAACGTTCTAGTTATTGGTTTACAACCACACATCTTAGGTTGAGCCGTTTTCTTGTATGTTGACGTCAAAGTTATGACGCCGTCGGTTTTGGTCGGTTTGACCTTTAGTAATCTATATCATAAATAATAAGACACTATATAGGTACTGAAAATAGATACGCCACTCTCGAATCAGTTTTGAAAATTATGTACCGTTTACTTTAGATGGCATTATATTCGTTTAGTAATTAAGATAGCCGATAGATGGCGCTTGTATAATTCTTACAAAATCCTTTTGAATTACGCTTATTTACTTTGAATTTCTTGGAAATAGCGTAAGAAATTTATGAAGAAGCCAATTTACATAAAAAGAAAACATTCACCAAGAAACCAAAGTAATTAAGCGTAACTTAATTGAACACAGTAAAATTTACACTAGAGATTTTTAAATCAAAAGCGGATTAAAAATACCAGTTTCTAAACTTAAATAAATCACAAAGTAACACTTATGAACGCCAAAATTACTATCGCAACTATACTATGAATTTTCATTTACTTGTCACGTTTTAGGGAATAGCGCTTATGCCAATAAATTCGGTCTGGAGGACATTATTAGTATTATATACATTTCTTATATATACCTAAATCAAAATCACACCTTCAGTCGCGCATCCAGAATATGTAACATTTTATTGCTGATTTCCTCGGTATCTTATAAATAGTTTCGTCAATGATCCTATTTCGCAAAGGCAATCAAGGTACAGTAAAACAAGCAGTTTCGATCGTAATTAGCAGGATAGGGGTCCAACAACAAGCAGAGAGGAGATCAAGTAGATATAAAATTCACAGAATTCAAGGAAACGAAAGATAATATGAAAGTTTAAAACTTCAAATTGACCGACGTCATATCTTGACTTCGTAACCAAATATTAAATCTTATATTAACGCCATCTATGCGACTAGAAAGAACTTGAGTTTTGTACCGCTTACTTTAGAGACCAAAGTATTTTTTATTCATATATATGCATGCTATGGTAACTACGAACAAAGGCGCTCTTGTCGAAAAACGTACCCGTACATTTAATGTACGGGTACGTTTTTCGCCAAGAGCGCCTCTATTAGCAGTATCATGAATTTATTGTGTTATAAATGTGTTACTATATAGTTTGCAATAGATGGCGATATTACAAAATTTTGCTGCGGTAGTCATAGATTACAATACGATAGCGTCTACTTTAGTATTGCAAATTAAAAATTCAGTGGGATATTTTGTTTTAGTCTACAACAACTTAAATCAATGAAGATGATAATTTGTATAAATAATATCTAAAATCTCAGCAATAATGCCATATAAAAGTACAATAGAGCTAAACAGGTAATATAAATGCAGATTAAAATATTTAACTGAATAAGATTTAGTGCAAATATTGAGATCATCTAGCAACACTGTTTTTGACACATCATGTTCGACAATTTCTAACAAGAAAATTTTCGATTTATGCGTTTGCTCAAAATTAATTTCTTGTTTTTCTGTGTATTTGTGATTTTTCTACAACCTAGTACGTTGAGATAAACTTAGTTCCTCCGGCCAGGCATCGAGAATACCTAAAACTAGCTAGACTTCTATTTTGTGGTGAATTTGATCAATTTTGTCATCATGACTTATAGATCATGTTGTGTACTAGGATGTTTGGTGAAGCTTGGAGACGGTAAACGGACTGTGATGATGCTGTTAAAGTCGCAACGCATAATTATTATATGACTCACAAGAGAAAATAAAAAACATACACATTATATTTTGTTTATTTTTCATGTTCCCCATATATTCCATTTTATAACTTGATTAATATGCTGCCTATTTTTGTATGCATATAAATTTACAATAAAATTATAAAAGATTTAAATGAATAATGCAGGTGTCTATATACGTATATACACGTATGTATAGGTTGCTTTGACGACTTCAGTTTAGTTCATGATACTGCTACTTGGCGGCAGCACTTATGCAGACCTATAGCGAGGCTCGAGTTGCCTATCTATATAGTATTGTAATCTATGTATATATGTCACACCCTGATCTACCTATATATTAATACGTGAAACAAGAACTTTGTATCCCTTTTTACGAAAATTGCGCGGACGGAGGATTATAAAATAAAGTTTATATGGAGGAGGCGAATCCTAATATTTTTATAAGAATCACTATACGCAGACAACCATGCATTTGACACACGCAGTCTAATCGCGTTCGTAGTATATCGGCATTGTTCGGCTGATGTACCTACTATTCATCGTAACTATGGTTATATCAATATACGAGTATATAAAGACATATCAGCAATATCTCGCCTGCGCAATCTCGAAACCTAGAAAAAAAATTCAGTGCAGTCTATATTACAACAAACTGACGTGACGTTTTTGGGTAAAATCAAAGAGCAAATGGCGTGAAGAGTTTATTTTTGGCCATTTTTTAACAACAATATATTTCTGAAATAGATAAAACAAGATAAATAATGATTCAATTACAGAATATGCCACTGCCAATATAGGTAATTTTAAAATGTATACTTTTATTTCGACACTTTTATAAGAGCATGATTTATTGAAACTATAGCACATTATAAAATTTTTATCTGATATGCTTTCTATTTCTGGTTTCAAAAAATCTGGTGTAGATATCTATTACTTTATGTTGGCGGTATAAATTTAACGTTGATTCAAGGTATTATCATCTATACTTTGTACACAGCAACAAGCAACAATTACACTTGAGCGTCAAGTCTCTTATGCCACAAAATTTAATAAACTGAAAATAGAGATCATATTGGCTTAATGAGCTTGATTATGTTAAAGCATTATTGCAGTCTATAGATGATAATACAACTTTGTTATATACCAAGTCTTTCAATCAGACAAGAGCATAAGCCAAGAATCAACGACAATTATTATAACAAGATATAATAAGAATATTGCCCTTTATTTTATTAACCTGCGTCATTTTGTTACTCAATGGTCAGTTCATATACATACTTTGAGGATTATCGGAAGACTAAACAATTAAATACATGATGTATAGTTAGTAGGTACACACAAATCTAATCTTAACCCAGTTACGTAGCATCAGCAACACAGATGATTATATTTTCCTCATTACATTCAATTCAATTTCATTATATTTTAATTACTATAAACATATTCGCTGTGTTGCTGGGTGTACCACAAAACCATCATCTTTATCACAGATATATTTGTCAAAATCATTACCTATGCCTGACACAACATCTTTCTGCAATTTCTTATTAATTTTCTACAGTTTCAAGCTTTCATGTTCCAAAACAACCCTTATCCTAATACAGTCAGCAAATCAATCTTTCCAAACAATTTCAACTCGGTCTCTAACCACATTACCTTGTACAATTAAATTTTTCGCTTTAAGTCAATGACAGGCTAATAAAATAACACTTGAAACACCAAATTTTCATTTTAGCTTTGAAACCCAAAATTATTAATCAGATTTACTTGTGACAACTGAGCACACTCAACTAGTGTATAAAAGTTAGACATTGAAATTTGAAATTAAATACTAATTGACAGTAGGATATGGATATACATATATGTATGTTTTCGAAAAAAGATGAAACAAAAAAACAAGTTTAACTAGAATATTGGACTGAATTTTTGATTTTACTCTGTAAATTAAGGTTTAATAACCAAATTATTTTTAACTCTTCACTTGACGTCCCGAATATTAATTCCCCGGAGAGCAGATGTTAGTTGCGTAAATAAAAACGAAGCTCTCCAAAATAATAAAGTCCCCAGAGTATGAGCAATGAGCCATATCTGCAAACCGTTTCAGAATGGTCCATGTCTCAACTTATAATGTCACAGTTTTCTTTCAATGTTATGATTTCTAGAGCAAGAATATGCAATTTTCTTCAGGTAAGCCATGGAGGGCAAATGAAATCATGTTATTCACATAAATGATACCTAATCACAATTCAGGAATGGATTCATTCTGAAATCCCACATCCAATGCCCACCATAGCCTTAAAAACAGTCTGTAAACTAAACACTGTGACTAAAACCGCTTAACAATTAGAAATAAAAATAAGATGACAACAAATCAGTAAAGCTGGTTAAACATGATACTTCCAAGACAAATGATAAACTGAAATTATATTTTTTTGTTTATAGTCAGTTTTTGAGAATCAGTTATGATAGTCCAATAGGATTAGTATCATGATAACCTGCCTTAATTAAACACGGCTTGTTGACAATGTTGTTTCAAGCGGTCAGAAACAACATGGATTACACTGAGATATTTGTAATTTTAACAACAAATGCTGTTTGAGCTAGACTATTTACCTACCCACTTCACAGTACTTCAAAGAATTTTTAAAGAAAAATAATCTGGTGCTAGCTCAAACATAATATAGAAGTGGGTAAGTATTCGTGATATTAGAAAGTCAACCACAATTTATGTAAGATGATGGACAAATCTAGGTAGACTCTCACAGATGATGCTCAAATAAATATTTTTTATATTTTAACAATGTAGGAATTCGCAGACAATATCCAATATGGACAAAGTACGCAAGATACCCTTTTGTTTCAATCGTCCTGATGTACGGTTGTATTTACACTTTAAAAAAGTAACCCATTCAAGGGCGAAGTCTTATCACGATAAACTATTTACACTCACATTTTGTTACAATAAATTCATTACACTTTTTACAAATAAGTTTTTGTTTTTAAAGATTTAAACTATGTAGTTCCATTCACCAGTCAGCAAGTCCAGTTAGTTGCGGTGAGCGCATGGCGAGTGCGCGTGAGAGCGGCACGGCGTTACTTGTTGGCCGAGTCGTCGTCGTCCGCCGGGCGCGCCACGTACAGCGCGGGGTCGATCACCTTAGGGATGGGCTTGATCTCTGTGCCCAGCTCCTGCTCGATGCGGTGCAAGGCGAAGCGATCCTCATACGTGATTAGGTTGATCGCGATACCCAGGTGGCCGAAACGGCCCGAGCGCCCGATGCGATGTAGGTAGGTTTCCGCCATGCGCGGAAAATCAAAATTGATGACAACGTTGACGGCCTGCACGTCGATACCTCTGGTGAAGAGGTCTGAGCACACCAGGTTGCGGCACAGCCCCGCACGGAAATCGTGAAAGACACGATTACGATGCGCTTGCGCCATGCGCGCATGTATGTAATAACAGCAGTAACCCAGCTCTGTTATTTTCTTTGCGAGCAACTCCACACGCTGGGTTGAATTACAGAATATTATAGACTGGTTTATTTGCAACTGTAAAAAAGATATATATAGATTAAATTGTTGTTCATCTTTTTTCAGTAGAAGGTATTATAATAAATGCTTACTAATGTGGTAAAATATCACCTTTGAAAACAGTGTATTTAAACAATGCACTTTCTGTCTCTCTTGTACAAATGCATAGTACTGTGTAACACCCTTCAATGTAAGTTCCTCCATGAGATTAATCTCATAAGGCTCTCTTAAGTGCTTTTCCATGAATTGTTTCACACTCAGTGGGAAAGTGGCTGAGAACAGCAAGATCTGGCGTTCTTTGGGTAATCTGAAAATATTTTTATTTCAGTTTATTAAAGGATATACAAAAGAAGATAGAAGTAAATATCGAATTACATATAGTAATGTCCACATACCGTGAAATAACCATGTCTAGCATGCCTTTAAAGTCTTGAGAAAGAAGTTTATCTGCCTCATCAAGAACCAGCATCCGGCACTGGTCCATCTTGGCAACTTGTTTATCCATGAGATCAATCATACGGCCTGGCGTAGCAATAATTACTTGAACTGAAACAAATGAACAAATAATATTAGATTATACATACATACATACATAAATTCACGCCTGTTTCCCAGAGGGGTAGGCAGAGACTACGGATTTCCATTTGCTACGATCCTGACACACTTCTCTGGCTTCATTCACTTTCATAACATTCCTCATACACGCTCGCCGGTTTAAGGTGCTCTTAACCTGGCATTTATCCAGAACGTCTCCGATCTGATCAAGAAACGTTCGCCTAGGTCTTCCCTTTGCGACTGTTCCATTCACACTAGCCTTATAAACTTTCTTAGTCAGTCTGTTCTCGTCCATTCTTTCTACATGCCCAAACCAACTTAACATACCCTTTTCTATTCTCGTCACTATATCCACTTTTATGCCGCATCTCTCTCTAATCACACTATTCCTTATTCTATCTTTCAGAGTCACACCATATATTTCTCAGCGCTCTCATTTCTACAGCATTTATATTAGATTATATTATATGTAAATTAAGCAATATTAACAAATCTATACTAATATTATAAATGTGAAAGTTTCTGAGGATGTATGGATGTTTGTTACTCTTTCACGTAAAATCTACTGAATGATTGCGATGAAACTTGGTATGTATAGATAGCTGGAGACCTGGATTCACACATAGGCTACTTTTTATCCTGATATTCCCACAGCAACGGGCCTTACGCGAATGAAATCCCGGGCAAAATCTAGTATAATATATTATGGTAGAAACAACTTACCATTCTGATAAATACGCATAATGTCATCTCGAAGATTTGTGCCTCCTGTAGTAACCATTACGCGAATATCTGTGTGCTTAGCCAGTTCAATGCAAATTTGTGATGTCTGGAGTGCTAACTCCCTAGTTGGTACCACAATTAAAGCTTGAATAGCATCTTTTTTGGGATCCACCTAGGACAATTTTAAATATTAATGAAGTTATGTTACAAAATATTATAAATGGTAAGATTTTAAAATATAGGTCAGAATAATACGGGTTTTATCACTTATAAACAAGTGAAGGGGAATCCAAAAATATCATCATTTGATATGGAGATGGAGATTGTACATTTGAATATATTATGTAATGTTATAACAAACAATACTTATGATCAAACCTGTTCTAAAACTGGAATACAATAAGCGCCAGTTTTGCCAGTTCCATTTTTAGCTCTTGCTAGGACATCTTTACCACTAAGTGCAATGGGAATAGAAGCCTCTTGAATGGGGGAAGGTTTTTCCCAACCCTTTTCAAAAATGCCCATCAGCAGCTCTCGTTTTAGGCAAAACTCTTCAAACTCATTACCTCTTGTGTCTGTTACATCCTGTCAACAAAATATTTTAAATTAAAATTATGAAACTTGAAAAGGTTATCATGTAAAACATTATTACATTAATTTATATAAACTGATAATTTTTTAAGTCTCCCAGTTCAGTTATGATCTAAACACCAATCTAACAGAATTATTTGTGCAAAGCCCTCTCATAAATTACGTTTACACAAAATAAAAAGGTTAATCTTTAAACCCAGACAATAAATTCTATAAATTGATAGTATAATACCTTGATGAGTTTTACGAAATATTATAAAAAGTAATAGTATGGTTATTGTCAACAAGAAAAGCGATTTTTTTTTTAAATTTTGTTTGATATTTTCTTATAAAGGTTGTGTACTATTTAGATTTGCATTGACATAGGCAGTATTTCTGACTGATGTCAATATAATTGAATTCCAAGTATTCTGAATAAGAGTAATTATACAATAATGATATATACTATTTTCTGCCAAAAATGTATTTTAGACAGAACTTTCTGATAATATAAAAAATAAAGACTTCAATATGATCAGAATGGAAAAAGAAAGACATTTATTTACATTTTTAGTTTCATAAGAATAAAGGTAAATAAATTATATTTTGCAAACAAACTGTTTTTGTTTTCACATTATTTTATGTATTAAATCACATTATCTTGTTTATATTTAGCAATTAAAACAAAATATTTAATTAGTTAGTTGGGATACCTGAAAAATAATAGTAAAGTTTTAAGTTCCCTTTATGTAGTGAATGTTGCTTGACTGCTACAAATTTGTATAATGTGATAAATAATTGAAGGTATTTTTAAATACTTACACTAGTCTTTATTCTCCTGTCTTTCGGGGGTATTTTTAATTTTGATTTCCAACCGATGTCGTCGATACTTTTATCGACATCTCTGTAAAAATTTAGACTCTTTTTTAGTAAAGGCGTTCAATTCAAAACGAATAGAAACAAAAGAAGTTATACGAACCCCTTATTCTGACTGGTCATACTGTTTCCGACGTGATTACTTGAACTAATTCTATTTTCGGTCATCATTTTGCCAAATAATCCCACTAGGGACACGACTAAAATTAGAAACTTAGAATCACAATTCTTTGTCCAAGTCCAACACTAAACAAATTTTACGTAAAGTCACTTTTATACACATAAGCTATTTAGAAGTTTATCACGTTCACCAACTTAGTCCGGGGATATCTGAAACAACAAATAGATTAAAGTCGTTAATGGATCTCACAGAGATACGCCGCAGCGGAACATAAGTAAACTAGATTACAAGACGCGTCAACAAGCACCAAAATAAGTACAAATAAATATATAACAGTCATTTTAACACACAGACAACTACTTACTATAACTAATGGGAATCTAGTAAAGCTCACAATATTTAACAGCAATTTGTACGCTAAATATATGGAAACTTGTAATGATCATAAAGATTGAACAGGATAAAACTAAGTCGTAGTTTTATCTTCAAAATTTAATATGGCCGCCAAGAAATATATAAATGACAAGTTGTTATTAACAGAAATAATTAGGTAAGAAGTTAAAAAATATAATTTATAGAACTTACATAGAAGGAATTAGAAAATAAAGCATACAAAATTCATAAATAAACAATACCTTGATAAAATTCTACAAAAGACGACGACACTCGATACTCGACGACGACATCACAATGTAACCAAAACAGTGTTGCCAAAAGTTTCTAACTCATTACTGGTACACACTGACACAGGAGTGCGTAGTTACGTTTTGGGACAATAATTGGTAAGAAGATCAAAAAAGTATAACTTAAAATATTAAATATTAATATTCGCCTAAGTTATAATTGCATCCAAATTAAACAAAACGAACATTAATTTGTGATCTTAAGGAGTAATAAATTGGCAATCTTAAAATAATTGTAAAATATTAAAATTTTTCTTTACTTTCATTATCAGCAGTTTATTATCATTGAATCTAGAAACTGAATATATTGATTAAATTACAATATATATAAGTATATTACTTTCATATGGTACCTACATTGGTAGCAAACAGCGAGCTATTAAATTATCTTAATTTATTGACTTAAACAGTGTTGTGCAGCTTATATAGCATCTTCACTTTACAGTCCACTAAATGGTAGTTACGCCTTATGAAACGCCCATTTAATGTCTGCCTCTCCATCTTAGAGTGATAGACGGTTAATGGTTTTGGTTGTTTGTCGATTTTTCAACATTATGAAATACCGAATGAAATTAAAAAACCAAAAGAAATAAAATGTTAATTTTTTCATTGTGAGCTGCTATTTATTACTATGTTCATATTTTTACGAGTTACTAGTTCATGCGAATTGACTCTGCCTAGAACTTATTGGTTAGACTGATTTCTTTCTTATCGTAACCTACGCTATATCTGGATCCGCATTAACATCCGCGTTCATTATTGCGGATGCGGATGCAGATGTCCAAAACGACGCAGAAATTCCGCAATTGCGGATGCGGATGTGAATATTCGCAACATTGGGCTTTGTGTAACTCGAAATGAGAAAGATTTTCGGTTTAAGGCAATTACATATAACCACAATATAATAAGGAAGATAAAGGCGCTTGATTTTTAGTGTATATTGTGACTTTTATTTTACTGCAAATTACAACAAAAACAGAATAATGTTGACAAACCATTTAATTGTTTATCTAAATAAATTAATCAATTAACGAAAAACAAAAAAGATGCTTAACAATAAACATGAATTAAGCTCGCTTTAAGTGACCATTATTCTAAATAAAAAGTTTACATATTCTAGAAATACTTTGGAATTACCAATCATTTAATTATCTATTATGTACTTCTCGGCAATCTAACATATTTCATAATTCTATGTTGTTGACACAAAAACCGCTGCCAAAAAGCCGGTGCCTATGATTTTTCGACTATTGGCGAGTGAATAACATGCAAATGAACATTATCAATAGGTAGTTAAAAACCGACTGAAATAGCTGACTTAAAAACGATGAGCATGTGAGTCGACTTGGTAATTCGATCCGCGTGAACTTAATTCTGTGATTTATCACACCAGTTAAATTTTTCTAGATATTTATTTCTTTAATCGAACTTAAATCTAAAACTACAGGTAAGTAGTTAAAACGTAATGTGCTCAGCAAACTTATATGCTATATCAAGCAAAAACAATTTTGTATATTAACGACTATCCCGGGTACGCTATGTATAGTTTAAAGTGCAGGAATCTCATATATTTATTTTGAGTTCTTTGCCACATTGTTTTATGCTTGGTTTCACTGGGACTCCAAACAGTCGTGTTATATTCTAATGACTTTCCACTAGTGCTCCGTACAAGGCTTTTGAAGTTATCATATTAGTAAAGTAATTTACCTAGCGAAACACGAATCTAAGATTACGGTATGCTTTCGAAAACTTAGTTTTACGGTGAAGTGAATAATCAGATCTTTAACCTCCATAACTCCCTCTACAGGCTGCTTAGTTATGTCAGTCATGTGATACTTATAGTGGCTGCAGCGTATATAGATGCGTGCAGGAGTCAGGATCGAAGGATAGCGCTGAGAATTTTGCCACGTTAAAGTAAAGCTTGTTTTCTTTATTCCACTTAACAACATCATCAATGTCCCGCTAGAGAGCATTATCTCTTATTACCATACCTATTTTCTGTAAGTCATTCATTATTAATAATAAAAGTAGTGTTCTGTGTTCCTGAACTACTACCTTAACTCACAATTATGTGTGGTCTAGTACTGAATGGCATCTGCTAAGGTGGACAAACTGACGTTAGTCACGCAAGTATCTGGCGAAGAACTATAGCGTGAGGGCGTAAACCCCAGCAAATTCTGGCAATATAATTATCATTGTTTACTTATCAAATGCCTTACCGAAGTCTTAATATGCACCATCCAGCTGCATAAACTGCTGATATCACAGTTGCCATGATTTAGTATACGCTCCGTTCTTCCTCTTACTAGACGAAAGCCAGGCTGGTCATTAGACAAATGAGGGCTTACTCGTATAAGGAATTGTGAATGGCCGCCTTAAATACTTTAGTTGAGGCACAAGAATCGCTATGAGCAGGTCTTAGTCACTAGTTTCCTTGCCTTCTTTGCCTTTTGGAACTGGGTATATTCGCGTCAGCTTCCAAATGCCTATTGGCGAAGGTAGCGTAATTACACAGGTATTTTGTCAATGAGATAGCAACATTGTATTTTGCACTTTTGTCCGATTTTGTTATGTCAAATAAGGATAACTGTCAAAATTTGTCACTGTCAATGGTTTGTCAGTGTGGATAATCAGTTGTGAGTCTGTGAGATTTTCTAATAAAGTATTTACAAAGGATTTTCTCAATTCTCAGTCTGAAATAGTATAAATAGTAATTTATTACACCAATCAGTATTTTATTGTACATTTTGGAATATTACTAAGCGTTGATGAATTTGACTAATTTATGTGATACAAATAACAAACAAACCTTATGTTAGTTATTTTATTTCCTTAAAGATAATATGAATATCAAGTCGGGTGCACGCTTGTAGAAAGTGTGTTACTTTGAATATAATTACAGTTTATTATCAAATACTGATAATTGAATTTATCAGCCACTATGTAAGCAGCTAAATTTATTCACGTATTAACATTATCGTATTTGCTTTCATGAATAAAGGTATTGTCCGTTTTTGCAGGACGGAATATTGGAAGTCTCAAGCTAGAAAATATTGTGAGTTTTGTAAATGTTGGTTCGCAGACAATAAAGTAGTAAGTAATTGTTAATCTCTTTGTCAACATTTAGCTCTTGGTGCAGGCAACAATGCATTTTCATTGTGTCTGAATTCTATTTATTCAAGGATTTGATTGATCACAAGCATAGTATCTACTCGAGAACCTTTTTGCCCCAACAGCCGTCAGTTCTGTGAGCTATGTGCCCTGTCCACTGCCACTTCAGCTTGGCTAACTAGAGCTATGTCAGCAACTTCACTTTACACTGTTAATTCAACTAATTTACCTAAAGTACCTTTAAATTTCAGTCTATATCATTTCATGAAAATGGAAAAAGACACAAAGAAAATGTTCAAAAGCACATATCAACACTCAGTAAGAAGAGTGCTAAAGAACTCAAACAAAAGGAGAAAATGGATGATGATATCAAGAAGATGGAGGCTGCAGCAATGGCTGCATACTTAAAAGATGTACAAAGCAATGCTGATCTTACATCACAGGTATGCATTAATATCAATATATTCAAATGACTTTTTATATTAAGTAGCATAGTTTGTTATCTTACATTATTATTGTGAGACACATACATACAGACATATCCATATATGATGTTTGACAAAACAAATTGCTTAGATAACTTTTTTATTATTCAACAGACAAAACAAGTTATGCAACCTGATAGATGCAATTCTTTTATTTTTTATTGATTTCTGGTAGAGTTTATCTTATTGTTTTAATTAAGAACTGAGGAAAACATAGCTTTGTAAGTTGTGTGACTTTGCTGACCCAGTGCAGGTTGGCAGACTAAATGTCTTTGAGAACATCATGGAGAACTCTCAGACATGCATGTGTCTTTAACACAAGCAATAATTAAATAATTAATATGCACATAACTTCAAATAGTCAGAGGTGGATGCGATCAAACTCAAGTTCTCTGCATGGCAGTCCAATAGTGTCCTACTAGGCTATCACTACTATTATGTCATTTACTATTTTTATAAAAGCTTATTCCATATCTGTTTTTATGCAGACCAACAGACTGCATTGCAGAGGGTCTCGGGTCAAACCCACATCGCGCACCCCTGACTTTCAGAAGTTATATGACTTTTCGAAATTATGTGCGTATTGATTGACAATTATCACTTGCTTCGTGCCTCGGGGAGCACGTTAAGCCGTGGTCCCAGTTGCCATGAACATCTATGGCAGTCGTTATTGCGAAGTCAGTGCCCTTTAATATCCTGACACTGGTCTAGCCTTAGAGTATCGTTAGCCTTCGGCTTGCGGAGGTCAGGTGGCAGCCGCTCCATGTAAAAACTGATATCCAGTCAAATCCGGTTAGACTAGAAAAGCCGACTCCTAGTGACTTGGGAATAATAAAGGCTAGGGAGAAGAAGGAGAAATGTATTAGTATTATTATATTATAATTATTGCAATAAAGACTGATATATGTTTGTTATTTGCAGAGCATTAATGAGTTAGTAGAACAGAGTATGAGTGGTGACAGCAGCACAGCTATTGTTGTGGGTAACCAGCCTGCTAAGAAAAAACCTCCTGCCTGGAATGAAGTCAAAAGTGACGATGGAAGCTCTTACTTTTGGAACACTGTCACAAACGGTATTATTGATTCTTAACACACATGCATTGTGTGCCCCTTATACTGACCGCTAGAAAGGTGTACCTTTACCTACCCCTTTAGGGGTGAAACACACAGCTGTTGAACAGCTGTGTGTTCTAGATTTTACCTTGTTTTTATTAAAAGACACTCCCGCACTAAGAATAATTTCAGTGACCAGGAATGAAAAACAATGGACACTAAGAACACTCAGAGTGAGAACAACAATTTGTGGATCATATGTTTTGTCACCAGGTGCTGTGGCAATGGCAAGACAATGCTTATGCTACCAGTGCGGTCATTATTCCCAACTACCAAGCACAATTCTAGATTCTGTGCTGTTACTAAGAATTTTTGAGAGAAAACCTGAATAATATTGCATTAAAGGGAACTTTGAAAGATTGGTTCTTTGTAAATTGGAACATCATAGGATACTATCTAAATAAATTATGCCACTAATGTCAATTATTAGTTTTGTTGGTTAATTGTTTATTCTAGATTTAGAGCAACACTGATGAAGTATAGCTATACTTATACTTGCATACATATCAAATTGTTTGAGATTTCTACAATAAATTTGTATTTGAAGGTGAATATTATAGTCATACTCACAATTCTGAAAGCTGAGATGTCCTTTTGTTTTTCGTTGGATGCAAATATCTTATCTAGATCAGCCTAAAGTCCAAAGTGGATCTTTTGTCACACAAGTCAAACATTGAAATTGTGATACTTACTTTTTTTTACCGGACTGCGTCAGAAGGAGGGTAATGTTTTTTCTCTTTTCAATTCATTACTTTTAAGCAGTCGGGTTTTTGTTTTTATAATAATAATTGTATTTCAGACTTTTTAGTTTTAATATTAACCGATAAGTTATTTCTGTTGTTACTTATGTAATATTATAATATAACATAATACATAGGTACATAGTTTTATTTTAATATATAACTAAGTACCTACAGGCAATGTCATGCCTGACTTGAATATATTCTTGCTAGAAAATGATACTTCGGGCGTCCCAATATATAATTGGTACACTCTTTGACAATTTGTGTTAAAGTAGTAATATAAACGTGATATGATACATATATTTTATAAATGGTCTTTTCACAATCTTTCATTTGATACCCATATTGCTAAGGTAAGAAATATATAAAAACAAACCGTCCCTTTTTTTTCATTTGCGGGCGCCATTTTGAAAATTTATACAGCCTATGTCACTGCCACAATTCTGATGAATTCAACGACATCTCATATGTCAAAAACCGTCCAGCCGTTTGGGTTGTAGGGCGTGCCAAAGACATACATACAGAACATGCCTTACTGAGCTTTTGTGCATAGAGGTTTATAACATAAATAAATAAAATTATATTCCGTACGTATCTAGAACGGCCAACGGGGTTTTTGTTACATATTGTATAGAGTGTATTAAAACATTACCCTCCTTCTGACGCAGTCGGGTAAAAATAGTTATAAAATGAAGCACAAATAAAATTATTACATTTAACAACCTCAAAATAAAACTTAAGTTTTATTTGAGTCGTCATCATTGCCCTCGCACTCTTCCAACGTCGTCAGCGATTGGCAGCACTGATTAGGTTTTCTTTCTATAGCAGCCCAGCTTTTCACATGCTTGCACTGTTCGTCTTGCCACCGTTACTACGCCGGGTGTTGGAAGTTTAATCTCCAAAAAATGTGTGGTACATAAATAGTTGTCCTTGGTCTGGTAATCTTTGTGTCCGTTGTTGTAATGTTAGTAAAGCACTTCGCGACACAGGAATTATATACAGAGCAGATAAGTTCGTGGCGTTATTGAAAAAGTTGATGCAAAACTGAAATGTCGGCTTGACTTTCATAGATCGAAGGATTGGCTATGATGCGATCTTATTAACATATACAGTTGCATCCTAATATATGGTAATAATTATTGATTTCAGAAACTACATGGGACCCTCCTGACGAATATTTGTCCGTCACAGACCAAGAAAAGGACAAATTAAAAGAAGAACAGCAAGAGAAAAAGAAACAGAAAATAAAGTGAGTGTTATACTATGTCGCTCTATCGCAGAATGTCCACTTCTCAAAATGTCTACAAAAGGGACATTTCACGAAAAAGACAATCTGAGAAATGGCCATTTTGCGACCTGTATACATTTTGAAAACTGGACATTCTGCGACTGAGCCGAGCCCACTGTATCTATATGCTTTTTATGATCTTACTTTGATGTAGTAACTATACTATATCTTCGTCCTTGGTTTTATTTATACAGAAAACATAAACAGAAGGAGGCACAAAAGGAAGTGTTCAAGGAGGTTAATGCTCACATAGCAAGGGAGAAAATGAGAGAGTTAGCTGTGAACAAGGACGAACCTCCTGCTGCTAAACCAAGCATGGACTACGGACCGGCGCCGCGCGCCGCCAAGCCGTATGGATCGTGGACCCCAGTTGTCAACGAGTATGTGCTTTTATTTACTAATAAAAATATCCATAAAGTATATAACAGTGTTGATTATGGAGACTGACAGTCTGGCTTATAAAAATATCACTAAGTTACAACTGAACTGAATAAGTTTCAATTCCTTGATCAATGTGCAATGATTACCCATTTGAATCTTATAAATTAGGTTCAACGGTATCTAAGCTAAAAGATATACCTACGTTTATACTGGCACAATAGAGTATGACCATACTAATTCACTAAATAACGAAGTTGAAACATTTTACGATATTGATATCTGTACCTGTGACGAGTTTATCCTCTCAACTAACTTTCAGAACTGAATAAAGTTAGGAGATGAGATTTTTCTGGTTAGTCGCCAACTGGGCGGCCTGGCGGCCTTATAAATCTTAAAGACTACAATGTGGTATTTTCCCTTCCGTTCGCTCCGATGAATACTTGACCGCTTACGATTGTAAACTGACTCGGCGAGCGCTGGCCTTCCCCTTTTATACGTGGTTAAAGCGTTTCCGGAGTTTTCTAGAAACGTCATACCCGGTATGTAAACAGCGTTCTCTCTACTTTTCTCGTACTGAGGAACTACGTAGTTCCGTAAGACTTCAATAGATGACACTGTAATAAATTATTAGACGATATTGCCGAGTCCTCCCCACAATGCCGAGAGATGGCACTGGGTGTAACAATATTGTATACATATAAGGTTGCCATTCATGAATATTTGACAAGAAAATATTAAAGCAAAATCGAGTTATAGTTAATATTACACTGTTTATAAAATTCACACCATACTTAAAAAATGTTGTTTCCCTCTGAACTTATACGTGTCTGACTTACCGACAAACAGATATTCGGCGTCTTTGTCACTGTTACGAAACGCCGACATCAAAGAAGCCACGTTCGTAAATCATTCTTCAGGTACGCGCCGATAAAGACACCGCGCTTCTTGTGTCCCTATCTATTCATTAAATCAAATAGGCTTTTTTTTTTTTATACAACTAAGGTGGCAAACAAGCATACGGCCCACCTGATGGTAAGTGGTCACCGTAGCCTATGGACGCATGCAACACTGGAGGCATCACTTGCGCGTTGCCGACCCTTTAGGGAAGGAAGTGGGAAGGAGAAGGACTCATTCCTTCTCCAGGCTCTTGCTCTAGGCGGAAAGGGGGTGTTTGGGCCTCCGGAACTCTCACTCACCGAACGAAACACAATAGCAGAAATACCTCTATTTCACGTCGATATTCTGTGAGAGGGTAGTCCTTCCCCGGTCGAGCCGGCCCATTCATGCTGAAATCAGCTAAACCGACGAAATAAATAGATATATCATACCTATACCTATGTAAACAAATTTTATGTAACTACCAAATAGCAAAATAGATGATTGATAATTGAAGAAAATCGATCTTTGTGTTTCTTGAAGACTTCAGTTCTTTTATTATTTATTGAAGTTGCATGACTGACTGTCGAGTTAAGAAGCCCGGTTATCCCCCTAAACCTTGCCTTGATTGTCTCTACTTTGCTTACTCATTCGTATCTGTATCCGACATAAAGTAGAACAAAGTACCATAATATTCTCTAAAGTACATTTAATGTATTATTAAGCTTAAAATTATAAAATTACGGAGGCAGAAGGTAGTAGAAAGAACTTCACGGTGACGCTCCAGGATAATCTGCTGTTGGAACAATGGCTCCCAAGTTCGGAAGACGGCGGTATACCAAGTACCCGTGCATCGGAAAGCACGTAAAGCCGATGGTCCTGGCTATGATATCTTTCCAATCGTGTCGTAAAATGTAGTGCCATCGGAATATTACAGTTAGGAAATATAGAGTGCACTTGTGTTTGCGCACACACTTGTCCACTATAGCATCTCCTACCCAGATGAGCAGTCTCCGTTTAGTTTGGCCGCCATGACCGAAATTGGGCTTTGATGACCTTATGTGGTATATTGACGAGAACAAATGTTTGTGGAATAATGTCACATGTTGCCCTACTCATTTGGATTTCATTATTCACTATCTCTGTTAGGCGCGTATGTAGTATAGGGGTCTAACGTTTAGTATGACCCTCAGAGCTAGCATGGTGTTAATCCTACAGCCTAGTTGCCGGACAGGCAATAAGCAGTCAGTGTAGCTTATTTATAAATGTACATGTAGCTATAAATATGAAAATATTTATTTTTATTGTCAGGCCTGTGGAAAGCATCGATCTTCAGCTTCCAAAACCTGAGAAGGAGTTACCGCCGCCGCCAGTAATCGTGCAACCTGAGATAATGCAGTTCAAAGAAAAGCGAGTGCAGTCCTTGGGCGAAGGACCTGTCGAATTTAAGAAAAGGAAATTTAATAACTCTAAAAGAAATATACGACAGAAATTAGATGATGATTGATATCTGTAATTAAACATTGTAAATAAATAATGTTTTCTAAATTTTGATTATTGTCTACTATCTTCTCAATGTTATCCACCTATATTTATATTTATGTGAATTTTTTGCGGTTGAAGTCCATTATTTCTAGATACTATTCCATATGTAATGAAACCATGCGCAAAAACAAGTAGGTACATACGAACGTAACGGACTACTGATTACGGCTGCCATAAACTTTACTGCATCCTTTGGGATAAACAAGCATACAATAGGTAAATTTTTTGCATTATAGCGTAAGAAATAAAAAGGACTAAAGAAGTTTCAACAAAGATAATATTATAACTAGATTTCATAATGGGAACTGAAGCTCGTATCACCAGGGACTATATTTCTCGCTTAACATGTTTAGACTTGGGATGCCAGACATAATTAAAAACCTACTGTGTCTGTCCATCGGTGTGCTACTATTTTTTTATATGACATATCCCACGCTAGGAATATATCCTGTGTCGTACGGGACTTCAAACATTAAAATAACGGACACAAAGAACATCCAGACTCGGCACAACAATTTGTGGATCACACAAAGTTTTGTCCCGTGTGGGATTCGAACCCACAAAAGGTTAAATGAGCTTCTTAGGTATAACTCTACATTACTTATGTGTTATTAAGCATAGCTCGCTATAACGAGAAGCCTGTCCGTGGAATTGAGGTGCTTTCGGGCTCTGGACTCTTACAACTTTGCGGTTGTTGTGACAGAGATATAGCATTCCTTCCTCACCATCCGTCATCCAACATTTTATAGAACTTATCTTGTCTTATGTGGGGGCTAGTCAGTGCAGACCGGCGACATTTCGACCCAGTGGGATCTTTAGTGTCAGCCCAAAATCTATCCCTTAGCTATCTCCTTATGAATGTACTGCATCAGCCGCAGCGTACACTTCAGAGGGAGAAGCCTGAAGTCTTCAGGGTTTAGATATGCCAATCCCATCAGACCCATTCTCATTTCAGCCAACGCGTCACATTCACAAAGTAGGTGCGATATGGACTCGTCCTGTTCACCACAGGCTCTGCAGATCAAATTGTTTGCCAATCTCAATCTGCACAAGAAGCCGTTGGTGCCAAAATGGCCAGTGAACGCTCCTGTGAGCAGGCGTATTTGGCTCTTGTTATACCCGCAGAACTTCCGGGTGAAGCCCGTGGCTCTGCAATGAATTTCTTGCAGTGTTCCAGACCCCTAAGGGCCATCCACTCCAGCCTGTATTTATCATTGCCATGTGCATTCAAAGCTGCCTTGACGGTGCTCTCAGAGAGTCCTACGAATGGCTCGGGGCCCACAAACCGTTGTACCGAGCCCTTTCTGGCTAATTCATCAGCCTCCTCATTGTCCTGCACCCCTGCATGCCCCGGAACCCACACTAGTCTGACTGTGTTCTTCTTGCCAAGTTTGTTAAGGACCTTAACACAGTTTAGGACCAGTCTGGAGTCCACCCTACAAGAGTCCAGAGCCTTGAGAGCAGCTTGACTGTCACTGAGAATATACACAGTCCTGTCAGTGACATTATTGTTAATATTCTCCTGAGCACAGGCAATTATAGCATAGGTTTCCGCTTGGAAGACCGTTACATATTTGCTCATGCTTTGGCTCACCTTGCAGTCGTTGGCGTAGATGCCAGCGCTTGATCCTGTTTCCATTTTGGAACCATCAGTATACCAGATGAGACAACCCTTATCTTGTAGATGTTGTTGGATTGTAGACCTTGTCTCCATTCGTCCCTCGTGGGGACCTTTATTTTAGAATTCTTTTTGAATATGTGCATTGGTTGCATTTTGTCGCATCCCATGCTCATAATCCTTTTGAGATCCTTCGAAATCTCCAATTTTGTGTGTCGTGTTACCGGCATGTTGACGCTTCACATCCCATGCACAGATAGTCTATGTAGTGCCTTAATCGCCTCTAACTCCACAACATTGTGTAGCGGCGTTAGATCCAGCAGGACCTCTAACGCGTAGTCGGGAACGTCCCTGTTATAGCCATGCAGGCCCATCGCTGCACCTTCGACAGCGCGTTCCTGCATGTTGTTTAGTTCTTGGCCACCAGACAATGCTGCCATACGTGAATATGGGTCTTATCATCATCGTGTATAGCCAATTGATGACCTCGGGCTTCAGCCCCTAGGTTTTCCTATAAGTAGAACGAATCAAGCTGAAGAACCGCTGGGCCTTCTCTATGGCTTTGTCTACATGAGATTTCCACGTTAGTTTGTTATCTAAGGTCATGCCTAGATACTTCAACTCCGTGGACCATTGTAACTGCGTACCACACATGGTGAGAGTTCCCAACCCTATCAGATGCCTCTTTCTAGTAAACGGCACGACAGTAGTTTCCCTGGGTTGATCGATAAATGATTATGATTACTACTGCACAATTTTTCCATCATAAACAGGGCCTTCTGCATGAGACTAGATACCGTACTGGGGAATTTTCCATTTACGAGTATCACCAAGTCATCCGCATATCCGACCGTTAAGTACGGACCTTTATTGAGTTGTTCTAAGAGTAAATTGACTATCAAGCACCATAAGAGTGGTGAGAGCACTCCACCCTGAGGGCAGCCTTTGGTTGTCGTTGCATACATTTCATCTCCTAACAACTCAGACCTAATGATTACCACCCCTGAGCATACAATCGATCCACTTGCAAATGGTTGGCTCTATGCCGTGATTTCCCGATTACACACTAATGGCATCAAAGGTGGTTCGATCGAAAGCTCCCTTAGTTATCCAATGCATGTTCTGCCTTATTTACCATAAAATAATAATAATAATAATAATAAATCTTTATTTCAGAAAAAGAATCTCCATATCATTTACATACAAAACAAAAGAAAATAATAAAAAAAAAATATAAAAATCAAATAAGTAATAATTATAAACTAAGACTAAGACATACCTTTGGTTATGCAGCTATCTCTAACCATTTTCTAAACATAGAACTAGCACACAACCTGTCCGCAAGTTCCTTAATTATACTGTTACTACACGTACCAACCCGGGCCATGAACCCAGCGATTCGACTTCTTTGGATGGTATTAAACGTGTTCAGTCTTGCCTCTGCAAACATTCCCGAGGCGCTACAATACGGTGCTAAACCCATTAGGTGTCGGTAGATATTATTGTACTGAACACGAATGCCATCCAACGATCTCTTCGTGTATCGGATCCAGAGCTGGCACGTGTAGAAACTTTGACAGTAGGTCCTAAACAAGTGCGCTTTTGTTTCTACATTGGCCTTATAAAATCTCCTCGCTATCATATTACCAACGATTGATAACGCTCTACGCTGGCGATCGATATCTGCATCGTCTTTCATATCTGAAGTCAGTATGTGACCAAGGTACCTGAACTTCTCCACTACCTTAATAGTCTGGCCGCCTATCCAGACCGGTGGGATGTTATGTGGACCTCTTCCCGACCTAAATACCATCATCTCTGTCTTTTTTAAGTTGTAAACCAAATCATGCTCTTTGGCATATCTTTCACAAGTAATAAGCAGTCTTCTTAAACCTTTGATCGAGGGGCTGAGCAGGACCATGTCATCAGCGTAACTTAGGTTGTTGACATATCTATCACCAAGTCTAAGCCCCACTGGTGTCCTGCTCAACTCCCCGATCAAATCATTAATGTAAAGGTTAAATAAGTCAGGCGAGGTTAGCCCACCCTGCCTAACGCCACATGACAGCTTAAAGCTGTCAGACAAAGCTGATTCCCACCTGACATTATTGGACTGATTAGAATACCAATACCTAATCAGTCCAACAACGCCAGCCTGTACCTTACTGTTACCTAGTTTTTCCCATAGCAAGTCGTGATTTATAGTGTCAAAGGCGCGACTTAGATCAAGGAAACAAGCGTAAACGCTTGTATCCTGACTGACATACTGTGACACGACTTGCTTCAGAGAAAAAATAGCCATATCGGTTGATACTTCTGCACGAAATCCAAATTGACCGTCATCAATCTTTAGAGCAGGACTCAACTTTTTATGTAGTGCCGGCCGTCTCAGTGGATTTTCCCGACTGGTAGGCACATTGCAGCCTGTGGAGGGGGAAATTCCCTAATGCTCCCTCCCTGACATGTCTAACTACTAACTTCTCCAGGGCTTTCAAGAAGAACGACTGAAGACTGATAGGTCTGTATGCCTTGGCTCCTTCGTAGTCCACTTTGCCCGGTTTCGGTATGTAGATGACCTTAACACGCCTCCATATCTTTGGAATGTATCCAAAAGCAGGCTCTGTATACTCTGCACAAATGCGGAACCAAGAGTGCAGCTCCCTATTGTAGGATAATGGAATAAACTATGTCTCTTGAACGGTTGAAAACCATTATAGCCCAGCCGACCTTCCCTTCATGCACTACCTTCCTAGCAGTGTCCCAATTTGCTTTGGTTATACGACAGCTTAATTCAACCAGGCTGATCGGGTCCTCCTGCTCCTTTTCTAATATCTTAAAGTCTGGAAAGTGTGTGTTTAGCATCATTACTATTGTCTTCTTACCAGATCCTGTTCGCTGCCCATTGCCATCCTTAATGGTTGTCAATGGGTGTGCTCTGAAAGTCGAGATAGCTTTGGAGAGACTCATTCCTTTAGGAATCGTACTGATGTTTTCACAGTGTGCTCTCCAAGCCTTCCATTTGGCTTTCGGCACAGTTTTGTTGTAGTTGGTCAAACAACGAGCGTAACCGCTGTAATCCCTGCTGGTCCTAGCATTGTTAAACGCTCGCCTGGCTTCTAGCCTCAGCTTGACCATCTCTGGCGTCCACCACGGTACCCTCTTGGGCCTAAGTTCCCTCTCAGGGCAGTTGTTTGTCCAGGCCGTATTCACAGTCTGGACCAATTTATCTTCTGTAAACTCGATATCTAATATAGAATTGAGCTTACCCTTAGAATCCGCCAGATCTATTCTGAGGTGACTCCTAAAGGAGTTCCAGTTCGTATTTCTGGGATTCTTTCTACGTGCTGTAGGAGCTGGAACCAGCGTCCTGTACTTAAAGCATATGTAATTATAATCTGACAAGGCAATCTCATCAGACACATGCCTCTCGACAATCTTAGTGCTAGCCCTGTTAGAGGCTAACGTGATGTCAATTATCTCTGCTCGCCTACAGTCAGCGAACGTTGGCCTGTTTCCCTTATTTAGAATTTGTAAAAAGGTACTTACCACATACTCCAGTAGTTTTCCCCTCTTACATTCACATCCGTGTTCCCCCAGACTGTGTGGTGTGCGTTGGCATCGCACCCCAGGGTCATGTCCAGGTTCTCCCGGCTGCCTTATTTAACAAGGT
Organism: Catocala nupta; assembly: GCA_963675205.1. NCBI lineage: Eukaryota > Metazoa > Arthropoda > Insecta > Lepidoptera > Erebidae > Catocala > Catocala nupta. The sequence continues at coordinate 19,571,318 of OY776086.1, read as the reverse complement.
CCTTTATCTGTCTAGATACTATTAGTCTAGATATATTTCCTTGTCCATATAGTCATGTAATGTAAGTATGCAGAGGTCAGGATTAGTGTATCCCGCCCTCTGCTCCCTGGCACATCGATCTTAACTGTCGTAAGATCCCTAGAACAGAAATTGTATAAGGGCATTGCGTTTATGCCATTTCTGACATATACACGTGTCCTCATGCCATTAGCGGAACAGTTATGAAAAATTACACCTCCCGTCCCACCCAAGCCTCTAATCTTTCCCTCTTTGAAATTTGATTGATAGTAGTGAAGCAAAATATGCGGGTGAACTATCTGTCTAGTGCAGCTCATTAGTATAGTCATATGGACAAACATGTATTAGTCCTTTGCAAACTATAACCACATATATAAATATTAAACAAAATCACTATACATGAGTAAAAGGGAAGGAAACATTTTGCATCGTCCTTTTCTAATGACTCCAAAACATCATCAAAACAAATATCACGAGGTCGCACTGTCCGAAAGTTGAAATACCGAACTCACAGGTTCTCAGTATTTCGATTTTACTCTAAAACTCCTTTGCAGATACAGATCTGCTAGGAGTAAAATCTAAATATTTGTCTTATGTTAGATAGGTTACTATGACTAATTCTGGCAGTTTGTCCCAAAACCTACATTGAGAGCGTCATTAGGCAAGCTTCGCGAAAACTCGGAGTTCTGAACAGGGTGAGGCGGTTCTTCGCGCCTGGGCAGCTGTGCCTATTGTATAAGGCACAAGTGCGCCCTTGCGTGGAGTACTGTTCTCATCTTTGGGATGGCTCCGCGCAGTACTTGCTAGACGCTCTTGACAGGTTACAGCGGCGGGCTGTCCGAATCATCGGAGATCCAGAGGTCACGAGTTCACTGGAACCTCTGCAACTCCGTAGGGATATTGCCTCTTTGGCATGTTTCTACAGAATATACCACGGGGAGTGCACTGAAGAGTTATTCCACCTTATCCCGCCCTCCCCTTTCCTATCCAGAACAACGCGTGCTGGGCTCAGATGCCATCCTTACACGGTGGAGTCGACTAGAGTGCGTACTAACAAGTTTGGGTCCTCATACCTCTGCCGAACGATCAAGGCATGGAATTCTCTGCCAAGGCACGTGTTTCCTTCTTCCTTCAATCCTGGGTCCTTTAAGCGGGGCGTGAAAAAGCACCTTCTCAGGCCGTCAAAGTAGAGACCTCAACATCGCCTCGGCTGCTATGAGGACGATGTGGAGGCCACTGCTCTTAGACCACACGACTGCTTACCATCAGGCGGAGGGTGGTCATTTTGACGAGCAAAATAAAAAAAAAAAAAAAACAGAACTATGTCGTACGACACAGTGCGACGTTCTGTGTGTTCAAGAAACTCATAGAGACGAAACTCACAGCCGGCCACACGTATCTGGACTTACGCTTATCGCCGAGATCTCTCATCCAAAGCACGGTAACGCAGTATTTGCTGCTCCCGGCGTAGGCATAAAGTCACCTAAATGCTCGATCCAGAACAAAATTGAAATCATCACAGTAGACCTTGGGTACTGCACCGTCACTTCAATTTATAAGCCACGTGGTACTCCCTTTCAATTCTCAACACCTGAAAACTTCAATGCTCAGACCAGGCCAGACCCACCAAAATTATTATTGGCGACCTTAACAGTCACAGTACAAGTTGGGTATACAATACCACGGATACAAATGGGCAATCTATCGAAGAATGGGCGGAAACCAACAGTTTGGTGTGGCTACATAACCCAAAACAACCGGTCTCGTTTAATAGTAGCCAATGGAAGCATGGCTACAACCCAGATTTAATCTTCGTCAGCGTTCGCATCAGCTCGCAATGCATCAAGACAGTATGCACCCCGCACACAGCTCCCGCAATACCCCGCACACAGCATAGGTCGATTATGTGTACCTACCATCCAACCCGTTGTGCGACATTTAAATATCCCTTTTAAGCGCCGTTTTAACTACTCTAAGGCAAATTGGGAACAGTTCTCAGAACATATTGACAAAGCTATATTATCTGTGCCACCTACACCACAAAATTATGAGCGATTTGTTGACATAGTTTCGGCAACATCACGGAAATGTATTCCTAGAGCTTTTCGAACGTCTTACATCTCAAGACTATCGAATGAATCCGCAGACTTGTTAAGGGAGTATGAAGTCCTATATAGCCGTGATCCTTTCGCCGAGGAGACCACCTTAGTTGGCCAAGAGTTGCTATCTCGAATAAGCGAAAATCGACAGGAGAGGTGGATCAATACTGTAAGGAATATTAAAAAAAAAAGAGCATGGAACATCATCCGAAAATTAACCGGCGATCCTCCTCCAGCACAAACAAGTAGTAAAGTCATCGAAAATGAAATAGCCCACCAATTGCTCCTGAACGAAAAGCCATCGGGTCGCCTTTCGAACATTCCAAAATTAAATTCCAGCTAAAACACGTGCGACCAGATAAGCAAACCTTTTAGCATATTTGATATTGTTTCTGCCATTATACACCTTAAAAACGGCAAACCTTCAGGGGTGGATAATATTTCTGTAGAACAATTAATACATTCGCTGTTCCGTGATAGACACAATAGAAAATCTATTGTTACACTGTCGCTGTGCCTAGATAGGCACAGCGACAGTGTCATGGTTGCTACTGCTGTTTAACAACTGCATGGAATTCGTTTCATTACCTACCTCGACTCTGGAGAAAAATCTACAATAATAGCCATACCTAAACCGGGGAAACCAGTCGACTATCCTAAAAACTTTCGATCCATATGTCTGTTATGTCATACTTTCAAACTGTCCGAGCGATGGTTGCTGAGAAGACTAACAGAGCTGATCGACCCGGTTTTGATTCCGGAGCAAGCAAGTTTTAGACCGGCGAAATCGTGCTGCAGTCAAACGCTAAAACTCACGCAGCATATAGAGGATGGTTTTGAGTTGGGTAAAATAACTGGTACTGTGTTTGTCGACCTCTCCGCGGCCTACGATACGGTGAGCTTTAAGCGTTTGTTGTGGAAGGTGCAATCTATGACATGCGACCATAAATTCGTCATGATTTTCTAAGAGCTCCTCCGGAACCGGTGCTTGCAGGTTCATCTTCTCTCCGACCGAAGCCGATGGCGACTATAGAAAAATGGTTTACCGCAAGGCAGTGTTCTAGCCCCACTCTTATTTAACATATACATTATACACCAACGACCAACCATCTACTCCAAACACATCCCGCTTTATTTACGCAGACGACCTTGCGCTAATTTCCCAATCTGCCAACTTTGAGGACGTAGAGTAATAAAACTAATTTAACAGTGCCTCTTAATTCCTTGAGTCAGTACTATAAGGAAAATTCAAAAACTGGGTGTTGTCTGGCAAGATGTGCCCATAGCATATAACAACCATCCTAGATACTTGGGTATAAGTTGTAAAAACGAAGGTACACACCCGCAATAATCTCCTCCTAAAGCTACTCCGTGTGTCATGAGAACATCAGGGCTGGCGCTGGCGTTTTTTCGCCGGCGAATACGCTTGCCCCATGTGGAGCCCATCAGCCCGTGCAAAACTGGTGCATACTGCACTATATAAGACTTGCAGGATAATTACGGGCTGTTTAAAGCCAACTCCAGTAAGTATGCTGTATCCACTGGTTGGCGTAGCATCGCCGAATATTCGAAGGGCGGTAGCGAGCTCTATAGAGAGAACGAAGATGGAGAACGACTTACGGCACCCTCTGTATGGACACATCCCAGGTCCCTATAGACTAAAGAGTCGTAAAAGCTTTGTCAAGTGTGTTGAACCCTTGACATTGGAACCAGCAGTCGTGAGGTGCAACCTGTGGAGGGAAGAAGTATCCTTGCCAGTCCCATTCGTACTACCGCGGCTGAGAATCGTCCACCTGGACACAAATTATCATGGCCGGTTGGAAGTCACTAAACAGACTTCGAACTTAGGTCGGCCGGTGCAAATAAAATATTGTTACGTGCTGGGTTCGAGGGATAAGAATGTAAAACAATATTACCGACTAAAACGTTTTATTCTAGCACAATTAAATTTAAAACACTTTACTACACTTTTTCACTGTAACTGCTTCAAAATCCGTAGTATTTTCGCTTCCGTTCGCTTCGATGAATACTTGACCGCTTACGATTGTAAACTGACTCGGCGGTGCGCGTGCGCTCTATTTATACGCGGGTAAGGCGTTTCTGGAGTTTTCTAGATTTTTATTTTTTAGAATTTTTTCTAGATTCGAAAATGTGCCAGCGTTCTGTTTACTCTACTCGTACCGGTGAACTATGTAGTTCCGTAAGACTTCAATAGATGGCGCTGTAATAAATTATTAGACGGAACTGCCAAGATTTCTACACAATGCTGAGAGATAGCACTGGGTGTAACAATATGTTCAGGTGGGGATTCTTAGACGATCCCAATCTGGGCTGTTTGAGCGGTGCAACCCAAACGATGAAACTGCACGTATGAGGGCTTGATGATTGCTTTAGACGATGTAATCGAGGTGGCTGCGTTATGGGCCGCAACTATAAAATATTGAGTAATGATTATTGATTGCCACCGAAACACTAATAAGAATTTTTCTATAATAAATAATATTACGTGTATTGGATTACTTCTTCAATCGAATTGCCGAATGATATGGGTGTCTAACACGTCACGTCATATTTATATTAAACTAGACTTTGCCTGCGGTTTCACCCGCGTAAGTCCCGTTACCGTGGGAATATCGGGATAAAAAGGAGCCTATGTGTGAATCCAGATCTCCAGCTATCTACATACCAAGATGCGTCGCAATCGGTTCAGTAGATTTAATGTGAAAGAGTAACAAACACCCATACATCCTCACAAACTTTAACATTTATAATAAAAACGGCTTGTCCTACCACATCCAGATAGCATTTATCTATAAGATAAAAGTATCACCATCTCTCTTCTTTAACCTAACATGAGTGAGACAGCATGCGATTTATCTTTCGGATAACTTTTACTTGTTAGTTGTAGAACCATTAGTATAGATTCATGTAGGTACTACGTCGTTAATAATTCGGTACGAACAAAGATCACCCTGTATACATTTTTTCTAAGATTTTAAATGCATCAACTGCCCAAATGATTTTTTTAATGTTTGATGTCAATAAATTTAATTATTAAATTTCAGGGAAGAGGACTACCTGTTAAAACAAGGGTATTCACGCTATTTTGATAATTCAGTGGTGCGATATAACAAATGGAGCCTGAATTTTATGCATATCGTGTTACTTCGTTTTTAAATAACTAGTTTCATGGTATATATTTCTATGACTTAGATATAGCAAATTATCACGATAATTGCTATTTTTTTTACTGGCACCAGAGTAATATCAAGGGTGAAACAGAGTATCCAAATGTAGCATCAGTATCTAAACCAATTCCTCGCAGTGTTGAGATTGGACGAAAATCTTACCGAGCAAGAACTTACGGCTTGGTTGACTCTGAAGGAGATAATACCTACGAGGGTTTTTAGGCAATCATAAAGCCGAGAGTGCTGACTTTTTAATCACAGTCAGAGTCAGTCTTGTTAAAACAATATAAAACAATGGGATGATTTCGCTCTCCCAATCTTAAAATGGTGAGTGAAAATAAGGTGAATCCTTTCATTAGGATATTATACTGATAAAAGAACGTTACTAAGGAAGATGGGATGCCAAAATGTTAGCGAATTACTAATGCTTTGGCATTAAAGAGGATTCTACAGTTCACAAAAAATAATGTAATTTTTTATCATACCTACTCTGTCACAAACCTGAACTGTTTTTGTTCACAATATAATTATGTAAGAGCAGGTATATAGTACTTATTACTATTTATGTAAAACACTGGTACATAAACATGTTTATATTTGACTCACACTGTCTTTATTCATTTATGAAACTAAAACTTATTATATCTTTAAAATGGTACATGTTACATGAAGTTAATTTATAGGTATATTTGTGTTTAGCAGGCTTAGTTTGACAGCAAACGGTATTTTAATCATATTACTAAAATATATTTATTGGTGCAATCAGATTATCGCTAGGCATTGTGATACCCGAAATATTAAGGTGACTATGCCAAGATGAGCACTCATCCCCCTTATATATTTTAACCGAGGGCTCGATCAATACTGATATTTTATGATCAATGTCGACTAATTTTATTATTGGTATGGTTAGATCTTCATACGGTGCTGTAGTTTTAGAAATACAAGGTGTCTGTGCCAAGATAAACACACACTTTGGCACAGCCACCAATACCCCTTATATCTTTTAAACGGCGGCGGACCGACTAATTCTGCTGCTTTACGACCAATTTCGACTAATTCACTACGTAAACAGATTTCCAGTTTGCGATGGTGGCTATTAAAAGGTTTTCCCTTATTTATAATCTAAGTAACATCACGGCACAGAGTCTGGAAGTGTGCCTAGTAAGTACCTACACGAGAATAGGCTCGCCCATTACGTTACGTGGGAATTTAATCCTATCCATATCTGACGAAATATAGTTATGAATTATGATACAGATCTGCCTAACCTTTTGACGAAATTGGCGTGAGATATGTATTTGTCTTTACTTTCATTTTAATGTTGGAACGGAATCCTCGTTGCATGAGTCCGACTAGCTAACCGCTCTAAAATCCCTTACAGTTACTTACATTACGTTTCTTTGCGGCCGTGGTAATAACTCTGTAGTTATAGACTATGTTGTTTATGGCTTACGAGCGCCCACCAGATGACAAGTGATGATAAGAGATAATTGCAGTCATATGATAGATAAGACACTATGCAGCCCATGGATATGGCTGTGTTCCCTTGGCACAGCAACAGCAATGACAATAATTTAATCATAATCGGTATAACTGACCCTTTGATTTTTTTGTGATGTTAGTGATAACGATTTTTAATATTGATTATTTGTTTGCTTGTGTATCTAACTTTAATGTGTAGGTATGCATATTCCCATTATAGCACCTAAAATTCACATACCGTCTCCCTATAGTTGGTATGGCGGTACCTACCTAGGTAGGTACTTTAATCCTTATCCTTACTAATATTATAAATTTAACTTCTCTACCAATCATTATGAAATTTCGGATACACGTTGTCAGGAGCACAGAAAAAGACATAGATTACCTTATTTATAGAAAAAGTACTGTCCCCGAGGGATTGAAAATTGACATAACCTACATTTTCGCAGGCGAAGCCGCGGGCAAAATCTAGCAGGTATCATAATAAATCCACGGATGGTTCATGTGTATGCAATGCAACAAAATTATGACAAGATCGTTTGTTAATGATTGTAGGTACCAATGTATCTACACGATTAGATTTGTAATTAGATATGTTGCAGTACACAGTAGTAGCTACTTAAGTAGGTACTCATTTTATGCTCAGGTACGCCATAATGTCTGACAGCGCGCGCCCGAACATTGCATTCACAATCAATTATCCTCTATGCCTTTATTTGGCTCGCCTCATGGTAAGCCATTACCGTCACTATTGCTTGCTTGTAGCAGTTGTAACAGGCGATCATTCGTCCGTTGCCAACCAAATCGTTGGAATATCACTGATGACTGATGTAGGTACCTACCTGCTGAACATAGCAGAGAGAGACCATGCAATAAAAGGTTATTTGGCTGTACCTAACCACCTGTAAGGCTAGGTGTCCAGTGTAGTGGCCAGACTAGCTAGTTACTTTGAGCTTCGGATTTCAACGTGCCCTTGTGCTCAACTGCTCATAATAAATCCTTGCTTTGAAAAGGAGATAACTTGATAATTAAACGCATGACAGAAACATAAAATAAAATAAACCTTTGCGTCCTCATGAGGCGCGGGAAATCTCTGTAGGCGTCTCGTCAGTAATCGTGCCTATTATTATGTTTGTTTGGGAAAAAGCATATGGCCTGACTGGTGTAAGTACTTGCTGTTACCGACTATGCACGCTTGCAACGCCATTTACACGGTCCTCTGCTCACAACGAGTTTGCTTTTCTGACCTCACGATGATGCCTGAGAACTTACTTAAACGTTGAAACGCAATACAAGACTGCTTGGCTCCGAAATCACATTGGATGCAAGCACTTTCCCAGTTAGGAAAATGCGGTTAGTGCGAAATTTTAGGCTTAAGTAAATACGGCACCTTGAACGTTATATATACATATATTGTAGACCGCAGATTGTACCTAGGAATTCATAAAATAATTATAATAATAAATCAAAATCATTATAACAAATCAACGTTTGAGTAGTAGTCAGAGAATAACGTAATTTAGCATCGTTCATTGAGCCACGGAGAGAACTGTGCTGTGAAGCTGCGATTTTAACTATGTAGTATTTTGTTTTATCAATCATAACTACCAAAGGAGCTTCTTGGATTAAATACTAAAACGAGTGCAAGACACTGTTAGCTTATTCATTAGGATGATGCGTAATTTAATACAATAGTAGGTAGGTACTCAGCTATACAGTCATATTATAAAAATAATGTCACATCGAGAACATGATACATGCATGTTTAATGATCAGAATTCCCATAGCAAAAACATTGCCGACATTGGTATTCAGCGTACCTACGACGCATTATTTTAGGATGCGGATCTTAGAAGTTCTAAAGAATTTGTACTCATGCATATACCTGTATAAATGTATTTATTATTTACATTTCAGGTTATTTGCCATATAAATGACCTAAATCCCTTTTGCATTTGTTATATTTTAAGTAGATATAATAAGAAGTCAAGATCTGCAACTACGTAAAATTTTTGTAATAAATATCGGCCAGTAAAACTAACAACAGCCAAAAGCTATTTATCATTTCACGCTTTTTAAGAATTTATGTTTGTCTTTATATTTGTTCATTATCAACTTCAGAATGTCTGGACGGATTTCAATAAAAGCTTTATTAATTTACCTACAGCTGCTAATTACAACCAGAGCCATGTTTCATCACCTTCAGTTGAATAGATAAAGAGATTAAGATACATTTTAATCACTTTATTATATGCTCGGTGGCGCATCGATAATTAATGCGATTGCTATGCAAGTGGTGACCCGTCTCGGGTTCAAAGCTCAGGTCGGGTCTACAAACTGTTATCAGATTTGTCTGTCAAGGAATTCTCAAAAGCAGGCCGGTGTTAGGAAGATGGTGGTGTTGCACGCCCTGTGCCTCGGCAAGTGTGTAAAGCTGTTGGCCCTGCACCTGATCTCTCCACGGTGGTTTAAATTTGCCGTCCCATCAGATTCTGAGAGTTATGAAATTGGGAGTGCATTTGCGCACATACTTATGCACTACCTACATTATCTTCTGCGCATATGTGCCTTCTTCGTCCGGATTTGCCGCCGCAGTGTCCGAAATTCGATATGTTTATATGCAGTCCCTTATAAAAGCAGAGGTCATGATCAATAGGGTATAACACCCGCGCATAATTTGACTAAAACGCTGGACGCATTGGACTCCTTATTGCTCTGTGGTCATGACGTCAGTTGGCTGTGTAAACAAATGCAGTGATATTTAGTATAGTATGTTAATTGTTTATATTTTAAAAATTTGTTATTATTCTACTTACCGTTGGTGTGCTGTTCATGAACGCAAAAATAAAAATAATAAAAAGCTGATCAGTTGACACTGTTGACAGTTGACACTTCTTAGTTGACACAGCCATAAGACGTAACTACTATACTGGTATTACGAAACAGATTAAAAAAGCTGAAAACTTTGAATTGAATTTTAGGTACTTAACAGAGCCAATTTTTCAAATTTTAATACCAAATTTTATTAATATTTATAATAGTATTAATTTATGTCATATGACTCACATGTGTATTATAAACTACCTACATTTCGGCACATAATACTACCCCTGTTTGCGATAGATGGCGTAACTGGTGTTCTGAATTGCGCTATGACTCTGTTTGCAATATTTTATTTAACATTAATCGAGAATGGATTATAGGTATTATGCCGGTAGGTAAATTTATATCTGTCTGAGTGTTTCGAGTTGTAGAGCGTTTACGTTTTGCTTTATTATTAATAAGACCTTAAGCTGTGTTTTGCTATAAAAAGCGTGGAGGACTGTATGAAGCTACAGATGGATATAGACAGAGTCGTGGCCTGGAGCACATTAAATCTGTTGCAGTTCAACACCTACCTCAAAGTGCGCGATTATGTCTTTCTCTAGGGCGCACACTCCTATACTGCACAATTATAATATTGATAGACTACCACTAGCTCGTGTCACAAACATTAAAGATTTAGGAATGACTCTTAACACACGATTAACATTTCAGGACTACATAGTTAAAATATGTAGAAAAGCCTATAGGAACTTAGGCTTTATCCTTCGTATGGCTCGTGGGTTTACTAATCTTAAGGCAATTATAGCATTATATAATGCTTTGGTTAGGAGCCAACTTGAGTGTAACGCAGTCATCTAGTTTCCACATGAAACTAAATATAGGCTCATGTTGGAGAGAGTACAGAACAAATTTGTAAGGTATCTTTATTTGCGTCAGTATGGGGTGTACCCATTTTATCCGCTAAGGTACCTTACCTTATTTATTTTAGGAATGGTAGGATATACTGAACTTCAGGTTAGGAGAAGTTTAGCATTGACTAAATACTTATTGGAAGTGTTTAGAGGGAAAGTATATAACGCAGATATACTAAGATTGCTGGGTTTGTGTGTACCAGATAGGTAGGTATGTGTGGCGACGCCGAAAACCGACCCTACTGTTCGAACAGCGAGGGCGTACCAATCTGTTGGGAGAGGCGCCTCTGACGCGCGCCATTCACACTCTAAACCTTATAGCTAAGGAAACAGACATATTCTGTTGTGCTCTGAGTGAATTCACAAAGATATGCTATCTTTGTTTGTAATTTGTTATAATAAGTAATTAGTAGGTATAGGTATAACACTATTGTATTAGGCTAGTCCTGTAATGATAGTTGTATTGAGTAAAATAAATAAATAAATAATCGATAAAGTATGAAGCTTTTTAAACATCTCCCGCACTAGGTATAAATCCTGTATCGCGAAGACTTTCTTACAATCATTCAAACAACGGCCACAAAGAACAACCTGACTCGAAACAACTATGTATTTGTGGATCACACAATATTGAGAGATTCGAACCCACAACACTCACACAGGTGGCAATGGCGAGGCGACCATTTAACACACTTCGTCCCGTGCACTCAAAGTTAAATAAAATAACATTTTATTATTGTCATAGCTAGCTACTATACTTCTATGGGCTCACTTACAGTTTATAATTATGATAAATAACTTCACCGAAAGCCCGCAGATTGGAGACGTCGTCACGAGTGAGCGCCAGCTCCTTGAGCAACAAAGATGACGAGGCTCAACCGTGCAATCCACGTTTTAAACAGCATATAGCAGAATACGTATCTGTGATCTTAATTTGTATAGCCATATTTAAGCATCTTTATTTTCTCCTTTTTAAGTAAACGTTGGATAAGATAATGTCGTGGACAGACAGAGGGACGGACCGTTCCGTTTTTATCATTTTGATACAGAGCCCTCTCATTTTTACTCCACCATCTTTAGAATTACTTAACATCCTTATACTTTTCTCCCATTTCGTCCTACTTTAGGTTTGCAATTAAACTATCGTAAATAGACTTAAATAAAATCCGTATTTTATTTTATTCAGTAGGTACAAAAACAGATAACAGTATACGGTAGTATAATTTCAATGTATAACATTCGCGTAGACGTGAGACGATATTACTGCAGTTTTGTTTAATTGTACCATGTTTCTAATGTCTTTCAGAACCTGCTTCTTTAAAAAAATCTTTAATAGTTAAGCTTAATATTGTTGTGGTGGTTGCTTTTCACCTTAGCCATAGAATAACGGCATATGTATTTGCCTTTTTAAAGCATAGGGAAAGGATTATCCTTTTTGGGTAATTGAATCGCCCGATACAAATCTTGCTAAATCCATTTCCTATTTAAAAATATTATTACAAAATTGTTTTGAGATAGAAGTCGATAAAGTAAAACCGATCAACCTCATAAATTTATTTATAGCACGTACCTAATACAATTTTATTCTGGAAAATCTACTTACAATAACGAGTGTTACTCAATTTCACGCTAGATTACACCTAATGAAGCTTTGATGAATAATATACGTATATACAGTAATTTATTTATCTACGATATATATGTACGTACTCAGATGGTACAATAGGTACCTACATACGAGTGTAAAGTCGTTTGTGAGCTTTTTGTGTTATTTAAATGACATCATTAATGGTGTTATTCGCAAAGCTATTTGTATATTTGACTAATGTAGAAAACGAGCCTATAATATGACTTCAAATTTCATACATTTTCCATTTTCACAATTACTTACCTACTAATTATAATAATAATAAACCCCTCTGGGACAGTCGTTATCTCATCATGAGACTAACGCGATATCGGAGGGCACAGTAGGTACACTAGCTTTAAAACTATCACCTTCGCCTTGTGATATAAACAAAAAATGTATCACCAGGTTAAATTAAAGCGCACAAACCGCAGGGCAGCTTGTGGCGGGCTGAATGTGAGTGGCGACACTGCGGTCTTGAATGCCTCAGAGAGTTGGTTAGGGCCTCGTCCCCGGCTTGCCGTTACTGGTTGGCTGGGGTGGAATTTCAAGAGCGCCCGTAGGACTCTCAACTCTGGCTTGCCTTGGTCGGCCGGTCAGAGGGAGGCCGCTAGAGCTATATGCTTGGGGGTGGAAGTGTCATTTTCAAGGGCATAACTACGGGAAAACCCGCTCCGGGTCTCCGTTGTCACGAGACCCGTGATGGTGAAACCGGCGCCGCACCGCTCGACACCCCTAGCCACTCGCGCCGGTGTTGCCCTCTGCTGCTGGCTTGTATGCCTATAGTGGCTTATCAGGGGGCCCATCTAGTGAGTTGGCGAGTCACCGTCTGCCCATTGCATTGATGCTATTAGAGTATTCAGGGCAGACGCCGTTTTTCATCCATAATTAGCAATATACCGGTCCACCAAACACCCATACCTATAGCCCATATATTAGAATCCATACGTAGCAATAGTCCTACGCCTGCTGCGGCTAGTGCCGCTGTAGGTGTTCCATCACACCTTTGATTAAAACTCTCGAAGGGTCTCTTCACGTTGGACCCATGTCTCCGTGTAACCCTCCCAATGGGCCAGGTATTTTCTAATATAATATGTTAGAAAGTACCTGTGATAAGAGAAACATAATAATAATAATCGTAATTCTGCAAGCCAGACGTATCAACTGAAAACATTTATTTAGAAATATAAATTTAGTCAAGTAGACAATAGGCTGGCCCGTTATTACATGGTAACTAAAAATATAGCTGGTGAAATGATTAGTGTAATACGTCTCTGCCTACGTCTACGAGGATATAGGCGTAAGCTAAGTACGTAAGGTTTTAAAATATCTTCTGAGACTGAGACCTTCGGCGCGCAGGATCGGGTTGCACTCGTTTTTTATATGTAAGTAGACGAGTTTTGTATGTCTAAAATTGTAAAAAGTGTGTCCTCCTCTTCCTTATTTGACATTTTGAGTTAAGCGACCGCAGAAGACAGCAGCAGATAAAATCAATATCTACCTATAGAGGTTGTGTACCTTAATATATAGTGTACTTTACTCCTATCACTACACACTACCTAAGCAGGAAACCAAAATAAATACATTTTACCTGTAAACGTTCCTTCCGACTATTCCGTAGTCTATCTTCTATTCGAAGGGACCACCTTCGTGTTTTTAGGCCCGACACGCTCTTAGCAGTTGTTAGAGAACGAGAACTACGAGTATCTATATATTAATACGTGAAGGAAAAACTTTGTACCCCTTTTTACGAAAATTGCGCGGACGGAGGATTATGAAATTTGGCACAGTTAAAGTTTATATGGAGAAGGAGTGGCGAATCCTAATATTTTTATATACATTAAATTAATGAAAAAACGCTACACGCCCACAACCATGCATTTGACGTTCGTCTGATGTCGTACTAATCTTCGTAACTATGGTTAGGTACATACTTATACCTTATTATTTTATATGTAATAAAGAAAAAAGGAATCAAAATAGCAAGCTTAGGAATATCGTCAATGAAAGAGTATATTATATAGTTAAGTAAATAATAATTATAATTTGTTTGAAAAAGATAGGAAAATTAACCTGTGTTTGTAAGGGTAAAGTTATAGACAATAAAACCTTAATAACAATCAAACTTAAAATTTAAATCAATTAAGGTCGAATTTTGACCACTAGGCGACCGCTAGTATAAATAATTTTATTATATACGGTATATTGTAGGGCGCCATCCCTCACTTGTGTATAAAATACTTGTGTGTTGTGTATAAAACAATTAATATACAGAGCTCATATTGATTGGCTAAAATACATTTAAGAAGGTTACACTTGTACGAATAATATGTACATATATCGGATTCGTTTATTAACTACCATAGGTTTACGTTTTCGAACAATTCGATTAAGCAGTTATTCAATAAGATTCTGTGATATATAATAATCGCCAACCATAACCGAATCATCAACTGAGGCTCTTTACAAGATTTTGAAGGGAAACGTTGTTTTTCAAATGTCACGATATGTACCTAGGTACTAGCAAATCAGCTATTAGCAAGATTTTGTTGTTTCGCCGATGCTACTAATGCCGCATGCTGGATAAGAGATAGGATATATATATAGCAACTTTAAAGGATGTACTTATATGTGTATGTCACCATTGCCACTGGTTGAATTAATTGAAATACTTAAATAACCGCATAATTATGAACTAAGTCATAAAGTACTTATGCTGCAGATTCATATTCGAACAACCTTTTCTATTATATCTTACAACAGCAACACTCATATGGTGTTGGGTGCAGTTTACTGGTTTCTGGAAGATACATCACAGCGTTATCACGTACAAATCTTAGCAGGTATCTATAGGTTAGTAGGTATCTGC
Organism: Catocala nupta; assembly: GCA_963675205.1. NCBI lineage: Eukaryota > Metazoa > Arthropoda > Insecta > Lepidoptera > Erebidae > Catocala > Catocala nupta. Next base: position 19,556,295 of record OY776086.1, on the reverse strand, counting down.
TCCGTGCCTCGGAGAGCACGTTAAGCCGTCGGTCCCGGCTGCCATGAACATCTATGGCAGTTATTATTGGAGAAGTCGACACAAAATATCCCACTGGGTCGAAGTGTCGCCAGTCTGTACTGACTGGCCCCCACACAATATTATATATCTATAGATTTATTTTTTGCAGCCATTAATCAGTCGTCGAATCTTCTACGCGTCCATTGTGATGATCGTGATCCGGCTTCATATGGAAATCAAGTACCTACTATTAACTGTTAATGCGACATTGTGTATAACATTTTTTACATCCTATATCGCTGCATGTTGAGGACGGTCCGAGGATCATTACATTTTCCAATCACGGACTGGAGCCGGAGCTCGGGCTCTGTATATAAAGGTACCGAGCCAAGACGCGGCACGACACTTGCACCTGCCATCGTTCCACAACACTCCCGTCTAGTGACCGACGCTAGATCTAGTTTGGTGCTGTCTTTGCGGACTAACCGATACACTCTCAAAATGTTCAAATTGGTAAGTGGCAATCAAAGATTAATTTTGAATATCTTGTGTTGTTGTTTTTGAAAGTTACAAATAGTATTTCTAGCACGCGAACGTAATTAACTCCTTTAATAAGTATGTGATAATATTGGATATAATTACATTTTAAGAAACCATTTAGTTCTAAAATTGTGATAGGATATACCTATCATATTTTTTTAACTAAATGGTTAAACGGTTAATATACATAATTATAATGACTACTTACTGAATATACAGGGTGATTTTGAAATCGTGTAATTCCTTTTAACCACGCATTCTACTGGTGATATAGAATAACCCTGACCATATTTTTTCTTAATTAGAATTATTTTTTTGAAAAATTATTGTTCCGTTTTTTTTCGTGAAATGGTGTCAGATAGTCATATGTTAACCAACCGAGGCAATTTTAATTTTTTACTAATTAAAATAAAAAAACATATTAATAATTAATGTCGTAAATAATAACGGGCGGTCCTTTTTATTGCCCCTTATTATTTACGACATCAGTTATTGTTATGTTATTATTTTTAAATTAGTAAAATATTAAGATTGTGTCAGGTGGTTAAAATATGACTATTTGAAATCATTTCATGAAAAAAATATGTACTCTAAATCTGCCGAAACCATTATTCTAATTAAGAAAAAATATGGTCAGGGTTATTCTATATCACCAGTAGAATGCGTGGTTAAAAGGAATTACACGATTTCAAAATCATCCTGTATAGTTATATTAGATAGGTAGTAGATATTTAAATTATAATTTGCCAAATTTTTACCACGTTATTGAAGAGTCTGTTGCTTAACTATTTAATTTAAAGTGATCAAATGCACACATCTCCATTCACGTATATGCGATGTGCAATCTTTGCTCTAAGCAGGTATCGAAATTGTTGCAGACATCAGTAAACTTATACAAATTATCCCGATTTCGATGTACTGCATAATGCATGATATAATTACCGTTGACGTATGTTAAAATTGATATGTGTCACCAGATGATGCTGATCGCGTTCGCCGCGGCGCTGCTGGTGGGCCCCGCAGTGGCCAAGCCGCAGGTGCTGCTGGACTACGGCTACTACGCGCCGGCCTACGTCGCCTCGTATAGCACTCCCCTAGCATACTCCTACTCGTACCCCTACGCCTACTCCTACAGTTACCCGCTAGCATACTACTAACACTCTAGTGAACGCTCTAGCAGCCCACCAAAGCCACGATGTATCATCATTACTATAATGTAATCAAACCTTAAGGTTTAAATAAACCTATAACGGTTCGTGTTAAAGCATCAGTATTTAATGAATTGATTAGCATCCCTTATATTGTGTGATATTGTGTCTGTAATAATTAAGTTTAAATAATAAGAACGTACGTTTTATCAATAAAATCATTAATATTAAACTGGTGTTTATATACTTATTTAATTAACAGTCTTCGGAGCGCGGCCATATTTACTGATTTGTAGTGTTTCATAATCAAAATAACCTTTATTTATTATATTAAATATATATATTTTAATAAGGCTTCTATAATAATTATATTTTCAATATACTGCCTACGCTCGCTACTCAACTGTCGATCGTTAAGTACCAAGATTGGTCCCAGTTAGACAAACAGTATTTAATTTCTCTTACTGGTTATTGTCACTGAAAATATGTGCCTAAAGGAGCAATATCTTGTAATATGAGACCTAAGTCTAATTGACAAAACGCTGATATGCATCACGCCATGTGTAAAGCATTCACCAATTTATTTTATATAATAGTTCATAATTCATCACCATGTGCTACTTACTTACCTAAAACACAAGCCTTTAAACAAATTGAATCTAATTTGCTCAATTGTCGTTTTAACCAGGACGGTAATGGCGATGATAAAACTAATGAACAATTAATGAATTTGATTTACATAACGATAATATTGTATGAGTCACGTGAACTCACGGTGCTCTACGTGCCAATAATAAACGTGACGACGTGTCAAATGGATCCTAAGTAGAATTCACAGCACAATATTTGTTGTAAATAATCTATTTTTATAAATGTTACTGTAAACAATATTGTTTACAGCCTTTATCCTTTTATTCCGACTTTACGGATAGATATCTTTAAGGGGCCGTAACCCAATGGATAAGGCTTACTTGTGATCGTTTCTAATCTCACCAATTGCATTACCGACGTGAATAATCTCCTAACACAAGCTTATTAGCTTAGCTGGAAAGTTTACCAAGAATACAAGTAATTTGTAATCCAAATTACTAGTACAAAGCGCGTTGGTCTGGGCGTTTCTATGAATAATATGTTTGTATTTAGGTACAAAAAAAAGTATATATGTATGTTTATCCATTGTCTATTACCCATAGTACAAGCTCTGCGTAGTTTGGGCTAGATGGTGTTGTGTGTATGTGGTAGAATATTATTATTATTATTAAAGCAGTCACAATCACGTGGCGCCAGAGATGTCCTGTATAAGCTCTTGCTTATGTAAAAGCATCTTATAGAGTTCTGGCGATAGATAAATTTTTGTTATAAAACGGCAATACCCGCTCTGGGAATAATTTATTTGTAGCGGGGATCTTTACAAACATTCAAAGAACGGACACAGCACACCCGTAATAGCTTTTTGAGGATCGCACAAATTCTTGTTCTATATGGTGATTGAACCCACAATACTCAGCGCGCACTATGTGCAGTCTTATTATATATTCCATACTACTAATCTAGATTATTTAATTGAATAGTCTGGATTAATCGAATCCACGTGGAGTTCGGTTCGTTGAATAATAGACTAAGTTAGAACTACTTAAGCAGCCATGTTTGTGTAGCTTTTAATTATGAATAAGGAGCCGATTGATCGAAACGCTCTCAATTACTCGCCTCTTTGGTTGGCCTTTATGCATATATCGCTTGTTTTCTAAATGAACATCATGAACCACATAATATTTTAAATTGTTTTTAACCCTTTAATCTTAGTTGTTAATTTGTCGGTTATTGCATGCTGTGGTCTCCTATAATTGAAGGGGTACACATTCATAATACTCTTGTGTAAAATTCTGTGTAAATTGTAGTGTATATTCTTTGTTGGAGATCCCAAATAATAAAATAAAAAAAAAAAAAAAAAAAAGATCGTTTACAAAAAAATTTACTGAACAGAGAACTTTGATTTATTTATTATAATATTATTATTTATTTTCATAAAAATAATAAGCAAGCTTCAGATTAGAAGGATATTTAAAGATCGTAGGCTCATAATCATAACTATGTGTTGTGTTCCCGTTGTGAGTCGATTTGCCAGAGACCCATGGGAAAACCCTCTGTCAGTAGAAAAGCTTACTTACCAAAGCAGATCATTTTTCCAAAACACTTTGAATTATATACACATAGGATTTTTTTAAGTCGCCGCTCGCCTTGTATTTAATTCATGTATCGCGATAACCTTACAAATTTTTGTTAGGTCCTCCGCGATACAGACATTTTGGAAATTTTGAATTGTGAAATACACAAATATTTAACAGCCACATTCAAACAACGTACATAAAGTATGTACACCCAAACTCGAAACAACCAGTTGTGGCATACACAAATTTTTGACAGGTGTGAGCGTCGAACCCACATCACTCCGCGTAGTGGCAATATCGAAGTGTTTACATTAACCAGTATGCCATCCATGCTATATACATATAATATGTACCTATGTATAAGTGCAAGTTAATAGAAATAGTTCATACAAATTGTTGTTTAGTAGCAATGTTATAATATTTTTACTGTAATAATTGGTTCCAATAAAGATTTATACTTATTTAACTCTAATACCGGCCCAAGCAAAACCAGTTATCACTTTGTCATTGGATAAAAATATCAACACGTTGACGACACAAATGTTTAGAGCACGTATCAAGCGTACATTATAGATTGAGATGACATAGTCAATGACAGAATAATCGTGGCATGTACAAGCCAAGGCCATTCTTACATCAGTTCACAGACTCATTGGTATGCTGTAGTGGAGACGCCATCCTTTGACAACACAATGCTATGCCTAATCCGCCTTTGGGAACTCCAATACCAATATGCGGCTAAACTTTGTTGCCTTAGATAATTAAAAAAATATATATCATTTGATAAAACTTAAAGATTTATCAAATGATATATAATTCTCTTTATTTATGGGCTTTATCGCTTAGCGATAACGTCGCCCAGTAAGAGCAGTAATAGTTAAAGGATTTTTTAATCACAATAGATTTTCTGTTCAGTTATGAATTATGATTGAAAAAGTTTGTAACTGTACAAACCTTTTCATTCATAACTCGGCATCAAACAAGAATTGTAACTTTTATAAAAAATATTTTTCAGAGTAGCTTTGATCTGTCCATTCAATAGTAGTGCAATAGGTACGATCTGAACCCACGATATCTCGATTGAAAGTCCAATACCTATTTTTTATACATAGATATCGAAATTGCCGCTGGCTGTGAAGGATTTTCGTAGCCAGCTGTAGAAAAGATTAGCAGTAGGTTTAAAATAACAAAGTGAAATAACTTTCGGGATTAGGATATTATATAATTAGGGATTTAATCTTTGTTTCTAGATTATCAATACATAGTATTACTATTGCATAATGCTCGCTGATTGAAGACAGTATTAATACCGATACATGTCTAGATACTAAATATCAACTTCATACATGGTTATCGTGTATACAGACAACTAATATTAATATTTTCTTAGAATGTAAGTCTTTATTGTTATTAATATTAGTTATATACATAAAGAAGACAACAAAAGTGTTTGTACAGTAATGATAAGTAAGATAGTAGTTACGTAAGACATATAGGTACTGGGATCAAAGCAATAGTAGGTATTTTATAGCGTTCACTTTTAAGTGTTACCTACTAGACAGTCATCTACGTATACAATTTTAGAAAGCGGAATACTTGAGTTATTTGTTCTAATGTTAGTAAGAGTTCAATACACGTAACCTTCATTATGTTCGTAAATACTTCGTTCATCTATATTATATTCAATAGGAAGGTTATTTCTAGATTAAAATAAAATATTTAGTAGATCTAGAAATCGAAGTTCCATTAACTATACTACATACGTACATGTATTATATACCTCTAAACATACATTCTTAGACCCTACACGTTAAGTTAAGATTTCCTATGTATGTATAAGATAGGCAAATAAGTTGAGTTATAAATATAATTCACAATTAAGATATCTACCAGTCAAAGTTATTTAACTTGTTCAAGTTCTACATCACGGACATTGTTTATAACGTTCTCACACTGAGTTTTGGAATGGCACAATCACAGAAACACTGCAGTACTAAGCCTTCACGCGAATAGTCGATCGGTCTATTTGAAGTACTGTTTATGGCGATCAGAGTATTTGAATAGTTTGTATATTAGCACAAGGAAGGATGTAGAAATGTTCAGGCGACTTCTAGGTCGGAGTCGGAGTCGTCGGAGTAGACGCGCGGCGTGGGCGGCGCGGGGCCGGGCGGCGCGAGCGCGGGCGGCGAGTGCGCCGGCGACAGCGGCGGCCGCGCCAGCAGCGGCGCGCGCCCGCACGCTCGCTCCTCCTGCAGCTTTCGCAATCTTTCTTGTTCCTCGCGTTTTTGTTTGCGCCATTTCGCCCGACGATTCTTGAACCATACCTATGAAAACGAACAACGTCTATCAGGGGACATTCAAAACTTCTGTATTTTAAATGACCAATTAAACAACAAATTATTTATGAGCCATTTTATGAACCCTTAAAGAGTTTGTAAATATAATATAGAGTGTATTGTGTAGTTCACAGAGTTACACAAAGAAAATATATTTTAAATATTGATTCATATTGCAGCATTAGTGATAAAGGTATCAGAAAATTTAAAACATCAACATCATCAAACAAGACAGCATGCGTGGTAACGTCTTGTGGTCGTAATTAATAACATTCATACTCAATCTGATCTAAAATTATAATCTAATGACTTGATTTTTCCCGACAACTGGTAAATACCGCGATTTTTTTATGTAGGTACATGTCTAAAAATGGTTGGTGTTTCTATATTGATGCAATATCTATAGCTACAGGCCGCAACGATCTACGAAACGAGTGATCATCCAGTGAATACATCTTTTTGAGGCTATGATTAAGCTTTACGACTCGTTAACATTATTATGCTTGGCATTACCAAGGTCTGCCACCGTTAAGTTCGTTCGTTTTCGGTCCTTTGTAACGATTCTGCTTTGCGGGTCTGTGCTGTCAGTAGGGGTCAGTCTTGTCATCCACTCTTGCTTCTGCATATCAATGACATCTATGATAGATGCTGGCAGCATACATTGGGTGTTTCTACGAGTATGTATAATATGTATGTATTTACAAAAAAAGAAAAGTATATGTATGTTTATCCATTGTCTAGTTCCCATAGTACAAGTTCTGCTTAGTTTGGGCTAGATGGTGTTGTGTGTATGTGGTAGAATATTATTATTATTATGTTTCTCTTATCACAGGTACTTTCTAACATATTATATTAGAAAATACCTGGCCCTTTGGGAGGCTTACACGGAGACATGGGTCCAACGTGAAGAGGCCCTTCGAGAGTTTTAATCAAAGGTGTGATGGAACACCTACAGCGGCACTAGCCGCAGCAGGCTTAGGACTATTGCTACGTATAGATTCTAATATATGAGCTATAGGTATGGGTGTTTGGTGGACCGGTATATTGCTAACTATGGATGAAAAACGGCGTCTGCTCTGAATACTCTAATAGCATCAATGCAATGGGCAGACGGTGACTCGACAACTCACTAGATGGGCCCCCTGAATAACCACTATAGCCATACAAGCCAGCAGCAGAGGGCAACACCGGTGGGAGTGGCTAGGGGTGTCGAGCGGTGCGGCGCCGGTTTCACCATCACGGATCTCGTGACAACGGAGACCCGGAGCGGGTTTCCCCGTAGTTATGCCCTTGAAAATGACACTTCCACCCCCAAGCATATAGCTCTAGCGGCCTCCCTCTGACCGGCCGACCAAGGCAAGCCAGAGTTGAGAGTCCTACCTAGTCCTAGGGCGCTTTTCAAATTCCACCCCAGCCAACCAGTAACGGCAAGCCGGGGACGAGGCCCTAACCAACTCTCTGAGGCATTCAGGACCGCAGTGTCGCCACTCACATTCAGACTGCCACAAGCTGCCCTGCGGTTTGTGCGTTTTAATTTAACCTGGTGATACATTTTTTGTTTATATCACAAGGCGAAGGTGATAGTTTTAAAGCTAGTGTACTGTGCCCTCTGATATCGCGTTAGTCTCATGATGAGATAACGACTGTCCCAGAGGGGTTATTATTATTATTATTATTCAGATGACAGTATTAGATCATACAGATGATTAGATCTCGGATATTCTGCAGCAGGGTAAAATTCAACTAGAGACTTGTCGTTGAGCTTGACCAGGTTTTAATTTGTATCTCTCAATATATACTCAATCCTCAATACGAGATCTATAAATCTCGTATTAAGTCTATACAGAATAAGTTTCTTGGATACCTAGACTTTCGAGCGCAATTCTCAGAATAACTACGAACATCGCTGTAAGAGATACCATTAATTCTTGCCACTGGAAATGAGACGAAATGTAAATGATATCTGCTTCCTAGCAAATATTGCAAACAATTCCATTGATTACCCAGATCTACTAAGCGAAATATATTTACGTACTTACGTTTGGTTTAAGAAAACGACCCTTATTAGACACATCCCATGTTTATACAAACTACAGAAAAACCTCTTTTTGTTTAAGGAGCGCCAAAGCATTTAACAATCTGCCGGCGCACATGGATATACATAGATCTATTTTGTACCAATGCACGCACAGTAAAGAGACTAATTAATAGTTATTTTTTTACAGTGGCGCCTAATTTCTAGCACAGATTTTTCTGAAGTATGCTTTTGTTTTGTTTTTCTTTCATATATATTTTTCTTGTTCTTCTTCATTCAACTAACCATATTTTTATGATCATAACTCTGTAACTACGTATTGTAATACCACCTTAGTTGCAAGTAGGTACAATGCAAACTGAATTGTATGTTGTCATATATATGTGTGAGAGCTTGTTATTAGCAATATAAGTTAATTATTGTATTTATATATAAGAATATTAGTCTATAAGATATCTGTAACAAAAATGCCTAGTCGAGTTTAGTACCAGAAAATCTTTGGTGTGTGATTCTGGCTAATTTTTTATTTCGTTACCCAATTTTCTTCAGGTAACGTACTTTTACGTTCGGTCATACGCCCCGACCTTAACCAAAATATTACATTGAGGTTTTCATTAAATTAGTAACTTGCCAAACGCACCGTTCTTAACAGGGTAAGCCGGTTTTCTTAAGACAGAGCAAAATTGTAGTTTGTATATGAGACCCAGGTGCACAGCAGTTGTACATGACGGTGTATCAGCAGGCAATTTGTGGTTAATAAGATCCCTGACTCCTTACAGTTACAGAAGGATTTTGCTTCATTGGCTGTCTTTTACCGACTACTTTATATTACAGTGTGTATTTTATGTGACCACAACTAACGTACACTACACTAACTAAAATCAAGCAGCATAGGTAGATTTGATAGCACAATATTCAAAAATATTTGTAATGCGTCTACATCCTAAATTAATATAATAATAATGATATTAAATTGTATGGGTAAAACATTGATATGATGTATAATATATACATCAATGGGGTAAAAGCACAAAATTAGATAAGGACTGATCGCGTAATTAACACGTTCTTAACTTTAACAGGTAGTTAAATGTAATGTAACTAATGTATGGGTTACTTTATGATTAGCTTGTATCTCATATCTCAGTATCATAAAACTCAATCTATTTATCTAACAATATTTGGTATTACATACATTACATTTAAATAAGTCCTTACTCTTGTAAACTATTTGATAAATCTTTTGTATAAGGACAACAAAACCCTAAAATCTTTGGTGTGATATCACAACTGACAAATATGTTAAATATTAAACGATTCGGTAGTCAATACAATATCAGGCCCTTGTATACGATCAATAGATTTTTATACACCGTGTTATCTGCAAGCTACCGGAACGACCCAAATTTGAAGCAAACATTGACCAAGCTACTGAACTACCTAATACCAAAAAAATACCAAAAAGGACTATTGTTGTGTTTGGCAATCATTGATATTTCCCAGTAGGTAGGGGATCGGCGCGGCGGCGGCCCGAGCTTCCACTCGAGTGCTCGGGCACAAGTACGCGGAGATGTTCCCAGACTGCGGGTGGTCGGCCAGGGGCCATTGTAGCACCTCGCCGTCACAACACTGGCCGGACTGGGCAGCCTTCTTTTCAAACGTTTCAATGCATATATTACTCTATAATCTAACTCCTGTACAATGTACTGACATACATTGACAAAGTATTATAAATTAAATACTTTAATATTCTAATAGGAAATAACATGTATAGCAAACACTAATTAAATTTTAATGAGAAACCTCCCATTTTACATTTTCAACATATTAGTAACTGTGGTTCACCTACCTAGTACAATATATCAAAATATCAATTAATTCATAAAATAAAATTAATTGATTCTAATATCGACCAATTGTTCATCTTATTCTTTACTAGATGTGCCCGCGGTTTCACTCGCTTTTATGGCTACTGCGCCACTCCCGTGGATCGTAGCGTGATGTTATATAACCTCTAGCCTTCCTCGATAAATAGGCTATCCAACACTTAAATATTTTTTCAATTCGAACCAGTAGTTCCTGGGATTAGCGCGTTTAACCAAACAAACAAACAAACTCTTCAGCTTTATAATATTAGTATAGATTAAGGGGAAAACGTACTTAATGAAAGCCTAGGTATGCTAGGTATGCTAGGTATGCCTATTGCTTACCTACTTCATAAGGCATTGGGAGTTGGGAGTGTTAACTATACGGAAGAATAAATAAAAAAGAAAACTTTGAATATCAAATTAAGTTTAACAATAGCCAAACACCATGTAAGTTTATGCAGTGCCGAATAATGGGGCCGTTCCACTGCTAAATCTACTTTTAAAAATAGAACCTCATAAGCTTATTCAGTAGGAACCTTTAAAATTAATTCGTTAACGATAGCAGTATTGTCGGAGTTAATTGCATTACAAGAGTCGGTCGGCGCCCCGACAAAGGTCCCATTAACTTTCGATGAAAGAGTGACGGGGTTTTCGTGTTCGTCGTCCGCCTGCGCCCCTCGCCCGGCGCGCCGCTCATTGAGCGCCACTCGAGCGGCAAATATGGCCGCTGCCATCGGCAGACTCCGGGGCGACTCCTTACACCCACAGTTCGCACTTTGTCATTCCTCGCCCACAATAAGATTAGCCCGATGTTCTTTTGTGTACTACTGATTGTGTTTGGTTTAACTCGTTTGCTGTTTTCATTGCAGTCAATAAGTTCATTTTCTATAATAAAAGCACCCCCGTTTCCTGCGTATCAATAAGTACTTAGCCCATTTCGTAATAAACAAAACATTATATATGTAGAATATTTTGGCACTCTATTATGTGGGTGTTGTTATGGTTATCTATTCCTATCTGTAGATCAATGAAAGCACGCATTATATTTTGGGTTATTTTGTGACGCATTTCTTTTACACAGTGATTTATCTTATCATAATAAACTAATCACTGCAGGACATATGCAGTGCGGCGACTATACGGTGAAGAAACATGCTTGTGTGAAAGTTCTTTATTATGTTACATACTTGTCTAACAATCCGCACGTGGTTTATTTAGTTTATATGATTCTAACATTCTGAGAAAAGGTCATTGCCCTGCTGTATAATAATGTGCAACAACGATCTAATGATAATGATAATATTTATTTAATAATAATAACATAGTCAGTCGTCAGTAGACGAAGGTCTCCTTGGCCCAGTGCCATTAGCCTGCGATTACGCTTACAGTCGCTTGGTAGGTATATCTCGGAGTTAATTCCCAAGTCGGACAATCGGGTACTAAAAGCTTAGGAAATGCACCTGGTAAGTAGATGGGAGTATTATTTTACTCTAGGATCTATATAGTAGGCTATAAATGTGATATGAGTATGATGATGCCTTGGTCCATCATTTTCGGTGCCCCTACGCTAAATTTCAGCTGCTTGTATACATGAGTACCGTTTTCTATCACTTGCACTATCACCCACAACATAACCTACCTAACCATATCACTATGATTATCGTTTACTAAATATTATAGATTTACCAATGTGGAAGCTTTTATTTTATTGTAGTTACATATTTATTTAAATAAGCCGTACGAAGCTTGCCAATTTTGGCCTTATCTTTGAAATAGTTTCTATTCTTGCGTAAAAACGATTAACTTCATTTGACAAAATTGAACCTCAGCTCAACGCTTATAGGCATAGCTTACGTTAGAAGGTACTATACACCCCATTGTTTTAATGCCATTGAGAGCGTGGAGAATTCCTAAATTCTATTGTTCGTGTCCCTGCAGTGCACCAGTATCATGCATGCATAATTTCAATGCGGTAATGTTCATTCTGTTCAAGACAAACACGATATCGAAGAGCTAAACGACGTGGGTGCACTGAGGACGTCGTATTCAGCGAGGATATAAAATAAAAACATCATATAACTATTCATAATACTATTTCATCGCCGATATATGGAGTCATTTGAAACGGCTGCAATAGTTAGGGCGTTCCACAATATAATAGGGGTTGAAATGTCACTATTGCCTTTTATTCTCATTTATACAATATATCTTTAAACATGCCGAGAGATACCCTAAAAATGTTAAAAGGATAAAGGGTTGCGTATCTTAGAGGGAAACGCTTTAAAATAGTAAACTTATTGGGCTGGAGGAAGAACCTGGTATAAAAATTCGCCTATAAATAAGTGATATTTCAATAAAAAACGAATAATTGTGTAATATTTAAAACTACTCCAAATATCAAATCTGAAGTGCAGTCGTGGATGTTCAAATAAGCAGGTACGATAGATAGAAAATTAGACTAAAATACGTAAACACTGCGTTTTCTTGCTCGCCTCTGAATCGTCTCTATTTCACTCATGCTATGATGATCCCGAAGCAGAATTCAGAGAGACATGGCTCATCACTTACTAAATTCTAACATTACTACAGGAAAATATAATTCATTAGTTGGGATGGTAGTACCACTTATAAAATGATTTTGGACATACGAATAGGCGCCGTCTGCTTCTGCCGTTCAACTTCAAGCGAGCCACCGGTCGAAATTTTTGTAGGTCCTTCTAATAATGCAAGCCAACGTCATCCGATTGCAGTATATTGTACCTACGTTTCGCATAATTGGCAAAGATTCGTAAAAATTCGAAGAAACGAAGTGAACTCAGAGTCTAACCTTGATGGATTCCTAGGATAATATAAAATTTGTGACACATCACTGTTGGTCGCATTAGTAATTTCATAGCGCTATTATACATACATAGGTATCTTCAATAAAATCAATTACAATGTAGCACTGATACGGTAAATGACTAAAGTCTTTACAAGATTCAAATTCAGCGTTCAATTCAAAGCAAGGGATATCTGTGTTTATCAGGTAGCTATCTAAGTAGTCTAATTTACTGTATCGCGGCGTATCTGAGGTGGGAAGACAAGCAGATGAGGTTGCTTGTGTAGGGCGGGGCGATTGGCCGCCGGCGGTGCGTACCACGCCTCGACGCCTGCCCTGCGCGCACACCCTTAACTCCACTCAACAGGACAATAATCAACACCAATAACTATATCCTCTCTTCGGGGCATACTTCGAAATTACTACCACTAGCAACATTCATTAATATCGAGCATTATTCATGAAGACTCAAGCGAAGTGTGTTTAATAAAACAATTAATGTAGAAACAACGCAAAATCTGTGTATTATCTACATTCATAAATACTATAAACATAATGGAATAATAACAAAATAATAGATCAGTAATTACATAAGTATGATAAAGTGATTACATTTCTGAATTGGTCATAATACGATTGTGAAAAGTTATTTATATATATTGTAAACACGTTTTATTATCAATTAGAATATTATCCTAAGAGAAATACTAAGGCTATTTCATATTTATTTAAACTTACTACGAGTCGTAATTTACTGACCAAGTACAAAATGTCCCACATTTTTACCATTCGCTTATATAGATACAAATTATTTTTCTTGTTTTAGAAAATTACGATTGTAATAAGTTGTTACGATATTGAAAGATTTGGAAGTTAAGTAAATGCTCATTTATAAACAGCCGAAATATGACCTAAAACACTATTGGCTATTCATAAAAATCTATACATGACAGTAGAATAAATTCAATAGTTATTAGGTCATTGTGATGTATGTGTGGGCGTGTCTTTAAATGATAGAGTGTTGAAAAGCGCTCTGAAAGAAGATACCATGACAAAAATTGAGAGATTAGCAATATCTATAGAAGGAATGGATGACAAGAGACTAACCAAAAATCTGGAAGGGAAAACTCGACGAACATTCTTTTACCACATCAAAGAAGTTCAGAAGAAAGATCAGCTTAAAAGTACTCTAGAACGGCTAGCGTGCAAGATGACTATATGAAACAAGAGAGATATACTTGGATCGTAGTAAGTGGATATCCGTATTCCATGTCGTATTCGTTGCATACCCATCCAGGGTAGGCAACGAATACGACAGGCGTGATGACCTAAGTACTTATGTATTCAAACTTCTGCTAGCTAAAAGCCTAATATACATCAGTATTGAAAACAAGTTATTATATGTACTGTATTTCTGAAAATTAATTTATCGAGTACTTAATAAAAGCGAAACCAATGTGATATCTCGGTTGGGTTTAAATTAGGACGTAAGTAGCTTTTGTTAAATATGTTTGATTTCAACTGAATTGAAAGTGTAAGTGTCTCTACGAATATGTTATTTTACCTTACTATTTAATTAATTTAGGTTGATATTAGTTAGTAACTGTATATTATATTTACTCTTTTACCTCGGTGGGCGCCAACAAGAAATATTTATAACATTTTAATTCATTATTCGATAACTGTCATACTTGCAACTGACATACAAAATATGTGTATGACAAAATACAATATGTTTATCTATATAAAACGTGCAAAGTATGGATGAGGTTTGGTACAGAACGTTGTGCCGCCGCGCGCCGCTGCGGTATCGGCACCGCTTACAGCGTGTGAACCGTCATACAGTACAGGGGTTAGCGGGCGGGCGCGGCGCGGCGGCGGCGAACCGAACCCAAACTTATTGTAATAATGTTGTTAGAACAAACACCGTGCTCCCTCCGCCTTGTTTGAGATTACAATTACGGTTTTAGCGAACTGATTTATTAATGGACCGCCTGATCCGCCCTTGATACTTTAATGTCGATTTAATTTGCATACACTAGGTAAGCAGGCAATCACTTTTATATTTCACTAGGTTAATTTTAAAGAACTTAAATTTGGTTTGGATATGGTGTCGAACTTAAAAGAAGATTGCTACGGTGGTTTTTAAAACAGATGTTGCATCTGTACCTGCTCATACCGATGTTAAGAACATCGTAGCTTTCAGATTATACACAAATTTGTTATGATTAAGTCTTCAATGGTTTTTCCCGTTATGTAGACAGATGACCGCTTATCATCAGGCGAGCCGCAATGCAGTTGTTACATGCGACATCTAAGTTATAACTTGATCAAACTGCTAGATAAATAACTAGATATAACTCTGAATCATAATAAATGATAAATTATATTAAACATACGTCACAAAGAAAGTAATATATTTTTGTTTTTTTAATCCTAAGCATCCCTAAAGCCCTCGCACCTGTCGCATTTCATTTCCCCATTAGCAGCGAAATGCATTAGTCAATATTAAAGACGCCATCCGCGACTATAATTCCACAAAGGGCACTTCAAATCACACCCATCTCTTTTCGGTTGATGTCAAAACATTACTCCTCTCCACGGCCGGAGGCTGAAAAAGTATCCCCTCGTGTCTGTCACTTCGTATCAATTACCGCACGCAAACACCCATGCTGCCTGTCTGCGCCGTAAAGTCGTATCTCACAGAGCTCGCTACACGAATACCAATTCAATTGTCAAAAGATTGCTTTAATAGTCGACAATGCCTCGGCGGTACGAAAAGTATTCGGCACCGGGGGTTGCTCTACAAAATAACACTTAAAGCTACACGAGTAAATGTTAAATTCGTTGAGCCACACTAGCCCGAAGGGAGTCCCAGAGGGTCGTTCTGCAAACAACGCGCTCCCCTAAACGTTATACTTTGAAAACAATAATTTGTATTGCGTATCGAACGCGTCTATAAATAATAGAGTGATACTCCTCTCGGTGATGTGACCACGCTCGTTTCACTGCCTCGTTCAATGTAATTATTTAATTGACGACAGTTTTTATGGTCATTATTTATGGTTTACTTAGTCCTTTCAATATAGCTTTATTGTAGCCTGTCATTATTTCTTGGCAATATAACAGTATTGCGACCAGAGGATGTAATTTTTTAAAGGTTCTAAGCTTTGATTATTTTTGTTGCTATACATTTTTCTGTAGGCGCTAGTGATCAAAGTATTAGTCGCTTGACTGGTTAGCGAAAAAGTATGATAATATGGATTATCAACAGGCTGGAGATCCATCTGAATACAGTACAACTCAGCTATATATTGCATGATTCAATAATATAAGAATCAAACTCAGAACCATTAATACGATCCAAAACAAATTAAATTTTAAGTAAGTAGTTCATACACGCAAGACATAGTTATTATTATTTAGCAAAGTGTGAAACTATCAAATTACAGCATGGCTTTCCTAAAGATCGCAAAAGGCACCGCTCAATACGGGATGTAAGGCACTAGTTGCCATATTTGTATATTTTACGCCATTCCGATGTGCAGTATGTTACTTTAACTGCCATCTTAGAAACTTGTTCAGATAAAAAAATTCAAATACTTAAATCTAGCAAATTGTTTAGAAACTAACATGACCAGGTATCCAATGACGGAGATTCCCCTAGTCCCTGTTTTCTGTCCAAGTCTGTGCATCGTGGGTGTGCTTATACCTAAAGAACCAAGCCAAACGTCATGTGAAAAGCAGGTTTCACCAGGTTATCTGTAGTACTTCTGTACTATAAGTATTGTACAGAACTACAGACAGTAACTATAGCTTTACCTATACCTAGGTGCCGGTACTAAAAATGAGAAGTCTCTTTGTATTTCGTGCAATGTCATGATTATATACAGCGGAGAATTGAAAGATTGTGTTATCAACGTTTCGTTTGACAATGGAAGAAAAGCAACGAGCGTAAAATAAAACAGAGGCGAGCTCTTTGATCACTTCATGCCGGGTCGCTGCTCAGCTCATAAAGGCGTTATTGCTTTCAGTCGACACGGAAGCATAGAACAAAATGGCGCCGCTTTATTACTTAGTAACACATTGCTAGCGTATCTGTTTTATTATAGCTACCTATTAGGAGATAAATCCTACCGGGGGGAGGTTGCAGGATGACAAGAAAGCGTGGCCGGGCCGCTGGGCGGAGCGACACGCCCACTTTTTCTTGTTCATCGCTGTGTGCAGAGATATTCTTCCATTTGTGCCATCTGCTCGTTGCTCGCACGCGTGCTTCACTTCGCAGATATAATTAGCGACTTTGCTACAAACAATGTACGCCTAGCACTATGTTCAAATAGCTGTAACAATAAATGGATACTTCTATTTCATTAAACGCGTTGGTGGATGTGACACATATAGGTTTGTCTGTGTCCGTATCTAAAATTAACAAACACAGTGTAGGGATATTTTTGTAACACGCGATTCTAAGCAATATATAAATACATTCACAATACATTTTTATAGAAATGCAGTTCTTAAATGGTAATCTATCTAATACCCGTGTTTTCGCGTAGGCGGAAACAGTCAGACGACAGTAGTTCTTGCATTTATCTTGCAAAAGCCTGTACACAATAACGCTTACATGTATGAGAACGCATAATGCACCGTGGGAATATCCATGCTGCTTCAACTTGCAATTCTGTGAACCGACAGCGAAGGCGAAGTTGCGCTACCCATCCCCATGTCACCAGTAGCGGCACCTTCGTTTAAGCCCTCAGATTACTTTTTCTTAAACGCTTGGACCGAAATGTACTTAGTATGGCCATAAATATTGATACAATTTAAAAAAATAATATTATTTTTATTAGGTACATCTGAATTTGAAATCTGTCATTCTTATATAAATATTCATTATGTTTTCTCATTTTCGCGCCAATCGGTGTTGTGATATTAATTTTATCTATTCTCTTTATCTCCATTTGGAGTGGGGTGATAAAGATAACCGAATTGCTGAGATAGCATTACACAAGATAGGTATGGAACCAAATGCAATTTTATAAACTTTCCATCCGCTTGGTATTAGTAGAATGTTTGTGTATCGGGCTATTAGGTACAATGCAACCTCATCTATTTGTGACAGAAAAAGATCTTGCCGTCCACGTAGTATTGGAACGAAAAAGGCGATCAAAGCAGTGAAGGAAAGAATTCGAAGAAATCCTGTCCGAAATCAAAAGATTTTAGATGACTTAGGACTTGCAGCCTATAAGAGACGCACTAGTCATTATTTATCTGATAATTAAAAAATGAATAGGTTAAGAAAATCAAAAAAACTTTCAAGTGGTATGCAAAGGGAGGTCTAGGCAAAATTTAGGTATTTATCGACGAGAAAATGTTGACTTTTACCGATGATTTGACCAATGGTTTAACAAGCAGAATGACCGAGTTTATGCTCAAAGCTCTAAAGAAGCTTCCCAATTAGTCAGCAGAGTACAACGTGGACATTATCAGACTTCAGTGATGGTTTGGTGGGGTGTTAGCTGTCAAAGAGCGACTGAGCCATATTTTTGTGAACAAGGTATCAGAACATCGGCTCAAGTGTATCAAGATACGATTTCTGAGAAGGTGATTAAGCCTCTTAATCACACCATGATCCATAACCAAGAATAGTCCTTTCAGCAAGACAGCACCGGGTAATAAAGCTCGATCCACCCAAGCGTGGTTGGAAACGAACTTTTCGGACTTCATCCGAGCTGAAGACTGGTCGTCATCTAGCGGGACTAGATAGTAATCCACTGGATTATGATTTATGGTCTGTTTTAGAGAGTATGGCATGCTCTAACGCCATGATAATTTGGAGTCCCTAAAACAATCCTTAAGATAGCGAGTGAAGAATTTTCCCATGGAGAGAGTGCCTATTTCTATTGATAACTGGCCTCGACGTTTAAAGGACTGTATTAAAGCCAGTGGAGATCATTTTGAATAAGCTTAATATATTTTTAATGTTATTATATTAATGTATTATCTAAAACACATTACAATAACAAATGTTTTATGCAATAGAAAAAAGAATTGTTTTCCTTCTAACAATATTTATGGCAAGACTAGGTAAACCTTTTAGTATATTAAGTTTCATATAGCACAAGCATTTCTTCACTATGATATGCAAGTAAAGAATACAAAGTAATAAGATTAATTTCTCTATTTATTAGTGTTAAAAATAGGTAGTTATATCGAGCAGAGTCTTATTCTGGAGTAGCATCCGTAGCGTGTACGTAGACAAGACGGATACAGTACCTATACCATCACACGTAACACCATATATAGGTACTACTTGTATTTATCCTCGTTGAATTTGCAGCACATGCAGCTTTCTCATTTATTTCTATTACGGCAAAAATATCTACCGTAAGGGACTACGCACATTTATTCAGCTCTTTTCAGCTTTTGTCCATAGAAAACAACAATTTTGTATGGAGACGTGTACGCGTCCATTCAGCTTTCCGCGTCCATTCTGCTTTCGCGGCAAACCAGCATAAAATGAGGATAAATGTGTTTTTATTATGCGAATGTTATAGAGAGCGTTCGGCGCTGTTTCGCTGCGTTCAGCGCTGTTCCGCCGCGTACAGCGCTGTTCCGGCGCAATCACCGTCGAAAGCGGCGGAACAGCTCTTTACAGGGATGGTTCGCGACTCCTTGTCGACAAGTGGCGACCTGTATTGTTCCTGCATTGATTTGATTTATTCAGCGACGTACGCAGTAGACAGAAGCGTTTCAGTGGAGATAGCACGTTATGACGGCTATTCTCATTCTTACGACGCCGTACGCGGCTGATAGAAGCAAAGCTGTATAAGTGTGACCAAAATCGTTCAGCGAAACGCGAATGGAGCTGAATAAGTGTGCGTAGTCCCTAAGTAAACGTACAAAACCAGAGACTATTATTATTTTGAAATTATCAAAAATATGCCTACTTTTCTTATGAGACACAAACAACCGAATAAGCTTAAATAATAATAATAAACCCCTCTGGGACTGTCGTTTTCTTCTCATGAGACTTACGCAATATCGGAGGGCACAGTACACTAGCTTTTAAATTACACCTTCACCTTGTGATATAAACAAAAAATGTATCACCAGGTTAAATAAAAGCGCACAAACCGCAGGGCAGCTTGTGCCGAGCTGAATGTGAGTGGCGACACTGCGATCTTGAATGCCTCAGAGAATCGGTTAGGGCCTCGTCCCCGACTGGCCTCCACTGGTTGGCTGGGGTGGAACTTCAAGAGCGCCCGTAGGACTCTCAACTCTGGCTTGCCTTGGTCGGCCGGTCACAGGGGAGCCGCTAGAGCTCGCTTGGGGAGAGTTTGCTTGGGAGTAGAAGTGTCATTTTCAAGAGCATAACTACGGGAAACCCGTGGATGGAGACGCCGTTTTTCATCCATAGTTACCATTATACCGGTCCATCCAACACCCACCCCCATAGCCCAGAAGTATTAGAGTACATAATAATATGTAGTCCTACGCCTGCTACGGTTAGTGCCGTTGTAGGTGTTCCATCCCACTTTAGATTAAAACTCTCGAATGGCCTCTTCACGTTGGACCTATGTCTCCGTGTAAGCCTCCTAAAGGGCCAGATATTTTCCTATTATAATATGTTAGAAAATACCTGTGATAAGATAAACTTAACAATAATAATAAAACGTTTATTTTCAGATTTTAAATCCATACATAGTAAATAAGTAATGTCAATAGAGTCAGCATTAGAAAACATATTTATCACATACACATATATCAAAATACATTAAAATACACAACAACAAAATAACAAAGAAGAAATAATTAGAAAGATATATTAAAAGTAACATTGAAATTTAATGTATAGCTGTGTTTGTAAAATTATCATATCAATAATCAAATGTTGCATAATGTATTAGTGTCCATAATGACAATGACTGCACGTATGGCGATGGGAGAAAATTGTGTGATCCGCGAATTGTTGTTCTTTATGGCCATTTATGGTCGTTGTTTCAATGTTTGTTAAGTCGCCCGCCATACAATAATAAAATTATTCTTAGTGCCTTTTAAAAAAGGAAGAAGGGAAACATTCCTCATTAAATATGTACCTATTACTTTGGATCACTCGATTATATTGACAAACAATGCATCCCAGCACTAAAGTGATGAGGATCAACGACTGATGTATTTCTCTGGCATCTTCGAGTTACTTTAGGCGCGCCTCCCGTCATAAAATTGGGAACATGATATATCTAACGACTGACGTCATATATTTTACTTACATCCTAATGATCATATTCATTTAAAAATCAACTGTCTCGATAATATTAAAACGTAGAGCAACAAATCAATATGAAAAACATAAAAAAAATATGGAAAATAAATTGAAGTGTTATCAGTACTTTTGGTTGCCCAATACCTAACTATTTCATTACCTTGAATTAAAACTGAATGTCGATTTCCTTTCACTTCAATTTATTTATGCAATAGTGCATAGCCGTCGGATGGCTGTACCAACACATCTTCGCTCGAGTTACCAACCTCCTTGCTACACCTCGGATCGTGAAATAATGAGCAACCCAACCACTAAGTACCCATACCATGACAAAATGCTCAACAGTATGCATATTTATTAATGTTAAATACTATTCCCAATTATACTCTTAGGTTTATACCTAATATTTTAATTTATCTGTGTGTAAAAAAGACATTTCATAATCAAAGAAATCTGGAGTGTGGATCTGTAATGTGCATGTTATACACACACACATAGATATTAATTATGAAGATACTAGTAAATTTTATTGTAACAACGCAATGGTGTGCATTATTATCGTTTAATTATGAATATCATTCGAAAACATAAATCGAGGCGGGTTATAAGTGAATATAAGCCATTCAGTTAATCAGACAGTGGCGGCACAAGATCAACATGAGAGGGCGGAGACGCGCGGCGCGAGCGCGGGCGCTCCTGAGTTCTCGGAGACAACTAGATTACACCTCACTTAATAATTAATTTGTGTAAAGAGTTGAACGTCTGCGTACAATGGAAGATTGCAAACCACCCTTCGTTGTCTTTTCGTTTACACAGCCTACGTTCTCCGCGTTAAATATTGACACAGCGACTTTTTATTTCTACATCCTATTTTATGCATAGCAATTGAGATAGACTCAAGTCGAAGCGCTATATTAGTAAATATATTTTCATATAACATTTGAGTAAACACAATTGTTGCGTTTCTTTATGAAAAATGTGCGTATAGTCGTATTTTGTTATTTTCAAAGAATGTTTTAAAGCAGCAAAACAAGAGAAAGAATTTAGAAGTATTTAAACGGGAAACAAATAATCACGAAGAGGGATCTGAGTCTACAACTCTTTTTAGCAAACGGTGCAGCCGCTTTACTAAGCTACGCAAAATATCATAATATGATATGATAATTTATTTATGTTTAATAAGGTTTACGCCTTCGCACGTAGCAATTGTTATAGTTAGAATCTATCTGATTTCTGCTAATATAAAAGAACAAAGAAAGGAAAGAGACACTACCAGAGATGTGATTCAACAACAAAACTCTAAATAGTGACGTAGATGTTTGAGTCCACAATTATCTTTCGTCAAATAATGATCAAGTAACCTTTGCTACTTTAGTAAAGATATTTGGTGCTCATGTCATACCTACATCAGCCTTTTTATCGGCTTTATAGAATAACAAAATTAATGCATTAAATAAAAAAGTTGAATCGAAAACAGAAACAAAGCGATAGCGGTGTGCGAGCGCTCAATTTTGGGCAAGTGTTGTGATGCCTAAACAAAAGCGTTTTAATAATGCAATTTCCAATTGCCGCTGCGCAAATAGCAGGGGCAACAACGAAACGAGTGTATTGCCTCGAAAACGTACACTTTTGTTGTATCTACAATATATGTACCTCCTCCACAACGCAAAGTCGTTGTTAAATTATAAATCACTGAATATATCTACTATTAATAAAATGTTATATTTTCATAGTAGTTTTACCTATCCCAAATGTGTTAATGTTTTTCGATTGTATCGATTAACAATTACCATTCGATGTTTCGATTTCATACTAAACTATAAAGTAAAATAATATATGCAAATACGAACGGTATTAAGAACGATAAGAACCTTAATAAGTAACATAACTTTTTTAGTAAACAGATTTAGTAGAGGTAAGATATTTTAGTACTTTTGCTCTATTTACAAATTATGAACACTGGTAGGGATTATTAAAAATAAATATTAATTTATACATGATGTACCTATATTAAGTGAGTTTTAGCGTATACAAAAACTTTAAAAATTAATTAATTTTGTTGTAGGATTGTTAAGACTACAGTGGGTTCCTTAAGTAGATCTAAACGGACACAAGTAGACAATATATACCTATTACCTATTTATATTATAAAATCAGTAACAAACTGGCTGAATAAATCGGTCACAACGTTAATATCCAAATAATTTAAACACATCACATGTGAGTACATGTTAGAAGTGACTACAGTCTGTACATGATCTGCTGTAGAGCAGATGTATTACTCCAACATTATGCCTGTTATATTTTTTAAAGTGCCACGTAATAGCAAGCGAGCCCATAGCGCTACTCTTCTGACACAAGGTATTTCCTAACAGGATAGCTCAATACTATATACGTTGCCAGCCCCGAGAACCAAACCCGGTAATCGTCGGCGCTAACTTATGCTGCGGCTTCAACGAGGCAGTCTCGCTGATACCTACGTTATTATCTTTACTATCAATGAAAAAGCTATTACTCAGTACACAACCAATATGTGGTTGTTTCGAAATAAGATATACCTATTTGACTTAAAATAGCAGATTGAAATTAATTTTGTGTTTAAGTACCTAATGATAAGTTTATTAAAATTTATATTTAAGTACCTTATCTCTATTTTTATTGCTTGAATTTATTTATGTTTGCAATCCTGGAAAAGCTGTTAATTCACGTTATTTTCGCATATGTATGGGCCTGGCACAATTGCTGCTTATATATCACATTCAGTGTTTGACATAAAGGAACAGGTCATAGTTAAACACAGTCTGGGAACCGTCATGAGTTCATAATAGGTGTTCTTTCTGTAAAAACGTTCACAATATTGACAAATTTTAAAGTAAATTTTAACGATTAATACCCGATATATAACACTTTCTACGAGAATCGCCTTGAATTTGCAAATATGTTTCAGTAATTTATTTGATTTCATTCTGATACCATCCTTAAATATTAGTACACATAATACATAATAGGTATTGTTGTAGCATACGACATATCCTAAAACCAATTAAAAGCTCTATCAGTTAAATGTAGGTTACACTTAATTTATAAATAAATTAAAAGAAAAGATTTCGGTTCTCATAGGCTTTCAATAAAAAACGCTTAATAAGTGAACAGTTTATCCTTCATCAAATTAAACCTGGTCAATGATAAAGGAGGCAATGGCTTCGCATAAAGAATAACTTTGGTTGATTACTCAAGCTGTAAGTTACGCAAATCGGAAAAACTCTGTTATCCGGGAAAAAGCCGTAAAAGTGACCCTCATTAGTCGTATTGTTGTGCTTTTATCGTTCCCTTCGCTCGGAGCCGGGGCAGCATAAATAAATCAAATTTAATTAACTCAGATTAATTTTCGCGGCGCCCGTCTCACCCGCGCCGAGCGTCCCTTTTTATTTGCCCTGAAGCAAAATTCTACTCGGTTGAAAACTCTACCCGCCCGCGGTGATTTACTATGGATTCCTTAATAAAAAGTTTACACTAAAGCAAATTTCACATGTCGACCGCTGTTCTCGGCTAGACAAGCCATACAAGTCATTTAAATTACTTATATTTATTACGAACATTGATCTTTTACATGTCTACACATCGGGCTTCACTTAACCAATTTGAATAAATTAACTTTCTAATGAGTATTTGAAAATGTTTTAATTGAAATGCTATAAAAAATCTTATTGAATTAGAACTTCGAGTAAATATCTATCGCTGCGGATAAAGATTTTGTTGTTAAATTTAAGGGTGATCCAGAGAAATAACGGTTTCTCATGCCAAACCAGAAGCAGATCAACAAGAGAATTACGTTCACCCTAAGTAAATAAGATAGCAATTTTGGGTTGTGTGCCTGCTAAATGTATGATTTTGAGGTGCCGAAGAGTACTGTCCGACTTAACACAAATTTGTTATAACGTCATACTATGCACTTGTTGGCATTACAGAAATGGAAATATAATTATTATGTGATACTATTAGAGTTTAATCATTTTGAATAATTCATTCTGGGAGACCTACATATTTCTATTTTGGAGGCATTTGAAAACGTCCGTGGTCAAAGATATCTTAGGCTCGCCGTCACTGTGATTCTTTAATAAGGTTGATAGCGCGAGATGGTTGTTATACATACATATAAGTAGCTACTTCGGTCTAGATAATCAGGCGTCTGCTTAAAAGAAAGACATAAAGGGAGGAGACTGTCATTCCTGAGACAACTCAAAATATATTTTAATTGGTTAAAGATAGAGTGGAACACATTGAGCTTTCTCATATCGTACGAGATCCAAGAGCCGGCAGACGTAACATATTAGCAAAGCTGAATATTTTTTAGCAAATGTTGCAACATGTAGGTGAGTAATGTATTTGTCTGGCGACTCTAAGATCTAAGTCTATTAATTCGTAGTACCTGATACGAAATGTATTCAATGAAATGGACAAATGATGGTTCCGATTTGCGCAGTCCGAAGGTGGATAAGATAAGTGGGCGTGTAAACAGTGCGAGCCGGTGTCGCTGCCCGCTGGGTGGCACGGCTTCAAGTGGACTGCACACACTCCACTTCTCAACACCGGTAGCCCACAAACATATCCCGACTTACTTTCATCATCCCAAATTCTATCGAGAGCACTTACTCGCCATGTCACTACTAGAAGCTACGCATTTTTTAGACTTAAGTGACACTATGCAAGACATATGCAATCGAATTTATCATTCATAGTTGTCAATGATTTTTGAACATAACGAATGATTTGTAAAATTCGTAGAACTTTACCACTCTTATAATATTTTCTGTCATAAAATTACTAAGTTCATACAAAACGCTTGTAAACAAGTGTTATTAATAATGCAAGCTATAGTGTCTTAGCCTCACACGGCTGTCTACATACCTATATATAGCAGAGATATACAGTTTAATAGGTGTTGTTTATAATGCCTACTTGATGCAAATTATAAAAAACGTAGTAGCTACTTGGAGAGTAGTTATGTTATGACTACAAAAACAGCATGTTTTTGTAGTCCGTGACGACCAGGCCACCCACATTGGTGAGCGAGTAGAAAAATATGTCGCGTCAGCTCTGTTGACACATTGAGCCTTTGCTACTTCCACACGTTACGCTCCGGTAATCTAGTCACATACTCGTACGGTACCACAGGCGCCTTTTTTATATCCATAAAACCACTTTACAATATTAATTTGCTATAAAAATATGATACATTATAAATTTGTCATTAAATATGGGGGAAAATTTTGTCATCCACAAATAGATGAGTCTGGGTGTCGTTTGTGTCCGTTATTTGAATGTTTGTAAACCCGCGACACAGAATTTATTCATAGATCGAAATATGTCTTTTAAAAAGTAAACAAACACATTAAATTAATTAAAATCAGTGCTTACATTACACGTATACTTTGTCACATATAAATGCCTAATAAATTACGTAATAGCTTCCTTTCTTTTATAAATAAAATAAATATAAAAATCTTTATTGCCACACTTATTACAAGTAACATGATAATACAGGTTATTGCACAGAAAAGACCATCATTATATTGCTTTGCTGGTACTTAAAAAAGGATATCCTGTGCTATACATACAGCAGCGACCTTCCATTGTCACAGATAACTGATCTAACCAATATTAATTAATCCTCAAACACGTACTTATAAATTAATTTTGCGTAACCTCAAATTAATACTGTAATGGCAATAACAGGTAAGAAAAAAGTGAAATAAAATTGAATAACAAAGTTAAGTAATATTGTTAATATTAGTAAACCATGTTTGCGTGTGTAAGTGTTTATGTGTGTTGCGTGTTGGTATATGCAGTTGAAAGGTGTGAAAATGTGTGTGATGTGTATGTGTATGTTCGTTAGTGTGAAAGTGTGTGAAAATTTGTGTAAGTTTATCTATTGTTATATTGTTATTCCTATTTATGCTAGTGGATGATGAAGTTTTCCCTCCATACCATACATGTTACCATATTTTACACTCATATCTGGTTTTCTGATCAATATTTAGAACTTTATTAATTTTAGCATAAAAGAAACGTCCGGTCCCAGGAAGCAGTAAAATCGTTCACTGAAGAATGTTCTATGAGCGTCAGCTGGTGGAAGTTTAAGCCTACGTGTAGTAGTTTGCGAAGATGAAGAAGCATGGTCCGATTTATAAACACTTGAATGATGCTTCAAAACTATCTAGAGATTGAAAAGTTGACGCACTGATAGGACTTCGCAGTATTGTTTTATAACCCTTAACAAAATAATTGAGAGGAAAATAATATAGTTATCAGATTTTCCTACTTAAATTGAGTTTGTCACAAGGCTGAAAGTGCCCACAAAAGATTCGATCCTGACACAATTATATGGTTTCCTATTACAGTACCAAAGCCGCCCCGGTTGCATGTATATGTACACAATAAGGTCATAGCTTGCGAATATTTATTCATAGGGAGCCTGTCAACAATGACTGGCAGAGATTTTATAGCTTTTTCAACTACTAGTTAAGTGTTTCTGGTCAGCGAGCGCCTTAAGGATACTAATAAGAGTTATTCGGTTTTATAGATATAGGTATGCATTAAACGTGATAAGTTGTGATAGATTTAAAACAACAAAATCGGTTACGTGTGGCTTGGACTTGCTCGCCAAGGATTCCGTACCTTAGAAAGATATAAACACACATAGTCCTATGCTAGTATACTTCCAAGGGCTAGTTGGTCGTGTATTAGCCCTAATTTTGTAAGCAACGGTTTAAGTCCCATGTAATAAGGAGCGAGCCCATTGGCGTCTACCGAGCACTATTCTAATCTCAATGTGAGACAAACATTTAGCCCGACCCAGTAATCGAAACAAAAACCTAATAATCTTTACATAAACTATTATGAATACAAATAATTTTATATTCATAGTAAACTTAGTAAAAAATGCATTTGTGCAAAGTAAAGTATTTTTGTATGATACCAAATTGGCCTTTTTTTTTCGTGGGGAATAACTCATTCGCCACAAGGGGAAGCGAGAGGGTTATGTCGGGCTCACTCGAAACTTCGGACCTACCGACAAAACCCCACGGCCTGCCAACTCTCTGCTTTGTTTGAGGGATGGGTCACTGGAATTGAAACTGCATCAGCGACCCACCCAGCAGTGCCCAATGCAGACAGGAAGGTCTGCAGGCGACGACTCCTGGGCGACGCCCCGACACGACTAAGGGTCGTTCCGACTCAATGCCTGACGGGCGGGAGATCCCTATTCTCCCACCCGCGGCCTTCACTACGGCGGCATAAGACGAGCATAAGCGCACCTGCGCCGCCCAGTTCGTCGGCGGCGGCACAGATCCACCAGGATACTTTCCTCACGGATCCGCTCTGCCGCCTCCTTCTGCGAGGACGTCATCTCGCAGAAGGATGCGACCGCTAGCCACTTCCTCTCGCTGTTGACCATGGCTTTGATCACGGCTGGCCGCGAGAGGTCTTCACCCACAACGTCCTGGAGTTCACGGCGCTGCAATGCCCAAGCAGGACATTGCTCGAGCGTGTGCTGCGCCGTGTCCTCCTCACACTCATAGTAGTGACAGATGGGACTCGGTTCTCTCCCAGCGACCTTATGCAGGTATTTGCCAAAGCAGTGCCCTGACAATACCTACATCAGCCGGAAGGCCAGGGTCCCATGCTGCCGCCCTGCCCACCGCTCCAACACCGTCTGGAGGGCCCCAACGGTTCTGAAACCGGCCAGAAGCTCCTCCAGCCGCGCCTTCCACTTTCTCATCATGCCCTGGTGGGCTCGATCACGCGCGTGCTTAATCACTGCCGGGAGGGGACGACTACCCGTCTCCTCCCGCACCTCCTCACTCACTGCGAACACTTCGGCGAGCACTTCAGCCTCTAAATCCCACGGAGGTATCCCGGCCAGCACGCAAGCTGCATCGGCCGACACCATGCGGTATCCTCGTATGACCTTGACCGCTATGACTCTCTACGGTCTTCGCAAGAGAGTCCTACACTGAGTGGTCAGGAAGTCCGCCCACACCGGTTCGCTGTAAAGCGCCATTGACAGGATAACCCCTGTGTAGAGTCGCCAGCAACCGACACTGGGCAAGTTTGGCAATAGCCGCCCAAGGGTCCGCCCGCAGTGCCGAGAAGCTTCGGGGCGAGCTGTCTGAAATGCTCGTCAAAGTGCCACCTTCCGCCTAGGATCAGGCTCTGGTACCTCATGTGGGCCTGAACAGATACACGCGTCGAACCTACCATTACCCAATTGGCCTGCCATATGATTTACTTTAATTTAAAAATAATCATCCTCGTGCCCTATTACGAAAAAATGTAAACAGGTTCACCTTTTTTATTTGCCCATAAAGTTGGACAAGTATTACTTATAGCTGTTATAATTTTAAAGTCATTAGCATTCATAGTTGGTCAGATAACACCGGGGACCACAATTTTCTTTTTTCTGCGGCTTTAATTTTGTTACTGGTTTTAATAAACACCTTCATCACTCATACCCGAAATGTATTTACTTTGAAGGGATTGACTCTGATTCTTGAGATATTCAACAAAAAGAACGGTTCCATCAGGACATTAGAACAATAAAAGAAAGATACCAAGGCCGATAGGACAGCCATATTATGATGGCAGACTATTGCTTGAGCTTAATAATGGATTGTCATAAACATAAACACAATAGCAATCGCATGTGTATTAAGTTTTCTTATCGTTATTGACTTATTATATAGCCGCTTATAAAATATAGATTTAATATGTAATTGTATTTTTATTTAGATCTTCTTTCAGTCATTGAAATTAAACTACTATATACGGATTTTAAAGAACGCGATAAAGTCCGTATATACTATATAGTACTTTAATTTCAATGAATAACATTCGCGTAAACAGAAGACAATATTCTTTCAGTCATATAGTTATAAAGTCTTATCTCATAAACTAGAGTCAATTTATCAAATCTGATATTTTTCTCGTATTTAGCTTATTGAACTTACACAAAATTGACTTCAACTTACCATGCCGCAAAATGACTGTTCCCCAGTGTTGTCAGTTTTGACAGACGGATGCCCAGCCAAGTCGCACCATTTTGGTACGGAACCGTATGTAACGATAAAATTTGAAATCTAGCTGTGGCATATACCTACTGTTCAAGGATAGTTCTTGCACGGTAATGTTATCTAACAGTATTGTAACTCGGGTCTGTCCTTGAAATAATTACCTACAGCCGAGCGTTACGCAAACACGCGAGAGGGCTGCCCATCTACAGTATTTTAATTTGTAATTGTAAATATTATATTTTTCATATAAATAAATTTATTTGTTGTGAATATCGAAGTCATTCGAAGTGTTTTATATAAAAATAATGTTGTGTTAGTAGATTTAATAAAAAAAAATCTTATATATTTAAGACTGAATAATATTTGCACCTCGACTGAGACCTACAAAAAGCTTTATTGTTAAATTTAATAGTTTAAAAAAGTACGCATTCGGATAAAAACTTTGAATAAAATACTTTTGTTTGCAATTGCACTTTGCATTAATTATTATGTAAGTAGGTACTTGTACTTATTTTAATCAAATATTTACAAATCGCACGCTTACTGCTGACAAAACCATCACGCCTTCCGTTCGCCACTGCGGCGCATTGGCGAATGGTTGTGTACCAAGTGACTCGCGTTCCGACCGTTTGTACGAAGATGAAATACTGATAGTCAACATTACCGTGGTTCTTGGTTCTTAAAAAGTCATCTCGCGTACCCTGATTAAATCATTACATAGTCATGTATCGTGACTCGCGGGGGATTTTACAAACATTTACACAACGGACATAAAAAATGGGTGTTTTTATGTCCATTGTGTAAATATTGGGAAAAAAAAAAAAAAAAAAAACGGAAACTATTTGTGGATCACATACATTTTTCCACATAAAAATCACTTTACAATTTAAATCTATACATATATAGGTATCTACATAATTATATAATGTATTATCATTATCGGTTCAATAGGTAGTGTGATACCTCTACTATATATTTCCATACAAAGCTGCATTATCATGCAGCATTATCATAAGTGGTACAAGGAGCATAATTAAATTGAGAAACCATAAAGGTACCTATTAATCATTTATTTAGTGACAAATGCTATGTAAGTAGAATAGTGAAGACTACTGTGTGAGCAAGATTATTTAATACGCAACAGTTTCATTAGTATAGGCATATAAAATTGTTTTACAAAATTATGTTACGAGCCAAAGAAGTAGAGCAGTAAACATTAAGGTCTTTTAGGCGCATGAAACCGTGGGGCACAGCTATTATTGCTGCATCCATTATACCATGTATGTATATTGCAGAGACCAGAACACGCTATGGTATTAGTTTACAAACATCACTTATGCATACCGATTTTTTTTTAAGTAGATAAAATAAAGTTCGATTTGGCAGATTTTGTATGTCAGTGTGACGTGTTACTGTAAATATTTTTCTATGTAATGAAAGGGTTTGAATGATGTATTATCTATACTCATTTAATTAAGTTGAAGAGTTTGTTTGTTCTATTGTTTAAACGCGCTGATATCTGGAACTACACATCAAGGATTCAGAAATAAATTTCCTTTTATTGAGAAAGGTTAGGTACAGTCTATATATAACATAACGAAAGGAGCCACGAGGGAGGAGCAATAATCGGTAACATGACTGAAGACGCAGGAGACAGCTAATTACTAAAACATTTGAGCTCAAATGAGAAGAATTATGTCAGTATTGTAAATCCTAAATTTACAAATCATAAGCCGTATTCATACCGACACACGTGAGAAACAAATATAGGTAAATGCGATTGTACCAACTATGTAAAGGTTTGTTTATTACCTGTATATTGCTGAATATGTACGATACTTATACTTCCGACGCAAATATAAGTACCGTACATATTCAGCAATAAATAGTTTTGCTCTTGCAGGCAAGTAAATTACAACTCATATTTTTCGGTGGTTTACATATTGACTTAATAAAAACTTAATACTTTTAATTGTATTAGATTTAATGACGTTATACCTAAAGAAACAATGCTCAGCAGCAACCAACTTTGTTAGTAACTCTGGCATTGATAAATAATCTTTAAATGGTTCTACAACAGTAACGATCGATTTTATTATACATACTATTCCGCATACATTTTAAATGCCCAGTGTGTAAAAGGTGTTTAGAACTTTGCATCCAATCCGAGATATGCATACGAGCGTGCATTGAAATATCGGTCCATTGAAAGTGAAGAAACCATACCAGGCATTCACAAAAGATTTCAAATATGTAATCTTTTCTTATTGTGCAGTCTGGTCATGATATGTATAAAGAAGTGAGATTATGATAGCTAGGCCATGTGACTAAATTGCGGCGCTATAGTAGAGTCTCATATAATGTTATATGAGACTCTCATAACTCTCTTACGTACATAGCCAGCTCGTGACATCATTTACGTGAATCACTCAGCACCGTACATTCGAAGGTATGCGAAACTACGAAACTGAAAACCGAATCAAAATCGGGTCATGAGTTTGTCTGTGAAGGCGTAACAAACAAACACACAGACACATAGATACAAATTCTAAAGGCCATAGTTTTAGATGCCGGCCACTCTAATATTAAATAGTCAATCACAATTAGTTTTATAAGAGATCTTATTTTATAATACAATACATGTAAGAGACTCATTTATACAAGGCGGGTAACGGCTACAGGTTGCGTCACTTGCGCGCTTTGTATTCTTTCCGTATGTAAACGGCTGAACCGAACCATTCGCGCTAGTAGTCAGAATTTAGCCTAGTTATAAACATTTATTCAAATCGAGAATGCCGATATTATTAAATTTTTCTGTACTTATGCTTTCGAGTATCTGTCATAAAATGCTACGAGTTTTAGGTTATTCACTATAAGACGTTAAAATAATATGACCGTATCTTATTGTAACACGCTGTACCTATATCAAAAACATTGTATTAGGAGCTTAAATGAGATTAATTGACCTAAAATACAGAAAAAGATATGAAAACGCGATTAAGTATTGTCAATTAAAATAAAATCTTCTTTGTGCACTTTATGGAACATCGGTTGCAGTTATGCTTTACGTTTTCTATGCGTTAACGTATAATAGTAGTCGCGCAGTGGTCGAAATTCGACCGTAATTTTACCATTTACTCCTTTACTCCTTTCACTTTTTTATTAATTTTATGTTCTAGGAGAAGGAAACCATAAACACAAAAATATGCAAAGAAGCAAAGAAAAAAGTTAGAAATATACAAAGTTCTCTCTTTGCACATTAATATATATGAATTTGTATGCGTGTGAGTATAAATGTGTAAATCAATAGTTAGATACCAACGCTACGAAAAGAAACATAATGAAAATGATATAGGGGATGCATTAAGAAGGAATAGTGTTTATCTACCATGTGAGATACAATAATGGTGCATTTTACTTCCTCTTCTACAAATAATACAATATATACATGTAATCACGTCTGTATTTCGCCGAAGGTAGGTAACACAGAACCAAGTAGGCAGTCAATTAATTAATTACATAAAGAAAGAATTAAAAGAAAGTTTATCTTACACTCATTTCGAAGCTAAGATTCAATAAAAGGAAATCCCAAATATGGCAGGTAAAATGTTTTACCTTTCACAACTTTTTTAACGATACTTGAACGAAACCTTATATGTCGAAGCAAGAAAACAGTTTTCTGTTGGCATTATGAATTAAGTAGATTTCTTATTTAACAAAATTTGTAAGAAAGCCTATTTGAATAAAGAAGTAATCTTTTATTGTGCGAACGTGGGTCATATGTCTTAGCAATCGACAACAAGCATAACTTTGTTGATCAATTTATTATTAGTTTCTGATTTGTTCACTAATCTCTTAGGTACTTACATCATAATATGCTATTCTGTGTTACTTATTTTGAGCTCGCATACCACTTGGTGGCTCAAATTATGTTCGACACATTACTGGAAACACTTAAAAAGTAGTGATCATTTTATGCGTATGATCTTACATGTGAAAAACGGGAATAATAACACGAAGAAGAGCTAGTTACAAAATATATAATAAGGCGAGGCGGTATATAGATAATTGTAGTCTACTATTGTTTCGTAACTGTTCTCTAACAATGTGTTTTATAAATATATAATGAAGTAATTGCTTAGTGCTTACCTCGACTCGCTCTTCTTTCAAGTCGACCCGCAATGCGAGTTGTTCTCTAAGCACGACATCCGGGTAATGTGTCTTGTCAAAAGTGCTCTCGAGTTGTTCAAGCTGCTCCTCTGTGAAGATAGTACGATGGCGGCGCTTGCGTTTAGGGGGTGGACCGGCAAGTCCAGCGAGCGCGGCCGCTGCGTAGCCGCCATAGAGCCCCGCGTAGCCGCCCGCGCCCGTCACACCACTGCCTACGCCACTCACGCCTGCCACAAAACAAGTCCAAAAGTTATTTTAATTTATACGGTGTTTTTCTCGTTTCGTGCAAATTAAAAGAATTTGCGAGAAAGAAGTATTATTGATCTTCCATGCCAATTAAAAGCTACATTTAAATTAGTCATATTGATATAGGTTTTCATTAATTATACGCAGAATTGCCGGCGATATTACCTGATGTATTTTTTTCGAAAACATGGCAATGAGAAATGTGATACGGTAATGATATTTACTATTATGGTAATGAAAATATAATGATGGTAATGAAGAAAAGAATTAATTAAAACATTTATATGTCAACTCATATTTTTATTTCCATAATTAAAAGAGGTTTTCCATTCCAAACACACTTCACTATAAGTATATTGAGTTAGGTCCTGGTTGGTAACTTAGTAAGTAAATAACGTATACCGACTGTTTTATATAAAGACTATACATATGTATATCAAATATATTGTTCACATAAGATAATTGTCAGATAACAAGTCCCTGGATGGCATTTTAAAAAGAAGCCAATATACACACAAATGGCATTATGAATAAACAATTATAAAAGCGATTTAGGTTATTATGTATATAATGTTGTTTGCTAGTTTATATCTGCATTATAACGAATAGTTAACCTAAACACATAATAGTAATCTAAAATCTGTTTAAAACAAATCAACAATACAATAAAATTTTATGAAAATTTTGAACAATGATGTACTTACTTAAAATTAATAAAGTCAATTGTACTATCAAACCAACATATAAAGTCTAATCTAATAGGAACTATAATTGCAACTCAGTCTCCATTATTTGACAATTCGCCATCAAAATCAGAAAATATCATCTTTAGAGGAATTACAAATAATCATAATAATAATAATAAATCCCCTCTGGGACAGTCGTTATCTCATCATGCGACTAACGCGCTATCGGAGGGCACAGTACACTAGCTTTTATACTATCACCTTCGCCTTGTGATATAAACAAAAAATGTATCACCAGGTTAAATTAAAGCGCACAAACCGCAGGGTAGCTTGTGGCGGGCTGAATGTGAGTGGTGACATTGCGGTCCTGAATGCCTCAGAGAGTTGGTTAGGGCCTCGTCCCCGGCTTGCCATTACTGGTTGGCTGGGGTGGAACTTCAAGAGCGCCCGTAGGACTCTCAACTCTAGCTTGCCTTGGTCGGCCGGCCAGAAGGGGGGCCGCTAGAGGTATATGCTTGGGAGTGGAAGTGTCATTTTCAAGGGCATAACTACGGGGAAACCCGCTCCAGTTCTCCGTTGTCACGAGACCCGTGATGGTGAAACCGGCGCCGCACCGCTCGACACCCCTAGCCACTCCCACCGGTGTTGCCCTCTGCTGCTGGCTTGTATGCCTATAGTGGCTATTCAGGGGGCCCATCTAGTGAGTTGTCGAGTCACCGTCTGCCCATTGCATTGATGCTATTAGAGTATTCAGGGCAGACGCCGTTTTTCATCTATAGTTAGCAATATACCGGTCCACCAAACAGTTAGAATCCCTACGTAGCAATAGTCCTACGCCTGCTGCGGCTAGTGCCGCTGTAGGTGTTCCATCCCACCTTTAATTAAAACTCTCGAAGGGCCTCTTCACGTTGGACCCATGACTCCGTGTAAGCCTCCTAAAGGGCCAGGTATTTTCTAATATAATATGTTAGAAAGTACCTGTGATAAAAGAAACATAATAATAATATTCTATCACATACACACATCACCATCTAGCCCAAACTAAGCAGAGCTTGTGTTATGGATACTAGACAATGTATAAACATACATACTTATATACTTTTTTTTGTAAATACATACATATTATACATAGAAACACCCAGACCAAGACAAACATACATGTTCATGCACACAAATGTTTGACTTGTGCGGGAATCGAACCCGCGACCTCAGGCGTGGCAGTCGGTTACACTAACCATTAGGCCATCGAGGCCGCCATACAAGGATATATTATCTTAACATCTTCTTTAATTTGTCTTATATATCGTAGGGACATAAGACAAATTAAATAAGATGTATCTTGTATCTTCACACTAAACTTTATTTCCTGTGTTTTTAGTTTCATATTCGCCATATCTTAGGTCTTCATCGGAAGAATCATCAAAGAAGTAACTTATTCTTTTTTTGCAGTCCTGTCTATTTTCTTTATTTAAATCCTCTTCTTGTTCCTTCTCAGCAACGAATCATTCAGAGTTGGGAACTCTTGGGTAACATTCCATCGTAATTTTTTTAATAAAACGTTTATTACTCCAAAGTAACAAACGTTTTATTTATTAAAAACTTGTGTTATCTTATATCTGAAAGAACTGTGATGGTTTTTTTTGAGTAATGCCACTTGTTAAAGCCTAAGTGTTTGGTGGCATATCAATATCTATTATACTCGCAAGATGTGAATGCTGCGTTAGATTTAGTTTGCTGTAGGGTTCTAGAGTTGGACCGAAAGGGATTGCCACTTTTTTAAATAAGCTTCCTTTCGTGTTTTTCTCTAGAAAGTCTTCGAATTGCAATGATTCGTTGTCAGGAATAGGTCGAGTGTCCATAAATTCGAGGTGATATGCATGGGAGCATATATCATTTCCGCAAAAGAAGCAACTTTATTTTCTAAAGGTCATTCGGGCACTGTTATATGACCAGAATACTTGATGTACTGATATAATTCCGTGAAATGGTTGAACTTTTGAGGAAAACTTTTATCTTGTTCTTTTTCTTTCTGCATTGCATATTTTTCGGGATAATTTTTTAGTAGTAGTGTAACAGTTTCAAAATTATGTAATACAGTGTTAAATAAACAACGCGATTAATTCCGTATAAATGAGTTTAATTTTAATGAATAGCATTCGCGTAAACAGAAGATAATATTTCATAAAGATATTTGATCCTTTGTTACCCAATCACACGTTATTCTTAGGATTAGACATAGTCTATCAGCTAAAGGATAGACTATATTAATGAATACCACACAATATACATTCGTATCATTTATGTTTTTTCATAGGTTTCATGAAAATGAAACAGTGGGCAGATGCTATTATCGAATTGGGGCTAAGTATGTCTCTATCGGTTTAAGAAGTTAGACTGACAGACAGACATATATATAAGTTTCGATAAAAACTAAGGTATATTTTAAGATTTGAATTTACATTTAAATTTATTACAAAACAACCTGCAGTTTAAAAATAGAACGTCACAGTGTATCAACATTAATACTCGTTGGAGTCAGCGGCGCGTGCAGATCAGAGCTTAGATCCCTATGCGCTCGGCGGCCGCACACTCCACAAGCGAACCGTTCAAAATATTAACGCTACGAATAAAAATTGAATATTTTTGTACACTGTAGGAAACGCTGGAGGTATTACACTGTATTATTTCTTAAAGAAATGTAAAAGCTTTTAAGGCCGGCGGCGCGCGGCGGCACGTTGCTAAGGCGCTATCGGCGGCTTTCCACACGCGCCAGCCCTGCACCGTGGAACGCTCGCGCCCGCCTAAGCCCTATCGATTTTGAATACAATAACAACCCCTGCTTTATTAAAAATATCTATAGGTACCTACGTAACGGATAGCAGTATGGATAAATACGATCCGATACGCACATTAAAGTATATCTATTCTTAGCTTATTTTGTAAACGGTGGTGGTATTCCAGTCACAGTAAAATAGATATTTTTATTTGGAGTTTGTTTGAGAAGTTAATGATATACGTGACTACAAATATTAAAATATTACTCAGTATATTAAAAATCGTGACGAATATTAATAGGAATATGGCCTAACACATCTCATACTACAAAGCGACCCGCACATAGCAAGGGGAACAGATTACAAACAGTAATAATTAATATCTCATCAAAACAATTTTATTTTAAAAGGTATTTAATATTACTTAATTAACACGTAACTTTAGCCCCACTGACCCCTAATTTAAAATTGATGAGTGATCTCAATAATGCGTGCATGACATCGCGAATAGTGCGAGGAGAGAGGGTTATTTAATAGCATTAACAAACAATAGGATTTTAAGTTACGTCATACTAACGACTTAGTGGTTTCTTATTTAATATTTAATATTCATTCACTAGAGCTAGGGGCCGACGGTAGATACATTTCATATTGTTTTACAAAACGCTATAAAGTATACAAAATGTAATTTACATAGTAGGTATTTTACTCGACTGTTGCACATTGAATTTAAAGCAGTTGCACAGTGGACTTGAAGTATACACTGTAACAAATGTAAATACTTAACATAAAAGTACTCTACATAGTTTCAACACTTATGTTTAGAATAGATCTTATGAGATTATCGCACAAGTAGACTTCAGTCTCTTTTTTATTGAGATTAGGATATTTGCAATATAAATAGTCTTGCTAATTAAAAAGTAGATGCTTTTTGCTAATATTTGTTGACTATAGCCTACCTATATACCTTCAATGAAATCGACTAATAGTGTAATAGTGAACGCACTATTACACTAATAGTCGATTTCATTGAAGGTTAGTATTTAGGCAGGTTTTGTATGTTTCTACACGGGAACCTACTGGTTTTAGTAATGTACGAGAGTTCGTATTCACAATCTACTATCTAATATCAGAAGCGGTGCAGTAGTAGTTGGCATCTCATTGCCATATATAGTCTGTATAAAATCTAGCTGGTAGGTACTTCTGTCGAGTACATTCCGACTGTAGTGCTTTTGACGAAGCCACGTTAGACAAAGTACATATACAACACATAATATTAAAGTACTAACTAAGTGAAATATTTGCCAGTTAGTTACATGTGTGGTCAATCTCGTGCATACACTTGTTAACGGACTGTTCTAAAGAGTGTTTAAAAATGGATCTGTTCTAAATACTTATCCCCTGAGATCCCCGTGTGATCTTCAATTAATCATAAACATATAATAATCAATTGCCTATCAAAAATAAACGCGATTCTTCAATAATAAGTAGGTACCTAAGTACAGTATTTTATTAAAAAATAAAGCAACAATTCACTTATAAATATCCAGAAGCATAAAGCAACTAATCTATATATGAAGAACTAAAATAATATTGAATATTTTACAAGATTAATATGTACCTCAATAGTAGTAATCGTAGCATTGATTAATTACTAATATTTGTATCTCATTTAACAACAAAAGTGCCTAATTCTTAAAATAACCGCATAAAGCAGACTTTCAATAAAAACTTGATTGAGTGATTCAAAATGTATAATATTTAGCCTAAACATTGAAAATTACTTGCGAACTCAATAAAAGAAAATAAAAGTTTGTTTTTGTTATGGCAACGATTCATAAAACCCGGAGGATATTTTGAAATTTTAAAACGTTCACTTGGATAAGAGGGAAAAAGATTTTAATTGAGATAAGCTGTCTTCGGCCGCTGCGGGCACCCGCGCCCCTCCTGCGACGTGGCATCGCGGCGTGCGAGGGACCGCACGTGGCACTGCTTGCAGCGAGTAGCGAGCCGTCCCGCACTTAACCACTGTAATGTACTTACTCAAGTTTCTTCACTAATAGATTATATGACAAACAAAACCATATACTCGTTGTTTCTAAAACAACCTGCCTTTCTTATTAGTGCTGGAAAGGACTAAAATTATATTTTCCTTTTATTAGCTAGATGATAATTACAATCGGTCCAGTTGTATGTAATGAGTTTTATTGTAACCTGATCGGTTATAATACAGGTGATCCAGGTACATATATGTCAAGGCTTTTCGAACTATCGATGCGTTGCATCCTGACCCATCCGCGGTATTGGCGTCCTATCATTTTTATCATAGGTCATAGGCTCCTGTACTAATTGATATATTCCACTTATTGATCGGGATAATACACGCGCTAGTACCAAACGGCTGTCAAATTAATCCAGAACCACACCGTTTATATCAGTCGCCAAGCAGATTTACGTTTTGACTACTGCTACGGCTATATAACTGTTTCCCTTGTTTCACATGCTTTATTGTTTTTCTTCTTATTTCAGAAATTAATGCTAGTGGGCCATCGGAATTACAATAGGCAGTTAAAAGAAATAAATAACTCTACTTTTAAAATATCAAAGCTATTTAAATTTACACCTTACCTGACCTATCAGTTGGTTTTCAGCAGCCATTGGTTGTTTGTGGAGCCGCAATCAGTGGCTGCTGAAAAGCAACAAATACCTAAGATGGTGGTCGTTGTAATGTGTTGAGGATAGTTATTTCACAGAACTTGAACATTACCTATATGTTGGTGTAACTTTTCATTTAGCATTAGCTCAATGCATCATAAACTCTTGTTCTGCTTTGCTTTTTCTCGGTTTTGTGTGAATAAATTATCGGATCCCAAGCTGGTGGTGGTACAATACAACATTCTCTTTATTGAAATTAAGATGTCTTTTTAATGTCAATGGTCTCGCGGATCATCCATGTTAGGTAACTTTAATCAGTATACTGATGCGCCTGTATTCGAGCGACACGCACACACAGAAACCAATGAATTCAAGCAATATAATCGGATAGGTATAATTATTTTGGGTTGTTATTAAGTACAAGTAAACTAAACATACTGAAATTGGTTTACGTAATAGGTATAATAAAATTAATCCGATAATTAATGTCGTACTTGCCAATTTACTTGTTGGTTAATCTTTAATGCGTATAGTTTAGCAGAGGATTAAAAATAATTTTGTTTCTGTCGCCGCGGATGAAGCAGGTATAATATAATAATATCAACTTTGTATATAAACAGTCTCACTGCTGACCACGTGTCTCTTCTCAGTGTGAGAAGATTAGGCCATAGTCCACCATGCTGGCTCAGTGCGGGTTGGCAGACTTCACATAACTTCGAGAATTCAGAAATTAAGATTCCACCAATATCCTTTCAAGCATCCAATGTATCATATTGCTTCAATTTTAATGGCTTAAGCTCGTGAGGTGTAAGTACTCTCGTTAATTCGAAAGATATCCTACAAGGCAGTTGCAGAACTGTTAGTCAAATTCATGCTCCATAACTTTAGTCAGAAGGAAGGTAAATTGTGGCGACAGGTAACAATTTGATTGTTTAGCTCTATTGGACACTGGATGCACATATGCGATCTTCAATGAAGACATACTAATCAGGTGTAGTACGAAAATGCTAACAGAGTCGTTAGTAGCCGACATAAATCACACACAGCATCCATTTCTTTACTGCACGATTTCTGTATACAGCACCTGCTCCACTCGACTTTTGCATATCAAGATAGGTAAAGCAATTCTATTTGGAGTTCCTTCTGAGTAAGGACATTGACATGCAATTGCAGGAGAAGAAGGATTGTAGAAGCTACAGCGACTCTATCATCCAAAATCAAGTTAGAGGCTAAGGCATATTGAGAAGCGGCCGGGTATTCACCATGACAATAATTAAAATTATATCATCGACATTAGAAATTGAAATGTATTATGTAAGAATATGTTACTTTCTACATATTGTTTATTGGCTTTTGTGTTTATTGATTTCCGTAAATGATTATTAGATGTGGTGTTTCTATTTATTGTACATATGTATTATACATAATGAACGCACAATTAATAGTGATTTAATCGCTGATGACGGCCTTTATATATGAAATACCCTTATATTATTTGCTTATTATATTATGTAGTACAGCGAAAGTTAATCCTGCGCAATTAATATACTTTGTATTTACATCATATGCGAGCTGCGAGCTATTCCATTATAGTACCAGATACCATCGATTCGTCATTTTAGTAAAGGTTAGATTTGTATATTAAACGTGTTCTAAATGTATTTAAGTAAACAACCTAGGCACACTTGATAGTTCGGTTGCTTGGATGTCGTTCTATATGGTAACATTTTAAAATTACGTATCATACAAGCGGCTGCCGTTTCAAATGTTAAAATACTCTCAAATATATCTGGTATTCTCCGCGAGCTTATTAAATACGAACACGGAGGGCGCTTTATGATGTTTAATTAAAGTTTACCTGCATAAGAGCAAAGTAAAATGCTAATGCAATTCCTTAAGAATAACATTATTTTCCTTGACGAACACAGAATATACTGAGTTAACTATCGTATTTGCTGACCTACTCCGTTGCTGTTGCTGTATCTATGTATTCAATTTTTATATTCACTACATAGGAACTCTACTTAATGTAA
The DNA here is from genome assembly GCA_963675205.1 of Catocala nupta. Taxonomy (NCBI): domain Eukaryota; kingdom Metazoa; phylum Arthropoda; class Insecta; order Lepidoptera; family Erebidae; genus Catocala; species Catocala nupta. The sequence goes on along the minus strand of OY776086.1, from coordinate 19,513,478 downwards.
GTCTGAGGTCACATAAAGTACCTAAAGTTTATGAATAGGTCGCCGATGTAACTAAATTTTAACTAGGTCCTTTAATTTTTTTTTAATAAATGTTTTAATTCATTGCTTTTATCTTAACTAATCTACAAATGGAATGAAACCAGTTTGGACTCAATGCCAAACAAATAGCCAAGATAATCCAATTACTTGGCACCGATTTCGCTTTGGTTAGACTCCATTTGGAGCTTATTTAAGACTACAAACATGATTTTTATTTCTTTCTTTTTAAAGTTTAGAAGTCAGTTTTATTAGAAAGGTATTATTTTACCATTTTTGAGAAATTTATTAAAGTTGAAAGCCAGATGGATGACCCAAGGGTTCTCGTAAACTAACAGACGCAAACACCATGTTAACTTATGTAACTTTAACAAACACACTATACGCATTTATAATTTTTGGAGATTTCTCTCGATTGGCCTGAGATTTCATCATCATACTTGGTGGAAATGGGATTACCTCAAGGGTATATTTCTATACTCTTGAGCTGGTCACATTTATTACAAACAAATTTCTTTTTGTTTAAATTGGTTTATAATTGACGTGAATATCGGTGAACCTACAAATAACACATGTACGTATAGACGAACATAGGATTCTACTCCTTTTATGAAATCTATTTAACAAGTAACGTCCACTCCATTTCATATTTCTTTAATGCTTCTAAGCATACTGCCTACCTGATTAGTGATAATAGTAAACGTCACAGTTTGCTACGATCAAACGTCTGTTATTTGCGCCTTTGTGATTCTACAAGATAGATGCCGCTGCACAGATCTGAGTGCTAGTAACAATGACCGTCAGCCAACTGCTGACAACACAGCTTGTCTTTATGGAGCTCAGAATACCCACCGCAGGTTCACAACTCAAAGTTACTACGGCGCGATATGCAGTAGGCTGCAAAAGCTACTCGGTCGGGCCGTCGTATAGGCGAAAAGACCTTAAACTCTCCAAAATAACAGTTTTAACTGAGTATACAATGTGGACGTAGCTGATGTGATCATTGTGATCAAACAAAGTCCAATCACGAAGACCATAAAGAATACAGTATATCTGTACATAGTGGCGGTATCTTCATATAAACCTTCTTTAGCTTTATTAAAATGCCCGATCCAGAATACATTACAGTTTGCTATATTCAACCTAAGACTAGCATGTCGCCAGTGTACTTTAGTTAGCTTATGCATGACATGCAAGAGCAATTGAACAATAGAAAAGGGACCTGGCAGATATCCCTTCATTTACTGTTAATGATTACATGGCACTTGCCCTTGTTTTGAACTCCAATTTGGGTTTACTAGCTGTTTCTACAATGTTATTTGTTTCTGCGTTTACAGATAATAATTTGTAAGTAAGTTTTTGTTGGGATTCAATTCGCAGCACGAAAATATGTTATTTTCTAATACAACGGTCACGTGATTTGGTAAAATATTGTTTCGATCGCATCATCCGTTTCCTAAATCTAATAATTACTGTTTATATAACATACATTTGTACCACAAATGGACGTTTAAGCAAAAAATAAACTATTAGGTGTCATCACCCCACTTTGCCCTACTCGTTATTGAATCCTTATGAACTAGACAAGGCGCCCGCCTTTTTGTAAGTGTTCTCCTGATTGTGGTACACGAAGTTTATGATGCAGCCCGAGGCGCATTCGTCGCTTTCGCTTAGTAATTAAGAGTCGGGCACAGTTACAGTTTGATCCAAGAAACCAATTACGAAAACACGTGTAGTAACTTCATAGTAATGAAATTACGCTGCAGTTTTGTAAAACTCATGATTGTGTAGGTTTTCAAAGCATGCTTTATATTGGCCCTGATCAAATTAAAGAAATATAATCTTGAAATAGCGGAGCTTTATGGTTTTTCTTATATAAAACTAATTGGCTTTGATGCTAAATCTTAAAAAAAATCTTCAGCTCTATACTGAGTGAATATCTTTGTATCGCATTGAGGGACTAATGAAGCATTAAAATAACATACCTTGAAAACACACTAGTTATTCACATCTATTATTTTGACCGTACGGGTATTCAACCCTTGGCGGATATACCTACTGGTGATACTGTAAAACACGATGTCGTGCACTTACAAAATTATTAACACTAGAGCCTTGTTCCGGGGTTGAAATTCGGTCGTAGTAATACTGTTAAGCTTTCTGCACTACTCAAAAAGAGTGTGAGAATTTGTTTATTGAGTTGATATTAAACAACAGAGCAACGCGCCGGTATAATTTTTAATGTCATTTTCTACTCTTTTTATATAGATCATTTAGTGGCTGTGTTACCAGCATAAGGGATGAAAAGTACTGGTACTCCTTCAGGAGCTATGGCAAATCTATTCATTTCCGACAAATAACACAAGGTTATTTGGCTGCCATTTTCTTTACGTTGGAAATACTTTTTGAGTCATATCTATGCTATTATTTCCAAGTTATAAGTCATAGCGAAATATGCTGCAATATCTACGAATTAAGTAAATTATTAATCAAAGCATACTATAATATATATAATAAGCATATTAATCAAAGTATACGAATACTGCGCTAGCGTGCCAATCCAACGTGAGTTGGTTCCGTATACTCAGTCTATCAATGAGATTAATGAAACTACATCACACCAACACTTCACTAGTATAATTAGGGTTCTAGGTTGGCGAGTAGCCAACTAGGTACCGTCCACCCTAGCTAATACTAAAATGAAAGTGCTTTACTAGTTACTGATTTATTACAAGTAACATGTACTGTATGATCAATCTGACCACGCGGATGACGTAGTTGTTTAAGTGGTCACCTCACTACTGCCATTGTGCTGAGTGATGATTGAATTTATTCTGTTAACTAATAATATTTTAAGTTAAACCCCTTACCTGCTTTTAGCAATTACTCTATAGTTAAATATTTTATTATCTTTGAAGCAGCCTTAGTTTTACGAACCACTAAAGATATAATTATATGGGGTCTTCTGACACAAGTATTCATATATTTAAAAGAAGGCCTCTACAACGTTTGTGTTATAACGATGTACCTATGTGATATGATGATGATAACGAAATAAAGTATTTTATTATTTATTATTATTATTAATTATAAGACATTAACACTCTTTTAAAGTAAGATTGTTATATACCTACATGAAAACTTTCAGTGAAATTATATATATTTGCGATTAACCATCAAAATCTTGTATGGTGCAATGTAGAGACGGCTACGTACAAATTCATAAATTTTATAGGAACATGTATGTATATTCATCATTGTAATATAGAAAAACTTTTTAACCTTTTTGTTTTCTTTAATCTTTTTTTTTCTCTCTTATAGGTTAATAACTCAGTTCAGGGGACAGTGCTTCTATGTTAAAGTGTTATTGATGGTTACAATAAAGATTATTATTATTGTTTGTATGTTTACTTTATACTTCCTACACCAAACTGAAAATAATCTTATAATATAATTAACTACTTAAAAAGTTTTGAATACGCAATTAACGGTTTATTAATTTATATACCTATGCATTATCCATTGTGATGCAAACTTCAGCAGAACATTGATAATAAAGTATTATTTTATCGTGATACAGAATTATATCATAGACACTTCATCATCAACACCAAAATTTACCTAAGATCGCTTAATATTGTGCCTGAAATATAAATGTTGTTCTGTTGTTCTGTCTACGTCGTAGAAAAATCGTAGCACATATCAGAAGTCGTAGCTCATAGAGTCTAAACAATGAGACCTTATAATTGTATACCAAATCAAATAAGTATAAAATTTGAGATGATAAATATTTTGCCAGCTATGACTTAAAAAAGTCCTCCATAATACAGTCTATCAAGCATTTTTCCAAAGCCGTGCTTCTTCTGAGATTTTCTTTACGCAAAACCCCAATGCTTCTATGCTGGACGCAGAAATCGAACCCGGAGCCTCACAATTGGCCAATACATTAAGCGGAAACGGACTCGTGGTAAGCCACGAAACAAAGGAGAGTAAATTTTTGAGATTATATGACTGAAACATGACCTTTAGGAACGTAATGTGGATTATGTAACTATATAAAATAAATGTGATTACCTAAACTGTTGGCAAACGTACCAAAGAGGTCATGCGCTCTATGGAACGGCGAGTGCGCCAGGTGCTGCAGCTGCAACTGTGGCAGCGGCGGGTGCGGGCGCGGCGCCAGGATGCTGTCGATGGTGAAGAGCGGCGCGGGCGGGCGCTCCGGCAGCGCGCCGCCCAGCAGCAGCGCCGTGCTCAGCAGCGCGGGCGCGTCGCGCGCCCAGCCGCCGCCCGCGCCGCCCATGCCGCCCTCGCCGCCGCACGCGCCCGGCGGCGCCGCCACGCTGGCCGACCGCAGCGCCAGCCTCACCGCGACTCACCTCCGCCACACACCGACCGACGACCGCACCACATTATACTCGCTGACCAACGTCTCTTCTTCTTATCATACCGGACACAATCACTGCTTAATATATACACGCACTCTATACTTAATTAAACTTAGTCCGACTATTACTTAGGTTTCTCGGCAGCTTATCAGCGAACGGAACTCATACATCGAAATTAGTAAAGCGGCGATTTTTGTTAAGTAAGGATGGGATAATGCGATGCGTGATGCGATTGCTCGTAAATCGTTTGAGTGAGTAGTAGCGTGGAGCGGCGGCGGCCGGGAGCGGGCGCGGCGCGTGAGGGGTGCAGGGCGTGCGCGGGGCGTGGCGCGCCACGCTCCGCCCCTCGCACAGCTTAATGGATGTGACAATACGACGCTCCCAAACAGCTCATATAATAGTAATCTCTGTATCCCTCCCTATTACTTGTAATCTGTTATAATGAAATGTGTAGGCATGCCTTTTAAGCATATAGCGCTTCCTCTCGCTCTACTTGCTCTACTAGTTTTACAACAGAGGGCTCGTATTATGTAATCAATTACGTAGTAAATATTACAAAACTGTTAGATAATAAAATATCTTTGATTACCTATTTGCTAACGTTAGTAGGGAAATATACAACTTAACGGTAGGTACATCTGATGTATGTAGGACGGACTAGTGGTTATTATTATAACCTGCTAACAGGTCGCTCTGACTTGGCCCGAGTTTTAATATAACATATTATTTCTTAAATAATTCACCTTCGGAATGATTATAATTTGTAATAATTCACCTTTTAAATAGTGGAATTAATTACCAAATAATTGCAATGGTGCCAGCCACACACAACTCCACAAAAAATTGCACGATCTCCCTTTTTTTATAATTTCGTATAGACTACAAATTGAAACGTTGTACTAATTACAATTTATATCAATTACTAACCAAAAGTATGAATGTTGAAGCTAAAAGCTCTGAAATATATTATATCGGGTAACGAAGAGATTGAATACTGTCACTGCTATGTGTAATTATTCTTAATTCATAATGGAGGTACTATTTTGCATAAACTTAAGCAGTTGCTCTTCATCTTCATATCATTATTATGCCGAGGAATATGAAACTAATTATATTAGAGTCAGATTTCTAGTCTGTATAGATAGGTAGGATCAGTTTTTCAATCATTCTATCATTAAACCTTCATAATCTAAAAATATATTAAATAATATTTCAAGGTAGTGACTTCCAATATCAATAGACGTAGACAAAATCAGATAGCGTACCTTAGGCACTCACGGCACAGTGCGCGACAGACTGACAAGTTAGAACTAGTCTGTCTCTGTTTTTGTAGCTCAATCTTAGTAGATTAACCTCTTTTTTTCGTACCTATATAAAGTAAATAAGCAGAGAATTAACGTAGATAGAGATATACCTTGTTCACATGATCACAACACAGCCTTTTTGTGACAATTGTGGAGACGCGTGGGATTAACGAACTCTTACCTTACGTATAACAGCGAACAAATTGAATGACTTGTTTTGTCAAAAGTTGCGCCCGCGGCGTTTCACGACGTGTTCGCCTTTTTGCAGCTTATGAGAATCGTATAACAATAACTATAATGCCAGCACACTAACACAGCCCGTGTGTCGACGGATAAAGGGTAAAAAAACCTTTCTGCCATTAATAAAATGTATGTTAAAGGATATTGTAAAAAAACATAGGATTAAATAAAAATGTGCAAATTGTGTATTAAACAAATGCAATTTTAAAATATTTTGTAGATTTGTATTAGGTATACAAGTTTACGTAAGGCATGGACATGTAACGTGACACCTACCTACATAACAGGCAGGTATTACCTACTAAATACCGCAACAGGATTCTGTACAAATAGGGTCTAAGGTATTTGTAATATGATTACATAGCTTTCAGTAATATCGAAAAACAACCCATTTAAAAAACCTTTCTAACAAATATTCGGGTCATTTGGTTTGAGTAAGATTGTATCCATGTTGCCCAAACTAATGGACTTCAACCTTTGCTTCTGGTGAGGGTATATCTTGTGTTAAAGAGTGGGCTACTATCGAAGTGGGTTGGTGCACATGCATTATTGATGCGCTCGTAGCTCATGATGTACTAATGTGGTGTCGAGCGAGTGTCCACCGCGCGGCAGCGGGGAGCGCACGGCGACTCTACAAATATTGACAAAGGTGGGAGCAGCGAAACCCGAGCGGACTTCTGTTTGCCTGTAATTGATGTAATTAGTCGTGTCGGCCAGCTGCCGCCGGTAAAACCTCCGATCCAGTGTTTGAACAGTTAATATGATACTTTCACGGGCCGGAAACATCTTTACGGTGTTCTATTCCGACAAATATTGGTCACTCAACGATGCGTGACAGTAAGTCAAGATTATCTGTAAGATCAGGATTTTTTTGATCATATATATATAAACATTTTTAAAATCGTTTACAAACGTTAAAGTAAATGAAAGTTTAGTGGTTTAGGGTCTTAGGACAACACACAATCATAATTTTCGAAGAAATTCTATAGAATATCCCAATCGGGTTTTTTTATTTGGTATAAAGCAGTCAAAGTTGGAATAAAATTAGCATTTATTTTAAATGTTTCGGCGAATTTTGTATTAAGTGAAATATGTATGTCTAAGGTCAAAACGATTCATGTACTTTCGTTGTTAAATGTGAGCCCTTACTAAATGAAACACAAATAAATGACCTGATTGTCATCCGTAGATACTACCTTATTTGCAATAAATGTGCTGTTTCGATACATAATAATGTGTCTCCTCAATCTAGCAAGTAGCATACTGTGCTAGTATTGTTTACAATTCAACAACCAGGTAAAGGTACCTCCCAAGCTTATGAGTGACCACAGCATAACAAAACAATGCTGCGACTGCCCAAAGAGTGTGCAATCTTATTTGTATTTTAACCACTTAGGATTCAAGAACCTTCGTATGTATTATGGGGCTAGCTAAAAGCAAACGTACTGTCCTATAAAAGTTTTTACCTCGAGCTTAAATGTCACATCCACGATAACATAATAAAAAAATTACAGGCATGCAAAGTCCTGGCCGTAAGCGGAATCGAAAGCGAAAAGCGGAATCCGAATTATTGTTAGTTGCGACCTACTAAGCATACGATCCACCCTGATGTTTGGTGGTATTTAATATATGGACGTTTGCAATATTAGGAGCATTAGCCATTACCGCATTGACAATCCTGACAGAGAGCAGTTGCAGTAGCTCTGCCAGCGTAAAGATATTGACGACTTGTACATCTACCACTAACAGATCAGCCATATTATCATAAGAATACAAGGGTTTTGGCCGCCATCTCTGACTTAACTACTTTAAATTCGGGATTTTCTCATCCCTTACAATGTCAGTGATTGTATAATATATGATTAGTTATTACGTTAAAAATTCTAATTAGCTGTTATTTAGATGTGTGTTGATTACACTTACAGTTACAGTGGCAAATATGATGAGGTTATGTCACTTTCAAAATTATATAGGTACTTATGTATGTTTGCGCGAATGTGATCGCAAGTAAATAGTTTTGGTAGAATCCTTAAATTATAACTAGATGAGTTATTGATAGCTCCATAACTCATAAAGATCACTTTAAATCATCAGATTTAGATCATTTTAACAGGCTGGTTTTCGTCGATTCCAATTATTTAGTGACGATATTATTGGATTTCTTAATCTTACAAAAAACTAGCACAAAATCAGTAACACAGCAAGTGCGGCTGACGGCAACAATGCATGAGTGACATCCCCATGTCCTCAATGTAGCACATATTATAACTTTTATCTAGGTAGGTACCTAGGTACATATATTTATTTGGGATGCGCGCAGGTGAAATCAATGGCAAGAGATCGTATTCTTAAAAATATGTAATCTTTGTTTATTAAAGAATTTCACGCGTATTATTTATATATTTAAAATAAAATTATGTTATCAATAATATTATAGATATTCAATTGACAAAATTGCAACTCCCCTAGTAGTATTAAGTATCGCAATATCGATTACAGCATAAATGTCGTACACATTGATAGGATGTGGGGCACGCATTGTAGGTACATGTAAATAGGCAAGACATACAAGTCGTGCTGGTATTAAGTACAAACATCGACGATTTGCTCCGCTGCGACAGTAAGCAGCTGCCAATCCCTTTGATACGAGCCAATGGAAAATTAACTCTACATAATACTGCGATTATCCGCGTATGACTTAATACAGGACACATACAAAGGGCATAAGCATTAATATAGCTAACAATGGCCGGGATAATCCGGAGCTAACCTCGTGATTGCCAACAATATGTTGTTTAAACCACGTTTGCCATGCCCCTAAACATTTATACTTATTGATATACACATGCACATGTCCGTGTGTACAACTATATTATCAGGTAACTATTAAATATGACCAGATAAAAATATTCTTGTTTAGGCAATTTTTGTTTTAATTATGAAAGCTATAAAGCGATGGCAAAGCAAAGCATGAAGTATTGTTTGTATAAAACGCTTAAACTTTTATGTCATACTGAGACTGCCATTTTACTATTATAATTAAAATATGATAAAAAAGATTTAAACCAAATATGCATACATACCTCCTTATAAATATATTTTAATATAGAATGACACAAGGTAGGTGAAATAAAAAGTTGAAATGTGGAGAGTATGTTGTTTGGGCTCGAAATACTTCAAACTTGTAATTGTTGCAGATAATCTTAAGTAATGAATTTCAATTTGAATGAAACTCTTGTCAGTACCAGTAAGAGAAGCAAAAACAAGTATCAACTTACAACACCGAGGTAATTTTCTTTAGATCTCTTCTTGCCTCATTTTTCTTTTTTACCCCGTCAATATATGTGTAGTTAGTGCTAATATCACTTATATAAATATAAAAAAAAGAAAATAAATCAAACAATCAACAATAATATAGCAGCAGCCCTTAAGTGCTGTGCAGTGTGTGTGTGTGTGTGTGTGTGTGTGTGTGTGTGTGTGTATGTGTATGTGTGTGTGTGTGTGTGTGTGTGTGTTTGAGTGTTTGAGTGAGTATGTCATTAAGAAAAGAGAAGAAGTTGCTCTGTGTCACTATAGTTAAGTTGCAGTAAATATGTGGTAATGAGATTTTTATGGGAGTTTGTGTGTAAAGAATAAATATTGGGTGTTTTGTTAAGTTTATTGTATAGACGAGGTCCTTGAAAGCAAATAAATCTTTTGGTGAAAGAAAAGTTGCATTTGAATGGTCGGCATATTATGTCCTTCCGTCTCCTAGTAATTATCTCGTAAGGAGTGTCATGGTGTTGTAAAACGACAGTGTTTAGAACAAATAGCTGCCTCACGGTGAGGACTTTGCAACACTTGTATAGGTCTTCTGTAGGATAGAATAACGGACGGAAGGTAGACCTTTAATACTGCTCTTTGAGCTCTTTCCAACTTAAGGATATTACTTTTGGTAGCTCCACCCCAAGAAGTAACGCAATATGCTAACAACGATTGACAGAGAGCGTAGTAAATAATTTTTATTACATCGAATTCAGCGATACGACGGTGAGTTTTAAATACAAAAATTATTTTCCTGATCCTAGAAGTAAGTAGGTCTATGTGGGCTGTGAAGGTTAAGTTGCTGTCGAGAGTGGCCCCAAGATATTTAATTGTTTGCGAGCGTTCAAGATTGGAGCAGCGGCAGGTAACAGTATTGGGAGATGGAAAAGAGTGCGCTTTTAAAACGAGAGAGTTAGAAGTAATTAAATAAGTTTGTGTAACTTATACCTACATAAAAATGTTACGTCAGAAGTCAACACTTACGAACAAAAACTGTATGGACTCGTTTTTGTTGGCAGTAACACCAGTGTTTATTGTGAATTCTTTATTATAGTTTAAACCACGTTGGACTTGTACCATAAATGAAAGAGAAACTGCCAATCATTTGGTCATTGATTCAATTTAAGGGATGACCAAAGATTAATTACTTTATTATATAGTTTATTCTATAAGAAAGAATTTAGTATGTGAACAGAGTTCTATACTGAAACGGCAATATGCTCGCTTTTAATAAACTGATATGAGCTAAAATATTTTATTTATTAATTAACAGAAAGCCCGTAAACATTGTCAGTAAATCCGTTAGCGTGCGTATAGTATAATGTTACTGTAATAAGTAATGGTGTTAGTAAAGCCTGCAGGTAACAAGATAGAGTGATGTAGGGCTAGGCTTCTTAGCGTCTAATGCCCTTAAGTACGGCGCCCTGGATGCACTAAGAGCATTAGTGGGTTGTGTTATTGTGCAAGTGGGGCTCCTCTGACGGTCTAGAATTTCTTAATACTCTACACATACTTACTCCTACAACTATACACGTTGTGTACACACAATGTCCTGTTAGCCCGTACGTCGTTATGAGAATCTGTTCACGCGTTAAATCTGGTAAGCATTTTAATAATAAGGACAGGAACGGTGCATCAGTTTATTTTGTATTTAAACAGCGTTTGCAGAAAATACAGAAAATATTCCATGTTTAAAAATGTAACCTTATTTTGGTTAAAAAATAGGCTAATCAAAATAAATTATTGGCTGAAAAAGAAATATCTACTCGTTATTTTCGATGATCATTAAAAGATGTCGTCGAAACATGCCCATGCAATAAAAATAAATTAAAAGCATAATTTCTAATTTAGTACAGATTATATCGTGTTAGTTATTTTGTTTGTTTATTAACTTAAATGTATAGTTATGGACTAATTTTAACATTTTCTAATTACCTAAATTTTATTTCTATAGATGTCGTAAAAACACTTTGCTTTTAAAAAATTACGTTAGGTGCTCTAAATTTTAAGGCCTGTCGCAGGCACCTTTACAAACACACTATTAACAGACTCAAAACACAGTCCCAGAAGAATCATGCTAACCATGTCATTAAAACTAATTAATATACTAAATAAAATAATTGTATGTGAAAATAATTAGCCACGTTCTAACAACAAACTAAAGGATATGAAATAATATTGAAAGATTACGCATTTAATATCGTTACATAAACATCTGCGCCTGGATGCCATGCTTTAAAAATTTGGTAATACTTTTAGACCGTTATACTTTTAGTCCATTTCAAAAACGTTTGTACTTACCGTGTGTGTTTGGTTAGGTTAAGTTAGTACAAACTCGAATTTAATATTTCCTGTGTCGTATACGCCGGCAAGAGACGCCCGGTTGTCACCACTGCGGCGACTGCCGCGACGTTGTTGAGCACACGGCGCTGCACACTTTGGCGGATTGCCCCGCCTGGGCATCGCAGCGCCGTGAGTTGATCGCGGCAGTCGGATCGGTTGCCCTCTCGCTCCCGGCCGTAATCCAGTCTAAGGTCCGGAGTGAGAGGTTGTGGAATGCCGTCGCCTCCTTCTGTGAGGAAGTGATTTCCATCAAGGAGGCGGCGGAGCGGGAGAGGGAGTGCTTAAACGCAAACCCTCTCCCCAACCGCAGAGCCGGGCGCCGGAGGGCGCGAGATGACCTCCAGCCACCCTGAGGTTTGACCTGGGGGTGGTGGGCTTTGTGGGCCTGCCCGCCATCCGTTCCGCACTAGGTCCAAGAGGCGGCGTGCGTGTTCCCACGCGCGTCTCTGTGTCGTGTCCGTCTCCCCTTTAGGGGGGAGACAGTAGGGCTTTTAAATGAGTAGTGCCTATATTGGTTAGGTCTTATTGTGTAGTGGCCTGCCGTTGCACACGGCGGGCTGAAACCTCGGCGGGGTCGCGACCGCATGCGAAAGTGATTCGCGCGGCCCCGTCGATAGAGGTTTTGTCGAGGAACACCGTGGTAGGTTTAGTCGGTATTCGAATTTAATACAATACCTAATTGAATCGGACAGACAAACAAATAGACAGGCAAAAAAGTTTTAAAAATAAATATCATGAATGGATAGGCAATTAATTACGACGTGATTTTCGAAATTCTTTCTTGATCAGATTGGAGATGTTCTGTATAAAGGCCAGGTTAAGAGCACCTTAAACCGGCGAGCGTGTATGAGGAATGTTATGAAAGTGAATGAAGCCAGAGAAGTGTGTCAGGATCGTAGCAAATGGAAATCCGTAGTCTCTGCCTACCCCTCTGGCGTGAATCTACGTATGTATGTATGTATGATTTTCGAAATTTACTTTATGAATGAGCTAAGCGCTCGTTTTCTTATAATTAAATCACATTTCTATTACACATTGTATATAATGAAATTGACATTCGAGTTTCCAATACATACATAATTGATTAAATTAACTTATTTTCAATTACGTACCGATTGAATTTAGTAACATTGCGGCTAAAAGCAACATTGCAGCTGATAGAGTTAATTTTAAATTCAATAGCTACTGGTAGTTTACATAGATGTCGTAAGTTTTAATAAGTTGACGGAATAATGCCTGTGACTGTCACATTGGTTGAGTGGCACCAGCGTGGGCAACAAGAACAAGAGACGGCTTTTTAAACAGTCGTGAAGTTCCTCTCCTGTTCGATGCAAAGTGATGTAGGGCAGAATGGAGTATGGAAGGGGACAAGTATGACAGATGATATGAAATCAGAATTAGCTGTGCAACTAGACAGACCGTTACATCATGTTAGAAGTCTGCAGCCAACTACAAATCCGTTCTATCCTAAAATATTGATTCCAAGGCTGGGTATTAGTTGTGTTCACTAAATTTCTCAGCGTATATCCATAATTTAATAACCGAAATACTCATAACACTTTGCCCGACTCCTTAATCAAACCTGAAGCTTCACGATTCCATGCATGCAGAAACCCAAACTTACACCACGGGATCAAAAAGGAGAATCAGAGCAATTCATAAATATTTAAGACACTATTATTTATGTGTCCTGTTTTAAGTGCCCCGAAGATGCGCAAGGTTGACGAATCAAACAAATAATAAACGATAAAAGAATGAGTGCTATGAGCCCTTCAACTACATAATATTCGGGTAATAGTTGCACATTTAAGCGAAAGTACATCAGAAGGCCATGTTAGCCTTGAAATCTCAGTGCTCTTTCGAAAGCGAACCTTTAGAAAAGTGTCCGCCAGACCGTGACGATCATGAACTTACCGGCTAGACCAGTAATAACTGACTTGTGCAACAGAAGCACATAACAAATACCTATTATTATAACAAATTGATTTTTATTGTATTAATCGTTGATATATAAACTAAAAGACAAGGCGTTGCAAAATACTGAAGTAATGTCAGAGAAATGTGGAAAGTTCCACCACTACCATCTGACTATGTCAAAATGACGACAGGCATGAAACTGCAGTGACCCATACGGATAGCGCTTAATCCAGGCGAAGTGGAGATTTATAAATCCATCTCCCAGTGTACTCCGAGCTAGACTAGGCCATATTTGCTGGTTTGTCCAAACTATCCATATATCTGCCTTCCTCACGATCTGACCAACGCCAATTTAGCTACAGATAATGCGACCATCTATTGATCCCAAATACAAAACAAAAGGTAACGTCGATCCAAAAATAAAATATTATTGACACACCTCGACTTATTTGATCAGCGGCATGTCGTATATATCTTCTAAAAGCGTATCTATAGGAAACGTTCATAAACTAAGAAAATTAAGGAAAATATATAGCATAGATCGAATGTGTTAAGGTGCACCGAGACCTATGAAGAATTTGACTTAGACTTAATTAGGGCCTACGTATACTGATTATGTTCAACGAAAATGATGTTATCTCTTCAAATGTAAAAGATGTACTTTATGAGTATGATGCGATGTACATAAATAATTGAATTATATGTAGCAAGAGAGATATGCCGTATATATATGATATACTCTGCCGACCGCCTTGGCAAACAGGTATGAGTCTATTTTACAACATCACTTCATATTATAAAACAAGTCCCCTGCCACGTCCGTTTGTTTGTCTGTCTGTTCGCGATAAACTCAAAAACTGCTGAAAGGATTTTGATGCGATTTTCACCAATAGACAGAGTGATTCATGAGGAAGGTTTAGGTGTATAATTCGTTAAAGTTTTGTGTAAAGTGTTTGTAAAATAATGATGATTGTTGAGGATGTCGGCAAAATCAAGCCGATTGGGAGCTTTAGGGACTACGCACATTTATTCAGCTCTTTTCAGCTTTTGTCCATAGAAAACAACAATTTTGTATGGGGACGTGTACGCGTCCATTCAGCTTTCCGCGTCCATTCTGTTTTCGCGGCAAACCAGCATAAAATGAGGATAAATGTGTTTTTATTATGCGAATGTTATAGAGAGCGTTCGGCGCTGTTTCGCTGCGTTCAGCGCTGTTCCGCCGCGTACAGCGCTATTCCGGCGCAATCACCATCGAACGCGGCGGAACAGCTCTTTACAGGGATGGTTCGCGACTCCTTGTCGACAAGTTGCGACCTGTATTGTTCCTCCATTGATTTGATTTATTCAGCGACGTACGCAGTAGACAGAAGCGTTTCAGTGGAGATAGCACGTTATGACGGCTATTCTCATTCTTACGACGCCGTACGCGGCTGATAGAAGCAAAGCTGTATAAGTGTGACCAAAATCGTTCAGCGAAACACGAATGGAGCTGAATAAGTGTGCGTAGTCCCTTAATCGAACATGCTGCCTTATCCCTTTGAGATATAACAAAACAATGATTGGGAGGATTGCTCCTGTTTTATAGATCTTTTAAAATGATATTCTGACAAAAACTGAACTAGTGTAATTTATATTATGTTTCCGTAACTATATAGGGAAAACGGTACCCTTATGTACCATTAATCTTGTCATTAGGTATGTAACAGACATTTTACTCTATAACGTTTGGTAGGTACTATGGACAGTAGGTGTTTTCTAGGAACCACATGAATGTTGTTATGAAATTAACAAAAAACATACAGCTTAATCTTAAAGCATGATATGGCAATTTCGAAATTACTTTACTAACTAACTTTTTGACAATGAAGTATTTGTTTCTGATTATCTGAGGTAAATAAGTAGAATATCTTAAAATTCTTTTAACGATAATTAATTTGGATAAGATACTTATATCGTTTTTACTTATGTTGTATAGCTTTTAGGATATATTAATATATTAAAAAAACGTTCACGGTTGTGTTTAGCTTTCCGCAAAAACAAAAGGCAAAAACCAAAAATAAATAGATTTAATAGTTTAAATAATTTTATTAGCTTATAAATTAGTAAAATAAAATGAATAGTAGTAGTAGTGTAATATTTTCAAAATTTTGTAATACAGTCACAAATAAACAACGCGATAAAATCCGTATATAGTAGTTTAATTTCAATGAATAACATTCGCGTAAACAGAAGACAATATTATAAAAGGCTTTGTTTTTAATTTAGATCTGTTAACGTTGCGGCGATTCAGATCCAAAATTAATATGTAAGTTTGAGACGATAATCTGGGCAGCTCTTTCTGGCAAGCTAAATATTTAATCCTTACTTACTATATTAAATTTAAGAACATCTGTGGAATATTATTATGAGGTTCCCATATATTTTTGTATAATACGCGAAATGTTTACAAAAGACCGTGATGAACTCATAAGCGTGTATAATCAAACTGAATACTCAAACAGATATGCATTATAGTGAAAAGATTCCGGACATGAAGCACAAGGGCGGGGATTAGTGTGGCTAGTCATTCGGAAGAATTGTTTAACGCTATCCAAATAGCGGCGTTCGGAACACGAAAAGACCCACTAAGCAGATAATTTTCGATAGAGTCGGCCTTGTGGGCCGTCAATCAACTGTGTGGTACATTGAATGAAGATTTCTACGCGATGAGGTTAACAATACTGCTATTGATGCCGACATCTATTCATTTTGCTTTTACGGTATCTAAATCAGTAAATACTTGAGATTTGTATGATGTCAAGATTTACTCGGATGTCCTAACTAATGCAGCAAATTATTTCATGTAAGTGTACTTACATGATATTTTTTACAATTTGTCGAAAACCAATGATTTCGGGAACTAAAGCCTAGGCAGGATGTTATAATCTTTCAATTAGAGCAACAGTGAGTAGCTGATAATTATACACTCTTTCAGCAAAGTTATTTTTCTAACTCCTTCTATATACTTCTGAGTAAATTCGTTGCGGGTTCGAGGTATAAAAGACCGCATTATACCACCTTGTATTGTGTTCCTGTATTAAAAATGATTGACGGGCTCCTGATAGAGATCCTGCGATGCTGAGGTACCTACTCGAGCGCATCTAGTTATCCGGTGCCTCCATTGCTTCTTAGACACTAGTAATATTCCCTTGCACAGCCATTCCTTTTTAACGGTTCGGCTGGCTTGAATTATATGTTCCCCTCATGATGCAAGCGCCCATAGTCTATGGTCACCGCTCCATATTAGATGGGCGGTAAGTTTGTTTGATTACAGGGTGACAATATACGAGCTGCTAATCTGCATAATAATATACCGTCGCAAAATATTTATTAATTTGCGTTAAATGTATTTTTATATACCTTTGCATATAATAAATCATAAAATAAATGCTCAGATAAGAAGACCTAATATAAAAAAGTGATCCATCAACTTTCATCACATGGAACGCGACGCACAAATTGGCGTTGTTTGCGTATGTACATATTTTCTGTGAAATGTCATGGGTTGTGTGATGGAGCCGTGTCAAACATACAAAACAATTGTGCTCGTTCGAAGCGATCCCAACAAAATTCGCTTAAAGCATTGCACGCATTCTGTGAAAGATTAAACATTTATTACAAGCGAATTGCTAATAAATAAATTAATTCTAGCCGAAGGAATTTTCTGACTTTAGGCTACAGATGTCCTACCGAGTGCAACGCGCGGCGATACGCGTACTTCAGAAAAATATATAATTTACTTTTTAGGTTTAATTTATTTTGAAGCGGAAAGAGGTTGTTTACCTAGTAGGTCTGTTAGGCATTCTCACAAATTTAAAGAAAAGACCGTAGGGGAGACTATAATATTTTGATAAATAACAATAAATTATATTAATGTTGATAGCCGGTTCACATTTAGCCAATCTATCGTCTGTCTCTTCTTTTTTATTATTTTTATTAAAAGATTTAATCTCCTACACACTTAATCCTTATGTTGCGGAGGACAATGACCATAAAGCACACCCAGGCTCGGAACAAATATTTGTGGATCACACAATTTTTTATGCCTTGTGGGGTTCGAATCCATAACACTCGGCGCAGTAGGAGTGGCGAGGCGGCCACTTAAACCACAGCGCCATTCGTGCAGTCAAAAACGTCTGAGAGCTATATCTTGTAAAGCATAATTAAAGTTGCGTCCCTAACAGAAACACTGAATAATAAATATTTTAAGTGTATTGCACCCATTGTTTATTTTCTATGCTTACCTGTTTATCATAATATTGTCTTATGTTTACGCAAATGTTGAATTTGTAAATTGAAATTAAACTACTATATGCGGATTTTATCGCGTTGTTTATTTAACACTTTATTACATAATTTAGAATACTGTTCTATATACCTATACTTTACTAATTTTTTAACTTATTAAATTATTAAAACTATTTATATTTAAGTTAACACTTTCTCCGACGTTTCGGTTGCTTTTCAACAGCCATGGTTAAGTTTTTTTCTTTGTTTAAGTGTTTGTTAATGCCACCGTGATGCAGGAATAATTTCTAATGAGAGAATTAAATAGCTTTTGGTTTTACGATCCATAGCGTATCTTAGGACGAAAAATATGCAAAAGCTAGGGTAAACCCTAGCTATTGCATATATTTAATCTACACTAAAGTTTTAGATTGTAAAAACCGGTCGTGTGAAGCACGATTCGCTCGTAATTTTGTCTACGTGGATCAGTTTTAACCATATCCCCGCTTCTACTGTGTGGAATATAGTTATTAAAAGTAGAACTCCGAGCTATTCCAAATCAAAATCCGATCACAGTTCTTTGCGTTGTGTAGGAACAAACAGACAGACATAGAAATAAGTGTGTGTGTTTTTAAATTGTTTTTTCAAAAGCTTCATTGCCACAGCTTCGTTACAGTTTTTTAATAGCTGTTAAACACACATTAATGTATAATTAAAACAAGATAGAAGAGGTAAATCATATAGTTTTTAAGATATCTCGCATTCTAGGTATAATTCCTGTGCCACAGGGGATCTCAAAAACAAAAGACACAAAGAGCATCCAGACACATTCATTGATCACACAATT
This sequence comes from Catocala nupta, assembly GCA_963675205.1. Taxonomy (NCBI): domain Eukaryota; kingdom Metazoa; phylum Arthropoda; class Insecta; order Lepidoptera; family Erebidae; genus Catocala; species Catocala nupta. Next base: position 19,494,834 of record OY776086.1, on the reverse strand, counting down.
TTATGTCCTGAGTGGGGTTCGAACCAAAAATACGACGCAATGGCAATGGCGAGGCGAATACTTAAACCACTACCACCCGTGCAGTATTATCTACTTATTGTATTCTGTCGTAGCATTTAAATTGTAATATATTAATTGGCCATAAATTCTACGACAGAATACGGCATATTTTTAATGAAAAAATGGCGAAATGCGACAAATTTATAGACAAATAATTCGGGATAAAAATTGTTCCAGCGATAAGTAGGGTTGCCAAGCTATTAAAAAAAACTGTGTCCAGTCAGTGAGGAACCAGTGCGATCTTTACGTCATGTCCCGACAGCACATCGGTATCTTTTTGAAGTGTTAGCAACGCGCCTGTGATACAACTGGAATAACAAGCGCGCATTGGCATAATCACATACCATCACTCAACCCGTATGTTTATTTGCAAAGCGGTATATTAACTTTTCTTATAACACACGTCATAACCCTTTAATATGTACTACAATTATTCATTTATGGAAAAACATCATATAACAAAAATATAACACTAAAATGTTATACAACAGGGATTTACAAATACCTATTTCATCGATAGTGTGGAACAGACAAGTGCAGGTAATCAATTAAAGAGACTGATCATTAACAAACAGCTTGCCAAGTCTAACATCCGATCGAACGGCTGCTCTTTTTTTATAATTCGTCCATGAACTAGTGCGGCGGGACGCTTGCGGAATAATTTCTCCACCGCCTAAGCTGTGTCTACTATTTTCCGATATAAATAGACGATCGATGTATCAGAGGTCAGTTACAACCGGACTTCCTATCAACAGTTACCTACAGAGGACACAACAGTCGGTACTGCAACATGAGGGTGCTTCTTGTGCTTGGTGTGCTGTGCCTAGCGGCGATTTGTACCGCTTACGAAGCAGACGACATGGCAGTCGCCGCCTCACACCACCACTCAGAGGGCGGTGGGCATGAGCACCATGCGCATCACCACCATGACCACGGCGGCAAAGGACATAAGGGACATAAGGGCCACCACCATCATCACAAGGGCGACCATGGTCACCATGGCAAGCACCACCACGGGGAGCACCACCACGAGCACGGCGGCGGCCACAAGAAGCACTGGGACGAGCACGATCACCACGGAGAACACCACGAGCACGGCCACCACCACAAGGGTGACAAGCACGGCCACCATGAGCACCACGACAAAGGCGAGCACACCGACGGCTACCACAAGAAGTACCACAAGGACCACTTCCACAAGGACCACCACTTCCACGACGGCCACCACGACGAAGGCAAGCATCACAAGCACGGCCACCACCACGGACACCACGAGGATCACGGCGGCCACCACAAGAAGGGCGGCCATCACCACTCCGGCCATCACGAGGGCCACCACGGCAAGCACGGCCACCACGACAAGCACCACTACGATGAGGACCACCACGGACACAAAGGCCACCACGGGCACGAGGGGCACCACCACCACCACCACGACCACGGCAAGAAGGGCGCCCACGAAGACCACAAGCACTGGGGCTTCCACCACGGCAAGCACTAACTCTACAAACTACTGTTGTCTGTTACACACATCTTGTTACACAGTAGTTACCGCCTCTTGTTAACATACAAAGTTGTTATTGTTATTGTTCATATTTTTATACCAAGTAAATTATACCTATTAATTATCATTATAGTACATTATTATTTATTGTATACCTTCTTTCTAACTACTATTAGTTACTATAAAAATAACGCTACACGCACATATGTCAGTCCTTCAGAACAACTTTCCTAATAATTTTGATTTTGTATTAGGGAATGTATTATGTTTGTTACATAATTATCAAGCATGTAGTACAATGATATGTATAGATACCGTACAAGTATGTGCGCAGATTCTCAGACTTTGATCAAATCAAAAAGAGCGTTAAATCACACACAGATATTAGATATTTGTATGTATATGTGTATATAAATAGTAAGAAACATCAACGCTCGATTAAATCCGGTTCGTGCGGAATACTTTGGACACTTTCGACAGACTCATTAAAATAGACGGACGATGGAGCAAATACTTATAATAGGGACCAACCCTTACTTGATTATTAATAAGCCATATTTTAATATTCGTTTGTGGTTGCAAGTAGATATTAAAAGAACAAACATATTTACAGACAATTCCTAACAAGGATGCTCTGATAAGACATGGCGTAGTGGTTAGTGTAACCGACTGCCACGCCTGAGGTCGCGGGTTCGATTTCCGCACAAGTCAAACATTTGTGTGCATAAACATGAATGTTTGTCTTGGTCTGGGTGTTTCTATGTATAATATGTATGTATTTACAAAAAAATAGTATATATGTATGTATATCCATTATCTAGTACCAATAGTACAAGCTTTTTTAGTTTGGGCTAGATGGTGTTGTGTGTTTGTGGTAGAATATTATATTATATATTATTATTATAATAGCAAAAATTAAAGTAAGGTTTCTAAAGGACCAATATATTAATACCAGCCCTGTATTAAACTGTCCCACTGCTGGGCACGGCCCTCTTCTCAGTGTGAGAAGGGTTAGGCCATAGTCCACCCCACTGTGCTGACACTGTGCAAATTGACAGACTTAACATATCTTTGAGAACATTGTGGAGAACTCTTAGACATGCAGGTTTCCTTACAATGTTTTCCTTCACCAGTAACAGTTTACCAAACAAAATCAGAAAGACATTACCAAAGATATTTTAGAATAATTCTGCATAAGCTGGCACTAATAATAACACAAAAATTATCTTAAAGCGTGTATGTCCTAGGCAGCTGTTCAGGGGGCCTATGTAGTGAGTTCGCAATTCGCCAACTACCCGTTCGACTATGAGAAAGTACCATAGTAGATCCTCTTAAGGAAGATCGTACCTAAATAACCTTCTGATGAATTCCTGCGGTGAAGCACGTCCATACAAAACAAGAATGTGCCATCCTCCTTATTCGTGGGGTTAATTAAATCAAAAGCGACAGAATAAGTTCTAAGTTCCTGGCTATAGTCTATCTATTTCATTCTTATTAGTGATCGATAGGGGTAAGCTTATGTTTATTTCTCATTTACTAGATCAGTCAAGACTATAGAAAATAACAATTATCTTTCATCCATGCAATCTGGATTAAGGATCAAACTATCTTCAGCTGATGCGGTTCATAACTTGACTTAACATAGAAAAATCGGCATGGGTAATTGTTGTAATCAGGCCATACACATTTTTCTTGATTTAGCAAAAGCGTTCGATAGCTTATCTATTTCTATACTTTTTAACAAAATGCTGCTTATTGAAATTAAACTATTATATATGGATTTTATCGCGTTGTTTATTTATCACTGTTTACAAAATTTTGAAAATATTACCCTACTACTACTATGGATTTTATTTTACTAATTTATAAACTAATAAAATTATTTAAACTATTAAATCTATTTATTTATTAAATCTATTTATCAGCAGCCATGGTCACGGAGAGACTCCCCGTGACCATGGCTGCAAAAGCAACCGAAACGTCGGGGAAAGTGTTAACTAAAAATAAATAGATTTAATAGTTTAAATAATTTTATTAGCTTATAAATTAATAAAATAAAATCAATAGTAGAAGTAGAGTAATAATTTTCAAAATGTTGTAAACAGTGATAAATAAACAACGCGATAAAATCCGTATATAGTAGTTTAATTTCAATGAATAACATACGCGTAAACAGAAGACAATATTTTGTAAAATGCTGCGTAACTTAAACTTATTGCAGATTACTAAATACTATTTAATAGTATAATACTTTCTATCACATACACACAACACCATCTAGCCCAAACTAAGCAGAGCTTGTACTATGGGTACTAGACAAAGGATAAACATACATAGGTATATATCCTTTTTTTGTAAATACTTACATATTATACATAGAAACACCCAGACCAAGACAAATATCCATGTTCTGCACACAGACGTTTGACTTGTGCGGGAATCGACCCGTGACCTCCGGCGTGACAGTCGGTTTTACTAACCACTACGTTATCAAGGCCGACGCCGACTAAATCAATATCAAAGCGTTAAAATAGTTAGCATTAAAAGTAACTATGTATTAGAATAATACTGCTTTTGGTATGCCTCAAGGAAGTATCAGAGGTCCGACGTTGTTTCTGATTTATATTAACGATCTGTAACTCTGATCTGATCTGATCTTATTTTAGAACATGAAAAGAAAATATCACACGCCGATGACACCGTGCTTATATTTACTAAAAAAATATCGCTAAAACCAATAACGAACTGTAAAGAAACGCCCAGCTTGGCTTTAATATTATGAATGATAATTGGCTTCATCAATACTAGCAAGACCAAATATATTCGCTTCTCTATGCGCAGAAATAACTATGGCATAACTAACCTGTCTAAATATACACACAAATTCCACTTCAGAAGCACGCATTAAACATGTGTAAAAGTCCTCCTATCCTGCAAATTAGGAACATTATATATCTCAGAGTCATTGACGGTAAGTAATACCCTTTCCTCTACACAACTTGATTGATAATTTGGTAAATAGAGTTCATAAATTAATTAATGTATTGAAAACCCCGAATAGTAGCAGATTAAAGATTAATTACTCAAGTTTATTTAGCCGTATGTCAATTAACGATCCAATATTGCATTACAGATTATTGCTGGAACAGTAAAACCTATTTAAATGCTTCTTGAACAAGCTTAGAGGACTATTTTAAAAGTTCTAGTAGTTCTTACCTACAATCAAACCAAACCTAACCTAACAGTCATGGTTAAAACATATTTATACAAATAGAGATTTTTTCATTTTTAGTGCCACTTTTATTATATACAATAGACTCAAAAGAAAATTAGGCATTTATAAATTACCTAAATAATTTCAGCTGTAAGAACTTATTTTCATATTACATTAAACTTTGTCATATGATTAAACTGAGCAGTTACTGGTAAATAAAACTTAATAATAAGGTTTAGAGTACCTACTACTCAGTACGAGGACTATAATAGCGATATCGGCTCTTTAATTATTATTGAAAAGTAGGCTGAGGTCGGTACTTAGAGATCCGAAGTGTCACACTAAATATTTTCTTAAAAAATTATTGTTACCATTTAATGTTAATCTTTTTCATAAAAGTAAGTTTAGAAATTGTGTTTATTTCGTATCAATTATTATAACTACTCGTATATCCTGATATGTGCCTATTACGTGGAACCTGTTATCCACTGGCGTAATGAGACATGAATTTCCGTGAGGGGAATGATGGTGTTGTGTTTATGTATGACTATTTCGAAGATTGAACATTGATAATATTACAAGGAAACCAGCTTCAAGCTATAAATTAACATAATATACTCGTACATATAAAATACTCATAGAAACGTTCATTTTAGTTAAAATATCAGTTACCTATTTAATAAGTCTTTTAAAATACCAATAAGAGGAATGATGGAATAATATCAAAATATTTAAGAAATAGTATTATTTACTTCGTATAAAAAATATAAACAATAACAACTTTGAAACTTAACAAGTAACTACAGAGTGTATACTGTATAACAGACAACAGTAGTCGGTAGAGTTAGTGCTTGCCGTGGTGGAAGCCCCAGTGCTTGTGGTCCTCGTGAGCGCCCTTCTTGCCGTGGTCGTGGTGGTGGTGGTGGTGCCCCTCGTGCCCGTGGTGGCCCTTGTGTCCGTGGTGGTCCTCATCATAGTGGTGCTTGTCGTGGTGGCCGTGCTTGCCGTGGTGGCCCTCGTGGTGGCCGGAGTGGTGATGGCCGCCCTTCTTGTGGTGGCCGCCGTCGTCCTCATGGTGTCCGTGGTGGTGGCCGTACTTGTGGTGCTTGCCCTCGTCGTGGTGGCCGTCGTGGAAGTGGTGGTCCTTGTGGAAGTGGTCCTTGTGGTACTTCTTGTGATAGCCGTCGGTGTGCTCGCCCTTGTCGTGGTGCTCATGGTGGCCGTGCTTGTCGCCCTTGTGGTGGTGGCCGTGCTCGTGGTGTTCCCCATGGTGGTCGTGCTCGTCCCAGTGCTTCTTGTGGCCGCCGCCGTGCTCGTGGTGGTGCTCCCCGTGGTGGTGCTTGCCATGATGGCCATGGTCACCCTTGTGATGGTGGTGGTGGCCCTTGTGTCCCTTATGTCCTTTGCCGCCGTGGTCATGGTGGTGATGCGCATGGTGCTCATGCCCACCGCCCTCTGAGTGGTGGTGTGAGGCGGCGACCGCCATGTCGTCAGCTTCGTAAGCGGCACAAACAGCCGCGAGGCACAAAACACCAACTACTAAAAGCCCCCTCATAGTGCAATACCACAGCACGACTGTTTACTCTGTAGGTAATTGTTGAGAGGAAGTCCGGTTGCAACTGACCTTTGAAACATTGATTGCCTATTTATACCGCTAAGAAGTAACTCATTGATGTAATGTTTGAATTCGAACTGTATCACGGTCAGTATACTTACACCTTAACATTTTAATTGGCTACGAGCCATAATACGAAATTTCTATGATTGCACTATATAAAAACGGACTTTCAATTTTAAGATTCTCTTTTTTCCTAAATGTATTTATATATACATATATTAAATAAAAATCAAATTTAGAGATTTAGTTAATAAAATACACAAATACATATATGTATTATGTTTAAGCTTGTTGCGATAGATTATTAAGAAGGATTAGGTTTATATTTATTATAAGCAACAAATGTTTTACGTAATATGCCTATATTGCTGACGGTAAAACTTTCTCCGCGTGCTTGTAATAAATTAATAGACACGCGGCGTCACCTAGCGGCGAGACTACATTAAATACTGTACTTTTTCTAATATAAACGTTGTTTTATTTATGCCACGAAAAATTATTTTGGAATAAATGATAGAAATGAACTCTTAAGATTTATATTTGGTAGATACAGCTACCAATTTTCCAGGTATATTAATTTAGAACCATAATATATTAATTTTAAAATTTCAGAGCAATGATGAACATATCATATCATATTCATTATTATTTGTTTTCCGGTTGTTTATGTATAAGTTGTTATCGAGAACGATATAGTGTTTCAAACATTAACTGAACACATGCCAGGCACAGCAACATCGGTTTTACAGATTGAAATTAGCAAATAAAACATAATTAATCAGTTAGATACATCAAACATATTAAATTAAATTCGGCTAAATAAGATTATAATAATAATAGTATCAGCCCTGTATTAAACTGTCCCGCTGCTGGGCACGGGCCATTTCTCAGTGTGAGAAGGATTAGGCCGTAGTGCACCACGCTGGCCTAGTGCGGATTAGCAGACTTCACATATCTTCGAGAACATTATGGAGAACTCTCAGACATGCAGGTTTCCTCACGATGTTTTCCTTCACCGTTAAAACAAGCCATAATTTATAACTATTTAATACGCATATAACTTCGAAAAGTCAGAGATGCGCGCCTTGGGTTCGAACTCGAGACCTCTGTGTGACAATATGTAACAATAATAATAACTATTATAATTAGTCATTCAAAAAGTAATTTAACTTATAGTAGCATTTCCCATTTCCATATTAGAATTGTTTAAGTTCGATTTTATTTTCTAATACTAATACAATTTTCTTTTAAGTATAATTTAATCATTTATTTTTAAAACTTATGAATCTAATATATATTTACAAACATATTAAAAAAGATAACATAATAACAAAAACGTGATGATGAAAATTGCGGCGATATGTCCTGTGTTAGAGTGGCTGGAGAGGCGGCATGGCGCCTTTACCTTCCGGCTGACACAGATAATGACTGGCCACGGTTGTTTTTTGGCCAGTTCCTGTGTCGCATAGGCCGGCAGGAGAAGCCCGGATGTCATCACTGCCGTGACTGCCGCGATGTTGTTGTGGACACGGCGCTGCACACTTTAGTGGAAGGCCCCGCCTGGGCATCGCAGCGCCGTGAGTTGATCGCGGCAGTCGGAGTGGTTACCCTCTCGCTCCTGACCGTGGTTCAGGCTATGGCCCGGAGCGAGAGGTCGTGGAACGCCGTCGCCTCCTTCTTTGAGGAAGTCATGTCCAGCAAGGAGGCGGCGGAGCGGGAGACGGAGCTCTTGAACCCTCTTCCAAACCGCAGAACCAGGTGCCGGAGGGCGCGAGATGACCACCGGCCACGCTAAGGCTTTACCTGGGGATGGTGGGCTTCGTGAGCCTGCCCGCCACCCGATCAACATCAGGTCCGAAAGGCGGCGTGCGAGTTCCCAAGCGCGCCTCTGTGTCGTTTTGTATTCGGCCTCCTACGAGGGGACAGTAGGACTCTTTTTATAGTGTAGTAGCCTGCCGTTTCATACGGTTGGCTGAAAGCTCGGCGGGGTCCCGATTACATGTGAGAGTGATTCGTGCGGCCCCGCCAACTCCGTTTATGTCGAGGAACACCGTGGTAGGTTTAGTCGGTATTACCGGGATATCTTTTTCCGGTGAGTCCAACATAACCTCTCCGTCGCCCCGCGAAGATGTATGCGTCAATGTACCGACATAAAAAAATTAAATAAATATCTTGAAAGCCTAGATCCCCTGCTCTAGAGTAGGTATAGATTGAGTGAGTCAATTTTTAACATGGATTTCTAATTGGTAGATTTTGCACTTAAGCCTAATGATGAAATATTAGCAAGGTCACGGCTATTAGATATCTAAAATTACCACAAACTAAAAACTTTCTAATAAAATTCTTATAGCCGTGCAAGATGATAAATACCCATATGGATATTTATCATCTTGCATATAACTATATAGGTATGTGATGATCTCCAAATACTTGCCTAGAACCTATTCTCATTATTGTTTTAAATCAACAAACCCACATTTGTAGAAATCGTATCATAAACGTGCAGATACGCAATTGATAAGATGCAAAACTTGTAAGTTCGTTATAAAAGGTACATAAACGCCTGCCTGCATACATAACCCTGAACTGGTACACAGTGCATTACAGGCGTATCACGCGAGTTACACTTCTACATTTTACTTTATAAGATGCAAGTGTATTGTTGTCTATCGAGCACATCTTTTGACGCGCGGCGGTAGAAGTCTGAATTGCCTTAATTAAAAGCCCGATAACACGCATGACTTGAACCCGGAATTCTAAGACTGTAGGTCTTAAAAAAGGTACATGTAAAAACTTAAGCGGCGGTGATCGTAGACTTATCAATTGTATTCGGTACACGTTGATAATAATAACATCTGTATCAACTCAATACTAAACTGATATGTATAAGTTCTTATAACATTAAAGTTTTGACGCATTTCTATTATTTATTATTACAATAAACTTTCTTCTAAAGTTTATATAGATAGAAGTCTCAATATTATAAATGCGAAAGTAACTGTCTATTTGTTACAGCTTCATAGCTAAACCACTTAGGAGTTATATAAATTCTAAAAAAGGACAGGACTGACATGAAACTATCTTCTTCTTCTGAAAGAAGGAAAAGGAAGTTGTAAAACTGCTTGAGATATCACACAAGTGACTAGCATGAATATGATGTCAAAGAAGTAGGTATTCTAGCATTGCTGAACTATTAATACACAAGAGAAATCCATAAAATATTAAAATATTCTTTTAGAATTCTTGTTCTCATTTATACCATTTTCAATAAATTTTTTCAACCTGTATTAGACATATCCACAGCCATTTTAAATACCTACAGTCAGTACCTACATCTTACGACGCACTGTGGGCTGAAAATCGACCTCCATAGACATAGAAATGAAAGTTGCTAGATGTTCGTTTTGTTGACGGATATGGCTTCTATTAGCTATTATACACATAACAATGTCATCTGAGCTAACTCCGCACAAAAATGAATTTATTATAAGGTTTTTCGAAAAAAATGTATGGAGCTAGCATGAAAAATCTGAATATCTCTGAACTTGCAAGGAAAATCGTAATATCCTCAGAGATGGTTATAGGACTAATTATTTGTGATTTTTTGACATACTTCATATAACGGTACCTGCTGCAGAATTTTTTTTAAAAATCATCTTATTTTTAATTAATTTTTTTTAACATTAAACGATTTGTTTTGGTGTATAAGTAAAGAAACAACACGTTATATGCATATAATACTAAATCTTCGCCAGTTATTTGTTAAAATATCAAGAAAATTATTTTTGCCTAACATAGTATATATGTTTTAAAACAGTTAATTGGATACCATTACTGAACTTTGCATACAGGTAAACTACTGAATAATAAATTAGCCTTCTAATGAGTTCTGAATAAGAGATTAAGTGATTTGCAATGTCGCACAATGGTAACTACGGATTACACTAATTAAAATCTTACAGGTAAGTACATAAGTAACTTAAATAGTTAATTAGATATGTTACGAGTTCTAAGAAATATTTTCGACAACTGTCTAATGAGGTCGTTAACTAATGTTGGACTAAAATATAAAATGGTTAACATTTTGCATCATAATTTAGTTTATTCTAAGCTTTGTTACCCCTAACATATCCCTGTGAAATTTTATAATGGAAAGTTTAAATACCAATTTAGACCTATTCGTTCTTCTAAAATGTAAGAGTACTTCATTTGATCATGAGGTATTGTTTAGTGAAGTTATATCCCGCCTAGACGTTTGTCTTTCCGTTGAAGATCAAGTGACTCTAAAATAATTTTGTCGGAGATTTGTACGAGCTGCATCACAAAGGTGGCAAAAATCTCACCGAATTCTTGATACTTTTAGAAAACAATACGAAATTTGGCTGCAAGCAACTATCGATTGGCCAAGTTGTATAAATTTAGTCGCTCAAGAACCAACTGTTGCTGAGGGATCAAGATCAATCTCTCCAGAACCCTCAACATCATACTCTGTTGGTACAATGACAAAGAGGTCACGAAAATCATTCGAAGATCTGGAAAGCAAACAGAAGAAGAGAAGATCTGATGAGCATAAAACTGACAATCCCAGTGAATTGGCATATACAGCAGCAGCGCGTTTTAAGGAAGAAGGTTGTGAGGATATCGCATCTGTAATCGAATATATGCTGAAACATCCTGAAGCAGCCTCTAAAATTAAGGAAACGCTTAAGCAACCGGTGAAAACTATCTTATTTACACCAGAAAAAGCACTTGGATTACTCCTTTCATTAAAATTATCAAAGTGGCAATACATCACTTTACGAGAGTCAGCTATTCGGGAAGGTAGAAAGGATATTTATCCATCCTACTATAAAGTGCAACAAACCAAGCTGGCATGCTATCCTCCGAAGCAATCAGTGTTAGTGACCGATTCATCGGCAAGAATAACCCTTCAAGCTTTACTCGACATTACGGTCAAAAGAATCCTCCAAAGTTTTCCTAACGATGATGTGCAAAATAAGGATTTAAAATTGATATCTAAATGGGGTTTCGATGGTGCGTCAAACCAAAGCCGATACAAGCAGAAAATGGATAGCGATCAAGACGATTCAAGTATTTTCATGACTTCCTTGGTGCCACTAAAACTGACTGATGGAGACAATACTTTGTGGATGAACCCAAAACCATGCTCAGCAATGTATTGTCGTCCAGTTCAATTTACTTTTGTGAAGGAAAGCGAAGCAGTAGTCATCGAACACAAACGACGAATCGATGAAGAAATTAAGGCTCTCAATCCTACAGAGTGCAATAATAGAAACAGGGTGAATCATCACCTAATGATGACAATGATCGATGGTAAAGTCTGCACGTATTTGTCTCAAGCCAGATCAAGTTCATCATGCTATTTGTGTCTGGCAAAACCGACAGAAATGAACCGTTTGAGTGTAGTAACAGCAAAGACCGTATCTTCTGATATATACGAGTTTGGATTGTCATCTCTACACGCCCGTATAAATTGTATGGAATGTTTACTACATATTTCGTATAGACTAGATTTTAAAGAGTGGGCTGCGAGAGGTAACGAGCACAAAGAAATGCTAAGTAAGAGAAAAAAGATTATTCAAGACAAATTTAAAGACGAATTAAATCTATTGATTGACATTGTTAAACAAGGTTCCGGAACTACTAATGACGGCAACACTGCAAGAAAGTTTTTCAAATTTCCCCATAAAACTGCAGCCATTACTGGGTTGGACGAAGAACTAATAAGAAGATTTGCTGTGATTTTACAGGCAATAACTTCCGGGGAAAAAGTAGATATAATTAAATTTAAAGATTATGCCTTCAAAACAGCAGAGAGGTACGTGGAATTATATGACTGGTACTATATGTCATCAACCGTCCACAAATTACTTATACACGGGGCAGACATAATCGAGAAGAATGATGTTGTACCCATAGGAAGTCTCTCGGAAGAAGCATCCGAGTCTCGCAATAAAGATTTTAGGAGGTTTCGGGAACATCATTCGCAGAAAAAGAGCAGGCAAGATTCGAATCATGATATCCTTAATATGTTAGTTGTTTCTTCGGATCCTTTTATAAATGTACAAAGGCCCAAGTTAGATGCCAAGAAAAAGGAGGATTTATTTCCTGAAACCCTCAATTTAATTCAGTTTCAAGAAACTGACTGAGTTTCTAGGCAATCTAGATTCTGATTCAGATATCGACGAGAGTGATAAGGAAAACTAGAAACTTTTTGTGCTTTTAATTATAATTCTATTCAATGTAATTTTTTCATGATCTTTCGTTATTTAGCTTTGGTACGTAACTATGTTTTGCAATTGATTTATTTTTAAATATTTTATATTACTATTCTTGTACCTATTTATATTTTTGCATACTTTTGTACCTATGTTTTGTTTTATATAAATTTTATCAACTATTAAAAAATACCTTTTTAATTTATTTTTCTTTTTATTTAATGCCTATTATTAGCGTTAATAAAATAACTAACTTATCTATTGATCTTTACTTTGACATTAGTAGAATTTAATGATTTTAAAAAATACCTTCATTTAGACATAATAATAAAATATAGTATAGTATAATAAAATATATTAGACAGTTGTCGAAAATATTTCTTAGAACTCGTAACATGTCTAATTAACTAATTAGTTTACTTATGTACTTACCTGTAAGAATTTAATTAGTGTACTCCGTAGTTACCATTGTGCGATATTGCAAATCACTTAATCTCTTATTCAGAACTCATTAGAAGGCTAATTTAATATTCAGTGGTTTACCTGTATGCAAAGTTTAGTAATGGTATCCAATTACCTGTTTTAAAACATATATACTATGTAAGGCAAAAATAATTTTCTTGATATTTTAACAAATAACTGGCGAAGATTTAGTATTATATGCATATAACGTGTTGTTTCTTTACTTTTACAATAAAACAAATCGTTTAATGTTAAAAAAAAATAATTAAAAATTAGATGATTTTTAAAAAAAAATCTGCAGCAGGTACCGTTATATGAAGTATGTCAAAAAATCACAAATAATTAGTCCTATAACCATCTCTGAGGATATTACGGTTTTCCTTGCAAGTTCAGAGATATTCAGATTTTTCATGCTAGCTCCATACATTTTTGTCGAAAAAACCTTATAATAAATTCATTTCTGTGCGGAGTTAGCTCAGACGACATTGTTATGTGTATAATAGCTAATAGAAGCCATATCTGTCAACAAAACGAACATCTAGCAACTTTCATTTCTATGTCTATGGAGGTCGATTTTCAGCCCACAGTGCGACGGTGACATAGAATGCTTTTTTAAAATAGATTTAAATTAGCAGATGGTCTTTTCTTTTAACTGGCGCGCTGTCCGGAAAGTTCGCAAAATGATCAGCCATGTAGCAGTTCGCGAAGGCCGGCTGCTTACTTCGCTTGAGTTTGCTCTTAAAAGTAAAAAATATTCATATCATGTTCATGTGATAATAACGTGATAACATAAAAAAAATACTCGAGACTATCCCACGTCTACATAAGGGATAGGTTACATTTCGCCAGCTTTACTCTTAGAGACCACTTAATAATAACAATTTCTTGACAGAGAACACCCGATAAGCTTTTTTCTGATCTAGGCATCGAATTTCAGACTTCATGCATCGTAATCGCGTTCACTACCGCTGCTCCACCGAAGCAGTCGTGCAAATAGGTACTTTTATATAACTAATTGGTCCCGTAAAAGCTACTGAAATGATTGCCCCGAGAAGCTACATTTACTAAGAGTGAATGTCATCTCCGTAAAAAGACATTGCCATTTTTCGTCTTATATAATGAATGTATCTGGTTTTGAAACTACTGACTACACACAAGTAAAGAAAATCAGAGAATAGTTATTTATTATTTGTAATTATATGTTAATAAATATCAGATTAATATCGATCAATTAAGACGGTATATCGTCTCCTATATAATTTATCAGACAGTTATTTATGTTGGTAGGTACTAGGTACTTATCTAATTGCTTATACTGTTATATGCATCGTACAGAACATACTGCCTCCGTGGTGCAGCGGTAGTGAATGCGACTGTTGTGCATGAGGTCTTGGGTTCGAATCCCGGGTCGGGCCAAAATAATGATATTGGGTTTTTCTGTTAAGAAGTCTTAATACGAGCCCGGAGTTAGGAAGTTGGCGGTGTTAGACACCCCGTGCCTTTTAAAGCACGTAAAGCCATTGGTCCTGCGCCTGATCTCTCTCCGGTCGTGTCGGATTACCGTCCCATCGGATCATGAGGGTTAGGAAACAGAGAGTGCACTTGTGTTTGCGCACATACTTGTGCACTATAATATCTCCTGCGCAGATGGCCAGACTCCGTTAAGATTGGCCGCCGTGGCCGAAATTCGGTCTGGAGGACATTATTATTATTACTTGACACAGTATTTAACTGCACGGATGGCCTAGTATGCACATGAACTTTAGCCTACTCAAGTAAGAAACTAATTGTAGGCATGAAAGGTACGAATGGTAAATATTCATACAGCTTTAACGGAGTCATTTTATACAAAATAGTAATAAAATAATTAATTTTGATAACAATAGATTGGACAACAAATTGTACTTTATAAGTTTTATAACACATGCTGATGGTATTATGTATAAAGAAAGCTTTATAAGGATAAGAATTCTATGGTACGCTGAATAATAATAATAAACCCCTCTGGGACTATTGTTATCTCATCAGGAGACTAACGCGATATCGGACGCACAGTACACTACCTTTTATACTACCACCTTCGCCTTGTGATATAAACAAAAAATGTTTCACCAGGTTAAATAAAAGCGCACAAACCGCAGGGCAGCTTGTGGCGAGCTAAATGTGAGTGGCGACACTGCGGTCCTAATTGCCTCAGAGAGTCGGTTAGGGCCTCGTCTAAGGCTTTCCGTTACTGGTTGGCTGGATTGGAACTTCAATAGCGCCCGGAGGACTCCCAACTCTGGCTTGCCTTGGTCGGCCGGTCACAGGGGAGCCGCTAGAGCTATATGCTTGGGGGTGGAAGCGTCATATTCAAAGGCATAACTACGGGGAAACCCGCTGCGGGTCTCCATTGTCACGAGACTCGTGATGGTAAAACCGGCGCCGCACCGCTTGACACCCCTAGCCACTTGCACCGGTGTTGCCCTCTGCTGCTGGCTTGTATGCCTATGGTGGCTATTCAGGGGGCCCATCTTAGTTTGGGCTAGATGGTGTTGTGTGTATGTGATAGAATATATTATTATATTATATTATATAGTGAGTGGGCGAGTCAGCGTCTGCCCATTGCACTAATGCTATTAGAGTATTCAGGGCAGTCGCCGTTTTTCATACATAGTTACCAATATACCGGTCCACCAAACACCCATACCCATAGCCCATATATTAAAATCCATACGTAGAAATAGTCCTACTCCTGCTGCAGCTAGTGCTGCTGTAGGTGTTCCATCCCACCTTTGATTAAAACTCTCGAAGGGCCTCTTCGCGTTGGACCTATGTCTCCGTGTAAGCCTCCCAAAGGGTCAGGTATTTTCTAATATAATACGTTAGAAAATACCTGTGATAAGAGAAACATAATAATAATACTTATTCTATTACATACACACAATACCATATAGCCCAAACTAAGCAGAGCTTGTACTATGGGTACTAGACAATGGATAAACCTACATATATACTTTTTTTTGTCAATACATACATATTATACAGAGAAACACCCAGACCAAGACAAACATCCATGTTCATGCACACAAATGTTTTACTTGTGCGGGAATCAAACCCGCGACCTCAGGCATGGCAGTCGCTTACACTAACCACTACGCCGCCATACTAGTTATATGTTCGAATTTAATCCAATAGTAAAACGAGTATGTTTTCTTATGCACAATCAAATTATCTATCGTAAATATCTATCGTAAATAGCTATCGTAAATATGTTTTACGTTTTTAGTTTTTCTGATTATTTTAACTTGATTTTAAGGATAATTTTGATGTTGTTTCTGCCTATGAATAGTTGTACAGTAGGTACATAAATAAAACTACATACACAATTGTTAAGTTAGGGAACCGTCAGTGAACGATTCCTATTCGGACATGATCGTATTTTTACAAAATCAGGTCATTTAATTATTTAATTATATCTAGTTAATAAGTTTTTTAAACATCCAATAGGTGAAAAAGTTAATATTATGTAACAATGCGGTAGAGGTCTGATAGAATAAAATCAAAATATTAAAATATAGTATTATTTACTTCGTATAAAAATATAAACAATAACAACTTTAAAACTTAACAAGTGACTACAGAATGTATACTGTATAATAGACAACAGCAGTCGGTAGAGTTAGTGTTTGCCGTGGTGGAAGCCCCAGTGCTTGTGGTCCTCGTGGGCGCCCTTCTTGCCGTGGTCGTGGTGGTGGTGGTGGTGCCCCTCGTGCCCGTGGTGGCCCTTGTGTCCGTGGTGGTCCTCATCATAGTGGTGCTTGTCGTGGTGGCCGTGCTTGCCATGGTGGCCCTCGTGGTGGCCGGAGTGGTGGTGGCCGCCCTTCTTGTGGTGACCGCCGTCGTCCTCGTGGTGTCCGTGGTGGTGGCCGTACTTGTGGTGCTTGCCCTCGTCGTGGTGGCCGTCGTGGAAGTGGTGGTCCTTGTTGAAGTGATCCTTGTGGTACTTCTTGTGGTAACCGTCGGTGTGCTCGCCCTTGTCGTGGTGCTCATGGTGGCCGTGCTTGTCGCCCTTGTGGTGGTGGCCGTGCTCGTGATGTTCTCCGTGGTGGTCGTGCTCGTCCCAGTGCTTCTTGTGGCCGCCGCCGTGCTCGTGGTGGTGCTCCCCGTGGTGATGCTTGCCGTGGTGGCCGTGCTCGCCCTTGTGATGGTGGTGGTGGCCCTTGTGTCCCTTATGTCCTTTGCCGCCGTGATCATGGTGGTGATGCGCATGGTGCTCATGCCCACCGCCCTTTGAGTGATGGTGTGAGGCGGCGACCGCCATGTCGTCCGCTTCGTAAGCGGCACAAACAGCCGCGAGACACAAAACACCAACTACTAAAAGCCCCCTCATAGTGCAATACCACAGCACGACTGTTTACTCTGTAGGTAATTGTTGAGAGGAAGTCCGGTTGCAACTGACCTTTGAAACATTGATTGCCTATTTATACCGCTAAAAAGTAATTCATTGATGTAATGTTTGAATTCAAACTATCACGGTCAATATAGTTAGGTACACCTTACATTTTTATTGGCTACGAGCCTGGAGTGAGTTTCAAACCCGCTTTGCAAATGTATTCAATAAAAATCATATAAGTACCTTATATTGTAACAAAATACCCTATTTATGTTTTAACCTTTCCACATACTACAATTATTTATAAATACCCACGTAAATTTGTATGTCTATAGGTACTGTTACATAATGAATGTAAAGCAGTAATGTTTAATATAGATACTTAATTGCTGACGGCACAACTTTCCCTGCGTTCTGCGTAATGTTAATATCTCTATATCTCATTTTAAAGTACCATCTACAATCAGGACGAAATTCTACTACCTATATTTATTTTTATTCAAAGTAGATATCTTTTGTCACTTGTGCCTATGTCGTCATGTGTCCATACGTCTATACAATAAAATTCTTCGATATGAAGAAAACCAGACCGAGCAACAGACTTGCACTATTTTTTAAGTACATAATAAGTATTGTGTTCTATAGGTATACTTAGATTCGTTGTCAAAGCGCACGTATGTAATGTATTGAAAAAATTTAGGCAGTATACATTGCCAATGATATGTTTGGTAACAAACAGGTACCCCATTGGGTAACTCGCCCAGGGGCGAACGCACCTTCTCATGAAAACCCGGGCAAGCCGGGCGGCGTAATAGTAGGCAACACTATCACTGTGATTCGTCCGATAATATAATGGTTTCGTCTCACATACCTCTCGAATTGCTTTTCTTCATCCCATGTTTACTTCGATTTATTCGCACGAGTGGTGTCTCCAAGCGATCATAGGCTACGGTAACTGCTTACCACAAGCGTTTGTTGTTATTTGTGAAATTTGTTCTACCTTTTTATAGAAAAGAGGTAATTTATTTATGTTAGTTGGTCAAACACTATTTTGTTGTATTGTACTATGTCAGTAATAATTGCCTCTATGCAATTCTCGACTGCAACGTATTCTCATCTCTGTTTGAGTTTGTCTTTTACCTATTCGTAACAGTTAACGTTATGAGTAGGTAAAAGACAACTTAACATCTAAGAATCTTGATTTATAATCGTCCACATAGTCAGTAGGTACACATACGTACTTGTTAAAATATGGAACTTAGGTATACCTACGTACCTAGGTCTTTAAGCAATTGCTATAAATATAGTGAGTATTATTTACTAATTATTAACCATGATACTTGGAATTAACTTTATTTTTAAGATTATTTAGTTCATAAAAAAGATACAAGTTACACAAAAGTAGATGTGATACTGAATCCCACACTAGGATACGCTGTGTTGCGGAATCCAGTCTCTTTCGACTGATATTCTTATAGTAATTGCATCAGATAGAAACAGTTATTATATTAATGCTACTTATACAAATATATTATGCTACCTAATAATAACTATATATTAAGACTATATAATGTAGATGATAATAATTATGTGTTCTGTATGCTAGTGCGTGTTTGCAAGTGTATTTGTGTTTCTGAGTGTATGTGTGTGGATGAATGTTTGTGTCTGAGTGTAGGTGTTGGTTTGGGTGAGAGCGTGAGCTTATGTGAGTTTGTGATAGACTGTATAAATTAAAGAGCGTGTGTTAGTGTTTCAATACTTAGTAATAAAGTTTTCTGTCTCATGGTATCTTTTACCCAATAGCTAGACATACACATGTTTTTTACAAACAGATTTCGTCATCAAGATTATGTTTAAATGTTTATTTAGTTTGTCATACAGTGTTGGTCCTATATAACTAAAAGATTAATAACCAAATTTTAATTTGCACCGAATTTTGTTCCATTTTGGTCTTCTGCGCGTACGCTCGTCGATCACTGTAGTGGTAATTGCATTTTTATGGAACTTAAGAATAACTGAGATAATATAAAGTTGGCGAACCGTTACCACTTCAGTCTTGCGGTAAAGTTATTTAAAGACAGGATTTACCAGCCATACCTACTTCATGATACTATACAGTAACTTAATACTGACTGACATTAATGCAAAGTAGATTATTTTAATAGTACCATTGTCTGCTACAGATCGCAATCTTTTAAATATGTATTGAAGTTTCCTAACGCGGGTACTTACAGATTCTATTTGATGCCGCCATGTTAGATATTTGTCAATATTGACCACTGGATATTTTATGCACTTCACTTATTTAGAAACTAATAATACTATGACGCGTAGAATTAAAGAAACATTGTTTGATTAATAGATAGGTGGTAAATAGGAAATAAATTTACGAATATAATGAATTTAGCACGCATCTTTACCTACATAGTAATATTTTAGTACCCACTGTCATGTGGTTAACGTCATAACTACGGCGGTTACAAATTTTTTTGACATCGGTAATGGTCCATGTTTATTGCATTTGTGATATCTGGTTTATAGATTTTCTAGCCTTTAACAATAATAGCATAACTACACGGACATCTTTTGTTAGGGTTTATGGCGAGCTTACCCACATATGACGTTATGCATCTCAAACTTAATAAATCATCCTTAATGTATTTTCAAAGCCACTCAGTTATAAAGTAGATATAAAGAAATGTTACTATATTATTATTAGTATAATTTGGACACCTGTTTATAAAGATAGGTCTATTATTATGGCGGGTAAAAAGCAAACTTTTAAGATGATTCTATTACCGCTTATTGTAAACAGTAATAGAATCATAAAAACGATAACCGTTAACGGACAACATCTTTCTTCAATCTCAGATGAGGGTATGAATGTAAAATTTATTTGTCATAGTTAATAGAACCTGTGCACATTTTGAAGTTTCTAGATCGGCGTTTAGAGAGGTGCGATGATACGTTAGTTTCGAAAAGTTTACGTATTTATTGACGCATTTTATTAACTATAGAAGGAAACAAGGATAACATTACTGTTGTGTATTGGTACGCCACACACTTGACCAATTATTTATTAGATTAATATTTCTTTATCTACAGCGCCCTTAAGATATCTTGTTAGTATTGTGGTACCTATACGTTTGCGCTTGCTTTTATTGCAGAGCGCAAGGTGACGAGTTGGATTCCCGAGTCGAGCAAATTAGTGGTGTAAAATCTTTCTTAGCAGTATGTTTAAGGGTAGGATAATATAGGTAATATTATCCTACCCTTAAACATTGGGAATAAGCACGCGTAATGTTGGATATATTATTATTATGTATCTAACTTACAGTCAAGTCTAGTTTATAATGCTTTATGAATGGGTCGGAAGAGATGGTTATTGTACATATGAAAGATAGAATAGGTACTTTACATACCCACATTATATTTATTCTAAATGAAATACATATTAGATAAAATATTTGTGAAAAGTATATGACATAATAAATAGATACGATCTGCCGATAATAATCTAAAGTAATTAACATCGATTATTAGCAGGTACAGCTCATAACCGGTAGGTACTGGTAAGTACGTATTGTTTTTTGCGTAGGCTTTTTAGTATGTTGTAATGATCAGAAATTGTAATAAGGCGCAACGGTACCGAGCTCGCTGCCGTGGCGTCCTTGCCCGATGGTTTCACTGGTTGCAACCCGCAAATTTAATGATATAAAATGCTGTCACGGCCGGGTTTACAGACAGTTCAGTTTGAGTAACCAAATATACAACAAATAGTACAAGGAAGCAGAAATAGGGCCACAATGAGGTCGCTGCTCGCCCTTGCCGTGTTAGTGTGCGTGGTAGTCGCCGGCTTCGGCCGAGAGATCGACCAGAGCGATTTGGTCGCAGCCGCGAGCCACCATCATGGGCACCACCACGAGTCAGGTGGAGGCAAGGAGCATCATGCCCATCATCACCATGAGCACGGCGAGAAAGGACACAAAGGACACAAGGGACACCACCATCATCACAAAGGCGAGCATGGAGAACACGGCAAGCACCACCACTCCGGACATCACCACGACCACGGAGGCGGCCACAAGAAGCACTGGGATGAGGACGACCACCATGGCCATCACCACGAACACGGCCACCACCACAAGGGCGGCAAGCACCACCATAAGAAACATCACGATAAGGGCGAAGAGACTGAAGGCTACCACAAGAAATACCACAAGGACGAGTACCACAAAGACCACCACTTTTACGATGACCACCACAAGGAAGGCAAGCACCATAAGCATGGCCATCACCACGGACACCACGAAAAACACGGAGGAGGCCACAAGAAGGGCGGCCACCATCATTCCGGACATCATGAACATAACCACGGCCACAAAGGTCATCATGATAAACATCATTATGATGAAGATCATAAGGGTCATAAGGGCCACCATGGACACGAAGAGCATCACCACCATCACCATGACCACGGCAAGAAGGGCGGTCACGAGGACCACAAACAATGGGGATTCCACCATGGCAAGCACTGAAATTATTACCGATAAGATATTTTACTGTTTATTTTGTTACCTTATGCAATACTTCCTTGTAAATAAATTAAAACCTATTTGAAACATGTTACTAAATTTTTACAAATATCACGGTACCTACATAAATACCTAGATAAAATTACTAATATAAGGACACAATAAGCTAAATTCATCTATATATTAATACGTGAAGCAAAAACTTTGTACCCCTTTTTACGAAAATTGCGCGGACGGAGGAGTATGAAATTTGGCACAGTTAAAGTTTATATGGAGAAGGTGGTACGAAGCCAAATATTTTTATAAAATATGCATTAGAAATACATTAAATTAATGAAAAAACACTACACGCACACAACCATGTATTTGACACACGCAGTCGAATCGCGTTCGTAGTATTTCGGCATTGTTCGTCTGACGTCGAACAATTCTTTGTAACTATGGTTACCTATACCTTATTTATATGTAATAAAGAAAAAAGAAAACAAAGTAGCAAGCTTAGGAAGTTTAGTCGAATTTTGACCACTAGGCGACCGCTAGTTAAATTAAAAAGGTGAAATATACGTCAGTAAAAAGTATACTGTCGGTCTATCGGAACGGAACTAATTCAGTTTAACCATAACACGATGTCGTCACAGCTACTGCCACCGCGCGCCGTCGTCGCAGAATCATTCATCCAGAAATTTACAGCAACGATTGCTAAAGATCACTCTGTAATCGACACCAGATGAAAGCGATCTTATCTATAAAATCATAGTGCGGAAACAGTTTTGACACTGTGGTCGTAGCTTTGGTAGCGGCTACGTCTCTGGCTGATCGAGGCTAAGTATGTTTCGACACTTTTATTTTCAATTTATATCTATAAACGTATTTCAATATCAATTTACTTCTGCTTTGTTACAGATATGAGGCTCTTACTTTTAATAGATTTACTAGTATGCGTAGTGATATTCACTCGCGCTCGAAATGTAGCGGAATTAAAAGGTGAAAAGGCTATCGAACAGAAGGCTGCCGCCGAAATAACAGCGCCCACCGGTGCTGATCTGTCGGCAGCCGGCAGCGCCGCGGACCAGGCCATAGCGGGTACGGAACACAAGAAGTCGAAGGATAGTCACCACGAACAAGGTGGCGGCCACGAACATCACGCCGAACACCACGAGGATCACGGCGACAAGGGTGACAAGGGATACAAATCGCACCATCACCACGACAAAGGTGAACATGGCCATCATGCGAAGCACCATCACGAAGGTCACCATGATGAACACGGAGGACACAAAAAGAAACACCATGATGAGCACGACCATCACGGCGAACATCATGAAGCAGCCCACGGCCATAAAGGAGGTAAATTTGGACACAAGAAAGGACACAAGAAAGGCTCAAAGACCACTGGCTTTCACCACAAATCTCATAAAGATGAGTACCACAAGGAACATAAGTTCTATGATGACTTCCACAAGGGCGGCCACCACCACAAGCATGGCGACTTCCACGGCCATCATGATAAGAAGGGAGGTCATCACAAGAAAGGCGGACATCATGAAAAGGGTCATCACGAAAAACATCACGGCAAGAAAGGCCAACACGACAAAGGGCATTACGACGAAGATCACAAGGGACACAAAGGCCATCATGGTCACGAAGAGCACTATGCTCATCATCACGACCACGGCAAGAAGGGAGGCCACGCAGCGGGTAAAGAACACGGCTACAGCCACGGAAAGAAATCATAAGGAAAAAAAGAGTCAATCTCATTATTTGTTACATTATGTTTTTGTTATTTTATATTGTTACGTTTTGCAACAAGTCATTGTACATAAAAGATTACGTAAGACATTTTTAACATAAATTAAAAGTCAATTTTACGTACATACTTTGATTTAAAAAAAACAACAGACCAGACAGCTTAGACCTCCACCCACCTACCATTTCGGCGGTTGACTAGTTAATGACAATTGGCATATTATGGATACACTACGATTATACTCTCTATGACGTTATGGTTCAGTTTACCCTAAGCAAACTGCCAATCATAACTATTACACAGTACACTAGACGAGGATCACAATAATTTTCGGAAAAAGTAGGTACAGGAGATGTCAGTTGCACAACATGAGACGCGCGGACAGCGCTCCACCTATAGATAAAACACTATATACTGAGGCGCTTCCGCTGAGCTGTAGGCGAGCAGGCCGCTTGCTTAAAATGCGCCTGCGCACGGAAACCGCACTTGTAGCGCGCCGTGCCCGTCACCTATTTTATCTTGTCAATTTAAAATCTATTTTTACGCACACTCAGCGTACACAAGTTGTAACTTTAATCGCAAAGTATATGCTGTGTCGGAGCAGTGTTCTTAGAATGAATGGCTTTAATTTGGCAATCATCTAATCTTCTCTCCACAATTTTAAGGAAAGATTTGCTAATGACCAAAAGAGTTTAATTTTCATGGGTCATGGTCTCTTTACTACTACAAAACGAGTCATTAACATTATAATTAAGGTATGAATAATGAATAATCAGAGCAAGAAATGACACAGTTAATGCTGGTAAGACTTTATTCTGTAAAAAGTTGCATAACATTTACAATAATGCCATCAATGGAGCTAGGTGTTCAAACTCTATTTTCTCAGTGATATTCTTAGTCTTAATATTTTCATCCTGGTTAGCGATGAAGATAAGGTTTCCATCGTCCCTCCATCCATACTTTTTTACCCAGTGCTTCAAGGTCACATCTAAACAAAAGTAAATTATGCATAACAAAGTATATATCATGTTGTAAAAAGGAATAAATATTTGTTAGTGTGTGGCAAAGTGCATATGCAATTGCTGTTGTATAGTTGCATTTAAGTTTTTAATCAAGAAGTTCTTCCTTGGAGCATGTCCAGTAAATAACTTGAGTTGTGTAGCTTACAGTTACATGGGATTGAATCCTATCTGATGAAATTAGTTTCTTTCAAAAGGGTTGAAATGGAAAATAGCTTGTGCCTGGAGGAGGTCACAGTCATTTACAGTGCCACAGAAAACATAAACATTAGTAATGGTTGTCATGCACATCTAGAAGTCATTAATATATACTGTGATATTTTGTTGGATAGGTGTGAGATATATTCCATATAAAATATATTCCCTGTTGATAATAGGCCAATTGGATTAAATCAGCCTTTTCAACTGACTCTTTACAATTTTACCTAATCTTTTACTTTCTCACATGTTCACAAACATCATAAAATATCTAACTATATCCAACTTATCAAAAGTTTAGCTATAGGAACTACCCAAGCATCATAGTAAACTCAAATAGGTGGCACACCACCAATGACTATACCACTGGTTATTATTTCATAACTTTTCTTTATATTATAAAGTCAATATGTGTCCATTACATATTTTATGAAATATTTAAGTTACAACTGTAACAACTTATTGAAATAACTATTAACTTACTACTAACTTAGCAATATTCTACTTACCATCAATCCCTCCTAATAAATTAGCAAGATTGTTCTTATCAATAGTCTGGAAAGTGATGCCAACTACATGGCACACAAACTTCCTAATGGAGTCATGAAAGCCACTGATGCGATTACACAGCTCAGGCATTTGATGGACACGGTTCCAAAATTGAGCAAAATCACACTGCTCCAAAATATCAGCCAGATACTTAATTTGAGAAATTGTCTCATTTTCAACCTGAAACATACAAGTAAACAAAGTACAGTACACTAACTAAATACTTTGTATATGAAACTATTCTTGTGACTAAAATTATTTTTTTGAGACCAAAATTATTTGGATTATTCCACTTTGGTCACTCACCTGGGTGCTCAAATTCCACATTTTTGTGTCCTAAAATCACCTACCAACAAATCACCTGGGTGATCAAATTCCACATGATTTCAATTTATTTATTATGTTTTTTCATTTAGTTTTAGTTTCAGTTTAATCAAATTCCATATGATTAAATTTGATCACCCAGGTGATTTGAAGAAACATAATAAATAAATTGAAATCATGTGGAATTTGATCACCCAGGTGATTTGTTGGTAGGTGATTATAGGAAACAAAAATGTGGAATTTGATCACCGAGGTGATATCACCTGAGTGATCAAAGTGGAATAATCCAATTATTTTTTATGGCGATTATAATATATTTGAGTTTGAATTACCACAGACTCCAGTAAAAGACACTTGCACAAAGTGAAATCTGTATGAGGGAAGTTAGTCAGTGCTTTCAACAGTATCTGGCAGGTGATATCTGCATTGAATTTCTCCGGATTAAACTGATACAACTTCAATACTGCTAGATTAGCTTCCAAGTCATAGGTATTCTCTCTTGATTGCATTTCAACATATCTTTCCAATGTTTGAAGATTAGCAGGATTGTATCTGTAAAAAGTTGTGATAAATTCTAAAGGGCGTAATATTAACAATTCACTGTTTTAATATAATTTACTAATTTATCTACGCGAATATAACCTCTCTCAAATACTTTGAATTTAATTGTATTATACCTTTCAATACTTTTTAATATGGTCGCCACGGTTTGTTTCATTGTTTCTGCCATTGTAAATATCAGTCTAAATAACACAATACGCAAGAAAATGTATTAAAATCTGGCGTGGCATATGTAAACGTTCTATACACTTGTATGAATGACAGGACAGAGACAGAGAGTGAACTAAACTACTAAAAATACAGTATTGTAATCTATGACTAAAAAGAAATAAGCTTATTTAAGTTGACAAAGATAATGAATGAACTAGTGAACAGTCTTCTGGGCACTTTGCCGCGCGGAGGAATAATAAGACACTTTTTAATTTTGAAGTTTTATTTGTTGAAAAGATGATGTGTATGATAGTTTTCATTGACATGTATGTGATATAATTGAAATACGATAATTTACTTTTGACTTTACTTAATGAATGAACTTAGTCTTTAGGACCCTGGTAAACTGTCCTCTAATCAAGAAATATACTACGGCAAAGATATTGTATAAATACCTACAGTCCTGGAAGATAAGTAACATACCCCTATAACGAACTTCTAATCTAATTTACACGCTGAATTGGCTTTTTAAGTAATTAGCGTGATTTTGACATCAATTTTGACTGTTTCATCACAGTTTTATCATGTACACCAACCAGTCAATCGGTGTCAAGTGTGTCCAGTCAAGGTACGCCCTCAGACATATATACATATGTCTGTCTGTGGGCAAGCCAAGCCAGATTTGAGAGTCTTACATGTGCTCGTAAAGTGCCGACCCAGTTAAACCCACTGTTTAAGCAGCCAGGACCAAGAACTTAACCGACTCTCTAAGACGTTTGTGAACACAGTGTCGCAACTCATTTTCAGCTCGCCGCAAGGTGTAAATTTCATGTTCACAAATACCAACTGGAATTTTATTATTTTTCTAATTTCAGGATGATCTATTCGTTACGAAACATTGTATTTTATTAAATTATTATATTGCTATTATTAACATTTATTGTCTATGACGGAGACTAAAGCTGTACCCGTGCTACAAGGAAAGAACATCTCTATGGCAACATATGTCATTTATTCATTCTAGTCGACATTTTTTGACATAACATACAATCTGACAATTGACAAACGAAGTTTGTGATATATTTGGTTCGTAGTTTTGGTTGATATTAGAGCTGGTTCAGATTAACATAAAACTGATTGCTTTACAGCAACTGAAAGACAAATTACCAGTGATGCATAAACAACTGGGGTCCAGATAGCCTTATTTTTATAAAATAAAACAGCTATAAAGAAAACATTGTGAACTTGACGTATTTACCGCTTTTTATGATTGTTTATCAATTAGTACAGGTTTAAGTTCAAAACAAAGTCGAGAAAATGGATCAAATGCTTCCAAGTCCGTACAATATACCTGGAATAGGTACTCCTTTACATCAGCCTGAAGAGGACCAACAGATTTTACCAAATGCTATGCAACAGCAGCATCAGCATCAGCAACAACAACAGCAACATTCCCTCGCAACAATGTCATCGCCACTGGTCGGCTTTGGTTTGGGCACCCCTCAACGATCCGTCCATGCTTATGCTCCAGCCCCTAGCTATGCAACACCTCAGCAAATGATGCAGCCCCAGACACCAGTAAGCATTTTATTATTATATCCATTTTTATATTAATACACGACTTTTAATATTAACTTTGAATGCACTTTTATTTTTAATTTTATACACTTATAAATATTCTATTACTGATCTGACTATAATATTGCCAATAAGAAATTAATATGATTGTTAACATAAACCTTTCTCACCCATTTTATAGTGTTTACTTCTTTAAAAGATATGCATTAAATTTACAGTAACTATGTTATAACTGTTACAAATTTAACAAATTTTGTGTTTTGTCTTCTTTATTTAAAATATATCTTTATATTTCAAAGCAAAACATGATGTCTCCAATGATAACCAGTGGAAGTATAGCTGGGCAACAGATGCTCAGTCAAGCTAGCCCAGCACCAATGACTCCTATGACCCCTCATTCAGCTGATCCTGGAATTCTGCCACAGCTACAGTAAGTACCTACAAACCTATTTTACAATTTGTTTATACTTACTAGATTAATGAAAAGTTTTTCAATTGCAAATATTGTCAACATTACAACTCAATTTTTTTTTGTTTCAATGTGAGGAAAGTTTGATGCCAACAGTGAAATGATTATAATAAACAATTCCGTTTATACCTGTAATAATTATACAATAATAATTAAGAAAATATATAATTTGCATAGAGGGTTTTTAGAACATTTGCTAATATTGTAAAACCACCATATATTTTCAGTAACTTACAAAACCAGAAAATAACATATCCCGCAATTTTATTATTTCATCTCAGTATAGAATACTCTTTCCTTTATAAATGTCTCAAACTATCCATACTTTGACATTTATCTTCCTTTGTCCAGTCCATTTATTTATATTTACAACTTTCTATACACTTGTGTTTGATTTCTTATAACATGGCTACACCAAAATCAAGAATTTCCTTTTGTCTATATAATATATTATCACTACCACTTCCAAAGCCCACTAACATGTTTAAATGCAATAGTTTTACATCTACCTTCTTCTTTATGCAATAATAGAGGTCTTATATTGAATAATATTGCATTATGTTTTTAAATTTAACTACTTACAAATTTTATCACATTATTTATGTTTTCAAACCAAACTGGTTTTGTGTGATCTCATTTTCCTGTCATAGGCATCTCTCTACTATTCACTTTCTGTCATACTGTGAGGCATCAACTTTATTTTCCTATAACTACTTGTTTACTACACACCAATCTCATTCTTAAAACTTGAAGCTGAATTGCTATAACACTCTTTCTCTTGTATAGTCTCAACATGAAAGAAGAATGTATTGAAAACTGCTATCATCCATCTTGTCCTACTGCACTTAGAGAAGTTTCACTATTGTATTACGAAGTAACCCAGACCTTAATACCCACTATCAAGACGCTCTTGGCACCATCTTACAGTGTATGACCCAATGGTAAAAGACGGATAGTAAAGTTGATAATAATTTTCTAATTGAATGACTTTGTAGCCACCGCACGTTTGCAGCATTGAACCACACACGCACGACACCACAAACGCCATTTGCGCGGGAAACGGCTCGCTCCGACGTTAGCGCCGCGCACGGAAGCTAGCGTAAACTAAACTCATTTCTGATTCGTCGAATGTAAGACTCGCTATTGGTTACATTTCTGTGTAAATATTTTATTTATTAGTTTTAATGGATAACGCAATATTTGGTGTGCTATAAATTAAGGTGTCAAAAGTCAAATATATATACATATTCTGAAATCTGGAGTCAACGTGTTACTATACCCGTCACTATCCTCAACCTCCAAAGTGGTGACCCCGACGTGATATTAACAACCCCGAAGCTCTGCCCATCGCCAACAAGAAGTATTTATATTAATTTAAGCACTCACCATGGAACAGTAAGCTACAGCACAAACATCAAGCTCGTTACCAGCCAGTCCAGCCACAAACAACATCCTTTCGACGAATGAAGAAGCAGGCATCTCACTAACAATGCGCATTCCACAATTTTGGCGCGATCGACCACAGCTTTGGTTTATCAGTTTCGAAGCGGCGACTCACGATCTAAAGAAAAGCCAAGCTCATCTCGCCCAAATGGTCATCGCACAACTTGAGCATCAAGACATCGAGTAAATCACAGACTTGTTATACAGCCCGCCAGAACAAGAGCAGTACAAAGTCCTTAAGGAGCGTCTTATATCCGCATACAAGGAATCCGACAGCCGGCAATTCCAAAAGCTGCTGTCTGAGATGGAATTAGGCGATTAAAAGCCAAGCTAACGCCTCCGCCGCATGCGTAATCTCGTCATAGATAAGGTACTAGATTCCACTCTACGCCTTATATGGACCAACCAACTCCCGCCACACATTCGCTCAATCCTCGCCGTCAGTGAGTCGTTTAGCACGAAAACCGTACTTAAAGAGCTAGCGTTACTCGCCGACAAGATGGTGGAACAATCTACACCAACGGAAGTTGCAGCTGTCCTCTCGCCAATGTCAAATCAATCGCCACCTACACAGCAAGCCGATACACAACACCTCATCGAAATGAAAATCAAACTATTATTATAATTCGCAGAGTTGAAATCAAGACCGTATAACGACAACAACTATAATAATAATTATCGTCGCAACCGTTACCCGTCCCGCCATCGCGACTCGTCACGCCCACGACGGAGCCGAGACGCGTCACCGTCGCCAGTTTGTTATTACCACAGACGTTTCAAAGAAAAAGCTTAACACGTGCAGTGCAGTTCACCCTGCTCATTCAAACCTTCGGCAAACTAGACCGAACCTTGGGTGCGGCGGACACCGACGTTCGCGAAAACTCGCACCGCCTTTATCTCACTAATCGCAACTCCAACATATCCTTCTTGGTCGACATGGGCGCTAATATATCCGTGCTGCCGAGAAGAAAAGGACAGATCGAAACACCGCTACCTTTCAAACTTTACGCAGCCAACATCACATCTATAGCGACGTATGGCGAGAAAACATTAACACTCGATTTCAGCTTACGACGCCCGTGCAAGTGGAAATTCATCGTGGCCGACGTTTCAAAACCCATTCTCGGTGCATACTTCCTCAAACATCATCAACTCATCGTAGATTTGAAAATCGAAGATTAATCGACGGTGTTACGAATCTAAAGATAAACGCCCCGATACTAGTCTCCTCAACAATGCCTACAGTTCGCAGCATAGA
Source organism: Catocala nupta (assembly GCA_963675205.1). Lineage (NCBI taxonomy): Eukaryota > Metazoa > Arthropoda > Insecta > Lepidoptera > Erebidae > Catocala > Catocala nupta. The sequence goes on along the minus strand of OY776086.1, from coordinate 19,463,531 downwards.
TACGATGCAGTCGTATCACGATATTTTAGCGCAATACCTCGGCATAACAAGACTAACATCAATGCAATTAAAGTCCAATACCAACGTACAACATTACATCGAAACGGAAGGAGTCCACCCATACATAGCCGCGCTCGTCATATACCACCCTACCGGTACGAGATAGTGAAAAAAGAGTTCGAAAATATGATTGAACAAGGATTATGCAGACTAAGTAAGAGTTCACATCGTGCCTAAGGAAAATGGCGACATTAGAGTTTGTGGTGATTATTGCCACCTCAACTCTATTACCAAGCTAGACCGCTATCCAGTTCCACTCATCAAGGATTTCACTCACCGTCTATCAGGCAAGACTGTATTCTCAACAATCGATTTAAACCGCGCTTACCAACAGCTGAGCATTAGAGACGAAGATATCGAGAAGATAGCCATAATTACGCCAATGGGTTTATACGAATTCTCGCGCATGTGTCCTAGTTTGAAAAACGCTGGACAAACATTTTAACGATACATTCATGAAGTGCTACGAGGCTTAGATTTCGTCTATCCATTTATAGACGACATATTATTAGCGTCTAGAAACGAAGCTCAGCATAGAGAACATCTCCACACTGCGCTGAAGCGATTGGAAAACCATGGCATCACCATCAACCCCGCTAAGTGTAACTTAGGAAAAGCAGAAGTGCAATTTCTAGGCTACACAGTAACAAAGAAGGGAATTAAACCGCACGAACACAAAATTCAAGCCACCACAGAATATCCCAAGCCCAAGACAATTAAAGAACTACGAAGATTTCTCGGGATGATAAACTTCTATCGCGATCACATTCCCAACGCGGCAACTCTACAAACACCACTCAATTCATATCTCCACAACATTAAGAAAAAGGATAAATCACAAATAACTTGGACCGACGAGGCAACACAAGCATTCGAGCAATGTAAAGCTAGCATCATAAGCGCAGCTTTATTCGCTCACCCATCTCATCACGCCACACTCGCCTTATTTTGCGACGCATCGAACAACGCAGCCGGCGTACTACAACAGTACATAGACGAAACATGGCAACCCCTAGGATACTATTCAAAGAAATTCAACGACGTACAAAATAAGTATTCTACCTACGATCGGGAACTACTTTCTATACACCTATTCGTCAAACATTTCCGCAAGACATTCGAAGGATGCCATAAGCCACTAACATAAATACCGAGGCGAACAAGACAACTTCTCGGATTACGCCTACGCCGCTTCCAGGAAATCTTTCTTCACTAAATGCGTTGTGCACTCTAATGAACACACGGTAGTCAGGATGCCGAGCATTTGGGAATTTTTCTCGATAAACTGCAGCAGCTCTGTCGGCTATGTCGCCGTCAATGAAATGCATGTTTGCATAATCAACAGAGGTGTATTGTTGCGACATGTTTCACACAAATCACAGTAGAATTTTCCTATAACAACAAGTCCAATCGAAGGCAAAATCAATGTCCGTGTAATAAATAAAGTAGTCAGGATCAAAACGTTAACTATTCCAAAACACAAGGCAAATATTAGAAAGCAGTATAGGACTACCTCAACGACACAATCTAGTCGAAGTGCTTGAAATTATTGAGGAAACTCCTGGTATAAGTGCACAAATGTTAAAATAAAAGTTAATTATTTTTTAACTAACTAAAAATTCACGGTTTTGTAGAATATAATAGCGAATTCTTCTTGAATAAAATGGGACTTACAGAGCTTAAATCATATCTTTGACACATTTTTTGAAAACTCAGAATTATTACCGTGCTAAGTAATTTCGATCCTGTCGCCAGTATTGTTAGTAAAGCATACACTGTAACTAAAAAAACTAAACTTTTTAAAATATGCACAACTCGACATGTTTTTAAGATAATGGGTAGCTAGCATGCAGTACATTTTATTTCCACAGTCGATGCAGAAAAGATGAGGAAAAGATAAAAAAAAACCTAAGATATTAATTTTGATAATGTTTCACATTAATAAAGCCCAAAATTGTAATTAAATTAAATAGTACAAGTATTTAGGAGTACGCTTTAAAAAAAAACTAGACTGACATGTCTTAATTTGAAGAAATGGCAAGAAATATAAGGAGCAAAGTTTCAAAATTCTGGAAAAAAAAATTACGCCGCTTTCAGACAACCTGGCTTAGAAAAGCGCTTTCTTACAGCTTGGCCTCAGGGCTACCACCTACTAACGGGTTATCCATTATTTACGACAGACCCTGTATACGCCCATATATACCCGAACAAAATCGACAAGAAGTTTATAACAGCGTGCACAATATCAGTTTTCCCGGTACGCGCACGACTCGCAAACTTATAACAAAAAAGTATTTTTGGCCATCTATGAACGCAGACGTTAGCGGCTGGACTCGAACCTGCATACCATGCCAAAAAAGCAAATACAACGCCACACATTTTCGTCCATTTCAACGTGCCCGCTAACTGACCGTTTTGAACACGTGCGCATTGACATCGTCGAACCGCTACCTACAACAGCTCAATGACATCGCTACCTTGTTACTATGATCGACCGACTAAAAAGATGGCCCGAAGCTAAACCTACCGACGAGATAATAGCAGAACGTATAGCTAGCATCGTCTATCAACATTGGGTATCACGCTTCGGATGCCCGACGACAATAACAACAGATCAAGGTCGACAGTTCTGTTTCAATATTTAATGAAAACAATTGGTAAGAAACAACGTACAACACCGTACCACCTACAAAGCAACGGCATAGTGGAACGATGGCATCGCTCGCTTAATAACGCACTACGCGCAAAACTCACCGACACAAATACATGGATTGACGAGTTACTTGAATTATGCGCCGCCGAGCTCACCTACGGCTACAATTTACGTTTACCCGGCGTATTCATTGCACCAAGTAATGCCACACCACAATATGGATTATACTTACGTTGAAAAACTGCGAAACATAATTCAGATAAACAAGCCGCAACCCGTCACCGAACATCACAACAATATTATAATAAGCGTGTGTTTGTGCACAAAGACCTACGCGAGTGTACTCATGTGTTTATTACGATAGATGCATTTAAGAAGCCACTTCAAGCACCATATGAAGTGCCCTACAGAGTTATAAGCCGAACAGATAAAGTATTTACCATACCATTTTAGAAGATAGCAACAGTGATAGTGATTTACGACCTCGCAGTTATACCACCAGATCTGAGCGTTGTGACAGATGAAGAAGAAGGTGCCGAAGACGACATGGTAACAGGATCTTTGTCACTGGATGTCCCTGGTAATATAGAGGTTTTTAGAAGCAACGAGGACATTCAATGTGACGACAACGACAGCAGCGATGATGAAATATTAGCAGTATTAGCTAAAAAGATAAAGCAAGGACGTCAACAGCCAGATCAGCCAGTGTGGCGTAAGTGCTTGCCAACATATTCTTCTACATTTGAAGATAATACTGATGTACTAGGCAGAAAGGAAGTGGTCAAGGAACAGCTCGGTGATCTCACCCCAGTACAAATATTTGAAAGGTTTTTCGATGAAGAAGTGATTAGTCTGACCATTAAAAACACCATTGTATACGCTAATCAAAACAATAGACACTTTTACCAAACAGACTGTTGATTTGAAAAAAATTATAGGCATATAGATTTTGTCTAGATACCATAAATTGCCCAGAGAAGATTTGTATTGGTCTTATGATGAAGATGTAGGTGTTGAAATTGTATCAAGGGCCATGCCAAGACAAAAGTTCTACGGGATACTGCTATACTTCTGATTTTTATAGTAAGAAGGCTGCTGAAGCTTCTACTGATACCTTAGGATCAAGAGTAGTCAAAACATTACTTTTTTTTATTTTTCTCGTCAATATGACCACTCTCCGCCTGATGGTAAGCAGTCGTGTGGTCTAAGAGCAGTGGCCTCCACATCGTCCTCATAGCAGCCGAGGAGATGTTGAGGTCTCTACTTTGACGGCCTGAGAAGGTGCTTTTACACGCCCCGCTTAAAGGACCTAGGATTGAAGGAAGAAGGAAACACGTGCCTTGGCAGAGAATTCCATGCCTTGATCGTTCGGCAGAGGTATGAGGACCCAAACTTGTTGGTACGCACTCTAGTCGACTCCACCGTGTAAGGATGACATCTGAGCCCAGCACGCGTTGTTCTGGATATGAAAGGGGAGGGCGGGATAAGGTGGAGTAACTCTTCAGAGCACTCTCCATGGTATATCCTGTAGTACTTCAGAAATTGGGTACTAATCCAGCAAGACATCAAGTATTTTTTGACAACTTTTTTACAAATTATAATCTCTTAGTAGAACTAAAACAAGTAGGATATCGTGCTATTGGAACTATAAGGGAAAATAGAATAAAAAAATTTCAACTGAGAAGCACTAAAGAAATGAAGAAAGAAGATCGATCCTCATATGATTACAGGTTTGATAAACAAAATGAAATATTATTATTAGTCAGATGGAAAGATAACAGTATTTGTACAATGGCAACTAATTATGACACTATTGAACCGTTGGGTATTGTGAAACGGTGGTCTCCTGTACAACGTGTCAAAAGACTGATGTCAATATCCCAAAACTATTTCAGACATACAATAAAAATATGGGCGGAGTGGACGAATTAGATCAGTCGGTTTCGCTTTATAGGATTGCAATACACGATAAAATGTGGAGGTGGGTTTTATTTACCTACATGTTGGATATGGCTCTTTCAAACGCTTGGCGTTTAAATATAATGAGTCACAGTAATAGCATGGATCAACTAATGTTACGCCGCTCCATTGCAAGGTATTACTTACGCCAAAAAACTCAACCTAAGTCTCCACCTTCGTCTTCATCGATCCCAGGCTTGCCTCAAGATGGAGTAGGACACTATCTTTAGAAGCTTCAAAACCCTTTAAGATGCGTTTTATGTCACGCAAGAGTGCGTTGGTAATGTAAAAAGTGTCTCAAAACATTGTGTGTAGAAAAACAATCCCCTTTAGGGCCTAACTATTATTATTATTCTTTTTAATTTTTATTGCTTATTTCGTTTGTAAACAACAATAAAATTAATGTTCCGTAAAAATATCACTATTATTTTTATTTTGGCGTCTGATGGGTACAATTTGTCATTTAAATATTAATTTTAGCTATAATAACATTTAACTACAAGCAGGTTTTCTTAAATTGTTAATTTATTGTTTTTGGTTGTTTTGGGGGTGTATTGTAAATTACTGGGTCCAAACAAAATATACTTTTACGTAATAAGGCAGTATTGGCTCTATGTATGCAAATTCTATAAATATCACGCTAAGATCTGGTGTTACATGTTGACGCTAAATTAAATAGGTTAAGGTTAAGCTTAACAAATATCGCAACTGCATAGATGTAGAGACAAGGAAGAGTAAGAATTTTAAAATTTATGAATAATGGCTCACAAGTATCAGTAGGTTGTAACCCAAACATAGCCCTAATGCATCGTTTCTGTGCCTTAAATATAAGATCACTATCAGACGAATTTCCCCAGAAAACCAAACCATACCTCAGGATAGAAACCACCAGTCCATGATATGCAGTCATTACAGTGCTATTGTTTGCCACTTGCGCTAACTCATGAAGTGCGAGAACTATTTTCTTTACATTTTTTATATGAATTCAGTCACATACTGAAGTCATGAGAATGTCTGTAGTTCCATGTTAGTTTATCATCTATAGTGAGGCCAAGAAAAACAGCAATTTTTTTTTCTTCAATTTTTGAAAATATTGATATTAACGCTATGTCTATTACAGTTATTAATGTTTTCCTTACTATGTTTCTTTTTTAATACTGGTGTAATAGTGGCTATTTTAATTTTTCTGGGCAGATACCAGTCTCTATAGAAAGGTTCATAATATAACTAAGACAGGGGGTACCAATTAGAACAAAAAGTAAACAGTTCCAAAAATAGATCATAGATGGCACTATGAGTTCAAATGTTAAGATCAATCAAAATGCTTTATTGGAAGAAAATTGACAATAAAATGTTATTATAAATAAACATTGTACATATTTAATTAACGAGCATCAAGGTAAACGCATTTATTTTATGATTTAAAGATATCGATATATCAGTATTTTTTACATCACACATAGGTAATCTACCTATCATTTCATTTTATCTATAGGGCTAGATGAGACGCTAGATGGCTCTTTTATATGTTTATACAAGTCTACAAAAACATTGTTTTTATTTCATACCCTTCTTTTGGTTTACTTCAATATTTGTTTATTACCTACTGATACTAATTAATAAGAAATTACTTATAATATGAAAAATATGTATGCTTAACAAATGTCAATGTATTAAACAAAACGTTTTGTTGTACTACATGGCATTATATTCAAACACCTGGTCGGTTCTCGTAACTTCTATTGTCAAATTTCATTTGCTTGTGCGGCAGTAGATATAGCGCAGTCGTTGGACTCGTCGGCGTTATAATAATCATTATCTCTGTGCTACCTACTTATTCTGAATTGAATTACAAACTTACGATAGACATGCCGATAGAAATGGAGTTTTAGTAAATCATAGCAACATTTGACTAAAAATAGTTAGGTAAATATTAAGTAACCTATCATAATAATTATTCAATAAAATTAAAGACTGTTATTTGTTTATACCGCTTTGTTAGTTTGGTTTTTACGTAATTTCTAGTATTATTTGATCACTAGACGCAACTTGACTAAATCTGTTTCAAAGGGCCTGAAAGCTAGTTAGGCAATAGGCACAGTTGTGATTAGGGTTGCCACCTTTATTTTGAACAAATAGAGTATGTTTACTATCTTAGGTAAAAAAAGTACATGATCTATTACTTATTTAACCTGCCTTTTGTTTACCATATTTTTGTTGATGCTAGTTAAATCTAACAAATATTTATTATTAAGGAAAGTCGTAATCGGATTTTTACAAAATATGTCTATATTAAGATAGATAAACAATTGATTTTATACAATTTAGGGAATCTTAATAGCGTTGCTTTAAGGTAACAATTAAATAAAACCTGAAAAAGCGGACATAGGTAAAATAAAGTATCTTCACGTCCTTTATTTCCTACTTAAGTATAAATTAAGTTTACCCGAAATCACGTAGGTACAATACTTTACTATAAAGTACCTACGGTTGCCAACCCCAGTTGTGCTTGTTGTGAATTTCATATCCCTTGATGAAATACGCGACGATCAAGCAAATCGTGCTAACTATCATTTAAAGGAAGGTAGTTCGTAATAAACGATTTTTTAATCAACCGTGACCACGATCCATGCGTGTCGGTCGAAACGTCGCGTCGGGCAATCAATATAGGTATATATTACCTTTTAAATACTTTATCGCGAGTAAGATCCGTTAACTAGCATTATATTAAGTACCTAGTTCATAATAGGCTGATAATGTCTTAGTTTATATACAATCTCCTACAACAAAAAAACGAAGTCTTTTGGAACAGGGTACACTCATCGCACGCGCTGGTACGGGCGCGAGGGTGGGCAGGGTAAGACCCGCACACCCCCGCGCTACAAGGCCAAGTATGAAACGATGTTTACTATTTGTTTTGCTTCGAAAAATATAAATTATGAGCAATATTTTTTAAAATTGGTTGCGGTTTGCTTCTTCCTGTTGTCGACGTCACATGACGATATTATGACATCACATTTCATTTCGAATATTATCATTTACTATTTTACTCACATCACTCACTCATCACATCACAATCATAATTTTTTAACTAGTTACTATTAATATGTTCATATCTGGTTTGGTTGACATTGTAATAAAATGAATATTCGGATGTAATAGTAATATTACATGAGATAAATATTTCTTGGATTTCGGATTTCGTCGTTGTCACCATATATCCTTATAATTATTATTTAGACACGAATATTTAAATAAATCATACCAAAGCATGAATAGTGTTTTAGGATTAGTAACATCGCATTTATCATGGTATATTAATGTGATCTTTACTTACATAAATACCACAATACCTATTCATTAAGTAGGTAGGTACTTATCTATTGATTTGTTACTTGATTTTAAACTATTATTACATATTAATTATTGATTTCCCTACAAAATCAATAATTAATATGGATATAAAAGTAAAAGAATACAATGTCAATAATTATTATGACATAGTTAAAAGATTACGAGCCATGACTAATAAGCGTAAAGCATACCTACTAACTCAGTTGTTTTTTAAACTATTAATAGGTACATTGTATTTTATAGGAGGTAATCAATAATTATATTATTAGCATTAACTTCTGTTAAAGTATTAAGCAGGTCCAGATAATTAATATTTCATAACAAAACTTCAGTTGACAATCAAGCTTCGACTCTCTATTGAGAATCGACGCGGCAGGCAGGCGCGCTACTCGACGCCGCGGCTACCGGCAGTGCTCATACACGATATTATACACGAAAATTCACGAAGCTGACCGGAATAAACCGAACGCCGCCGCCGGGCGATACTCGCGCGTACGGCCGCCGCCGGGCGATACTCGCGCGTACGTGTGATTTGATTTCAAGTATGGCGTAGTGGTTTAATCGTTTAAACCGGGTACTTATCGACGTGCGGAGTGTTATGGGTTCGATTCTCACACAGAAAATAAATTATGTTCAACAGATTTTTTGTGTTGTGTCTGTTATACGGCAAAAGAGTAACTGTACGAGTCTTTTAAAAAAAAGTGCTGTTTATTATATTTATTTTTCGATAGTAAATTCAAAATAATCTATGTGATGTATTTTATAAATAGTCATAACTCAGTAAATTTCAACAGAGGCTAAATACTAGGTATTGCACAGTTGTTTTCAAAAATCTGAGCGCAATATTTTATGTTATTTTATATTTACAATTATAGTGAAATACCTATAGATAACTAACTGCCAAAGTAGAATTCTATACGCCAATGAGTTATTTTCAAAGTACCCGAACATCAATCACAATCGCATAAATAATGAAATATATTGTTTTATTAATACTTTTTAAAACGCATTCATTAAAATTATATGAAAAAAATATATACAAGGTCAAATTTTGACAGCAACACGATATATTTACGAAAATCTGACCGAGTAAATGAGATTCACCAAAGTGTGATCCGCATTTCGGCACACAACACTATAGGTAGATAACTTTTATTTTCAAGGTTGCGCACATTTTGCATCGGCTCGTTTAAATATGTTTTATCCGCGGTAAACAGTCAAGTACCTATTTTACTGTCACAACGCCATCTCTTATGAGCTGTTATCAAATAGGATTCGGAACTTGTATACTTGTTATGGGTAGATGTCAGCAGTGGCGCTAGTTTTGTGCTGCCATCTAGTGTAAAAAGATAGGTACCAAAATAGCAAGTAGAATAGCCAGAGTTAGGCGTGTCCAAGATTTTTGTATGGGATTGAGTATCTGTACTAGTATAGTATTATATTATCTGTGACTAAGAGGAGTTATGATTTGGTCAGCAATATATTTAATAACTAGTAGATATGCCATCATGTCCAACTCTGTTTGTGTTTTTAAGCCTTTTATAATTTGTCGTATAACATCTGGGATGCAAGGTTTCATAAACATAGAGTTAGGTATTGATGTCAAATATTTCTTGTATTGATGTTTATGTGTAGTGATTGATGTTGTTATTTTATCTATATAATAGTTATTCAATGCATTTGCGATATTATTAGGATTAGTTATATTATTTCAATTAATCCTTAGACATGTACTGGCTTCTGAAGGTTTATTTTGTTTTTCAGAATTTATTATCTGCCAAGCAGCTTTTGCTTTATTTGAAGACATTATTATATTATAGTTGTTCTGTGCACGCTGCGTTAACTTTATTATTTTTTTAGACTTTTGTTGTATTGTATTAATTCTGATTTATTATGTTGGTTAGGATGTTTTCTATAGCTTCAAAGTAATTCACGTTTATTAGCACTACATTTCTTTATGCAGTTTGATACCCATTTTGGTTTCAGAACATATACAGTTTTAGTTTTATAGGGAAAACAATGGCCATAGAATAATTTGAAATCGTCAAAAAAAATTGTCATATTCATGCTTGGGTCACAAGTCTCTTAAATATTTGAAAATGTCAACTAATTTATACAATATTTGGATTTTAAGGTTTTACATACAATAGTCGCGTCGCCTTATACGCCAATATTTTATAGTACATATATTTTTAAGATTACATTTTTTTTTTCTTTTTTAATAACTAAGCAGTGTGATCAGATAATACCAATTCCATTACTTCTGACTTATAATTAGTTCTAAAGTTATGGGCAAAGTTATCTATACAGCTTTTACTTATTAGTCTAGTAGGCTCTCTAATTATATTATGCTTAAATAAGAGGCATTCAAATTCTGTGGTAATGATGCGTTTTTAAGAATATTTTTATTAAAATCCCCTGCTATAATAATTTTATACTTATGATAGTGTCTATTTACGGCGAGATGACCGCCAGCCACCCTGAGGTTTAACCTGGGGGTAGAGGGCTGCGTGGGCCTGCTCGCCACCCGATCAGCGCCATGTCCGAGAGGCGGGGTGCGTGTTCCCACGTGCGCCTCTGAGTCGTGCTTTTTGTCGCCCCACAAGGGGACAGTAGAGGAAGTGTTATGTAGTGGCCTGCCGTTTTACACGGCGGGCCGAAACCTCGGCGGCGTCGCGGTTGCATGTAAAAGCGATTCGCGCAGCCCCGCCGTCTATGGTTATGTCGAGGAACACCGTGGTAGGTTTAGTCGGTATTACCGGTATTATCTTTCTCCCGGTGAGCCCGACATAATCTCTCCGTCGTCCCGCGGAGAGGTATGCGTAAAAGCATAAACAAAAGTAAAAACAAAAAAAAAATTGTAATGTTAATGATTTTATATTCGATTGTTTTTATTTTCAACATCCAGGTATAACCTGCCTGTACTTTTTTTTTTAACTAATAATAATAGAACTGATGGATAATGTGTGTAATTTTATTTTCTTAGACCTACCCTTAACATATCTCTCTTTTGTCTCCGCCTCCGATTCCGATTCCGAGTTCGGTTCCGATTCTGACAAACTAAATAAAAAACTCCGCTTCCGAATTCGGTTCCGATATAACCACTTCCGTAACATCCTTAATCTGTACATATCATGAAGTGTTCAGTAAGACAAAACTATGTATACAACGTTATTCTTACTTATACTATATAACCTACCGGCCAAAAGTTTGAGACCACAAGTTAAAATATTGTTTCACAATAAAATTTGTTAAAAATACATATGATAAACAATTAATTTGAACACCTGCATATACAATGGATATTTAACTATTTTTCGAAGTCATTATTTCTATTTATTTTTATGTAATCATCGTACAAAGGTCTTTTGTCTAGAAACATCAATGGGCGCCGCGTGCGGACCGCGCGCTAAAGTCATTGTAATATTATTGTTACCTGACTATTATTCATTATTTGGGCTTTGTTTTGTGTTAACAGAATTTTAGGAAATTTTAACTTCCTAAAACACTGTGAACACCTGAGTTTCCATGGAGTAAATATTTCTTAATCTTGGTTAGTCCGAGCTCGTCGTTCTTACAGTGAAGACATCTCATTATGGGAAAAGTACGCCAAATTAGCGGTGAAACTCGTGCTGTCATCATTGCTTTACACAACGAAAGCAAATCTGAACGTGCGATTGCTACTCAGCTCAAGTTGTCGAAGACTTGTGTTCATAACACAATAACCCGATACAAGGAGACTGGCAATAATCAAGATCGTTCGCGGTCGGGAAGGCCGAGAGCTACCACTTCTAGCGAGGATAAGTTCATCGTGGTAACAAGCAAGCGGAATAGACGCCTGACAGCACCAGAAATCCGCGCTGAAGTGAACAAATCCCGGTCTACACCTGTGTCATTGACCACAGTGAAAAGAAGACTAAGAGACGCTAAGTTATTTGGTCGCGTAGCAGTGCGAAAACCTCTCTTAAGGCCACAAAACAAAAAGAAGAGAATGCAGTGGGCCCTTACCCATCGAGACTGGAGTGAAGAAGACTTCAAAAGAGTTCTTTGGACAGATGAGTCCAAATTTGAAGTGTTTGGGAGCAAAAGACGTGTTTTTGTTCGGCGGAGTGCCGAGGAAAAGATGATGCCAGACTGTGTCCTGCCCACAGTGAAGCATGGCGGTGGTTCCGTTATGGTTTGGGGTTGTTTCTCGAGCCGTGGAACTGGAGATTTGGTACGAGTCGAAGGAATTATGAAAAAGGAGCAGTACAAAGCTATATTGGAGTGTAATGCTGTACCATCGGGACTTCGGCTAGTTGGAGATGGCTTTATTTTCCAACAAGACAACGGCCCTAAACACAGCTCCAAATTATGCCGGGGTTATTTAGATACAAAAGAAGCAGAAGGGGTGTTAAAAAACATGGTGTGGCCCGCTCAGAGCCCCGACCTTAACCCTATAGAACTTTTGTGGGAAGAGCTGGACAGAAACGTGCGCAGTTGTTGTCCCAGCTCACAAGAAGATTTGTGGAGAGCAGTGCAAGAAAGCTGGAACAATATTTCACAAGAAACAATCGACAAATTGATTGCCCGCATGCCAAGACTTGTCAACAAAGTGATTCAATGCAAGGGAGGGTTTTTTGATGAAAAAGCTGTTTAGCTTGTCAACATATATTTTAAGTTAAATTGTCGAAATATTTAATATTTTTAATTTATATTTCATTGCATTTGCCATACTTAATAAATATCACAATAAATCCTTTCATGTTTAGCTTTTTATTTTGAGTTTTACATCCATTTGCAACTTTGATGTAGGTGGTCTCAAACTTTTGACCGGCAGTGTATATACTATACTATACTATATTTGGTACAAAAGCCGAAACACCCCAAACATATTAATAAAAGAACAATCAATAAAATTAAAAAAGAATCAGAAATAATAAAACCTCAGTAAGCTATCAGCTGATATAATTGCACCGTTATCCTCGCGGAAATATTGTCACCCAATGCGCCAATGACCGCTCACTGCCCAGGGCGGGGGCTGCGGGCGCGGGCGGGACGTCCCGCAGGATGAGACGGTGGTGTGGGTAGCGGTGCAGGGTGCACACCGAAAGGGGAATTCCCAAACTATGAATGATCTAAGCATTTAACTATGTAACAACAAGCCACAAGCTTGTTCGATATATGCCTACCGGCCGCCGCCGGCCGCCCGTTTCTTACCTATTAAATAGTGTCCTATTTTAACAAATTTTGATAGACATTTGGGATAAAATGTAACATGGTTTAAAAACTATTGTAATCGATTCTATTGCTGATTCTGAACAAACTATTTTCAGGTTTCGTACTAAGTAAGAATAACGTTGTATATTTTTGTCCATCAGCTCTTGTAAACAGATGGTCAATATAATTTGACTTAGATCTTAGCCCTGCAATATTTTGGTGAAGAATGTTCAGATATTTACAAACAGAAAAACTCAGATTCGTAGGGTCCAGGCTGATTGAAATTTTGAGATTCATTTGCAGTCTTGATACTATTTTCTTCTATAATTCCCGTTATTAGGTAGTAAAAGATCCTTGAATATGATTCTCATGCCATGATCATTTAAAGCTCTATGTTTATTGTAGTGTGAATGGTGATATAGTAGATTCAAATTGGCGTCTAGATAATAGGCATGTTCATGGGTGATAATGTCCATATATAAACATGTTGTTAAACATTTCCAATCTTGAATTAAATATATTGCTGTAAAAAAAATGAAAATTTGAATGTCGGCTTAGTAATAATAATATTTGTGTTTTCATGTCCTGTAATATATGTCTTATATGGGTAATCATGTCATTGTCAAAGTAATTATTCGTGATTTTAAAATCTTTCCTGATCATTATTATGCAAAAGTCATTCAGTGTGTAATTTGTCAATTTTGTTTGTATACTCCTAAGAAGTTACCTTATGCCGACATTTAAATATTGACATATATCATATTTATCTTAAAAGTATTTATCTGCTAAGTTTAATATCTTATTAGATTTATTGGCACTTACAAACTCTAAAACCTTAGTTTCTTTGTATTTTATAGTTCATTTATATCAAACAAATTTATACTTATCTATGTCTTTGCCTTTCTTTTCAGAAATATTGTGTCCACCGTAAATCTCAACTGTAAATTAGATTTGAAAAAAATTGCTCTACACGCTAGAAATGCAGAATATAATCCAAAGCGATTTGCTGCTGTTATCATGAGAATAAGAGAACCTAGAACAACAGCACTTATATTCTCATCAGGAAAAATGGTGTGTACTGGTGCCAAAAGTGAAGAGGACTCACGACTGGCTGCTAGAAAATATGCTAGAATAATACAAAAACTCGGGTTCACAGTAAGTATTTATTGCTTAGTAGTTCTACTAATATAAACTTAAAAAACCTTATATCCATGGCTATTGTTGTCTGGCGAAGTATAGATGAGGCTCACAATTTAGCTTCTTATCCAATCTTTAATAGAATGTACAGTTATAATTGCATTGGCTATTTACATGGTATGTCTTAATAACCAGGTAGGGCGCAAAATAAATGTTTAAAATTTTGATATTCAGCGATTGCCATTAAAAAGACTAGTATTGCCGTTATCATTTGAGTTGTGTGGTCGTACATCTTTTAATCTATCTATCTCGCTTGCACTTACTGCGCATGAGATGCACCTATGCACATAATGATGTGCATAAGGTGCCATCCATAAAATACGTCACCGTGCCCGTGCTTGTCACAGCTGATCACAGCTGGTCACATTTGTGGGATCCCCCTTTCCTAGTGTGGCGTCACATATTTTGCAATTATACATCAATAAATTATTAAATTAAAAAGCAGTCCCAAAACCCCTTCCGTCCCACTTAACGTGTGACGTAATTTATGGATGGCCATCCATAAATTACGTCACAATTGTGAATAATGAATATCAACTAATCACAGCCATGTGATTTTTACTGGTAAAATAAGTAGGTCTTACCTAACATGAAAACAAAAACAATTAAATCTATATTATACAAGTGAAGCTGCATTATCACTAAACAGTGAACAACCACAAGCCGTTTATGACTGGCGCTAGGACTCAGCCACTGCGCGTAAGCTGTTTACAAAATGTCGTTATTATGGAATATGTTAGTACATTCCTATTGTTTCTGATGTTTATGACCGGAAGACTTAGTTGATTATGGTCTTTCTTTATTAAGATTTGCAAAAATCTAATATATTATTCAGAGATGACTTAAGAAATTGCACAATATTTTAACCATGAAGCTTGCAGGTCTAGCCTTAAACTTACCTCTTGCTGCATTCTTAAGCACATCAAATCTTAAGCATTAGCATAAAGCACTGGCATAATAAACCTAAAATTTATTATTTATTTGATTTATTATGTTTATAATTAAATCAAATGCATAATCTAAGAATTAAATTTAGACTAACAAGTGTTACTAATTTTGTTTTCTTTTTCAGGCTAAGTTTTTAGATTTCAAAATACAAAATATGGTAGGAAGTTGTGATGTAAAATTTCCCATACGTCTAGAAGGCTTGGTATTGACACATGGACAGTTCAGTTCTTATGAACCTGAGTTATTTCCTGGACTAATTTATAGAATGGTGAAACCTAGAATAGTGTTATTAATCTTTGTCTCAGGCAAAGTTGTTTTGACTGGTGCTAAAGTGCGTGAAGAAATTTATGAGGCATTTGATAACATTTACCCTATATTAAAAAGTTTCAAAAAACAATAACATTAACGTTTACGTAATTAAGTGGTTTTAATAAATACTATTCTTACACTTGTTATTTTATTGGTTGCTTTTGTCCCTTTATTTATTTATTTACTAAGTAAAACTATCATCACAGGACTAGCCTTATACAATAGTACCTATAGCGATATTATATATAAGTACTATTATATAATGAATATTGTATAATTACCTATAGGTACTAATTATTGTAACACGTTTTAAACAATGCTACCTTTGTAAATTCACTCAGAGCATAACAGAATATGTCTGTTTCCTTAGCTATAACGAAGTGTGAACGGCGCGCGTCAGTGGCGCCTCTCCCAACCGATCGGTACGCCCTCCCGGCTCGATCAGTAGGATCGGTTTCCGGCGTCGCCACACATACCTAACCGATACACACGAACCAGCAATATTAGTATATCTGCTTTATATACTTTCCCTCTAAACACTCCAAATAAATATTTATTCAATGCTAGACTTCTTCTAACCTGTTCAATATATCCCACGATTCCTAAAATAAATAAGGTTGGCTACTACACCCCATACTGACGAAAATAAAGATACCTTACAATTTTGTTCTGTACTCTCTCCAACATGAGCCTATATTTAGTTTCATGTGAAGACCAGATGACTGTTTTACACTCAAGTTGGCTCCTAACTAAAGCATTATATAATGCTACAATTATTGCCTTAAGATTAGAAGACCCACGAGCCATACGAAGGATAAAAGCTAGGTTCCTTTAAGCTTTTCTACAGACTAACTATGTAGTACTGATACGTTAATCTTGTGATAAGAGTAACACGGCTAAATCCTTAATTTCTGTGACACGAGCGGTAATCCGTCAATATTATAACTGCAGTATGGGTGTATTTGAGCCCTAGAGAAAGAGATAATCGCGCACTTTGAGGTGTTGAACTGCAACAGATTTGATTTGCTCTAGGCCTCGACTCTTTCTATATCCTTCTGTAGCTTCATACAGTCCTCCACGCTTTTTATAACAAAACACAGCTTAAGGTCATCAGCGAACAGTAAACATTGGGCATTGGGTCTTTTACTGTTTTAGGTAGGTAATTTTCATTTTTTTATTATGGACTGCAGAGGCCCAAAATGACTGCCCTGACTTACTCCAGACCTTGTAAAATACGGTTCTGACTGGTTCACTTACGTAACATTCAAAAAATTTGGGTAACTGTGGGATGAAACCAATTGCGGCTAACTTTTTAAACAAGACATCATTATCGATCACGTCGAATGCTTTTTTATAGTCAGTGTAGGCCGCGTCAGTCTGTCCCCCACTGTCTAAACTTGGCACTACCTGAGTCATATAACATAAAAGATTACCTGCGGTGCTTCTAGCTGATCGGAACCCGTGCTGGGCGTCTGAAAGTTGTGCGCTTAGTACCTGCTGATATATTTTCTTGTGAATAGCAGCTTCAAACACCTTAGCAGGAGTCGAGAGTACTGCCACCGACCTGTACTCATTTACCTGCTCCCCTGAGCGTCCTTTAGATACTGGCACAACCCTTGTTAGTTTCCATTCCTTTGGAAAACACCTACTTTCAGGCATTTACTATATAAATCTAAAAGCGGCATGGCTAATACTGATCGACAGTCCTTAACCCTTAATTTGACATAACATAAAATAAATCCTTTCTCTGCAAAATGCGAGCCAGTAGCGTCTTGGCAATGATTGCTGATAGGCTTGATTCTCTTTAGCCAGGATTCAAGTAGAGAGAAACTAGCAGCAAATGTAATGTTTACTTTCTTTAGTTTTAAGTATACTAACATTAGTTTATAAGAATCAATGTGACTAACATTTTTTGTATAGGTTTACGTTGCCTGAATAAAGAAAATTATTATTATTATTAAGAGTGGCTTTTAAATATTTTTCTACTCGAAATTATTTGTTGATCCATAAACAAGTTTGTGCAAAGTAATTGTAGAGAGTGGCAACTGTGTCTGTCAATCGAAAACAAAACCTCGGCGAGGAGGCAGTCATCTGTTTATAGGCAAGGTAAAAATAAAATATTTTTATTTTTATTTTAATGTTGTGTGCATGTTTGTGTCACAGTAGTAAAAGTATTTTGCATTGGGTATTAGAATATATATGTGCGATTATTGTTTTAATCGTAATCCCTAACGTTTAATTTGTGTCCTATTGTTTCTTTTGCTCCTTAACCTCTTTGTCCGTCCCAGCTTACATTGCCAAAGATCAACAAATGTCGTCATAAATGACTTTGTCCGCCGGGACGGACATCACCAAAGAACATTGGCGAAATAATTGCTAAGAATATTCGAGCGTCAACGGATATCTTATATACAAATCAAAATAAAATAATTTGTTAAGATTTTTAAGGCTATACTAATAACCTATGTAAGTCTGGAAAAAAAGAAGTAATTATGAAAATAGCAATTGATTTTTAATTGGAATTCGCATTACGCAATGACGTTTTGTACTTACAGTGTTGCCATATTAATTATAGAATATAATCCGAAGTAGGTTTTGTACATTGTCTTTATTACATTAACATCTAAAAAAATATATTCACTACTCATCAGAATAAATGTGAAAAGGTATAACTTATTTTAGACCAAAAATGCACGCATGATAATCCTCATAAAAGAAAATAGCTTCAGAAAGTCATAAATCAAGTATGGCAACAATATTAATAAAAAACATCGTTTCCTTTGGTTCAAATACTTCAAATGTTTGAACTTTGAACACTTTGAACAGACTGACATCTTGTTGTGTTCGTTGTTTGTATATCGTCGTTTTCTCTTGATTTGCCACGATTTCTTGTTAGACCTGACTGTTATGACCGGACTGTTTATAGACTCTCAGATTGCTACTTACCTTGCGTGACCAGTGCTTGCCAAAGGATTTCGATTACCTGCTAATTACGAAGACATTTTGCTGTGACTCTCGGACTACGATTCTGCCTGTTATTTACATTCCGTTTGTGTACGATATATTAAGATGGGAAGCCGTGTAAACCCTACACGTATCATGTGTGTCAATTGTAACATATGTGTCAATAAGTTGCGCCGATACCCTGCTTTGGCACTTGACACGAGAGTTACTGCTGTAATCTGCAGCTGGGTATACCCACAAATTGTAAGTATTTTTGTTTGTTAATTGCTCATCCATAAACTGTTATAATAATGAAAAACTGCTACAAGTAGATATAATTTTCATATACACAATTGTTTTAAGGTCTTGGACGATAACTATGTGTGTGAGGCGTGCAGATATCTCGCGATTGCTGCAGCCAATCATAATTTAAACAGAGAGGTTTCTGGTGGTGAAGAAGCAGGACCTAGTACAAGAGGCCATACAAATGTATGCCTGTTATGTGGCTGTTCAACACTACATAGAACAAGTGACAAAATATACAAAGAAAATCCTATGGAAATGCAGCAATCTGTAATTAATATTATAGAGAGCAGAGTAGCACCACAAGAGGTTTGTATACTTAGCTATAATTTTGACATCATAACCCACATTTACCAATGAGTTTGGTAAATATGGGTTATGATCCTTACAAAAATGTTTACATATATTTAAAGCTTAGCACTTAAAAGCTGTTAATTTAATGTATATTAATCCATAATTTGACTACTCTAACTACTACTCTAGATAGCTACTAAGTTCATAATACACCATTCATAATGGAATAATAAAAATTATGCTTTAAGTGCTATAACTTACTACATACTAGATTGATTAGTTATACTAAAAGTTTTATATAAATACCAGTTATTGTACTTAAAGTAAAAATATGCAAATATAAAGAAAGCACATTGGTTATATCTATGATGATTATTTTCAGATCTCATCTGATCGTGTATGTCATGCTTGCTGGCTACGCACTAAAAGAGAGGTTATACGAATGAGTCGGAATGATCAAAACAGATTAAATGAAGTAGCTCAAGTAGAAGTGTCAATTGATAATGTGCTACCTGAGCCTCCATCGCATATAATACCTCCATCTGAGTCCCCACCAGCAATGGAGACACAAAGTGAAATAATCTTGCCAAATTATAGACGAGCAGCCAATTCCACTCACCACTGTGTGTTTCCAAATTGCAGCAGTAGCACTCTCTCTTACAAGACAGTGTCAATGCTAATGAAATATTAAGCATAATTAGAGAAAATATGAATAGAGGAAATAATCTGGCTAGTATGGTTGATGCTATTAATATGAACAGGCGAACTTCTAAATATATCGGCAGATAGAAATAATATTAACTTTCCCTTACTGGAGTATAGAGAGTTGATTTTATTCGCCTTGGGAACGTACCAGATTCGACAAGCTCGCTCGAATTATGGCGAGCATATACGTTTTCATGGCGGATACAGAATAGATGTTGCTCGCTACAGCGAGCGACTTAATATCACTGAATATAATCTTAGAGGCAGTGGTGATACGACCTTAATTAGAGGTAAAATAAAGTCCCGCCATGTGTCTAGAAGACAATTTAATCGAAAATAATGTGTCCGGTCGAGCGGGCATATTAGAGTACTGTTGTAGTTGTTTAGTTGGCAGACGAACAGTTGGTTGTTGCGCGCATACGATGACAATAGTCTGGTACCTTGGGTCGGCCAGACATCAACAATATATCACAGCACCGCCAGACTTTTTAGATGATATTGTCGTTAGAGACGATGAAAAATAAAAACTATAATTCAAAAAAAGGTGTTTTATTTATTATATGCTTGTTTAGGTAGGTACATTTATCCCATTTTTAATACAAGCCTGTCATATAAGCAAAAGGCCTGCCCGAAGGAAAGTTGTTACTGTAGTGTCTGTAGCCTATAGATGTTAGCATCACCAGAGGCATCTCTATCTCAGCTGGTATAAAGAAGTCGAGGTGGAGAAGGAGTAAGAAGGATGAGGAAAGGGTATGGGCCTCATTTACCGAAACTCAAGACAAAAGGAATACCTAATTACTTTTACTTTACGTCAATATTCTGTGCAAGGCTATTACTACTCCAGTTGAACTGGCCCATTTATACTGGAACGTGCAAGGTTGTAGTCAAATAGCTAGGTTCTGAACATTTTCTACCGTATACGTTTAGCGTGTGTGGCAAAGGGGACATAAAATATTACGCTGTAGAATCACCTGCCGTGATTTTAACCAAATGAACAGGTATTCATTGTATGAGTTTATTCTAAAAGATCATAAAAAGGTTTTCTCTGTGTCGCCAACACGCAATGCTACTTAACCTGATCTGTGCCTGATACCTACCCACATTAAAAAGCAAATAATAGCGTAAATAAATAAATAGGTAAATGAGCCTGTGTCGATACTTTATGTATTTTGCAGTTAATTTTACTCTAAAAAGCATTTAACTGTAAAAATCTAAAAATCTTTTGACGAGAATCGGGGTATAACTTCCAAACTTCAAATCGCAATATCTTTAATTCCTGACTTTATTTTATGGTGATTCTGAAGACAAAATTGTTCAGGAAATTAAACCCTATATTCTGAGATATTTTTCATGCATTGACGCAATAAAATGATGTCAGCAAAAAAATGTATGAGAGTTTGCCAATGTTCTTTCGTTTAATTTGCGGTTATGGGTGTTTTCTTATTTTGTTTTTCGCTTGTCAACAGCTCGCAAGTGCGTCAAGAATATTCGGTTTAGTTTCTAACGAACATGCTCCTTCAGATGCAAGTGGCAAATCAGACCCTGAATCTGAAATGTATGACGAATGTGCTTCAACTAATAGCAACTATTCCTCTACTGGTTCATCTATTTCATCTTCGCTCGAAAATTTGAGTATTAGTCGTTCTGAAGACGAATAACCTGAAATTAAAGCAATATTTGATCTACCTAATTCAATGCTTCTTACTCCTATACTACAAGACCTTCAAGAATCTAATTACGAAATCTTACCTTCGTTATCTGTAATCCCTTTACGTCGACTACGATCTACACCTATCACACCAGGAAATTCTCTTAGGTCACAGAAACGGATCGTAAGATCAAAACAAGTTCCAAAGCACCAGATGCAAGAGAGCCAAAAGCCAAAAAAATTTCAGCTGGCTTACAAATGGAAACACACAGTGATAATCTGCATTCGTATCGCTCTGTGGTGACAATTGAAGATAACGCAGAGTTGTTGAAAACCGTTATGCCAAACGGAGCAAAAACGGGACTCCAAAAGTCAACAACTCCCATAAGGCACGCCCGTCCAGTCCAGCAAGGAATAACAATGTAGGTCATTGCCCGTAGACCATGGAGGAAGGGCGTTCCAGGTACTGCTAAAATAAACTGTGGTGTACTGCATAACATGTCAGACGTGACTTTGCTTTGTTACTGGAAAAATCCAAGAAATTGTTATTTAGATTTCCATACCAAATAAGAATTTCTTTTCTATGTAATTTTTTTTTATAAGTGATTTTATTCTTAATCAAATGTTAAAAATAATTGGATTTATTGATTTGCCCTAATATGATAATGTCCGTTAGACCGGACAGTTAAATCGGTAAGTCAGTTTATACATATTTGGCAATGGCCGGTGTGACGGACATTGTTTTTGCGCGAAAGTAATTTCTTTTTATTATTTTCTTTCGCCAATTTTTACTTACTACTAAATAAATAAACAAAAATAGAGATATTTTAAAACTTTTTCTTCGTTGCCAAATTAAGGGTTAAAAATATACGACGGAATGCCATCCAGCCCTGTCGATCTCTTCGGCTTTTATTGCTGGAAGAGCGTAGCGTACATCGGACAACTCTAGTTGATCAATACAAATTCTAGCTGCGCTGTTATTATCGCCCGCTTCTGTTATCGCCATGTCCACGTTTAATTCAGCTCGCTCTGTGCTATAAACTGAATAAAAATACTTCGTAAACCGTCTTGTACATACTCGTTGGATAGCGCTTCCCCATTTTGGACTTTTACTACCCCTTTTAAATTTGGCGTAATTCCAAAAGGACTTAGGGTTATTTTTTATTCACTCTCAACACGGCGTTGTTCATGAGCGTGTACGATACTACGTTTGACTTTCGACCTACACTGAGCGAACGCTTCATAATCAGTCCTCGAGTCACTCGTTTTAAGCTGTTTATGAAGAAAGGCTTTCAATCTTATGTCGCGAAATATTTCAGCAGTGTACCACTCAGGGTTAATGTACCTAGAGCTTACCTGACTTCGCTTTTGCTTTTGAACGGATTCATTTATTTTCGAATTAAACGTATTATAAAAAGAAAACCAAATTTAAGTTATACATCGGTGACTAATCTACAGCTGCTATTATGCAGGCTGTCCGGTAAAAAGTTGTCAAAGTTATCCGAATTAGGTTTAGATATAAAAGATGTGATGGGGTTCGCTGCTGATACTACTGTGGCGTATGTATATACGCACAGGCAACATATAACTTTACGAGAAACCTGGAATCGAACGGAGCCTCGTACAACTAGCCGCGCCGAAACCAAGCGACGCGCGAAGGCGATCGTACGGAGCATCATACGTCTAGCCGCAACGATATCAACATTTGAACTGGTGACGCGCGAAGCTTCCCTCTGCTTTTTATACGTGGCACTACTTTTATACTCGCGAACAGATTTCCAAGAAATCATTCGTAAATGTTAGATTTTTGTTTACTTGTCGCTGATTGGTGAAAATGTTTATTGTACACATTAGTGTTAGCGTTACTTGCATGACTAATAAATGGGATATAAGATAGGTGAAAAATTGTAAATATATTCTCAGTTGAATCAGTCTGCGTGTTTCAATATAACCCTAACGGTTACCAGCTACGGACCTGGCTTCTGCCCGCCGGCTGGTAACGCGTTAAATTGGTGACCCCTGACCTCTCATCGTTCTAGTGCTGTTGTAATATCGGTTCACTGAACCGACACCCAACATCTGTTGGTTTTCGGCCAAATCTAGACGTACGAACACGCTACCTTATCGTCATGGCACAAGAAACGGCTGAAGAATTCACCGACAAACAAGTAACGATCCCTCTCCACGGTGATGTCGCTACAATCTCACTGCCTGCACGTCTACCACTATTCTGGCGTCAAAACCCACGACTGTGGTTCGCACAGTTTGAAGCCGCCGTCGCCGCCAGCAAGATGGG
Organism: Catocala nupta; assembly: GCA_963675205.1. NCBI lineage: Eukaryota > Metazoa > Arthropoda > Insecta > Lepidoptera > Erebidae > Catocala > Catocala nupta. The sequence continues at coordinate 19,439,663 of OY776086.1, read as the reverse complement.
AGAAGAACAGAAATTCAACCTCGTCGTCCCGTTGCTAGGCTGTAGCGACCTCGAACAAATCGGCGACATCATATTAAACCCGCCATCGACCAACAAGTACATTACGCTAAAGAACAGACTGATATCGACGTACCAAGAATCAGACCATCGTCAGCTACAGAAATTACTCAGCGGCCTAGAACTGGGCGACATGAAACCTAGCCAGTTATTACGTAAGATGCGCGATTTGAGCGGTAAATTACTAACCGACGAAGCTCTAAAAGTTATATGGCTCAACCAATTACCCGCACAAGTCCGCGCCGTACTCTCCGTGAACACCGAATCGTCACTAGAATGTTTAGCTGTGATGGCCGACAAAATGGTTGAACATTTCGAACCCACAACAGTCGCCGCAGTCCACACTACAACCTCTACGCCGGCGCACACATCAAGCCCGTCGTGTTTACATTGCCCAACTACAGAAAATCTACAGTTTGACCTATTACGCATGTTATTGATTGGTTCGAATATCGGCGATCTCCAGCGTTAGTTTTTTTATTTGTTTATACAGGGTGTTTGGAGGGTGAGTAGCCATAGGAAAATGGTCGATAGGTGATGATGTTGGCTACGTGTTGCGCCTACTTAAATAACATTTTGCCTTAAGTTTAATGAGTAATCATTTTATTTCTATTTTTCTAGAAAATCTCCATTTTTTTGTATAAAAACTTTAATTATTTTTTTAATAACCGCTGAAATGTTAAAATAATGATGTCATTTGTTAGTGTAGTCTTACCTTATTCAGATTTAATCATAATTTCACAAACAATTCAAAAAGAAATAACAGTGAAGTATCAAACGTTCATAAATAAAAAAAAAACATCCTCATGTCAAATTCACATGGTAAAATAAAAAAATCTTACGGTGTTTGGCATTTACAAATGTTTTTAAAAACTTCTCTAGTTAATACTCTTTCGAACGGTATGTAACATGTATCATAACTAACCAGGTAACTCAACAAAAACCGGTTTGTCGTCACGAATGCATTAAAAGGGTGAAAACCTAAATTATTCAATTGAGCAGGTAAAATGTTTTGTTTTGGATGACGCAACGAAAAAGTGCAATAGGTTTAGCTGTTGCACTTTTTTGTCTTCTATTACTATGTATGTACTTTATTTTGGGGCAATTAAAACAAAAAAGTATTTTTTAAATCATTTATTACAAATCTTGTTCAAATTGATGTCCATTATTTCTGATACATGCGTATCTTATCTTATCTTATCTTATCTTGTGTGGGGGCCAGTCAGCAGAGACCGGCGACACTTCGACCCAGTGGGATCTTTTGTGTCGACTTCCCCAATAACGACTGCCATAGATGTTCATGGCAGTCGGGACCGACGGCTTAACGTGCTCTCCGAGGCACGGAGCAGGCGATAATTGTCAATCAATACGCACATAATTTCGAAAAGTCATATAACTTACGAAAGTCAGAGGTGCGCGACATGGGTTCGAACCCGAGACCCTCTGCATTGCAGTCTGTTGGTCTCCCCACTGAGCTATCGCTGCTCTGATACATGCGTAACATCTCTTTCTAATTTCAGTTGTGGTATGGCTTAACCTGATTTCTTGTTTCATTATCACAAATGCATTATCTATTTTTTCAATTAATTGCTCTCTTGTTTTAATGGTTTCCGTATACACTAGAGCTTTAGCACGACCCCAGACATAAAAATCAAGCGGTGTTAAATCCGGCGACTTTGCAGGCCATGGGATGGGACCATTTCTGCCAATCCAAGCGTTGGGAAATGAATTGTCAAGATGTTCCCGGACTGCTAATGTCCAGTGCGCTGGGCAGCCATCTTGTTGAAAAACAATGGGTTCTTGATTCTGAACATTTGGAACTCCATCCATGAGTTCGGGCAAATCATTTATTAAAAAGTCTAAATAATTATTGCCATTCAAATTGTCTGGTAGATAATGTGGACCAATAAGTGTATTGCCAATTAGTCCTGCCCAAACGTTAACCGAAAACTTCCTTTGATGTGTCACCGCTCTTTTCTTTTTAGGGTTTCATCCTTTGGGGCCCAATGATGCAAATTATTAAAGTTTACAATGCCTTCCCTTGAAAACTTTGATTCATCCGTCCACAGGATACTTTTTAAGAAGTCGCGGTTGTCAACATCCATGTATAACAAGAGACGGCAAAACTGGACGCGTCTTTGATAATCGTTTTCTTCTAGACCTTGCACGGGAGTGTAATGAAAAAGATACTTTCCATTAGCGCGAAGAACAGACCACACTTTCCATGGGCTTAGATTTAGTGTTGCAGCTACAGTGCGGATACTTGTTGTGGGATCTTCATCAAAAGCTTCCAAAATGCGTTCGTCATCAGCAACGTTACGTTGTCTGGCAACTCCAGGTTCACGGCGATTTAGATTGCCAGTTTCTCTTAAGCGTCTAAATGTCGTTTCAAAAGTATGACGATTAGGTTGACGTCTATTGGGAAAACGCTCTTCATAAATTCTTTTTGCTTCTCGTCCATTTCCATCAGCTTTGCCGTAAGCCATCAACATATCAGCGTATTCCTCGTTAGTAAAAGCAGCCATTAAAAATAACAGTAACAACAAAACTTAACAACAACAAACGAAAACAAAAATAATGCGCAAAGCGGAGTTGTGCAGTACAACACGTGAAGTAGCAAAGAACGACAAGTGTCGACTAAATGCACTCGACAGGGTGCGCAAGGGCCAAAGGGAGCATAATAGTCAACCGATGAAAGAGATAGCACAATACTTTTAGCTGTGTTACAATGAGACAAAACATTTTACCTGCTCAATTGAATAGTTTAGGTTTTCACCTTTTTAATCCATTCGTGACGACAAACCGGTTTTTGTTGAGTTACCTGGTTAGTTATGATACATGTTACATACCGTTCGAAAGAGTATTAACTAGAGAAGTTTTTAAAAACATTTGTAAATGCCATACACCGTAAGATTTTTTTATTTTACCATGTGAATTTGTCATAAGGATGTTTTTTTTTTATTTATGAAAGTTTGATACTTCACTGTTATTTCTTTTTGAATTGTTTGTATGAAATTATGATTAAATCTGAATAAGGTAAGACTACACTAACAAATGACATCATTTTTTTAACATTTCAGCGGTTATTAAAAAAATAATTAACGCTTTTATACAATAATATGGAGATTTTCTAGAAAAATAGAAAAAAAATTATTACTCATTAAACTTAAGGCAAAATGTTATTTAAGTAGGCGCAACACGTAGCCAACACCATCACTTATCGACCATTTTCCTATGGCTACTCACCCTCCAAACACCCTGTATAAACAAATAGAAAAACTAACGCTGGAGATCGCCGATATTCGAACCAATCAATAACATGCGTCGTATCGCTATGGCGCCACTCGTTCGCATAGCAACAACCGATCGCGATCGAACTCGAGATACCGTGCCCGCTCGAACCGCAAACCCGGCGATCCCGACTGGCTGTGTTATCACCACCTGCGCTATGGAGATGAAGCCCGTAGATGCGAATCACCGTGCGCAAAAAAGAAGCAGGAAAACTAGAAAATACATCGACTATGGCGGGCGTCGATGTTAGCAAACCAAGCTACCGCGTCTGCGTTATCGATCTTAACAACAGAGAGAAGTTTCTAGTCGACACGGGTGCCGACATATCCGTATTAGCCGCAAGAAATAAGAAACCCTTGAAACCGATTGAAAATACCTACAAACTGTTTGCTGCGAACGGTACAGAGATACGTACCTGCGGTGAGTGCACACTCGAACTCAACCTAGGTCTACGCAGAAGCTTTAAATGGACATTTACCGTGGCCGACGTGAAAACATCAATACTAGGCGCAGATTTCTTAGCGAAACACAAATTACTTGTCGATCTACTTACATCAAAGAAAACTCATCGACCGCATTACCGACCTTAGCGTTCACACCATCAAAATACATAGCACCGAGGAAGCCGTATACGTTATCAGCCACCATCACCCCTATCACGACATCTTGAAAGAATATCCTGACGTACTGCGACCCATGTCACTCAAAACTCCGACTAAGCACAACGTAACTCATCGCATAGAAACAACAGGCCAACCAATCTATTCAAGGCCGCGCCTCCTGCCGCCCGATAAATACAAAGCTGCGAAGCTAGAATTTGAGAAGATGATGGAGATGGGAATCTGTAAACCGTCAAACAGTCCATGGGCCAGCCCGCTTCACGTCGTTAAGAATAAGGATGGTTCGCTACGCGTGTGTGGCGACTATAGAAGATTAAACGCCGTTACAGTACCCGATCGCTACCCTATACCGATAATTCAAGATTTTACGTACAAGCTACATGGAAAAAAAATCTTCTCTAAACTAGATCTTAAAATGGCGTACTTCTGGATACCTATTGAAAAAGAAGATGCTGCGAAGACTGCCATAACAACTCCCTTCGGCCTCTTCGAGTTCAACTGTATGACGTTCGGCTTACGCAACTCCGGCCAAACATTTCAACGTTTCATGCACAAAGTACTACGAGGGCTCGACGACAACGTATTCTGTTTCATCGATGATTTACTAGTGCACTCAGAAAACCCAGAGGATCACAAGCGTCACTTACAAAAAGTTCTCGAACGACTCGACAACTACGGCGTCACTCTAAACATCGATAAATGTGAGTTCGGCAAAGACAAGATACAGTTCCTCGGTTATGAAGTTACACCGGACGGAATCAAACCCACAGAAGAACGCATTCAAGCCATACTTACGTTTCCCAAACCAACTAGTGTAGTAGTGCAAGAGTTAAGAAGATTTTTAGGCATGATCAACTTCTACCGTAGCTGCCTACCCCATCAAGCCGAATACCAAAATTTACTAAACAAGTATCTACACAATAGCAAGAAAAACGACAAAACACCTATACAATGGACACATGAAGCTGAAACAGCCTTCAAACAATGCCGACAAAGCATTCTCGAGGCTACTATATTGTTACGTGCTGGGTTCGACGGATAAGAATATAAAACAATATTACCGACTAAAACGTTTTATTCTAGCACACAATTAACTTTAATACACAACAAACACTATACTGCACTTTTTCACTGTAACTGCTTCAAACTCCGTAGTATTCTTCGCTTCCGTTCGCTTCGGTAGTACTTGATCGCTTACGATAGTAAACTGATTCGGCATCATCAGGGGTTCTTCTCGTAGACCCGTACGGGGTCTCGGGGTAACCAGACCAGGCCGTGGGCCTGTCTTGGTGGTGGTCGTCGCCGCCTGCTAATACAGGCGGGTCACTGGGGTGGGCCCGTGCGGGCCCGTTGGTCAGTCCGGGTCGTCAGAGCCGGTGGGTAGCGCAGCTAGCGAGGTCCAGCCCGCACGGGTGAGTCCCCGCGGGCGACCAGCGTGCCAGCAGCGCTTGGGTCGTGTCCGATTTGTCCCTCTTGCGCTTGGCGAGGTCGAGCTCCTCGGGAAGAGTTTCCCGGGGAGCGCCCGTCAGCCAGCGTCAGAGGGAGCGTTGATGTAGGTCCGGTGGGGGTTTCCCAGGCTCGACTGGTCCTCGAGGCCAAGTGGGGGGAAAGGCTGGCCCAGCCCCGCTACGGGGTGAGGACAGTCGAGGCTGTCCGTCCGGTGCTAAGGCAATGGACGGACAGACGGCGCGGACCGCTCACCTACCGGCTTACTCAGGTGCTCTCCGGACACGGCTGTTTCGGAGAGTACCTGTGCAAGATAGCCGGTAGGGAGCCGACAACCAGGTGTCACCACTGCGAGGAGTGCGACCGGGACACGGCGCAGCACACGCTGGAGGAGTGTCCAGCGTGGGCCGAGGAGCGCTGTGCCCTGGTCGCCGTGATTGACCCCGACCTCTCGTTGCCGACCGTCGTATCCATGATGGTCGGCGACGACAGGTGCTGGGGTGCAATGAGGTCCTTCTGCGAGGCTGTCATCTCGCAGAAGGAGGCGGCGGAGCGGGGGCGTGAGGAAGATCCTTACGCCCCGGACATCCGCCGCCGGAGGAGGGGGCGCAGGAGACGCGCTTATGTCGCTCTCCTGCCCCCCACCTAAGGGTTCTGGGTGGCAAGGCCTCAGGGGACCCTGCCACCCGTGAGTAAGAACCCATAGAGGGCGCGCGCGGTGTTCCCGCGCGCCTTCTAACGTCGAAAGGGGAGAGCGGTGAAATGCTTTCCCCCGGGGACGAGAGGAGGTCGGGTCCGATTGACCCGGCCGGCACCCACACGGGGGGGCCTGCTATGGATGAATCTTTTTAGACTCCCAACTGGCCCCCCCCATTGGGTGGGAGAGGGAACACCCCAGGTTTTTTTAGTGGGTATCCCAGCAATAGGCTGGTGAGTCCCACACGCCCCGCCGGTGCCGTCCCCTAGCCGGCGGGTAGTGCATCAAGCATTTTTTCCTGGGTATCAAAAAGAAAAAAAGAAAAAAATAAAAAAGGTCCGGTGGGGGTTGCCACGGAGACGAGGTCTCGCGGCAAGGCCATCCTGTCCGGCGGTCGCCGATGGTAAGGCGCAAGCTCCCGCAGATGGCGGGCGTGCGATCCGTCGGCGCGCACGAACAAGTTGGTGCTCAGGCGTCTCACGAAGTCGTCCAAGCTCTCCATGCACAGGTCCCTGGAGATCGTCCTGTTCCGCACGAAGCGAGGGGCGTCGGTGATGGTGCGGAGCGCGAGCGATTGCTGCGCACGCAACCGGCGGCGGTTCGTCTCAGAGGTGAGCACGAACCAGGCCGGGGCAGCGTAGGTGAGTCGGCTGCGGATGTACGCCTTGTACACGCCGAGCTTTGCGCGGAGCGGCAGTCGGGACGATAACACGGGTCGCAGGAGGACGCGCGCGGTGCGCGTTTAGACGACTACGTTGTTGACATGTGGCTTCATGGAGAGGGCGCGGTCGATGGTCACGCCGAGGTATTTCACCGTCGCGGACCACTCGATGTTCTCTCCCATGAGCTTCAACTGTGGTAGGGCTATGCTGCCCATGGAGATCGCCTGAGTCTTCGCCACGTTGACCGTCAGTCTCCAGTCCTTCAGCCAGCTGGGAAGTGCGTCTAGGGTGCGCTGCATCTTAGTCACCGCGTGGACACCGTTCATCGATGTCGAGATGTAGGCGGCATCGTCGGCGTACAGCGCGAGCTTGACGCCGTCGGTGACGGGGATGTCGTCCGTGTACCATGCGTAGCACACAGGAGAGAGGCAACTTCCCTGGGGCACACCGGCGCGGATGAGCCTCTCTGTAGACAGGGCGCTTTCAACCGCCACTTGGAAGCGTCTGTCTTGCAGGAAGGTGGCCACGATCCTAACTACTCGACGGGGAGTAGTGGATGTGGACAGCTTGTACAGCAAGCCGGTGTGCCATACGCGATCGAACGCTTTCTCCATATCGAGGAGAACTGCGACGGCACGCTCGCGTTTGTTGCGAGCAACCGCGATGTCGTGCAGTACCCTCGCGAGCTGGTGGGTCGTGGAGTGTTCGGCGCGGAAGCCGAACTGTTCGTCGCGTGGCTGAAGGTGTGGCGTCATATGCAGCAGTAGCAGCTTCTCGAACAGCTTCGATGTCGTCGAGAGGAGCGTAATAGGTCGATAGCTTCCCGGCAGCAGGATGTTCTTCCCCGGCTTTGGGAGCATGACTGATGACTCTACCTAGTCGCCATGCGGAGGGAAAGTGTCCGGTACGGAGGATGCCATTGAAATTACTTAACATTAAGACCTTACTTCATAGGATCAACTGACTCGGCGATGCGCGTGCGCTCTATTTATACGCGGGTAAAGTGCTTCTGGAGTTTTCCAGAAAACGTCACACACGGCACGCAACAGCGCGATGGTTCGAGAATGTGCCAGCGCTTTCTCCACTGAACTCGTAGGGACAAATACGTAGTTCCGTAAGATGTCAATAGATGGTGCTGTAATTAATTATTATTAGAAACCGCCGACTCTTCCCCACAGTGCCGACAGAGGGCATTAGCCGTAACACTGCCCCCCTCTTAGACATGTTCGTCCCGAACATTGTTGGATCCGTAGTAGCGTGCCAATCGATCCACATGAACGATCTTTGGTGTACCTCGTGGTCCTTTCTGGATCCGGTAGGTGACGTCATTCATCTTAGTGACTATGCGATAGGGTCCATCCCATTTTGCCTGCAACTTAGGAGATTTTCCTTTGCTGCGTACCGGATTATGTAACCACACCAGCGATCCTTCCTCGAAGCCTTTATTGTTCGCCTTCCGATCGTATCGGGTCTTCATCCTCTCAGACATCTGCTGACCGGTCTGTCTGATGTGCTCGTATACATCATTCATCCTGTTGCGCAAATCATTCGCATAATCTGTTATGCTGCGTGGAGATTCAGGTGGGATGCCGGTGATCAAGTCTGCAGGTAATCGTAGTTCTCTTCCGAAGTTAGCGAAAGCAGGTGTTATTGATGTGCTTTCGTGAACGGCACTACGGTATGACAAGAGAAACGGTTGAATGTGTTTGTCCCAATCCCTTTGTTTGCTTTCTACGACTTTCGCCAGATATCTTTCCAGAGACTGGTTAAATCGTTCAACCATGCCGTCTGATTGCGGATGATAAGCAGTCGTCCTCGTTTTGTGGGTACCCATCACACGACATGTTTCCTTAAATACTTAAGACTCGAAGTTCCGACCTTGGTCACTATGGATCTCTAAGGGCACCCCGAAACGACAAAAGACTTCATGGACTAGCTTGTCGGCCACCGTAGATGCCTCTTGATTGGGAATTGCGAACACTTCCGGCCACTTTGTGAAGTAATCCATGACCACCAAGAAGTACTTGTTCCCACTTTGGCTTTCAGGAAACGGTCCGGCAACATCTAATGCTATACGTTCCCACGGGGCTCCAACATTGTACACCTTTAATGCACCCCTGCTGCGAGTGTGTGGTCCCTTTACGGCAGCACAACTCGTGCATTTGCGGCACCAGTCCTCAACGTCTTCTCGACAGTGGATCCAATAAAATCGTTCCCGGATCTTAATCAGAGTTCTCTTAACTCCCATGTGACCTCCCGAACTCCCATTATGATAGAGTTGTAAAACTTCCGGCACCTTGAGCTTTGGCACGACCATTTGCAGGTGACACTTGTTACCTCGAGCATTCTCCCATTTACGGCACAGAACTCCATCCTGGATAACCAAGCTTTCCCACTGGGCAACACAAGCGTCATAGGGAATTTGTTGAGTTCCAAAATTTCACTAACACTGAAAAACGTAGACTATTGCGTCATTACGATATAAGATGGCTATCGCTTCATGCTAGTGTTAGTAGAATAATTGAGCAATGGAGGGCACTGCAGATGGTCTTTCAAGACCAACATTTGAGTGATCGCATTATGTCATCAGAATTTTTGTATCATTCTTTTATTAATGATATAAACAAAGTGTACTTTTACTTTTTAGACTACATTTTGCCGATTATAAACAAATTTAACATAATTTTTCAAGGCGACTATCCGCGCATTGAATGATTATATGATGATGCATCTAGTATGTACTTGTCGATTTTGGGTTGTTTTATGAAAACTAATTATATAAAAAGCACGGACAACGTATTTACATTAGACCCAAAGTCTAGTGTGAATTATTTGCCATTGAATGATATGTACTTAGGGATCCAAGTGGGTCATGAATTAATTAAACACAGGGAAAACATAAACATGAAAGAACAAATTGCTGATTTTTTCAGAATGTGCCAATCTTTTTAAATCGAGTTGAGCACACAATTGAAATCACGTTTGCCTTTTGAAAATCAAATTCTCCAAGAACTAAAATTTCTTGACCCACACACTGCCGTGAATAAAGAATAGTAGTTAAGAAATGTTTTCCATACGAAGTACAGCCAGAACAAATTCAGTTAATTGACGAAGAATATAGAATACTCAAACTTGATCGCGAAGTAAGTAATTTATTACAATCTTCGAGTACTGGCTCACCCCTCTCTTGTGAATAATTTTGGGTGGAAGTTAGGAAAATTTCTAACAGTGATGGTACATTAAAATACAAGAATATATCTAGTTTCAGTAAATCTCTAAAGTATACCAGTATCGAATGCTGCATGCCATATTTTCACAGATAAATTTAATAAAAACGGAACAAAGTAACAGATTTATAAACAAAAATATATCTGCAATTTTAAAAACAAAGCAAGATGTAAAAGCTTTGTGCGTTACGATTGCTCCGCCAAGTTATCCAAACAGAAAAAAACTTCACCAAAAAATTGGCGGCATTTGTCAAAATCGAAGAGAACAAACTAAAGATTTGTCAAGTAGAAATAAGGAAGTTGTAAGGGTTTAAACTTGGCCGCGCGAACGTTACGTGGAGGATTGCGCGGCCATGGAGATCTCAGCAACTATTTGGGTTAGAGATCAATTTTTTTTTGACAATTGAAGACTGAATTTGTCAAAAATTGTCGAAAAAAAAATTAAAAGCTTTAAATTAATATTTTACGAATTATTCACCTTGGAAGTTATGGCCGCACAATCGTGCACTTGTTGTTGCTTTATTGTTGATTATTTCCTTAAAATTTTAATTTTAACAGTGAAACTGTTTCAAGAAGAACGTGGTCAACACTAACGAAAGAAATAAATACTACCAAAGTTTAGTTAAACAGTCCAACACAATAAGTACGTGGCCGAGCGGTCGCATCGATACTTCGTAGGTTGATATCTCATTAACGACAACTGCTAGGATTTCGGTGTGAACATCCATTTATTCGACATATTAACCTCATTAGTATGACATATCGTTTTACCCTCAGAACAGTTTTCAACGCGTGTAATTTAAAAAATAATGTGATCTCAGACAATGTACGTGCAGGGTAACCATAATTTCGATTTTATTTGGAAATATTTCTAACTGGAGACTACCAATTATATTAGACAACATGTAGCTCAATCTGCCAAATGTATTATTACTAAATGAAAAAAAAAATGTTTCAATAATTTGATATCGACAGTGAAGTATCAATATCTCATAACTTACATTTTAGCAATTTTCACTTTATTGCATATTAAATCACAGCTTGCAAAATTAACAAACATAAAAATTACAAAAGATCAACAAATAAAATAAAGTTCTTTGAAAACCTTTTTTTTAATGAAAGATTTATTATTTAGAACAGGATTGAAAAAATAACAGAATAAAACAAAGAAAAGAAAAAGACTAATGGCAAGAAATAAATCTTGCTTAAAACAAAAATCTAATGTAAGGGAAACGTTTTCAAATGACTCCGTGTTTTTAGAAATACCTTCGTATGTTGAAAACTGAAGAGACGAAGATGTCTCTACTAAAAGTGACGATCCTATGAATATGTTTCACTCTGAATATAATTATTGTTATTATTTTTAGTTTTTTTATAATCAGTAAAATATTGTATAATGGCTGCAACACCTTGACGATATAATTTGTATAATACTGAAATTATATTTCATTGGCGATTTAAAAGAGTGGCCGAGAGTTTCTTGCAAGTTTCTTCTCATAGGCTCAATCCTTTGCCTGAACCTAGCAACTAACCTAAATGCAGCTTCAGTAACTTAGTAAACTCACGAACATTGATAAATAAAAATACTAGATACACAATCCCATATAAAACCTACACTTAAAACTGTCTTCAGTTGCTTTTAAGTAGTTATATTAACCTTCATTAATGCAAATTAAACCTTACCACCTTAACTTTAAGTTGAATATACAAGGCTACCTAAAAAAAGTAATACAATTTTACGAGCAGAGTTCGCCGATAGAATAAAGATGGAATGGAGTAGAATATTGCTTTTACAAATTTTAATGTAAGTTAATATCCTAACGTATGTACGTTATGTAAAGTTTATAAAATGCATGTGAATGTGTGTTTTAAACACATATTTATTTTTACTTTAACCTGTAGGTATTTTACCAAGTTTGTGTCCTATGCTGTTCAATAAAATGAAAATAATGTACCTACTGCCAATATAATTTATATATGGCAGCTCTTACACAGATGGTAGAAAATATTTTATTATTTTACCAGACAACAGTAGTACATTAACAAAATAGAAAAGACAAGTTAAACATTTGTAAAATAGCATGTTTTTAATATATAACAGTAGGTAATAGATAATTAATACGCACGTAAATTATATTACGAGTATGTTTCATTGCTGTTTTTGCCTATGTTTTGGCAATAAGTATAACGAGACTCAGATGGTGTTATAGTCTGTTTAATTTCAGTAAAAGTAAAGCTTATATACTAGTGTGGCGCGTGTATACATTTGCATGCATGTGCATTTTAACTTATCTTAAGATGTGCTCTATCGGAATACGTGTAATAATGCACTCGCTACATACACACCCACCTAAAAATTTAAAAAAAAATTACAATTCCTACTTAACTATTACAATTTCTATTTATAGATACAATCTCAAACGTATGCTTAATGACAAATACATTGCTGATTCCGAAAAATAGTCGAGTAAAAATATGTGCTGACGCTTGTTGTGACGGTGCATAGCCTAGGTCAAGGTAATTCGTGAGTAGTTATCCAATGTACTTATGCTGACTGCTTCTTGCAATTTGGTTCATTCTCTTGTCCATGATCTTGAGCATTCCGTAAATGAGGAAAATACCCAGCGTGATGACGATTTGTCCTATTGCGATGTTTCTTATCCACCGTAGTTCTTCCAGTACGAGATCTTTTAGTTGGTCGGCTTCCTTTTGGTTCAGGCAACTATCGGAGTTGTATACAATTTGATCTTTGTAGCTTTGGTTGCCCATTGTTTTGTCCCGAGGTGCTAACGATGAATGATGATATTTGTTGTGATCTCGCGAGTATTTATATCGATTGAATGCTTGCGTCACGGAATACAGAACCGTACTGTGGGCTTAACTGTCCGTCCTGACTTGGTGATGTACGTGTTTGAATAGCTGTTTCTGTTTTCTGTTTTCGTCACGTTCATATCTTCGTTGTTGATGACAAATGCTGGTTTTAATCTATCTATTGATATTACTGTTTCTTTATCCTTGACCTTAATGACATATGTTTTATCCATTCTTCTTATCAATGGGAATAGCCCTTCATAGGGTGGTGTCAGACTTCTTTTTACTCTGTCGCATCTTACAAATACGTTTGAACTTTCTTTAAGTTCAGGATGAATGAAAATTGTTCGGTTGTGCTTCTTGCGTTCTGGTACTGATGTCATTTTATTGATATTCTGTAGAATATTTGTTACGAATTCTTCGTATGTAGAATTCCGATGTGAAGATTCGAAAAATTCTCTGGGAAGACGTATAGGTTCGCCATATACCATCACTGCTGCACTATATCCTGTGTCCTCGTGTAGACAACTCCGCAAACCAAGTAGAACTGAAGGAATTTCTTTAATCCAATTTGCGTTAGATTCTCTTGTCATTAGCGCTGCTTTTAAGGTTCTATGAAATCTCTCTATCATTCCATTTGACTGTGGGTGATATGGCGTTGTCCTAATTTTGTGTACTCCCAAAAATTGTGAAAGATTGCTGTCAAGGACTGGCCAGTTCCGGAAAATAAGACACAAGTCAGGGCATTTCTTGGTTTGTGCTCCTACTATCGACGGTTTGTAAGGAACTTTGCTGACATCGCCCGGCCTCTGCATAAGCTCACCGAGGACAAGATAAAGTTCTGCTGGAATGAGAGCTGTGACGTCGCATTTCAGAAGCTGAAGGAACATCTATGTAATTCACCGATTCTAGGCTATCCTGACAATGAACATGTATTTAGTATTAGATACAGATGCCAGTAACACCGGCATTGGTGGCGTGTTATCTCAACGTAAAGGAGAGCATGAGGTTGTAATAGCGTATTTTAGCAAAGCCCTATCCAAACCTGAAAGGAACTACTGTGTCACGCGAAGGGAACTTCTAGCTGTTGTAAAGACATTGCAGCACTTCAGCAAATATTTCTTGGGGCGGAAATTTCACCTGCGAACCGACCACGCCGCATTGAGATGGCTACTACAGTTTAAAGACCCAGAAGGACAGGTAGCAAGATGGATTGAACAACTACAGGAATTCGACTTCGTAATACAGCATCGCAGTGGCAAGTCACATGGTAATGCAGATGCTCTGTCGCGTAGACCGTGTCCCGACCAGTGTAAGCACTGCGCCAGGCAAGAGACCAAGCAGGAAGGACTAGTGAGGATGTTGAGGACGGATCTTAGCGAAGACTGGAAGGAAACTCTGCAGAGAACGCAACAAGAGGACAAAGACATAAGACCCATCCTCGAATGGAAGAAAACAGGTGCTTCGAGACCTCACTGGAGTGAAGTTGCGGCAATGAGCTCTATCACCAAGAGCTACTGGGCCCAGTGGGAAAGCTTGGTTATCCAGGATGGAGTTCTGTGCCGTAAATGGGAGAATGCTCGAGGTAACAAGTGTCACCTGCAAATGGTCGTGCCAAAGCTCAAGGTGCCGGAAGTTTTACAACTCTATCATAATGGGAGTTCGGGAGGTCACATGGGAGTTAAGAGAACTCTGATTAAGATCCGGGAACGATATTATTGGATCCACTGTCGAGAAGACGTTGAGGACTGGTGCCGCAAATACACGAGTTGTGCTGCCGTAAAGGGACCACACACTCGCAGCAGGGGTGCATTAAAGGTGTACAATGTTGGAGCCCCGTGGGAACGTATAGCATTAGATGTTGCCGGACCGTTTCCTGAAAGCCAAAGTGGGAACAAGTACTTCTTGGTGGTCATGGATTACTTCACAAAGTGGCCGGAAGTGTTCGCAATTTGCGGGGCGATGACGCAGATCTGCGACACGTCCATGCCCCGTGTCCGCCAACAGTCCGCAAGGCGCCAAGTGTACTGGTGGACTGATAAGATCGCGCGGCTACGCGTTGACTGCGTTGCGGCTCGCCGCCAGTACACGCGATACCGGAGACGACATCCCCGACGACGACGGTCCCAGCTGAGAGGGCTCTTCACGGCATGTCTCGAGCAGGGTCAGTTTCCCAGTGTGTGGATGGAGGGGAGGCTGGTCCTGCTCAGCAAGGCGGGGCGCCCCGCGGACTCGCCGTCCGCGTATCGGCCCATAGTGCTGCTTGACGAGGCGGGCAAACTTTTTGAGCGCATTTTCGCAGATCGCCTCGTCAGCGACTTGTGCAGGGAGGGGCCAATTTGGTTTTCGTCGGGGGCGCTCCACCATAGACGCCATCATGCGCGTGAGGGCCCTGGCGGAGGAGACGGTGTCCCGGGGAGGGGTGGTGCTGGCGGTGTCTTTAGACAGACGTCGCTGCGGGACAGAGAGTCGCTGCGGGACGAAAGCAGTTGTGGAGTGTAGTGGAGCCGGATGCCGAAGACCTGCCGGTGTCACACCTGAAGACCCGGATCAGTGACGCCTTGTAGGCCATACGATTGGCCTTCAAGAAATCAAAGTGACTAAAGGGTACGTGCCAAAAGACCCTTAAACTGTCCATTGAGGCCATTAGTGACATTGTGAAGGTCGTCTTTAGCCGCACGGAGAATGAGGAAGTCCAGAAGCTGCAGACGGAAAACGCACGCTTGTCAAAGGAAATATCCTAGCTCAAGAGACGCCAGGAGGAGTTTGAGAGTAGGCAGGACCTGGTCGCAAACAAGGCCGAATCGGCTCTCGTTCGACGGGAGCTCGGAGAGTTTTGTGTGCCAAACTCTCCGTTATGGAGGGCCGGCTGCTGCGCCCTCCTCTAGCTGCAGGTGATAGCGGCCTACGACGGCGCCCAACTCGACAAGGAAACCCTCAAAGTCGGCGAGACTCTTGTTGGGGGAGAAATACGCCCCCACAATGACGATGCCGCCCGAGACCGCAGCAACCCAGCCGCGGCCCCGAGACGGGTCGATCAGAGTCTCGCCAATAATAGCCACCAAACCGTCAGCGCACCCCAGCCAGGTGTCACGGGCGGAGATGAAGTACCTACAGTTCGGCGACCACAGCCACGTCGATCGACCACTCTGCCATGCTCTGGATTAAAAGATCATGAGCTCTGGCACAGTAATTGATGTTGACCTGGAGGAAATGGAATTGTGCCATTATTGACATTCCATTCCCTTGGCAACGGTCCTGGGCCGGGAGTTGGCCGCGGAGCTATTAGCCTGCGGGGGCGGCGAGGTTTCCCCGGCAGGTTTAGAGCTCCTCTTCTTCTTCTTGGCCTTGCTGGTAGGCGCGCCACAGGCCCCTCCGCCCACTTTGTGTCCCGCTGGCTTCCCTGCAGCCGAACATAAGCTGCAGTTGAGCGCCGCGGAACACTGGGCCGCCTTGTGGCCGGGCTGACCGCAGCGATAACAAAGGTCACTACGGTCAACCTCAGCGATGCACTTTGCCCGGACGTGCCCCTTCTCCAGGCACCGGAAGCACCGCAAAGCCCGGGGCTGCAGGAGTTTCACCCTCGCTGCAACCCAGCCAACCAGCAATCTGCCGCTTAAGGCGATCTTCTTCGCCGACGCTACAGGGCACCGAACCCAGACCACGCCGAGTCCGGTGGCGTCAGTGCGTATATCGCCGGCCCACACCTTGTCCGGCGGACTCTCACTCTCCGCTTCGGGCAACGGCCGCCATCACCTCCTCAGAGGTCACGGAGTCGTCCAGACCAGCAATCCACACCTCTGCGGTTTTCATTGGCCTGGAGACCCGGACGTCCTCAGGGTTGAGGACCTCCCTCATCTTGGCGGCCAGAGCGTCCACCTTTTCGGCACTGCCGCTCGCAGCACCAGCCACCTCGAACAGCCGCGCACCCGTGGCAGCCTGCCTGAGGGTGACGGACTGAAGACCAACATCTGATAATTTGATCTTGGCCTCGGCAATGATCGACTGGTACGTTACGCCGCGCTCCGCAGCTCCGGGCTGTAGCGTGAGCGTCACAGCCTCGGAACGCGGAGCTCGTATCGCCGGTCCTTAGCAACCGCCTTTGGCAGTCCGCTGCGCAGGCTGCACAACCGCCTTTGCGGTACGGCCGGGGGCGCGCGTTTGCTGAGGCCACCTTGGCGGCTTTGCGGGCCTTCTTGCGGCCCACGACTGTCGTCCAGGTCTCACCCTTAGACCCGGCAGTCGTGGGCTGATCGCTCGATGGGGCTCCCTCCACGGGAAATAAAAGAAAGATGGAAAGGAGATAATGTACCTCCCGGAATACCGACTAAACCTACCACGGTGTTCCTCGACAAAACCACTATCAACCTAACCTAATTAAATATAGGGAAATTAATTCCCACCGAAAAAAAAAACAAAAAAAACACACAAACATTTTGAAACAGCCCTTGAAAGTAAGGATAAATCAGTTATTACAATTTTAAAAAGTCTTCTGTAGTGTCGCGTTTGTTTAAGGGTTAAAACATGCTATTTTACAAATGTTTTACTTGTCTTTGCTATTTTGTTAAAGTACTACTGTTGTCTGGTAAAATAATAAAAGATTTTCTACCATCTGTGTAAGAGCTGCCATATATAAATTATATTGGCAGTAGGTACATTATTTTCATTTTATTGACACAAACTTGGTAAAATACCTACAGGTTAAAGTAAAAATAAATATGTGTGTAAAACACACATTCACATGCATTTTATAAACTTTACATAACGTACATACGTTAGGATATTAACTTACATTAAAATTTGTAAAAGCAATATTCTACTCCATTCCATCTTTATTCTATCGGCGAACTCTGCTCGTAAAATTGTATTACTTTTTTTTAGATAGCTTGTATATTCAACTTAAAGTTAAGGTGGTAAGGTTTAATTTGCAATAATGAAGATTAATATAACTACTTAAAAGCAACTGAAGACAGTTTTAAGTGTAAGTTTTATATGGGATTGTGTATCTAGTATTTTTATTTATCAATGTTCGTGAGTTTACTAAGTTACTGAAGCTGCATTTAGGTTAGTTGCTAGGTTCAGGCAAAGGATTGAGCCTATGAGAAGAAACTTGCAAGAAACTCACAGCCACTCTTTTAACAATTTAAAAGAGTGGCCCAATTAAATATAATTTCAGTATTATACAAATTATAACGTCAATGTGTTGCAGCCATTATACAATATTTTACTGATAATAAAAAAACTAAAAATAATAATATTGTCTTCTGTTTACGCGAATGTTATTCATTGAAATTAAACTACTATATACGGATTTTATCGCGTTGTTTATTTATCACTGTATTACAAAATTTTGAAAATATTACTCTACTACTACTATTGATTTTATTTGACTAATTTATAAGCTAATAAAATTATTTAAACTATTAAATCTATTTATTTTTGGTTTACACTTTCCCCAAAATAAATAGATTTAATAGTTTAAATAATTTTATTAGCTTATAAATTAGTCAAATAAAATCAATAGTAGTAGTAGAGTAATATTTTCAAAATTTTGTAATACAGTGATAAATAAACAACGCGATAAAATCCGTATATAGTAGTTTAATTTCAATAAAAATAATAACAATAATTATATTCATAGGATCGTCACTTTTAGTAGAGACATCTTCGTCTCTCCAGTTTTCAACATACGAAGGTAAAGCTAAAAACACGGAGTCGTTTGAAAACGTTTCCTTTACATTAGATTTTTGTTTTGAGCAAGATTTATTTCTTGTTATTAGTCTTTTTCTTTTCTTTGTTTTATCCTGTTTGTTTTTCAATCCTGTTCTAAATAATAAATCTTTCATTCAAATAAAGGTTTTCAAAGAATTTTATTTTATTTTGGAGGTATCAAAAAATACCCGCTTAATTTTACCATTCCTGCATACTCAGAAATTTGTAAATTTGTAAGTAAAAGTAAAGTATAATACCTAATTATCATATATCTCGGATTAATCTGTAATCAATTTAAAAAAAATTATCTATGTCATGTCATGTCATTACTGTCATTAGTGTCAAAAGCAATAATCATTGTTATCAAATTTACAATTCTCGTAAAATAAAATCATATCAAACTCTATTGAAACAAGATTGATTAACATCGTATCTATTAACGTGCGTACATAGTGGTACTAAAACTGTAACATTGTATTTTAAAATAGTTCCCAAAAATTTAGCATTTATCTTGCCATTATTTTACTTACTATACAATTTATTGTTGTATTATTATTGAGTAAAATTATTTTCTAACGCTATGAGGACCGATATGGAGAAAGAAGCAGGAACATGGATTCTTAGAAGATATGGCCAGTTTTTTAAAAATCAATGTCAAGAGCTTGTTAATTTGTCAAAAGAAGAATTTTGGGAAGAAAATAAAACCTTTTTGCCGATTCAAGTGGTTATGATACCAAATGAGCTGGTACCCATTCCTGAGCTGGTATCATCAGATAACACTTTAATGACAAAAGTGTTAAGTGTTCTATCATCTCTATGTGTAGAAATCGTAGACCTCAAGAAAGAAGCATTTGACAAGTAAGAAACGTGTATTTAAATTTTATTCTGTTGTTTTACCACAAGACCATAAACCCTGGTATTATTGTAACATACTAACTCCAACAACAGTTGTTATAAAAAAGAAAAGGATTTTTGCATGCCTCAAAATGTAGCATATGGTATTAGCTCTTTTTAGATTTGTCTTTCAAATATATAGCATTACAAAAGAACTTGTAATCATAACTACTTTATGTAAAACATAAACTAAATTGCCCTAAGTTCTATTTCCAAACTTGATAAAAGTCTATAGGGGTTTCTAGTCATGAAATTCTTAGTAGCAGCACAGAGTCTGGAAGTGTGCTTATCTGATGCCAATAGCCTGATCTGCTATTATGTAAGACTAAACTCATAGTTTGAATAATGTAGGTATAAAGCTCCTTAGCCTACCGCTTCAAATATGCAAGGTGTGACACTATTTAAATAATATGCAATTTCAATGGTCTTATCATTATAAATTGTTGGTTTTTATCAAAAACAAATTTGATAAATTACTTAATATTTTGTTTTTATGTTACAGGCATTTTAGTTTTTTATCAGTGTATGAAGAGTATAATAACAATGACATCAGTACACAAATGGAGTCAATATGTCTACTGAGTGCATTCACTACTCGCTGTGATGATGTTCTACGTAATCTTTGCACCCAAGTATTTGCCATATTTACTAAGAGTGCGATTAACATCAGTAAGATTACTTTTCCCATGTAAAGTTAATTTGTAGAGCTTTATACAATATTTTATTAAATGTTTTGTTTTAGATGGCATACAACTCCACTACATCATTAATCACATTGGAGAAATATTTACCATACTTGTCCTACTGGAGACCTTAATATCCAATACTTCTTTGGCAACTAACTGGAACAAATATAACAAATCTTTGAAATCTATGGGTCATGCACCAGAAAATTATGATATAACAGAAGACAAGTTCAAGGCTATGATGGGAGCAGTAAATAATATAACATCAAAAATAATGAATGATGATATTGTACAGAAGAGTCTTCAAAACCTGTCTGGACTGAGAAGTAGTTTAGTTGATAAAAACTGTGCAATCCTTACAAGTGAGTTCACTCAATACCTCAAACAAGCAATAGTGAATCTAGACAGGCTAGTTCAGGAACAGCCAACTGTTAGCAACATGTATAAATGTATCAAAGTGAATGCTCTATTTGTACTAACATCACATCTGTATGGCAACACTGACAAAAAAATATTCAGATCTTTGATGGAGTTGAATACAAAGGTAATTCTTCTTGATAACCCTAGTTCACCTTATTTTGTCATACTTTATATCTGTACTATAAATCACATAGGACCATTGTTTACCATTTGGTAGCTTATTTATCGCCTTTGATAGAAACATTTACCTATAAACCCCAAGGCTCAAGCATAAGTATAATAAATAACTATATAATATGGAACCTCCTCTTTTGGGCAAATTTAATAGCATACTTTTTAGCGCCATCCTGGTCGACAATAGTTACAGGCTGATAATTTCTGTAATTTGTTTGTCATATATGTTAGCATACTTACTAAATATACACAAGTACCTTCAACTTATATTATAGACCATTTTTTCTTCCTTATATTATTTGGTAAACTTGTCTCGTTATAGACATCATTAATTATTTGCTTTCAAATTATTTTCATTATGCAATTAATACTAAAGATAAAAAAATACATAGATAATAATAATAATAATATTAGATATTATGGGTCTTTATATTTTGTCTCTAGCTAGCAGTACCTACTCTGTATTTGTTAACTAAATAAGAAATCTAAGGAAAAGGGCTTCTATAGGCGCTCGCGGCGCATGTTTTATCCTAAAACATTGAAAGTCAGCTACTTACGACTCTGGCATACTATGTATGTAGAAGTTAAGGCTTTTCTTTTAATCTTAACCTACCTTAGGGCCGAGACAAACAGAAAAAGACGACTACGCGTCGCAGACATGCCACAGACGGGTCGCGGTTAATATATATGAAAGAGACAGGGCGCGGACGGGACGCGAAGACAAGTCAGAGAGACGACACTGCGTTTGCGTAGTGGTTAGTGTAACCGACTGCCACGCCTGAGGTCGCGGGTTCGATTCCCGCACAAGTCAAACATTTGTGAACATGAACATGGATGTTTGTCTTGATCTGGGTGTTTCTATGTATAATATGTTTTGACAAAAAAAAAGTATATTATGGATGTTTATCCCTTGTCTAGTCTGCTTTTTAGACGACTACATATCTTCTTCATAAGACGAGGATGTTTTGGCTTTGGTTCAACTTGCGAACATTCAAAGGGTTAGCACTAAAAAAGTGTCGCTGCTCCGTTAGTTATTTATTATACTTGACCACAGAACAGTAATGTTCGGTGCTTATGGGTCAAGCCATATTCATACCTAATTCGCATTACCTTCCTATATTCTTTATTATGTAAAAGTAATATGAACAAAACCATATCGCAATGTTCGGTATATTATCCTTTTTATAATGCATCAGATTCAACTTCAGCCATTGACGCTTAACCAATCCCACCTGCGATATATGGTACTCTTTTCCCACCCTTTCCTATTATAGAATAATGTAAGTTACGCTTCCCATCAATGTGGAGTCCCGAGTGGGTTGGTACCACTATCTGTGTATTTCAGTTGCCAAGCAAACTTGCAACTATAAGGCAGATTAACCCTAGTTACACGATATGTAGAAATCATACTTTACTTTTACTTAGTAGGTTCTTCTAAGTATTTCGGATTAGGGAATGACAAAAGTATAGAGCCGCGGCCAGTTTTGTAAAATTAAGCGAGTATTTTATGCTACTATGTACCAATCATTTTTAATATTAGCATGGATTAATTTTTCATAATTTTGTTGTTTGTTACAGGCACACAGTATATATGTGATTGGAACAGCGATATGGTTCCCTGAGCAATTTCTTCAGAGACAGGTCCCATCGCTTTGTGCAAATCATGATAAAATGTCGCAAACTATGATCAAAGCACGGCAAAGTTACATCACTACAAAGAGATCTAATTTGGTTAAAGATATAACAAACCTCCATCTGTTATGTACTCAGTGGGCACTGAATGTAGAAGAAATATTTTCCTCCAATCATCATAAGCTGAGTGCTGCTGAAATGAATCTGCATGCAAAAACTTTGCTAGATGGACTTCATATAGCATCAAGAACAAATCATTCAGCACTTACTTTAATTAATTTGCATCTCTCTCTAGGGATACCAATACCTAAGAGCATGTTGATCTCTATATTTGAGATAATATACATGCTGAAAATCTTAAAAAATGCCTTTACTCGCAATCGCAATCAAATCGTTATTTCAACCAACATGATATTGCAGCACCTTATATTCCAGTCAACATCATCTATACTTGAAGTTAAAAAATCGTTAATGACTGACAAAAATTATGCTAACAAGCGTCTCGATGAACTTACATGCCTTGTGATAGCAGAACGATCTTTAAAAGGTGCTGCAACTGTAGAACGTAATATAGCAGCTAATATTGCTCTCAGTTTTGTTCCAGAAACAACTTATTTAGAGGACAGTTATATTAGACTGGGCAAGTTATTGGAAAAGATCCAAACTTTATCTAACTATGTCCAGTCTTTGGAAAACTTATGTAATTGTTCATGGTTATTGTGGCATCAAAATATTATCCCTATTTATTTCGAGCAAAATTTCTGTATACAATTAAATGCATTGAAACTAAAGTACTTTTTGATGGTGCTAGAAGATTGTATTGTATTTTTGCATAAAACTGATAAACAATATGGAATAGCTAAATACCAACCCTTTCTTAACAATATGAAGACCATGATTGAGACTAAAATAATTCAAAGTGTCAGCCAAAATATAGAAACAAATTTAAGGCTACACATTCATTCCCATCTACAACTTGATGTGGTGAATCCTTTTACTTTTGATATGACAAAAAAGTTATTACTCATCGTAGATAATCTCAGGGTTCAGTTTCTTTATTTGTCCATTGTGCCATCTGTAGAGCATTACTTATCCACAATGTATTACAACCTGACAACGGTCGTTCTATCGGATTGGAAAACATATGGTGAAATGCGACAAATGGCGCAATTTAAGTTCAACATTTCGACTGTTCAGGATAATCTGCCCACACAGACTTTGGAACAAGGATTAGATGTCTTAGAAATTATGCGCAACATTCATATATTTGTTTCGAAATACTTATACAACTTAAACAATCAGATCTTCATTGAGAAAAGCAGTAACAACAAGCACTTAAATTCTATTAATATTAGACATATTGCTAACTCTATCAGAACGCATGGCACTGGTATTATGAACACCACAGTTAATTTTACCTATCAGTTTCTAAAAAAGAAGTTTTACATATTTTCACAATTCATGTATGATGAACACATCAAATCAAGATTGATTAAAGATCTAAGAAACTTTAAGGAAACCGGTAATGTTAATGGAAGCATGTATTCTTATAAAAATGCTGAGAAATTTAACAAAGGCATAAGAGTGCTCGGCTTAAACGACGGACAAAGTTATTTAGATTTATTCCGCGACCTCATAAGTCAAATAGGCAATGCCATGGGATACGTTAGAATGATTAGGTCAGGCGGTAGACACTGCTGTTCCGACGCCACCATGTTTCTACCTGATCTTGAAAATGTTGAATCATTTAAACAACTAGCTGAGGAAAACGAACTTGGACCAAAAACTTTACAATCGTCCGAATATTTGGATCATAATATAAGTGATTTAATCACAAATTTTATTCAGGGCACTGAATATTTTAAATTGCTTGTTGATGTATTCGCACCTGTCTTCCGTAATCCAAAAAATATTCATTTAAAAAACTTCTATATTATTGTTCCCCCATTGACTTTGAACTTTGTAGAACACATGATATTATCCAAGGATAAAATGTCTAAGAAAAATAAAATTGGCGCTGCTTTTACTGATGATGGTTTCGCAATGGGTGTGGCTTATATCCTAAAACTATTGGACCAGGTGGGTGCTGCTGTAATTTATGTATTTGTAAATATAAATAATGAGACTTGTTTAGGATTAGATTGCGCACACGCTTATAAAACTGCGTGTTTTGTACCTATTTTAACCGAATTTCGATCACGGCGGAGGAGAAATTATAGAGCAATCAAAAGGTCATATTCACTACCGCTATGCCACAGAGGCAGTACCTACCTACCAAAATAATGACACGTATAAGTAAGTGCCAATCCTTTATTTTTCAGGACTCTAATTTCGAAGCTCTGCATTGGTTTGATTCAATCTGGAAACACATCAGCGATGAAAGAAAATTACTTGAAGAACAACAACATAAGGGGTCTGTACAACTTCAACAAGCATTGGCTTTGACTGAAAAGAAAATTAAGACTTTAGAAGAGGAATATAAATTACTGTACTATAGTCTTACAAGTGCCAGAATATTTTTTAGATAAATAATTATTTATCTAATCAAATTAATCACATCTATATAAATACTGTTATCTCTAAAAAAATATAAACTGTGTATCTCTCGGCATCATGTAACAAAAAACTGTGAATTCATACATAATCTCGCATCTATAATTATCTATGAAACTATGTATACTATACCCACATTTCCTCCACTGTGGCTTTAGGTTTAGGGCACAGTACGAGACTTCAAACTGAGAAGTCCATTCTTTTCCAACATAAGTAATGCACAAGAGATGAAGATTGTATCAATTAATTTTATTATTATGTTCACAAAGTGTAAATTAAAGTTATGAACTACATAATTTTAAGGAGTAATTTTCAAGGGTCTGATAACTTTTATCTGAGAAATAAACATGGCGGTTCGATATATATTAAATATTATTATTACTAAAGCTGTCGAAACATCAAACATATTCACCAGATGAAGTTAGTGATAATTGAAGAAGCCTTTAGAAGAGCTGAATGTATTAGAATTTTCATGTTAAAACAATGTTTTCTTAACAAACAGACATACAGTAACATACATCCAGACATACAGATATTAATATGATTGATTACATACATTAGTAGCACATTCATTCAGAATAGTTTGGATCTATTTGGTAATCATACACCTACTTTTCTGCCCGATAATAATATTAACTTGACTATATAATCTGAGCCCTATGGATTGGCCACAAACATGCCTTTTTTGCCTAGGGGACTGCTGTGACCCCTACCCCTCTGCGGAGGCAAGCGGAGGGGATATGTCGGGCTCAGCCGGGGAAAGATAGAAAGTCCCGGGTTCTATCTACCATGGTGTTCCTTCACACGGTCTATGGCCGAGGCGCAGGGATCGCTCGCGCATTCATCCTGCAGCCCCGGCCGATCTTGGCCGCTACTGATTTGTGGCGGCTTCGTCTAGTTAACTTTACTCTGGAGAGGCGCGCGCTGAACACGAGCCGCCGTCTCAGGCCAGTTACTACATGGGCAACAGCCTGCCCTAGGTCTGTCGCCCCAGGCTAGTGCTCATGACCGGAGATTGTGATGCGCCCTGCGGCGCCCAGTGCGTCATCTGTGGGCCGGGAAACTGGTGTTCTTCTCCCGTTCCCTTTCCACCACTTACTTAGCGAGCATTACCACCTCGCAATAGGAGGCGACACGACGGCTACCCATGCGCTCTCGCTCGCGCTCCACTCCGACTGCTGTTTTGAGGTCACGGCGCTCTTCTGCCCAGGCTGGGCACTCCTCCAGTGAATACTGCGCCGTGTATCCTCGGGACAGTCCCCGCAATGATGACTGGGACGTCTCTTTTCGGCCGATGCGACACATGTACTTCCCGAAGCAGCCGTGCCTTGTAAGTACACACAGCGACACATCAACGTAGACTGTTTGGACTTTGAACTATTAGAAGTTCGAAGAATCGTGTGAGAGAGTGCGTTATATTTTTGTTATTTTGTCTCATTCACGCTGAACGGGACGCGACCGGCCTTACAATACATGTATAGCAAGTTTAGCTTGGCGCGAATATTATATTTTACAAGTTTGGTTTCGATTTGTGCTAGCATCTGAGCGTTAATACGTCCATTACCTATTATCAATTAGGTATTTATAATTATTACTGGTACAAATGTTATAAAAGAATAAAAAGAGTCACAAGAGTAAAAATAATAAGTTTTACATTAACTCATGAAGTTAATAAAAATGTTGAAGCATAGAGTTAAATAAGTAAGCGATAAAAATGTATTTCATTATTTCGTTTCATAACTATACACAGGAAAATATAATAATAAGTAATATTAAGATATTTATTAAATCAAAATACCCTGTGGGTATTTGTATTCGATTTACTTTTTTTATTTAATTTGCCGATCTTTAGTGTCTAACTGCTTAAAGTAAATAACTAGGTAACTTGATAAATAAGTTAAACGGGTAATAATGTAATAATGCACCTGTCCTTGCTATAAAAATAAATTTATTCATTTTAAAGCAATTATGCTGCCGCTGTTCTGGAGATAATTGTGGTGCCATAATAAATAAATATTTAAATCGCACTTTCACGTCGTCACAGTATCGTCGGGCGAACTGTTTATTATGTGTTCGTTTGACTGACGCATGACGGCCGGCCGGCGAAAAACAACAATAGCAAAAAAACGTGCGTCAGTGTGTGTAGGCACAACGTCGCCGCACGCGCTAGTGCACCGTGATTGGTCAACACCACTATGCACAGTCCCTTTCCGACAATTCTCTATTTTTATGTAGCATAGTTATGCCTATTTAGGGTAGATGGTGAGGGCGCCGAAACGTCTCTCCAGCCACTCCTCCATAATAGGTCTTACCGCCACCGGTCACAAACATGCCTACTAGGTGGCAATTATAAAGAAATTATTAGACATACTATGATTTTATGTTGCCTATATTAGTTATAAATACAAAACTATTACATCAATGATTATAATTATTGTAACATGTTTTATATTATGTTAAAATAAGACGAAGAAATGTATTTGGGGATAAAAATGTATATAACTTAAATATCAATAAAAGACATCATTGAAATGAAATTTTATTTATATGGAATCATTTGTACTACCTATAATTTGGTGCATTTGCAGAAGTGCACCATATTCAAGATGATTTTCCAAGTATTTGGCATATTTCATAATTGACCCCCCTGCACTTTCACCCTGCAAGTAGGAAACAAGCCTCTTCATAGCTTGATAGGCCTCCATGCCAGAAGTTGGCTGACAGGTTTTATGACTTAAAATTTCTGTAGCTTGCATATTTTCATCTAACTGGCCACAGTGTATACATGGTAGTTTCTTGTCACAAAAAATAAATTTATCTAATGAGGCTGGGCACTGCTCTATATTCAGAGGTACATTGTATGTTTTGCACCATCGAGATATGCTGTGATCATATTCACTGTCATTTTTTACATTAAAGTAAAGGCTATCTTCTCGTGGAGGTATGGTTAAACTTTGTACATACTTTTGTGATATA
The DNA here is from genome assembly GCA_963675205.1 of Catocala nupta. Lineage (NCBI taxonomy): Eukaryota > Metazoa > Arthropoda > Insecta > Lepidoptera > Erebidae > Catocala > Catocala nupta. The sequence continues at coordinate 19,411,805 of OY776086.1, read as the reverse complement.
TTGTACCATGCATTACCTATCATATGAATACAATCTAAAAATGTGCAGTTATCTTTTCCATAAGTTATACTTCTACTAATTTGTATTCTTCTATAATAGTATTTAAAACGCTCAACAATTTTATCTAAAATGTTTGCAACATAATCCAGATTAGTAGTACTGACTATTCTTATATGTTCAAAATGTAGATTTCTTAACATAGCATCTGGTATGTCTAGTACTAATATAATACATTTTCCTTTAGATGCCAACTCTTTATCCCATTTTGTTAAGTAAGTAATAATAACAGAATAATTTACTTGAGAATTAACACAATAATAGTAGTTTACTGGCAGGCTTCTTACATGTTCTTCCGATTCCAATAATTCCTTTCCAACAACAGCAACCTCTTTTTTATCTGTACCTAAAGCATTTACAATAAACAATAATGAGACATAACTTTCAGTATTTTGTCCATTGAGGTAGCTATTGATGTCAAGATTGTGGGACAAAGCAAATACTCCACCCAAATATATATCCTTTGAGTCTGAAGTTTTAAGAAATCTTTTCCATTCTTCTTGGGGCTTAGCATTGCACACATCCTCAGGGGTGTACTTTGATATATTGTGTCTCATTCGAAAACTAAATAACCAGTCATCAATGCAAGTAAACTCTTCACTTAGGGGCTTTAGTATTTCTAATGCTTTTTTGTGTAGTTGATCTTCTGTAATTATATTACCAATCTTGTATTGTTCTTCGAACCAATCCAGGAGGTTTTGTTCTAGATTAAGATTGCAAACTTGCTTGAGTAGGTTATATTTCTGTGTATATTTTTTTATGATACTGTCTCTCTGTTTGTAAATGTGTGCAATTGTTCGCGGATGAACTCCATATTCCCTAGCTAAATCAGCTTTACATTGACCGTTATCTAGAGCTTGAATAACTTGTAATTTAGATGTGATATCAATTTTAGTATGAGCTTTCGTAGGAAAATCTGTTAAATATTCCGACTGGGTCTCAACCGCATTTTTGTGTCCGGCTCTCCAAATGGACATACTTTGGATGAATAACTTATCTTGATTCACTCCCAAGTTATTGAAACTATGTGATTAACAACAAAATATTATCGTAATGTATAGCACGCGCGTTTCTACTTTCCATGAAACATGAAAGTAAAAGTAGGTACATTTGCTACAGTACCTACTTCTCTGTCAATGTCAAAAGACCATGCCCATTCTCAATAAAGGTAGCTCTCTATGCGTTCCTTCTCCATGTTTCTAGGTTCGACACGCCACAACTATGAAACGTGATTATTTTATTGTTAGATTTCCTATAAAACCTACTCATGCTCCCATTATAAAGCTTTAAATTATTTTGAAAATTAGAATATGAAATGATTGAGGAAAATTTTCTTTAATATTTTTTAGTCTGGCATCACATTACCTGCGCTACTTGCGCACAATTTCTAAGTTGATACCTAAGTGTTGTCACATAAAAATCTTAAATGATTAGCTCCCTTGTTAGCATATAAAGTAATATTATTTTATTTTATTTATTATGGATCTCCGACAAAGAATATACGTCACAACATTTCTCAAACATATAAACATCGTTTTTTATAGTGTACTCCTTCAGTTATAGGAGACCACAGCATGTATATATATAATTATAACAACAAAGCTTAGAAGACAATGTCTAAACTAAAAACTTAAGAAATAAAAAATAACCTAATCAAAATAAGCTACACATTGGAAATGTTTTAAAAAGAGAAATATACAATAAAAACTTAAATAAATTGTTGTGTCTTTTATATTTAGGAACACTTATGTCTATATCATGATTCATGTGACTTTGATAAAGTATGGTATTGCCTACAAAGCCTTGGTACAGCAGCGTAATGACCCAGATTGATTTTTGAGAACGGAATATCAAACAGATCTTAATTACTTTTCTTTGGTATTTTTATACGTAAGGCGCTTAGTAACTCACTACAGTCCGTGATACCGCTCATTATAGTATGCAGAAAAATTTAATCTAGTTTCATTCTGCGGCTTGCTAATGATTTTATTTTATAATGTGTCAACCTTGCAGTGTAATTCGAAATTTGTTTTGCTAATCGGTTTCTCTAAACGCTTTGAATATACGTCATATTAAGGATTCCATATGACTGAGCGATACTCTAAAATCGGACGAACGAGAGAGTTAAACAATTTTATTTTAGTCAATGAGTTTTTGAATTCCTTACAATTTCGTAAAATTTAAAGCCCCTTGCAACAGTATGTAGTATATGAACATCGAATTTGAGCGCACTGTCTAGTTGAACTCCTAAATCACGAATTACATCCATCTTATTTATTATGATGCCCTCCATGATGTAGGTATCATTTTGTGATTGTTTGTTGCGGGTGAACTGGATGTAATGATATTTACTCGTATTTAAAAGCATTTTATTTTCTTTGCACCGGTTTGATAGCCTATTTATATCATTCTGTAGTGTAGTACGAAAATGGTATTTATATTTTTCCTTAATCGATTAAGATCTTGTTTTTATAGGACTAGTTGCTAGTATTATATGTCTTAACGTATCATAAAATATCTACCATTTTGTTAACCGTAAAACAGGTTTAAATTCACTTTCCCAATTTACTGCCATTAATATATTCATCACTTTATCATAGTCAGCTCGAAAAAAGTTGGGCACAGTAGCAGCTTTCACCTCTAATTGACAATCTGCTAATAATGGTACATAAAATTCAAGCGGGGGTGTAAGGGATCCCCATTTGATATAATAATATTAGAACGCACGACGTTTTCTATACTTTGATTACACAGTATCAAGTCTAAAATTTTGTGTTTACTATTTAAAATATGATATTGATTTATGGCATTAACAGATATAAATTCAGTGAATATTGCATTTATGTCTGTATTTTTGCACTATTTATGTATATATAGAATATAGGGTATAAACTTTTATTTGTCAATAGCCATGAAATACTACTCAGATTAAAATCGCCTAGGATTATCATATTATTAATTTTATTTATATTTTTAGCACATTATTTGTATCTATCAACAATGTATTCTGGTGAACAGGTGGTGCTAAGCATACTCCACCGATATACATGGTGATTTAGAAATCGTGTAATTCCTTTTAACCACGCATTCTACTGGTGATATAGAATAACCCTGACCAAATTTTTTCTTAATTAGAATAATGGTTTCGGCAGATTTAGAGTACCGATTTTTTTCATGAAATGATTTCAAATAGTCATATTTTAACCACCTGACACAATCTTAATATTTTACTAATTTAAAAATAATAACATAACAATAACTGATGTCGTAAATAATAAGGGGCAATAAAAAGGACCGCCCGTTATTATTTACGACATTAATTATTAATATTGCCTCGGTTGGTTAACATATGACTATCTGACACCATTTCACGAAAAAAAAACGGAACAATATTTTTTCAAAAAAATAATTCTAATTAAATAAAAATATGGTCAGGGTTATTCTATATCACCAGTAGAATGCGTGGTTGAAAGGAATTACACGATTTCAAAATCACCCTGTATAGCTTTCGCTTGATATTTTTCAAAGAAAATCTACCCTACCCTAACACATAAATATTCAATCTCACTTTCGAAATGGGATAGCCTGTTTGACTTTAGATTCTTAGAGATAGCGATGAGCACTCCACCTCCGTCGTTCCTAGTGTTATACACTTGAGAGCAATAAAATCGCACACCCCTTGTAATTTGGTTTATTACTGATTGTTTTCTAAAATCGAAAGATATTGAGTAAAAATCATTAGACAAAATTAAAGCATACAAGCTTAGCTTTACAAAAACATAAAATTAAAATCATTGACCTTCACGTAACTTACAAAAACCGACCGTACACCGAATTCCCCAAATTCACGCGTTAGCGTTGTCACTACTTGCACCCTTAGCCGCAGGTATAAAAAGGTCAGTTTATTGGAATTTTTATTCAGTTGCATACCGAAGGTCAACGTGATAACATCTCTACTGGAAGCATACGGATTTACTGGAAAAATATGGATACCACGCCCGCAGAAGCCGCTCAAGTTATTGCCTTGCTCGAAGCAGGCCATAACCAAAGTGAAGTTGCTCGACGGCTAAATTTGAGCCGCTACTCTGTTCGTCGTGTATACCAGAGGTTCCAAGAGACCGGTGGCTACATTCGGCGACCAGGATCTGGCCGGCGACGCACAACATCAGAGCGTGATGACCGCTTTCTTGTGACAAGGTCTTTGAGAAATCGGCAACTGAACGCGGTTCAACTGGGACAACAGCTTCGAGAAGTTCGCAATGTCAGTATAAGTCGGTGGACAGTTCGAAGAAGACTAGGTGAAGCAGGAATGACTTCACATCGCCCAGCAAATGGTCCCAAATTGACCACAGCTCACCGACAAGCCCGGCTACAATTTGCTAGGGAACATTTAAATTGGACGTATGACCAATGGCGGGCTGTTATGTTCTCTGATGAGTGCAGAATGACTTTACATGGTCATGATGGACGCTCTAGGGTCTACAGAAGGTCATCAGAGCGATTTTCACAATGCTGCATAAGCGAACGTGTGGCTTTTGGAGGTGGATCGTGTATGTTTTGGGGTGGCATAATGTTGGACACTAAAACTGACATTGTATTCATCACTACGGCGAATACCGGCCCGAGATCGAGAAGTTTGACGGCTGCACGATACGTCGAAGAAGTGCTCGAAGAACATGTGAGGCCGCTTGCGTGGCTTATGGGAGAAGATTTTCTCTTAATGCACGACAACGCCAGACCGCATGTCGCTAGAACAGTTTGCGACTACATGGAAGATGTTGGAATCACCGCGATGGAGTGGCCAGCTCGTAGTCCTGATCTCAATCCGATTGAGCATGTCTGGGATGAGCTAAAAAGAAGAGTTCGAGCAAGAAGCCCTGCTCCTACGCGCCTCCAAGAGCTTCAACTTGCCATTGAAGAGGAGTGGAACGCCATACCACAAGATTTCATGGTGAAATTAATACGGTCCATGAAAAACCGATTAAGAGCTGTAATCAAGGCTAGGGGAGGGAATACACCTTATTAAAAAACAATTTGATCAAGCATTTTGAGTTTTATTTTTATTCTTTGTTAAGCTAAATTGGGTAATTTTATCCGTATGTTGGGTTTTGTGCCCTAAAACTCCCTATGGGTACTTTTTTTACACTGTATTTGATATCATTAGAAAGGTACTGAAGTAAACATTCAAATAGTGTAAGTTTTATTTTAATATGTATTCACATTTATGAAAAAAACTGCTTTAACAACAAAAAGTCAACGTGTGCGATTTTATTGCTCTCAAGTGTATCTACGTGTTTCACGATCACGTCTATAAACGATGTACACACGGCTACACATCAAGTTAGACATCATACGCATATAACTACGCTACATACAAAATAGAGAATTGTCAGAAAAGGATTGTCGATGTAACGGTAAGGATAGAGCGAACAAAAATAAAACGCATTCGCTCACGATTCGCAGCGTTCAACTTCTAATAGTTCAAAATCCAAACAGTCTAGGTTGATGTGTCGCTATGTGTACCTATCACAAAATAACGCTAAATCATAAACACCGCTATGTAACCAAGTCTCTGGGAGCACCACGGTATCATAGTTATTTATCGACATGTTTTGATATAAATCAACAGTTTGAGTTTTTAAACTTCTCACATTTTAATAATGTACAGGGTCTGTCATAAATAATGGATAACCCGTTAATAGGTGGTAGCCCTGAGGCCAGGCTGTAAGAAAATGTTCGCTTTTCTTAGCCAGGGTTGCCAACGGTCTGAAAATGGTGTACAAAATTTATTTTATCAGAATTTTAATACTCTCTTCTTTTATTTTTTGCCATTTCTTCAAATTAAGACATTCCAGCCAACCTTTTTTTGTATCGTTATCCTATGCTAAATACTTGTACTACTTAATTAAATGACCGTTTTGGGCATTATTAATGTGAAACATTATCAAAATTAATATATTAAGCAATTTTTAATTCATTATTTTTTACTTCATCTTTTACCCTCCGAATGTGGAAAAAACAATTACTGCATGATAGCTGCCCATTATCTCAAAAACGAGTAAGATACCCTTAGAATCTCAAAACACATTGGCCATGAGTTCAATACTCTCTCTACCCCGTCTAAATTCACTAAATCACTTTTGAATAGTAGATAATCAAGGAGCAGAATCTTGGTAAACAGCCACCATTTCTTCTTGAATAACTTTTTGAGTCTTTCCTTGTTTTGTAAGGAATTTTATCACATTGCGATGCTCGTTTTTTTTTCAGCATTGTCGCATCTGTCATCGTAGTTGCCTTTTCGTAATGATATCTTGAATACTAATGGTGACAAATAAATAAAATTTTATACTTATACCCTCAAAGAGTGTCTTTAATTAATGAGATAATTTAATCATCATTAGTATATTACCCCGATACCGAGAATACATTGAACGCCCCTCGTATATAACTTTAAAAATAAATTCTATTAGGTAGCGCCTGCTCATACCCACACGCACTCCAAAAGATGTTATCCCTTTTCAAACACCTGGCGTCTACAAGGTGGATTGCAGTTGTGGTAGTTCGTATATCGGACAGACCAAACGTACAATCGCTGAAAGGGTCAAGGAACATATCACAGCTGTCAAGAACCGGTTAGTAAACAAGTCTGCTATAGCCGAGCATTTGCTGGAGTCTGGACCAAACCACTGGATTGAGTTACATAAACCACAGGTTTTATCCACCGATCGTAACTATTACTCCAGGATATTACGTGAAGCGGTTGAAATTAAGAAATATCGCAACTTCAACCGGGAGGATGGATACCATTTGTCTACATCTTGGAATCCAGTCATCAGCAAATGTAAACGTCGCCATAGTGACTTAGGTAGCCAATGTGTAGACGTCGTTAGTGTTGTGTGTCGAAATACCGACAGTGTGAATATAAATAATAGTGACCAAGTGAGGGTAGTTGCCGAAACCCGCACTTCACGAAGGCGCCGCTGAGCTCACATTAGTCAACCCGTGACCACGATCGATGCAAGTCGGTCGAAACGTCGGGAAATTAATAGGTATTTATTACCTTTTAAAAACTTTATCGCGAGTAAGACCCGTTGTCTAACATTATATTAAGTATGTTTAACTTATGTAACTACAAAATAATGTTATTGGTTATAATATAGGTTAACAATTCTTTAAAATAATGATCATAAATTGTTTTTTTAAGTTCATAATGAAATTCGCCATTTTGAATGAAAAACATGAACAAAAGAAATCACCGGGAAAAGACAAAATAATGTTTTTGTCACTTTTGTTTCTTCTTTTTAGTAACGAGTACGTCCTCCTCTCTTAGCAATACACTCCTGAAGCCTCGTATGCATACTCTGGATCAAATTCCTCACGTTTTCATCTGAAATCTCCTCCCAGGCACGTTTTAAAGCGTCAATCAGCTGCTGTTGGTTGTTGACCCCTTGCTCATTCTTTCTAACCCTTCGTTTCAATTGGTCCCACAGTTGCTCGATTGGATTTAAATCCGGACTGTTAGCTGGCCATGGTAATACCTCAATATGAGACCCTTCTAGGACAGTTTGGGTCGATCGAGCTGTGTGTGCACGGGCATTTTCTTGCATCAGGATGAATCCAGGCCCCACTAGCTGTGCATATGGGATCACTTGAGGCCTGATGACGTCCTCGATGTAACGTTCTGCAGTTACGGTAGGTACCCGCATTTAAAATGGTGAGCTCGGTTTTACCGTGTAAACTAATCCCTCCCCAAACCATTACGTTCAGACCACCGAAACGGTCAACTTCGTGGATGCAGGACTCCGAAAACCGCTCGCCGCGTTGTCTTCAAACCATAACACGCCGATCGTCATTAAAAATTTTTACTTTCACTCGTCTGTAAAAAGCACCTTGCCCCACTGATTAATCCCCCAGTTCAAATACTGACAGGAGAATATTAAACGGTTTGCACGTTGAACCCTGGTCAGAGGAATTCGAACAACTCGTCGTCTTGACATTTGCTGGTCTTCGTGTAATCGATTACGTATAGTTTGATCACTGACACGGGTACCCGTTGTCAGCCGTAGGTGGTGTTGTAACTTACGGGCCGTTACTGTACGATCACGACGAGCACTTAGTTGGACGTACCGATCTTCGTGCGCCGTTGTTACACGAACTCTACCTGAACCGGGTCTCCTGGCAACACTGCCGGTCTCTTGGAAACAATTCCATACATTTTGGACAGCTCTTCGAGAAAAACCCAACTGCAACCCACGTAACGCTGAGAACGTCCTTCTTGAATCATAGTTATGACTCTGGTTGCTGTAATTGTATCCATGTGCCTTCGTACTGGTGGCATCATTAACACGAGATGATCAATGAATCAATTAAAATTGAAAAAGTAAAACTTTTTTCCTAAAAAAACTGAAACAAGTTAAGAAGACAATCGAAGAAAAACGAATAACATAATATTGTCTTCTGTTTACGCGAATGTTATTCATTGAAATTAAACTACTATATACGGATTTTATCGCGTTGTTTATTTAGTACTGTATTACAAAATTTTGAAAATATTACCTACACTACTACTGATTTTATTTTACTAATTTATACCTAAGCTAATAAAATTATTTAAACTTAAATAGTTTTTTTTCTTTTTTCCAATTATTTTTTCTTAAAATGATGGCCAATACTTTTCAAATTAGGAACACGAACACCAGCATAAAAGAGATCAAACACCAAAGAGTTCGTAATATCAATATAATGCTACTTATCAGTTTACTAAAGTGCACTTAAATGTAAATAAACTAGTGGCCCTTATTTTGTTTTAAGTAGTATATATAGGTACCTAGAGGGTTTTCAGTTGCTATCCTGGGGATATTTAGATGTTTAGTGTTTTAGCTTTTCTCGAGCTATTGATAAAATAGTAAAAAATTGCATATTGAATGCCCATTCAATGGACGATTGTTATTTTATCATAATAACACTAAGAATCTCAATAAATAAATAAATTTCACGCCTTTATCCTCGAAAAGGTAGACAACTAGGCAGAAGTGCATTACCTAAGTACACCCATACTAGGCTGATATTGTTTTCGGTCTGAATGATTTAATTAATGATCTAAAGGTGATGATGTTTTGCCAGAAAGTTTAAATAAATATGAATGCGAGAATCGTACAGTACAAGCTCATGCGCAGTCGGTTTCACTTCTTTATCACCACCGTGACTGAATCAGTCGTGGAGATTCCAATGTAAGTAACAGCACTGTAGGCCCGAATGCCTCAGAAATTCAGTTAGGGCCTCGTCTTTATGCATGCCCGGAGATACAGGACAGTCTCCACTGCTTTGTTGCAAATAATTGGATTATCTAGGCTGTTTTGTGTCGTAGCTTAGTAAACACTAATAATATAATAATTATACTGTTAATTCTTCCTTTTAGTGTTTTGAAATCAATTTATATCAAAAAGTTATTTTATAATTTTCATTGATGACAAGTCTAAATGCCGGATGGATGACCCGGAGGTCCTCATAAACTAAATAACGATCGTGGCATGCACTAGCCTTAGATTTGGTATTATCCATTCATAATGGATCATTGTTTCATAATTATCATCATAATGACTAGAAATATTTTTTTTTTTGAGATAATTCATTTATAATAATCATGTATGCCAGAATCCAAGGATAATGACAGGATATATATGAATGATTGTTACTTCTTATCATATTTTTGCATGTCGTTTGCGACAAACGGTGTAGAACAAATAACTCTGTACGACCTTATTGTACCACTGTTTTTCTGCAAATAAATATTTTTCATTTCATTTCATTGGACGGTTAGTTTTTCAAATCTCTTAAAACTTACATGATCAACAGGAAACTCTTCATAATTAATAAAGAGTGATGACTCTCGAATGCATTATCTTATCAATGAAATTTATATGGGACCACTTTGAAGTTATACTGAACCCAAAACAAAATATCATGAAAATCAATTTATAAACAAAGTTCCAGTTATGTCCGACCGAACATACATTTAAAAATGCGGTAATATGTTCCTTGATCCCTCCAGTTATGCTTCGCTTGGTCTAGTGTAGCTAAAGTAGTCCGTACATAGACCAGAACAAGCGAACCATAGCTGAATGGGTCAAGGAACATTTAATATATCACCGCAGTGAGACACCGTCAGACAAATAAAACGGCAATGAGATTTTACTTCAAGCAGGGACTAACCACTGGATTGAGTTTCATCGCCCGCAATTTCTCCACGCAGTTCGCCAATATTATCCCACTAATAAGAACCTCCTTCTGCTGCAAAAAAGGAATTATATAATCAAGCTTCTTAATAAGTAGCTATCTTATATCAAGAATCTTGATTATATTGATGCCGAAGTTTTGCATATACACATTATTTGATTGTTTTAAATCATACCTATAAGACTTAATAACCAATTAGATAGGTACTGTTTTCATTGCATTTCTTATCACACACTTTGCCTACGTTATATCACTGATAATTCCTCGGATAGGTACTGTTTTAAATGTTGAAGACTGATCGGCTTATATTAGATTATTTATTAAAGATCCCTACGTCAATCAGATTAGTGTACCTATTTGACATTGTCATTTTAGCAAATATTTTTGCAGTAAGTGTGTGGGTAATATGTAATTTAGCGACGTATGCACACTCGAGTTTGTAAGTGGAGTCCTTTTCCAGATAAAATCAGTATGTACCTACCAAAGATACAAAAGTCTTAGTAAGGCTCTTTTTCATCTTATATTAATGAGGGATGCGTAGGTGGGATCTCTGGCATCAGGCTACATTTCTTTTTAATATTTGGACCGCCAGTATATTATAAAAACCATTAGTTTATATACAACTACTTAGTTATAAATAAACTGTCGAAATGTTGTGAACGGACTATACCTACAATGTACGCATTTATTTTCGTTAGATCATACGATTTACTAGTCAGCACACCGGGATATTGTTAAACTAGGTGTCAATATCAGCTGTTAAATTATAAATTTTCTCCTGATTTCAATGTTGCCTGTGTTTCCTTTGCCGACCCTGCAAAGACCTTAAGATTTTGCAGGGCCGGTGACCATTACGCACCTGGCAGACCGCACTTCTTGTTATTAAATGAATTTATCAAATATCTCGAATATTAATCACAGTGGGGGCAAACAAACGCTACACATACTTCTGATTATGTTTTTAATATTGTATTAATCTGCTAAGAAAACATTAGGAAATAGTGACTGCTGAAATAATTCGAATAGCCTGAATAGGTTCCTAAGAAAAATTACGGTGTATTATTTTGAGACGAGAATCTTAATAACTAACAAAGTCATTAATTAAATTTGGTTAGTATAGTAACTATCTTCATATTATATCCATCCAATGCTAATCATTAGTTAGCTAATCAATAAACACATTAAATTATAGATACAGAGACACAGAAATGGCAATTACATAAAATGTTTCTTTATAAATTTATTTCAACTACTAAAGCCTAGAGACACATTTAAAAAAGAAGTAATCTATTTTTATAATTTATGTGAAACTACTTTCTTATACATATAAGAATCTTATTTCAAATTATAATTTGAATAAACTAACTTGATATTAAAATAGTAGGCATAAATACAGTCAAATAAAATTAATTATGCGTCACGTTCATATTCGTATACGATTCGCATGTCCACGAGATCTACATATAATTGTGACATTAAGCTTATAAACGCACAAAAATAAAATATTAATGCATAAAAAATAAGCTGTACACGAATGAAGATTGCCTAATGCATATGTAATTGAATATAGCAAAATTACAGGGTGGATACGATAAGCGTGGCCAGATCATATAGATAAATTTAATTATAATTAAAAAGAACAGCTAATTAATATTTCTTTTTATTTAAACTCTTAACATTTAAAATGACGTGACATTTATATTATTATTAGGACTAAGTGTATGAGCAGTACCGGACACCAACATAATGTAATAGGTAAGCCCAAATGTGAATTGATAATGTTTGCTCTTTTTTATTACTTATAAATACTTAGTAATAATAAAGAGCAACAAAGGAACTCAAAGTAATATTTTCTAAGTCGCACTCAGAGGCAAATAATAATTACTAGTCTCTTAGTTTACATATAAATGTTTACAATATAAATTAATTACTATCTTGTTATTAAGGAGTCATTTAAACAATCATTTAATTTCTCAGAGTACAGAGGTTATACCGCTTTTAAACAACTTCAGAAAAAGGAGAAGATCCACATTTCGATCCGTATGATTTAGTATTTCATGTATATATTCAAATTTAATTATTAATTAATTATTTAAATCGGTTAATAATGTCTTTTAACCGACCTGGACAATTATTTTGCACAGTAACAGTGTGATGCCGATGCCGTCGTAATAAGTTGAAGATTTATTAATACGTTTCAAAGATAATTAATAAAACTTCTCAATAGTAAACAGTAAATAGCAACGAATAGTATTTAGTGTGTTAATACGTTCATACATAATGTCACGTCTACGTCTATTTCTTAGAAGTCAGGAAGAGATGTGTAACTCTGCCGTGCTAACGATGTCATCAGCATTGGTTAGTTTATGGAAAGGTTTTCCCAAGGTCAAAAGCTAAATTGGTGACTACCCATCTACCTATTGATCTAGTTATTGTATTTTAATATTATCGGTTGGCCATACTTATCTTAACCACTTACCTATAACCCATGTAGTACATGTATAGTATAGTATCAAGTTATTCGACTATATTAGCCCAAACGTAAAACTAGCACTGTAACACTGTGTATCTGTCGTCTCCAAGCCATCAAATCTGTCCAGAACAAAAGGCGTACAAACACCATAGATAGTCTTCAAGCGGCAAAGTATCGTCGGGTGGACAAGCTTACGATTCGTCAGAATTGAGCTGCGCGTCCTCGCGGTAGCGACTGCGCGCGCGGGCGGTGCGGGCGCCGCGGGCTGTGCGGGCGCTGCGGGCGCTGCGGGCGCTGCGGGCGCTGCGGGCGCTGCGGGCGCTGCGGGCGCTGCGGGCGGGGCGCGCGCGTCAGTCCGCCTCGTGCTCGTGCAGCTGCGCCAGCAGCGCCGCGCGCCGCGACTGCAGCTCGGCGTCGCTCCACGCCGCCGATGACCTGCGCGCACGCACCACATCCACATCCACATCCACACGACTGTTGCGAGGGACTTGCCCCGACATCGCTTCATTTGTACACTCACCTCGATTATGCAGGGCATAACGATACAGTCATTCTGCTAATTTCATTTTAAATCAGCGTAACATCCTTAAACTTCTTTATACGAATGTTTATTGGTTTTATAATGAGTCACTACTCTCGAATTTTTGTAAAAAGGACTCGAGCATTTAAAAAGATTTGAGCTCTCATGTGGTACCCGAGAGCTCGTAGAGACTTTAATCCTCAAATATTGGAGCCCTGTTCTAATGAGTGGAATCTTGTTAATCGTTACCTGAGGCCCAATAAATGGGACTCGATGGGAGTTCAAGCCTATTGCAAAGCTATCCGGTTGATCTACGCCGCAGCTTATTTGCCACGAGAAATCAGTAATCAATAGTAATTTGCGACAACTGAGTAACATGTTGAGTTACCTATTTGAATTTATTTTACGATGGCCAAAAACAGTAGATAAGTGAAGATTTTTTAATTTTATCTAGCTGAGATAATATGTTATATTCGCAAAGATGATAGATTATAATAAATAATTTGACAAGGCACAAACCTGCGTAGCGCCTTTTGAGTCTTAAAATTAATTAACTTCAAATAGACTTTTAACACCTAACATTTCGTACATGCGAAAAATCATAAGAATCTCAATCATCATTATCTAGATTAATGAATTTTATTAAAATGATGCTTGGCTTAGTGAGTAGTAACACAACATAAGTCATCTAAGACCATTTTCAAAGTAACGTATGAAATTAAAAAATATAAGATTTTGTATACATACGTCGCAGATGGATTGTAGTCCATTGAAATGTTAAATGTTTTAGGCCTTAGCGTGCGTTTTTCAGAGGACGTAATTTAATTTTTTTGTTGTGTAGTTTGGGTTAGTATAAGCTTAAGTTCAAGTTTGTAAGGTCGCCACCCTTGTCCCCCGGCCGCCATCTTGGAAAAAGGGGTGCAGAGTTTTCACGCTGTATCTCGTAAACTAGCAACCCTACAGAAAATTTTGTAATGTTTGTTGTCTACAACTTTATTCCTATTACTTTTTATCGTAAAATGGAAAATAAAAGTTATAAACAAAAATAACTGAAAATTTTTGAACAAATTTTCGTTTGGGCGTTATAACTTTTTTTCTGGTCATTTTATCCCCAAGCGGTAACTTGGGCCTTTTTTACCTGCTTAAGATTGTCGTAAATATACAATCTGATTAGAAATTATTGTAAAAGCCAATGATATTCCAAGTTTTGTGTTGGGGAAAAGGGTCGATAATAAACTAATAATAACATAGGAATGTTAAGAAAATGATAAATTATATGAATAAAAAAATATATAATAGAAAACTAAGCCTAATGGTTCGTTTTTATCGTATTCGTACGAGTATTCAAGAACCCGGTCAACTTCGGAGCGCTGTAAAACCCAGATAAATTAATAAAATTAAACAAATTTGTAGTGGAAATTATTAGTTAAAAAATCCTCTATAAGATTGCTCTGACGTCATTTTATTTTAAAATGATCAGAAAAAAGTTATAATGCCCAAAAGAAAATTTGTTCAAAACTTTTCAGTTATTTTTGTTTATAACTTTTTTATTTTCCATTTTACGATAAAAGTAATAGAAATAAAGTTGTAGACAATTTAATTTGCTACAATTAATATCTTACACAATTTTCTGTAGAGTTGCTAGTTTACGAGATACAGCGCGAAAACCCCTTTGTACCCCTTTTTCCAAGATGGCGGCCGGGGGACAAGGGTGGCGACCCCACAAAGTTGAACTTAAGCTTATACTAACCACCTACACATCAAAAAAATAAAATTGCCTCCTCTGAAAAACGCAACCCTAAATGTAACTTTTCAATGGACTATTGTCGAATCAGCTGCTTTACAAAACAGCTCCGTTATGAAAAACATTGCCGGATTGTCATTACGCTACGTTACAGTTTAGTAACACAATTAATTAAGTAGATATTAAAAGTGCCAAACTAGGAATGACACGCCGTTTTATTCAGTAATTAAATACGGCGTGATAAGAATACTGCTACCCAAGTCTAGACGTAATGCAGAATGGCTTATCTGTAGTCATAATAAGGGACTGCTGAAGGGAGATAATGATTAAAAAAAATAGAAATTTTCAAATTTAATTTGTAACAAATATATTGAATTATATTGACATTTATGACTGCTTTGTCTTTGGGCACCATTATTGTGTTTATGACCCGCAGAGCCATGAGCGACAAAATTACTAAAACTAAAATCTACATTCTGATGGTCGTTGACCCGCTGCATTGATAAATGCAAAATGTTTATGTTATTCTGCGTGTTGAAATTTATTAATTATGAAATACCGCTAAACGTCGTTCATGTACTTTACATACCGGCACTATTTTGTAATTAATAGCAATCCATCTGCGACATACTTATAATTGTTAAAGTACACAGTTCTATTTATATTAAAAGTCAATTTTGTCTGAACATGATTGTTGCCGATAGCACCATTATTTACGACAGCTGATGCCGATATTAAATCATTGATACCAGCGGATGCTGTTGCAGATATTACATGCATAATTAATAGTCTCATAACTACATCCCCGAAGGCTTAGAGACGTAATACGCCCAGACATTGCTAATTAATAACTCTTTGCCTGACTCAGAAATCGCTCGGGAGTGATTTCCGGCTTCTTCACGCACAGCAGTCACATTAGTAGTGGCCACAACTGCGCCACCGACAAAAAAAATCAAGCTGTATTACAAATGAATACCTATAAGCTGCAGAATAATATAATTAATCATAAACTAACTTTGTAATGAGATCAGTTTAATACCTAATCAATAAGGAATAGAGTACTTTTAAATAATCCCAGCACTGATGAAAAAGCCAGACCGGATGAGGAGCCTATGGGTCAATTTTGCAAGGGCACTATAGTAATATCGTATTACAATGAAATACCATTATCGTATTACATCATAATAAGACATGTTTGTTTGCTAATGCGCGGCTACTCCGCTGTTGGTAAATACTCGCAAGCCTCTCTGTGGTCAAATAACAATGCGGATGTTGAAAGTGGTGCTGATGTTGGCTACAGCCCTGCTCTGTTTAATAATATAATCGTTCATACCGTTCCTTCTTCTCCTTCTTATCCTTCTTCTTCTTGGGTTTGTGAGAATGTTCAGGTTGCTGCTCGTCCTCGGGGCTGCTTGGCGCACTGCGCTTAGATTTCTTACTCTTGTGCCGCACTTGTTCGTCATCTGTTATTCCACCTTCTTCCGGTGTCGGCGATTTCTAATAAAGCGTTATTTGTATACATACCAATTTATATAAATATATTTATATGTATGTACAATGTTGGTACTTTACCAATATATGTATATACATATAGATATATCTACTAGGTACTTATTTTTCTACAATTATATAATAAATATTATTTTTGTACTAATTTCTTTTAGTTGGTTCTAAATACGAGTTCGCCGCACTCACAGGTACTGGGGAATGTTTGCGGTGTTTCTTCTTAGATTTCTTATGTTTCCTGCCTTCGTCCGACGTCCACGTGCCGTGGCTGGGCGCCGGCGACGGCGAGCGCGCTGTTGCCATCGGAGACGGCGATCGCGATTTCGACTGCGATTGAATAAAGAACAAGCTTTAAACACATGTGTTCTTAGAAAGTCATGCATTGCTTAGTTTGCCAGTCGCTTTTAATATAACTATTTTCATATTACAATATGAAGTCAAGAGTGTCTTTATAAAAGGCGTGTTTTTAATGCTGACATAATGAAGTGTTGTCAATGTGTTCGTTTATAGGTAGTTTACAGCCGCTATTCACACAAACTATTGTAAAGGCTGTATGAAGACCGAGGAAACACCGGCTCATGTGTCATACTGCAGAGGCGCAAGCGACTATCGGATGAGGTTTCTAAATAATAAATGATGAAGATAGTACTTGTACTTGTCTTTCTGGACATAGTTATGGTGGTTTCGAGTACCCAACCACTTACATCGGTCACTTAAGAATAATGGCCCAATCACGAGGCTAAATACGGCCAACTTAATATGTATGTTGGCCGTATTTAGCCTTGCGATTAGTTATTAGATGTCTTAACTAAATATCGCAAGTGGGAAACGAATGTGACAAAAAGTAACCTAAGAACCTTTAGTAATTAAATACCAAACTCTGTTGACAGTATACATGTTATACACAATTGACTTGGCCAGGACTTAAAATCTTGTAGGTATTTGCTATATAACTTGTTTAAAGGTTTGTTTTCAGTCAATTGGTAGGTAGTTATTCAGCGCCATAAAATATGTAATGAAACACTAACCAACGAGGCGGAGTGAGAACGCTTCTTTTTCTTGGAGCGCTTTGATTTCCGCGACTTCGGGTGATGATAGTGCATGCAGCTCTCTTCTTGTTCATGTTGGAAGTCCTATAAATAAAACATCGCTTAGTACAAAAATATGAACGTAAACAAAAACGTGCACTCAATGTTACAATTACATAACTACAGAGATCACAGAGAGTACGCCGAGTCTGGTGTAAAGTCCACCGCGACACAGATAAAATTACTAATGCGGCAGTAAGATAAAACGGTAAAAGCATGCAATGTTAAAATCTGCCATGTTTTGTAAAATAATTAAAAACCAGTAAGAAAACTAAAATAAACAAGTGTGTGAAACCTGAATGTTATAGATTTAAAAAATTCGTCGTAGCACGGGGGAAGTTACTTAAATTTGGCAACAGAGATCTATTTCTAAAATAGACTTTCAGTTTCTGTGCATCCGAATGGTTGTTCCAATAGAAAAAAGATCGGGTAGAAAGAAGCAGACAGTTGTCTATTTCATTTTAGCAATTATGCTAGTGTAATGCTTGCTGACACCTGTTGTCACTGCTGAATAATCTTGGCTATCTATAACCATAGAGGTAGAAGCATAATATAAAGCATATACTGGGTATAAGGGACAGCGTAACGAAAACTTTACTAACACGTCATTCTATAGGTACTTATCTCGACGAAAACTTCTATTAATAAAAAACGCAAGATGAAAGATTTTATATTGATTAATATAATTACGCGGTACGCAATGGATTGCTACTGATACAACGCAACGCTCATGCTTTAAAACACGCCAATTTAATAACATTGCTGTATTTTAGTAAAATGTGGTGTTAATTGATTTTTATTTAATAAAATGTTATGATATACAGTCAGAAAAATAAAAATTTCAGATATAAATTGGGATTTTTCTGACGAAAATTCCAACGATTGTAACTCAGAACTATGGTCTGAATCTGCTATTTCAGTTTTCGGTACACCGTCTCTTACACCCAGTATAGAATGTTCGTCTATTAAGTAAGTATCGTGATCACTGAGCTCTATAAACCTTATAAATCCGAAGGCGATCTTCATCGTAGGGCACGGCAGCGAACTCGGGCGCGCCCAGGTCGAGCTTCTCCTTGAGCTCGCTCCACGGCAGCTGGTGGTCGATGTTCGCGTCGCTCAGGGCCCACTTGAACGCGCTCTCTATCTTCTTCTGAGCTTTCGATTCTTCCTTCATCTTCTCTTTGTTTCTGGCTTCAGCCTGATTTAATATATTTTATAATAAGTTATTATTAAGAAAGAGTGATGTCACACCCGGTAGTCGTAATTCGCCATTGCATTTTAAGGTCAGTTTACCTTAAGTAAACAGATCTGTTTTACGCAAACCATTTTGTTCTTATTAACCAAAAGGATTGATCATGTTTTACTATAGTTAATAATAATATCAGTCCCGTCTATAAACTGTCCCAAAGCTGGCCACAGGCCTCCTGTCAGTGCCAGTTCCTGTTCAGTTAAGCCATTGTCCATGCTGGCCCAGTGTGGGATGGCAGACTGCACATATCTTTAAATTAACTGGTTTATTAGGGTATACTCACTTTTTCTAGTAACGAATTATAGGTCAGTTTGACGTTCCCTGCGTCTAGAGAAGCAGATTTACTGTCTTCGCAAACAACAGTCGCAAATTCTTCAAATGTAGTGTCTGGCTTAACTTCAAAACCTTTCTCTCTCAATATTTCCTTGATTACTTTCTTTTCGTCGTGGAAACGCGCCTTTAGGTTTTCTACATAGAATTTGAATAAATCCAGAGGTGTTGATCCACTTTGTCCTATAACAAAACATGTTTATGGAGATATATTAAAAAAATAATTTATGTATAATGTTGTATTTACTATTAAAAATATTAATTATAATCATAAAAAGGCATCTAAGCTTATGCTGATGTCAGAATTGTAATTTGGTTGTATTTTATAAGCAATGCAACTCCTAGCCACGCTTAACATGAAACTTGAATGTGATTCAACCATTACTTTCAATTTGCTTTCAGAGCCCTTCATTTTTTTAAATGTATTACAATGAAATGTAATCTTACCAAGCATAGCTGAGAATCTCATATCAGCTGATATGACAGGATATAATTCCACCCACAAAGACATTGATGTCAATTTTCCTTCTTCATGCAGACTATCCAGCAAAACCTGTGTCAATAATAGTCAAGTATGTACTTAATAGAACTTCTCAAAAGCAAATGCGTATTCTATGGCGACCACGACGTGTGTAGGGATTATGGCAGTGAGCAGGGGTGTTGACTATTAGGCTTTATGTTTTAGCCACCTATACAGCCTTCATATATTATACTAACTTGTTTAATCGCCTTAAACCCCACCGTTGCACACGAGCGAGATTATAGACGAAATCGTTATTCTGGTTAGGCCAACGTTAACGCCAGCGGAAAGACAAAATCTACATTTATTCGCCAGAAACACCTGTCAATTCAATTTAGTTTTTATAATATAACATAACCATCCTACTGGCTTGGAGTTTTATATAAAAGCAGTATTGTAGCGAGTAGGCCAGTTCACTCGCACGACTCAACGCGGCACAGGACCATACAATACTATGTCCGAGCGGGCCGTGTGCAGAACGAGTCGGACTAGACCCCGCCTTCCGTCTACTGTCTACACTGACGTGGTCAACACCTGCGCACAACGGTCAAGCGTAAACGGTTATTATTATTAAATAGTGCTTAGCAATTCGTATAAATACCTGTGTATTTTTGTATGATTATTCATTACTGCTTTAAACTTTGTAACTGCAAGTAAACTATCGCCTACGCCTGCCGCCTAAATACCTTTACTCCGCTATGGTTATACGTAGCTATACTTACGAACATTGCAAGTAGTATATGAAGCTTAACAAAACTGAGTTCTAAACCACTTCAGTACGATCAGAGGACCTCTCTGATTATACTGCTTTAATGTGAACTTATTAACTCTTGCTAAGTTTAAATCAATATCTTACCAAAAAGTTATCTCTATTTTTTCTCTGCTGCCGTTTATTTCTCTTTTTGACTTGTTCTCTCTCTTGGAGATATTCCGCTTCTAGGTTTCTTATATGTTGCTCAAATACTAAAACAAGAATATAAGTATATCAAACTATTGTTCTTGCTAATAAATAACTGACATGCAATAAGGGATGAAATGCAAGAATGGCCCAAAGGTTTACGTAGAATTCTTTTTTCTATAATTGTGCCCAATGCAACAAGTTTGTTGCTAGTGTAGCGACCCTGCCTTTGCTTTAATTTTAGAATCAGAATCATCGCAAGGAACTGAAAGCGCTCCGCGCCACTGTCCCTTCGCAACCACTCAGTTAGGTCATAGTACTAACTGTATTTATTATATCTGTAACGGGTACCAGTAAACATACTGGATGTTTCTTAGTATAGTGAAAACCTCTCAGGGTCTGATTATACTTGTTATTATGAACAACTTTTGATCTGGGACACTGCCTAAATCACGAAAAAAATCCCGTCCCATACATTTTGTCGGGATCAAAGTGCAATTTTGTATGGAACAGCTGTTTTTTCGCGATTTTGGCAATGTCCCATAACAAAAGTTGTTAATAATAACAAGTATAATCACCTCCTGAGAGCTTTTCACTATACTAAGAAACACCCAGTATATCCATATCTACCATGAACCATTTCATTTGAACATCCACAACAACACTTCTGATAACTCCTACACTAGCATAGGCTGAGAGATCGTCGATCAACAAAAGATTGAATCGCCATAAATAGAATGGCAATAAAGAATACTGAATAATTAAGGTTAAGCTTAAAAGTTCAAGTTTGTTTCTGTTTCATACCAATGAGAGCATCTTCCTTGTCCATGCCCAACAGACTGACGTCATTCTTGAAAGCAGAATTCTCTAGCAGCAGCACCTGAGCCTCACTCCAAGTACTACTATATGTTATTTCACTCATGTTCTCCAAAACCTAAAACAAATAAATAAATTTAAAATAGGAATGGTTACACAACTATACATACATTTAGGTATCATATAATAAATGATAGTGCACCTGTGCCAACATTTTCATGTTCCGTTTCTTCAATGCCTTGGCCTCTTCTTTTTCGCGTTTCGTAATAGTAAATATGCAATCTTCGAATATATCTCTACGATCAGATTCAGGTACACATCGCCATATCTAGAAACATGAACACAAATATGAATATAATAAGTTATATCAGTTATGATCAGTGATCGGAATAGGTAGAGCTAATGTACCTAAAGTTCAAAGAACAGAGATAAAAAGTGGAGACTTCCTTACGGCTAAAAATATTATATTTTCAAACAATTTTAGCTTTTTGTTATAAACTTAAATATTATATGTTTTTTATATATAAACAAAACTAACCCGTATTTTTAGTACAATTAGTAATTATACTAAGAATACGGTTTAATTTAGAGCAGTATTAAATACTATTGCATTGTAATTATTAATTACAATGCAATATCTTTATTTAATACTGCCCTCAATATGATTACTGTTAAACCATATTCTTAGTATAATTACTAATTATACTAAGAATACGGTTTAGTTTTGTTTAGATTTTTTAAAATTAGTTTTAGGCTAGTTTTCTTTAATTTTTAGTTCATAACGAATATAAGAGGGAAAAAAATGGCAAATATGATAAAAAAACACAGTGAAAGTACAACAGAAACTGTTACTTCCAAAACAAATGATGACCAACCCGGTAAGCTTTTCATTCTATTGGGCGTAACTGTTTGTTTAAAAGCTAAAATGTTAAATATTATAAATTTACTATTGGTACCCAGGTAGTGCTATAGGTTAGCACTACCTAGGCACTAGCTAGGCTTTTTATGATAAAAATATGATAATATTTAGATATTTTTGAATAATTGCTTTTAAACTATCGGAAGCGGCAGATTCGATACTATACTAGTACAAAGGGCAAGCTTGTTCTATCGAATCTACCACTTTCGATAGTATTCTCTGGTATTTGTTCTGAGAAATTTATTGAAAGTGGTACATTCAATAGTTTACTCTGCTAAGAACACATGGAACGTACCACTTTCGTTACTTTACTGCGTCAAAATCTTGCATTTTCGATGGATGTTGCAATATCCTTTATCATTTTTTTTGTATTTCCAGCATTTCATGTGCGATGTCAATTCACCGACGAAGAGTAGAGATATTTAAATAATATTTACGCAGGAAATGATACCTATATATATATATATATATATATATTTGATAACAGTGAAATGAATGTACTCCTGTTCCATCTCCTAACTCTAATCAAATATTTTTATTTACACAATAAACCAAACCTTACAATCTTGTAACAACGATGCAGTTAAAGTACTTTGTGATATTCCAAGTGTAAATCATTTGATATCAGTATCAGCTTCTGAACTAGGAACAGCCAACACCCAAACTTTCAGTAGAAATAGCAAGAGCCGGGTAAGAAAAGAAACAAGCATGTTACCAATGGAATGATATTCTTTGGAAATTTCTCAAAAATGCCGGTCAGAAGCACGTTAGCCAAAAAGGTAAAGAAATGCCAGCCAAAACAACGAAGAGTACATGTCCTATGACTTGCAAGCTGAAATGCTTCATTCCTAATAAGGAAGAAATAAGACAACTTATCGAAAATAATTTTTCGGAAACTTACAGACACTAAACAATGGGAGTATAATAACAAATTTACTAAGAAGAGAGAGAACTGGCTATGCAAAATTCTAGTCAAACAGTAATTGCAACTAACGACTTTCAGAAGGTACTTAACTGCCATAATAGAGGGGTTTCTTTATTTTATTACTAGCTGTCCCGGCAAACGTTGTTTTGCCATAAAAACATGTTTTGACCAAAAGATTTAAAAAAAGTTTTGGGGTGGACAACCCTTATCACTAAGGGGTATGAAAAATAGATGTTGGCCGATTCTCAGACCTACTCAATATGCTCACAAAATTTCATGAGAATCGGTCAAGCCGTTTCGGAGGAGTACGGGAACGAACATTGTGACACGAGAATTTTATATATAAGATAAAAGAAAGTTGTCTCTTATCTCAGATGCATAAGAGACAACTTCCCTTTTTGCAGCATCAAATACTGCTGGCAGTATTTGGAATGAAGGAAGCATCATGTTACCTGTGTGCCTGAAAATATAGCCAAACGTGGATCCAATCCAGCTTAAAGTAGCAGATGGTGCACAGGACTTCAGATTTTGGTTGGATATTTGCACCGGACAAAGGCGTAACAGGGTTGTCTATAGACTTTATATGCACGCTAGCAGGAAATTCAACATCGATATCACGTACCGATTTTTAGAGTCGGGTCACACTCAACAAGAAGCTGACAGTGTGCATGCTCTTGTTGAGAGATTTTTAAAGGCAATTTTTTTTATACTCCTGACCAATGCCGCGCTTTAGTTTGTTAGGTGAAAACATTAAGTTACTGAAGTAACTCAAGACATTTTATTTGAATCTAAAACCTTGTTAGATAACAGAAATTGGAAAGAAAACACAGAAAATCAACATGTGAAGTGGAATAATATTAAAGAAATTCATATAAAATAATGTACCCTAATGTTATTCTTTACAAAAATGACTTGGATTCAGACTACATGACCGCCGAAATAAAATTATTTATAAAATTAATTGGTTAGAAATCAAGAAAGTGGATCGTCGCTATTGTAGTTTGCCGATATCGGAATCAAAATATAAAGATTTGTTGTCATTTTGTACTTCTCGTCTGGACATATTCATGTCCAGCATTACAAAATAAGAAAGGAACAGAGTATGATTTTGTATGCTATTATTTATGTACCTAATTATTGTGAAGTATAGTAGTAGCTTTTTTAAATAAGTATTTCTTATTAGTTTAAATTGAAACAAAAGTTCAGTACCTAAATATATCTATTTACATTGATTGTTGGTTAAGTAACTTAAGCAAGTTTAGTAGGTATATAAAGTAGATGTCGTGATAATTACACTGTGTTGAACTCTTATATATGATAATTCTATATCTATGATATGATTAATAGGTGCGTTAAGATTTCGTTCTCTTTAAATTACAAATGATTATATCGATGTTAATTGTAGATTTATATTATACTCATGATTATACTTAGTATAGAGCACTCTGTTCTGTAATAATATTACTTTATAAAGCATTGTGATAAAAATATTATTTTATTTTGTTACTCATAGAAAAAGAGTTATACCTTACGTATTTTAATAAAACATTTAAATTATCATTTGCATACAAGTTAAAAGCTGTTTTATTATTACTTGTGTTGCTTAATTCTTTATTTTTAACACGTATTTCTTGATTAACAATGTCGGATTGTGTTTTTCTTTATTTGGCATAAATACGCCAGAAAAATAGCAGTAAAAGCTGGACATAAATAATTAATAGGAAGGTATCGCATATCGAAACTAGCTTAGTGTTAACATGACTTGAGCAATGTAACAAATAATACAATCGAAAATTCCACATTCAATAGTTCACTAGAAAATGTTGTCATAGAACACTGTCGAAACTGGCACATTCGATAAAAACGTAACCAGCGGTAGCCAAGTAAAATATCGAATGTGTTATATTAGAAAAAGTATAATAATTATTAAAAACTATAGTAGATGGTACAAAACAGTCAAACTTGCCACTTATCACACAGTTGTAATATTGCATATTCGAATTTAATGTTTAACAAAAATCGAATTCTAAACTTAAAATCGCTCTCCTGTAAAGTAGAGGATTTACAGTTTCGATAGTTTACGTGGGGACCGTCGTCTTGCGCTCATGTTAAATTGCCGTTCCTTCGGACTATGAGAGTGAGGGCATAGAGAGAGTCCTTGCATTTGCGCACACCCCTTAACTATCATATGTCCTGTGTAGAGGCTAGACTCCGTCAAGATTGCCCGTCGTGGCTTGGAGGACATTATTATTAATAATAATAATAATAAAACATTTATTTCGGACATAATCCATATGAGTTAGTAACAATTTACTTACAAACTATGTTAGTAAAAAGAAATAAATTAAGTATACATTACAGTTTTCCCGTAACGATGCCCACCCACTGTGCCTGTATGGGACAATCATTACGGGAAGCAAACATTTGTAGAATGCTGTTGGTGCTACTACGCAATCTTTGAAAAAGTGACGCCGCTTTTTCCGCGTGATAGCGTGAAAGCCGTCAACGCGCGCAACTGCAAACATCTGCGACGCACTGCAATGACGCGGTAGCTCCAACAACATTCTGAAAGCGTTATTGTATAATATGATTGTAATAATTATTATTTGTGAACACTTACATCTAAATTGCTAAACATTTCCTCGCATTTATAATATTTCGTAAGAGATGTTACACGATCACAACTCAACAGGAACTCTTCTAAATTCTCTCGATTCTTTTTAGTTTTTAACCTGTAGAATTAAAGCATAATATTATCTATAACAACTAGAAACATCTAGATTACTTCTTTGGATTAAAAGTAATGGAAAACATAGCCTAGATCACTCCTTTGACTGCAGATGGCGTAGTGGTTGAAGTAGTCGTCACGCCACTGTCACTGCACCGAGTGTTGTGGGTTCGAATCCCACACGGTACAAAAATATGTGATCCACAAATAGTTGTTTAGAGTCTGGGTGTTCTTTGTGTCCATTGTTTGAATGTTTGTAAAGTACCCAGGCACAGGAATTATTACTAGTGCGGAAGCTGTCGTTTTTATAATAACTCCTTGCGTGGTTCTTTGCTTGTTTGCGAAACTCTTACAGCAATAGATTTATTCATTCTGAACATTAACTTGAACAGACATAGTGCCGGCAGATATACATTAATTTAAAAAAGAAATGTGTTGTGCATAAATACGATTAAAAACATTAATATAAGCTATTTATTTCCGTAGAGAAAGACAATTACTATATTTGTATGTATAAATATGTAATATATTATTATTTGTATACCTTTGCTCTTCTCTCTCATCTTTTAATTTTTGAGTTTTGTAAGCATTAAATGCCTGTTTCTTCTCATTAAGCTTTTTGAACGTCACATAACGCGGATCTTTAGATATTATTTTGACACATTGCTCCCAAGTCGCATTTGATGGCACATTCTGAAAATATATTTAAAATTATTGATATAAGATTTACTTGCAAATTGATAGCAAAAATATTGTTAAAGTAATAAATTATTTGATAACAGTTTCTTTTAAAACTCTTTTTGTCATCTGGGCCTTAACGATCCAAACACTAGTCACACAACTTCAAACTATTTGCTAACCACAGATGCTATCACAGATGAGATTGGGTCCAGGAGACTTTTTCATAGTCTCTGAGGTTTCAACCTAGATATCGAAAGAACAGTGATAAAAAGGAATACAATAAAAATTAAGATTCAATAATATATTTCGCTATCTTACTCTATCTTTTAATAATTCCTTAAAAGCTTCAATGGCCTCCTTCTTATCTTTGTATTGCAGCTCAGGCTGTTGCTCTAAATTTTCGACATGGTTGCCTTGTGGTGGAACAGCTATATCTTCAGGCTTGGCTGTAAAAATATTTGCTACAATATTATTTACTAAATAAAGCTTATATTTTATCATAATATATAGTATACAGATAGTTTCTACAGCATTATTTTCTACCTCATAAAAGATTAAGAGAAAGAAAAAGAGTAAAAGAATACCCAAATAGCATGTATATTAAACTTTAGGTAGGTGGATTAAATTAATTGTAATTAAGCCAAAATGTAAAAAAACGTATGTTGTATGATGACGTATGTTACTTACTTTCCTCAGGTATAGGTATAGAATTTGCTAAACTGGGATCAATAGAGGCAAGGGTTTTCGCCATTGCTTCATCTAGGGCTGAACTGCCAGAGGGTCCAACAGATGGTGATGCTGGTAATGGTACATCCCCAGGCGTTACTTCAGCGCTCAGTGCCGCCCTTAAAAGATTAATTATATCCATAACAAAGGCTTACTTTTAATATCAATATCGATATCAACACAAAACTAGTTATGATAAAATATGATTAAAATTTTAGCATGTGTATTATGAATAAAAATATTACTGTGCAGCTTCTTCGGCAGCTATTTTGTCCTTGATCTCTTGAAGTTCCTTAGGAATAATCCAGCTAGACTCTTTTGTTTCTATATTGTGAAAGTATAGTCGACCAGCATCAGTAGTGTATTCTTTCCAAACACATGCAGACAGTAACTTCTGTTAAGACAAAGCACATATGTCAAAATGCACATACTTTAAACCTAGAATAAATCAGAATCAGGCAATCATCATCATCCGGAAATAAGGCATAAATAATATTTGTCTGGAAATTTTCATAATTTTACAACCATGATAAATAATAAATATTGCCATGCTGCCCAGTGATAGACTTATAAAATCCATAAGATTGTTTTAAAACTATTTAAATCTGTTGTTTCAAACATAAAAATCACATGCTTTTTTTTGTACCATACTAGGATTAAATCCTGTGTCTCCAGAAACTTTCAAAACAATCAAATGACAGTCATAAATAACAAGACTTGGTACAAGTATTTGCTAATCACAATTATTTTTGTCCCATGTGGTGTTCTAACTTGCCTATGTTATCAGAGCAGTCAAAAGCATTATTATCTAAAGCATTTTATTTTTCTTTTACTGAATTTATTTATTAATCATAGTCCATGAGAAATTATATTGAAAACCAGAATATTTAATTTCCAAAAAAATAAATGTTACTTATAATTTTTATAAAAAGCATAACAGGATGTGTTCCCCAACCTTTACCAACCACCAATTTATACATGTCATAAATTCTGATTTTGTCAATCATTGTCATTTTATTTGTTGCTTAAAAGGTTTAGTCCTTTTTTTGGTTTTACTTAATAAATTAAAAAGGTTTTGTATGTATATAATAAAATAATTCTAAATGGGCATTACATTGTGTATAGTGGACAGCAAATTTACATATAAATAATATAAATGGCTACATAATTATGTTGGATACTGTCAGCCATTGTCGTCTATTAGCCTGTATAGGAGACAAAATTGTAAGGTAGACTATTGCAGATATATTATCATATTGCCATGATATTATATTGTATCCTATACATAATATCATCATTCATAATATTGTAGCTGCATATTGCAGTAAAAACTTAACCTGTTTAGTAGCACCTATAAGTCAGCTATAATTAAGTTTAATTTACATCAGTAAGAAGGGCTGTCCCCAAGGAGGAGTATCTCACCACTACTGTGGAACATCGTGCTAGATGACCTGTTGAAACGCCTTAACAGCAGATGCTACTACACAGTTGGATATGCGGACGACATAACCTTTCTGATCAAAGGCGACTCAGAAAACAATCTGTAATTGCATGCAATCAGCCCTTAGAATCATGGAACAATGGTGTAACCATCATGAACTGACAGTGAATCCGACTAAGACAGAACTGGTCCTTTTCACTCATAAAAGGAGATTCCAGTTGAACAACATGCCAAAATTATTTGAAATGGAACTCACCCAATTGCAAGAAGTCAAGTATTTGGGCGTAGTACTCGACCACAAGCTGAACTGGAGTAAACACCTTAACACGAAAATAACTAAAGCATGTACAACATTCTGGCAATGCAGAAGATTAATAGGCAGAAAACAACCAACGGGCGAAACTTCTAAACAGTCCAGAAACTATGCAGGAGGTACTGCACAACACCGGTCCTCTATTATCTTTCTGAACGGAGCTGAAATGGTATGAGTAGACAAACAATTTCTGGTATTGGTTACTTACGCACAATGGCCCAATTATGGGGCTAAGTGCAAATAACACACGTCCAACTAACCAAGTAATTAAACAAACAATACTTAAACATAAAGGTTAATCAAGTAAGAACAATAGAAGATTCATACTTCTGCAGGAGTTTTCAAATCATCAGGCTTTTCCCACAAGCTTTGTTTAGTAACAGAGTTATAGTAATATGTTCTACCATCCGGAGCTTTGTGTTCAGACCAAGGACTGCTCTGATTAGCTGTTGGGGCTACATCTGGAGCTGGAGCATTTAAGTCCTAGAAAATAAACATACATAATTACTGTTTAGTGTTTTCATTTTATGCATACATAAAGAGCCTTAGAGCAGATTTTTTACAAATCTTGATGAATTAGCTTATGTTGACATGTTCTTGCTTTTATAGATGTTTTATATATTGCTACAGCTGATATTATAACTCTTTAACATTTAGTTTAACTGCCTTTACATTATAATTTGATTTAACACATTTAGTGTTTAATATATAATATGTAATAAGTTTACATTCTCTTCATAGTCACACAATACATAAATATTGTGTCTTCATATTATACAATGAGATCTTCACATTTGCACACTAATTTCCAAAAATGCTGAAACAACTTTAATGTGTTTTGCTGTGATATTATTAAGCATTATATATAGCATTATATTGCATTAAGTTTTGATTGTTTTCAAAGAGTTTAGGATATGAAGATAATAGACTCATGTTAACCACATAAAATCCTAGGTATACCTAATAAAGATGTTCTAGGTATCCAGCTTTTTAGTTAACAAGCAATAAATGCCTTTATATTTTTAGTTTATTTTATGTTACTATTGTGAACAGGTCTGGCAATAAGTCAAGATTTTATTGAAAACTAAAACAAGCAAACAAACTATGTTATGATCAAGTTAATATAAATATAATATGATTGACATCACATAACAATGAGATTTTTATAAATTGGTAAAGATATATAACTTCGTTGAAACTTTAAAATCTTACAGGTTTAAAGGCTGGAAAGCCTGGTGGTGGCATAGAGAATGGCGGAATCATAGGTGGGAATCCCATAGGCGGCGGCAAGCCTGTCATATTCGGCGGCATTCCCGGCACTGGTGGCATACCCACTGCCGGCGGCATCGGCGGCGGTAAACCGCTCAACATTGACGGAGGCATCAGGGGCGCCGAACCAATCAGACCAGGCGAACTAGTCCCCGAATTAGGCGGTTCCTGTATGTTACACAAAGAACTTTAAATTTATATATATTAAGCTAACTCTGACTGAGTTAGCTTAATATTTATAAATTTAAAGTCACCACTATACTACCAATTAACATCAAGCTAAAATATAATTCTAGTAAACATACCATGGTGTCACAAGTGGTCAGTTGCCACTCAATAGTATTACTCCCTTCTGTTATATTATTTAAACGCTTGGTAATGCCGTTCTTTGTTTACATCTTATAATGTGTTATTTATTTAATTGGTGAATGAAGTGTCACTGAACTTTCCACTGATTTTCTATTTTTCAGTATGAATATTATGGAGTTTATGGACGAGCCAAAAGAGACTACTGAAAGAAGAAGAGGTTATAGTAATCTGAATCATAGACAATACAATATTGACATAAGCAATAGTCGTGCGCACAACGGACACAAATTACAAATAAATGAAATGCGATAAAAACGAATAAAACAATGACTGCTTATTTTATAGGTATGCTATACAACTTTAAACAATGATGCTGCTTAAACAGCCATTTACTACAATATATTCCGTATCTTACCTTTTTATTTCGTTTTTCATGTTTAGATATTATAACTAATATTTTCTAGAAATGTTTAACACTGCTGTCAATCAATTTTCTGCTTAGATGCACGAACGCGCCGGCTGAACGCCCTCAATTTCACACCCATAGA
Organism: Catocala nupta; assembly: GCA_963675205.1. NCBI lineage: Eukaryota > Metazoa > Arthropoda > Insecta > Lepidoptera > Erebidae > Catocala > Catocala nupta. Next base: position 19,380,509 of record OY776086.1, on the reverse strand, counting down.
TTACAATTCACACCAGAGGAATTGCTACTACTTAAAATATATAAAATGTGTCTGTTGAGTCTGATGCTAATTAATTAAATATTTTGTGATGTATTTATGTATCTGTGAGTATTATTTCATTAAAATAAAAAGTTAAGATGCTGTTATAAAATATCTTTACAGTAATCAATAAATATATTATACTTAACATTAGCATAATACAAATACAATACATAAAAAGTATAAATCGAGGTATAAATCAGTGCCTCCTGTGATGTGATATATTATGTCGAGTTGTACCATTTTTGTAATTTTACATAGAAATAATCAGAAAGAAATTATGATATTTTGATGTAACTCACGTTCTTCTATCTACCATAGTTTTGGAGATAATTGTGTGCAAAGTGATATAACTGGTGAAATTTTTTCAAAAATATCATGAAGATAGATCAAGTTGTAACCTCTATAAGTAATTGCTGCACACATTATTTTCGTGTTGCACTGTATAAGTATGATATATATTTATTTGCACAGTTAATTTTTCATCTTACACGAAGACAACTTATAAATGCAATATAATTTAACTGTAGTTGTATTATTTATCGCGCAATGCCGTTATTTTAGCATGTATTAGATATAAAAAATTGGTACAAATTACAGGTATTTTAAGATTTACTTTAAAACTATAATATTGACCACAAAAATGTAAATGAAAAGCTAAAGGAAATGTGTTTATCTACAAAAAAAAGTAATCAAGTTTAAACCAAACCCACTAACGCGAACTAGATATTTTAAAATCTTGTTTTTGTTCTTCTGTAGTGCTGAATTTTGACTTGCATCCTTTTTCACAGGAGGCCACAGAACACAAATAACCTAATGGAAATATGACAACTTCATACAAAAAAAATTAAGACAGAATTCGACTGTGCTGACTGGGTCTCACTAAACTATTCAAAGCGCGAAGATTTGAAAGCGGTTTCTGATTACACCTAAAGAATGAATTTTAATTGGAAACTAGAAACGAACCTGCAATACTACTAACGGAAAAGTAACATGCGCGACTTTGCCTTAGTATTATTGCAGATTCGTTTCAGTTTCCTAAAGTTAACCTCCATACTAGAGTTAATGGGTTATAAAAATAACAAACAGGATAGTGGAATTATTAATATTTATTGACATTGGAAAACAATACATTTTGCACCAACGTTCTGATTTCTAAATACATTTTTGTAGTGAAACGTTTTTAAAGCATTAATGGCGCCAAACAAATTCTCTTTAGGATCTTGCTGGAGATAAAAGCACGGTGTCAGATCACTGGCAACTCGACGTATGACACCAGTGATCTGACACCGTGCTTTTGTTTAGGCACATGAAATATTCTCACAATGCCATTCGAGGTCCAGCTCCATCCATCCTTCGAAGCCGGTGAGCTCCGACACTCCACAAATTCTAGAGGCACAGAAATATAAACAGAGACAATACAACCTACCTTTATTTATATAGATTAAAATACGGATCAAAACGTATATACAGGGTGTCCGGTAATTAATAGATAACCTTGAAATGTCTTATAGTATAACTGAAGGCCGTTCAGAAAAATGAATATAAAAAGGAAAAACAAAAAGAAAAATATATATTAAAAGTTGCAAGCTATATTAGCATAGCATACTTTTGACTGTCTCTCTATTAGCATAATTAGTGTTTAATAATAAAACAACAAAAAACCGATGGATTTCATTCATTTATGGTAATTACTGTAGAAACTTTCTTGTATACTACGGTATACAAGAAAGTTAGACATGGTAATTAAAAAAAAACCCATATCTCAGGTAGTAGTTAGGATAGTTTTTTTTTCATATATTTTCTGAACGGCCATCAGTTCCACTATAAGACATTTCCAGGTTATCCGTTAATTACCGGACACCTGTATAAAGCTGGCACACAAACGTTACCTTTATCTAGAACAGTTTTTATGAAATAACCAAATATTGACTACAAACTTAGTTTTGGGATCAGTATCCAAGCGATGCGAATTCATTAATTTAAGTAACACTGTTTACAGCCGTGGTGGGCAAATGGAGTGAAATACTACTATTGTGTATTAGCATAATTATTATATTAGTCTTGTATTCGATTTGGGTCGGGCAGTGTTTGTCATTGTCTATCAAAGAATTACTTCTAGTGGTACGGTGTTTGGAACTGTATCTGTGTCTAGCAGGTGGCAATAGACTCACTCGCTACTAATTGAAACTTAAATAGACCTCTTCCTTTTACTTCGGGAATACAGGCGTAAAACCATGTTCATATTTCGGTACCTATGTTACGGGAGCCTCTGTGACTGGCAATGATTTTACGTCAATGATCTAGGCTAAAAAAGTTGTCAAACAAATATCATATGGTGTCAAGTGTGTCAACTATTCAATGACAAGTGGTTGTAGAAATCGTTATTTTTGTTAAAAGTTTACATTTTCTGAAGTTGATAGTAATAATGAGATTTCAATAATGATTTCATTGGTAGCAAATATAATTAATGTATTCGCTATAACTCTTCAAAATTTACTACTACTAGCATCGTTTACAGGCAAACTTATTGTTTCTATTGTAACGTGTATCTCATCTATAATATTCAGCATTTTACAAAGCATAGTTCTATTTTTCCAAATAGTATATGAAGATAATATAACGATATTTACGGAAGAGATACCAGCTTCTGCCAATGGATTGTTTGGTGCGATTAATAGTCAATTAAGTCATATGCAGAATGGAGTTTGTGATGTTTATAACGACGTATATTTGAAACTGAGTGCCGGATTAACTATGGCAAACTGGCTGACAAAAGGAGTGTTTGTGATGTTCAGCGAAATGCTAACTTTAATAAAGAATACTGTGATTTTTATAGGCGATACTGTGTGGCTTATTATTACATTCATACCAGTGCATCTGCCTCAACTTCTGAGAGTAATGTTTAAGTATATAGGAAATGTGATACTAAATACAGTGATAGATGGCTATATGTCATTATTAAAATTTACTAATTATTTGACTGAAGTGCCTTTTCAATCTTTCATGGGAATTACAAGTGCTATTGTGATAGTGCGTTTATGTGTGCATTTTAGAGAAACAATAATAACCCAAATTATAATATTCTATTGGTCACTTGTTCGCAATATCTTGTATGCATACTATGTTGTTATTAACTATTTTACAAACTCTGAAGTTGCTGTGATAACACAAATAGCCAGTGGGGAAGATGTACGTACCAGAGAAGTCAATTTTGGTTCATCTGAAGTAGATGACAGTGCTAATGCTGCTGATGCACTTTGTGTGATATGTCAAGAAAGGCAAAAATGTGTACTGACTCTGCCTTGTCGTCATGTTTGTTTGTGCACTGACTGTTGTAGGCGCTTGTATGGATATCAGCGCACATGCCCAATTTGCAGAACATTTATTTATCATTCTGTGACTGTATATTTGTGACACCAAAAAAGAAAAGTCTTCCATAATATTGTTTACATTCCTAATGATAAAAGCATTTCTTTTTGTGTACATATTTGTGGAATCTCAATAGATTATGTTTTAGTCTTTTAATCCTTTTTGTATGCAGTATAATCTGGTTCATTTGATACTAATAAGGACATAAAAAGCAGGTTAATGGCAAATTCAGATTACTGGAATAAAGGTAAATAAATGAAAAATGTTAATACTACATATTATTACAGTATCATACCTATATCCCTTGGGATTATGATATATATTATTATACCCACATTATGCCAGGTGTGATTTTAGGCTCTGCATATGGGAGAGCCTGTTGCCACCAAGTACTGTTCTATAGTTCATAGAAAATACCAGATTAGTTACATTGCACTGTAAACTAATGTAATCAATACTGTATTTATTATAATTGATGCCAATGGGTTGGATACACTTTGATAATTTTAGTGAACATTCCCCATAAAATATAACTTTTTTATTATATAGTTTTGATAATGTAATTTGTTTTCAATTACTAGTTATATGGCCCAGGCTGCACAATAGTCTGATCTGTCAACTGGCTGAACCCCAGCTCTTGCCCCTATCTAGCAGTAGCCAGCCACCATTGGCAATGGGCTGCTACTTGGACCTATTTCCATGCACCTCTTGCATTGAGCTACAGCAACCCGAAAAAATACCATAATTTTAACTTTGGTGCGATTCAGTGTGGTTCCTGCCATATGAATTTGTTATGTCATATTTATTAACGTGTCGTTATAGCCGTACCAATGCGGCCTGGACCAATATGACCTGAAAATAATAAAGTTTATTCAACTCGAAGACATATTTTCGGGAAGTTCTGTATTCTAAAAGAGAATGATATACTTCAATATTATCATTAGGCAAGTATTACCTGCATGGAAGCCAGTAATCAGCATTTAAATAATATTTTATTTTTGTAATAAAAGTTATTTTATCACATTCTAATTAAAATGTTTGATGCTTACAGTAAAACCTGTTATGAACTTATGATAGACTAGATACCACTAGCATTGTAACAAATATGTGTTGTACTTAAATAAATTATCTTGGTATTAATGTCCAATGCTTACAACTAATGATCATCAAACTTAGTAATACACTGTAAAAACCTGATACACATTATTTTTACAACTTTGGTTTCTTCACATCTTTTTATTTATTGCGTAAAGTATACAACTGTCATTGTCAAGACTGCCTGAAATGTGCATTGAAAGAACTCTCATGATCTCCTGTCTCTGCTCTGTGAATACTTTGCATACTTCTCCTGTGTCGCATATTTAGTTTTAAATCCCTTAGGGAAATATTGACATCTTTAAATGCATTTAACATAAATACTGCAGTTATTACTACAAGGAAACCACATATGCAACCTATGATATCTGGGGGACTCATATAGTCCCATTCCTTGAAGAGAATACCTGATGCAATTATAACAAGTATAGTGAACATTACATAGTAAACTGGAGTAACTACACTGGTATTGAATATATCCAGGGATTTGTTTAAATAGTTCATTTGTATCATAATACAAACAACAGTGGTCATAAAAAGCAACCAGAAAACATAATTAGAAAAGTTATTAACCTTCCCAGAAAAAGTTTCTCTCACCCCTAGGGCAACTCCTTTACAAAATACTACAGTCAAACTGCCTATAGAGGAACATAATAGCAAATACACAGCAATATTTGTGTTACCAAAACGAGGTATAAAAATTATTCTTATGATTAAGCTCATAAAGAAAATAATACAAACATATGTTATAAATAAATAATCAAATAACTTCTCCACCAGCTCATGAAAGGTTTTAATTTCTTCAGATTTTGGTGAATGTATCACAAATATTATTGAACCAATGATACAAAGAAAGCAGCCAATCTGCAATAAAACATTTAAAATATAAAACATAAAAAATATAGTACATTAAAAATAAAGTATATTTTATTATACATACCTTCCCAATAAAATTAAGCTTCTCATTAAGAAACTTTGATGATAATACTGCTGCAACTAGCACACTTAAGGCACCTAATGGAGTCACCAAAGCGGCAGGAGCAAATGCATATGCTAGTAAATTAGCAGCTTCGCCAATGCCCACTGTAATATGTAGATTCATATTAATTTGTTAGTCTACATATTTTGAAAGCAAATTTAGTAACAGGTAGGGCGAAGCAGTAGCCTAACTCAAATATAGGCTTTTGTACACTATTATTTATACATGGCTAGAATTTATTATGAAAAAGACAATAAAAACAGCTCAAGTTACTCACTTGTTAGTAGTCCAAGCCACCACATCCATTGTTTTAAATAAGCAAATCCTCCAGCCGATGCTCTTAGATTCCCAGAAGCTTGAAGTTTCTTAAGGGCAACCTTTTTTATTATGAAGCTAGATCCAATAAATATGCTCGAAGATATAGCAAGACCTAAACCTATCACAAAGTGTGTATTATTGTAGTTTTGACCGGCTAGAGTTAGTTGTGACACTTTCATCGTGTTTCAATTATGATTTGTACCGAAATAGTGGTATCGTGCTCAGTAAAAAGATTTTATGATGCACATGAGTCATTAGTGTCGAATATTTTTGTTATCTCTTTATCGATAATGCTAGAGTCCTGCGGACATAGATAAACCACTATATAACTGAAAACTTGTGTGGCTATTGCGTGTTTTTTGACAGCCAAAATAATAGTCACCAATCCACGAATGGTCACTAAAATCATAGCCACTTACGTACAACCATACAACCAAACGTACAACTGAAAGGTTCGCATCAAGATTTGTTATTAAAATCAAGACAAATAAAAATCACCTCAATTACATCGACGATAAGACTCACAATCATAGTCCATAGATAAACGAAAAGACGTGACAAGACAGACTAGCTTGATGGGCCCAGTCATAGCTAGGTTGTCAACTTGTCATCCTTTCGTTAGTAGGGTGACCACGTATTTACGTCCTAAAAGTAAAAGTGCAGTTTGCGTCATATATTTTTAACCCCCGACGCGGCGACGCAAAAACGACGGGGTGTTATAAGTTTGACGTGTCTGTGTGTGTGTGTTAGCGATGGGCGTTAAATCAACGAACTAGTTGAATCAACTGTAGATCTGCTGTCAACGTATCAACGTTAACTGTTTATGAATCAACTAGTTGAATTCGTCAACGACATTAATGAATTTAACTCGATACTTACGTTGAAAATAACATCATACATTGCAAGCGACGGTCGAATTTGAACTCTAAGTTACGTAGTAAGAGTTATTTTTGAAATAGGTACATATTTAAAAAAAAAAGATGACGAATTTAGTCAGTCCTAAGCCTGAAGAAAAAGTATGAAGGGAAGTTCATCTAAGTACAAGCATCAATCAAACGTTTTTCATTAATACATTTAATCAAATTGTTTATAAATAAACAATAAAATATCAGGTCAAATAAAAAAGGTTCAATTAATTAACGGTTTACGTTACAAGTTGACATTAGTAGCACGTTAACTCGTTGACAAATTTAACTAGTTGATCGACTAGTAACGAAATAACCGTCAACGACCCATCGCTAGTGTGTGTGTGTGTGTGTGTGTCTGTCTGTGGCATCGTAGCTCCCGAACGGATGAACCGATTTTAATTTTGTTTTTTTTATTTGAAAGGTGTATTAGTCGGGAGTGTTCTTAGTCATGTTTGATGAAAATCAGTCCAAGATGGCCGCCGCCACAAAATGGCTGATTTAATATTTTTTCACAACTCTCTCAATATGGGTATCAAATGAAAGGGCTTGAGTAGTAGAATACTACACACTATGATAAATTGCAAATCAAAGATGGCCGCAACCATAAAATGGCGATTTACTTTTTTTTTCACAGCTCCCTCAATATGTGGCGGGGGTTTTTAAATTATTATTTTTTTTATATTTACATTATACACAAACCATTATTTTTTTAATTTTTGAACTTATATTTAAATCTATATTTTTAAATTTCTCGTATAACATCTTGTTAGAATTGTCTAGTTGTAATTAGATTGATAACAAGCCGAGGCTCTTTTACGTCTTGAAACACGAAGGGACTGCCAGAATATACTTTACCGGTGGTAATAGCATAAGTATTGAATATTATTGGATTAAAGGCCTGACCTGAGATATAGAGGAAGCCGTCACTTAGTGCCCACGAAATCAAAAAAGTCAAATTTAAAGTTGCAGCCACTCAGCTCAAAAGAGTTGAAGATAAAGCCAAGGAAATCCAAATCATCCAACTGATATGTGTGCATGCAGCTTTGCACCAGGCTCCAAACGAGCTGCACCGCAGCAGTTCTTATTAGTTTTTCACCGGCGTCCTTCTCTACACTGTCAAAACCATCGTCAGCATCCTCCTGGTTCATTGCCTTGTAATATTGGGAGTCCTATGATAAATTAAAAGAACAACCGGAACGTACGAAATTAGTTTATTGAATAATTGTTACAATATAATGCCCATTATGAAGTAAACTGTATAGTAAGCAGAATACAATATTATTATTAAGGAGCTTACTTAATAGGTCAATTAATCTAAAGGAGCATACACACTTCATCTGCCCCTTACAAAGAAGAAAGAATAAACTTATCTCTATTTTTTTATATAGTGAAATAAAACATGTCTACCATGTCTACATAATAAGTAAATAAATCTAAAAGAGTATATACATTTCACCTTTCCCTTACAAAGAGAAAAAAAACTTATCTTAATCTTTAATTAATTTTAACATAATTAAAACATGTCAAACAAAATTTTGATTATATTATTATTATCATCTTACAAGTTAACGGTGCAGTGTATACATTTAGTGATGTAAGGTCTTGTTCTATTTTTATTTACTAAGTCTATCTTATTATTTTATCTATTTTTACGTTACAACCTTAATCTTCAATTACTCTATAGGCACCTTCAAATAATAGGTACATCTAATTTTCGACCTGTTTCAATAAGTAACAATACTAATTCATATTTTTGATACTTGATCGAATTTACAGACTTATCATAAATTTCTTTTCGTTTTTGCTTATTACAAAACGGAAGCCAATAGCTCCACGAATCTGTATAATTGTCACATTGAATTCCTAAAAATGCGCCCTACGTTTTGTATGCTATTTCAAGAGCTCCAATGGACTGGTGATGGTAGGCTGTTGCAGATAGCTTTTTAATATTTAAAATTTTGCAAACCTGTTCCATAGTAGCGGATATAAATTCTGTTCCTCGATCTGTTGCTATAACTGTCGGAATACCAAACCTTAAAATGAAATGTCTGACAAAAGTATCTGCTATGGACACGGCTTCTTTATTTTGTAAAGGAATAGCTTGAACAAATTTTTGTCAGCTCACACTGTTCGATCAATATATAACAGTTACTTTCGATGTCTTTGTCTAAAAACTCACTACATCTAAATATATTTTATCGAAAGCCGAGGAAGCCGTGGTGGTAATTTTAATATGTCGAAAATATTTCGACTTTTGGCATTTCGTGCATTTCTTTACAAATTGTTGTACGTCGTTTTCAATACTTGGCCAATAGTACTTTCTTTTTATAGTATTTACAATACTTCACACTCCTGCATGTCCGCTACTCGGTAGTAAGTGGAAGTCATTCATAATAATAGTCTTTTCGTCATTGTTCACTATTCTTTTTACTCCTTGTAATATGCATATTCGAGGTCCGGACCAATCTTTTAGTGACTCTATCTCTTTACAGATATTCTCAATAAAATCAATATTATCTTTCATTTTAATTATATATACTTCATCGACATGTATTAGTTTACAAAAACAACTCAGTTTCTGCATAAATTCGGCTCGCGAAAAATATGCCTTGAAACCGAGATTAATTTAAAACGTCATTCTATTAATTACAAAAATAAAACATTTATACAATCTTGCAAAATTTTTAATTAATTGCTTGCAATAAAATCCGTTTCCACTGAACCACAAGGTTTTCTTAGTACATCGACAACTCGTGGTTAATCAGGCTATTTGTCGGTGGATTGACTAAGAACCACTTTTTCAGCATCTTTCTCTATATCAGATCTTTCATCCAACTTTTTCTTCTGTGCTCTAGTCATCACAAACATACACTACTTATGCATATTTTTTAAATCGTCCTATGTTATACACACTCCAGATGAGTCTGCTACGACATGTTCTTTGCCCTTCACATATAATATTTTAAAATCATATTCCTCTAAAACTAATCGAAATTTCAGTAATCTACCTGACGGATCTTTCATGCCAAATAAATATACCAAGGTTTATGATCCGTCATTATTGTGAATTTTGTACCATACAAATACGGTCTAAAATATTTGGCAGCCCATACTATTGCCAAAAGTTATTTTTGAATAGTTGGACAGTTCATTTCCGCTTTATTTAAGGGCCTATATGCGTATGCCACTGGTCTCATATATTTGTTGCATAATACTGCACTTATAGCTACTAGCGTTGTTGCAATAGCGATAGTTTCACTATCGATAGTTAATTTAAAACTTTAACTTTACTTTTGAGTAATATTTTCTCTATGAAAGACTTAGGTCATGTAACTAACTATTTAGGTATTCATGTTGAGCAAGATTTGCAAAAAGGTATTATAGAAATGTCACAAAAACACTAATTAAAAAAGATTTTAGTGAAGTTTAATATGTGTGAGTCAAAACCTATGACTACTCCAATGGAATTTAAATTTCAGATGTTTCAGTCAAATAACTCAGATCCTAAGTTAGAAAATCAATGTAGACAAATTCTTGGATCTTTAATGTATGCTGGTTTGTGTACTAGACCTGATTTATGTCCTAGTGTAGCATATTTAAGTCGTTTTCAAAATTGTGCAAATGAAGCATTGTTAAAAGCTCTAAAAAGAGTGCTTAGGTATGTAAATGCTACACTTGACCTGAAGTTGACTTTCAATAGTAATCAAAGTACTGATTTGATTGGATATATTGATTCCGACTGAGGAAATGATATTAATGACAGATAGTCAACATCAGGATATGTATTTAAATTATTTAATTGTCCTATTATGTGATCATCTAGGAAGTAACCTACTGTTAGTTTGTCATCTTCTGAGGCAGAACTTATAGCTCTGAGTTCTGCAGTTGTTGAGGCTTATTGGCTTAAAAATATTTTATAAGATTTTGAGATTTCTGATTGTCCTATCACTATCTTTGTAGATAATCAGGCAGCCATAAGTATTGGAAATAATCCTGAAAATAATAAAAGAGTAAAACATGTTGATATTAAGTTTAATTTTATTAAAGAGAAAATTGACAGTAATATTGTACTTCTGAAATTTGTTAAAACAGATTGTCAATTAGCTGATTTCTTTACAAAGTCTTTACCTGTGAGTAAATTTAATAACTTTAGACATCTTTTAGGTTTAATGTGAGTGAATGTTAAATGTGTTTTAAATAATTGTTATAAGTTAAGAATAACCATAGAATAAGATCTAAATAAGAGACTTTTTTGTATTAGTATTAACAGTCTACTATTATGGGGGCGCATGTTTTGTTTGTTAAAGAGCTGATATTTTTTTGTTAATAAGGGAGATTTTTTTTGTTTTGTTCAAGAGTGTAATTTTTATTTTATTGAGGTTGAGTGTGAGTTGAGGGTGTTAAGCGTAGACAGAGAAAAGTACTATTTCTCGTGCGGTACATGGCTCCAGTTTGGGCAGACCTACTGGCGGCCCGAAACATTTCGGCGCTACGTGCACCACAGCGCGTCATGGCCGTCAGGTTGATTAGAGGATACCGCACGATCTCGTACGAGGCTGCGAGCCTCCTCGCCGGATCGATGCCATGTGACCTGGAAGCGGCGCTCCTGGCGTCGCTCTATCGTTGGCGCCAGGAGGCGCTAGCTCGGGGCGAAGGACCGGGTCTTGCCGCAATCAAGGCGGCGAGGTCCGAGCTCCGCCAGGTCCTAGTGGCCAATTGGAAGGAACGACTTGTGCACCCCAGTGCCGGGCACGCCACGATTGTGGCGGTAAGTCCCGTGTTTGAGGAGTGGCTGGAGAGGCGGCATGGCGCCCTCACCTTCCGGCTGACACAGGTACTGACTGGCCATGGTTGTTCTGGCCAGTTCCTGTGTCGTATACGCCGGCAAGAGACGCCCGGTTGTCACCACTGCGGCGACTGCCGCGACATTGTAGAGGACACGGCGCTGCACACTTTGGCGGTTTGCCCCGCCTGGGCATCGCAGCGCCGTGAGCTAATCGCGGCAGTCGGATCGATTGCCCTCTCGCTCCCGGCCGTAGTTCAGTCTATGGTCCGGAGTGAGAGGTCGTGGAACGCCGTCGCCTCCTTTTGCGAGGAAGTAATCTCCATCAAGGAGGCGGCGGAGCGGGAGAGGGAGCGTTTGAACCCTCTCCCCAACCGCAGAGCCGGGCGCCGAAGGGCGCGCGATGACTTCCAGCCACCCTGAGGTTTGACCTAGGGTTGGCGGGCTTTGTGGGCCTGCCCGCCATCCGTTTAGCACCAGGTCCGAGAGGCGGCGTGCGTGTTCCCACGCGCGCCTCTGTGTCGAGTCCGTCTCCCCCCTAGGGGTAGGGAATTTTTGAGCGTGAGTCCTTTGGGTAGGTCTCTTCGGGTAGTGGCCTGCCGTTTCACACGGCGGGCCGTAACCTCGGCGGGGTCGCGACTGCATGCGAAAGCGATTCGCGCGGCCCCTTATAGCGGTTTTGTCGAAGAACACCGTGGTAGGTTTAGTCGGTATTGCGGGAGGTACTTTACTATTATTCCATCTTTCTTTTACCCCGGCGAGTCCGACATAATTCCTCCGCCCGCCCCTGCGGAGGGATATGCGTCAAGGCATTCCCCGACGTAAAAAAAAAAAAAAGAAAGTACTGTTTCTACGGTAACACCGTAGAAGAGTGTAGAGAGTGTAGTCTCCAATAAATATAAAAATTTGTTATTATCTGTGGCACAATATCTCTTGTCTATGTCAAATGTCTATGATTGTCTATTGCTGATATAAAATTAAAAAAGAGTACAACATGATTATTTTCTCCACCGAGTTTTATTAAATTATATCATCACAAACATTCTGCAAGCCCATAACTCATCACATTATTCTATATGGTTTACTATAACTCGAACTAGTATTTGGTTTGAGCGTTATGCATTGCTCATAGATATTTGTAGTAGTGTAATTTATCGCCACTAAGGTAAAAAACATAAGAATTTTCGCCACAAATTGCCTTTATAGATTCCTTTTCGTCGGAATTCAAATATCGCAATTTTAATTCATTTAATAATAATCTAACTCTTTCTACATTAACATTGGAATCACTAAATTGACAAATATAATAATAATAATAATAATAACCAAGACACAGACATAACCAAGTAGCCAGGATTATTCACCAGCAACTTGCTCTGAAATACAAACTTGTAGATGTTGAAGTGCCGTACTACAGGTATGTAGCTGAATCAGTTCTCGAAAATGGTCATGTCACGTTGTACTGGGATCGAACTATCATCACAGACAGGACTGTTGTGGCCAACAAACCTGACATTGTGGTGATAGATCGATCAGAGCGCCGCGCATTGATTATCGATGTCACCATTCCGCATGACGGCAATCTCGCGAAAGCTGAAAAAGATTAAGCAAATTAAATATCTCGATTTGGCTCGCGAGGTTGTCGACATGTGGGATGTTGATTCGGCAATCATTGTGCCGATAGTCATATCTGTCAATGGTCTAATAGCCAAGAGCCTCGATCACCATCTAAAGAGGCTCGCGTTGGGTGCTTGGATCAAGGGTTTGATGCAGAAGGCAGTGCTTTTAGATACAGCACGCATTGTGAGGAGGTTCCTATCTCTGGAATCCTAATCACAGGCAGCTTGGACCCTGTGCCCGATGCCGGTGGGGTACCATATATTTTATATGTATTTTTAAATTTATTTTTATAGATATATGTATATTTAAAAATGAAAAATATATTGAAAATATTTAAATAAAGAGAATAATAATAATAATAAATCCTTTATTTCTTTATCAACAGGCCTTCTTTTAAGTATATAAATACTTGTGACAGAAGACCCCACTCTTCCATATCTTTAAAATTTAGACATAGCCTGTGACTAAAGTAAAAATAACAATCTTAATATTTTAATAACAATATGAAAAAATGTATTTAAAAGGGGAAACATAAAGAAACATAAAAACTGAATATTAAAAAGAGATAATATAAAAGTGTGTGTGTGTGTGTGCGTGTGCGTGTGCGTGTGTGTGTGTGTGTAGCTGTTGTGTGGATGCGGTATGTGGTCTGTGTGTGAATGTAATCTTACTCATAAACTACTGCCTATTTTAAAGGTTGAAGAAGTGCTTCCGTTTCTTTGTAGGTGTGTTCCTTTAACCACAAAGTAAGGATATTTTTGCATTCATAATATGATTTTCTGTAAATAGCATACGTTTTATTGACTGCGTTATAAAGAAAGGAAGCCTGGGTGACAAATTGGTATCTAGCAAATGAAGTTCTCACTCTATTTATCATCACAGTAGCATATCTTCTATTTGTTAGTACATTTTGGTCAAATTCTGTAGTTTTGTGCATTTTTAATAAAGCATTCAAAACATATAGTTTTCTTACTGTTAAAAGGTCGCATAGTTTGTAAAGAGCATCTGTACTGTAACGATATGGTTTGGAAAACATGGTTTTCAGAGTAGTACGCTGAGACCTTTCAATTTCTAAAAATTTTGGTATTGTTGCACCGCCCCATACAGGAACGCAATAACTTAAAATAGACTGAGCGAGAGCAATATATATTTGTTTAAGTAGACAAGTTGTAGCTACGTGCCTTAGTTGTTTAAAAATCCAGATTAATTTTCTAGTTCGTTCACTTACTAATTCAATGTGATTATGCCAAGATAGCCGATGATCTAGTATAACACCTAAATATTTAGTTTTGTCAACTTGTTTAATTATCGGACATGCACAATTAAAAGGATAAACATTGTTACATTGATGAATTTTTACGTTAAAGTTATTGCCGGGTTGAGATTTTTTGCTTAAAGAAAAAGACATATAGTTTGTCTTTTCGGTATTAAGTGTTAACAAATTATTTCTTAACCAAAGGCTTATTTTAGACATTCCTAACTCCGTGTTTTTTCGTACATCTGCCCAGTTATCACCAGTAAAAACAATAGCAATATCATCTGCATAGGAAAATACTCGGGCACCACCTGACTCTAGTTTACATAGATTATTTATTAATGTAAATCAGAAATAGTGTGGGCCCAAGAACACTCCCTTGTGGGACTCCGTATGCGATATTGGAATGCCTGCTAATATACTGACCAATCTTAACCATCTGTGTTCGATCAGATAGGTAATCTTCTAATAACTGTAGAGCTGTATCTCTAATCCCTACAGATTCTAGTTTGTGTACGAGAGTCGGTACAGATACAGTGTCAAACGCCTTTTTTAAGTCTAGAAACACCGAGAGGCATTTTTTTCCTTGATCAAGTTGCTTAATAATAAGAGAAGTTATAGCTATCACTGCATCTTCAGTCGACTTACCAAACCTAAATCCATACTGTGTGTCTGAAATTATATGATTTTTATTTAAATAGTTTACTAATCGTTTATTAAGTAATTTCTCTAATATTTTTGATATAGCTGGTAGCACGGAAATTGGCCTATAATTATTGACTTCATCTTTTGGTCCATTTTTGTATACTGGAGTTATAATAGACTTCTTCATTAGCATAGGAAATACACCTTTATCAAAACACAATTTAGCGAGATGAACAATAATTGGGATTATTTGATCTTTAGCTAGTTTAGGAAAACTTGTAGGAATATTATCCCAACCAGAAGCGCTACTAGATTTTAGGTTCATTAGTATATCATGCACTTCAGCGACGTCTGTACTCAGGAGTACAAATGATGTTAGTTGCGTGTCTGTGTTAAATACATTTTCTTCACGAGCGCTTGTGTTTCGCATAATTTTCTCAGCAAGCTGTTTACCTACTCCTACAAAGTATTCATTTACGTAGTTGACTGCTATAATTACGTAATGGTTGCAAATTAGGTTTGAAGTAAGGTAAAATTATTTCTTTATCACTAACATTTAATTAATATTGTAACAGGTATTCTATTATTACGGATTGTCGTTAAGGTACTAAAACAAATCAGTCATTAACTGTTGCCCACATGTAATGACATCACAATTGTTATATTCGCTTACAAATATGTAATGTATTGACTCTGATCGGGCTGGAATAGTATGTAAGTCCATTGTTTATTCTATCACACTCTTCAACAAAATCTAAAAAGAATTATTGTCTACCATTGGTATTTTAAAATATTTGTATTTAAATTAATATTGGCATAATATTTATTTAAAAAGTCTAATCCTTAAATTCCATCACATTTTAATGATAATAAATAAAAAATAACAAAATTATGAGAACGACGTTGACCACCTATTCCATTTATTAAAGTATCATCCTTTCGTGTAGTGGAATTCGTGGGCAACGCTTCCTTTTTAATAACTGACATTGAAGAGCCCGTATCCACAAGCCAATAGTAATTAATTAAATAATTAATTTTAAAAGCAACATATTTTGCACTACCATGAAATAATAAAATCAAATGTTTAGGATCGAAAAAACTAATCAGGCGGTGGTTCTATATTTTTAGTAATTTCTGCAACACTTTGTGCTCTATTTGTTTCTTGCGCAGAAAATACACTTCTACCGCGATTCCTGAAATACCTAATATTCCTATTACCTCGTTGGTATCCTCTATAATTTGAAGACTTACGGCCCCTATTCATATCATTAAAAAGACATTGCTGATTACGATTGTAATTGTTATTATATTGACCATAATAATTACGATAATTGCCTCTTTGATAATGTTACGTGCTGGATTCGATGGATGAGAATGTAAACAATATTACCGACTAAAACATGTTTTATTCTAACACACAATTAAATTTAAAACACAACAAACACTATACTACACTTTTCCAACTATAACTGCTTCAAACTCCGTAGTATTTTCGCTTCCGTTCGCTTCGATGAATACTTGACCGCTTACGGTTGTAAACTGACTTGACGAGCGCTGGCCTTCCCCTTTTAGAAACGTCAAACACGGTACGTAACAGTACGAGGATTCGAGAATGTGCCAGCGTTCTCTCTACTCTTCTTCTTCTTTCCTCGAAGCTTTTACGCCGAACGGTTCAATTGATTTAGTAATCTTTATTGTTGTAGTTACTGTTACGTGCTGGGTTCGAGGGATAAGAATGTAAAACAATATTACCGACTAAAACGTTTTATTCTAGCACACAATTAAATTTAAAACACAACAAACACTATACTACACTTTTCCACTGTAACTGCTTCAATCTCCGTAGTATTTTCGCTTCCGTTCGCTCCGATAAATACTTGACCGCTTGTTGATGACCTAACTAAAGGCTCGTAAAATAAAGACTTGAAATGGACTATAACAATTATAATATTGGTTCAAGACAGTATAATGTTGGTTAGGGCTCCGTACAACGAGAGTGCGCGCGCGTCGCTGACCGTGGTCGATGATGGAGTGAAGTGCGGGGCCGCCGCTGCTGTATCGCCCCGCGCCGCACCGCGCCCTCCGCGCATTCCCAAGCGCCGTCTATGATTCACGCCTTGTCTGCGTGAACATCCTCCCCGGGTTGATACGTCAATCTAATGGAAGTGGACAAATATTATTAAAAGAACGTAACAGCGTCCCCCTCTTCGTTTTTAATTCGACGACACGTGTTGTCCCGTCGTTCCCTGGGAAGACCTTCGTGACACGTCCCAGTGGCCACAGCAACGGTGGCTGTCCTTTCTCCTTGATGAGAACTAACGCTCCCTCTGCCAGTTGTCCTTTAGATGACGCCCACTTTGTCTTCTGTTGGAGCAGAGATATATATTCTAAATGGAACCGCTTCCAAAAATGCTGCTTTATGTGTTCCACTCTGTGATAGCGCTCCAACCGGCCGATGTTTATGTCAGTCACCTGTGGATGCGGAACAGCTATAAGTGATCGTCCAATCAAAAAATGGGAAGGAGTAAGGGCTGTAAAATCTAGTGGATCAGAGGAAAGTGGTGTGAGAGGACGTGAGTTAAGCACAGCTTCTATTTGAGTCAAGCAAGTGGCCATTTCCTCGTATGTGAAGTGTGTCAACTGTAATAATCTTTTCAGATGGTGTTTTGTTGAACGAACGGCAGCTTCTGCAATTCCGTTAAAATGTGGAGAATATGGAGGGGCAAAATCAAATTCAATGCCCTTTTGAGCAACTTCATAAACAAGATTTGAATCTTGTAAGAAACGGTGCAGTTCATTACAAGTGCCAATAAAATTGGTTCCGTTGTCAGATAAGATGCTCTTGGGTTTGCCTCGACGAGCAACAAACCGGTTCAAAGCAGCCATGTAGCCCTCCTTGGTAAGATCTGTAACGAGCTCGATATGGACAGCTTTAACTGCCAGACAAACAAAGATGCATAGATATGTCTTTACAAGCTTACACCCTCGCCCCTTTCGATCTGCTATCAATATTGGCCCGGCATAGTCCACACTGCAATTAAAGAATGGGAACTCCAAGTGAGTTCTACTGGTAGGCAATTGTCCCATGATAGGTTGGACGGTTTGAGATTTATATTTAAAACATTTAATGCAGTGTTTCACAATAAATTTGGAAAGATTTCTGCCGCCAAGCGGCCAATAAGTTTGCCGTATATTTGCTATCAATAACTGAGGGCCAGCGTGTAACAAGTCTTGATGATATTTGTAAAATATGAGTTTAGTGACATGATGTTTAGAGCATAGTAAAACAGGATGTTTGATACTGTATTCATAAGGCGAGTTATCAAGTCTCCCTCCCACACGAATGAGATCATCCTTGTCAACAAAAGGACTTAAAGAAATAAGCCTATTTTTTCGAGGCAACGGTTTTCTATCTTTAAGGATAGCATATTCCTTAGGAAACATCTCCAGTTGAGCTTCACGTAAAATTAAATTCAAAGAATCTTGAAGCTCTTGAGTTGACAGGGCGTTCTGTAACTTGGTTTTATTTTTTAAGTTATAAACGAATCTAAGTATGGATGCTACAACTCTTTGTAATCGATTTAAATTTGAATATTTATGGAGTAATGAATGAATGAATGATGTTTTTATGTGAGACGAGTGTACATGATTTTGTGAATCTGTGAGAAACGAGTGATCTGTGAAGTGGGATGTTATGACTTCAGGTAGATCCTGCTTCACAGTTTTATTGGGCATAGCTGGCCAGTCTTTTTCATCATTTAACAAAAATTGAGGTCCTGACCACCATAATGAACATTCGCTGATAAGGTCAGCCTTCAGCCCACGCGAAACAAGATCTGCCGGATTGACCTTGGACGGCACGTAACTCCACGTATGACCTGCAGTACTCTCCTGTATCTCATTAACCCGATTACGCACGAAAGGTTTTAATAAATTGGGTGAAATAGCTAGCCAACTCAACACTATTGTTGAGTCGCACCAAAAACGGCATCTAGTAACAGGTAAAGTGATAGAACTCTGAACTTTAGCACACAGCCTTGCGCCTAGCAACGCCCCACACAGCTCGAGTCGTGGTATGGTAGTGGGCTTTATCGGTGCCACACGATTTTTTGAAGCAAATAGTTGTACCTTAACTGAACCTTGCCCATTCACGGACCGGAGATACACGCAACAACCGAAAGCTCTCTCAGAAGCATCTGTAAACACATGAATTTCATGAGTTATAGCATTGTCACATACAACCCATCTTGGAATTCTTAGATTATTTAAACATGGAAGAGTGTTAACGAAATTGTACCAAAAATTAGATATAGACTCAGGCACCTGCTCATCCCAATCACATTTAGTTAACCATAGTTTCTGCATAACGATTTTCGCCTCGACTACACATGGACCAACCAAGCCTAATGGGTCAAATATTTGACTAATGACTGATAGGATCTGTCGTTTAGTCACCTGTTTCTTAGCATCAATAGAAATGGAGAACGCCAAATAATCTGCCTCGCACATCCAACTTAAACCTAATGTTTTCGATGCCACGTTCTTATCTTGAGACAATTTTAAGCAATCTAAAACTTTTGAGGATTTACAAACCTGATATAAGATTGTCGAATTATTAGATTGCCATTTTCGTATATGAAAATTCGCTGATGCTAAAACAGATATAACCTCTTTGACCATTTCTACTACGTCTGAGAATGAATTTCCTCCTGAGAGGTAATCATCAACGTAGAAGTCTCGTTCAATTGAAGACTTGACGGTTGTACTGGTAGCGGCGTTAGCCAAGCTGACTAAACACTTTGTCGCTAAATATGGAGCAGATGCTGTGCCATAGGTCACTGTATTAAGACTGTATGTCTTCAACGGTAGCTTCGGATCCGTCCTGAAAATTATTTGCTGCAACGAACGTTGTGAAGGTGTAACAGCAACGGCACGATACATCCTAGCTATGTCTCCAGAAATGACATATTTGTATTGCCGAAATCTTAACAAGATTGATAGAAGATCTTCTTGGATAGTCGGGCCAACCATCTGGATTTGATTAAGTGAGACGCCAGACGTGGTTGCCGCTGAGGCATCGAAGACTGCCCGTAGTTTCGTAGTCGAGCTGGATTCTTTAATGACCCCATGATGAGGCAAGAAATACTCAACATTGTCACCTGAATGAGGTTTCCTCGAAGTTCGATTTTCCGTCATGTGTCCCAGACGCTCGTATTCCTGCATGAAGGCAACATAATGTTCCTTGAACCTTGGATCACGCAGAAACCGTCGCTCCAATGATAGAAACCGACATTTAGCCATTTGAAACGACTCACCTAAAATGTTAGGATTGTCTTTTAAAGGAATAGTCACAACAAAATGACCCTGATCATCTCGAGTAGTATTCTGACGAAAACTATCTTCGCATGCACGTTCCTCACTTGATAAGGCATGTTTGGACGGTACAGAATCTATCTCCCAAAACCTATTGAGGTTATTATTTAATTCATTCATAGACAAGTTACAGTAGTGTGCTTGGTTACTAGCAGGTGAGCGCAATGGAACTGATCCTGAAAGTATCCATCCGAATTTTGTTGCGTGAAGCTTGGGTTGATTCCTACCTAGATTCATAGAGGAGGAATCTAAGACATTCCAAAACACTTCAGCGCCAACAAGAATATCAATTACCGACGGAATATGGAATAATGGATCAGCTAATTTAATGTCTGCTGGAATGTTGATGTTGCCTAGATCTACAGCTGTAGACGGCAGTAACCTAGTTATTTCAGGCAAGATGATACAAGTGATAGTTTCCCTGTAGTTACAACTGCGAGCCTGAATGCTAAACCTACAAGACTGTGTGCTATTAGATGTCTGTTTATTAATACCTGATATAGTAGAGTTAGTGTTACGTCTAGGCAATCCCAGCTTGTGACACAGTGTTTCTGTGATAAAGTTGGCTGTGCTACCGTTATCAAGCAGGATCCTGGCGTCAAACTTCTCACCTCGGTTGCTGACCACTGTCACCAGAGCTGTGGAGAGTAAAACAGAACGGGTAGTACTTCCTGCAGCGTTACTAGACAGCACAACGTTATCGGACGTGCCCTTTTGCGATTGTGCACCTCCAGAAGCGTCAGCTGATAAACTAGGTAAAGCAAGACTAGGCATTGGATCTTCTACATGTAAGTTAGACCGTTCTACGTGTAAAAGCGTGTTATGTTTACGATTGCAATATTTACAGTGAGACAATTTACAGCGTTTACTTGAGTGCCCAGGACGTAAACAATTATAACAAACATTAAGCTCCTTCACCTTTGCTAAACGATTTTCTAGGGACAACTTACGGAAGTCATCACACATAAACAATAAATGTTCCCTTTTACACAAGGGACACTTACTGTCCTTTTTAGATTTTTTATAATTTTGATTTTTGATTGAACTATCGCTTTTGTTAGTATCCCGTATATCTACTATGTGACTGTTAGTACTATTGTCTACCTTTTGTTCTACAGAATCACTACGTTCAACTTTCTCTAACAAATCTGCCCTCCGACTAATAAACGAACAAAATTCTGACAAAGTAGGAGACTTGGGTAAGGTATTGCTATATTCCTCCCAGTCTCTGCTAGTTACTTTGTCGAGTCTGCTGCTCATCATAATCACCACTAGTGTACTCCATTGATCAGTGGGCTCGTTAAGTGATTTTAAAGCTCTAATTTGTTTATTTATATTGTCAATAAATTGACGCAAAGCTACACAAGATTCTTTTAACACTACTGGGGTTTTAAGCAAAGCCTGTACATGGTTATTTACTAAAATTTTACTATTATCATATCTCTCACATAGCAAATTCCAAGCCAACTGATAATGATCGCCTTTGAAATCTATATTTTTTATAATTTGTTGAGCATCTCCCTTGAGCGATGCACGTAAATAGTGGAATTTGCTAATGTCGTCAATTGCGCCACTACTATGTATAAGCGATAGATAAGTGTCTCGATACTCGAGCCAACACTGATAGCTACCATCGAAATTAGGTTTTAGGTAAGCGTACAAAATTTTGACGGAACGATGCACCTGAGTTTCTGTCCGCTGAGCCCGCTACAGATCCGCCGTCAACGGCGGCATCAACACTGATGAGTAAACTGCGCGCTTGAGCTGCCACTGCGTGGTACCGCTCTTCAAACTTAGTACGTTCCGCATATGCCTCGTCTGGCTTGTCCGAGAGCACCTCGATCTCCAACTGTAAATTATCAAATTCATTATATAGGACATCAAATTTACTAAGTCGACCCTCCAGCTCAATACGCTGCAAGCTAGATATTGATTCGCAGCTCATAAGCACGTTTACATAATTGCAGAAATTCGTAAGCTTTGCTTTCATTGCACTGCGTTTTCTCATTAGTAACTCCTCGTTAGCCATTATAAAAAAATATTTTTAATCGGAAGAAACAAAGAAGAAGTATAGGTATATAAAAGTAATAACGCAGATTAGAAGCAAAAAATGGTGCAAAGCAAATAAATACTGTGACTAATAAACAGCAAACAGATGTTTTGTCGGAATGAATAGGCCAGTGACCTTGAAGCTCGCTCGCTAACAAGAAAAATAACAGAATGTACTATAATAAGAAACCGGTTCTATGTAGTTTTAATATCAGCACACTTTAAAACAGCGTCAATAATCACTTGTTTACTCAAAATCGAAACTGAACTGAAAAACGGTTGCAACGGAAATTTTTGACTTTGAATTTTAACTGAAAAATTGGAAAGGAATTTGGAACGATACACAAATATGCTTATCTTTATCCATAAGGCGGACTGTGTTGATTCCCACGAAGCAAGTAGGTGTCTCGGCGGGTTCGATCAGCTGTGTCGAGATTGACCACCGTCGACGTGAAGACTTCGGGAACTTGTAGACGTCCTCTCCCCGCAGATTTTCTAGGCGACCCCAACTCGAAGCTTGTCTGCCGTTGACTGCAACTTGTAATGACGCGGCGCTTTGAAGACTCGTCGTATCAAAGTCCACCAACGTCGCCCGTACTGCCACCGCGCGACCGTTATTTTTCGATGAAATACGTTACGCGGATATAAATAGAAGGCTTCGAAGGACCAAAATGTTGATGACCTAACTAAAGGCTCGTAAAATAAAGACTTGAAATGGACTATAACAATTATAATATTGGTTCAAGACAGTATAATGTTGGTTAGGGCTCCGTACAACGAGAGTGCGCGCGCGTCGCTGACCGTGGTCGATGATGGAGTGAAGTGCGGGGCCGCCGCTGCTGTATCGCCCCGCGCCGCACCGCGCCCTCCGCGCATTCCCAAGCGCCGTCTATGATTCACGCCTTGTCTGCGTGAACACCGCTTACGATTGTAAACTGACTCGGCGAGCGCTGGCCTTCCCCTTTTATACGCGGTTAAAGCGTTTCCAAGTTTTTCTAGAAACGTCATACCCGGTATGTAAACAATACGAAGATTCGAGAATGTGCCAGCGTTCTCTCTACTCTACTCGTACCGACGAACTACTTTCCGTAAGTATCAAATGGCGCTGTAATAAATTATTAAACGGAACTGCAGAGTCTTCCACACAATGCCGAGAGATAGCACTGGGTGTAACAATAAGAATGACCTCGAGCCTGTCTAATAAATAACGAACCTCGTTCATTTTTGGATGCTTGCATAATATTACCTGCTGATGGTTGGTGCGTTGTTTCCTCGTCTTTTGCTGCTTGGATGGCATCCGCAAGATTGTTGTAGTTTTGGACCGAGATAATCGTTCCAAGTCTCGAGCTACGTAGACCTTCTGAAAACAACGGTTTGCCATAATACGTTACGGCAAAATTTTCAATTAAATGTTTCAAGCCGTCATACATGTTTGGGTTATCAATTATCATAATTATGTTTGGGCAATAGTTAACCCGGTAAACAATTTTTCAAGTTCGCTACCGTAACTGTCAATTGAACTAGATCCTTGTTGTATATTTTGTAACTGTGTCTGTATGAAAGATTTTTTAGGTATAAGGTTTTTTCGCAAATCTTTAATTAAATGCTCAATACTCTTGTAAGAACGTGCAAGGCGCAGCTTTGTTTTTTCGGACAACTTATTTTTAAGAATAAATGTAATTAACATGATGTTACCTGTGTCGCTTAAATATTCGCATACATTTCGACAGAATCTATTAATCGCTTGGTAGTATTCCGAGTGCTGTCCATAACTGGAAGCAAACTACACGTCACCTTAAAGTCAAATTCCATCTTAGTCATATCTGCTTTAGAAAATTACACAAAAAATTTATTTCGTCGCATACCTTTTGTATATTTTGAAAAACTTCTATCGCCGATACTAATTTGACAATGGCCGAAAATACCTTTAGCTTCACATATCTTTGTGTCAATGACTTTACCTTTATATCTACGTCCATTAAAATGTAAAAAATTCCTATTAAGCTATCAATCATATTCTATAATAAACATTGCATAATAATATACTCTAACTTATAATTCTATGCAAAACAATAGCATTAGGTAAAATAATTACGAAACAATGTAATAGAATGTCCAATGTTGCAGATTTGCACGCTCGGTATCATATTCACTGAGTACTTGTGCACGATTATTGAACGTTTTAGTTATTAACCGTATTAACGTTATGAAATATGACACTTAATGGATTTTTAAACACTGAGCACATTGATGATTTTGAGTTATATCTATGTATATATAATTTTCACTGAACACATGGTCGATTTATCACTCACGAATGTCACTGGACCAGTTATCCATTCGCCCTCTCATGGAAGCTCGAATACGCTGGACGTACTAAGACCTATTTCTTCTTGAATCCATTGGCGATGGCAATTCGTATATAATTTTATTGCGAAATATCTACCAGAACAGCTATCATAGCGAGTATAATCATAGTGATCAGGCTCAGTCGCTCCACGTGTCCGCTAATGTCCTTGAGCATGGCGTCATTGTTCCCGCCAGCCGAATTTTGGCTCAAGAATATATAACTACAATAACTACTTTCTAAATAGAATACTAAGTATAGTAAATCAAGCCATGTAATATTGGGGATCCCATGGTAAATTAAAAGAACAACCGGAACGTACGAAATTAGTTTATTTAATAATTATTACAATATAATGCGCATTATGAAGTAAACTGTATAGTAAGCAGAATACAATATTATTATTAAGAAGCATACTTAATTGGTTAATTAATCTAAAGGAGCATACACACACAGCCTTCCTAGGCATCGAACTTCACGTCACTTCGCTTCACGGCGGGAACAATGGCGGTGCTCACTGTTTAACCTCTAGGTGTTTGGTCGCGCGGCTATACAGCAATGCGGGGAGGGCTGCGGAGACGGGGTAGAGCTGCAAGGCGCGTGTGTAGCACACTCAGGAGTCACAACATTTCCTGGCGACAAAACTGCTGACGAGAAAACTTGCGGCCGTTGTATCGAAACAGCCTGCACCACGACGCGTGCTGATGATGCTACTATGCGCTGGTGACTCACTCCCACAACTCGTCAACCTACCTGTGCAAAACCTAGACGGTGTCCTGGGATTTCTTCTAACTTCTTCTGTACATTCGCTAAACTTGCCATAAGGAAAATGATATTTTCACTAGGATTGTAACATCGAAGTGGTCTAAAGTGACGTGAGGTAACTTACTCAGCTCCTTCGCCACAAACGGTGGCACGTCATTAGGATTGGTCTCCTTCAGCAGCGTTATAATATCCTGAAAACTAATCTTTGTCATGACGCCTACGAGGCACCACCTTGTCACTGTTTGCTGAGAGACCTGTACACAAGCAATCTTCCTCGCTATCACATATAGCTTCTGTTGCAGTAACAAAAACTCATTTGTTTCAGAGTGACCGCCTTAGAGCGCGGTCGGTTAAGAGATGATACTAAGGGAAAATCTGTCGGCCCGAATTATTCCCAGTAGTACCCTCTAGCCCTGTCCTCCGGGGTGACAGCTGGGAATTGTCTTCCCAGTTGTCACCGGGGTGACAATTTGTGCCGACTGTTCCCTTTGAAAGCTGACTAGAGAACGGACAAATGGGAAGTCTGTTTCTCAGTTGTCACCGGGGCGAGTGAAAATTGCTGCGATTCGTTTCCAGCAAAAAATGTAATTACCATAGATTTCAGCTTTTTTATTTGTTATGCTACATAGAACCAATAAAAAATTAACACCATGTCAACACGCTTACAACATTAGAAAAATATTAACTATTAAGTAAGTAAATAAAAATGTCAAAAAAGTTATATAGAACCAAATAAAAAAAAAACAACATTATGTTTCCTTTAATAGGTACAATCACAGATTATTAACTTTAATTAATACTTATCGTATAATCACAGATAATCACTAAGGGTAAAGTTACACGTGCTTATTAGTCGCATGCTTTCATGCCTTTCTTTAAAAAAAAATTAATTTGTTTTTATCATCGTGTCTCGGACTGTGACCAATAATATATATATTTCTTTTTAAATAATATTCTACCAACTACACACAACCATCTAGCCCAAACTAAGCAGAGCTTGTACTATGGGTGCTAGACAATGGATAAACATACATATATACTTTTCTTTTTTGTAAATACATACTTATATTTACAAAAAATACTATAAATAATACATAACACCCAGACCAAGACAAACATCCATGTTCATGCACACAAATGTTTGACTTGTGCGGGAATCGAACCCGCGACCTCAGGTATGGCAGTCGGTTACACTTACCACTATGCCATCGAGGCCGACAATGATGCATCCTTTTGTATAATGTTAAGAAAATGTACGATAATGGGCTTCTTTTTCCCTACTTCCCGATTCAATTTGTTGTGCCAACCCTCCAAATAGTTAGTGGTGCGATGCTGACTTCCGAATACATTCCAAGTTTGTATAAAGTCTTCTTTTAACCGTTCCTGTTATAGAGGCTCGAAACTTTTTCATGTTCTCGTGTTCTGTTTGCTTCCGTGTGATATACAACCAACCGTTTATAACTTCGGATGGTGGTAGTAAAGGGAGTACAGCGCTCAATGCCACTTCCCGGCTTTTTGCTGGATTGCTCGATTTCGTGATTTCGAGCTAGCGCCCTTTACGCCAAATAGCCTTGTTAAAATGATAGTAACATCCGCTCACTATTACAGATGGAAAAACTTTTGCGATGGCGCTCATAGCTGCTTTTTCATAATCAGTTTTGTATTTTGTGGGATTACATCCAGGTACTTGGGATTTAATTAAAGAAAATGAAGTCACGTAGGACGATTATTGTCTATCACTCATTAGAGCGTACGAGTGCACGATGTTTGTACTGTTCACAGTACTTCCAATATCACCATGTATGGTGTATAGTTGATCAAACGGTCTTGGACAAATTTTAAAGGTTCCATCGCTGTAATAATCCTCAACTGTAAGTAATAACTCTCTTGCTCTTTGTGAACAAAAGATAATGATTCGTTTATTATCGTAGTAATAATCTGCCATTAAGAAATCTTCATATCCGGGCATTTGCACCTCTTCTATTTTGTCGCATTGGATTTTATTAACTTCTGCTACCTTATTTCTATATCTATACAACGATGATTTGACAGATTTAAAACTTGGCATTTGAGCAATAAGTTGCAGTTCTCTATTTTCGTACGAAGCTACCATAGCATTATAAGTTTGAGGAACTGCTGGGTAATTTTGTGTAGTCAAATCTTGCTTGCATCGGTAGAGGTGTTCGTCGATTTCGTTTTTGGCAAAGTTCGGTATGCATGTGTGAGCAGTTTCTTCTACAATATTTGCGTCCTGAAAATAAAAATTCTTTCGATAGCATCTTATATAAATAACTAGCTGTTGGCCGCGATATCGTTCGCGTGGTCCCTAGATAAAATGTATCCTATGTCCTTTTCCTGGTTCTAAGCTACCTCCTCACCAATTTTTAGCCAAATTGGTTCAGCCGTTCTTGAGTTATAAATAGTGTAACTAACACAACTTTCTTTTATATACAGGGTGATTTTGAAATCGTGTAATTCCTTTTAACCACGCATTCTACTGGTGACATAGAATAACCCTGACCATATTTTTTCTTAATTAGAATAATGGTTTCGGTAAAATTAGAGTACAGATTTTTTTCATGAAATGATTTCAAATGGTCATATTTTAACCACCTGACACAATCTTAATATTTTACTAATTTAAAAATAATAACATAACAATAACTGATGTCGTAAATAATAAGGGGCAATAAAAAGGATCGCCAGTTATTATTTACGACATTAATTATTAATATGATTTTTTATTTTAATTAGTAAAAAAATAAAATTGCCTCGGTTGGTTAACATATGACTATCTGACACCATTTCACGAAAAAAACGGAATAATATTTTTTCAAAAAAAATAAATCTAATTAAATAAAAATATGGTCAGGGTTATTCTATATCACCAGTAGAATGCGTGGGTAAAAGGAATTACACGATTTCAAAATCAACCTGTATATAGTTATCGTATACTTACCAATAAACGTTCTCCCCATACCTATCAACCTAAATAACAAGTTACTTTCTAATACTTTATATCCAAAAACTTTATTGATATATTGAAAAGTCATGTGTATAGTAAATAATTAAAGAAATCTATACTTAAATACTCACTTTTATCCTGATACGCCCTTTACACATTTTCCTTCTCTGACTACACTCCTTTATTGAAAGACCAGTATTGTACTATTTTTCTTATAAAATTGATGTCCTGCTCGAAGCAGAATGTTTCCAACTCCTCTTTATATTATCACAAAAGTCGATTCACCCGAACTGGAACATGCACTATTCCCAGACATTATTTGAAGTATTTAACAACAGGGAGTAACACAACGGGTGGAACTAACGAAGTTTATGGTAGGGAATGTATCGTCAGTTTAAAAAATATATTTCTACCTACATTTGAAAAAAAATTATAACCTCGGTGTTGCCGTACAAAATAAATTCCGCAATATGTCAAAATTATATAAAATTAAAAAAACGATTTGTGTTAATATGACATAATCGCTCCGCCCGCCCCCGCGGAGGGATATGCGTCATTGCAATGCAGCAGGTGAAAAAAAAAAAATAATAATCTGTGATTGTACCTATTAAAGAAAACATAATGTTGTTTTTTTATATTTGAGTCTATGCAACTTTTTTGACATTTTTAATTACTTACTTAATAGTTAATATTTTTCTAATGTTGTAAGCGTGTTGACATAGTGTTAATTTCTTTTTCGATTCTATGTAGCCTATCAAATAAAAAGCTGAAATCTATGGTAATTATTTTTTTTCCTGGGAAGGAATCATAGCAATTGTCACCCCCCCGGTGACAACTGAAAAACAGACTTCCCATTTGTCCCCTCTAGTCAGCTTTCAAAGGGAACAGTCGGCACAAATTGTCACCCCGGTGACAACTGGAAAGACAATTCCCAGCTGTCATCCCGGGGGACAGGGCTAGAGGGGACTACTGGGAATAATTCGTCGGCCCTAGCCTCTAAGACTACAGCGTTTTAAGTGCCATGGAAATTTGAAATTTGGCTTAAAGGTAAGCCATTATACGATTTCTATAGCGCTGTGGAGAGGGTGGGCGTAGATTCATCATTCAAGCAAAAGGGTCCAAGTTAGTCGCTTATTTTACAACTTGGCAATCAGGCCCAGCTATATTCCCGTAGTGTTGCCTATTGAATAAAAAATGTGACACGTCACTATTCTTGGAGTAAACAGCTGTCTGTCATCTCCTAATCTCTGTAGGTGTTTTACAATTTTTTGGTAAAAGACACCAGTGTTTATATTGATGTGATTATTATTCGATAAATTGGACATTGTAATTACTTTTGGATAATTTATTATATTTTATTGGAAATATTTATAGAATGCGATGCTCCCTCGTCGGCGAAATATTGGAGGTGTGACAGAGCGAACACCTTTGAGAAACGAATCTGATTCATATAGTAAACTAGACAAGAAAGGGGGACAAATTAACAATAATACCACAATTTTCAATCCTTTCTCGAAATTGCAAAACCAGGACGTTCAACCAAATCATAGTGTGGAAGCCGAAATAACATTTGATATCCTTCAAGAATTTGTATTTGAGCCTGTGATGGCTGCTAGAGATAGAACAAATGAATTCATATCAGCTGTACGGAGTCTTCAAGGAAGGACTCTGGCAAGGCCTGTTGTCAGGGATGAACGAAAGGCCCAAATACTTGAGACATATTCTCAATTTATGAGTATGGCAAAAGTGATTAGTAAAAATATTACTAGCACTTATGCGAAACTGGAAAAACTAGCAATACGTAAGTATCATTAAACAAAAAGCCTTAAATATTTTCTATTTTATGGACACTGTAAATTAATAACAAATAATAATTATGCAGTTGCAAAAAAGAAGTCACTGTTTGACGACCGGCCAACTGAGATTCAAGAACTGACATACATAATTAAAGGAGATCTGAGCTCCCTAAACCAACAAATAGCACGACTAGGAGAGATGCCTAGGGGACGCAGAAGTATGCATAGCCACTCATCAAGTGTTGTGCTTGCTTTACAATCACGTCTGGCTTCGATGAGCAACCAATTCAAACAGGTAACTTATATTTCAAGGTAATATATAATTATATTAATACACTATCTGACTATCTGTATATTGTGCAAATCACTGACACTTGGAGTATATACAGATTGTCAGATAGTGTGTAATATATATATACCTATATTGAAAAATTATGTACAATATCTAAATCAGTGAAATGCTCCCTTTTACTATAAAATAATACTAATTAAAATTATAAATTAAATTGTAGTATACATCAAGTCAACCTTAAGTGTGACTCATATAACATAAAGACATAAGTAATAAAGCATAAAATATATATCTGTTTCCATGTTTGATCTTGAATACAAATTAGACAAACTAAAATATATAATATTCTGCAACATTGTCTGTCTATCCATACATCCCGCTGTCAAAGTCCACTTTGAGTCTCACAACAGCATGTGAATCTAAGAACAGATTTATTGCCATGCCATATCAAATTATTATAAGAAAATTAGAACACTTCTGTATAAAAAATAATATGAAGCAATTTTAACCTTTTAAGCGCCACGGTCTTGTATAGAAGACAAACATTTCCATGCCCTCCATGCTATGTCTTTATTAGAAGACTAATCGAAACATTTATTAAAAAAAGACATAAAATAGATTTTTTTCATTTTATGCATTATTTTCCTGTTGCCTAAAACTCAGTTACAGTTTTATTTCAATAACGGCCTTTGTTTTGTTTATTTTAAAAACAGCAAAATTAAAGTAGCCAAGATTTTTTAACTGTTATAAATTTATAGCTTGGCGCTGGCAGCATATCTTGGCGCTCAAAAGGTTATGAACTACTAATATTTTAAGAGGTTTGAGTTGCTTATGCCATTATCGACTTATGCCTATTATAGCAATATACAGGGTGTCCAAGAACCTGGCGTCCAACTGGATTCCCACGATGCCCCAAGTTCTAACAGTACTCAGAAAAATATTTTAAAAAATCCACCCCATGTACTTACAGAATTATACTGATTTAAAAAAAAAAGGGGAAATGAGCACCCTGTGACATACTTTTGAATGCTGTGACTGCTAATGCTGATAATTTCGATATTTCTTGGAGGTTTTGTAATCTAGGGTATTGCTGTGTCTAAATAGAATGTAAAAATAAAGTACTTATTGTACCATTTTAAAATAAAATATTATTTTAACTAAAGGTGATATGGAAAACTATTGAATTTCGCAACTTTGACCGACTGTAGTGTAAAAAAAATGTACCAAAATAGTATGGCAAGTGACGTCAAATTTTGACGCGTTTATTCCTCTTTTTAAAAAGGTATAATACTTACACATTAATTTGAAAAAAAAAATTTTGATAATATTTTTACTCAACAACCCAATTTTTACGAAGTGCCTACCTACTAACGGTAACTGTCGGACCCTTTCTTATCTTAGAAACTGTTATGTTACTACTATTATTTACTTCGGTTCCAAGAGTGAGCAAGAAGGAAATACACACAGGTAGATGGGTTCCCAGTAGAATAAAAGCAAAGAATGTTAGTTTAAAGATATTTTATTACAATAAATGTTCAAAATGTTGACCACCCGCGGCAATACAAGCTCTCACTCTCCTTAAAAAGGACCGCTTTATGTTTCGCGAGTAACTTTTTTGACGTATCACCTGCACTGCTTGTGTTATCTTCTCACGAAGGTCAGCGATGTCATTAATGGGCTTCGCATAAACGAGCTCCTTCATAGTTCCCCAGAAAAAAAAATCCAGCGGATTTAAGTCAGGTGAGCGGGCTGGCCACGGGATTGTTCCTGATCGCCCAATCCACCTGTTCGGGTATTGCTCGTCCAAAAACTCTCTAACGGATACGCGAAAATGTGCTGGACAGCCGTCGTGTTGGAACCACATATCTGGTGGGGTCTCTTCTAGTAAGTTTGGCAAATCATTTTGAAGAAAATTTAAATATGATTCGCCAGTCAAATTCTCGGGCATCTCAAATGGACCAATAATATTCCCACAGAGAATACCGGTCCACATGTTCACTTTGAACCGGTACTGGGATCTATCTTCTCGCATCAAGTGCGGATTTTCCACATGCCACTCGTGCAAGTTGTGTAGGTTCATGTAGCCATCCTTCTTAAATGTAGATTCATCTGACCACAAAATTTTGTCGATAAAGTTTTCGTCTTCTCGATGTTTTTGCAGGATTGTTTCACAAAACGCGACTCGGCTCGGATAGTCTCGAGGTAAAAGACTTTGCACTCGCTGTACGTGGTACGGATGATATTCTTCTTTTTGGAGAATACTGTGTGCTGTGCTCTTCGGTATCCCCGTATCAGCTTCTATTCCTCGCACAGAGATGCTTGGATTTGCCGACACCGCCTCTAAAACTTCATCGCGTATGAAGTCATTTACGGGTCGTCCTTCACCAGCTACTTGATTGGGGAACCGCCCGTCACATAGTGATCTGTGCACATTAATGAAAACTCGATGGTCGGGATATCGCGTAGCCCTCGGATACCTTTCTCTGTAAAGTCTCGCTGCAGCTCGTCCATTACCTCTACATTCTCCATAAATGTAGTGCATATTTGCGTATTCTTGCGGAGTGTAGGTCGCCATGGTAGCACACACAAAACACAAACTGTCCAAACACAGGCAAAGGTCGTCGTAAAGAGTTCGTTTCAAAGTCCAGAGCACAAAGAGTAATCGAGTCCAATAAACAAAGCTTTAAATCGTAGTACGTGATCAATGGTAACAATAAGAGAGAGGTGCGTAGTAACGGCAGGAGGCAGTGACGCGTACTGACCGTACTGTTATCCTAAATAGCACGATCCCAGATAGCGTCACTATCTATCTCACTCGCACCTCTAACCTTTTTCTCCCTCACTCTTACCTGAATAATGGGGTACCATAAAGAAGAACCAGCAAATCGCAAAGATAGTTTCTGTCTTGCTCCCTCCTGTTGTAATAACGAATCACTATGGTGAGATGCATGCACATACCGTCCCTTACGGTCTAACCTGTTTTTTGAGAGGCCTGTTGTTATTTTTATGAGCATACAACAGTAATTCTTTAGAGGTTAGATTCAATTCGTCGTAAATTTTTCTTTCTAAGAATTCTGTAAGACATCGTAAAAATTGGGTTGTTGAGTAAAAATATTATCAAAATTTTTTTTTTTCAAATTAATGTGTAAGTATTATACCTTTTTAAAAAGAGGAATAAACGCGTCAAAATTTGACGTCACTTGCCATACTATTTTGGTACATTTTTTTTACACTACAGTCGGTCAAAGTTGCGAAATTCAATAGTTTTCCATATCACCTTTAGTTAAAATAATATTTTATTTTAAAATGGTACAATAAGTACTTTATTTTTACATTCTATTTAGACACAGCAATACCCTAGATTACAAAACCTCCAAGAAATATCGAAATTATCAGCATTAGCAGTCACAGCATTCAAAAGTATGTCACAGGGTGCTCATTTCCCCTTTTTTTTTGAAATCAGTATAATTCTGTAAGTACATGGGGTGGATTTTTTAAAATATTTTTCTGAGTACTGTTAGAACTTGGGGCATCGTGGGAATCCAGTTGGACGCCAGGTTCTTGGACACCCTGTATATGCAGGATAAAGCAACCTGAGGGACAAATATGTCTTTTAGTATAGTTTTTGTAATATCTATCAGAATAATATATTACTATGAAAATCTGTGTAAGTATGCGATTCTGATCTGTACTTGACTGATATTTTACTGATATTGGTATCATATATGGAGTTGGAAAAGTGACTTTTTGTGACCAGTACACATTTTTGAATGGACAGTCTGCGTCTGAGTGGAATCAGATATTTAATCTATATTATGTAATAAGGATTCTATCTTGATAGAATACATTTTTATAGGCCCATTTACTTTTTTCAAGGTTCTTGAAGTGAGATCAGAAAATTTAAAGCATCAAAATAGTAGACGTGAACAATTCTCAAGAGTAGCACCTTTAGTTAAAGAAGTGCCATCCCTACTGCAACAAGATGATATAAGCATTGACCTGGGCGAAGCCCCAAGTATGCAAACACAACAGCTGGCTCTAAGAGATGATTCAGACAGTTATGTACAACAAAGAGCAGAAACTATGCATAACATTGAGAGCACTATTGTTGAGTTGGGAGGCATATTTCAGCAGTTAGCACACATGGTTAAGGAGCAAGATGAAGCCATAGGAAGAATTGATGCAAACATTCAAGAAGCCGAAATAAATGTAGAGGCAGGTCACAGAGAAATAATGAAGTATTTCCAAAGTGTCACTGGTAATAGAGCACTGATGTTTAAAGTTTTTGGTGTATTAATATTCTTTTTCATATTCTTTGTTGTGGTAATGGCTTGATTAAGTATTTCTAATTTAATTGTCTTGAATGTATTCAATGGGGCTAACAAGACAGTTTATATTCCACTAAAATAAGACAAAATAGGTACATTAAGTATAGTGATCGCCACCAAAATTAATTCATTGTACAGTTTACAAATTCTTTATTCAAAAGCCAGTAATGAACAACAAAAATACAGCATATCTATTTTGGTTGTAAAATAATATGATATTCTCGATATTAGCAGACAAAATTATTGAGATGACTGTGAATATTTGTTCAACAATTCCAAAATTCAATTGTCTGCCTATAGATAAGTGTTTTTTAAATAAAAGCAATATAATTAATACCTTATATAATCAAAGTGAAATGTCATACACAGCAAAATATTATCTAACGAACTATTGCTAGCGACTTATACATATGTCGTATTCATTTATATATATAATAAAGTAAATTTAGTTTAGTATGTATGTAGGTACGTACATACGAAACTCCACGGCCATACACTACGATATGTGCCGCTGATATAGGCATCCATGCTGTGACATGATACCGTGAAAAATAACTTGATTGTATGAATAATGCAATTTAATTATAATCATTTCAAACAATTATTTATGAAATAGTTTGATTATGTACTATTATATATTTTTGTAGGCAGTGACAGGTAAGTAAAATGCAATTCAAATTAGGTAGGTTTAGAGGATTAAAGAAAATTAATTGTCAGATTTGACTGCGCAGTGCATGTTAAAGTACAGTACCTACATCTTTTTGGAGTTATGTTGGTTTTGACATATCTATACCTACTATAAAAAATATGTGGTAAAATTAATTCACATATATCTTTAATGATATGCCAAGATATACATACTTGTAGGAAATCAAAGTCGGTAATCTCTACCTTTCCCCTAAAGAAAATAAGCGTGAGCCTATGTAATATAAGCCACACAGCTCACAACACGTATGCTTAAGGTCTGCCATAAACTTTTATAGCTCTCAATGCATCTCAGTTTTGTCATCACGCCTTCCCAAAAATGTTGATTTTTCCCTAATCGTTTCCACTAGCCTCATTTAGTAAATGCGAGGTGGCAAACGTGTTGAGGTTAGAGTCAATTAAAAAGTCTTGTTTAATGCGTAGTACCTTAATTAGCTATGCAACGGAAGAGCACAGAATAATTATTGTAAAAGCCAGTCGTGGTCTTATAAATAAATCATAACCTTCAAGCCTTTGTATTTCTGTACCTACTGTTTTCAGCAAGTGAATAAAACATGCTTTGGTATGTTTAAAGGTTTACCATCTATGATACAGTTTATTAAAGTTAAGTAATATGCAGGTACGAAATGCGTTTTCCTATGTGTATATATTGGTAAAATATTAAGTACATACTTAGTAGGTACTTATTTTTAAGTAGCCATCCAGGGCGCGCAAACCCTTTTTACTTTTTAAAGTTAATATATTAAAAAAATATATAATCACTTGCTTTATTAGTTATGAAAAACATCTGCACAATGTCATCAAAAAAGGTGTGAGATCTACCAATCCGTACTGAGTAAGCATGGTGGCCTATGATATGATGTGATCATACTGTATAGCAAGAGACTTGGGCCTCTGATCAGCAGTGGGACAGTTTATAAACGGTTGCTAATAATGATTATTAAGTATTTTAACTTATTTGTATTTTTTTGAAATTAAACTACTATATACGGATTTTATCGCGTTGTTTAT
Source organism: Catocala nupta (assembly GCA_963675205.1). Lineage (NCBI taxonomy): Eukaryota > Metazoa > Arthropoda > Insecta > Lepidoptera > Erebidae > Catocala > Catocala nupta. The sequence goes on along the minus strand of OY776086.1, from coordinate 19,343,864 downwards.
TTATCACTGTATTACAAAATTTTTAAAATATTACTCTACTACTACTTTTGATTTTATTTGACTAATTTATAAGCTAATAAAATTATTTAAACTATTAAATCTATTTATTTTTGGTTTACACTTTCCCCGACGTTTCGGGTGCTTTTCAGCAGCCATGGTCACGGGGAAAGTGTAAACCAAAAATAAATAGATTTAATAGTTTAAATAATTTTATTAGCTTATAAATTAGTCAAATAAAATCAAAAGTAGTAGTAGAGTAATATTTTAAAAATTTTGTAATACAGTGATAAATAAACAACGCGATAAAATCCGTATATAGTAGTTTAATTTCAATGAATAACATTCGCGTAAACAGAAGACAATATTATTTGTATTTTGTTCATTTAGTGCGTACCTAACTACTAAGCAAATTACTAAACAAGACATTTTGAGTTCGCGAGTCTATTTCATAATTCGAATTGCATTTTACTATGTATACCTACCCAAGCTATATTCCTAATTATAATTATAAAGTATCTCTGTGACGTAAACAGAAGTTGCAAAAATGAAAAAAATATTTAATGTAAATAAATATAGTTGTTGTTAAAGAAGCTTTATTATTTTAAGCCCAATAAACCTATAAAGTATCGATTTTAAAACCTAATAATATTTATTTATTCAAAATGTTAGTACCTACCTACTACCTACTTGATCTTGGAATGCTACCGATGCCGAAAATATATATTTGTATGTTAATTTTTGTAATAGATGTCCAAGCTTCAGGCAACAACAATTGCTCGGACCGATTCTGTTAAAATTTTCCATGCATGATCCGTCATGAGCTTTAAAAAATATTCTATGTCCTTTTTTAGAGCTCAAGCTATCTCCACAGATAGAAATCACTACCTACTATTATAAAACAAAGTCCCCCGTCATGTCTGTTCGCGATAAACTCAAAAACTACTGAACGGATTTTCATGCGTTTTTCACCAATAGACAGAGTAATTCATGAGGAAGATTTATGTGTACAATTTGTCAGAATATTGTACTACCCGTGCGAACCCGGGGCGGGTCGCTAGTTTAATTGATAATCCACAAATTTTAATTCAAATATACTATGTAACGAAAATCAAAGTAATTATAGGTACCTACCTAATAACTTAGCATTTTTTACCACATCAAATTCATGAAGAATAGATTATATTTAGCCTACACAAAAATCTGTGAATCATACAATTATTTTTCTGTGTGGGAATTGAACTTATATCCCTCTGCACGTCCAGAGCGGTGAGTACCTACCTAGTCACTTAAACCTCTATGCCATTCGTGCAATAAAATCATAATACCCGAGTCCGAGTAACGCTGTTTAGTTTATCGTATTCAACTTCTTTTAATCTTTATTAATATGCAAAAAGAGGGCTTTGCCAAGACAGCTCATAAATACAAATTCTTTACTCGGGGAATGTAGGTACCCATACTACGTGACCCGTAAAGGGGTGAGCATCAAGATTCAAGATGACGTGATCAAGTCCCCATTTTAAAATGTATCACATTAAAGTGTTTGTACTACATATGTACTATTTGTACCCTAAACAAGACATTTGTACCTCTAAAGGTAAAGGAAGTATGTCAAGACATCCCTGTCGCGCCACTTTGACGTCAAAGTGGTGCGACCTTCTGAAAGCGCTACTCAGAGGTAGGTTATTCATGCCCGAAGACTTAGCACTACATGTACATGTATATACCTACTCATTATTATTTATTTATTAACTTTCTGATGGCAATAAATGATTTAAAACTATATTTATGAATTATTTCGTGAAAACCAAGGGAGGGTCATTGGAACATACTACGAGTGGTCACCGAGGTGAGGTTGGTTAAAATTGAAAAAAATGGGTCACGTATTATGAGTACATTCCCTCTGGCATATATTATAAATGTAAAGGTATATTGGCTTTTTTGACAAAGGCACAGTACATAAATATACAGTAACCTATCTTCATACAAACGGTCGGAACTCGAGTCATATCTACGCGCCTCGGCGTCGGCATGCGCTCGGCACGCAACCAGTCGCGAATGCGCCGCAGTGACGAACGGACGGTGTGTTGTTTTTTAAACAGTAATCGCGCGAACTTCTTTTTAAACTAAACATAAGAATTGTAAAGTAGCTGCAGGTATCTATAACCAAGTAAAAGATTTTCCTTTTTCTCCTCCTTGTCCATGTTTCCAAAAACAATTTTTAATTAAGCTTTATATTCGAATGCGGATTTTTTATACTTTAAAATAAAGCATTCCGTATGTCTCAGTCGAGGCGCAAATATTTTTCAGTCGCAAATTTATAAGACCGATATGTTATTAAGTCTTAAATCTAACATAAACATGTTTTTTTTTAATTAAATCTACCAATCAAAAAACATGCATTTTTATTGAACACTTCCTATTCCATTTACAAAGTATTTTATTTGTTTAAATAAAATAAAAAATATTTACAATCACAAAAATAGATAGAAACTCAAAGTAGGCAGACTTAATTAAAATGCTGTTGGTGTGCAGCCCTATCGCATATTTACGTACCGTGCGGCTGTAGGCATTTATTTCAAAGATACGGCCGAGTTACAATACTGTATATTTATGTACTGTGACAAAGGCACCTGTCATTCCATACTGCTTGTTTCTGTCCCAGTGTAAAACGCTTTTGCTGAAAATCACATAAACAGAAAGGAATGGTTATTATCGAACACAATTACTCGATGCCAAGCATTAAAAATCGATTAAGTAAGAAATTCAATTTTATGGCACACCAAGCATTTTAAAATGTTATTAAAAGAAGAAACAACTTTATTGATTACAAAGCTTTATTAAAGAATGAAACTTAATATTATCTCTACAATTACATTATAATAATTAAAATAGGAAAATATGTGATTAATTTGGTTTTCAACTTATTTTATACTTATATCACTGATTAGGTAGGCATGTTATACAATACATATTTTCAATGGACATTACATAAACCAAGTAATTATCAATTTGTAATAAAATGATACAAAACCTACAGAAACAAATCCTATTTCTTATAGCCTATGTTACAATATTCGCCTGAACATGAGATAGTATACTTAGCAAATTACAAATAGGTACTTAATGAATAATCATGATCCACAACTTAGACACTCATCTTTGTTTTGTAATGAACAAGTAATTGCTGCCATATTAGCATCATCTGCCTCAGATTTACCGTTTAGAGCTTCTGATTTGCCATTTAAAACCTTTCCCTTGACTTTTGATTTATCCACAGTAAATTGTATAGCATTGACAGCTGGTTTTGTACGCAAATAGTACATGCCTGTTTTTAATCCCATCTTCCAGGCATAGAAATGAATAGATGTCAGTTTACCATAATTTGGTTCTGCAACATGAATATTAAAAGACTGACTTTGATCAATAAACGCACCGCGATCAGCAGCCATTTGTATTGTTGTTTTAACAGAAATTTCCCAAACAGTCTTATACAAGTCTCGTATTTCCTTAGGTATAGACTCAATTTTTTGGATTGATCCATTATGATGAATGATAAGATTTTTCATGTCTTCATCCCATAAATCGGCTTCAGTTAAATCATGTAAGAGATGATGATTTACCACTTGAAACTCACCAGATAACACTCGTCTTTGATAAATATTTGACGTGAAAGGCTCAAATGACTCATTGTTGCCTAAAATTTGGGCAGTGGATGCAGTAGGCATGGGAGCTAATAATAATGAATTTCTAAGTCCATGCTTACCAATTTTTCCTTTGAGGGTAGCCCAGTCCCACAGTTCTGAAGGCACTTTGTTCCACATATCATACTGTAATATACCCTGACTTGCAGGACTGCCTTCATATGTTTCATACACTCCATGCTGTTCAGCTAATTCACAACTTGCTTCTAGTGCACCATAATAAATTGTTTCAAATATCTGTTGGTTTAATTTAATGGCTGCTTCACTTTCGTAGGGAATGCGCATTAGAACAAAAGCATCTGCTAGGCCTTGAACTCCAATTCCTATAGGCCTATGTCTCATATTAGAATTCCGTGCCTCTGGTACTGGGTAATAATTAACATCAATTATTTTGTTGAGGTTTTGGGTTATAATCTTAGTAACTTCTTTTAATTTTGTGAAATTATATGTTTTGTCTTCATTGACAAACATGTTTAAAGCAATTGAGGCTAAATTACACACAGCAATTTCATCAGATGAGGTATATTCAACTATTTCAGTGCAAAGATTACTGCATTTTATGGTGCCCAGATTTTTTTGATTGCTTTTTCTGTTACAGGAATCCTTGTACAACATAAATGGTGTTCCAGTTTCCACTTGTGATTCTATTATAGCTTTCCATAAGACTTGAGCTCGTACTTGTTTTACAAACCGACCTTCTTGTTCATACTTCTCGTACAGTGTCACAAATTCTTCTCCCCAGCAGTCAGCCAGTCCTGGACATTCATGAGGACACATAAGACTCCAGTTTTCATTCGTTTCAACTCTCTTCATAAATAGATCTGGTATCCATAGAGCATAAAACAGTTCCCTGGCACGAACTTCTTCTTTACCTGTGTTCTTTTTTAAATCTAAAAATTCAAATATGTCACTATGCCAGGGCTCCAAATAGATAGCAAAAGCACCAGGTCGTTTATTGCCACCTTGGTCAACATAACGGGCTGTGTTGTTATATACTCTTAACATAGGAACAAGTCCATTGGAGACTCCATTTGTGCCAGCTATATAAGTGCCTTTCGCTCTTATGCAATGAACATGAAGCCCTATTCCACCGGCTGATTTAGATATTAGAGCACACTGTTTGAGAGTATCATATATGCCTTCAATGCTGTCATCTCTCATGGCAATTAAGAAGCATGATGATAATTGAGGACGAGGTGTAGCAGCTGAAAACAGAGTTGGGCTGGCATGGGTGAAAAACTTCTCAGACAGTAAGTTATATGTTGTTATGGCTCCGTCTATATCTTCACCATGTATCCCAATAGAAACTCTCATTAACATATGCTGAGGCCTTTCTGCTACCTAAAATTTAATAATAATAATTTATTTATTAATTAACAAGACACAAGACATTACATGGTGAACAATAGTGGTGGTGCATGTAACAATGCATAGTAAATTATAGTTATAATATTACTACATAAGTTAGTTTTACTGTTGACATAGGTACATCTGCACATCTACAGTATGTATATACTGAGTACAAAGAAAAATGACAGAATACCTTGTTATTTATCTTCAATAAGTAGGACCTCTCCAGAGTTTTGAATCCAAAGTAATTGTACTTAAAGTCTCGATCATAAACAATAGCAGAGTCCAACCGCTCCTTATTTTTCATAATAATATTGTAATGAAACTCAGATATCATTGGTGTCCTCTTTTTGGTGTGTGGATTTATGATATTATACAGATCTGTCATTACATCTGGAAGTTATAAATATTATTTAATTTAAAATTCAATCATATTTTATAAAAACATAAATTTTATAGTGTTGTTCCTTTGCAGGATAATAATTTTCTTAACAATTTACCTGAAAAATGTTTCTTAGTTTCCTTGTGCAAGTTAGATATAGCCAGTCTAGCTGCTAATAAAGCATAATCAGGGTGATCTGTTGTCATAGTAGCTGCAGTTTCAGCAGCCAAGTTGTCCAACTCTACAGTTGTAACTCCAGAGTAAATACCACTGATTACTTTTAATGTAATAGACACCTATGAAAGATAAAATATTGAGTCACAAATATAGGTAAAAAAATTAAATTGTATATAATGGCTAATAAGCAGTCATATGGACATATGTTGGAGAACTATTCAAACATTGTTTATGCTAAATAAACCTAAATAGATTTGCATGCATAACACACAACAATTGCTATACACTTACTTTACTACTAAATAAGTTTGAAGGATTTAAACAAGCAAAATCTATAAATATATGCAAGTTATAGACATGTGTCACTGTGTTGCATTACAGTCAGACAAGTGTGTTTGTGTTTTAGTAAAATAGACTTACAGTTCAGGTCATAGTAAGTAATGAATATTCTTATATGAATTAAATTTAACAAATTAATCAAACTTACAGGATCAACAAAATCCATATTCAAACCATAACATAACTTCTTAATCCTGGATGTGATTTTATCAATATGCACCTCTTCCATTCTACCACCTAGAACAAGAAAAGTTGCTGATAATTTTTAAATTTTTCACTACAGTTGAGTTTTGTATCTCAATTTATTAGTGTAAATCGTGGTGCAGCGCGTAAAGACAAAGACAAGACCCACACAAGGCAAAAAATTCATACTCCACTAATAATTTTTTGACTGAGAGTTCTCTTATTATGTTGTTTTAACATAATAAAACTCCCACAAAACAGGTATTAACCTTAACGCGATATTCGTCTTAGTTAAATATAAAATAATTTGCTGAAGTATTTATCGCATGCATCATGAGTTAAATATTAGTAGTTAACAAAATTTAATACTAAAGTACATATATATTGGTTCTGGATACTCATAGAACGCAATTTAGCTCCTTTGAGACATCAATAGTGGATCAAAGGTGCTCGTGTATCATGGGGTTTCTTACCTCGTTTCAACACAAATAACTTATTTGACTTGCCGACCATTTTAATTATTTGGACAACAATTTGATAATTTAGGACGGAAAACTCAAGAACACGTAAAACGAAAAGTTTTATTTCACCAAAAATAGCTTGCGCTCCTTTGTCCACCAGGTGAAATTACAAATGACGTTAATTAAGGCGGGAATTGTGTGAGACCATAGAGTAGTATAAGTATAATGTGAGACTGAGAGTTGGGAGTCTTTCTAGTGATACCATAGAATAAGAAAAGTTAATCGTACTCGAGTTTTCATAACTTTTTCATCTGTGGCATATCTATAAGAAAAAACGCTTCTAAATGCACAGACGTATTAATTTAGAGATATGAGGATGAAATGCTCAACTTCTACTTCTTGAATAATTATAACACTAGTTATAATTATTCAAGAAGTAGAAGCAACAGATTTACTGTAGTAAATCTGTTGCCAAAGAAATTTTAGCTGTTGCTGACTATATAACATATGCTATTTTCAAAAATAGAAATAGAAGATTTTCAGCTCTAGTTTCTGAGTTTCAGCTATGTAGATATAAAACAGAAAAGAACATGTATTTACTAAGAAAACTTTACTAAAAAAATAATTAATCATTGAATTCTAAAAAACTTCGTTTTAAAGCTTTTCTCTGATGTATAGACTTTGGAAAATGACGTATCAGAGACCAACAATAGTCAGACATCATATTCGTATCCCAGAAACCCTGATAGCGCTCTTCCATGACCCGTAAGTCCTGATGCATACGCTCTCCCTGTTCTTCGCTCATATCTCCTAAATTTTCTGGAATCCTGTCCAGGTGACTATGAAGGAAGTGGAGTTTTATGCTCATATTGCACCCAATATTTTTTAATTGTAGCAGAAGGTCTTCTACAAGTTCAATATAGTTTTTATTATCTTATTTTAGTATCTGTGGAAAGCAAATTTTTCTTTCAGTCTTGATGCTAACAATTCTGAAGCTTGTTTAGAAAGATTTAAATCTTTCACAAGATCATCTAACTCATTTTGGGAAAAGCATTTTGGCTCATTGGACATACCTTCAAAATCAGCATCATTTTGTGATGAGCTTGGTCCTTCAATGTCTTGTTCTAAGGGTGCAGATATATTTTAGGCACTGAAGAGTCAGGTGAACGCTGCACTGGATGTTGAACACAACTAGTACTTGGGTACTGCCATTTAGCTCGATTTTTAGTGTTTAAACTGTTTACATTCACGTTACAAATATAACAGTCTTCGAGATGATTTCGTGGTTCTCGCCAAATAAAATTAGTTCCAAATTTAAACGCACTTCTTTTACCACTTTTTCATAATCTTAAATATTCCACACACGATTTACAAACACAATTGATTGGGAGCCCAAGACTTCTCATTTTTATCCAAGAGCATCCCAAAATACTCAGAATAGGTATTTTCACCAACTCTGATAAAACTTTTCTACAATCGTTAAACACATATTCTCCACATATGTATATAAATGATCTGGATTGTTTAAACAACGTCTCCTTGAACTACTCATGACGCAAAAACTTTAGATACTAATCTTAACACAGTAAAATACGCCTGTTATCGATTAACATATAAGCTTAAATGATAAAAATCAAAAACAAACTAACACGAGCTGCTCAAAAAATTTTGAGTGTATATTTGACAAAAACAAGTCTTAGGTGAACATTATCGACCATAAAATTCGCGGCAACAGACAAAAAGATTTTGTATACTAGTGTAGTCTATACCTACTAATATTATAAACTGAAGAGTTTGTTTGTTTGTTTGTTTGGTTAAACGTGCTAATCTCAGGAACTACAGTACGAATTGAAAAATTATTTTAGTGTTTGATAGCCCATTTATCGAGGAAGGCTATTGGCTATATAACATCACGCTACTATCAATAGAAGCGGAGCAGCCATGTAAAATGTTACAAAAACGGGGAAAATTCTCTTATATAGCGAGGATGATCTTATGGAGCAGAAGAAGTTGCGCGAGTCAGCTAGTTACATATAAAAACGGAACAGCACAACGTTAACAATGGTCAAGCGATGGTGACATTAAAGATCGACGTGCATACGAAAACGCTTCATTTGGCCAAATGTAATTATAATTATTCGAGAAATAGAACTGAGAATATGTTATTTTCTTCGATTCATTCTAACAAGACGATAGGAAGAAATCAGGCTGGGCTTTTGGTGTGGGATGCAACGTGTGTTGACACTCTTGCACCACCACATCTTCCAAAAACGGTGGGATGTGCTGGCGTTGCTATTGCAAACGCCGTAACCATCAAGCGGTGCAAATATTGTATTGTTGTCGGAAAATACACATTTGAGCCATTTAGAGTGGAAACGTTAAACGCTTGCATAACACCAGACTAACGTCGATGCTTGATCAGAAGGTTGGTCTCTTAGCCCAATCGGAATAGTATAACTATTCAATGTGGTAATGCTGCCGGTTTTCTGAGCACGTGACTAGTTCACAGCGATGCAGACGAATTCTACAAGGCATATACCAGTTTTGTAAATATTTATTATAATAATGATTAGTATTTTTATAATTATCTTGCCTTTGTTAATACATGTGTATTACAAAAATATATTAGCTTTACTAGTGAAGTAATCATGTATAATATGTTGTACACATAGAACTGTAATAAATAAATAAAATAAAAATAAATCTATGGGTAAGGAGTGAGGCCAAACAAGCGTCATTTAGGTCGAGCAATATGATTCGAGTATTTTATTTTCAAAATTTGAACTTGAATTAATTTTGCGTCGCCATGATTGTATTAAAAGAAACAGTTTGAATTTATATGAGCAACCGAATAACACATAAAGTATGCGATGCAAAAACGCTACTCACAACTCAGAAAATTTTGCTCGTGTGGCTTTAGTTTAAAGGTAGCAGAAAACCTTATGAGGAAACCAATTCTATAGATTAATTTTTTTAATTATTTTAAGGCATAGCAATAAGACGTATGTCATTTGTCAAATTGAATCATAATTCAAAATGTTCTTTCTGTCAGTGTCAAATCTGCTAAAATAACAAATAATTTTCATCAGTTTCAGATTGTGATATTAATCTAATTTAATCTTGCATTTCATTGAGTTAAACCGAATTTAAAGAATTTTAATAATGGCTCCAAAAGCTGGTGGTGATTCTGCTAAAGTAAATTCAGCAGTATATAAAGATAAAAGCAAACCTACTGACATAAGGCTCAGCAATATAAATGCCGCAAAAGGTACAAAACATCTGTAACTTTAAATCCAAATTCTCGAATATTCTTGACTTGAAAGTAACTTTAAATCACAGTTATTTGAATGTATTCTTGAAATATAGGCTCTGGCACTATTTCACTCACGTATATAATATGTATTTTCATAACTAACGAAAAATACAAACTCGTGATTTTTCCCGTAATCTATGGTATATCAATGACTAATAATTCCACAATATATTTACATACATGGATATTCATATGACAAAGATTTTATTCTAAACAAAACTGAGTTCATTTTATGTGTTTGAATTTCAAATAGTACAATTTTGTAAATATTAGTACCTATATATTAGATACTTCATTTAAAATGTTTTTTAAAAGATAGATCGCCTTATATTTTACCGAGTAATATCATTTAATATTATACTTTCTAATAAATAAATAAAAAACATTAATATAATGATATATATCAAACACACTTTTATAATTTTATAAATTTGAATATTATATCTATTATAAACTATTTCAGCTGTGTCTGATGCCATACGTACCAGTTTGGGTCCCCGTGGTATGGATAAAATGGTAATTATTTTATTAGTTTATTAAAAAGCATTAGCATTAGCATATAGGTTTATATTATATATTAGAATAATAATAATCTGTTTCATAGTTATAATCCAATTGGCCTTTTGCTATCACTATCATGCAACTTTAAAATAATATAAAATTGTATTTCAGATCCAAGCTGCAAATGGTGAAGTCACGATTACTAATGATGGTGCTACAATTTTGAAACAAATGAGTGTTATACACCCAGCAGCCAAAATGGTAAAAAATATCCATTGGACATAATAGCTTCAATTGTATGTCATTGTTACACCAAATGAACATTTACTTTCAGCTGGTGGAGCTTTCTCGTGCCCAGGATATTGAGGCTGGTGATGGCACTACATCTGTTGTTGTTATTGCTGGTGCTCTGCTTGATGCAGCTGAGAAGCTTCTTCAGAAAGGAATTCATCCTACAGTGATTTCTGATGGCTTTCAAAAGGCTTTACAGTTGGCTTTACAGGTATATAAAAAGTAGATTCCACAAATATTTTGAATTAACTTTTCAAACCGTGGCACTACACTAGTTATTGTTTTGTCTGGTATTCTAAGACATGACAGATGAATTATAATTATGTCCTGACTGAAATTTCCGTCAAGGCAGCCTCTCTTAACAGCATCTGCACAGGAGATATTATCATGCACAAATAAGTGTGTAAACACAAATGCACTTATTGATCCTTAACTGTCATGATCCAATGGGACTGCACAACCGGAGAGAGATCAGACACAGGACCAACAGCTTCACATGCTGTCTGAGACACAGGGTTGTCTAACACCACCATCTTCCTAACTCTGGGCTTGTATTGAGATTTATTAACAGAAAAACCAAATAATTTTTTGTTGGTCCACTGGAAATTGGGGCCCGACATCTCTTGCACAGCAGTCGCATTCACTAGGGCTGCACCACAGACAGAATAATTATCAAGTCAATTTACCACATCCTTTGTATGTTAGGTTGTAGAAGGAATGTCTACTCCAGTGGATTTATCAAATGAAGATGCATTGTTGAAAGCTGCCGCTACATCCCTGAACTCTAAAGTAGTGTCACAGCACTCCACCATCCTTGCTCCAATTGCTGTTCAAGCTATTCGTGCAGGTCAGTATTTATAATACACATTCATTTCCAATTATGGAATATATGCTACTCTAAAAATCTTTATTTTATTTCTTACCTCCATTTACTTGATTTACATAACAAGCCTAAAAAACTTTAAACAGAATAAATGAAATATTTGTTTTCAGTTATGGAGCCCATAGTAGGCGGTATTGGTGCACGAGTCGACCTGCGTGACGTGAAAGTGATAGAACGCATCGGTGGAACTGTTGAAGACACTGAGTTGGTGCAAGGTCTTGTCATCCCGCACCGCGCCTCTAATGTCAGTGGCCCACACAGAATTGAAAAAGCCAAAGTTGGACTTATACAATTCTGTATTTCGCCACCAAAAACAGATGTATGTGTAAAATTCTAATTATCTTTTATTACGGATTTTTGGACATTTACGGATGGCGTGTAATGGTTTAAGTGGTAGCCTCACCACTGTCTTTGCTCTGAGTATTATATGTTCAAATCCCACGACATAAATTTGTACACAAAAAATCAAGGAGATTTTATATGATCCACAAATGGTTGCCCATTGTTTTAATGTTTATTAGGCACCCCGCAATACTGGAATTATTTGTAGGGCAAAGCTTAACTAATAAAAAATATGTATTAACAACTACAATATGTTTAATGTTAAATGACTTTCATATATTTCATATATATAACTAACCACAGAAAAAAGTTTAGCTTGCCTAAATATCATAATTAATGTTTAAAAGTCTACAATACAGGGAGTAGATGACCACTTCAATGTGTACCATACCTAATTTTGTTCTTTGTTGTAGATGGATCACAATGTCATTGTGTCTGACTATGCGGCTATGGATCGTGTGTTGAAGGAAGAACGACAATACATCTTGAATATTGTCAAGCAAATCAAGAAAGCTGGATGCAACGTCCTTCTTGTGCAAAAGTCTATATTGAGGTGAGTAATACATAACAATCTATATTAAATCTCGGGTCAATCTAACGCAATTGTGGTTCCCTGGCTGTAATGTACAGATGCAGCATGTGATATCACGATTTATAGTATATGTTTAGAGCTCTTTTAATTAAGGTGGCGTCATTTGCAATCACCATAGATAGAATATTTAAAATATATTTACTTTCAATAAAAATGCACCTCCTCACAACAGAACCTTGGGATCTCAAAGTCGTGAGTCGCACTTTGTATTCACGCCATTCCCTAACACACATACAGGGTAACCTAACCTAACCTATGTAGCAGTATACATTTATAGGTGTAGTAATTCACTATAATAGTTCGCGTACTACGCTAGTTATGTCAAACAGAATTTGTTTGCTACATATAAATCATATCGGCATTGTACCCAAAGCCTCATTGCACAAAGTCAAAAAACAAAGAAACAATCGTGATTATTCGTATTATGACAAGTTGAAAATATTTAATTACGTATGCCAATGCTTAAAGATTCGGACGACTTTCTTAGTTTTTGCTACATTCTGCAGGAATACAATTTAAGTCTTCATTTATTATAAACAAAAATATTTATTAGCTATTAATTGCTTCTCCTAATGTTTGTTGCAGAGACGCTCTGAGCGATCTCGCAGTGCATTTCTTGGACAAAATTAAAACTATGGTAATCAAGGACATCGAGCGCGAGGATATAGAATTCGTGTGCAAAACTCTCGGATGCCGACCGATCGCCTCGCTCGACCACTTCACTGCCGAAAACCTTGTGAACGTCGATCTTGTAGAGGAAGTCAACGAACCGGGTGGCAGGTACATCAAGGTAAGCGATGGGGTACAATACAATATTGAGTGTGGTAAAGGAGAACGCGCTGGCTTGTATGGATTCTAGTACCGGTTTAAATTGCTATAAATATTAGTTGTGCCAAGATGAAAGTTACCTCATTGAATAGGGTATAATAGATACTTAAAAGAAAAATAAATATGATTTACGAAAAGCTCCGAGATTTTTAGAAAACTGAATGAAAAATAAAACATCAAGCATCGAACACAGTATCAAATGTCATATTCTTTGTTTTTATTGTGCTATATTGCATACTAAGGTACATAATAAACAATTATTTCTTCTTTCAACTTATATGGACGAAATAACCCAAGTTTCTATGCGCGGCATCAATCGTGTGGAAATTGTCTTATATCTTTTATATATATAAAAGAAAGTCGTGTTAGTTACACTATTTATAACTCAAGAACGGCTGAACCGATTTGGCTGAAAATTTGTGGGGAGGTAGCTTAGAACCATGAGTAGAGATGGGTAGCTCGCGAGCGAGTGATAAAGAAGAGCTAGCTCCTTTCGATTCATTTCGCTCCCAATCGCTCACTCGCTCGCTATATAGCTCACTAGCTAACATTAAGAAAGTGTAGACGTTCAAAGAGCGATTGAGTTATCGCTTTCGATTCGCGTAAGAGCCGATTTTTCAATCGTCAGATAACTTTTATCTGGGGAATATGTTTGACGTTTTGACAGCTTTTGTATAGAAAATATGTCTGAACGCCATATTTTATTTTTAAAATAAAAGTTATCTGACGATTGAAAAATCGGCTCTAAGTCAAATATATTATGAGCTACTGAGCTATAGAAGAGCTAAAGAGCTAAAAGAGTGATATAGCTCTTTACAGTGACAGAGCTACTCGCTCTCTTTCTTTTGTGTGAGCTAATTTGCGCATGTCTAACCACGAGACCGACATACGATACTTTTTATCCCGTTCCACCGCGTTCCCGTGTGACGTGACATAAAACGTCAAAGAGAATACAGTCACTATAAAACGTAGTATAACAAAAACGCATCTGACATGTAATAACAAAACGCAAATGACAGCTATACGTAATTTTGTCTATGGTTAAGTATGTTTGAAAATTTAATAATTATAAATTTTGTCAGAAATCAATAATCAGTAATATTAAAAACTATTAGTGTATATTATTAAAAATAAAACAAGGTAAAATACTGTTTATTTTAATATTTATTATTTATTTAGGGAATATAGTCCCTAGTTATAAAATATGTAAATGATATCTATTTATTTAATGTATACCTAGATAAAAATACATTATTTGCATTAATTAAAGGTTTATATTTTATTCATTTAGACATTATAACAGTCATAAACGATGTTGGTAGAACTATCATTGCATGACTTACACCTATGTCATAGTATCAGCTTGTTATCGAAAACCATTACATAAATACACTCAGCATAGCCCTATTAGCAGCACATGCATATGGCAGAGAAAAATTATTGACCTGTAGTATATTCTTTTGGTTAAACAATATCAACAAAATGTTGTCTGTGAATATTTCTAGTAGCAGTCTTCCAACATGCACTGCAAAGTTCTGTCGTACCAGTTTCTTCAATTATGATATTACATAGACACCAATTACCTAGAACAAAGAAAGAATACTCATTTATTTTACTTCAAGCACAAAAAGAACACACTACCACAAAAACTAGAACAAGAAAACTAAACTAAATCTATTGTTATGATTATATGGGATATCTAATAATCTGGCAATTGATAATATCTAATATTTAGTATAGTTCTGCTCCTAATGAACTCATACTTGACAAAAGTAAGACATATTATGGTAGATAATATATAGAGAAAATATACAACAGTAAAGCTAAGATAAAATAGGGGTAAGTAGATATAAAAGATTCATACTGAATGATGTGAAATCCAACCAATTAGAACACAATACGAGCCCCAATGCAAAAATGTTCGTCTAGTCACACATTATGAAGAACACATTTTTCTTTTTAACTTTCTTCGTTCCTAGAAAGACACTAGCAGTAAACAATTTATTTAATAAAATACTCCATATAAATAACGTTATTTTGGAACTATTGAAAAAAATAATCCTTTTTTACAATTATGTATCTTAATTAAATTACTGTTTAAATGGTCACGCAAAATAATTCGTCTAGTGCTTAATTGATGCAAAATAGTTCGTCTATGCCTAATGTTAATATACTTTTTTAATTTTCACACCAAAATTTAAAAATAAATTATCTTAAAAATAGAATTCAATTGTTTTTAAGATGTCAAAGGCTATAAAAAGGCGTGGTCCAAGTATTTTTCATTATTTTCGCTAATAATTTTGAGCAATATGGGTCGTGGAAAACCTATCGCGGTAGAAGTTCGAAAAATTATTATCTCAAGCAGTGATAATGGGAAATCTCCATACCAAATCGCCAAAGACTTATTATTGCCAAGATCAAC
The DNA here is from genome assembly GCA_963675205.1 of Catocala nupta. Classification (NCBI taxonomy): domain Eukaryota; kingdom Metazoa; phylum Arthropoda; class Insecta; order Lepidoptera; family Erebidae; genus Catocala; species Catocala nupta. The sequence goes on along the minus strand of OY776086.1, from coordinate 19,328,099 downwards.
TGTTCAGTCAATAATCCAGCATAGCAAAAATAACGGCACAGTTACGTGTTTGAAGAGATCAGGCCACCCTCGTATTACGAGTGAAGCTGAAAACCGTGTTTTAAAGAAAATTATAAAGAAAAACCGTCGTGCTCGTGCAGGAGAGCTTACCGTACAATGGCGTGATATGATTAAAAAAGATGTCTCGGTCGATACTTGTAAAAGAATCCTGAAGAGAATGGGTTACGGCTTTTACACGGCTAAAGAGAAACCCTTACTCACATTACATCAGAAAAAGAAAAGGTTAAAATTCGCTCGTGATCACTTAAACTGGACTGCTGACCAGTGGCGTCAAATAGTATGGAGTGACGAGTCCAAATTCGAGGTGACTGTCGGTGATGTACGAAAAAAAGTTATCCGAAATAAAGATGAAGCATTTCACCAAGACTGTATCAAGAGAAAAGTGAAGTTCCCTGCGTCTGTAATGATATGGGGCTGCATGTCAGCACAAGGTGTGGGTCGCCTGCAATTTGTAGACGAGACTGTTAATGCAGTAAAATACCAAAACATTTTAGAAACGAGTTTATTGCCGTCCATTCCGATTTTGAAACATCAAAATGCCTATGTTTTTCAACAAGATGGTGCTTCCTTGTCATACTGCAAGGACAACAAAGGCTTGGTTCATCTTTAAACAAATACCTACAATGGAGTGGCCGTCAAACAGTCCAGATTTATCTCCTATTGAGACAATGTGGTGGGAAATGAAGATGTTGCGAAAAAATGCATCAAGGTCAAAAAAAGATTTAAAGGAGAGAATTAAGACTGTTTGGGATTCAACAACTCCAGAAGAATGAGAACAGTTAGTAGCGACGATGCCACTTAGGATTAAATCCGTTATTGATAGTAAAGGAGATACAACCAAGTGGTAGACGAACTGTTTTGAGTGTTCAACTACGATAGCCGAACTGTTATGAGTTATAATTGATGGAAGAATTCATATTTTATTTGAGTACTTTACAGTAAATAAACTTAATTTAATTTACTAATCTAATTTTTATTTGTTAGACTCATTAAACCGACATTACTTATCTATATTACACTTACAATACATGGTTACATTCAATTTTCTTAGTAGACGAACATTTTTGCATTGGGGCTCGTAATTTGGTAACTAGTTGCAATAATAATAATAATATTCTACCACATACACACAACACTATCTAGCCCAAACCTCAGGCGTGGCAGTCGGTTACACTAACCACTACGCCATCGAGTCACTTGAGAATTATTACACCTAAGCAAAGCATTGATTTTGGTGTTCTATTGTTGCTAGATCAGCATTGGATGTATTTAATATAAATGGAATGCACTCAACCCAAAGTATACACCAAATGATGTCTGCAATATAGAACTATAAGAAATAACTAATAAGAATTCTGTGCTTAAATACATACCGTGTTGTTTCAGTTGCATGTAATTAACATGAAATATGAACGAGGTTGATATTTTTCCAACGCACAGTCTACACAATTGTAATAAAACGAGTATATGTAGCGATTTGAATTCCAATTTTCGTTTCATCTAATTGCCAAATGTTTTAAAATTTACATAAAAATAAAAGTTATACTGACTGAGACTTTATTAACTTAAGATAAAACTCGGAACCGAAATATATTGTTGCACGTGTTGCAATATTAAGAACATTAATATATCGATTTCAGAAAATATATATCAACTGCTTTCTTCATTTTATATAATTGTTTGCAAATAATTAATTAGATGATAGTCGACATTAAATGGTATATTTAGGTATATTTTTGCAATTACCATACGTTTCTAAAATTTATGAGATATTTAAATAACGATGTCTTTATTGCTGGTAACCCTTCACAACTGTTTTTAAAACAGTTCTGTGAAGCCACAATAAAACTATGTGAAAAGTTTATTGAAAAAAAACCGTATAGCTTTTAGAACTCGACACCACAGGACAAATCATGAACAATTTAGTAATGTATGTGGGTTTTCGGAGCATTGATAGGTACACTATGCCTAGTTCTCTTTCAAGGGTGATGCTACGATTGCCCATTCTCCTTTTATAAAATATTAGTCGATCATATTCTTTGAATATCGTGAATTGCCGCTGTAATACGAATAAACAACGGTAGATAACGATTTCAACCGCATTCCAGAATAGCAACAACGTGACGGGCAGATGATAATAGGAACAAGTAAAGGAGCATGTAGTAACGCTCGCGTGTGTGTCGCAGATGACGGGATGCGCGGGCGGCGGGCGCACGGTGTCGGTGCTGGTGCGCGGGTCGAGCGGCGCCGTGGTGGCGGAGGCGGCGCGCTCGCTGCACGACGCGCTGTGCGCCGTGCGCTGCGTGGCGCGGCGGCCCGCGCTGCTGGCGGGCGGCGGCGCGCCCGAGGCGGCGGCGGCGGCGGCGCTGGCGCGCGCGGCGCTGGCGGCGCCCGGCGCCGACCACTACTGCCTGCGCGCCTACGCCGACGCGCTCGAGGTCGTGCCCTCCACGCTCGCCGAGAACGCAGGTAACCTCCGTAGCCAGTTTGTATTGTAGACTTGGGCGATTAGCTTCAGTTGCGTAGTGGTGCACCTCAGTATCGGTGTTCCCTGATTATCTTCGGATGTATACGAGTCGAAGATGTCCTGACGATGCGATGACCTCTCATTTTGAGGATAGATGATACAATGTTTGATACCGACGCCCGACGACTACTCTCGTAGTCGTAGATTTTACACCTCGACTCGGATCGTTTAACTATTGGTGATATATTGTTAGTAATATTCGAAAGCGCTTCTAGCAATATATGTGTAATGCTATGATCGCGGGCCGTTGCAGGGCTGAACCCCATCGAGACGGTGACGGAGCTGCGCGCGGCGCACGCGGGCGGCGCGGACAGCGGCGCGGGCTCGAGCGCGGGCGTGAACGTGCGGCGCGGCCGCGTCACGGACATGCGCCAGGAGCACGTGCTGCAGCCGCTGCACGTCACGGCTTCCGCGCTCGCACTCTCCACAGAAACTGTACGCGCTATACTCAAGATCGACGACATTGTGAGTTTATCATTTATATCATAGTCGTATCATAGGGATCATAGTCGATGATATACTTTCCTTTAAAAACAACATATTAATAGTTTAGTAAATAGAACTCGTAAATATATGTATTTAAAAATCTCCTAACAGTAGCTAATATTAAATTGATTACTCAAGTTTATTTAGCTCTATGTCAATCAATTAGCCAATATTGCATTACTTCATGGGGTGGAGCAGTGAAAACTACTATGCTGCCTTGTGAAAGAGCTCAAAGAGCAATTTTTAAAGTAGCCACCCGCCTTTCCTGTTTCCTACAAACTTATTATATAAATCTTGGAAAGTAATGTCTGTCCGTCAAATCCTCATTATGCACACAATACTAAAACAACATGCGATGGTTACCTTTAACGCTGACATAACAAGCGACGGCAAAGTATAGTATGCACCACACAATATTGAGTATACTCAAAACATATTTTTACAAATAGATTTTTTGCATTTCTAGGGCCATATTTGTACAATAGACTAAATAGAGAATTAAGCATTTATATAACTCATTTTTGCTGTAAAATCTTAATTTCTACTTATATTCATACTCTGTCATATGACCAAACCGAGCAGTTACTTGCAATCTGTTAATAAAATTTTGCTAATTCAGTTATAAAGTAGAATATTAAACTAATTTTAATTGTTTTTACTTTTTACCTTTTGTTTATTAAAAAAGTTATTATAATGTAATTTTATTTACGCATACTGATAATAGTATGTAAGCAGTTTGTCACTCAAAACACAGGTTTAACCTAGTTCTAAGATGCAATTGTAAAACTAAGAATTTATACTAAAATAAATAAAAATAATAATAAATTAAAAATATAGCTATCTACTAGCCACCTGTGCCTGTTTTTTAAGTCTCAGCACAACAGAGTAATCTTTATGATGTGACTTTGTCTATCACAACTGCTTGTTTCAGTAACATTAATTCAGAGTAATTATAAATAATGCTTGTCTGTTCTGCTGTACATAAGGTATGCAGCTCTATTGCCAAGGGCTTTTCTGGCAAATAAATTCTTAGATAGTAGCAGCACAGTATAGAACTGCCCGGTTGACGGCAGTAGCCTCTTATTTTATTTACTATTTAATCATAAATGGCTATTTAGCCTTGAGTAAAGTTCCTCTTCCACCTTTTCTCTTTTGCGTTAAAAGCAGACTAGTTAATCCATACAGCCTTTAAGTACTTTCTTCACTTATTTAGGTCTTCTAAAACCTTCACTTGATGACATTAATGTGATTGTTCACATACTGTTGAAATAACTTCAGCTAAACTGATAATATGTCTATTACATATTATAACATCTTATTTTTGTTTCAGGTGAATACTCTAAACTGATGTACTTGAAAACTGAGAACCTTATATTAAAATAATTATAATAAAACGCCTTTTAGACCTACTACCAGTTATAATTTTTCATGATTAGCACAATGTATTTTCTCAATGTTAACACTGTAATTTTAAGAGCTCTAATGTTCACTGATCACTATGATATTGTGTTCTTAAATATATTTTCTTTGTAAAAGCTAGGGGATGCCTATTCAACTATGAATAACTAGTATTATACTCTAGTGGATATTTATTTTCCAATAAATTACTAATTAAAACCAATTATAGTTTTATTCCTGGTAGATACTTATTTTATAAATTAACCTAAATTAATTACATATTGCTTAACGCTGGTAAGGATGAATTTGATTAGCAGCTTTGATATTAGTTTTAATGGCGGATGGTGCTTTCGGTAGAGAAGGTGCAGAAGGTCCGAGTTGTGGTGCCGGCCCTCGAGAAGGTCCCATTCCAGGTGCTCCTACTCCAGGTGGTACTATAGATGGAATGCCAGGTCGCAAACCTTTGCCTGTCCCTACTGCAGTCACCAAAGCATGGGTATCAGTCATGCTATGTGTTGGTTGCATTCCTAAAAATAAAAAATAAAATATCTGCATATTTTGGTTACAGTTAATAATTATTATACTATGAATGTCTGAAGATTTATACTAAAGCTTACCAGCAGACCGCATGGACTCTCCATCCCAGTCTTCCCGACCCTTGGATATAATTTCCCATACATGACTAACAACTTTTGTAAATTGGGCTACTTGCTTCTGAAAAAAAAAGCAAATGTGTTAATATTTCTTCAGGTTATATGGATTCTTCTCATACTCTACATAAAATAAAATAAAAGGATGGCTTTAAAAAAATTTGAAGTAGGTAAGTAAGATGTAAGTTTTATATTAATTTGGATAGAAAATTATGCTTTAATATTTAGTATTACATTAGGTATATAGAAAACAAAAATGCATGGGACTGAATTGCTCTAAGGAAGCGTTCAAGTATTACGTAACGAATTTGGGGGCAGGGAGGGGAGGGGGGTCTTCTGAAACGTTACGTTGCGTTACAGGGGCAGGGAGGGGAGGGGGGTCTTCTGAAACGTTACGTGGCGTTACAGGGGCAGGGAGGGGAGGGGGGTCTTCTGAAACGTTACGTTGCGTTACAGGGGCGGGAGGGGAGGTTTGAACTACGCCTTACGTAACATTATTTTAACCCTTCAGAACGGTCGTGTAGAGATTCTTTCTCACGCATTTTTAAAAAAGATTTTCTCAAAATTTTTGTGGTTTATTTCACATCCTACTAGAGTGTGCAAATGCACAATCGTTACATGCATGTCAAGACTGCCCAAGACCGTCGTGAAAGTCGAGTACGGCCACAGTGACTTGCTGCAAGAAGGGCAAACGAGCTTCTCTGCATTGTGCGCCGCTGTGAAACATCGTCTGAGGATGCCGATTGGCTCGACGAAGACAACGTTGATGCAAGCGGGCTAACAATTCCGGAACTCTCTTCGTCTGCTCTTCGGATGCCAGTAATGAAAGAAACTGAATGGCTGGTAACCCCGTGGACAGAGGAGCAGTAACTCCAATTCATATTTTTTTTTTTAATAATCTACTTATTTTCACTAAAGCTGATTTTGTTTTAAATGTTTCCGTTTTCGTTTGATCGTTTTTTAAATACGATTATATTTTGACAAATATATTTTATTTCAGTTAGGTTTATGTTTATAATTGCATTGACAAAGGTAAAAATAAATTATTAAAAATTATTTTTTTATTTAATAGCTTTATTAGTAAAACGCTAAAATAGCATGTGGAGAACAATGGCGGATAAAGCAAAAATGTGTTAAGGACAGGGCCAAGTGAGGCAAACGATGTTATTAAATCTATGATTAGCAGTAAAATTTATTAGGACAGAAAAGAAAATTAGTAATCTCTTGCTTTTAAAAACAAGACATTTCAAATGTTAATAACAAAATAACAGGTATATTAGCGACTTTCCGGTACTGTACGCCACTTATTTGTGACTTTCAGGTAAAAATGGTCACCTGGTGGTGGTTACGTAACGTTTTACTGGGGGGGTAGAGGGGTAAAGAAAAACGTTACGGCGCGTGACATGGGGGAGAGGGGGTGTCAGAAATCTCTAAAAATTGCGTTACGTAATACTTGAACGCTACCTAATCCACATGCTTTTTCTAATATCCAATGTATAAAAGTGTACCTACTATGAATGTGAGCTGCTGAGTCTGTTGTTATTTATATCACCAAACACAAATAAAATTATTAAAACTAAATATACACTGCTATATATTGTTTAACAATTAAAAAATGGAAATTTTTAATAATATTTAATAAATAAATGATAATTTAATGTTTTGATTACTTACTACATTTTTTACATTCTAGATAAAATTATTTTATGTGATTTAATTATTAGGCAATACAGTGTCCTAGACTACCAATATTATTATTATTATTTATCAGGCAAGCAGTTGTGTACAACTGACAAATGCCTAAACCCGGCTACTGCATTATGTAATGCAGGTAACTCAAACTGATACATGCATTTGAGGTGAGCATGTGCTCATCAGTTTGAGTTGATTATATCTGGTCTATTTTTAAATTGGTTTGTAGTTTCGGTTGATACTACATCTCTTGGCAGCTGCTTCCATGCTCTGACTATCCAGTTAGCCAAGAAGTGCTTATGTGGGCTGTTGTTTGAGAAACTGATACATCATTTAAGGTGATGGCTGGAGTTTAGTGTTGCCATTATGAATAAACAGTTGGTGAGTATTTTTAAGGTCATAATGTCCGTTTAAGTTTGTATGTTTATTGTTATCCACACAATGTGGGCAGTCCTTCAATGCTGTTAATTTCAGTATCTGCAGTTGTTCTTCATATGTTCGTGTTTTTAGCAAGCATGGTATTTTAGTGAAACTGCATTGTATCTTTTCAAGAGCTCAATGCTCTGTAGGAAGTAGGGGTTCCAGGTACAACCAATATGGGCATATCTTAATATTAGGGATGCTGCAAATGCAGATTTTATGATCTCCATGGATGTCAATATGGATATTTGAATGCTCACATCTAAGGATACAGATGTCAACTAGTAAGTTATATATTGCTGGTTGTAGTATGCATACTAGTTAATATATGATGGTGACTTTCAAAATATTAACCTTTTGACCGCCACAGTTATGTATACACGACAAAGCAAAATGTGTCCAGCACGCCACGGTCACAACTACATGACAAATTAAAGCATGAAATCGTAGCTTGGCGCCGAGAGCACGCTTTTACTTTTTTGACGTGGCGGTCAAAGGGTTAATAATTTAATTACCTTTAATTGCAATTAAAGCATGATGTACCTCTTAGCTATAGATTAAAGAAAGAAAGAAATACCTGGGCAGTATCATAGCTAAGAGTATTAGCTTTATGGTTAAACTGTTGCAGTCTTTGTTCAGCTTGTGGTTCAGGCTTTGTTCGCAATAAGTCTGGTACTAAGTCATGAGTGCATGCTGGAACTCTTCCTTCTGTCAAGCGGGCTAAGGCTTCATCACGTTCACAGCTTAGTTGTAGTGGTAAAACTATTCTTGATCTTAATGAAGCAGCTTGTTCTGCTTGAAGTATCTTGCTCAGGCCAGTTAACTGAAAATAAACAAACTTTGTAAAAGTAATGAACATGATTGTCAACAATAAACTGCTGAATATCTTTCTTAGCATACAAAAGATAAGTGAAAGTCTATTTCTATCTCTTAATGTGTGGCACCTTAGCATGTCAATGTGTAAAACAATATTCAATATTTAATTAATTCACTGAGATGTATGCTGTGCTAAAACATTTATACAAATTGTGCAATTATGCAAAATACAAACGTGTAGCGTAATAAATAGCAGGTGATAATACATTTTTTATTTGTTGTTGTTTCATTTTGAACATTAGTTTTTATATTATAAGTAATCTAACAATCTCAGTAATTATTTAGCTGCATAACTTCATGTATTTTAAACTAATATACTCACATGACCAGATAAAATCGCGTAATTATCAAGGAATGTGGGCCAGTTGATAGTTTCATATTCAGTTTCTAATTTTGTTATAAGCGCCTGAGTCGCTGTTTTTAAATCATTTACTCTATTCAATATTGCTTGGATAGTTGTTTCTAATTGTTTTTCTTCTCTTTGTTGCATATTCATTGTAATAACAAATAAAGTTCGATTGAGTTGCTATCAAAATTTTATGTTGGATATTAAAGAATTGATTTTATATAAGCAGCGGACAAATTAAGACTTTTTATATAGGCGAATGGTATGCGCCGACAAAAGCAGTCTCCTGTCACAGAGTCACAGTTCCAGAGAGTACTTTTTATTTAGGGGAACACAGTTCCCTGTATATTATTTTACTGACTCATACTCTTTGCTTTACTCTTTGAAGTTTGAGCAGTCACTGTCAGCAGCACGAATTCCCTTTTTGACAGACGCTGACGAAACTCACGAATATAGTGATAGAATAACATAAAATTTCAATTCGACTATATGCTGAAAGTTGAAATGATTGTCTATTTTTATATTGATGAAGAGGTTCGGTAATATGCCTATGTTTATTATTAAAGTTATGAGTGCGAGTGCCGTGCATGGGGTTTTTGGTTCTATTTATAGCCGGGCAAGTGTTACTAGGTTTTAATTTCTGATTCTAAATCTGTACCTACTAGATAATGCTAAAATAATAATCTCGCCCTATTACGTGGGAGGGACATAAATGATAACAGCCGGTTAGATGCGATTGTAGTACACACGGCTACACATCAAGTTAAACACCCTATATACGCATAACTACGCTACATACAAAATAGAGAATTGTCGGAAAGGGACAGTGCATAGTGGTCTCGATGTAATGGTAAGGATAAAGCGTAACAAAAATATAACGCACTTTCTCGTACGATTCGCAGCGTTCAACTAATAGTTCAAAGTCCAAACAGTCTAGGTTGATGTGTCGCTGTGTGTACATATCTATACCTCTACAAGGATACAGGCGTATAGCTAAAACAATAAGCAATATACACTAAATAATGCACTGAGAAGAGGCCCGTGCCCTGGAGTGCGACAGTTTATAAATTAATATTTATTTATTTTAGAAAATTTTGTTTATTTTCCTTTTAATACCTAAGTATTTAAATAAAGGTAAACAATCTTGATGTGACTTTTTACACAAACACATATATAAATAAACTATTACTTAAACCAACGGTTCAATTGATTTAGTAATCGTTATTGTTGTATTTACGTTTATCTTTAGCAGCATTTTATTTTTAAACTGAGTTTACAGATAAACATATAAAAAAAATACATCAAGATTGTTTACCTTTAGTTAAATAGCTAACTAAATGGAGTATAGTTTACTAACATTAAAATCAATATTAAAGGTTTATATTACAAATGCTTAAAAATAAAGAGCATTACATAGGTTAATATCTATCATATAATATGAATAGCCGTGCGTACTCGTATAGTGAAATCTATGTATAGTGTGTGCGTACTTCACCTCTCCCCGGAAATGTTTGTGTATTATGTATTTAAGACAGCAGATATCTACTTATATACAGTCTTACTTATATACTTATATATAGTCAGTCTCTTTATAGTGTCTTCTCTATGGTTAGTCTTCACCATCGACCGGCATGATGTCACTAAAATTAATGACCATAGAGAAGTATATTATATTGTTAATGACAGACACAGTGTTCCCAACTACACTGTAATAGTGGTAAAAACACTGTATTTTCAGACAATTTACCACCTACTGTAGACACATCACTATTACACTGTAATTTGACGCCAGCAGATTCATATTTTATATTAGATGAAAATTTTACAGTAGATATGATTTTACGAATAATAACGTTTATAAAATAAATTATATCAATGTTTTATATTACGTCTGGTAACATTATCTTAACGGGAAATCCTCTTTGTTTATAACCTGAACTTTGCAATGATCGGCAAATGGAAATACGGCTAAATAATATAGATATGCATAGTGTAATGTTACGATAGAAATTGTAATATATTTATTTGGTTAGGCTACCACAGTATTTTGTTCTAATGCATGTAACGTTTTATTTGTTATATCTAAGTAAATGACATCAAAAGCAAGAAGCGCAATAAGTTATTGACAAAATCAATAAAAGGGAATCTTTTAAGTGAGCAGGCTGTTCGCAGAAACGGGACAACGACATTGTTATGCAGACGACAGTACCGTGCATGGGCGATATCTCGGACGTCCTGGAGCCAAACAGGCTGAGGTTGTGGGGAAAAGGCAGGATCTTGTCGTTGAACTTGACCAGACCTTGAACCGCATCTCTGAATGGGGTGCCAAGAACTTGGTCCAGTTCAACGCCAAGAAGACCCAGGCATGCGCGTTCTCAACAAAAAAGTCTCCGTTCCTTTCCCTCCCTTCTCTGAAGAACACTCCACTGGTGATACGTGGCAGCCTCTCCATCTTAGGTATGGATCTTTGCCGCTCCCTTAATCCTAAAACCTACATCGAGAGCGTCATTAGGCAAGCTTCGCGAAAACTCGGAGTTCTGAACAGGGTGAGGCGGTTCTTCGCGCCTGGGCAGCTGTGCCTATTGTATAAGGCACAAGTGCGCCCTTGCGTGGAGTACTGTTCTCATCTTTGGGATGGCTCCGCGCAGTACTTGCTAGACGCTCTTGACAGGTTACAGCGGCGGGCTGTCCGTATCATCGGAGATCCAGAGGTCACGAGTTCACTGGAACCTCTGCAACTCCGTAGGGATATTGCCTCTTTGGCATGTTTCTACAGAATATACCACGGGGAGTGCTCTGAAGAGTTATTCCACCTTATCCCGCCCTCCCCTTTCCTATCCAGAACAACGCGTGCTGGGCTCAGATGCCATCCTTACACGGTGGAGTCGACTAGAGTGCGTACCAACAAGTTTGGGTCCTCATACCTCTGCCGAACGATCAAGGCATGGAATTCTCTGCCAAGGCACGTGTTTCCTTCTTCCTTCAATCCTGGGTCCTTTAAGCGGGGCGTGAAAAAGCACCTTCTCAGGCCGTCAAAGTAGAGACCTCAACATCGCCTCGGCTGCTATGAGGACGATGTGGAGGCCACTGCTCTTAGACCACACGACTGCTTACCATCAGGCGGAGTATGGTCATTTTGATGAGCAAAATAAAAAAAAATAAAAAAAAAAAATAAAAAAAAAAAACAATTTTGAACCCACACAAAAATGCTGGATGGTTTTAATACTTCTATATATCAAAATGAAGATGAAATTGTTACATTATCTGATTCTGAATAAATATTTTCGTTATTAAAAGTATTTGTTCAATTATTTCACACTGTAATTTTACCACATTTTCTATAAAGCTAACCACACATTTTGTATAAATCTACTGTATTTTTAACATAGAAACACTGTAACTATATTTTTGAAGTTGGGAACACTGGACAGACATGAAAGCTGAGCGGTTGCGTCTCGTAAGAGTATTATTGTTCTGTCATCTGTGGGTTGCGTACAATGCTGTACAGATAGACATGTTTTCTATTGAGTACTAGGAGAAAATAATGAGTACAAATTTTATTATTTCCATGTTTCACGAGTTCCCATAGGTAGGTAATATCGTAAGTGACATACCGTAATAACAATTGTAAAAACATTGTATAATAGGTAAACAAAGTCAGTGATTGATTTAGAACATAATGGTTTAATATGAAACTATTGTGATATTATAATACAACCGTTATATCTACATTTGCTAACAATGTTGACAATTCAACGATTGAAGTAATAAACCACTATTTACCTCAGACTGGTATTGATGACATTTACAGTTCATTTACACATAACTAAGTTTGTTGTAAATATAACCTGATATACACAATGGATTATACAAATGAAACCCAGTCCATGCCAACTAAAAGCCGACTGGCGACACCATGCGTACCAACACCCGACTGGAACATTGAAAATTATGAGGTAAAATTAAACTTTATTTTCATGTTAAAAATTATAGTTTACAGTAATGAGGTGCCATTCATATTAAACAGTAAATTATCACTCTTTTTAATGTTGAAGGCAAACTTATAATTTAGAATCAAAACATTACACATGTTCAAGAACATTATGATGACATCTAAGTTACCAACTGTCTAAGACTGCCAATTAGCACCAGACCATCTTGTATGCTGATAATGGCTTAACCGATCTTATACTTAAAAGTGCTGTCCACTTTTAAGTATAAGATCGGTTAAGCCTAGCAATGGAATAGCTGAAAAGCAGGCATTTTAGTAACTCCCATTTGAAATATATCTGATAAAAACATGATCAGTATTAATGTTGTAATATAAAAAATTGTAATTATTTGTAGATGGAGTTGGCTAGCAAGGAAAGAAGTGACAATAATTACCTTGAGAAATCAATTGATGACCATGACACTGGTTCATCTAATAGAGTATCTGTCATCAATAATACATTGAATCTACCAAGTAATAGTAGCAATGAGCATACAAGCAACATCACTCAGACTCCAACTCAATGTGGTACTAGCAGTTCTGCATTAACAACAACTCCAATACTCGGTTCTCAAAACCGGATACCTGGTGAAGTGGCACTTACACCTACCCATAGTGCATTCACACCTCAATCTGTAAATCCACATAGTTCCATGACTGCTCTTACTCCTATGGTAAGTGGCACAAATCAGGCAAGAAACAGCATACGAGTTCAGTAAGTAAACCATTTTGTAATAACATTATTTATACAAAATTGCAAGTAACAGCAGCAAGAAACATTTTTTTAACAACATTAGTTGTGTGATATAAATTACATGCAGATACATGACTGTTATTCTAATTACTGCATACAGAATGAAAAAAATCTTTTTTTATTAGATTATAGCTATTATGTTAAAGATTGTGATGTCAGAGGTGTCCTACCTTACACCTGCATGTAATTTAAAGGCACTATTAGTCACCTGTGTTCAGACTTTAGAGTTCTGATATTTCAGGTCATAAACAAATTGATTTAATTTGAAATCAAATTATTGTTAACATACTCTGACATCTGTTAATATTATTATAGACATAATATTATTTCAGAAACTGTGTATCAACTGTACATTTAGGTTGTGAACTGAAGTTACTGGATATCTACTGCAGAACACGTTATTCGGAATATAACCCAGCAAGGTTTCATGGTGTAGTAATGAAAATAATTGATCCCAGAGCAACAGCATTAGTCTTTAGGTAAGCTTTAACTAATTAGCTTATATAATCTATATGTTTAATATATTGTTTTTAAATATTTGATTTATATTTCAGATCAGGAAAGGTCCTTTGTACAGGATTAAGGAATGAGCATGATTCATACATTGCTGCTAGAAAATTTGCCAGAATTATTCAGAAACTTGGGTATCCTGTATGTATCCGTTATTAAAAGTAAATACTGCTTAGCATATATACTTAAAATTATGACAAACCATTACTATATTCATTTATATTCTAGGCAAAATTTTTAGACTTCAAAATACAAAATTTCATTGCTACGGCGGATTTAAGATTTCCTATAAGGTTAGAAGCACTCCAGCAAGCACACGGGCAATTTGCTTCTTATGAACCTGAATTATTCCCTGGGCTGGTTTACAGAATGGTGAGACCTAGGGTGGTTTTACTAATATTTGTCAATGGAAAAATTGTATTCACAGGTAAGTTCTCAGTATAAACACATAATATACTCACCATATCATCATTGGATATTATTGTAAATGTGAAAATGTTGTTGACCTTTTTACATGAAGAAACAAATCAATGTGATTATAGGCATGAAGATTATCACTTTTTATACTGAAAAATTCCGATTACTGTGGCATAAAAAAATAAAAGCTAATTTACACTTTGATAGCAAAAAGCAATTTACACTTAAAGCCATTAAACCTTACAGACCACATCATCATATTATTTTGAAAAATGACTTAAATGAGGGTAATTGGTGACCACTGGAATATTGTATGCAATCTTTATACAACTACCCTTTAGATGGCCTATCATGCCACATCACGATTGTTAGTAAAAAAAGCTTTATGGGTAATTACACACTCATAGAGTTTCAGTGGCACTACTGATACTAGTAAAAGATTAAAGTAAATAGGTTGTCATTTCTTTGATTTCTTTATTCACAAAATGGATATGATTTGGAGTTCATTGCTTTGCATGCTTACCAATGTATATTCATATTAAATTCTATATCAAAACAATAAAATCTTTGGAAGAGCCCTAATATAGAAGCAACATGTCTCGCTGGCAAACCTCGTACACTGACACTTCGTGTTTACCTAACGATACAATTATTTTCAAACAGAGGTCCTCTTTATCCTCATAAATATTGGAGAATCAAAGATATAGAGACAAGGGCGAGCGAAGATGAGATATGGCCTTGTACAATCTCGCAAACACATCACCTCGACTCGTGCAGTGTAGTCAGGCGAACATCGAGGCGAGAATCTTTAAGATAGTGAACTGTTCGGATTTTATATGTCCATCCTCATGTGAACATACAAAACTTTATACATAATTAAATATATTTTGTTGCAGGTGGTAAAACAAGAGGTGAAATACACGAAGCTTTAGAAATTATTTATCCAATTTTAAGAAGTTATCGTATAAGCTAATAATGTATGGTATTTAATTGTATATGTAAATAGTAATATGGTAATTGCATACCAATATTTATAGTACAACAATAATGGTGACTTATATGTATGTATAATAACTGTAAACTAATATTACTTAATAAATGAGTAATTAATTGAAGATACATTTGCGTCTTTAATACAAAATGTAGTGTATGTAGATTTTCTCGATAAAACAACAGAAACAATACTTTATTACAACAATTGCTTTGAATTTAACTATACTCCATTTCGTTAGGTATTTAACTAAAGGTAAACAATCTTGATGTGACTTTTTACACAAACACTTAAACAAGTAAACTACTGCTTTAACTAACGGTTCAATTGATTTAGTAATCGTTATTGTTGTAGTTACTGTTACGTGCTGGGTTCGAGTGATAAGAATGTAAAACAATATTACCGACCAAAACGTTTTATTCTAGCACACAATTAAATTTAAAACACAACAAACACTATACTACGCTTTTCCACTCTTACTGCTTCCAACTCCGTAGTATTTTCGCTTCCGTTCGCTTCGATGAATACTTGAATTCGCTTACGATTGTAAAGTGACTTGACGAGCGCTCGCCTTCCCCTTTTAGAAAAGTCATACACGGTACTTATCAGTACGAGGATTCGAGAATGTGCCAGTGTTCTCTTTACTCTTCTCGTACCGACGAAGTAGTTCCGTAAGACGTAAGGCGCTGTAATAAATTATTAGACGGAACTGCCGAGTCTTCCCCACAATGCCGAGAGATGGCACTGGGTGTAACACTGCCTCCCTCTTAGACATGTTCGTCTCGAACATTGTTGGACCCTTAGTAGCGTGCCAATCGATCCACATGAACGATCTTTGGTGTACCTCGTGGTCCTTTCTGGATCCGGTAGGTGACGTCATTCATCTTAGTGACTATGCGATAGGGTCCATCCCATTTTGCCTGCAACTTAGGAGATTTTCCTTTGCTGCGTACCGGATTATGTAACCACACCAGCGATCCTTCTTTGAAGCCTTTATTGTTCGCCTTCCGATCGTAACGTGTCTTCGTCCTCTCAGACATCTGCTGCGCGGTCTGTCTGATGTGCTCGTATACATCATTCATCCTGTTGCGCAAATCATTCGCATAATGTGTTATGCTGCGTGGAGATTCAGGTGGGATGCTGGTGATCAAGTCTGCAGGTAAACGTAGTTCTCTTCCGAAGTTAGCGAAAGGAAGTGTTACTGATGTGCTTTCGTGAACGGCACTACGGTATGACAGGAGAAACGGTTGAATGTGTTTGTCCCAATCCCTTTGTTTGCTTTCTACAACTTTCGCCAGATATCTTTCCAGAGGCTAGTTAAATCGTTCATGTCTCTTGATTGGGAATTGCAAACACTTCCGGCCACTTTGTAAAGTAATCCATAATCACCAAGAAGTACTTGTTCCCACTTTGGCTTTTAGGAAACGGTCCGGCAACATCTAACGTCCCACGGGGCTCCAACATTGTACACATTTAATGCACCCCTGCTGCGAGTGTGTGGTTCCGTCACGGCAGCACAACTCGTGCATTTGCGGCACCATTCCTCAACGTCTTCCCGACAATGGATCCAATAAAATCGTTCCCGGATCTTAATCAGAGTTCTCTTAACTCCCATGTGACCCGAACGCCCATTATGATAGAGTTGTAAAACTTCCGGTACCTTGAGCTTTGGCACGACCATTTGCCATTTGCAGGTGACACTTGTCACCTCGAGCATTCTCCCATTTCCGGCACAGAACTCCATCCTGGATAACCAAGCTTTCTCACTGTGCCCAATAACTCTTGGTGATAGAGCTCATTGCAACTTCACTCCAGTGAGGTCTCGAAGCACTTGTTTTCTTCCATTCGAGGATGGGTCTTATGTCTTTGTCCTCTTGTTGCGTTCTCTGCAGTTTCCTTCCAGTCTTCGCTATGATCCGTCCTCAACATCCTCACTAGCCCTTCCTACTAGGCCTCTTGCCTGGCGCAGTGCTTACACTGGTTGGGACACGGTCTACGCGACATGGTATCTGCATTACCATGCGACTTGCCACTGCGATGCTGTATTACGAAGTCGAATTCCTGTAGTTGTTAAATCCATCTTGCCACCTGTCCTTCTGGGTCTTTTAACTGTAGTAGCCATTTTTATGCAGCGTGGTCAGTACGCAGGTGGAATTTGCGCCCTAACAAATATTTGCTGAAGTGTTGTAATGTCATTACGACAGCTAGAAGTTCCCTTCGCGTGACACAGTAGTTCCTTTCAGGTTTGGATAGAGCCTTGCTGAAGTACCCTATTACAACCTCATGCTCTCCTCTTTGTTGAGATAACACGCCACCAATGCCGGTGTTACTGGCATCTGTATCTACTATAAATCCATGTTCATTGTAGAGATAGCCTAGAATTGGTGAATTACACAGATGTTTTTTGAGCTTCTGAAATGCGGCCTGACAGCTCTCATTCCAGCAGAACTTTATCTTATCCTCGGTGAGCTTATGCAGAGGCCGAGCGATGTCAGCAAAGTTCTTTACAAACCGTCGATAGTAGGAGCACAAACCAAGAAAAGCATTGACTTGTGTCTTGTTCTCCGTAACTGGCCAGTCCTTGGCAGCAATAATCTTATCTGGGTCCGTTTGGATACCTTCTTCGGAGACCACATGTCCTACGAAGTTCACTTGCCGCTTGAACAACGCGCATTTCTTTGAACTTAATATCAGTTTGGCTCCTCGAATCTTCGAGAGCACGCGTTCCAGGTTGCGAAGGTGATCCTCAAAGTGCATCCTACTATGATAATATCGTTCAAGTAGACCAGGCAGGCGTCTCTAATTAATCCAGTAAGTACCCGTTCCATCGATCTCTCAAAAGTGGCAGAGGCATTAAACAATCCAAAGGGCGACGTTGTAGACGTTGAATTGCCACAATCCTTATCTCGAGGATGTATCTCGACCTGCCAGTAGCCACTTTTCAGGTCTAGAGTAGAAAACCACTTATTCCCGTAAGCGTATCCAGAGTGTCGTCAATCCTTGGCAACGGGTAACTGTCTTTCTTTGTGATGTCGTTTAGCCGACGAAAATCAACACAAAAGCGCATGCTGCCATCCTTCTTCTTCACCAAAACCACTGGTGAACACCATGGACTGGACGAAGGCTCAATCACACCTTCTTTTACCATACCCTCGATCATAGCGTCAACTTCACGTTCTCTTGCCACGGGTACACGTCTTGGTCGCCGGCGGATCGGCACTTCATTGCCTGTGTTTATTTTGTGTTGAACTAGAGCAGTCTTGCCTGTCAGCATCACTTGTCGAGAAGATGTCGGCAAACCGGTTTAACATTCAGCCTTGTTCTTTTCTTCTCTCGACAGGTTATTCCAGCAGTCCTTCAAGAGTTTTTGAAATGCCCTAACCTCCAGGTCTCGGATCCCGTCGGTGAAAGATTGTACGAATTTCCCGTCGATGAGCGTAGGTGAGGACTGGTACGCCTTTCCAACCAGTTTCTCCACCTCCAGGGCCCACTGCTGCAAGGTTACACCAACACGTTGCGATAGGTCTTGCAGCTGGGCGCGAAACACGTGTTTCAGGTGGGTGTCGCCATATCTCGCTTCCAATGCCTCCAACAGCTTATCGTACGTGACGTTTTGACTAAGCGCCTCTAATACGGTCAAGGCCGAAGCCCCAAGGTGAGAGCAGTCAGAGCCTGTTCTTGCATCCACCCGTACGATTTCATGACGGCCTCGAACTGGATCTTATAGGCTGACCATGACCAGCCGTCGAATGGTGGGACTTTGAAGCCTCATGGTGAGGGCGCCACAACCGCAGATGTCACGATACCATCTCCAGCCTTGAGCCCACGTATCGTTTTCTTCATCTCGGCGATGCGACTTTCGTGGTGTTGGACTTGCTCTTTCACCTCCTTCATCTCCTTGCCAACTGTTGATCTGAGGTCTTTTAGCATCATCAGCTGCTTCTCCTGGCGGCGCATGCCTTCCTCCTTATCGCGTTGCAGCTGTTCCTCGAGGCGGCGTGCCTACTCCTTATCGTGTTGCAGCTGTTCCTCTAGGCGGCGTGCGTGCTCCTCTTGGCGGCGTGCCTGCTCCTCCTGGCGGCGCATTCCCACTTCCTTATCGCGTTGCAGCTGTTCCTCAAGGCGGCGCACGTGCTCCTACTGGTGGCGTGCCTGCTTGTGCATGAACGCCATCAGGGTCGCTAGGTCGGGATTCACCAGCGAGTGAGCTGCACTAGATGGTTCCGCTGCAGCCGCGGAGTCACGTGGTCCACCTGAGGTTGGCGAGTGGGCGTCTTCAAAGCGCCTCTGGTCCACATCTAGCTGGCGCTGGTTCCTGGTACGCACCCCTTCCACTTCCTCCTTTGGTAGTACTGGTATAATCTTTATTAGGCATAGACATCCGCCACGACCTTAACTTTAGGGATTACATCGAGAGTGTAATAACCACACCTGCACACAAACTCGGGATTCTAAACAAGGTGCGGCGTTTCTTTACTCCTGAACAGCGGTATTCGCTGTACAAGGCCCAAGTCCGTAGCAGCATGGAGTACTGTTCGCACCTTTAGAATGGTTTCGCTAAGTACCTACTCGATGCCTTAGATAAACTGCAGCGTCATGCCGTACGTATAGTCGACAGCCAGGAGGTTACGCAGGACATCGAACCGCTATAACTTCTTAGAAACATTGTGTCCCTTAGCGTATTCTATCGCCTCTATCATGGCGAATGCTCCGAAGAGTTATTTGACCTTATCCCACCTTTCCCCTTCCTTTTGAGAACCACACGTGCCGGTCTTCGTAACCACCGATGGACTCAGCAATTCCTTTTTATGCCGTACCATACAACTTTGGAACAGTCTTCCGGCACATGTGTTCCCTCCCTTCTATGACATTGTGGCCTTCAAACTTAGTGTGAAGAAGCATCTGATCAGACGGGCGATAAAAAAAAACATTAAAAAAGAAAAAAGCAATACAGAAAAAGCGAAGAGAAAACAGCATTCAAAATAATTTACTAAAAGAATTACAAGTTGAGGACAAACATTCATACAAGCGTTTTTTACTTATGGACAACTCAACATTCGATTATATTGTGATGAAAGTATCGCCGTATAAAGAAGAATGGTGGAATGTGCATTTGGTATACTTGCCAACCGTTTTCGTGTTTTTACCACTGCAATAAATTTAAGTCCTGTTAAAGTAACTAAATTAATTATGGCAGCATGTACTTTGCATAATTTACTGACAGCAAAGTGGGACATCTTATCTTATCTTATGTATGGGGGCCAGTCAGCACAGACCGGCGACACTTCGATCCATTGGGATCTTTTGTGTCGGCCCCAAGATTTATCCCTTAGCTATCTCCCTATGAATGTACTGCATCAGTCGTAGCGTACACTTCAGAGGGAGAAGCCTGAAGTCCTCAGGGTTTGGATATGCCAATCCCATCAGACCCATCCTCAATCCAGCCAACGCGTCGCATTCACATAGTAGGTGCGATATGGACTCGTCCTGTTCACCACAGGCTCTGCAGATCGAATTGTGAGCCAATCTCAATCTGCACAGGAAGTCGTTGGTGCCAAAATGGCCTGTGAACGCTCCTGTGAGCAGGCGTATTTGGCTCTTGTTATACCCACAGAACTTCCGGGTGAAGCCTGTGGCTCTGTTTGCAATGAATTTCTTGGAGTGTTCCAGACCCCTCAGGGCCTTCCACTCTAGCCTGTGTTTGTCATTGCCATGTGCATTCAAAGCTGCCTTGACGGTGCTCTCAGAGAGTCCCACGAATGGCCCGGGGCCCACAAACAGTTGCGCCGAGCCCTTTCTGGCTAATTTATCAGCCTCCTCATTGCCCTGCACCCCTGCATGCCCCGGAACCCACACCAGTCTGACTGTGTTCTTTCTACCAAGTTTGTTTAGGGCCTTAACACAGTTCAGGACCAGTCTGGAGTCTACCCTACAGGAGTCCAGAGCCT
The DNA here is from genome assembly GCA_963675205.1 of Catocala nupta. Lineage (NCBI taxonomy): Eukaryota > Metazoa > Arthropoda > Insecta > Lepidoptera > Erebidae > Catocala > Catocala nupta. The sequence continues at coordinate 19,307,033 of OY776086.1, read as the reverse complement.
TGAGAGCAGCTTGACTGTCACTGAGAATATACACAGTCCTGTCAGTGACATTACTGTTGATATTCTCCTGAGCACAGGCAATTTAGCATAGGTTTCCGCTTGGAAGACCGTTGCATATTTGCCCATGCTTTGGCTCACCTTGCAATCGTTGGTATAGATACCAGCGCCCGATCCTGTTTCCATTTTGGAACCATCAGTGTACCAGATGAGACAACCCTTGTCAGGGGATTGTAGACCTTGTCTCCATTCGTCCCTCGTGGGAACCTTTATTTTAAAATTCTTTTTGAATATGTGCAATGGTTGTATTTTGTCGCATCCAATGCTCATAATCCTTTTGAGATCCTTTGAAATCTCCAATTTTGTGTGTCCGAGTTACCGGCATGTTGACGCTCCACAGTCCATGCACAGATAGTCTGTGTAGCGCCTTTATCGCCTCTGACTCCACAACAATGTGTAGCGGCGTTAGATCCAGCAGGACCTCTAACGCTGCCGTTGGCGTAGTCGGGAACGCACCTGTTATAGCCATGCAGGCCAATCGCTGCACCTTTGACAGCGCGATCCTGCATGTAGCTAGTTTAGTTCTTGGCCACCAGACAATGCTTCCATACGTGAGTATAGGTCTTATCATCATCGTGTATAGTCACTTGATGACCTTGGGCTTTAGCCCCCAGGGAACATAAGTAGAACGAATCATGCCGAAGACCCGCTGGGCCTTCTCTATGATTTTGTCTACATGAGGTTTCCACGTTAGTTTGCTATCTAAGGTCATGCCTAGATACTTCACCTCCATGGACCATTGTAACTGCGTACCATACATGGAGAGAGTTCCCAACCCTGTCAGATCCCTCATCCTAGTAAACGGCACGACAGTCGTTTTCCCTGGGTTGATCGATAAATGATTGCTACTGCACCATTTTTCCACCGTAATCAGGGCCTTCTGCATGAGACTAGATACCGTACTCGGGAACTTTCCATTGACGAGTATCACCAAGTCATCCGCATATCCGACCGTTAAGTACGGACCTTTGTTGAGTTGTTCTAGGAGTGAATTGACTACCAAGCACCATAAGAGTGGTGAGAGTACTCCACCCTGAGGGCAGCCCTTGGTTGTCGTTGCATACATTTCATCTCCTAACAACTCAGACCTAATGATTCTACCCCTGAGCATACAATTGATCCACTTGCAAATGGTTGGCTTTATGCCGTGATTTGCCGATGCCACACTGAAGGCATCAAAGGTGGTCCGATCGAAAGCTCCCTCAATATCCAGAAAGCAGCAATGCAAACTTCTCGGTTCTCTAATGCATGTTCTGCCTTATTTACCACAAAATGTAGTGCCGTCTCAGTGGATTTGCCCGACTGGTAGGCACATTGTAGCCTGTGGAGGGGGAATTTCCATAATGCTCCCTCCCTGACATGTCTATCTATTAACTTCTCCAGGGCTTTCAAGAAGAACGACTCAAGACTGATAGGTCTGTATGCCTTGGCTTCTTCGTAGTCCACTTTGCCCGGTTTCGGTATGTAGATGACTTTAACACGCCTCCATATCTTTGGAATGTATCCAAAAGCTATGCAGGCTCTGTATAATCTGCACAAATGCGGAACCAAGAGTGCAGCTCCCTGTTGCAGGATGATGGGATAAACCATGTCTGGACCAGGTGACTTGAACGGTTGAAAACCATTTAGAGCTCAGCCGACCTTCGCTTCATCCACTACCTTCCTTGCAGTGTCCCAATCTGTTTTGGTTGTATGGTAGCCTAGTTCAACCAGACTAATCGGGTCTTCCTGCTCCTTTTCTATTATCTTACAGTCCGGAAAGTGTGTGTTTAGTATCATTGCTCGTGTCTCCTTACCAGACCCTATTCGCTGCCCATTGCCATCCCTGATAGTTGACAATGGGTGTGCTCTGACAATCGAGATAGCTTTGGAGAGTCTCATTCCTTCAGGAATAGTACTGATGTTTTCACAGTGGGCTCTCCAAGCCTTCCGTTTGGCTTTCCGCACAGCTTTGTTATAGTTGGTTAAACAACGAGCGTAACCGCTGTAGTCCCTGCTGGTCCTAGCATTGTTAAACGCTCGTCTGGCTTCTAGCCGCAGTTTGACCAACTCTGGCGTCCACCACGGTACCCTTTTGGGTCTAAGTTCCCTTTCAGGGCAGTTGTCCAGGCCGTATTCACGGTCTGGACCAATTTGTCTGCTGTAAACTCGATGTCTAATATAGAATTGAGCTTACCCTTAGAATCCTCCAAATCTATTCTGAGGTCACTCCTAAAGGAGTTCCAGTCCGTATTTCTGGGATTCCTTCTACGTGCTGTAGGAGCTGGAACCAGCGTCCTGTACTTGAAGCATATGTAATTATGATCTAAAAAGGTAATCTCATCAGACACATGCCATTCGACAATCTTAGTGCTAGCCCTGTTGGAGGCTAACGTGATGTCAATTACCTCTGCTCGCCTACAGTCAGCGAACGTTGGCCTGTTTCCCTTATATAGAATTTGTAAAGAGGTACTTACCACATACTCCAGTAGTTTTCCCCTCTTACATTCACATCCGTGCTCCCCCAGACTGTGTGGTGTGCGTTGGCATCGCACCCCAGGATCATGTCCAGGTTCTCCCGGCTGCCATATTCAACAAGGTCCTTTATCTGTCCAGATACTATTTCCTTGTCCATGTAGTCGAAGTATGCAGAGGTCAGGATTACAGTATCCCGCCCTCCGCTCCCTCGCATATCGATCTTAACTGTCGTAAGATCCCTAGAACAGAAATTGTATAAGGGCATTGCGTTTATGCCATTTCTGACATATACACATGTCCTCATATCATTAGTGGAACAGTTATGCAAAATACACCTCCCGTCCCACCCAAGCCTCTGATCTTTCCCTCTTTAACATAAGGTTCCTGAATCAGGGCAATATCATATTCATTCATCCGTAGGTGGCGGGCCAGAACGGCCATCGCCCCGATGCAGTGATGAAGATTTATTTGTACGCACCTTAGTCCCGCCATACGGTCTGCCTATATGGTAGCGCCTTCGATGGTAGCCATTACTGGACACCCCCCTCTGCTCTCCTCTTCCAACATCGCCTCCGCAGTACCCGGCGACGACGACAAAACCAGACCATCAATATGTCCAATTATGTCGTCGGTCTTCGGTGACGCGCAAGGCGAAGAGGTGAAGAGAGCCGTACCCGACTCTACCGGAATTACGGGCTCTTCCCCGTCCTTTGCCCTTGATTCTGTCAAAGCAGGGGCCCCCTCCCCACGCCGGCATCAACTGGTCCCTTCTGCACGTTCGGATCCTCGAGGATCTTGAATGTGCTCTTGTCCATGCCAGCATGGAGACAGAAGCCGCCCGCCTTGATGACCGCGGCTGAGACGCTGTCCACCAGGATGATGCGCCTGGTGTGCGTCTCTTCGACCTGCGTGCCCAGCACCTTCCACTCGCAGGTACTTTAGGAGGGATTGAGGCGCTGCAGCATGGTCAGCACCCTGGAGGCATCTAGGCACCAGGTATTCCTGGTCTTCCAGGCCATTTTGATTGGCCTTGGAAGCTCCTTGGCGCTGACCACTTTGAGCTTCACGTTCCCAACGGTTTTCCCGTCAAGACCGCGAAGCCACTCTGCAGCTCTCTCTCCCTCACATGTAATGTGCAGAGCTCCTCCGAGCAATGCACCGACACTGATAGCCGGCAGAGGATCCGGCGTGGCCTCTAACAGGTCCCAAATGGCCACCCGTATAGGCTCCACCTGCTCTGCAGCTAATAGAGCGTCAGGGAAGTTGTCAGCAACAACGGCCATTTTGACTCCCGTCAGCGCCTCCCTGTAGGAGTCACCTTGGGTTTTGGCCCGCTTGTTGTCACCGACCTGAGTAACGGTTTCGTCGCTCACTTCCCTTACCCTTTTTGAAGGGGCTGCACCGGGTGCCAGTGCCATCTGCCGCTGCAGCTTACGCCGCTTACGGTTGGCACACCCACTGCGCCTCTTCCTACTTTGGGTATGGCTTGCAGAGTGTGCAGCCAAGTTCGGCTCCCCCGTAGGGTGTGCCTTGCCCGACTGCTCCTTGCTAGCCTCCCTGAGACTTGATGGCTGACAGCCACTCCCAGAGGGAGCTGCGCTATGATCCCCCTTCGGGTATTCTTTATGCAACTGACCCCCCCGGTGCTGCCACGCCCTCTGCTTTGGGTACCCTTTCCAGGGTTACCCCACGCCTTTGAACTGCTCGGATGAGCACCACTCCCTCGGCACAGGGTCGGACGGCCACTAGGGCCATCACGACCATGTCGCTTAGGTGTGTAGGCGCTCCCACGTGCAGCTCCTACACTTGCCTTACCCTCTCCCCCTAAGGGTCCAGAGGTCCTTAATTGCTCGCCCTTATCGGTCAAGCCTTTGATGTTGGTTTTGACAGAGTCCATCTGGTCTATCATTGAGTTCACCTGCTGGCTCCCCACCTGCCACGGAGTCCACAACGTTGGGGATGCCTTGTTCAGGCACCAGGGCTACCAGCAAGGTATAGCGCCCCCGAGTGAGCTGTCCCCGGGACGTACAGCACAAGTCGCTCCACCCCAACCCACTGAGGTGGGAAACGAGCACTGCCGGCTGGAGACCTCTTCACCCAAGGACACTCGCCTGGCGGCCGCATGAGCGGACACCGCAGCCGATTGATTGCAGCTGGCTAGACTGCATCCTCCCGTGTGAGAGGAAATCCAGACCAAAGGGGCGTGTTGCATATCAGCAACACCACCATCGCCACATCAACCCCCAGGACTCCTTCATCCCTCCGTACGGGTCCCCACGCACGGCACAAACACACGGGAGGTCATTACTATCCATCGTCTGTCGTTCGACGATGGACCCGCCGGAACATGACCTCTCCATCCCAGGCAGTGGTCGTCTGGTGATTTTAGTTACGTCTATTTCAGAGGGAACTAGACCAATAACAGCGGGCAACCACGTGAAGGATTCCCCACCAGACTTGTCTTAGGGATCTACACGACTGTTGCGCTCTCCCCTAAGACCATTAGCACCTTACTCGTCTTGAAGAGTCGAGTAAAGTAGGTTTGCATCTATACTAAACAAGCAGCCAATCCAGTGAAGCTAGAAAGCAGAAAAAGCAAGCTAGGCAGTGCAACTATTAAAGCATAAATACAAACCCACCCAAAAAAAAAAACGGGACATAATTATACAAGAAGTACATCAGATACTGAAGAACTAATAAATATTAATCTACAGACAGGGCGAGGAAATCGTCGCCATGGTGCAGAAATAAAAGAAATATTTTAAAACTACTACAATGGTTTAGGCAGTGTCCCTTGGCAAGAAAATTATATTTAGGTTAAATTGTACTTACACAAGAAAACTCATCAAGATTCGAAATAGAGTCATCGGCTGTAAGTGATATATCCAGAAACTTCAAAAGTGGAAACCAATACACTATTAGAGAGTAGATACTGTCAGCGTCCGCTCCACTTTTTATGCTTTTATTTACCTGAAATGAAGAATAATAATGTACAGTTTGCCACAGGTAGTACTAGTAGTCTGAGAGAACACAATTTTGATTAGGTATTTGAGGCACGCTGAAACTTGTCCAATACTTCTCATATAATATCCAAACTCAAAACTGTTTTTTATATTTTTCAATACTTCTATTTTTTTTAGCAAGTATTATCCTTAAGATATTTTCAAATTCTTGTACCTTTAAATTTGATATTAAAAAGTATAAAAATTAATAAGCCAGATCATTTAGTTGGGACTTAACCTTTGCCAGGTGCTCACAAAATTATTTAGCAAAAGGTCTGATAAAATTTATTTGAGGCTTACTAAAATTTTAGCAGTATTTTATTTATGATAAAAATAAATATTCCAAAAGAAGACAGATCATTTTGGTGGGACAATAATTTACCTGCCAGAAATGAATATATAATAATAATTGGTTTAGCCCAGCCAACCCGCAGCCAGGTCTACTGGGTTATGTGTTTGTTTGGATATTATATGAGAAGTATTTGACAAGTATTCAGCGTGCCTCAAATATCTACTCAAAATTAACAGCTCTCTGGCTATAGCGAAAATCTAGACACGTGAAGCGGCGAGAACATTAGAATAATTATTCTAACCTCTATTAAACTATAATTTTTATTCTAATACCTACAAATTTTTACTTGATTGAAATACAATATATAAATCCCAATCACTCGTATTTATTGTTGTTTTAAAAGTAGGTTAACCCGTATATTTATGAAATGGCTAATAAGGTGCAAATAATTACATACTGTTTAAATGATAGCCTTCTTTAGATCCTTGATAGGTTATTTATTTAGATGTAGAATTGATACAATTGAGGCACTGGTTGTTTACATAACGCAACTAAAAAATAGACAAGATATATAACATAAACAAATAGGAACGCGCGCGCCTTGAAAAATGGTGGGAGCGTGGGGCCGCGGGCGCAGTATTCCCGTGCACCACCTCAGGCGCCGCTGTTGGTAGGGCGCGCAACATCCTTCCCCTCTTGGGAACTTGATTCCCAAGATCATCAGACAATAGGCCTTCCAAGATGCAGAGTTTGTGAACTGGACGTTTGATGACGCCACCTTTGGTGAAAACTTCGGCGACTCTAGAGACTCCATCCGCGCCTTGGTGTAGTACAGTAATACTGCACATTGGCCAGTTCATAGGCGGTGAAGCGTCCATAATTAACACGAGGTCCCCGAGGAGTCCCCAATGCGGACGCCCGGTTGTTGAAGCTTCCATTTTATTCTCTGTTGTAAGGTTGATAGATAGTCTTTTGTCCAACGCGTCCAGAAGCCTCAATCTTTCTAATAGCTGATATCTATTCACGCTGATTCGTTCGGTGGTAGGCGAAGGCAGTGAGGTCAAAGCTCGACCCACAAGAAAGTGCCCTGATGTGAGAGGAGCTAAATCTGTCGGATCGGCAGACATTGCCGTGAGTAGTCGTGAGTTCATAATTGCTTCTATTTGCGGAAACAGTGTATACAGGGTGTCCGGTAATTAATGGATAACCTTGAAATGTCTTATAGTAGAACAGAAGGCCGTTCAAAAAAAAGAAAAAATAATAATAAAAAAAAAATATATATATATTAAAAAGTGCAAGCTTAGCATAACATACTGTTACGCGCTGGGTTCGACGGATAAGAATATAAAACAATATTACTGACTAAAACGTTTTATTCTATCGCACAATTAAATTTAAAACACTACAAACACTATACTACACTTTTCCACTGTAATTGCTTCAAACTCCGTAGTATTGTCGCTTCCGTTCGCTTCGATGAACACTTGACCGCTTACGATAGTAAACTCACTCGGCGGTGCGCGTGCGCTCTATTTATACGCGGGTAAAGTGCTTCTGGAGTTTTCCAGAAAACGTCACACACGGCACGCAACAGCGCGATGGTTCGAGAATGTGCCAGCGCTTTCTCCACTGAACTCGTAGCGACAAATACGTAGTTCCGTAAGATGTCAATAGATGGTGCTGTAATAAATTATTATTAGAAACCGCCGACTTCCCCACAGTGCCGACAGAGGGCATTAGCCGTAACAATACTTTTGACTGTCTATCTTGTAGCATAATTAGTGTTTAATAATAAAACAACAAAAAACCGATGGATTTCATTCATTTATGGTCGTAGTATACAAGAAAGTTAAACATAGTAATTAAAAAAAAAACACCTGAGATATTCAAATAGTAGTTAGGATAGACTTTTTTCATATTTTTTCTGAACGGTTCCACTATATAGTACTATATAGTTCCACTATAATACATTTCCAGGTTATCCACTAATTACCGGACACCCTGTATAATTCCTCAAAAGTTAAGCTACAGTTACTTAGAGATCCGACCGAGAAATTTAGCCGTCTTAACTCCGGCCTCCCAGGTGCGTATGGAGGAGAAAATTTAAAAGTAATACCTTCGTTGAGATTTTTTACACGTTTTAAACAGTCTGCTCAGCTCGCCACTGGCGCCTACAAAATTTTTACCATTGTCACAATAGATGGTGTGTGGTCTGCCGCGACGTGAGATAAACCTGCGCAAGCACAGAATAATTGCATTGCTAGTTAGGTCGCTGACCATTTCTAAGTGCCTTAGTACTAAAACAGACGAATATACAGAAGTAACAGTTAGAGTTAGAGGTTTTTGCGCCACGACTTTTATAGTTTAGAAATAAAAATGGCCCAGCGAAGTCGGTGCCACAAGTTTCAAATGGTAAGGCAGGAGTTACACGTGATTTAGGTAGATTACCCATTATGGGATTCAAAGGTTAAGCAGTAAATCTTTGACAACGAACACACTTTCGAAAAGTAGCGGTGGCTAGTACCTTGCCTCCTAATGGCCAAAATTGGTCACGAATACTGTTTAAAAGTTGCAGAGGACCAGCGTGTAGGAGACACAGGGTTCTCTTTCAAATAAAAGTCGTGTGAACGTGTGCTTTGGATCTAATAAAATTGGGTGATTTTTGTCATACGGACAGAATGGAGCGTTGTCGATTCGACCACCGACACGCAAGATGTCTTCCCAATCAAGAAATGGATTTATAGAGATAACGCGTGATTTCCGGTTAATGTCACGATTAGTTTTTAGAAAATGAATCTCATTTAAAAATGTTTCTGCTTGTGAAGCTTTTGCGAGAAATATAAGTGAGTTCTTCAATTCAGACCAGGTAAGTTCGCCATTTAATTTTGTTGTGGCGTATGTATATACGCACAGGCAACATAATATAACTTTAAGAGAAACCTGGAATCGAACGGAGCATCGTACAACTAGCTGCGCCGATACCAAGCGACGCGCGAAGGTGATCGAACGGAGCATCATACGTCTAGCCGTGACGATATCAACATTCGCACTGGTGACGCGCGAAGCTTTCCTCTGCCTTTTATACGTGGCACTACTTTTATACTCGCGAACAGATTTCTAAGAAATCATTCGTAAATGTTAGATTTTTGTTTACTTGTCGCTGATTGGTGAAAATGTTTATTGTACACATTAATGTTAGCGTAACTTGCATGACTAATAAATGGGTTATAAGATAGGTGAAAAATTGTAAATATATTCTCAGTTGAATCAGTCTGCGTGTTTCATTATAACCCTAACGGTTACCAGCTACAGACCTGGCTTCTGCCCGCCGGCTGGTAACGCGTTAAATGGTATTATTTTTCTAATATTATAGATAAATCTTAGTACATAAGCAATTATTCTTTGTAGTTTATAGAGTTTGCATATTTATTAAATGGTTTTATGTTGTTAGATAGGGTTATAGTATTTAAGCTTATTTTTGTTTCAGGTAAAGACATTGAAATGTATTTAGACTCAGGCCACTCAGTTTCAAACTTAAAGAGGAAGGAAGGGCCATGTCACCAAAGAGTGTTACTAGGGAGAAGACGGGGTTGAATACCCCTAGAAGCCATGTCAGCAGGATTTAATTCGGTAGGTACATGTCGTCAAGTATTTTTATCAGTTAATTCATTAATCTGTTCAACACGATTAGAAACAAAGGTTTTTACAGTTTTAGATTGAGTATGCAACCAACCTAGTATAATCATTGAGTCTGTCCAGAATACTGAACGGGAAATCTTAGTTTTTAGACAATGTAATACCTTGTCTGTCAACAAAAACAAAACAAACTGAACCATCGTTTCTGTCTATAAAGGGGAGACTCGAGTTTTTGCACACAATAAGTTCACTGAAACTTCACCCAAATTATTGGTCGATTTTAAATAGATGCACGCACCATAGGTATCTTGCGAAGCATCAGTAAAACAATGCGCCTCAACGCAGACAGGAGATTCACAAAAACAATATCTAGGTATTTGAATATCAGCAAAATACATATTTATTATCATTATAAAAGTTAAACCACGATTTTTTTTTGTACTGGGTCATCGTCGTCCCATTCTAATTTTAGTAGCCACAGTTTTTGCAGTTAATCTTGTGAAAAATAGTACAAGCTGACAACAGACCTAGCGGGTCAAAGATTCTACAAGAATTTGACAGTATATAACGTTTAGTCACTTTAGAAATATTTTTAGCCTCAACAGACCAACACAGAGACAACCCTAATACAGAGGACTGTTTACTGAAGTCCTGAGATTGATTAGTGACAGGAATATTATCGTGTTTGGTTCGCAATTTTCGCAACGGAAAGAAACCTTTAGAAAGTTTTTGAATAACACCTTTAATATAAGCCTTTAAGACCGAAGGAGAGTCGGAGCCCGTATTTGAGTCATCCACATAAAAGTCATATTTTATAATGTCAGCAACAACTGTATCAGTACACTCTGTTGCAATTTGTACTAGACATCGAGTATTAAGATGTGGAGCAGAAGTTGTCCCATATGTAACAGTATTTAGTTGTAGAATTTTCAATGGTTGACTTTCGTCATTTCTCCAGAGTATAAGCTGCAAGTGACGTTGGGACTTATCAACTATGATTTGTCTATAAATTTTTTGAATATCCCCAGTAACAACATAGGCATTTTGACAAAACCGCAGTGGAATAGACATTAGATCATCCTGGACTACCGGTCCAACTAACTGGATGTCATTGAGCGACTTACTAGAAGTAGTTTTGCAAGAAGCATTAAATACCTCTCGAAGTGGAGTTGTTTCGCTACTCTCGCGGGTCACAGCGTGGTGGGGAATATAATATCCGAAACTTGGACGGCATATCTTAGTCAGGTGTCCTAAAGACTCATATTCTTTAATAAATTTAGTGTAGTCTTCTTCCAAGTTAGAATTATTCAGCCTTTTTTTTAGATTGTGGCGTATGTATATACGCACAGGCAACATATAGCTTTACGAGAAACCTGGAATCGAACGGAGCAACTAGCCGCGCCGAAACCAAGCGATGCGCGAAGGCGATCGAACGGAGCATCATACGTCTAGCCGCGACGATATCAACATTCGCACTGGTGACGCGCGAAGCTTTCCTCTGCCTTTTATACGTGGCACTACTTTTATACTCGCGAACAGATTTCTAAGAAATCATTCGTAAATGTTAGATTTTTGTTTACTTGTCGCTGATTGGTGAAAATGTTTATTGTACACATTAGTGTTAGCGTAACTTGCATGACTAATAAATGGGATATAAGATAGGTGAAAAATTGTAAATATATTCTCAGTTGAATCAGTCTGCGTGTTTCATTATAACCCTAACGGTTACCAGCTACGGACCTGGCTTCTGCCCGCCGGCTGGTAACGCGTTAAATTGGTGACCCCTGACCTCTCATCGTTCTAGTGCTGTTGTAATATCGGTTCACTGAACCGACACCCAACATCTGTTGGTTTTCGGCCAAATCTAGACGTACGAACACGCTACCTTATCGTCATGGCACAAGAAAAAGCTGAACAATTCACCGACAAGCAAGTAACGACCCCTCTCCACGGTGATGTCGCTACAATCTCACTGCCTGCACGTCTACCACCATTCTGGCGTCAAAACCCTCGACTGTGGTTCGCACAGTTTATGGTCGTAGTATACAAGAAATTTATACATGGTAACTAAAAAAAAAACATATCTCAGGTAGTAGTTAGGATAGATCTTTTTCATATTTTTTTATGAACGCCCATCAGTTCCACTGTAAGACATTTCCAGGTTATCCATTAATTACCGGACATCATGTATATTTATCAAGACATGACGCAAAGTGCGTAGAAGCGGGCTGTGTAAATTATAAATGCACCTTATTTAGCTATACGTCACGAAAACACATTATGATTCTCACAATCACTGTCACTTAGGTACCGAACACATAATTATACTAAAACTGGATACACTTCCCTGTGAGCAAACCTCAACCAACCCACAGTTCTGGCACCGCCAGCTTTGTAATCAATCCGGCGATAAGTAGCTTTATGTCCTTTAGGTATATGTATAGGTTATCCAAAGCGCAGCGCAGAGCCAGCCCACAGTCAGCAATCAAAAGGTTGATCAGGAATCACGATCACATCGGGGTCACCAATGTTTAAAAGATAGCCTTCTTTTGATCCTTGATAGGTTATTTATTTAGATGTAGAATTGGTACAATTGAGGCACTGGTAGTTTACGTAACGCAATTAAGAAATAGACAAGATATATAACGTAAGCAAATAGGAACGCGCGCGACTTGTTCATGTCGCCCGTCTGCGTTGCAAGAGTGTTAAAAATGGTGGGGGCGTGGGTCCGCGAGCCGCGAGCGCAATTCTCCCGTGCACCACCTCAGGCGCCGCTGCTGGTAGGACGCGCAACATCCTCCCCCCATTTGGGAACTTGATTCCCAAGATCATTAGACAATAGGCCTTCCAATCGTATCAGTCGAAAAATTTAAGGTTAATGACCTTTAATTTTTTTGACTGATACTGCGTTCGCAAACCATTTATTTTTCTTCAAAAACATCGTATATTTGTCTTGCTATAGTTGTATACACCTATGAACGTTTTGTTTTGTTTTTATAATGTTGATGCTTGGTATTATAAAGGCACTCGTTGGTTTCATATGCATTTATTAAAAAAGGAATAGCTACTTTCGGCTTTGCGTGGACAAATTGCTCAGTAGAAAATCTATCAATTAATTAATTAGAAAATATTAAACAATATCTCGCTGCAGGAAATATTTTGGTAAAAAAGGACACTTAAAATAAATATTTAAACTGATAACAATCATAGGCACCGCCATTTTTCTTCTTTTGCGCTCCATTCTGGGTTACCATATAAATAAACCTGCATTTTTAATAAGATATTTCTTTTCCTTAACATGTTTTTCTTTGTTACATAAATAAGGTATTGTTTTTATAATAAATATGGATATTATTTAATCAATGAAATGCTCATTTGCAGTAAATTATAAGTGACAATACTGCAATATTATGTATATCAAGAAAAGGCATATTTTAACAACTTGCTGTAGCTTTTTTATCATATTTAGTTTCTTTTGGGTATAAGATATTAAAAAAGCAATGCATTTATTACTATAATTAATGTCCACGCCAAGCCGAAGCACCCTAACAAACTGAGCAATTCCCTTTAGTCATTAGAATCGTCCACGATATGCGTGCAGACATTTTGATTTAAATTTCATTATTATTTGATCAAATCTTGGTGTTGCCAGTACATTTGATGAAGTCGTCAAATTTATTTGATCAAATGTACATTGGACCAAGATATTTGATAAATGTATACCAGCCTTAAATACCTAACCAAATGGAGTTTATAAGCACTGCGCAGACGGCAGTCGATGACATTTTATTCTAATCTATGTGTCGGTGTCTGTGCGGTGCTAGTGTCGAATTGATTAGATTCTAGTGGAAGTTTAGTCAAAAATAAAACTTTATTTCTTGTTTTGTAGTGATTTTATATAATTTTGTAAAACATTTCTTCTATTTTGGTATTTAAATTTGCGGCGTTGCTTAGCATACGAACTGTACTATGTACTTACTTAGACTATTCGTACAAACCGCTCAAACCCCGTGACGCCTATCGGCGTCAAAACTGGACTTCGGATTTGTACACGTCAAACCTCGGTGACCCCATATGGCGTCGAGCACACTTGGTCGTGAAATGTTTACGTTAGCTCAAATAACTAATGCAAACGTAAAGGTGCAAACATATAGGGTCACCGGGGTTTGACGTGTACAAGTCCGTAGACGCGATCGGCGTTAGCGGTATTTGACACGTTAAGCAACGCTGTGTAAATATGTAGTACTTTTAAATGTTGTAATAAAGTGACGATTGTTACAGCGTGGGCGAATATAAACAGCAAGTAATGTAGGTATATAATAAAACCTTTTGGCAATGTACAGATAGATATTTATTATGTTATACTTATTAGGAAAATTAAATACTACACAACAAAGACTAAGACAATTTAGTTGCACGTAAACCGTTTAACAAACATCTCGACAAGATAATTCTATTCAGACAAAATTATTCGGAAAGTCATACAGCACATTTTTTTTATTTAGGCCCTGGGTCTGTTAGATTGGAAGCTAAGTGTTTCAGTCGTCCACACGTAAAGTTCATATAAAAATACGACTTGTATACATAGTAAGAATCATAGGCGATTGAAAGGAAATGTTTACTTTTTGTCATAAGAGTATTCCTACTCCTGGCATTATCATCCCATTGCATAGATATTATCTTTTTATTTTATTTGAATAATATATTATTGTTGAATAACATATGACGTGTCCAAGAAGATCTTCACATTTTTAAATAGTAGTAGTAGAAGTAAAGATTTCTGAATTTGTTGTGCCACATATAAGTAAACCTTGGCTAGATGCCAAGTTGTGTGTTCTGTCGCATTGTCGCTTGCAGTCTAAACTTTAGATATATTTTTATGTATTGTTCTTATGGATTATAGCTTACGCCTTATCAGTACATCGCAACTTTCAATGAATAATTCGGTTATTTTGATGTTTTGAGTGTTCGTTTGATTATTTCTAGCCTTCTTATCCATTTGCGAGAGAGCTTTTTGAAGTACCATTTTAGTGGTTTCTAGTGATGGATGAGCGGGTATCGAAGTATCGAGCTCCTGTAATAAAATTATAACAATCATAAAAGTCTAGATTTGACAAATAGCACATTAAAACTTAATAGTTACCACAGTACTTACCGCCATACGAATACGTTTAAACAGTTGTGGGGGCAAGGAAACTATCCATTCTGGCTGATTACTTGAATGCTCCAAGTTTCTCTTAAATCTTTGCGTTGTTATAGCTATTATAGGCGGCAGTACTACGTCAGGCTCTTCGATTAGGCCAATTATATTTTCTGCCACCATATCATAGCCCAGGTGATACAATGAAATAACCTGTAATAAAAATAATTGTTAAATATTATTTATTCGTTTGCTGTCTATTAATAGTTTACAAACATACCCTCACGCCGAAAGGTTAAGCAGAGGTACATTAAAGATACATTTCACCAACTTTGGTTTTGGATCCAATTTTAAAGGGGATTCATTGCCGATTACTGGACACAACGCCAAATTTCGTGCTATTATTTAGACATACTCAACAGAAAACGCAATAACACTTTGCCCGGCCCAGGTATCGAACCTAAGACCTCATACATAGCAGCCGCATACACTATCGCTGTGCCACCGATGCAGTCTACAATATTAATAGTTAGATTTAATTATATTTACCAAGAGGTAAAAGTAAAGAAAAAAAATGCGTAAATACAATACATATCAAAGCTTTAATTTCATACCTGTTGACGTCTTACAAAATCATGATCAATGTTCCATAGCTTCGAAAGAAGCGTGATTTTTTCAATCCACACTAGACATTCTTCACAATTATATGTTATATAAGGAACATCACTTTCAGATATGGTGATTGTCTCGACAGCAGCTCTTATAAGTTTAGTAATAAACTTCATCCTAGGATTTCGAACTTTGTCAGATGACTTCATGTTTATTTCTCTCGTGATTACATTACCCGCTAGAGCTTCCAGAATGTAGTGGTAGTCTACGTCATATAAAGTATCTAGAGGTTTCGACATCTTTACATTGAAGTGACACATATAATATACTGTGCATGATATCTGATTATTTAAATTTAATATATCGTTGTTAATATTTTTGGTTTCTTGTGCAACTTCTACGAGTGAGGGCGTACTTTCATCCCAAATTTTCTCAAAATAAATAATTTGTTTCTTTTGATTACCTGACGTATTGGAGCAATTTAAAAACTCATCTAAATACGTCGTAGTTGTTTGAAGGAAATGTATCATACTTGTACTGTCAAAGCCGACATCTTGAAGACATAGTGGGTCTTTAGGTAATCTTCCAACTTTGTTCACTAAACGGCAGCTTACTTCGAATACGTGTTTAATGTATGTCGACCATATGATAGAAAATAAACCCAGCCTTATATGCAGATTTGATATACATGTTAAGCACCGAAGGACTATTTTGAGGTATTCGCAATGTTGCATAGATTTTTGCCAAGCCATGGCATACTCCCAGCACATATTGGCAATTATGTAATCGGCTGACGAACTCAATGGAAACTGTTGCCGTAACAGAGATAACCATTTAAATATCTTAGGATTTTCATCAACATAAATGCGATTATTCTCTATAAAAAGATATTCAGAATCATCATCATCTTTACTCTCTGGTGTTTCCATACCAAGACTCGAACATTTTTCAATTAATTCATTCGCAACAATAGCTTCTGGTACGACTCCCATTCCACAAAGCCATTTGGCTATTAATTCTGTGACAGAGCCTTTACCTCTAGTGTATATATATTTAAGATTTATATTAAATTCTGTCATTTGCAATTTAAGCAACGAATTTCCAGAAAAAGATTCTTTGAACATTAGGATAATACTAAGAATTGATATGTCTTCTAATTTCCCAATTAGTATACCCCATTTAGCATTTTCTTTGGTAACGGACTCCCAGATATCCTCCTCTTTCTCTTGACATTTGGTTTCGAATATTTTGCTTACTGCCTTACAAGCCATTGCTACAATCATGCTTCTTAAAGGGCAGGACATATCTACTAGTATGTCACGGATATCTTGCCACCAGGGTGATATCTCGTTGTACGCTATACACGTAGCCTCCTCAGTAACACTGCATAGATAGTATAAAACTTCTATAAACTTTTCAATCAGTTCAATACTAACTTCTTCCAAGGGCATATTCATTAAATGCATTATTAATAGTTTTACAATTTCTTTAGAATCCATATTACAATCTTTAACGAAACTAGATAACGTGGTAACGTCTTTCATTTTAAAAATAGATTTAAATGTAATACATGCTAGATTATCAATCTTCTCTGTGGAAGTATCACATTTTAAAGAAATGCATTCCGACTTATCGTCCAGTTTGAAACACGATATAAATTCCTTGTAAGTGCTATTGTTGCCATCGGCAAATGTAACTCTAGCGTGCTGATGTTCCTTGTAATTATTTTCTTGTGCTAAGGTCAATAATCTCTCTAATATGCAATTGTCATCTTCTAAGAGTTCAAAATTTATAGTCTGTGTTTCAACCACTTGCTTATCTGATGCATCTGCATCTTCAACTGCCGTTTCTGGGAAGAGATTCAAAAACGATCGGATTTTGTCTGTTACATCATGCATATCATCAACGTCTTCACTATTAATTTGTCTGAAGAATAATGTGACTAAACCAAGTCTTGCAAAGTAGTGTTTAATTTCAAGATCTTGTAAATTTAATTTATCCTCCTCAACACTATCCCAAAAAACATGTAAACAAGCCATTACTATTTTTGGAGACACTTCATATTTTCTCACCAACAAATCTAAGCAATGTTTTTTTAGATCCAATGTTTTTAATTCTGAAGCTTTGTTAATTAATTCTTCGATATATTCTTCAGTGCCAGTTATTTTTTTTAGATGCTCGCGCAAGTCTCTTAGTGCATGTAAATCTTTGGATCTTTGAGAATGTTCGCCTTCCAAAGCGTAAAAAAATGGAATGATAAACTTTTTTAATTTCCCGTCTGGGTCTATTAATACACATTGAAATTCAGGTAAATTAAGTTTCTTGTACGAATAATTCTTCTCTGCGCCTACTAGTCCACATGTGTTGTACAGGAGCAGGCCGTTTTTCGTCGCAGTAAAGGCTGCCACTCTATTGCCCCTCTGCATTAATCTAATATCTATGAGACCTTTTTTGGGATTATATATAATTAAAAATATTGCTCTTTTTAATTCTTTAACAAGTGATAGCTGTGGTTTCTTGTCATCAACTTCAAAAATCTTAAAGAAATATTATACAATTACTATTTTGGTTTGAGAATCGTATAAAATTCGGGTAATATTATGATAATTATACATACCTGAACAAATGCGCACTGAGCGTCTCTGTAACCTTTAAAAAGCCTGATCAAATGGCCTCGTGTGACATCAAGAACTGCGACGCGGCCAAAGTTATCGACTATGGCGGCAAGACGACGGTCAGGTGAGACAGCCACTATGTTGCCATGACGCTGCCCATCGTATAAACCGTTACGCATCGATAAATTCTCAGAGCGGACGAGTGGCTCACTCGTCGCCACAGAATTCTCCGTGTTGCCACCTCCTAGCCAGCCCCTAAACAAAAGCGCTTATTAGAATATTTGAAATAGTACACAAGCCGAAAATTTAACACAATATGTATCTATTTTGTTTATCAAACACCATATCATAATGTTGTTTGATCTCAAACAATAATGTTATTATCTATTTGTTATAATATTTGTACATTATGATTTATGACTCATGCTTCATCACTGTTATATCACATTGTTATGACCATTTTTTATTATAATTACTAGCTTTTACCGGCGACTTCGTCCGCGTGGAATAGTTACTTTGGAGGACAGCATTTTTTTTGGTATCTTATTTTGCAAGTAATACAAATATAAATGCTGTGGTTTACTACAAATAGCTTACTTTAATACATTTATATAAACCAGGTTTTCTTTTCATCCTTTGCTAAAATATAAAGATTTTGCGGGTATGATACTCGTGAGCACGCCACATAGAGTTGCCAATGGAAAACAGTTTTGTTTATTATTATCGTAAATGCTGCGTTTAGGGTAATATGCACTCTTTTAAACTGAAATGGCAAATCAGTCGGAATTATCGGAATACGGGGAATTAAAAGATTTTCTCCTTTTGCCATTCTAATCGTGATTATAGCTTTTATAATATTGCGCTCTAGATGAGTAATTTGTTGCTGTGTACCAATACATAGCCTTGGTGCATCAAGATTTCTCATTAACAGGACTGGAATACCAACTTTCAGCCTTAACTTCATGCCCTTTTTACAACAAATGGTAACCTATGTCCTTTCCTAAGGTCTAGTCTATATTTGTACCAAATTTCATTAAAATTGGTTGAAGGTGTGGGTGTGATAATGACGAATTCCCACACAAACTATCATCCCTTATTTCAACCCCTTCATTCCCATTTTTTACAAAGAAGGTAATTTGTGTCCATTCTCAAAGTTTAGTCTATGTCTGTACCAAATTAAATTAAAATCGGTTGTAGTTAAGGCGCGATAATGACGAATTCCCTTACAAACTTTCATCCCTTATTTTAACCCCTTCATGCCCTTATTACAACAAAAGGTATATTGTGTTCTTTCCCAAGGTCAAGTCTATCTTTAAACCAAATTTAATCAAAATCGGTTGTGGTGTAGGCGAGATAATGACAAACTCCCTGCAAACTTTCATCCCTTATTTCAACCCTTTCAAGCCCTTTTTTTACAACAAAAGGTGCCCTATATCTTTTCCCAAGGCCTAGTCTATTTCTGTACCAAATTTTATCAAAATCGGTTCAGTGGCTTAGGCTTGAAAGCGTAATAGACAGACAGAGTTACTTTCGCATTTATACTATTAGTAGGGATAATGTCCTCCACACCGAATTTCGGTCACGGTGGCCAATCTTAACAGCCTGGTCATCTGCGCAGGTGATATAGTGCACAAGTTTATTCTCTGTTCCCCTCACTCGCATGATCCGATGGGACGTAATGCCAACACGACCGGCGAGAGATCAGGCGCAAGACCAACGCCTTTACGTGCCTTACGAGGCACGGAGTAACACCGCCAAAATACTGTTACGGCTAGTGCCATCTGTCGGCACTGTGGGGAAGACTCGGCAGTCCCTTCTAATAATTTATTACAGCTCCTTCTTTTGACATCTTACGGAACTACGTAGTTGTCGGTACGAGTAGAGAGAACGCTGGCTCATTCTCGAATCATCGTACTGATACATACCGGGTATGGCTTTTTTAGAAAACTCCAAAAACGCTTTACCCGCGTATAAATAGAGCGCACGCGCACCGCCGAGTCAGATTACAATCGTAAGCGGTCAAGTGTTTGTTGTGTTTTAAATTTAATTGTGTGCTAGAATAAAGCGTTTTAGTCGGTAATATTGTTTTACATTCTTATCTCTCGAACCTAGCACGTAACAATACTTACTTCGGGCTGGTATTGAGATTTCAAAACTCAATAACTTTTTATTGGCCTTACCCGAGCCTGAGACCTCATGCACAGCAATCTCATTTACTACCGCTGCGGCATTAAAATCAAATTTATCATAATTGGTATGTATATGATGATTACTTACGGAAGAGCTGATTTGATTTTGTTCGCCACCGCTCTAGCAACATCTTGTAATGGGGGCGCTGTACCACCTTCTAGGGCATAGTGGAAACCAACATAAGGCTTAGCACCAGCGCCGAGAATTAGAGTATTTACTGGAGGAACAGAACGGTACCTGTAATAAATCAAAAAGCTTTTTTACTACCACCCCTTTTTTAAAGCAAAAGTTTGTGATAATGTTTATCTGCCATCATGAAATCTTGTTTGCGGTTTCCAGCAGTGTCATTAGCTCATATATACATATATATATATCGAAAATTTCTCAATGGGCGGCATATGTCACCATTAAAAAAATATTATTATAAAAACAAAAACCCGACTGCTTAAAAGTAATGAACTGAAAAGAGAAAAACAAGTATCACAATATCTATATAAAATTCGACAGATTAATGCATTGTTTTGTAAGCTTATTTTATCAAATAATTAAATAACTAAGAAAATATGTATGTATATTCAAATTAGTTAAACTAAATACTTTATGGTGCCTCATGCGGTGACAAACGTAGTTTTGGTAGATCTTTCTTTGCCCGTAGGTAACAAAGTATTGTTTGTCCCCGCCTGCAGCACCATAACGTATTTAATTTAACTTGTCTGACGCGCAGCACGGATTCCGTCCTGGGCGGGGGACAACGGGTAACCTGCTGAATCTGATGACGCATCTGGGCCAGCAGTGGACGCAGGGCTACAGGTTGATGTCGCGTACTTTGATTTCCGAAAGGCATTCGACATAGTTGACATTGACGTACTTCTATCCAAGCTGGCCGGTGTGGGGTGCACCCCGCACACGCTCTCATTCTTTGCCTCTTACCTGCGTGACAGATGTCAGTATGTCGACTGTGGTGAACACCTTACGGACTCCTACTCTACAAGGTCTGGTGTGAGTCAAGGCAGCAATTTAGGTCGCCTGCTGTTCATTCTGACGGTCAATGACCTCCCGAGGGTAGTATGTAAGTCCATACCTTTATTATTTGCAGATGACTTAAAACTAGTTTTAGAAATAAGACACAGCACAGATCATTACATACTACAACAGGATATCGATAGGATCTTCGCGTGGAGCCAAAACAATAAGCTGTACTTCAATGTGGATAAGTGCTCTGTACTATCGATTAGCCGAGCACAAGCTCCGAGCCAGTACCAATATGTCATGGATGGGTTGCCGTTAAAGCGCGTCACAGAGGTAACGACGCGCGACCTGGGTGTGCGCTTTAAGCGCGATCTACAATTTCGGCAGCACATCACAGACGTATGCAAGAAAGCGTACCGAAATATGGGGGTGGTTTTACGCCAGGGTAATTATTTTACCAACATTGTGGCCTTGAAAGCTCTGTACGAAGCACTTGTAAAGAGCCACTTGGAGTGCAATGCGGTCATTTGGTCTCCACACGAAGAAAAGTACAAATTAATGTTAGAACGCATGCAAAACAAATTTCTTAGGTTTTTATATATGAAGCAATATGGCGTGTTACCAGGGTACCCACTGCTGTATCCTACTTTACTTGTTTTAGGAATGGTAGGATATTACAGACTCGAAGTAAGAAGGGAAGTAGCTCTTGCTACCTATGTCTTTAGTGTAATGCGCGGTAAGATCCACAATCCGGGTATCTTAGAGACAGTGCAGCTGTGCGTTCCGAACGAGTACCTCGGTCGTCGCCGGCGGCCATCGCTGCTAGCGGTGCCTCGCGCGTGCACCAACCTGTTGCACCGCTCGTGCGGGCGCTGCGTGTGCTCAACACACTGTCTGACCAGATAGACTACGCCTCGAAAGGCGTGTTCTATCGACCGCTGACTAGAGTGCGCGATGCCTGACATTGGTGTTGGACCTGCAGGGGTATGTGGTTGGCCGCTGAGGACGACATGTTCGTTTGCTCGGCAAGCACGTTGCGTTCGAGCGTCGGACTCAGGCGCGGCCAGTGCGAACCAGTCGGTCGCATGAGGCACGGAGTTGCCTTTAGCGAAGTGGCAGTGTGGTTTCACTGCCGCAACGCATCTCGGGCGCTTGCCTGCTCAGCAAGTTAGAGTCATAGCTGGAGTGACTCGGGCCACACCCGGCTTGTAGGCCTATTTGGGTAGGCGTACGGATGTATGTCGGGAAGTGAGCGTGCCTTACACAGCTCCGGTACCATACTGGAGATATGGGAGGCGGCTTCTCCATCAGCTTCAGCGAGGTTTTCGTTAGCAACTCCATGAGTTGCGGGTGGTGAGCGGCTTTATTGCTCCGTTAACTATCTGGAGAATAAGTAGTGTCACTTGGGCACGAGGTAGCTCGCTTACGAGAACCGGATCTCTGAGGTTAGGGTGGAGAGTCGAGATTTGGGGACAAGACCTGCCTGTAACTGGTCCCGGAAGGTGCTCTCGGGCACTGGAAGGTACAGCGGCTCCTCTAATATAACCTAACGGTTGGTGTAGGGGAACGCTATATCATAAATTGGGATAGCCATAGAGAAAGGGGATGTCTGACCAGATAGATTTGTTCACATGTCCACTGAACGTATTCATAAATGCTGCTTATTGCCACTGCAGTAACTAGCTTAGTTTAAGTGTATAGTATAGTGTATAGTAAGTGTATGTATAGTATAGATATAGATATAAGATAGTCTAAGTTCAGCTACTCTATCGCATTAGGCTTGCCTGTAAAGATAGACGTAAGTTTTTATGGTCAATAAATATATAAAAAAAAAAAAAACTAATTTGAGTATGCATACATATGTAGTTATTTCATTATTTAATAAAATAAGCTTGCAAAACAATGCATTAGTTAGTCGAATTTTATATAGATATTGTGATACTTGTTTTTCTCTTTTCAGTTCATTACTTTTAAGCAGTCGGGTTTTTTGTTTTTATAATAATAATTTTATTACAGACTTTTTAGTTTTATTAACCGAGTTTTATTTTAATATATAACTAAGTACAGGCAATGTCATTCCTGAATTCCTGACTTAAATAGATTCTTGCTATAAAATGATACTTCGGGCGTCCCGATATATAATTGGTACGCTTTTTGACGATTTGTGTTAAAACAGTAATATAAAGGTGATATGATACATATACTTTTGAAATGGTCTTTTCACGATCTTTCATTTGATACCCATATTGCTAAGGTAAGACAAAACTCCCACACCTTTTTTCTGCATTTGCGGGCGCCATTTTGAAAATTTATTTAGCCTATGTCACTACCACAATTCTGATGAATTCAACGACACCTCATATGTCAAAAACCGTCCAGCCATTTGGGCTGTAGGGCGTGCCAAAGAAATGGATATACATACCCACATACATACATACGCTCGAAAAACATTAGCCTCCTTTTGACACAGTCGGGTAAAAAGCTTGCAGCACTGCCCAATTGTCTCATAGTCCACAAACGTTAAGCATAGAGGCCGGTTATACTCTTCTTTATTATATTGATATAACGTGCCGTAGCGTGCCTATATATAAGGTCTATAGTATTATAGCATTTACGTAATCCAGCTTGTTGTGGCGTGGCGTTTAGCCTACTCTTGAGATGTTAAAAACGAGAAAACGAGTGGCTCGAGAATTGATTATGAAGCGTTTGCTCAGTGTAGGGCGAAAGTCAAACGTAGTATCGTACACGCTCATGAGCAGTACCAACGCCGTGTTGAGAGTGAATTAAAAAATAACCCTAAGTCCTTTTGGAATTATGCCAAAATTAAAAGGGGTAGTAAAAGTAGAAAACGTGTCTTAAAAAATGGGGAAGCGTTAACCAACGAGCAATGTGCGAGAGAGTTTGCGGAATATTTTTATTCAGTTTATAGCACAGAGCGAGCTGAATTAAATGTGGACATGGCGATATCAGAAGCAGGCGACGATAACAGCGTAGCGCGAATAAGTGTTGATCAACTAGAGTTGTCCGATGTACGCTACGCTCTTCAGCAATTGAAGCCGAAGAGATCGACAGGGCCGGATAGCATTCCACCGTATATTTTTAAGGACTGTCGATCAGTATTAGCTATGCTGCTTTTAGATTTATATAAAAAATGAAAGAAGAAGTATTTCCAAAGGAATGGAAATTAACCAGGGTTGTACCAGTACCTAAAGGACGCTCGGGAGAGCAGGTAAATGAGTACAGACCGGTGGCAGTACTCTCGACTCCTGCTAAAGTGTTTGAAGCTGCTATCCATAAGAAAATATATCAGCAGGTAAGCGCACAATTTTCAGAATGCCCAGCACGGGTTCCGACCAGCTAGAAGCACCGCAAGTAACCTTCTATGTTACATGACTCAGGTAATGCCGATAGTAGACAGTGGGGGACAGACTAACGCGGCCTACTTCGACTATAAAAAAGCATTCGACGTGGTCGATAATGATATCTTGCTTAAAAAGTTAGCCGCAATTGGTTTCACCCCAGAGCTACTCAAATATTTTGAAAGTTACATGTGTGATAGATAACAGTACGTAGAATATGAGGGACATCGGTCAGAACCGTATTTTAAAAGGTCTGGCGTGAGTCAGGGCAGAAATCTTGGGCCTCTGTAGTTCTTAATAATGATAAATGACCTACCAAAAGTAGTAAAAGACGCCCAATGTTTACTGTTCACTGATGACCTTAAGCTGTGTTTTGCTATAAGAAGCGTGGAGGACTGTATGAAGCTACCTCTGTAGCTTCATATTTCATATTCAGGATATAGACAGATTCGTGGCCTGGAGCACATTAAATCTGTTGCAGTTCAACACCTACCTCAAAGTGCGCGATTATGTCATTCTCTAGGGCGCACACTCCTATACTGCACAATTATAATATTGACAGACTACCACTAGCTCGTGTCACAGAAATTAAGGATTTAGGAGTGACTCTTAACACAAGATTAACATTTCAGGACTACATAGTTAAAATATGTAGAAAAGGCTATAGGAACTTAGGCTTTATCCTTCGTATGGCTCGTGGGTTTACTAATCTTAAGGCAATTATAGCATTATATAATGCTTTAATTAGGAGCCAAGTTGAGTGTAACGCAGTGATCTGGTCTCCACATGAAACTAAATAAAGCTCATGTTGGAGAGAGTACAGAACAAATTTGTAAGGTATCTATCTTTATTTGCGTCAGTATGGGGTGTACCCATTTTATCCGCTAAGGTACCCAACCTTATTTATTTTAGGAATGGTAGGATATACTGAACTTCAGGTTAGGAGAAACTGAGTATTGACTAAATACTTATTTGAGTGTTTAGAGGGAAAGTATATAACGCAGATATACTAAGATTGCTGGGTTTGTATGTACCAGATAGGTATGTGTGGCGACGCCGAAAGACCCTACTGGTCGAACCGCGAGGGCGTACCAATCTGTTGGGAGAGGCGCCACTGACGCGCGCCGTTCAACCTTATAGCTATAGAAACAGACATATTCTGTTGTGCTCTGAGTGTATTCACAAAGATAGCACTGTTTGTAATTTGTTATACTAAGTAATTACTAGGTATATGTATAATGATACGATATTCATAAATATAATCGTACTTATATACTTATAAGATAGCTACACTATTGTATTAGGCTAGTGCTGTAATTATAATTGTATTGAGAAAAATAAATAAATGTTTCGCCCGCATTTCAGCGCCACGCCTGCGGCGCTTTACCCTCGAGTATGACGAAATTACACTGGCTCTAATTTTAGATAATAATCACAATATCCATGAATTCATTACAAAAGAAAAATTATTAGAAATGCCTCAAACTTAAATAATGTTAAGTTTGGGTCATTTCTTATATAGTGTGTATAGAAAACCCTGTCCGATCCATTAAGGGCTTATTTCTCCCCTGATAAACATGACAAGAAAATAATCAAATAAAAGCTATATCATCATAAAATGTCAACATAATACTTTTTATCCCAGTATTAATCAGCAATTTTAACCTTAAATCCCTGAAATTTCGCACAGACTGGCAACACTCCACTAAAACCTGGCTACTTTGATGTGTTTATGTTTCTATACAACAAGCTGCCGACAGAATTTAAAACCATTATTTGTTATTTTAGCTTTGAAAATAAATTAAAATCTTTGTTATTGCAAAAATGTTACTACAGTGTTGATGAATACCTCAAAGATATAATATGATTGTAATACATTATATTTATATTTCATTATTGTTATTTCATTTCATTATTGTTTGTTTTTTAAATTCAATTTTTATCTTTATATTCGTATAAATAATTTAAGTTGACATTTTCTATTTATATAAATTATTTTTATGATTTTTTTAAAAGTAATATATCATTCTTGATAGATTTAATAGATTAAGAATCCACAAATTTATATTAATTTAGTACCTACTTAATTGCAATTGATGTTAAAAATTATTAATTTAAACTAATATGTTCAACACAATATTTTTTGTTATGAATAAATAAATAAATAAATTGAAATTATTAAAAACTGTCGGCTACTTGTCAAAGGTCATGTTCGGCGCGTATTCAAAAGCGCAGACACCGCCAAAGCCGCCGCCTTGTGCACAGACGCACAGCGCGAGGGATGAGACTATCGAAAAAAAAAAACGGAGTATGTAATTCTAAAGATGAAAGTGTCTTTATTTGTAAAATACAATAGTGTTTATTGTATTTTACAAATAAAGACACTTTCATCTTTAGAATTACATACTCCGATTTTTTTCTTGCGTACAAAACTCATCTTTATGTAATTATGCGTTTTTCTTTAGATTTAAACTTAACTAAAAAGAATACATACATAATTTCACGCCTTTTACACCTGAAAGGATAGGCATATGCGTATTATTACAACCACGTTTTAACAGCTATGTTTGAACCCCGATAATAGGCATAGGCTTAGGTCTTTACCTACGCCTATGTCTACCATTTTTATGCCTAAATTAAAAGGTTTGATTTTGGGTTATCGTAACTGTTTCCTTCATAGGATATCGATATCGTATTTGGTATGATAATATAAAATTACGCGTTAAAAAAAGAATAAAAAAGGATTACATACACATGTATGTAATCCTTTTTTCCTTTTTTTTACCTGGGGGAATGCTTTGACGCATACCTCTCCGCGGGGCGACGGAGAGGTTATGTCGGGCTATAGATACCCCGGTAATACCGACTAAACCTACCACGGTGTTCCTCGACATAACCATAGACAGCGGGGCCGCGCGAATCGCTCTCACATGCAATCGCGACCCATGTGTATGTAATCTATGAGACGAAGATATCGAGAAGACAGCCATAATTACGCCAATAATATTTGAATTTCCGCGCCACATGCGCGGTCCCCGGTTTGAAAACCCGGGACAAACATTTCAACGATACATTCACGAAGTGCTAAAAGGCCTAGATTTCGTCTATTAATTTATAGACGACATATTATTAGCGTCTGAAAACGAAACATCAAGAACACCTCCACACTGTGCTTAAACGATTGGAAGACCATGGCATCACCATAAACCCCGCTAAGTGTAACGTAGGAAAAGCAGAAGTGCAATTTCTAGGCTACATAGTAACAAAGGAAGGAATTAAGGAAGGAAACCACCCGAAAACAAAATTCAAGCCATCACAGAGTAGCCCAAGACAATTGAGGAGCTACGCAGATTTCTTGAGATGATAAACTTCTATCTAGAAAAATTAAATTATACGGATACAGAAAATCTGCTAGAAGTCTTAAAATGATATTGATAGTAAATTTAAAGTTGTATATTACTTACGAAACACCTTTAATCGTAGATGTACTTTAGACTGCAAATATTTGTATTAACAATGCGCTAGTGTAAAATAAAATTGTCAAGTGATGTCCTGAAACACAGGTATATCCTAGTTCAGGCGAACTAAGCGACTCGCGAAGAGGCCGTCTGTTTTATACGTGGCACTATTTTTATACGCACGCACACACGCGTAAGGACCGCCGCGCCGCACGCATACACGCATAAGGATTGCCAAGTATACCCTCGTAAATGTAATTTTTTTGTTTACTTGTCGCTGATTGGTGTAAATGATTATTGTTCACATTAGTGCTAGCGTTACTTGCATGAACAATAAATGGGATATAAGAAGGCTTAAAAATTATAAATATATTCTCATTTGAATCAGTCTACGTGTTTCAATATAACCCTAACGGTTACCAGCTACGGACCTGGCTTATGCCTGCTGGCTGTAATGCGTTAAAATATTATTATTATTTATATTATTCTATCGCGATCACATTCCCAATGCGGCAACTCTAGAAACACCGCTAAATTCATATCTCCACAACATTAAGAAAAAGGACAAATCGCAAATAACTTGGACCGACGAGGCAACGCAAGCATTCGAGCAATGTAAAGCTAGCATCATAACAACATCTTTACCCGCTTACCCATCTCTTCACGCCACACTCGCCTTATTTCGCGACGCATCGGACAACGCAGCCGGCGCCGCACTACAACAGTTCATAAACGAAACATGTCAGCCACTACGATATCTACTATTCAAAGAAATACGGCGACGCACAAAAGAAGTATTCTACCTACGATCGGGAACTACTTTCTATACCTATACCTATCCGTCAAACATTTCCGCATGACATGCGAAGGACGTCATCTGATTATATTCACCGACCATAAGCCACTAACATTTGTCATGACTAAGATTAATTCAACAACTGAAACACCGAGGCGAACAAGACAACTTATATTAATCAGTGAATTTACCACTGACATCCGTCACATAAGCGGTAAATACAACATCGTTGTCGCACTCAGCCGTATAGAAAAATCTCATGCTCATCTACACTACAAGGACGGCGACCGCGCAAGAAACAGACAGCAATATTCAAGAATAATTACAACAAAACATCTCCCTCAAGAAAGTAACAATACCTAACACAAACATAGAACTATACCGTGAAACATTTACCTCATATACCTATACGCCCGTATATACCCGGAAAACATCGACAAGAAGTGTTTAACAGCGTGCACAATATCAGTCATCCCGAGACGCGCACGACTCGCAAACTTATAACAGAAAAGTAATTTTGGTCATCTATGAACGCAGACGTTAGCCGCTGGACTCGAACCTGCATACGATGTCAAAAAAGGAAAATAAAACGCCACAAATTTTCGTCCATTTTAACTTTCTCGCCAACTGACTGTTTTCAACACGTGCAAATTGACATCGTCGGACCGCTACCTACAACAACTCAAGGATATCGCTACCTCGTTACGATGATCAATTGACTTACGTGATGGCTCGAAGCTATACCTACCGACGAGATAACAGCGGAACGTATAGTGATCGTCTATCAACATTGGGTATCATGTTTCCGATGCCCGGCAACAATAATAACAGATCAAGGTCGACAGTTTGAGTGACAGCTATTTTAAAATTTTATGAAATCAATACGCAGCAACGCCCCTGGCTCGCTCATGGCAGCTGCAAACGCGCCCCAGGTGCGTGCGCGACGCAAAAGGCGACGCAACAGGAAAGAAAGAGCGAAGACCCAGACACAGCAGGCGGCCGCTGTTAGAAAGGATGAGTCTAGGAAGGCCACCGTGGTCGCTGCCTCTCTCGAGGGGACGAAGGCGAAGCGATCGGCCCGACCGCCGCCGGCAGCCCAGCTGGCTGCGGTCAACCTGGACCCAAAGCTCACTAGTGTCATCGGCACTGTGCAGCAAGTGCTGGTGTAACTTCAGAAGAGGGACCCATCCCTCTGATCCTGAAATGCATGGCAGAATTATGCAATCTTGGATTTGCGTAGTCTACGCGTGCTCTTTTAGAACGCCGACGGGATGTCACCAGAAAAGACCAGGCTACTGAACAGATTTCTGGTAGGGTATGCACGCCCTACCCGAAACCTCTGCGAGGGCACTACATTTCATTTATAAATGTTTTTGTGTGTAACCCACACACATATGTGTACAATAAATAAATAAAATATCTTACCAAATTCAATTCAGCGATTTTTCGACATGGCACCATTGATGATTGTGTGTGTGGCCACCATGAATATCCAAATAAGTGACTGATGGTGAGAACAAGTCACATAAATGATATCCATTGTGGCCTTGTAGGTATTACAAGGCCGTGAGATGTTAAGAGAGTGTTTTGCGCAAATGAACAAAAATAAATGAACGGAATTACTAACATACTTGACTGTATGTATGATTTTAATTTTTATAAATCATATCAACGCGCCTGTCTTTTTTTAAATAATTCTGTAAAACGTCGTCGTACAAGATCGTTTTAAAATCATTAAAAGTTCTTTTTCAATTGAAATCATAGACAAATCAGTGAGTCTGCTTTGGCCCTGTGTGTTTCGTAGATATGTATGGATTCTTTTTAAGCAAGAAAATGATCGTTCAGCCGATGCGCTACTAACTGGAATCGTAACTATTAATTGTAAACTTCTGGAAATATGGCTGTTAAATTGTTTGTGTGTAAATATGATGATGATTATATGATATATAAACGCATCGGAGCTCATTCCTAAGGCGATCCGCGTTAAAGGAATTTTCATGCGAATTAATGAGTTCGACGATCGATTGCTCTGAAAAATTATTACAATACAAAGTATAATATTTATACGAAAGTAGATAAACTTAAGGTCTTTCAAGTTTTTATAACGACTACGACACTCGTTTAAGACATTGTCAATAATCTCGCGCCTGTAATATTTTTGAACATTGTCAACTACTCGTTTTCTTTTCGGTCGATCGCAATTTGGTTAACAAACAAAATAGTTTATTTGTGTGTACACAGCCCGCTAACCAGCTATAAATATCATAATACTTTTTATTAAAAGAACGTGTCGTATTACCTTTCTGTTGTTTTAGATCTAAATCACGAACACAGCGTCCAAGATAAATTATTTTATTTTTGTCATCAAAAGATAACGTCTAGAAAACCAGTTTTTAATTTATTTAAACACACGTCACCAACACAGATCTCACAGGTATAATTTGCCATAATTTACAGTAATTCCGGTAATTTCACTAATTATTTAGATAACAATTACAAAGCGCTCAAAATCCCCTCGACAGCTCTGTGAAATAATTAATAATGGCGTACGATGCTATATTGCTAAAATAATAGGCCTTAGGTTAATTCCGGTAATGTGTTTCTGGAAAGCAATTAAAACGACAGCATGTGCCTCGTTTAGTTCGTCGATATCATTTGGATAAGTGAAAAACACAAATGTGGTGTGGTATCGGAAAGGAGTATGGAGCTTGAATACGTCGCGTCGGCGGTGTTATTGAATTAGCGCGTGCGGTGGTCGGGTATCGTGTGGCGGTGTCGCAGCACCCGGCGATAAACGACCATGGGGGCTCAGCAGGCGAAAGAGCGTGGCACGGCCAGTGGCGCGTCCATGCGCTCGGCGCGCAGCAAGCCGCTGGTGCCCAAAGACCCCCGCATGCTCGGCTCCAACATATTCACAGAACATAGCGGTAAGTTGATTTTAGTATATAATACTCGAATATTTATATCTAAACTTGTTATACTAATATTTGACCTAATAAACAACAATTGTGATGTTTTTGACAACTATTTAAACTGGTTGGATTTTTGTTGTAGGCAGTGCCTTCAGTCGGCGAGCACACACGTGCATTTTACACACACAAGCAAAATATTTATCTCGTAGACAGCGTAATCGATTGACGTTTAAATGTACTGCTAATAAGCACGATTCTTTGTGCTTCCAGACACCTCTCTATTATAATATTCTATTTGTTTAGTAGTTCACTCAAGGACCAATAGATGGCATTAGATGGCAGTGGCACAAGCTATTTGTTTAATAGTTCGCTCACGGACCAATAGATGGCAGTGGCACAAGCTCTTATTTTATCTGATAATTTTATACCTAGTGTATTTATTATTATTCAGCTTGTAGTATTTAATAAATAGATTTCGATTATATAGATTTACATAGGCCAGCGGACTAGGGTATGCAGTGCTTATTTGCTTGTATGAAGCGCACGCGCCTGCTACTGAAACTGCTGCTAGCTCAGCGGCAAGTAGATGTAGCCCTGCTCAGCGAGACACACCTTAAACCAGTAGACAAATGAAAGATGGGCGGATACCATGTCTACAGGAAGGATCAACGTGCGCCCCCAGAGACTGCTTACAGGGGCCTAGCGGCCCTGGTCAAGAGGAGAGTCATCCACCAAGCGCTGCCAGTACCAACTCTGCAATCTGCCGACGCCCTCGACGTAGAGATCTGCATCGGATGCCAGCCCACCCGTGTGTACGCGTTCTACAAGCTGCCGCGAAAG
Source organism: Catocala nupta (assembly GCA_963675205.1). Classification (NCBI taxonomy): domain Eukaryota; kingdom Metazoa; phylum Arthropoda; class Insecta; order Lepidoptera; family Erebidae; genus Catocala; species Catocala nupta. Next base: position 19,274,701 of record OY776086.1, on the reverse strand, counting down.
CGACTCGTAGTGGCTGATGTCCACACCTTGATGGACTCGCCACTACCCACGATCGTCGCGCGACTTTAACGCGAAGTACACGGCGTGGAACTCCAATTCCATCTGCCCAGATGGCCGTGGCCTCCTAGATGATGCAGATCGAGACGGGTACGAGGTACTAGGACCAGAGGTTCCAACGCACTACCCGTACTACGCAGCCCACACACTGGATGTCATAGATATAGCTGTCAGCCGCGGCATCGACGCAGCTGTATATGTAGACGTCCTGGACGACCACCTCAGCTCAGACCACCAACCAGTGTATCTGACTCTGAACGACATCCCGCAAACGATCCAACTATCCCCTCGATAACGCCAAAATTGCCGGGTCTTCGCCGGCTACATGGTTGAGCACTCGCCCTCCTTTTCCAGTGGAGACACGCGCCGACGTCAAAAGGCTTGGGACGGATCTCAGCGCGGACCTACAATCCGCGCTTCGAGAGTCGAAGCTCGACGCGGACCTACAATCCGCGCTTCGAGAGTCGAAGCTCGACGCCGCCACCGCAAGGACGCCTTTTCAGCTTCCCGCCCTCATCCTGGTGATAATCGAGAGGAAGAGGAAACTGCGCCGGCCATGGCAGCGCTCCCGATGTCGGACTATGAAGTCCCAGCTTAACACTCTGGCTGCGAAGATCTCTGCTACGTTTGCAACAAACGCTGCAGAGTCCTGGCAACGCACCATCGAGTAAGCGAGCAAAGACTGGTCGGGCATACACCGTCTGTATCGCCAACTCTCCGGGAAGCCATCTCTGATTAGGCCCCTAGGGACTGGCCGGTGACAGAATCCCACGTTACCGTGCCAAGGACCGAGTGGAGATATTCGCCGACTCCCTGGAAGCGCAGTTCCAACCTAATCCTGCTTTCAACATGCAGCACGTAGCAAAGGTCGAGAGATAGCTGAAGTCTTACTTTGAACGGCCGATAGCCCCGCCCGGACAGAGGATTCCATCGTCGTCTCCCCAGATCAAGTCCAGAGGACGATTCGCTGAACGCCCCTCCGGAAAGCCCCCGGACCTGACCGGGTAGCCAACGAAGCTCTGCGTCACCTACCTCCACGAGCAATCACGACGCTGACGCCTCTTCAATGGCATCCTCGGTACCGGACACTTTCTCTCTGCATGGCGACTAGGCAGTGTCAGCATGCTCCCAAAGCCATGGAAGAACATCCTGTTGCCGGGAAGCTATCGCCCCATTAAGCTCCTCTTGACGACATCGAAGCTGTTCGCCAGTTTCCGAGTACTTATGGTGCATGCGATGGTCACGAGCCCAATCTATAGCAGAGTCCTGGAAGGCCATGGTGTTAAAAACAATCAGGATAAGTCTGAGTGGCCATTTAGCTTTGTATGATTTGTGAGCCTATAGCCGGTGCGCTCCTGCAGTGACTCCCAGTCCAGACATTACATACAAGATGTAGGCAAATATATCAGTCTGCCATTTAGCTGAGAAAAGGAATAAGTATCCGCCATATATGGCTGCTAAGTGAAGATATGCGAAAAGTATGATATTCCTCCACACCAGTTGCTTCGGGTTGTTGTCCGCTTTCTGTACAGGTGTGGAACCCAGGGCCAAATCTAGAGTCGCAGCATCGCTCTCGAACAAAACACCGTTCGCGTCCGCGACGTTTGGAGCCATTTTAGTGCACTTCCGTTTACGAAAACAATTTGTAAGTTACAGCCCGGCCGGTGCAATCGATAGCTTCACGTGTTGAACTGTGGACTTGTGTGGCATCAGGCATGGGCACGCTCGTAGCGGTCGTTTCATACTGATGGTATGGTAGGCTCAACGATTGCGCGTGGATTAGCCGCCAATATTCTTTCCTACAAGACAAAAGTCAGGGCGTGGTTCGTTTTAAGACTTGCTTCGTGGTCCTCCGGGAATCGGGACACTTAGCTGGAGATGTGCAGCCGGCCGGAAGAGGTCCTCGACTGACACCGTCCGCTCCTTATATAGTCAGGCGCCGCCGGTCGCGAGAGGTGGCTAGTGACGTGCGCCCGCGCTCGACGGGCGCCTAGGCGATTAACGTCACACTGAAATCTGGAGTCTACGTGTTATTATGCCCGTCACTATCAACAACCTCTAAAAGCTGATGCGTACAATAGGTTAATACTATGTTATAGCGGTTCATGTAAAACGCGGCGAGCGGTTTATATCAAAGAATTAAGTAAATCTACCGAGGACGCGAAGCGCGGCGGCTAGCGTTTGGCCGCTTTGTTCAAAGAAGTTAGCGTGGCGTGCACCGGCGGCGGTGAACTTTTATGACCTTTAGAGATATCTAGATATTATGATTTATAAATTGTCGGTGTTGCTATGGGTAATCTATTAAGATATTATTTTAAATAAATTAAAACTGGGGTAAAGTTTTTGATCAATCTTCGAACTCATAATAAGCTACTGTATAAAACCTTTAATGATTGGACAGGGTTTTATACACACTGTCTATATAGAGTGGTCCAGGTATGAAAGCTGCCATATAATGCATATGGCTGTAGTAAATCAAATCATTGAAAAATTCAAGTACTTTTATATAGAAATTGGGTAAATTGTTTTACCCAATTTCTATATAATAAATTATAATAATATATAATAATATATAATAATAATATAATAATAATAATATTAAATTTACAAGTACTTATAAGTACTCAGTATTAATTTCTGTGATTTCTCTCCATGTTAGAATCAGAGATGATGGATCTTCTAACCCTTCAACTCGCTTAGAATTTATAAAGATATTACTCTCAGTTACTAGAGAGTAAGTAGACAATCCATTGTATGTAAATGTCTACTAAAATTATATGTGTATTAGAAGATGCTCTGCTCCAGCATTGTCCTGATAAAAATTCTGTAGAAAATATTCCTGATGCAGACAAATTTTTGTATAGTGTTGAAAAATACATAAATAAATTCAAATACTGCTAGTTTATATAACATGTTTGCTATGGACTAATATAACAATGAGTTACTATTGTTGAGTAAATAAATATCTAGTATAGAGAATCTATAAATAAATGGTGTATAAATGTTACATACCATACATCATACCCTCCATATGTGGATGCAGCTAATAAATGATCATATGTATTTTTCAGGTCAAGGCCCACTACAGTAGCATCATTTAAGACTTCTTGATCAGTAAACATCCACTTGCGTATACTGATGTTTCGGCTGTCCACTGAATAGTCATCTTGCATACCAGCTCGTACTATGAACACATGTGTACATGATACATGAAACTAGTTTCACTTGCCTATACAATTTTGAAATAATTAAAATTAAGGACTGTATTATATTTGTATGTTTTTATTATTATTTATTGATAATATAGTTATTATTTTCATAGCTAATCACAAAATTACTGCTGTGGATATAATTTCATGAAATGTGTCCTGTTTTGTTTTCTACTGAATAAATTTTTTCTCTAGTGCACACAACAAAGGTCTTAATTATAGAAATTACAATAAACAAAAGAAAAAGAAGAATTATCAAAAATATAAGAGAAACATTACATACCTTTAGCCAGTTGGGCTTTGGCATTTCTTAGCACTGTGAACAAACTTGATCCAGAGATAATACACTCACAGTTTTGGAATAGAATATGTATATCATCTGGTAAAGTACCATATGTTCCTGTATGACAAGATATTTTCATCACTGGTTTGTCATCTAACTTTTCAAGTAATAATAAGTGTCCTGTATTGGTATAAAAACCAACACTGCCATTTTTAAATCCAACAATAATGCAGAACCAATCTGGACCATTCTGTAAATCAATTAACATTAAAAGTTAAATTTTTAGTTACAATAGCAACATTTATTTGACACTGTAGTATAATATCATGAGATTTGTTTACAACATTATATATTCTTAAGCATTCAGAGTTGAATGTGATAATTTAATTGTATTGTTGCTTGTTAATATATTCATACCTGAGATGATTGTTGTGGTGGACAAATGGGTAAAGCTAAAAGCACAGTTATATCTGAAGGCAATGTCCCACTCCAGGATATCAGAAATGTGTTAGTGTCTGTTGAACTAATCCATTGGTTGGTGAGTAAACAAAGACGACCCTTGAAGCCAACAGCAAGTAAATTACTGCAAGATGACAATGATATAGCGCACTGAGGCAGCCAATTCGTGTCTGGAAATGAGAATCAAATAAAAATTTTAAAACTGGCAGCTATCATTACATTACAAGGTCGTTTATATGAATAATATTAAACTTTTACCTTCTTTATCAGATATAAACAAAGCCCTTCCTAAACTAGATATATCGCCGCAGTCCGCTATTTGCTCTACTTGACACGACATCGGAAAAGACTGGCTTTTATGAAGTCAATTTCCAAATAAATATTTCATAAATACACATTAAAAGTATCTTTAAAGAAAACACGAAAGTAGTAAAATGTACTCTGTGGTAAATTAATTAAAATATTTGCAATTTGCAATGAACTGACATATTATGTTGTCATCGCTGTCATGAGTAGTTACGAAAGTAGGTAGGTTCATAGAGGTAGGTTCTGAGGGTTAGTTAATACTCAATATTTCCACTAAATCTTCAGTTAAATATTTTAATCTGCATTCATTATACCTGTTTAATTATATTGTACTTATAAATAGCATTATTGCTGACATTTTAGATATTATTTATACAAATTATCATCTTCATTGATTTAAGTTCATCCGATCCATTCGTGTCAACAGTCGCGAACAGACGGGCAATAATAATAAATTGTAAATTTACATTTTATAAAAACATTGACTTAGTTTTAATGTGTCTTACGTAGTATGCGCATCAATGTTACAATGAATAATAATTAGTTTGTACAAAGAAAATGAATATTGTAATATAGTGTAGTGACTATGGATAGCAGTCCATTTAATAGGAGCGGTATAACGCGCCGTACTCTCCCACCTACGACTCCTCAAAAATCTATACCTGAGCCCAGTGAGAAAATGGAAATAGCGTCAACCCCGGAGATACAGGGTTGGATGGGGTCTATTGAGCAGTGCTTAAATGAAGTTTGTGTTATTGCAGCTGAAGGCAAGCTAAACTTGGAAGAAAAACTCAAAATAAATACCCTTTGCCGTAAAGTAACAAACGGAGTTGCCCACATGGCTGTTCAATATCAGTCACACAAGCTCAGAGCCATTCAAGCTCACAATTCTTTACAAGACGCAGCAGAAACACAAGAACTTATGGATTCCTTAACGCAGATTAAGCAGGCCATTCAGGAGTCGAATGTAAAGCAGGTACCAGCCAGCATTTCCTTTGCCGATATGGTAAAGAAAGGAACCACTAACTTTGTTCGTCCTAGCACTTTGAGCTCGGTAGTCATTTATCCTAATTCGAAAACCAGCGAGGATACAAAGACCATGGTCCAGAAAATAATTAGCCCTGAAGCTATGAAACTGCAAGTTCGAGGAGTCCGCAAGATCAGAAATGGCGGTGCTGTTATCAGTACTGAGACCAAAAGAGATATCGAGAAGCTCAAACAGACTGTCCAACTTGCTGAATCAAGGCTTAAGGTTGACGAGCCTAGTATTATCATAATAGGAGTTCCCACATCAATCCCCAAAAATGAGGTTTATAAATGTATTTATGAACAGAATCCAGCCGAAAAATTACCTGATATGACAAGAAATACATTTATGGCCCCAATAAAACTTAGCCACAAATTTGGCAAGAAAAATGCTGAGACCTGCAACTACGTTATTGAAGTATCAGTCATTATACGTTAAGCTCTCATTACCTAGAATCGATTATTTATTAACTGGATCGCCTGTCCGGTCAGGGACTTTACGATAGTGACCAGATACTACAAGTGCCAGCAGTAAGGATACACAGCCAAGACGTGCAAAACAGCGACCTCTACGTGCGGACATTGTGGCGAAAACGGTCACTCCATCCAAGACTGCACAAAAAAGGCGGAGTCACCAAAATGTGCAACATGCTTGCGCTTCAAAAAGCCAGGCAACTACAAGACGGGAGACGCCGATTGCCCAGCTAGACAGGCAGCTGAATATAGGTATATAAATTCTGTTGATTATGAAGGCGCCTAAGAGCGTCGCATATTAGCTTGTATATATTAGATCTACCCCTTTATTATAATAGTTTATGGATGTTCATTTATTTACAGAAATAGATAATGTTTCTGCCTCAGATGCAAAAGCGTGTAGTGGAGGACTGCAGAAAATATCTTTCCGTTTATCAGGACTTACTAACCATACTTACCCAAAATATACGTGGGGGTTTGTATTTATGCTTTAATAGTTGCACTGCCTAGCTTGCTTTTTCTGCTTTCTAGCTTCACTGGATTGGCTGCTTGTTTAGTATAGATGCAAACCTACTTTACTCGACTCGTCAAGACGAGTAAGGTGCTAATGGTCTTAGGGGAGAGCGCAACAGTCGTGTAGATCCCTAAGACAAGTCTGGTGGGGAATCCTTCACGTGGTTGCCCCCTGTTATTGGTCTAGTTCCCTCTGAAATAGACGTAATTAAAATCACCAGACGACCACTGCCTGGGATGGAGAGGTCATGTTCCGGCGGGTCCATCGTCGAACGACAGACGATGGATAGTAATGACCTCCCGCGTGTTTGTGCCGTGCGCGGGGACCCGTACGGAGGGATGAAGGAGTCCTGGGGGTTGAGTGGTGATGTGGCGATGGTGGTGCTGCTGATCTGTAACACGCCCCTTTGGTCTGGATTTCCTCTCACACGGGAGGTTGCAGTCTAGCCAGCTGCAATCACTCGGCTGCGGTGTCCGCTCATGCGGCCTCATGCGGCATCTTCATCACTGCATCGAGACGATGGCCGTTCTGGCCCGCCACCTGCGGATGAATGAATATGATATTGCCCTGATTCAGAAACCTTATGTTAAAAAGGGAAAGATCAGAGGCTTGGGTGGGACGGGAGGTGTAATTTTTCATAACTGTTCCACTAATGATATGAGGACATGTGTATATGTCAGAAATGGCATAAACGCAATGCCCTTATACAATTTCTGTTCTAGGGATCTTACGACAGTTAAGATCGATATGCGAGGGAGCGGAGGGCGGGATACTGTAATCCTGACCTCTGCATATTTCGACTACATGGACAAGGAAATAGTATCTGGACAGATAAAGGACCTTGTTGAATATGGCAGCCGGGAGAACCTGGACATGATCCTGGGGTGCGATGCCAACGCACACCACACAGTCTGGGGGAGCACGGATGTGAATGTAAGAGGGGAAAACTACTGGAGTATGTGGTAAGTACCTCTTTACAAATTCTATATAAGGGAAACAGGCCAACGTTCGCTGACTGTAGGCGAGCAGAGGTAATTGACATCACGTTAGCCTCCAACAGGGCTAGCACTAAGATTGTCGAATGGCATGTGTCTGATGAGATTACCTTTTTAGATCATAATTACATATGCTTCAAGTACAGGACGCTGGTTCCAGCTCCTACAGCACGTAGAAGGAATCCCAGAAATACGGACTGGAACTCCTTTAGGAGTGACCTCAGAATAGATTTGGAGGATTCTAAGGGTAAGCTCAATTCTATATTAGACATCGAGTTTACAGCAGACAAATTGGTCCAGACCGTGAATACGGCCTGGACAACTGCCCTGAAAGGGAACTTAGACCCAAAAGGGTACCGTGGTGGACGCCAGAGTTGGTCAAACTGCGGCTAGAAGCCAGACGAGCGTTTAACAATGCTAGGACCAGCAGGGACTACAGCGGTTACGCTCGCTGTTTGACCAACTATAACAAAGCTGTGCGGAAAGCCAAACGGAAGGTTTGGAGAGCGCACTGTGAAAACATCAGTACAATTCCTGAGGAAATGAGGCTCTCTAAGGCTATCTCGACTGTCAGAGCACACCCATTGACATCCATTAAGGATGGCAATGGGCAGCGAACAGGGTCTGGTAAGGAGACACTAGCAATGATGCTAAACACACACTTTCCAGACTGTAAGATAATAGAAAAAGAGCAGAAGGACCCGATCAGCCTGGTAGAACTAGGCTACCGCACAACCAAAGCAGATTGGGACACTGCTAGGAAGGTAGTGGATGAAGCGAAGATCGGCTGGGCTCTAAATGGTTTTCAACCGTTCAAGTCACCTGGTCCAGACATGGTTTATCCCATCATCCTGCAACAGGGAGCTGCACTCTTGGTGCCGCATTTGTGCAGATTATACAGAGCCTGCATAGCTTTTGGATACATTCCAAAGATATGGAGGCGTGTTAAAGTCATCTACATACCGAAACCGGGCAAAGCGGACTACGAAGAAGCCAAGGCATACAGACCTATCAGTCTTGAGTCGTTCTTCTTGAAAGCCCTGGAGAAGTTAATAGATAGACATGTCAGGGAGGGAGCATTATGGAAATTCCCCCTCCACAGGCTACAATGTGCCTACCAGTCGGGCAAATCCACTGAGACGGCACTACATTTTGTGGTAAATAAGGCAGAACATGCATTAGAGAACCGAGAAGTTTGCATTGCTGCTTTCTGGATATTGAGGGAGCTTTCGATCGGACCACCTTTGATGCCTTCAGTGTGGCATCGGCAAATCACGGCATAAAGCCAACCATTTGCAAGTGGATCAATTGTATGCTCAGGGGTAGAATCATTAGGTCTGAGTTGTTAGGAGATGAAATGTATGCAACGACAACCAAGGGCTGCCCTCAGGGTGGAGTACTCTCACCACTCTTATGGTGCTTGGTAGTCAATTCACTCCTAGAACAACTCAACAAAGGTCCGTACTTAACGGTCGGATATGCGGATGACTTGGTGATACTCGTCAATGGAAAGTTCCCGAGTACGGTATCTAGTCTCATGCAGAAGGCCCTGATTACGGTGGAAAAATGGTGCAGTAGCAATCATTTATCGATCAACCCAGGGAAAACGACTGTCGTGCCGTTTACTAGGATGAGGGATCTGACAGGGTTGGGAACTCTCTCCATGTATGGTACGCAGTTATAATGGTCCATGGAGGTGAAGTATCTAGGCATGACCTTAGATGGCAAACTAACGTGGAAACCTCATGTAGACAAAGTCATAGAGAAGGCCCAGCGGGTCTTCGGTATGATTTGTTCTACTTATGGGAAGACCTGGGGGCTAAAGCCCAAGGTCATCAAGTAGCTATACACGATGATGATAAGACCTATACTCACGTATGGAAGCATTGTCTGGTGGCCAAGAACTAAACTAGCTACATGCAGGATCGCGCTGTCAAAGGTGCAGCGATTGGCCTGCATGGCTATAACAGGGGCGTTCCCGACTACGCCAACGGCAGCGTTAGAGGTCCTGCTGGATCTAACGCCGCTACACATTGATGTGGAGTTAGAGGCGATAAAGGCGCTACACAGACTATCTGTGCATGGGCTGTGGAGCGTCAACATGCCGGTAACACGACACACAAAATTGGAGATTTCAAAGGATCTCAAAAGGATTATGAGCATTGGATGCGACAAAATACAACCATTGCACATATTCAAAAATAATTTTAATATAAGGGTCCCCACGAGGGACGAATGGAGACAAGGTCTACACTCCCCTGACAAGGGTTGTCTCATCTGGTACACTGATGGTTCCAAAATGGAAACAGGATCGGGCGCTGGTATCCATACCAACGACTGCAAGGTGAGCCAAAGCATGGGCAAATATGCAACGGTCTTCCAAGCGAAAACCTATGCTATAATTGCCTGTGCTCAGGAGAATATCAACAGTAATGTCACTGACGGGACTTTGTATATTCTCAGTGACAGTCAAGCTGCTCTCAAGGCTCAGGACTCGTGTAGGGTAGACTCCAGACTGGTCCTGAACTGTGTTAAGGCCTTAAACAAACTTGGCAGGAAGAACACAGTCAGACTGGTGTGGGTTCCGGGGCATGCAGGGGTGCAGGGCAATGAGGAGGCTGATGAATTAGCCAGAAAGGGCTCGGAGCAACTGTTTGTGGGCCTCGAGCCATTCGTGGGACTCTCTGAGAGCACCGTCAAGGCAGCTTTGAATGCACATGGCAATGACAAACACAGGCTAGAGTGGAAGGCCCTGAGGGGTCTGGAACACTCCAAGAAATTCATTGCAAACAGAGCCACAGGCTTCACCCGGAAGTTTTGCGGGTATAACAAGAGCCAAATACGTCTGCCCACAGGAGCGTTCACTGGCCATTTTGGCACCAACGACTTCCTGTGCAGATTGAGATTGGCTCACAATTCGATCTGCAGAGCCTGTGGTTAACAGGACGAGTCCATATCGCACTTACTATGTGAATGCGACGCGTTGGCTGGATTGAGGATGGGTCTGATGGGATTGGCATATCCAAACCCTGAGGACTTCAGGCTTCTCCCTCTGAAGTGTACGCTACGACTGATGCAGTACATTCATAGGGAGATAGCTAAGGGATAAAATCTTGGTGCCGACACAAAAGATCCCAATGGGTCGAAGTGTCGCCGGTCTATGCTGACTGGCCCCCATACATAAGATAAGATAAGATACCCAAAATATACGTAGTATTTATAAGAATATGGATAGCTTTAATATTTTTCAACATAGACTAAACATTATATGTGATGTAATAATTGTTCTTACTGAGTATTGGTTATCTAATCGCAGCGAAACTCTCCCGGTAGTTTCCGGATACAATACATACCATAGCGCGTTAAACCATAATCAGAATGATGGTGTGGTAGTATATGTTAAGGAAGCATTACAATTTTAAATCGAAGAGCTACCTTTACAGACTGTAATTGTTAAATTATCAAAATTGGCACGACCACAGCGATTATTGCTATGTATTGATCTCCTTCAGTAAGAAATTTAGATGCCTTTCACAATTTTCTAAATCAGACTCTGCAAACGCTTAGTGCGTTTAAAAATATTATTCTAACAGGTGACATAAACATAAATATCGGATCTGAGCATCACGATACAGGAACACAATATTACCTTAATCTGTGCTTATACCATGGGCTTCTCCCCGCGCACAAATTACCTACGCATCAGAGCGGTTCCTGTCTCGATCATATGATGATCAAATCCAGCTTATCATCTACCACGCTTGTTACTAACTCTACTTTTACTGACCATCACGCCATCGTACTTGCTATAAATTTAACGCTACCTAGGCAAAATCAACCTACAACAAAGACTAATTTAAATATAAACAAACTCGAGTATGATTTACGTAATATTAATTTTAGCCCAGTTTACAATAGTGCTGATGCTAATGTATCTTTATCGTATTTAATACAGAATGTCCAACATGCAATATTACAAAACACATCAACAATTGTCTTAAAAAAGAAGTATTGCAATATTAAACCTTGGATTACCCCTGTTCTAGTTCGAAGTATAAGACATAGAGACAAACAACATACAAGAGATAGAGAAACATATGTAATAATCTTTTCAAGAAATTAAAAATTAACTACGGTAAATATATATTGCATAGAGCAGGTAATAATAGTAAAGAAATTTGGAAACATATTAAAAACGTCACTTATACCTCAAAGCACGGTGAATCAAACTTGAGTTTATTGGATGCTAATACTATGCCACTGCTGTCAGCTAATAAGGTAAATAATTATTTTGTGAACGTAAAACGTAAACCGTTGTCCTCGGACGTGCGCTCCTTTTCGTCAGCCTTCCTTAACGCGGCGGCAAGTTCGGCCTTTGCCCGTCCCAGACCCACGTACCTACCGTGGGTGGGCGGACGACCGCGTCCACGTCGGATTGTTGGCACTTTCGCCGCCGACACCGCGTCCTCACTGGAGCCTTCCGACTCCTCCGAGAGCTGCGCAGACCGTGAGCGTTTGCGGGTAGCCTTCTCCGGAGTAGCCTCCGAAGTTAACTCCACGACGTCACTGTCCTGCTCTGACTGCATTAACTCCTCCTCCGCTTCGGAACGCGCAGAACTGGGCGTGCGCGACCTACTCTCTCTTAATATCTTCTTTTTTAAAATTGATTTATGTGATATATCCATAGTGAATCCCACGAGTATGGGAGAACTAAACGTCAACCCGGGCAGAGATCCCGATACCCGGGCAAGCCTAATACTTCAGGGGGACGGCAGGTACCCTGAAGAGGCCGCACTAGTGACTGAACTACCCATCAGCCATGCATCTCCTCGCCGTGCGGCAGCAACTTGAGATTCGGGGTGGTTTTTATAGAGGGCCACTCCCTCGCAGTCCGGGCGGTGAAGCCAAGACCCTCGGTCCCGTCAGCAGCCGCGAGACGTGATCCACGACGCTGCACAATACGGGGTTACGATATGATCTAGACGGTGACAACGGGGACAAAAGTCAAAAGAAAGGGGGGGACAATAAAACAAAAGACAAAAGGGGACAAGAAACAAATTTGGACGCAGAACCAAAAAGGGGACAAAACAAAAGGGGGACAATGAGAGGGAAAGAATCGTCAGAGTGACGAGAAGAGACCCCGTTGTCTGTTCAGCGGCAGGGTGAGTGCACGCCGAACCCGTCAAAGGGGCTCTTCCATGTCCACTCTAAGACAGAGCGGTACTGGGAGAGCCGGGCCCAAGGATAGGGCCTCCGGCTTGGGGATGGGACTCACGTCCATCCCCCCGCCTCCGGTGCCAAACGCGACTAGTAGCACCGGTTGTCAGAATATTAGTCACCAGCAACAATGAAAAGCATTGTTGCTGGTGCCCAGGGTGCACCACGGGGAGGTTTTCTGACACGCACCCCTAGTAATTGCGTACCTAGTTCAGGACTTTGAACTATTCAAAAGAGTTAAAGAGCCGTAAATGAGTTGAAATGAAAGATAGTCAAATTTTTTAAGTAGATGTTATTTGAAAAAAAAAATTAATTAAATAACGTGTGCTTAGCAGAGCATTACAGTCTTACAGTGACACGGTAGAGGAACTAATGATTGTTGAGGTACAGCTCTTTTATACACAGTAAAGGTGTCACGTGGTTTCATATGGTCTTGGTGGTCTTTCAGTAGGAAAGAGTGATCAAGTTTTATGGTTATGGTTTTGGTCACCATTACTTTTATACTAATTATGTATTTAGTATTTGAAACCAAGTAACATGACAAGCCAGTTGGTAACATTATCCTATAGTTATTGTTTGGAGTGGGTTAGCAGGATACATAACTCCTCCCTCCTTATGTTCAAAATCGTCATCCATATTTTTATTAAATCTGGTTTGATGTTTTTGATTACATACTGGTTTACATTAAAAATAATATACAAAAATCATAAGTAAAATTATCAATATTACATAGAGTATTAGGGTTCCTATACTAACACTATGAAAATTCACTGGATTGCTTATTGGCTCTTCACTTAACACTTCACTTTTTAACACGTGTGATAATAACTGCAGGTTTTCCATCTTGATGTGATCCAAGTTTTCCTTGTATCGTCTCCTTCATTGTAACGATATTTGGTACATAGCCCTAACTATAGAACCAATAGGATTTATAAGACCTCTCTTCATTCTAACACTAGGTATAAGTTGATTATATCTTTCTAGAGTAATGTTCATTATATATTGAACTTGTAACTCGGCATCTATGATACTACCGTCTAATCTATATGTATCTAACCTATCTTGCATAAATCTATTAATATATCTATATTTGTTTATATTATAATCTATATTACTATATATTAACTCTAAGTCTAAGATTTTAATGATTTCCCAATTAGATAAACTAAGTACTGCTTTTCCTTCCTTTACGAGGAGTATGCCTGGGTTTTCCTCAACTTTTCGCAGATGAAGTGCCAGGTTGGGGGCTAAGTGTACTAGCATCCATGTAAATATATAATAATAATAAATTTATTTGTTCTCAAAAATATACAGCTGGCTCTTATTCTAGCATATAAAGTAATTTAGCGCAAACGAGACCCAAACTATAACCGGATACAATCATATATATAATTTAAGCGAGTTAGTAGTATTATTATTGGGTTCGTCTGAATGCATCCGTGCACATCGCTAACCACAACCATGAAAATGATATTATACATAGAGTAAGAGGTCGTCGTTGGCTGCTATACTAGTATAAACTGTGTCACAGCAGCCAGCGTCTTCCACCCTGTATGACACAACATAATATCATTTAACTTAAAAGATTGTTAATCATAGTATAAATAAAAATAACTTCTAAATAAATGCAAAGTAGATATCTAGCCTGTTTTAAAGCTGATATAAAGTGTGTGTGTGTGTGTGTGTGTGTGTGTGTGTGTGTGTGTGTGTGTGTGTGTGTGTGTGTGTGTGTGTGTGTGTGTGTGTGTGTGTGTGTGTGTGTGTGTGTGTTAGTGTGTGTGTATGTACGGGTCTGTTGGTGTGCGTGTGCATTGAGTATTTAATAGGGTCTGTTAAGTAATGCCTCTGTTTCGGCAAAGTTTAAGTTTAGCAGCCAGGTGCGTACGTTATTCTTACATTTGGTTAATGAAAGGGGATAGATTTGAATCTTTTTGTTGGCCAAATTATATAAATTGTTACCTATCACATAATAATGACAACGAGCAAGTGCTGTTCTATGAGGGGTTATACGGTGTATTCTAGTTTTATTGCGTGTTGTGACTGTCCTGTACTTAGTACTCTTATGTTTGCGAAGTACAGCAGACAGGATAAAGAGTTTATATGGCGTATTATATGGCGTACCTGTGGAGGACGTTTAATGTCTTTAATTGGTACTTTTGTTTCACGATTTTTAGTTTGAACGGGAACTGTGTTATGGTTAATATCACCTGTTATAATTGCTTTCTGATAACGGGGTTTATTTTTACTGCGCCTAACATTTACAACTTTTATGAAAACGTTATTTCCCTTTTTAACGTTAAATTTTGTTTCACCACCTCGTTTCTTTTTAATGTTTACTTTGGATTCTATCATTCTATTGGTAAGATAATTGTATAAATATTTAGTTCATTTCAAATGCTCACTAACGAGTTGTTGTGTATACTGTTTATTGAAATCTACCTCGAACGCGCCTGAAGCGTTGGTATGACCAAAGACTACTTCGAAGGGTGTAAGACCTGTCGACGAATGTATCGATTTTGATTTATTTTGATTGTATGACATTATAGAGTAGGTCATAACTGATACGGCGTCAGTGATTTTTCTTTCGTATTTCGCGAGTCTATAGATTTATATTAAAGTAGAGTGGAATCTTTCTACTATACCCATTGAAATCGGGTTATGAGGTGCACCTATGTGTAATTTTATTTAGTAAAATGATAGCATTTCTTTTAACAGATTATTATTAAATTCAGAGCCTGGATCTGAACTAATCTTTTTAGGAATACCGTATAATGAAAAGTATTTTAATAAGGCTCTAACTATTTCTGGGTTAGATCTGCTAGCTACCTCGAATGCTTGACCCAGTTTGCTAAATACGTCAACTATAGTTAAAAAATAAGTATTTTCTACAGAGAATATGTCAATAAAAATTTCCTCAAATGGTTTTGTTTGAGTCTGAGTTAACTGTAGTTCTGCTTGATTGGATTGAGTTAACTGCTTTATTGGATTTCTGTCGCATTTCATTAACCTACATGCTTCACATGAATTAATGATACTGGCAACTTGTTTCATGTTAATTGTTCCAATAATACGTTCTTTTTAAATGAGCAATTGTTTCCTTTATGCCTCTGTGGCAAGTTTTGCCTGTGTGATATTTTAAAACTATGTTTCCCTGCTCATCTTCGTTTTCAACGTATACTACACGTTTCTTACATTCATATATGTTTACAATACCCTTTTTAAACAAACTAGTTGTAATATTACTAAATAATTCGCGATGGTTACTATCCTCAAAGTAAATAAAGTATTTAATCTTAGGTCTAATATATTCTTTTTAAGAATTGCTTAACTATATCCGCGTTTTCTAACGGCATGTGAACTTCTAAAACCTTTTGTCTATCTCGCGAAAGGTCTTTTACTGTAAGTTCATTTCTGTTCCATTTATATACTAAAATTTGATTGGGTTTCGTGTTAATCGCTTCATCTAGAATTGGAATGTCAGAGGAATCTGTATTTTCCTCGGAATGTACAGTAACTATCGTTGATTCTTCTTTTTCCGATGCTGTAGCGGTCCTACTGTCTAATGATGGAATCGAATAAGGCGATTTTCTTGACATCGTCTCATTTTCATCGTCAGACGAAATTACTATGGTATTAGGTGAATTTACTTGTGTGGAAAAATTATCTTTATCTAATGCGTTAATCTTAATTCGTGACAGTGCGTCTGCGTTTCCATTTTGCTTACCTGGTTTGTATTTTATGTCGTAGGTAGTCGTATTCATCGAGCCTAAGTCTCCACCGAGTTAATCGACTACCTGGTTCTTCAAAATTATGTAACCATACGAGTGGTCTATGATCACTCAAAATTACGAATTTTCACCATATAAATACGGTCAAAAATGTTTACATGCCCATATTATAGAAATTAATTATTTTTCTATTGTGCTATAACGGGTTTCGGCGTCATTTAACATTCTACCAGCATAAGCTATTGGTTTATCACTACCAATAGGGCCTTGTGATAAAACTGCACCGACGGCATAGTTTGATGCGTCAGTGGTTGGTAAAAATGGTTTTTCAAAATCTGGAAACTGAAGTAACACGTTTGTCAACAATTATTTTCTCAATCTTTACATTTCTCAAATGCATTAATGTATTCGGTATTAATAATTATCTTTCTACTCTTTTTCAAACAACTTGTTAAAGGTTGTGTTATTTTACTGAAACCTTTATGAATTTTGCTATAGTAACCTATTAAACCTAAAAAACTTTTTATTTCCGTTTGCGTTTTCGGAATTGGAAAATCTAAAACAGCTTTTATTTTATCATTATTTGGTTTTAAACCGTCCTTAGAAATACTATGTCCTAAGTACAAAACTTCCTTTCTTAAAAATTCACACTTATCTAACGTGACTTTAAGATTTGTTTCTCTTAACCTATCAAAAACTTTCCTTAATTTTTCTGTGTTCGGATAAATTATTTGAATAAACAATTATATCATCGAAATAAACTAAACAATGGATACCCTGCAGACCTCCAAGCACATTATCCAAGGCTCCCTGGAAAGTAACAGGAGCTGTTTTCAAACCAAAAGGCAATCGAGTAAACTCGTAATGTCCCGATTGCGTAGTGAATGTTGTTTTCGGTTGATCTGCCTCATGTACCTCTAATTGATGGTACCCACTTGCTAGATCTATTGTGGAAAAATAAGACGCTTGTCCTAGCCTATCAAACAAGTCTGTGATGTTTGGTAATGGGTATTTATCATCTACTGTGATATCGTTTAATCTACGATAATCTATCACCATCCTATACTTTTTCTCGCCTGATGCATCCATTTTCTTAGGTACGAGATGCACAGGAGCACTTCATGGTGAGTGGGATTCCTTAATTACGTTATTCTCTAATAATTTATTCACTTGTTTTCGAATTTCCTTATTTTGGTAAATGGGTTGCTTATATGGGCGAATATATATAGGGTCTTCGTTTACCGTCCTATTCTATGCTTAACTGAGTTAGAAAATGATAAAGGTATTTTCTCGCAGTGGAAAATGTCTTTATACTCCGCACATAATTTTTTTATACACGATTTTTCTTCACTATTTAAGTGTTCTAACCTTAATTTCGATAGATTTTCTTCTAAAATACTTTCTAAGTTCATATTTTTATATTTAAATTATTCACAAAACACGATTCCTTATCTATCTTAGTGACATCTATAGGTCTATCAAACGTAATAGTAATTAATTCATTCGTGGTATTTTGTAGGACTGTCTGTGCGAACGAGTCTATACATGTAACCATAGCAGCTGGCATACGGACACCAGGGTAAAATTCCGTAAACTTAAATAAAGCTGTACCGTTTTCTAAAACTGTTGGAATTTTTACTCTACTCAGTGATCTAGGCGGTAATTTTATTTGATAAAAATTATTATACCAAATAGGTATATCCGTAAATTTAGTTTTAATATTTGATGTTTCATATCTATGCTGGCTTCTAATTGTTTTAATAAGTCTATTCCTATTGAACCATCATAACATTTATCAACTTCATATATATAAAACGTATGTACCATACGTTTTATATATATGAAGATATATGTTATTTTATATTTGTGCAAAATGTTTTCGTTAATGGAATATGCACTACTTCGTTATGGTTGCTCCAACCATGCGTGCTATATATTTCAGAATACTTGTTTAACTTATAATTAGAGAAAATTGATCAGCTTTTTTCGAACTGATAAAAGAACGCGTGCTACCTGTATCTATTAAAATATAGCGTTAATTTCTGGTAATTGAATATATGGTAATCTAAGATTATCACTCATATTTAATTTTATTATTTCGGTTGGTCTCCTTGGGAGGCCTTTACACGAAAATTTCCAATAGTTGGGGAAATTTCCTCATTATACGAATATTCATTTGTCTGTTCCGGCGTATAGAAAACTTCGTATGGGTTATATAGCATGTTATTACGAACAGTCCTCATAGACGCGTCAGTATTTTGCTTCGGAGGGTTTTGTGTATTATTTACTCCAAAACGAAACTGATTATTTGGGTTCATCTTAGAAAATCCTGATTGTTTATAATTATTTACAGTTCGCGGGAACTGTTGCGGCTGACTAAAGAATGGTCTATTAATATTAGGCCTATAACCTTGCGGTTGTTGAGGTGCAAATCTCGTATTATTATTGGGTACGAAATTAGGCTTAAATTGAGGTTTATTTTTTTGGTTTTGTGGTATACCAAATTTAAAATTATTTTGCGTCAAACGTTAAAAATTATTTTGTGTATTTGACGTGTTATTATGTGATGGCGAAGGTAATGAGCCACTCTGATTGAAAGACTTTGTTTTATTTTCTGCGTTATATCGCGTCTGAAAGTTTACTTCGTCTGAGACGACGCTAAGGGCAGATTGAAGAGTCATACAGTGATTTAATCTAACGAATTTAATTAATTCCTCGGGTAAATTATATGTAAAAACATTTAATGCTGTATTATTGTATATTATACATTTCGCTGCCTTTATGCCCTCGTCATTTAAGAGGTTTACTTTCGAAATTAGCGAGCTTCTAGTATTTTGTATCCTATGACATAAGTCTATACAGAGTGTCCCAGAAGTCAACGTCAAGCCAGAACTGGGTGATAGACAAAGTCATAGTAGTTTATCAGAAAAATATAAAAAAAATTAATGTATTTTCAAAATAATAGGCATTTAAAAAAAAGAAAAACAACAACCTGTGATGGTCTTACTTAACTCTCGTTACTACAAATCTGCATTTAATTTAAATTTCTTTTTTTCGTAATCGTTGATGATGCTTCCGTAAATTCTTGTCTAAAAATTAAAGCCAACTGCTCCAGCTTAGAAAAAAATTCCACGTATTGCCCAACTAAGTATTCAAGATTAATACTTCACCCAATTTAAACTGGCTGTACTGAAAAAACGGGCACGTTTCATAAGGATTCCAAAATGGTATGACACTTGCTTGACAATTGGCTATTTAGACTATAATATTTTTTAATATTTTTCAATGGTACGTTTCATAAGGATTCCAAAATGGTATGACACTTGCTTGACAATTGGCTATTTAGACTATAATATTTTTTTTTGTAAAGAAACCTGGTTTTCAATATTGTTTTTTATCGTAAATTAAAATCATTCTAGTGTACCCAAGGTTTTCTTCAAAGTTGTTACTTCAAGATTTCAGTTCGGGTGAGACGGAGAGAGTCATTTTACGCAGTATGAGAGAGACGGATAGTAACGCCATCTTTACTAATGTGTTAGAATGAATGACTTAAAGAGACGGCGATATTAATTTCCGAAACAGGTAGTGACGCCACTTTTACTAACGCGTGAGATGGATGGATACGCAATTTGACTAGTGCGAGCGAGACAATAGCTGCTATTGTCCATCTTCATTGACGGACACAATACAGGTCAGTCATCAGTCAGTACGTTACGCTCCTTCGTTTACTGCGCATCTTTCCGTACTCGTTGATTTCGTACACACTTTTGCTTTGTTTATTGGACTTGATTGCTTGTGATTTGAATTTGGACTGTTTAGTTTTGACGACCTTGGCTTTCCCCTGGACTATTGTTGATCGTGTGTGTGACCTCAATGAGGAATATCCAGGCAGATGGATAGGACGGTCTGGTACTATCTCGTGGCCAGCCCGTTCACCTGATTTTAATCCACTGGATGTTTTTTACTGGGGCGCGGTGAAAGAAAAAGTTTACTCTAAGCCAATCGAAAACGTAACTGAACTACGACAAAGAATAACAGAAGCAGTTGAATTTGTAAATAACGGAAGGTTCGCCCGTCTGATAACGCGATCTTTTTTAAGAAGATGTCGAGCTTGTGTTGCGGCTGAAGGAAGGCAGTTTGAACATTTGTTGTAGTTAATGTAATAAATTTTAGAATCAAAAAAAATGTTTCATTTAAAACGTCTCTAGAAAAACAAACCACTTAGCAAAAATCTAATAAGTCATTGAGTTTTTCCAGGTAAACCAAGGGTCGTAGGACCCTTGGACTACCTGGAAATACAGTTTCTGTCTTGCTTACACTTTTCCATCTCACTCTAACTAGAATCTTGAAGTAACGGTCTTGAGCAAAGCTATGAGTCATTTTAATGTACTTAATAAAATTAAATTGAAACATAGGGTACTTTACAAAAAAAATTGTCTTAGTCTAAATGGCCAATTGTCTAGCAAGTGTCATACCATTTTGGAATCCTTATGAAATGCGCCAACTTTTAAAGCTACTTGCCAAACTAGCGTAGTACATTTTTTTTCAGTACAGCCGGTTTAAATTGTGCAAAGTATTAATTTTGAATACTTAGTTGGGCGATACGTGACATTTTCTACCAAGCTGGAGCAGTTGGCTTTAATTTTTAGGAAACAATTTATGGAAGTATCATTAAGGATTACATAATAAAAGTAAAATTAAAAATAAATGCAGATTTGTAGCAACGAGAATTAAAAGACCATCACAGGGTGTTGATTTTCTTGTTTTTTTTATAAATGCCTATAATTTTGAAAATACATGAGATAGATTTTTTTTATATTTTTCTGATAACTACTATGACTTTGTCTAACACCCTGTTCCAGCTTAAAGTCGACTTCTGGGACACCCTGTATAAGATTCACCTGACTTAATTTTAATGTTTTCTAACTCTATGGCAATGCAAGCCTCTGATCGTGGATCACCAAAATGTTGAATGAATAATTCTTTCAACTGATCCCATGTTGAAATATTTTGTCTCTCACTGACTAATATCGCTGCCTTACCTATTAACCTACTTGTGATACAGTGGTATAAGTAAGCCTGTTGGGCGGGATTATTGTCCCCTCTAAAACTAGACATAACGTATTCACATTTTGATATAAAAAGATTTAATAATTTTTCGTCCCCGTCGAAGCGTGGGATAATACATTGAAATTCCTTAGGTATTAAAGTTATTTGATTCATTTTATACAAAATATTTGTAGTAACTAAATAGAGCAAATAAATAATCTAAAGATAAGTTTAGATAATAGGTGTATTTACGTAAGGTTTGACCTAAATACACGGTTTAAACTAAGTGTAAATTTAGTGATTTGAACGTAAAAATACACGATATACACTAACGATGGCAATGTTTGGTCCAGTTAGATATATGGGTAGACACAAGGATATGGAAATACAGTGCGAAAAGGATTTACTCATATTAGACTGCTTCCCCTCATGACGAGTTTCTCTCCGGAAACGTACCCGTACACTTGTTCGTAGTTTACTATAGCATGGGCGCCCCCGACTTATTTTGCCAGTGAGTGCGGCCGTATGGGAGCGCGTAGCAAGTAGTCAATAAAAATTTGATTTGTGACCCACTCAAGCCTAGTTATGTAACAAATAACTATTCCGAGTAGCTGATAAAAACATTGGTTTTAGAAAAAATCTTTATGGTGTAGTGTAGAAATACTTTGTAAACTGCCATCAAAATTCACAAACAAGAATATGCCCGGTTTGTTCGTTATTTTGCTGAATATATCAAAATCTAAATCGATGACATACATTTTTTATTTTATTTCATAGCTCTATAAGTTTCTCTTTCCGTGGAAATCAATATACACATACATATGTTTTCCTTCGAAAATTTACAGGAAAAGATCGATAACTTAACGTAAAATTTCGTGCGCGGCGCTAACTCAGTCCAAACTGCAGTGGAAGGGTAAATTTGATTTTACTCCAAAACTAGAAGGCTGAGGATAAAAATATAACCTGATATAGAAAGGTTACATTTTCAGCTATAATATTATGTATAAAAATCATCACAATGGAGTAAAAAATTGTTATAACATGCAATGTATAAAAATCATGGTAACATTTTTAAACAATTTACTCGTGTTTTTGCATGCTGTATTGACACAATTTGTACAAAGTTTTTAAAAAATGCTTTATTTATCCTTAACGTGCAAAACATCAGCTTTATGTAATTTTTTCTGAAGTAAAACGACGACAAATCACAGACAAAAAATCGAGTGCGTAGCGCAGCGGGGCGTCGAGCCCGTTATCAGGATCAGCCCGTTATTAAGATTGGGGGCACACAAGGTTTGGTGATTGACGATCTTACGTTTATATTAGGAGAAGTTTAGGTTAAGTGTAATTACCTTGAAATACAGGATTTCGAAAACTACTTTATACAGAGTAAAACGGAAATGCGTATTCATATTTGAAATGCTTCTTCTGCCCATAAAAATGAACAACTTTCTCCAAGAAAGTTATAGTCTACTCTAAAACAAAATTTAAACCTCCCGTTCTTATTTTAATCAGCTGTTGACAATTTTGTATGGCAAGGCTATTTTTTTAGGGTATTTACTATAATATGCTTCTTTAAAAAATTTGTTAATTTCCATGCATATATCATTTAAAATATGAACAGGCATTTATAAACGTATATAAAACAAAGAAGATGTCAAAGTAGAAGTCATAGTCAGGTCATGGTTTAGTGTGGTAATTTTCAAAACATATCTGCAAACAAAGCGTAACGTTGCATTGCTTGTAGATATATTTCGAGCGCGATTTTGGGCTTGGGGGCTTGTGACTCCTCTGGGGTTGCGGGTGTCCATGGGCGGCGGTAATCGCTTACCATCAGGCGATCCGTGAGCCCGTTTGCCCCTAATAACATTAAAAAAAAATTAGAATAGACGATAAAAAATCATTTATTTGCAAAAGGTCAAGGTTGCAAAATGTCCAGTGGTTTCAAAATGTCCAGGGTGCAAAATGTCCAAGTAGCAAAATGTCCAGGTCGCAAAATGTCCAGATCGCGAAATGTCCAGGTCGCAAAATGTCCAGGTTGCAAAATGTCCAGGTCGCAAAATGTCCAAGTCGCAATATAGTAATAACAGGACCTTTTGCATCTAAAGGATGCTGGTCCAGTCCTGTAACATAAGTCAGACAAAAAAGGTGTAAAACAAATGAACGTGTCTACAAAACAAATGAACGTCTACAAAACAAATGAACGGATACAAAACAAATGAACGTCTACAAAACAAATGAACGTCTACAAAACAAATGACTAAATTTTAGAACGAAACGCAGCTGCAATATCAATATCAAATTGGAAAAAAAGGGAACTTATGAAAAAACTGTCAAAGAAAAGTAATTACTCGTCTAGGATGGGCGGGTGGGTAAAAATTGGAAGGAATGTGTAAATAAGGTAAAATGAATATAGTCCTATTTTTACCGGGTATATATTAAAAATACCTGGTAAAAATTGAGACTAATTATATTTGATTAGTAAGGTTTATAAATTATCTTAGCACGTTAAATTTATATGGGAGTATATGAAAACATAAACTAAAGGATATCGGCGAATATCGGCCCTCACAAAAACAACGGACAGAAGTTAAATGTATACAGATAAAAATTATTTATTTTTATTGATTTTTAATTACTGTAAACAGAAAAATCAATGGTTTAGATATAAATATCACGAAAAAGGTAATAAACGTACTGTAAAACTGGAAACAGTTGCTTTTTCGAGTTTCTAATGTTGCCAGCCTTAAAAATAGATAAGGGCACTATTTATTATTTCTAAATTAATGTTTTTAATATACAATACATGGTCTCGATTGTCAGTTTGAACAGTTATAATAGTTTAAATATATGTCAATCACGGTAAGGTATGTTTAACTATAATTACTGGCGTTTGACTTAATGTTAATACGTGCGCTTCTTCTATTATTATTTTATTTTTATGTTGGATCAAAAGGCTTATATTCAATAACAGAAACGGAATGGCAATAAGGAACAATAAAGCTGTCAAAAATAGCAACAAGTTACATTCGTGTTGACTTTGCACTCGTGCGCAGTGAACGTTAATAATCTAGTACTTATTTTTGCGACTGTGATTTATTTGTGACCTGGCTTTTTATTTGGATTCTGAAACTGCATCTTCGATTGACCTGGCTTTGTTGTTATTGGATATTTGTGTAAGTTGTCTCAAGATATTAATTACAGTCACTACGGGCTGAGCCTCATTTTTCTCACGCAAGTTACTAATCAAAGAGCAATAAAATAGTATTTATGAATATTACTATTTATACCTAAATATTTTTATCTATAAAATATATATGATTTACTTATTATAATTATATAAACCATAAACAAATATGTACCTAGAATTTTCGTACCTACAAAATGGTGTCATTATTATAACCTAGAATTATACATATAAACTCAAATATCTCTTTAATACCACCATTAATATACTTTTATTTTTTACATATATAATTTGTATGTTTTTAGCAGTAATTTGATTACATTTTCACTCTTGTCCGCGATGGGCCTGACGAACTAAGGGACTCCTTGTCTTGTCTCCTTTATTTATGACCAATAAAATAAATCCAAATTTAAATGACCATATATAAATTCAAAACAAGGAAGTTTTGTTATATTTGGGACAATGTAGGTAACTATATATTTAGAAATTAATATAAATATAAATACAATTTTTGTGAATCAACATTTTATTAACCCCCGATGATTCAAGAAAATCAATTCAGTCGTTATCTTTGTCGGAGGTTTTTATTTTTTTTATATATGGTTATTTATAACTAGCGGCCGCCTGCGACTTTGTTTCAGTAGTATAAAATATAATTATGTCCTTTAGATGCAGAAGGTCCTGTTATTACTATATTGCGACCTGGACATTTTGCGACCTGGACATTTTGCAACCTGGACATTTTGCAACCTGGGCATTTTGCGACCTGGACATTTTGCGACCTGAAAATTTTGCAACCTGGACATTTTGAAACCTGGACATTTTGCGACCTGGACATTTCGCGATCTGGACATTTTGCAACCTGTAAATTTTGCAACCTGTAAATTTTGCAACCACTGGACATTTTGCAACCTAGACATTTTGCAACCACTGGAAATCTT
Source organism: Catocala nupta (assembly GCA_963675205.1). NCBI lineage: Eukaryota > Metazoa > Arthropoda > Insecta > Lepidoptera > Erebidae > Catocala > Catocala nupta. Next base: position 19,249,256 of record OY776086.1, on the reverse strand, counting down.
GCAACCTTGATCTAAATGTAAAAAAATTGTGCCACCAGCCTAATCTCAAACAGTGCAAATTGCTTCATGTAACTCGAGTCACATACTACATAATGAATGCCACTATAGAATCCTCCTAGAAAATAATATTAAAATAAATTATTTATTTACGAAAGCACTGCTTATTAGATTGTTTTTCCGTTAAAATGCATATATCTTGAATTTGAAACGATTTATCAGAATAACATGAGCAGAAAACCGGTTCTATTACAATAGATTTAGACTTTGCTGTCATTTAAAACATACTACGGACAAAATTGATCAAATTAAATAGAAATCAATGTAGGTATATTATATAAAGCATATTAACTGATTTATCTTTTGATATATAAATCACTGTAATGAAATAACCTGTTCTGATTGGATTCTGTCACTGATTTTTGGCACTTGTAGTTTGTTTAGTCTATGATTCATTCAGTTACATTCAAAAAGCCCTATAAACACGAATCTGGGTTGTGAAGGTCAGGTGGCAGCCGCTCCGTGTAAAAACTAATATCCAGTCAAATCCTGTTAGACTAGAAAAGCCGATCCCGAGAAACTTGGAAATAATAAAGGCTAAGGAGAAGCTAGAGTTACATGAAGCGACTAAGTAGTAGTCTAACTTATAAATACAAAGTGTAGTGTAATCTGTGAATAACGTAGTCGATTACGCAGTTGTTAGTTTACGATTACTTCATACGCTATGTATTATCTACTGTGTAATTGTTCGTTGTTCCAAATAAAGAAAAATAAAATTTTTGTAATAAACTTAATAGAAAATACACCTTTTTAAGTTTAGTTACACCTTTTAATGTTCCGTCTATGAAAATCAAGTTTAAGATTTTACCTATTTATTTATTTATGGACAACCAACAAAGCATACACTAATTAAAACATCGTGATAAAACATAAATGCGGATACATAATATAGTGCTGCCTTACAGGCTGCCACGGCATGCATTAACAAAAATAATTATACACTGACGGACTCATAAACTGCATCAAAGTTTTGGATTACTTTCGAATTAATATTTTTGATAAGTATGCAATCTTTTTAGATTAAACTAAATGTAAATGACGAGACAGTCCATTAACCATAAAAAAATAATAGAATGCAGTAAAAGATAAAATTATGGTGTGGTACCTTACATATGATTAATAGGCGAAAATTTTACTCTAATGCAAGATAATGCCCGACTCCACGCCGCTGCACACGTTCGACAATATTGCGAAGAGGTTGGGTAGGTACCATGAATTGGTACCTCTTGTATTGCAGGCGTCTATAGGCTACGGTGACGACTTACCATCAGGTGGGCCGTAAGCTGGTATGCCACCATAGTAGTAAAAACAAAATAAAATTGCCCGGCACGCAGCCCGGATCTTAATCCCATTGAGCATGAATGGGACAGGTTAAAAAAAGCTGTATATGCGAGAAATTCTGTGCCCACAACAGTAGCAGCACTAAGAACAGCGATTTCACAAGAAAGGAACAATATTCCGCAAGACTGTTTAATAACCCTAATCGGAACTATGCGGAACCGATTAGAATCTGTAATAGAGGCACGTGGAGGCAATACACCTTATTAAAAGAAAATAACCTGTACTTCAACTTTTTTATGTAATATCCAATTCTTCAATAAACCAATCAAAACCAATTATTGTTACATTTAAAGTTTTTGTTTATAAAAAATTAATTGTCTTTTCCAGTATACAAACATACACGGATATGATACTACGCTGTTATGAAGTTAACGAACCAACTAAAATAAATAAAAAGTTTAAATATATGGTTAAACTGTTTATTTCAAAGGCGTCTTGAACATTGATGCAGTTTATGAGTCCGTCAGAGTATATATTTAGGTATGCTCGTTTTTGAAATTACAAAATGTGAGATTAATACTTTAAAAAATCATACAAACAAATTATGGCATTTAAATAAAAAAGAAAACACTAATAATCATAACGAAATGAATGCATAGTCTGTAGGTACATATAAATTATATTAAAAAAGGATTGAAATGACAATTATTAATTATTATAAAACTTAAAATCTTAAAATGCTGACGCAGTAATTTATATTAAATAATAAAAAAATATAATAATTATTATAATTAAATTAAAGATAATTAAATTAAATCAATTAATAAATTTACTTCTACATCAACTTACCAATATAGCTTTAAACTTGGGTAAGGAGTAGGATCGGGCACGCCACGATCGTGGCGGTAAGTCCCGTGTTTGAGGAACGGCTGGAGAGACGGCATGGCGCCCTCACCTTCCGGCTGACACAGGTCTTGACTGGCCACGGTTGTTTTGGCCAGTTGCTGTGTCGTATACGCCGGCAAGAGACGCCCGGTTGTCACCACTGCGACGACTGCCGCGACGTTGTTGAGGACACGGCGCTGCACACTTTGGCGGTACGCCCCGCCTGGGCATCGCAGCGCCGTAAGTTGATCGCGGCAGTCGGGTCAGTTGCCGTCTCGTTCCCGGCCGTAGTTCAGTCTATGGTCCGGAGTGAGACGTCGTGGAACGCCGTCGCCTCCTTCTGTGAGGAAGTGATTTCCATGAAGGAGGCGGCGGAGTGGAAGAGGGAACGCTTAAACCCTCTCCTCAACCGCAGAGCCGGGTGCTGGAGGACACGGGAAGACCTTCAGCCACCCTGAGGTTTGACTGCTAATGGCGGGCTTCGTGGGCCTGCCCGCCATCCGTTCAGCACCAGGTCCAAGAGGCGGCGTGCGTGTTCCCACGCGCGCCTCTGTGTCGAGTCCGTCTCCCCCTCTAGGGGGGAGACAGTAGGGTTTGCGTGTAATGCCTATAGGGTAGGCTTGTTCTGTAGTGGCCTTGCCGTTTCATAACGGCGGGCCGAAACCTCGGCGGGGTCGCGACCGCATGCGAAAGTGATTCGCGCGGCCCCGACGATGGCGGTTTTGTCGAGGAACACTGTGGTAGGTTTAGTCGGTATTCCGGGAGGTCCATTTTCATTTCAACATCTTTCTTTACCCCGGCGAGTCCGACATAATCCCTCCGCCCGCCCCCGCGGAGGGATAGGCGTCAATGCATTCCGCCACGTAAATAAAAAGAAAAAATACAGAAATAAAAATAAATAAAAAGGAGTAGGATAATTCGATGTTCATATCAGTTAGGCGTGATAGGCGACTGTATTGCACTTGCATTCTATTGACAGAGGAGAAATGCCCTAGATTTGTCTTGGAGGTTTTGGCGTTGAAAGGCTGGTATCTAGACGACCGGGCGAGTTTGTATGATACTTTTACGGCTAGTGCCATCTGTCGGCACTGTGGGGAAGACTCGGCAGTCCTTTCTAATAATTTATTACAGCACTATCTATTGACATCTTACGGAACTACGTAGTTGTCGGTACGAGTAGAGTAGAGAGAACGCTGGCACATTCTCGAATCATCGTACTGTTACATACCGGGTATGACTTTTCTAGAAAACTCCAGAAACGCTTTACCCGCGTATAAATAGAGCGCACGTGCACCGCCGAGTCAGTTTACAATCGTAAGCGGTCAAGTGTTCATCGAAGCGAACGGAAGCGAAAATACTACGGAGTTTGAAGCAGTTACCCTGGAAAAGTGTAGTATAGTGTTTGTTGTGTTTTAAATTTAACTGTGTGCTAAAATAAAACGTTTTAGTCGGTAATAATATTCTACCACATACACACAACACTATCTAGCCCAAACTAAGCAGAGCTTGTACTATGGGTACTAGACAATGGATAAACATACATATATACTTTTTTTTTTTTGTAAATACATACATATTATACAGAAACACCCAGACCAAGACAAACATCCATGTTCATGCACACAAATATTTGTCTTGTGCGGGAATCGAACCCGCGACCTCAGGCGTGGCAGTCGGTTACACTAACCACTACGCCATCGAGGCCCCCAATATTGTTTAACATTCTTATCCCTCGAACCCAGCACGTAACAATACATTAATATTTATTTGAGCAAGTAAATGAGGGCAGTCAATGAGGCTATTATAAATGTTATATAAGAAGAGATAGTCTAAAATCTGTCGATGATCCTCCAAGGATTTCCGTTCTTTTTGAACCGTTCTGTTCGTATTAGGTAGTCCAAACTACACTACAATATTCTAAGCCTGATCTGACCAGATAGTTAAAGATGGATATTTTGCTTGAGGCATGTTTGAATTCCCTACTGTTACGCAATACGAATCCAAGCAGCATAAAGTCCTTTGAGACTATGTTATCGACATGAGTGTGAAAACGCAGCCTGTTATCGATTTGAATAGCGAGATCACGAATAGCATCCCTCTCCTCGATTTTGCGATTGTGAACTACATAATTTTAAAAATAAGGTTTACTAGAAATGTGCATATGGTAACACTTGGCAACTTTAAGTAACAACTTGTTATCGAGACACCATTGGAAAAACGATTAAGGTCATCTTGCAGACTGTGCGTATCACAACCATTGTCAATACGTTTTACAAATTTAAGGTCATCGGCATATAAATATATATGACAGTGAAAGAAACAAGATGCTACGTCATTAATAAAAATATTAAAGAAAAGTGGGCCTAAATGAGATCCCTGCGGTACTCCTGACGGAGTCTCGTAAGAGTAAGATGTGAAACCATTAACTACCACCCTCGAGGATCGATGGACTAGATAAGACTTACACCACTGCAATAAGTTTTCTGTTATACCATAGTAATACAGTTTACTTAACAATATTGCATGATCCACTTTATCAAATGCCCGGCTGAAATCGGTATAGATGACGTCTACAGGACATCCACGATTTAAAGCATTCACCACATCCGACACAAAACATGTATGATTGGTTGCCGTTGATCTAGCCTTTATAAAATCATGCTGCTCAGGTATTAATATGTGTCTAACATGCCACGAAATAAAGGGGTAAATTATGCATTTAAACACCTTCCCAAACACAGATAATATAGATACGGTCTGTAGTTTTTCACAAGAGACTTGGTTGACCGCGCTAATCTCAGGAACAACCGGTTCGAATTAAAAAAATATTTTAGCGTTGGATAGCTTTCTTATCGAGGAAGGCTATAGGCTATATAACATCACATTAAGACCAAAAGGAGCGGAGCATCAATGGAATATTTTGCAAAAACGAGAATAATTTATTCCTTTTAGCGCTTTCGTTGCGTGCGCTGCGTAAACGGTTAAAGTTACGCGACAATCTTGTATGACGGAATGGACGGAATTATAAGATCGATTCACTATAATCTTTTTTTATGGGAATCAAAATTGTTCTGAAATAATGCATTATTTGCAAAGGTGTTTTTTTAAACATGGTATTAATCCTTATCCAAATACGTTATTCATCACAAATATTTAATTCTGAACAAAATTTCACTTACATAATTTGATTTAAATATAAGAATATCATAAGAGTTGTAAGTTGCGCGAGTCAGCTAGTGTATTATAAAAGTATCTGTTAGTATAACTACTCCTATTTATAAAAAAAAATCCTTTTATTGTTTGCCAACGATTATATTTTCATAGCGTGTGTAAAATTGGGTTCAATATTTGCCTATGTTTGATTTTGTACATTATTTTATACACAAGAGCAAGTAGCAACCAATAACTCTTTCTGTGCTAACAGTATCAAAATTGGTAGCAACTTAAGGGAGAAATTATTTTTTTTAATTTGGATATAAGATAAATTAAGGGTGTAGTATAAGATATCTCACTATCTAACTCGGACAGCTGCATTTAAGTAGCCGTTACGTCATTTTTGGGTTTTGTATCGCGCACCCTTTTTGTCAATTAGCAACTACTCCTATTACTAGTTTTGAAACGCTTGTTTGTATTTTATTTATTAATGAATAGATTTTCAAATATTCTGTGTATTTAAGAGTTTGATATGTAACTATTTGACTTAAGGTCTCAAGCACTGTATAATCAATTATTCAAATATTAAAGTCCTTTAGCCAGAGCAGTGGCGTAGCGTGGGTTATTTAGGTATTTCAATTTAAAAGAGTATAATATACAGTTATTCTAAAAAACATTTTGTCAAGAACAGTCATCATTATTGTGCATTGTACTAGTGATGTGCTGAATCGCTGTTTTGGTGGATAGAGTTGACTCGAGGCCGTTTATACGGTATTCAAATCATGACTCGATTCCGCGATTCGAGCCCAGTACTCGAGTTCTATGTTTAATAATAATAATAATAATTTGCCCGCACTGATTCACATTTGATAGACTTACTAAGAGTAACTGATTGCTTTAGTAAATCTATCAACATGGAGTTTGGTGTGGATAAATGTGCAATCATGCATGTAAAGCAAGGAAGGATGGTGAAATCTGAGAACATTGAACTTTCAGATTCCATTAACCTAAGATCGCTTCTCATTACTGATACCTACAAATACTTGGGTGTGTCACAAGCCTTAGGTATAAATGAAGCGGACATGAAACAGTCGTTGAAGGAGCGCTTCTTTGGTCACCTGAGAAAAGTACTTAACAGTCTTTTATCAGGCGGCAACAAGGTGCGCGCTTTTAACGGTTGGGTCATGCCGGTTCTTTTATACTCATTTGGAATACTTACATGGACTCAGACGCAGTTAGATGCCCTGGACAGGAAGGTACGTACACTGTTGACGGCATACCTAATGCATCATCCTCGTTCGTCTGTGATGAGGTTGTAAATCTCGCGGAAATGTGGGGTCGAGGTTTTCTAAATGCCAAAACCCTCCATAATCGTAGAGAGGTGTGCAACCTTAGAGAGTATTTCCTTCAAACGAACATGGATATGCATAGTGATGTTGTAAAGAGAGCTGGCGCATCCCTGTAGTACTGAGCATTGACGACCGCAAGAGTGTATGGCAGAGCAAGGAGCTTCACGGTAGGTTCTACAAGGCCCTATATGGGCCTGATGTAGACCTTCTCGCCTCCGTGAACTGTCTACGCTTCGGTGCCCTCTTTGGGGAAACCGAAGGGTTTGTTTGTGCAATTATGGACGAAGTTATCAAGACCAATAACTACCGGAAATATATCCTGAGGGATGGTACGGTTGACATATGTCGGGCGTGTCACCAACCCGGTGAATCCCACAGGCATATAGTTTCCGATTATTCTCGTCTTGCTAACGGCGAGTGCTTGCACAGACATAACCAAGTAGCCAGAATTATCAATCAGCAACTTGCTCTGAAGTACAAACTTGTAGAGGTCGAGGTGCCTTACTACAGGTATGTAGCAGAACCAGTTCTCGAAAAGGACCATATCACACTGTACTGGGATCGATCTATTATCACAGACAGGACTGTTGTTGCAAACAAGCCTGATATTGTGGTAATAGATCGATCAGAGCGCTGTGCAATGATTGTCGATATCACCATCCCTCATGATGGCAACCTCGTTAAAGCTGAGAAGGAAAAACAATTAAAATACCTGGACTTAGCACACGAGGTCGCCGATATGTGGGATGTGGACTCGGCAATCATTGTACCGATAGTCATTACGGTGAACGGTCTAATAGCCAAGAGCCTCGACCAACATCTTAAGAGGCTCGCGTTAGGGGCTTGGGTCATAGGTCAGATGCAGAAGGCAGTCCTTCTTGATACGGCACGCATAGTGAGGAGGTTCCTCTCTCTGGACCCCTAACCACCGACAGCTTGGACCTTGTCTCGATGCCGGTGGGCCTCCATAATTTTTATATTTTTAAATGTGTTTTTTTTTACAATTACATATTTAAAAATGTTTTATTAATTTTTATGGGCAAGTAGTGAATAAATGTGAAATAATAATAATGGTTTATTTTTCTCTCACACACAGAAATAATTACGTAAAATCATAATCTTATGCTGGGTGTTACATTTATAAAGGGAAGAATCTGTGTGAGAGACTAGTATCTGTACTAGGTAGACATGTATGACAGATTACCAGCCTCTCCTGACTCTAGACAAGTTAGTGCTCGGATATGAGTGACCTGATTTTACAATAATGTACATACCTTTAATATGTGAGGTAAGTAATTGAGTAGACTATAAGATATGTGCGTATGTGCACGTGTGTGTGTCTGTATGTGTGTGTGTGCGTGTGTGGGTGTGTGTGCGTGCGTGCAAGGGTTCATGTGTGTGCGTGCATGCGTGTGTGTGGCTGTATTTGTATAAGTGCTATGTGTATGTGCTAAGTGTGCTAACCCTTCGACAATGGGAACAGATCATCTTAGGATCAGAATCTGCTGGCAAGCCAGTTGTAGTGGCATCTGTTAGCTTGTTGATGCTGGATGAATATGTGCATACTTCAAAAATCTATTAAGAGGGAATATGCAAAAGATTTTCAGTTTCTCTTTTACAATTATAATGTGTAAGCGAATAAATTTATTTATTCTCATTTATTTTGTTGTAGAGGTACTTTCCCAAGACGCCAAAAATTTTTCCAGAGAATGCTGTGGACTACCGATTTCCTATAGAAGAGCAAACTTTATGTTTTAGTCTCTTGTTAGTACGTAAAGGGTCGTACGGGAGCAGCGAATGTTGTTTTAGAATTGTGTTTAAAATGTACAATTGCCGCACCGTTAAGACATCCATACGCTGATAAAGATTCTTAATAGGATAAAGAAAAGGCAAGGAAAGACTTACTTTAAGAACTGCCCTTTGGGCTCTTTTCACCCTAATCAGACCGGTTTTGCAGGCATCGCCCCATACTGTGACACAATATAAGAGGATAGGTTGGTATAATGACAAATAAACTAGTTTGATTACATTTTTATCAGCAATGTGACGCAAATTTTTCAACACGAACATCAGTTTGCGCGTTCTTGACGAAAGAAGGTCTAGATGGTAACTGAAGTTGAGACTGCTATCTATCATAACACCAAGATATTTAATATGAGAGGTACTTTCTAAGTGATTACAGGTACATGAGTGATGAGCTAAGCATGTATGGGCTATAATAGAGTGATCATACTGATCATCAAGTGTGTTCGATGGAATGTTTTTTATTGTGAAAGGTATGTATTTTGTTTTATCAGTGTTAAGTGTTAATCATTTTTCATGAGCCACGAGGACACCACATTGAAGCCAATCTGTGCAAAGGCGTAGGTATCATCTTAAGTATCTCCATTGAATATCAACGCGGTGTCATCAGCAAAGGTTGCAATTTTGCCGTTTTTTAGTTGGAGATTACATAGGTGAGAAAGAATGTAGGACCAAATACGCTGCCCTGCGGCACGCCAAAAACAATGGGCAGGTCGTCGCTAATGACTTCACCCATTCTTGCCCTTTGGTGTTTGCCGGTGAGATGTCTGTAAATAGTTTATGTTGAGTGCCGCGGATACCCATTTTTTCTAGTTTGTCCAGTAGGAGTGGGACATAGACTGCGTCAAAAGCCTTGGCTAGGTCCAAGAATATGGCAATAACTTTTTTCTTTTCGTCTGGTTTGCACACAACGTGATCGGTTAATTTATGGATAGCATCATTAGTTGAAGTGCTTGCCCTGAAACCAAACTGTGATTTGGATAAAATGTTTTTTGCCTCTAGGTAGTCAATTAAACGTTTATTTAAAAGTCTTTCTACTAATTTCGAAATGGTGGGCAGAATAGAGATAGGTCTATAATTATTGACACAGGCTTTGTCTCCACTCTTATGAACAGGTATTACTTCGGCAAGTTTAAATTCCTTTGGAAAGACACCGGTACTGAACATGAGGTTGAATACGTGGGTTAGGGGAGGCACTAAAATGTGGTGATATTGTTTTAAGAAGGCTCCCGAGATATTGTCCCTTCCAGTTACATTGACTTTCTTTAGACTCAGTATGTAGGTGCAAACTTCTGCTTCGGATGTTGGAGCGAGAATGACCGAGAAAGGCTGGGAGGTAATGTTTGATGTTTTAGGTAAGTTATAAGAGTGAATTTTGTCGGCTAAGTTTTTACCAATGAACGTAAAAAGGTTATTTATATTATTAACTGCGGAAATTGGGTTTGTAGATGTCAATAAATCCATGGTGGGACTAGATTTCTTATTGTAATTTGTAACCTTTTTTATAGTGTCCCCCAACGCTTTGTTATAATTCTTAGATGCACTATTTAGTCTTTTTCGTAGTTTATTTTTATCTTTCTCAGTAGTCCGTTACAAAAGTTTCTATATCTTAAGTAAGTGATTTTAATAGTCTCATTATTTGGATTTTTCTTAGATTTAATATGTAGTTTGTCCCGGTTTTTCATGCATTTCAATAGACCAATGGTTATCCAAGGCTTTTTAATACGCCTGCGATTCGAGACAGTAATGATACGAGTGTTGGATTCAATCGTAGAGTTTTAGTTTGATATAAGTAATGAAATGGCTACGTTGGCATCAGATGACGTATAGATGGAGTTAAGACACAAGTTATTCATATTGATGTCTAGTCTTTCGTAATCAATTTTCTTAAAAGAATACTTATGTTTCTGTAAGACCTTATGTTTAAGAGCAATGATAACACAGTCATGGTCAGTCACTGAAGTCTCGGCAACGTAGCAGAAGGCTGGTAGTGTACTTTTAAACATAATATGGTCTAAGCACGTTTTACTATGTGTGGGGAATTGATGTGCAGGTAAAATACTATGTTAGGCAAGAAGACTTAGGTATATTGAAGAGTTGGGGTCTTTGCTATTAGGCATTATGTCTACATTTATATCTCCTATAATTATTATGTTAGGGGATTTAAGACTACTAAGTAATTCGCCAAGTGACTCGAGAAACGACTGTATATTCTTATAGCCCGGTGGCCCGTATATTGCTACTAGGGTTGTTTTGCAGTTTAGATTTATTGTTACACAGTTAGTTTCTTGCAAACAAGTTTCGAGTATAGTTAACCGCATTGAGTTTTCATGGGTGGTGAAAATTTTTTGCGGTACTATTAGTGGCTTTAGTACCCATGGGTAAGGGCGCATGAGTATGAAGTGGTGTAATTATATAAATAACGTGAGTATTTAGTGAAGTGAGTGAGTGTTCGGTATTCGAATGTCGACTCGAATCTAAGACTCGAGTCCAGAACTGTAGTCTAGAAATTCGAGTCCAGAATTCTAGTCTGGGAATTCGAGTCCAGAACTCGAATCCGTTACCGATTTTAGAACAAAAAGGAAAATTCGTAAAGAAGTAAACTTTGTTTAACATAATGACACAACGTTAATAGTTGATCTATTAACGTTGTGTCATTATGTTACATTACATTTTTAATGAAAATATTTTTAAACATTACAAAAAAAACATAGAATATACTAAAGAGGTATCTAGGAACCAGTAATGACATCGAGTTCAATTATTTAATAAAAATATTGCATAATAGAATCGAATCTTCGAGTACAAAATCAATTCTTCTTGACTCGAGTACCGAAATCGAGTATGGCGTACTCGAATCAAAATAAATTGGTATTCGAGTAGGCGAGTCCAAATCGGGAATCGAGTCTGACTCAAGTTAAGCTGTACTCGGCACATCACTACATTGTACATCTGCCCATTCCTCTAGCTCTTCATGAAATGGTTTAAAATTTATAAGATATTATAATTTTGCTGCCCCCTAAAAGCGCTGCCCGGACGGGCCGCTGCCGCCGCCCCCACTACGCTACGCTACGCCACTGAGCCAGAGAAAGATAGATCCGCTGGCGCTCCAAAAGCCTTCCTTCACTTCCTATCCAAGCATATAAAACCTGCAATACATGTTGGCCAAGCGTAGACCAACGCGAGCGATGGCAAACTGATACAAGGCAAGTACTACCGTCTACACGTTCGGCAAGTTTGAAGAAAACCAATGCAAACGGCCAATGTAGACGAGCTTTGTGGAGCTGTCCACACGTTGGGCGCTGTCAGTCTTTATTGAGTATTGAAACAATATGGACGTCGTAAAAGTTATTGCAGCTGCTGGTATTTATTTAATTATGGCATTCCAACGATGATTTATTCACGATTAATGAGCGCATAAAATTATTATATCAGTGTATACAGTAGTAGACTTGTAAAAATAATACATTTTGTACGTATAACGGCGACGTTCGCCAAGCGCGAAATGGCAGCCGGACCAACATGTGGACGCTATTGGCCGAGCGCAGGCCAACGCCTTTGATTTGTGCAGAAAAACAGACACCGCTCCGAAGTGAGACGAGTGGTCGCGAGCGACTGCAAGTTGTTACGAGCTACGCCAATTGAGCTCTATACACGTTGGCGCTTGCCTTCACTCGGCCAGCTAGGCGAGTGATACCAAGCACTGGCAAGGCAAAGCAAATACACCGTCAATACGTTGGCATTGGCTGTCACTCGGCAACGTTGGCCCAACGTGTATTGCCGGCTTTATAGTTTCATGGTGTCTATACTCGGCTGTCAGTGTCAAATGTCAATGTCAACTTCAATTCTGCGATGATAATGGTGGTGTTCAATGTTTTGATTTGTTTTAGATGGTCTGTCTGTGTCGTCTTCGTAAATACTTGAGTTTGATTGTTCTGAATACCAATACTTGAAATGTAATGGGGTGTTTACATAGTAAGAAGGAGACTTCAGATCTACATCCTAATGTGTTCCGAGTAGTGAACGTCGACGAGCATGGGGAGTACCTGTGTTCCGGCCAATTGGAGATTACGGAAAATGATTTAATACTGTACAGGGAGGGTAGAGACTCAACTGTTTGGCCTCTACATTCATTGAGGAGATATGGATTTGAGGAAGGCTTGTTCAGCTTTGAATCAGGTAATTATTTTTATTTGTATATTTAATTCTACTGTTTATTTATGAAATTAAGCAATGATTTCATGAAAATTAAGCATAATAATATATATATACAGTATTCGTCAAATCGAAGTATAGCCATGATACTAAATAAATTTTAATAGTTTTATGACACATAATATAATGTTGCTTTATTTTATGTTGCCTCAGTTGACCTTATTGTGACAAGTTCCAATTACAACAGTTTTAAGTTCATCCAGATAAACATTTATCAGACAATTTATATATAGGTTTAGACTACATCAATTACTCCATACTGATAAGATTGTACAGTCTAGAAAACATAATTTATAACAAAGGTATTATATTGAATAATAGTTGATATATTGTTGCCTTATAGAAAACAAAATATTGTAAATTTTTATAAAAAGGGGTTTATTTGTTTTCATTAACAACCAGGATTAAAAAAATCTCAAATACTTGGTGGTGACACTTTTTTTTATTATTTGGTATAATATATCTTGTATTAATTGTAAAATACTATGTATATCCTTCATAAGAGCTTAATTTTTTTTATAATGTTTGACTGATTAAGGTGTTTATGATCAAACTGATCAATCTACAGACACTTTTATCACAACTTGTTTATTTGTTGTGTGCTACTGATACCAAATATTGTTGTGTTAATAACTTAATACAATATATGTTTGGTTATGAGTATATCATTTTTATAAATTTAGTTTATGTATTATCATTTGTTATAGATGTATATTTCTACCATTATTTTTACAGATATAAAATTAATATATAATTATTTTGTAGCATTATGAAATTGTTAAAACATTTTATTACTGCGTGTCTAATGACACATACATTATTAATTTAATCAATATACATACACTACTGTCCAAAAGTTTGGAATCACCTAATTTTCGTCGACAGAAAAACTATACTGCAATAAATCCATCAAAAAACGTATTGTTATTGGAGATTAGTATTTTTACGACATTTAACAAATACACTAATTTCTTATCAACTATCTATTGTTTTAAAAAAAGACCGACTCACGTGTTTAATGACCACTCAAGTTGCGACACCGACATTTGAAGATTTCTTAGAATTGGCGCTTTTAAGCATTGTTGTAATAATGAGTAGTGTCTAATCTTTGGAATATGGGTGTATTATTGCAAAAATTATCAGTTTAGAGTTCAGTGTGATTTGTGACGTTCATGTGATAGTTACAAAAGTTCGCAAGCTCATAAAATGGCAAAAAGGAAACAGATTTCGCTTGAACAGCGGAGTGCTATCTGTACTTTGGGCGAAGAAGGCTATTCTATGCACCAAATCGCAGAAAAGGTCGGTGTTTCATACAAAGGTGTACATTATACTCTTGTACAAAAAAAGGTACTGGAGGAAATCAAGACCGGAAGAGATCTGGACGTCCCAAATCTACGAAAAAGCAGGAAGATAACTACGTTGTGACGTTATCGAAACGAAATCGACGTTTAACTGCACCTCAAATTGCCGCTACTTTAAATGAAACCCGAGAAAAGCCAGTTTCAATAACAACTGTAAAAATGCGTTTGCTATCCGCTGGTCTAAGAGGATGTGTAGCAGTCAAAAAACCCAGATTGACTAGTGTTCATAAAAGAAAAAGACTGGTGTGGGCCAAAACACATAAGAACTGGACAGTAGAAAACTGGAAAAAAATCCTTTGGACGGATGAGTCCAAATTTCAAATTTTTGGATCTATAGACGAGTTTTTGTGCGCCGATCAAAAGAGGAGCGGGCTTTAGAAGCATGTACTGTGCAGACTGTTAAGCACGGCGGTGGTAGTGTGATGGTTTGGGGATGCTTTGGTAATAATAAACCCAGCCATCTGATCAAAATCACCGGGAAACTGAATAAAGAAGGCTATCTGAAAATACTTGAAGAAAATGCCATTCCCTCTGATTGGTCGAAATTTTGTATTTCAACAAGATAATGATCCTAAGCATTCATCCAAATTATGCCAGGGGTTCTTAGAGCAAAAACGAAGTGACAAAGTTTTGCAAATTATGAAGTGGCCCTCACAATCGCCAGATTTGTCTCCGATTGAATTAGTATGGGATGAACTGGATAGAAAAGTGAAGAACCGGTGTCCATCGAGGTCAGCACAGTTGTGGGAATATTTACAGAGCGAATGGAAGTCACTGGACTCCGAATACTTCAATAAATTAATCAAAAGAATGAGTAACATTTGTGAACAAGTAATTAAGAATAAGGGTGGCCATTTTGACGAAGCCAAAATTTAACGAAGACTGTATACTTTTGTTCTTATTTGTACTGATTCTATTTAACTGAATGCTAATCTAAGGTTTGATTAAGATTTAAGTGTGATAAAGTATACTTTACACATATTATAGCCGTTTTAATTAAAATTACCCTAGTGATTCCAAACTTTTGGACGGTAGTGTATGTATGTATGTGTTAATTTTTTAATATAACATATTTACTTTTAAGATCTGATACTTAATATTTTTATTGAGGGAAGATACAGCTTGCAAGCACAAGCTGACCAACATAAGTGTACAGCTAAATCAGGCTAGTGAGACTCTGCCTGCATCTTTTAATTTGTTGATGTTTAAGAAACATCTATCTAGTTATCAAATATCAAGTGTATCCCAAGACACTTTTTTCCATTGCTCTATTGCATAATCTCGAGTTTTTAATGTATTTTGAGTTGCTGTTTATGATTCTTTATATCTTTTAGTGACAAAAATCTCTTTTATTTGATCCTATAATTATAATTCAGCCTAATTATATGCCATTTTTTGTAATAATGACTTATATACATATTAGTATTGAGCAAATTTATCTGATTTCAAATATGTATATTAATCATTATCATAAAAAATGGTGCTTAATTCAAATAGCCTTTCAGCAATAGATATGTAGTTTTGGATGTATTTTAACTAAGTACCTCACTTATAACAGTAAAAAAGTTAAGTTAACTTTGTTTTGACTTACTCCTGATTGCAAGTACCCGCATCATGCTTAGACTGATTCAGGGTCTTCTGTAATGAGTACAATGTTACATGTGACTCTTAAATGTTTTATCATATCCATCTATATTCTCAATTCAGTTAAGCCTCTCCAAGTGTTAGAAGATTTTTATTTACAAGCAAAGGCTCTTCTACGGCCTCAAGCTTAACACTTGAGAAACTATATAATATTCTACCACATACACACAGCACCATCTAGCCTAAACTAAGCAGAGCTTATACTATGACTAGACAATGTATAAACATATGTACATATATACCTTTATTTTTGTAAATACATACATATTATACATAGAAACACCCAGACCAAGACAAGCATCCATGTCCACACAAATGTTTGACTTATGCGGGAATCGAACCCGCGACTTCAGGTGTGGCAGTCGGTTACACTAACCACTACGCCATCGAGGCCGACAACTTTTAATAAGTCAGAGCAATGGCAAAATGGCATAATAGTTCAAACAGTCAGTGGGTGTTTCACTGCTATAATTACACTGTAATATAAATAAGTAGCACATAAGCCTAGTGGGAGACTGTTGGACTGCCACACACATGTTTCGAGTTCGATCGTAACTCACGCACCTGTGACTTTGTAAACTGATGCATATTAAATACTTAATTAATGGTAGCTTTATCGTTTCTGGATTGTTCAAAATCCTCCCTGTTGGTTGCTCATGATTGCAGTGTAAGAACATTCGACCTGGTGTCTCCTTTGTCTCCATGCAGCCTTTAAACAAGGTGCTATAAGTGACAACGCAATCGCTTGTACATATTACTTGACCCAACTGGTATTTTCGTGCACCAACTAATCAGACATATCAGGCTAACCGCTCGATCTTCGGTTCACGAGACACTCAACTGGTTGCTTCACTGCGACCGCATTGTGTTGCTGTGCTGACCTGGCACTAATCCTCAGCGGATCGGAATCGTTTGCGAAACTACTTTGCATTCGTCTCGTGGGCCAAAATTTATCAGATATTACTTACTCCGTTGCTGGTGTCTTAACTTATATATGAATATGGTCCATGGTATGGAATAGGTACTATATTTAATTCTTAGATATTAACGCCGGATATCAACGGCATAACTCATTACTGGTTCATTTGCAAATGCGTCGACGTTGTTTAACAAAAGCTATTGGCGTAATTGCGCCGATAAAGGACCACTATCTTCTCGATCCAAACGACGATCATATTAGTAGACTTACATCTAAGAAGACCAACAGCGCGTTGCACGGTTGTGCCACGAACGCATTCGGCATTTCAAATCCTATCAGCCCTCACTACCCTTGTTGCTATATTTAGTTGTATGCCTTTTTTTTAACGTGGGGAAATACTCCTGATGTTTACCCCCGCGTCACAAGGGGAAGCGAGAGGGGTATGTCTGGCTCTCCCGAGACTTCGGGCCTACCGATAAAAACCACCACGGTGTGCCACCTCGCTGCTTTGTAGGTGGGTGGGTCGCTGGAACTAGAACTACATCAGCGACCCATCCAGCAGAGTCCAATGCAGAAAAGAAAAGGTTTGCAAGGGACGACTCTTAAGTGACATGGTCTTCACTACGGTAGCATAAGGCGCACATACGCGCGCCTGCGCCGCCCGGTACGCCGGCGGCGTCACGGATCCGCCAGGATACTTTTCTCACGGATCCGCTTTGCTGCCTCTTTCTCCTCGAGATGACGTCCTCGCTAGGATGCGACCGCTACCCACTTACTTTCGCTGTCGACGATGGCTTTGGTCACGGCCGCACCGCCAGCAAGAGGTCTTCACCCAGAACATCCTGGAGTTCACGGCGCTGCACCGCCCAAGCAGGATATTACTCGAGCGTGTGCTGCGCCGTGCCCTCCTCACACTCGCAGTGGTGGCATATAGGATTCGGTTCCCTCTTAGTAACCTTGTGCAGGTATTTGCTATAGCAACCTGACAATACTTTTACGGGGCGTGTGGGACTCACCAGCCTAATGCTGGTATACCCACAAAAAAAACCTGGGGTGTTCCCTCTCTCACCCAATGGGGGAGCCAGTTGGGAGTCTAAAAAGATTCATCCATAGCAGGCCTCCCCGTGTGGGTGCCGGCCGGGTCAATGGGACCCGACCTCCTCTCGTCCCCGGGGAAGAGCAATTCACTGCTCTCCCCTTTCTACGTTAGAAGGCGCGCGGGAACACCGCGCGCGCCCTCTATGGGTTCTAACTCACGGGTGGCAGGGTCCCTTCAGGCCTTGCCACCCAGAACCCTTAGGTGGGGGGCAGGAGAGCGATATAAGCGCGTCTCCTGCGCCCCCTCCTCCGGCGGCGGACGTCCGGGGCGTAAGGATCTTCCTCACGCCCCCGCTCCGCCGCCTCCTTCTGCGAGATGACAGTCTCGCAGAAGGACCTTATTGCACCCCAGCACCTGTCGTCACCGACCATCATAGATACGACGGTCGGCAACGAAAGGTCGGGGCCAATCACGGCGACCAGGGCACAGCGCTCCTCGACCCACGCCGGACACTCCTCCAGCGTGTGCTGCGCCGTGTCCCGGTCGCACTCCTCGCAGTGGTGACACCTGGTTGTCGGCTCCCTACCGGCTATCTTGCACAGGTACTCTCCGAAACAGCCGTGTCCGGAGAGCACCTGGGTAAGCCGGTAGGTGAGCGGTCCGCGCCGTCTGTCCGTCCATTGCCTTAGCACCGGACGGACAGAACCTGACAATACCTGCACCAGCCAGAAGGAAAGGGTCCTGTCTTGCCTCCCTGTTACCCTGCGCTCTAGTTGGAGCCCTAGATCATGAGCGACAAGAAAAGGCTGATTTCCTTATCGATCTTACTGCTGTTAAATCTTGAATCCATGGCTTATGATCGATGACTGGTCAAACCCGCGTAATATGACCGATTTCGACAATAAAATGCCTAATAGTCGTATTAGATTACTTCACTAGAAAGATAAGTACTGTGCATTGGCAAAATCACGTCACCATCTTGCGGCCAGCAGGATGTTCGAGATCTCACTTATTCGCTTATAGTTTAAATAGGCTGAAATTGAGGAGAAACGCTGAGGACATGTGGAGTTTTGAATTGTATTACTCAATGCGGTGTTTAGAAGCTGGTCGATAGAGTTGGATATATACAACAATGCCATTAAAATTAACATTGGTGATATTAAATTAGTACTTTTTATGCTCGGTTACTTAGAAAAAAGTTGAGCATTATTATTGATAGTAATCGATTAATTTTAATTTTGTTATGGTGCTTCCAACAATTTCTACATTGCAAATCGTTATTGAGGACTATTCTTGACAAGCTTTTTAATATTTAAGGTAGTCTGAATAGTTTAACAAATAACTTTTTGCAACTATTCGCTCAAATACACGTAGTTTGAAAAGTATGAGTAGTAGTAAAAATCCATGTTACAATTTTGGGCATTGTATATTATAATGCACTGTAAGGTGGTGGGCAAGGTGACAATATTATTGCACTCATATTATTAGGATTAGATATCTATCCTCACAAATCAGGGCTCTTGATGCTCGTATTCGTGGTGCTTCTCTTTTCTACAGATTTCTATGTATTTTGCTATAGATGAAAATAGAATTAATTTTTAAACTCGTCATTACTGGTTCCTAAATAGTTTATCTTATCCTGAATATCATCTCGGTGTTTACCATGATCCACTGCTGAATCTGGCTTTTAGAGGTTACAGTTGTGAAAGAGCCTAATGCAAAAATGGCGCACTGTCATAACATACCAACATTATTTCAGAGCTGACCTAACTAGCTACTTCTAGTATTTACATAATGTAAGTTTGATAAATTAATTGTTACGAATAGAAATATTTGTTATTTTCAGGAAGAAGATGTGAAACTGGGGAAGGAATATATGCATTTAAATGTAGAAGAGCCTCGCTTTTATTTCGGACATTGCAACAACAAATACTGTTAAGAAATGTAATAAATGTACATCCAGTGTCAAGACTAACACCATCGCCACAGGGCAGACAAACATTACAAGCTAGTGTAGTTCACCGATCTTCCGTAGACAATGGCCAACCCAATAATATAAGACCCGTGATTAACAACAATCTTCCTAATATAATATCAGATACAGTGGTACCACGAAATGTCACACAGTCCCCAAGATCACCATCAAGTGCAGATATATTGGAAGTTATGCCTTTATATCCAAGGTCCCAAAACACTACGAATCAAGTCACAAATGTTTATCAATTCAGAGATTTTAAAAGAGAACATAACAACAATCAAAATGAGCCAGTTGTCGACACCCGTCATGTTTACTCAAATGATTTAAATAGGGACCTGGCCATTCTGCGAAATACTTTGCGTCAAGAGACTGCTTTGAATACTATGAGAGATATTGAAGACGAAACTCGGTTTCTTGAAAGTAGATACATTAATGAAAGTGTTGCTAATAATCAATCAAAAATTCACCCTTTATCTCCGACGCTAAGTACTGCCAGCGAGCATTATGCACAACTTAGTCTTGAGCAGCAACAACAACAAGAGCAGCAACAGCTACAACAACAGCAACAGCTGCAGCAGCAGCAGCAGCAGCAGCAACAACAGCAACAACAACAGCAACAACAACCGGAATCTATAAGACTCTATATGAACATTGCACCTAACGAAACTAGCATACCAGAAGCTAATAAGAACGACGCTGTTCCTACTACTCCTTTGACACCTAAACCAATAGATTATTGCAATATAAATGTTGGTAATAGGCCAGAAATAAATACATATGCAAATTTAACAATAGGTGAATTAGGAGACAGTGTTAAAAATGCCAAGCTAAGTTTCGCAGTATCTTCTGATCACAACCAAAAACACTTAGAATCTGACACATTCGCTTCCTTGTCACCCGTCGAGGAAGTAGAAGTCAATTATGCAGTGCTAGATATTGACTCTAATAAAGAGACTTTGAATATAACTTCTCCAGAAAATAAGGCGTATAATAGTAAGAATGAAAGTTCTTCGTGTGTTTCCCAATCGCGCGGTCGTCTTGTGTCGCAGTGCAGCGTAGACAAGGCTGGCCTCTCCAGCACTTCGAGTGTTGCACCCGCTGCCATCGGTTATACAACTATAGACTTTGATAAAACAGTTGCTTTAACCTCTGTAGCTGCCGGAGAAGAAGTTCCCGATGGTATGGAAGGGTCTCGCAAAACAAGACATAATTCATGTAATGTTATTTGTGGCACCGGAAGTCCAGGTAATACCGATAAAAATAAAAATAGTTAAAATTTTATCATGCGGATTTTGCCATATATCATTGACAGAACCATGATCCGCCAGAAGCTCAATAAAATATCGACTATTACAAGACTAACCAATGGTTTATTGGGATTTAGACGTAATTTTATTACGAAAACCAAGATCATACAGTGAATATTTGATTTAATTGCTGACTAATCATGTTCCTCGTGCTGTATACCATAATTCACAATGTCAATTTGTATAATAAAATGCTGTAATTTTGCCTAAAACCGAAATCAGGCAGTAACAAATTTACGTCCTACATGTTGCAGCTTGGACAATATTTAATTAACAAACTGATTCGCTATCTCATCGTTTAAAATGGTTTAATGCTAAAGAAGTAAATCAATCATATTATTAAGAAAATATGTCAAATTAGTCACTGTATCGTTTCCAGAGATTTTCAATCCACTAGTGTAACTAAGTGAG
The DNA here is from genome assembly GCA_963675205.1 of Catocala nupta. Classification (NCBI taxonomy): domain Eukaryota; kingdom Metazoa; phylum Arthropoda; class Insecta; order Lepidoptera; family Erebidae; genus Catocala; species Catocala nupta. The sequence continues at coordinate 19,227,854 of OY776086.1, read as the reverse complement.
AACTTGATCATAAAATGTGATTTATATTCAGTCGTCTTTATTGTGTAAGCTTATAATTACGTCATATACGTGTACCTAAGCTTACGTGTCAATGTAAAAAAGGTTGCATAAAAGATTTGTTTCATTTACGTTTATATAATCCTTATTAGTCATGACAGCGCGCTTTGTTCGAAATTTTCTTTCTTACTGACTTATTTCGTAATATAAAATACATTTTATTCACTTATGTAATCTTATATTCAATTTTAATTGAACGTAAAATGTCCGCTTTATATGTAAAATCTTACAGAATTGATGTTGAGAGTTAGATTGGAGTTGGAATTGGTACCTAAGAGAATTCTGAATATTTATTCCGTATACTAGTGCCACAACTTTCTTAAGTAAAAACTATATTTAATGATTATTATTTATTTCGCATAAATAATTTGGAACATCAATAACAACGATTTTCGGTCGCATTCATTTGATTAAAGATATTCATTGATGTTCTGAAATTATACTATTAGATCGATTTCTGAACAAATCAATTTACAAATTACGTTTATGTAACTGACAGCCAAAGATATATGATGTAATCAGTTTTCTAAGCGTTTTGTTGCCGTACTGTAGGCTAATTCACGTAATTAAATAAGTTCAGTTGCAGTGCAGTTGCAGTTAAGTTTCGATCAAAATAGCCCTTTTCGTATTCTCGTAATTTTGACAACCGCTGTCAGATACGCTCGAATACCATACAAGAATACCATTTTGCATTAAGACGTAATCATTGCAACTGCACCGCAACTTGATCGGCGCGTCACGAAATTACGTGAATTAGCCCTACTGAAACCGTCTGTTACAGCTGCTCATTTTAGTTCCATAAACTAAAATGATATCAATATAAAATTTAAAATAATGCTTATTAATATTAATTGCAAAGAAAAATTATAACTACAAAATGGGCCAGTAAACAACAATGCAATTTTGCATACAGATTCAAATAATAACAATACCAAAATTTATCACAAGTAAAAATGTTGTATCTGTTTTACCGTGATTTTTCTGGCTCATCTTTGATTAGTCTTATTTCATTTTTATATGGCCCACTTAGACAATTAAAGAGCTAAGATCTACATATTTTTTGTAAATATAAATTAATAGTGGGCGTAAACACGCCTTACTCATATCCATTTTCTTCTAGAATGTGCAATTCGTCTATTAATTGCATGTATTACCAAATGAGAAAAAGACTTAAAAATATAGGCCAATGAAATTTTTTGTAGTAGGTTTGTAATTAAACTTAGCTTTGATTTATCCAATAACTTCTACGCAATATGTTATTTGTTTGTAGTTCCTAAAGTAAAACGATGTATAGTGCATATAAAACGTATATGCTGTTGCCAAAGTAGATATATACCAAATTTAATGTAAATGCATGGTCTAGAACACTAAGTGTAAAACAATGTACCTAAATTAATTTATATGGCTTCCAAGTATCTTTACGCAGCAGTCTATTAACAACTGGTTATAATAAAAAGCACAAGAAATGCTATGTATAGTACGAGATGAAAGTGCATCTCAGTTAGGGTTGCCAACCATGCTTTTAAAAAACATTATAATACTTTCTTTTGCTCTATAATACTATTAAAAAATCCAGATCTATAAATAAAATATATTGAATAAATAAAATCAGTAATTTGTATTGAAGACATTGATATATTATTTTTTTGTTATTTGACTTGGTTTCTTGTACAAAAAGTTGGCAAACATCATTACAGGTGTAAAAAAAACATTCAAAGATTACATAGTCTGATTTTGGAAAGGCAAATTCTTAGCTAATATACGTATGTAATAAATATTACATAATAATATATTAATTCATATCCAATTTAAATTGAGATAATTTACTGACCATGAAAAGAAACAAATTTATTATAAGATTTATTATTTTGTTTGACTTTAAAATATAATCAAAGCATGATGGTTTTTTTTACTCAATATATTGAATTTCGTGTATGAATCGGGTTAATCTCCTAGTATATGTGCGCCCGATAACAAACAGCATTACTTTTAGTATATAAATGAGGCTGCTAAAATAAGTTTATAATTTCGATAAGTTTTTATAATAAATGTTCAACTAATAAGTTATGTTCTAATATCATATATTCAAATGAATGTTCTGATGATTATGAGTTTGTACAATCAACAGCAATTTATTAAAATAATTAAATGAGAAGTGAGTCTTCGAATATTTATATTGCAGGGTCAGTACGTGCAATGTTAAGTTTAATAGTGGTGTACATCAATTTTAATGTCGTAGTCGCTTGTAAAGAATGTGTTCGATAAACTATAGGTATATGGGAATGGTCTAAAGGCGTGTTGATATTATGTTAGATGACAGGCCAGACTGTTGGGTTGTAAATGAGAAAATCTATATTATTTGTGTTTTTATATATTCATATAAAACGAGTCAGGCAGACAATTACAGTATGCTATTAAGAAAAGAAATGTATATTGCTATTCAATAATAAACTAGTCAAAACAAAATAGGGCCCACTTGGTTTTTATCATCGAAAAAGAAAATTGACAAAAAAAATGTATTTTTATGGGCAGATGTGTTGAGGGCAAAGTGTTATTAATTGTCTAAACCAATCAAATCATGAAAAAACTTTAATTTCCTTAAAAATACACATAAAAATGAAAAATTAAAATTTACCCTTAAAAAAGTGATCTTGACAATTTTGATTTTTATTACTTAAACGAATATGGTTGGTTACACAGGGGTATCTTTAGTATCGAGTGGGTCCTCCTCGGTTACGAACGCACTCTCTGAGCCTGTTTGGGACACTTTCAATTAAATGGGTGATATTATTTGCTCCCAGCACATTTTTAAAGCGTTTATGAGCTCCTGTTGACTGTGCACTTCACTATAATTTTCTTTTAGGTTCCTTTTCAACTGGTCCCATAAATGATCGATTGGTTTGAGATCGGGGCTCATTGCTGGCCATGGTAAAACAGAGATATTGCCTTCAGATAGTGCCCTCTGGGTTAGGCGAGCCGTATGCGCACGAGCATTATCCTGCATAAGAATAAAATTGTTGACACACAAAACACTCGTTGTGCATAGGGAATGATATGAGGTCGGACCACATGCTTAACGTAGCTGGCAGCGGTTACGGTATCCTCGTTTAAAATTTCCAACTCTGTTTTACCCATTAAGCTTATGCCACCCCACACCATAACACTGGGCCCCCCAAACCGATCAGTCTCGTGGACACAAGGGTTGGTAAAACGTTCGCCTTCTCGTCTCCACACTCGTACGCGTCTGTCATCACCATAAAACTTAACTTTACTCTCATCTGTGAAGAGTACAGTCCTCCAATTGTCCATAGTCCAGTCCAAACACTTAACGAAGGTATCGATCCCCTTGAACAGTTGTGGATCGTGTTCTTCCTGATCCAGGTCTTCTAACTACACTGCCAGTCGCCTTATAGCGTTCCCACACATTCCTGATAGCTCGCCGCGATACTCCTAGTCGTAATGCTACTGCTCGCTGAAACACTCCCTCTTGCAGCAATACCACTGCTCTTGAAGCAGTTTCCATGCTCATATGGTTCCGAATACGTGGCATTACAATTTGCTCTAGTGACTCAATTAAAAAAAAAGTAAAACAAAACAAGAAGCGCCTGTAACGATAGTCAGAATACAACTGAATAACAAATTGTGCATAGGGTGATTTTAACTTAATTTGTTTGTCTCGCCACTTGAGGGTAAAAATTAAAAAGATGTTGTTCAAAAGAATGATAAGAACTCATAAATATCTAAGTTTTACGGTAAAACACTTGAACTTGCCCATAAATAAGTTTGAAGTAACATGCCAACACTTTTTGTGAATAAATCGTGCTAGGCCCTATTTTGTTTTGAATAGTTTATAAATAGATAGGTACATACGTATATTCTAAAAATATTGGTTTCCTATTGGTATCTGTCAGAGCCAATGAAAGAATACAAGAAGCAACGAATGAGGATGTAAATAAAGCTAGGAATAAGTTTATAACAATGAAGAAGATAGTGAAAGATGTGATTAAAAGGAAAAAAGAGGAAATGAAAGACGAGTTTGATAGAAGATTATCTGAAGATTTCCGGACAAGTGTTACAAGTGGAAAGTTTTCCTGGAAATCCATTCGCTCGGTTCGAGGTAAAACCCTAACCACTGAGCTGAAATCGATCAGAGACAAGAATGGAAGTTTACTGAATGAAGAAAAGAGCGTACTGAATCGATGGAAGGAATATTTTGAAAGTTTATATGAAAGAGAGGAATGGCAAGAGCAATGTTTCGAAATGAATGATAATGATAGGAATGATGAAAACCCTATTAGTGTAGATGAAATAATGAAAGCATTGAAAAGCATGAAATTAGGAATGGATGGTGGTTATGATAGGATTACAGTCGAAATGCTGACAGCTGGACAGGGTCTCATAGTAAATCAGTTGTGCCGCCTTTTTAACTTGTGCTGGATTACCGGCCGTGTACCTAGTGATTGGTGCAAGGCCATCATAGTACCTTTATACAAAGGAAAAGGCTTACAGGAAGATTGTAAAAGCTATAGAGGCATTAGCTTGCTCAGCGTCGTCGGTAAATTGTATGCGAAAGTGTTAGTTGAAAGGATTGTGAAAGTAACCGACGAGAAAATATGGGATGCACAAACGGGATTTCGAAAGGGTATGGGATGTACGGATCAGATCTTTTCCTTACGGAGCATAGCCGAAAAAGTTTTGGCCAAAGGTCAAAAGGTCTATTGCGCGTTCGTGGATCTGGAAAAGGCTTATGATAAAGTGGTGAGGAATGAACTTTTGTCGGCTTTGTCCATGTATGGAGTGAATAGCAACCTCACACGAGCTCTGAAATCTCTTTATGATGATTCCAGAGCTTGTGTTAGGATAAATGGGACTTACACAGAATGATTTAGTGTCGAAAAAGGTGTTAGACAAGGATGTGTAGCGTCACCCTGTTTAACCTACATGGACATTTGTTTGAAAGATTTAAAAGATTGTAAGTGGGGATTAAGAATGAATGAGTTACTTGTCAAATGTCTACTTTATGCCGACGACCAAGTAATACTTGCATCGGCGGAAGAGTTGCAGGCGATGGTAACTATAATGCATGGTGCTTTTGAGAGTAAAGGAATGAAAATGAATGTAAGCAAGACTAAAGTAATGGTATTTGAAAAGGAGGAGTGCATGACGATGTGCAATATTATGATTGATGGAGAACAAGTGGAGCAAGTGAAAGAGTTTGTATATTTGGGTACTTTGTTTACAAGGGATGGTACACATGAGGGAGATATTGAAAGGAGAACGATTGCTGGCAATAAAGTGAATGGCGCTCTACGCGCTTTTATGAACAGTCGAAATGTATCCGAAAAGGCACGTTTGGCTGTTCATAGAGGACTATTAGTAGCTACACTTATGCATGGAAGTGAAAGTTGGGTATGGCAAAAGAAGCATGAGAGCAGAATAAATGCTGTAGAAATGAGAGCGCTGAGAAATATGTGGTGTGACTCTGAAAGATAGAATAAGGAATAGTGTGATTGGAGAGAGATGCGGCATAAAAGTGATTATAGTGACGAGAATAGAAAAAGGTATGTTAAGCTGGTTTGGGCATGTAGAAAGAATGGACGAGAAAAGACTGACTAAGAAAGTTTATAAGGCTAGTGTGAATGGAACAGTCGCAAGGGGAAGACCTAGGCGAACGTTAATTGATCAGATCGGAGACGTTCTGGATAAAGGCCAGGTAAAGAGCACCTTAAACCGGCGAGCGTGTATGAGGAATGTTATGAAAGTGAATGAGGTCAGAGAAGTGTGTCAGGATCGTAGCAAATGGAAATCCGTAGTTTCTGCCTACCCCTCTGGGAAACAGGCGTGAATCTATGTATGTATGTAAGTATATTTTACCAAACTATAATTGTAAATTTGTTGGTGCTGTGCTTATAAACCACAGTAAGTGTGGTTTATAAGCGTGTCCGTTATGTAGTTTATATCTCCCACCAAACTGAAAACCAAATAGAATTTCATTATTCTCAATGAATGAAATATTTAACGCGCATATGGGTACGTACCGTTAAGTAATGTGGAAGGTCGTTAATTATTATTTTCTCCTTTGTCAATTGAGTTATATAGCTACAATTTAATTTATTGTGTCATTATTTCCCTGCAACATATTTCCGCACATAACTTAGAGGATTGAATCACGAAAATAGACCCTTAAAAATCCGGCGCGGCGATTGGATCTATTAACTAACATAGCATACTTATTAAATAGTAGTTCCTCTATTTGTCGTTGGACACTCTGTAATTAATAATACATTTATTTAGCCTTTGAGTGTCGTAAAAAATAGCGTTATTTCACATGCATGCAAATTGTTGCACGATAATGTTATCTAACAGTATTGTAACTCGGCTCTGTCCTTGAAATAATTACCTACAGCCGCGCGGTCTGCAAACAAGCGAGAGGACTGCCCAGCTACACTATTTTAATTTCATCTACCTACTTGAGTTTCTTTTTAGTTTAGTGATTGTAAATATTATACAAATTAATAAAAAAATATTTGTTGTGAATGAAATAAGAAGTGTTCAATAAAAGTCATGTATGTTTTATGATTAGTAGATTTAATTAAAAGCAAACTTATATATTTGAGACTCAAAATATTGCGTCTCGACTGAGAACGAGACGTACACGCGGCTACACATCAAGTTAGACACCTATATACGCTTCTATGCTACATACAAAATAGAGAATTGTCGGAAAGGGACAGTGCATAGTGGTGTCGATGTAATGGTAAGGATAGAGCGTAACAAAAATATAACGCACTCTCTCGCACGATTCGCAGCGTTCAGCTTCTAATAGTTCAAAGTCCAAACAGTCTAGGTTGATGTGTCGCTGTGTACGAAAATCTTTATTGTTGGTTTTAATAGTATAAAAAAATCCGCATTCGGATAAAAACTTTAATTAAAAATACTTTTGTTTACAATTGCACAGCAAAATATGCTTAAGCCTCGTATCCACTAGGCAACAATTGACGCACAATACGTGACGCTCAACAAGATCATCAACGTTGCACAACAACGCGCGACGTTGCTAGCTGACGCGCAACTTGACGCGCCGCTTGTTGTTTGTTTCCGTGCAAGTGCAGTTGAGCATCAAATGCTTACAAGTGGAGACGTGTAAAAGTCGCTGAAATCAACACTAGTTCCTCTGGCGACATGTTGTCGACGACTGATGTGAGCGAAATTATGTGTAGACGGACAACGTCGCTAAACAAAAGTTCCGCGCTGACTTTCAACACGTTGAGCAACATGTTGTGCAACATGTCGTGCGCCAAATGTTGCCTAGCGGATACGAGGCTTTACCAAAAATACTAATTGCACAGCAAAATATATTTGAAGAGATCAAAATAAGTCGACGGCGCCCCGCTTCGCGAGGCTCCTATTTTTCGTTGGGTTTAAGAAGGAACTTACATAACCTAACCTAGGTGCTCGATATGCTGTGCCATATTTGCTGTGCAATTTGTATTTTTGATTTATTATATCGTCATCATACATTACTACTTACAAAACCATCACACCGTCCGTTCATCGCCGTGGCGCATTCGCGACTGGTTGTGTACCGAGTCAGTGTATACCAACCTCGAGGCGCGTAGGTAGGTATGACTTGCGTTCAGACAGTTGTATGAAGATAATACTGTTAGATAAGATTACCGTGATCGTTTACTAGGTACATATATCATGTAGTTGATAGCTTTGTTTAAGTAAATGTGTAGATACCTATTCAAAGCGAGGGTCATGACAACGTTAAAAATATATTATTATTATAAGAACGATGTTACTTTAACGTGTTAGCGGCTATCAAATGTTAGAATCTGATTTTGTTTAAATAGTTTGAAAGTGTTTAATGTTATAATAATTATTATGTATTTTACAAACAGTACATGCTAATGTTGCCAAAATTTACTGTACTAAGATGCGTAGCTTTAAAATATGTAATTATATTTTTTGTGAACGTAGAAACAGAAGAAATAAGAAATATACATATTGTTCATTAACATCAGATCCTAATTAGATTATCCGAAACTAGTAAATACAGAATCATTGTTTAAGGAGTAGATATACATTGTAGGCATAAACTTCTAATTATTATTCATTATAGATAACTCACCTACAATAAATAATAATTAGAAGTCTATGCTAAATAGATAACCGATGTAAAAGACTATTTTATTTTTTTTGACATTATAATAATATGAATTATAATTTAGTTCGAGCTGTTGGCCTGTAAATTAGGTGCTTAATTCAATTTAAATAAAAATGAGGTGCTGAAATATTTAAAACAACGGTCAGAAAATGCCTTACACGTAAACTGAAACGAATGGGAAAAGTGTTTTGTAAAAGTATTTTTAATAATGTCTTGTATTGAGCTATGAAGAAAACTATGTATATATTTTAAGAGATTCTTAGCGGCTTTTATATTTTACTGTATTCAAGAAAGATAATAAGTCTTAATTTTCTGATAATGTTTGAGGTATACCATTTTCTAAATAGCGCACACAATTTATGATGAAATGATAAAATTGGCACATACAATGGTTATGCACAAATTTGAGGTAGCCAAAGCCCTTCTGAAACCGCTTTAAAAACGCTGTCTTTCTTTACAATCTTTTGTTTATAAAATGAAAGGTATATATTGCAGTCAACAGGGGCGTGTATAAATGTAAAATTTTTATATTATATAGTTTTGTATAGTACCTGGCGGCTTTACGAGGCAGGAAGATAAGTTCCCTTGCTTTTCCTAGCGATTGCTGTACATAACCTATTTCTGTCTTTCACTTAATTATTAAATGTTAACAGTCTTCTCTTGCCAAATAAATAATATATTCATAACATACTACTTAGCCGAGATTTTAATAGTGAAAAACGCACTAAAGCACTGTTCTACAATTATTAGGTAGTTTTAAGGTCTTACGAGGCGATGAAGATATAATATTTAAGATTTGTGTCGCCATTTTTAACAAATAATTATTAGAAGTTTTGTAAAATTACGAAAGCATACACAAATGCATCCAATATTTAAAATGTATTTTGCTTTTCGTTTTCATGATGACTAGCAGGCTCAAGACTACCGCACTGCCTCGAAATATATACTTTTTCAAAGAAATAATATTTTAAAACTTTAGACACCACTTAACGATTGATTTTTAAATCCATAATAGGTAATTGTTAGAAAAACAATCAATAAACACTCATTTAATTTTATTGCGGTCAAGTTTTGGGTTGTTTGTGAACTGAGAATTTTTAATAAGTAAGTAGGTACACATGGCTACACATCAAGTTAGACACCCTATATACGCATAACTACGCTACATACAAAATGGAGAACTGTCCGAAAGGGACAGTGCATAGTAGTGTCGATGTAATAGTAAGGATAGAGCGTAACAAAATATAATGCACTCTCTCGCACGATTCGCAGCGTTCAACTTCTAATAGTTCAAAGTCTAAACAGTCTAGGTTGATGTGTCGCTGTGTGTACGTAGTTCTCTCGACGCATCTTGCCACGTTAGAAACATGTCGCGGTTCGTCATGATTTCTGCCTTGAGAGGTTTCATAGCTCATGAGGTATAGAAATTCATGGTCAAACGCCAGAACTAGGGCACTTACACTATCTATATGACTATCATTGCGTCGCGAGAATGAGACAGTACGTTACAGATTGTATAGCTTTGTCAGGAGATAAGGCCTCCTGTTAGGTATTTAAAAAGTTATTATAGGTATAAGAAAATTATTTTGAATCCCATTTGCGTGGCTAATAGCTGCAGGTATATTTTGTGCAATTTTTTATTCAATGATGGTCTCAACCGCCCCATTTCTACAGGGTGATTTTGAAATCGTGTAATTCCTTTTAACCACGCATTCTACTGGTGATATAGAATAATCCTGACCATATATTTTTTTTAATAAGAATTATGTGTTTGGAAAAATTAATGTACCGATTTTTTTCGTGATATGGTTTCAGATAGTCATATGTTAACCACCCGAAACAATCCTTATATTTAACTAATTTAAAAAAAATAACATAACAATAACTGATGTCGTAAATAATAAAGGGCAATAAAAAGGACCGCCCGTTATTATTTACGACATTAATTATTGATATGTTATTTTATTTTAATTAGTAAAAAATTAAAATTGCCTCAGTTGGTTAACATATGACTACTTATCTGACACCATATCACAATAAAAAGGTACATTAGTTTTTCCAGAATAATAATTCTAATAAAAAAAGATATGGTCAGAGTTATTCTATACCACCAGTAAAATGCGTGGTTAAAAGGAATTTACACGATTTCAAAATCAACCCGTATAGATATACTAATAGCGCCTCTAGCGGTATGTCGATAAACTAATCAAAATTTATGTGACTATACGTGGATGTTCGTACTGTTCGAGAACTATATATACTAGTAATAAGGGCTAAGTGGCAGGTTTAAATCATGTTTAAACTATATTCCGAATACGATGACGTATATGTATGTCTTCATTATAATATGTAATTATAGTAATATTGACAATCGCAGTAGGTACGTACTCGGTGTTCTACTCTATTTAATGTTTAAATTGGATATATTTATAGGCGTGCCATTTGTAGGTAGAATATTAGATATATGCTATGTATACATTTGTATATAACATTATGTTTATAACAAATTTGGAGTCTATGTTTACATTATAAATTTTAATTTATAAGAAGAATTGTGTCATGAAATATAAAAAGAAATATAGTTTAATTATACATGCATAAAGCTGCGTTTGCTTTTTCCGGCAAATGACACCTTATTACCTACTTATCTATTATTACTATCTTGTTCTCTTACCCCAGGTTGAAGATCTCCCTGTGTAGATTTTATGTAAGTAGGTATCCATTACACGTTATGCCTTCTTGGCTGATGCCTAGTAATACTTACAAACCTAGCCTAACGTAGAAGCGTTATATATGTACTTACATGTCACCAGCTATGTTTGTAAGATCCCACGTAATAGGGCTTATTAGTGAGCCTATTGCCTTAACGGCCACAGTGCTGGGCTATGTGCTGCAACAGAATTTCTTGACGGAAACCCTATAACACTGCCCGTCGAACCCGAGACTTCATGCACAGCAAACACAGTACTGCTGCGCCATCAAAGCAGTAAATAATTAAATACTAATTTGATATATGGCGTCATTCTATTAGAGCCGAGTAGATTAGTCTGAAAATATTGTCGCTTTGCGAAATCGATCGATGTATTGCAACGAAGGTCGCGAGCGGGCAAACTGGGATCTTCCGGCAGCTGACATAAGCCACTAAGTTTCGGCGACCAGGGCGTCACCTCAAGTAGCCCTGATTTAGACTTTGTTGGATGGATCGCTGATGCAGTTACATACATACATAGATTCACGCCTGTTTCCCAGAGGGGTAGACAGAGACTACGGATTTCCATTTGCTACGATCCTGACACACTTCTCTTCATTCACTTTCAGTGCCGACAAATCTAATAAGAAGAAGAATTGATAAACCTAATACAAGAGTTTTCGATTCGGTGACCGAACTAGTAACCTTGCGATCGGTCTCAAACTTTGCCACAGGACCAACTAAGCAGTAAATAATTAATTATCTACACTTGTCTTAAATCCGCGACGCAACTTTCGAGTTGGGTAGTTTTCTTTAGCGTTTGGGATAATTATAAATCTTATAAATTAAATACACTTGTTCTGTGAGAAATGATTTTAAACCATTGGCAAGAAGCCTACAGTTGCTTTTAAGTGAGTTGGTTTACTTATTCTTATTTCCTTCCTCTTGCATAAACAAATCTTTGCTTTGACATTCCATTGTTTAATTACCTACCTAATACTTACAGGATTTTAATTGGCAATCACGTTACAGATATTTTTAACTTAGTAACTATTTAAACTTGTACCCATTATGTAGTAGGTATATTTTTAATTAAATTATGCAATATTCACAATTTAATTAACGTTTTCCGTTCTCATTTTTCTATAATCTCTCATCAACTTACAGCTACTAGATTTAAAACCATACTTGCCTTTAAAAGTGAATTATTCATTACACGTAAATACATGCGTAGATAAGTGGGCTAACACTTTGTTCATTAACGTTCTAAAATAAACCATACACTACTCATATGATTAGGTACCTACCTAATGCATAGCTTATTTTCGACAAGTACCTAAGCCATGTGGTTCCATATCTTGTACGTACCTACCTATTATTGATCAGTAGATTCAACACCAGGATAAGAGGAACGTACCATAATATGGTATTAGCTGAGTGGCAGTTCTATATACACAGCACTAAGTGACTCTTAATAAAAACATTTTATTAGTAACAGTATCATCGATTTATAATGAAAATTGAAATAATATTTAGATGTAGGTACTTACTAGATAAAGCTTATGAAAATTAACGCTTAGTTAATCCGTATAACATAGTTACATAATTAGTATCACATAGGAGAAGAATTAAAGTATAGTTTGTAAATGTGCGAGGAGCGCTGCACTCGCGAGCAACACCCACGAGCAGTGTAGACGTACTCCATCATCACCTGCAAAAGTAACTTACAGTTAAATATTTCACATTTAATATAACATTTCTGTTACATTATGAAACTTATAATTTTTTATCTTGAAATGTAATGTAATACGACATATTTCTTAAAAGTGTTTGGTACTATAGGTACGCCATGTTCAAAAAATTTTAACCACAATTTGCAATACTGTAAGTTATATTATATTACAGTATGATAATATTTATACAGAAATAAAAATAATAACGTCTGATGTTTCATATAAGTTAGTATTCGATTAGTTATAGCGATAAAAAGCCATACTACAACACACACGCAGGTGCTGGCGGTTAGGATTATACATTTACTAAATTAAATTATTCAAGTACCTACTTATCTTTAATACAAAAATATTAATAGTTATCTAGGCAAAAGTAAACATGAGATATGGGTGGCCCTCATGTTTATAAGGTAGGTAGGTACTATCCTGAAGTAAAACCACCGCCAAACTCAAATAAAAGTCTCTAGAGAAGGGTTATACCCATAACTTTGTCCATTTAAGCCTATAAATAGTGTTCAGATTTGGTTACGTAGTATTTACTAGGTACATGGACGTGGCCAGGATTTCCGGGTAGGTAAAATATAATAAGTATATATAACATAAATAAAGACAATAAATGAAGGTACTGATTAGACATGTAATATAACTATTCAAGTACCAGATTTATGATGTTAAATTTTATATTTGAAATATAAAGTTGGTCTGTTAATTTCTGATCATTTATCATAGTCGGATAACGAATATTGGTGTAATATTGAGGCCACTACTCATGGAGGCTAGGTTTTGCTAAGACTTACTGGAATTTTGCAAAGACTCTGGCGTAGCTTCCGGCTGTGTTGTGTCCTCGGGCATCTCTGTGGTGGACAGCGTGTCGCAGCCTGGCGTCGACCATGACCAATAACCAATGCGTTAGTATACAGACAACACAAACTCAGTCGGCGCACACACCAGTTTAAATTGCAAGAATACCGATCACTTCTACTACATCAACAATACTGAAATGCATACACGGTAATACTACAACTACCCTTCATGTAAATATACTGTAGATATAGGAGAGTACTCTACAATACTCTCTTTGCAGCGTGAGCATATATAATAAAGAAGATATCCTTACATCCAGGCGTTTTGGTGTGTTGTGTTGGCAAGGTTTATTGAAATTAAACTACTATATACGGATTTTATCGCGTTGTTTATTTAGCACTGTATTACAAAATTTTGAAAATACTACTACTGATTTTATTTTACTAATTTATAAGCTAATAAAATTATTTAAACTATTAAATCTATTTATTTTTGGTTTACACTTTCCCCGACGTTTCGGTTGCTTTTCAGCAGCCATGGTCACGAGGAGACTCAAAGTATCATGAAGTCTAGCTGTGGTTTGTTTCTTCTTGGGTTTGACTATTTGAAGTACTGGATCCCAAGCTGGTGGTACATTCCAACCATCTTCTCTATTGAAATTGGGATGTTTTTTGATTTCAATAGCCTCGCGAAGCATTCTTGGTAGGAATCGGTGTTCTTTAGCGAGAATCTGTGGTTTGTCAAATCTCAGGTAGTGGTTGGTCCCCTGTTGTACATGTTCACACACAGCTAGACTTCATGATACTTTGAGCTCATTCTGCGTAAATAGAAACACCAATAATTAAATTATGTTCGGGTACTTTGAAATAACTACTCTGGAACATTGAGACAACTACCATCTTAGTCTCCCCGTGACCATGGCTGCTGAAAAGCAACCGAAACGTCGGGGAAAGTGTAAACCAAAAATAAATAGATTTAATAGTTTAAATAATTTTATTAGCTTATAAATTAGTAAAATAAAATCAGTAGTAGTGTAATATTTTCAAAATTTTGTAATACAGTGCTAAATAAACAACGCGATAAAATCCGTATATAGTAGTTTAAATTCAATGCAAACATTCGCGTAAACAGAAGACAATATTTGGCAAGGTTTGTTATTTAATTTAATATTGAATGAAAGGAGGCGCCACAATCGCAAGTCTGTCATAGATTGTGGTTATTGAAATGAATTCACTATGGCCACATATTGTGTGTTTTTTATTGGGTATGCATAAACACGTATGTTTTTTTATCGTTGTTTTAAAGTGGTAACTACACTATTGTATTAGGTAATACACCTGCAATAATAGTTGAATGTAGTGTGAAAGAAACAACAACAGTATTAGATGTTTTTAAATTATTCTTTCACGTGTTGTTTGCCTCTATTAGTATCGAATAAGTAAGGCCTTTTCAGTTGGCGGAATATGGTTCAATCAATCATGATGTTGAGAAAAAGACAAGATTTAAAAATGAAGGAATAGCTTAAGATGTTTGCATTTTGGAATTCTGTTGAATTGGAAATATTTAAACCAATATATAGACTGTGAGTTGAGATAGTCCAATTATTTTAGTTACTGGCTTTTGAGAAATTACAATTGATTTCAATTAATTTAAAGTACTTTCTAAAGAGATATCATCGTTTGAATTAGGTCTGCTGTTATACAGGCACATCTTTTATTTAGTTCATTTGTCTTTTATTGTTTTTATGCAGCAACTTCAGTGTTTAACAAAACGAAACAACAATTCATAGGTACAGCCTAAAGATGAATAGCTATATACTTTACTTTGCTTGTAATCTTAATTGCGTCTATGAGCTCTTTTTCGTAATGTGGATTTACTATAGTAATCGCATCGCGAGTTGCATGGGTTTGGGACACTCTATTAACGGGGTTCATATAATAATATGTAATAAATGTTTCTTGAAATAATAAAATAGGTACAGAGACTAATGCTTATGTAAAAATATGAACAGGTATAATTTAGAAGGATAATAATAATTTTACTGCAGCAAAGATTATGGGACACGTAAACTAAGGATTGCCAGTGCGATATGATTTGAAAGTTCCCTGAGGGCTGAGACCAACACCCTAACGCTAAAACAACTGGACTATATCTACGTCAGGAAAGAATAACTTAGTTGTACCTAATTATTATCTATTTATAGTAGTATATATTATTTATTTACAGTGATGCGTGGTGCATACTGCATATTACATATATCTAATTCCCCATGGTTGATACACAAGCAAGGTGCTGTTACTTATTCATGCTTCTCATTTCGGTGTAACGTGACTGCGTGTGAATGATTGTTTAGTAGCGTAGTGGATTCAATGATGTATCAATGAAAAATGGAACTCATGATTATTTAAAAATACCATTTGTTGCTCACATACCTAATTAGGCTAACAACGTGAAGACGTTCCAAAGCCAACACTTGTGCGCCATTAAGCGAACCTTGATGCACAATGCTTAATACCTACATACTTAACAACGTTATTTGAAAGAGTATTAATACACAATTAAATTAAAGTAAACACAATATAGAACTACTTTTGAAATTAGGGCCGGCCTTCGTTGGTATAGGCACTTGAACTTAGAGTAATTAGTAATTAATAATTATGTATAGAGCCGCCTTCATATAATATTATTCTTTACTCTTGTTAATACCTGAATTTTTAGTAAAAGTAACGAACGCTAACAATAGTCACATAAGTGTTAATTTATTGCTCATCTTTCTCAAAATCGTTACACTCTACATAATTACGCTAAATTCCTGCCAAATATTAGTAACCAACCAGTAATTATCAGATACCCTCAACGGCGAAGGGCAACGAATCTGGGTTCCACAAGGAAGACTACATACTTTTTGTTTACGTCGATATCTACCTATAAGGTGATGTGTAAAAGTTCATACCTGCAGGCACGAATGTCTTGCTGGCAACATACGCAGCGTGTGTGATGCTGTCGTCTGAGTAGAACATCTCGCAGCGTACGTCTACCGGTTTCATATCCTCTATATCACGAGTGGTGTTGGCGTATATGTTGTATAAACCATCGTGGTCATCGTCTTCTACGAACGTTGTCATATTGATTTCCTGTCTGTAATCGTTGTTTTTATTTATGGTATAGGTACATATAACATTATATGCAATTTATTATAAGGAACAATCTCTTCAGTGTTATAATATTAGTGATAAAACGATGGTGATATGTTACGTGCGCGCCAAATGTAAGATCTATATCTTACCCAATTATCAACATTTCAAACAGTTCGCATTGAGCAAGACGTTGAGAGAATAAATAGATCAAGTATATTCCATCAATAGTACAACAATTGGGATGTTGGGGTCCGTATGATATCTAAACAGGTACCTACTTCATTAAAAAAGGAAATACAAATACCTACACAAAAAATAGCAATGTATTCTTAAACTATGCCGCTTCAATTCATTCTAGGTACCTACTCATCAGTGAAACAAGCTGTTTATGCAGCAGTTATGAATATTTGCGTGCCGTTTTATGTAGACGTTGTTATAGTTTTTTGTATGAGTATTTCAAATTTTAAAGTTAGTTCTAGTCGATCGAAGAAGGGCTAACGTAAGTTATAATTGCTCTCGACAAGTTTAATCTTGGGCAGTTATTGTCAGTTCCTCTTACTTCTACAAGAGCTTTTAGAGAATATAAAAAAAAGTAGTAAAGCCTACAACCCCAAAGTTTGTGCAGAGGTGTATGTATTACATCCACATACATATAGCCAGCTATGGTTTTATATACCTACCACGTAATAAGAAACGAGCCTTTTGCTATATTCTTAACAGTTACCAATTCCGTCCTGCTACTGAACAATTCGTGACATTAATAACACTTTAGCTGACACGGGAATCGAACACGAGAGCTCATTATGCACAGAAGTCACATTAATTAAAGATAAAGCATAGAATTAAACCAGTAAATCGGTGTGTTATTCTGTAAGCAATAAAGAATAACATAAAATATTGCGTTGGCTCTCGGATGCATATGCGTTTCTATTGTTGGTAAGACGCCAATTACCAATCTTTCGGATTGAGATCAACAGTACTTAACCTAAGTAGAATTATTTCAATACTCCGCCTGTCCATTTGGATTCTGAATGGTACATGAAAAATCCTTCAAACCCTATTTGGGTAACGGCGGGCAATCTTAACTAACGGAAACAGAACATCTGCGCGGAAATATTTTAGTGCACAGGTGTGTGCGCAAACAAAAGTGCACTTCCCTCACTCATGATCCGATGAGACGGCAATCCCGACCGGAGAGAGTTCAGGCGTAAGACCAACTAACTCCACACTGTTATTGAGAATTGGAATCGGCCCGACCGAGTCGAACCCGAGACCTCATGCACAGCAGTCGTATTGACTTCCGCTACGCCATCGAGGCAGCAAACATATGAATAATGTAGGTACCTATGTAGATAATAATTGATTGACTAACCCATCTAGAGTGACACTTAGGATTGGTTCTGGTGCTACATTCTCTGCTTGGCATTCTATTAGCATCACAGAGTTCTCGATGTCTGTGGGATCTTCTATTTCATTAACAGCTAATATAGGACCGGTACCCTCATCTGAAAAATAACATTAATTTCATAATTTATATGTATCAGCTAAAAAAACAGCAATAGTCTAGAGAGACCATTGGACTACCTCGCAGATGTCACGAGTTAAATCCGTTTTAGTTGCGTTAAGTTATGTGCGTATTAAATAGTTATTTTAGCTAGCTTTAGCTGTAAAGAAAAACATTGTAAATATACTTTCATGTCTGAGAGCTCTCCATAATGTTGCCAAGGTCCACCATGCTGGCCCACACTGGGCCGGCATGGTGGACTATGACCTGGCCCTTCTCAGACTGAGAAGCAGTCCGTGCGACTGCAATAGTGGTAGGTACAGTTTATATACATGGCCGTTATTATTATTGTCATTATTATGTATCAGTATTTCTTTAAAATTAAGACATTTCATACAACGGTTTCACCCTTTTCACCCCTATATTTCATTTTATCTAAGGGGGACCCCTTAGGAAATATATTGGAAAACCCTAAAATTCAATGTGGGTACAACAATAATTGGCTTGTGTCATGAAAGAAACTTACTGTCCGAATTCCATGTAAATAGCTTTAGCGGTACTGGTTCGGCGATGATGGTGTAGTCACGCTATGTCATTTTATATAAGTAAGTAAGTACACACATCAAAAAAAGTCTGCGTTCACTTGGAAAAATCGAGATATTTTTCTTGTGTGAAAATATAATTAACGAATGAATTATTTATCGCTTTAACATTTAAAAACACACACAATTTTAATTATCCGTTAAAAAAGTAGATCTTTCATTCTGTGTGAAATTTGTAATTTAAAGAAATGCGAAGATTTGATTAAAGTAAATAATTTTATTTATTTTTATATGCTTATTTACAAATTTAATACAAAATGACTCCTAGCCTGGCTTGAAATCATGCGGAAATCCTCCTGGGCATGCTGTAGATCAAGTTGTCCAATAGTTCTTGTGGTAGCCTGTCCCATTCTTAAATGGCGGCTTCCTTAATCTCTGACAGAGTTCCTGGAGGTGGTTTACTACTTGAAAGCGTCCCATGCATGCTCAATTGGGTTTAAGTTTGGAGAGCCGGCAGGCCAGTCTTACCGCGTGAGTTCGTACTCCCGAAGAGCAGCGTTCACTCGTTGAGCTCGATGTGCCGGCGCATTATCGTCGACCAACACGAAATGGTTACCATAATTTATCCTGAATGGTCTGGTGATGCCACTAATAACAGCTGTCTTGTACAAATAGCTGTCATAGAACCTTGGTACGGTTTCAAAGGCGTTCGAGCTCCAGTCATTATTCCGCCCCAAAAGGATACCGATTTGTCACCTTGCAGAACGGTTCCAGTGGCAGTTCTTTGCCTTTCAGGCCGTCTCCAAACTCGGACACGTCGGTTATCAGGGTGCGTACTAATCCGTGTTTCGTCAACGAAAAGACAATTACGCCAAACATCTTCTTCTTCGTCTTCATCGTTTTGACGCTGCCTGGCCCTCTGCAATCTGTGTCGCTCTCGTTTCCGTGTATTCAAAGGTACTCGGCAGGATCTCCTTGATCGTAATCTAAAGTTTCGTAAACAATTACGAATGGTCTAAGTACTAATTTCCAGTCCAGTAGCAGCTCGCAGCTCTAATCTGAGTTTGGCAGCGTTAATTATTGGATCACGGGCGGCAAGAAGTCTGATGTAGCGCTTCTGAACATCACTAAGGACAGCCGGGCGGCCACTGCGAAGTCGATCAGCCAGGTTGCCAAGGCTCCAGTACCTACCTCGGCAGGGTAGTAATGACGCAGGTTTGAGAAACGGAGACTCTGGCTGCGATTTGCCTTGTAGAATATCCTTCTTCACGCAATAGCACTGTTCTTGCTTACAAGACTTCAGACAGTCCACCTGGCATTTTAAAAATTAACAATTTTAGAGAAATTTATTAAAACAGCGTTCAGGCAGAAACAAGAATGAAGGACATTTATCATTTACCTCCTTTTTATATAAAAAAACAAAAGAAGATTTTATGTTTTCTACATTTAAATTATGTGTTTTTAAATATTAAAACTATAAATAAAGCATTCATTAATTATATTTTGACACGAGAAAAATATCTCAACTTTTCCAAGTGAACGCGGACTTTTTTTGATGTGTGTAGGTACATGTATAAGTACCTATATTACATATTATGGTAACTACTTTAAGTCCATCTGTAAGCAGACTAATCCGAAAGGTCTATCAGCCACAAAACAAAATCACATGTAAGAATGTAGGTATACGTTGGGTACCTACATACAATATTGTAATGTAAAAATCTTAGCTTAGCTGAAATGAAGTGTAGGTTGGTGGGTCTAAGCCCTTTTAGTACTTTTTAGTTTTAAGCACTTCCTACACTATTAATTAATGCCTTTTTAAATAGTAGGCTTAGGACTAAATGAATTCAAAATCTCGTATCTGGAGTCACTGTATGATGAGATGATGACTGACTTACAGGCTATTGAATTGTAATGGTGATAGCTGAATTGAAATTGATTGCCAGTGATTAAGTTTTTAATGTTAAAGTATGTAATATTGAAATTGTGAATTTGACTTATTTTTATAATTATAATCTTGACTTAATCCTATTTATTAATAATTTGAAAATATTTGTTTACGTATCTATTAATTATTAAATTAGTAAAAAATAACTCAGTGGGGAGACCAACAGACTGCAATGCAGAGGGTCTCGGGATCGAACCCACGACGCGCACCTCTGACTTTCGGAAATTATATGACTTTCGAAATTATGTGCGTATTGATTGATAATTATCGCCTACTCCGTGCCTCGAAGAGCATTTAAGCCGTCGGTCCCGGCTGCTATGAACATCTGTGGCAGTCATTATTGGGAAGTCAGTGCCCTATAATATCCTGACACTGGTCTAGCCTTAGGGTATCGTTAGCCCTGCCGGCGACTCTACGCGGGGGTTATCCGGTCAATGGCGCTTTACGGCGCACCGGTGTGGGCGAATGCCCTGACCGCTCAGAGCAGGACTCTCTTGCGGAGACCGCAGAGAGTCATAGCGGTCAGGGTCGTACGTGGCTATCGCACGGTATCGACCGACGCAGCATGCGCATTGGCTGGTACACCCCCGTGGGATTAAGAGGCTGAAGTGTCCGCCGAAGTGTTCGCAGTTAGTGAGGCAGTGCGGGAGGAGACAGGTTGTCGTCCCCTCCCGGCAGTGATTGAGCGCGCGCGAAATCGAGTCCACCAGGGCATGATTGGAAGGTGGAAGGCGCGGCTGGAGGCGCCCCTGGCCGGTTTCAGAACCGTTGGGGCCCTCCAGCCGGTGTTAGAGCGGTGGGCAGGGCGGCAGCATGGGACCCTTTCCTTCCGACTGGTACAGGTATTATCGGGGTATGATTGCTTTGGCAAGTACCTGCACAAGGTCGCTAGGAGGGAACCGAGTCCCATCTGCCACCACTGCGAGTGTGAGGAGGACACGGCGCAGCACATGCTCGAGCAATATCCTGCTTGGGCGGTGCAACGCCGTGAACTCCAGGACGTTGTGGGAGAAGACCTCTCGCTGCCGGCTGTGATCAAAGCCATGGTCGACAGCGAGAGGAAGTGGGTAGCGGTCGCATCCTTCTGCGAGGACGTCATCTCGCAGAAGGAGGCGGCGAAGCGGATCCGTGAGGACAGTATTCTTGCGGATCCGAACCGCCACCGGCGTACCGGGCGGCGAAGGCGTGCATTTGCGCGCTGTGGGAGAACGGGGATCTCCCATCCGCCAGCCGTTGAGTCGGAACGACTGTTCTGTTGTGCCAGGGCGTCGTCCAAGAGTCGTCGCTCGCAGACACAACATCTCTGCATTGGGCACTGCTGGGTGGGTCGCTGATGTAGTTTCAGTTCCAGCGACCCACCCACCATACAAAGCAGTGAGTTGGCACACCGTGGTGGTTTTAGTCGGTAGGCCCGCAGTCTCGGGAGAGCCCGACATAACCCTCTCGCCTCCCCTTGTGGCGAGTGGGTATCATAAGGAGCATTATCCCACATAGCAAAAAAAAGAGTATCGTTAGCCTTCGGGCTGCGGAGGTCAGGTGGCAGCCGCTCCGTGTAAAAACTGATATCCAGTCAAATCCGGTTAGACCAGAAAAGCCGACTGAGAATAATAAAGGCTAGGGAGAAGATTATTAGTAATATAAATTTAGATGCATATATATTTCAAGAGAAAATTGTTTTCGTACACTATAATTGGTAAAAAATGTAGAACAAGTCACTTATGTACCATCTTCATGCAATGTAAAACTTGTATGCGTTACTCATGTTTTTATGAAATAAACTTATTCTATTCTGACAGTTTGAATGCGAAACACAAAACAATGATCTATGGAACGGAATCTTAAAAGTTTTGTAAATTATTTACCTATGTTCTATCTGATATGCGAGACGTGAATTCATGAATAGTACCAAAGTTTAGGTAGATACTTACAATAGGCCACTAATTTATCATGCTGTCTTATTTCTTCAATGTTGGATACTTCACATTCGTACACTCCCGAATCCACAGGGGTCACCTCAATCAACACAATGGTGTCATTTTCCTTTATATCTGAAAACCAAGTTGAACTTTAAAACTTTTCGATGACTACATGTTTTATGGTGAATAATATGATCAGTTATATATAGTTAGAAGCCTACCTATTTTACTAGAGTTGAGATGATGAATGGATTCGGCTGGGTGTCCTGCTATTCTCTGATAGATTTGTTTCCTGTCATATTTCGATGACGTCGCTGGTGTCCACCACCATTTGACGTACAGTGCAGCTTCAGTCTCGTCTGGTCTTAGTTCGTACTGACACCTTAGTTCAGCTTTTTCCCCAATCAATACTGCTTTCGGGACAGCAAATTCTTTTATCGATAGTTGAAGACTGCCTGTTATTAGTTAAAGAAAATCGAAAATTAGAAAATTTAAATGTAAATTAGGAATATGTAAGTATTCCTTCAAAGCATAATAAATGTTCATAATCATAATCTTCACGTTTTCGTAAGTCCTATTATATTATATTATATTATTGTGCTAAACTTTCAGTAAAGTATTTAAGTACTTCATAAAATAGCTAGATATAAAAATAAAAATAAGTTCACAGTAAATTTTTTAAGATTTTGATCTATACGGTAGCTATCTTTATCTGACAGCAATAGCATTTAAATGACGTGGCTTTAACATTGCATTAGTATTTAGTAGGTACTATCGCGAAAATCAGACAACGTGCTACCTACAGAGTGTACCTATAGCTTTGGTTTGTTCTCGCGCTTGCAATAACAATGAGATATTTGTAAGGTCTCAGTAAGTTGGGTCTAAATTACTTACATAATAAATTAATATATCTACTATTGTTTTTACAGGCAGGTAGGTATTAGGTGAATTTTGCTTTATGTGCGTGAACGGGTAAAGGCGATACTTATAAAAAATAACACGAAAACAATCAAAGAAATGTTGGACAGATTTTGATTAAAATAAAACAGAATCATTTGATTTAAAAATAAAGCTCTTTTCTAGCCAGCATTGTAACCAGTTGATTTCCGTAAAACATATATTCACAATATTATCATATATTATTATACCGACAATTAACGCTAAAGTAAAGGGCAATTTTTTAAGCATTTCGGTCGTTTGGAGTTCTTCCCCGGCTGCTTGTCCAACTATTGGCAATTAATGTTAAGGATTCACAGGATATACTCGATACAACCTTTTATTTGCTGCACATCAATGACCTTATAAAACCCAGTAGGTACGTTTGGGTATGCAGACAACACGGTTTTAAAGAAATACTTGTCTAACTTAGACCAATGGAGTATAAATACATTTTATCATGCAAACTATGATCGAGCGCGTGTATATTTCTTTAAAGGTAGCCTCCGATTGGAACGAAGCCAATAAGTTCAGGTTCAATGCCTCTAAAACCCAGGAGTCCGTAGTCAACACCTAGTTCTGATTTACTGAAACGAATCCCTGCCGATAATTGACCACATAGTTAGATTTAATTTATTAAATAATTTTTCGTCTTACTGAGCATGCATAGCATATGTGTATACTCAGTACGGTAAGGCATTATTTCATCCAGTGACTGTTCAACTTCTATAATGCAAAGGTCCGATAGTAGTACCTACTATTTACACTTCTAGGATGGTTATGCTAAGTAAATACCAGTTAAAAGCAGTCGAAAGGAAGGCCAAGAGATCATCAGCGATGTAAGGTTACCAGTAGGTAGGTATACCTATCTTTCTGTTCTGGCGGATATTTTATGGACACAACTTAGTGTGCGTTACCCCCGCCAAAAAATAGTAATTTAAATGTTATAGATAATTAGTTGCCCAGGTTCTGTAATTGTTGCGCACATTTTTAAATTTGTTGCACGTAGGTATAGTTTTTAGTTATTTCACAAAAATATTTCCTACTGGGGTAACGTTAGTAACGTTACCGCAGCCAGACATTTTCTTTTCTAATGGGAATATTGAAATAAATATTAGCTATATAATTAGTTGTCTAGACGAGGTAAATGTTGCAACTTATTTCGTATTTGTTCTTTCTTCGGCTGCGAAGTAATTTGAGATCCTGCTGGAGTAACACTAAAAACAAGTGAGCACTAGAGAAATACAAGCACACATACATATGGTGCCTTACGTGTGCCTGTATTGCTGTAGTATATATTATCCATAAGCTTTAAACGCTTTGCTTCCAATTTTATAATGTGTACTGCTATGGACACCTATTATTATTCCTATTACGGGAAGACGGTCCCCTTTTGTCGCGAAGCAAATAGGGGCCTATTTTCTTCGCGACAAAAGGGGACCGTAGAGAGTTTGTCGGGCTCACCCGGCAAAAGATGGAAAGTCCCGGGTCCTATCGACTAAACCTACCACGGTGTGCTAACTCGCTGCCCTAAGAGGTGGGTGGGTCACTGGCTCTGGAACTACTTCAGCGACAAGGAGTGGCATTCTTAGCTTATCTGTATGTATTTCAAATTTGTCTTTAAGTCAAAACTGAATAGCTTGATCTAAGCTAAATATGCTTTATCTTCGACCATAGCACCAAATAACGACGGTTGGTTAAATGCATGCTTGTCATCAATAAAATAATAACAAAATATTTGAAATAAATAAATTAAAAAGCTAATTTTATCTAAATCTATAGCCTTGAAGAGATAACATAGGTTTGTAATTATTATATAAATTGTGTTGTTGCCTGCTAAATATGATAGGTAAGTAGGTATATCAAATATGATTTCAAAATAATGAGCTTTATTTCAATTAATTTAATTAGATAAAGTAATGGGACATGCATGAATATTTAAAAATAATGATATTATTGGATCATTAAAATCTTTTCTTCTGTTTGCTGTATTGTTGTTTACTTTTAGAATTGAATTCGTCCTTGCGAGTCTAGCAACATTATCAGATAGTGCAATTATATGCATATTTTTCGACATCAATGAGTCCGGTTTCTGGATGGGAAGAGAGATTTAAAAAAAATTCCATTACCATTTCGGTTTTCATCAAAATTAAATAAGACTTCTTTGACTCCTATTTCCACTATTTCCTTTCGGACTGGGCCATCCACGCGCACTTGGAGATTCACTCTGTGTTTCGACCACGGTATTAGGTAGTAATGTACCTACTTTTCAAAATATATGATGATAATATTATTATTTCAATTGACCTCTTTGTTAAACGAAGTGAAATCATTTCGATTTATAATGTGCAATATTTATATACAATTTAGTAAACGTTGCACATTCGGATTGCAATTAAGTACCTAAGTATGTTAATTAACAGCAAATAAAATTTAGAAGCCAACAACTAAAAGACAATATAAACATTCTTGTATTTATTTACCGATAAACAATTTGGCTAATGTTCAATAGTGAGCAATGCATTTAATTTTGTTTTTAACGTTAAATAATAATAATAATAATGTATGTTGCAGTACCTACTTATCCTGTTTATCTGTAGGTCAATTCTTGTAGACGATAAATCTGCGTTAGGTGCCTACGATATGAGTCGCGATTATTTCAGAGGATCACGGTATAGGTACCTACTCTTAGTTACGATATTGTTCAGTCATCACTTTAATACCTATCATATCTAATATGTAGATACCTATTATAGTCAACCCACACCGGCAATTTTTATATTAAAAGAGAAACACCCAAGATCGTTATAGGTACGTACGTCGTAACTACATAGTATAAATATAGTAAGATATGTAGATAAACAGTTCGTGCGGTTGCACCTAATTACATGCGACAAACTAACTTCCGGACGTAACGCCTCAACGAGGTTGATTGTCTATTAAGTTTACATATTCCTACCGTTTGAATTTCCATCCATTACTTTATGAAGTTTCTATAAATAATTTCTTATAGCGAATTAGGTCATATCCCAATGAATAAGCGACTATCTTGGCTAACCTTGAGGCGGTCCGGGAATGTTAAAAATACCACCGCGACCAGCGCGCACGCGGTGTGTCGACGCTATTCTAACTATTTGATAAAATACCTATTACTCGAACAACAAATGGCAGAACTACATCGCCTATTGTTAACAACCTTCAACTCTTCCACTGTCACACATTACCTATGTCCAAGAACGATATTCGTTATATATCAGCAGATACCTACTAGCTTCAAATCGTTCCAGTACAAACAAAAACATGATCTAGGTGCTCAACTATTAGCTGCGTATTATGGCGCACACAAAAGCAAATTGCATATAAAAGTTTGTCTTCCTGTGGTGTTATGATTGAATGAGTCATGTGAAATAGAACAGGGATCCGAACATCCTATTGTGTCGAGTTTAGGAGATCCCTATTTACTAGCTGTAATAACATTTTAGTGCTTATTTTGTGTCATTTGGTGAACTACCCTACAGCCATGCAGCATGTATATTAGACCCTCATTATTTAGGGGATGTAAGTAATGTTGTTTACTTGAACCTATTTGTTTTTTGATCGTTTGTATATAAAAGCTAGCCTTTTCAAAAGTGAATATTAGATAACACATTCTTATCGTATTCTTGTAATACAACATATAAATATAGGTACATTACCGCGAAAATGTAAATATGAATTGCAACTAGGGAACATTCTTACCAAATGTTGATAGTAGGTAGGTATGCCATGCATTGTAACCAAACAAATAAATAATTAACCACTGCCCGACTCAACCCTCGTATGTAAAATTCGCGTGATTATAATAAGCAACAGATCGTTTACGCAAGACAACATGAAAGGCTAAGTGATTGTGCACACGGTCGGCTCGCTGCCGAGGGTCCGGCACGCGGGGCTCGGGCGCAGCGCTCACCTGCCGCAAGGCACAGGAGCAAGGAGCATGCGCGCAGCAGCGCGGTACTGGCGGGCGACATCGCGTGTGGCGAGAGCGAGGCGCGTGAGATGCGACTGAGCGCGCCGCCGCGCCGCCGCGCCGCCGACCCGCCGACCCGCCCGCCCTTCGAACCATCAATTGGCCTTGGCAGCGCGAGGTAACCACACTAAATTGTACCGAGTGATACTTGTGGCTCGGCGCGAAGAAGCAACGCGCAGGAGCACGCTCCTGCTCCTGCGCTCATTGTTGTGTCAACTGCGCGCGTGAACACACTTAGCATACACATGTACCTATACTACATAGCACCTACTGACCATTCATCTTCAACCGTTTATTTTATCGATTATGCGCCAAGAAACATAAAATATTCAATCGTTATGAAGCTTTGTGGGTGTACAATCCATTGCGTTACAGGAAATGGGGCCAAATAGTTATACTTAGTCTGAAAATAAAGTTATTATCATTGTTATTGATTGAATTCATTGCTTATTTATCAGAGGAATGTTAATAATATTTGTACCTAGGTGGCGCAGCGGTGGCGCGTATGCTGTGAATGAGGTCTCAGGTTCTATACCCGGGTTGGGCAGTGTTATTAGGTTCTGTCAAG
Organism: Catocala nupta; assembly: GCA_963675205.1. Lineage (NCBI taxonomy): Eukaryota > Metazoa > Arthropoda > Insecta > Lepidoptera > Erebidae > Catocala > Catocala nupta. Next base: position 19,199,841 of record OY776086.1, on the reverse strand, counting down.
AAATTCTCACTCAGACTCAGGATCTCTGTCTGGTAGGTGGCAGTCTTGCCTTCCATTTACGTGGAACCTAAAAACATAATTGGCAAAATGTGGGTGCAATGCAATGCCTAGCCCTAAGAGGTGTGATACTATGTATGCAAAAATAATGTGTCGGTATATGTACTGTTGGTTTTGCTTCAATAGTGAATAGTATTCCGAGCACAACAAATATTCGTAGCACATATTATAATGACCAATATAACGCCCGTGCAATAAATTGCTGTACGACGAAGCACTGCGTCTATTTGTATTTCACTTTATGTCAATGTTTATGACACTGGCATTGAATGTGCCGCTTTCTTGGATAACAGGATATTATCCAATTGGGGTAATATTAGGTATAAACCATTCATATACAAAAATAATTATAATAAAAATATATTCTTTTATAATATGCTTGTAGTACTTACTAAGTTATTAATAGGTAGCTAATATACATTTATTTCAATTATAACATATAAGTTACGATAAATACTGATTTAATATTCACATACTTACATATTCATCATCAATATAATTTACTGCATAATGTTACAGTTAAACGAAGAATCCACTGACTCTCCAAATTAATAATCAATCTAATGGTCACCTTTAGATTTATTTTCAATATCAAATTAGATGTTTTTTTTAATGTTTATAAGTTCAATCTTTGCCTGAACCTAGCAACAAACATAAATGTAACTAGTAAACTCAATAACCACTCACCTTTGGCATTTGTAAGTGTTATTTTGACACGTAAATTCATTTAATTATATTCGGTTTGCTTTTGATTACATTGATTATTAATTTCCATCGTAAAACGTCAACTAGTACACGCATATATTTTTAAAGCCGGTCGATAAATTGACTTTCCTGCCACAGAGCAAAACGTAGTTTCTATTCGATTGCGGTACGATGCTGTTTGGTGCAGTGCGGTACACGTGGTGGTGTGTTGCGATGCGTCGCGATACGTTGCGGTGCGTGAGGTAGGTCCCGTTCAGCTAGTCGACTACAAGTTGAAGTGCGAGAGCAGCCTCTCGTTAAAGGTGATGTGCTTGAAGAGCGAGGGGTGCGAGTTGGCGCGCGGCGGCGGGCGCGAGGCGAGCGCGATGGCGACGGTGTCGCGCAGGCGCGCGCGCGGCACGTCGCCGCGCAGCCACACCAGCCGCCACAGCTGCTCCTCCGCCATGTCGGGGCACTTCGCCACCACGCTGTGCAGGTCCAGCGACAGCATCTCGATATCCTGGCACCGGAGCACCTGCGACCAGCCGAACTCGCGGTATTATACACATTAGTCAAGCGTCACGACCAGCATTTAAGGCTTGCTCGTAAACCTACCGAATTCTTCCCATGCGGACGCGGGACGCAGTAAATACCGTTATATCATTTACTGGCTATTATATTTTCTTAAGCTTGAGGGCTATCATTACACATTTCAACTTTATCGGATTTTAAGTACTAGGGAAGCAGGTACAACATAGAAGTCAGTAAAAACACATACTAGGGCAAACTGATCTAATGTTGACACTACTCCAATTTATTGGCATTCTAAAGTTAACATTAAAATATAGGAATAACATTGGATATAATACGAGAGCAAGGTGAAAAGTTCTCGGCCTGACAATGAAAGACTGAGATTTTCAGGTAAAATGATTTTATTTATCTACACAATCTCTATTGACTTCAACACGCTTGGTCCAACGTTTGCCCAATATCAGCATTCCTTCCGAAAATGAAAGTATACAAAGCTCCGAAAATATATATATATATCTATCAAGTTCTTAATTGGATGCAAAGCGCTTCCCAGAAACAAATTTCTTCAAAAGTTCTGTTTGTGAACAGATAAAGGAGTGAGAGAGCCAAATCAGGAGAATAGTGGAATAGCAGAGCAAATCGTATCCGTAACGCACCCTGTGTACGGGTGCGTTGTGCTGATTAAACACATGTTTAACTTATTCAAGCCAGTTCCTATTTCACGAATGTTGGCAGCTAACTGGTCATGAAGATTGAGGAATATTCGCCTGTAATTGGTCTACCTTTTCAAGGTAATTAATTAACAGGATTCCTTTTACAACCAAGTAATGCAGGTATATGCGATCGACTTCGCTTTCTATGGGGCTGAACCACCGGCTTCCACCCACCACTTCGAATGCTGTTTTGTTTCTGGCATGTAGTAATAAATTAATGTTGCGTCCATTGTCAAAAATCGCTGTACAAAATCGGTCCGATCTGATGAAATCGGTACAAAGATTGCCGCATCAAAATCGTTTGTGCATTCGCTTTTAATCGACTTTCAGCAAATGCGGCACCCATCTTGCGCAGACCTTCCTCATCCCTACTTGTGTGTGCAAGGTGTATCGAACGCTTTTTTCTGATATCCTGACAGTCTCAGCTATCTCACTCACCTTCACTCAACTATCATTTAACACGATATCATCCACTTTTTCCTATGGTTACCGGTGTGGTTGCAGTTTTTGGCTGTCTTTCACATGGGTGATCTTAGAGAGTGACAGATATGTAAACATGATCTTAGAGAGTATCAGACATGATCTTAGATAGTGACAGACATGAATTCAGCTGCCCACTTTTTAACGGTTGACATGGAAGGAGCAGAATCCCCGTAAACTTTTATCATCTTCGGATGTATTTATTTAGCGATTAATTAGTCCAAAACGATGAATTTCTTGACCGTACAATATTCAAGTTATTCAATTTTAAAGAAAACACGCTGCACCTCTACTGCAAAAATCCATGTAAACAAACTACTAGAAAGAACAAGTTGAAACTTGCCATATCAACAAATGAGACATGCAGTCAGGTGGAAACATAATATTTTGCTGATTAAAACGCTATCTCTTCGTCAGACCGAGATCTTTTTACCTTACTCTTGTATGTTGGTTCAATAATTATATTTTAGGGGATCAACTGAACTACACTGGACCGCAAAGAAAAAGGGTCAGTTAGAAAATCTTCAACATCTTCAAAATTATACGTTGTTGCCCGTTCGGAGAATCAAATCAAGGACATCATGATCGCACGTGATTACGTGATGTATGATTATAAACGACTGAACTGAAGCAATTAGTTTAATTGGCATTGCTATGATAATATTTTTCAGCACGTATCAATAATATGATAAAGAATGCCAATAAACGGATTTCAAACCTATTAAAAAAACGACTAGCTGCTAATTGCAAAATAAAATATTTAAACAGATGTATTAAATGTAATTACTACTATATAATAATTTATTTGAAATACTATACGATAAGATAAGATATAAACTGCCGCTTTCCTTAAAGTGCCAATATTTGGTTAGTTTACCCTATACTGGAATAGAAGTTGCTTTATTTAATTACAGAACTATGACGTCGATTTTAATTTTAACATGTGATCACCCATATGCTATTAACAGTTATAACAAACCTGACAAATGATTGATTATTGAGAATTTTGGAACGTCAAGGGAAAATAATTGTTTATCGTAATCGAATCGAATCAAATAGTGGAATCGTGGATTGTCCATGGTACCTACTCCGCCGCCGTTCATTTTAGTTTGAACAAGTCAATAATAGTTCAATGTTATGCAAAGTTTAGAGTACGTATTTCAACATAGCAATTTGGAAGGAGAATTAAACAAAAGGAATAAGATCACTCACCTCTGCTAGCGTATTGATAACTTCAAACGGCCAATCAACATTAACGCCTTCTGGCGCAATTTTTCTAAAGAACGATCTAATCTGATTTGCTTCTTTCACTATTTTAGTAGCGGCTTGTTGGGCTTCCTCCACATTTTTGAATGCCACTTTCTTTGATAACATCGCTGTTATGTACTTTTTGTATACCAAGTTCTGGGCTTCGTTTATAACATATTCAAAGTTTTTATCCCTCAAATGATTGTAATCTTGGAAGTAGTCGTCGAGTGTTATGCAAATAGTGTCGACCGGTATGGTGGAGGGCAGCCATTTAGTTGTGAACAGGTCCTCGAAGTGAATCTCTAAATCTAAGAACGCTTCCTCCAGCAGAAACTGTGCGGCTTCATCTCGTAAACCCTAAAAACAATATTCGTATATAGGTTATATGAATATGTCTTTCTTGTTTAACAACTGCTTCTTATTTGCAATATAATATTGTAAACAATGGAATAGGTATGGCAAGATGGTGATGAATGAAGCGTTTAAAGAAAGCGAAAGATTTTTTATTTTAGACATTTATTTATAGATTGTAACAGTTAATTTCTCTGTGATGGATTTGTTTACCTTGTTATTATACAATAGTTGTATATAACGTTTTGGTAGATTAAGCAAGTACTTGTTAGATTATAAAGGGCATACAAACTTATACAACAGCCACGTTTACATAGCTTTAAACCAGATGTTTACTTAGAATTGACAAGTTACAGTAACCCTTGTTTAGCCACAATAGGTTGATACAATATTTTGGTATACTGTTTTTTGAGCAGTTGATATTGATTTGTTGTATTCACTCATAGTCAGTTGAACCCTACAAAACTCTCGGTCATCACTAGCATTTAGTGGTGTCACAGGGAATAGGTCACATCATATTATTCCACCTGACACCACTGGTGGTGTCATTTGGTGTCACGGGTAAAGAACGTATTAGATGTAGGAAATTTTATCATTCTTTCGAAGGTGTCTGTAATCAAAATGCAAGCCAAGTCTAGTTTGCCATCGGAAACGAATAATAAAGATGATTAATGAATGAATATGAATTACGTTTATCTTTATCATTTTCATTTACTAAGTATTTGTACTATGAGAGAAATACCCGACTGGAGGCTTATGTGAAATTAGGGATCCTATAAAGGAATTGGAGCCACTTAAATACAAATTTACATCAAAAATAATGAAGTGGGACGGGGTCACCTATCAGGGTCTCTACTTAAGTAAACTGCTCTACAAAACTAGTGTTATATCATGGACTGGTTTCAAATGTAGACTTTTTGTTAAATATGCCATAAATGTCGGAGATAAATTAACACTAAATTAGATTCCAGAATTTGATGGTACCTAACACTAAAGTTGTGGAAGAATTTGACCAATACAAAAGGATTAGAATAAACACATATCAAGTATCGATAGTACGAGTATATTAGATAATGTCTGCAACAGACCTGGAAAGTGTTGAGCATCTTTTCGAAGTTGGCCTCAGCGGGCGGGTCGTGTCGCGCGGGCGGCCAGTGGCGCGCCTGCGTCTGCTGCGCCAGGCGCACCATCTGCTCGCTGTTGTTGACGATCGTGATCATGTGGTGCGTGAAGTACGCCACGCGGGACCGGTCCGCGAAGTGCGCATTCTACACACATTGCTATTTGTTTCTATTTCTCTTTCAAAAAGACAACTCCCACACTAGGACTAATTCCCGTGTCGCAGGCGCTTTGCAAACATTTATTCAACAGACACAAAGAATACCTGGGATATTCTTTATGTCTGTTGAATTGAACACGGAACATTTCACTATTGGTAAATCACACATGCTTTTGTACCGTGTGGGGATCGAACCCACAACGACTCGGCGCAGTGGCAAGACGAAAACTTAAACCACTACGCCATCCGTCTTATTTTATCTATCCCTACAAAGACTTCACTAGATATGCATGATTTATAGTGTCGATCGAAGCGAACATTTGCCGAATCATGAGTAGCTGGGATGGTTGTTCGGAAATCGCCAAATAACGATATCTGGTCGCGCCTTTATGCGCAACATAAGGGCCATTGTTTAGATTTGTTGACTTGGAAGCTGTTTAACTGAATAATATTCGTATATCTTAGCTACACTACGGATGAATCCATTTATGTGGATCAGTATACTAGAATTAATATACTAGATCTTCGAAGCATTGGATACCTAATTCTTCTCTGTTGCTTAGTTTTTGTAATACAGATCTTTATCGCTTTGCACCACAAACGTTTTGATTTTATTACTATCGCACAAATGCGTCCAATCACCTTTTTTATTTTGCACTTGGTGCAAAAGGAAATTTCGGTAAAGGAAATAAAGGGACGACAAATTTTGACTAATACCTTAAATTCATTAGAAGAAACTAGCGGAATAATACTAGTACGATCAAAATAATTATTGGGGAAAACCTTTTTCCTTTCGAAACACCAATCTCTATCTATCTGCACTTACTCACTTTATATACAGGTAAATGTAACAGCACTTACTTTAAATTGTATAACTCCATCTCTATACATATTCCCGTAGCGGGTTACTTGGTCGATACTCAGTAGCAGCGCCTTGAAAGTAATCTCTTTGCTTATAGTTTCAGTGACCTAAAAAGAAGATATATTATTAATCGGTATTTGTATAAAACTAATCATAAATATTACACCTTGACTCTTAATGTAAAAACATTACTGTATTTTCTTTTCGGGTCGAATAAAGCAAAGCGGCTTTTGTATGGCAACGCATTAAATAGCATTAAAAAGACAAAAAGGAGAAAAATAGAAACAATGAACATTAATTGGGCTATTATTATTTTCTTTTTCATTTAGGAAAGTTTTCTTTAAAAAGTCGTGTGTCGTGGGCTAGTTTACAAACATTCAAACTATTTGTGAACCACACAAACTTTTGTCTGTTGTTTAAATGTTTGTAAAGTCCTCTGCGACACAGGAATTATTTCTAGTTGGAGAGTTGTATTTTACTTAAAGCAATAAAGATAGTGGAATCGTCTTAAAGGTGTGACCTGCAAGTTCTGGTCGATCATCTGGAAGATGATGACGGGCGCGTGCGTGTGGTACGCGTTGGAGTGCGGCTCCACGTCGGGCGCGCGCTGCCCCGCCCACTCTGCGCGCTCCGACTCCAGCGTCTTCTCCATCCATTCCATGTAGTTCGACTCCATTTTCTACGATACCAACATATCTGGGTCATCCTTGTTAGTACATCATCATAGTAATGGATGATATGCAATTGTTATGAAGTAGTCCTTCCGATATATGTATGTCCCAAAATATTCCAGAAAGGTGTTCCCGTAGTCGGGCTGCTTTAGGAGTCCATACCACATGATATGTTGTTTAACTTTGTTGGAATAAAATGACGTCATACGTCGTAATTGGTGTTAAAATCACAAGACTTATACTATAAAAAATAAATATTATACTATAAAAAATAAATATTATACTATAAAAATAAATATTCATATAGGTATATTACTAGATTTGCTCGTGGTTTCGCTCAGGAACAGTACTTTTGCCGGGATTAACTATACCCTATGTTATTTTCTGTACCCCTGACATCGTGTGTGCGAAATTTCGTTATGATCGGTCGAAAAGTTAAAGCATGAAAGCGTAATAAACAAACAAACTCACAATGCGATTGTGATAATATTAGTTAGGATAAATCCTAACCCATATACATATGATTTTAACAGGTAAAGCTACCTTTCGACTGAAATATATTAATATTAGGATACTTGACTATAGTACATAGTCAAATACCCGCTCACCAAATAACAATACATTGACGGCTCACCTGGAGATATTCATCTTGAAGTTTTTGCATAGTCTCTTTGCTAAGTAGTGGCGGTAATGTTGACACATCTATGTTCAACTCTGCACTGCCCATCAGCTCATGACCCGGGTAAGTGTTTAGAATCCAGGATAATAATGTCACATATTCATTCCCTTCAATTCCAGTGTTCACAACATCTTGAAGCTGTAATATTAATTTAACTTTAACAAAATAATCGGTACTATGCGCCAGCGTAACATGTAATTTCATAACTGAATGTATAATTTGAGTTGGACCTAACCAAAACATTAAACATAGCTAAGGGCTAAGGGCTATAATCAGATATTTGTATAAGTAATACAATGCATTGCCTTGCTGGTCTCACAGCATCATTTGTGTCTGCCGCGTCACTTGAGGCGACTAATAAATACATATTGACATATTATTATATTCTTGTAAATGTGTTGTAGTAATAATCTTGAGAACCTAGGTTTGACTTGTTGCAAAAGGGGTTTATTTTGTAAGTAACTAGCTGTGCCCACGGTTTCACTCGCATTTATAGTTACTGCGCCGCCCCTGTGGTTCGTAGCGTGATGTTATATAGCCAATAGCCTTCCTCGATAAACAGGCTATCCAACACTAAAATCCAATTCGAACCAGGAGTTCCTGAGATTAGCGCGTTCAACCAAACAAACAAACACTTCAGCTTTAAATGAGGTCTGATAAAAGTCAACGCACTCGCTGTTTATATAGTAATTAAAGTATATAAAGTATTTTATTCACTGTTTTATCCAAATACTAAGAAAATATTAGATATATCATTAATAGCGAAATATGGATATAAATTGGACAGCGAGGCGCCATTTCAGTCATAAAATGTGTTTCAAACATGAACATTAGCTGCAAGGTTAATACAGAAACTACCCCAGGATGGTACCAGCCAAGCTGGAGAATCCCTCCCTGAGCAAAGCTCAGGCTGCCCCACGGATTCTGGGGGGGGGGAGGGCAAAATTTATAATAAGGTATCAACGCAGAGAGAGAAAAGGAAAACAATACCTACAAAACAATTACTTCAATTCCATAAGGTAAGATCTTTATCTACCAGCGAATGGAACAATGAACAGAATACCACCCAGCGCAGACCGGAAACTGAATGGGTGCAAGTCACTACTAAAAAGCGACAACAATCTAGCCATGAAAAACCTGTTTCACTGAAACAAAGTAAACTTGATGTATACTGGTTATCTCAACCCTCACCAACAAAGACTTCTAACAGTTTTGCTGTTCTGGAAGACGAACAACCGACAGAGAACACCAACATAACACCTACCGTGAAACAAAGTAAGCCACCTCCAATTTTCGTTGATAAAGTAAGTAACATCCAACCACTGATAGAATTACTAGAAAAACATGCATACGATAACTATGACTTAAAATACTCCAAAACGAACAAGTAAAAACCCAACCGAAAACGTCTGATATATATACTGTAGTTGTCAAAGAACTAGATAATGAAAAAACAGAATTTTACACTTATAAACCAAAGCAAGACAGAAGCTTCAAAGTAGTTCTTAAAAACATGCATATCCCTCTACTTGTACACATGCAATCAAAGAAGCATTAGAAGAACTCGATCACGAATGCACCAACATCTGGAATATTAAACAGTATAAAACTAAAAAACAACTACCGATGTTTATAGTGGTACTAAAACAAAAAGACAACAATAAGTCTATATACGACATAAAATATCTTCTCCACTGTAAAATTGTGTACGAACCCCCGAGACCTAAACGGGAAATTCCGCAATGTGGAAAATGTCTCCAATATGGACATACGAAAACCTATTCTGGTCTGGGTGTTTCTATGTATAATATGTATGTATTTACAAAAAAAAAAAAGTATATATGTATGTTTATCCATTGTCTAGTATCCATAGTACAAGCTCTGCTTAGTTTGGGCTAGATAGTGTTGTGTGTATGTGGTAGAATATTATTATATTATTATTATTATTATTGTAGGAGAAGCCCAAAATGCATTAAATGTGCAGGTAATCTTTTATCAGCTGATTGTCCACGAAAAACCAGATCCGATAGCGTTAAGTGTATACTATGTGAAGGTAATCACCCGGCTAATCATAAAGGTTGCAAAGTTTACAGGGAATTACAAAAAATTAAATTCCCATCGGTACCTAAAAAAGAGAAAGGGCACATACGATTCTTCGAGAACATAAAACAAGTATACAGTACCTAACACACCAACAACAGGTCCAACATACGCTGAAAAAGTGGCAAACAGAGCTCAATTGCAAAATGACGAATTAAACAAAATAAATAATAATGATTATAATACGGACATAAAAGAATTAATGACAACAATGAAACAAATGATGCAACAATTAACAACAATGACAAATCTAATCCTAAATCTCACGTCCAAATTAACACAAAACTGGATGCCATAAAAACGGTACTCTGGAATGCAAATGGACTGACAAAACATACACCAGAGGTTAAAAAATATATGCAAATCAATAACATTGATTTAATGCTGATCTCAGAGACGCACTTCACTGAGAAGAATTATTTTAACATATCAGGATATAAATTTTACTACACCATGCATCCTGACGGTAAAGCGCATGGAGGAAGTGCTATACTGATCAAGAATAACATTCGACATCAATTGACCAGTAAGTACTGTAACGAAAAATTACAAGCTACAAATATAGTAATAGAAGATTGGTCTGGCCCTATCACAATATCAGCTGTATACAGCCCACCAAAACATACCATAAAGAAAGAGGACTATAAGGATTTACCTTAGGACCAAGGTTCTTAGTTGGTGGTGATTTTAATGCCAAGTACACATTTTGGGGTTCTCGGATAATCACCCCAAAAGGTCGACAATTATTGACCACTATAAATAAACTACGACTTGGGGTTGCTTCGACAAGTGAGCCGACATATTGGCCTACAGACACAAAAAAGATACCAAACCTGATCGACTTCTATATCACCAAAGGTATTAGCAGCAGCCACATAAGCTGCAAATCTAGTGCCGATTTATCTTCTGATCACTCCCCTGTTGAATTACTACTGAGTCGAAGGATTTTACAAAATAAACAGCCATGCAGGCTACATACTCGTAGAACCAACTGGAAATACTTTCGGGAATTAATAGCGAATTCGATAGATGTAAAAGTATCCCTACAAACAGATGAAGATATTACAAATGCAGTTGAACATTTTAATTTTATTATTCAGCAGGCTGCATGGATAACCACGCCTCCTCCCCCATCCCCCAATTCTGATAGATCTCACTGTTCAATATCAATTAGAGAAAATTAGAACTATCAAAAAAGCGTAAAGCTAGAAAGCGATGGCAGATTACAAGACATCCGGATGATAAAACAATCTACAATAAACTAACAGCCCAACTAAAGCAATTATTAAGTGACGATCGAAACCAAAGTACTACAGAGTATTTACAACAGTTGGAAGCTAAACCCTCAACAGACTACTCGCTATGGAAAGCGACAAGAAATCTTAAACGACCGATTAATCACTAACCACCTCTTCTCAAGGCAAACAACTCTTGGGCTACAAGTGATGCGGAAAAAGCTGAAGTGTTTATGGAACATTTACAGATAGTTTTCAAATCAAATCCTGACACTGGTTCAACAAAAATTTAAATGGTCTTAACATTCTTGGATCAAACACACCAGCTAGAGCTACCAATTGATAAATTCAGCAAAACCGAAATTAAAACCATAATTCAAAACCTAGACGTTGAGAAAGCACCTGGTTATGACCTAATTACATCAACCATTCTTAAAGAACCAGAAGAGGGCATAAAGTATATAACCCAGTTGTATAATGCTATTTTGCGAAGAGCTTTCGAAACACCACAGTGGAAAGTGGCAAAAATTATCATGATCCCTAAGCCAGTTAAAAACCTAGGTGATGCTTAGTCCTATCACCCAATCAGTCTACTCCCGATCCCCTCCAAAGTAATGGAGAACTTTTTCTAAAAATACTGAATCCTATTATTAATGAATACAAATTAATACCTGACTATCAATTCGGTTTCAGACAAAGAAATAGCACAATCGAACAAATACATAGTCTCGTTAAAGGTATAATCAGAACATTTGAACAGAAAGCATATTGTACAACCTCCATCCTTGACATATCACAGGCATTTGATACGGTCTGGCAAGACGAACATTTATATAAAAAAAATTTAATTAAAAAAAACCATGAACATTAGCTGCAATGTATACGTCGATAATCACGAGCATGACAGATTTCTCCGATTTTTTTTCTTTTAATAACGGCCACTCTCGCACTAATTATAATTCCTGTGTCGCGGCGGACTTTACAAACACTCAAACAACGGACTAAAGAACACTCTGAGTGTTCTTTATGTCCGTCTCGAATTTTTGTCCCGTATGGGATTCGAACCCACAACATTCGGCGCAGTGGCAGTGACAAGGCGACCACTTCAACCATTACGCTATCTGTGCAGTCAAAAAAATGGTTGTAATCCAAACAGCTATAAAAGAATTTCCTATCAAATGCTTAGGTTAAGGAAAGACCAAATGCGTATTTTGGGAATGTTTGCGTATTTTCATGAGGGATATAAAAAGGTTATTCAGTTTTGGCAACAGCAATTGATTTAAATCTCTATGGGCAATGGTAGCCACCTTCCACCAGACAGGTTGTATATTATATGCTTGCCAATTTGTTTGTCCACTAAAAACAAATTTTTAAAAATATCTAATTATTATTAATTATTATGGTATCCAATATTTTGCTATCAAATCTCTCATTACATCACTATCTAGAATAAAGTTATATGTCCTATTGTCTGCATATAATAAAGATAGTTACTTACACTTGCAGATAAACAAATATGGTACATATTCACATATTTATTCACAATATCGTAATGTGGCGGGAAGCAGGGGACACAGAGAGTTTTAACAACTCGTAGGTCTTCTAATATTAGTTGTCTTGTCAGTTCTAAGTATCGTACAAGCCACAACTTATTGTCTTCACGCTCGTCAACGCGAGTGCCTTCTATACGCTGTGCAACTGCACATTCTAACACCTCAAAAGCCTTTGCACGCCAATTTTTTGGACGGCCAGGTGGCATAAAACCAGTTTGGTTTTGTTGCTGAAAGTTGAAAACAAAAGTATTACTTATAACATATGATATAATTGAAATATAAATATATGATAATTTTAATGCCTATGCTATAACAAGATGTTTATTTCTTTATACACTATAAAAAAGACAGATTGTTTTGCCTATTACATTATATTATTATTAATTACCTGTAATGCCATCTGATCCCTTTTCTCTTCTCTTTCTATAATCCTTAGTGCAGTGACTATAACAGTAGGCTCTTTGCGAACAGTATTCAATGTTCGTGCCAGAATCAGCTTGATTTGTTTCTCAAGGAGATTAGATACCATTTCTACATCTTCAAAATAAGCCTTCAACATAATTTTATCATGGGAAGATTGGTTGGGTAGTCTGTGCAGCTCATACAATAAGTCATCTCTTGAGTTTTCTAAATCATTGAGACACTGAAAATAATATAATATTATTGTTTTATAAAGTTATTTTTTCCAAATCTGATAAAAGTTTGAGCTGGTAAGGTAGGTAGAAAGCAATAGAATTGAGTTGTTTGACATCTTACATCTCTGTTTAACCAATAAATATACAAATGTAATACTATATTATATTAATAATAAATACAAACTTGATGAGCATGTAGTAATTTGCCTTCTCCAATCCACTGTTTTGTTTTAGCCACACTCTCAGGCACTGTGAATATGTGTTTGAGGCTGTCCATAGCAGTCACATACTGAGAGTGTCGAGAATCTTCTTCCCTCACTGCTTGTAGAGATGCTACCAGCGGTGGTACACTTTTCAATAGCTCTTCCAATTCATCCATTCTATAGAGACCAAAAATACATTATCTTAGCTTTTAAAATTATATAAATCCAAATTGATAAAATTAAATTTATTTTCGGAATATTCCCTATGATACACAATATAAGACTCAAACCATTCTATAAGAAATGGTTCAGTGGGTTGTGGAACATTTTTAAAAGTGATAATAAGTTAAAGGAATTAGGAAGTCTAATACAAACATATTTTACATTATAGAGTTGCAAGCTTAACTGTCCTCTCTGTGCTAAATTACTTTGTGATGATTCAATAAACAGTTGCAAATGATATCAAGATAAACTTTGATGTAACTTACTTCAAACTAACTTGTTGAACATCTTCCAAACACTCCTGTAATTGCTTCAAGCCAACACTAACTCCATCCAGTTTGCCCTGAACAGCTGACTTTAATTGAGCTTCAATAGAAGCTTTCTTGTGAGTAATTCTCTTTTTGTAATGTTCTACCTGAAAACAGATAAATGTATGCTGCATGAAAAACATGTAATAGGTAATTGTAGATGGTAAATAGGTTTAGAGTAGTAAGTTCACACAGATATTCAGCACTATTTTAAGAAAGGAATGAAGGTATAGTTGGTGCTCTGGTTTAAATGGTCACTTTCCCATTATCAGCAGACGATTACGACCCAAATGCTGTGTGATTGACAAATACTTTTTACCAAGTATCTTTTTTTTTACCAACAATCATGATTCACAATCATGATTGTTGGTAAAAAAAAGAAGACAAACAAACAAAACTTAACAATTTTGATCAATCATTTTGAAGGGCGTTACCAATGAGTGACCTATTATAATATACTGTATTTTTGTAGACAAATATAAATTAAATAATGGACGAACCTTCTCTAGTTGACCTGGCCGCTGCATCATATTCATGACCATCTTTTCGGCCGCTGCTTTCGCTTCATCTTCTATTTCATCCATGGTACTCATTGCCGAAACGGTGTCTGGTTGTGATTTATATTTATTTATTTCAAGACTTACGAATAGTCCTATATATTTGTATTTATTTATAAGACTCTTATAATTTTTATTTTAATCAAATCTCTGTTTTGATATTTCTGACAAGTAACAAGTAGGTAGGGCGTAGACAGTCCGCAACATAGATAAGAATAAGTACTAAAGTACTAAAGTAGTACTGGTCCGCAGTAGCTTCATTGTAATCATTGACGTAGGAACACTACAAATACAGTATAAGCTGTTGCCTCTAACTTGCTTATATAAAACGCATACCGAAATAGTGGCTCTAAAACTCGATGTCCTTTTAAAAAGGGAAGATTGTAATCATTGAAGGACAGGAATTTTTACGCACTAAGCGGATAAAAGATAATTAGAGTAAATATCATGCCTCATGGTATAAACCAATACACGTTAAAAATAGTTAGTAATAGTTAATAGTTAGGGCTGGTCCTCACTAAATATTTTCAATGGACTAACCTAGTTGTTGACATTGACGTGTTGATAACGTCAGCTCATCAGCTGTTAGATGACAGCTGATGAGCTGACGTTATAAACACGTCAAAACCCTCAGACGTCAGTGATCAGTGTAAATTGTCTTCGTTCTAGAGTTATTTATCTTTGTGAACAATTTTCCTGGTCTTATTTATGATATTGTTGTTAATATTCCGAAAAGATGTGGGAAATACTAATACTATTAATATTATCAACATTAGCCTTTAAAATAACAGATGGATTAATTCCCAACCTTAAAGACCTGTTCGTGAACGCCGGTCTTTACGGAGTGGATTTATGTAAAACAAACAAGAAAAAAATGTAAGTTTGAATATGTACGTAAGTGGTTAAAGTTTATACTATTGATAATATGTATGAATTCTGGCCAAACTCGGCTTGGTAATTAATAAAATAAGTATATAAATAAAATTAAGTTACAATAAAATATACTATTGAAGTAAGAAGTACTTGAAAGTTAGAATATAGATATGGAGTTGATTGCATGAAAATTAATGCTGCATAAAATAATTATTATATTAACGCAGAGATGATTATACTAAATAAATATATATAGCAGATATACTTAGGTACTCAAATAGGATTTTAGGTGTAAGCTATATAATAGTTGCTGGTGCCTGGTAACCATACCATCCACAGGGATTCTATGGTTATCAGGCACAGTGGAGATACAGACCAATACTTGGCCCACAATTTATTTTATTAATGATTGCAGACCGTTTGATTCAGCTTTAGCTGAACTGAGTGTAGAATTGCTTCTTGCACTGAATTTGTCAACTAATAAAGTAGCAGCTCTGATAGATTTAACAAAGCTGCTACTTTATAATAGCAGTTAGCTGGCTAACTCATAGCCAGTTGCACTCACTGATCGGTAAACGATTAGCGAGGCTAAGTAACATTGGGTGCGGTCAGTCTATAGATGGGTGACCGCTTAGTGGTATTTCATCTGAGTGTCTCCATGCTTCTGAGGGCATGTAAAAAAGTCAGTCCCGGATGTTGCCAAATTGACAGTAGTCATTAAGCCATGTCAGAGGCCTACGGGCGGCTTGAACAACTCTTGACAACAGTTTGGCCACTAACTACAGAAAAAAAAAATAAGACAAGAAAGATCATTATTATTATTGCTTTTGATAATTTTGTTACTTTGTCTACAGCCCAGAAGCAATAGGTGTCGTTTCAGGATGTGTCTTCTTGGTAACAAGCTTCTTATATATCCCCATTGTATTTGGCAATGGATTGATGGATAGAGAACATTTTCCCCACAATGAGGTAAGGCATATTATTATAATATTATTTTCATGAGAATCAACAAGTGCGCTACACATTATTAAATTTTTTTGCATTTCATATTGACTCAAATATTAATTATATTGATTGTTTAAATTTAATAAATATAGATGTAGCATGGTAGATGACTATCAAAGTTATGACCTATGACTGTTGATAATAAGATATGGCTGTGGATTAACTGTGTAATTTTCTCAGTTTGCAGAATTATTGGCTGGACTGTTATCAATATGCTGTATGCTGCTTCTAGGCTTTGCTGATGATGTTTTGGACTTGAGATGGAGATACAAACTGCTACTACCAACAGTGGCATCATTACCTTTACTTGTAGTGTATTTTGTCAATTTCAATTCTACTACTTTTGTAGTCCCAATACCCTTAAGATATTGGTTGGGTGTTTCTGTGAATATTGGTAAGTAACTTTGTGTTACAAACATTACTTGACTGGGAAGTAACAATATTATGCTGGATTTGTATAGATATGATTGCAATCTTTGAAATGTTGAATCCTAACTATTGAATTACAGAAGTTATTTCTCACATGGCACAAACATTCAGATTTGTTAGTTGGGTTAAAAATGACACAATGAATTATAAAATAAAACTAATTAAAATTTCTTTTAGGGTTTTTGTACTATATTTATATGGGAATGTTGGCTGTATTCTGCACAAATGCTATAAACATTTTGGCTGGTATCAATGGACTGGAAGTGGGGCAATCTGTTGTTATAGCCGTATCTATAATTGTTTTTGACTTGATTGAATTGAGGGGAGATCAATTCAAAGCTCACATATTTTCATTATACATCATGATACCATATCTTGCTACTACATTGGCATTGTTGAAGCACAACTGGTAAGTACAATACAAATATTCTTCTTTACCTACAAAAATTGTAACATAACACATATGTACCTATATATAACACAAATATTATTATGTATTTTTCCAAGAAATATCTGTCTACTAATATTAACATGGTAATCTATACTTATAATATAAAGAGAAAATATTAGATTTTTTGTTTGTAAGGATTCAACACAAAAACTACTCAACGTATTTAAAAACTATAGTAACCAAGAATCTAATTGCAAAAACGAGTAAAAGCTATACGCTCTGTAACGCGGTGTCTCATTCTCGCACATATTTCAAACATGCAATGAGAAAGCTTTCAGAAATCGTCGTAAGGAATATGTATATACATATGGCCGCTCAAATCTTAAGTACCCAATGAATATACAGAGACAAATAATTTGTGTCCGTTTCGACTGCTCGGACACAGTGTCATAGAAGAAAAACGACTACAATTCAACATTACGAAGGAATTTGTAAAGCACTAACAATGAAAGTCGCAAATTCGTAAATCCAATATCTAGAAAGTTGTAAAGGTTTGACCATGGCCGATTTTAAAGCTAAATCATAAAATTAAACAAAAACAACAAAACAAAGCTAAAAATTAAACAACAACAACATTCTTAAACATAATACTATGTATTAATAGACATAAAGTTTTATTCAAATATTCTTCAGGTATATCACTTATTTTAACAATCACAGTTCGTTTCATACGTTGTTGTACCTATTGATTGAAATCATAATGCAAGCTCAGATATTTTTCACAAACATCTTTTGAAGGCGAAACATACACAAAAACACGATTAAATCACAACAAAAAATTCTGTACTTACTTTTTACTACAACAGGTTCTTACTTATCTTATAAAATTGAAAATGTCTGATTGGCCACCATAAATTATATCTTGGTCACCCTTCTTCCAGCTTGTAGTATAGCTTTTAAGTTCTATTGGTCGTGAAATTCAAACATTAGGGCTTTATTCATGGTCTACATTTTCTTCGAAATCGTATCAGTGGTTAGCAAAAACAAAGGGACTTCTACTAATCTCCGTTTAAGAGAACTGCGGCCGTGGTTAAACCTTAACAACTTTCTGAATATTGGATCTACGAATTTGCATCTTTCATTGTTAGTGTTTTACAAATACCTTTGTAATGTTGACGCAGTCGTTTTACTTCTACTGCACTGTGTCCCAGCAGTCGAAACGGACACACTAATTTACATGTAGATAACATGTGAGACCTCATTCTAGGCTGAAAGTTAACTTAAAGTTAGTAGTAGGTATTTTAAGTTGGTAGCCTGGCTGTCCCTCGCAGTTTAACACGTGTCTAATTACTACTCTTCTCCCGTGGCTCGTAGCGTGATGTTATGTCTACAATCTACCTTAAGAGTTGGGTTATTAAATGCAAAAATATTTTTCAAATCCGACTACGGTACGGTAGTGTCAGCAACAAACAAACTCTTCTGTTTAGTTATATTTGCACACAAATACTAACGTTCTTTTTTCATTGCAGGTACCCCGCCAAGGTGTTTGTTGGAGACACCTTTTGTTATGTATCAGGCATGACATTTGCAGTAGTAGCGATTTTGAGCCATTTTAGTAAAACAGTTTTACTCTTTTTCTTGCCACAAATAGTTAATTTTCTTTATTCGGTGCCTCAATTATTCCACGTCATTCCATGTCCAAGACATCGTTTGCCTAAATATAGTGCTGAAACAGATTTACTCCAAGCTAGTAGAACTATAATCGCCAAAAAGGATATCACTTTCTTATCGAAACACATACTCCGATTGTTAACAATTTTGCATTTGATAGATAAAATTGAAGATGAGGAAAGTATAACAATTAATAATATGACATTAATAAATTTATTTTTAATTAAGTTAGGGCCAATGTCTGAGGTTCGTTTGACCACAAAACTTATGGTTTTCCAAGTTGTTTCCAGTTGTATTGCTTTTGTAATAAGATACCCATTAGCAATATATTTTTATGATAGATTAGAATAAGAAATGTTATTAAAATGAGATGGATGTTAACGATAGTTTATTTTATAAAAGGAATTGCCAAAGAGGATTTTGTGATGAAATCTATAACTGTACACTGAAATGGTTTAGAAAAACCAAAGTGGAAGTGGACATAGCCCGAAGGTCAAAATTCAATACGCTTAAAAATTTTAATAGTCTAGAATTAGTGTTTTGTTTTCTCTTTAATATTATCTTTCACAAGGGCTTTCTCTTGTTGATAACAATATCCTTGCCAGCGCAAACTAGGCAGGTGCAAGAAACTTAAGAAGACGAAAGGTGTCTTCGCTATGCTACGACAGGTAGTTTTATCCTTGATGATGCCCTCTCAATCCACTTTTCGTCATCATTATAACAGTATATGGGTATATACTTTTAGGTATTCTGCAACTCGGGCCAGGTTACGTAATAGTATCTACCTATGGCAGAAATTTTATACCACTTCCACTGTGTTTATTTCGTACATGAATTGGCATTTAAAATCATTCCCCTAAAAAGTGATGATTTTTATATTTTTCTATGATGCTGTTGATACAATAAAAAGCATATATAAAACTAAATAAGTCGTTTTATTTTGTTTCCGATTGATATAACATAAATTGTTATACATGTATTGCCAAAATAATTTAAATACGATTATTTTTAAGCATCTTCAAATTGAGCTATTATAACCAGATGACATACCTAATATACCTAATTAGGTACCTATAAAAATAATTTGTCAAACCAAATACCTACATTAAGAAGAAAATAGTTAGGATACATTTTGTTGCATAACTATTAAGTAAAAAGAAACGATAGATTACCTACTAATGTTGTGAAGATACCTAATTGTTATTCGTTTCGGGCAAATAAAATAACTATATGGCGGGCACTCGCTTGTAACGGTACTAATATGTAGACCAATTTAAATCCAATATGTAATACTGAGCAGTGTCATATTGAACGGTAGAACTACACAGATTATTTGATCCATTTGGTCCTAACATTGACGTAGGTTACGGTAGAACGAGGTGGTTATATGTTGCATCTGGCCCGAGCCTATAAAAGTTTTACCATTCGATATCAAAAGTGGTGTGGATAACAGCTATCGTGATTACCAAGAAAGACATACCTAATTATGTACCGGGCCATATTCTCGCCTGTAACTAGTTGCGATTAACTTGTTTGCGTTTTGTGGGTCTACCATGAGTTTTCGACTAGCTGAAACTCGACACGTTTAATCGACGACTTAAAATGATTGGCAGATTAGGTCGGTACCCAAAAGTTCTACTTTTTTAAAAATAGCACTTTGCAGAAACGTCTGTATAAAATGTATGGAAAACATACAGATAACTAAACGTGTCAAATTCTCTAAGGAGATATGAACATTTTTGCTGTAAATACTATCTGAAAGCTTTCTAGTCTCGCGAGGGCAACAAATTTATGTGTTGTCACGTCGAGCTTATCACTGTAGTACCTATTGCCTTTTATTTTATATATTGTTAATAAAAAAAATTTTTTTAATTATATCATAAACTTGCATAATATATCAGACACCACATATACTTAGACCATATACAAGTAAAATACCTTTGCCTTAAGAATATATAAATCATGTTGGTAAGTAGGTACATAATTATATGTATAATTTACGTTTATGTACACACAGCGACACATCAACCTAGACTGTTTGGACTTTGAACTATTAGAAGTTGAACGCTGTAAATCGTGCGAGAGAGTGTGTTATATTTTTGTTACGCTCAATCCTTATCATTATGTCGACACCACTATGCACTGTCCCTTTCCGACAATTCTCTATTTTGTATGTAGCGTAGTTATGCGTATATAGGGTGTCTAACTTGATGTGTAGCCGTGTGTACCTATATTAAAATTTGAAGATATTCGGCTCCACAAAAAATATTTAAATAATTGTACTTAAGTAATTTCGCGATTAACGTCAGCGATTTCTACCATATATTTAGATTAATTCGATCAAAATCTGGAGGCGCTTGAGAATCTATCGATATATTGAAAGCTTAAAGCATAGGTATAGGCTGTCTATTCGTTTGTTCGTTTCTTTCTCCACATTTCTCAACGTTATATTCTGAATTAGGTGACAAAACAATTTGTAAATTTTAATTTGCGTTCGGTTAAGTAGATGTTATAATAGATATATATGTATATTGATATACCGCAGGACAGTAATTATTAGGTAATATGTATATTGAAAAGATCCGCTGTCATTCAGCGAAGTTGAGAGCTATGACAACGTATTGAATAAAGACCGTAGAACCGAGAATCACGTGGCTCAGACTGGGTGAGTTAAGGAGCATGCACTCTAATGGCTCATTTACACTCGGTCGCCTGAAACCTTCATTATTGTCTTGCTTACACACAAGCCACTGCACTGCTTACGGCTAGATTTGAACTTTATCGATTTCAGCTGCAAACTGAGTCTTCCTTTGTTGAATAGACCTTTGCACCGAGTCGTTGGACGTCTAGTGTACCTATGTGGGCCATACCGCGTGCCAGTAACAATGTTCCTCTTGTACGTAGTACTTATTACACAATATCAATGCTAGGACGTCATTACTTATGCCGTAGCTGTAATACACACACTGGCTGGTCATGTTTTAATTTATTCATTGTCAGATGTTAGATTTTGTAGAATTAAACTGTTAAAATACATAAAATATTTTAAGTACTTAAGTACAGTATATTTTTAATATGTGGTTATTTATATATTTTAATATATGCTTCTATTTTTGTGACAAGTAAAGGTCTATCCATACATATCAGAGTCGTGCCCGGGGCGTTACAAGGCCGTGGCCGTGCTAGTACACTGAAGCTCCGTCGCCGTGCCGGCCCGGGCACGGACGTGTGTGAAGGTTCGTTCATATAAAATGTACACACCAATATATTTTTGAGTCCGTGACGGGGCACGGTCCGTCTACGTCCGGGCACGACCCTGATATGTTTTGACATATTGTTTTCTTTTTATTAAATATACCATGATCACCATGATAATACTTTATTATTCGAGTTAAAGTTAAGAAAGAATTGAAAGAAAACATGAATAACAATATGGACTGTAGTAGTAAACTCTGCAACAGATTTTAAACTTTATAAAAATTCTATTAGGCTGCATTTATTGTGAATGTGAAATTAAACTAATCCAAGAGGTTTTCTTCATCAGTATTGAATTGCATGTGGTTAGTTAAGAGTATTACAAAGCAATTTTTATAATTGATTGTGGTGCATTTTATATATAATATTATGATTGAATAACCACCATTGATGTTATGCATGAGCTACAATTAATAATATAAATACATTCATAACATTCACTACGAATACAAAGCCTATGACATATAAATGTATAATTAGATATATATATATAACAGAAACAAGGCTAATTACTTATATAAATTCATTTCACTATCTTATTAACCAGCTTTATTTACACGAATTGTATTATATATTACAATTTTCTTTGGCCTCATTCATTACAGTTTCATTTATGCCAAAGTTACAAAAAGACAAAGAATACTTATTTATGATAATAAATAGATAGCATTCGGAAAATGTAAGTATAAAATGGCTACTCTCTATATCATAAATTGTAAACTTAATTTAACCAAATATCATACAATATATTGTCTTCTGCATCATTATCATTAATAACCCGGAGGGTCTTGAGGGTTTGTAGGTAAAATGTTAATTCAGAGGTAACTACTCCATGTTGAGGACTACCATTTGCAACTATATTCATTTTTACTAACTGTTCTCTCAGTTTATCCTTGAAATTATCATGTACTCTTTTATAAATGGTCCTTATTTGTTCATTAGGTAAGATATCAATGAGAGCTTCATGTAATTTAACTAAGTGCTTAGATATATTTCGGAATGTTTGAGATGGAACAGGTGGCTTAGCATCCCACCCAGTCAGCTGAGAGGCAAGCATATTACTTACTATGAGACAAATCTTATTTTCTATTTCTTGCTTATGGCTCACTATATCACTTTCTATATTACTAAAACCATTAAGTGATAATTCTTTAGAATGCTGTTTCTCAAGCAAGTATCTAATTTTAGGTAGAAACCACATCACAACTTGTAGAGATCTGGAGACAAGTGCCAGATTTGATGTGGAGATTGTTTTCAATCCAGCACTTTGTATTGCACCAGCACCCAGTACCAACTGGCAGCACCGAGAATTAAACAACTGTATTAATTCTAACATGCAGCGGACCAAGTACTGAACAATTACAGGTGACTGTTTTGTTGCATCACAATATTCAAGTAAAATTTTTATCAGAAGCTGAACTGTAGCCACAACTGCATAACTTTCTTTATTTATATGTAAATATTTTCCATCAGGTTTGCCACCGTCATACTGTTGTGTATTGGGTATTTCACCTGTGTCATGTATTGTGTTTATTGCACTTTGTAATTCACAAGGGATATCTGCTGCTTTCCATCGCTCAGCATTCAGAGCTGTGGTCAATTGAGTTCTTCTTTCAGTGTGCAAGCATTGTATATACTTCATTGCATAACTTCTTAATGCCAATTTCATTGCGTCACTACAATGCCCTGTAATTTTTTCACTTTCATCACAGAAGTTTTCAATAAGTTTGGATAAAATTGACAGTTGAGACATATCAGAAAACACGTAATCCTTGTCAGTTTTAGTAACTATGAGGTTAGCACACCTTTCATTGCAGTAATCTGAAAGAGATGCAATCATTTTCTTCAATTTTACTTCAACTGAGAGTAATTCTTCAGAGGTCCAAATATCTTCACTATCGTTTCCTGTCACATCATCCATTTGAGTAATTTCCAATATCAAATTGTTTAATGATAGTATTCTCTTAAACAAATTAATTAAGTTTGGGGTCACTTTTTGCATAAATGTAATGCCTTCATTACACAGTAGTCTTGTATTGTCAGCATTTGAGCCTCTTAATACAATTTCTGTGCTTCCGTCTCTTTCAGATATTATTTCTATCACACATTGTTTAATTGTTGCTTGAATTGAAGTCATTGCCTCTATTTTGAAAGTATCTATAAAGTCAAATTCTTTTAATCGAAGTATTCCTGATACTATAGATACAATTTTTTCTCTTTCAGGAATATCTGTATCATCCTTAGGAGGTCTATTCAAATCTGTTACAATGAATCTTAAAAATTCATTGCTTAACATTTTATGTATTAGCCTTTTCATTTCTGTTAATTGAGGAGATAAATGCCGAAATGCTTGAATGCCTGACAGTCGTGTGGATAACACTTTCTGTGTAGAACTAATTAAGTCTAATGCAGCTACATAGTCAGAGGTGCTCAGAAGAAGCTGTATCATTGGTTGTGTCTGTTGCACTGTGCCCATTAGTTTTAATAGTTCATGAACATTACTTAAGTTATGATTTATTTTTGTCAAACTCGCCAACTTTAATGGACATTCAGTTAAATTTCCTTTGACATTGTTAATATTGTGTCTTGTTTTTCTAACTGTACTTACTGCTCGGGCCATCTGTTCCATTATTGTATCATGAGAAAGCATGGCATGAAAGAATGCATCAGATTTTTGAGCTACTTGTTTTGATATTTTCATCTCTATAACATCTAAGTATGTACTTAAGACTTCTTGAAGAGATCTTATTGCAATACTGGGGTCTTCAGAATTATTCAGACTAGGAAATACTTTGCTAAATACATCTGGATCACTTAATGGCAATGACTGTTCATAGAATATGCTGGGCACTTCACATACATTTTCTACTATTGGAGTCTTTGTTTTTACTGGTACTCCTTCTTTTAATCTACAGTGGCGGCGGTACTTCTTAGCGACTCTCTTACAGTATGATTCAAAATGTGCTAAAGTGATTTCAGGTAGATAGGGACTTGGGTATATATCTACCTTATCAATGAAACTATCACCCCACGTCTTAGTAAAAAAATTGCTTTGTTTGCCCTTGTTTGGATCATTTAAGACAGCTGGAAGGTTTTGTGAAGACGAGTAAAAAGTCCAGTCATCATTAGAGTCTTTTGTATACAGATGGTATTCTCTTACGTGATACTTGAATCCTGCTTTTCGTAAATCACCAAATTGCAATGCTGAACACATGCCATTTTGTCCATATTGACATAGAATTATGGATCCTTCCTTCACACTGTGCTTATCTTGAACATGTCTGAAAAGCAATTTAATCAATTTAGAAATTTCCCTTTAATTAATATAGCTTTTGATCTTGAAATTAACATGAATTATGCGTATAACCTTTCGAATTCCGTGGCTGAAGTGAAAAGTAGTCTTGGGCAGTGGATACAGTTTTGCCATGTAGGCTTTTTACATGAAGTAGAGTTGTCCTCCATACCATCTTTGTCTTGTAAACCTAGTAACTAATTATTATATCCTCAAGGTAACCAAGGAAGTAATCATTGATGTACCAAATTTAATAAAATTTGCCCGAATAGCTCATGACATGGTAAATAAAAGTGACAGATGACATTGGCTAGAAGTAGAATGACACGATTCGATTAAATTGACATTGACATGTGTTACGTCTGCACAGGGTTGTTGTGTTAAGTTTACTTTAGCTTTTGGTTTTAGGCTTCATTCACACATACCACAACCACACCACATCGACGCGACAAAAGGTGATCAAGCAGTGGTTACGTGTGACGGTGTGAATAGAGTTGCAGCTTTTTGCTGTTGCGTAATCGTTCCTACAGAATGTGGATGTGGTTGAGTTGTCGTTAGTAGTTGCGATGTGGTTGCGACGACGCAATGACGCTCACGAAGGCAGACAGATAGTTCGACAGCGGTTTTCGTTGAGGAAACACGTCTTGACTGAACAAACTCATGGAATTCGAAGAGGAAACATTTTTATTGCTATTCAGTACAATGCAGAATGAATGAAGAGGACAGGCGCAGGCGTGCGCGCATTGTCGGTGCCTCGACGAAGCGTTGTGTCTGCGATGTGGTCGGACGCTAATTCGCGGTGTCGCTGGTGGTTGCGTTGTGGTTGCGATGTGGTCGGTATCACCCGTGTGGTCGATAATGACGGCAAAATGTAGTCCATGTAAATTCTACTATTTATTTTCAATACAAAATTGCGCCCGTCCACTTGGTGTGGTTGTGGTACGTGTGAAACAAGCCTTAGTAATAAATATTTAGAAATTTCTTCCCAAATTAATTAATTAAGTGATGAGGTTATTATAAAAAATATTACCTACTATAAGTTGCAATTCCTCGAATGCCAGACTGGCGGACTGCCAGTGTGCGGCTGCTACTCACTAGGTTCAGAACGTCAATGAGCGATAAATATTTCAGACTATCCTAACTATATCTTTTCGGTTGCAATGCTAACTCTTATGTATGTGACGCTGACTTTATGATGTATTGGTGCCGGTCTGTCTTATCCTTATCGCGGTAGGTACGGATAAGTATTCCTTCAGTATCATTGTTAGGAAGGATTTAAATTATTTGTGATTTTCCACATGATCATTTAAGAATATCTGAATTTATGTTGTTTTTTACATATTGTTTATAGCTCGGGTTGTTCATTTCACCAGTGTAATTGAATGTATGCATAGGAGGATTCATGTTTCTTATAGCGTCCTGCGTCCCACTCGTCGAGTCAGGCTTTCTTTAACCTCTGAATTGTTTTGTAAGCTGTAGACATGGTAAATCGTCATTCTGTCCTGTTACGTGATAACTACCCCCGGCGATTATTAGTTTCGTATAGTAGGATGTCTTTGTAGCGTAATTATTATTACTAGCGATCGTCTAGTAGTCGAAATTCGACCATAATTGATTTAAATTTTAAGTTTGATTGTTATTAAGGTTTTATCGTTTAAAACTATACTCTTATAATAACATTTCATTTAGATTTCAATCTATACAGGATAATATATCAATATTTTCCAAACATATTATTATTTACTTAACTATACTCTTTAATTGACAATATTCTTAAGCTTGCTACTTTGTTTTTTGTTTTACATATAAATACGTAAATCTATACTAATATTATAAAGCTGAAGAGTTTGTTTGTTTGTTTGCTTGAACGCGCTAATCTCAGGAACTACTGGTTCGAATTGAAAAATTCTATTAGTGTTAGATAGCTCATTTATCGAGAAAGACTATAGGCTATATAACATCACGCTACGACCAATAGGAGCGAAGCAGCAATGAAAAATGTTGCAAGAACGGGAAATATTCTCTTATGTGATGCAGACGAAGTTGCGCGGGTCAGCTAGTATATTATAATATAAATAGTATATATCATTCCGATCCACACAAAGGAGGCTGACGGGGGATTTTCAAAAAAAAATTTCGTTGCGTAATGGAATTCCTACCAGAACAAAAAACAATATTAAAGTAAACAAGTGTTATCGGCTAACAAGTTAACTCTAGTTTAAAACAAAGAAATTTAATATGATAGGTTTCTAATTTAACGAGGAATTAATATTTTAAGGAAGGATTTAAGGATGGTAACTAAGTTCCATTAGGTCACAAAGTTTAGATTGGTATTAAAACTTAGTAGTAGAAATGTTATTATTTTTATTATAATAAATTTTAACAAGAACAGTCTTCAAAATCACAAATTAAAATTAGAAATTTAAATA
The DNA here is from genome assembly GCA_963675205.1 of Catocala nupta. NCBI lineage: Eukaryota > Metazoa > Arthropoda > Insecta > Lepidoptera > Erebidae > Catocala > Catocala nupta. The sequence continues at coordinate 19,172,128 of OY776086.1, read as the reverse complement.
AATCAATCAATTTTTCTACGAAAACTATTCCTCAACGCTACTTTATGGCACGTTTCATTGCACAATCATGTTTGTATTTCGGCACTTTTCTAGATAACATGTTATAAAAGTTAATGTTTAAATAAAGATTTAAATTTTATTCTTCTTAACAGCTTAAATCTGAGTAGGAATCATATGAGAATAATTTTAAATTAAATCTAAATATCACCACGAAAGTAGGTGACGTTAATGGAAAAGGTCGTTACGTTTAGGAAATATAAGGCACAGGTTACATTACTTAGAATGAATCAACTTTAAATTAGAACATGCTAAAATAAAAGGCTTCTTTTTCTTCTTCAGTCAGCTCATTTATCTTCTTAAAATGCTTCTTCAGTCTTTTAAGTTCCTTCTTTTTATGAATTTCATTCTTTTCTGGGTCCTGTTTTATTTTTCTCGGTATCTTCTGGACCGCTCCGTCTGCCGTCGACGCCATAGTCGGGTCTAAAATAAATAGGATTTAATTTAGAGCTGTATGATGTACCACCAACTATTCAATCGTATTTCATATTTGTTCAATAAAATCGAAACATCGTAAACAACGATCATCGTAAATTAAGTCCAAATACTTCACTAAATTACTCTTCATCAACAATAATGAAAGAGTCTCTCAACAAATAAAAACGACATATTATATACATATATTGAAAGCGATAAAACAATGAGAAAATCAAAAGAAATCATGAAATTACGATATGTATTTCAAAATGCACAAACACGCACAATAATAAAAGATTTTTTTTATATTCAACTTTAAAAAAATAATATCGTGATGTCATGTGTAAACCATGCTTTAGAATTCCACTATACAATACGTAGTAAATACACTTTTTTCTAATTAGCCATGAAAAGTTATAAGTCAAATAAACATTACTCACCTCAAAAAAGTTCGTAGTGTAACACACAAGATTTCGTGACTTGTTCGTGACGCCCGACCATTCACTCACATGTTACAGACGAAACTGCTGTCATTCCTGTCCCTTGGACTTCCAAATCACTGTTGGTGGATATCTCCTGACCTTATGACCTTGTGGCCCCTATATCTCGGGGGTCTTTTGACCCACAGGTCCCAGCAATACGGCTATGGCAGAGATTTGTGTACCTAAATGTTACCAATAATAAAAAATGCATACAGTTTGTTAATTATTTTGCTCAAAATCTGTAAATCAATGTCACGTATGTGGAATTTTCCATCAACGTTACTTTGAGGGACAGGATAAAATGTGTAATTTAAAATATTTTTTACTCTAATACCTTAGGTTGGATATCACTGATATTTTACGTTCGTAACTTTTCAAAACCTGCGTTCTGCATTTCAAAAGTCATCTTTATTCTTTTTGATAATGCTTAAATTTAAAGGCTTGTTCCCAGTCGTCACCACTGGCTTCGTTGCCACTGAGGACAAACGAGAAAAAAAATACCATTTGTTGCCAGTGGTGACGAAAGGTAAAATGAAATATTAGCTGTCACCAGTGGTGACGATCGGGATATAGAAAAATCCCAATCGTTTCCAGTGGTGACGCTCGAGATTATGAATTCCCGATTATTGTCAGTGGTAAAGTAACATATACAAGATGTATTTAAAGAGATCAAACTAAGTCGACGGCGCCCCGCTTCGCGGGGCTCCTATTTTTGGGTGAGTTTAAGAAGGAACCTAACATAACCTAACCCTTCCGAGACGGAATGGCAGAACGGAATTTTTAATTTCTTCTTCTTTCATAGTTACTATAGCACCTACGACGCCTTAAGGTTTAGGGGTAGGAAAACGTTATCCCCTTTTTAAGTTTGATATTAAGGGCAACATTTTTATTTGCTTTACATTATGTACCGAATGTGATTATCTAATAATGTGATTTACAATGAATGTAAGGTATTGTTTTTCAAATTAAACATCTATCTTGATACTCAAACTCGTCTTAATTTAATTCCCATAGTAATGCAACTAAAAATACATAATTTACACTACTGACAACAACTCCGACTTTTTTCGTCCTAACTGTTACCAGTGGCAATAATTGGGATTTTGATGACCCATATCTCACCACTGGCAACAATTGAGGTTTTAATGATCCATTTGTCACCACTAGCAATAAATGATATTTTTTTTCTCATTTGTCCCCAGTGGGAACGAAGCCAGTGGTGACGACTGGGAACAAGCTAATTTAAATAAAATACTTTGATAGATTTGCGTACTTTGAACATGTTAATAATCAATTTTAAACTAATTTTATCGTTAACAGATTAAAACACTAAAGCTTTAACTGCATTTGCCTGAAGAATACAAATTTAAATTTATAGGACACGCAATTTTCTATTAAACATTATTTTTTTAAACGACTAGCATATTATTCAATTATATATTGATATAATTATGTAACAATAGTTACGAAGAATAGTACTACATCAGCCGAACAATGCCAAAATACGACGAACGCGATTCGATTGCGTATGTCAAATGCATGGATGTGTGCGTTTAATATTTTTTCGTTATTTTAATGTATTTCTAATGCGTATTTTATATAAATATTAGGATTCGCCCCTCCTTCTCCATATAAACTTTAACTGTGCCTCATACCTACTCATACGTCTGCGCAGTTTTCGTAAAAAGGGGTACAAAGTTTTTGCTTCACGTATATAGATGATGCACCCCGTATCTATTTAATAAAAAATCTTTATACTTAGTAGTAAACTTATTTACCACCTACATCATACCATGTGGACTTAATAATCAATCTCGCGGTCCGGGTGTCCACACCGCCTTAGTTAAAAATTGACTAACACGCTTCTATGGCAGTCAGGTTACGGAACACTTTAATATAGGCAATATGGTCTTGCCGATAGGTATGATATGCGTAATCAATTTATTCATGAAATATAAGTCCAGCTTAATTATGTTATATATGTGTCTAGAAATATGCTGCTGTTACATGCAGAGTGTTGCTGTCAGTCTGGCACCTGTAGACACATCAGTAAAATAGTGTTACGGCTAATGCCCTCTGTCGGCACTGTGGGGAAGAGTCGGCGCTTTCTAATAATAATTTATTACAGCACCATCTATTGACATCTTACGGAACTACATATTTGTCGATACGAGTTCAGTGGAGAAAGCGCTGGCACACTCTCGAACCATCGCGCTGTTGCGTGCCGTGTGTGACGTTTTCTAGAAAACTCCAGAAGCGCTTTACCCGCGTATAAATAGAGCGCACGCGCACCGCCGAGTCAATTTACTATCGTAAGCGATCAAGTGTTCATCCAAGCGAACGGAAGCGAAAATACTACGGAGTTTGAAGCAGTTACAGTGGAAAAGTGTAGTATAGTGTTTGTAGTGCTTTAAATTTAATTGTGTGATAGAATAAAACGTTTTAGTCGGTAATATTGTTTTATATTCTTATCCGTCGAACCCAGCACGTAACAAATTGGTGTCAGAAGTGGGATAAGAATATGCCAGTACTACCGAAGGAGGAAGTGGAAGGGGTGCGTACCAGGAACCAGCGCCAGCAAGATGTGGACCAGAGGCGCTTTGGAGACGCCCCCTCGCCGACGTCAGTGGGACCACGTGACTCCGCGGCTGCAGCGGAACCATCTAGTGCAGCTCACTCGCCGGTGAATCCTGACCTCGCGACCCTGATGGCGTTTATGCAGGAGCAGTCACGCCGCCTCGAGGAACAGCTGCAACGCGATAAGGAAGAGGGCATGCGCCACCAGGAGAAGCAGGCACACCGCCAGGAGGAGCATGTACGCCGCCTCGAGGAACAGCTGCAACGCGATAAGGAGGAGGGTATGCGCCGCCAGGTGGAGCAGGCACGCCGCCAGGAGGAGCAGGCACGCCGCCTTGAGGAACAGCTGCAACGCGACAAGGAGGAGAGTATGCGCCGCCAGGAGAAGCAGCTGATGATGTTAAAGGACCTCAGCGCTACGGTTGGCAAGGAGTTGAAGGAGATGAAAGAGCAAGTCCAACGCCACGAAAGTCGCATTGCTGAATTGGAGAAAACGATACGTGAGCTCAAGTCTGGAGATGGGATCATGACATCTGCGGTTGTGGCGCCCTCACCACGGGGCTTTAAAGTCCCACCATTCGACGGCTCATCGTCATGGTCAGCCTACAAGATCCAGTTCGAGACCGTCATGAAATCTAACGGGTGGACGCGAGAACAGGCACTGACTGCTCTCACCTTAGGGCTTCGCGACCAGGCCGTGACCGTGTTAGAGGTGCTTGGTCAAGACGTCACGTATGAGAAGCTGTTGGAGGCATTGGAAGCGAGATATGGCGACGCACACCTGGAACACGTGTTTCGCGCCCAGCTGAAAGACCGATCGCAACGTATTGGTGAAACCTTACAGCAGTGGGCCTTGGAGGTGGAGAAGCTGGTTCGAAAGGCGTACCAGTCCTCACCTGCGCTTATCGATGGAAATCTTGTTCAAGCTTTCACCGACGGGATCCGAGACCTGGAGGTTAGGGCCGCAGTGAGACTCGGGCACTTCAAAAACCTGAAGGACGCCCTAGCCCACGCTCTGGAGGTGGAAGTAGTGCGACGGGACGATCACGCCCAACATATCTGGAAAGTGTCGGCTTCACCCCGGTGCTATAGCTGCGGCGAAAGAGGCCACATCAGGTTGAGCTGCCCGAAGCGAAGGAGTTCACGTAGCAGAATCCAGTCGCCGGTAAGAGGAACACTTGATGGGCGTGTCGGACAACAACTACAGGACTTCGTAATACAGCATCGCAGTGGCAAGTCACATAGTAATGCAGATGCTCTGTCGCGTAGACCGGGTCCCGACCAGTGTAAGCACTGCACCAGGCAAGAGGCCAAGCAGGAAGGACTAGTGAGGATGTTGAGGACGGATCTTAGCGAAGACTGGAAGGAAATTCTGCAGAGAACGCAACAAGAGGACAAAGACATAAGGGTCTTATCCTCGAATGGAAGAAAACAGGTGCTTCGAGACCTCACTGGCGTAAAGTTGCGGCAATGAGCTCTATCACCAAGAGTTACTGGGCCCAGTGGGAAAGTTTGGTTATCCAGGATGGAGTTCTGTGCCGTAAATGGGAGAATGCTCGAGGTGACAAGTATCACCTGCAAATGATTGTGCCAAAGCTCTAGGTACCGGAAGTTTTACAACTCTGTCATAATGGGAGTTCAGGAGGTCACATGGGAGTTAAGAGAACTCTGATCAAGATCCGGGAATGGTTTTATTGGATCCATTGTCGAAAAGACGTTGAGGAATGGTGCCGTAACTGCACGAGTTGTTCTGCCATGAAGGGTCCACGCACTGGCAGCAGGATGAATGATGTATACGAGCACATCAGACAGACCGGTCAGCATATGTCTGAGAGGATGAAGACCCGATACGATCGGAAGGCGAACAATAAAGGCTTCGAGGAAGGATCGCTGGTGTGGTTACATAATCCGGTACGCAGCAAAGGAAAATCTCCTAAGTTGCAGGCAAAATGGGATGGACCCTATCGCATAGTCACTAAGATGAATGACGTCACCTACCGGATCCAGAAAGGACCACGAGGTACACCAAAAATCGTTCATGTGGATCGATTGGCACGCTACTACGGATCCAACAATGTTTGGGACGAACATGTCTAAGAGAGGGCAGTGTTACGGCTAATGCTCTCTGTCGGCACTGTGGGGAAGAGTCGGCGCTTTCTAATAATAATTTATTACAGCACCATCTATTGACATCTTACGGAACTACGTATTTGTCGATACGAGTTCAGTGGAGAAAGCGCTGGCACACTCTCGAACCATCGCGCTGTTGCGTGCCGTGTGTGACGTTTTCTGGAAAACTCCAGAAGCGCTTTACCCGCGTATAAATAGAGCGCACGCGCACCGCCGAGTCAGTTTACTATCGTAAGCGATCAAGTGTTCATCCAAGCGAACGGAAGCGAGTTTGAAGCAGTTACAGTGGAAAAGTGTAGTATAGTGTTTGTAGTGTTTTAAATTTAATTGTGTGATAGAATAAAACGTTTTAGTCGGTAATATTGTTTTATATTCTTATCCGTCGAACCCAGCAGGTAACAATAGTAATTTTGACTCATATTAATTTAGCGGCGACAGAGCAATCGCCAATATACGTTTAACTTAGTTTGTAAGTAAGATTGTATTATTTATTGTTATCGTGTGTTATGTGCTTATGAGTACTGTGACAAGTTGGATATCTAAATGACGAGATTTCTTCTATTTCCTTTCAGCTGGAATGTAAAAGATGTACCTACCTAGCTTGTACTTACTTGAAGTCTATAGAATCATGATAATTATTAGACTAATAATAATAAACATTAAAGCTGGAGACTTACACGGGTGTGCACTAGCTCGGCTCAATAGTACGTACCTGGTTAATCAGATACGAACCAAGTACAGGAATAGAGGTTGATATTACTTTTATTGTATCCCAGTTTTTGACCTAATCAAAAACCGCACTGGCTATTCGGCAGTGATGGAAGTTTGTGTAGCGATTCACCGAATGTGCCAGAAGGACTGCGGTGGACTTTTTATATAGTCGAAAGTAATTATAAGAACTACAGTCCGATCTGTCCGACATATCGCATTTTCTTTTACAGAGCTCACTAATGATAGCATCTAGTCAGTCCCATGGGATAGCTTCTGACTCCCAGCTGCTCAGCTAGCTCAATTAATCAGGTACTAATATCTTTTGTTATTAGTCATATTCTGATGAGAATTTATATGTGAATAGATTTTGTTCGCGGCTTCGCTCGCGTTAACGTGGATTTTGTCAATAAATTGACCTCAAAATCAAAATCATATCAAAATTTTTTTTATGGATGAAAATGTATACAAAATTGTATGATGATCTGTCGTAAGTGTAACAAACAAACTCACTTTTGTATTTATAATATTAGCTAGGATATCAACGAATTCTATCCTACCGTCCCACGACTAAGAACTTCAAGAAAATAATTCCTCCACTGGACAAGATTTGATTGTTATTTTCTTTTGCCGTGAATTATTTTTAAATTACTAAAGTTAGCTAAAGGAATCGGTTTTTAGGCGCTATAGTGGTATCAGAAAGCATTGCTAACAACTCTGCTGTGTATTTATGTTTACAAACAATTAGGGGATGGGTAGTCACTGCGCCACTGTTTGTATAACCATATGTTTATATTGACTGATTGTAAATCAAATTTTATCAAGTTATAGATTATAGTGTTAAATACTATTGTATACAGAAGCGTATAATATCATTGGTTAAATATGTCGTGAGAGCCTCCTGGAGGATGCCTACAGGTGTCAAATTGTGAAAGGTCCAGTAACATTTATGATTTTTTGAGCAATTTTACATTTCTTCCTTACTAACAATATAAATGCAAATGTGTATTGGTTTGCCTCTCTTTTACGTCTCGACGTAGCAATGTTATGACATGATTTTTTTGATTAAATTGACTGAACAGAAACATTTAAAATTTAAAGCTGTAAGTACTTTATTTTAATCTCGAAAATACCACCGTTTCTGTGACATAAAACTATCCTTAGAACCTATTGAATCGAAGCGATATTAAATACTTCCTTGTTTATATACCACAATAATAAAATTTAAGAAATATGGTCCAGAATAAACATAAACAGGTATTTATTAAAAAAAGAAAACAAACATTAACCATTGTTCGATATGTTTATTTGCTCTTAAATGTAAGAGGTCTGAAAATGTTGCAAGTTACATTTTAACTTTTATACACCGATGATTACTTATTTGAATATTTTACATTTTCTTAGCAATATATCTTAGATGAGCAGTCTATAATAATGTTACTGATTATTCTTTTTGACAATGGTAACACGCACAAGAAACGGCTGATTTAAATATCAAATTTCTTTCTCCATCCAAACATAAGACCTTTACAGGTACCTGGAATGATATATATATATATTAACTTTCAGTGTCATATACTCTTTACGAAACATTTAAAATTTTCAACTCACGTCTTCAGATTCCATTATGTTACAGCATTGACCCAACGAAGTGACGGGATGGCGCTTGAAACCCAACATTATGCTAGGTAAAGACCAAGATTCACAAAATCCTCGGCAAGCGTTTGTTGTTATTTTGAATTCTACGCAATCTGGTATGTTTATGTTTCTCGTGTGACCTGCAAAATCATGCCACATAGATAGTTATAAAGCATATACAATTTAGAGTCTAGTTCGAATAAAAGGCACTTTATTAACGAAACATTAAGAATGAAGCCTGAGACTGCTTGTTAAGTAGAAATATAAGTTTTTAGCGAACCGATTCGGTGACATCCTGGTTTCCTCCATGACTCCGCAGTGAATACATTGCTGACAGATATTAATAATATAAAACTGCTCAGAAGCATTTTTGATTTGAGCTGTTCTGGCTTCAATTTGCGAATGAAAAAGCTTAGGCCAGGTTGCCTTTATATTTTGAAGCCTATGCCAGAGATCGTCAATACCTTGCGTTCAAAATATTTTTACTTATAATATTTGCGTTATCTTTTGCAATTTACAAAGTGTTTTAAGTGATCTCGATATCGACATAATCTAGGTAAGTCATAATTGTTAATTGCTATTAAATGTAGAGGAATTGTAGGCTTCGCCTTAAATTATATTATTTAAACAAACTAATCCGAATACTTTTCTGAGATTCACTGGACGCGTTCTACTGGCGCTCACTACTTCACCAGTACCTACACATAGGGGACATCTACATTTTCGTGGATCACACAAAAGTTAGCAGTATGGGGATTGAAACCGCAGCATTAGCAATACTGAAGTGACCACTTAACTATGTTTATGTGCTTATCACTTCAGTATTGACAAATCGATGACAATTTTATTTGCTCAGTTGTAAATTGGCCATCGTTAATAATCATAAACAAATGAATATACCTATTCAAAAAAATACTTGTGGCTCGAACACAAAAATGTTGACAACACCTAACGAAATAGGGAGCTTACAGTTCATAAATTTCTTTGACGCAAATAAGTACATCGTAGGCAGTAAAGTGTTATGAGGCGCATAGCTGAGTAAACGGAGTGCGACAATTCTTATTATGTCGTTGTTAACGTAGTTTTAAGTATGTTTAATATATTGCACATTGCTACATTTACTTTAATCCAAACATAGATGTACATAAACATTTGTTGATAAATTTGGTTGCTAGGCACTAGATATTCCTTTTATATAGAAGTACTTACGCTGTAAATGTTTGAAATGGAAATTGAGTATAAAATATTGAATCTTTACAAAACAAAACAATTCGATGAGTGCTTGAATTTGTGCACGATAGCTTTGCAAGAAAAAAATGATCGAATGATAGAGTTCATTCGAATGCGTGCTATGACGATACAAGCAAAAGTCGTCGGTAATGGATACGAAGAGGTTGAATATTATCCACAGCAAGATGATTTGGTTTCTACAGCAGTAGCAAAAACACCGAGACCTGGTACCTCGTTCCAGCGTGATGTTAAAACAGTCCGTAATACAGATACGGCCCAGGTTAGTGTTTATACCTTTGTTTTATAAGATGAAGTATATTATATTTAAATACTTAGTCAATAAACTAAATCTATATTTTTTTTTTGATATTCGCTAATCTTTTTTTTTTTATTAAAGGGGAGAACTACAGCTACAGTTAGATCAAGAGCCGGTACTAATGCCTCGTGCGCTCGCACAACAAGGACGGCCCTAAATACGGCATCACGAATGTCTCGAGCCGCAACTGCGCTTGCTGCAGGAGGACCCTTTACTGTCGGGACACCTTTATCCCTAAGGTTTCTGTCCAAAGATGATAAACTCTTTGTTCCGGCTGCCAAAACTTTATTTGAATATGTGTATTACTGCGAAGGAGACGTGCGAAAGGTGAGAATATTTTCTACATCCAGATGCTTTTTTTTATATTACGACCCGCGTTTCCTTTCTTTCGATTGACTGCGATACTTTTAAAACGATTTCATGAGTTTTCTTACCGATTTTAGTACTTTGCTATATTTCTAGTTAGTTCAAAATAAAGTGCGTTTTAAATAGTTATTTATGCAGAAAGACTTCGAGAAGAAACCTGTATGTCTGAGAATTTGCAAAGATATGTGATGTCTATCAACCGGTACTAGCCCAACGTGGTGGACTATGACCTAACCTATTCTGAGAGAAGAGATCCGTACCAAACAGTAGGCAGTTTAAAACAGGGCTGATATTTCTATATTTATTATTTTACATATATGTACATACCCACAAATAGAGTTATCTTGCCATTATCTTAAACTAATATGATTTGCGTTATGCAGGCTATGGAAGTGGCATTTCAAGCGCAAAAGACGGAAGATACCATGGACTGGTGGTGGAATTTTTCATTAGCTCGATGCTTTTATGCATTAGGGATGTATCGGAATACTGAAGATTGTTTACGCCAAGCATTGAAACAAAACAAACATATTTCAATATATCTTCGCCTTGTAGCAATGTATGTCGGTTTGAATCAACCGATGTCTGCTCTAGAAGTTTGTAAACAAGGGCTATCTGCTTTTCATGAATACACGCCATTGCTAATAGAGCAAGCAAGGATCCATGATCAAATGGGAAATTCCGCTTTAGCTGTTAAAGAATATCGCATGGTTGCCATAGAAGATCCATCAAATATGGAGGCTATAGCAAATATTGCGATGTACAATTTCTATAACGATCAGCCAGAAATTGCGTTACGATATTATAGGTGAGACGGCATTCCACGGAGGATGGTAACCTACTAAATTGTTGGTATCAAAATAAAAATATAACTAATGTTTCACTTTTTAGAAGATTATTGGCTACAAATCCTGCAGGTCCTGAGATTTATAACAATCTTGGATTATGTTGTCTGTACTGTAATCAATGGGATTTAACCTTACCATGCTTTAGACAAGCGCTCTATTTTTCTGCTGACCCTGAGATTAGATCGAATATTTGGTTCAATCTCGCTCATGTCGCTCTGGTAAGTGTTTTGAATTCTACAATTTCATAATATAAATGTAACAAAATGTAAATAAATATCTGTATTTCAGTCTACTGGCGATGTGACCTTAGCTTACAGATGCTTACAAGTGAGCCTTGCAATAGATTCAAAGAATGAGTCTTCTCAGCATGCCTTACAAGTTTTGGATGCAAGATTACGTGCAAGAAGAAACCATGTTAAATAAAATTGACAAAATAATGAATAAGATACTTGTTTATTTATTGTTATAGTAAATAATATTTATCAGCCAAACTGGATATAAAAGTTATTTATTTACTGATAACAGATAGTCTATAGATATATCTAGAGATTCAATGTTTCGCAGCTCCTTATACTTGGACGCCACTAGCGTGTCCAGACCCGGCTCCGGATGTGCATGTTGTTGAGTCACTGCTGTGTTATTTGATACGGTTGTAGTGTTAGATGGTATTCGTGATAAATGACGAACTTTCACCTGTAACAAATGTTGAAGTAAAAACAATGATAATAAAGGACGTGTGTAGATTGTAGGACTTGTTGGATTATAAGTACTCTGAGAATCGTCTATCAAATAATAAAGAATTAAATGCTAATTAAGAATGTAGTATTAAATATCTTTATTTATGAATATCTTTATTTGTACTTTTGCTTTTCCAGTTTGAACTTTTTAAATATTCTGGTGACTTATTATAGTTAGGTACATATTATGACTTTATGTTCCTAATTATAAAATAAGTGCATTATTTTTTAAAATATATATGGAGCTACTACATATTTATACAGGGTGTCCGGTAATTAATGGATAACCTGGAAACTGGAAATGTCTTATAGTGGAACAGATGGCGGTTCAGAAAAAAATATGGAAACATCTATCCTAACTAAGTACTACCTGAGATGTGTTTTTGTTTTAATTACCATGTATAACTTTCTTGTATACTACGACCATAAATGAATGAAATCCATTGGTTTTTTGTTATTTTATTATTAAAAACTAATTATGCTAATAGATAGACAGTCAAAAGTATGCTATGCTAATATAGCTTGAACTTTTTAATATATATATTTTTTTTTTCTGTACGGCCTTCAGTTCTGCTATAAGACATTTCAAGGTTATCCATTAATTACCGGACAACCTGTATAATAGGTATGTAAAAAGAGGCAAATATGTTACAATCGCGCTAAGTTAACTCTCAAGAAGGTCCCAATCGGCACCTGTTTCTATTGTTCTCAAAACAAAATCAATTCAAGAAAATCCCTTGCAAACATTTCAAGCGCAATTGTTCAAATGAAAGTAATCTCTATCACGTAAGCGCTTTCTATATTAATAAATTTTAAATTGCTCATTTTAAGTTTATTTATAATGTTTATGTTAAATAGTCAATACAAGTGCAAATAACACAATAGTTTGGCACCAGATTTTCAGCAACCGTTACTCTGAATGTAACATTAAATCATTAGAGCTACAGCACTGGTTTTGGCATGTAAATACATCACGAGAGCCAACTCACCTGTTCCATAGTTGAGGCAGATACTCCAATGCTTTCCCAAGTGTCCGAGCCTTTAGGTATAAATAATGGTTTTGTAAAGTTCGTATTTTTTTCTTTTACTGGAATGCCATTTCCGAAGCCTATATTGAGCAGCATGTCTTTAGCCCGTCTAATCAATTGGGGCTCTTTAGAGGAGTAAAACATTAAATGAGCATTATTGAGCAATACAAAACTTCTTATAGACCCACAGATAACTTTCTTAATATCACTATCTGAAAAATAAAATTAATATTTATTTATTTGGGTATGTAAGTACCTAAGTATAAAACTACCCTAACTGATATTTTAAATGCGAATGTGAGTTTGTTTGTTACGTTTTCACGCCTTAAATACGCGAATGGTCATCATTCAATTTCGCATACACGTTGTCAGAGGATCAGAAAACGACATAGGGTAGGTACTTTTAAATCAGAAACAAATTACTGTTACTAACCTAACCTAACATACATTTACGCGAGCGAAGCCGTGGATAAAATCTAGTAAATCATAATGATCGATCGAATCGATAAAATCGATTTATAAGATGACGGATCCAGATCATGCATAATAAAGTTTTACCACATACCTACGGATTAATAATAGCACTTTCCAACACTGCTATAAATTAATAACTAAGTAGTTGAGAAAAGAGATTGCAATACGAGGCAAAGGTTCATCAAATAAGTATAATATTATATTATAAAATTGAACTTCAGTAATACATGCATCACTCTTAAATTGTTTGCGAGATACATACCATAATTTTTAAAATTATCATATTTGCTGCCGATAATGATCAGCTCTGGCAAATTCTCTGAATAAATATCCTTCATTGTTTGAACACAGGTTTCTAAAGTTTCCCATATAGTTTTAATTTTACTCAAATCAATCATAATGCAAAAAAAGTATTGCCCACGAATTGGAATAGATGCCAGCACGTTGTTTAATGTTTCTAATTTACCACCATATTCCCAAATATGACACAATGTTTTGTCAATTCCTTGTTTTTGAGTAGATTTTCTGCCGAATGAATATTCTAGTACTAACGTTTCACGTGGTGGATCGCTTTTGTCAAGAAAAGAATATAGTAACGTTGACTTACCCTAGAATACATAAAGAAGATTAATAATGAAATATCGAGGTATATCGCATAACTACGCTACATACAAAATAGAGAATTGTCGGATAGGGACAGTGCATAGTGGTGTCGATGTAATGGTAAGGATAGAGCGTAACAAAAATATAACGCACTCTCTCGCACGATTAGCAGCGTTCAACTCCTAATAGTTCAAAGTCCAAACAGTCTAGGTTGATGTGTCGCTTCTGTACACATAAACAATAACAATGTTATAAAATATCATGCCTCATTATACCTAAAGGATCATGCAAATGTGTATTACACTCATATTTCGCTGGCATTGGTTAACTCTGGAGGGTGGATAGTGGATGCAGCACGACACTTCATGCAGTCGTTGAGAAAAATTATAATTTTGGCGGACTTGAGATAACAATCCAGGACTCGCCATTTAATACGTAACTAAGCCTTAATAGTACTACTTAGTACCTACTACTTAATTACTACTACACTCTTAGTACTACTTAATAGTACTAGGCCATAATGGGTATATTACACTATAGAGACAACAAATTAATTATGTTTATCTTTATAATACACATACCTATACAACAAACAGACAAACAAGTGTATGGCATACACTTCTGTTTTTACCCCTTCAGAGACTTTGATGCTATGTGTATAATAAATAAATCAGATATTGCAATGAGTATTGGTATAATGGCTATGTATACAAACTTATTTTTATACGTAAGTCCACAACAATAGCTGCCCTAATTGATATATGTACATATTTATAGTTAGGTAGATGTTGTTTATCATAATGACTGCCACCCACTACAACAGTTATTAGACTGAAGCGTAACTTACCACAGATTTACTGCCGACTAGGAATATTGTCCGTGAGCTGTTTCTGTTTGCATTTGTTAAAGTTTTATCAATAAATTGTGTTGCTATTTCTGGTATCGATAGCATTGTTTCACTTAGGTGGTAAATACTTTATATAGATATATAGTGTAAAATATTTATTATTATTGATAGAAATCAATACATATAAATAGTATTTTTGCTTCCTGGCCAATGATAATAATACTAAATCCCTTGCTCGTATAAGCCCTTGTAAGTTTCGTAGGTATACAAAAGTACGACGTGAAGCTTAACTTTGCTTGTTTAAACTGTTGCTTAGCAACTTGATACCACAGAACCTCAGAACAGAGAAATAAAGTTCTTTGTATTGTGTTTGATAATAATGATGATGTAAAATGATTACATTTTTGTACATTGTCATTAGTATCAAGCACTCAACCGGAAGCTCACTCAGCTGATTTATCATCGGGGATTGTTGTTCTAGAATAGAACAAAATCAGTTAAATTATAATAGTTATTGGGTCAGCAGAGCTTACTAATGGAAAAAGATAGCTTCATATTATATTATGATGTAATAAGTTTTTATTTCATATAATTGTTACGTAGTATGTACGTACATACGTACGTATGTATTCTGTGATCCATACTGCGCCAGTTATTTTGTACTAGTATCAGCTCGTACTCGGTTAGCGTACACTATGGTTGTTTACGTGAATCACGCCAAACACCTTATATCCAGTTCTATTTACTACATAATTTAGCTTATATTTTAAGTTATAAATGTTATATTATAATACTAAACTACAAAATCCATTAACTGGTTTTTGCATAAACACTCAGACAAATACTAAAAAATATTATTTAGCTTATAAGCTTACATTATTATATCAAAACGCTTGTAATCTAAAGTTACGTGGTACATAATAAACGAATCATTTATTATAAGCTGGCAGACTTATGTTTTATATATACCTACGCTGGACTGACTGTCCCCTGGGGTCATGTGATTCTTTACAAAATGTCACCTATTTTTCATATCTAATTACAGCGCCTCCATGTTTGCAATTGGAATTCATTTGAAACAAAGTTTAAAGGCTTACAGGGTTCTTATTTACTCTGTTTAATAAAAAACAATCACAGACAACAAACAACATCAGAATTATTTAAAAGCGTCTTTATGGTATAGTATTTATTTTATACAAAAAGATCAAGCAAGTGTCTCTTTTGCGTGTTTTTTCTTTATCTTAACAAAATTCAAAAAGTTAGTTACTGCAGACCTATAAAAGTTGCAGGTCATACCTGAGTGTGATTCGGATAATCCTAGGATGTTTATGGATTTCAGCATTCTATCTCATTTTTTTGGGAGATGCCGTATAATGATTTTAAATTGTGGCATTCTTTTCTTTTTGAGTTTGCTTCCTGCTTCCATTTGCTCAGAGTTTTAGAATATATCAGTTATTTACTTTCCTTTGACAATAGAATTTAGTTTTACTACTACGTACCTTTAGTAAGTATTTGTTTTAGTTTAATTTAGAGTTAATACCATAGACTTACAAATGAGTGTTACTCGCTCAAAAATATGTAGGAGTTTATCTTTATTTATCTGTGGAAATGGCGATTGATGATTCTGATGGTGTCAAGAATATTCTGTAGAAAATCTTGTGCGATTGTATTGCGTTCTATTATCAGCTGGTGATTATTTCTTCATTTTTCGTTAGATTTCTTGGAAAAGTTTGAAGTGTATTTTACCAGACATCGATGATTAGTTTTGACTGATTGCAAGTGGTAAGAAATTTCTTCACCTTCACTCTTGTCCTAAAACTTTATTTATTTATTATGCTTATTTATCACTGTTTGTGTTTATTATAACAATTTATTTTCATGTGAGTATATATTTTTCTTATTTTATGATAAATATGTTTCTCATCTTTTGATTTACTGTTACGAAAGAGAAAGGCCCACTCTGTACATATTCTTCGTATTCGTATTATGCCGTAACCTACATAAAATTATAATTAAATCGATTGCTATCACAATGTTGCATTTGGTATTAATTAATGGTTCTTGTGGTTTATTTCTAATTTTATAGAATGTTACAATGTATTTATGTACAATGTATTACCTATGATTTAAAAATAGTATATGTGCAGTTCATTGAACTAGTTTCATAATTATTCATGGTAGTTTATGCAATATTTTAACAATACAAAGGGTTTTATGTGTATATGCATTTTTAACTTGGTATAATATATAGATACAAGTAGTATGGATAACCAGGATTAATTGTTTCAGGTGGTCTGGGCCACAAAATCACAAGGTTTGAATGCATTTATTATATTTTGTTTATAGACAGTCATACTGTATTTTATTTTGTTGTTTAAGGTCACATTCATTAAAGTATTGCAACAAGATAAACAAGTAGAATGTAATGCTAATGATATGTAATTAATGTAATTTATATGTACACAGATGGCGGAAGTGGATCCAGAGACATTGTTGGAATGGTTGCTGACAGGCCAGGGCGATGAGCGGGATATGCAGCTCATTGCCCTTGAGCAGTTGTGCATGTTGCTGCTCATGTCTGACAATGTTGATAGATGCTTTGAAAGGTAAATGTTACACAAAATTATGCCAACTTGCTTTATTTGTATGTAGATTCAAATAAAAATAATGTAATCTGACAAATACAAGTCTAAACTAATAATATAAAGCAATCTAAATTGAATTATCAAATTAATACAGCCTATACTATTTTGACTATATAAAATTTATTATCAGATCAATTAATGCAAATCTTAACTAACAAAGAAAACCATTTGTAGCATTTACTTGTATTGTCATTTGTCTAATAAGTGATTAACTAATGTTGTTGTGTAGTAATGACTATCATTGATATTACAAACAAATGACTGCTAGTTAAATTATATTTATTTTTTACATTGTTCAATTGTTAATGGTTGCTTTGTTTATTACATAAATCATATTATCATCTAGCCATCTGCACTAGCAAAGTTGAACTTTAAAATAATTGCCTCTTTCTCAACAAATGAATAGCAATTTCAAGTTAACAATAATTCACATATTTTCAGCATTTATGTCCTTATGTATGAATATAAGGAAATTATTAAGCTTTCTTATTTAGTACATATTTGTATTATGCACATGACATGCATGAGAAGAGCCACTTATCTTTATTGTATATGGGTGATGTAACTAGAAAAATTTATACATCATCTATAAACAATATAAATGGATCATTAAATTGCCATTTAGAAACGAATTATGAACTTAGATCTTAGTCTAGTATAAACAGACTATTACAAATATACAGTAACAACACAATGTGATAAAATCCATATATAGTAGTTTAATTTCAATTAATAACATTCGCATAAACAGAAGACAATATTATGTATAAGCTTTCATATAAAAATAAAGTTTTGTTTAATATCAATTGTGTTGTTTCAGCTGCCCACCCAGGACATTTCTACCTGCTCTGTGCAAAATATTCTTGGATGAATGTGCTCCAGACAATGTTTTAGAAGTTACAGCTAGGGCCATTACATACTACTTGGATGTTTCAGGTTAGTATTTTAACTGTTATTACATTATCATGACTTGTTGTTTCGCTTGTATGAACATTCTCTATAGGAGTGCTTCCTATACGGGTTTCATTTTGTACTAACAATGCATGAGTTGCATTCACATAAACTTTGTACAACTAGCTGACCCGCGCAACTTCGTCTGCTTCACATAAAATGACTAGCTATTAAAATAATTATCGAATATTAAAACTATACCTAATTATACTTCTAATTACACCAATATATAGCTAATATTTGAAAACTACCTACTTATATTTAAAGCTACCTACTATATCTAAAGAATAAAAGCACGGTTTGTTTACGATTGCCAAATGTCAATAAGAACCAACGCTCAGAACGTCTGTTCGTATCAACGTGTGCGTTATACAAAAATTAACCATTATAGCATACATATTGCACATTGATACATTCGCATGTAGCAAATCACCTACCACACCGTACTTACTTGAAATTTTATTTTATGAAAATCTTGTGTGTTTATAAACCGATTTCTATAATTATATTTATATTAGTTAAATATTAAAGTCTACTTTTGGTTCGTGAGAATGTTGTGAAGTATCTTCAGCTATGTATAATACGATTTTTAAATATTTCTGTTCAATTTGAACAAATAGCTTGATTTCCAATTATATTTTTGGTATAAAAAGTATCCTATAGCCTGCCCAGGATTAAGAACTATAACTGTACCAAGTTTGTTTCAAATCCCTTCAGTAGTTTTTGATCCATGCGTACACATACAAACAGACAGACAAAAAATTTACTGATTGCATTTTTGGCATCAGTATGGACTACCAATAAAACCAACCAACAAACCAATCATATTGGGAGGTCCAAATAGTTATTTTGTAAATATATTCATTGTACAGAATTGACCTCTCTACAATTTTATTATAAGTATAGATATATGTTTTTATATCAAATGGTAATTATATGTAAATTTTATTCTTAGTTGTGAATTGTGTAGGTTAAAGACATTTGAAGTCATACATTTGGCGTGTTAATTAAACATCTAAATAAGTAGTAAACTGAAGTCAATGTTAGTACCTTGACATAGCACTTACTGTGTATATATTGACTTAATTCTTTTGTTTTCAGCTGAATGTACAAGACGAATTGTAGCTATTGAGGGAGCAGTGAAAGCTATTTGCAGCAGGTTACTTACAGTAGACCCCAACAATCGTACCAGCAAGGATCTTGCTGAGCAATGCATCAAAGTGAGTTAGATGTTGATTGTTGATGAAAAAAGACAATACTTTATTACTAAGTAGTGGCTAATAAGGATCATGATTGTGACTGGATTGCACTTAGTATAGTAAATATTGAATACCATGCCAGTCATAAATTACTGCAAACAATTTCTATTGTGTCTGCTACATGCCATTCAATGTGTTGAGGAGTAGTCTAGCTACTACCAATATATGATTACTGTTTATCATAATCCCAAACAAGACGAAAATATGCCTAGTCTACAAATATTTGTTTCAATTGTATGTTGATAAATATTTATAAATGATGTGTATAATAATAGCAATATTCTTGTACTTGCTGTTCAGTGCCTTGGTTGTTAGCCCAATCCACTTTATTAAAGCTCTATAGGGGCCATTGACTGTGAGACATTTGTCCACCAAAGCCACATGTAAGCCTACCAAAAGCCTAGGTACAGTTGTTACATAGAAGCTTATAAAAAACCTTGTTCATAATAAACAGTTATATCAGTCCTGTTAATAAAGTGTCCACTGGTGGTCATGGGCTTTCTTTCAATATAAGATGAGATAGGCGATAGATAGTCTACCATATTGGCCCAGAACAGGTTGGCAGACTCTACAACTTCAGCATTATGTAAATTTCTGACATACAGGCTTCTTCATTAAATTATTATTATAATTATTACTCACTTTGTCAGTGAAAAGCATATTTACACTGTCAAGATAAGTCTTAATTATCTATTTAATACTAAGTTAATATAGAAAGGTCCTGGGATTGAAATAGAGTCCATTTCTTGCAGACCATTTGAAATACAAGTGCAAATATGTATGTATTCATTCCAGGTGTTGGAGCTAGTCTGTACGCGAGAAGCTGGTGCCGTGTGGGAAGGTGGTGGTCTCCCTGCAGTACTACATTTTATTACACATCATGGCACATCAGTGCATAAGGATACACTTCACTCAGCCATGGCTGTGGTGTCAAGGCATGACACGTCAACTCTTTCTTTAATTATTGTTATTATTGCATCATAATTTTCAATAATAGAATATAAAAATGTAATGATCGTCAATGACGGTGCACGTCGATGATAATAAAATATGTCGGTAAAATAAACAATGCGCTGATACAGAGTGTGCGGCAAAATGGAGCCGGGCGACGCGCGCGTGGGAGACGCGGTGTCGTCGCTGTCGGCGCTGCTGCGCCACGCCGACGCGCGCGTGGCCGACGCGGCGCTGCGCTGCTTCGCGTCGCTGGCCGACCGCTTCGCGCGCGCGCACGCCGACCCCGCGCCGCTCGCCGACCACGGTGCCCGCCTTGCTTCCTTGCTTCCTTGCTTCCGTCCTTCCGTCCTTGTACCCGCGACCTCGGCCGTGGCACTCGGTTACACTAACCATAACATACTAATTACTGATATTTAATAGTCTTGGATTCTAATTTTAAATAACTATATCTCAAATACTTCGCTTTTGAAGAACGAACGTAGGACACATTAGTGTATTTAATTGATGACCTTGATTCATCTTATTATTTCTTTTTTGCAATAGGTTTAATAGAGGAGTTGGTGCGCCGTCTGGGCAGCGCGGAAAGTGGTGACGACAAGTGTTCAGCCCCGTCGGTATCTACTACAGTCAGTTTGCTCTCTACACTATGCAGAGGATCAGCACAAATTACACATGTAAGTACATATACAGTGAATATCTGTTTGTTATGCCGTAGTTGCGGCTAATCTGTTCATTTTCGTCATTTAATATACTTCATAATATAATATTAGCTGAAATTGTAATGGTTTGATTAATTAGCTGATTAGTGTGTTTATTTTAATTAAAGAAATGATGGTTCTTACTATTAATTATAAGACTTTATTGTAACAAACAATAGCGGTTCTTATTTTGTTAAAAGTGATGTAATTTAATTTAGTTTGGATTGTTTAAGATTTGTATAAAGAATGCTTTTGTGTAGGATCTCGTACGTCTGGAGTTATGTTCAGCCGTGGAGGCAGCCGTGCAGGCGGACGAGCGCTGGTGTCTCGAGTGCATGCGCCTTGTGGACTTGCTGCTCGTGCTACTGTGTGAGGGGCGGCATGCTATACAGAAGTGAGTGACAATATTGAGTAATATGATTTTGTATTTGTCTTTAGTTCTAGTTAATAATAATAATAATATTCTACCACATACACACAACACTATCTAGCCCAAACTAAGCAGAGCTTGTACTATGGATACTAGACAATGGATAAACATACATATATCCTTTTTTTTTTTGTAAATGCCTACATGTTATACATAGAAACACCCAGACCAAGACAAACATCCATGTTCATGCACACAAATATTTGACTTGTGCGGGAATCGAACCCGCAACCTCAGGCGTGGCAGTCGGTTACACTAACCACTACGCCATCGAGGCTGACAAATTATGTTATATGTATATAAATCTGAGTGGTACTAAAGTACCACTTATATTTATAGATTAAATTTAACCATGATTAGAGGACTTTGCAATATGATGCTAATGCATTATGATGTAAAATAAGTTATGAGATTATTTCTCAGATAAAATTATTATTTACATAGAAAATTGTTTTGTTGTGGGTTTGAATAACATGTTAGCAAAAATAAATGAATTATTCAGCGTCATTGATAAAATGGCAATTGATGTACGTATAATCGACTGCACGTATGGCGTAGTGATTTAAGTGGTCGCTTCGTCACTGCCGCGCGCCGGGTGTCGTGGGTTCGATCCTCACACGGACAAAAATTTGTGTGATCCACAAACGGTTGTTCCGAGTCTGGGTATTCTTGAACTTTACAAAAATTCATAAAATGGACACAAAGTTCGTTTATTGAATGTTTGTAAAGTTGCCTTTTTTATTAATAAATAATGTTAACAGTGGATCAACTCGCAACGGAGGCTCCACGTCGAGCACGAGCGGCGCGGCGGGCGCGGGCGCGGGCGCGGGCGCGGGAGCGGGAGCGGGAGCGGGAGCGGGCGCGGGAGCGGGCGCGGGCGCGGGCGGCGGCGGCGCGGGCGGCGAGGGCTCGAGCGGCGGCGCGCGCGGCGACAAGTCGCACCGCCAGCTCATCGACTGCATCCGCGGCAAGGACACGGACGCGCTGCTGGCCGCCGTCTCCAGCGGCGCCGTCGACGTCAACTTCACCGATGATGTCGGCCAGACCCTCTTGAACTGGGCCTCAGCGTTCGGCACGAGGGAGATGGTCGAGTTCCTTTGTGAAAAAGGTACGGTTGTGTGGTTAGCACAATAATGCACAGACGTTCATGTCCTATATTATGTTAATATGAGTTGTAAATACTGAAATCATATTCAACTAGATTTTGTCCGCTTCGCTCGCATAAATATAGCTTATGTTAGGTTAACTACAGTACTTTTTTCTGGATAAAAAGTATCCTATGTCTTTTTCTGTACCCCTGACAGCGTGTATGCTATGTAAATTTCATGATGATCGGTCGAGTAGTTAAGGAGTGAACGCGTAACAAACAAGTAAACAAACTAACATACATTCGCATTTATAATAATAGGTAGGATTTGACATTTAAGAGAGTGACTGTGTTTCTCGCACTCAACTCTTTGCCAGAACCTAGCAATTAACCTACATAATTATTATAGCTTCAGTTACGAAGGACATCGAACCGCTACAACTTCGTAAAAACATTGCGTCCCTTAGCGTATTCTATCGCCTCTATCATGGCGAATGCTCCGAAGAGTTATTTGACCTCATCCCACCTTCCCCCTTCCTTTTGAGAACCACACGTGCCGCCGGTCTTCGTAATCACCGATTGACGGTTAGCACAATCCCGTCTCGCACCAAAAGGTTCAGCAATTCCTTTTTATGCCATACCATACAACTTTGGAACAGTCTTCCGGCTCATGTGTTCCCTCCCTTCTATGACATTGGGTCCTTCAAACGCAGTGTGAAGAAGCGTCTGGTCAGATCGGCTTGACACTGACGACGAATAGAAGACATCTATCGTCTACTCGTCTTCACTGTCTCTGGACTGTAATTGGGCTTTCCATCAGGTCCGTTACAATCACTGTGCAATGTCAATAAAAAAGAAAAAAAAATTTTTTTTGACTTGACTGACAATAATGCGGTCGGCACTCATTTCAGGTGCTGACGTAAACCGCGGGCAGCGCAGTTCATCTCTGCATTACGCCGCGTGCTTTGGACGTCCCGCAATTGCTAAGGTGCTCCTACGTTATGGTGCCAATGCTGATCTGAGAGACGAGGATGGAAAAACACCCCTGGACAAAGCCCGAGAACGACATGATCAAGGTACACCAATCGCTTCATTTTTGAAATGTTATATTGTTTTGTTATCGTATAAATACAGCTGGAGCTATGTAGTGAAACTACGCCTAACGGCTGAGGTAATATCCTACTGCTTAGCGCAGGTTTAGTCGTCTAGTTAATTCGGCGGTATAAATTATATCCTTACAAATAAAGAATCCTAACGTTCCTCTTTATAATATTAGTATAGATAAAGTAAGATTGTTTTTCAACGCAGGACATAGAGAAGTGGCGGCGATACTTCAGTGCCCTGGCGAGTGGCTCGTAGTTGGCAGCCACGACTCTCCTTCACCGTCAAATGATGACGATTTCCCTGAAACTGGTGACAAAGAAATGGCAGCAGTTTATCTTGAGTGAGTAATAGTTATAGTTGTTGCTTATATTTAGTCTTTTAATTATATTGTAAAAGTAAATTTGAAAACTGCTGCCGTATGATTGCAGCAGCAGTGAACATGTTTGCAATATACGAGGTCTCGGTTTCGAAACTGAGACCTCGTTAATTGAGGTCTTGTTACTAGGTTATTCTGTCAAGAAATGTTTGGTAGCAGCACAAAATCTCGAGTCGGAAATTGTGCAATAGACAGTGTGTAGGAATGTGGTTTTATGTCCTTTCATTCTAAAGTAACGATTCTCCAACCAGGCGGGGTGATCATGCTTGGCGGTCGCTATGTAAACTTTACTTGCGTGATTCAGGATTGTATGGCGAGCGAGATTATAATTGCCTATTGTGTGCAGCGCCATCTGTTGTATGTAGTCGAAACTTCTTTGTGCGGAGTCGCTACATAGGCAATAGGCTTACATCTATAACGCCAACGCCAACGGGGTTTTAGAGGTTAAGATCTTATGTAATAATGTGGGACCTTAAATAGTCGGTGAAATGCGGATATAATATACCTTCGTTTATGGATTTGATATGTTAATTCAAGAGACAGTAAGAGGAGTAATATAACAGCAAGTTAATTAAGTAGTATGATTCTTCAAGCGAAGCTTACTACCGTTCGTTTAGCTCTCTTCAGCCCGAAGGCGCTCTAAGTATCATAGTCAACCTAAAAATAATTGAAGCGACACGAACGTAGAAGGCCGTTTGTTTTATCCGCCTCGGCGGCAGATCGTCGTCGTCGCACTGTAGCGTATAGACATATAAGCGAGCGCGTCCCGCAGGCGGCTGGTGCCGGTGTTCTGCGCGCGCTACCTGGGCGCGGGCGGCGCGGGCGTGCGGCGCGCGTGCCTGTCGCTCGTGCGCAAGATGGTGCACTACGCGCCCGCGCGCCTGCTGCGCAGCGTGTCGGCGCGCCGCGCGCCGCGCGCCGCCGCGCTGCTCACGCAGCTCGTCGCCGCCGTGCTCGACGCCGCCGTGAGTACTCTCCGCACACCTACACACCGATACGATCTGAACGACCCTAATACTTGTCGCGCCGCAGCGCCGATTTGCTGCGTTTGTGTGTCTCTCATTTCTGTGTATCGGGTGAAATTGATTGCGAGGCGTTATATTCGCCTGTGGGTTTGGGTATGTGATCCTCGATTTTAAAGCTGAGCGTCCCCTGTGTGTGCCAGGCCGAGCCGCCGCCCCGCCGGGCTCCGCCGCGGTACCTGCGCAGCCGCTATATCCGCCCGCCAGCGGTAATGTTCCGATGGTGTGATGCTCCCCGCCTCCCGCGCACCCTATTCTGCGCCGGCTCTAAAATGTCTGACTCGTTCGCGTTGACCGGTTCTAATAATTCCCCGGTCTGACCCGACGACGCGTCGGGTCCGACCATCGCGACGTTATCGTCTAATTACAATGATCTCATTAAAATAACTGAATATTTAAAGAGCTTAATTATCGGTTTTAGAGCCGTCACATATCATTGCCTGGGCCGCCGTTGCACGGATTTGATTGTTTTACCTTTGAACACATTCGCGACTTAAATCCGTTCAGCGATGTCGTTAACTATGCTCGGCTTTGAATAACTAAACATAAAAAAGGCATAAATTACTAATTTTCATAATTTGCTAAGTGGATATTAAAATTGATTGATTCTCACATTTTCATTTTTTTTAAATCCATCCCCATTTATGTAAAGACATCACACCATCGAAATTTACTTGCATCAAATATCCTTTTTCCTTGTTTTGTTTTTATTTTTTGTGTTTAATGTGCCCTGTTGATTGTTGTATTTTGTGTTATACCCTCTTTCTATACCTATTACGAATCACAGTGTGGCCGGTTGGTAAATAGACGTAAGCTTATAAATGTTTGTACTTGTATGCCACTGTTTACTGCAGTGTACCTAATATCAATGATTTTTTAACAGTCTGAATGCGTCTATTCCCTATTTCGAAGGCTCATACTGTGTCGTTAACGGTTCATACATACAATTTAATTGTAGTAGTAATAAATGTATAATGAACATAAATAATTCAGTTTAACTTAGCATTTGTTTGTATAATGTCAATGTAAAGATTGTGCAAAGATTTGCAACGTTATTGATGGATATATAAGAAGAAAATAAATGACATTTATATTTTTTGTGTAGGACGATGACGATGGCCATCTAATCGTGCTCGGTATCGCGGAAGAGCTGATGGTGAAGG
The DNA here is from genome assembly GCA_963675205.1 of Catocala nupta. NCBI lineage: Eukaryota > Metazoa > Arthropoda > Insecta > Lepidoptera > Erebidae > Catocala > Catocala nupta. Next base: position 19,145,981 of record OY776086.1, on the reverse strand, counting down.
CTTCCGACATATATTTGGAACAATTCGCTCGACTTGGTGTGTTCAGCAAAGTGGAAGGTTTGGCTGCGGCTCCCGCCACATTCTCGTCGGACAGTGAAAACTCAAGTATGCCAGGTAAGAATGCTAACGTTTGGCGACAAAACAATTTCCTGTGTACTTAGAATTTCGGTAGCCAACTATAACCTATACCACAAAACATTTTACCGAAATTTCAGGTCAATAGACATGTTAAGTATGTATCTACTATAATCTTCTCTCTCTAATTCTGATATAAAGTCTTTTTATTTTATTTCTTTCATAGTGACTTTATACTGTTGAACAGTCATTTCATAGTAGGATTTAGGACGTTCAACATTCGTTTTGACATCAAATTTTATCTATCGTCGTACATATTATGTTTATAAATAAATAATGTGTTTCAACTTGTTGGTACGCATGGTAGCATGAATACTCAGCCCGAAGGCTCAGTATTTAAGAGCGTTTGCTGGCAGAGATCGCTATTATAAGGAATGAAGCGTAATCGCGCGCGCGTGTGTGTGTGTGTGTGTGTGTGTGTGTGTGTGTGTGTGTGTGTGTGTGTGTGTGTGTGTGTGTGTGTGTGTGTGTGTGTGTGTGTGTGTGTGTGTGTGTGCGTGCGTGTGCGTGTGCGTGTGCGTGTGCGTGCGCGTGCGCGTGCGCGTGCGCGTGGGCGTGGGCGTGGGCGTGCGCGTGCGTGTGTTCTATTATGTTATGTAGAGTGTGGAGTGTAAGGTGTGTGCGTGTGTGCGCAGGGTGCAGCGAGGACGCGTCGTGCCTGTCGAGCGGCGTGGCGTACTCGTGGGCGGAGTGGTCGCTGTGCCGCGGCCGCGACGCGCTCTATTATGTTATGTAGAGTGTGGAGTGTAAGGTGTGTGCGTGTGTGCGCAGGGTGCAGCGAGGACGCGTCGTGCCTGTCGAGCGGCGTGGCGTACTCGTGGGCGGAGTGGTCGCTGTGCCGCGGCCGCGACGCGCTCTATTATGTTATGTAGAGTGTGGAGTGTAAGGTGTGTGCGTGTGTGCGCAGGGTGCAGCGAGGACGCGTCGTGCCTGTCGAGCGGCGTGGCGTACTCGTGGGCGGAGTGGTCGCTGTGCCGCGGCCGCGACGCGCTCTATTATGTTATGTAGAGTGTGGAGTGTAAGGTGTGTGCGTGTGTGCGCAGGGTGCAGCGAGGACGCGTCGTGCCTGTCGAGCGGCGTGGCGTACTCGTGGGCGGAGTGGTCGCTGTGCCGCGGCCGCGACGCGCTCTATTATGTTATGTAGAGTGTGGAGTGTAAGGTGTGTGCGTGTGTGCGCAGGGTGCAGCGAGGACGCGTCGTGCCTGTCGAGCGGCGTGGCGTACTCGTGGGCGGAGTGGTCGCTGTGCCGCGGCCGCGACGCGCTCTATTATGTTATGTAGAGTGTGGAGTGTAAGGTGTGTGCGTGTGTGCGCAGGGTGCAGCGAGGACGCGTCGTGCCTGTCGAGCGGCGTGGCGTACTCGTGGGCGGAGTGGTCGCTGTGCCGCGGCCGCGACGCGCTCTATTATGTTATGTAGAGTGTGGAGTGTAAGGTGTGTGCGTGTGTGCGCAGGGTGCAGCGAGGACGCGTCGTGCCTGTCGAGCGGCGTGGCGTACTCGTGGGCGGAGTGGTCGCTGTGCCGCGGCCGCGACGCGCTCTATTATGTTATGTAGAGTGTGGAGTGTAAGGTGTGTGCGTGTGTGCGCAGGGTGCAGCGAGGACGCGTCGTGCCTGTCGAGCGGCGTGGCGTACTCGTGGGCGGAGTGGTCGCTGTGCCGCGGCCGCGACGCGCTCTATTATGTTATGTAGAGTGTGGAGTGTAAGGTGTGTGCGTGTGTGCGCAGGGTGCAGCGAGGACGCGTCGTGCCTGTCGAGCGGCGTGGCGTACTCGTGGGCGGAGTGGTCGCTGTGCCGCGGCCGCGACGCGCTCTATTATGTTATGTAGAGTGTGGAGTGTAAGGTGTGTGCGTGTGTGCGCAGGGTGCAGCGAGGACGCGTCGTGCCTGTCGAGCGGCGTGGCGTACTCGTGGGCGGAGTGGTCGCTGTGCCGCGGCCGCGACGCGCTCTATTATGTTATGTAGAGTGTGGAGTGTAAGGTGTGTGCGTGTGTGCGCAGGGTGCAGCGAGGACGCGTCGTGCCTGTCGAGCGGCGTGGCGTACTCGTGGGCGGAGTGGTCGCTGTGCCGCGGCCGCGACGCGCTCTATTATGTTATGTAGAGTGTGGAGTGTAAGGTGTGTGCGTGTGTGCGCAGGGTGCAGCGAGGACGCGTCGTGCCTGTCGAGCGGCGTGGCGTACTCGTGGGCGGAGTGGTCGCTGTGCCGCGGCCGCGACGCGCTCTATTATGTTATGTAGAGTGTGGAGTGTAAGGTGTGTGCGTGTGTGCGCAGGGTGCAGCGAGGACGCGTCGTGCCTGTCGAGCGGCGTGGCGTACTCGTGGGCGGAGTGGTCGCTGTGCCGCGGCCGCGACGCGCTCTATTATGTTATGTAGAGTGTGGAGTGTAAGGTGTGTGCGTGTGTGCGCAGGGTGCAGCGAGGACGCGTCGTGCCTGTCGAGCGGCGTGGCGTACTCGTGGGCGGAGTGGTCGCTGTGCCGCGGCCGCGACGCGCTCTATTATGTTATGTAGAGTGTGGAGTGTAAGGTGTGTGCGTGTGTGCGCAGGGTGCAGCGAGGACGCGTCGTGCCTGTCGAGCGGCGTGGCGTACTCGTGGGCGGAGTGGTCGCTGTGCCGCGGCCGCGACGCGCTCTATTATGTTATGTAGAGTGTGGAGTGTAAGGTGTGTGCGTGTGTGCGCAGGGTGCAGCGAGGACGCGTCGTGCCTGTCGAGCGGCGTGGCGTACTCGTGGGCGGAGTGGTCGCTGTGCCGCGGCCGCGACGCGCTCTATTATGTTATGTAGAGTGTGGAGTGTAAGGTGTGTGCGTGTGTGCGCAGGGTGCAGCGAGGACGCGTCGTGCCTGTCGAGCGGCGTGGCGTACTCGTGGGCGGAGTGGTCGCTGTGCCGCGGCCGCGACGCGCTGTACGTGTGGAGCGATGCCGCCGCGCTCGAGCTAAGCACTGGCAGCAACGGCTGGTTCCGCTTCCTGCTCGACGGCAAGCTCGCCACCATGTACTCCAGCGGCAGCCCCGAGCATCAGACCGACAACACCGGTCAGTCACCACAACATATTTCATTTTAACATTTTGTTCTCGATTACTTACGACCGAAGCATCAAATCAACGATTTATGGAGGCCATTCGTCGCAACGATTAATATAATAATAATGTGTGTATCACAGACAACTTCTTGTTTTTATTAATTCTCTCCTACACTAACAATAGTTCCAGTTTCGCGGGCGATTTGACAAACATTGAAACAGTTGTGCCAAATCTGAGTGTTATTTGTGTCTGTAAAAAAAGAGCAGACTCTACCCCGGAACTACTATTTATGAGTCACCCAATTTTTTGTCCCATGTGGAGACCATACTCGCTAAACTTTGTCCATTCGTTTATTTTCTTTTTGACAGCTTACGCTTATGAACTACCGTTTTTTTTCGGAATAATGTACTACAATAATGTCGTACTTTATTGACGGGTAATGCCCACTTAGTGAAGTGTCCTGTGCATAACAAACAACCACAGACTATAAAACAGGTCTTGAAATAAGATAAATCGATCATATGAAAAAATAATTTGACTTTATGTAAGTATTGTATCTGTAAATTGAATTAAAAAAAGAAAATAAAAATAGTAACTTACTCCATGATTAATTATTTGCTTGGAATTAAGTTTTGGAATTTAATGCGCGTATACGTTATATTATTTATAAGTATAAATATTTTAATTTTAATGATTTATTATTTATACAACCTGTCCCAAAATTCAACGATAAGCGGGCACCAAATGGTTGACCTACTTATGACTAATCGAGTAAAAAAAGGAAAAGTATTATATTTTGATTTTTTATCCACTACAAAAATATAGCGAAATTCTTAAAAAATGGACTTCCTTTATTATATTTTAATTTGTTTTAACTTGTTTGGCATAAATTACAAAATTCAAATACGCTCGTTAACAATATTCTTTATAGCTTTATTACAAAATAATGCGAAATTCAAGCGTCGACTGCACCGTGGGAGTGAACCTCAATTATCCTAGTATCACCTTCGCCGAGCAGTAGACACTTGAGTTTCGATTTTAACAAGTTTTTACTTATTTTAGGTTCTGTTCTTAACATTTCTATATTATTAAATATTTTAGGGACTAGATGTTCATTCATTCGTTCTCCGTAGTAATTATTAGCTTTTGGTTTAAGCAGCTTTCTTTGTGTTACCTGTCTTGTATAATATTTGTTGTCTACGTTAATTTTGTATTTATCTGTATAATACTGTTCCATGGCTATTAAAAAGTTTACTTTTAAATCTACCGGCAATATTTTACATACATATAATTTGTCATAGTCGTTATTGCATATTGTTTTTACTTTTCTATTAACTAAATGTTTAATGAGCCTCCTCTGTATACTTTTTATTTCTTTTATGTATGTAACAAATGTACGTCCATATACGCTAAGCCAGTAGTTAAGTACTGAGTCTGCAAGAACATAGTACGAGTATACAATTAACATCGTACGCTTGTTAATAACTTGTTTAAGTTGATAGAATTTACTCAGGACTGCTCTAAGCCTGTTGCAGACGTCATTTACATGCGTTTTCCAATTAAAATTATACTCATAAGCAATTTGTTAAGGTGGAAAACTAAGTCGCCCGAATATTATACACGATCGGGGGTAAGCCAGGGCAGTACCTTAGGACCCACCCTTTTTCTGATCATGATCAATGATTTACCAAGCGTTCTCTCTAGGGCGCAATGTCTTCTTTTTGCTGATGATCTCAAGTTGTACGTAAAAATCACAGATAGTAACGATTGTGTCGCACTGCAGCGCGACATTAATGCAGTGATTGAATGGAGCAAAGAAAACAAATTGCTATTTAACACACAAAAATGTAAAGTAATTACCTTTACCCGGTCTCGGTCTCCGATTACAACGACTTACGAAGTATCCGGTGCTCCTCTCGAGCGTGTCACAACAATACGTGATCTTGGGTTAACCCTTGACAGCAAACTGAACTTCCATGAACATATTAAAAAAAACAGCAAGGAAGCTAGCAAATGTTTAGGGTTTATAATTCAAACTTCCTCCAATTTTAATAATGTGGACGTAATGAAACTACTATATAATGCATACGTACGTAGTAAATTAGAGTACAACGCAATTATTTGGGCTCCACAAGAAAAATTATACATACTGATAGTTGAAAAAGTCCAGCGTAAATTTACTAGGTATTTATATAAACGTGCATATGGATATTATCCCTTTCTATATCCATCAATATTTGTTTCTGGAATGGTAGGTTTGGATACTCTTGAGCTCAGACGGAAGTATATGCTTATAATGCATTACTATCTGCTATTATATAATAAAGTGGACAATCCATCGGTGCGTGAGTCTATTCATCTGTACGTGCCAGACAACTACGTGCGAGGTTGTGGTCGTAGACAACATCAACTTCTTGCGTATCCATCGTCCTGGCATATTACAAAAACGAGTAATAGTCCCACCGTTACAGCTATCAACTTAATTAATGATTTTTTAAAAACTAATCCAAATGTTGACATATTTTTTGATAAGACTAGTCTATTTAGTAATTATGTAATGACATACTTAAATTGTTTTGAATAATTTTATTTTTTATGGTGACATTTATCGATGTATCATGACATTCATGACATTTTATTGATAGTATTTAATTATTTTGTAATTTATTATCTTATTTTGTTGAGATATTCATTTTCAAATTATTCATTCATTTTTTACTTATTGAATTTTATTTTATTTCTTATTTTTTGTACAAGGATATTTAAAATCATTTTCTTTTTTGACATAACATGTAAGCGTCTTGGTGCATAAACTGTAAGCTTATAATATTGTTTAAATAAAGAAAATCTAAATCTAAATCCTAAATATGTGTATGTATTAACTGACTTTATTTTATCACAGTTACAGTTTATTTTATTCCTATGTAAACATTCATATGTTTGGCCTATTATTTTTAAATTATTTTTGTCAATGGTCTTAGCCCGTTGATTTTTTATAATTTTTTTTTTTCATTGCTATGAGTGAAAGTGTTCTGAAAGTCAAAATCTTACATAATTTAAGAAAACCATCATTTTGGTTGATATTTGTGTAAAAGCTACAGGCATTCTGGAATTCTTCATGATTGTGATGGATGGTAGTGCTACTTATGTTGCCAATACAAAAAAAAAGGAGTATCGGTAAAATTGTAGCAATGGTTCTTAAAAATATAATACAGGGTGTCAAAAAATCAAAATAGAATTTTTTCTATTTTTCTCGCGTAGTTATAAGTACCTTTTGGTACCCACTTATCGGTGAATTTTGGGGCTCGTTGTATATTTATTTATTTCATATCTAATAATTAAAAGATAAAAACTAATGAACGAGTACTTAATATTTATACTAAAAATATGTTGATGCATTAAATTGATTGAAAGTTCTTAAATAAAATCTATTATTATTTCAAATCGAATCGGTAACGTGTGAGAGGGCGTCACTAATTTCGAACTGTCTCGAACTGCCAAAAAGAAAATAAACGGATAGACAAGGACTGGGCGCAATGGCGAGACCAATTATGGCACTACTCCATCCGTGCAGTCCAATTTTCAACTACTTTTAACATTCTTAGAAGTGATATACGAACTTATTAATCAGTCGAAAACGATTATGGCTATTTGATATTATTAACTAACATTATGTAACATGGTAATATTATTTTTTATAGAGAATCGTGGTGAATTTATAGACAAACTACAGAGAGCAAGGGCTTCAGTGAAGAATTCGGTTCCACAACCTATTTTGTCGAAGCCGGGGCCGGCTAAGCTTATTATTGGTAACTGGTCGCTGTCATGTAAAAAGTGAGTAATATTCGGTAATGCGCCAAAAATTTATTAAAAATTTCAAATTAGTATCTATATCTTATATGATCTTTCTTCTTTTAGGGAAAAAGAACTTCAAATTCATAATACTGATGGTCAGCAACAAACTACAATACTCCGAGAAGATTTGCCTGGTTTTATTTTTGAATCAAACAGAGGCACCAAACATTCATTCACTGCTGAAACATTCTTAGGTAAGAATCCAAACTATATACAACATATCAACAGTTCTGGACTTGTCCAATACTTTTAATTATTGTTTTGATTTGATTGTTGAAATAATGAGCTCTGCTTAGTTTGGGCTAGTTGGTGATATGTGTATATGATAGAATATTATTATTATTATTTTTATTTATTATTATTAAATATTTTAGGTCCTGAGTTAGCGAGTGGTTGGACAGATCGAAGGCCGGCAGCAACAAATAATGCAGCTCCTAACCAAAGTAGATCGAGGCTTACAGCAAAAACAGAGGCGTTGAAAGCGCAGGTTCGTAACTTAACATGCAATTCATGTGCTCGCCTATCATCGGCATTAATGGCTATTAAACATTTCACCGTTATTGAATAAATGTACCGAGTATCTAAAACTGAAATAGCAGATACATTATTTTAAGTTCAAAATCGTTAGAATTTTAAACTTAAAATTCTTATACATATTTCTGCAAATTTTATTTTCTGTTTGTGAATTATAATGTAATGCATAATTCATCTATTATTAAAATAAAACGAATTAAAATAAGAAATACAACGTTTGACTAAAAACATGCGATGAAAACAGTTTGTGAAATCAGCTGTGCGTAGAGATACATTCCTCGTGTTGATTTAGTTTTGTATTTTCGTCAAGATTTGAAATTTGCGTCGAGACAAGTGCATATAGGAAGACATTTTGCTAAATTCTTCGATACGCGACCGTCCCTTACACCCTGTTTATGTATAGGATTTATTTGTTTATAGGTATGTGAGCGTGCTCGTGCGTTATACTCGAGGCACCTCGCTAACGCCGCCACCCGCCAACCGCGGCCGCCGGTCGCCAGATTACGGGCTTTGTTAGCTCGCATGCAACGACTCGCCACGCAGTCTACTGGTACGTTGTACATGTTGCTATTATTCCATTCTTGTTTTATGTTGCAGCATTCAGGCAAAACTATTATTTATTCGTTGCAGAGGATTGGCAACGTGAACTCACCGAGTCACTTGATCAATTGACGGAGTTATTATGCGGCGAAGAGTTACTCTCCGCCTATGAATTGCAGTCTTCCGGCCTCGCACCGTCTTTGTTACAAGTGTTGTCACCACAAGCGAATGGTATGTACTTTATTATATTAAGAATATAGATTTTGTCTGCGGCTTCGCTGGCGTAAATATAATTATATACTATTAAAATAATAATTATTGTTATTCATCTAAATATTTAAGAGATACTAATCAGCTACTAAAACAATGCTATTTTATCCTAAACAGATTTTTCGTAATAAAATCCGCCCTTACATTTTATCTGTATTTTTACTAATTTCGATGCGAGCAATTAATTTATCGATTGTATCTTTTTGGATATTGTTCTAGTCAGCTTTCGTTTAAAGCGTTACACGTTTGTTTTTGCGAGGAGGAACACCGACTGCAACAAACAGTCCTATCAAGTTCCTCCCATAAAAGCTCGCTTGGATTAGATCCAGACTCTGAGCAGGCCACACCATGTTTTTTTAACACTCCTTCCATCTCTTTCTATTTGAAATAGCCCCCTGCATAATTTTGAACTAAGTATAGGAAAAAAGAAAGATTGAAATAAGCAAGGCCGTGCCCGTCAGTGAATAGTGTGTAAGTAAGAATAAGACAGCGGTTCGTGGTGACACAGACGCGGCGGGGCAGGCGGGGTCGCGCGCGCGGCTGGTGCGCGCGTGGCTGGCGCGCGAGGGCGGGCGCGCGGGCGCCGTGCTGGCGGCGCGCCTCGTGGCCGTGCTGGAGAGCGTGGAGCGCCTGCCCGTGCACGCGCCCGCCGGCGACGCGCCGCCGCCCGCCGCCGGCACGCTGCACCACCTCACCAAGAGGATCAGGTACATCCCCCATACCATAACTTGTACACACCGACATGCGACACTGGAGGATGCACTAGTACAGCAATATAGCTGTGTGAAGCCGGAGGCATGACCTCTGTTATATTCCTTTTTAGAGTAGGTATTAAGATTTTTACATAATAATTTACCTTGTATGGTACTAGTAAAAAGTGTTTAAATGAAAAGTTTTAATTTTAGTTTAGCTAGTTAATCTCTATTTTGCGCAGTTATTTCACGCTCATTAGCCTTTTGCAGTGGAATCCATACTAAAGGATAGTTGGAGTATTACTACTTCCTCATCTCAGTATTCTAATGAATAAATGTTAGTCCGAGCAGACTAATAACAAAATTAGTTCTTCATTACTTGAACATGGAGAGCAACTTAGGCAACTGCGTCAGCTATTGTTGCAGTAGACTACAAAACTGGTACTCTCGCAGGCCTTCTAACAAAAAATTATTACAAACCAATGCATAAGAAAATAAAACATACAAAAAATTAAATAAGAATAATAAATATAACATTTTAACAATATATTTTTATTATATTCATACATATATATACATATATATATATATATTGTTAAAAGGTTATATTTATTATTCTTATTCCATTTTTTGTATATTTTATTTTCTTATGCATTGGTTTGTAATTTTTTTTTTATAAACGTAAATAGTCTATAATAAAATCTATACATAAAAAATACAAATCTTCAGTGCGTGTATTTGTAATTAAACTCCTCTTAAACGGCTGGACGACTTTGATGAAATTGTTTGTGTGTTTTCAAGTGGATTCGATAATGGTATAGAATTGTTTTTTTTTTTTCTTGTGTTCAGTACTACGTCTATCGGGTCCGCTAGTGTTGTATAAATGACTGCATAGCAATCAAGTTAATGGGTGTTCAAATTTTAATACATATTTATATAAATTATTTTAGGTTACGAGTGGAACGTGCTAACGACGACACTACTGAAGAATCAACAGCCAACAATGGAAATAACGCAGCTCGAAACCTCAAGGTAGAGGCGTTGACTACGGTGCGACAGCTTGAAAGGTTCCTGGCTAAATCTGTGGCCCGCCAGTGGTATGATATGGAACGATCTACCTTCAGTTTTGTGCAGAAAATCAAGGCCGATGCACCCATTGTTTTTGCATACGATGTAAGTTTTATATTGTTATAAGAAATTTTCTTTTTGCGTTTTAATGTTTACTATAATTGATACACCTTATTTTTAGCACGACTTCGACGAAAACGGCGTCCTCTTTTTCATTGGTAGCAACGGGGGTACTTGTGAGTGGGTTAATCCCGGTGCTCACGGTCTTGTTAGCGTTTGGTCTTCTGACGGTAGACAGTTGCCTTACGGACGGGCAGAAGATGCTTTGTCGAGGTCACCAGAACCTTTAAATGTACACACAAATGACGACAGACGAGCCTTTATAGCGCTGGATCTCGGGTTGAATATAGTGCCCTCAGCTTACACGCTTCGTCATGCACGAGGCTATGGACGATCAGCTTTAAGGAACTGGCTTTTCCAAGTGAGTATGAATATATTTTATAACGGTATGTTTTTGGATTACCTATGTTATATTAAAGCGAGTTATAATTAACTATGTAATACTCACATTACTTCCAAAAGTCAAAAATGCCTTGGGATCTAACTCAAAACCTCTACGTGGCATTCCGACGGTGTCCCACTAAGTTATCGCTGCTGTTAACGTTTGTTGCTTTAACGGCGAAGGAAAACATCGTGAGGCAACCTGCATGTCTGAGAGGTCCCTATAATGTTTTCGAAGATACGTGAAGTCTACCAATCCCCACACTGCCGTAGGCCGTTGGTGGCGTGGTGGACTATAACCTAACTCTTCTCACACTGAGAAGATGTCGGTGCCCTGCAGTGGTACAGTTTAATATAGGGCTGATATTATTATTATGTTATATTAAGAGAGTTAATGTTGTATTCGTTTGTCTAGATGTCGACCGACGGCGTGACTTGGACCACGTTATTAGCGCACAGCGACGAACAAGCTTTACAAGAGCCTGGCAGTACGGCGACGTGGCGCATACGCGCCGATGCTGCCTACCGTTACTTGCGTATTCAGCAAAACGGCAAGAATGCGAGTGGACAAAGTCATTACCTATCTCTTTCTGGTCTCGAAATTTATGGCAAGGTGAGTTAAGGTCTTAATTTGCTGAAGAAAGATAGGTTATCGAGAAATATAATTTCCGCCCCAGAACACGACAAGTAATATGTCATGATTGAATGTTTGTTTTCATATATCCCAAAAATAGACTGTGTGCCTGATACTGAAATATACAGGGTGATTTTGAAATCGTGTAATTCCTTTTAACCACGCATTCTACTGGTGGTATAGAATAAACTTGACCATATCTTTTTTATCAGAATTTTTTTGTCCCGATTTCTTTCGTCAAATGGTTTCTGATAGTCACATGTTAACCGACCGAGGAAATTTTATTTTTTCACTAATTAAAATAAATTACATGTAAATAATTAATGTAGTAAATAATAACGGGTGGTCCTTTCCGCGATCTACATTTCCTCTCGACCCCGACCGGCCGCGTCGATCAGCTGGGCTTCGATATCAGCGAGTGGCGAGCTCCTGCCGACGGCGCACGAACGGCGGGAAACGACCGTAAAACGCAGCATAATAGCATATTAAAATCTTTAAAACTTACCAAATAAGAAATCCAATCACACCAGTTTAGTACATGACCAAACACATATTAAATAGACACACAAATTCACTTCACGCATTAGTAAATAACATAATTTTAATGAAACTTCACTCATTTAGCATCTTCCATACACCGGTATATATAAACCGTTTATATAAACCGGTTTGCGCGGGAGAGCGAGAACAAAATAAAACAGATACTAGAAAGAAGTTTAACTCCGTACAATAGGTGAAAACAGGTATTTGGCTATACATTCGTAAATTAGTAACGAGACTTTAATGTAATGATTGTAATTATTATATATTAAATGAAATGTAATTATTCTACTTAAATGTTATATCTAAGTAAGTTATTGATCATATCCATGAAGTCTTGTGTAGGTAGTAGGTAGCGGTGTTTTTTGAATAATTTATGTTTACGTGTCTAACTATGCGGTTACAAATCTAAATAACACATGCAACAAATACATGCAAGAGTACCTGGATAAGTACTCTTGCATGTATTTGTTCATCATTCCGGTGAATGTTTGCGAGAAAAAAGGAGGAGAAAGAGCGAAATTTATTATCATTTGTCGTATGTATGTAGGTATAACATTTAGGTATACTATGTAGATAAACATAAGTTGGTGTGTAGTATGAATGTGTTAGTCGTAGAAACTGGTAATTTGTGATAATTAGGTAGGTAGGTACGATAGACCTGGTTAAGAACTTCTTTGACCTTCAATATATTTAAATGTAGGTTCATAGATAAAACAGCTGTTAGTATCTTGGGTACAACAGAGGTAGTCAGTGCAATAATTTATTAATTATAAGGCTTATTAAATCCAATCGTAGGTAGTTTTGTTAACTAAGTGAGGAAAGTAAGTAACTCAGGTTATTGTTAGACCTCTTGGTTATCTTAATACCGTTTAGTTTGTTTTGCATACTTGGTATTTGAGAATGGATAAGATTGATGCGAGAAAATGGGCCGCCGGTGGATGCGCAGCGCCGGCAAGCGATCGCCGCGTAAGCTCACCGCTCACTGATGTTAAACTCAAATTACCGATAGGCGTGGTATGGCAGGGTTGAGAGTAGGGAGTATAGGTCGCGGAAGGACTGCCCGTTATAATTTACGACATTAATTATATCGCTATATGATATAATGTTTTTTTTTAATTAGTAAAAAAATAATGTTGCCTCGGGTGGTTAACATATAACTAACTGAAACAATTTCACGAAAAAAAACGGTACAAAATTTTTCCAAAAAAATATCTGTAATTAAAGAAATATGGTCAGGATTATTCTGTATCACCAGTAGAATGCGTTTTTAAAAGGAATTACACGATTTCAAAATCATTCTGTAAATACAAGAGAAAAACTATTATTCATATTAACTATGAGACGCCAATCGTTGATCTAATTGTCATTTACGTTTAAAATGATAAAGATTTATAAAAAAAAACTTTTATATAATATACAGGATCCAAGATCCAAGAAGGCAATGATTCTTTGCCTAATTATCTACAACTAATTTGGATGATGTTTTTTAAGGTTGTCAAAATATCATAAAATTTTCAATTTCAATTCCCGATTTCAAGATTTTTTACACAGGTCCAGTGAATATTAAAAAAGTTTAATGTTTTTTTTGTAAAATATTGCTTACTAGATAGCCCATGTTATAAAATAGCAATTTAGATAATATCAGTATAGTTTTTAGCGAAACAAGGTCGGAAATGATGAACTACTTTTGCCCTTATTATGATTACAAGTCTCATACATTCTACTGTAATAAAAATGTACCACATCGGAGTGACCCATGACTTTAAAAACTTGTACACTTATTAAAGGTTCTAAAATGGTATAAAGCTTACGTCTAGTCCTTCTAGTTACAAAATTATTGCTATAAATCTGAGGAAGGTGCTAATTCAATAAAATTTTATTATAATTTAAAATGCAATCAGACTCTTATTTTATTATTTTTATTATACTTATGCTGAATTCTGTTGCAGAAATTATAAATGCGACCGAATAATGTGTTTATAATTTCCTTCTAACTGTTAGATAATATCTGCTTTACTAAATTTTTATTAAGACTATTTTGATGATAGGATATAAAAAGATACAAAATTAAACGTAAAAACATTTATTTCATTTATTACAATAGCCTATTTCTTACATTACTGCCAATACGAAGTAGCCCATTACTTACATTAGTGGCACGACGGTTTACTAAGCTACTGTTTTATACTGCGTAGGTTATAAACGTGTGTGAGACCGCTCCGCGACAATGCGGCAACTCAAACGGCAACGCGAGTGCAGCGAGCACGGGCGGCGGCGGCGGCGGCGGCGGCGGAGGCGCGGGCGGCGCGCGGGCCCGGCGCTGGACGCGCGGCGCGCGCGCCGTGTGCGCGGGCGCGCGCGTGCTGCGCGGCCCCGACTGGAAGTGGCGCGACCAGGACGGCCCGCACCCCGCGCTCGGCACCGTCACCTCCGACCTGCACAACGGATGGGTCGATGTCAGGTAACATATGCCAATAAATGGACATATCCATTTATTGTAACATCCCATGTTTTATGTTTACAAATATACTGACGGACTAATAAACTGCATCAATGTTTAAGACGCCTTTGAAATAAACATTATAACCAAGTATACAAGTTTAAATTAAAACCTATAGTTTGGTTCGTTAACTTCATAACAGCGTAGTATCATATCCTTAAGTGTATGTTTGTATACTGGAAAGGACCATTCAATTTTTATAAACAAAAACGGTAAATGTATCAAATGTTGGTATTGGTTGGTTTATTGAAAAATTGGGATTTACAATAAAAAAAAATTGAAGCAACAGGTTTTTTTTGCTTTTAATGAGGTTTATTGCCTCCACGTGCCCTTATTACAGATTCTAATCGGTTCCGCATAGATCTGATTAGGGTTATTAAATGGTCTTGCGGAATATTTTTCCATTCTTGTGAAATCGATGTTCTTAGTGCTGCCACTGTTGTGGGCACAGGATTTCTCGCATATACGGCTTTTTTAAACTGTCCCAAACATGCTCAACGGGATTCAGATCCGGGCTGCGTGCTGGCCATTTCATGGTACGTATCCCAAACTCTTCCGCAATATGCAGCGACGTGGGGTCGGGCATTATCTTGCATTAGAGTAAAATTTTCGCCTATTAATCCCATGCAAGGTACCACGTGAGCTTCTAAAACCTCTGTTATATAGCGTTGTGCCGTCAAACAACCTCTTCTACCGTTATGACGAACCATGTCGATGAACACAAGTTCCATTCAGGGGCGTGCACAAAGATTTCTGGTAGGGTATGCATGCCCTACCCGAAACCTCTGCGAGGGCACTACATTTCATTTATAAATGTTTTTGTGTGCATATATATATATCTGTATATTATATTGTAGTATTTAATAAATAGATTTCGATTATATAGACTTACAAAAGCCAGCGGACTAGGGTATGCAGTGCTTATTTGCTTGTATGAAGCGCACGCGCCTGGTTCCATTTGCACGATCATCGAAATTCCATCCCACACCATACACGAACCGCCTCCAAAAGGAACACGTTCCTCAATGCACCTCCTCACGTCGACGATAGACTCTTCTGCGACTGTCTGCACCATTTAAACATATCCTATACCCATCGGTGAATATGGAGGCCCATTGCTCTTCAGTCCAATTAAGATGTTCACGCGCAAATCTTAAACGAGCTTGTCTGTGAGCTGCAGACAGCTTTGGACCATTTGCTGGTCTAAAAGGGGTGATTGCCGCTTCCTCCTTCTTATTGTTCGTGCACTCATGTTTACTCCACGCACTTCATTCAGCTCTGTTTTGATGTTTACTGACGTGAGGAAACGATTTCGTAGAGAAGTTGAAACAATAAATCGGTCGTAACGACGGGTTGTTGCTCGAGTTCTGCCAGTACCGGGTCTCCTTTCGTAAGACCCTGTCTCTACAAACCTTCGGTATACTCTAGAAACCGTAGACCATTTTAAATTTAAATTTTTAGCAATCGTTCGTTGATCCATGCCTTCCCGCACCAATGCCACAACTTGAGCGGCTTGTTCGGACGAAGTATCCATATTTATGGTTACGAAACTTTTGTTGAGTTTAAAAGACTAATAATCAATACTATTGGTAACAATAATTTAAATCGCAAATGAAAAAACGAACAAATTTAATTAATTTCAATTCAATTACTTTACTCTAATAACACACCAATTTGTGACTACGCATAAATTTTATTTTCCCGGTTATAATTTTCAGTTATATATTTAAATTTTGTTTTTTTATGGTTAATGGACAGTCTCGACATTTTCATTTATATTAATCTAAAAAGTTTGCATACTTATCAAAAATATTAATTCGAAAGTAATCCTGAACTTTGATGCAGTTTATGAGTCCGTCAGTGTAAATATTTCTGATAACTGCACGGTAGCGCTGTGTCGGGTAAAAGCATAGTGTGAACTGAGCCCTGATAGTATTACACCTTGCGATTAAACTATTTTATTGGGATACTAGATTTTGCTCGCGGCTTTGCGCACGTAAATATGGGTTAGGTTAGATTAGAAACAGTACTTTTTTCTAAATGAAACACTATATCCTTTTTTATATCCCTGATAACGTGTATCCGAAATTCCATGATGATCGGTCGTGTAGTAAAGCGTAACAAAAGCGTGAAAGCGTAACAAACAAACTCACATTCGCATTTATAATATTATAGTTAATAATTAAAACTATTTAGTTTTAAAATTATCTACACTTTCCCAGACGTTACGGTTGCTTTTTAGCAGCCATGTTACGGGGAGACAAAGATGGTGGTTCAATTGAAATTAAACACGTTATACGGATTTTATCGCGTTGTTTATTTTACTTTAAACACTGTTATTACATAATTTTCAAAACTCCCATCTTAGTCTCCCCGTGAACATGGCTGCTGTAAAGCAACCGAAACGTCGGGGCAAAGTGTGAACTTAAATTAAAACTCAGTTTTAATTAAAAAATATATAGCTTAAATTTAATAGTAGTAAAGTTCAATAATAGTACTGTTAGAGTTTTCAAAATTATGTAATAACAGTGTTTAAAGTAAAATAAACAACGCGATAAAATCCGTATAAAGTGTTTAATTTCAATGTATAACATTCGCGTAAACATAAGACAATATTATGGTGGTTCAATATTTATCACATTTCTATATGCTTTCCTTTTGGTTAAAACTTCAGTAAAATTTTACCGGTATTAGTAAGTAGCTGTAAATAGATCTGGCATTTGATGTTTGTCCAAATTATTGAGCGTCATTTGCATTTGCACAAGGTGGGATCATGGTGGGCGTAACTCGTACCGCATGGGCGCCGAGGGCAAGTTCGATCTGAAGGTTGTGAGTGGCGGGGCTACTGGCGGCGAGACTAAGCAAGGTCGCAAAAGCCATTCCACGCCGAGCCTCCCCGATGCGACAGCGGTCGACCATCAGGTATTTGACGTCTAGCATATCATATTTATCTAATAAAATAGTTCTAATATTCTTCTTATATTTCCTGATTCCATTATTCTTTTGCTTTTTAATATTATGAGTAATTTTCATAATTTATTTAATTACACGATTTTATCATTCTAGTCGTTTCTAAAATGAATATACCCAATAAGTTGCAAAACAACATGTGTCATGTCGCGGTTAGCAATTCGCGTAAAGTGGTGGATTATTCTGTAATGCTTGAGATGAACAATTAAGAATATAACAAATGTCAAACATAAACACCCATTAATTATTAAGCTTCGCTATATAAGCTAATTACGTCTACTTAAATAGCAGTATTTAAGTTATGTATAATAATTGTGTTTTACCAATCAGGTGTCGGTGGCGTCGACTGAACAAGCTTCGTCAGCGGATAATATATCAGGCGAAGAGATGGCGAGTAACATGTCTCGCCCTCGCACTCACGCCACCGATCTCTCGGCAATCAACAATTCTACACATCATATCAACACGGGTATGTAGCAGTTTAATCATATTTATTATTAATTATTATTTTTTACCAATGTTATGTCGAATACTATTTCATTCTGGCTTAATTTTTTTAGATCTCGCAACAATAGTAGAGTCGCTTACACTCGGAGCGGAGAGCAATAATTGCATGACCGATTTAGGCAACACATCCTTCACCAACATGGAGATGGGCCCAACGAGTATCACCGATATTACCAAACCTTATCCAGCCAAAGAACCAGTACCAGAAACTAACAGCCAAGAGGTTAGTGATTATAGTTTAATATTTGTTTTTCATGTTATACTTCCTATACGCACCACTAGCATAGAGTCTGTCGTTTTAACCCGTACCCCTCGAATGGAAACGTATCCTTGAACCCTTGTAAATATTTTGTGTGGATCTTTACTTAAAATTAACATAATAGAACATAAAAGATAGTGTTGAGTTTAAACCGACGCGCTGCGGTGGAGGAGCGGAGTGTATGAGGTGAGGGCGGGGCTGCGTGGCGGGTGAGTGTGTGTGTGACGCGCTGTTGCGGCGCAGGGCCGGGCGGCGCAGGCGCGGCAGGCGCGGCAGGCGCGGCAGGCGGGCGAGGCGGCGCGCAACAGCGCCAACGCGCTGCTGTCGGCCGAGCTGCGCGCGCTGCCCGCGCTGCCCGCGTCGCTGCTGCACTCGCTGCGCGACGACGCCGCCCGCCTGCGCATACAGGTACCCGCACGCGCCGACCTCCTTACACCTCACACGCCACGCCGCGCACCTCACACCTCACACCTCACGCCTCACGCCTCACGCCTCACGCCTCACGCCTCACGCCTCACGCCTCACGCCTCACGCCTCAAGCCTCACGCCTCACACCTCACACCTCACACCTCACATCTCACACCTCACACCTCACACCTCACACCTCACACCTCACACCTCACACCTCACACCTCACACCTCACACCTCACACCTCACACCTCACACCTCACACCTCACACCTCATACGACTAACCTTATACTACATATTACATACTGCATACATCTCACCACCTCATCCCCACTATTTCATTTTTCTATATCAAAATGTTCTAGTCTAGATCTATGTACATCGCTCTTTAACAACGAAGTTTGTAATAGCCAACTCGCCAGCAAATTGCCAGCTCGTTGTGAGTTAACGCAACTTTTATTTTAAGTGAGTCAGGCTACGTGATACACGAGAAATGTAGTGAGCATTGTATTGTATTCAATCGAGAATAAAATCAGATGTGCCGTCTTGTTCTTAACTGTATGGATTACGCAAATGATGAAAAATGTCTTGTAACACATTTTTCATCATTTGCGTTATAGCACGGAAGCTACTATTATGTAAATAAAACTAGCGTTTTTTAACAATTTATCACATAGATACATAGTTTGTAATAGCGATAGAATTCCAGTTATTTTATACTTTGTCTTCAGTGCGAAGACAACGATGGTGCCGAGGCTCAGTACGGCGACCACAAGAAGGACAGTCAGTCTGGTGGCTCAGGCGCCATGAGTGCTAGTGAACCTGACTTGACACAACAGGTATTTAGTAAAAGCTCTGCTTAATTTGGGCTAGATGGTGTTGTGTGTATGTGATAGAATATTATTATTTTTATTATTATTTAGTATAATATAGTTAGTATTCCTTAAAATGAAGCATTTAATTTTTTTACTGGCCATTAAATGTCACTATAATAATATAATGATCATAATAGTTTCCAAAAGTTTATTTCGCTGACTTTGATAAAATATTTTATTCATATCATAAGCCATTAGGGCTTATCAAAATAAAATATTTTATCAATTAACATGGGAAATGATTCATATATATTGATTTTTATGTTATTCAGTCGATCCTTTAGTACAGTCATTATATTAATTAAGTAGTTGTTTTCAATAATTGGACTCTAATAAATAACATACAACATTTATGTGTATCGCAGGGCGCAGCGCGTCTCTTGGAGACGCTGGGCGTGGGTCGCGGCGCCGGCGCCGGGCGCGGCAACAACCCACAGCGCGCGCCGCGGACCAACCATTCTACTAGTCTATTCCCCAGGTTCACACTTTTACTTCTACAACGATCAACACACAAAACTCACTACTTCTTAGCATGCCTACCTTGAAACGTAAATACCGAACTTTCGAGCCAACTGCTCGTACCGTGAAACATATTTATTCCGATGTTCGTCCTGAATTTCAGTGTGTATCCTCTTGATTATTGTAAACCCTCCTATAAAGTAGTCCGAACAACTGAGTAATTGCATTTTAAAAGCAAGAAATCTGAAGAAGCTTAATTGTTAGTTTTTTTGTTCGTTCTGAAGTTTCGTATAGACAATTTCATGGTAGACCTACAGACTCCTAACATCAGCATCGATAATAAGATATATTATAACTTCATTTATAAGTAAGTTTATATATAACGAGGTAATGTTGGCAGGCGCTCAGTTTTCTACTGTTCATCTGCGTGACATGTGTTTTTGTGCGTACATTATGTCACATCATTGGACATCTCGATTGTTAATTGGTTATGCTGCACATATGAAATATCACTACTGCCCATAAACATTATTTACCATTCTTGACAGTTATCTTAAATTTAGTACTATATTAACATTATTATTCTTTATTCGCAGTTTGGTGCGTTTAGCTCTATCTAGCAACTTCCCGGGTGGGTTACTGTCAGCTGCACAAAGTTACCCGTCGCTTGCTCCAAATGCACAAAACGCTCTCACACTGTCCCTTACCTCTACATCAAGTGAAAGTGAACAGGTAACAATTACAATATGATATTGGTAGCAAGAATGCTTAAAAATATTGGATTTTAAGTTTGTGTATTGGTAGTTGTTGCAAGCAACTGTCTCTGCAACCAATATTGATTTTAAGTTTTTGTATTGGTAGTTGTTGCAAACAACTGTCTCTGCAACCAACATTGATTTTAAGTTTGTGTATTGGTAGTTGTTGCAAACAACTGTGTCTGCAACCAACATTGATTTTAACTTTTTGTATTGGTAGTTGTTGCAAACAACTGTCTCTGCAACCAACATTGATTTTAAGTTTGTGTATTGGTAGTTGTTGCAAACAACTGTCTCTGCAACCAAGATTGATTTGTTGTACGTGAATATAGTGAGTCATCAGTGGGAAAGCAACAAAAATAAAATTGACAAATATTTTATTTTGCCGCTATTCACACAGTTATTAAAATAATATATTTTGAGGATGGCTCAGCCTTATCAATAATACTATTAGAGGGGCTCGGGCACCACCAGTCTCTATGAAATCGGGGTTTATGCTGTCTTTAGCTCAGTTACCACAAAAGAAAACCTCTTTAAGGTGATCTGAAGATCTAACTCACTGTATGAATATTAGTTTATGGGAATTAAGTACCCCAGTCCCACTGCCTTAGGATATAGAGATGTACCGCAGCTAGTATAATATACGCATTGTTCGTGTAGGTATCGTTAGAAGACTTCCTGGAGTCGTGTCGCGCGCCGACGCTGCTGACGGAGCTAGAAGACGACGACGAGGCGGACGACGCGCTCGACAGTGACAAGGAAAACGAGCCCACATACCAGGAGGTAGTGAGTATGCTTTCGGTAATTAATTTTGGTTTCACAATTTTGTTTCCTTTTTATTTATTTATTTTCCATATAAAATAATAAATTGCTTAAAAATAATTGGATGACTAGGTAATACTATAAATTTCACTCAGATTCTGACGATCAGATCAACACTATAAGTAGTTATGTTAATAGGTGGTTCAACGCATGTGAATAGTTATGATTGGCTGTCTACAATTAGCAACAGCCAATCAAATCACTTGAATACTTAGATTTTGAAACAATACCTTTTTGAAACTGGATGTTAGTGTTTCAAAGAAAATAAATAAGTTTAGTCTTTGCAACATGTTCAGGGTAGAAGTTATTTTGCTTATTATGACATATTTGATTTTCTTAATCTATAACTTTAAGTAGTTTTATTGAATCTAACAATTATTGAATGATTCCAGGTCTCAAGAAATCTTCTTTCTCTTATGGAGGAAGAAGCTCTGGAAGCCGTTCGTGGTAGCACTGGCGGTGGTCAGGGTCGTCAGAGAAAACCGTGGGATGAGGATTTTGTACTCAAGCGACAGTTCTCTGCGCTCATACCCGCTTTTGACCCACGTCCCGGTAGGACTAACCTCAATCAGACCGTGGGTAAGTAACAGTAATCGTATAAATAGCAAAGGTTTATACTTTTTATCTAACTGGAACTCTGGCGTCGGTGTTTTACTAAGATGGCACACGCATGATTTGTAGATGAAATTAACGGTTAAGTAATATTTCAGATCTCGAGATACCGCTAAACGAATCATCTGACGGCGAGGACAACAACGTCGACGAAAATACAACAAGTGCTGCTAGCAGTACGAGCGCCGAAAACGCTACAAACGCCGCGAATGCGGCCAACGCGGCTAACGCTAACGTCAGCGGCGCTGCGGGCGCTGCGGGCGCTGCAGGCGCTGCGGGCGTTGCGGGCGTTGCGGGCGCTGCGGGCGTTGCGGGCGCTGCGGGCGCTGCTGGCGCTGCGGGCGCTACCGGCGCTGCGGGCGCGGCGGGCGCGGGGCGGCTGCCGGCGCTGCGGCTGGTGCTGAGCGTGGCGGGCGCGGCGGGCGCGGCGCTGGCGCTGGAGCGGCCGGCCTGGACGCTGCAGCGCGCCGTGCTGGCGCTGCACGCGCGCCTGCCGCACGACGCGCACCGCGACACCACCTACACGTGACTATCCCCGTCAACCCAGAGAGAGCACCGCTTACTCTTATAAACTGTCCGCATCTCTAATTCTGCCCCTCCGATGTTTCAGGTTGACGTACAAAGAAATCGAGGGCATGGAGACGTTCGCCTCGTCGAGCGACAGCGAGGACGACGAGCCGTGTGATCCAGGTAATTATCTGACCCCACTGCGTCTCGTGTCTGTGTGTTGCGTGGGATATTTCTGAGCGTGTGCTATGTCGCAGAGCGTGGTATCTCGGGCGCGGAGGGTCCGGAGGGCGCCATGGCGACGTGTTGCGTGCGCGTGCTGCGGCGCTTGCGCGCGGCGGCGCCGTCGCTGTCGCCCGACGCGTTCGTGTCCACCAAGCTTACCAACAAGTTGCACCAGCAACTACAGGAGCCGCTCACCCTGGCTGCCGCCGCTACGCCGCCCTGGTATTTATAATATATTCATACAATTCACCCCGTCCTTTTAGCTTTTATCCAACTATTTATTTATTTATTTAATTATAACGGTTGTACACGAATTACAATAATTAAAGATAGGAAAACATGAAACGAATACAAAATTAAAACAAATAAACAATTATATGGATCTTGGTATCCACACAAACAATCATTCCTTCCTCTCACAAAATCGCTGACACACTAACAATATATTCGGTCATCCATCCGCAAACAAGTCACAGTCAGGATTGGCGTACAGGAGAGCGTTGAGAGCAGAAAGCGAGCGCGGTATGGGTTACTTAAGGCTAGTGCAGACCAGATGCGTGACGTGACGTGACGTGCGCACGCAACAGTTGTAATGTATGAAACTGTATGAAAGATGCCAGACCAGATGCGTGACGTGTGCCACGCACGCAGAGCCGGGTCTAACTGCCAAACCGAGTCCGTGCGCGTGAATCGCGGAACGGCAACGACGCTCACGCGCGAGCAATGATGACGTTGTATTATATGGCGGTCCCTGTTAGATGCCAAACCGGGCATGCGCGCACACACGCATCGGTCGGTGCTGCACGTACTGTTATAACCCTATTTTACTCGTAACAAATGCTGACAACTGCATTTAATTTTTATATAAAAGAGTTTGTAGCCATGTGATACAGAGCTTAGCGTCAGTCGGGATTCAGCCTCATACCGTGTCAGTTCTAGTGTCAAGATTTCGTTTTCGGTGTAACCTTGTGCCAAAATTGGTAATAAACTGTTAGCTGGTAATAAATAGTTTTTTTTAAAAAGTCGCTCCGGGAATCGCGCTTAACAAATTGGTGTCAGAAGTGGGATGCTGACTGGTTTTCTGGACACGTGTTCAGACCACAGCATTCGGACAGTGCGAGAGTGACCGTGTACGAGTGGCGTATCGAGAGATCGACGATCAGCCTCCGCTCCCTTGCAGCGTGAGCCCGCATCTCCAAAAACACGCAAGTACACTTTGCAGCCGACCGTTAGCCTCCGCTCTATAGCGTGAGCCGGCGCCGCAACCAGGGGAATCACGACCCCAAAATCTCCAGCCTAGCAGAACGCTGTCGACTGTAAGCCTCCGCTTTTTGCGTGAGCCAGCGCCGCGATCCGAGCACACCAAGGTCAAGTCCCGAAACAAGAGACTTCGCTTCACCTCCTTTTATCTGCAAATTCCTACTTGCTTTAAAAAACCTTCTAGGTGGTAAAGCATGTTCCCGCTGACTCAACTGACGCTCTCCATCGCCGTGTTCAACGTGATAACGTGAGTCTACAAATTCTTTCTGCCAATTTTATTCTGACTTTTGTGTTTTTGTGTGCCGCGAATCCATCAGTGAATCTAAGTGAACCGCGTTAAACCGTTGAACTCTACTATACAAAATCTTATATACTGTGTCTTACTAAATCTTATATACTAAGTCTTACCAAATCTTATGTACCAAATCTTACCAACTCTTATATACTAAGTCTTACCAAATCTTATGTACCAAATCTTACCAAATCTTATATACTTAGTAAGTCTTACCAAATCTTATCTGCTAAAACTTTATTTTTTTAATATATTTACCATATGTCTGATTCCGAACCTATTGTAAAAACTGAAAGTGACGGCAAAAAATCTAGGAAAATGTCAAACACTGTAACGCTTAACTTTATTTCCAAATTTATAAAGTCATACGATGGGAAAAGAGAAACGCTCCCGGCTTTCTTAACTAACTGCGATAACGCCATCGCCCTTGCCTCCGCTGAACAGCAAAGTATTCTATGCAAATTTATTATTTCACAGCTCGAAGGTAAAGCCCAAGTAGCGTGCTCTTTAAAAACCTTCGATGACTGGACTTCACTAAAAACGTTTCTCAAACAAAATTTCGGCGAAAAGAAACATTCCTCTCATCTATTGTCCGATTTGCAGAATTGTAAACAAAATCTGCCTTCGGAGTCTGTCACGCAGTACTCGTTGCGAATAGAAGCGTGCTTAACACGACTTCTCTCTGATATACATTTTTCATGTAGCAATAAAGACGAATTATTAGGTAGAGTTGCTGGTATTGAGGATTTGGCCCTCAATACATTCTTAATGGGTTTAAATCCTAACTTCTCTCATATAGTACGATGTCGAAACCCAAAAACTTTAAATGACGCTGTGACCCATGCGATCGAGGAGGAAAAGTTGTTTAATGTTACTAATTCAACTTCAAAGTCCTTTAAAACCTGTTCAACTTGTAATAAGTCTGGCCATTTATCTTCTGAATGTTTCAAAAATAAAATTAAAGATAAAACTACAAATAAATCTTATAACACATTTGCTTCTAACTCGAATTCGAATCGGTTTCCCACACAGTTGCAACCTATGCAAAATAATTATAAAGGTGGTTCTCCAAGTAAACAGTGTGCATACTGCAAAAATCTTGGTCACACGATAAACGAGTGTCGTAAAAGACAGTATAATAACAACCGCCGCAATATGCAACATGATACTCGGGCACAGTGTAATGAATCAACCAGAGACAACACTAAATTACACTTGTGCGATATAAATAATATGTCTGAGTCAAATGAAAATGCAAATTTAAACTAAATCGGATTTCGATGATGTGCCAATCGGAATCCCCCAAAAATAAACTAGGCACTAATCTTACTAAATCTTATAATAATTCTAATTCTTATCCTAAATCGAATGATCATTCTAAATCTTATACTAGATCTTATAATAATACTATTTCTGAGTCTTATAATCATACAAACTCTTATACTAAATCTTATAATCATACAAATTCTTATGCTAAATCTTACAATGACTCAATCTCAAATACTACGCCCTATAATCATTCAAATCCTAATACTAAATCGTATACTAGTGAAACTAAATCTAATGCCTTACCTTATAATGTGACTGATCAATGTCATACAGGACATATGTCACACCCTAAATCTGGGGAAAATAATACCTTAATTTATGAATATAATTCATTCATTAAAAAGGTAACACTGCCGCATGTTTTTCTATATACAAAGCATACTACGAGAGCCCTCGTAATGCTTGTTGATACAGGAGCCAGTGTCTCCCTGGTAAAAGAATCTAGTTTATATACAAAACCTGAGTTGTCTAAAGAAATAGTACGGCTCAAAGGTATCAATGATACTAAAACGTATTGCGAAACATTAGGTACTTTTCAAATGCAATTTATTCTATCAAAAGAAATCTTCTCATTCAAATTTCATGTCGTAAAGGACGACATTGATCTCGATTATGATGGCATAATAGGTACAGATTGCTTAGGTCACCTTAAAGCCGTTGTCGATTATAATAATAAATGCTTAAATATGCACAATCATACTCTTCCCTTACACTTTAAGTTACCAACTTATATTATTCCAGCTCGCTCAGAAGGTATAATCGAGTGTGGAGTATCAAATAAAATTAATGAACTATCTGAATTCAAAGAAGCATTAGTACTCGATCATAAAATATCTGAAGGGGTATATGTAGCTAATTGTATAGTTATTTTAAAACCAAACCGCAGAGTAAATGTTTCTATTTTAAACACCACTGAATCAGATATCGTAATTAATAACTATTCAGTGCATCTTACACCTTATGAAGTCTTCTCTGGGTGTATTGGAAATATTGAAACTATAAATAATATCTCAATTCCTATCACCGATAGACATAATAGAGTTCTTAATCAAATTCGAACTTCTCACTTAAATCATGAAGAACAGACAGCCTTATTAGACTGCTGCTCACAATATACAGATATATTTCATCTCGAAGGCGAACCTCTTACTTGTACAGGTACTATTAGTCATTCTATTGACACTGGGAATGCACCTCCGATTCATGCAAAATCATACCGCTTCCCAGAATGTCATAAGGAAGAAGTAGACCGTCAGATAAAGAATATGTTAGATCAGAATATCATAAGTCCTTCGCAATCGCCATGGAGTGCCCCAGTATGGGTTGTCCCCAAAAAGGCAGACGCCTCCGGCAAAAGAAAATGGCGAATCGTTATTGATTATCGTCGTCTTAACGATGTCACTGTATCCGAAATCTATCCTATCCCTTTGATTACAGATATTCTCGATCAATTAGGGCATTCTAAATATTTTACTACACTTGACCTTGCAAGTGGATTTCATCAAATAGCCCTTAACTCTGATGACGCCGCGAAAACTGGTTTCACAATCGTCGGTACTAATGAGACCTCTGGGCACTACCAATTCAACCGTATGCCTTTTGGGTTAAAAAATGCACCCAGCACGTTCCAGCGTCTCATGAACACAGTTTTATCTGGCCTTCAAGGTCTACATTGCTATATATATTTAGATGACTGTATCTTGTATTCATCTGACCTAAAATCGCATATATCCAAGTTAAAATTAGTCCTCGACAGGTTTCGCGAACATCACTTGAAATTACAACCCGATAAGTGCGAGTTTCTACGCCGCGAAGTTACCTATCTTGGTCACGTAATCACAGACAAAGGTGTATCACCTAACCCAGATAAAATAAAAGCTATTAAAGATCTCCCAACTCCCAAAAACCCTAAAGACATTAAATCTTTCTTAGGCCTTGTCGGTTATTACCGTAGGTTTATTGAAAACTTTTCTAAAATTACAAAACCACTGACGTCGCTCTTAAAAAAGGACGCCGCTTTCTCGTGGTTGCAAGAACAAGAACTTGCTTTTCAAACCCTTAAAGACAAATTAATTACAGCACCCTTACTTCAATATCCTGACTACAACAAACCCTTTATACTGACTACCGACGCCTCTAATTATGCTGTAGGAGCTATATTGTCTCAAGGCGAAATCGGCAAGGATAAACCGATAGCCTATGCGTCGCGTACTTTGAACAAAGCAGAAGGAAACTACTCTACTACAGAGAAAGAACTTCTTGCCATCCTCTTTGGAGTTAAAACCTTTCGTCCCTATTTATATGGATATCGATTTAAAATCGTTACTGATCACAGGCCCTTAGTTTGGCTCTTCAACGTAAAAGACCCAGGTAGTCGTCTTATACGATGGCGCCTTAAACTCGAAGAGTACGACTATGAAATCATATACAAACAAGGTCGATTAAATTCTAATGTCGATGCTTTGTCTCGATATCCCGTAAACGCCTTAACCAGTTCTAATTTAAACAATTACACATATGAAGAATACTTCAAAAAACAATTTCTTAAAACCACATCAAATAACGACACAAAAATCGAAGAGCACAGTCAATCTTTACATTTAGCGAACCAAAAATCAATTGCTTGTCCGATTTCTCTAGATTTTGACTACTCTATGCCACATTGTGAACAGTTGTTATCACCTTTAGAAAATTTTGCTGAGTTAAAAAGCCGTGAACGTGAACTTGAAACGATATACACGGTCGACTCTAATAACAAGTTGCTCTATTTAATGTTTACAAAAGTACATCATTATGATGAAACAAATTATCGAACTATTTATAATCTATTAATGAAATTGCGAAATCAAATAATATCTAGCGATATTTATGAAGGAGAAATAGCCATTTCGGATTTCTCTGAACCATTTACTAAATTAAACTACACAAAAGTTTATAATATAATATCTTTTATTTTCCACGCGACCGATATTAAGATCCATATTTACAAAAATCAAATAATATATCCTACTCCTGCCGAAGTACCAAATATTCTTAAAGAAAATCATGGTACCCCTATCGCTGGTCACCCCGGTGTGAAGCGAATGTATAATAGAATCAAAGCATCTTATTACTGGAAGAGTATGCGTTCAGATATAGAACGATTTGTTAAGGACTGCCGATTATGTCAGATAAACAAACCATTGCGACGTTCAAATAAGGCACCTATGGTCATTACATCCTCTAGTACCAAACCTTTTGAAAGATTAGCCTTAGATATTGTCGGTACCCTTCCCGAAGCAGGCTTGCAAAAATTTAAATACATTCTCACTTTGCAAGATGATTTAACCAAATTCTCATCCGCTTACCCAATGATCACATGCTCAACTGATGAAGTAGCACGAAATCTCATTCATTTCTTTTCCTTATTTGGATTTCCTAAAATGATCCTTACCGATCAAGGTACTTGTTTCACCTCTGAACTGTTCAAGCAGTTAACAGAGATTCTCAAAATTAAAAATTTATTTTCAACCCCGTATCATCCCCAAACGAATGGCGCCCTTGAACGGAGTCATGCCACCCTAAAAGAATATCTAAAATCGTTTGTTAACGATAATCATGATGACTGGCACTGCTATTTAGCGACAGCTATTCTATCTTACAATACCACTCCTCATTGTACCACTGAATTTACTCCTTTTGAGTTATTATATGGTTATAAACCATCTATTCCTAATAGTTTATATACAAATGATAATCCTACATATCATGATTATATTCGTGCTTTACAATATCGCATGAAATACTCTCGCGAAAGAGCTTTGGAAAACATTGCTAAAAGTAAAGAAACTTCCAAAAAATACTACGACACAAATTCTTCTAATACTAAGGCTTATAAGGTCGGAGACATGGTCTATTTAAAATGTCATCATAGATTACGAAAAGCCTTGTCCCCAGTATGGAAAGGACCATACAAAATAATTAAAATTAATGATAAGAATAACGTAACTCTAAGCATAAATCGGAAGCATGTGAAATATCATGTAAATGAAATAAAACCAGCGTAGTTCATTCTTGTTCCAGGTTGGCGGAACCTATTGAACCAATAACACACAGTTCGGGTATTTATTTCGACCCAACTTCAATCGCCTATTTCTACGATGACTATTGGAATATCATCACCCATGTCGAGATCGTTCCCATAAAACCTTACTTAAATAAAATCCAAAAATCTTTATCTAGTATCTCAACTTTCTGCGAAAAAACAAGAAACCTAGCAATTAATAATTTTGATTGTAAGGACACGATAGATCCTTTAGAAATTATCATAAATGCTAATTATCTAAAATACGACTCTTTGGCTCATCTTATCTCTGAGAATAACCTAAACCGCACTAAGAGGTCACTCGAGTTTGGAGGAGAAATATTAAAGTTTTTCTTCGGTACCTTAGATGCTGATGATGCAAGAAAATACGATGAAGCCATTACAACTTGTCAGCAAAATGAAAATCAAATATTTTCCTTAATGAAAGATAACATTCACATTGTCCAATCCACTATAAATAACTTTAATGTTTCCATCAATAAATTAAATAACAATGAGATAAGACTTAACAGACAAATCGAAAAGTTAAATTACGCTATTGCCGAAACCTCTAAAATTAACTCTAATTTGTTAAATATTGAAAAACTAAACTCTATTTTCAACTTACTAGAAGGATCATTGCTGTCAGTTTCAAATATTTTAGATACAATTCTTAATTCGATTTTATTCGCGAAAGCCAATATCTTACACCCTTATGTGTTGACCCCAACTAAATTATATAATGAACTCATGAATAGCAAACAATTTAAATCTAATTTGGAGTTCCCTGTTTTAATCTCATTACAGAATATACATAAAATCATTGATTTATCAGAACTTACCTCGTATTATTATAATAATAAGCTAGTATTTGTAATTCGGATTCCTTTAATAAACTCTGTTAAGTTTAATGTGTACAAAATGTTACCATTACCTACACCACATGAAGGTAATAATTTCCTAACGTATGTATTGATTTACGCTTCGAAATTGTTTATAGCTATAAGTGATGATAGGCTAAACTATGCTTTATTAGATGACTTAAAGAATTGTAAAAATGTTAATCAAGAATATCTGATATGTCCTCTACCATCTATCTTGTCAAGCATAAATAATCCACCCTGTGAATCGAAATTGTTAACGGAAGTAACATTGTCGCTTCCAGAAACATGTGATAGCAAATTAATTTATGGAACTATAAATACCTGGCAAAAGCTTAGTAATGGAAACTATATCTTTGTTCAATCAAAGCCTAATAAATTAACGATAAAGTGTAATGATAATATTAAAGATTATACCTTACAAGGCACTGGTATGCTATCTTTAGGAAAAGACTGTGTCGCATATTTCCAAACTTTACAGTTCCATCCTATACATAATTATAACACAATTCTACCAAGTCAATTGTCTATTAGTTTTAATATCGCTGAAGACGATTGTTGTAAATTTAAATTTGTTAATGAAAGTTCTCTCAAGGTCACCCCTATTTCTATAACTAACATTGACTTAGAATCTTTTAAATTAGCCACTCATAAATTGGATGATCTTGAAAATCAAATAAAGCAAGCAGAGAACCAACCTCACTTAATTAAATATGGTCATTATTATTCGGCCATTACTTATATAATTTTAAGCCTAATTTTAGTTTATATAATATACAAAATATACAAGAGATGTTTTTCCAATTGTATTGATACATCTTGTTGTATTCAAATATATAATCAATGCTACAATAAAAAAACTGGCCGTTATGAAACGTCATTCGACAGTTCTATGGAAATGACAAATGTTTCTGACAAGTCTCCTAATTATGACCAAAGGTCTCTGCATAGCTTGCCAGAAATAGAAATTAGAAAATTTGACAAAAGTGTCAAATTCAGACCTTCAGAAAAATCAAATCGTAATCTAAGTAGTTATTAGTTAATACAAACAATTGAAATGTTTTTATTAATCTTCCTAATCTCTTTTAATTAATTTTTGTTATTGATTATTATTTTGGAGAATTACTTTGCACTTTATTTAGGTATCCTACAGAATATTAACTAATTGTGTTAAATATAAGGATTTTATTCATACACATGTCAATTATATTTTATAATTACTTATGTTAAATGTTAAGTTCTAACATGTGTCACTTAATTCTATCTTTACTACATATATTATACATTATATTCTTGTTATGTTGGTTATCTCTATGTCTTATTAGTTATAAAATAATATTGTAAAATCTTGACATGAGAACTTAAATGTAGTCGAAAACACTTTTAAACTCCGCTTTCATCTTATTGAAGATAAAGCTTCGTCTTTTGGGGGGACGTGTTATAACCCTATTTTACTCGTAACAAATGCTGACAACTGCATTTAATTTTTATATAAAAGAGTTTGTAGCCATGTGATACAGAGCTTAGCGTCAGTCGGGATTCAGCCTCATACCGTGTCAGTTCTAGTGTCAAGATTTCGTTTTCGGTGTAACCTTGTGCCAAAATTGGTAATAAACTGTTAGCTGGTAATAAATAGTTTTTTTTAAAAAGTCGCTCCGGGAATCGCGCTTAACAGTACGCACGCACGTCAGGTTGTATTTATTTACAAAGAAAATATAGTTTACGAGTTCTTTTTTCGCAATGGAGACAATTAAGGAGAATCTCATAGAAACTGCATTCTTCTCTTATTAATAACATGACCCCAAAGTTTCTTTGTAGCAGCAGAAGATTCTTGGCAAAAAGTAACCTAATGACGTGATGGTTACTGAAATGCGACAATTTCTAAGGATGAAACCCAAACGCTGATAAGACTCTTTCGCTAAACGCAGTAATATGGTCATGGAATGTTAATTTAGGGTCGAGTGTAACACCCAAGTCCTTTATGGTGGTTTGACGAATAACGCTTCAGCCATTTATTCTATAGTTGTACGCTATGGGGGTGTCTCATGCGACTGAATGTCATAGCATAGCATTTTGTAGCGTTGAATTCCATCCTGTTCTCCTGGCACCATTGAAATACAGCGTTAATGTCATGCTGCAGAGCTAGACAGTCTGCGTCAGACCTCACCCCGGTAAAGAGTTTGAGATCGTCAGCATATAGCAAACATCGGGTATGTCGAAGAACGGTTGGAAGGTCGTTAACCATTAGTAAAAACAATAGAGGACCAAGTATTGAGCCCTAACTCACTCCAGAACGCGTGTGATAGGGTTTAGACTCGTATATACATATATAGTCTGACAAACTGTTGGCGATTGCGGAGATAGTCTGCGAGGAAACGGAGAAGTCCAGGGGCAAAACCAAAGGTGCAAAGTTTTGCCAGCAATGTCATTGTTAAACCTATCAAACGCCTTCCGGAAGTCAAAGTACAACACATCTCGGTCTAGTCTAGCCGATATGTAATCTGCGAGAGTGAGTAGATAAGAGTCCACTGGTCGTTTTGGCCTAAAGCCGTGCTGTTCGTTACAAAGGAGTTTGTCCACCTGTGCGAGTATGTATTTATGGATGATTTTCTCAAACACCTTTGCTGGAAACGACAAAACAGAGATCGGTCTATATTCATCAAACTATATACCGACACATGCCAATGTCGCATTGCAATCAGAACAACTATCAACATAAGTATGTTCAGCATTAAAACTGACAACCCACATTATTCAAATGAGTGATTCGTGACTCGTCGTAGTCAATTGATAGAAAATACGAATTATTCGAATCTTCAAACAGATTAAACTTTGATAGATATTCAAATGCATTACTGTCCGAGGCTACCATCAATTAATCGACTACGACTCGTATCTTTCAATCATCCGATCATCATATATGGTTCGAATTATATTTTGTGATCAATTTGGATGCCTGATCATATAATTTTCAAATATTCTAATTACAGTTTCAAATTAGTGTAACATTGAATGCTAGTCCTTTCTATCGGTCTACCATGCTTATTTTCTTGCTAAGCTAACATTAAACCGTGTTAACAGGTGCCAGCAGCTGAATGATTGGTGTCCATTCCTATTCCCCTTGGAGACGCGTCAGATGTTCTTCGCGTGTACTGCTTTCGGTACGTCTCGTACTATCGTCTGGCTACAGGCACAAAGGGACCGTGCTCTTGATCGGCAAAGGTACGTTCATACGTAATTGACGAAGCTGTTGTTGTTATAGAAAAAATAATTCTTTTATATTTACGACTACCGAGTTAGTAATGATATCTTATTTTTTTAAGGTCTGGTAACACGGTATCACCTAGACGCGCTGAGCTAGAAGCGACAGAGTTCCGTATGGGTCGTTTACGTCACGAGCGCGTGAGAATACCACGCCAACCAGATCTACTGCGCTCTGCTATGCAGGTATGAATACATTGTATTTTTATACTTACACTAGTTACGCCCCGCGGCTTCACCTGCGTATGTCCCCGACATGCCGTGGGAATATCGGGATAAAAAGTAGTGTACGAGCAAACCCGTGCATATTAATAGTTACAGTTTTATGCTGACATCGATGCGCAGCGAAACACATATTACATATAAAATAGTACATCAACAATATATCAGTAGTAGTTGCAAACAGCTTTCCGGGCGATCCATCGCACAATTGCCGCGTATCGAACATTTTAGCAAATCAGCAACAACTACTCGGTGCGATAGAGCAGATTTACACCAATTTCAAAAAGGATGTCTCCGATCGTAAAACTTCGGACTACATACGCCGAAAATTGGAGACTTTGGATGCGTACTGGCAAGATTACCAATCTAACCATATGCGATTGCGCAGCATAGAATGCCGAAACTCATAGTTATTTCACTTCCAAACAATACGAGGGCGTGAAAGAGAAATATGAGAAAATCCGAGGAGTGATTCAACAGTATCAGCGACCAGACGACAGACCGTCAACGCCATCATTAAGACCTGCTACTCCTTTAGCGGTACCAGGCCCCGCTCAACAATCAACCTGGCCTATCTCAAAAGCACAAGGCTCAAATAGCAAAACCGACGAAATGGTGAGGAAACAGTTAAGCAACTTCAAGGCCTTTGAACATACTGTTTCCAAGATCAATTTAGAAGTTGTCTCAGAGAAATGGGAATTTGAACACTTATTGAAGACAGTACAGGATCGTTAGTCAAGAATAGATACCCAACATTGGGAATTGGACAGCGAGTTGGGCGACAGAAATCAAGAATACTACAGCACGTACCTCAAATATGAGAATACATATAATGACGCAATAAAGGCTATCAACAAGAAAATGTGGTCAGTGTCACACAGAGAACAAGCCACTCCGAAAATAGATATCCGACGTTCGGAGGCAGTTATCATCAGTGGACATCCTTCAAGGATCTCTTCACTGAATCGATCCACAGCAACCCAGGACTCTCTGGCGCTCAAAAGATGCAGTTCCTAAAGACGAAAGTCAAAGGTGAAGCGGAACGTCTTATACAACACCTTTCAATTACCTCTGACAATTACATAATTAGTTAGGATATATTAAATCATAGATACGACAACAAAAGAATGACTTTTACATCTCATTTTAATATTTTGTTAAATCTTCTAATATCACAGCAAGTACATAAAACAACAAGTACACAAAGCAACCATATAAAACGTATACATGACACCACACAGGAAACCTTAAACGCCATCAAGAACTTAGGAGTGGATGTTACATCCTGGGATCCTTTGGTAGTGCACATCTAATGTCAAAAATTAGATTCAGAGACGTTTACTGAATATAATACGTCTATCAAAAAACCCCGAGATTACCCGATTTGAACAAATTTTTGATGTTTTTAGAAGGTAAATTCACTAGCATGGAGGTCAGCAGGCGAAAACAAGAAAATTTCAATCAAAAACCCATTCCTACAGGCAGCAAATCAATGGGAATTAGCCATACAAATCATTCAAAATCATATAATTTTAAACAAACATATCTGGTAATAAAAATATTTCGCAACCGCGAAGCGACAGGAAATTGCAATTTGATACTCAAAATTGCCCAGTCTGCAATGACACACATGCCTTATATTTTTGCAAACAATTCTTGGAAATGACACCTATGAAGAAAAACAATATGTTTCGAACCTAAATTTCTGTCAAAATTGCTTATATGACCATAATGGTAAGGCATGTTTATCGAAAAAGCGTTGTCGTCAATGCAATGAATTTCACAATACATTATTGCACGAATCGTATCATCAGCAGAATAATATTGCAAAACCGTCTATGAGCACGCGGCAAGATAATATGCGTTCGAATCCCGACCGTGTGCAAAAAGGCAACACTCACGTGGCCCAACAACACATGTTATCTGAAATCCTATTATCAACTGCACTTTTAAAGGTTCAAAAGGCAGACGGAACTTATCAAACAATGCGAGCTCTTATTGATCAGGGGTCTCAAACATCCCTTATTACGGAAAACGGTGCACAGCTGTTAGGTTTGCCACGGCATAGATGTCAGAATATTATTACGGGTATAGGACATAGCGAAAACATTTGCAAGGGAACCATGACATTGCATTGTATGTCAACAATTAGCACTTATTCATTTAATATCGATGTGTATATCATGAAAAATCTCACAAAATACTTACCATCATACACCTTCCCTAAGATGGCATGTCCATTTTTGGACAATTTAGAATTAGCCGATCCCGATTACAACGTCAGTCGCCCTAGAGACATGCTGCTGGGTGCCGATGTATATTCAAATATTATTTTAGGAGGGATGTGTAGACTCAGCGAGTCACTTCCTATTGTACAACAAACTCGCCTGGGTTGGATATTATGTGGAGGCATGAAATCTCTCTCATGTAATGTCGTTCAGATAGATCTTGATGAAATACAGCAGTTTTGGGAGATAGAAGATATCGCAGACGATAAAATATTATCGTCTGAAGATATAGCATGCATTCAGTCATATAAGGCAACAACTACACATTTGGAAGACGGGAGATACCAGGTGAGACTCCCAATGAAACCAGATTATCAAGAATATTTAGGCAAATCTAAGAATAAAGCCATAGCCCAATTCCTACAGCTGGAGAAAAGATTACACAATAACATACGTATCTTTAACGAATATAAATCATTCATTGACGTGTACAAACAATTAGGTCACATGAAACCGGCATTGTGTAATCAGACTCTTGAATGCTTTTTACCGCATCATTGCGTATTACGCAATGATTCTACAACTACGGCACTACGTGTTGTTTACAATGCATCATCAAAAACTTCTACTAATAAAAGATTGAATGATGTAATGTATACTGGACCCAACTTGCAGCATGATCTTCAATTTTTGATCTTAAAATGGAGACAATATCGGTATGCGTTTACCGCAGACATTGAGAAGATGTTCAGACAAATTTGGATCCATCCAGATGACCAACTCCTACAAAAAATAGTGTGGCGAGATGATCCATATCAGGAGCTAAATAAATATCAACTTACTACTGTGACGTACGGAACAAAAGCCGCGCCATTCCTCGCAATGATGACTTTGAGACAATTAGCAATGGAGGAAGGACACAAGTTTCCTGAAGCAGCCAAGGTCATCGAGGAATCGTTCTATATGGACGATGTCGTTCACGGTAGCCATTTTCTAGCATCAGCTAAACAATTACAAAAAGATTTATTCGATTTACTCAAATTAGGAGGCTTTAACCTAAGAAAGTGGATCTCTAATGATGACCGACTACTGCAACAACAAAAACAAAACTATTACGATCAGGAAGGTTTGAACTTTAAACAACTAGGTACAACTAAAACTTTAGGTCTCCGTTGGAATCCCACCGAAAATAACTTTAGATTTTTATCACAAATTATATCATCAAACTCTAAAATTACCAAACGGATTATATTGTCCGATATGTCAAAGATATTCGACCCACTTGGATGGATTGTACCTGTAACTACAAAATTAAAGATTCTCTTCCAACAGACATGGCTAAAAGATTCAGTGGGACGAACCAGTGCCCGAAAACATTAGTAAGGAATGGACCAAACTCAAGGCTGACCTAGAAAACATGAACCAATTTGACATACCAAGATGGTACGGTACACAATCAACAAGTAATGTCGAACTGCATGGTTTTTGTGATGCCTCGACAAAGTCGTATGCCTGTGTTATATACTGCAGAGTAAGTAATTCAGAAAAAACAATCACTTTAGTTGCTGGGAAATCTAAACTAGTCCCGACCAGCAAACAAATATCGTTGCCCCGATTGGAGTTGTGTGGAGCGCTATTACTTGGCAAACTAATGGCAAAAGTCAAACAATGCTTAACCGGTTACAACATAGATACATTTGGATGGTGCGATTCCACTGCGGTGCTGGGGTGGCTTCAGGGTGAGCCTAGCCGGTGGATGTTGTTTGTGGCGTATAGAACGAAGCAAATTACTGAAGTCATACCACCACAATGCTGGCGGTATGTTAAGTCGCAAGAAAATCCCGCTGATTGTGCGAGCAGGGGCTTGACAGTATCCCAGTTAAAAGAGCACTCTCTGTGGTGGCACGGCCCTGCCTGGTTACAGACGTTTGACGCAAAGAAAGAAAACCATACGATATATACAACGGAAGAGGAGAAAACTAGCAAAATTATACCCAAACAAGTGCATACCATTATTTATTTTATTTTATTTTATTTATTTATTTAGGGATAACAAACAAGAATTATCAAACAAGAATCAAGCATTGTCATTAATTTATTACAAAAATGCAATTCAATCAATAAGATTTTGCGTATCCTAGGATGGGTTTTAAGATTTATTTCTATAAATAAAGAAAGAAAGCATGGGCAATATTTAATATTAGCAGAAATTAATAAAGCAAAGCAAAAAATCATTAAGCAACTTCAGCATGATGAGTTTTGGAAAGATATAAGCGAATTAAAGCAAAATGGCAAACTGAATTCTAAAAGCAAATTGTTAAACTTAAACCCATTCCTAGATAAACAAGATATCTTGAAAGTTGGAGGTAGATCAAGTAAAGCAAACATGAGCATTGACAAGCAGCATCCCATCATCCTTCCACACAATGGACGCTTGACAGAATTAGTAATAGAAAATGCACACCAAACAATGCTTCACGCCGGAGCACGATTAACACTGAGTTTCATTCGCCAGAAGTACTGGATCTTGGGCGGTAACACTGCTACAAAAAAGCAGATCAGAAGTTGTGTAGTCTGTAGAAAACAAAACCCGTATTTTCAACCTCAGATAATGGGAGATTTACCCGAATCAAGGATCAATCCGTCGCGACCTTTTACTAATACAGGCGTAGATTTTACCGGCCACATCTATGTTAAAGCTAGTAAAGGTAGAGGTATA
Source organism: Catocala nupta (assembly GCA_963675205.1). Classification (NCBI taxonomy): domain Eukaryota; kingdom Metazoa; phylum Arthropoda; class Insecta; order Lepidoptera; family Erebidae; genus Catocala; species Catocala nupta. The sequence continues at coordinate 19,107,038 of OY776086.1, read as the reverse complement.
AGAACTACCAAAGGATACGTAGCTGTCTTCATATGTATGGTCACGAAAGCGGTTCACCTCAAACTCATCAGTGACCTAACTACCTCGGCTTTTCTCGCAGCATTGAAAAGGATGGCAGCTCGTAGAGGAACGCCCAGTGAAATCTACAGCGATAATGGACGGAACTTTGTAGGCGCTAACAAAACATTGCAACAAGAATATCAAGAGCTGCTACATATCATGCAAAGCAAAGAATTATCATCAGAGGTATTGAAAATGGAAATAAAATGGAATTTCAAAGCACCATCATGGCCTTCTGCCGGTGGTCTATGGGAAGCAGCTGTAAAAAGCTTCAAGTACCATTTTAAACGAGTAATTGGCGAGCAAGTTTTAACGTACGAAGTGTACACAGTACTTACTCAAATAGAAGGCTGTCTCAATGCGAGACCTTTGTGCCCGATACCAGAAGATCCCGACGATTTGGATTTCTTAACGCCCGCTCATTTTCTCACTGGTGGTTCAAACGTCACTTTGTATGACACTGAAACAGATTTAAGGACGCGGTGGCAGCTGCCACAAAGTCCGTTAAAACGTCCCATAACAAAGTTATCTTTACTACCCGTTACCGAGAAAATCCAAACAAAACAGACGACAAACATTGTATCAAACACTTATCACGCCAAACAAAATCCCAAGTCATTCAAAGTAAAAAGATTAAACATCGCCTCTGTGTTTATATCTATCATATTATTTTTCACTATGTTAGCAACTTCCTAAAGCGCCCTTAATATTAGCAAGTTCAGAAACAATCAACATATTTATTTTGACAAATTAACAAACATGAAAATCATAAGAGACGATTGGAAGTTGATAATATATTACAATATGGAACCTTATTGGGAAGGTATTACAGCTCTAAACAAAAGCATACAATCCATTGAACAATCATGTATTATGATATCTGAGCGTACACCTTGTGATATAATATTACTACAATTGCGACACGGGTACGATGAACTCGAGTACAACAATCACAGGTTACTGAGTCAGCACTTTGACACGCGACCGAACAGGTGGCGACGCGGTCTTATCGACGGTGTCGGTTACATCGCAAACAGCCTGTTCGGCGTACTGGATACTAGATTCGCGGAACAGTACGAGAGAGATATCACGCTTCTCCGCAATAATCAAAAACATATAGCGTCATTTTGGCTAAATCAAACGTCAATTATAGAAGCAGAATTTAGTCTATTGAAACGTACTGAGTCTGCTATGCATCGACAACATAAATTAATACATCAGCAGTTAGCCAACATGGAAAACTCTTTAACAAACTTGTAATCGGAAATTCAAAATATAAGCTTAACAAGTAAAGCTTTTATGGGTGGTGTTATCGCAAGTAATTTGTTACATAATCTAAAGGACTTGCAAAATGCCTTAATTGACACGATTACTGACGTATATCATGGTCGTTTTAATCCCCATCTTATAACAGCGCAACAATTACAAGATCAACGTCGTACAATCGAGTCATCTGTCAAATTATGTTATGCTACCCATCGAAAGCATTCATACAGATTTAATTCAAATTTACAAACTTCTACGCGTTAAAGTAAGGTTGCTCAAGAATTATTCCATATTTGAGGTACAAATTCCGTTAATAAGTCGAGATACTTACGAGGTCTTCAAGCTTGTCCCTATACCGCTAGAAAAGGATCACAACACTATGATAGTCGTTCAACCTGTCTCTGATTTCGTGGCGGTCAACATAAAAAAGGATGCATACATAACAATGACAGAAAGTAAATTGAATTCTTGCCTGTTGACCGATAATTTATATAAAGGTGTGTGAATATGGCATAAATGCATTATGCCATATTCACACACCTTTATATAAATTAAGCCGAGATAAAGACTTCTGTCAAACGAGAGAAGCAGAGTGCAAAGTTAGTATTGAACCTTGCAAAAACATATGGTTGGAAACCTATTCTATCAATTATTATACTTATTATTGTTGCGGTAAATGTCGCGTACGGACTTTATGCAAAGATCAAATAACCGCATATCAGTTGACTCACTCCGGTCTAATTTATATCGAGCCTGGCTGCACATTGAAATCGGACACTTATGAAATAATCGCACATGAACAGAGATCGAGCGATGTTGATATCACAGCTAATATATATGCACCAGTAATCCCATCCATAAATTTCTTCGTGAATGTGTCTATTCCACGTGATAACTGGAATGAATCCAGTACAGAAAACGATCAAGCCGAGTTGGAAGCTCTTCACGATAAGATAAAGATCTTGAAGGAAAACGGAGCATTAGCAGAGAGCCTATCCAAGCATGATATTCATCATTACACGTTGATGTATAGCGTGATAAGCATAGCAGCTGTAGTACTCGGCGTGTATATTTGGCGGCGTGCGCGCACGCGCCGCGCTGCCGCCACTGCGCGTTCGCCGGCCGCGCGTTCGCCGGCCGCGCGTTCGCCGGCCGCGCGCCCTCGGGCAGCGCCAGCGCCTGCCTGCGTCTGCGCCCGCGACCGCGCCCGCGCCCGCGCCCGCGCACTCGCCCACGCCCACGCCCGGCGCCCTCGTGGCTCAAGGAGTCACCGGGAGTGACAGTGAAGTGCAGTGTGTAAGTGAGAGGGTCAAGGTGGCAAGTGTACGACTCTCTGATAAAGCCACCTCCCCTATTTTAGGCTCGTATACTAACATTTCTAAGTTGTGAGTGATTTTACAATCATTAGAGACACTAAGCATTTGGATATACTTTACAATATTATTGTTTTCTTTTTCTTACATTGATTGTTAATTTTTATTTGCTTCTTTTTGTGGGGAAGCATGTACGAGCAAACCCGTACATATTAATAGTTACAGTTTTATGCTGACATCGATGCGCAGCGAAACACATATTAATAAAAAATAAACATATAAATTAGTACATCAGCAATATATCAGTAGTAGTTGCAAAAAGCTTTCCGGGCGATCTATCGCACAACTTACTCTTTCGCCGCGTATCGATCATTATTAAATTCGTTGTAAATCTGTTTATTTCAATATAAGTATTTTTATTCTATCAGTTTATCTTTCATTTATCATACGAAACCGTACAAGTAGTCTTGTGTTAATCCAGGTCTCTTACAGCTAGGTACAGCTATCTACATACCAAGTTTCATCGTAATCGGTTCAGAAGTTTTTGAAAGAGTAACAAACATTCGTCCATGCTTACAAACTTTAATATTTATAATATTACTAGGATATTAAAAATCCGTTATGGAATCTTCGAAAAGGAGAGACGCATTCATAGTTAAAGGAAAATATAGCCTAGTTATATCGGCCTAGTTTAAATGTTAGGGTTAATTACATATTGTGTACATCCAGTTATTGTATTATAGGCTAAGAAGTCGTATGTATAGTCACCTGTGGTATCAATAAAGAAATTATTATTATTATTATTATAGCATGTTTTCCTCCTAAACGGTCAACATATTTACTGCATGAAAATAAATCATTAAACTTGACTACTAATATACTATTAGCGATCGATTAGAGTACTAATAATATGCGGTTCCAGGTGATGCGCGTGCACGCCGGGCGCAAATCGGTGCTGGAGGTGGAGTTCGCGGGCGAGGAGGGCACGGGTCTGGGCCCCACCCTGGAGTTCTACGCGCTCGTGGCGGCCGAGCTGCAGCGCGCCGACCTCGCCATGTGGCTCACCGACCACGCCGCGCAGCTGCACGACGACGACGCCGCGCCGCACCACCTGGTGCTGCCGCTCGGTACGTTACACCACCTCACTCCACTTTACTCCACCTCACTCCACTTTACTCCACCTCACCATGTGGCTCATCGACCACGCCGCGCAGCTGCACGACGACGACGCCGCGCAGCATCACCTGGTGCTGCCGCTCGTTACGTTACACCACCTCACTCCACTTTACTCCACCTCACTCCACTTTAGTCCACCTCACCATGTGGCTCACCGACCACGCCGCGCAGCTGCACGGCGATGACGCCGCGCCGCACCACCTGGTGCTGCCGCTCGGTACGTTACACCACCTCACTCCACTTTACTCCACCTCACTCCACTTTACTCCACCTCACCATGTGGCTCACCGACCACGCCGCGCAGCTGCACGACAACGACGCCGCGTCGCACCACCTGGTGCTGCCATTCGGTACGTTACACCACTTCACTCCACTTTACTCCACTTCACTCCACTTCACTCCGCTTCACTCCACTTCACTCCACTTCACTCCACTTCACTCCACTTCACTCCACTTCACTCCACTTCACTCCACCTTACTCCACCTCACCATGTGGCTCACCGACCACGCCGCGCAGCTGCACGACGACGTCGCCGCGCCGCACCACCTGGTGCTGCCGCTCGGTACGTTACACCATCTCACTCCACTTTACTCCACCTCACTCCACTTTACTCCACCTCACCGTGTGGCTCACCGACCACGCCGCGCAGCTGCACGACGACGACGCCGCGCCGCACCACCTCGTACTGCCGCTCGGTATACACCACCTCACTCCACTTTACTCCACCTCACGCCACCTCACTCCACTTTACTCCACCTCACCATGTGGCTCACCGACCACGCCGCACAGCTGCACGACGACGACGCCGCGCCGCACCACCTCGTGTTGTCGCTCGGTACGTTACACCACCTCACTCCACTTTACTCCACCTCACCATGTGGCTCACCGACCACGCCGCGCAGCTGCACGACGACGACGCCGCGCCGCACCACCTCGTGCTGCCGCTCGGTACGTTACACCACCTCACTCCACTTTACTACACCTCACCATGAGGCTCATCGACTACGCCACGACCACAGTTAAGTACCTTTGATTCAAATGTTCAAAGATTGTCGTCTAATTCCGTTTAGTACAACCGAAGAAATTGTATGCCACGCTATGAAGTCACTACCAAAATATAGTTATATATATGAATGAGATCATTTGTTACTGTCAATATATTTTTACACTTAACTTATCAAAAAGCTGGCGTCGCGAAATTAGGCTCTTAGCCACGGCAACTTTGGATCCAAACTCACAACACTCGGCTCTATGGCAGTGCCAACTCAACCACATAAACAATATATCTACCACTCGTGCCAGTCAAATATCTATATATTTTGTTTAAGTATCCAATCCTATACAGTACGTGTATACACTCGCTGCCCAAAAATGTTACCATATAAAATATTTACGTCAATGTTAATTACGTAGTCCGACCTCATATGATTGTGTACCCATAGATTGCATATGGGTTTTTTTGAATATTAATTGTTTTGTTAACAGAGAAACCGCCTGGCTACTATGTCACTCGTTCCGGTGGTCTGTTCCCAGCGCCACTACCCCAAGAGTCTCCCATCTGTGATAAAGTTTGCAAATATTTCTGGTTCTTGGGTGTATTTTTAGCTAAGGTAAGAATAAACCAATATGACTCTTTAAAATCGTAAATATAGTTAGAAAGTTAGGACCTAATTTAATTTAATTTTATATTATAGGTTTTACAAGACGGTCGTCTTGTAGATCTACCATTGTCGGAGCCTTTCTTACGCATAATGTGCGGTGAGGAGCTGACTAACGATTGTATCGAAGAGATAGATTCAATCAGGCATAGGTAAGGATTTTCTATCGCTTTACCGAAATCTGTCATTAGAAAGGTTTAACTATTAATTCTCATATATTATGTGTTTCCTAGGTTCTTGCAAAATGTGTTAGTCGCTGCGGAGGATTACGAAAAAATCTCGCGCGACCCGAGCCTTGACTCAGAGGAACGCAAGCGGCTAGTGAGTGAATTGACGGTAGAGGGCGCCACCTTCGAACAGTTAGCGCTCACCATGGCGCATGTGGCGCCACACGCCGACGTCAGCGTCGCCGTGCAGCCGCTGTGCGACAGTGGCGAGAATATTGAGGTACTATTATGAAATTGCACACACACGCACTAAGCATACATTTTTAATTTTCATTGCCATAATTATTATTAGGTTTATACTTGTAAATATTGTTATCTTATTTGTCGGTCGAGCGTTATGAGGTTTTCGTTAGCAACTGTGTGACTGTGTCTGTTGGAATAAACGGCTGATAGCGGCACGACGGTATCGGCTGTTTATTCTAATTGGGCTGTCACATAATTAGGCCTATCTTCTGTGGCAGGTTGGCGCGCACAATGCGCGCGCGTACGCAGAGGCGAGCGCGCGTTGGATGGTGCGCGAGGGCGTGCGGCGCCAGACGGGCGCGTTCCGGCGCGGCTTCGGCGCCGTGTTCCCGCCGCGCCGCCTGCGCGCCTTCTCGCCCGCCGAGCTGCGCCTGCTGCTGTGCGGCGAGCGCGGGCCCGCCTGGACGCGCGAGCACCTGCTGCAGTACACCGAGCCCAAGCTCGGCTACACGCGCGACAGGTACACCCTACACTGCCTAATAAACTATATGACATCAGAACTGCGCGCCTTCTCGCCCGCCGAGCTGCGCCTGCTGCTGTGCGGCGAGCGCGGGCCCGCCTGGACGCGCGAGCACCTGCTGCAGTACACCGAGCCCAAGCTCGGCTACACGCGCGACAGGTACACCCTACACTGCCTAATAAACTATATGACATCAGAACTGCGCGCCTTCTCGCCCGCCGAGCTGCGCCTGCTGCTGTGCGGCGAGCGCGGGCCCGCCTGGACGCGCGAGCACCTGCTGCAGTACACCGAGCCCAAGCTCGGCTACACGCGCGACAGGTACACCCTACACTGCCTAATAAACTATATGACATCAGAACTGCGCGCCTTCTCGCCCGCCGAGCTGCGCCTGCTGCTGTGCGGCGAGCGCGGGCCCGCCTGGACGCGCGAGCACCTGCTGCAGTACACCGAGCCCAAGCTCGGCTACACGCGCGACAGGTACACCCTACACTGCCTAATAAACTATATGACATCAGAACTGCGCGCCTTCTCGCCCGCCGAGCTGCGCCTGCTGCTGTGCGGCGAGCGCGGGCCCGCCTGGACGCGCGAGCACCTGCTGCAGTACACCGAGCCCAAGCTCGGCTACACGCGCGACAGGTACACCCTACACTGCCTAATAAACTATATGACATCAGAACTGCGCGCCTTCTCGCCCGCCGAGCTGCGCCTGCTGCTGTGCGGCGAGCGCGGGCCCGCCTGGACGCGCGAGCACCTGCTGCAGTACACCGAGCCCAAGCTCGGCTACACGCGCGACAGGTACACCCTACACTGCCTAATAAACTATATGACATCAGAACTGCGCGCCTTCTCGCCCGCCGAGCTGCGCCTGCTGCTGTGCGGCGAGCGCGGGCCCGCCTGGACGCGCGAGCACCTGCTGCAGTACACCGAGCCCAAGCTCGGCTACACGCGCGACAGGTACACCCTACACTGCCTAATAAACTATATGACATCAGAACTGCGCGCCTTCTCGCCCGCCGAGCTGCGCCTGCTGCTGTGCGGCGAGCGCGGGCCCGCCTGGACGCGCGAGCACCTGCTGCAGTACACCGAGCCCAAGCTCGGCTACACGCGCGACAGGTACACCCTACACTGCCTAATAAACTATATGACATCAGAACTGCGCGCCTTCTCGCCCGCCGAGCTGCGCCTGCTGCTGTGCGGCGAGCGCGGGCCCGCCTGGACGCGCGAGCACCTGCTGCAGTACACCGAGCCCAAGCTCGGCTACACGCGCGACAGGTACACCCTACACTGCCTAATAAACTATATGACATCAGAACTGCGCGCCTTCTCGCCCGCCGAGCTGCGCCTGCTGCTGTGCGGCGAGCGCGGGCCCGCCTGGACGCGCGAGCACCTGCTGCAGTACACCGAGCCCAAGCTCGGCTACACGCGCGACAGGTACACCCTACACTGCCTAATAAACTATATGACATCAGAACTGCGCGCCTTCTCGCCCGCCGAGCTGCGCCTGCTGCTGTGCGGCGAGCGCGGGCCCGCCTGGACGCGCGAGCACCTGCTGCAGTACACCGAGCCCAAGCTCGGCTACACGCGCGACAGGTACACCCTACACTGCCTAATAAACTATATGACATCAGAACTGCGCGCCTTCTCGCCCGCCGAGCTGCGCCTGCTGCTGTGCGGCGAGCGCGGGCCCGCCTGGACGCGCGAGCACCTGCTGCAGTACACCGAGCCCAAGCTCGGCTACACGCGCGACAGGTACACCCTACACTGCCTAATAAACTATATGACATCAGAACTGCGCGCCTTCTCGCCCGCCGAGCTGCGCCTGCTGCTGTGCGGCGAGCGCGGGCCCGCCTGGACGCGCGAGCACCTGCTGCAGTACACCGAGCCCAAGCTCGGCTACACGCGCGACAGGTACACCCTACACTGCCTAATAAACTATATGACATCAGAACTGCGCGCCTTCTCGCCCGCCGAGCTGCGCCTGCTGCTGTGCGGCGAGCGCGGGCCCGCCTGGACGCGCGAGCACCTGCTGCAGTACACCGAGCCCAAGCTCGGCTACACGCGCGACAGGTACACCCTACACTGCCTAATAAACTATATGACATCAGAACTGCGCGCCTTCTCGCCCGCCGAGCTGCGCCTGCTGCTGTGCGGCGAGCGCGGGCCCGCCTGGACGCGCGAGCACCTGCTGCAGTACACCGAGCCCAAGCTCGGCTACACGCGCGACAGGTACACCCTACACTGCCTAATAAACTATATGACATCAGAACTGCGCGCCTTCTCGCCCGCCGAGCTGCGCCTGCTGCTGTGCGGCGAGCGCGGGCCCGCCTGGACGCGCGAGCACCTGCTGCAGTACACCGAGCCCAAGCTCGGCTACACGCGCGACAGGTACACCCTACACTGCCTAATAAACTATATGACATCAGAACTGCGCGCCTTCTCGCCCGCCGAGCTGCGCCTGCTGCTGTGCGGCGAGCGCGGGCCCGCCTGGACGCGCGAGCACCTGCTGCAGTACACCGAGCCCAAGCTCGGCTACACGCGCGACAGGTACACCCTACACTGCCTAATAAACTATATGACATCAGAACTGCGCGCCTTCTCGCCCGCCGAGCTGCGCCTGCTGCTGTGCGGCGAGCGCGGGCCCGCCTGGACGCGCGAGCACCTGCTGCAGTACACCGAGCCCAAGCTCGGCTACACGCGCGACAGGTACACCCTACACTGCCTAATAAACTATATGACATCAGAACTGCGCGCCTTCTCGCCCGCCGAGCTGCGCCTGCTGCTGTGCGGCGAGCGCGGGCCCGCCTGGACGCGCGAGCACCTGCTGCAGTACACCGAGCCCAAGCTCGGCTACACGCGCGACAGGTACACCCTACACTGCCTAATAAACTATATGACATCAGAACTGCGCGCCTTCTCGCCCGCCGAGCTGCGCCTGCTGCTGTGCGGCGAGCGCGGGCCCGCCTGGACGCGCGAGCACCTGCTGCAGTACACCGAGCCCAAGCTCGGCTACACGCGCGACAGGTACACCCTACACTGCCTAATAAACTATATGACATCAGAACTGCGCGCCTTCTCGCCCGCCGAGCTGCGCCTGCTGCTGTGCGGCGAGCGCGGGCCCGCCTGGACGCGCGAGCACCTGCTGCAGTACACCGAGCCCAAGCTCGGCTACACGCGCGACAGGTACACCCTACACTGCCTAATAAACTATATGACATCAGAACTGCGCGCCTTCTCGCCCGCCGAGCTGCGCCTGCTGCTGTGCGGCGAGCGCGGGCCCGCCTGGACGCGCGGTTATGATGAGTGATGACCTTAATGCGTATCGGCGACCGTCGACAAGTACCGCCTAGTTAATTACAAGGTGGGCCAAAAGAGATCACCCTATTGAAGAAGATGCTCTTATTTTTGCAAATGGCCGCCAATGTCAAATCAGTTTTGACATTTGTGGACTAGACAGGTGTAGAATACAAGTGAACAAGCCATGGAGCGGTGCATTCCCCAAGAACGCGGAATAATCGTGTCTATTATTTTGCGTAACAATTCGTCTGTGGTGTTGGCGCAGCGCGAATTCCTTTGCCGATTTGCCGGCCGTCGGACACCGACTGCGCAAACACTGCGCCGTTTGGCCATCAACCTTGAAGAGTATGGGACCACACGAGACGTTGCCAGGAGTGGCCGGCCCCGGAGCGCCCCTTCTTCCGAGAATATCGCCGCTGTTGCCGAGTATGTCGAGCTGTCGCCGGAAACATCGACCAGACGCCGTGCCTCGCAATTAGCCATCAGCCGGTCGTCCCTAAGGCGAATTTTGGTCAAAGACCTGCGCATGTTCCCGTACAAAGTCCAGTCCGTGCATCAGCTGCTGCCTATCGACCGCCAAACGCGTGTAACCTACGCCCAAGCCATCCTCAATATCGAGGACGAAGTGGACGATTTTTCGACCAAAGTCATAATGAGCGATGAGGCTCATTTCCAAAGCAAAACTATTGCTTCTGGGGCACCGAAAATCCACGAGTGATGCACGAGAAGCCACTACACCCGCTCAAAATGACTGCATGGTGCGCTGTTCACGCTGGAGGAGTCATCGGGCCATTTTTTTTCGCGAGAGCCGTTGGTCAAACGACAACAGTGGACGGTGCGCGCTATAGGGCCATGTTAACCGAGTTTTTGTGCCGCAATTGGACGAATTAGAACTGGAGGACATGTGGTTCCAACACGACGGAGCAACGGCACACACTGCGCGAGCCACAACCGATATTCTGAAGGCGCCGTTCCCGTGTCGCCTCATCTCTCGTTTTGGCGATTTGCACTGGCCCGCAAGATCGCCCGATTTAACCGTTCCTTTGCATTCGTCGCATTTTTTTAGGGGTTTTTTAAGTCCCGTGTTTACGTGAACAAGCCCGAGACCCTGGAAGCCCTCAAAGATAACATTCGACACGAGTACGAGAATCTGTCGCCTGAAGTTCTCACCGAAGTGATGAAAAATGCTATAAAACGAGCCCGTATGGCAATCAATTGTGACAGCGCCCATTTGGCCGATATCATCTTCTTGACTTGACCAATAAAATTCTAAAGGTTCAAATAAACATAATCAAAAAACAGAATCGAAGATTTTCATTTAGAAAAAAAATGAGAGCCAAACAACGTCGGATGACTTCTTTTGGCCCACCTTGTAGTTGGCCTATATCCGATCGTCTTATCTTAACTCCATGCGCGGTTTGTTTACGAAAATAAGATGCCTTTGTTCTCTGATGATTAAAGTGCAGTTACTGTTTGGTCAAGTATTAATTATAATCCTGATATGTTTCATTCCAGTCCTGGATTCCTGCGACTCGTAGATGTGCTCGTGGAAATGTCTCTTCGTGAACGAAAGGCATTCCTACAGTTCGCGACTGGGTGCAGCAGTTTGCCACCTGGCGGACTCGCTAACCTCCACCCGAGGCTTACAGTAGTGCGAAAGGTAAACTTATATTAAATTCTTAAGTCTCGTATTACTGATGTAGTTGGGCTAAGCGGGCAGAGTATCATCACGGGCAAGCCACTCCATTGGCCGAAATAATAAATTGGGCAAAATGTTACCAGATTAAGGATTCTACAATGTACTATATATATTGTATAATCCCAATCATTAATCTGATTATATAAGTAATTGATTACGCCCAACTCTGAATGAAATGACATTGTTTACTGCGTTGATACGGTATATTTTATTATGAATTTTCAAATTATTAAAATTGTCGTTGTTTGTAGGTTGATGCAGGTGACGGGTCGTACCCGTCTGTAAATACGTGTGTGCACTACTTGAAGTTGCCCGAGTACTCGTGCAAAGAAGTTCTGCGAGAAAGGCTACTAGCGGCAACCAACGAGCGCGGCTTCCATCTTAATTAAGTACAGCTATCACAGCTGGCCACATGCTATTGGTTAGTGTTTGGGCGTATATATGTTGAGAATAACTTTTTACACTATTGTTACTCGTGCACTTTCGCCTACCGACAAATGGAATAAGTGTAATAATAATTATTATCTTTGTAATAATCTATTTATTCAGCAGCCTGTACTCTTGACAGCTAAGCGACATTTGAACATAGAGCTGATCAAAGTTTATAACTAAAGACCTAACAGTGAGTACATTATGTAAGGAGTTACAGTTATTTTTAACATAAATATTATTTAATATACAATATTGTACGTCAGCTCATAATTTTAAACTGATCTCTGCAAACATATTTTCAAGACATTGCTAGTTATGCTGTATTATACATGTAATACATATTTGTATATCAAGGTGTCGCTCTCAATATCTGGAGAAAGGTGTACGTCGTATGGAACAAAAATATACTTTATTTTTAACATCGCGTATAAATAATTATGCATCTATTTAAATTACTATACGGATTGGTGTGACTGTGAAAATTTAAGAGGCTGCTTTCTATGACATACTTAACATTGATGGCAATATTTAGAAACGTTGACCTAAACAAGTATAGATCGTAATCAACTATACTATCCCCAAATGTATTTTTGGATATTGATATAACATAGAATAGGTAAGTGATTTTTACTCGAACTCGATTTCACTTTAATATATATATGTACATCAAACGTGTAAAGTTGTTTAAATATTTTGGTTTGAGTGTGTTTGAGATAAATACTTATTAATAAAAGACTAGGTATGTAGGGTTTTCAATCTAATAACTTTAGACAAATGTTTGTGTATGCAGTGGTGATATTTAGTTTTATTCTATGTTTTGCAAATTGTTCCGGGTTTTCATAATATGTATATGATAATTATCTGTCAGCAATAAAAAGTTTGAAATATTTAGCCCTCATTTCTTTGTGAGTCTGTGCTTCCATCATAAATTACTTGTATTGATTTGTAAGAAAAATGTATTCATATAATAATGATTTGCTTCTCATATATTAACATTTACTTTAAAAAGAATAGTATTGCAAGCAAACAAGTAAAATGCAAGCTTTTCGGTAATGAACTCAGTTGTGTGCGACGGCAGGGCGTTACCGCGACACGTGAATGTTGCGCTACACGGGTGACGCCGTCGCACACAACTTGTGTGCGTGATACCATCATTAGGACTGAAATTATGAAATATATGAAATTCTAACTTTACGGTGTGAAACACTAATTATGCGTTTCTACGAAAGATATTTAGATATGTTCCTTTTAGTTAAATAATTTTGTCAACTGAAAGTTGGTATATATTGTGATTTATTATTATAAATGTAATTTACGAATTAAAATATATTTAGTTTAAATTTAATAGGTATTTAGATTAAAATTATTAACCGTATGGCATCATGTAGTGCTCATGTAATTGTTGTTGAGGATTGTATCAATAAATTAAGCAAAAATCACCAAGCTTTTGATTTTATTTTTATCTCCTTTCCTATCCTAATGTGTAGTGAAAGACAAATTTTAAAATTACAATGGTTTGGTCAAATATTTATTTTATTTTATATTATCTGTTACTTATTAGCGATGACCAACGTCTTCACAGGTCACACACATATGGTTGCCAAGTGTAACCTTAGGGCGCTGAATTAATCTTCTACCTATGCCGCTCTTAACGATGGACGGAGTTAAAATTTCCATAGATAGAGTGAACCCGTTTATGGCGTCAATATAAACATAAAGTGAATAGATATAGTGCAGTTTGATTTTTAGTAATTAGACTAACTAAGACATTGTTCTACTTGTATCCAACAAGTTGCTTAATTTTCAAAACCAACGTTTTTTTAGAATTATATTATGACGTACATGGATTCTAAATGTGATTTTAGAAAAGTGTGATTCTTATTGTATACAATTACTTGTATTGATGCTAGTGATATTTTTCCTAGTAGCCTTGTCTGTTTCGTCCGTAAATAGTGTGTGCGGCCACCACTGTAGATAGATCACTGTGCCTCGATTGATGGCATTAGGTTAGCATGCTGTTATGCACGGCCTTACACAGCTAGTGATGTGTCTGTTTCTGCTTTGTCGAAGTCTTTATGAGTTTGCAGGCGTTATAATATATTAATTCAGGCAACTGCTTAAGATATATATCTACGCGTTTCTCCATATCAATCACGTCATAAATACCTTTTATAAAAAGATCCTAGAAGTAAATGTAAAACTCCGTTACATGCATATCTTTACTTTTATGATATTATAAGATACAGAGCGAATTGGTTCGTTCGTTTTTCAATTCGTGTGTTTTTGGAGTGTCATATCTAAAACCAGTATTTCAAAAATAATTTCTACATTTAAAAAGTACATTGATCTAAAGGGACGAAGCTAGATATTATGTTCAACCAAATTTTCAATGATTTGTCAAAATGCAATTACTTTTTGCCTAATCGTACAATATAAATTATGAAAAAGTTAAGAAAGACTGTATTGTACCTTTTGTGATTAACGTTGTTTATGAAGGTTCTATACTTTTTACTAGTTCAGCTCTAATTTTCATATTGAGACACCGACCACCGCACCGGGTGACACTGCGCAACGCTCCCGTTCTACGGCTTCGCCACATAGCTGCAACCTTGGTGCTTTACACAATTTTCATACAATAACAACAAAACGGGCTACCAGTATAAAAACTTAACACTCGGCAGTTCAATCATCAGTCAACTGCTTTGATCATATCGGTGCACAAGAGTTCAATCATGAGGACCTTACTGGTGTGTTGCGTAACACTCGCGGCGCTAGCGTACGTTAGCTGCAGAAGTACTCGTGAAAAACGCGATGCGGACCTCGAGGTAGCGGCCAGCCACCATGGCGGCAAGTGGGACAAGGGTGGTGGCCACGAGCACCATGCTGATCATCACCACGACCACGGCGAGAAGGGCCACAAGGGATACAAAGGACATCACCACCATGAGCATGGCAAGAAAGGCCATCACCACCACGAAGGCCATAAAGGACATCATGACGAGCACGGTGGGCACAAGAAGCATCATCATCACGACGACGGTCATCATCATGAACATCATCATGGCGAAAAGGGTGACAAAGGCCATGGTCACCATGAGGAAGGTCACTATCATAAAGGGCACTCTACCAAGGGACACCACGGTGTTCACAAACACGACGAATTCAAGAAGGAAAAACATTTCCATGACCACCATCATGATGGCGGCCACCATGAGCATCATGGCGGACATCACGAAGAGCATGGACACAAAAAGGGCGGCGGCTTCCACAAGGGACACAAGCACGGCGGCCACCACCATCATGAGCACGGCAAGAAGGGTCACCACGAGGAAGGTGGACATCATCACGACCATAAGGGACATCATGACGAAGATGGTCACCATGAGCACCATCATCACCATCATGATCATGGAAAGAAGGGTGGTCACGAGGACCATAAGCACTGGGGCCACAAAAAGGGACACTAAATGTTACACTAAGACTGTTCCTTATCGATGTGAAATAATTAAGCCTCTGTTTAGGTGTATCTAATTAAGCTTTCTAAAGTGTTAAGTTTTGTTGACTGTGATTTGATTTTGTTTTAAATAAACTTGTTAATAATGAACTATATGTTTTTATCCCCTTTTATTGTCACAATTGCAAAAGAGTAGCATAAATAATCAAATTTGATTGTGATTATAATTCAATAAATATTTGTTTGCAATTGATTCAGGCATAAAAACAAACTTATCAATTTCACTGCACGTTTCGACAACAAAGTTACATAAAATAGTTGGCGTTGGTTCGTTGGCAACGGCTCCCGACGAGATAAGTAACTCAGCGTTGAGAAACTAGAGCGCTGCCCGAGATTGGCCTACATTTGGCTGGGCAGTGAATTAGTCTTGGTTGCAATCAACCGTTGCCTATAGAAAACACTTGCAGCTGTTGAAATTGATAACATTTCTCAATAGCTTGTTGAATCGATAAGTTCAAGAAAACTAGATAAAACGATCTCAGCCATCCCCAAAACATATCACGTTTATTCTCTATAAACAATTATCTTGCTCATTTTTTGCCAATCTTCGTTTGACAAAACAGTAGTTAGCCATTTTTCGACGTTTCACGGTTAACTGCACATCTAAAGTGGGTACAAAGCTCTATTTGCGTTGCTGATTCCGTTTGAGGAAAAATAAGCATACGTAATACCTACAATGTTTTTATTGCAAGTTTGACAGGTCAAGGCCAATCGATTTTTTATGAAATGGGTGTATAATTGGTTTTATTTACGGCTGTATGAGTTAATTATTTGGGTTTCTGGACCGAGGCATTAAAAGGGAAACCGTGATATAATTCAATGCCATTTAAACATTTTAAAGTCTTGAAGGTCCCGGTAAACCGTAGCTACGTGTTTAGGTATTACTCAACTAGATGGAGCTACTTATGGTCATTTTATCTACGAGCTTTGCTGGATTGTATATCGCGAGCAGCGGTGATAATATCGGTATGAGCTTATCGGATAGTATGTTAATAAGCTTTAATGGAAAATAAAGCCATTCAGCGACAGCTATTTACGGGTTTTGAGGTTTCCGAATCGGCACAACATTTTAGAATAGTTCTAATTAGAACGATCCGGGGACGAGGCGAGACTGAGCTTATGTCCCTCATCCAATCACAGTCTCGCATTTGTTTACAAGATATCGTGCTTATTTGGCTCCTCCCCGTTACGGGCGCGAGGCTTAGTGATGAAAACTATACTTACTTCACATGTGGTTGGCATAGACCCTTTGTCTGTCTGTCCAAGTTTAATTCAAAGGTGTAGTTTTAATAAGTATTTTAGTGAAAAGTAAAAGTTTTAGTAATGCCTAAATATTATACTTTTAAAACCTATGTAATATAACTATTTCCGAGAAAATTTTCGCCACAGTGAAAAACAAACTGAGAAATATTCGCACAAGTTGGATAACTATGGAAATCGATAAGGTTGCTGAAATAGATTAGAGGACTTTGGAATTATTTTAACGAGTTCTTTCTTCTGCGTTGTTCATGCTTGATAATGTCCGGCTATTCGAAACTGATAGTAATATGCATAGTAAGCCGTTTGTTGTTAAGTTTATCTATTATGCTCAAAAGTGTAGTGTGTAGTTTCAGATTATGAGTTTATTTATCCTACACATAACATCATTATATTTTTGGAGGTGTGAGAAGAATTAAATCGCTATCAATCTTAGATGAGTGACAAATTACGTATCTATAAAAAGACAACAATATGAGGCTCATAGGATTCCTACGTAAGTCCCAGCTGAAAAAAATACTCCACGTTGAGTTAGTTCAGTAATTATCTTGACAGTTGATCTAATTAAGTATTTGTTATTTCTTTGGATTAAAGGCACTGTCTGAAATCGTGGCTAATGTTTCTGTGAAAATCTAAAATCTACATGTGATTGATAACAATGACGAAATTTTAGTAGGTACTTATTCGTACTATCTATTCATATGTGCAAGTGCAGTTAAGAGATTTTGAATCAACTTGTAGTAAAATTGTATGCACTTATGCAGGGATGGTGTTTTGCGTCAAGGAACTTTGTAGCTTTTCGAGATCGGATTGAGATATTAAAACCTATTTAGCTATTCTAATAGAATGGCTATAGCGGTTGATCCTCCCTCAATTTGGTTTGTTTTTATTCGAAATCAGGTCACTAACTTTTAAATGTCAAATGTAAGAAACTGTTTCGATTAGGTTAACTTCATTTGAATTTTTACTAAATAAAGGCATCTAAGAGGTTTTAAGTTGGGTACAAGCGAACCAAGATAAATACCGGAAATAAAGCAATTTTTTTAGTTCTTGTATTATTAATTTAATATTTCTTAAAGCATTATATAAGTAAAGAAATATATGTACCTAGTGTTGTGTTGGTATTTTGAATGGGCCGTTAACTGGATCAATTTAACTTACTTTATGCTATATCCTAAACAAAATACAGACAATTAAATATTATCTAAACAAAATAATAATTATAAGTTTAAAACGTGCACATAAAAGCACAGACGTAATTTCTACGGATGAGTTTCCTTAATATCAGAATAGTTTATATAAAGCTAAAGCCTTTTATGATAATCATTTTCCACTTTGCACGATATTGTACGTCGTCGGTTGTAAGTGACAAGAAATGCAGTTAGCTCTCTTGGCACTTTGCCATTATGAGTATGGCCCTCATGGATGAGTTTAGTTTTAGCTGTATTTTTGTTCACAGATTAGTATGATGTTTCAAGTGAGGATAATTTCGGTATAATATAGATATATTGTGACCTTATGTGGTATAGCAGTGTCCCGAGCAACAAGTGGTCGAATCTCGAGGCTGGCGGTCTACCGCGGCATCCAATACCTAATATTAAAGGACGCGCTTTACGCTAGTCAAATTATTGATGTCAGCTGATTAAATATATTATTTTGATGTACATATTATTTATAAATATTTATTTAAGTTGACACGGTTTCTTAGGTTTAAAACAAAGTCGACTTTCACATTATGCACATAGTAAACATATTTAAGAATTCAAACCAAAGCTGTAAGATATAAGATATAAGCTATAGGTACGTGTCACCTTTCATTATTGCAAGATTTAATATATTTGCGATTATATTTAACTGCATATTTTCTTATAGCACATCTTTTCATTAATAATAATTAGTTTGTTGAAATATCTACTTTGTTAGATATAGTAAACGAAGAAATACAATCGTTGCGTTACCTAGAAGTACTTCCTTTTGAGTACTTCAATGTTTATAGTGTTTACGCTGTATATTTGGCTTAACGCCGTGACTCTGTATTTAGGTACTCTGCAATATACATTTTCATATTCATAATTTTTTTGAATTAATGTTGTCTTCTAACTACAAAGACACGATTTGTTATTGAACATTTAAATAGGGTTGTTTTGGATACAAAGACGACTCCCGGCGAGCGCTTGCCGCAACTCGCGGCGTCGAGTCTGTCGCGCGACGCGTCGGTTAGCACAGCTTACACAATTCCTTATATAAAACTGCTGCACCATCATTGATGTTGCCAATATTAGGAGTAGAGTAGACAGTAACAGAACCACGTAGTATAGCGTCCCGCAAAATGAGGGTGGTGTTTATTTTAGGGTTTTTAATGATCTTGGCAGTGGTGCAAACGCGCCGTTTGCCCTCAAAAAATGTGGAACATTCTAAAGATGACATCGAGGCCAAGGACCAGGAACCTGCGGCGACGGGACACAAAAAGGAAGCCCCTCAAAATCATGAATACAAGAAAGGTGGTGGCAAGGAACACCATGCTCATCATCACCATGACCATGAAGAGAAAGGAGTAAAAGGATATAAAGGCCACCATCATCACGAAAAAGGCGAGAAAGGTCACCATGACAAGGAACACCACAAAGGTGAGTACGACGACCATGGTGGGCATAAGAAGGATCACCACCATGAAGATGGCCATTATGATGAACATCACGCGGGTGAAAAAGGCGAAAAGGGTCATAAATACGAAGAAAAAGGACACTACAATAAGGGTCACTCAACGAAAGGACATCACGAAATACATAAATTGGACGAATTCAAGAAGGACAAAACCTTCTTTGACGAAGAGGGAGATTCCGGTCACGAAGAAAAACACGGAGGCTTCCATGAGGAGCATGGTCACAAGAAGGGTGGGCACTACAAGAAAGGTCACCATCACGGCGATCACCACGAGCACGAACATGGTGAAAAAGGTAGCCACGAGAAGGGTGGCCACCATCACGAACATAAGGGACACGATGAATCCGGTGGACATGACTCCCATTACAAACATCATCACGATCACGGAAAGAAAGGTGACCATGCCCACCATAAGAAATACGGCTACAAGAAAGGTCATTAACGACATCTGCTGGCCATGGACAGACGAGGTCAAGTCGTTAACAAAAGAACCTAGTAACCAATTTATTTATTTGGGATCTGTAATATACATGACGACTGTGCATTTTGGTGCTGCAAAAGCAGTTTTACGACGGCTTAAATGATAGGTAATTAAAATATTAAATTATTTTTTTATTTTAAGACTTAAGTCATTAAATAAATATTTAAATGAAATTGTGCATTTTATTTTAAAATTATATAATGTTTTATTCCTTGTGGCTATTAAATGACAACATTATTTGAAATGACTAAAGCGTGTGGTGCACTATGTCTCTAGGTTCATAATTGGAGTTGGTGTAAAATGGCGTGCTTTATTTAAGTATGCTTTTAAATTAAAGGTTCGTTACCACTACTCAGAATCTCACCACTTTTGCGCGCTGAATACGTATAATCTACGGAGTTGAGTAATATGACGGCTTCGACTGACATATAAATTTATTAATTATTTTTCCAATCGACATATAGGATCAACGTCATACTTTATTGAATAATAAATCCATCATGCTAATATAATTTATTATGGGAAATAAATGCTTAACACAGAATAACAAAAGCGTTTGTTTCCTTTTTCATCACACAAATAAATAATATGTCAATCTAAAGTATTGAGAGTAATTTAAAACCTACCTATTTTTTGCTTACTTTTGAATTTATCTGAGAAGAAAAGAAAAAGAAGGAAAATGATTTTTATTTTTACACCATCATAATTTTAATTTAAATGTAGGTACACACAGCGACACATCAACCTAGACTGTTTGGACTTTGAACTATTAGAAGTTGAACGCTGCGAATCGTACGAGAGAGTGCGTTATATTTTTGTTATGCTCTATCCTTACCATTACATCGACACCAATATGCACTGTTCCTTTCCGACAATTCTCTATTTTGTATGTAGCGTAGTTATGCAGATATTAGAGTGTCTAATTTAATGTGTAGACGTGTGTACAACAAAAATACAAGAAAACTTTTAAAACAATTACTAAAATTTTGTTTATGTGCAGATGCACATAAACAACATTTTAATAATTGTGCATTTGCACGTCCCACCTAAAACAAAGTGCACAAAAATAAAGGTGATGCGCTCAGCCACAGTTCATAAATATACAGTATTGTAACTCGGCCGTATCTTTGAAATAAATGCCTACAGCTGCGCGGTACGTAAACATGCGATAGGGCCATCGATCAAATATACCATAGATGCACGTTCTTGTACTAAATCGTACCCAAATAATGTCTCCGAATCGATGTGTACTTATAGTTATGTTTACTCGTTCGACTATTTAAAAATAGTCCTAAAGTGAATATAAATTTAACTTAATATAAACCTTAATACTTAGTGATAGTGTCGTAATACCTATGACAAAGTATCATAAATGTTTTCTTCATTCTCTCGATACGGTAAAAATATTATATTATGTAAACAAAACATTCTGAAATGAACTAAAAGTAATTACAATTAAGTGTAAACTCATCGCAACAATTATGCGAGTGTTATTATTTTGACTATAGGCATATGATATTCTTACCGCTCAGAACATAGAAAGAAAGAATGATAGAGTCGTTATTCATTTTAATATATTTTTTAAATCTTTGATTAGACGTGTAACTAAATTTACGTTATTGAATGACAATAATTTGATAATAAGCTATTGTTATATTCTTTAATTTTAATAATTAAATTATAGTAGGTAACTGTAGGGAAGACGTTATATAACTTTAAAAAAAGCAAGCATATAATATATTTATATTAAAGAAGGCCAATCATTTACAGTACTAATAATTATGCTCACCTTCGTACATTGTATTACATGCTATTTTAAATATTTGTATGTGTGTTTTCTATGTAGTTTCAATAAATAATAATAAAACTATATACTCGTAGATGGTCGAATTAGCTAACAAAACTAGATATATTTTACCAGGATACTTTTGTTGATGTAGATGCTAAAAATATAAATTTTAACTGTTCTATCGTTAAGGAAGGAACTAGGTAAAAAAAATGAACAACTTTACTAAAATAATGTTTTCATGTACCTTTAAACAATATCAACTTATTTAACAATTGCCGCTTAGACCGATCTTTTGTTTCTGCATTTTTCAATTTTGTCGCGTAATACGTATGTCAATATATTTTTCAATTAAAACTTATTAACGTTACCGTATAACCAAGATTCGGTGATTGTACTTGGCAGTGTTCGTCTATCCCAATGAAAACATTGGTATGGTTAAATTGTAAAAATAATTGAGAAAATCAGAAAAATAAAAAAAATATTTACTTATAACATTACTTAGTACCTGAACAGTATTTGAAGTTTTAGGTGTTTCATTATTTCTAACTAAATTTAAATTTAATGTAGCTTTCCCCGAAGTGGATGTAGATCCTATGTTTACTGTCAAATGGGGTATTATTGCATTCACTTAAAATTGCACTATTGACTCTTCTTGCTATAAAAATAACGAAAACAATAGTTAATAAATCAATCGTATATAAAATTAACTAAATTTAACATTATTTTAAAATTAAATGGCAAAATATTTTACCTGTATATTCTGTACGGCTACATTTTTTAGTTTATTAAACCCTTTCTTAGTTACATATATATGTATCTTCTTCATTAAAATACTCTGAACAAATTACGCTAGAAGTATTTGGTTGGTAAAATTCGTCATCTTTATCTCGAGCTTATAATACGTCTCCATTTCTCCCTTCGAATTTCATGTTGTGGAAAGCTAAAATAAATTAATACAAATATTATATTAATAATTTAAAACTTATAACGACTCCATGCCATTTCATATGGACTTTGTTCCAAAGAAGTGGTGTCGATTCGCTCTCGCTTACGGGCAACGCACGCAAGAGTGAGCGGGACGGGTGCGTAATACATCCATTTAAATTTAAACGAAAATATTTTCAAATATATTATTTAAAGTGTATATATTCATCAAAATATAATAAATATTTCATAATAAAACTATACTTACCGAAAGTACAACACTCCATCCTTTTTTTGCACTTTTAGAGTATAGTTTTTGCATTTTTTACTACACACTTTGGCATCGTGAAACGTCACACTGCTAGCGCGGTCGTAAAGTGACTGCGAGCGAAACTGTGCATAAAACTGATTTATGCACAGTTTGGATGAAGCCGTTTTTCGAGCGACGATCGTGCATCTATAGTATATTTGATCGATGGATAGGGCTGCCCACCTACAGCATTTTAATTAAATCTGCCTACTTTGAGTTTCTATCTATTTTTGTGATTGTAAATATTTTTATTTTATTTAAACAAATAAAATACTTTGTGAATGGAATAGCAAGTGTTCAATAAAAATGCATGTTGTTTTTTTATTGCTAGATTTAATTTAAAAAAAAGACTTAATAACAAATCGGTCTTATAAATTTGCGACTGAAAAATATTTGCGCCTCGACTGAGACGTACGGAATGCTTTATTATTATATTTTAAAGTATAAAAAATAAAGATTAATTAAAAATTGTTTTTGGGAAACATGGACAAGGAGGAGAAAAAGGAATATCTTTTACATGGTTATATATAACTGCAGCTACTTTACAATTTATATGTTTAGTTTTAAAAGAAGTCGGAAATATTTCTTTTTTTCTATATATTCCACGAAATCATCGCTGGGTACAATAAAAAAAGGTTGCGAATTAATCTTACTGTAGTCCCGGTACCTTTCGGGAGGGGAAAAAATCCTTTTAAAGGACTTAAATTACGTACCTACATACTAATAAGTATAATCATTTTATAGTGTTACCTTTTGGAGTTTCCAGGTAATCTAAAAAAAGTTATCTCTGGGTGCGTTTGAGAAATTCATGCAACCAAAAACAGCACAATATATTCTACTTGTCATATTAAATAGGCTATACTTGTACCTATTTTGGGAAAAAAATCGCACGGTTACTGTTTAAAAATTAACACACCGTCCGTTCGTCACTGCGGCGCATTCGCGACTGGTTGGGTGCCGAGCGCATGCCGACGCCGAGGCGCATAGGTATGACTCGAGTTCCGACCGTTTGTATGAAGATAGGTTACTGTATATTTATGTACTGTGGCTCAGCATTATGCTGAGGTACTTATATTGCTGCAAGCACTAAGTATACAGCGCTGATTTTCAGCGAACACCACAATTCTGCAAAGATATATGATAATAAGTTCTATTATCATATATCTTTGCTATGGTGTGTCTCACTGAATACAATATTCGAACAATATCAGCTAGTGGCAAATACATACATCATCATCATCATCATCATCATTTCAGCCTATTGCAGTCCACTGCTGGACATAAGCCTCCCCCAGGGTGCGCCACAATGCCCGATCTCCCGATACATACATAGTATAAAAATATTGTTGGCCAGTTAGATTACACGAATCTTTAGATAGAAGGCTATATCTAACGATTCAAATACTTTGAAAGTGTCTTCAATTGTATTTTCGACATATTTACCATGCGGATGAAACTGTAGGCGGCAGTTACAGTAAGTTGTTAAGTGCGATTATCATATACATATACGTAATTGTCCTTTGCTTGTTTGAGTAACAGTCTTCATCTCTCTAAGGACTGTGACACTAATAGGGAAAGAGCGAGTGAACGAGTGAACATAGATATGCCCATTCAGCGATAATTACATTCGTTGATTCTTTACGTTCTTCTCTCTAAAGACTTGTTTCTGGTTGCTGTATAAAATTAGGATAGTTTACCTGCCAAACAATATGTCTCATCTATTTGTGGAAACGATTCATAATCGGGGTCAGCTAATTATATTTGCTTTATAATTATATTAGTTGGCACTATTTAGTAACTTATATTTAAAGTAATACACTGGGTACTACTATTAAATATAAGTTCCTAATTAGATTTGACCAAAATCTTCACATATATAATAATAACATAATATTGGTGGGACGGGCCGCTCTGCAACATGGTGAGAGAACATCTCACGAACACATGTCCTAATGTTGCTGAGCGTGCCCGTTTATTGGCTGTGGGGGAGTGGGAATCGGGTCTTTGGCTCCAAGCACTCCCACATAGTGCCTATGTTGGACGACACAACGTTCCGCATCGCTTCTTGCCTTCGTTTAGGTGCTTCATGTGTTTCTCCGCATCGATGTCACTGTGGTGGACCCGTCGATGGCCTTGGCTACCATGGCCTATCATGTAGCAGGAGTGTCGGTCGTTTTTCGCGGCACGCCAACCTTGATGACATTATCCGTCGTGCTCTTGTCACCGCCGGTGTGCCAGCTCATCTTGAACCTAATGGTTTGGCACGTGACGGGTGAGATGGGTAGGCCCTTGGTGTGGGACGCAACGTGCGTAGACACCCTTGCGCCATCACATCTTCCCAGCACAACTGGTTGTGCTGGTGCTGCTGCTGCATTCGCGGAGACTCTCAAACGGCGCAAATACAAAAACCTGGCAGAGGATTACGTTCTTGAGCCGTTTGGGGTGGAAACGCTAGGGTCATGGAGTCCCAGTGCTCGTGCTCTTTATACAGAGATAGCGAAAAGGTTAATCGACGCTTCCAGTGACCAGAGGGCTGGCCTTTATTTCGCGGAAAGGATAAGCATTGCCATTCAACGTGGCAATGCTGCCATGTCTTCTGGGCACACTACCAGTCGACTGTGATGCAGAGGAATTCTATGACGCCTATTAGAGGGTTTTAGTTTTCTTTTTTATTTCTATTTTGTAATATTTTAGGTATAAGTTAGTTTTAAAGAATTGTGTTTATATTATGTATATAATAAATATATTGTTATTAGTTATTAATAAAATTTCATGTTAATTGTTTACATAATATTTTATCACATACACACAAAACCATCTAGCCCAAACTAAGCAGAGCTTATACTATGGGTACTAGACAATGTATAAACATACATATATACCTTTTTTGTAAATACATACATATTATACATAGAAACACACAGACCAAGACAAACATCTATGTTCATGCACACAAATGTTTGACTTGTACAGGAATCGAACCCGCGACCTGAGGCGTGGCAGTCGGTTACACTAACCACTACGCCATCGAGGCCGCCTAAAACTGAAAGTAGTTTAAAGCTTTAACTATTATTTATACATAGTCATCAACTGATGAAATAGAAAGATATATTATATAGTAATTGCCTATATTTCTATTTTAACAGTTATAATAAAAAGTATGTGTATTGTGTTTCATAAGTCAACCCAACAAATGTCAAATTAGTTAACAGAGCTTCCACATAGAATTGCGAGTCTGAAATAGTTAGTAATTTTTTTTCAATCCATTATAATGTCGTCAAATGGTGTTCGACAAGTATCAGCCGGTTATTTGGGAACATTGTTTCTCTTCATTATTGCATACGTAAACATCTCACGTACTAATTAAAGTACCTATTGGAACGTTATTCGTTCAATTCAGCGGTAACAGATTGCGGTCTATCTAATTATTTGCTAATTTCACAGGCTGTGCCAACTTCATTTGTATTTTATGTTACAATATAATACTGGTTTTGTACTACCTTAATCGAAAACTGACTGACCTACTAACAATTTTATCCCGATACTAACAACAGTTAAACTATCAAACTAGAAAAGTTGTAAACTATTGATGAAAATAATAAAATAGAAGTTGCCGCGCTTCTAAATAAACTGAAGCAAAAGTTTAGAGGACTCTGCGGAAAGTTTAATTGACATACAATCTTTTTGCGAAGATAAAATGACGGGTGTGATAGTCCACTACTGCTAGCTTTATTTATTTGGCGAATATTTCAAAAAGGTACCTTTGTTAAATATATCGATTTATAAATGCCTTGCTGATGCCGTGACATATTTTTGTGTGTGATCGAGAAGTCCCAGGTACGATTTCTGGGTAGGGCAAAGTGATATTGGATTTTCTATTAGGAAATTCTGAAATGTGTTTAATTGGCGGCAAGAAATGTGGGCTTCATTCACCTCCTCCGCCTTCAGTTCCTGGATATACTATTGTGGATCTATGTATATATGTTTGCGTAGGTTGAATCGAAATATAAAAGCATTTTCTGCTATCTTTGTACTTAGGTTTTACCTGCTCTGTCACGTTATCAAGCCTTCAAAAACGTACCCGGAGCATGTTTACGTTACCTAATACCGGTTTTCTTTTAAATAACGCAAAACTATAAGAGTGTTCACATCCTATATACGTAAATATAATGTGCAATGTTAATGACCCATGAAAGCTTATGGGTGCTATTGGATAAAATCAATATAATCCTACAATCATACATACTTATACATACAAAGTCGCTTGCCTGTATCACCGAAGGTATAGACGGAGGTGTATTACACCAACATTTCGCCAGCTATGGTCTTAGTTTCCTCGTCATAGGAGCGAGCCCATTGCCGTTTACCGGTAAATCCGAGTACAGGCCAGGCTCCGTGCTCCTATTGAGTATTTCTAGTCAAAAATGCATAAATACTAAGCTTGACCCAAATATCGAACTTGATACTTAATTCATAGTAGTCGCGTCGCATACACTACGTATACGCTTCACCATCCACGCTATTACATCATATATGTACGTTTAACGTGGAACGTATTGCTGGAGAATATATTCCCTCGTATTTCAGAGATATAAACGATTGATGGGCCATCGAGACGCCATCATATATGTATATACTCCCAATGTACGTTCTTCATTTTATCCAAGGACGTCAATCTAACCACAGCTGTATCTGCTTTTATTTGCGACCCTGTCTTGTAATTTAAAGCAATCCACGTAACAGGTGCGCTTTAAAGTCTTTGTTTAAACTTTATGATAACTTTTAAGAATTGTACCAATTTTTACTTTGGAACTGAAAAGAATAATTACATGTATAAGTAATAAATACTGGCAGGATTTGTAACATTTAGGTTGAAAAAGTATGTAATTGGTCATAATAAAGACATTCAATCATGTCGATACTAGGTAGGTATATTTAATATTTTACGTAAATTGAAGTACTTATATTGTTCTTTATTCGAGGGCTTTTGCCCTGCGTTACTATATTATTAAATAATAATAATACATTTTAGTTGATGTTATATGTGCATTTTTAGCATAGATCCTTTTAAAAATAAACGAAATTAACCTGCCAAACTAGAAAATATTAGTGTTAGCTTATTTTGATAGGGCAGAATCAATAATAAAACCTTTGTGTTTAAGACTAATATTATTATTTATTATATGCAGGTAACGGTCAAATATAAATAGTAAAAATAATGTTTAACTTATAAGGTTTCATGAATGAATGTGAATGTAAATAAGTTAATGAAATCTTTAGTATGTGTTATGAATATTAGTCATTATTAAAATCTATTTATATAAGTGGTACAAGTCCCTCATTTTGAAATAATAATTATTTGCGATAACTACGACTTATTACTACTACGAGTAGTCAATTTAAAAAAGGAGAAGACAGAATATTAGGACACCTAATGTCGCCTATTTATTTATTTGTTTTTGTTCCATTCGGGTATCAAAACTGAATACTTCACAACTCGCATAACGTTGTTGCTTGTAGTTTTTGCAGAAGCTATCTTACCATCAAATGCGGTGTAAATAAGCTGAAAGTGGTTAAGGAGTTTGCACATTTACATTTTGTTATCGGAGCTGAAACTTTTTGTTTTAGTTGACTTGATTTTATGTTTCCTAATGTCGGCTGCATTAGGAAACCGATCCTTATCAGGTAAACCTTTGGGTGTAATTATACCCTGTTTTTAGAATAAGGGGTAAAAGAAAATTTTGTTGGCACTTTATTTATTATCACCGCTTTGTATAATTATTGTGGTAGATAATAACTTGGTGGGATTACTAAGTATTTTCTTGTTAAGTATAAATATACCGATTTCTTTGTTCTTTGGAACATCGTGATTAAAGCAATTCGAGGATTGTCACTTATATGAAGCAGATTACCTACCAGCCTACAGAGCGAACTATGAATAGCCAAATGCTTTCTGGACAGCGTGTAATAAATATGAACTGTATTTTGAACATTTTATTACGAGATTTGGACCTTCAGATTAAGGGGACATAAAAATTTTCTTTAATTTTTTATGTAACGTAGCTAACGCCTGTAAACAATTCTAAGTAATTGTGTAATTAAGTTATTCGAGAGTTTTACTACAATTAATAAGTTCTATCCATTGGCGCATCTATTTAAGTTATTATATTTAGAAAACAACCTAACCAGAGAAAATATACATTAGAAAATACCCAAACAGCTATGGCCACCATTTAATCTTAGAACATACTGACATATAACTCCTACATCCTAGGGGAGGCACGGCCCACCTATATACCTATATATTTTTGAAAACACTGAATACGTGACTAAATTCATCTATGTCAAATATAAATACACACTTAAATAGTTTCAAAACTAATATAACTTTAAATAATAGCATCTATTAGTCTTGTTTTCTATGTTTACAGGATTAACTTTAGTCTGTGGGGCGTCCAAATATTGTGTCTCGCTGTGAAACTCAGCTTTGAGGCTTTTGCGGTTAGAAAAGTAAGACAGCTTACTAATGTAGAACAGCTGGGGTGGTCTACTTTATTTTTACAGCGCCATATTCCACGGCTTGTTTCTATGCTGTAGGCGGCTGACGTGAGAGCTTATTATTATAAGCTTTTATTTACCTTGCTTTGTTAATTTGAATGATTGGCATTAAATCAAATTTAGTCAGTAAGCTTTAAACCAATTATTCACAACAGAATGAATTGAAATGTTGTATAAATAATTGGATTCGGTGACAATGCATTTTTAGGATAGCTATGACATGATGCTCTATAGGATTGTCATCTCTAGGTGGAACTTTCCAACGGTTAATAGCAGGGACGAAACGTAATCTAAGTAACTAACCAACAAGAACAAAATAAAAAAGCTTTATAGTTTTTTAATAGAAGTTAGTTGTATATTAATATACACCGTACGATTACCTACATGATGTATTAATCTAATAATAACATAATGTCTATTTTGTTAACTATCTGTAGGATTCGATGGGCTACTGTGTATTTAATAAACTTCCCATTGGAATTATACCTACTCAACTTCAAGTTTCCTGTTAATACTCTTTTATAAAAGGTCAAACTCAATTGGTTATTGGAAAATATTAAATCATATTTATATCATAAAAGTTCATGGAATTTGTTGGTTGTTTTAGCAAAGTAATCAAATTGTAAATATTGTTACAGAATAAATAGTAGTTTGTTTATTTAGATAAATCTTGCAGTTAGATATATACGAAAATACGTCAGTGCCTTCTGTCAGCATTAGCGACAAAAACTTAGAAGGAACTAGTTTTAGTCATATCATGAGTCATCAGAACTTACTGACTAGTTTTTGGCATCCCATGGACTGGTGCATTGAGATAAAATATCACTTTAACTAGTTCTGTTCCCACCGGATAATGCAGTAGGGATATGGAGTTGTTCATTAAAGAAAATCATTTTCATCTGTTCTTAATAGGGTAAACTAGAGTAGGTACGTACACATTTTAATATTTTTGTTTATAGGTAGGTACCTACTTTGAAGTTTGAAGACCCGTTTTAAACCGTCACTGTTGTGCCTTGCGCTCTAAACTTATATTTCATTCACAGATTAACCTTACGGCAACAGCGTTCATTTGTATGATGCCACGTATAAAGTTAAAAGGCCAAAATGTTTCATAAAAATATAAGTTGCCATAAATATTTTATTATGATAAATTAGGGAAGTAGGTAGAGAAAAAGAATAAATACATTGATGTATTGATATTTATTAAAATATCAATATCAACCTCGATATCTCGAGGGGAAAATATCGATATTATCGATCAAATTTCAGACATTTTCGGTTTCTAAATAATAACGTATTTAGTTTAGTGCGGCTCAATAATAGGTAATAGTATTTTTATTTAAAATGCACATTGCACATGCACATAACTGTAGTGGTGAAATCTATTACGATTCTATAGTCGTGGGTCCACTGGACCCACCTAGTTTAAATTCATGTAAAATATATAAAAATATAAAATCTGTTCATTTTTGTTATTACTCTTGAAAATCAACATTCATTAAGATAATTCTATGCAAAAACAAACAATAGGAGGATATATTAGTAATTTTAATTGATCTTATTGAAACAGTATTTTTACTAGCCTAAAAACGGGGTATTCGGATAAAATCCTAAAAATTTACCTAATAGTAAAATTAAACATAAAATAGAATCTTGGTTGATGAACATATTAAGCAACAGAGGACATCCTAGAAACTATCAGGTGATACACAGCTAGAGAGTCACACATACATACAAGTACGCATACGCACGCACGGAAACACACACACATACACACAGACGCGCCACACTATTAGCCTAAGAAAACTTTGTAAATTATTTGCTAATTTTGTCTTACTTATTTTTACTTATTAGTTATAACATTGTTACATTTAGAATTATTATTTCCTTTTTGTTAATTTTGCTTATCGAGGCGGTGCACGATAGGTATAATAAATGTGAAATTACTCATAGCTTAAGCTTTAAGTTAAGGTTTTAGGTCTCTACGATACAAGCCTTGAGCTTAGTGTCGATACCATTGATAACCTAAAGATTTATTATAAAAATTTTATGCAGATATAAGTTATTCTTATTTTTATTATAAAACATACTAGTTATAGACAATAATTTTTACCGTTCGTTCCTTTTACAACTTTGAATTCTGTTAAATATTTAATATTCTGCTAATAAATTAAATTTGGAACAAACATTGTTTTTAATACAATTTTCAATATTTAATGTTTTATACAGATATATCTATGTATCGGATCAAAATATATCGGCTAAAATATCGATATATCGAATCAAAAATATCGATACATTGATGTATCGACATTTTTCAAGAATCCTATGTTATGTACAAAATAGTTTTAGTTCAAATAGCATTGATTCTGGAAAACTAACAACAATCTGCAATGCAAGATTATGTAAGAGGATACAAACAGCAGATACAAGGCTTTAAAAATCTACTTTTGGATTACCTACAGAATTTTCCGGTTCCGCAGCACATTGGTAGTGGCGAGATGTTTATGGAATCAATGCGCCATTTGGGTAGTCCAACTTCGTCATCTTGTAGTTCATAATGCATTTCTCAATGCTTCGTTGTGGTTTCAATAGCGAAACTTAGGTTTTATTAGACCTATCTTGTCAGAGAGAGTAGGAATTGGACGTTTCTGTTAGTAGCGGAACAGTGTCTGGACATGTGCTTTGAATACGTCCCACGTATTCAGAGCACATGAATAAAAGCATATCTGGTGAAATCCCAGTACATTGCATTTGCTTGTAGGCCATTGTCTGCTTACCTTTGCACAGTGTAGAATTTTACCCAAAAAGCGGTCATGTATATTTTATGTTTACAGTCGATAGGCTAGCTAAGTAGTAAAACTGTGGGTAAGCAACCACGTCTCCTTTTATAAATATTTCGGAGAAATTTTAACTTTGGCTGACCTCAGCAAAAACTGATTTTATTTGTACATCTGTAAATAATGATGTTTTGTTGCTAATAATTTATTTTATTATTGTAATACAGCGATATCTAATTATATACTAAATAAAGTTGGTTCATATGCGATATAGAAAGAGTTATTGAGGTTTATTTGATTTTTCACATTCTTTTTTATATCGCCCTGGTATTATCATAGTATGAATAAAAAAAGATCTGATATATATATATATATATACAGGGTGATTTTGAAATCGTGTAATTCCTTTTAACCACGCATTCTACTGGTGATATAGAATAATCCTGACCATATTTTTTCTTAATTAGAATAATGGTTTCGGCAAAATTAGAGTACAGATTATTTTTCATGAAATGATTTCATATAGTCATATTTTAACCACCTGACACAATCTTAATATTTTTTTAATATAAAAATAATAACATAACAATAACTGATGTCGTAAATAATAAGGGGCAATAAAAAGGACCGCCCGTTATTAGTTACGACATTAATTATTAATATGATTTTTTATTTTAATTAGTAAAAAATTAAAATTGCCTCGGTTGGTTAACATATGACTATCTGACACCATTTCACGAAAAAACGGAATAATAATTTTTCAAAAAAAATAAATCTAATTAAATAAAAATATGGTCAGGGTTATTTTATATCACCAGTAGAATGCGTGGTTAAAAGGAATTACACGATTTCAAAATCACCCTGTATATAGTAGGACTCCGAAGACATTACAGATCTAAAGATTTCTTATATTTTCTATGGAAATAGAGTTGTCAACTATTTTAATTGCCTTGAAGTAGATTGTATTCGTGTTTTTTTTATACTGACAATTTTATTACTTACATTAAGCACGTAAAAAACTAATGGGTAGTGAAATAATAATTGACATTGCTCTATTGTTTTTAATTAAAACGGTAAATGCTTTAGTCGTACTGAAATATGTATTTTAGTTATTAATATTATGAATTAGGTAAGGATATAAGAGTATGTAATATCTACAAATAGGCAGAAGTAGGTAATTATTAAATTTACAAAAGGGCTTTTTGTGACTTCTGGTTTGAAACATTTTATTCGTCATCTGAATGTAATACAATTTCGTCATAAGTAAGAATGATAGAACAGTTTCTTCAGGTGTAAGACGATAGTCCTTTCCGTATCACAATATACCATACAATGAAAAAAAAGAAGTCTAGCTCTCCGCAATCTATTTCCATGTTGCCACATTTCTTGTGGTTATTGTTTAAAGAAGTTGTTTTCTAATTGTTAATAGTATATTCAAGTAATAGTTTTATTTGTACAAGTGGCTAATACCATAGCCAAAAAATATCAGGAAAGATTAACACCAAAATCACATATTCGCAGTTTATCCCAATTTGGTAAATCGTCCAATAAACGCTTGAAATGGTCCTTAGGCCGTTCAATCTAAAAGAAAACATATATTTGCGTGTAAATATTTGTTTAATTATTAAGTGTTCTACCAGTTAGTGTTCTAATAGTAATGTTCTTCATCGAATATAATGGATAAAACGGAAATAAAAAAAAAATAGATTTTTGTTTTATTTTTAAATCCTAAGTGAAGCTAAATCAAAGTTAATACTTTATTTTTTATACAAAAACTGTTACACTAAAGTGTGCAAAATAAACTCGTGAACAAACTCCTCGAGAAAAATTAGTAACAGCCCTAGCCAGAAAATGTCGAACTCAATAACTCCGAAGTCCTTAATTATTATAATAAATTTTTTTTTGTGGTATTGATGATGATATCTATCTTTTACCCTAAAATAAATTTCTACTATGATGAGACTTATCTGATAAAAATATTTTTCTTTATTTGCAATAAATGCTAGTTTCTCGTTACGAAATAGTTATTTATTGTTGTTTTCAACAATACTGGTAGTTAAAATCGTCTTATATAAGACCCTATAATGAAGTTTACGAAAACACATATTTAGAATCATTTTCTATGGATTTTTCTCGAGTTTTTAAATTTCTCCAAAACTAATAAAAATTGTTTCGTGGTTTCTTCTACGAAGTTTTACTTGTTACCTAGGCCTGTCGATTGATAACATAAAATATACATGACCGCCATTTGGGTCAAATTCCACACTGTGCTTTGTAGGTAGGGATGAATCTATCTATATAAGTATGATCTTTATGTTTATAGATAACTTACTACTGCATCATTTATTTTATCTATTTACAAGTTTTAATAGTTACCTCTCTATTAAATGGTATTTACAATACGTACAAACATGAGTCTCATGTCCGTGTTTTTTAGGTGTTCTACTTTTTGAGTTTTTTGACATCTACTTATTGCAGAATCACAACACACAACAGCATTTAATTATTATTATCTCCTTTGACAAATGTTGTGGAATACGCAGTTATTTGAATCGAACATATGAAACCCAAACATTCTAAGACAAAATCCATACCTGGCAATGAGTTTGTAAAAACATATCTGATTTGTTTACAGATAATATAACTTTATAATGTTGTAGAAACTCGAATCTGAAATTAATATTTAAATCTTTGCGATTCCGGGTAGCAATTAAAAAACCGCAAAAAGCCTTCATTGGTGTTAATCTGGGCCGCGCACACAAGATATGTGAGCGTTTATCCACATATTTTAGAATTTACGAGGATACAGTAGACGGGTAAGGGTGTAATCCATTGATAACGCTTTTACACTAATTAGCGAGTGAGTATGGAGCTTAGTGACGTCACACCTCGCACTAGATTTATGGGTGCAGACGCTGTCACTCGTAATCCTGACCAAGAGAGCAGGAGCTGACGCGTCACGCCCGCTCGCTCGATTTCGACAATGTTTAGTACTACACAATGTTTTATTATTTGTGCCTCGTATATAATATTTAAACATGCACACTGGCTGTCTGTGTTACATATATTCCAACAAAAACATAAATTTGAAATGAGAGCCAAGTTCAATATTATGATATATACTTTGGTTGTTGACTTCAACGATAAAAGAAGTGAGATCTAAATGGGTGCCAAGATCAATGGTCAGTCCTGAAATTTATTTACAACAACATAATTTTTTTATAACATCTTGAAATATAATTTCTTCTTATAACTTAGGATAATATATTGAAGCCTAAGGTCTGACTTAGGTTCGCATATACGAATTATTATTAAGTACCTACTAAAAACAGTCATGGAAGAGCCCTATGTTCGATGGCTAGTTTCTACCAGCAAGCCGAATTTTCGGAAAAATAAAATAAGAACTTACAGCTTTAGAACTTGCGAAGGCTATAATATAATTCGTGTATGAAAACTAGCCAAGCCAGAACTTCGGCTTCAATATATATTAATCCAACTACCTAATTTGAACTCTCTAGGTCATCTGGAACTGGGTTAGAGTTTTGATCTATAGGTCAATCAGTGTGATAAAAATGACGATTTTGTGATGTTAATAACTGAATAACCGTTTGAGGTGTGTTTATGAAAGTTGGAGCTAATATGTATCTCGCAAGCCTCAATATATGAGCCAATTTAACATGTTTATGTGAAATAGTTTTTGAGTTATGAGGTGGTCAAAAGTGGCTCCAAATGGTTCGTGTAATATTACACACAGTGCTGCTCGCCAGTTCTGTTTGCTTGAACTTGGCTTGACACGCTACCGCGTGTCTAGATCCTCGTTTTGCATTTCATTTTTAATTGCTAGTGCTTCATTAGCTAGGGTTTATAAACGAAATTTTACTTCAATTGTTCTCAAATACGAAAAGAGTCGGGTAGTTTTTCAATAGTCGTTCACTCTTATTGACAATGATGTATGAAGAAATAATAAACCTACACATAACTCTTTTTTACTAATTCTTTCACGTGCCGATTGTAGTACCTGCTACCCTAATCAAACACATTTAAAATTATTTACACGTATCGTGTGCTTTCTGACCTTCGTAATCCAATGGAATGTCAGACAATATTAAAAAACAGGCGTTTTCTGCTTTTGCTTCTATGAATTACCTTACTACGTTTATAATACTGGTGCCAGGAAGACCTTTAAGTGTTATTATAAGCTATAATAACATAACAAAAAGCTATTTCCTAATTCTTGATGACATCTAATATAAGATTAGATGTCAATCAAGAATTAGGAAATAGCTTTTACAGTTACGAGAGCAGTTAACGAAGGGCTTTATTTAAAGGCTGCTATAATTGTTTGGCTGTCTCGACTATTTAAGGCAATGTAGATGGCAAAAAAGGGTTTTATTTTTTTTATCCTTTATCGCGCTGTTATATCAATTCAACTGTAAGACATGACTTTGTCAAGGCTTGACGTTTATTTCATTCATGTGTTTTTGCTTTTTTAAAACACAGCGAGAATTCACGTTGAGCACATTCTGCGTAAAAAGAAACACTTGTAATTAATTGAACTATGTTCTGGTATTTGAAAATAACTACATTTCATGACAATGAGAGAACCGTCATGTCTTATCTATGATTTTAGTTTCCTCGTGTCTATGGTTGCTGAAGCAACTTAAACGTCGGAGAAAGTGTCAATTTAAATAGTTTAAATTATCTAAAAGCTGTGTATTTTAATCTTAAATCGCAATAAAAGCCGTATAGATACATTATGATTTTAGTGTTTAGCATTTGCGTAAATGTGAGACAACATTACATAGAACCGTTTCTGAAGGACTATTTTATAATTAGAAAACTACGCTGTGCCTGAGTAATAGGCTATAATCTCTTGTCTGTGCAATAGTTGGTATAAAATACTTATATTTACCTATAACATTTTCATTTATTTAATTTGGAAATTGAATTTTATTGTTGACTGCAGTTGGCCTTTATCGAATAAAAGGCGATAGCGCTTCGTCGAGTGAAAAGGTTGTCGCTATTTCAAGGGTACTTAAAGGAATGAGCCTTGAGATGTTCTTGACTACAGATGCTCTGTGTTAATGACTTAATTATGTGTGTCGGGACTGAATATATTCATTGAGATTTGTTGCAATAAAATTACATACTTTATTAATAGGTTCTCGGTGACGGCTGTACGAATGAACCGGGTTACCCCGGTAACTAACTTCCTATCTATTTCTCCTATTCCTTTCCCTTCTTGCCAAATTTAATTAACTCTATAACCCTCGTATTACAGGCGATAAAAGGCAATAATAATAATTTGTTTGGCACTTTTGTTGTCTAAAATATGATTGATATTGTAGGTAAGTAGCAAGATGTAAATATTATTGATGTGGCGTAGTCTTCTCCCATACTAGGAACAATTCCTGTGCTACGGAGCTCTTTACAAACATTCAAACAACGGACACAAACTACACCCAGATTCGTAATAACTATATGTGGATCACACCAAGGGGATAACATAATTTTTTGTCCCATCTGGAGATTTAAACAACAGCACTAGGATTTTGATAGCTTTCACGCGGTAACCATATTTCAGGTCAGTATTCACGCACGATCTTGAGAGTGATGTAGGAGTTAGGTTAGGTAGATACAGAACTGCAAGCACCAGCATGTGTACCTATAGCGTAGTTTGTTAAACATATAAACAAGATTGGTGCACCGTCCATAAAAATGCACAGACTTCGTGCCTTTATTTAATAAAAGCATAAGCTGTTCTATTTAATTATTCTTGCGTTGTTTTCGGAACTTGGTACGACATTATATTGCTATTTAAACTTTTAAAGGACTCTGTGAACTTACTTATAATGAGTTATGGTATCAGAAAAAACATTCCATAACATCCACAGTTAAGTACACGTTTTTACGTGACTAGTGTTTATTGTTCAAGCTTAGCGCCTAGTCGGTGTAAAAATTTAAAATGTCAGTTTTTGTTCTCTATCAGCGATCGATGGTCGTTGTTGGGAGAAATATGGGACAGCGAGTTGGAATAGTTCAGTATAACATACGGCGCTCTATCCTCTTTGTTATATTGTGCAAGACAAACAAGTGAATAATGACCGCATGCTGGCTTGTGCAACAATATCGTTTTGAAGCATCGTGCTGGCGTTTACTAATCTGCTCGCACAAACGCCTATTCATTTTAAAGCACAAAGCGCGCATTGCCAATTTTACGCTAATATTTAATAAGTAAACGTATCTACTATGAATGTCGCATGTAAAATCAAATGACAGAACTAAAATAACTACTTTATGATGTGCAGATCTTTTGCATGCCATTGTGAATAG
Organism: Catocala nupta; assembly: GCA_963675205.1. NCBI lineage: Eukaryota > Metazoa > Arthropoda > Insecta > Lepidoptera > Erebidae > Catocala > Catocala nupta. Next base: position 19,068,599 of record OY776086.1, on the reverse strand, counting down.
TGTACTTTCTGTTTAGTTTCCTTACAAGTTATGTGTTTATATAAATAAGTAGATCCCATAGATCATTTAGACTTTTAATAGATTTCAACTCGTGATCGTAATTGTATAAATTTCAGTAGGATAATATGCCACCAATTGTGTTGCCATCGTTATTAGATAGGTGTGTAGGTGATCAGACACCAAAATTAAGGGGAACCCAAAGTTCTCAATGGGATCCATACAAAATGTATGAAGCTGAACGTTAAAGTTTGATATAATCGAGGCGCTATTAACAAAAAGCGCAACGGTGGCGTTGTTAGTTCGTTGCTGGTATACCTACTTAACCTTTTGAGTCGCACCGGCACACCGGCGGCTAGACACAATAGGTTTTCAAATATGTTTGACATGCCAACAATTGACAGGTTGCTAGTAAAAGCGTGTACGTTTGATATAATTACTGGAGCAGCAAATAAGGTGGATAAGACTTTATTAAGCGCAGTGAGCAGATGAAATTATGTCAGCGATATTGGTATAGAATTATATATATATACTTATATATTATAATGGCTGATTATTATAAGTATTATCAGTTTATCATAAAAACGAGAGACGGAAAATTCATATAATTTCAACGCCTACATTTATTAATTAGCGCGTTAGGCGTCTATATCCTACCTACAGAATTTATTCACAAACATACATATGTATGTATGTATAAAAGTGCTAGTTGTAGCGGTCGTGGAGGTAGTGGTTTAAAAGAAGCTTGTACTTATAGACTAGACATGTTTTTACAAGGTTTCCAATTTTAACAAGGTTCTGCTATAGGTACAGATAGAATTTTATGTCTACATTATTAAATATAATCACATTCAGTCCCGTATATCAACGTCTCTGTATGAGAGGGGTTAGATCACCCCACTGGTCCAATGCAGGTTAGCAGAATTAGCATAATATGTTCGAAAACATTAGGGAGTACGTTCAGACATGCAGGTTTCCTCACGATGTTTTCCTTCACCGTTAACAAGCGATAATTAACTTATTAATTCGCACATCGCTTCAAAAAGTCAGAGCTGCGTTGAGATCGAACCAGGGATATCTGAGTATCAGTTCAATGGTCTTCTACTAGGCTATCGCTGACAGACTAAATTTAATTTATGTTATGTACATCACAATATTTAACATAAATTATATTATCAGACTAGATGTGGCCGCGGTTTCACTCGCATTTATGGTCATTGCGCCGCCCCCGGGGGTCGTAGCGTGATGTTATATAGCCTATAGTCTTCTTCGATAAATAGGTTATACAAAACTTAAATAATTTTCAATTCCAACAAGTAGTTCCTGAGATTAGCGCGTTCAACCAAATAAACAAACAAAATCTTAATTTTATTTTTGATTTTGATGATGATTGATCATATCTAGGTTTAGTGTTTGTGCCTAAACGTAATTACATATCTATTATATCTACATTGCTCATGTAACGAATCTTAAACATACCTAGTCGACGTGTTACGAAAAGATTGTCTAAGGTTTTAATTACGATTCGCAAAATACACCGCCTTAATTTTCTCTGTGATAAATGATTGGCCCCTTATTTAATTAATTACTTAGGATATCTGGTTGTATAATAAGATCGCCAGTTTCTAGCTCTTAGTATGATTACAAAACCTCGTCTGTCGTAGCTAGCTAGTTAGCACGTCACGTCGTTACCCTCTCAATCAATACCGTTTTTATTCATTTCATGCTTTACGAAGGAACTTGATTTTATGCTTCAAACTGTTTAAGGTTGTATTTCATAAGATATGCAAGTAGATTATTTCATAAAATATTTGCCAACTAGGCGTTCGAATTCGACTTGATGATAGTTTAATTAAATCAAATTTAACACTTAATAGAGGATGGTTGATTACTTTGATTTAATTAGTGTATAAATAAATTAAAATTAACGGTATTATATATAATATAATTTGTATTTGTTGATTAGAATATTTACAGCATTTGTATACTCGGGTCGTGTATATTCAAATATTACATGGAATTTATATTTTATCGGGCTGGAAAATTGAAATGAGCATAACATTTCCATGAAGAAAATAATATAATAAAACGTATAAAGTGCAAAAAAATTACGTGACATTTGGAAGACAATTGTAATGTAAATTTTTTTGCATGCAAATATTATGATATTTGTTTAAAATATGGTTCGTCCCATCATAGAACCATAAGGCAAAGGGAAAATATTTTAAGGCTATGTATAAACAATGTTTTATCAAAACATCACGTAAAGTGGCAGTACGGTGTTTCAGCCTCTACGAAGGGCTTGAGGTCAGATCAGGTACTGATAAACGTAACAATATTTATTCATCAGTATGTAATTGTTTTGGGAAATATAAGAAAAATCATAACAATAATTTTAATTTTTTAAAGAATATGATGTTTGTTTAAGATGAATGTAGTACACCGTTTTTATACAAGTAAAATACACTGACGGACTCATAAACTGCATCAAAGTTCAGGATTACTTCGAAAGTAATCCTGAACTTTGATGTAGTTTATGAATTTTTGATAAGTATGCAAACTTTTTAGATTAAACTAAATGAAAACGTCGAGGCTGTCTATTAATCATAAAAAAAATCAAAATTTAAAAATAGAACTACTGTAGAAGATAAAATTATAACCGGGAAAACTAACTAAAACTCAACAAAAGTTTCGTAACCATAAATATGGGTACTTCGTCCGAACAAGCCGCTCAAATTGTGGCATTGGTGCGGGAAGGCTTGGATCAACGAACGATTGCTAGAAATTTAAATTTAAACCGGTCTTACCGAAGGTTTGTAGAGACAGGTTCTTACAAAAGGAGACCCGGTACCGGCAGAATTCGAGCAACCACCCGTCGTGACGACCGATTTATTGTTTCAACTTCCCTACGAAATCGTTTCCTCATGTCAGTAAACATCAAAACAGAGCTGAATGTAGGAGTGGAATGGAGTAAACGTGAGTGCACGAACAATAAGAAGGAGGAAGCGGCAATCACCCCTTTTAGACCAGAAAATGGTCCAAAGCTGTCTGCAGTTCACAGATAAGCTCGTTTAAGATTTGCGCGTGAACATCTTAATTGGACTGAAGAGAAATGGGCCTCTATATTGTTCACTGATGTAAACATGTTTAAATGGTGCAGATGGTCGCAGAAGAGTCTATCGTCGACGTTGGGAGAGATATGCTCAAAGTTGCATTAAGGAGCGTGCCCATTTTGGAGGCGGTTTGTGTATGGTGTGGGATGGCATTTCGATGATCGGGCGGAACGGAACTTTTGTTCATCGACATGGTTCGTCAAAACAGTAGAAGAGGTGGTTTGACGACACAACGCTATATAACAGAGGTTTTAGAAGCTCACGTGGTACCTTACATGGGATTAATAGGCGAAAATTTTCATTTTTTTTTTAATATAATGCAAGGCCTCACGCCGCTGCACAAGTTCAACAATATTGCAAAGAGGTTGGGATAATACGTACCATGAATTGGCCAGCAAGCAGTCCAGATCTTAATCCCATTGAGCATGTATGGGAAAGTTTAAAAAAATCTGTATATGCAAGAAATCCTGTGCCCACAACAGTGGCACCACTAAGAACAGCGATTTCACAAGAATGGAACAATATTCCGCAAGACCATTTAATAACCCTAATCAGATATATGCGGCACCGATTAGGATAAGATGCACGAAGATAAGGGCACGTGGAGGCAATACACCTTAATAAAAGAAAAACCTGTGCTTCAATTTCTTTTTCATTCTAAATACCAATTTTTGCTACATTTATCGCTTTTGTTGATAAAAATTTAATGGTCCTTTCCAGTATACAAACATACACTTAAGGATATGATACTACGCTGTTATGAAGTTAACGAACCAAAATATAGGTGTTTCAATTTAAAATTTGTATAGAAAGTTTGAATACTTGGTTAAAATGTTTATTTCAAAGTCGTCTTGAACATTGATGCAGTTTATGAGTCCGTCAGTGTAGAAGATAAGCTAGCGGCTTGTCGTTATGCGGTTGTGTAGCACATGTGAACACGTGAATGAAGTTCCAGGTGTGATTAGCCACTTTGCTATACTTACCTCCTATAATTACTACATTCTACAATAATATGATAGTATTATCACCTACGGCCTAATAAAAATATCATATTACTTTTAACAATAACTAACAATAAAGTATTAGGTATTTTTAATCCCACTTACCTACTTATTTTATTATTTACTAAATAAATTTAGCAAATAATTATAATAATGTTATACACCTGTCAATCTAAGATCCCATCGGTTGTGCCTTAAATTTTGCTATTTCGGCGCCCAGTAACAAAGTTGTTTTTCTTGGAACTGGTGTGTGTAGACATGTTCCAACATCGATTACTAATAACATGTTCATACCTATGATTAATATACCTCTAGAGAAGTAGTCAGGTGGATAGCGAAATGATTGATATTTATTTTTGTATAAGTATTTGCTGCATTAGTCTAATCGTATTATTAATAGATGTTGTTAAATGTTTTAGATTTTATGAATAATATTTTGAGAGGGCCCCGTGCCATGTGCTTTATGTGCTTCGGAGACCACGCCAAGCCTTCAGTCCCAGCTGATATGAACATCTATGACACACAACAGTTATAAGTTATTATTTTACGTCTGTCCTAAGTTTATAATATCGCTGCTATTCGGTTGCTCCGATGAAAAACCTTTTACTTTCTCGGGAATTTTTAGTCTTGGTTGAAAATAAATAAAAGTCTGAACGTAATATTTCTAGATGAGAATTCTCATGAGCTGTATGATCGCGAGGCTGGAGACTGAAGATGACAACATCTAGAAAAATATAGAGTTCTTTATAAACTCGTGTTTATTTACATGTGTGTGATAATAACAAAAAATAACAATAGCCATCTAAGTATCTACACCAATAAACTAAAGACTTAAGTTTTAATGTCCTTTCTTGAAGCCCCAGTGTTTGTGGTCTTCGTGACCATCTTTCTTGCCATGGCCGTGGTGATGATGGTGGTGCTCGTGGTGACCGCCTTCATCGTGGTGTCCCTTATGCTCGTGGTGATGTCCTCCCTTTTCATGGAAGCCCTTTTTGCCGTGATGTTGGTCGTGGTGGCCGTGATGCTTGTGTCCGTGGTCGAAGTGGCCACCTTTCTTGTGTCCGTGCTCGTCGTGGTGGCCACCATATCCTTCATGGAATCCGGACTCTCCGTGTTTGTCGTGGAAGTGCTTGTTCTTCTTGAACTCATCTAGCTTATGAACACCGTGATGTCCTTTGGTAGAATGACCTTTGTGATAGTGTCCCTTTTCTTCGAAACCATGACCTTTCTCGCCCTTCTCGCCATGGTGGTGTTCATGGTAATGGCCGTCATCGTGGTGGTGATGCTTCTTGTGGCCGTGGTGATCATCGTGGTGGCCTTTATGGCCTTCGTGGTGGTGGTGACCTTTGTGACCGTGTTCGTGGTGGTGGTGGCCTTTGTAGCCCTTATGTCCCTTGCCGTCGTGATGGTGGTGATGGTCGTGATGGTGCTCCCGGCCACCGCCCTTCTCGTGACCGGTCGCAGCAGCTTCTAGGTCAGCGTCTCGCTTCTCTCGTAGGTTCCTGGCGTGCGCAAGCGCAAGTAGCGCTACGGCGACGCAGCCCAGTGTGAGAGCCGTTCTCATAGTTGTTGTACTCGTTATCAGGTCGTGATGAGATATGGTACTTATTATTGTTCACAACAACGTTTTATAGACACTGACTCTGGTTTTCTCGTACCTGCATTAAGCAACTATTGCAGCCGGGCTTGGGTGCCTGCACTTACTTTATTGCCAAGGTCGAATGCCCTAGCGCTGAGTAAATATTGATTGAAGTTTTATTAGGAGTTACGGTAACTTACACTAGCTGCGGTCAGTAATATCGACTTTTTTGTTACTAACAGGCAATACCAGGTACACGAAATTATTTTTAGAATATGTCTGTATCGAGGTGAGAAATATGGATAAAAATAGGTTTTACGCAAACTGTCAATCGCATATCGTGCGTTAATCGATTCCGCAGCACTAGGTGTATTGGTAGAAGGTAATCATTTGAATCAATATTTTATTTTTACATATTTAAATCGCGTACATTGGCAAAAGCATCTTTATATTTTATTTCTATATTTTAATCAAAAACACCATCCCTCAGAGCAATAATTTAGTTGCTCCTCTGAGCTGTACCCCTAAGCTGTCATTACAAGCATTTGCTAATAGACTTTATGAAATAATTTTATATTGTGTATACATATGCGAGTCTATATATTTATATAAGATACACCATTACACCCGCATACGCATACGGAGGAAGTTAACAGCAACACGTTAATTATAATGTATGAGTTCGACGCGGGACTTGAATATGGATGTAAGATAGTTCCTTCCACCTCTGCACGTGCGCTATTTGAATCATAGCCGATGCAAAGAACAACGATTACTTATTTTAATAGTTTTCAGTATGAGGAAGCTGCACGTATCTTACCAACATAAGATACAAAAAGCATGAATGGTGCAGTGGTTTATGCGGTTACCTAACGAATGGCAATGTATCGAGTTACATAATATTGTCTTCTGTTTACGCGAATGTTTCTCATTGAAATTAAACTCATTTATACGGATTTTATCGCTTTGTTTATTTAACACTGTATTACATAATTTTGAAACTGCTACACTATATTATAATAACTTAAAACTTTTAAACGCATATGCTAATACTAGTAGCTTGAGCTGCTTTAACACAATTTTGCAATTGAGTTTTGAATTTCTCTGGATCGCGTACTTGGTTAATAATGCACTGATTAAGAACACTTATTGGGTTTTCTGTTTGGAAATTGCCAGTAAGAACACAGAGTCTGCCAGCTTACTTGTTAGATGGCAATGAGCTTGTCGATAAAGACGTGAAGCCTTAGCTGGCAAAATGTTGACATCATACACTTTGCGCATCCTTTCGGGGTTATAGACGCGTGAGAATTGTGATTTATTATCTTAATAGTTATTTAAATAATGATTTAATATAAATCGCGAGTAGGTAGCAGTCTATGATATTTAATCCAAAATTGAAGACATCACGTCTGAGAATGACGTGTTGTTAACATATATACGTGAAGTAATTAATATTCGAATTCCTTCACCAAGCCTTGACATCTATATTCGCCTGAAATACAATATCTTAGCTAATTATCTTAGCTCTAACCCAGAGAATTTAGATTTAATCATTACATATTAATTTACAACCGTCAGTTTAGCCGTGATATATCCGACGTCAGCATATAATTTAAAGACAATTTACAATTAACAACAATTTTTTTTTGACCATGACAATTCTTATAGAGTTGGGCAAATAATTATCGATTGTGGGTACAACCGACCCACGATACTCATACCCTTGTAGCTAAGATGATCATAATACAATAGAAGTATATTAAATTAGCGGAAGGAATCACCATGAGCAACTTGCTATTGTTCCGTCACACCTCTCCGTATGTAGAGCACGTTAATCAGGTCCCGGCTGCCATGTACATCTATGACAATCAGTATGGTGAGACAATACTCTCAAATATTTCGGTTCATAATCATAGAACATCTTAATTCCTTTGGTTTGCGGAGGTCCGATGGTAGTCGATCTCATTTCAATCGGGGATAATATGCTTAAGGTGAAAAGCATAATAAGTAGGCACAACGTAAAGTTAATTAAAATTAAGGTCCTTAGATAGTGGTGTCATATTGTGTTAGGTTAAGCTTATATGCAAGAACTAATAATTTGTGCAATAAATCCTGTGTCGTGGGTATCTTTACAAACATTCAAACAATGGCCACAAAAAAGAACCTCAGACTCTACAACTATTTGTGGGACGCACAATTTTTTATCCCGTGTGGGGATTGAATCCACAACACTCGCCGCAATGGCAATGGTGAGGCGACCGCTTAAACTCTAACTTAATTCTTGTATGGGTGCCATAGAGCTGGTTTAAAGACACACCTTACAAATTATGGAAACCACCGCTCCCACCACTTACATTAGCTGGGACGTTTATGGCCTACATTATCAAATAGAAAGAAAGAAAGAAAGAAAAACCGTTTATTTGCCACAGATACAGTTCAAAAAGGAAATACATACTTACAATATAACTTAACATTAATTATTAGAAACGTGCAATCTGTGGACAGATTGGTACGCACTCAGCATTGTTGCTATATTGTGGTCCATAGGGGATCCACAATAGAGCGCTGATTTTCAGTGCGGACCTTTAGATGTCGCACGGACGTAAGTCAGCCTAATTATAATTCTATAATATCATATTATAATTTCATTAAATTGTGCACGCTATATATACCTACGCAGCCTAGTTTATCGCATGATTAGCACGTCGCGCGTCGCGTCGTTCCAGCGCAGCGTTCCCCACTTGTGCATCTACATCTAGTAACAGATTTTATCGTTCTCGATTACGACGAGCGATTGCGTGTCATGCATTTTGTGTTCATCAAAGTTGCCGGGAGACACTGTTATAATAAGGAATGATGTGAAAGTAAAGCATTATCAGAACTTGCCACGAGTAAGATCAAAGGTAGTTGTATAGTTCCATGCAATAAAGAAAAATCTGACTTATCGCTTGTATTTGCATTTTTTAGTAGTGACACACGAGTATCGAAACCAAGATCTTATGCACAGCAGTCTCATTCACTAATCCCGCGTTACCTAGGCAGCTTAAATTCCTATTTTATTGAGCTAATTAACAGTTTAATTTAATTTCAAAGAGCTCTGAAGCACTTATGTGTTTGATCAGGAATTTATTTGTAATGAATCCTGCTTTCGACTAATTTAATTATTTACGCTACTTTACCTATCGATGTTAGGTTTAATAAATTAATTTATATTCGTATTCACATGAAAATTTAGAGCAAAATTTAATATGATGAAAATATAGTAAACAAAATATATACATACATATTGTAGATCATGGTAACTTCATGTTTCAAGCATGTTTATGGTTCTCTGGTTTAACTGGTTAAACTAAATCTGAATTTGGTTAAGTTTAAATTTTTCTACGAAACGACTGTTGTTAACAGATTTTAACAAACCAAAAGATTAATGATAGTCAGAATATTTCAGGGGACCGAATCCACCTATCGGCAGTCACAGATGTATATGGATCATGACTGCCGGGACCAGTGCTTGTGTAAATGATTACCCATCCCAGCTCCGGTGTTTAAACGTTTGTTTACGTTGCAGTAGATGCTGCATGTCAGGCCGCTCATAAAGAATTTTAGAGTTACAGCATAACAACCTATATCTATGCGTTGATCTTATTTGCCGTTTCCGAGACTCGGAAATATTTAATTTTGATATAATGTTAGACAACGGGTCTTACTCGCGATAAAGTATTTAAAAGATAAATACCTATTGATTACCCGACGTTTCGACCGACTTGCATCGATCGTGGTCACGGGTTGACTGATGTGAGTCAGTCAAGACCCGTTGTCTAACATTATATTAAGTATGTGTACAAATCGCGAAAGTTTAAAAACTTTTATTTAATTTTGGTGTATTGAAATCCTTTTTTCTTCTGTCATTGTAGTCACATAGCAACTATGTCATCTCAGTATTTTAGGTTTACTTACGACCTCAATTGTATAACTCAATTGTGCTGAATTATTATTTAGTGGATATAGTGACGAGAATAGAAAAGGGTATGTTAAGTTGGTTTGGGCATGTAGAAAGAATGGACGATAACAGACTGACTAAGAAAGTTTATAAGGCTAGTGTGAATGGAACAGTCGCAAGGGGAAGACCTAGGCGAACGTTTCTTGATCAGATCGGAGACGTTCTGGATAAAGGCCAGGTTAAGAGCACCTTAAACCGGCGAGCGTGTATGAGGAATGTTATGAAAGTGAATGAAGCCAGAGAAGTGTGTCAGGATCGTAGCAAATGGAAATCCGTAGTCTCTGTCTACCCCTCTGGGAAACAGGCGTGAATTTATGTATGTATGTATGTATGTATTATTTAACAATTTACTTAGTCATATAATTTCTGTTTACATGTGTGTATACACTGCCGGTCAAAAGTTTGAGACCACCTACATCAAAGTTGCAAATGGATGTAAAACTCAAAATAAAAAGCTAAACATGAAAGGATTTATTGTGATATTTATTAAGTATGGCAAATGCAATTAAATATAAATAAAAAATATTAAATATTTCGACAATTTAACTTAAAATATATGTTGACAAGCTAAACAGCTTTTTCATCAAAAAACCCTCCCTTGCATTGAATCACTTTGTTGACAAGTCTTGGCATGCGGGCAATCAATTTGTCGATTGTTTCTTATGAAATATTGTTCCAGCTTTCTTGCAATGCTCTCCACAAATCTTCTTGTGAGCTGGGACAACAACTGCGCACGTTTCTGTCCAGCTCTTCCCACAAAAGTTCTATAGGGTTAAGGTCGGGGCTCTGAGCGGGCCACACCATGTTTTTTAAGACCCCTTCTGCTTCTTTTGTATCTAAATAACCCCGGCATAATTTGGAGCTGTGTTTAGGGTCGTTGTCTTGTTGGAAAATAAAGCCATCTCCAACTAGCCGAAGTCCCGATGGTACAGCATTACACTCCAATATTGCTTTGTACTGCTCCTTTTTCATAATTCCTTCGACTCGTACCAAATCTCCAGTTCCACGGCTCGAGAAACAACCCCAAACCATAACAGAACCACCGCCATGCTTCACTGTGGGCAGGACACAGTCTGGCATCATCTTTTCCTCGGCACTCCGCCGAACAAAAACACGTCTTTTGCTCCCAAACACTTCAAATTTGGACTCATCTGTCCAAAGAACTCTTTTGGAGTCTTCTTCACTCCAGTCTCGATGGGTAAGGGCCCACTGCATTCTCTTCTTTTTGTTTTGTGGCCTTAAGAGAGGTTTTCGCACTGCTACGCGACCAAATAACTTAGCGTCTCTTAGTCTTCTTTTCACTGTGGTCAATGACACAGGTGTAGACCGGGATTTGTTCACTTCAGCGCGGATTTCTGGTGCTGTCAGGCGTCTATTCCGCTTGCTTGTTACCACGATGAACTTATCCTCGCTAGAAGTGGTAGCTCTCGGCCTTCCCGACCGCGAACGATCTTGATTATTGCCAGTCTCCTTGTATCGGGTTATTGTGTTATGAACACAAGTCTTCGACAACTTGAGCTGAGTAGCAATCGCAGGTTCAGATTTGCTTTTGTTGTGTAAAGCAATGATGACAGCACGAGTTTCACCGCTAATTTGGCGTACTTTTCCCATAATGAGATGTCTTCACTGTAAGAACGACGAGCTCGGACTAACCAAGATTAAGAAATATTTACTCCATGGAAACTCAGGTGTTCACAGTATTTTAGGAAGTTAAAATTTCCTAAAATTCTGTTAACACAAAACAAAGCCCAAATAATGAATAATAGTCAGGTAACAATAATATTACAATGACTTTAGCGCGCGGTCCGCACGCGGCGCCCATTGATGTTTCTAGACAAAAGACCTTTGTACGATGATTACATAAAAATAAATAGAAATAATGACTTCGAAAAATAGTTAAATATCCATTGTATATGCAGGTGTTCAAATTAATTGTTTATCATATGTATTTTTAACAAATTTTATTGTGAAACAATATTTTAACTTGTGGTCTCAAACTTTTGGCCGGTAGGGTAAGTGTATGCTTACACATTCTTAATATTGTAGTATAAATACTCTCATCATGATCAAATAAACAAGCATTGTGAAACATGCAATCGTAGTTTTCACTACATTGTTTTCATTACATACTGAGGTTACACAGTTTTAATGTGCCTACAGTCATCAATGTTCATAACTCAAGTGTCATTGGTAATTGTTGGGGTCGCGGAGCAATCCGACATACAAAGGCCAAAAGAAGGCACACGAGTGTGTGAGACAGTCAAGTCTGACATCTTCTTCGCTCCGCCCACGGTAAAGGGGATCATTTCATGAGTTCCATCAAAACCTAAAAAAAGAGTTCATTTATAATGAAGTTAAGCTTGCGCATCGACCGATCTATGCGTTCTTTTTGCGAAAGATGAAGCTTTAAAAGAATTTCAACTTACGTTATACGGTGTAATGATTGAACAATGTATGTAGCCTTTCATAGGATTTTTAATCCGTGAACGAAAGTGTAGTGCAGATGTAGTATAGATGCACGAATGGACGGGCGCTCAACGCTACGGAAGCGAAAATAATGGTGTTTGGTGTACGATTCTTTCGTTGCATTCGTTGGTTTTTTATAATGGTAACGAATGCAATAATTATATAAAAATATTTAAAAGCAAGTTTTCTTCTGTCATTCTAATCCACATAAAATACCGTTTAATAAGAATAAAGTTTAAATTGGGATGTAGGTAAAGTGTTCCTAAAATATCTTTATATCCACAGGTTCAATCTCTAGCATAACGTTGTAAGCAGAAAACACGTTTCCTAGAAATATGTACCTATGTTTTAATGTCTGGTAACTTTTGTATAAGCTATGATAGGTAATGGATAATTATTTTAAAAGTTTTGTGTACCTTCTTACACCAATTAAAACTTACCAATGATTTTATGAACTACGCAACGTTATAGCTTAAATTGCTAACCATGCTTTTTAAAAATCAGGGTTTATCCTGAAAGCTTAATAAGCAGATGCGTTCAACTATCAGGTAAAGAATATCTGTGAAATGTTTATCATTATGTTGATACTTATTTACACATCTTATGAGTACCTAGTGAGTTAACTAAAAAAACGACTACAATTATTTTGTATAAAATGTAATTCTTCGAGGTACAAACATAATAATAATCGTTAGCAACATAAAAATAATTAACAATTCAGGTACAATCAACATAACCTTAGCCCTTGTGATGCCAAGACTTGTGATCCTCATGACCGCCCTTCTTGCCGTGGTCGTGATGACCATGCCAGTGCTCGTGGTGGCCACCATCGCCATGGTGTCCCTTGTGGTGGTGGTGATGTCCTCCTTCCTCATGATGTCCCTTTTTGCCATGGTCGTGCTCATGGTGTCCGCCGTGCTTGTGTCCATGATGGAAGTGACCGCCCTTCTTGTGTCCGCCTTCGTGATGATGACCGCCATGATGTTCATGGAATCCTTTCTCGCCATGATGATCGTGGAAGTGTTTGTCCTTCTTGAATTCATCGTGTTTCTCGATGCCATGGTGTCCCTTCGTGTCGTGGCCCTTGTGCCAATGTCCGTGCTCATCGTGGCCGTGACCGTGGTCGCCCTTCTCGCCATGATGGTGATGATGATGGTAGCCGTCGTCGTGATGGTGATGTTTCTTGTGTCCGCCGTGTTCGCCGTGGTGTCCCTTGTGTCCCTCGTGGTGATGGTGGCCGTGTTTGCCGTGGTGGTGTTCGTGGTGTCCCTTATGACCTTTGTGGTCTTCGCCACCGTGGTCATGGTGGTGGTGTCCATGGTGCTCGTGGCCGCCACCCTTGTCCCAGTGTCCGCCATGATGGGAAGCGGCGGTCTCGAGATCGGCGTCCCGTTTTTCTCGAATCTCCCTAGCGGAGGCGAGGGCAACGATGGCCAGAAAGCCGCACACGAGGAGACTAGTTCTCATGGTTGATGCGGTATGCCTCTAACTTCGACTACGAAAACGTTTTATAGATACTGCGTCTGTTTTCTCGTAGTGCGTTAGGCAACGCTCGCTGCTTGCTTGCGCTTACTTTATTGTCAAGGTCAAATACTCTGTTGTCCGGTTAATGTCCATTGAAGTTTTGTTTGAGATTTTCTTCCGGTGATGTTAGTTTGATATTGTTAATATACTTGACATGACATCAATTTTGATATACAATATATTATTTTCCATTGTGAATTATAAATAAATCACGGCAAAGAATCCTAAACTAACAATGTAGAGCCGTTTTACTCGATTATTTAAATGCCAACGTATATTGATAGTAAAACGTTTAGTTATGTTCTGTATTATAAATAGGGTAGCAATTGATCACACAGAATATGTGGAGCAGACTTTGACGAGAGATATGAACTAGAAGTTCCGATTGCAATATAATAAACACGATGACCGCCGAACTAAAACTAGCTGCACGAGGTTGGGATGTGAGTCTAAATATCTGGATTCTTTAAATATCTATCAATCAGTTCTTTGAAATTTAAAACGCCCAAGTATATTAAATATTTTATCATTACAATAAATTTTGTTAGAAATTACTTTACACGAATATACATTTACTGACATATATGGACGCTTACGTTATTCTTTCCGCAATTGCGAGGACACTTTAGGCATTATATATATTAGTAAAATGATTTATAATATTTTTGATTTCTTCGTTTTCTCAATCTACTAAGATGATATTATGAGAGAGAGAGACAAGAGAGAGACAAGAGAGAGAAATATATATGAAGAGCATATTGCATATTGTTAATATTCAATAGCATGGGCATATCTAATAATATTTCAACAAAATAATTGGTTTTACCACAACATACATAAGGGATAATTCTTGTGTTACGGGGAACCCAACTATAAACAATGCAAAATCAGATACGAATAAAACTCAGATTCGGAACAACTATTTGTTGCTGATCACATGAAATTTTGTCCCGTTTAGTGATGAATTCACAACACTCAGTACACTGGCGGGGTGACTACTTAGCTCATTGCGCCATCCTGTATTATAGTGTGCTTATTCCCATTAAATGAAAATAAGTTTATAGGCTCATTCTCCGAGAAGATAAAAATACAGATAGGTAAAATAATAAAACTAATATAAATAAAATACAGTATTTTTGGACAGTCGTGTAAAGCGACAATTTATTGGTGCATTGGTGCATAAAACAGAAATGTTTCACAATAGGAAAAATGTAATAAAAATTGAGAGCGTATTCAAAAGTAAATTCATTTGGTCTAAAATTTGATTTTCGAAACGCTTCAATTTTGTTAGGCTGACTAAATACCATTCAGGACAGCAGTAAAATTTTCCTTTGCACCATGAATTGTTTAAGTCCAGCATGGTGCGCTTTCAGCGATAGTTTGTCCCATGTATGAACTACTCTGTTATGAATAGAATATCATTTTATTTGTCAAACATATGTAGGTGGGATTACATTTATGGTCTTCTATCGATAACAGTTTTATAGTGCACTATGTTTTGCCTTAAAAGCATACAAATGTATCATAATAAATTGTCAAAATGTTAATAATAGTTAAACTTAATTATATAATAAAAATAAATAATATTATTGAAAGAAATACAACAAAATATTAATATAAACAACGCGACAAAATCCGTATAAAGTGTTTAATTTCAATAGTAAACTCAGTAAAAGAACAATATAAAAATTAAAAACATTCAATAAATAATAATAATTAATTCAAATTGCTGAAAAATAAATACTCTATAATTGATTATAAATTTACATAATATTGTCTTCTGTTTACGCGAATGTTATTAATTGAAATTAAACTACTATATATAATACAACGCGATAAAATTAATATATAGTAGTTTAATTTCAATGATTACAAATTGTAATTAAAAATGACATATGTATGAGCCTGCCGAGGTGTATTCCGTGAACTGTTAATATACAGAGTGTAGAGTACAGTACTACATAATACAGTAGGCACGCTGCAAGCCATGTGCGTCGATTATCACTTGCCTCCAAGTGGGCCTCTAGCTCGTTTATCACTAGAAGTAATCTGTAGTAATATTATAAAAATAAAAGATTTGTTTGTTATTAATAAACTTCGAAACTACTAAGCCAATTTTAGTAATTCTTTGATCATTACAGAGCTATGAACTTTCTCCAAACGTAACATAGACTATATAATATCACGCTCCTAGCCCCGGAGGTGTAGCAGTAATCACAAACGTGGATAAAACTGCGGTGGTGAACATCTGGTTAAAACTTATTAGAAACAGGCAAATTCGGTAAATTAAAACAATATCAAATCACATGGTTAATGTTTTGTACAAATCGTTGTACAAATAATATTTTATTATTTTTATCCTCTCTTTTATATGGCTCAGAACGGTAAACTAGCAGAATTTGAAGCAACCTCAATTTTATACGTGCACGTACTAACATAAATTCGCCCGCACATGTGAAAAAGACAGCTAGTTTATAATTAACTTTTTACGTCGCAAGCCTAAGTGGAGCTGTGTGGAGCTGAAGCTCGTGACATAAAAACCAATTTCAAATTAAAAATAAACCTAAATGTACCTACCACATTGTACGTTATTTTAATAATAAAAATTCAAAGTGTGATAGTAAGCTACTATGGAAGGGAACTATTTAATCAATAATAATTATATTTCAATGAACCCATGGAGCTGGTTGTTTGTTGTATACACGATTTAAATCTATTATTTAACTCAGTTAAGTTATGGTTTAAAGTACTTCATTAATATTTTTAACCATATTTGCATTCGTTACAAATATAAATTTTTATTATAAATAACTACTTTTAATTATATGAACATAACCTGATTTGCTTCATCCGTTTTATATAATTAAGACTTAACTGTATTTTTTTATTTATTTAATTTTTCAATGGTATATGGTATAATGGCTGCAACACCTTTGTACATACATATGTATGAGTTGTAAACTACTGCAATTTATAACTTTTTGGCGATTTAAAAGAGTGACAGTAAGTTTCATGGAGTTATCTTCTCATGGGCGCTTTGCCTTTTTTTTTTTTTTTTACTTGTGGGAATGCAATGACGCCTATCCCTCCGCGGGGGCGAGCGGAGGGATTATGTCGGACTCGCCGGGGTAAAACAAAGATGGGAAAAGAAATAATGTACCTCCCGGAATACCGACTAAACCTACCACGGTGTTCCTCGACAAAACCACTATCGACGGGGCCGCGCGAATCACTTTCGCATACGGTTGCGACCCCGCCGAGGTTTCGGCCCGCCGTATGAAACGCCAGGCCACTAGACGAAAGATCTACCCAAAATAGGCACTACTTCACACTATAAAAACCCTACTGTCTCCCCCCTAGAGGGGAGACGGACTCGACACAGAGGCGCGCGTGGGAACACGCACGCCGCTTCTCGGATCTGGTGCTGAATGGATGGCGGGCAGGCCCACAAAGCCCGCCACTTCCAGGTCAAACCTCAGGGTGGCTGGAGGTCATCTCGCGCCCTCTGGCGCCCGGCTCTGCGGTTGGGGAGAGGGTTTAAACGCTCCCTCTCCCGCTCCGCCGCCTCCTTAATGGAAATCACATCCTCACAGAAGGAGGCGACGGCGCTCCACGACCTCTCATCCGGACCATAGACTGAACTACGGCCGGGAGCGAGAGGGTAACCGATCCGACTGCCGCGATCAACTCACGGCGCTGCGATGCCAGGCGGGGCAAACCGCCAAAGTGTGCAGCGCCGTGTCCTCGACAACGTCGCGGCAGTCGCCGCAGTGATGACAACCGGGCGTCTCTTGCCGCCTGGCCAAAACAACCGTGGCCAGTCAGAACCTGTGTCAGCCGGAAGATGAGGGCGCCATGCCGCCTCTCCAGCCACTCCTCAAACACGAGACTTACCGCCACGATCGTGGCGTATGGGCGCTTTGCCTGAGCCAAGCAACTACATGTAAATATCATTATTTTAATAAACCCACTAACTCATAAACTTAGACTTTCATACTTCGACTCCGACGTATAATTGTTATTTAGTGACCTAAATGAATAAATGATTATTGACTTTGAAATTAAATGAATAGAAGTAAAATGTTTTACTGATAGGATCTGCCTAATTTTGATTAAATGCATAATAAGTATTCTAACTTGTTCAGTAAGCAGATTTTAAATTGAAGACAGAAAAGTAATATTTGTGCGCCGTAGCAATGAAGTTGTACATACTACGTCTAGTATTTGATGCCTGGGTCGGGCTAAGTGCGAGTATTAAGGCTATCCTTCAAGTTTATTATAATCAAAATCAAAATGACCACATATTGCAGCAGTACAGATGCGATATATGCTTTGCTTAATTCTACGAAGAGATACGGACATAACAGGGGGCTAATCGTCCTTAAAATCTGTTCAATATAGTGCTACGACCCTGTCTCAGTGTCATAATTATCAAAAATGATATTTATAAAAGTCACTTGTACACATATGTACATTTAAGTTCACATTTGATGTTTATTATACTCGATAAGAATAAAGTTCCTTAATCATATTTGCGCATGATTTAGAAGGATTGGCTATCAGGTCTTGTGTTAGCGCGTACGTATGGATATATACTGACTGAATATCTTAATAATAATTTATAGATCTGTATTCGCCAATTTCCGGAAATAAATACTTTGTTTTTACACCTACTCAAAATGCGAAATAGATGACATAAAATCATCGGGTTCATAAATAATTTTACATAGGTAGGAAAAATAATAATCATTCAAATAAATTATTATTTTAAAATATAGGTAGTGCATTATAGCTCTTTATGTTTTTACAATGTATGGCTTACAACAAGTGTTGCCAGTAAATCCTTTATAAATGGAAAACATCAAAACATATTAATATTATTCAATTACAATCATATATTTAACTAACTAGTAAATGTCAATTATTGTAGGCAAAGAAACGACAATTGAATTTAAATAAAAAATTGAAATACCTATTCATAAAAACAAGAAAGAGAATTTTTTTAAAATTCAAACAGGAAGTTCTTTTATCAGGTTAAAAATACCTTGCAATGATTTTATTTTCTTTAAAGTAACTAATACGAAGTAATTTACGCTGTTATTGTATATACATTTAAAGCTTATTTTAGAAAGGTGTTCTGTAACTATTTGTCTGTAAGAGTTACTACATACATGGCCAACAGCCGTAGAATTACATTTCGGCCATCCAGGTGCTGTTTTGGTTGTATAATCTTAGTGCTTACTGCTTTTATTTTACTTAGAATTATAGTCTGATATATAGACAACTAACCACAGCATTTTTACCGTTTTCCCTTTTGGATAAAAGTAGCCTATATTACTCTTCAGGTTCGTAATATATCTTTAAGCAAACCATCATAATAATATGAGTACGATAGTCCGTTACGTCAAATACATACAAACCAACAAACACACATTCGCTTTTATAATATTAGTGAGGATTAGGAATTTTCATAGGCTGGTATGCTAGTAAGAAAGAAATAGATTATCCCATTTCTTTCGGTCGCTAACACATAACAAGAAAACGAACGTCTAAATAATATGAAATTGGTCAGACTGTACTTAAGTACAGGCTACACTTAAACGAACTGATAAGTCTGATAACGCATTTAGAGATGGGGCCGGCCGTGTAAACTCTAAATAACAATTATTTAGTGTCATTCTGAAGTAGTTCAAAGATGTTTAATAGTATAATACTTATGACTAGTTTTACGTTAAATAAGTGAAAGTTATCCGAAATATATGTAGTTTCTCTTGTTAAGTTAAATAAGAGTGATAGCAAGACTTTCATCTGTTTCCTCTTATAAAATTAAACCGTTTATAATTGTTACTCATAAGCAATATGAGAAGGGTTTGAGCTACGTCTGCATGTTTTTTTTTTGTTTGTTTGGTTATACAGTATTTGTTTGTTGGATAAAAACAGCAATAAAACCAAATGAGTTTTGTAATTATTTAAGATTGCAATTCTAATAATAAATAATTAAATTATGAAAAAATACACTTGACATGACTGTGATAAAGATAGACAGCTCTAATATTTATTTGCTGTAGTGTCATGTAGTGAATTTTGGGATTATTCCTCTGTTTTATGGAATGAACATTGCATATGTAACCAGTTTCTCATGACGTGGCTGACTATTATTTGCATTAGTTGCATTTATGTTATTTATAATTAATAATGTGTTATTTTGGAAACAGAAAGAGGTAAGTGTTTATTTTGTATAAAATTTATTTCTTCGATGTATAAACATAACAAAAACACTCGTTAAGAACATATCAACAAATAACAATTGTAATTCAGTCAACAACAGCTTAGCCCTTGTGGTGCCAAGACTTGTGATCCTCATGACCACCCTTCTTGCCGTGGTCATGATGACCATGCCAGTGCTCGTGGTGGCCACCATCGCCATGGTGTCCCTTGTGGTGGTGGTGGTGACCTCCTTCTTCATGGTGTCCATGTTTGCCATGGTCGTGCTCATGGTGTCCACCGTGCTTGTGTCCGTGGTGGAAGTGACCACCCTTCTTGTGTCCGCCCTCATTGTGATGACCGCCATAATGTTCATGGAATCCTTTCTTGCCATGGTGATCGTGGAAGTGTTTGTCCTTTTTGAATTCATCATGTTTCTCGATGCCATGGTGTCCTTTTGTGTCGTGGCCCTTGTGCCAATGTCCGTGCTCATCGTGGCCGTGACCGTGGTCGCCCTTCTCGCCATGATGGTGATGATGATGGTAACCTTCGTCGTGATGATGGTGTTTCTTGTGTCCGCCGTGTTCGCCGTGGTGTCCCTTGTGTCCCTCATGGTGATGGTGGCCGTGTTTGCCATGGTGATCCTCGTGGTGACCCTTATGACCTTCATGGTGTTCACCACCGTGCCCATGGTGGTGGTGTCCATGGTGCTCGTGGCCGCCACCCTTGTCCCAGTGTCCACCATGATGGGAAGCGGCGGTCTCGAGATCGGCATCCCGTTTTTCCCGGAGCTCCCTAGCGGAGGCAAGGGCAGCGATGGCCAAAAGGCCAAAAGCCACAAGGAGAGTGCTTCTCATGGTTGATTAGGCTTGTTGTTGTTGTTGCTGAATGATGTCTGTACATCGGTAGCAATGATTTTATATACCAACCGTTAACAGTAGTTAGGTAATAAAACGTAGTGTCAAGGTTGTTAAGTATTAACTAGCAGCGGACATTTCCACTTCCTTCCAGGTTGTAAATGTTCACTTCACTTCAAATGTGATCTCTGGTAAGTATATCGAGCCCTAATATTATATTCGTCGTAGTATGTGCATACTCGTAGTAGGTACAAATACAATACGTAATAAGTACACATACTCTGATCTGTGTTTTATATATAACTAATATACTCAGTATACCTAGGCGGATAAATATCGCGTCTATTGATATTTACTTTAATTTTATTGTTATTTATATGATTAGTCACAGTAACTGCTGCCTTGCTTACAAATGGATACTTAACTATTTTAAAGTCATATCTCTCTGTAGTTCAGCCAACACGCAGACTCATCTGTCTCGACTGTAATGAACTTAATTATTGTCAGTCGTCTGAGGAGTCAGTATACTCATATATTCTAAAAACTGGTTACATTTTAAATACTGTAATCCTTTTAGGATCTCCGTGGCAGAATTGATACTCGTAAACATTTGTATATAGTAAGGCAATGAAAACATTAGTGATATATTTAGTACCAAAAAGGCTCCAAACGAATAAAGGATACGAATCTACGAGACATCAAAATAAACGTTTTAGCGAAGTTATCCAGAAATAAAGCATGTGGCCGTTGTTGTAAAAATATCACGAACGTGGCCAGTACACGAGCAAGATCGATGCTTAGTGTAACCTTGACCTTGTGTGGGATAACGAGCCTCTTTATGTCGAACACACGGCTGTTGACCTAACGTAGAAAAAAGAAACAAAACATATGACAAGCTCATCAAAATTATTGTTAACTGACTATTGCATGAATACATTGTCAAAAAATCTTATACATACCAATATCTAGTTTTCAAATGCGTCTCCTACTCTAGGTAGGTTCTATCTGGGTCAAAGGCTTTCTAAATTATTAAACCTCGGTGACAAAGAACATAAAAACTTGAAACTACCTACTATCTACCGTGGATCATACATTTTTTATCACTTGACAAAGCGTCTGTGCCTTACACTATTAACGGACATGAATGTCATCAAGTTTAGATAGATATATTATTATTAATTGCAAAGTCGTAAGTATCAGCCACAAGTCAAAATGATTTTTGACTATTAAAGGTGATAAAGAATTTTACGGGTCTTCTGATGGTACGCGGGGTACGCGGCTACCAAACCCCTGCGATGAGCTTGCAATATCGGTATCGCACATATGTGGCCAACCTTAGAGATAAGAAATTAAATATGGCATGGCTGGCGGATTATTTGTACTCTCACCATATAATTGCGGGCGGGTATCATGCACTGTGTACAGTGGATGCACAACCACACATACACACACATTCACGTAACTTATGTTTTATTATTTTTTTTCATTATTAACTTATATTTTGTGCTTATATACTGCCTGTCACTGGTATTATATGCATGACGTTTATTTAATTACAATTTAGGCCTGTACCTCCTTAACATAGGTTGCTAAGCAACTTAGCTAGGAGAACATCACTTCACCTAACAATTCTTGGAAGTCTAGCAAATTTATTAATATATAAATACTCGGAAATGAACATTAGTCTTATTGTTTTTCCTTGAATATCCACTGTACTGTATAATCGCTTGTGACGACATTTAGTTAAAGTTATGGAAATATTAGTAAAATTTTTGTAAAAATGTTCTTTCTTTAGGGATTATCTGACATTACCCACGAAAATCCGAGGTCTTTCTGAAACACACTTAATGACATCCGTTTGAAGAATAATATTATACATTTACATATTTTCAGCAAAACTTCGTTATATATTAAAATTTTACCACTTTATTCCATAGTGGTAAATTTTTAATATATAACGAAGTTGGCTAGCAGGTTTCTGCCTAATTTTAAGTGATTACCGTAGAGAATGGCAGCTATCAACGGCACTAACCATTCGTACATTAGAGAGGCAGCTGCTAAAGGCTTTCTTTAAAGCTTGAAAATCCTACTTACCGGTGAAGTATAACACAAAATCTTTTGGCTGTTATGTTTTGCAGGGCGCAGATAAATCGCCAGTCAGGTTGCTTCAATTTAAGCAACATCTCAGATTTCAGTGGAGATTTCATTTCCATGCCAAGATATTAGAGATGCTAGCAAGGGTTCAGTGACCCTTGCCAGCGTCCATATCATCCAGAGAGTAGTAGTATCCAGTAGAGAGCCTCAGTAGTCA
This sequence comes from Catocala nupta, assembly GCA_963675205.1. NCBI lineage: Eukaryota > Metazoa > Arthropoda > Insecta > Lepidoptera > Erebidae > Catocala > Catocala nupta. Next base: position 19,045,547 of record OY776086.1, on the reverse strand, counting down.
CTCTACTATGGATCTGAACCTTGCTAGAAATCTAGGTTTCTAAGTCTACTACTTGACTTATTCAGTATAAAAGAAACGGGCCACCAAAGTAAGGTCTAGGCTAAGGCTACGTCTGCCTATAATTTCGAACTTTAGTAATACTATGCGATTATTTATACTGCTTAGTTGCACTCCGCGTAGCATCCAACTATAATAGCAAAATTCAAATCGTTCAAAAGGACTAGGTCTGATAGTAGTCTCTAGGCCGAGCTTAAACCCTCAAAACCTGAGTTGGACCGAGCTCAAGGAGTTCTTAAGAGCTGAGTACTATTTGTAGGCAAACTTTTGTTATAAAGCACAGTTTGAAAATAGGAATTGTATTCATAAATTACTTATTCGATTTCTTTTGATGATCGGTGGAGTATATAAGAAGGTGACTGCCACCTGGATTGATCATTTTTAACTCTAAGTACTGTGTATGTAAGGTAAATGGCCTGCCTTAATCTATGATCTTTAGCTGTATTGTCAGCTACGGCTAGCCGACTCTAGAAAAAGGAGTAAAACTAGGATAAAAAAGAAGGAAGGAATAAAGGAGGGGCAACGAAACCTAAGTAAAACTAACTTACAAGGAGGACTTAACTTAGACGGTAGTGTTATTAGTCTTATATTAGTTTCCTGTAAGAGGATAGTACTTCCCAAAGCGAGCCAGCCCTTCCGTACGTTCGTACCTTCACCAAATTATTGACAACAGTGAGTTCTTCCACTCGTTATAAAATGAAAAATATAGTTACGTAATATTATTTCATTTGTCGTGCCTATTGTTTGGTGCTTTACTTTATTTGAAGCCATACTTGAGCCCCGCTAATGGCTTGCTAGTAACTCGATACGCCACTCGCTACATGTTGGCCCAGCTCACGCACCGCTCACGCCCCGTTCACGCCTCGCTGACGTCTCTCCCAGCGAGGTCGGGCATAACCCTGCCGTGCTGGCCATATGATGAATTTAATGCTTTTCAAATGTTTTGATTAGTTCAAATTTTAAATTTGTTACTAAGGAGGTCTTTGCTCTTGATACTACTACGCTACTTATAAATTCTCTATGCCGTAGTGGCTTTACAAATATTAAGATAACGGACAAAAGCTGTACTTCGTTACAGCAGCAATTATTATAGTAGTTATATGGCGTGGTGGCCAACGGTTACCAACTATAAAGCCTTATATAAAAAAATGGTAACGCGTGTGTGTTGCTAATACGATACTGCTATTTCACGATTCTGGATATCTATTAAAGTAATGCCAATTTTATTTCAAAATTTAACGAAATTTTAATTGTAAAATGTCGGCCTCGATGGCGTAGTGGTTAGTGTAACCGACTGCTACGCCTGAGGTCGCGGGTTCGATTCCCGCACAAGTCAAACATTTGTGTGCATGAACATGGATGTTTGTCTTGGTCTGGGTGTTTCTATGTATAATATGTATGCATTTACAAAAAAAAAAGTATATATGTATGTTTATCCATTGTCTAGTAACCATAGTACAAGCTCTGCTTAGATTGGGCTAGATGGTGTTGTGTGTATGTGGTAGAATATATATTATTATTCTATTTACGCGCATGTTATACATTAAAATTAAACTACTTTTTACAGATGTTACACTTGGGATACTGAGTCTCGCGCTAAACATGGCTGCTGAAAAGCAACTGACGTTGGGGAAAGTGTAAATTTAAATCTAAATAGTTTTAAATAGTTGTAAAGGTTCAGTAGTAGTGTAATACTTTCAAAATTAAGTAATAAAAGTGTTAAAAAACAACGCGTTTAAATTCGTATAAAGTAGTATAATTTCAATGTTATCTAATTATAACTAAATAAATTAACAACTATCTTCAATAAACTCAATCCATTTAACTTCGACGTTCATAAGTGTTACTTTGTAGCCTACATGGATAAGCGATTTTTATTTGAATAACATTTTGCCAGTGACTAATATATTACTACTATCTATTTTAATTAACAAATAAGTAAAGGTGCTTCTAAACGGGCGATATTTTTAATGCAATATGTGGGTGCAAAATTTAAAAAGAAACGTTGCCGCTTGGAAATCTTTTGAGGACATTGGTTATTCCAAACATATTTTTTGGTATATATGTAATATATTGACGTGTGTCGTAAAATATAGCAGTTATTACCGGCCACATATTGCAGTAATAGTAATGCCCGTTCAGAAGCCCCTTAAGATACACAAACAAATTTTGATTACTACCACCATTGCAGGCTTTTACATGAATTCATATATTTCAGTTACTTACGTTACACATAATATTGTATATACAGTGTTCATATCATGGCTTGCAAAAATATCAAAATAAAAGTATAGTTTAGTTTATCGTCGTATATTTTATATATTAATACGTGAAGCAAAAACTTTGTACTCCTTTTTACGAAAATTGAGTGGAGGGAGGAGTATGAAATTTGGCACAGTTAAAGTTTATATGGAGAAGGAGGGGCGAATTTTACTATTTTTATAAAATATGCATTAATAATACATTAAATTAATGAAAAATTCTACACGCACACAACCATGCATTTGACACACGCAGTCGAATCGCGTTCGTAGTATTTCGGATTTGTTCGGCTGATGTCGTAGAATTCTTCGTAACTATGGTTACATATACCTTATTTATATGTAATAAAGAAACAAAGTAGCAAGCTTAGGAATATCGTCAAAGAAAAAGTATAGTTAAGTAAATAATATTTTGTTTGAAAAAGATAGGTAAATTAACCTCTATAGCCTTGGCGAAATCTAAATGAAATGTGATTACAAGGATAAAGTTAAGGACAATAAAACTTGAATAACTATCAAACTTAAAATTTAAATCAATTATCGTCGAATTTTGACCACTAGGCGACCGCTAGTTCATTTAGTTATATACAGAGGAGTTTTATGTTTTATAGTTTACCTGAATATTTTTATGTATATATAAAAACACAACGATTTGTCCATCAACACCATTCCTGCCTCGTTCGCCAAATGACTGACATGCTGTTATTATTCTTATAGAAGATGATAAATGATGTTGATGTTTCTATATCTTTCGGTTGCCCGTATGCGTCCCTGTGATTTATCTTTGTTTTGTGACCATTTTTGCACGATCTAAGCACAATTTCATGGCGAACTGTTGAAAAACCGTTTTTATATTACAAGAGTAGGTAAATATACCGAAACGTGACTGTTTTTGCATTTATGATTATGATACATATGATAGTACTCATAATTAAATTATTATCGTGTAGTTTTAAATAGCTACACTTAAAAACATCGAGATTACCACCATCTTAGTATCTCCGATTTATGATACACATGGACTTCGTTTTAGGCTTTTAGTACCTACCTTTAGGCTTTGATTACGGATGCAGTCAGTAATAGAAAGTAGTAGTCAGTAGTAGTAGAAGTATGTATGTACGACAAATAACATAAAATGAAAAATCATTTATTTCAGCACTCGACAAACAGGAGCAACTCACACATTATTAACAAATTGCAGGGTGCAAGCACACGCTCAATAGGTCATCGTCGGCATTGCGTAGGCGATGAACATACAACGTCGATTTTAGTTGAAGACCTTTAAAATAACGCTTTTAGGGGTAAGGATATAAAGGTTATATGCGTGGGACACAAAATAATATATATGTATAATTACAATTATTAGTTGTTTATCTGTAATATAGAGATCTATATCTTTTAGTAAGGTTTGATGGTTATTTGCATGCTTCGGGATGATGGCACCGATCTTAATAAATCTTTACGCGAATGTAAACGACTATTAGAGAAGGTCTACACTACTGAATTTACGAAACGCCTATATCGCAATTTTCAAAACTGCTCGGTGACAAAAGCTAATGTAACGTTTTCAACGTTAGAAGACGATATCAAAAATAAAATCATATTTTAAATTAAGAAATTTAAAATAGTTTTGTTTTAATTAGTGATTCATTTACTGAAACCTAGGCAAAAGTGAAATTTGCAAGATTTCATGATACTTTGAGCTCACTATAAATAGGTTCTAAATTAAGGTATTGATTCCGGGAATTACTTGAACATGGCTATTGAAAAGCAATCGAAACGTCAAGACGTTAGACAATTGTAAATTTAAATAGTTTAATATTATAAAAATGAATTAGAAGTTGTGTGGTAAAATGAGACAAAACGAAAATTAAATATTGTATAAAATAGTTTAATTCCAATATATTGCCACAGATTTTCTAATTAACTGTGGGGCTCGGTTAAATAAGAAATGTCTACCACTAGAGAAATGACACAAAAATTGAAATTAGACAAACAAAGAAATAAAACAACATTCTTAGTACTAAGGATATACATACATACGAACAGGTCCCACGAATATATCCCCAAAGGTGTAAGGGTGTATTATCATCCACATTTCTCCCACTATGGTTAGTCCCAGATAACAGGGAGCACGCCTTGCCCTGCGTTACTGAGGGAACCCGGGAATGTTACTTTATTTATATTTTTGTCTCTTTATCTCAACATAAATGTTAGCAACAGTATGTTTTACAAGTTTAACTAATCCCTAGTGTAATCGCCTAGTTTTATCAAGATTGAACAAGAGACTAACAATTAATAGTTGTATGAACTCATAACTCCTAGCAAACACAATTTTCGACCGTGTACTCTTAATTATTATTCCGAGCGATGTTTAGTTTCTTGTTACAGGGGTATGTACGCATTCCGATTTATATGAGGAAGCATGAAGTTATATCGTATTCAACATGCAACATTTAGTTTGCAGCTTTACTATTTGCATTCATATTGTGGGATTTAATATTGTATATATGAGTAATGAGTAGGTTAGCGAGAGTTATATAACAGTAATAGAAAAATGTGAGAGAGGAAGAGAGAGGAAGAGAGAGGAAGAGAGAAAGAGAGAGAGGGAGAGAGGGCAAGAGAGAGGGAGAGGGTGGAAACAGAGGGAGAGAGAGAGAAAGACTGGGTAATAGTGAATTCATAGCACCTGAGGATTCGTTAACTGCTGCAGCTCGCCTCAGCCTATCTGGGGAAGTAGTCTTAAGTTTACTATGGCAGTGAACGGAGTTTCCAGATTTCGTGCTGTAAGTAGGTGTGACCAATCTTTACCTTGCCAGCAAATGCTTTTATAAGGGTCAGCAATGTGTGGGCGGTACCCTTTACAAGCGTCTATAGGCTACGGTAGCCGGTTACTATAAAGTGTAGGCTGTACTTTTGTTAGTTACCTTGGCTGTATAAAAAATATATGCAGTTATATTCTTATTGATAAGTCACTTATATACGGTGTGGGCAGTAACATGTGCAAGTTGAAACAGTAAGGCAGGTTGTGTGCATCGTGGCAACAATAGATTCGAGGCACCCGCGCAAGTAGCCCGTATGATCTCGTGGACGTAGCTCGCGCGTAGAGCTTGCATATGTGGCGTGCCAGCTACTTGCTTCGTATACAAGCACTATTACGCTAAATAAAAGTGGTAGTACTGTATCATAAATGGCATAAAGTACAATGTTTGCGTGAGTTTCGATAAATATACGTAGTTGGTTCGAAATCGTGTGTGCGATTGCGGTTAATGTAAAACTTACATATCGTTTTTATACACATGAATGTTGGCACTATAATCCTATAATGTTAACTTTGTAAGTGACATACATTATGGCAGTCTTATCATAATTTGTGGGATGAGAATTGGAATCAACTCGTTTGCAATCAACTCGTTTTAAAATAAAATCAATAGTAGTAGTAGTGTAATATTTTCAAAATTTTGTAAACAGTGATAAATAAACAACGCAATAAAATCCGTATATAGTAGTTTAATTTCAATGCAATAAAGTATTTTTAGAGGTATTAATCTGTATTGACATTATATATAAAACTCATTAAAATGCAAGATGAAGAAATCTACCTCAAATAATAATATAAACATAGAAAAAAACTGTGGATGTGAAAAAATATCAAATACTCATATTTTATAAGAATTTTATAAAGGCCAGAAGTTATAAGTTTGTAATTTACCTATGTGAAAGTATAGACGTAGATTGAGTGCAGTAAGTCTATGTATCAAAAACCTTTTTAGTAATAATAATAATAAACCCCTCTGGGACAGTCGTTATCTCATCATGAGACTAACGCGATATCGGAGGGTACAGTACACTAGCTTTAAAACTATCACCTTCGCCTTGTGATATAAACAAAAAATGTATCACCAGGTTAAATTAAAGCGCACATACCGCAGGGCAGCTTGTGGCAGGCTGAATGTGAGTGGCGACACTGCGGTCCTGAATGCCTCAGAGAGTTGGTTAGGGCCTCGTCCCCGACTTGCCGTTACTGGTTGGGTGGGGTGGAACTTCAAGAGCGCCCAGGACTCTCGCGTAGGACTCTCAAGTCTGGCTTGCCTTGGCCGGCCGGTCAGAGGGGGGCCGCTAGAGCTATATGCTTGGGGGTGGAAGTGTCATTTTCAAGGGCATAACTACGGGGAAACCCGCTCCGGGTCTCCGTTGTCACGAGACCCGTGATGGTGAAACCGGCGCCGCACCGCTCGACACCCCTAGCCACTCGCACCGGTGTTGCCCTCTGCTGCTGGCTTGTATGCCTATAGTGGCTTATCAGGGGGCCCATCTAGTGAGTTGGCGAGTCACCGTCTGCCCATTGCATTGATGCCATTAGAGTATTCAGGGCAGACGCCGTTTTTCATCTATAGTTAGCAATATACCGGTCCACCAAACACCCATACCCATAGCCCATATATTAGAATCCATACGTAGCAATAGTCCTACGCCTGCTGCGGCTAGTGCCGCTGTAGGTATTCCATCACACCTTTGATTAAAACTCTCGAAGGGCCTCTTCACGTTGGACCCATGTCTCCGTGTAAGCCTCCCAAAGGGCCAGGTATTTTCTAATATAATATGTTAGAAAGTACCTGTGATAAGAGAAACATAATAATAATAATTTATTATCAAAAGCCAAATACAGTTTGTCTATCTCAATCACATAATATATAAAAGTACCATTTTGTACAACGCTATGTATTTTTAGAGATAGAGTGAACGTCAGTGCCTGTGCTAGTATTAACTGTGTTACAGACACTGACGCCTTCCTCTTACAGATTCGTGTGACAATATTGGTTTAGCATTGACAAGTTGATAAAGTACTAATAACATTACTGGTATTTATGGTAGTATCAGCATCACGACCCAGTAAAAAAATATCGGATGCCTACGTATTTTAGTGGCGATAATGACGCATAATTAACTGCGTATTTATGTAGACCTGCTATCATTTACGTACTCCATGATACGGCATTTCATGAACTTACTGAGTTCATGAAATTCAATAAACAAAATTAAGTTTAATCATAAACTACTAATATTATAAATTCGAAAGTAACTCTGTCTGTCTGTTACCTTTTCATGGCTAAACCATTAAACCGATTTGAATGAAATTTGGGACTGAGATAGTTTAAAACCAGGAGAACATAGGCTTTTTATTGATGTAGATATCACGAGGACAGAGCCGCGCGCAAAAGTCACAAATGTATTTTCAAATCTGGCCATAATAACCATACATTAATGTACTGGTTGCTGTCTTAATGTTATGTTATTCCGCTGTTAAGATGAAGTTCATATAAAAATACCTGGTCTGTATCAGCGGTCTATGTATTCCAGTTACCAAATAAGCTGCGAAAAATATTATTATATATTATTTGGCGTGAATACATTCATATGAATGTATTTATGGATAGTATGTATTTATACTCAAATAGTTACAGTTGTTCATGTACCTACATGGAATTATGTATATGCGCAATGTCTATTTGTGTTTATTAAGAAGGCAAATCATAACCGTATACATGGGTCGTGAGCCGCGGCAGGTCCAATAGACCGTGAACCCTTAGACGAGAATATTGTCGTAACTAGCATGGTTCGCTGCTATCGAGTGGCAATGTTACTTAAGTGACTGAATGCTGAGACCCATCTATCCGGTCTTGTGATACCGATTCTCATCAAAAATGATAAGAGAAGTAATTGTGGAAATCATTTAGATAGGCAGCTTAATCTGTAAAATCTTGGAATGTCAGACATAATTGAAAACCTATTGTAAGTGGCCGCCGGTGTTTCGGGACTCAATAAAAGCAAAAAGCATTCCACAACCGTCGAATTATGTATAAATCTCAATTCTCTATCTTTCTGGCGCAATTAAGAAACTACAAGTGCCAGTGTGTTTATACTAAAAGTAACAAAGTATTATAAATTATTAATTATTTTATATGTTTATAGACTTCTGGGCACGTTACTAGTGTACAATGTAGCATCGTAGAATGTCTCGTACGTTTACTGATACCAAAACTGGCGTGTATAATCCTAAGAAAGATTTTATAATTGAAAATTGAACCTGAGGGCAAATAGAAGATGACACCAGGATATAAAGCGATATGTAAGTATGATTAGTATTCACTTCCACATACCCTTCAGAAAGTAAATACTGTCAGTACAGTACAGTACAATATACAGTAGAAATTCTGTAGTCATGTGACGTTTTAATAATGTGTCCACCTGTCCATCGTATTTACTGTCTGGCAGTTGCGGTTTTGTGTTAACAATTACTGTTTGCTGATGGCTACCACCACTACTGTTCAAAAATTCTTGACGAGTCCCATAGATAGTCAGAGAATTCTTGTAATATAAGTTGTTTCTCAGTGCCTATATGTTTCTGGACTTCAGCGATATACCTATACACATACATACATAATATAATATAAGACACGCGAATAAGACCCGTTGTGTAATAGATATAATATTAAGTACCTACTAGCTGTAACCGGCGACTTCGTCCGTGGTCGTGGAATTTAACAAAAAAGGTTTTGTTAGGATTGCAGACCTTTTTTTCTAAAATAAAAGTAGCCTATATTACTTCTTATATCAGTCTGATTAATATTAATAATTCTCCTAAAGTAAATTCCTGTTTCACAGGGGACTTAACAAACATGCAAACGACGGACACAAAGGATAACCAGACCAGGAATATATACATATTTATGGATCACACAAACTTATGCCTCGAAAGCGGATCAAACACTTACACTGCAATGCGACCATTAAATGCATTTTAGTTCACATTGGATATTTCTGAGACTAGATTAGTACTCTATATATAACAAATTTTATTATGAGAATTGGTTCTCAGTTCGATTATCTGTCCTACATGGATGCGCGCCGCACGAAATGTTTTTAACCTCATTGCCCTTATACAATATGTACATCTTTGAGCACATATTTAATTTAACCTTCGGTCCCTTACTCATGGAAAAAAAGCGTTCTTTAAAACTCCCAAGTTAAAATGGAGTTTTTTGTTGTTCATATCTGTTTAATATTTTATACACTAAAACAAAAACATAAACCTATTTAAATAATGAATTGAGAAAGAGAGAAGTCAAGGCAAGATATTTTAAAACTCATCCCGCACTAGCCACCTAGTGCCCCCGATACAGAGATTATTGCTGATAAATAATAAAAAACCCTGTGTGATCCTGAGCCATTGAAACATCGGAAACAAAGAACACCCATAGTGGAGTTGCTAGCAATAACCACTTAAACTACACGCCATTCGTGCAAACAAAGTTGCTATAAGCATATGCTGCAAACTAACACTCCATGTCGAAGGCATGCCGAAACTGAGTGCAAACAGTCTGGTATCTAGCTTACTGTCGTTTCAATCAGTCGGATTTTGCACTATGTACTGCTACCGACTATTCTGAACCGAAAAATAAATTGCCGCATCGGTTCAAAGTTAACCAGATTACTTTATAAATAATGATTGGACAGCAGGATGTACCTTTCTGCTTTGGATGCCAACGCCATCATGAGTCCGAGGCAATTGCAATGTGGTGAGTGCTATATCTCGTTTGTCCTTTTATGACTATCTCTAAGTAATGCCCAATTCAATTTCTTATACGCTACTGGAATACATATGTGAAATTAGAAGTTATTAAAAATAGAAAGCATAGGTTCGGATGTCTGTTTTAGATAAGCCTGTGCAAAGCTTTATATGCGATTACAGTGTATACGGAATTGCATTACAAATGCATAGAGAACATTGGTAACTACAATGCAATATAGATAGGTATGTAGATAATTATTATTAAAGTATCGGTAAACGAAATAGCAGTATAGATATCGATATTCTTTATGAAATGAAAGCAATGTGAGAGGGTTATAGTTAGGAATGTCATTATCTTCCGGCCGTGACCGGAGCGAGTAAGGAATTTTTGTGGACAGGCATGCGCGAAATGAATTTGTAGTTCCCCGATAAAACAAAGTTCTTTTTTATTTCTAGTCTGATAAAATACTTATAAATTACCAAAGTATTTACTTCATAACTTATGAAATACCATACTAACAAAGTAAGTCACATTTTTGTTGTATTACCTTATTATTTGCCCGTGCTGAGCTGTAGAGTAGTTAGTGCAGGGTAACAGACAGTCTGTCCGTCCAGTGTTAAGGGAGTGGACGGACAGACGGCGCGGACCGCTCACCTACCGGCTTACTCAGGTGCTCTCCGGACACGGCTGTTTCGGAGAGTACCTGTGCACAAGATAGCCGGTAGGGAGCCGACAACCAGGTGTCACCACTGCGAGGAGTGCGACCGGGACACGGCGCAGCACACGCTGGAGGAGTGTCCGGCGTGGGCCGAGGAGCGCTGTGCCCTGGTCGCCGTGATTGGCCCCGACCTCTCGTTGCCGACCGTCGTATCCATGATGGTCGGCGACGACAGGTGCTGGGGTGCAATGAGGTCCTTCTGCGAGGCTGTCATCTCGCAGAAGGAGGCGGCGGAGCGGGGGCGTGAGGAAGATCCTTACGCCCCGGACATCCGCCGCCGGAGGAGGGGGCGCAGGAGACGCGCTTATGTCGCTCTCCTGCCCCCCACCTAAGGGTTCTGGGTGGCAAGGCCTCAGGGGACCCTGCCACCCGTGAGTAAGAACCCATAGAGGGCGCGCGCGGTGTTCCCGCGCGCCTTCTAACGTCGAAAGGGGAGAGCTGTGAAATGCTCTTCCCCGGGGACGAGAGGAGGTCGGGTCCCATTGACCCGGCCGGCACCCACACGGGGGGGGCCTGCTATGGATGAATCTTTTTAGACTCCCAACAGGCCCCCCCCATTGGGTGAGAGAGGGAACACCCCAGGTTTTTTTAGTGGGTATACCAGCACTCGGCTGGTGAGTCCCACACGCCCCGCCGGTGCCGTCCCCTAGCCGGCGGGTAGTGCATCAAGCATTTTTTCCTGGGTACCAAAAAAAAAAAAAAAAAAAAAGGGTAACAGACAGTATTGGTCCGCTCTTGTGGGACATGGGGTACGACTCGGCTCTACGTGGCGCCCTACGCCCCGGGCTGAGCGTTATCAGTTACGCTGGTCACCGTAGGGGTCAGGCTTATCGAGGTGCTGGGTTTACGGGTGGCTCTTAGCAAGACGGAGGCCCTGGTCTTTCATGGGCCTCGTCGCAGGCCACCCCGTAGCGCCTCGTTAATGGTTGGCTCTAGGCGAGTTCCCGTCCAGGCCAACATGAGGTACCTAGGCCTGGTCCTGGACGGTGGGTAGCGCTTCGACGAGCACATTAGATAGCTCGTCCCGAAGCTTCTCGGCACTGCGTCCGCCTTTGGGTGGTTATTGTCAAACTTGGGTGGACCCAGTGTAGGTTGCCGGTGACTCTACACGGGAGTCATCCGGTCAATGGCGCTTTACGGTGAACCGGTGTAGACCCTTGCGGAGACCATATAGCGGTCAGGGTCATACGGGGATACCGCACGGTGTCGGCCGACGCAGCTTGCACGTTGGCCAGGACACACCTGTGGGATTTGGAGGCTGAAGTGCTCGTGGAAGTGTTCACATTAAGTGAGGAGGTGCAGGAGGAGACAGGTTGTGGCCCCCTCACGGCAGTGATTGAGCGCGATGGGTAGCGGTCGCATCCTTCTGCGAGGACATCATCTCACAGACGCAGGCGGCGTAGCGGATGCCTGAGTAAAGTATTCTGGCGGATCCGTGCCACCGCCGGCGTACCGGGCGGGGCAGGCGCGCGGACTAGCGCCTTATGCCACCGTAGTAAAGGCCGCAGGTGGGAGGACGGGGATCTCCCGCCCGCCAGCCATTGAGTCGGAGCAACGCCTTCTGTCGTGCCAGGTTGTCGCCCAGGACTCGTCGCCCACACACCTTTCCTGTCTGCATTAGGCACTGCTGAGTGGGTCGCTGATGTGGTTTCATTTCCAGCGACCCACCTATCATACAAAGCAGCAAGTTGGCACACCCGAAGTCTCGGGAGAGCCCGACATAACCCGCCCCCTCTCCTGTGTCAAGAGGTTTATGAATCAGGAGCATTTTCACACGTTAAAAAAAGGTTAAGAGATAGTGTATCTAGGCACCACCCCACCCACTGTCCAAGCAGCAAGTTGGCACGCCTTGGTAGGTTCAATCGGTACATCAGTAGGACAAGGGACTTTCCATATTTGCCCGGGTGAGTCCGACATACACTTCATCTAATACCTTCTCTTCCCAATCTCGCGGAGAGGGACGCGTAAATGCTATCCCTCAATCTTTATAGATATGAAAACTTCCGTGACCGACGGAATCTATCACTGTTCCATCGCTGTGCAACCAGTCACTACTTGCTGGAGCCGCGCACCGGTCCGCCAAATTGTAGTTTACCATACATAAACCTACATTGTATGTAGTTAATTTATAGCATTCCCTCTTCGAGATTTTGTTTGATACTGTATTTTAATTAAGGTTTTATTATAAGCGTAGTGGCTCTTGTAAAAGCCCGACACGAAACCAGCTACTTAGTGCCGGCTGCCGGTCATTCTATTTAAATGTTATTTTTTTAATAAAACTAACTAAACTAAATATTAAAACAACGGACACTAAAAACAGAAAACCCAGACTCGAATTAACAATTAGTGTATCACATACATTTTTGTCCTGTGTGGGAGTCGAACCTACAACACTCGGTACATAAACCATTACGCTATTCGTGCAGTCAATCACATTTTTTAGTGCATATGTCCTTTTTTAATGGAATGGAATTTGCTTGATGTATTTATTAATTCCAAGTATTTTTTATAAAAAACTAGGAATTAATAAATACATAATATATAGATAATACATAGTCTTTATTAATTCCTAGTTTTTATAAAAAGCTATGAATGAATAAATACATAAAATACATTTCTTCTTTCAGGGTAGCGACCCTGAAAAAGGAAATGTGATTCGAGTATACATTTAATTAAAAGTCATGGGCGCAACCATAATTTTCTCAAAGTCTATTAAATGCAAGTCCTCTGATTCTCAGAGAAATACCAAAGAAGGTATCGTTTCACAAAAAAAAGAGTTACAGAAATAAACATGCCCACGGCTACGAAAAGGATTGGTGATTTTAAAGGTATTTTTTCAAATGTAATCAGATCTAATTTAAATCCACTTTTATAGACGAATAGATATTGCCCGCGGATTCGCTCGCGTAAATGTATATTATGTCATGTTTCTATCCCTCGGACACCGTACTTATTTCCTGGATGAAAGGTATGTCCTTTACTGTACCCTTGACAACATGCTGAATTTCACGATGATCGGTCGACTATTAACTAGTCGACCGATCATTATGAAATTCAGCATGTGAAAGCGTTACAAACAAGCAAACTCATATTTACATTTATAATATTAGTAAGGATTCTTCAAACTGTTATAATTTCTTCACTCCGAGCATTATTCAGAGGCTTCTACTAATATAACCAATACAATATGTGCGAAATTAACTTTGTTTGTTATGTTTTGACGGTTAAACCGCTTAACCGATTTCCTTGTAATTTATTATGGAGTATATTGAAATGCAATAAAATTGATAAACAAAAATCTTTAAAACAGCGAAAATAATACTTAGCTATTTGTTAAAAACAATTTAGAGTTATTATTTTATTTTATATTTACAATTTTTTTTTGTTACCAGTTTTCGAGATATTACCTTGTATTTTTTAAACATTAAAATAAAATGACGTATCGTGGGTTTATTGTGATAAATATTTTAATGATGCATTTATGTTCCGCGAGAATGGTACTTAAGTTTAAGCGTGGCCGTAATAAATATTGTAATTATCAACATGATTTGCTTTTAGTCGGTGGATAATTTTATTATAATTACTTTAATAAAAATAACAGCTTAAATAATTACTGCATAAAATGTATATACTGTCTCGACTATTGCGTTTATATGTACTACAGATATTGCACAGTTTCATAACTCCAATGTTCATCGTGTTGGTATAAACTTTACTGAATTTTTCGCTTTTTAATATAACGTCTGTATACGAGAATAGCATAAGATGGGTCATTGTTACGTAAAGTTAGTACGTGGAGCCAGCTAGCTAAATATATTACAGTTTTTACTGAAGTGCGAGTGCTGTGGAGGACACTGGATTAGGTATTCAGCGGGGATTTCAACCGCCGACGTTTCTCGAGACCACCGCGCTGTTAGTTTCATTTTAAAGCTATTGCGAATAAAACTAAAGCTACTGTTTCTAAAAAAAACTCTTTTGAGTTATATAATTAAAGAGGAACTGTTTTATTTCTCGCTTAACTAGATTTCTGATTTAAGCTTTAATATAGGAACGACCGTTTGGCTTCTTCACCGCAATTACTAATAGAATACGTCACTACTAATTTTAATTAGCTTAAAAATATACCAATTCATAATGCCTTTTTAAAGAAAACTAACTCTTACGACTTATTAATCTGTCGCGCTTGACATTAATTATATAAACATACATGTAAATGATATGCTTGCTTACATTAAACAGGACACAAATTATACCCAGACTCGAAACAATTATCTGTGCATCAAATTCGAACTCACAACAGCAGCAAAGTGACCATTGCCAGCTCCGCTATCCGTGCATTCATCAAACATTGATATATGCACTCCATGTAACACCTGAATGTTTTAAATTTAATTTCAAATATCAATTATTGTATTAAATATAAAAATGCTTTTTATATTATGAAAGTACTTACAAACATTGTAAGAAACACTTTGTAAATAAAATAAAAGTAAGCTTAAAATGTAATTTAAGATACTATGATGATGTTCTTTTGAATGGAAATCTAATGAAAATTTAGACTGTAATCTCTGTTTACTGTAACGTAGATGAGAAGGGTTAATTAAAATTAAGGTGGATTCATAAAAAGTCAACTTCCTTGTCTTATGTCCGCCCTCGCAGTGTGTTTTTATAATAAAAATACATTAGTTTAATGAAATAAATATTTATTCGCGTATCACAAAGTAGTAACAATAACAAAAAGCCTCATCTTACATTAATTAATGTGTTTGTTCACTTATGGCCTTTCTCCCATCCCCAGCCTTTGTGACCTTCGTGACCACCTTTGTTGCCGTGCCCCTCGTGGTCGCCCCAGTATTGATGGTCGGCGCCCTCGTCATGATGTCCCTTGTGGTCGTTGTGGTGTCCTCCTTTCTCGAAGAAGCCTTTGTTGCCGTGCTCATGTTCATGGAATCCGCCATCTTTGTGTCCCTTGTCGAAGTGGCCACCCTCCTTGTAGCCGCCCTCATTATGATGACCACCGTATCCCTCTTCAAAACCGGATTCCCCGTGCTTATCGTGGAAGTGCTTGTCCTTCTTGAACTCGTCTATTTTGTGGATACCGTGGTGTCCCTTGGTAGAATGACCTTTGTGGTAGTGTCCCTTTTCTTCGAACCCGTGTCCTTTCTCGCCTTTTTCGCCATGATGATGTTCATCGTAGTAGCCATCATCGTGGTGGTGGCCCTTCTTGTGGCCTCCGTGCTCGTCATAGTGACCCTTGTGTCCTTCGTGATGAGAGTGACCTTTCTTGCCATGTTCGTGGCCGTGATATCCTTTGTAGCCCTTCTCACCGTGACCGCCGTGCTCGGAGTGGTGATCGCCATGATGCTCACCTCCGCCTCCTTTCTCCCATGCATGAGAGGCAGCTGCTACCAGATCAGCGCCCCTTCTTTGACGCGTGTTTCTACCGCTTACAGCGACAGCTAAGGCCACCAAACAAATTGCGACGAATGCTCTCATGTTGTGCTGTGGTCCCAGTTCTGGATACGTTCTGTTGGGCAATGATTGCCAAATGATGCCTGTTACAGATTTCTCTCAGTTTATATAGTATTGCCAATAATAGTGCAGTTGTTGTTTTTAATGTCAGGGTGAAGCCTGGCGGTCACAGGTACGATACTGACCTGAATTCGATTTTAAATTAATAGATACGCATTGGCGACAATGTTACGTTCTTTACAAACACTGCATTATATTTCACAACGTCTAGGCAATCTATGTACAAAACTTAATAGGAAAGGCATTTGTTTGCTGTCAAGAAAAGATTTGTCACTTAATAATGTAAGCAGTATAGAAACCAATTTTAGTTGCCTTACAAAGTAAGGTGTTAAAATACTGTGTTATGGTAGTGATCATAGAGTTCATGCTTAAAATCCTAATTGCAGATGTTACCTTCCATGCTTTTATTTTAACGCACCATAAGAAGCTCCAACAGTTGATGATGATGAGATGCGATTTGCAAAGGTTAATAGTGGAAATATTGTTCAAGATAATACCCGTTGTTTTTTAATTTCTTGCAATGTTTATCTTTGTTCTTAAAGTTGTATAATATTAAATATTGGTAAAGTAATATTAATGAATTAATGTCTTAACGTATTTAAGAAACCGCTACACAGTTCATTATGTAAGAAGATTTCTTTGTCTGTTCCATTAATGGTTTAAAAGAATATTGATTTTATACATTATCTGCGAGTGAAGCAAATCTAATTACAAATGCAATTTAACCACTACGATGTGTTAAAATCTGAAATCACTAATTAAAATATCGATATGTCAATGTTTATCTCTAGATAGTTAAAATTCGCCTCTATAGTTAGAACTATGATTGATGTTATGGACCAGTTAAAATCTAACATAACAGTGATTATTATCTTCTATTATAATATACTTACTTAAACTACATTTTCATTGAGTAAATAAAAAGTTTAATATCGAAAAATCAAAGGCCCTTCAAAAGTCCTTCGTGTTATCATACAGGTTCTACAAAATCTAGTAACTAATATTCGTATATATATCGTCGTTGTAGTCATCGTGCAATAAATATGAGCGACAATAACTCAACCACAGTTAGATAAGTTTTCCAACTAATAATAATATTCTATCACATACACACATCATCATCTAGCCCAAACTAAGCAGAGTTTGTACTATGGGTACTAGACAATGGATAAACATACATATATTATAATTTTTTTTTAAATACTTACCTATTATACATAAAAACACCCAGACCAAGACAGACATCCATGTTCATGCACACAAATGTTTTACTTGTGCGGGAATCGAACCCGCGGCCTCAGGCGTAGCAGTAAGTTACACTAACCACTACGCCATCGAGGCCGACTGTAAATATAATTTTGGTTTCGGGCACACTCATCCATGTAATCTAAAGTAAATAGTAAAATGTTCATTTAATTTCAATTAGCGCTTCATCTACAATATTTAACTTTTGTTATAAATGTAATAATGCAGAGTTCGTTTTAATAATAAAGAAAATAATATTTATTTGAAGTCAATTAAAAGTTGAAACTTAATACTTTTATTAGAGATTTACTCTGTAACTACATACAAGCGCAGAAAAGTTATCCAAATTAAAATTCATGAATTTGACTTAGGTACTTGTAACCGACGCAAAAGTCGGATAAACTACCATCGAAGATACGACGAGGGTTTGTACCGACTTTTAATACAATTTGAACTTGGAGCCAATCCGTCACGCGCTTGGGTGAATAAATTAATGTGTTGTATGTGCGCAGATTACTTCTGTATTTCTTGACGTAAAATGAAAGAGAAATAAGACATATTGAACTCCTGTGTATCCAAACGTGCTTCTTGGGAAGAATAAATAATATTCTGTTTATTCTCTTCTTATTATTATTTAATAAAGACTGAAGCTTTATTAAATAGATCATAGTTCTTTTATTAACACGTCGACAATAAAAGACTTAATCGTGCAACGTGCATGCCTGTGTGCTTACAAAAACTGTCAAATATCCATTATTTAGAAGTGCGAATAACATAACTGTATCGATATAGCGCTATATAATATGGCAATATTTCCAAATGTTTTGAATAAAATAAATGCATTTCGGTTAACATTTGACTTTTATTAGACTAGATTGGATTTCTATTTTAAACAGAATGGATTTCTATTGTTTAAGAGAATTCGTTTTCTGAAAGCATATTTGAGTAGTTTAGTTTCATAATCCTCTAAAATACTTTTCACCAAATAATGGTAAATCTCAAAAAAACATTAACAGACATATTATAAATGGACTCTTTTAGCGGTGTTTGCAACAAACTGCTACTTTTGTGAGGTGATTTAATATAATTTTAGTGGGTTTTGTTGAAACCTACCAGTGCAATGCGATAGAAGCAATGAAGGAGCTTCATATTCAATCGGAACATTGTTTTTGTTCTGATATCGTTTTGGCGGGTTTTGAAACTACATTTGCGTCGAATTATATTTTTAATCGATTATTAATCAATTATTTTTTTATCCGAACTTCAGAAACTGAAGCATACCTCAGGTCTATGTATAATAGATTCAATTAATTAGGCGGTTGACTATTTCACGTAATGACAATAAGAAAATCCTAGAAGTATAGGCTTATTTTCAAAGCGCATCAATATTAATTATAACTTCAATAGTTAGGACAGCTAAATCGAATCCAATGTTAGCGTTTTGATGAGCTGTGAAAAGTCGCTACTGTTTTCTCTAGAGTCAAGGGCGAGTTCAGTCAAGGCCGCGTTGCGAAGCAGTTGCCCTCATTTTTTGTACTTTTTGTCAAATAAATTTCTTCTGATCGATTCGTTTCGTCATCGTTTCCGGTCGGGTGCGCGCGCGTCTCGCCGCCGCGCCATGCTACTCACAAAGAGTGTTGCACAGCCGAGCAATCGATACCTGTCTGCGGCATTGAGGAAATTTTAATTAAATTTAAATAATTCTACTTTATTCAAGACAGAGTGATAACATGAGGCAACTAGTTTTTATTGTTCACTTGGTATTGCTTTTTGCGTCATCAAGTGATGCCTTTAATACGATTTAATTGTACATAATTGAAAACGATATTAATCTATTGAGTCGCAGCGGCACACCGGCGGCGGCTAGAAGCAATAGGTTTTCAATTATGTCTGGCATTCCAACAATTGACGGGTTAATAGATCACTAGCCTAAATATCATTTTTCTAAGTTTTAATTTGTTTGGTATAATATTCCATTGCACATTAGAATAACAAATATCAGTCGTAGTATCATCCAATGAAGTTAATCTCGTAACATTCCTGTAGCGATCCGCCGGTCTCTATAGGAAACCAAACAAAATGGGCGAAAGAAATTTACTACAGAGGCGTGTCCAGAATGTGAATCGTGCGAAAGGTGTCAAGTCAGAACAAGGGGTGTCATATACTCGTATATATGTAGGTAGAGTACACGTTTAGGTCGAAGCGAAAGATTGTTTGTGTAACAACACGTAACACCGTAACTAATTACAGGTAGTGCCAGTAATCCGAGTGTGCGCTAAACCAAACCCGACGCAATATTAATCCTCAGTAGTGGGACACTCGAATGTGTTGGTAGGCAACAGGCGGGTGATGGTCCCTACTTTATTACGCCACATAATATACTATGTTTATTCAAGAAACCATCATTCGTTGCAGTGAATATATTACTTCAGAGTACGTGTTGATGTTATCGATACGGACGCGTGAGATCCTTAGTTATGATGTGTTCAAGATAATTGAAATACTGCTTGTTGTGTGTGCAATACTCAGCGTTTAAAGTGAGAATATTGGCTGAAAGTAATATAATAAATGCCAGATAGATGAAACTAGATCAGGACTACAATATATTCGTTTTAGTTACACATGTTATTAAATAGTTTATTGTAGTCGACTTCTACATACCCTATTGTATATTATACATACATATATTGTATATTGTTGCTTTCGATGTTGTTAAGACAACATTTTCTAATGTTCATAATAATTAATTATTGCACAATATTTTTGGTAACGTATTAACGTATTTTTTGATAATAAAAATATTCTGCTTATAGATTTGAAGACATATATTAATAGTATTTAAACTATATATTAATACGTTTTAATTTACATAGTTTTAATAGGCATCAACAGTGGTTTCAAGTTGCTTTTCAATAAAACTAAAGATACTATATTGAATAATATTACGGACTGTCATTTGGTAAAATCTATAAAATGTATGTCTAAAAAATCGATATATAAAAGTTATAATAAAACATGTCTATTGAAATTCTGAATTTGCTTTGCCGGCACATTTATGTGTTGGCTACCAAAGATACTTTATGAAAATCTCTTTCTATTCAGCAGTGAATATTCATATCGTTCGTGATTCCTCATAAAATTTTCCTTTTATAGACCCAATAAAATTAAATAAATGTCTCCTCCGTAAGAGTTAATAAGCAAGAAGACACTGAAATGCAACTACTTTATATGAACACGGGGAGCTTTCCTCGAGAAACTAGCTGCTGAAAAGCAATCGAGAGCTTAGGAAACTAAAATTGAAATGGTACACAGTTGTAATTAAAATAAACTGTATAAAATCCGTGTAAAGTCCCAAATCCCAATAAGTGATATTCGCGTCAACGTAAGATAATATTATGAAAACATAGCCAGTTATAAAGCTAAGGTCTGTTTCATTAAATAGCAACTGAAATCTAAATCGAGGTTGGCGCGACCTCAGCCGCTGTTCACAAATACACCTGCACCGTGCTGCAATGTTTGCGTCAGTAACTATGTAACTTGCAGTTAATTAACACCGCCTCCTGCTCTATCTAGATGGTAGACAAGACAATATCTGAACATTGTGCATACTGGAATACACCTCGGTTCGCCTTCCTCGGAATACAACACAATATCTCGGAACTAGTCGTCATGGTGCACTGGCTGTGATTTAGATTTGGTACAAACAAACAGTATTATGTAATTTTGATGTAAGTTAACAGATTGTTTCTATTTCATTAACGACAGTGTAGCCGGTAAATTGATGCAACGATACTATTGAACGAACTCGTGACTCGTATTTTATTAGCATTATCGCTATTCCAGAAGTCCGAAGTTCGCGACAGTTCTATTCAATTTCCTATTAACGAAAGTTGGGATTTTCAATAGTTGGCTTTGTGTTCGAGAAACGCAATAAAGGTTATTGTAGTAGTTTCTGAATTAAATTTTATTGAGTGGCTGTTTTAATCTTTTCATTTAAATAAGTTGAAAGTATACTGTGTCACATATGTATTAATACGTAGATTTTAATTAAAATTGCGGTAAGTCTCGTAATAATTTACGTGTCTTATAATACACTTGACATAAACGTGACAGAGCGAGCTAATCTCCGTCGAGACCACACAACAAGTCCTACAAGTACAATGATATTGCTTAAATCTTCTATTCAAGTATGTAGAACTACTTGTTTAAGTCTAAAGTTGGCTCGGTGTCCCTAAACTTTCGGCAAGCCCATTAACATATCTCATATGATAACTAAATACGTGAAAGCTTTACGTCCTTGAGGGTGTAGTTCAACACCTGCGGTACACGCCTCCAGTGGTCAAAGATTACCACGATACCTAACATAAACAGGGCTTAGGATAAACGCCGCTCTACATACTGACTTTTAGTATAATTTATTTATAGCTTGATTTATGTTTAAAGGTAAATATCGAAACTATTTTTTTTACTTTATGTAAAGAGAATATACGCTGGAGATGCATCGTCGCAGATAAATTACTACCTAAGTTATGAAATAAAACTATTGGATTACTAAACATTCAATTAATATTTTAAAAGCAGGTACCTATTAGTCAAGATTAATGGTAACCCTATTATTAACTAACTTAAATTGGTGTATGTTTAAATGAATGAGACTATCCTACGTATTTGAATTTTAGTGTCAGTTTCGCTAACTGAAATAATGGGGGCTTGTAGTCTGTAGATCACTGTCAACGGTGTTTGTGTTGGCTTACAATTGACTGTATAACAAACGAACTCGCACATATATGTATGTGTATGTACATGTAGCACAATGTTCTCTCTAATATCACACTTGGTGTAGATGCATAGATAAATAATTTGTAGTTACTAGGTCCAGTTGTGCGGCATAGTGGAGCGCTCATTGATGCATTTTCAATGTTCACAAATTGTTCCACTTGTCAAGATAAATGAACTGATTTCTGCTTCATTTGGACTATCTGGTAGATTGCCTTGCAGCTACAATGTGCCGAGTGTTGTAGGTTCAAACTTCGCACGGGACACTTACTTTAGTAATACGCAGATAATTCTGCCGAGCCTTCTTATGTGACACGTATTTAAGTGGTACATAGATAGATAGATTATAATATGTAACTGACGTGAACAATTTATACGACCACTCATTAGGCGCTTGTATGCTTTTATATTTTTGTAAAGCACTGCAACATAGGGGCTGTACCTAGAGCTCAAATAGTAATTTTATATAAAACATATTTGACTTCTCTCATATTATTTAATAAAGTCTCAGAACCATCAAAGGAGAAAAATTGTGAAATAATCTGGAATAAGTACGCTTCATTTGGCGTTGATTACACGCATATTTGCAAAAGGCCCTTTGGATATATTAAAAAGTTTTTTGTTCATTTTCTGGTAGAATTTATAGAACCGAGTTTTCAACTGATCATATTTTTATGTGTTCTCAAACTTCTGAACAATTTATTCTTAAAATTCTTACATATTTTAATACAATTATTTACAGGTGACTCGTTAACTCGAATAATCTTATAAGTGCAGATACTATGTGACGATTAACGACTGATTTAATAATCCATCTAATCCAGATTTTAGTTCAAAAATATGTTTACAAAGAACAAATTATAAAAACATAAATCAAATTTTATTCTGTGTTAGAATAATTATTAACTTTGACAAATAAGTAAGTTATGTATACTCACTTATTGGTTTTATTTTTAATATATTTAGATTCTAACCTGTATATGCTATTAGTAGTTAGGATTAAGATATATTGTAGTTTGTGCTTCTTTAAATTGTAGGCATGTAATGCCAAAGTGATATACATTAAAATGTAACAATAATACACATTTTTTATATATCTAATTTAACAGTTATGTTTATCATATCTACGTAAATGGCAAAAATAGTTTTTGAATCAATTGTGTGTCCCATTTATATATTGTACTAACAAAAAAGCCTGCTCCTTTTTGCGAAATTGTTTTATACAGGTAATTGATATTAGACAAAAATGCTAAATGAATGTATATGTAAACGTCAACATTACTTGAAATGGAACAACATTGCAGTTTGTATTTAACAATCGTCGTATTTTAATTGTAAATGTCGTTGTTTTAAATTGTATCATATTCGTTGTAAGTTGTCACTTTTTATGTTTGTTTTAATTGAACATAAAATCAATTAGCCTCTACATTTGTTTAAAAGTTTGACAAAGAAAATATCAAAGCCATATTTAAGTGCAATTAGCGAAGATTTAAAAGCAAAACATCTTTCATAAAAATCTATCAAAGTTTTATTACAAGTGTCTTTTACAGCTATTCTCGCCCAACTGAGATAAATGTATGGAATTATTATTTCAGTCATATTTTGAGTTTAATGCCACTGTTTCGGTTCGCTAACGCTTGTGACGTTCCGAATTGAAATACTGGCGGGCAAAGAGAAATTGAGTTTTTATGTTGTAAATATCTGTCATAAACTACAATTCATATCTACATAGTTTGTTTAGTAAATGGTCGGATTGCCAACCCATCGCTCATCTGATCACGTTTTTATTTAAATGTCTTGAAATGTATATTTATGATTCAATTCTGTATGATACATCACCGAGGTACCGCATATTATTATTGTGGAGCAAAGAATTCTACAGCGTGTAATAGTGTTATACTTTTGAAGTTATGTGTACCTCATGAATAAGATGAATTTTGAGTATGAATTATTAAAGTATTGATTGATCATATTGAGCTGTAATTGTTGTTCTTGCGAATAGCATACTTAGTAGATACCGTCCTACGACAAATAATAAGACTTTATTACTATTCACGATGTAATGATATATGACTACGCGTTTTGTAACACGCTGTATTAAAATAAACTAAAAAGGTATGTAGATATATGTTT
Source organism: Catocala nupta (assembly GCA_963675205.1). Classification (NCBI taxonomy): domain Eukaryota; kingdom Metazoa; phylum Arthropoda; class Insecta; order Lepidoptera; family Erebidae; genus Catocala; species Catocala nupta. The sequence continues at coordinate 19,021,251 of OY776086.1, read as the reverse complement.
TGTAAATATGTGCTATTAAATGTAAATATTTGCTAATTAAAGCAATATGCGTAGTCGTATTTATAATATTAAAACATTGTTTAAAAAGAGATGTTTCCGACACTAGCGGCTATCGACCAATCGCACTATTAGGAATATGCAAATTTGTAAGAAAGCACCTATTACTCTTTCCAATACTAAGTGACCATCGCGCCCAGCAACGCAACCTCCGCTTTAGAAATAATTTGCAATAATAGCTCTACGTTAGCTAAGTTTCGCTCTGGGCCCTGTGCAATGTGTTAACAAAACCCCAAATGTTATAAAAAATATACAATATGCAATTTTATTATTTTCTGTAACATTGCATAATATTGTTTTCTGTTTACGCAAATGTTATTCATAGAAATTAAACTACTTTATACGGATTTTATCGCGTTGCTTGTTGGAAAGTATAAACATAAATATAAATAATTTTAATAGTTTTAATAATTTAATTAGCTTAAAAATAAGTAAAGTTTAATAGTAGTTCCAAGATCATAATATAGTATCTACGACGTTACTTACCCTCATAAACAATAAACAAATCTTTAATCGCTAATACTTACTTACATAGTCAAACGATTGGGTAGCATAGATGTCATCATCACCATCAATCAGCCCAAAGCAATCCACTGCTAGATATAGGTTGCTGCGCCCAAATTTCGCCAACTATGAGTTTATGTCCCACGTAATATAGGCAAGCTTTTTGCCGGCTCCAGGCCAGTTTTAAACTCCATGTTGCTATCGAGAATTTCTTGCCAGAAATATCCAATAACACATTGTCCGATCTGGATATCGAATCCAAGTCCTAATGCAGACTAATTGCACTCAAAACTGCTGTACCACTGAGACAGCTTAAATACGATATGATATGCAGATATTTTGAATTCTGATATGTACACACATCCTAACTAATATTATAAATGCGAATGTTAGTTTCTTTGTTACGCTTGTACGCCTTAACCACTCAACCGATCATCGTGAAACTATGCATACACATTTTCAGGGGAACAGAAAAGACCATAGGGCCTTTTTAGAACCTTTCATTCAGAAAAAAGTACTATTAATAACATATATATATTTTTTTACTTGTTTGAATGATTTGACGCATTCCTCTCCGCGGGCGACGTAGAGGTTATGTCGGGTTCACCGTGCGAAAGATACCCCGGTAATACCGACTAAACCTATCACGGTGTTCCTCAACAACCATAGACTGTGGGGCCGCACGAATCGCTTTCACATGCAATCGTGACCCCGCCGAGGTTTCGGCCCGCCCGTGTTAAACGGCAGGCCACTACATAACATACTTCCTCTACTGTCCCCTTGTGGGGGGACAAAAACACGACTCAGAGGCGCGCGTGGGAATACGCACGCCGCCTCTTGGACCTGGTGCTGATCGGGTGGCGAGCAGGCCCACGCAGCCCACCACCCCCAGGTCAAACCTCAGGGTGACTCATCTCGCGAACATAAGTTAACATAATTTAACCTATAATCACGCGAGCGAAGCCGTGGACAAATTCTAGGCTTTTATACAAATCAAATACGTGTAAGTACATACTATGTAAATAAGTCATACATATGTGTGGAATGTTCGATCTCGTATATCTATCCCTTTTTCTCTTTGCATCAGGCAGTCCAGTTGAGAAATTGTCAATTACAGCACGTATTGTGAAACTGTAGCGAAACCAACATTGCTATTTTGAAAAATTGTTTCGTCTTGCGTGTTACAGAAAATGTACACTAGCTATTGTGCTATACAATTGCATCTTTAATTCTAAAAGATCAGAACAAAATCCTAAAAATTATTATAATGAAAGCCCAACTAGAACAAAATCTTAAGAGTTCTTATAATAAAAACCGTCCTTAAAAAGGCTTCAATCAATTTAATATAAACAAGTGTTCCCGCATAGACCTTGTTAAAATAAATAAATGTTACTTTCATATATCTTAAAACTAGATATTGTCAACGGGTTCGCTCGCGTTAATGTAGATTTTGTGAATAAATTTCTAAACCTGGACTAGAAGTACCATACGGTCTTTTCTCTATCCCTGACAAACTGTGTGCGAAATTTCATAATGGTTGGTCGAGTAACTAAGGCACGAGTAAATAAGGCGTGAAACTGTAACAAACAAAAAACAAATAAACTCGCATTCGCATTCGCATTTATATAAAGGGATAAGTCATAAAACCGGGCCCAATATGCGCTGTGATAATTTTATTAAGGAATTTAAAGATACACAGCGTCAAGGCACCTTGCCAATTATTTATTTTTGCCTTTAATAATCCTAGTAGATCCTCTGCTCATTTTTGTCTAAAAAAGACAAGAATGCTATAACCACAGAACATGAATTATAACTCTTATATTATGTTCTGTGTGCTACACACACTTTTTCTATTTAATTTATAAAATTACCTAAGATGTGAGTGACTTCACATAAAATAATAAATACTTGATATTAATATACATATAAATCATAAGAAAATAAAACTAATTGGCCAATATAAGGATTGTTTCGTTTTGTTATAAGAAATATACATATAAGCTGTTGATGTTTGTAAATATCAACAGCTTATTTTATCAAAAGACATTTGACAAATAAATGTATGTGTCGAGCGGGCGGAGTGTCAAGTAGTTGGATGACATTGTGCTCTGGTTGTAGAGCGCAGCACGTCGCTGGTTTGCCTAATCGTTTGTTAATTACAGTGCTCGTTATGGCATCACTGCAGTGCGGCGTAAACAAAAGAGACTTTGAGGTATTCCAAATGCGAGCCGTGAGCGGTGCGGTGCGAGGCCGGAGGACGCCGTGGCATCCCTACGCTGCGACGGAAGCTATTAATGAAATTGGAATTGTCGCCGGCCCCGGAGCTCCTCGTTCTCCCCAATTGATTTTCATAGACAAGAATTGTCATTCCGCTAGAGAGCCGATTCCTCGGGGTCGGCAATTGTCGTGATATGAAAAGCAGGTGGATCGACCTTTCGTGACTGGAATACTAAACGCCTTGTTATCATCTCATTCTAGACGCCGCCAAAGGTTAAAATATCTCCGTATCTTCCTTTGATATTCTTTTTAAATCCATTTCATTTTAGTTTTTAATTTACTTTGCCTTCTCTTGGGAGATGCGCTGCAGAATAGAGCTTTTTGCTTTGTCTCTATTGATTAAGTTAAACATTTTCATATTTCTGAGATGTTTTTATATCTATATAGTCATTACTTACAATCAAATTTAGTTTGTAGTGATATTTAGAACAGTAATTTATGACCAATAATGTGAAAAATAGTTTATGTATTGTTTATGACTATTATCTTTAATGTACGTATGTGACGTTGTTGTAAATTTGGTGAATATGCGTCAATGTTTCACACATTTTATATAAAAAGGCGACTAAGATGACTTTAACGTAGAAGTGCATAAGAATACCGATATGTAAACTCACTGTTTTTCTAGATTTTACTTTGAACACGAGATTTGAGTACCCTGTAAAGGTTTGTGCGGGTTGTGTGAGAGGCTATATTCGTAACAAATTTTATAAGATTGTATAAAATGTTTGTTTTAGTTTATTATTCACACTGGCAGTTTATGGAAAGGGTCCTGTGGCAGCTGGATAGTTTGTAGAACAAAAATTAAGGAACGGGAAGGGCAGTAAGAGATAATAAAACTTGACAAGTGATAAATTGTTTATCGGTGGTGCGTAGCAATGAAAGTTCTTTTACAGAGTTCAAGTTAGTCGAAGTGAATATAGTAATGAATTATTAAAGCGAAGCGACGACGCGCCGTGTATTGAACCCCGCGGGAGGACCGCAACACGGGCGCGGCGCGGGCGCGTCTGGCCGAACTGCAGCCTCCCCGCCACATTTACATAAGTTGACAATTTCGGGTACGAGCGACGTTGCTCACTACCAGTTTTTTCGTGGCGTTATGCAACAAATTGCTTTCGTTAATCGCACCGTTTTCAGGCGGAGTTGTGGTTCGCGCAGCTAATGTCTATCAAAGCCTTTAAGCTTAATATCCTATGAAAATCCTAGCTGGTCTTTTATAAAATGGTAGCCTTAGTGAATGTTGTGCGAAAATTTTCTTTTACACATATTTGTGGTGCACTTATGGTACACATCTACAAATGCTTATTTTTGCTAAAGTACAATCGTTTTGTAGTTCGATGAGTAGACAACGATTGTTGTCTTTATCAATTTGGCATTAAAACATGCATATTTGTACAATTCTAACGTTTTCATCCACACAGGGAGCAATGGTCAGACAATACACTCTACGTATAAGTACCTTAAACCAACCGCATCAGATCGAATTACAAGACAAGCTCAATGCACTTGGGAAATGACCGACATGATGATGAGAACTTACAGTTTGCTACACGTGACATCACGAGCCTACGTCGCACAATCCAACTTCGCACAACAATTTGTGTAAGTTTTCAACAACGACCGTCTGGGCCGCGGTCCTTGGAGCATTATATCTTGCTCTAACTAAAGATTTAGGCTTTTCATAGAAAGATTGATATAACTCGCTCTCGCATGTACGTGCACAAACACAGTTCTAAATATCCGTGAAACTTATAATAAGATTTCTGTAAAAGTATATGATCTAGTATCGCTATCGCTTAATTCGTTTATACGAAGCTTGAGAAGTGTTGTTAGGAGTGATTATAAGATGCAGCCGGGTGGCGGCTGCGGGAGGTGGGCGGCGCGAGCGGAGAGCGCCCGCTCAGCTCCGCACCGCGTGAGCACCATCCATGCATTTCTCAGTTCGCTGACCTGGAATGTATATTTAATTGATTTCGGTATTGCGGTTGGCATGCTAACGAAGCCTGAATTTCAATGAAAAGTTTGATCTTTCGGCTAGAAACGATTGGAGCGTTAGGGGTTTTACTCGTGTGATCAGCCGTTGAACTGTCTGCTTATTCTGTACAAAGTTGTTCGCATTGGTTCGTTCATCTTTATTCATCTTTGTTATTTATTTGTGGTACCAGAAATTTTTATTCGATAATAAAATAAATAAAATAATTAAATACCTGAAAATGTTGGTTTTCCACGTAAAAGTAATCTGGCGAAACATTGTATCGGCAGTTAAATATTGCAAACAATAACGTTACTTCTGTTTTGTTAACAGTTCCTCGGAATTTTAGATACTGCTTTTAGCACAGTAGTACTTTTCCGGAAATTTTATAAAATACATATTATTTTTATTAAATTTTGCAATTTGCAAAAGCTATATTAATAATATAAGGAGGTAAGGAGGTAAAAATAGTTTCGTTATGTATCGTGACAAGTGTATGATTGAATATTATAGAAGTAATCTTTACTTCTATAATATTCAACCAATTACAGCTATTTAAAGTAGTCTGCACGGATGGATGGCGCAGTGGTTTAAGTGTTCGCCTCGCCTATGCCACTGCACCGAGGGTTCGAATCCAAATGGATGGAAATGGATCACACAAATGTGTGATCCACAAATGATTGTTCTGAGTCTGGGTGTTCTTTATGTCCGTTGTTTGAATGTCTGTAAATTCCCTCACGACACAGGATCTACTCCTAGTGTGGGAGGTGCCTATTTAAAAAATAAAATATATTATTCAGTTTGTAATTCAATTAAATTTTATTTATTTGCGTTAATGTTTAGCACAATCCAGCTTTGTAGCATATAAATATTTTAAATAACAGTTATTTTAACATAAAATATGTAAGATACATATAACAATGATCATATTGTTTAGGAATAATTAATAGTAGATATGTCTGTTAATTATATAAAGTTTAACAGTAGGCAATGTGAGTATGTCAACTCAAAATTGTCGACATCATTACAAAATGTCAGTGTTTATATAAACTTACTAGCTGTCCCGACAGACGTTGTCCTGTATAGGCGAAAAACAAAAAAAACAAAAAGAAACAAATCTAAACCATCCTCGAATCCACTTGAACACACACAAAAAAATTCATTCAAATCGGTCCAGCCGTTTAGGAGGAGTTCACTGTCAACACACGTGCAGAAGAATTATAATATATATAAAGAAGATTGATATGTCAAAAAAAATACCAGAATACACAACAATAACAATATTATTAGTATTATAATGTACTAGGACTAATTGAAATTTTACTAAAGCGATTTATATAGCAGATTACCTATAGTTAAAAGTCATTTGTATTCTGTACATTTCTTGTATAGACATAGTTGTTTTCTGACTGAGACATTTTGTATTATTATCTCATTATAACTAGACAAAAGAGTAATCTAATAATCCGTATTGTCTCTATTCTGAACAAGGCTGATGATTTTATTTAACGCGGCTTTATTGACATGAATGTCTACAACCTGAGGTACACAATATTCATATAAGATTTCATTTTACGTTAGAGGGTTTATTAACCTCATCTACGTATAAATTGGTTTCTTTTGAGAATCAATATTTATAGTACAGTTATACGTGACGCAAATGTTACACGTAAAAATTTTTTATGGATGTTTTTGCTGTTTGTTTTGCTTAAACAAATTCCTACCCGTTCTTATGGCTACTTTGCTGCAATCATGGATACAAGCCCCAATACCTGTATGTCTGGTGTTTCCATTTATACCAAATAATATTTTATTAACATATATAATAGTTGCCATGGTATAGTTGATAAAATATTTTACCCATATTAAAATAATATTAATAGAATAATATGATCAATCATATTATAAATGCATGTGTATATTTTTATATGTAATATCAATATTATTCGTATAAAAATATACACATGCTTCATAATTCATGTTTATATTTTCTTATATATGTGTTATGGTCCCACGCAATATGAGTGAGCTAATTGTCGTAATCCAGCCATGTTTCTAGAGTACGAGCTACTGAGATTTTGTAGAGCGATAAATCCTTCACTAGGTTGACACTGGCACTAATGGCATTAGTAATCTACTTATTGAGTGGGCGATTCTTTAGAAAAATGATATGAAAAGAGTTATTAATAAATATTTCTCTAAAAGATTTGCTTTACGTAAGATGTTGGACCTCCAGCTAGGTATACTGCGGAAAATATAAAAAATTATACATCCTTAGTCCATGTCTTGTTTATCTGCAGTTCAACAGAATGTACTACGAGCACTTTATTTATAAATAGTATGTAAGAAACGCATAATTAACGTTTATATACATAGATACCACATAAATATAGAATAAACTGTAGAAATGTATAACACAGTGAAGTTGACGTTGTTATTGGTATAATTCCAAGAACTGCTTCGAAGATCTTTAAAGCTAAAGCGACGTTTGTATAACCTTATATATGTATGTATCTGAAGCATTCGTAGCGCTTCTACGCTGCATAGGCAATTGAAAGATATACAATGCATATACATAAATTATATGTACATATTTTTACAATATAAGCGGCATCACAGAGTTTTCTCTGCTTTCTCATCTTCTTTTCTGTACATGTTATAGTACACAGAGTATTGCACGTAGTACCTGAATATTAGATTTAAATGACACAAAAAGCCTTTTATTCCATGTTACCTAAACTTTAGCAATGATTGTCGAAGAGAAAGTAGTTCTTTCTTTAGCTTCGGCAAGTAAGCAAATATCTAAAACGTAAAGATTTCTTTGAAGTCTTAATATTAATTTAGGTTTTAATTGCGGTCACATCTTTTTATTTTGGCAATGCTGTACGATCAAAGTAGCACGTGCCGTCACCCCTACTCTTTATAACAGGTAGGTCGATACTCAATATTTCATAAAATGTAAAGAGAGTCACGGCCACCGGGTAGGTATTAATGGACGCTTAAATGGAGGTGAAACTTTAGCCAAGTCCCGTTACCGCGGCAATTTGTCAAACAAAAAATATGAGTGAACTTTCAGCCCAGAAGCGTTGTCTGACATGACTTATATAAATAACCTGTGCCCGGCGACCGACCGACGGTTAGTTTTAGCTTTATTTTATGGGACTTTTTTATTCGCCAGAACTTACTTTTGTTCAAGTTTGGCTTGTCGATGACCTCTGTGAGTAAATTCTTACATGAACTGTCAAATCTGAACACATATAACTGATGTAACTGGTAGAGAATAAAAGGTCCAAAATGTAATAAAGTATGAATTGAATACAGCCGTAAAGATTTCAGAATTTTGTTCTTTGTCGAAGAGAAAGTTAAAGATTCTTCCTTCCACCTAAACATTGGTGTTAACAATATTAGATTGTAATGATAAGGGACAAGGCCCATCATGATTTATTGGGTACACTTAGAATCTCATTTGTACTCAACGATTATAACAGAGATTTTTCTTAACAAAAAGCTATTTTATCTCGAACTGTCAAATACACGATCTCACAATCATTTTAACTATCTAAAGGACTAATTATATTTGCTCTTTTTGTAGAAACAAAAATGTTTAAATACGTGTTCTCAAAATGTTTTAAGCAAAACATCACGTTTGTCAAGGTGACTGGTGAAGCATTAAGGTTGAAATAATGAGTATTTAAATTAAAAGCTACTCAGTGAATTTATGAGTAGCTATCTGTATAAAATTTAAAATCATTATTTAACTTTACGCGCTGTGTCTCTCCGGGGGGTGAAGTAGTGCTCTAGACGATATACGACTTATTGAGCCACGGGGTCAGGTGAATATGGAGAGTAAAGAAAATGTCCGATATCAAGTAAATAGTATTGTATTGTCTTTTCACAATTTAGGTAATTACAAAGTTATAATAAAGATGCGACCGTCTGCCACCCGATTACCCCGTGACTGGCGAGACGGTGCATACGCCTTACAGATATAAGTTACGTATAGGTAAGTATGTGTGTACACTGCAGTATATCCCTACAGAGTTAAATAAATTAGATACTATGTATTTAATAGGATGATTGTCGCTGTGTTATAAGAGTAGTTTTGCAGATACCAATGCATGGTGCATCTAAATCTGCAGGAGTGGTTTTATTTTTAAGTTTGTTTAGGACATATGTATGTATATATTTTGTATCTGTGATTTGCCAGTAAGGTCGAACCGTCCGCAAACTATTCAAGAAATATTTGACTTTGACTTTAATGATGCTGCTAGAGGTGTAGCATTATGTAAAGCTTGTGCAACAGAGTACGGCAGCAAAATTAATAACATAAATATGTGGAGAACTTACAGTTATTTACTGAACAAGGGATAGCATCTTGAAGCCAGGTATTTAAAACTATCACACAATCTTGACCTATGAATTAACGAATACCTAGGTTTTTAAATATTACGGCCTCTGACCAATAGGTTTATCTCTAGATATTTTTGATGAGGGCAATAGCTCATCTCATTTACCGGCTCTTTGATCGAATATTTGATGTTCTTGATCAGGCTTAATTCTTTTAATATGCAGGTTAAAATAAACTTTGATGCGTATTTCAGTAATGATATCATTAGCATTTAAGTTTGATTAAGGTATGTCTTCTGCACAGATCAGTATTAAAACAGGTAAATGTCATATGCAGATAAATTGTGGGCTTTCAGCTTGTGTTGCGTTTCTTGTTACTGAGTGAGACGTGTGCTTCGGTGCATGATGTTCAGTTTACATATATCTCGCTTTATATAAAATTAGCTAGTGCCCGGCCAGGCTTCATTTACATAGTTGCAATAAAAACGAATTATCACATAAGAAATGTTATTTTTTTAGGATGACAATTAAGCTTAGTGACAATCTCAATCAAATTATGTCGTTTAAAGTAAAGATACACACAATTTATAATATTAGTATGCATAAGGATGTAAAGCGGTAGGTACATATACTTTAGATAAGAGCATTCTTTTTATCGCTAGTCGATATATTTGATAAGTAAAAAATAATAACTATTTAAATTAAAACTGGTTTAGGCGTAGAATTCGTCATGGAATTATTACCTTTTTATAATAACTGCCTTCTTACATATTATATGTAAATATTTAAAATAATTTAGTATATAAATATTAATGTATGTCACACGATACATTTTAAACACTTAACTCTATGCTCGTAGCGCCGTAATCTCCTCGGCCCTGCCAAACCATAGCATTAGCGGCGAACAGTATGTAAGTTCTTTAAGAAATAATGTACGTAAATATTAAAGATAAAGTTGATAATATTCAAGCATAACAACGTAAATGATAGGTAAACTTTTAAAGCACGTAAACGTGAATCATTGATATCACGGCGGCGCGGCGCGACGTAGCGCACTGTAATCAAAGCATGAAACAGCCACTCGGGGAGAGCTTCCAAACTAGTATCTATGGCACAAACATTTAACGAATTACCCGAGGATTACTAACTTATTTCATTAAGAACTTTGCGTAGACGAAATGTTATTTTGGATAAATCCCTCAAGTGTTATCTACATGATTGCAGCCGGAATCTCGTTCAACCACATCACGAAATCTTTATTATTTGTCGAACCAACTTACGTGATTCAATACATCTACCCGTCTATTCAATACTGCAATCTATGTGAGTGAATGTACTACCGAGGAAAATGGAAGCCACTATGTTATGTTGGTACAACACAATTATTTATACAACATGTAACATAATAAACGCACATCCTGAAAGTAGTTTGTTCAAAATCGGCTACTGAATTAATTCCAGCAATTTTTAATATAGGTAATTTTTCATCCCTAATATAATTAAAACGAATTAAATTATTGTCACCCATTTATTAAACGGCTGAAATAAACGAAAATGTATCATATTAATAATTTAAGGCAATAAGGTTTTTGATGCAATAAAGGCAATAATGTTAGATTTATTGTAAAATAATTTATTGAAAATTAAGGAGAACTAATTCGTTAAATTAAAATATTTAAGTCATAAAGTAACATTTTAATGATTATATTATTATAACGATTAAATAATCTAATTGGGGTGTTTGAGGTTGTGCGTTATATCTGTGACATGTTGTATATACGTATACCTGAACGACATCTATATAAAATAAATGAGCATCTTAGTCTCCCCGTGAACATGGCTGCTGTAAAGCTACCGTAACGTCGTCGCGTCGGGGCAAAGTGTAAACTTAAATATAAATAGCTTTAAATAAATTAAATAGCTTAAATAGTAGTAAAGTTCAATATTAGTAGTGTTAGAATTTTCAAAATTATGTAATAAAAGTGTTTTAAAGTAAAACAACGCGACAAAAGCCATATAAAGTTTAATTTCAGTGAACATCAACTGGACAATATTTTTGTTGAGGTTTCTTCGACAAGTTTTTCATAGTATATTTCCCAATTATATATTCACTCACCACTACACGATTTTTTTCAAACTGAATTTATGAAATTAAAGATAATCTTAGGTTTAAGAAAATTGTTATTTAGAAAACTAAGGACCTACGTAAATTAACTTACATGAGAAAACTTATTTCTAACTAAAATTTAGTATTCTTATTGACTTACACGAATAAAATAACCAATTGATACACAGAGCAGGTAAAATATAGATTAATTAAAAAAAAAATATAGTTTATATAATCTTTAAATTTTTTTATTTGTACAATTTTGAATTATGCGTAAATTTTTATATTTTCACGCTTTTCACCAAGTCATTGTAGAACTGAGCTCTATTATACAATATGGTGATATCGCCATATCTAGTTACAATCGCAATAATACTTTTGCAATACTCATAAAAGATATACAATCAAAGCAGCATGAGCCATAATCCAGATCAGAACGTGCACCTCCCTTATAGAGCATTAGATCGAAGCCGCGACGGTCCGATGATCTGTAATGGCATGGACGTAATCGCCACGGATGAGGGCACGTTGGTGATCACGCTAATTTTCACATTAGACCTCATTACACAGTATGTCGTTTCCCATCCTCGTGACGTTACTAGTGCCTCTTACTCGCCCCTTAGGGCACCCACGGGAAGTGCCTCCTAATTAGCTGGGACCCATACAAGTATACTAATATACAAGGATAATTAACATGTCGACACTTGTAAGCTAAACTCGAGGCTGGGATAATGTGCTGCAGTTGTTGAAGCGCACTGTAACTTACGTAGAATGAGAAGTCGGGGTGTCCTCGGGGCACCTAGAGAATAAGACATTTGAGCGCGATAAATGACTGTCGATTAATCTTTGTATCAAAAGAAATCTAGAAATATATTTAGATTTATTTGTTAGACCAAGTTTACCTGAATCTTGCTTGACGGGTTTAGATGTTGTCGTAGATTCATATTCGCATATAATAAGGTCTTATAGGATATATAGTATCTACACATAATATAAAAAAATATGGGTTTATTCTCTTTTAAAAATATGGAATCTAACATTTCTAAAATAATGATTTATTATTATTATTAAGTTGTAAAATTATACAACTTAATATTTTGTGTAAGTAACTTAATATTATATACTTATAGATTTTAATTAAGAATCTATGCATCGAATAGAATAGATTTACTGTGAGAGTAAAGGTTGTGTTGTGTGTATATACTACATTAATAAATAATTGATCCTTTGATTTTAATTTACTTTGTATTTATCTGTCTTTGACAATAAATTGGTTATCCAATAATTTTATTAGTCGTTGAGTAGAGTAAATAAAAATATAAATACAAGGTAATGTAATTTATATGTTCATAATAATTAAGGTTACAATATTTATTTAATTATTGTTTAAATTTGCTTTGTTTGTTGAAAGTTCTTGCCAATAAGATTCATGCGTAGTGTATGGGTATTGCCAATGAGATTAGTGAGCTGAATATTGTCTACATATTGTAATAATAGATATAACATGGTTACCCACCTTATTTGTAGGCATAAATATATAAAGATGACGCGATAAGTTCTCAATTTATTGAAGCCCATAACGTGCATTCAAGCAGACAGCTTTCGCCTAACAGGTCACCAAATAAATACGTTCAGTTCAAGCATTAGGGGCGTCCGCGTTGGCAATAATTCTTCCGCATATCAGCCCTTGCTCCGCGATGTCCCTTTGTCCCTTGTCTTTGATCGAAAGCCTCTTCGATTGATGACTTCTATTTGCGCAGAGTTCGTTGAATGACTTTCAAGTTTGCCTTTAGTGTTGTTTGAAAAATGATCACACGTACCGACAGTGTTGGTGGGTTATGTCTCAATGTCGAACCAAGGTATATTGCGCAGGGTCATTTATGGTAAATTAGGTATAAATCTTTCTGTCAATATTCATTTAAGTGTAGTTGGATAAATGGTATCTCTAATCAAAGGGTGCATTTTAAATGTTGAATAAGTGCTTTGTGCATGCACAAATTAGATAAAGATGTCATAAAATGTCAAATCGTTGAATATTAACATTAACAACCAAGTTGTTTATTTATTGCTAAAGCTTTAGAACTACTAATACGTACGGATACATCACAGTCCTTCACTTTGGTTTTTATCTCATTATAAATAAAAAACTGTTGAAGCTTTTTGTATAACCTCAAAGTATTAAGAATTTCATATAAATTTCAAAGGTAATATTTTAAATATGAAATATTTAGTGGAGTGCGCTTAAATGTTAAAACTGTTAAAGTATTTGACAAATTACGCGATAAGGCATTTTCAGCCGGAGCTGAATAAAAAGCAGATAATCAATGTCCTCGTACTCAATATTTCATTAAAATCAACTTCACAAAGAGAAACCGTAAAATAGCATTTGAATTTAAGTCGCATTAAAAGTTTGCGTGAGCAGAGTTCGTAGCACAATGGGGCCGTAGGAAAAATTCTAATTACTTTACCGAGTTGGAATTTAAAAAAGTTACGCTCACTGGTCGGCCGTCTGGCTTGACGCACTAACGTACTTTTTACATTAAAACATCAGTAATGGATATTGTTAAATCATTGTTTAAATTATTATCTTCACAAATATCACATCGGATCAGTACTACGTATTTTAAAAATATACTGCCAGTAGTGAAGACTGGTGACCTTTTCATTTCAATGTATAATTTTCCGTCCTCATTTGGTATTGAAAATTCGGATGAAATACCGTGCATTTCGAGATATGTCTCAGTAACAATGCAATTTAATAATAAAACGTGGAAAAAGCAATTTTTCGCAACGTACAAGCCGAAAAGTGTTGTCGTAGGCATTTCGTATAAAAATGCGGTTTACTTGGCGCATACGATGATGGTGCTATGATATAACAGTGTGCCCGATCTCGGATCGATGCAATGTAACAAATAATGAAGTGAAGTGAACTCCAGTAAACGCCCACGGCTCAGAAGTGTTGGCAATTTAGAGCAGCCGGTGCCGCTTGTTGCCGTCGTTTTTCTTGCCGCTTTGTTCAATAAATGTACGCCCCGAGTGCCTTTCTCACGATGTTAGCTTCATATTACAATCATAATCACATACTTAATAAGAATGCTTAAACTGTGTATTTATACTTAAATCGAGGTGAAGCACTCGAATGTCTTATCCCTTCATCTATTTACCTGCAATATAAGATTACTCTATAAAAAGGTAATAGAGTTTTCTTACAATTTATCTGTTTCATCCGAATTTTAAGGTTTCATGGCGGTGTTTTGACGAATTAATGTAAAAGTAAATTCACCTGCGATGATGAGCCCGTGAATATTTAATAGATTTGGAGCTGCTAAAAGTGATCTAATTAACACGGACTACAATTTTCTCACAGGTGCATCTTAACTGTCTACTTATATTTTTATATACGAGAAAACAATACTACGTAGTTCTGATGTATAGAAAAGATGGAGTTATTTTGTTTATAATTAAATAGGTTATTTTGTTAATTAATTTAATTGAATAATCTATCTAAAATATTGTAATAATTTGGATGCTTTAATTCTATACCTACACAGTTGGACCTTGACCTGGATACACACAAGATACCTACTTTTATCCCGGTTTGCCGTCCCCTCGGTTTCACGCGGACGAACCTACCGGTTGAAAGTTGTAGTGCTATATGTCGTACAATAAAAAAACAAAGTAACCTATACAAATGAATATTTATGTTGATGACAGATGATGCAATCTGACTTCAAACCGTCAAACTATACCATTTGGTATAAGGTATATTAAAATTTTTATTCTAAGCGAAAAATGTTAATTAACCTTATAAAAGGCAGCTACGAAGACAAAATTTGTATTAATTTCATCAAAGTAGGTATCTAAGATGAGATGAACTATGAGAGGTTTTATGTGTGGCTAAATATGTATTGACATATATAGTAACTAAAACAAAACAAATAATCATAAATGAATAATAAATGGAGCTAGAGATGTAGTGAGCACCGGTAGTAGTGGGTAGTGGACAATGACGTAGCGGTGTGGAAGCAAGCTGTACGAGTACGTTTAACAAAGCCGTTCCGTGCCCCATGCGAATTAAAATCCTAACAATACCTTCGGGCAGGTGTTTTACGTGTGTTGTGTTTTATGCCTATTATCCTGTAACATCCGTCCGTACCTACTTTCAGACCGTTTCATCTTACGCCCAAACGGGTCAGCGTAATTTATTACCTATTGTGCGGATATTTCATTTATCACGGTGAATTCAATTTACAGAACAATTAATCATTCCACAATACTTACTTGCCGACAGCGGACTGGTTGGGCGCTGGAGACGGCGACGGTGGCGGCACTGCGATGAAAAAGTTTTCATGCTTATAATACAATAAAATATAATTTTCACACGTCCTCTACACATACCAACTTTCAGTTACTTACTTAGCGAAGCGAGCTCGGTGTGCGTACTACCGAGCCGCCTTTTATTCGGACTGTTCGGTGCTGACGCTCGAAAGCCCACCGACGACGGAGAAAATATTCTTAAAAACTTGTGACTCAGCGTAATTAAACAGCGGTTTGAATTGTCCATTAATGAGCCAGAGAGGACACTTGATTAAAAGTGAGGTAGAGACTGTTATAATAAATTGTATTACCAAAACGTGGACTCCTTAGGTGAGCGGGAAAATCAAAGGCATAATTTTTTTTATCCAAACCAAAAGAAACCTTATCATTTAAAAATAAGAAAAAGCCTGTTAGACGAGTTTTATTAAAACCATAATTTGTTAAATCCGTACCCACCGCTCGTAATAATTGAAAGCGCGGTTACGTCACCACCGGTTGATACTAGAGCTTTATATCCTCCGCATATTATTAGTGAATAGAGTATGTTCTCGCATGTGTTATTTCAGTATACGTGTTCATTTTAAGCCGGTCGTTAGCATTCAGTTCACTGCTGCGGAATTGAATTAGTCGCCGCCGTCTATCCGTAACCTTACGTACGCGGCTCGACGGCGGCGGCGCGCGGCGTCTCGTCGCGTCCCGACCTTACATACGAGTGACATGACATGTCTGCCGTGATTGCGATTCTGTCACCAATTAACGTTGTGTCCGCCTTCGCTGTTATTTACAATTGCAAACATCATTTCAAAACAATGTGCTTACTCCAGTAATGCGTGTACGGTATACAGTACGGAGTAAAGTAAAGGTTTCTGTGAATATGATAATTAGGTCAGTGGGTCTACCTCTACCCCGCGTTTTGATTGATCATGTCGGTCGCTCCAACCCACATTTTCGGAAACACATTTTATGAAATAAATTTTAACAGTTTATTTACATTAATGCGGTGTCTGCTAAAGCGTCATTAATTAATTGCTCGTCATTGTGATCGTCACTTATTTTATAATACATTAAGGGAAGCCTGTGGGTGCTGCCGGCCATTACTAATATAATTATTATTACCGACAATATACTTTATGAGCAAATAAGATAAACAAGCAACGTAAGTGAGGACGTTCATATTTAACTTCGATAATAAATAATTGAATCACCCCTAATCCGCAGATTCGGATTTAATAAAACCGTAAGACTAGCAGACGTATGTATAAAGTTATTGCGTCATTCATACTATATTAGTTTATTTATAAGCTATTATTTATTTTTCTTCTGAACTTGTTTTCTAAGTCAAATGTAATAACATCAAAGCAAAATACCTTTCAACAAAAAACAATGTCACAGAACTTGCGATAGTATTATGACAAAATGTTGCTGTTTACATACGGTGCACCCACAGTCTCGCGTACCACTAGACACCTAAGCCAGGATGTGACGAAGACTCGGTTAGTTTGGCACTTTCCTAATAGGATTGTCAGGCAAGCCTACGTGTAAAGTTTGTTTACGACAGATGTCGTTTCTTTTGTCTTGTAATCTCTTTACTTAATTTTCTCATTTCAGGGTCGATGAAGTTGAGATTCCTTTTATTAGATTGGCAAGTTTAGTAACTCTATCAAACTAATGATCAGCCGCTAAGCGGGCGCGCGCGTAGCGGAGCGCGGTAGGAGTGCGGGAGGAGCGCGGCGCGGCTGCGTGGCGGCTGACATCCGACGTTGTTTATGAGCGCTCTTTACATAACAGAGACGGATTCCTCTAAACAATTAATGGGAGTCCAAACCTTTGTTTTGCAAAAATAAAATGATGACAAAACGAATTGTTTGTCACGTTATACGAAATACGTATATTCTGTGAGCAGATATAGGTTGTTTCACAAAGCTATTGAAATACAAACGACGGGCGGCAGCGGTGGAGAGGCTGCCTACGTCAACCAGAAGTGTCGTTAAGTGCTGGGGCCGCGCCGCCTCTGACAATTACCGCTACGAGCCTGTAATGACCCAGAGAGACCCTTATTAAAACTTGCTTCACCCCACTTCCACTAAGTAAAGTTTAAAGTAACGATGCATATTAATTGAAATATCGATACCGTAGTTTGTGGACACGGAATTAATATAAAACGGCCACTTTAACTCCTTTGTTATTCGTTATTTTGTTAACATTCGTATGTTCAGCGAAAATGAAGAAATCTTGTCATCCAATCAGCGTGTGTTCTCCATAAAAATAAAACATATAAAATGATTATAGCGGTAAAGAATCCTAAAAGTAATTATTTATAAACGTATTGGTTGTTAAAAATGAATTAATGTTCGTGACAAGCTTAAATGGCAATAAAACAAGATTCATTTAATACAACGTATGAATACAAACACTGTTTTATTACGTGTGCTATAAAATAAAAAGTTCTTAAGCATATAAATTGGGAGTGTGACATAAACAGAGGGAATGGGTGATGCAGCCCAGTTTTATACGTGTCATCGAATTGTGTGATCGTAAGCGCCGTGTTTTATTGCATTCACTGCTTATTATTATCCACTTTTACTGCCGCCTCGATCCGATATAACTCCGGCCTCTACGACCAGGATCAACTTTGATCGAGCTCTGTTCCCGCAAACGCTTCTCACGCGAAATCAATAGAGCACAGTACTAAACTCATGAAAATTTATCCTTGACTCATGTTCTTTATTTTAGATTAACTGCAAAAGGCAAGTCTTGAACGATGGACAAATTAAGTTGTTGAGGTAGTTCTAGTTCGTAAGTTGAGCTTAACATTTTACACAGCTTACAAATTACAGCAGACTTTGTAGTTACTTATTGCCACATACATCGTACAGAAGAGCGTTCAATTCAAACCGTGCCGCGCTGTTACGTAACCTGAATCATGGAAAGTAACTTCACAATCTAAAATTCTTCAAGTGTGTGGCTATGAGTACTTTTATAAAGTTCTGCATATTTGTTACATAATACGGTCACGGTTTCGGTTACCGAGTGTTATTGTCTGAAAACTTAAGGTAGCATTACAGAAAGAAAGAAATCGGTCTCAGTTGAAATATCATGTACAGACTTGGCAACTGTAGTTGTCGATACAAATCACTTTAATATTTAGACGGCTAATCAAGGCCACCTGATAAAAGTTTTTTTTTTTTCTGTGGTTAAATGTAAATTCATATTAGTTTAGTTAGTGTAACCTTGACATTCATAAGTGTTACTTTGTGACCTAAATTAATAAAAATATTTTGATTTGGAGTATCAAACAATTTCTTTTTATTATCCTTATATATCATAATCAGAATGCGTAGTCCAAGATAAGTTTAGGAAGAATATTAAACACGACTATGAAGTTAAAACGATTCATACTAATAAGAGTAGCAGAGTAATTAGCTTTATTTGCTCGGAGTGGTTATGCGAGCAGTATTTTGCATTATTATGTCAGATTAACGAAAAGCTGCACACTGAGCTCGAGTGCGACTATCTTCGCGAAACAAAACATTACGGAGCACAGCTGAGTTTTCAGACTCTCTCTCGGAAAATATTATGTATATTTCATTCACATCATATGTATGAACGTAACTGTTATGTAACTTTGACTATTTGAATTATATTTTACAAAAATATTCATATTTAAGCGTCCCGTATCTACCGACAGCGCGCCCGCGCCGCCGCGCCATAGTGATTAAACTTTGTTACCTGAACCCTGGTAGGCTTGTTAAACATACGTGAATGTTTTAACAAAATTCTACCGCAACTTCTGTGACATTATATTTTTGTTGTAACGTAAACATTATCTTTTAAAAGAAAAATATATGAATGAACAGTACGTAATTACAAGGATTTATGTTGTTATTATATTAAAGTTAATACGCGATGAATCAAGCGGGGCGGCGACACAACTAGAAGGCTCACAGTGTTGTTAATGGGTGCAACGGCTCTCGACAAAAGCAAAAGCGAGCTTGCCAACCGAGCTGGATATTAGGCTTTAGAGTACGAAGAGATTTCAAATTTCCATGACAAAATTATCTTGTGTCCAACGTTGATAGCTGCTTTTAGTCTATCTAGCTGTGAAATGGCTCTATGCTAAAGTTTTTATTACATTTCCTACTTACGCGAAAATATATTCTTACGTACCATGAGAATATTTAAGGATTATTACGCGTTTTGTTCCATTTTATGTTATAGTATAATATATAGCGTGTCATATTTAGAAGCGGTTATTAATTATATAATGGTGTTCGTTATACGGTAAATCGCGGTAATCGCAAGAAAATTCATATAAAAGAACCAATGTTCGAACAAGTAGGTAAAAGTACTTTATCCGTATTTTGGTGACTATATAAATACACATATAATTGCAAAATTGATACAGTGGTCAATTGGTCATACCGCCAATTTTTGTGCGCCGAGTGCTGTGTGTTCGGTATTCACATTGGACATAAAATTGAGTGATGCATGAATACTTGTGCTCAGTCTAGGCATTCTTTATGTTTGTTATTTCATAGTTTGTGTAATCCCCGACACAGAAATTATCTTAAGTGCAGAAGATGTTCGCTCTAAAAACGGGTCAAGATAAAAAATATTACTAAACAACGTTTTGATCAAAATATGAAAAGTACATTTATTTATCTAAAAAAAAGTAATCGAGAGGTTATTTACAAACAGAATAGTATACGATTGATTAAACCCACATTTATAAAAACTTTATATTTGCTACTGTAGAATAAATGCTTTAATCAAAACATGCCAATGCAATGTCTTAAACATCAAGTTACTTTTTGTAAAAACAACTCATATGTATATATGTATATATGAGTTGTTTTTACAAAAAGTAACTAGTAAACATATATTGCACGCTTAACTTATTTTACAACTAGATTTTGCCCGTGACTTCGCTCGCGACTTTAATAGACACTTTATCAATTAACTTCTATCTCTCGGAAACAGTACTTTTTCTGAATGAAAGGTACCCTTAGTATTTCCTTTTCTGTACCCCTGATAACGTGTATGCGAAATTTTATGGTCGAGTAGTTAAGGCGTGACAGCGTACAACAAACAAAAAAACTCACACTGGCATTTAACATTTGACGATCTTGTGATTTTTATAAAATATATACCTAGCTATTATATGATTATACATATATATTGCGTATTTTTATAACTAAAGGGTAAACCGTCGTCCGTCGGTCGTTAATTTGCTCCTTTCTGTTGTCCGTGATCAAACAATCGCAGGCTGGTCTGATCGAAGGACGGTGACTATACCGATTTGTTACATATTGTGTTGATATTTCATTTATCACGGTGATTCAATTTTCGCAGCAATTAATCATTGAACAATAGCGTGGACAGTGGGCGAACGGAGACTATAGAAATTTCGTACAGTAATAAGTACATACATAGAGAGTGCTATGATGCCTATTGGTGCATTGGCGAGTTTGGTTTCCGATTCGAGCAAAATGTTAATGGGCTATCTTTTTCGAAAATTCCTAGTATCTGCACGGAGTTCTGAAATGTGCCGGATAGACAGTGATACGCTTGTCTCATATTATGAGATACTTAAAACATAGCTTGCGAAATATGCGTGTAAGAGTACAGGTGTACTCTAACATGACTTTTTGGATATATACCTACTGGCATGAGAATGTATGTAATAAGTGCATTAATAGCAGCGTTTGGGAGGAACCTGAACTGCCACCTCTAACAGTTTTTAAACGCGCATAATGTTCTTCTGACATTGAGGAGTTACCTAAGTGCGTATGAAATAATAGAATAGCTTTCATTTTAACAATAAAGCAAAACATCGTAAGAGATATGTATTTCAGAAAGCCCAGTAACTGTTAAAACAGCCAATCTGTCCCAGGCCAGTAGTTGACTTTATAAGACTGGATAGCTCAGAAATGAGAAAGTTTATTAAGAAGTTAAATGTTATTATTTGAAGCGACGCATACGTAAACTATGTTGGATAAAATATACCTGTAAGAAAATGAGAAATGCACCAAATGGCACATATTTTCGCGCTACTTTATGGTCAATAAACCGATATTACGCTTTTGATGGCCATTTCTTATCTTCTTTTATAGGAGCTGTTCAAAAATATTATATTACTTTTAATACGTAATAATGTAAACAAATAAAATGTGCATCGCGTTATGGCTTTTTTCTTTCACTACAAAACTTATGTACTGAGGAATAGAAGAACAAACTTGGATGTGTTTGTAATAGCTTTGTTAAGAAAATCGGTCAATATTATTTCTGATATAAGGTATCTTCAGAAAGATGCCTGAAAATTACTAAATTGGTCTGTTGTGTTTACAAAATTGTGCTCTTACAAAACGCTAGGAGCATATACTGCTTGGCTGTTGTTGACTCTGCAAACATGATGTCACTTCGCTGCCAGTACATGGTTCTAGAAACGTATTAGTCCATACAGCACAAAGTCTTATCATCCTTATGCCGTCCGCATAAACACGACATAAGATTATTTGACAGCTAACTTATACAGAAAAAGGCTTTCGGCATTTAGCCAATTATTCGAGTAAAATGATTGTAGAGGGACTTGATTATCTTAGGCAGCTCTGGGTTTAAATGAAGACTGCTGTGCTGTGTCCTTACCTCTCATAATATCTTTTAGCACAAGCGCAACATATAAGACATGCAACTATGCTTCCTAAGTGACCCAAGTGCCAATCGTGCAGGCTGGTTTAATGATACGACAAACTTAGTTAAATATTGAAAAAAAGTATAATGTGTTTTACATTTGGAATTTCTTCAATCATATTTTCAGTAATAGTACAGTGTATGGTATTGTGTCAGTAAATAGTTAAAGGTATAATCTTACCATGTCTATCGTGTTTGTTTTCTTTGTCTCGTGTGTTCTCGTCTCTTTACTTATGATATTAAATAGAGTTCAATAAGCCCATAAGCCCATAAGCCTGTAGGCGCTATGTTAAACTGATTCAAAATAGAAAATATATTTTTAAATAGTATTTATTGCTATAGGTACTAATAGTCAGTTTAGAATCCAGCGGATGGCAACCAGAGCTCTTGTACAGTTTTAATGAATCAACGGCAACATCCGTAAAAGATGTACTATAATCAAATTGTCAATTTAAATGCTAACGATTGTAACGATTCATGATTATTGAATGATCGCCATAGTTGTGTTAGATGGTTTACCTCTGCTATAGGTTAGCTATCTATAAATAATGTTGGTGTACACCTGGTAGATTTATATTGTAGTACGCAGAAGATATTATAGACTAAATGCTGGCCACATTTCCTCTTAAGTATAACTAATTCCTATTGAATATAAGGTAATTAGATCGTGGTCGATACAGGTACCAACCATCAGTAGGCTAGTCAAGATTAATTGCATCAAACATATGTAGCTAATGACTTTAAAATTATTTATTATTGATTCTTAGTAGATCAAATAACGAACACCATAGCTGATCGTGTACTGGTAGAATTCACGAGTAGCAGGTATTATAAATAAAAGGAGGATTCGTTTAAAAAAAAGTCACCAATTGATTTTGCTATCTTCTTCTTTTAAGTCAAACCCTCTTTTATAAATGAGAAAAAACAAACACAAGCCTTTGACAACACATCGGTATACATTTTAAAACAGGTCGCATAGTTAGTTCAATTATATACACACCACCGCGCGATGTTGAATAAAAATAGTTGATGTCGATCAATCGGAACCCTTTGCAGCACTGTATCGGTTTGAATATTTAATGTTATTGGTAGACTTCCACTGGAATCTAGATGTAACTTTAGTACCATTATGGATGCACGAATTCATCGGGATGACTCGAGTGATTCGAAAGTTTTGCCATACCATATCAGCACACTGTTATCTTTTTTTCTTAGAAAGAGAGTAGGTACTCCTGCACTAGGAATAATTCCTGTACCGCGGGTGACTTTACAAACATTTAAACAATGGACACAAAGAACATTCAGACTCGAAACAATTGTGTATTATTTTTTTTCCTTGTGGGATTCAAACCCACAACACTCGGCGCAGTTGCAATGGTGAAGCGACTACTTAAACCACTACACCATCCGCGCAGTCAATTCGTTGTTAATTATTATTTAAATATGTCACCTGTTAAGTCTCGGCATTTATATACTCGAATATTTAATAAATATTTTGAATCGCTCTACGAAATGAATTTGAATGTTTTAAGTTTTATCGATAATCGCATTTCGTCAGCATCTACATTGTCCCGTTCATCAATTCGTGATTTGTTTTCCATTGTTTTATGAACCGATGGTGAAATTGTATACTGTGTAAATTGTATATACTTGCCGTTGTCCTGCGGAGTTAGCAGAATGCATTACCATATCTGTGACATCATCATCACTCTGTACCGGCCGAAAATTATTTTCCAAAATATGACTAAACCTTTATTACCGTCACGCTGCATGTCATTTATTAACTTGTAAAATAAGCATTTAAATATTGTATATAGAACAACCTTTTGATATTAAACAACCTTGTGTAATATAAACGGCAATTCAGTCAAATTTTAAACATTTATTACTCTTGCCCTTCATTCTTCTTGTTTTCATTCAAGAGTACTTGAGCTTTTGATGGTGTTACAGTTTCCACCCTCATTATCTTGTTTTCTTCTTCTTCTTTTCTTAATACGTCGGTCTTGCCAGTTGCCTTTATACGCTATCATATTAAAACTGTATTGCAATCTAACAAAAATAACCTTTTATCCAATCAATTAATACGATTTATTAGTTCAATCGAGCAGCTGTTAAAAATCTATATGGGCTACCTCAAATAGATTTTAACAGCAGCTCGTGTGATTTTCATTAGTTAAAACCTTTTTCCATAGTGCACAAAAATATTTCGTATTTTATTTACTTTCGGATTGAATTAGTGTTCTGTATTAATAAATATTTGCATACTACTATTTTTTTAAACCTGTACTCAAAAATAACCATCCATTCCATTTATTAATTTATTCTTTAAATTAACTTTTACGTTTTATGTTTAAATTTTGTTTAGGTGGAGGTTTTCCCAAATCTAGTTGCCATGGTTCAATAAATTTGAGTAAGTGTTAACACGTACGCGTATCAGAATCTAAAGCTGATCCATCAGAACATTATTTTTGATTAAAAAGCAAAAATTTATCCTCTAGAAAATAACTATGTAAATAACACGGTATAAAATTGCGTAGATGCTTAGAAAACAGGTTATAATGTACTTACTTAGTATAGATATGTGTAAATGTGTGCCTTTAAAGGACTTTGAGTTTGTAATATTGGCAGTACAAAAACACTTAGAATAACATATCAGTAGAGGTTTTCAAAACAGGCATGCAAAATAATTATATATAGTAAGATTTATAGACACACGCACACACGTTGTCGCGTGTGTTAGAAACAGGTTCATACAAAATATATCTAATATAAGCTAGACAAGCCTTTTAATATCAAAATGGAATATACACATTTTAACAGGAACGGTAAACATTCAAATACAATATAGGAAACATATTTTAATTTAATAATTTTATCACAATTTTCTAACAAATATTTTACGTTTAATTATCAAAGTATACTTATCTGAAATATTCCAGGTACTCAGAGTCAGATAGCACTGAGAGGGGGCAGAGTAACGTTGTGATCGGCGTCTCGAACAAAAGTGAACGCTGCGCCCGGCGCTCGCCTTTTTAATACTCGATCGTAAACAACTTCACTCTGCCCCATCTCTGACCGGCTGTGACGTTTACGTTTATTACATTTTATTTTGATTAAAATACACATTAAATCGAAATAACATATTCTTTACGAGTCACATAGCCTTTAAATCTGGTGCAGCTTGACTGCAGAAGCATTTCTACCCTACAGAAACTTGAAGCCAAATAGTCGTGCGTAGTGATAATGCGGCAAGTATGGCTGCGTAGCTCCTTGCTGAGACAGTGGTTCTACCCATAAAATAAAGGACCCAAACAATGGTAAAGCAGCGCCTTTTTTTTTGCTAAGTCTGCAACGAGTGCCGTACTCCTCGGGTCTAACACGTGGGCTGTTTGTTGCTAGCCATAGGGGTTGCTGAAAATAGTCGTCTTTGACCTTGCAGTCACGAAGATTATTTAAACCGAAGACAGAGATGAAGTGTACAGACATAGTTTTTGCCTAATGCACATGAAAATGACTAGTGACTAGTAAGTTACAAGATTACCCCATTGGCCTAGTGAAATAGACTTATAAACTGTAAACTTATGACCACTTATATATAACTGTCGATCTTGCACCATATTATATGTCCAGGTCGAGTGTAGTTAAAGACTCTAGAAATTTCTGCGTATCGCAGCTTCTTATGTAAAATCAGAGTGTCTCCTAGTTGTTATGAGCACTTGTGGCAGTATGCTGCCACAAGTGCTCATATATAACGCTTTAGTGGCATTTATATTATTAGGTACTATTTAGAAACTATCTTGGCTTAATAGCACAGTATTAAGTCAAAATAGTTTCTAAGCGGATTGAGAAAGTCTGACGCTAGGTTAGTTAAGCATACGCAAAAGAAAGAATAGAGAGCGAGTCGAAAGAGGTATTACAGGTATTATAACGAGGTTCCATAATTACATTCCCTGAAGCACGCCGATCATGTCGTTGTATGGTACAATCAGTTAAACCTCTTTCGCTTTTATCAAGCTACAATTTTCAACGAAGTCAGAGAGTACGATAAATATAAAATATTCGCTGGACTCTGTTTATACAGGAAAATAAATTAATTTTTGAAGCTCTGTGTATACTTCATAATTTTATCGGATGGAGTTGGGTACGTACTACAAAAGGTTGTTGTATAATATTATTACGTAGGTATATTGTATAGTCGTGTTTTTGTCCCTTAAGTGGCAAAGTTCAAGCCATTTGAAGTGTGATTATAAGAGAAAGTTATATGTACAGTAAATGAGTTTGATTTGAATCAACATCATGCAAGCATTTTTGTGTTTCATATGGTGGATTTTGTATAGGTTTGTTCTGTCTAGAATAAATGAGGTTGTGAAAAAAAAAATGTAATTCGTCATTTTATCGTGGCGGCCATCTTGGATTAGCAATTTATCATAGTGTATAGTATTCTACTAGTCAAGCCCTGTCATTTGATACCTATATTGAGGGAGTTGTGAAAAATATGTAATCCACCATTTTGTGGCGGTCGCCATCTTGGACCGATTTTCATCAAACATAACTAAGAACACTCCCGACTAATTCACCTTACAAATAAAAAAAACAACACACACACACACACACACACAGACACGTCAAACTTATAACACCCCGTCGTTTTTGCGTCGGGGGTTAAAAATAGCGTATTAGGTATAATCTCTTATAAAATGCAGTCTCAGAGAGCAAATTGTTCTTTTTAAAGGATGGTAGGACTTAGGAGGATATGACGAGAAATATTTTTTTGCGGGAATTGCAATCTTCTTAATTCTTATCCTACAAATTCTTGAAACTTCTATCTACTTGAGTGTTTTTCGTATCCAAACACAAGCACTCTTAACGATATGACGCACGCCGGCAATCTTGCGGGTAACCTACTGGGCCCCAATATTAGAGGGTAATTGTACCGTCGACATGATATAAAGGAGAAATACCCGTCCATTTAATAATAGAATAATACAGTGATAATTAAAATTCGATAATATTGAGTTTAGTTTAATAGTATTAAAATGTTAAATCTAATGAGTTTTAAATAATCTGCGATAAAATCCGTATGCAGTAATTTTATATCGAAGTCATGTAATGGTTTAAATAATACCAATATTGTTTTATTACTAATAGATATAATATTTTTAACTAGCTAAAATACACCGTTTTTGATCTATCTCGGCAGATGTCTATAAAATGTCTGAAACTGCTTACTATTGATTCATTGAAATCAGTAACTCGAAGCCACGTTTGTAGTATCTGTGATGTTACTAGCCTTCTTAGAATATAATGTAGTAATGTTTACTACTATCACGCAAGCAAGATGCCATCATGACTCCTTAGTGATATAAAATAAAAAAATATTACATTCTCTTCCCGAAAGGCGACTTTCATAGAGAAAATAAAAGCAGTGCAACTACATTTAGTATGCAAAGCACTGAATCTCTACTACCACAGAATTATAAGACTAATTTAATGGAAGTTGGCTTTAAATGTCATATTATGTCAGCACTAGAAAATAAATAATGCAATTATATTTTGGTTGAAAACATAACATACGTACATCAAACATATTGTATCGCTTGCCGGATTATTACCGTCATTTAGGTATCGATATCAATATATTATATGAAAGTAATACAAGAGAAGCTTTTTTATAACAGGCATAATACTTTGAGCAGATAGTAAATAATAGTGTTACTCCTAATATAAAAATAAGCATACAGATTATTCTGTATTATAGCGTTATTTGCCACGTAGAAACTTTTTACCAAAGTATTATTACGGGGTGGGTCGTCGTATACTGAGAGTCGTATTTTAATAATGAATGGGTCGTGCATTAAAGCCGTGACATTTAAGTTAGTTGGCAGTGGGGTCGCGGCAGGCGGCAGGCGGCGAGCGAGCATCGCGCCTGCCGCCCGGGCCGGCGGAGTCACGCCCGCTGCCGGCCTCAGCCCCGGACACCTTGATTATAACATAATTGAGTGCTTCCGGTGAACCGGCGAGCCTCCGTTACGTTTATAGAAAAATCACAACGCGAAGGAAATTGAAACCTTACAGCCGTCGACACGAATAGCTACGGGATTAATTCAAAGCGTCGCAAATTTTGTACAATATAATACAACATATTTTTTTGTGGATATAAAACAATTTTCAGACAAAAACTGTTAAACATTACATTTTCCTTAATTTAAAACATGTTACATATTTTATCGAAATATATGCGAGTTTCTTACTAGTTATATCTATGTGAACTTGTGTTTCTCAAATTAATTAATATTGAACTCTTATGAGAAGTAAATATATAAACAACTGTCATCAGTGGTATTGGCATATTAGGTAGGTATATATATTCTTTATTTATTGTTTGTTAATCTTTTTTATGAATTCTAGTACAATACAATTCAAGTATGTTTAACGTTACCGTTTTATAGGACCAAAATCAGTAACCTCATTTTCGAGATTAAAACTTTGTCTATGAATACTTAATAATGTAAACATACTACACATCATAGACTCACATCAGTATATCAACGAAGATGTAGATAGAGTTGTATCACATTTACTTCTTGTTAGCTATGTTTTTTTTTGTGATACGTGTAATGGTGCGGGTTTAGCTTCTTGCACAATGCCAGATTACGTGCTGTAACAGCACCTATTTAGGAATAATACAATTATAACTATAGTTTATAAATGTATAAAAACTTGCATGATACATAATATAATCCATTCTAAAATCCCTAAATATGGTCGTGCCTACTTATATCTGTAACATTGATGTCACTACAAGAATATCAAAAGATTTTTAAAATATTCTTGGATGATAGTTTATTCGCAGAAACTTTTCCGCTTTTTATATTTCTCTGTCTGGAAATGAAAAAGTTTAGCGAGTGGCGGCAGCGGCGCGCGCCGCCTCGAGCCACATCCGTTCTCAAATTCTTTGACTCAAGCCGGATCATATTTTTGGCTGGCTAAATTTGTGGCAATGAATCTCTTCAAAGTTTTGATTGTACACATTCGTTACCTTCTGCCATTCGTCAACGCTAAAGACTTCCAATCCATATAACTTTGCGGTCCAAAGAGTTAAGCTTCAAAGTACTTCGGAATTGAAATTCGTAATGGAATTAAAGTGTCTTAGAAATTTTACTTACATGAAAATATTTCAACCGTCAAACATTTCCAAAGTCATTTGTTTATTTAATATTTTATTGCAAGTAATTTCTTTTTAGTTGATCTGTTTATTTTTAGTTTAGAACTGTTTATATTTTAGGAATAAAATGCATTCGGATTGTACGGTATATTGGCAATATGAGTTCATTAATGCTTGAATTCTATTAGAATGAGCCCAGCGCACGAATAATTGTCATAATGTGAATTAGTTCTGATTCATATAATCGTTCTAGATCATAGTTAGCAATAACAAACCATAAATATTAACAACTGAACACGTTTATTTAAACTACGTATATATATTATAATAATTGTACTGCAATACTAAGTACCGTTTTGTGAGAAAATAATATGTATAAATTTAATTCTAGAGAGAGCTCTGTAAAAGGGATGAAATATAATGATTCCCGTCTACTGTGAAGCTAATGAATACTTTTCTGATTAGCGAAATAAGCGGACGTCATTAAATAGGCGCTCAAGTAGATGAGCCTAAATGTTGTACAACTTTGCGAAAGTTAAATTCGCTCTACAATCATGATTTATATTTCTTTAAAGAGGTACCTATTAAAACTTTTTTCAGATTGCAACTCCTTTAACACTTTCAATTCCAAGTGCAATAAATCAGTGCTAACCGCGGCTGCTTTCACGTTATGACTTCCTCGTAAAATTTACATTTAAAAGTTAATTTTCTCGCTCCCCAGCTTAGGGCAATTGTTAATCTTGGATTCGCTCGTATTGCCCTCTCGGTGTAAAAATTATGAACATTAGTGTGAGTTGCAGCGGGCGGGTGAGGCCGCGCTCGCGGCACCTACTATACTTTGTGAATCTCATATTCTGGCACGATTATAGCGTGAGCGGTGCGCCGCCGCGCCGCCGTGGAACCTATGTTTATCTTGTTTGTTTGTTTTTAAGACTGTGCCCCTAAAGTGAACATTAAACGGGTTCATGAACATAGCTATATGACGATTGTTTAAACTTTATAATGAAATCCAAGTTATCTCGCGCACTTTCGCTCGACTGTTTTGGTGTGTTTGGAGCTTGTAATGGCACTCAGCGTTGCTTTGTGACTTTGTAAAAGTTTAAGAATTATTTTCCAACTCCCAGAACATACACTGAATGAAAAATATAAACTTTGTTACATAACAGATTTAAGTAGGTAAAACTTAGATATTTTATGCTAATTATCTACATATGTAGGCTAAAAAAATAAGCTATAAAATAAGCACATTTATGAAAATTTCTACTCACACGGAAAGCGACAAGAACAGACATGTTATCAGCATCCTATTTATCACATTCAGGGAAGGTTTAAGAGATAGTTACAGGCACGAAGAATTGTGTGACCAAACTGCATAAATATGCAGAATCTAGGTCGTTAACCGAGAAATCCGGTTACACAAAAGACTTGGTCGGGTGCAGAGTATTTCGTAGTCCGCAAACGAATTGCAAATGCGGCTAGAGCGCGAGTTTGCTCAGTCAGTCGCCAAACATGGTGTGCGCCCTGCTTCCGCGCGCCCGCGCCGTGCCTCACCGAGCCGCGTCGATCGCCGCTGGAGCCCCCGCCTCAATCACAACACTCATACTTTCCTCCACACATCTATATAACATATCTTATATAAATATTTAGTAGAGCACTATTGCTCTGTGCAATATACAGAAAACTTATTCATCCAAGTTGTTAATTTTTAATTTCATATCAACTTATCCCTCAGTCTGTTTACCTTTTTATTAATTGAATTGACTTAACTTTCGCAATTAACGATGCCAATTTCATCAATGATTGAAATACTGTGTATTAATGAAATAAACATAGCTGATATAAAACAAACGGTATGACGTAGACGTTGCTGTGTGCTCACCAAAATATGTTGAGAATATGGTGATTTGTGCAGCTAAGCGTATTGAGTCAAGTGGCTCAGAATTACAGCGTTCATGCAGGCGAGGGAGATTACTCATGTAAACTACTGTGATTATAAACCTACCAATATATGAATATTATTCATAATATAACAGATTTATTATTATAAACCGCATATACGCAGTGCCTCTAAAATATCTATTATATATTTGAGTATTGCCAAAATGTATTGTTTCTTATCGGATCAGCAAGCAATTTAGGTTAAATGACTGCATGTTTTTCTCTCACTGCCCTATAGTACCACAAGCGTATATCTTACAAGATATCTACTGGAGATGAATTGATTATGTAATAAAAACCGCAACCGTCGTCAATTTATTGTACCTAAAGTAGTCAATGCATGAAGCCTAAACTTACACTTAAATGCAAGTTTGCTCAGTTTGTATAGTTCAGTTATACCTATCCTAACAACTCAAGGGACTTACCTCAAGTCTCCGACTAGCACAACTATGTAAAGGTGTGGTCAGATAGAACGATTGAGTAGTGAATGACCTAAATTACATTATGGTTTTTTTTAACCTTCTACTAAGTTTGTAGTTTAGTATACGGTCTGTTTGGTGGTAAGTGTAGTGACCGTAGCCTATTATCAATATAATATATATTAGAAGGGTTAACAATATTCAAAGGTAAGATCAGATGTCAGATTTGAGGCTACTAGTTCCCCGTATCGACTGCCATATATTCATGACAGCCAAGACAGACGAGTTTAAGTGCTCTCCGAGGAACCGAGGATTGTTTTTTGTTTAACCTATCAGGTCTTAGAATAACAGACATAATTAAATGTCTATTGTGTCTGGCCACCGTGCACCGGTGTGCCGTCGCGGTTTGAAACATTTAGGTTTAATTATTCACGCATCTACTAGCATTACAATAATCGGTTCAGATCACGGATTGATCGCTTTGTGAGATTATAATAAACGGGCTATATGCCTTTCTATTATTGTATTATTATTAAAGAATAATTTTATCGTGATATACGTTGTTGTAATCTTACAGAAATCTTAGGTTCTGTCCGTGGCATTGCCCGCTTTTATATACTATTACTAAGTGCGCATATTAAACAAGCGAAAGTAATAAATAAACATAAACAAAAAGAAAATTATGGTATAATTAAAACTAAAATAAAGTTTAAGACCACTACTCAGACCAGTGGCGATTAAAGCATTTATCAGAAATAAAAAGTTCTTACTTTGTATACTGTACTACATCCCTGCATGTTGTTTTATATTTTTTAGTATTAGTTATTTAAAAGAATTTCTGCTGAAATATCAACTTTATTTTTCTAGTTAGATTGGATGTGCTGTGATGTGAGTCTTTTTTAATAACAAATAATGCCTGAATAATTTTTAAGATACCGAATACTCTAAGCGACTACGCGTTTATGTGCTTCAGGCGCTCATGTGTGAACAACTAAATACAATTATAAAATGAAACTTTAAAATATGAAATAAGTTAAAGTTCTTAGCTGGAATAAAGCTCAGCCTTCATTCTTTTTCTTATTCCCTAACCTAGTAACACAGATTAAGCGAGGCGAATATCTACGATTAAAAAATTAGACTTAGAGAAGGCAGGCAAGGCTTCTAATTGTTTATATCTAAAATGATTATCATTAAAAATAGGTATTCGTCCACTGCCTGGATCACTTGCTTACGAAATACATCCTCATAAGGTACACGAAATGTAAGTGGAAAACTGCAATTAACAATTTTCTATATCTGCGTCGAGTTGTACAAATATCCTTACCAACGGACCAATCAGATATTTAGTAAGGGTTATTAGCAACCGGCCCCTCGTCAGATTGCTGTGAATGAGTAATAAAAATTAAAAGACGTGCAACTAACTTCAATAATAAAGTTTCCAATCACGTTCGACGTGCGACGCGAAAACACAAAGAAACACTTTTGCATACATATTGGTAGTTAGGCGGTTACGAGTTCAGTACTAGTTGTCGGACGCAGGTTTGTCCGAGTTGTATATAGCGTAGAGCTATCTGTCATAGCGTCATATTTAGTAGCACTGTTGTTGCTCTTCGCTTTATTAATCATCTTTTTCGTAATAGAGTGGGCAAAACGTTGATAGAATAAGAATCAAGTGTGATTGGTATAGACGAAAGAGTAAGACCTAAGTTAACATTACCTCAATAGATCAGACAAAGGCCAGGTATTATTTATTTATTTAAAACTTTATGCACAAAATAGTACATAGGCAAACCTAATGCCACGAGCATTATCTGCCAGTCAACCATTGGGTGATGCAGAGATAAAAAGTAGTAGGTGCATACATTAGGATGAAATATATATTTACATATACTAAGCATATCATTATACTAAAGAATATCATAATAATAACGATATATTACATAATATATACAATAAACATATTTTATAATCTAAATAAAATATATACAAATATATTTATATATATTTGTATATATTTTAATCTCAACTATAATATAATACGTATCTATATACATACATACGTATTATATTATAGTTGAGAGGCATTTGGTAACTGTCAAGAAAGAGAGCACGCGCTTTCACCTTGAAAGTGTTACGGTTTGTGGACATCCTGACTTCATGAGAGAGCGCATTCCATAGTAAAATGGACTGGACGAGGAACGAAGAATGTAGGAAACCAGATGTATGGGAGGGACAAAATAAAAGGAGGTTATTGGAAGAACGAAGATTCTATCGTATCGTTGACACATACATAGGTATTGGAAAAGGCAGGTTAGATAAGTGGGGGCATTTGGTGAGGTTAGGATAAAAAATAATGTTGTAAGGGCACGCAAACTACGGCGTTGACGAATGGGTAACCATTTTAAAGTGGATCTTTGAGATAAAATACTACTATTTACGAAAATTATAAATAAATTGAATGCAGTTATTTAGAAGTCCGTCATATTTATTGAGTAGATCTGCATTCAGGTCATACACACATATCAGCATATTCGATTAAGGGAAATATCAAAGTTTGCATTGTTTTTGTCTTAGATGGGCGAAAATTCTTCAGGTGATACAAGGCGCGTAGCGTTCCGGTTACTCTCTGACTGACACTAGTAACCTGAGCTTGCCAATTTAAATTGGAGTCAATAAGCAACCCCAGGACTGAAAATTACCATATACCACAGGCGGTAAAGTACTGGATTTATCTTAAAGAAAATAAATGGGGATCCCTCGTGGGAGTTATCCCATTAGTAGTATACGGTTTTTACTTGGATATCGTATCGTATATCTTTTTATCCGTTTATCGGTACGATCCAAGTAAAAACCGTAGGCTGCCAAACTCTTCAATAAACAGCCATGAGTTTACGTATAATATAACTAGTATAATCTAATATAATATAAAGTATGCACACATAATAAGTTATGACCCGAACGTATTCTTTTCTTTTTGAGTGCCTACCCGAATGAACATATCAACTAGTTCACTTCCAACAATTTGCGCGCGTTTGTAAAATGTAATATAGTAGATGATAAAGTATGTTAACTTCAACAAATGAGCAAAGCCAGTAAAAGTTGATGAAATAAAATTATAGTGCGAATTGGCTTTTAGCGCTGTTGTGCAACTCATTCTGCCGTTGTCGACTGTGTAACTAGGCAAATGCATTGTCCACAAATAGTGGCTTTAGAATTTCACAAATAGTTGGATAAACGCCATGGTTACCGAAATGTTTGTTCAGCCTCGTCTATATACCTTTTGTATGTAAAGTACATTATATCTTTGGTTTTAGTGTGTCAGCTTTGATTTGAGCGCTTATTGATGATATACATACATATACCTAGGTAATACATAGATAATTAGGGTTTGCCTACTATGTGTATCGATTGTGTTATTTTAGACTAGCTAGACTAGAAATGGAAAGTAACAAGATGTCTTTTTACTTGTAACTAGTGGTCGCCAAGTGGTCAAAATTCGACCATAATTGATTTAAATTTTAAGTTTGATATTAATTAATGTTTTAATGTCTATAACTATACTCTTATAAACACATTTTATTTAGATTTTGTCAAGGCTATACAGGTTAATTTAAAATTTTCTTTTTCAAACAAATGATTATACTCTTTCATTAGGTAACGATATTCCTAAGCTTGCTACTTTGCTTTTTTTCTTTATTACATATAAATACGTAAATATATTATAATATAAATAGTTTAAATATCATTTCAGTCCACCCAAAGGTTGCCTGTAAGATATTCATAGATAAGACACTATTAAGATATTGCTGAAATATATTATTATAAATTGATATATGTAACCATCGTTACGCGCTTCGACTGCTCGTTTCAAATGCATGGTTGTGTGTGTAGTGTTTTTTCATTAATGTAATGTATTTAAATTGCATATTTTATATAGATTTCACGAATTCGTAAAAAAGGGTACAAAGTTTTTGCTTTACGTATTAATATATAGATACTGCGCTTTATGGGCAAACTTAAAAAATATATATTCTAAAACA
The DNA here is from genome assembly GCA_963675205.1 of Catocala nupta. NCBI lineage: Eukaryota > Metazoa > Arthropoda > Insecta > Lepidoptera > Erebidae > Catocala > Catocala nupta. The sequence goes on along the minus strand of OY776086.1, from coordinate 18,985,418 downwards.
CACATTTATATTTATATATTTGTGTCTGTTGTAGTTACAACTATCGTCAGCAGGATGGGGTGAAGCCTTAGGCTTGACGAGACACTCTTGTTTGATTGTTAATGCAATAAAACATACTTTACGAACTCAGTTATTGTATTCGTCATTACGGTCAAATTTTGGATTGAGATACATTCTCAGCCAGCGAAATAATCAAGATATTAAATATCAAAGTCATAGGTCGTTTGTATTGTAAGTAAAAATATACCGTTGACGCAATTTATAACTTATGGACACATTTATAATGTATAAAATTCATATTTACTTAGGTATATTTGTTATCTCTTGCGTTTATTGAATATTAGGTTTTATTTTCTGTTTAGATACAAAAATTATTAGCAAAATACAATAATATATGTACGTTCCAGACACATAATGATGATTGATTTATAAAGAGGATTGTAAGTAAGTAAGTAAGTTATTAGTCAGGATTAATCTTTAGGCTTCTTATATTTGATGAGTCTGGAATCTGTAAAAGTAACTTTATATCTTTGATGTCAAAATGATCAGTTTTCCAAAACATTGATAGAACTAGATTCTGCCCGCGGCTTCATTCGCGTAAATTAGGGTTAGGTTAGCAACAGTACCTGTTCCTGGATGAAAGGACAGAAATCCTATGTCCTATTCTGTACCGTTAAAATTTCACGTTGGTCGGTCGAATAGTTAAGACGCGAAAGCGTAAAAATCAAAAAATGTCATATTCGCATTTATAATATTAGTGAGGAAAAAAATGTATACGTCAATTTATGCGTTGCTCTCTTACAAGTTACAACAGTGATGCGATAGTTACTCTTTATCTAGCGTAGGATTTGCAGAACTCCTCGCGTTGTGCTTTTAATAGTGAGATCAACAGTTTGTGTCCCTTGAATTGGCACAACAGCGTTTCTTCTTTAGCGGGCTCTATATTGTGAAGCCTCTGAGATAACGAGCGTCGAAAGACTACGGTAGCGGTTGATCATTACATGGAAGCTTGGGACACTGATAGCTTATTTTATTGCTCAACATCCAAAGTATGCTTCATTATATGAAACAGATATATAACTTAATCGCTACCCAGTATGAGGTTCTATACAAATTGGAGCTAATCATAACTGGCTATTATATTTCAAATACATTTTTATTTTTACTGTGCTAGTAATAATTCATGTTAAGCAGGGTACTTGATGAACATCCAAACAACGAGTACAAAGATCACACAGTCTCGAAATAAATATTTGTAAATTACACAATTATTGTTTATCTCGTCTGGGCATCAAACCTACAACACTTACGCAGTGGCAGTGTCGCCGACTTAAATTACTACGCCGTGCAGTATTTATTTATATGAACAAAACGTCGGCAGGATTTATTCTTAAATGTTTATGGATAAAAGCCATGAGTTCCACCAATGTACAACATGTTGTCTCTTTTTTTTGAAAACTATTCACTAGTGCCGTAGTCACTAAACTACTTATCACGCGAATAAAGTCACTGGCAAAAACTAGTATAATATAAACTAGTCTTATTAGCTTAGTAACGCGTTCCACAACATTCAGCTACAGCTACCGAGATTTTCTCTGTCCAAATAGGTAACTTACGCGACTAGCCTTATAAAGTAAGGATCTGAACTTTGTCTTTCAAACACGCGTTGCTGCTTTACTTAGGAAGGCACTTAATAACGCATCACCTGTATATATTTATAATAATATAATATCAGCTCTGTATTTAAACTATCCCATTGCTGGGCATGTGCCTCTTTTTAGTGTGAGACAGTTAAACCATAGTCTACCAAGCGTCTCCGTGCGGTTGGCAGACTTCACATATTTTCGAGAACATTATGGAGAACTCTCAGAGTTATATGTTGCCTTACGATTTTGTTATTCACTGTTTACAATTTATTATGCACATGACTTTGAAACGTTAGAGGTGCGTGCCTAGGAATCGAACTCGAGACCCATACGTGGCAATCAAATGGTCTACTACTAGGCTGTCGCTGCTTTTTATAGGCTTCTTTTTAGGTATCTTTCTTTGTAAATGTTTTGCAATCGTTAACCTTTTAACCGTGGAGGCACACCGGTGGCCAGACAAAAAGACTTGACAGAATAATTATACAAGTTCTGTTATAGGTATTATTATTAGCACGCATGCATGTTTCGAAGCAAACGAAGTTTCATTCACATTATATCTTCATATAACATGAAGTTAGCATACAGCAGAAAGAAGTGTATTTCAATATGAATATTGGTCTCAATTAGAAGGCGAGCTAGCAAGTGCGGCAGCGGCTGTCACCATAACCGAGCCGAGTTAACCGCCTCGCCGAGAGTAATTACACTGAACTTCATTTAACTTCCGCAGCTCAGTCCAAATACCAGTACCACTAAGCACTGTACTTACTTTACTTAGCCCGTAACAAAACGATGCAATTTTAAGTAACGGTCCGGCGGGATAAGTCGAAAGCGTATATAGCTTAATGTACTTATAGAAGTAACTTTTGTATAGAACTGTTACGTTCTTCTTAGTTATGCGAGTTTGGTCGCCATTGTGTTCAAATTTGTTTCGTCGCGACCTTTATAGTAATACATTTTTTTATAGATGGCTGATATTATAAACGTATGTATCAAATGAATAAGACTGCCTTGTCTCTTGACTACGAATAAAACCATGGCTTAAGATTTCTTGTATGTTTACATGCAATTGTGAGATCCACATCTATACTAATATTATAAAGCTGAAGAGTTTGTTTGTTTGTTTGCTTGAACGCAATAATCTCAGGAACTATTGGTTCAAATTGAAAAATTCTTTTAATGTTGGACAACCTATTTATCGAGGAAGTTATAGGCTATATAACATCACGCTACGACCCACAGGGGCGGCGCAGTAAACTAAAACGCGGGTGAAACCGCGGGCATAGCTAGTACACAATATAAATTCCCCGTATCGCGGGGAACTTCAGTCATTTGTGGATTACATTCTTTTTTGTCCCGTGTGGGATTCGAATCGACTCGAAAAACAAAACATAAATAAATCTTAATCTTAACTAAGCTTTCAATAGATTCTTACTCATTTGGATTTGGTATCAAACGATCAAATATAATTAAATTACTTCGCGCCGATCCCGCTATAGCTAGATTCGATTGGGAGCTTAGTTAAGTCTAAAAAGAAAATGCTTTCAGTGCTTGTGAAGCCGGTATTTATTATTTGTTAAAATGTTGTACATGTGTGCTTGCTTTATACGCACCATATTTAATGTAGGTGTAGATTGTAATTGACAATAGAATCTCTTCTTAACTTTCTTATAAACGTTACCTATGAATATAATATTATAATTTATAAGATTTGGTGTGTGTATTTGAGAATGCAATAAAGTAGATAGTTTAATTTCATTCTCTATTTATTTTCATTGATATTTTTATATACCCAGTTCATTTACTTACGATAAAATGAATTTTGTTGTATCTACAGAATCATTCACAAAACTGTGCGAGTCATTAATCTTTTTTCTCATAGACACGTAGAACTACGGCCCGATAATATTAAATATTTAATGATCTGAGATCATTAAATTTATAATGAATGTTATTCGTTATATTTTTTTGCTGGGAAACAGTCAATTGCAATGCAGTAGGGTTAAGTAATAGTTAATAATAATTATCACTCGCTTTAACAGTGTAGAAAAAATCTTGAGGAAATCTGCATGTCTTAGAGTTCTCCATAATGTTGTTCTCGAACAATATGAAGTCTGCCAGTCGTACTATGGCCTAACCCTTCTCGCACTGAGTAGAGGCCCGTGCCCAGCAGTGGGACAGTTGGACTAGTATTATATATCTAAGTTTAGTAATTTTTCTAACTTTATTTATTTAGTAAACAAACAAATATAGCGTTCTGGAAGCTAGAGGCTACATAGAGAACCATGTCTATGTATAGTTTTTCATTTTGTCATTTCTATTTAATTTATTTCTGAACGAATACAGTCTGTATTAATAATGCGTTGTTAGTTAATCATGTAATAACGATGAACTTTATACATCCTATTCCTGCACTCAAGTTTTACGTTGTCACACTGTGCTGCGATTGGTCAAAATAATTTTCAAGTCCACGTGCGATCTTAAGAAATATTTTGACCAATAGTAGCACAGAAATTGCCGCTAGATTGAGGACAATCTAAAATACATTTACTGTAAGGTATACAGTATATGTATTTTAGACTGTCCTCGATTCGTAAGACAAACAAACCCGGTATTACTTTTGGTAATGGGTATCCAGGGATGGGTGGCAAATACACTTAATGAGTACAATTCAACGTGATATAAATAATTAATTATGAGTATAATTTCATGAGGCACCTTTGTTAATATTATTTTATCTGATACGTTTTCTTAATAATTTGCGTTAACGTACAATATTATTAATATGAATAGGTATATAAGATGGCTTGTAATTAATAAAATCGTAACTAGGTTTTTTGTTCTTATGTCTGTGCTAATAGCTGGACCTGTGAGCTAGACCAACATGAATATATTATGGCTTTCGGTGATGTATTAAGACAAACTCTACGTGAGTTACAATGAAAAATTAAGATATACTAAATGTTTTTGTTTTATTTGAATCCGTACTCATAATAATCATATGTTTTGAAGTACGTTAGGAAATGTAGGTTATTACTGTTGGTCAGCATATCAAATCGCGGTCACGGCTAATTTAATATTTATGATTTTATATAAGAGTCGTTCATAATATATTTGTTTAATATATTTGTACTGCAGTTATTCTACGTAGCTTTTCACATATCAACTGCGTTTTTAATTATTAGTGTTGCTCAAATAGGTTTTACAGCTAAACAAAGAACGTAGGGTAACTTTCATCCAGAAAAATGTAGATTAGGAAATTGATATTACCTACATTTACATAAGCAGAGCCGCGGGCAAACTCTAGTTAAATAGGTATACTTACTTTTAAAAGCTGTAATGATTCTATATAATTTTTTAATACTTACTAATGTACCAGTAATTTAAAACACGCTTTAAAACGTACTGTTTCTTTTTCATCCATAATGAACTGGAAGAATTAATGCACATAATAATACTTTACTCAGTTCCGTCGGTTAAGAGTTTACTTCGTTTTTATTCATAAAATAAATACGTATAACGGTAAAGGCGAAATATGTTTTCACCAGGAATATTAGAGAGCGATCGAGAACCTCTTCTGAAATATTTAAAATGGCGAGGTAGTTACCGTTTGGGCGGGACTTACTTAACGATTTCGTTACATAATGCACGTCTACAACATGTTTCACAAACACCCACGGGTCATATTAACTTCAATTCGGAACTCTTGCCTAAGGCGCTATTAGCTTTATATCCTGACGTAGTTCATCACTGTTCTGGCGGGTGCTAGCTCGTTAATATTAAATAGCACGGGTTTGTGTGCTGGAAATTAAACGCACGTCTGCTACAGCCGCTCGAAATACAATTATTTAATATTTAAATGATACGGGTATCCTTTGGTTTTCAATGTATATTTTGATAGGTAGAATAAAAATTAAATGAATAACATTACATAATATACCTAGTCTTGCCATAAATATTGTTACAAGGAAATCATTTTTTTTTAATTTTTTACTGTTATGTGTGTTAGTTTTTACATTAATAACATTAAAAATATATGAAGCTCATTTAAATGATCTCCATTGGCTTTAATACAGTCCTTAAACATTGAGGCCAGTTATCGATAGAAACAAACACTCTCCCCATGGAAAAAAATGTCACTGCCAATCTTATAAATTATCATGACGCTTAGAGCATGCCATACTCTCTAAAACTAACCATAAATCCTAATCCAGCCGAGTATGATCGGGACTAGATGACGGGCAGTCTTCACCTCTGATGAAGTCCGAAACGTTTGTTTTCAACCACGCTTGGGTGGATCGAGCTTTATGAATCGTGGCTGAGTCTTGCTGAAAGGACCATTCTTGGTTATGGAACATGGTGTTGTTAAGAGGCTTAACCACCTTCTCAAGTATCGTATCTTGATACACTTGGGCTGACGTTTTGACACCTTTTTCACAAAAATATGGCTCAGGCACTCCTTGATAGCTGACACCCCACCAAACCGTCTCTGAATTCAGATAATATCCAAGTTGTACTCTGCTGACTAATTGGACAGCTTTTATAGAGTTTTGAGCATAAACTCGGTCAATCTGCTTGTTAAAACATTGCTCAATAGTAAAAAAAATCGCGTCAGTAAATATAAAAATATTTTAAATAATGACTACCACTACATCTTTTATAGGTTCCAAGTCCTAAGTCATCTTTTACGTGACATGGTTTTAGGTGCTATAGTCATTTCCCAAGATAAAATTTTATGCTTTCGAACAGGATTTCTTCGAATTCTTTCCTTCACTGCTTTGATCGCCTTTTTCGTACGAATACTACGTGGACGACCAGATCTTTTTCTGTCACAAATAGAGGAGGTTTCATTGTACCTATCAATAGCCCGGTACACGAACCCTCGAATAATACCAAGCATCTGCTTGGTATTATTCGAGTGTTCGAGTGTTGTTGTTATGGAGAGTCTCAAAAATTGCATTTGGCTCCATACCTACTCTGTGTCTACTCAAAGCAATTCGGTTCACTTTATCACCCCTCTCCATTTTAATATCACAAAAATATTTAACACCGATTGGCGCGAAAATGAGAAAATGCAATGAATATTCATAAACGAATGATATATTCCAAATTCAAATGTAATATTATGTTTTTTTACTGTAACAGTATTTATGGATGTATATTCTTCCCTCTACCTGCTGAATGTCTAATTAAATAACTATTTACTTTTATCGGACCATAGTCAATTTGGGAAATACTTTTGAAAATTTTATTCTTCTTTGTTTATGCGCTTTTATTTTCTATAAAATGAAAGAATGAAGTGGCACGCCAGGAAAAGTACCTGTTTGTTATGTACATGAAACCGCGGAAAGAGCAGCAAATTATGTGTACTGTGATAATACTGTTTAATACCATCAGGCGGGTAAGTTTACTTGCCATCTTTACTGTTATGTTAGACTGTGAATTAAATTTAAAAAAATTAAACTGAAAGTAGCTGAGAGTTATCTTAAGCTTAATAATTTACCAGAATCTAACTAGTAGTCCCTAGTATTTCTTTGTTACAAATATAAAACTGAAAAGGTGTACGCATGATCATGGCCGTGAAAACGAATTAATCTGACAGCTCTTGAAGTTTTTCACATACCTATGACTATATAACAGATAAAGTAAATTATGCAATAATAATTTACGTTAAAATTAGTACCTACATAGGTAATAAAGTTATGGGTATTATGTAATAATTACGATAGTGTTCTTTCTAGTAATGTAAATGCGAGAGTAAAATGCCGTAGCTTGTCAATACTAAATCTATGCGAATATTTGTTAGACACTCTCCTAACAAAAAATACCTGTCATCAAAAAGCCAGGCGAATAGAGTTACGGGCTTTAGTTAGCAGATCCTATCTAAATATAAAACCAATTTGCAGTGAAAATCCAAGTTCTTTCGTTTGCGCGTAGGTAGCGTTCTATGTAGTGAAATTAATTCGTATATGTACTTGCTTATGCAAGCGTGATATTGCTCTTGATCTTTATTGAAAATTGCCTTTTGAATTAATAAATATTCGGACGACATATGCGTGTCATGCAAAAAGGAAAGATCACGATACATGTAGCGCTTGCGATCAATAAGCCTCTCATTAGCGACTAATCGTCTCGGCTTCAGTATCTGCATACTAAGCATGTGAATTAATTATTTGAAATATGAGTTATAACATGTTTCATATGTATGCATTTATACAAATGTGACGTACGTGTAGCGGTGGAGTCTATCGCTGACGCCATCGCTCTACTCCATTATAAAGTGTTCGGCTTATTCAAACATATCTATATGGAAGAATGCACACAATTGTTTACCCTTGCCTGCATTGCTAAGGTAATTCTGGCAATTGTTGAGCAGAAGAAAATGTTAAGTAATATTTGTGGAACTTACCTTTTCTATTACTAGAATTATTAGTGACTAGATGTGCCCGCGGTTTCACCCGCGTTTATAGTTACTGCGCCGGTCCCGTGGGTGGGAGCGTGATGTTATATATATATATAGCCTTCCTCGATAAATAGGCTATCCAACACTAAAATAATTTTTCAATTCGAACCAGTAGTTCCTGAGATTAGCTCGTTCAAGCAGACAAACAAAAAAACTCTTCAGCTTTATAATATTAGTATAGATATGGTAAGGATTATAATAATACGTTCTGATTATACAACTATGCTAGATTGTGAGCTGCAGAAGCCCCATTGTGGATTAAACATGGAATCTTAATCACAAGATCCTAATAATACTATAAATAGATTTTAAAGTATTTACATTTGGTGCTTATCAAGATGCTATGTTTGTTACTTAATCAAGCGTAAACCATTAAACGGATTTGCATAATATTTGGCACAAAGATAGACCGCGCCCTAGGTTAAAACTGAAGATTGTTTATCTCGGTGTAGGTTTCCACAGGATTCACTTAGGCAAAGCCGCGGGCAGAAACCGGCAGAAACTACTTTACTCAATGATATTTGCTCTGTAAATATATCTACATAAAATCAGACGTATTATGTAACAGCTGTTACAATAATTAGTAGCTAAAAAGCGCTGACGAGTCCGTTTACCTCAATATACTCTGATATACTCTGATTGATCTTGAGTGTTACTATACGACGCATAGAGTTCTTGAGTACCTAAATTAGGCTTTAGCCTTTACTGTCGCTTTATGCCAGATCTACTCAAATCGTAAGGGGAACGTTCGTGGAGTTTCCAATTTACTTCAATACTCACATTACTGCCGACTGACTGCTCGCAAATATAACGTAACGTCGAAATACGTACACATCAACATGCTTACTCGCTGAACTGATTTAACATGGCGTTGAAAGGAGCTGTAACAATACGTAAGGAGCGTCGTATCGATACAATTTGCGTTACCATGCCCTTATTTCATAAGCATAGAATAACGCTCCCGAGCTCTGAGAGCTCTGATGAATTGCCCCATAAATTGTAGCTTACGCTATCCTTCGTGCGAGACGCAAGCGGCCAACTCCGCTCATGCCTCAGAACATTTGGTGCCTGTAAAGATGCTATATTTTCTGTATAAAAATTCGTTGTTACAATGGAATAAAATTTATGATTGAGGTAAGGCGTATGATACATTAAAGAATATGTTGGTTGAATTATTATTGAGTAGGATTATCTGATTGTCATTTCATATTATTATTATTTTCGGTCTTACGTAATGCTATCGGAATATTAAACCATTTGGTATCGGCTGCTATTTGCATTTAAAATAGTTTAATTAACAATATCTTTAGTAGCTCGAAAGACACCTCTAAAATGTACATACTTATCCATACAATTGACGTACTTACTTTTTAAAAACTAGGTATATTATGTTACAAAGTTTGCCAATATTATCTACGATTACTTAATATTCGTATTTATTTAAGGCACATCAACTATATACAAACAATGTGTTACGTTTAATACCGTTAATCCTAAATACAGTGTAAATATATCACTTAAAGGTGTACACACCACTCACATTTTCAAGATTTTACATTAAAGCAATACATATTTTCATATCGTTAATGTCTAGTAAATTTTAAATACAGTTTGATTCCAATACATTTGAGTAGTTGAATTTTATACATTTTCATACACATATTAATTAATAAACAACTCGCATAACGTTATTATTATAATTTCGATCAAGGAATTGAGAAGTAAGTATGCATACTTATTACAAGAATTCGATCCCAGCAAACGCGGTCCTCTAACAGATCAAAAGAAAATTAAAAGAAAACAGGGATGGTTTTTCTTTATCACTTTATTATAGGACTGTATTTTATCATATTATAATCTTGTTTTCAATGTGCGGATGTTATTCTATAAGCGTTTACGTTTTCATTAGGATTCGTAATTTCCAGGTTGGGAAATTGCGGATCCGGTAGCGGGCTGATGCGATGCCGCGGTGGCTTGCGTTGCAGACGACAACGTCCCAAGCATGCGGAAGGAAAGGGGAGGCGGGAGGAGAGGGGAACACCTGACTGCATGTCGTGAGCACCGCTTATTCATTAGCTGCACCTCATCTGTAAGCCATAATGCTATTATCATGCAGTAAGTGGAAATGTTATCTTCTATACAAATATGGTACTAGAAAATGTGGACTGCGTCGCAATTGTCGCAATCTAACATTATTGTTCAGTGTTCATAAATATCTATATTGTGGTTGTTCTCTATACAGCGTGTAAGAAAAGGTGTAGTCACTTTCTCATATTCTAGGGTCTACTGAACTAACGTAAACTATCAAAAATATATCATAAATATAATTTTTAAATCTATTTTTATTATATCAGTATTGGATAGAGCGATTTTCTCATCAGATATCTGAGTTGACTGGATGTTTAAAATTGTGTATCTCCGTGGATAAAATAAGTATGGATACAATATATTTTGGGTATACTATTTTTTATCTTAACCAGCTATTATTCTTCAATACTTTACGATCTTAGATATGACTACGCGTTTTTGTACATGCTGTATGAACTTGTCACAAACAAAATTAATGAAGCAGGCAAAAAACCTATTAAATCATATATTTGTAGCATGAAACGTGGACTTCCCTCAATATGATTGCATGGATGGCGTACCGGTGCACCACGCCGAGTGTTGTAGGTTCGAATCGCACACGGGACAAAAAACACCTTTTGTGATCCACAAATGGTTGTTTCGAATCTGGATGTTATTTGTGTCCGTTATTTGAATGTTTGTAAAGACCCCAGTGATACAGGAATTATAAAACATTTGAAAATGACTTGGAGATAGAGAAACTAGAAGCATTGGGAGCGCAATGAGACGAGGGTCTAGCAGCGTAGAGGAATGCAATATTTGGCAAAAAAATACTGTCTCGATATTGACGAATAAAGTTTTTAACATGCTATCTAATTGAAGAGCAAAATGCATAGAAAGACGAGATCAATTCGTGTAAAATTATATCTCCATTGCTAAATTTTGTTTAAAATATCAATATCTTAAATGTTAAAAGTGAATTGTAGAAACCGTTCTTTAGAAGTTTTTAGTCTCTACCAATGTATTGATACTTCGAATTAATTTGAAATCTTCATCAAAATAATATTTATATTAAATTTCATTCAATTTTCAGGAGTTTTCTTTTACGCTCTGGGCGATTATGAAACAATGTTCATCAAGACATGGTTGCAATTAACGATTGATTAACTTATCAAAGCACAATTTAATTATCAAAAGAAAAAAAGATCCATTTTATTTTATTATTTACTAAGAATAGACAAAACCTCTATAATGATTTTAGCTATAATATCATAAATATTAAAAATAAAAATGGTCAGTGTTATCCTTAGTAGTTTTTACTTAAAGATGCATGGCGTCTTAGCCGCAAAAAGTTTACCGCCGAATATAGGATTCGTTCAATATACATAAGAACTAGCTTGTTAGGTTAGGTTAGGTAAGTTTGGCATTTGCGAGGAAGTGATTTCCATCAAGGAGGCGGCGGAGCGGGAGAGAGAGCGTTTAAACCCTCTCCCCAACCGCAGAGCCGGGCGCCGGAGGGCGCGCGATGACCTCCAGCCACCCTGAGGTTTGACCTGGGGGTGGCGGGCTTTGTGGGCCTGCCCGCCATCCGTTCAGCACCAGGTCCGGGAGGCGGCGTGCGTGTTCCCACGCGCGCCTCTGTGTCGAGTCCGTCTCGTCCCTCTAGGGGGGAGACAGTAGGGAATTTTTGAGGGAGCCTGCCGTTTCATACGGCGGGCAGAAACCTCGGCGGGGTCGCGACCGCATGCGAAAGCGATTCGCGCGGCCCCGCCGATAGTGGTTTTGTCGAGGAACACCGTGGTAGGTTTAGTCGGTATTCCGGGAGGTACATTATTTCTTTTCCATCTTTCTTTTACCCCGGCGAGTCCGACATAATCCCTCCGCCCGCCCCCGCGGAGGGATATGCGTCATTGCATTCCCCCACGTGAAAAAAAAAAAAAAAAAAAAAGGTAAGTTTGGCATAAGAATGCATTTAGTCTTACAAGCTATAGTGGTTGCGAATCCCATTTCCAAATCGGGCAAAGCATTCTAGAGATTTCCTATTAGAAAATTCGGATTCTGGAAATGTGCCGCCGACAGGGCAGGCTCGCCGTCTAATTAACCTAAAACATAGTTGGCGAAATGTTCTAGTCTAAATGGTGGTGAGCAGTTGGCTAGAAGCGGAACAGCGTTGATTGCTTTGGAAATCTACAAGATAATGTTTTGTATTATAATTAACGGAGGCTTAAGTGCTTCATAGGGCAATTACGCGTTATTCATTAACGGTTATTTTGAAATTATACATCATATATTTGAATGAAAAGTAATATGTTTTCTTTCTGTTGTTTCCTGAATTCCCTTAATGGATAGGAATCCATGACCATGACTATTATATCAGCGTATTTCTTATTCAATCCATGTGTCCAACCGACACTTAACATCCGTGAATTTTGTGATCGCCAGGGTGATCACTGAACAGAAGAGGACTGAAGGAACACTAAGAATACTAAGGCTACCCAGCAATGCCACTGCTTACGGTTAAGGAGGAGCGATTGACAGGTGAGTGGAAAAGAGTAGGATACTAATATTGCAGCGGAGTGCACCATCGATGGCTCAAGAGAGCTGAGATCGCATTCTCGAGACATTTGTATTGCTACCAGATGAGTTACAACCAGGAGGGTTATCAGAGAATATGATACTAACGTGGCTAGGACCTGGAAGATACATTTAATGAATTCACAGACGTTTATAAAACATTAATATTGAATTCAGTGGTATCTGTTATAACATATATTTAGAAACTGTAGCAATAAATGGAAGACTATTAGATACAAGAGGAAAACATTTAGTTATAGCGTATATCACAGCGTTAACTTAAAATTAATCCGGCCTTCCGGTCTTGGAAAGGTTAGTTAAAGCAACTGTTCTTTAAATAAATTTGAATATTTTCACAATATATTTATATCAAAACGTAGTAAGATATTTCGTAGAATTGAGGATCCCGATGAATGAACGAGCTATATTGTTTTCTAATGCTATACAGCCGCCTACGTATGTTACAAATTAATTACTCTGTTAAAACAAACGCTCTATTTTCGTCGTTCAAAGCTTTTGCGTGACATTTTCTAATTAAAATCGTAAATTATTATCTATTCGATATGTGTTTATTATGAGTCTAACGGATGCTGGCAATTGTTGTAACTTTTAATATTTATAATGATAAGCTTTCTTCTTTCTTCTTTTCGTCCCGGGCCGGGTGTATATTGGTGCTTGCAATAAAAGTATAACAGTACCCTCTATTTTTCTTTCTTGTCTTATTGAGTAAACAGATATGGCGTACTGGTAGCTAAAGACAATACACAGAGAACAATCAGTATGTATTTTCTTCCTTTTTAGTCATCTCTATTTATTTTAGAACGAATAATTATAGACTGGTAGCAGTAACTGAGTTATTGCATAATCCTTTGTTTTACTGGCAGGAGGTACATTATAGGTACTCTCATTTCGGGTATTTTTAGGTGCGATTTGACTGGAAGCGAGATGGTTTATTTGCTTATTTATAGTATTTCTTGACAGGAAATCTCAATAATATTTTGTCCGACTTGGAGATCTAAACCGAGAGCGCATACCTGTTTTTTTAACCACCATTGCTGTGCCAAGGTAGTTAATTTAATTTTTGTATGATTTTGCCTATGTCAAGCAATGGAAGTCTATCGGCTGAGATGATGATGATGATGATGATTTTCTAAGATATGTATATAATAAAACAACTTTACTTTGAATGATACATGCTTAGTTTTAACATCTTTATAAACTAGGTACACTTCATTACAAATTGAAGTGAGTAGATCTATATAGATTATATCAAAACTATTTTAATTCGTTATTACGAATTAAAATAGTTCATACTTCAAACTCATATAATTACAATAGCTATTGCTATTGTAATTATATGAGTTTAACTTAAATATACATAAGTACTTTTTAAAATAATATTCACATAAATATAATTTTTTTTAAAGGAGATCCTCTTGTTGTAATATATAACTTATTTAAATAGAAAGTTAAGTACAAGTATTTTCGCTTGAAGACTCCTAATAATAAAAAGTTAATAAGTTATGTAGGCGTTAATTCAATTTTATGCTACCTTATAATGAAAATATTGTAGAGATGTAGGATGTAAGCAAGCAAGAGTAGCCCGTGACTTCTGCGTGAAATAAGCTTTTTCTCTTTCGGTTAATTTGTTAGTTTGGAGTGCAAGTCATTAAAATAGGGATCCACATATTAACAGTACGTGTTCAGGAGAGTTAGTATGACGACTTTATGTCATTTCTGAAGTACGCGGGGCGCGGTAGACTACTTTTCTCTCTGAACCAAACAAAGATACGACACAGAGGCGCACGTGGGAACACGCACGCCGTCATCGTCGCCGCATCGGGTGGCGAGCAGGCCCACGCAGCCCATCAGGTCATCTCGCACCCTCCGGCGCCCTGTTCTGCGGTTGGGGAGAGGGTTTAAGCGCTGCCTCTCCCGCTCCGCTGCCTTCTTGATGGAAATTACTTTCTCACAATAGGAGGCGACGGCGTTCCACGATCTCTCACTCCGGACCATAGACTGAACCACGGCTGGGTGTGAGAGGGCAGCCAGTCCGACTGCCGTGATCAACTCACGGCGCTGGGATGCCCAGGCGGGGCATTCCGCCAAAGTGTGTAGCGCCGTGTCCACAACAACATTGCGGCAGGCGCCACAGTGATGACATCCGGGCGTCTCCTGTCAGCCTATGTGACACAGGAACCGGCCAAAACAACCGTGGCCAGTCATTACCTGTATCAGCCGGAAGGCGAGAGCGCCATGCCACCTTTCCAGCCACTCCTCAAAAATGGGACTTACCGCCATGATCGCGGCGTGCCCGGCACTGGGGTGCACAAGTCCATTTTTCCATTCTTTCACCAGGACCTGGCGGAGTTCGGACCGTACCGCCTCTAAAGCGGGAAGACCTGTTCCTTGGCTCCGAACTAGCGCTTCCTGGCGCCAACGGTAGAGCGACGCTAGAAACGCCGCTTCCAGGTCCCAGGGCATCGATCCGGTGAGGAGACTCGCTGCCTCGAACGAGATCGTGCGGTAGCCTCTAATTAACCTGACAGCCATTGCACGCTGTGGCGCACGGAGCGCCAAAATATTACGGGCCGTCAGGTTATTTCCCCAAACTGGTGCCCCATAAAGGGCCCGACCCCTTCGTAGAGCCTCCAGCAGGAAGTGCCTGGCCCCCTTAGGTAGGGCAGCAGATGTGCGAGCTGCACCTGCAGCGCCCAGAAGCCTGGGGGCTAGACTACGAAAATGGGCTACAAAGTCCCATCGGCTGACGAGCAAGAGACCCAGATACTTACGGGTTGGCTCGACAGCGATGCGGACCCCTCTTACCGTCATGCTTGTTAAGACTAATGAACATTTAAATTAATGTTGGAATTCATCCCGACACAACAGTCTGGATCTTAGCCTAAAATTTAATCCAAGCTAAATAGTCGAAGTAAGAACAATTAATACTCTAAAACGTTATCGTATAGTCTGGACAGTAACAAATGAGATTGATTATTATTAATCTGTGCAGTTAGTTAACACTTCAATATTATAAATTGGGTTATATATGTATATACAGTCCTCTTCACCGATTCCGATGACAGCGACCCGGACTAATTATTGCATCTTTTGTGGGCTCTATGATGAGTAGCAAAACCAAATTTGGTCTTGAAAACCCGGTCACATTGTGTGCAGAAGAGCTGACCAACATCATTGTATGAGTAGTTATAAGAAGGCTTGGGGCGTCTTTTGCGTAATTGGCGTTTCTTGTCTAGATCTTCAAGACGATTTGTTTCAAAGCGTTCGATTGCTTTGTAGATTGAAGTTCGCCAATGTCCTCGGTTTTGACCTAGCACTTGCCATCGATCAACGGCCAAACCACAAGCAATAAGGTGACGTTTGAGAGCGTCTTTGTATCGTAAGTATTGCCCACCCTGCGTTCGTTTACCTTGGGTGAGCTCTGAGTAGAAACAACGATTTTAGGTAACGACTACTATCCATGCGCTGTACGTGACCACACCATCCCAGTTAGATCTTCATCAATAAAGAATTCTGTGTATGCCTATAAGGTCGTGCCATACTACTTTATTACCATGATTTGTCAGAGACAGATAAATGCCGTTTATCCATCTCTGTGACTGCAATTACCATGACCTAGCAAATTTTAAAGCGCTCTGGAATGATTAGGGTGTTGATGCGATCTTGATGAAATTGGGTTACTATTGTATCCAACAGGTTAATATGAAAACAAATCTTTGAAGACTTTCTAATAGCCAATAGAAATATTTCTAGACGTTATTGATAGGCAACATCATCTAATGTTCTCAGGGCAAATCAGAACCATGTGGCAAAGCAGGAGTAAAAAATCTAGCTATGAGTTTTTGAAATCAACAAGTATGTTCGGTGATGGGTTTGAGAGAAAGAAACAAAAATATATAATACAGCAGAAATTAACATTCTCTGCCTTATTCTACAAAAAAGAGGTGTTAATCTACATAATAATATGTATATATTTATACTACGTTACATTTGACATTTTTAAATATAATAGGTTAGGTATAAGCGAATCAGATACACAAGCGTCTCGATAGTGATATAACGATCCCACAACGAAATCACAGGGGTCACAAGTGGCATACAAACAAGATCGTCCGTGAACCGTTCGTGTACGTCTATAACAAACATTACAAGTATTTGAATTGACAAATTATATTTGCGTACTGTTGGTAAAAGGTTGGAACAAATGGAAACTTATCGGTATATATAGTTATGGATTGCACGGTTGTATGTACTACGTAATATGATTTGGAGATCGGTACACGGCAGCTGTGTCACACAACTGAATGTCTCTATGAATGATGAATCAATTGTTCGGTTACAGAATTGATTTACAGTTTTCAACAACTTCTTGTTGTATCAAATAGTAATTGATTAATCATAATACATTTTAATGGGCGAATATTACCTTAGTTCGTGTATTTCGACTTCGTTTTGGTTCAGTGTACCAGAGTTCGGAAATTTTGATTAGTTTCCTTTTAGATAATTTACAATAGTAGCACACAATTTATGAACGCAGCATACGACTTAAGTCCGGCCTTGTACCTCAGAGAACACGGAAAGCCTTCGGTAGCAGCTGTCATGAATTATTTATTTTATTTTAGCCGTCCCGGCTGTCCTGACAGACAATATAGGAAGTTTTATAGCCTAAAGTGACCTGACGCCTACTTTAGTTCTTAAGTCATATGACAAGCCAGATTGACTATTAATGTAATGTAATGCGGCAATTCTGTCTATGATTTGTCAGAGATGTTAAACAATTAATACCAGCTTGCTTACAAAGCTGCTCCAAAGCTGTATGGGTTACCAAAAATACACAAGGTAAACGTTTCCCTACGTCCTATTGTGAGTCAGATCGACACACCAACTTACAGACTGGCTCAGCACGTAGCGAAGATACTCTCACCACTCAGAGGCAACTTGAGAGCATATGTAAAAGATTCATACCATTTTGTGAGTGAGATTAAACACCTACGTCTCACTAACAAAGAAACAATGGTTTGTTTTGATGTACAGTCATTATTTACATGCATACCTGTACATGACTGTATTGAAATAACTAAAAAAAAGCTAATAGAGAACAATATATATAATATAATAATAATAATATCAGCCCTGAATTAAACTGTCCCACTGCTGGGCACGGGCCTGTTCTCAGTGTGAGAAGGATTAGGCCGTAGACCACCACGCTGGCCTAGTGCGGGTTGGCAGACTTCACATATCTTCGAGAAAATTATGGAGAACTCTCAGACATGCAGGTTTCCTCACGATGTTTTCCTTCACTGTTAAAACAAGCGATAATTAACTATTTAATATGCATATAACTTCCAAAAGTTAGAGATGCGCGTCTTGGGTTCGAACTCAAGACCTCTGCGTGGCAGTCCAACGGTTTCCCAACGGTTTACTATAACAATATGCCTAAGGAATATGCAGAAATACTTAACCATTGCTTAACAACTGACTATCTGTTGTGGGACAATAAATCCTACATACAAGTAGATGGTGTGGCAATGGGCTCACCAGTATCGCCTGTTGTTGCCGACATATATATCGAGAACTTCAAGGCTCAAGCTTTGCAGACTGCCCCCATCACACCCAGGATTTATAAGAGGTTTGTAGATGAAACTTTTACAATATTACCAACAGATAGGGTAAATGTTCCTAGAACATCTTAATTCCATTAATAACAACATCCAATTTACTATGGAATTAGAGGCAAATAATTCATTAGCTTTCTTATATGTATTTGTCATCAGGAATCCTGATAATACCTTGAGCCACACTGTGTATAAGAAAAAAGACCCATACAAATAGGTACTTCAACGGTGAATCTCACCACCAACCTAAACAGTTAGCTACAGTGGGAATGTCTTTGTTTCAGAGAGCCCACGGGATCTGTGACAAGAAACACCTAACATGTCAAGCAAGTACTGCAAGACAACAAGCTCCAACATCCGCGCCACTGTCACAGATCCTGAGAAAAGCCAGCCACAGTCGGGCGCCAGCCTGCCATACTACCATATGTAAAGGGTGTCACTGACAAGATTGGCTATATTTTGATGCGAGCTTCAATCAACACATACTTCAAGCCGCCAACGAAGATAAGTCAATTTTTACCATCCGTCAAGTGCCAACTACCTTTAAAGATGCAGGGGTCTATAAAATAGATTGTGACTGTGGACTCTCATACATTGGTCAAACCAAGAGAAGCATAGGCACCCGTAAAAGAACACATAGCTGATGTAAAACACCTACGCTCGTTGAAATCTGCTGTGTATGAATATGTGCAACAGGGGACCAACCATTATCTGCGATTTGTCAAACAACAGGTACTCGCAAAAGAACACCGATTCCTACCAAGGATGCTTCGCGAGGCTATTCAAAATTAAAAAATCATCCTAATTTCAATAGAGAAGATGGATGGAATGTACCACCAGCTTGGGATCCAGTAATTCAGATAGTCAAACCTAAGAACAAGCAAAACACAGTCAGACTTCATGATACTTTGAGCTCTTTCTGCGTAAATAGAAACACCAATTAAAATAAATTATGTTCGGGTACTTTGAAAATAACTACACTTAGAACATTGAGACAACCACCATCTTAGTCTCCCGTGAATTTGGCTGCTGAAAAGCAAGCGAAACATCGGGGAAAGTGTAAAATTAAATCTAAATAGTTTTATAATTTAAATAGCTTAAATAGTAGTAAACAGTAACTAGTAAAAGTGTTTAACAATAGTAGTTTAAAGTTTCAAAATTATGTAATAATAGTGTTTTATAAAAAATAAACAACGCTATAAAATCCGTATAAATTTGTTTAATTTCAATGTATAACATTTGCGTAAACGTTGAACGTTGGACAAAATCAGATAAATGCCGTTTAGCCATCTCTGCGACTGCAATAACCATGACTTAGCAAATGAATACAGTTAAGGCACAATTGATTTGTTTTCGCGAGTAGATAGTATATTACATTCCTATAGTTGGAAGGTCCACAGAGGGTCGACAAAAATCTAAAGTCTACATGATTTGATATCCTTTTTTTTTATTTTTTTTTTTTTTTTACTTGGGGGAATGCAGTGACGCATATCCCTCCGCGGGGGCGGGCGGAGGGATTATGTCGGACTCGCCGGGGTAAAAGAAAGATGTTGAAAAGATAATGTACCTCCCGGAATACCGACTAAACCTACCACGGTGTTCCTCGACAAAACCACTATCGACGGGGCCGCGCGAATCGCTTTCGCATGCGGTCGCGACCCCGCCGAGGTTACGGCCCGCCGTGTAAAACGGCAGGCCACTACGCGAAGAGACCTACCCAAAGGACTCACTTCTATAATATACCCTACTGTCCCCCCCCTAGAGGGGAGACGGACTCGAAACAGAGGCGCGCGTGGGAACACGCACGCCGCCTCTTGGACCTGGTGCTGAACGGATGGTGGGCAGGCCCACAAAGCCCACCACCCCCAGGTCAAACCTCAGGGTGGCTGGAGGTCATCTCGCGCCCTCCGGCGCCCGGCTCTGCGGTTGGGGAGAGGGTTTAAACGCTCCCTCTCCCGCTCCGCCGCCTCCTTGATGGAAATTACTTCCTCGCAAAAGGAGGCGACGGCGTTCCACGACCTCTCACTCCGG
Organism: Catocala nupta; assembly: GCA_963675205.1. NCBI lineage: Eukaryota > Metazoa > Arthropoda > Insecta > Lepidoptera > Erebidae > Catocala > Catocala nupta. The sequence continues at coordinate 18,965,004 of OY776086.1, read as the reverse complement.
ACCATAGACTGAACTACGGCCGGGAGCGAGAGGGCAAGTGATTTGATATCCTAGTGTAACCGTGTAACCTCGTGTAAACTCTTGTAACCAAAATGTACCAGTCTAATATTAACTTCTATAATATCTAGAGAACAACAAACTTCATATAATTATAAAAAAAAAAAAAAAAAAAATCATAGTCAATGCATAACCTATGTATTTACAATGTAAGCGGAGTAGGTATTGTTTTATATAGAACAGGTTTTCCTACGATATCAGATGAGGCTGTTTAGTTATAGTGGACCTTTGTGATTCTTTGTGATTCAAAGTTCTCAAACGGCTTATCAACAAGAGATTGGTTTACCACCTGGAACATTTCAATCTACTTTCTCCTCAATAATTTGGCTTCCGTAAAAAGTTCTCAACTGATGATGCGATCCATAACCTACTAGATTTTATAGTAGAAAATCTAAACGCAAGTAACACGGTCTTAACAATATTCTTGGACCTTGCGAAGGCCTTTGATACAGTGCCTATTCCTAACCTTCTAATGAAGCTGGAAAACTTTGGAGTCAGAGGCCCTGCCCTTGAATTGTTCAAAAATTATTTAATAAATCGCTCATAAGTTGTTGTTATAGGTCAACATTTTAGTGATGAACTTCCTATCCAATACGGGGTTCCTCAGGGGAGTATTTCAGTCACCACATTATTTCTAGTATTTATCAACGACCTCTGTAACCTTAAATTTTAAAACGCGAAATCCGTATCGTTCGCTGACGATACTGCCATCACCTTTTTTGCTAAGTCAGAACTTGAAATAACTGCACAAAATGTTGTTGATGCTGTCTTAAAGTAGCTTTTCTCACACCCTAACCCTTAATACTACTAAAACAAAGTTTATAACCTTCTCGCTTAACACAACTTCTCAACTCATAACACCTTTAACCTTAATAGCTCACTTTTGTTCTTCACACTCTAACCCTTCTTGTGAATGTCCAACTCCTGACTCCAGTAAATCAGATTAAGTACCTTGGCATAATCCTAGATAAAAACTTAAATTTCAGGCACCATATTAATACTTTATCAGGTCGTGTTCGAAAGTTCATATTCATTTTTAAAACGTTACGACACGTAGCCAAGCCTTTTATCATGCGTAGTGTATACTACGCACTATGCCAGTCAATCATCATTTATTGTATCTCCAGTTAGGAAGGAGCAGCGAAGACTATAATTATGAAGCCACTGGAGATAGCTCATCGAGCCATACTTAAAGTCTCAACATTCCGACCTATATTATTCCCAACAACCGAGTTATACAAAGCGTGTAATTTACTTAATGTAAGGCAATTATTTATCGCACGCGCACCTCTTTCAGTAATATGTCCTATCTACGGATTGTCACACCATCATTGCAAAAGTACTGTTACAAAATTGCTCCTTTCTTTTAATTATGAAAACACCGAACCGAAGAACTCATAAATAAATAAATACACATAATACACACATATACACACACTCTCACATGCACACACATACACACACTCACACTCTACTTAATAAGAAATGTAATTGTCTAATTGTTTTACTTACTACTACTGCTGTTATTAATTTTAATAATAGAACATGACACGTGCATCAAAAATAAAAAATATTTATAGGGGACCGGCAACACTGGCTACTCAGTAATCTATCTATGAGAACAGTACTCTAACCATAACTTATTGTAGATAACGCATACTGTCAACTACGAGTATAAATGAATACCTGTACCACATAATACACCTACAATCTCATCTCTGTAAATAAATAAATAATAATTATTATTATTATTAAAGGAGACGGATACGCTTTCATACATTCTTGGGCCTGGATGTAAAAGGATGAAAGTTGAATGAATTTAGAGCTTATATATTACCAAACCATCTCTGAAAATTCTACGGATTTTGGCAATCTGAGAGCAGAGCTATAAGAGATTTAGTAAAAGTGAGGTTATGCAACAAGTTGACAACAATCTATACTAAACAGCTGATTTTTGAGCTGCGATTGCTACTTTGTTTTACTAGACAGTTATTTACTATATAAATTGTTATATTTATTGTATTGTATTGAGTGGGAGGATATTAGGAAACTCACAAATAGATTAAAATATAGGGAAGACAAGGATGTGATGTATAAAAATAAAAATCACTTTTTTAATAATAATTATCTTTTATTTATCTTCAATTATAATCAGAATATCATCTAAGAAGTACGCAGGTGGTAGATGGCTGACTCATGATGCAAGAGAACGAACACAGCGGAGACATACACTACGGTGGCCAAGTTGTTGTGGTTCATCAACAGATGGTTGTTGAGCCAAATCCCAACAAGCTTGGCAAATATAGTCACTGCTGTTTACCTGAAAGATGAGAAAAGTTAAATAAAAGAAATCATGATTACTGTAAAATATACAGTCAGTTTAGGTTTTTAGTTGTTTTTACATGTAAATAATCTTCATATGATTATTATAATATGTTTAAGTATCTATACTTTATTTATAAGTATAATGCAGGGGCCACACTTAGGTTTAATGCTGATAATTATTAACGTGTTTAGGAACACCTATTAACAAGTAGAGTCAACTATTGTAGCAACAAGCATGATTTTTTACAGTAGGTAAGTATCTTTTATAATGAAGCCGCTACTAAGAAAGGATTTATGGAAAATCAACCTCTCAAAATCGATGTTTAGTAGGTATCCAATAACGCGTTAAAAAACGACGTTAAGCATTAGTGTTGCTCCTGCATAATTGTTATGGAAAACATAGGAAGGAACCTATAGTGAGAGACGCTGGGTAGCCAACAAACAAAAGGTTGTACTTACAGGTTCTGGTGCACGCCATTGACGAATCACTGACAGTGTCGTTTCATCATCTAAAGCTCGTCGCCCCAGTGTATTACAGCGACTAGTCGCTATACCACAATTCACACAGCGATCCATGGTGTCAATATCCAATCGATAAGCAGGACGTAAAATACAAAATAACGAGCCAAATTCAGACGAGTAAACGAGTTTATTCGTGTCCGTTAAGATTGCAAGGGTCGTACAAGTTAAGCAAGATCAGAAGTCCGTAGAAAGAAAGCACTGGTTGGGGAATATATATAAAAAAACTGGAAACACACTCAAAACGCACACGCAGTAAACGATACAAGACGAGTGATCATAGATTGAGAGTCAGGTAGCTGTCACTGTTAGCACAGATTAAAAATACAGTTGACAAACACAGGTAATAAATCGATCTGTAAACGAGAATCAATTTACAGATTTATTTTCATCAAGTTAGTATTTCGACATTTTTAACTGTTGACATTATGTTAATTATTGTTAAATACATTTACTTTGATTGAATCAATCATCTGGTGCAAGTGATTTTATGTTTTTTTATTTAATACATTCACATTAATCGATTATAGTAATCGATATCCTATTTTATTAGTGACATAAACTTATTTTTAAGATTTCTTATCTTCCAGATTGTAAATTAAGCTAATTTTTTATATTTTACAATAGAAAAATACAACGCTTTTTTTAAACCATATCTTAACTTAAAGCAGTCAGGCCCAGAAATCCCCGTCTCCTTTTGTCATATTAATAATCTCCCTACTACAGTAATTGATAGGTATAGCATATTTGATTCGACGTGCGTATCTATAGCTCTTCCTTGATGTGTTTGATCGTTGGCTTTTTTTCCTAACGTCTAAGGGCACTTAAACTAGCGTATCTCAAATATAGACATCCGATGAGCGTATACGCAGCGCAGATGATGCGACATTTATCGAACACGAAACGTGATAACGTACTTAATATGAAGGGGCCCTCAATGCGTCTATAGTGGTAACACCTTCTATCCAATAAACATGAATGGAAAGACACACCGTCGTCGGTCTAACGTCTAAAGCTATATAATATGGTACATAACTATTGTATAGTCAAAGTTAAATACTCGTACAGTGTTCTTATTCTTGGTAAAACGTCATATTGAGCTAAATATTTGTTCTAGCTATCAATAGTGCAATCATGCAATTTTGACTGTTTATAACTGTATGATGATTTCGACGTGACCGTTTCACGCATATAGCAAATTTTATGAACTGCTTGTGTGTGACATAAAATATAATATAATAAAATTGCCTATGTGTATGAGAAGATCGTGTAGGTCTATGTCCGTATCGTAAACAAAATTCGAACCTTGCATATATATCGTAGAGACGCCATATTTCGTAATGTAGGAGCCTAATTATCTGTAGGCGGGTGGTGTTAAAGATATTTTGGTCATAAATTAGTGGAGACCTTTTGTGTAGGGGCAGCTTCGGGACTTTGGTCGGCGGGCGATAATAGGATCCTTGTCATCATATGTATGCCTTTATGCGTTAATACTTGTTGAACATTAGCTACGTAAAATAATTCTGTGTGAGCTCATTAAGGTGTCTGACTGTCTAAATGTATGAGACTAGCGCAGTGCCTATGAGTCATATTTTGCTTTAAAATGTTTAAAGCAATGTTTATAATTCATCGCGCTTATTTTATTTGATATGCCTGTCTAATATTATATCAGCATAATATAAAATGTGTCGCAATATATTACTATATGCGTCATCATTTGCAGCTCTAACAGTCTTAATTCAAATAAGCATTATTATACACATCTCGAGAGAAACACATAAATATGTTTCTAAATGTAATATTATGTAAAAAATACAATACCTACTATTCGAAATTCAAAGGAGCTCGTTCTGAATGTTAATATACATTACCTGACTATGCACATAAATGTCTGTGGTAATATGAAATTAATAATTTATAAATATTAAGTAACGAATGAAGGTATCTTATGATAATATATAACATTGATTCGGTCGAATAGCCATTGACTTTGTTTAGAGCCTTCCATGGCAACAGGAATTCTGTTACGATTTGGTTGTTATGTTTGTTTTAGTAATGATATTAGCCTTATTTACTGGTGTTTACGTCTTAATTATTTACATACCCATACCTGCCTATTTATTTTTGCGAAATGAGAATACACAGGCGTCATACTTTTTTCTGCAGCTATAGGTTGGATCTCCTTTTTAGTGGTATTGATTTAAAAGCTGTCTCTTGCATTAGGGGTCAAGCCCTGTGTCGCAGACACTTTACCAAGATAAAGTAATATTATAAAGAGGAAAGATTTGATTATTTGTTTGTAAGAATTTAACACAAAAACTATTGAACCGATTTTAAAAATTCTCACTTCATTAGAAAGCTCTATTATCACCGAATAACATACATAGGCTATATTTTATTTGAAAAATTACTGTTACTAACATAACCTTACCTACTTTTACGCGAGCAAAACCGCGGGCAAAAGCTATTACATATATAAATACATATATACTTAGTAGTACATCTAATCCAAATCACATCGTAAAATTATACGTTCACATAACTCCGATGACGTCTTATTTAACTCATAGAAGGCATTTTAATGCCATGACTAAGATTATTAAATTTCGCTACGGTCTTTTTATTAATGCAGTCATATATCACAATCAACATTACCTTTTATGCGATTACAAGCTAAATTCAAATACCGTTTATAAAGTATATTTTTAGTACCTATGTCGATTACTGTATGAAATCGCGACGTGGCTCTCAAAAATGAAGGCAATAGACATAAAGTGCACCTAGAAAAGGGACAACCATCTCTTGTAAGTAAGTACTGTGGGAATTGACTAATAAGTGAGAGGAAATTACTACTTAAATAAAATACTACGACATCCGTGCAGTTAAATTCACTCAACGCACACAAAATAATCTTTCTACGAATTCCAATCAATCTATTTATATAAAGGGGCTCATTGATATTTTCAAAGGAACGTTGTAAAAGAAAAAGTCATTTATCTTCGCTTAATTAGCGTCAGGTAAAACCGCTGGATAAAATGGTGTACCTTAAACTTTTCCTAGTCTTAGTTCAAAAAGAAAATGTATAATTAATCTGTGTTTTTCCAGTGTTGTAACTTTGTGCAAATCATTACGGTCGGTCGTAAGATCTGGGAGTCTATTATTGAGGAAGGAGAAGTATTATTGATATTTTCGGTTAAATCATTTTCAAAAGCAGCAGTGTCTAGATTGTAAGCCGATAAGAGGCTGCAGATGACGTATGACACATACCTACATGATGTGATGTATAGTTAAACCAAATTGGATGTCAAATCTTCGTTAATACTGCCAAATTAATGAACTGACAAAATAATTGAAAACTTGTATTAACAATCTACTAACTTACTTTCAGTATTATACTTCTGCCTTCCCGTTCAATGATACAAACACGTGATACTAAGTAATAATCATCCCATGCCCTTAAAACTCCGGTTGTTTGTGAAACTGGGTGAGTAGTTTGTGAATGCGGTCGGCAATTGTCTGCGATGTCAACAATACGAGATCAGGCAATCAACCTCGCTAAATGAAGATTTCCTGTTGTTGTGCGGTCTGTTGTCGGTCGCAGGCTGACATCATTCTACGCGTTCGTCATATTTTCCTTCAGCATTTTCCTTACTGAGAATGAAATAATGGAATCGAATAATAAATAACCTTTAACCATTGTCGTGTTCTACATACATATTGTTGAACAAAATGTTATCCTCTACCGCTTGAATTACTTTTGATATTAAATGATTTAAACTGATATAAGGATTTTCGAATAATTTGCAATTACTGATATTGAAGATAATAATTAAACTCATATTTTTCTGATGCAATAATGCGTTCTAATATCAATAAGGAAACGTAGATAGAATGGATTAATTAGGTTAATCCTAAGTATTAATTTTGTCAGAGTTTGTAAACTCAACTACAGTTTAATATACATATGTATGTAGTAGTTAGTTGTTCCAGTTCTGAAAGCGTGGGCGTATTCGCCCACGACTAGACGTGACGACCGTAAGGACCAAGGTTTAAATGTATTAATGGTTAGGTCAGTTGGCTCGACCTGGTTGGTATTTTATATAGTAACAAGCGTACAGCCCGTCTGCTGATAACCGGTCAACGTAACCTATGTGCATGTAACACCAGAACTACATTCGCAAATTGTCAATCTTTAAAAATGGTCATTGTTCTACTAGTACAAGGGGCAGAGATCGCACTGCACACGCCCTTTTTCTTCCACTGCTAATAGCATACTATCTCCAGAAAATACTACTCACCGTAGAAACACAAGACAGGTTGTTTTTTGATCTTCTACTCTATGTTGCAAAACAATAGCTGTAGAATAAAAAAATAAGTACACTCACTCGGGAAAGTACAGACAATGTTTGTCTCTCATAATGTTATGATATGAAACATGTTTATAAAGTAATTTTACAACCGGAGGAGGATCCTAGCCACCGGTCTTAAAATTATGTTTAATTAGTCTAGAAATTATCGTAAAACCTAACAACAGTATCCTTCAGCGAACATAGACAATAAAAGCATTACGTAATTGACAAGTAATACTGCCATTTTTTATGGCATAGTGCGATAGCCACTTTTCATTTGTTATCATTATCATGTGATAATTAAAATAACGTAGAAAGGTTGAAGCTATGCATTATTTAACGAGTACGTTAATTAAATAATATAAGCTTGTGTATTAATCTAGTTACATGCTTTTAGTTTTATATTAGTTATTTTAACAACCGACTATTCGTTGATCCAGTATAGTGTAAAGAAAACATGGTCTTGTACAAGTTGCGGGTATAGTATGTGTGCTTCTAGTCTGACTCGAGTCACCTGTTTGGATAACTGACGCGTGTAACTCGAGCGAGTAGCTTGCTCATGTAACTTTTTTAATAATAATATAATATAGTACATTATACTATAACAGCAGCGATAGCTTAGTGAGAGACTGTCGGAGCGCCACGCAGAGGTCTCGAGTTCGATCCTAAGGCGCGCGTCTCTGACTGTGCGTACTGAATAGTTATATATCGCTCGCTTTAACGGTGAACGAAAACATGTTCTCGAATGAGGATATGTGAAGTCTGCCAACCCGCATTGGGCCAGCATGGTGGATTATGGTCTAACCCTGATCCCTGGTCTCACACTGAGAAGAGGCCCGTGCCCAGCAGTAGGATAGTTTAATACAGGGCTAATATTATTAGACATATATTATAATAAAAAACATATTCTGTACATCGAGGATACCCTTATGTCAAAAAATATTTTTTATTGGATGGCGAAGAGTAAATGCATTCGCATTTACTCATTGCTCTCCTAGGAAAATTGCTCATGTAACCTTCGCTAGCTGCATGCGTTGTGCTCATGCACCGATAGTGAAAGTTTGTGTAATAATCAATCATAACATACTCATTTGTTGTTCGCAAAAGCGTTATACCGTTTTCCTGTTAAGAAATGCCCAGTACCAGTACAGAATTGGAACGAGCAAGGCAAGTTTACTAGTTCTTGCCTTGGAGACCACGCAAAACCAAAGTTCACGGCCGTAATCAAAACCTGTTAAATGAGAAGTCAGACAGACGTCATTCAAGATCAGATTAAGCTAAGACAAAGACCTATAAGACCCTGAAAATATATGACACGTAAAACGTCCTGTGGTTTTTGCTAACCATAAGAAAACAATAGGTAGGTAAAATAAATGTATATTATTGTTTGTGACTTTATTAGCGACTAAGAATGCCTAAGCAAAATGTAATTAGTTAAATGAGTAATAATGACGAGTTTATTGATGTCTAATAACAATAAATATAACTGAAGTAGCATCGTTTTTACACATACACCTCGATTTGGTAGTTGAGACCTGACCCTCGGTCACTCTTGAGCCTGATGTTGGCGTATGAGAAGCCCACACCCCCCGCTGTGATACTGGCGATGGCATCAGTGTGGTCTAAATCACGCGCGATTATACCCTGGAAATCAAGCAAGGAAAAAATAAATGACCAATCCATCTTAATAAGTCTTCCTATAATTATAAACTGATTTTTATATAGATATACATATAATGGTAAGTCAATAAATAATATACTTTTCTAAACATGCCTAGAAACATATTTATTTAGCACAGATAGCACATTAAAAAACTCATTAAAATAAATACACAAAATCTAATAAGTTTTTAAATATCTTCATAATCCATTAGTTGAAATTAATGCGTAATAATTCCATCATAAATCATTAGATTAAAGAAAGGGTAGTATTTAACTGTTCCTCAATTTTTTGCCTTTGTTCCACCAAAAATACTAATTGCACAGCTAAATATGCTTACCAAAAATACTAATTTCACAGCAAAATATATTTAAAGAGGTCTAAGTACAAGGCGGACCCCGCTTCGCTTGGGGCTCCTATTTTTGGGTGGATTTAAGAAGAAACCTAACATAACCTAACCCCTACGAGACGGAATGGAGTGATTTGAGGCTTATAGGTGCTTGTTATGATATATTTTAGTAAGCATATTTTAAGTAATTTTTTATGGTCGTTATATTTAATCCCTTAAAGAAATATTGTGATGAGTGATTATAGTTGTTTTTTGTGTTGAATATCATCATATTATTAAACAATACAGACATCGTATTACAATATATTTATCGTGAAAATTTAAGTGTCTACATTAAGCCTCAAAATTGACATGCTCTGTTAGAAGCTGTGAAAACTATCGTGATTTAAGAACATAGTCTAGCGTCATGCTTGTGTCTACTTGAAGGACGAGACACCGTTGTATCTCACACATATTTCTTCAGTTACATTCTAAAGTCCAACACCAGACATTATTAAAAATCGATTGTATCTGGCTACCGGTATGTCGCTGCGAATCAATAGGTTAACGAAATATATGACTACAAAAAGATGTACCTACATATAATATTTATATAAGATAACATAATTGCATATATACTATGTTTGATATTAATTAAGGTTGTGTTTTTAGAGAACCTAATTTATGTTCGATCACAATACCTATAACAATTATTAATATTTAACGAGGTAATTAATCAAAAATAATTAGCATCCGTAACAGTTACAATGACGAGCTGGCGTTAAACAATGCAATGGCTAATAATAAATGTACAAATTTAAAATGCATATAAATGTATTTATTGAACAGGATTATTAAATTAAAGGCTCGTTTATAGGATTAACAAACAAAGAAGTTGAAGACCTATATAGTAAATGTTTATTCATTTGCTAACCTAGTAAATTTGCAAATAAATAACATAATGTTGATTCAGATAAAAAATATCATTCATATCATCACAGTGATGACACTGTCAAGACTTACTGTTAAGACATGAGTCTTACGGTATATTATTGTGGGGCAAGGCAGCTGACATTGAGACGATTTTTATTCTCCAAAAACGTGCAGTACGTAGCATTTATAATCTAGGTCCACGAGTTTCCCTGAAGGAGCGATTTAAAGAAATAGGCATGCTTACTTTTGCGTCGCAATATATATTTGCAAACATTATGTTTATTATTATTTAATTATATTAATTAGGCCTAATATAATTAAATTAAATCCAGAATTTGCAAGGTGCCTCACATAAATCCATAATCTTGTTGGTGTGTTTTGTTGCAACTGGAAACACAAGTCTATGAGTCTATGACTGCGTCATCGTGTTTGTCGTGTAAAGTAGGTACATTTATTAATTATATTAGACATCTTTTAAACCGTTACATTATTCGGCATTAGCCATAACTCATATTGTGTAGATATCTTTATATAAAATATATTGCCGACCTAACCATCTATTTATTCGACCATAATTATTGTAAAGTTTTGTTAACAAAACATTTTGATTCTATTCCATGACGTCATTCGATCATTCGATACGCAAGTTAGCGGGGACTTCCATGTTCAGGATTGTGTTCGAGCTGGCGATATGTCCACGTATAACACTGCGATAAAATCTAATTAGATGGATAATAGCACATCATCATAGTATTATGATATACTGACTGTGAGCTTAATGTTAAATTCACATCGAATTTAATAAGTAATTTGGATGATATGCATAGATTGGATGGATTAGAGTCAGTAAACATCATTCGTGAAATTACGATTATGTCTTCTGGTGTCTCATCGTTTCGCACATATACAAAATGTCAGAGTATGTAACACACATACACATACATGATGACAACATAATGTTGTTATATATTTAATATTATACAATATTAAGATTTTAAATGTATCAACCATAAACAACCATTGTATACGTACCTAAGACGTAATTTCAATCTCTATTATCTACATAAACACGTACTTAGCTATTGTGATATAATCTACATCAAATGATATAAAAACTACTGTGGCTAACAGACAAAGGCTCTTTGTAGCATTTCACAACTATTTAGAAAAAAACGTCGGTCACATATAAAAAGTCGTCGCATATTAGGTATACATAAACGAAACAACGACAGGAGTATTCAGAATTATGTACTTTAATATATTGAAAAGACTGTATAGAATATAGATACATGTAACCTATTGTCAGTATAACAATATCAGCTCTGGTTAGCACAAAGTCCACGATTGTGAATACTCAAAGCAGGGTTTGCTTGTGTGATTAAATAATTATATTCTGTACCGAAGTACTTATAGTGAGTTGTTATGAGGCTGGACAAAGGTTCTTCTACTACGACGGTTGTTGTAGGTTTGATCTGATACTCCAATATATAGACTGAGTCTAGGTGTCCTTTAAATGCTTAAAGTGGCCTCGCGATTAAGGGATTATCGCTAGTACGGGGAAAGCAAAAATATATGTGTAGATTTTTTTAATATTTGTAAAAATAGATGCGCCGTATGTCGAGCACATACGAGCAATTTTAAATAAAAAAAAAGTCGTCGTGTGTTTTTCTTCACCCTTTAAAAAGCTGATACTTTAAGTATTCAGGCCGAGTAAAGAATAGATGCATGCATGCGTTTAGCATAATTAAGCATATTGCTATGTCAATATTTTAAAGTATTAATACAGCATTTCCTTGTTGTTTGTAAAAGATATTGAATAAGCAGTTGGACCTCGCATTAGACACGTAATTTTTAAGAATTTTCTGTTGCTAAGCAAGGGAAACGTACTTTCTTAAGATCAATACGGCCCAAATGTTTGCAAAACATTCTTGCTTTGATCGTTGTTGTATTTCTACACTTCGCGCTTACTACCATACAAATTGTATCATAACTATCTACAAGCATAGGCCTTGTATATACTTAAAATGAGACCACTACATGACATGAGTAGTGTATAAAGTTAGCACGTATAAAATATGTCGCTGCGTTCTAAATGTCAACCGGTTTAAACTGGATTTAAAATAATGGATATCTACTTCAGTTTATACTTCAACTTATAGTTATTGTTATACAACAGCTTTATGACAAATATTAATTATTTAGTATACTAAATAAACACTTAATTAAGGAAAGGCACAAACAAAATGAGTGCGTTATCTCTTCTGTGACCCTAATCGCTAGCCATAAGGCGAAATCCTTATTGACATCGTTATTCTTGACGACTCTCACTTGCATAGTACGGGTGTTTGGCTATCGTATCTAAATATCCACACGTTGCGAGAATACACTTTGAACCAAAAGCGTTTACGTCGGTTCAGCCACTGCTGCGCCACTGCTCACTAGTTTACAATTTGTTGGCCCAGCTGACGCTTACGAAAATATAAATAAACATCTTCTGTTTTGAATTTGAAGCAGTTGGGTTTAATTCCAAGGAACCTGACCGAGGCCATCACTTACAATCAAATCAGTTCACTGAATACATTATCTGTTATGCAAATACATTAGCTTTGCAAATTGTTGATCGTCACATTACCACTATCTCATATTTACTGGCATGCATAACGTTTAATTATAATTTTCATTTATTAGTAGTACCATAATTTCGGACTTCCTAATAGCATTATTGTAATAAAATCTTAATCCAAACGAATGTTTATCTAAGAAATACATTAGATATGCTGTTTATCATTTTAGCCGTGTTGGAAAGTAAATGTATTATATTCATTATCATAAGAATTTTTCTCAAGAATGTTGGATAAACAACTCAGAAATATACGTAAATTTACTGGACGAAATATAAGCCAATTACTTTTAGGTTATACAAGAAGAACAAATAAATAGAAAGAAATAAAGGTGGCGAATTGTTGTTACCTTAATGATTTGTTGTCCCGGGTCAGAGAAGAACACCTCTTTAACACGCTTCTTGAGTGGGATGGCATTATATTCGGCTTTCTCCTGCCATAGCAATCTGTTGTTGAAACTCGAGCCCACAATCAGATCCTTTGCGTAGCTCACACAAACAAACGACAAAAGTACAACGAGTAATATCGGTGCGGACTTCATGTTGTATAGCGTGTGTTTCTTATTAAGTAATGCGACCCGGTCAGTGGATGTCGATCGACTGGTTAACTCGCCTACGCCTCGTTCATAAAAAACTCGTTTACCTCAAGTATGAGTAAGCGGGAAACACTGTTTAGGTGTTAAACTAGAGCTCGTGGCCATGTACGAAACTCACCCACAAGTAATATTGATTGGCCCAATGGTACCGTTAATTACAGCCGTATTTTACGTTTGATAAATCAAAGCTGAATAGTTGTGAATCATTTACAAGGCTAGCTAGTGGTGGGTATGGCACCTCACCGCACCTTTGTCTTGTACCAGTAAAGGAACAATGAGCTTCGTATTATATCTATATGTATGTATTGAAATTAAACACTTTATACGGATTTTATCGCGTTGTTTATTTTATTGAATTTTACTACTATTTAAGCTAAATATTTTCTAATTAAAACTGCTGCTGCTGTATATAAATAGTTTTAATTAGAAAATATTTAGCTTAAATAGTAGTAAAATTCAATAATAGTAGTGTTAGAGTTTTCAAAATTATGTAATAATAGTGTTTAAAGTAAAATAAACAACGCGATAAAATCCGTATAAAGTGTTTAATTTCAATGTATAACATTCGCGTAAACATAAGACAATATTATCTATATGTATGTGTTTATAATATTATGTTATTGTTTGTTAAGTAGAGTATCAACTGTCTTAATGCGATGATATGTATCAGTAATGATGCTATAATTAAACTGCTGTGCTCGAGTTCTTCGTAAGAGGTAATAGGATAATGACAGTTATTAATGCTAGTACAGGTTCTCTAAGGAATGGTCCGATTGAGGTTTAATCTAGCTCAGCCACTAATATCTCACGTAGACGTAAGGATAACGGGGGACATCTACTACGTTGAGATTGTTAACGACCTTCAATCTACAAACTAATGTAAGCGTATATTTCAATCAAATTAAGCCGACTTTACTTATACAAATCATTACATGCAAATATTATAATTGTATGAAAGCAATGTTTAACGATAGCTTATCTGAATTTTATGAGTAAAATCCCGGTCACCGATAACCTCAGCAAAGTGTATCGCTTACATTTTGCTAACAAAATGCTGCTTCTTTATCATGTTAAATTTTAACCCGATTTCTTTTAACAGTTGAGAGAAGTTTCATAGTTTATGAGGTACAGGTTTGAATGCTGGGCAGGATTTTGCTGCCATTGTACCTGCTGTTTAAGTAACTTCAATTTACGCAAATTCGTTTATTGCTATATTATTTTCAATATTATTTTTACGATGGTTATAATAAGTATAGTATAGTATTAAATTATATGTGGTATAACTAAGTATTAGTATATTAGCAGTTTTTTTTTGTAATTTGTATTTACGATTCTTTTGATCAAGGGATTATTTTTATCATGTAAATAAAATATTACACGCAGTATGGTTATATTTTATTAAAATATAATAGTGTTATAAAAACGTTGTCCCTTTTTATTGACTTTCTTCTTCTTAGTCGTTGTTTATTGACTTATTTCCTATTTATTTTTAGGAAAGATATCTTTCGCACTATAAATTGTTCTTGTGTCGCGGGGTACTTTACAAACATTCAAACATTGGACACAAAGAACTGCCAGACTCGGAACAACCATTTGAGGGTCACACAAATTTTTGTCCCGTATGGGATTCGAACCCACAACACTCGGCGCTGTAGCAGCGGCGAGGCGACCACTTGAACCACTACGACATCCATGCAGTCAAATAGTTATTAGTCAGTATTGCTTACAAGCGTGATTTTTTAAAACACGACTCGTTGTATTTCTTTCTTTTGGGCCTTGTGTCGCGGGGAAGTTTACAACTGTAAGTACTATTAACGGACACAGAGTACATTCAAATGCAGAACACTTATTATAGCATCAGACAAATAACTGTCCCGTGTGGGCTTCAACTTCATAATCCATAATATTTTGGAGAACCTAAAACCAAGGATTATATTTTGCAAAAATAATGTTGAAATCTTCTTGCTAGTATTAATCCATCAGGCGATTCTGTTTTGTTCGCGTTGCCGATAAACATTAAGGAGTCGAAACATATTGGGGTTTAGAGGTTGTTGGTTTTTACGAATTGCAAAGTAATAAGCAATTCATATGTCTACAACCTGGTATCATATAATTTAATTGTTAGATGAATATAATATAACATGAAACCGTCGAAATAAAGTTACTATAATGTATTTTGAGAGTGCTTAAAAGCTGATCATATATCGTGATATACTTATCAACGATATAAAAAAGCACGCATATGAGAAGCATGAATTTCAGAAGGCAGAAAGCAATTCTAAGCTACTTGGAAAATTGTCAACAATATAATCCAATCAGATTGCTCAAAAAATTCTTCCAAGAAGCATTAAGAATAGAATCTGATGAAATTGCGTCTATATATAGTATTAATGAGTATTTTTTCTAATATAGGCAGTGAGCTAGTGAATCAGATTAACCTCAGCTCAGCTTTAACAATACGCCGGACGACAAAACCATTACATACACCCTTGTACTCATGCCGACGGATGAGAATGAGGTAGATGGAATTATTCGTGGGTTACGTAGGGATGCTGCTGTTGGGTGGGACTCTATTCCAACACTTTTACTGCAAAAGTGTTTGAACACACTACTCCCAATTGTCACTCACATTTGTAATATGTGAATGTCGAAAGGCATATTCCCCAAATGTTTAAAAAAAGGCCATTGTTTACCCAATTTATAAAAACGGGGACAGAGACAGAATCGGTAACTACAGGCCAATATCTATATTGCTCACCTTATCTTAAGTCCTAGATAGGCTATGGAACATACGACTTAAAAAGTTGATGGCAAAAAGCAATATATTTTCACCGAACTAGTTCGGTTTTAGATCTGGAATGACAACGGAGTCTGCAGTGGCCTCTCTCGTTGATCAAACCGCCTT
The DNA here is from genome assembly GCA_963675205.1 of Catocala nupta. Taxonomy (NCBI): domain Eukaryota; kingdom Metazoa; phylum Arthropoda; class Insecta; order Lepidoptera; family Erebidae; genus Catocala; species Catocala nupta. The sequence goes on along the minus strand of OY776086.1, from coordinate 18,948,712 downwards.
GACAACTCGTGGACCACATTGACAGTAAAAAAAAAAATGCCTGGGCATCTTTCTTGACCTCACAAAAGCTTTTGATATCGTCTCTGTCCCACACCTTCTTTCAACGATGGAGTGACTGGGTATCCGTGGCTACGCTCACCGAATATTTAAGGACTACTTATCTGACAGACAACAGTGTGTAAAAATAGATTCTTTAATCAGCAACAGTGTTCCTCTTTGTTTTGGTGTTCCCCAAGTTCCCTTTATATTAACTCCCAATGTAATCTGTCGCTCCCGAACTGCGCCATCTTTGCCTACGCCGATGACACTGCATTGCCTATCTATGGTAAAGACTGGACCGATGTATTTGCCTTGGCTGAACAAGCACTACGTGATGTCATACTATGGCTATCAAGTAGCCTATTAACATTGAATCTAAAGAAAACGACGTATCTACTCTTTTCTATTACAAACTGTACACAGCCTTCAACTGCAACTTTTACACTCAAAGCCTACGCCTGCTCCCCAAACATCCCAGTCTGTTTATGTAACTGTCACTGTCTTATACGAGATTCACTCAGACAAAATATCTTGGTATATATATTGATAATCTTATCACCTGAAAATATCACCTCAGCGATCTAACAGTACGCACTCGAAAAATGATATTTATTTTTAAAAAACTTCGCCTCTCTGCCGATATCAAACTTTAAAAATGATATACTGTGCTTTAAGTCTTTACTGATTTTTTGTATATCTTTCTGGGGCGGCGCAAATACACTCCTATTGCCCTTGGAACGTGCGCAGGTTAAGGTAATGACATTCAAGCCCTTCAGATATCCAACCATTCAACTTTATAAACAATATCAGACTTTTCCTGTTAGGCAACTCTTCATACTTCAGACTCTTACTTGAAAGCATACATCGTTAGAATACAATCCTAATTATAAAAAGAAACGTCTTTCGTACAAAGTTTGCCAAGTTCCAAATTTCCGAACCACATAGGCTTCATGGTATTTTAATGTATTTGGCTGCCACCTGTACAATCGTATTAATAAAAGTTGTAACATCTATCCACTCATTCGATGCCTATGTAAGAGAGAAGTTACAAAATGGCTCATGACCAAAACTTTTGCTCAAACTGAGATCATGCTGAAATTATCGGTACTCTAATTTAATTAATATCCCACACACACACACACACACACACACACCACACGCGCGCACACACACACCCACAAACACACACTCACACACACACACACACACACACACATACACACACACACACACGCACACACCCAAAAAAACACACACACACCTGTGGTTACTTACATATATTATCATAGCTGCTCACACGAACACCTAATATATGTATATTTTAAATGTAACCTAAATGGAATACTGCGAGAGACCTGGTACCCAAAACACAAGTTAAATCTTATATTTTTTAATTATAGTACTTTGCTTGTGTATAAAATTGGTTTGTTTTTATTTCCTGTTTGCTCTTGATTTTTATATTATATTTCACTTTGACATTATTTTTTATTTGATGTTTTGATTTATGTAATATTATTTGTGACGCTGTCCTATTTTGTTACTATTATTTTTTAAATGTTATGTACGCCGATATTCGGGTTGCAAATTAATATGTCTAACTTGAACTCATATCCTATTCACATACATAATTTGTAATCTATAGATGTACCTTTAAATAAATAAATAAATTGAGTACCACAGTACAACAAATTCCATTTTTTTCTTATGGGTGTGCTTTGCCGCATACCTCTCCGCGGAGCGACGGAGAGGTTATGTCGGGCTCACCGGGGGACCGACTAAACCTACCCTGGTGTACCTCGACATAACCATAAACAGCGGAGTCGCGCGAATCACTTTCACATGCAATCGCGACCTCGCCGTGTGAAACGGCAGGCCACTACACAGAAAAGACTCCCTCTACTTTCTCCTTGTTAGGGGACGTAGACACGACACAGAGGCGCGCGTGGGAACACGCACTCCGCCTCGCGGACCTGGTGCTGATCGGGTAGCGAGCAGGCCCACGAAAACACCACCTCCAGGTCAAACCTCAGGGTGGCTGGAGGTCATCTCGCGCCCTCCGGCGCTCGGTTCTGCGGTTGGGGAGAGGGTTTGAGTGCTCCCTCTCCCACTCCGCCGCCGCCTTCATGGAAATTACTTCCTCACAGAAGGAGGCGACGGCGTTCCACGATCTCTCGCTCCGGACCATAGACTGAACCACGACCGGTAGCAAGAGAGCAACCAATCTGACTGCCGCGAGTAACTCACGGCGCTGCGATGCCAAGGCAAGGCAATCCGCCAAAGTGTGCAGCGCTGAGTCCACAACAACATCGCGGCATTTGCCGCAGTGATGACATCCGCGCGTCTCCTGCCGGTCTATACGACACAGAAACTGGCCAAAGCAACCATGGCCAGTCGGAAGGTGAAGGCGCCATGCCGCCTCTTCAGCCACTCCTCAAAAACAGAACTTACCGGAGTTCAACAAATTCTGTATTAACTTGTCTCATGATATATTATGTACTGTGTTCATGCTAACTATAACTTTTTGAAAATAAATATTATTATAATTATTAACTATTTAGTATCACGTCACCGAACAATACTAATCCAATTTCTAATTTACTATATTTTAATTTTCTTAATAATGATTCTTTTGTTATTAATTCCAGCACTTTAAATATGTTTAGCTTTCAAAGGTATTTTAGAATAAGCGGACTTTACAATATCACCTATATTTAAATATTATTTTGCCTATCCGTGTAATATTTTGTGACTTATAAAGAAATTAGTACCTACTTAATATTTATAACTATAGTCTTTTAGCATTAATTTAAGTTAGTTCTATAAATATTAATACTGGTATATATATTATTACTATTCATGTAGTTGCAAATATTTATTGACTTTAACATACCTAGATAATGTTCAATTATAATGCATACCAAGCGAAATAATTGATTTTCATCAATGGATTGCCCGAAACACTCAAATATACAATTCAGAGAAAAATAAACCAAATTAAACAGTCAACAAGCCCGGCCAATATAAACGAAAGCCTTCTTCAAACAATCGGCAAGGTTTAAAAATTGGTGAAACAGAAATCTTTATCAAGGTTTCATGATACCAGAATTTATGTGGACTTACATTTGCGTAAACTTTAGTACTGTCTTAGTAAGTTACCTTTTTCAGCGAGCTGACGTTGTCAACACTTATTCAGTGTTTAAACTACTAAAATAATGGGGTAGCTTATCTGTTTGTGAAATTCGTGTAGCGCCAAGCCATCTAGGAGCTAGCGCTCTAAGCATAGGTAATTTATTTCCTGCAAAGAAGCAAAGTATGCCGGTGAAGCCGAGCGTTTGTACACATTAACGCGGTACACCTCATGAAAAATCGCTTAGGAGACGCTAGACTCTGCCATATATGTACGATATATACGACGCACGCTTTTTATCCCTTTTCTTCCGGTCCGTTTAAAGTGTACTTCGTTCTCCAACTCCACTTGTAATCAGCCCCAAGTAGAGGAATCACACGGTCATAAGAGATTTGTTAGTGCGGAATAAAACTTTTTACTCGGCTAGAATATTAATATTATTTATGACCGCAGCAAGATGAAGTAGGTACATACGTCTGGGGTGCAAAAGAGCAATTGCTTTTATGCAGATGTCTATGTTATAAGTCTGTTACTAGTTAACAAAGTTGTAAGCGTTGGTTTCGATGTTAAACGATATTGTCTTTTGAGAAAGAAAAGTTTAATTCGTAGCTTTCGATTTTTGCGATGCTAGTTAACTGCTATATTATCTTTCGAACGATATTTTTTTAATTATGTGTGTATATCTTTGTTCTATTAGGCAAAAAGTACAGCACGAAATTAAATGTAGTTATATTGTGGAGGTCTTACTTAAAATCTAGTGCATTTTTCACCTTGACAGGCCGCAAATAAGAAGGGTATTAAAAAAAAAATTAGTTAATAAGCATGCCATTATCATCAACTCACGTGGTCTTTTTATTTAAGAAGCAATGCCCACGATCACAGTCGTATTTCTCGCTATCGCGGTAGGGCTAGGGTGGAAGGTTTGTATATTACAAGCCCTGATTGCGATAGTGGTAAGTATTATTCGCGAGTTGTCAAACCCAGGGAAAAGGGCTTACAGTTGTGAAAAAGAAATGGAAGAAGTAGGTATCGATCGATGACAGTGTTAGCTGCCTCTGGAACTACTACTAACCTACCCTGCTAACTGAGCGGAACGCAGTAACAGTGTTTCAACTCTTACGCCGGTTTTCTGTTCTTCTCTGGTTGAACCGATTTATCCTTATCTTCCCTAAATATATAAAAGATAAGCTTTTTCACTTATAACAAAACTGTGTTTCGTGGCCGAAATATACAGAATGGATATTGTCGAGGCCAATATCTTAATTAAAAAGGGACCACGAATGATAAATGATGAGGAGTAGTTATGTAAGTGAGTCCTAGTTTGATGATAGACGGCGTAGTGGTTTAAATGGGCGGCTCTACATTGCAAATGTGTCGAGTGTTGTGGGATCGATCTCCACACGAGTCAACTGTCAAACATTGTGTGATTCACAAATAGTTGTTCCGACACTACGAGTTTTTTGTGTCTGTTTTTAGAATGTTTGTAAAGGTTACCCGCTATACAGAAATTATTATTATTGCGGGACTTCACTTATTACAAATAATGAAAAAAAATTGTTCTAGTAAGGAGTAGTATCCACGAATAGCGCGAGTGGCGTGTATCGATCATCGATGGCTTGAGAAGCCAGGGACGCATACTCACATCCGCCGCAACGCGCCAAAACCGTTAGGATTATAAGAGGTTACCGCACGATCTCCTTCGAGGCGGCGAGCCTCCTTGCTGGCACTTTGCCCTGGGATCTGGAAGCGAGAGCCCTCGCGTCATTACATCAATGGCGCGGGGAGGCGCAGCGATGCGCGCTACGTCAGATCCTGATGGGGGAGTGGAGAGAGCGACTTGTGCAACCAAGCGCAGGGCACGCCGCGAAAGCGGCGGTAAGACCCATTATGGATGAGTGGCTGAAGAGGCGTTTTGGCGCCCTCGCCTTCCGGACGATGTAGGTGCTCTCGGGGTACGGCTGATTCAGGAAGTACCTATGTCGCATCGGCCGAGAGGAGTCGTCCCGGTGCCATTACTGCGAGAGCTGCCCCGAGGACACGGCGCAGCATACCTTGAAGAGTGCCAGCCTGGGCTGAAGAGCGTCGTGATCTCGTCGCGGCAGTGGGGTGAAGCGTCTCTCGCTACTGGCCATGGTACAGTATATGGTCACGAGCGAGAGCGCATGGGTAGCCACCGCCTCCTTCTGCGAGGTAGTAATGTTCGCTAAGGAGGTGGCAGAAAGGGAACGGGAGGCGAACACCAGCCGCCCGGCCCGTGGCGGGCGCTGAAGGGCGCTAAACAATCTCCGGCCCCCATGAGCGCTGGCCTGCGGCGACAGACTAGGGCAGTCTGTCGTCCGTGCAGAAGCAGGCCCGTGACGGCGGCGCGCCGTGTTTTGCGCGCGCCTGTCAATGAATGAGTGTTACAAAAAATGCGACGAGGCCGCCACTACTAAGTGGCGCCCCAAATCTGCCGGGGCTGCAGGATGAATGCGTGAATGATCCCTGCGCCCCGGCCATAGATTGTGAGAAGGAACACCGTGGTAGGTTTTCGTCGGTATTACCGGTATATCTCTATCTTTTTCAGGGTGAGTCCGACATAACCCCTCCGCCCGCCCTCGCGGAGGGGTATGCGCCAATGCTTTCCCCCAAGACAAAAATGAAAAAAAAAGGAAGGGACGCATTGTCAAGGCTTCTCTTATTTACGCAAGATAAAATCTGTTGTTAGGCATATTCAGTTGTAAGCTATTACATAAAATAATTTGTATTTTACACTTTAGCTTAAATCTTAAGTTTAAATTAAAAAGGTACTTAAATAAATTCTACAAATAAAGCTTCTTACGATAATTAAATAACTTGCTATGTAATAACTATTGGCACAACTAATTGAAAAATAAATTAAGCACCTTTTTAGATATTATGAATATTTACTTTATTAGTAAAACTTTGTGTTTATTCTAATTAAACATAACAATCTATACTGATATTATAAAGCAGAAGAGTTTATTTGTTTGTTTGGTTGAACGCGCTAATCTCAGGAACTACGGTTTGAATTGAAAAATTATTTTAGTATTGGATTGCCTATTAGTCGATGATGGCTATAGGCTATATAACATCACACTACGACCCACGAGGGCAGCGTAGTAACGATAAACGTGGGTGACACCGCGGGTACATCTAGCATACAATATTTTGTATTGCTTATGTTAAAAGAAGTTCAAGTTATTTTATAATATTATGAAATTATTTGTACACAAAATTATACTTAAGGAGAATGTTTATACTTATAGTTTATTTATGCCAAAATAAAACTTACAATGAATTCTATAAAGGAGTGGATCCGAAAAAGCCCAAGGCCCGGCGCAAAAGAAAGATATCTGAGGGTTTTGTGTATTTTATTAGTAAAATAAATGTATATATGTGTCATTGGCGCAGGAAGTAGCTAACGTAAAAAAATTGTTTTGTTATTATTTTTCAGGCATAATTTTGAAGCTGTAATATTTTTAACTTTAATTACTTATATAAATGTTATAAACTGTCGAAAAACATACAAAATATCGTAATATACTTCGTTTGTCTTTTCTGGAATAAAAACCTACAAATACTTGCTGGTAAAAAAAAATAACTTGTTGTTAAAATAGTATAAAAATTATTGTAACATGTACATTTCGAGTTCAATCAATATTCAATCATGGTGTCTTTGTTTTCTGATTAATTATTTAAATTGACAAAGAATATCGTTCAACAGACTGAAAGCTGATAATCAGCACCTGACAGATTTCCCCCAACTGTAATATGAAGAACTGATCCTGATATCAGTGGGAAGGTACCATGTGAAGTTGGCGCGCTCCTACAGTAGCGAACATAATTATGAAGAGGACCGGAGTTTATGAAATCGAACATTATCGACATACGGAACAAATACGGTTCAGTTATGAACAAGAAGATAAAAATAAATACAAAAAAATTAGTAATATGCTAAATCGAATCCAGGCATGTGAGAAGCAAGACCTATACGTATATTCTATAGGACAAAGAAGGACAAGACAGAAGTGCGATCAAAGAATATTATTGTTCATGCATACACTTGGAAGTTGCGCTCACGTAATATGTATTTTATACTACCTTGGCCGGGCCCGTCATAATCTTAATGAAATAGACCATCCTGCGGTCTTTTTAGACAAAGTATTAGTAGATATTGAATTGTAACAAAATAAATGATTATATTGTTTTATTCTTCAATCATGTGCGTTAAACACAGAAAGCTAGTTTTACAATACACACTTTTATATTTATATTTTCACTTAAAATATATATAAGATCTGTATAATTCTTCTAAAAATGTGATTTACAACCATTCTGAAACATTTTAAAGTCGATATGTTCCACGAAATGTAATTTTCAATGTATGCCTGAAAATAGGCTAAATACATTGTTTTTAATCTTTGCCACTTCTTGCGGCAAACACACCTATCAAGTAATATTTTACTTAAAATACACAACTAACTTAGATACGTTTTTCCAGCGTCGGGCCTTGGGTAATTTTGTATGGAGTTTGGATCTTCTCCTTTCGTTTAAAGTCATCAATCAGTAACTATTTGATTTTAAAACAATAGGCTTATAAAAATGTAAAACATTACATTACATTTATAAAAGCCTTTATTCAGACATAGAGAGTCAGAATAAGGGTTTAGGTACGTTGTGTACCTAAAACATGGGAGTCCTGTAAACAAATAAACCACACGAATTTTGATAGGACCATAGACAGAAATAAAATACAATAGACTGTCGCTTCAAGTGATGTCTTCTCCAGTATCGCGTAGGTAGAGCTTGTAAGATGTTATAACGCTGAAGGTAATACGAACGATAACATTATTTTACAGATTCATGCAGCGATCAGGGACAGTTTCTGCCATCATTTATTATTCACAAAGTAAGTGCCGAGATGTTTATTCGCAGCTTGCTTTTTAAATATTTCAGTCTTATTTAGTTACATTAAAATGCTCATTGCAAGCCGTCAAAGCTTAATTACGGCATTATGGCTGTAGCAACGAACGGCATTCACAATTTAAGAAGTGCATTCTGTAATTGCTCTTGGGTAATATGTACATTTGTAACCCAGATTTAACCAAAATTTGCATAAAGCTTTAACTTGTCACATAACAGTGCAGGAACAGTGGCTATACTAAGTTTAAATTGCATTTTGGTAGTTTCGGAATGTTGTGGCTGCATGTGCGTGGCCGCATTTTAGCACTAAAATATAACCGGCGATAATTGGTTGTATCTACATAAACTGGCAATATTACGGATCACTGTAACATTGAAGCTACTAACTCTGAATGCATGCCGCTATACACAAGCTGTTGCAAATCACACCATCAGAAACGATATTCAAATTACCTATTTAACGAAATCAACATGATAGTAGAAATAGGAAATGCTACTCGCATTTCCTATTTCTGTTGAATCATTTGTATAGGTAAATCTTCAAAAAATAAACCTTTTTAAGTCAGCCTCTTAAGTGATTGAAGTCTTGTGTTACGATTGCGATGCCCTTACGGGATAAATAAATGTATGAATTATGACCCACAAATCATTGTTTTGATTAGTAGACCATAAATATGCATACTTATGTACATTAATATATGTTACTTTATTTTGTAATATGACAACTACAAAAAAGCGGTGCGAAAAGTGAGCGCGAAATACATATTTATTATTCTTTTAAAGAAAATGCCGGTACTACAAGTAGTTGTGTTGCAAAGTAGTATCGGATTCAAAACAAATTATGGATTAGCCATGTTTTAAAGTCGAACCTTATACTTGGTTAGCTGTGACTAGGCGACCACACAAACCTCTGCGCAATCCTTGTAGTCAAAGTCAGCTTTAATTTTAGCAGCTGCTTTATCAAATGATTTTTATACATGATATTTCAAGATTTTGCCAGCGTTATGACTCTATACTACTCTGCATACTAGCTGAATGGACCTGTAGCAATTATATTTCAAAACTGTATCATTTCATAAATTCTAGCAGGACGAATTTTTATTAATGCCCTAATTATTTTGTGATGACACGTGTAAACTTAAATAAAAGTACTTTGATTTTGGTCTTACCGTTATTTTACATTTCAATCAGGAGAACTTGTATTTTTGCAAAAACGAATATTTCTCAATACGTTTTAATATTTTATACAGCAAACTCGATCAGTTTTAGAATGATTCCCAATTGATCCCGTAGACCTGATAGTTACAATGATTAGTTTAAGTGGAAGCGCGATTAATATTCGGTCGGTGGCGCGCCGTCACTCACTGAATAATCAGATTTTCCGCGCGGCTCGAGGTGACTCCTTCGAGATGTTATTAGGATGAGAAGTGGCACTCACTTACATTAGTATTATGTGATTACGCAAGCGGTAGGTAATGCGATAAAATACTATATTATGTATTTCGTGCTTCTATGAAAGGCAATCGACTTTTTTGATCGAGTCGTGGATTTATGTAACATAACCTATGGGGTTTGCTTACAATATTTCATCTACTCATAATAATGCGATTATATTTTTAAATGACATATTATCGTTACGGTTCTGACACCGTAATTATTATTTTATTTTTAAGAAGACCTCTTCTAAGTGTCTATAAAACAACTATAATTTATTCGATAATACATTTAACCTTGAAATCGATGTACCAGCTCGAGGGAGGGGATCGGCACGATGACGCCGCGACGCACGCAGGCAGGCAGGGCGGCGCGGCACCGAATCTCTGCAAAAGCCGCTGGGATTAGCGTCAAACGAAGAAAAAGAGAGGCGGGAAATAAGCCGTAATCCATGAGACGTGACCTAAATTCTTCCTTAAACATCGACGATTTGATATCCTCGTGAAAACAATTTGATTTTTCCTTTTCTTTTCTAACTGTGCCCTTTGACAGTAAATTGGATTGATTCGTATTTTACGCATGATTTTTTGTATAATTTATCTACATATTCAGTAGAGTTTCTTTTCAAATCTCAATATGACATATATTCTTTTTAATTCATGTAATATTTAGACGCAATAAAATATAAGCGTTCTCTAGTGAACGAAGTTCAAAGCGATGAAGTACGTATTAACGTTATTATTTGATCGATAGGTATTCCTTTAAAAGATAGCTCCTAAAGATTTATGTTTTTATATGTATTGCTTTCATTAATTATTGCTAATTGGACATAGTTAATCATATCTTGCGACAATAAAAAGTCAATAGTGAGCTGTAGTCAGGAGAAACAAAGGACATGGAAGTGCCTTGACGAGGAATAAAAGTAGGCATGAATGTGTGCCGTTCCAATTTGAGATCCATTAATTCCCATCCCAATCATGAGTTTGGTTTTGTAGAAATCTTTCTTCTTTTCGTGTGGTTAACAACTAATCCACTGCCAGAGGTCTTTTGGCTGACTGCTGACGTCGGAATTTCTGTTACAACGCAATTAGCCGAATTTCCTTTTAATACTAGCTAGGATTCCAAATCTACTCAAAGTGTAAACGCAAAGCTTATTACTTAGTGAGTATTCGTCAGTAATCTGACAGTGGAATTGTCATCTTTGATAGAATATTAGTACGATCATTTGAAATTTAGTAATCGACTGTCGGCATAAAGCAATCAAGACGTTGTTTTGACTAACATATTTTAATATTGAAATCAATTAATTTAGGAAAGTAGTTCAAATTCGTAGGAATCCGATTTAGTTCCTTTTGAAAGGCTTTGGAGTACAACGAAACGAATACGATTGAAATAGAGGCCTTACGGAATAAATGTCTATGACATTGCATATATCATATATGCAATGTCATAGACAATTTAGTAGAAAGTAGAAGAAATGCAGGGCAAGTTCTTAATAATAGGTATGGTTGTAAATATATGAAGGATACGGATTTTGTCGCGTTGTTTTATTTGAAAGTGTCAAATAAACAACGCGATGAAATCCGTATATAGTAGTTTAATTTGAATGAATAACATTCGCGTAAACAGAAGACAATATTAGGTCCATACCCATAGAAATTTCAAAAATATATTTTAGACAGTAAATTAGGTACTCTACGAACACAAATACAATTCCAAAATGATAAAAGAGAACTCCAGTCGCTCCAACAACTTAGTATATTCCCCTTAAAAATAAAATCCTGTAAAATGTGTTAACTTTAGAATATTATTGACATATTTTATTGAGTGAAGATCAAATAAAGGCTACTTAATACTATAACAATCCTATATATATAACTATATAACTTTGCCTTTAACTAGATATTTTAAAGTAATTTCGTCACTTAGATGTAGTTATATTGTGACAGACGTGGCAAAGGCAATTATTAGATAATTAAGTAATCGTACTCCAGGGATTGTTAGTTATATCTTCGAGTTTTGGATATAAATCTTATTTTTAAAACAATAACCTTTTACTCTATGGTTATCCCGATCGTAGGAGACTATATAGATATTTAAACAGTAGACACATATAACACTCAGACTTAAAATAACCAATTATTTCGTGTGGGATCAAACCTTCAACATAGTGGCATAGTAAATAATAATAACCAAGGACTGGTATATAATGCACATAGCATAGTTTTCTTTTCATTCGTGTGCATCGAAAAGTTACAAATGTGTAATACCATTTCATAGGTATATTATGTATAAGTGCACTGCAAGCATACACGTAAACAAAATGGAATTGAGACCATTTTAGATGATAAAAAAGGCGACGAACTCAAAATAATAGGTTATTTTTGATAACATCTTACTCTTGCGTTTAAAATTTTATCAATATAGTAATTTCTTTAAAGGTGACCGTTATTAAGTATTAAATTTGTCCAAGAAAAATATTATCTCTTTGAACATAACAGAGAGCGTATCATTCAGAAGCTGGTAAATCATGGCTGGAAATAATCCCAAATGATTTGAATATTGAGTCACAATATTTAAGGACTTTGTCCTAATTTAATATCGGCTAAAGCGAAGTCTATTCAACATCTTGACGCGGCAGATTATGTTCCGTTTGGTTCTTATTTAGTATTAGTCTGTGATGTTTTATAAGCCTTACTGGCAATCACATCCATCGCTTTTGGAGAAACATTTTTAATCATAATATGAAATAATCATAAACATTATAACAGTAATCTTTCCTATTCTGTTAACTTTATATCACGCGAATTTTAAATAATTGCTGTGGTAACATTACTAACGCATTGATATGCTGGAACTATTAGGATCGCAACCCTATATTTACTTTATTACGGCATTGCTGACCTCGCAATCGAAAGTAGTCGCTATTCTAGCACTTATCAGGTCGCTATATTAACACCAGTAATTAAGACATCAGTACGACACTACTTAAGCTCCACTATACAAGCACTGATAAAGTATAGCTAATTGACTACTAATAAATCGTTTGACCTACTACTACAGCACTAAGTACAACATTTGTTTGCCAATCGAAATCAATTAATTAAAAATTAACACGGGAATAGATGTTCTAATTGGTAACATCAAATCGATGCATTCAATCGATCTGAGCACACGTCGAATAAGACCGAGTTGCGTTTCTAGTTTAGATTGATAGAAAAGTACGTATTATTTACTAATCCTGGTGCATTGAGGAAAATAATTAAAAAAGTCGTCACGCGAGTACGTTCGCTATCTGATGGCCTGCTTGATTTAATCGAGAATTGATTCTTTTGCTCGTTATATGGACTGAATCGATGATCGATTATTTTTAGAACTAAGGCTATACCAACACTACTAAGGCATCCCTATGATATTAATACTAAGGCGATGCTCTGCTCGTTTAATTAAGACCTCACTATATCAGTACTATATGATAACATGTGTATCAGTCACCATTTGTAGTTATGGGTCAGTTGAACAATTAACTAGAATAAAGTCACACGTAGTGTTTATTCTACTGGGAAAATGGAAGATAGTAGAGACTTTTCAATGTTTAACTCATTGTTATTTGATTGTTATTAATGTTTAAGTAGCTGATAGTTTCCCTAGAAATGTAACAATGAATAATATCCTTGGTCACCTATTTAACTATATTTTAAGGAATCCTAAATATTTAGCTAGCTTCTTCTAATAGGCTTTAGCTTTGCAACGGGTTAATGTAAATTTTCGTATGACATTTCAAAGACGTAACTTTGAAGTCCATAAGAGTCACGTTGTGACCTATACGTACATGCATAAATTTGAATTCTAATTCAAGTGCCTAATTTCCTACTCAAAATTACTTTCTAAATCCTTTACAGGGCGGTTTTCGTCTTTGGCTTTGGTAAACATCACATAAGCATGTAAAAAATGTGTCTATATTCAGTAAAGCGTTTAACATTTCTGATCTTGTGCTTGTCTTGATAATAGCGATGTGCAATTGGTATAATAATATCAACTCTGATATAAACTATCCTGTTGCTGGGTACGGTCCTCGTCTATAATAATAATAATAATACTATAATATTCTACCACATACACACAACACCATCTAGCCCAAACTAAGCAGAGCTTGTACTATGGACAATGGATAAACATCCATATATACTTTTTTTTTTGTAAATACATACATATTATACATAGAAACACCCAGACCAAGACAAACATCCATGTTCATGTACACAAATGTTTGACTTGTGCGGGAATCGAACCCGCGACCTCTGGCATGGCAGTCGGTTACACTAACCACTACGCCATCGAAGCCGCCAAATGTGTAAGCCAGGTTGGCAGATTTGACATATCTTCGAGAGCATTATGGACAACTCCCAAACAGGCAGGTTTACTTACAATGTTTTCGATCACCGTTGTTGTAACTACTACATAAAAAAAAAATATCATTAATCGCCCATCATTTCTTTGTAATACTCTACTATTAAACATATTTCTAATGACAGAATGGCCAAGCCAATACGAAGGCTTAATAATTACTTTAGGAATATTAGTTGCATCGATTCGTTCTAATTTAGAGATTTGCGAATATTCGTTCGCAGAACTAATAGTAACTAATCAGTGACAACAATATATCAACATTACGATGTGGATTATACAACTACAAATATACAAACATTTTTAGAGAATTTCTGCCTAAACTAATCCGAGCGATTAATTTTTCATGACTTGTTCATGACCTATATTATCGTGTAGATCTTCGTATTGACGACATTTTCAATATGGTGTATTAATCGTAAGAGAATATTATGGTGTAACTTGTATAACCTACAGGATAGCATTTTATATTCATTCATTTTCTCTCTCTAAACTTATTATGTCCACCACTACCTTCTTTATGTCGATATTTATAAATACTTTCAACCTTATCTTATACACCTCTCAATGAGAGTATCTCTGTAATTTGTTCTTAAGGCAATTTCAGTTCTCGCTGGTATGCTTTTGTTCTATTATTTTCTTACAATATTCTGATTGTTGCTTTGTTACCGGGAGAATAAGATGACTAAAACTCATAAGAAACATTTTTTATCCTACCTAATATTAAAAAATGCCAATGTGCGTTTGTTTGTTTGTTACGCCTTAACTACTTGACCACTCATCATTAAATTTTGCATACACATTATCAGGGTACATAAAAGAACATAGGGTACCTTTAATCCAGAAAAAAGGTACTGTGCCCGAGGGATACAAAATGTATTGTCAAAAAATACATTAACGCGAGCGAGGCCGTAGGTAAAACGTATCTTAACAATATCCACAAACTCAAATATACAAATATCCCGTGACCTGTTTAACTTAAAAAAGTAGCACTATTCAAAATAATGTAAACGTTGCCCAAATTTCAAAACCGGACCTATAAGTTTTTTGTTCAAGTTTCTTCCAAAAAGGATAAAATGAGTAAAAACCATCCCATGTGAATTGGCATAATGTGCAGAATAATATTGCTGTTTTGGTTGGTCATTAATGTTTCATTGGTGGGTCACTATTGAAATATGATTCACATTATAATGAAAATGGTATGAGAAATGAAATAAAAAGTGAATAGGCACACCAGTTGTTAGCTGTTGAAGGAAAAAATGGCGTTGCTTTTTATAATTTCACGAAACAAAACACGAGGCGGATGAGTCGCTAGATGTAATCGAGCTAAATGTTAAAGAGCCACCGTTTACATTAACCGCTTTTGTGAAACAAATGGAAACTACGCTCAGGGGCAGCGTTTCTAAGTAAAATTATTCTTTGCTTTTAGTATTAGCATACTAATTTTGTTTTCTGTGCAACACTCAATATTGCACGTATTTATAGAAAATACCATTACTTATAGTTAACATTAAAAACCATATTAGGTGTTCCTAATATGGTTTTTAATGTTAAAATCATTGGATTTTAATTAAGAGAGAGGTGTGAGTTTTAGAAACGTGTTTAAAATCACTAGAGCGCTTATGTTCGGTTCATTTTTTACGTTTATAAGAATATTACTTATTATGTCACATTTGTGTACGCGTAGACTAGTTAGATTTACATGTTTATTCTGTGATACAAATTCTTGATACAATTAAATAATTCCAATAAATTTTCTTTATATTAAAATGTTATTTCTAGAAACTGATCTTGTTATACTTTTGTAATAGTTTTGAACGCAGCTACCGTAACAACGATATTAACGCTATATCAACAAAATAGAAAAGCTTTTACAGCCACGAAAACCTCGATCGGGATCAGGTTTATCAGACATCAATTCGATGTCAAAGAGCCACGGAAAGCGGCCAGCTGAGCAGTAACTGAAATGTGAGAAAATAAATTTCAATTGCATATAAAGTGACATCAGTCCGGCTATCGCACGTTCTAATAGAAATAACTTTTGGAACCGTTCCACAATTATTGGACAGGGCTCGGAAAGATTAGGAGGATTACGTGTATGTGAACAAGCTGATATAATTCGTCCACACTCTGCGCAATGTTTCAATAACCCATATTACGGATTAAAGGGTTTTGGTTTGCGCATAATCCTTTCTTATTCCTTCGTAAATGGATATTGAAAAATTTGATGGGCCCCTTTTTATCGGAAACTCTTTTTCAGAAGTGCTCTATTTTGCCTCTCGGAATGACGTCGATTTAAGGTGAATGAACGAGCGAAATCCCTCTACATGGAAGAGGCGGTCCTGAGGAGGTGATGAGTTTATACAGTACCATTTAGTCGACGGCGCACCTTTGAACCAATAAATTGGCGTCAAGAATAAGCTTACTTACTTTTCAGCAATCTTTTACGTTCACGTCGCTTTCTTGTGCGAAAAGGGGTGTCGCTTTCTTTCGGTTATGGAACAAATCTTTAGTATAAGTGGATCCACATTCAATTCCCTCCGTCTTGGTTCAATACCGTCTTGATGGCGATACTTTCTTTAGCGAAAAGTTCTACGCAGATGTTTACTTTGTGACATCAGATTTCATTTTATTTCACTGTGAACCTATAACGTAGAGAATAATTAGGATGCAATTCGCACAATTAAATTCTAACGAGGAAATGATTTAAGTTGGTAGTGGTACATTGTTGCGCGTGTGATATTGGCGCAGTATAAATTCGTTATGATGGCCTAAATTTGCAAATCCGTATGTTATTATGGTGGAGGGGCACCGGCCACTGTGTCTAGAATTTCATTTAACGATCCCAGCTCGACAATAACCGTCCGTGAAATTTAATGGTTCGTAAAGCGGTCTCGATTAAAACTGCCGTCTGTATGGATAAGGTCAGTCGTTTTAGTATATGGAGGCAACTTTTAATGAGTTTATGAGCGCTTCTGACGATGCTGGCGATGCTCACCGCGTGTAGGTAACGCACCCGCTCTACTGTAACATATTCCCGAAAGTCACATTACACTTAATTATTTTATCCCTGACATGTTGACTGACAACTTGTAATGTGATTTTGTTAGAAGTAATTATATGCGCCGGTACCGCGTTATTGTTAACGTCCCGTAGATACATACGTACTTAAAACAGGTATTTATATTTGCGTGAGTAAGGTTTAACTTACAATTTACCTTTGTTCCATTAATGAAAAAGGGCAAAGGTAAATAAAACAAAGGTAGCGATACCAGTACTTAAACACTCGCACATTGAGCGCGTATGTAACACGAGTTGCCCCGAGAGTTTCTCCTTCCTTAGTCTATATATTTAAGACGTCATATACAAATGTTGCAGGAACAAGGTGCAGAAAGTTGGACAGCAAAAGGGACATAAATCAGGGCGTAGAGTGCGCCAGCTGGCAGCTCGTGAATAGTTCTGTCGGGTAGCGACCGCGTATGACATTCGATTACCCTTGTGCCAAGAGAACGTCTAACATACACGACGCGACGCGGCGCGGCGCGGTACGGCTAGCCGCATGGCGATACATCGGAAAATTAAAGTCAAAACAGACGACCGCTGTACAATTCTTTTCATGGCGTACTTATACGCCTGCAGTAATGACTATTGGCACGAATAGGTTAATTCCTTGCGTATGTATGTTTATCGTATGGTATTGCTAACTGGGTATTTCCAAAGCTTTGTACAATTTTTAAAATACTTTTATAAGTCAATTTCTTGCGATTGTTTTATGGCATTTATAGCTGTTGCGAATACAGTCAAATCATTTTTGTCAAGTTGAAAAAACTATACTATATTTACTTGGTAAAATTAAAAAAGTGTTATTATATTAAAAACCATAATGCTCAATGGTATAACTATTAATTTAATAACACCAAGTATGTAATGTAATGTATTTTTCTCGTATTGGTAATTAATGAATTACCAGGTGACCGCTTACGCTACTAAGCCATTCAAATTTCAAATTACAATAAACAGTAACACCGTTATGTAAAATAATGGTCACAACCATGTTTGCATTTATATTATCAGATAGGATTAGAGAGATTTGCATTTTTATTCACCCAGAGGGGCAATATTTTGGCAAATAATAACAATCATAATATTATATACCCGACTGCGAATTACTTTTCCGCTTGTGGCATTGGTCTCAATGATTATGACTCAAAGATAAGATCAACCAGAGAATAAGTAATATAAAAATGAGGATTACATATAATTGTACATATTAATTTATACATGTTATTTTATACATTTCTTTTAAGAACTTGTCTTGTTTTCGGTACTACGAGGTGCTTAACGAACATTAAAATAACGGACATAAAGAACATCCAGAATCTCAGCAAATATCAATGGATTACACAATTTTGTGTGGGGATCGATATGTGGTAACAGCGAGGTGCAATCTCATTCACTATCCGTGCGTCGAATTGTTATGTATAACAGATATATTTATGTTGTCTAAGTATAGCCAACTCACGTAATTCTGTTTTCATAGAATATTGTATAAAATAATAACTTATTTAGGTCTGATTTGGGTTTCCTCGTAAATAATTGGTTATTTTGTAATTGAAATTAAACCATTTACTGTATACAGCTTTTATAGTGTTTTATTTCGTTTACAACTAACAGTGTTCTTGTGAACGTGGGCGATAAAAAGCAAATATCAGGCAAACTATAATTGAATTACTTATGTTCTCATACGAACCAATATGTTGCATTAATACTCGAATATACCCTGTTCGGTATTGTGTTCATTTATGGACATAATAAATAAAAGTAGACATAGACATGACAGTTATTTGCACACTGTGTTACTAAAAACAAATAGACAACTTATTTTATCTGCGTGGATCAATGGATTTTCAGACACATATGGTATTCTGAAAATCTATTAAAATGCTAAATATTCAATCCTATATAAATATATTTTTCAAAGCCGTGATTTTTAAAACAAAATCAATAGAAGGTAATACTAACAGACAGTGAAATGTAAATGTAGGCAGGTATTTGAATAAAGGCACCGTGAACCGTTGCGTGAAGTAAAATGTGCGCTTTGTTCAAACGTTTATACACCAATCAAGCGCATTTTTGAGATGTTAATTTTAGATTAATGCAGCAGTATGTATGCTTTATAAAAACTTTGTAATAACTGCAACCATTTTTGCTGACGATGTTTTTTACGAGCGCATTATAAAACTCTGTATATGTGGCGAATTAAAAGTGCGCGCAATTTACGGCCGGTATTGTAAAAGTATGTTGGTATTCTATTTTGGAAATTGTACAACCGAAATCATTCCGGCACTGTTTGCATAAAATGTAATGGCAGATTGCGGCCGTGCCGGGAAGTACTACCAGCGATTCGCATTGTGCCATCTGCTCACATTTAGATCCCTTATAAAATGTTACGGCGCATTATCACACGTGGATATGGCCCCGGCCTCGCGGTTATTTCGAAATGTTACCTTTTTATGACACTAATGGAAAATACTGTTTGGCTTCAGACTCATATTTATTTAACGCACTCTACATGAGATACTCGGATTTTCCTGAATGGCCATTTTTATATCTGTTTTGTAGAAAAATCAATCACAGAAACACGCGATATATCTAATATAGGGTTGTCGCTCGCTTTGCTGCCCTTATTTACATTTTTGTTGTACACTGATGGTGAATAAAAATGTTTCTATATTTTACAATCACGTATCGCAGTTGGATGAAATCGGGCTCCATAAAATGTTTCATAAATTTTAATCGCTTTGCGATACTAAATACATATTTACATTTTCGACTATTTGTGATTATGAATATTTAGCGGATCCAATATAAAATGTGTGAGGCTCGACACGACACGTAAGGTTGTGCAAATGACCATATAAATCATACTGAGTGACGTTAAATTGACATATCGAAGTCATAAATCAAAAGGGAATACCATAAGAGAACAAGTTTTGACAAGGCACTTAACTCAGCTTGGGACAAAGTGGTTTTCGGTAAAATTTACCTACTCACACTCGACGGTAGCACTACGTGTGTGTGCCGACACCACACCGACGCGGCGGCGAGCCGGCGACGCGACCTACTGACGCTATATCTATAACACTCCATATTACAAGGAAATGGTTAAGTTAATGACATTAATGTTTGCGACAACACGTTTCATATGAATTTAATTATAAGAACTTCGTTACAAACGCGTACAAAGAGCTCGTAAGCATTCAGTAAATTATTATTATTCCAAGTCTAATGAGTAATATCTTTGAAAAATGATTTACAATGTTTCTGCACGAATTGGCTTGTTCGGACCCAATATCTGAAAGTATTTATCAATGCGATAAACCTACCTTTTATTCTATTGGAAAGGATGATTAATTATTTATAAATAAATAGTAAGAAAATTGTTTTCATGTCTGATTCTTAAATAATTACTTATCATGAAATAAATGTTACATACAAAATGCTCGGCATCACAAGTCATAAATCATAGTTTTTCGCAACGTTTATTGCTTACAAAATATACATACATAGGTACCTAAATATTATACTCAACATATTTTCTTTCCTTTTAAGTACTAAAGTAACTATAAGGAAAACGTCGTTTTCTTTCTTTGACTACTAAATTCATAGAATAAAAAATAGGATTTCTCATGAACTTTTTATAAATAATGTGAGTGGAAGAAGCGATTTTACTTCAGACTGACTTTTTATGACGGCTGAAGCTTTTACGTAATTTTCAGAATTATAAAAGTTGAAAAGTGTTCTTAACTCTTAGGATATGAATATGGAATCATTTAGTTGGATTTTTATGTCTCTTGAAAAAGATTGCTTCAAGCATAAAGAAATAAAAATGATTTGTGTATCATAGCGAATGTGAATTTTATCTAACTAAACTTTCATAGATCTCGTTAACGGTCTTATATCCACACGTGTTCTGTATAAAAACCAGATATGGACAAGAAAAGGTATCCAAGAAACATGAAAATAAGCAATAAAACGATGACTGGGGCGTGGAAGGTTCTGAGTACTTGTATCATTATAAGTTATTACTATAACAGTTTTCTTATTTCATGTGACCGCCTCGTCGGTCTGATGGCTTCAAATACATAAGTGACACAAAATGTTTGTTAGGAACTTAATTCATACAAGCTGTCCGTCAAAAAGTACTAAAATTAACTTCCTTTTTAGTAAAATATAAAATTACAGTGCAAAACAGCCATGAGTAAATGATAAATGTCCAAAGGAAAATAAAATAAATACGTGATTATACGTTTAACTTATGTAATTTTATATTTGAAATTTGAAATGTTTGGCAATTTTAGTTTAGCTGTAAACGATTGAAATGCCACCTTTCACTCATTTTAACTCAAATATATTCGTATTCAGTTTTCAGTCATCTTTCAATTTTCAATTTTTTTCGGAACCAAACCAAAAGTGGAAACTACCTTACCTACTCTCCTATCGTTAAGCGGTTACGTCTGCTAGCACGTTGCTCAATTTCGAAAAGGAGTCACTTGCAGTGCGCGAGGGCCAAATTACTGTTACTACCTGTCTTGTTAAAAGTAAAGCAGATTTTTAAGTACTTGAAAACTTACCACAGACAACCAACACAAGGTTTTATTGCTGCGATCTTTAGGGTAAAGGTAAATCCCAAGTCAGAGCACATTGTTAGGCGAAAACCCGCTCAAACCTAAAACACTTTGAAAGTTAATTTTCCAAGCCTGATTAATCCCAAGCGTACTAGCATTTGGTCTTATTCTAATTAGATAGGCTGAATATTAGATATGCCACAGATCGACTGCCATTCGACCGTTACGACCCAAATAACTAACTAAGGATAAATATATTATTTCGAGTTATACCAAAATGTCAATTCTCGTCATAAAATTTGTTCAAAGTACAATACCGATATAGTCAATTAAACGTCACATGTAAATTGGAATGCAATTTATGTTTACATTTGACATCTGTTTGTGTTAGGACAATATCATTTGTGATATTTATGACACTCTTACTAGATCGGCACTTTATTTGCAATAGTTTTTGTTAGAAGAATTTATTCAGTATATTTAAGGTTGGAATAGTTGGACAATCCATTAGAAACCTGACCTGATCAACTTTAAACAGGGCGTGTTGTGTAAATATCGCGAACAGTTCTGCAGCATGAACCCCTTCACGTAAAATTTTAATGTACTTTCTTCTTTCAAACCACATTAATAGCATTTAAATTGATTCATCTAGCTAAGATGTCTCAGACGAGGTTAAAGGAGTATATTTATACTGTAAATAAAATCGAATAAAAGTTCTAAAGGGAGCGAGCGCGTTGCGTGTCAAAATAAGATTATTTACACGAAATAAATAAAAGGTTTTAAAATAAGTGAAAACAAAGATTTGGCGATACGTTCACCGAACAAAGTTAACGTACTATCATTTTCAATTATGTAAACATATATAAAGTTCCGCCACCAAGATTTGAAAATAATTTAACGTCGAAACTTTACAGTTGCCTTAGCATTTATTCATGCACTTTTGTATTTCGTTTTGAAAAGGTGTATAATTATAAAGCTCAAACATAAATGTTGAATTCATAATTTTCTGAGAGTTGTCCAATTATATTAGTATAATGAGTTTAGCTTTTATTTAAGTCCATTTTATATTAGACTATCACTTGAACCATCTTGGTAATGTCAAATAAATGATTAATTATCAATGGATAATATATATTAATATTTAATATCAGCAATACAGCCTACAATCAATATTTAGGCGCTTAAGTGTAACTGTGATCGACGATCATTAGATTTTGTGTTTAACGCTTAGATAGATGATATTATTAAGTTATGATCATGACGAATACTAACTTGAAGAAATGGGTACACACTCTTATATTAACCTTTATCGTTTTTACCTACGGTGGTCATAAACAGTTACGTCGATATGGGAAATCAGCATCCGTACTCAAGCTTTACTGAAGAAATAAGAGGCAAGAGCTAAGTGGGCTATCGATTAGCAGTCGCGTATGACAACACAAGACTGACGAAGCTATTATATAAAAATTAAATGAAAATGATATTTTGAATATGAATATGTGCGGCTGTTTTTTGGGTTCGGCCCGTCGGCGTCGCTCGACCTGCATACATGTCTTACACAGTTGTGACTAATGTGTAACCCGCGTCAATCCTTGACGAAGGTGAAGGCACCAGGTGTACGCCACTGGATTCAGTATTGACGCGCCTGTTACGAATTTCTACGGCAATAAATTCTAAATCAACGTTGTGATAATATCGGTCGCACCCGTCGTTTCTCATTTTCGAAACATCACATCGCATCGTACAAAATAAATTGTCAATCGAATGACAATTTATTCTGAACGGTGTTTTGAGCATTTAACTCCAACGATACTCTCAAATATACATTTCTTTAACAGGTCATGTGTACAATATCGTGGTCGCTTGGTTTGTAGTCATTTGTTGGTAGTTTTTGTTTTTATTCTTGTTTATTCGGAGTTTTTGTCGAAGCAATCATTTTGCTACGGTGCAATAAGTTCTACCCTTTGTTGGACAAACACAACTAATTCCTGGTCTTAGACTTAATGGTTTTCTTAAAAGGGTAATTCACTTTTAAAAATAGAAATTCGTATTTTAAGAGGAAAAGAAAACCTAACGAGGCGGTCCCTTAGAATTTAGGACACGAGACGTCTTAAACGAGCAAGAAGTCTGTACAAACGATCCAGAGATGTCTCAATTTAGACATCTCGTCCGCGGCCCTCTCGCACTGAGAATTAATTTAAATGAAATCATCACAGTTTATTCTACTGTGATGGCAA
This sequence comes from Catocala nupta, assembly GCA_963675205.1. Taxonomy (NCBI): domain Eukaryota; kingdom Metazoa; phylum Arthropoda; class Insecta; order Lepidoptera; family Erebidae; genus Catocala; species Catocala nupta. The sequence continues at coordinate 18,924,914 of OY776086.1, read as the reverse complement.
AACGGGCGTTCAACCGACAAGAAAGCGCCGCAAAACTCATTTACAATTCCAATTACGGGCAATTCTCATTTACTTTTGTTCTGCAGAAGTAAGGAATCCAAGTGGGACCTCGCGTTGTGTGACCTCTAACCGTTTACGGACATACGCGCTTGGTCACTTCAGTTTATAATTTACACCTGCCATATTCATATATATATGGCGCTGACCCGTAGAGCAGTGCGCCTCGTTTAGTTTAGCAAATATTTAATAACTAGCACATGGCGATACCTTATCTGGCATTTACTATGCTATTTATACGAATCTGTCATATAATATTTATATTAAAATATTTGTTATAATTTATCACGGTGAAAGTCTTTAGCATACATTAGCTATTACTTAAATAGTTATCCATTTTAACTAGTTGATTTGTTTAATTTAGATACAGTGTAAGTGCACTTTACTCTTAAAAAGTTATAAATTTATTTGAAAATATCAGTCGAACGGCAGCGGACGTAGCTCGAATCAAGCAGACGAGTGAAGCTACGGGATTTTCTTAAAGACTCCGGTCGCTTCCAATAGATACTGGTATTTGCTGAATCCTCGATTGCGAGCTTAGACATTCAATTTAACTTACTGTACGCTAACGGAGATTTGTGATAGCGTCGTACACAGACTTGGTGGAAAGTAATTTATTATTTTGTTGAGCAAAACACGCGTACGCACTGGTGTTTGATATACTGAGTATAATAACTATATACTTATAATTGTATAACAAAATAATATCTAGATTAAACGTCAGTTATTCAAACCATGTGGAACATCAAATTCTGCGGCAATATTTTATAACAGAACGTTTTACAACCGGTCCCCGGAACAAATTGTGACGTTCGTGTACACAGGCATGTCAAACATCAGTTACAAGTGTTGGTGTATTTGAGTTTTAATAACGCTTTGAACGACAGGTCCACTGGTGCTTTTTTAACTGAACATTGAAAGCACTATTAAATGATTTGAATGGTGATAAAACACTCAACTTGTGTATTCTATAAAATATTATAGGTGTGCGTTTTGTAGACTAAGTCACGTATGTATGTACTCAAATGTACATATATCTATTAAGGGTCTTCCATCGCATCTGCCGTCGAGGAGTTAGTGGCGATCGACTAGCTATATGATGTTTTGTAGTTATAGAATGTATGTTTTATTCCATGTTAATGTAAATGTTAATAGCATAAGAATTCTTATTACATAAATGTAAGGAGCCATAGTTGCGTATACTTATCATCCACACAGACAGAAGTTCAGTAAATTACGAAAGTGGTAAAGCGGACTTGATTAATAATACCTATATTTAACAGGAAAATTATAAAATAGTTACTAATCATGAATTTGATCTGTTTCTTGTTAGTTTCTTAGTTAATTCCTTTCGTAGCGCCGAAGACAAACAAGTTCTTGTTGATAGCGCGATGAGAAAACTACATAATACATGTGCATATATTACGTATTAATTATTCTAAGATTTCTCATAAAGTCAAATACAGTTGTAAAATCTATACGTACAATATAATCTTAGGGAGGTGCTTCATTAGTGCGTTGCGTTGTGTTGCGTCGTCGCAGCGTCGAAGCTGCTACGACGCAACGCAACGCAACACACCGCAACGCACTAATGAAGCACCTCCTTCCCATATATTTTTTGTTACATGCCATATTAATGCGTTGGGTCGTCGCACGCGATGTTTTAACGGATCGACGGGCGAGAGAAGAAGCGGGGGACAAGGTAATGCGCTGCGCTGTCGGAGCTCCGGTGCGACGACGGGCAGTATTCCGAACCATTGTGGAATGAAGACTGAAATCAGTGCGTGCGACGACGCACGACGTTGCAGCGCAGATGTGGCATATAATGCGTTGATCCGTTGCAACGACGCATCGCAACGCACTAATGAGTGCCTGATTAGTGCGTTGCGTTGCGTCGTTGCGTCTCCCTTAACAATATTTTAGTGAGTGCAGATTTCAATTGAGATAAAATAAATATAGTTTAAAAAGGAAGTGTTTTGCTAGTGATTATTTTGAAATGCCGAATAAATAACAAAATGCTTTGTTATTCAGGCTTCTGTTATACTATAGAGAATGTTATATATTATTTGTATATACATATATAAAAACAAGAACAAATAATATACAGGCGGCCGTTTGCAACTTTAATTTAATAATAAATATAAAAGTTCAGTGAATAGGGATCAAGTTAAAAAACCAAACTTACAGTCATGTGGAAAATGAGATCTTTACCCAAATATTCTTAATTTATAATTTAAGATCTTTAATAATGGACTATTTTAAGCACTTAAGTGTCAATAAGTAAGTTGAGCAGTCACAATGGCATTATTAAGTACTTAGTTGTACATAAGAACTTTTAATTCCACGCGTGAAACATCTAAAATCACATGGCAAGTAATATTTAATAAATACCTAATATTTCAGTGTATAATAAAAAAAAATATCTGCTGACTGTTTATGAAGCTTCTGTTTTATCTGCCGATTTATTTTTAAAATTTACACGATCCTATTTAATATTATAAAGGCGAATGTAAGTTCGTTTGTTTGTTAAGCTTCCACGCCTTAACTGCTTGACCGGTTATCATAGAATTTTGCATACACGTTGTCAAGGGGTACAGAAAAGGACACAAGATACCTTTTATCCAGGAAAAAGTACTGTTCCCGAGTGAGTGAAGCCACGAGCAATAGCTAATTAATTATAATTCAACATTATTCTTCTTAAAACTTATTTGTTTGAAAGGATAATAATGAAGTCTAGAATATTTATCTTAACGTAATACTATAATATAATAGAAATAAATGAGTCCGCTGTGGTCACAGCAAAATTGCGGTATTTATACAATTTAGTAAATAATTAGGTTTTTATTTATTTTGGTTATCTAATAGCACGCCAAATGCCGGCACAGGGCATTTGTGGCTGTCCGTATTTTATAGCCATATAAATTTTCTTTTATGTTTGTTGCGCGTATATTACAGCATAGTTTTTAATGATTAAAAGCTATATGTAGAATTTATATATATAAATAAGATATATATGAAATTTTATTATTATGGTGATCTGACATGGAGTAAGATGACGAATACGTAACGACTAATCTTTTCGCAAACTATGTAATAAGAGCAGAGCTTCTTCGGGAAGTTGTGAGCTTAACCCGTCGCTTCCTTTACAAGGTTTTGTATACGAGATTAAGTTTAAAGGAAACTCACCGCACACTTCTAACAAAAGGTTCTGGATTTCAATTTGATAAGCTAAACTATATCAGATGTGATCTCTTGAGAAAGCAAGAAATAATAATAAATGCATTTTAATAATCCATCATCTTTAAAACTTTATAGCCAGTGTGTTCGTTGTATTTAATGTATGTTTTGAGATGAAACTACGCATTCTATCTTAGTCTATTTTGCGTACTTATGTGTAACTTTTAGTTCGGAAGTTTTCGGTAAGGCGTCCTTTAAATCGTCGACAAAAATGCTGCGAATATTATATTCTGTGAAAATGGCTGATCTTGTTTTTTATGTATAAGAGTACCTACCTAATTTGAGATGTATTAGACAGTAAATAAAACATATGGTACAGTTGACCTCGAGGGAACTAGTTTCAAGTACCAGAGTATTAGGGTCTGTATAGAAATTGATACTAAAATATGTATTTCACACATTTCTTGTTATCTATAAATTAGTTCATAAATCCTAACTAATATTATAAATGTGAATGTGAGTTTATATGTAACACTTTTACACCTTAACTCGAACGATCATCATGAAATATATCACACACATTGTCAGGGGTACAGAAAACGATATTGGATACCTTTCATTCATAAAAAGTATTGTTCCCGAGCAAAGCCGTGGGCGAAAGCTAGTAGTTATATATGTCTGATACATACCTATATTTCTATGCAATTGGATGTTAAAAGTTTGTAGCGACCGCAGGTGCGGGTGTCACCTCTACTCGTATGAAACATTTCTCTCTTGCAACTTGAATTCATATTTTCTAAAATAAATTGATGTATTTATGGTTCCTTTAAAACTTTCTGATTGAAAACTCATTAATAATTTATGAAAAAGTGTAGTCTGCTAACATAAATGTTATTTTGTGATAGGTACTTTAACTTTTTGGAAGAAACAAATTATTTGATATTGTTTATGGCTAAATTTTAAATATTATATTAATAAATTAATATATTTTTATTAAAGATATTATATTTAATTAATTAATTAATTAATATATCATTAGCATTATATCTTTGTTTAAAATAGTTCTAAAGCTAAGCTATTAGCATTTTTATACAAAGAATAATAGCACACCATTACTATAACAATGAATAGGTAGTACTTATATATATGTATATTAGGCGCACGAGAGTCGAAATTGAGACCCTTATCACAAAAGGTAAAGCGGCTCCGTCATTAGTTTTCGAATTATTACTTTTATTTCACTTTGAAAATAAATCAAATCGGTTTTGAGTTTTATATAAATTCACAAAAGAAATACCGAGTTAAATAGTTACTTGTGAAAAATTCGACCTGAATAAAAATGTAGTAACCTGAGTGACAATGTTAAGTAATAAGAAATTGTGTGAATTATACACTATAATAATATTACTAAACGATAAACTTCGGAACGTGAAAGGGTTTTGTGATAAACGAGATTAAATATGCATATCCGTGCACGACACTATTGATAGAAATCGTTAAGCTTTCATCGCTGTGCGTTGTATGATCAATCACATATTGATGAGAGGACGGTGATTCTAAATGTTGTAGTTATTGATTTTCGGATGTTTAAGATAGTGTGACGTCAAACTTGCTAGTTCCAACTGACGGAAATAAATTTCACATGTTACCTACCAATTTTTCCAAACGTGACGTGTTTATTTGTTATTTTATTACCTTGAAAAAGAACAACGAAATAACGAAAGGAACAGCTAATCACATTGAGTTTATCTACACAGTGGCTACATATATCATCTCGGCGAAATGCCTGAAAATACACATAAATGAAGACCATTAAGCCAGGTGACATCATTCTTGTTATTATTTTAAATAATATTTGATTTAAATGATTTACATACATACATAGATTCACGTCTGTTTCGCAGAGGGGTAGGCAGAGACTATGGATTTCCATTTGCTACAATCCTGACACACTTCTCTGGCTTCATTCACTTTCATAACATTCCTCATACACGCTCACCGGTTTAAGGTGGTCTTAACCTGGCCTTTATCCAAAACGTCTCCGATCTGATCAAGAAACGTTCGCCTAGGTTCTCCTTGCGACTGTTCCATTCATACTAAATGATTCACTTTAGAATTTATTCTAAACGAGATTTTGCTTGGCTTATCTCGCGTAAATGTTGGTTATGTCAAATTTCTATTTCTCGGGAACAGTACTTTTGCCTGGATGAAAGGTGGCCTATGTCCTTTTGTGTACTCTTAACAACGTGTATGCAAAATTTCATGATTATCGATCGAGCAGTTTAGGCGTGAAAGCCTAACAGTCAAACAAACTTATATTCGCATTTATAATGTTAGTTAGGATGATTTATCTTATGTTATATTATAAAAGTTTGTTGTAGAAAGTTGCTTAATTTATTATATAAAAGCTGAATTGGTTAGGTATTAATGTTTATAATGTTGATTCCATTGGCCATAGTCTCACCGTACTAGTTTTTTAATTTTGAGAAAAATCATTCTTGGCCTTGGATAACATACGATTTGGCTTTGCTATTAAAACAAATTGTAGGGACACACACATAATATACATACTATGTAAGTGCACGTGCATGGTTGTTTGCAGAGTGTCATCTTCACGATTTCCCGTCTTTCCGATTTTATATAAGCACTTAAGCAGTCCGTTTCAATTGTTTGTTAAGTAAGCACGTAATAGGGAAAATAATTATAAGAGAATATTGTGGTCCTTGAATATACATATCTAAATTTCGGTATCGTTCCTCTTTTATTTTATCTCTTTCGAATCGGACTCAACTAGACAATTCCCTAAATTATATGTGTGTGTGTCCATACACAAATTGTTGAATAGTTATAATAGTTAGTTTAAAAAATACAACGTTCATACTAAACGGCAATATCAATAGAAACCCAATTTATGAAATTACCCATATTTAATAGAAGACCGATGCTATCGGAATTGGTAGCTGATAAATAGAATAAAAAAATGTTGATTGTCTGCATTGTGCTCAACCCGTTTTGCATTTTCACAAAAACTCTTTTCAAATAATGCTCAGAGTATGTCGCGTCATACTTCACATGTCGGGAATGAAATGCCGACATGCTAGAGAATGAGAAAAATGTAAAATGTGATAGACGTCCTTGACTGTGTTAAAATTTAAGCTGGTTTAAGGCGAAAAATATTTTATATAGAGGGTGGAATCCTTAGGGAGAACGTTCTCGAAGCTATTACCTACTATGTGACAGACACCGTTGTGTACTCTGGACACTACAATCTAATGAAGATTTCAAATCGCTTTTATTTCGAAGAAATCTTCATACCAACGACGCGACGCATCGAAATATTGGTGTGATATTGTCAAAATGAACACTTCATTCCTTAAGTAATAAAATTGGATCCATGTTCAACAGGTAATAAGATACGATGACAAGGATCGCATTATCGCGCACAAGGCAAAATCCCGAAAGTGGGTTGATTTATTGCTCGAAATATCCTTGACGCAGCTCGTAGGGAATTATGTTTAGCCAGGTACGAGCCCTTCCCCAAATATAGATGCCGCTTATTTTCCCCTGGAATTCAGTTTTATGATACCTTTGACCGCAACAACTACTCGGTTAAATTTATTGGAGCCAGTTTAAGATATGCATATAAGATATATATATGTTTGTGTCATAAGAGCTTGTGTTTATACATTTTCCCCCTGCAGGTACTCTCTAAGTATGGTGCCCAAAACTCCTCGAGAAGGTGATGTCCTGTGAACAGAAAGTCAAATGGTAAGTATTCCTAGTTGATAACGTAGTCCTTTTTTTTTAGCTTTGTTGGCGTTTATAGACTAATAATCACTTGCCACTGGGCTGGCCACATATTTGAGTGCCTTAAATGATTACGATACAGTATATTTATACAAGTTTGATTAAAACGGATGCTTTTTTTTTGCAGATATGACAAGTAAAATACAACTCACGTGATGGCAAGTAAATACATATAGGTACTTGCAACAACAACAGTGTCATATGGAAAACAGGGTTTGCTGTACGACCCGTGCACGGAAAAAAGAGCATACTAGCCTCCCAGCTAATAGCAGACAGTCTCCTTAAGCAGAACCGAGTACAAGAGCAGATCACTAGGTTGTTTGGCTGTGATCTTCTGTGGAGTCCTCCGCTCCCTATTTGGATGCCCTGGTTTAAGTCAAAACCAAAGTTGAAAGGAAAATTTCACTATACCCTACCTGTAATTTTTGATTTTGCATGTAAAAACTGTAAAAATATCTAAACCTATTATTATTGTCTAAAATAAACTGCGATAAAATGCATAAAACTTAGTTTAAATTCTACGTTTTTTAAACTCTAGTTTGAAACTACATAGAATATGAGTATTTTTTTGAAGCGAAATCTTCTTTAGTCGCGTTGAGCACTTTTTGGGTGAACACAAAATCATGGAACTCGCGTCATCGTCACCGCACGCTAGTTACTTAGTTTTCACTTCTATCGGCAGTCCCCAAAGACAGCGCCGCATTTTTTTTATATTATAGATTAATCATAATTTCTTTCAATGTATAATATATTAAACTGAATAATAAAAAACACATAATATAAGTAAACAATGCTTAAGGACGGTAGTTCTCGTGTCGGTTGTTGTTATACGAATTACTTACCTATGTACTTGTCAACCGTGAATCTCCATCTAAGTAATTCGCTGAAAGGGTGTTTGGATGAATAGACATCACTCAGAGTGGGGCCGTCGGCTTAATTTTACACTCCATGTTAGAAATGACAACTGTATTTAGCCACAATATGTCTATCATTCAGTGAACGCGAACAATTGTTTGCACTGTTAATTTTAATTATAGTTTTGAATTATGAATAAAGTGAATTGTAAATGTTTGGCGAATATTATTTAATGTTTATTTTGTTTAATCTATATCTATGAATATATTTATTTAAAGTGTCAGGTAAGTTTAAATTAAAATCTTTAGCTTAAATTTTTTTAACATTATTCAAATCATAATTGGAGCACATTATGTTGATCAAAGATAGCACCCTTAATTTAAGAATCGTGCATATTTTTGATCTTAATTGAGGGCCTGGTAAGAACTTTATGATAATCACCAATTTGGCGTGGCCGCATTCCAAAAGGGCGTTGTTCGTAGGTATATATTATCTATAACAACCAAAATAATTGTATACTGTTTTCTGTATCATTAGTGAGCAGCGAAAGAAATAACCATTTATAAAAGTTTCGCAAACCTTGGCCTTCGTCTGCAGGAAGAACTCATGACATACGAGCGCAAAGGGCTTATTCTATCTTATCGCGAGCCCAGTAAACTTGCTTTGAAAACTCTACTGGGAATACACTTGTTTGAACGCGGCGAAGACAAATGGAATCGTCCGCGACACTCGAAAGCGATAACTGCGGAAAAATATGTTTTTACTGAGATTGTAATTCTAATTTCTTTTTAATTTATTATTTTGTTCCTTTAACAGTTATCGAAGTATTAACATTTTTACCTTTTTGACTACATATACATACGTGTATATTTTTAACATTCTATAAATTATTTTTCTTTGTTTGATGTAGTAAATACTGTCTGGTGGAAAACTGTTATTGTGAGCATATGAACGGGTTTATATGGAGGTGGTACAATTTTAAATGTATCGTAGACGAGTCGGTTATGCACTCGTGTAGAATGGACTAGCGACGACGTCGGTACAAGTGATAAAAAAACTGATTGCTCTGCTTACAATACAGTATTTTATTAATCATTTTTGGTAAATCCAATCACCGCCTGAACATAACAAGAGGTTTTTGAGCTATGATCTTGTGTAAGGTGTATCAGGTTTGAATGCTAGCGGTGTTATTTTAATTCTAATTCCTAAAGCGATTCGATTGGTTTCTATTGCAGTACATATAAATTGCATGCTTTCAATCAATTTACATATAATTGTTTAACACAAAGCGTAATGAGACGGTTTATACGGTCTGAACAAAGAATAATTTCTGTATGTAAATAGGTTAGGGTAACCATCCAGGAAAGTGGCCGGAAAAATTATTCTATGCAATGATGGTTGTTCGATATCCTCAGCTGCCATTTGGCATCGAGGTCTTCAATAAATTTACTGGCCACTGTCATGATATAATTCATTAGTCGTTTCTTACGACACCCTTGGGATTTCACAGCGCAAGAAAGCGTGTAGTCGAAATCACACCACACATTGCCACGCCGTTTTCACCTGTACAATCCTGAAAGCGTAATTTTGATTAATAACTGTCATTTGATGTTAAACAATGCATATTGAAGTGTTAATACAGTAGAACAATATCAGTAATGGTGGCTATTTAGAATAATTTAATTGCAGCGAAGCAATTAGCTCGGGTGTAATGAATTAATGGCCATATTTTATACGGAGGCTGGAGAATCGTCTACCATTTATTCAAATGGTTTTACTTGTACAGTTATCAAAGGCCCAAACAACCGGCGCGGCGTGAGGACTACGTTTGGGAATCTGAATAAATTGAGTTGTATAAAATAAAAAAACTAAAACGTTAGCACCGTCGCTTCTGACGGTATTGTCGTTCCATTTTTGGATAGCGTGGTTATAACGGTATTTGCTAGTTTTCAGAGAAAACAGGATACTATTAAAATTGTAGTAAGTAAGATATTAGGATCGCTTAGTGCTGGAAGGCATTTTATAGCTACAGACTATAGTGTAGTATAGTGTAATAATAGACTCTTTGTAATAATCCATGAATAATTAGTAATTTAATTTATTTAATTTTCTTTTATTGTTATTTTTAATTAAATTAATTTGAATATGATTTTTATGTTAATATTCAATATATCATTCAATATTTTATAATTTTAAAGCTTTACTAATTTTATTTATATTTTGATTATTTGTATATTAATATGAATTTGTAAATTGTGCAAGTATGAAATAAAGTTTATTATTATTGTTATTATAAAAGTTTCGTCGCACGGAGGGTATAGTGCCATACGTGTTTACCTAGCCATTGTTAAATCGCCGAATGCTGCGCATTCAATTTTTCACGGGACATTAGTTCCACAGATATTTTGCCCTTTATGAGTGGTTTCTATCCGTAGTTTTAATAATATTTCATCTTTATTCCAGCTAGAGATTATTTAATTGTACAATGGTCATATTGAACCCAAAACGCGGTTCAGTTTAATCATCTTCGTATCGAATTATTAGTACTCGTGGCAGATGGTTAGCGTTTCATTTTAATATAATGCTCACTTTGACGCCTCATTGGTGACAATAGAAAGCACAGCTGTCGATTTTCAGTTGATTTCAAAGTCGAAAGATATTGTCATCTCTCAATATAGAATATTTATTATTTTTCATCTGACGGCTAAAGTTTAGTGACACGTATATACTTGACATATCATTTGATTAAATATATTCCCTAAATTTTGAGGTTCGTTAACCACAAAAAACATGGAATACGCGATTGTGAGTAATACGTGCCATTTTGCGACGAATGTTTCTTTGTATATAGGCGAGATATGGTTAGGTTAATATCGCATACACATGTTCATGGTTTTATTACTCTTAACGTGAACGTGACAGGTGATGTGACAGATTAAACATTTGTAATATGTCCATTTTTACACGCATGGTTATATCCAAAATGCGATTTGAAAGCGTCGTTGCTTTTTTTAAATATTTGTTGTGGTAAAACGAAGCCTATAGAGTAACGTAGCCTAAGGATGCACCAGAGGGCTAATTTCATAATGACAACTGTTCAAAATAGAGTACCGATCTACACACATAAAAAAAAGACCGCGTTCACTTGGAAAAGTTGAGATATTTTTCTTGTGTCACAATATAATTAATGAATGCATTATTTATTGCTTTAACATTTAAAAACACATTATTTAAATGTAGAAAACATAAAATCTTGTTTTGTTTTCTTATATAAAAACGAGGTCAATGATAAATGACCCTCATTCTTTTTTCTGCCTGAACGCTGTTTTCATCAATTTCTCTGAAATTGTTTATTTGAAAAATGCCAGGTGGACTGTCTGAAGTCTTGCGAGCAAGAACAGTGTTATTGCGTGAAAAAGGATATACTACAAGGCGAATCGCAGCCAGTGCCTCCGTTTCTTAAACCTGCGTCGTTAGTACCTTGCAGAAGTACTGGAGCACGAGCAAGTTGACTTAACGACCTCGTAGTGGCCACCCGGCTGTTCTTAGTGATGTTCAGAAGCGCGACATCAGACTTCTTACAGCCCGTGATCCAATAATTAACGCTACAAAACTGAGATTAGAGCTGCGAGCTGCTACTGGACTGGATATTAGCTCTCAGACCATTCGTAATTGTTTACACCACTTTAGATTACGAACAAGGAGATCCTGGCGAGCACCTTTGAATACACGGGCACGACAGCGACGCAGATTGCAGAGGGCCAGGCAGCGTCAAAACGGTGAAGACGAAGAAGAAGATGTCTGGTGTAATTGTCTTTTTGTTGACAAAACACGGATTAGTACGCATCCTGATATTGGACGTGTCCGAGTTTGGAGACGGCTTGGAAACTTCGAAAGGAACCGTTTAGCAAGATGGCAAATCGGTATCTTTTTGGAGCGTATTAATAATGATTGAAGCTCGAACGCCTTTGATCCCGTACCAAGGCTCTATGATAGCTATTTGTAAAAGACAGCTGCTATTGGTGGCATCACCAATCACATTCAGGATAAATTATGGTAACTATTTCGTATTAGTCGACGATAATGCGCCGGCACATCGAGCTCAACGAGTGAGAGCTGCTCTCCGGGAGTACGAAATCACGTAGTAAGACTAGCCTGCTGGTTCTCCAGACTTAAACCCAATAAAACACGCGTGGGACGCTCTCAAGTGAGCAGTTTGGAGTTGTCAGCCACATCCAAGAACTCTGTCAGAGATCAAGGAAGCCGCTATTCAAGAAAGGGACAGGTTACCACAAGAACTATTGGACAACTTGATCTACAGCATGCCCAGGAGGATTTCCGCATGCGTTCAAACCAGAGTAGCAGTTATTTTCATTAAATTTGTAAATAAAAGCATATTAAAATGAATAAAATTATTAAATTTAATCAAATCTTCGTATTTCTTTAAATAACAAATTTCATAGAGAGAGAAAATAATATAGATATTTTATATTAAAATTGTGTGCTTTTAAATGTTAAAGCAATAAATAATGCAATCATTAATTATATTTTGACACGAGAAAAATATTTCAACTTTTCCAAGTGAACGCAGACTTTTTTGATGTGTGTAGTCTCAGCGTCAGAAATATAACAAACTAAATTTAAAAATATCATAATAATATTTTAAACAGTTTTTATTATAAGTAATAGTTGTCTGATGATTAGACTATCTTTGATTTTTATATTATTTCAAATATTTAGGCGTTTTGCTTTGCCAAAAGCGGCAAAAGAAATGTCATAACTGCTCATTAACTTCTAAGCAATCAACGCATTTATTATGCCATTAGTTTATGAGTACCTATTTTCAATTGTGCAGTATAGCGACTCCTACATATGTACATATTTTATTAAGCTATACCACCAGGTTAAACTCAGGTTTTTAGTAATAACATACACATATAAATCGATTTAAATGCTATATAGTGATTACAAACTTTTATGCATTGGTACAAATGTTCTCAAATATAACTGCATTAAATAAACTTTTTAATATACAGTTAGGTACTCAAAATAACAGAGCGAGCGTTTATACCCCGTCTAACAGGTTATTCGCTTTCTGACAGCTTAAACAATGTCGTCAACATAACTTTGTAATAGCGCCTAGCTATTTATACTTATTCCATATAAAATAATACGTTTTAATTAGCATTAGCTCCTTAGTATAAATACTCAGTTGCACGTAAATACTTATTAATTCCGCAATAAGCTCTGAACAACATGTCATGTTATGTCAAATACAAAATTGTTTATGACTTTTATAAGTGTATTTGTGGATCAAATAAATAAAGATTTATTATGTTATTGTAAGAAAATATTAATATTTTTTATGTCGGTATTTTAATACTCCGTATTGCTGTACACAAAAAAAAGTAGGTATGTTTAAAGAGGTAATAAGTTCCTCATTTATGTTATGCCGGATAATTTATACGATAGATAAAATCATCCATCATACTAATCGATTCCAAATAAAGTGCTTCGTTAAGTAAGCAATTAATTTTGAATTGAAAATTTGCTAACTGTCTTATATGTTCTGTGTTGTCAACAGATTTTTACGAACTAATTTATTAATTTAATTCATATTACTTTGCATTTAATAATAATAAACACAACCTATTAATTTTATTACATACTGGTGAAGTGTCAAGAATCGATTCTATGATAGATATTTTTATGTAGTTGCAATCCCTAGTTCTCCTATCATAAATCAAATGACCTGCTGGACAAAGCAAAAAAATAGGTATTTTAGAAGCAGGAGCAGATTTAACAAATTGGCATATGTAAGAATTTTTTGGGGTAATTCTGGAAAAATTCTTTCTTTTTTACTAATAAGTACAGCTATTAGATATATTTTAATAATAATAATTATTTATTTATTTTAGTATAAATTCTTAGTTTTACAATTGCATCTTAACAATAACATAAAGTGCAGTTATAGATATTGCCCGAACTAGGTTAAATCTGTGTTTCGAGCGACAAATTGCTTATATACTATTATCGGTATAAATAAAATTACATTATAATAACTTTTATAATAAACTAAAGGTAAAAAGTAAAAACAATTAAAATAAGTTTAATGTTCTACTTTAAAACTAAATGAGCAAAATTTTATTTACGGATACACAAAAATGGTAAAAAAAGTGTTCGAATAATGAACCATCTAAAAAAGCAAATGGATGAATATTTGAAAGGATTTCAATAGTAAAGCTCATTTTTTACCATACATTTTAATGATATCTTGTAAAATATTACGTTTCATAAATAAATTTTTATGGTATTAATCAACAAAAAGTCTCTTCCTGTGGACTGTTCAAAAAGGAAGTAATAACGTTTGGGCCATGTAAAAGCAATTTATTATAGATGGTAATATTGATTATAAAAAAAAAATCGTTACCATTTGCATAAAATAAAGCAATTAAAATTATGGTTACATGCTTTAGAGTCTTTTCTGTGGACACGATAAAAACACACGAAAATTTTATTTGTTGGACCGCAGCATACTTTTATTTTTCTCTGTTGATAACACTAAATATCTGTCATTCCGGCGTTTGACATTTTGCTGTTTCGATTGCAGAGCGAGTGAATATATAATATAATATTCTATCACATACACACAACACCATCTAGCCCAAACTAAGCAGAGCTTGTACTATGGGTACTAGACAATGGATAAACATGCATATATACTTTTTTTTGTAAATACTTACATATTATACATAGAAACAACCAGACCAAGACAAACATCCATGCTCATGCACACAAATGTTTGACCTGTGCGGGAATCGAACCCGCGACCTCAGGCGTGGCAGTCAGTTAAACTAACCACTACGCCAACGAGGCCGACATTTATACCTTTTTATTCAAAAACACAAATAAACGTAAAATATCAGGTGCTCTTTCCTGCTTCAATCATAAATAGGTAAGTATTTAATTTAAAATGTATATTTTTTGGTTTTTTATGGGTATTTAGTACAAGTCAATGAAAAGCATGTTGCTTGATTGCTAACCTCAAAATGAACTATTTACAGCAAGACTTTTTCGGAATACATCTCTTCTGTGGACATCTTTCTTGTGACCACAATGTCCACTGAAAAGATTACGTCCACAGGAGAGATGTAAAAATATACTATATTTTGAAATAAAACGATTAAAGAAAGATTAGTGACAACCAAAGGAGCTCTTATGCAGACATACAACTCTATGTTACCTAATTTCATGAAACATGTGGCAAACATGATTCACCAAATGAAGTCAATACAAAATATAAAGCAGCAATTACAGCCAACACAGGTTTTGTTACACAAATTTTTCGAAAATTATAACTGCAAATATGGCAATGAAATACAGGCTGCGCATTTTGGTGGGTCCAAGGTCCAACTGTCCTTACATACATGTGTTTATTATTACACGGAATCAGATCCTCCCGAAAATTATGTAAAAACTTCTTCATTTTGCACTCTTACAGAAAATCTCAGACATGATCCTGTTTTGATAAGCGTTCATTTGCAGGCTTTAGCGCATAAAATCAAAGAATTATCTCAAAATTTGAATCACCTGATTATTGTAAGCGATCGGCCTTTAACTCAGTATAGGAATAAATCCATATTCCATCTTATTGCAACTTATTTGAATTAAGTGTTTGAAATAGATACACTCACTTGGAACTATAGTGAGAAGGAAAATGGCAAAGGTGCCCCAGATGGAGTAGGTGGCTGTGTTAAAAGAATTGCAGATGATTTTATAGCGAAAGGTAATGATATTTATAATTTAGATAGTTTTGTGACATGTTTACATGAAAATTGTAAAGGCATTCAGATTTATAAAATTAATGAATCATCTATTTCTGACGTTGAAAATGTTTTAGATATGAGTATTACTCGACCCTTCAAGGGTACGCTTGGGATACACCAGGTGACATGGAGTGTCAATTACCCTTCAGTCCTTCAAGTAAGGCGTTTAAGTTATTTGATTTGTGCAGCCGATATGTATTGTCCCCATTATGGTATAGGTCAAATAAACGTGCAAATGAAGACATTAGATTCGCTTCAGGCCTCGCTTGCTCTTGATTCTGGCTCTAACACTCCTGAAGTGGAATATTTATTTGTACCTAATTCTCCTGAGAGACCAGCAACACCCGACGCATCAACAGTATCAATATCAGCTGGTTTCTCAGAGAGACTTACACCAGATGCTGGAATTATATATCATCGGCAGCCACGCAGGCCTATCAAACTGCAACTGCGTATATATTCTGAAGATGACTCGGATTGCTCCACTTGCTTTTCTAAAAAAAAACGATCGAAATCAATTCCTTCAAATTATTCGAACGTTCTGATCGTTCCCTGGAAATATTTCCAAACCGTTAAAGTAATTTAGTTTAATTACGTTATCTAAATTTGATTAGCTATCTAAAGAAATATATAACATCTCGGCTTTGGAAATATTACCATTCAATATTTAATAGTCATTGTGTTTTTTAAGTCCACCGAAGGTATTTTCCTTTCTGTAGACATTCCTTTTTATTTTTTTATTTTACAATTGATTTGATTACGTCGGCATTTTAATTAAATTTTATTTTCGTTTTATAATTTGTTAATAGCAGTGAGTACCTAAGTTTAATAATTTTACCTTATTAAATTTTAGTTGACGCTTGCTTTATAGCTTTTTATCTATCTTGTAGACCAAGGCGTCTCTTCCGCGGTATTTAAAAATTAAAAAATTGTGATTTATGCTTAAATAATACATATTAATCTCCATTATATTGATTAAAACACTGATTATTAATAATTAAGTAATAAATATTTAGTTTCGCTCTGATTCTGAGAATTTTTATTTCTGCCCTTTTTTGTGTTAACTTTTTGTGTATGACCCACCCTTACAGATTGCAAGTAACTGCTCGGTTTGGTCATATAACAGAGTTTGAATATAAGTAGAAATTAAGTTTTTACAGCTAAAATTAGTTAATTTATAAATGCAGTCAATTGTACAAATATGGCCCTAGAAATGCAAAAATCAATTTGTAAAAATATGTTTTGAACATGATTATGTGGTGCAGACTATATCTTGCCGTGGCTTGTTAGTTATGTCAGCACTATAGGTGAGCATATTGTTTTAGTATTGTGTGCATAATGAAGATTTGACGGACAGTCATTACTTTGCAGGATTTATATAATAAGTTTGTAGGAAAAAGAAAAGGACGGCGGGTGGCTTCTTTTAAAATTGCTCTCTGAGCTCGTTCAAGTGGCAGCATAGTAGTTTTCTCTGCTCCACCCCATGAAGTAATGCAATATTGGATAATTGATTGACATAGAGCTAAATAAACTTAAATAATCAATTTAATATCTGCTACTGTTATAATGACTCTTCGTAGAGTTCTGATCCAGTCTTTGTGTCATAAATAAAACAAATAGTTTCACTTAAATTAAAATACGCGATATAAGTCAAGCAGTAAAAAGAAAACAGCTTAAAAATACTTGCCATATTTTTATAAGCTTATGTAATACCTGTTTGGCGGTATACACTGTATGGCCTGGCCTGTATCTTTACAATAATTGTGAAACAATGGACACAAAGCTTACTGTTCTTTGTATCCCAATGTTAACTGAGAGACAACACAATATTTTGCTTGTATCTTGATTGAACCTGCAATTCTCGGCATGATGGCAATTATTAGATTCTCATTTACATATTTACACCGTTCGAACCAATGCAATCATTATCCAGCAGCTAATATTTTAAAACTAATCGTACTTTACATTTATACGTTGTATTATATAGTTTGGTTTTGAATAGATTGAAGCTATAATTCCAGTATTTATCGGCTTGCCTTGTTCGTATAGTGGAATAAATAAAATGTGCATAGTAGCACGCAAATTGATTCGATGCCGGCGTCCTAACCGAGTTCAATGAGTGAGAGCTCTTTAGCTGGCGGGCCGGTTCGCGCTCATGTCGGAATTTAATTGAAACGGGCGCAATTCGATTCGGCTCGACATATGACACGCACCATGCGACGCACTAATTACGGACATCATAGCCGCCAGCCGCCACCAGAAATAGACTGACGTCTAGTGGCCAGGCTGGGTTTACGAGTGGCCGCAGGACGCGACCGACCCTCGTGAACGCTCAAAAATACCCACACGTATAATTCTTAAAGGTAGATAATGGCAGGATGTTTATTAAGTCCGCTTTATATTCGGTTTCGCGAACGGGTGGCCACTCGAGATGTCAAATGGTATCATTAGGTTCCTGCTTGAGAACGGTCCAGTTCCGCAAAATATTGAGATAATGAGTGACCAATTTATTTTGTGGTAAGCAGGTACTTTGCAATGTATGCTCGCGTTCTGGCTGTATATAATTATATATCTATTGATTAAGCATGTATGTAGACTACGTTGCCGTGCATAAAGTATTCGTTTTTAAATATGTTCAGCTTCAAGCTATTATGGAGATTAAATGTTTAATAATGTAGAGCTCAGACAAATTCACAGTGAACACTGGTTTATTTCTAATAAATCAGGTTTTACTGGACGGTAGCAATGCTGTTTGGATACTTGGAGGGCAGATTTTATTCGTGCATTTAGTATTACAAGCTTCAATTCACTCGATTGGTAGCAATTGAAAGTAAATTGCATTTCACAGTCTATAAAGTACCTATCTGTTTGTCCCGGAAAAGTTTGATAAATTCAATTTTCAACTGGGTAACTTCCGTGTCTGGGTGGTTCACGCTTGATACTTTTTGAATAAATTGGCCTCGCGCCGAATCGATAGTAGTATAGAAAACTCGGAAGTTATCGAAAGGCAACATAACTTTCCGTAGAATATTGAATCAGTAATATCCGTATTTCTGAGCTTGTTTGTGGTCGATGGACGGACGCCGCCGCCGTCAAATCTATCAAGAAAAATATTATTTTTCGAAGTAGGCGCGAAATTGCCCGGAAATTTGACTTCCTCCGTTTTGTTATACTTGCCTAAATAAGTATTCATTCATTTCATTTTACTTAGCGCTTATTGAATGAATACGTATAAAACATCAATATAAACAGCACAAAAGCATGTACGCATATTGAATAGACTTACCAATAATGGACCCATGATGTCTAATATAGCGAGCGAGAAATTGTACACACTGTTTATTAATTGATTATAACTCTAAAACTTAAAGTTTAATTTAATAAACAAGTTTCCCCACATATCAACCGATGAGTTGCAAACGGTTAATTTCCCGTGGGTTTTTGAACGTTTTCAGATGCAACATAAAATTATTTGGAGGGTTACATTTATTGATAATTTTCAATTGAGTGTGTGTATATATAAAGGTTTGATAGTTGTAGGTTTCGAGATAAAGTTAGAACCCGTTATTTAAGCATAAAAGTTAATTGGCTGAATCAATTTGTTTTTAAATGCGACGTTTGAATAATCCTTAGAGCAGCCGCAGGGTTAGGCCCAAAAATAATTCAAATAAGGTAGTCCTCAATGAAGGATTAGTTTATGCGGTGAACCCATACCCTTTAAATCTGATGCAGGGTGGAGACCAGGACTAATCAGCGCGGATTGTTGCCCTTCCGCCACTCTACGCCCTGATTCAAGTAAATGAGAAAACTTTCTAATTGGAATTTCAAATAGGCCTCCGTTTATCCAGACGAGAGCTGTTCGCGGTTCGACGCCAACATGCTGGGCCGCATTATAATTCTCTTCGGTTCGCGTAATTGATATGGGTTTTAGTAATTTAACATCACAGTAGTTACCATTGTCAACAGACCATTTGTTATGTTAATAAATGCAGTCGCGTGATAACTTAACGGTGCCACGACAGTGACACGGAACGATTTGGTCGGCGTGAAATATCCACGTAACAAAACGTTGTACAAGTTTGTACTAATTTGTGGTTATATTTTAATATTTGATGCTACTTATTTATTCTGCTAAACTTTGTTTGTGGCTTGTACTTTGCGCGTTTCACCGCCGCTTGATTTTTCATAACGTGCACTCCTTTCTTTATGTTTAAGTCAAAATGTTAATAAAAGCAAAAGAAAGATCTTTAGAAACCGTTTAAGTTTCCTTAAAGTAAAAGTTGGCTTGGTAACGCAGTGGCCGTTATGATCATGAGAATGTGACTGTCATATGCTCATCATCATCATCATCATCGTGTTGGGTTTCACTATCAAGAAATTCTCAGTAGCACCGCTTAGTCTGGATCTGAGTTATATACGGCGCCATATTACGTAGGACCTGAAACCATGTGGGTGTAGAAAATGTAAAAAAATACTTCTGCCCACCCTTTGGGGATAAAGACGTGAGATATGTATATCTATAGTGAATATCGTTAGCTTGCGAAGACAATTTGTGAGACATTGCTTCATAAAATACATTTTATAAACTGGTAACTATCGCAACTTATTTTAAAAAGGTTTCCAATAATAAATGCTTTATTGTTTATCCTTTGTAGCAAGCAATTTGTAAAATTTAATATCTGTGCACAAACTCACATATGTATATTAAATCACACACCGCATGCTTGCAAAACAATACACTAAATACACGTATAGCGATGTTTTACTGAAATCAAGCTATTTGTATTTGTATTTCAGAACGCTACACGTGTGAGCATAGATTTTAGCAATTGTATTGTCTTATTCGCGTGAATTAACGAAAAAGGACGTAATACCATAATGTATGTCATGTTATTTCTACTGTGTTGATACTATGAAGTATTTGACGTCATATCATATCTTCTTAAAATGTAAGATAGAATCTATTTATAGATATATATGACTTATTTTTAATAATAAATAATAATACAATAGTAGAACATTTGGAGTGAGTTAGGGTTTAGCTCCGAAAAAGGCATTACATGCCCTTTAATTATGATGTCCATACGAAAATATCCTTGAGTACTGTCGTGTACCTAGCGGGTACCCATTAAGTGAAGATGCGTGAAGATTCCGTGGACGAGACATGGCACCTAATATCGGTCCAATATTTTTGGACCTAAAATTCGAGGTTACTGTTTGAGGATTAAAACAATTTCATTCACTTGTATTGGGCGTTCTCAATCGAAATATTGGACGAATGCTTGATTCTTTTCGTTTTGATACGTGCTGTGTTTTCAGGTCATTATACTGGGTATTGTCGATAACATTTTTACTCGATGCAACTATCGAATCCAATTCCTCATATTGGTCAAGCAATGCAAGAGAGATGTTGATGTATTAAATTTTGTATCAAATTATTTATTAAATGTTAAACACAAACTTGTAGTTTTTTTAAAACCATTTTCACCTGTATTGAAAAGAAAGATTCTCAGTATATTTTACCACATTGCTACAACGTGAATACCTAAAGAAAACTACATTTGTTTTCACTATTTGTGAATCACACAAACAATTTTTGACTCATGTCGAATCCACAACACTCAAAGCACTTGAAGAGGCAGCGTGATTAGTTAAATCACTGTGCCATACGTCAACATAAATCTTAAATAAAGGTCGTGTAAATTCTATACATAATAAAATATATCTTCCCACATATGAGCTAGGCACGCGAATAGCTAACTTGTAACAATTAATATGTTCATAAGCAATTCGCTGTACCGACGTGATTTGATTATGTATCTTTTCCTGTCGAGGGATTATGAGGGAGAAAATACGTTCTCAGAGATATACATATAACACACATAAAACATGGCGCGTGAATCCGTTGATGTTCCAAAGCAACGTAATCCCTTCACACAAGCTTTTTAATAAGGTGCCAGAACGTACGAGTACCTACATACTTCTATAAAATATTCCACGGTTTTATCCCATTCGGTTTTGCATGGATACTCGTGCCGTTCGTAGGTATGTGTGTTAGATTAGTAGGTAGGTAGGTACACACAGGATCATATTATTGTAGAATCTAATTATTGTTTAGCCTACGGCAAAATTATTACCAATACGTGTTGTGTAACTAAAATTGTGGACCGCAAATTCTGCACATTTGAAAGTTGAATCATTAATTAATAGGCTAACAATGATTCAACGACATGATCTGCGCATGAAAGTATGTATATGTGTTCAAATAACTATGATCCACCACGGAATGACTTTAGTGAGAACAAATCACGGGATAACGTAGTCGGTGACATTAGGTAAACAGTTCTTGCGATTGAATAGGGAAGAATCATTTGTGATGAATCAGCAAGCGAAGTGCGCATGTATTAGAGAGTTTCGTCAGAGCATTCGCGTTACATCAGAGACGTTGTAAAACTTGTCCGGCCGATGGTCGAGTAAGCTCGGAACGAAATTGCCAATCCTCTTTCACAATGGACCGTAAAATGGTTTTCCGTTTTTGCCCGACCGAGCGGAGCGCTACTCGTTGATTCACCGGACACGTCGCTCGGTGGGCTATCACTAGTTGGGGGAATTTGTGGAAATAACTCTTCATATACCTGGATGACGCGCTCGCTTCGGGAAAAACTATAGCAAGCATTTACACGCTCTTTAATAGCTAGCTGCCAGTAATTACCTTTGAAACTAATGGTAACTATCGCACATAGCACCGCTAACTGTTTCTAGCTTCGTTTTATATCGCCTTTGTGTTCCAACATTTTGTCGTTTCTACAACGCAACGCCAAGATACGTTTTATACGTTCTTAGCGTAATTGAATGTTTTACTTTTAAAAGCTTTTTTATTACTTCAAAATTTTAATGGTTTCCACATTTTATGTTTCTGAAGTGTTTTTTGTACCTTTAACCGAGTTTTAATTATTGGAAACGGACACCTTATTGTATAAATATAAGTATTCAGATAACAGCTCGTTGGTAAACAACAGTTAATTAAAACATAATATTTTATATCTGGATACAGATTATGTTCATTTCGAGAGCAGCTATAAGTACTTAATTTATATGATAATGTTACATTACGGGTGCTGCATGTTTCGTGCAGTCCAATTCGTTGGAAATCAAATATTCTATGAGTAGGCTTACAACAACATTGACAGAATCAAAAATAACTTTATAATTAGGTTATTCCCATTTAACTTTGATATGTAGGTAAGTAAATAAGAGCGTTAAATGTATTCTTCGTATTCAAGTCTGTACGAACTAACGTATGAAACGAATAAAGTAAACTGAAGTAATAACATGATAAAATCTCAGCGAGTTCTGAGTCTTATCTCGCTGCTCTGTGTTCTGTACAACGACTACGTAGAGACTAATTTTAAGAAATAGGAATGCATACGTTTACTAAAATATTGTTTGTATACGAATACGACTCTGCTTGAAGAGTAATTTTCTGTTTATACTCAGTTGAAGTACTAGTGTATATATCTTATCTAATATTAAATTATCCTCGCTTTATTTGAATCAGTGTCTTACAAGGAAATATAGGTAAAGCTCGTTCTATGATTGTTGAAGTACCCTTCTTCAGTACTTAGTAGCTTAGTCAAAGATTAGATTATTAAACAGGCTTCTATCTAATTGTAGCAATTATGGCATAATAATTGGGATGAATGGCTCGAGTGCTCGCCAAAGCAGATCATGTCCCTATCTATGTGTAATAATATATCTAAGTCCACCATAATAATATAACGGATATATTTACTAGCTGATCTCGCGTCTTTGGACACGTTATTGTAAACAACAGCATAAGGCTTCTCTTTAATTAAAGCTACATCCCTATAAAGTTTCATCAAAATCGGTCAATCGATTCGACGAACTAACCTAATCTAAATTTATGCGAGCGGAGCCGCGGCCAACATCTAGTATTCTATAATAACGCAAGAGGTAACCGCGATAATTATCAACATAATGTATAACAGTAATCATTCAGCTTTTAGCATTCTAAAACAGACATCAGTTACTCGTAAATTTATTTATAGCGATACAAAAGGACTTGATATATATATATATATATATGTATATATATATATATATATATATATATATATATATATATATATTAGTTTATATGAAGACGCAAAGTGATCGGGTAAGTAAAAGATAAAACTGACAGAAACACATCCTCGCTCGGTCCATGGAGCACAATGCGGCGCGGTGGCGGCGGCGGTGCGCGGCGCGCGGTACGCGGCGGGACGACACAAGTGTATAAGCCAGTTGAAACTACTGGCGGTGACAGCTACAGGCAATATCTTTGCTCCGCCAGACCAATATCTGTAGTTCTGCAAAAATAATGATACTTGAGAAAAAGTTATACTGCAGAACAATCTTCTCTCACACTACATTATTTGTTTACATTAGTTTAAGTGGGCCAAATAATGTGTTTGTTTCCTTTTGAACTGTGTTAGTGACGCGCATAATGGCTTTCGAATGACTTTTGAATTTAGTTGTACAGGGAATCAAGCACGTACTTATGTATATATATTTTCCGCGGCTTCTCTCGCGTTTATGTAGATTTAAGTTAAGATAGATTTTTAGTAGCCTGTATTTTATTCTGGTGTATTATAATAATACTGTAAAGTTTCATCAAAATCCGTTCAGTAGTTTTTGCGTGAAAGAATAACAAACAATAATTCATCCATCCATCCTCACAAACTTTCACATTTACAGATAGAAAGAAAGAAAGCAAGAATCATTTATTTGTAAGAATATAGTTACAATAACAGTGTTTTAGAATATTCATAATACGTCTCTTATATTCTACCATGTCTGGTGTTCCAATATTTAACCTACAACTACTTACAGCTAGTTACCATGTTATTATATTATTAACAGTATTCTAAGAACAGAACAAAAAGAAACATGAAAATAAACTTATATAAAACAAACAGAACAAATATCTCAGTATGGTTATCATAGGGTAGCATCATTAAAATAAACTTTAATAGAATAATAACATTTATACAATAACACCTTAAATAATTTTCTTTTAAATATATCTATATCGCAGTCTACACAATATTACATAATACTACAATATTAGTAGGATGTATAATGTTGTGGACATCATTCGAATTTTATTCGAATGATATTGTGCACTTTGCTTGATTGGAGGTTCATTTGCTTATTACTTAAGTAAAAATATAGTACTGATATAATAATATTTGGAACGCAACGCATTGAGTATATTGAATAATTTACTAGCTAGCATATAATGAATAAATCATTTATATGCTTTGGAAATTATATAAAAAAATATTATCTTAAAATAAATATTATAAAATGTATGTAGATTAACCTGAATTTATTTTACATAAATATATTTAAAATAAACGCATTATTCGCATAATCTTTCATATCTGAATAATTATATCTACATATATTTCGTCGAAAATAAATTGCTTATACATTTATGCATAATTACACTGGAATGTGTATATTTTGCAAAATCCGTTTATGATAATATACGTTAACGTTGAGTGCATTACTACTGCGAGAATACGACGATAAATAAATGCGAATTATTTGAACATTTATTTAATAATTTCACTTGTAACAAGCATCGCTAGCTAGTTCAGTACTTTCTTCACTCCGAAACATGAAAAATTACTTCTTTCATTTAAGAAGACATAAATTACTTATGTATAAATAGATTTTCTTCGGTTACTACTCTCTCAATGTTTTTACTACGAATACGTACTTATATAGTAGGCGTACATAATTAATGGTAATAATAGGATATCGCTGTAATTATTTTGTTGTATAGCTGGGCTTGTAATGAAATATTTTCATCGCTCGTTGTAAATAATATTAAGAGTGTTCGTAGCATTTTAATGTCTATTAGTAAGGCGTCGTCTGCCATTTCCGAGTTGGGTAAAATGTTATAGGGTTTTTCTGTTAGACAATTCTCAGTAGCAGCACGAACTCTGGAAATCTCCGGTAGACTAGTTCGGTCCCTATAACGCAGGTCGTAAAACATAGCTGGCGATGTGTGGTTCTAATTATCACCTGCGTAATCTTTGGGGGAATCTACATATAAAGACAGCGGATATAAAGACATTGTTGTCGTTTGCAATCAGAATGCCAAGTCTCGTTATAAATTACTAGATGTGCCCGCGGTTTCACCCGCTTTTATAGTTACTGCGCCGCCCCCGTGGATTGGAGCTTAATGTCATATAGCCTATAGCCTTCCTCGATAAATAGGCTAACCAACACTAAAAGATTCAATTTCAATTCGACCCAGTAGTTCCTGAGATTAGCGCGTTCAATCGAACAAACAAACAAACTCTTCAGCTTTATAATATTAGTATAGATATTTAAAATAGAAATCCAATCCAGTTTTATAAACATCGTGAACTGAGATGCAATTTATGTTATCATTTGATTTAATTGAGCACGGTATTATTTGTCAAATTTATGACTGCGACTAGATCTGTGCCCTATTTTGAACATCTTTTATTACTAGAATTGGCCTCTGATTTTGATTTAAAGTCTAGATTCAGATTTGTGCCGGTACATAGATTTTACAGGTATTAAACATTGATTCAGAAACTGAGAGCTGTAGCGATAGAATAGCCATTTATCATATTGGATTGCCCGGTTTCAATCCTACGCAAATCTCTGGTTTACTATGAACACTACAGTTAGTGGATTAGATATTCAGCCTCACTCGTAAAAATTGGAATTGCGTCTATACATATATAATATTAATACGTTAAAATGTTTAAACATGCGACGTTGACTTTATGTTGTCGCAATTCATTGTCTCATAGATATCTTTGAAGGCGTAGCCAGCTAGTTACTACACCCACTTTTTATTAGCTGTAATTGTAGATCTCACCTAATAGAAGCGGGTACACTGTAACTACCAGATACATTTCTCCGTATTGCTACTGAGAGATTTTAACGATAGACTTCTTATAACTTCTTACGCAGCGGGACCAACAAGGCAGTGTTTCATTAAATTAATTTAGCAATAAACGTTTTAAATGTTTAAGCTGTATGATTTTGACTGCAGATTTGGTGCATTGGCTAAGTGGTTGTCTGGCACTCTACCAATACACCGCGTGTTGTGGCTTCGATCCTCACACGACATAAACATTTGTGCGACCCGCTGATATATATCCAACCAGTTTGTTTATCAAATCTGCGATTTCAATGTTTATGTAACAATCTGTGATTTACAAAAACCTTTTATCTTTCGCTCTCGTGGTTCTAAGGCAATAAAACAATTTATAGAAGCCATAGATTTTTCGGTTTATAGCTCATACACATAGCCTAAATTATAGGCTATAACCTATCTCTACGTAAAAATCATATTGATTTGTTCCCTTACACCATGTTTCTACAGAAAAGGGCAACTATAAATGAATAGACATATTACTTAAGTAGTAATAAATGTGTCATTTACAAGTGTCACGAATAATTCTTTCCCTCGCGTGTCCTTGCCCGAAAGCGGATTAGTGGACATGGTCCGGATATCACTCGTTACATTAATATAGTGCTATTATTGCACCTTATTACATCAGACTTGTCAATGTATACACATAGGCAAGGACATACATATAGCAAATGCTATTGACTTATATATTATAGATTTTCCCTTTGTCTTAGTCCACGTGGATTACACTTATCCATTTCTTTCATTTATGTGGATTACATTATACATGAAACGTAGTTAAGATTACCTAAGTCTACTAAACTGCAAAAATAGCATCAAAATTAGTTCAGTAGTTTTTGAGATAAGCTCTAACAAACAGGCATCATAAAAATATTGTTACCGATTTATTTAGTTAAAATTATATAACAAAAATATGTATTAAAAACATATGCATTGAACTAGAACTGCCAATGTGCTGAAGGTTGTTTGCCATAGATATTTATCCTGGCTTTAGTGTTCTTTGTATCTATCGTTCCAATATCTAAAATTCTCCTGGGTTCCACAAATGACACAAGTACTCGTAAGTAAAGTTTTAGTAGAAAAGATTATATATAAATATAATATTTGCAGCTTAAAACGACTAATGATTTTTATTCAATAGCACTTAAGAACTTCATATGATTATCTAATAATATAACAAGAAAACTATAGGCTACTAAATACATCAGACTATTAAAACTACGCATTTTCAGGTTCAACGTGAAATCTCAAAATACTCAATTCGTAGCACTGAATGTACGAATAGCATTGTTAAGTTGAATAGTGTGTTAAACCATTATTTCGGGTTTACATACTCTTGAAATACGTAGACCGGAGTTTCGCTCAATGGTTGAACATGCATCGAAATTGTCGAATCGCTGCGGCTGAAAAAGTCTTGTACACTTTATTCCTTATGGATTTGGCATAAGCCCACTCCAAGAGTTTGAACACGTCTCGGGGAACTATGCAAAAATACAATGTAGGGTTTTATGTTATACTGGTCCGCAGATCCGCATAAAACATCGTGTAAAACATTATCAGATTTGAAAAGTAAATCTATTATTATATTTATTAATAAATTGAATTTTACGTGAGCTTTTCCTGCTTTCAGTCATAATGTTTTGAAATGAAAGGATGATTTGAGTAACACTCCAGTAATCTATTTAAAGATATCAATCACGTGACGTTGGGTAAATTAGTTAATCACCTTGACCCTGCGGCGCGGTGTGCGGCTTTGGGTGAGTTCGACGAGCGACGGGGGAATGTTGCAAGCGATATCGAGGGGGCGTTAAAACGAATTCCGTGTTTCTTAATACAGCGTCGAAATAATGCCGCGCCGAATATTAAATTATATAATCAACCTTACACTTAAACATTTTAATTAGATGATAAGTTACACCTACTTCTCTCTAACGTACAACTTTAATAATACGTATCACCATGGTTTCTTTTCCAAGGTAAACAAAGTCCTTTGATACGCATAGGTAATTGTGAAATGTTACGGTAAAGAACGTGATTCACATTCGTCACTGTCGAATTCATTATGTTACTGCATTACGTATATTTGAAAAATCTATTCATCACAACGATAATAGCGTCAAAGCCGTCACATAAAAATAAAATAGATCCTCCGAGATTGTAGTCATCTATAAATACATCTAAACGACGAAGTTAAGGTGATCGTATAGCTATTTACGTGTTTAGTACGCATTCAGTAAAGGAAAAGATCGCGTATCGTAACGGAAACATTTGTGAAGTATCCGTGAACATTCGGGCGTGGGCATTCGGGTCACGTTCACGTAACAACGGCAACGATGCCGAGCACCTAGAGGTTTGTTGTGATATCGCCGCTGGTTTTTTCACAGTACCTGACCCCACTAGCTGGGCTAGGTTCCCCTAACGTTAGTTTGTTGAGATAGCTTCGCTAACTTTATGTTCTTTTTAATGTTTTACTGGCCAAAACGGTACGTGCCGTTCGGATATCTGTCGCAAACCCTTTTTATCTCTACAAAATGTTAATTGGAGAGGAAGAGATTCATAAAATTATGTTATACGAAATTTATTTATTTTCTACATGCTAATGGGATCTTGTTTGGCTTGGTGTAGTCACAACAATAGGAAGAATGTATTAATACATATAGGTAGGTAAGTATATAACGGATAATTATATTATAACTATGTACTCTTACATGTAGTATACGTAGTGTCACGTTTATATCCTCCACA
This sequence comes from Catocala nupta, assembly GCA_963675205.1. Classification (NCBI taxonomy): domain Eukaryota; kingdom Metazoa; phylum Arthropoda; class Insecta; order Lepidoptera; family Erebidae; genus Catocala; species Catocala nupta. Next base: position 18,895,460 of record OY776086.1, on the reverse strand, counting down.
GTGTGGTAACTACTATGTCAGGTGTAATAAATAGGGAGCAAGCCTATTGCCTAGGCGCAGTGCCAGACACTGTGCTGCTAAGGTTTTTTTATTATATAAACCACCAATAACACTTTTAGTTTCCACTCGTGTATTAAACACAAACCACATGCAAAATAATACAGTTTGTTGCACCATCGACGCAGTTGTATATTAGTGTACCTAATATAAGTGTGATCAAACATATTTCTTATCAAAGAACTGTCAACTGTTCTCATATATTAGAGTTTGAGGGCAAAGTTTGAGACTAATGAGCTTGGTCGAGCTGCCAAAGTTTTGTATCTGTTCTAAACAGAGCAGTCATCTGTGTACAATCGAACATATCAGCATAAGGGATCTTAGAAAGCGATTAGTTGGCCGCCAAGATGGTACGACTTTGCTGATTACATATTTGACAATCAAATGTCATCAGAATAAAACATTTTACTATTTGGTTAGCGCTCATAATTTCCAATTACACACCTGCCTCTGAATCTATCTCATATTTTAAATGCCTGAGCATTTGAAATATTAGCAATGCCATGGTATACACGTGACGTGAATTACTTACTTACTTAGCAAATAAATATTTATATTTAGAATTTTGCTTGATAATAACATACTGGAATATTTGCTTCAATCAAATATTTTAGCTTATGATTTAGCCGTAACGATATATTGGAGCTTCAACGAGAGTAGTAATAAACGTCTGGCAAAAATGTGAACTTACTTAAAGATCTACTTTGCTGGCGAATGAACAAGATATTTTTGTAATATAAATATTGTAACTTATATAATTAAAATAGATATTTTATTAAGCTAAAAATAATATATTAAGTACCACAATCGACTTACACAGAGACGATTGGTTAAAAAAAATATCAAAATATGTCTTTAATTTTAGCTGGATAAGGGCGTCTTAAAACCATAATATCAATATTAATGTAACGAATAACTATTGTTTATTATTATTCACATCATTTCCGAAATGTTGAGTCATTTCTTTATATATTTTTAGTATACTGTTAGTGGAAGCGATTAATAGATAATAAGAATGGATGTGTGTTGTAAATAATATGTAATTTGAATATACTTTTCATAGTTAACATGAAAATGCTTGATAAGGATTAAATGGATAGGTTAACTGATATCCAGCAATTAGTGAATACTAGGAGTGGGCCAATTATTCGATTCATATTCGGTATCCGGCAAATTTGGAAAAGCCGAAAGTCGGCTAAAGCAAAGTACACATATTTTAAAAAAATCTTTTGTAATCTACGTATGATTGAGCATGATTGATTATATTTTACATGAGAGTTACGTATTTTTATAAGGCAAGTGATTTACTGTGTACCTGTTTAATTTTGTGACATTGTACGTATATTTCCAGGTACAGTAGATAAAATATATAATAATATCAGCTCTGTTTTATACTGTCCCACTGTAGGGCACGGACCTCTTTTCAGTGTGATAAGGATAGAGCCATAGTCCACCACTATGCTGGCCCAGTGCTGTTTAGCAGATTTTACATACCTTCGATAACTTAATGAAGAACTCGCAGATATATAGGTTTCCTCATGATGTTTTTCTACAGAGAAAATATGCCGATATAAATATATTTTTGATACACGTAACCTAAATAAGATATGATTTTCATGGAGCCCACAAAAGACCCCGTGCCTTATTTGTTATTATTAAGTAAATTTACATAAGAAAAACAACGAGTCTATTGCCATAGAAAAGCCTAATAATATTTTGTTCAATGCGGCTCAATTGTTTGATCGGCGATGAATTTACTGTAACTTTTCAATTTAAATTATTTTTTATTCTACTGAACGAATCAGTAATACTTTATCGTACCTAGTAGTATACTCAACCATACGATGCAAAGCAAGACGAAGCTACAGGCGGCTTTATCTGAACTGATGCATCAAGGAAGGCTAGCTTTTAGTTACGTACATATTTAATGACACTAGATTTCACTTGCGGCTTCGTTTGTGTAACTTTAGGTTAGGTTCGTAACAGTACTTTTTAATGGATCGTGCCTATGTTCTTTTCTGTTCCCCTGACAACATGTATACGAAATTTCATGACGATCAGTCAAGTAGTTTGGGCGTGAAAGCGTGACAAACAAATAAACAAACTCACATTCGCATTTATAATATTAGTAGTGACAGCCTCAGTAAAATTAGTTTGTAAATATGCTGTATCCATTAACATTAAAATCGTTCTGTATCCCAGAAGAGATGAATAAACGCATTTTCTATTTACAATATAAGTTGCTACGTGTTTCAGCTAAGCAATATAAGTTACTGGTTATCTGCTATTACATTGCCGAGAATAATTAAATAGTTCTTGTACACGGCGTACTGGTGCAGTGTACTTGCGCAAGCTGCTCGCGCTGGCCTCATGCGTGAGTTTAGTAATAGCTATACATAGTTGTAGTTACTATTTACCGATATGAGCCACTGGCTTGTCTGCTTCGGTTGACAATGAAACACATATTTTCAAAGCTATTCTTTACCTTTGCCCCATATAAAAGCTCAGTCAAACTTTCACCTTCTTTTCTTGCTTCCTTTTGAAAATACGAATTTTCGCTTTAGGAATAAATCCTGTTTTGCGAGGAATACAAAGAATATAGTGACTCTAAACTTTTTGTGAATTACACATATGTTTGTCTTGTATGGGATTCAAACCCACAGCACTTAGTGCAGTGGCAATGGCGACCACATGAACCACTACACCACTCAGCTCTCGATTGACCTGACTTCGTCTAGTTAGGTAAATCCGAATAATATACATATGTGAGTCACTTTTTATACCACCAGTTACCACTTACAATAAGTCTAAAATAATGTGTCATTTTTAGCATAGCAAAAACAACTTATTTTATTAACCATCAACGCGATCGCAATTATTCAGTAAACAACTGCCTGTGCTTAATGAGTGATGTGAAATTATCCTTTGGTATATTTATTATTGATTTATGGATTCGTCAAAAGAAGATTGAATTACTCCGGAATAAAAAATATACTAATTTGTTCTGAAATCATTAATAAATTTGTAATATGTCCTCAGTTGACAGTTTTACGACAATTTCAGATTATTGGTAATATGCTACAATACATACGCAACGCATAAAGAATCACTGAGAATCGGAGCGTTATATCTGTTCAGTATGATGCTAAAATACTTACACAACGCTTTGTTAAACATTGAAAAATGTTTTTGTCAACGGTGACTGCTAATCGATTATTTCATTTTTACGCTCCGACATGATTAGCGAATATGAATTCAGTTAGTTTATAGGGAGTGGTCGCAAGTGTTGTAATTGGGTGAGGTTATTATAACAGTAGAATATGTGTTTGTTATCTATACTTAATATTATAAAGCTGAAGAGTTTGTTTGTTTGCTTGAACGCGCTAATCTCAGGAACTACTGATTCGAATTGAAAAATTATTTTAGTGTTAGATAGCCCATTTATCGAGGAAGGCTATAAGCTATATAACATCACGCTACGATCGATAGGAGCGGCACAGCAATAAAAAATGTTGCAAGAACGGGAAAATTCTCTTATGTGAAGCAGACGAAGTTGCGCGATTCAGCTAGTATATTTATAAGTTCATAGCTATGAAAGCGTTTTCCTTGTAAAATAGGACCATCGGAACATTGCAATCACAAGCTGTTAAAATTATTTTAAAGAAATATGTAAAATAAACAGAATTGTTGCTATTAGTAATTAATATATTAAGTTATTTTTAATCGAGCTTTGACTACTAACGGTACAAAATATAAATTTGTTTATACAAAACTGTATTGCTTAATGTTTCGGCCACTAAGCCCGATGCCATATGACAATCAATAAATATCTTGCGATACAGTTTGTAAACTTACTTTTGATGTAACGCGTGATGTCGCAGGTAGCCACTAGTGTCCTATAAAATGCAAGGGACTATGCTATAATATGTTCAAAAGCTTATTTTGTAAGAAAATATATTATGTTTGTTTATGGCTCTTTTTTATTCCGTAGTGTTGGCGAAACTTCTTCGGAATGGGCTCAACAATCTTAAGACTTCTTTATAAAATCAAGAAAATAAAACATTTGCCTTTAATTTTTTGGCTGTGCTACGTCTTGGAAACTTTTCCAGTTTCCGTTACAATTCAAGAAATTTTAGGCAATATCTTGTCTTAAAGTAATATTACATAAACATATTATTCTTGAAGATATGTGAAGGCTGCCAACCCGCACTGGGCCAAAGCGGTCGACTATAGCCTAACCTTTCTCACTCTAAGAAGAGGCCTGTGCCAGTTCAATACAGGGCTTATATTATTGTATTATTATGATATATATTATGTATTATTCTATTTGAATTTAATTTAGTTACAATACCAATACTCGTTACATTTTTTTGTTATTTTGTTGCTTCTAGTGGTCCTCCTGATGTTCAGTGGTAATCGCCGCCCAAAGCCTTTGGTTATAATAGGTATGTACAAAGCCTAGACAACGTCCACCGTAATAGTTACACCAAAAAATAAGAATTACAAAGTAGTATGTAATACTCTCTTTAAATATCGTTTAAAGATTAATAAGCCGTAGTGCTCGGGAAACACGGCGGCAGCTATTTCATTTCAGACTGCACCTGCCTAGAGTTAGACCAGGCATAAAGCTAGACTAATTTAAATAAATACTTACTGCATACAAATTTGTATCTATATTAACATTATAAAGAAGTAAATTTGTTTGCGATTCTAATAGGTCGTACACGACGAAGTTATAGTCAGTGACATAAGTAGCTGAACATTTACCAAAGGAGATGTTTTACTTTTGTATAGGACTCCGGCTATAACTTGTACATCCTCAGGCAACCTGGGAAATGTACCCCTTTTATTAATTTCTAGTATTTTCGTTGCGCAAAATAAAATATAAATTGTTGACGTTTGTCTTGCAGACTATCTATGACTAGTTGGTAGATGACATTTATACATAAGCTAGAATTTTAGAATTGTCAGAAGTAAAAGTTCTCTTGCTGGAATAATATTCACCAAAGACTTGATAATTCTTGTAAAAATTAAAGAAAAACGTATGTATTCAGGAAAGTGGAATAAGAAACACCAATTCAGCATTGGAATATTTATTATCATTCAATATGACATTAACAGTTAATGTCAAACATAAACAAAATGTTTAGTTGGTGCACTCCGGGTGCACCCTGCAAAAAATATTTTTATATTTTTTATGTTGATTGTTTGTTGAAAAGATGTGTATGACAGTTGAAATTAATAAATGATACTCTAAAACATATTTATTGTTGACATACATATTTATATATTATTTACATTATTATATAGTACTTTCGTACTTTCGATATTATTTATGAATGCATACAAAATTATATGACCGAGAACCACCGGCATATTGAATATAGTGGCAATAATATAAAAACTATTATTTTTAAGCGCAAACTTAATTCGACTTAAATTCAGAAAATAATATTTTCTCTCGATTCCTGCTATTGTTTGCTATTTTTAGCTGATAGTACATTTCATAGCCGAAATTTAAACATCTCCTTTGCAACAGCATTTTATAAACAAATGTTTACTTATTGATTTTCTATAGTTATAATTAGTGTTAAATAATAACTATAGAAAATCAATCAAATTATACATAATATTATATATACACAACATTATATTACGGCCAGTCAATAAATATCAGCAGTGTTTCAAGAAAAGTTGTTTGTATTGTCTTTTATTGAATGTGAAAAATAAATCTTTTTCATAAAGTCTGTGAGCGAACCTTAACGTAAGTAAGCTAAGTCTTTGAACCGTTTGTATCAATATATTAAATAGGTAAGAGATGTGGCAGTATACAATGTACTTATTTATGAGCGATCAAGTACACAAAGAGATGTTCAAAGCAAAATCCTGCGCGACTGCTTTCAGAACATTCGATATAAAGGTACGGCGAGCGGCAATTGGAGATCCGTAATAAACGAACATTTTCCTAACTTATTATTTTAATATTATAAATGCGAATATAAGTGTGTTTGTTTGTTACGCTTACATGCTTTAACTACTGGACCGATCTTCATGAAATTTCGCATACATGTTCTCAGGGGTACAAAATAGGACTTAGGATTCCTGTCATCCCTGAAAAAGTGTCGTTCCAAGGGAAAATTAATATTTACTTACAATACTTTGTTTTTATGACTGAGTGGTTATGTCGGAGTCAGCGAGGGAAAGGTATCTCGGTAATACCAACTGAACCTACCACAGCGTTCCTTGACATAACCAGAGACGGCGTGATCGAACGAATCACATTCACATGCAATCGCGACACCACCAAGGTTTCGGCTCGCCTTATGAAACGGCAGGCCACTACACAAAAAGACCTACTCTTTGGTCACTCCTAATTTTAACCCTACTGTCCCCTTGATGGGGGACGGACACATGACACAGAGGCGCGCGTGAGAACACGCACGCTGCCTCTCGGACCTGATGCTCAACGGGTGGTGGGCAGGTCCGCGAAGTCGCAGTCGCAGGTTGCCCGCGCAGGTTGTCTCGCGCCCTCCGGCGTTCGGTTCTGCGGTTGAGGAGAGGGTTCAAACGCTCCCTCTCCCGCTCCGCCGCCACCTTGATGGAAATAATTTCCTCACAGAAGGAGGCAACGGCGTTTCACGACATCTCACTCCGGACCATAGACTGAACCAAGGCCGGGAGCGAGAGGGCAACAATTCCGACTACCGCGACCAACTCATGGCGCTGGGAAGCCCAGGCAGGGCAATCCACCAACGTGTGCAGCGACGTGTCTGCAACAACATCACGGCAGTTGCCACAGTGGTGACAACTGGTCGTCTCTTGGCGGCCTATGCGACACTACTGTGTCCGAAGCAACCGTGGTCAGTCATTACCTGTGTCAGTCGGAAGGTGAGGGCGCAATGACGCCTCTCCAGCCACTCCTCAAAAACGGGACTTACCGCCACGATCGTAGCGTGCCCGGCACTGGGGTGCACAAGTCGTTCCTTCCACTCTTCCACCACGACCTGGCGGAACTCGGACCGTACCGCCTTGAGAGTGGGAAGAGTTGTTACTTCGCCCCGAGCTAGCGCTTGTTGGCGCCAACGGTAGAGCGACGCCAGGAGCGCCACTTCTAGATCCTAGGGCATCGATCCGGCAAGGAGTTTCGCAGCTTTATACGAGATCGTGCGGTATCCTCTAATCAACCTGGCGGCCATGACACGTTGTGGCGCACGAAGCGCCAAAATGTTGCGAGCCGTCAGGTGGTCCGCCCAAACTGGAGCTCCATAAAGGACCATGCACTGCACGATCCCCTCGTAGAGCCTCCAGCAGGAGGTGTTTAGCCCTCCAAGGTTAGGCAGCAGATGCGCGAGCGCACTTGCAGAGCCTCGAAGTCTGAGGGCCAGACAACGGAAATGAGCTGCAAGGTCCCATCGGCTGTAGAGCAAGAGACCTAAATACTTTAGGGTTGGCTCGACAGCGATGCGGACCTCTCCCACCATAATATGGGCCTCTGGAGGTGATCGGTTCCGAGGACTGTGAAAACAGACAGCCTTGGACTTGGACAGGGTCACCTCGAGGCTCAACCACTGGATACGATCAACGACTTGGGTGACCCCAGCGGTTGCCAATATGGCCGCCGCCCGGTGCGACTTACCCTTCGCTGTGACAAGTGTGTCGTTGGCGTAACAAATGACGCCGACGCCACGAAGGAGCGCACCTCGCAGCACCCAGTCGTAGCCGATGTTCCACAAGAGCGGATCCAAAACCGACCCCTGAGGTGTTCCTCAAACATACGCCGCACGACATCTCCCACCGACTCTAACCGTTGTGAACCGGGTAAACCCTCTTAGATAAATATGCCCCGACAATGCGGCGGAGGTAGGTCGGCACTCGATGAAAAATGAGTGCCTCCCTAATATAACTCCAGGGCAAGGTGTTAAAGGCATTCGCGATATCCAAAGACACTGCGAAGACTATCTCGCCCCGGAAAACCGCATCTTCTGCCAGGCTCCTTACACGCAGAACTGCGTCAATAGCGGAGCGCCCGCGGCGGAAACCATACTGGTTGTCCGCCAAATCCAGACCCACTGAAGAAAGACGCTGAACAGGCGCTCTGCGATGATAAATTCGAAAAATTTAGCGACCTCGTCCAAGGACACGATTGGCCGGTAGGCGGACGGGGAGTCCGCCGGGCGCCCTTCCTTTCTGATCAGGACCTGTTTCCCCACCTTCCACTGGCGCGGGAACTGGCCCTGCATTAAACACTTGGTAAGGAGCCCTCGAGGGCCAGGGCCCACGCACGGCCTGGAATGCCGTCGGGCCCTGGGGTGGTGTTCTTCGAGAGAAGCCTCGACATCGCCGCTCGCAACTCTACCTGGGTCACTTCGGGAACCACATTATCATCAAAGTCCGCGCTGGACGCCATTAAAGGCGGAACCATCGGCATCGGTAGAGGAGTGTGCTCCGCCCGTGAGGGAAACAGAGCGACCACCACCTCCTCCAGCAATTTTGGCCGGAGACTCTGGGACAAGGGAAGGGCCCAGGGACGAAGCTTGACCCTGACCATTAAATAAGGGCGCCCCCAGGGGTTACGGTCCAGAGACTCCAGCAGCTCTTTACGCGCCTGATGTTTGGCCCGCTTGATGGCAATTCTTAAAGACTTTTTGGCCGCTCTATCGGCCTCGTATAATGCCGCCTCCCTGGCGTGAATCGGGAGGACGGCGACATCTCCTACGAAGCTGGATGTACTGGCGTCGAGCCACCACGCAAGAATGGCGCAGTTGGCCGATATGATCTGACCTCTAGTACACCAGGCACCTTGCTTGAATGATAAAAGGGACTCTAGGCATCGCCGCATCACAGATCTGAGACATTGCCTCCTGGAACCACTCGTCCGCCATCTCAATATTCTCAGGCCCGGCCGGTGCAGGCTTGGACGATAGAGGCAAGCCCAAGTAGACCGCCTCCAATCTGGGCCTTTGGGGCTGAGGGGTCGGAGGTCTGAGTGGAGATGTCGAACGGGATGTAGCGATAGTCCGACAACGTCTTCACCTCTTCGACGACGCGCCAGCCATGGACACGGCACACCAGGGCGGGGCTAGTGAAAGATACATCGACAATAGAACCGGCCCGCTGGCGCCCGCACGTGTGCACTGACCCACAATTCTCACTCGCAGTCCGGGCGGTGAAGCCAAGACCCTCGGTCCAGTCAGCAGCCGCGAGACGCGAGCCACAACGCTGCATAATACGGGATTACGATGTGATCTAGATGGAGACAACGGGGACAAAAAGATAAAATAGGGGGGGCAATACGAACGAAAGGGTGGACAACAATAACAAAAATGGGAACTACACAAAGGGACAAGGAAAACTCTTCAGAGCGACGAGAAGAGACCCCGTTGTCTGTTCGGCGGCAGGGTGAGCGCACGTCGAACCAGTCAAAAGGCGCTCGTCCTATGGCCACTTAAAAACAGAGTGATACCGGGAGAGCCAGGCCCAATGATAGGGCCTCCGGCCTGGCGATGGGACTAACATCCATCTCCTTGCTACTGGTGCCAAATGCGACGACACAAGGCACTGGTTGTCAGAATATTAGGCGCCGTCAATAATGAAAGGCATTATTGCCGACGTTGTTAGGCATGTTTATTAATAACTAGCGTATGTGAGTGATACGACGGCCGATGTCTTATCTGATAATACGTAATTCACACATTACGATAATATTTATAATACCAGTAGGTATCTAACAAGTAGGTCACACGAATTTAATTAAGTATATAATATGGCGGCCTGCACATATAGATGATCAATAATTGCTATCCTATAAAAATATATATTTCGCCTCGCCATGTATACACGTAATCATAATCTGACACTTATTTATTTAATAGTTACGGTACTGATAACATAGGTATAAGAAACTGGTGTGTGTGTCAAAAATCTTCTCGCGGCACACCCTGGGCATCGTTGGCAATAATGAAGGGCATTATTGTCTATGTTATCAGTACCGTAACTCTTAAATAAATAAGTGTATGTAGAATAGAGTTTTACAAACACTCTTCCATAGATTTAAGATATAAAATATGAATATCAACAGCTGATATATTTATAGTTTTAACTGCCAGTGTGCGTCGCGCCGTTGGAATGAGTCCGACTCTAGAAGTCTCTAAATTTAAACTATAAATTATTTATTTTCAAAAAGCTCCTCCCGAGAATATATATATTTTATTTAGTAGGTACTTATCCACCACTCAGTCCTATGAAATTAATTGGTTTATTTACTTTTATGAACATTATTTACGACAAGCTTTTTGAAAACTAATAAAATAATTCAACATAAAATTCTAAATAATTTTCAGTGATAAAAATATTATTTCGTATCTGGCATTGCGTACCTATATTAGGTACGCAATGCCAGATACGAAATAATATTTTAAGACTATAGACTAAGACCACCATCTTAGTCTCCCCGTGAACATGGCTGCTGTAAAGCAACCGAAACGTCGGGGCAAAGTGTAAACTTAAATACAAATAGATTTAATGAGAAAAAAATATATAGCTTAAATAGTAGTAAAATTCAATAATAGTAGTGTTAGAGTTTTCAAAATTATGTAATAACAGTGTTTAAAGTAAAATAAACAACGCGATAAAATCCGTATAAAGTGTTTAATTTCAATGTATAACATTCGCGTAAACATAAGACAATATTAGGTATCGCATGTTCTTTTCTGGACCCTTGATAACGTGTATGTAAAATATTGAATGTGAGTGGTCGGGAAGTAAGGCGGAAAAGCGCAACAAACTAACAAATTCACATTCGCATTATAATATTATAGTTAGGATGGCTAGTTTTGGATATCCCTTCTCATTCCTTTCCTGTTTTAAAAGACAACTCCCACACTAAGAATAATTCTTGTATCGCGGAGGACTTTACAAATATACAAACAAGAACGGACGGAAACAGAAACGGACACAAAGAACATCCAGACTCAGAACAACAATTTTACCTTTTTTTCTTCATTACGTACCTACTGAAATATTTAATACGTTAAAAAAGAGACGGTTTTTCTAGATTTACTATATAGACAGCCATAGCGCAAAAGGACGCACCAGGTCACTCTATATGGAATAAAAAGTAGCCCTGTAACATGAAATAGTTATTGCTGTTTTATGCATTAAAGCGAATATATTTAGATATCACTGCAAGGAGTGTGCAATGGCTTAACCGCTGACCAACGAGGTAACCGCTTAAGTCATTGCCGTGCTATTATGATTTCGATAAAATTGATCGTCTGGAAAATGAATTTGTGATTCACAAATATGTATTCTTGTTCCGAGTTTGGTTATTCTTTGTATCAGTTTCTTCAATGTTATGAAAGCCTCAACGATACTAAGATGTGCGAGTTGTCGCTGAAAATAGAAAGAAAATTCATGTTATTGTGACTGCCGCCCCAGGGTATAAGTGCCCAAACCGATACACAATCGGTCTTTATCAATTATAATCGTCAATCCGCCTTGAAAGGTAGCTTGAATATTTAATATCAGTTTCAGCATGTTTACGCCGCTTATACGGAACATTCGGTAAATAAAGAGCGTTCAGCTTTGACATTTTTTACAGAGGGGAAAGGAGCTCATATGAGAAATATTAAGGTTTAGCGATCGCCACCAGCTGACGCGGGCCACGCGTGACTCAGACGGAAAATGTACCTACCGTGTGACCTCCTTCACCTTGGAAAATGTCATCTATCTGTACATTACAATAACGTAATGGTGAGACGTGAATTCACTTTTGTGATCTTGCAAGTAAAAATACGAATACAATAATATACTTAAGTGCTACAGAAATGTAATTTTAATTCTCTGTTCGTGCTTCCATGAAATGAACAACATTCGGATCTACTCAGTGTACTTCATAATACTACTGAAAGCAAGCTTAACATTCAAAGCAACGCGGGATAAAAAGCAACTAAAACATAATTATATTTAGTATGAGCACACGGCGAACGTTTTGTTACTTGCGTTTTAAAAGTATGAGGAGTTATGTGACCGTCTCGTTGATCCCGGCATAAGTTTGCATTTATGTTTACGTGCGATGTTAAGGTAATAAATTCGACTTCGGGATCGAGCAGAGTATTATTGTGGTTTTATGTTAGGAAAGTAGCAGTATGAAATTTGGAAATATTCCCGGTAAACGACAATAGTCTCGCCCCCAAATACGTGAGACCTTAAACAGCTGGCGAAATGTGGGTGTAATACACAGCTGCCTATTTTTTCGGGAATGTACAGCCGAGATTCTATGTATGTATGAGTTACGTCGAGGTATAATGAACACTCATCAAACTAGTTTAATACACCAGTCTATAAATTGACAACGATCAGGAGCAAATAACTTCTATTGTGATCAACATTTCATATCAGAAAATTCAGTCTGCTGTGTGTCATAAATCCATTGTCTTGAATTTATTATCATCCTCACAATGGAAGCAGTAAATAATTAAATTATCTAATCATACCTAGCCGTCACGTCGTTAATATTTTCACAGCGACCGGCGACCATTCAACAATCATCAAAAGGCTCGTAACTCGGAAATGTTAGCTTTTTAGTATAATCGGTTGGTAAGAAAACCACTGTCATATTAAAGATTTTTTAAATGAGCCTTTGTCCTTTTAATTCTTAATTCGAAACGGTGATAGATTATCGTTTGTGTGAAGTTAAAATAGTTGTGGTCTATAAAGATGTTACTGCTCACGTTTTAGAAAAAAATATGTGTCTCGCCTGAGCTCGTTTGTCAAGGCGAGTTGATGCGGCGCGAGCGCGGGCGGAGCGCCCGGTGCCTCCAGCAATCTGTTTGTCCAGCTGCCACCTTCCTTCTTTTAACAAGAGCTTTGCTTGATATCCGGAAATTTATTTTTCTCACAATTTGTCCCGACGTACCGCTGCTCAGGACCGCGACGGCGATTTATGAGAACATGTTCCTCGTCACAAACGTTCCTTCAGCAGCACGTTGATTAAACTGCCTACCAATCTCGTGAGTTGAAAGCTGCAATCAAAAATGAAACACGTCAAGTGTGTCTACTTTACTTTATACGTTAACGTTTTCACAAACGTTACTTATATAGTAAAATATAAGTAGATACTGTTCAAACATTTATGTTTAATTGTAGTTATATATTGATAGGCTTCATCGCTTAGCGACTTCGTCGTCGTACTTCGTCGCTAAATGAAATACATACATATATATTTAACATAAAACTAAGTTATTACTCAAGTCTAGTTTTAATAATTTATTTAGAATCTTAATTTTGATTTACATTGGATTAGTCTGCGAACATTGAATTTTAGTATTTGTCTTATAAAACATATTTGATATCTCAAATCTCAATAATGTTATAACGGTTGAGTATTTTTCTTAATTAATTCAATACTTTTAAGGCTTTATTCAATTAAATTAAAATTTATCAAATCCCTTATGAAATAAGAGATTTGATAAATTTTAATTTAATTTTAATTCGTTGTTTTAATTTATAGATAACATGTTCTGCGTTTTAGTCTTATTACCTCAACGAGCGTTTTAATGTAAATAGTATATTCTTATAAATAAGGATATAATACCTTGTTTTATTCTAAAGAAGATATCCCCCAAGATATATGATAAGGTGTATTATGCTATGCATTTAGGTTACACATAATAGAGGGTGAACTTATTTTTGGGCACAATACAGACTCCATAGTACTATTTATTGCTTATTACTTAAGAGGGAAACAAAAATTTCACTGACCCAAGAATTAAAACTGACAACCCATCACACAGCAATCATTAGCACTGTGGTACCGAGGCAGTAATTTTTACTTGAAGTAATAGTATATAGAAATAGTTCTAGAATAGTCTACGATCACATAAACTGGAAACATGCTATTCATTGCTTTGCCATAATAGAGTGTTCGTAGCATTTTAGTGGGCACGTCCGCGTCGTCGGTACGTGCAGACACAGATTGGCCCTCATCAAATCCACGGATATCCACGTCTGAAGGAAGTTTGACAACTGTATAATGTACTGTATGTAACTGTATAGTGTAGGCTTTACGATCTCACGAATCATTATCTCATTGTTACGGCGGAGCTCAAAACACGTCATTCACGGGAACGCTTTGTTCCTCGAAATTATGATCGTCCCCTCGGTTATCCTGAACCATTAGTAACATTATGTCCTCGGGTATTAGCTCAGTTATGCGCCTGATATCTCGTGTATGATTTAGCCGACAGGCAGCCTACACACAGCGAGGCTTGTCTCACACCTTGGTGAGCACATTCATATCGATATATACCAATATTATTTTATAAATCACGAATTACACACACCGGAGGGTATCATCGATACCGTTTATTTATTTCCGTTAGTACAATGATTTTAGTTACCTTTAAAAAAAATCTTACTTATTAGTATAGTACTATCAAAAATTTACGTTATATAAAATTCTTAAAATAAAACAGGTGCTATAAATAATATTTCTTTTATACGCCTACGTGTTACTTTCATACCACGGCAGATTTTTTAATATAGGGCGTATTTTAATGTGAATGTTCCGATGCCAAATATCAAAGAAGTTTATTTTTTTATATATATATTTAATAATGCCTTCATAAAAAACAACATGTAAATCCGAATCCCGACATTTTCAAAGAAAATATACGTTTTCGAATTATTTTATAGAGAATTTATTCTACAAACAATCGAAGTCTTGTTATTTAAACAAGACGTGATAGTGAAAGCTAACCGAAGTTACATTTGTTTCTCAATCAAATACCAACAGGGCGATGTATGACGAGGAAACTTTGTACACGGTAAGTTAGCATTTACGCCAAGGGACACGGTCTGAATATAATCCCAATTGAGTTGTTTGTTTCGTGGCCATGTCCGGCAAAATGTCCGTTTTTTGCGAACACTATTACGTAATAAGTTCATGAAAGTTTAGATTGTTATTAGTGAAATTTCCAACAATCTACTTTGAAAGTTTCGTAGGATAGTGACAAAAAATAACGTAACCGCACATGCTTCCGCTCGACTCTATTGAACGAGTTAAAACTTTGATATATGGCATTGGAGCACTTACATTAACATACGCTCTATTTCACATAGTGTATCATTTGTTAGTTGTGGCAGTACTAAGCGAATGTTTGTTTACATAATACTCGTAGTAGGTAGCCGGCGGTCATCTGGACGCCACACGAACGGTTGGTAATCCTGCAGTGCATCCATCATTCGGTAATCCCGGCTCTAGCTCACCACCGCTCAAAACGGCTATAAAGGGGCTTTAAACGATTACGTGCGTAAACGCTCCTTATTCGCGTCCAATGTTCATTAAAACTGATAATTAAAAGAATAAGCGCATTGTATCGTACGTAATACTGGTGTAGTGTTTCAGCGAGCTGGGATTATATTTGGAACGATTTTATTCAGTAATAATGTTCAACATTTTTAACTATGATAATAATCAATATAATCAATTATAACTATACATTTTAATAAATATTTGTAGATGGTGTAACGTCGCGCAATTGACTCTATAAATATGTTTTGTATTCAATAAAAAATACTTCTTATCGTGAGTCCTCACATAGCGGGTTAGACTGAACTGACCCTCAATAAAACATTAATGCATGTTAACCAATGTAAGTAGTATTTACTAGCAGTCGCCTAATGGTCAAAATTCGACCATAATAGATTTAAATTAAAATTTTGAATTTTATTAAGGTTTTATTGCCTACAACTTTATCCTTATAATGACATTTCATTTAGATTTCGCCAAGGCTATACATGTTAATTTACCTATCTTTTCAAACAAATTATTATTTACTAAACTATACTCTTTCATTGACTCGATATTGCTAAGCTTCCTACTTTGTTTTCTTTTTCTTTATTACATATAAATAAGGTATATTATGTAACCATAGTTACGGAGACTTGTACGACGTCAGACGTACAATGCCGAAATACTACGAATGCGATTCGACTGCGTGTTTCAAATGCATGGTTGTGTGCGTGTCGTGTTTTTCAATAATGTAATGTATTTTTAATGCATATTTTATAAAATATTGGAATTCGCCACTCCTTCTCCATATAACCTATATGTGTGCCAAATTTCACACTCCACCGTCCGTGCAATTTTTGTAAAAAGGGGTAAGTACATAGTTTTTGCTTCACGTATTAATATATAGATAATGTTATTAACTACTTCAGTTGCCAGCGTTGTAAGGTTTTGACGCAACTGATCTTAAAGTCTATTTTCGTGTCAGGCAAAATTTATTTGGTTTTTCTTTTAAGAATGCAGCGCCCTGAGTCAGGCAATGTATCCAATGAACGGCAATAGACTCTTTTCACCCTCCTGTTTAGATTTCACGTAACTGGAAGCAAAGAAAAGTTGGTGAAATGTAGGTGTCCTACCTGCCTCTTCTATTCTCTTTGCGTTTAAATTATATTTCAAAAATAATAATCGACGAGCTGTTATTTAGCTAGTCAAGTAAACTCCGATGATACATCTGCGAGGTCAAATCGGCGCTACGGGCGATAGATAGCTTTATAAGTCTATTATTCATCAAAATACTTAAACTACATGTAACAGAGGTAATAGATCAATATTCCAATAGGTACATACATGTATGATAGGTATACATAACATTAAAACTAACTAACTTAACTTATAAATAATAAATATAAAGTAATAAAAAAATTTAGAATTTTATAATATAGTAAATAATTTATTTATATATAAAATATTTTTATGGCTTGTGGCGATTATTTATTAATTTATACACATATTAATACGTGAAGCAAAAACTTTGTATTCCTTTTTACGAAAATTGCGCGGACGGAGGAGTATGAAATTTGACACATTTAAAGTTTATATGGAGAAGGAGTGGCGAATTTTAATATTTCTTGAAAATATGCTTTGGAAATACATTAAAATAATGAAAAAATACTACATGCACACTACCATGCATTTGACACAAGCAGTGGAATCGCGTTCGTAGTATTTCGGCATTGTTCAGATGATGTCGTAGAATTGGACTATGCTTACATTTGTATGTGGAGTAGGTGACTAAATGAAATGTGAATGTGTCGAATTTTGACCATTTGGCGACCGCTAGTATTATTTATTAAGGCGAAAATTAAGTTTTATTTTTAGTCAATGGACCGCAGCAATAAAGCAATGAAATATCTTACAAACAGCTGGGTGTAACTGCAACTTATTAGCTTATATTATTACCAAATTAAAATGAAGCTGGCTGAATAGAGCTGCGTTTGTTTTATATTTAGAATGTATCTCTCTCTTTGATATAATATTCGGACAAAGCAGCGAACATCAACTTAAAATTCGTACACATACATAATATATTAGATAGGTACCTAATATATGTATAACTAGGTATTTATACTCCGTCGAATACGGTACGACACGAAAGTTGGATTATCAATTCATTTATGACACTTCCGTCACAAATGAGTAAATTTATAACTTATAATTATAATAACTTTAATTTATAATATTTTATCACATACACACAACACCATCTATCCCAAACTAAGCAGAGCTTGTACTATGATCGGTACCAGAGAATGGATATACATACATATTCTATACTTTGTTTTTGTAAATACATACATATTATACGATGTACGAAATGTATAAACGATTAACGATTTATTTTAATGTTGCAAAAAACGTTTAAGGATTTGAGAATATCCTCTCATTGAAATTAAACTACTATATACGGATTTTATCGCGTTGTTTATTTATCACTGTTTACAAAATTTTGAAATTATTACACTACTACTATTAATGATTTTATTTTACTAATTTATATGCTAATAAAATTATTTAAACTATTAAATCTAATTATTTTTGGTTTACACTTTCCCCCACGTTTCGGTTGCTTTTCAGCAGCGATGGTCACGGGGAGACTAAGATGGTAGTTGTCTCAATGTTCCAGTGTAGTTATTTCAAAGTAGCCGAACATAATTTAATCATTGGTGTTTCTATTTACGCAGAATGAGCTCAAAGTATCATGAAGTCTAGCTGTGTTAGCTTTGTTTCTTCTTGGGTTTGACTATTTGAAGTACAGGATCCCAAGCTGATGGTATATTCCAACCATCTTCTCTATTGAAATTGGGATGTTTTTTGATTTTAATAGCCTCGCGAAGCATCCTTGGTAGGAATCGGTGTTCTTTAGCGAGAATCTGTGGTTTGTCAAATCTCAGGTAGTGGTTGGTCCCCTGTTGTACATGTGCACACACAGCAGACTTCAACGAGCGTTTGTGTTTTACGTCAGCTATGTGTTCTTTTATGCGGGTGCCGATGCTTCTCTAGGTTTGACCAATGTATGAGAGTCCGCAGTTACAATCTATTTTATAGACCCCTGCATCTTGTAAAGGTAATTGGCACTTGACAGATGGTAAAAATTGACTTATCTTCGTTGGCGGCTTGAAGTATGTGTTGATTGAAGCTCGCTTCAAGATGTAGCCAATCTTGTCAGTGACACCCCTTACATAAGGCAGTATAGCAGGCTGGCGCTCGACTGTGGCTGGCTTTTCTCGGGATCTGTGATAGCGGCGCGGCTGTTGGAGCTTGTTGTCTTGCAGTACTTGCTTGACATGTTGAAGCTCGGCGTCCAGGTGTTTCTTGTCACAGATCCCGTGGGCTCTCTGAAACAAAGACATTCCCACGGTAGCTAATTGTTAAGGATGGTGGTGAGATTCACCGTTCATGTACCTATTTGTATGGGTCTTTTTTCTA
The DNA here is from genome assembly GCA_963675205.1 of Catocala nupta. NCBI lineage: Eukaryota > Metazoa > Arthropoda > Insecta > Lepidoptera > Erebidae > Catocala > Catocala nupta. The sequence goes on along the minus strand of OY776086.1, from coordinate 18,876,628 downwards.
TATACAGTGGCTCAAAGTATGATCAGGATTCTGATACTTCTTTCTGATACGGATCTAATAACGAATAACATTCGCGTAAACAGAAGACAATATTATATCCTCTCATTATTAGATCCAAAGTTAGTTAGTATTAACACGATCGGCCACACATAACAAAGTAAACTCTTGTCAATATGCCACTAAATCCTGAATTCGAATATTCGAATGTTATTAGAATAACAAATAGCCAGTGATAACGAAATCAACATTGGAATGCCAGATCATACATTTCGAATAATTTGTTTCATAGACTATAAAACGTTAACGTTAGTTTTATTTATCTGTCAATTGCTGGAACGCTAGACATTGAAAAACAATTGTGGACTGCTGCAGCTCGGAACATGAAATACGGATAGAACAATATTCAAAACCTTTTTTAGCTTGAGTGAATAATGTGGGACATATCTTTTAAATATAGACCGCAAGCAAAACAACTAATATCAGGAGTTTATTACAATAAATGTAAATGACATAATATGTCCTCTTATCTAAAAGTATTCACGAGCAATCTATCCAGCAAATTTTCATTAGATTAAAATGGACTTGGTTATTCTGAACGTCACTTCTCCCGAGTGAGTTGTTAAACTCGACCGAGGGGTTATTGTCGTGAGTACTATGAGGTAGCCTTATAGTGCACACTTAGGAAATGCGCTTAACTTGCTAAGACTAGACTTGATGTTCCTTAGAATTTGTCTTATCTCAATCTCATTTTAAAGAAAACGATCTCATACTTTTATCCATATTGTTCTTTCTATCTCCAGTACTAGTATTATTTTTGTAATGTGAGGAGCTTTGCATTTTTTAATAATACTCAGTCTCGTTACAAATGTATTTTTACTGTAGGTACATATCATAACATAACATTGCCCAGAATTACATCTAACTCTCTTACTTGGAACATTCTGTGCACACCTAGCTCATCTGGCTTTATACTGTATACTATAATTATATCTTGTTGTAACTTGTTTTACGATCCAAATAAATAAATAATTTCTCACAAGTTGGTCAAGGGTTGGTGACCATATCCATTGGGCTACATTTATAAAGGGAAGTCAATGTAAATATTTATGTACATAAAAAAATTAAAGTGTAGACTTGAATGTTTTTATGTAATGCATTTTTATGTATATGTTTTTTATTTTTGTATGCAACTCAATCGATTGAACTGAAAATGACTTATATTATAGGTTATATTGGATGCTATACTGACATTGTTCAGATAAAGTTTTCGCGATTTGTATGTAGTATACCACTACCGAGAAGGACAGAGAGTAAAATACCAAGCGCTGGCAACAGTTACTTTTTTTATAAAATAATCTGCTTTCACCTTGAACATAAAATTATAACATGTTGGTATAAATATCTATTGATATTTATAAAGACTCAAAAATACCTAAATATTCATTAATAATTCCACTAAACTTATTTGAAGTTGATGACGTCTGTTTCCAAATTATAGAAATAACTAAAAGTCTCTCGCAACTTGATCAACTGAGCAGCCATTTAAGATTAGGTATTAACATCTGCGGTTAATATTTGGCTTTGTTGAAACATTTTGATAAAATTTAAATAAATAGTAAAACTGTATATTTTATGAAATTACATTTAAAAAGCGAAACAACGAAAATACTGAAGTTTGTCTGTATATTTCATAACTGAAAACTTGCTCTTCTCTTTGGGAAATAATAGTTTAAATTGTAGTGTTACTGTCTTTTTGACGATGCAAATTGCTCAAAGCGAGTTGTAGCATATTACAATATTCGAGGCTTAAATAAATTAGGTCCTCAGACTGCACGAAAACCCAAATGTACGTTACGTAGTGAAATCTTCGAGGATTAAAAAGATCCTTTGTAGAGAAGGCCACAAGAGAAAATTGTTTTTAATTTACATAATGGCATCGATAGCACCGAGGCTCGATGTGAGCTTATAGGCGTTATAACAAGTATTAAATCATTGAGTGCAGATTAACCCAAGTGGCAACGTTTTATTTATGGTTTTACCGTAAAATCTGTTAATTATTTTAAAAAGCTTTTGATTTTGTATTTTTAAAGATTACTGGTGATTTGTGTTACAAATTGCACTGGCTGGGTATCGAATCCTCGACCACTCAGGCGCTAGTTGTCCCTTTACCATTGAACTAACGTCGGCGTTGCTTTAAATATTTATATTATTTATAGATGGTTGTAATCTAAATTATATTAATTAAGCAATTAAACGGATACGTACATAAGTTTGAAACCCTTGCGCCATCGCATCTTCCGAGCACGGTGAGCTGTGCCAGTGCTGGTGCTGTAGCGGCGGAATACCTGTAATGGCGCAAATACAGTAATTTAATTGGTAATTACGTTTTTGAGACGTTTGTGTTGGAGACGCTAGGTTCATGGGGTCCGGGCGGTCGTGCGTTTTTAGAGATATATCTAAGCGGCTAATCGAAGCTTCGCGTGACCAGAAGGCTGGACTTTTCTTGGCTCAAAGAATCAGCATTGCCATATAACGTGGCAATGAATGCTGCCAGTCTTCTGGGCACTTTCCCGGTCGATATTGATGCTGAGGAATTTCACGACGCTGCCTAAACCAGCCATTTTTTTAATTAAATTTACCGTTCTGTATTTTGTTACTTTTCATTTTGTTTTATTTATAAGTAGTTAGGTTTGTTAATATTAGTTGTAAATTATGATTGTTGCTTTTGTTTATGTAAATAATGAATAATAAATTACTGCTATTAAAAAAGTGTTAGATGAATAGTATACGTTATTTCATAATTTCACGCCTGTACATTACGCGAAGGTTAGACAGAGAGGTATCACGTACATATTGAACCGTATATGTTTAAGTCCCACTCAACCAAAAGCGAATTGACAAGGATCTTCTGAGCTCTACACTTCGTTATGCTGTTGTGGTTTACCTGTCTAAAAATCAATTACAAATCGTCAACCCGATTAATTTGAACCTGCATCATAAGCACAAGCGATAACTTAGATGCATGCCTTAAACTTCTTAAACTGAAAATATTTCTTAATATAAGTACGCCGACCTACATTTACATATTGAGAATATTAACTTCTTTTAATACGAATTAACTTAAAGAACTCTGATTGTTTCTTTCTATTAGCCTTATAAATTATTCATCCGTCTTTGAACAACTTTACGTCTATATTCGTATTAAGTCAGAGATCTGTTGAAAGCGTATCATTGAAATTGTAATCTCGTCATCAGACATTCCATGTTATCTTTACAAATCGTCTCTGAGCGTGCAATAACGCGAATGTACTTTTTTGAATGAACCTTTCTCTGCGACAGCTAATGTGTCTTATTCAACTTAAACCGCGTCCCGAGTATTTTGTTTTGTAGCGTCGGTACTACCGCCTGCCCTACTTTAAATAGCATCTTCTAGTTGATAAAAGTTTGTTTTTAAACTGTTTTGATTGTTTAACAATAGTCATGTTTGATTACTTTGGCCGTACAAACTAATACAATCTACTGGTGTTACAGGAAAGGATAATTCAATTCATATTTAATCGCATTCTTCAAATAGTAAAGGTGTAAGGGTCACTCTTTTTACAAACATTGCTATTGGACGTTGGAGCAAGAGAGAACGCGTCAGATTTGTCTAGTTCTTGAGCATTTGTTGTATGTTTTAAGAGATGGTGGTACAGTCAGCGACATAAGTCAATAAACGTTCGCGAGATTATTGCTATATCATATACAATTATAATAATCCTTCATATTCACTGCAGTAACAGTCAAAGGATAGTTATTTTAATCACAATTAATTATGATAGGGTAATAACAATAATATCAGCTCTGTATTAAACACTATCATTGCTGGGCATGAGCCTCTTTTCAGTGTGAGAAGGGTTGGGCCAATAGCCTTTAGAGAAATAAAATATGTAAGTAAATTTTAATTAATTAAATACTGTTACAAATCAGTTTAAAATTCAGCTACTTATTTCGCTCACTATACAACACCAGATTAACGGGCCATGCAACACATTTATGTAGGTACCTATTACTAGGTTTTGCCCGCGGCTCCGCTCGTGTAAAAGTAGGATAGGTCATGTTAGTAACAGTACTTAAAAAAATACGGCCCATGTTAATCGGTAATTAGTGATAATATAGCTTTCTAATGGTGAAAGGGTATTTAAAATTGGTTGAGTATTTCTTGAGTTAAATCCTTACAAACAAAAAATCTAATATGTCCTCTTTATAATATTAGTATAGTTGTGCTTCTGTGCATAGTACGCGCCCTCACATCTAGTGCCAAATCAATCAACCAATAGCAATACTGAACCTGAGCGCTTTCATACTAGATAATCTAAATTGGTCAGAAGCTACGTTGCACTTGCAAAATATGTCCAATGTGTAAATATGCAGAAAACCGGCAGTTATACAAGGTGTCCGGTAATTAATGCCTTGAAATGTCTTATAGTTGAACTGAAGGCCGTTCAGAAAAATGAAAAAAAGAAAGAAAAATAAAAAAAAATTGTAAAGTGCAAGCTTTATTAGCATAGTATACTTTTGACTATCTATCTATTAACATAATTAGTGTTTAATAATAAAACAACAAAAAACCGATGGATTTCATTCATTTCTGGTCGTAGTATACAAGAAAGTTACACATGCTAATTTAAAAAAAAAACACATATCTCAGATAGTAGTTAGGATAGATTTTTTTTCATATTTTTGTCTGAACGGCCATCAGTTCCACTATAAGACATTTCCAAGTTATCCATTAATTACCGGACACCCTGTATATGTATATATATCTAGCGTTACATCTACCAATATGTAGCTACACGTATGAATATAGATAGACCTAATTTCAACCACGAGTACCCAAGTAATGAAGACACCGTTATCCTAGGGTTATTCGTAAGACAATTTCAGCCACTGACTGTGGCCAGTAATGACTGTAACAGGTGTTCATATGACAACTAGGATCGTGAACTAAGCCAGTTTGCCAAGCCTCTCATTTAGAGACAGTTTAAGTAAATTTTTATATTTACGTTTTACACGTTTAGACGCGGTGTAACCTGGGCTTTCTTTATGTGTACTTGCAAATAAAGTAGATCTCCAAGTACTAACTATTTAAGATTTTCTCAAGCTCTCAGCCTAGCGCACGTGAATACTTCTGATTAATAATATGGTATAATCTTTCGAATTAATTCTCTATTGTATATTCTACTGAATACACAATAGAGAATTACTTCGAAAGATTAATGCCCAATTTTCGTTATAAAATCAGTTAAAAATAGAGTTTAGATCTTGTTTAATAGAGGTCAAAATACATGAACTGAGGTGCAATGACTATTCACATTTGTTGTTTATTTTTATTTAGAAGAAAATCATTTGTAATAATAATGACCTTAAAACTAGATCGGTACATTATATTAAACAGTTTGTATTATGAGAAATGCTATATATTCTTAAAAAAAATCTCCCTCTCTAGGAATATTTCGCAGGAGACTTAACAAACATTTAAACAACGGACACAAAGAATACCCATACTCGAAGGAACCATTTGTGGATCACACAATTTTTTGCCCCGTGTGGGATTCGAACCCACAACACTCGGCGCAGTGGCAGTAGCGAGGCAACCACTTAAAACACTACGCTATCCTGCAATCCTTTGTAAATCCTTTGGTCTCTACAACGTATATATGGTTAAAAAGTACCATGACTCTAGTAAGTCATGGTACTATTTAAACATGTTTACATTGGCTGAATAAGTTGTGACATTTTATTTTATTAAATGCTTGAGTACATTTGGTTGTATAAAGTGTCCTTACTGTGTAACTTTAAAACGATTTTAAAATCATAGCCGCGAGCTTCTTAGCAGCGTGCATGTCCATAAAAGCTTAAGCTTTTGCTTTACTTGAACCTGCCAGCAGTAAATGTAACTTTACCTGAACATTTATAAATAGAAGACGCCTTGAAGTAGAAGAAGTAGTAAATCTTTAACGGTCAAGTTACATTTATGATATTAAAGGACAAAAGCCGAAATCAATGGGTGCTGAGATTTTCAAGACGAAAAGCTTGAGGTCTCACCATCAAACTTGAGGTGGTTTCGTAAGAATATACCTTGATAGGTATAATCTTGAACATATAAAGAGCATTAAATTTATATTCTTTAGATTTTCTTAATAATTTTATTGATATCAATCATATAAATGATTTTTATAATACTACTCTTAAATATTCGTAAACATCGATATATTTATTAGTGACGATAGCTCATAAAATGCCGTGGTGGTTTAAATGGTCGCCTTGCCATTGCCGCTGTGTTGTGGGTTGGAAAGACACACAGGATAAAAAACAGTGTGATCCACAAACGATTCTTCTAAGTGGATATTCTTAATTCTAAAGTCCCGCGCGATAAAGTTATTATTGCTAGTGTGGGAGATGTCTTTCTTCAGAGATAAAAATGTATATATTTCGTAATATCTAAAGAATCTCTCAAAGATAACGAACTAAACCAAAATAAAAGAATGTGAAATAGTAATAAATTGCGAAGCATTATTATTGAAGCTTGAGTAAATTAAACACTCTATTCTTGATTGGATTACTGGCTGTTGTGTGTTAAATAAGTATGTGCACATGTGTGAGTGATTCAAGTATCTAGAAATAAGGTTTTTTTTTAAATACAGTATGTTTAATTTCTCGTTACGCTTTGTCGTGATACAGATAAACCCACGGGCATTAGGTATTTATAGATTTCCTTCATTCAAACTGATGTGGTATCAAATCATTATATTCGTTGAATTGATCACCCATCCCTTTATCTATATCTATATATATAATCAAATTGTAACTGGTAGATGACTTAAGCGGTCTTTGTAAGAGATATAGCAACCAAAACAGTTATTTTAGGATTTATGTCTGTCTGTCTATATGTTTGTATACGCATCACGCAAAAACTACTACACGAAATCGAATGCGGTTTTCACAGATGTTTTGCTGGAAGTCTAATGTGGTGCATGTTTTACTTTGTAACACTGATTAGAAGTCGATTATTATGTGTGTAGATTAGTTTCTTTTTGTATGCAAAGAATGATAAAAATATATACACTTTCAAATTTCACGCGTACGCAGTCGAATATGAATAAAAGGCTGATACTAAATAAGTTTGTATTATACAGAAAAATAACTAGTCATTATTAAATTAAATAATTTGGATTACAATCTTACATATAATCCTTACATAGCACCATAGCTATTTCTGAAGGTGAAGACTGAGGGATATCATAGTCATATTTTATTAAGTACGAGTATGCAATTGCCGTATATAAGGCATAATCTCAAAACTGAAGATGATCCTGTGGCCAGAGGTTTATCCTTATATGTAATAGCCTGTCCGATTGTAAAAGCTGCCGCACAAAAGCGGCCAAAGTAAAGCCACCAGTGGCTGTCACAAGTTGTGGACGAAGTTTTGTATACATTTTGTATGGTACAAATATGTAAATGTTTGTACTATATATTTTATACTCAGAAGTCCTCCGTTATGCCAAAATTCTTTCTAGTACAGGATTTATCTTTTATATAAAATAAAAGCCTTTGCCTGTAAAACTATCGCTTTCCAATCTAACTGTGTTTCTCCTATATTTTAATAAAATATTTATTATGGTAGACCGTTTTTATTTTGTGAAATATCTGTATATATTACTAACTAGCTAACTTACTATATTTGCAAATTAATTTTGGACGCTTAGACACACATAATTACATTTACCAATAATATTTTATTTTTATAGCGTCTATGTATGGTTTTGACGTCCTTACTATATCAAAACATCAATTAATATAAATTTATTAAAATAAATTGATAATAATAATTATGCCAGACAGAAGTGATGTTTATTTATACAAGAAGTTTAATTATATTCACATTTTTTGAGAATCCTGTCCATTTAATGACAGTACGAATACCATTCATTAGCACGTTGTTAAAAAAACAAGAACGATAGCTATATATACGAAGCAAGACGACATAAGCTACAATTGTTAAAGGTTACAAATGTTTATTTGGGTTTTAAATTTTTTATTGTAGATTATATTAACAAGTTTTATTAGTTTGTTTAAAACATATCTAACATCAAATTATAACGCGAAATTTAGATCATGACCTTTATTTTGGATCGGACTGCCGCTGGCACTTTACAGAGAGGTTAAGCGGCATCTCAGGAACTACTCACCTGATTTAGATGAAACATGCTTCATTTTTTAAACTATAGTAGCAGCTATACATTAGTATAAGTTATAATAAAATCCGACCAGCCATGTTTAACTTTTTATAAAAACAAATAAAGAAAGGCACAAATAAAAAAATGATAATCAAACATATTTGCTTTTCTAGAATATATTATGCCTCTTTTCTTTAAATCTATTCAATATACAGTACTTTGATTATTATAGTATAGATAAGGTAATTTTATTTGTGGTAAATGTTGGTTCGTTTATTATCTTCCTTATTTCGTTTGCTTTAATTCGATATAATTACATCGCATAAATGTTGTCTTGTATAATTTAAATCATACCACCGTTGACATTAAAATCACAATATTAAGCATACTATTATAGAACCGTTTTTTCATACTGCTTAACGTCAATACATACAAAATATCATCTAGTTCCGATGTGTCATAAAAATAATTTATGAAATATCGAAAATACAACTTGTTGATATTTTATAAAATTAAACGTAGAAGACTTTCGATACAAAGAAGACAAGTAAAAACATCGACTATATTTGAAATCTTCAGGCACACATCATATAGACAAGAAGTCCGTAAGCTTTGCTTTTACAGGCTTACTCAATAAATATTATGTTCGTCTTCAAACTATTACAAATATAACTTTACCTTAATTTTGATTTCCAATATTTACCTATCTTCAATTTATATATTAACAATGTCAACAGACCTAACTAAGTAGACCTAGTAACTTAACTAATTTCATCAGAAATTTAATAATGTCAATTACAGTTTTCCTTTTATTGTAGGATTGCTCAGTTCTACTACGCTTGACGGAGATTATCTTTAATTAATTGAACAATAGTGTGACTGAAAATTAGATATAAGCTATTGCTAAAAACTAGAATATCAAATTTCGTTGAGCAAAGGTAAATCTTCTGGCCTGGTAAGTAAAATAGGCTATATCTAATAATTTTGCTAAACCCAGGCCCGTTGACGTTACTCGTATAATTGCCATCGCGCCAATGAGAAAGTTACGACATCTTTTATACCTATTATGTCAGCTGAGAAATCATTTGACAATTCAATTTATTTTGCAAATGGGGCACTTTGGGGCACTCTAGTTTTACCTAAGTAGAGAGGTAAGTAAAGCGATTAATGTACAATCTTTTGTTAGAACATATTGATGGCGCTTAAATACCGTTAGAGAAATTATATTGATTATTTTCAACTGCTTTAAAACCTTATGATTGAGAATAGAATGTTACTATAGAAAGTATTTAGAGGCTTTGTCTCAATTCCTACTTTAGTAGTATCCCAAATTTTATGCTTAACAAATTATGAAACATCAAATGGTCAATCTTTATATACATTACTTTTGCACTCTTTAGAAAGGAATACCCTAACCAATTGCAGATTTTTACTTTTCTCTGATGAAAAATGCACAGCAATTGAGCATTTCATCCCAAAATATAAAAGTAACATAAAACTATAACCAATACCATGACTAGTTTTGACTATGCGGGTGGCAAAAAGTCATTTTATATTTACACCAAACATTTTATGACTTGTGACTTATGTGTATTAAGTCGGCATAAAACGGGGCGAATTTTGCCGCACGACTCGGCCGCACTTCGATAATCAGCCGTGTAAATCGCATGTTGCCTAGACAGCAAGTGACTTCGCACACGCGGACGTATACTGATCGTTCGCCAATTCAAGGAGTGCTTTGTGCTGCGTCCATTTCTTACCAGAGGGCATCTTCACACTATCGTTTCTCCACCGTCGGTAAACGTATACGCAGCGAAAACGATACGACACCGTAACGCATACCTACATTGCGCTGCCACAAGGAACCTGCGTTAGCGTAGCATAGATGTCACAGGATCGATTTATCGGTTTGATTATAAAATCGATTTCAATAAGAGAACTCTATGGAGAGATGGAATGCAGCTACAATTGTACATGTCGCTGCGTTGACCTCGCGGCGTACAAGCGACAAATTACGTGTAGATATTATAGTACACTATTATTTTAATGAAATTAGTTATCACAAAGTGCGATGTTATATTATTGAGACAATTGCTTGACAGTACTCAGTAATTGATAATTAATCATAGCGTAACCCGTACCGCATGTATTCTCTGCCATTAGTGCGCTCGATTCCAACCCCAACTGCGATATTTTTGCTGGCAACTTAAATATAGTTATATCTGCATGTGTCTTATATTATGAAAGTTTGTTATTTTATTTAATAGTAATTAGTGTAACTGGTAATGTACATAATAGTTCTAATTGAATAAATAAAGCTCATTAACCTATTGAGTCAAAGCGGTACAACAGCGGACAGACACAATAGGTTTTTAATTACGTCTGGCAATCCAAGAATTAACAAATTAATCACACTATTATTATATATAAATAAAAGATTAACCTTACTCAGAAGTTTAATATAGTGATAATAAAATAAATCTAAGATTAAAATAAATTTGCTAATGATTAGATTTTAACACGCAATATTTAAATAACAATGACTTGATTGAATTTCGATGATATAGCATTCGTAGAAAAGCAAAATTTATACACAAGTGACAGCCAATAAATTGACAAATTTCAGTGACGTAAGTGTGACTCTCTTCTCGTCTTCTTGAAAACACAAATGAATATTCAAATGTTACATTGACTAGCTTACGAGCTTTAATTTATAATTGAAAGTGTTGCTTTTCCTGACGTTTTCACGATTCGGATGCTGCTAATTGCGATTCTGAATGGAACTTTGAGTTGGGACTTAAACTGGTTATAATGTCCGTCGTACGCCGGTCACGTAACGCTTTAAGCCCTAGGGTTGCGCCTTCCACTCCATCTATTTGTTGTTCACTGTTTTTGACATTTAACAGTTTCCAAAGTGGATTAAAATACGTTAACTTAATATTTAGGTCACATTGTTACAGGTGAATTCATAAATTGTATCATTATTTTTTATTTTGTTTAGTGAACAGAGAAAATGTTTGTATAGGCACGCACATAATTGAAGTAAGGGATAAAATAGATTTTTCAGACGGAGCATTTAACATTATTTACGTGATTAATTAAGGCATAACTTTTACACTACCCATCTTTTTAGCTCAGATTTTACCGAAAAGTATATAATAAATTCAGAAATCATAATGCTTTTATAATTCTCATGATACTTATTAAATTTACTTATAATAGATATTTTATAACAGTACAAGCATAAAGTATTCCTCTTTTACAACATTTATAGGTAAACTTATTTTATTGTGAGTAATAAGGTAGAGTATGCCTTATTTTGCTTCGAGTATAAACTTGCATTAATTAATTTAGCTTAAACTGTTAGTTAGTATATTTTAACACAAAACTCATGTTACCCATGCTCTGTAGATCGATATTATGATTAATTTTTAAAATAATCAATTTCTATGGCAGTTAAAGAGATAGAAACATTAGGCACGCTTATTTATTTGCTATTGTTATAGATAGGTAAAATAGCATTTGATAATAAAGTAAACCCTTAAATTGCTAATTAGTTTACAATAATTTCAACTTACGTAAACTTAAATAGGTATGTCTCTAAATTCGCAGTAAATAATCCTAATTTATATTAATTTTAACTGTAGGTATAAATAAAAACGTAAGATCTATTTTATATAATATGTTGTACGTCTCTATATAGGATAGTTCGTTCTTGACTTAGAGTTATTGTTCTACAAAGAAACAAAGAAGATTCGAAAAAGTTCACACACGATATGAATTCCCGGGAGACGAGACGAGACGTGGGTGGAGAGATGCGAGAGTGGCACACGCGGAGGCGCCTCGCGCCGCGCGCCGCCGAACCGATATTACAAACGTGCCCGCTTCATATCTTACACGAATTCTGTGTTTTGAAAATAAAACTTTGACCAACTTTATGTACTCCCTCGTTCCGCATGACGCCGGCACAGCAGAATTTGCTCAGATCCTCCTACTATGGTGAAATTAGTGATTTTTATAATTTTATATAGGCATGGATTTCTAAAATAAGGGTCATGTCACATGAACTGTCCCTAAATACAATATGCCCTAAATCTGTTTGTCATAAATATTACAATCAATAATATACAATTAATTAAAATTAAATTAAAATTAAATTAAAATTAAATTAAAACTAAATTAAAATTAAATTAAAATTAAATTAAAATTAAATTAAAATTAAATTAAAATTAAATTAAAATTAAATTAAAATTAAATTAAAATTAAATTAAAATTAAATTAAAATTAAATTAAAATTAAATTAAAATTAAATTAAAATTAAATTAAAATTAAATTAAAATTAAATTAAAATTAAATTAAAATAGTTTATTTTCATTTACTTACAAGCTAGTTCACAATAAATTAATTGTAAATAATATACAAAAGACTTAAAACCGTTTTCAATAAAAGTTATGTCCTAAATTATAATAATAATAATAAATATGATATTTATCCTAATAATGATTTTAAAACTAATTTGTATTACAAAGCTTGGCTTTTGTGACGGCGCGCGGCGCCGGCGCTACGGGTCCCCGGCGGTCCCACGCGTGCTAATCGTCGCAGACGGTTTTCGCTCACTCCTGCTCCTCAGCCCGCGGGCCGCCTTGCCCATACGCGCCTACGCGATTCTAAATTACACTCTAGGGGTAGGGCAGACAAGACTACGTGGAGTCGAATTAACAGCGATTCGTTTCTGTCACTACAACCTAATGTTCAGCAAATGTTTTAGGACTAACAATTTTATTATAAATGTATATTCGGAATAATACACATTATATGATACAAAACTTAGGACATATAACTTTATTTCATGCAAAATTAGGAGATTCAATTATTGCTTGATATTATGACAGAATAGTTTAAGAAGTAAAAGTAAATATGTGACAAAATTTTGAATTTTGATCATTACTGAACATTACTTTATAGCAAACGTTTTTTTATAGGTAATGATTTTCGGACAAACAAATTTAGGAGAAGAAAGAGAGTACCGTGCCGTACACGGGTCGTGCCCATGCCTCGTGAACGGGTGTTAGTTGTAGTTTCTGTTCAAGCCTGGTTAGGTTAATAGTCTTAGTAATCCAGATTCTAACCTGGACTACAGATTGGTCGCGCGATGTTTTTATTAAGGTGAGCCTAGTGTCACCGGGCACAATTGCGGACTCAACGGAAAAAGCCAATATGGTGTTTATGATCGACAAACGTTGCAAATTTTGTTACACGTAACCTTTGATTTCAACCGCTTCTCTTACGTGGTTAAGCGATTACTTCATAATGTAATATAAAGTAAAGACAATCACCAATTTATTACGTGTTATGACAAAAAAGACTCCTAATTATAATTTTCTTCAAGATTCAAATAAAAACTCATTGGCGGTTATTTAATTATGTTATTAGATAAAATTGGTGACAACGGATCATTGTCTTAAAGTCTAGGTTCGGAAATTAAATCTGAACCGAAATTATAAATGTTTATAAATACACCGAAACGTTTCGAGTAAAGGTTACCACGGTGGCGCCCCTTTTAAGCTTGACTGAGCAGTGTCACTGGCGTCAGGTACTCATTCATTATTTTAGAATAGAAATAATGAAATTCAGATAAACATTTTTAAGCAAGCTTGTAAAGAAATTCCCGAAACAAATGGTAAAGCTCAAGTACGTGCCAGTATTCAGAGACAAAATTAGATTTTCTTTTGTTGATAGCTGAATAGTAACGGCATATTAATGCGCCAGTACTGGGAGGAAGCTCTTTGTTGAAGTTATCAGCACAACCGAAGGTAATTGGCATAATCACCAAGCAGCCACAAAATCTTTGCGATATCAGGTTTATTCTTAGGAAATCGTGTTTGCAAGCACCTGCGCGTCTATGCGCTCACCAATATCATAATTTAATAAATCAACAGCTTTTATGATTACTATGTATATGTTTTGTTAAAGTCTACTGTTAGAGAATTAAACTAATTTTATTGATATATAAAATACATTTGATAGCAAAATAAAAACATTTTAATTTAGAGCCAGGAATCAAACCTTCGTTCCCAGCGTCTTTCTTCTTTCTTTCTTCTTCTTTCTTTTCGTGTGGTTAGTGGCCAACCTGTTGTCAAGAGTTGTTCAAACCACCCGTAGGCCTCTGACATGGCTTAACGACTGCTGTCAATTTGGCAACAACCGGGACCGACTTTCAACGTGCCCTCCGAAGCACGGAGACTCTCAGATGAAATACCACTAAGCGGTCACCCATCTATAGACTGAACCTTACTTAACCTCGCTAATCGTTTACCGATCAGTGAGTGCAACTGGCTATGAGTTCTTGGCGTAGTACATTATTACCATGTAATATATATTTAACATATAAAATATTTAATAGTTTAATAATATACTTGATATATATAGGTATATAAGGTGATAAATTGACACTTTCTATAATTAAATTGAATATAACATTAATCTGTTAAAAATATGTGCTTACTAGAACATTTTGCTAAATTGTTATCTTTATATGTACGTTAAACTTTCATCGGAGACTGCCCTCACGAGACCGGTTATTTTATCTTGTTATACCCGTAAATATAAGATAGGTACTTTTAGGATAAAAAATTGACTCTCCGTTTCTTTTGCTATCTACGTCAAAGTGTAAACTGCTTAGTGTTCATCATAAAACAAAAGTAAAAATGCTTGACTAGTATAATATTATAAGCAGCCCACTCCGTCTTTGCCCAGATTGAACATAATATATCTATAGATAAGTATTAAACTATTTTATACGGACGCAAAACGCTATTTATTAAAAAAAAACATAGCAACATTACAAAATTTTCTTAAAATACTTTAATTTCAATGTATTCGCGTAGATTAAAGACAATATTACAAATTATAGCCTAATATTAAAATTAAACACTTTATACGGATTTTGTCGCGTTGTTTATTTTACTTTGCTGCTGTAAAGCAACCGAAACGTCGGGGCAAAGTGTAAACTTAAACATAAATAGATTTAATTAAATTAAATAGCATAGTAAAGTTCAATAATAGTAGTGTTAGAGTTTTCAAAATTATGGAATAAAAGTGTTTAAAGTAAAATAAACAACGCGACAAAATCCGTATAAAGTGTTTAATTTCAATGTATAACATTCGCGTAAACTTAAGACAATATTATATAGCCTAATATCTAGACATAATGTACCTTTCAAATAGTGAAAGAATTTTCAAATAGTCAGCGGTTCCGGCAATTACCTATCACATACATATACCAATTTACAACATTCGCACTCTATCTTTGTAATATTATTATAGAAGTACCACAATATGAGTAAATAGTCAAGTGAAATTAGTTAGGAATAGGATTAGTTAGGAATAGATTCGGCCGGCAATTCTACGTGCTCCGCATGACGATAATAAACATTAAATGTTCAGCAGACTTCTAAGTATCTCTCTGCTAAATTTCATTTAATCCGGTTCAGACATTTAGTAGAGATAACAAACAAAATCACAATTATTTCTACAATGAATTGAAAATAATCAGAGAGATATATCGCAGACTAATTTTGCTTTAACCATATTAAACGAAATTATTATCAAATGCAATTATTTGCCACTCGTTCTAATCCGCAAATGAAATCTCGTTTTTGTTTAAGATATTTCCATACTTTATTAAATTAATATCTACATCAATTTAGACGGGAGTTTAACAATTGTTAGGCACAAATGCGAATGCATCTTACATTCGCATTTATAATATAGTGTCAACTTGGGATTTATGTTCTATGACCCGAACAACATTTTGTTTAAATAATATACCAAAATAATATACTATATTTCTCGGCATACCACGTTTACATTTCTCCGTATATGTTTAGGTCATGTCAACAGTATGCTTACTATTTATAAAATTCCGTTAAAACAAATACGAGTGCAACATATTCGGCACACGGTACTTGAATTCGACTGTAAAGTCTACAAACGTGGAAAATATTAGATCACGTAATAACATAGGTGCATTCGTGCCCTCGATATATTATTTCAGATATTTTTAAACAATATTATCTAACCATTCCTATTCTTGAGTGCACTGTTAAAAATATGTCGTTAGATTCATCAAACATTCACATATAGCGAGTTATAATAAGTTCCGCAATAGACGGCCAGTTTGCCACGTCCAGGTATAAAAACCAAAACCTTGTAGAAAAATTCACACTTATTTTAGAGAACTAACGCCACCGTCCTAGTTATTATAAGTAATATATCCAAGTTCCCAATTAACCTATAAATAATCACATAATTAAAAGAAAATATAAATCACTCCCGTTCGCAACTTCGTGTTATGATTATATTATTACATCATTAAAATATAGTCTTCGCTACGCAGAGAAAGACTAGCTTTTTAATGGTAAAATAAATTTAGAAATCGGTTCAGTAATTTCAAATATCGTCAAATACTATATAACTAAACAAACCTCTATAAAATATTAGTACGGATATGTGTAAATCACACTAAATCCATTTAGCTGGTGTAAAAACGCGTGACATGTCAAAGGGATTCTTTGTAAAAGAAAAAGGCTAGGATTCTTCACATGACCCCCTGGTCATGTGAAGCATCGATCAGTCACTTTGTAATTTCCCTACTTACGTAGAGAGCGATTGTCGGTCCCCATGAGTACCTCGACCCGAACGACACAAAAACAAAATCACGAATACGATTATTGCGTTTACACCGAGAAAGAAATAAATATTGACTGGCTTGTTCAACCGCTGACGTAACTGAGACACTTGCGTTGAAAATTTGGTAGTGTGCTATGCTATAATTTTCTTTTATATGATGTCATGATGTTATAATTCTTTAATGAAAACTATTTTATCATTGCAAATGCTTACTTTTATGCGACTTTTACTTTTATCACATTTCAGACATTTTTCAGCAGCCCAATTGTTTTTATTTTTATTTATCTTTTGTTTTTTTTAATTGCTTAGTTTAAGTTGATCTTGTGTCTATGTATTTAAACTATACTAGTATCCAACAAAATTTTAATATGAATAACAGCCCAGAGTTAAGAATTTGGCAGTGTTTCTTCTCCGTGCGTTGCTCGTAAAGCCGTTGGCCCTGCGCTTGATGTCTCTCCAGTCAAGGGTCCGATTGCTGTCTCGTTATGTCACGAGAGTGATGTAAGAGGGATTGCACGAAAACTTGTGTTCGCGCAGTTGCACACTATAGTAATATCTTCTTTGCCGCCATAACTAAAGTTCGGTTTGGATGGCTATAAGATTAGGATAGCAAAATACCAACAGCACCAATTTCGCCGTAGTCTGATTTCGTATTATGGAAAATTTGCGTGCTCCACACTATATAAGTTATACTAATAAATGTAAGGAATGGCCCATTTATGATAGCCATATATAAGTCCTTTCCAGACGAATGAAGTCCCGGGCGTTCGTCGCGCATTCTCATTGCTCTCTCCATTCCTACAAAATCCCTAGTCATCTTTTTACCACTTTCGAAATTAATGGATATCTTACCCCTCTCATAACTCATCAATATCAGAAATATCGATATAGAAAGTAAAAGGGTTAAAGCTCTCTTAGTAATTGGAATTTAAACTTGAATAATTTACACTATTATATTTTAGCATATAATGTTTTGCAAAACGTGATTCTAATACTTAAATATTCGTGGCAATCTACAGAATTTTAACGAGAGAGGCTTGTAATAAGTAAATAAAATAGTTATTCCACCAAACTTTATTTACTTTTGATAATGGGAACATTACGTGGTCACTATAATTCTAACTCTGCGTTACTAACACCAGATTTATAAAAGACAGATCAACAAAAGAAATAACGTTTGCACGACAATTGTCAACTGCTGGAATTGGCTAACTGAATTAGCAACAGCTAATCAACTCATCTGAAATTAGTTTGATTTTGACACATCTTTGATTAATTAGCTTTTTATAAACCGGGTTTTAGTCCACCAACTTTAAATAGCTTTATAATTTTTATCCAAGACTTGTGATTAGTCGTAATCTTAAGATTATTTCTATAAATTCAAGATTCATAATGAAAGCGGCCGTGTAGTCAATGTAACTTCATCAAAAGAAATACATAATGTGATAATCATGTGTAGTGGTTTTATAAGTACGTAGGCTACATTAAACCATTACCACGATGGCACTCCGTATTTCAACTCTCGTCGTTTTCACACTAAACATAGGCTCGTTTGAAGGCGGACATGTTATCATGTATATATACTTATATATATATAGTCTCGCACCTATACCGATAAAGACTGAGATGTACTATACTCACATTTCAATAGATAGCTGGGGTCCTATGTAATGGAGAACGAGCCAATTTAATTGTTATATTTCTAATTTACTCTAAAACTACAACAATTTTTAGTTCTGCTTAAGATATGGACAATTATTTATAAAACGATATGTCTGAACCAGTACAACAGTTTTTGAGTTACATTGTATTACAAAACTATAAGTAAGAACTAATGATGGAATAACTAATTACTCTGAACATGTTTGTTATATTGAGAATAACACTTAAGAAATCAATAGCAAAATATAGCACTTGTTATATCAATATGATATTCAATATAATATTTTCATGTTATGCTCGATTAGTTTATCGCAAATAATATGTAGAGGGAAATGTATCAACGTGTAAATGTACACGGCAATAGATGTTACCACAGCTGTAGGTAAAGCGAGGCGGCGAGTGGCTCGTACCATCGCCAATGTCACCTCCCTGCGATTTCTCAAACGGTAATACCACTTGATGTATCTTCTCGTCGAACTTGATCGGAGATTTATACATACCTACATATTTTAGCGTAAATACTGTAATAACCTTCGGCGATATTTTATAGGCAGTAACAGCGGGCCGTTCGACATTATAATTTTGGATCCAGACATCATGTTTGTGGTTTTCGATGCCTAGCTCAAACAAGCTAACGAGATTGTACCGCAGGATTTGTCTAGTCACGGCGGTTTCACTGTGTTATTTAATTATGTGATTTTAATATATTGCTGTTTTTAATTGGAATAAAATTTTGGGGTACCTACCTACACTTACAGTAATAATGGCTTAGGATATGCGATATTTTTCTAGTTATTGTTTATTTTATGAGATTAAGAAGCTTAATATTATGAATTATATAATGGAATAAGTTTTTACCTCACTAATAACAATACTGATAGTTGTGAATTGGATTCCTGCACCAAAAACGTTATAATTATGTGTGATCCATAGTTAGACTGAACATTATTTGTGTCGATTGTTCAAATATTTGTCAACTGTTCGACGACATCTCTGAAGAGAAAAATCAGCAGCTGCTTAGAATGTTAGATTTAAGAAGAGCGGGTCAGAACTATCCCCAAATAAAAATATGATGGTATCATTATCAGAATAAGATTGAAGATTCCAACATAGATTGCCCGTTATGCTTGTTGTTTTAGAGGCCACTTGTTGGCCGATTGTGGTTCGAAAGAACGGATTTTTCTACTAATGCTTGTCGGAGCCTTAAAAGAATATAAACTGGGTTCTAAATTGCCTCATTTATGTTACTCTTTTTATTTAGGAATACGGTAAACTTGCTTTAGCACTTTTTAACATTTCTTTATATATTGATATAGGTGACATGTTTTCTATGACAAGACTGGGCTCTTTATATCATATTGATCAGAATTATATTTCTAAAAGAGAAAAAGTTATTAGACATGTGGAAAATCTTGTGGTATCCTTTGTCAAGTGTCTTTTTTTCTAATATAGAATAGCAATTCAGATTAGAATTAATAGCAACAACACAATGACAAAAAAAAGTAACCTTTTATATTATTAATCGATTTAAAATTTATAAACTATACTTTATTTCATATTAGGAGTAGCACAGTAGTTAAATAATAAAAATACTATAAATGTGAGTAAGTAAGTAGTATTTTACTCAACCCCTTGAATAAATGTTTGTATTACAAGTAGGTTCACGTTTGTCGTGCAATGACTGGAAATCGAATTCACGACCTCACGATCGCAAGTAAAATGCTTTTTTTATGGCAGTTTTTAATTTCTTTTACGTATTTCAAATTTATCATGCTCAGTAAAAAGTAAAGTAAGTCCATGTTTAGGGTGGACCAAAGAAATATGTTTTGTTATAAGATACTGTGTGACGCGTCTTCCCTACTAAGTAGATATATATTATAATACATCATTGTATTTATGGCATTGTAGCTCTGACTTTAAACCAATTAAAATCTTTTATTTCTTCACCCAACGCCCAACAATGTATGGTGACCCTGCCAGTACAGCCCGACATTGCAATACCTCTATCTCTAATAGACACTTAACCTATTGAGTCGCAGCGGCACACCGGCGGCAAGACACAAAAGATTTTTAATTATGACTGGTATTGTAGAACTTGACAAATTACAACAATCCTCGAAATATTTGCATGAGCATTATGTCATCAGCGCCATCTGAATCCTACATACATAGGTTAAAAAGAATTCTCTAAAACCTTATCACTGTGGTGTCATTACAATATGAACCCGAAGGGTTAGGGTGAGGCGCACGGCTGCTCGTATATCGACATGAGAGAATTTTCCACGATGTGACCTCGTGTCCCGTCTTTGCTAAATCCCAATCCCGAATTGTATCATATTAGATGTGACAAAAATAGCCGTGACGTCTTTCGCTGGATATGCTTGTATTATTAGAACACTCCGTTTCTAGATTTTCTACTCACTCAGTATGAAACATGGCCTTTGTTTATTTTTGTTCTCATACGATTTTAAATTCATCCTTAAAAGGTATGCCACTAAAATATATTAAAGTACACAAAACATGTTTTGTTATATATATTTCAGTAGGCATGTGTATATGTCACTGAATTACATCTAAATGGCTGGATCAATATGATAAAATTTTTGTATGTATTTGAATTATTACTTAGGAGCGCTGCAATCGGGTCATTCGGACAGGAAAATGTTTGTATTTTATTGATTTTTTATAATGGGTTGTTTTAATATATGGTTTGTAGGACAAAGTAGGTAGTGCTGTATTACTCCTATACTCCTTTGAATGTTTAGTTCCCACATTATAGGAATGCACCATTATATCGCGTACCTAAACAGTATGACTTGGAATGTCAATAGTAAGCAGCAATCAATTGCAAATATATCTAAAAGATAACCAGACATAATATTAATTGTAACTTGTTAAAACATAGTTACATAATCGTTAACTATTAACAACGAAAACGTGTGTGCAACCCGTGACGTTCTAATTTACACAAGTATTCGACTAATGCGCCTTTTACAATAAATCTATTTACGAAGACTAACGCGGTCATTAGTATAGGCAACAATTTGGCGTCGGGTACAGTTGTAGGTACATCATTAAGTTTAAGACTAAATGGGACAGTGTTATAGAAACGGTTGTGCAATCCATCACGCGTAAGCGAGCCCCGACAGACCACTTAGCCACTGTCCGCCGCCATCGGACGTAGCCCTCTACACAACATCCGCTATACATACAGCCCGGTGCGCGCTACGGTTACGACTGCTACGAGCTATGTATGTGGCTACGAAACGAACGAATGCTACTGTTTCAATCTTGTGCGCCTCACTGAAAAATTGGTTGTCGGACAATACGGACGCGTTGCGGCTAAGTTCAAGCGTATGTTTTATTTGAACAAATAATTACGGGTGTAAAGGGCTTATTTGGGTTGATAACTATCTATATTGTGATTATTAACTGTCAGTTGATAACTATCTATATTACCAAACCCGTGGCGTGAGTATGGACGCCTAGATCTACTGATTACGAGGCTCTGAATTGATTACCTTTGTAGTAATGCATAGTATAAATTATTAAATGTCAACACACACACACATTATGCCTCAGTGGTAGAGACGTAGGTTGCAACTGCTGTGCATGAGGTTTCGGGTTCGATTCTTAGGTTGAGCAAAGTGTTATTGGGTTTTTCTATCAAAGAATTGCAGCAGCAGCATTAAATCTAGAACTGTGTCTGGTAGATCGGAATGGACTCGCCACCTACTTCTACCTAAATCAGTTGACGACATCTGAGTGTACTGCACCTCTACTTACAGGTATAGGCGTGAGTACACGTATAGTAGGGTCACTGTCTTAAATATTTTAAAACTTGACTCTACTTAATCATAATGTTTCAAAGCGCTCTTCACCATAAAAAGTCAATTCAAATCATTATGTTTTAGCAATATATTACTCAAATATGCAAATAAAAGTATAATACATAAGTACATATGTACACTACGTCTTTAACAATACAAAGAAGGGATCACGTTGAGCACGCTTAACCGTATTCGAATATAATTCGACTGAATTTATAGTCATTCGGTACATCACTACTATTAATTATTTTTCTCATCTCAAAAGCTTAAATAAATATTTAGCCTTATTCCAAAACGACCGAAAATAAATAAGAACTATACTATTAATATCGTAAAATACTATTCAGCTTTCATTCTGAATGAACAATTTATAATGTTAGGCTGCAACAAAATATTTCAACCATTTAATCATTTTGATGTAGACATTTATAAAAATTTGAAATTCTAGTATTTTATTTGTTATAAAAACCAAAAAACAAATGTGGGCGTGGGAATATTTACACATAACCAATACTAAGAATTAATAAAATAGTAATTGCGGTAATTGGAATCGACGTATCTTTGAAATTAGGTATATTGCAAGTGAAAGCTAGTTTAATACATTATTAGTAAAGCAATCAATTATTGATAAACTCTTTTGCTAAAATTCATAAATAATTCTACAACCAAGCAGTTAATTCGAAAACCAGTTAAGTAGATTTACTTGTACATTTTTAACCAAACACTGAAATGTTAATTACCTTAAAATCCTTTATCGGGGCCTTTCAAATCAAATCAAAACGGGCTGTAATTGCCAAGTGGTGACACGGGTATCTCCCGGTCTCCTCTCTAGAACTGACGGTGGAGGGAGGAAATGCCACAATTGCGATGTTTGCCTGACATTGTTGTGGGATCATTGCGAGGGATAGCAGATAAACAGGTGGATGCAGCTGCCATCTACCTCACTTAATCCCTATCTGACGATACACACCGAATATTATCGCAATATTTTCAACTTAATCGCTACTCCAAAAATTTACTTTAATTCCTCGAAGATATATTATTTCTACTGATAACGTTACTTGTGATAAGAACTTGAGAATATCAATTTAGTAGTTAATTATATATTTTATTATTGCAGATAAAATTAACTCATTTTATAGAAATATATAAATACTTACTAATTTAAATGACAATGTGAGTTTATTTGTTTGTTTGTTACGCCTGCACGCCTGAACTACTTGGCCAATCATCATTAAATTTCGCATGCACGTTGTCAGTGGTAGAGGAAAGGACCTATGGTACCTTTCATCCAGAAAAATTACCGTATTCGAAGCCATGGTTACAAATTTCGTTTATCAATTACGAGCTTTTAGCTCGTAATTGATAAACGAAATTTTAATACAGTATAGTATAGTTGAAATACAGTGTGCTTAAATTAAAAGCGGTTCAGAATGTAGCCAAAGTAAATATAAAACCCCAATGAGGTTAAAATAGTAGATAAAGTTATGATAAGTTTTAGATACGAGGTGATTTGTGAAGGCAGGTAGGTATGGCTGAAACATATGTACAGCACCGGTAGTATATTTACTTGTGTCCGACTGTAAGCCGGGGGATGGTTTACTCTTGTGGGGAAATGTTCAATATTAACAGATTAACTCGGTCGGGGATCCAGCTTCATAAAAATAAATTCCAATATTCCCCTCGTTGCTCTCATAACTCGTAAGAAATGGCCCTCGCTGGAAAGTTTAAGGCGGACGATTGGAGAATAAAAATTGCATTTTTACTATGTTAAATTAAGTTTTTATTGTGAAATTTACGGGGTGTAGTAAAAAGAATGTTACGTTATAGCAATTAGATATTTTTTACGCGTAGAACGACGGTATAAATGTTATTGTAGAACGTTTACGCGATTTTAATATTTCGTATTAAACGGTCGCTGTTATTATTTGTACATTTTATTTCTGTTCTGTTTTACTGTTATTTTTTATGAACGACAGACACGATGAATAGTCGTATTTGTTTATAAGACAGTTAAAGCTACCTTTGTATCACGTGGGACAATAGACATAGATCACCTAGATTCGAACCAATTACCACTTAATCGAAACTATTTATTACTAGTGTCGAAGTCACCACACAAACCGATCCTTTGGCCAGTTGTTATCTACATCCATCTGTGCAGTCTATTGTCACGGCTAAACGCAGATCATACCTGAAGCAGCTGGACTGAGCATTTATTTTCACCATATAAGAAATTGCAGTTAAATATCCTCATGTTGTTTAGCGAGGCGATCAACATCATTCTTGCATTGGAAGCGTAACGGTAAATTTTAATAGGGTAAGCAAAGTGCGAATGAAATTCACTTGGAACAATTTCTGTGTCACATTAGACATCAAACAACAAGCCAAGAAAGAAACCAGTTTCAGCAGAACTATTAGTGGATCGCATGATTTTTTGCTTCGAGTGGGGATCGAATCCATGACACTCGGCGCAGTGGCAGTAGCGAGCCGATCACTCAAACTGCTACGCGATCCTTGCAGTCGAACAACCATTAATTCTAATAGTATCCATAGACACCATTATGTGACATATGGTCTACAATATTTTATAATAATAAATTCAACTCCATCTAAAAACAAATTGTGCTAAAAGGTCTAAAATATTTTAAATACAACTTCAATGTACGCGAAGTACTCTTGCTGTGCTTGACATACGTTGTCTTACATTTTCATTGTTATTTATTCATCTATATATTAATACGTGAAGCAAAATCTTTGTACCCCTTTTTACGAAAATTGCGCGGACGGAGGAGTTTGAAATTTGGCACAGTTAAAGTTTATATGGAAAAGGAGGGGCGAATCCTAATATTTATATAAAATCTGCACTAGAAATACATTAAATTAATGAAAAAACACTACACGCACATAACCATGCATTTGACACACGCAGTCGAATCGCGGTCGTAGTATTTCGACATTGTTCGTCTGATGTCGTACAATTATTTGTAAATATGGTTACCTATACCTTATTTATATGTTATAGAGAAAAACAAAAAACGAAGTAGCAAGCTTAGGAATTTTGGTCGAATTTTGACCACTACGCGACCGCTAGTAATAATAAAGTCGTAAAAATATAAGTGGAAAGCACCCTAAGCTTTACTCTTTTAATCATATATTAGATATATTTATCTATATTTTTTATTCTTATTGATATCATATTTTTATTTATTTTATGCTGAAGTTAATTTATTATCTGGTTATGGTTCTCTATACATGTGTAATTTTGTTTTTATTTTGCTCTTGTAAGCTCCAGGTAGCCAAACAAAAAAGTTGCTAGGTGAAACAACAAAAACATTAATTCAGAATGAAATACACATATTGTGTTATATTAATTGTCTGCTATAAAAAGTATAGCTTTTAAAGTTTTTATATTGAAGTCTTATAACTCTGTAATATAACAGCCAGATTTACAAACATTATATGCCACATTACAAACAAAAGCCAGCGAAGCGAGCAGAAGAGTTTCAATGACTGAATAACCTTGCTGTGACAATAGCTGTCTGGATCTCCAAGAAGACAAACATCTTATAATTAGCAATAAACTTTTGCTATAACGTTTATATTTTGAATGTGGCAATATTATAATAATGTTCAAATTATACATCAAAATTGCTCAGATATAATTTCAGAGTTTAAATGAATAATATTATCTTTTGTGTGGTTTAACCTTTTGCATACATAATAAGTATGATGGTTATTATGCTATTAATAATGCTATCCAAAATTATTTTCGAAACTGTCAGTTGTGACACTGACAAGGCGTTGACCTAAAATTATAGCGAAGCAATATCCGGCAATGATAAACAAATAAGTATATTAATCATTAATCAAACTGCCGAGCAACAACTTACATCGAGCTTTTAACGAACCTAAATAGGAACATTGAACCTCGCTAATTTTGTATTATATTTACTGGTTTATGTAAAACGTTAGTCAAACTAATTATAGCGTACACGCTTACAAGTATTAAATACGTATTCTATATATTAATTTAAGGACCATAAACAAATATAAACTGCGTGGGTTTTCTGAACAAAATCTTTTAATCATTGTAGATGTGACTTCGTATTTTATCGATTCGTCATACACATACACATCGACGCCGGCAAGCATAATTGCTATATCTCTAAAACACTCGTTGCTGTATCTAAGCAAAACTCATATTAAAACTAGCTTCAGCTTAAAAATATCAAAAAATATACTATTTTAGTTTAACTAAGGGTTTCTGTAAACGAAACGACGTTTTCTTTAAGTTTGTTTGTTTGTTCCAGCTTTACGCCGAAACCAATGAACGGGTTATGCGGTTAGGTAGCGTGGGGTTCAATTTACAATCTAAACCACGTTTTATCTGATTCCGTTCAATGAAATCGGATTATTATGCTTAATAAGATCCACAGTTACGGACAAACCGTAGTCTATGCGGACGAAGTAGCAGGTTAAATTTGTTTTATAATATTATAGATGAGTGAATATCATGAACTTGGTATGATTTCTTAAGCTGGTTCAGTTAAAGTTAGTGAAAGTTTCGCTAATCTTAAAGTGAATTCATAGTGAATGCGAAACTTTAACTTTACTGTTTAGTTATTGATAAAATTATAAATCTCTACCGGAGCTTTAAGTTTGTTGACTACGTCTGTTGGGTGTTGACTTAGCTCGTTAGCTATAATCAAATTGAATTATTTTTTGTAAGTGAAACGGTCATTGAATACGATGATCATACTCTATGGAGATGTTATAGAAAATTAAAAAAATTAAAATATAATCGGCTATATAATCGGCTATTTGATTATTGCGTAGGTATATCAAGAATAACTGCGTAATATTTTTGTCGATCGGTCAACAGTTAACTGTGACACATATTTTTTAATATTTCATTTAGACAACGATGTGAATACTTTAGCTAGTTATATTTTAATAAAATATTTGTAAAATCTATTTCTTCTAAGTAAGCATTGTTCAAAATGTTCCAACTCACCCCATTACTGGTGTAGGCAAGAGCGATAGCAGAAAGATAGATATTCAGTATAGACCGTTTGTCAAGTTATTCTTACATTGTAAGAAATAGCTCCTTGTTTCGCCAAAGGTCTTTTAGAAAAGGAAACTTTATGTTCGGCAAAAGCGTCTGAAACTCGACAGTCGTCTTGCAACATTGCACTTCCAAACACTTTACTGACTTGTTTCCGTCGCTTACTTTAAATATTATGTAAAGCTTACTAAATAAACAATTACGCTTTGAAATAAGCTATTGTTTTTAAAGTTTGACTAAGATAGCTTTTATAGATTTAGTGGTCACTCTGTTACCACTTACATGCATATGTATACTTTATCCCAAGCGGCGTCGAATATTTTTTATTAGCGTTGTTAAAATAATTAATGATAGACCCTAACCATAAAATTCTAGTAAGTATCTTTAAAAACGTTGTAGGTATTATGCTATTATAGGTATACCAGCTATCAGGACCACAACAGTAAGAATTGGATATCCAAGCTTGCAAGAATATATATGTATACTTAGTCTGGCCATAAATAACGTTATAATTAAAAAAAATATATATTACTATTAAATTTGGAATATGTCATTCGTATTATGAATATTCTTTGGGTTTTCTTATTTTCACGCCAATCGGTGTTAAATATTTTTGTGATATTAAAATGAAGTAGGGTAAATACAAAAACCGAATTGCTGTGATAGCATTACACAAAGTACCTACATATGGAGCCAATTGCAATTTTTGAAACTCTCCATCCGCTTGGTATTAGTCGAATGTTTGTGTACCGAGATATTGACAGGTACAATGAAACCTCCTCTGTTTGTGACAGAAAAGGATCTGGCCGTCCTCGTAGTATTCGTACATAAAAGGCGATCAAAACAGTGAAGGAAAGAATTTGAAGAAATACTGTCCGAAAGCAAATGTTTGTTTGGGAAATTAATATAGCACCTAGAACCATGTCGCGTATTTTAAAAGATGACTTAGGGCTTGCAGCCTATAAGAAAACTGGTCATTATTTAACTGATAATTTAAAAATTAATAGAGTGGTAAAATCAAAACAACAAGCGGTACGCAAAGCGAGGTCACAGATTTTTTTTACTATTGAGCAATGTTTTACCATGCAGAATGACCGAGTTTATGCTAACAGCTCTATAGAAGCTTTCGAACGGTTTGGTGGGGTATTAGCTATCAAGCAGCGACAGAGCCATTTTTTTGAAACAGGCGTCGGAACATTAACACATGTGTATCAATATATGATTCTTGAGAAGGTAGTTAAGCCTCTTAACAACACCATGTTTCATAACTAAAAATGATCCTTTCAGCAAGACTCAGCACCGGGTCATAAAGCTCGATCCACCCAAGTGTGGTTGGATACGAACGTTTCGGACTTCATCAGAGCTGAAGACTGGCCATCATCTTGTCCCGATCTTAATCCGCTGGATTATGATTTATGGTCAGTTTTATAGAATATGGCATGCTCGAAACGCCATGATAATTTGAAGTCCCTAAAACAATCCATAAGATTGGCAGTGAAGAATTTTCCCATTAAGATAGTGCGTGTTTCTATTGACAAATGGCCTCAACGTTTAAAGGACTGTATAAAAGCCAATGGAGATTATGTTGAATGAGCTTCATATATTTTTAATGTTATTAATTATTATATAAATGTATAAACTAACACACATTACAGTAATAAATGTTTTATGCAATAGAAAAATAAATATTCCTTGTAACAATATTTATGGCAAGAAGGTACATAAGTTAATTAACAGACTTATAATAAAATAATAATAATGTCCTCCAGACCGAATTTCGGTCACGGCGGCCAGTTTTAACAGAGACTGGCCATCTGCGCATGAGATATTATAGTACACAAGTGTGTGCGCAAACACAATTGCACTCTCTATTCCTTAACTCTCATGATCCGATGAGACGGTAATCCGACACGACCGGAGAGAGATTCGGCGCAGGACTAACGGCTTTACGTGTTTTCCGAGGCACGGGGGTGTCTAACACCGCCAAATTCTTAAATCCGGGCTACTATTGAGATTTCTTAACAGAAAAATCCAATAACTTTTTCTTCAACCCGGGGTTCGAACCCGAGACCTCATGCACAGCTGACTGTATATGTATCTCCAAAGAAGTAGACAGAGGTGTTTTGTCACATTTTGCCACCAATGTTCTAGATTCCACATAACAAACAAGTCTATTGCAGTCTACACTTCTCCGTACTGTTGCTGGGCATTTAACTACAGAAAATCCAATACCATTCTAGCCGAGCCAGTAATCAATCCTACACTATACGGATGCAAAAATGATCGCAAGCTTATGACACAATGCCAACGAAACAGTTATTGCATGTTCAATAAAAGAACTTAAATAATAGAACATGACAGATTTTATTATATGTAGTTTTAATATATTATGAAATCTATTTAAAGAAAAAAAATTACTGCTCAGGTATTGCAATATTTGATATTACAATACTAGCACATGGTTACGGTAACGTTATTTGGCACGGGTAGCCCCCGGTCCTATGGAGTCGACGCGAGTTTGCTCACCGAATGTTACGGTTGCTATCCCAAATATGCACATTTCATTAAAGTCTGATTGGTTTTTCTGACTGATAATTCAGTTTGTTAAATGCCACAGTACAGAAAATATTACTTAAATGGAGAAAACTTTAAAAAAGAAAATACGAATATTGCATAATTTTACATGTTTAAACTCGTTACTCATCTGTAGTACAAACGCCAATATTGGCGATTTTTTCCCGAGTCGTTCAGGTCATGAATAAACTTTAGTGGGTACGAAAATTGATTCTCAGTAAATAGAAGCGCCGGCAACGAAGACAGATTGTCAATAAAAAACTTTCAAAGGTTTGCACAATCGCGGATGAAGACAGAAAACATTCGTCAAATTGAAGATAACCGGGAACGAAGTTCTAACTTCCTAGTACCACGAAGTTGGTCTGTAAGCCTTCAACTTTTATTAAGACTAATGTTTTTTTATTCTTTAGATTGAAAGTGAGTGACTGAGAGAGTGATGCGTTATACAGTGTGTATAATAACAGTATTGATCAGCATTTTTACCTTAAATTACTAAAATTTCGCAGTCTAGCAAAACTCCACTAAACTTGACAAGGACGCGGACGTGGCAAACTTTTGGTGACATTTTTCTAAGGCGTAAGTAGGTAGGCACGGCGTAGCGCGATACCTTGGTATTATAATTAATAAGTTTTCGGTGTTGCCATAGGTAATCTATTAACATATTATTTTAAATAAATTAAAGGAGATGTTTCATTTTCGGCTATGAAATGTATTATCAGCCAAAAAATAGCAAAAAATACCAGAAATTGGGGAAAAATATAATTTCCTGGATTTAAGTCAATTACGTTTGCGCTTAAAAATAATAGTTTTTATATTATTGCCATTATATTTAATATGGCGGTGGTTCTCGGTCATATAATTTTGTATGCGATCATAAATCATATCGAAAACTACACAAAAGTACTATATATACTGTATATAATAATGTAAATAATATATATTTTATATATATGTCAACAATAAATATGTTTTAGAGTATAATTTATTCATTTTAACTATCATACACATCTTTTCAACAAACAATCAACATAAAAAAATATATTAATTTAAGTAATATTATAATACTGATTTTGCAGAGTGCACTCCGGGACGAAACATTTTATTTATGGTTGACTTTAACTGTCAATGTCATATTGACTGATAATAAATATTCCAATGCTGAATTGGTGTTTCTTATTACACTTTCCTGAATTCATACGTTTTCCTTTTATTTTTACAAGAATTATCAATTCTTTGGTGAATATTATTCCAGCAAGAGTTCTTTTACTTCTGACATTCTAAGTTATGTATAAATGTCATCTACCAGCTTGTCATAGATAGTCCGCACGACAAACGTCAAACATTTTATATTTTATTTTGCGCAACGAAAATACTAGAAATTAATAAATAATTGCTTAACTAAATGTATTTAGGTGTATATTTACCAGGTTTCCTGAGGATGTACAAGTTATAGCCGGAGTCCTATACAAAAGTGAAACATCTTCTTTACTGGAATAATTTTTATGTTCGATTTTTATTAAATGATGTCAGTTACGTACTAGTAATAAGCTACTGTATAACACCTTTAAGGATCGGACAAGGTTTATTATACACACAGTATATACATCGCAGCGTTTTTATAAAGACGTGATGAACAAGGTACCAATACCACTTTCCTCTTTTAGTTCCTGTGAGCAATTTTCAACAGTAGCAAAAGGGCTGGCTATGCCCAGTAGATGACATAGACCGGCCTTACCTGCCTTCCCCGTTAGGATATAAAGACTATATAAAGTTAGTATTTGCTTTATTGTATTCTCTCTAGTCTCCCTGTGACCATGGCTGCTGAAAAGCAACAGAAACGTCGGGTAAAGTGTTAACTTAAATATAAGTAACTTTAATAATTTAAGTAGCTTAAAAAAATTAAAGTTTTCCAGTAGTAGTAGTATAACAGTTTTCAAAATTATGTAATAAAGTGTTAAATAAACAACGCGATAAAATTAACAAAACATTTACGTAAATAGAAGATAATACGTATTATGAGTTAAAAAGTATTACGGTCAGTCAACTAGCAACTTCTTTTTAAAGGTAAATGTAAAATCATTTATGAGGTTAGCTGTTTACCAAATAGTTGCATGAGTGACGCAGGTACAACACAAGGTAGGTTTAGTTACTTCTTATGTAAGATAAGCAGTATTTAGCTTTATTAAGTAGTAAGGTATGCTGTTTTAATAAAATGATATACCACTCGAAGGCGCGGTTGGGAACTAGTATACAATTATAACAAATTACATAAATAATTTACATAATAATTAGAATAAAATCTTAAGAAAAACGTCACAAGAGAGGCGAGGTTAGAAAACATGAGGTTTTCTAACCTCGCCTCTCTTGTGACGTTTTTCATTTTTGTTTAGAGAACAGTCGCTAAGATTTTCTCTACAAACTTTTCTAATTATTATTATTATACGATTGAATTATGCGATTATCATAGTATATACAACCGGAAATCCGGGAAGCGCGATCAACCGCTTATGTTTACGTGCTAGCAGTGAGGCAGGGTTATTTGATCTTTTTGTAAGAAATTCTCAGGAGCAGCACGAACTCTGGCGATACGCCTGGTCGCAAGAGGCTCGCTCATATTATCTGGGACTAACAGCTGGTACAATGTTCATAGGTGTAATACAACTCTGCCTATTCTTGAGGGTTACATAGGTACCTATATCATAGCTAGTATATCAGACAGATGTGGTCAAACTTGGCGAGTTATATACCATAATATACATATTATATATTTCAAAAGCCTAAAACAAAGTTGTTTTGTACTCATATATTTGCTTTTTAAATTTATCGGCTACACCAATATATACAAAGGATCGTGTAATGTAAATTTATTCACTCGTTCATTTTGCATAATACGTGGGAAAGTCGGGTAAATCCAGACATTTCGGGTATTTCCTGAGGGCTTGTTAGGCAGAGTTAATAAAATGATTTATAATATCGGTAAAAGTTACAATTATTCTAACATAATTAATTTATTTTTACTAGAAATGAATCTGTTTGTTTTACTTAATTCCTATGAATTAAGTTGGGGCTAATTAAAAGGCTTTGTCTATACACAGCCTTGTCATTTTTGTGGCATTTTGCGCTATGGTTGTGGCCTGGAGTAGAGTGGCCTTGATTTTTCCTTCCTCTTTATCCTTAGATTTTTATTAAGAAATTTCTAATGTCTCTCTCTATTCTCTCGAAGCAGCAGACGAATTTTGTCGGTAGACTGCAAAGGGCTTGCCTCTATAACGTGGGACCCATAAGCTAGCATATAGCCCATGTGTGTTTACACCTCTGCCCACCCCAGACATATTATAATTAATCATTGGACATATAATATAACAACTTGTATATTGTTTAATAAAACAACACTACTGACTATATTTCATAAGTATCTTTCTACTTGTTAAGTTTTAATGGCAGTTGTTACATAACTCCAAATCTTGAAAGAGCATATTACTGCTATTGTTACTGCATCTTGTAGTTTCTATCAAAATACATTTGTGACTTTATGCTTTTTGATGTAACTTATAGTTTTATTATACAATCTGTGCAACTGTTACATTAATGTGTGTTTTTGTTTTGTATTCTTCACTTGTGATACTTAAGCATATTTAAATTTACTGTAGTTAGATATTCAATGCAAAGTATTTGATTCGGTGTCGATGTTATATTATTTTGTAATTTAAAATTTGAATCGCATTATTATTTTGCATGCTGATAATAAATGACATGATTTGTGTATGTTTCAGTGGACGTGTCTGTACATAAAACGAAGAAGCTTATAAGATTATACATAGCTTAAGAAATTTATAGTTATCTATTAAATTTAAAATACCTGAATTTTGTCTAGGTAATATCATCTAAGTGTTTTAATATTTCGTTTGTAGTTCAAACTATGATTTATATTGGGAGCCTAATACCTCCAATTAAACGTAGGTATTGTTAGCTTGGATTTATCTCTAGACATTTTCGCTGGTATGTGATAACTACATACAAATTTGCTTATTGAAAATGAGTTGTATAAAAATAAACATTACAACGTTTGTTGTTCCAACGGTCAACATAGCTGAGCCGTACTCCAACAAAAAAGGCAATAGGCGTAAATTTTAAATTGTTAATCTTCCTCAAACAAAAAACAATTCTGTTTAGCTACCCGTAAAAGTAAATATTGTCCAAAATACCCTCACCCACCGGTGTATGCCTTTTACCTAAGCTTCAGCTACATATTTATGTTGTCATCTAGTTGTCGAGTTAAATAAACGCTAGGAGGATTCAATTCTTTCACATATGTGTATTATAATTCAGAAGTCGGTGTCCTGGTTTATAATAATGCGGATAACCCGCAAAGAATGGGTGGGTCAGGGTGTGGGGTGTCCCCCTTTGCTGTTCAGGCCTAATGGTCCTGACGCAAGTCAACAAGCCGACCGACGTGCTCAGCGTCCCCAATTAACACGTTCCACCTACTGGAGAAAATAAACATAACGAACGATTGAATTTTCCATATTCACTTTTTAATTCCATTACCTTTATTTTGAAATGTAGAAACGTGGCGGCTCACAATAAAAATGAGGAATCTGATTAAACTTTTTTTAAACACCGTCTCTAAACAAATGATACTAATTCTTTTATTGGTTTAAGGGAGACATCCATATGCTTTTAATAAATTCGTAGCATAACAAATAATACACAGAAGACTTTGGTACAGTTAGCTACTAAAGTTGATCAATAAACATTGAAACAACGGATACAGACAACAACCCCACTCGGAGCAGGTAAGTACCTGTGGGTCACACTTATTTTTTCAGTGCTGGAAGCGTAGTAACTAGTAACCCAACACTCGGCGCGGCGAAGTGATGTTTTAAATCTTTGCAGCCGAAAACAATGTCCTCAAGACATTATAAAAATGCCTAGACAAGCTTTTTTGACGAGTGGAAGTGCTAGGATATATGTTAGTAATAAGCAAATATAAAAGAGTGTTTTTCTCATACAAGGATTCATTCGAAATAAAAGCACATCTTGTTATTAAAGAAATTTGACTTGACTTTGACTTAGAGTATCAAATGAAATTCGTTTAATGTGATCCAATATAACAGAGTGACATTAAAGTAAATTCACAACACACAATTATTTTACCTTTTTAATTGCGCTTATCTCGTTCGCTCGTGGGATTCTGGGTTCGTTTCTTGGGTTGACTTAAGCGTTATTATGATTTTCTCTTGGAAAATAGGCAAAATGAGCATGGAATCTGGCAGCGTACCCGATTGACTGCAATATATTCGCCTCTAATATGCGAGACCTAACGATATCTGGCGAAATGTGAGTGTGAACGATATACCACTACCTACCCCTTCAGGGATGTATAGGCCTAAACATTATTAATTGTTTATATGATGCACCGTAACATTAATTACTCACTCGTCTCGTCACACTAACTTTCAGCGCTAATCTTATTATGACAGTCTACCCTCATTACTTGAGCCGATGCGGCGTAATTCTATAAGTGGTCTAATGGCCACTAATAACACTGAGAATAATTAGTCAATGCGCACAAAACACTGTACTGGTTTGTAACTGTCCTTCGAAATATCTATTTATCATTTCGAATAATAATTTAAAATATTGACACTACAGATTCCCATATTACAATTGCATTCAAACATGTAGCATATATATAACTTCTGGCTTAGAATAAATAACTTACAATAAAAACAAATAAGTATTACTAATATGTAAGTATAACAAATAGGCCTCAGGAAATAAAATATTTTTAATGCGTTTGCTCGTTGTGGTTGTGTATTATATTATTTATAGTTAATAACTATTTTTGTAGATATATGTTTATTTATAAAAATACATTTGAAAATATAAAACCTACCCGGATTGGAAACATGGTCCAAGCTATCGGAAGTTAGGGCTCGAAGTCCCTCTACACAATGCAAGCCATGTCATATAGCACCTTACGCATCGACCCTTGATCCAAGCATTTAGTGTGAGCCTCTTAAGATGGTGGTCTAGACTTTTGACAATCAGGCGATTGCTGAGTGGACAGCCCACAAGAGTATCTCGTGAAGTCTTAACATTTGAGTTGATGATCTTGCTCATCTTCACAGTTTGCCGTCATGAGGTATGATATAATCGATAAGCATTGCGCGGCTCTCTGACCGATATATCCGTATGTTATCATATTTGTTTGCTACAACAATTTTGATTTTGATTCTAAGTCGACCCTATTTAATATAGAGATGACCAATGGACCACAGTTTTAAGTGTTGTCTGTCATATCAAAATTTTACATCGTCATCAGCAAGCTGGTACCTCCAAACATGTTGGTGGTGAATAATCCTCGCTATTTAGCTACGTATGAGCAAATACCTTCTGTCAGCAAGATGAGAAAAATCAGAACTATATACAGCGTTCCATTATTTTAGTATATCTATGAGCAATTTTGAGGTTAGATCTATCATGTATCACATTAAATATTACACGACTACTCCGAATCCCGTAACCTACTCTTGAATGCTCTAGTAATGTACTGAGAAGCTGAGAGTAAGAGAGAATATCGGGCATATGCTGCAAAATGTCCCGGTAAATCAATATCAGTTTGCCGTTCCCCGAATCAGTTGGCATCCTGGAATAGCAAAGCAATAACTCGACTTTAAAATACAGTATAGAGTTATATTTATTATATACAAATCCAACACAAAGGGAATGTACAAGACACAAAATCATACGCTTTCTTATAAGGTATCTAATATGTAGCCAGATCATTTTGGTTACGGTGATCTTGTGGTCTAATATCCATGTTGACGAGAAAGAGGTCCTTAGCACTAAGAGCATATTCTTACAACTATTACAATATTTATCATTAGAGACACAATATTTTCTGGAATATGAATTCTTTTTATTTCACTTGTGTTGTATAACGTTGTGTTAATGTAGGTAAAATTGTTACACGTATTATAAATTAGGTTTACAAATGTCGACTGTTCGCATTATTACGAGTATTTGCGTGCGTTGTTTATATTGTTTATGTATGCAAGGATCGATGACGTATCGCTCATACTTAGCTATCATCATAACTGTTGGCGATAGAGCGGCCATGAGTGCTTGCTTTCATCACACGGTTATTAACTATTCATTTTATTTATACTGCGTTTATTTTCACGTGTTTATTGGAACCACATTGCAATGAGTATGAACGTTCGTTGTATAAACTGCCGACGTAACTAAATATTATTTCTACCAGACAAACAACATTTTATTTATTGTACAGAGTGGTTATTTTTGAAAATTAAACATAATATGTACTGTTCAAATTACGTGCGGCTGCTAAGGGCGGTTTTTAATAAAAATAATAACTCTTCATCCAATCTGTTAAACAAACCGAGACGGCACTTAATCAATAGTAAACGAAAGCGCGTATTATGTTACTGGACCTTGAAGAGTAGCCTAATGAACAACGTCGTGTACTGTGCCTATACTTTATTTAATATAGCTAATAAAATAAAGCTTAGTTTAGCTTCTTATAGTTCTGCGTTTAGTTTTCATAGTTTATTCCAAGTCGATCGATGCCCTATTAACGCCGTCTAATCTACAATTCTACAATCAACGTACACTAAAGTATTAATGAATGCCGCCTAAATCCGAATGTGTTTTATAGCAATTAACTTATTTAATAACCCTTATATGTTTATTTATTTCTTTAATATTAATTGTTACCACGGTGGTGAGTAAAGGTAAAGCTCCGTTGGTAGTAGTTGGTCATCGGGCTTATGAATACTTGCATCATCAATTATTATATCGCCTACGTTTTGTTTCACGTATAAAAATGAGTTACTGTATTGTCCCTGGAAGAGACAAATACATGACAGATATATGCTGTTGTGCAACTACTCAGTTATCAAATCATTAACCATAGTAATACACTTTAAGACTTTAAAATTGGCACTTTAAAGCGGTGCTCGTAAACACGTTTTTATTTAAAATAAGTAATATGTGTATTCATAAGTAATATTAAGATATTAGCCGTATCCTATATAACATATTTAAAACACCTTTCATGTGCAAATATTACAACTCTGCAAAATGCTTGAATTTAGAAATGTTATCTATACTATATCTATACTTAATATTATAAAGCTGAAGAGTTTGTTTGTTTGTTTGGTTGAACACGCTAATCTTAGTAACTACTGAACCGAATTGAAAATTATTTTAGTGTTGGATAGCCCATTTATCGAGGAAGGCTATATGCTATATAACATCACGCTACGACCCACAGGGGCGGCGCAGTAATAAAAAACGTGGATAAAACCGTGGGCACATCTATAATATTATAAAGCTGAAGAGTTTGTTTCTTTGGTTGAACGCGCTATTCTCATTAACTACTGGTTCGAATTAAAAAATATTTTAGAGTTGGGTAGCTCATTTATCGAGGAAGGCTATAGGCTATATAACATCACGCTGCGACCAATAGGAGCGGAGCATCAATGAAAATGTTGCAGAAACGGGGCAAATCCTCTTATGTGAAGCAGATAAAGATGCGCGGGTCAGCTAGTACACAAATAATTTTGAATAATGGAGCATTATCCAAATTGTTATAAAAATTCTACTAACACGTCTCTTACCTACTAAATATCTATTGACTTTCATAGGAGCTAACAAACTTATGTCTTACTTAAAATGATTATACAATATATGTTCTTATATATCCCATCCTTTGCTTGATGTCAGTGTAGCATTCTGTCAATGTAAGTGGCAGTATGCTTGCTATTTGGATGTAAATCATAGAAATCAACGTAGTCTCAAGAATTAATTGCTATATTATCTATATATTAATACGTGAAGCAAAAACTTTGTACCCCTTTTTACGAAAATTGCGCGGACCGAGGAGTATGAAACTTTTGAAATACAGTTAAAGTTTTTATGGAGAAGGAGTGGCGAAACACATTATTTTTTTTAAATATGCATTCGAAATACATAAAATTAATGGAGAAACACTACACGCACACAACCATGCATTAGACACACGCAGTCGAATCGCGTTCGTAGTATTTCGGCATTGTTCGTCTGACATCGTACAATTCTTCGTAAGCATGGTTACGTTTACCCTATTTAAGAATATGTAATAAAGAAAAAAGAAAACAGAGTAGCAAGCTTAGGAATATCGTCAATGAAAGAGTATAGTTAAGTAAATAATAATTTGTTTAAAAAAAATTGGTAAATTAACCTGTATAGCCTTGGTGAAATCTAAATGAAATGAGATTATAAGATTAAAGTTATATACAATAAAACCTTAATAATGATCAAACTTAAAATTTAAATCTATTATGGTTGAATTTTGACCAGTGGGCGACCGCTAGTATATATAATTTTATAATATATTGCTGCCAAAGTGGAATAATACGCACTGACGCGGTCGTACTATCGTTTACAGTTTTTCACAAAGCAATTCGGAGCAATTTCGAGCCCCCAACTTTGTCATGAATTAAATAGTTTGAAAGTACTGTTATCAACGATACTTAACGTACTTATTCTACATTTTGATTACTACTTACAAATTTAAGTTTCGTTAAAGCCAAAGTCAAAGTCAAAACCATTTATTCATTTAGGTCACAAATAACACTTATGAACGTCAAAATATTAGTGAGTTTACTAAGTTACCGAAGCTACATTTAGGTTAGTTGCTAGGTTTAGGCAAAGGTTTGAGCCTATGAGAAGAAACCTGCAAGAAATTTATGGCCACTCTTTTAAATCGCCAATAGCCATTATGCCAAATATTACTGACTATATAAATCTAGAGCATATCACAATAATTTCAAATAAATAATATTTGAATAATGTAAAGGAGATGAAATAATAAGGATTTAGTAGAATTCTTTAATATTAATCTGTAATAGACAGTAGGATCGATAAGGGCGTGTACACTTACACTTGGTGACAATGCAAAGGCAGTCCGTGACTAAATGGGATTGTGCATTCATATGTTTAATTTTATTTTCAATAATAATTGAAATGGGAAGCACGATACTTGAAAACATCACAAATAATAACGAGGTATCTCTACATTACTAAATTGATTTATAAATAATACAAAACTTTAATTCTGTATAGAACAAGCAACTAGTTCCATGAATTTTTGTCATTCAAGTAGTCGTTGACTGAATAATAACCCTTCAGACTTAGCTGTGTTTTACGGCAGTTTTAAATTGAAGTAAAGGTAAATTTATTATATTAATGGGTCATTTATTAAAGAAACATATACCAAGTCCCGCAAATGTATTGTGAACTTTATGTAATTGACGATACGGACCTACTAACTTATGCCTATTTCTAGTGTTTAAATTATGTATATCACTATGCTTATTATATAAGTGAATATTATGTTTAATAAACATAATGTTTGCAAATATACAGGGTGTCCGGTAATTAATGGATAACCTTGAAATGTCTTATAGTAGAACTGAAGGCAGTGCAGAAAAAATTATAAAAAAAAACCTATATATATTAAAAACTGCAAGCTATATTAGCATAGCATACTTTGTGTGGCTGTCTATCTATTAGCATAATTAGTGTTTAATAATAAAACAACAAAAAACCGATGGATTTCATTAATTTATGGTCGTAGTATACAAGTAAGTTATACATGGTAATTGAAAAAAAAACATATATCTCAGGTAG
The DNA here is from genome assembly GCA_963675205.1 of Catocala nupta. Taxonomy (NCBI): domain Eukaryota; kingdom Metazoa; phylum Arthropoda; class Insecta; order Lepidoptera; family Erebidae; genus Catocala; species Catocala nupta. The sequence goes on along the minus strand of OY776086.1, from coordinate 18,835,883 downwards.
TAGTTAGGATAGATTTATTTTCATATTTTTTTCTGAACGGCCATCAGTTCCACTATAAGACATTTCCAGGTTATCCATTAATTACCGGACATCCTGTATATTGCGACGCAACAGTAAGTATGCCTATTTCTTTAAATAGCTCTTTCAGGGAAATTCGTGGGCCTAAATTATAAATGCTACGTACTGTACGTTTTTAGAGAATAAAAATCGTCTTAATGTCAGCTGCCTTGCCCCACAATAATATACCGTAAGACATGACACTGTTAAAATTACTAAAATATACTAGTCTCGCAATATCTACATCAGTAAGCTGTCTCACTTGCAAGACACGATATTTGCGGGCCCACTGAACTTTATGATCTAAAGTTAAACCCAAAAAAACTGTAGATTGAACTAAAGTAATAATTTCATTATTTCAATTTATATTTACATTAGGACTCTTTACATTTGGCAATGTAAACTTGATACAATAAATTTTTTAGAGTTTAGTAGTAAATTATTCGTCGTTCGTCCAGGACTTGGGCGAGTGAATTGTTAACAGTGCTTCAATTTAGTGCATTTTGGTCTACTTTAAAAATAAGTGTGTGTCATCCGCGAATAAAACAATGTCCCAGAAATCCTGTACAAAGAACGGCAAATCATTTACGTACACTAAAAACAGAAAGGGTCCTAAAATTGAGCCCTGTGGCTCGCCTATTGTAACTGGTAATCCAGAAGATCTACTTCCGTTAATATCAACTAGTTGTAGTCTATCGCTTAGGTAGGAATCAACTAGATCAAGTGCAGTATCTCGGATGCCATAATGCCTGAGTTTTCGCAGCAGTGTATGATGTTCAACGCAGTCAAAGGCTTTAGAGAGATCACAGAATACGCCAATGACGTCTTGTGAATTTATTAATATTGGCCTAAAATTAGTAGGGTCGTTTTTGCATCCATTTTTAAAAAAGGTATTAATTTACTACATTTTATTAAGTTAGGAAAAATGCCCACATCAATGCATCCGTTGAATATTGCGGCTAGCTGTGGCACTATATTAACAATAATATTAACAATCACTTTTTAAATAAAAATATAATATACTACCAAAATGTTTTGGATTTTAATGCCATTTCTCTCTTTACTTGATGTGCCTAAACAATGAAATTTTTGTTACAATCTCAGGGCGGAAGGCGCCAGTGGCGACTGTAGCACAGCTTATACTAGTACGGTCGTCGTCGAATTCTCTTTTCATGTCCGAAACGCTTTAAAAAATTTATGTATTAGGATAACAGTTTTTATTTTAAATCAAATGATGAAAGTAAATTATTGTTGTTTTATTTTTGTTTTATATTTAATCTCCCTTTTATTTCAAAGGGGTAAAAACCTGACACACGGGACTTAGCCAAGTGTGCCAGAGGGGGAAAGTTAAGAAGTAGATGATGCAAGGAATTTACGTGTGAGGCGACATGTGTTAAGAAGAACGGCTTTTTGTATGACAGTGATTGTAGATTTTGGCATGTCAAGTATGCTCAGTCTATGTAGAAGTGTCTTAGGAACCACTCCGGTTGTAGATATGACAATAGGGATGATTTTAACGGTGTCTACCTGCCATTGCCTTTTTATTTTGGTAGCTAAATCAACATACTTCGACATTTTTTCCGCGTGCGTAGCGAGGAGATTATGTGTGTTACACACTGCGATGTCTATTATGAAAACAGATTTTTTTGTTTTGTCCTGTATAGTTATGTCTGGTCTATTGTAGTGTATGGTTTTATCGGTAATAATGGTCCTATCCCAGTACATTTTAAAGGAATTATTATCTAAAACAGTACTGGGCTTATATTTGTAATAGGCAGTTTTTTTTCCAATAAATATTTGTGGGCTAGGTTCTGATGGACTATTGCTGCAACTTGATAGTGTCTATGTTTATAATCAGTTTGTACCATGGATTTACATGAACCAGTTATGTGTTGAATTGTTTCAGAAGTACTATGGCAACGTCTACATAAGTCAGTGGAAAGGTTAGGTATACGGGTTATGTGTTTCTGGTAATTTCAGGTGTCTATTACTTGATCCTGAATAGCGATCACAAATGCCTCTGTCTCCGGAAAGAGCTCTCCGCGCCGTAGCCATGACGCCCGCTCAAAATTGATGTATGTTGGGGCGATGGATATTCCGGCTGTGAAGTATGGATTGGATTACCGTGGCTAAGCAATCTGCAAAACTGTTTTTCATTATTTATAAGGTTGCATTTTGTTGTTTGCGTTTGGTACATGTTAAATATCTTTTAAGTCTATTTGAAATCGCGTTTAATTTTTGTTTCAGTGTATCGAGAAAATGTTGAGGTTCTGTGTTGGGTTTTTCGTGTTGTGAATGGGTTATGTATTTATTTTTTATTTCTTCTACGGTCTTAAGTATTCTTTGGTTTCTATTTCCTAAAATGTATTGTGTTAATCTGGCTATTTGCAGTCTATATTTTTGTATCCTACTTTCAATCCTTCTTTGCCAAGACGGCTTTTTATTATTCAACTAATTTTACAGAGATACCCTAGAAGTCAGCAGATATTTTTGAATTAAGCGACTTGAATACTCTTATTATATCATACAAATGTACACGTTCAAAACTAAATAGTTTCTCACACTCTTCCATGTTGTCCCTAACCAAGTATTCTGCTCGAGCTGGGCAAGATCTAAAGGTAGAAGTTGTGTTTAACGGTATTTTTGCGAAGTAGTTATTAAATGTATCGGCTACTTCTAAATTATTTGAAATTATGTTATTATTTATATTAAGTTCAAAGGTATTATCACGCACCTTGCTGCGTCATGGTTCATTACATCTAACAGTTTAAACTACTAGATGTATCACTAAGATTTGTTGTAATAATACTACTATATTCTAAAACAAAGAATTAACTAAAATTTTTATAACATGTACTGTTATAAAAAACTAAATTAAGTTTTCAATATTCCCATTTTGTTCTTTTGTTATTACAAAGGAATATGGTAATGCGCACAGAATAAAGTACATCCTACCTTATAATGTAATGATTCCATTACTTCTGTTAAATAGATTACATCTTTTTTAGTGACAGATAGGCTGTCACTATAAAGAAATATGACTGTTGATTGAGCGTTTAATGTAGTCGTTTTTAACTTATCAATTAAAGTACTTAACCTAGCCCTAGGGGAACAAACATTTATGCAAGGTGACTCTGCATGAGAATGAATTAATCTACTAAAACCTACACCTATTACGTCTGAAAACATGAATGTATTTTTGTTATTGTTATCAACCAAATAACACACGGGCATAACTTCATAATCAGAGGAGGAGATGGTACCACTGTTGACGGACTCCAAATCACAAACAGCGGATAGGTGGTTATTAGGTGCAGCATGTAAGCACTTACCGCATAGATTATTATTAGTTAGTGAGAGAACACGTTTCATGTTCTTTCTACCGAGTCTGGCAATTTCATCATACTTCAAAATGTATTCTGATGTTTCTTTTTGGTGATTAAGATTGATTCTTGTAAGCAGTTCTTCTAAGTTTATAATTTGGTAATTTAATTCTGCTGTATGTGCTTCGTACCTACTGGCAACTATTTGATCATTGCTCTTTTCCAAATTTAATAATAAAGCCGCATGCTCCTTCTCCCATTCACTGTTATGCTGTGTAACCTTTCTTATCTTATTTGATTTTTTCGATTAAATTTAATTAATTTAATAAATTAAAAGTTAGTTTATTTAACTTTAGGTTCTTCCTTAATTTCTTAGAACTATTAATAAAAACATGACTTTGTTTACTTTTATTACTATTCTGTATACTATTAAGCATACTTGGTTTTTCCCTCAAGAGCTCTGTGTAGAGGTTCTGAGTCGCAGCACCATTGAGCGCCTGAATGGTTTGTTCCGAAGAAATAATTTTAATGTGAGCTATATTCAGACTTGCTTCAAGCTCAGTGCTGCAGCTCAGTGACCTAGAAAAGACATCATTACAATTACTGAAGGATCTAACTACATCTTCCAAGCGGTCCCGCTGGTCCAAGACATCCATATATTCTATATGGAGTTCCGTCAGTTGCCTCTTAAGCTCAAGTACCTTATTGTTAACTGAAACTGTTACTGATTATTCCATCAGACCTACAAAGAACGTTTCAAATAATTTATATGTTCTAATTACTGACTGATAAGCGGCAATCAAAAATTTCTTTTGAATATGGTATTTGCACATTCAACCAAAAATATATATATCAACACTTTTTTTTTGAATCGGGAATGCTTTGACGCACATCCCTCCGCGGGGGCGGGCGGAGGGATTATGTCGGACTCACCGGGGTAAAAGAAAAATGATGAAAAGATAATGTACCTCCCGGAATACCGACTAAACCTACCACGGTGTTCCTCGACAAAACCACTATCGGCGGGGCCGCGCGAATCGCTTTCGCATGCGGTCGCGACCCCGCCGAGGTTTCGGCCCGCCGTGTGAAACGGCAGGCCACTACCCAAAGAGACCTACCCAAAGGACTCCCTCAAAACTTCCCTACTGTCTCCCCACTAGAGGGGAGACGGACTCAACACAGAGGCGCGCGTGGGAACACGCACGCCGCCTCTCGGACCTGGTGCTGAATGGATGGCGGGCAGGCCCACAAAGCCCGCCACCCCCAGATATCAACCCTACCTGTCTTTTGAAAAATAATCAAATTCGAATGTAATTATTTTAAGCTATAAAAAGCTATTTATTTCAAGTGTCACTCTTTTTCTTGCAAATCTCCCTACACTGTGCAATTTCCGTTCCCGGAACATGTTTAAATAAGCTTACACCAGCATCAACCTCAACGATTTTCATATAGCTTTCATCTCATTCAAGTTATTTTCTCTCTAAACATCTGTTTCAGCTCTTACTGGCTTATTACTGGGAACACCAAACAAATGGTGTGTTGTGATTTTTATTCTACATTTAGGAAGAAATTAAGGCTCCAGTACAATAGTTTTTAAATGTATAAGATAAACAGTATATGGGCAACCACTCTATATATCATCATAACCATTTTTTTGTTCCCGCTCTTCGTTTAATTCCTGTGTCGCGGGGGCCTTTACAAACATTCAAAGCACTACGTCATCTGTGCCATCAACATTAACACTACATCGCTCATTTTCGGGTCATTGGTTACAAAATGACATTGTATATTTATCAACAATGAAAAGAACAAAGTATAGTAATACTGGACGGTTCGGTGAACTAATAAAAGAACGTTTGGAATATGTATCAGGTACTTTGTAAGAACTTTGAAATCCTTAGTATCAACTGAGCGAACCAATACTTCTCGTCAAGTCTCAAGTCCGGCCTTGTATGGAGTATTGCAGTCTCGCCTATAAGTATTTGCCGCTCGGCTTGACAAACGGCCATAGCTTGAGCGTTTTGATTCAATAAAAGACAAAACTTTACTACAAGTCCTAGGAAAGATTCTGCCGCCTGTAAAATGGCGTAACGGATTGTGCCATGATTTTCAATTTATGTGATTAAAATCAAAAAGTTATTGATTCAGAATAATCAAGTAAAAGTTATTTAATCTTATAGATACCTGAAGATTGCAAAATTGGTCCTATGGGTAAGATTTTATATTATGGGATATTATTGTCGTATTACAATAAATCCAACATAATAATATTACTTAAGTGTAATTTAATATTAATATAACAACGAAATGACGAATACAAAGAATGCTTCAATTACAACATAAAAAGCTCCTTAAAACTGTCTTAAAACGAAGGCTTCTTTTATAATATTCCAGTAAATAATAAAGAACCAACGTTTATAAAGATGTAGAAGGCACTTAACTTAGATACACATTGTTTTTATAAACAATGAAACATTTAAAAATACAAATCTTCACCATACATACTGTATCGCTATTTGCATCAATAGATACGATTGTTTAACTGAAAACTAAAAACAAATCGACAATCCAATCGTTTCAACATTAAATGCGTTTAATAAATAAAATACGCAGCATAGTACCGATACTGACAGATTATCCGTAACATGTAACGTAACAACAAAACGGCAAAGTGCATTATACCGATCCATTTAACACTTGGATTTAGTACTCGACGAGTCAAATAAAATAGCACTCCCTTTTCAACGTCACCCATACGCTGAATAATATATGCGTAGCTTATACAGAATTACTCAGACACTACAGAATTAAATCGCTCTGATGTCTTATACAATTTTGTATTCTACTTACTTACTGAACATTCCTGAACGTTTCTTTTAAATTGAAAACTTTATTTTAGGCAACAATATTGTTACAGTATATCGATTCAGAAATCAGTGAGTGCCATCGCCTGTATGATTTACTACTAGGGTTTTAAGCCAATATTATTACGTACTTCGACCAACACAAATGTCAAACAGAGTTTAAAAATATATTTTTCGGTTGTCGCCCATATATTTATATGAATTCCGTTGGCAAATCTATTCGATACGAGATGAAAAATAAAAATGATCTTTTTCTTAGTGATTGCCACAAGTAGTTAGTAATAAAAGTATGTATGTAAGTAACAGAAATGTGTATTTCATTATTAAATAACATAAATACATGAAAACACTACACAAGATAACTATATTTAAAAACTAGCATATGTTTATAAATAAGGTCCTTACAGGATCAAAACCAAAGGCCCATAATCAGAAACATGGCAAAAAAATTTTTAAATAACAGTAAGAATATTCGTCAGATTTTTAATGCTGAGTAGTTTAAAACTGTGCCAACTACATAGTAACCAAGTCATATTTTACGATCTTTAAACATAAAACAAACGTCAGTACGGTTAGACTAGACAGACCCTATTAATTTTAAAACAGGCGGGTTCTTTAGTCAGTTTGAAATAAATTTACACTTTTTTTGTCATCAGCATTGAACCAACGTCGGTGAGTCTAGCTTTTCTCTAATTTACGCAATAAATACAATACAAAAAAGATTTTTGAGATTAAATTCACCCATGTATAATACTAAAAGCACATTCGTTTGTACTCCAAAATACCTACTCCGTAACAAAAACTAAAAGGTAGCATATAAATAAATATAGTCCCTAACAATGTCAATTGTACAACGGGTATGGCATTTTCACATTCCATCTGTTTTGGAAACTAAAAATATGTGCCACTTTTGCTAATAAAACATGGGTCAAGGGTGTGTCGAACATGCATTATTGAAGGGTTTTGCAGCTGTTACAGTACCTCCTGCGAAATTCCCGCAATAAATAGCAAGAATTGCTAAATTTATAAAGGTTTCTAGTGTTCACTTGTATCCTAGCAATTTAAACGACGAACTTATAGGGGTCTCTACTGACGGCGCTAGTTTAAAAATATCTTATGCTTCGTACGAGATGTGCTCGGTGATAATTGTTTTATACCTATGTTATACATAAAGACAATATGGACTATGAATAGTCTGTCGTGCAGTTCTGTGGGAGATCTGACCTGTAACAAATTTTAATGAGGCTAGACGTTTATGTAGCGACATATATTTTTATAACTGAAGTATCATCTTGGCATGGTCTCGCAATGTTTTACGAATTATGAATACACATAAACACATAAGGTTTTCCTTTGGTTATTAGAGTTAAGGAGGTATCACAAGCTCGTAATATTCTAATAAACGAAATTGCATGACTTTACAGGTGTAGCAGTGGTTTAAGCTATGCGTCCAGACTTGTGGGTTTGATCACCACATGGAACGTAAAATTATGTGAACCGAGTCTTCACGTTATTTGTGTCTTTACTTTAATGTTTGTATAATTGACGTGATACATAAATTACCGCAATTTACAATAAATGAATAAAATACGTATAGTACATAACTGCCTACTATAACAGTTGTTTGAATTGACTATAACCTAAAGAATTTTACGGTTTAAGATTTTTATGTCCTCATAAGAATTCACAATGATTCACTTACTGAGAAACAATTTTTTACAACATAAGGTTAAAAGAGTGTACAGAAACATTATTAATTATTACTAACTAAAGTAAGCAACAAAAGAAAGTACATGAAAGTTAATAACTGAATGCTACAAAGTGGGTATATTGCAAGCAAATTATATCTGAACGCTCGAACGATGTCAACAGTACACGGATGTTGTAACTACACCGCTACTGGATGTGGCACGGACGGCTACGTACTGCTATTAAAAATATATTACGTTTTCGTTTATAATCATAAAAAAAGTGTATGTTTAGACATACACTTCTTTTTTTAGATTTTGATAACTTATATAATTTAATGTTTATTGTTATATAGTGTTTATAATTATGTATAGGTTTTATTCTTTTTTATTATTATTATTAATTTTATGTTTTGTCAAAGATATATGATTTAAGCCCTTTTTTTAAAAACAGTCATGTTAGCTTTTTGTGTTTACTATTAACATATAATATTATAAGTACGTGACAACAAGACATAGAATATTTACCTTCCTTTCAAAGTGGGTTATTTATTGAAGTAAATAGATGTAGTTACTGATTAGTGATTGTTTAAATAGGGTATTAACTTACATTTTTCTGTTTAAATATAGCCTATCAAAATGTAGCTCTGTTACTACGCAACAGCTTATCTTGATTTTGACAGAATAAAATGAAACAATTTTTTTACTATTCAAGCATAGCGTGCTTATTTGTAAAACAGTCAAATGTCATTTAATCTATTATAAATTACTTCGTAATGAGTCGATATTAATTAATGATAGAACAAATAGCCGATGCTACAATCAATCGGTCCACAGGAAATAGATAAAAGATCAGTTTCAAGAGATTAATTTGAATATCATGTTGTGTATGTACACAACATGATATTCAAATTAATCTCTTGAATTATAATGTTATAATTAACTACGATATGTTAATATTAAATAATAATATTACCCTGTTATTGACTGGTCCTATATTGCTGACCCCATAGTAACACGTAGAACGAGCTACCTTTTAAAATGTAACATTCTTTACCACGTAGGCAAACCACCAGTAGACGTCATATATTTTTAATTAAAAAAGACTAATCCCCACTAGATGTAATCCATGCGTTGTGGAGGATTTTACAAACACACAGACACAGAAAACATCATGAACTGCCTGAATTATTATTTGTCAACCACACAAAGCGTCCCGTGTGAGAATCAAATCTACAACACTCCAAGGACTAACAGTGTTAAAGCGACAACTTAAATCCCAGCGCAATTGTAGTTAAATGAAATTATGTTAGAGAACATTAAAAAGAATTATCAGACATGCTGGTTTGCTTCGTCGTTTTCTTGGCTGTTAACAAGCTGCAAATCTCTTTTAAATACGCACATAGCCTTTAAAATGTCAGAGGTGCATGCCATAGAATAGAACTGCTAACCTCTGACTAATCAATTTAACGGACTATTATATTATGCATGGCTGTTCATAGAGGACTATTAGTGCCTACACTTATGCATGGAAGTGAAAGTTGGGTATGGCAAAAGAAGCATGAGAGCAGAATAAATGCTGTAGAAATGAGAGCGCTGAGAAATATATGTTGTGTGACTCTGAAAGATAGAATAAGGAATAGTGTGATTAGAGAGAGATGCGGCATAAAAGTGGATATAGTGACGAAAATAGAAAAGGGTATGTTAAGTTGGTTTGGGCATGTAAAAAGAATGGACGAGAATAGACTGACTAAGAAAGTTTATAAGGCTAGTGTGAATGGAACAGTTGCAAGGGGAAGACCTAGGTGAACGTTTCCTGATCAGATCGGAGACGTTCTGGTTAAAGGCCAGGTTAAGAGCACCTTAAACCGGCGAGCGTGTATGAGGAATGTTATGAAAGTGAATGAAGCCAGAGAAGTGTGTCAGGATCGTAGCAAATGGAAATCCGTAGTCTCTGCCTACCCCTCTGGGAAACAGGCGTGAATTTATGTATATGTATGTATATGTATATTATGCAACCTTTAAAGATCGTGTAGTGAACCCCAAAAATAAGGTAAATCCCGAAACCCACATAAAAGTTTATGGATTGCCATAAAAAACCATTTTATATATGTATTAATATTATAGATTTAAAATTTGAAGGATTTGTATTATATATGTATGTATTGATATTCTTTTCCTTTCAAAGTTTCAAGATACGACACTCCCATTCATTTGCCATTGGTTTCCACTATCCATTGAAAAAAAGGCTCTAGCTGTAAGCCAGTTCAATAAAAATTTAAGAAACTCAAATTCGTCATATTTAAGTAAAGTCTGCGATTAGTGAAACAGCTAATTAGTTTTATGAAGTATTAGTTATTAGCTAATTATATCTGTAATTGCGTGCTTTCAAGGATAATTAGCATATAAAAAATAATAAGATCATCCCTATGTATTAAGTGTCCTACCGCTAAGCACGGGCCTCTTCTCAAAATGAGAAGAGTTAGGCCACAGTCCTTTACGCTGGCCCAATGCAGGCTGGCGAACTTCCCAAATTTTTGAGAACTTTATATAGAACTCTGAGTCATATGAAACCTGCATGCACAGTGTTTTCCCTCACCGTTAATGCTATCGGTCACATAATATATCTTCGAAAAGAGAGAGATGCTCGCTTCAAGATCGAACTTGAGTCCTCTGCATGGCAGTCCAACAGTCTGTATTAAGTGCGTACATGACTTAATTTATGTTATTTTTATGTGTTACTTATAATTAGCTAATTGTTACCTTATTACAAGTATGTCATGTTTGTTAAAAGCTATTGACCTTGCAAGAACAAATAAATAAATATCTATACATGGGGCGATCATAAGGGCTTCCGTAACTCAAAAGCTCTTGGGCATGTAACAGCCATGACCCCGTGTAAATCTCTTAAACAGCTGCGGCCATTCTACAGAATGGCACGTAAATCTACATAAATAAAAATCGAATTTGACAATGGCTGGATCGAAGTGTAATTTTTTTAAACTCCTAATATAAGAATAATAGTTTTACGGGCAGTAAAAGAAAATTAGAAAAAGTTGGAACAATATAGTATATATATGTATATATATAGTGCTTTCATATGTAATAATATAACTATATATAATTATATGTTATTATAAAGTAAATTGTAGAATAGGATAATTCTGATCCAGAGATAATTGTGCTGATTCTTCCTGCCCGTTATACCTAATATACCTGTAAATCACTCTGTGACAAGACTCAAACCACAAATCAATGTATTAGGTGTAAAGTATGAAATTGCTGATTTGTACTGAAAAATTTAAACTCGTTTTTTTCTAAGATGTAGATACCATATACAGGGTGTCCGGTAATTAATGGATAACGTAGAAATGTCTTATAGTAGAACTGAAGGCCGACCAGAAAAATTAAAAAATTTAATAAAATATACAGCCTTGACCAAACGTATGGAGCAACCCTATAAAAACTGCATATTGTAAAAAGTTTTGTATAGAATGAAATGAAACAACTTGTATACATTTTAAATGATCTTTACTTTGATGTAAAATCAATATTTCGTCGGCCACCCTTAGCCGCTAACACAGTAGCTATTCATCTTGGCATAGAGCCTACAAGATTTTTACAATGTTCTTCAGTTACGGTATTCCATTCTTGGCGGAGGCGTATTTTTAGTTCTTCTTTTGTTGTTATTGTGTGGCGCCAGACCTTACGCTTTAGGATTCCCCATAAATGTTCTATAGGATTAAGGTCCAACGACTGTGCAGGCCATTCCAGGAGCTCAATGGAATTTTCATGGAACCATGACATTGTGCGGGCTGATCAATGGCATGGTGTGTTATCTTCTGGAATTTAACTCCATCCATATTTATGTCACTAAAGAATGTAGAAAACGAAGGCAATAAAGCTGATTCGAAACACATTTGTGTATTTTGTAGAGTCCCTTCGGCCCTCATACACAAACATTTTGCTGACTCCTGTATCAGTCATGCAGCCCCAGGTCATCCCAGTACCTCCGCCGTGTTTTACAGCTGGGACCATACATTCTGGCTTAAATTCTTCTCCCCCACGGTGACGCATGAAGGTAGCACAGGGGTTCTAAAGACCAGACAAAAACAAAAGAAATAGAGATTTACTAATCATGAAAAGAAAACATTATAGCTTTTTATCCATTTGGACATTCATATTATCTAACTTACCTCAAAGTTTGATTCGTCTGACTTCACAATATTTGACCAGTCAAGGCCCATGCATAGCAAGCCTTTTTATTATCGTCTGTGATCAATGGCTTCCTCCTGGTTTTACACCCTTTGAGGCCAGCTTCCTGAAGTATTCGACGAGTCGTTTTGGCAGAAATTGTGTTGTTACTCGCCACTGAGAACTCAGCAGCGAGCTCAAAAGACATTTTGTTCCTGATTTTCAAAGACTCTCTCAAAAATTTTCGATCGTCACGGCCACTGGTAATACGTTTACGTCCAATTCTGGGCATATTGCTGTGCGTACCGGTAGCGGCGAATCGCTCAATGGTAAGTTGCAGCGCTCGGCGCGACCACTTAACAGTTCTGGATATCTCAACATGAGATTACCCTTGTTCATGAAAAAGTTGTATTTTCACACGTATTTCAAGAGACAGTTCGGATGTTTTAGGTGTTATGTATCGACATTAATATAACTGAATACAAAATAATACAAGAAGTGCGCTAGATGACGGTATGTGTACACAACGACGCAAAATAGTAAACTGAAATAAAGATTGGAAATTACTAAATGGATAAGATGCTTTGCATCGGATGTTTTATTGGCCTTTAACTGGGTACACTATTGTTTTAAATACCTTTTTAGATGCCACCTAATCCATATTTAAACAAAATGTATTGTTTCCTACTGCAAATATTACGCACGTGAAAAATACATGGGGTGCTCCATACTTTTGGCCAAGGCTGTATATTAAAAATTGCAAGCTATTATAACATAGCATACTTTTGACTGTCTATCTATTAGCATAATTAGTGTTTAATAATAAAACAACAAAAAACTATGAATTTCATTCATTTATGGTCGTAGTATACAAGAAAGCTATACACGGTAATTAAAAAAAAAACACATATCTCAGGTAGTAGTTAGGATAGATTTTTATCATATTTTTTTCTGAACGACCATCAGTTCCACTATAATACATTTCCAGGTTATCCATTAATTACCGGACACCCTGTATAATTAATCGAAATATTTACCCTCATTATCTATACATTGCTGCCATCTAAACGGCAGTTCATTTATGCCTTTACGATAGAACTCCGGGGATCTGGATTCGACAAACTGTGTGAAAACATTTTGTACTACCTCCTGGGAAGAATATTTATTATCAGGTAGAAAATTATTCAAGTCACGAAAAAAAATGGTAGTCCGTTGGAGCAAGGTCTAGCGAGTACGGAGGATAACGTATGGTTTCTAACTGCAGCTCCTGTAGAGTTACAATGATTTCTCGTGTAGTGTGAGATTTTGCGTTATCATGGAGCAATAATGGTTAAGATCGATTCACGAGTCGGGGCTGTTTTACTGCTAGTTTCGCCATCATTGTTCAAATTTCGGCACAGTAAACATCTGCTATTATTGCTTGACTAGACCTAAGAAAGCTATAGTGAAAACATCATGAAGAGACCACCAAACAGTTACCATTACCTTTTTATTGGTAAGCTTTGCTTGCTTGCACCGTTGCGGCGTTTGACTTGGGTCAGCCATTGCATTTTTCGCTTACGGTTATCGTAAAGAATCCACTTTTCGTCACATGTCACAATTCGATCCAACATTCCTTCATTTCTGAACCGATTCAACAAGGCAACACAAGTTGCAACACGCCATTCTTTCTGCAGATCTGATGATTTTTTTATTATTATACCATGCCGCTAATTCCTAGGTTGTTTGACACGGATCGGCTTCCACTATCTCCTTTAATTCACCGTTATTCACCTATGTGGGCGGTCTTCCACGTGGTTAATTCTTCAAGTCGAAGTTTTCCATTACGAAAACGTTTAAACCAAAAACGCACGGTGCGTTCATTAGCAGTCTTCTCTTCAAACGCAACGTTGAAATTGCGAACCGACTCTGCCGAGTTAGTTCCGCATCGGAACTCGTATTAAAAAATGACAAGGATTGTCGAAGTACCCACCATTCCCGTCTAAGCTGAATAAAAAAAAAACAATTGTGAGTCGAAAATCGAATGAGGCAAATTTTTTAAAAGAAGAATCTTATAGGTATCAAAAAGTTTCATTCGAAAATCTCACACCATGAAGGTTTTATGTCAATTCAAAGAATCTATTACTATACAACGGCAACTTCATACTTTAATCCCTATTATTACTCATTTTGTAAAAGAATATATAATATAATACCAAATATTTTCACAATTTATCGTTAGCTAGATTTTACCCGCAACTTCGCTCGCGTAAATGCAGGTTTTGTTCATTTTCTATCCCTCGGGAACAGTACCCTTTTCTGGATAGTATTTTGTTATGTCTCTCTGCCAACGTGTGCAAAATTTCATGATGATCAATCGATTAGTTTAGGCGTACAAGCGTTACAAACAAACTCACATTCGCATTTATAATATTAGTTAGGATATATTTATATTTAATATATGAAATGACGAATCTTGTATTAGTAATAATTTCAGTACCACTTACAGATTTATAAATATTATATCAACGGACACAATCAAACCTAGGTTTGGTATAATTATTTGGAGATAACACTAAGTTTTATCCCGTGCGAGTATGGAATACGTAGCCCTCAGCTTAGTGGCGATGTAAATGCTTAAACCCTTATCCCATCCGTATCAATTCATACCATAGAACTTATACAGATATTTCGTCTTCAAAGACAAAATGTTTTGACACAAATTGAGTTATATTAAAGCAGTAACGTTTCGAAGCTACACGTATTGAATTGCGAATGTCGTATTGCAGAATCGGGGCGAACAATGCAATTCACTTACTTATTTATATATACATGTTTGAAACATGCGGGGTTAAGACAAGATCATCTTGAACCTCGCACGTCAGTAACGCACGGTTTTGGAATGTTGGTTCCACTAAATAGTTCCATTGATGGGTTCAATAGGATTCTCAAGTTTATATGGCTCCATTGGTGGGTCCAATAGGATCTACGAATTCCGATAGTTCCATTTAGTTGGTGGAGTCAATAATCAAAATTTTAACAAGTACAGGTCTCGTATCTCCATTGTCAAAACCTTACATAAAAAAGTATCAAATTAAACTATATTCCGAATTATCAGGCAGTTTGGACAAACAAATGAACATCACGAAAACAAGTAAACACAAGGAAATCAAATGGAAATCACGAAAATAAATGAACATCGCGAAAACAAAATAATGAACATCACGATAACAATAAACAATTGTTTTTCTGGACAGGGCAGGAAGATAAAAGCTAGGCACTTGATTTTCATCATCTATACGCAATGAACTTTCAGAAAAACAGATACATGCAGTTTTAAACCTTATCAACATTGCATAGATTCTTATATTCGTGAACAGCGTCATCTGTATTAGCCAAAAAAAGCATATTGGAAAAACATCCAAAATTGCTTGCACCTCATTTTCTTCAAGGTCATCGCATATAGATTATGGAAAACACGTAAATGCAATTCTCAGATCTTATATAGATAGAAATAATATAAATAAGATAGAATAAAGTGGTAAGTAGAAACACATATAATTTTTAATTAACCTACACAATTAGTAATGTATCAATTATGAAGTTAGTTAAAAATGAATACTTACACTGTCACACCTGTTACGGATTACAGTGTCAGCTAATTGTTGGGATAATTCAGGATTTGCCTTAACAAACGTAGCGATTTCTAGAATATAAAGTGACGGTAAGGTTAATATCCTATATTGTTTAAAGTATGGCTCGCAGCTATCCGTCGATTTCAAACTAAACATAGCCCGTATACATCTCTTTTGAGCCTTAAAAGCTGTAACTTTGTCAGTCGAATTACCCCAAAATATAATAGCATAGCGCAGCACCGATGCTACTAAGAATCTGGGTTTTTTTTGGAGCAATTTTGTATAATGCATATGCAGATGTACTTAGCCTTTTACTCAGGTATTCAATATGCGAGGAAGAGGGCGCGAGAAAGTAGTAGTTAACAGTAAATGTGACACTTTTTTATGTAAGGTTTTGACAATGGAACTACGAGACCGGATCTGTACTTGTTAAAATTTAGATTATTGACTCCACCAACTAAATGGAACTATCGGAATTCGTAGATCCTATTGGACCCACCAATGGAGCTATATGGCTCTAACTTGAGAATCCCATTGGACCCATCAATGGAACTATTTAGTGGAACCAACAGTTTAAAACCCGTTACACCAGCGTAAACAACTTCAAGAGATGCATTTTAAAATATGGGTTGACGCATTATACTGGGTTTCAATACCGTTATCGTTGCATATCGTTTAAGATGATGTTGTGTTGATGTGTTTTGCGTTGCATGTTACTCAAAACAGACAGCTAGCTGTTTAAATGAAAGCATTAATATTTTACTACTGAATTTTAGTCTGTATTATATTTAAATACATAAACTGTGTATCCCCTATATGTGAATAGAGGTATATTACACCCACATTTTCCCAGGTCAGTTTTTAGGTCCGTGTAATAAAGGGGGTAAGCCTATTATTATCTACCTGCTTATTTCTGAGCTCCTGGTCACTAAAAATGTTTGACAGATAAAGCCGATAATACATTACTGTACCGAATACTACTAATACTAATACTGTACGAATCCTAGACCTCATGCACAGCAGTCGCTTTCAGCGCCTCGTGTTCAGTTTCAGTGCGCCACCAAGCCAGTGTTAGTTTTTAATTAAAACTTTTGATGTTTTACTAGTGAACTTAACTCCATTTTATATAACTTTCTTTTTGAAAATGGTGTGTTCTTTGGTACAGCTACTTTCTGCATAACCTTTGTATCGCGGTTTTATAAAAATTTAAACAACGGACACAAAGAACGCTCAGAATAAGCTTAGTTTTTTATGGATAAAACGTTACTTTGATTCATTCAACTGGCGAGATGACTACTTTAACTAATGCACTAAGCATCTAGTCGAATCTATCATCTATCATATACATATATATTATTTCAGTTACTATAAATATAATAAATAGATTCGACTACAATTACTATGCATCTTTTCATTATTTCCAATTATTTAACCAAATTACAGAGAATATATACATTTGTACAAAGTTTCCAAAAGCTATGTTGTTGTATCTATCTGAAAGATTAATTTAATAATTGTGGTACGAAAGCCGCCACCTAATAGCAGCACCTAGAGGTCTCTACCCCGAGATCCGGGTAAATCTTTAGGTTTAAGGAGACCCGAGAAAGATCTCGGAGGTAAACCCAAGGGATCTTGGTTTTACGTAATCAAAACTTAATTAAGATCACTTTTTCATGTGAACGTATAAACAAAATTCGATAGCAATTTATTTCAGTCTGCCATTTATAAAGTGTTCAACGCTGTCCAATAAAATTACAATTTATGTTTTAGTTTCATAGATTTAAATACAACTTTTTAGATATTTATTTGGAGGTCCCCAGCGGTATAAAAGGGTCATGTTATTCAGCGTTAAACGTTGCTATTGGCATAACAAGTGGGATGTAATTTTAAAATTAATTCAGTATTTGGTAAAAGAAGTTTTAATGAAGCCTTTCAGTCTTTAGAGCTTAATACATATATTATTATGAGTATTATCCAAACTAGATTATGCCCGCGGCTTCCCTCGCGTTTCTGTAGATATTGCCAAAAAATGTATGTCCCTCGGGATCAGTATCTTTTGCTGTATGAAATGTACCCTGCATGTGCTGATGACCTTTACTGTACCCCTAACACCATATACGCAAAATTTCATAATGATCGGTCAAGTAGGGCTAGAAAGCGTATCAAACAAACAAATAAACAAACTCAGGTTCGCATTTATAATATTAGTTAGGCTAATAAATTGCATGTTCGATTAATTTGTCGAGACTTCGCTCGAAAAACACCGCCCCAGGGCCCGACGGCATTCCAGGTCTAGCATTGGCCCTGGTCCTTGAGGAGCTCGCGCCTCGACTCAGGGGGCTCCTCAGTGAGTGTCTAGTGCAGGGCCAGTTTCCGCGCCAGTGGAAGGTGGGGAAACTGGTCCTGATTAGGAAGGAAGGGCGCCCGGCGGACAGTCCGTCCGCCTACCGGCCCATTGTGTTGCTGGACGAGGTGGCTAAACTGTTTGAGTTTATTATCGCGGAGCGCCTCGTCCAGCATCTGTCTTCTGTGGGTCCGGATCTGGCGGAGAACCAATATGGTTTCCGCCGCGGGCGCTCCACTATAGACGCAGTGCAGCGTGTGAAGAGCCTGGTGGAGGATGCGGTGTCCCGGGGCGAGGTCGTCTTCGCGGTGTCTCTGGACATCGCCAATGGAAGGCATAAACACCTTGCCCTGGAGTTGTACCAGGGAGGTACTCATTTTCCATCGAGTGCCAACCTACCTCCGCCGCATAGTCGGGGCTTATCTTTCGGAGAGGGTAGTAGTCTACCCGGGTCACGACGGTTGGAGTCAGCGAGAGATGTCGTGCGGTGTTCCACAGGGATCGGTTCTGGGTCCGCTCCTGTGGAACATCGGTTACGACTGGGTGCTGCGAGGTGCGCTCCTCCGTGGCGTCGGCATCACTTGTCACAGCGAGGGGTAAGTCGCACCGGGCGGCGGCCATACTGGCGACCGCTGGGGTCGCACAAGTCGTTGGTCGTATCCGGCGGTTGGGCCTCGAGGTGGCCCTGTCGAAGTCCGAGGCCGTTTGTTTCCACGGCCCTCGGAAACGGCCACCTGCAGGGGCCCACATTATGGTAGGAGGGGTCCGCATCGGCGTCGAGTCAGCCCTAAAGTATTTAGGCCTCATGCTCGACAGCCGATGGGACTTCATAGCCCATTTTCGTCGTTTGGCCCCCATTCTTCGGGGCGCTGCAGGCGCGCTCTCGCGCCTGCTGCCCAACCTTGGGGGGCTAAATACTTCCTGCCGGAGGCTCTACGAGGGGGTCGTGCGGTCCATGGCCCTGTATGGGGCCCCAGTTTGGGCGAATAGCCTGACGGCCCGAAACATTTCGGCGCTTCGTGCGCCACAACGCGCCATGGCCGTCAGGTTGATAAGAGATTACCGCACGATCTCGTTCGAGGCTGCGAGCCTCCTCGCCGGATCGATGCCATGGGACCTGGAAGCGGCGCTCCTGGCATCGCTCTATCGTTGGCGCCAGGAGGCGCTAGCTCGGGGTGAAGGACCGGTTCTTCCCGCTATCAAGGCGGCAAGGTCCGAGCTCCGCCAGGTCCTAGTGACGAATTGGAAGGAGCGACTTGTGCACCCCAGTGCCGGGCACGCCACGATCATGGCGGTAAGTCCCGTGTTTGTGGAGTGGCTGGAGAGACGGCATAGCGCCCTCACCTTCCGCCTGACATAGGTAATGACTGGCCACGGTTGTTTTGGCCAGTTCCTGTGTCGTATACGCCGGCAAGAGACGCCCGGTTGTCACCACTGCGGCGACTGCCGCGACGTTGTTGAGGACACGGCGCTGCACACTTTGGCGGTTTGCCCCGCCTGGGCATCGCAGCGCCGTGAGTTGATCGCGGCAGTCGGATCGGTTGCCCTGTCGCTCCCGGCCGTAGTCCAGTCCATGGTCCGGAGTGAGAGGTCGTGGAATGCCGTCGCCTCCTTCTGCGAGGAAGTGATTTCCATCAAGGAGGCGGCGGAGTGGGAGAGGGAGCGCTTAAACGCAAACCCTCTCCCCAACCGCAGAGCCGGGTGCCGGAGGGCGCGAGATGACCTCCAGCCACCCTGAGGTTTGACCTGGGGGTGGTGGGCTTTGTGGGCCTGCCCGCCATCCATTCAGCACCAGATCCGAGAGGCGGCGTGCGTGTTTCCACGCGCGTCTCTGTGTCGTGTCCGACTCCCCTTTAGGGGGGAGACAGTAGGGCTTTTAAATGAGTAGTGCCTAAATTGGGTAGGTCTTATTGTGTAGAGGCCTGCCGTTTCACACGACTGGCTGAAACCTCGGCGTGGTCGCGACCGCATGCGAAAGTGATTCGCGCGGCTCCGTCGATAGTGGTTTTGTCGAGGAACACCGTGGTAGGTTTAGTCGGTATTCCGGGAGGTACCTTATTCTTATTCCATCTTTCTTTTACCCCGGCGAGTCCGACATAACCCCACCGCCTGCCCCCGTGGAGGGGTATGCGTCAAAGCATACCCACAGGTAAAAAAAAATTTTTCGATTAATTTGTGCAAGTCCATTAATACGTAATTAAATTTTAATGCCAAGAAAAGTCTTGTCTTAGCGTTACTCGTAGCTCCACTAATTTATTTATCACTTGCATCGCCAAAGAAAAAACGTCTTAGTTGTTTTAAAATTTTGTACAGACATTCGTTATACCAATAATTCATCAATTGTATATTTTAGTTACGTTTTGTCGGTTCCAGGATTGGTATACAATACTTCTGTTTGTAGTAAACGTAAGAACAAATTAATCTATTTGTTTTTCAACAGGTATATTACATCTACTAATTATATTATTAAGGGTCCTTATCCCGTTGGTAAATATTTAAATGTTTTACGTACAATTATCTACTGCATTTATAACAATAAATTTCTATTATATCCCTCGTAAACAATCCTTTTTTTCGGATGAAAGGTACTCCATGTCCTTTTCTGTACCCCTGACAAGGGGTATGCGAAATTTTATGATAATCGGTTAAGTAGTTAAAGCGTGTAACCGTAACAAATAAACAAACTCACATTTGAATTTTTAATATTAGTTTTGATGCTAAAACATAAGCATTTAAAATATTATAAGTATTCTTTCTTTTTGTGTGGTTAATGGCCAAACTGTTGTAAAGAGTTGTTTAAGCCGCCCGTAAGCCTCTGGCATGGCTTAACAACGACTGTCAATTTGGCAACAACCGGGACCAACTTTTTACGTGTCCTCCGAAGCACGGAGACGCTCAGATAAAATACCACTAAGCGGTCACCCAGCTATAGACTGACCGCACCCAACGGTGCTTAACCTCGCTAATCGTTTAACTATCAGTGAGTGCAACTGGCTATGAGCGCGTCATTATAAGTATTATGAGGTGTGATACATTTTCTTAATATTACCTTGTTCTCATTCAAAACGCCTTATTCGATCGTTCAAGTGATGTAGAGGGTAACAGGAAATAGAACTTGTGCATGAGGTCTCAGCGATCTATTGTTGCCATGTCAGCCAGAGATGCTTTGTATAGATGTAAAACACTTGTCAAGTCGATATCTTCTATGTTTTACTCATATATACTTATGAAACACGGACATTCGATTTTTTTTTTGTAATATAACTTAATTGTACTTACTGTTTAAATGCGAATGTGTGTTTGTTTGTTACGCTTTCGCGCCATAACTACTCGACCGATTATCATGAAATTCACGTTGATACAGAAAAGGATATAGGATACTTTTTATCTAGAAAATAATACTGTTCACGAAGTATAGTAATTTATTGACAAAATCTATGTTACTGCGATTGAAGCCGCGGGCAACATCTAGTTAAATATCTAAAACACAAGCAAATATATTCTATTTAAATTTCTACTTCTGTCGTTAATTTAGTCACAAACTCAAGTCCTATACAGTTGAACTATTGAAGAGAATTTATTGCCGCTTGGGAAATTAGTAATAGGCACATTGCTTGTGTTTCAAAAATGTTACTTTAAAAAAATATATTTACTTTGTTTTTAATACTTCTTGTGAAATATATTTGATTAGAAAACAAGCTAGTATTGTTAACTATAAAAATAAAATATGAATATAACTATATTTTGCGATCGGCTTTGTTTGCGTAAATGTAGGTTAGGTTAGTAACAGTACTCTTTTATGGATAAGGGTACCTACCCTATGTCCTTTTCTGTACCCCTGACAACGTGTATGAGAATTTGACGATAATTGGTCCAATAGTTAAGGCTCGAAAGCGTAACAAACTCACATTCACATTTATAATATTAGTTTGTATAAATAAAAACCTTATCATAAATTACGTTATACACCGAAACTGTAATCTATGCGTCTTATTTTATCCCTATTAATTGTTGCTCCATTACAAATTACGGTAAATTGCTCGAGTTTAGTTAGCATGGCACTAAATTAATTACAAGCCATAAATAATGGGAATCATCTTGTTAGATCACAGATAGCTGCAGCTTAGTCCAAGTTCATACATATGTATTACAGATATAACCTGTTTCTATTTACATAATTATATTTCGCATAGTATGTTCATACTTGTGTGGTCATCGAACGATTTTAAAAATCGTATTAGTGATCTTCATTTAAAAATTCAAATAATCTCTTATTCTTATGATAAGAGTATAGAGTTTGAACTAGTTACCATTTTGGTTTCTCTTCTTTCAAGTATATATTATGGATTTTACCTTTTCCCCTTCTTGGGATACGCTTTACAAAAGTAAAAGTCATTCGTCAAAAATCATCATTTGTTTTATTGTTATTAAGTTTAATAATTTGATATGATTTAAATAAAATCTATGTGTTATTGCAGCCATTATAGCATTTATGTATTTAACTTTTACATTTAAGAAATATACAAGAAATACTAAATATAATGAAGCAAATCAGCTTTTGAGGAGAAAAAGTATATATGTATGTTTATCCATTGTCTAGTACCCATAGTACAAGCTCTGCTTAGTTTGGGCTAGATGGTGTTGTGTGTATGTGGTAGAATGTATTATGCTATTATTATTATATTTAAGTAATCTATAATAGACAGTACCATAGTATGAGATGTACACATACCCTTTCGTCACGCAGGGGTGAAAGTGTTATGTCGGGCCTCCCGGACTCAACCGGGCCTACCAACTACGTGTCTACGGCGTGCCTCCACTACGCTTCAGCTGTTGGTGGATTATCGGAACCACAACTACTTCGGCAATCCAACCAACGCCTTAGGCAGGCTTTATACTTTGCTAACTTAACATGACATGCAAATATATAAAAGTATTTATTAAATAAGTTAGCAAATAAATTTAAGCATTTCACCGTCATCATCAACGAATGGGTAATTTTCAAATATCTCTGACTGATGTTCGGGTATTAGTGGGTAAAAATTAAACATTTTAAAATTCAGCTCTCTTCTTAATTAAGTATAATTACAAAATTCATACATTACCTATTATGTATATATATGTTTTATGCAAAAGATTAAATTCCTTGGAGACGTGGTTAATTATCGGCATATGTTATAATGATTGATTTGATAATAAGGACTTGAAATGGAGTTACCCATTTCAAGTCCTTATTATCAAATAGTAAATAAGTTTTTATCAGAAAACCTGCATTTGTATGTTATTTTAAGATTTATTTGATTCAACTATATAACACATTCATAGGATTTAACATAAAGATAATTATATTTAGTTATCTAGTTTTCATCAACAATGTGTCTAATAAAAATAAGACGTGTTTAGAGTTTTGAAATACATAACGTGGTCAAATAAAAATATCAAGAGTACCACGGCTTACAACCTTTTAAATAAACACTACAAATTAATAGTCTCTGGGTCTGTTTTAATGAAAAACAAACAAAATACTAAAATAATTATTCAGTTACTTAATTTCGTTTCGTTTTTATTTATTTGTATTTCGATTTAATCTCTCAACCACCGATACTCAAAAGCCATCACGTGAAAAACATATTTTTTTATAAAATATCGGTGTATATCTACTACCCGGTGCTAAATATTTATAAAGGAAAGGTCTAATTATTATATGGCTTTTTATATATATAATTTTAGAACCCTTTTTCATGTTCCAAATAAAGGATGCGGTGTGAATTAGATAAAATTCAAAGAAATAATAAAACCCGGATAAAATTTATTGGATGCGAACATATCCCGAGTACTCAAATTTAACAAATCTAGACATAGAAATGCAATAATAAGAAAATATTTATATTCAAAAAACTTAACATCGCGTTGGTTTCAGGCACATTTTACATTAAAAATATTATTAGCTTTATGATACGACTAGCCTTTTGTAAGAAATGACATTTACTACTACTAATAACTGACTTATTACATTTATAAATATTTTTTTATGTTTCTCGTTTTAGGCTCTTTTTTTTTATACGTGGAGGAATGCGTTGTCGCTTACCTGTCCGTGGGGCGACCGAGAGGTTATGTCAGGCTCACCGGGGGAAAGGTATCCCGGTAATACCAACTAAACCTACCACGGTGTTCCTCGACATAACCAGAAACGGCGGGGTCGCGCGAATCACTTTCACGTGCAATTGCGACCCCGCCAAGGTTTCAGCCCGCCATATGAAACGGCAGGCCATTACACGAAAAGACATACCCTTTGGTCACTTCTAATTTAACCCTACTGTCCCCTTGAAGGGGGGACGGTCACATGACACAGAGGCGCGCGGGGGAACACGCACGCCGCCTCGCGGACCTGGTGCTGAACGGGTGGCGGGCAGGCCCATGAAGCTCACCACCCCTAGGTAAAACCTCAGGGTTGCTGGAGGTCGTCTCGCGCCCTCCGGCGCCCGATTCTGCGGTTGAGGAGAGGGCTCAATAGCTACATCTCCCGCTCCGCCGCCTCCTTGATGGAAATAACTTCCTCACAGAAGGAGGCGACAGCGTTCCATGACCTCTCATTCTGGACTATAGACTGAACCAAGGCCGGGAGTGAGAGGGCAACAACTCCGACTGTCGCGACCAACTC
Organism: Catocala nupta; assembly: GCA_963675205.1. Lineage (NCBI taxonomy): Eukaryota > Metazoa > Arthropoda > Insecta > Lepidoptera > Erebidae > Catocala > Catocala nupta. The sequence continues at coordinate 18,811,138 of OY776086.1, read as the reverse complement.
ATGGCGCTGTAAAGCCCAGGTAGGGCAATTTGCCAACGTGTGCAGTGTCAGCAACAACATCACGGCAGCCGCCGCAGTGGTGACAACTGGACGTCTATAGCCGACCTATGCGACACAGAAACTGGCCGAAGGAACCTGTGTCAGCCGGAAGGTGAGGGCGCCATGCCGCCTCTCCAGCCACTCTTCAAAAACGGGACTTACCGCCACGATCGCGGCATGCCCGATTATCACAAACTCTCTGCCAGCACACTGAACTATTTGTGGACTATAGTCGCACCTTTTTCATACAGCGAAGAGATCTGTGCTTCGCAGTGAGACAGAGTACAAACAGAGTTGATAATAATATTATTATTTGGATCTCTTTCACGGATATTTTCCTTTAACCGATATACTGAGATTATGAATAAATTAATGGCAAACATATTATAAGTCTAAATTATTACCATACTAACATTTAAACATTACAAACATTTAGCCCATTGTTAATATTTTGCCATTGTCTGTAAACCTTTTTCAAAGAATAATTAAATACTGTAGTTTGTTAGCTAGAAATGTAAATCGTAGATGAATACGGCGGTAGTTACAATTATAATATCTCCAGAGCGATCACTTTACAGAAAAGGGCGATAAGAACGATCGTAGGTATAAGGCAAGACGTATCTTGCAGACAGCATTTTGTTGAGCTCAATTTTAACAGTGCCGAGTCTGTACATTCTGGTTTTGTTAACCAATTTTGCGAAATACGTTCACAAATATGAAACGGAAGATAAACGCCAGCTAAGAGAAAACACGCGTTGAAAAGATTTCCAGTGTAGAAATATACCTAAATTAAACATAGTCAAGCATAGCAGATATTACAGCGCTATTAAAATGTTTAATAAGTTACCCGTTGGTTTAAAGAGCTTGCTATATGAAAGTAGTTTTAAAAATAAGATCAAGACGTTTCTGCTGGAAGGGTGTTTATATTCTCTAGATGACATGCAAAACTGTATTTACCGTGAAATGGAACAACAATAATAATTATAATTATTACAATAATTTTTATTTTCAGAAAATAATTCATAACAATTAATTTTTTTTTTACTATTTATATAATTTTATTATCATTATTATTTTACAAAGTGCTTTTTTTATTATAATTAATTATAGACCACTGACTATTCTCTTGACATATATGTTTAATGGTGTATGTGTAATGTTTAATGTAATTGAATTGGAATAATTATAATAATATGTTACCTTATAAATATTTTTATAACTATGCATTCAAACACAATGTGAATATTGTTTATGAATAAAGTTTGAATTTGAATTTGAATTTGAATATACCTAGTACTCATTTTTGTGTCACCTATACCATTAAAATGACTTCAGCGTTGTGTCAACATTTATAGTGACTAGTTATTAAATCTACTAAACATTACAGTTAGACCACATGTATAATTTAGAATTAATATTATTCATAATTTAGTTATTTCGTGCACTTATTTCACAAGCCTACGATCAGATTTTTGTTGTACATAAGTAGGTTCTTTATTGTATGAATTTTGAAAGCGAATAACGCTTATTAGTTTATTGATGCCTTCAGGCAGTACATTTTGTAGAACAAGATAATAAACGATGAAAATATATTATCATGACCACGGTTTTCCTCCAACGAATATAGGTCATGACCGCAACAAACTGTCTTTGGGGAGATATGTACAAATACAATGCTTGTGTTGTCGAGAGAGCCACTCGCGACACTCGAATGGTGTCGATTGGCGATTGAACTTCGATATCGCCAGTACAAAGACTTACATCGTCGCTTACTTTCGATTGATGCAGTTTAGTGCTTCTGTGGGATACCAATCTTAAACTCTACAGATGTTACGACAAGCATTCAGTCTAATCGAGCAAGCTACCCGCGCTTTGGTGAAGACGTAATTCGAATAGGCGATTTAAAGGTCATGCCGACGTCTTGACTGATACTAGTAATGTTAACTAATTGTTATGTAACTTTATTGGTATGTTTTCACTAAACATCACAGCGCTCATATTAAATAACCATTATGTACTTATTATTATTTAAACATGGTTTGTTTTCTTGCTCTCTTTCGAAGTGAAGACAGGTTAAATAAGCCACCGCTAATGATATAATGCACTGATATAGTTATCAGCCTAATATCACGCTTCCAAACCTCATGTTGATCGCCAAATCGTATAATTTGACTAGAAACTCTTTAAATTATATCATAATGAATCATACAATAAATAAGTAAGAGACATAACTCAAAACGAGAGCCACTTGTTGGAAAATTACTTGTTATATAATTTAAGTAGGTATGACGGGGAGTACCATATGGTACTTACAGGATCTTTTGTGGTAACTTTGACTCGCACTTTCATAATGGTTCCAGCGTCTAAAAGTTTTAATTAAGTCATAAATTAAATAACGTAAGTAGGTAAGTAGTACAATTTGGTTATATTCATTATAATTGGCCCACATGAAATTGCGGCGCGACCGCTACAATAAAATATCGGGGCAGGATATTGCGATAATTGCTTTGTTGGGTAAGAATGCTGCTCACTACTATCCTATAGATTAGGATGTCACTTATACAATAGCCAAGTCAATGGGCCCTATAATCGCCCGCCTCTATAATCGTCACATATGTAAATTACGTTCATTATTTGATATATAGAAGCGCGTTATTATTGTCATATTTTATGCTTATTATGAGTTACTTTTGCCTGCAGTTTTACTCGTGTGGAATGTCATTAGAAAAATATATGATATGCAGGCAAAGTGTAGCTTTCGCTAAACGTGTTAGAATCTTTAGCAGTTATTTAAATAACGCACGGCACAGTGATAATTATGTTTGAACAAATGAAATCATATTTATATTTGATATTCTGTATTTAATTCATACATTTTCGGCGACTTTGCTGGGTCGTACATGAGTGTAACGAGTTAACACTCAATTTGTCATGATACGTATATAAATTAGTCCATAAACACCAAAATAAATTATTCTACTAATAATAATACATATAAATTATCCTACTATAACAAATGTGAAAATAATCAATGTGTAAGTTTATAAAGATGTTTGAATGTTAAACCGTCGAAGGGATTTGGATGATAAGTTTATGATTACCAACTGTTCCTCTCTCGTAGCTCGTAGTGTGACGTAATATAGTCTATGCTACCTCTGGATGAAGTAGTTTTCTACTGCTGAAAGGATTTTTATAACCGGACTCATAGTCCTTGTATTAAATATATACAAACAAAAATACCTATCAATCTTTTCACTTTATAATATTACTGTGAAGTCTACACTATATAACACAACACATTCAAGTCATTCATACCCACGTTAAATAATGTAGTCTGTCTGAAAAGTTAATAGTTGTGTATACAGGGTGATTTTGAAATCGTGTAATTCCTTTTAACCACGCATTCTACTGGTGATATAGAATAACCCTGACGATATTTTTTCTTAATTAGAATAATGGTTTCGGCAAAATTAGAGTACAGATTTTTTTCATGAAATGATTTCAAATAGTCATATTTTAACCACCTGACACAATCTTAAGATTTTGCTAATTTAAATATAATAACATAACAATAACTGATGTCGTAAATAATAGGGGGCAATAAAAAGGACCGCCCGTTATTATTTACGACATTAATTATTAATATGTTTTTTTATTTTAATTAGTAAAAAATTAAAATTGCCTCGGTTGGTTAACATATGACTATCTGACACCATAAAAAATAATATATATATATATATATATATGTATGTACAGGCACATAAGTTCAAGCGTTTATGAATTGTAAGCAATTATGAATACTATAGTATAGTCGCCGCTAACCTGATACACTCATTTTGTGATTTTTGTCTTACCTATACGCGAATGCTATATATACGTCAAAATTACTATTTTATATCGATTTCATCGCGTAGTTTATTTGAAAACACTACTTTTACATAATTTTGAAACTAATTAACTAATACAATTTCACTTTACTATCTACTATTTAAATTAATAAACTATTTAGACATACACGTTCCACATGCTTCTCAGCAGCCATGGTAGCGGGGAGATTACGATGGTGGTTGTCACAATGTCTTGAAGTGTTAGGTATTTCAAAGTACCCTAACATAATGTTAGGGTTATTAGTGTTCCTATTCACGCAGACTGAGCTCAAACTATTATCAAGTCTAGCTGTGTTTTGCTTTCCAAGAAGTTGTGTCAAACCTAAGAAGAAGCAAGACACAGCTAGACTTCATGATAGATATTGGCGCAATGAATACCATTCTCATCTTCTATAACTCCATTTGCTACCATTTGAATACATTATGTCTCTTAAAATTTACCATATTATTGTCTTCTGTTTACGCGAATGTTATTAATTGAAAAAAATATTTAGACGGGGCACTCCCGGTGATCATGGCTGCTGAAAAGCAACCGAAACGACGGGGAAAGTGTAAACCTAAATATAAATAGTTTTAATAGTTTAAATAATTTTATTAGCTTATAAATTAGTAAAATTTAATAGTAATAACAGTAACAGTTTCAAAATTATGTAATACAGTGATTAATAAACAACGCGATAAGATCCGTATATAGTAGTTTAATTTCAATTTACCATATTATTATTTGGCATAAGAGAAATATATGTACATATATATTAGCCATATTTATCTAATATCCACATAAATGTGAAATTTTGCGGATTAATGAGGCTCGGTTGACATTTGTGACGGAATAATTGAACGAATGAATATCTGACAAACTTAAGAAAGTTAGGTACTATGTTTTGATTTGTTGGACATATTACGCTCATGGGAATCACAGAAACCTTTATGTATACATCGTACCTATGTACTACATTATGTTAAATATAGCTACCATAAATAATTGATATATTAAAAAACTCACTATTTCGTTAGTATCATCAGTGCATCAACACTTGATCTTGAGTTTCGAAATATCCGTTAAAAAATATAATTTTTATTTATATCTAATAATAGATATGCTACTTGGGTGATATAACCATGGTGGCAATTGATCCCACGATCTAGCTGATGGTAAGCGGAGGGCTGCGGCCTCCGCTTACCATCAGCTATGGACATTTGCAACAGCAGAGGCAATAGTCGCGGGTTTATAACCAGCGCAACGAACCGAGATACTGATAACAGCACGGCACCACTGTACACCAAGTCGCCTGAAACATCTACTTACCGCAAATAAAATTAAAAATATCACATTATTCTTTTAGTCAAATTAATTTTCGATTAAATATATCTTTATAACATTAAATAATCACACAGTTATTTTTACCGACATCTTCGTTATTCTCTTATACTAATTCTGAAAGGGAATTATTTGGTTGGCAACAGTAAAAATATAACGATGATTTTTCTGAAGCTAAAAATAGACTAAAATTACCAAAGACCTTTGTTGTAAGATTCTTTGTGCTTCAAAATTAGATTCATTTCTGAATTAGTTGATGTTTCCTTTGTGGTGATATCGCGCAACATTTTACTAGTTAAGCTTACGGAAACGTAAACCCGCAATAAATTATTGAAATCATTGTGTTGTAATTTAAACCTGTGAATAAATAAATTAAATTGATAGTTTTATCAAATACCCATAATTATATAAGCTACATTATGATTATAAAAGTATTAGAAATAATACTCAACACTTTGCGTGGCTGGTTGGTTAGGTCATATTTAAATGAAAAGCGGCCGTACCTAACCGAGTTTGCGGTCATATTGTAGCGATTACGTATAACGATAAGGCTAACTAGGACTGTAAAACATAGTTAAGGTAGTAAAAGTTGCCGCGATGTGTACCGCAACGCAGCGACGAGCAACGTACGTAATGAAAGGATTCATTATAATCAAGGGCCCGTAAGTATAACTATTTGAGAGAAGCAAGCTAATCACGGCGGCACTTAAGCCTTTCCACGCCTTAAGTGATGCAAACGAGGAAACTTCGAGATCGCAAACGGGCTTAGACTTCATCCCATAACTTTGATCGACACTTCAAAGTCAAAAGTCAATTTACTGCACTATGTCCGGTAAATATTTTTCCAACGATGCTTATTTCTTGTTACAGTTTATGTTTTATAGATAAACATGGGTGTTTATCTGTTGGGTTCAAACAAGTTTATGTAAATTTGCATTAGGAAAACTTAATGAAGATATAATAACGTAATTGTAATGAATGAGTGCTACAAACTAATCTGATTGGACGTGAACATATTGTGAAAGGCATTAACTATACATGAAATCACGATAGCATAAAAAGACGAGCTTCATGTGCCTGTAGGCGCCTATAAAACCATGCATTTGCTCATACAATTGACTAATATTTTAATTTTTTTCATTTGGAAATGCGCTGATGTGTACCTCTATGACCGGTGCACCGTAAAACACCATCGACCGGATAACCCCCGTGTAGCCCATATAATAGCGTTATATTATCTTTGCATAGATGAAAATATCACCGAGTATTGCATATTCTACACGGTACAACAATTTGTATAATCCACAACTAGATGTTCCGAGTCTAGGTATTCTATATATCCGTTGTTTCGATGCTTATAAATAGTCAAACACTTTATTCTTAGTGCGTAAGTTATCTTTATTTTGTGATAACAACTATTACATCAGCGAGAAACCTATGAGAAGTAGTGACCTCGCAGATTGTTTGATCCTGGCAGTTAAGCAACGTTGTTGTCGTGATGATCATAAATGAGTCACCGCTTATAAAAATAGTCCTTGCTCATGCTTCGATCAGCACGTAAATCTGGTCTTAGCTGTTATGAATACCTTTGATATTTGCGAAGTCAATATGTCAGTCGCTTCGAGGAATAACTGATTTACAGTCGTATCAGTTTAGACTTTTGTCATTATATTGTAATGAAATTCGATTACAATATAATGATAAATGTGTTTATATTTTTGTACAATATCTAGTCCTTTTCTGTAAAATATTATTTGTCAATTACACGTGGTTGTGTTTGGTGTGAGATTGAACTCACAACATTTGTCATACCTGCAGTTGCATGGCGATCTCCTAAGACAATGCGCAACCTGGACAACCAAAGTATTCCAATAAAAAGGTTATTAACAAAAATGAATAAAATAAACTTTGATATTGAAATCCTTTTTTCGGTTTATAGTTGGTAATAGTCTCGATCCCTCTTACGTGGAATGTAAACATATATGTCAAAACATGGATTACAGCAGCAACATTTTTTTTGAAAAATGTCTTGTGAGCAATAAGTCAGTTTATTGCATTTTTTTTATTGATTCACTATTTTAGAATTCAGTACATCGAAGCTGAACTTTTAACCGCTTCATATAATTTAAATATCCTAACCGAATGAGACTTCTGCGGCTCTTGAATTGCTTATTATCGTAAAGCTTATACAGGGTGCCGGTAATTAAGGATAACCTTGAAATATCTTATAGTAGAACTGAAGGCCGTTCAGACAAAATCAAAAAAATATGTATATTAAAAAGTGCAAGCTACATTAGCATAGCATACTTTTGACTGTCTATCTATTAGCATAATTTGTGTTTAATAATAAAACAACAAAAAACCGATGGATTTCATTCATTTATGGTCGTAGTACACAAGAAAGTTATACATGGTAATTAAAAAAGAAACACATATCTCAGGTAGTAGTTAGGATAGATTTTTTTTCATATTTTTTCTGAACTACCGTCTGTTCCACTATAAGACTTAATAATAATTAATGGATAATATTTCCAGGTTATCCATTAATTACCGGACACCCTGTATAAATATCTTGAACTTATGACCTACGCAATCAAGTAGAGAATTATGATATTAGTAGGTACCGCGACTGCCAACTTGTATGATGAGTGATAGATGTAACAAGAACACAACGTAGATACAGCCCAAATTACATCGTTACATAACTTTGAAGTTTGTATCGCGTGTGTGAAATGATTTGTGAAATAATACTAAACGTATTTGTCTTTACCTAATTTTTCTATTCTTTAATGGTAGCGAGACATGTAAATATTTAATAAACATAACATTTAAATGATTAAGATTGACCTTTTAATGTTATAAAAGTAATTATATATTAATTAATGCTGTTTATATAATATAATTTTAAATATTTAACGGCCGCCGCATCTATCGCGCTATTTTAAAATATATTTTAGTTTAGTATCAATCAATGTCATATATCTATATATAGATAATCTTGTCCCGAATGGAGTTCACGGCCCGATTTCAATTGATTAATTTCACTCTCTTTCAGGGTCTGACGGAAATTAAGCTTCCTTAACGAAGTTTATTGCACTTTTTGTTAACTTGTTTCCTAATTAATTAGCAGCAACAAGTGCTCGCCCAATGTTCAGTGAATAAATCAACACGGCCGATGGCTACGTACTTATGCAAGGCTCTCAAATATAAAATTCTTAAGAGGATTCTTACTCATTTTGAAATTTCAAGAATAACGCGTTAATGTTTGTTCAGCGCTATAGCAAAACTTTTCTAAAGATAAATGTGCCCATTGTTGCGATTGTGAAACTTTGCAAATCACTCTGTGAGCTTACTCCAATGGAATAATCGGCGAAACTTTTTGTAAATGCTGGCTAACCAATTAGACCGAGTTTCTGTTGAAAATTGTTACATCGAAGAAATGAAAAAATATTTTCCTCAAACTGTCACGTACTTTAAGAGATCCTGTTTCGGCATGTTTTAAATAGAAAATATCCTACAGTTCTGTCCTGCTTATTTTCTCCAACGAATTCCTTTTTATAGTCTGCATCCGATGAAATGTCTTTTATATGCAATCATTTTAATTGGTCGACCTGGAAAATGTTTTCTACGCAAAATGAAAAGATGGTGACATAATAAAATGTGAAAAGCAAATGCAAGTGTATCAAATTATATGAAAACTTTTAGTGGCTGTTCTTAACATAGTACAATCGATATTTATACACTGCTGATATTTATAGCTGAAGACTAATGCTGTGTTCAATACAGCAACAATTATAACAGGGACAGCTCGAACGTAGGACTGTGTAGATGTCCGTACAAAATAATGAAAACATCTATCGTCATGAAACAAGACATGGTATCATTGTCCCTACGACTTAGTACCGGGTCTAGTAAAATCCTCTATACTGGCTGGATTTATGTTCAGTAAATAATAATAAAGATTAGTTTAAACCTAAAGTGAAAGATTTAAAAAATGAATTGTGTTTTCGTATACTTTAAACAAAATGAAAAATAACAAAATTTGAGAAAGATAGAACCGAGTACCCACACTTCGGTTCACGGAGTTTGATCATGTGGAAACGATGAATGAGGTAATTAACAGGAGAGATTTATCGACCAAGTACGAGCGGAACTATCAATAGGAACTGGATAAGGACGCACACTGTGGAAATATTTGTAAAATGGAAAATATAGGAGTACATGCACATAACAAAATACGCGAAGATATTAAAATGCGGAAAAGAATGCGGGGATGGGGCAGAGGCGCTTTAATGTCAATATTTAATGTTTGCCTTCCCATGTCCAGAGATAGTGTCTTTTGTATCTAAGTTGTTATATAAAACACAGAAATTTGTTACATATAATTCAACGTCACGGACGATGATTCTCGTATATATTTAATATTTTTCTGTGTCGGGAGTAGATAGGAAATGCTCAAGCATCAATCTCGACGTACACTAGCTAAATTCTTTGAGATAAGTGTGAGATGTCTACAGAAAAATCTCATAAGCTGCGCTCATAAATCACAAGTACATATTTCATGAGGCTTAGCATTTTCTTAACCATAAAAGCGACAATTGTATCGTGGGTATACTTTTCCACGTTTTATTATTGTGTCTATCTCGTGAGATAACCGGCACGCTGTAAATACAAGTTGAAAAGCGCTGTGATCTCGGCCCATTACACAGGTTCTGGCTTCGGCTAATAGCCGACCGCTAACTTCTGCTCAAATATAAATCAGGATAATGGCTAACACTTATAACCTTAATTCAATATATTGTATTCAAGTACCGCCTATCCGCCGAGAGTATACAACTAACACTTACAGCGAATACTCTTCCATAAGTTACGTAGCGTCTTTGTAAGTAGCAGTTATTCTAGAACCTCATAATTCCTCGCTCATCTGCAATAATCTCACTCGATTTTCATAAACCAAGCTGTAACTTCAAGAAAATAAGAGAATATAAACGAAAATTCAACACAATCTTACTTTTGTTCGTAATTTATTCGACTTGGCTAACCTTTTTAAAGTAACTTTGTTAACTATTTATTAAATAAGTTGTTTTAAAAGGATGAATGTTCTTCTACCGGGAGATCAATAAAATAGCCATTACGTGAACAATTTATATATGGTGGACGTCTTGCGTCCGGCACCATTGATACCTCGCCCTGAATAATGAATTGCCCTTTCAATTCACTGAGTAATTAAGGATAGGGAAGGATAACGACATAGATGTGGTTTCTATTCTTCCACTCCGCCTGTATCCGCCGCACAATTTTAGCCTAATAGCGTTAGGTTACGTTTTGCATGGGCAAACTAGTGCTTTTGTTTGTTTTATTGTAGCTTACGAGTACATAGGCAATGTTACCGTTGAACTGCCATTCAGAGGCATGGATGGGTTAGTGGGTCACATGGTTGCCTCGTCACTAACTAGTGGCAGTATATTATAGGTTCGATTCCCACATATGGCAAAATATTTGTGTGCTCCACAAATAATTTGCCCTAGTCTGGGTGTTCTTTGTATCTGTTGTTGGAATGTTTGTAAAATCCTCCCCGAAACAAAATTGCGGGAGATGTCAATTTAAATAAAGATGTATTCTATTCGATTCCATGATGCGCTCTGACTTTTCGAACTTAGGTATGTGTAATACATAGTTAATTATTGTTTGCCATAGCCGTGGTCTCACCGATTGTCTAATCTCCATGTCTTAAAACTCGCACTGGGCTAGCCTGGTGGATTATGGCCTTAACATTTCTAATGCTAGAAAGAAGCTCGAGCAACAATGGGACAGTAAATAGCCAAGCTTAATATTTCAAAGGATTAGACTATGTTCAGTTGTACTATCTAATTAGACCATCGTATTGCTCTAGGCTTTAAATTAAGTAAATACACTGCTTCGTCGGTGCTATAATAGCGAGTAAAATGTGATTGTGTTTTTTTATGTAAGAAAGGCACGCGGGATCAGTGCATGCTAATATACCTAACAAACCTAGAGAATGTATAGCATCGTTTAACAGTTAGTTTAGCATTGCACAGAAAACAGCTTTCTCTAGCTAATACCTCAAATTATTATTAATTAAACTATAACAAACTAAATTGAATAATTAGACTGTAGTAAAATCAGATTTCAGTTGGTTGCTCTGGATTGACGATGCAATCAAGGTAGCTGCGTTCTGGGCCGCAAACATAATAATATAATATTGAGCAATGATAGCCACCGAGCGCTAAGAAGAAGAAGATGGTTATTCTATGGCGAAAGTTATCTCACCAGATCGGCGATTATATAGATTATAGATAGGCTCGTTGCTTTGAAGTAGTCTTAACCTGGGGAAGGTTAACCTAATAAGTCGCAGCCGTTCACCGGCGGCCAAAGAAAATAAGCTTTCAATTATGTCTGTCATTTCAACAATTGACAGGCTAAAGACAACTTTAAACCGATTAGCTTGCATGAAGCAAGCATATTGCGAGCAAATAAAAGTAGAGCGGTACTCCAGGATCGCAGCAAGTGTAAAACTGTAGACTCTGTCTACCCTCCATCAAATGATGATAAAAAAAGAGTGAACTTTTTTTACATATGTATAAAACCAGCATATTGTATATAACGTGCTGAAATAGTGACATTATAACACACAATACTCTCTAGCCCAAACTAAGCAGAGCTTGTACTATGGCTACTAGACAATATCTTTATATTAATACGTGAAGCAAAAACTTTGTACCCCTTTTTACGAAAATTGCGCGGACGGAGGAGAATGAAATTTGGCAGAGATAAAGTTTATATGGAGAAGAAGGGGCGAATCTTAATATTTTGATAAAATATGCATTAGAAATACATTATATTAATGGAAATACACTACACGCACACAACCATGCATTTGAGACACGCAGTCGAATCGCGTTCGTAGTATTTCGACATTGTTCGTCTGACGTCATACAATTCTTTGTGACTATGGTTACCTGTACCTTATTTATATGTAATAGAGAAAAACAGAAAACAAAGTAGCAAGCTTAAGAATTTTGGTCGAATTTTGACCACTAGGCCACCGCTAATATTTACAAATAAGCTCAGCTATTAGATACAGTCGTTATTACAGACATCAAAGCTGACATTGAACTTTTGTTATCAATGTCAGGTATTTTGAAAATAGAAACGGTGATTACGTATGTAAATTACTAGGTAAGATATAAAGGTACATAATAAGTATTGACTTATATTGTTACTTATTAAGTTGGTTGCGTAAGATAATGAATAACTCTTTGCACACATACCTAGACTCACGCCAGACTATCTCTGAAGGATTAGGCAGAGGCCATTTGCACACATGTGGCCAGTCATATTTTATGTCCTACGTTAGGAAACGAGCCTATTTTCGTCTATATTAATATCAGTCATGTATATAAACTGTCTCACTGCTGGGCACGGGCCTCTTCTCAATGTACGAAGTATTAAGCCATAGTCCGCCACGCTAGTCCAGTGCGAGTTGGCAGACTTCACATATCTTCGAGAACATTATAGGAGCCCTCAGATATACAGATTTCTTCACGATGTTGTTGACCGTTAAAGCGAGCGACAATTAAGTAATTAATACACACATAACTTCGAACTTCGAAAACTTATCGGCGTGCCTTGGGGTCGAACTCGAGACGTCTGCCTGGCAGGGCAACGGTATCCCACAAAGCTAACGCTGCTATTGTCGTCTGCCGGTTACATTTTCAGACTCCTTGTCGTTACAGGCAATTTCCTAAAAGAAAAACCAAATTACACATTACCCAACCCGGCAACCTAACCCGGGTGCTCATTATTGGCCACAAGCCTAAGCGCAAACAACCACAGGATCAAAATACAATTCCTAAATAATTTTACGTAAGAGTTTTACAAGAGAATGTATGATGTAGGTATCATTATTATTATTTATTCAAACAGGATATCTGCCGAATGTGTACGCTGCGGCCTGTGAAACCTCAGACACCATTAACGCATCCGTAAACATCCTTCGCGAGGTTTTCCTCGTGCGGTTCGAATCACTGTTATAAGTAATATCAAAGGAATGGATTGCGATGTCGGCGCCGGATCAAATATTTGCCGAACAACAAAGAACTTGGCTCGTGTATCGCCTGAGCCATTAATCACCCTATTATTGTAGGCAGTGGCACAAAGCGCAATATTGCCCTTCGGCCGACGTCACCGCTTTACTCATAAACACACTGCCGCCGTAATGACCTATTTAAGAAGACGTAAATGAAAATCGATAGGTAATAGCAAACAGTTTAAACAGTCACAGTATTTTATTAATATCAAATACCGAGTTTTATTTTTTCGTTTCAGCCGCATCTGTTATTTACGAATAAACCAGTAAATATATTTATAGGCAATTTCAAAACAGTCAACACCGACTACAATGTTTACATTCTTGCAATATCGTAGTTAACGCGCTACAAATTGGGTAATAAACGATTATAATTTCAGCTTAATGAATGTATGCGAAAAATAGGCAACATTAGCCGCTGTTTAAATTTTGTTAAAATTTCTAACAAAATTATTAAAAATATATTAACTACATAATTCATATGCTAGCGATTAACAACAAAAGGCATTTTTAGTAAAGAGATATTATCGTTTGTATAATTAATAATAATGCTACAAAACTTATTACTGCCAAACATTTGTTGGCTAGTTTCTGTCGTCTATCTGTAGTTGAATTACGACAGGAGCCTTACCATTCTCTCTTACAGTAGTTACAGCATTGTTATTGAATGTATGTGAAAAAGACAAGGTGTTAGAGCATATACCTTTGTCAAGTTAAGTTATGGCAATGCTTTAAATAAAATGGCAAATATAGTGCTAAAAGCTCAGGTCATATATCTCACATAGCTTCAAACTATTAAAAACGATCCATCTTTATTATGAATGAAACTGAACTTCGACTGCTTGTTATGTTTTCACGTCTAAACCGCTAAACTGATTTGTATCCAATTTGGTATGGACATAAATTGAAACCTGGGGACGAACACAAGCTACTTTTAAAAAACGCGAGCGCGGTCTTGTGTTTGTAATAATATAATTGTATTTATTTACATTAATATCAAACATACTTGATGCCACAGACTTAAATATTATAAAATATTTACTGACACGTTCAATCTGACATTTATGGTTTATGTAGAACGCTCTAATATGATTTACATGTTATGATATTAATAATGTAGTATTAGAAGACTATGTAAAGCACTCCATGTATATAAAATTAAAACTGGATTTGTATGCTTCATATATTATGAATTTGGAAACAATAACTCGTTAAATTAAATAATTTATAGACAGCTGGAATTTACGATGTGTTCCGTCATAAAATGTCTCTCCATTTTATTTTTATTTTTTTCATTCGCTGGCACTTCCATACCGTGTCGCTTTTAATATTTGGTGATAGATCCAAGTCTTGCCACACGTACCTAAAACATAAAACTACTATTTCACAAGAATTAGTTACTACAAATGAACCATTAGGTAATATCTTAAAGTACCTACGACTTACATATAATAATACGCAGATATAATTAATAGGTACCTCACACATTTCTGCCTTACTCTTGACCTACTTCGCTGTGATGCTCTTTTATTTATTTAAACATTTTAAACCTGCAAAGTTTCTTTACACTGAATCAGTATTTTCTGAGTGCAATTCAATGTTTTGCCAACGTAAACAAAGTGTTTAGTGAAAGGTTGTATCAAATTTAAATAATGTCTCAATAGAATTGAAGAGATCGGAAAATAGGGATTGGGGAAGAGCAGATTCGAGTACTGACTGCTTTATATTATGTAGTAGGTGTTGGAATCTTCTACATTTGTATGACTCGCAGATTTAATACAACGTATGAGTTGGCTTGTTTATTCATCAACACCGCGTCCGCACCACTCATCGCCATTTACCTTTTCGCCAAAACCTGAGGAGTTTTTACAATATACGAATATATTTCAGCTTTCAGAATTGCTTAAATAACGTTTATATTTAATGTTTTCGGTGGGTATCGTTCATTTATTAATTATAGTTCGACCGCCACATAACATACAAATTTAAAAACTTGGAAAACTACTTACGCCTATTGAAAAATAATAGCTACACTTTACTATCTCTCTAGCCTCTTGCTATGTTTTTATATATTAAGTTTAGTTAGTTAGTTAGATATTGAATTTGTTAGAATACAGGCATGCGTTAACCTTTAAAGGTTGAATGTTTATTGGTCGCAAATATACTTCCAATATGCCTAGAAGGTTGCGCAAGATCCATTCTCGAACGGGATAATTATAATAATTGTACAAATCACCGATTTTTACACTAAGTTCTGATTTGATCGCAACTATAACAAATATACTAAAATAGTGAAAGACTTTCTCCATAGTATGTTAGGTTTGGATAGTTCTGATTTCGGCAGAGGCATCCAAATCTAAACTCATATGTTATTTATAATATTAGGTATTTATAAATCAGAGATATTTTTTTGTGTAATCCTTATTGATTTCTTTGTGTGCACATATTAGTTACGTTACGATCCAGATCTAAACAATGTATTTATGATATAAGATGTAATAACGTTGTCTTATGTTTACGCGAATGTTATACATTGAAATTAAGGTTAGAGTTTTCAAAATTATGTAATAACAGTGTTTAAAGTAAAATAAACAACGCGATAAAATCAGTATAAAGTGTTTAATTTCAATGTAATAACGATTGTGTTTTGGGCATTAATAGATAAAAAAATAAAAATATCCAAATGTTCTAAGTGTTCTTTGTTGAAATATGTGTAGACATTCTGGTACACGATTTGTCCTTAGTGCAGTCTTTATTTTATTGACAAAATCACGTCTGCCTTTTTTCGATTGGTTACTAATAATCTTGCGGCCTTGAATTTGCTTCTTGGATGACGTTATTTAGATTTTTGTTACAAAATTCATAGTAGTAGCTCACAATCTGCTAATAAATGACTATAAATTTAACACGGATGTATAATACAACTTTGTCTAATGAATGAGTTGACTATTTACGGTTACATGTGTATCTCTTAGGCGTGATTATCTGTAGACGATAGTGTTGATGTCCCAAATTCACTAAATGAAACTAAACATTTCGTAAACTACGATATGCTCTACGGTATATAACAGAAAATACAAGAAAAACGAAGTAAGTAACTTTTAGAGAAAAATTTAGGCCTGTCTTTAAAGATAGAATCATATATAGTCTTAGAAGAGATACGACGTGAAATTAGTTGTAGTGAAAAAAAATTAGAAGGGTGTACTAAGATGGTTTAGATATATAAAAAGAATGGACAACTGACCAAAACAAGATTAACCAAAATAAATTGCAAGGTAAATATGTAATGTGTGTGTGTAAATGTGTATGGGATAGTCGGCAGATCTAGGCGATGGGATGGGATAGTCGTAAGTGAACAGTCTTGGTGAACATTCTGTGAGCAGATCGGCGAAATTCTGTAGAAAGATCAAGTTAAGAGTACTTTAAACCGATAAGCTTGTATGTAGAGGCTTGAAGCAAGATACATATGCCAAGAACACCTAAAGATCCGGAGTATTTGCTCTGTAGTAGTCAACGAGTACTTGGTGATAGCAAATATTAGCAAAAGTACTTTATTAAAATACACATAGGTACTGTCACCACTGGTTCATTGTCGTGAAATCGCTAAACTGGGGAGGCCCACTTTAGTCGCTTAAAATTTTAGAGAGTTCAACAGATGTCTAATGTTCGTTAAAAATTTCGAAAACGCTGAAGTCACTGTTAAATATTTTTTACAATCTTGTTAATATCTGAGTCAAGTCTGTATAACGTTTTATGTACGTGTGTGATCGTAATGACAAAGATAAGTGGTGTGTTGGTCTGAGTTTATTGCGAGTATATTACCTCACCTGCCTCAGACTGACTCATAGCCAACCACGCATACATTCTTGGATACAGCAAACCTTTATAATTTTATGTGATAAGTAACACGCAATTGAAGCACGGAGTCTGATGCGTGATAAACAGCTAGCTGGATAATTATTAGGATTATTAATTTTTTCTGGACGCGTGTGTGTCACTGAACACCTCCTTGACGGCTGGATCAATTTTGAAGATATTTTTGTGAGTTTTTGAATGGGTCTCTGGATGTTTTAAATTCACAATTATACCCAGTAGATGGCACTGTGACTAGTTCGTTCGGGCAAGACAACGTCTCCAAGACCGCTCGTATTATGACAATATATGATGATTGAAATTAAACTACTATATACGGATTTTATCGCGTTGTTTATTTATCACTGTATTACAAAATTTTGAAAATATTACACTACTACTACTATTGATTTTATTTTACTAATTTTTAAGCTAATAAAATTATTTAAACTATTAAATCTATTTATTTTTGGTTTATACTTTCCCCGACGACGTTTCGGTTGCTTTTATTTGTGTAATATTTTCAAAATTTTGTAATACAGTGATAAATAAACAACGCGATAAAATCCGTATATAGTAGTTTAATTTCAATGAATAACATTCGCGTAAACAGAAGACAATATTAAATATATGATGAATTAGGAGGAGATATGTATCTACTTAAAGGCTACGCAGGTATGAAGATATAATTATTGTCTTATATTAGATATAAATTATACATGTGACGTTTGAAGCTATTTCAACACTTAGCTACAAAATGTATCGTACTAATGTTTGTTCCATGCGGCGATCGAACCCACAACACATTGTAATGTAGTAGACGCGATTGGAGTTAGACAGAGTTTAAATATGCAAGTATAATACATGATTATATACCTGTATAAATAGACTTACATCAATATGTCTCCGAAAGAGTAGAGGCATATTACACCTAAATTTCAGTAGTTATATTTTTATATCCCACGTAATAGGGGGTTAGTCTATAATATTGCCTTCTACCGTGCACAGTTCAATATACCGTGGTGCAACTGATATTTTCTTAAAATACAATTCAGTTGCTTTGCCCGACCCAGAAATCGAACGTAAGGCCTAACGACTACACTCAAATGTAAGAGAAAAAATATACTGCGGGACCAGTCTTGAATACCCAAGACTAATACACAAACACGCCTAATACATCATCTGAGTTTAAAAAGTATATTAAACATTACAGTTCTATCGAAATATTTGAAGTGTTACATGATTTTCGCTAGTAGTTATTGACTGGCTCTCAATTGAATATTGGCAAGCGACGTGTTTGATTTTAGGGGTCATTTGCAAAGCGCCAGGGCACTAACATATATGGACACGCTCTCTTTTACCGGAGACCCTTAAAAAGGTCTTTATCGGTCCATAAAACTTCTTTTATGCCACGCCAAGTTTCTGTAGCGAACGGTAAGTTGTTTGATGGTCACCCTCGAAAATAATTTTCCAAGCCCTCCTTTAGCTCTGTCGATCGATTCAAAAGTTACTGGCGATAAAATAAATTCTATATAAAATAAATTCTGTTATGATCCCTTTTACTTTTTACTGAAAGCTCTCTGAAGGAGTAATAATAGGATGATCCAAGAATGAATGTTTCCAATAAGTCGTCCTTTTTGAACTTAGTTAAAAAAAGATTCCTGTTTTGATCATGGCGCAAAGGAAATATTAGATATATATTCAGTTACAGTGTATGAATCACATATTTATAACAGATAACATTCTTTATTACGAGAATTTTATATATATTCTGTGCGTAATACTACATCAAATATATTACGTGGGTTAATAATACCTTTTACAGAAAATAGGCAACAAAAACAAGTAAATAATATAATATAATAATAATCTTATAAAAATGTGTTTACGTCTTAATTTTTCAGCCTTAACATAATTCGACCTCTAGTGTTTATAAAGATGCAACTGAATGTTACTATTTAAAGCTAATGCTGTCGTTTGACCTAAACTTTAATTTTATATATACACTAACTGTGCCCGCGGTTTCACACGCATTTATTATTACTGCACCGTTTCTGTAGGTCGTAGCGTGATGTTATATAGCCTATAAACTTCCTCGATAAATATGCTATCCAACACTAAAATAATTTTAAATTCGAACCAGTATTTCCTGAGATTAGCGCGTTCAACCAAACAAACAAATTATTTAGCTTTATAATATTAGTATACATACTTAGTCTGGCCATAAACAACACGGTGTTGTTAAGAGGATAAAAAACACCATGTTCCATAACCAAGAATGGTCCTTTCAGGAAGACTCAGCACGGGTAATAAAGCTCGATCCACCCAAGCGTGGTTGGAAACGAACGTTTCGGACTTCATCAGAGCTGATCCCGATCTTAATCTGCTGGATTATGATTTATGGTCAGTTTTAGATAATATGGCATGCGCTCAACGCCATGATAATTTGGAGTCCCTAAAACAATCCATAACATTGGCAGGGAATTATTTTCACCTGGAGAAAGAGCGTGTTTTTATTGATAACTGGCCTCAACGTTTAAAATACGGTATTAAAGCCAATGTCATTTTCAATGAGCTTCACATATTTTAATGTTATTATATCTTTATATACGATATGTCTGTTTACCAGTGTCGGAGACTTAAGGGGAGTGAAATATGGTATTTTTATCGACATATCACTATCTCAATTTTCTCTTGCCCCCTCCATGATAAAATGGCAGCCATTATGTTTTTTTTTTACCTCGAAGCTCGGGCGCCTGTACTGTTTTAATCATTGCTATCGATGTAGACGTCCTAGGAAGACGAAATATTTCTCATTTGAAAGCTAACAATGTAGACAATCAACTAACGATACATTTTATTCAATATCTTTTTTATAAAATAACAAAAAAGGATTAAAAAAACAAAATTCAATATTTGCTATTTAACCCTCTGAAACTCTTTATTATTGGGCTCAAAGCGCAAAGAGTGATACGTCTTATGCCATCAACAAAAACGCGGTGAAGTCATCCAATTTTGTTCATTAGGATTTTGAATATTCTTTTATGACTCTTATATTCATAGCAACTGGGATCAAAGAACAGTATACATGGCAAAAGCATTTTCGACTATCTGTATACGAACAATTGCTATCGGCATGCTGTCTTACCAGAATACAATCATATATAAATATTATTTTATTTTATAATTGTGTTATAATTGTGTTATAATTGATTAATTGTATTTTTGCTGGATACTTAGTGCGGCAATTGTCTTTTTCAATAAAAGTAATATGAACTTTGAGAGAATTTGTGATAATTAATTAAATAACTTACCACGGTCGTGATATTGTCGTAGTTAATGAGCTACGGCAGTGTTGTTGCTATGCTCACATTCTTAAGTAACAATGTTTTTCGCTAATAACACCTATTATACTTGTGCAGTTACGCTCTTTTGAATTATGTTTTAAATAGCTTCTTAAAAATAAGAATTAGTCATCATATCAGTGCAAGTACACTCTTGCTAACTGACAGTTATCAAAATCGTTAAGATAAAATTATTGGTCATTGGGATATCATAAACATAATCTCAGATTTCTTTATGTCATAAGATATAAAATAAATATTTTTCGGCCTGACCTAAGGTGGAACTTAAAACATTTATTATTGATTTCAATAAAAAAGTTACGGTCTCGGATACCATTCATCTGAATCACAGTAAGGTCACGTACTGAGGTATAAAACGACACTGGTTGCACGAGAATAAAGGTGTCGTACATTTTAACATATCGTAGCGCTTACGGCGAGCTGTTGTACAAATTATATTAGAGATCTGGCACTCTGCATAATACTTGGCCGACTTTTACCGAGGCGGTGTTGTATTTGTTGGGATACGGAGGCGCAGTGCGACGCGGCCGGGACCGATTTCGTGGTCCGCTGCCCGCCACACACCGGTGACCAGAGACAATAGCACCGGAGCACTGCCCTCGCGTCTCGTCGCACCGACACACAAACTTCCCATTGTTTCTGATTAATCACGCGGGACAGTTTTGATGATCCGCTTTATCAATAACACCAAGTAATTGAGATCTATTAATTGGAGCGAACACTGGTGATAAGTATGTTTTGTAGGAATGAGCAATTAGGATCTACTTCAGCTGTGTCAAGTAAGCGGATAGGGAAACGGAATCGAAGATCTAAAGATAAACGAAGCGGACAGGGCGGGAGCACGCCGGCGAACATAACTGTGGGTATAACTCACTACAATCTGAATACTTACGTACGTGCTGTGTTTTAGTTAAATACCCAGTTGAGCGCATATTATGTTTGGATGCTCTACCTTTTTGGCAACGTTAAAACTCAGGCGTTTTATTGTGGTTGCCGCTTTTTTGAGTCCACATTAATCTTCTTATACCTTAAGCTCTTATTTCCATTTCCATGTGCCTCTTTTGATTTCCGTACGTGACAGTAAATGTACAAAACTTACAAAGCCTAAATGCTTTAAATAAGTAAAATTGTCAAGTTGCTAATAAGAGTTAATTTTGTTTGAAGCACTACTAGGCCCGGATAGGTTGAGAACTGTTGAGAGCGAGAGCGCTTAGAGCAGTAGTGGTGTCATTGTCTGTGTTAAGTGTAAATTTAATTAATTACTTTTTGTCTGCGGCGCACGACGTTACAACTTAAATAACAAATGAAAATTGCTTGCATTAAAACATTTGAGCAACAACATTGGTAGGGATAGAAAATTATATTCTCTTTATATTTTTACAGCACATGTTCATTTCGACCTAATTGTAATATTTATTCGCATATACAGGGTTATTGGAAATTCGATACATTCCCTTGGAGGGGTGAAAGTACAGCCCATTTGCAGTAAATTTTGTCATGTGCTACCCTATCCGATAATGGTTAGTTTTCGAGCAATTTTAATTTTAATGTTTTTTCTTTAAAATGCCGATTCTTGCCAAAAAGCTTTTTTATTTTGTATTTTGTACATTTTCTGACAGCTAACATTCCAACACATCCTCAAGATAGCAAATATCGAAAAAAAATACAAATAAATTTCATGTTGTAGCGTCCGAAATGCAAAAAATTTGGTAAAAAAAGATTTTTTTGTTAATTTATTATAAAATTGTATTGAAAAAATTATTTAAATGATTATTTAAGTATTTCTTTTTTTTTTTTTAATTTACTGCAAATGTGTTTCACTTTCACCCCTCCAAGGGAATGTATCGAATTTCCAATAACCCTGTATATTCTATTTGTAATGTCGTCTAGCGCTGTAGATCGGTTGCTCGAGTTAAATCTTCTAACTAAGCATATGAATATCAAACGGGACTTTGTTCGTAAGAAGTGAAATTAAGTCTGAAGAGCTTTAGGTTGATTTTGAACCTACATCCTTTCGACTGTAAGTCTTCTTTAACCACTAAGCTACCGCCACAAAATAGTAAGTCAATCAAAGAGTTCTCTGAAAAATGCATATGAAATCAACCTGGCATCTCTTTAAACCATTATAAACCTATTATGAACAATGAATAATGTAATTACATTTATTTATTTATATTTTTGTTAAAACTAACCGTATCTTTACAAAATAAATTTAGAATTAATTAAATATAAAATTACGATTACAAAAGCCTAAACCTAAAGGACCACTTGCAACTTTAATAATATTTGCGCGTAATTTAAGTTTTAAATAATTTAGTTGTAGGTATCCTAAATTTTTTATAATTAAGTCTATAGAATGCCTAATAGTTTAAATATTTTCCTAATTACTGACTCTTAGTCGTCACTACGTAGCTGAATTAAAATTGTATAAAATGATTGCCGAGGTATTTAAACATTCCTTATATATGTTATGTAAGATTTTGCTCCAATACTATAAACTCTGAAACCGTTTAACCGATTTTGCGACTGTATCCAGTGAAGTGTAAGGCATTTATCACGAAAGGTCGTATATCTTTGCATAACGATACAAAGGAGAAGCAAATAAAAAAATCTTGAAAAAATGTGTAAATATTTCTTTCAGCATATTTGTTACACAGCTGTAGCCACCATACTATTTATTACCACTATCTATTGATAACGCCGAGTTACACAGTAATTAGTTCCACTATTTCACTGGCAGTGAGAATGTTCAATAAGTTACAAACTTACTTTAATTAATAAAGCTAGTGAAGTAAGATCAAAGAAATATCTAAAACGATTATCACGTACAGTTATCAATTTACTCCGTATAAAATTGGCTCTTTCGTCTTATATTCGCAACGCTGCGAAGACAAAGGCTGCTAACACCTTTGATGTAAATATGTATAACCATGCACAGTAGAAGCAGTGAATTAGCTACAATTCATTACCAAACGATGCCCACTTCAAACACTCCCTTTAATATTAGATAGCCCTTAACTTCACCTGTGATGTATCTACAAAGTCTTTATTGTTTGATTAGGAGAAGAATCACCGCTCGAACTTTGTTGTTAACAAATGTGTTTAAGTTTCACATAATGCGATCAATATTTCATAAATTATGTGGCGAAACTTCTCAGCATGTTTAAGAAAATGAACGTCTACCTACATCAAAAGCCATATTCAAAATGGCTTTATAATAAATCACTAAACAACACTCGTTCCCTTAATGTATTCAAATCCACAAAGGTGCTGTCTATTATCCTTAGCTTACCTTAAGAACCACGTTGCTTGAAAGTTTGATTACTCGGCGAAATTAAGCGATGAACGTTATTAAATTGTCATTAGAAAAGCATCCACTCGATGAGTCATTAAGTTCGCTTCTAATGAGTGATTTACGTTAACTGGAGTGTGGTGTGTCACACTCAGTACTCGAGGTGATGTATGCTCGCTACGTTACGCGATTAATGCCTCGCCTCGCACGGAACTGAGCAACCTGTTATAAGAGAGCTTTCAGCCGTAAAGTTCAGCTACACGTCCCCGTTACCAAAATTGACGCTTTTACTTTACCTATGTCGCACTAATGTACGTATAAGTAGCACACGCGATTTATTTGGAGTCGTTGCTGTGGCCCCGCCGCGCTCTGTCGGATTGAGCTCGGTTGAGAGAGTTCTTTATTTCAATAATTCGACAAATATTTTAGTCTTTCATTTCAATTTCACTTTCCATACGTACCTAATATCATATATTCAGAGCTCAATAAAAACTGCTTTTGGCTACTATGCGCGTCATAGGATTGCGCTTGCGTTACCGGTCCATTGGGAAGTCTTCGGTACGATTTCCGGGTCCAGCAAAAAGGTTTCTATTAGTATTTTCTCAGTAGCAACACAGAGTCAGATAACGCACTCGGTGGATGACATCGGGCTCACTCACTATTACAACAAAATGTCGACGTACTTCACGGATATCTATCTAGGGGATATCTGTGTATCCCCAGACGGGTAAAAATATTCTTATACGGCTGTCCGTATATTTGTGAAGTAAGATCTAAAATGTTTGGTACATTCGATTTAAAACAACGGACGGCGAATCTAACTGAGACAGTGTCATGAAACTTGGCTTTATTTTACACGTATTGTATACGCTAGAATTAAAATGATGCCTCTTTTAATTAGAGTATACACCTAAATTACAAGTCACCAAGTTTCAGTTGATAGATAGAAGTCTCTAATTAGTATTCAACCGAATACCTAACTCATTAAAATATATTTTACATACATACCTTTATGCTTTCATTTATACAAATGCGTTTAATAAAATTAAGAGGTAATTATTTTTATATTCTTATGTATAATTTTTTTTATACATGGTCAACTTCATATACATATTACTACATACATTGTATACATTACTCGATGTTTTCAATGACATATTAGTTTTTTACGTATAAATCTAAGAGAGCTAGGTTACACGGACCAAAATGATTTTGAGGGTCGGGTCCGGGTCTGTATGTACAGTCAGCAACATAAGTAGCAAACATTAACAAATTTGCAAAAGTGTTTTATTAATTACAATACCTTAATATGATTCTTTATTTTGGCTGTCATTAAATAAATTATCCGGTAATTATTACAGCTATGAAAAACTAATATTTAACATATTTTTTTAAGATAGAGGCATTAAAATTCTCCTTAGTGTGTGTCGACAAATGTTGCTGACTGTACCTCCAGAATATGTGTTCACGTAGTGTTAATACGCACTAGGAAAAATATGTGTCGACTTTATGGATGCGTGTAGAACACAGTAGGCGTCTGGGCTTAATGGCTTTAAAACAATATTTTAAATACCATACAAAGACAAGTTTGACCGGTCAGTATTAAAATGGACATGGACTCGTCCAACATATTCTTCTTGAGGATTGAGATCCTTGGCATCGACATCTCGGGTGATCTTCAATTCTGTTGCCATTATACAACATAAGTTCAAGCTTGCATCTAAACGCTTGCTGTGCTGAATAGAGCCAAACAGTACTAGGAAGCCAAAGCTGCTTCTGTGTAAATCGGAAGTTTAGAGTTCCGGATATTTGATACTCCCGAGGTTTCAAGCGTTATCGGACCCATAGATCTTAGAAGATATTTAGCCTCTTACTGTACATTAAACTGCTTATAGAACTTTTTGATGGTGCCCAAGGCATCTTCTTTTTATAGGTATCTCTCGCCATCAGCACAGGTTTAATTAAAGTATAAAAACGGCCAATGGATTAAAAATAATAAGGCTCGGATGAATAATGTTTATTTCGATATTAGGTACCTATATGTATTTTAAATGTAATGTACAAATCTTTCATTTGGTATAGGTCTAAAATTTATAATATTTCTATTATCACGAATATGTATATAAGATATGAATCAAACACAAGCATTATCGAATCATACGCAATGGGAATTCGATCGTGAATCACGAGTCGTCAAGTAAAATTCGATTGTAATAGCAGCACGGCTGAGCGCGCCGGGTGCCTCGCCCGCCGATAATGAGCGTCGATACGACGGAATCACACGACACGCCCCGCTCTCTTTGCCCCTGGAATAATTCACCGTGCATTCGGTAAAAAATATGTGAACAAAATTTGTCTCAGTTACGATAAAATCAGATTTCACCGTAACGGAAGTTTGTCGCTCTAGCGCGACAGAGACTCCTCATTATACCAGTACAGTGGCCGCGCCTGCGAGCCGCAGCGCCGCGCGCCGCCGCTCGCGCCTGCCGTATCCAACGTCGGCGTGGCCCGGCCTCGCGTTGCAAGCGTTGCGGTAATGAGATGCAATTGATGCTATTCATTACGGACACCTATATTAACATACGTAAACATTCGCTCTGAACTGCCTACATACTGTAATTAAGGCACTATAAAATTAAAAATTATTGCTACGACCAAAATACACGTGCGTGATGATTTAGTATTTGATTTTTCGATTTATTTAATCGCTCGATGCGTACCTTTATCGTCATAAATGGATTATAATTAACACGCACAAAGCACTGACAGTTAAATTAATATTTTGAGTGGATTCGCCCACCAAAGCCTCTATAATTATGAACCAGCAACAGAACCAAATCAAACTTTTGAAATTGAAACAACGCATTCAGTACCTTAGAACGAACCACATTCGCACACAAAGTTTGAACTGAATCCATAGTCAAGGAACGGTAGACTGGTTACATAAGTTTACGCTATGGAAGCATAAAGATTAAGCAACTGTAAGAGATAAGGATTGGATCGTGTTTCACAATATTCAGCATTATTCCCCGCTCACATAATGGGATAGTAGTTTGACTAAACACGGACCGCAGTCACTTCCTGTGGGCGACTTCAGAGTAGTTTAAAGGATCATATCAAGAGAATGGGCACCGACCAGTGACATATATAGCTCGGAATAGCCGAAATTGTACAGACAGCTGTTCTGCCAATCTGCCTGCACATAACAACCTAAATCTGTGGTATGTCGGCGTCGGTTGTAGAAATTATACTAGCCCATACCACGAGACCCAGGTGCTACAAACATTTTAATGGAAATTCTTGCAAAAACTTTTTAGGGATAACATTTATTTTATCGTGATAGCCACAAATAAAAATGTTATTTTTACAATACATTTGTATAATTATCGGTAAGCTGAAACGTTTCAATTATGAGCTTTAATGATGTTTTGTGGCTTTAATTAAAGCATTCACCTAAAGGAGCAACAACTTCCTAGAAAATTCGAAAAACCTGATTCGGTGGGCGCGGAGCGTCGCGAGCGAAAGGTAATCGATAATAAAGTGTTTGCGTGGTGTTGTTTCGTATACGCCGAGAATATCTTTACATGGGTTTAATTATAGCATTATTTCCACATTCTAAACATTTTTGTGTTCAGATAAAACGAAGCAAGTGCCTACCTAGTAAAATTAAATTAAAAAAACACAACATGATTTTTACTGAACACTACCTATTTCATTTAAAAAAAAAACATTTTTATATTAAATATATAATATTTACAATCACTAAACTAGAAAGAAACTCAGGTAGGTAGATAAAATAAAAAATACTGTAGGTGGGCAGCCCTCTCGCGTGTTTGCGTACCGCGCGACTGTAGGTAATTATTTCAAGTACAGAGCTGCGTTACAATACTGTTAGATAACATTACCGTGTTAATACTAAGAACGTAACAGAGAAATTTATTTTCGTATTAAAATATAAGTATGGATGAAATAGGCTTAGGATATGCGAAGTATCACGCAGCATAAGTTTGTGCTTATATTTGCCACCGAACGTGATGTCCGAGGTTCGATTCCTAGTCGGGCGAAGTGTTTAGTTTTAGTTAGGAAATTCTTAATTGCAATACGAAGTCGACGGTAATAGGTTTGTTTCCTAATAACAACTTAATACATAGGTAGCAAAACTTGGACATTATACCTCTGCCTACCGTTGGCAGCATAAACAGGCAAGAGCCTATGTATGTACAAAATAGGTCAAATACCTATTACGGTGGTGAGTATACACTGTATATACATGTATATACACGGTACATAGCGACCGTATGTAAGCTCAAAGATGGAAACCGGCCACAAAACCAAAAAATGGCCACAAAACCTCACAAAATCCATAACGTGAAATTCGTCGTGCGGAGCCAACAAAAACGGTCTGACCGCATTGTAAAGCAACCATACTTTAAAATTCTACCAAAACTCATTGTGAGTACGGAAAACACCAACATCTACGCGGTGACTCATTATATCAACTCGTAAAAGCCTACTTTTGGACATGAACCTACCCACAAACGGCCACAACAATTTCAGGGGTTATTGTCGCTACCATTGTACCCAGTTGGCGTATTTTTCTTATTAAATACTTTAGCTTACATAAAATAATATATAACAATAGATTAAATATCATTCTCGTTATATAATTATGCGATTATTAAATGTAAATCTATCTTCTACACACTGTATTAGTTATAGAGTGCCGTCTCATGTTAAATATAATATGTATATATCATACACACGCACACACATGAAAGAAATTGTAGATTTTTATACAAAGAAAATGTTATATAAGAGCGTCTGCGTAATTTTAGTCGTTTTTCTGCTCCAGGTTGCTCTCTCGGATAAATGTGGGGAAATATTTCCGCTATGTATACCTAACAATGCTATTACCGCATTTTTCTTAGAGTTCCACTCTGTATGTGGTTTAGTGTGTAAATTATGGCATTATCATGTCATTTGATTATGAACATATGACGAAACTTCAACATAAATAAACCTATATAAAATACCTACACACGTAGCATGTAATGTTCAAGATTTTAATCAGAAGCGATTAAAGTCAATCGATAGAAATATTTAAAATTTATTTATATTATATATTATAACGATCGTCGTCGTCGGTTTCGTCAGACCTGAACAGATTGCAGCATAATATGGTGGGGCTGAAGCTTATGCCGGGGATTAGCTACAAACGCGGGGGTAAGCTCTCACTCTCATATCTTCTTTAACGTTTTATGATCTGATTTAATATGAATACCATTCAAATAACATCATAAAAATTATTAAATTTATATTATAAGGCATTATATGCCTTTTCTGTTAGCAAGTTTGGAGCATTTGCATTTTTGCTATATATATTTAATTAGTTTAAACACCTGAGTTAGGACGTACATTTGTTTCCGTAATGTTATTCCTTAAAATATAATTTAGGCTAACGCGTAGTATAATTTCATTTAATATACATATTTTAATATAAGCATTGAAGTATAGACAGGAGGCACATACGACGGGTTCAAAAGCTCCTGTGAGGAAATTAAGGTAAGTGCCAATAAAGGTGTGGAACCTACGGTACGTGCGAACGATGGCGTTGTTGTCATTTTTTTATTTAGCAACCCGCTCACGGTTGAGACTATAAAAGTAACTGTTGATTTCTGGGAACGTCTTTCTCTATTAAAAGGTAGTTTAGACGCGTACGCCTCCTCGCGTCTAGCAATCTATTTATCTAACTACCCTCTTTATGGTTTTCTTGCGCAGTGGGTAGTATTCGTGGCCATATTCCTTATATCTTAAAACATAACTAGACGTAGGCGATAAACGTGAAGAAGGTACCCGTGGGACTCAATTTCTTGTACATTGTACGCGAAAAATCTGTCTGTCATCTTGTTACCTGAGGATTTCGTATACACACACTGCTTTTAATCTAAATACAGTTTCTAGTGTTCTGTAGCGCCTAAGAAAAAAAGATATAAGAACACGATAGTGTTCTTACATCTTTTTGCTGGTTTATAGTAATTACTCTCCCTACCGTGTTAAATTTCGTCGTGTTGACAGTGGTCAAAGTTATATTAGCCAAAAAATTTAATAATTAAATTAGTTTCTAAAACTGGCTTTGCTTGTATGAATCCCACTTGAAAGCATACTGTGAAAAAAATCGATATATCTAGGACAAGTTCTATCTATGTACCAAGTTTCATTCAAAGCCGTTCAACAGTTTACGCTTGATTCAGTAGCAAACATCTTTAGATTTTATAATATTACTAGATTATAAAAACTTTTTGATAATAATCCCGGACACGGTCTAACTGTGTTAGACACACAGTTCTTTGACATCCTTAATAAAAAATCTAGCAGTCTACATTTAGAAAACGTTTTCTTTGTTCTGGTTTTCAATGAAAATTGTGAGAGATATTGAAACACAACCTTCCAGTAAAATTATAAAAAGAGGTCTGCAATATATTACAAGATTAACTCGCTTTTAAGACAAAAGAAAATATATGTTACAGTGAATTCTAGACTATGTAATAAGATCGCTAGAAGCATGAAATACATTTATGTTTAAATACACAGATATATAATCTTCCCATCACAGGGGCTTTCTAAAATATTGAAATTATCATTGTAGGTACTATGAAACTCGGAATAATTGTTTGCGAAGCATACGTCTTTTATGCCCTAGGTGAATTGAATCAGTTGCGCGATGTGTTTTGCTACTAGTTAAGCGACCGCTACATGTTAATGCCTCCAAATTTAGCAGTACTAATCAATAAACGCTACTAAAAGCTACTAAAAGTATTACAGGCCAAAAACGGTACTAAAATTGTTATATACTCAGAGTCTGTTTGCATGTTTAATTCGGCTTTAAAGTTACATATTAACAATTCTGATCAACTTAGATGACATCAACAACTATCATATTATTATAATAAATGTAAAATATTTGAAGATCTTTGGATGTTTGTGACTTGATGAAGCATAAAACGTAAAATAAATTTAAATTAAATTTGGTACACAGATAAACTGTTATTATCTGTGTACCATGTTTAATTTCAATCTGATTTCATTTCACACAACCTATGGATATTAAACCAGTAACACTCACCTTTATAGTATTATCGAGATGTTCACTTAAAACCCTGCAGATAAAAACACATCTAATAGAAATAAAAAAACTTTAAAATAACATTCTGTCTTTACAGATAAGGTGGTCAACCAAAGGTATTACAGAATATTTAAACTCAGCTGAATTGTATAAAATATAATATTCGAGTTAAATATCAATCTGGTGATTATATAAAATATGTTATTCATTAATATTTTGAATATAAAACATAACTCGGTTATTAAGATAAATTAAATTTGCTTAAAACATTGGAGTTAATATAGTATTTGATAAGTAGAAAGTTTATTTACTAAATTAATATTGTAGATTATACTAAAATACAGAGTTAAATTATATTCATTTTATGAAGGACTATTTTCAGGAAGATAATACATGAATACATAATGGAGCAAATTAGAAAACAAAGTCAAAACAAATACTTTATATTTCGTGCAGCTAAAAGGCCGAGAAATATTTAAATTTCATATTCAAATCCAACCTTTTAAACGTTACACATAAGTCAAAAGTTGTTTCAAAACATTGTATGCTAACTATTAACTGCACTTATTAATTGAATGTAAAGTACATAATTATATCAAATTGGTAAGAATGTGTGTTTGGGTAAATAGTGTGGTTGCTTGTGTATTATGTAGTACATGTTTAGTTGTTTACTCCTGACCCACGTTCCAGTGAATGTTCGTACAAGCCTAAGACAATCGATGATCATTAACACGCTGTGTTCTACTGACATACTGTATCACACCTGTGTCTCCAGCAGGATTAAAGCCGGGCTTCCATTGCAAGCGAAGCGGAATCCGTGTAACTCGAAACGCTAGACTATGTAGAAGTACTTTCACCAATCAGAGTCTAGAGAGAGACCAAAAAGAGTCTAGCGGCAACAAAGAGTCTTGCGGCAAAGTCATGTATAACAATGTTTGAACCTCTTTATTTTAGCTAGTTAGATATTGGTTCGCTTGACTATTCCTCACATTCACCTTTTGCAATAGAAACCCAGATGCAGTCTAAGCTGAGATCCGCAGACTATTATACCCGCAGATCTCTGCGCTTAAAGGTTTACCATAATGAGAGTGCAAATAGATTTTCGTCGTCCAGACATAACTTCTTGCTACACAGAAATAAATCCTAGCAATTATACTTACGTAATATGCCTATGCTTATCTTTTTACACCATTCTGCCGAAGAGATTGTAACATTAAATCTATACAGGAATTCCTTTCTCGTCAGTACTTCTTTCAGTGGGAAGTGTAATCCACATATTGTGGTTGCGAGTCGTGTCGGATTAAACTGTGAATAATGGTTGAACACGAGAAATCTAATATCTACTAGCTGTGACCGCGACTTCATCACTATGAAGATTTAACAAAGGCATCGTTTACGATGAGAGCTGAAGTTGATCAAAAGATATATTTGTTACAATATTAAAATCTTTCGTGCAGACGGACAAATAACGCCTTTGTCATTAGGCTTCCGTTGAAAATAAAATATATAAACACGAAAACTATTTTGATTGGCATCATAAAACCCGAATATTATAGACAAACTTAGGCTATGTTGCTT
Organism: Catocala nupta; assembly: GCA_963675205.1. Lineage (NCBI taxonomy): Eukaryota > Metazoa > Arthropoda > Insecta > Lepidoptera > Erebidae > Catocala > Catocala nupta. The sequence goes on along the minus strand of OY776086.1, from coordinate 18,778,571 downwards.
GGCTATAAGGTTAGGCCTGTATAATTCGCATCATAGTTAGGATTCAATAATAATAATTAAGGGACGAATACAAATTTATTTTTGCACTGTGTAGCTACGATTTTTTATATATTGTATTAAAAAGTCGTAGGCATGCTGTTAGGTTCTCTCATTTATAACTTTTTTAGTGCTGCTGCTAGCAGACGAGCCCAGGCATGCTAATCGGTGACCATTACCTATGTCTAGGTTTGTTCACTCAGCAGTTGAAGACTAATCCCATGGAAACGCAGAAAAGCTTATGTCTTCCAAGTGGATGAATGAACTAATCAATTATTCTACCCTTCAATCGTAACGTTAAATGAGCTTGGTGACAGAAATAGAAAGAATGAACACGCTCGGTACCAGCGTTAGGTGAAAATCGCAGTGAATACAAGATAGGATAGTCCGCCAGTGATAGGAAACAGCTAAAGGAATAAGGTACTGATACTGGTGGCTAGAGGGTCACGCCCCTGCCGAATCCTGTGTCTGTCAAAAGAGAAAACATAACAATCATCTATGTTACTTTTCTTCATTGTACTTGTACAAGAAATAAGAAATTGCTGCGAGCTACATGCGTACACGTAAGCTATTCACAAGCTAGTTTCACCATTTGATCATTTATAATTGGATTAATAGCGCGATTGCCTCGCGTCTGTCCTTTTCAATCATGATGCATATAAGTAGACGCAAGTGCCTCAACTGGCACATGTGAACCGAGTCGCGTACAAAATCCATTAGATTAATACTATTATTTTACAAGCATAAACACGTTTAAAGAAATCCAACAGATACATTTACGTAATCAAAACACGAGGTGAATTCTAAGCCACTAAATAATAACTATCCCCTGAAGCAGTTTTAAAATGAAAAATGAAATACAAATGTGCAAAGTGGTGTTCTCTTCATGTCTAGTTCTTTAGGGAAATGTTACATCACGTGTACATAACAAAACTACCTATTTTATATGTTTGTTTTAGACGATAAAGCTGGCGACGCAAATGTTAAGTTGAACTTTAAAAGAGTATATTTAACGGCGAGTTTTGCCTCGTACCACAATTTATTGCCTCGCCAAGCCGATTCATGTTTGAACGCCCAGTTTTATTTTTAAAGTATATCGCTTTACAATTGCTGTATAAATTGGTATAGCGTTGAAAAGAGCTTTTGATTGCTTATTTTTATTCCAGCTCAATTACGCTATTGTTTATTGACTTTGTTAATTAATTGCTCGTTTTTTAAATAAAAACAAATACGTTAAACAAAGAGAGGTTGAAAGGATTTGGAGTTGTGGCTTTTACTGATTGGCTGTCCACAACGACGTGTACCGAGAGGAGATTATTGAGTAATTATTTTCATACATATATGATACAATGATATATTTTTACCCGTAATTATTTCAGGGGGCCATACAAGTTGAATAATTAAACAAACTTCATTCGAGATTGTAATTTGTAAACATGATATCAATGTCTTAGGTTTAGGCATAGAACATATCCAATAAAACTGTAAAATAAACATCAACGGTGGTTAAATCATTTGATGAACACCACCGCAAGCACCCTATTCACGCAAGCTTCTAATCAAAATTAAGAATCTTCCGACGTCACGCAATTGTTGCCTTTTAAGGGCTTGCAGTCTACCGTCATTACTACACTCCGTTCAAGGCTTTAGGATCGATAAAAAATTACTTATGCATACTAGGTCTAGTCCAAAGCTACTTGCAGTGATGGATCGACCACTACTTTTGAAGATTGCAAAAGAACTAACAAATAAAAATATGTTTATTGAAACATTATCTAAATTATGTTCTGCTGCTTTTTTTACCTACAACTACATTCGCTTCAAATTATTTTATGGTCTTACTCAGCCTTTAGGCTTGCTCCATTTCAAATAGTATAGTTGTGAATACGTAACATACAAAATAACCTTGGTATTTAGTAGTAGTAAGCATTTAAGTACTTTTAAATGTTGTCGCATCCAAAATAATATAAAACAGTAGCAAAGATGTCGGCATATCGGTATGATATTTTAGCCGAATTAATTAGCTATGTACATACCTAGAATTATTAGTACTTTTTATAACTAATGTTTGCTGTTCCATGTAGTGGATATTATAAACGAACTAGTGGTAAAGATACCTGTTTTTACACTTGCCAGATTATTGTGGTGGGTGACTTCAAGATGTCTTCATTGATACTACAATGACGTGTGTGAGAGTAAGTTCTTGCAATTTTGGACATCTGCTATTAATAATTATTTATTTGAAGACTCCTTTGTACTTATGATTAAATTCATTTCGTGTTCCAAAGCAGTTTACCTTTGCGCAAATATCTAAACTCAGCATTTGTCATGGTCACCATTACTAAATCTAGCTACAATGGTGTTACAGTGGTCGAAATTTGAGTGGAATCATTCCAAATATTTGCTATTAAAGACTCCATCAGAAAATTAAAAATTGTTGAAGCAGTTTGTACTTTGATTTCAGCATACTTTTTTCACATCAGACAAGATGTTTTAGATACTATTTATATATGCATACATAAATATCTTACAGCCAGTCATGAGCGAATCACGTTTCTGAGGAATATGACAGCAGATATATAAATACGCTTGGCAATGCAGATAAGTAATTAGCAGATTATGAGAGCTTTTTTAATGTCGTCCACCTGGCCGATTACATATCTCGGCATCATCGGATAACTAATCGAAATGACACAATAGAACATCGGTTTCGTAATGTGAATCTACTATTTAAGCCGAACAACCTTATAAGATACGATAGGTAATTGATTGGTTTTCATAACTGTTTTATTAATCCAGGGATAGAACAATACGAATGTGTGTCCCTATTAACGGCCACAGGAGCCTGCAGATCTTTATGTCCACGAGGAAAAATGCACAGGTCACCTGGATTCCGATCCTGGAATAACAGTTCCAATTCCAGATGAACCGAGCTAACACTACACTACATACTACACAGGACAAAAATTAGTAAGAACAAATAATTGTACCGAGTATATGTGTTCTTTGTGTCCGTTCTATGAACGTTTATAAAGTTTCCCACAACATAAGAGTTGTTTTTTAAGAAGATAAAGATATACTAAAAACTGTCGTATTATTAAATCATTTAAAAAAAATTGTTTGTTGATATTATAAACAAATTTACTTTTTCTAGCTGATTAAAAAAATAACACCCATCCTGAAACACTACAGTATACTAAGATAGTAGACGATCCGGTTAGTGATACGCCGTACATATGCCATAAACTGATAAGTACGACCGCTTGCAAAATTAGGAGTATTACCATCAAACATAACAATCCAAAATGTAGTCGTTGCACTTTCAATGCCAGGGGCATATTTCACTAGTTCCTCTGCTGATAAAAGGGTTTAGAAACGATACCTACCACAGGCCCATAAACTATATCTGTAATTTTCTTTAGGGTTAAGATCTTTGCATCCAGCTCTATTCGGGATACTCTAGGTAGATACAGAATTTGCTGTGCTTAACCTATTTTTATCATCTGCTCGACAATATTCGTATATTATCTATACTTACATATATTATTTATTCATTTATTTGGCTCACAAAACAAGTAACAAACAAAGAGAAACGGGGTATAGAGTATACAGTATAAAGCCAGATTGTAGCTCAATGTGTGCACAGAATATATTAACATTTTGTATAGAGAGTAGATACATTGCAATTCTTAAATTTATACAAATAATGAAAACGTCTGAAAATATAGCTATATGTTACGACATCGTAGTATATATATAGTATATAGTTTTATAACCCGATGTCCATTGCATGTCACGTCATAATATATGATAAAATTATATTATTAATTGCTTGGTATAGTTGATATATATGTACATATGCGTATGGCCCACGAGTGTAATACTTTTTTTAAGATATTATGATAAAAAGCAACGTAACTATAAAGTTCATACACATTTTCTTATATTTGTGTGGCCTGCTACCATAACTCAATTACCGTTGGTACATGTCATGAAACACCTAATATTAGATCACGTGTTGTAATATAATTTGGAAAGTGTTTTATAACAATCATTATAATTATTATTATTACATTACTAATACTATCAACTATTATTATTACTATTATTATTATTACTTACTTACTTAATTATTATTATAACATTTTCTTTAAATTATTTTAACACAAGGTAACGTAATCATCTCAATAATATAATCTGGTCATTTGGTTACGCTCATATATTAGCTGTAAAAACGTAACAGACAGATGCAATTGCTTTCGCATTTATATATGTATAACTAGCTGACCCGCGCAACTTCGTCTGCTTCATATAATAGAATTTTCTCCCTTTTTTGCAACATTTTTCATTGCTGCTTCGCTCCTATTGGTCGTAGCGTGATGTTGTATAGCCTATAACCTTCCTCGATAAATGGGCTAGGCAACACTAAAATAATTTTTCAATTGGAACTAGTAGTTCCTAAGATTAGCGCGTTCAAGGAAACAAACAAACAAACTCTTCAGCTTTATAATATTAGATAAGTACCTTTATGTATTATATATATGAATTGTATGTATTATTAATAGGATAGGTATAAAACAATTTTCGTTACAATAGCCGCTTCTCTATCAAGATTATGTCAATCAAACTGGCTTATATTCTTTTAAATGTGGTTTACAGCATAAACACGAACTAAGTGTTAAATTGATAAATTGATTGTGTAAAAGATAATTTAATTCCAAAGAAATTAGATTATCTTTATGTTCGTTACAAATATTTCTTAGCAGAATATATATAATATTACTCTAAGAAAATTAGAATACATATCCGATAATTGCGACAGATTATTTAGGTCGAATTTTTATCTGAACTGGGTCATATATCCATACATGTAACTTTTTTTTTTTTTTTACGTGGTGGAATGCAATGACGCGTATCCCTCCGCGGGGGCGGGCAGAGGGATTATGTCGGACTCGCCGTGGTAAAAGAAAGATGGAAAAGGAATAATGTACCTCCCGGAATACCGACTAAACCTACCACGGTGTTCCTCGACAAAACCACTATCGGCGGGGCCGCGCGAATCGCTTTCGCATGCGGTCGCGACCCCGCCGAGGTTTAGGCCCGCCGTATGAAACGGCAGGCCACTACACAAAGAGACCTACCCAAAGGACTCCCTCAAAAATTCCCTACTGTCTCCCCCCTAGAGGGGAGACGGACTCGACACAGAGGCGCGCGTGGGAACATGCACGCCGCCTCTCGGACCTGGTGCTGAACGGATGGTGGGCAGGCCCACAAAGCTCGCCACCCCCAGGTCAAACCTCAGGATGGCTGGAGGTCATCGCGCGCCCTCCGGCGCCCGGCTCTGCGGTTGGGGAGAGGGTTTAAACGCTCTCTCTCCCGCTCCGCCGCCTCCTTGATGGAAATCACTTCCTCGCAAAAGGAGGCGACGGCGTTCCACGACCTCTCACTCCGGACCATAGACTGAACTACGGCTGGGAGCGAGAGGGCAACCGATCCGACTGCCGCGATCAAATCACGGCGCTGCGATGCCCAGGCGGGGCAAACCGCCAAAGTGTGCAGCGCCGTGTCCTCTACAAATCCATATATGTAACTTAATATAACGTCATTTATAATAAATAATACGATTATGAAGTTCATGTAGTATGTATATTGTTTGATAAAATTGTCGTTTACTAAATTGTCACTTTAAATCTGAATGTCCTTTATATCAATGTAAGTTAAGGAGCCACCAGATAATACACATATAATGATTTATGGTAAGGCTCTATTTATTTTATTATTACGGCTTTGATAAATAAAGCAAATTAGGATGATTTTTCAATTTACTCTTTATTGGTTTTATAATGCCTTCTGCCTAGTACCTGATGGCAATATACCAGTGTCAGTTAGTATTAGTTTTACAGAGCTGCAAACCCAAACATAGAAATGCTTAATATCTACTGTTTTCAAATAAATGACTCCATCTTGATTAATCTGTCAAAACATAAGATCATTAATCATCAATATGGGTTCACCGTCGTCTGTCGGTTCAACCCACAGAGATACTTAGTTTCTACTTGTAGAACTTTTGCTACATATGAAACCTTGTAATTCTAATCTTTACGGATATTGTTTCAGTACAATGTTGAAACGACAGACGGCGACGTGCAAGCTCACTAGATATACCCACTAAAAAATCGCCGCAGGCGCCCCTCAAAAAAAAAATTCCATTCCGAGCATATAAGTCTCGCGATTTCGGATAGTCACTGGCCAAATATTGTTGACCAAATAAAGACTTGGGATCCCACGGGCGTTCTTGGAGTTCTCTAGCCAGCGAATAAAAGCTACCCGCTCATGAGGACTTGACCGATTCTCTAAGGCCTGGCTTATCTAGTTAGTTATTATTTCTCCACATGCTGTCCTGCGGTTTATAACTTTATATGCTTTCCTTGTGATACTTTTCTTTGTTAATGCTAAGGTAATGTTTAAAAAGCTGGTATACTATGATATATGCCATCCAAGATTGCATAGTGTCATGTTGAGTTAGCGACTGCATCAGAGAGATCAATATCAATGTTAGCACTATGCCTACCATGTTGTTGGTTTCTAAAGCTAATACATATATTCTGCTAACTTTCGCAGACTGGCGTAGTATTTTTTGGATAATCAACCAATCAGTCGGTATTCGTCTCTCCTCTCATGTCTACAGCGCTGTTTCTCTACTGCTTAAACTGTATTTACAGTGTTAAACACTAAACAGGAAGAGAAAATCAACTATTACTTAATAATTGATACTTTTCTGTTTAGTTTATAAATCTAGGCGGCAATTAAGTATTCTTCTTCAGGATTTATCGTTAGACAGCTCTCAAATGTCATGTACCTTGATGTCCCAGTTTGCCTGGCCCGTATTTTGTCGGCTCATCCCGTCCCAGCTGGCGACAAATCTGCACACCGCAACAATGCTATACACTCGCTTTCCGTTCCTCGTCGACTCGATTCGAATTGCAAGCACTCAGGAGTGTTACTACGTGATACATTATTTTTTTACGTTTCCATACCATAACGGTGAAAATGGATGGATGAATGATCTGAACCATGATAAAGGAATACAACATAATATCAACATACAGCGATCTTTTGTAGGGTGTAAAGTCAGGACTTGCTCTATAAAGAAGATCGCAGTTGGGCACAGAACTTTAACTGTACTTGTCTTGTAGACATTACACATTTTTTATATTTTACGAAAGGCTGAAGAACCATAAGCGAGCTCGATGCACACATATGTACTTGCACAGGTTACAACTCAGATATAATCTCTCATTTTTAACAATAACCTAATCTAAAATTTATTATTTACCTACGTGGATTTAATTTTTTTTAATATCTTACAGAAATATACCTACTATTTTGTTTTAAAAATAGTTATAGAACTAGTAGTATAAGTATCTTTTAATTAGGCGCTTTATGCTCTTATTGAAGTAATGTTCATATCTTTCTTGAAGAATCGGTCTGCGCTACAACCAAGCTACAGATTCGCCGACCAAAAATAAAATTATACAAAAGGAAATTTCTAAAATCACTTGATACAAGTTATAAAAGCGCGCTACACAGGCAAGCTTAGATCAAAATGTCAAGGGACAAATGAAATGGAGACGTGGGTAATAAAATTATTCGGTATCTTATTTTTTATCGCTATAGATATTTTACGATGAATTTTTTTCTGACACTTATTAGGTGAATAACATAAACATTTTTATCTTAAAACTTAAATATCATATCACAATATTGATTGCCTCGTGTGTCATTAAATAAAGTAGGTATACTTTATTGACATATAAGGCAATCTTAATTTTAAACTTGGACTATTGAGTTAGATAAATCAGTTTGTACATTTCCCGTAACCACGATCTACAAAAACCAAGACGTTAAGAAAGAGAACAAACATTAGGCAAGACATGCGAATAATGTTTAAGAAAAACAGCCGCAGGAAAAATATCGCTGTATATACAAATATAAATAGTACTTGAAGGTACACGTATAGTTTCAACACTAAAACTAAGGCTTTTACAAGCAGGTCGAATTTCGAGTAAGAAAATCTCTACAAAGCGCACTATTCTGATATTGTTCACGAATTGCCGGCATAGCTAGCTATTCGTATGCAGAGAGCTTTACAAAGAGCGAAATGTCGTCGTCGATTTGGTACAAAAGTTGTAAGTATAGGAGTCGTTCGTAGGCCGATATCTGGAGCGTCGGCCACCACTCGCGAGCAATCTGTTTACGTAACAGCCCCGTTATGTTCGGAGAGGGTTCCCGTAGTAGACGTTAAACATATTGCCTCATAAATCGTGAGAATCCCGGCAAGCGCTGTACACCCGTACCGGTGACGATTTGACTACGTTTCCTTTACGATTCCACCATATTGAGCGATCGAGCTCAACATTTAAATATCACTACATAAATCTGTGCGACACATGAGCCGTTATACTCGCTCAACCATGACAAATATCAAATAGTCACCGACTGCCTATCAGCCCAAATGTTCGTATTTTGATCAATTCCAAATAAACACAATTTGTATCGGGTAACTTTATAGCAAAATTTCAATTTAACCTTATGCGTCGTTATATACTGTAAGTACATCAAATATGGCGCACAAGATTTCAGAGGGATTTCACTTAATGGTTACCAAACAACATTAGTGATTGAATTAATAATAACATAAGGGTAAGCTTCAATATTACTTTGTTGTGATACTCAATTACGTGGCAATAAACCTGATTTTTTTTTCCTATTGTGTTGTGATGTCGCTTGCTGTGCATTACCTGCGCTGCCGGAAGTTTACAATTAAAATGTAATTAACCATTTTCACAAAACATTTTTATCAGGAATTCAAAAGGCTGTTACACCGCGAAGTAGGTTAAACTTAGTTTTGTGGGTAAGTTAGTTTAAGATTAGACATCTACACGAACACGCAGGCGACGAGAAGCGACGCGACGCGACGCGCCGACGGAACATGCTCGCCATCGCACGCTGTTACAACTGTTGCAAAATTGCTTTTGTTGTTCGATAAATTAGAAATCCTCAGTCGTAAAAGTTTTCGTTTGAGGCCGAGCGCCATATTTCCTGTTCACCGACTTTCCATTCGCATATAAAAACAAATTATGATGTATATAACGACGACTATAGCTTCAATATATTCCTATAGTTAACCCTAATTTGCCATATTATATATGATATTATGCTAACGACTTAATCTACCGTGATGAAATGGGACACAAAAGGGTATTCAATTATATACGTTTTGTATTTATATAGGTATACTTATACATTGCGCCTTCTGTATAGAACGGAAATGGAAAACCAATAGTTGAAAACAGATTCTGTTGGTATTACATAAAGAATATACAGTAAGTATTGGTCCTACAGCTAAAGGCGTTGACTGGCAATCGAAACTCAAAGCTCATGAGTTCAAATCCGGCTTAGCGGTGGACCCACTCGAAAGTACAAACGCGTTTTACTTGCTTGCATTGCTTCACTAGTGCCAGTAAATATAATAAATAATTTACTAAAGTATTTTTAACGTAAACCCTCGCAAATAACACGCAATACTAAATTGGATAAATTCATATTTTTCTGAGTTGTTTTGGGCGAATCGGACCAACTAACTATAAATTACCCTTTTTTCCCTGTATTCTTCTTCTTTGGAAAGGAATTCTGCCACAACGTATAATCTTCATAGGATATACTAACTTATTTTAAAAAGGGATTGCTTGGGATTAGGATTTGTACACATTACACGGTCAATATATACGAAACTATTTCTGTTTTTATTTTATCGTAGAGTAGTAGCAGCACACAACACCGCCTGACACCTTCAATGATTTAACACAGCTAAGTCAGGGAACAAAGCGATTCGAAAAGTAAACGTATCAGGCACGTACTTTATGTGAACGCTTTTCTTTAAGAAATATACACAGGCACCATTACTTTAAACGATAAACATTCTTCACCATAACATACACGTTATCATCATTGTTTTAAGCTTTTTATATGTGTATTTAAGTAGTCGATTATGTATGTATAGTTTAGCCAGATTGTCTTTTGTTGATGTCTTCTTCATTGTGAACGATTGATCTAATTGTCTTCACCTCGCTACGTCAGTCATAAATGTTACTTTGAACATTTCATGCCGTTAGACTTCATACCCCAATGAAACCGATGGCCATTACTTGCTAGACATATTTGGAGAATTGTTTTACAATTTTATTATTCTAATACTATTCCTATTACTACGTATATATTGTGACTCCTAATAACTGCTGTACTTCTCATAAGTTTGTCTATCGAGCAGCATTGTTGATTGGTCGATCGAACAACGTCGCCGAGGAATTACTTCTACAATTCGTTTTTGGTTGGCAGAAGCTGTTCACGAAAAATAACTTAATGAAAAACCAAATTATTTTTATTCTGCATTAATAAAGTCATAGTCGTCACTTTTAAGTGCTATAAGTAATAGTTATTAAAATATTATTATATACATAGCACGTACCTTGAACGGGATCTCTAAGAATTTATATATGTATATTATAATTCTTGGCGTCCCGTTTGAGTCACACATGTATATGCCCGGAAGCGAAAGCGGGTTTAAGGTCCCACTTAGTAGAGGATGCGACGATTACCGTCTACCGAGGTCATCTTCTGGCTCCATGCTACTATAAAAAAACACAGAACACTTTGCACGACCCGGGAATCGAACCCGCGACTTCAAAGCACAGCTGTCGTTTTCACTACCACTACCCAAAAAGGCAATCTAATATATACTAAAGTTTATAAAGATAAAACAGTTTAGTAGAACGTATGATCTATAGCAGTACTTTAATACCACGATGTGTATACTTAGCACAATAATTTAATATGCCTTAGGCAAGAAATTTAAAAATTAAGACCTATTCGTACGAATAGGTCTTAATTTTTCCCCTGTCCAATAAATATTCAATTCTATTTTAAGACTTAGTGGTATATGTCCAAGTAACTTCAATCGGTACATCAAACGTACAAGAGCCGTTTACCAATACCACAAAAACCCTTTTCACTCATTTGACTCTTACAAATCACAAGGATTTTTCCTTCGTTCCCAAATCAAAGCGAGAACCAATATATCTACTCGACAAAGTAAGAAAAATAAAAATTAGTCTACGAAACATTTATCATACAAATGTCACGGGCTCACAAGTGTCTCGCTACTTTTATTTTATCTAATTTGAACATTTCGGAAAGCAAATATTTAACTAAATTCTTTGTTCACTAAAATATTCAACGTTTTCATCGCGCGTACGTTTCCGCCGCAATTGGGCTGATTCGTTTAACTTAGTAAATATTGCCTGCCTAGTTCACTACGTACTTGTATTATACTTTTATATTTATGGACCCTAGCATTACGTAACCTAGCAACATTACACATTTTTTACTTTTCCTCTTGGGTTCTTATTTCGGTTTTATTCAATAATAATATTTTGCCGGTCGAAATTATGACCGCACAATGCCCTTCATGCATATAAATTATACCTGTAGTAGCTGAAGTTTTAATAATATAAACAGTATACAATAAATGTTAGTATTGCCATGTAGATTAAGGGATTCGTGTTTATTCAGAAAGAGGTAGGTATTTTATCTGGAATCGGTTCACGCCTAGCTCGTCGATGAGAACATTTCGAAGGCAGTATGTATGTAAACTAGGTGTGTAGGCTCATTGAGATGGTTTTCCGGCCGGGAACATCAATAGACCGCTTTCGAGAGTTGAGTCCTCGCGGCCTAACCTGCGGCGAGATTCCAATCCACTAACATTTTATTTCACTTACCCACTTTCTTGATAGCATACCTGCTTGTATGTTACGTTTCTTCACAGTTTCGATCATGGACTTTTTACCGTTACTGACAGGTTCGTGCGTGTATAAGAATAAAACTTTTATAGGTGTTCGTAAATATAAATCCTTTCTAGGTAAATCAAAACAATTCGACATTTTACTTTACGAATAAAAGTAATTCAGGAGACGCTAACATTTGTGTTTTAAATTTCTATAAAAGTCAAGCAATCCAGTTTAATATTTATCTTGCTTTTACAACAAACTAAAGAAACGGGTCATTAACATTTCATCCGGTCAATTATTAAAATAATTAAAACTTTTAATCTTTTCTATAAAATAGAATATTAGATTCGGTTTATATAAATATTATTCACGTACATATTTATGATAAACGGAAGTGACAAATGGTGAAGAACACGATAAACATATAGATGACCACGAATACATTAATTCCAGCCATTATGAACCGTCGCGTCGCCATCGTAAAGTATCGACAACTGGTGTATAAGTATGAATGAAGCGTACACAGCTGACTCGACGCCTGCGGTTCTCAGGCAAAGGTAAGTAAACTCAGATAAGGGCGGAAGTGAGGGCAACGTTCCCGACGCGCTGATAAAACAACACCTGCCTACGCTGCTCACTGACACTGCACACACATACCAATGCAATGAAGAAAAATTGAGTAGAGCCGATTTACTAGCTTCACAAATATACTTATATTGTTTTACGGTTTAAAACCGTCTATCTCATATAAGAGATTGTCAGATATTTACAACATTAGGAAAATTACGGTAAAATCCCAAAATACGTTAAAGCCTACGAAAAGTAATAAAAACACGAAGAATCCACTATCATTTGACATTTCGAGTTCTGACTACTCTGACATTTAGAAATAAATTATTACCTTTCGTAATAGCTGAAATAAAAGACCGCAATGCTTTTTTACTACTAAAATCAGTTGAACTGCGTTTTATCTAAGAAAGATTCTTACGTATAGAACTGTTTTTGCAGATTTGGCGACACGCGAATAGATCGCATAGGCATATAAAAAGACGCTGAGATCAATACGTAGGATTAAATATTTTCAATAGTCTAAGAATGGTAGTATCAGATCATTTTAAATAAATAACTAATATATTCTCTGGGATAAGCTTCATGGCACCATATAGCTACATACCGTTATAATCTAATCTTCGTCGCTGTATCACGACGATAATGTAGGAAACATCAGTAACATCCGTCTCACACTTGGTCGGTATTTTTCCTCGAGAGGAAATGGCGTACAGTACAAAAAGGCGCTGAATGGAAGGCGCGGCGATTGACTTGGAGGGCCCTCGAAGTGAGCGAGGTGTGTGAGGAGCTACCGAACTCCTTTACCTGAACGGAATATTATCACACAAGTTTGCACTCACGCACGTAATAGCTTATGTACCTACAGATTTCCTATTGAAAGTACCTACTTGATTGATTGTTTAGGTAAATAGACGGGTATGACATTCTTTGTTGAGAGCGAAAACACAATAGAAAATGTAACTATTGTCTTAAAGCTACGATGGTGCAAGCAAGGAAGCAGAAGAGATCTTATCGCTAAGTCAAATCAAGTGCGAAGAAATTGATGTTGATGATGATATACCATGTATATAGGTAATAAAGTTCCCACTTTATTGCATACAAAACATTTAAAATACTACCTTATCATATGTATTTCGTACGGGTGGGAATATACAAAACTCTTTTATTTCACACGTTTCTAGCATCGAAAGTGCTGTGGCAACAAAACGTAAGAACATATTGCAACATATAAACCTAAATAACGGCATACAATTTCACCACATTTTGAAATGACACACTAAGGCAGTACTAAGCAAGTACGGCAGGCAAACTTTGTTGCATCGCGCACAAACGGGTGCAATGTATTATGTTTTATTCAATTCAAAGAATAATAGGAAGCAAGTTATACAATGGTGGGTAATTCATTTGTAAATGCTATGTAATCACTAGCTGATCTTTGAGTCTGAGCGTTGAAAATGACTAAATTTGCAAACCAAAAAGAACCCATTACAATGAAAAGATATCTTATTTGCGACAACATTAAAATTTAAATTAGTCTCCTTTTTTATATATACATTGAGTAAGTTACATTAAATTGACGTTATTAGCATTTAGATTAATATAAAGAACCGGTTTAAATTGTTATTTGCTAAAAGTTGTGTATTTTATATGTGTACTGTAAAAATTTACATACAAAGCCGTCGATAAATTGACGCTGGTTACTTTAAAACTTTGCATTTTGTGAAAATATAGTTACATTTGTATTTTATAGTTTTTGGCTTCATTGTGCACATCACATTTTATACGTATTACACACATTAAAACACTTACTTCATTTACGGTTGACAATTTTCTATCACAAATCAATGTTAATTTTCTTTTCTATAAGCTTGAATCTACATGAGATCTGATAACTTTTTGACAGTGCGAGTCATATGGTCTCGTCTGGGCAACATTTTACATGAAAATGTTTTTGGTGAGGTAACTTATTTAGAAACAGTACAGAGGTAAAGATAGTCCCGTTTTAATGAAGGGGCTGGTAAAAACGTAATTTTATTTAAATATTTTAAATGTTGTTCGAGGTTTAAATAGAATTAATAAAATATTTTAAGTTAAGATTCTGCTTAAATTTACGAACACCCCGGGGACGAAATGAACAAAATGATTGGTATCCTATAAATTGGCGGTGTGCGTACAGGAAAATTACTCATGATAATTTATTGTTTTGTGGGTTGCTCCAGTCAATAAAGATTTAACATTCTGATGTCCATATTATAGGTAGCGGACAGTGAAAAAGTATGACTAACACTTAAATATTTATAGTCAACTCAAAATATTACGCAGCGATTACAATACACACATATGACTAACAAATACATTTTAGTCGTATTACTCAACAAAATACCTAACGGGTGACTTAATCATCGCTCTGTCTAAGACGAAATGCAATCACTACTTATAATGAAAACCACTGCTCGTAGTTTAATACGTAATGATATATATATTATTACTGTAAAAAGAAAAACGTATAGCTTGCTGTCTTTTTCTATAGTCGGAAAATATTAACAACGCTCAGAGAATGGGACGCTGGGTAAAATTATTATTATCGTAGTTATACCATCACAATGTCGAGTCTGAAAGCGATATTATTCTAAATGAGAAAAATAGGTATATAAATAAGGCATGAGAACGTTTCACTTCGCAGTAGAGCACTTGCGAATACGTCGTTGGTAGTTCGTTTGTACATAAAACTGTGTCAAACTTTCCAGTCTACTGTTTACTGGAGAATACATATCAGAAACGAAAAGTTTTCCAGTTGAGTCCGATCCACGGCGATAGATGTCTGTTCGCCGGGAGCCTCCTACAGATTACGGGGCCATTTACATATGAAACGTTTCACTGAACGCCTGCACTCGACTTGTACTTTTATCCGAGTGTACCCATATCCTACTTATTCTGCTAAATTCGTCTTTATGTAAAACGAATGTGGATACTTAAAAGACCATTCGGCAGATAAGTAGGATCATTTCCTTCGCCATTTTTTGCAGTCGAACTCAATTTATATCTACAAGTACGTAGCTTACGTATGTTTATTGAGGTGGTTTTACGTTGTCATCTCCGACACCCCACAGCTAGAGAAAACAAACTTACATATAATAACATCTCCTATATAATACCGGGCTTTTATACGCGATCAGCAATTTATATTTTCTTCAGTCCAAGTCCCACATAAAATGCTATTAGTACAGTATCAAGGATTATGACGTAACAAAACTAATACCTTCGAGCGACCTACGTAATTTAATAGGTACCTGACACAATGTGTAAAAGGAAAATATTATATGTGTTGTTATTATGCGTAACTAACATCTGCCCTTTAATTAAGTTCTTTTAAAGTCATATACTCCCATTAGAAATAAAATAATGTGAGTTGCACGCCGAATTTCCTAGTCACGCAAGTGACGTTCTCAACTTTCTTGACATGTCAATTCCATTTGAGTTACATATACGTTTTATCAGTACCTATATTAAATAAGACGGAGACGTTTCCTCCGCACAAGTTTTGTAAGCAAACCTCCCATTTGAGCATGTAACATGAAAAGTTGATGCTATATTTTATTTCTACCCTAATAAATAAAGACTCGTTACTGATTTGTGGTCGGAGGGATCCAAATTTAATCTTAGAATGATTTTCTAAACATCGCTCGGTGCTATTGATGGCGTCCTTTATTTGGGATCAACCAAAGTCGTTACAACTTGGAAACAAAAATAGTACACTTTGATCTTTTTTTCGGATCTTAGATGTACCTAACTTTATTCAAAGTAATTATATTCTAAGAAAGTGACTTAAACTTTAAATAAGACTATACTTAAGACTTTGACGTGAACAATAATTGTAGCATAGTAGATTAAAAATAAAAGTGTGCTTACCTTTATAAATAAAACACTAATAGCTTCAGATGCAATGTAAACCTGCATTACAGTGACAGGTTTATAATGTAACGACACGGTGTTCAAGTTGATATTTATAAAAGCCACGGCGTTTTATTATTTTTTGTCATAGCGTCAGGACTGCAATCTACTCCTGTTGAAGACTGACGTAGTAAGGTAGGATTACCACTTATCGCAGCCCTCTTAATAAGTAACTAAGGCATTGTATTAAACAGCTTCCACCTTTTAAATAATAACAAGGTATTGCGCACAACATCGACCTGCCAAGTGCGGTAATTATTGCAATAATTTGGCCCGCTGGACCGTTCATCGGCCCATTGGGAATACTTACGTACAGTGGTGGATAATTACGCGCTAATGTGATTGTGTGTGATTGTTTACTTCCAATTAGGCATGGCTATTCTAGTTAGTCGTCCAAGTATAACAGTTGATATCTGGTTAGATAAAGTGGAGAAAGGCGAAGGAACACCGTTTGCGTAATGTTCTGAAGGTAGTAAACACAATCAGTCGGTGTCCAATTCTTAGCCGTCAGCTATCAAAGTTATCGCAGATGCCGGAGCCGGGCCGGGTATAAGGAAGTGTGTAACAGCGAGGGGAGTGTTGCTAGGGTGCCAGAAACGTGCGTGGGTACGACTGGCTCTCCCCGCACTCTCCTCACTCCCACCCCGCGTACAAATCACACGGCCTCTATTAACTTTGAGACTTTACCTACATATATTCCCAATTCTACTAGTTGTAATACGCATGATCTGAACATTACTCGAAGATATTTGTAAAAGTTTTGAGAGGAAATTTGCCGTGAAGAAAGTCAGTAAAAATGTTGGTGCTGTAATAACATTAAATTTTGGCGCCAGATTGTACTCTAACGTACAGTTTTTTGCTGTGATCTACGAGTATATTACCGA
This sequence comes from Catocala nupta, assembly GCA_963675205.1. Taxonomy (NCBI): domain Eukaryota; kingdom Metazoa; phylum Arthropoda; class Insecta; order Lepidoptera; family Erebidae; genus Catocala; species Catocala nupta. The sequence goes on along the minus strand of OY776086.1, from coordinate 18,761,284 downwards.
TACATAAGAAGTCCTTATATGTAATTTTTTTCTTATCTATAGAGGAAAACACGATCGTTTTTATCAAGTACAATGACAAAACTTAATTATCTATTATTTAAATTACTTTGTTACTTTGTGCTTACAGGCGGTTGATAAGCTTGGAAGCACAAAAATATTATTAAAAAGCAAGTTAATATTTAATGACAACATAATTTAATGAAAATAATTATTTAAATAAAAAATAATGTGCCACGTTAACTAAACAGAATGTATAAAAATATGCATGCAGTGAAAACCTATTTTTAATCGATCTCTTAATTTTTCCGAACATACGAACGGACAATTAAATGAGTTACTAAAAAGATAGGAATAATATTATACTTGATCAATAGGTAATTATGTTATCAAACGTAAAACATGTATAACATTTTAAACTGTATATTTCGTAACACTAATAATCTACTCTACGAAGGGTGAATCGAAGGGCATTATTTCAAATCTATGTATGTATGTGACATTAACAGAACGAGTAACTTTAAAAAAAGTTATAATTCGTATTAGACACTTGACATTACTATTTTAATGAACCTAACGAAAATAGTATATTTATACATAGTCTTTACTATAACCTAGATTACTTATAAAGTTACACATATTGTTATTTTAGCGCTTTTTAAGTAGCAGCTCTTTCACTGGTTTCTTTCTCAACATAGCTTCATACAGTTTTCATTCGAAACTCAGCTATTTAGGTACATAATATTGTCTTCTGTTTACGCGAATGTTATTCATTCAAATTAAATTCATTTATACGGATTTTATCGCGTTGTTTATTTAACACTGTATTACATAATTTAGAAACTGTTACACTACTACTACTATTGAACTTTACAAAATTTTAAGCTAATAAAATTATTGAAACTATTAAATCTATTTATATTTAGGTTTTCCCCGTAACCATGGCTGCTGAAAAGCAACCGAAACGTCGGGGAAAGTGTAAACATAAAATAGTTTCATGAAAATTTTAAGAATTCACGTTGACCCGTCGAGTTATTTAAGGTGTGAAAGCATAACAAACAAACAAACTCACTTTCGCATTTATAAAATTAGGTAAGATTTTACTTTTAGTATAACAGTTAAAAATATAGTTAATGTAATCACAGTTCAAAAAAGATAATAATAATAAGGAGTTTTAATTCATAAAATACAGTACAACATATCGAAGAGATTTACAAAATGTTCAGCTCTCTTGAAACTGAAACTGGTTCTGAAGCTCGTAATGTCACTCTAACTATATAATGCATTAAAGAGTTTCTTTATACTGCCATTGTGACCGATAGCTATTATAGCTATGTACTGTACATTGTACAGTGTCTTATAAAGGAATTAAATGTAAATGCCTAACTGAATAGAGCTCCTTTGAAAGCTAAGTTTAACAGATGTACCTGAAGCTCATTCAAACGTGTAGTACAACCTACGGCCACGGCAACCGGTGCGTTTCCACTGACCGTCATATCGTCAAACAATCATCAAATCATTGTAACCTCACAACAAAGTTTGGAACAGCTTTTATTCTAACCTGTTGCGTTGTATTACCTGTGTTTAACGGTTGCAGTTTGACCTCCCTAAAACTAGAAGGAATACCTATAAAGTAAGCTTAACTCCGCTCTCGGATTTATTACGTGCCCGCCAAGCTACGAGGGAAGTTTCAATATTTCAACACCGATCACTCATCTAAGGGATGCGATAATATTGGCCAATTCTTTATAGCAAAAGTTACTACATTTTATTTAATAGATAGAGATTTTATGAAATACTGCGAATAGCATTAGTATAACGTATACATAGCGGCGGTAGCCCAATGGATAAGGCTTTGGACTTGCGATTGAGAGGCCGAGGGTTCGAATCCCACCCATTGTACTACTGACGTGAGTCTACTCCTACTAACACAAGCATTCTAGCTTAGCTGGGTTACCAAGAATACTAGTAATTTGAAACCAAAATTGCATCTTGGTCTCTTTAAAAAAAAACTTAAATATAAAAAATAGAAAATTGAGATTGACAGCCTCGGTAGCGGCAGCGGTAGTGCATACGACTGCTGCGCATGAGGTTTCAGGTTCGATTTTCAGGTTAGAGAAAGTGTTATTGGATTTTTCTATTAAGAAATTCTCAGTAGCAGCTCGGAGTGTTTTTTATGTACTATATAGGTGGCAAACAAGCATACAGCCCATGGATAGTAAGTGTTCACCGTAGCCTATGGACGCCTGCAACACCAGAAGCATCACTGGCGCGTTGCCGGCCCTTTAAGACAGGAAGTGGGTAGGATAAGGAGCGGGAAGGGGAAAAAGGGTGATTGGGCCTCCGGTACTCTCACTCACCGAATGAAACACAACAGTAGGAATACTGGTATTTTACGTCGATATTCTGTGAGAGGGTAGTCCTTCCCCGGTCTAACTGGCCCATTCATGCTGAAATCAGCAAGGCTCTATTACTCTAAAATGGTACGGTACACAGCAACAGGCATGTGTCCATGACGTGTAACCTAAAACCATAACTAGCAAAGTGTGGGTGTAGCACCCCTTTACCGGTAGGTCTTCGGTGATATAGACGTGAGATTATGTATGTATATAACATTAAGATGAGGTCATATTAAATAGTTGCACAGTGAAACCTATAGTTTCAAGAATCGTTTGACAATGAAGCTTATAGTGGCGTAATAAAACATCACAATATGACAATATTTACAAGTACATATGTCTAAAAACCGATTGCTTTTGTTTTACCACGTGTATGATAAGCAACCGTCAGGTTTAAATGTAGCGTAAGATACATTCAGGGAAGCACATGTAAATTTAGAATTTTCTCGATATATCTTTTCCACTTTTTAGGCTGACGAATACATTCACCTTTGTACGTAACAAATGTTCCTTCAATATTATCTCACCTTTTTGTAAGAAATTGTATATGGATCGCCTTCTAAATAAAAAGTGTACATTTAAGTCATAGTCTAATATTATAATATGATTTCTCATGTCGAAATGTATTCCATTCAAAGAATCAATTACCTGCAAAAGTAAAACATTTTTACGCATAATGATATTTTAAAACAACTGTGTTTAATTATGAGAAACGATACTAATAGAACAGCTTTAGAGAAATCGACCAAGGCCAGTTAACTACTTGCGCCTGATGAATATAGGTAGGATTCATAGTACACTAGTATTTATGAGGTCCCGCTTCACCATTCCGCTCCGTCCGGCCAGAGTCTCATTAATCTAGAGGTCGACTCATTGCGCCTGATAGTAATTGCGACTAACCCTTCAGACGACTCAATCGCTACCCACCACGTAAGAATATTTAGGTTTCGTGAATTTTGGACCAACTTTATTTTCTTTAATGCTTCGTTAGCCTATTAACCATTATATTCGCTCTCTGTTCACGAATAATTATGTTCTTGTTCAAGACTTATTAGGCCCAGGGTCGTTGCTATGACAAAGAGCTTATATGTATATCGTGAAGTTATTAAAATAGGGACTTAATCAAATAGCTAAGGACACTTCATCACATATGTTTTCTAAACATTTGTGATGTTTTGATTAAATGCTCAAACTAATATCACCGGCAAACTACAAATATTATAAGGAATTTTTGAATACAAACATATTCATTAGTTGAACTGAATTCTTATAATCCGGAATCGTGAACATGTACAACTAATGGTATTCTTGGTATTCGTAATTCTACCAAATAGTGTATGCAGTGCGGGCTGCGATGGCGATTATCGCAACAAAGGCCGTGTGTGTGTGCCACTTTAGCAAAAACCGACACTATACTGATACCGATATTGTCAATATACTGGTACCAGTTCGGGGAGTTAATCAAATAACTATACTTTTTATTTAGTTACTTTTTATTAAACGTAAACAGTTTAATAAAAAGTATCGTTTTTATTGATGAAACCATAATATAACCCATTGGTTAATAATTGGTTAATAAAATTAATTTTCTGATTTGCTCAGTCCTCTGGTATACCATTGTATACCAGAGGACTGAGCAAATCAGAAAATTAAGCGTAATTTAATTGTTGATGCTTACCAACAATATTTTATGAAACAACAAGGATAAATAATTATTATTCTTTTGTTTAAATATAAACAATATAAAATTAAAGTTTATTGTCGCTATAAAATAGTGACTAACTAATTATAGCAATATTGCTAAGTTTAGGACTAAGCAGTAATTTAAACATATAAACGAATCGAAAATGAAAAATAAATGAATCTGTCACTCATAGTTCCGCTTGTAGATAACATCAGACTGTAAATCAGATCAGTAGTTTCTTTACATTAAGAAAATATTTGCGACTTCGTAAATGTTTGACGGTAACCCGATGTTTCCGCTCATTCAGATACCATTATCTTACAATGCGTGAACAATGACACCCACTGCCTTATTTATAGAATTTCAGCCTATACCTTGTGGATTCTTGTTTGAAAATATACAAGACGTCTTAACAGTTGATACTATAATAATTTATCTGACTATTTGCGCCATCTATTTTTAGACATATACGCAAATATTATATCTTTTGGCGCAGAATAAGCATTCTATCTTAGCTAAGAGATTAAGAAATATATTAATAATTTGTAACCCCAAATTACAATTAACATTTTTGAAAAACAATACAAATACGAAGATATTTTAAAATAATCAAAATCATCAAGCATGCTAGAAATAATTGAACTAAAGAAGGAGTTCTATTTGATATAATACTGACTATTGGCGACTATAAACAAGCTAGTCCAAAATAAGAAGACTCCCATTACTATTATTGAGACCAAATCTAGCATCGGTAAACTAGTAGTAACCATTTTGCCCGCCGTCGCGTCGTGCCGTCGTGAAAATCCTCTTTACTGGATTTCAGGCGCGTTGATTAGTAGCACTGATTTCATTAGCAATATTGAAGAGCCCCGTGGGCGTGCTTAGTACCTTTAAGCTTTTTATTCTATAATAATTTAACTACTTTTTATAATAATTTTATCGAATAATAATTTAAATTTCACTAAAGCTCATGATCGACCTGTTAATTTGATTTTATGTAATTCGTTGTACTATGAATAATTTCCAATTCTACGTAACAAAACTTGTATAGATATTGTAAACAACTTGTATTATGCCAGTATGGTACTCACATTGAGGCAATCGGGTTTCATATGCTTTTATTTATTAGTTTCATAACTATTGATATGCATATGGCATAGCAATAAAAACAACATAGTTTATATTCGTATTAATAAACAAAATTAAATATAACATTTATGATCAATAAGAGCAGTTTGAAAAGACTCCACTGGCATTAAGCACTCGCCCACGCATCATGCGGAACAATGGTAAAGACAAGAAAATAAAACGAGTTCTATCGCTTGTCCTTGTCAAATGTACGATATATATAAATTTTTAGTATTAAGTGGTCAAAGAAACGTTTTATCGCGGAAGTTTTGTGCGAATCATAATGCGATGACGAGAACGTTTGCAGCAATGCCGAGTTTAATTCAATAAACGGCTAGTTTCCACTTCTAAGTACTGTTTTATGTTAATTGTATTTGTTTAATTAGATATGAGAATTTCTCGAACCTGAATTAAATTACGAATATTTACGAGTTCAGAATACTTTCACTAGCTAAATTCACGCTCGAATGGCCAATATAAAATCGGTTGATATTCAAATCAACTTCATGAATTGCAAAGGTCAATTAAACAAGATTCAATTTGAAGGCAAAGCGGCAAATGAAAACGCAATTATTTTTAGTTATATAGATTTAATCTGTGTTTATATATCTTTAGAAACCTTTGTACTGTAGGCTTTGCTTATGCATCTATAGTACGGACTATATTTCAGGAACTTTGGTATAGACTGGGGTTGTCCATAAACACACTTTAGTTAGAGCAATGCAAACATAGGCTTAAGAATGACAAATTTAAGGAATGTATATACAAGTTTAAATAATACCCACGTGTTCAAGATCATGAGAGTTCAATCTCAAACGAGTAATGAACGGAGCGGCGTACACACTGAGGCGTCTCCGTACTTAATTATTCCAGGGTATAGTCTTTTCTTTAAATTCGCCTTTTGAACCAGATGATGTTACCCTAGCTATGTAATCAGTCTTCCACTTATATTGGAAGAAATAAATCTCTAGTCCATACTGCTACTATTTATTTACCTACTATTTATATCAGCTTCGCAGTTAAACTTCTGAACTAATTTTGATGATATTTTGCATTCTCATCATAATAATACTAACTCCATATTACTAAATTCATGGGTAGTAGAAGCTTATAAGTAGCCAAGTTTTAATAATTGACACCTTTTAGTGAAAACGACCGTTCGTATAAAGCGTGCAATGTGTTCTTGTAAGAAAATGAATCTAATTAGATTCGAACATAAACTGACTTCAGTTCATTTTACTACCACAATACTTCCCTGAAATTGGAATAAAAATGCTGTGTTATATGTGCAATGAAATTAATTTTCGAACCGATTTATCTGAGTCCGCATGTTTTTAACGTATGGAGAGGAGAACAGACTCATATTTTAGCAGTCGCTACTCCATTAGTGACGCGGGAACCCCAACCAATATGGCGGGGCGAATCTGCAGTGACAGGGGCATTCACCCCGCGTGCAACCAACCCCTCGTTTTTGTTATAAAATCAATATATTTGGAGTAGGGTTTCCTAGTTGCAACAAGATATAGACATACCTACGTGCGTAGAGACTGACATTAATCCCCCATATCGAAAAATAGCCCCGTTTTATTAAAACTTCTGTGAATAACATGGAACAGTACAGAACAGCATGTTAATAGCTTTATTGACACTAACGATAAATAAGGAAGATAAAATAAAAGTTAATCTTTTGTAAAGCTACAGAAGATTAAATTTAACATAACATTGTTTAGTAATTGAAGTGGAGCGTGGCCGGCCATTACCAAACAGTATTCAAATGAAGTGGTCACATGGTGTTCGGTCAGCCGGTAATGAAGTCAGCTGGGATCAGACGCACTCACTTGTCACACCGAGGTAATCTTTCACTCCGAGTACTTACTTAAAAGCCACCAGACCGAATCGACATGCTGCCTTTCTCTCCTTAAGTATCTAATTTCGTTTGATGTATCTAATTTAATTATAATCAAAAAAAAATTACAGTAACTTGAACAGTAACTAATTTAGAAACTATTGATATTGCTTCAGAATGTAAATTAACGAAATAGAATTTGATGGATAGAAACTGGTCGCCTAAATCAGCCTATTTTAATTAATTTATGAGCTTGTACTGTACTAAGACAATCATTCGACATTTTCTATATTTAGAATCTAAAATTAACGATTATGAATAGGTTTTAGTTGAATTGGATCGATGGTTTAAACAATCATTTTGTAAGGAAATAATTCGTAATAAAAAAGCAAAAAGAAGCGGCTCTTTTAGAACTTATAGAGGAGGATATAGGCCGGGAGGCATTGGTTTTAACAATGGAGGCAGTATATAAGTGTGACCGCTGCGTGACTGAACAGCGAGGCAAAAACTGGCCGTGACAATCGTAGCTTCGTGTTTTTAACGTTCCATTAAGAAAGGATTGCTCTCTCTTTGTCGCTTGGCTTTACAGATCTCGAGCCTTAACCGCGCACGTTTTATAGGATTCCGTGTCAATAACGTGAAAATGGATCCCTTATGGCGGGTTAATGTATATGTGCCTGACACACCCGATTATCTTTAAAACGACCTAATCTACTCCCACAGTGGTGTCACTTAAGTGTAAGCCACAGCATGATCTACACATGCCAAGAGTCATAACTATATAAAAAATCGATATTGGCACAAAACGTTGGATAAAAATAAATATAAGACGGTTATATATTTTAGCTATCATACTACAGACTAGCTGTTAAGTTCAAGTAGGTACTTTTTAGATTTGAATCTATTCTAGAAATACCTAAATAATTCTCAATTTTATCTGAAGTTTCGTTTAACCTATAATGTTATATGTGATATTATTTTTATAACTTTTTATCGACGCGCTCAGACTTAAAGAGTCTCAAAAATGTTAGCTAAAGATTGAGTATGTTTTGTCTTGAAGTATTTATGCCGATCAATAGAACGCTCCCCGCTTCTCTTGCCCCACTGCCACACACTACGGCGGTGCCCGCGCTTGTTTACAACCCAGTCGATAATATGCTACTATCTGCGGCTACGCATGAATCATCGTTGCAACATTGTGAATCGGCGCCCGATCTTCACGAACTTACGTTGAATATTACTGAACGCAAAAAAAGGAAATATAATGAGGTTGACAGTGACGTTTCGACTATTATTAAGGAAATGTTCCAAAACTTTTCGCTGGAGCAGGAAAGGCGTATCTAAGAACTTCAGTACTTCCACAATTAGTAAACTTACTGAACAAAACAACGAATTAAAAATAGTGTTATTATGATGTCGGACAAATATGAAGACTTTTTACAAAAATCAGCAAGCCTTGAAACTGAACGTAAAGCAGACAAAAAGGTTATTAGAGATTTGGAAAACAATCTTGAAACCTTGGAACGAAAGTCATGCGCTTTGAGTGTAGAAATTCGCAATATTCCGAAGCCAGAAAAAGAAATGAAGAGAGATTTGTGTGCCATCGTGGAGAGCCTCGGCAAAACTTTTGAGATCAATATTAGCAGCTTAGAAATTAAGGATATATATAGGATACCCTCAAAAATAACTCTAACCCGATTATTGTCGACTTTGCAACAATATTAACTAAGGAGAATTTCATAAAAAGCGCGAAGACATTTAATAAGTCAAAGACTAAAATGGATAAACTTAACACTACTCATCTAAACCCCCTGTATCCAATTAAACCCATATACATAACTGAAGCGCTAACACATAATGCCCACAAATTATACTTCCTAGCTAGAACTTTACAGAAGACTCACGGATATACCTTCTCCTGGACCACTATAGGAATAGTTTATATTAAGAAAAATCATGAATCTGCACCTATACGTATTTCCTCTATAGTAGATATAGATATGCTAGGAAACACTAAATGACTATAGGTATTTACATGTAAATATTTTTTTATCTTTTATAAGTTATTTAAGCATTTCTTAAATTTTCAGAGACTGTTTTTATCATAGTATATACGAGTATACGACAACACATTTTTTAACTATAACTTAAATTTTAAACGTGAAACTTATTCACACACACTCACTTACTCACTCACAGATTCTATACACCTACCACAATTAACATTATTGTTAAGATCAGTCATAAAACACACGCACAATCTTACTCACCCAGCCGTTACAAAATCTACTGGATCCATCGAACAAGATTTTTATTGATTGCACTTATTTTACATAAACGGTCAATGACTTTTCCCATAAAACATTTACAGCATTTTGATATTGTTGTTATTATTAGACTACTCTTGCATTGTATTTATACACATAATGTTAAATTATCCACCACGAAGTTACAAGTAACGAACCTAAAATTAATCTCTTCTTCACAGTTCAGATTTATGTATGTAATATATATATAACAGTTATTAAAATTCGATGCCCAACTTTATATAAACAATTAATTAGATCTCTTAACGGTGGCGGATTCATATCATTCTATACATGTAATATCGATAACTGCTCTAAATATTTTTTTACTGATAAGCTCTCCTTGAATGTTAGCGTTCAAAATATAAGAAGTGTAAATCGCAACATTACAGGACTATATACACTTATTACAAGATCATGTGTTGATTGGAACCTGATAATTTTGACCGAATGTTGGATCTCCAAAAATAAGACTATACCTACTATGAGGGGCTATAATTTCACACACACAAGTAATAACAGAACACAAAATGAGGGCGTTATTGTTTATTATAAAGCTAATTTCACATATTACATATATGAACCCCTTTTAGTAGACGCTAATTGCTTAATAATTAAAATTAATACCGAAAACTATATCTGAATTTCTTATTTCCTTAAATAATGTATTCATCATACAAAAATGTATTTATTACAGGCGACATTAATATTGATATCTCGCCATCCACTACAAACACAAGACCAGAAATCTACTTGAACCTATTGGCCTCCCATGGGATGCTGCCAGATTACCATGTCCCGACACACTCAGAAACGTGCCTCGACCACGTCATTATTAAATCTAGGCTCCTAGTTAAATGTTTAATTGCACACACTACACTGACCGACCATTATAGTGTTAATTATGAGCCTATCAAAAATTTGTTCTCCACGCCACCACTCAAAACTCATTAAAATAATAGATTATGCTTCTCTCGAAGATAAATTTAAAAATCTATGATTTAAAGATATACTTGCATAACGTTGATCAAGCTGCGTCGCTCTTCCTTACGAGTCTAACTAATGTAATGAGTAGCTGTACTTAAATAATGACCGTACCAAGACGTAAACGAATAATTAAGCCATGGATTACGCTAGGTTTACTACGATGCATGCGTAATCGTGACAAACTGAATCTTAGAAGATCATCTAAGTGTAGAAAACATCTAAATGATAAAAATACGAAATAAATATACACCTCTTACCGTAACTTTTGTAATTAGCTAATTAAGAAAGTAAAACAAGAATATGATAAAAAAGAATTTGCGAAATGTGCAGGGAAAAAAAAAGAAATGTGGGGCAAGATAAAAAGCGTTACATATTCCAAAAAACATAAGACACCTGCCACAAATCTTATTAACTTAAAAAGTCCTCTACAATCTGTCAATGATATCAATCACTTCTTTGTAAATATACCTAACACACTGGCTAGATCGATCATAAGACGGTGCTCTGACTCACATATCTATCCTTGTATACCATCTTGTCCTTTTTCTTTTGTATTTCTTCCCATTGACATCAGTGAAATAAAGACAATAATTTCTTCGTTAAAGACCAACTGCACTCAGTCACGTAATGATATTCCCAGTTCAATGATAAAGAGATATACCAAAATATTGTCAGGCCCAATTACATACATATGTAACACTTCCATCTCTGCAGGTGTTTTTCCTACAGAATTAAAAAAAGTCAGTGATTCACCCCATTCACAAGAGTGGCAGAAGAGATTGTGTTAACAACTACCGTCTAATCTCAATTTTGCCTACATTATCAAAAATTTTGGAAAAAGCAGTTAATAAGCAACTAATGAAATATTTAGAATCTAAACAATTACTGTCCGATAGCCAATTTGGTTTTAGAAATGGAAGATCAACAAAAGATGCTGTTCATTGTCTTACAGAAACGATTGTTATTAGGTTTGATGAAAATAAAAAAAGTACTTACGATATTCCTTGACTTGGCGAAAGCTTTTGACACAGTCTCTGTGCCACTCTTGTTGAAAAGCTGGAATACCGTGACATCCGAGGTCTACAACTTAAATTACTCGAAAGCTACTTGAGTGGCAGGTCTCAACGTGTAATCGTCGATGAATGGCTGAGTGACGAATGTGAAGTCAATATCGGTATTCCTTAGTTTAGTATTTTGGGCCCTACCTTGTTTCTGACTTTTATCAACGACCTTTGTCAGCTTAAATTGAAAAATGGTACCATTATTGCTTGCGCTGACGACACAGCACTCCTTTTTTATGGAGATAGTTGGGAGGAGGTTTACCATATTGCACAGACTGGCTTCTCTATTGTAGTTGACTGGCTTCAACATAATTCACTTACACTTAATACAGAAAAGACCAAACACATTTTTCATTAACAAATTCACGCTACACTGATAACCCCTTCCACAACATAACAGCTCACAATTGTTATAATTCATCATGCAACACGTGTACATGCCCAAAAATCACCAAAGTAAATTCAATTAAATATCTAGGTGTCGAAATTGATCAAAATCTGAATTATAGCTTGCATATACATATATCAGCTGACTAAGCGGATAAGGAAGCTTATTTTTATATTTAAACCTCTCCGTGACGTCACTGATGAGAAAATCATAAAAATGCTTATTATGCACTATGTCAATCTTTATTAACGTATTGCATCACAGCATGGGGTAGTACATCTAAATTGCATATGATGAAACTGGAACGAGCCCAGAGGGCAGTCCTCAAAGTAGCCCATTCATTATCATTTTACCACCCGACCCATGAACTATACGAAAAGTCCTCACGGTTCGTCAGCTATTTATCACGCAGACAGTTTTGCGCAAACATTCTTCTTTAGGCTATAAGCCAAAACTTAATGCCTACAAGCGTAAAAAAAGAAAGGTTGAATTTTGCTGTACCTAAAAAAAGTAAGGTAGGTACAGCAAAATTTTACAAAAGTAGTCTTTCGCACCGAAATTACGAGTTTCTTGGCTCTTACTTATACAATAAAATAAATGCTATATTACATATATATCCCCTAACAAAGGCAAAATATAAACAAGTTCTCACCACATACCTTTTAAAATGCGACTACAATTCAACTGAAAAGCACCTCAAAGTTATGAAATAAAATCAAAACAAACCAACACACACACACTCGCGCGCGCGCGCACGCACACACACACACATATTGACCATAGAGGCAAATTTATAGTTAATATATGTACTTGTTTATTTTAGTTAATTTTTAGACAATATTTTCTAGTTCTCTCAGCAAAGGTTTTATTTTACCTAACTTATGTCATTGTTATACATAACTATATTAAGAGGAGGCCTGGTAATCTGCGTGACAGGGTTTCCTAGTGCAGATACCAGTCTCCCACAAAGGATCAGATTATATTCTGTAATATGTATATTTGTTAGATATAAGATGCCTTTGTGGAAGAGAAATAAATGTTATTATTATTATTATTCAGTAGGTGTTTCAAATGACGATGAAAACCAATTTATTAATAGTACCTATAACGCACAGTTTTTCAGTACCTATCTAAAATAAATGTATATTTTCTATTTAGATATTATGCCTACTATGCCAAAATAATATTATACCACGCCACTGCCATTGCGTGGCATTTTGGGATATTGTTCCCCACATGTAACAAACATTGGTATAGTCCATAATTGATTGCACCGAGTCTGAGTATTATTATTATCCAATGTCCGAATGTTTAAAAGCCCTTCGCAATACAGAGATTACCTTAGTGCAAGAGCTATCTCTTTCAAAGAAAACAAAAATAACGGCGATGATTCTTCTATAATTGCTCAAAGTTATCTTGTTCTTGATTATTGTTTTAAATACAGGTTACAGTGCTATTAAAGTGTCAAGCATAATACAGCTTTTCACTTCAATAGCGCTATAACCAGCATGTTACTTATGAAATATTTGTTAGTTTAAGTATCTGAGAAATTTGTGTATCATACTTTCAAGTCTTAATTTTATAATCTTGGTTTGATTATCCTCTTTATATCTATTATTTTATCCATCGCAGGTATTTAGTAAGTATTTATTCCAATCAATACTCTGTTCTGTGCTCCTATGTTGTATCGTGTTTCTATTATAGCAACATTGCCTGATAAATCGCAATAAATCTCCCACAAGCCTACTATCGTCGAAAACTTTCATCGGCGATTTATACCTATCTGTGGAACGGACTGTACACCTCTGTGAGCTCTCTCGGGTATTACACGCGTGATGTGGAATAAACCTCCTTTTCAAAACGTATTTATTTGAAGGTTTTGGGTGCGGTTTCATACGATTGTCCCACCCCCTCGAGAGCGGTGCATTTTGTCGGCTAAAGGTATTCTACATCTATATAACATCTAAATCCGCTCAGCTGTCACAACCCCAGTATTAACTGCGTAGCTACGTTCGTATAATTTTAATAAGAACAATGTTATGATAATAAAGTTTGACGCGCGGTCGTGTCTAGACATCTATTCTCGCAGTTCGAGGACACAAATAAACAGGAAAGTTATATTTGTGTTTACGTTTCGCACCACCCGCGGTTTATCAGATTCAAATTAAATTATGATTTATCAAAATGGTTATTGACTTCTTATTGACGCATATTATTTAATCTTTTTAGGATACCTAAACATCGCGAATTCTCTCGAAGTCGATGACACGAGTGATTTCAATATTATACCAAAATGTGATATCAAACAAATATATTTGATAATAATTATTATATTTACAAGTAACGTAAACGTAACGCAACGTGAACATAGTAAAAAGGCAAACGTTACATAGCGCGCCACTGCCGCGTCCTATGACCGCGGCGCTTCATCATGTGACCGTGCCGGCACCGTATTAACGGGATAAATGAAATAAAATGGAATATTAACCCAGCCACTGTATACCTAGTCCATGCTGTCAAAATCCGTACAGGATAGTAAGTACAGTTTGAATGCGGAGTAGGTGCGGCGTGGTCGCGGTGGCAACGCGGTTGCGACACGACCACGTGCGGTTTCGGGACCAACACACACGACTTAATACGTAAAATAAACTTACGAACATACCCAATTATTGATAACTTTTGCTATAACGAAGTCAGCAAATAAGTTTGTTCTGAATATATCATGAGATCGAAACAACTGTGTGCTCGGTGTTTATATTGATACGTCGTAAATTTCTAATGTGAATGATAAAATATTAAAAATGGCTCTATCGATCTTTGTATCGATTGTACGTACAGGTAGCTTTGCTTTCCATTGTTTACGGTGAGACCGGAACGCGTCAGACAAATGATTACACAAAATTGACTAAGTGTGAATATCATTACGTGTAGGTAAGCGGACGTAGTTAGTAATAATAAACGAGCTAAATAATGAGCAAGGAGGGAGTATTTAAAACGTACAAGGGCGATTATACATGCTAACGGCCTCTCGCACGCCACCTAGAATCCCGAAAAGGTTCAATATGGACTTACTATAAGTATGAGCCCTGCTATTTAGGTATCTGCAATCAGTTTTTAGAAACCGCTAATCATAGATCACGAAAGCTTTTTAATTTCATGAATAATTTGTGGCTGCTATTGCTTAATCAGTAAACCAGACTTTATCCATTAAAAGGATTTAAATTTAAAAGCGAGTTGTTTTAGCAACATTCTTACTGTAGCGGTAAATATATTTCGTGGTTCTAATAAAGATTTATATTTCATTACCAAATGTATTTTGGTTGATATTTATTTTCAGTAATTAAGAATTAATTATTTGTTGTTCTATATGATGAATGTTAATAAAACTAATGAGTTAGTATTCAACGCTGATTAAAACATTTCAATGCGACAATTAGAATTAAGCGAAATTCAACAACACAAGAGTTGTTTCCATATTATTACAAAGATTACAAATATTGTTGGTATCTAGTAAACGCTTTCATTACGTAACCTTTGTATGTACTTACTTATTGTTCAGACAATAAAGCTCTTTACGTAATCCAACAAATACCTACTTAATAGGATGATATCAATTCTAAAAAAAGACGTTATCAATTTTCACTACTAGTGCAAACTAAATCCGTGTCTAAAAATTACAAGTAAAGAGTTACAGGGTAAAACCAATGCCTACCAAACGACTGTCTCAATAGAAAACAAATTTATATGATAGCTATTAAAAAACTTACAAAATTCGTTAGATTATCCGCTAGTACAAAATATCAAATGATTTTGTGACAGCAATTTTGTTGACGGGTTATTTTTATATATCTTTTTTATTAGTGACGTGTCAATGTTGGTGAATCACACTGTAAGACAGCAGTTATGCAAATACACATACACGCTGTCCTCACACCACGTAACATTAGGGTTCAGAAGTATGACACATTATGACGTATCGTGCACGAACGCATTACGTATTGACATCATTATAAAGCTGCAAAAACAAATGCGTGTTGTGTCGCATCACAAACAGATTTATGCGACAACGTCAGCCGCCAGCAGTTACAGCTAATTAAATATTTGCGCAGCTCGTCGTGTCACTTTGTCGTTCACTGAATACCAATCTGGAAGAAGCTGGTTTATTTCATTCAAAACACTATTAAATCCTATCACTACTATAAGTAGATCATAACCCTTTAAGACAATTTGCGGTACAGGAAGTAATTTTACAAAAAACCACATCATCTCAATAACAAAAGGGCATTCTCGCTAAAATGTTTTCGTTATAAGCTTTGTTCGCATTATAAGGATTACCTAAGATGGTTAAGTGCTCCATAAATGTAAACCATACCATAAAAAATCTCATTAGGTAAAAGGAGTTGAAAGTATATATGTTTTTAGCACTGCTATTCTAAATTAGTTGCCTAAATACAACTGGCTAACTAAGCAAATAATTTTGTTGTCCACGTACGTGAAGACTGCTTGCGAAACAAAAAGATAAAAGGTCTATTGTCGAGACAAAAGCGTCGGCTCAGTTAAGATAGCTAAGTCCAAGACACAGTGCTAATTGATGTTAAGGCGGCGGCCAAGCTGACCACGGGACAACGGGATAAGGAAATCCCGGTATTAGCCTTAAGGTGGTTAAGCTTAACCCGGGACTTAGCGGTAAACACAACACAACCGAAAGGTCGGCCCGATGTATGTGTAGTGAGTACTTACACTTTGTGAAAGTACACATTATCTCTTCGGTTTTATAATTTTGTATTAGCTTTTAATTATAGAACTGTTGAGTAGTAAGGTTCCTGAAATACGAGAGCGGACGAAAATCGTTGCGGTAGTCGAAAAAAGAGTAGCGTAAATACTTGATGGCTTTTAGTGTCACTTGACTCAATTCGGTTTAACGTAGCTTGGCCGGATATACAGATGACAGATATACCAGCCGATTTTAGTTGAAGTTGAAAATTAATGGTTTCTTTCTAAATACATTTATATAATATATATATCACTTGTATAAAGAAAGCTAATTGAATTGTTAGCTCTTTTAGTTTCATCTATGTTAATACATATTACAAGATTACATGAACAATTCTCGTAATAAAAAATATGAAAAATACAGTCCCGATCTAGTCTCAGTGTCATAAATATCATAAATGATACTAAATTAAAAAATACGTCAAATATGAACATAAATTGAACATTTATTTGACTAGATAAAACATTTTTTAGAAAAGTTCTTATTACGAGAATTGACCTTCCGTAGTTTTTCTAACTAACCTTTTATATTAGTTCTACCATTAATTTACAATAAATATAATGTTTCATAATATTATTAAGTATTATACATATATACATATTGTCACGCTGATATCCTCGAAGGGGTAGCCAGAGGTTTTTTACACCCACATTTTGCCAACTACATATGTCTAGGTCCCCCGAGAAGGGTATGACTCTATTGCCGTCTACCGTGCACAGAACCAGAGCATTTGCTGCTACTGAAAACTCTTTGATATAAATACAATTCGGACTTGAGAACTCATGGTACAGTTTCTCATTCTATATTGCTATTAAGCGTTTATTGTTAGAACCGAGTATTAAGAAAGAATATACTACTATGATAACACTGCCCGAAGTGGCAATCGAAACTAGACTATTTCATTCGCGAATTGTCCATACGGTTACGCGCACACGAGAATTCGGTTTATTTCTACGAAGCAGTCTGCCCAAAGGCAATAATATTATAACTACGTAGACCAATATGACTAGTACAGAAGTTAGTATAAAATATTTTATGAACACTGAAACAGTACAGTTTAAATAAAACTACAAATTGTTGAGTGTTTGTTCATCTAAATGCTTTCAGTTTGCTTTGTTTTGTGCAATTCTGAATTGAGATCCTACCAATGCCGCTGATGTAGTTTATTGCTTTTTCAGTCCTTTAAAATGATCAAGCTTCTACTTAACATTTCTAACCAGTTCTAATTATGACTAAACTAGCTTATGCCCGTGGCTTCGCCCGCGTGGATCCCAGGGGAACGCAAACCGGGAATTAATAGTACCATATGTGTTCATTCAGCCTACGATCTATGTGTCTAGTCTCATCCAAATCTGTTCAACGTAAACCTTTGATGGAGTGACAAATATCCAATATTGAGCCACTGACATTTCGCCTATGTTTTTGAAATCCCACTTAATCGATCCAGTTGAGTCTGTCGGCCACATTTCCAGACACAAAACTAATAATATATTACCCCCGTCCGCGTAGTTGAACCTGAGACCTCCTGAACATCGCTTTACATAAACACAAAATCACATAGGACGCAGTAATTAAAAGCAGGCATTAAAGGTGTAGCCAAGAATAAGAACATCTTATCATAAATTGTTCATATATTATAAATAAAATTATAAATTAATTGCTACTTGTTGTAAGTACAAATGCCCAGTGAGAAATAGTCTTATTATATGGCCGTCTCAAACAAGTTTGAACCATTCAAGTTGATATTTAGTATATAGCTTAATAAGCAAGCCTACTTCTCTTATGATGTCGAATATAACATTAACAGGTCAAGGAGAATAGGACGCAATATATTTCTTTGATTTAATATACTAATAATCTCAATGTTGTAGTCACAGAATTATTACATCTATATTTCGCCAGTTATGTTTCATAATCTACAGGGAGATTTAAAATTTTGTTTTAATAAATAATTTACCATCCCAATAACACTTTAACAGAGTTGCAACGGGAATGGGAAGGTCACGTCACGTTAGCAACTAGTCTGTTGACTTATTATGATATAATATTATTCATAATTAAGGCCTGTGGTTAGTTAGAGGAAACAGCAAAACCGAAATCATTTTCTTCTAATGGTTTTTTTTTTTGGCTTATGTTAAGTTAAAAACAGGAATCCGGCGTTTTAATGACCGACGTGTGTGCATTATCATGCTCGCTGAATCGAGACATTCTTCAACTAAAAATAAAAAGGATTTAAAGTTTTGCTACAAACTTTAATAAATTACTGTTCCACAATTCACATCTATCTCATTTTGTATAAATAATAAATAATCTCATCACACAACATTATGCCAATGATTTCCAGAGTATGGTAGAGGCGTAGGGTTTACTAGCAATACTAATATTTATTTATATATTTATTAGAATATAAGATATAATAGATAGAATATAGACCATAAGTACATTCTGTCACTAACCCATTGCTAAACAACCTATGGACTGTTCATGTCTGAAATAAAGATATTATTTTATATATTTACTATTTAATTAATTATGCTTAATGTAATCGTATGGAACACACTTCCACATTTATTACAGCAGCGCAAGACTGGTGTGGCTAAAAAGGTAGAAGCTTATGCCTAACAGTGGACAGCGATAAGGTGACTTACAAATTGTAAAAGATTTACAAAAAACTATTTTTTTAAAACATCGTTTGACATTTAGTTGATTCGTATTGTGGGCTAGCAATAACTCCTATGTGGCGGGGGACTTCACAAACATTGAAATAGCCATCGCAAACAATAATGAAGTACGGAATAACTATTTATATAACATAAAACCCAAAACAATTATACCTGAAACGGAACAAACCTAGGCGTTTACAATCACAACAGTCAAACCTACGCTTTTCAGCTAATCCGACAATGTCGTAGAGAAAGAATATAAAAATATTCTCTATAAGTTCTAAGATAATTCTATTTATAAAATAGAAATAGTAAATAGTCGCTGTCAATGACTGCACCAAGATTTGCACATAAATGTTCAAAAGCTATTTTACACGCGCCTAAATCAAAAGCAGGTAGAGAGCTTTGTAATATGAGGTTACTACCTGATAGTCCATTCATCGCTAAGCTGTTCGGTAAAATCACCAAACTAAACCAATACAAAAACCACAAGTTTTGTTATTAGTATTGAACATATCGAATTAATATTAATTCAAGCTACGTACTACGTTATCTGAAGTTAAAACCGTTGTTAGTATCTAGTAAGTAAGTTGCTCTACCCTAGTGGCCGGTGTATAGTGTGCTCATGCATTATTATCTATCGAAGTGACCACACATACCGTTGATTTCAGAGCAAACCAGAACACATGCCAAACTAATTTATGAGTGTGCAAGAACATTCATCGGTTTGGAGCGGTCGGTGGCGCGGCAGTCCGCCGATTTACCAAATTGCTTTGGGAACTGATTGGTACCCGATGAATTTAAGCATTAATTCAATTATCAATCACGCGGCCAACAACACCATGTTTGAATGTATCAATACCGCTGCGAGTTGGGTACCACTTCACCTAACCATAATTTGAACGTCAATACATGTAGGTATGGATATAAAAAGTATCTCAATTTACGATTAAGAATGTTCATAAAACAAATCCAACTCATTTTTGTCTAAAGCACATAAAGGATGTATATTGTGTTAGCACAAGTAGCCTCTACGGCTTCAAGCCTCATTTACACTACCAGCGCAACGTTAGCGTTTTACTAAAGACAAAAGTTGTAAACTTCTTTTAGTTTTTTCTGATTAAGTTTGTTGTGGGTTCTAAGACAGTTCCGCACTTTCCGGGATGCTCTAAGCGCACACAGTACGCTACTAACGTCGGTGACCTCTTTAATAAAAACTTGAGATAAGTATAGTATAGTTCAACCGCACAGTTCTGATTATAAAAGGCGAAAAAGACGGTTTCGGCCCAATCCAGTTTTTGTTACTAGCTTCCGAACACTGGCGAAGCCATTAATTATTTCGAATATTCGAAGAAGCGTTCTATATCAGCATAAAACAAAATAAAAACAGTATCATGTATTCAGTAGGTCACCGGTCGTTTTATTTACCTATTTATATGTAGTCTTAATACCAAGACTACAAAGAGAATTGTAATAAAATCAGTTTACTTTTCATAAAGTACAATATCTATTGATTCCACGAATTGTGAAAATAATATTTTAGTCTGGTAGGCGGAACGCTCGCTTTTAATTATGCCAGAACTTGTCAATAACGAAAATAAAATCAATTTTTATTGGCATCCGCAACATCATGCGCCGGTAGCGTTGCCGCTGGCGATTTCATTCCAAATATATAGTTTTTTATGTCGCTTTACAATGTTCGTTCACTGCGATATTAATCGATCACGTTTTCATCAAAATTTAATGTAGTACCAGCCTGTCACAATAATTGTCATGGGCAAAAGTGAATTAACAATATTTACTTTCCGTCCCGTATACTCGTATAGCAAATGTGGACAAAGGATATATCATTATGACATCTAGCTCCAAATTATATTACTAATGTACTTAAAGTTACCCTAGAAAAGTTGCCAACAGTTAGCGGTCTTGTTAACAAGAACTTTATAAATTACAGCAATTACTGTTGTTAAAGTTTTGGTTTTTGCCATGTTAATTTTACGTTTAAAAAGAACTTTGGATATCGTCAAACGACTTGTACCATCGTCGATGACTTAGGTTAGTCACTAATTGTCTCAGTGCATTAAACAATGTTCCTTATGTTAATGTGACATAATATTTTGATCAGCCTCGATAGCGTAGTGGTTACTGTAACCGACTGCCACGCCTGAGGTCGCGGGTTCGATTCCCGCAAAAGTCAAACATTAGTGTGCATGAATGTGGATGTTTGTCTTGATCTAAGTGTTTCTATGTATAGTATGTATGTATTTACAAAAAAAAGTATATATGTATATTTATCCATTGCCTAGTACCCATAGTACAAGCTCTACTTAGTTTGGGCCAGATGGTGTTGTGTGTATGTAGTAGAATATTATTATTAACAGCTAGGTTGGTACTACCGTGCGAAATATGACTACAGAACACCCATAACTATACTGCAAGATTAAATATATGTATTTCTAAGAATTCAATAACAGTGTCATGCTAAATGCAAAATAAATTAAATAAAATTGATTTCAATATATTTATTGTTACTACTAATAATAATAATGTCCTCCAGACCGAATTTCGGCCACGGCGCGGCAGCCAGTCCTCACGGAGACTGGCCATCTTATTCATTATCATATTTTAATGTATAAACTAACACACATTACAGTAATACATGTTTTATGCAAAGGAAAATAAATATTCCTTGAAACAATATTTATGGCAAGACTAGGTACATAAGTTAATTAACAGACTTATAATATAATAATAATGTCCTCCAGACCGAATTTCGGTCACGGCGGCCAGCCTTAACGGAGACTGGCCATCTGCGCAGGAGATATTATAGTGCACAAGTGTGTGCGCAAACACAAGTACACTCTCTGTTCCCTAACTATCATGACCCGATGGGACGTTAATCCGACACGACTGGAAAGAAATCAGGCGCAGGACCAACGGATTTACGTGCTTTGTGAGGCACGGGGGTGTCTAACAACGCCAACTTCCTAACGCCGGGCTGCTATTGAGATTTCTTAACTGAAAAACCCAATAACTTTTTGTTGGCCCGACCCGGGATTCGAACCCGAGACCTCATGCACAGCAGTCGCATGCTGCATGCGTCGCTGGTGGCGCAGCGATAGTATATGCAACTGCTAATGAGGCCTTGGGTTTGATTCCCGAGTCGAGCAAAGTGGTATTGGGTTTTTAATTCCAGAAATTTTCAATAGCATTATGAAGTTTGGAATTGTGCTCGGTAAAAGGCAATTTGCTTGACCCCTATGCCGTAAGATCTAAATCTATAAATGGCGAAATGTGGGTGCAATATATATTTACCTACCCATTCGGAATAAAGGCGTGAGACTACGTATCTATTTTTATTAGTTATGATATAGTTTTAGTACATTTTGCACGAATACCTCCATTCCCAATTATTTTTTTGGTATAAATAGTATCCTATAGCCTGCCCAGGATTAAAAATATAACTGTTCCAAATTTGATTAAAATCGCTTCAGTAGTTTTTGATACATACAGACAGACAGACAAAAAATTACTGATTGCAATCACCTCTCAATAGTTATTTTGTACTATATTCAATGCACAGAAGTGACCTGTCTACAATTTTATTATAAGTATATGTCTATTGAACTTTTATTAATCTATCAGAATATTTTGTGATCGCTTAGTAATAACAGCGTCAACCGACAAGACAGCTGTTTTGTAACGATGAAATTAATAATATTGAAGTTAATCATTCTAGTAGAGAGAGCTTTTTTAAAGGTACCCAACATTGTGGTTTGCACATAATGATTATTCTCACCATCACATATAACATGGTTCGGTATGTTCACAGCTATTGTGCAGTGGATGCTATGCTAAATGTATCAATCACTTTTTTAAACGATGCAAGACAACGTGGTGACTAATCTCAATGATGTTAAAAAATGTTTACATTAACTAAGCATTGAAATTAATGCCAAAATTAGCTGTCGCATTAGCTTAAGACTAAAAATAATGTTATTAATAGCAAACAAAACGAAAAGAACGGTATAAAGCAGGTACATTTATACCTCTTAAGGTCGATTTTTCAATGGTCAGATAACTTTTATCTGGGTAATATGTTTGACGTTTTGACAGCTTTTGTATAGAAAATATGTCATACCGCCATATTTATTCTTCAGATAAAAGTTATCTGACGATTGAAAACTCGGACCTTAAAGAAATAGTTTGTTGTTTCGATTGCTGAACATATAAAGAACTGCTTCGATCATCACAGAGTGGTCGCCTCGACACTAACACTGGACTGAGTGTTATGGGTTCGATCCAATCACGGCACAAAAATCTGTGTGATCCAATAATAGTTGTACCGGGTCTGGTTGTTCTTTGTGCCACTTACTTGAACGTTTGTAAAGTTCGCCGCGCCGACATAAATAAATAGCGCGGGAGCCTTAATTAAAAAAAGAATTATAATGAATTATAGATAAAGAATCAAGACTGGACCCATTACACCTACGTCACGCGTATTCAATTCTTTTCGGCTCTTGGACTACTTGCCCAATAGCAAAATTAACATAAAATATTCAAGTATAATTCATAATATGTTATATAGTTAGGTATAATTCTTATTTATTGAGGATTATGCAATATACCTACATCAAATACAGCATACAGACCCAATAAATATACTAGCTTCTAGGTGCCTCCTTTTACCTGCGCCCGAGCATCCGACGGGAACGCATTCCAGAATCAACGTTCTCTAAATGTCTCCAAGTATTCCAAGATATGATCTATCTATGGGCCAAGTTGTATACAAATCCGTCTAAGGGTTTACGCGTAATTAAGTAACAAACATCCAAACACCTTTTCAATGTTTCACATTTATAATATTAGTAGGACATTTGCAATGCTTAGTTAATTTATTGAAATTTGTATCGTGTTTATTAGGCGTAACTTATGAAGTTACTCATTGCCACTGGTGATTTAGCACATGAAAAGCCAAATATATCGCCTTAGAATTTAAAAAAATTATATATCACTATAACGAATTTAAAAGGTGTGTCGTACGAGTCATAGATTATTTAAATAAGATTGCATAATATTTACCTGTTATGGTTACATTTATAACTAACATATGAACATACGGATAAATAACTTTTATATTGATTCATCTGTATTCAATCACTTTTGTAGGTGATTAAATACAGATGAATCAGTAGTAGTTTTCGCTATCAATAACTTTTATCCAAGCCTACACTGTCACGGTAAATAATATCTAGACATACAAGATCGTACGTATTCTCTAACCTGTCATACAAAAACAAATCTAATTACCTTTATCGTACCTTTTTGTGTCTAAAATCAAACAGAGCTCTAAAAGCTCAAAATGGATATAACGACGTTAAAACCACTACGACGAAAGCTAACAAACGATAAAATAACAAACGTTACACGACAAAATATGATAGCAATGAATATACAAAGAACGAGCCTCGAAAGCAGTACACTATTGAAATATTCAGCCGAACAATCAAGATCGCTCTGCCTGAGTTCCCATTGTTACCAGGGCCGAAACATCATTATTGTCAGCGAAAGTCTCCGCTTTTACGAGAAGAAAGCGCAAAGCCATTGATGGTAGGTAAATAAGGTTGCTGTTCTACAAAATTTTACTTATTTCAATATCGTTGTTTCCCTTATCAAAGTTTCAACTACCTATCTTATAGTATTCGAAATGTTAATAGTGAACAAACTTCAGTACATTTGACTCGAACAATTAATTATTGTGGATTTGCGGTTCTAGTCGGTCTCGGTCTAGGCTGTGATTGTTGTTCTAAATCAATGTAACTTAGACATTTTAGAGTGTAGAAGTTTCATTAAGCACCGTGATGACAGCGTATTTGCAGTAGTATTTTTGTAGATGTCTGATGGAAAGGGTGTCTAAATCGTTAAACCAGTTTTTTGAGTACCGAGCGGTGCGGTGCGATGCACGGTGCTGTGCCAGTATTAAAGCCTGGCTCTAGTCTCTTGCGTCAATGTGTGGTTTGAACTTGAACAAGCCACTTGCTTATACTGCCTATAATCATTATTAATAGAAATCTCGTACATCCGCTATTATAATTTAAGCGTAGTTTCTAAAGTCTGTATTTAACAGAACGATTCGGTCACATTTTAGAGGTGTATCGTATTTATCATAGTCGTGTCATCATAAAAAAGGCTAAATAGAATGTATATCTCTAAAATGTGTATGTATTTTATGTGTATGTATTTTAACCTGTTTTAAAGGTAGGTACAACAACAAATCCTAACAACGGCGCGATGTAATTTCTACTATCTAATAATCGATTATTATCGGTATTTTACTTATTTTATTTGGATTTTATGACGGACACAAAACCAGACGTTCCATTAACATCCTTAAAACTTACTATGTGTGTCGTAGTATGTAGTTATACTATCAGTATTATTATTATTTGTATGATCAAGTTTTTTAATGCCCGACTTCAATGAGTGCTACTCTATATGAAGAGCTCCGTGTTCTCAGATTTATTGGGTTAACCTTATTACTCTAACCAAGGAATAAGCATAGAGGACTACACGACCTACAACATTAACCTCACCTTTATATTATATACTCTATATGTATAGTACTTTGATTGAAAGAATATATATGTACAAACACTAAGTACATACATAATAGTATACATGCAAATTAAGAATATATGAATGCAAAATCTAGATGTCATGCATCATTATATAAGCATAATAAATAAATAGATAGCAAATGGCTCATAGAGTACTTACCGAGCTTTTAAGCTTATACATACTTATAGTGTAAAAACTAGAAAAGGATTCTAGTATGATTTTTTATTTGTACATGAAATTATATATATAAACGCATTTATATGTATTTCCAAGAAAATTGGCCCAGCGCTGTAGCCATGACAATGTAACAAATAGAGATATTTTGTATTCTTAATACGAGTATGGATGCCATTTAATATGAGTTTATTTCAGACAAATAAATTTTCACTTAAAGTAAACAAAAATAGCGTAAACTCTTTATAAATAATTTTTCATTTCATCTCATGTTAAGACATTTGCATTTTCATATAGTTTTAAATAGTTCTTATTATCTCTATCCCTATCTGAATTATGGTTCCTATTATATCAATAGCAATGTAGCAGCAATAAACATAAAATAAAAAAAATAGTCTAATCTTTGTCGAAGCAACCATACAGATAAAAGAATATAACTCATGTGCAGTATGTAACTAGTCCTTGTAAAATATAAACTCGTCCAGAACAATGGTCCGTCCCAGAATCAAGTTACTGTTAGCTTATGATACTGCACTCACATTGCGCGGTTAACAAAAGACGATTTGATCGTAGGTGTCCTGAGAGTGACTCCACTTATTTATATTAACTGTGTCTGTGTGTGTCACAAACCTATATAATAAAACATTAAGTTATCACAATATCCTGCCTATTGGTATTAGTGATGCCCGTTTAGTATTCGAGCATTGACTTTATAAAGTACCTATAACATTTTAATACAAACAAGACGCCGTCCCAAACCTCCAAATACTCATCGATCTTAATAAAAAACGATTGAGAACTTTGAATCTTAAAATGTCTAAACACAGCCAACCAATTTTATCTGTATTTAAAATTAAAAGCGCCACCGGCCAATAAATCAGGAATGTTAACTGCTTCGGGCTCACATAAAAGGAAAGAAAAAATCTATTTAAAAGAAACACTCGCAAGAGGAAGTGACCAAACCCCAGAGCGCCATTCAACCACACCTACGATAAAATCCTACAAAAGGCTCTACGAACAAAATCACCCATCCAAACACAACCCAAAGGTCCAAAAATAAAGCACTATCCCTACTTTACTCTCTCCATTTTGCTAATATTACAAATTACTTACAGTGAAGGATATTCTAGCTAGCATACTTACACATGTAGTTATAAGTAGGTATGTTACATGGTATAATACTGACAACTAAAACTAAATAAATTTGTAGCAAATTTATTTACTTTTAGTTGTCAGTATTATATTAATATTTAATTAATAATATCTACATCTCAATTAATTTCTACATCTCAATTCCATTACTCAAGTTTTGTACTGACCCTTCTTACAAAATATTATACTATAAAAAGTACAAAATGCAAATTTTAAAAACAGACCGTCATTATCTGGTCCATTTGTGTAATTTCGTATTTTGTTGTAATACAATACTTTGCTTTAAAATCTTGTTTCGAAATTCTCACCATTGGACCCGTTTAGAGCTTGGTTCTAATAAAAAACTGAATCGAACGGAAATGAAATAACGTTAACCGGTTTTTCTCCGGTGGGCTGGGAGGTAAGCTTGAAACTTTTTACCTTTTTTGTCGCCATGACACCGACTCTCCATAGGAAACATTTTAGGCCGATTTTATTCTTCAACTTGTACTTTGAATAGTCTAGTATAATACAATGCAATCCACCAAATACATTATTTATTCCAACTGTGAGACTCGTTTTAATCTTATGAATGAGCAAGTTAGTTCCAACCGGTTTGTCCGGATACGATAGCTATAAAATGTAACCTTGTCTGCATGAAGGAAATGGACATCTGTCTGCAGAACACAACTATATTAGAAAGATAATACAAGTTTGTAATAGGTACATTATATTTAAGCTAATAATTCTATAAACTGAATCATATACCTTAAATAAACACGACCTAATATCGGCTGTTACATCCGGTATCCGCGACATTCAAAAGAGGTTAAACATATTTAGTGACAACACGTTTCGACATGTTGCATGCTAGTTATATCACTCATACTTATTAGCACAAGTATGTTAGCTTAGTATTGCGTCGGTACTAGGAACGTTCTGCCCACGCCATCCTGTGTGAGTGCGCCGTGTGTATACTGATACTTGACGAGACAAAGATAAATCATCACGTTCTTACTTAAACCACCCAAACATAGACACATATAATATTTTACATTAATGTAATTGATGTTAGTGATACATCATGCTATCATGTGACAGTACTTCGTTTCCAGAAACAGAACTGACATGTATCTTTGACTCATTCGCATCAAGTGGTGTATTGTAATGGGTGTTAATCGGGTGAGACCAATTCAAACAAAGAATATATTTTATAATCGCCTGGTTTATTTTCCCATTTTACTGCTAAAACTCTTATTCCTTTTCAACATAAAATTTACACATTCATTATCGTACATCGATTAACATTCACCGAGAATTACATTTAGTAATATATCATTTATATTACTTTCAGGGGGAATTCAATATCTTTGGATAGGTCGTGTATGTCTTACACAGTATAGTTACTATTATATTCATGTAACATCTTATTTGAGTTTCAACAATCAAGATATATTTATATTCAGTATTTAATTATTTGGCGATCATAGACGATACCATTCCATATCACGTAATAATTTACACTTACATTCTTCAACTAATCAGTCGCGGACCCTTCGCATTCGGATCCAATGTAACTTTCCATTAATTATCTAAATAAATAATATGATACAAAAAATATTACACTAACAACCTGTTTAAGTATAAATTACACATACCTTACGTATAAGATGATTTCTAGCTTACGATACAAATTTACAATTGTGACATGTCATCTAGGTATGTAAACAAAGCGTTCCCATATCAGATTAAACATCCGTAGCACAGCCATCCTGAAAGTTGTCGTCGGCCGAGGGCCTGGTGATGGTGAGCACACGCTTGATGGCAGCCACGGGCGGCAGCACCGGCGGCGCCCGCTGCCACACGCGGAGCGTGCGCGCGCCGCCCACCGGCAGTCCGTAGTCGGGCGGGTACGGCCCGTCAGCTGGTGGCGGGCCGGCCGCGTTCGTCGAGGCCACTGCGTGTGACCGTGGGAAGGTACGGCTCATGTACCCTAGCTCCTCCTGCGAGCCGTCCACGCTGCAGTTCTCTATTATCGGAGTTCTATCGTTGTAGTACGTCGGTATAGCTGTACTCACAGCGCGAGCCAAATTACTTGCTTGATTCATTTTCATTTGTTCCCAAAGGCCTGATGGATATAATGAATCGGAGGCCTCGCGGGCGTATTCGCCGCTACCTGGCCGTACGACACTATCCGGTCTAGTGTCGTTAATAAGATCCGGATCTATAGTACCAGAAACAGTAGGAGACACGACGACGGGCCCATTTGCTGCTACAACGCTCCCTCTTCCTTCATAATGATTTGTAGTATAAGGTATATCGTTAGCCCGCGGCGGCTTTATAACAGGGTTACATTTGGGGTCATTGTGTCCATCCTGTCTGTTAGCCAAAACAGCTACGTGGGGTCGATCAGTTGTTGTCGGATGTACTTCATTGCCAGATACGACTCTATCTATAGTATTTGGTGTTTTACTCTCACAAGCCGGCGTTGGTCTAAACCGGACGAAGGTAATAAGGAGAGCTAAAGATATGACGACGACAACCAAGAACAATGCGGCTCCGAGGCTCGCTATTTGCGCGCTACCCAGCGATGCCATGCCAGCTGCTAGCTGTGTTACATGCACAGTGAAGTTAGCTTCGGCATTACCACCCTTATTTTCTGCAACGCAATAAAACTCGCTAGAGTCAGTTTCTTGCGTATTTGTCAATATCAAGGAAGACTTTTTCTTCGAATCTCCTTCTTCGAAGATGTATATTTTCTGGTGAGAATTAAAGTGAGTTCCATTTTGAAGTAATCGCCCGTTCCAATACCAGTTGATAGTCGCACTCGGTACAGCTTCAGCTCGACAGGTGATCGTAGCGTTCTCACCCAGGGCAGCTTCAATGTGTCTACTGATGGGTAAAATTTCTGGTTTGCACGCAAATTCTTCAATAGGTAGTTCAGAAAATGGTCGATTGGCTAGACGTGTGGGTGCGTGGCAACTAGGCGTCGCAAGTAGTTTACGTTTTGCTAACCACAATTTGAGGTCCCGAAGCCGACAGTCACAAGTCCAAGGATTGTCTGACAAATCTATCGCTCGTAGCTTCTCTACTCTTTCTAATGAACTTAGAGGCAACTCACGCAATTTATTGTGATTTAATTTTAAAGATTCCAACGAGCGCAAATTCCTAAACGCATCTGGGGCTATATCTCTAATGTCACACTTCGACAAGTCAAGTTTGACGACGCTTCCGAGATTGCTTAAAGCATCAGAGTGAACTTTTAATATAGGGTTTTGAGCCAATGTGAGGTCTCTAAGGAAAGGTGCGTCCTTGAAGCTGTTTGAAGGTATCTGTGTAAGTAAATTATGAGACAGATCTAATTCAACTAAATTCGTTAAGCCCCTAAAAGCTCTATCGTGTATTTGGCCAATATTACAATTGCGTAAATAAACCCTTTGTAGGTTAACTAGTCCAGTTCTGGCGAAAGCTTCCTGCGGGAGAATTTGAAGGTTATTCCCGGAAAGGTCCAATACTTGCGTAGCAGGGTCTACTGGCTCGGGCACTGTGATCAGGGCTCTGTCTATGCACTCCACAGTCTGCTTGCCCCCTTTCCACTTGCAAGCACACACCGCGGGGCACGAGCCCGGGGGTGCGATACCGGCTAATATTGTTTCCCACACCATCACACTCATTGTCACTATAAACCACCTCATTTTGTTTGAAATCCAATTTATTTTAAGTCACTGTAACATATCCTTCACTAAACGTCACACTTAGTTTTTGTGTCAGAAAAAACATAGAGTTACAAATTGTATTAATCTCTAATGATTTGTCACGTTTGAACGGCGGTATCGTATCACATCACTACTCGAGAAAGTTGGCAAACGGTACATGACGGCACGGTGTGCACGCGCGACGATTCTACATCAACTGAGAGGGAGGGATCGTCTGATCGTCTCGGTAAAAAGAGCCCGACGCATGCGCGCTGGGGGCGCCCCTCACCCCGCTCTGCGGCTCTCCTCGACCACCGAGTTGAGTAGCCCTACTCGACGCGAACTGTTGAAAGAATTCCAAAAGTGTAATTTTCTACCTGGCTCTGACTGCGGCCGATCATCC
Source organism: Catocala nupta (assembly GCA_963675205.1). NCBI lineage: Eukaryota > Metazoa > Arthropoda > Insecta > Lepidoptera > Erebidae > Catocala > Catocala nupta. Next base: position 18,730,030 of record OY776086.1, on the reverse strand, counting down.
CACTCGCTAGCCCGTCACGTTCATTCATAAATACCTGTCACTAGCGGAGGCGGCGGCGAGGCATTACTTTCAATGCCAACCGGAGATGCAACTAACAATATCGGCCTGCTCGACTGCACCGCGTAAACCGCTCCGATTGTTATACAATACACATCTTTTTGTTAAGACCACGTCAGGCAAGCCTTCAGGTAGACGGCTAATAATTATAAATGGCAATCCGAAGGGATGGCAGGTATACAACAACAATAACACAGGATGTGTCGTACAATAGTCGCGACAATTTCATTCATAATTTCGTAGCGACCAATTTTAAGGCGCTTTTAGTATTAAAATGTTTTTTTTAAACGACTAAGTAGGTATTGCATTATCCAAACACAAATAGAGCATTTAGAGTAGCAAAAATTAAAGACAGTAATAGTATAAATAAATATAAAGTCCCAATGTACTGAAAGTACACTCAGAAATTAAAAATATGTATGTATCATCTCGACTCCTGTACTGTGGCTACGAAACGTAAAATATAAAAAAGACAAAGACAATTCTGTTACGTCTCGCGCAGGACCCTCTAAGTGGAAGTAAAGCTGCGATAAATTACGGTGACTGTTCACATATTCTAGCTCAAGTGTAGGCATATGAAAGTTCGACAAAGGTTCAAAGGAAGCTAATAAAATGAAATTAGTGATGAGGGTGGCGCGGCTCGCGGCACGCGGCTGGCACGCTCCGCCATGTGCGCCTGCGCACTCAGCGGTCGTCAGCTGTTTCGGCACCTGGTGGCGCATGCCGCGTCGTGACGCGTGTGCCGCGCCACCCTGCGCACATGCTTCCCTTGTAAGGCTTCCACTTAGAGCTTTCTAATACAATTAATAGCGCCACTTGTCGCTAAATTGCCTATTATATTTCGTTTAGTTAATGGAATATGCGCCATTTTGGCACTGCCAAAAATCAAGTTCACATTTAAATCAATTAGTTAAGTATAAATTAAGGATATATTAGCAATAATTTTAGAGGTCTATCTCCAGAGAGCAATTACCTTAAAATAGCATAATTGATTGAATTGAATAATTCGAAATAAAAAGACTTTTCCTCGTATTTTATTCTTTATGCTTTTTATACGAATCAAGCAAATTTTACATTTTATAAAGGACGATTTAAAAAAAATATCTATCATAAAAGATTTCTTGCATTATGTTTAAGTTATTTGCATCATAGTTATAAAGAAAGATAAGGTTTCGTGCTCGAGTATTATCCCCAGGACTAGAAACACCCTCAATAAATGACGGTAAACGGCATAGGGGAAGACCCTATCATATTGGGATCCAATACTGTCAACGACGAATTGTAAGCATGTTAGCGCACCTCTACTACGTAGCCCTTTGGGATTTCGCTTGAAAACCAAACGCTGTGAATATTCGTCGTAATGCAAAAACATTTCAAAATAAAATATTGTCAGGAAATCATGTGAAATGAATTGTGAAAACATAATAAGTGTTCCGTTCACATCTGTTTTAAACAGAAAATATTGAATGATCAATTGATCATTCAAGATAAGATATTGAATGTATATTTTATAAGCATACTGCAGCTGTTACGTACCACGTTTCATAAAAAAACGTTCCCATTAAAGAAACAGAAACATACTTGAAACAATGATTTTACATTCAACAGCCGGATGATATCAAAACATTTTTGAAAGTTATTATGATAACATCTGTATAAGGGAAAGTAAACAGAGTCTGAACTAATAATGTAAACGTTAAAATCGGAACACCATTCTCCTTTTAAAATGCATTCATTACACGTAAACAATTGCATATTTCATTTGATTCTGACTTCCTAGTAAAGTCATCGTATTAAATACTAAATTAGGCTTATGGCGATCGATGTGTGAGAACATACACGTGTACCATGTTCGTATGATAGTTTTTGTGTAGTTGTTAATTTTAAGCTTACGTAACATAAACTCATGACGTATATTTTCAAAGGGGTAGGCAAAGATTTATACAACCATATATTTAATATATTACTCTATATTCAATCTAAGATTACACACACATTTTGCCGTCTATATTTTAAGGCCCACGTAAAAGAAAAAGAGTCTATTGTAGTTTACAAGGCAGATTTCTATACATCGTGCTTCTAAAAAACAGGAAACTACAACTAGGAAATGAAAAGCAAGACGATTACGATTGCATGCTAACATTAGCGCTCAATTATGTCACGCGATTAACGAGGCAGTTCTAAATCGAAGTATTCTGTCTTCTATAATTATATTAGTCTATCAGAGAATTGACGAAGACACCGCATGTTGAAGCGCGGATGGCAGAGTACTTTAAGTCGTCGCCTTGCCACAGCCACTGCGCCGAGTGTTGAACATTCGATCCACACACGGAACAAAAGTTTGTATGATCCACAAATTGTTGTTCCGAATGTAGGTGCTATTTATGTTCGTTGTTGGTATGTTGTATAGTCCTAGGATTTATTCCTAGGAATTGATCTATTTAAAAAAGGCGAAACATATATATCTAATATAAAGTTGCGACAGTAGACTACATTGAGGCCCTTCTGTGTGTTAAAATTATTTTAATACATTATACTGGGTGTAAGGGACGGCGTAACGAAAACTTTACTAACACGTCATTCTATAGGTACTTATCTCGACGAAAACTTCTATTAATAAAAAACGCAAGATGAAAGATTTTATATTGATTAATATAATTACGCGGTACGCAATGGATTGTTACTGATACAACGCAACTGCTTTAAATCACGCCAATTTAATAACATTTCTGTATTTTAGTATAATGTGGTAATAATTGATTTTTATTTAATAAAATGTTATGATATACAATCAGAAAAATAAAAATTTCAGATATAAATTGGGATTTTTCTGACGAAAATTCCAACGATTGTAACTTAGAACAATGGTCTGAATCTACTATTTCAGTTTTCGGTACACCACCGTCCCTTACACCCAGTATGTAATAGCGTATTTGACTATACGGTAGTACTATGTGTGACAATCCAGTTTATAACATCAGACAACTTGGAGAGTGCAATCAGCACTACCAATCGCCCAGTGGTTTGACAAAAATTCCTCGACATGAGATCAAGGCAAGTATATAGATGAAGCAACCTACGTCTTAACCATGTAAGAGTCCAACTCGTACCAGTGATTTTGTTCCACGAGATAATGTAAAGTGATCAAAGTGCCTCTTTAGCGAATGCTTCGAGCCACTGGTCTGCATCCATGAATTAAATTTTGGGTCTGCATCTCAGATCAGAGAAACTGTATGATACAAGTATCTGTTGTAGTTATATTGAAAGATTCGCACCGTTGCGGAACGGTTATGAGACGGCGAAACTATAGAATGTTGTTTATTAATATAGTTATGGATATGTCTGTCTTGTTAAAGCAGTAGCGAACGAAGGTGTGATCCGATCGTGCAGTACCGGGTAGGATTCCCGGTCACATAAAACTATATGCATATTTATTTGCGTTCAATATGTATATAGAGACGTACCGAATAGGTTCTAATAAATTGCAAACATATTTTACTAACATGTAATCCATTTATTAAAAAACAAGTACATAGTACATATTATATGTATTTACAGTTGGCTCAGAAGCAGCACACCTGTTACAGTACAGTACTTCCTACCAAGTATAGGCAATAAGATCGCCTCATTCTAAAAAGATTGTATAGAAAACTTTCAATATTTCAGTAAGTATCGGTTAAAGACGGCTCCGATATAACAAGCTGTACGTTATACATCAATGATATTATCCAGACGCGTAACATAATGATACGATCCTCGTTACATTTGAAAGTATGTATGTAATATCAAACCTTTATGATTGTCCAAATTATACTGTTCAACGGATATATGCTAAAACTACCACCTTTACACATTTTATGTAGTCGTCTTAATACACACATACATACATAGATTCACGCCTGTTTCCCAGAGGGGTAGGCAGAGACTACGGATTTCCATTTGCTACGATCCTGACACACTTCTCTGGCTTCATTCACTTTCGTAACATTCCTCATACACGCTCGCCAGTTTAAGGTGCTCTTAACCTGGCCTTTATCCAAAACGTCTCCGATCTGATCAAGAAACGTTCGCCTACGACTGTACCATTCACACTAGCCTTATAAACTTTCTTAGTCAGTCTTTTCTCGTCCATTGTTTCTACATGCCCAAACCAGCTTAACATACCCATTTCTATTGTCGACACTATATCACCTTTTATGCCGCATCTCTCTCTAATCACACTATTCCTTATTCTATCTTTCAGAGTCACACCACATATATTTCTCAGCGCTTTCATTTCTACAGCATTTATTCTGCTCTCATGCTTCTTTTGCCATACTCAACTTTCACTTCCATGCATAAGTGTAAGCACTAATAGTCCTCTATGAACAGCCAAACGTGCCTTTTTGGATACATTTCAACTGTTCATAAAATCGCGCAAAGCGCCATTCACTTTATTGCCAGCAGTCGTCTTAATAAATTCATAAAATTTTGGCCACGGTGGCTTATCTTAACGGACACTAGTTATCTGCGCAGTAAATTGTATAATATAGAAACACAAGTGCACTTTCTATTCCCTTAGTTTCATAGTCCGATGGGACGCACCACAATTCAATACCGGAGAGACAACTAGCACTAGACTTCTTATGTATATGCGTTATCGCTTCCTTCCTAACTCCAAGCAGTAACTCTTAACACAAAATCTAATAACACTTTTGATGGCCTGGGATTCAAATTGACTTTGATTGACTGAACGGATGACGTAATAGTTTCAGTCGTCGCTTCGCCGCTGCCGCCAAGTGTTGTGGATACGAATCCCACATGGCACAAAATATTTGTGTGAAAACAGGTGAAGTCATGATCCGCAGTCGTATATACTAGTAAGTAGACCAACTAGGCACTCTGAATATTGTTATACTAGCTGCCCCGCGCAACTTCGTCTGCTTCACATAAGAGAATTTTCCCCGATTTTGCAACATTTTCATTTATGCTCTTCTCCTATTGATTGTAACGTGATGTTATATAGCCTATAGCTTTCCTCGATAAAAGGGCTATCCAACACTGAAAGAATTTTCAATTCGAACCAGTAGTTTCTGGAATTAACGTGTTCAACCAAACAAACAAACTAACTCTTCATCTTTATAATATTAGTATAGATTTTAGAAAGTAGAAAGTCATAATAATCCTCCAAATAATATAGCGCTTTATAAGTCTCTAAAGCAATTACTCAAGCCCAATAAATATACTACAACTGTATTTTGTTTCTTGTAATAACCAAGTCTCTGGCCCTATACCAGGCATAATACCAAACTCCCTGTAAACACTGTGATTTTCTTAACTTTGCCCTGTTACCCATTATGAATATGTTGAGATTACATTCTAACTAATATTATGATTGCGAATGTGAGTTTGTTACGCTTTCACGTCTTAATTACTCGACCGATCGTTATAAAATTTCGCATACTCGTTGTTTGGAGAACACAGAAGGACATAGGGATATATGCAGAAAAACTACTGTTCAAGTAGCAGTCCTTACAAAACCTAAATTTACGCAAGGGAAGCCAGAGGCAAAATCGAGTAAATATATAAAAACGTGATAAAAATATTTTAAAATATACACGTATATCAGAATCAGGTATTTTCATCCTTGTTTACAGTGTTCTTTGAAATATCGTTAAGTGTTTCATTAACAATTTTATGTTGACACTTTATTACTGAGTTTTTGCTATAAAGTCATCATCATTGCCAGCTTTTATCGACCCACTGGGCATAAGCCGCCTCTCTTTATCGCCCTCTGTCTCGTCCCTGTTTTGTGATAATGTCCAAGCCTTACCGACAAGCCCCGATATCAGCAAACCTTTTGATTAAGAAAATAATATGACATACATGATGCCCACACTTCACTTATTTTCAAAACCCTTTCATATGTGAGTGTCGCAGGCGTGTGTACACACACAACACAATTCTACCGTTTCACTTTTTAGTACTTTACTAATGCAATGCTCTCTAGAAATGCAAATAAAAACTTGTTCCGCCCAATGGTTTCCTTTTAAAAAGCCCAGAAGAAAGTAAGCCTACTTTGCTATGTATAGCAATCATCGCCAATAAAAGCGATAAAAACATTAGTTGAAATGAGAACTGGTTTGAAATTCGCTGTATTTAATGTCCACCTAAATACCTAATTGCATTTAAAATGTTGCTCGAATTCACATCTGTACGTTTATTTTTCTCGGGCTTCTTAATGGCCACAACGTCGGCAATAATTAACAGCAAAACGAGCGTCCCAATTTAATGATTATGAGCTAGTTCCGGTGGTCAGTGGCCGCGCCGACACTTCTCTGTGCGAAAACTAACAACAAGCCGGCAATGTACACTTGAAGGATAAAATAATTAAACATTTGACGAGTATTCCGCCTCACACGAGTTTAAATGCCAAGTGTCATATGACTCACTTGAAAATTTTATTAAATGATGTATTTGTGGCGCATGTAAGTCCGGTTTTAAATTATAAAGTAGGACAATGTTCTCATGATAATTATACTTGAAACAACGTTTAGGCGGATATTTATGGCTTGAAGTCTATTCTAGTTTTATAAAATAGAATTAGAAGTTATCGTATGTGTCTTATGGCAAAACAACATAGATCTTGTTTGTTGTATATATGTTATAAGTATACATATATAATAACGACTAAACGCTGAAGGTACTCCAGCGTTTTAATCAGGCACTCGAAGATACAATACGTATGTACCTATATTTATTATATGTTTAGTATCTAAACTAAACTTATAATTTAAATAGTTTTGAAGTGTAAAGTGGAATCGAGCTATCGTTACCTACACACTGATCTAGTCCCGACCTATTAAGTCGGACGCATCATATTGAGACTTCAACGACAAATTTCAATATACTTGTTCTATATCTGCTAAGAGAACATTGTTCCTTCAAATGGAAACATCTAATAGAAACACGCCATCCTACATTTCTGTTTTATTAAAAAGCTCTATTCTTGTAAGTGAAGCAATCTTTCATCTTTTCTGGCTCTGATATGACATAAATTCCTTTCATTCACTTCTTACCTAACACGTTAAGGTCTTCTGACACTTGCTGTCATTTTCATGTATTGCAAGTATCTGCACAAAACTAATGGTTATTGAAAACAACGACCATTACAAGAATTAATAATCGGAATCGTCAAAATTTGTCTATGGTGCGTTTTGAGAAACGATACTAAAGTAACGCTACACAAGTATGACACAGTCTATGCCCAGAGCGGACACGATATGAATGAGATACAACTTCTTCTGTATATTTCAAATAAATGAAATTCAGTAGACTTAACATACATTACAGTTCGTTGTAATGTACTTGCAATACTTAAACATTGAAATATAAAATGTCGTAAAGATAGTTACTCGCACTTTTTGCATAACATTTGGTAAAAATAATCGTATTTTTTTAGAGCTCATAAACAGAAAGTTGCCCTTTACGTGTATTTGGGGTAAACCACAACACGTTTTCAATCTTTGAGCCAAATATACAGAAGTATATAAGCTCACGAATCGAATTTCGATCGAGTTTATGTATGAGCCAAATCGGCTTAATAGTTTCAAAACAGAGTTGGCTTAAACTGTGCTAACTAAATGTTTATTACCGGAAATATATAAACAATACGAAGTTTAATTGTACAATTTTACACATTTAGTATATAATATAGGTAATCGTATGTAATTTTATTTGAAGTCGAGAATGAGTACATTGCCCACGATATGACGCGCCGCCGCGGCTGACGGAGATTTTTTGAGTTAACTTAACATGTTTCACTCGTTCTACTTTTATCAAGCTTCCCTTTATACAATTGTGCTAATATTCCTATTTCATTTTGATAATGACGTAACAAAATTCATTTCATTGTTTTTAACGACACGGACGCGAGCAAACAGCGGCTGATAGACCGTCCCGAGACCATTAAGGCTCAATAACTGCCGTTCGACGCACAACATTCTAAATTTCGACATCGGCGCATGCTGAGGATAATCTGAATAAGAAGGCAATTTTAGAGCACCCTATTTCAGATCTGAGGGCAACTGGTACGATAAGGTTGGTAATGGCGCCACTCGGTAAATTAAAAAGCATGGTCTAACTTCGACCTCGCCGGAGGAATTGCGCCGCATATTTGCATTTCAGTTTTACCCTCTAAAAGTTGCTATTATAGATGAACTGATTACAACATAACAATAGTCGCTGTGTACCGTATCTCTATCGGGAAACCGCAAGGTGTTGTTAAGATATAACTTATGCTAATGAACTGTATAAATTACTATAACCCTTATTTAGAACATGGGAGACACATTATACTGTAATATAAAGGGCAAAGTAACTTATAATTATATTTTAATATATTTATTTTTTATGTTACAATCAGCCAGCTTAAGACTACTATTTGGAAAAACAAATCATTACACCTGAGAAACCTTTTTAAGCTAAAGTATACCTGTGCTAGAAACATTGAACCTTTTCCAGCAATTGTGCGTGTGTAACGCTATCTCGGAGGTATTTTTAATTTGTAACACTGTACTTATTCTGCTTGTGCGGCGAGTATTATTACGAAATAAGGATAACATTGAAGTGAAGACTAAATACCAGCGTTTAATCAAGTAATATTCGATATCCTAATGTTAACTAATAATAAATGCGATTACAAGTTTGTTTGTTATACTTTCACGCCTTAACTACTCGACCCATCATCATGAAATTATTTTATTAGGTACAGAAAAGACATAAGGTGTCTTTCATCCAGAAAAAAGTACTGTTCCCGAGTAATACAAAATTGACGTAACCTACATTTACGCGAGAGAATCCGCAGACAGTCTTAATCGAGTAGTATTATAATTAAAAAATCTACATTGTTACTCATTAACATAAAGATAATGCAAATCACAAATTGGCTTCAAATGTGTGTAGTATTGTCAAATGGCGTGACATGTGTTCCCTAGAAATTCATCCGACGAAAACCTACTTTGGTAGATCGGACAAACCGTGATAGTACAAATACAAAGTCCACATTTGTGGCAAAGTGGCCACATATGTCACGTAATACACCTATGACAGGACACAATATTTGTTAGGTTAACTTTGTGTTTGTCACGGCTTAAAGTCACAGCCCATGACTTAGTTAAGCCAGTAGAATACTTATATGTGGCAATTTAAACTCAAACTGCAGAAGTACGACTGGTGTCCACTGAAGGATCTCAGCTTAACAAACTTGTGCTATGTTTCTGCTGTCGACTCCATAAGGAGAGCCTGTACTGTCAGCAAGCTTGTATCCTGTAAAACTTGTCCCTTGCAGCCAGCCTGCTAGCACTACGAATGTTTTATTGAGCGGTCGACAATGTGCAGCTAATGGATTGTGCGTATTCATAAGCTATGATGACCGCTTGGCATTAGACGGGCCAGGCCGTATGCTTGTTGGCGCCTTAGGTCCGGTTTCTGTTTTCAAGAAACTAGTAGTTTTACCTAAGGACAGTGAATTTTGTCACATATCTATTCTATGAAAAATATTTCACATTTAACTGTCCAAAGCTAAATGGACCCATTTCAAGAAATGAGTATATAGGAACCGGATCTAAGCTTTATAAAAAATATTATATACAATGACATAACATTAAGATACTATTATTACATAATTACTTTTAAACATTATTTATTAAAAGGCACAACATTTACAAACATTCAACCAACGGACACAAAGAACATCCAGACTCGAAACAACCATTTGTGGATCACACAATGTTTCATCCCGTGTGAGATTCGAACCCACAACACTCGATGGATTGGCAAGGCGGCCACGTAAACCATTACGCCATCCGTGCAGTCCATTAATTTATAATGCATAGAGCACTGCTTCATATATATGAAGCAGTGCTACAACAAGTAATGTTACTCAGCAGTGCCTAAAGTATACAGTAGCTAAACGAGATGGGTGTAAAAACCCAGGATTCAATCTCTTCGTCTTCAAGTGACCTTTTTTTTTAATTTTTTAATTTTCGTTTCATTACCTTTTCGTAATGTCCTATTGCTGGGTAAAAGCCTCTTGGACTTCCAAATCACTCTGTTGATAGATATCCCTTGACCTTATGACCTTGTAACCTCTATATCTCGAGGGTCTTTTGACCACATATTCTAACCGAACCGAGGGATGACCTCAAGGTATCATACACCAAGTTACAAGTCAATCGGTCCAGTGGTTCCGGAGTTATGCATGTCACTAACAGACAGACACACAGACCCACATAGTGTTTTCATTAACCTCTTCGAAGAAGACTCAGAGGTTAATATAGCAAACAGTATAACAGTACGCCTTAGGCCAGAACTCATTTTCCAATGCACAGATTAATATTTTCACTCAAATAATAGAAATAGCTACGAAACACTTATGGCCAGTCCTACAACTAACAAGTAAAAGTTATCCGAAAGATAAACCTCATGTTATGCTGTCTCACTCATGTTAGGTTAAAGAAGAGAGATGGCGAGACTTTTATCTTATTGATAATGCTATCTGGAGGTGGTACGACAAGCCCTTAGTATTTCATGTCGATATTCAATACCGCTCCAACACAGAATCATTATTAACTTCTCAAGCGACTCGATAGTGTAAATAAAGGAGAGTTTATTACATTATGCTAATAAAAGACCTATATTTTATGGTTTCTCTCTGTTTTTCAAGGAACGTAATTTTCCTCTATTTGCCGTTTAACCTTGAGTAAGTGACTGCGTACCGTTCACTCGTGTAGTTTGAAAGTAAAATCTTTTAAGTAAACATTTTTACAGCTACTAATATAAAATTTTACAGGGTAATATAAAAATGTGAGGAAGCGTTTTTCTCAACATTGTCTGAAATCGAAAGAGGCGTAGCATGAGGATAATTTTATCGTCCGTATCGTTTAATTCTGCTTTATGCCCGATTCTATTTTTTTGCGTTGCTCTTATCCATATTATCTAATACCCAACATATAAATGTTAAACTTTCTTAGTGTCTTTTTAACGAGAAATCTGTAAAATTCTGCGTAAAGTTGCTTCAGAAACCGGCTATTAACATATAATGCCTTTTTTCGACGTACCACACAAGTAAACCGAGTTCTTTATCAGTTATTTAAGTACTCCTAAAATAACTAGTCCTGACTACTTTACTGATACATCATAACTTCATCAAAATGCCGACAATTCTGTGTGAATATAAGTTAGGTAAGGCGATCTATTGATTCCAAACGCTACATTCCTAAGGTGTTCGTTTATAATAGCTGTAGTACTAAGAAAATAAAAAGCATAATGAATAAGCATAATTATCAAGAATAAGCTGGTACCTTTTGACAAAGCAGATATATAATCACATTGTTGTTAAAAGTTTACATTTTCCATTAACACTGTTATTTTTTAACAAAGTTGTTAAAATTCCAGTTATCTGCCAAAAGCTTTTAAATTATATTAGGCCAGATAGAAATGTCGCTAAGCGAAAAAAAGCAAAACACAACAAAAATAAAAATTGCGTACTGTTGTTGTTACGATAATTGAATGAGATGCCTGTCTGTGACAGATTTGACAACCGTTTTACGCCTTATTTTTATTTCCTTTTTCCCGTTTTCGATTCCAGTGACGGTTGAAATAACTCTTTGTTTTAATTTCACTGGGGCATTCCAACCCGGAATCCCTTTATCAGACCTTAGTCAGCGTTTACTGCCATATAAATATAATATTGATACGGAAAAGGTAAACAATGCGTTTATTTCTCGGCAATCTTGGACCTCTGGAGAACCTTATAGTGATAACCCATGCGGATACATATGTATTCGTATTATACTGATGTTGGGAAGGGTCACTTCGGAACTTACATTGCATGTTAATATTTAGGAAAATGTTAAGTTTAGTTTGTTTATGTTTCCCACCGTAATAGGAACAACAAGCAAACTCGCCTTGTACTCGTGAGACAAATGTACATTACACAGCAATTAAAGTAATATTAGGACATTTCTCAGAGTAAACGCGCTACAGTTTCGTAAACTTATAGCGAACAATTCTTTAATCTGTAATACACAGTATACTACTAGACTATTCTACATTTTCTTATATTAATTAAATCATTTGAATTATAAGTACATTTGGGAGGATGTTAGTTGAAAGAGATATAAACAATAAACATAACTTACACGTTATTTCATATTGATAAATGTTATACAAGCAGTTTGTTATTCAAGACCATATATAGATTTAATTATATATTACAACTAGATGTGCCCGCGGTTTTACTCGCGTTTATGATTACTGCGCCGCTCCCCTGGGTTATAGCGTGATGTTATATAGCATATAGGCTGTTTGTTTGGTTGAACGCGCTAATCTCAGGAACTACTGGTCCGAATTGAAAAATTCTTTTAGTTTTGGCTAGCCTATTTATCGAGGAAGGTTATATGCAATAAATTTTTAATATCATATATATATATATATATATATATATATATATATATATATATATATATATATATATTATTATTTTAAAATGTCTGGTTAGAATACCAGACATTTTAAAAAAATTTATTGTATCCAACCACCGATGTGCTGCTGCTACTTATATAGGTTAAATTGTTAATATCGAATTTATCTTAAAGGAAAAGATGAAAAAGCCTGATTAAGATAGTAACTAATGATAAAATGATTATCAGGACTGATTACAGTGGCCAGATATTTAAAGATCTCATTATGTTTATAATTATTATAATGTTAATTTTCCAGCAATCCAAGAAGTTATATGGTTGCTTAGTTTTTCCTACCTAAGGTTTTATTAGGGCACAGCGAGCCTAATGAGACCTAAATTACATTTATGTTTATTTGTCTTCCCAGTATGTACGTTTTGTCCCTAAACTAATTATGTTACGTTTAATATAAAGGGTCAGAACCCACTGGTCCCCTGAAATTCGTACCCTGAGCCCACTCGTCCCCTCAAATATTTGAGGTTCCCACTCGTCCCTAGATCTGTTATTTTTTTTAATTATTTATATTTCCCATTCACTCTACTAATTCAGATATTTCCTTTCGGTTTCTGTGTTTATGGTACAGTCGCGTATGAAGGGTAAAAATAAATATAGTAAATAGGTAGATATCATATGTATTCCAAATGATAGATAATTAGTTTCAAAACATAAGTTTTAGTACAATCAGTCTTCTATAAAACAAATGATTTGTTTTTTTGTACTTTAAAAGTTAACAATAAATATTATTAACAAACTAAAGATCGTGCATATCTATAGATTCACATTCACTGAGAAACGCTGTATGTTGCAGCGCGTGAATAGCCTTTTTTGTTTTCAATGATCTAATATAATTTTAATAATACACACTAATTGTTTTAAATAAATTTCGTTAAAGTACTGTTCACAAATGTACTATGTCAATGCTTTTTATGTAAAAATATGGCTGGTTTTCTATTAGGGAACCAAAAGGCACCTGAGCAGGTGCCGAATCTATAACTTTTATTCCAGGGGACGAGATGGTACTTTAAAATAAATTAATATTGACTAGCCTCTTACCGGAGGACCAATGGGCACCTATATATATACCTAGGGGCCGAATCCTTAACTTTTATTACGGGGCACGAATATTATGGGACCAGTGGGTTCTGAGCCAATATAGTATAAGTTGATTAAATAAATGTTAGGATTTAAAAAGATTACCGCATTTTTTATATACCTACCAATTAGGTAAAGATTAAATTAAGGTAGTCCGTAGGGTTATTTGGTGACCTTACGTTACATATTTGAAGTTCATGAGACGAAATTAACCGTCAATTTCAATTTAGAATTTCTCACATTTGTGACGTAACACTTGCGTAACTACATCACAAGTTAACAAATATAATAGTACCTATTGATGCGTAACCATAACACAGCGAGACCTTAACAGATTTAATTACAACATTCTGCGTAGATTACAAACAGCAATAAAACAACAATGTAAGATACATTGTGATAACTTACACTTGAAGACATTTAGACGTAAACACCTTCATCTCTAAGTAACTCATATAATGTAGCGACTTCAATTAAAGCTATAAATAGCATTGATGTTGACTGTAATTCTCAAAACAGTGACCCAAATTAAGGCACACAACACACATATTTTCTTTGCGAAGTTTTATGAAACATCTCCGAATTAAAACCTAAAGATACTTTCAGTTAACTGTAATCCTAACTAATATTATAAATGCGAATGTGAGTTACTATGTTTGTATGTTACGCTACCTCGCCTTAACTACTAGACTGATTATCATGCAATTTGCATAAACATTGTCAAAAGAACAGAAAAGGACATAGGGTACCTTTCGTCCAGAAAAAAGTAGTCTTTAATACAATGTTCCTGTTACATGACGTGCATCTAATTAAATTTATATACAGCACTAGCTGTCTCGACAGACGTTGTCCTGTACACAGGAAAAAAATTAAAAGAAAACAAATCAAAACCATTCTCGAATCCACTTGAACACTCACAAAAAATTTCATCAAAATCGGTTCAGCTGTTTAGGAGATATTTAATTACAAACACTCGCATAGAAGATTTATATATAAAGATAAATGTATTTGGAAAGTCTGTTCCTCGAGCCTCATGATATTGCGTAACATACTTAAATAAGACCAGAAAGTATAATTAATATATTTCTCTCCATGCCTTTGAAATAACTTTCAATTCTCTAAAAGATTTAAATCCCACTAATATTTTACTCAATCACATGTAAAGTACACAAAGGAAATTGATGATACTTGACACAAAGATACACCTTGCCCTAGATTAAGGATATTTAATCGCGTGATGTGTTGTGGTGATATTTATGCAGTCGAATCCGCGACTTAAACTAATGAGTAATTAACCTGTCAATTGTTGGAATGCTAAACATTATTAAAAACCTATTGTGTCTGGCCACCGATGTGCCGCTGTTGCTAGGCTAATTATATTATTGTAATATGTTACATAACACTTTGTGTTACACGTAAAGGTATCATAATACTTTTAATACATTATCATAGTTAAGCATCCGAAGCCGTGAACTACCTCTAATATACACTAAGCTTATATTGACACAATTCATCGTAGCACTTACGTTTGCCTATTCTGCTTATGTACATAGCTCGGCCATCGTTATCAAGCAGCCAGTTCCAATCTCTCGCCCCAATTACCCAGCTCCTTTCGTACCCAATTCACCCATTCCTATCCCATTAACTTGGGTCATCCCACTCACCTTTTTCTATCTGATTATGTTCGAGTATTATGTGCAATATATTATCATACAGTTACGTTTAGTTCGTTTCTCAAACAGTCAATATAATAAGGTTTGGTTAAATATTACGAACAGTATCGTTTTTATTCATATTTATGCGGAAATCAGTCATGAGTAAGATAACGGTGTTTCTTTATGGGAACAAAAACAATATAAATGTATTTATGAAATCTTGACATGAAGGTGGGGCTCGATAGCGAAACATTTCTATGCTTTACCAGTCACCAAATACGTTACGAATGTTTGCCATTCTCATTGTGAACAAAAGCGTCGGCGGCGCACACCCAGCCAGGGGGACAAAACCAACATCCTTCACATCACGTCACGTATTTATAATCCCACATTCGCTTCCTGCTTTTTGTTCAATGTTATTCTAAGGAACTTAAAATTTGCAAGGGAATCGTTTTGACGAGCCGGTACATAATTTAAAAGAATTAGGTAAACACCTGCCTTTCACCGCTACTTCAAAATACAGCACAATTATTTATTTTACATTGTTAAGTAGTTGATGTATCGTGCTAATTAAATACGTTATTTGAAACTTACTAAGATTGCTTCAGGTAATTATCTAAATAAAGTAAACAGCAACCACATCCATAATTATAATATGACTTCAGGCGAACTCTTATTTTTCTTACTCATAGAAAATTCGAAATGTACAAAAGTAAATGTAAATGTTGATTAAAGCGCTACCGCAAAATGCCAGCGCTATTTGTGCCGTAGACATATATAGGAAGACAATGTGCATATTTAACAAATAGTTCACGCGTGGTCAGTGTCGGATAGTTCACAAATTTCACGTAAGTGAACTTCCAGGCGGGCCGCAAGTGTCTCGCTCCCGCCGCTCGGCGCCCGCTCCGGCTCGCCCGTGTCCCGGCTCACCGCCAGCAAACAATGCACCTCCGGGAAATGTTACACATTCCCACTCTATAATATAATACGCCTTTTATACACACCGTTTGTAATAAAAACTTTGTATTGTAACTACTCGCATTATCTTATATGTATAATATACATGCGTGTTACCTATGTATGTGCTTCTCTCAAAATTGCTTTTAAACTTTTTGATCATATTCGCAACACGGATCTAAATGTAATTATAAAATGTAAACAACGCTGATTAACCATTCGGTATTCATAAAGGATGTAGTGTAGACTCATCAAATGTTGGTTGAAGTGTAGCAAAGGGTGCGCAAACAGAAAAAAATTGCGACAGTTAATGAAGCTAATACGACGCCGAATGCGGAATCATTTATTCGTCGGCGTTTTTACATTTTCACGCCATATTACTTTTAAGCACGTGATCTAAAATCCTGTAAAAGATTTAGCAAGCATGGAAGCCAAAGATGAGCGATTTAGCGTTTTGTGATTGGCTTATTAGAGCTTTATTTGGCTATCATCAAATATTGTTAAGCGTTGTTGTGCTTTTAAGATGCATTACTTTGTTTGGATATATCAATTGTAATATGGACGCAGCACATAAGTAGCTGCATGAAACAACTTCGTAACAGAGTTTTATAAATAATATTTTACTTATTAATGTTCTTTAATAATTGCTCGTGATAAGAAATAACTGTTACTGAAGTAAAATAAATTACTATTATTGTGTATGATAAAGCAGATTAAAATCACGCGAATGTTTATCGACTAGTGTCGATGACTTTACCACAATCTCTTATAATTATAATATCTATTATAATTATTTATCTTAATAACATTTTCTATTATATATTTTATTAAATACTTTTGCAAATGGTCACATATTCAAGTTCTTCGATAAAGTTAATGTTCTTTTTCCGTCTGCCTCCAACAAATACAGCTGAAAATCAATCTTACCACGAAGACAGCCATCTTACCTTCGCTCAGACTCCTTTGGGAAATACAGGCGTGAGTCTATATAAGTACGTCTAACTGCTTTGTTAATACAGGGGCGTAAGTTTATGATAACGCTTGTCGTAGAGTCCCGATTAGAAACATGAGTGAGGCAATCTTTTTGCGAGTCTGGTCTTGAACTATGACCGATAGATATGTACTCACACATAGCAACAGGCCTAACATATGTAACGAAACGTAAATGATAACTGATAACCCGAAGCCAAGACGAAGACATACAAACGTAATACTATAATATGTTACGTCATGATAGAACGTTTTATTACATTGTTAACAAATGATTCGAATTAGAAGTAAGCCAAAACCGTACTATCTTTGATCCACGTTTTATGCTAAGACTGATAAAATTAATGCGTAAAATCAACTTGGTAGGTAAACTCCTTGTTTCAACGATAGGTCAATCAAATTAAATCATGATTCGTATTCGTTACGAGTCAGCAAGTTTACACGCAGGCTGTGGGGAGCGGCTACCAGCTCTCTCACAAATTGGCTTGCGGCACAAGTTTCAGGGAGTAAATGATACCTCTTCGGTTCTATACGATACCACCAGAGTCCTCGGTCAGATACTTTCAACGTTCAAACATATACTTCAATAGTTACAAATTCAATTAAAACCTCTGCCGTTGGCGGCCATAAAATTAAAACGATTTTTTCGAATACAAAAATGTGCTAGCAGCTTATTTTTACCTTATTCAGCATTTAGATTGAAACATTTTAGCCGTATACAGCAAGAGTATTGTAACGTGTGCAACTACGTATAATAGTATGATTATAGAATGGTGTTTAAATAGCATTTGTGAGTCTGATTTCATAAACAAACAACAACAACAAATTCAGTAAATACAGTGCGAAGTTAATTTATTTATTATTATGACTTCGTATCAATATTACGTTATATTTGTATTTACAAATTTAATAACATACAATGTTCAATAATGTCAAATAAATGATATCAATAAAATGAATTTACAAATTTCGACACGGTACTAATTAACACAATTTAACATTAAATTAAGATTTAATTTTGAAAACATACAGTCAAGTGCGAGTAGATTTTGGATTGTTTTACACATATAATTAGATTTACATAAATGCTTAATAATGAATTATTATTGATTCAAATAGAAGTTTAATAACTCATTATTTTCCCTAAATCTTGACGAGTTACTACATATAGTCCGTAGGGCTGCCCGGGGTCCCTCGGTTGTCTTACCCTGTAGTTTATAGATAATGTTACTCTATCTATAGGTTTCATTATTCATTTTAACACTATAATACATAAGGTGTGCTTCCATCTACAACATTTAAGTGAAAATGAAATATAATGTGGGCCGCCCACTTTATTTTTCATTTTCAGTGAGCATAAGCAAAAGGACATACACCGCCAAGTACGTACCTATAGTACTAGCGTACGTTAAGTATAAACAAAGAACAATAACTCGAAGCTAGAAGTACACAACGTTATCTAAACTAAATAGGAATACTTCCGGCACATCGCTACAAGTAAATGTAAGTTCTTATTCACTTTTAACGCGTATTTACGGATACTATGAGTCAGTGATATCACCACAAAAGCTCGTTTGCATAGCGATAAACCACAGCGACAAAGGAACAAGGTTGAATCGACAGGTTAATACGTGTCTCGCTATAAGTCTGTGTGAGTTATATGTTTGTATATGACGCATACATAGACGCCGTGTACACGTTAAGACAGGATGTGTCGCGCACAATGAAGCTCCCATACAGCACTGTCTGAATTGTTCACTCATTCGAAAGGTGTAGGAGGTGTACGGCTTTGCTTTTGAATGTAGCTGCTACGTTGTTATTTGTTAACTTGAAAGGGAACAGAATTCAATAATCTACCAAAATGTTAAACAGAACACGTCTATTCATCAATATTTCACCGATGAACTTTACCTATAGAGGCTTTTGATTTTACATTTAATTTTACTATGAAATTAGTTGAGCAGAACATTGTGTAAACTAATTTCATTCACACAGTCGATAAGTGCGGCAGTAAGAACCTGAGAAGTAAATAACGTTGTATTGTATAATAAATACGATAATCCTCTACGAGAATACAAATATGAAACAATTCGCCTGTTCTACTGAGCACAATTTAAGACTGCTGTTAGGCTGTTTCTTCCTGATAGAAAATCCTAATAACATTTTACCCAGCTGCTAATAGGTATACTAACTTTAACAAGATGCATTGTAACAACAAGATGTCTTACGGTATGAAATAACAGTTTGATATCATTAGATTTAGACCAAATTAAGAAATAATATATTTATTGGAAAATACTATTCGATTAGCCTTGCAACTCGCCAACTCAGGCTGATATACATACTAGTATAAACAAACTCTATAGGACATTAAAACCACAAGTATCACACAGATTGCTTAAGGTTTATTGGCATAGTATGTTCATATTACCAAAGTTCTAGTTAACCTATCCCTTGTTACGAATTTGCATCTTATATTCCGAACAAGTTGTGAAATTCTAGCCTGCAACCTATTCTTCGCACAACCTTCGTTAGGGGGTAAAATATGTACCTACTAGGTGTAGATGTAGACGTCGAAGTTCGCTATAGATTGTGATCGAGTGTCGCAATGACGCAATATCAAAATAACAAATAAATATATTTGATTTGATTTGATCGCCTGCGATAATAGTGACCTATATATTTCACCAGATGGAGCGAGCCTTCAACGTTTTTAAATAAATATACATTTTCTAAATCTCATCACGTTAACGCGAACTCGTTTAAATAAATATATCCTGTTTAAAAATCCCAAATCTGTTTCCAAAACATTAACCCAAAAAGAAAAATGAAAAAGCAAGTAAACGCCTGACGCTCACCTGTCGAATGAATATGCTAAATAAATAAACTACTTGTGTGAGCCCGGACCGTGAGATCATTCCATTGATAAATACTGGCCGCAAAGTCCGAGTTAAAAGGGAAATTGTGTTGGAATGTCTGCTGCGGTTAGGGTTGCTTGCTGCCCGCCCTCTATATCCCAGCCACCGACATGGGGATGGCATGCTTTTAGGAAATGTATTAAAAACGAGCGCCGAGGGTTTATTTTATTGTAGTAATTATTATCTTTAACCGAGCCCTGTTATCTGGCTTATTGTAGCCGCGCGTCGTAGTCCCGCACTTCAAATTCAGGCCACGTGTTGGTATAGAGCAATGTTCCGCAGTTTGACGGGCAACATGCCGTGCCGCGGGATGAAATGCTCCGCGTAAACAATGTTACTGGAGAAATGTTACTTGTGACCCATGCGGTGTTCTCTTATACATATATAACATGGCCGCATTTTTGTACTCCTATCTTTCGCATTTACATTTTTGTAAAATATTTCTGTTTTTATATTATAACGTGACAATTAAAATACTCTCAGAATCAAGCAATTAAAAAGTTTCGTCGAAAGTGTACAGAAGAATAATAACAATTTATTTTTATGTATTTATAATTTGAGTATAATTAGTATTATTATCATAACAAAAATCATAAAGCAGTGCCAGCCCTATATCGGCGGTGTAAATGTGAACTCCCACTCCCGGTCGAGTGTCGTCGGCGCCGACGCACTGGCTCTTTAATAATGCCAGACTTACCAATAGCCCCAATAGGTGACAATAAAGATCGAGGAATTGTTACTAACTCCAAGTGTAAGTTGAAACTGGTTCCAGTTACTGTGGTCCATCGTTGTGTGTGGCACATTATTGTCACTATTATGGCATCTTTAGAAAACCTTATTTATCAGAATTACGTGGGCAACTATAGCTCTATATCATTCAAGTTTATATCTGAAATATAATATGATACCTCTCTAAACTTTGTTCAATACAATATCTTATCAAGAGTCATGAACTTACAGTACTTTAATGTAATTTAATTATAAAGTTAACAACGCATATTAATCCAGCGTTTTCTAAAGCAGTGCTACAATTGGCATTGACAAATGAAACCGTTGCAAAAGCCATATTATCTACCCATATATGTTTACTTAAAGAGCTTTGGTTGTAGACGATATTGTGTGATATTAGATAATATCATAGGATGCTCTTTTGAAGACGAATGCCAATCATAATATGTATGATTGGCCTTCATCTTCAAAAGAGCAACCTATTTAGATATTTCCTTTATTAGTTCGGTAGATCTCAGTTTGTATTTCATAACAAAATATGTATACCATAAAACATTTGGCAAAACTTGTCCTACATGAAACTCTGACGAACCTGTCAGTGAACAATCACTTCACTTCAAGCCGGGCTTGAGTAACAAATATAGGTAGTTTAAAACGGCTCAGGCCCAGGCATACTGCCAGTTGTCAAGTTGCACCGAATTGCAGTTCACAGAGAATATACAAAAACGCGCTACATGTGTCACAAAAAATTGGCAACGAACCGCTGCGAGCTTGCCTATGATATAATAGAAATAAATGTGTATTATAATTTTCGATTGTGTGTTTTCCATATAATTCCTAAATATCCTTACCAAAATGATAGGCATACCACATTATAAATAAAAATCATGCATCCGGCATGACTTGTCGTCTCAAAGTAACGGAAATAACTTATCAGATACGCTGCCGTGGCTCGCACACGGGCTCGTCGGCGGCTGCATTTATATTCACCGCTGTGCCTGTCTGGTGCAATAAAAAATACTTAGCCACAGCTGACTCGGCCGACCATACCAAAGACGTTATACAAGCTATGAGACTTTCTGTCGTCCGTGCAACATACAATGACGACCAACCCGGATTATTCTTTATGCTAGGAACAGGTAATATTCGTAGTGACGTGACGCACAACTTTTACTCAACTATCGATGTTTATTTTGCTTTATGGACGCCGTAGTTTACAAGTAATCCATGATATTTACAAAAGGTTTCAATAATATTTGTCTTTATAACTGCATAGTTAGTACGTAAGTTATTTAGTAATTTAAGTAACATTTGTGTGTTATCTAACTTGTCAGTTATATCAAGTTCAGCTTTGATTCAAAGACAGACTTTGTTTAGGTTAGAGATAGTTAGAGATAGCGGACATAAACTCAAATTAGCGATGATCGATTAAAACCTACACTCTACAAATTGAGTAAGTGAAATATATATTTCACTGTGATAAGCGTTTACTAGAACCAAATTGCTGTAGTTGAAATAGTTTGTTTTATTTTTTATTAGCACCAGCATGTATACATATTAAATCGAAATTAATAAACATATTGTACATAAATGAGAATTATATATTACGTAGATTATTAAAACAGGAGTTCATTTAGTACTCCTTATGTCTTGGATAAATTGAAATGGAATAGTAAATTAAAGCATATTCGTATGAAATTGCATAAGAATTTTAGTGTTATTACTTTTACTGAGAATATGTTTTTACATTTGCCTTTTTTTGCCAAACAAGATAAACATTTTTTATTTAACATTAGTATAATATAATATAGCAAGTACCAACTTCAAAAAAAACAGCGTCCTCCCAAATTTTCTTGTAGAACACATCAAATTTGATTTAATTTATTTGTGAAACTTACGTAAATAAGGTACATATATAAATATTGTTCGAGTTTCAGTATGTTTCGCTGTGTAAGGCTCAATGTAGTACCGTCCATGTTGTTGTGAAACGTGTATCTATTACAAAACCTAACATTAAGCACTTAGTTGTGTTTTAAGATTAATATTTAATTTTTACGCAGTAATCTAATATATGGACTACAAAGTCAAACGTTCAGTCATATTCATTAAACTTTAGGTACAGCCATCAGCATAAAGCTTACGACCACCGTTCTGCATACTCGAAACACAAGATACATATTATGTATGATGTGTACAAGAACTAAGGAACTAAACAACCGGGTTTCTAAGTAATCGACAAACATCGCTGAAATCCCTAGCGAGACGGCAATATCGCTGCGATGCTATGTGATTGGCGCGCGGTGTGGGCGGCTGCATAATGAACCAACGGAGCCAGGCAAGTGGGTGGGGCAGGTGGAGCCGGCCCGGGGTGAGGTGCCGCGTCTCGTCCCGTTTGACGCTAGATTGGAATCCGCACGAGCCAGCGCCTGCCGCCTAACAAATCCGTCAACAACTCAATCCCAGATCTGCGAACCTTGATCGTTATGAGACGACCTTGTTTCATTAAACGCGGCTTCTATACATTCACGACCTACCTACACCGCCTAAATTACATAAGGTAATATATTGAATACCTGTTCGAAAAACCATTATTGTAGATGTTGCCTATCAGACAAGAAATGACTTTTCGTAAATGGCAATCCCAGAACTTACTCGTATAATATAAGAAATGTTCACGATTGAAAAAACTTTTTAAACTGAAAATCTCTGAAAGGCAGTAGCACGAATGACCGGTCAAAGCGTCCCGGAGCGAGCTACTTTTCCCCTCGATTGCGGCAACCGCTTCCGGTAGCCTTCCGGTGAAATGCCGCACTCAGTTCGAATTTTCTTCAAGTCACTTCTCTTTTTAATTTGTAGTCTGATTGCGAGGGATAGGGATTCAACCTCTAACCTCTTTACTAGATTATTCGTCGATTACTTACGTCCTCATTGATGCATATCTACATTTGATGAAAATTCCTTATTTAAAAGTTCCTCTTATTAGTTGTTAAAATATAGGATTAAAATATTTATATGAAAATAATGATGTTCATGTATAACATCCGCATATTCATTAGGCTTCGCTATGAAACAATAGACTATTTATAACTCGGCAAAAGTTAGAAGCTAGAGCATGGTTCCCACAATGTAACAGTATAATACATGATACGTCTCGTGGCTACCTACCGAACCGACGCACCTGTTATATAATATAGCTCTTTTAATTTGGTGGTCGAAAGAGGTTCGCCAACATCGTAGCTTGGGGAATCTACCTTTACATTAGGTATTCTGTGAATCTACCCACCGAGAGACAGGCGTGAATTTACTATACAAACTACACTTGTAGATATTTGTTTAGTTAATACCTTACTCGCTGCTCGTGGGACTCGTCATAAACGATGCAAGATCCGTCATTAATTTTTGTGTCTGAGGTTATGGTGAAATAGAGAAATATGGATGTAGCAAATACAGTAAGTATACTTTCAGTATGTTTCTACATCATAAAAAAGGAACTTTCTTTCTTACTGACTTTAATAGGCGTAAGTCAATAATCTGTTCTTTAATTCCGGTATTATTATTATAAGCTGCTATTTATGCGACGTATAGACGTTTTTCGTTAGTAGCAATACATTTGTGGCAGTCTGCGCACTGTTCCTTTGCCTATATTTAGAATACAACCACGTCCCTACGGGGAGGTGGTTTTGGGCCGAACTAGCTGTCACGGACAGAGCTAAAAAATCTTTGTACCTACAAATAATATCTTCTAAGTCTAATTATTTCATAATACAAGTGATCTTGTAAGATTGAAGTTTTTTTATCTTTCCATCAACCTCCTCAAGATACGGGATCTTGAGGAGGTTGATGGAAAGATAAAAAAACTCTCTGCGGCAATAGAGACCCATAAATGGTGACTACCGACTCAAGTTGAAGTTAAGAGGAGCGCCTACGCCGACACCATTTTAATCAGGTGCGTGTGCGCGCTACAAAATTTTTCATTGCGTGTCGCATGATAAAAGCTACTGCAAATTCGTCCAACGACGACGTCCTGACGGTGCGAGCTAATTCCGCACAGTTTTCTGTCTCTAACTTTAATCAGCCTAGTATCCGCACAGTAGCCACAAATAATGATTCACCTTTTTTAAAAATTCTTTTCAAATTTCCAGCTATGACAGAACCGCCTGGCATCCACCGAGAGGTGAAACACAGCACAACGCATCACATCAAGACCACCGACGACCCTCCTGTCACGGCGCGTCCCCGACGGCTCACGCCGGAGAAGCTGCGCGCCGCCCAGAAGGAGTTCATCGGCATGGTGCAGACATGTACCACGCGGCCCTTCAAGAGCCCGTGGTCGTCGCCCCTCCTCCTCGCGCCCAAAAAGGATTTAACGTGGCGTCCTTGCGGTGACTATAGGGCACTCAATGCCCGCACAATACCAGATCGCTACCCCGTCCGTCACATAGGGGATTTTGGTCATAGCTTAGCTGGTGCTACAATTTTAGCACCATCGATCTAATCAAGGCCTACCAAGAAATACCAAGAGCCGGCGGATGTTTGCAAAACTGCCATCATCACGCCTTTTGGCCTTTTTGAGTTCCCCTATATGACGTTCGGGTTGCGAAACGCGGGGCATACATTCCAGAGATTTATGGACGAGATTGTCCAAAGACTGGAATTCTGTTTGCCGTATGTCGACGATATTCTTTTGGACGCAGAGGAGCACTCGAAACACCTCTGCACTCTTTTTGAGAGGTTACTTGAATACGTCGTCGTTAACCCTGCAAAATGCGTGGTGGGAGCCAAAGAAATTACCTTCCTTGGCTACAAAGTCTCAAGGGCCGGTATACGTCCCTCTAAAGATAAAATCTCCGCGCCGCAAGAACTACCGCTTCCTAAAACGGCGCAAGGCTTGAGGAGGTTCTTAGGTATGATCAATTATTACCGACAGTTCCTACCTAATGCGGCCAACACGCAGGCGCCGCTTTTTGATTTCTTGACTGCTACTAAATTGAAAGGTCACAAGCCCATGCCCTGGACACCAGTACTGGAGAGCGCTTTCCATGCATTTAAGGACAGCTTATCCCAGGCTACTCAGCTCGCTCACCTAACACCTAACGCCCGTCTAGGGTTGTATACATACGCATCCGGCACGCACGTGGGAGCATGCCTGCAACAGTGGTCAAACCGGGGCTGGCAACCCTTGGCTATCATTAGTAAAAAACTGACCGCAAGTCAGTCTACCTGACCCGCTTACTACCGAGAGTTGTTGGCTGTCTATGCTGCGGTGCAGCAATTCCGTCATATATTAGAGGCACAACACGCTACTATATATACGGACCATATACCTTTACTCTACGCATTCATTCAACGCAGAGAGAAGCTGCTACCGCCGCAACTAAACCAGCTGACATTCATTTCTCAATTTACAACCGATATCCAGCACGTCAAAGGTGAACACAACGTCATAGCGACCTTTATCTTCAAGGACCTTTCAGGTTCGTCGCACGTGTTTCTGCGCGATGGAGCCGTCAGCCTCGCAGCCACCGTATACGGGTCCTTACAAGATCGTGGGTCGTTCTGATAAAACTTTAACATTGGATATTTCAGGCAAAAGATAAACGTCAGCATCGACCGTACCAAGCTCGACTACATGTCACCTGACCCCGAGCGAGGCGCTATCACCGCTCTCCCCACAACCGCTGGTAGCTCCGCCGCGCCGCCCGTGGTGCCGTCCGCACCGGCCCCACCTCTAGCTCCTGTTAATCCTTTCCCAGCTAGAAACTCGTTCCAGCAGCCCGTTATTACTCGGTCAAGTCGTCATGTTAGATTTAAAAAAATTTATGATGTGTAACTTGTTTGCATGAATGATGAAATGAAGTTTCTACTTACTGTGTAATCAATACAACATAATCTCTTTTTATTTACATAATTTGTACTATTTAGAAAATTTTAATATTATTTTAATTTTATGTGAAAACATTGTAACCATTCCTTATAATTATTTTTTATTCTGACTATTTTAAATTATAAGCTATTTTTCTCCGTAGGGGGGTGGTTGTAGCAGTCTGCGCACTGTTCCTTTGCCTATACTTAGAACACAACCACGTCCCTGCGGGGAGATGGTTTTGGGCCAGTGCGGCCCAGCTGTCACGGACAGAGCTCGAAAATCTGCGTACCTACAACTAACATCTTGTAAATCTAATTATTTCATAATACAAGTGATCTTATAAGATTGAAGTTTTTTTATCTTTCCGTCAACCTCCTCAAGATACGGGTCTGCGGCAATAGAGACCCATACATTGATAAATAATTGATATAATACTGTTTAGTAGTTTTGATTCAAAGAGTATTGAGTTGCATAATTGTAAAAATTCCTTTCAAAACATACAACAGGCAAATAAATAACTGCAAATTAAACTACCAGTAAGCTGCTAGAAATGAATATTATACATATTTTTAAATCATTCAATAAAAACGTCACATCAACTGTCTTGTAATTAATTTTTTGCAGGGGCTGACGTGTAAAATACACGGTTAGTAAGCTTTAACAAAAAGTTAATATGCAATATTGACACTGTGTAAGGGTACCGAAGGGGATTGCAATATCAGCACTTTGCCTCGCTCGCTCCGACGACAAACAACCCGTGTATTCTGCAAGTTTAATGATTTTTCTCCTCACTAAACTTAATAAAATGAGTTTTTGAGTAGAAACGAGTTTGATAAAATGTTTTGTACAGAACGTGATCCTAAAATAATAAACATTTTAACCCTGCGTTATGTCATGTGCCAATATCCTTCTAACGAGAATTTTATGTAAACTACTGATAAAATCGACTTTCATTAATACTTATGGCTGCAGTGTTTTAAAACAACTTAAAAGTATTCAATATTATCATAATTTGGTGTGTTTATACTCGAATTTCCATAACTTGCCACTTAATTAACGAAATGTAAAGTAAAAACTTTTGTGGTAGCAGACGAGTTGTTTTTAAATGAAGAAATGACAAAACAGTGTGAATCTATAGCGAGAAAAGCTTTACACAGCAATTAACTTCGTTTTGCTAAATGAAAAGAGAAATATTTTTGACGAGTCAACGGAAACGTTATACATTAAATTTAATCGTAAATAATTCATTTAACAGCGGTGTTTTATAACATTGGAGGCTAATGCTGTAGGCTCTCGTCAAAGTAAATTCGTATTAATGCTGAATAAAAAAACAATATTTAATTTGGTCAACAGCCGCACAATAAATTAACTTGCCGAGTGGGTGTCGGACTACTCACAATTCGAGTTCATTGTTTATTTCGGAAAGATTGTAGGCATGACAAGAACCATTGTGGGCTCTGAATGTAGATTTCGTTCAGCGTTGACTAAGACTGCAGTTGCTGGCCAGCTATAACTAATCAAAGATAGTTGTAATAATATTCATAATATATACCAGAATATTTTCTTTTATATATAAGTATGACATTTTCAGAGTGTCTAGATTCAACTATAAAATACAGTTGAAGCGACGGGCGGTTGCCCAATCAATAAGGCTATGAAAGGTCAAGCGTTCGAATCCCACAGTATGTTCTACTGACATAAACCCACTCGTTGCCACAGTTAGCTTAGCTCAAGAGATGTTAATCTATGTACGAGTATATACCAGAAAACTACTAATAAGTTAAATAAATTTTCAATAAGCTTTTAAAATAAAAATTCTGATCAAGTGCAAGTTGACCGCGCTCATTGCGGGTAAAGTAAAAAGTAAAGATATAAAAGTGAAGTAGAAAAGATATTCTCTCAATAATTCTCTTTTTAAATTTTCATTATAAGTCGGCAACTATGTAAAAATATTTATACTAACATTATAAAAAGGAAAGATTTGATTTTTGTTTGTTTCTTTGTTTGTAAGGATTTAACTCAAAATCTACTCAACTGATTTAAAACATTACTTCACCATTGGGGAACTATATTATTACCGAAGAACATAGGCTATATTTTATTTGGAAAACAGAACTGTTCCTAACATAACATAAAATGCAAAGGGCAAAAGCAAGTCTTTTATAAAGTGCTAGTAAAGTCCTTTCATATGACACCAAATGATGGAAAGGACTAAGACCTAGTAATTTTTTTATGTGCGCTACCTGGCCTCTCCAACAAAAAATACGGTCACCCAAATGCGATGTGCCGTTAATAAAATAAACATAGTGTGAGCAAAATGGCTGCAGCATACAGATACACGGATATACGGATATAATAATAATAATAATAATATTCTATCACATACACACAACACCATCTAGCCCAAACTAAGCAGAGCTTGTACTATGGGTACTAGACAATGGATAAACATACATATATACTTTTTTTTTGTAAATACTTACATTGTATACATAGAAACACCCAGACCAAGACAAACATCCATGTTCATGCACACAAATGTTTGACTTGTGCGGCAATCGAACCCGCGACCTTAGGCGTAGCAGTCGGTTACACTAACCACTACGCCATCGAGGCCGACTTCGATATGACTAAACTATATATAAAGATACCGTACTTATATGTAAATTTCGATACAACACTGTAACTATGTATACGATATCAACCCAATAGCACTAGCTACTTACACCGTACACAAACTGTGTTTCGATGTATAAACGAAAACATACATCATTCCCATATATAATATAAATGGGATTTATAATATGAATTTACAAGTGGGGTGAACATAATGGTGTATCATTATAGGAGTATTTTCTCTCAACCATTCAAATAAAGAAATATTGCTGTGGCGAGCGTCCATTTTATTCACGCAGTTTATGCTGGTGTAATGATTATGATGTGCAACTGAGACTTTCACAAAGTAACAATTTCATAATATAATACAGAAAGTGAGTGATGAGAACTAGCTTTAACATTGGATGGAAAGTCTGCGGTATAAGGCGCAGTGTTGATTTGTGCGTACTTTATTAGCTTTATTAGTGAATACGACTGCTATGGAGAAGATCTCAAATTTGGGGCCCAGGTAAGGCTAGCAAAAAGTTATTAAGTTTTCTACTAAGAAATTCTCAATAGCAGCCCGGATTTACAAGATGGCGGTGTTTCTGCGCCTGTTTAGTAGTTTATGATGTAAGAAAGGATAGAGGCTATTAAAATATTTCATTATTTTAAATTTGCACTAAAATTCATTTATTAAAGTTGTAAACAACTGAAATAAATCATTATTAAATTCTAAATTTATGAAAATAAACTCAGTTGCTTACTCAATTTGCCTCTGCTATGCCCTCGCCTGCTAACTGCTATCAAACTCGTTATTATATTTTAAGGAGTTTTTAACCTCAAGTACGGCAGAAGCACAGCCGTACCTAAACTACTGGATTAGCAGTAAATATTACGTTGAATATAATGCTAATTCGTTTATTATTTTTGTCTTAATAGTCTACTATCGAACTAAGAATAATTCCTATGTCGCAGGAGACTTTACAAATATTTCAACAACAGACACAAAGAACACTTAGACTCAAAAATCTGAAATCTAATGATTTGACAGCCGTATTTTCTTTATCGTCATCTGATGATCGCAGCGATGTTTGCGTAAAACTACACAGCGGTTAACAGACCTGTGAATCTCAGCGACCACGTAGTTTATAGACGTAGTACACGCAATATTTTAGATGGGAACAAAGCCAAAACTGACGAGTAGCCACTTTATAGGACTGTTTGTTTTCGTCTTAGTCGATAAATCCTCAATTTGTATAGCCTTGTATCTCAGTTAGGTACGTCGGATGAAATACAAGCATCGATATATCGATATACCGTAGCAAAAAATAAATAAAAAATTATTTGTTATCATTATAGTATATTTCATTTTAAATCTGATTACCACAGGGATATTGAACTAGAGTTCTCATTAAATAAATATGAGTATCGAATAAATAGTTGTAAGAACATTACTTTTGTTAACTTTTGAACAATATATATTTTTATTTTTATAACATAATCACACCAGCTAAACTTAGCCAAGTTTTCTCTGACTCAGGCTGATTTTATTTATTAGGGAAATGAAAAGAGTATTATATTTCCCGTTTCCATGAGAGCTTCTGGATAGGAAGAAGAAACACTAATAATATAAAAAGAATCTTATAAAGAATGCAACGTTATGTAAAAAAATAAAGTCAATCCATACACAAACATACGACTGCTGAATTTAAATATATTTCATTAGATAATATCTGAATCTATGCAGTTAATGCATAAATTCCAATATGCGAAGTATATCACAACCACACAGGCTAATACAAAAATGTATATTGAAACAAAAATGAACATTTAGAGAATATATCGACATATTTTAGGACACCGAACGTCCCTTTTCCCTACATTCTCTGTATATAGACAGTGTAAACAGAATAAAGATTACAATAAAATTTTGTTTTTATGCTTTGTTTTAACACTTTTGCAAACAAAAATTCAAAGAAAATATTATTTCGTCACTTAAAATATGAATGAAATAAGCTTACTTGTATGGAGTCTGTTATACCTGCATAAGTTTATACTCGTATTCAATTCATAAATTAACTAACGTGTAAGAATGCTACACACACACACACACACACGTCTACGAATAAATTGTAAAATATGATCTATAAAAATATTATATATAATATGACATTATTCTTAGTTGGTTTCAATCTTCTTTGCCTTTTGTAATATGAAAAAGTGGAAAGATTTCTTAGTGCTGGCATTTTAGTCGACAAAGCCCAGGGCCTTTACCGTAAGCACTAACATAACAATGAGTACGTGGCCTGTATATAAATAGTCGTAAATTTTATAGGCATAATAAATAGGGATGGATATTTGAGCCGGCCGATTGTGGTTTATTTGTGAAGCAAGTAGAACATTTGGCAGGAAAGCAATTATGCTCAGTGACCGCCACCTATTTCAATTTGGATGGTGTTGTCGGACTCTCGCTAGATATGAATACTGGTTATTGAATTGCTCTCAACCGAAAATATATGTAGTCATCGTTATCCTAAGTAATATTATAAACGCGAATGTGAGTTCGTTTGTCTGTTTGTTGGTTACGCTTTTATGCCTGAACTACTGGACCGATCATGAAGAAATTTTGCATAACCGTCGTCAGGGGAACAGAAAAGGACATAGTATAGTACCTTTCATCCAGAAATAAGTACTGTGTCTAATCTAGCCTAAATCGCAAAATCTATTCGCTTACAAAATCTAGTTTAATAATTTTATTGTTAACGTGTAATTATGGACATTAGAAAACAGACATGATTAGTCAATAAGCATAAACGATAATATACAAGAATTAGCATAGAATTTCAAGTAAGTTTAATCAGTAGATTGGTACCAATTAATCCTTTTTCGATTTTTGAGTATGTTAATTACATCACGTATAACAGCAAAACGTGGTCACATACATAAATCAGTTGCTACACAATATACTAAATACTTTTACCTTTACACCTTAAATACATTCTTGATTTTCTTAAACGTGTTCCTGTTATAAAAGCGTAACCTCTTGAGAAAATGTCCGATCGAAGTGATACGGCTCACATGACGCGGCTTACACTGCACTTTAGAATATAGCTTCACTACGTAGAGATTTAACCCTTTCGCTGTCCCGTGATAGACGCAATAAAACATTTTTTATTATGTATCACATTTGATTCATCGGACAAGACACTAGTCTAAAGTAATTTTCGTTATAAAACAGTTTAAAAAGAGAGTGTGATCTGAAAAGCAACGTATGTTCACATTTGACATTTATTTTAATTAGAAGAGTATTATTGTTACATATTTAGAATGCCAGACATAATTGAAAGTGTATTGTGTCTCTGGCCGCCGTCGTGCCCCTGCCACTTATTAGTTAATGACACTGAGACTAAATTGGCACTCTATGATGGAAAGTTTTATTGCGAAAATTCGCTCTCCGTTAATAAAATCACGTTTAAAAGCTCTATTGATTATATTTTTACTTAATGGAATCTTATAAATAAGTTATTTAACTTAAATACTTCATTGAGTATAATAACAGTATCCCAGTACACAGGATTGGTCCTGCCAAGTTAGTGAGGGTTCGCAGACAGCAGTCCATCACCACAACTGTTTCAAACTTACATATGTGCGTACAATAACGCTCGCATTGACGCCTAAGCAGAACATCGCGTCGAAAGTTGCTTGCGAGACCTTAGTCAAGCAAGAATGTTTTGTGAAGGTGTGTGGAGTGTGCAAATTCCCACTTAAACAGGCTGCTGTTAAACTAATACCGTATAATAATATTAGTAATAATGTTTTATTTATTTCTCCTCACATAATACACAATTATTTCGGTACATGGATACTTATTAAGTCAGTGCATAACACAAAAATGTATAGAATATGTGAGGATGGTGACTGGCACAGGCATAGATACGCCTGAAGAACAACTCACCAGGTCCCCACCTCGGGCTTCAAGTAATTATATTTGCGATAAAGCATTAGGTATATACCTACTACCTACATGAAAAGTAATCTTAACCAATATTATAAATGCGAATGTGAGTTTGTTTGTTATGCTTTCACGCCGTAACTACTCGACCGACCAACATAAAATTTTGCATATACGTTGTCAAAGGGGCAAAATCTAGCTTGTTTATAAAAAAAGCGTAAGGAGTGGTCTGGTAATATAATAAGATTGTGCCGTGTAAGAATACCTATCTATCAAGAAAGTTAACATAATTTCATGCAGAAGCACTTTACCATTGTACACTTTTTCATTATAACAATATCTAAACATTAACTACTTTAATTAGCTAACTCATGTTAGGAAATATTCGATTTTAATGAGGACAGAAGTTAGGAACGTTCTCGTAAAAAATAGGTCAAATGATACCTACCCAGGGTTGGTAGCTTATAATCCTTTAAAAACCTCTACGAACTGTGAGCGTTGCCGTCTCCCGGGCCGTAATAACACTAACTCTTATAAACTAGGATTATACCACTCTCTGTAACACGACTTAAATTCAAATATGCACTTGCTTAAAAATGCTACGTTATTTAAGAACATTACTTGCAAAAGCCTTACGTAGTTTTACAGTATTTGTTTCACATTACAATTAATTCTACAAATTGTTTTATTCAAAACTTGCTCAATTTTATTAATGTCAATATACTCAAGAAAAATGTAGATACATAATAACGTAAACGATTAACATTGGTAAGGCCATAGATCGTCTAAAAGCAATAAATGTAGTGTTTCAATCCTAAAGGTATCACCATTAATCAAATTCGGTTTTGGCCCGGGGTCAGAAATTAAAATGTTTCCATCTAATAAAAAACCAATTACGTATATCTCAAACTGAGCCTACCAGAAACTATTATCGTATTACGAGAACGAGCTTTTAATGATTTATATGGTGATTACGTATACATAGATAAACTGCTACCACATAAATAAAACAATAATACGATGTTCCTACCTCTACAAAAATTCTTGGAATGCAATATTAAACAGATAGTAAAGTCGGGAATGGGATTTGCATAAACATGCAATTAAGCTAGGAAAGGGACGTCCTCGCCTTGATAATATTGAAGAAGAGACTACGGTCATTCATAACATTAACATAAACATTAGTCATACATTTACGCAAACGAATATATCTGTTGAGCACTTGAATTTTTAATGAGTCCCCATATTAATGAGAGTTATATTAAAACTGTAGGTATTTAGACACTAATACAACGAAATACGTAAGTTTCTACTTCAGTAAATTGGCTTCCGAAGTAGCGCTTCCTTCCTCTAAGTTGAACAAGTCTGTTGTGAGTCTCAGCACTTTTATCTCGTTGAGACATGTTGTGATTTTAAGAAGAAATACAATACAGTATTTATACTTAGGAATGAAGTATCAATGCCATGTTTAGTAAGAAATGAGATTATTACTTTCCCTATAAATTACATTTAAATTCTCTGGATATCCTTCCGGATGTTCTTCTTTAGATTAGTTTTACAATCTACTCTGGTGAGGTATAGAATCATATTTAATTCCTACTAATATTATAAATGCGAATGTAACTCTGTCTGTCTGATAAATTTGGTACAAAGAAGTACTGGACCTTAGAAAGGGGTTGAAATAAGGGATGAAATTTTATATGGGAATCCGTCATTATCGCGTTTAAACCAAAACCGATTTTGATGGAATTTGGAACAGAGATAGACCAGACCTTGGGCAAAGACATAGGTTACCTTTTGTTGTAAAAAAGGGCATGAAGGGGTTAAAATAAGGAATAAAACTTTGTATGGGAATTCGTCATTATCGCGCCTAAACCACAGCCGATTTTGATGAAATTTGGTACAAAGATAGACTGGTCCTTAGAAAAGGACATAGGTAACCTTTTGTTGTAAGAAATAACAGTTTAAAAAGAACTAAAAAATATGCTTTATTTAAAAATCAAACTAAAAAGTACAATATATTTTTTTAATATATTGAAATAAAGATAGTGATTAATAAAAGAAATCATTTTAATGTAAAAAGGCGTGAGGTGCTTTGATAATGACGCTACTTGGTGTGCATACGTTATTGATATTCCATTTCATGCGCACCAAGTACACGCGATTATTTTTCTTTCGAATTTTCTTTTAATAAAACTTTTAGTTGATTTGAAGTTTTAAAGGTTTTGATTAAGTTTTTCGATTTCATAATTTTTTGTTAAGGTTGCGGTTTTTATTTCTTAAGTGTTAAATTTTGAATGTGTACTTAGCGACACACTTTACAGTGAAGCTGTTTTTGTCGGATTGATAGATACTGATAAGAGTAGCGTCATTATCAAAATATCTTAAAAAAGCACCCCCACGCCTTTTTACCTTAAAATCATTTCTTTTATTAATCACTCTATCCTTAAATTGAATAATTGAAAAATATATTTTCTACTTTTAGTTTGGTTTTTAAATAAAGCGAGAAATATTTAGTTTTTTTAACTTTTATTTATTTTCTATTCTTTTTCTATTTTTTATAATATAAAATATTAATGTGAAGTATTAATTTGCCAAGGTGAGTACTCGAATCAGAAAGGTACGCATGCGCAGACCACGCGGTTCTGTGAGAAAATCATTAATCCTGACGATCCTAATCAGGATAATGAGATAATCTTATCAAATTATTGTATTGACATCGGTCCTCGATAAGTCTACAACGTTTAAATGAAATCGGACCGTTTTAAGTGGATCAAAATTAATACCAAGGAGTCGGTTACAAAGAAACATACAGGTGAAGCTAATAAAAGCGTGTTAAAACGGGCATAAAGGAGTTGAAATAAGGGATGAAAGTTTATGAAAGTTTGTAAAGCAATTCGTCATTATCGCGCCTAAACCACAACCGATTTTGATAAAATTTGATACAGAGATAGAATAGACCTTGGAAAAGGACAAAGATAACCTTTTGTTGTAAAAAAGGCCATGAAGGGGTTGAAATAAGGAATTAAAGTTTGTATGGGAATTATTTGATTTTATTGATATGACACAGATGATTTAAATAATAATGTCTATCCAGATCTACAATTAAGTATGGGCAATCGAGAATGGTTGTGTGACAGGTTAACTTTAACACCACCAAAAAGACAGTAGGCCAGATAATCGAACACATTATGTCAGATGTTGAGGGAGAGGTTGTCGCGTACCTCTCAGTAGACAATATTATGGACACTGAACAAGTGACATCGTACCCTATAGAGTTTCTTAACTCTTTAAAATTATCAGGAATGCCTGCCCATAAGTTAAGGCTGAAAGTTGGTATTCCAGTTCTGTTAATGAGAAATCTTGACGCACCAAGGCTATGTACCCGGCAACAAATTACTTATCTCAGACACAATATTATTAAAGCTATAATCATGACTAGAATGGCAAAAGGAGAAAATGTTTTAAATCCCCGTATTCCGATAAATGTGAACGATTTGCCATTTCAGTTTAAAAGAGTGCAGATTCCCCTAACATCAGTAATTACGATAATAATAAACAAAACTCTATGTGGCGTGCTCACGAGTATCAATCCCGCAAAATCTTATGTTTTAGCATAGGATGGAAATCAAAAACGTAGAGCATAAAAATGTATTAAATTAAGCTACTTGCAGTAAACCACAGCATTTATATGCGAAATATTTGCGAAAAGTTTCTTAAAAAATTAAAAATGTTATCCAAAGTAACTATTCCACGCGAACGAAGTCGCGGGCAAAAGCTAGTGTAATTATAAATTGTTAATGTCACAGCTTAAGTCGCTTATGTTTGCAAGCGAATTTGAGAAACAGAGTTCCTTTCCTGGGTTATCTAAAGTGTTATTAGGTCTGTTGATGTGATTGTGATAATTTTATTCTAAACAATAAAATGTTGTATCAGTGCGATGTTTGGAAATGGTCCCAGTAGATGGCAGTGGGTGTGAAAGTAGTAGCCTATACAAACTTTGACTACTTTACTTTGATACTTATCTTAAAAGAGTTTTCTATCGCACTAGGATTATTTTCTGTGCCGCTGACAAACATTCAAACAACGGTCAAAAATTTATTGAATTTTGATTACATTCGTGGCTGTATAAGCTAAAATCCCATTCAGTCCCATTGCATTCACTACACGATACATGATACACGATGACACACGATGCCAAACAATATAATAAAATACATCAAAAATATAACCAAACAAATACAAAGCATTTATTTTATTTCTTTCAAATTAAATTACCAATTATATTTATTTATTCGTTTCACTAACATAATTTCTACAAAAGGCGTCTCTAATTAGTCTGTCTAGATTTGACATTCTAAGAAGAAATTATTTATTACATATGCGCAATAATACTTCATAATAATTGCAAATTTTCTACACATTATACGTCATAGAAAGCACAAAGTCTAATCTATTTATGATAGCTGAGATAATATATAAAACTAGCTTTTCCCCGCGTCTTCGCCCGGAAACAGTACTTTGCCTGGATGAAAGGCACTCTAGGTAATTTTCTGCGCCCCTGACAACGTGTAAGCGAATTTACATGATGATCGGTCGTATGTAAGGCGTGAAAGCGTAACAAACAAACTTACATTCACATTTATAATGTTAGTCCGAAATATAAGACTTTAAAAATCTCGAACAAATCTATAACGTCACCCATGTAATAAAGGGCGAGTCGATTGCCGTCTTCGGGACACAGTTGCAGAATACGTGCTACTACAAAGTATTTCTTGTCAGAAAAACCAAATAATATTGTGCCCGACCCTTGAATCAAACCGGACACATCATGCACAGCAGTAACATTCACTGCCGCTGCGACATGTAGGTACTTATACCAAGGGCAAACTAAAGCATTACTGTGCAACTTACATCGAAAACATATCTAAAAAAAGCAATTAAATATTGAAGTCGCAATACAAACAATAAATGACGCTGCGTCCTTATAACAAATCCGTAGGCGTAGCATAGTTTATATTGATATTGCAGAGAAATCCTTTTTCTATGTTGATATTATAGACACGTCAAACCTGTTTGTTATTCCGAATATTATTTTACTTAACACAGACGATTGATATTTACAATTTTATTCTGTAAAGACTTAGAATACCAGACATAATTAAAACTCTATTGTGTCTGGCCACCGGAGTGCTGCAAACTCAATAGGTTAAATCACGTAACCCTTTTTCTCCATAAAAATTAGATAGGATAAATAAAAATAAGACATAACCAATATGTGCAAAAAGGGATCTAGCTCAGTATACATGCATTACGTGCACTGATTATCAGCACTATCCCTGCCCATAAAACATCAAATATAATTTGACTACCTGATCCGCGCAATATCGTCTGAACTTTCCCCGTTTTTGCAACATTTTTCATTGATGCTTCGCTTATATTGGTCGCAGCGTGATATTATATTGCCTTCCTCGACAAATGGGCTATCCAACACTAAAATACTTTTTTCAATTCGAACCAGTACTTCCTGAGATTAGCGCGTTCAAACAAAGGAACAAACTCTTCAAGTTTATAATATAGATAAGTAGTAAATCTTACAAAATAAACAATTAATAATTTTATGAGAAGTATGACAATACTGAGTCCAAAATTCGTTTTATCTTATAGTGTGACAAATTTCCTTTGAATATAAGTTAGATAGAGCAGGTGTATCAAACATAGGCAGGCGTCCTGTGAGAGAGAACTGTATAGCACGGCTATTGACAAACCTGTGCCAAAGTGGGGGTCACAGCTAAACTAATTTCTCGTAAGACGCCCTTAGCAAGATTTGCTGAGAGGAAGGAAATTCAGTAGCGCCCGGTCGTCTTGAATATACAAAACAAACAACCTAATCCAAATACTACATGAACTACATCTACGTATAT
Organism: Catocala nupta; assembly: GCA_963675205.1. Taxonomy (NCBI): domain Eukaryota; kingdom Metazoa; phylum Arthropoda; class Insecta; order Lepidoptera; family Erebidae; genus Catocala; species Catocala nupta. Next base: position 18,690,789 of record OY776086.1, on the reverse strand, counting down.
TTGCACATATATGTATGTGCTAACTAAATTTGTAAGTAGCTGTTATTATTACCAACATTTCTTGTAGGTTTATATGTTATATTTTATGTATAGCTTTTTTATAATCGCTTAGATTCAAAAGAGGAAATTATATTGATTTTTCTATTCTTATGATTTTTCTGTTCTCTCTCTTCTACATTTTGGCTAAACCAGACAAAATGTGATATGCACTTGTCGGAGTAGAAATTGCAATCTTCCTATGTTTCACTTAACTGGTTTTTAGTAAGCAGACGATAGTACTGTAGCTAGGTTCAGCAGTAGCAGCCATAGATGATCTCGAGTTTTGTCACTTGTGAAGACCCTGCAAAAGTTTAAATTAAGCAAAAATGTATTTTAGGAATTAAAAAGAAGTAAAAATGATTTTCAATGCAATATAACGCAAAAAGCAAAGCAGGAGACAAAATACATAATATATATAAATACCAACAGTATATGGACAACATTAGAACATTAAAGGGCATAACATCTATAAACCCTACACCTGATTCCAATAGTATTAATATGCTATCATAGATCACTCAATAAGGCAATGTTCGGCAGAAATATCTCAATGCACAGAACATACAACGTGACATTGATCCGCATAACATGTTGTGAGTTCGAATTCATCACGTGGTTTATGTTGGTAAAGTTCCACGTGACAGTGTTCTATCCCTAATGTTACTTTATAAACATTTGTGAACTGTCAAAATTTAAAGAATGTAATTAATTCGGATTTAACCTTTAAAAAGTTTACTTGCAAATAAACCAAACGAATTGTATCATTTTCTGATGATACAATCTGTATGGTCAAATACGCAATGTTCCATATTATACCTGTAAGAATTAAGGAGTTCCCTCGTGCATAGATAGAAAATATTCTCAGTCTACTTATACAAATGTGAAGTCACGGGTACCAAAGGTATGCAAAATTTCAGCTCCATCGGTTAGAGAAAATGGTTTAAAATTCAGTTGCCAACGTATGTTACAAATAAAACAGTAAAATCGTAGTTGTGAGACGGCCGTGCTTTGAAACTAGCGAATATGCATACGATGTTTACTTATACATTTTCTGTAGAAATTGTAGCTTCGCTAAAATAACGTAGATATAGCGTTCTGCGATCTTAGTCTAAAAATAAATAAAACCTTATAAAACACAGTACTTCTGGAATCCATATTTCTGTATACAATAGTGCTTTTCTCAGAAGTGACAAGAGATAACAAACTGTTATTAATATCCAAAGAGTAATGAGTATAATTATAAAGATAAAATACACAAGCTTTAAAAATTATGTCAATGAATCGTGTATAGTTCTTCTAGAATGCATCTTTTTGCATATTATCGGATTCATTGCTTTTCTCAGAAGTAACAAAAGATAACAAACTGTTATTTATATCCAAAGTAAAGAAGTTTAATTATTTATTTAATAAAAATATAAAAGCTACTATTTAAACGCTTTAAAAACAAATGGTCATTATTCGCGTATCCTCCTTAACTCTATGGGCGAGAGTGGTAATGCGTAAGACAATTATTCGCATCGCCGTCGGTCACCAACTGCTCAATCACTTGTTTGCATATAATACCTTTACCAAGCAAATATCGTCCAGCAAGTATCGTTGAATGACTATTGGAGCGAGTTCTCTCTGGCAACAGTTATTTATCTATTAACTATCAATATATTGTATCTTTTCATTTACATTAAATCTTATATCACTTGTACGTTATTTAGTTAACCTAGAAAATAGTCGATCATCAGTCCCTTACATGGCCATGGTAGCTGAAATAAAAATAATAATTATATTACGTATACATCGATATGACTAAGGTGTAAGTTCTCCTTCTCACTGATATTTCTCCTCTGAATTTAAATAATATTAAGTGAGATTTCCTTATCTTTCAAAATTCTCTACACTTTAACGTCACTTTGCCTCTTAGTTTAAAGCAATGAGAGATAGTATATTACAAAAAAAAAAATATAAAGATGTATTTTTTAAGATTCAGCTTTTGAATCAACCGTATGAGAAACTGATGTAGTGCTAAAACGTATTTTGAACAATTTCAGAGTAGGACGCTTTTAAAATCGAAACTACAGAGTATTGAGCGGAACTACAAGCCACCTAACCATCCCAAGGGACTGATTTGCTACGACCTGTGTTTACAAATAATATTACAGAAGCTGCTTTACGTTATATTAACCTCTGAAACGTTTTTCAACTTTATACAAATTAATATATCTACTTATTGGTAATTTATCAAGGTAAATATAATTAGGAAATAATACTGGCTACGATCGATCGGATAATTGGTTCAACATACGAAGCTTTTTCAAAAAATGTTACTTCGAACACAATAATTATTCGTGTAGTTGACTATTTACATATTATATTTATAACGAGCATGTTAGAATAGAGTTAAATCTCGCACTACTAATCTTCGTATTCTGATTTTTTGCTTTAATATTGGATCGGTTCTATTATGTTAGCTGATCTAACTAACAACGCAACAATGTTGCATATATTATTTATATATAAAAGTAGATTATTTTAATTATTAACTATATACATATAAACACAACTTTCTAAAACTAACTTACACCTAAAATATTATAAAACAGAAATAAAAAAGAAAAAGAAAACTAAATCTCTCTAATAGGCGTCATAGAATTCCTCCGCATCACAGTCGAGTGGTAGTGTGAGAAGACTGGCAGCATTGCCACCTTGAATGGCAATGCTTATTCTTTTCGCGAAATAAAGGCCAGTCCTCTGGTCACGGGAAGCGTCGATTAACCTTTTTGCTATGTCTCTATAGAGAGCACGAACACTGGGACCCCATGACCCTAGCGTTTCGCCCCCAAACGGCCCAAAAACATAATCCCCTACCAGGATTTTGTATTTGCGCTGTTTTAATATTTAAATTTATTTAGCTATGATTTATTATATGACTAGATTATGTTAAAGAAATGTTATCCTTGAGAACTGTAAGACTGTAACTTCAAGCCACGTTATATTAGAAATAGCCTGCGAGCGAAAGCTTTTCTATGCCACTACTACTTGCTGAGTAGACATAAAGATACAGATTTTCTTTTTCTTAAAACTTACACTCGTGTGTGATTCTACTAAAATCCCTAAATTTTAGTAGAATCACACACGAGTGTAACCGATTTCTTTATGTTTAAAGTTACGCTTTTGTAAGTGTGTACATTTAGGTAATGTTTTTATCACACAAACGAGCTATACAATTTGGTTACTTTAACCTAACCAGCAGGTACTTGCTTAATATACGTATGGTGCTCCGTAATTCATGCTGCGAGCACGTAATATCCACAAGGTAGCATCGGCGCCGTGTGTATCGAACAAGTGACATTGAAAGCACCCGACCACTCATCCTCGACGGTTAGAGACGATCAGCCGCCACAAAATAGACCAATACAGTCCATTTCCGTAATGTAAAAGGGCAATGAACGTAACAATATCGTAAAAGCGATGTAGTCAGGTCACAAACGGTGGGGGACACGTGAACGCAAGAATTTTCGTCATAATTCCGAGGAGTTAACGGGCTCCCGGGAATCACTTTCATTTTCACTTAGCGCCACCGACTGCTCCATAACCATTAAATCCTCTTGTTTACTACTGCTCTTCGTCGGTTCAAAGGCACTGGCCCGCTCCCCACTTATCTAACTTATTCACAGAGCAAACTAAACAGTAAACAGGAACGAACCCATTTTAGTACAGACATCCTCGGACAAGATACAATTTTAAATCGGCGCCTGAACGAATTTTAAGCTCAGTATAAATTAAATATTTAAATTCAAAAGTACGAGTCTCAAATTCCTTTTGTTATCGTTCTTCTTACGCCTGCTTATTTATATTCTGGGTTGAAATGAAAAATAGAGCACTTGTTATGTAACTTTCGTGTGATGAACTTGTCTCTCTCGCTATTCAAAATTAAGGCTCTTATTTATTTAGAAAATCACAAGCGACAAAGAGAAAAATACAAACAAAGCAGTTTTATTTAGAAATACATCAACTTAAATAGAAGTGTTGTCAAAGGTATGTTTTGATGATAATAATTGAACTAAATTGAAAAGTAGGGAGTTTCCAATATCATTGAAGTCTCTATTAACGTATCGCGATTTAAAATCGTGTGTGAAATTGATTTTGAGTTTGCCAAAATAGACAATTTTAAGGGCAATTTGTTCTTCGTTCGTTTTTAAAATCGTTTTTTTTTCGTCGGTCAAAATTATTAATCTCTGAATTGAATAGTAAACCACCATCCGCTGCTATTGCTAAATTGGCTCAACAGTCTTAACTTCGATTTACTTACCAGAGTCTATTCTGGGCAGTAATAAGTAAAGAAGAACCCTTACCCTTTGAAAGATCGCAGAAACCTTGTGTTGTGTTTCTCCGTTGTAGAAGTACGAGGCTCCATAAAGAGCCGATATCGTGTGAGCAAGCGACATTAGCAGTCTATATCTTTACATATGTTTATGTTTATTTATAGACATATACATGTTCACGTTAACGCATGTTAAACATTAGAAGTACATACGTATGCTATTTAAATCTCTTAAATAAGGGGAGCCGGATGGGAACGCGTAAATGATATCCATACAATAATTGAAATAATCAATACTGACAAATCTCAATTCTAGAACTCCAAACTACAATTTCTTAAGTTAAGCAGGAAGTATAATACTATAATAAGATCCTATTTATATTGATTTATGTTTCCCCTAACGTTTATATGACGAGAGACAACGCTGTTTTAGGATATCCTGTGTCACAAATACTAGATATAGATCAATTTACTTACTTGCGTCTGTCTCTTTCGTTTAAAAGCGTAATCGAGAGCGTGCCGATCGCCGACAGTGGAGTTCCGCATTTGATTTATAGGCAAGGCAAACTGTTCATTTCAAAAGGCAAAATTTCTCTTTTAGATATGTAATTTTTTTAATTTCGTGTCCTCTGGGGTTGCATATTTACGATGAATTCCATTTATAATACGAACTCGCGTATATGCAACAGTTCTTTCTCCCTAAACATGAAAGTTTATAGGGGCGTAATGTTTTGATGTGTATAAATATGCTTGTGAAATATAGTTCTTATTTACAATTAACTAATGTGGTAATCCACTCACGTCAAAAACGTAACGTTATCCTAAAGGATAGCATAAATAAGTGCCTTGCTGACTGGACACTTCCCCTGAGGTTTGAACTTTGAAGGGGTTAAGCTAGTTAACTCATTAAAAACTGGTTAACGACGAGGTCGTGGATGAAAATGATGTTCTACGGTGAACCATTTGATGCTGCGCATACTTGATGTACATTCATACAGCGTATCACCGTCTGTCACACATTAAATATTATTCTGTATCTAAATATATTCAAAAAAGAATTCAGTTCTTAAACGTCAAATGTGAACTAAAATATCATTTATATTTGCATTTATTTTAATTTAGAAGAATATAATGTGTGGTTTTTGTAACACAGACTGGATCTTAATTCTATTTTAAACAATTTTATTACGAGAACCCTCTGCTAGAATTCTGTTAAATATATCTTGCTACAATATTAAAAATAAATTTCATATAATTAAACAAATATAAATATTAACATACTGTAGGTTTCATCATTAATTATTCACAATGAAAACAACCTGTGATGTTTTCTTTCGGAACAACTTTGTAACGGAAGGCCGTCTTCTGTGATATAGTTCTCTACTAGTACAGGAGATAGGTGATCTTTTCTACTTATTTAAGGAACATGCCTTTAGATATATTGTGTATCCATAATGTGAAAAATATTTGCAGTGCATTGTGATTTTCTTATGAACAATAATATTATCTTAACGGTTTGGCGTAGAGAATCTTTGACAGTTTAGGAGACGTGACATATACACTGTGCCAAAGACCAAATCTCAATTACGAGTACATCGACACAACTCTCTCTTCATCATCTTCTAACTATTTTGTATCATCATACCAAGTTTTCAATGCGAGATTGCATTTTTATGGCATATTTCGTGAATCAAGTTTAAGGCTACATAGTGGTCAGCAGAGATAAATAAAGATATATTCATTTAAACAACTTAAAACGCAACAAAAATTGTAATAAATGCAGTCCACGTCAATATGTTTACAAATATTAAATAACTAGATTATCCCCGCGGCTTCACTCGCGCAAATGTAGGTTAGGTTAAATTAGTAATAGTACTATTTTCTGAATGAAAGGTACCCTGACCTTTTCATGATGATCACTGGTAGAGTAGTTACCGCGTGAAAGCATAACAAACCAATAAACTCGAATTCACATTTATAATATTAGTGAGGATTATACCATTTAATTATTATATATTTAATCAACGTAATTTATGATAAAATCAACACATTTAATACAAATGAGTATTTAGTCAAACAATTCAATGATTCGATATAATTCTAATGAGCGTACTGCAGGTCACACGTTTCAAATATACATATGTATGGATGTATCAAAACGTGACACGCGCGCAGCTAATACCATAACGAACCATTTAATTTTACTATTATTTTGAATATATTCGAATAAACAGTTCATGTTTTTTTTATAACGTCGTGTATTGATCTGATTAAATTCAGTTGTGTATGCTTAATACGAAACTTAATCTGATGTTCTATGTCTCTTTGTTATAATTTTGTTTGGAGCAATCAGTAATTGTTATCTATAGTGTTAACTATATGTTTAGTGTTAGATACACTTACGTAAATATTATAAAGACCAACGGTTTGCAAAATTATGCACTGAAAAAAATCAGTTGTCACTTGTTTATACTTATCTAAAGTTGTAAAATTGCGTAAAATTACTTCAATTACAGAAAACACACTATAATTCGGTCGCGACCCCGCCGAGGTTTCGGCTCGTCGTATGAAACAGCAGGCCACTACACAACAAGACTACCCTTTCGTCACCAATACATTTAAGCCCTACTGTGTCCTCTTGGGGGGAGGGGACACACGACACAGAGGCGCGCGTGGGAACACCAAGCATGCCGCCTCTCGGACCTGATGCTGATCGGGCGGCGGGCAGGCCCACGAAGTCTATCACCCCCAGGTCAAACTTCAGGGTGGCTGGAGGTCATCGCGCGCACTCCGGCGCCCGGCTCTGCGGTTGGGGAGAGGGTTAACTCCCTCTCCCGCTCCGCCGCCTTCTCGATGGACATGACTTCATTACAGAAGGAGGCGACGGCGTTCCACGACCTCTCGCTCCGGACCATAGAGTGAACAAAGGCCGAAAAAAGAAACACTATAGATCCTAGTTTAACCTCGTAGCGGCACACCAGTGGCCAGACACAATAGATTTTAATTTATATTGATATTCTAAACCTTGATAGATTAAACTTGAAACGCATGTTATAAGTATAAATAACATCATTGTCAAACGAAATGTCTTACGTAACCTTCCAATTGATGTCTAGATGAATGTGATGGCTAATAACTTGTTATGTAAAAATAAAATACGAAAATACAATAGTATTAAGGAGTGCTGCGCTGTTAGCTGACGACACATCAGAGATTGCCTTAAACTCGACAGTGCAGTAGCAGAAGTCGGTGCTGTAAAAGTCCACAGCTTAGTTCCCTCCGCCAGACTGACACCAAACCGGGATCCACACTAATGTGTTAATCATAGTCATATTCACACATCTTCCAAATGTTGTTGCGTTATATCAATCTCTTAGAATTACAGCATATTTATATTTTACAAAAAAGTGCCACTTAACGAAAAAATAATTTATATGAAAAATTACTTCTATACTTGAATGTACAAAATGAGGAGCTTTAATGGGCGACCTTCGTTGGCTCAGCCCTAAAAAAATATTAGGAGAAATAATTTATGAGAAAATCGAGTTATTCAAACTGGCTAATTTTTAGGGACGCTCATCAAGGAAAGGAAAATGCGGATGTTCATGTCAACTGTCAGCAGGGCTGCAAGGTATGACTACTTATATTATTAAGTCTAAATAAACTATATTGTAGACCGACAGGCAGTAAAAATTACAAGGTAACTAATATACTTATATTATATGACTACTGTTGAAATCAATTTCATAGTAATCTCTATGAATCTCTATTTATGGTGCCGATTCGAAACCAGCGACAGCAGTGGTTATAAAAAACATATCGAATTGTAGCTAAAGTTTAATACACATACCTACGTTCATATTTACCAAACAAGGTTAAAAGTTTCGATTCAAAGTCTACATATATTTTTACATCAGTGTATACCCTAGCCAAACACAAATAAACAAACAAGTAGATACAGAAATGTTAGAGATTCATTTAATTCATACAATTCTTATGATATGTATTTACTAAAACTATTAAGATATTATACGTTGTAAGTTCCATTATATTTACTAGAGAATGCTGTTTATTCACAATAACATCAACAAATGTAGTCACCAAAACATATTAATTTTCAATGACGTTTAGCTTATTACAAAATGTTAACAAATATTCATCAACGATGACGTAATGTCTTGCATAATTACCATAGGTACTTACTTACTCATATTTTAATACGAAACTAAGTCGCGAAGTAGCCGGCGGTTTAAATGCACATGTTTAGCCGAGCGACGTTGGTCATGAGGTGGATAACTATAAAGTAAAGTATTCGGTGTAATTTGGTCTGCTGTGACACGAATACACATAAAACGGTATTCTTATCTCGTCCGAAATATCGAGCACGTACCAAAGTCATAATTCCACGATGAAGTACCGCATGGGCAGGGAGCGCGCCCTTTGCAGTGGTGAGAGTGGTGATTCACTGTTACGATTACCCGCATATACCGGAAACTCCGGGCCGTTTTTTTCTTTAGGAAACAATGTAACAGCTCCACCTGAGAACCGAAACGAAAGAAAACAAAAAAGCCCATTACCTGTAGGTACGCGATTACAACTCCCCTTATGAGGAAAACGTGGATTGATATTACACAAAATATTTATGTACGCTTTATGTAACATAGTTTTCTTTTAGCAGCTGGCATGATACAGCCATTTTGTACAATAGCAGATTTTATAGCACTCTTTTATTTTTGTTTTGTTTTTTTATTTATATAATATAATAATATTAGGACTGTTTTATAAACTGTCTCACAGCGGAACACCAGCCGCAGCAGCTCACAGTGTGTATAAAAGTATCAGGCCATAACACTACGCTAGTTTAAAGAGAATTTGTAGAATTCACACATCTTTGATAACATTATGCAGAACTCTAATACATGTAGATTTCCTGCTTGCCATGGCCGATAAAGCGAGCTAATAAACTGGATAAATCCTTCGACAACGGTGGGATCAAACTAAAGTTCTGTATCGACTTAGCAGCTTCAGGTCTTTTTATTTCTATTTCCTTTCGACAGGCTAAATGACTAAACACGATGGAAAAATAAAACAGAATTCGGATCTCTCAGGAAAAAAGTCTAAGAGTAAACATTACTATCCTACTACCATCAAATCACAGGTTTTAAAATGGATGGGATAGATTAAATTTATCTCTAGGTATTATACATACATATATGAATAGCATCCAATTTAGTTTTGTACATTTAATTATTAGTTAAGGGAAACATCTTGACGAGCCCTAATTATTGGAGAGTTCTCGAAGTGTCAAGTCGCCCAGTCCGAAATTGGCGTAGGTGGTGGGTTCAAACTTAACGTTGCTTATCTGAGAAGATATCCGTAACCAGCAGGTCTGATAACCCACGCTAAACAGATATAACAATAAAAAAGGAGCTGTCTTTATATTATATTGCTGATATATTGTAGGTGCCGTTTAAATCACAAACATATGTATTGTTAATTTTCCATTTCAACTCAGATTCACACATACACGTCGACCTGTTACAAATTACATAACGACTGCCTGATCGATCTAGTTACGTAATCGAAAGCGTAATCGCAACTAAAAATCGTCAAGTCTCGGATTCGAAACGTAGATCAAAAGACAGTTTTTTTGTAAGTAAATTTACCGTTATAACAATAAATGGAATCTAGAAGTACACTCTCGTGCCTCGGTGAACTCTTAAAGTTATATGCTTGCAGTCACTTACCCATAGAAACAGCTGGTATGGTTAGTCAGGAAACTGAAACTACCATTAATTATTCGGTAGCTTTCAACAACACTAAGACTCTTATACTAAAGGAAATAACTTTTTGCGTATGATGGCTGATGAGCCTACGGCCCGCGGTTAAGACATGCAGGGTGTAATATAAACGCCGCTCAGTCTTCTTTAATGCAAAAGAAACTTACCGATCGTAAAGGAAGTGGGTTTATTCTGTAATATCACAACTTCATTAAACCAAATACCAGACCAGGCGGTCTATGATTAGACCGCCTGGTCTACTGCTGCAAATAATATACAAGGTGTCCGGTAATTAATGGATAACCTGGAAATGTCTTATAGTGGAACTGAAGGCCGTTCAGAAAAAATATGACAAAAATCTATCCTAACTACTACCTGAGATAGTATGTGGTTTTTTTTTAATTACCATGTTTAAGTTTCTTGTATACTACGACCATAAATTAATGAAATCCATCGGTTTTTTGTTGTTTTATTATTAAACACTAATTATGCTAATAGATAGACAATTAAAAGTATGCTATGCTATATAGCTTGCAGTTTTTAATATATATATATATTTTTAGTTCATTTTTTCTGAACGGCCTTCAGTTCTACTATAAGACATTTCAAGGTTATCCATTAATTACCGGACAGCCTGTATAGTCTAAACTAGAACCATTGACACGAAGAAGAAGAAGAATAGACCGCCTCGGTGGCGTAGCTGTAATGTATGCAACTGCTTTGCATGAGGTCACAGGTTCTTTCTTTTTCTTTTTAAAATGAAGACAACTCCCGCACTTGGAATAAATCCTATGTCGCGGGGACTTGACAAACATTCAGACAATGGACACAAAGAACATCCAGACTCGGAACAACCATTTGTGGATCACACAAAGTTTTGTCCCGTGTGGGGATCGAACCCACAACAGTGGCGAGGTGACCAATTAAACTACTACGTCATCCATGCAAACACGTTCGATTCCCGGGCAAAGTTTCAATGAGTCTGATATTGTGCCTGATTAGAAGCAAAAGGCACCATATTATACTATTTTTAAACTCTTATTTTCTTCAAATTTATACTACATTTATGTATTTACATTTAAATGAATCTCCGTTTATTTAGTTATATGAGCATTAAATAAATACTCTATTTCATTTGTACAAAATTTCGACAACAAGAAAAATTAAACAGTTGGTACTCAACATATATGAAAGCTCATGAACTCTGTGTGACTGTCTAGACACAAAACACTATCCAACTATCGAGTTGATATGTAAAAAGTAAACAAGTAAAACTTATGTCTTTAATATGATTTTGATACGATGTGAACGCTTATGAAGTCGTAGTGTATAAGTTGAATCCAGACACGACGAGTGAGCAGCACATTTGATCGCTATCTCGATATTGCACTAGCTCCACCTGCGACCCGGTGCATATCGATAGAAAAGAGCATCTAGACAAGACGGTTCTAATCCGGTATTATTAAAGAAGTATATCTGTTAGCTACTCATAGTCAACTAAATCTGTATCTTCGCATGACAACTGTTACATTCTCTTAGAGTCTAGGGTCTCTTAGGATCTAAACAACTGCACAGATACCATAATAGTTTAAATGATCGTCTCGCCAACGCCACCGCGCCGAGTGTTGTGGGTTTGATTCCCACACGGGATAAAAATTTGTGTGATCCACAAATGGTTGTTCCCATTCTGCATGTTCTTTTAGTCCGTTGTTTGAATGTTTGTAAAATCTCCGAAATTAATCCTAGTGTAGTGGTTGTCTTTTTTTTAAATAAAATGGAAAAGAAAAGAATTATCTAAATTTCAGTACTTTTTAAGGGATATATATGTGGGACATGTATGTATCCCTAAAAAGGTATGCAGATGTTTATGACACCCACATTCCGCCGAGGCAGAGCCTATTTCAATTCACAAGGCACAATGTCAGATTCCGTATTATTACTGAGAATATCTACGTTTTAGATTTACATTAAGATATTAAGTCATCTCGATTTAGTAAACAATACCTACTCTAATTAAAAAGTACCAAAATGTACCCAAAGGTAAAGTAGGACTAGATAATTTAATTTATGTCAACATAGTATTCTCCTACCCCAGACTAATGCTGAGGTGTGAGAGGGTAATATTTAGCCATGCAATCCTTACAGCCAATCCTGAATATGATGTGTTATAGATAGATAAAATAAAATTATAAGAGTATGTCTTATGTTTTACGAGGGAAAGAATGCAAGGCTATCCTTAACCCTAACTAATTTTATAGGTGCGAATGTTTGTATGTTACGCTTTCGCGCCGTAACTACTCGACCGATCGTTGTCAGGGATACAGAAAAAGAAGACATATAGTATATTTTATCTAGAAAATATCCTCGAGCGAACGAAACTGCGGGCAACAGCTATTAGTAATATAGTTCAATGCAATTATAATATTTTAAGCTAATTAATGTTGTTGGATTGTACCGTTCTAATTAACTCTAAGTAAATTAATAAATTAATTGAATGTACAATCTACTATACCAGGTTCTCCAACTTTTGACAAGATTAGATCGTGGATATAGATAGTCGAGACAGCACAAACATGGTTGCTTCTTATGCGACTGATTTGATTGTAGTACGTTATCCCAATTGAGTACAGCATCCAAAATTAGCATAGCCTCAATGTTATCCAATTTCCGATAAAGATGCAATAAGAAATACTGCAGGAAAGACAAGGACAATAACCCCTGTGAGTGATGTGACGCGGGAGACTTTACAAACGTTCAAAGAATGGACATAAAGAACACCCAGAATAGGAACAAATATCGGAGGATCACACAAATTGTTGTCGCGTATGAGATTCAAACCCACAACACTCAACGTCTTGGATGTGCCCGACCACTTAAGCTCCTACGCTACCGTGCAATCATATACACATTGCGAAATTTAAATATAACCACATATTTCAGTTACACGTCGTATCCATAACTAGACAACGGTTGGTGTCCCTAGTTACCATTGATAGGGTTATGGCAATATCTATCTTCTAGAATAAAGATAACTATTGTTGTGCTGGGCTATAATACTCATAGAATTGTCAACATCATTAAAGTTCATAATAATTATGTTCTCAAAGTGTTTCTTAAAGTTATTAAATAACTACGAATGCAACATTAATTAATATTACTATATATCTACTTAAAAGACAAAGAAGATATCAACTATTTTCTATAGCGAAAAATTTTCACAGAATTTACATACATTTAAAATTCATTTTTAAGAAGTATAGCACAATATCCGAGACTAAAGTATCCATAAATTAAAACGTTCTGCGGAGCCGAGTCTCAGTTTCTTGTCACGACATAAATAATTGGCGCACGATAAAATTTATTACACAGACAAATTCTGACAAATCTTCTTCCCGGACCAGTGATCGAGAAAAATTCATAACCAACAACGCTTTTTCTAAATTTCCTATTACCGGTCTACATTGAGCGTAAATAATACATTACTCAAATTATTGTAAATTAAAATCAATAGTAATTATGTCAACGATTTTGGGTCAATCACTTACAAACGTACGAGTGACGATGTCCCAAAGTGATGTTTTTCGAATTACGGTAGTAAGAAGTAACAGATTCTTAAATTATATTTCAAACCGCTATAAACAATTTTCAACGTTATTCATATCATTAATTTATCTAAGGAGACTACCATAATGTTTGCAAGTCAGAATATGTGTCACTCAAAGCTCTCACAATATTGTTTTACACCCGGCTGTTACGCCACTTATGTCCGTTACTTGCGATTTTCCCAGCAATTTGCCGACACAAGACCTTTGACACTAATAACGTCTACGGGTGTGCCTATACACGAGAGTTCTCATTTACTATTATAGCGAACCGTGAAAATGTTATCTCTATGATTTATTCTCGGTAGATGCTATAAGTAATTCAATAACTTTTAAGACCTTGCCACGTTATTTTTACCGCTATGTATTGAAACTTGGATCCTAAGTACATTTGTATATTTAGCAACTTGTGCTGATGGCTACGTTAATGCTACTCAGTCTTTACTATAACGACGCAAGTTTGTTAAATCGATACAGCTGACCCCGCTCGGTTAAGTTGTTTTTATTTTATAAGTTCAGTTATTATTATATGTTTAATGAAAATATAGTTTGTATGTAAGTTTCAAATACGTGTGAATATCTAAACTTGAACAATGTAGAAGAAATCAAATTAATCAATATTGCGATACATAAATCGAATAATGTCGGGCGTCGCGCGTCGCCGCCGCTGTCGCGTTGTCGCGCTAGAGAGAGTGGCGACGCAACACAAGTGAAGCGCCTACATTCAAACACTCAAAGACTGATTGCGGTAGTCGAGCCTTTAATGAAAACCGGCGCGTATTTTGTTTATTTTGTCATTCTATTAATTAGGGACCTTGTTTACTGTTTCAATACGACAAGTCTTAAATAAGATTCGCACGAATGAACTTTTATCAGTTTAATTTATTTATGTCTACGCGCAGAAAGTAAATTACTTTGCTAACAAATTTTCTACCTACATGTAACAAACATTTAATTATCTGGATGTGAATGTATACAAAAATTAAATCACCTATCCAAAACAGAGATTGCGAAACCAAATTAATCTTAGTTAAATGCTTGATTCATAGAATATTAGGTGAGTTGAGGAAAATTATTTCTTTAAGATTATAAATTAAATCGAGTGGTGCGAGCCAAGTTCTTTTAATCGCAATGCTGACTCTTACTTCTTATAATTGTTTACATTAAAGCTTTATCGTTTATTAAATATGGTGAATACTAGAAGCTTTAAGATATTATTATTAAGAGCCAAAGGGGAATCGTTACATTATTATATTGGAAAAGTTTTATAATATAGAGTGCTTTAAAATATGTTCTTTATTAATACAATATTATTGTATAGATTTCTCTTGGGGTTATTCTACATGCTGAAGCCGCAATCGTATCTAAATATGTTATATTACATGAGATAGATAATATTACGCTTGCGTTTACAATATTTAATGAAATCTGACTTCAGTACAACTATTATAAAATTGTATGAAAGCTAAATTATTTTAGTTAATGTGCCTAAAAGACATGTAGCCGTAGCTAGTAGTTATAACAGATATTTTATAAGATAGTAGGCACCCTGCTCGAATCTAGACCATCCCTACTAGGAAACCGCCTCCATGCTGCATCAGATTCCAATCAATTAATCTTGCGTTTTAATTTGAGATTATTAACATGTATTCGATTAGCATATTGTCTAGAACTTTTATGTAAGCGCTGCTCTATTCGCAAAGGACTAGGATAATATCTTTGTTATCTGCGCTTGCTGCGCAATATGTCTTTTTTCTAAAATCATCAACGCGCAAAGGACAGTATTGCACCCGTCCATTCGACTGATAACTGC
This sequence comes from Catocala nupta, assembly GCA_963675205.1. Classification (NCBI taxonomy): domain Eukaryota; kingdom Metazoa; phylum Arthropoda; class Insecta; order Lepidoptera; family Erebidae; genus Catocala; species Catocala nupta. The sequence goes on along the minus strand of OY776086.1, from coordinate 18,675,240 downwards.
TTAACATCGAACAGGTCGCAAGTTTGACAGCCAACTTAGCAGCATAAAAATAATATTGTGTTGTAAATGTGGCAGTTTTCGCTCGCGCCAAGTAACGTACACTTCCCCTATTTTCTCGGATAATAGATATGGTAAAAGGATTTGTAGAACAGCCGCAAGCAATGATTGATTTAGAGTTTCGTTTTATCTTGGCACACATAAATCATTTAATGGTCAATTAATGTCGTGGTGAGATCTTAGTAGATGTGATAGGCTTTTTCCTGTTGATTGATGTCACTACAAAATTAAGTCTCTATTGATGAAATGAAGCCAAATGTGAGCTGTAAGCAATTGCTTTATATATACTTTTTTGATATCGCTTTTATTATATTTAATTATAAATATGTAACTAGGTTTGCCTACTTTTTAATATTAAAAATGTCGATAAAAGCAGCAATAACCTTGACGGTGCCTGCCGGACTGCTACGCAGCGGTCTCTGTACGATCCCAAGGCACGCATCACTGACTTATTGAAGCTACATGAATTGAATAGTTAATTATCGCTTGCTTTAACGATGAAGGGTAACATCTAGAGGAAACCTGCAGCATATCTGAGAGTACTAGGTGCTGAATGTGCGAATCTGGCCAACCCGCACCAGGCGGCGTTGTGGCCTACGGCCTAACCCTCCTAAAGCTCAGTAGAGGCCTATTTCCACCAGTGAGACACTTTATAAACAGGGCTGTTATTATTATTATAATGTCGACCGATGTACCAATTGCCTCATATTAAATTTTCACATATTTTTGTTTCAAAAATTTACATCGCCGTTCTCTTGTTTCAGCCACTTAAGTTCAACCTATGGGATTATCGAATATCCGATTTTTACGTTATTCATATTCTACTGTCGCGTATTACTTTACATTATATAATATTTAATAGATTAGCAATAATAGATGTCTATGATGTATGCTGAGTATGAGCCTTACATTGAGAACTAGCTGGCAGATCCTGCACCTATGACCAGTAAACCGTATTAGTAACACCTCTTTCTATGGCACCAAAACGTAGTTTTTTTTTTCATCGGTGAAAGACGAGCCAGCGGCCACCTGCTAGGAAGCGAGAACCGTGGCTCATACACATGGCTGTATTTTCTTAGCATTACAGAAGCAATGTCAAAAAAACACAACCAAGTCGCTGCGTATCGAAAGGAAAAGGGGAATGGAGCAGGATGGAGTTTGGGAAGGGAAGGGTGATTGGGTCTCCGGCACTCTCACTCACCGAACGAAACATAACAGATACTGTTATTTTACATCGATCTTCTGTGAGAGGGTGGTACTTCCACGGTCGAGCTGTATTCATGCTGTAGTCAGCGTGGCCCTACCACTACGACACACCTACTACGACAATCATTGATGGATTTTTATATATCAATGATGACAAATTGTGAATAAGCATCAGCTTCATCTGATGTTCTGCTTAAAGCATCACGTACCTATGTATAGGGAAGGGGTAATGCCAATTTACGTGTTAATATAATATGCACCTAAAATGGTATTTTGTCGTGAAATTCGTTGAATTTTTCGTGTAAATGAAAATATTTACTAAAAATGTGTAACTATGGTAAAAATGCCATATAAGATTAAGATATCTTTGAAATCGCAACGCAACCCGTATTTTATTCTATATATGCGCATACACTTGTAGATACGTATTAATTATTTATCCATCGATATACTTCATAATGTGTTTTTTTTTAATTACCATGTATGAATGAAATCCATCGGCTTTTGTTGTTTTATTGTTAAACACTAATTATGCTAATAGATAGATAGTCAAAAGTATGCTATCCTAATAAAGCTGGCACTTTTTATTTATTTTTTCATTTTTTCTGAACGGCCTTCAGTTCTACTATAAGATATTTCAAGGTTATCCTTTAATTACCGGACATTCTGTATATGTGATGACTAATTTCTGTGACAAATGTTTACATTTGTCACAAAATATGTCATTGTATCCTTTAGGATACAATGACATATTTTTTACATAAATGTAAAAATAATGAAGAGAGTGCAGTTTATATTTTTATATTTGTAACGTTCTTTAAGCACCGACCTAGTACCTAAAACAGAAAATAGCTCACATTAAGTCGCCTATTAATTTGATTATAAAAAATACTAAGTCTATTATACAATATTACTAGCTGACCCGGCAAACGTTGTTTTGCCAAAATGCTTTGAACAAAAGAAACAAAAAAAAAAAATTGTTGTTGGCCGATTCTCAGACCTACTCAATATGCTCACAAAATTTCATGAGAATCGGTCAAGCCGTTTCGGAGGAGTACGGGAACGAACATTGTGACACGAGAATTTTATATACAGGGTGATTTTGAAATCGTGTAATTCCTTTTAACCACGCATTCTACTGGTGATATAGAATAACCCTGACTATATTTTTATTTAATTAGTATTATTTTTTTTTTAAATTTATTGTTCCATTTTTTTCGTGAAATGGTGTCAGATAGTCATATGTTAACCAACCGAGGCAATTTTATTCTTTTTCTAATTAAAATAAAAAAACATATTAATAATTAATGTCGTAAATAATAACGGGTGGTCCTTTTTATTGCCCCTTATTATTTACGACATCAGTTATTGTTATGTTATTATTTTTAAATTAGTTAAATATTAAGATTGTGTCAGGTGGTTAAAATATGACTATTTGAAATCATTTCATGAAAAAAATCTGTACTCTAATTTTGCCGAAACCATTATTCTATTTAATAAAAAATATTGTCAGGGTTATTCTATATCACCAGTAGAATGCGTGGTTAAAAGCAATTACACGATTTCAAAATCACCCTGTATAAGATAAACATAATCATCACCGCATCATGCGTATGCTATTATTGAACGGATTTGAATAAAACTTGGCATACAACTGCAAATACATAATATAGATCGTGTCCTGAAATGACACATACATTTTGTACATTGTCCGTATAAAAAACAAGCCTTATTTAAAATCAAATAAACATACTACAAACACACACAAATATATTAGAATCCATTTTATGACGGAAAGTCTTCCAAAGTAGTTTTTCTGTGCGTTAAGGAAAGTAACTATATATAAATAGGAACCAACAAAATCCGTACAACGTAGTTAAACTTCAATGTGTAGCATCCGCGTAACCGTAAGATAATATTAAGTATAACTCGTTTAAACTAGAATTTATTTAGATTTACCTACAAGATCACTCCGTGAAAATTTTGAGTCGTATTAATAATTTCTAATTCAAGGAAACTAAATACGAACTCAGAAAGATTTATTAATATTATGAAATCTTTAGACCTTTCAATTTAATTCTGAAAATCTAAATCTTGTATCACTGAGCAAGTTAAGCTCGAAATGTTTATATTAACTGAATAAGCTTGCTTAAACAAAGCCGAGCCGCGGATTTTCTACATCTAACTTCAAATTAAATTATTTCTATTTTGGCCAAATTAAATATAATACAACGTTAGATATAAGTAGATATTATTATAATAATACAAGTCTGAACTCAGCGTAATAATGTAGTTTACGAACTACATAAATCATTATTCTGAGTTCAGTCTTGTAGGCGTAGTTTCACGCCTATATATTCCAGCGTCAGAGAGAGCCATTCACATTTCAGACCAACATTTCGCTGCTTATGCTACATATACCTATTAATTATTTGCTATAAATTCTTTAAGGAAACAGTCCCGATAATCCCGTCCCTGGCTTTACTAGATACGAGGTAGTCAATATGGAGTTAGTAGGCGAACAAGCCAGGTTTTATCTACATATGATGAAAGACAGAACGGGGTGCGCTCAATAAAAAGACTTTTCAAACAGATAATCCGATACTAGATACTAGTTATAATTTCAGTTCAGCAGATGGATTATTTATTATAAAGATTACAAAACGACAGATCCTATACTACAAAATTTAAAATACCCGTAAGTTTATCATTTACTAACTACTAACTCAGGACGTTTGAAGAATCTGTTACTAATGTAGACTCTCTTTAATGTATATTAAAAGGGTTGTACATATATATACTACGTCTACGACTATTAGAGAGACAGTAGGTTTTATATCACTTGCGTCATAATTTTAGAAAAACATTTAAATATAGGTATAATACAAGTTTTCACTCTTCAGTAGCTACATGTAGCGAGCTGACAAAATTGGATGTGAAACAAAATTCTGGGGCAACGTCTTGGTTGTCAGATTGATGCATGAGTTCGTGTTTTTCTTTGTGCTAACACCATCAATCTTACAGATCTATTAACGTCGTCTTTAGCGTTCCTCCTAATTATCTGAGCAAGCTCTCTAAAATTCCCTGAGCTTATGCCGAGCAAGGACACACAACCTCATATTAAATTGTTGTTTTAACAATTTTTCATGCGCGTGGGTCTGGTAATTAAATAATACAGAACAGTTTTATCTTAATTTGTTAAATTATATACGTTATTGAAACTGTATTTCATAAATATATTTCTATATCAAAAAGCGACTTCTACACTAAGAATATTCTTGTACAACAACACAAATATTATCTTTAGGTTTTATAAAGTCCACAACGGGAAAAATGGACCCTCACTATGTAAATTATTTTTATTAACAATTTCCGTGAAATATCTATGCCTGCGTCGAGTATCCATTTCTCAAAGCGATTCTTAGTTTATAACAGCACGAGCCAACGGATACAAAGAACAGAAGAGAAAAGCAATATCTCTCAAATCTGGAGCAATCCTACTGGTTTATCTAATCTAGAAAATATCGCCATCGAACAAATATGTTCCTAACTGTGTATGGATGTTGCAGAGAGATCCTGATATTCATAATCTCTTTTTCTACAAATACTTTTCTCAAACAAAATAACACTAGTCACGAAACAGTGATTGTTTCTACGTTAGAGAAATGTGACCACGATACCTGGCCCCTTCGTAGTAAAGAGATATTCACATAAAACCGCTGCTCTATCGGTGAAAACAAAATAAAGATTCGGAACAAAATAATAATACAAGTAAAATAATATATCAACATGTTCCAAATTGTTAGATACTTGTGCAAAAAGTTTTCGATTTATAGACTATGCATTACCAATACAACATGTGTTTTATCGCGTCATATCGATAAACATACAGAATATTGCGTGTCAGATATCAAACAGGCTACAATAATAGCGGCTGGTCTCAAGTAATATTGTCTACAACAGCGCACATGATTTTGGTAGATGGTATAATTTATCGCGTTCTGCGTGAGTAACGTTTGTCATAACCGTTTTTCTTTTCAGACGCATAACATTCTGAAAAGATTTATCTACATTTTGTAGCGGTGTTTACATAGCATTATATATTCTCTCTGCTTGTACGCTAGCTGTAATGTAACATTGGTGGGATAAGAAGAATCCATTCTGCGAAACCCTAAAATCTTCGGTGCAATTGCGGGGGTTTGTCGCGCAAACAGCCAATAAATGGTGGCTGAATAAGCCAGAGCTGGAAGCGTTGTGGTACCTACTGTCGATATTGCTCTGTTAGCTTTAAACAATGAGTGTATTTTTCTTTGAACGAACACATTTCTTACGAATAAATAAGAACGTACATCACATTAATGTTCTAGAAAATTGTAAACGAGAAGTTTATACATTCCCTTTAGAGCATTTAATTTCATTATTTTATTACGTACAAAAACTTTTTTTGGTAGACATATGGATTAACTTATTCTCTTACTCGTGTAGAATCCTAACTTAATAACGTAATTACTACATTTTCCAAAAATTAATTACCGATCCTTACTCTAATTTACATTCGCCTTGACAAAATTACTTTAAACACATATTTAATACAATTACAAATAGTAAAAAGTTCTAACACTTAAATAGAATTTGAACCAAACAACCTCACCCTGCCGCGCCGCTAATAGGTGTAAGATTTTGTTCTCAATTAGATCGTATTAATTATTAATACGTACCTATCAACTACTAAGAGACAATTACTGCGAGGGTGACAGTTTATCGTCATAGCTACACGATCATAAATCCTAACTAACGCTAGTCATAATTTGAAGTTAGTCCACATGAAATTCAGTTTCACCCGTCCGTCGTTCCCGCCGGGATCGGTGCATTTTCCGGGATGAAAGTACCTTAATTGCTAATCCTAAACAGCGCTTAGAAATCTATCTAAAGTTATTAGATTAAACGCCAGATTGAAAACTCTTTCGTGTGTTCTCTTAAGAATCGTCACAGATGTGAAAATCTTTTTGAATCATTCAATTCAGAATCAGATAAAGCGCGATACGAATTATTCAGGGTAAGTAATAGATGATATAACAACAAAATCTCTAATATTAACAACATATAACAACGGAACCCATAATTTTATTTAATATAGCGATTAGTTAATATAATAAACGATTGATATAATTTTAAAATAACTAATTTTTATAAGCATAACATACATTAAATATAATATCGTTTGACATAACATACATTAAATATAAAATCGTTTGACATACCACTCAAAAGATATAAAACTTATTTGGTCTAATATGATGACGAATATTCAGTGTGAATTTTTACGAGCTGTGGCTTCTAATTTAAGCTTAAAAAAAAAACAATAACTTTGTATTTTTAAAATAAATATTTAAAAGTATTTTTTCTTTGTTTTATTCTTTGTAAGTTCTATCGTAGTTATAGGTAATAGTAATCTAAGTAGATATTAAACATAACTAGTAACTGATGACCACCTGCGCTAAGATAGGTCGACAGGACTACTATACGGACTATTTCTGGGTGGTTTAAAAAAAATAACCACGATGGCTAAGGCGGGAGCTAACCTTAGCCTTCTAACCTAACGTATCCGAGTCGGGGTACTCTGAGTCGGGGTGTTAACCATAATGACGTTTTTTATATATATTAAACGTTAGACATAATGATTTTCGATTAAATAAACAATAGACATATTAAACGTTAGACCAAATGATTTTTGATTACATAAACGTTATATCAAACAACGTTATACTAATTAAGTTTTAGAATAAATAAATGTTAGGTATATTATAAAGAAATTATATCAACAGTTGGTATATCTCATGTTGATTATATCTTATGAACGATAATAAAATGAAATTAGACCAAATGAGTTTATACGTTATGAGACGCAGCCCGATTGAATATGTATGTTCTGGTATTTTCAGTTACAACGCGAAGTCTGACATGGGCACGCTATCTATTACACAAAACCTAAAACTTAGCTGACGAGATGTGGGTGTTTCTCTGCTTACTCCTACGAAGACATTCGGGTCTGAGCCTATGTGATACAAATTACTGTTAAAACATAATAAATAAATTTCTTTAATTTTTATTTTATTTATTTAGGAACAATAAACAGCTACAACATATGTTTACACATTACAGTTCAGCACAACGAATAGTTAATATTGCAGCCCACTACATCGTCCGTCATATACTTTTTATATTATGTTACAAAACAATGATGGATTCTAGAAGTTCAATTGTAATATTATAATTAGTAGCATGATATGAGATTGCATTTGAGAGCGTCTTGGCCACCGACATATGTAAGTACACTTTATGATTTGGTGGCCTCGATTGCGTAGTGTAACCGACTGCCACGCCTGAGGTCGCGGGTTCGCGTCCCGCACAAGTCAAACATTTGTGTGCATGGACATGGATGTTTGTGTTGGTGTTTCTATATATAATATGTGCGTATTTACAAAAAAAATGTATATATGTATGTTTATCCATTGTCTTGTACCCATAGTACAAGCTCTGCTTAGTTTGGGCTAGATGGTGTTGTGTGTATGTGATAGAATATTATATTATGAAGAATGTAAAGGCAACAAATATTATTAGTTTAAATGTAGAGGGCTGAAACGAATGGACAAATTAGCTTAACGCATTGAGTTGCAGCGGCACACAGAGGTTTAATGATGTCTGTATGTATTCTAAGACTTTTCAGAGACCCAAACAAAGGATTTTGAGACGGAAAGAGCTTTTACTAAGTTGGAAATAAACTTGCATATCACACCCACATTTCGCAAGCTAACCGTGCTATCGTTTGCCACTTAAGCTTATTTAAGCATCTTAGGCGTACTATGCACAGTCTTACACATAAATCATATAACTATGCGAACAGTTTGGTACAAATACAGAATGTAACACCACGCTGTATATGATAAACGTAGCTATATATCTAAGTGCTATTTGAGCAATAACTTATAATTTACATCAGCTGAGTATAGGACTAATACTCTTTAAATTTGAAATGTTTTAGTACACAAACAGCTTTTGCCCGTGACTTTGTAATCGTGGATTTTTTGGACTTATAGGCGGCGTATCAATATGAAACATGCACCAGGCTTAAAGTTAATGCTCCAGGTTTAAAGTTAATGCTCCAGATAAACAACTGTAATATACCCTTTCCATTAACTGCAGTAATTTTCACGTGATGCGCTTACAAATATACAGACAGACACACACACAAAACCAAATATTGTATAAATAATTGTTTAGGTTATATACCTCTTAGAAAGATCCCTCACATTATTTATTTTTGTCTTAAATATCTCCTATGTCCAGACATTAGAAGATTTAATCAGCTTTCTCATTTTAATGAGAAGTTTATTTTAATAAACCATGTAAAATCAACCTGTCGGATCGACGAGTCGGATATAAAGACGGGTAGGCTTCAAACTAGTAAGATAAATTTTCCATCAATCGCTATTTCATAGCTACCTTATCCATGGTACCAATCCATGAACCAAATGTGCGGGCTAATCGTGTTTGCCGGGTTTCATCGGCTGTTCGACAGTTTTATTGGTATCATGGAGTTTCGGTGACGAAGCTGTAGTGAATGCGATTATAGTGCACCTGTGGTCTTGGATTCAATTCCCGGATCGGAAAAGTTTTATTGAGTTTTCTATCTTTTATTATTTTAGCTATGAATGCAATATGCAGCTGAGCCCCGTAGGTGGCTATAGGCTCGCTCTCTATTACATGGGACTTATATCCATACATCTGATTTCCTACATTCCTCGTTCCTCGTCCAGTCCGTTTTACTATGGAATGCGCTCCCTCATGAAGTCAGGATGTCCACAAACCGTAACACTTTTAAGTTTAAAGTACGTGCTCTCCTCCTTGACAGTTTATCAAATTCCTCTTAACTATATTTGTATATAATATATTTTATTTTATATAATATATCGTTTTTATTATGATATTCTTTAGTATAATGATATGTTTAGTATATGTAAGTGTATATTTCATCTTAATGTATTTTATCTCTGCATCACCCAACGGTTGACTGGTAGATAATATCCGTGGCATTAAGTCCGCCTATGTACTATTTTGTGCATAAAGTTTTAATAAAATAAACGTAATGTGGGTTTAATACACCTCTGCCTGCCCCTCAGGAATACAGACGTGGGACTATGAATTCTTAGTACTAAGCGAGTCTAGAAACTTGCTCGGTAGACTGCACTAGGCTCACTCTTCTACGTGGGACGTTAAATATAGCTTACAAAATGTGGATTCTAAAGGCAACCTTACATCTCGGCGATACTAGCATTATTATATGTACATACATTAATTCTTATTAAGTATATTTATTTTTATGTACATAAAATATTTCTTCTCTAGGTGCGATATTTCACAGCTCTCTTCAAAGTCAAAAGCAACGAAAAAGACATATTGTACACAGGTTAATTACAGACAGTACAACAGAAGTTATTTAACAAATACAAATGTAGGTAAGTTACGGTAACAACAGAAGCCCAATAACATTTTGCTTGACGTGGAATAAAATACAGGACCAAACAATTGGCTAGACCTGATGGTACAGCGAGCTGCTGCTTGCTCGAATAATAACCTACTCACGCTAACGCCACATCCAACTGAACAAAGGTAATAATAAAAAGAAATAAAAATATTATCAAAATTAATAATAAAAGAAAAAATGCTTTTGGTATAATTTTGCGCGGTAGAAACGGTAATCCAACCGCCCAACATTGGCTAACTACGCAAGAATATCAAGAAGAATCTAAGAAGTCACAGTTGGCATGTAAATATTTTTCTCTAGCAGAATATCTCTGGACAATAATAAATTAAATTAAACAATTCAGTGTCCTTATCTGAGAGAGAAATAGTGCCTGTAATATTCCAACTTAATGTCACTCTTAAGATTATATCACAGCTTAAGCCCCTTTGTGCGGGCTACTTTAGCTACCGCGTAACTTAAATCACGATAATTAGGTTACAAAACAAATCTGAGGCATGCTCAACTCGCTCGAATAATAACTGTAATAAGAGCGCGAAATAAAATGTGAAGCTTCACGGATGCTGCTATGATTTACAGCCTTACTCTTTGACTTTTCGTGTGATTTTTAAGTGGCTCGCTGGCTTTGATATGCTCAAACTTTTTTTTTCTTACGTCGACGATAGCAGACTAGCTTGCTGCCCGTTTGATGATAAGCGGTTACCGTGGTCTATGGAAGCTTACAGCAATAGCGTTGTCTTCCTGTAACATCTCTAAAATGTGAATTGGTGAACCTGTATAGTTTTACAGGTTCACCAACAAACACCTTACAGATTAATGTAAGAGTAAACACACTCTTACGGACAGCTTAATTCGAGTTAGTCTTTGTGATCTGCTCTTTCTAACTCCTTAATGCAACTTCGAACTTCGGTTACAGTGGTGCCTAACACTTATCGTCGTTATCACCCGTTCGCCGAATATTATGGGTTCAATCACCACACGGAACAGCTGTTTGTGTATCACACAAATGTCTATTTGTGCCGTCAAACAATTGTGCCGAGTCTGTATGATCTTAATATACGTTTTTCAATGTTTCAGTCACCCTACCACTGGGATCATCTCTTGAATAAGAAAATTGGAACGATTTTATACGGAAATATCTGTAATTCGGTCTCATACGTATAATATGTAGATGCTTGTCGCACCTGCTCTTTACATTTTGTTTAGAAACATCTTAATGGTTACTGCACGGACAGCGATGCCACTGCGCCGAGTGTTGTCGGCTGGAATCCCACACGGGACAAAAAATTGTGTGGTCGACAAATAATTGTTTCGAATCTGAATGTTCCTTATGGGCGTTGTGTAAATGTTTGTAAAGTTTCCCGCGATTATATTTAATTATTCCCAGTACGGGAGTTATCATTTAAAAGAAAAAAATATTTAATGCTGTTTGGCATGATAATGCCAGAGAGATGATATTCGAAACGAAAAAGCTAACAATAGTTTTTCGCAAACCGGGTACTATAAATGGAAGTCGTAGTTCACGATCAGCAAATGCATTAGCGCCCGCGTTTACTCGACTCAACAAGGCTGGCCTTGTGAACATATCATTAAAAATGTGTACTAATAACGTATTCACCGCGGATTTTAATGAAGATTTTAATGAAGTGAAGCCTTTCACTTGCAGATTCGAATCTTTTCAAATGTACGAGTGAAAGGCCGCGCTATGCTACAACACTATCTGGCGGTATTTACTCCAAGATATTATATTTTATTTCAGACCTATGAGTGATGTTTGTTGCATAAAATCTACATATATTTTAAGTAGAATTAATGTATTTATTTCAACTTTATTATCCAAATCTTATTGAAATAAACTAACGATAGTTTATTTTAATAAGATAGTAACTACACATAGCAGTTCATATAATAAAAAGAATATCAAATTAAATGTTATTAGAAGTCAGTATTTATATTATTATATAACTATATTACTAGATTTTATTCGCGGCTTTGCTGGCCTTAGTGTGTATTTTCAATAAGTTTCTATCCGTCGCAAACAGTATTTTTTTCTGGATGAAAGGCATTGACCTTTTCTGTACTCAAATAGTATACAAAATTGTATGATGATCAGTTGAGTAGTTAAACTTAACAAATTAACAAATCAACCTACATCCGCATTTATATTATTAATTAGGATTTTAAATGACGGTTTCACGAATGGTTTGTTTATATGATTTAGACCAGTATACTGACTGAAAACAGTGCTTATGTTAATGTAAGAGTCGATTTTTCAATCATCAGATAACTTTTATCTGGGGAATATGTTTGACGTTTTGACAGCTTTTGTATAGAAAATATGTCATACCGCCATATTTATTCTTCAGAAAAGTTATCTGACGATTGAAAAACCGGCCCTAAGTCATATAAATGCGAATAAGAGTTTATTTGTTCGTTACACTTTCACGTCGTAACTACTCGTCCGATCATCGTGAAATTTTCCATACACGTTATCAGGGATACAGAAATCGACATAATTTTTATCCAGAAAAATTATTGTTGCCGGGCGAAGATACGGGCAAAAGCTAAAAACAGATATTTATTGTATAGAGTGCACTAAATAGTAACCTACGTAATTTTCCCTTTTATCATCAAACCTTATTAAAACATCTCTTCAATGTGGCTAGACGTACATAAAATACACTGCGGGTCTTAAATAGGTAGACAAGAATTTAATGTAAAACAAGTTACTGTAACAAAAGCCCAATGTCTACATATTAACATAATAAATAGGCAAAAAAAAAGTTGGAACCCAAGTGGCTATAAAGTATTGGCCGTTCGCCAATGCTTGCGAGAAAATCCATTTGTTCCTATCGAATGCGCGTGTTGTCAACAAGACAAGGCAATTTTGGTACTAGTTAAATAGGAGATTTAAAGTATCGTATCCAAAAGAAACAACGATTAACCGAGCTTGCTTATACATGCCTCAATACCATTAGTGGCCACCTGCTTCTCAATGATTTCGTTAAAAAGGCTATACATGAGTCGCAAAAACAGTCATAATTGAAACGTTATTTGACTATAATTCAATATAAGCCACGTAAAATATATTGAAACAACCTAGCAATGCCTAAGATTCGTTAAAAATAGTATTATTTCGCTTTTCAATATAGCTAAATAAGAACCAGAATATTTGATAATGTATATTTTATATCTATTTAATCCTATTGTCTTAAAATTTCATAAAAATTGTTCTTACAATTGTGAAGTACGAAGTAATGGATACTATTCGCGCGCCAGTTAATTTGCAAGATTACACAATACATCAATCTCCAGTAACTTCTTAACAGAATGAGATGTAACGTGGACTCGAAGCTACTCAACTGTGTAAACCGTTTCAAAATCCGTTAGTACTTTTTTTTAAATAGTCATCATTATGACCGCACTCCGCCTGATGGTAAGCAGTCATTCCAGTGAACTCGTGACCATTGGATCTCCGATGATACGGACAGCCCGCCGCTGTAACCTGTTGAGAGCATCCAGCAAGTACTGCGTGGAGCCATCCTAAAGATGAGAACAATACTCCATGCAAGGGCGCAATTGCGCCTTATACAATAGGCACAGCTGCCCAGGCGCGAAGAGCCACCTCACCCTGTTCAGAACGCCGAGCTTTCGCAAAGCTTGCTTGTTTTGGGATTAAGCTTGCGGCAAAGATCTATAACTAAGATTGAGAGGCTGTCACGTATCACCAGTGGAGTGTTCTTCAGAGAAGGGAGGGGAAGGAACGGAAACATTTTGTTGAGAACGCGCATGCCTGGATCTCCTTAGCGTTGAACTAGACCAAGTTCTTGGCACCCCATTCAGAGATGCGGTCCAAGGTCTGGTCAAGTTCAACGACAAGATCCTGCCATTTCCCCTCAACTTCAGCCTGTTTGGCCCTAGGATGTCCTAGATATCACCCATGCACGGTATTGTCGTCCGCATAACAATGTATGTTGCCGAGATTCAATATATCATTGATATGCCGAAGAAAGAGCGTAAGGGATAAGACGGACCCCTGACGCACTCCTGCATTGACCTGCATAAATTTTGAAGCGCCACTGCTGCAAAGGACTCTTATACGACGCTTCTGCAGGAATCTTGCAATCCAGGTGCATAGTTGAGGGGGCAAGCCATAGGCTGGCAGCTTAAAAAGAAAAGACTGGTGCCAGACCATATCGAAAGCTTTGGCTATGTCAAGGCTGATAGCCAAAGACTCGCCGTACTTGTCCATAGCCTCGCCCTAGAGGTGTGTGACGAACGCTATATAGATCACCCGTTGATCGTTTAGCCCGAAAGCCGTATTGGCGATCATTGATCAATGAGTGATCCTCCAGATAGCGAACATTTTGGGTGTTTATAATCCGCTCGGACACCTTGGAGAGCACCGAGGTGATAGCTATGGGTCGATAGTTGCCTGGCTCGGAACGGTCCCGCTTTCTGGGAATCGGTTGAACGTTCGCCTCTTTCCAGCCTCAGGCACAATGCCTGCGACGTAAAACATCCGGTATAGGCGCGTAAGTGTAGGAGACAACTCCGTTGCACATCTTTTGAGGACATGCTGGGATGCCGTCAGGTCCACTGGCTTTACGAACATCGAGGGACTACAGTATCGCACGAACGTTCCGTTGCCTGACACGTATATCAGGCATGGTGAAGCCGCAGTTGGCAATGGTAGGCGGCTGCGAACCGCAGTCATCGATTCGAGAGTTGACCGCAAAGAGATTTGCATGCAGATCTGCTTTCTCCTGCGGCCGATGAACCCGTGATCCATTCGGATATCTCAGAGGGAGCAACGAGGTCTGGCAAAAGTTGGACTGCACGGCTTTTATGTGATGCTGAAACAAAAAGACAGACAAACAAAGATCATAAATCCCAACGTTTTTGGACAAAGACTTTCCTAAACACCGCTATCGTCGATACCGCTCAATTTCCTTCATACTATTAAACACAACTTACAGTTTTGTAATAGTAAACAATAAACACTGATGTACTTAAAATAATGAGTTACATAAAAAAGAAATAGAAAGAATATTATAGCTTAAAATATAAGTACCCAAATAGCATAACAGTAAAATGCCCTACTATTAGGGCCGCAAACTAGCATTCCACTAGCGTTATCTACTGCGCTGCCAGCGTGACTCCAGTAAACACCATCTAGGTGCAGTGATGTCAGCAGGCACTGACTATCATTAAAAGCTCTGAAAATCTTACTCATGTGTTTTACATCATCATAGACATATATTATTATGTTTAGCCGTGTATATATTAGTTGCAAGGTAACCTAAACTAAACCTAATATATTTAAAATACACGAAATTTCTAACTGTCAAACCATTTTATATCCTATACTGACTACAGACTCTGGTTTAGCTTAAGAAAATATACATATAAAAGACTGTATTATATAAAATAAGGAAGAATAAGTAGTTCAAAGGAGAGAAAACCCTTGGTACATTCCGAGCAATCTAGGCGTTCATGTTTAAATACAAAATACTTAATCCATTTCGTTGCGACATTACATTCCTGCTTAGCGAAGTAAAAGCTGAGCGTGCTTACTTTAAATAAAAAAATAAAATTTATACGCCTGCGCCGAAAAGCAGGCAAAAAATAAAGGGATTATGAAAAGGCCTTTCTAATTATGTGCCTTTGGGGAAAACTCGTAGCATCTAGTAAAGGAATTTCCCATCGCCTGATTCAAAGTAGCCTCACAGTGGCGCGGCCCAACAGCACATAATTCATGCCGCTCAGTGAAATATAATGCGGTTGTTCCCATAATGTACGACGCGCAACTTAATCCGCCCGCGACTTTTGCCGCCATAGATATTTATACAAATGGCCGGCAGCCTAATGATCTCACTAGGACGCTCGCTGGGTATCGTTCTCGCCACTTTACTCACCACTTTGTCTCTCGAAACAGTATCGTTTTTACACAGCTTTGTGTAAGAAAAAAGCACCTGTGTGATCACTACATCGTGCGGTAGAACGAGCTCTAATAGCACACAATTGTTTGTATGCTGGGAATAATGAGACGTACAATCACATTGCAGGCAGGCAAAGTGAATCAAGTTTAAGTAAGCCAAATGGGTGCGAATTGGTATAATTGCCAGCGTATCTAAGAAAATAATTTAGTAATTGATTTATTGAGTTCTGAGTTCGGAATATAATTAATCACGTGCTTGTCAACGTAGGGGTTACTACAAGCTCATAATTGGTTAATACTAAATGCTAAACACGATTTTTAAGCTATAACATTACTTAAATTAATTTAAGCAAATATATTAGTAAAATATTTGTATAGCTTTATATTCGTATTCAAAGGCTAATATATGGTAAAGCTAATAAACCGCTTTATTCTTAAATAATACTTCGACAAATTAGGTACTTCGGTTTTTAAAAGACATTTTGTTCAATAATAAATAACAATTTATTATTTTGTGCAAACAGCAGCGATAGCATAGTGACCTTTGGACTGCTACCTATAGATCTCGAGTGCGATCCCACGGCACGCACATTTACTTTACGAAGTTATGTGAGTATTTAATAGTTAAGTTTCGCTTACTTTAGCGGTGAAGGACAATATCTCCAGAAAACTATACGTCTGCGATCTTCTGTAAGTTAGGGCATTATTATACTTATAGTTAAAGTTAGGTGAGTGAAGAACCTCAAATGTTTTCGACCCACAAGAATACTACACAAGATTCTTAAACCGCAATCTTCAGTCGAGTACACATATCTTAAATAGAATTGCTCCAGTTTGATTGAAGTCTAAAGAAAAAGCGGTGATGTTGCTGTGATTTTCTTTTCTGGTCTTAGTTCAATGCCTATTACAAGTTTTGTAAACATACGCTTTATAAAAAATACATTTATATGAATCGTAACTAGACCATGTTTTTGCTCCACATTTACACTTAGGATATTTACTCGAACTAAGGATTTTTGAGGTCTTTTATGAAGAAATTCAGCAATTTGGGTCTTAGGGCTTGTATCAAGACTATACCTAAGCAAGCACATAAAGCCATCGCTCCTAGCTATATGAATACCTTAAACAGTCTCTACGTAAATACAGTAGCCTTAAATACATATGTATATACAGAGTATAACAGAAACGTACACACATTTTAGAAACAAAATCTCTTTTGGATGGGCATTGGGCATCCAAAAACATATGTTTTAGAATTTTCTTTTGCAACCAGACAATTGCTTTACATATTAAACACAATTCAGTTATTGACAAATATTTAGACATGACATCTAACCCCGAGTATCTTAAAAAATTGAAATCACCTCATCTATCCGATAATCATTAAAAGATATGTTCGATAATTTAAGAACATTTTGATAATTGTACATTAACCACCGGACCTACTAAACTACCATAAATATGACCAAACGTTACAGTTACACGCTGTATAGGCAAATCATCAAACTGATAATTTAAAGCACAATAATGCACCTTAGTCGCGTGCACTAAGGCACAGTAACCACAAGCATAAAAAATAACGCGTCATATATTCGATGAATATAATCAATTCAATATGGGAGATTACCGCGCCCGCAACACTAACGACAATTGTATGCACAGAATAAATAAACAGGACAGCTGGCTGACTCGTGTGTAATACTCGCTTTGATGTATGACCGCTGACAGATTACACATTAAAAATGTAAACATTAGCAAAATTCAACATTGTGTTAACTAAATAGCAATAAAAAATTTACAATTTTGTAGTAATATAGGCATTTGATAGCGGAAACAAATAAGATAAAATTTAAAAAAAACAGGCATAAAGTATTGAAAACATATATATATATATATATATGTATATTTTTATTAACAAATTTTAATTGATTTATTGTTTCTTTACGATTAACCTACAAATTTTCATATTTATGATCTTATACAGTATTTTCTTTTCTTAATCTAGCTACCCTTTAATAGTAAATTATTTTCTTCAAATGCTGTGCTTAAGTATAATCGGATTTAAAATTAATATGTAAATTATTTCCATGACTATTATTATTCGTATTTATAATTTGTTATCTGTAATTGTGCCTATTTAATTAATAAATAAAACAATGTACTTATGATATATTTAGGTAAGTAATAAAATCTCAAAAAGGCGGAGTAGAGTATATCTTCCCATGGGTATCGTAGAAGGCGATTAAGGAAGTGTGAAAAAGTACTGACCCCTTGTAACTTGTTCACCGTTGTACTGTTTCTTCTATTCGAGTATTTCTCTGGTCGTAACGGTCTCCGTCCACTGGGTTCAGAATGACGAGGATGAGTATGTGCACCTGTGTCTCGCGCGTATACATGTGCACGTTAATATATCTGCGCAACTGACCGCTTCTGTATAAGGTCTCCGATTTCAGCTTAGTCCTACGGCGATGGGGGGAGGTAGAGAGGCTTGTCGTGATGCTTGTTAGGCTTTGTCTGATTCCTGCACGTAGACGGCCTTGAGGGTGTAGTAAACATCGTGATCGCTTCTGCCCTGCATCGGGATGACAAAGCAGCCCTATTCAGGGAGGCACTGCTTTCCCCGCTCAGCCGAGGAGGGGGCTAGAAATGATGCCCTAAAAAAATGCTCACTCCGACCCATAAGGAGGGTAGCAACCGCGGCTACCTCTGCATCTCAAATTCGCGGCCGACGCCACAGAAAAAATAACGTTTAAACATCGACATCAATGACATTTGGCGCGTGGAATATGCGTAGATACTGTTATAGGGTCCCTCCCAAAAGGCGTACACGAGGTCAAAATATGCCGAAACCTTGAGCACTGCTTTGCTGCCCCTCGATCTAAAATCTGTTGAGGTCAGTACTGTCTGGGAGACCCTATCTTCTTATATTCTCGGAACAGCTAACATCTTCTTTGGGTCTGAGAGTCCGGAAACATGAGGACTGGTTTGATGAGAATCATGGGGTACTAAAGGACGTTACTATTAAACACCGGCCAAAACCACATGGCTTCTGAGGCAGCACTGCAGAACACATCTAGGTGGAAGTGTTACGGAGATACGTCATAGTGACCTGGAGCTGTATATACTCGCACGGAAAGCGAAACAGAAATGGTGGCAGGAAACGGATCGTCGAATACAGTGGCTCACTGATACCAACCAGCTTGGCGAGTTTTATACTGAGGTACGAAATCTACTCGGTACATCCTCCACGGTAAAAGTCCCACTGAGGCCAACCAGTGGCGAAGGGTTTCTGAAAAGCAGGGAGGAAATACTCGGACGATGGGCGGAGCATTTTAACAACCTACTTAACGTAAATAATTCCGTTGACCTAGACCACGTTCGCTCCTTACCTCAGCAATCTTATGCCCTTGAGCTTGACGAGCCAGTCTCACTCTTGCTATTAAGCAACAACAAAATAAACGCGTGGTTGGTGTTGACTCTATACCGGGAGAACTATTGAAGTACGGCGGTGTGGATTTGTACTCGGTGATGTGGGAAACTTTTGTCGTTATGTGGGTACAAGAACAAGTCTCTGACACTTTTAAAGTATCTTTCATTCGGGCCCTATATAAAGGCAAAGGTGACCTAGCAAATTTTCGTTCTTACCGCGGTATTTCTCTACTATCAGTGCCTGGAAAAGTCGTCACCAGAATTCTCCTAAACCGCCTCAGGGATTTATCTGAAAAAAATCTGTCGGAATCACAGTTTGGCTTCCGACCTGACCGTGGTACTTGTGAAGCAATTTTCTCATTGTGTCAATTGCAAGAAAAATCTGGGAACAGGGTCATGATATGTATCTCTGTTTTGTTGACCTTGAGAAGGCTTTCTGTAGTTTACCACGAGAAGCTCTCTAGATAGTGCTGCGGAAACTTGGATGCACGGAGACGCTTGTGGGACTTCTGAGACTCCTGCGTGACGACATGCAGAGCTGCGTCGTTGTAAACGCAGATCAGTCAGAGTTCTTCCCCGTTACCTGTGGGGTAAAACAAAGGTGTGTCCTTGCACCCACACTGTTCGCGTTAGACTTTTCAGTCGTAGTCCAGGAAGTTCTACAAACAACCCCTGAAGGAATCCGCATCCGTTTCCGCAATTATGGCAATCTTTTTAACTTAGCCTTACGAAAGTATGTCGGTCTCGATGGCGTAGTGGTTAGCGTAACCGACCGCCACGCCTGAGGTCGCGGGTTCGATTCCCGCACAAGTCAAATATTTGTGTGCATGAACATGGATGTCTGTCTTGGTCTGGGTGTTTCTACGTATAGTATGTATGTATTTACGAAAAAAAAGTATATATGTATGTTTACCCATTGTCTAGTACCCATAGTACAAGCTCTGCTTAGTTTGGGCTAGATGGTGTAGTGTGTATGAGGTAAAAAAAAAAAAATGTCTTACGCACTGATCACAGAGATCGTATATGCAGATGATCTATGCTTTGTGACCGATTCCAGCAACTTATTTTCCCCACCTTTCACGAATACTGCCGTAGTTTTGGTCTGAAGATTAGTGGGAAAAAGACAGAAGTGATGTTTTTAGATATCCACGGTCAAGAGACACTGACTATCAAACTCGATGATTGTATACTTAAACAGATCAATAAATTCAGGTACCTGGGGAGCACTATAACATCAAAGTACTTGACGCGGAAATAAACAGTCGGATTGGTTCCGCAGCTGCAGTATTCGGCAAATTGGATCGCAAGGTTTTTAGCTCGCATGACGTGAAGCTGGCTACCAAAATTGATATTTACAAGGCGGTGGTGTTTCTAAACATACTGTACTCATGTACAGAGTCATGGACAATTTACCGCCGCCATATACGAACGCTGGACCGTTCCATCTAAAATGCCTACGAAAAAATTTGAACATCCGTTGGTCTGATCGCATTCGGGATACGGTAGTGCTGCGGAGAGCCAATATTATGGGGATTGAGGCCTACCTCATGTGCCAGCAACTCCGTTGGTGTGGACACATGTCGCGACTGTCAGATCAACGTACGGCAAAGTGCATCTTGTCTTCAGAACTTGGGGAGGGCAAGCGTAAGCATGGCCGACAACTCCTTAGGTATAAAGATGTGCTTAAGCGCCTAATGAAGAAGTGTGACATTGAGCTTTCAGAGTGGGTCTTTGGTGAAAACCAGAGTTAAAGACTTTGAGGAGAATCGCTGTATTGTACTGGATGCTCGACGCGATAAACTGAAAGCGCGCCCAACTTGTGCTATCAGTTATAATTACTGCAATGGTGTGCTCACCTGCCCGCATTGTGCGCGAACATTTATCAATAAGATGTGCTATGTTAGCCATATACGAGCACACACACCAATGACAATTAGAACGGATTTGAAGTGGTTGCCGTGGCAGAAATCGGTTGAGAAGGATATTATTATTATTATTATTTGTTTCTCTTTGACGGGTATTTTCCTAATACGTCAGGAAAATACCCGGCCCTTTGGGAAGCTTACACGGAGACATGAGTCCAACGTAAAGAGGCCCTTCGAGAGTTTTAAATCAAAGGTGGGATGGAACACCTACAGCGGCACTAGCCGCAGCAGGCGTAGAACTATTGCTATTTATGGATTCTAATATATGGGCTATGGGTATAGGTGTTTGATGGATTGGTATATTGATAACTATGGATGATAAAACGGCGTCTGCCCTGAATACTCTAATAGCATCAATCGAATTGAAAGACGATGACTCGCCAACTCACTGGATGGGCCCCCTGAATAGCCACAGTAGGCATACAAGCCAGCAACAGAGGGCAACACCGATGCGTGCGGCTAGGGGTGTCGAGTGGTGCGGCGCCGGTTTCACCATCACGGGTCTCGTGACAACGGAGACCCAGAGCGGGTTTCCCCGTAGTTATGCCCTTGAAAATGACACTTCCACCCCCAAGTCTGTAGCTCTGGCGGCCCCCTCTGACCGGCTGACTAAGGCAAGCCAGAATTGAGAGTCATACGGGCGCTCTTGAAGTTCCACCCCAGCCAACCAGTAACGGCAAGCTGGGGACGCTAACCGACTCTCTGAGGCATTCAGGACCGCAGTGTCGCCACTTACATTCAGCTCGCAAGAAGCTGCCCTGCGGTTTGTGCGCTTTCATTTAACCTGGTAATATATTTTTTTTATATCACAAGGCATAGGTGGTAATTTAAAAGCTAGTGTACTGTGCCCTCCGATATCGCGTTAGTCTGATGATGAGATAACGACTGTCCCAGAGGGGTTTATTATTATAATACGAGTATATATCAAAAAACAAATAAATACATGTTTTATTTATACTCTATAGTCAAATTTACAATGAATACCATCTTATATTCTTCACACAAATAAAGAATTCAATTAAATGTACCTATTATGCTTTCATTGCCAAGTGGACGACATTTAAAGACGCCGCGCCGCCCATGCTTTCTTTTATATTTTGACATTTTAATTATCATCCAAATGTTATGTTGTGTGGCTAATGCTAAAGGAATCTCTTGACCTTGACCTTATAATTATATTTAGCACGGAAATAATACCGTATTTTAATATGATATGTTTGTTAGTCACTTTCGTAAAGTAATTTGCCTTCTCTAATATGTACGTTTTTCTTGATTCTTATTCTTAATACAATAGTTAGTATATATATATTTATCTTCTTTTTTATACAATAATAAAGTGGCAAACAAGCATACCTGATGGTAAGTGGTCACCGTAGCTTATGGATGCCGGCAGCACCAGAGGCATTACTTACGCGTTGCCAACTCTTTATGAAGGGAAGTGGGAAGGAGAAAGAACGGAATGGGGGAAAGAGGGTAATTGGGCCTCCGGTACTCTCACTCGCCGAATGAAACACCACAGTAGGAATACTACTATTTCACGTCGATATTCCGTGAGAGGGTTGTCCTTCCCCGGTCCCCATTCAAGATGAAATCAGTGAGGCTCTACTACCTTTTAGTTTCTTTCTGATGCCATTGCTTCAGTTCGTCACAAGTTACATAATGGTTAATGTGTTTCATATTTTAAGAGGACCTTTACTTGGCTTAATGTCCAGCA
This sequence comes from Catocala nupta, assembly GCA_963675205.1. NCBI lineage: Eukaryota > Metazoa > Arthropoda > Insecta > Lepidoptera > Erebidae > Catocala > Catocala nupta. The sequence continues at coordinate 18,652,426 of OY776086.1, read as the reverse complement.
ACACATACGTGCATACATCCACATCAGATTTGTCATAAGTCATAACAAAATATTGACCTAATATGTACAGAGCACACCTGTTTTTCTAAAATAGAGTCTTATTTTCGTTCAGAAAATACAAACAATAAGACTTATCATTAAAACTTTCTTAAATTCAAATACTGTGTTTTTAAATACCTGGGTCAACATTTTATAAATAACATAATGAAATATCTTAAAAAATTAAAGATAGAATGACCCGACCTTGAATGAAATTGTTTGAGTTAACACGGAAACTGGCGTTTTATCCTTGTTGACAAAGGTTAATTAAATTATACTTCTAATTAAAAATATTTATAAATTGTACGTGATCGGGCAACATGTTTAAGTATGCTTACAAAAGACAAAAAATAACAGTAAAGGAGCCGGGCTTATTGGATGCTTACGTAGGTCCAACAGCCTTCAGGAGACATTCAGCGAATCGTCATACTAGATAAATATACTTATAGTATGGTTATGGGTTGTGCATGATGAACTTAGCAATTTTATTTATTTATCACGCACTTACATGTTTAGTATAACAATAGAGTAATGACGACTTTTTCCGTAACTTATAATGATCGCGCTCGAATTATAAGCCGCCACGATCATTATAAGTTACGGAAAAAGTGTGTGATCATCGTGGTCGTCCATTTAGAGCACTGTTGGTTATGTCTATGTCTGAGGTAATGAGGAGAGAACGAGGAGCACGCGTCAGCGGTGCCTCTTTCAATAGACTAGTACGAGCGGCGCCTCCACCAGTTGCGGTCACTAACACACCCCCACCTACCTATCTGGGACCTATACACCGCCGCCCAGTTTCGTTAGCATCAGAATGGCTGGTTGCCTATAGCGAACGGCTCAAAAAGTATATTCAAGAATTGCTATCCAATTGCTTATATTTGCTACATTTTTCAATAATTGCTACATAAAATACATTCAGAGAAAAATGATATTTTTTTACCATTGATAACTATGGATGATAAAACGGCGTCTGCCCTGAATACTCTAATAGCATCAATCGAATTGGCAGACGGTGACTCGCCAACTCACTGGATGGGCCCCCTGAATAGCCACAGTAGGCATTGAAGCCCAAACTTAAATTCGTGAAAGTAGCAATTAATAAGCAATTTGGTACAATACACTTTTAGCAATTATGCGTCCTTCATCCTGAACACGGAGGCAACCATCTATCATGACGTCAGAATGGCTGGTCAAAAAAATATTCATATTTCTCTGAATTTATTTTATGTAGCAATTATTAAAGAAATGTAGCAAATATAATCAATTGGATATCAATTCCTGAATATACTTTCAGAGCCGTTCGCCATAGGCAACCAGCGACCGACCGCGTGGTACCTACATATATCAATAAAAAGTACCTTATGTATTTTCCCAAGTTTTAAAGTAGCTACCTCTGTAACAAATTTCATCCAAATCGTTTGACTGGTTTAGCCGTGAATAGGTAACAAACAGACAGAGTTACTTTCGAATTTATAATATTTAATAAAGTATATAAAGTAAGGATTAGAGCGAAATCTCTTCTAACTATCAACTCAAATATGTTACATTATACTAGTACTACAATTTAGCTAATGCTTAATCATACAGAAGTTGATATGTGACAGAAAGCACTGGCTATTCGAGCAGTTAGCTACTTGTAGCACTTCCTAGCCTGACTCGCCTCGCATGATTGTAATGGTGCGATGGTTAGCAAACTGTATATATTAGTTTTCATTAGATTGTGCTGATAGAACTCTGAAAGTATCAACCGCACACACTATTTATTTTTTTATTTATTATAAATAATAAAAATATGCGCCAGTCCATTTCAAATTTAGTCTCGGTCTTTCTTAAGTCTCTTAGCTGTTCAGGTATTGAATTTAGTTCAGTTCTATTTGCAAGTCCAGACACTGGTATTAAGCCTAAGGAAACCTTTGCTTTTTAATTCTTTTTTACCTGGCGGAATTCGTTAACGCTTTCCTTTCCGCGGGGCGACGGAAAGGTTATACCGGACTCCTCAGTAAAAAATGGTTAGCGACATCCTGGTAACACCGACTAAACCTGCCACGCTGTTCCTCGACATAACCGCAATCGGTGGGGCAGCGCGAAATACTTTACATGCAATCGCGACCCTGCTGAGGTTTCGGCCCGCCGCGCGCCGTATGAAATGGCAGGCCACTAAACAAATAGACCTACCCTTTAGGCACATTTTAAACCCTACTATCCCCTTGAGGGGGAAGCTGACACACAACACAGGGGCGCGTGGAAACACGCAAGCCACCTCGGACCTGGTGCTGATCGGATGGCGGGTAGCTACGAAGCTCATCACCCACGGCTTTAAGCTTACCCCAACCCAATGTTATGGTGTACCTACTACTATATAGCCGGCCTCGATGGCGTAGTGGTTAGTGTAACCGACTGCCACGCCTGAGGTCGCGGGTTCGATTCGCGTCAAAGTCAAACATTTGTGTGCATGAACATGGATGTTTGTCTTGGTCTGGGTGTTTCCATGTATAATATGTATGTATTTACAAAAAAAAAGTATATATGTATGTTTATCCATTGTCTAGTACCCATAGTACAAGCTCTGCTTAGTTTGGGCTAGATGGTGTTGTGTGTATGTGGTAGAATGTTATTATAAATATATAATAATAATATAAAATAAGTATTTCTTTTTCAATATAATAATAATTATTATTATATTGAAAAAGAAATACTTACATATATGTATTGAAATTGAACTCGTGGCATCTGATTACTAAAAGGCTCGATACGACTTCACATATTATTGGTTCAACATACTCAAAGATGCATTTCACCTAAATATAACCAAACAAAACCACTTCAGAAAGAAATCGATTACATGCGAATAGGGATGTGACAAAAACATAACGTTTGACCTATTTCGGCTATAGAAACTTTGTCCACCACGAAATACCTTCATGTATGTTAAATAATAAAAGGCTGGGGCCACCGGATACGACGGCCTCAGTAACTCATACACAGTTCCGGCGTAAAAACGACACAGCCGGACAGCGCGGGCGACGATAGCACCGTTATATGTGTGTACGCCGCTTTATTTACTACTAGTCCGTTTCCGAGGTTTCACTCTAAGCAAGCTTGCATTACCCACTGTAAGCCATGATGCTTTACACCGAACTATACAACACTAATATTTCATTTTAATACTCTAAACTCAAACTTTGTTTGGTTCTCCTAACATTTTCTTTATAAAGTTTATTATTTAGTGCCAGATATAAACATTTATAATTGTTATTTATATACCTAGTTGGTACTTTTGCCTTGTATAGTAAGTCATATATGAGTGATACATATATAACTACGTCTGTCTTATGTTTTAAATGTATATATCTACGTAAATAAGCAATTGACGAAAAATTGATTATTCACTTTGTATTTATATGTGATGTGTATCTCTCATAAATTTCACGATAAAAGCTAAGTACCTACATATGTAAGTTTTATTTCATGTCTATAGCCAACTTAAAGGAAGGAATATATCCTGACTAATATTATAAATGCGGATATGTTTATTATAGTTTGCTACGCTTTCACGCCTTAAATACTCGACCGATCATCATGAAATTTTGTATACACGGTGTCAGGGGTACAGAAAAGCGCAGAGAGTACCTTTTATCCATAAAAACTACTGTTTCCGAGGGATCGAAATTTATTTACAAAATCTACTAGTATATTATATAGTGGATTGTTTATTTTATTCCACTGTAGTAATAGTAGATAGTATTTAATATTTTTTCATACATTAAGATTGGTGCTGAATGTTAATTATTTATTGTACCTGCCTGTTACAATCGTGTTTATTTAATGTCAAATTTAATTTAGAATTTAATGTGTACTTTCATTTTTATTAATTAATTAACGTATAATGTTAATTTTAATAAATATATAATATAATTTGCATACCGCTGTGTCGCTGAAACATGATGGACTAAAATTATATGTAACATCTTTGTACCGTGCTTCTAGCAAATAAATAAATAAATAGATACTTTAGAATCTCAAGCATTTTAAGCATGACGCTACCGGATGAAATGTAGCTTTAATACATCTCTGTCTGTGGCAAACGTATTTATAGCTGTCATTTCATAAGAATACAAATATAATATAACCTTAAACTTTTTGGTCAAGTTTATTATCTAGTTAATAAAACGTACACCCTTGCAAGTAATCGAATCATGATCTGTGTACCTGACACCCTGCGAAGCGTAAAAGAGATAGATCAATCTCTGTTTTTATGTGAACGTCTATAAAAATAGTAATAAACAGGTGTTTCGAAACGACTTAACTATTGCTGGACTTGTCAGGCTTCTGAACGTTACGGAATTTTACAAAGTAACATTGTGTAGATTTTTGTAACACTTAATTGACTGAATAGGTAATGTAGTGATATAAAGCCACATGTCAGAATTCGATTCCCACTGGTAGACGAAAAATTGTGTGATTGATAGGAGATATAAAGCGTAATGTTTAAGCGTTCAGTGCCACTGCGCCGAGTGTTATAGGTTCAATCCAAACACAGGACAAAAAATTGTGTGGTCAAATAGTTGTTCTGAGTCTAAGTATTCTGTGTCTATTTTGAATGCTTGTAAGGACCCCGCTGTTTTTTACTGTGAATATAGTCATTTTAAATCAAAAATATTAGACAAGTAACTCTGCACTACACAAGATCGCAATTAAGCAACCTCATATACATACGGTTCTGTGGTGAGGCTTTCAAGCTCCTTATGAAGCGCTGTACTGTCAGCAATCAGTGGGAACATATCTTTTTCGCAGCACAGATATCTGTATTGAAGAGTTGGTAACACGCGAGGGATGTCTCTAGTTATGGTAAGCGTTAATATGGTAACCGCTTACAAACAAATTCTATATAAGACCATCTTATACACTAGTAAAAAGAAATATTTGCGACAAGTGGCAGTATAATCTGTGTCTGTTATTTAATCATTTGTAATACGCCCCCTGGCAGTAATATCATAGATTATTTTTAAAACGTCTATACATATCGTAGAATAAAAAGAAATCCAAAGATAGCGTAATATAAATACAGGTAATGGCGACCTTTATATACATATACTTGATATATACGGTACCTTTATACCATTATGTGTATAAGATCCGGCAATAGCCCATGAATAAAACAATGCTCAAAAACGAGGTACACGACAAGTTACAATTACCCTTAGCCTGTCCCACAGATAATATAATACTATACTAGTACCCGAGCAAAACATTTATTGGTAGATAAAATTAGCTTTATTTTATTGGTAACATTTACTGATATTACGTAAAGCTTATCGGAAATAACAACTGATATAATAATAAATCATTCTGTCTAATGAACCTTGAGAAGGTTTATTCGGAAAACCATTACTACTGGACATGACACATATCTGTAATATATTTAATACATGAATCATTAAAAGTGATCGTATCAGCATGAATTAAAAATGAAACATTAGCTGGACAATCTATACATATGTAGATAATATAGGTTGTTTGTGGCATCACACCAGTGAACGTTGCATTCACAGATAACATTTTAAAACAAATTATAAAATACTATATTTCGCCCGCGGTCTCGCTCGCGTATATGTAGGTTATGTCATTTTTCTATCCCACGGTAATATCAATTTTTTCTGAATGAAAGGTACCTTATGTCCTGTTCAGTGACCCCTGACAACATATATGCCAAATTTCATGATGATCGGTCGAGTAGGTTGGTAAGGCGTGACAGCGTAATAAGCAAACAAACCTGTGAAACAAACCCACATTCACATTTATAATATTTATAAGGATTTTATTATCGACAGCTAAAAATTGATGTAGGACCAGCTCAGCGCAACGGTAGTGAATGCGACTGCTGTGTATTTGGTCTCGAGTTTGATTTGAGGGTCGGACAGCGTTACTGTACTTAGTCTGGCCATAAATACTCTTACAATTAAAAAAACATAATATTACATTTGAATTTGAAATCTGTCATTCTTATATAAATATTCGTTGAGTTTTTTCATTTTCGCGCCAAACGGAGCTATATATTTTTTTGATATTAAAATGGAGTGGGTGATAAAAAGAACCAAATTGCTGTGATAGCATTACACAAAGTAGGTATCAAGCGAAATGCAATTTTTGAAACTCCATCCGCTTGGTATTAGTCGAATGTTGGTATATCAGGCTATTGATAGGTACAATGAAACCTCCTCTATTTGTGACAGAAATAGATCTAACCGTCCACGTTCGTTTGAAAAAGGCGATCTAAGCAGTGAAAGGAATAATTCAAAGAAATCCTATCCGAAAGCAAAAGATTTTATTTCAGGGAATGAATATAGCACCTAGAACCATGTCTCATATTTTAAAAGATGACTAAGGACTTGCAGTCTATAAGAAAGGCACTGGTCATTATACATAGTATTTGTTACAAGGATATTATTTGTATCATATCATAACAATAAATTGTTTATTCCACAATATAATGTAGTCTACAATAAAACTGGGTGGAGTACTGTTATCCTAGAAAGGCTACTGGGTAGCCTGTGTTTAGGAGTTACAGTGCCAATCCCCTATTGGTTATCGATATTTATATTGCGTATTCGTGCGTAAATTAATACAATAATTATATAACTGACAGCTTTATAATATTAGTATTGATAATTTAAAAATGAATAGGGTGGTAAAATCAAAACAGCTTCTTAAGCGGTGCCAGAATTTTTTTTTTTACTATTAAGCAACGTTTTAACGAGCAGAATGGCCGTGTTTATGCTCAAAGCTCTATAGGAGCTTACCAATTAGTCAGCAGATTACAACGTAGACATTATCCGACTTCCGTGATGGTTTGGTGGAGTGTTAGCTATCAAGGAGTGACTGAGCCATATTTTTGTGAAAAATGTGTCTAAACATCAGCCCAATTGTATCAAGATACGATTCCTGAGAAGGTGGTTAAGCCTCTTAACAACACTATGTTTCAAAACCAAGAATGGTCCTTATAGTCAGATTCAACACTGGGTCATAAAGCTCAATCCACCCAAGCGTAATTGGAAACGAACGTTACGGACTTCGTCAGAGCTGAAGACTGGCCGTCATCTTTATCCGCTCTGCGGATTATGATTTATGAACAGTTTTGGAGAGTATGGCATGCTCTAAACGCCAATTAATTTGGAATCTATCAAACAATCCATAAGATTAGCAATGAAGAAATTTCACACGGAGAGAGTGCGTGTTTCTATTTCTATTGATACTGGCATCAACGTTTAAAGGATTTTTCTAAAGCCAATGGAGATCATAGAGCTTCATATATTGTTAATGGTATTATATTGAATTTGGGTGTAATACACCTACCCTTTTGGGAATAAAGGCGTAAGACAGTGTAAATAAGCAGGTATTACAAATAGGAGCGTTTTTTACATTACAAACCAATAGAGTTACAAATTATTTGGTTTTGTAATATAAAAATCACGGTACAATGTGGGTTTCTTATAAAAACTCACTTCAAATCATAAAGTATAGGTAACATACATGGAGAAACGGCATTTTTACAGCAATTAATATTAGATACTAAAAAATACTTAGATATTTATCTGAAATATTTAGCTAAGTAGGTTACTAAGATATTTTAGAACGTAAATTAATGATATGTACGCTGACGTTACATTTTTATTTAGATGCCGTGTTAGTAGAACACTTTTGAGTCATCATACGGTAGGGTGTAGCAGCAACATTCTTTGCAGGGGCATGCCTCGCCACGGCATGCGTGACCTCGCATCAACATTTTCTCGAGTGCTGCTGAAAATCTCCACAAATACTTGTACACGTATACACGGCTAGGCAATCACTTACATAGTTATATCGCTGGGTTAGGCGTGCGTGCCATACAAACTAGCCTGGAGGCTAGTGACTTGGAAGTCATATCAGAAGTATGTTCGCAACACATGTAATGAGCGATGGAGTAATTGATACACGTTTGCAGTTGTGATAGAATTTTATCGACGCCTTTTTTATAGTATATAGCAGATGTAGCTACTAGTTATTCTGGCTCAAAACCAAATCGTATATCCTCTAATTTTGTAAGTAACTGTTTAAAATTATAATAATATCAGCCCCGTATTAAGCTGGCCCACTGCTGGGCACGGGGCTCTTCTCAGTGTTTCTCACACTGAGAAGAGGCCTTAGAGAGGGATAAGCCATAGTCCACCACGCTGACCCAATGCTATTGGTTGATTTCACTTATCTTCAAGAACATTATGGAGAATCTCAGACATGTAGGTTTCCTCACGATGTTTTCCTTCGCCGTTAAAACGAGCCGTAGGCCTAGGTTAAAACGAGACCAATGGTCTCCTACTAGGCTTTCGCTATGTAATTATTACGATATGATATTTGTAATTAGCATAACTAATCGATTTGAAATCGTCACAAAGCTTAACCTGAAGAGTAAACTTGATAGATTCCTTATACAAAATCTGCCAATACATCTTTATTTAAGGTTTACCTGATGTTGGAAAATCAACCTTAGGACTGAACAACTTAACTCGCTTTTACAATTATCTACGAAAGCGAATGTAAATAAGCTTATATTAATTGGATGTACTTCCCTCTGAGTTTCAACGAGGCAGTTAATCTATGTTACTCCAGAATTTCAATGAATTTTTCCCCTGTGGCCATAAAAGCGCTAAAGAGTAAAAACTCTCGCTGTTGAACATCGAGCACTGCAGCGAACAACGTACACTGTAAATTACAACACGTTAAGGGTGTATGTATGTTAGTATTGAATGTTTTCAGCAGGAAAACTTAACGCCGCCACTTAGATCATATATATTTCTCTCTTCATTTATTTTATATAATTTATATTTTTATCCTGTCTATTAGAATATCCGTGTATATAGGTACGGTAGGTGCCTACTTATCGTATAGTACCGTCATATGTCAAAACACGACGTGAGACGAATTTATTACGAGAATTAAACGGTGAAATTCTCTTCACAGATCCGTTGGAATTTAATGTTTCCAAAGCAACAAGAGCGTACTAACAAGCTGCGGAAGCTGGTAGATTCGTGACGTTTTCAGCGAATTATTTTAATTAATTTGAAGCAAGGTGAGGGAGGTTCCGCCCGCATGCGACGCCCGCGCCTCCCCGCACTTGCGTTGTTAACGGCCGCTCACCAGCCTCTGCAAAAACTAATCCAACTTGCAGGTCCCCGTGCCTATCAACTACCAATTGACGATATAACATCCTAAGTAAAACTGCCAAAACATACCATGGCGCCTGTTTTAGTCAAGCCGTAGCGTAGTCGTAGCGTACTCTGTCCCTTGTACCGAACCGAGTAACATTAAAATTACATTTATTCGGCGAAAACAAGACTACTTCCGTTAGCTATCTACGCTCAATTTTGCAGTTAGAAGCATATTGAGCGTTTCTTTTCGAAATAAAATTCCTAATACATAATTCTTGGAACCGAATAGTAATTTAATAACCTCCGGGGATCCGCAACGAATTGTAGAAGAATAGGTACCTACGGCATAAGTTAATTACACTAATGAACAAGGGAAGGTACGCTCAAAAAATCCACCCCAAGATCACTCCAAAGTCTTTAGTACGATGTTCTTCGCGCGGTTCATTAGCGCCTTGACTTACCGGCGGGCTTACATGCCGCTTACTATTCACAATTATTTTTCATATTTTAATTGGTAAGACGGCTGATACGTCGTATTCAATTTTCTGCTGATATTTAACTAATTCTATATTCTTGTTTAATAATATATTATAAATATATAAATATAATAATTAATTATAAATATTTTCTTGGAAAAAATTGAAAAACTAATGAGCAAAATTCGTAGGAAAACTAACAAAAAAATTGTCATCTGTGGAGACTTTAATATAAATATTCTAAAAAGCTCTAAAGTTTTAAATGAATACTTGAGAATAACACAAAATTACAGATTCCATATTCATATTAAACAACCTACCAGGAAAAACGCGTGTTTAGATCAAATAATTAGTAACGTCAAACAAGCAGAAAGCAAGATACATTTCTTAGGATTATCGGACCATGAAACTGGCCAAACAATTAGTATACCTGTAGAACCTACTAAAATACCAAAAAAAGCTTATTATGTACAGAAACGTGATTTTTCAGAGTCAAATATTAACAAGTTTGTTGAATGTGTAAGTTCTTTATCTTGGAAAGAAGTATATGACATGCCTAATCTAAATTTCGCGTTCAATGTTTTTCATAGTGACCTTATTCTGTTTTACAACTTATGTTTTCCATTCCGCAAAATTAAGATCAATAATAAAATAAATAATAACATATCTTGGGTAACTACTGGTATTAAAAAATCATGTATGAATAAAAGGAAGCTTAGATACTCTTACTTAAAGAATAAAACAAATGCAATTAAAATTAAATATATTAAATATAACAAAATATTTAAAAAATGTATACTTACTGCACAAAAAATTAAGAACGAAAATTATATTAAGAAATCAAATAATATATGTAGGGCATCTTGGCATATAATAAAACAGAATGATAATAAAACAGCTACTAATAGGGAAAATAATATAAAATTAATTTTACACCACAATAAAATACACACTAACTTGAATGAAATAGCTAATATTTTCAATACTCGTTTTATTGAAGTAACAAATGCAACATATCAAAAGAGAAACCCTTCACACGTGATAAAGGTAAACGACACAGATAAATTAAATTCAAGCATATTTTTAGTACCTGCCACGTGTCAAGAAATTCATAATGTTATTAACTCCCTTAATAACACCATGTCTACAGGATATGATGAATTGCCCACATTTATATTAAAACGCTGTGCAATAGCTATCACTCCCATATTATGTCACCTAGTCAATCTGTCACTAACTGAAGGAACTTTCCCCGACAAAATGTCGGCCTCGATGGCGTAGTGGTTAGTGTAACCGACTGCCACGCCTGAGGTCGCGGGTTCGATTCCCGCACAAGACAAATATTTGTGTGCATGAACATGGATGTTTGTCTTGATCTGGGTGTTTCTATGTATAATATGTATGTATTTACAAAAAAAAAAAAAGTATATATGTATGTTTATCCATTGTCTAGTATCCATATTACAAGCTCTGCTTAGTTTGGGCTAGATAGTGTTGTGTGTATGTGGTAGAATATTATATTAAAATGAAAATTTCTGTTGTAAAACCTATATACAAGAAAGGGTCGAAGGAATGTGTTGATAACTATAGACCGATAACCTTAATACCCATACTTGCTAAAGTGTTTGAAAAAATCATGCATTTAAGACTCACATCTTTCTTAAACAAATTCAATATTATAAAATCTGAACAACATGGTTTTCAAAAGGGAAAATCTACCACATTAGCTGCTTTTAAACTTGTTAGTACCATAACGGAAAAAGTAGACAAGAAGGTACCGACAGTAGGAGTGTTTTTCGATATGTCCAAGGCATTTGACTATGTAGACCATAATATATTGCTCCACAAATGTAATAACTATGGTATCCGAGGAATAGCTGAAAAATGGTTGTACACTTATCTAAGTAATAGAAAACAATATGTTGAAGTAAAGGATATTAATAATAAAAATGAAGAAATATCTGTAAAGTCCTCATTAGAATATAACAGGGTTGGTGTGCCCCAAGGAAGCATTTTGGGACCGCTTCTCTTTATAATCTACATTAATGACCTACCTGATTATATAAATTACCCATGTAGTCTATTCGCTGATGATATTGCTGTAGTAATTTCACGGAATAACACGCTTAATTTTAACGAGCAGATAAACTCTACTGTTACTAAAGTAGTTGAATGGATGGAAATTAATAATTTAAAAGCAAACATAGAAAAAACTAAATATGTACAATTCTTCAACCGACACAAAATAAATAATAAATTAAATATAACCTACAATAATCACTCATTAATAGAAACTAACAATGTAATGTTTTTGGGACTAAATGTGGATAATCAATGTACATGGAATCTGCACATAGATAATATATGCACCAAGATCAACAAGTTTTCATATGCACTTTGGCGACTTACAAAAATATGTAACGTAAAGATTGCACTACAAGCGTACCACGGATATGTAGCATCAAACCTGAGATACTGCATACCTCTGTGGGGTAATTCTGTAAATATAAATAGAGTGTTCATTGCTCAGAAACAGTGCATACGCGTTATGTGTAATGCGGAACCATTGTCTTCTTGTAAACCGCTTTTTTGTAAACTCAAAATTTTAACTGTGCCCTCAATGTACATATTTGAATGCAGTGTCTTTGTTAAAAAATATCCTCAATTATATAAGTCTTTTGGCGAATACTGTAATTTCAATACCAGGTATCCCTCTAGACTAATACTTCCAAATATAAAAACGAGGTATTATAATGTGAATTGTTATCCTATGACAATAAAAATATTTAATAAGATTCCAAACAATATAAGAAATCTGCCCCTATCACTCTTCAAAGTTAGGCTGTATTCGTGGCTAGTCGAGAAATGTTTTTATAGTATTAATGAATTTTTAAAAAGTACTCATGCATAGTAATTACATTAATTTATATTGTTAATTAGAAGATAAGATATTATAATAAGTAATAATAGGCTAGCAATACTGTTCTTAAGGTATGTAAACATTTATTTATAAGATTTTAGTATTCGCATGCCTAGAAAAGGCGAAATATGTTGTGGACATGTTCTTTTTTTCCAACAACCTTGTAACCATGTTTCGTGCGAATAAATGTTTCTTTCTTTCTTCCTTTCTTTCTTCGTTTCGGCAATAATAAATAAAATTACATGGGCCAATAATAACATAGAGTATTGTATAGAGGTTTGTACTTATGCATATTGTATGATGCCATTTTATAAAAGTCTAGATTTTGCCGCGAGCAAACCCGCGTTGCTCGCGTTATAGTAAATTTTGTCAATAAATGTTTAACCCTTAGGAACAGTACCTTTTATGTATGTACTTTCTATAATTAACAACGCGAATGCATAATTTCATAGTGATCGAACGAGTAGTTAACCCGCGCGTAAGCGTAACAAACAAACAGACATCAGCATTTGTTGATTTAATGAAGAAACAAACTGTTAGAAGCAATCTTAAAAATGTATTGAGTTAAACCGTTTAATATTTTTAATTAATTCTTGCTTTATTATTTGTATTTTATTTAATTGATACCATTAGATACTCTTAATGATTAAATCACTGTATTAACCGAGAGCGTAAAACTGGTTACATGTACATAAGTATGTTATAATCGAGCGCTAATCCCGCCGACAAACTGTTAGGCAGTTTCGTGGGTTTAAAATAATTGTAATATGTTTTTATTTCAATAAAATTCTTATTATTATTATTTATAGCACTACTGAGAATTGACATGAACCTTTAGTATGCTTGCTCACGTTCTTTTCTCTGTCGTATATTTAGTATATATCGTGCTAATGACATAAGTGCACAGATTTGTGCCACTTCTAGACATCTGACTGGGTTTATATGTATTTCAAAAATGTGTATGTCTGAATATCTAACAATAAAACATAATAACGCAAGTTGAAATTGGGTTGTTCTTGTTAACAACCTTTCCTTTTTTATTTTTAAGTCATCGAAATACTATTCTATGACCAAATAACTACTAATCTGCAAGAAGTAGGTACTCCTCTCGCAGACCAATCGTTATTTAGTTGAAGGTCACTAAAAGAACATATTATATTTTCGATATTTTTAGAAGCCTGATTTTATTATAGTCCCGTAGAGTGCGGTCCGTATTAATATAAAAAATAAAGTAGATCAAGAGAAAGGTCTTCATAAATGGCCGTACGAACAATGCCGTTATCCTATAATGGTTTCGATTTTCTTCCTTTTGAGGTCTGAAATCTGATGTAAATCAGTGAACCTTTTTACTTATACAAAAAATTGTTAGCATGTAATCCGAGAGCAGTGAACAGAGTAGCTCCTTCATTAGTGAACCGAAGCGGGGCGGCGGGGTCCCAAGTATAGACCACATTTTTTGTCCCGCTTCAAGGGAAATTTCCTTATAAATTATCACCGGGGATACCGTAATTTAGTACAATGCTGAAAAAAGGCTTCGCGGTTTCTCTCAACATCAGTTTATACTCAACCCATCTCACATTTAAAGTTGAGTAACAAAACCGCGGCAATTAATTAAAAATAAAATTGTACTTGGAAAAGTGAATTCCTAATTTAGTCTAATTTGCATCTATACAATTTTATAAATAAGGTTTCTTTTTCCTTACAAACGTCTGATACTTGGTTTTTAATTGTGGTAAAAGATTTTACTGGTTGATACATTAATAATAAATTATCTTCACCAACATTGTTATACGAATTGCCTATACAGATAGCACAATGGTAAACCATTACCAGTCACATTGGCTCAATATCGTTAGTCTTATTTAAAGTAATGATCCACGCACAAACAGGTATATATGTATTTTACTTCAAAATCAATATTAAATGATTCTTTAAAATCATATAGTAACTCTAGTATATAAATAAACATACAGGTAATCCCACGTTTTATCTCCGAAGTGTAGGCAGACCCGTAATACAATAAAACTTAGGCAGCTCCTGTATTCCTGTATTGCGTGGGACTTTACAAATATTATATATAGTACACCCAGACTCGGAACAACCATTTGTGGATCGCACAAATTTTTATCCCGTGTGAGATTCGAAGCTAGACTCGGCAGCGGCAGCGAGGAGGCGACCTCTTAAACCACTACGCCATTCGTGCAGTCGATCGTGCAACTATACTATTAGATGCTACATAATACCCCTATTACGAAGGATCTAATGCTAAAGCTGCCTAAGTCAATTCCCATGTTCCAAGCACTATTTCAGACTCCATGCAGCTATTAAGGATTTCTTGACAGAAATAACCAGTAACACGAGGCTATCGAACCAGAGACCTCATGCACAGCAGTCGTATATCTACCGTTATGCTCCGACGTAAAATATTATCATCTTATATACAAAATATTAATACGTGAAGCAAAGACTTTGTACTCCTTTTTACGAAAATTGCGCGGTTGGAGGAGAATAAAATTTGGCATAGTTAAAGTTTATATGGAGAAGCAGGGGCGAATCCTAATATTTTTATAAAGTATGCATTAGAAATACATTAAATTAATGGGAAAACACTACGCGCACACAACCATGCATTTGACACACGCATTCGATTCGCGTTCGTAGTATTTCGACATTGTTCGTCTGACGTCGTACAATTCTTTGTAACTATGGTTACCTATACCTTATTTATATGTAATAGAAAAAAACAGAAAACAAAGTAGTAAGCTTAGGAATTTTGTAAATTACAATTATATATATATATATATATATATATATATATATATATATATATATATATATATAATAATAATAATAATGTAATTTTGTATATAAGATGATAATATTTTGTTGCATGTACCCAATTGTCAGGTTCGAGCAAAGCATTGTATAAGTATGTAAAATGAAATTAAATATATATTCTAAAATCAATAACTATTATTTAGGTATACACACAAGTATAGTAAAGCAGTAAATGATGAAACTAACTAGGAAATACAAAATTGTTTGTAAAATCAGTCTATTTTCGGAGCTATTTGTCCCGGCAAAGGGACGAGTACTTGCATCGTGTAATCCGTCCATCATACCATGCAAATTGAATCACGTCTCTCATCTGCTCACATGAGAGAGTCTTTCTCTCTGGAAAAGCGTTGCTTCACACCCTACATTAAATTGTACCTTGTGTTTATACATATTTACGTATGGTAATATACTCCTTGCTACTACCAATTAACTAATTTAACCGATCAAGTCTTATAAAATCAGGCGTAAATAAAATAATATTGTGACTTGCCGCCGCTGCGACTCAATACTTAACACACGAATGGCACACCAGTGTTATAAACTAAGGCCTGGTTCTTTCAGTACAGCACAAATAAAGTACTATAATTAGTAAAAAAAGTTCTTTTTTATTGCCTGAATCATGACGACATTCGAAAAGAGTACGAAACCTAAGTCTCAGTAATTATGAAACAGCAATCGTTAAACCAAGTCATAGCGCCTTGAATGGAAAGACGTAGGTACTCAGATACAATGTTGGGTCGGTACTGCTACTAAGAAAAAGTACTTTATCTGTATGTAGATCTCTACAATACAGAATGTGCTTTTAATCATCGTTTAAGATAGGTAGATACTAAGAAATCATAATAGAATCTTTACTTTGAGTTATTCAATGAAAATAACTATTTAACTTTTTATATACAGGTTGTCCCGTTAAGAATGAATAATCCTATTTTACTAGAGCTATTGGGGGCCCAGCATTAAAATACAATTATATATATTTTTAAATACTTTGCCACTGCATAATATTTAACAGAAATACACATCACATTTCATGATAAAAAGTAAAATAATTCTGTTCAAGATTACAACATTTGCGTCAGCTGTTGTAATTTTTTAACCGGAACATTCACAAAGTATGAGAAATACTATCTAAAGTTGGTAATATGTGAATACGGAATTTATGTATATATTAATAAACACATGTAATAATCTATCTTAGAATGCCATTTCTCCTTTTTTTAGTTTAGGTGCTAATGAAATCTCTGTTAAAACCTGACTCTACAGCTAACGTGCGAATACATACAAACATCTGAATACAATCATAATAGATTACAAGAACACGAAACGAGGACACGTAGAGAAGTACATGTACAATCGAGCCTAATACCAACTCGTACCTGTAAGACTAGGGACGGCGGAGTTTCATCAAGCTTCAATAGTTGGCGGAACAAAGACGGATAAGTTGGAGCGAATGGCGGACTCGATCCGCGTTCGTATCGGAAACTGAACGAGATCTCGCTTTGTTCGTAAACAATGTGCAGCGGACAAGGTTCCCCATAAAACTTTGAAACTCAAAAATGGACTCCGACGTCTCTACGGGAGGGAACTTTACCAAGAATCTTATTTCGAATTTAATAGTTATAGGTTATTAACCAAAACTCTGAGTGGATTTTCGCGTTCATAATTTACTAGGGATCGATGTTTTAAACAATAGACACCGGTATATAATCTTCTTCTCCCTAGCCTTTATTATTACGAAGTCACTTGGGGTCGGTGCTTCTGGTCTAACCGGATTTGACTGGATATCAGTTTTTACACGAAGCGGCTGCCACCTGACCTCCGCATCCCGAAGGCTAGACCAGTGTCAGGATATTATAGGGCATTGACTTCTCAGTAACGACTGCCATAGATGTTCATGGCAGCCGGGACCGACGGCTTAACGTGCTCACCGAGGCGCGGAGCAGGCGATAATTGTCAATCAATACGCACATAATTTCGAAAGTCAGAGGTGCACGACGTGGGTTCGTACGCGAGACCCTCTGCATTGCAGTCTGTTGGTCTCCCCGCTGAGCTATCGCTGCTTCTTTTACAAATTGGCATATTACTTATTTTTTGGTTAAATGATAAATAATAATATGTCACTAAATATCTGAGGAACTACACCTTTAGTACAATCCAAAAAATACCACTTTACGTGAATGGATATATTTAAGCCTCCAACACATATATAATGTCCTATAGTGCCATGTGAAACAGAAGCGTTTCAATACGTTTTGCGTGAATCTAATAAAGAATACGCACCATTCCGAAGTATGATGTTTCGATTATTAGTGCTCTATCAGAATATTTTATAAGACCGAATGCGGTGAAGTGTGTGCATCCATGCGAGACTACGACTTTATATCTTAATACTGGATTATTTCATTATTTATTATATTATATTTCGGCTGATGCTGATCCACGTTGCAAAATTGGTGAAGGCGAGCGATGATCCATAGAGTCAGCATTAGTGCTGACTTGCTCGTTAGACATGGTTTTTATAAAAACTCACTTAATTTATGTAGCAAAATAATGTATTAATCAACAATCGACAACTGACAATAATTATTAAATAATAAATTATCAAACTATTACGATTCAGGAGTGATCCATGTGTATCACAATTAAGAGGTGTTGACATACCGAGCGCTTCGAACAGAATGCGCCTAAACGGCTAGCGCGCTGTTTTATATTGCTTTATCCCCACCTCGCTTGATTCGTCGAGTGGTACGATCGTACCATGACGCACGTTACACGTGCGCGCGTCCCTAAACAACTTTGTTATTTCACGCCGACACGGCCATTCTGCAATAAGGTCGCCCTCGACCTATCAAAACACAGTAAGATATACACTATGTTATTATCCAACTATTGTTCAAACAATAGTTTAGCCTTGATCTATGTAAGGAGGCCCTATCTTTAACTTACGCCAGTAAAGAGGCCCCCATCCTCAACTTACAAAACTAAAAGTAAGGAGGCCTCTGTCCTCAACTTTCAGAACTAAAAGTAAGGAGGCCCCTGTCCTCAACTTTCAGAACTAAAAGTAAGGAGGCCCCTGTCCTCAACTTACAGAACTTAAAGTAAGGAGGCCTCTGTCCTCAACTTACATACTCAAAGTAAGGAGACCCCTGTCCTCAACTTACAGAGCTAAAAGTAAGGAGGCCCCTGTCGTCAACTTACAGAACTGAAAGTAAGGAGGCCCCTGTCCTCAACTTATATACTCAAAGTAAGGAGGCCCCTGTCCTCAACTTATATACTCAAAGTAAGGAGGCCCCTGTCCTCTACTTGCTTCACTCATGAACAGAGCATGCAACAATCATACTGGTTATGAAGTCTGATAATAATTGTCAATGTAGGTTACCTTTATTTATTTTATTTATTTATTATAAGGAAACTCAACAGCTTGTTTATAAGGAAACTTACAATTAATGCTAATACAACCAGCTTTGACTGGTTGTCTACAAACTCTTAAGCCAATAACAGAGTTCCACGACAATTTTTAAGAGGTAAACGATTTACAAAAATTGTTTATATAAAAGCAATCGTAAATATTTTTATTATTATCTTGAGTTGCAGAATTAATCCAAATGTAGATCTTATCCCAATCAACAATAACATAATATAATATTATACAATATAAGATTCGGAAATATTTGAATATGTAGGTTTACATCTAAGAAAGTAAATTACAATATAATCGTTTGAATTTAACAATAAAGATAACAACTGTTGACAATACAATACAACACAATACAAGACATATTAATTAATTAACATTTTTAGAACATTGGACCTAAATTGGTTCTTAGACAGTAAGAATAGGTCCAATTTCTCAAATTTACTATTATATACACGGGATAAACGTGCCATAACTGAATTACGAGCGTAATTTGTGCGATGATGAGTCACTGAGAATAGTGCAGTGTGTCTAGTTCGTGTTTTGGGTGTATTGAATTAGAGACTGGACAATAAATAAGGGCTGCTTAGGGTACCTCGTACAATATCATGCAAGAGCAACATATCTAGCATCGTGCGTCTATCAACGAGAGGCATTAAGTTGTACTGCTTACAGTCCTCGCTATAGTTGCCGTGTCGTTTGTGGGTCTTGTAGTTTAGATGCCTTACAAGACGTTTTTGAATACGCTCCAGTTTGTCGACATAAATTGAGTACTGAGGAGACCAGGCCGGACTATTGTACTCTAAAATGCTACGGACGTAGGCGTTGTAAACAACCTTTAGTGTATCGGGCTTTTTGAATGGTGCACATGTGCGGGTAACAAATCCCAAATTACTATATGCTTTACTTGCAACCATATCAATATGTTGTGAAAGTAGCATCTTAGAGTCCAACATGATCCCCAGATCTCTGATTGTTTCTACTCTCTCGATGAGAATGCCACCAAAATTGTAACCATACTTAAAGGGCCTTGCTTTGCGACTGAAGCTGATAGTTTGACATTTACTGATATTAACAGTTATATTATTTCGTTTATAGTACTCGTATAAAGCATTCAAGTCTCGCTGCACTTTTTCACAGTCCAGCCTTGAGCGGATGTTCAAATAAATTTTTGTGTCGTCGGCATACAAAAGATGGTGGGCGTACTTAAAGCAGTTGTTAATATCATGTAAGTACGCACAATAAAAGAGGGGACCGAGATGCGATCCCTGCGGAACACCGGAAGAAATATCTATAAAGTCAGACTTAAAACCACCCATAACTACAGCCTGAGAACGATTCGACAGATAAGACTGAATCCACCTCAGCAAGTTGCCTCTAATACCAACCTTTGCAATTTTGCCAGTAAAATTACATGATCAACACGGTCAAATGCTTTTTCAAAGTCAGTGTATATTGCGTCAACTTGTCCTGAGCTCTCCATCTCGTAGAGTATGTAATTAGTAAAAGTTGTCAAATTTGAGGTAGTCGATCGACCTTTCATAAAACCGTGTTGATCAAGAGGAATGCCGCGCGATATAATTGGATATATAGTGTCGTAAACAAGTTTCTCGAAAAGTTTACTTATTGTGTTAAGGATGGATATCGGACGATAATTACTATTGTGTCATTTCTTCCTGAGCTTGGTTCAAATCATTAGGAATATTAAGTATCTCGTTTGACTCTGTTGTCATAGTAGTCTCACCTTGCGCTAACATGGGATTCTGATTTACAACTTCATCTGATTTGGGTGCAAGCCGAAGTTGATCGTGAGCTACTTTCTTCGGGCGTCCACGTCCTGTTATCTTCTTTACTTGGTAACGATCATTTGGTAATATTTTCCATATTATGTAAGCATCGGGATATTTTAGGACAAGTCCGATTTGAGACCTAGGGTTAGTCTTACATAAAACGAAGTCTCCCTTTTGAAATCGTTTCACTTCAGATTTACTCTGGTCAAATCTTGCTTCATCTTCCTTTCCTCGTGTGACGATTTTCTTCTGCATGTAACTGTCGAGTTGGTTTCAGTTTACTACCCCTTCTTCATCGTCAATCAAGGTTACCAATTCTGGTGGCACTGCACATTGTCTTCCGGTAAGGGCTTTAATTGGACTGATATTTGTAGTTTTATTCTTTGTACAGTTAATCGCTAGCTGGAGAGCCTCCAAACTTTTCTGCCAGTCTTGGGTTTCGTAATTGCGAATAATAGTTAAGCCATTTTTTACAACAGCCATCATCCGCTCCACCCGTCCATTAGCTCGACTAACTCCTGGAGCTATAAAGTGTTGATGAATGTTACAGTTTTTACAAAACTCTTCGAATTCAGCTTTAAAGGCAGTATCCTGATCACTAATTATCTGTCTTGGAGCTCCAAATAGAGATACAACGTGTTTCAGCCCACGCAGCATTAAGTTTGCAGTCTTATTAGTCGCGTAGGTCAAAGATACAAACTTTGTATAAGCGTCTATTATAACAACAACATATTCATGTTTGTTGTTCCTTCTAGTAAGACAACCAGTCATGTCTATATGGATGGTATCAAAAGGAATACGTTTTTATCTATAGGAAACATTTGTGCTTGTTTGGCTCCGGAGGAACCCTTACTAATTTTGCATATGACACAATTGTCTACGAACCGTCTAACTGTTGTGGACATTTCAGGAAACCAGTAACTCTCTCGGATCTTGCTTAATGTTTTTTCCCATCCGAAGTGTTTCAGTGCGGTGTGATATGCATTAATAATACTCCATTGGTAAGATCTTGAAACAATCTTTTTCCATTTTTTGCATCCACGTTCTTCCTCATTACTAAGGTGTTCTAAAACAAATTCATTAATACGGTACTCACTTATTTCTTCGTTGTGTTCCAGCTTCTTTATGATTTGGGCTAACTCTGCGTCACGCCTTTGCTCAATCTTTAACCACGTATCAATATTCTGCGCCAAGTTAATGCACGGTACAGGGTTGCGGCTAAAGAAATCAGCATGTTGCATTCGGTTTCCTTGACGATATTCTATTTTGAAGTCGTAATACTGAAGAAATGACCACCATCTATGGATTCTAGGTAAGAGCTCATTTTTGTTTGACGAAGACTTTATAGCATTACAGTCAGTAACGATTGTAAAATGTCTGCCATACAAATATTGCCGAAAATGTTTTATTGCTCTTACCATAGCAAGCGTTTCCAGTTCGTAGGAGTGGTAGTGACTTTCTGGTTCAGTGGTTCTCATGCTCATGTAACCAATCACATGTTGACGTCCACTCTGTCCTTGAATGAGTACGGCGCCCAGGCCGGTGCTGCTAGCGTCCGTATGGAGTTCTATAGGAAGTCCTTCTTAAAAATGGTTAGAACTGGAGCTGACGTTAACCAGCGAATAATATCAAGCCTGGCATTTTCACATTCTGCAGTTCATTGGAATTTAGCATCTTTCTTTGTCAAGTTATAGAGTGGAATCAAACGTTCAGAAAAGGATTGTATAAAGCGTCTGAAGTAACCGGCCAATCCACAGAATTGACGTACCTGCTTTACGTTAATGGGTACTGCAGACTTTTCTAAGGCCTCCATCTTCCTTGGACTTGGACGAACCATCCCTCCTGTAATCAGGTTACCAAGATATTCAATTGATGTCTTGAAAAACTAACACTTTTTTGCATTCTCGGTAAACCCGGCTTTGGATAAGGCTGCCAGAACATCGTCCAGAACCTGCAATCCTTCGGTATATGAATTAAATTTTATTAATACATCATCCATGTAAACTAAGATATTGTACATCAGAGGACGTAATGCACTCATTATAGCGCGCTGGAATACAGCTGGCGCATTCATCAACCCAAACGGCATTCTCATATATTCATATAAGCTATCCGGTGTAATGAAAGCAGTCTTCACTATAGATTCTTCCTTGATAGGAATTTGGAAAAATCCCTGCGCCATATCTAGACTAATAAAATAGGTAGCATCTGATAAACGATCAATTTGGTCGGCAATTATCGGGAGTGGAAACTTAATGGGGACAGTATTTTTGTTCAATTCTCGGTAGTCAGTGCACATTCAATCTTACCCACTTTTCTTCTTTACTAGGATTACAGGGCAGGCATAATCCGATGTACTTTCTCTAACAATCCCGTTAACTATTAATTCATTAATAATGTCCTTCAATTTTTGTCGTTCTACTGGAGCCATTCGATAAGGTCTTCTAGATACTACTTTAGACGGATCTTTCAACTGAATTTCTAAACTTCCGGTGGTAACTTGGTTTTTTGGAATACCAGTAGCAAATGTCTTGTTGTATTAATAGCACTCGTTTTAATCCATGTATTTTATCCACATTAGTCAAATCAGTGTCCAAATTTTGAAGGGGTCTCCAGACGAATCGATATTCAAGATGGTTGACTGTCTTATCACGGTGGCACCCATCTCAGTTACAAGTACGCTCAAACCTGTGCCTTTCACTATTTCTGCTCCTATCAAGAGAGCACAAGGTGTTTCGTGGTCTTCTACAATGTGAAAAGCGACTTCCACAAAAATGCCATTTATATCACATGTTATATAGATTCTTTGGCAAGATAGAATTGGAATGCTTTCTCTTCTAATGCCTTTTAGCATTAAGGCATGATCTTCTCTCTTTCCAGGAATAGATTGACTGACGGAACGTCCTATTAAAGAACGTGCCACTGTCATAAAATGCTGTAAATTTTTGATTAGTGATATTCACGGTCATCGGTGTCAAGATTTCATCTTAATGCATGGCCAAATTTACTTTCTCGGCTTCATCTCCAATTTTCTTAAAGCATACAGATTCAGTATGTCCAATGGGCGTTCTATTCGGCTCACGGACTCACTGGTACTTAGTAAAGGCTTAGGATCACTTATCTTCTCATTGCCCTTATTACATTGTGTTTGCATATGTCCAGGTTTCCCACACTTAAAACAGAGCGTAGTGTCCTCTCTATTGTTTCTTAATCTTGGTCGTTTGGCAGGTGGTTCGCAACGAGGCTCTCGTTGTCTGATTGTGGCTGCAACAGAGGTCAATTCGAGCACAGAGGAACACTTACTGGATAACAGACGTAACCGGAGGAACTCATTATCTATGCAACCAATCACTGCTTCTACAGCGTCTTTGGCTTCGTCGCCACTGACAACTCGTTTCCAGATATTCCAAGCTTTGGTAATGGATTCAGCTGGGCTGGCCATATCAAATATGAAGTTTCGCAATTTTACTATGTCGTTTGAATGTCGGGCCTCAGGCTCGAAAGTTTGAATTAATGCTTCCCACATGTCGGACCATATTGACGATTTCACTAACCAGGTATCTCCAAGATTTTTGGCGCGGCCTTGCAATAAACCTAATATTTGTGTACAGACTTCGTAATCAGTCAACTGCCAGTGATTCTTTGCCCTGTCCACATGCTCACATCAGTCCCGTATTGGTACATCGCCATCGGGATCAAACGATGCGATATAGATATCACTGAGCCTTGGTCGCTTTGTTAGGGCCACAGCCTGGCGTAATAATCTTGCTAGGAACTCATGATTAGCTTGCATACTTGCCTGCTGCTGTCGAGTTAAGTTTTCTATGATACTGGCTAGTGTAGATAGTGCCTGATTGCTGCAAAGGTTATCACGGCTTTCTTCAATGCGGGCTGATGGAACTGAAGTGGTCCCGAGATCCATTCCACTTCTGATTTCGGCTGATGCTGATCCACGTTGCAGAATTGGTGAAGGCGAGCGATGATCCATAGAGTCAGCATTAGTGCTGACTTGCTCGTTAGGCATGGTTTTTATAAAAACTCACTTAATTTATGTAGCAAAATAATGTATTAATCAACAATCGACAACTGACAATAATTATTAAATAATAAATTATCAAACTATTACGATTCAGGAGTGATCCATGTATATCACAATTAAGAGGTGTTGACCGACCGAGCGCCTCGAACAGAATGCGCCTGACCGGCTAGCGCGCTGTCTTATATCGCTTCATCCCCACCTCGCCTGATTCGTCGAGTGGTACGATCGTACGATGACGCACGTTACACGTGCACGCGTACAACTTTGTTATTTCACGCCGACATATATATTATATTATTATATTTTATCGTAACAAAATTGCTACTGTCAAAAATATGTTAACCCGTCATGATATAATCTTTATATACATTTCTACTGTACGTGTATATGGTACTGAACTCCTCCTAAAAGGCTAGACCTGAATTTTGATGAAATTGCTTATGTGTATGAATTGGATGGTTTAGATTCAATTTGCTCCGGCAGGTGACGCTGCGATCAGATTCTAGTCATTTTTTAAGCCAACTTTAGGGCAGGACGGTCCCTGTCGGATCCGTTAGTATAAGCACAAAAGTGAATACCGTGATTGTACGTTAATCCTTTTTAAAGTTTAACCTTTTATTGCGTAGGGCTTCACAAATATACAAGAACACGGACACTAAGTACAACCAAACTCGAACAATAATTTGTGAATCACCCAAATTAGATTATTACATAAACAAATAAGAATCTAGAGTCAAAGCAATTATACATATCGATAAAATCTTACCACGTTTTATGAACACGTCACTTTTACAAATAATTAAAACAATGAATGGATTACTAGCAGTAGGTTGCAAGCGGTCGATTTAAATCGGAAAACACAAAGTAATACAGAAGTCGCAGTCAAATAAAATCTAGAGTCGAGAACAAATGGTCTCGGTTAAGTGAAATTAACTGCGAGAAATCGGCTTAAGAAGCGACAAAGCCATGGCTAGCCCATCAATTTCCCTGTTCCAGTAATATTCAATTTCACAGTAGATTCATGTGTTCCACCGCGTCTGAACACTTAGGCTACCTACATACATCAACATGTAAGTTATTGTACCTAGCCTAGCTATTATGTACCAGCTAGCACCGACATACATTTCTGGCACTTTAACTAATGGAATAATTTTGATAATAATCTATTCATAGAATAAATATTTATTTTAAGCAATAAAATTGTGTTTATATATTAAATACCTAATCCTTACGTAATCTCATACTTAATTATAAACCAAATTAAACATATGGGCAACGATGACTACATGCTGCTACAAAGTGCACCTTGACAGTAAAACCTGACCATTCTTTAGATAATGTAATTGCGGCCAAGATGGTGTCATTTAGCATAGTCATAATCATTAGCTCAAGTCAGCAAACTAATAAAGCTATACTATTTTGTCTAAAAGTATTGCATTCTTAATTAATTGAATACTGCGTAGAATCCTCGCAAAAAAATATCGAATTCCACTGCTACCTATAAAATTATATTATCTATTAGCTAGTGTTGTATGAAAAAATAATGATAATTTAATAACTATAAATACAAGACCATGTGTATGACTACAATATCCCCGACTGGCCAACTATGTTTTAGGTCTGAGCGGAGCCTATACCATCTACCTTACAAATGGCTAGGCACCGCGCTACTACAAATAAAATCTTAACATTAAAACTCATTCACTAACTTAAGATTTCTGTGAGATCGGCAACGAGTGTACGTTTTATGTCATGACCATAGGCTACGGAAACAGTACGATCAGCATCCGGTACACTGTACTCTTGTCAGTGACATAAGTGGCATAATAAAACATTAGCCTGACTCGAAAAAAAGAACCACGTACTTCGTGATTATACGTAAGTGTAAACTTATACCTAAAGGATGCAATCTAAAATATATATTTTAAATACGTGAATAAACTACAAAATTATGAAGGCATATTATCCAATGTATAAGTAAGGGTTGGTAGAACTAATCACTTAACCCTAACATTCTAAGTGTGATCACTTACGTAATGGTATTAATGTACGGAGGGTCCAGGCTTTTAGCCGCGTCTTACCCTTAGATCTATGTAAGAAAGCTCTACATTATATATAACTTATTTAAGAAAACATACATGTGTTATATAAAAGACAAAATTTCTCATTTGAATGACCATAAATATGTATAGGTAAGTATATATTCTTGTGTCATCGATCATAAAAAGCAAAAGCTATCATGATATTCAGCAGTATACCGTAACGAATACAAAGAGAAATTAAGTGAAGCTCATTGAATAAAAACTTCGCTGAGTTTGTAATCGCAAAGCTTCCTCATTTAATTTAGTTCAGTAACGTTGGAATAAAATCAGTGCGTCTTAGTAGGTACCTCCTCTAACTCTCGATTAAAGCTTTTATCGGAGGACTGATTAAGTGTCGAGACCAGGATGGATTTATTGTAAAAGTTGGCCGTTCGCTGAGGTTAGTGATTCAAGCCCGCACACTTTAGTCGAATAATTGTCTACGTGATCGGAATCGAGGCTTCCTGCCGCCTTTAATAAGATCAGATAAAGAGCTCACGCTGGTTCAGGTGTGTGCGCAGATCTATTCAGCCACGGCTCAATACCATTCCCCCACACCGCTTAAACGCGAATTCCCTTTAACTATAATGCTCTTTGTAGATATTGATTACATGGATGCTGTAGTACTTCTCAAGCACGTCTAAAAACAAATCTAGCCTGACCACTGGCTAATTATAATAAATAAAGCAGGACCTTAGTTTTCAAGAATAAATAGCAGTCGTCTTTTTACCAATGATATTCAACTTATGATAATTTTTGTATAAGTAATTAAACATTTATATTTTACAAACTGACTGCCTCAGTGGAACTGTTATTCTGGTACGATTCCGTGTTCAAGCAAACTGGTATTGTTTTTATGTTTTGTTAAGATACATGAACATGACTGCTGTAAAGCAACCGAAATGTCGGGGCAAAGTGTAAACTTAAATATAAATAGTTTTAATTAGAAAATATATAGCTTAAATAGTAGTAAAGTTCAATAATAGTAGTGTTAGAGTTTTCAAAATTATGTAATAACAGTGTTTAAAGTAAAATAAACAACGCGACAAAATTCGTATAAAGTGTTTAATTTCAATGTATAACATTCGCGTAAACATAAGACAATATTATGTAAAACAGATTCAAATTTATATTTCCTCTCAAGTGAGTCACATATAGCGAAAAAATGCAAGTATCTTCTCTGTAGCCTCCAAACCGATACCGATTTACTCGGTCGATGCGTTTGTATTGCTATCTATAGCGTCGTATAACCAGACGTCTATATACGACTAAATGCATAATAAATACCACAATCTAGATCATAATCAAATATGATAAACACTCACTATGTGAAGACATATTAGTTCTGCATTACATGAAGCAGTCCGCTTCAAATAATACGGAATAGAGGCACATTAGATCAGAAAATCACCAACAGATAGTGTTAGTATATTCCTAGAACATCTTAATTCCATTAATAACAACATCCAATTTACTATGTAATTAGAGGCATATAATTCATTAGCATTCTTAGATGTACTTGTCATCAGGAATCCTGATCATACTTTGAGCCACACTGTGTCTAGGAAAAAGACCCATACAAATAGTTACTTAAACGGTGAATCTCACCACCATCCTAAACAGTTAGCTACCGTGGGAATGTCTTTGTTTCAGAGAGCCCACGGGATCTGTGACAAGAAACACCTGGACCGAGCTTCAACATGTCAAGCAAGTACTGCAAGACAACAAGCTCCAACAGCCGCGCCGCTGTCACAGATCCCGAGAAAAGCCAGCCACAGTCGAGCGCCAGCCTGCTATACTGCCTTATGTAAGGAGTGTCACTGACAAGATTGGCTACATCTTGAAGCGAGCTTCAATCAACACATACTTCAAGCCGCCAACGAAGACAAGTCAATTTTTACCATCCGTCAAGTGCCAATTACCTCTACAAGATGCAGGGGTCTATAAAATAGATTGTGACTGTGGACTCTCATACATTGGTCAAACCAAGAGAAGCATAGGCACCCGCATAAAAGAACACATAGCTGACGTAAAACACAAACGCTCGTTGAAGTCTGCTGTGTGTGAACATGTACAACAGGGGACCAACCACTACCTGAGATTTGACAAACCACAGATTCTCGCTAAAGAACACCGATTCCTACCAAGGATGCTTCGCGAGGCTATTGAAATCAAAAACATCCTAATTTCAATAGAGAAGATGGTTGGAATGTACCACCTGCTTGGGATCCAGTACTTCAAATAGTCAAACCCAAGAAGAAACAAACCACAGCTAGTCTTCATGATACTTTGAGCTCATTCTGCGTAAATAGAAACACCAATGTTTAAATTATGTTCGGGTACTTTGAAATAACTACACTGGAACATTGAGACAACTACCATCTTAGTCTCCCCGTGACCATGGCTGCTGAAAGCAACCGAAACGTCGGGGAAAGTGTAAACCTAAATATAAATAGATTTCATAGTTTTAATAATTTTATTAGCTTATAAATTAGTAAAATTCAATAGTAGTGTAATAGTTTCAAAATTATGTAATACAGTGATAAATAAACAACGCGATAAAATCCGTATATAGTAGTTTAATTTCAATGAATAACATTCGCGTAAACAGAAGACAATATTATGTAAACCATATATAGTGTTTAAAAAGATATAACCACATATAGGAAGATGTAACCATGTGTATGGATATGTAACAATGTACGTTAGTTGCATATATACTAACTACAGGCATAATGTACCGTGCCTCGGAATACATAACACGCTGGCTTCAACAAAGTCGCTTACCATTCTAACTAATTTTATAAATGCGAACGTGAGTTTGTCTGTTCCTTTGTTTGTTACGCTTTCACGCCTAAACTACTCGACGGATAATCATGAAATTTCGCATACACGTTGTCAGGGATTCAGAAAAGTTCATAAGGTACCTTTCATCTGAAAAAAGTATTGTTACCGAGCGAAGCTGCATTCTATACGCAAGCTAGTCTATACATCATACTAATATTGTAAAGAGGAAGCTTTTGATTTTTTGTTTGTTTGTAAGGGTTTAACTAGAAAACTACACAACTGATTTTAAACATGCTTTCACTATTAGAAAGCTATATTATTACCGAGTAATATGGGCCATATTTTACGTGAGCGAAGCCACGAGCAAAAGCTAGTACTCTATACAATCCAAACGTATCAGTGACAACACAGGGTGGTACAAACGTGACGCCTATGTATTTATCAGACTGACGTTGCAGCGTGCGCTAGGCGCCATCCCTCTCGACACGAACACGTTATGACTTTTGACTCTAGTTGAAGCGTGGCAACACGTAGTTTC
This sequence comes from Catocala nupta, assembly GCA_963675205.1. NCBI lineage: Eukaryota > Metazoa > Arthropoda > Insecta > Lepidoptera > Erebidae > Catocala > Catocala nupta. The sequence goes on along the minus strand of OY776086.1, from coordinate 18,622,318 downwards.
CGTGTTCATTAATACAAACCAAAGACGGTCTATAGACGGTCTACTCTCAAGCTAAAAATATCGAGTTCAAATATCTGCATAGATGGCGTAGTGATTTAAGTAGTGCCTCTGCCATTTCGCCAAGTTTAATAATAATCTCATTGACGTAGCCATACCCAACACACACAACTGTTCCACTCATACTAACAAACTTTCCAAGTACGCAGATTTGACTATTGAACTCAAAACCCAGTGGCGAGTTCATATGGTCAAGACCATCCCCATAATCATATCCAGCACAGGCGTCATACCTAAAACACTCCATACAAGCCTAAAAACACTAAACATCCATCCTCTCACATACACATTACTACAGAAAGCAGTTATCTTAAATACGTGCAGAATTGTCAGAAAGTTTTTATCTATAGATTAATTACCACACCACCAGAGTTGTTTTGGCCAAAAGCCCGCAATTCTGGCTAATTTCCCAAGTAATGGGCGAGGACAAAACCAATAAAATATAAATAATAAATTATTTTTATTATTTGATTTTAACAAATTTTCTCTTAATCTAATACATACATTTTTTTAAAGTGTTTTAAATACGAAAAGAGTATTCGATGACGACGGGTCGTAGGTTCGATACAAATACGGGGCAAAAAAATTGTGTATTAAATGTGAATTAGTTTGAAGCTTGTCTGAGTTAGTTCCTATTTTTACGATAGAGCCTAAAAAACTAGACCCTCTCAGTAGCTAACCCCAATGACTTTATCATAAGTACAGGCACAATCCAGTCAGAATTTTGTCATGGTACATATGCTAGCTATATTAACGAAATAATATTGACATAAGTAGCTGTAACTTTTACTGCCATTAAAGCAAAATAAAAATATATGAACATGTAGTGGAATTCAATTTAGCGAATAACATTAGGAACGTATCTCCAAGTCTCCCAGTCTATTGAGTTTTTGTTTACCAAACACTGCGGTCGCATGACCTTTGCTTAGACAAACTTAATATCGCATTATTGGAATCCCGCCCTAAAAATGTATTACGTCAATTTCTTTAGACGCGTATTATAGAAGTCGATACATTTACTTGAACGAGAACTAAACCTTATTTTATAGTTATTGCTTTGAATATTTGGTGACTGCTGACAGTTAGATACGTAGATGCCTATAGCAAAACCTTTTATTAATAGTTATTTCTATAATAGCGTTTAGAAAAAGCATAAATAACTTCTCATATATCAGTGAATGGATGATTTTGTCGATGTAAGATCGTTGCCTTTTAGTCAAGCATCGATTCACGTATTCTTGTGTACCTAGTCAGTATTACTACTACTTCGATGAGGATGCTGTCAACACATTTTCAGACTCAGGCCGTAAACTGGCTGTTTATTAAAGTTTCCAGAGGTAAATCTCTAAACCGATATTGATAACATTTTATAAAGAGATAATTTAAATCCTAGCCTCTGTTGTTACAAAGGCTATTTGGAAAATATGTGTGTGAAGTTGCATATAACAACACTCTTCAACAAGATTAATTGAGTTAATGTGTACCTCATTGACTTATATATTACTGGTGTACCGTACCTACTATGAACTTATTTAGTGCGTTGAAAAATACAAAACGATAAAAATCACGGTCTATTTTCTCTTTAAACGGAAGGCCAATACGTGAAGGACTGACCCATACATTTTTATTTATTTAACCGATCGTAAACAGATCGTAAATAAACCATAGACATCAACTATTCAGAAACCATATTCTTACTTATACAATAAGTTCACGTTCAATAAACCTTAACCATAAAATTCAAATATCGGTAACAGCATACTCGGAGTTCTTACTCATTTATACCCATTACCATTTTGGACAGCGTTACATGTTTTATTTCTACATATATTTTACTTTAAAGTGACATGTGAACAAATATTTGGTTCTCTGATTTGTTGGTATACTTACCCTCTGTTCGGTGTAAGTATCAATAGGTCTTAAATAAATAATCAGAAACAAGGGCGGAAGGGCCTAAGTACGGGACATTAACAAGGGTCCAGTCCAATTTTCGTCCTGTCCACGTTGATATATTGAGGGCCGATGTGAAGCCGTTGCCCACCGCGCCGACCGACGACACAACTCATTTACTTTTTTCACCAGATACTGAACACAATAATTGCGTTTCGATAAGAAAGTCAAACTAAGTAGGTACATATGTTTACTTATTTATTTATTTATTAGACCAATTATTATTGCATGACTGATCGCAACGAAGTCGAATAAAACAGTTATAATAATTTTAAAATTTAATATATTGTTAATTTGATTTATAGAAAAAGATTTAGACATGCAAGATTTTATATTATACTTGCTTTTATCCGCGACTTCGGTCGCGCAAGACTATATTTAAAAAAAAATTGCTTAAAATGCTTTATATTACATCAGTTATCTGCCAGTGAAAGCAGCTTTCAGAGATTAGCCGGAACAAATAGACAGACAGAAAACAACCAAAAAATTTTTGGTATAATTTGGTATAAATTTTGTCTAACTGAATAACTGTGAGCTGAGTGCTGGGATATAAAACTGTCGATTATTTCTGCGCCAAACAACATGCGGGAGTAAGCACATGATTTCTATAAGCCTTGAGTATTTTTCAATTAATAGCCTATCATATAATAAGTGCACAAAACACTAATCAACTATAATATGAAATGTCATCAAAATGGCGAGATATTCAATGAGCTAAATGATCCTGTGACATACATGGTAACGCCCAAACATACCCCACAGCTTACTCTATTGTTTATACAAATTGTTTAATACAGAAAAAGAGTTAGAAGTCTATTTATTTATATTGTCTCCAAATTTTCTATCACAAAAAATTGCAATAACCAATCACTATCACTATCACTAAATGCGCCATAAACTCAAAAACTACTTAACGGATTTTCATGCGGTTTACAACAATAGACAGAGTGACTCATGACTTCATGAGGAAGGTTTAGGTGTATAATTTGTTAAGGTTTTGTACTATCCGTGTGAAACCGGGACGGGTCGCTATTATAATATATAAAATGACCCCGGCTTTTGCAGCCATGGTTGCTACCTACCCTGTTCTATCAGCGGTAACGCTGACCTACTCCTGCTCCCCTCGTGGCAGGGCATTATGGGATTTACCACTTATCGCTAACCCCGAGCCGGTTCAAACCACTATGTTCTATATATCAATCGTCAAGCAAAATTATGTTCTCATGAAGATACCTTACCTTTACGATATGCACAACTTGGTTGTGGTACCTTGGCATCTTTACCGGAGTACCTTAAGGTGTAAAGTCGCTCAACCATTTGTCACTAAAGGCAATAAAAGAGATAGGGGAATTAGACCATAGCTTAATAATAATTACTCGTAAATCAACAGAAAAAATTTGTTTTATCATATGGGTGAGAAATAAAACTCTATGTTAGTGTGCAAGTACGACTAGACTGTTGCATCGGCCAAAATAATTGACCCACCATCGGCAAAAACAGACATACTTATAGCTTACACATCTGGTCACGCTATTTATCTACTTTTAAAACTTCCGTTAGAGCTATAATCGTTACCTGCTGGGAAAATTTTGCCTTAAATGATGTTAATTAATTCATTACATAATTTTTTTTTTTTTGACTCTTGATATAATACTTCCAACGCATAACGGTCGTAATAAAAAAAATATAAAACTGAAGATAAGACTATAATAAAAGTAATTTATTAAAAAATACTTGTTTTAAAAAGCAAGATCTTCTCCTTTGTATTTTCTATTTAGGAATTATTGGTGGGCATAATACAGCATATAGATCATATTTTAAAAAATATCCTCGAGACTAAGAAACTGTCACAAGTGCTTCCAAAAGAAAAAGTAACTCGTCTCACACAGAATTTCATCCTCTGCAAGCCAACAAGTTACGAACGTTGGCGGTGCTTTAAAAATTCAGTGTGTACCCACCCGCCACGCTTGCATTTTTCGAGAGTACTAAAGTCTGCTTCGTTTATATTAAAGACCTCTATCTATTCGTTTTATCCACCCCGAAATATGCTTTCACTCTCGGCGGCTCTTCATCCCGTAAAAGCCGCTTACCTCTAGCTACATTGCTTGCGACACAAGAAAAGACTTCATTTGAAACGTACAGTAGATAATGTAATTAGGTTGGACAAATTGAAAGTTGTGCTGTATTTATTAAACATATGCATTAGATATTATTTAATTATGCTAGAGCTGTAACAGAATAATTAATGCTAGTTATGTTCCTCCTAATACACCTAATTAATAACTCTATTAATGATAATTAAATTCCGTGACGACGTGTCCCGGTATTGATTTTTGGTATATGCGACGTCTACATACTTTGTGATCATAGTGTCAATCTTTTAGATACTCACTACACTTATTTATTTAATTATTAATATAAAAAAGACTACAGCATGTAATAAATAGTAATCAACACTCTTCATAACCGCCGTATAATTAGAAGTGGCTGAAATAATTTTGTTTGCTTTTCTATTAGGTACTACCTACTACAAACTTACTTACTGGAAAAAACAATGACAATTATAAGTGATATTGTCTTCTGTTTACGCGAATGTTATTCATTGAAATTAAACTACTATATACGGATTTTATCGCGTTGTTTATTTATCACTGTATTACATAATTTTGAAACTATTACACTATCACTACTATAGAATAATACTAATTTATAAGCTAATAAAGTTATTTAAACTATTAAATCTATTTATATTTAGGTTTACACTTTCCCCGACGTTTCGGTTGCTTTTCAGCAGCCATGGTAACAGGGAAACTCCCTCCCATTTAAATAATTTTATTAGCTTATAAATTAGTAAAATTCAATAGTACCTAGTAATAGTGTAATAGTTTCAAAATTATGTAATACAGTGATAAATAAACAACGCGATAAAATACGTATATAGTAGTTTAATTTCAATTATAATTGACATAGTATGTTTGTTTTATTTCTTAATCCTAACTAATATTACAAATGCGAATTTAAGGTTGTTTATTGTTGTTGTCAGGGAAACAGAAAAGGTACACAGACAGATAAACCATGTCTTAGATTAACACACAGTAGTATAGCTTTTACCCCGGTATGCGTTCCCCGGGCACACGGATATAACGGGTAGTGCCTCGGAGAGCACTTTAAGCTGTCGGTCCCGGCTGCCATGAATATCTATGGCAGTCGTTACTGGGTAGTCAGTGCCCTATAATATCTTGACACTGGTCTAGCTAAGGCTAGAGGGTATCGTTAGCCTTCGGGTTGCGGAGGTCAGGTGGCAGCCGCTTCGTGTAAAATCTGATATCCAGTCAAATCCGGTTAGACCAGAAAAGCCGACTCCAAGTGACTTGGGAATAATAAAGGCTAGGGAGAAGAAGACGCTAGTACTATAATACCATTACATAACTTAGCAAATTACAAATAATTTTACTACTGCTAATTCGTGGCATTGTATAATACTCCATATACTTATTTATGATATAGCGATTGTAAAAAGGAATAGGTGTGTCACGCTACAACATTCATTTGTGCATTCCCTGATAACTTTAAAATATTATGATACATCGCTCTATGTAGTATGCTATAGGCATCCAACTGAAATTTATTAAATAATAATAATAATAATAATACCGTGTGTAACTACGTCTTTGGTCCTATGGTATAAGTGTGCAATGGCAAAGAAAATAAAATTATATTTTCTTGCGTTTGTAGGTTACGAGTTATGCAAAGTGTTATTAATTTTTTATGTTAAGAAACTTTCAATCACACAGAAATGTGTCCAGTAGACGGCAATTTGCTTGCCAACTACAAGACACATTCAAACAACGGACACAAAGAACACCCAGATTCGGCACAATTATTTATGGAGCACACAATGTTTTGTCCCGTGTGAGGTTCGAAACCACAACACTCGGCGCGGCGACAGTTGCGAAGCGACCATTTAAACCACTTCGCCATCCGTGCAGTGAAACTCGAGTGCATGCTTAATCTGCGTTAGTAATAAAAACATAGTATACATCTTAGGACATTATGATCAATCAATTCATTACGCTTCATCAAAATTAGTTAAGTAGATTCAAGGATTTAGGTTGACTCCTCTATAGTATTATATTATGAGTTTATATACAGTACGGTGAATATAGGTAGCTGGGTGTTTTAAAAAAAATATACTTAAATTTTTTCTAACCTAATGAATTTGTGAAATGTGCTAACATGAAATAAATAAATAATATTTTTACAAAGAAAATGTAACTTTAAAGTTAGTGGAATTAATAAGTACATATACGTACGTACTTACAGTAGATATAACTGAAAGTTTCACTGATATAATCAAGACAAAGAAATATCAACTTAATCACATTTAATTTAAGACTCACAATGTCTTCAATCATATAATAGACTCGGAAGGGTAAAGCACTTAAGTCAAATCTTTATGCAAAAAGAAACTTTATAGGTCATGGTTTTAATAGATTTGTGTAAAAAGAACTGCTATGGTTTTTGTTTTTATGATTATTTATTAGATAATTACAAACTACTCGCACATTAAATTATATATTTAAAGCCTACTATTATTATAACTGGAAGTATCGGACTTAAGTTCTTTGGAGCACAAAGAAATTGCGGCATAAGTGGTTCTTACCATGTAACAGAATACATACTTAGTCTTATCTTAATTTAGTTTACAAAAAGTAATATATGCAAAATTTGAAATTAATATAATGCTAATTAACAAAATTTTCAATATCATAACTTAACATACTAAAACTCACTCACTCACTCTCTTCCGAATCTTGTAAATCTGAATCAACATCCAATGTATCGGTGGTAGTGACTAAGTTTTGGTAAAAATTGTGGAAACATTCTGATATTAGAGGTAATAGTGATATTATATCACGTTTTTTAAACACTTCTTGGTACAGGCAAGGTAGTATATATAGGCAATTAGGAATTTTTGTTCTCGCCGCGTGATCCGTTTGTAGTTAATGCTTTTAAAATTCTCATCTCTAGAAAGAGATATTTTGTATTTTATAACACCATAGTCAGCGTCATAACACAGCCACTTCACATGATGCATTTAAAAATATTTCCGTCGCTGTCCTTCTTTCGAGCAATCAAAGGTTAATAGAATCGCAGAATTAAAAAATCGGTCTGACGCATTTCTTTTACTGTAAATGTTTTGCTGCTTGATCTTACTAATTGGAACCAGTCATGTGGGTGATAAATATATATTTTCGCATGTTCTTCTTTTTTTCAATGATTGCGTGGTCCAAGTCTTCCTCCATATGTGTATGACCCGATACCATAAATTTGTGGTGTATATACTTTATTGAGGGCTTTAATGTCAATAAGTAGGTAAACAGTGCAGCTATGTGGGTGTTCTTAATCTGTCCTCTACAGGTGTCGGAGTACAAAATTACTTCTGTTATGACATCAGTAATTCCCGTAAATATGTAAACAAACAAGATGCTATTTGATTAGCAGTTCAATCTGAAATGCTCTCTTGCCACATGTGGTGAGTTGAGTTTCCAGTCGCATTGTCGTGTACGGTTAAATTAAAAGTCTACAGTTGTCTTGTATAAAAAGCTATGGATGATTGTAAGGCTCAGGTTGGCAAACATTGCTGTAGGTCAAAAGACAGACACTTAATTTTATTATTAGCAGCTGCAGTTCTTTTATCCACCTTCTTCTCTTCGTATACCATATTAGCTGCCCGTAAATGTGAGTTTTCTAAAACGATTGTGTTTCTGAAAACTGTAACGTAAGCCTGACCAAGATTTTTTCTAATTTGTTCTTCCGCTTTCTTTTTCTATTGCCCATTGATTGAATTCGTTGTTGTAAAGAGGCATCTTCGATATTTTCATGAGCATCATATATTGCCGATGATTGTACCTATAGGTTACATATGTAGATGTATCAGGAACGGCAAAATCAAGCTCTTCGTGTTGTGTGAGTAAACTTAGACTGTCCGGAGAGAAGGTAGGATCGGCAACAGAATCGTCACTAGAGAAGTCATCTAGGGTTTCATCAAAAGTTGTTAATCTTTGAGCTCCAGATGTTGGAGATGGTTGGAGGTTATTAGAAGGATCTTCGTCACCTAAAAACAAAAAACAAGAAAATAAAAGCAACTGGAATTATTTACCAACTGCATCATGACGGTTAGTAATCAGAAAATATGGTAAATAAAATCTATACAGTAGGTATTGTAATCGAAAATTATATAATAGGTTCTTACTTAGATTTCACATATTGTATAAATTGAGAAGAAAATGTTTAAAACATACCTGCACTTCCATTATTTAGGGTGAGATTCAATAATTTCCTTATTCTGGAGTCCATTTCAACACAGTTGATAACAACACCACCGTCACATAGAAACACAAACAACGACTAAAAGATGAATATTGTAACTCTTCAACTTAAAATGCAAAAAATGAGGGAAGATACTTGACGAACCTAGCCTTTTTTGTGCTTAAATATTATCATTTGCACTACACGTGAAGTATGAACGAACCACTTAAGTCAGATTTTTTAAGTGTGAAGCAAAAAAGAAATCAATCCGAAGCGCGGCAATAATAACCACTTAGTTACCTAATTCTAATTAAGTGCTTATTATCGCCGCTTGATGTATGTACAGTTTAAACATAAGTGATATAATACAGGCGTCTATTGCGGTTGAATTAAGCTCCGTTGACTTACTTGCTTATTCCAGTCAGTAGATCATACAAAATACAACTGCTATGACTTTATCAAATTTTGACCAAAAATTGACGTACGTTCTTTTGGCCGCCGCGTCTAGTATATAAACGTAAGTACGCGACGAGAGAGACTCAGATCAGCTTGGTGTGACCATGTCAGACATATTGGTTGGCATGCCTTTGTTAGTAAGGTGACCCCATACTCACCATGACTTGGACTGACCTGAATATTGTTACACCCAGTGTCATCTCTCGGCATTGTGGGGAAGACTCGGCAGTTTCGTCTAATAACTTATTACAGCACCATCTATTGAAGTCTTACGGAACTACGTAGTTCGCTGGTACGAGTAGAGTTGAGAGAACGCTGGCACATTCTCGAATCTTTGTATTGTTACGTACCGTGTATGACGTTTCTAGAAAACTCAGGATACACTTTAAGACTGCGCCGAGCAAAATCTGCCAAAATAGGCGGTCACAGTTAAGTTGATAAAATTAACAATTTTTGTTTAATACAAATATAAAATATACATAACAATGAATGTGTTTACAATTACTCTGTGTAAAAAACTAAAAATAATTAATATTTTCGCCTACAAAATTACGTAAATTTGCAAGAAAAATGCAAAAACGTAAACTCGTGTTATGTGATTTTTAGATTATAACAGTAGAAATCTATCCTATTTTACAGCTTAAACGAAACATAAATAGTTATATTACAATTTGTCCGTCACGTTATTGGTTGACAATAAAGATACATATTTATCAAAAAAGCTCTTCAAATCCTCCATACAATTTTTCTATGGCGGCCGCGCGCCAATTTGAATATCGAGTTCAGTCCAACCGCGTCTTACGCTCGGCGCAGTCTTAACCGCGTATAAAAGGGGAAGGCCAGCGCTCGCCAAGTCAGTTTACAATCGTAAGCGGTCAAGTGTTCATCGAAGCGAACGGAAGCGAAAATACTACGAAATTTGAAGCAGTTATAGTTGGAAAAGTGTAGTATAGTGTTTGTTGCGTTATAAATTTAATTGTGTGCTAGAATAAAACGTTTTAGTCGATAATATTTGTTTTATATTCTTATCCCTCGAACCTAGCATGTAACAATATGTTTACGTCATATTTACATTATAAACACACAACAATCATTGAAATATATGGTTTGGTGCGTGATGAGACCATATTTTTTATCTACGAATTTATATATATTTGTTGTTATTTTATTTCTCGCATAACTTTTTGCTTCTGTAATTTATCACACTAGTTCGTTAGTGAATAGGCTAATAGATGATAAGTTTTGAAATTGTCTAGTTTTAGTTTAGTTATTAATACGCAGAGGTTCCTTTACGAATTGAAAGTCGAAGGATAACCGAGATATACTTCAACAGTTTGTAATAGCACAAGTGTCAATATTATTGGATAGAAGAGGTTGTCTGGCATAAAAAGGGCAGAGGCACATGAACCTGAAATACGGAAGTGTACTCTAAGTCCCCACGAAATCTATGAAAGAAAAGTGATTTAGTGCTTATATCTTCATAAACGTGTAAAAATAAGGTGTGGTCATATTACAACTTCAAGTAGTAGATCTTGTTATTAATGTAACTCACAAATGTTTATGAAAATTATATTCTTTACTCAGACAAATACGCTTAATAAAAACAAAAATTTTAAGCTTAAAATGTTGATTTTATTTCCTCATAAGATCGATAAAATAGTATCAGGTACCTAACAATAGCCATGAGTTGAAAATAAATACAATATTATGGCTTGTAATTACTTTTTATCCTATAATTACGTAGTATACCTACAGGTAGTGAGTCTAACATACCTACTAAATTCAACCATTGAACTATTATGTTACCACTAGAACAGCAAGTCAGAACAATATTATGTTCCTCTCAACTGCGGTGCACGCACCGCACTTATCTTATCTTATCTTATCTTATGTGTGGGGGCCAGTCAGTATAGACCGGCGATACTTCGACCCATTGGGATCTTTTGTGTCGGCCCCAAGATTTATCCCTTAGCTATCTCCCTATGAATGTACTGCATCAGTCGTAGCGTACACTTCAGAGGGAGAAGCCTGAAGTCCTCAGGGTTTGGATATGCCAACCCCATCAGACCTAACCTCAATCCAGCCAACGCGTCGCATTCATATAGTAGGTGCAATATGGACTCGTCCTGTTCACCACAGGCTCTGCAGATCGAATTGTGTGCCAATCTCAATCTGCACAGGAAGTCGTTGGTGCCAAAATGGCCAGTGAACGCTCCTATGAGCAGGCGTATTTGGCTCTTGTTATACCCGCAAAACTGCCGGGTGAAGCCTGGGGCTCTGTTTGCAATGAATTTCTTGGAGTGTTCCAGACCCCTAAGGGCCATCCACTCTAGCCTGTGTTTATCATTGCCATATGCATTCAAAGCTGCCTTGCGGGTGCTCTCAGAGAGTCCTACGAATGGCTCGCGGCCCACAAACAGTTGCTCCGAGCCCTTTCTGGCTAATTCATCAGCCTCCTCATTGTCCTGCACCCCTGCATGCTCCGGAACCTACACCAGTCTGACTGTGTTCTTCCTGCCAAGTTTGTTTAGGGCCTTAACAAAGTTCAGGACCAGTCTGGAGTCTACCCTACACGAGTCCAGAGCCTTGAAAGCAGCTTGACTGTCACTGAGAATATACACAGTCCTGTCAGTGACATTACTTTTTGATATTCTTCTGAGCACAGGCAATTATAGCATAGGTTGCCGCTTGGAAGACCGTTGCATATTTGCCCATGCTTTGGCTCACCTTACAGTCGTTGGTATAGATACCAGCGCCCGATCCTGTTTCCATTTTGGAACCATCAGTGTACCAGATAAGACAACCCTTGTCAGGGGATTGTAGACCTTGTCTCCATTCGTCTATTACGGGGAACTTGATTTTAAAATTATTTTTGAATATGTGCAATGGTTGCATTTTGTCGCATCCCACGCTCATAATCCTTTGAAATCTCCAATTTTGTGTGTCGAGTTACCGGCATGTTGACGCTCCACAGCCCATGCACAGATAGTCTGTGTAGCGCCTTTATCGCCTCTGACTCCACAACAATGTGTAGCGGCGTTAGATCCAGCAGGATCTCTAACGCTGCCGTTGGCGTAGTCGGGAACGCCTCTGTTATAGCCATGCAGGCCAATCGCTGCACCTTCGACAGGTCGATCCTGCATGTAGCTAGTTTAGTTCTTGGCCACCAGACAATGCTTCCATACGTGAGTATGGGTCTTATCATCATCGTGTATAGCCACTTGATGACCTTGGGCTTTAGTCCCTAGGTCTTCCCATAAGTAGAACGAATCATGCCAAAGACCCGCTGGTCCTTCTCTATGACTTTGTCTACATGAGGTTTCCACGTTAGTTTGCTATCTAAGGTCATGCGTAGATACTTCACCTCCATGGACCATTGTAACTGCGTACCATACATGGAGAGAGTTCCCAATCCTGTCAGATCCCTCATGCTAGTAAACGGCACGACAGTAGTTTTCCCTAGGTTGATCAATAAATGATTGCTACTGCACCATTTTTCTACCATAATCTTCGATCTATACAGGTCCGGTCAAGTAGTTAGCTCCGTAATTATTTTTAACTAAGTAATAAAACTGCATTAATCGTCTTCAAAGTATCAGTAACCTATTTAAAATCAGTGAATTCTTAACAGATATTATTATTCAGCATCTTTAAAAACGCTAAAAGTACAAACAGTGACTAAACAAAGTGCATAGTGTGTATGAGAATAACTGTTTAAGAAGAGTTAAAACAGGATTTATCGTATGTAAACATTACCAAAAAGTTCCATTTGGACAATAATTATGTTCCAAAAATAATTTGAGAGTGATAAAACCAATATAATTCATCTATAGATCCGTTTTTTATTCAAAACATTAATTTTTCGAATAAACTGCAGTGCAACCAACATAAACACGTTCGCGTTCCAAGTCGAAATATTACACTATTAATAGCATCACATGCCATCGAGTCAAAATTTAAAGGGGAACATTCACGAACGTCATCTATAAGGCAGGTTATTCACTAAGACGTGCAATAAGGCTGGGCATGCATGAACATTGAAACTGGACATTCATTAATAGACAAGGCCAATTAATAAATAACTCTCCACAGTGAAAACGACCAAAAAACTGTCTGCAAATTAATTAGCGTCCTATAGATAGCACACAAATGGCGCCTACAGTCACTTCTTGCGCAGGTTGTCAGAACACTATTAATAAGGCACAATGTTTAAAATGTTGTAAATGCCATCAACCTTATGACCTTGCCTGTGCAAATGTATCAGAAAAACACTACAATTCTATGAGAGAAGAGCAGAAATTAAAGTGGACATGCCATGAATGTAGGAGTAAGTTGCCAAAGGCCGGAAATCTAAATACACCAGTGCGCAGCCTTAAGGAGGACTATGCTAGTGTCTCCGGAAGTGAGGAACAAGACTCTGGTTTAGGAAACGTTACCTTAAGGAGGAATCAGATATCAAAGATTACCCGGGAACCTGCTAGCCCAGTACAAAGCATAGATGAGTCACTTGTAACGGCAGTTAGCGAGCGGGTCCAAAAAATTATTCTATTGGAACTACCTGGAATGATCTTTAATATCTTGAAGGCTGAATTGTCCTCCATAAAGGACGATTTGCAGGATTACCGCAAAACTATTAGTTTTATCAGTACTGGCTTCGACGAAATGAAGATCAAAGTAGAAAATTTAGTTAAGGACAATTTAATGCTTTCAAAGGAAAACGATACCCTCAAATCAACTGTGTCTGACCTATCAGAGCGTCTGAATAATTTGGAACAACATTTGCGCGAATATAACTTGGAGATGCATGATGTGCCTGAACATAAGAATGAAAACTTACCTAATCTCGTGGAACAATGTTCTCGTGTAGTTGGATACAATTTTGAAGAGGATGACATAGTAAAATGTACAAGAGTAGCCAAATTGAACAAAGAAAGCAAACTTCCACGCACTATTATTGTCAAGTTCAGAAGTGTTAGAAAACGAGACGAATTTTATTCCGCGGTATACAGGTACAACAAAACAAATCCAGGTAACAGACTTAATACCTCATTACTCGGAATTAGCGGCGATAAAAAACCTGTGTATATATCAGAGCACCTATCTCCCGCTAACAAGATGCTACATGCAGCAGTACGACACAAAGCTAAAGAGATGGGCTATAGGTTTGTTTGGATTAAGAACGGCCGTATATATGTTAGAAAACAAGTAGACTCTCAGTACATAATCATTAGAAATAGGGAGAATCTTGGACTTATTTGTTAGTATCTTTGCAGTTGTATTTTAGTCATATTGTTGCGCAGTAACATATTAGCAAAAATATATTTGTCCACATATTATCAAAATGTTAGAGGTATAAAGACCAAAACTCCGATATTTATAACACGGTATTGTGTAACAATGGTTGCATATTAGAAAATCAAAACTTTTCTGAGCAAATTTCAAAAGAACAACGTATAAATCAACAAAGTTTAAAATAACGATGGTCATTTGATCAAAAGTTTAGCTGACTAAAGTCTGGAATATCAATGTCTATATTATTTATTACACTATTGACCAAATCGTTTAAAGGTCAAAATGGATTACTGGATAAATTATTAATTATCAAATGGATTAACTGAAAAAGGTAAAAATAATATTAATATTAGCGAACTAATGGGAGTTTTGGACGTTTTGAACTATTTCCTATTTATTAAAAGAGAAACTTTTTTTTTTTTTTTTTTTTTTTACGTGTGGGAATGCAATGACGCATATCCCTCCGCGGGGGTGGGCGGAGGGATTATGTCGGACTCGCCGGGGTAAAATAAGATGTTAAAAAGATAATGTACCTCCCGGAATACCGACTAAACCTACCACGGTGTTCCTCGACAAAACCACTATCGACGGGGCCGCGCGAATCACTTTCGCATACGGTCGCGACCCCGCCGAGGTTCCGGCCCGCCGTATGAAACGGCAGGCCCCTACGCAATAAGACCTACCCAAGATAGGTACTTACTCAAAAATAAAAGCCCTACTGTCTCCCCCTAAAGGGGGAAACGGACACGAAACAGAGGCGCGCGTGGGAACACGCACGCCGCCTCTCGGACCTGGTGCTGAACGGATGGCGGGCAGGCCCACAAAGCCCGCCACCCCCAGGTCAAACCTCAGGGTGGCTGGAGGTCATCTCGCGCCCTCCGGCGCCCGGTTCTGCGGTTGGAGAGAGGGTTTAAACGCTCCCTCTCCCGCTCCGCCGCCTCCTTGGTGGAAATCACTTCCTCGCAAAAGGAGGTGACGGCGTTCCACGACCTCTCACTCCGGACCATAGACTGAACTACGGCCGGGAGCGAGAGGGCAACCGATCCGACTGCCGCGATCAAATCACGGCGCTGCGATGACCAGGCGGGGCAAACCGCCAAAGTGTGCAGCGCCGTGTCCTCAATAACGTCGCGGCAGTCGCCGCAGTGGTGACAACCGGACGTCTCTTGCCGGCGTATACGACACAGGAACCGGCCAAAACATCCGTGGCCAGTCAGAACCTGTGTCAGCCGGAAGGTGAGGGCGCCATGCCGCCTCTCCAGCCACTCCTCAAACACGGGACTTACCGCCACGATCGTGGCGTGCCCGGCACTGGGGTGCACAAGTCGCTCCTTCCAATTCGCCACTAGGACCTGGCGGAGCTCGGACCTCGCCACCTTGATAGCGGGAGGATCCGGTCCTTCGCCCCGAGCTAGTGCCTCCTGGCGCCAACGATAGAGCGACGCCAGGAGCGCCGCTTCCAGGTCCCATGGCATCGATCCGGCGAGGAGGCTCGCAGCCTCGAACGAGATCGTGCGGTATCCCCTAATCAACCTGACGGCCATGGCGCGCTGTGGTGCACGAAGCGCCGAGATATTGCGGGCCGTCAGGTTGTCTGCCCAAACTGGGGCCCATATAGGGCCATGGACCGCACGACCCCCTCGTAGAGCCTCCATTAAAAGAGAACCTAACACAACCTACCGCTTCCATCCGTACGATTCCGACTCGGAAGCGGTATTATAAAATTTGATTAGTTTTGATTATAAAATTTGATTAGTTTTGATTTGATATTTTAAAATTACATCTAGCAACTTTTGATCAGTCGTTCATTTGATGTCACATACATTGGGATTCTAAAACTTTTCTAAATAAAACATTTGGTCGTTTAAATTTTGTTATTTCGTTTATTGTTCTTTTGAAATTTGCTCGAGAATGTTTTGATTTTTTAATATGCAACCGTAACAATTACGATATTATTTGTTTAACTGAGACTTGGTTGGACGACACTGTGTTGTCATCTGAGATATTTGACTATAGGTATTGTGTATTACGCAGAGACCGCGACGTTAAATTCCGGGTTCGATATAAAAAGAATCATGGTGGAGGTGTGTTGGTCGCTCACTCAAAAAATCTACAAATCTTGATCAAAAGGGAGTGGGAGTCCCAATATTTGGAAAATTTATGGTTGCAAATTAAAATAAATAAATCTCTAACTATCAGCTTGTGCATTGCATACCTTCCGGATTATTTACCAACAAATGTTGTTTGTGATTTTTTGAAAAATTGTCATGGTCGATTCTGTACTACGTCTAAGTATTGTATTGTACCCTGTATTGTGGGTGACTTCAATCTCGGCAATATAACTTGGTCAGCAGAGACGGGTTGTCCTGTAGGCTGTAACTGCGAGAAATCAAATTCTCTCCTTGATCTATTTCAGATAAATTCGATACGACAATTAAATACCAATTTAAACCAAAACAACTGGGTTCTTGGTCTTAGTAATAACTGACGGTTCGGACTTTATTGCTGTCACGCCGACCACACCTATTAGTCGTCTCGACATTCATCACCCACCTTTTGAAAATAACAATTCGAACCAGTATTACTACACTTTTAAAGAATTCTTCTATTGAAAAATTACGTTATCATAAAACTGACTTTGATAGTTGTAAAAGAGAAATCGAGCGGATTGATTGGGATCGGTGTGCTGTGAACATGGAATGCGACGAGTTTGTGTATTTTTCTATAATAGTCTTTACTCAATTATAGAAAGCTTTACTCCAAAATCTAAAGTCTCGAACAACAAGCATCCTACGTGGTACTCCAAAGGCCTTTTAAAATTGTTAACAGCAAAACATAAAGCTCACACGAAATATAAACGATATATAAATCCAAGGGATTATGACATATTTTCATGCATTTCATGCTCTGATGAGCTAGGGCGAAAATAATCGCTTGTCAGTGCTTTAAAACATATGTCGAACGAATTGAAGACGATCTCAATGTCAATATAAAAGCTTTCTGGCGATATACTAAAAGCAAACGCGTCACTAATAGCGTTCCCAGTCGTATATACTATCAAGATATAGTTGGAAGCTCAGGTGGGGATATCGTCAACCTTTTTGCTAAGTACTTTTCTTCAGTCTATAGCTTTGGAAACACAAGCAACTACTTCCCTGATTTCCAACCGACAAACCTTTTAATTTCTGACCTGCATATTGAAAAAAGGACTTGTTGAATAAGCTCGAGCGAATTAATATATATAAAAGCACTGGTTTCGATGGTATTCACCCGATCTTTATTCGTATGTGTGCAACTGCTTTAGTTACACCGCTACATATAA
Source organism: Catocala nupta (assembly GCA_963675205.1). NCBI lineage: Eukaryota > Metazoa > Arthropoda > Insecta > Lepidoptera > Erebidae > Catocala > Catocala nupta. Next base: position 18,604,929 of record OY776086.1, on the reverse strand, counting down.
TTTTTTTTAAATCTTTACTGGAAGGCACATTTCCAGAATTATTGAAGATATCTAAAGTGACGCCTATATATAAATCAGGCGATAAAGGAGATGTTTCAAATTACCGTCCTATCTGTGTCATAAACTGTTTTTCTAAAATATTTGAAAGTTATATTCATAAACACATATATAACCACTTCAAACACATATTGAGTCCGAAACAACATGGATTTGTCACAGGGTGATCTACCAACTCTAATCTTCTTTATTATACCAACTACATCTGTGAATCCTTTAACTGTAAAAACCAAGTAGATTCAATATATACCGATTTTTCAAAGGCTTTTGATCGTGTTGATCATTTGACGTTACTTGCCAAAGCTGGAAGTGTAGGAATACATGGAAATTTGTATAGATGGCTCACGTCTTACCTACTTAATCGCTCACAGTTGGTAACACTCAGTGGTTACGACTCTGTTCCATAACAGGCTACATCAGGTATTCCACAGGGTTCTAATTTGGGCCCACTTTTATTTCTAATATTTGTTAATGATCTGTTAAACAAAATTAAAAGTGAATGCTTAGCTTTTGCCGATGATATAAAAATATTTAAACGCATATCCAATCAATGTGACTGCGAACTGCTTCAGGCAGATATGGATACAATCGTGAACTGGTGTGACAGCAATTTCATGTCACTAAATACAAGAAAGTGTCAGGTCATTACATTTACCAAAAATAAAAAAAATATATTGTACTTTAATTACTCCATTAAAAATACTATTATTGAGAGAGTTACAGAGGTTCGCGACTTGGGGGTGTTGTTTGACTGCGCTTTATCTTTTAGACCTCACTATGACTATATATGAACTAAGGCTAATCGTATGTTATCCTTTATGCTACGAACCGCAAAACCATTTAAACAGACTAAGTCCTTAATAGTTTTATATTGCTCTTTGGTTAAAAGTATTGTAGAGTACTGTTCACCTGTATGGTCTCCAATTTATAATATACATATAGATCGGATAGAGGCCATACAGAGACGATTTGTGAGAGCTCTGTGCCCAAAATAGTAAATGTCTGTCGATTGGACAACATCTTTGTAATTTTGCTCCGTACATATTAATCGAAAACAGTAATTAAAAGTAATAGTTTATCAATAAGTTATATATCAATACAAAGCTCATAGTGCAAGGATTACAGTGGTGTAAGTGACTTGTAATAACTCGTCGTGCTTCGTGAGTAATGAACAAATGCATTTAATAACAGTCTTAATTTTGAACACTCGCTGAGCGCTGCATCGCACCGTACGCCTGCGCCGAGCGTCGCGTGACCTTGTACCCACGTCGCGTCGCATCGCTCGCTACCAACCTCACCGCTTAATTTTTAACAATATTATTATTTATTGCGCCCAAACATTCCCAACCCGCTTCAAGCTTACATTCGTTATGGCGCCAAATTTTGGTAAATGCGCAGGATGCCTTAATATTATACCAACATGGGAGTACCTAGACTGCAAAAATTGTTAAAAAAATATGGTATCGAATGTGCTGGCGTAAGCTCACAGCAAAATTAATAGCTTTTTTGCCAACAATCACGATAGAAAGCGGAACTGGAAATGTTCAGAGTGCAACAGCAAAGTACCAAAGACTGGGAACCTAAACAATCCTATCCAATCGTCGGTGCGACCTGAATCGCCCGATAATATTCACCTGTGCATTACACCAGCTTCGCAAAACAACAATGTTACTTTAAGAGCCAGGCGAGAACAACAGCCAGCAGTAACCGTATCTCCTGATAAATCTTGTGCGGTAAAATATCTAACGGAAGACTCATTGCGCCACATTCTGTCCGATACTATTTCAGCAATGATTACTGACCATCTAAAATCCCTAACTACTCAAGTTGCTGGATTATGTGAAACTATGGCTTTTTATAACGAAAAATACGAGGAAATGAAAACGGCACTAGAGGAAAAAAGTGCAGTCATACAAGGTCTGCAAAAGGACAACACGACTTTGAACTCGACGATATCAGATTTGTCGCGCAGATTAAATTCAATGGAACAGAACATGAGAGAGAGTAATATTGAAATCAATGGCGTCCCAGAACACAAATCAGAAAATCTTACTAATACAGTCGAACAACTCGTTAGAATTATAGACGCTCCTATTGCCACTGAGGACATCATGCACGTCACCAGAGTTGCCAAGATAATCAAGAATAGCGACAGACCCCGCACCATCGTGGCAAAGCTACGAACTCCTCGACAGCGTGACACGATTCTTGCGGCAGTAACTAAATTCAATAAGAGTCACCCTAACGAAAAGCTTAATTCCCAACACCTCGGAATTGGCGACATACGAGGCCCTGTTTATGTGAGCGAACATCTTTCGCCAACAAATAAAGCTCTACACGCTGCAACACGCATAAAGGCGAAGGAAAATAGCTATAGATTTACATGGGTGCGAAATGGACGAATCTTTGTAAGAAAAGAAGAACTCAGTGAAGCTATCTTAATCCATAATAGAGATGGTTTGCAAAAAATTAAGTAGTTTGATAGTATAGTTATAGTTATATTTTAGTCAAATGAGCATTATGGTGTGTATAAAGTGTTTAACTTTCAATATCTATTATCAGAATGTTCGGGGAATCCGGACTAAACTAAATGACGTGCATAAAAACATTCTTCTCACGGTTTACAAAGTTATAGTCTTTACAGAAACTTGGCTAAACAGTGGTATCTCAGACAGCGAGTTTATAGATTCGCGTTATGTTGTGTACCGCCGAGACCGTGAATGTTCTTCTAACTCTAAGTTGGATGGCGGTGGTGTATTGATAGCTGTCTCACGTGAATACTCGTCTACACGAGTTCTTAAATGGGAGACTTGCTGTGAAGATATGTGGGTTAATGTAACAGTCGACATTGGCGGGACAAAGAGAATAATATCAATCTGTGCCATTTACTTACCAACCAGCTTGGAAAATCAACAGAAATTTCTGGTACAGATGCAGTTATGTGTCATACTGACATTGTAGTCACGCTGGGTGACTTTAATCTTAACTTTATAAAATGGATATCAAATGACGGTACAACACATATGACGCCAAAAAATTACATTAGAAATCTTGGCTACTCACTGATAGACTTCATGGCACTAAACAGTTTATATCAATTTAATAATGTTCACAATGTAACCAATAAAATTCTAGATTTAGCTCTTAGTAATGTAGACAACGCATATGTCTCGAAACCATTAGATGTACTAAGTAAACTAGATAATCATTATCCTGCTATCTTGTTCACGATACCTCATTCTGTTGATACCGCCCAGGGTTTATCTCATAACAAAATTGAAAATTTTAATTTTTATGAGGCAGATTATGATGCCATCAAATCTGAACTCAGACTTACAGACTGGCAAACAATATGCCAGGATCTTCCAGACGTCAATCGAGTAGTTTCCGCTTTCTATAGTGTCATATATGCAATCATTGAAAATACGTTCCTACACGCCGTTTAAGAACCCAAAAGTATCCTAGCTGGTTTAGTAGAAAAGTAAAATAAGGATAGATTACGCAAGTTTGATAACCCCAGAGACAAAATTGAATATGTTTTACTACGCACTCGTTGCCGCAAACTGACAAACATATGCGAGAGTAATTATAAACGTAATATAGAATCTAATATATGTAAGGATCCTAAGCAGTTTTGGCGATATATAAAAGATAAACGGAACGGACGATCATCTATCCCAGCTGTTATGAAAATGAGTGAAAACTCTGCGTCCTCGGGTCCTGAAATTGTAAATCTATTTGTTCAACAATTCTCTTCTGTATATAACAGTAGCAGCCTCAAATCAGTTACAGTTGGTATAGCGACAGAAAATTTCAGTACAGATCTGACAATCACAGAAAAAGATATTGTTAAGATCATAAAACGTACCAATATTCACAAAAGCGCAGGTCCTGATAATATCCCACCTCTATTTGTAAAACGTTGCGGGAATGACCTTGTTACTCCTTTAAAAATAATCTTTAATACTTCCTTAGACAGACGGTTTCCCGGACGAATGGAAAAAGCTAGAATAGTGCCTGTTTACAAAAAGGCGATAACGAAGACCATAAGAAGAAGAAGAAAACTATAGGCCCATTTCCATTCTGTCTTGCTCTTCTAAAATATTTAAATGTCTTATTTATCCGCACGTCTATGACCTAGCAAATAGCTTATCTAGTTTTCAGCACGGTTTCAGGAGGGGGCAGTCAGTAGATACAAACCTAGCGTCGACAATTTCAAAAATATCTCTCGAAGTCGACGCGGGGAGGCAAGTTGATACTATTTATACCGATTTTGCCAGCGCTTTTGATAAGGTTAATCACGCCATTTTATTATCAAAACTAAAAAGCTTTGGGATCAATGGATCATTACTAGATTGGTTTAATTCTTATTTAGCAAAAAGACCTCAGGTGGTTGTTGTCGCTGGATACGAATCTAAAGTGTATTACGCTCGCTACGCTTGTTCCACAAGGCTCCCATCTAGGCCCTATACCTTTTCTAATTTTTATCAATGACATTACCACTTCTCTAAGATACAGTAACGCCTCTCTCTATGCCGATGATCTTAAAATATACAGGACTATTAACAATGTCTCTGATGTAGATCTCTTACAAATAGACTTAAATAGTATAAAACTCTGGTGTGATACTAATGGTATGAAGTTAAACCCTAGCAAATGCTTACACATTCGCTTTACTAAGAAGATTCATGCAATAGACTCGGAATATTTGCTGGATGGTGTAGTTTTGGCTAGGGTTAATAAATTAAAAGATCTGGGAGTAACCGTAGATTCTAAACTAAAATTTACCTCTCATGTGGATAACATTGTAAAAAAAGCAGCTCAAATATTAGGCTTTCTTAAACGGAATTTACAGGGATCTCAACATAAGCAGACACGAATTATTCTTTACAATAGCCTTGTACGCAGCAGACTGGAATTTGCATCTGTAGCATGGAACCCTGTGTAAAGTTATTCTTCTCAGAGGATCGAGAGCTTCCAACGTGCCTTCACGAGACACTTAGCATATATTTCCTCCGGTATATATCATAGAGTGCCATACAACATGCGATTGTCTTTCTTTGGCATGACCTCTCTCAAAAATCGTCGTACTTTGATAGACTTACTGTTTCTCCATAAAATCCTAAACCATAAGATCACATGCCCTGAATTCTTATCTTCTATTAACTTAAACGTACCCCGTCGCTACCCTAGACAGGCCATCACAAAAACCTTCATCCCGCCCACTGTTCGTACTAATCTTGGTCTCCATTATCCCCTGGCTAGAATGTGCACAACCTACAATTGTTTTAACGCGAAGTTTAACTTAGATATATTTAACACGTCAGAAAATAAATTTAGAAATGATTTGCTGAAACTGCTCGATTGTTGACTACTGTTACTATTGCTCACTTTTATTACTCTTACTTTTAATAAAATTTCTTTTTCATATTTTTATCTAGTTTAAGTTTACTTTTAATGTTGCCTATATAACGTGAATGCTGTGTATACTTTTAATAGGCAAACATATATACCCACGATTTTATCCACAGTGCTTATAATTGTAACATTTGTATGTATTGCTGTAAGTGTACCTTATAATAAATAAATAAAATATGGGCTTAGGCGAAAAATACCGCAATATATAGACCGCATTACCAAATTTTCCTTGACAACTTTAGTTGGTAGAAGATGGATGAGCGACTTGTGCACCTTACATAAAATCGTAAATTGTTCAATGAATGGTAATCTTCTTCAAAATTTATACATTAAAATACCAACGTGATCTGTGCGTATTCCGCAATTGTTTAGTGTTCCTACAAGCAACAACAATGTATCTCAGAATAACCCACTGTACAGAATGTGTAAAAACTATAATTCTATCTGTTCTCAAACAGATATTTTTTATGTTAAATTCGGCACATTTAAATCTTTTCTATTGAATTATAACAAACCGTGACTTTTAGTGTACCCAATTTTGTATATCTTTTGTTTTTATTTTTAAATTTATCATGTATCATATCTTTCTTTTTATGTATTCTTGTGTTAGTTATTTAAAAGTTTAGGCTAATGTAAACTTACACGTTTGTACTGTATATTGCAAATGATGTGTACAAATGTCAGATTTACTCATTGTATACTATTAAGACTGTAATTTGAAATATGCTAATCTGTTATCTGTTTTTGTACCTACTGAATAAAATAAAATAATATAAAATAAAAATCACCAAGTCATCCGCATATCCGACCGTTAGTAGTAGTAGTAGACCGTAGTAGTAATAGGAGTGAATTGACTACCAAGCACCATAAGAGTGGTGACAGTACTCCACCCTGAGGGCAGCCCTTGGTTGTCGTTGCATACATTTCATCTCCTCACAACTCAGACCTAATGATTATACCCATGAGCATACAATCGATCCACTTGCAAATGGTTGGCTCTATGCCGTGATTTGCCGATGCTACACTGATGACATCAAAGGTGGTCCGATCGAAAGCTTCCTCAATATCCAGAAATGCAACAATGCAAACTTCCCGGTTCTCTAATGCATGTTTACCACAAAATGTAGTGCCGTCTCAGTGGATTTTTCCGACTGGTAGGCACATTGTAGCCTGTGGAGAGGGAATTTCCATAATGCTCCCTCCCTGACATGTCTATCTACTAACTTCTCCAGGGCTTTCAAGAAGAACGACTCAAGACTGATTGCTCTGTATGCCTTGGCCTCTTCGTAGTCTGCTTTGCCCGGTTTCGGTATGTAGATGACTTTAACACGCCTCCATATCTTTGGAATGTATCCAAAAGCTATGCAGGCTCTGTATAATCTGCACAAATGTAGAACCAAGAGTGCAGCTCCCTGTTGTAGGATGATGGGATAAACCATGTCTGGACCAGGTGACTTGAATGATTGAAAACCATTTAGAGCCCAGCCGACCTTCCCTTCATCTACTACCTTCCTAGCAGTGTCCCAATCTGCTTTGGTTGTACGACAGCTTAGTTCAACCAGGCTGATCGGGTCCTCCTGCTCCTTATCTATTATCTTACAGTCTGGAAAGTGTGTGTTTAGCATCATTGTTAGTGTCTCCTTACCAGACCCTGTTCGCTGCCCATTGCCATCCTTAATGGTTGTCAATGGGTGTGCTCTAACAGACGAGATAGCTTTGGAGAGCCTCATTCCTTCAGAAATCGTACTGATGTTTTCACAGTGTGCTCTCCAAGCCTTCCGTTTGGCTTTCCGCACAGCTTTGTTATAGTTGATCAAACAACTAGCGTAACCGCTGTAGTCCCTGCTGGTCCTAGCATTGTTAAACGCTCGTCTGGCTTCTAGCCACGGTTTGACCAAGTCTGGCGTTCACCACGGTACCCTTTTGGGCCTAAGTTCCCTCTCAGGCAGTTGTTTGTCCAGGCTGTAGTCACAGTCTGGACCAATTTGTCTGCTGTAAACTCGATGTCTAATATAGAATTGAGCTTACCCTTAGAATCCTCGAAATCTATTCTGTGGTCAAAGGTAAAGGAGTTCCAGTCCGTATTTCTGGGATTCTGGAACCAGCGTCCTGTACTTAAAGCATATGTAATTATGATCTGACAAGGTAATCTCATCAGACACATGCCATTTGACAATCTTAGTGCTAGCCCTGTTGGAGGCTAACGTGATGTTAATTACCTCTGCTCGCCTACAGTCAGCGAACGTTGGCCTGTTTCCTTTATTTAGAATTTGTAAAGAGGTACTTACCACATACTCCAGTAATTTTTCTCTCTTAGATTCACGGATGTGACTCCCCCAGACTGTGTAGTGTGCGTTGGCATCGCACCCCAGGATCATGTCTAGGTTCTCCCGGCTGCCATATTCAACAAGGTCCTTTATCTGTCCAGATACTATTTCCTTGTCCATGTAGTCGAAGTATGCAGAGGTTAGGATTACAGTATCCCGCCCTCCGCTCCCTCGCATATCGATCTTAACTGTCGTAAGATCCCTAGAACAGAAATTGTATGCGGGCATTGCGTTTATGCCATTTCTGACATATACACATGTCCTCATGTCATTAGTGGAACAGTTATAAAAAATTACACCTTCCGTCCCACCCAAGCCCCTCTCTTTCCCTCTTTAACATAAGGTTCCTGAATCAGGGCAATATCATATTCATTCATCCGCAGGTGGTGGACCAGAACGGCCATCGCCTCGATGCACTGTGGGCTGAAAATCGACCTCCATAGACATAGAAATGAAAGTTGCTAGATGTTCGTTTTGTTGACGGATATGGCTTCTATTAGCTATTATACGATAGTCGCACAATGGTAACTACGGATTACACTAATTAAAATCTTACAGGTAAGTACATAAGTAACTTAAATAGTTAATTAGATATGTTACGAGTTCTAAGAAATATTTTCGACAACTGTCTAATGAGGTCGTTAACTAATGTTGGACTGAAATATAAAATGGTTAACATTTTGCATCATAATTTAGTTTATTCTAAGCTTTGTTACCCCTAACATATCACTGTGAAATTTTATAATGGAAAGTTTAAATACCAATTTAGACCTATTCGTTCTTCTAAAATGTAAGAGTACTTCATTTGATCATGAGGTATTGTTTAGTGAAGTTATATCCCGCCTAGACGTTTGTCTTTCCGTTGAAGATCAAGTGACTCTAAAAGAATTTTGTCGGAGATTTGTACGAGCTGCATCACAAAGGTGGCAAAAATCTCACCGAATTCTTGATACTTTTAGAAAACAATACGAAATTTGGCTGCAAGCAACTATCGATTGGCCAGGTTGTATAAATTTAGTCGCTCAAGCACCAACTGTTGCTGAGGGATCAAGATCAATCTCTCCAGAACCCTCAACATCATACTCTGTTGGTACAATGACAAAGAGGTCACGAAAACCATTCGAAGATCTGGAAAGCAAACAGAAGAAGAGAAGATCTTATGAGCATAAAACTGACAATCCCAGTGAATTGGCATATACAGCAGCAGCGCGTTTTAAGGAAGAAGGTTGTGAGGATATCGCATCTGTAATCGAATATATGCTGAAACATCCTGAAGCCTCTAAAATTAAGGAAACGCTTAAGCAACCGGTGAAAACTATCTTATTTACACCAGAAAAAGCACTTGGATTACTCCTTTCATTAAAATTATCAAAGTGGCAATACATCACTTTACGAGAGTCAGCTATTCGGGAAGGTAGAAAGGATATTTATCCATCCTACTATAAAGTGCAACAAACCAAGCTGGCATGCTATCCTCCGAAGCAATCAGTGTTAGTGACCGATTCATCGGCAAGAATAACCCTTCAAGCTTTACTCGACATTACGGTCAAAAGAATCCTCCAAAGTTTTCCGAACGATGATGTGCAAAATAAGGATTTAAAATTGATATCTAAATGGGGTTTCGATGGTGCGTCAAACCAAAGCCGATACAAGCAGAAAATGGATAGCGATCAAGACGATTCAAGTATTTTCATGACTTCCTTGATGCCACTAAAACTGACTGATGGAGACAATACTTCGTGGATGAACCCAAAACCATGCTCAGCAATGTATTGTCGTCCAGTTCAATTTACTTTTGTGAAGGAAAGCGAAGCAGTAGTCATCGAACACAAACGACGAATGGATGAAGAAATTAAGGCTCTCATTTCTACAGAGTGCAATAATAGAAACAGGGTGAATCATCACCTAATGATGACAATGATCGATGGTAAAGTCTGCACGTATTTGTCTCAAGCCAGATCAAGTTGATCATGCTATTTTTGTCTGGCAAAACCGACAGAAATGAACCGTTTGAGTGTAGTAACAGCAAAGACCGTATCTTCTGATATATACTAGTTTGGATTGTCATCTCTACACGCCCGTATAAATTGTATGGAATGTTTACTACATATTTCGTATAGACTAGATTTTAAAGAGTGGGCTGCGAGAGGTAACGAGCAGAAAGAAATGCTAAGTAAGAGAAAAAAGATTATTCAAGACAAATTTAAAGACGAATTAAATCTATTGATTGACATTGTTAAACAAGGTTCCGGAACTACTAATGACGGCAACACTGCAAGAAAGTTTTTCAAATTTCCCCATAAAACTGCAGCCATTACTGGGTTGGACGAAGAACTAATAAGAAGATTTGCTGTGATTTTACAGGCAATAACTTCCGGGGAAAAAGTAGATATAATTAAATTTAAAGATTATGCCTTCAAAACAGCAGAGAGGTACGTGGAATTATATGACTGGTACTATATGTCATCAACCGTCCACAAATTACTTATACACGGGGCAGACATAATCGAGAAGAATGATGTTGTACCCATAGGAAGTCTCTCGGAAGAAGCATCCGAGTCTCGCAATAAAGATTTTAGGAGGTTTCGGGAACATCATTCGCAGAAAAAGAGCAGGCAAGATTCGAATCATAATATCCTTAATATGTTAGTTGTTTCTTCGGATCCTTTTATAAATGTACAAAGGCCCAAGTTAGATGCCAAGAAAAAGGAGGATTTATTCCTGAAACCCTCAATTTAATTCAGTTTCAAGAAACTGACTTTGAGTTTCTAGGCAATCTAGATTCTGATTCAGAAATCGACGAGAGTGATAAGGAAAACTAGAAACTTTTTGTGCTTTTAATTATAATTCTATTCAATGTAATTTTTTCATGATCTTTCGTTATTTAGCTTTGGTACGTAACTATGTTTTGCAATTGATTTATTTTTAAATATTTTATATTACTATTCTTGTACCTATTTATATATTTGCATACTTTTGTACCTATGTTTTGTTTTATATAAATTTTATCAACTATTAAAAAATACCTTTTTAATTTATTTTTCTTTTTATTTAATGCCTATTATTAGCGTTAATAAAATAACTAACTTATCGATTGATCTTTACTTTGATATTAGTAGAATTTAATGATTTAAAAAAATACCTTCATTTAGACATAATAATAAAATAATTAGACAGTTGTCGAAAATATTTCTTAGAACTCGTAACATGTCTAATTAACTAATTAGTTTACTTATGTACTTACCTGTAAGAATTTAATTAGTGTACTCCGTAGTTACCATTGTGCGATATTGCAAATCACTTAATCTCTTATTCAGAACTCATTAGAAGGCTAATTTAATATTCAGTGGTTTACCTGTACCTATGCAAAGTTTAGTAATGGTATCCAATTACCTGTTTTAAAACATATATACTATGTAAGGCAAAAATAATTTTCTTGATATTTTAACAAATAACTGGCGAAGATTTAGTATTATATGCATATAACGTGTTGTTTCTTTACTTTTACAATAAAACAAATCGTTTAATGTTAAAAAAAAATAATTAAAAATTAGATGATTTTTAAAAAAAATTCTGCAGCAGGTACCGTTATATGAAGTATGTCAAAAAATCACAAATAATTAGTCCTATAACCATCTCTGAGGATATTACGGTTTTCCTTGCAAGTTCAGAGATATTCAGATTTTTCATGCTAGCTCCATACATTTTTTTCGAAAAAACCTTATAATAAATTCATTTCTGTGCGGCGTTAGCTCAGACGACATTGTTATGTGTATAATAGCTAATAGAAGCCATATCTGTCAACAAACCGAACATCTAGCAACTTTCATTTCTATGTCTATGGAGGTCGATTTTCAGCCCACAGTGCGATGCAGTGATGAAGATTTATTTGTACGCACCTTAGTCCCGCCATACGGTCTGCCTATATGGTAGCGCCGTCGGTGGTAGCCATTACTGGCCGCCCCCCCTGCTCTCCTCTTCCAACATCGCCTCCGCAGTACCTGGCGACGACGACAAAACCAGACCGTCAATATGTCCGATTATGTCGTCGGTTTTCAGTTACGCGCAAGGCGAAGAGGTGTAGAGAGCCGTACCCGACTCTACAGGAATTACGGGCTCCTCCCCGTCCTTTGCCCGTGATTCTGTCAAAGCAGGGGCCTCCTCCCCCACGCCGGCATCAACTGGCACCTTCTGCACGTTCGGATCCTCGAGGATCTTGAACGTGCTCTTGTCCATGCCAGCATGGAGACAGAAGCCGCCTGCCTTGATGACCGTGGCTGAGACGCTGTCCACCAGGATGACGCGCCTGGTATGCGTCTCTTCGACCTGCGTGCCCAGCACCTTCCACTTGCAGGTCCTTAAGGAGGGATTGAGGCACTGCAGCATGGTCAGCACCCTGGAGTCATCTAGGCACCAGGTATTTCTGGTTTTCCAGGCCATTTTGACTGGCCTTGGAAGCTCCTTGGCGCTGACTTAACGTTTCCAACGGTTTTCCCGTCGAGACCGCGAAGCCACTCTGCAGCTCTCTCTCCCTCACATTTAATGTGCAGAACTCCTCCGAGCAGTGCACCGACACTAATAGCCGGCAGAGGGGACGGCGTGGCCTCTAACAGGTCCCAAATGGCCACCCGTATAGGCTTCACCTGCTCTGCAGCTAATAGAGCGTCAGGGAAGTTGTCAGCAACAACGGCTATTTTGACTCCCATCAGCGTCTCCCTGTAGGAGTCACCTTGCGTCTTGGCCCGCTTGTTGTCACCGACCTGAGCGATGGTTTCGTCGCTCACTTCCCTTACCCTTTTAGAAGGGGCTGCACCGGATGCCAGTGCCATCTGCCGCTGCAGCTCACGCCGCTTACGGTTGGCACACCCACTGCACCTCTTCCTACTCTGGGTATGGCTTGCAGAGTGTGCAGCCAAGTTTGGCTCCCCCGTAGGGTGTGCCTTGCCCATCTGCTCCTTGCTAGCCTCCCCGAGACTAGATGGCTGACAGCCACTCCCCGAGGGTGCTGCGCTAAGATTCCCTTTCGGGTATTCTTTACGCAACTGACCCCCTCCGGTGCTGCCACGCCCTCTGCATTGGGTACCCTTTTCAGGGTTACTCCACGCCTTTGAACTGCTCGGGTGAGCACCACACCCTCGGCTCAGGTTCGGACGGCCGCTAGGGCCATCACGACCATGTCGCTAAGGTGTGTAGGCGCTCCCACGTGCAGCTTCTACACCTGCCTTACCTTCTCCCCCTAAGGGTCCAGACGTCCTTAACTGCTCGCCCTTATCGGTCAAGCCTTTGGTGTTGGTTTTGACAGAGTCCATCTGGTCTATCATTGACTTTACCTGCTGGCTCCACACCCACCACGGAGTCCACAACGTTAGGGATACCTTGTTCAGGCACCAGGGCTACCAGCAAGGTATAGCGCCCCCAAGTGAGCTGTCCCCGAGACGTACAGACCAAGTCACTCCACCCCAAACCACTGAGGTGGGAAACGAGCACTGCCGGCTGGAGACCTCTTCACCCAAGGACACTCGCCTGGCGGCCGCATGAGCGGACACCGCAACCGATTGATTGCAGCTGGCTAGACTGCAATCTCCCGTGTGAGAGGAAATCCAGACCAAAGGGGCGTGTTGCAGATCAGCAGCACCACAATAGCCACATCACCACTCAACCCCCAGGACTCCTATATCCCTCCGTACGAGACCCCGCGCACGGCACAAACACGCGGGAAGTTTTTACTATCCATCGTCTGTCGTTCGACGATGGACCCGCCGGAACATGACCTCTCCATCCCAGGCAGTGGTCGTCTGGTGATTTTAGTTACGTCTATTTCAGAGGGAACTAGTCCAATAACAGGGGGCAACCCCGTGAAGGCTTCCCCACCAGACTTGTCTTAGGGATCTACACGACTGTTGCGCTTTCCCCTAACATCATTGGCACCTTACTCGTCTTGAAGAGTCGAGTAAAGTAGGTTTGCATCTATACTAAACAAGCAGCCAATCCAGTGAAGCTAGAAAGCAGAAAAAGCAAGCTAGGCAGTGCAACTATTAAAGCATAAATACAAACCCCTCCCCGCACCGCACTTAACTCAGTCGTACTTTTGACACTGGTACAGTGGCTAGCAGAGTGCATTTTACTGCGTTGCACATAAAACTGTATGTTATCGAACTTATGACTAATATAATATTTCGTTATACTTGTATGATACATAAGCATTATCAGAAAAATAATAATCAAGTTAAATAGATTTCATAAATACCCAAAATTATTAAGCCATGAACAAGTGCATCGTCCTACATAAAATTCAAGTTGCCTATACTGAGCATCAACACAAAAGCTCTGTCTCACTTCAATTTGCGATTATAGACTAGATATTAGAGCACAGTAAGTATTTATTATTAAGAACTTAATGCTTATTTCAGTTAAATACATATATAGCCTTTACCTTTGAAGCTTCGTACACTGATGTAATTTTCCATTATATTGGGCAATTGCAAAACCATAAAAAATTACAGTACTCAATAATGCTTCAGGTACTTACTTACAACTTTAACTACCTACTTAACGACATACAACACAGTCATATCGCCACTATATAACCATATAGATAGTATTACAATAATGATAAATAAATTGTTAAAACAGAAAACTATTTGATTTTATCATCATCAACGTTTTGTTTTAGTTTAATATATTTGATATTGTTTAAATTGTAGGTCTTAACTTAGTTTGAAATTATATTTTAATTGCATGCTGTGGTCTCCTATAATTGAAGGAGTACACATTTTTTGTACATTTTGAAAACAACAGTGTAAATTGCAGTGTAATTTCTTTGTTGGAGATCCTTAATAAATAAAATAAAATAAATAAAATAAATTCGCATCCAAACGCATGAAAAGGTGCATCTGCTTTTTTACTCTGTTATCACAAAACTCATGTCGCGCGTCCAGCTCTGCCGCACGTGGAACATATAGTTATCAGTGATTATACTTGTTATTATGAACAACTTTTGTTCTGGGACTTTGCCAAAATGGCGGCTTATCCATACAAAATTGGACGTTGACCTCGACAAAATGTATGGAACAGCAGATTTTTTTTTTCGCGATTTCTGCAATGTCCCAGAACAAAAGTTGTTCATAATAACAAGTAGGTATAATCAACACCTGAGAGGTTTTCACTATACTAAAAACAGCCAGTTTAGTTCAATGAGTACAGCATGGTTACCCTTTTTCACAAGGTTTCTTTTTACGTGTGGGAACTCACTTGCCTTGACGCATACCTCTCCGCGGGGACGGGCGAAGGACTTATGTCGGACTCACCGGGGTAAAAGAAAGATGGTAATGGTGATAACAAAACCGCAATCGGCGGGGACGCGCGAAGCACTTTCACATGCGGTCGCGACCCCGCCGAGGTTTCGGCCCACCGCGCCGTATGAAACGGCAGGCCACTACACAAAGAGAACTACCCTTGAGGTACAACTTACTTTTTAAAAAGCCCTACTGTCCCTCCCTTGATGGCAGACGGACACGATATAGAGGCGCGCGTGGGAACACGCACGCCGCCTCGAGAGGTCCGAGGACCTGGTGCTGATCGGATGGCGTGCAGGCCCACAAAGCCCACCACCCAGGTCAAACCTGCGGTTGGGGGGAGGGTTTAAGCGCACCCTCTACCGCTCCGCCGCCTCCGTGATGGAAATAACTTCCTCACAGAAGAAGGCGATGGCGTTCCCCGACCTCTCACTCCGGGCCATGGACTGAACCACGACCGGGAGTGAGAGGTCAACCATACCGACTGCATTGATCAACTCACGGCACTGCGATTCGATTCGATGTGCAGCGCCGTGCCCTCAACAACGTCGCGGCAGTCGCCGCAGTGGTGACAACCGAGCCTTACTGGCCTATGCGACACAGGCAGTGGCCAAAGCAACCGTGGCCAGTCATTACCTGTGTCAGCTGGAAGGTACGGGTGGCCATGCCGCCTCTCCAGTCACTCTTCAAACACGGGTCTTACCGCCACGATTGTGGCGTGCCCGGCATTGGGGTGCACAAGTCGATTTCTTCTTCTTCCACCAGGATCTAGCGGAGCTCAGATCGTGCCGCCTCTTGAGCGGGAGGAGCTGGTCCTCGCCCCGAACCAGCGCCAACGGTAGAGCGACGCCAGAAGCGTCGCTTCTAGATCCCAGGGCATCGATCCAGCGAGGAGGCTCGCTGCCTCGAACGAGATCGTGCGGTAGCCTCTAATTAACCTGACGGCCATTGTGCGCTGGGGCGCACGAAGCGCTGAAATATTACGGGCCGTCATAAAAAGCCATGGACCGCACGACCCCTTCGCAGAGCCTCCGGCAGGAGGTGCCTTGCCCCCGTAGGTTGGGTAGCAGACGTGCGAGTGCACGTGCAGCGCCCAGAAGACGGGTGGCAAGTGAAGAAAGTGGGCTACAAAGTCCCATCGGCTGTCGAGCAGGAGACCCAGATACTTAAGGGTTGGCTCGACAGCAATGCGGACGCCTCCTACCATGATGTGGGATCCTGGAGGTGGCTGGTTCCGAGGTCCATAGCAACAGACGGCCGGATGTAACAAAGGAGCGTACCTCGCAGCACCCAGTCGTAACTGATGTTCCACAGCAGCGGACCCGGAACCGATCCCTGTGGAACACCGCACTACATCTCTCGCCGACTCCAACCCTAGTGACCCGGGTAGATTACTACCCTTTCCGACAAATATGCCCCGACATGCGGTGGAGGTAGGTCAGCACTACATGAAATATAAGTGCCTCCCTAATTCAACTCCAGGTTAAGCTGTTAAAGGCATTCGCGATGTCTAGGGACACCGCGAAGATGACCTCGCCCTGGGACACCGCGTCCTCCACCAGGCTCCTCACGCGCAGAATAGCGGCGATAGTGGAGCGCCCGCGGCCGTCCCCAGGGATTACGATCCAGAGTCCCCAGGAACTATAGGTGGGCCTGATCTTTGGCCCACTTAATCGCAATATTGAGATGTTTTTTGCCGCTCTATAGGCCTCCTACAGTTCCGCCTCCCTGGCGACAAAATCGGAAAGGCGGCGACGCCTCCTACGAAGCCGGATGTACTGGCATCGGGCTACTACGCAAGAGTGGCGTAGTTGGCCAATGTGATCCGACCACCAGTATACCCGGCGGCCGGCTGAAAAATGGTGAGGAACTCTAGGCATCGCCGCATCATAAATTAGAGTCATGGCCTCCCAGAACCACTCGGCCTCCATTTCAATATGGTCAGGCCTGGCCCGTGCTGGCAACCAGGCCTGAACGATGGAGGCTTCCAGGAGGACTTCCAGATTTAGCTTTTTCAGAGCCCAACGCGGACCGCCCCCAATCGGAGCCCTTGAAGCTGGGGGATCGGAGTACTGGGTGAAGACGTCGAACCGGATGCAACGGTGGTCCGACAACGTCTACACCTCCTCGAAGACGCGCCAGCCTTGGACACGGCGTACTAGGGCGGGGCTAGCAAAAGAGACATCAACAATCCAACCGCCCTGACGCACGCACGTATGCACTGACCCACGGTTAAGGACTTGCAGGCCGTTTTCTACGGCCCACTCCTCGAGCAGTTCATCCCTCGCATCCGTGGTCACTGAACCCACGCCGCAGATTTGGCGTTGAGGTCCCCGATAACGAGCACGGGCAAGGGTGGCTACGTGCGACGACGACGCTAAGTTCGAGGAGATATTCCTCGAAGTCGGTGAGAGGTCAGTTGGGTGAGAAGTAACCACACAATCGTTTCTCCTACGAGTGCTGCGACATAGCCCCGTCGTAGGATGACATTCTCGAAGGATGGAGTACCGGCGGCGGCCATTGATATTATTGCCACCAAGCCATCGAGGTCCCCTACCCAGTCAGCCCTGGGAGGGACAAAATAGGGCTCGGCGACAACAGCGACATTGATTGACCACTGTGCCATGCTCTGGAGGAGAAGGTCCTGAGCCCTGGCGCAGTGGTTCAGATTGCATTGGAGGAGACGGAGGTGTGGAGCCATTACGTCTCCAGACCTCCGCCGCCTCGACCGCGGGAGCGGCGACCCTGGATAATGCCAACTGGCATAACGACAATGAGGGTAGGGGGAGCCTTAGGAAGTTTTATGGCTGGTGGCGCACTCTTTGCCACCCGCCTGGTGCTGCGCAGGTTTGCCTGCTGCCGCACACAGAATACAGTGCGGTGGAGCTTCGCATGTGACGGCCATGACCACAGCGAAAACAGCGGCCAGTGCAATCAACCCGTGAGTTGCACTTCACGCCTACATGGCCGCTGGATAGACAGCGGTAACACCGGGTGAGCCTGGGCTCCAGAACTTTAATATGCGCCGACACCGACTAAAATACGTCAGCTAAGAACCAACTTTACCCTTTTTCAAAAGATACCAGCTGTAGCAATTGCTTTTCGGCACGCGTAATCGATAAAATTTAGTTTTCTGATTCCTGACCGTACGAGACTTGAATTTATATCTAAAAATGTTTTCCAGTAATAAAACCTATAAAATAAATGGATAATAGAATAAAATAAAATTTACATTACTAAGTTGTCAACACCGTAGGTCTACACGAAACTCTACACCTAATAGTCTATGGTAAATAGATTAAATCAGGACATAAAGAAGCAAGTCTGGCAATATTATTGCTTAAAAAAGTTATATTGTTCTCTGTAGCTTGCTTCTTAAATTAATCTGTGGTTTTAAGTTTTTATCTATGTGCGTTGTTTATCAGGATTCATTGTATTTTGCATGAATTGGTTGAATATATTTACAGTTAATTTTGACATTGTTGAACGATTAAGTTAAAACCTTAGTAGGTTTTGTCCAAGTTTATCAAAAGTTTAATTAATCCTTGAATACAAATAAATCTTTAACTCCTCTTACATATATCGTATTATTTAACGACCATGGAAGACGATGACAGATGGCCTGTATTAGTATGTTGTAAAAAATTAAAACCTGAGTTTAATAATATACAAAAAATACAGATAAGTTCTGACGATGTAAGTATTCATTAAATATCTGTTAATTGTTGTTATATATTATATTATAGATAAATGCCCTAAGTAAGCGACATAAACAATACCTACAGTAGTTACTCATCTCTTTAACCTTTTAGTTTTCATTGGGTCGCGGATTGAAGAATTCAGTGGTGATTCCATTTCTTGCTATATCCAGAAACCACTGCACGTTTCAAAAAAGCGATGATAAAATATGGACTGTTAAAGACAACAGTACTTTTGGCATAAAAATTAATGGAAATCCTTTGGGCAAAGGCCTCTCAAAGACATTGTCAGATGGGGACACTATAGCCTTGGAACAGACTGATGAATTTGTATATAAATTTAGAAACCCAATGGAAGAACTGTTTGAAGTACCAAGAAAAAGAATGAAAATGGAGGCACATGATATGCTAGATAACAATATAATAAATGATATGAAACTAAAGTTTGCCGAGTCTCAAACACATGAAATAGAGCACATTGAGCAAAAAATTAAAAATGTTAAACAGATGCAAACAACATCCATGATATTAAAGAAACAATTGCATACAGAAATGAATAGTAAAATAAAACAACTTGAACAAGATTTCACAGCTCAAATAGAAAATCTAAAAGGAGAAAAGAATGTGATAGAAAGACAAAAGGCAATCCTTGAGGAGGAAAGAGATGCACAACTGGCTGCTGTTAAATGCCTAAT
This sequence comes from Catocala nupta, assembly GCA_963675205.1. Lineage (NCBI taxonomy): Eukaryota > Metazoa > Arthropoda > Insecta > Lepidoptera > Erebidae > Catocala > Catocala nupta. The sequence goes on along the minus strand of OY776086.1, from coordinate 18,585,439 downwards.
GGAAGAAAAAATATCAGAGCTTATGGTGAGCTAAACAATTTACTTTGAACATTCTTTCTATTTATAGAACAAGGCATTTATTTGATTTTAGTAATTTTATTGTATTTACCTCTTTAGTTATTTTTGCAAAGGCTAGTTGAATGTTGTATAGTGTTAAGTTTGGAGTTCCAAATAAGAATAATTTATTTCTGCATAAAAAATTTACAATAAATTTGGTTATCAGTGGTATAGACACTAAGCTCAAGTCTTGTATCGCTGATACCTAAAAACTTAACAATAAAGCTAAAGCTATATAGTATGCATTTGTTTGTTGTAAATGTTAAAATGAGTGAATGTTGATAAGTTAAAATGTTCACGATTTGAATATTTGTTTGATATGAGTAGATGAGGTTGTTCTGTAGAATGTTTTATTGCTACTTAATCATATTTAAACATACATTTAATGTTATGTCATTGCCTCATACACATTATTAATGCTAAAGCACCTACAGAGCGGTGTGTCAGGTCAATGTACAGCAAAATTCGTACATATAGGAAATAGGTGCAATATCAGATGTATCTCTCAATGATCATAATTATAGGTAATATAATATAATTACAAATTGTTTTTTGGTGAATATATATACATTGCGGGAGACTTTACAAACAAAGGCCATAACAAATACTCATTCCGACTATAAAGAACAATTTTAGGAACACACAAAATATTTTGTCTTCATGACCTGACCACTACACCATCCATGTCATCAAATTATACTAAGTCCCATGAAATTTGAAAGGTAGCAAAAATAAAAATTACATATTTCAAATGCTATTTATATATATATTGATTCATGAAGATTAATAGAAATGCTTGCATAAATATAATTGCTCGATAAGGGTAATATTTGGACTAATAATCACTGTCTGATTTTAGCACCAAGTCCACAAACACAATGAAACAGAAACAGAATTGATGAAAGAGAATAATTTACTCAAAGAAAAACTGGAAAAAGAGAGAGAAGAGTTCTTAGCAGAACTTACTCGAGAGAATTCATCCAAAAAAGACATGTTGGAGAAATTAGAAGCAAAAATTAAGGAGCAGGAAGAAGTTCGAGCTAGGGAGCGAGAAGAAGCTTTAGAAATACTTCATAGAGAAGTACAAAAGCTTAAAGATGCTAAGGAAAAGGTCAGTAGTATACCTGTAATAATATATATATAATATATCTATAATAAATTATTGTTTTGGAAATTGGCAACTTCCACTCTAGGATTAATTCCTGTGTCATAGAGGACTTTACAAATTTTATTCATACAATGAACAAACAGAACACCTAGCCTCAGAACAATTATTATTTGCTAATCAGATAAATGTTAGTCCTGTGTGAAGGTTTGAACCCTCAGTACATGTAAAATTATTTTATTACTTGTTATCCATATGACTCAATCTTATCCTATTTAAACAATGTCCTTAAATTTATTTATAACTGCCATTCTAAATATATAAATTACCAACATATAGGTATAAATATTAATTAATACTATTTATTCAACAAAAATAATATATTATAATACCCTAATAGCAAATTAAGGAGATACAAGAACAAAAAAAACAAAGGGAAACAGAACTGAAGAAAGAACTGGATATTATCAGAGACAACTTACAGGAGAAGGTTTTACAAACAGAACAAGAGAAATTAAAAGCTGAGCAGTTGCTCAGTGCACAAATAGAACACATGAAGAAATTGAGTGATGAAGAGAAAATTAGAATGGAAAGACTGGTAACCATTTGTTTTTATCTAATAATCCATTGATTAATCCATACACTTACGGAATAGTAAATACCAACTACTATGTCATTAAATTAAATTGTGCATTGTATTTGTCAAATTCACAAATAACTGTTTTAAATATGGAGACTTTTTGTATGTTATTTAGTTTTTCCGACATTGAAATCACCAATTAATTAATAAAAAACACAACTTTAGCATCTACTGATTGTCTAAATATTATATTACAGACAAAAGAAAGGGAAGACATACAGAAACAACTGGCTGAAGCACAAACAAATGCTGCTAAATCCCTTGAAGAACTAGCGGTAACTACTGAAATTATTAATAATGATATTTTACTATTATTTGCACTATTTGATATTTCTAGAAACCAACCTCAAATTGTAGTACATAATATAACATCTGAAGAACTAACCAATTAATGGTTGTCTATTTAGATAGGTAGCCAATTAATGTAAAAATGTAACTGTTTGTGTGTCCCTTAGCACATTTATGCAATTATACCATATTTTAATGTGATAAGACTGTTTATTTTTGTTCAGACGAGAGTGACGGAAAGAGAAACTGAGTTAGCAGCTTTAGCAGCTGAGCGAATACAGCAACAGGCGGAACAATCTAGTGAAGTTATCAGTACATTACAAAAACAACTGGAGAATGTAAGTATGATTATTTATTTATTAGTTTTACAGAAAGCTTACAGACTATAGTGTATTTGCGTTAAGAAAATAGTGACTCATCATAGTCACTCAACTTAGCCATGCCCCTTGACGAATTAGATCTTAGTAAATTGAAAAGCTGTGTTCACATTGACTAGTTGAAGTAAGCCCTTCAGACAGTACGGACGTGTCTTTTGTTAATTTTTAAAATGAATATCTCACCTATTTGTAAAAATAAAAGTGGATCAATAATTCATAGCGGAGAAAGACGAGTGATTTATAAATGTTTTTAAATACTTTAAACAATGTGGTGATCAAAACGTGACTATGGAGAGTATAGTTGTGAAAAAGTCTAACGCATGCGTTGTTTGCAGTGTTTCTGAAAATACCGTTTATAAAATTTAAAGAACAGAAGGAAACGAATGGGCCAAAATCGCCTGTAAAAAAAAAGAGCTCGTCTATCTATGATTGATAAATTTGATGATTTAGACAAATGTGCTATAAAGAGAAAAGTGCATACATTATATTTAAAAAACGAGTACTCGACATTAGACAAAGTTATGTCACTATGTAATGATGATGCGAATATACAGGGTGTCCAAGAACCTGGCGTCCAACTGGATTCCCACGATGCCCCAAGTTCTAACAGTACTCAGAAAAATATTTTAAAAAATCCACCCCATGTACTTACAGAATTATACTGATTTCAAAAAAAAAGGGGAAATGAGCACCCTGTGACATACTTTTGAATGCTGTGACTGCTAATGCTGATAATTTCGATATTTCTTGGAGGTTTTGTAATCTAGGGTATTGCTGTGTCTAAATAGAATGTAAAAATAAAGTACTTATTGTACCATTTTAAAATAAAATATTATTTTAACTAAAGGTGATATGGAAAACTATTGAATTTCGCAACTTTGACCGACTGTAGTGTAAAAAAAATGTACCAAAATAGTATGGCAAGTGACGTCAAATTTTGACGCGTTTATTCCTCTTTTTAAAAAGGTATAATACTTACACATTAATTTGAAAAAAAAAATTTTGATAATATTTTTACTCAACAACCCAATTTTTACGAAGTGCCTACCTACTAACGGTAACTGTCGGACCCTTTCTTATCTTAGAAACTGTTATGTTACTACTATTATTTACTTCGGTTCCAAGAGTGAGCAAGAAGGAAATACACACAGGTAGATGGGTTCCCAGTAGAATAAAAGCAAAGAATGTTAGTTTAAAGATATTTTATTACAATAAATGTTCAAAATGTTGACCACCCGCGGCAATACAAGCTCTCACTCTCCTTAAAAAGGACCGCTTTATGTTTCGCGAGTAACTTTTTTGACGTATCACCTGCACTGCTTGTGTTATCTTCTCACGAAGGTCAGCGATGTCATTAATGGGCTTCGCATAAACGAGCTCCTTCATAGTTCCCCAGAAAAAAAAATCCAGCGGATTTAAGTCAGGTGAGCGGGCTGGCCACGGGATTGTTCCTGATCGCCCAATCCACCTGTTCGGGTATTGCTCGTCCAAAAACTCTCTAACGGATACGCGAAAATGTGCTGGACAGCCGTCGTGTTGGAACCACATATCTGGTGGGGTCTCTTCTAGTAAGTTTGGCAAATCATTTTGAAGAAAATTTAAATATGATTCGCCAGTCAAATTCTCGGGCATCTCAAATGGACCAATAATATTCCCACAGAGAATACCGGTCCACATGTTCACTTTGAACCGGTACTGGGATCTATCTTCTCGCATCAAGTGCGGATTTTCCACATGCCACTCGTGCAAGTTGTGTAGGTTCATGTAGCCATCCTTCTTAAATGTAGATTCATCTGACCACAAAATTTTGTCGATAAAGTTTTCGTCTTCTCGATGTTTTTGCAGGATTGTTTCACAAAACGCGACTCGGCTCGGATAGTCTCGAGGTAAAAGACTTTGCACTCGCTGTACGTGGTACGGATGATATTCTTCTTTTTGGAGAATACTGTGTGCTGTGCTCTTCGGTATCCCCGTATCAGCTTCTATTCCTCGCACAGAGATGCTTGGATTTGCCGACACCGCCTCTAAAACTTCATCGCGTATGAAGTCATTTACGGGTCGTCCTTCACCAGCTACTTGATTGGGGAACCGCCCGTCACATAGTGATCTGTGCACATTAATGAAAACTCGATGGTCGGGATATCGCGTAGCCCTCGGATACCTTTCTCTGTAAAGTCTCGCTGCAGCTCGTCCATTACCTCTACATTCTCCATAAATGTAGTGCATATTTGCGTATTCTTGCGGAGTGTAGGTCGCCATGGTAGCACACACAAAACACAAACTGTCCAAACACAGGCAAAGGTCGTCGTAAAGAGTTCGTTTCAAAGTCCAGAGCACAAAGAGTAATCGAGTCCAATAAACAAAGCTTTAAATCGTAGTACGTGATCAATGGTAACAATAAGAGAGAGGTGCGTAGTAACGGCAGGAGGCAGTGACGCGTACTGACCGTACTGTTATCCTAAATAGCACGATCCCAGATAGCGTCACTATCTATCTCACTCGCACCTCTAACCTTTTTCTCCCTCACTCTTACCTGAATAATGGGGTACCATAAAGAAGAACCAGCAAATCGCAAAGATAGTTTCTGTCTTGCTCCCTCCTGTTGTAATAACGAATCACTATGGTGAGATGCATGCACATACCGTCCCTTACGGTCTAACCTGTTTTTTGAGAGGCCTGTTGTTATTTTTATGAGCATACAACAGTAATTCTTTAGAGGTTAGATTCAATTCGTCGTAAATTTTTCTTTCTAAGAATTCTGTAAGACATCGTAAAAATTGGGTTGTTGAGTAAAAATATTATCAAAATTTTTTTTTTTCAAATTAATGTGTAAGTATTATACCTTTTTAAAAAGAGGAATAAACGCGTCAAAATTTGACGTCACTTGCCATACTATTTTGGTACATTTTTTTTACACTACAGTCGGTCAAAGTTGCGAAATTCAATAGTTTTCCATATCACCTTTAGTTAAAATAATATTTTATTTTAAAATGGTACAATAAGTACTTTATTTTTACATTCTATTTAGACACAGCAATACCCTAGATTACAAAACCTCCAAGAAATATCGAAATTATCAGCATTAGCAGTCACAGCATTCAAAAGTATGTCACAGGGTGCTCATTTCCCCTTTTTTTTTGAAATCAGTATAATTCTGTAAGTACATGGGGTGGATTTTTCAAAATATTTTTCTGAGTACTGTTAGAACTTGGGGCATCGTGGGAATCCAGTTGGACGCCAGGTTCTTGGACACCCTGTATACAGCCTCGATGGCGTAGTGGTTAGCGTAACCGACTGCCACGCCTGAGGTCGCGGGTTCGATTCCCGCAGAAGTCAAACATTTGTGTGCATGAACATGGATGTTTGTCTTGGTCTGGGCGTTTCTATATATTATATGTATGTATTTATAAAAAAAAGTATTCATGTATGTTTATCCATTGTCTAGTACCCATAGTACAAGCTCTGCTTAGTTTGGGCTAGATGGTGTTCTGTGTATGTGATAGAATATTGATATTGATTCCACTTTTCAAACGTACTACCCTCCATAAAATACTCCACGAGTTTGGTTTCGATTTTGCGAAACAGGAGAGCAGATCATTATTACTAGAAAGAGATGACATCGTTATATGGCGACGAAAATACCTAAGAAAAATTTAAGAACACAGGGTAGCTAATAAAATATATACTTTCTTGACGAAACGTGGGTAAAGTGGACACATTAAAACAAAGGCATGGGTAGATTCGACGATCAAGAATAAGAAGGATGCTTATCGAGCCGGTTTATCTAACGGTCAGGAAGCCCCTACTGGAAAACGTAAAAGGCTGATCATCTTGCACATCGGCAGTGAAAAAGGATTTGTGGAAGGGATTGCTATTATTTGAATCTAAATCAACAAAAGCTAACCACAAAGAAATGGAGGGCGAAAATTTTTTAAACTGGTTCCAATATATATTACCAATACTTAAACCGGTAAGCGTTGTCGTCATGGATAACGCTCCCTATCACTCTGTTAAAACCGAGAAGATACCGACATCTCAGTGGAATAAGCAGCAGAAAATAGACTACCTTCAAAGTAAAGGCGTGAAAATGGATATGAGTTATTTAAAAAAGCAACATACAAATGGCATTGAGATTCTTCGCCTGCCGCCGTACCATTGTAAACTCAATCCAATTGAGATGGAGTGGGCCCAAAGAAAAAAATATATTGCTGCCAATAACTCGACATTTAAACTTAAAAAGCTGTTTCATGACGCAATAGCAACAATAGAAGCTGTGATAGCTCAGTGGAGAGACCAACAGACTGGAATGCAGAGGGCGACCCTCTGCATTCATATTTCCAGTCCAAACCCACGACGCGCACCTCTGATGACTTCTGACTTTTCGAAATTATGTGCGTATTGATTGACAATTATCGCCTGCTCTTTGCCTCGGAGAGCACGTTAAGCCGTTGATCCCGGCTGCCATGAACATCTATGGTGCCCTTTAGTCGTTATTGGGAAGTCTGTGCCCTATAATATTCTGACACTGGTCTATCCTTAGGGTATCGTTAGCCTTCGGGTTGCGGAGGTCAGGTGGCAGCCGCTCCGTGCAAAAACTGATATCCAATCAAATCCGGTTAGACCAGAAAAGCCGACCTCAAGTGACTTGGGAATAATAAAGGCTAGGGAGAAGAAGAAGCCACAACAGGACGATGTTATGGAACTGGGTTAGTCCCATTCGCCACACCCAACATTGCCCACCCTGGTGAGGAAGAGGACATTTTCTAAAAAAAATATCCCATTTGCCAACGAGGGTGGCAACTGGGATGAGTTTAATCCCAGTCGCCTCCCCCAGCATTCCTACCTCTGGTGGCGAAAGGGATATTTTCAATAGAAAGAATCCCATTCGCTACCCCGGATGGCAAATGAGATGTTGCTCACGAAAAATCTCAGTTGCCACCATTAAACATAAGTAGTACTTGTATTTGGAATGACATTTATAGTTTTTGAAGTAGGTATGGCTAAGAATTTTTGTATGAACTCTGAATAGAATAGGATGACAATTCAGGTTTAAGTATTGTTTATAATTACTGGGTAAAATAAAAAGTTGACTCCCAGCAGTGATTGGACATTTCTGCGTAGCAATGTCCCAATGGACACCGGTTCGCCACTCCCAGTGGCGACGACAAACATCCCATTCGCCACTGGAGGCGTCATCCCCGGTGGCGAATGGGATATTTTTTTTGGAAAATGTCTCAGTCGCCACCGGAGGGGGTAATGCTGGGGGTGGCGAATGGGACTAACCCATGGAATGAAACTCGCGGAACAGAATTCTTTTATTATAAATGTTGATGAATATTTTGACAACTCTGATTAAATTTTAAAATAAGTAAGTATTTACTTAATATTAATATTTGAAAATATGTACTGTGTAATAAAAAGTTTGCTTTAATATTAATGGTAGCCCAGTATGGATGCCCAGTATGAATACGCCTTTACTTTGCAGTTGCTGATGAGCCACTATTAACTTAATGCGAATGGACTATACTAACATACACTACCGTCCACTAGTTTGGAATCACTAGGGTAATTTTAATTAAAACGACTATAATATGTGTAAAGTATACTTTATCATACTTAAATCTTAATCAAACCTTAGATTAGCATGCAGTTAAATATATTCAGTACAAATAAGAACAAAAGTATACAGTCTTCGTTAAATTTTGGCGTACCACAGGGCAGTGTCCTAGGCCCACTTCTGTTTTTGGTGTATATTAATGATTTGCCACGCTACATTTAGTACCCAATGGTCCTATTTGCTGACGACTCCACCGCAATTATAAAATATAATCAAGTCGAAGAATATGAACATGACATAAATCGTACCCTTAAGGATATAATACATTGGCTTGACATGAATAATCTGATTATTAATCTGTCAAAAACAAATATTATGCATTTTTATCAACGGACGTCTGTAAAAAAATTATCCATAGAATACAACAAACAGAAAAATTATCAAATACATGTAACAAAATTCTTAGGCATATTGATAGACAGTCAGTTAACGTGGAAACCTTAAGCAGAAGAGGTTTGTAAAAAACTGAGCAGTGCCGCGAATGTCCACTTCAACCTATCAAAAAAGTTAACACAGCCACAATAGTAACTGTAGTTACTACAAAAATTGATGGTACTAAACTGTGGTAATATTGTGATATTACCACAGTTTAGTACCATAAATTTTACGATTTCGTATTGTTTTTTGGGGTAATTGTAGTTTAAGAGAACACGTATTTAAGGCACAAAAGCAATGTATAAGGTCAATGTGCAGTCTAAAAATGATCGGTAATTGTGTACCTATGTTTAAGTCCCTAAAATTGTTAACGTTTCCATCAATATATATATTTGAAATGTCAGTTTTTATGAAGCTTAATAAACATTACTTCGTATCAATATCTGAAACTAGAAAAGGCCCTATCAGAAATCAATACAAGAATATGTTGCATACAGGTGGCTATAATACTGCACTACTTAGGAAAAATGTGTTATGGACCCAGTTAGTATAACAAAATGCCTGATACTATTAAAAATGAAACAATCCAATTATTCAAAAAGAAACTAACAGGACTATTAATTACAAAATGCTATTACTCCATTGATGATGTTTTTAATGATAATTTTTAATTGACATTGATGATAATATTTTTAACGACATTATTTAAGTAGTAAATTTTTGTATACTTAATTTTTTTTTTTTTTAATTCTTGTTATCATTTATTCAAATTGCATTGTAATTAATTTAATATTTGCATGCCTTTTTTTCTTCTTTTTTTTTTCTTTTTTTTTTTACGTGGGCGAATGCATTGACGCTTTTCCCTTATGTCGGACTCGCCGGGGTAAAAGAAAGATGTTGAAAAGATAATGTACCTCCCGGAATACCGACTAAACCTACCACGGTGTTCCTCGACAAAACCACTATCGACGGGGCCGCGCGAATCGCTTTCGCATGCGGTCGCGACTCTGCCGAGGTTACGGCCCGCCGTGTGAAACGGCAGGCCACTACGCGAAGAGACCTACCCAAAGGTACCCTACTGTCCCCCCCCTAGTTGCTCTCGAGCACTGGAAGGTATAGCGGCTCCTCTATTATAACCTAACGGTTGGTGTAGGGGAACGCTATATATGTCGCCGTGATTGGCCCCGACCTCTCGTTGCCGACCGTCGTATCCATGATGGTCGGCGACGACAGGTGCTGGGGTGCAATGAGGTCCTTCTGCGAGGCTGTCATCTCGCAGAAGGAGGCGGCGGAGCGGGGGCGTGAGGAAGATCCTCACGCCCCGGACATCCGCCGCCGGAGGAGGGGGCGCAGGAGACGCGCTTATGTCGCTCTCCTGCCCCCCACCTAAGGGTTCTGGGTGGCAAGGCCTCAGGGGACCCTGCCACCCGTGAGTAAGAACCCATAGAGGGCACGCGCGGTGTTCCCGCGCGCCTTCTAACGTCGAAAGGGGAGAGCGGTGAAATGCTCTCCCCCGGGGACGAGAGGAGGTCGGGTCCCATTGACCCGGCCGGCACCCACACGGGGGGGCCTGCTATGGATGAATCTTTTTAGACTCCCAACAGCCCCCCCCCCACTGGGTGAGAGAGGGAACACCCCAGGTTTTTTTAGTGGGTATACCAGCAATAGGCTGGTGAGTCCCACACGCCCCGCCGGTGCCGTCCCCTAGCCGGCGGGTAGTGCATCAAGCATTTTTTCCTGGGTATCAAAATAAAAAAAAAAAGGGGAACGCTATATCATAAACTGGGATAGTCGTAGAGGAAGGTTATGTCCCTCCCCCTAGAGGGGAGACGGACTCGAAACAGGCGCGCGTGGGAATATGCACGCCGCCTCTCGGACCTGGTGCTGAACGGATGGCGGGCAGGCCCACAAAGCCCGCCACCCCCAGGTCAAACCTCAGGGTGGCTGGAGGTCATCTCGCGCCCTCCGGCGATCGGCTCTGCGGTTGGGGAGAGGGTTTAAACGCTTCCTCTCCCGCTCCGCCGCCTCCTTGATGGAAATCACTTCCTCGCAGAAGGAGGCGACGGCGTTCCACGACCTCTCACTCCGGACCACAGACTGAACTACGGCCGGGAGCGAGAGGGCAGCCGATCCGACTGCCGCGATCAAATCACAGCGCAGCGATGCCCAGGCGGGGCAAACCGCCAAAGTGTGCAGCGCCGTGTCCTCAACAACGTCGCGGCAGTCGCCGCAGTGGTGACAACCGGGCGTCTCTTGCCGGCGTATACGACACAGGAACTGGCCAAAACAACCGTGGCCAGTCAGTACCTGTGTCAGCCGGAAGGTGAGGGCGCCTTGCCGGCTCTCCAGCCACTCCTCAAACACGGGACTTACCGCCACGATCGTGGCGTGCCCTGCACTAGGGTGCACAAGTCGTTCCTTCCAATTCGCCACTAGGACCTGGCGGAGCTCGGACCTCGCCGCCTCGACAGCGGAAAGAACAGGTCCTTCGAACGTTTGCATGCCTAACGTAAGGCAGATTGTACAAAGAACAACAAAAATAATTTTATCATCAATATTTCAAGTACCTACTTGCTGTGCAAATAAATTATTATTATAATTATAATTATTATTCCATTAAATGTGTTTAATCAATTATTATTTAATATTTACTTAGCCTTATAACCTGCCAAGGTCATAATGATGCCATTGATTGTGGTCACATGCATTGTTATTTATTTTTATTATATGTTACTGCATATAGTGCTAGACGCCGCGCTGTTGCATATCTCTCATCAGCACAGTCATTATACATAATACTATAACTTAAAAAAACTTACTTTGATGGTATTACCATGACAGGTTTATAGTGATACTAGATGCACCCGCGGTTTCACCCGCGTTTATAATTAATGCGCCGCCCCCGTGGGTCGTAGCGTGATATTATATAGGCTACAACCTTCCTCGATAAATAGGCTATCCAACACTAAAATAAATTTTCAATTCTAAACAATAGTTCCTGAGATTAGCGCGTTCAACCAAACAAACAAACAAACTCTTCAGCTTTATAATATTAGTATAGATGATGCATTTAAGCTTTTCAGACAACATTAAACTTTTACAGGTAAAAAGCCAGTTACAAATGGTAGAGACTGAAAAAAATTCTATTCTTGAGAGTTTATGTGCACCAGAGAACACTGGCGAAGGTTCATCCAAGCAGACTGTACTGACTGAAGTGGGTGAGATTATGGAGAGTGAACTCCAGTGCAGCATTTGCGCCGAACTGTTCGTCACTGCGACGACGCTTAACTGCTCCCACACATTCTGTAAATATTGTATCACTATGTGGAAAAAGAAAAAGAGGGACTGCCCCATATGCAGGTAAGAATTCCACAGCTTTTATCAAATTTTAATTAATAAAGTAGACATATTGGCTTTACAAATTTGCGTAAATAAGTCTAACCATTCAGATTTTCTCCATTGCATATTCAATTCAACATTGGCATAAATGTATAAAATAGCAGTGTGATCATATTTTATTAGTTTAGAGTTTCACTACCTATAGCAATAATAAAACCAAAATTATAATATTGTAAATTGTAGTAATAATGACGATGACTAAGTGTATGTAATTCTGAGTAATATTGCAATATATGTGAGCAATAAACAATGCCAATGATGACGTCATAACATAACTCTACTTTACGCCGGTACTACGGTACTCTAGCCTGCCTGTTGTTGCTACGACATATTTCTGATAATAATATTAAACTATTAATGTGACGTTTTCAGGTCGGCAATAACTTCAGAATGCAAAAGTTTAGTTTTAGACACATTCATTGAGAAAATGGTACAAAACCTTAGTGAAGAGATGAAGCAGAAAAGGAAAGATATACTTCAAAGCAGAGAAGGTATGTGTTGGTCCCTTATTCTAATGAATACATGTACAGAAATGATGTTAACAATGCAGCTTCATAATGTAACATGATTATACCAAACATCACAAGGGTGACTAGTTATTGAATTGATTGGTAATGAACTTTAAAGTAATGCTGCTCCTCAGTGACCAGTTATTTAATAACTAGACAGAAACTCCATTATATTTGAAAAAATTACTACAGTAGTATGAATTAAATGTAGGTATTAAGAACAAGCTTTTTGTTACTTTAAATCTACCTTTGTATTTATATTATATTTTGTCAAAATTGCACATGTTAAATTGTGTGCAATTATTCTGTGATATAAATTACAACATATCCCATATTTGTCCTCTGCACTTTCTATTATTTATTATTATAAACACTCTTTGCTGGTCTATGTTATATATCTTAAGAACAATGGTAACAGTGTATTATTTCATTATGATTCACTTGAGAAATATGTTAATTATCAGTTCTTTAACTTCTCAATGGTTGGAATGCCAGATATCATTGGCAACTTATTGTTTCTGGCCGCCGGTGTACTACTGCGACTCAATATATTAACATAATGAATTGACAAAAAATGGTTATATTTTACAATCCCTACAAAACTGAACTTTGCTAATCAAGTCAAGACTGGTTTAATTGTGTGTAGCTAGAATATTTCCATGTTTTAAAGATAGATGATTTAATTAATGCTAAATAATATAATAATAAGTGGCAAGTTTGTGTAATCACATGAATAGCTTTATGAAGCTGTGTTGTTTGCAGAACTCGAGTCCGAGCTGGCCCTGCAGTCCAACGCGCAAACCAGCCGGTATGCTTACTTAATGCACATAAATGAACTATAAAGAGCTGACCACAAAAGTCCAATGCAACTGATTAAGACAAATATTTCAAGAGAAAAAAATACTGTGTTTTGTGCCCTCTAATACTAAAAGTTGTCTAAGCAGATAGGCTCTCCTTAAACATTTTACTTATGTAGAATATTACTTTATGTTATGAATAAAGGTATTCAATGTAATATTTTTTTTGTTTAGTGACATTTTATTAAAAAAATTACAAAGGTATTGAATAGTACAGAGGGATGATAGGTCAAATGGCAATAGCTATTATTTATGTTACCTATTAAATGTTTTCAATAAATAAAAAGTACTTTATTAATCGTCAATATTATACAGCTGACTTAGTAGTGTAGTATTTATATATTTTTAGTAAGTACATATTGTCAACACCTGTTGACAATATGTCTTCATGTCTTGTTTACCAAAAATGTTGTTATTTTGCAGCGGAGGTGACAGCTCTTTTAGCTCCGACTCACGCATATTCTCCTTACACGACGACGAGGAGGAGGGGTCGGGGTCGGAGGAATCAGAGGAGTGAGTAACCAACTGTTCAAACCCATCATACGATCTGCATACAAAGTAAAAAAGTATAAAAAGGAATGAATTTGAATTATCACATTGTTGATGTAGATCCATGCGGTGGCACGTTAAGCACCAATTCCTAGACCATTTCTTGCAGCGATAGCCATAACGACACAAATACTAAATGCTTGACGGAAATAATATAAGTATTTTACTGGTGTTTGAGACAATTATTATCTGGTTAGAGCGCCATAATACATTGGCCACTTCGTATATGACACAATGTTGTCTGCTGAGCGAAGTGTTATGTCTACATTTGAGCGTAGGCTAGACATAATTCATTTAATTTATAGTAGTGAATGCTATAACATGTTCGTTGAGTTTAAATCTAACTCTATGGAATATGCCAATCAGCGGTTACTCTTAAAGGCATAGAACGTTGATGCTTAATTAAAGAAATTTTATTTAAGTTTATTTTGCAGTGACTATGGAATCTATTCACGTCGGCGTCGCTACTATGATTACTCCGACGATTCCGACGGTGGATCTGACGACGATAGCTCCTCAGAACATTCTACCGATGGAGCCTCTCAACCTAACGAGACTGACAGCACCACCAGCGCAGGTACATATACTTACCAACAATTTTTTATCAATTAATGATTGCTGCGTCACACAGATATAATTAAAAAGAGGTTTTTGACAATAATTGTGTTTTTAAATAGCTCTGCAGTGAACGAGGCAATACATAATTATATATATATTTTACATTGTTACATCCCTTCAACATACTTGGCTGTCCGGTAATTAATGTTAAAATTAAAAAATTAGAAAATAAAAATTGCAGTAGCTAGTCATACTTTTGACTGTCTATCTATTAGCATAATTAGTGTTTAATTTTAAAACAACAAAAAACGATGGAATTCTTTCATTTAGGTACTAGTGAACAAGAAAGTTAAATATGGTTATAAAAAAAATCATTTCTCAGGTATGTACTCGTTAGGATCGATTATTTTTTTCTGAACGGCCATCAATTCTACTATAAGACATTTCAAGGTTATTCATTAATCACTGGACAACCTGTATATTGTTTTCATTCGAATGTATTCTCGACTCAACAGACGGCTTTTTTCGTTTGTTGATCGACTATTATGAAACGATAACATACAATTAAAATTTATGTCCACGCCGACGATCATAGTAATTCGTTTTTATATTATTTAGAACCATGTATGGTGGCAATAAACAAATCGACACATGGGCTTCAAACGTTCTATTACTCGAAAATTTAAATGGTGAAAACTTATTTGAAAAATATTGATCGAATATAATATACAAATTAATTGTTTATATTAATTTACACCAAATAAACTATCTTCAATAAAAATAATGTTTGTTTATTTTCATACATACATATATTATGTGACACAGACTTATAACCAGAGATCGGATATTCCAGTGCATATTTACCTAAACTTTAAGGAAGCAACATACTGGTTGACTCTAAAATAAAAACAATTAAAATCGGGATTTAAAAATCATGAATTATTATTGATTTTATAGAAACATGTATACAATTATTATATAATTATTATGTACAAATTATTGATTTGATGAATATCATTCAATTTTTTAGAGTACCGTACTAAAATTGTGTCAAATTAAAATGTTTTGTCTTAATTACGTAAAATAAACTAAGTTGGTTTTGTTTAAGTAAATATTAGATAAATTTAAACTTATGCTTCAAATACAGACCTACATACGTTTTGTTGTAGGTACATAATATATTTGTGGCGGTTTCTGTTGTTTCAAAATATCTTTTGTTTCACATCAAAATATGTTATAGTTTACTATCTCTTTGTTAGATGTTGTAGTAACTATTTGTTATTGCTATCTCTTTCACTCGATATATATGATGTGCGAAGGAGATAGCAAATCAAGGAATATAAGCATTTTGTAAGTGTGCGAGTGTGACAACAAATTTACCTGCTTGTGCGCAAGTAGCTATTCTATTAAATCCAATAATAATTAATGATTTTTAAATACCGGTATTAAAATCGGTATACCGGCATTTTAGAGGTGGTATTATAAACTCTACTTACAAGCTTTCTCAAAGTTTAGGTAAATATGCACTGGAATAACCGATCTCTGCTTATAACCATCCCATGAAACGTTTCTATTTGACCCATTTGTTAATAGCTACTACGGAAAGCCTGATTAAAACGTTGCATATAGTGTCACTCGCTTGCCGCAGAATTTTAATTAAAACTAATTTAACCTACATTACTACTAATTGTCTTTCGCTGTTATTCTTTCTGTAGATTAGAAGAAATTCGAAAGGAGTGATGTAATCCAGATGATCTTATACAGAAACTTTTTGATATTTAGAACGAGGATCGGGTAGTGCAGCTACGGATTCTAGAAGCAGGCGCCGGGGGACAGTCGAGGGACTACCCGATGCCTATTACGGTGGCTACGGACGGTGTTACCGTTGTGGAGCACGTGGTCACTGGGCACCCGGCTGCCCGTTCAGATAATCCGCCGCTGCAGTAGTGCGACACTGCACTAACAAATGATGACTACAGAGAATTATTAGACTACATTGTACACGTTTATTATATATTTATTTAAGGTAGCCCTCAAGAAAATGTTCGATTTCATGGAAGATGGTTCATTCTGATTGCCAGCTAAAGCTATTGTGTATTAACGATACTTATACCATCAGAATGCTTCATGTTAAGACGGCTACCCCTCTGTCATCACATATCTGTTTTAAGTCAGGTGGAAATTGAACATATCAAGATCCAACTCAGTTGTTACTAGTAATTAATTCAATCTTATAATAATGTTATCTAGGTTTGAATTAAATGCTTTTTTAAATCCATACAAAAAATATATCCTGGTTTATTTAATTAGAAAAATATGACGTGTGCGATATCATTAATTTATACATATATTTTTAACTCAATAATTAATACTTACTAGCCTTTTATGTTTCTATGGAGAAGTATATTCGTTTATATTTTGATTATTATTTTTATTTGAATAATGGTTACATTGATCTATTACAAATAAATGATCAATTACTTATTGATTTATGTTATAGGTATACTGTTTGGCTTAAACCAAGAAGTGTTTGCGAAACGAGTAATATTCTCCGTATTTAGTTTGCAATAAATATTGTAACGTTTTTATCAATCTGTGATATTTTTCTATGTAATATATTTGTTTGTTATTCGTGAGAAGCGATAGCTTTTAAACATTATTGTTACGATTACGTTTTCAAAAACACGTTTTAGCAAATGTGGAGTCTCATAAAATTGTCTGCTTACTATTATGTTGTTATATTCTAATGAACATTCAGAACAAATATAAAATTTATGTCGTCGAAGTTAATAAGTAAGATTACGTATATAGGTAATTGAATTCCTTGTAAATAATTATTAATAAAACTTAAATAAAAATCATTGCAGTTCCCAACTCGTTATCTTTTATGAGGATCATCGCTTTTTATTTCTTAGTGTACTTTCTTTTCAGTCGAACCAGGATGTTTATATAAGTCTCTTCGCCCATATTAATATTATCATACGTAAGTAACGTAACACAATCAACTATTAGCTACTTTTACACAGTTAAACCGCTGAACCGAAAAGTAAATAAGTACTAGAGTTGTAACAAAGCCTATATTAGTAGCTAGCCGCGAAGGTTAAGTTTCGCGTGGAAACGGTGGTTTAAACGAATGCGGAAGAGGGTTAATAAATATTTATTCATTAACATTTATACCCCTTGGGATATTAATTTTGATTATCAATAGGTAGATTTACTATTTTCTAGCGATTACCTATAAATTTGATTACAAATAAGAGATATTTTGGCAGTTTTGTTATCAGTTATTTTCCACCTGCTACCGGCTTTGATATGCGTTTCATTGACTGTACCTATATTTTTTGCAACAAGATATTGGACCGCATGAGCTAGCTCAACAAGGCCAGTTGGGCTTGCTCGAGTATTACATAAGCGGCATTATTTATTTGGTTTTGCCACTGATTTAGCAGTATTTGGGTAGCGTTATTTGAGATTGTATCCAATCAATTCCGTGGTGTGCACGTTAGCTTGACAGACACGTCCGTGCGATGGCTGCGTATGAAGTGCGAACCAGTCGGTCGCGCGAGGCACGGAGTTGTCTTTAGCGAAGTGACAGTGTGGTTTCACTGCCGCAACGCATCTCTGGCGCTTGCCTGCTCAGCAAGTAGTTAAGAGTCATAGCTGGAGTGACTCGGGCCACACCCGGCTTGTGGGCCTATTTGGGTAGGCGTATAGATGTACGTCGGGAAGTGAGCGTGTCTTACACAGCTCCGGTACCATACTGGAGATATGGGAGGCGGCTTCAGCGAGGTTTTCGTTAGCAACTCCCAGAGTTGCGGGTGGTGAGCGGCTTTATTGCTCCGGTACCTATCTGGAGAATAGGTAGTGTCACTTGGGCACGAGGTTGCTCGCTTACGAGAACCGGATCTCTGAAGTTAGGGTGGAGAAGTCGAGATTTGGGGACAAGACCTGTCTATAACTGGTCCCGGAAGGTGCTCTCGGGCACTGGAAGGTACAGCGGCTCCACCTAATATAACCTTAATGGTTGGTGTAGGGGAACGCTATATCGACTAGTCGTAGAGAGAGCCAGGATGGCCATTTGTAGCGTACTTACTTCCGAAACATAATAATAATGGACACTGATCTCTAAAAACAACTACGGCATCCGTAGGCTCCACTAGACTTCTAGGAGTGCGTTCCACTTAGCGTTCACGACAACTAAAATGCTCGTTTAGCCGTCCCACATGACGACTACGATTGTTGTGGTCGCGGCGAAAACGTCACTCATTACGTCATTACTCACTCACGCAAAGCTTACGACCCATGCTGAGAGGTGGGTCGTCGTGAGCGTTGCGAAATATGGCGCCATTTTTTACAATCTATTAAAAATATAAAAGTTGGTAACAAAGATGGCGACAATGAAAATTATTTATTTTATGCGATTTTAATGAAACGATGATTACTTATATCTATAAGTAAACATTATATAATCTACATCTTCTTGAAATTATTTTTTAATTCTTCATCAAAGTAACGATAAATTACATTATCTTACGTGGACTAAGTTTCCGTTTTTCACGATCATGATTCTGAATAATGGTATTCCACTCTTCATCTGGATGAACTAGTACTTTCTAAAGCATTATTACGACGCTCTACCAAATATATAAGTGTCGCCGTATAAGACATTTTGAATATTATATTTGAGTGTAAATTAATTAAATACCTACTCCACAAAATTATGAAATACTAGATTTTGCCCGCGGCTTCGCTCGCCTTAATGTAGATTTATGTTAAAATAGATTTTTAGTAACCTATATGTTATTCCGATGAATAAACAATAATACCGTAAAGTTTCATCAAAATCCGTTCAGTAGTTTTTGCGTGAAAGACAAACATCCATCCATCCTCACAAACTGTCACATTTATAATATTAGTAGAACATTATATATAATTATATACAGGGTGATTTTGAAATCGTGTAATTAATTTTAACCACGCATTCTACTGGTGATATAGAATAACCCTGACCATATTTTTTCTTAATTAGAGTAATGGTTTCGGCAAAATTAGAGTACAGATTTTTTTCATGAAATGATTTCATATAGTCATATTTTAACCACCAGACACAATCTTAATATTTTACTAATTTAAAAATAATAACATAACAATAACTGATGTCGTAAATAATAAGGGGCAATAAAAAGGACCGCCCGTTATTATTTACGACATTAATTATTAATATGATTTTTTATTTTAATTAGTAAAAAATTAAAATTGCCTCGGTTGGTTAACATATGACTATCTGACACCATTTCACGACAAAAACGGAATAATAATTTTTCAAAAAAAATAATTCTAGTTAAATAAAAATATGGTCAGGGTTATTCTATATCACCAGTAGAATGCGTGGTTAAAAGGAATTACACGATTTCAAAATCACCCTGTATATATTATTTTTTTTAATATAAATCCAATTAACTAATAACTATAAGAGTTTATTGGTCAGACTTAAAAATTGTAACCTAACCTCTTTGCATTCGCCTTTTTTTCTAATTCACTCAATTTACATCAACACTCAAAACACTCCCGTTCCACTTGAGTTTACAATTGTAACGCTCGGAAGCAAATGGAATGGGAAAAACCATGGTCGTGAGCGTGAGTGTCGTGAGTGCTAAGTGGAAACGCACCCTAGATAATATCATCTTATTTCGATGATCTGCTTATCTGTTATATGTTACTTAGTTTGTACATGTTATCGCACTCGACATTTATAGAACCCTGAAAATCAAGGTGAAGCTAGTAACACTGCCTTTTTATTAAGGTCACAGCGATGCCAGCGATTTATTAGATTCTACCACCTTCAGATAGCATTTATCTATAAGATAAAATTCTCGCCATCTCTCTTCTTTAATCTAACATGAGTGAGACAGCATGCAATTTATCTCTCGGATAACTTTTACATGTTAGTTGTAGGACTGGCCATAAGTGAACTTAGGTAGGTACCTATCTATAATTTTTACATCAGCTTTTATAACTATAAAATCTGGATTATTTTTGATTTCAGTAAATAATATAAAAACAAATCCGGAAACAAATTTTAATAAAAATCGAAACAACAAATTTATTTATAATTAAAACTATGTTACATTGTGTAATGAATAGTCATGCAATCATAAAATCTATTGTGCTCTATATATATTGAATTCGGTATTTAAAAATAAATGTGTTGTTCTAATGTCAATAAAAACATGCAATTCAAATAATAACAATAATAATAGTAAAGATAGATGGAATTATAGGGCAGTTGACCATTAGTAATGTTTTAGTCTGAAACTGAATGAAGAATTTGTAATAGGCATGACGAGCTGAGCCACAGCTAACTTAAGGAATTAATTATCTAGACGATAACTGTAACGAAATAACCTTGAATTATGAAAACCATTGTGATCTTAAGAATCTATACTGCATAAAATAAAGATATATCCGTCTAGCAATTAATATTTTATAGTGTATTTACCTACAGAGTGTATTCAATGAGAGTTTAAATAAGCATGAAATACAATAACAACAGAAATATATTCATGCACCATAATAATGAAACTAGCAAATTTTGACACGTTAAACTAAAATCTTAGCATAGTGTAACATTAATATCATATAATTTATCAACTTCAAGGCAAACATTACCTGATATAGGTATATTTTATTGCTAAGTACGTTAAACCATGTTCAAACAGAGCTTTGTTAGATGACGCATTTTCTCATTGATTGTTACTTTAAAGAACATTCCTATAAAATTAAGTCATAAAAAGATTCATATTGTTTGGCTATTCTTAAGATATTTTCTAAATACAATATAGTAATATTAATTCATACCATTTATGTTTTATAACAACATAGAAAACCACAAAATACGATCAGGATTCAAGTTTCGAGACAATAATACTTATGGCAATGACAATAATTATCACACAACCATAACTTGTTATATATTAACAAAATTAAAAGAGTGCTCTACGAAAATGTCTTTTGAAATCAATCAAATGACTAAATTTTCAAGTCACGCAAATACCTCAACTGCACCCAGATAATAGCATTAATATCAAATCTTAACTATGTGCTTTAAAATAAATATCCTAATAATACATATAAGAAAGAAATAACAAATTGTTTAAACGAATAGAATAAAAACCAAAATACATAACATTCTGACTCAGTAAAACATTTATTTTTAATTTATAATATTGAAAAGTTTCAAGCATCTTTAGTATTTATGACAATCTACTAAGCAACTCTATACAGTATCTACTTGCCATAGACTGATACAGTGGCATCATTGCTTGTGTAGATCATGCATGATTAAGTACAGATGAATTATTTTCATCAGTGATCAATTCCAAGTTTAGCAGGCAGGACAATTTCTTATTTGTTTGGGAATATTTGACACAGAGAATCTGATTAATTTAACAAATTAATTCAATTTAAGATATTTCAATCTAATGGACTTTTTTGGATAGATTAATTTTGCAAATACAAAATTTACTACAATGTATTATGAAAAGCTTTTGGCTGATAGATACACATTTTGTTTCCAATAATACCATGTATATACATATACAACTATAGCTATACATATTATATTGAAATATTATATAATTTACTTTGCACAAAAACAGCAAAATGATCTAGTTCATACCATCATGATATTGGCATAAAAAAGAACCTCATGAGCAATGCATAAACATATATTAAAGATTTGCTCATCACACATAATTTTGGACATAATTAGAATATTTCACATTGGACTGAGGGCATAACACCAAGCCTGGAATAAATCAATTGTACTAGCACTTGGTAATTATGAAACCTCAATTTGTATAATACTGGTTACACAAACATTGTACAGTAATTTACTAATGTGATCTTCTTGAGGTAGTCTATATCTAAAATATGGTTGAAAAATTAGTCATTCTTTTTGTCACTTGGTTGTTCAGCTTCTGTAATAGCTGGTGTACCACTTTTACCCAACTTCTGTTGCTCCTCCATTTCACCAGAGAATCCAAATTCATTTACACGCTTGTGATCAACCTTGTAAATCCATCGCTGATACAAGAAAATGAAGAACACTATGTCTGAAACAATAACATACAACTACATGTAGTAAATGCATAAAATTTTGTACATTACTGTAGTTTTGTAAGTTGACTGTTTACTAGTAAAGCTGCCACTAACTTACCATCTCTGAAGCAGCCCAAACGGTACATGGTTGGCATTTTGATGACAAAGGCAAAGATGTCATCAATGAAGGTATTGAGGAACTTGTATGACATCATCCTCCATGGTAGATGTGCAACTGACTTCAGCTTGTAATTGATGAACAACTGAGGAGTCATCATGATGAATCCAAAAGTCAATAAATATCCATACATCATGTTCAAGATAAATGAATACCACCCCTTGTGTTCTTGGTACAGCAGTGAATACACACCATATCCTACCAGAAGGGGAAAGCATGCCCAGCTCAGATAACGGAATGCCAGCATATCATATTGTTTCGTGCTAGACTCCACATATGATCCTTTGTCAGTAAATGAAAGCTTTGGAATTCCAAATATGCGCTCCTCCCTGTTAATTTTGACATCCATGACTTTATTAATTTTCCATATTTCAATCATCAAACCAATAAAGCATGAAATTCGTACCATAACATTGGTTTCATTGTCTAGGACATACAACAACACAACAGTGGACTGAAAAACATTGAAAAACACAGATCTAACAGAAAGACCTTCAAGTGACTGCCTGTTGTTCCAAAACTGGATGTCATTTTTGAAAGCAAGCAATTCAAATATGGAATGTAAAAGAGATACAGTAATAGTCAAGCCTAATAAATAAGGTGAGGTATCAAGAAGTAATTCCTTTACTGTGTCCTGTTCTTCATCTTGTTCTTCAGCACCTAGAGCAGAGAACATGCTCAACTTGTCTCTCATAGCTTGAGCTGTGTACAACTGCCACTTAAAAAGACTCAGTGGCTGGAATGTCAGCTCCAACTCAAGGACATCTGAAGATTTATTAATTGGCACATAATCACGCATCATGTTCCAGTAATCATTTAAGAAAACTGCAGGCTTATATTGCTTACCATCAGGTAAAAAGTAAATGAATTCATCTAATGGGGGCGGGACACTGCCCTGCATCCAATTAGTTTGATCTGTTACTAAATTGACAGTCAAATTAGGGTGCCAATGTGATACTATTTCCTCTTTTAATGTTTCAGCTTTAATAATCTCCTCTGCAGATTTTTCAGTTTGCCCAGTTAATAAGTTATGTGTTTTCATGTAGCGCAATTTTTTATACTTATTTAGCATCTTCTTCCCATAACTTATGTATGGTCCGCCATAATCTTCTTTATTTTTAGGGTCTGGAGATTTGCCTGACTGAACTATATACACATGAAGATAGATTGAGCCATTATTTTTCAGTGTTTCTGAAGGTGCTAAAGTAGTAGAGTGAGTAAATGTGCCATCATTGTTAGGTCCACTAAACCAATCACCATAAACAATTCCTGTATGTTTCCATATTAAATCAGCGTTATCCACATTACCATAAAACTCCTTTTCAGACACATAGCAATACATGTCTAGGACTGTACCATTGGCAAACATATTTATGGCAGGAACTCTGGGAGCTCCTCCAGAAGGACCACTCACGTCTGTCTTGGGAGGAGACGGTTGACGGAACATCGACGTAATGAAATAAACTATCAACGCTCGTATAATCAATGACTTGGTAATCGCGAAGAAAGACTCCAATTTAGTTGGCTGCATTCTGCGGCGTTGTTCGTCAATTTGGGCATTGATCTAGAAAAACAGATTTTTTCAGATTTAAGTAACAGCAAAGCAAAAATAAATTTTAATGATGATGCATATTTTAAAAGGTTATATGTCATGAGTATTTTTATCAGATCAATATTATATGAAATAATGGTATAACATTTGAAAAAAACTTACATCAACAGCATCTTCAGAAGATCCATTAGACTCAACAATACTATTTTCGACCGCGACCTCACCAGTGGCCTTATCAGATTGACTATTACTAGAATTATCTGCCATTATTGATATTTTGTATCTTGGAGGGTTTCAGAATAATTAGCATTCACATAAACAACTTAACATCTTCTCATCACAATAAAGTGGAAAAATAGCAACAAATGCAATAATTCAATTTTCTTCTCTTTGATGGATGAAGAACGGAATTGGATTTTTCACTCGTCAGTCGTCTCGTCTATCATTTTTATCAATTTTATCATTGACAATTTTTTTTTTTACTAGCGTTACGAATGCCTCACTCGGCTACAAGGCTTTTAGGTAACATAGATATTGTAAATTCATCAAATACCATCAAATATTCTTAGACTGTCTTAGATAATCTTTATTCTTTAGATAGAGCCATAGCGTGGCTGTGTATGACACAGTGATATTTTTTGTCGTTTGCAATAATACCCCACATGTAGGAAAAATTATTATAAAAACAAAAAACCCGACTGCTTCAAAGTAATGAACTGAAAAGAGAAAAACAAGTATCACAATATCTATATAAAATTCTACTGGCTAATGCATTGTTTTGTAAGCTTACTTTATCAAATAATGAAATAACTACATCTGTATATTCAAATTAGTTAAACTAAACACTTTATGGTGCCGCATGCAGTGACAAACGTAGTTTTGGTAATCTTTCTTTGCCCGTATTTAACAAAGTATTGTTTGTGCTCGCCTACAGCACCATAAAGTATTTAGTTTAACTAATTAACCCTTTAACGTGCCGAGGGAACGGGAAAAGGCGCAATAATAAAAACACATAGATATTGTTAAATTGTTATAATAGACAAGTTTTGGAAAAAAAAAATTAAAATTTCTTAAAAAAAACATGGTGTCCAATATATGGACACTACCCACCTAGGGTAAATGAAATGATGCAAAACAAGGTACGATGCATAACGGTACTTCGCATCGTATGCATTGAATTTTTGATTTTTTATTGTTATTCGTGCTGCTACAAAAGCGGCATCGTCGATAAGCTGGCAGTGGTCCAGGCTTATGACGACCAACTTCGCTTAACCTTAGCTCTTCAGGTATACCAAATACCGCTTTTTGTCTGCTTATATTTTTAGGCTTTTTTACTATAAAATTAGGCAAGTTGGAGAGCCTTCTCTTGCGGGATGTGAAATTATTAATTAAATTTCTGCCTAGTTGTGTTCTAAACGTGAGATTGTTCATTGGCACTTATGTAGGATATGTGCGTTTGTAATTGCCGCATCTATTAGAAAATAAAATATTCGGAGCCACCATCTTCGGCTCTTTCTAGCAATAGGGTATGCGCCACGCTTCTGGTCAAACCTATCGACACCACCCATTCTCTTAGTATACTCTACTATTCCCAATGGGCAGTTTATGGCTTTTCGGGTTCCATCTTTTTGTGTCCTTTTACACGTGGTCCTTTGACTGGGACAAAAAGCAGTACTTAAAACATGTACTAGCTTAGTATCCATCCAGACGAAAAACCCAATATTGCCATTTACTCGCCACTTGTGCTTGCCTTTATCCAGTTTCATTTTCTTTTTGTCATTTCTTTTGATAAAATCTGGTAATTATTTTCGGTCTGATCGGACTGTTGCTGTAGCGAATATTTTATGTTCGTATAAATAGGTCATCAACTCATATGAGGTAAAAAAGTTATCAAATGCTATGTGGATATTAGAAACATTTTTATCTATCAGTGATTGGGATAAATTTTTGACTACTTTAGCACCTAGTCCAACTTCTGTAACTCCCTCTTTTTTCCCGGTATAAACCTCAAACTCGTAGAGGTAGCCTGTTTCATTGTCACACCTCGCCCACACCTTGAAACCACGTTTCACAGGCTTCATAGGCATGTACTGCTTTATAGTACTTCTGCCTTTAAATTTGATCATGCACTCATCTATGCTTTGTGAGTTTGTGACCACAGCAGCGTTTTGAAACAACTCTTTCGTACCTTCAATGAGTGGTCGTACTTTATAAAGTTTGTCGAAGCCTGGTTCACCTCTTTTTGCCATTTTTTGGTTATCGTTTAGATGTATGTATTTCATTATTTTTTCGAACCTTTTGCACGTCATAACGTCGGCAATCTCATTTACCCTAAATAGTGGATCAGATGACCAGTAAAGGCGAATATTAGGTAGACGGTGTAAACCCATCAAGATCAGCATGCCAATAAAGGCTTGTATTTCAGGTAGGGTAACAGGATCCCATTCCCTTGCATTTGACTACGAGGCGTATAAATTAGTTTGGTCCACTATTAATTGAAATAATTCCTCGGAAAATACCAAATCAAAATATGTCAATGGAGCATTTCGACTGGATATAAAGCTTGCAGGTACCAATGGATTGTTGTCAAAATTCTCTATTGGTACTTCATGAGAGAAAGGGATTCTCTTCCACACTTCATCATCATCATCATCATCAGATACATAGTTTGGTTCATTTCTATCATGTGATGGAGAATCAGGATTAGCAGAAATAGGATTGGTTGGTTCTGTTTCAGTGTTTGTTGTACTATTTTCCACCTGAGTTTGTGTTGTGTGTATTGGGATTTCAGTATTACTAGCTGTTACAGACTGGAACTGTGTACCTGATGGACCAGGGCGCTCCAAAACGCTCAATAATTCTTCATTCGACGGTGGTAAAAAATCGACCTCGGTGTTATCTTCGTCGCTCTCGAAACCATCTTCAGAGTTTTCAGCATCTGACAACCCAAACAGGGAGTCTAGTACCGCCTCAAGTTTGTCGAGTGGGATTGTCTAAAAAATATTAAAACAAATACTTAACAATTAAATAAAACAAAAACAATATAATAAAAAAAATAACTTCAACTATCAACTTTTGAACAAAAAAAGTCTTGCACCTACACGCGCTCTGTCTAATATATGGACATCATAACTTTTAGCCACTTGTGAATATAATATGAATCAATATTACAAATAAACACGTTTATGTGTCATTATAAACATAAGTAACAAGTTCTAATTCAAAACGTACCTTTTCACCCATTTTTTATGCAGATGGAAGCAGATAAAAACACACGATGAATTATTAATTTTTTATTACCCAACTTTTGACAGATAACACTCAGCTGATCTCAATGGCGGGCGGCCATGTTATTTTTGTGGCCGCGTTTCGTTGCTCCGTTACTTTATGAAACACCAGTACACAACAGAGAAGCAGCTCACAAAATATTTTAAAAGATATGAAACGAAACGGATGGTGTCTAATATATGGACAGAACACTTTAAAGGGTTAAAATATACTTAAGTAGTTATTTCATTAATTGATAAAGTAAGCTTACAAAACAATGCATTAGCCAGTCGAATTTTATATAGATATTGTGATACTTGTTTTTCTTTGAAGCAGTCGAATTTTTTGTTTTCTAATAATAATTTTATTTCAGACTTTTTAGTTTTATTTTAATACCTATGTAACTAAGTACAAGCAATGTCATTCCTGACTTGAATACATTCTTGCTAGAAAATAATACTTCGGCCGTCCCGATATATAATTAGTACGCTTTTTGACAATTTGTGTTAAAACAGTAATATAAACGTGATATGTAACGTGACCATCTATTTTTTTTTGTCAAAGCGGGACGTCTCTTGCAGAATTATAGTAAATAAAAGATTTTGGTGGTTTACAAGTTTTTTTATTATAAAAGGTAATAACAATAATTTAAAAATCGAAGCACTCATTACAAAATAATTAAGTAGGTTGCATGAGTCACTAAGCAAGCCTTAGCCAAATTAGTTTTAAAATAAAGGGTCTTGTTTTTAATTTTCATGTACTGAGCTCCATATGTATATGGAGCTCAGTACATAATTTATTTATATTAATTTTGTTATTAACTAGTTTCACTACTGCAACACTTAACTGAGTTTTATCACTGACAATCATCATGAGCAAAATGTGGACATATTTTGTTCATTTGAGAATAAACTCGTATGACCGGCGCATTACTTCCTGGCAGACACATAATGTACTCAATAATTGTACAAAAGTTCGTTAAGTGGAGATTGTTGGCACGGAAGTGCTGGAATAATTCAACCCAACGGTTTTCAGCAGCAACATTCTCAGCATTCCAGCCAGTGATATTTTCATCTGTCGCAAAGTTGGAAATAAGTGAAAATACATACATACATACAAATACAAACAGTAGGGGGGAGAACATACATTTTACCACTTTGGAAGTGTCTTTCGCGCAAACTATTCAGTTTAGAAAAAAATTATATTAGAAACCTCAATATCATTTTTGAAGACCTATCCATAGATACCACGTATGGGTATCCATAGATACCACAATAACACGTATGGGTTTGATGAAAAAAAACATTTGAGTTTCAGTTCTAAGTATCCCCAAAATTTCTTGTTTTTTTTCTATTTTTGTGTGAAAATCATAATGCGGTTCACAGATAACATCTATTTACCAAGTTTCAACAGCATAGTTCTTATAGTTTCGGGGAAAAGTGGCTGTGACATACGGACGGACAGACTAAACGGATTCCGATTTTTGCCATTTGGCTACGGAACCCTAAAAACAACTCGATGGTTATTGTTGTATTAGGAAGCATTGGATTATGTTAATAATGATTAAGTATTCTAATCTTCTAATATCTTGTCTTACCTTCTTCTTTGCATCCAAAGTAACATTTTCTATAGCCCGACATTTTTATATGAGTATCAGTCCAGTATCGCAGCCAAGTCAAAATCATTTATCAAAATTATTTTGCCTTGGCTTTTTCAAAATTATTTTAACAGATTAGATATCAAACAAGTCCAAATTCAAGTCAGTCACAAAAAAAAACGTGAAATATAAATTACAATAGCACACAAAAGAATTTCAACAGCTTGTGAAAAGAATGGCGGGCGGGCACATAGATAATATATTAGTCGTGAATTCAGAATTTTATGTCAGTGTTGCAGTTAAATGTATTCTATTTTATTTTTTATACTGAGAATGCTCATAAAAAAGTAATGATTTCGTTGCTTTCCAATTATTATACATATATCAACTTTATTCATAAAACAGATGTTTATAATGTAGTAATTTATAAGTGAAGCGCCATATATTGTAAAATTATGTAAAGAGAGATTGATTAATCCTTTGGTTGTCTACACGATGGCGCTAAAAGCAACAGAATAGGTAAATGTTCTTCAGTGACATGCCCCTGATCAAACTGAGAAACACAGTGAAATATAGCAGTGAAAAATGATCGTAGATATGTCAATCAATGACAGGTACGTTCGCGTCGATATCATGACGTTCCGCTACACGCGATTGAACAAAACGCTGTGCTACTTTGTACCTACATACTACGCTTATATCAATTGCATAAGAAATAATACTAACTGGTTTGATCTCTACATATTTATTTATTTGTACTACTGTTAATAACTCTTCGAAAATATGAAAATAATTGCAAATATTGAGTATTGAACCTTTTAGTGAAAAGAAACGAATCACATCGTAAGTGAAATGAAAAGATGCGTTCTAAAATTATTTATGCTAAAGAAAAATACAATATCAAAATAAATGAATATCTTTTTTTCCTGGCTTCATAAACAGATATTTCTTATCTTTCCTAAAATCTTAAACAATAACGGATTTTTCCATATATACAATACATGTCGGGTCGCCCGTTAGGTACGATTTGACCATTGTTCTTTATGACCTATGTCTAAAACTGACCTGGCGGCACAACATAGTATATGCGACTGCCGTGCACGAGGTCTTAGGTTTGATACTCAGGTCGGGCAAAATGTTATTTTATTAGGTTTTTGTCAAGAAATTGTAAGTCAACGTGTTTTCGCATTTCGCAAGAAATCTACTTACTTACATATTTTGTTTATAACCCATGTCAATAAATTACGTTCACATATTTATAATATAAAATATATACTGTATTTAGCTAATATTATTATTATATTTACGAGTGAAAAGTGATTTCGTAGGTTGCCTTACTACAATTTCCTATCGTCGCCGAGCAAACTTTGATTATATACACGTTTACAAGCCGCGTGACCCAAAAATTATGATATAAGTGGACCTGATTTGCTAAGCTTGTCCAATAATATCATAATGTGCGTAAGTAAATAGGGATACCACATTTTAACATATTGCCATCAACATGGGACAATTCGTGCTTGCATGAAAGACATTCCTATACATACCTATGTATTTCCTGGTAATTTAAGAGAGGATTTTTGTTTATCTTCCAATGGTTGGCGGTAACAGTTCACCCCCAGGTAGCCATTTACCAGGCACCAGCAAGCAATAATTGCGTCCCATCATGCGATAACTGGTAACCATTCTATGACATCGCTGACCGTGACCTGAAGAACCTGCAGACCTATACTCCATTTGGTTAGGTACTTAACTAAAGGTAAACAATCTTGATGTGACTTTTTATACAAACACATATTAAACAAATAAACTACCTACTGCTTAAACTAACGGTTCAATTGATTTAGTAATCGTTATTGTTGTCTTTAGCAACATTAGATAAAAAGACACATCAAGATTGTTTACCTTTAGTTAAGTACCTAACCAAATGGAGTATAGCTGATACAGCTTATTATTTAACGACAAACGTTTACAATCAGCTGGTTATCATTTAGCAGTAACTACATAAGTACCATATTGTAGTATTCGCTTACATAAGACTTCCACTACTGCCGTATCCATTTGTCATCAGCCAATAACCGCTTTCTATTGGGTGGTTGCCAGTTCCTACTTGGTAATCCTGTATCATTAGTTGGGACGTATATCTGTTTGGTACAATCTATATAATATATAAAAATCAATGCCACTTTTCGTTGTAATTAAACTCCTCCTAAACGGCTGGACCGATTTGAATGAATTTTTTTGTGTGTGCTCAAGTGGATTCGAGGACGGTTTAAATGTTTTTTTTTTTAATTTTTTTTCCGCCTTTTCTGGACGTCTGTCGGGACAGCTAGTAAGTAGTATTTAAAAATAAGACAATGTAAGCATAGTTTTCAAGCATTGGATTTATAGTCGCCTATTTCTGTACAATATTGTATAAAAGTAAAAATAATTATATATTAGTCATGACAACTATTTATTCAACATTTTATTGTGTTGAATAAATAGTTATCTAAATCAAAAGTACCACTAAATAATTATCTATTTCGATAGTAGTCGTAAGTAGTAGTAAATTCAAATGATTGTGTGAATATAAGCATTTTAACCTCTTTCCGTAATTAGTGCTTAGAATACCATTATAATTATTATTGCGAGAGCAAAAATATACCTACTTAACAGCGCGCTATAAAATACAACAGACGCTCGATGCTAATCTGACACTAATGATCCCATGGAAATTAATGCAAACAATTAATCGTTCCACAAATGACCCATCTAAAACTAACAATAATTCTGAAACGTTGCCCTTAACATGTCGGACTAGGAATCTAGACGGGTATATAACTAAAGACTAGGTGTATAGTAGCCTGAATTATTCACGGTGTAGTATTATGGTGTGGTCATATTGTAAGTCGTAGAGTGGACCTTGTGATTAGCTTTAATTGTATGTGTATCATTCAAAAATTATTCTTTTTTAGAAATTAACAGATTGTGGACTTGATAAAATGTAGATAAATTCTGAATAGTAGTTCATCTTTTTGGAATTTACTGTAAATAATGACTCTCGTGGATATAGATGTCGAAACCCAAATAAAAATTAAAATACATAATTATTAATATTGACTGCCTTGGTGGCGCAGCGGTATTTATTAATGGGAAATTTTGGGTGCAATTGACGGGTGAGGCAGAGATTTTATTTAAATTCTTAGTTAATCTTGAACTGCCCGGTAGATGGCACCACGATAAGTCCACGTAATAACATGCGCCTTAGGGACATCTTGCGAAATTTCGGTGTGATGAAAAATACGAACAAAAAATGTAATGTGTACGTACACATTACATATGTACATATTATGTATGCGTGATACGTTAACATCACAAACTGTGTTTAGAATTTATTGCCTCTTCATGGGTTGTCTATAGATTTCATATACATAGCTTACGATACTATTTGTCATCATCATCTTTACGACTCTAAGATATACAATCATATATTACGATATATTTATAACCAGATAACTATTTTTAATATAATATGATTGACAAACCAAACAAGCAAGTATGCAGACGGTTTTAATGATTACGGTTGTTACAATTTCAGCCTTGTTAAAATTATGGAGATGTCTAGAGACTCTGAACTCATGTACTTTAATGTTTTCGGTTCGCCATAAGGTTTTAGGTGGCGCAAATGTAAGCGGTTATAAAATAACAAACAACTTAATTATATTTAATGGTTTATTTGAAACACAAAATTGAAAGACTGACAGTTAATCGGACCCAAAATGCATTCGGAACCATATCTTGAATGTTTAGATTCCCAAACCATTAAGAAATTAGTTTCGACAACATTAAACAAAACATAAAAAATATTACTAACAGCAAGTCACTTTATAAAGTTCTCCTAGAATCTACACAGTAATACTCAGATTCTGTAGCGCATATGCTGAAATTCCGACACTGGTTTCCATCACAGAGATTTCATTACCTACATTTGAAGATTACTTAAAAACATAGAAATATCCTACTTCCTCTCTAGCAATGTAAATGAATGCATGATTGCCTGCCTATAATTATAAAAGGCCAAATACTGCTTGTGCTTGCAAAATATACCTTTGTTGAAAAGGTATTTCTCCTTTTCACTTGCATACATCATCTCGCATTGTTCCAAGCGGTCCTCTGTACAAACTGTCATAATAAGGTATTATTTTATAGGCACAAGATGTAGACCAGTATAAATGGCAACAGTCCACAAAATATCCTTTATTTATTTAAACATCTTCAGTAGTCTACATGTTAGGATTCAAGTGTACTATGTATTATGAAACCTAGAAAACAACTACTTATTAAAAAAATACATACTTTATAAATTAAAATGTTATGCATCACAAAGATTTAGACCTAAATGGAAAACTTAAAAATTAAGTACCTATAAAATCTACAAGTGGTATACTATAATAAGTATGCAACTTTGCTTCTGTATTGTGTGAATAACATTAATAAACTTTAATGGAATCTGCAAGAGTATGAGGGCACAACAAGTACATAATTAATTTTACGTTAATTTACCATCTGGCATATCTGGCGTTAACTGTAGGCAACTTGTAGTACCCTAACGAAAACATTATGTTGACCATCACACATTCTAATACAAATATATACTTTTATCCACAATACATTGTGAACTGCCACCATTTCTAAAGTTACACTACAATTAATCTTGCATTTCTTCTGGCAACTCATGAGGGTTGAGGATGCCTGGCACCGACAGTTGAACTCTCCGTTTGTCTTCCTGTGCTTGACGGAGTGCGAACAAACGTTCTTCAAGATACAAGTCACTATCATCTTCACCAGTGTACTCCTGAAATTATCAAGTTAGTGTCAATTTCTTGAAAATACAGTTATTATATCCTATGCTAACTAAATTAGTGTATAGTAGTGATAAGTTTATTATTATGGCAATATATCTCAAGCATGTTATTGGCAAAGAACCTAAAGTATTCATAAAAGTGTATAGAAATAGGCATGTAAAATCTGGGGCTGCTACATTGCACAAATATTTATTCTATACATTGTTAAGATAAAGGAGATGTTTATTTTCGGCTATGAAATGTACTATAAGCCAAAAATTTGCAAAAAATACTAGGAATCGGGGAAAATATTATTTCCTGAATTTAAGTCGAATTACGTTTGCGCTAAAAATAATTTTGGTGAATATTAAGAGTTCTTTTACTTCTGACAATTCTAGTATTCTAGGTTATGTGTAAATGTCATCTACCAGTTTGTCATAGATAGTCCGCACGACAAACATTATATATTTTATTTTGCGCAACGAAAATACTAGAAATTAATAAAGAATTGCTTAACTAAACGTATTTAGGGGTACATTTACCAGGTTTCCTGAGGATGTACAAGTTATAGCCGGAGTCCTATACAAAAGCGAAAGAACCCTTTGGTATCATTATTTGACAAAAATAATATTGTCATACATGGCAAGGATTAAAATCAGCACTAGTTCAATGGTTGTAAACTGAATAAGTAATCTCGGAAAATGTGGATAATATACAGAGAAAATCAGAATGCAGAAACAAAAGAAATGTACACAGACGAAGGACGCTCTCTCGTCATTAAATAAACATTTGTCGCGCAAACTGCTATTTTCTACCAGGCAAACCTACGACACTAATTAGGCGTTATAACAGACCGCTGCTCACTCAACAAACACCTTTTAACATTGGCATCAACGACAGAGTCTTATATAGAAGCTGCAAGGAGACTGAGTAGACACGGGTCTATGTGTTCTTACAAGGTGTCCCACGTGAGCGACGAATACGACGCGACGCTGCGAACGCAACGGACGCGATCAAAACAACGGCCTACCCATCTTGCGGCCTATGTGGCAGTCTGCGGCGAGACGCGACTTAACTTGTACCTGTTTTGTGAGCGAGACGCGACACCACGGACTACGAAAAGGTTGATTCTCAAATTCAGACTTAATAAGCAGCAATAATGTAATCGAAAGTAGACGGTAGCACGCCACAATATTCTTTAAATACTTTATAATCGTTTCTTAATTTTTGATATAAATGATGAAATTCGCCAAATATGTTTCTTTGTAAAAATAATATATTTGTTTTCTTTCTGTGTATTTCACTATATTTTTTTTCAGTCTCTTCTTTTAGTATAAAATTTCAGGCAAAATTGCACTGTACTTCCCCATGATTCGAGAAGTAATGACCAAAATCACATAGGACATATTTTGTCGCGTGTAGCATCACGTCGCATCGTGTCGCGTCGCGTTCGTCGCTCACGCAGGCTATGTAAATAACACGATGCGTGTTATTTACATAGCCTGCGTGAGGTAGGAGGAGGTTTCTGGTACCAGAGAACAAATTTACTCTAGAACTTGGGCGAAAGTTTATTATCCACATAATGCATTATTACTTGTTACTAGTAAACAAAGTGGATAACCCATTGGTACACGAGTGCATTTATTTTTATGTACCAGATCAATACATGCGTGCAATAGGACGACAATATCGTCTTCTAACTTGTACCCCATCATGGTCTCTCGCCTCTAGTAGCCCGACTGGAAGGGCAATCGAATTAATAAATAATTCACTAAACGCAAATCTGGATATATATTCTTTGATAATATAAGTCGAATGGCTAAAACTGTGTTAATGCACTTCAATTTATATTGTATGTAAATAGGTTACTGTTATTTTATTTTATGCTTTGTGTTGCTAACTTGATGTATAATTTATTAAAATTTTCAAGGTTGCTATTATCCATGGACATTAAAATGGACAGAGTATTCCATATGGGATCAGTGTTGGTTCGAAACGGTTAAAACTTGTTTTCGTTCTAATTGCGCTAAGATTAAGACTCACTTTGGCGTGATTGTTGGCTACTGTAACAATGTATACTAATTTAATAATAATAATTTATTTATTGATTACAGTGGTAAAACATGAATACAGTCCATAAAGTACTTAGCTATACTTAGACTCTCAGTCAGCTGTTAGTGCAGATACAACCCATTGCAGTTTAGCAAAAACTAAAAATCTATCCTGCGGCTAAACTACTGCTCCTATTGAACTGAAATTTGGTGTAAAGCTTGTATGTGGTACATACTATATATAGATAGAAATAAAGCCTCACTGTTTAATCAACCTTGTATAACGTTGTTGTGTTTAGCTTTAGGAAAAATAGTATAGCATAAAAGTGTTTTGGTTTAGTAGGAAAAATAGTATAGCATAAAAGTGTTTTGGTTTAGCTCTAAGTTTTATATTGTTTAATTGATAAATAAATATAACTAGATGTATGATGCCCGCGGTTTCACTGGCGTTTATGGTTACTGCACCGCTCTCGTGGGTCGTTGCGTGATGTTATAAAGCCTATAGCCTTTCTTGATAAATAGGCTATCCAACACTAAAATAACTTTCAATTCGAACCAGTAGTTCTTGAGATTAGTGCGTTTAACCAAACAAACAAACTCTTCAGCTTTATAATATTAGTATAGATTAAGTAGTTACCGTGCTTATAGATATTAAATAATGAGGTAAATGTTTATTAAGGAGTATATGATCTCTTTACTTTTGTTATGAAGTGTACAAGCACTATTACACTAATAATAAATTTGTAAGATAGAAACATATACAATTTACATAATATATCTACTGCCTCAGTAGTGCAGTGTTATTAGGTGTGATAAAGTCTCAGGTTCAAGTCCCAGGTGAAGTAGTGTTATTAGGCTCTCTGTCGAGAAATTATCAATATCAGCATGGAGTCAGAGAATAGCTTGGTAGACAACAATAGACTTGTTGAGTATTTAGTGGGAGGTCCCACTAAATACTCAGGGGTGCATACACCCATATTTTGCTAAGCATTATACCTATAATGCTTAATATAGGTGTATTCACCTGTGCCTATTTCTTTGGGATATAGCCCTAAATTGAAATGCAATTTGTGTTCAATATTAATAATAAATTTATGAAAGTGAGAATTAATAGGAAAACTGTATGTACTGGCTTACATACAGTTTTCTACACATACCCTAAAAGGGAATACAGTCAGTTGACGCATGGCGTTAAGTGCAGGTGAGAGTCGGGCTTTATTAAAAAGTATGAAGCAAATGCTATACAACATGCAGAACATAATCACTTAGAGTCTATGTTTTGTGGCCAGTTTCAAACAGTTATAATTATTACAAAGTTTAAATTTGGTAAGATAGTGTTATACTACTTATAATGTAAAATTTTGTTCAGTTATATACTAAATATATTGTAACTATGTAGTCACAAAGGCATCATTCTGCAGGCAACAAAGTTTGTGCAGCAATTGCAAAA
Source organism: Catocala nupta (assembly GCA_963675205.1). NCBI lineage: Eukaryota > Metazoa > Arthropoda > Insecta > Lepidoptera > Erebidae > Catocala > Catocala nupta. The sequence goes on along the minus strand of OY776086.1, from coordinate 18,548,087 downwards.
CTCATTATAGACATAATTATTACTTTTTACATATCAGGATTGTGTGCTATCAATTATTTTAATATGGTAATACTTAAGCAGTGTGACACTTAACTTTAATTAATATCATACTTACTCTTATTTGAACTAAGAAGTCTCTTAGGTGATCCTTGAATGCAGGGATGTCTTGATCCAAATTAAACAATCCTTGTACTGTGATTTTGATTTGATTGTCAGTTAAATGGGGGAAAGCTCGCTTTAAAAGATTTGCCACATATTCCTGAAAATATGTAATTTCAATATTATAAAGAATATATGCAATGAAATAAATATTATATTCACATGGCCTGGACCATCTACTGCTATATAAAGATCATATGGCCAGAATAATTAAAATTTAAATAAAAATTAAATGAATCTGGTGAAGCTGGATTAAATGAATCTGGTGAAAAGCTTTAAAATTCTGGGCCAAATTATTTCCAAAACTAGGAGATTAATTATCATTATACATTGCATAGAAAAATTTATTGTTACAAATCAGTGGGTGTAGAATATGAAATAAAGGCATGTGATTTTTTTTGAAATTATTTTTCATTTTACGAAATATATGATTATGGGGATTAGCATACCTTATCTGATCACTCTTTCTAATAGAAATGAATCCTTTACAGTTAATTTAATTATCTACTGTTACTGGGTCAATAATATATAGGAAGCCAACCACAATGTTAGTCCAATGTTCTTACCTGAATGTAGAGGACATTATCAGGAGTAGGTCCAAGCGGCACTGTAACTCTACCTGCCTCCACCAAGGAAAATATATATGCTAATATAGTAGCATGCATTGTGAGACCCGCCCCATGGGATGTATCTGTCACTACACTGAACACATGCTCTAGGATATCACACAGGTACGTCTGGTAGAAACTTTGTGCTGCTTGAGGATGTTGCTCTACATTGTGTAGCAATCTGTATAATATTTGTAGACCTGTGTCAGCCACATTTCTCATTGTATGTTTAAATGCCCAAATTATGGAATCCAATACCAATTTGAATTGTGCCGGAGGTATGCTTAGGAATGCCTTAAAACAATTAGTGTTCACTGCCTGTAGTAACAGGAAGAACTCTGTCCTGTGCTCAGGATATTCTTCAAAATCTTTGTTAATCATCTCAAGAGTACATTCAAAAACAGCATCAAATATTTTTGGGACCTCAGATGTTATGTGCCCACTAAGCTTGTAAACAATTGCAGCCATACAGGACAAAACCTCAGGTTCTCGTGCATCTGGCACTGCAGTTCTTTGATAATCCAAGAGGACTGCATCTAATAGAGGTGGAATAAAATTTTCCAAAACCATGCTGTTATCTGTGGAGCGTGATACCCAACTAGCAATCAACTTCAATGTTTCTTTCTTTATTATACGCATGTTTTTAATAAGTGGCTGTTTGGTCACGACAACACCATTTAATGCAATGGCTTGACTGATGTTTTCTGACATCACTTTATAGACATTAAGCATGTCCAAGTATATTCTGCCCAGCTGCACAACATATGGATGCCCTAAGGCACGACAAGCTCGAACATTTGTCTTGAGGATGCTGACCAGCTGTTTAACAGCTTCTGGGTCTTTGAGAATATCCACATTGTGAGAGGCTTGAGATATTATGTCATCCCACACTTGATTGGGAAGCAACATGTATTTCTCAATGAGCTGCTCTTGAGCCACTTGATCAACTTGTGCACTGATCATGTATCCTACAGCTTCATAGAATGTGTGTACCTGCAGTGTTTGTAAATCACAGATAATAGAACTGATTGTGCTTAAAATTTCTTCAATGAATGGGCAAGCTTCACCAACTTGCGTAGTAACAAAGTGACGCCGGCATTTGATTGCAATCTTTATGAAAGTGTCACAGGCCATATCTTGGACACCATCGTGAGTTTCATGCATGAATTCAAAAAGTTTATTCACAACAGTTTTTAAAAACTTCCAGTGAGCTCTTAGGAATCTTGGATACTGCCCCACCACATACATTATGTTACTAGCTATTATAGCTTTGTTATCTTTGCCTTTCTTTTGCTCACACAAACCTAAAAGTTCTTTGATAACAACAACAAGAAACCGTTTTTCATCTTCCTCCAACAATGCACCGGAAATTGAACCAATGGCCCAGCACAATGTGTTCAGATTTTTCCATGACCACTCTGTACCATTTACCTGGTTCTGAAGCTTTTCTGTCATGATGCGTTCTGTGTCCTGATAGTCCAAGTGTGTCAGATAAACTAAGTTTTCTCTCATATTTTTATACAGATTAATAGAATCAGTATCCTTCATAAATTCTCGCACAACTTCACCATTTTCATTTTCAACTACTAATACTTCCTCTGGTTTAGCCATTCTAGAGATCATAATGTAGCGAACACTACTCAACACATCAGAGTACAAAGCTTTCCTGCCCACACTCTTTCCGAGTGTGCACAAGCCGGACGAACATGGTGCAATCTTATATAAATCAGCAGTTATAGCATTCCAAAATTCCAAACATATCTTAAAAATCTCAACTTCCTCTACTTCAGATATCAACACAAGATATCGGAAAGCTTTAATCAGGACATTTGTGAGTCCTTTTCTTTCAATTAGTTGTCCATGTTCTTTTAAATAAGTGCAGAGAAATAGAGCAAGGTTTTGGATGAACACTTGCTCTTGATCTCGTCCAGCAGCATATGCTTCACGTATATTAGTAGTGAGTGGCAGCATCGCTTCTAGCTGCTCCATAGTACCTAGCAGCAAAAACACAAAATCATCCTCATAGTTACTCACTGTCACACCTGCAATCTCTGTTAAGCAACTCAATGTTATGTTACGAAACATGGGAACATTCAAAAACTTATAGATGAGTGTGCTTATCAATTTCATTTCAAATATATAACCAAGAGGAATCCAATTCAAAAACCTCAGAAGAGTATGGAGTGTTGCATCAACCAAAGGAGCATTTTGTGAATTTTCAAGGACAAATTGACAAAGTTGGAATATTTGACTGAACTCAGAACACATGGTGTCTTTTAAGTGTTTCGCTTTTGTCTGTGTGAGCTGTCCTGTACTGAACACAAACACTTCTTCGCTAAGCAGCTTCAGTATAACCATGTTGTTTTGACAAAGACTCTCATTTGTCTTTGATGCACCTACAATATCACTTATGAAAGTTTCCCAATTGTGAGGCCATTCTCTTTTTAACACCTGAATCAGAATCATGTTAAGTTTTTTCAAGTACACTTTATTATTCTCCATTACTGCGGGATCTGAAGAGTTCTTGATAATGAGACCAACAATGTATTTCTTTATGCCTTCACATTGATTCCTAGGTAATATTTTCCATCTTGTTTGTATCACTTGTTCTAATATCTGTAAGGCATAGTATTTTGTTTCTTGATTTTGTGAATACTCCAATATTGTGTCAACACGAGTCCATGCATCTGGATGTTCTTTTAATGCTGTTAATATTTCCTGTGCGGTACGCTGTTGTTCTCCAACAGTAGAATACAAGCATCCAACTATATTATCAAGAAGGTTGATGTCAAGTTTTTGGTTAAAATCCAAAAGTTTAGAAGCTTGTTGCTCTAAAGTTGCCATTCTGTTTGTTACAACTTATTTAAATTTGTTCCCTTTATTGAAAATCAAGATTGAGATAATTTTTCACATTCATTCCTCACCTTACGAATCACTGAAAAAAACAATTCTTGTGTTAGGTAGGACTTACTAGCTATAACCTCTTTATGATGCATAGATAAAAACCGAAGTTTATGAGTAATTAATGGTAAATACTATTACAAAAACTACTTGCTCTGATCGCAAAGATAGTGAAATCTGCTATAAATATGATAATAACAACTGCCTTTTTGTTGTACAAGAAAATATAGAGCACACACCCCGCATAGATATTGAGGATATTCCTGGGAATCGTAACATTGCTTATTTGTCAAAAACGAATATTGGGCATTTCTATAAGAAAGGATAGATAGTAGACCGCTTTGGCTACAAATTTAATAACTTACCCGAGAAAATAATTTGCGGCGCAATCAGTCTAACGCACTACCATACATACTAATCCGTTGTTTTCGTGAAGCTTGAAAAAGCTTACACGCATATTGTCTATGCTTATTTTTTTAGGAATCGAAAAGATTACTATTGGAATTCTATATACCTTTACGCCGTTATGCTAATTACCAAAATTATGTTATTATTTTTAGTAACGCTTTTTAAATTATACATTAAATGCATTCAATTGAATAATATTTTTTTTACACTGTTTAATACCAAGTACCAACCGCAGAAAAACATGACATACAAAGTCATAGATGATGCAATTGCTTTTTTTAGACAGTGTTTCCAGTTATTTTACATTTTATGGAACCTCGAATTAAGAAATGCTGAGTATATAACAATAAGTGCATGATAGTTATTTAAGATTTGGAGATTACAGATGGCCGTGGTTCCTCAAATCACTGGAACCAACTCCGTATACCGCCGAAAACTACCTCTTAAACGGCATACTCGGAGTTCAGTCTAGTGGTTTGTGTAAGTGCAAAAGAAAAATCAGAAAATAATCTCTCATTAAGTCTGTGAAAATAATCTATCTATAATCTCCTATGTGCCAATGGCGACGGATAGCTTGCTATGTACATATATTAATCTGTGACGACGGACGACGGACGACGGACGTTCTGCCAATGAGGTAGCTACAATGTTCTGCCAATGTATTACTTTACTCTATGTGTTCTGCAGACTTTTAGCATCAGTGTGGCTATCACAAACGGCTTTTATTGATATTTACAGTGTTCAGTTGTATGCTGATCTTTGATGATTAGGTACCGAGAATGTCAAAAACATAGCATAGATATAGTATTTTATTTTAAACTACTCTTAGACACAGTACACTGTGCTTAAACACTGAGCCTTAAATTATGAACCTATAGACAGATATGCCATAGCTACGCACCAACTACGCACAAAATAGCAAGCTTTTGTAATGTCAATTTTAAAATTATCACAGAAGAAAAATAATTAGGAGTCTAATTATCATAGACAAGTATAAATAAATACCACGATTAAAAATATACCAAATGAACGAGTGCCTTCTCAAACAAAAATCTTGCCACCATACGTTCAATGCTCATTACTGTCATGTTTTAGGTATTAAATGCAAATTCTTTATGTAGTTACTTACTACATAAATATATTAATGAAAAATGTATGTACAATACGAATACACAGTTTTTAGTATATTTCCATATTAAATAAACTTAAATTCCCACTCACTCACTCACTGACTGACTTAAAGGAATAGAAGTCATACAAGAGGGAGTCGTAGGAAAAAAGGAAATATAGTGTCGTATAGAGAATCGTTCAGAAGGTCTGAGAAAAATGCCTGACCTTTGGAAGGTCAGCTCTTGGTGGTAGTACCCCATTAGATCTCGGAAACGGTGATATCTACGGAAGTCGTTCTCGAACAAAATCCACCTAAAACCCTTACATTTTTATGGCGGTGGAACGAAAAAAAACATTGCCCCATACAAAAAAACGTGTCCACCATACAAACTTTGACCTCTAATATCTCCGAAACGGTTAGAGATAGTCGGGGTGTGTTCGAACAAATGTCACAAAGATAGACGGGATCTTTCCAGAAAAGGTCATATTCAAGGTCACCGGAGGTCTTAATTTTTGGCTACGGGAGTTTTCTTTACTTTTTTAATTGCTTCCCCCCTCGCTGTACACCCCCGCAAGCGGCCCGCGCAACCACGTGAAATACTAGTCCATAGTATATAGATCTTGATATACTATGGAACTAATAAGTATTTACAACAGGAAACTTCACGGTTACCAATAAGTTTGTTATTATTATATATTGCAATTTTTTTGACTCGTTATAATTATTATCTATAATTATAATAAATATTTAGCTTCAACTCTTCTATAGTGAAACAGCATTTTGTATTCAATCAGTAGCAAGAAGTTATCACTACATATTATAAAACAAATACCCGCCGCGTCTGTCTGTCTGTTCGCGATAAACTTAAAAACTACTGAACGGATTTTCATGCAATTTACACCAATAGATAGAGTGATTCATGAGAAACGTTTAGGTGTATAATATGTTAAGGTTTTGTACTACCCGAGCGAAGCCGGGGCAGATCGCTAGTACAAGAAATAAAACAATATGAATGTGAGTTTGTTTATGTGTTACGCTGTCAAGCACGCATTAAATCCTTAACTACTCGACCGACCATCATGCAATTTCGCATACATGTTGTCGGGGGTACAGAAAAGGACAAAGGATACCTTTCAACTAGAAAAAAAGCGAGCGAAGCTGCGGGCAAAAACTAGTATGTTATAAATAGTATTTAAAGGACAATCCGTGCGTAGTGGTAAGTTCGTGGTTGTCCTACTATAGAAATAATGACAATTTAGATGTGTAACACAGCAAGCAAATGAAGCGACTCTGAGTCTCTGTTGTAACGTTTTTCGCTTGTCTGTGATTTGGAACAGAGTTAGTTTATATAAGTAATCCGATACAAATATGTAATAATATTTTGATTGGTAATAATAATAACTCGGTTGTCATAATTTTTGTTGCTGTTTGCTGTAATGATATTAAACTATATTTATTTTCCTAAAATATTTCTACCTACCTAAAGCCAATACATGTTGGCCGAAACGGCTTTCAGTTCTACTATAAGACATTTCAAGGTTATCCATTAATTACCGGACACTCTGTATATATATATATATATACAACACCGCTCCCACACGGCAAAATAATGTTAATAGAAATTAGAGCTTTAGGGCGTCCTCTGTAGAGATAATTTATATTGATATCACAAATTAGCAAACGGCTCGCTGTAAGCGAGCTTACCGCCAGCGTACCACTCGATAGTTGAAGCCACGCTTACCGCGCGCTTCAAGCGGGTGCCCGCGCGCTTCAAACGGGCGGCCTGCGCGATGTATGCAGACTGCTCGCTTGAAGCACGTTGCTGGATTGTCAGTCAGTCATAATTCATAAACGATAACGATAATATGTAGTCAAATAAGTACCGATCCATATGGAAATACATGAAGAATTTTCTTTGTCATCTAGTAAAAGCCTCTTGATCTTGCAAAATTCTCCTTCTGCATTTCTTACCTTTAGCATTTTATGCACCCAAAATCTTCGTCTTTTGTTGTTTCCCGAGCTATTCTCTTCATCGTCAAGTGCAATTGCAATGATCGCCAGATCGCGCATTGTGAATCGAGACGTAACGAAAAAATACGAGTTATTTCATTGAAGACTAATCACAGACTGTCTGTCATGAAAAGCGTAAGCGGTCGGCGCATGGACAGTGTAGTCGACTGCTAGCGGTAAGCGCGGGGACAGCTAGTCGACTGCTAGCGGTAAGCGCGAGGACAGCTAGTCGACTGCTAGCTGTAAGCGCGTGGAAAGCTGGTTGCCTGCTAGCTGTCGGTGCGTGGACAGCGGGTAGTGGCCTCTCCGTTTGAGTTAGCCGTGCGAGAGCGGTGTTGGAGCGGTATTCTATAAGTCGGCTAAGACCTTTATGTTACTTAAATCACGCAGGAACCGATAGACGGTTCACAGATGTTACATGTTCTTGATTAAATATAAGATACTTTCTATCTTATCTTATATAATATGCTTACCCGTGGAATGAACTCGGATGAAACCGCCCGCAACATCTAATACAGTTTAAATACTTGACGACATCTCCATTACTTAAAATTATAAGTACACCGTGGTCGCAATAGGTTCACCTCTACCTACCTTTTCGGTGGTATTAGGCGTGAAACTATAACAATATATTTAAATAGGTATGTTGCTGACGGTGTCCGCTAGTCACTTGTGTTATTCCTACTGTGTGTGTCCGTGTATTAATATAAAACATGCCAATAATATCATCACATTATTGAGCCTAGTAAGTAGACGGTGACTTGCGTACTCACAAGATGGAGTTTGTTTGAACCACAGATAATATAATACTATACTAGTAGTTTGAACATTCCTAGACATACAAGTTAGCCACAATGGTATGACGGACATCGTTTATTATAACGTATAACAAAGATAAGCTGAAAATAGGGCATTTGGGATGGCAGCATCGCCACAGACATGCAACTTGAAAGCCCTGCGGTTTGTGCGCCTTTTATTTGAAAATGATACCTACATTTACTTTTATATAAATACTATTACTATTTATTTATTTATAAGTTTATTTTAATGACTTAGGTTTTATTGTTCCTTGACATTATCTAAAGCATAAAAATCAAATAAACTTAATTACGGCCACAAAAGGGTTTATTAGACTTTTAATTCTGAAATAGTAGATTGACAACTATGTCGAAAGTACTTATTGCGAAATTTTATTAGCATAGCTATTGTCATTAACAGCCATATACTTACATTTTTTACAACCAAGTAGGTATGTTGACATAGCGATAGCCAAGTGGGAAAACGTTGGCCTGCCAGTCAGAGGTCGTGAGTTCGATCCCAAGGCATGCCTTTGAATTTTAAACCTCTCAACCAATCCAGTTATCATTATATTAAACTTGGATGCGGGCGTCCTAGCGTTGGTTGCGAGGTAAAAGTGATGTGCGTAATAATGGTAGGCTAAGCCTTCCACACTGAGAGAAAGCCGTGGGTCTGTCTGGTTATAATATTCAGGGCCAATATTATAAGTAGGTACCTATGTTGTCATTTATTATTGAAATGAAATGAAATGTTATTTTCAATAGGATTGAAGTCGATGAATTACTTAAGGCAAGCTATAAACTTTTAAGGCAAGCAATTAGCAATACTTACATACGCCATTCCGTCTCAGGAATCGAAAGCGAGACCTTTCGCACTTCAGTCACATTTACTATTGCTACGCAGGCCTTATGCAGTATACCGAGTGTCTCAAATATATATTAGTGTCATGGTGAAGTCCAGAAGTACATAGAGCAACTCTAGAGGGTACTCGTATTACTCCCATATATGTTCTGCGATTTTTTGGAAAGTGTATAAAGTTATTTTTTATATTCTTGACGTTCCTTGATGGAAAATATTGGTCAAACCGATATTTCCTTGACCAATATAATAAAAAGATAGAAAACTACAGATAACTACGGCAGGTTCAAAGGTTTAAAATAAAAGGTTTGCATGAAAATTGTTTAATCGACTTTGTACAGTCAGCACCATAACTATCTTTTAATAGCTTACAAAGCTCTAAAATAGAATCCTGATCATACTTTGAGCTTGTGGCGTATGTTTATACGCACAGGCAACATATAACTTTACGAGAACCCTGGAATCGAACGGAGCATCGTACAACTAGCCGCGCCGAAACCAAGCGACGCACGAAGGCGATCGAACGGAGCATCATACGTCTAGCCGCGACGATATCAAGTTTCTAACTGGTGACGCGCGAAGCTTCCCTCTGCTTTTTATACGTGGCACTACTTTTATACTCGCGAACAGATTTCCAAGAAATCATTCGTAAATGTTAGATTTTTGTTTACTTGTCGCTGATTGGTGAAAATGATTATTGTACACATTAGTGTTAGCGTTACTTGCATGACTAATAAATGGGATATAAGATAGGTGAAAAATTGTAAATATATTCTCAGTTGAATCAGTCTGCGTGTTTCAATATAACCCTAACGGTTACCAGCTACGGACCTGGCTTCTGCCCGCCGGCTGTTAACGCGTTAAATTGGTGACCCCTGACCTCTCATCGTTCTAGTGCTGTTGTAATATCGGTTCACTGAAGCGACACCCAACATCTGTTGGTTTCCGGCCAAATCTAGACGTACGAACACGTTACCTTATCGTCATGGCACAAGAAAAAGCTGAAGAATTCACCAACAAGCAAGTAACGAACCCTCTCCACGGTGATGCCGCTACAACCTCACTGCCTGCACGCCTACCACCCTCTACGCCGGCGCACACATCAAGCCCGTCGTGTTTACATTGCCCAATTACAGAAAATCTACAGTTCGACATATTATATAAACAAATAGAAAAACTGACGCTGGAGATCGCCGAGATTCGAACCAATCAACAACATGCGTCGTATCGCTATGGCGCCACTCGTTCGCATAGCACCGATCCATACAACCGATCGCGATCGAACTCGAGATACCGTGCCCGCTCAAACCGCAAACCCGGCGATCCCGACTGGCTGTGTTATTACCACCTGCGCTATGGAGATGAAGCCCGTAGATGCGAATCACCGTGCGCAAAAAAGAAGCAGGAAAACTAGAAAATACATCGACTATGGCGGGCGTCGATGTTAGCAAACAAAGCTACCGCCTCTGCGCTATCGATCTTAACAACAGAGAGAAGTTTCTAGTCGACACGGGTGCCGACATATCCGTATTAGCCGCAAGAAATAAGAAACACGTGAAGCCGATTCAAAGTACCTACAAACTGTTTGCTGCGAACGGTACAGAGATACGTACCTACGGTGAGCGCACACTCGAACTCAACCTAGGTCTACGCAGAAGCTTTAAATGGACATTTACCGTGGCTGACGTGAAAACATCAATACTAGGCGCAGATTGCTTAGCGAAGCACAAATTACTTGTCGATCTACATAAAAAAAAACTCATCGACCGCATTACCGACCTTAGCGTTCACACCATCAAAATACATAGCACCGAGGAAGCCGTATACGTTATCAGCCACCATCACCCCTATCACGACATCTTGAAAGAATATCCCGACGTACTGCGACCCATGTCACTCAAAACTCCGACTAAGCACAACGTGACTCATCGCATAGAAACAACAGGCCAACCAATCTATTCAAGGCCGCGCCCCCTGCCGCTCGATAAATACGAAGCTGCGAAGCTAGAATTTGAGAAGATGATGGGGATGGGAATCTGTAAACCGTCAAACAGCCCATGGGCCAGCCCTCTTCACGTCATTAAGAAAAAGGATGGTTCGCTACGCGTGTGTGGCGACTATAGAAGATTGAACGTCGTTACAGTACCCGATCGCTACCCTATACCGAGAATTTAAGAATTTACGTACCAGATACATGAAAAAAAAAAAATTTCTAAACTAGATCTCAAAATGGCGTACTTCTGGATACCTATTGAAAAAGAAGATGCTGCGAAGACTGCCATAATAACCCCCTTCGGCCTCTTCGAGTTCAACTGTATGACGTTCGGCTTACGCAACTCCGGCCAAACATTTCAACGTTTCATGCACGAAGTACTACGAGGGCTCAACGACAACGTATTCTGTTTCGTCGATGATTTATTAGTGCACTCAGAAAACCTAGAGGATCACAAGCGTCACTTACAAAAAGTTCTCGAACGACTCGACAACTACGGCGTCACTCTAAACATCGATAAATGTGAGTTCGGCAAAGACAAGATACAGTTCCTCGGTTATGAAGTTACACCGGACGGAATCAAACCCACAGAAGAACGCATTCAAGCCATACTTACGTTTCCCAAACCAACTACAGTGCAAGAGTTAAGAAGATTTTTAGGCATGATCAACTTCTACCGTAGCTGCCTACCCCATCAACCCGAATACCAAAATTTACTAAACAAGTATCTACACAATAGCAAGAAAAACGACAAAATACCTATACAATGGACACATGAAGCTGAAACAGCCTTCGAACAATGCCGACAAAGCATTCTCGTGGCTACTATATTATCGCACCCGATACCTAACGCTCCGTTATGCTTACTCACCGACGCGTCTGACACTAGCCTCGGCGCAGTCCTACAACAAAAAATAGACAACGTGTGGAAACCACTCGCCTTTTACTCAAAAACAATGAGCGAGACGCAGAGAAGATACAGTGTATACGAACGCGAACTTCTAGCAATGTATACAGCTGTTAAAAACCTACGCCGACTGATAGAGGGCAACGAACTCACCATATGTACGGATCAAAAACATTGACGTACGCTCTAACAAGAACGCCGAGTAGCAGTGACACACCGCGTCGAGAACGACAATTGCATTTCATAAGCCAATACTGCACTAACATCAAATACATTCACGGTGATAAGAACGAAGCCGCTGACGCGTTATCACGTATCGCAGAAATCGAACTACTCAACGCAACGATGGACTACGATAAGTTATCTCAAGAACAAGAAACGGACGCCGAGCTACGTGATTGCATGAATAACCCCAGACTGAAGTTTTCCCGCGTAAACCTACCGGGAGTCAAACGGCCTATTTGGTGCGAAACATCGACAGCGAACATTCGACCATACCTACCATTGCCTTATCGTGTCGCATCCTTAAAAGCACAACACGAACTAAGTCACCCCGGCGTTCGTACAACAAGAAGAATAATGACGACAAAGTTTTTCTGGCCATCTATAAACAAAGACGTAGGTATATGGGCCAAGGCGTGCATCAGCTGTCAAAGAGCGAAAGTTCATCGACACGTCATTAGCCCGCTCGGTGAGTTTCAACAATCATCTCGTTTTGAACACCTGCACGTGGACATAGTTGGGCCACTCCCACCATCAGATGACTATAGATACTTAGTTACTATGATTGACCGCTGCACTAACTGGCCAGAGGTAAAACCTACTCGTGACGTTACCGCCGAAACAGTCGCGAGGGCCGTGTACGAGGGATGGATATCGCGGTTTGGATGTCCTCTACGACTTACTACAGACCAAGGAAGACAGTTCGAATCGTCTTTATTTCAAGCTTTAATGAAGAAAATAAAAAGGCGTCACTCGAATACGTACTACTGCAATTCACCCGCAAGCTAATGGCAAAATCGAACGATGGCATCGATCTCTGAAAGCGGCACTGATGGCAAGAGCAACCGATAACAGATGGATCAATGAATTACCTACAGTATTACTAGGACTTCGCACCGCCCTACGTGAGGACTCAACCGTCAGCCCGGCCCTGATGACATACGGATCTACGTTACGCGTCCCATCTGATTTCTTCGCGCCTACCAAGCCGAACATTGAAGATGCGGAATTTGTCCGTCAGCTGACTGAAACAATGTCGTCATTATCACCAACATCAACAAGGCAAGCATCAAGGTCAAACACATTCATACACAAAGACCTCGGGACATGTACGCATGTGTTTGTGCGCAACAACATCGTGCGCAGACCTCTCTTACCACCATACAACGGACCATATCAAGTACTTCAACGCAGTACCGACGGCAAGCACTTCACACTGCAACTTCCGCTTCGCACCGCAGTAATTTCAATCGACAGATTGAAGCCAGCCCATCTACTCAACGAGGAAGACTCGCCAGAAAACACAACATTAACAAACACGCCAGCCCCGGACACATCACCCATACCAATGCGGACAGCCTCATCACAGTCATCACCTTCACCGCGAAATTCGTACGTCACCAGATCCGGCCGCGCGGTGAAACAAAACGTACGCTTCGCTTAGGCGGGAGTGATGTGGCGTATGTATATACGCACAGGCAACATATATATAACTTTACGAGAAACCTGGAATCGAACGGAGCATCGTACAACTAGCCGCGCCGAAACCAAGCGACGCGCGAAGGCGATCGAACGGAGCATCATACGTCTAGCCGCGACGATATCAAGTTTCTAACTGGTGACGCGCGAAGCTTCCCTCTGCTTTTTATACGTGGCACTACTTTTATACTCGCGAACAGATTTCCAAGAAATCATTCGTAAATGTTAGATTTTTGTTTCCTTGTCGCTGATTGGTGAAAATGATTATTGTACACATTAGTGTTAGCGTTAGGTGAAAAATTGTAAATATATTCTCAGTTGAATCAGTCTGCGTGTTTCAATATAACCCTAACGGTTACCAGCTACGGACCTGTCCGCCCGTCTTGTCGTCCCTGTCTGACCTGCCCGCCGGCTGGTAACGCGTTAAAAGCCACACTGTGTATAGGAAAAAGACCCATACAAATAGGTACTTGAACGGTGAATCTCACCACCATCCTAAACAGTTAGCTACCGTGGGAAAGTCTTTGTTTCAGAGAGCCCACGGGATCTGTGACAAGAAACACCTGGACGCCGAGCTTCGACATGTCAAGCAAGTACTGCAAGACAACAAGCTCCAACAGCCGCGGCGGTGTCACAGATCCCGAGGAAAGCCAGCCACAAACGAACGCCAGCCTGCTATACTGCCTTATGTAAGGGGTGTCACTGACAAGATTGGCTACGTCTTGAAGCGAGCTTCAATCAACACATACTTCAAGCCGCCAACGAAGATAAGTCAATTTTTACCATCCGTCAAATGCCAATTACCCTTAAAAAATGCAGGGGCTTATAAAACAGATTGTGACTGCGGACTCTCATACATTGGTTAAACCAAAAGAAGCATAGGCACCCGCATAAAAGAACACATAGCTGATGTAAAACACCAACGCTCGTTGAAGTCTGCTGTGTGTGAACATATGCAACAGGGAACCACTACCTGAGATTTGACAAACCACAGAATCTCGATAAAGAACACCGATTCCTACCAAGGATGCTTCGCGAGACTATTGAAATCAAAAAGCATCCTAATTTCAATAGAGGCGATGGAATGTACCATCAGCTTGGGATCCAGTAATTCAAATAGTCAAACCCAAGAAGAAGCTTTGAGCTCATTCTGCGTAAATAGAAACACCAATGATTAAATTATGTTCGGGTACTTTGAAATATAGTTATCACTGGAACATTGAGATAACTACCAACTTAGTCTCCCCGTGACAATGGCTGCTGAAAAACAACCGAAACGTCGGGGAAAGTGTAAACTTAAATATAAATAGGTCCTAGTATTAATAGTTTAATAATTTAATTAGCATAAACTTTAGTAAAGTTTATTAGTAGTAGTAGTAGTAGCGTAACAGTTTGTAAATTATGTAATAAAGTATCAAATAAACAACGCGATAAAATCCGTATATAGTAGTTTAATTTCAATGAATAACATTAGCGTAAACAGAAGACAATAAATTGTCTTTTGATTATTTTATAGTTTATAGATAGATGGATTCTTGAAATTAACATACCTACAGGTATATCCTTGACCTACGGGCCAAAAAAAATTTAATTAGCTCTTTTCTTTTTTGCAATTTATATGCTTCTTTACATATTATATGAGCGAGTGAGTGCCCAAAATATGCTTAATTTCTATTTTGAGAGAAGGCACCAAGGCTTTGTAAGTATTACTTCTGAAAATAGTAAATATTTTATTTTGATTAAGTAAGTAAAAGTTTATTTGTACATGAATGGCGGCATCGGAACCACGGCTTCGGCTATTAGGTAACTAGTAAACGATACTTGAGACAATAATACTAGATAACTAAATTAAGATAATGCAATATATTTATCAACATACTTATTATCTATAGCATAGGTAATTGGGAAGGCGTAGATCCGCTAAGGACGCAGTAATTATGTCAAGTTTAATGAGACAACCCGGTGACAAAAGTCACAGAGATACTAAGTGGTACTAACATTACACTTTTCAAAGGCATTTCCTGACGTTAGCCAAATTTATTGATTGTTTATCTAGGCGCCATTAATGGAACAACACTTAATTAACTTGCTGGATGTTACTATTCAAGAGCAATCAAAGCAAACTAATTTACATCCAAATTAAATAAATACTTTATTTAGCAAATAGACGATTGTACCGTTATAAAATGTATTAGATCTAAGCTGGTTATAAACTACTATAAAAAGAAACTAATATCTTCAATAAATACAAGTTATTTAAGTTATATTTATGCAATAATATAAGGTATATATTTAAAACGTAGGAAGTCGAATTATTATTTTATTCGGCCATCCAAAGCGATGTGACTTAAATTGAGGAAGTAAGTAAATCTGATGATTATGTCTCGACGGTAGAAAACTTGATACAGTTTTGCATAATTATACCAATGGTGTATTTAGGTATATTTATATAGACCAGTTTATTTACTTCAGCCGAATAATACGTTCGGTTCGGCAACAATTCGTTGTACATTTTTATGTCCTATAACGTCAACTATTCGGTTATCAAGAAGCGTGGTAAAGTGTTGAAATGTTGTTTACAAAATTATTGTGAATATTTAAAATAAAATGAAGTTTTTAAATATTTATATATTATGTTTGGCATTATGCTTAAAGGATTTTATAAGCAGTAAGTAATTTTTATCTTACCTCACCAAGACATGGCCCGAATAAGCCTACGTAGGGACATAGGTAGTTACTTTAACCTACTTGCCTATTTCTTATTTAGTACGATATTCACCTCAGCTAAGCGTCGTGGCTACTCACTGTATTCGCTGCCAGTATATGCTCTACCTCTTGCCGAAATGTAACTGCACAGCTATAATGTGATTTAAAGATTATTAATCAGTTCTTTTCTGCAATTTGTTGAGTCTTAGAAAACCAGACGTAATTAAAATCTATTATGTACCTACTATTAATTCTTGAAAATCCCTGTATGTACCTAACTAAAACCATGTGACTACGCTTCAGTTAGAAAATATCATATATAGGAATATTCATGGTTTTTATGTAGGTATACATATTATGTATTTCTATCTTAAATTGGGTCAACAATGACGTCAATGTTTGCAACATTGACGTCATTGTTGATATAAGTTAAACGATTATGATCCAAATTCTGAAGAAGTATATAAGTGCGTATGATGTATACGTTGCTATATGTATTTTGGCAGGTTTTCCTTTTAACAATTACACTAATATATATGGCGAGGATTATGGCACAAACTGGATATTTCTGCCGGACGGCGATGGTATACCACACTATGTAAACCTAAGAAGATACGAATACGACGTAATGCTTGACGTGCGAGGTTCTACGGCAGATGACATCGAGTTTAGACTATATCTTGGGTAAGATATCACTTGGCATCCAAATATTTTAGCCCTACCTAAATGGTAGGGCTAATATATTTGGATGCCAAGTAAGTAAAATCACATAGGTACTTAAATATAAAAAAGAACTAAATCTTATGTATCCTGATCAGCGATGTGCGCAATTAAGCCCAATTAAATACCTACTTTCTGAGGTCAAGGACACGACGTATACTTCTATGTACTTGTGAGTCTCTGATATCTTCTTTTCCATTTAGAAATGACACCGATACCTACATCATGTTGGATGAATGGGCACGACCTCTCCAAGACAATGGCTATGACAATACAAGTTACGTTTTGACATTGTCTGATAAACCCCTAAAAATTATCACTCATGGCTGGAAGTCATCTGTGGATAAAGAAGGAGTAACGAGTATTAAAAATGCTTATATAGAATCCCAAAAGGTTAACGTAATAACCATAGATTGGAGTGGTATAGCAGAGTCAATATTCTACCATTGGGTAGCGAATGAAACGAAAGCTATTGGAGCCAGAGTGGCAAAATTTATAGGTGAACTACATATCAGACATAACGTGAGTGGTGAACAATTACATCTAATCGGGCATAGTCTCGGAGCTCATATTATGGGAATAGCAGCATCCAGGTCTAACTTTACCGTGGATAGAATCACAGGTAATTATGTCTTACGAATTAATTACGTACTTCATCGTTGCCTTATTAGCTATTACTTACATATATTTTTATTATTTATATATATTTATTATAGGGAGATAAGTCTATCGCTGATTTACTGGGCTTATTACTAGACTCCGTTCTTATACCGAGATCTATTTACTTTGTTGTTTTGTAATCTACCTATAAATGAAGAACTTATATTAGTGAGTTGAATATAAGTAGTAGGTACAACAGCGACGATTGGAAAGTGTTTAAAATGTAGATATGTATGTAGCCTCTTAATAAAATACTTAATAATTTTGTTAATAATGTACCTACCTTCCAACAATGTACGAATAGACAAAAATAAACACAATGTCTCTCATTATTACTACAGTAGCTGGTGATGATCTCATCCTGAGATTCAAGGGGCAACGAACTTTATCTTGAGAATTATTACTTTGGCAATCATAATGTCGATTGGTTTTTACCTCTGAAGTACATATTTTCTTTAGTTTCTTTACACGTTGAATAAAGTTCAATATAGGCATCTGAATTACAAGGTGTCACAAAGTAAACTAGGAAATTTAAGTGGTTGTTTAAACTAATATTTAAAAGTGGGTACTTAATCTGAAATTAAACAAACAAGTATTCGTCATAAGAATTTGCTGTAATTTTCATTACTCATAAATAATTAAAGTTGGATCGCGACGCTTTAATGCAGTCCTCGGTTCAACTGTCGTAATTGAGGGTGGTGGCCGTGGCGCAACGGTGTCGCGCCGCGCCGGCCGCGTGTGCCGGGAGCCAGACCTCACGCGCAGCCCCTCAGTACCGTGAAAAAGACTTAACAATTTTTTTTGTTTCATGTTTGTTTTCGGGTATCGATTAACCTTACGAAATTGCAAGAATTGATTTTTCGACACTTTATACATATGTATAAGCCCGCCCGCATAGTTATAGGTGTAGTTCCGTCAAAAGGAGAAACATTTCTAACCGATCATGTGACCTCTTTTGGCTATATTGAATCTTTCGTTTTTTGCAGAAAGACAACCTTTGGTCTAAATTAAATGTGTATCTATACTATATATAATATTATAATGCTGAAGAGTTTGTTTGTTTGTTTGCTTGAACGCGCTAATCTCGGAAGCTACTGGTTCGGATTGAAAAATTATTTTAGTGTTGGATAGCCTATTTATCGAGGCAAGCTATAGGCTAAATAACAACACGCTACGACCCACGGGGGTGGCGCAGTAATGATAAACGTGGGTGAAACCGCGGGAACATCTAGTGTTATAATATAAGACTTATAAGGCAGAGGTATTACAAAGATATCGGACACATAGAACGCTCTAACTCGGCTGAAATGTTTATTTTGTAAGTTACACAATATTTTCCAAGTAGCCCTGAGGATTAAAGTGTGTGGAAGTGTGGGAATCCATTTTTTGCAACGTTCGGTGTTTGATTTTTATCCTAATACTAGCTGTAACATAATGCTTACTGCACTAACCGTCCAAACCTTTAGCATTATTATACTTGGCACTTCCAAACCAAAATGCACGTCAATCTTTATTAACTGTGTTTCAGTCATATTTTATTTAGCTTTTTTATAGATAATATTTCAATGTTACAGGTCTTGATCCAGCTAGACCTTTATTTGAATACCCATTTCAACAAGATCTGGCAAAACTAGATCTATCCGATGCCAAGTTCGTTGATGTGATTCACACGTGTGGTGGTATCTTAGGTTTTCAGGCACCTATCGGAACTGTTGATTTTTATCCCAATAATGGCACTCCTCCTCAACCAGGGTGTGAGAGTCTTCAAAAAATATTTGGTCAGTAATTTTTTCCTGATGCATATAAGGTTCAAAAAAATTTGGCCGATACTTATTTATACTTATAATTTATTACAGAAGCATGCAGCCATGGTCGATCGTTTGACTACTTCAGCGAATCAATCAAATATCCGTTGGCTTTTCCTGCACATCGGTGTTTTAGTTGGACTGATTTTTTAGGAAATAGATGCAGTAAACGCGGATATATGGGAGAAGCTGTCGGCAGAAATATGTCGGGAAAATATTATTTAAAAACAAATGCATATCGACCTTTCGGCTTTGGCGCGAAATTTTCATTATGATTCATAATTTGTGTAATTCTGAACTATCACCCAAGCATATTGCTAAAATAGAATGGCAGATAAAAAGAAACATCTTGAATAGTTTAGCCTACCATTATCTCTATAATTACGTAGAAAGTGTCATTTTGGTCATTGTCAAATATCTGAAATTAATCAGCCTAAGTTAACCTACCTACCTATTCCAAAACATAATAATGCAAAGTATGACATTAGTATTATAGAAGATATATATTGTTTTTTATACTAATTCTGTAGTTCATCCACACTATGTCAGCAATACGATAGCGAATGTAGGTAGTCTAAAAGAAAGCCATATATATAAATTGTAATCGTATACCTAGTATGAAAGTATAATGATAAGCAATGTAAAGTCTTTGTATATAGCCTGTCGAATTTAAAGCTAATGGGTAGGTAATTATGGGACACTAGCTTTTGCCCGCGAGCGGGAGAAGACTTGAGAAAAAGCTGCTTCTCCCACGGCCAGCTGTATGTGGCATGCTCCGGAGTAAGCGCATAGAGTAGCCTGGTGATTCTAGCACCCGAAGGAAAAACAAAAAATATTGTTTACAAAGAAATACTGCGGTAGGTGTAGTATTTCGATTTCGTTGTAAAAAGATAACTTTCACTTTTTCGTTCGTTGCGTTTCACGATTTCGTTGTAAAAAGATAAAATGTAACTTTCACCACATCATAGCATCATAGCTCATGGCCGAGCTTCGTGTTCATAAAATATAACAAAATTTTATTTTATTTTCATGTTTATTTAACCTTTAAATCCCTACACTATAATAAAGATTGTTATATTTTATAAGTATTCAAACATTTTAACATAATAATTTATATGTTATACCTATTATAACAAAATTAATACCTAACGTAACAAAAACAATTAAAGTCCTATTCGAAACATTTTCGACTTCTACGCGGACCAAGTCGCGGGTAAAAGCTAATCTATTATAAAATACGTATACTCCAGCGGAAGCCCGAGCGACATGAGCTCCGCGGTGAAGTGTTCTATCGACTGGCCGCGCGGCACCGGTGGCCGGGCGGGGCGCAGTAGCAGGTAGCGAGGCGACCGGCTGTGTCTATTGTTTAGGTCGGGCTCGCATTCCGCTAAATACCTAATGACAAACTTTATTGGCAAATCACCCCCAAAATAACTTTCTAATCCTTTTTAACCCCGTTAGGGGATGAATTTTAATAAAATACGATACACGTTTTCCATTAATTCTGATAAAAAATCTTTATGCAAAATTTGAAGTAGATTGGACCAAGGATTCACGTTGTCCCATACAAACATTGCCACTCTTTTTCACCCCTTTAGGAGTAGAATTTCGGAAAATCATTTCTTATCGGATGCCTCCGTTATACAAAGAACACACCCTCCAAGTTTCAGGTTTCTACGATCAGCGGTTTAGGCTGTGGGTTGATCCGTCAGGACAAAGCATTTTATATGTATAGATTATGGCATTCACATAAATTATTTAAGAATCTACCTACTTTAGCATAATGGCTAAGACGCAACGTTTAATTACTTAAGTACATAAAATATGTTTCTGCATACTATTTTATAGACATAACTAGCATTGGGCTATATGTTTTCGGCCTAATTTTGCGTCCCATAAAGTTAAAAGGCATTATATTACATAGTCGTTAGATATAACTAGGGTACTGCATTGTGTCAGTAGATTACGGTACGACGGGATAACCCTTGGGCCACCAATACGCCGCTAACATGTTAATTTTAAAGGGTTAATTCTTCGGGCGTATTCTAAATTTTCAAATCTAATCATAATAAAGTAATTTCTAGGTATGTATATTAATAATTTACGTAACAACTAAGACTGAGTTTACAAAATGTTATATAATCCCGTAAAACGCGGCAGAAACAAGACACAATTGATTTACAATGGTCATTATGAGGCAACCTTTTGCGTTGGAAAAGTTTATACCTATTTACGAAATACATTATGTAATGAGAGACATGGGGTGGGTCAACATTCTGATTGATTATGTCACACTTTGTACACATCATATTGTGTAAATAAATATAATAAGCAACTTGTTTATGTTGTTTGTGTACTACATTAATAAATTACTATTTTTGTAAATATAATAATATTAAAGTGTATTATTTTTTTTACTTAATTATTGATACCTTACTAACGTTGGATTTTTCAATTATTCTTCAATATAAAATAATAATTAGGCAGACATAATTATGTTATGTTATTATATTATATTTATATACAGTAATATAAAATCTTGCACGTTATTTAACTCATTCAATGCGGCGCATGCAGATCAGCGGCTCCAAGTATCATGAAGTCTAGTTGTGGTTTGCTTCTTCTTGGGTTTCACTATTTGAATTACTGGATCCTAAGCTGGTGGTACATTCCAACCATCTTCTCTATTGAAATTGGGATGTTTTTTGATTTCAATAGCCTCGCGAAGCATCCTGGGTAGGAATCGGTGTTCTTTAGCGAGAATCTGTGGTTTGTCAAATCTCCGGTAGTGGTTGGTCCCCTGTTGTACATGTTCACACACAGCAGACTTCAACGAGCGTTGGTGTTTTACATCAGCTATGTTTTCTTTTATGCGGGTGCCTATGCTTCTCTTGGTTTGACCAATGTATGAGAGTCCACAGCCACAATCTATTTTATAGACCCCTGCATCTTGTAAAGGTAATTGGCACTTGACGGGTAGTAAAAATTGACTTATCTTCATCGGCGGCTTGCAGTATGTGTTGATTGAAGCTCGCTTCAAGATGTAGCCAATCTTGTGAGTGATAACCCTTATATAAGGCAAAAGGTACAGTGTTAAATAAACAACGCGATAAAATCCGTATATAGTAGTTTAATTTCAATTAGGTACAACAGTTGAACCATGGGTATGGTTTATGAAATGAAAATATAAAATGGTTTGCAAACCTTGATAATATGCGGAGTTATCAACTATATCAATTTTGCTTTAAAAATAATGTTTATACCACAAAAGAAACATTTATCAAATAAAGACAAATTACTCACTATTTATATTCATAATCAAAAAAAGAAAACTGCAGATATTCCTTTTCTCAAATTTCTTTCAACAAATCTTTGCGAATCTTATATAAAACTGGCTAAATTAATTAAATATATTATTCTGCTCTCTAAAAACCGTCGTTATTGCAACAATTATGGCGCATTACTGAAGATTTCTCATGGATTCGAAATTAATAAATTCAAATTCATAACAAAATGCTGAAAACGCCGATTGGGGTGTTTTTTTTATTTCATCAAGTGCGGCTCACGCCGATCGGCGTTTACATTAAATATGAGCCGCATCTGGCTAGTGAAAGCAAAATTTGTTGCCGCATTGAATAGGTTAATATGGATGTAACGTCATAATATATCGCACCCCCCAGTGCAATAAACGCGTAAGTACTATTACCTTGATTATTGAAATTGTAGATTCAAATAATGCAAGTAATGATACAAAAGCTCAATTATTTTTACAGTGATTAAAAAAAATAAAGGCTTTATACCAAAATAATCATTTGTTTCGTCGTAATAACTTTGATATTTATCATTCATAAAATACTATACAAATCTATCTAATCTACTTAATACTTACTTACTTTATACTTACTAGGCTTATATACTAATACTATACAGGTTGGATTAAACAGTGAGGCTTTATTTCTAACTACATATAGTATGTACCACATACAATCTCTACACCAAATTTCAGTTCAATAGTAGCAGTAGTTTAGCCACAGGATAGACTTTTAGTTTTTGCTAAATGGCAACGGGTTGTATCTGCCCTAACAGCTGACCGAGAGTCTAAGCATACGTATACGTAAAATGTTGCCGCTCTTGCACTTTTATGAAGAGAGTGAACAAATCATAATAAACGTCCCGCTCTTATTCAATAAGAGTAAAAGAAAAGAAAATAGATCACTATGCACACTTGAAAGCGATTGGGCCTCGGTCATTAGCCCGACGGCTGGCGTCCACATTTGGAAAGACCATCGTACCTATTGTTTGGGTCCGGGAATTACCGGATCCTAACGAGTTAAAATCTCCAAAAATTAAAAGAACTTTTTTAGTTTGCGACAGCGCAGCGCCCGAGCCGTTTGGATCTTTGGATTAAATATTGTTTGTGTTTGGCCTTTTTAACTTTGTGACACACTGTTTGTTTTTTGTTTTTATTGTGATTACTTGATTAGACACGCTGATTGCAATAAAATGCCTCGCGTCACGTACACGTCGTCCGAATACACTGACATGATATTGATATACGGTGAATGTCACGGAAATGCCGCCCTAGCGCTGCGAACATACAGAGAAAGGTATGGAGACAGCCGTACATGTCCCAGCAATGCCCGCACTATAGTAAAGGCAGTACAAAGGACACGGGAAAATAAACCCATAGTGCCGCATCAAGAGGGAGTAGCTGCACAGCGGATACCCGCTGCACGAGCTGCAAGAACAAATCTTGGAGCATTTAGCCCGTAACCCTACAAGCCTTTATAGAGCCGCGCAACAATTCAGAGTAAGTCGTGGCACCGTGCATACGGTTTTAAAACGTAATAGGCGCAAACCTTACAAATTTAGAAAAGTCCAAGCCTTATTGAGCCGAGACTTGCCGGTTAGGAATAGTTATTGTCAGTGGCTGTTAAATTACGTTACTATCGACGATAACTTCTTATCCAATATTGTGTGGACCGATGAGAGTACATTTACGCGCAACGGCATTTAGAACAGACAGAATCGTAGATATTGGAGTGAAGAAAACCCACACATGTTTCGGGAGTCCGAACATCAATACCGCTTTTCACTGAACGTGTGGGCATGCATAAAAATCATGTCATCGACCCAATTTTTTTTGACGGCACCCTTAACGCGACAAAGTTTTTGGACATATTAAATGGTCCCGTTAGTGAGTACGTAGATGAATTGTCCGTAGCCGAATATAGGCGGTTGTGGTACCAGCTAGACGGCGCGCCTCCACATTCAGTGGTGTCTTCCAGGGCGCGACTCACAGAAATGTTTGGGCAGATTCAGCCCCGTACGATGGCCCCCCCGATCTGCGGACCTAACGCCTATGGACTTCTTTTTGTGGGGGTACGTGAAAGGTAAAGTGTACGCCACGGATGTAAATACAATAGACGAACTTAGAAATAGAATAATTGTAGCATTCAATAAATTAAAAAGCTTGGTAGCGGACAATAACTTCATTGTAAGACTACAAAATAATATCTTACGTCGATATCAGTTGTGTGTAAATGAGAATGGTGGACATATTGAAAATTTAAAGATTTGAGGTGATTTGTGTAGTTAGTAATAATTATGTAGGTACTAAATATTATGTTCTCTTTGACTAAAAATTGTGTTGTGCCCGTAAAACTGTATTAGCTACGTACACACTTGAAACATCTGTGGCTCCGCCGCGCCGCCCGCCATCGGCAAAATGAAAGACAACAGAATGCGACGTTGCCGTTTTGTTATGCAAGTGACCGCAGGTTAGTGTAAATGATTATAAATGGTGTTTGCGTATTAAATTGTTTTAATTTGTTTGAAAAAAGTGATTTTCTATTTTTATCTTTATCGAGTTTTTAACCGTTTTGAATTAACACTGAGCCCATATGGAATACTCTGTCCATTTTAATGCCCATCGGTCATAGCCACCTTGTATAATCCTATCATGAAGATATGTTTGTGTCTTATTTGGTTAAGAATAACAATAATAAAAATTTAATCATGTTTTCTGACCAAATCGGTGTAGGTTTTAGTAGACTCATAAATTCTTATACAGAGTCTCCCTGTGTAAATATTTGTTTCCCTGGGGCTAGGTTAAGTACTTTAACTGTTATGTTAAAAATGACAACTTTAAATTCTGAATCGACCATAGTAATTCTATATGGTGACAGCTTATCTGTCACAAAAAATGAGGCTTTACATTTAACTGAGGTAATTGAATCATTACATAGTAAAGTAGGGTGTAACTTTATTCTTTGCGCTTTACCTTATTCCTATTCATTAACACAGGAACAGAATAGATATATTCAAAATCTGAATTTATTATTTTATAACAGTACATGTTATACAAATTATACAAAATTCTTTGACACTAATAAGTTTATTAGTAGATTTTTATTGACTAAAGATACAATGTATCTTTCATATTTTTATAAAAAACAACTTGCTAAGTTATTAGCATTTAATATATTATTATTTAGAGACACAGGTACCAGTACGGTAGTGAAGATTTTAGATCATAGTAGTAATATTACTACTAATTCCTATATTGATACTTCAATTAGTTTAAACTATTAGATGAGACAAAGGATAGGCAGTCACATAGTATTAGACTTATTCACCAGAATATTCAGGGTCTATCCGGCAAGGAGTTAGAATTTGATTTATTTTTTAAAGAACATGACATCCAAATATGTTGCTTAACAGAACATTGGTTAAGAAGTAGTCAACTAATATTTAATAATGAACATTATACCGTTGTAAGTGCGTTTGTAAGAAGGAATTCTATACATGGTGGCTCTCTAATATATGTATGTAATAATCTTAAATTGTAAAATCTTTCTATCGAGCGCACTGTTGAATTATCTTGTGTGGAGCTGGAGCAACATGTCATACTTTGCGTGTACCGACCACCGCAGAGTGACTTTAGTGTATTCGAAACAGTAATGGAGGATATATTAAAACGCTTAAGTTATGGTAATAGGCATATAGTAGTATGTGGTGATTTTAATATTAATTTACTTCAGCGATCAGTTCTTTCTGTAAGACTTATTAGTTTATTTAGATCATTTAATTTAAATAATTTATTTTTCGAACCAACCAGAATTACATCACACTCTGCTACGTGCTTAGATAATATATTTTGCGAATGCCAATTTCTAAATAGGGCCATATTGAGTGATTTGACATCCGACCACTGTGGGCAAAAGGTTGTATTTCCTATAAATACAATTAAAAAAGAAACTATCATCACATGTAGACCAATGACATCTAATCGCATAAAGGAATTTAATAATAACATTAATGCCAAGGTTGTCAATATGGACCTAGATTGCAATAGTCCAGACGAACTATACGAGTCTCTGCTTAAAGTCATTACACTCGGGCACGCCACGAACGTGGCGGTAAGTCCCGTGTTTGAGGAGTGGCTGGAGAGGCGGCATGGCGCCCTCACCTTCCGGCTGACACAGGTACTGACTGGCCACGGTTGTTTTGGCCAGTTCCTGTGTCGTATACGCCGGCAAGAGACGCCCGGTTGTCACCACTGCGGTGACTGCCGCGACGTTGTAGAGGACACGGCGCTGCACACTTTGCCGGTTTGCCCCGCCCGGGCATCGCAGCGCCGTGAGCTGATCGTGGCAGTCGGATCGATTGCCCTCTCGCTCCCGGCCGTAGTTCAGTCTATGGTCCGGAGTGAGAGGTCGTGGAACGCCGTCGCCTCCTTTTGCGAGGAAGTCATCTCCATCAAGGAGGCGGCGGAGCGGGAGAGGGAGCGTTTGAACCCTCTCCCCAACCGCAGAGCCGGGCGCCGGAGGGCGCGCGATGACCTCCAGCCACCCTGAGGTTTGACCTGGGGGTGGCGGGCTTTGTGGGCCTGCCCGCCATCCGTTCAGCACCAGGTCCGAGAGGCGGCGTGCGTGTTCCCAAGCGCGCCTCTGTGTCGAGTCCGTCAAAAAAAAAAAAAAAAAAAAGTCATTACACTGGAATATAACAAAATTTTTAAAATGGACATTTTACAAAAAATTAAAAGTTAAGTTTTGTGATTGGGCAACACCTGGGATATATACAAGTAGAGCTAAGTTATATGAATTATATGGAATAAAAAAATATAATTTTGATCCAAATTTTATTAAATATGTTAGAAATTATTCAAAATTATTTAAAAAGGCTTGTGCTACAGCCAAGTCCCTTTATTTAAAAAACAAAATTCGAAATGCCGACGATAAAATTAAAGCTACTTGGAATATTATTAATAATGAAACTGGACGCACCAAGCAGCGTGATAATACTATTAAACTTAATGTAAATAATAAGATAATTTCAAATAACTTGCAAGTAGCTGAAACATTTAATAACTACTTTGCAAAGATACCTATTAATACAACTAGTTCCTTAAGGTCTTGCCCAGTAAAAGCAGAATCCTTGGTTAGGGATAGCGTGGTGGAGTGTAAAGTCCTGTTTAGTTTTAAATATGTACATCCGCATGACATAATAAAAGTATTTAAGTCACTTAATTCAAAAAAATCAGCTGACTTGTGGGGTATTTCTATGAAATTAATTACAAGTATTATTGATAACGTAGCGCCACACCTAGCTGCAATATTCAACGGATGCATTGATGTGGGCATTTTTCCCAATTTAATGAAATGTAGCAAGATAATACCATTATTTAAAAATGGATGTAAAAGTGATCCATGTAATTTCAGACCGATTTCTATATTAGCTGCTATAAGTAAAATATTTGAGAAAATTATATTACAGCAATTAGAGAGCCACTTTAACGTAAACAACTTATTTCATACTCAACAATATGGTTTTAGAAAGGGTCGATCTACAATAGATGCGGGTGTTACACTTTTAAAACATATTTTTGCTGCTTGGGAAAATTCGCAAGATGCCATTGGCGTATTCTGTGATCTCTCAAAAGCCTTTGACTGCGTTGAACATCAAACGTTATTGCGAAAGCTCAGGCATTATGGAATTCGAAATGCTGCACTCGACCTCGTTGGTTCTTACCTAAGCGATAGATTACAACATGTTGAAATCAACGGAAGTAGATCTTCTGGATTACCAGTCGCAATGGGCGTACCACAGGGCTCAAATTTAGGACCCTTTCTGTTTCTAGCGTACGTGAATGATTTGCCGTTCTTCGTACAGAATTTGTGCGACATTGTATTATTTGCTGATGACACATCACTTATTTTTAAAGTAGACCGTAAGGCACCAAATTTACAGGGTGTTAATCCTTCACTCGCGCAAGTCCTGGACTGGTTCACGGCGAATAATTTACTACTCAATTAAAAAAAAACAAAATGTATTAAGTTTACATTGCCTAATATAAAGAGTCCTAGCATAAACGTTAATTTAAATAATGAAACAGTAACATTTGTACAATCCACAGTTTTCTTAGGCATTACTTTAGATGATAAAGTTCAGTGGGGCGCTCAAATATCGTGTCTTGCAGGGAGACTTAGTTCAGCAGCATTCGCGGTTAGGAAAGTAAGACAGCTTACTGATATAGATACTGCGAGACTAGTATATTTTAGTTATTTTCACAGCGTTATGTCCTATGGCATACTATTGTGGGGTAAGGCAGCTGATATTGAAACAATTTTCATTCTTCAAAAGCGTGCAGTACGTAGCATTTATAATTTAGGCACACGAGTTTCCCTGAAAGAGCGTTTTAAAGAAATTGGTATACTTACTGTTGCGTCGCAATATATATTTACGAATATTATGTTTATAAAACATAATATTCACTTATATAATAAGAATAGTGATATTCACAACTTAAACACTAGAAATAAGCATAAGTTGGTAGGTCCGTATCATCGTTTACATAAAGTTCACAATTCATTTGCGGGACTTAGTATACGCTTTTTTAATAAACTACCGATTGATATTATAAATTTACCTTTACTAAAATTTAAAAGTGCTGTTAAAAGTCAGCTTATCCGGAAGGGCTATTATTCAATCAATGATTACTTAAATGATAAAAACTCATGGAACTAGTTGCATTTCAAACTCATGGAATTAGTTCATACAGGATTCAAACAATGTATGTATTATATAAGTCAATTTAGTTATGTGAAGGTACTTCGTGTTTATTTGGTGGTGTTAAAGTATTTTTCTTTTCTTTTAAACAAACTTTATAAGTATTAACGTAAATTTTGTTTTAACTACATTTAGTCACGAACTACCTTTTCATGTCACAAAGTGTAAGAGTATGCGTCCTCATGCCATACTACTGTCTATTACAAATGGCTACGTACTGATAAATATGATTTCAAATCTCAAATGCTTTTTACACAATATTACCAACTTTTCTTTATTTTAGAATTTAGTTTTATATGGACAGTGACATATGGCATAATGACTGCAACACCTGGTACATAAATGAGTTGTAAAATACTGAAATTATAAGTTGATGGCGATTTAAAAGAGTGGCTTTGAGTTTCTTGCAGGTATCTTCTCATAGGCTCAACCTTTTGCCTGAACCTTGCAACTAACATAAATGTAAATTCAGTAAATATAATAAACTCACTAACCCATTTGACGTTCATAAGTGTTACTTTGTGACCCAAGTGAATAAATTATTTTTGACTTTGACTTTGACTATTAAAAAAGAGTATTTTTATAAAATTTTGAGTATTTTAATATACTCAAAATTTTATAAAAATACTCTTAATCGTAGGTATGTTATATCCTTGTTTCGCTAAATTAAACAACATAATGGTGCCAATTCTGTTGTCACAAAATTCTCTTAGCTTAGCTAAAAATCTCTAAAATTTAGTCTAGTCCTGTCAAACATGACATTTCGTATTCTGAAATCGCTAAAAGTGACAGGACAACTGAGAATTTTATGACAACAGAATTGGCACCATTATCATAGTATAATAAGAATAGTAGGATAGCTTTATGCAAATCGGCCGCCGCCGGTTTGAATGTACGCGTGAGTCGCCGGCGCCGTGTACGCACGCACATTTCACGCAAACAATCACACAGCCGGACGGGGCGGCCGCCCGGGGACTCTGTACACAGATGATGCGCCACGCGTTTGATCGCGCACATTCACGTACTACACTGCTCGCCCGCTCGAATTCGCTGCTCTCACCGGCCACTTTATATCCATTTAGTTTTGTAATAAACGTTATTATGACTTCAAAAAGAGCCAACAAATATTGTAGTGTCTTCGGGTGCCTCAATAACAACTCCTCAAACCCGGAATTATCATTCTTCCAAATACCTACTGAACGAGAAGCTTAAGTACCAATCTAAACATTTTTCTAATTAAATTAGGTATGTGTATGTACGCTAATACACTAGCTCAGTAGGCTAATTCACGTAATTAAATAAGTTCAGTTGCAGTGCAGTTGCAGTTAAGTTGCGATCAAAATAGCCCATTTCGTACTCTCGTAATTTTGACAACCGCTGTTAAATACGCTCGCGTCAAGTTCGCGTCACGCGAGCGCTTTAGAGTATTCTACTGTTGCGCGTTTTATGTGCGTGATTCAGATCGCAACTTGATCGGTATTCACCTATTCATTTGACGTTTCAAATGACAATTTAGTCCGATCAACGTGAAACGTTAAACGTGCGATTCCATGCGATTACTTAGTGAGTAAATTAATTTCCCTCATGTGGCCACACCGTGGGTAAATTTAACTGATGTAATGGCCCAAAAGCCTGAAAGCCATGTCAAAAGTATTACATACGACTGACATACAGTTGACGCGCATCACACGCGCAGTTTACGCATAGCTTACGTGCAGCTCACGCGCAGCTAAACAATTACAAGAATACCATTTTGCAATAGGACGTAAACTTCATTGCAACTGTACCGCAACTTAATCGGCGCGTCAAGAAATTACGTGAATTAGCCTACAGGTTTCTAAATTGAGCATTTGAGTTCGATGTTTTGTTTCGAGTTTGAGTTTGATGTTATGTTCAGAGTCTGGTGTACTATGTTATAAGTAGGTATGTATTTACAAACAAAAATTATCATACAATGTGTTAAACGACAGTAAATTAAACTAGTTCCTCGTCATATAGGGTGATTAGATAGTTATATCGCGATATAATATAATATATAATATAATATCCTACCACATACACACAACACTATCTAGTCCAAACTAAGCAGAGCTTGTACTATGGGTACTAGACAATGGATAAACATACATATATACTTTTTTTTTTTGTAAATACATACATATTATACATAGAAACACCCAGACCAAGACAAACATCCATGTTCATGCACACAAATATTTGTCTTGTGCGGGAATCGAACCCGCGACCTCAGGCGTGGCAGTCGGTTACACTAACCACTACGCCATCGAGGCCGACATATAACGCTGTCAGAATTTGAAAAAAAAAAATATTCAAACTTAAATTGTGAAGTAGGTACCATATTCAGTGCGATCACTTATAAAAGCGGCGAAAAAGCACGCGCGCTGACAAACCCTGCGCCGCGCGCCGTTGTGTTTTGTTGAAACGGTGTAGATATTAACACGGGTATTCATTTCAGCACTTACTAGTCACTGTTGGATTGAGTGAATTGAGTGATTGATGTTTAAAATTTGATTTTCATTTTATTTCGTAATATAGCTTTGGTTATAGTCATAGTTTAGTTGTTTAGTTTACATACGTAGTTATTAATAATTATAATATGTACTTCAGGGGTGTTATGTGAGATGTTTTGTTCATAATTCGTTTTTTAATATACCTACATACTTCTAAGCGACTATAATGTGCCCGCAGTCACAGAATATATAATAGTAGGTACTAGATACCGGGTACTAGATACTAATTTATTTCGGAGTATCCATTAGTTTGATATTCAAGAATATTGTTTAATTAATTTGACGTATTCGTTTAATTGTTTCAGGCGCTTGAAATGGTTACGATTAATCGATCGCGAAGATTTGTCCCATAAGTCTACACTTCACATAGTCGTGTGTCAAGTACATTTCACAGCAGAAGATATATCCGTGACCCCTAGTCGAAAAGTATTAAGGAAGAATTGTTCACCGTGCTTACATTTGCCTAAGAATAAAGATCAAGTCAACAACACGTCAGTCAACACCACAACCCAAACTGATATACCGGCATGCAGTGTTTAATGCGAAACAAATAAAATCAGTACGTCAGACTAGATAATTCAAACTTCCACATCGCTTTCTGCTGATACTCCGCGCAAAAGGAAATTGAAATCTGATTTGTCAAATTTAAAAAAACGGCTAAAACTTCATGGAATAGGACACAGTTCACGTAAATCGCAGAAAGACATGTTCTTTAAGCTATGTGACCGTTTTTTATCGAAGAACTTAGCAGAAATTATAAAAGCTCAAGTGGTTCTAAAATCAAGTTATTCAGGCAACAGATACACTCTCGCTTACAAAATGTTTTGCTTGAATTTGCATTATATCAGTCCTCAAGCCTATCGTTTATTACAACAAACTCTTTGCCTGCCATGTAAAGCTACGCTAATTAAACTGTATATTCCTATAACGACGCAGGTCAATGACGATTTAATGGCTGCTCTGAAATTAAAAGTAAACAATATGGCTGATAGAGAAAAACAGTGCACTTTAGTAGTGGATGCCATGAATCTCTTTTATAATATTAAGGACGACAAAATCATCGGGTTTCATGAAGTAGATGGCGTACAATCACCGTCACCAGCGAAACATGCTATAGTGGTGTTAGTAAGAGGTGTTTTTGTAAAATGGTCCCAAGCAATAGGGTTCGCATTGTTATCAGAATGTAAAAGTGATGATAATATCTCCAAATGGATTGTCAAAATGATATTAAAACTCTTTGACGTCGGGTTAAAAATTAGAGTATTTGTATCTGATATGGGGTCAGATTTATTGAACGCAGCCAGAAAAAGGGGAAATTCCGTAGAAAAACTTATTTCACTATAAATGATCATAAACTCGGAACGTACAATTATAAGAAAGCAGATTATACCTGCATTAATACACAGTTAAAGAACATAGATTGGCACGATCAATTGTCAACATGTAGCGATGTGGATAGCATGGTTGCAGTGTTTTACGTAAATTTGCGAGAAGTAATCAGTCGCAATGTTGCTAAATCAGTAGCTAGACAGGGAAACTATCCCAAATGGTTTACTCCTGCCTTGATTAAAATGATTCGAGAGAAGAAACAAAATACGAAAACGGTGCAAGAAAACTCAGAATCCCCGCGATCATTATGAATTCGAACTAATGCGGGAAAGAGTAGATAGCAAGATTAAAAAAGACTATAATAGTTACATAACTTTAATTGAGGATAATATAACTAAAAACCCTAAGTCTCTGTGGTCCTTTGTTAAAGATCATAAAAATAAGCAATCTGTCTACCCACCCTCTATGTACCTAGACACACAATATGTCGAGAGCCATTTAGATATATGCAGCCTATTTGCAAAGCACTTCTCATCTACATTCTCCCTAAGTACCCAATCTTTAGACAGAACTACGTCTTGTATTATGCCTCAATTATTATGTTCTAGTACATTAACAAAAATCAGCCTAGCTGAAAGGACAGTTCTTGGCAGACTAGAAGCCATTGATATTAATAAAAGTGCAGGTCCAGATGGTATTCCCCCTATGTTTGTCAAAATGTGTTCAAAAAGTCTTGTAACTCCACTAACAATAATATTTAATGAATCTTTAAATACGTCGACATTCCCTGAATACTGGAAAATGTCGAATGTAGTGCCAATCTATAAAAAGGGTGATAAAAGATCCATAAAAAATTATCGGCCGGTATCTTTATTGTGTGTCTTTTCAAAGGTGTTCGAATCCCTCATACGGCCGAAGCTGTACTGGCATGTTAAAGAGATGATCTCACCTCTGCAACATGGTTTTGTTGCTCGTAAATCTACCAATACGAATTTAATGTGTTATGTAGGTGACCTGGCAAATGCCATTGACTTAGGGCTTCAGACTGACGCGATTTACACTGATTTTTCAAGTGCTTTCGATAAAGTTGATCATGCGGTGCTACTACACAAACTTGAACATAACTTTGGAGTTGGGGGTAGCTTGTTGGCTTGGTTCAAATCATACCTATGTAACAGATGTCAAAAGGTAGTTAAAGATGGATATTGCTCCAACCCCTACGTAGCCATATCTGGAGTGCCTCAAGGCTCGCTTTTAGGCCCTATACTGTTTGTGTTATTCATGAATGATATCGTTACTTATGTTAAACATTCCAAGTGCTTACTCTTTGCAGACGATCTAAAATTATACAAAATAATCAACTCTCCTGAGGAAGCTGCAATGCTACAGGCTGATCTTGCGGGTATCGGTCAGTGGTGTAATATCAATAATATGACAATTAATTCTAGCAAGTGCTATCACATTAAATTTTCGAAAAAAATAATTCCTGTCAGATCTTCATACAAACTTAACGGAGATAAATTGAATGAAGTCACTACAGTTAAGGATTTGGGAGTAGCTATGGATAGTAAATTAAATTTCATCAATCATATCGATTCAATTGTTAAAGACAGCCAAAAAATGCTCGGCTTTATCAAGCGCATAGGTAGAAGATTTAAAAAGTAAAAACCTTACAAATTTTGTACTACGCCTTAGTCCGTAGTCACCTCGAGTATTGTAGTCAAGTCTGGAGTCCATTCTATAAAGTCCACATAGATAGATTGGAAAGCATACAAAGATCATTTACAAGATTCTTAGTGTATAAGGAAAATAGTAATGTTGGAGGAAAGATTAGCAGAAGATCAGGTTACGAAGTTAGACTTAATTATTTTAAAATGTATTCTCTCCAATGTAGACGATCGTACCTTGACATGACATTGCTTCACAAAATTGCCAATGGTACAGTTTCGGAACCGTACCTTTTAAGTCAATTAAACTTTACTGTCCCGAGATTAAATACTCGAAACCACAAAACTACCTTCCACATATATCGTAGTAGAACTAATGTCGGCAAACATTCTCCTCTTCACCGAATTCAAAGCACCTATAACATGTATTCCATCTCCAACAACTTTGACATATTTCATGACAAATTGGCGCAATGGAAGCGTCAAATGCTGCAACCATACTCTACTGAAATGCTTCGTAAGATACGATCATGAGAAATTTCATAATTATATTCTGTATAATAATAATTATTTTAACTAATTTCTGTTTGTAATACTTATTGTTATTATTTTTAATGTCCTTGTTATTTTTCTATATTTTGTGTTCCGTGTTTTATATATTCGTGTTCTATAAACATTAATTGTAAACATGATGTACTTTAAAGGTTACAAGACTTTGCTATGAATGCTGTTTCACACCTGTTATTGGCAAATAGGCTGGTCTGAAACTTATTCATTATTTATATTTTGAATTGTATTACCTATAAGCTGTTGGTGTGCCATTTAATAAATAAATAAATAATAAATAAATAATAAAATCTATTATATTTTCGACACACCTCATTTGATAAAATTAGTTCGTAATAACTTGATGACATATGATTTTCATTTACAAAATAACGGAGTTGAAAAATATGAACATATAGTTAAATTTTACGAGGACGATAAAATCAAGACTTTTAGACAAGCGTATAAGTTAACAGCCATATCAAACCTACTAGCTTCGAAAAAATGAAAGTCCGGTATGCGACGCAACTTTTGAGCAGATCCGTAGCAGCTGGCTTGTCTACATATATAGATTTTAAAATAATTGACGAATCTGCAAGATGCACTGTAGAATTCATACAAAATATCAATGATTTATTTGATCTACTTAATTCGTCGACGTATCGTCACAGTTATGTTTACAAAAGTGCGTTTTACGGCAGTGACAATCAAATACATTTCTTTAATAACATGTTAATGCTTTTTCAACCCTAAAATTATATAATTCGAAAAACGGAAATGACGTCAATCAAATTTATTGATGGTTTTCAAATCACTATCAAGTCTATATTAAATCTGTATGAAGATCTTAAGCAGGAAGGGTTTAAATAGTCGTCCCAATCAAGACGTTATCGAGAACTTCTTTGGAAAGATTCGGTCAAAAAACGGTATGGCTACGGAACCAATCTCTAGGCAGTTCATATCAGCATATAGAAAGATTTATTTTGCTAATATAACACAGGCTCCAAAAGAAGGTAATTGTACTGAAGATCTCACCGAATTTCTTGTAA
Source organism: Catocala nupta (assembly GCA_963675205.1). Classification (NCBI taxonomy): domain Eukaryota; kingdom Metazoa; phylum Arthropoda; class Insecta; order Lepidoptera; family Erebidae; genus Catocala; species Catocala nupta. Next base: position 18,511,549 of record OY776086.1, on the reverse strand, counting down.
ATCTAAAAACCCATCATCATTTGGAAACAGGTGCCAGAGAAATCAAAGAACTTCTTACCAATAGTAGCGATAATAATCAAACACACGAACAAGGGAATGTTTTACGTGAAATTTTACGGTTCGAATACGCACAATTTCAACTGCCTGAGAAAAACTCTTTTTTTAATGTTTGTGGTGCTTTGTTAAAAAAGTGTGTAGATTTCCATAAGCACTGCGAAATTTTAAAACTCTACGCCGATGCTAATCAGCGCTCTTGCAATTTCAGTTCAGAAACTAGATACACTTATTACAAGAATTATGGCACAGATAGAAATTTACTGATGGTTCCACCCGATGATTTTTTTCGTCAACATCGAAAGGATGGAGCAGGTGTTTTTAACGGAATTTAAAAAGGACCATATCATCATCAAAATTGCATCATATATCTATCTGACGTCATTTCCGTTTTTTGAATTATATAATTTTAGGGTATGAAAAAGCATTAACATGTTATTGTTACGGCTAGTGCCCTCTGTCGGCACTGTGGGGAAGAGTCGGCGGTTTCTAATAATAATTTATTACAGCACCATCTATTGACATCTTACGGAACTACGTATTTGTCGATACGAGTTCAGTGGAGAAAGCGCTGGCACATTCTCAAATCATCGCGCTGTTGTGTGCCGTGTGTGACGTTTTCTGAAAAACTCCAGAAGCGCTTCACCCGCGTATAAATAGAGCGCACGCGCACAGTTTACTATCGTAAGCGGTCAAGTGTTCATCGAAGCGAACGGAAGCGGCAATACTACGGAGTTTGAAGCAGTTACAGTGGAAAAGTGTAATATAGTGTTTCTTGTGTGTTTAAGTTAATTGTGTACTAGAATAAAACGTGTTTTAGTCGGTAATATTGTTTTGTATTCTTATCCGTCGAACCCAGCACGTAACATTATTAAAGAAATGTATTTGATTGTCACTGCCGTAAAACGCACTTGTGTAAACAGAACTGTGACGGTACGTCGACGAATTAAGTAGATCAAATAAATCATTGATATTTTGTATGAATTCTACAGTGCATCTTGCAGATTACTCAATTATTTTAAAATCTATATATGTAGACAAGCCAGCTGCTTCGGACCTACTCAAAAGTTGCGTCGCATACCGGACTTTCATTTTTTCGTAGCTAGTAGGGTTGATATGGCTGTTTGTTAATTTATACGCTTGTCTAAAAGTCTTGTTTTTATCGTCCTCGTAAAATTTAACTGTGTGTTCATATTTTTCAACTCCGTTATTTTGTAAATGAAAATCATATGTCATCAAGTTATTACGAACTAATTTTATCAAATGAGGTGTCGAAAATATAATAGATTTTATGATCATTTATAGTGAAATAAGTTTTTCTACGGAATTTCCCCTTTTTCTGGCTGCGTTCAATAAATCTGACCCCATATCAGATACAAATACTCTAATTTTTAACCCGACGTCAAAGAGTTTTAATATAATATTGTCAATCCATTTGGAGATATTATCATCACTTTTACATTCTAATAACAATGCGAACCCTATTGCTTGGGACCATTTTACAAAAACACCTCTTACTAACACAACTATAGCATGTTTCGCTGGTGACGGTGATTGTACGCCATCTACTTCATGAAACCCGATGATTTTGTCGTCCTTAATATTATAAAAGAGATTCATGGCATCCACTACTAAAGTGCACTGTTTTTCTCTATCAGCCATATTGTTAACTTTTAATTTCAGAGCAGCCATTAAATCGTCATTGACCTGCGTCGTTATAGGAATATACAGTTTAATTAGCGTATCTTTACATGGCAGGCAAAGATTTTGTTGTAATAAACGATAGGCTTGAGGACTGATATAATGCAAATTCAAGCAAAACATTTTGTAAGCGAGAGCGTATCTGTTGCCTGAATAACTTGATTTTAGAACCACTTGAGCTTTTATAATTTCCGCTAAGTTCTTCGATAAAAAACGGTCACATAACTTAAAGAAAATGTCTTTCTGCGATTTACGTGAACTGTGTCCTATTTCATGAAGTGTTAGCCGTTATTTTTTAAATTTGACAAATCAGATTTCAATTTCCTTTTGCGCGGAGTATCAGCAGAAAGCGATGTGGAAGTTTGAATTATCTAGTCTGACGTACTGATTTTATTTGTTTCGCATTAAACAATGCATGCCGGTATATCAGTTTGGGTTGTGGTGTTGACTGACGTGTTGTTGACTTGATCTTTATTCTGAGGCAAATGTAAGCACGGTGAACAATTCTTCCTTAATACTTTTCGACTAGGGGTCACGGATATATCTTCTGCTGTGAAATGTACTTGACACACGACTATGTGAAGTGTAGACTTATGGGACAAATCTTCGCGATCGATTAATCGTAACCATTTCAAGCGCCTGAAACAATTAAACGAATACGTCAAATTAATTAAACAATGGTGCCAATTCTGTTGTCACAAAGTTCTCTTATCTTAGCTAAAAATCTCTAAAATTTATTTTCGTCCTGTCACTTTTAGCGATTTCAGAATACAAAATGTCGTTTGACAGGACTAAACTAAATTTTAGAGATTTTTAGCTAAGATAAGAGAATTTTGTGACAACAGAATTGGCACCAATATCCTTGAATATCAAACTAATGGATACTCTGAAATAAATTAGTATCCGTAACCGTATCCTAAATTCAATACCCGTAACATCCCCGGTATCTAGTACCTACTATTATATATTCTGTGACTGCGGGCACATTATAGTCGCTTAGAAGTATGTATATTAAAAAACGAATTATGAACAAAACATCTCACATAACACCCCTGAAGTACATATTATAATTATTAATAACTACGTATGAAAACTAAACAACTAAACTATGACTATAACCAAAGCTATCTTACGAAATAAAATGAAAATCAAATTTTAAACATCAATCACTCAATTCACTCAATCCAACAGTGACTAGTAAGTGCTGAAATGAATACCCGTGTCAGGGGGTACCAATTAGAACAAAAAGTAAACAGTTCCAAAAATAGATCATAGATGGCACTATGAGTTCCAATGTTAATATTAAGATCAATCAAAATGCTTTATTGGAAGAAAATTGACAATAAAATGTTATTATAAATAAACATTGTACATATTTAATTAACGAGTATCAAGGTAAACGCATTTATTTTATGATTTAAAGATATCGATATATCAGTATTTTTAACATTACACATAGGTAATCTACCTATCATTTCATTTTACCTACAGGGCTAGATGAGACGCTAGATGGCTCTTTTATATGTTTATATAAGTCTACAAAAACAATGTGTTTTTATTTCATACCCTTCTTTTCGTTTACTTTAATATTTGTTTATTACCTACTGATTAATAAGAAATTACTTATAATATGAAAAATATGTATGCTTAACAAATGTCAATGTATTAAACAAAACGTTTTGTTGTACTACATGGCATTATATTCAAACACGTGGTCGGTTCTCGTAACTTCTATTGTCAAATTTAATTTGCTTGTGCGGCAGTAGATATAGCGCAGTCGTTGGACTCGTCGGCGTTATAATAATCATTATCTCTGTGCTACCTACTTATTCTGAATTGAATTACAAACTTACGATAGACATGCCGATAGAAATTGAGTTTTATTAAATCATAACAACATTTCACTAAAAATAGTTAGGTAAATATTAAATAACCTATCATAATAATTATTCTATAAAATTAAATACTGTTATTTGTTTATACCGCTTTGTTAGTTTGGTTTTTACGCAATTTCTAGTATTATTTGATCACTAGACGCATCTCAACTAAATCTGTTTCAAAGGGCCTGAAAGCTAGTTAGGCAATAGGCACAGTTGTGATTAGGGTTGCCACCTTTATTTTGAACAAATAGAGTATGTTTACTATCTTAGGTAAAAAGGTACATGATCTGAAAATAAAATATTACTTATTTAACCTGCCTTTTGGTTACCATATTTTTGTTGGTGCTAGTTAAATCTAACAAATATTTATTATTAAGGAAAGTCGTAATCGGATTTTTACAAAATATGTCTATATTAAGATAGATAAACAAATGATTTTATTCAATTTAGGGAATCTTTATAGCGTTGCTCTAAGTTAACAATTAAATAAAACCTGAAAAAGCGGACATAGGTAAAATAAAGTATCTTCACGTCCTTTATTTCCTACTAAAGTATAAATTACGTTTACCCGAAATCACGTACAATACTTTACTATAAAGTACCTACGGTTGGCAACCCCAGTTGTGCTTGTTGTGAATTTCATATCCCTTGATGAAATACGCGACGATCAAGTAAATCATGCTAACTATCGTTTAAAGGAAGGTAGTTCGTAATAAACGTTTTTTTTAATCAACCCGTGACCACGATCCGTGCATGTCGGTCGAAACGTCACGTCGGGCAATCAATATAAGCATATATTACCTTCTAAATACTTTATCGCGAGTAAGATCCGTTAACTAGCTAGCTATATTAAGTACCTAGTTCATAATAGCCTGATAATGTCTTAGTTTATATACAATCTCCTACAACAACAAAACGAAATCTTTTGGAACAAGATACACTCATCGCACGCGCTGATGCAGGCGCGGGGGTGCGCAGGGTAAGACCCGCCCACCCCCCGCGCTACAAGGCCAAGTATGAAACGATGTTTAATATTTGTTTTGCTTCGAAAAATATAAATTATGAGCAATATTTTTAAAAATTGGTTGCGGTTTGCTTCTTCCTGTTGTCGACTTCACGTGACAATATTATGACATCACATTTCGTTTCGAATATTATCATTTACTATTTTACTCACATCACTCACTCATCACATCACAATCATCATTTTTTAACTAGTTACTATTAATGTGTTCATATCTGGTTTGGTTGACATTGTAATAAATATTCGGATGTAATAGTAATATTACATGAGATAAATATTTCTTGGACGTCGTCGTCACCATATATCCTTATAATTATTATTTAGACACGAATATTTAAATAAATCATACCAAAGCATGAATAGTATTTTAGGATTAGTAACCATGATAACATGGTATATTAATGAAATCTTTACTTACATAAGTACCACAATATTCATTAAGTAGGTAGGTACTTATCTATTGTTTTGTTACTTGACTTTAAACTATTATTACATACTTATTAATTATTGATTTCCCTACAAAATCAATAATTAATATGGATATAAAAGTAAAAGAATACAATGTCAATAATTATAATGACATAGTTAAAAGATTACGAGCCATGACTAATAAGCGTAAAGCATACCTACTAACTCAGTTGTTTTTTGATCTATTAATAGGTACATTGTATTTTATAGGAGGTATATCAATAATTATATTATTAGCTTTAACTTCTGTTAAAGTATTAAGCAGGTCCAGATAATTAATATTTCATAACAAAACTTCAGTTGACAATCAAGCTTCGACTCTCTATTGAGAATCAACGCGGCAGGCAGGCGCGCTACTCGACGCCGCGGCTACCGGCAGCGCTCATACACGAAATTATACACGAAAATTCACGAAGCTGACCGGAATAAACCGAACGCCGCCGCCGGGCGATACTCGCGCGTGCGTGTGATTTGATTTCAAGTATGGCGTAGTGGCTTAATCGCTTAAACCGGGTACTTATCGACGTGCGGAGTGTTATAGGTTCGATTCTCACACAGAAAATAAATTATGTTCAACAGATTTTTTGTGTTGAGTCTGTTATACGACAAAAGTGTAACCATATGAGTCTTTTAAAAAAAAGTGCTGGTTATTATATTTATTTTTCGATAGTTAAATTCAAAATAATCTATGTTATGTGTTTTATAAATAGTCATAACTCAGTAAATTTAAACAGAGACTAAATACTAGGCACTGCACAGTTGTTTTCAAAAATCTGAGCGCAATATTTTATGTTATTTTATATTTACCATTATAGTGAAATATAGATGACTAACTGCCAAAGTAGAATTCTATACGCCAATGAGTTATTTTCAAAGTACCCGAACATCAGTCACAATCGCATAGAAAATATATTGTTGTATTAATACTTTTTAAAACGCATTCATTAAAATTATATGAAAAAAATATATACAAGGTCAAATTTTGATAGCAACACGATATATTCACGAAAATCCGACCGAGTAAATGAGAATCACCAAAGTGTGATCGTACGCATTTCGGCACACAACACTATAGGTAGATAACTTTTATTTTCAAGGTTGCGCACATTTTGCCTCGGCTCGTTTAAATATGTTCTATCCGCGGTAAACAGTCAAGTACCTATTTTACTGTCACAACGCCATCTCTTATGAACTGTTATCAAATAGGATTCGGAACTTGTGTATTTGTTATGGGTAGATGGCAGCAGTGGCGCTAGTTTTGTGCTGCCATCTAGTGTAAAAAGATAGGTACCAAAATAGCAAGTAGAATAGCCAGAGTTAGGCGTGTCCAAGATTTTTGTATGGGATTGAGTATCTGTACTAGTATAGTATTATATTATCTGTGCTAATAACAAAATTGTATGGATCAAATTCTTGCCTAGCGCACGAGATAGGTGACATGCTAAAATAGTCTTAAAATTTCCATTAGAAACAAGAAGGCTCTATTCAAAGTAAGATAGCTTATCCTTAGTATTAGATTTTTTGAGTTGTCTATTTACGCACATCTTAGAGCATTAAACATGTTTAATGCTCTAAGACGCAATGCTTTCTAGAAACCTATTTTTTAGCTTTATAATAATGATTATCGCTGCAAAGTAGGTACACTCTGGTTACACTACGAGTAATCTCCACCATCAGTATATATAAAGTACTCTATGACCATTATGTACCCATAAGCGATAACTTCTGTGTGCGACGACGTAAACGAAGGCCGCTAGCGCGGCGGAGCTGGGGCTCGACTTCTGATAGCAGCTTTACGCCAACTATATCTGTTTAGGTTCTAATTTACAGTTGTTATGATTATTTTATTTTATTTTAGACCGCCAACAGTATATATATATATATATATACAACATTACACACAATACAGTTCCTTAAAACTAGTTCTAAACATACACTAACATACATACACACACATATGTATGTATGTGTATGTATGTTAGTGTATGTTTATGATGTAGATTCACGCCTGTTTCCCAGAGGGGTAGGCAGAGACTACGGATTTCTATTTGCTACGATCCTGACACACTTCTCTGGCTTCATTCACTTTCATAGCATTCCTCATACACGCTCGCCAGTTTAAGGTGCTCTTAACCTGGCCTTTATCCAGAACATATTCTGCGATCTGATCAAGAAACGTTCGCTTGGGTCTTCCCCTTGCGACTGTTGCATTCACACTAGCCTTATAAACTTTCTTAGTCAGTCTTTTCTCGTCCATTCTTTCTACATGCCCAAACCAGCTTAACATACCCTTTTATATTCTCGTCACTATATCCACTTTTATGCCGCATCTCTCTCTAATCACACCATTCCTTATTCTATCTTTCAGAGTCACACCACATATATTACATCACACTAACATAGGCATGTACATTATGCACCAAGATGTTGACTAAACATTTATGTCAGAAGCTAAAGTTGTACACATCTTATACACTAAACAAAACGAAATTAAAATATAAAGAAAATTAATAATAAACAAAATATTAATAAAATTTATATTTATTTATTTGTATGCAAAGGATTTCAGTTTTTTTTTTTAAATTCTTAAGGGCATTGATTCGAATTATGATAATTATTTATTGCTTACTGTATGTATACATTCAAAGGAGATGTCACATTTTTGGCTATGAAATGTAGTATCAGCCACAAATAGCAAAAAATACCAGGAATGGGCGAAAAATATTATTTCCTGAATTTAAGTCGAATTACGTTTGAGCTTATAAATAATAGTTTTTATATTATTGTCATTATATTCAATAAGGCGGAGGTTCTCGGTCAAATAATTTTGTATGCGTTCATAAAACATATTGAAAACTGTACGAAAGTACTATAATTATAATAATGTAAATAATATATAAATATATATGTCAACAATAAATATGTTTTAGAGTATCATTTATTCATTTCAACTATCATACACATTTTTTCAACAAACAATCAACATAAAAATATATTCTTAGAAAATAATACTGATTTTGCAGGATGCACTCCGGAACGAAACAATTTGTTAATGTTTGACATTAACTGTCAATGTCATATTGACTGATAATAAATATTCCAATGCTGAATTGGTGTTTCTTATTACACTTTACTGAATTCATACGTTTTCATTTTTACAAGAATTATTATTTCTTTGGTAAATATTATTCCAGCAAGAGTTCTTTTATTTCTGACAATTCTAGCATTCTAGGTTACGTATAAATGTCATCTACCAACTTGTTATAGATAGTTCGCACAACAAACATCAAACATTTTATATTTAATTCAGCACAACGAAAATACTAGAAATTAATAACGAATTGCTTAACTAAATGTATTTATGAGTACATTTCCCAGGTTTCCTGTGGATGTACAAGTTATAGCCGTAGTCCTATACAAAAGTGAAACATCTCCTTTGTATTTGGTGTCAATGGTTTGAATAAAATATGTTGTCTGTGGTCATGCAATTCTTATAAATTGACATTTTAACAAAAGCAACTTGTCAAATAAATGGAATACATCAATATTACGTAGGTACATTTTGTTATTTATTTGATTTTGTAGTACACAAGGATTGCAGGCGTAGGTACATCAGTAGACACGAATTATAATATCTTTTTATTTATAGTTTACACAAAAAATAAACCAATTTAACCAAGCTGAATATATATACAACCTAAATTGGTTGTATTTACTATTGTGTTAGCGATACAGTATAACTTACACAATAACTGCTATTTTATTTATCCATAATTTATTATTGAATTATCATGAATAAAAAAAGAAATGTAAGTTATATAAAGCCAGAAGATCCTGAATTTCTGAAGGTTTTAAAAAGGCAAGCTGGTTATGATGATAAAAATCACAAGTTCGATGATCTTATGAATGCTGAAGATGATTTTGCTGACGATGACGACAGTGAGCAACCACAAGTAGTTGTTCTTAAAGACGGTGATCTTACAGCAGAAGAGGCAGAGTTGGAAAAAAAAAGAATAGAAAAAGAGGAGGCAGAAACAAAAGCAGACTTAAATCAAAAAGTGATTTTTAAAAGAAAAGATAAAACTTCCTCGGAACCAGCTAGTAAACGAAAACGAGAAGTAGATTCTAAAAATAAGGACACTAAAGATAAAAAGGCTCGCCAGCTATTATCATTTAATGATGAAGAGGATGATGAAGATGATGAAGATGACGAAGAGAGTGATGATGTGATCAATGAAAGATAACTAATAATTGTTAACCCATATTATTTTATAGAAATAATTATTATGAACAATCATGTTAGTTTTATTTTCTTTATACTTCTGTAATTTAAACTATTCTATTACAATGGACTTAAAGAAGTGTTGTTCAATATGTCAATAGAATGGTTAGTGAGCTGTCATCAATAAAAGTCTATAGTCAGTGTAACTGATTGTCAACATACAAAGTAACATAGTAGGTACAGTCCTATTTATTTAAACAACTATATTATGATATGAGTCTTAACCTTTTGAGCGCCACAGTCTAGTATAGAAGACAAACGTTTCTGTGTCCTCCACACCACTTCCTTATTAGAAGACAATGTCTAATTGTAACATTAATTGAAAAAAATACATAAACATATACATAAGTAAATGGTTTGTTTTATTTTGTGTGTTATTTAACTATTGTCTAAAACTACTTTTATATTTTAAATTAAATAGGGGGCCATTGTTTATTTTGAAAACAGCAAAATTGAAGTAGCCTTTATTGTTCAACTGTTACACATTTATAACTTGGTGCTGGAGGACACATCGCATTCGGCAAAGGTTGACGCGTAATAGGTGTTAAACACTACTAGATAAACCCTTTTGTGAAAGAAAACAATTTTCAAATAACTAAGGACAACCAGAAATATACCACAATATTACTTGTTATATTAATTTATGAATATTATTTATTTACCATTATGGTGGTAATAAATGACTGCTGTGCTGGTCTCTCAGGTTTATCTTGGGTTGGACAAAATGTTATTGAGTTTTCCTGTCAAAAAATCCTCAGTAACAGGATGGAGTGTGGGGCTGTGCCTGGCAATAGGCTCGCCATTTACTAATTATGTGGAACTTAAAAACTATCAACTGCTTGTGTGACTGCCATTCACTCCATTAAATATGGATACTCTATGAAAGTTTGATATAAATGTGAAGTAAACTTAATGAAAAAAATATGGAATAAAATTGTGTTGAGAATCAATATAAAAACATATTGAGCAATTTACCAGTCAAAAGTATTGCCATTATAATTATAATCAATAAATTGTCCTAAATAAAAACAATAACATTATTAAAAACCATCAAACAAAATTAGTCCAAAGATTTTGCTCAGTTGGTTTCCAGTCCCACTAGCAAAGTAATTTGTAATAGAAAAAGGGGCTGATACTGCCTGATGAGATAAAGTTTACATTATTGTAATTTGTCTGACTGCCATTTCAGTCATATAGGGTTTCCCAGAACTCAACATCAAGCCGGAACGGGGTGACAGGATTAATTGTAACCATCATGAGAAAAATCAGGAAAAAAATCTATCCCATGCAGTTTGATAATTATGGGCATTTAAGAAAATCTAGAAATTTGGTCAAACTGTAACCATTTTTCGGTTATTGTGGTTAATTTTATTATTTTTGGTTATTCAAACTTTGGAACCGTAACCCTAAATAACATTTCTAGAATAAGAAATAGAGTCAAAAATAATGACACAATTGCCCCAAGTTTCCTAGAATTAAGACTATTTGTAAAACTATGAACTTAAAATTTTCAAAATTTGTCGACTTTGTAAGGCCCTCCTAAAAAAATGTACTAGAGTGCCTTGGCAAGTGACATTAGAAGTAGGCGCGTTTAATCAGGATTGTACAATACTTGTTAGTTTCATACTAAAAAAAACGAGTAAAAAAATAAAAACCTCAAGTAACCTGATTTTTGCTAACCCATTTTACTCAGTTAAAATGTTTTTTATTCGCACAAGCTCTTGGTAGGTTCTTAATTTTATGGCAAAATGATGAGAGAGATGGATAGTAGACATGTTAGGTAAATTAACAATTTTGTATTTAATACAACATAAGGTGGCATCGTTTATCTAGTATCATCACAACTTTGTCTCTTCTTTATTTTAGTTCTTGAGCCATTAGAAGTTATCACAGAGTCATTTCTATAATATGTCTGTTCATAATCATTCTCATATTCCAGCAGTTTGTGCAATAAAAACCGTCTTTCATCCTTTACTATTAAAATACTTTCTTGTACTTTCGCCACTTCATCACATAATGCAGCATTTTCCTGTAAATATATGGATTACATTAATATGGTATGTACAATAAAATGTGTAACATAGATGGAATAAGTAATAATTTCTAATAATTATATAACTAATTCCTTTGAATAACTCTAAAGAATATATTCTATGTAAAAGTATCTTAACATTCAACAAATAATAGTCCAAAAAGCTAATGATTTCACAATATGGTTGGTTCTTGTAATTTATCTGATACTGGTCATTTTATAAGAATAATATCTATACTAATATTTCTTTGAAACTATTGAAACAATTTTTATTATTTTACCATATAACATCACGCTGCGAGCCATGGTGGCCGAACAGTAATGATGAGCATGGGTGAAACCGCCGGGGATAGTTAGTATTTTATAAATTGTATTAATCAACATAAGTTACTGACATTTGTTTACCTAAAATATTTTTTTGTTTATAACATACAATTGGTATTAATTTATCTATAAACAACAAAACAAACGTTTAATGAGTATATTGTTTAGGTACGTATAGTAATTAAATAACAAAATATCTGAAACTCCTTCAAAATAACTTACTAAGATAAGGCTCTTGATTCGCATTTTCATAAATTTATACTTTTTTCTGTATCGTTTAATTTGTTTGTCATTTAAAATGGCGTTCATTATATATAAATATTATCAAACTAATTGATTTCTTTAGCTATGGTAATAGAAATCACAGAACAGTCAGGCTCAAATTAAATTTCAGCAACCTGCAAACTATTGTACATTGTCCAAATATATTAGGTATACTGTAATTTGTAATGACATTTCTGACACTATTAACGTCATAAAACTAAATTGAAACTGACACTGACTACTGCTAGCAACGAGAATGCGTGTATTTCAGAAATATTACATAAACAATATCTTTAGTCTGTGGCTACAGTGTGTATTTAGTTAAGCAATTCTTTAATAATAACTAGTATTTTCGTTGCGCAAAATAAAATATAAAATGTTTGACAATTGTCGTGCGGACTATCTATGACAAGTTGGTAGATAAAATTTGTACATAACATAGAATGCTAGAATTGTTAGAAGTAAAAGAACTCTTGCTGGAATAATATTCGCCAAAAAATTAATAATTCTTGTAAATATGAAATGAAAACGTATGAATTCAGTAAAGTGTATTAAGAAACACCATTTCAGCATTGGAATATTTATTTTCAGTCAATATGACATTGACAGTTAATGTCAAACATAAACAAAATGTTTTGTATATACCGGAGTGCACCCTGCAAAATCAGTATTATATTATATGAATATATTTTTATGTTAATTGTTTGTTGAAAATATGTTTATAATAGTTGAAATGAATAAATTATACTCTAAAACATATTTATTGTTGACATTTACATTATTATATAGTACTTTCGTACTTTCGATATGATTCATGAACGCATACAAAATTACCGAGAACCACCGCCTTATTGAATATAATGGCAATAATATAAAAACTACTATTTTAAAGCGCAAACGTAATTTGACTTAAATGCAGGAAACAATATTTTCCCTGATCTCTGGTATTTTTTGGTATTTGTTGGCTACATTTCATAGCCGAAAATGAAACATCTCTTTTGTTCAAACATAAGTTTTTGAATTGTTCATCAAACAATTCAAAAACTTATGTTTAGCAATGTAATTAAATGGTGCCGAAATTCAGAAAGAAATGTCTTTGCAAGTAAACCAATACACTTTTAATAAAATAAAACCTGTATCGTGTACCCTTGGTATACCTTTATAACGACAGTAAGATTATGTGACTCTACCCAATATGAAGATACAAAGAAACTTAATTACATTTTATATGGTCTAATTTAAATGATCGAATACGCAGTTCCCATAAAACAAGGACATATGGAATACTATGAACCAATTAGAATGTTCCATCAATAAACAGTCCTGTTAATTTTAGGTAACAAAAAGAATATGTCAGCAATTTTTCTAGAAAACGAACAAATAATAAAGGCCACGCAAAAGCGATCGCACTAGGCAAGTGTGTAGACACTTGCCTGGTGCATTTGTATTTGCATTGCATTTAATTTTTACCCGACTACGGCGAAGCCAAAACGAAGGGTAATGATTTTGGCAGTCTGTGAATGTATGTTTGTATGTTCCACCGTAGCGCCTAAACTACAGAACCGATTTTAATAAATGAGGTGTCAATAGATTTGTAATAATGGCTCGGGTGACATAGGCTATATAAATATTATCAAAATTTTATATGACGGCATATAAACTTCAGATTCTAATCTAGAAAGAAAATAAACTGAGATAATCATCACGTGATTGGTATCAAAATAAAGGTCTTGGTGAGCACATTACAAATATGTGTAGGTATATATCATATTGTTTAAGTCAAAATATATGAAAATATTATCATTGTTTTGATGAAAACTTTTAAATAAAAATAAAGTTTAAAAAGCTATAAACCGACTACTTAAAAAAAGGGGTCTAAAAAGGCCGAAACATGAAAATAATTCAGATAACAATCCAGAAATGCATAGGTATAAAAATGGTCAAGGTAGAACCGCTGAGGTTTGACCTGGGGGTGGTGGGCTTCGTAGGTCTGCCCGCCATCCGATCAACACCAAGACCGAGAACCACCAGGCCTCTGTGTCGTGTCCGTCTTCCCTCTAAGGGAGGGGAGGGGGAGCTTTTAAAAGTGGAAGTGCGTAATGGGTAGGTCTTGTCGTGTAGTGGGTTTGCCGCCGCATGTGAAAGTGATTCGCGCGGGCCCGCCGATTGCGGTTTTTTCGAGGAACACCATGGTAGGTTTAGTCGGTATTACCGGCGGTCCATTATTATCATCATTACCATCTTTCTTTTACCCCGGTGCGTTCGACATTACTCCTTCGCCCGCCGCCGCGGATGCGATGCGGGTATGCGTCAAAGTATGACAAAACGTTAAAAAAATGTTTCTGTGATCCGTGTAGGCTTCATATACTCATCAATAGATTTTGGACAGAATTATGGCACTGACATGACTCAGTATATAAATAAATACTACTTGTATATATGTAGCTGTAAATTTTTTTTTGGATTATAATTATTTATTTAATTTAGTATTAATTATTAGTTTTACAATTGCATCTTAACAATAACTTAAATCGAAGCAGTCGTCACCAATACCAAATTGCCACCATTTATAAACTTTTTGTGCTTTATAGCGTCTGCTAGTTTGTAAATATCGTCCGCATATCAACCTGAACCTATACAAACTAAACTAGACTAGACTTTCCAATGTGTGGATTGGTTGCAAATTTTTGACGCCCTATACCTTGACACTTACACTGGCCAACGTAAAAAGCTAGCTTACTGCAATCGGTTGCGCTCCACGTTGGCCAACGTGTTGAATAGGGGGCGGTATGGTATGGTGATCTAGAAAGTTGGCCGAGTTGTGAAGTTGGCACCAAATGCGTATGTCGGATTTTAAACGACAGATTAAAATGACATTGGTGGAAATTATGGCCATCGCGTCCACACTTTTGCCAAGTGAGTACCTACTTTGCAACGAGCTACGAAAGTGGCTTCACGAATGTTCGTTACTCGTACCCATTGTTTTCATTCATATCCAGTTTCAATACGCCCTTTTGGCATTCGTTAGTTAGTATAAATATCGCCTGCACATTGACCAGAACAAACACAAACTGTGAAGTTCTAACGTGTAAACTGCTCACAAACTGCTGCCCAATACTTTCGCCAATACCTTGAAACTTACATTGGCCATCGTGAAGAGTTAGCTTATCGGCATAGCGCCTGCGATTCCTAATACTTAGCAATGTCAGGCACGGCAGCTTTAACCAGCGGCCCTTAAAATACGACATTCTAGGCGCAGAGAGCTAATCTGATCCTGCCCCTTCAAAGTCAAGCAGTGTGAATGAGACCAGTAGTTCCCCATGGTTTCGGTAGGAGAACCACAGATTAGAAATGTCTTAAAAGCAGCAAAAATTTTGGAAATACACGCTGTTGTCCACGTTAGGTTCACCCTATATTGCGTAGGACCTGAAAGCTATCTGGCGAAGTATTCACTTTCGCTTACCCTATTTTAAACAGGAACCGGGTCGTTTTACGTACAGGAAAAATAAAAAAGCCATTCAAAAGCAGACATTGTTTAACTGATTTTATTTATCATCTTCACAATTGAAACAGGAGAACTGCCTATTACATTCGATTTTATCGACTATAGAATATTTACATAATATTACATCTGCAGAAGTAGGTACTAAATAAAATGGAATACTAAGGGAATCGATGGTTAAAGAAATAATTTAAATGTGTAGGCTGTATTATAGATTTGTAGTCATACATACACCAATATCATATCTTTTTTGTTCAAACTAACATGTAACCTAGCATTACCATTCACCTCATCGTAATATTGTAGCAAGTGACTGTACTAAACATATATAGCAATGAAAGTAATAAACATAAGCGGACACAGAATAATCAAATGTCTCTACAGGATCGTAAAATTAATACGTAAGTTATTTGATTCAAGACCCGTCTCTTTCTTGACATTAATTCGTACAAATATTAACCTAATTCTTACGATGAGGTATTGTGACTCGGCGTCAACGTAGTTAGCATCTGAAACCCTTATCACTGGATAAAAGTGCTTAAAAACATAAAAGTAATTTAAAAAACTCAGAAGACTGACATTGAATTTACGGCCTCTAAGTACCTATAACGCTTTTTTGACAGTAGATATGCGCTATTGATATGCACATAATGAAATGGCTCTCCAATGACTGTGCTCCAGTAAAACTTAACAAGTAAATTCTCTTATGCTTAAGTTACTCATTTTACCTCCTGTTAAGTGCGGATGATAATGGTGATGTCATTCACGCAATCATTGTATCCTATGTATTCAACGCCACAGGAGTTGTAGGGGAAGGTATTAGATCTTGCTTAAAATTACCTAGTCACATACCAATAAAATAACGGTTTATTATTTCAAGAGAGCAAGAAATAATCAATTTTAGGGTTTGAAACATAAATATGGATAGAAATAAATAAATAGGAGTAATAATTAAGATTGTAAAAAAATACATTTACGCTTTCCTTGTAGTTCCTTCCAGTACATACGGACCTTTTGTTGAATAAATTAAATAAAAACAATAATTAAGAGGTTATTACAGAATATCTTTGCACAGGCACATACAAAAATAAAATGTTCCTATTTATAACCACTGACTTAATACTATTTTATTTTTCTTTCTTTCTTCTTTCTTATTATGTTAACACAACACCGTCTATAAAAAACTCAATCGTCATGTTAAATGCAAATGTGTGCGCTCCTGATAAGCCTCGCATGACGTTACCGACACTGCCCATGCTTTATTCAGTAAGTAATAAAAACTAGAACCTTACAACTTAACTATCACAAACGTTTCTAATAATAGATAATAAGTTCTTCAGAAAGTGGAGAGACCCAATCGGTGAGAGTGCCACCGAGACACAAACAAGATGAAATAATAATATTAAACTCTATTCAGATGGTCTCTACTCACTTTATTATGCAAAACGTCACTGACTTAATTATAATTAAAATCACGGTATTACACATAAATACACGGCTATTGTCTCATTACCTACATTCCCGTAACGAGACAACATAATTATTAAGTACTTTATAAAAACTGAAGGAATGTGATTGTAGTATATCGATAAGTACCAAATTTAAGAGCATTTCTCCATAAAAATGACCATGGCATATAAAATATAAACATTTAAAATATATTTTTACAATACAATGATTGAGGAGCGGATCTGCTTTTGATTACTTGCCAGCCGAAATGAATATTTTAGGCAAGTATCAGTAACTAAATGTACAATGTTTCAACCAGGCAGGTACACACGGCAACACATCAAGATAGACACCCTATATACGCATAACTACGCTACATACAAAATAGAGAATTGTCGGAAAGGGACAGTGCATAGTGGTGTCAATGTAATGGTAAGGATAGAGCGTAACAAAAATATAACGCACTCTTCTCTCGCACGATTCTCAGCGTTCAACTTCTAATAGTTCAAAGTCCAAACATTCTAGGTTGATGCGTCGCTGTGTGTACTATGTTTCAGTTGCACCCCATGTCATCCATGTCATACGTGCAGTATCGTTAGTCTTATTTAATTTTTATTTATTCATGTTATCAATACGTATAACATAGTATTAACTACCTAATGACGAAGTAGGTATAGATTCTATATCAAAATAAATTGCTTGCCTAGCATTGGCAACATAACTACGCTTCGTAACTTTTATGATTACTTGAAATTCATTTTATTTTTCTTGCTCTTCATTTTGCCATTGTTTTGTCGCAAGTAACATCATTTAAAATATTTATATGAATCACAACATTTAAAAACAATTTAAAATTTCTCATAATTTAATATATTATTGTTCCTATTACTTATTTGTAATAACGGATTGATACAAGTGTACCACTAAATACATTAAGTAGGTAAGTCTAGGTCAGTGGTATGCATAATTACATTTAAATTATAATCGAATGTGCTGGCAACACTTTTTTTAAAGAATGCGTTCTTGAACATACATAGGCAGTATCGCATTATGCACAAATGTATTCGAATATCGTACGAATGAAATTATGCGCATCACTAATCTAGAGGGTGTACCATGAGTTTTGTAGTCTTCGATGCATTTCAACTGACCATTCGATTGACACGGCGCCGCCGTCGGCATCACCATGACTTGTTACGTCGGAATTACCCGTTATATATTTTCTTAAAATACCTCCAGTGGAAACGTCGAAGAACTAATAAAAACCTATGTATGTCAACAGTTAAAATGTTCGCAGGGCGTTCAGAGCTATCAAAGCTCGTGATAGACCTTCTGGACTCACTACACATAATTTAATATTTATGTTCACTAGTGTACTACTCTTCTCCTCAATCATTATTTTTAAATATGTTTGCGTCTAGTAACGTCTAATACAATTTAATATGTTTATAATCAATATTATTTTGTACCACGATTAAATTTACAAAAATAATGGTAATATAATGTATTCATCACTTAGTGACGGTAGTAACAACTTTTTACAATACATAAGTAGGTAGGTATATTCAATACTGGGTTTGTGATGAATATAAGTTAATTGATAAAATTAAGAGGACTTTTAATTAGAATACTAACTCTGTGATGATCGGTTTCACACATAAATCTTATTAATTCCATTATTCTAAATATATTATGTAGACATACAGAGAGCGAATAATGTTATTATATTACTTATTGCATAGAGCCGAAATACGCAAACATCCGGAGTTCAATTATACTATTATACAGTAAGTCTCGATACAAAAACAAATTATTATTCTTGTTGCATATAACTTAAAACCTGCGTAACTAAAGTATTCATAAACTATATGATAAAACTGGCAATTTTAATCTATGTGACGTTCCAAACTAACTACCATAATATTTAACTGAATAAATATTAACACCATATTTCTATCACACAACAATATTGCTCAAAGTAGCTTAACAAATAACCTAAGTATTATATTATAACAGTATGTAAAAGATAATAAAAGCCTTTTAACAAAAATTAAACCGACTTTAAGACACAGAAAATCAAGAAGATGTATCTTAAGTTCTCAATCAAATCTAACCAACGCGGATTAGATGAAATTTGCTTTTGAGGAATGCCATTGATAATATCTGAAAATTACAATTTGATTGCTAACTTTATCAATATGAAATCTTAAGGGAAATAAGCCCGCACTTTCAAATAAAAAGAACTATCTATATCGGTAAGGTTAAAAGTTGACCGCCAGTTCTTATCATTGATTCTACCTACGTTCCTGCTTTGCTGTACATGTTAACAGGTAAATGTAAACTCACATTAATAAGTGTAACTTTGACGTTCATAAGTGTTACCTTGTGACCTATATCATAAATCATCACCTAACAAAGACATGCCTAAAGATGTTGTAACGTAATTATTGCCATTGTATGTAAAGCATTTATCTACATAATAGGATGGACTAAGAACAAAAGAGTTGAAATGCGTTTTAAATACCCTAAAAACGTAAGTTACGTAATTCGGCTTTTACAATAACATATCAATATATATGCAAATATAATTAATTAGGATAACTTGTCTAACATCAATCCGATCAGTAATTTTTAAAAGACGGATAGTATAATATAATCTATGACTACGGTGCAAGTCGTTGAATTTAATTAAAAACATCTAATATCGACGTTGATAGTACAAAACCGCATAACAAACATGATTAAAAACCGCGTATGTACAAAAACAGCAATAAAAAATAAAGTTTCAAAAACTATAACCCGACTATGGAAATAATAATAAAAGTTTAAAAACTAAAACCTGACTACGTTATAAAGGGGTCTAAAAAGAACGAATTTAAAATTTATATAGCCTATGTCACCATGGCCATTAATACGTATCTATTGACACCTCATTCATTAAAATCGGTTCAGTAATTTAGGCGCTACGGTGGAACATACAAACATACATACCCAGACTACCAAAATCATTACCTCTTTTGGCTTCGCCGTAGTCAGGTAAAAAAGGGGTCTAAAAAGGACGAAACAAGAAAATAATTCAGATAAAAATCCAGAAATGCATAGGTATAAAAATGGTCAAGGTAGAGCCGTGGTCACGCCCACTGTATACCTACCCTGTCTGTTTAATGGAGGTGTTCATGGCACCCACATAATCATAGTAGGTATACAGTAGACCGTACGACCACGGCTCTACCTTGACTATTTTTGTACCTATGCATTTCTGGATTTCTATCTTAATTTATTTTCTGGTTTCGTCCTTTTTAGACCCCTTATTTACGTAGTCGGGTTATAGTTTTTGAAAATTTATTTTTTTATTTTATACTTTTTCGTAAAATTTATATAGCTTATGTCACCCGGGCCATTATTACGAATCTATCGACAACTCATTCATTAAAATCGGTTCTGTAGTTTAAGTGGAACGGTGGAACATACAAACATACATACACAGACTGCCAAAATCATTACCCTTCCTTCTGACTTCCCCGTAGTCGAGTAAAAATGAGATTTTGCGGCTGTAGGTACTGATTGTGATTAGCGTCGACCTGTATGACAATTTTTTGAATCAACCAATAGAAAGAGGAGTATTTCGGAAATAACAATACCGCGGGTCGTTCGACGAACAAGTCACGACACGAAAGCCGCGTATCTGTTTCAATTTGTATTAATATGTGCAGTGTTTATGTGACGTTCCTGATAAAAATTGTTTTTATGTGTAATTACTGGCTCATTTTTAATGTAAGTATGTTACACGTATTCTATGCTTTATTATAAACAAAATTGAACCCTTTTTAATTTTGAAAAGTTCTTCTAATTTTTACGTTGTTCTTACGCAGTTTTGATAAAATCCCTTTTTGTTTTGTTTCAATGCCGCGGTTTTATCATACTTAATGTGTTTTATTTTTGTGTTATCATAATTATAATAAAGTAATAATTACAATTAAATTAGATAGTACATTTACAATTCCCCATGTATGGGTGTTTTATGACGTATTTACCAAGATGGTTTTTTGAAACTTAGTGAAAATAGGTCTCTTTTCCTTTGCAGTGATAGCAATAAAAACTAAGATTCACAATTAATGAAGATGAAAACGGAACACAAGATGGTTCTACGAATTATTTAGAGGAAGCTGATATTAATGATGACGTAACAACATTACAAAATCTTCAACAGCGGCAACTGCAACTACTTAAGAAGAAAAACAAATTTTAGAAAATCAAATACCCAATTTAATTGAATTAACCCCATTTGTCCAGCCGGCATGACCCGCACCTGTCGGTAATACTGTAAGTACAGCTGATTTCACTACTGTAGAAAACGAAAGCCACGATCTGAATGAAACTGCAACGGACTGTCAGCGCTACACCTACGGTAGATCTAAATATCGACATTGCTCAGCCAAACGATAGTTTTGATTTCGGATCCGACGACTCTGTGGCAGACCCATCTTATCACCCTTACGGATATCACCAATGTGCAGCCTTTAAACCTTGATGTCGATTGGTTTTCTAAGAGTAATATTAAGCCGGAAGTGGCAGGTGCGTTCAGAACCAGAAAACGTAAAGCTGACCGTCAGAATTGAAAAAAAATGTTTTGCTTAGCACTGAGACTAAAAGATATTCCGTAAAAAGTTACCTGAATAATTTATCTAAGTTACCATCACACTACTGTCGTCAATCTAGCACGAAACAATATCTAGAACCTATCATTCAATCGAAATCTGTGCTCTAAAGAATGTGCGTATCGCGAAATCTCTTTAATGATATTTTTGAAGAGGAGTATATAAGGCTATACCAAACAAAGGCTGACACTTGTGATTTCTGTTCCTCCTATAGGGCTGGTAATGTAGAAGAAGCCTACCAACAGCATGTTAAAGCAAATAATTTAGCGCGAAAAGAAAAGTAAAGATATAAAGAGAACGCAGAACCAAAAATAATCCACGCTATTATTGCTGACTTGCAGGCGGTGAAGTTATTTGAACGGTAGTACATAACTTTACAATTTATGACCTTGGAACAGACCATATCATATCATATTGTTATTGGTTTGACGATACAGTGTGTGATCTTAAAGCAGTCACGTGAGCATCTTTTTATGCTGATTATTTTACAAAATTGTTATAGATAGACCCGAAAGATATTATCATTTGGAGCGATGGATGCGCAGCTCAAAACAGAAATAGTGAACTATAAAACACACTTCTCCTATTAGCAATGGAGAAGAACGTGACTATAACCCAAAAATATTTAGAGAATGGCTACACACAGATGGATTACAGCGCTAAAAAGTACCAAATATACGACTCGATAAGACCTGGACGAGGTGTTGGCGATAGCTGTTGTTGATCTCCGCGTGTTAAATTAAAACCCTAATGGAACAATCGAATACAAAAATCATTTTGAAGCAGATTTTAGCCTCCTACCTCGGAGGCCTAAAAATATTTCTTCACTTTCATCGAAGCTACCTATTCTGGAACAACAACTGAAAAGTGTCATACCCCGTGATTTTCATGCATTTTATGCTTATTTACCGTTAAAAAGAAATAGTAATATTAGCAATGTTTGTTTTTGTTGGGAATGATTGTAAGTTTAATATTTTTTAATAGATCTTATTAGTCTTAGTAAATTTGTTAACTACAAATATAATTATTATAGAAGAGAAGACTATAAAGACAGTTTTGGATTATTTTTGTTAAAAATGATAATTTTGAGACTGTTTGATTTATTCCTAAATGATAATGGCATCAGCTCATTCTTAGTTGCTAAAAAAGTATAATTTTATTTTGTTTTGTAATTATATTTTTTATTTTATGTTTCAAGATGGTCCTGCATAGCTGCTATTGTAGTTTATGGAAGAAATTATGTCGACACTTTATTACTTTTGATAATTTTTCATACTTGATGTTGGTAGATATATTTTATTACTTCATAACCATATAATATGTATGATTAAAGTTAATCATTTAAATACTTAATATTATTAAATAAATGATTAATTGTCTATGATCCAGAATCGTTTAAAGTATACAGCGTAAGTTATCACGCGGACCTGTCGCACCTCAGCGGCTGCGCGCGCGTTGGAGTGGGAGCGCCCCTTTCCCCCCCAGCGGCAGCAAATATAATCTAAAAAGGTTGGGAGCTTTCTGCGCTCACCCACAGTCCACGTAAAGTTGTCAAGGCCATCTGAGGCGAACAACTAACACACAAATAAAAAACAAATAATCCGCGACTTTTCTGTCGGCCGCCGTATTTAAGTTAAGTGGACAACTGGGTAGTCCCTTTCTTCTCCTAAATTTGTTTGTCCGAAAATCATTATCCATAAACACGTTTGCCATAAACTTCAGTAACCATAATGTTCAAAAATTCGAAATTTTGTTTTACCTAATTATCTTCACATCTAAAACTATTCTGTCATAATATCGAGTACTATAATGATTGAATCCCTAATTTTGCATGAAATAAAGTCATATGTCCTAAGTATTGTAGTATATAATGTGTATTATTCCGAATGTTCATATAAAATAAAATTGTTAGTCGTAAAACATTTGCTAAATTAATTAGGTTTTAGTGACAGATACGAATCGCTGTAAATCCGATTACACGCAGTCTTGTCTGCCCTACCCCTAGAGTGTAATTTAGAATGGCGCAGGCGTGTAGGGGCGATGCGGCCCGCGGGCTGAGGAGCAGGAGGCTGTGAGCAAGCCCCTGCGGCTATATTATATTAGGCGTAGCCGGCCAGCAAGCTAAAGCTGCCGTGGTGAACGAAAGCCGTCTGCTACGATTAGCACGCATAGGACCGGTGGAGACCCGCAGCGCAGGAGCCGTGACAAAAGCCATATTGCGTTTGCATCTAGCTTTGTAATACAAATTTGTTTAAAAAACATTAATAAGACAAATAAACATTAAATAATTTGAATTTAGGACTTATAACTTTTATTGAAAACGGTTTTAAGTCTAAATATTATTAATATTTATGACAAATAAATTTAGGGCATATTGTATTTAGGGATTTCAATTTTAGGGCAAGTAATATTATGTGACATTAATTAAAATTAAACAACTATATACGGATTTTATCGCGTTGTTTATAAATCACTGTAGTACATAATTTTGAAACTATTACACTACTACTACTATTGAATTTTACTAATTTATAAGCTAATAAAATTATTCATTCATTTCATTAGTCACTGAGTGACCATGGCTGCTAAAAAGCAACCGAAACGTCGGGGAAAGTGTAAACCTAAATATAAATAGTTTTAATAGTTTAAATAATTTTATTAGCTTATAAATTAGTAAAATTCAATAGTAGTAGTAGTGTAATAGTTTCAAAATTATGTAATACAGTGATAAATAAACAACGCGATAAAATCCGTATATAGTAGTTTAATTTCAATGAATAAAATTCGCGTTAACAGAAGTTTTTTAGAAATTTAGTTTTTGGGCCCTCCTGTAAAATCGGCGAAATTATACATACGCAGTATCTAACTATGTTAGTTACGCGGAATTAGACTATCAACGACTATTAGATACGTATATTATAGAAAGTCTCATCTTGCACGTCTAAACAATATGCCATTCGGATGGATTATTATATATATATACCTACAACGTGTAACAGAAAGGTACGGTCAAAGTAAATGTCAAAATCTTCGTTTCCTTCTCACGTTAATAACAAACATTTAGTTTAATATACCAGGTAATAATAAGCATTTAAATAAAAGACCTTGCAAGAAGTAGGTCAAATGAAAAGAATCAGACAAGAAACTCATTCAGTTAATATATGTACCTAATCAATGTATGAGGTTGACAAATTATTTTATTTAACATTTAATAAGTACCTATCTTGGCATATGATTATTTTTCGGTTTACCAATAGCCTAGTAGGTTATTTCTCATGCCTAATAGAAGTTTTAAATATGCATGTGTTTTTGTTTCTTTATTTAACCCTAACATCGCTGCGGCTTCGTCGCTGAGATTACACCCGCGTCATATACAAATATTCAAAAGACACGCGGCGTCAGTCATATAAGGCAGTCTTAATCGTTTATTCTTCTGAATTTAAAATAGACTGTGTTTTTATTTCTGTAATAATTTGTTAGGCCTTGTTTACAGACTCGGAACTTAGCGCGGGGCGTGGTGTTGGGCGCAAATTGGACTTGGACGAAATGACGGCAACGAATTTAGACATTTTAAACTTTGAATCAAATCTGTAGCTGTAATTAAAAACTATAATTAACTGATATTAATAAGATCTTTTGTTAGTTTGTTGAATCGGGATGCAACTACCTACACATAATCAATTAACAATTAACGCATTCAAATATTGATTAATCTGATTCGAATACTTGCATTGGAATATTCGAAAAGGTAATTCCATTGATTAGGTATATCGTAGAGTGCATGGCGGAGTGCACAGCGGGTTAAGCGACACGTTTCCTTTTAACGTCGTATTTAATTGTAAGCTGTATGAACTTGTTAAGTGATGTTTTAACAAAAGAGGCATCTTATTGCCCAGTAGTATCAGCAACGAAACCTGCGAGTTACGTCACAGAGTGCAACACGAACAACGCTGACGGCAGCGTGCTACGCGCGGCCCGCACCTTGCGTATATATTGAAAGTGCGCACCTTGCACCGAATTTTCGATGTGCGACAGTAACAAATATACACATTTTATATTTAAAATATTATGAACAATCTTGGACTTTAAGGTCCTTAAAGCTTATCATAAAAGTTATTGAATGTAATGCTGTGGGTGCGACGATTGTATTTGCGAATCTAATCATAATATTAGCAACAATTGAATTATTGTATTAGTTTCCTTTAGAAACATAAAATCACCATGCTCTACTGTTACAGGTTGTACATATGTACAGAATAACCGGTGGTACGATCGAAGAAGAGTGATCAATGCAAATTAAGTAGTGCTTATGCAATGTTGAAATTTATACCGAATTATAATGAAGACTTAACTGAGGTTTAATTGCAGCAAGGCACGGTTATTTTGTTGTCTCCAGTTTGTGGAATTTAATAACCCGCACAGACAACAGCAAGAGTTCACCCTAATATATGATAATTTGCAAATACCGTGATACTCAATATACACAGAGGCACAATTTGGGAATTCATTTTCGACATTTACATAAAGCTTGCGATTTTCATTTTGAATACCATCATCTGCTTGAAAATCTTCGTACAACCAGTTGCGCTGTACGTTTTGTTCATGGGTATCTATTTCACTACACACTAGATTTATTGTTATGAGAAAAGATTTGTTCATAATAAATACATGTACTTATGTTACAAAATAGTGACTTACTGCGACTGTTAAGAGATAGACACAACCAAACATATTAATAATCAGAAATACCTATTGCTAATCAAAACAAAGCACCTATGGAAGGACAAGGACTACGAGACAGACCCCAAGTGTTGATTCAAAAACACGATAGTTATTAGTAATTTGAGAAACAAGATAAAAATATTCTATTGTAACTTAAGTTACCTATTTATTTCGTTCAAAGATTTGACTCTAAAAATACATTAGCTATATTACACGGAAAGTATATAATGTACCAACATTAACGACCTAATAGAAACGCGTAAACTACGTAAAATACTTTGTATACATCACCCATTTAGGTACAACGGTACCAGTCTGTCAGAGAAGCGTATTCGGTTTCCAAATATTAAGATTTGTTCAGCGTTCTCGACGCGCTCGCTTGGCGCGCGCTGTGGGCACTGGATGGTTGGAGTCTTCGTCGTCTCGCTTCTTCGTCGGCGCCTGCGGTCGCTGCAGCTGGCTTTGCGCTGTCAACTGCAGCTGCAAAGCGTGGGTATTCAACCTTTCCGCTAGAAGCAAAGGCTTCAGCGCCGCCATTTTGTGACTGTAAAGCGTGACCCGCGGCCGACTGTTTACTGCGGCCGTAAGTTGTTCACGTACACTCATCTCCGTGTTCTCAGAGTTGTTGTTCCACTTGTCATTCTCACCCTCCTTATCAGATTTGTCTGTGTTTTCACCTTTACTAGGCTCTGTGTGATCATCTGTGTCTGGTTTACATATAATGTGGACCTGTGCTCTCACTTCTGCATCAAATTTTGAAATAGTGCTCACGAGTGGCTTCGCCCAACCAATATGAAGAATGGGAGTTTGACTGCCTTCTTCCCATTTGCAGATGCCGTCATAAAATCTGAAATTCAAACAAAATAACAGTTGCCGATTGACTTAAAAACTTTTATAGACTAAGGGCCTGTTCCATCAACTTCAAATAGCATTTATCTTTAAGATAAATCTCTCATCATCTCTGTTCTTTAACCTAACAAGTGTGAAAATGCGATTTATCTTTCGAATAACTTTTACTTGATAGTTGGGAAACTGGACATAAAATATTAAAAATAAATCATACCGAAGAAGAGACGCAAAACATTCGGGATCTTTTAAAATTGATCGTGCGGAGTGTCCTGAGCTTTCAGCCTTCATTAGCTGAGGAATTAACTCATTCGCAATTTCTGAAAATTCTTTGTATATTTCTTCATCATCACGAGAGTAGTTGTAGCTGCAATGTGTAAAAAATAATATACAGTAGCTGTGAGGTGTGGTTATATATTATTATTGTATTGATTAGGACCTGAACGAGTTTTTACATTTGTAACTAATGGTGAATGCTTTAAATTTTATTATTTTCTTTTTAATTCAGAAACATATATTTGATACATACATGGCAATATGGATGTACACTGGTGGACTCATAAACTGCATCAAAGTTCAGGATTACTTTGGAATTAATATTTTTGATAAGTATGCAATCTTAAAAAGATTAATTAAACAAAATGAAAATGTCGAGATTGTCAATTAATCATAAAAAAAAACAAAATTTAAAATAGAACTGCGGAAAAGATAAAATTATAGCCTGGTAACTGCTGGCAAATAAAATTTATACACATTCGTGTTATTAGAGTAAATTTTAAAATTAATTCTGTTAGTTTTGTTTTTCATTTGCGATTTAAATGATTGTTACCAATAGTATTGATTATTAGTCTTTTAAACTCAACAAAAGTTTCGTAACCATAAATATGGATACTTCGTCCGAACGAGCCGCTCAAATTGTGGCATTGGTGCGGGAAAGCTTGGATCAACGAACGATTGCTAGAAATTTAAATTTAAACCAGTCTACGGTTTCTAGAGCATACCGAAGGTTTGTAGAGACAGGACCGATTTATTGTTTCAACTTCCCTACGAAATCGTTTCCTCACGTCAGTAAACATCAAAACAGAGCTGAATGAAGTGCGTGGCGTAATCACCCCTTTTAGACCAGCAAATGGTCCAAAGCTGTCTGCAGCTCACAGACAAGCTCGTTTAGGATTTGCGCGTGAACATCTTAATTGGACTGAAGAGTAATAAGCCTCCATATTGCTCACCGATGAGTGTAGAACATATTTAAATGGTGCAGACGGTCGCAGAAGAGTCTATCGTCGACGTGGAGAGAGATATGCTCAAAGTTGCATTGAGGAGCGTGTTCCTTTTGGAGGCGGTTTGTGTGGTGTGGGGTGGCATTTCGATGATCGGCGAACGGAACTTGTGGTCATCTACAAGGTTCGTCAAAACGGTAGCAAAGGTGGTTTACCGGTACAACGCTATATAACAGAGGTTTTAGAAGCTCACGTGGTACCTTATATGGGATTAATAGGCGATAATTTTACTGTAATGCAAGATAATGCCCGACCCATCTTATCTTATCTTGTGTGGGGGCCAGTCAGTACAGACCGGCGACACTTCGACCCAGTGGGATCTTTTGTGTCGACTTCCCCAATAACGACTGCCATAGATGTTCATAGCAGTCGGGACAGCTTAACGTGCTCTCCGAGGCACGGAGCAGGTGATAATTGTCAATCAATACGCACATAATTTCGAAAAGTCATATAACTTCCGAAAGTCAGAGGTGCGCGACGTGGGTTTGAACCCGAGACCCTCTGCATTGCAGCCTGTTGGTCTCCCTGAGCTATCGCTGCTCTTAAATGCCCGACCCATGCCGCTGCACAAGTTCGACAATATTGCGAAGAGATTGGGATACGTACAATGAATCGTCGTGTTTGGGATAGTTTGAAATAAGCTGTATATGCGAGAAATCCTGTGCCCACTGTGATCCTGTGCAACAGTGGCAGCACTCAGAACAGCGATTTAACAATGGAACAATATTCCGCGAGACCGTTTAATAACCCTAATCAGATTTATGCAGAACCGATTAGAATATGTAATTAGAGCACGTGGAGGCAATAAACTTAATTAAAAGAAAAAAAAAACAGTACTTCAACTTTTTTTATATTGTGAAATCCAATTTTTCAGTAAACCAACCAGAACAAATGTCTGTTACATTTATCGTTTTTGTTAAAAAAAATTGAATGGTCCTTTCGAGTATACAAATATACACTTAAGGATATGATACTACGCTGTTATGAAGTTAACGAACCAAACTATAGGTTTCAATTTAAATTTGTATAAAAAGTTTGAATACTTGTTTAAAATGTTTATTTCAAAGGCGTCTTGAACATTGATGTAGTTTATGAGTCCGTCAGTGTATATACCAGCATCCAAAGGCTATGAAATATGAATGTGTGTGAATTAGATGACAAACTGATATTCACTATTAGGCATAGTGAATATCAGTTTCTCATCTAATTCCCAGAATCCAATTCTAAATTATTATTAAAGATTTGTTTGTATAATTATGATCACTATAGGGCGAGGTGTAAGGTATGGTCATATATTAGAAACTAATTTGTACCTTATAAACAATCTATCCCTGGATCAAAATAAATTGTTTAAAATTTTATGATAATTTCAATGATTGTATTTATTTATTATTTAACCATTGTAACAAACGCATTACATTACTATTAAAATAGCGCCTAGTCATTTTTGGGTTTATGGAGGTTACCAAGTCAGCTATTATTATTGTTTAACTATCAACTAGAATGTGCTGATATTAAAGAGTGGATAACAAAATACTACATTTTAGTGTAATGTGACCACATTTTTCTTTTTTGTATAATATACCAGTCACACTATTATTGCACCACATTAACATAGTCCTAGGGCAGCTCTTTAATTTGGTAGAAATAATCGAATTTTATATGGAATAGCTGGTCCAGCATGTATACATATAGAATATAATATACTTCTAGGTCTACCTCTAGGTCAGTGAATAAAATAGTATAGACATCAAGCTAAATTCAAGGTACTAACTGTCTGATAACATCTCCAGCACATGCCCATGCATGAAAAGCTTCCTTATACATTTTAT
This sequence comes from Catocala nupta, assembly GCA_963675205.1. Taxonomy (NCBI): domain Eukaryota; kingdom Metazoa; phylum Arthropoda; class Insecta; order Lepidoptera; family Erebidae; genus Catocala; species Catocala nupta. Next base: position 18,481,231 of record OY776086.1, on the reverse strand, counting down.
GTCGATGATAATACCCTCCTTGAAAAGTATAAGGATACACATGTCTGTCTTCATAATTTGTTCTGGATGACCGAATCGCCTGAGTGTATAGTGCGGCAGAATCAGGTCTTGGAGTGCCATCAGGCCGAGTGCTGGCCAAATCACCAGGTATAGATAAGTCAGCATCATTGTCGCCTGTACAATTAGATATCCTCATGTATTCATCCAAGTCTCCAAGATTACCCAATGCCATTGGATATGCATCCAAATGACCTGTAGAATGAAATAGAGTATATTAATAAAAGTTATGTTTAGTTTAACATAAATATATTTTTCCTTTAAGGATAACAAAGTGGAATTTGGTAAAACCTATAATGTGTAATGTACATTCTTGTTATAAAATAATGCATGAAAAAAGGTAGTGTAAAGATTATTTCCCTTTAATAAACATTTCTAGGAATTGAAAACATAAATTGGTTCCTATTTGTCGATATGCTGATACAAAAACTGATATTATCTGCCATAATCAAGATTACTACTATACTAACACTATTCTTATAAGACTTGTTTATCAGATTTCATTACTATACTCAGTTTACTATATTATTCATTTTTAAGCTAAACTGAGTAGTTCATATTTAATTAATTTAGTTATTGTATATGATAAAAGCAAGGACGCGCAGCAATTTTTGTACCTGTACAAATACATATTGGTATCTATAATACATCAATCCTAGTAATTCTTATAGATAATGATCATGTTTGCTTTTGGGGATTTATTGTGGCGAAGCTTAATAAAAGAAATTAAATTTTAAAGAAATAGTGGCGATCAACCAAGCAATATTATGGTTTATATTTATTTAAATTATGTAAAAATCTTGTATGTTTTAATAAAGTGAAAAAAATTTAAATAAATTAGTTTTGCTACTGATTTACCATATCCTTGATGTACGTATGTTAAACTATTGTTTCACAAATCACAAAATTGATTAAATGTGTGCCACTTAATTACATAAATTAATTCATTAAATCTTTTCTATATTAATGAGTTCTGCTTTAGTATATCAGTTTTATATTTACCACTGTCATACAATAACCAAAGAAGTCTGTGCTGCATCTGTGCTACTTCATGGACATCAATGGTTGGTGTTAGAGTCGGGTTTATAGATGATACAAGAGCAGCAAGCTCCATGACTCTGGTACAAATCACTGGTTTGCCAGCGACATACAGCCAAGACCTTGCTGAAACACCATCACTTACTGATCGCCCCCTTTTATCTTCATTCCCTTTACCATGCCATGTTACCTAAAAGGTTAAATAATATCGGCATTATTGATAATTTAAAATAAGGTACAACCTACTGATAATGATGTACACACCTCTGCAGTTTCAGTTCCATCTTTACCAAATACAACCCAGGCATGATCTTCCGATAAGGCTAGATGCACATCCTGTTTACCAAGGACCTGACATCCTGCAGTCACAGCAAATGCTACACCAAAACAATCAAGTTTGTTTCCCGTTAGGAAACTGTAAACAGACTGCAAATGCGCCCTATCCTTGTAGTAACTTCTGGTCAGTGAGTTCCACACCACATCGGCAACTCTCTTCACTAAATCTCGAGTTGCATAGGCTCCACTTAAAAGTTTTGCATCAACGCCTCCACGCATCAATGAGACAAAACGCTCATGCAGTGAGCGTACTTCATCCCATTCCACAGATGGAAATTTCATTTTTACGAATTTATTAGTCAAATTTACATCTTTCTCGCTGTTTTTTATATTGGTTAGATTATTTTCAACCGCTCCGACGATGATTGAAAACAGAGCCAGGTCAGCTTCCCTCTCACTGCGCAATTGTTGTTCGAAGAGGTCGCATACCTTTTGTATGCTATCTATAGGAAAATAATGTTTGTATTCCAATAATGCCATCATTACAAGTGCAATAATTCACATTATTCTTAGAGATTACACAAATTAAAACGTTAGCGTTTTGCCGGCTTGTATTATTTTGTTGTTGTATTTGTGTATATAAGTTTATTTTTATTTGATGCATTGTGTGGGCACCTATCAATTTAGCCGGTCATAGAGAAAATTTATTTCCACTTTATTTACTAGGAAAAAGTATTAAAGTATAAAGCTAAGCTTACGCCGCTGTTGAGATATTTCTATCGTTGTAAAGGAAGCAAGAATATAACTATATTTATGTAAAAAAGATATACGATGATTCGTTAAAGGAGACTGACCGGGTCTGGCCCAAGTGTTGCCCAGAAATGGGAATACTTTTATATTTGCCCTAAAGTAATAGATACTAAAAAAAAAAATATATAGATATATTCGCTCCTGGGTTTACCGAGAAGTTACAAGTCTTTATTTTTAAGATTTTATTACATTATTTTCTGTTTTTTTAAACATTAACATAGAAAAACAATTGTCTGTATTCAGATGGGGTATATGTCTGTCTCTCTCGCGCACGTGTTGCTCGTATATACCTACATTGCACACGCGCCGCTGTTTAGCATCGCACTTCGTGCAGTCTTACATCCAAAGAGTAAAGTAATATAGAGGAGAAAAGAGAGCCCTCTTATGGGATAAAATTGCAAACCTATTCGACAATACGCCATCTACAAATTTGTCCCAAGCTTATCACATACCTACATAGCTATAGCTATGAATGAATGTTATCTTTCAAAATTTTATTGGGACTATTTTGTGCCGTCCGATTTTAGGTAACATGTTCTAGTAGAATATGTTACTAAAATTGGACGAAACAAAATAGTTCCAATGGAATGAAAATAGTTAAAGGTAGAAAGAAAACAATTGATTATTATTTATTATTTTTATTTTTATAATGCTTATGCATATGCTTATTAAAATACATCACTGGGAGCGCATCTGAATACACACATCCTAGGCACTATAAATCAGTTCTCCAAAACTATAACACCTTTTTAGCACAGATTCACAGAACAAAACGTAAAGCGTCTGTATCGCACAGAACAAAGCGTCTATCACACAGTAAAGTACAAAAATTTCGGAGTAAGGTTCCAATAGTAAGGCGGAGGAATACAAGGCTCAACTCAACGCACTTACTTGTGGTAATTACAACGAAATAAAACAATACGGATCGGGAACTACAAGATGCGCATACGCAGAGTGCAGCGAGCCGCCATATTGTGATTTTTCCATTTGTTAGTTTCTAAGAACTGTCACTTTATACATTACTAGCATAACTATAATTATTCCCGTTCTTGCAACATTTTTCATCGCTGCTCCTCTCCTATTGGTCGTAGCGTGATGTTATATAGCCTATAGCCTTCCTCGATAAATGGGCTATATAACACTAAAATAACTTTTTAATTTCAACCAGTAGTTCCTGAGATTAGCGCGCTCAAGCAAACAAACAAACAAACTGTTCAGCTTTCTAATATTAGTATAGATAGGTAGAATCTGGCGCTAGGTGTTTTTAAGTTAAGCTGGTATTTGTGTTTTATGAAATTATGTTTTATTTATGTATCTATTCCAATTTGTAAGAAGAATTTAATATTTTCTTGCACTTATTTTTAATTAATATCACATCAATAATTTTATTCCAAAGTTTAAAAAAATTGCATACTGTAGCGCCATCTGTTGATAATTTAAAGTACCTGGTAGTCAGTAAATAGTTCTTGGGCCAACTATTAGATAGCGACTCTTTCTTTACGTAGCTGTCAAAAGGTACGTAGTGTCCCCCTCCTGCTTACATCACTCGTGACGTGAACCGTTGTGTACTGTGCGCTTTTTTGTTTCATATCTTAACCACTCGGCATTTCCTCTGGCAAGTCTGTAATTATGCCATGAACCACTTTTTTACAGTCCTCAGAATCGCTGAAGCTCTGACAAATGCCTTCTACGTTGATATTATAATTATATTAAATTCATTAATATAGCGGAGCAGCTGAAAGTTACCAATCACTTGGCAGATTATGTAGATCGAAGAAGGCTAAACCGAAGTAGAGCCAACATCGAAAATGTTTCAGTGATGGAGGATAATGTTGCTGCATTTCCTGTATTGACATCGAAGGAGTTAACTCTATTCGCTGTACGAACCTATCAAAGCAAACTGTCGACAAGCTATTACAGCGAACATGTATGCATCACTGCGTCATTCATTAATATAACAGCCAGCTTAATGACCTCTCAGATTTTATAATGTCCAACTTGTACGAGCGCATAAAGAGTAGACAAACGTCCCTTAAAATCTATACTATGACTAGATTGCATCAAACACTATTGCTGCTCTTCTTTTAATGGACGAAGAACAACTGGCAGCTGTGCACACGTTATGTGCGTAGTTTGGTATTTAGGGTAGCTTAGGCACCAAGATGTTGTTAGGCGCTCTGCTTTATTTCTCGACAGAATTATTCTCGACGACGATGATGACGATTGATAAATAGCTAGCCCAGGCTTCGGTGGCGCAGCGGTAGTAAGTGCGACCGCCGTGCATGAGGTCTTGGATTCCAATCCCGGCTCGGGCCAAAAAGAGTTATTAGGTTTTTCTAATTCCCAATAACAGCCCAGAGTCAGGAAGTCGGAGGTATTTCAGCCCCATGCTTCGGAAGGCACGTTAAGCAGTGGGTCCTGCGCCTCACCTCTCCCCGATTGTGTCAGTTTGCCGTCCCATAAGCAGTTAATTATAATTTCTGCTCAGTTAAAAAGCCGTACGATTTGCTTTTCTTAATACTCCTCGGATTGATTTTGATGTGCTTTGGGTTACAGACTAGTATAAGTCTAAGGAACATTATGCACTATGTATTAGTGTTGGGCAGCACTTGGATATATAAATGGTCAGTCTCTTTTCTCTACACTTTAGCAGCACAGTAGCGATAACCTAGTGGGAAACCGTTGGACTGCCACGCAGAGGTCTCGAGTTCGATCACAAGGCGACCTGACCTTTTTTTTTTATCTCTGACTTTTTGAAGTTATGTGCGTATTAAATAGTTAATTATCGCTTGCTTTCTCGGACTTTAAGCTTCGAAGGAAAACATCTTGAGGAAACCAGCATGTCTAAGAGTTCTCAATTAATGTTCTCAAAGATATGTGAAGTCTAGTAACCCGCACTGGATCAGCGTACCGTGGCCCGTGCCCAGCAGTGGGACACTTTAGTACAGGGCTGATATACTTTATTCTTTATTATTATAATATCAAATATAATGAAAATAATTATAAATCGTTACTTCTCTGTGAGATGTACTTCGGAAGTAGTATTTAAAGAAGTACTTTGGTGTGAAAGAAATTTCTATAAAAGCATCTTTATTTTAAACAAGGCGGCATTTACAAATAACAATTTACAATTACCTAATAGTACATAATGAGACTGACACTGCCATGGTGCCACAGCAATAGTGAATGGCGACTGCTGTGATTGAGATCTCCGGTTCCATATCCGGGTCGTGCTAAGTGTTGTTGGGTTTTGAAGTTTAACTGCTTTAGATGGATTTTATCAGGATTTATTTCAATTACAACGTGTATCAAATTTAAATATTATTTTATATTATTTATAAAAATACTAATGAATAATAAAACATTTATTGAAATAAAAACTAGATGCCATAATTTTGTGTATGGTACTAGCTAATGACATACAGAAAATTATAGCAAACTACTGCAGCAGCATTAGTTTACACTGTGTGGCAGCTAATAAGGCGCTCACCTCGAAGAGAGGCAAATTAAGTGTTTCAATATAATTAATTATCCCTAGATAAATATTATCAAAAATCTAGACAATTTTTAAATTAACATTCTTTATATTGCATGGGTATGTTTTACATGTGTTAAATAATGGGAGGGCACAGTACTACAGATAACGCCATAGAGGGGCCGTCGCATCCCTAGGCCCTATGGAGTCGGCGCCAGTGTATGTAGCATAGATACACCTCAGCCTATTAAAGTATAATAGGAGCATAAAAATTAAACTCTATAATTTCAATGGAGATATTTATGATTCGTAGTCAGCGAGTTTAATAAAACAGTGTTTGTTCAATTGCATTATAAAAATCCATACATAGGTATAAATATGCACTTATACGTTCATGTATTAATATATTTATAAATAAATAATAATTACACGTAAGGTATCTGTATGGATATATTCTATTAATCTAGTATTTTAACTTTGGTAAACTCACAGTAACTACATATATGTAGGTACGGATGTACTGAATGTAAAATAAGAGCTTACGACACCATAATTAGCTGTGTACAGACAGACAGATGAACGTATCGATGGTTAGAAAAGATGCAATATATTATTATCCGCCTGGGCATCGCAGCGCCGCGCGCCGTGAAATGATCGCGGCAGTCGGATTGGTTGCCCTCTCGCTACCGGCCGTAGTTCAGTCTATGGTCCGGAGTGAGAGGTCGTGGAACGCCGTCGCCTCCTTCTGTGAGGAAGTGATTTCCATCAAAGAGGCGGCAGAGCAGGCGAGGGAACGCTTAAACCCTCTCCTCAACCGCAGAGCAACCGCGCTGCCGCAGGGCACGAGACGACCTTCAGCCACCCTGAGGTTTGACCTGCGGGTGGCGGGCTTCGTGGGCCTGTCCACCATCCGATTAGCACCAGGTCCGAGAGGCGGCGTGCGTGTTCCCACGCGCGCCTCTGTATCGTGTGTCCGTCCCCCCCTCAGGGGGACAGTAGGGATATAATTGGTGGTAGTCTATTTGTGTAGTAGCCTGCCGTTTCATACAGCGCGGGCCGAAACCTCGGCCGGGTCGCTATTGCATGTGAATGTGATTCGCGTGGCTTCACCGACTCTAGTTGTGTCAAGGAACACCGTGGTAGGTTTAGTCGGTATTACCAGGATATCTTTTCCACGGTGAGTCTGACATAACCTCTCCGTCACCCCGCGGAGAGGTATGCGTCAAAGCATTACCCCAGGGTGAAAAAAATAAAAAAAATGTTATGCATTATTAAATCATTTTTAATTCGGAACTTAAGAACATCTATACTTTGCGCAAGCTATAGTAACCAACCGTGACACTGACGCATAACAATAAAGCCAACGCGACGGACTGTGAGAGTGCTGATAAAAGGTACAATGCTCAGATCGTCAGATGCGTGTTGCATTGTAATCTATGCGTGTTGCTTTGTTTGAATAATTATGACAACTGATGAACTGACAAGCAATGCTGACATAAGCTAACCTAGGAAATGATATAAAAACATCGTGTGACGTGTAAACAACAAAATTATTTTACAAATTGTAATTTGACTTTGACGTAAACTCCTAATATTATTTTGAGCCTACTAAAATATATCAGATAGACAGTTATAATTGCAAACGATTTATTTGCAGCTTACAATGAAATAGTCATGAATAATTTTGATGTTGATAAAGCTATTGGTTATGTGAATAAAATAATTGATAATGTTCGATGTGCTACATGGTTAGTTATGGAGAAGTAGATAGAACTTCACTGTTAGCTGATGCCGTAACATTACATACAAGAACATAATAATTTTATTTTATGATATGTTTACAGTATTTTGTATTTCATATTTATTATTTGGTTTATAAATGCCTAATATACTATATGTTATTTGTTGGACCATATAGCTGGGCCTAAATTATGAAATATGAAATATAAAGAATTTGGTGTTGTGCTTAAAAGTACAACTAATAGTAAATCAAACTTTACAATATATATTAAATTAAATATTTGTTACCTTTTATAGTGATAGATTACAAGGATCACGATTAAGATATCCCTGTGGCCATACAGCATGTGATGATTGTATTACCTATGCCGAAGAATGTCTAACTTGCATATCACCATCTCAACAATCTGATACTGAACCTAAGCCTGATTATCAATTGACTTTAACAGTAAAAAATGCAACAGATCTTTTAAAAGCAAGTCGAAATTTATTTGATATTAATGGTATGTCACTTTATTTTCACTTTATATTAGTAGCAATTTATGTTTTAAGATTAAAACTATACTATTTATTTTACTTTCGCAGCACATCAGAATAAAAGAATATCTGAACAGTTGAGAATTGAAAAGGAGCTGTTTCCAAAATGTATTCAAGCTCCTATTAAATATGAGAATAAAAGGAAAAGCACAAATTCCTTTTTCATAATTAAAGAAAACACTTATTCCAATTATTTTCCTGGTGAAGCAATATCAATTCCTGACAATAAAATGGAGAGAGACTCTATGAGCTATGTACAGCAATGGCTGAATAAAAATGAAAAAAGTCTTGGAAGGAAACCATTTGCAGATTTAAATGTCAATACACAACAGGTTATCATTCCTAAAAATAAAGTCATACACCATAATTTAAAAGATGAGAATGTTTCTTTGGTAGCTAATAGAAAAAGGTCTCATTATAAAACTACAGATAAAGACTATTCCCGTCTGGGAGGAAATAGAAAGTCAGTAAATGCATACAAGAGTAGTCCTAAGAAAGTTAAAAAGGAACCTTATCTTTCTTATTTAAGAAACACTAGTATAGATATACAGAAATGTGAGAATGATGAAAGTGGTATTTTTATGGACAATGATCCTATTGTTATCAATGATTCACAAGAATCAGTGATTGATAAAGATAAAAATGCATGGCTGGCTGTGCTTAAGGCTTGTGAAAATGAAGATTTAACTTCTACCTCATTAGATATTCCTAGCCAAGTTAATACTGCAGAAGACAGCAGTAAACAGATCAATAATTCTGATGCATTGCAAATTAAAGATAGTCACATTTCAAGAGTGCCATTTATCAAAAGAAGTGCCATAACAGAGACCTGTAGATACTGTAAGAATGAAATGAGTCTTGCAACATCAGCACCGCTAACAAACCAGACAAAACCAGTTAAAATTACTATTGATAATGATAATTTTCTTACTACAATTACTGTATTTCAAAATGTACAAAATGATTTAGTCATAAACACATCATGTAATGTTTCTGTGCAAACAGATTCCTATAAAGTAAATCCTGTAGATAATGATGCTTGTGTAAATAATGAGAATATTATTGGGTGTAGTACAAACAGAAGAATCATTGATGAAGAATTGACTAAAGGGGAATCAGAATGTTCTAGTGATAAACAAAGCTTAGATTTATTTGCAGATGTTTATCAGAAACCAGAGATTAGTAAACATATAATAATTGCAGAATCTGATAGTGATACAGATTTAGATATCAGTGGGCCAATATCAGTAAAAGCTGATGTCCATAGATCGTGCCAAGATATGTAAGTTTTATTTTATGAAGTAGAAATTATTATAATTGACCATTTTATAACTAATTTTAATTGACTTTAAATTAATCTGGTCTATAGATGTCATTGTTATTTCCTTTACTAATCCTATCAAGTATTTGTAGAGATTAGATAATTACACCAAATGGAAAATGTATGTCATAAATCATGCTCTAAAATTAAGGCATTTGAAATAGATTATGTAAATTCCAGAGAATATGGGATCCTCAATGAAGTAGTAAATGTGAAAGAACACGAAACTAAACCACGTCGCGGACCACGAGGACTTACACCGACAAGCACAGATTCATCAGAAAAGGAGAACTATAACCCTAATAGAATAAAAAAACCTACATCTGGCAAGAAGAAATCAACTAAAAAGTGATGATATAAATCGAGTGCTCCTTCTGTTAAAAATAGTTCTACCTAATTATATTATTTAAATTTTCTTGAAAATGTTTTGTAATGTAACTTATTTTTAAGAATGCTTACGATTTTTACGGGTCCCTATGTGCACTACCATGAAATATGATTAAAACAACAAGGATGGCTAAATTGTCTAACTATGATGCCACGCATGTTTTATAATTAATCTGATAGCTTAGTGTGCATGACAATATGTTGCATGTGTGAATAGGCCAGTAAGTGTGCTCTCTATTATTCCATTGAATGTGATCAGTGCTCATCCAGCATTATTAGTATAAGAGTTTTAGGTATATTATAAGCTCGTAAGGATTATATTTTGTTTTAAGTATGTTGATTAATAAATTATATAATTTTGTAAAGATGTTTTTTATACAGTTCTAATGACAATAAAATGCGTAATAGAAGGCCTATCCTATTGCTGTCTATCAGCATAATTCCATATACCATGACCGCTACTTAGAATTTCTTAAAGGAAAATTTCTATAACACTACGATCCAGGAGTCGAACCTGAGACTTCAGGCACAGAAGTCGCATGTATTATCGTTGCGCCATTCGAGCAGGCACCCGAAACTAGGGTTGGTTTTTAGATCATACTAACGACCCGCCCGGCGTCCCTACTTCGCATGGGTAGTACAAAACCCTAACAAATTATATAACCTAAACCTTCCTTATGAATCACTATCTATTGGTGAAAACCGGATAATCCGTTCAGTAGTTTTTGAGTTTATCGCGAAGAGACAGATGCGGTGGAGGACTGTTTTATAATATGTAGTGATTTATGAACTGTGCTGGGAATGTATCGGGTGAAAATAATGTGTAGGCATATACCTAAATAAAGTTGTTGCTGTGCTGTTTGGTACCTGGCTGGTATTTTAAGACAACGGGATCAAGTCACTACCTACTAAATCCTCAGTTCTTCATCCTCAGTATACTAAGACTCCAAAAATGTACAAGAAAGACTGAACTTCAATTTGTACCGTGACTGTCAATAGAGATTCTAAAAGACAAGCCACGTGCCCTCGTTTCAATGTGACATGCAAGGATTTGGAAGATGACCTCGCGCAGAAAATACAGCCGGAGACCTTGATAGAAGCTATGCTTTCCTCGCAGGCAGCCTGGCTAGCGATAAGTTGTTATGCGACGGAAGTGTTCTAGGAACTACGGAGTATAGAAAGGCTGAATTAAGACAGCTAGAAAAACCAAGAGGGAAGAGCAGTAGCTAGAGCCACCCCCGCGAAGTAATGCCTACCAGCCGTCCCGCGGGGGAAGTAGAGGTTGAGTCCAGAGGAGGTTTAGTCGGTAGTCATATATATCGTTGTGATACGTATCGAGTCCGACATACCCAGGCCAGGCCTGATGATACGTAAAAGTATTTCTAAAAGCCAATGTAGAAAAAAAAAAACCTCACATACCTTTGACATTGCCAATGGAATATGCCATGTATGACGTGATATGACGTGTTACTGAAGAGCGCTGGTACCTATAACACAAGTTAGATCTTACATTGGGTACCAGAGTTCAACAAAAACACTTACTTTTTATTGTTTATAAATATTATTGTTTCACCAATATTATTTGTAAGTGTACTTAATTGAAAATTTTTTCGTAAATAAATTTTATTATTATTTTGGTTAGCTTAATTTGTTTTTTCTCGAAATAAAATTCGGTACCTATTTAATGAAAACCACGGGTCTAGACCAAGTGGGGCTCATTTGGGGCATTATTTATTACAAGGGGCTAGTCCTGCAAAAACTTACGAACTATACGCAGTCTCAGTCTATAAAATGTACTCTGTGACTATACGGCAAGTATTGAGTACCTTCTGCATAGTGATGTAAAGGTTGGTGGGTAGCTCTATCTGTCGTAAATAGTGAAGAAGGTGTTTGGGTATGACGCCTGTGCTGGGACCTGGCACCAGGGGCACAGTGTACCTATACTTTGTTCATTTTCTATATTCTACTTATTTCTTCTTTTAATTCTGTGTATTTATGTATTTTTCTGTTATGGTTTTCTGTAAATTGTGTGTATTGGGTACCGCTATGTCTATTAAATATGTATGTTTATTTAATTTATCTATCATAGTTATGTTAGGCCTATTGTTATGTATAGTTTTATCTGTAAGTATTGCTCTATCAAAGTATATTTTGTGGTTGCTACTCTCCAACACTGGTTTTGGGGTATATTGGTAGTAGGGAACAGTTTTTGGTATTAGGTTATATTTTACGGCTAGTTTTTGGTGAACAATATTAGCAATTTGGTTGTGTCCGTGGGTGTAATCTGTTTGAGCAAGAGATGAGCAGGCCCCTGTAATATGTTGGATGGTTTCAGATGCATGATGACACTTTCTACATTTGTCATTTTGTGTAATAGGGTCTTTAAGAATGAATTTACTATAATTTTTTGTATGTATAACCTGATCTTGTATTGCTAGCATAAATCCTTCCATTTCAGGGAAGAGTAAGTCCAGTTTTAGCCACTTGGTTGAGCTGTCCGAATCTACATGCGGTTGTTCTAAATCGTGTATATGTCTGCCGTGTAATTCCTTACCTCGCCATCTACATATTTTTTCATGCCTGTGGTCATCTAAACTTTTAAAAATAGTATCTCTGTTGTATAGATTTAGAGGAGTAAGGTTATTGTCTATTTCTGTAATTGCTGAGTGAATTTTACTAATATTGTCTTATGTTTACGCGAATGTTATAGATTGAAATTAAACACTTTATACGGATTTATATTACGGACAACTACCATCTTAGTCTCCCCGTGAACATGGCTGCTGTATAGCAACCGAAACGTCGGGGCAAAGTGTAAACTCAAATATAAATTGTTTTAATTAGAAAATATATAGCTTAAATAGTAGTAAAATTCAATAATAGTAGTGTTAGAGTTTTCAAAATTATGTAATACCAGTGTTTAAAGTAAAATAAACAACGCGATAAAATCCGTATAAAGTGTTTAATTTCAATGAATTTTACTATTTTTGGCTTTATCATAGAAAAATCTCTAAGCTTTCGAATCTGTCCTTCCCACATCATGGTCAAGTCAATCAGTCCTTTACCGCCCTTTTGCCGGCTTACTGTAATTCTATCTATTGCTGCTTTAGGATTTGCGTAGTTGTGCTTAGTTAGTGTGGTTCTAGTCTTAATCGCTAATCTATTTAAGTCAGTGCGCGTCCATTTAATTAATCCAAATGAATACGTTAATAAAATGTGTTAATTGCATTAAATATATTTTTTGAGTGTAACTGTTTTTTACATATTAAATTTAGTCTCTTAGTATATTCTGGTAAAAGCTGTTCCTTGATTTGTGTATGGTAAATGATATTAGACTGGTATATTTCTAAATAGTTATATCTATCTGATGGTTGCATAAAAATGTTAGTATCAGTAGCGTTGTTTTGATACTTTACTATTTTCCCCTGTTGTACCTATATGTAGTGTACGACATTTATCTAATCCAAATGACATATCTATATCTTTGCTAAATTGGGTTGTATTTTTTATTAGATTATCAAGGCAATTGTGAGTTCTAGCAAACAGTTTAATATCCTCCATAGATGTGTGATGAATGTTTCAGAGTTATATTATATCCACTAGTGGTGCTGTTGAGGAGGTTAGACAGAGGATTCAATGCGAGGCAGAACCATAGTGGACTAAGAGAGTCTCGCTGGAAAATGCCATTTCCGATGCTGATTTCATCTGTAGTGATTGTATCTGTACCATTAGAAAGGTGTAATAAATAATTTTTCAGAAAGCTGATTCATACGGTTGATTTTGTAGATGTGAAGGACTCGAATTAACCATGAATGAGGAACACTGTTAAAGGCTTTTTTATAATCTATATATGAGATATACAGATCCCTTTTGTGACTATAGGCCTGTTTTAGAATTGTGGAGTCTACAACTAGTTGTTCCTTACATCCTCTATGTCCTTGCCTGTAGGCAAGGACATAGAGGATGTCTTTCTGCTCTTCAGACATAATGTTATTGCATTCTAAGTGTTTGTTAATTTTATGTGTAATTAATATGTAATAAGTTTATAAATAGTTGATAAACATGTAATGTATATGGACGATATTGTGATGGGTTTACAGTGTCACTACTTTTGGGTAGCATATAAGTGATGCCTATTGTTACGAATTTGGGTAGTACTTGTTCACCTTTGATGATTTCTGTAATGTTCTTTGCCAAAATATTATGTAAAGTATGGAATTTTTATACCAAAAAATATGTAGCTTGTCTGTTCCTGCTGCCTTCCAGTTTTTATTTTTCTTGTAGCTATCTCTACATCAGCTACCGCAACATCACAAAATTCCATATTTTCCGCATCCATCATTCTACATTCTTCATCTTTTATCCATCCTGCTGAGTCATTATGATCATGCCGTTTCTTCCAGAGATTGGTCCAGTAGTTTTTTAGGTCTTCTGAGTTAGGCACTTCTTGTGTATATTGTATGTTATCCTTTCTAAACATTCTATAAAAACTTTTTTCATTTGTAATAAACAATTTGTTCTCTTCCTATCTTTGCAATGCTTTCATATATCTAGCCAGCCGTTGTGATTTTACTGTAAGTTTTTGTTTTAATGTGTCTACATATTCCTCTAGTCTAATGTTATTACTTTCGTGAATTGTGTGTACTTTTTTTCTTCTAAAAATTACCTCGACTGCTGCAACTACTTTTCTACTTTTATTATTATTAATGTACCGGATTAACCTGCCTATATCTGCTCTTAAATTTTTAATGTCATTTTCTATCCGTAATTGCCATGCTTTAGAGATTTATAGGTTTTATGCGGAGTATTAGCGTTAGAGGCTCGAATTTTATATCCCAGGTTCTCGGAAATTACAAGTGCGCCACAGTAGATCAAATTGGGAATATGATTTAAATCGGAATCAATCGAGAAAAATCTGCTTAATATTTGTTTGTTAAATATATCTATATATGCGTAAAGTTTTCTGCATTCTCTAAGTTTTGGTAGTTTAGGACGGACTGTTGGGTCGGTATCATTGTATTGTATAAGTACGGTCTCTACTTGATTTATTAATTCTTGTGCCGTTGTGTCTATTTGCGTGATTTGATGCGACTGTGTATATTCTGTTAGTTGTGTGACTGGATCAGACCCCGTTTGAGTAGAAACATGCGCCTGAGTAAGTGATGTCATGTGCGAATTTGTTATCGTAGTAGAGGGTATTTGTGTATCTTATCTTATCTTGATCCAGGGGCCAGTCATTGTAGACCGGCGACACTTCCACCCAGTGGGATCTTTTGTGTCGGCCCCGAGGTTTATCCCTGAGCTATCTCCCTATGAATGTACTGCATCAGTCGCAGTGTAAACTTCAGAGGGAGAAGCCTGAAGTCGTCAGGGTTCGAATATGCCAATCCTTAGTCCGGCCAACGCGTCACATTCACACAGTAGGTGTGATATGGACTCGTCCTGTTCACCACAGGCTCTGCAGATCGAATTGTTTGACAATCTCAATCTGCACAGGAAGTCGTTGGTGCCAAAATGACCAGTAAACGCTCCTGTGAGTAGGCGTATTTGGCCCTTGTTATACCCGCAGAACTTCCGGGTAAAGCCCGTGGGTCTGTTTGCAATGAATTTCTTGGAGTGTTCCAGACCCCTAAGGGCCATCCACTCCAGCCTGTGTTTATCATTGCCATGTGCATTCAAAGCTGCCTTGACGGTACTCTCAGAGAGATCTACGAATGGCTCGGGGCCCACAAATAGTTGCTCCGAGCCCTTTTTGGCTAATACATCAGCCTCCTCATTACCCTGCACTCCTGCATGCTCCGGAACCCACACCAGCCTGACTGTGTTTTTCCTGCCAAGGGCTTTAACACAGTTCAGGACCAGTGAGTCCACCCTACAGGAGTTCAGAGCCTTAAGAGCAGCTTGACTGTCACTGAGAATATGAACAATCTTGTCAGTGACATTGTTGTTAATATTCTCCTGCGCACAGGCAATTATAGCATAGGTTTGCGCCTGGAAGACCGTTGCATATTTGCCCATGCTTTTTTTGCCCATTAATTGCATTTTGTCACATCCCATGCTCATAAACTCTTTAAGATCCTTCGAGATCTTCAGTTTTGTGTGTAGAGTTTCTGGCATGTTGACGCTCCACAGCCCATGTATAGATAGCGCCTTCATCGCCTCTAACTCCACAACAATGTGTAGCGGCGTTAGGTCCAGCAGGATCTCTAACGCAGCCGTTGGCGTAGTAGGGAACGCCCCTGCTATAGCCATGCAGGATAATCGCTGCACCTTCGACAGCGCTTTCCTGCATGTTGCTAGTTTGGTTCTTGGCCACAAGACAACGCTTCCATATGTGATTATGGATCTTATCATCATCGTGTATAGCCACTTGATGACCTTGGGCTTCAGGCCCCAGGTCTTCCCATAAGTAAAACGAATCATACCGAAGACCCGCTGGGCCTTCATTATGGCTTTGTCTACATGAGGTTTCCACGTTAGCTTGTTATCTAAGGTCATGCCTAGATACTTCACCTCCGTAGACCATTATAGCTGTGTACCATACATAGATAGAGTTCCCAAGCCAGTCAGATCTCTCACCCTAGTAAACAGCACGACAGTAGTTTTCCCTGGGTTGATCGATAAATGGTTACTACTGCACCATTTTTCTACCATACTCAGGGCCCTCTGCATGAGACTGGATACTGTGCTCGGAAATTTTCCATTGACAAGTATCACCAAGTGATCCGCATATCCGACCGTTAAGTACGGACCTTTGTTGAGTTGTTCTAAGAGTGAATTAACCACCAAGCACCATAAGAGTGGTGAGAGTACGCCACCCTGAGGGCAGCCTTTGGTAGTCATTGCAGTCATTTCATCCCCTAACAACTCAGACCTAATAATTCTTCCTCTGAGCATACAATCGATCCACTTGCAAATGGTTGGCTCTATGCCGTGATTTGCCGATGCCACACTAATGGCATCAAAGGTGGTCCGATCGAAAGCTCCCTCAATATCCAGGAATGCAGCAATGCATATTTCTTGGTTATCTAATGCATGTTCTGCCTTATTTACCACAAAATGCAGTGCCGTCTCAGTGAATTTTCCCGACTGGTGGGCACATTGTAGCCCGTGGAGGGGAAATTTTCTCAATGCTCCCTCCCTGACATGTCTATCTACTAACTTCTCCAGGGCTTTCAAGAAGAACGACTCGAGATTAATAGGTCGGTATGGCTTGGCTTCTTTGTAGTCCTCTTTGCCCGGTTTCGGTATGTAGATGACTTTAACTCGCCTCCATATCTTTGGAATGTATCCAAAAGCTATGCAGGCTCTGTATAGTCTGCACAAATGCGGAACCAAGAGTGCAGCTCCCTGTTATAGGATAATGGAATAAACCATGTCTGGACCAGGTGACTTGAACGGTTGAAAACCATTTAGAGCCCAGCCGACCTTCCCTTCATCCACTACCTTCCTTGCAGTGTCCCCATCTGCTTTGGTTGTACGGTAGCCTAGTTCAACCAGGCTAATCGGGTCCTCCTGCTCCTTTTCTATTATCTTACAGTCCGGAAAGTGTGTGTTTAGCATCATTGCTAGTGTTTCCTTACCAGACCCTGTTCGCTGCCCATTGCCATCTCTGATGGTTGTCAATGGGTGTGCTCTGACAGTCAAGATAGCTTTAGAGGGTCTCATTCCTTCAGGAATAGTACTGATGTTTTCACAGTGGGCTCTCCAAGCCTTCCGTTTGGCTTTCCGCACAGCTTTGTTGGAGTTAGTCAAACAGCGAGCGTAACCGCTATAGTCCCTGCTGGTCCTAGCATTGTTAAACGCTCTTCTGGCTTCAAGCCTCAGCTTGACCAACTCTGGCGTCCACCACGGTACCCTCTTCGGCCTAAGTTCCCTTTCAGGGCAGTTACTTGTGCAGGCCGTATTTACAGTCTGGACCATCTATGTCTAATATAGAATTAAGCTTACCCTTAGAATCCTCCAGATCTATTCTGAGGTCACTCCTGAACGAGTTCCAGTCCGTATTTCTGGGATTCCTTCTACGTGCTATAGGAGCTGGAACCAGCGTCCTATACTTAAAGCATATGTAATTATGATCTGACAAGGTAATCTCATCAGACACATTGCACTCGACAATCTTAGTGCTAGCCCTGTTGGTGGCTAACGTGATTTTATTTTATTTTTTTATTTTATTGTGATTACAGAATCCACAGCTCTTAATTATGATGTCAATTACCTCTGCTCGCCTACAGTAGACGAACCTTGGCCTGTTTCCCTTACTTAGAATTTGTAAAGAGGTACTTACCACATATTCCAGTAGATTTTTCCCTCTTACATTCACATCCGTGCTCCTCCAGACTGTGTGGTGTGCGTTGGCATCGCACCCCAGGATCATGTCCAGGTTCTCCCGGCTGCCATATTCAACAAGGTCCTTTATCTGTCTAGATACAGTTTCCTTTGCCGTATAGTCGAAGTATGCAGAGGTCAGGATTACAATATTCCGCCCTCCGCTCCCTCGCACATCGATCTTAACTGTTGTAAGATCCCTAGAACAAAAATTGTATAAGGGCATTGCATTTATACCATTTCATACATACATACAGACATACACACATGTCCTTATATCATTAGTAGAACAGTTGTGATAAATTACACCTCCTGTCCTACCCAAACCTCTGATCTTTCCCTCTTTAACATAAGGTTCCTGGATCAGGGCACTATCATATTCCTTCATCCGCAGGTGGCGGGCCAGAACGGCCATCGCCCCGATGCAGTGATGAAGGTTTATTTGTACGCACCTTAGTCCCGCCATTCGGCCTGCCTATTGTGGCAGGCACTGCTGACCGCCCCCCTTCACTTCCATCAGCGCCCCCGCAGCCTCCAGCGACGACAGATCTAGACAATCTATATGTCCGATTATGTCGTCGGTCTTCGAAGACACGCATGGCGATGACGTGTAGAGAGCCGTACCTGGTTCAATCACCACTGGGTTCACGGGCTCCTCCCCGTCCCCCACCTGTGGTGCCGTCGCTGCATTAGCCTCCTCCTCCACGCTGGCACCCACTGTCACCTTCTGCACGTTCAGATCCTCAAGTATCTTGAACGTGCTTTTGTCCATGCCAGCATGGAGACAGAAGCCGCCTGCTTTTATGGCCGCAGCCGACACGCAGTCCACCAGGACAATGCGCCTGGTGTGCGTCTCCTCGACCTGCGTGCTCAGCACCTTCCACTCGCAGGTCCTCAGAGAGGAGTTGAGGCGCTGCAGCATGGTCACCACCCTGGAGGCATCTAGGCACCAGGTATTCCTGGTCTTCCAGGCTATCTTTATTGGCCTTGGAAGCTCCTTGGCGCTGACCACTCTGAGCTTCACGTTCCCAACGGTTTTACCGTTGAGGCCGCGAAGCCACTCTGCGGCTCTCTCACCCTCACACGTCACGTGCAGAGCTCCACCAAGCAGTGCACCGACACTAATGGCCGGCAGAGGATCCGGTGTGGCCTCCAGCTGGTCCCAAATGGCCACCCTTATGGGTTCCACCAGCTCTGCATTAAGCAGAGCATCAGGGAAGTTGTCGGGTATTTGTGTAAGTGAGATGTTGGATGACGTGATTGGTATAGGTTGCAAAATATATTCTGGAGGAATTGGTACGGGTGGTAATACTAAATCTGATGCTAAATACAGTGTACTTTCTAATTCTTCTGTCCTGAGTTGTTCTGGTACTTCATATTTTAACTTACTAATAACATCGTCAGACAATCTTTTATTTCTAATTATCACCCTTCTTTGATCTGAAATTCGTTGTGTTGAAACTTGTAAGTGTGGATATTTTAAAACAAATTGGTCGTGAAGTTTTTGGAGTACATAGTCCTATCTGTGTCTAATTTAGTAATATAAAAGTAAGTGCGCATGATAAAAGTATTGATGTCGTCATTCCATTGCATATTATATGCACTCTGAGTTTGCCAGCTTTCGTGATCGCAGGACAGGTGGCTGATGCCTCTTGCGAAACATCGTGAGTTACGACTCTATTATTGTTATTAATAAGTGGATCTGAATTATTCTGTTCCCTATAATTACTAGTGATTGAAGAAGATGTTGGGACTGATGGTGTATAAGAAATGGTACTTGGGCTATATGATTCAATTGGGGAATCTGTCAATATTGTCTGCGGGTTCGGCTGTAGCAACTTTATCGGTGGGAGCCCGCCTGTTCAGCCCCTCACCGCTGGCGGTTCGCATGCTGAAACACCCAGCGTCAACTCCAGGTGTGCCCCGGCGATCGCCCCCGGGCAGCGGTCCTCTCAGTTTCCTTTTAGAACGGGTCTCCTTATTGAATGGGTTACCATTGCCATGTTAGCCATGCCAGTAAAAATGTTCTTCTGTACGCCCCCCACGTGTGTCAGGTGTTCGACTCGGACGTATGGTTGGGATGTAGGGGGCTTATTATTATATGGGGATTAATACTCGACTGTAAGCCGGTGTTTTTATGACGGTTACGGGTTAACACCAAGTAGCCGCCATCTAAGATAAAATAAGAGCGTTTTGTTCTGTATGATGCGGTTCGGTCTCTTTACTCTGCATAAATTTTCGTAATATTCTAGATGTGTTTAATATAGCTGAATACATAATATATATAGCTTGTTGAATGTTAATATAGGTATTTGGTGTTGGTCGAGCGATTTAAGACTATGGTGTAAAGATTTTGGGATTACCATGGTGTTGGATATCACAATCGGCACAATGTAAACTTTGTTGACTTATCAAATTCTTGTTATTTCTTCTTTTAGTTCAGTGTATTTGTTAATTTTTCAGTAATAGTTTTTAAAGGTTATGGGTATTCGGTATTGCTATGTCAATTATGTGTGCTATGTTTTGTAATTTGTTGTGTATTGTGATATCTGGTCTATTAAAATGTATAGTCTTGTTGGTTAGTATGGCACGGTCGTAGTATATTTTGTGACTGTTGTTCTCTAATTATGTTAAATGTATTCGGGTTATATTTATAGTAGGGTGAATGTGTATCCTGTATAAGCTTATATTTAATGGCTTATTTTTGATTGATAATATTTACTATTTGGTTGTGGCGATGTGTATAATCAGTTTGCGTGAATATTGTGCACGCTCTTGTAATGTGTTGTATAGTCTCAGGCTGCCTGTGGCATTTACGACATCTATCGTCTGTTAAATCTTTAATAATGTGTTTTCTGTAATTTCTAGTATTAATTACTTGGTCCTGAATCGCTATGATAAAACCCTCGGCTTCCGGGAATAGATAGCCGCTCGTGAGCCATCTGTTTGAGGCTTGTGAGACTACATGCGATTGTTGTAATCCACCATGCAGTACCTTGGCTTTCCATTTTCTATCTTATCTTTTGCGGTATCTGTCGGTTGGTTTGTTATCTGTAAGTTTTTAGGTTTTTCTGCTAAGTTAAGAGGGATAAATCTAAAATCATTGCTAACAATTGCTCTATGTAACTCACTTGTGTTTGCTTTATTAAAGAAGAATGATCTGAGATTAATTATTTGCTTTTCCCACAGCCAAGATATATCTATTAGGCCTCTACCACCTTTCATGCGACTGAGGGACATTCGTTCTATTGCTGATTTTGGGTGCAAACAGTTATTTGTTGTACGAGTTTTTATTTCACGGCTCTTTAAATCGGTCTTCGTCCATTTAATTAATCCAAATGAGAATGTTAGTATGGGGATTGCATAGGTATTAATTGCTTTAATAAGTCTTTTGCCTGAGAGCTGCGATTTACAGATTTTAACTAGTCTATTTTTTGTATCCTTCAGTGAGTGTCTTATTTAAGGCTGTGTGATCTAACTGTTTTGATTGATAATAACCAAGGTATTTATATAAGTCATCTGGATCCATAGCTGTTATAGTTTGTCCTTCTTCTATTGTATAATCTCCTGCCATTATTTTACCTTTCTTTATATTTAAAATCTTACATTTATCGAGTCCAAACTGCATATTAATATCTGTACTAAATAGAGCTGTAGTATCAATAAGTTTCTTCATGTTTTTTGCTGTGCTGTAGAGTTTAATATCATCCATATATGTATATCAAATGCGCTATGGACGTTACAGTAGTGTTATGCTTTAGTCGGTATCCTACGTTCTTTTTATTTATCATGGCAGACAATGGGTTGAGAGCAAGACAGAACCAAAGTGGGCTAAGCGAATCACCTTGATAGTTACCTTTTCGAATCTGAATTTTTCTTTTTATAATAGAAGTATGTGTGTTGCGTAGGTGTATATTTGTTTTTCAGAATGACATAATATATTTTAAAAATGTACTTAACATGTTGATTTTATAACATCATCAACATCATTAACCAACTGTGTGGAATACTGTCGAATGCCTTACGGTAATCAATGTAAGTGCAATGCAAGTTCCTTTTATTTGCGTTTGTGTGTCTGTGTAAGGTAGTATCTATTACTAGTTGCTCTTTACATCCCATGTGATTCCGTCTGCATCCTTTCTGTTCCTCCGATATTATACTGTTAGCTTCAATATGTGCGTTAATTCTGTTAGTATTAGTAGCTGTTAAAATTTATAGATTGTCGGAAGGCATGTTATTGGTCAATACTGTGATAGATCATTTGTATTTTGCTCTTAGGAATCAGGTAAGTTATTCTTTTTGCTGAAAATGACGGCTATGGCTTGCTTTTTCAGTATAATATCAGTGAAACAGTTTTCTATTGATTTGTGTAGTGTATGTAAATGTTTAAACCAAAAGTTATGTAATTTATCAATACCCGGAGATTGCCAGTTATGAAGTCTAGTGGTAACGGTCTTAATATCAGCTTCCTCTATTCCACTAAATCCCATTTCATTTATTTCTATCCACCTCATTCCTTCTTCTTCAATCCAGGCTGCTTTTTCATTATGAAGACTTTCTTTTTTCCATATATCTGACCAAAATTCTTCTACTTGTTCTTTAGTTAATATTGTTTCCATATTATTACTATTACTATTATCATATATGTTATTTTTCAATTGTCTGTAAAAATTCTTTTCCCTAGTGGCGAACAGTTTATTTTGTTGTTTTCTTTGAAGTGTTTTCTTATATCTGGTTAATCTGTGAGCTTTAAGCGATAACTTTTGTTAAAGGGTGTCAAGGTATTCTTTTGGTGTTTTATTATTATATTCATGTCTTGTGTGTACTTTGCAATTTTTAAATATCTTTTCTACCGAAGCCTCTATTCTTCTTGATCTGTTGCCTCTAATGTATTGTCTACCTATATCTGACCTCAACCTAGAAATGTCTTCCTGTAGGCGAATTTGCCACGGGGGTTTGGAATATTCTTTTTGTGCTGCGCGATTGGGTTCAGCATATATTTTGTAGCCTAATTCTTCTGTTATTACACTTGCGGTGCAATATACCAGCGTGTGAATATCAGTTAGTAGTATATTTTCTGTCAAAATCGGTCCAGTATGCTATTGTTAAATATTGTGAGTAAGTTAGTTAGTCGTTTGCTGTAAGCTAATTTTGGTAGTTTAGGCCTCATGATGGGATCCATCTCACCGTATTCTAGTAGTTTAGATTCTAATTGGTCCTTCAATTTTATTATTATTGAATTGTCTTGTGGGTCCTGTTCTAAGATTTCTAATTCTGATTCTAGTAGTAAATCGTAAGTTAAAGTTGTTTGAGTATGAGTAGTATGAGTAGTAGGTGTATGATCTAAGTGAAATAATGATTGTGCTGAATGTAATTGAGAAATCGGTTCAGAGTAAGTTTCCGTGATGGTGTTTGATGGAAGATCACTCATAATGTCTATTCGAGTAGGTTATTCTAATAATTGATTATTTGTTTTGTTGGTGCGTATTTGACAAATGTTGTTCGACTTCCTGTTTAATCTGATTCAATAGTTCTTCTGAGAGATATTTGTTTCCAACTATCATGCGTCTCTGGTCTGAAATTCTCTGTTCTGTCACTTGGATTTCGGGATATTGCTTTACGAAAAATTTATCCATAGTTTTTAAAGCAAGTCATATCGGATTCTAGTTTGGTAATTAAATAAAAAGTACGCATGATGAAATTATTAACATCTTGTGGCCATTTCATGCGTACTCTAGCTTTTCCAGCCTTAGTGGACGCATGTAAAAAGGTATTGACCTCTTGCGTAACATCTAAAGTTGGAGTAGGTGTACCGTCCTTCTGCGAGGCTGTCATCTCGCAGAAGGAGGCGGCGGAGCGGGGGCGTGAGGAAGATCCTTACGCCCCGGACATCCGCCGCCGGAGGAGGGGGCGCAGGAGACGCGCTTATGTCGCTCTCCTGCCCTCCACCTAAGGGTTCTGGGTGGCAAGGCCTCAGGGGACCCTGCCACCCGTGAGTAAGAACCCATAGAGGGCGCGCGCGGTGTTCCCGCGCGCCTTCTAACGTCGAAAGGGGAGAGCAGTGAATTGCTCTCCTCCGGGGACGAGAGGAGGTCGGGTCCGATGGACCCGGCCGGCAACCACACGGGGGGGCCTGCTATGGATGAATCTTTTCAGACTCCCAACTGGCCCCCCCCATTGGGTGAGAGAGGGAACACCCCAGGTTAGGTGTACCGTGTGAGTTTTCATCTACGGAGGACACCCGTGTTGGGATATATGAAATTGTAGAAGGGCTATAAGGTTCTGCTATTGAGAGGGGTGATAAAGGAGTTATACTAATGCTGTCATTGTCAGTGTGTCTGTCATCAGTTTGGTTGGCTGTATTATCATCGGGAGACCCGGAGGGAGTCCGCCTATTCAACTCCTCTCCGCTGACGGTTCCTATGCTGTGACACCCAGCGTCAGCTCCAGGTGTGCCTCGGCGATCGCTCCCGGGAAGCGGTCCTAAACGTTTACTCCTTAGAATCATCTTCATAGTCATGGGTTCCCAGAGCCATGTTAGCCGCGCCAGTTATTATAATGTATCGCGTGTCCGCCCCCCACGTGAGTCAGATGTTCGACTCGGACGTATGGTTGGATTATAGGGGGCTTATTATTATTATTATTATTTCACATTTATTAACAACTAACCAATAAAAATTACATTTTTAAATATATAATTATAAAAATAACCATATTTAGAAATATAAAAATTATGGAGGCCCACCGGCATCGAGACAAGGTCCAAGCTGTCGGTGGTTAGGGGTCCAGAGAGAGGAACCTCCTCACTATGCGTGCCGTATCGAGGAGGACTGCCTTTTGCATCTGAACCTTGACCCAAGTACCTAACGCGAGCCTCTTTAGATGTTGGTCGAGGCTCTTGGCTATTAGACCGTTCACCGTAACGACTATCGGTACAATGATTGCTGAGTCCATATCCCACATATCGACAACCTCGTGTGCTAAGTCCAGGTATTTTAATTGTTTTCCTTCTCAGCTTTCACGAGGTTGCCATCATGAGGGATAGTGATATCGACAATCATTGCACGGCGTTCTGATCGATCTATTACCACAATATCAGGCTTGTTGGCAACAACAGTCCTGTCTGTGATAATAGATAGTGATAGATCGATCCCAGTATAGTGTGATATGGTCCTTTTCGAGAACTGATTCTGCTACATACCTGTAGTAAGGCACGTCGACCTCTACAAGTTTGTACTTCGGAGCAAGTTGCTTGGTTATGTCTGTGCAAGTACTCGCCGTACCATCCCTCAGGATATATTTCCGGTAGTTATTCGTCTTGATAACTTCGTCCATAATTGCACAGACAAACCCTTCAGTTTCCCCAAAGAGGTCACCGAAGCGTTGCCAGTTCACGGAGGCGAGAAGGTCTACATCAGGCCCACATAGGGCCTTGTAGAACCTACCGTGAAGCTCCTTGCTCTGCCATACACTCTTGCGGTCGTCAATGCTCAGTACTACAGGGATGCGCCAGCTCTCTTTAGCCAGATTAAGCGGGGTGAGTCCGTGACATACCCAAGTATTTGTAGGTATCAGTAATGAGAAGCGATCTTAGGTTAATGGAATCTGAAAGTTCAATGCTCTCAGATTCCACCATCCTTCCTTGCTTTACATGCGTGACTGCACATTTATCCACACCAAACTCCATGTTGATAGATTTACTAAAGCAATCAGTTACTTTTAGTAAGTCTATCAAATGTGAATCAGTGCGGGCAAACAACTTTAAATCATCCATGTATAGCAAGTGTGATACGACCTGACCGACTCTCTTTAACCTGTAACCTAGCCCTGAACCCTCTAGTAATGTACTGAGAGGGTTCAGCGCTAGGCAAAACCAAAGACGACTCAGACTGTCGCCCTGAAATATACCTCGCTTAATCTGTATTAGGTCGCTGGTTGCCTGGGTCTGTCGACACCCTGGATAGTAAAGAGCCGTTTTCCATTGCCTCATACACAACTTCAAGAAGGTGCATAGAGTTGTATTTACTTTATACAGCTCCAGCACCTTCAAGAGCCATGTATGCGGCACTGAATCCAACGCTTTCTTGTAATCTATCCAACATGTCGCCAGACTCCTGCGATTACGGCGAACCTGTTGGCTGATGGCCATATCAATGAGGAGGAGTTCCTTCGTACCACGAGCCCCCTTCCTACAACCATTCTGAGAGGCCGACATAATAAAATTGATCTCAATATGTTTCGAAATTTTGGCTCTCGGAATAGATGTAAGAAGCTTATAGACCGATGGTAAACAGGTGATCGGTCTATTTATTATTTATTTATTATTATTATATTCATTTTACCTTAACTTGTGTAGTATGGACTATGACATAGTAGTATTAACAGAAACCTGGCTAAATAATAGTTTACTGAGCAACGAGCTATTCGATATTCGATATGAGGTTTACAGACGGGATAGGGAATCGACTAATTTTCTATGCAGAAAGGACGGGGGAGGGGTCCTGATTGCAGTTAAGAAAACAATTAACTCAACACGTATTGATCGTTGGCAAAGTAATTGCGAAGACTTGTGGATCACTATCGATGTTAATATAATTCAAAGATCAAGTCAAGTGGCTATTTGCGCAGTTTATCTCCCTCCACCTGTATGTGCTGCTAATCTGGACTATTATCTTGAGCACCGCAATAGAGTACTACAACTGACTTTAACTTAGCTAAGATAGACTGAAGTTTAAATACCGTAAATGATTATTTGCCAAGAACTTGTCAAAACCTTTTAGATTTCTTAAATATTAATCATTCAGGACAGTTTAACCAACTCTTCGGAACGTATACTGGACCTAGTGTTGTCCACAGAGTCAAAGTATTCTGCAAGCGAGTCTAGTTCTTCACTTACAGCAATTGACAATCTCCACCCTCCCCTTGATATAATACTATCGTTTGTAAAAGACACTAATCTATCATATAATTCTAACTGTACATCCAACTTTTATAAAGCAAATTTTAAAGAAATAAATAATTGCGTAAATTAGACTGTAATGTCCTGTTTAAAAATACAAATATGACATTATTTGTATTTTTAAACAGCTTATGCTCAAAGTTACTGGGTCTTATCAGATTTCATGCCCCGTATGGTACCCAAGGAATATGATCACACCTCTCTGCCCACCATTACGTCGATCAGTGCTTGGTTCAAACTCCCCAATACCTAGGTTGTGCAGGCTTCTTAATAACTGTAGCGATTTAGTAGACATACACCAGGACAGTTAAGGTAAATTTATTAAAATTATTAGAACTTATATATAGATAATTATTATTTATTAAATTATGATTTAATTTTATTTTTTATATTGGTTATTTAATGTTTATTAATGTAATTGTAATTGTTTTAATAATAATTGTAATGTCTAATTTATTATTTTTTATAAATTTAGGAGCTTAGCACTTTTTAAAATGTTTACCTTTAGTAGTGCATGTGGTGCTATCCAATAAATGATTGTTACACTTGTAAATGTACCTACTCAATAATGTGTTGTGTAAACAATTGTTGGATAACCTAATTAATTAAATAAATAAATAGATGGTAACGAGGTAACATAAAACGACACATATTTGAATATGACGGTATATTATAAAGAGCGATGCGAAGAAAGCTTTTACCCTGGACTTATAGTGGAGTCTACTCTACTGAAGAGTGCTAACCCTGTACCCTCTTTGCTGGTTATGCTTCGATCAAACCGTTCGCATTTATAGTAGGTACCTACATACAGTACTTAGGTACATAAGTAAGTAATAAATGTAGTCCGTACTTGCAGACGACCGCGACGTATTCGGGACATATTTGCCAACACAGACGTGCTCTTCTAGTCTAAATCTATTCATAAATATACAGGTAGGTACATAGACATACTTGTAAAGGGAAAGGCGAAGATGTTCTTATACATCTCACATTTCGCCAGCTGTCTGTTGGGACAGACACTCCGTCTGGGCACATGCGAAGCCTCTTGCTGTCCTCTTGGTAGATTTTCTGAATCTCTGCTGTTATTAAGAATTACCTATCAAGAATCGAATTTGGTATCTCACTATAATTGGCCGCAATATAAACTTACGCCGCAATCCAAGGTGGCTGTCTGTTTTGTTTATCATTATATTCATCTCGATTTTAGGTTAATATCAGGTTAACAAACAAAACCATCCCTTTTATCATTAGGAGACGTGCCTGATTGTACTTGTAGTGCCTACTCCATCTATTATAATTATTTCAAGCCTTAGAACTTTGATATCTCATGAGTCATCACTATCACTACATATCTATACTAATAATATTATAAAGCTGAAGAGTTTGTTTGTTTGTTTGCTTGAACGCGCTAATCTCAGGAACTACTGGTCCGAATTGAAAAATTATTTCAGTGTTGGATAGCCTATTTATCGAGGAAGGCTATAGGCTATATAACATCACGCTGCGACCAATAGGAGCAGAGCATTAATGGAAAATGTTGCAAAAATGTGCTCTTATGTGAAGCAGACGAAGTTGCGTGGGTTAGCTAGTTATAAAATAAAGTCTGTCTGTTCATGTTCTTGCGGCTTTTCCAATAGATAGAGTGATTCATGGGGAAGGTTTAGGTGTACCTATAATTTTTTAAGGTTTTGTACTACACGTGAGAAGCCGGGGCGGGTCGCTAGTAAATGATAATTATATCTATATCAGAGTTTTTGATAGGGAATCGCATGCATAGATACGCTATAATCCACCGTATACCTAACTAATTTTACGAAGCCTACTAAAATTATTTATGTATTTGACCTTAACCTTGAACTGCAAACACATTGCAAACAAATTGCAGACTGCAGACGTAGATGTGTAATGACCTTTGACATTTTATTTGTGATCTCGTGAGAGTATTATGTTCTTTGTTTGTAAAGTTTGTACTGGCTGCATGGATGGCGCCGTGGTTTAAGTCGTCGCCTCGCCATTGCTAGCGTGCTTGGTGTTGAGGATTCAATACTAACACGGGACAAACGATTGTGTCATTCACAAATAATAATTGCGGTAGTATTTCAAAGAGTAAACGCAGTAATTCTAATTTATTCATTTTATTATTGGACTTTTCGCGTCAGATGAGCCTGCGTCCCGCTTGACAGTAAGCGGTAACCACAGCTAAATTATATGGCTTTATTTTCTAAAAATCACAGTATCAGGTAATTTAAATCCAAGGAAACACAATCAAGCCGCTGAATAAGTCAAATAGATTGCAAAAATGCGCACGATATTCAATATACTATGTGAAAGGGCCAGGTGAAAGGGTGTAGGGAAGGACCAAATGGGATAATTGGACCACCGGCGATCTCATGCTTATACTTATTTGCCGTCAGCTCAATGGTTTTTACGTAACCACTTTGAAGTATGCACAGACGGTATTGAACATAATGAACATTGGTTTGTGTTAGATTTTTCTTTTTTGAAGAGTTGTTTAACATACCTACCTACTTACTTCACTTTTTTATATCTCATTGGACCTACTTTCTCGATTTGGTAAACATATTAGGTAGGTTTATTTTACAGACGAGTATTATATGACAGTGCCTAGTGAAAAACTTAATAAAAGTTTAAAACTATAACCCGACTACGTAAAAAAAAGGGTCTAAAAAGAAAGAATTTAAAATTTATATAGCCTATGTTACCCGGGCCATTATTACGAATCTATTGACACCTCATTCATTAAAATCCGTTGAGTAGTTAAGGTGCTACGGTGGAACATACAAACATACATACCCAGACTGCCAAAATCACTACCCTTCCTTTTGGTTTCGCCGTAGTCGGGTAAAAAAATATAAATGTTAAATTTACAATGCGTAATTCAGCAACAGGATGATAATGACCAAGATATGAAGATAATACCAAATATGCTATGGGAATGGAAATCTTGCATTGAGTATTTAGTCTAATACCGAGTAATGGCGAAGAGTGCTGTACTGTACCTATATAATTATACCTAGGTAAGTACGTCATGTCACCATGTGCAACTATAATGTTTAATGTTTGTTGTTATTGTGAATGATTCATGCAACATGGTGCTATAAAATTTTGTTTACATCGAAAATTAGTTTAATTGATATTGTTTAATTTTTTTATGTGACGCTCTTTGAAAAATAGGTTTTCTTATAAATGTAACACATCTAACAAGCTTCAATTCCCTCGTGATTCCCCTCGTGAAAGCGTGTCTATTGCGGTCTTCCTGTCACAGTGCCAAGCTTTTTCTATCCGGTAATGGTATTTAGGAACTCACAATTAGTAATGCACAAGTGCAAACCTACGCCAAAGGAGCAACGTTGTTTACATTAATATTGTATTCTTTTTGGATAGATTTAAATGGACGTTATAGGGTTTGCATTATTAAAGTAAAAGAAAATATTAGAGGTATCACTGTATTTTCGCAATTTGTACTATATTTGGATGTCCGGATGGTAATCACCACCAGCCGCTGCCGCCGCCACCACCGCTGGACCAGCCACTGCTACCGCCGCCAGATTTCCAGCCACCGCCGCCGCCGCTGGGCCAGCCGCTGCTGCCGCCACCGCCACTGAGCTTCCAGCCGCCGCCGCCACCGCCGCCGCCGCTAGACCAACCGCTGCTGCCGCCACCGCCGCCAAGCTTCCAGCCACCACCGCTACCGCCGCTGGACCAGCCGCTGCTACCACCTCCTCCTAGACTCCAGCCTCCGCTGCTACCACCGCCGTAACCACCGCCTGTGACATAACAAACACATGATTATCCAGTTTCTCCTAAACGCAACACATTCGTGTGTAGGTACTTAAATTTATTTTTGATTACATTACATTATTTAATGGAACCAAAAATATAGGTTGAATGAAATAAATAATTAATATTTTTTATCTAGGTTAATTTAAAGTTAACATTAACCTTAATTATAACGTAATTTTATATTCTGTATCCGAAAAGCAATTTGTTTCACGAAATGATAATAATTAGAGTTAAATAATATCCGAAAATCAATGTCTTTTGTTAGCGTTAAACATCAGACACCTTGACCTGCGGTCAAATAAGTGGATACAAACTCATAGCTGTTACATTAAAATAATTCAAAGGTTGCGTAAAAAGAGTTATACCTCTTGTTATTCACGATTTTAACGCAAACAACGAAGCAACTAATGTCCAGGCTGAATGCAACGTTGCGAAATGCGTAATGTTGTCGACCCGCTGAGCGAATGGCCGACTCAACTATGGGCGATCTTTCGACCTCCAGCCTTTAGACAGCAGGTACTTAGTTAGTACGTACACAAAACTATATAATACATACATTTTAGGATTATTTGGATTGTAATATAAGGCTATATAAGTATTTTTTATGCTTACCATGACCGCCGCCGAAACCGCCACCGCCACCGCCTCCACCGGTGGTTATGATTTTGATGATTTTGACTTCTGTAAAAACAAGAAAACACATAAGGGGTTAACTTAAGATAAATCACATTATTGATTGGAAATAGAACAGAATTATTATTACTAAAATTAGAGTAGAATATTACATATATTATGCAAAGTGAAATAAGTTTGTATTAAACTGCATCATTTTTAGGGCTGAACACTGACTCCCAAAATACTGGCACTCGCCTAGTTTGGGGGAGCAGTACCAGTAAGTTTTAGTAAAATACAACAATGTTCTAACTGATTTAAATTGTAATGTGTAACATGTTTGTATTATCTGAGACAATAAAGATTACTATTATTATTAGAGTTCTTACGTCCGCCGCTGCCGCCGCCGCCTCCGGACCAGCCACCACCACCGCCGCCACTGGACCAGCCGCCGCCGCCGCCGCCTCCGCCAAGCTTCCAACCGCCGCCTCCACCGCTGCCGTAGCCGCCGCTGCTGCCGCCAGACCAGCCACCGCCACCACCTCCGCCGCCGCCGCCAGACCAACCACCGCTACTAATGTAACCGGCTTTGGCGACGACCGCGAGAGCTAACAGACACACGAACACCTAAAAACATATTACAGTTAGTAAAACAGCGCCAAACATTTTAAGAACACAATTATTATTAAGCTTTCTATGTGTACACTTATTACCTACGTATAATTCTCAAAGCGATTACGAACTCTCCTAATCGTTATGATTATGACATAATAATCTTTCTTTAAAGTTCAATAATGTAAGGTTAACGTTCTCAAAATAATGATGCCCAACTGAAAGTTATTTTTGAGGTTGCAGCGGAACGAAACGAGGAAGGAATATTACTATGCCATATCAAAGTAGGTAGGTTATCTTTATAAATGCAGTCATTTTATAAAATAATTTTATTAATACAAAATATTGTTGTAGCAAATAACTTAATACCCCGTTTAGATGTTAAAACCCGAACCTACAACAAAATATCGGGACTGTATCCAGGATGATCTTATGTAGGAATACGATAGACAGATCTTGGTTTTTAATTTATTAAATTAGACTATGATAAGTCTAATTTATAGGACTATGTTCCCTAAGGAATAAGTTTTATTTTATGCTAATCTCTCACTAAGCTACACAATTTAATTAAATTATAGTTGGTAATATAAAATATTGATTACCTTCATGGCGAAGCTGTGTTCAAACTGCTTGTTGAGGGGTCGTTGGTATCGCATTATATATGTGATGGAACATCTCCCACTCGCGGGTACTCCGCTCGCGTCTCGCGGCCGTCGAGAGCCGTGAAGAGGCGAGCGGAAGCTGCTTTGGGCCGACAATGACGCAACGCATTGTCCCTGCGACGCCGCCGCTGTGCTGACCGGACTTAACACTACTTCTAAATATTTTGGTAGAAATATAATTAAATACAAATAAGACTAGTAAAATGTCAATAAAATAAAATTGATAAATATTTAAATATATATATATATATATATTATTATTATATATATATATACAATTTTTATATATAATAGAACTTTTATACCGCGGCGGCACACCGGTGTCCAGATATACTTAATAGATTTTAAGTATGTCTGGTATTCTAAAACTTGACAGACTAAATAAATTATTCGGTACCTACCTTAATGTTTTGCAAGTGCAAATATTTTATACAAAGAAAACGCAAATTCTAAGCGATTATCTATGGATCACACATTTTTTTCTTGTGTTGGTACCCGCAAAGGACACTTCTAAAACCATTACGAGGCATGGCAGGTTAAGACCTTTTTGTAAATGGTCTCTGTTTATGGATCGAACTGCAGTAATGTTGCTTAATCCGGCGGATCGCACTGCATGGTCAATATTACGCCTCAGGCTTAAAAATTAAGAATCTATTACTTATTTAATTGAACAAAAATGTATAGATGTTATTTCTATTAATTTGTCAATTAACAAATAAGTGTATATAAGCTACGGCATAGGTAGTGCCTTTATTCTTCACTCAAGAGCAGCGATAGCTCAGTGGGGAGACCAACAGACTGCAATGCAGAGGGTCTCGCGTTCGAACCCACGTCGCGCACCTCTGACTTTCGTAAGTTATATGACTTTTCGAAATTATGTGCGTATTGATTGACAATTATCGCCTGCTCCGTGCCTCGGAGAGCACGTTAAGCCGTCGGTCCCGACTGCCATGAACATCTATAGCAGTCGTTATTGGGGAAGTCGACACAAAAGATGTCTGGGTCGAAGTGTCGCCGGTCTGTGCTGACTGGCCCCCACACAAGATAAGATAAGATATTCTTCACTCAACAGTCTCTAATTACATACTCTATTTCTGACTATACCTGCCTAGCGGCATTAGGATTGGGCACGGTCGATAGACCGCCCGTAGCGCCATCGCCAGAACATCGTCGTATCTCAAAAATTATATGTTATGCGCGACTTTAAAATAATGATCGTAAGGTTATAAATTTAGATAGAACCGTGATTTAAATGAAGTTGATGACATTATTACACACACTGCTCTCCTCTTTCTTTTTAAAAGAATGAGGATCCTCAAGTCTCTTCGCATTTATTTTCTATTCAAAAATAGGCTACTAGCATATAGGCTACTACTTAACTAATTGAATAATAATTATTATTGTCGCTTGGAATTTTTTCCATTTAAACAAATTATTATAATATAGAGATAATCAATGCAATATAATACTTGAAATGATGCCTTCATGTTTATTCTCAGAGTACCTATACTTGACAAGGACTGATAAAGTCGCACCAAAAACATTCCTTTTTCACCATTTTGGTACAGAAATTCTTATAATGACAGTGCCTGACTTTAGTTGTCGAGACCAATACCAACTAATTTCTTTATAACGTTGAAATTTATTTGTATATATGCGGCAATAATAAATTAGTTCGAAATTAACGTTACCTGATAATTTCATAACGCTTTTTTTGTTTTCGCTGAGTATAAAAAATTACCCTCGTCGCCCTCGTCGGGGTGTAAAGATATATAGAAAATTATGGATGGCGTAGTGGTTTAAGTGGTCGCCTCGACATTACCTCTACGCCGAGTGTTGTGGGTTCGATCCCCACACGAGACAAACGTTTGCGTGATCTGGCAAATAGGTAGTTGTTCCAAGTGTGGGTGCTTTTTGTGTCCGATATTTAAGTGTTAAAGATCCAGCGAAACAGGATTTATACCAAGTGTCAAAGTTGTCTTCAAAAATCGTTTGAAAGAAAGAATATTTTTACTTGACATATCAATGATTGTAGGTTCATTTGTAAATAGCCGCTACCGTTACAAAACAAAACGCTCTATGCATGTACATGGTATCTACCTTTATGCAAAATAGTTATATATCAACAGCGAATAAACAAATTAAATTAGAAGGTAAAACATTATATCTTCTATACATTTCAAACTTTATAAACAAGGTTAAGAATCTTAACTGCAGCCTTAAAATAATATTGATGATGTAGTATTTGAACTCTATATTGAAAGTTCTGCAACCAGTTTAACAAACACCTGTCAGATACAAGGTACAGTATTGACATTCTAATGTTTAACTGCTGATTAAATAAAATGGCTGAAGTTTAGGTAAGTACCTACCTAGTTATCTTAACTAATATTATAAATGCGGATGTGAGCATGTTTGTTTGTTTTTTTCGCTTGCACGCCCTTTCTACTCAACCGATCAACATGAAATGTCGCATACCTACATGTTGTCAAGGGAACAGAAAAGGACATACGGTACCTTTCATCCGAAATACATACGTACTGTTACTAATCTAAATGTAGGCTAAACGCGGGCGAAGCCGCGGGCAATATCTAGTTTCATATATATTACTAGTAATAATATTATAAGTCACAGATTATAAGTATACCTGTGACTACAAATATTTTAATTTCTTCACTAGCTGCAGCTTGGCGTCGTTGGCAGTGCACTAAAGTGGTGCGGAAAGAAATTTCAAGGAAGAGGGAAAGGTATGGGAATACTGAATATTTGAGCCCCAGCAATATCGCTACCGTTCCACCGGTTTTCTTTAAAAAGTTTAGTTCTTACACGGCCGAACCGTTTCGTTCTTAGCGTCATCAAATACTTAGCAACGTCGACTTGCTCGGCTTTGCTCACGCTAAATTGTCCGGTACCAACTCTAGGATGATTGGACTCAACATAAAATTCCAGGATAGTAACCCATTGCTGTTTTCAGTTGGAAAACAACCCTAGATACACCAGTCGCTCTACCACTGTGTTACAGATTCCCATTGTGATATAACTTTAAAATTAAGAATGATGTATTAATTTGATAATTTTAATGTAAAAAAGTGTGAGGTGCTTTCTAAGATATTTTGATAACCACGCTTTTTTACATTAAAATTATTAAATTGTATTACTTATTTTCTCTAAATTATTGTATTGTCATCAGTCCTCGATAAGAGTGCAAAATTTCAAATCAATCCGTCGTTTGTTTGAAAGGGGTGAAATCACGTTCATAGATTCATAGATACATACCAAGCTAATAAAAGCGTGATAAAAAGGGGAGCTCACTCGCTTAATTAGATGGGTCATATTGTCAGGGATTTATGCCTGTTTGCACCCATCGTAATAAATATAAAAAGGATAAAGGTCGTACAACGGTCGTACGTCGGCACACCGGCGGCCATAACAATAGATTTTCAATTATGTTCGGCATTCCAACAATTAAAAGGTAAATTATTTACAGGCTGATAAAATATATTTTGTACCTACTTGATTGATAACAATTTTTATTTTCTTAATTATAATTTAATAAATTCGTTTGTGATTGTATCAACATAATTGCTTACAAATGTTGATGTTGTTACAACAGACTGATAAAACCATTGCATCCGCCACGGAACCGGCAAACTTACTTAAAGCACACTTACGTAGATAAGTATGCTTCAGGTTTTTCTGAGACGATGAAGTCACGATTTGAATACATTTAACAACCTTCTTAATAAAGCCCAAGTTTCAATTTGGATTGCGTCGGTAGCGCAGCAGTAAATGTGGGTTCTGTGCATTAGCTCTTCGGGTTTTGTCATTAGGGTTCGATTACCGGGTCAGACAAGGAGTTATTGGATTTTTCTGTCAAGAAATTCTCAGTCTGCTACTGAGAATTTCGGAGTCTAGAACTGTGCTTGGTAGACGCTTTTGGCTAGTTCTTTATGACGTGGGACCTAAAAGTTTAACCGGCGAAATGTGGGTGTTATTACATCTCTGTCTACGCATTCGGGGATATTTAGAAATTAGGGTTCTCACTTTATCAGCCTTTATTGTATGCCGTTTTTGCCCCTAGCTTATTTTATGTTACACCCATATAATTGTGTTACCTACATATTACATTAATTGTACAAATACTAAGGCGACGTAAAAGCTAAAATGATTAGTGTGCCTTTCAATAAAGGAACAAAAATACATATTACATTCGTGATCATGTATGTTGCGTAGTTACGGTACATTACCGCGATTTACATAAGAGTCACAACCGCTTTCAGAACAACGAGTGTTCATCGACTAAAGACTCTGGTTTTCTGTTAACTAGATTAGTTATCATAGGTCTGTTACTCTTGGAAGGCGTAAAATGGGTAAATGGCTTAAAAGCTACAAGCTTGTAACTTCTTCTTCTCGTTTCTTATGAATAAAAATATTTACATTCGATGTATTTGTGTGTCAGTAGGTGATGAGACGTCTCAATATTCAGTATAGTTGCCGAGATGGTCAATATTAACATGTTATTTCAAACCTTTTTTATTTTTAACTTGGTTAATAATATTTTAATTAACTAAGTTATTTATTACGGACATTTGTATACTCTTAGACAATCCTGTTATGATAATTTTATATCAGTTCATAATTGATTGTTAATCTTACAAAATTAATTTGTTAATTAAGTAAATACTTATACAAAATTCTTTACAAAAGTGAAGCGAATCTATTCTAAGTATATACACAAAGGACAATAACTCGTCGTTAATAATTAAAAAAGACCACATCAGTAAGTAATTTACCTAACTTTATGCGTAAGAACGGTAAGTAGCCAATATGTAAACCTAGGGTTTACGATGCGGAGGAATATTATGATGGTTTTTAATTTTGAAGTTTTATTTTTTATCTTTAGTTTATATTTCTTATAAATAATATACAACATGTAAAGCAGGTGAAAGTATAAATATGTTATTTATACGAAATCGCAATAATATATTTCATGTTTATAACATAAATGGTATTATCCAGAGCGGTAAGTGTGAACCATAAATGGGTCTAACGAGCGTTGCTGTAATTAATATACGTATGTATATAACTTTATGACATCTCTGAATCTCGCAATAAAGGACAATGATAAACATTGTAAATTGTGATGAATATTGCGTTCAAATACGAAACATTGCAATTTGCACTCAGCTGCGTGTGATGGAGTAATTGCAGACATCAACATTAGCAACCACGACACGTATCCGCACAGATCTAATGATAACACTACATTTCCATTCAATTCAAGGTTGATAAGAATTTTGTGAAGAGGTGCCATGATTGCACAAACTAAGTATGTACGATTGTTATAATTATACTTAGAAATGCTTGGCTGTTCTCAGCTGTGATTATCATGAAGCGTTGCCGAATATTACGGTGATGACTTCCATTCCTTTAAATATTGCTAGGATAGAAAAACAAAGTATAAGTATATGTAAGTTTATCCATTGTCTAGTACCCATTGTACAAGCTCTGCTTAGTTTGGGCTGGACGGTGCTGTGTGTATGTGATAGGATAATATTATAGTAAAAATAATGACCAGGGTTAGATACAGTTATAATATATTAATTAACACTGATGCCAAAAAGCTGATAACTGCCCTTAGCAATTAGGCATCACGCACATTCGCCACGTTATGCGAATAAATTTAAACCATTCATCTCTACATTGAATAGTATAATCGCATACTATATATTAAGATGATAACATTCAATAAAATGTTGCCGTTGTTCATTTGTGTTGTCAGTGTGTGCTTTTATTAGGATTAATTTAAAGTCGATCGATATAATCTACCACCAACATCTTTCTATAGATTTGCAAACAAGGCTTCTACCAGTAAAGGTCGCAATGAATATATAGAAATATATAAGTATAGGCAGACACACCGTACTAGACTCCTTCGAAATCGAGAACAAAAACACTTTGTACTAAGAGTACAGATTGCTGTGGTTTCATTAGTTTTTTCACACTACAAACAGCGACTCTACCTCAGAGCAGCGACCTTCATTGCACATCGAGCGAGGTCTTCAAATCTATACTAATATTATAAAGCTGAAGAGTTTGTTTCTTTGTTTGTTTGTTTGGTTGAACGCGCTAATCACATGAACTACTGATTCGAATTAAAAAATTCTTTCAGTGTTGGATAGCCCATTTATCGCACACATCACGCTACGACCAATAGGAACAGAGCATAAATAAAAATATTGCAAAAGCTGGGAAATTTATCTTATGTGAAGCAGACGAAGTTGCGCGAGTCAGCTAGTGCTTATATATTTAAATAGCTACTAGTGCCACTTTCATTTACTTGTGCCAACAAATACTTGCTCTGATTAGGTAGTAATTATTCTCATTAGCTTTTACATACTTGTGCTCACAGTACGATTACTGATTACTTTTCAGCTTGCCCATTATTGTTACACTAGCGTTCCTAAAATTAGGAAAATATACACATTATTTATTATTTATAGATTAACAAGAAATCTTTGGTAGCTAAAACATACCTCTTTTTTGGACTTATTAAGTGTTTGCTATGAATGGTTGAGTTAATTAATATGATCCTACTGTAAATACATACATACTTACATAGATTCACGCCTGTTTCCCAGACATGATTTCCATTTGCTACGATCCTGACACACTTCTCTGGCTTCAAAAGCTCTGGCTTGGCTCTGTAAATAAAGTATTGTAAATAAAAGATCCTTAGATAAAATGAGATTTGTTGCCATTTTGAACAATAAAATACCTGCGTGGTCCGTTCCATAATGTACTTAAGACGCTCATCGGTTGTGGTGAACTGTGTCAACAGAAGCAAAATGGAGAGTATTACAATTATTTTACCTGGAAAAATAAAGGGGTCATAATATTGCCTTCTGTTTACGCGAATGTTATTCATTGAAATTAAACTACTATATACGGATTTTGTCGCGTTGTTTATTTAACACTGTATCTATTACATAATTTTGAAAACTGTTATACTACTTTTACTATTGAATTTTACTAATTTTAAGCTAATAAAATTATTAAAACTATTAAAAATATTTATATTTGGGTTTACACTTTCCCCGACGTTTCGGTTGCTTTTCAGCAGCCATGGTCACGGGGAGACTAAGATGATAGTTGTCTCAATGTTGCAGTGTAGTTATTTCAAAGTACCTGAACATAATTTAGTCATTGGTGTTTCTATTTACGCAGAAAGAGCTCAAAGTATCATGAAGTCTAGCTCTGGTTTGTTTCTTCTTGGGTTTGACTATTTGAAGTACTGGATCCCAAGCTGGTGGTACATTCCAACTATCTTCTCTATTGAAATTAGGATGTTTTTTGATTTCAATAGCCTCGCGAAGCATCCTTGGTAGGAATCGGTGTTCTTTAGCGAGAATCTGTGGTTTGTCAAATCTCAGGTAGTGGTTGGTCCCCTGTTGTACATGTTCACACACAGCAGACTTCAACGAGCGTTTGTGTTTTTCGTCAGCTATGTGTTCTTTTATGCGGGTGTCTATGTGGCGAAACTTTTCAGGAACTTAATTGTACACAATTATATCACGATAACTGAAATCGTGTTGTTACTAGGTCATCAGCACATGCAAGTATTGCTGTGTTATAATAGAGGGAGCATCTTAAGATTATTTTTTGTAACTTGTACTCTCCAAGTACGTAGCAGATACTAAATGTTTTTGCTAGTCTTGTAAAGGACATCTCTAGTTCTATCACTTGAGTGCTTACACCCGATATTTTTTTGACTATCTCCTTTACCATATACCTACCCTAAACTCTAAACACCAACATACAGAATCATGAGCTTCCAGCATAACAAGATCTTTGGCTCATACATTTAAGTCAGCATATCAGATAACTCCTGATTGAAACATACATATCCTGTTACTAGACACGGTTACTATATACAATTGAGTAAAATTCCCCGGCTTCACAAGCCTTGTGCTAGTGCACTACTACACTCCTGTATTAATAAATAAATATAAATTAAAGGACTCTTACATATGAATTCAGCTGAATTCATATGTAAGAATTCTTTAATTTATGCAGGAGCAAATTATAAGCTTATTCATCGTTATAACACCTATTACAGCTCTTTTAAAGATATGTATGGCATACAAATAATCAGACCCATTTGTTTGTATGGAATTAATCATTTAAGATTCATTAATTCCTCATTACAGATTAATAGGTAGCGGATGGGAAAATAGAAAATATTTTTGCGACGGTTAGAAACCTAGATGATTAAAATAGAACTTCTTTGTTGGTGGCATAATAACGATTAATATAACAGCGACACTATTTCGTTTGTTACGTTACATATTCTATTTTCATTTATAAATTTAGTCAAATAGATAGGTAAGTCTCTACGCGTCAAATATTTCTATTACACGCACGCTCGGAAATGGAAGTAAACGTTCGGCTTTAGATGAGATAAATGAGATTATTACGGTGAGAAGGCCGAAGAGTCTTGTAAACATTAATTTTATTATGTACATAAGGTTCTCAACAATGTGTGGCAACTTGAACGTGCCTTCTAAGATTATTTCGCAAGTTACGTCTTCATAGAATTTGTTTCGTTTTACATCATTTAAATTTCAATCTCCATTAATCTACTACTAATATTATAAATGTGAAAGTTTGTGAGAATGTATGGATGTGTGTTACTCTTTTATGTAAAATCTACTGAACCGATTGTGATAAAACTTGGTATGTAGATAGCTGGAGACCTGGATTCACAGATATTTTTTATCCCGATATTCCCACGGCAACGGGTCTTACGCAGGTGAAACCGCGGACAAAATCCAGTATTATATATTATTACCAAAATGCTCACCGATTATGAATAATTAAATGTATTCTTTCTTAATTGACAGTTTAAATTAATTACAAATAATTTCTGCATGTTTTATTATCTGTCACTGTCGTAGGTGTGGGATTTTGTTACATTCTGGCACGTGTTGACATCGCAGTTGACACAATACTGATTATAAAAACATTATCGATATTAATTATTTAACTATCTAGTGGTTAATCTCCCGTTGGTAAACAGATTGCTTTATTGATATGACACTATTACATTACATCAAATCCTATTCATTTCACATTGTAGGGCTGATGATGCATCATAGATGTTGCATTTCAACTGTCAATAAACAGAGCTTTTAAGAAACCTATCAGTTCAGGAAATTGTTAAAACATATTGTTAGTCCACATGCAGTCATACATAAGACGTATTAATGCATGTGCACGTTCCGACTAGGACCCACTGATTGTTTCTACTTGGCTACTATGTTCTTTTGTTTGTTCTATGTGTGTATATTTAAATAGGTACCGAACTCTTTGGATGTACTATATATATATGTATAGTATTTAGTTATCTTGGTCGGCCCAACAACAAGCTTTGTTTGTTTTGTTTGCTCAGTCACAAAATTCTTAATGTCAGTGTGGAGTTAGATGGCTGCAGCGATGTAACAGAACCACGCCTAAATTAAAAAGCGCAAAAAGCCGTCGGTTCTGCTTCTGATATCGCGCTGGTCATGTCGACTTGCCTTTCCATACGACTATGAGAATGAGGATATACGAGTATATAGTAAATTATCTTCTGCGCAGATAGCTAAACTCCCTAAAATGTTGTACACTATCACTATCGATTATACTATTATCGCAAAATCCTATTACTTTTTAATTATATTGATAAAACGTATAGCTTCTTATTTATTACCAAGGTAAGGATTAATTATGTGTTACATTACAAGAATATCAGTATTCAAATCTCAGTTTATTAACAAATAAAATGTTAATTTTGAACGTATTAAATGTAGCACGAACAGAAAGTATGCTAATTGAAAAAAACTATTATATAAAATCGATATTGTTTGACTTTATGGATATAGCGGCAATTAAAAGTTTGGTAGTTAAGAGTGAGATCGAATAATTGATCAATGCCCAAAAATTCACAATGGTAGATACACATTGAGATGTATTATTTATTTTCACATTATTATTGGCCATGATCTGTGGTAGCCTGGGAGTTTTAATTACACTATAAGGTATAATTACGGCGCGCAGATTGTTTAGTCTATCGACCTCGGGGATGTGTAGAGCGAGCGTGCATTACAATCAAGCTAGAGTCTAAATAATTCTAAGTCAAAATTATTTAATCTCTACAGGCCTTTATTACTGTTGCCTATGTTCGTCATTTGAGGTCGCTGATGTCAACCGTGTAGGTTTTCTTTTAGACACTTGCTTAATAGACCCATAGAGTTGGTACAAGGCAATCAAAAATATCACAACTAAGTTGGGATGGGAAATTTTACTATTAGTGTAAAAAACTTTTAATACGCAATTGCTCGAATGATAGATGTCTCTTTTATGTAAGCTCTTACCATATAATTATGTATATTGCCCTGTTATTATAAATCCTTGTTAATATAATTAACGCGATGCCGAGTTTGTTTGTTTATTTATTTGTTTGTTACGCTTTCACGACTTAACTACTCGATATTATCATAAAATTCCGCATACATTTTCTCAGGGGTACAAAAATGAACATAGGATACCAAAAAAAGGGGACTATTCCCGAGCGAGGCCTCGAGCAAATGCTGGTATTTGAATATACTTTTGTGTTGAATTAACTCAAACACTATTGGATCGATTATTAAAATGCTTTACAAGCAGAAAGCTGCTTTATCCAAAAGTAACAGGCTAAAAATAACATCAGGCGACGAGTCACGGGAGCGGAGCAGTAATCATAACTGTAGGTGAAACTGTGCAGAACAACTGCCCTAAGTAATTTGGCATCACACACATTCGCCACACTTCGCAAATCGCAAAAACGTTCGGCTTGCCCTAAAATTCCTTATTATCTAGCACAAGCATGGTAGTAAAATAGAGAATAAAGTGGGCACAAGATGGACTTCACGTTATTTACTGTTATAAAACATACCGGACTTGCCTAAGTAGGCTTATGGTTCTTAAGGAATAAAGTTTTTAAATGTTTCTTACATACTACATGTATATAGGCATCCTTACCAGTACAATAAATGTATATATATGTATACAAACTTAGTCTGCAACAGAAACAAGATTACA
Organism: Catocala nupta; assembly: GCA_963675205.1. Taxonomy (NCBI): domain Eukaryota; kingdom Metazoa; phylum Arthropoda; class Insecta; order Lepidoptera; family Erebidae; genus Catocala; species Catocala nupta. The sequence continues at coordinate 18,437,492 of OY776086.1, read as the reverse complement.
TGGACACACAGTACGTCTCACTCATAATTCTTTAAGGTATTGTACATAATAATACCAGAGACGCGGGTAGAATGTAATTTAGTTGGGTAATTTGCTGTGTTAATCGCTGCCACAAATCCTGCCTACCTAATGCTGCTGCAAATCGTTTCCTGCGTAAATATTGTGTTGAATGACAAATGTTCCAATAAGTAGCTTCAATCGGTCGCTTAAAGTTTCAATTACCTATTTATTCTTGTTTTTTATGTATACGATTTAATCGTAATATATGTAGATCCTAAATTAGTGAATGTTATAAAAAACGGTCACAGCCATAACTCATGATTACGTACAAAATGAAATGTGAATCGGTAATACTTCACAATCCATATGTCAGACTTACATCCGAGTAAAAGGCAATTACGCAAGCCCGCGAATTCGGACGTCGAAGATTCTTATTATACTGAGGCCACGTTTTGTATTTACTACGCACGTACCTGCCTTTTGTTATATTTATACGTAATTATAATCTGTCTATTCTTGATTTAATTAATTTTATAACTTCATATTAATTACGACAAGCGCAGTGCAATAAATCTAAGTGCATCCTTTTAATAGTTAACGATATTAATCTTTTGATTAAAACGAGGTGACGAATAGGCACAGTTAAAATTTATTGAGTATCATAAATTCGTTTTCCGTGCGATCTTTATTCTACTTGATTTTTTATTTGATTGAATATTGTAGGTACTTGATTACGTGGCCGATGAGTCGGCAGCAGTCTATGTAATGGTTGTAGTCTGTAGATAATCGCCGTTCATGAACATGGCTGTGTACAGTCGACTAAGAAAGTGATCAACCAGTTTTGACAAAAGTTTCTGTGAGATCTAAGTAACGCTAAGTTTGACTTTTCTAATTTGACACACGGCATGACGTAAATATAATACATGATAAAGAAACAGTGGTCACTGACATAATATTATTGCAAGGAGGAATCGACCTTGTTTTTTCATGACGTCCAAATGAACCTCAACCGTAGAGTGGTAGACCACATTTTTGGCCGACTGTACTCTTGCCATTGCAAAAAAAGAAAATTAAAGAAGGACAAATAGGTTTTCTGCCTTTAGGACAGAGGCAATATTAAGTCAGAACGCAAATTTGATAATTTTACAAGCTTGGTGACTGAAATAGGCAGAATGCTGGAACCAACTTATCCAGCCAACCAACTTGTCCTTATGTCAATATCGTTGATTTTGCTTCTTACTTGTAAGGGAATTACATGTATGACATTAGGACCGTCGACAGTTATTACTTACAATTAAGTTCCATCAGTTCATATTTGTACGATATGCGGCAGCTTGTTTGTGTTTCCTTGTTTCTGTAATACCTACTAAGAAAACACAGTCATTGGGGCCAGCAAAAACTAGGTACCTACCACAGTTTTAAAAAGTTGGTGAAATCATACAATATTGTCAAATAATCATTTTACTTTACTTTATAATTTTATATTCATTAAGTAATCAGTACCCGATTAGCGTCATCGCGCGTGCTCCCTTGCTCCTTTGTATTATTTTATCTTTGGTCCGGTTAATAAATTAATTATTTTTATCTTAAAACAGAATTATTATTAGCTAACCTCGAACCTTCTTCAAGCAGTCATTCATTACTAGTATACTTATTTATGCGATCGGTATTGGGCCGGTATTGGTATTGTGTAAAGTGTATGCACATAATTCTTTTGGATAAAATTTGCTGTTTTACATTGATGAATTTAACTAAATAACTTTCTGCCTACTCGTCCTGGACTCGTTTTATTTAAGTGGTGAACTCACCGTTATCAATGGCGCGGACTCGTACCCCGTACGAGACTAACATAATATGTGTTCATTGTTACAATATAGGTATGTAAAGTCGTAAGAGGATTTATTGTTCCAGGAGTAGAACTTAGTCCTTACAAAACACATAAGACTTTTGGTATCCGGAAAAGAACAAACGACATCCGGAAAAATAACTTTTCTCAAGGTAGAGAAATTGACAAAATATACAATACTGCAAAGCTGGAGAAATATAGTTCTATTTACTAAATACTATTACATATTATATATATCTAACCAGAAATTACTAAGTAATAATGATGTATTTTCCGCCTCATTTAAGATAGAAACGTAAAAAATGTAACACAACATAATCACATCACTTTCTTTTTCTTATAGTTCTTAGAGTAAACAGATTCGTATATTATTAACATTTGAATTAGAAGTTACTTTAATTAGAGACCTACCTGTTACGACACGTGAAATAATTAGACACTAAATTATTACAAAACCAATTAGCATGGATGTGTACTGTAACTACTAACTTTCTTTTTATGTAATTATTTATTTCACACCATCAAGATGGCCAAAAATATTCTATTGTTATAATTGTTAATTCTTTATTACTAATTTGTAAATGTGTATAGTATCTACGAGTATAATTTGAATTCAGTGTCATTTTATCTATAAACTAGATGTGGCCGCGGTTTCACCCGCATTTATGATTACTGCGCCACCCCCGTGGGTCGTTGCGTGATGTTATATAGCCTATAGCCTTCCTCGATAAATGAGCCATCCAACACTAAAATAATTTTTCAATTCGGATCAGTAATGCCTGAGATTAGCGCGTAAAGCAAACAAACAAAGAAACTCTTCAGCTTTATTATATTAGTATAGATTATATTAAGGTACATAAAAGTAAATATTTGCTACTTGTTTTAGTTTCTTTCAGTCTATAAAGCTTTATTATATTTTCTTAACAAGGAGCAAGTGCCGACTTTGACGTAATCTTTAGCACACAATACTTCGCAATAGGTGGAAACTCATTTAGTGCGGAAAGATTAACAATTGATGTTTTTCTATTCCTGAGATAATTACACTACATTAGCACGATAACACTCGAGCAGGCAGGTGTGATGGAAGGTTGAATTTAATGGATTAATCGTTCAACTAACATCATGCCTTTCAACCAAAATGTGAGGAAATCTGTTAAAACAAGGTTAAAGTGCAAATTCAACTGGAGGGCCTCAGCGTGGACTATAACGGTGCCGGCTGTAGTCATACGCGCCCTGAATACTTTACATACATAATATATACAGCACGACAAATTCTGTAGGCATCGGTACTTAGTAGTACAAACACAGGTCATGGATAAGTTTAATGACAATCAGGCAATTTGTAAAGATTGACCGTATCGTGACATTTGCGCAATATCTAGAATAATATTTAATTACGACAGTCATCGATTACACTTACAATTAAATTCTCATTGCTTATAATTAGATAAACATCGAGTGTTACAGCTAATGGCAGAATCGTGCCTGCGATGTTTGTTGTTTAAGTATCAATAAAATTTGTTATAGTTTCAGTAAATTGGTCTATCATAAAGCTCCTTGTAACAATTTGATACGTACACAGGTAACATAAATGCTTCTTTCTCTTTGGAGTGACCCCGTAGTTAGACGGTATTACTATTACTGTGATCTCTAGTTCCGAGTGCACCGAGTTGTCGCCTTTCTCTGTTGCCACTTGTAAATGTAATGTGTTCCTTCCGTAATAAAAGCGATTGTATTTGCGTAATGTCACAAAACAGACTTATGCATTATCTATCTCTGTAAGACACATTCTTTGTGTTCTCTTCAACTGCGTAATTTGATAAAACCTCTGTTCATCTTTTATTCATTATCTAATTATCAAGGAGATGATCGACGCTAAAGCACGGATTAAATGTGTTGTTTTATTCTAACTATAGAGAACAACTTTTACTCGGGATGAGTATATTTTGTTGAAACAATCTCTGCTTTAGCGATGATGTTGGATGTTTTAAATTCCAATCAAGTTCACTTCATATGAATGAGATCTGAATTCATTTTATAAGTAGGCATCAATGTATTTCATATCCTTAGTTATGTGTGGATGTAAATTTATATAAGTACACTTAATATTTGCATATAATTAGATTCGAGATGTTCGTCAAGGTCTGAATCAAGTACAAATTTATTTCAAAAATAAATTATATAGGTATCACGTCAATATCATAATTAATGTCAATCATCTTATCACAAGTTTTTAAAGAAAACTAGATTCAGCCCGCGGCTTCGTAACCAAACTTTTTCTGGAGGAAATGTACCCTATGTCTTTTTTGTTCTCCTGACAACCTGTATGCGAAATTTCATGATGATCGATAGTGTAGTTCAGGCGTGAAAGCGTAACAAACAAACAAACTCACATGAGCACTTATAATATTAGTAAGGTACGTATTTAATAAGTTTTATATTCATATACATAATGTACGTACTGTAAGTGATGTAGATAAATTTGCATATAATTACGTATCTAGTTTGTGTAAAAATAAGCCCACTCTACATTTGATTATTGTTATTTTATAAACTGTTTCAGCAACGAAAGCTCATTGAACGTTTAATAACATAGTTTATTCTCATGACTTTTAGACTATAGAATATTTTAAATTATACTATATAACAAGATAATCAAATAACTTCAGTTCGTTTTGTTTCTAGGTCCATATCTGCCGACGTACTCTGTAGATTTGTCTGTCGCACACCCAGTGTTGCAACAACGCCGGCGATCATTTTACCAAGCAGGCCATTGCCTACTAACCGAATGATTACTGAGTGTCTACCTACGATATTGTATTACATTGCACAAACAAAATTAAGAGGTTCTCCTTTCATAATAAGAGACGTTGGGTAAAGCCCATTTAAGGAGTTGTGTACTGCACATATAATTTACGCTCCATTTAAAATCGTCAGGCATGTGGAAATGTAAACAGCCAATAGATATTCTTGGTACAACCGCGCTAGTTTTGTTATTTAAATTACATTCATACGAATTGGTTGTGTAGAAGAGTTCCTGGGTTCAATTGCCGCTTCGGGCAGTGTTAGGATAGATAGCAATGTATGAGCTATATTGTTATGCACATATTTGTGACTGCACGGATGGTGTAGTTAAGTCGTCGCCTTGCCACTGCCACCGTGCCGAGTGTTGCGGGTTCGATCCCCACCCGGGACAAAACTTTGTGTGATCCACAAATGGTTGTTCCAAGTCTGGATGTTCTTTGTATCCGTTGTTTGAATGTTTGTAATGTCCCCCGCGACATAGGAATTATTCCTAGTGCGAGAGTTCTCTTTAAAACACATGCTAACTATTCATCCGATTGCGATCTATTTTTGGTGAGTAGTTGTATACACGCTCGCGAAGGTTTCTGGCAATAAAATAAATGATAAACTGAAAAAGGCGTCTCAAGGTAATAAATATAAATATGATGACATGATAAGTACCTAAATTATATGCACGCCGCCTATAATATTTTACTGCTAGGCTATGCCGTTCATAAACATTTATAAAATTAGTTTATATAGCTTTATTTCGTTACAGTTTACACATGATTGCGGCAATATGTAAATTTATTGCTTTATCCTGTCCATTTCAGCATAATTAATATCTCTGCATGTTTAAAACAGTTTTACGGTCTCTAAGAAGGCATCGCGGCTAAATAAATGCGAACAAACAAGTGATAATTAAGATATTATATTAAAAATAATGCCCTCGAATTCAATTTCGTTCACCGTGGCCTATATTTAATAGGGACTAGCTATCCGCGTAATAATTTATATAGTGCACATGTGCACAAGTATAAACGCAAATAAAAGTGCCAGGTCTCTTTCCTTACTCTCATAGTCCGATGAGACAATAATACGAAGCTACAAGAGAGGTGTGTTCTGGCTTTACTGGCTTGCCAAATTACGAAGATGAAATCTTATAGTCTGGAAGAAAAGATACCTTTTTATTGGCGTGACCTGAGATTTCAGCCGCTTCATCATCTGCAACTACACACGAAAGTGAGAGTCTTTATTAAGACTGCCACGTAAAAAGGCTGAATAAACATACATTAACCTACGAGTATATGTATGAAAGTTAAACCAACGTACCAAGCCGATGATATAATGAAATGCAATATTAATCTCGTACCCATTACTCGATTCTAGTGTGGATACACTCTAGTATCCACTACAGCTACTGCTTGTAGGCAGTTAATGAGCTTTGGATGGCACACTCCGCGGGCAACATGACATATTGTATTTATTATCATCGGTAACAGAAACGAAAGTTTTGAGAATATCTAGCAATATTCTTTAAGCACCAGATTTTTATCTAAACGATTACAAGACTACAACAGCGTCGCCTGTGTAGTAAAGATTTATTTGAAATTATATTAGGGTTTGCGGTTACAGATTGGAAGGTCGCAGTCCAACTTAAAGTTTAAGTCAAGGTTTGTCTAATTTCGTACAGTGGAACCGCATTGTATAACGTGCATACTGATGCACGCGAATAAAACTAGTTTTAAAAGTAAGTAGTTCTTAAATTGAAACTCACGATGGCTTTGCCTGAAGGATTTTATTTCATTACACAATTTGTGGTCGGTACTTATCAAGTACAACAGCGAATTGCCTTGATATCAGAATAATTCAAGCCCAATATTATTATGTTTAAGCAGTAAATGAAGGTAGATCCCACTTCTTTTCTCTATTTTTAAATTGCACATGTATGTTTGGATGAGGTCACCAAAGAACGCTGAGGTCATATAATAAATTATTTTATCTTCTGGAGTGACCATTTTAAGACGCAATGCGTGTTTTCGGGCTTATACGAAGATACTGCCATTATGTACCAGATGTAGAATTAAGCAAGATCTACTGACACAAAGATCGAGACATGAATAGGTTTATTCATGAGATACCAAATCTATGTTCACTGATGACGACGATGTTGTGGTCACTCATCATACATCGGCAATGAGAATCTAATGTATTATTGCATAAAAATGTTTCGACATTGTTCAGACTCAATATTTGAGTGACTTAGTGAGCTATTTATACTACATAGGTAGCGTACAAGCATAAGGCACGGCCAAAACCAAAGGCATCAGTCACTCATTGGCGACCGTAGGGCAATAGGAATCAAAGATGGGATGAAAGGAAAATAATGGGAAAGAGAAAGAAAGGAAGTGATCCAGTACTCTTACTTATCAGCTGAAGCGCGGCTGTGTCGCCAGGTTCCTGTAAGAGCCTTTAAGAGAGAGTTCACCAGTACCGTTGGCTCATTAGTACCATCATCATACTCAACTTACAGACATACGAAGAGGTGCTAGAAAATCATATGGTTTGAGTATTACTATAAATTGTTACATTGCCATTCTTTTAATTTGTAGAGGAGTGGGTCTCTTGGCACAAGTATTTTTAAACTAAAAAGGCGGCCGCAACAATTATGTTTAATCATGTAATAAACAGTTACTGTAATGAATATTTCTCATTTTCATTTTTCATCATTAATAATACCAAATGATTGCCACCAACGCGGGCTCTGCCACTCAAAACAGAAGAGTTTGAAGTAGAGAACAATGTAAGCATAGTATCATGTCTGTACATCTCTGAAAGGAAAAATCACACAACGTTTACTTACCGCTGGGAATTATACCTGGTATCTAAGAATAAATAGAACCTACTTTATGACCTCACATTTACTCTGCTGAATCTCTGAGGCAATATATAATATCTAATAAAGGTCTCAAAGCAGTATAAACGAGGTAGAGCTCAAAAACTACATCAGTGTATAAAAAACAGTTAGTGTACATCGTAGGTACTTCGAAAGGTATCCTCCCTTTCGTGTTCTCACTATTTGTATATGTTGGTGTAGTAAATAAGCTCTATACTGTACTGGTCTCATAAAATCTGTGGCCCACGTCGCTTCGCGGTGTGAAATGAATCAATGATAATTGATCTTTTATTCGTGATTGATATCAAGGCGCATATATAGCATAAAATAATAGATTTGCGTCAATATATTTCAATTCCTACTATTTACGATACTATTGCTACTAGTATTGATTAATTTTCCATAACTTGTTGAGAGTTTTACGTGCGTATACACCTTAACGTTACACGCTGTTTCACCTTGGAAACCACGTAAATTCTTCAAGGCTTTTAATTAAAGAAGACCACAAAGCATGCTTTGGAGTCCTAAAATCAAAATCAAAATCAAAATAAATTTATTCAAATTAGGTTACAAGGTAACACTTATGAATGTCAAAGTTAAAGTGTCCTGTAATTGAAGAAGCACGCACCATGCCGAACATAATTACTTTATAGCAACAATGTTATTCACCGCGTATAATTTGTTAGAGATCCAAATAAATATAATATTAAGCATAATAGAGTAAATTTCAATCAATCTGAAGAGATAGACTTATCCGTTGTTATAACGCGTAGTCACGGCGATTACCAGAATATTATATAATCGTACTTATTACCATCCAAATGCATACGAGATTCCTTAAAGGAAATCGGCAAATAGTAAGAAACAGTTAGGTATAAAGCAAAAACCTGCTCTTAAATAGAATCGGGAACAGTACCTTAGAGATTTACATACCTGTGCATGCAAGGATAGCAGCAAGAATTCTGCACATGTACTGAAACGTAGTTAAAAATGTGTGTTATAATTACAAAGGTAATTTCTGCTAAACGCTACCTGTTTACTTTCTTATATTGTTTTTAAAAGAAGACTACTTTCACGAATGGAGGAATGCCTTAATTTAGTCTTTTGAAACGTGTAAACCACGGACACAAAGAGATCCGATTATCAGAATAAACTACGTATGCATCACACATAAATGTTTGTACCATTATTTTAGGGATCAGCAACACTCAGTGCACTAGCAGTGGTGAGGGGTCCACATAAACCGGTACCCTATCGATGTAGTCATGGCACAGCAACTTGAAGTCAAGACGTTAGTATTAGATTAAAGGCTTATTGCAATTGCAATACTTCTTACTATGACATGTCATGTTTGTCAGTTACTTATTAGTATATGACTATATATGTACATATTGTCTCAAACCTACTAACTGAATCTGCTTTAGATTATTTTTATAGTACTGAGAACTCTTCACTGTTATTGGTATGACTTTATTAGCGCCATTAGATCGCGTTTTGTGGAAAACGTTTATGAATAGAATTATCGTTGACACGGAATACAGTGGTATTCCGTATGCTAGGACGGTTGGAGATTACGAGTAGAGCACGAGATTACGTGATCAGCTGACACTGTGTTTTGGGTAAACACAGCACTGCTTCGTTGAATTAACGGCAGCAGCATTAGCGCATGCGTAACTACAGATCATAAAGACTGGGTATCGACTTCTAACTCATAACTTTTATGGAGATATTCTCTTAGGAGTTTTATCTAACAGCACGAAAACTAGAACTGTGCCTTATACTGACTGTTTCCTTAATATACAGTTTTGGGCATCCGTGGTTTCTATTTATTTAGACATAGTTCAACTAGTAGCTAGGTATTGCAGCCACAAATTGCAATGCAAATTACGTAATGCATAATAATAATAGAAAAGATTTTGTTTCCAAAATTATGTTACAACATCAGCGACATTTTAGGTAGCATGAGTAATAACACTAATAACATGTTGCTTTTTCTTTAAAATAACAGACCACAAAGTTTCGAAAGACGCATTTATGTTTGTTACAGATGCGGAGCCTCCAAATCGCATTAAAATATCGTCCAATTCTCTATGGAGCACGACAACATTTTACAACGCTTTTGACAATATTTTTTTATCTCTGCAGTAATGATCACTAGTCCTGAGAGGGCGCTGCCTACCTATCGAGGCGACTACCTTACCGTATCCTACAGGCATCTTCCTAAAAGGACGCTATTTATCTCCTATCACGCTAATACTCGATGCGACCTGCATCATACGTTCATGCGATGACTTTAATCGGGTGTCCTAATTCTTAGGATGATCACATCAAATAACCGCGCGAGTGACGTGACCCGACGTCACGTCATGCTTAACCTTGCGGACGCATGTCGCATGAATATCGGTCATCGTGTCCACTGATAACCCTTGGCAGGTACAACTAACCAAACCAAAGGTATCGCTTTGGTTTCAGCGGAAGAAGCAAAGGCACTAATGAAATAGTGAAATTGTCATAGAATTAATAAGTAGGTACTATGGAAATTACATACACTACTTATACTGTTTTGAGGAGAAGATACCGTATAAAAGGTCAATTGGTCAATAGCCTTTCTGACACTAATATAATATTCGGTATTACAACTGAGAATTGCATAATGCCTTACATAAATAAAATAGAATAACACTTTATCTGGCCTGGGATTCGACCCCACGCAAACATAACTGTCAGCTTAAGCCAAATAATCAAAGAGACATTCTCGTTTTTAAAAACACAATTTAGTGTTCTTTCTAATTAGTAATTACATACTGAAATGCCAAATGTAGTTTTGATTAATGATGTGTAAATAATAACAACTTTTAAATTCTCAATACAATATGTTCAATATTAGAATTTGAATGCTTCGTTACTGAAGTGGTGTAATTGCAACCGCTACTGTCAATAGGGTAGTTGCCTCATTAATTTTACACCTCCGATATTAATTTTAAACCAAAAACAAATAGCAATCAAAAGAAATCGTTTTGTGTAAATGATTTCAAAATTATGTAGTTGCAAAATAAGGTAGTAATTAATATTTTAAATTTCATATAAGAAAAAGTGGGGTGTAGTGCAGATATCTTGCTGTGTCCCTCGCACAGTTAAATTTTAATAGCGGTTAAGTCATACTTTGTATCATGCATCCTTTTTATGTTATTTGATAATTATTGAAACATTTGTATCTTAATTATTTTGAGAAGGTTTCACCAATTCTTTCCTTTTTAGAGTTTGGGTAATGTAACTAATTAACTAAAATAATAAAAAATGTGAATCAACTACCCTATTGTGAGAGCTCGAGTTCGTATCTTAGTTTGTTAGAGTATTGTTAGTTGCTTATCAGAATTTATTTAAGCCCCCGGGAGCATGGAAAATATGTGGTACCTAATCATCTTACGGTTAACTTTTGATGATAGGTAAACTGTGTGTACAATACACCACTGTTGCAGCCTTCGGTGTAAATGGAGATGTGGCGTGTGATATATAATTAATTAGGCACGTCTACCAACAGAATGTCAAGTTCAAAATAACACAAAATATAATATGGCGATCGCAACCTCAATTTTAAAGGGCTTACGGTTTCTAATATGATGTAATGTTGTGCAGCGTACAAATCTATGGAATCCTCTTTTTAGTAGATTAAAAATAAGATAATATAATGAGTGTAAAAACTAGATACACAGCAAATTTTTTGTGTTGTGACGTGACTTTCCAACTATAAACGCTAAAATTCGTACAAAAAAAGTCCCGTTCGTACAAATTCTTACAATAAAAGTATTCTCTACTAACAAACAAAAAAAATTATAAATTTTAAAGAAGTGCGACGCATTAAACTGTTTTCATTTTACACGTTTCCACATAAAAGTACATATTTACTGCGTATTTTTGTTTTAATAAATGCCATGCCAGAAACATTACCTCTAAGGTAATCATATTTATTTATTTACTTAATTAGAACGGCCGCAGGCCACTTATACTAATTTATTATTGTTTATCACATAAACCTTCCAATGTATAATATTAAAAAAACAAAAAATATACCATAGTGTGTTTTGGTTTATAACTAGACATTTTTATGTGTTATTTATTCGTAAAGAGAGAGGGTCACATATTAGCTTGGTGTATCCCCGTCACTCAAGCAAGTGGGTTGGTGGTTTTAATAGCAGGGTAAATACGTTCTTACTACCGACATAGACCTGCCTGTAAATAAGTTTTTTTTAAATTAGGGTGAAACCGTACTTTTTTTAAGGCTTCACTTTCTATCAAAAATACAAATCAAATGTACAAATATTAAAAATATATGGTTTTGTGTGATTTTTAATGTAAATATTATGTAAGACGTATTTTAAGAACAGTCCATGTCAGTTGTTTATTATGATGGTCATCCTACTAACAAAAGCATGACAACCTATTTGTGTGACAGGGATGCACCAAGCTAGTGTAAAACTCTTTCGTCGAGTCTTTTCGTTTATCTACGATTTAAGATCTTATGATATATACAATTGAGTTGAAATTTATTTGTCTTGATTTTATTAGTGCATCTTCTATGACCCCCTGTACGAAAGTATGAAATTGTTACGAGTACATCAATGGTATACCGGGTTTATTCTTAATTTATTCTTAGTATTTATTCCTCCAGACCGAATATCGGTCAAGGCGGCCAATCTTAACTGAGACTGGCCATGTGCGCAAGAGATATTATAGCTCACAAGCCTGTGCGCAAACACAAGTATACTCTTTGTTCCCTAACTCTCACTATCCGATGGGACGGCAATCCGACACGACCGGAGAGAGATCAGGTGCAGGACCAACGGCTTGACGTGCTTTCCAAGGCACGGGGGGACTAACACCGCCAACTCCCTAACTCCAGGCTGCTATTGAGATTTCTTTTTGTTGGCCCGACCCGGGATTCGAATCCGAGACCTCATGCACAGCAGTCGCATTCACCACCGCTGAGCCACGGAGTCAGTTCATTCTTAGTATAACTATACTAAGTAGAAGGATAAAATAAGAATTTTATTGGTAAGGCTACTTTTTAAAAACTACGGAACTTTTATATCTTAAGGGCTTGTACTACCACCTCCAAATAGAATTTATCTATAAGATAAAAGTCACGCCATTTATTTTTTTTAACCTAACATGAGTTAGACAGCTTGCTGTTTATCTTTCGGATAACTTTTATTTGTTAGCGGTAGGAGTAGCCGTAATTCTCTCTCTGATTTTATCTTGAAATTTCCTTTTTGATAAATACTTTGAGGTCTGCATTACGGGATTAAACTATGTACAGACCAATAATAGTTGATACTAAACACAAATTTACACAAGTGTTACTCGAAAAATTTGTTTGAGCTCAAAATGGATTGATTTAATCCGATTCATACTATCGCGTCTCTATGACCAAAAGTATAAAATTTACCATCGGTTAACGGACCATAGGATGCTTAGATACGCACTACCTAACCATCCTATTGTGGTTAAATGTTATTTTATTTTGAAGTTTAAACTATTTAAGATTCACATCAATAGAAATTAATAGTTAATTCTGTTTAAGAGACAATTATATTATGTTTCGTAATAAATGTTTATTTTTCTTAATCATTGTTTATTTTTGAATTTATATGAAATGTGCAGAGTTAGGTACGTGCTTTGAAGTGTCAAAAGGAACATCGTATATGAAACAGACAATTGTAGGTACCTAAATTATACCTATGATGTAACAAGACAGAATAATGGATGACAAAGAACGAACAATATGTATGTATTGTTCTTAATTACACAATTGCTCGTCCTGGTTCTACTCACTCTGTCTTAAATTAGTTACTCAGTGCAGTAGCATGTAGGTTTCTATTAATGTATCAAATAATCAGCTATTTTGAGCGAGCCTGATGCAAGCCCCACGATGCAGTGCAGTGTGCTCCGAGCCACAGTACATAAATATACAGTAACCTATCTTCATACAAACGGTCGGAACTCGAGTCATACCTACGCGCCTCGGCGTCGGCATGCGCTCGGCACGCAACCAGTCGCGAATGCGCCGCAGTGACGAACGGACGGTGTGTTGTTTTTTGAACAGTAACCGCGCGAACTTCTTTTTAAACTAAACATATAAATTGTAAAGTAGCTGCAGGTATCTATAACCAAGTAAAAGATATTCCATGTTTCCCAAAACAAATTTTAATTAAGCTTTATATTCGAATGCGGATTTTTTATACTTTAAAATATAATAATAAAGCATTCCGTACGTGTCAGTCAAGGCGCAAATATTTTTCAGTCGCAAATTTATAAGACCGATTTGTTATTCAGTCTTAAATCTAACATAAACATGTTTTTTTTAAATTAAATCTACCAATCAATAAACAACATGCATTTTTATTGAACACTTCCTATTCCATTCACAAAGTATTTTATTTGTTGAAATAAAATAAAAAATATTTACAATCACAAAAATAGATAGAAACTCAAAGTAGGCAGATTTAATTAAAATGCTGTTGGTGTGCATCGCATGTTTACGTACCGCGCGGCTGTAGGCATTTATTTCAAAGATACGGCCGAGTTACAATACTGTATATTTATGTACTGTGTCCGAGCGCAGGCTTTTTGGTGAGATAAAAGACTTGCTATCGAGTACGTCGACACAACCTTTGAAGTTTGAATGAACATATACTTCACTAGCTACGATTTCGGTGGAAATGTAGACACGCGCATTGCGGTCTCAGAGCTAAAAAATTGAAACCCAATAGCATTGAAAATCTAAACCCAATAACTTTGAAAATAATATAAAAAATATATAATGCCGAATCTAAACAAAAAGTTTTGTTTAGAATCGGCATTTTAACCCGGGTTTTCATGATCAGTCTTATACAGACTATAACACAGAATACTTTTTAATCACGTAAACTAACTAACTTAATATTATAAATGCGAATGTGAGTTTGTTTGTTTGCTTGTTACGCTTTCTCGCCTTAACTAGGTACTCGACCGATCACCATGAAATTTCGCATACATATTGTCAGGGGAACAGAATAGGAGGAAGGGATTTTTTTGACAATATCTACATATTAACGCGAGCAAAGGCGCGGGCAAGATCTAGATATTTTTTTTTGAATCCTGTTACTTACTTAGATGTGTAGCATCGATTATATCTAAGTCACAATATTCAACAGATATCGATGTAACGTGGTTTATATTTTAACTACAAAAGTGAACATTGCATCAAAATGTCAGTGTCAGGATCGTAGCAAATGGAAAGCCGTAGTCTCTGCCTACCCCTCTGGGAAACAGGCGTGAATATATGTATGTATGTATACATCAAAATTGGTTACCTAAGTAGTTAATGACAACGAATAGGTAGACAACATTTTTTGAGCTACGTAAGATTAAAATTGTCGACCTCGATGGCATAGTGGTAAGTGTAACCGACTGCTACGCCTGAGGTCACGGGTTCGATTCCCGCTCAAGTCAAACATTTGTGTGCATGAACATGGATGTTTGTCTTGGTCTGGGTGTTTCTATGTATAACTAAAATACATATGCAGTACAGGCACAGCCTTGTTACAGCTTTGTAATAGGTACTCCATTTATTTAAGGTGCTTTCAGATAGAGCTGTCTATATACCTCTAACATGTTCATTACTTTTATTAAAGTTATAAAATATCATTACAATATAAAAAATATATACTGTTTGTATAGGAACAGTGGGGTAATAACCAAAAGGCAATGGAAGGCTATTATTTATCAAAAGTGAAATAATTAAAATAAACGGCATTATGTTAGTCATGAATTTAAGATTTTGTTATGAAATTTCTACGAATTTTGTATTAACAACTGGCTAAAACCAGTTATCTTTCTTTTGCCAACACCTTTGTTTGCGAAGATCGCTCGGGAAGTAATTTACGAGCAAATTATGCATAATGGATGTAGAATCTAGGTAGAATTTTCCAATATTTTGACAGAGGAGCTTTTCACGCAATGTAACAACAATCTTTATGGAGTATTTCCTCTTTTAATACGCGTACAATATTGAGAAATTGCTCTCAAAATTTTGTATAAACAGCTCTCTGCTTCTATATGAAAGACACCTATTTCTAGGTACAATCGTTATTTCTTTGCTAACGTTTGCTAAACACGACTAAGCTATACTTATTTAATATTTCCTTTTAACTTGAACATTATAACAGTGGCTATGGTCGCACGAGCCGCGATATCTCACCCAATAATCAAAATAATGATCTATTTTGAAATGTTGTTCCTTGTCACGAACGAGTACCTATCGTTTAGTTGCGCGGTTTTAACATCGATAAAGCATTAAGCTTAGTCTGTGTTTTATGGAAATAAATTTGTGTTTGTTTTCAGATAATATAAACTTGGAGAATCGACTGATAATCAAATATCCAATCTCTTTCAATGTTCAACTCTTCTATCCATATTATTTTCTACAGTCGATTGACGGATAATATAGATAATATTTGCACTGTTATAAAACTAACCAAAGAGTTAAGTATTGTAATTAATAAATATAAAAATTGAGAAAGAAGTTCACTTTCGATTTCTTACACAATATCTTATTTAAGTGAAGCAAATAGCGAGAATTGCGTCTCTTGAGTTATACATAGTTACACAAGACTTATTAGTATAAATGACGTAAAGAGTAAGTAGAATTGTACTAGGACGCTGTTTTCCCTGATGATTTAAATCCCATGGTACATGGGATTCATAATGATAATGCTATGGAGTAGCGAAGACTAATAATAAGTTTCCATTACCAGAGCTCGTGCTGCAGAGCATTCCCTAACAGGAAAACGCATTACCACTTTACCCTAGGACTTCGTGTTCGTAAACAAAAACATACGCGCAATCTATCAACTACAAGAATAACGAGACAGCAAATGTAACTACAATTTGTAGTTTCATTTTACTGTTACAAAATAAGTATTAGCCTGCCAGCAAATTAAACCCAGCCACGGTAATACTACAGCTGTCGCTGTGCACACATAGAAATCAGTTGAGCGAGTTACACATTTTCTCACTGTTTTGTTTCCATTGTAATACTGACAAAGAGTGTCATGAGTGCACTAGATAGTGTAGGTAATGGCTATGACGCAACTTAATGCAGACATGCAACCTGCCTGCATTCAACAATTATTGTGCTGTAGCAAATGTGTTTATGAAATATTTATAGAATCTATTCTAAATTCAAAGTGAAATGTTTGTAACCATTTGATCGATGTTTGTAACTACAAATAATTGTAGATTTTAAAGGCAATGAAACCTAATACCTTATTGCATGGTTGATATTTATATCAACATATGTACTTATAAGGTAGGCATCATTTGCAAGGATAAGTAAGCATAATACATATTATCTTATAACACACGTTATATTAGTGATTACCTATTATTTTTAAGAGTTATTTATACATACAAATAAATAAAAGAGACTTTAAAAATAACAACTATTTACTAAACGCATATAATTTTTTTGTCTGTCTGTCTGTTTGTTCCAGCTAATCTCTAAAACTGGACTTTCACTGGTAGGTAGCTGATGTTATAAGGAGTAACTTAGGCTACTTTTATTTTAGATAATTTTTTGATAAATTCCACACGGACGAAGTCGCGGTTAGCACCTAGTAGGAAATAAGAGAAGGCTGAGAATATTTATTCGCCCACCTAAAATAGAAAATATCTTGTTACCTAGATAATTTGATTATTTTGATAGTTATTTATTAGGAAATATTGCACAATGCATTTGACTTCAGTATAATTGAGGCGATGAATAGGTACTTAGAGATTTGCATCGGAAATATAATATTTACGACTTTAATTACCACTGAGTAGTAGTACGCATAACATGAATACGGTGAACGAAGGTCGATATTACAAATGTGCCATCCGTCTGTTTTGAATATGTGTTTCATATATTAACTGATGTATCTTACGCAATAAGTCACGACCATGCACATTGTTAATTGGAATTTATTTACTAAAATCACGATCAAGAGACTGTTATTAAGTCTAACGCAATACTACCATTATAAAATTATATGTAGCATTGACTTCGTACCTTCTATTATATCCGAATCTACTAATTAGATATAAAATATCACGAGCGTGATTTCCGCTTTAAAACATCATTATTCCGTAGTGAGCATTAATGGCGTAGTGATTGCAGAAGTCACTTCGCCACTAATAAAATAACGAGTGTTGCGATTTTGATTTTGGTTCGACTGGTAGTTACGTGTAGTACATAAATACAAGATGGTCTTCTGCCTAATATTTCTACAGAGAACATAGCCTTGCCCCATTGATTCTAATGTCTATGCGAATGTTTACTTCTTTTTTGGTGGAAACCAACTAACCAGAACCTTTATCTAAGTAGGTACCACAACCGTTCACTTTTTCGTACAATACTATTCACTTAGTTTACCATATTTATGTTATATCTTAATCCCAAACCTGAACTACAATGTAATGTTTTTAAAATACTAAATAACTTATATCTACGTGTTTAATATAATGTAGATTGAATGAAATGTAAGAAAATGTGTTTGTTTACCATCGATCTCTAACTTACATTGCAATAAAACGACGTGATACATAAAGGCAGGTACTAACCACTTTCATGAACTAATAGTAGGTGGGTACCTCTATCTAATACCTCAATTTGATTACATAAGTTAAAAATATTAGTTTTAAAGCAGCCCAGGATTATTAATAAACAAATACAATAACATTAGATACTGTGTGTAGGTACTGCCAAAATATTTTTTGATAGTATATTGCAGAATAGACAAAATAGTAGGTAGGTATAGGCTTTTATTAGACTATAAATACCAACTACGTGAAAAATACGCTTATATATTTTATTGTTGCGTATTCTTCGCGTAGTGGGTAGCTTTTATTTACTTTGACTAGTTCGCACTATAGGTCCTTACAATAAATGAAAAATTGTGAGAATTAGGCCTGCCTAATTTGTCTAGACAATGTGTAAGCGTCGAGACAAACAATAAAGCAAAAACTGGTCATGTGCGAGTTGGGGTCACGCGCTAAGCGAAACATGTTTATAATGATTTTTCTCTGTTGTCTGTTTAAATATATTTCTTTAAAACATATTTCCATGTGCTACAAACAAAGACAGGCTATTGAAAACTATTTCTACTTTCCAATTACTAGTAAAAATAATACCAGCATAGCAGCCAATAAAGCAGCTATTATTAAACGCAAATGAGCAACGACAATGTATACCCTACAGTTAAAACTTATATCTAATATTATGTTCCAATAAAACGTCAGCATAAAAACATTGCAACTCCTTACACTAGTAAATTAAAGCTCGATAACCAATTTATTAAACATCCATTTCGAAGCGTATAAATCTAACTCTGATTTGGATATCAAGAGCATATTTAACATGGTCTGTGCTCTATCGAGGGGCATCTACTACAGTACATGCATAAGGCATAGCTTATAACTGCATTTTGCGTGGTCTAAGCTGTATTTTATGTACGATGGGGACAGATAATCTGACCAGCTGTGTAACAAGTTTTGGACAGTACCATTTACCACATAGAACCTAGCAGACAAAAATTTAACTACTTCAATAGAATATATAACACTCCTATTGAAATTTTGCTATGGCCCGTATTATAGGGATTCCGCTTACACAGCTACGTACGAAACCCTAACAAATAGGTAAGTTGATATCTCACTACTTTTTAATAACTGTCAACACTAAAAACCTATTTCCTTCGAAAACGAGAAGAACGGCGTTTTTTCGGTAGTATGTGTTTTTTATATAAGTACCTACTTACATAATAAAAAATTAAGCACAAGGAGATTTTATCCCGACTTATGAATTTTATTATTATCGGCGCGTTTGCGAGTCTCGTGCTGTCGTTGCAGCGAATTACTGTAGGTTATTAGCAGTGATCGGAGTAGGTAGATTGAAATGGGGTCATTGATCCGAAACGTATATATTAATATGGACATTCCTCCGGAATTGGTGGATTATTAAAAAAAAACCGGTACTTATGTAGGAATTTTATTCTGCCAGAGTGGAAGGAGTCATTTGATGATTTGCCATCCTCAAAAAAAGGTAGGAGTTGTAATAAAATGAGCAATATTATTCTTTATTATTCTTCATATTTTTTTTAACGGCACACAGTCACGATTTGACAAAACCCAACGACCAATCAGAACAAAGGATCATGGGTGGTACAATAACCGGTTATCAGAACAATGCGTACGCCCGCCGACGACATGCCAGGTAGCTCACTCGTTTACTTCGGTTCGTAGAGTGCGCATCTTTGTTTGTTACTGTGTTGTGAAAACGTTACTTGACCCTGGCTTGTGTACATATTGACTTCTGGAATCTGCTCTAAACCACGATTTGGCTCGAATATACGGACTCAGATTTTTCACTATTGAATTGGATCTACATATTTAAACCAAGCTTTGGTAAGTAATATTTTACTAGTTACAAGGAGTATAAAGCATGTTTGGATGTACTATAAGAATATTTTTAGTATTGTGTTTGTTCGCTTAACCTGCTGAACATACCATGAGTCTTAATATTGTTAAATCTTTAATAGAGTATGAACCAGTGAGCTTAGTGCGAAACAAAATTATGATATTCTAGTAATGTAGTCGCAATTCAGCTAACTCCACTATTAACCGACATTTTACTGGAATCCGTATATAATTTGAATGCCCTGTGTCCTCTTGCAATGTATTGGTAAAATAAATTACTATAGGCCTTATCTACTTCTCTACAAAATATTCTACGTAACAAGCCCTTTCATTTGATATATATATATATTGATGGAATTGTAAAAAAAAAAAAATTGTCCGCCATCTTGTAGCGGCAGCCATTTTGGATTGACAGGAAGAGGGTGAAATTTCAATGACTAAATTTGATCCACGAAAAATAAAACAAACGGAGTAAGCTAAATAAACTAAATAAAATGTAATTTTTTCATGTCTTTATTTTAGGTGATATATACGAGGTTCTATCTCTAAAACAAAGTTCAGATATGGCAAACGTCAAGGCTGAAACTGTAGAAAAATGGATATCCGGTCATCCCGAACTACTTTACGATCATGCTAGTGGTACAATATACTGTTCAAAATGTGAAAGCCATTTGAAAACCATAAATAAAGGAAACGTTAAAAGACATATCGAAGGAGCAGTACACCAGGGAAAGTTTAAGCGGCCCGAAGAGGAATTTTATTTCGATCTTATAAAATTTCTCATTTTGTGCAATATTCCGTGGTCTCAGATGAAAAATACTACTTTTCAAGATTTCTTTAAAAGATATATGTGTAGTACTTGTTGTTGTACGTGTACTAATCGTACTCTGCCAGATGAATCACAGTTACGGAAAGTTTACTTGGACAAGTTTTTTAAGAATAAAATCAATTCGATTCGGCAAAATTATAAAAATGAGAAACTATGGATATCATTAGATGAAACGACAGACTTTTTAGGTCGCTATATAGTCCATTTTTAAATAAAACCATTACATCCTAGCAATTTGACTAGACCTTATTTGGTAGCATGTAAAATGCTAACTGTAGTTAATGGACAAACAATCACGCAATTTGTGTTAGAATGTTTGGAAAACTTTTGGGAAGATTCTTTTGAATCGAAGGTAGGTAACATTCTTGTCCTCTGCACTGATAGCGTTGCATATATGCTGTCTGCAGGACGAAATTTAAAACAATACTTACCTGAAATGAAGCACGTAACATGTTTGGCGCACTCTCTTCATCGCGTATCTGAGCAAATTAGGTTAGAATATCACGATGTTAACATTTTAATAGCAAATGTTAAAAAGGTATTTTTGAAAGCCCCAAGTAGAGTCAAAATTTTAAAAGAAAAATATCCAGATTTGCCGCTACCTCCCCAACCAGTTGTTACAAGATGGGGCACTTGGTTAGAGGCAGCATTTTATTACGCTCAAAACTTTGAAAAAATAAAAGAAGTATTATCTTGTTTAAGCAGCTCTGATGCGGTATCTATTCGAGAGGCAAAAAATATTATAGAAAAAGAAAATTTAAAAGAAGATTTAAATTACATTAAAGACAATTATTTTATAATTCATTTGTCTTTAAAAGAATTGCAAAAGCATAATTTATCGTTGACAGATTCACTTTTAGCATTTGACAACGTCAGAGATGCTATAAATCAGTGCAATTCAGAAAATATAAAAAATAAAATAGAACGTGTTATGGAACGAAACCCAGATTTAGACACACTTAGAGAATATAGTGAGGCCATTGAAAAAAATGAAGCACATAATTTAATACCTTTTTTAAAATTTGCTCCTTTGACATCGTCAGATGTAGAACGGTCTTTTTCCATTTATAAATGGACTTTAGATGTTAAAAGAAATAGGTTGAAAATAGAAAATATAGAGAAACTCATAGTTATATATTTTAATTGTAAAGATCAGGATTACCAGGATGCTGACATTGTAATCGATGAAGATTAAAAATGTGAATAAATGTAAAATGTACATATTTAACAATAAACAATCTTGATTTTAATCTTTTTTCTTTATTCTACCCCTTTTTTTTGGTCCTAAAATCTGACTAAAATCAACCTGTTCCTTCGTATGCCCTTTACGTTTCAGAGTCGTGGTGCATCCTTAGAACAGTCTCACGACCCCAGCAGGCATTGGCCCTCTATGGGGCCCCGTCATTTATTCTACCCTTAATGCAAATTACCATGACCCCTATGAAAATATTTAAATTTAAGTGCAACAATTTATGTCTATCTATAAAAGTTCTAGCCATAAAAGGCTAAAAATAAAAATTAAAGCTTCGATCGGAATTCGATTGTTTTTATTATTCAACAGATAAATAATGAATTAATTTAGTTTTGATACCTTCCTTTAAATTTTGAATTGAGTAGGAATAATATCACTACCAACATTAACAATATTTAATTGAATCCGGAAATACCGGAATTACTTTCCGGGAAAATGGCTTATCCATGTTATTCTTTCTGTGTGCATTTATGATACAAGTACCAAAAATCAATCTACCTACTCCGATCACTGGTTATTAGTTACACTTGTGGGTATTTATCATGTTGCAAAACTTTAATGATGAGGGATTAATGGGTTCTTATTCTTACCGAACCGTATTCCCGTCCGTTCTCCAAGCTGTAGTGCACCAATCCAAAATGAGACGAGGTGATCTTGACCCGATATGGAGCTAAATGTATTTGCTAAACATAATCTAGACAAACATTCAAACAATGGACACAAAGAACACCCAGATTCGAAAACAACTATATCCTTCTAGATCAAACATTTTGCCCGTGTGGGGATCGAACCCACTATACTTGGGGCAGTGGTAGTGGCAAGGCGACCACTTAAACCGCAGTCAGTCATCTTATATTCAGCTTGCCATAAGTACCTATCTACCTATTGTTCACATAAGCACTCATAAGGCCCGATATCCACCAAAGGAGAGAGAAGAGGAGATGAGAGGAGAAAAGCTGCAAAGCTGGCAGGTTATTTCCACCAAAGCGAAGAGGAGATGCGTAGCGGAGAGGAGATGAGAGCTGTGCGTAGCAGAGATATGAGCTGTGAGAGCTCGAAACCAGTCAATCGAATGACGCTTTCGGGTGTGCGAGGCTGGGGAAGAACACAGCGGGGATCGAGGCGCACGAGCGCGGACGCCGCGCGGCGCCGCCGCCGCCCGGACGCCCTAGCCGGGCGGCAACACAAATCTCCGCTTTGTCGCGCCGTTTGCTTGCACGCGGCTCAAAATTCTATAGTAAAAAACATTACCCTCCTTCTGACGCAGTCGGGTAAAAAAGAGATAACTCCTCTTCTCTCCGCTTGATCCATTTCCAGCGAAGCTACGCGGCGAGATGTGGAAATAACAAAATCTGATTGGTTTATTCAAAACACATCTCCTGTCATTTCCTCTTCTCTCTACTTTGGTGGATACCGGGCCTAACGATTCAAGATGATTAGGCCTTTCTATAACAAACTATAAGCTACATAATATAAATAGGTACCTACCTATTATATCTTTGAATGTGTAATCCTACGTGTGGGAAGCCATTGGTAAATACTTGCAAAAATAGTTTCATCTTTGTAAACACATTTCGTATTAATGTGTGAAGTTACATCTTAGGAAACACGTTCAATGGTTTAACTAGTTATCAGGCGTAACATTTAGTAGGTACTTATTTGTATAGTAATACGGAAAATTAAAAGCCTGCTTCGGTGTGGCAGCGGTAGTGAATGATACACAACTGCTATGCATGAGGTTTTGTATTCAATGCCCAAGTCGGAAAGTGTCAATGCGTTTTTCTATCAAGACATTCTTACGGTGTGGTCACGACTTCGGTCTTAGCGGCGAGCGGCGTCGCGCGTCGGTGAGCGGAGCGTTGTGCACGCCACGTACCCTCTGTAGCGGTTAGTGGCAGCGGCCGAGGTGGACGTATTTTGATAGTCGGAATATGCCCAAAATCATAGCGTTGTCTAAATTATCCTTTCTCCTTTTTGAAAGCAATATATTCTTAAATAAGATATTCTTAATATGAGGTAAGGAGTGCACGAACTGAATAAAAAATAAAGCGAAATTTCTTTCCACAATCTTTTAATCACGATTTTATATTTATGTTGAGGATGTTTTGACATCCCTATAAGCGATCGATTTTAAATTTCAGTAATAAATGCCTCGGTATTCATTACCGCCACAAAATCGTCTAATATATTTTGTAATTTGCTTCGCCGTGCCGCTCTGTGTCGTGGCGTCGCACTCACTTGTACTTTTGTTCCCGCCGCTCCCGTCGCCGCGCTGTAGCGATTCGCTCGGTGAAAACTGCGCGCGTTTTCGCTATGAGCGGGTCCTGTGGCGTGCTTCAAAAATTTTTATACATTTAATCTTACTGCTCGCGCTATGCTACCGCTCACAGCGTCAAGGTTGTGACCGGACCGTTACTAGCAGCACGGAGTCTAGAACTAAGTATACAACACTTCCTAAAACTCATTTATCTATCTACGTGGTATGTCGGTACCGTAGGTAAATATTTTATTTTTCTTAAAGGCCAGCTTCCATTCTAGGAATACATCCTGCGTCGCTACGATCTCAGAACAAGTGTTTGTGGATCACACAATTTGTTGTCCGGTGTAGGGGTAAACCTAGCAGACAAAAACTATACGTCGTGGACATCGAGTCCACGACGTATAGTTTCAATTCAATTATTAAATTTCAATTTTTTAGTTAATTAATCAGTATTCTATGTGTTATATTATCATAGAAACAGTATTTCTGGTCACAAACAATTTATTGTCGAGGTTGCTTAATTTCATTTAAAATTATGAAGACATCTCTAATATTGTACTTAGATAAGTTCTAATATTGTACGTAGTTAATTAATTAGGTAATTAATTCTACCAAGATTATTGAGAACCCCAGTATAATATGCTTGAAAACATGAATAAACATCATATTTATGAACAATTACTTTATTCTATTACAACTATGAAACAAAACAATACTACAAAATAATTACTATTATTCATCGACGAGCCTTTTTCTTCTCAGCTCGACTACCGCCCATGTCTTGCAGTTGTTGTTTTAGGTCAATAAGTTGGTTGTCGGGCACGTAGCGCACTTCTTCGTGCTCGATGCCGTGTTCGTGCACGCGTAACGTGCAGCCCTCGGGTAGAACGGCGCGAGCCACTCGAAGCAGTGTGCCCAACGCCCAAGCAGGGACATCGGATACCTGGTTAGAAAAATCGAAATGGAGTCTTATAAATACATATTTTTAGATCGATAGTTTGACTAATACATTTAAAAGATTCGTTTATATGGTCATTACTACCAACAAAGAAAGGAATAATCATATAGGTAACACATTTCAAATAGGTACATAATACATACGAACCGTTTAATAAACAAAAAGGTTGTGTAAAAGCCCGACTTTACACTGAATTTGCCTGGATTGCAATAAAACCAGTCATAGATAACTTTTCTCGATTCTGGGTCTCAAAGGTCTGTGCCACAGAAACCGACCCTTATTTCGAGATAAAATAAGTATATTTTACACAACAATCCCTAAATTATATCACGTGGATCCGTTGCCACATTGCTGCGTAAAAGAAGAAATAACAAACAAACGTAATTATACATATTTAAAAATGATCTAGTAAGGATAAATACCTGCACATTTCTCTCATAGACATTGAGTTGATATTCTGAATCCACTGCAGTTCCGCCAGGCTTAAAACGTTGCACCTTGAGTTGTTGCGCAGGGGTTGCCCAACTGTTGAGAAGCACGAAATATATTTTAGAACAATCATTCTTGCCATAACTATTAGAAAGTATGTATCACGGACATTCTCAACGAATGATGGAACGAATATTATATCTAAGGAAAGATAAACGATCGCAGTCATATAACATTGTTTGGTTTGTAATCGATATAATGCTTGCTCATTTGAGTAAAATACATGGTTATTTTTATTTATCAGTTTTATAATTAGCTGCAGTATAAATCGCCACGATACTAAAGTACCCCTGCACTAGTAGGTATAACGCGTAGTACTCTTTTTAAATATCGTTCTAGGTCAATCGCAATATGTACATTACTTTAGCCTTCAGTTGCGTTACATCCAATAAGAATAAGTATTAGGAGTAGCAAGCGATAACGTGCAGATGACTCTAGCTCGTAATGTACTCATGCAATGGTTGACTCTATGGCTATGAGCTTAAATTGTCTTGGGAAACAGCTGAAATCGTGTGTGGTAATTTAACATACCACCTTGACGCTCGATGTTTACAAGATTTACATTACTAAGCAGTAAGGGAGAGCATGACAAGGTCTGGTCTGGACATCTGGAGAATCAATATAAGTACCATCATGCGTATGTCCGATTATGCTCGGCTATTAATTAGCTACTTATTTCACAAAACGACAATGACAAATTTAAGAATATCGTAAGTATACAGTCAGAAGGAGGAAGAATCTGGTAATTTGCGAGAAATCCGCAGGTTATACGCCTACAAGTTAAACCGTAAACATTGGCAATTCGTCTATCAGAATATTGTCTTCTGTTTACATTTAAATTAAACTACTTTATACGGATTTTATCGCGTTTTTTATTTATCACTGTATTACATAATTTAGAAACTGTTACACTACTACTACTATTGAATTTTACTAATTTATAAGCTATTGCTTTTTTTGCTTTGCCTGCTGCTGCTGCAAATAAAAATAAATAGAAAATATAAAATAAAATTTTAGTGTGTCAAATAATTCGTTTTACAGAAAGTTATGTTCGGAATCTTCTTTTAAGCAAATAATGCCTGTAGTAGAAGACTCCGCTCCTCCATATTTTACATAGCGTGATAATAAACACAATAATTTGAAATGATGAAATTAACTCTAGGATACATTACATTACAAATTTATACTTTAAAATGTGTGTATGGGTGTGCGTTTGTATGAGTGCATGTGTTTATATGTATATATATATGTATGTGTGTGTGTGTGTGTGTGTGTGTAGGTATATATATATATAGATCATTCCGCGTGTTGTAACAATGCTTCTGTGTCCTCATATGTAAGTGGTTGTATCCACTTAAGTAATGTTTCTTAGCAGTCATAATATTTTTTTTGTGTATATGTATATATTTTTATTTATTCTATTATATATTTGAGCTGATTGTTTATTATATTGTATACATCCAAATTTGGTCTTTCTTGAAGATATATTCGCTATATTATACAACCTTCTTTTTGAGTTTATACCCACAAAAAAGACAAAAACTGATGCTTTTTAAGATCATGTGCATTATATACAACTTCCTGATAGAGAGTACATCACTAATCTTACAACGGCTCATAGAAGAAAATCTAATTTTTTTTAAATGCATGTTCTTGGGAAGTGCGCATTGTGCTCGTTCAAGATTGATGAATTTAGTTTTTGATGTACCTCCTCAAACCGGAATACAGTATACAGGGTGTCCAGTAATTAATGGATAACCTTGAAATGTCTTATAGTAGAACTGAAGGCCGTTCAGAAAAATGAAAAAAAATTATAATAATAAATTAAAAAAAGAAGATATATTAAAAAGTGCAAGCTATATTAGCATAGCATAATTTTGACTGTCTATCTATTAGCATAATTAGTGTTTAATAATAAAACAACAAAAAACCAATGGATTTAATTCATTTATGGTCGTAGTATACAAGAAAGATATACATGGTAATTAAAAAAAAACACATCTCAGGTAGTAGTTAGGGTAGATTTTTTCATATTTTTCTGAACGGTCATCAGTTCCACTATAAGACATTTCCAGGTTATCCATTAATTACCGGACATCCTGTATAAGCACAGATTGTACCAGAGCAAGGTATATTTGCGTAAATAAATTTCTAGGAGAGGGTTTGTTATCAGCCATTGATGCTACATTTCTGAGGGTTTTGAACAACCAGCTTAGCTTCCTAATTCTGGCAGTAACTTGCTCTACGTGAGGGTACCAAGATAGTCTATTATCTACTACTACACCCAAATATTTAACTTCGGTTACTTTACGGATATTCGGGCAGTTACAATTTTATTGTTATCACCCCTACATGTATGTATAACGATACTAAAACCATCAGTTGGTTCTTAACGCTTGGAGATACTGAAACGAAAAGAGGTTGGATTTTAGCCATTCAGCAACATGTGTCATACATGCTTCAGCATAATGCTTGACATCGTGCCAAGAGATACCATAAGAGTCAATGGCTGTATCATCGGCGTATGAATAAACTTTAGCATTCGGTATTTTCATATTACAGAAGTCGTACGATTATATATATTAAACACAGCGTTGGACCTAACAGGCTCCCCTGAGGAACGCCGTATAATACAGCCGCGTCGTCACTAATATGCTAGCCAACTTTCACTCTTTGCTTTCTGTCTGAAAGATAGTCCTTTAAAAGGTCGAGAGCTACCTCCCTAACGCTAATTTTTGCTGTTTGTTGACAAGGATAGAGGTAGAGACGGTATCAAAGATCTTTTTGAGGTCTAGAAAGACTGTGAGATATTTTTCCATCATCGAGAAGTTTGGTTATTAAAGAGGATAGAGCACTAACAGCATCCTCCGTAGATATACTTTTTCTAAAGCCGTATTGTGAGCCGGATAATATATCAAATTTACTTAAATAATTCAAAACTCTAATTTTTATTAACTTTTCAATAATTTTTGATATAGAAGTTAAAACCGATATTGGTCTATAATTACTGATATCGTCTCGACCGGCGTGATGATGGCTTCCTTTAACGGGGCCATGAAAATTCCTTTCGTAAAGCAAAGGTTTGCAGGGTGGTTTATGATGAGACCTCTGCCATGCTGGTATATTTTAAAAACTTTGTAGAGATGTTATCCTAGCCAGAAGCGATGTTGAGCTTGAAATTCATTAGAGTTCTATATAAATTTGTGTAAGTTATTTTTAGTATTATATTATCTGGGTCATGACGAATTTTTCTTTGAAGTTTATTGCGATTCTGTATGCAGCGCAAAATTCCTTTAGTGATCCATGGTTTGATGTTGCGTTTGCTGCTAGGAATATTTATTGTAATGGTGTTAGAGTTAATAGTATCGGAAAGAGACTGCAACAAGAGTTTACATAAGTAATCCGGACCATTACAAAATAGCAAATCGCTTATATTCTTTTCTTGTAAATGCGTTAGTTAAGGATCTTCAACAAAGAATATACACAAAATTGCACAGACAAATGAACATCCGTTTTGTATAGTGTACTCCTTTAGTTATAGGAGACCACGGCATGCAAATATACATATAACAACAAAGCATAAAATAGAAAATTTATAATTAATTAACTAAAATAAGCTACACGTTAGGAATTAACTTAACAAAATAAATAAATAAATAATGTGAAACTTAATGAAAATCTTTAATAACCTGTCCCAAGGTGTTTTTTTATATTTTGGTAAGGGTTGATTAATATCAATATCATGAGACTTTGATAAATCATTGTATTGCCTACAAGCCTTGGTACAGCAGCGTAATGACCCAGGTTGGTTTACCCCTGTTCGTAGTTAAGTGAAGTAGTAGTTCTAGGTATAGCCTGTGTATGTTTTTGCTTGGACAATACTAAAAGCGTTGTGAAATGATCTGTGATGGTAGAAAGTAGGATAGCAATGGTGGCGGAAAACTTTATCTTATTTATTTTCAGTGATCTAGACAGGACTTATCTCTTAGTCGGTAACAAATGCCCAGGCAGAATACCGTGAAGGGACAGCATATCGAGGTAGTTTGTTCTATTTTGTTGTTCGTGAGATTGCTCAGTCGACTTCGTTATAATATTAATATTGATGTCACCCGTGATAACAATACTTTTGTGTGATGTTATAGTGTCTAAATGAGTGCCGAGTGAGTTTATGAAGCTGTCAGTGTTATTGTTTGATGGAGATCGATAGATACATAAGATAATATTATTAAATACATCCACCCGAAGGCAAGAGGCTTGTGATATTGATATTTCCTTAACCCGGGATTTTAATGTGTTTTTTACAATAACTACGACTCCATCATTTTGGTTCAGCTGCCGTGTAGTCATATACGACTGGTAGTTACTTAAATGGGGAATCTATTTATTTGCGCTCAACCTACACTCTGATATAACAATCGTATCCACTTCAAATGTTATCGTAGATAAGGTCAATAAAAAATCCATCAAAATTACAATATATGCATCGTATGTTTTGAGATAGAATGGTTAAGTCATTTTTGTTTACATAAATGAGTTTATTAAGGTCTAAACAGTCACATTCAACAGCTCGCGCAATCTCAATTTTGTCCATCTCAGTAACAGTTTGCAATGAATCACTCATGTTGTGGGCATGCTAGAATACGTCATTTCAGAGTGCAAGTGCGCAATGTAGTTAACCATGCTATACTTATAATTTGTAGCTTGTATTATACATTCTGAGAATACAAGACCTCGTATCCTGTTTATGTATATAGTGTACCATAAAGTATATAAAGTGTAGATATGTATGTCATTTGTGTATGTAGTGTAAGATTGTGTCAAAGTTGAAAGTATGTCGTATGGATTTATGTTGTGTGTATATGTATGCATGTATGGATTGTTTGTGTGAGAGTGAGATATAAAGATATTAGATATTAATGTATCAATCCTATTTTTAACAAAATGAATGACTATAACAACTAGCATGAAGACAATATAAAAAACAGACATCCTAAAATAAACATTGTAGCATTATTACGATAAAGGATAATAATAGTGCGTTTACATTATGCAGTTGATGAAAAACTCTTTTCATTTATGTATTTGTAAGTTACTGCTGTTACTCAGCAGTAGTAACAGTAACTTACAAATAGTAATTTAGCTAGTGTACTTGCTTCTCGCTTCTAATAATGATAGTCGGTGCTTGATCATCCTTCTTTACATACACGTTGCCATATCCAGCAATACTTGTAGGATCCAGATTTAACTAAGTCACGAGTCAGGAAGTGTAAACGGAAACCTTTTGGAGTCAGATGCTCCGATGGGAATATGGAGTTATCTTCGTGGGTTTTAAAGCCAAGATGCTTGCAACACAGTTTAGCTTTCTGATTTATTTTAAAAGACTTTGCTGTTTTTAGTTTTCATTATTTCAGTTTTTAAAAGAGTGGAATCTGTTTCCAGAATTATAGGAGATTTTTGCTCTTCCAAGTTCCTACCGCGTACCGCGCACTCTGTAAATGTCCTTAATGTCATATTTGGTAATATTACTTACAGCCAATCGCATCTCCTCTATTTTATTCTCCAATATAACTATATATTCTTTATCTTTCTTGGCCTGGTTCTCCAACTGAATAATTTTCTGTTTATATTCCTCATTTTGTGCAGTAAGAAATGCGATCGAGTTTTTTATGTTGACGTTAGATTGTTGAATTTCCTATAGAGTTGCGGTAATTTTCATCATTTCACTTCCTTGGTTTGCTGTTAAAAGTGCCGTCATCTTCCTCATTTCTTCTTTTAATTCATTTAATTGCTCAGTAAGACAGTCGTCCATATCCTCCCTGCTTCTTATGAATCTTTGAAATACGTAGCTTGGCGGTGTTGTATTTCCACTGCCCACCAAATTAACATTAGTATCTGATACAGATTTGTTTAATTGCGAGTCCATAGTACTAGGAGAGCAGTAGTATAAAGGAGCAGTGGTGGCCGCACGTCTGCGCTAGCGCCGGGGGTGTTGTCTAGACGGATTAATCACGGAGGCGTAGTTCCGACCGCGGTCAACGTTGTAACAGTACTTCAATCGATTGGTAGGAGGGCGTCCCGAGCCTAGGTGTCCAAGATGGAGTCGGGTGAGTGTGCTGGTTATATGTATTATTAGATATCTTACTTGTGGAATGAGCGGTGGCTATCGTGTAGCTCGTAGCGATGCGAAGTACCAGGCGTTAATGCGCGCAGGAGGTAAGCGTGGCCGCGGTGTTATATGGGTTGGTAAACTCCTCAAATTTTATGCACTCCTATTATTTGTACAGATTTAATTTTACTTAATATTATTTTAAATTTAATAAAATAATATAGTATATACATATAGTTAACACCTATCGGCGATCCAGGGGGAAGGGCCAAATGTTATAAGAGGGCGAGAAAAACACGGATCGACAAAAAGCGCACGTTCATTCGCCTGGCAATGTTTTAGTGGGACAACAGCACTTGGTGCTACCAAGTTACAGGCCTCAACAAAATGTTAATACTCGCACTCTCCTATGGGAAACGTACGGTAACCCGTACGTCTGATAGCCCGTGAGCGCATAAGTACCATGTTGATCTAATGATCACACGAAACTGGTGGTTTGCTCTAAACTAGCTGAGCAAGTTATGACGGCTCAAAACTGGGCAGAGCATATTTGCGTAAAATATAGGCGCACGTTATTTCCGTTTTAGAAGTAATAAATCTAATGCTTTATAAGCTTTTGTAATGTGACTGAGATTAAGGAAGTGATGAATATGCCTAGGAACAGGTTATACGCAATGTTGGCACAGGTTGCCAGAGTAGGTAAAGCGAATAGGTCAAGGGAACTGAGCTGGTTACATTGAACCTATCATAGTCCATTAGATATTATGGTAAAAACATATAAGATTAATATAAAAAAGACAGTAGAATAATAAGGAAAGCTACACTCTTTTAAACAATAATATTGGTTCTGAGCCATGCAAGATCTTCCTTACAGTAATAATAAAATTTGTGCTCTGCTATTCGTTTTAAACAATAATGTATAATTTATTTATCTTTTTTTATTCTAAGAAAAAGAAAATTATTTTTAGTGGTGGGCAGCATCCGGTTTTTACTAAGGACTTTGTAAATGAAACTCACTCCATAATAAAAAGAAAACTTTTAGAATGAAACCAATCATACATAGAGTTTATTGCTCTTTTATGAGATTTTAAAAGATAACCTAAGTAGCCTATAAATGTGTTTTATTGTGTAGAAAATCCATAGAAAAATGCCTGCAATCCAAATGTTGTATACAATGGTGGAACTCTAATGTCAATGAGTTTTGAGATATCATGACCTATCATTTTTTTGCTACAGCTATTTTATTTGTATTTGATGGCTGTGAAATTATAATAAATGTATTTATATAAAATATTTAAGAAGACTGGTTTTTAATTATCAATGTATTTTCCAGATATTGAACTATTAAATATACATATAATAGCAAAGCAATATGGATAGTAATAAACCCAACATACCACTCATCTACTTGTAGACCCATGACCTCTGCATATCTATGTATTTGACTCTGGCAGGCTTCCAGCACTGTATAGTCATACCCCTTTATTTGTAAGTTAAGGCAGTCATAGACAGGCTCATCTGGCTCCATACTCTGAAATATTGAATGATTACCTTCATTAACACTACAATAAAAAAATATACTTCCTGCTCATGTTGTGATGACTAAAAATAGATTACTACATTCATTAAAATATAATTATGTGAAAACATCATTTTTTTTAAATAGCAGCAATAGTGTTGTTATTTAACATTCTAAGATGTGTATCAATCAAATTAATTAATGTTTGGCTTTGGTATTCCAGCAATTGACAGTTTTATCTGTAGTGTTTATTGTTCTAATTACTTATTTGAATTAAAACAACCTACTTACTATTAGGTAATCAGGTTCATACAGATCATTTTTGAGACGTTTCTGTTGTATTTGAACTGCAGGCATGATGAGTTTGTGAAGTCTTTGGGTCTTTAAATGTTGACTTACTCTAACCTGAAAAATAAAATATATCTTATCACTAATCGACCCAACACTATTATCAAATTACTAAGTGTTTTACTTACAATATTACATAACTTAGCAGCAAACATGTTGAGTTAACTACAATAATACCTAGATTACCTAATTTCAAAATAGTAAACACAATAATTTACAGAAAATGAGGTTATGTTAATTATTTTATACTTTCAGTAATAGCAACATAATATTACTAAATTAGTATAATTAAACAGAAGTAAAATGACATCAAATTATATGTTTAATTCTACTATTTATTTATGTAATATTAAAGCTGAATTTTATTTCTCAATGCTTAATTTTATAGACAATATTGACATTGACAATATTGACATTACAATACAAATACACAGACAATGACATGTGTTAAAAAGATAAGCGTTCAGGAATCGTATAAATACATAAGTTTAAGCTTGCACGGGTTTAAGCTTCAAGAAATACTATCTAAAATTATTATCCTTGGAGAATAATGATGGTAAGCTTACCAAAATTATTTTCTATGGATAATGATTTTATAAACCGGAGATACGTTTCTGTAGTTATTTACGCATTTGTTCAGCAAGACAAACTAAAACAATTAATGTGTAACATTTTTAATTAACCTCTTACTTACCCATGCTATTCGACTCCTTGGAAATTAGTTTGCTTTCAGAGTTACTGATGATTGAAGCCTTATCAAAAACATATTAATATCCAAAACTGGTTAGAGCAATTTTGACTGCCTATAACTACAAGTATAGACTTATAGTATTATTTATAGGTAAGTCTTTTGGATTGCTGTGACACGCTTTTCTTCCCTTAGCGAGTAACGGATTGTACTATAATATCCATAATTATGTGGTTACGGTGCGCGATGATTCTAAAATATAACATATGTTAAGTTTTTAGGCAATAGAGTTTTTTTCCAATACACTTTTTGCATAAAACATTATTCTAGCGAGTGGACAAAGACTAGAGGGAAAATCACCTACATATAGCAATAAAATATAATTATTATCGTATTTAAGATATATGGATTTCTTCGATAGCCCTTTTGATGGTTATTTTTCAATAAAATAGTTTTTAGACTGATGTATAACAAACTGGCAGCAAAAATATCCACATGACGTGATTCATTTCTAAAAAGATAGATGTCAAAAGATTGTCTATGTTTTGCTTTGCCTTCGTGCGTGAAGACATCAATGAAATGGGAAGATCGGTGAAGAAAATTGGAAATTAGGTGTTCTGTAATTACGATATTTTAATAGTGATCAATTTAATGGTGAATCGTTTATGGTTTTAAATCACTCGAGACAATTCCGCAGCAGAAATGGCGTCAACGGGCAGTACACCTTTTCCTAAATGGCAACTAGCGATACTTCTTGGCGCACCTCTTGCCATCGGCTTAGGTTACCTTTATCTGAGAAACAGATTAGAAGATCCAGAAAAGAAAAAGGTATCCGAGTTAAAAGCCAAGACAACAATTTCATTAGATAATGAAGATAATAACGCGAAGGTTACCGAAAGCGCTATCGACCGCGCTATGAAACTAAAAGGTGCCGGAAACCGGGCTTTCCATGCTGGTGAATATGACAAAGCTATTGCTTTATACAACGAAGCCATCGAGGCCTGTCCACCTGATCGTCCTGTTGATCTCGCAACTTTCTATCAGAACCGGTCAGCTTGTTATGAAAAGCGAGAAATGTGGGAGCAAGTCAAAGAGGATTGTACATTTGCTCTAAAGCTTAACGAAAAGTACGTGAAGGCATTCTTGCGACGTTCTCGCGCCGCCGAGAAGAGTGGAGATCTTGTTTTGGCACTAGAAGACGTAACATCTGCTTGTATCCTTGAGCGATTCCAAGTGCAAAGCTCATTAGTCAATGCCGACAGAATATTAAAAGCTCTGGGCAGACAACATGCACGCGAGGCTCTGGCCAAACGTCGCCCGGTAATGCCGTCCAAGCATTTTATTAGAACTTATTTCTCAGCATTTTCAGAAGATCCTATTTCTAAACTTAAACTCGATGATAAAGCTGTTGGTGGATTTGCCAAGGCCAAGAAAGCTCTTGATGCACAAGACTATGAGTCTATTGTAGATGCTTGCTCTGAAGAACTCAAAGATGCAAATGCACATTACAAAACAGAAGCTCTTTTGCTGCGTGCAACATTTTATCTGTTGTTAGGCAGACATGATGAAGCTCAGGCAGACCTAGCTAAGGTCATTGACAGTGATACATCTACTAAAGTGAAGGTAAATGCATTGATTAAGCGTGCTTCTCTATTCACACAATTGGAAAACACTGAACTTTGTTTAGAAGATTTTGCAAAAGCTGCTCAGTTAGACCCCAACAACTCGGACATATACCATCACCGTGGACAAGTGTACCTGCTGCTAGAGCGTATGGATGAAGCAACATCTGAATTTGCAAAAGCTGTTGAATTAAATCCTAACTTCTCAATTGCTTACATACAGAAGTGCTATGCTGACTATAGACATGCACAGTTCAACAAGAATGTAGGAGCCCTGACACAAGTACGGGCTGACTTTGAACAGGCTTTGGAGCGGTTTCCTCTATGTGCTGAAGCTTACATATTATTTGCCCAAGTTTTATCTGATCAACAAGAATGGGGTCGTGCTGAAGCACTGTTTGATGAAGCAATATCAGTGGATTCCAACAATGCCACACTATATGTCCACAAGGGACTGGTTCAACTGCAGAAAAGTACAGACTTTGAGAAAGCTGTAAAATTGATCAACAAAGCAATTGAAATGGATGACAAATGTGACTTTGCATATGAAACATTGGGCACTATTGAAGTACAGAGGTAAGTTAACTTGGCATATTTACATTTTATATTTAAAAAGTAAAAAAGTATTACATAACATCATCACAATGAAAAATCTTATGAATTATCTCATGCTAAATGCTACATAGTATCTTAAATCATTCAAGAACATCAAACTTATAAGTATCTTGACAATAGACACATCACATATGAGTATTATCCACTGTTATCTGTGCTGTATTATCGGCAATTCTAATAGATAAGAAGCATTATCTTAAGCTAACATAATAACAAATAGTTTTATTTGTTATGTAAGTGACATGAGTTTCACAAAATATAATATAATCTTTATAATGTCTTGTAGATGTCTACTAAAATATTGTGCTGTAGAACATTTTAGTGTTTAATAATTCACTTATAAAAATTCAATCATATCAAAAATCTAAAATTTATAGTTTTATATTTTTTATGATTGCTGGAATTTTGTACCTGGATATAAAACAATCTTTACATGTCAATGATTATTTAATAATGTTCAAGAGTATTTGTTTAATTACTGAAACATTATTTGTAGTTTTCATTATTTTAATATATATATTTTTTGGTTTTCAGAGGCAATTTGAAGCGATCCTTAGAACTATTTGAGAAGGCAATTGCACTGGCCAAGACAGAACTAGAGATGACACACTTATTCTCCCTAAAGGATGCAGCAGCAGCACAACTGAAGGTGTCAGACCGCTGGGGACTGGACTGGACTGTGAGCTAGGCTTTTGCCACCCAGCTTGCCACATACTCAACGAGAATAAAACCTGGCCACTTAAGTTAGCCAGAGAGTCCAGTAATTCAAAAGTTATTCTCACTGTGTGTCTCCATTTACTTTCTTTGTTCATTAATAAAATTTTGTTATTAGTTGAAGCTTTAAGACTGCTTGGGATACTATTGTTTCAATGTGTCATATCATTTTAATTACCAATTTATTAGATGTTTATCTAAAATTTGTGCCAGATGGTATTCTCGTTGTGGACTACTGGTACCTAACCGCCGCCGACTCATCGCGTCGTTTTATTGAATTTTATGGTGTTAATAATTCTACTAAGCCGCTTTATTCCTATAGAGACTTTGTTTTCAGATAGCATATAATTATTTAGGTGCACTGTCTACATCTTTGTCAGTATATCACATGGTTCTCAAATATAACATAATTTTACTCAACCACTTAAGTCTGTTCAGTGTAATCATATCACAAATGTTAACATTAAATTACACATGTAGTTCATCAAAAATATATTGTAAATATTTTCAAAGTACTAAAAGCCGCATTTATGTAATTCTATTTTGTTTTATTGGCATATATTTTATAATTGGTGCACGTTAAAATAATATGAAAGCTTTGTAATTCATATTATACCTGCTTCACATTGAAGTGGATATCTAATTGTTTAATTAGAACACTCATTTTAGTTTAGATATTTATTTGTATTTTTGCATTTAAAATGAACAAAATATGTGTAACTAAATTGTTATGTAACTAAAATAATGTTGAATTATTAATGTAAGGAAAGGGAATAGCTAGCTTTCTTTATCATACTTGCCTGTACCTAGTGTTTCACAACTGAAAATTTGCGATAATAAATGCTGGACTGGGGTCTATTTTGTTGCATTGATTATTATTTGTTTTTCAATAAGTTGTTCACTTATCGAGTTTACATTGTGATATATTATTGTTTTTTTAATTTGCCAATATTTTTTGCATTTATAGCTTCTTAATTATTTGGATTATGTATATTGAATTTTAAATTTGTACCATATAATTTTTTTTTAAATGTTTAAACTATATCCCTCATACTCCAGATTCAAGTAATAATTAAATATTATAATTATATACATGTATTGTTAATATTACCACACTTGAGCAGAATAGTTGAATGAACCATAATTCGGAGTACTTATGCGTAAGTTGTGTAAACCGCACGCATTATTGTAGTACGACTGATTTATTTGTCAAGGTTATGAAAAGATTTAGTCAAAATTTAAAACTTGCTTGAATGTTGTAATGTGTATTTTAGTTGTTGGGTCCAAAGAATGAATGTGAGAACAGAAGAAGCGCTACAACAGTTAGAATTGGCGTTACATTACATGCATTGTGGCTATATGTTTGTACTTTGTAGTTACGGTATGCGTCTCGAGTTTGTGCGGCGGTGAATGCGTGCGTTCTGGGTGCGTTCAATACATTTACTTGCAGTGATGGAGTAGTACAACTTGTATGGACGTATATTCTATGTTAACCAAATTTACCTAATAATGATTGTATTAAATACTTTGTGTATTTTGCCCCTGTATAAAATGACTAACTTTAAGAGTCTAGTTAGCATGCCTTCGGAAATTATTAAGATGTTTTGGATGCACCCTTAAATTATCAGTTAGATTGTGAATTTAGTATTGTAGCTCGCTGAGATGGTTCTACAAGAGTTGTTACCTCACCGATAGTGGATAGTTATCAATTTATGAAAACTACGAAATACATTATTGAAACTTAATATATTTTGTTTTACTGTATTCTGTTGTGTACATTTACCTGATACATACATATATAGTTATGACATTATGCTGTTCAACAACATTAATTTATAACCAAAATGAATGATTAATACATTATCAACTTTAATAATACAAATAGTTCTTGTAAAGTATCTGCCATAGAAGAGTATACGATGTATACAAAATACTTAACTTATGAAATCTGTTGGTCACAAATACTCTAAAACTCACAATAATTGCCGCAATTGTTCCATTATTATGTACTACGTACTAGAGGAGACATCAAACTAAATTCGTTGTAAGTTGTAATTTGCTTTAGAGTGCATGCTCTGTAACTCACTACTGAGCTCGTGCTATTACTAGAACGACATGATTTAGTGCAATGTTAATTAAGCAGTAGCGTAAAAGAGGAAGGGTTGTCTAAAATTATGCACTCAAACTTGTCGTTGCAATAATGACGTGTTACAAACAATTTAGTCGAGATGTCTCCTGTAGTGGGTACGTAGTAAGTACATAGTTAGGTACATAAATTATAACTCGATGACAAAAACTTGTTATTGCAATATTCGCAAATGTCAAATGTGCTAAAATTATCTTTTATAATGACCATGTAATATACAACTGTGAAATGTTTGCTAATTAAATGATTTGATAACATTTTAAATTATTTGCAAATCATTACGAATTATGTTGATTCAAAGTTCATCAAAATTTAATCCGTTGTTTTAAGACTGCTTCGGTGGCGCAGCGGTATTGAATTCGACTGTTGTGCATGTGAGCACAAGGTCGAAGAACCGGCTCGGGCGGTAGTGTTATTAATATTTTCTGTCGAGAAAATCCTAATAGCAGCACGGAGTCAAAGATAAACACCAGCGGCCAGACGTAATAGGTTTTAATTATGCCTGGTATTCTAAGACTTGATTGATTAAAATATATTAAATATCATCTTTCATCATTCTTTGTTTCTTTTTTGTTTTATCATTTACTTATGTACAAACAAAAAAATAAATGTAATAAAAAATAGAGTTCTCCCAAGGGTCGGGCCCAACACCTTTAATATATATAAGTTGCTGTAACAACTTAGCAAAAGTGTTAGAGTCAACACACAATTTGTAACAACTATATTCTTCATATAACTGTACGTATAATAGTGTGTCAAATTGTATATCAGTTTTTTTGCAAATAAAATATTATTATTATTATTTTTATCATCGCCAAATACATTTTTCAGCTCTCACTCCAATTAACCTCTCAATATTCTATATT
The DNA here is from genome assembly GCA_963675205.1 of Catocala nupta. NCBI lineage: Eukaryota > Metazoa > Arthropoda > Insecta > Lepidoptera > Erebidae > Catocala > Catocala nupta. Next base: position 18,397,059 of record OY776086.1, on the reverse strand, counting down.
ATAACTTTGAAACTTTACTGTAGGCTTATTTTACCGTATCCAGAAGCCATAAGTAAGGAATTCCAAAGTGAAGTTTTATTTGAAGCTTGCTACACTTAGGTCTTGCTATACTTAATTGTCGTAACTCTAAGCTATATTTGAAGATAATCTACCATTGATGTAGGGTATATCTCATACTAAGCACATCTTGTAATCACAAGGTGTTAAGATACCTTCTGATCATAAGATGTAGACAGAGAAAGTTAGACATCTAATTCTAGAGCAAATAATGCTATACGTATCTGCTGTGGTAGGTATTGGTAACGACGGAAGGTAGGTACTTACTTATATCTTTCTCAGGCGCTAAACTGTTTTAACGTGTGTGTCTAATACACTTCTGCCTAACCCTTCAGGGATATACCTATGCGTGAAATAATGCATGTTAACTATTTACCTTTGTGCTATGTAGGTAGATGAACCGTCTGTTAAAACTTGTTTTTATTTTTAGAATGCTTATGGCCAGTCCCACGAGTAACAAGTAAAACTTATCCGAGAGATAAATCGCATGCTGTCTCACTCTTGTTAGGTTAAAGAAGAGAGATGGCGAGACTTTTATCTTATAGATAAATGCTATTTGGAGGTTGTGGGACAAGCCCTTAACATAAATTTTGTCTTTAAATATAAGTATGTACCTACATACCTATGCCCCAAATTAACTTTGTAGAACGTGTTGTATTGTTTTCAATATTTTTATTCGGTAGGCGTTTAATTGCAATACTTATTATTTCTTTATTTCTTTCTTAAAAAGATAACTCCCGCTCTAGAAATAAAACTTGTATCGCGGGGAATTTATAAACTTTCAAACTACGAACACAAAGCACACTCAGACTCGGAACAACAACTTATTTGTATATTTTGCGTCCCGGGTGGGGTTCGAACCCACAACACTCGACATAGTGGCAATCGCGAGGCGAACACAAACTATTAGGTACCTACGCCATCCGTGCAAAGTAAGCAGGGACGCACATGGGTCGAACAAGTGAGTTAAAGAGCGTGCACTCTAACGCAGTTTGCAAGCAATTAAGGTGAATTGTCTGTTCTACTTAGTACATAATAACTCAATGACTTTTGTACAATAGCTTTGCTTTTGCTTTAGAACTGAGGAATTAGATATTAACTCAATGTGCATTATCTAGTTTAGGTATAATAGGAACGCACTTTAAACTAATACAATTACCTATGACGTTTGAATAAATATATTGTTTAGGCATGTGATCTAGTTGGCTATACAAAGTGCAGACATAATAGGCAGATCTAATAAATATATAAGATTGTACATAAAATTTTATGTTTCTATTATTAATTTTATATTTAGTTCTCATTATTCACGACACGTGCCCGTTACTGTGTTACAATGGAACGTTTACAAACTGGCGTTATGGAGAAGATCCTTTAAAAAGTAGTGGTTTATTCGCGCCTAGTCGCCCGTCTATAGCAAGAACGCGATGCTGGTTGACAGTATCTTGTACTGGTATAGGTGAGTAACATAATGCCGCAATTGAAAAGCGGTTACATGTGCGCAAATTCTTTCATTGTATAGCAGAATACCTACTTGTTATTTGGTCAAGGTATTTTTGGCATTCCATTTCCATTTAGGGCATTCCAGAAGTTAAGAAGTCTGTTTTGATTAATCTTCCATCCACCAATAGGTAACCTTATTATTTTCTGATTAGAATATTTAAGCAGGCTTAACTTAATTCGTCTTTTGGCTTAGTACGCTTTTAGAGTACGTTAGTTCATGCTATCGTAACTTTGCACAGCTTGTTCTGTCGCATCAGTGTGATATACCTATGTACCTAAATGTCAAGTTCGATACAAGAATACGGTCCTGCGCCAAATACTACATAAATAAATTATAGTCAGCCGACGCGACGAGAAGATCGCATTCAAATTTATTTATGGAATACATTTGAAAATTGAGATAGGTAGGTACTTAATCTCTTTTCAAAACATTGGTAGGTATAGTTCAAACAAGCTCTAAAATTGGTAGATACAGATACCGACTTTTACATATTTATCTTTAAGGCTTCATTCACACGTATTACAAGTACAACGTACACACTACATCGAAGCGACAAAAGGTGATCAAGCAGTGGTTACGTGTGAATAGTGTCGCTGCAGCTTTTTGCAGTTGCGTTTTGGTTCCTACAAAATGTGGATGTGGTTGAGTTGACGTTAGTAGTGTTGACAGTGCAAGATGGGAAAATCACATTGGCCACCCTGCTCAGGGCATTCGAAGATCCAACTCAATGCAGGAAGATAACAAAAGGTTTGGTTGCAAACTTTTAGTCACGCTGTACCTAGTAAGAGAAAATCGATGTGGTTGTGACGACGCACTATGGGAAAGCTCCATGGAGGCTGTCTCGAAACTGTTTTTCACAAAAGGGCGGGATAAGGTGGAATAACTCTTCAGAGCACTCCACGTGGTATATTCTGTAGAAATTCCGTAGGGATATTGCCTCTTTGGCATGCCAAAGAGGCAATATCCCTACGGAGTTGCAGAGGTTCCAGTGAACTCGTGACCTCTGGATCTCCGATGATACGGACAGCCCGCCGCTGTAACCTGTCAAGAGCGTCTAGCAAGTACTGCGCGGAGCCATCCCAATAATGAGAACCTTGCATGGGCAAGGGCGCACTTGTGCCTTATACAATAGGCACAGCTACCCAGGTGCGAAGAACCGCCTTACCCTGTTCAGAACTCCGAGTATTCGCGAAGCTTGCTTAATGACGCTCTCGATGTAGGTTTTGGGATTAAGGGAGCGGCAAAGATCCATACCTAAGATGGAGAGGCTGTCACGTATCACCAGTGGAGTGTTCTTCAGAGAAAAGAGGGAAAGGAACGGAGCCTTTTTTTTTGAAAACGCGCATGCCTGGGTCTGCTTGGCATTGAACTGGACCAAGTTCTTGGCACCCCATTCAGAGATGCGGATTGACCTGCATAAATTTGGAAGCGCGATCGTCGCAAAGGATCGTCGCAACCCGTACACGACGTTTCTGCAGGAAACTTGCAATCCAGGTGCACAGTTGCGGGGTCAAGCCATAGGCCGGAAGCTTGGAAAGAAGAGACGGGTGTCAGACTCTATCGAAAGCTTTGGCTATGTCTAGGCTGATAGCCAAAGACTCGCCATGCTTGTCCATAGCCTCATTGATCAACGAGTGATCCTTGAGGTAGCGGACAATTTGGGTGTTTATAATCCGCTCGAACACCCTGGAGAGCACCGACGTGATAGCTATTGGTCGATAGTTGCCTGGCTCAACAAAGTTCAAACAGTCTAGGTTGATGTGTCGCTGTGTGTATAAAACGAGAATTGTACAATTTGATGATAAATGGGCAAAGTATAGAAGATTATTTAAAGGAAATCTTTAATTTGTCAACAGAAGATAAGGCTACTGTGGTCTTCTATATTCAAAGAAGTTTGATATCTCAATGTAATGAACGCTGGAAGAAAGCATCACGCAAAAAATAACGCTTCAATAGTCAAAATATCAAATGGTTAGATAGCGAATTTCGTGTTCCACTGGAGTGTCTAGCGTCAGTTGACGTATCTAATAAATCTGGCAAAATGGGTGGCAGACAGTTCTAAATCGTATGACACATGCTCCGAAAAAACAAGGAAATGAGAAATCATGGAGTTTATACAAGAGTATGGATTAGATTGCTTATTCAATGCCTATGCTCAAGCGTTGCGTTCTATGGGTGAAGCTGATGAGGCTACTATCGTAAATATTATTCGAACTGCATTAAAACAAGATAACAAGAATTTTTTTAAATATATTATATGAGAATCCTGAAGATTTCAGATCTTTTTCTAAAGGCAAAGACATTCATTGACCTAGATCTTACGAAAGTACAGTACGGGAAGATTCGAGTTTGTTTGGTGTCCAAAAATTATACAGATTTCCCTTCATATCCCATTTTAAGAGATGCAAAAAAGATGTGTTATGCCCCCTGATTTAAGTATAACTATCACTAACGTAAGTGCAAAAGTTAATCTTCAGGATGTGTTAGATCGTACAATCGTACGTATCTTATTAATTAATTCAGTTTATAAACAGGGTTTAAAAACATTGAAGCTTTGCTGTAAATGGGGTTGTGATGGATCATCAGGACAGAGTGAATATAAACAGGTTACGCCTGAAGAAAGCGATTTTATATCAGACGCAAACCTTTTAATTGCTTCCTTGTACCGATCAGACTCATAGATGAGAAAACTAATACTGTTATTTGGAAAAATGAAACATGTTCATCTGTAAGGTATATTATATTGTTGGAATTTGCCAAAGAAACACCCGAAGAATTCTATCTCCATCCTTAGTACATAAGAATGGAGAGGTAATTGAAGTTACCCATGAGCTGTTTTTAACCATGATTGATGGTAAAGCAGCACAAGTTTTGACTGAAACTCGATCGAGTGCTACTTGTACAGTTTGTGGTGTTACTCCTACTGCTACTCGGCAAATGAATAATTTAGAGGCAGTGGTGATACGAGATGTAAACGATGTTTTGTTTCAGTATGGACTTAACATTACTATGCTTGGATCAGGAGTATGGAAATGATCATACACATTTCATATAACTTGTCCTTTCTAAAATGGTCAGCCACTACAACTGAAAATAAGCAAAGCAAAGAAGAAAAAAAGAAACTTGTACAAAAGCGATTTAAAAGCAAGCTGGGACTGCATGTCGATAAACCTCAACAGGGTGCTGGAAATAGTAATGACGGAAACACAGCTTGCCGATTTTTCAGAATTAGGTACACTTGTTCTGCAGATATTACAGGTGTCGATGTAGAACTTATAAAAGAAAACTGTACATAATGTTACAAACTATGTCATCTGGAATGGCTATTGATGCAAAAAAGTTCGGCGACTATGCATACAGTACGGAACGTACATGAATCTTTATAACTGGTATTATATGCCTTTCTCCGTGGATAAAATACTTATACACGGAGAAAAAATCATCGCGTATTATGCTATTTTACCTATCGGCAGTTGTCCGAAGATGCACAAGAAGCCCGCAATAAAGATTATAAAAAATTTAGATTACATAATTCCAGAAAATGTTCAAGTTATATAGTTTGAGAAATACGTCAGAAACAATACCAAAGGAACTGTTTGATGAAGCCAAGACGCTCCTTACTATTAACGAAAATGTCTAAGATTTTGCTAAATTGTTTATTATTTACAAATATTTTTTTTAAATTGTTAATTTAGTTATAATTTGACCTTTTTTTACTTTACTTTCGTCAAATGGACAAAATAAACAATTTTAATTGTATGTCCTTTTTATTTTATTTTTATTAAATAATTTAAATGAAATTGTATATACGTATTGTATTATTTTTATAAAACTTTATACATCCAAATGTGCGTGTGCAAAATTTCAGCTCATTATCTTTTTAAACAACTGAGATATGAAGTTTTGAGACGAAACATACCAACTTTCCCACTGTGCAACGCAATGACGCTCCCGAGTGCAGACAGACAGTTTGACACCGGTTTTTGTTGATGAAACTCGCCTTGACTGAATAAACTGATGGAATTCGAAGAGGACACATTGTTGTTGCTATTCAGTACAATGCAGAATGAATGACGGGAGGAAGGCACAGTGTCGGTGCGTCGACACAGCGTTGTGTCTGCGATGTAGTCGGACGCTAGTTCGCGGCGTCGCTGGTGCTTGCGTTGTGGTTGCGATTGCTACCCACGTAGTCGATAATGACGGCAAAATGTGGTCAGTGTAAATTCCACTGTTCATTTTCAAGTTCTGTTCAGTCCCTATCTTCAGGACCCGAGTAGGTAGGGTTTCGGGGGGAGAACTACGGGTCTTCCCCTTTGGACCAGGGTACTACGGGGTCAGGAAGCCCACTGCGCCTCGAAAGGCGTGTTCTATCGACCGTGCCGATTAGAGTGCGCGGTGTCTTACATTGGTGTCGGACTCGCAGGGTTATGTGGTTAGCCGCTGAGGACGACATGTTCGTTGCTCGGCAAGCACGTGGCGCTCGAGCGTCGGACTCAGACGCGGCTAGTGCGAACCAGTCGGTCGCGCGAGGCACGGATTTGTCTTAGCGAAGTGGCAGTGTGGTTTCACTGCCGCAACGCATCTCGGGCGCTTGCCTGCTCAGCAAGTAAGAGTCATAGCTGGAGGGACTCGGGCCACACCCAGCTTGTAGGCCTACTTGGGTAGGCGTACGGATGTACGTGGGGAAGTGAGCGTGCCTTACGCAGCTCCGGTACCATACTGGAGATATGGGAGGCGGCTTCTCCGTCGGCTTCAGCGAGGTTTTCGTTAGCAACTCCCTGAGTTGCGGGTGGTGAGCGGCTTTATTGCTCCGGTACCTATCTGGAGAATAGGTAGTGTCACTTGGGCACGAAGTAGCTAGCTTACGAGAACCGGATTAGGGTGGAGTAGTCGAGATTTGGGGACAAGGCCTGTCTATAACTGGTCCCAGAAGGTGCTCTCGGGCACTGGAAGGTACAGCGACCTCCCCTAATATAACTTATATGGTTGGTGTAGGGGAACGCTATACCTATCGTAAACTGGGATAGTCGTAGAGAGAGGGAATGTTAATTTTCAATACAAAATAACGCCTGCCCATGTGGTGTGGTTGTGGTTTTAGTGTGAAACAAGCTTAAGTGACGATTCTGAATAATAAATAGGTATCTACATAGTCTACTTAAGGCTGCACAGAACAACAATAAAATAAACCTTTTAAAATATAGAGCGCCCTGAACATAACATAAGTAGATCATAATAACTCTATACGATGTGTTTGTTTCTATTCAATATAAAAAACACAATGTTTTGACACATTAGGCGGGTCTACCCAAACCATTACAAGGTATCTGTGTAGAATGTAGCTGATAAATAATTAGTCGGTACTCAACACGGAAGCCTTATTACAGCTTTTAGAGAAATGTTTTCGTAATACGTGCACCCATAGCGTTAATCACTACAACGGGATAACAACATGTGTATGGATCACTATCGTAGACTTATGGTAATTCTAATTATTCATAGAGTAGGCTAAGTTTAAACTTCTTTATTCTACTGATGTCACTTAAGAACTATTTGATAGACAGCAGTAGACCAGTGCTTATCTTTTATAACTTTTCGTCTAAAAAGATTTTAATTGTAACCTTAAAATGTCATCGTGGTGAACAATGTTTCTTACAAACTGGCTTTGAAAGTGTCTCTTCATAAAACAGTATTCACGCATTAAAATATAAATTCTCAACGGATTCAAATATGCTCACACATGTTGTGGAAACAGTGGTGGCTTGTGTTTCTTTTCTTTAAAGCAAATACGGCTCTTTTCTGTTTCAACTGTTCAGCGACCCATCGAGAATGGAATCATTGCGGGGGAGACTTCGTGCCGTCTGTATTGCCTTTTAACAACACGCGAAGTCATCTTATGAATTGTACAGGAGGTGGATATGTTCAATTATGCATATTTTATTGTTAAGGGTGTATTATTATTATAGTAATTAATTTTCTTTCACCAGATAATGCGATGTGCTTCGTGAGGTCGTGGTCGGCTCGGGCTCGACATGCGTGGATCGTACAGAGAGGGTGCTACCGGCCAACTGCTCAGGACGTCCTGCCTCGATCTATGAATACGCCTACAAGGTCTATGTCGTGCAAACGTGAAAGGTATGCGCTTTTGTCTTACCATAGGCAATAACGTCAGAGATAGCTCTCTTTTAACAAAATATATAAAATAACTAGATTTTGCCCGCGGCCTCGTTCGCGTCAATGTGGATTTTCCCAATAAATTTCTATCCCACGGCACAGGTTGTTTTTCTAAATGAAAGGTACTATATCTCCTTTCCTGTACCACTGTCGTTCCAGGAGTTAAGGCGTAAAAGCGTAACAAATAAATTTACATTCGCATTTATAAATATTAAGTTAGGATGTACAAATAAAGTATTGTAAAATGATCTTGTCACTTTAAACGACTTTGGGCGTTTGTTTGTGTTTATATTTGTTTAGTAGACACTTCTATCCGTAGCTATGTTAGGTCTCGATAGGTGGGATTGCAGCCAAGTCATTACAGATGAGCTCGCGAACGAAATCGCGTGTAACAGCTATTATGACTAAATATAGAGTTCTCCATTGCGCTGCATTACACTGAGATTGTTGTGCTGAGTCATACTTAGTACGTTGCGCTTTGTTCCACTTGTCGTATAAAGCCCTTTGTGACAAATTTCATACGCAGTGTGGCCTTAGTGGGCACTAACATATTATAAAATAAATGTTTTAACTAGTAAGTAAAATATTACACACGTACACGAGTACTGTCAGCATCAGATAGATTTGAGCTTTATAAGTAGTCAAAATTATGTGAAGAACATCAATTCAATTTTATGTTTGCTTAAATGGCATTCAAATTGTTGTAAGCGTCCAGGATGGTCAAAATATCTTAGCTATCAGTTGTCAATATTGTGTTAGCTGTCAGTTTCTTTTTCTTATTTTATATGATATTTATACCTACAGTCAGTGTAAATAAAACATATCATGTCTACTACATTACCTACATATTGCACTAATCAAATTCAGTCATTTGTTTGTCTGTTTGGGTAGCCTCAGCGTACTGCTCATCTAATTTTTAACAGTGGGTATGGGTACTATGTGTGACCTTAGTTTTTAGGAACATTACTCAAATCAAGATTGAAGCCAGCCTTAATGACAATGACTTTTGATTAGTATGAATGCATAGATACCATTGAACGACCTATTTGAAAATATTGACATGGACACTCTGACAGCTAACACAGCATTGACAACTGATAGTTATAGTATTTTGCTTACAACATATTGAATACCATGTCTGCGAACATAAAATTAAATTGGTGTTCTTCACATAATTGTGACTACTTGAAAAAATCAAATCTATCTGATGCTGACTGTACAATAGAGTCTTTAAACTTACATATACATAATAATATGTACGACTAACATAGTATACAGTACAGTGGTACTTAGGCGTATATTATTAGGTATATGTTATCAATTACTTACAACTTATCCTGGGCCCTCAAAATCGTAATAAAATATGGTGAAGCCCTAACAGTTTCCTACAGAGTCTTTTTAAATTATAGTGCCATTAAAAAGGAGTTGGGTACTGAGTTTGATTTATGAAATGTGCTTAGATTCAATTTGCTCCTCATGTAATCCATTAATAATAAATTACAATGTTTCATTTCAGACATCCCGATGCTGAGTATAAAGTATGTCTCTGTCAAGCAGACTGGTGCAATACAGCGTCTAGAAGTGCTTCAATGCTACAATACCTATTGAAGCTACCTAATAACTTGATTGGGTATATCATTGCTATGTATAAACCATTAGGTTACGTATGCTCGTATCAAAATATGTAATGTATGAGTTTACACGAAGATTATGTCGACCATGTTGTTATACCTACTTATCTACCGTTGACCCTCCATCATAGATGACTCCTTATAGGTTACACTGGATCGCAATAAATGTGACTTTATGGGTTTATAAGCAGCTTTCACTTTATCTAAGGTGTCTCTGTCTATTTCTACGAAAAGGATGGTAAGAAGTGTGTGTCAGTGGGCCGCGTCCGCTGGTCGCACGTGGCTTTTTGTACACGTGCATCAATCTAAACACATATAATTAGAAAAATTTATTAATTATTTCAACTGCATTAAGTTTGCTGATATATAGCAATTGTGCACAAAAATTTCCATCTTTAATCAATCTATCAAATAAAATAATAGATATACATATGTATATATAATAGTAACGAATAAGGGCTAGATAAAAACGTATGTAAAAATAGCTTAAATGATCACACGACCTACACGATACAAACTGCTATCATTTATCAAAAAATCTCTTGCATGCCAAGCACATGTTACCGTGGATATCCTATGTATTTGCATCGCAACGTGATAGTATATAGATAAATAACGCTTTCTGTAAGTACTTGTACGAAGGTTGTTGATGACCATGATCAAGAGCAGTATTTACGGCATATGAGTAGCAAGGTAGGTCTAAAAGACAAGATGGATATTGAAAAATAATTGCATAGTATAGTCATGACTTCAGTCGGAACGTATAATTTTCGATAACTCAAGTACATAAAGGAGTTCTAAGAAGAATACTTCTTACTTGCAAATGATTAAAATTTAATAAAAGTAGCGCGCTAGAAGGTACTTGTTTAAGGTATAATCTATGCTTATTCATATTATTTTCTAATAGCTAGTAACTGACATTAGGTTTAATAGCAAATAAAATCCTGATCTTTGTTTAAATAAAAATTGTAATATTTTCGTATTATGTAACGCTTAAAACTAAAATAAATACGTTTATTAAATAACTAAAATACATAAATAATAGTCTCGTTAAATCCTGAATATTTATGCCTACTCAAGCAAACAATAAATCTAAAGCATTTATCAACATACCTAGCACTAGGCATTTTTACAAATTTCGGTAAAGCACTGTAATGTACTTGGTGTTGTAAATATTCATATTAGGTTTTTGTTTACACGTGAGGAATTCTATGTCTATTTATTATGTGAATATTAACATTTAATTACTTTTGCAGCAACATTGTTCATTGCATTAATTAACTATATAGTATATTGTTGTCTGAAGATTCAAGTCGTAAATTATTAATTTTATTGACGCCGAGAATTTGTTGCAATGAAATACGTAAGTGTATGTAAGTAGGTGGGTGGTTGTGATTAGCGTTTTAATCCTCCTCGTTAAGATTATAGCTAAACATTATTTAATTATGGTGCGAAATAAACGTAGGTACGTATTTCGTAGTCAGTTGATATCGCCACTGGCATCGGTGGGGTTGATCACCAAAATTGATTCACAAATAAGTTAATATAATTTGCACCAAAATCGTTTTTGTTTTTGGTATTGTGCTATGTAAATTTATACTATTAGGTCTCAGTACAGCATTTTATATTCATTCACCTTTCTTCTTCTAATATATCATCTTCGTTCTCTAATTCATCCACAGCTGAGGCCGCGTCGCTAGTAACAGCTTGCGCGATCAATCCAGTGATACCAGTCTCATTTTTTTTACCTTCTAAGAAATTGTAAACGTACTCCTCTATATCATCTTCATCAAAAGGAATTAAGTCATCGAGATCGATTTGGCGCTTAGAACGTTCTCTGCCACCATTTTTCTTAGCCATCGAATAATTGTTTTCATCATTGTCCACAATTCCTTTTTTGTATATTTCTATTGGTACGTTGCTACCATCGCTTACATCGTATTTAATACCAACATCAGTTTCTTGTATTTCAATGGACCCGAGACCCTTGTCGATTAATGCTTTAAGATTTTTTGCCTTACCTCTTCGATTAACCTCAGTTGTATCAATTTTTTTAGCAGATTTTTTTGTGATTGGGTGAAGATGTTTCACTTCGTTTGTTTCCATAGGTTTAGAAATTTCATTGCTAATGGTATCTTTACCTTCGGGTACTTTCGGCTTAGATCCATATGTTTTAACTTTAGAATGACCTTGAATAATTAAATACATAGGTACGGTAGGCGTTTCTGTAGTCGATTTGATATTGTCCGAAAACTCATCTATGGTTGTTGGAATGGGTGTTGTAAATCTGCCATGCAAGTAGGGCCCATGCGTATACAAAGCGGGATTTTTATTTAAAGCTTGAGAATTTACATGAAATTGGTGCTTCTGAGATACAGTGGAACTTTCAGCCTCCTTGACAAGTGGTGGTGGCTGCATGGTTTGCATTGTTTCAATCTGCATGTCTTCGGTACTATGTTCGTTAAATACTTGAATATTTTCTGATGCATGCGCGTATAGATTATCTTCAGGCCGTTCGGGATCTACCATTGGCATAGACATCATCGGTCTAAGCATATCGAAAATACTTGTTTCGGCTTTAGTTACAGAAGTAGGATTTGAAGTTTGCTGGAATAATACTAGATTGTTTTTTTCTGTAGTTACTTCTTGAGGAATCTCTGTAGGAACATCAAGGACTTCAGTAGTTCGTTCTGTCGGCCATGTGACTTGTGTAAAAGTTGAAGACATTTCTGATAGAGTGGTTGGTGGTAAAACAGTTGGAAGGAAAGTAGACAAGATGGGATTTAATGTTTTTTTAGGAGGTGGCGGTGATTCAGATAGCATTGGTTTGTAAAACGAATATGGATATTTTGAAAATTCTATATGATCATTGGAAATAAAATTATGGGTGTCATTAGCAACATCAGTATCATCCACAGGCGTTGTCGGTCCCCAACCAGCGTAGTCACTACTTACTGCATTATTTGCTACAGATTGCGTTTCATTGTTATTAGTAATCCAGTTTTGTGTAGACGTTGACGACTGATAAACCAAATTCGATTCTTGTAGTGCGTAAAAAGACGATAAATGGTCTGGTGTAGCGGTAGAGTCAGTTATTGTAACTTTAGGTGGATTACTGGGCGAGGGCACTACTTGCGATAGTACTTTATTGACAACCGGAGCTTTGTCTTCGGAGAGTACAAATAGTGGTGGTTGATGGCCAGGAGGTGGCGGTGGCGGTGGAACTAGTATCGTCATGGGATAGTGGTCGCTAAGTTTGTACGTGAAGTCCTCGTACTTATTTGGTACTGGGCGATGTACATGGCGTCTGGGGGGTAGAGGTGGCAACGGAGGTTGACGGGAAGTAACGCTAGGCTTTCGGGAAGAAACGCCGAGTATGAGTACTTCAGACTTTCTTTCAGGATAATGTTCTCTTTCAAGTCGTGTTTCATCAGCCCAGTAATGGACTCGGTCTAGTACTGGTGGCTCGTAATCGTAAGTTGGATCATTGCGTAAAGGGTCTCCGCGACCAGTAAGTGGTTTCCATTGTTCAAAATCCATACGAGGAGAAAATATTGATGTTAGGCTGCCAGAGTTAACATTTTCCAATCCATCTGAAATAAAAACGTCGTTATTACTGCTAAGAAAAACTCAGTGCAAATTGTTTGTTAGTTCATATATTATGAAGTTTATTCTGAAAGGACCAATACTGAAAGTTCAAATAAAAATTAAGATCGGTAAACATGACTCTTTCTAACGCAAATTTTTTTAACGAACCTTTCGTTTTTTCCATGTCTGCCAAAGTTATTCACGTTTTGTTTCTTTTTAACTATACTGATAGAAAAGTGTATCTTGTATCGACAATAATCATAATTAGTCATTTACTTATGATTATTGTCGATACAAGATACACGTTATTTGAACAGAAACAAGACGTGAATAACTAAGGTATTACCAAGCATTTTTAAACGTTTGTATATAAAAAACGTAGTGTATGGAATACTTACAAGTTACGTTGGCAATTTGGTTAACCGGTGGAGCGTCAACAGCAAGCAAGTCTGTAGTAAAAGAGCGCGCAGTTGCGACTGTCACCAACAGAAGCAACGACGCACAAGCTTGTACCTGAAATGAAATATTATATTTAGACTTGTTTAGGTCATTTTATATACAATCTTTATATAATGTCATATTAAATCATATTTTAGGACCGATTAATAATAATACCTATTAAGTATATCTAAAATGTTTCTACCATGATTGGTTTCATTATAAGTTAGAGCTACAAGGTCAAGTCATTATGACGCATGTAACAAAATTAAAGGTACCTAATTTATATATTATATGTATACATTTGTATAAGTTGGTACATGTGTTTTGGGAGGAAAGTATCTTTTTGTTAATTCCAATAATTGTATTACTAGTACTTCACATGGCAACTTATTAGAAATGCAAAAGTAGTGTCAGCCATATTTGGAATATATCACGTGAATTTATAGGCTTTCCATGAGTTTTGTACAATTTCACAAAGGATAACCCGTCTGTTGGGCTGAACGCAACCATCAATCTGCCTGCCAAGTGCGTTGGTTATCTTAAATCCTCCTTAAGGGCAAAGTACAACTCAGTACAGTTGCAAACGAGATGTTAGGCGAATGTATGGCATAATAAAATTATGTACCTATCTAACGTATGTAGGTACTTACTAGTAATATAAAAGTTGAATGTAATATTGGTATGAGCGAGACATATTTGCATGTTTTAATAAACTAACTAATCACTAGTATAAGTTTGGTTCGTTCGTTCGTTATCTTGCGACTCAATTAATATGTAAAGTGTTATAAGAGTGCATGTTCCTGATTCGCAAAGCTCGCTTCACACAGCACATATTTGAGACATGTTCTCTTTTTTAAACTATTGAAAACATGATTTTCATCCAATTAGAGTGGTAGTGAGTGTTTTTTGGAAGATTTTGGGCACGACAGTACCTCGTTAAAATGCCGACTGTTTCGGCGGGAAGAAAGACGAGCTAATTTAATATTTTAACCATCCTCTTTATTTATGTATACGAAATACTTGACCCCAATGGCTTTTTATGGAAAAAGTGGGCAAGATCAAGTCGTTTCCTTGTTCATGTTATGCAGTGTACCAAATTTGCTTACTGAATTAAATCACAGATTGAACTACGTATGTATGTAATGCGGCTGGTACTTTGATCGTCCTTTTATTCCTAACTATAAAAGATATTCTTAATTTTATGTCAAAAAAATTTGTCACAGTAGGAAAATCCAAAAATGTACCTAAATGATGATGACGACATAGAATCATTATAACGTAGATTGCGACTTACTTCGTGGGTGATACATTGCTCATTTGATATTGTGTGTAGCTTGTATGTGGCTGCAATGATATTGCACTTGGTCCAATACACGGAACAGTAATACAATGTTTATTGGAAAATCAATGGGTTGTGAGGTTACTGATATATGTTTAGCACCCGAGGTACCAGGATACAATGGACGGCAGCAGTGAAAGCGGCGCGTGCGCCGAATCACTAATACGCCTCACACTTGACGGGAATCATATTAAGGTATTTTGCATTTAATTTAGTTTTTTTAATGTGTCCTTTCACTCTCTTAATAGTCTACAGTTCGAAATAGTTAAGCCTTTCTTCCTTGATGTGGTAGATTCCAATGTTATATATTATTTAGTAAAGTTTTTGAGTGTTATCAATCTCTATCAATTTTCGACTGAATAATCTATGCGATGCGTAGATTATTAAGTCATAAATTTATTTGAGATTTTTTATAGTCACTGCACGTCTAGAATTAATTGATACAATTTTATTCACTAAGAGTACAGTCTAGCAAAAGTAAATAATTGTCAGGCAATTGAAAGGTGGCAGTTGTCTTTTCACAGAATTTTCACTGATTTATGTGAAATTTTCCTACTCAAACTACACTAGATTGAGTACCTACTGCATCAAAATCTTTCAATCCATTAGTATCCCGACAAGTGTTCGATTATGTTCGACGATTAGTGTTCAACGAAACTTTGAAAACAGGGAAACCAGTGCAGTGGCAGTCTGCAGTGTAAAGTTTGAAATGTAAGCTGAAATGTAAAAACCGCTCATTTGTCACGTGTATTTTATGTGTAATGTGAATTTTTCCCCGCGCGTCCAATCGGCACGTTCAACAAACATTTGTTCGAAGTCCAAACGCGACACAACTTTCCTTTTCTAGTTTTATAAGCATTGTGGTTAACCAAGTCCTCTAGTTTTACTAACTGAATGAAATTATATACAAACCACTGTCGTGCTCAAGTTAGCTGGTGAAACCTCATTGACGAGCTTACATTGAATGATTTGCGTATAAGTTACACGCTTCTAAATGCAGTACGACCTCAAATGTGACACATCTACATAATATATATTAAAATGTTACGTTTTACCTATGCTAAACTTATTCTGAATCTACTTAGTTTCAGTGCTTTATTATTTACCGGTTGAATGAGGAAGCCCCTGTAACGACACATTGATGTTGATAAGTTATGACTTAAAAACATCGTTGTCATTTTATAACTACATGCCAACGTACTCAGGCGGATTTCTTGTAGGCATTTGCATTGATAACATAGTCATTTTTATGAGCCATAATGCATCTACTCATATTATGCATCATTACTTTTTACTTGCGTTCCCTATTTAGAAGCAATATGTTCTCGTGAAACCTTCGTGTTCTTATGTTGAATTATCTCTTACACGCGCCTCCTTCCGCGTGGCGTCCCCAGCGTGGCAGACCGTATGATAAACTGCCCCGGCTTAACGACACGGCAGTTCACTGGAAGACGTGGTTATTCTATAATGACAGTTTATTTAAAATATCGTTTTATTAATGTTTTAGGAACTATGTATATTACAATTTTATGTGAAAATTTGGATTTCCATATTTAATAAACGACTTTGCATAGCCTCATTACTTATGTTACTACGTTTTTGTTAGTTATAGTTAGTCCAGATTAGTAATTATTATAAATTAATTACGCTATCAATCGATGTATAAATAACTCATGAGTTTACTTAATTTATTGAATAATTCTTTATTATATTACATAAGTATTGTATTTTTTATACTTAGCATATAGCATATAGCATACCACTAGTTTTAAACAATATGCAGAATTGAAAGTACAAGAGCTTATTTCCTTCTACCGGCGATACCACCCGCTGCAATAAGTAGTTTTCTGTGGCGGAAATCATATCTATAACTATGGTATGTAGAGACGAGAATGCACAGATACCCAGTTAATTTTAATAGGTATGTAGGTACCGAGAATTACCTACGTACGCCTCTACAATGGACATGACATAAAACTGCCTTCGAACCTGTCTCCGACACAGATTCCGTTAGGCTTCGGTGCCAGTCGAGCTGCATATGGGTACCAACATAAGCGCGTGCATTACATATTTACTTGTACATCTGCCTGCTACATCATTATTAATTTTCTTTAAGTATTATTACATAATTACTATTTTTGTTCACTTATTTCAATTGTTGATAGAGCAATTTATATCGGCGAGAGTAAAGAGGTGTGATTACATGTATAAACTCATTGTTGTCTGCAAATACCTAATATTTGAAGCATAAATAGTGCTTATGAACATTTCATAAGCACTATTTGTGCTTCAAATATCAGCTTTTTTAATGTCTTGCCATAGCAAGACAGTTTAATTACGAAAAATCATCCCTTTACTTGCTTTTAACTGAAACGACATAAAACTAAAAGTTAGAAGTTTGTCATCAGTTGACTAGTTGCTACCCGCCGTTTCAGCTGTAGTTATGCAATCAGTAGGTACCCCTTTTTTAAATAAGTACACTGTTTATAAAAAAAAATCATTATAATTGGTTTGGAAGTTGTGAAAATGCTTCAAACAGACAACTATTTTCGTAAAATTATTGTGTTAAGTTTACGCGAATGTTATTTATTAAAATTATAATGCAATGTATGCATATAGTTGAAATTAATTCATTTATTTCGTATTTGTAATATTAGCACAGTCCAGCTGAATCTACTCTATGCTGTTTTGTCACGATTGCATAATAACATAACGTTTGTAAACATCGTTTATAAACTGTGAGGATTAGTATTAGTTACACTGTTATTTTAGTATGATAATGATGCTTGTCTAATTCAAATGAATCAGATTTGGTGATCCTTCAAATTAATCCACTTATCTGCTACAAACATTTTAGTCACTTGTGGGTCGATCCTCAACAATTGCATCACTTACGTGACTACTCTACTCGACTACTCCGCACACAAGTATTTAGCCAAGATTAATGGTTTATACATACTATAATAGTATTTTCCATCCCAAGCGCTAGTAATAATAATGTTCTTTTTTAAAATTTTAATGTAGGTTATGTCTATGTTATTATCTGTTTTGTCAAAACGTATACTAAAGTGCTGCGTCGTTCAGGTGCTCTTAGTGCAGTTACTCTTCATATTTAACGTAGTGGGTTGCCACAGTACTTGACTATGAAATTCTAAGATTGATGTCTATCTCCCTTAATGTGTCTTTTTAACTTCACATAAACCTATAAGTGGAACCAGAAATCACATGATATTGTGAGACTTAAAAACATAATATAGTAACATACATGCCTAATACCTATACATGAAGGGAAAGTTCTAGGCGAACGGTTTCCTACCAAAACGACGACATTCTGGAGAAAGCCAAGGTTAAGATTACCCTAGCCGACAAGCATGCATGAAATATTGTAATGTGAGAAAATGAAGCAGAAGAGATCGTAGGGTCATGCTGGTATCGTAGCACATGTATACCACGTATATACAAACGTAATCCGTAAGATTTGCCTAACCCTACAGGAATCTGGTGGGGATTTAACTGAAGGTACACGCACTCCGTTAGCTACGTTTAAGTTTCAAATAATAACGACGAGCACAGTACTGACCAACAGACTCGATATCAGTCCACTGAATGAATGGGGACGAATGAAACAGACGACAATTCGACGATGAAAAATAATAGGAAGAGCCGTAAAACCAGACTTAAGTTCCAAGAAGAGAGAGAGAACTGTAGCTTCAACTCGAATCTAAAGACATTCTTAATCATATGCACGATGTATAGTACAGCATTGTTTATCTTTGGTTATGCTAACATTATTTTTATGGCTTTGTCCTGCTAATATTATACACAATATTCTAATAGCAGCAGCTAGTGGAAATATGTATGTTCTGCCTTCACCTTTGGAACACAGGCGTGACAATACTTATGGCATGAACAAACCAAGCGCTTTAGTAAAAAAAAATCGCCTACGACGTTTCTTTTAGTTTAACTAGGTCAATATACTTAATTTATGTTCAGAGACAATTTGATGTATTAATTTAAGACATACGCCTATCTGCCTCTATCGCTCGCACTATAAAATCTAGATCTCTCTTAGAGTAAATACCGTTTTGTGACTATTGATAACAACTGTAATCAAAAGTCGTAAAGAGATTGAGATTAAGTACCTAGATCCAGTGATTCAAGCCAATTAACTAAGTATTTCATACCACTATTTATTCAAACTTGTTTCTTTTACAATTTTTATGCAGTTATTCTACCTACTAATGGCAGGAACGTAGTGTCAAATTCGATCGGTCGAGGAAAGAGTTATTAGATTTTGATGTCAGAAAACTGTTCATAGCAGCTCGACTTCTAATGTCTGCATCTGCTAGATAGCTAAGGGGTTGGCCCTCCTACGTAGAAACTAAACATAATTTTGCGGGTCTGATACACATGTCTGAATCTTTTGAGAATATCAAGCATAACGGGATGTTGTTGTTTTACGAAAACTACGAGTACAATTTAATACCTTAGTTCTACTTTCAAAACAATATACTATTTAACCGGGATACTTTGACAGAATAGCGGTTTACCAGTTTAATCGTAGAGCAGAATAAGCAAGTTCCTCCACTACAGGAAAAGATAACATAATACGTACCACCGCTTTATAATGGTTCGCAACATAATATTGCGTTTCGTATTTTCCATGTGCTTACATGCAAAATACGATTGATTTCAGAGCTTCTTACGAGATACTGTGCTATCAGCAGAAGGAACTAGTGATCTTTGTCCCTTACGGTGCAAGCGATTATACGATATTGTAACCGGTTACCATTGGCTAATACGGTAGAAAAGCTTTCAGGCTTCAGTATTTTTTACCATTTGGTCTTAGGTTACAGCTACTTCTATGTGTATTGGGTCTTTTACTACACTTAAGTTAAAAATTATCAAATTACGTAATGTATATTATCATCTAATGTATATTGAAATCTATACCGATAAATAAATAAAATTTTACGCAATCTGTAAGTGGAACATAATGTGATCATGTAATCGCTTCGTTTAATAGTGTTTTGATGTATCGACATCTCAATAAAATGCATTTACCCAAATCGTATTGAAGGCGTATCCGTAAAACCAATTTTGTCTGCGTCAATCATGTCATCTCATGTTGGTACGTATAGTCATGTACAGGAATGCCTCGAACGATATATCGCGTGCTAAGCATCGCGTCGCGTCGCGCGTTGGCTGTAATCGCTCCGTCATTGATATTCGACACGATACACAGCTTTAATTTTAAAGTTATCTAATATTACGTTATTAATTAAATACATTTAAAACTTTGAGGTTTCACTGTACGTTATCTTGGTAGATTTACGTATCACATATATTTTAAGTGGGCTCTTAGGTATAAATCATTATTCATGTTCTTCCAAAAACTCGTATAAATTTGTTAGTGAAAGTTTTTGAAGCATTTATTTATAAAAGTTGACGTTGATACACGAGAGTGTGGTGGAGGGTTGCGGGGCGGAGGCGTGGGAACGGCGCGCGCAGACCGAGTGGCGCCACGGGCGGTTTGACGCCCACGCGAGCCCGCGCCGACTACCCACCCGTTTATAGCTTTTTGGAACTCTTGTGATGTTATCTTGATGCCATTAAACTTTTTATGTGTTGGTATATTTCGCAAATTCATGATTACAGTCTCTTCCAACTTTTGCACTCTCTTATTAATGGTACCACAATCAGATCAGCTTTTGAGTAAGATCTTTCGTTAGAGTTTTAGTTATTCGGATTATGGTACTGTCCTATAAACCTATAAAACCTACACTACGGTCAAGATTTAAATAATATTTGTTTCTTTTTGTTTATTCGCAAATTTATTGGAATTACTCGAAACAATTGAAACATTACCATGTTTCGATTGTTTCGAGTAATAGATGAGTTTGGACGCGGCACCACGGTGACGGCGTGTGGGTGCAGAAGGAAAGATATAACACTTTCACACGCTTTATGTGTCGATGACCTGGCTGGCGCGGCGGCGGCGGCGGCACTAGCCAGCAGAAGACATGCCCACGCGACCGCCCGCCCGCCGCCGCCACCGCTACTGACGTTAGCATGATTACTCACACACGATTTCCCTGGAGTTTAATGGGCGATGGACACGGACCTTTAAAACTTAGTTTTTATTCTAGAAACTTCTTTACACCGATAAAGATAGAAGTTGAGTATCTAAAATATGTACAACCTTGGTGGTCTGCCATATCACTCGGCAATATATTTTTTTACACCACTACACTACACACTATAATTACTTACACCAGTTTTTCGCTTACTGCCGGTAAACTAATATAATTAACTCATTTTGATTTAGTTTAGTGGTGCTATTTAAGTAATTAAATTATGATTAGTTTTAAGCAATGATTTACACACATATGTTGCTTCATATTCACAAATTTTGCAAAGAGTTGCAAGAAACGCAGCATTGCGTAATGAAATAGTTATTGCTCATTAATTTCGGGTACGAAAACTATACTTTAAAACTGTTTGACAATGACGTTCCTATACTTGACCGGTTTATACATAGGTTAGGTAGAGTGGTCAGAAACCGGTACCTTTAATCTGCAATTTTTATTACAACATTTTTCAGTACGAAGAGGAAGGATTTTCCTTATATTATTTCATTAATTATTCGTATTAAAGTAAAATATATTTATTATTTTAATGCATTCTTATTTGTACTTTACACAGTGTTTAATAAAATATGTATCAAAATTACACAAATCTATCGCGCGTTGATGTCTTTTGTACGGAAGGAATCATAAGTGCTGTCTTCAAAGTTTATACATACATATGTATTGATTTAAAATAGAGATAATTGTTGTACCTATATTTGCTTGCTATTTATTTAAATTGCCTTTATATGCGTAATCGACACTCTTAATTATCTATAAGGATTTATATAAACACGTATTATCTAAGCTACATTTCCTGGATGTTTGAGAGCATCACCGTGTACACCGACTATATGTATAAACTTTATTTCATTATATAACTACCGTAACCATATTGATTACTCAATAATGATGCATCTTGATTCCTATCTATAATTATCCATTTAGCATATAAATTAAAATTACTCATAAGTCAACTAATAAATTTTGAAGCATATATTTATTTTAATATATTATAATTAATTAAATGAGGCTTACCAAAATCATTTTGTTGTCGTTGTTGAGTAGCTGTTGTGAGCACAACACAATATCGTCACAGTCAAGGCAGTGTGAAGGTTGAATACGCGCGCGCCGTGGTCAAGCGCGTTTCCCGCACAACGTCTGCGTCGCGTCTGCTTGGCCCATTCATAGCGCACGCGCGCCACCCGACCGGACTGGCCACTTCGCTCGACCACACACTGTGTCATCAACGCATCCGAAGCTCTGCACTCCCTTACACACAATAACTCACTCTAAAAGCTAATCCCTCAGGCTACAACTGTTTTAGGCAGTTCTATTTCTCTAGTGTAATACATGTGCGAATAAAATCTTTTGATCGAATAAGCCCGTAGAAGAAGTCCTTATTGATGTTGTTATTTTTTTAGACTTGCATCTTCTATGACAGAATATCTATTTTATCGGTCATAGGTCATTCTCTATCTTACATTCCGTATGTCGTCTTTTAAAATGATCTTAAAGATATCTTATAGTAATAAATAACTTTTAACTTTATTTGTCTATTGAAGCAGCTGGATTTTTTTCGTTATGTTTGTTATCATTATTGTACAACTTTTTCGCCGCACTATTACTCAACAATATAACTTTTCATTGAATTGAGCTTTATTGATTATAAAGACTATCACCTTTATTATAAAACTGTATGTAAAACTATACAACTACTTATATTGTATATTGGCAATAGGTATTATTCAAATATAATTGGGACCGATTAATTAAAGAACTCCAAACTTAAACCAATGCTCTTAGGTTCTTTTTCTGTGTGTCTACTTATAATCAAACTCATATTTCATCGAATATTATTTTATAGGAGAGGCTGCCGCGTTCGAAAAGCGAGTGTGGGAGAGCCTCCTTTGTCTTATTAGTTATCACTATCACTACATATTATAAAACAAAGTTCACCGCCGCGTTTGTCTGTCTGTTCGCGATAAACTCAAAAACTACTGAACGGATTTTCATGCAGTTTTCTCCAATAGACAGGATGATTCATGAGGAAGGTTTAAGTGAATAGTTTGTTAAGGTTTTGTACTACCCTTGCGAAGCCGGGGCGGATCGTTAGTATTTAATAAGCAATTGTATTAACCTAAACGAAAACAATGATTAAGTGTATGGTTGGGTTTTTCATTGTGGAATTCAAGAGCAGTCTCAAGTTAAGATCAATGGCTGGCTATAAATTTATACATCCATTTATAAACCGATTACTGTTTTCAAGCCAGTTACCAAAAATATGTTTTATGTAACCAAAATAACTAAACTAATAATAAACAAAATCAGAGAAATTAACGCACCCTTGTTGTTCACACACCACACATATCATATATGTATGTATTAATGTATGTACATCCTCATTTAATGCAACGACGCAGACCTAAAGGGATAAGTAATCAAGGACATTAGATGTAAAATTTAAAAATAAACAATGATATTTTACATCTCATATCCAAAAAGTCAACCAAATATTGATCGTTATTCAAATGCATGAAGTAATTAATAACTGATGATATAATGCAGTATATAGCCCACAGAGCATTCGACATCGCACGTCCCTACGTAGGAAGCTTATGTCATATAGATTCATATATTTGTGCTCTGTGTTGTAAACTTATGTACTTACAGTGAAATATCAATTCTAATTCTAGTGCAAAAAGATTTCTGTTTATTTAAATTTAAATGAAATAATAAATATAACTTATTTATTTGTTAAAAGTGAAAAGTAATAAAAAACACACGTAGATATACGATTAAAATTTAATATTGATTGGATTTGATTTGAATTATATTATGATACGGTCAAACTCGAGAAGAGATGGTCTTATAACTAAAATCTAGTATAAGTACATGTACCTTTTTAAAGCAAGTGAGTCATATTTAAACTAGTTTTTGCGACGAACCCACATACATACAATAATTTGAATAACTTACCAAAATAGTAAGAGTTAGTAACATAAAAGTAACATACTTGTAAAACTATAATTATTATTTAATTTTAGGATATTGTTTCTATTACTATTAAATTGTTTGCATCCAGGATGAAGAAATAGCTATATAATATAATCACTACTTCATTAGTCTATAACAGTAAATCAATAAATATCTATGTTATAAATTAAGTTAACACAGATTGTTAACATAAATTAAAAAAGGTAGAGCCAGAACTGTTGATTAGAAAGAAGCTGATTGATTAATGACGAATTCACAATAAATGTCTCCTCATTTACAATTTAAACGAAAGCATGTCATATTTTTAGACGGGCATATATTTAATATCCAAATAAAGAAAATTACATCAAAAATAGATAATGTTGGCAACGTTTTTAATAAATATCAAGAAAGACATTAATTAAAACTTTGGATATATTCAACATTCACGATTGTCACATTATTTCAGGAGTGTGCTTATCGGAAACTTGTCTAAAAATAATTAACTTCCTTCAAACGATATCTGTTTCGACCCATTTCTCACCTAAAATCCTACCGTTGGTCTCGGTTCTTGGCTGATGTGTAAGATTTTGCTAACACAGGTTTTTGTCAAAAATTCTGTCAGGAAATTAGTTTCTTTTGTTTGACTCCTTACTTACTCCTTTCTTTAAATAATTATTTGATCTGATCAGTTATTATAGAAAATTAATAATCACAATGCCAGAGGATGAATTACGAAATTACGAAACCTATTTCCTGGTCGCTGTTCGTAAAGCGTCTAAAATTGAGCTCGCTTTATCACTCGATATCGCTCGATTACACATTATTATTCCTAACAAGTTTAATAACTTGTAATTGAATTACACATACTTATTTACAAAGTATGTATAATCCAATCACTCGCGAAGGTGAGAATGGTCTTAGTACGAGTGACATGCATTGAGAAAAAGAAGGATCTGCTATTTACACAATTTTATGTTAATAGCAATTGACTAAACATAAATTATATTAATATTATTATCTAATATTGTCTTCTGTTTACGCAAATGTTATTCATTGAAATTAAACTACTATATACGGATTTTATCGCGTTGTTTATTAATCACTGTATAATATAATTTTGAAACTATTACACTACTACTACTATTGAATTTTACAATTTTTTAAGCTAATAAAATTATTTAAACTATATTATCTGCTTAATTTTTCCCTACTGCTATAACAATACAACGCGAATAATAACGAATAACAACGAATAATAACATGACAACATAAAAAGTTGTTAATGTAATTTGCATCGAATGGCCTCCTTTTATAATATTTTTGATATTGCGATTAATCTGCTGTTTTGGTTTTCTTTTAATAATTTTGGGGACCGCTAGTTTAGTGGCATTGTATGCAAATGTTGTTAAAGAATGGGGTGACATGGAGACAGCGAGCGGCGCGTTAAAGCATTACGCTGTAACAATACAACGGAGCTGTCGCGATGACCCGGCTGCTTGCCGCCCGTACGAGATAAATACAGCGCCTCTACAAACTGCCGCCTGTTCAACTTAAGCGTTATGTTATTGGTATTTGAAACTGCGAGTTCAACTATTAATGGTCATATTCATAAAATTCCTTAATTAAAGTCTTAATCCGTTCAGTAGTTATTATACTAGCAACTTCAATA
This sequence comes from Catocala nupta, assembly GCA_963675205.1. Taxonomy (NCBI): domain Eukaryota; kingdom Metazoa; phylum Arthropoda; class Insecta; order Lepidoptera; family Erebidae; genus Catocala; species Catocala nupta. Next base: position 18,371,552 of record OY776086.1, on the reverse strand, counting down.
AACGTTTTGTAAACCTTTTTCTTCTACAGGAGCCTTTAACCGGCGAGCATCTAACCATTTTTTTCCGCCTTATAAAGGTATAAGGCGAATTAGTAGATAAATGAAGACATTTTTTTAAATGACCTTATAGCCTTCTTGTATTTTCCCTGACTACTTGTTATGTAATTTTGCGTTAAACTGTTTTATAGTAATATCTCGTATAATATTCATGTAATATGTTTATTTATCAGATACCAGAAAGCACGTCAAGTACCTAATCATACTAAGAGATACCATATTAATTATCTATACAAATAAATAAATTGAAGTGTCTGTTTGTTCTTCTTCTGTTTTTACTAAATGCATATGAAAGTGCTTAAATAAAATCATTTTTTATAATGTTTATCTGTCTGTTTGTTTCAGCTAATCTCAGAAACGGCTGGATCGATTTTGACGGGACTTTCACTGGCAGATAGCTGATGTTATAAGGAGTAACTTAGGCTTAACATACTTTTATTTAAAAAAATAATAAGGTTCCGCGAGAAAATATACACGGAGGCGAAGTTTCGGATAACAGCTAATGTTACTTTATAATCACAATCAAGAACTAGATGTACGTAAACACAATATGTGTACCGTCCCTACTTTATTAAATACGCAACAGTCAACTCATTATTAGCAACAATGAGACTTCTGCACTAAGCCTGTCATATAATTATATCATAACTTAAGGATATATTTTAAAACAAAGTATTAAAGTATCGTTAATTATAAGTTTAATTAATGATTTATGTTTTAATTTTCACTCATTGAGTTAATATTAACTCAAGTGATACATACTGGTGCCAATTCTGTTGTAATTTTCTCTTAGCTAAAAATTCTCTAATTTTAGTTAAGAGATTTCATGTAGGGCATTCTGCTGTTCCATCGAACTAAATTTAGATTTCGTTTAGACAGCACCTAATTCGAGTTTGACAATCCTAAATTGAATTGAGGCGGCGTTACCCGTATCTAAACTACATAAATATAAAGAATGAATGTGAGCGGGTGTATGAAAAATCCCTCATAAAATAATATTTTTTATTTTTGTTAAATGCTAGTAATTGTTCTTGAACACTTCCTAAGGAATAAGTGGTAAGTAAAATTATATTTTAGTCGTTCTAAGTTGAGTAAATATGGCACAACTAAGAGAATGTACTTACCTGGCAGCCTATCAAATTGTTTTTTAATTAATTCTGTTATCCAATAGGCTATTTGCATTAATTTTGTATTACTTTTTAAGTCCTTTTTTTTTTACGTGGTTTTCCGCAGGGGCGGGCGGAGGGATTATGTCGGGCTCGCCGGGGTAAAATAAACTGGAATACCGACTAAACCTACCACGGTGTTCCTCGACAAAACCACTATCGACGGGGCCGCGCGAATCGCTTCCGCAACGGCAGGCCACTACCCGAAGAGACCTACCCAAAGGACTCACGCTCAAAAATTCCCTACTGTCTCCCCCCTAGGGGGGCGACGAACTCGACACAGAGGCGCGCGTGGGAACACGCACGCCGCCTCTCGGACCTGGTGCTGAATGGACCTCAGGGTGGCTGGAGGTCATCGCGCGCCCTCCGACGCCCGGCTCTGCGGTTGGGGAGAGGGTTCAAACGCTCCCTCTCCCGCTCCGCCGCCTCCTTGATGGAGATTACTTCGTCGCAAAAGGAGGCGACGGCGTTCCACGACCTCTCACTCCGGACCATAGACTGAACTACGGCCGGGAGTGAGAGGGCAATCGATCCGACTGCCGCGATCAGCTCACGGCGCTGCGATGCCCAGGCGGGGCAAACCGCCAAAGTGTGCAGCGCCGTGTCCTCTACAATGTCGCGGCAGTCGCCGCAGTGGTGACAACCGGGCGTCTCTTGCCGGCGTATACGACACAGGAACTGGCCAAAACAACCGTGGCCAGTACCTGTGTCAGCCGGAAGGTGAGGGCGCCATGCCGCCTCTCCAGCCACTCGTCAAACACGGGATGTACCGCCAACGATCGTGGCGTGCCCGATTACTTTTTAAGAGTACCTTATCCTTAAATAAGTCGTTAATAATTTCAATTTATTTTAATAAGTATGTAGTTAAAAGCATTAAAATAAATACCTTCAACCAATATTTTTATGAACGCACGAAAACGGTGTTCCGCCTTGACGTTACACGTTATACGTACGAAGCAGTAAACACGTAGATTTTGTATGGAAAATAGATTCATTTTATTATTTTGTTTGGGCAAGTACCTATCTAAATATTCTTTATTATTTTATTTTAAGATATACTGATTGAAGAAAAGGAGCTTTCATGTGTCTTGCCTCCTCCTGAAGGGACATTTTTAAAGCAGTACAGGCTGTGCCACATCAGGAACATAAAGCTATTCAAGTACATGTTACATACTACAGAAGTAAAATAATTCAGATTGGTGTAAATATGAGAGATGTTAAATTATCACCAATTAAGTTTACTGTGTCTACGGCAACATCAGAAGATGCACTCGATTATTAACTTAAATTATTAAGGGTTCTGGACTTAGTTATTACTACAGCCTGTGCTTTAGTAAATTTACAAGATGCAGTTATTAAATAAAGACTTTTGAAGTACCTTTCCTTTTTCATTACTATCAATTTCCTAGTGCTGAAGGATGAATGATATAAACTAATAAAGGAAGTTGCAGTAGGAAATAAAGTAAACTTGAATTTCTATTCTATTCTCTTCTACCATACCTATCACTCTAAAAGAATGTTTCATAGAAACTCGATCACTCTAGTCTATAATAATTATGAAAATGTACCAAATTATAATATTTTAGTAAAGATATTGCTTAAAGAAAACAAGTTCATTGGTGTAGGTTAACATTTAATATATTTATTAATCTTTCACACTATATTGTCTTATGTTTACGCGAATGTTATACATTGAAATTAAACAGCAGCCATGTTCACGGGGAGACTAAGATGCTTAGTCTCCCCGTGAACATGGCTGCTGTAAAGCAACCGAAACGTCGGGGCAAAGTGTAAACTTAAATACAAATAGATTTAATTAAAAAAAATATATAGCTTAAATAGTAGTAAAATTCAATAATAGTAGTGTTAGAGTTTTCAAAATTTTGTAATAACAGTGTTTAAAGTAAAATAAACAACGCGATAAAATCCGTATAAAGTGTTTAATTTCAAAATCTTTCACACTGTTACAACAGGCAGGGTAAATGTTAGTTTCAGTACTTTTTGTTTGACTCATATTTAGCTTACATTCAATATATTATTATTGTGCTGATTTGTTAGTTGTATGTACCTGAGAAGCTTAACTTGTTGGAAACATCGGTTTGAGCCTAATATCAAAATTTATTTTAGCCAGCAATGAAATAGAAGACTCATTACATGAATTACACAGTAGGTTCTTTAAACCTATTATACTAAGAAATGTAAATAAAATGTATAGTGGCATGCTACTATACATTTACATTAAATACATGTATTTACAGTGTATATAGTTTTAAGCACATTGAGTTGTAATCTTACAAATTATAAGACTTAAATGATGTTTTATTAAATAGTGTGATAATGCAAGAAATAAAAAAAGCTGTGGGATAATCCTTATAAAATATTATATTTTATGTATTTAATTAGAATTAATACGTATAATGATTGACACAGAATGTTTAGGAACCAGATTTTTTTTATATAACAGAATTTTAAATAAGAATAATATATTGTCGGAGGCACTCGTCAATTTCTTCTGCGTTCAAGTGTTGCGGCATCCAGGAACAAATAACCCAAATTAGTTCCGTCCGTGAATCTCCACCTGATCATGTTCTCTTTGCTCCGGCAGTCTGACATATAGTTTCAAGGCTTCCAGACCACCTCTGGTGATCCATAATCAGGCGTTTCAGATTATACATGTTTGGTAGGGATATTCCTTCCTTTCAAAAGTGTGCCTTACAGGCCTCACTTTTGGTGGCTCCAAGGTTAATGGCACAATTGACAGAACTTTTACAGGTCTTCATATATTTAAAATTCCACTGTTTAAGCCTTAACTACTAAATCTCTAGGAAAACTAAACTTCGTATCATGTTTTCAGATGTCATCTAATAATCATTTCTAATTTTAGATCATTTTTGACGTTTAAGCCGTACAGCAGAATGCAGAAAGGACTAAATTAAGTAACTAAACCAATTTTAATTTAAAATAAGTTTAGACCTGTCACTTTTAGCGATTTCAAAATACGAAATGTCGTTTGACAGGACTGAACTAAATTTTAGAGATTTTTAGCTAAGATAAGAGAATTTTGTGACAACAGAGTTGGCACCAATATATACTCAATACATTGCTAAATTTCTTCATACGTTGCCAAGTCGTCCAAATTCCAGACATAAAAGTCAAATACCTACATGTACACAATGGAATTTTACAATATACTTGTGTAACTTAACTCCATGACTGGTGATTAAATAGGTCATGGCAGACGTTAGCCATCCAAACAGTAGATATTACAGTGTACAAGTGTGTGCGGTAACACAGATACCTACACTCTCTACCCGTTCTCTTTTAACTCGATGTGAGATCAATACGAAGCGACAATCAGAACATGATCAAGCACAGAATCACCGGCATTACAACCGCAGTGTGCCTCACTTCAGACTGCTACTGAGAATTTCTAACTAAATATCGAATTAATTGTCCTACTCGGGCTATGAACCTCTGCAGCCATACACAATCTACTAGACTGTCAGTTGATACAGTCACTCGTATGATCCATTATTATCAGAATGGTTGACAGAGATAAGTAAATTAGATACACACACATTTTATCAGCTATGTTTATCCACATAATATTGGGCGAGAAAATTATTTTTCTTGCGGTTGGTGGCAGAGATGCCAGGGGCTCACATGTACCCAATGGTACCAACCAACACTCTTACAAACGCCAATTTTCTTGGTGTTCAAGTACTTCGTTAGCGGGATTTTAGTAATTCTTATTTTAAGTTAGTTCTTCACCCTTGTCAACAAAAGAAAGCAAAGCTCTTTTATCGCCCCTCCCCTCCAATTATGCTTACGGCAGTATTAATTACTATAATTTTACAAAATATCAGGCAATATTCTAACATCCTTATCGCTTCAGTCCAAAAGTTCCTCCCTCGTCTCCACCACCCGCCATTGGTGCTTACTTAATACTTGAACGACCCATTACAAAAGTAAGGAAACACAAACAAACAGCTGCCTACCTTAAAACAACGGGTAACAGGAACTATTCAGTCACAACGCAAATCGGCCATTGAAAATGCTGTTCATAAGTGGTAGAAACCCGCTCATAAATTATTTTAGTTCTACCGTTGTTATTGTATCTACACGTTAACCTTGCAACTGCGTTTGCTAATAAATGCTAGATTATATCTACCTATATAAATCATCTATATAATTGTTTTTATTTTGAACTTAAAAAGAAATAAGTAAGTAGCGACACACGTATCTACGTACATACTATATGTTTGTGAAATTTGCAGTGTACCTCTCAGTATGCATTCCACGTGTTAGCTACCATAGAAAGAGTCCACAACAACAAATGCGCTGGGTATCTGCGACCTAGTGAAACGCTAGCTGTATTCGAAACGATCGATTAGCTACTTCTATAGTTATAGAAATGTAAAGTCGACGTTCAGTTAGTTGTGCAACATCTCCTTGTATATTTATATATTGTTTATTAATGAATATTACAAATGTTACGTACAATGATGCGGTAACTCTACGTATATGTACTTCCTACAGGATAGCTCTTCGGTGTAGGTATAATGTATGTCACTAACAAGTTGACGAAGACGCAATATAATATATTATCTTGCCGCGTTAGTCAGCTTGCAATAAGAGTACGTGACAAAAATCGCACATGTAGTAATCGTAATTGCAGGTGAAAGAGAAAGCTCATCCGGAAAACTATGTGAATTATACCTAACCTATACCCTCCAGGACCTTATATTTTATTATAGTAACTTGTGAGTGATTTTCTTTACGTGGCCGTGGTAGCGTAAAAGAAAATTACTATACAAATAGATATTCACTTTAAGATAAAACAAAATATCACGTTTATCAAAGCCAATTTTGCAAAGAGTTTGTAAACATTTAACATTTTTATTTGTACCTATTTTACCTTAAACGTTGACAAATATAGGTAATAATAACCTGGCTTTAAGGCTTGGGGCTTAATTTGACATATTAATATCATTATATGGGAGAAGAGAGGCTTTATAAATTAAAATACAGGGTGCAATGACGCGAAGGTTACTAGCGATAATGCCAAGTAAGACTTTTTTACTAATGCATCGTACAGTCAGCGTCAAATAGTTAGTGACACTCGGGGTATTCAAAAAAATAGACGGTTGCGTCTATAAAAAAGTCAATAAGATCGGTACAAACAAAGTTTCCTTATTGTTGTCAACAATATAGTCGCTCAAAAGGTAGAGACGTTTAAAAGGTCTAGATAAGTTCAGTCAAACCGCCATAAATATGGTAACAGTCATCCCGCCAATGCAATTGGGATCCAAGCATTCTAAGTGTTCAAAAATATGGAACACATTAGAAAATAAACTAGCATGTTCTAGAAATAAACGGTTTCCCAAAGATGAAACCTCTTTAGGCAATCTAGTGTTGTTTGCATGTCATTTAATTATATCTATCAGTCATATCAATGTCAAGTGCAATACAATATAAAGCAAGCTAGAAATAATATCTATTGAAGCAATAATAGTGTTTCATGCTTAAATATGGCTACATATCGCATTAGTGACACCAAACATCAAATTATACAGTGTGACTGGTTAAACATTGTACATACATATGGACATGATATTTTATGGTAAGACGTAACATATAAACAAAAAAAGAAACAGTGTAACCTGCAAAAAAATAAACTGTGTTACCAATCAGCCTGTATATTTGAGGGAGGAAGGTGTCTCCGTAATAGATATTTCAAATGAACTGGGAATATCCGTAAGTACCTACCGCTTAAGATGAGTTACCTATTGAATTATTCGCATCTCTTTGGATTCTTTCTGCATAATCGCACTTCTTCGGCTTTTCGGCACATTATTTCAGATTATCATTGAAATTAAACTACTATATACGGATTTTATCGCGTTGTTTATTTATCACCGTATTAAAAAAATTTAAACTATTACACTACTATTACTATTGAATTTTACTAATTTATAAGCTAATAAAATTATTTAAACTATTAAATCTATTTATATTTACACTTTCCCCGACGTTGCGGTTGCTTTTCAGCAGCCATGGTCACGGGGAGCACTTATTGAGCACGGATTTGATTATTCAAACGATTTTTAGTTGTAAAAATATAGGCGATTTTCAACCTTATTTACAATATTATTATTGCTCGTTTTTAGTTATTTATCTGCTCTAATACCTTGTTTATGTTTAAAATAGCGATTTTTAATAAAAGCCAATAAGGTTGAGAATCCTACTTTTTGCAAGCACTCTCAATGTCTAATTACTTTTCGATAGTCTTAAGTGTTGTCGACGTTCATTTGTTAAAATAAAATAATATACACTGACGGACTCATAAGCTGCATCAATGTTCAAGACGCCTTTGAAATAAACATTTTAACCAAGTATTCAAACCTTTTATATAAATTTAAATTGTACCCTATAGTTTGATTCGTTAACTTCTTTTTTTAAACTGTCCCAAACTCGCTCAATAGGATTAAGATCCGGGCTGCGTGCTGGTCAATCATGGTACGTATCCCAACCGCTTCGCAATATTGTCGAACTTGTGCAGCGGCGTGGGGTCGGGCATTATCTTGCATTAGAGTAAAATTTTCGGCTATTAATCCCATGTGAGCTTCTAAAACCTCTGTTATATAGCGTTGTGCCGTCAAACCACCTCTTCTACCGTCTTGACGAACCATGTCGATGAACACAAGTTCCGTTCGCCCGATCATCAAAATGCCACCCCACATCATACATGAATCGCCTCCAAAAGGAACACGCTCCTCAATGCAACTTTGAGCATATCTCTCCCCACGTTGACGATAAACTCTTCTGCGATCGTCTGCACCATTTAAACATATCCTACACTCATCGGTGAACAATATGGAGGCTCATTGCTCTTCAGTCCAACCCGTCAGATGTAGAGCGGATATACGCCAGCCCACAAAAAAAAAACATTGTGCAAGCAATACACAAACGAACGAACGTATGTCCGCTCGACACTTGACTCATTATTATTGTCCTCTCGACATAGAAGCGGTTAAGATGTTCACGGGCATATCTTAAACGAGCTTGTCTGTGAGCTGCAAACAGCTTTGGACCATTTGCTGGTCTAAAAGGGGTGATTACCGCTTCCTTAAGAGCCTCCTTCTTATTGTTCGTGCACTCACGTTTACTCCACGCATTTCATTCAGCTCTGTTTCGATGTTTACTGACGTGAGGAAACGATTTCGTAGGGAAGTTGAAACAATAAATCGGTTGTCACGACGATGGGTGGTTGCTCGAGTTCTGCCGGTATCGGTTTAAAAGACTAATAATCAATTACTATATATATATATAACAATAATTTAAATCGCAAATAAAAAAGAAACAAAATGGATTAATTTCAAACTTTATTCTAATAACACACGAATTTGAGACGATGCATACATTTTATTTACCCGGCTATAATTTTATCTTTTACTACAGTTCTATTTTTAAACTTTGTTTTTTTATGATTTATGGACAGTCTCGACATTTTCATTTAGTTTAATCTAAAAAGTTTGCATACTTATCAAAAATATTAATTCGAAAGTAATCCTGAACTTTGATGCAGTTTAAGAATCCGTCAGTGTACCTATTATTTTTTTTGTCGAATCCGAAAATGTGCGAATATGCGGCAATGAGAATCTGAAGAGATGCCAATAATTCTACCTAACTTGTCGAATCTGAATCAAATTTTTATTCATAACTCGTTCTGTATTTTATTTAGGGAAACACCGTATACTGTTGGCTAGAGAGATGACAAAGTGATGGTGCATTGCAAAACCATGTTTCATTTGATCCACGTCAAACGAGTACAAATCAAGACAGAAATATAGTGCAGCGAGCTATTTAGCAATCGTTCTATAAACTCCAGGAGTATGTCTGTGGAATTTGGCACATCACAGAGCACAATAAAACGACGCCTGCGAGAACATGGATTACGCCATCGTATTCCTGCTAAAAAGCCTATATGGGTCATACTAACAAAAATTGTACACGTGGCACATTTTTTGGCCAATTATTTCATTATTAGATTTTTGAAAAACATGCGGGCAATCTTTGGTGGCTGCCGATAGAAGTGAAAACTATTACTTAGTTTTCACTTCTAGCGTGCGGTGACGATGACGCGAGTTTCACGCTTTTTGTTCACCCAAAAAGTACTCATATGTATATATACTCTCCATATGTATACTTATAGAGAGACAGATACAGGATTTTCAACTGAAAACCAGATCTTTTACTGTGGAAATCAGAAACATACCTCAGGCTGAAACAGTTGAAGACCTTAAAGACACGGTTTGTAAGATAGAGCAAGGCATTGGCACTTCTCTCCGCCACTGATCTACGTGATATATATCACCTGCCTGGCAAAGCTGGTATAATACGCCCGGTGGTCGCTGAGTTTCAAACGGATCAAATGAAGCTGGATACCATCGCCGCTGTGCGCGAGTTCAATAGAAATAAAAGATCAGAAGAGAAACTCAATACAGATATCATTAAAATCCCTGGTAAACGACAAGCTGTTTATGTATCTGTACGGGAATTTGCAAATCGAAACAGTTTCAAATACTGTTGGACAGTAAATGGAAACATATTTCTCAGAAAGATGGAAGGAGATAAAAATCCTTGTTTCTTCCGAAAGGACGTTACTGGACTTGCAACATAATATATGACTATCATTGCTGATTCTGGCGATAATAATTCTAACGCTGCTTAAAAACCGTCTCTGCATTTTATTATTTATGGCTTACAAATATTCCTGCATGTTGTATGTTTGTTGTATTTATTTTTTACCTGAAATATAAATTGTTTGTTATTCAAAAGTAATATATAAGAAAAGGCACACACACATTAACACACCTAATTACACATACATATGTACACTTCTCATCAGAAAAATCGAAACACTTCCGTTTTTATGGTTTCTGTCCTAATTTAACACAAAAGAGTTTTCATTCCATGAATCATCAAAAATCACATGATTGTATAGCTGGCAGTTTGGCCATTACAGTGACAAGGGAAAATTCTAAATTCAGATTTTGAATTTCATTTGTTTATCCTATAAATGAAATGATTCACTGTTTTGAGACAAATGTGTGTTTAGAGTTGGAGTACATTTCACCTTTGAAAACTAAAAATTAGCGCTTATCTTAAAACTTTTTGTTCTGTGTTCTATATACTGTGTGTGTACTGTGACTTTGGCACATCTGAAAAAGGTTTTTTTCTAAAACATATGGATACTTAGCCCGCAGAAGCCACCCAAGTGGTAGTATTGCTGAACTCTGGACTTAGTCAGCGTGTTGTGGCTGAAATATTGCATCTAAGCCTGTCGTCTGTTCATAGAGTCTACAAACGCTATCGGGAGACTGGTTTGTTTACGAGCCGTTCAGGATCTGGCAGGAATCGGGTCACTTCTGAGCGAGATGATCGATTTATTCAAATCAAAATCAATTTATTGACAAAATAGCTTCGAACACTTTTTCAGTGGCCCCACACTAGGCAAGCCTGTCCTGTGGGTGCCTGATGTATTTCACAATATTACAGGTTACTACATTTTTCGGCCGAATTTGATTTTGTTATAAGACTACATAAATTAAATTAAAAAAAAACATAATAGTTAATTGACACTATGACATTGGAAATGAATAAACAAAAGTAAAATTTAACAATTTAGCTAAATCATATGTGTGATGGTGTGAGTGAATAAATGTATTATAAATTATATGAATATTATAAATATATTATTAGGAATAATCAATATACATATTATACATAATTTTTATATTTTAAACAAGCGATCAGAGTAGGCTTGAGTTTACTTCATGCTAGGTGCACTAAAAGGTTTTCTGTGTCGTCACATGTAAGGGAATGTAACCATTTTGAGATTTTATGCTTGGCTTCTTTCACTGAACACTCTTTTATGCCACATGCATTGGCTGTCTTATTGTAGATGTAGTGGTCTATATACGGGCTGAAGCGTCGGGCAAAATTTGTGTTTATTGTAAAGGCTGGCAGTCCATAAACACGTCGTTCAAGAAGGCTTGGATATTCTTCGGATGTAATGACTCTACGATGGGTTTTAAGTGCTGTTATTAAGTTAAACAATTTACGTACATTCAGAACCACACTTTCCAAATATAATTTATGTGTAGGATATCTGAAAGGTCTTTTATACATTGTTTTTAACAAGGATCTTTGAGCTCTTTCCACTTGCAGCTTGGCAGTCTTGGCTGCACTTCCCCAGCTTCCTATACAGTATGTAATTAGAGATTGCGTTAATGCGAAGTAAACCGATTTTAAAGTTTCTAAAGAAGCAGAGGAGCGCAGTAATTTTATGATGTTAGCTGTTTTACGCACGCGGTTTGATAGGGAGTTTATGTGTGATTTGAAATTTAAGTTATGGTCGAGGATCACTCCAAGTTACTTACACGTTTCGGATTTTATTAGTTCCACACAGCAACAATGTAAGTGGTCATTACATAAAGGCTCATGAAGTCTAATGCCGAGTGTATCAATCGGAGCCGATGTGGAGGTTTTGTGAAAACACATGTAATTTGTCTTTTTGGCATTTAGACTTAACAGATTTTGTTGTAGCCACATGGACACGTTTGTCAACCCTGTTTCAGCCTTGGAGAAGGCCTCAGACCAGGTTGGCGCTTCATATAAAATGACAGTGTCGTCCGCATAACACATCACTTCGGCATCAATCACGTCGTGTATGTCATTTAGGTACATAATAAATAAAGTTAGCCCAAGAATGCTGCCCTGCGGAACACCGAAACCGATAGCTTGTTGACCACTTGTATATTGCCCAATTTTTACACACTGTTTTCTTTGTGACAGATAACTTTCAAACCAATCCAAGGCAACCCCTCTTATTCCATAGTGCTTATCTAGCTTCCGCAATAATATTGGAATTGACACCGTGTCAAAGGCTCTTGCTAGGTCCAAGAAGACGCCTAAACATAGTCTTTTCTGGTCTAATTGGCTCGACACAAATGAAGTTAACAATGAGACAGCGTCTTCTGTTGACCTACTTCTTCTAAAACCGAATTGCCGGGTTGATAAGAGGTTGTTAGATTCTAAATAATTAATAAGTCTTTCGTTAACAATCTTCTCCAAAATTTTGGACAATGACAACATTGTCCAAAATTTTGGAGATTTTGGGTCCATCCTTGTGTATAGGAACAATACTTGCAATTTTCCAGACTTCGGGGAAGACCCCAGACTGTAGACTGAGGTTAAAGAGGGCTGTTATAGGTGGTATAATTGATTGTCTTATTTCTTTCAAGAGTGCATTGGTGGGGCCGTCAATACCCGGTGCTTTATCATTTGATAAGGACAGTATCAGTGACTCAACCTCACTTGTATCAGTTGGTTGCTGAAAGAACGAGTTCAGGATATTTTTATTTATGACATTGGCTGCTAGTGTTTCTTGGGTTGATTTTAGATTTCGTAGGGTATCATTTGCTAGTTTTTCGCCGACTGTTGAGAAATATGCGTTGCACATGTCTAGTGAATGCTTTGAATCAGAACTGCCAGGTAGTGAAAGTAACTCCTTAGCCTCTTTTTTATTTTTAGATAAGTGGCACACGTTTTTAATGGTGCTCCACAGCTTTTTTGGATTCTTGGAGCTATTTGACAATTCTCGATTTTCATATTCTATTTTTAGCCTACGAAGTAGTGCGTTGCAAAAGTTTCTGTAACGGGTGTATATTGTACGGAGGATGTCATCGTTTGGCATTCGTCGTGATTTGTTGTGAAGCCGATCTCGGTGTTGCATGCAACGGATAAGTCCAGGAGTAATCCACGGTTTGATGTTGAATTTTGTATGACTTACGCGAACTTCTTTCGTATGTTTGTTGATAACCGCGGTGAGGTGATTACTATAATTGTAAGCCGATTTGTTTATATCGCCAATGTCAAGTAAATCTGTCCAGTTCACAGTTAAGAGCTCTTTTCTAATGGCCTCCATGTCTCGTTTTGTTGTCGTTCTAGGTAAGTGTTGCTTTGTAGATCGAGTAGCTACGATTCCAAGAGCAACCAGATCGTGATCTGTTATATCAGAAGAACATACAACACCTACACTATTATTAACATTATTCAGGAAAATGTGGTCAAGGCAAGCTTCACCTCTTGTTGGCTTTGTAATCGCGGGGAAAAGTCCAAGTTCAGCCATTAAGCATGCATACTCCAAATCTTGAGCACTTGCTGTGGAGAGCAGAATAATGTTTAAATCGCCCGCGAGAATCAAAGTGTTAGTTTTGCTCGTATGTTTAGCCAGTATCCGTTCAAGTGAAATCAAGAAATTATTGAGGTTACTGAATGAGGGTGGCCGGTAAATACCAAGAACTATGATTTTGTTAGGTAATTCTAATTGCAAACAGTTCGCATCTTCAATGTCAGGTTCACACACAGAAACATTGAGGGATTCTCTAATGTACACCACTACTCCACTATTTTGACTTATATTTTTTCTAGTTTAGTACGAGGTATATGAAGTTAATTGTGGCACTAAAATATAATCCATCCAACCAGCACTCTGTCAAGATGATTACATCAAAAACAATTTTAAATCTTTCTAAAGTTATAATAAAATGATTGAAGTTTTTATTTATACTACGTATATTAAGTGACAATAGTTTGAAGTCGTGTAATGTTGTAATTGCCGTGTCTAATTGTTCAGGCGTTTGTACCGTGTGGCAGTTGATACTTAATTGATCTATTCGTTCTAAAATATTTTTATCAAACATGGTTTATATGAAAATACGGTTGTATAGACTTGCGAATTAGTAAAGATAACTGCCATCTGGTATGCTGCATATTATAAGTTAAAAACTGTCGCCATGAGAACAATATTTGCAAATATTCGCCTATGTTCATTTGTAGTTTACAACATCATTTAGTGTTTATTATTACGTATATGAGTATGTTATCAGTATGTATGAATAGGTTTATAAAAGGTTTCTGTTTAACAGATTTGTGGATAATTCTAAAATTGTAAAGGCCTATCGTATAAATAATGTAAATAGTACAGAAGAATACAATTAAATACGACATATATGTACATAGGCTAATATTTTTTATAGATAAATATAATATAACAGATGTATAGTGTTGAGCGTCATTTATATGTATAGAAATTATTGTAAGAACATTGACATGTTTAGTGCAATTTATATACAGGGTTACAGGAAAAGTCGTGCTAGATCCGTTAAGGGCGTGGAGTACCCATCATTTCTGACTTATTTCACTATGAAACACCCTACCCTAAACTTAACCCTTTTTGAGATATTCGACTTTTAATTTTTTTATCGAAAATTGCTGATTTGTAGGCTACTAAATTAAATTTTGTTGATTTTGTGTGTCTTATTTTTATTATTATTGCATTTTTAAATGTGTAATAAGATGTTTTAGGACGACAATCATTAAAATAGTACATAAGTTAATTGAATAGGCCGTAGTAGACAAGTGAAAGTTAAGAAATTTAAAAAATATTAGAATGTTTATTTTTCTCTAAGGGATATCTAAAAAAATATTATGGCAGTTGTTCGGCAGATGTGTTTTAAAATATCTACGTTTCATCAGCTATCTAACGAGGTATAACAATCTAGGATTTGTATTACATTTCGTGGAAAAAAGTAGTTTGGACGCTCCAGGTAGCAGTTCTAACGGTCCCGCGCCTATTGTCTTTCAAGTTAAGACGCACCGTGCGAGCGAGACAAGTAACGATTTATGTAGGTGTGAATGAAAGAAAAAATGTGTAGAGCCCGGTTAGGGCTGGGAATGCAACACGGGATATTGTTTTGGTAGTCAGTCTGCTTTTGTGCTTCGTACATAGTAGATGTGATATCGCTTTGCTCTTTTTCTTGACTTGGCTGTGATTCTGGACTATTTCTTCTGTTTTGTGACTACTGTGCTTGTTAACTGGACTCTGATTTGTATTTGTGATACGGAAGTATTGAAGATGACGTCCTACACACCTGAGGAATATGCTGATATGCTTATTTCTTACGGATACCGCAATTGTGTGTCTGCGCAAGCTCGCAACGAATACATAACTCGCTACCCCGGTCGTCGAGTACCGGATGTGGCCGTTTTTGACAGAGTTTATCGAAGACTTCGTGAAACAGGCTCTGTTTTGAAACGAAATACAGACATGGGAAGACCACGAATTGATGACGACGAAGAACGGGACAATGAGATAGTGCAACGCTTTCGAGCGGATCCGACTACTTCCACTAATATTGTTGCCCGTGATCTGGGACTTTCGCAATGGAAAGTGTGGTTTACAGTGCATACTGCTGGCCTATACCCGTACCATTACACACCGGTACATGCTATTGAAGAAGGAGACCCTGCGAGAAGGTTGGACTTCTGCAGATTTATACTAAATGCTGACGTAGAAGACCCAGATTTTCTAAGAAATATCTTGTGGACAGATGAATCCAAATTTGATAAAGATGGCATAACTAACTATCACAACGCCCATTACTGGGCCCCAAAAGAACTAAGGAATCCCAATAAGAAAAGAGTGAAGGGGTCCCAACGAAGATTCAGCGTGAATGTGTGGATGGGCATTATCTCCAATCATTTGATTGGACCTTACTTTCTCCCGGACAATCTAAATGGGGAAAGCTACGAACATTTCTTAAGAGGAGACTTGAGTAATTTGCTGGATGATCTACCACTTAACTTGATCAGGGACATGTGGTTTCAACATGATGGCTGCCCTACCCATTTCAGGAGCAGTGTCAGAGACTGGCTCGACACAAATTATCCAAACAAATGGATAGGTCAAGGTGGGCCGTTGCCATGGCCAGCAAGAAGCCCGGATCTAACCCCTATGGATTTTCATGTGTGGGGGCGCATGAAAAGACTTGTCTACAGCGAGCCAAATCCAGTTTCGTCTGTGGAAGAATTAAGAGAAAGGATTGTGGATGCAGCAAATCAAATGAGGACAACGTTGACCACTGGAGTAGTGAAGACTGGTCTCCGTAGAAGGATGCGACAATGTATTAGAAACAGAGGCGACCATGTTGAACATGAATTGTAGAGCAAGAAATAGTTGTGTGAAAACCTGATTTAATAAATGACATTTCATACTTACTTATTGTTTTATTTTACTTTTTAGGGCTAAGTATTAATTTTCTTCTCCACTGTCGCCTATGAAACTTAAGTTTTTTCAATGAAATTAAATAAAACCCTAGATTGTTATACCTCGTTAGATAGCTGATGAAACTTAGATATTTTAAAACACATCTGCCGAACAACTGCCATAATATTTTATTTAGATATCCCTTAGAGAAAAATAAACATTCTAATATTTTTTAAATTTCTTAACTTTCACTTGTTTACTACGGCCTATTCAATTAACTTATGCACTATTTTAATGATTGTCGTCCTAAAACATCTTATTACACATTTAAAAATGCAATAATAATAGTAATAAGACACACAAAATCAACAAAATTTAATTTAGTAGCCTACAAATCGGCAATATTCGATAAAAAAATTAAAAGTCGAATATCTCGAAAAGGGTTAAGTTAGGGTAGGGTGTTTCATAGTGAAATAAGTCAGAAATGATGGGTACTCCACGCCCTTAACGGATCCAGCACGACTTTTCCTGTAACCCTGTATAAAGTAAAAATTACAAGAACAGTATCACAGTTTAGGCATAAAACCAACTGAAGTACGTACGAGGTATTCATGTTTTTATTTTTTTGCCGATTCTTCAATATTGGATCCTGTATGCACGTCCAAATCTTCGCGGCTTTGTATACGTATGGCCGGATACCTAGCATTTTGACGGTTTTTGTTCTTACGAATATATATATTGCCGTTACGAACCCAGCAAAAACGGAAACCTTTCTCGTAAGCTATTGTAACAACTTCTTTACGAAATCGACGCCTTAATGCTTTTCAACTGCAGCAGCAGCTTTGTGTTGTACGTAGGGTGGCTGTCAGTAACTTAACAATTAGAAGAAGGTTGAAGGAACGTGGACTGGTACCGCATAAGCCGAAATTAACAGCAGACCATCGAAGAGCGCGCCTTAACTTTGCACGTGAGCACCTAAATTGGTTATACCTCCAGTGGAACAAAGTTCTCTTTTCTGATGAGTGTAAAATTATGCTGTATGATAACGACGGAAGGAATAAGGTCTACAGAAGAGATGGAGAACGCTTTGCGCAATGCTGCATTGAAGAAAAGGTCAGCTATGGTGGCGCTTCGTGGACTTTGGGAAGGAATCAGTGGCGACGGTAAAACAGAGCTTGTCTTTGTGTCTGGGCCATGTCTGCTTGCACTAAACAGTCATCCGTACATCAAAGCCTCACATTTTATTGGCAACGGTTTCATATTCATGCACGACAATGCTAGGGCTCACACCGCGAGCGTCGTACGAGATTATGTTACCGAAGTCAGTATTTCCATTATGGAATATAAAATATATTAGCAAGAAGCCCAGACATGAATCCGATTGAACATCTATGGTAAGAAGCAGGAGATCCTGCCCCAGAAACACTCAGCTGCAAAATGCAATCCAAGAGGAATGGAATGGAGTGCCACAACATTTGATCGTGACACTCATCCGATCGATGAAGAACCGTATGGAAGCAGTAATAGCTAGAGCTCGGGGAGGGAATACAAGTTATTAAATAAACGTTTCTTAGCTTTATTTTTCATTTACCTGTGTTGTTTTATCAATTTCCTTCATACTCCATACAGGGTAAAAATTACTTGTTAAACAAAATACGAAACCTATGAAAATTTAATTTGAATTTAGAACATTAACATTAGGATTTGATACCCTCATATTATTCACTATTAAACGACATTTGACATATATTCCTAAATATACACATTTTTCTGATAATCCTTACAAAACATAAACTTGCAAGGTGTTTCTATTTTTCTGATGAGAAGTTTATATATGTCGGCGTCGTCATCGTGCCTAGCTACAAGGGGGTACACGGAGAAAAACCACGTGCTAAACGTCAGTGGAACGTGCATCGAGCGGCCGAGCTGCGCGTGACTCACTGAACGCGCCCCACCACTACTCTATATAAGCCGGTCCGCCCGGCGCCGAGGCACAGTTCTTGTTGAGCTCGCTCGGTGCACGGATCACTGTTTTTGTCCGTGTAACCTTTAATTAAATTCATCAACTACTTGTCGTAGTTAATTAAGTTATTTAATTATTAATAAAAGTGAATTTAAAAGCACCGACTTCTTTTAATTATGGAGGACATTCCTACATCAGAAGTGGGATTGGACCAGCGCACAGATGAAGGGCAGAATCAAGATCAAGGTGGTTATTCTGACGCAGGAGCTCAAATATCATTATTTTCTGTTGGCATGGAAGCCGCCTTTCTGAAGTTGGCGGAAAAGTTATCCAGACCACTATCTGCTCCAACTCCTGTATCATTGGTAAAGTTTGATCCTGAGGAACCTGACGCGGATATCGAAGGTTGGTGCAAACTTACAGATGTAATTGTAAAAGAAAAAATATCAGTGGTGTGGACCTCATATTGGCATTGACCAAAGCCTTGAAAGGCCGTGCAGCCACTTGTCTTACGAAATTTAATCACGAGGATCTAACGTGGCCCACTATAAAAGAGCTGCTCCTATCTACCTTTTCGAAACCAATGACGATGCAAGACCATTTCGATAAAGTTATCAAGTTCCAATTAGCAAATGATGAAAGTGCTGCCCAAGGTGGTCTGCGTCTTTGGCAACTTATTGAGAATATCCCGGATGCACCGATGTCAGAAAATGTTAAGACCGGGTTTACGATTTCTGTTCTCTCCCACTGTAATGATGCCATACGTAGAGAACTGAACTCGGCCGTAGTAAATGATAAAGGACAACTGTTTCGAGTCTTACGAGGTATGTCCTTGAAGAGGAAGCTAGATGAACAGGATGATTCAAGGATAGATTCAAAAAAACCCCGAACGAGTTCACATAACCCACACTTCCGTGGTTCTTGCCACTTTTGTGGCAGATTGGGTCATCGAGGTTCCGAATGTCGAAGCAAGAACCGGCCGTTCAGTAAACCCAATGACAGTGTGTCTACAAAGCAAGAGTCACGGAATTCGTCAGTGACCTGTTACGTCTGCAACCAACCTGGTCACGTTGTATCATCGTGTCCGAAACGTGTCGAGAAGGACCAGACCAAAAAGCCGCAAGTAAAGGAAGTCAATGTCTGTTCCAAGATAGCAAGAGGTACTTTGGAAATTGATGGTATGAGAATTCAATTTATTTTTGACTCTGGATCTGAGTGTAGTCTAATAAGAGAAAGTCAGTCGCAGTTTTTTGTCGGTGAGAGATCTCATGAATTAGTAAAATTTAAAGGCATGGGTTGCGACAATATTTGCAGTTACGAACAAATAGTTTGTAACATTACAATTCAGAACATCCCGGTTAAAGTAGTTTTTCACATTGTTCCCGATGATTGTCTGAACGAAGATGTTTTATTGGGACGTGATTTATTAGAATCTGGTTTATCTGTTGAGATTGGTCCACAATCCATTGTATTTAGAGAGACAACGAGTAACTTACTCCTTAATTCATTCACTAAATTAGACTTTGGTTCAACTGATACTGATTTAACTGGTGCAGACAAGTTGAAACTATATGGTATTCTAACTAAATATTCTAATAACTTTACACAAAATTTCCCTAAGTCTAGAATCAATACTGGAGAGCTTAAAATTAACTTAATAGATCCTAATAAAACCGTTCAACGAAGGCCTTATAGATTATCCCCAACAGAACAACAAGTAGTCAGGATCAAAATTAATGAACTGCTAGATGCTAACATCATCAGGGAAAGCTCATCACCGTTTGCAAGCCCTATCTTGTTAGTGAAGAAGAAAGACGGCAGCGAACGTATGTGTGTGGACTATCGTGAGTTAAATAGCAATAATATACCCGATAACTACCCTTTACCCCTTATTAATGATCAAATTAATAAACATAATGGTGCTCAGTATTTCTGTACAATTGACATGGCATCGGGATTTCATCAATTACCCGTTCACCAAGATTCAATAGAAAAAACAGCTTTTGTGACCCCCAATGGACAGTATGAATTTCTTGCTATGCCCTTTGGTCTTCGTAACGCTCCTCAAGTTTTTCAGAGAGCCATTCATTCAGCATTAAAACCCCTAAATGATGATAGAGTACTCGTGTATATGGATGATGTTCTTTCAGTATCGGGGACTATCGATGAAGGTTTAAAACGATTAGATAAATTATTACAGACTTTGGCTAACAGTGGCTTCTCGTTCAACTTCAAAAAGTGTAGTTTTATGAAGAAAAAGACTGAATACCTTGGGTATGTAGTTTCAGCCGGAGAATTGAGACCCAATCCTAAAAAGATTGAGGCTCTGATAAATGTTCCACCTCCATCAACTGTTACCCAAGTTAGACAATGCTTCTTACTTTCGTCAATTTATTCCTGCTTTTTCTCAACTAATGAAACCTCTTTACCCATTGACTAAGGGCCATGGGAAAATAAGATGGACCCAAGAACACGACAAGGTTCATAAAGCTATTATAAAACATTTAACCAACGAACCAGTTCTTAAAATCTTTGATCCATCTTTGCCCATCGAAATTCATACAGATGCTAGTTCTGATGGTTATGGGGCGCTTTTGATTCAGAAAGATGGCAACAGGCCTCATGTTGTAGCTTACTACAGCCAGCGAACCACTGACACAGAAAGTCGTTATCATTCTTATGAGCTCGAGACCCTGGCTGTGGTTCGTGCTGTTCAACATTTTCGTCATTTCATATATGGCCGTAAATTTGCGGTTTTTACCGACTGCAATTCTTTAAAACCATCCCATTCAAAAAAAGACCTTACCCCTAGAGTTCATAGGTGGTGAGCAATTCTTCAAGCTTACAATTTTGACATCGTGTATAAGGAAGGGAAACAAATGGCACATGCCGATTTTCTGTCCCGCAACCCTACTAATAGTGATAGTGATAATATCCAAATTCAACCTAGAGTAGTTAACTTTGCAGAACTGGAAAAAGATTGGATCTTCGTAGAGCAGCAAAGAGATCCTGAAATTTTGGACATTATATCCAGATTAAAATCGAACGCATTCCCGGACGATATCACCCAAACTTATGACATCCGTAAGGGTGTACTTTTTAGAAAAATTGAACGTAAAAGGGTTAGTTCTTGGTTGCCTATCGTTCCTCGATCATTAGTGTGGAGTCTGATTAATCATGTACACTGTGAATTGAAACATTTGGGCTTTGAGAAAACTCTTGATAAATTGTACGAACTGTACTGGTTTCCAAACATGCATAAATATGTCAAAAAGTTCACAAACTCATGCTTGGTTTGCAAAGCTTCCAAAGGTCCCTCCGGCGCTCAACAAGTACAGCTCCATCCCATCCCTAAGGTTAGTGTTCCATGGCATACTGTACATGTAGACATCTCTGGTAAACTTAGTGGCAAGAGCGAAAAACGTGAATACTGTTCGGTCTTAATTGATTCTTTTTCAAAATTTGTTCTTCTGGAATATACTTCTACACTGAGTGCTGCCACTGCTGTGAAAGCTATTAAAAAGTCGGTAAATTTGTTTGGCGCACCAAAACGTATCATCGCTGATAAAGGCAGATGTTATGACAGTATCGAGTTCAAAAAATTTTGTAAAGATAATAATATTGAGTTACATTTGATTGCAACAGGATCAAGTAGAGCTAATGGACAAGTAGAGCGTGTGATGCGCACGTTAAAGAGCCTTCTTACAATAATAGAATCTAGCTCTGACAGTGTCTGGCGCGATCGGTTAGAAGAGGTTCAGTTAGCTATTAATAGTAGTCGATGCAGGGTAACAGGTTTTACACCTCTTGAATTAATGTTCGGAATTCAGGGTAATTCACTAGGAATTTCCAAAATTGCCCCCGATATTGGTAGTACTGACAGAATCGACCTTGAGACAGCTCGATCCAATGCCTTGTCTAGTATAAAAAAACAAGCCAATGATGATGTTATTCGGTTTAACAGAGGTAAAGCAACTATTAAACCTTTTTCCGTGGGGGACTTCGTTTTCGTAAAATGTGAAGAGCGTCATCAAACCAAGTTGGATAGAAAATTCAAAGGTCCTTTTAAAATTACTGCAGTTCTTGAAAATGATCGTTACGAATTGAAACATATTAATGGGTCTAATAGGTTTTTCAAAATCGCGCATGAAAATTTAAGGAAAGTTCCTACTGGTCAAACGGGACTATTCGAGATAGTCGAGAATTATACTGACAGTGATGAGTCCACGTCGGCGGATGAAAATGTTAATATTTCCACTCCCAAGTCTCCAAGTCCTGATCCTACTAATGGGGAGACAATATCATTTAAACCAACGGAATCTGGAACAAGATTTTTGACCACTGCTATTGTTCATAGCCCTCCCAATTCAGATACTGTAAGCGTGGATAGTGAAGAAACTTTATCTGTTGGATCTGAAACTATGACTGCTGACAGTGTTGTGGACGATTCATGAGACCTCTTTAATAATTTATTATAATTACTGAAGAATTACTACCAGTCACCTGTCAAATATTAACTGAAGGTTTTCTGGTCCAGTAACTAATGCTTCAACTAAAGGGGTAACCGGACTAGTTGAAGCTTGCAATCCGGTCCAGTAGTGCTGTTGTAGGGATGCCCGGTCCAACAGCATTGCTGAAGGAATTTGCGATCGGTGATCTGGTCCAGTGGTGTCATTGCAGGGGTAACCGGTCCAATGACACCGCTGAAGAGATCTTTTGTTGTGATCTGGTCCAGTGGTGTCATTGTAGGGGCAACCGGTCCAGTGACACCGCTGAAGAGATCTTTTGTTGTGATCTGGTCCAGTAATGTCATTGTAGGGGCAACCGGTCCAATGGCATTCTGTAGAGATCTATAGTAGTGTATGGCTAATGTTGATTTTTCGGTCAGAATGGTCGAGCTGTATAATTAACCATGTTATCTTCTTTTAAGATAACTAATGAAATTGGTAGCAACGCACGAGGACGTGCGCTCGTCAGCATGGCCGTGTCGGCGTCGTCATCGTGCCTAGCTACAAGGGGGTACACGGAGAAAAACCACGTGCTAAACGTCAGTGGAACGTGCATCGAGCGGCCGAGCTGCGCGTGACTCACTGAACGCGCCCCACCACTACTCTATATAAGCCGGTCCGCCCGGCGCCGAGGCACAGTTCTTGTTGAGCTCGCTCGGTGCACGGATCACTGTTTTTGTCCGTGTAACCTTTAATTAAATTCATCAACTACTTGTCGTAGTTAATTAAGTTATTTAATTATTAATAAAAGTGAATTTAAAAGCACCGACTTCTTTTAATTATGGAGGACATTCCTACATATACATCACACATCACCTTTCGCAAAACACACAAACTCAAAACATTCATACTTCCACGTCTATCGAAACCTTTATATTGTTATTATTTCTAACAGTTAATGGCTAATATAAACGACATAAACAATGAATTGGATTCTGACCCTGGTACTAACTCGTATATATCTGTGATCCAGAGGACTGTCTAAACTATGTCTAATTTTAAACAAGGTATCAAAATAATTCACGTAAATATATGTAGATTAAACAAAAATTTTGAACAAGTTTATATAATGCTATCGATGACTAATATATCGTTTGACATTATTGTACTTACGGAGTACTGGCTCGGCAAAGTAACTAATCTACCTACTTTAGATGGTTATGTAGCGTATCCCTCAAAAACTTTATTGAACCAGAATGACGGTACCTATTGTTTTCTATGCAAAACGGGTAATAAATTATTGTAAAATAAGTAAGCCATATTTTAAGGGTGTAAGCTGCTTGGTTTGTCACATTAACAAAATTATTAGTATTGTAGCTATTTATCGCTCACCGTTCCTAAAATCTGTTGATGACCATTGTAACTTCGTAAATAGCCTGGACAATGTCTACAACACCTTAGTAACGCAACACTCGTTACTCGTTGGTGATATTAACATAAATATAAATCATAATAGTACAGATTCTTTTTCTGAGGATTATATTACTCTAAATGCTTCCCACGGGTTCTTTCCCACTCATACCTTCTCCACAAGATCCAGTCTAAAATGTGTAGAACATATTTTTGTGATATATAGTCTTCCTTCCACTACATTAGTTTTGGAATCTCATGTAATGGACTATAATCCCATTGCTATATTCTTAGACCAATCAAAACCTTTCCGAAATCATCGCTCATCAAAAATTTGTATCGACCACTCTTTGGCAATCAATGACATCAAAAATACTGACTTCTTCTACATATTAACAATAAATGATGAAAATTTGGCAGCAAATAGTTTAATTAATACCTTGTCATCTATCATAACTTCACATATGTACAAAAATTATTAAAGTCACTGGAAGAAATAAAATGTTAAAGCCTTGGATGAACCCAGGACTAATAAGACGTATAAGAAATCGCGATAAATTACACGTTAAGTCCAGAAAATAACCCAATAATATGACGCTTAAAATAATTTACACTCGTAATCGCAACTTCTGCAACAGTCTACTCCGAGAAGCGAAAATAGCATACAAAAAGTCCCTCATTAAGAAAGCAGAGTCTAATCCCAATGCCCTCTAGAATGCAACAAAAAATGTCACTAACACATAATAGTAATAATATTCCTACAGAGATTCTAGGTATAAACAACAACTCTAAAGATTGCATTAAACGTGTTTGTAATTATATCTCATGCGTTGGACAAATAAAATAATGTCATCCGTTTCTACAAGTTGTACCGTACAATCATCTCCAGGGCTATCTGCTGTAAATGCCCCAAATTCTATGGTTCTACTCGAAGTATCTGAAGCCGAAGTAGAGACTATCGTCTTACAGCAACGTGCTGATTGTGCTCTAGGCTGGGATGGTATATCTTCTTACATCTTGAAACTCGCCTGAAAAGATCTCATTCCATCTATAAACCATATTTGTAACCTAGCTATTACCACCGGCGTTTTCCCTGATACCTTAAAAAAGACTCTTATCCACCCAATATACAAGGGCGGGGACGGGGACTGTGTCAAAGATTATCGACCAATATCGGTACTATCGGCGCTGTCGAAAGTTTTGGAACGGATTATCAACAATTCCCAAAAGAAATATATTGAGAAATTCAACATCCTAGCTAAAAATCAGTATGGATTTCGCTCAGGCATTAGTACTGAACATGCAGTCATTGATCTAACCAACACCAGAGTCAAGACTTTAGATAGTAATAATAGATCTTTATGTATATATAATATATTCAATCCGAAAGAATAGGAGGCGCCTGCTCAAAAAAGTCATAAGTCCTAAACTAAAGAAAGGAGAATTAAATATTTTTATAAAGACCGACATGAGTGAGAGAGGTTTGTGTTACACCATGAAAAAAAATACGGTTTGACTAGAAAAGTCAAAAAAACATGACGTCAATGTTAAGCAGAAACCGTACCAATCACGGGCAGCAAACAGGCTAAGACAAAAACAAAAATACTCCTCCGCGGGGGCGGGCGGAGGAGCTATGTCGGACTCATCGGGGTAAAAGAAAAATGTTGAAAAGATAATGTACCTCCCGGTAATACCAACTAAACCTACCACGGTGTTCCTCGACAATACCGCAATCGGTGGGGCCGCGCGAATCCTTTTCACATACAGTCGCGACCCCGCTGAGGTTTCGGCCCACCGTATGAAACGGCAGGCCACTATACGATAAGACCGACCCTTTGGTCACCACTACTTTTAAAATCCCTATTGTCCCCCCCTAGAGGGGAGACGGACACGACACAGAGGCGCGCGTGGGAACACGCACGCCGCCTCTCGGACCTGGTGCTGAACGGATGGCGGGCAGGCCCACAAAGCCCGCCACCCCAGGTCAAACCTCAGGGTGGCTGGAGGTCATCTCGCGCCCTCCGGCGCCCGGTTCTGCGGTTGGGGAGAGGGTTTCAGCGCTCCCTCTCCCGCTCCACCGCCTCCTTGACAGAAATTACTTCCTCACAGAAGGAGACGACGGCGTTTCACGACCTCTCACGCTGGACCATGAACTGAACCACGGCCGGGAGCGAGAGGGCAACCAATCCGACTGCCGCGATCAATTCACGGCGCTGCAATGCCCAGGCGGGACAGTCCGCCAAAGTGTGAAGCGCCGAGTCCTCAACAACGTCGCGGCAGTCGCCGCAGTGGTGACAACCGGGCGTCTCCTGCCGGCCTATGCGACACAGGAACTGGCCAAAGCAACCGTGGCCAGTCATTACCTGTGTCAGGAAGGTGAGGGCGCCATGCCGTCTCTCCAGCCACTCCTCGAAAACGGGTCTTATCGCCACTATTGTGGCGTGCCCGATCTTTGTTTGCCTTGTTTTAACATCGCTGATTTTTATTATTTTTAAGATTTTTAATTATAATTATTGTTAATATATCATTAATGTGATATTAAAAACGAGTGCGATAATAAAATTGTGATTATTAGACTTCATAAATTATTTTGATATAACAGTTTGATTCTTGATATTTTTATTTGGTGATGAAGAAAATATTATGTTCCATATAATAAATATTTCATTACGTATATTTTTTTGGTATGACTAACAAAATTAAAGAAAATAATAATGTCGACTGTAATCTTTAAGAATAACCCTAGCGTCATTATATCACGCGCCTCACTTCTATGTGCGTTTCGTTTGAAAGCTGCAATGTGTGGCTTTGGAAACATTTTTCAACGAAACTCACACGCGGCTCATGGGTGACCCCCATGGCTTGAACGGTTCAGTAGGAGAAGACTCACCGGTGAGCCTCGTGGCCTGTATGGAAATACTCGATTTTTAATATGGCGTTCAACGTGTCAAACAAACAAAATTAAGATATTGCTCCTGATGTTCGAGATTTTTGGTTTTTCCTTATATCGCAACACGTTAGGGTTACGATTAGATTATAAGATAGGTTTAAAGTCTATTATTTTGGAAACTTCGTACATTATTTTAAACATGGATAAAATAATATTTATATTTAGGAAACCATTTCGGTATCCCACACATCAACTTTATTCGGATGTTCCCGTGCTTACAGTAAGGCAACTATTTGTGCAACAAGTAGTTCTTAAGAAACACTTAAAGTTACCATATGACCCAAGCATATATAGTACAAAACGACGTTCAGATAGAGTTTGCCCACCGTTACGACACAAAACCACTCTGGCCAAACGACATAATACAGTCATTAGTGGTCATCTCTATAATAAAATTAACAAAATCATACATATTTACCCACTAAATTACTATTAGTGCAAAATAAAACTAAAATCTTGGCTCCAAAAACAATCCTACATAAACACAGAAAATCTTTTGAACTAGATATCTTTAATAATAGCTCACTTCTAACACGAAATGTGTCGACGCATCTTTCATTCATAAAACCATTTTTACTAAAGTTTTCAATTTTTATTACTTTTTTTAATCTGGTCCCCATATAAATAGGCACGCCTGGTTTGGGGACTCAGTAAATTCAAAATCCACTATAATATAGCACTGGTATATATTTTTATTGTCCGCTGTAAATTCTGCTGTTTGGGATTATCCTTAACATTCCTGTAACACAGTTTACAACTAGCACGGGAGTGGAAGGGGTTAGCCTTGATGGTTGTTGCAGTCAGGCCTAGACTACTACCTACTTAGTGTTGATATAATTGGATTTCTGTATTGCTTGATTGATTTTAGTCAATAAAGATATTATTATGTTTCTCTTATCACAGGTACTTTCTAACATATTATATTAGAAAATACCTGGCCCTTTGGGAGGCTTACACGGAGACATGGGTCCAACGTGAAGAGGCCCTTCGAGAGTTTTAATCAAAGGTGGGATGGAACACCTACAGCGGCACTAGCCGCAGCAGGCGTAGGACTATTGCTACGTATGGATTCTAATATATGGGCTATAGGTATGGGTGTTTGGTGGACCGGTATATTGCTAACTATGGATGAAAAACGGCGTCTGCCCTGAATACTCTAATAGCATCAATGCAATGGGCAGACGGTGACTCGCCAACTCACTAGATGGGCCCCCTGATAAGCCACTATAGGCATACAAGCCAGCAGCAGAGGGCAACACCGGTGCGGCGCCGGTTTCACCATCACGGGTCTCGTGACAACGGAGACCCAGAGCGGGTTTCCCCGTAGTTATGCCCTTGAAAATGACACTTCTACCCCCAAGCATATAGCTCTAGCGGCCTCCCTCTGGCCGGCCGACCAAGGCAAGCCAGAGTTGAGAGTCTTGCGGGCGCTCTTGAAGTTCCACCCCGGCCAACCAGTAACGGCAAGCCGGGAACGAGGCCCTAACCAACTCTCTGAGGCATTCAGGACCGCAGTGTCGCCACTCACATTCAGCCCGCCACAAGCTGCCCTGCGGTTTGTGCGCTTTAATTTAACCTGGTGATACATTTTTTGTTTATATCACAAGGCGAAGGTGATAGTTTTAAAGCTAGTATACTGTGTCCTCCGATATCGCGTTAGTCTCATGATGAGATAACTGCTGTCCTAGAGAGGTTTATTATTATAATTATTATAAAAAATAATAATTATTATTATTATACAATTTTACATAATCTATAATATCTAATAAATAAAGCTCCAAATTCACATTATCTACATAATAGTATTAATAAAAAACATACCCATATCCATAAAGAAATAAAATAAGAAAACACATCAAGATGACAATAAACGTCAAAAAGAAAAATGCATAACAAAACAAATAATACAGCAAAGATCGAAATAAAATGACATGATAACAAGAGCCAGGAGAGCCGCAGCACAAAAACCATCACCGGACCCGTCGCTCAGCTCCACCTCGCAGCCGTCGGCACCTGCACCTGCGACCCCGACGTGCAATGAGGTGTCGAGCCCTTCGAGCGACGAGTATTTTTCCCCGCCGACGTCACCACCACCTGTAAGTCGGCGGGGTAGACGCCGGCCACCGTCCTGTTTGGGACCCCGAGACCTATCGGCCTCGAACAGGGTCTCCGCTGTCGGTGGGAATGTGCGCCGCATGAAGTGGACTAAATCTATGAATGAAAATGTCATGCGGGCATATTTTGTGGCAACAGAGGGGGGAATCAACCTTAGTGCGTACCGTGATCGAATGCTGCCTCTGTTTCAGGACTTGGAACCGGCCGTCAACGTCTCGGCTCAAAGACTGTCGGACCAAGTGCGTGCCATCCAGCGTTGTAGGTTGCTGGACGATGCCGCACTTGAGAGGCTACGCTCCGACGTACGAAGTAGCTCTCCTGTCACTTCTTCTATCCAGATAATGCCTCAAAGACTTCATGAGGCATCGAAGCCAAGTGATAATAATATTAGTGAAGAGGTGGATAGCAGGGCTACACACCTAAGTACCCAGTACAATGAACAATTAAGGAGTACTTTGGAGTGCACATTGCGGGAATATCGGGACGTCTATTCAGAAAATAGACCACGTCTACCAAGGTTGCCTATGCACAAAAATAATTTAGCGCTGGTGTGTGCCTTGGACTCATTACTGCCTGCTTATTTAGTGGACAGTGAAAGTCTTAGCGAAACACACTCAATCTTGTACTGTGCGGCTGCTGCGGCATGTCGAGTGGCTGGTAATAAAAATCCAGACATAAAGCCAGCTGCTCGACCCAGAAATTCTATGCCAGCGTGGTAGTGCAGGATTGAGCGTCGTATCGCTGAGTCCAGGGCACTCATCGGCAAGCTTATCTGTTTCAGGGAGGGTAATAACGAATACACGACCGAGAGTGATTCGTTATGTGACTCGGGCGTTCGCAGGGACTGACGTATGTCCCCAAGATTATGTCACCCGGGTTACAGAACGCATCGACTTCCTGAAACAGAGAATTTGTGCGTGGGCAAGCCGAGTGAGACGCTACAAAAAAAGAGCTGACCGATAAAATCCGATCCAAAATCGTGAATTCCAGAGAGATGAAAGGTGGGTGTACAGAAGGTGGGAGCAACCTGATTCTAGTGGGGATGGTTGTCTACCAGATACAGAAGCCACGACTGCTTTTTGGCGTAGTATCTGGTCGACACCCGTCGATCACGAAGAGGGGGATTGGTTTGGGGATGTTTGGCGGACATGTGACACTATACCATAAATGGAGCCAATTAACATACAACCAGAAGATGTTTCTTGTGCGGTTCGTTCGTTATCAAATTGGAAAGCAGCGGGACCGGAAGGACTGCACAACTTCTGGTTGAAATGGTTCCGCAGTGCACATGCATGCTTGGCGTCCCTATTCCAGTCATCTTTGGAATCAGGATCGCTGCCTGACTTTTTGACCACTGGTACCACCCATCTGCTCTACAAATCAGGTAGTGTCACGGACCCAAAAAATTATAGACCGATAACATGCCTACCGACGGTCTATAAACTTCTTACATCCATTTTGAATCTAAACTTTCACTACATATTACAGCAAACAACATCATGTCTGTATCTCAAAATGGATGTAGAAGTGGGGCCCGTGGTACCAAAGAGCTACTCCTGATTGACAAGACCATCAGTCAACAAGTACACCGCCTTAGGAAAGATCTTGCGACATGCTGGATAGATTATAAGAAGGCCTATGACTCTGTACCACGTACGCCATGTAGGTCTTGAGGGTGCTGGAGTTGTATAAATTTGATGCAACAGTTGCACTTTCTTGAAGTCATGTATGAGGCAGTGGAGAACGGTTTTACGCTATCCAGGATGTCGCCAGATCGGGCAAAGCGGTGTATCTCTCAAGATCAAGCGAGGTATATTCCAGGGCGACAGTTTGAGTCCCTTATGGTTCTGTCTAGCACTTAACCCTCTTAGGCTATCGATTGCGGAGAGATGGTCAAGTTATATCTCACCTTCTTTACATGGATGACTCAAAACTATTTGCCTCCACCAGACCCCAACTGACAGCGTTACTTAAGGTAACTGAAAACTTCAGTAACTCCATCAGGATGGAGTTTGGTGTTGACAAATGTGCAGTTATGTATGTAAAGCGAGGCAGGGTTTTGGAATCTGATGGCATTGAACTTTCAGATTTCACTAGACTTAGATCTCTCTCTGCAAATGAAACCTATAAATATCTGGGTATGTCACAGGCATTAAGTATCACTGAGGACGGTATGAAACGGGCGTTGCAGGAGCGCTTCTTTAGCCGCTTGAAAAAAATACTGAAGAGTCTTTTGTCAGGCGGCAACAGGGTGCGCGCCTGTAACGGTTGGGCCATGCCGATCCTTATGTACTCCTTTGGCATACTCAGATGGACACAAACGGAATTAGATGCCCTGGATAGTAAGGTCCGTACATTGTTGACTGCATACCGAATGCACCACCCGCGCTCCTCGGTGATGAGATTGTACATCCCGCGGAAGTGTGGCGGTCGCGGTTTTTTAAATGCCTAGACCCTCCACAACCGTGAGGTGTGCAATCTCAGAGAATATTTTCTTCGAACTGATGTGGGCGTGCATCGCGATGTAGTAGCAGTGGATAAGGGCTTTACCCCGCTTGCTCTGGCTAAAGAGAACTGGCGCAAACCTGTTATACTTGGAACTGACGAGCGCAGGGATGTATGGAAAGGAAAAGAGCTGCATGGACGCTTTTTCCGGGCCCTGAATGGGCCCGACATAGATTTTCAGTCATCGGAGTCCTAGCTACGATTTGGCGATCTCTTCGCTGAGACCGAAGGTTTTGTCTGTGCAATTATGGACGAAGTTGTTATGACGAACAACTACCGGAAATATATCCTGAAGGATGGGACGGTTGACATATGTCGGGCATGTCACCAGCCCGGAGAATCTCTCAGACATATTATCTCCGGTTGTTCTCGTCTTGCCAATGGAGAGTATTTGCATAGACACAACCAAGTAGCCGGGATTGTCCATCAGCAACTTGCCTTGAAGTATGACCTTGTGGAATCTGAAGTGCCGTATTACAGGTATGTGCCCGATCCAGTTCTCGAAAATGGTCGTGCTACTTTGTACTGGGATCGGTCTATCAGCACTGATAGGACAATTGTGGCGAACAAGCCAGATATTGTGCTGATAGACCGATTGGAACGCCGAGCAATGATCATCGATGTCACCATTCCGCATGACGCCAATCATGTGAAAGTTGAAAAAGAAAAAGAGTTGAAATACCTGGACTTAGCTCACGAGATTGTCGACATGTGGCGTGTGGACTCGGCGATCATTGTGCCGATAGTCATTACAGTCAATGGTTTAATACCTAAGAGCCTCGACCACCACCTGCAGAGGCTCGCGTTAGATGGCTGGATCAAGTCCTTGATCCAAAAGGTAGTATTACTCGACACGGCGCGTATCGTGAGGAGATTCCTCTCTTTGGGGCCCTAACCACCGGCAGCTTGGACCTTGTTTCCGATGTCGGTGGGTCATTTCAGTTTTTATATTTTTAAATATGTATAGTTTTTATATTTATATTTAAAAATGTAATAATTAGAAAAAAATAGATATAAAGAGAATAATAATTAAAATAAATTAATTGTTTTCTGATATTTTTTTAATAAACAGGGATAAAAATAATGAATGTCATGTTAAGAATATCAAATAAAGTTCCTAATTACCTATATCATAAAAACCGATTTTTTATTTGGCAATCTTTAAAATTTATTTTAATTTTAATATTTATATGTTCACTGTTTACCTAGCTTATTAATATCAGTTTTGTCACACCGAGTCTCAGTGCAGTTACATATCAGTTTCGTTACAATTTTAAAATGTACACTTTTTCTGAGTATGATCCATATTAACACCGAGGCTTAAAGCGCAGCGTTTACAATTCGCACGAAATTATTTAATTTTCAATTTTGCTAGTGTGATATTTGTAGATGAAAATGTTTTTGTTCGTCTGCCCAGAGACGCTCATCTCTATACCGAACATCGAACACGAGGTATGATGAAAGAAATGTCCTCCCTAACAATAGCAGTGCTCGAATCACCTTAGGATTATGAGGATGGATGACCCAAAGCGGACCAGGAGAGCTAGTCGAGGTGGGAGGAAGAATGAATGGCCCCCGATACAAAAACATCCTCGAAAACGTTTTGCCTCCAACAGCCAGGATTTTTTCCCCCATGAAAGGATTAGGTTTGTCCAAGATAACAGTTCCGTGTACAACTCCAGAGTTGTTCAAAATTACTTGGAAGGTAACAGAGACTTGGAGATAATTTTCACGCCGCCTCATAGTCCCGACCTAAACCCGATCGAAAATTTGTGGGGCAAAATGGTTTAGGTATGGAACAGTACTCGAGCATGAACCACTGCTAATTTAAGGACTCACGTCGAAGAAGTTTAGTCGTCCATGAGAGGACAAATTTTTTGCTACAATTCGGTACAATCCATGCGAAGATGTCTTTCTGAAGTATTTCTAGCAGACGGTGACTACACGATTTAAGTTAAAAAAATAAAGATAATAAGAGCTAAAATTTTTTTGTTTATTTTTACGTTACGGAACCGTAACACCACCCAATGACACCACCAAAAACTCTCATCGGTAGTTTTTAGTGTTCTGTACGTTCAAAAGTGACTTGATCGAAAGTGCTCATTTTGTCGTTAATACAGAATGTGTTCATTTTGATTAGGTACACAAATAAAATTAAATACGAAATAATTTCGTATTAATATAAATTCTGTTTTAAGAACTTTAATTTTAAATTTGTGACATGTTATTGAATCATAGATAAGCTCTTTTGCTCTATGAGATATATACTCGTTCTCATTATCACTGCGGTTTACATCTATTTTCAGTCAGCTATTTATTGCTTACAATTTATGTATCATAAACGGCTATGCACGAAATTCTTTCCAAAACAAGACATGTCTATGACGTCATGCTTAAAATGAAAAGGACAGCAGTAGTTTCTATCCCTTTCATTTTGTGTATAAATGTGTTATAATATTAATTGATGTGAGAAATTATATTTAAAATATATAGCAGTAAAGTTTATTTTTCTTATGTGTTCTATATTTTTGAACAAAATGAAAAGAAATGTTAAAAAAATAAATCTATGTATCTAAAAATACATCCGCTAGACTATAATAGACTTTACCCTTATTACATAGAACTCCAACATCTTTATGTTTAGATCGTGCATTTACATTTTGAAATTGAAACATTTATAAATAGAATTGGTCCAGTGGTAGTGTACCTATACGACTGCGGATCATGAGATCTCGGGTTCGATTCTCGGGTCTTGGATAACGTTGCTAAGATTTTACGTCAAGAATTTCTTAGTAGCAATTTAAAGAATTTCTGTCAAGAAGTTCTTAATAATTAGCCCGGAGTTAGGAAGATGGCGGTGTTGTCACCCCCATGCGTCGGAAAGCACGTTAAACAGTGGGTCCCGGCTGTCATGAACTTCTATGGCAGTCGTTATCGAGAAGTCAGCGCCCTCAAATATCCTGATGACTGGTCTAACCATAGAATGGTGTTATCCTTCTGGGTTACGAAGGTCAGATGGCAGTCGCTCCATGTAAAAACCGACATTCAGCTTAATCTCGTTAGACCAGAAACTGGCATCAGCTGAGATTAATAATAGCTAGGAAGAAGTATAAATAGAAATCTTTGAAACTACACATCTCAATTTCGATTATCTGTCAACTCCGAAAAATATCTTTAGGTACCTACCTACTGTTTCCTATCATAATATAGACTTGTATATGTTTATAAAATCGTTGCGCGTTGCACTGTGTTTTAGAAACCCAAGAAAAGTGACGTCGTATTTTTATTACATTTTCGTAAAGATAACATCAAAAAAATCGCGAGAGTAGAATGCCCAATATTCTAGTGTATCTAAATCAAATCTTTTGAAAATTCGTAATTTATTAAACGGATATTCTGAAAAACATTTATTAAAATTACCAGTGAATATTAACAGCCAGTGGATTTATTTCATCGATGGAGACATTTAAGGTGCACGTAACTCAGTTACAATAGATATCTTTTTTAGGTCTATTAAAAACGATTTTATAATATTTTTTAATATTATATTTTATTTTATATTGTGTGTATGTGATAGAATATTATTATTATTATTTAATAATCTGAAAGTCCTCAATTTCGGAACTTAGATTTTTATTTATAAAATAGGTTTAAACTTGACCTATACAAATAAAAAAAAATCATAGCCCGAAGTCATTTACTAACATAGGTAAAGGCATTCAAAGAATTTTCATAGGGGTGACACTTAACTTTAAACTAAACCCGGTTATGATATTAATTGTCAAAGATAGAAAATACAGTTAAAGAGCTTTTTGTTTGAACGCGCTAATATCTGAAACTTCTATCGTCATAATATGCACACGGTTTTTATTTATAATTCAGTCATAATTCTGTTAGTCCATGAATTCGGGCTATGTTTTTTTTCATATGAGTAGATTAAGTTTAAACCTGTTTTTATAAATATAAAATAAGTGCCGAAATTGAGGATATTTCGAGTTATTAAATAAAATCGAAAATCTTTAAAAGAATTATAAAATCGTTTCTAATAGACCTAAATAGATATTGAAACTGAGTTACGAGCGCCTTTAATGTCTCTGTGGCAGTCTGCGCACTGTTCCTTTGCCTATATTTGGAACGTAATCACGTCCCTACGGGGAGTTGGTATTAGCGATGGGTCGTTGACGGTTGAATTACGTTCGTCAACTAGTCGATCAACTAGTTAAATTTCTCAACGAGTTAACGTGCTACTAACTTGTAAAGTAAGCCGTTAATTAATTCAACGTATTTTATTTGACCTGATATTTTATTGTTTATTTATAAACAAATTGATTAAATGTATTAATGAAAAACGTTTGATTGATGCTTGTACTTAGATGAACTTCCCTTCATACTTTTTCTTCAGGCTTAGGAATAACTAAATTAGTCATAGTTTTCTTTAAAAAAATATGTATTTCAAAAATAACCTTTGCCTACGTAACTTAAGAGTTCAAATTCGACCGTCGCTTGCAATGTATGATGTTATTTTCAACGTAAGTATCGAGTTAAATTCATTAATGTCGTTGACGAATTCAACTAGTTGATTCATAAACAGTTAATGTTGATACGTTGACAGCAGATCTACGGTTGATTCAACTAGTTCGTTGATTTAACGCCCATCGCTAGTTGGTATTGGGCCGCACTAGCTGTCACAGGCAGAGCTC
This sequence comes from Catocala nupta, assembly GCA_963675205.1. Taxonomy (NCBI): domain Eukaryota; kingdom Metazoa; phylum Arthropoda; class Insecta; order Lepidoptera; family Erebidae; genus Catocala; species Catocala nupta. Next base: position 18,335,123 of record OY776086.1, on the reverse strand, counting down.
GGAAATCTAAATACAACTAGCATCTTGTAAATCTAATTATTCCATTACAAGTGATCTTATAAGATTGGAGTTTTTTTTCATCTTTCCAACAACATCCTGAAGATACGGGTCTGCGGCAACAGAGACCCATATCTCCATCGATAAAAAAAATCCACTGGCTGTTAATATACACTGGTAATTTTTAATTAGTGTTTTCTATAATATCCGGTTGAAAATAACGAATTTTCAAAAGCACCTATCTCCTGATTTAGACACACTAGAAAATTGCGAATAGTAATCTCGCGTTTCTTTTGATCTAATCTTTACGAAACTGTAATAAAAAGACGATGTTTCTTTTTTTGGGTTTCTAAAACACAGTGCGTTGTTATCAGCAGATCTGGCAAAAAAGTACCTGTATATACTTATAGGGAGGTCAATTAAGCGATGCCCAGTCCAGAGTTGTCTGGTGCCCATCCCAGGATGTTACGAGCTGTTTAGGCGCCAGATCACTTAAAAATAACCCTAGATACGCCAATCGCGGAGGTGCTGTGTGTACTATGACAGGTAAGGTGTAAAACTGTACCAAATTAAATCGGCATTATGGGTTTAAGATAGCTCCATTTCGCCCGGTCACACTAATGCGTCTTGCTTTAGACCCTGCTGGGTGGATCACCGACGTTGTTATAGACCTGACGGATTTAGTCAGTAGGCTCGAATTTAGAGAGAATCCGACTGCCAAGATCACTTCGAAGTATCCCTGTGGCGAAGGTGTAAGAATAAATAAAGCGCAGATGCCAACGTAAGTCTAGTCTAGGATTGATTCCTTAGGACTAAAGAATCGATTTTTAGATAACTCTGAAAATCCTGATTTATTCATACTCACCCAGTTTCTGAAAGGCTAATCAAGGATGATGCCAAAATCAAACTAATGAAGATTTAGGCATACAACTATAATCATTCAATAAAGATGTCTGAAGGATTACTTCGATGCATCAGAAACCGAGATATACTACACTTAAAGACAAAAAAACCGCCCAACAACATGACACATAAAAATTGCTTATGGAAAATCCTTAATCGACAAAGCTAGCAATAACACCGAAGCTTTACGGAAAGCCATTAAAACCATCACAAATACCAATAAATTAAACACCAGCCCCGTGGAACTTTTGCAAATAAAAGAAACGCCTCAATCATCAATAAATCACGTTTGTGAATATTTCAATGAGATAGGAAAATCCTTGGCCGACAAAATAGTCTCTTCTACCTCCCAACCCTCGCTCTCACTGACTTCTCTTACTTGGTTTATATAGCCCACCCAACTCCATAGCCCTCCTCGAGGTGACTGAAATCGAAGTAGAATCAATCACTATGCAGCTTCGTCTCGACTGTGCTGTGGGTTCGGATGGTACCGCTCAGGTTTCAAGACGGTCTCGTCAGGTACTAGTACTTCCACTTATAACCCATATTTGCAATCTAGCAATAACAAATAGAGATTTCCCGGAAGTCTTCAAGAAAGTAATTATCCACCCAATCTATAAGGGTGGGGACAGAGGCTGTGTGAGTAACTATAGACCCATATCAATTCTATCTGCCTTATCTAAGATACTGGAGAGGATACTGAACAATGCGCTTAAAAACTTCCTCAACAAATTCAGTATCTTAGCAAAAAATCAGTGTCTCTACTGAGGACGCTGTGGTTGAATTAACTACTACAATAAGCAAGAATCTCAATTCGAAAACAAAATGTCTGTGCTTATTTTTAGATCTCTCCAAAGCGTTCGACACAGTCTCTGTCCCTATCCTCCTAGCCAAGCTAGAAAAGATTAGGGTGCATGGGAAACCATATAAAATTTTTGATGACTATCTATCGAACAGAAAACATTCCGTGAGGAAAAATGGATACATGAGTGAAGAACTCACAGCCTCCTACGGCGTACCGTAAGGGTGTATTTTGGGCCCCACATTGTTTAAATTGTATATAAATGATCTCTGCACACTCTCTACCATATACGAATATCATTTCTTACGCAGATGATACAGCAATACTGGTCTCAGGATCGAACTGGCAACTGGTTAAAGATAGAGCAGAATATTCAATCAGTAAAGTAATGAATTGGCTAAATAAAAATCTCCTCACTCTAAAGAACAATGTCCATTTTTGACCTGTCAAATCTATTTTATTAAATAAGCGCGTCTAGTGATGAAATTGATACCAAATAATTGCCCATTTTACGCTGATCATAAAATACTAAGTAGATTATCAAATGGAAGCCAGAAAAAAATCTAATTGATTTTTAAAGTAATCACTTTTGGCAGTTATATTTTAGAACGCAGCCATAATTAACCCATCCATAATCTAATATTACGTTCCGTTTGCGAAAACGTATAAAAAAAAACATTTCTGTATTTTACGAAATGTAGTTTTTTTAATAAGTGCTTTTTCGATTCTACCTTTTTATCAATCGTTACTGAATTCTTGAAAACATTGTTTTAAATCGAGTTTATTTAGTAAAAATGAAAAAAATAAAACGCTCTTTCATAGAAAACCTGCTACAGGTTTCTTGATTAACATCCTACCGATTGCCTCATCACTCATTAGTTCTACGCTAGTGACGCACAGGCGGTATTGTATAAGTAGGTGGAAAGGGACACCAGACACATCCCACGCTCTCTTGCCCAGTTCCCACTCTTTTAACATCTCATTCTTCGCTAGAGTAAGTAGTGTATACTTTGATTAGAATCGCTATCGACCTGGCGTAGTATGTACGTACATCACGATGACATTCTTGACAGGTTTTCTTTCAAAATTGTTTATAAGATATCATCTATCCCTGGCTTCCAAAAAAAAATTGGATTACAATAACATTCATTTAAGGCTCTACTGCTACTAGTACAACACAGGTCATCAGTAGACGCGATCTAAAAAAAAATGAGTTGACAGGTCAACGCATGTATAGAAAATGGTCATTGTTCTTTATCCACAACACATTACATTCCATTCTCAATCACAATGATTAATAGTCCGTCACCAAACTTTACTATCAAGGCCCAAACTAGCTCGTCTTCATACTCCTGCACCTGCTACAATATCACCAGAGCCGAAAATATCAAATACCTAGGTGTACAGATAGTTAGTGGTTTGAAATGGGACAAACATATAAACCTGACAACAACGCTAACAAGGCGTTTGATACACTTATTCAAATCTCTAAGAGAGACAGCACCTCAGGAGAAACTAAAACTAGTTTACTTAGCGCTAGGTCAGGCAGTCATTCAATATTGCATCATAGCATGGGGAGGAGCAGCAAAAACACACCTACTATGCTTAGAGAGAGCACAGAGAGCTGTCATAAAAGTTTTAATGAAAATACCTTACAGATTTCCCCCCTTACAACTGTAATCAGAAAGCAAGGTCTTAACAGTCCGACAACTCTTTCTACTCCGTCTTATTCTAAGGAAACATTTGACCATACCAGCTCCTGACCCAAACAGACGCAGCAAGAAACCCATTTTACCGGCGCTGCTTGTAAGACCACCACCACCACCTTTACCACCTTTGGTAGACGGCAATTTTATAGCCTAGGCTACAAAATTTACAACACCATTAATTAAAAAAATAGCTATTGCCAGCTTCAACAGACACGAAGTAAAAAGTAAAGTTACTACTTGGCTACAACAACTAGATTATCAATTGACTGAGAATCTACTCACACATATCTCATAATTACACCAATTTTCCCTGAAAAGTACACAACACACAATCAAACATACTCCGTACACACTTACTCACACACTGACACACACTACAGCCGCATACACACACGTCCACACAATACATATCTTATAAAATA